>CM036568.1:13179818-17979818 GCA_020745775.1 Theristicus caerulescens | reverse complement strand
CCTCTCCATTTATTTCTCAACGTGTAAAGATGGAAATTCTGTTTCTTTGCATCTGTACAGCACCCTGGTGAGTGGTTAAGCAGGGACTAGAGATTTAAGAGTTTAAAGTCTAAACAACATCTTCCTTCCAAGCCAACATGTTAGTTTAAAGTTTTGAGGAAACTTCAGGTAAAGCCTTACAGAAAGGCAGAGACAGGTGTTCAACACATACTTTTATACCCGTGAAGACAAAATAAAAAGCCTGTGATGTGGGCTAGCAGCCAGATCACATACTGAAAGTGGGTAAGCTCTGCATGCAGCTCTTCAATGCACAGAATAGACATGCCTAACATTTGTTGAGAAGAGCATCTTACCTGAATAAAATTAAGCATATGCATAGAAAGTAAAAATTCAACTTAAAAAAAAAAGGGAAAAAAAACAAAATCAGTATTTCAAAACAGGTGGCACATACATTTCCTTGAGGAACATGCAACACTGCTCTCATTTCTTCATCGCTGCCTTCTGAATGTTATGCATGTAATGGTGTAATGTAGTGGTGAAAAAAAGGTCAGACAACACAAATTCAGATTTAAGACACAATTTTAAAATGGATAAAGTCACTTTTTATACCTCTGTTTACTCCTGCCTTTTGAAGGAATACAGCACTAAGCTCAGACTTTATCTGAAACTACCAAGTGATTCAGCTGCCCCTGAAGAAAATAAGGGTTCTCACGCTGAAGAAGTGAGCCTCTATATTTAAAAGAGGCTAAAGGATGAACGAAACCACAATAACTGAGCTGTGTGAAATAGCAACACAAGACGTATGGCACATGATAAGAGCTACAAGCCAAGGGATGAACAAATAAGCACCACCGAACTTTGAACTTCTAAGTTTTTGCTAAGTTAGACAGATATCTAACTTTGGGTGAAAGTGTTTGGGTTAAATGGCGAACCTCTCCTGCATTAGACACAAAGCACTGGACTTGGGCTCGCTTCTCGCTCCAACGTCAGCGAGCCGAGATCCCTGCCTGGGAAACCCAGCAGCTCGCGTGTGATTGAATTACCTACTCCAACCTCACCAAAGAGGCTCCAGGGATCCGAGATCCCCTGACAGGCAATTAGCAACCAGACAATACGAACAGATACGAAGAGCAATACCAGAAGATCCCAGAGAAGGGGGCACAATGCTTGAGCAAGGAAAATATTGATGGGTATATTGGATTTAGGTAAAGGTGACACAGACAAATGTTTATAAACACTGTGAGAATTTATAAAACTATTTGGAGAAAAAGGCATCTTTCATATGGTAGAGCTATAATACATAATGCTGTATGTGTTATTATAATCTGACTCTAACCATGACTCAATAGCTAGTCTCAGTTTTTATGAAAAAGCAGGAAAATTATGTGACTAAATTATATGCAACTGATTGATCACTGTCCATCCTTAAAATTGATGTTTTAAAGAAAAAAAACTTAGACATAAATCACCCTTCTATGACATGAGAAATCACGCTGCATCCTAATAGATTTACATCACTGGACGGTCTATGGTTTGGCCAAGCCACCACTGTAACTGTTTAAAACACAATTCCCCTGACAGAACATTTATCTATCATACATGAGAGTGAAATTTCAAATAACATTTGGAAAGAATAGGATTTTATAACGTTGATATTCTTTTGCCATTTGAAATAATCCTTTAAATACCGAGGCTTGGAGGTTTTGCTCACAACAATAAGGAATGTTTAGTTTTCAAATGCATTTGAGAGATAAAAATCCCCAGCAACAAAGCTGATTTTTATCAAAAAAACCCAAAACTGTTCTAAAATATTAAAGAATTGAATTCATCCAGGGTGAAATTTTCCAAAACCAAAATAATCTAATCTTTTACTAACATTAAAAGCTAGTTAATGTTTAAAACCCTACATTTATTTTGCTAGCAATGTTTCTTCACAGTACACCAGCTAACCTGATGCCATATATAAGAGCTTTCAATATTTTTTCTGCAATTAGCCATACTCACATTCATGAAGAAGAGGTCCTTCAAGCATCAACTTTTCACAATAATGGAACTATATAATCGGTGTTTTGTACTTTGTTTCAGTGAGGGATTTTTTTTTTCCATTTACAAACACTACCAAGGCCACTGCAGAGCTCAATTGTTAATCTGGTTTTTAATTATAACGTGACAGTAGTTTAATTACTATAACCTCTTTCTATATTTTGTCCACAATCTAGTTAAATATTTAAATAAAAGCCTGTATTAACAAGTACTGCAATAAATTCTTTTCAGATTTCTTTGTTTCTCATATTTTACATGTTTAGCATAAAAAGAAGTGTTAGAATAGTTGCATATTTAAGAAAGTTCTACTGTTACAGATAGGAAATTACTACTGTTATAGATATCTACTGTTATATATCTGAGATTAAGCAAGAGCCATTTCCTCGTTAATAAAAGACCTGCATATTTAACCAGAAGTATCCATATTAAAGGTATTGTATTACTAAAGTATTTAAAGGAATTTTCAATAGTCATTTCCCAGGAAGGTAAATTCACTGTAACTTATTATAGAATTGTTGTTAGAAAAAAAAGAATTTTGTTAATTACGTCTCCAAAAGAACCTCAGTTTGGACAACATCTTCCCCAAACCTCTTCCATTTTTTTCCTAATACAAACTTCTGGGTCTATGCCATCACTTTCCTGTAAAGTTTACACCCTAGTACTGAAGCTCTTCAATGACCTGTAAGAATCAGAGAGACATTCTATAACATTTATTGTCCAGCCTCCAAACCAGTCCTTATATAACTTTGAGAATGTCAGAATTTCAAAGGAAAGTGACACCAATACATCTACGTAAAATTTCTCACCTACCAAACTAAAGTCTTTATCCTTAAATTGAATTGATAAGGAAGCATCGTAAATGGTAATAGATGGTCCTTTGAAGTAATACTGAATTCTATTAAATTGAAATAATATAAAGTTATTTCAAAGAAGCTTTTAATGCATTTTTCACGTTTAATTTTTACTCTTTACTGATGCTTTACTAAAATCATTCTCTAAGAGCTTGCTTGTATTAGAAAATTTAAAGAATTGATACATTAAATTAAATATTAAAATAATTCTCAAGTGGAGTAAATAGGTGGTGCAAAACACAAATGACAGAGCTACTCTGATCAAGCTGAAATCTCCCTCTGGGATTTTTACAAGTGTTCCAAAATTCCTTTTTTTTTTTTTTTTTTTTGTTTCCTAAAGATGTGGTTTTGCCAAAAGCTATGATTGAAGCATTGTGCAGAAACAGCTCATCTGCATGAAATAATTGGGCACAGTCATATTCTCTGCCTTCAGTTTTCATACCCGACCTGTGTTGCCAGGTTGCTACAATAAGGGGGGAGGGATATCTGATTTGGAAGAGAAGAGTTGCTTATAAATAATTACTCTGCAGACTATTCAAAAGTATTAGGTATTTACTCTAAGTTTTTTTATTACATTAACTCATGATTCAAAATGTTGCTGTCAAAAAACAGACATCATATTAGCTTAACGCAAAACTTAAGTGGCAAATGAACATGTGGACTGCTCCTGCCTCTTCCCACAAGGATAAATACACACAAACCCAAGATTTCCTTTCAATATCAGGGGGTTTAGAACAATTTTTTTTTTCCTTTTTTAACTCTCTCTGGTTGCTGATGTAACAAATAGTGCATACCAAGCACAGAAATGGCTGTCTCCATAGCAATTGGGGCAGGTTTTGCGGTTTCCCTAGTTACTCTTGACTGATAACCATCTGTTGTTCTCCTCTGCCATAGCCCCAAAGGGGAAAAGGGGAAGAAATGAGAAGGATAAAATAGGTGTTAGAGAATATCAAAGTTATTTACCATAGTGGTTTTAACATTTTCAGAAGGTTTGCCCTTACGTAAATCTTCATTTTATTTATTGTTATTTTCAGTTGACCAGTATCAAATACCACAGGTAAAGAAAAGTTCTAATTCCAAAATGTTACTAATCATTCACCTTATTAATAGGAAATCATACTAGGGAATCATATTAGGAATATTAATAGGAAATTGTATCATTAGGGATGTTACTATGAAACTGTGGAAAATCTGAAACTAAGGCACTTATATAGAAAAAATATGCAGATGTTTAATCTAGATAATTAGTAGAAATGTGTAATGTACAAAGAGCATGGGGTAGCGGAGGTGCAGAAGGTCGGCATCCACCTCGTTGCTGCAGGTGGAACAGGATCACTATGTTTCACCCCTGACCAGCAATAAGAGCTGGAAGTTACCTCTGTTTACACGTCCGTGGCCATCACTTCCATCAAACCTTGAGCCCCTTCCTTCCTCAGCGTGCCTGTGTGGTGCGCTAAGGGAGACACGGGGACAGCGTGCCTGCAGGGACCAGGCTCCCCGTGCCCGCATCCTTCCTCGAGGACGGCAGCACCGCAAACCTGCATCACGGTCAGCCCCCGATGGCCCTGCTGCCCGAGGCATGCGTCTAGATGCGTACTATCAGCAAGGTCAATGTTTACATAGGCTCACGTACCATCATGGTATTACTTTCACGGAACTAAGAGCACGTAAGTCATGCTCATTTTGAAGGGAAAACAAATAAGCCTCCACAGGCTAGCTGTTACAGCAGATCAATATAGCAGCATGCAACTGGGCTTTGGGTTTTTTCCTTGAAAATTATTCTGTGCGTATGTTCCATGTACTAACAAATTCATTACAGAACCAAAACTTAAAAAAGACTGACACAGAATGCTTCATCCCTTCATGTTAAAATTTATATCAGCTGTCAGTTGTCAAAGACAGACAAAATGTGTTTGGCGCTACCAGTATTTCTAAAACGTGGCTTCAGTAGGCCAGAGGGCTGCAAGAAACTCTATGGAGCAACGCAACAAGGCAGGGTTATTGCTTTGCTGGTTCTTATGCACAGCGCAGGACAGAGACGTGCCGGACACAGACGACACGAGTGCTGCCCTGCAGACCCCACCGACGGGCTTCCCTGGGGCTGCCAGCGGGAGCCCAGCAGCACAGGCCTGCGCAGAGAGAAGGGAGAAGGGGCGACAGATGCCCACGTGTACCACCAGGATAAAGGGCGGGATGTAGCAAAGCAAGGTGCTTATTTAACAGGGTTGCTTAGTGAAAATCATGTTAATTCTGGCGTTTCATTGTTTACACAGTTTTATTATTAATAATTTCCTAAATTCAGCTTTGAGAGGAAAACTAGGGCTCTCATGCCTTTCAGAGGCCTAGACTTTTTCAGCAAACATGAAAATTACATGACAAGATAGAGGCCGTGGCAGAGAGCAAATGCAATAGAGCTCAGCAATTAAGCGAAGGTAACCGTGCCCAAGGGCCAGACACCAGAAGCACCTCTTTTACACAGTTAGGGAGATGACAGAGCAAAAAGGAATCTTGACATTTGATCTCCAGACATCTGTCCCCTCTGAAATCACATATTACATTAGATTAATTCTATCACCCGCAGTCATACAATGACTTCAGATATGTTTTCTAGCTCTTAAAACAAATATTAGGAGGAAATAATACCAAAACAGCAAATGTTGTGAGTAAAATCACAGCAGAGTGTCAACCCTGTTACATGGCTGGTAAATTTGGGCGAACCTTACTGGTTTTTGTGTTTTGGTGACTTTTTTCCCCCTAAATTAGAAAATTGATATTAATACCTAGTGGATGAATACCCGAACAATTAACATCTTGCAGTTATGAACTGTAGTATCTTAGTATAACACACCCATTAATTTTTCAATCAGATCCTGGTTTATCACACTGTTTTAAAAAAACAAAAATGGCCAGTTAATGGGAGGGAGGGAAGAACAGTTTGGGATATCTCAGTGCTCCATTTTGGTTTGGGGGATTATTTTTTTTAACATGGTCGTATTCAGATCCTCAACATCCAAGAAGTGCTAAAATAATAACTAAAACCCACAGTCACTAGAGCATAGTTAATGAATGCTACATATTTCAAGATGCTGCATTAGTTTTAAATCACTCTGATAGGGGTTTCAAGTACTGATCCTGCTTAGCACCCGCTCAGAAGCTTTTCTACAGGGTTCCATGGAGCAGGTCATTTCATCTTTAATACAGCTATGGGCTCTGATTTTAGGATGAGTAAGTGGCACTCCAGATGATGAAAGCTCTCTGTGTGGGGTGCTTCCAGGTTTTTTGGTTTGGTTTTATGCCTTTTCTCCTATACTGACCTGGCAACAGCAACTCGCCTTTGAGACATGAAGTTTAAATTATTCTAATAATTTCCACGGTAAAATTGACCAGTGAAAAATAACCAATGAAAAATAATTGTTTTCAATTACTTTAAGAAAAGAGCCATTTGGCTTAGCTACAGCTTTCTCTTGTTCACTGCCTACCTCTCTGGGCATTATCAGAGATTTTAATAGGCAAATCCTCCTAAATGGCTGAGGTCCCCATGCAGCTCCAAATTCTGACTCCTCACTCTGATTACATGTTTCTCTGCTTTGCAGCTCTGTGACTTCTCAGGCCTACTGAAAAAGAGCAGCAGATCCACGTGCATCATATACCTATGCTCCTAAGGCTGTTACCCTCTTCCTGATATAAAACAGGGCCAGCAATGAATACTATAAAAACATTTGAGAGCTGTTTTCCAGTCATTGCTTCAATGCACGTACAACATCCGGATCCTCTGTTTTTAAGAGTCTTTATATTTGTCATTTCTTAGCATCACATCTCATTTTGTAAGTCAGACCTGTGGCTGACTTGTAATTAATACTAGATAAGCATATGGGCAAATTTAGACGAGTCAGTGCTAAGGGTGGGAGAGAGACCTTAGAATTCATCATCAAGCTTCTGAGCTTTTAAAACATTTACATCAAACTTCATTCTTACTACTCAAGGCAATGAATTCAAGTTCCATATCCAAATTCCCACTTTTAAGAATTACTTCTTATGGTTACAGTTCTGACTCTACACTTCATTGCCCCAAATTTGCTTGTTCTCCTATGTGATTTCAAAGAAACAAGTTAACAAAACATGTGCTTTGGATTTCTGCGTTACCTGCTTATACTACAAAAACATTGACAAAAGGGTGAATTCTTGCTGTGCGCTTTTTATATATTTATTGATATTTGTACTATGTTCATAAAAATAGCACTCTGCACTTCTCTGGGCCCTCTGTGCTGATACATCTAACTTATGTAGTTGCGTAAGTACATTTGCTTACTCATGTAAGTACATATGTAAGTCCTTATTATATGAGTATGCAAATAACACTCCTGTTAGTCTGAGAAGTCTGGTAAAGGGTTCAAATAAGCACTAAAACCTGCTATTTTGTTACTGTTACAAAGTGGGGTATCCCTGGCAAACACTCAGAGTGTAAAAAAAGAAACCAGCATTTCCAAATCAGGGAAGACCCTTCAGTGAAAAAGCAGTGACTGTCTGAGAGTGGCTCCGGGACCAGAGGGTGCTGGGCCACTGCCTCACCCAGGAGCTAGGAGACTCGTGATAGGAAAGCACCTTTGTCACAGAGACCCCAAAACGTTAGGAAATCATTTCTAGAGGGAAAAGGATAAGCTATAAGCAACTGCAGAATGGAAAACATTTGACTGCAGCCTGCTCTGGGCCATACACCACTGTACGTACTTAGCTTTAACTGCTGAACTTTCACCAAACAGCCCTCTCCAAAATCACAGCCTTTTGATTCAGAGATGTGAGTGTTGTCGTGTCACGCCTGCTGTATCGGGAGGAAACCTCACTCTGTGTGAGTTCAGAGCCTCATGCAAGAGTCCTGAGCAGGCCAGCCTAAAGGTGACTCTTATCAGTAGTAGTGCCAAAGTCCACTTGTGGACATGAAATGTTTGTTGGGCACTTATATATAAATTTGAAGACCCATCCATCTTCCTCCAGTAGTTATCCAGATTCAAGTTAATCATCTCATGATATATTTCAAAAAGAAAATGTCACACAAACTATGCCTCTGTGACTTGTGTCCTCCTCTGCCATCCACTCCTTTGCCCAAGTCTACCGCATTTCTGGAACGCTTGCAAAACTCACCTACGCTGTCAGTGAAACACCTGCACGTAACAAATGAAAGCCCAAAACACTTAACAGGGCATCTACAGAACAAGAAGTGTTAGGAAAGAATAACTAGTTTCTAGACAGAAAAAAAAAGAACTTTAAAGAAAAGTCAATCAAAAGAAAAGCCAGAAAAGATGGTAGGAAAGGAAAGCAAATAAAAGACCTGACATATTAAATGGGAACAAAAAATAATGTTGCTTTTGGTCATCTTGGAACCTAGTAACTACATCAGTTTTGAAATACTTTGAAAAGTGCTATGGAAATACAAAGCAAACTGGATCATAGTTGACAAAAAAAAAAGCCATTTTGTTTTATTGTTTTCAAGCCAGCCAAATTCATGTCATCTGTGAAATGTTTATCACCCAGGGTAAAGACAGCAATCCATCCTGCAGATTTATGTTTACAAGCATTTTGGAGCAAATGTTCCTGTTTGAACACCCATATGAACCATAAGCATCCAATATGTTTGGATCGCTACATTCAGTTTTTGTTAGCAGATCTTTAACTTTCTGAACAATGTTTTACCAAATCAATGTGGCACCACTATATCTCCTGCGGGAACAGGGCACAGAGCATATGTGACAACTCTTCCGCATATTCACCAGGGAGAGTTTCTTTCCATCTACATAAAACCATAGGTCTACTTCTTTTAATTCATAAAAGCAAATGGCATCCATCTATTTTTGGCATTTATGTGATTGCTGTAGTGTTTGAGTCCCTCACCCTTTAATACATTTATTCGTCCACCCTGCAGACGCACAGCTGTCAGCAGCATACGGAGGTTTTACAAAATTTCAGGAACTCAACGCAACACTTCCAGTTCCACTAACCCACATCATTTCTAAATTAAAATATGCTTCCCTGGCCTCAGGACATGTAAAGTACCAACCTAAAACATAGAACAGGGAGAGTTTATATCAAAAGTGCTGAACACCACTCACTGCAATAGACAGTTATTGATAATGTTACTATTGTCACAAAGTACATTTACAAAGATATAGGTAAAACATGCGTAACAGCATAAATGTTTTACTGAATTGCAGTACTTGAAAGTAAAATTATCATCAAAAACCCTATTGATATCACCACGTAAGCTTAGTTCTTGGGTAGAATTTAAAAGCAGCCTAACAGGTGCTGAAGTCTTTCTTTCAGCTTTGCTTCTGAATCACTGTCCGCTTGGAGAGATTAACTGCGGGACAAGGAATGACTTGACCCTGCATCTGAAACTTCACCGTTTAGACACCCCAGTACCAAGGGACAACCGTAACCTCCGAGACAACACGCGCTGCAAAAACAGGATGATAGGTCACCTCCAAAGGGCTTTATTTCCATCTTGCAGGAAACTCAAGTAAGGTAACTTAAAAGTCGGTATTTATCTATAAATGCAGGACTTCTAATGAACAGAAACGTGAAAGAATTATTCCATTTAAAACTGGTAAAAACAGCATCATGAAATAACTGCATCCCTAATTTAAAAAGAAAAAAAAATAGATATAGATAGAAGATGGCTTATTATTAGAAACATGGTTAGTAGTATTATCTAAGTTTTGCACCTTACATCTAACATCAACAGGAAATATTGCAGATGCAGGTTTATATACAGAATTTCCTATAAGTTATAGAGTTCAACAGTTTTCTCCATAAATTGCTAAGTTTTTTTGTTTGTTTGTTTGTTTGTTTTTTAAGAAAAATACTTCATTTTGAAATTAATAACATCAACCTTCAGGTCGTCTTAGACAATGTGATTTCTTAAATATAAATGGTTACATGTCTAAACTGTTCATTCACATTTACTTACTAGCCACTGAGTAATGATTCTACAAGCCTTACAAAATTAAAGCCATTAACAAAGAATCTTAAACATTAACTTAATCCATATGACACTGAAACTTTCTTGCTAGGTGGTATTTTTTTATTATTATTTTTTCCTGACATTAGTCCATAAATATATTCATAGCAGACACAGCTGCTTCCTCTGACAGGACTGTCATAACAAAAAGGCAGTCATGTGCAAGCAAACTTACTCCCTAGTAGGATTAGCAGCAAGTTTGGATCAAAAGAGCATACCAGTTACCTTACCTGACCCTTTAACAAAATCTCAAACACCTAATTCATACTGAAATGTGACAGCGCTTAAATAAAATGGCCAGAGAAAAGCCCTGCCCCAAAATTTTCTTTCTTGCAATCAAAGCAACAGATCTTTTGTAAGTAGGTAAAGAGGATACCTGCACAATTGGCTTCACAGTACATTTCTCCCGTCCTTCTCAGTTATTCTCCTGAGAGTGCTGTTTGCCTAACTTATTGGCAAGAGCTTGTTGCTTTTCCCCCCCTCCCCGGCCTGAACATTAACCCTTAATTATGCTTTCCAGCTGCTTCACAAGAAGCGAGAGCGCCCTATCTTTCAAAAGCAATGTGAGCTCAAGGCAGAGAGCTAAAAACCAAACAAAACCCCCACCAAAACGGTTCCGATAACCGCAAGCCCCCTCGTTCAGTGAATCAGTCCAGGCAAACCACTTGACCTCCCTGCAGCAGTCATCTGCCTTGTAAGACTGGTTTTAAAAGCAGGACCTAATCAATAGCTGATGCTGCGTATGACCTGAGCTTAAGCATATAAATTAAATACAAAATAAAGCAGGTTCAAGGGTGAAACTCACATACAGGGCTACCGAGGGGTCACAAAAATGTAAAAAGGAAGAAGAAAAAAAGAAAAAAAAAAATCAGTCTCATTTCTAAAGCTAAGTTTCACACCAGAAAGATCCATTTCCCACCACACATCATGACAAGCAATTTTTAATGTGTATGAAAAAGAATAATGTTTCGCTGCACTGAGAAGTAGACTGGATGCGGTGACTCTTATGTTGTGCACCTGGAAACGCAGCAAGAACTGCTTAAGGGGATCTTAATGCAAACCATTTGCCTTAAGAAGTCTTGTGTACCACGTCACAGTTTTATATAGCCCATTAGCTTATCTGTTTAAGTAAGTTAAATTCTGGGTTTATGTGGGTTTTTTTGTTTTGTTTTGTTTTTTGTTTGGTTGGGGTTTTTTTGTTTTGTTTTGAAAAGCACCATTCTATATTCCAGTATTAATTATCATGACTGCCATATAAGCAACTTCTGATTGACAGGATATTGAGGCAGAATTATATAAGGAAATAATCTTGATCATTCTTGAAAGTCTCATGTTCCTTCAAAAGAACAATTAAGAAATCCTCACTTTCCCTAGTAAAACAAGAGAAAGGAAGAAGAATTCTAAGTATGAGAATAGCACCTTGGACAAGCTCTGTATGCATATTACCACAGCGTTACTGTACTACTGTTCAATGATTTGGAAAAATAACTCCAAAAAGAGCTTTAAAAAAAAACCACAAAAGACTGGAGCAGAGGTTACTTCCACATGAAGATAGAATTCTCTCATTTGTTTCTTTGACATTTATGGGACTACCAAAGGGTAAACAAAAGCAAAATTAGATCCCACAGGCTTTTGGTAGGAGAAAAAGTGGAGGAAAATGATACTCAGTAGCAGAAATCAGTTGTACAAATGAGACCATCATCTAACGGCCCTTTCCAACGCTGCCATCTCACATTCGCCCTATGTCATCTGGTCTTAAACAAAAGGGTTTTTATTCTTGCCTACCTCAAAGCTATTTTACTAAAGCCATTCTCAGATTTACACCTAGATAATCAACTTTACACTATTTCTATTAATCTCATCACAGATATTTGAGTGCCTGAGGATTCCATCTGTGCCTCACTTAGAGTTAGATCCTTGTTCTACACTGGAAGAAAACACCGCAAGTCCAAGCACAAACACGATTTTTTAAAATAAAAGAAAACGAGGATCCTCCAACAGGATCTTCTGAATATTCATGTAGGATTTACATGATCCGAGCTTCTTTTGATGAAATTTTCAAATGATGCAGCGATTTAGCTGTTTAAAAGGACTGTATAACATCCCTCGCTGTATAAACACAGTGAACGTATGTTCATATAAAACCAATTTATGATGAAAAGACTGTAAAATACAATTATACCATTACAGTTTAATTCTTTCTTCCTCCAAAAATGTTTTCCTTCCAAGGCACAACAATTTTGGATTGTACTGAATTGCAGGTGGCTTCGTTTTCCTATGGCCACTTTATCTCATGGAGCCACCCAATTGCAAGAGATCGAAGCCATAGAACAGACTGAATCACTGAATGAGAAACATAATCATTCCCTCCTGTGCTCTAAACATGGCAAGAAACTATACAGGCTTTGTCGTCATCATCAGTTTAAATACCTGGTTGTGCTCTCTCGCAGAAAGCTGCAGCTGAGTTGAGGACTGACAATAGCCACGCAGCAGCCTTGCTGAGGTGGGGTCAAGAAGGGGGGACATCCATCTTATTTCGTGGCCAAGGAAGAGCGGTGCAGGAAATCTAGTCCCCCAATCAATTACTGAAATTAATTTTTGAGCCTAAGTCATTGCCTTCTGGAGAAAACAAGAATCCATTTACTTACCTGTTTTGCCCTAATGTTTTCATCACTTTTTTAACAAAGTTAGATTAAAAATAATAATTGTGTTATCCAGAAAAAGTGATGCAGTATTAATTAGGAACTGAGAAAGTTTTATTCACCTTACAAGGTACAACAAACCCAGGAACACTGTTGCCTATTTACAAAATGAAATATCAAAACTTCATCCCAGTGAAATGGTGAAACAACTTGAGACTCGAGAGACTGACAGTATCTCTGCCTTGAAAGCCGAAAAGCACATTGGCTCTTTGGAACTGACTCTGAGCAGCAGGGCAGCACTCCCTGCAGATCCCTTCGCCGCAGGCAAGAGCTCCGTTTTGCACAGAACTGGTCCTGCCAGAGAAGTCCCACGGCAAAGCATGGCATTGCCACGGAACAAGAAGGCGCTGCCCGGCTCCTGCTCTCGTGTGCCAAAAGACACTTTTTCTCACTAGCTATAAGACATGTGTTGTGCTGACTGAAGAGCCGAGCTGAAACACGGGGAGAGGAGAAAAGAAAAAAGAAAAAAGAAAAAAAGGGAAGGAGAGGAAAAAAAAAAAATACAACTCAAGCTATGGTTTTAACTTTGTCCAGCTGGAAAGGTCAAGAGGAGAAGGCAAACTTTGTTCTGGTAGTGGACAGTATTTACAACCCCCGTTTATTCATGGAGTCTGCACTAAAATGATATTGCTATGCTGTTTTGGCTAGAGCCGGCATACGCTGACCCCTCCGTGCCCAGCACAGCACCGGAATAATTCCATACAAAAGGTTTGCATTAAACGTAATGAAGCAAATGACAAAATCAATAAACCTGGAATGGTGTGGCTATCATAAAAATGATGTAAATTCAGAGTTCACAGTGGTTATGAAGCTATTTAGAATTATAATTAAAACCAGTACTATTTTTTTTTTCAGAATAAAAGCTCCTTTTGACAATCATAAATGAATGCTACAGGAAATTTTCAACAAATGTATTCGAAATTAAGGTATGGCACAAAGACAGCATAAATTATCCAAGATAAACTGTAGGCATAGGTTAGCCTAAAAAAGTACAAAATAAAGAAAATTTGATTTTCATACTTTTTCAACTGATGTCACATCCCATCTTACTCAAGTTCTATATCAAAAGGACAGTAAGAATACCACATAGCCTGTTTTTAAATCATGGTATTCTCTGGAGTTTGTTTCTGTCAAAGAGACTTTTGTAAGACTATTAAACCAGAAAAGGGCCAAATCTGCTATTCATTACTCTCTGTACAAAGGCGGTGCTGCAGCATGGGTGCTGCATCAAAATTTATCTATGCTTTATTAGGATAAAAGAATAATGAGCCCAGAAAGCACCGAGCAGGGCTCAGCAAAATAAGTAAGCGGATAAGCAATTCCTGGAAATATCAATAGTCACCCTGACTTTTTGTAGCAGATTTCAAATCCCAGATAATGGATCCCATTCAAACTTAGGGGTGAGGTTTTCCTTTGTCAAGCTCTGGACATGGAGCTTGTGGCCTCATTTAAAAATTTACACCAATGCCACATTTAGGCAAGTGAATTATATACACCTTAAATCTCCAGATTCCCGAAACTGATTTTTTAAACTATTTTCCACCTAATCAAACAGAAAATTCACTGTAAATTTTAAAAGTGACCATCAAGCCTGGGGTTCTCACACAAAATGTTCACATTGCAGCGTCAGATGTGCTGTTTTCCTGACGGGAATGACACATCCATGGCACTCTTCAAAACCCCCACTGATGACCAGCTTACAGAGCTGCATTGCTAATGGCTATAGAAGAAGCCCTCTTAGGCAGGAGAAGGCAATAAATTATGCAAAACAGAAAGCACAGGGAAGATCAGAACAGAATTTGAAGTAGATGGAAAGGACAACTTAGGCCTATGTGGTACACTTCATCTTTCTTGTCATCAGCATTAGGGTTTTACCATAAGAACAAGGGAAGTGCAGCCTTTAAATGGTGCTTGAAATACATTACGAGAAAAGGAAAAAACAATTGGTATTTATGCTTGTCTTACACCTACAAGAAATATTTAGAAATCTATGGTTTGCCCAAAAACTGATATTGAAAACAATATATATTGCAGTGGATATACTAAATACAGAAATTGGGTAAATCAAAATTATGTATAACCTTATTATGGAGGTAGTCAGCTCTGATCCGCATCAGAAAAATTAAAATTATAAAAATACTAAATGCCACTATATTAAATGTCACCAAACATACATCCTCCCACTACTAAATACTGCTGGCTTATGTACTTCTATTTTATAGGTAGAGCACACTTAAGAGATATTGAAGCTTTTATTTATCTGACATTTTACTCAGGGGAAAGCAACCTTTACAGTGAGGAAATCTGTTTCTCAGGAGCGATGGTTTGGCTTTTAATGAGTTGTCGGTGACAGATCCCTTGTGGCTAGTCGAGCCCACAACTACGGGCATCCATGAAACAAATACTTCCTGCAATGCAACTGGACAGGAGAACAGAGCAGACATCCACTCTACTTAATGCAGATGTTTTCATTTAAAAAAAAAAATCAGCGGTGCATTTTCAATCTGTGAAATCAATCTCAAGTGAAGTACAAGTGGTAGTTTAGCACATCCAACAGATTTAAGATCATTCTGTGCTGGTTAGTCCACCTGGTGTTTTATTTATTAGCAAGGGACATGGGAAAGGGGATTACATAAACCAAAATACGTTTAAAAAATGCAAGTATAGTCTAATCACACTACCAAATAGGACATACGTTTAAATACTTCATGAAACGGTTCTGGAGTTTTCCAGTATTTATCACATGTGTTACAGAATTTGCAGGTTATTAGCTTGCACATGTTTCTGCCATTGCCCCCTGCTGCATTTGGGACCATCCCAAGTTGTTCAGGAATAAAGCAAGAAAGCAGCATTCCCTTTAGCAGCTCTTCTCATAAAACACAGGAATATCCTGCAGGTTGGGACCAAACCCTGCAGTTTGCCATGTGAAGAGTTGACGTAACACTACTGCAGAGAATTTGCAAAAATGTGCTATCAAGACTGAAATTAGCTCACTAGCTAGCAAGAGTACTGCTGAACTGGCATCTTTCAGCATCAGTGGACAATGCAAAAATCCCACAAAACTTTCTTCCCAAGAAGGTAATTTTGAAGAATGACTACTCCTTATGATGTTAAAAGAGATATATGCAAAACTTTCAGGACTGTAATGACACTATAAAAACATAACATTTCTTGACAATCACGATAAACTGGTAGAGAGCACAGCTATCCAGAAGGCACTGCCTATGTGTAACATATTCTAGAAAAATGCAGAATTACCTCCTTATTCAAGACACTTTGCTCACCCTCAGCCATCCTGCACAAGGCTCTTCTGCCGGGAAGGGATATAGGGGAAGTCTTCCCTATAGACAGGGCATGCACCCTTATGCCCAAGATGCCGCACTTGTACATACCATCAGGAAGTACAGATGGCGTACGCGTTGCCTACCTTCTCACTGCAGCACACACAACAAGAAACAAGGCTATTCCTATTCACTGTAGGAAGAGAAGAAACTGTGATTAAAAGGATGCAGTTTCTGAATTAAAATTAAAGTTTTAATCTCTGCATTCCCAACAGGTTTACTCTTGGCTATGGCTGCAGCAGCAATGATGTTCCTGATGGAAATGGACAGGGTGAGCAGTAAGGCACCTTCAGCTGGGAGCTAACGAAATGCAATTCCTCCCTGCACCTTCCTGCCTGCCAGGAGTCAGGCTGCACAGCATTTAGGTTTTCTTGCTTTTTTCTCTGATTTTTACTATAAGATAGACAAGAGAAGTTATTTAGAAAGATCAGGGTAGGTAGATTTTAAAGGTTAGCGATTCAGAACTGAATAAACTGGAAGAGAGAAAAGCAAAGTGATGATATATGCCAGCCTGTCCTCAGACAATATAGCTAGCAGCAGTTCCCCACGCAAAACTGCGATACACAGCCAGTCAGTCCCTGCAAAGGTGGGCCATGACTCTCGAGGCAAAGGAAGGAACCACCTTCTGCGTCCCTCAGCATGCTGGGCCTTTGCATGAGGGCAGCTGAAGATGTAAAGAAATAACCATTGCTGTATCGCAAAATGTCCACTGCTAAGACTCAGACTCTCTGCTTGGTTGGTTTTGCACATCTCACCTGAAATGCATTCTGCATTGTGTAGGGAACATGCATGTGCATTTCAATCAATCATATCTTTTTAATGAGTTAATTGTGAAATATATGCTTTTTACATTTATTATAGGGGTAGAACAGATGGCAAAAGCTCAAATTAATATATCCATAAAATTAACTTATGCTGCAGGTGATGTCTCTCCATAGAAGGTGGTAAGCTGGTAACGTGTTATTTTAATGTTATAATAATGCTGCATTACAACAGAATTTCTAGGAAAGCAAATGTGATGGCCACAGAGATCTCTCTTGAATTCATTATGGTCACTATCACAACGAATACCAATTACAGGAGATAGAAGGAAATACACTGTTGGAATACATTGAGTGCAGCATGAGTTTACGGATAAGGAGGAGGAAAATTATTTACAAATTTTTAAGGTTGAAGTAATACGATCTTTTCGCCCCCTAAAGAGTGCAAAAGGCTTGTCTCTAATGAGCATTTTCAAATAGCTGACTGTTTCAATACCTCTGACCTGTTTTGCCAGTTCTGAAAACACTCAAAGATACCAGCTGAGATCAAAGCAACCCGAAATCTGTTCCACAATGGAAATTTAGCCTTTCTTTAAATTTTCATGTATTCATAGTTAAAATATACTGTGCCTTGTATGCACATCATCAAGTACAGACATATTGTTCAGTCTATTAAAAGATACATACGCAAATACACAAGCCAACATGCGATAATCAATTCTCCTCTGGCTATTTCATTGCTTTTATTTGAGGCCAACCACTGACTTCAGTAGACTTATTCCAGATTTTACACCAAATGAGTGGAAAATCTGGCCAACTGTTTATCTTCCTCCTTTTGTTTTATTTTACTGCAAACTGCAATAGCAACACTGAATACTGTACACAAATATCAAGAAACTAAGGCCAGGAATTTCAGAGGGCTCCGGATAATAGCTTCCCTTGAGAACTCAGACTAAAGGAGTTAAGTTTTCTAGTGTAACATTTCATTAAGATATACTGCATATTTATGTACAGCAAATAATTCACAATCATTTGCTTTCTTTCTGCTCGTGAAATGGCTACACACAGATCAATCATTATTTCCTTGGGTTTATTCATTATTTTAACTTGACAGGTATGTTTAATTATTTCTATTCTATGGCTGAATGGCAAAAATTACAAATATGCTCTGCAGTGCTGGTTGTGATGGATAAAAAAAAATGACATAGGAACATTTTTATATTTTGTGTAGGTGAATGCAAAATACCCCTCAACATAAAGAGCAAGGTCAGCTTTTTCCAAAGCCTGAATGTGCAATGTAGATGTTTAATTTTTGTAAGAGTCACATGGATCGATGCTAATAGTAGATGCATGCAGAAAAAGTAAGAGTATCTTCCAGGAAAAGCCATTTAACAAATAAGAAACTGAAACTAATAGTCACAAAAATATTTTACAGTACTCGCACAGCTTTGATTTTTTACATTGCATAGGCAATGTAACCAGTAGGAAAATAAATGCGCACTGACTTACGGAAATATTAAACATTACATATGCGCTGATGTATTTCTGCATTTTTTTAAGAAATCTAAATGCTTAATTTCTCCCTCCAAAGGAACCTTTAGGGCTATAAAGAAGGATATTACCCACCATTTCCTAAGTGGCCCCAGGACGCAAGGAAAGCAGCTTGCAGGTCTAGTAATATGAGCTATTATCCTGTGTGCGGCTGAGAAATATTTAGACAGAAATGCAATAAGCCTGTATTATCAAGACAGATGAACCTGTTAGCTTATGTTTTTCTGAATTGCAACGCTACAAAATTCTATCTTATAGTCAAAGCCTACAAAAGGAAAAAGACAGAAGCTGAATATGCACGGAACTGAGTTCCAGTGAATCAAGAACAAGAAACGGCAGCAACTCCTCAGAGAAGAAGCAGTAACTGCGTAATTTGACATGGCTCTAGCTCTGTGTGGTGCTCAAACCGGGTATCTACACTGTCAGGCTGGCTCTCCCTCTGCTCTGCTGCTCTGTCGTTCTCCCCACGCATCCGCACTGCATACGTATTCATGTTTTTCTTTCAGTGAATCATTTAGTTTCCTCGGCTGGGAGATGTTGATGGTGAAAGGGAGGACCATGCACAGCAGAGCTTGAACCCTATAGATAGTATGGACACGGGCCAGTTCCTACCACCCAGCCCTGCCACCAGCACTTGCTCCTTGATGTGGATCGTGGAGGCTGCATTGACACAGACACTGACACCAAGTCTGTGCCCTCTGTATATACGCGAGATGTTCATTTGCACTCTCACTGCTTACAGAAGTAGCTTTTCCTTCAGTCTGAAAGGTGCAAGATAGGAAGGGGTGACAAAGGAGCAAAAGGCTTAGGGAAACACAACCAGAGTCTTGCCATTTTAGTCTCAGACAGATCTCTGCTTGCTGGTAAGTCTTGAGCTATTGATTTTCCTTACTGCAATGCTGCAAAATAAAGGAATAAACTTCTGTCAAGAGATGGCAAAAGGACACAGGGCAGCAACTTGCCAGGAAGAGTAATTCTTTGAAATCTGTCCTGTGCATTTCTTATGGGGGAATGATCCCTGCAACACAACAAGCCCCGATATCATTATGCCTTCAAGAATCCCATTCCTACAATGCTTTGCGATCCTCACGCAGCTCAATCGGTCATGTTCAGCTTCACAGTCCTGAAGAGGAAGCAAGAGGAAGAGCTGGGAGCCTATTGCCAATAACCACAAGCAACACCTTAAAAGAACGGTTGCTGCTGTTACAGGATCTTTATTTGAGTCAGCCTCTGCATATTCCTATTCTGGGAATCTGGCTGCTGAAAATAAGGTGGGCTGGGCAGGCTAATTCAACAGAAACTGCAGGAATGCCTCACCAGAGAAACACTCATCTGAATGCCGAGATGTGATACAAGCAGGGTAAACGTGCAGAAATCCAAGAAGCGGCTCTATATATTTTTATGATGGAAGACCACAGCTGACAGTGCTGAGTTAGCCCAAAGCTCAACAAGACCCAAATCCACATACTTTAATTCTTGAAATAAATGTGCTTACCTGGGGCTAGATTCCTGCAAGAAACATTTCCTGTTCTCTAAGTAATAAGTAACAGAAATTGAATACAGGTGCGCACTGCAAGCTGGCCCTCTCTTGCCCTTGCTTGTTCAACTCTTTTAGGACCACTGAGTAGCATTTATGCATCTATTCTACAATATGTTCAAAGTGTCAGTTTACGCCAAATTCCCATACAAGTTCACTCTTGGTAATGGACATTATGTGTTCATGAAATTTTCTAAAAGCTGTATAATTATTTCTGTATTTTAATTAGAAGTCGACTTACTAACTTATTCTTTGTGTGCAGATTCTTCCTTTGATTTTATAGTCAAACAGCAGAAAACACTTCATATGAAAATAATTCACACAGCAAAATTTCCCCCACTTGAGAGTTTTAAAACCTCATCTTGCCAGCCGCTGCTTCGGCTTTGCCTCATGTAAAGCATTGGCCTCCCTGACATTTAAAAGCTCTTCTTTAGCACAGCCCTTATGCGAGCCCATTTTCCTGGGCTTGCTGCTCTGCTAAGAGAATGACAAAAGATAGAAAGCTTTTACCATTTAAAAAGAAAGGCATGGTGAAAAATATCCTGAAACACTGCTTTTTGTAACACTTTTTTTGCCCTTTCCTATCACCTTAACATTTAGTTTTTTAAATGACCAAAATCATATCAGTACCAAGCCAGTTCTGCAGTCCTGGTGCTAGACAGGCATCACCAAAGACTCTCATTGCTTAGCACATGCAGCAGCACCTCTTCCCTTAAATTCAGGAATTTTTTGTTTTTACACCAGTATGCTCCAGCGGGACACAGCCTGCTACTTTGTGTGGCTTACTGCTACGGCCACGTTGAGATAGGGTGGTTCTCACAGGGTTTCCAAATGGCACCCACTGTAATTTATATTAAGCCCTTCGGCTGTGTATTTCGGAGCCTGTATCCAAAAGGAATTAATGCCCTGGCTTAGTCTATTGCATCAACTTCTCTGCATTTTTTCCTGAGGGAAGCTTTTCAAACTGCTGTTAAAGACAGCATTAATCTGAAGACTTTCACGTGGTCTAGCACTTGCTGTGTCCCTGTTATAATCTACAGAGTTATTATCTTTGCCATGACATTTGGACGCTTTATGTAGAAACTGGAAGAATTTGAGGCCACGTTAAATGTCAAGCCATGAAAACAGAGACAATTCCATGCCAGCCTTTCCCTATATGAATTTTAAAGATAAATTGGAAAGGGTTGGGGAGTGCAGGAGAATATATAACTTTATTTCTTATGTCTAAAAGTCTCCGAGATCCCTCAAAACCATGCTTTATAAGGTGGAAGAACTCTGAGATAGTACAATAAACCTGCAAAGCGATAACCACAGAAACGGCCAACACTGCTGCTATCGCATCAGTTCATGTATGTCAGAGTCACCAAGCGATTAGCAGTGCAGGTGTGGGAACAGCTGAATGGCACTGAAAGGCAAGGACTCGTTCTCCTCCTCTAGGTGCTTGAACACTCGCACCCGTTGGCATGGTCATTTCTGTGACTCAGAAGGGAGCGATCTGGCTGCCAAATCTAGACTGAGAATGGGAATTGGCACGTTTAAGCTTAGTGCTTAAAGCTTTAAGAGCTTTAAATATTAACTTGGTTCAACTTGCATCACACCCTTACAGTTATTGCTGCAGAAATTTTAATGCCTTTCCAGCAGCAAGCTGGCTCCAGATTTTGTCACATTTTTCTCAGCAACTCATAGGCCACTATTCTGTGTCTGGAAGCAACAGTCATCTGATCTAATGAACCACCCTGGATACACAATTCATCCATTCCTTGTCAAGAAAAAATGACTATAGATCTGAGTGAAAAGTCTGCTTCTCCTGCTATTTATCTAAACCATCAGTACTCGTGGCTCGCATCAGCAAATCTATTAATTAGACTACTAAGCTTTGTGCTCCTGCTGAGCCCGAGGTTGGACTAGATGACCTCCAGAGGTGACTTCCAACCAGAATTATTTTATGATTTTGTGATAACTTCAGTATTCCTGAAAGACAGGAACAGTGGCTACAGGGAAGCACTTTCGATAACTGTGTCTTTTACAGCAAAATAATAGATACTGCCTAACTTGACAGCCACAATTTTTTGTTCAAGCTTTAGATCCCAACATTTATAGAGTTCCTCTACGCACTCCAGCCAGCCAGCCCTTGCTATCAGCCTCTGTAATAGGTGACACCCTGGTTCCTTCTGCACTGAGACTGGGTGCATAAATCAAAGAACACCTGTGATTTCTCTGACAGCTTGCCAGAGGTGAAATCAACTCTGAATGCAAATGTTGCTATTTTAAATGAAGTTAGACAACCAACAGTGAATTATAGCTGGGAAAGTTAGATTCTCTGAAACAAAACACCATCTATTGTTCCTCTACATTACACAATGTAAGTAAAGTTTGTCATGCTAACATGACAAAAAAGCCACGCTTCTGTCTAAAATCCACAAACTTCTTCCCACTGTAAGCTATATTCTCCAGTATTTTCATGTGTCTTAAAAACTAGATCTGTTCACACAGGTCCTCTGATGTTCCTCCACTTAAGAGGAGGCTTAGATGAGTTTAAATGGCTCCTCAAGATGTGTTTTCTCAAGCTGACATTCAGGTAAAAAAGCCTTCACACCTGAAAAGCTAAAGTCACTGTTGAATATACACGAAGTAAGTAACAAACCATTAAAGAAACCCAAGCTTAGTATGCTGAATGCCTGCAGAAACAGCTGTAACTGTTACGTGATATGTAAAAGTCTTCAGGTTCTGTCTGTCACAAAGTCTCCAAAGGAACCTTGCACAGTGCTCAGAGAGAGAGCAAGGGGCATCTCACAGCGTTGCTCCCGGGCCTGGGTTTTCCAGTTTGGGGGAAGTCCTGCTTTGGCCTTTTGCAGTAGTGTCCCCTTGCACAAACCCCAGCGATGTGATATTCCCTGCAACACAGCATCACCAGAGAAAGTACAAGAATTGTGCTTTGCCCTTGGATGCAGACGTGGTCACACTCTGGCTCACGTTGACTGCCCTTAACAGTTTCCATGCTGCCTATAGAAAAAAATTTAGTCTGGACACTAAAGAGGTTGTTCATTGGGGCAAGAAATGAAAACGGAGCACAGGTACGTTGCAAGACTGTTTGTAGGAAAGTGCTTCTTTTTAGATGTCCTTCAGCTGACTCTTCCACTAAATAAACAAAAAAATCTACACTATTTACACTATGCTTACAATATTTAACACGTTGGAGTATCAGGTTTCAGCTACTGGTGTGGTAACACAGTGCTAATTCTAATGGCTCTGAAATGCTTCCGAGAGTGGCTGCAAGTTTTCTCAGGAAATCCTGACTCTCTGCCAACTTGCTGGCTGTTATTTCCTTTTTCAATTCACCTTGTGTTGACTCTAATGATGCCAATGGTGCATTAGTGTGTGGGTGCACACAAAAATCCATTTCTGGTACATAACATTTAAGAGCCTCTAGCAGCTGCTCTGGAAACACAGAGTTGAAAGTCTTTATTTACATATATTTCAGACTGCATTTTATAGAAAATGGCTAGGACAGACTAGCCTCATCAGCACAAACAGCAAAACCCACTATTCTCCCTTTAATGGTTTTTAAAAATTATTTTCATTTTCAAAACAAACTGTCAAAGCTTGCATAGTTAATTTCCCATATTATTTTTTCATTTTCTGATATTTGTGCTCAACTATTGTGCCCATGTGCCACATTTTGCCACGCTTACTTCCCACCCAATTGGTGGGACAGAAAATTTAATCTAAGTGAAATATTTCAATCTCACCCCAAAACTCGACCAGTTCTTTTCCTACACACATCTTGCTTCAAGGCTGGGACCATGGTTTCACTGGATTTTGCAGGACAATACTGCAGGGAGGGGTAAAGCCTTTGAGTATACTTTTTTCTTTGCTCAAAACTTCCCCAGGTGTGTTGCACAGCGTACATGCGGGCCACAGTAGCACATGAGGCCCTTGACAATAACCTGCTGCACATAGCAGGGTCCACAGCTCCCTTTTGTGTTGCACAGAGCTAACCATGCGGTAACAGCTAATCATAACCTAGGGAGAATGTTTTTCACCACAAATATTAATGAAGTTGTCACTTACAAGTTCTTCACATCAATGATTCCTCGAAAGGCCTTTCTAGGGATTCCTTTTATCTGGTTTTCACTCAGGTCTCTGAATAAAGGAAGAGAAAAAAAATACATTGTATTAACAAAGAGAACACATTTCTCAAATCTACATGAGATAATGGAACAAACGTGCTTGGAAAAGTAGATGTTTCTGGATTTGTTACACCACACCATGTTTTCAATTTTCTTTACCTCCTCTAGAGATAAAGGCATGAGCTGAAATGACTCTCCAACAAAACCCACCAGAATTCGTGATACAAATGACAGAACTTCCAGAAAACATCACTCAGATGTAGTCATGACACTGGCACAATGCCATGATTCACTGTCAGAGTACCTGCAGCCAAATCTTATGCCTTGAAATTGCAACCCTGTAGTGTAAATGTAATTTTCTCACCATGCTCCTGTTTGTTTACTGACTGCAAAAAAACTTGGCTACTCCTGCTCAGATTACAGACCCTTATTTGAAATTAATATTCAGGAAAAACATGACAATCATTCTCCTGTGAGTTTTGTAAATTTACACTGAAAAGATCTTGATCCACTGCATTTAAAAAAAAAAAACTGCATTGTGTATCAATGGAAATGACAGAATTTTTAACCTTGTTTAAAAAAAAACAAAAAACACCAAACCAAAACAACAGCAATTCAAAATGTTTTTCTAGTACTTAAAACATTACAAAGTGTTTCAACTGAAATCATTACATCTGCATTGTGAGTGCAGGTAGAGCAACGAGCACTGCAGGTTACAGTTTTCTGTTACACAACCTGCATTCAGTTCCTTTTTCCTTTGATGCACCATAAATATTACTGGAATTTTCCAAGTTTGCAACCCTCTACCAGCACCAACGGAGGCAGGAAGGAGGGCATCATGAATGGGAGGGAAACGGACGCAAAATCAGAAAGTTGGAATGTTTTCAGGCTAAGGAAAAGCAGCACTCACAATGATTTCTTTGCTGGTGCCCTGTCAGCATGGAAAAGAGGGAGCGATTTCACTCCGGTTCAGGGTACAAAGTGGGGGGAAGAGAGACGTGTAGGAAGATGAAAGGAAGGCAGAAGAGTGGGAAAGAAAAACGGAAGAAATAAGCAAATCGAGGAAATGGAAGGCACAGGGATGGCTGGAGAAAAGGACAAAGAAAGGTGATACCACAGCGCAGGATATTACACAGTGCATCACTTGGTGTGACTGGGTCCCTATGCTACAGAAGCCCAAGGCTTTGCCCCATTTTCAGAAAGAAACCCTGGCTTTCTAATGGTTATTAATACTGCATGGCAGTCATCTGTACTCACCACCAGATACTCTTTTCTGTAAGTACATTTTGTGTTGCAGCAAGCCTCCTTTCTAGTCTCCACCAAATTGGCTTTATCAAATGAGAGGGCAGAAATCAGAGCCTGTCACAAAAGCCCACAGTGACATTGTGGGTCAAGATGTGTCATGCAGGGCTTTCTTCTGCTTTCCATCAGGCAGATAGAAAAAAAAAGGGGACTATGTCCTTGTCATGAGACTAATTCAATTTATACCAGTCATGCAGTCTACACCAAATTCTCAAAGTAGCCACAATTGTCCATTCAGACTATCACAAACAAAAATGTGCTGCTGAATACAAGTCTCTCTTTCAAGCCAGATTAAAATTCTTTGTGACCTTCACAATTTGTTTAACACTGATCCACACCCTGACCCTTCCTTCACCTCCCCTTTCTTTTGCCAGCAACAAAATATTAGTTCTTTAAAGACAGACCTTCCACCCAGACAAATGATCAGGCAACCCGAACACAGAAGAGTTGAAAGGAAAGTGTATTTCAGACCTATAAGAAGGAAGTCTTATGCTGAAGACTGATTTCATGACAGGGAGTCACTTTGGTGTGACAGCAAGGCACAGCAGAGCTACAGCCAATGGTAAAAGTGTGACAAAATGGCTTAGGAAGGCAAAAATTCGTAAGATCCGAAAGCAAGACACACACAAAGTAGAACAAAAAGGGCTCAACAAAGTAGAATTGTGTGATCAAATAAAACCACGCTAAACGCACCAACACCTCAAGTTGCATTTGTCCAGCATTTTATTGTGCGTTATTCCAAATCAGGTTTAAAAATAAATTAGGTTTTCAAGTATTTTTTTCTAACATTACTGTGGTCTAAAAGGGCTAATTTATATTTTTGCTTTCTGCTTTGTCTTTACGCTCAGCTCTCACTTGCAGTCAGGCAAAAACAGGGGACTGTAGGAAATTCATCCATTTTCTATGATAATCTTCTTGTAAATTGTATTAATTTTATTTTCCATTTAGGCACTCTCCTCTAGCTAACAACACTGCCTCTCTAAACCTCCAGGACCGCGGCCTGATTTCATAAATATCTCTAGTGGTCTGAAGAACTGACAGCCTGCATGGCATTAGTGAAGCAGCATGGAAGAAAATTCACAACTGCATGCTTTATTTTCCATAACTGCCTTCTCACAATTACAGTCGTCCCTTTTTGAGACAGTTAGGAAGAGCCTTTGTCTCTGCTTCCTAGCACTGTGCCAAACTTTTGTTTGGCATCTTTCATAAGCAGGCAAACACCAACCAGGCTCAGCCCGTGCACTTCATAAAATTTGTTCTGAGGGAGCAGAAGGCTGTAACAACCAACTTGTCTACATAGTTTATCTTAAAGTTTCAGCTTTTCATTCCCTCCTCCTCTTAACAGACATAATGGGAAGCTCTCACTGACAGTATGCAAGATAAATATTAGTTATTAATAGTAACTGCAGAAAACCAGATAAACCAATGTGAGGCCAAAAAAACCCAAAACAAAACCCTAAAAAAGACAGAAAAGAATTGTGGTAGTCAAGAAAAAAATAAACAACTAATCTGAAGAAAAACAAATTATGATTACTAATGCATTTCCTATTTCTCACACAGAGGTTTCAAGCCATCTATTTCTGTAATGGAAGACGAGTCCAATGCCTGGATGTGTGATGGATCCTAAGGAGGAAAACTGAAAAATTCCGCCTTTAGAGAAATACACACTTCTAAAAATCCTCACCCTAATGGACAATGTTAGAGAGCTGACCAAAAGCACTTGACCTAAGGACAAACGAAAATGCGCTAGTATGTCAGCAGGACCCTCCTTCACAAAGGTTCCTCTGAACAGAAAGCAGCAAGCCCAACAACAACGGAAACACGTTCATTTGCATACTGATAAAATAGACATGTTGAGCTAAACCAATGTTTTTAGATTAAATTATTCTTCCTCTTATTTTCATAAATACAGTTTCATCTAGTTCAGCCTGCCACGCAGCTTTCAAGCAGTGCAAATAGCACAGAGATTCTGCAACCAGCCACAGCTTCAATAAAGCGTGGTCTCTTTTTGGAAGTGTCCCCCTGCCTCCTTCATACAGGGGTCCTGTCCGATGGGAACACGCTTGAAAAGGCCTCGGCAGCAGCTCACAGAGGAACGACTAGGTGCAAAGCATAGCAGGCCACGATTCTGGACACGTTCGACCAACAGCTTCCCCAGCCAGCAGCATGCAGTAAACGACCCAAAGGAAACAGCACTCTCATTTCAGCGATGGGGAAACAGCCACAGAGATAGGCAAGAACTCTGACTTCAAGTTTGCATAGATCAGAGACGCAGGAGCTAACAAAATCCAGCAGCTGGAGCTCACATGCCCTCACAGCACAGCAGACCACACGTTAGTCTAACCCAGACTCAAACAAGAGTTGGCACAAGTCAATAGATTTTTTTAGTTTTTATTTTAATTTAACTAAAACGCTTTGGACACAGATTAACTCCCACTGCAAGTTTAATATTGTTTTCCTGATCTTCAAATGTGAATTGCAAGAGCCTTACTGATAAAAGGATTGGAAAGGAAAAAAAATCCACCCAAAACTGCTGACGTTTTTAAGTGCCTCTGTAGTCTTTGCTCCAATGCTGGGTTTTAGCTTCCTGCTTTAACACTGGTTATTGCTTCCTAAGTGAAATTTCAACTGTCTAACATAGCAATAAAATACATTAAGACTCTCTTTTTTAATTTGGCAGTGACAGAACATAAATCAGTTAACTGGAACACAGACCCTATGAACATTCATAAAATAAGAGTCTTCACTTGAACTACAGATCTAAAACATTACAATAGCTGCTTTAATACAACTTGCAAAGTTACAATGGTACTGAAAATAAGATGTACTATACAAAAACCAAAAAATCAACACTGATAGCATTATGCTTAGGTTGTCTCCCTTTTCAAAAACAAAAAAAACACTTTGAGCATTTACCAGTTATCTTCCAGATCTTTTTTGGCATACAGATTTTAAAACTTAAAAAGACTATTTTTAAACAAAGAACTGCCTGAAAAGCAGCTTGATTATGAAGTATTTATTGTGGCTGAACACTACTCTCTTATTATTTCTCCCGCTCAAATGGGCTAAAAGAAAGATCACCATTCAGTGTTATCCAACAAAGAACTCGCCTTGCCTTTAACATCTAAAAGTTTAATGCAAAGACTTAAAGAACTAGTCATCAAGAGCAAATGATTCACAGCCAAACATGTATCTTTCCCAGTACGTTACTGTATGTTGATCCCATAAGAAAACAGTAAACTCACAGAGTTACCATTAACACATGGAACCAATGTTCAGCTAAAATGAAGGAAAAATCCAGAATAACCAACCTCATTCCTTCAAATACCTTCTGGCTTATCCACAATTCAATGGCTTCTTGGAATGAGAAAGGAGAGCTCAGCCTGTAGCAGCTGATACAAAACCATAAGACAAACACTGGTTGATTCAACTGCACAGGGGGCTTGAGCATGCAAAATAACCAATTGTTTTGCATCATCTCTTCCTGACACAATAATATTGGAAAGTTTATGTTGTTTAGTTTTATTTTGCAAAACAAGCAATGGAAAGGTATGAATACTGATTTTAAGAAAGTGTCAGCTGCCACCAATGCCAAGAAATAAATACTTTGCCCACTAGCTTCACTCCAGCTACAGAATGTGCAGCTGAGAAAAATAAGAATTAGTTAATCCATGTTGGTAACTTGTTTGCATTCTTTTACCAAAATAGGATTTCTGGGTTAAAAACATTTCAGTCTTATGCATTTACCAAATTAAAATAAAATAAAAAAAAACTTGAGGTTTTGTGCATTGAAGTTTAGTGACTACTCTTCAACCCAAGATTTCTTTACAACTGGACTAAAACCAGGCTGAACTACTCTGGAAAAGGTCACAAATGTAACACAACCTGGTCACTGCAATTTGTTTCATTAGAATTAGTTCTAATTTGTACGGCATGTTGCACATAAACGCTACCCTACAACATTTTACTGAATTAAATAACACAATTAAGGAGTTAAAGAGTAACAGATGGGGAAAAATTAGAGAGGATAATCCAAAGAGAATAGGTATCTCTAAGTACTACATAATCAAAGATAAGCAAGTCACTGAAGCAGGGAATGACACAAGTCAGCTTTTTCACAGAGCAGAGCTGGAGGGAAGATAGGAGACTTCTACAGACAGCGAAGAGAGAGGGCAAAGGCACCAATGTTTGCTAAGGGAAGAGTCTGCAAGACAAAATGGGGTAACATGCAAAGCGATAGAAACACAAAGGAAATCCATAGGGAAAAAAAGAAGTTTACTCAATTATAACTGTACCAATTCCAGCACAGAATATTAATATTCACAGTGTCTTTTTCTCTTAACTAAAGGCTTAACATTCCCAAGGAAGCTTTGTTGTCTCCCAGAGTTTCTATTACAATCCACAACAACTTGCAATGCCTCAAACCCCGCTTAACTTCAAGCATGGCATAACCAGGATCATAAAACCAGCAGGAGAATGGCTGCAGCACAGATTCCCTTCTAATTGCTACAGTTTCTTCTTGCCCGTCAATACAATGCCCCTTCAAAGAAGTGAGCAATATTACAGTTAATCTGGCCACGTTCTCTTAGGCAGCTCCAGCCACTTATTCTCAGGAACCAGTGCAGAAGGACGCAGATCCATGTCCTTTGCAATAAGCATGCAATTGCAAAAGCTGCTGTGCCTTAAAAGTGTGTTAAGAAGACTGAGCCAAGAGAGGGATCACCACGCTGGAGGTATGCAAGAAATGGATCTGAATTACGTGCGCAGTAAATGTATCTGGAGGTGTAAGTGCCAGTATGCACAAGCTCAAGGATGTAGACGTTGAAATTGGATCAAAACACTCTGTAAATATATTCAACCACATTTTTAAAAATGTCTTTGTATCATATTAAGCCAGCCTTTCATTTACAGCAAAGAGCAGAAGAAGAGTTTTTCCTGCTCTGCCAAAATTGCGTGGCAGTTTTTTATGGTTAAAATTAATATTTAACATTTTCGACAGCTAAATACTATTCTTATTTAGGAGCTATTGTCCTAGTATTTCCAAAACTGTTCTATATTAGAGATTTCCTGTTCTATAGATGGATTAACAAATAACTGAGTTAGCTGTTGAGGACAATTCGGTAACTCTGAGCCTTGTAAATATGCAAGATAAATTCAAGATATTTATCATCTTCCAGGTGGGAAAAGCATTGCCCAAATCAGCTCACTACAACGGTAATAAGAACAAGCTGTGGCAGGTCTGACACTCACATCAGCACCTCTATTCTCAGGAGGGGCCTTACGCGCTCAGTGAAGCAATGGCTTCTCCCTTTCTGTATGGTCCGTGTAAAAGATGGTATTTACCATAAAGTAGCAGTTATAACTCTCTGTCTAAAAGGAAAAATGGGTAAGTCTCATTGCCGACGGGCTACAAGGCAAGAGCTTAAGAACAATAGTATTGTATAGCATTTACTCTGTGGAAATTTGGCATCACTGCTGATTTTCTAAAAGGAAGAAATTTCTTCCTGCTACTACTGCAACAAAAGTATAGGTGTTGACAGCATCTGAGTTCTGCAAAACAAGAGCAGATCCTACAGATGTTTTGTACCCCGAACAGTGCAAGGTGATTGTGTTTTTGCTAAATATAATACAGCTGGCTCTCAATTCATGCTCTGGGAAGCCACTGAGAAACTCATTCTAGTATTGTCTTGTTTGTTTTAAGGCAGGGAATTTAGCTCAAAAATTCCAATTAAACCAGTCCTCACTGCTTTCACACAGTCACGCGCTACTGCACAAGTACTACTGCTAAGCTTCCAGATGATAAACACCATGATTTCTTTGTTGATCTGGTTTTACTGTGAGGTGATAGACGCTAACTCTAGACTTCAACATTCATTCTAATTAACGGGGTCTAATTAACCCAAGTCACATACACATACTCTCATTCTGAAGAACAGGGCACCAGGCAGAGGCTGAGCTTAAAGACTGGGGAAGGGTGTTAGCTAAGCAATCAAGGAGGAAAAAGATCTCAGCAGTAGATAGTTATTTTAGCATCATCTTCCGCTTTCTCCAAGGCCAAATTAAAAACCATCTGTTAATAAAGACCCTTCAAGAGATCCGACCTGCATGGACTTTGACAGATTCATGACTTCTGCCCTGACACAACTGCAGGGATCACTCAGTACATGGTGAAGCCTTTCTAAATGTTTAGAAGAACAGCGGATACACATTTGTGCACACTTCATAAGAGATTTTAAAAAAAATTTCTTAGTCACATCAAACAAACAAACAAACCAACCCCTTACTGTTTCACTAATTTAGACACAGTGCTACAACATTTGGCTGTCAGTGCACCCAACACAAAACCAGAAAAAAAAAAAAAAAAAAAAAAAGAAATCCACCAGAATCTCTCTTACAAGGTTAGTAAATATTTTTATATTATTTTAAATGAACTGTAAAAATAATCTATGTGTCAATGCCCAATTAAAGGCAACATTTGTCTTTATGACTTTTACAATTCTTCCTCCCTCCTCCTGCATTTCCAAAATGCTGAGCAAATACTGATCAGAGATTTTAAAACTACCCATCTTGAGACAGAGCAGAGTTTTCATTTTAGAAAGCATGATCTGTTTTGTCTTTTGGAACACACGCACAAAAATTATATTTTACCTCAATGTCTTTATGCTCAACTTTGGATATGTCCAGGAGCAGGAATTGGAAAGTAACTGACAGTGGACTCAGAGGAAACACTTGAAGAGAAGTACCCCTCTAGAAATATGATAAAGCTTCTGACTAATAAATGACAATAAGGCTTCTTTATTAGTACTATTTAACATAGGTCTTCAGTGCTTTACAAAATGGTATCAATATAATCAATCTTTCCTTTTTATAGGGGGGAAAATGAGACACAATGAGAGGCAGTATGTGACTAAAGCAAGGTACTCTAGCAGGGTGCAGGAAGGGACAAAAAAACCCCTTAAAGTCATATACATTAGCTATTCCATTTTATGCAATTTATACACCAAGTCTTACCGCATGTAGTGAGATTGGCCTGCCAGCAGAGAAACAGCATGCACAATTCTGACAATGTATTTAACAGAGATTCATTTTGATAGAAAAATCTCTTTTACTGTGGCATTATCCAGAACTACTACACATTTGCAACTGGATCACTGACAAAACAAAGTGATCCCAATGTGGTGATGTTCCTATGCAATACCAAATTCTACCAATGCATTTCTATTACACTGCTCTCCGACCAGGTGAGATTACAACACAGAGGCACTAAAAAGATTTAGTAGGAACAACATACACCTCAAAAAGGTAGGAGTGAAACACTGACATCAGTGGAAAGTAATGAATCTCCCAGTGATTTTCCATTTTTGTAAATATTTGCTTGCTGCTAAAACAATGTGAATTCAAAAAGCTCTCGCACTGCTTATTCATGTTAATACTTTCTAAAGTAGAAATTCAGCTATATGGAGGCTCCTTTATTTTAAGCTAGTTAAAAAAAAAATACCCAACAAGTTTTATACTTTTGACCTGTTGTGTGTTTTATACTTTTGTCTGTTGAGCTGTATTGGAAAGAAATCCTATACATTTGGAAATTCTAAAATTCAATAGGCAATATTACCCTCCTCAGATCTCCACAGACCAAAAATGAACACCTGTTTAAGCCCAGCTTGATCACTTAGCACAGAGATATTTGCAGTTTATTGGTTATATATTTTTTTAAAATATGGTGAATTTTTATTTTAGGAGATAAATATGTGAAATCATAAAATCTGAAATATGAGCTAATAAACTGCACCATCACTGGAAAACTGATCAACATCTGGAGGAAGACTCACTCTTTAGTGATCTTTCTTGACCTAATTCTGCCTTTGTTAATGATGAGTATTTTTATAGTAAAGAACTTTTTGCACTTTACTGATATGGTCAGAAAAATACCTCCCTGACCAGTTATATTCTGGTGTGCCTAACCGTCACACAGTAGAATGAAAATGATGGTCATAATAGTACTTATTTAATTCAGGCGGTGATCCTGTACTTTAGCTATGAAAATAGACTATTTTCATAGGAGTAAGTAGCAATTGCATGTATAAAGATCCAGGCTTTATTTTTTACAAAGTTCTCCTGAAAGAGGCCAATTATTTAATTTGTTTGCATGATCACCGTAGGCATTTCTGTGGTTATGTAAAAGTAATAAAAATTATACAGAATCCTTGGATAGTAAAAACAACTACAGTGACATTCCATTTATTCTAGTGAGGCAGAATGAATTGCAAATTATTTCAATGCACTGCAGTGAGAAAAACAACATTCTGGTTATAGCTAAGCCTTGGTTATCCAGAGGCTGTTATTCTGTGGTAAAAAGTGTACCAGTGTAAGAGGGACACATTATTGCTTTACGTGTAATAGAAGTTTTAAAAAGAAATTATAATATTGGACCAGTAATATCTATTGCAGTGATATTCAGCAGTCTGTACTTCATTAACAGGTACTGAAGCCCTAGACAAAGGACAAAAGGGTTTTATGCATCTTGTCCCTTCTTTCTTCCATAATGTTTTAGCTTCTGTTTTTCTTCCACAACTTCACCTTTATGTGTCTTTCCTGCTATGAATCGTTTAGTCCCCGAAAGCCTCTGTGAAACACTGCAGATGTAAGAAGATATCGTTCAGACTGGTTTGTAGCCTTAATTCATTTTTCTATGTGGATATGACATCTAGATTTATTTGACCGAGATGTAATACCACAAGGTGGCTAACTCTATTGGGGATATTCATGCAAGATGCAACTGTTTAAGTAATGCTAGCTTCTCCTTTTTACGGTAGGCTCCACGAACCCACAAACTATTCAACTATTTCCGAGCAGGTCCTCCCTGACCATTACAGCTGAATGACACCTACAAACCTCACTCTGCTACCTTATCCACTCATACAAGAAAAGATTCACTGAAACGTAACCAAATCATTTCTTTTTTTCAATGACTATCCACATAGGCAAAGCACCTTCAAGCATCCCACTCCATGCACAGAAAGTTTATCATTCAATAGTGCTATGCTTTAGAAAAAGGCATGTGAATAGAAGATAGGTGTTTTAAATACAGAAAATGAAGTATACTAGTAGAACAAATATGCTAACTAACATAACATAGAACTAAACCTAAATTACCTTTCAGCTAATGTGCACACAAAATGATACATTCCTCAAAAAAAAAAGTTCAACTTGTAATCATGTCACTCACCTTATTGAGTGTTTTGTTATTTTAATGCTTTGGTAGATCACTGGCCAAGGAGATAAAATTTTATTGAAAACTGAGCTAAAATCAAGACAATTCACAAGAATTAACAGTCTCCCTAGGTCTTCATTGCCACATGAAAGCAAGCCTGGCCTGAATAAGTTACAAGCCGAGTTAAGTTCCCTGAAGCCAACCAAACACTGCATTATGAAAACCTCCAGATACTACTCTGAAAACAAATTCAGTTTTTATCCCCAAACAATCAAAATATTCTTAGGGAGACGTGGGCATGTATGAATTGTTTACAGTAACTCTCAAAGATTCTTGTGGCACATTCTGAGCTTTATTCCTGAAGACGACAAGGAAACAAGGGCACTACTCTGATTCATCAGCAAATGCCTTGCTTCAGCGATCTGCACAAGGATTTATTTGCATAAAGCCACTTCCAAAAATGAACTCGGCTTTCCTCTGACTCACTGTCAGGCATGTTGCTGAATTTCAGATTGACAATGTCAGCTCAGAAAATTAAATTAAATGTAAAAAAGCTGATAGCTGACCGGGGAAGGGGAGGAGGGCCTCCTGCATGACAGCTCCAAAGGGAAGGAGCAAGAAGCCTACACATTGCTATTTCATCATTGAAGCACTCTCAAATCAAAGAATATCAAATTCCAGAGTGATCCGATTTCATCACTGCTGGGAAGGATGATGACTTTCTCTAAAGTCCACTACAGCTACGCGAGCCTGCAGAAGAAACTGTGCCTGACAGCAACACTTGGCTTTCAATTATCCCAAACTTAAAGTTTCTTCGATTTATGCCGCCTCTGTTCAACTACTTCAGCAAGCTTTTGAAAAAAAACAGTTAGCCAAGGGGCGTCATGTATGTGTAGCACTAAGTTCACAGGAAAGCTTTTGATGGTAAAGATGCATTGCTTTACTTTCAAAATACAGCCTGGCACTTGGAAAAAATTACGTTCAAATGCAAAGGTGGAGAGAACTCACGTCACCCAGACAGTGGAAGCCTCTGTATTTGCAGCTTTAGATGACGTATTACATTCAAATCGTTATTAGAAGACAAACAATGCAAGTGATAATGGGTGCTCCCAGCTCCCCCCCCTCCCCAGCACTGATCTGACTAGGCTTCTGGCCAGGAAATTGGCATCCAGAATTATTATTCGTTTTTAAATAAAATCAATGCATGCTACCAAAGGGGTAGGGGGGAAGTAATAACTCGGAAGTAAACTGATTGTGCAAGAACACTGAAACTAAACACAGCCATTTCTAGTAATGAACAAGGAGGCATGTTATCTCGCAAACTGTTCGTTCTACATTACACATTCACACACAATTTAAAGACTGTGATTTCGCCTTAAATCTTGTATTCGATACTATAAAATTTAAAACCTTTTCATATGACACAAATAGTTCTATCTTATCAAAAAAACAAATTTAACGTCATTATAAAACTTGGAAAGTTTACATTCTGACATTATTTATTCACATCATTACTTCCAGATGTACATACAGAAAACCAACAATCAAGAGGCAGAAACTAAGAGTCAGTCAAAAAAATACAACAGTTTCTGCATTGCAGTTCCATACACAAAGGCTTTTGTTTGGTTCCAGAAAGTAATTCATGGTGGAATCTGTTTTTATCCCAGCTCAGATGCAATCACTTGCCCTTTCTTTGAACAGCTAATTTCTGGAAAGACAGCTCTAAATACTGGGGAACTATGTCTAACCCAGAAAGTGGTTTTCTAACTAAACCTATCCCACCGTGTTAAATGTATATGATTATGCTATAGATTATATACAACTATAACACATATGGTTCCAATGTTGTTTCTAGCTTGCACTCTTTGTTCAGTCTTTCTAAATCACAGAACATAAGAATGATATAAAAGAAGAAAGGCAAAACAAATACTAAATGGTAGGGTTGGGATGCATTACCAACACTTTACCAAAGACAGTAATACAGCAGAAGTATAGATTTACATCCATTAAATATTTTGAATTTTCACATGTAGCATACATGCTTTCATTAGTAATATTAGACAAGAGCCAAAGTATATTTCTCCATATATGAAGCATATTTGGAAGTATTGAGCACACCAAACATCCATCTTCTTCAGAAGGTTCTATATTAATACAAAAATAGAAACAAAACAAAACAAAAAGTATTTTCAGTAAATGCCGAAATGCTGATATTGGCTACTGGAAGACAAAAATCACTGTAGGACAAAGGAGACTATTCCTTCAGCTTTTCCACTGTGACTGGTAATTAGAAATATTTTAACCAGGTCAAAATCATACATCACAGGAAAATATCAGCGCCATTTTCCTGCAACAGCCCAGAACTACTCCTGCTGATTATTTTAATAAGTTCTACACACTAATCCATATGCTACGTCCCTGTGGGTTTACATGATGCTTTCATTCAGTTCGTATGGTAGACAGCAGCTCTCATAGAGAAGTCATCAAAGAATGGGCTCATTGAAGTCTCCCATTCAGATACCAACCCCAGGGTACGGTCACGAGACATTCAATAATCGCTGCATGCTCAGCAGTGACTGCTGCTCAGCCCAGCACCTCTGAGTTTTTAAACATGAGAAGGCCCAAATGAACACACTTTAATTCCCTCAGTTTTAACTCATCACCTTCACACCAACCCTGAGAAGTGTGAGAGGGGAGCAGGAGGAGCCCGGTGCCGGCCAGCTAAGCTTGCAGGCAGGAATGCACCGCTCCCCACCTCCATTGAGGGCTTTGGCACACAACTGCTCGCCTCTGGACCAGAGGTGACAGTGTTTTTCGCAATGCCACGGTGCCTCTGACTAAATAGATGGTAATGTATTTTCACAGGACAAGTTCTAAGCTGACTGAATAACCTATTAATATTGAATTAAGATTTTCTTTTCCTTGCACACATCTCCTTTGGTTATCAAAGTCAGGCATTCTTTTAAAGCTGCAGGATTATTTACAGAAACATTTTTCACTTTCTTGTATTAAACTGGAGCCTTAAAATGTAGATAAAGGGTAGAATAAAGTGCTATCAGTGCATTGCAATGGTACCTGGGGGAACCTGCTTCCTTCAAAGGCCATCTGCATGTTATAGAAATAACATCAATGCCACAAGCACAGAGGAGTTTGTCTTTTCAGAGCAAAATAATGGTGTGAATTTGTGACTGAGACTTATGATTACATTTCTAACAGTTTCCATAGTGGTCAGAAGTGACCCACTCGTAGAAGTCTCTCTCCCAGCTCTGTCTGAGAGGGTTTCAGCAGAGGCACGGCAGCATGGCCCCTGCGTGCTCCACCACTTGCCCCTGCACCCATGGGGGCGGCTGCAGGCCACGCTGCTGGAAAAGGCTGAAGAACAGATGTCCTTTTGGCTGAGACATAAAACACACCAGACCTAGACACGCTCACAAGTGGCCAAGTGATTTTAAAGGTAGTTTAAAAAATTTCTTTAGGGTATTTTCTTCAAAAACAAAATAGGTGGCCTATGGCCCTTCACTATCACTGATAACCCTTCCTTGGCAAGTTTCTCATGCACGCTCCTTCTCTGGCAAGGCTGGAATGGAAAAATACCTACTTGACTGTGTCCAGTCCCAACCCAAAATAAAGGATTTCCAATGTGTTTGTAGGGAGGAGGAGGCTAGTCACAGAAGCCAAACAGATCCAAGGTTTTTTGTTTGTTTTTCTCTAACTCGATAAGCAAATCCTGCACAAGAGGCTTAGGAGCTTTCTGCACTGGGAGTTTCTGTGCATCTGAGACTTCCACACTGCAAGCATCTTTGCTAAGATAACATAAAATTTCAGAGCACATAGTTAATGTTCAAATGGCAGAATATATTGATTCTCTGCCCATCCCCTAGTATCTTAAGTTTACCCAGAAGACTATTTTATTTAATTAACTTGGTGCTTTATTAATATAAATATTCCACTATTGATCATAAGAGAAGCTGACGCATGTTTGAGTCAGGCATACATCAGATCCATTTAATGGAGCTCCACTTAGAAGAGTAGTTGGCTCTAAATCAAGGTAAATGGTAGCAAGTGCTCCTTTGGGATGACAGGGCTTAGCTGAATCTATAACATTTTTACGGAGCTAGTTTTTTTAAAAGCAGAAAGCATATGGAAATTAGATATGAAAATGGTCTCTCCTTGCACGTATCAATTAAGCATGTCAATACCTTAATTAAATTGCTCAACTTAATGAGATTTATACCAATGAATGTGTTTTATAGTTATAATAGCTTTTTTGGCTACTGTTCAAGATGTCAAATAAATTGTGAAAAGAGGATTAAAAAAGTAGTAATTGACATTCTGAACTGAAGCCAGTATTTTTTTCTCTCATTTTTTTCCTTCATTCATGTGATTTTGGAGAACATATAAATAAAGTAATGAACCCTGTAATAGCTTTGCTTTTAAAAATGTCTTTCTTTTCCAGTTCTAATCCTTCTTATCAAATTCTCTAAGTAGCGCACCATTTGAATTAAGAAGCACTTCAACCTAAATGATTATAGGCCTTTTTCCCTGTTGAGGCTCACTATTACGCCTTTCCTCCAAGTAAAAAGGAAGCAAAACTTTTCTATTCAGACATGCAGCTACTATAAAGACTTCTGTATTAGACTACGTTAGCATAATGTCTCGAGGTGCATGGATCTTACTCCACCAGCAATGGGGACTGCTACTCCCATCCTGGACTTGCTTCAATTTTGTATCCACCATCTCTGGCCAAACATAACTTCCCGAAATCTAAACCATACCTGAAGAAGTTTTGCAGAAATGTCAGAAAATATATTTTGGAGAAGAAGCTCTTCCAGTCCTTTGATGTTTCACAGTGCTCTAACTTGCTATTGCAAGCGTTATTAAAATAAATAAATAAATAATACTAACCCACTACTATTAAAACGTATCTCAAAAAAAAAAAAAGATATTTAGTTTGCAAGCTGCCGCCCCAGGTCCCTCTAGCCTCACTAGCTTCCCAGTGAAAGGCAAATCTAAGCAACATTGATCAGAAACACCTGCTGTATTGGAAACTCTAGAATAATGAAGCCCAATTTTGCAGGTTGCCAGCTCAGAAGTACAAAAATATACAACACAGCCTTAGAAAAAGACAGAACCAAAACGAATGTCTCTTGCAGTGAGAAGGATGGGCAATTCTCATCTAGGGGTTAAAGTGCTGGATGCTACCTTTCCTGGCATGATTCCTGGCTCCGTCCTAAATGCACTTTTGCAGCCCTTACAAAGTCATCGTCTGTCTCAGCGACTCAGTTCTCTAGTATACGTCAAGGGACGTGTGCCTTTGTAGGTGAGAAGTACCTAACTCACATGTAAAAATGCGCATGTATTCTCAAGTGAGAAGCATTAGGAGAGTGCCTTCCCTGTAATTGCAAGCAGACCCCCTCAGCAGGACTGCAGGTGACCAGACAGCACAAAGCACCTTTTCCTGTGCCAAAAACAGACTCAGGAAAAAGTCCTGTTCACGTGTGATTCTCTCTATCATTGCCTAGTAACAAATACAGAAAAACTGAAGATAACAAAAATCATCCCAGGGGAGCTTCACATACAAAAAACCTAAGTAAAATAAGAGCATTTATTATTCCTTCATCTTTTCTTTCAGCTGAATGATTTACTGAATTTTATTAGAAAAATAATATCCAGCTCAAACCTTTGCATAATTTAAATTTCAGATTTCTATATATTACATTCCAGCTGGGAGACTTTGCCTATAAGTATTTCAAGAAAGTACTTATTTCACAGTCATTCTATGATCTGTACTGGGCACTGTAAAACCCTTACTAAACTCTAATTAAAAGCCAAGTATGACTTGACAATGGTCACTCAGAACTAAGAAACGTAGCAGCTATCTGCTTTTTCATGTCAATCAACATCTTCTGGTCAGCTTCCCCAGACTTTCCCCATTCCAAAGTTACCAATAGTATTTTAAAATGATACACTTGAAAAACATGCATTACAAGTGCTTAGTGCTTTGACTTTATTTCTTATCCTTATTAAATACTTCTCTGTAATGCCAATCTAATTTTTCTCCTTTGTCAAACCATTAAATTGATTTATTTAGCTGAATTCCATGGCAGCATCTTCTGTGACAGTGAAGGATAAATGCCTTGATATATATCGGTTTGTTAGGTTAAAAAATCCTAAGAATGATGGCTGAAATGTCAGGAAAGCAGAGCAGGAATAATTTATATAAGCCTCATCCTACCTCTCTCTCACTCTTCTTACAAATACTCAAGATTTAAACTGATTTTCAGTTGGTTAACACAAGCAGAATTTGCTGTCTTTATAGCGATGTTTCTCATATACTGAAGAACCATTATTTAAATAAAATAGAAAATAATTTATTATTTGATTAGAGTACCCACTGTTTTCTTCATATCGTTGAACTACAACCACTTGTTTTCTGTTGAAATTGCATTATTCCACTCTGATTGTTCAATTACATTCTGAACATCACAGCTAATCATTTCAGTGTAGCTTTTTATCCTTTTACTGCGGCAGTCGACACGTAAGGCTAAAGATATACCCAACGCTAATTCATCATACATTTCCAAATTTATACCTAATAAAATACATTTCAGGAAAAAATAACCCATTCCAGCCAGCTGATGGCCTAAATAAGATGTTATAATAGAAAAAAGTCAAAGCTTTTCCACTCGATTTATCTGCTGTGACCTCTCCATCAGCAGAGTCTCTTCATTACAATATGTGTGAATGGGTCTATATCCGCAACCGTTTTACACCTAACCAGAAATCAGAGATCGGTGGGTTAGAATTGATGTCTTACACTGTTGCTTACTTTCAGGGTGAGTCTGCTTTCTCTGCAAATGAAGAGCAGCTTTGTGATATTCTACTTGCCTAGTTAAATGCAAAATTTGACAGATGAGCAAAGCGTCATTAGATTTGTCAATAGCAGCAACAGTTTATGTGCTATGCTGTTGCTGGAGGCTTTGGGCAAGGGAATGAAAAACAAAAAGACAACGATATTAAGCCCTCATATACTATTTTAAATACTGCTTCCAAACTCAGACCATGATGAAAGTGTTCTTTTCTCAATATTCAGAATTGCATTTTTTTTTTTTAATTTGTCTGCACTGATGACATTAAATTGGTTTGTTATCCCATGGTACATTCTCGAAATATCTCCCTTCTTTCATCTATACCCAAATTTAATTCTCTTGGTCATTCGTGGAACTGCAGATACAAGGGTAATATTTTTAACTTAAATAAAAACTATTAGAGTTTTACTTTTGACTTCATTTAAGACTAAACTTCATTTTATGTAAAAATGGCTGACAGATGTGAGATCTCAATATATCGCTATTAGGAGACAGCAGTATCCACATGATTATCAGAATTTACTTTAATTTTCAGCTTTCCTAGGGAATGTCGGAACCCAAGAAGCAAAGAAACAGAATATAACAAATTGACAGGTTATATGTAACTTTTAAACAGGCATTTATTTCCCAAGTTTTTCATCCACTAAAAATGAAAAGCGGAACTAGCTTCAGCTTAGGCAATACTATGAAGCGAAGCTGAAAACCCCTGATAATCACTGAAGTGTTCCACATTTACAGAATAATGGGGGGGATTTGATTGGTTATGAGAGAGTAAAATTAACTTTTCTTCACGGTATTTGCTCTAAGACAACTATAGAAGTTTGTTATAAAATATGCTGTGTTCTTCTTGGACAAGGATGCACAGAGAGGTACACGTATTCAAGGAAAAGAAAAAAATCTCATCAAAAGACCTTATTGCAGGACCAAACCATCAGTCACCCTTAATAGGACAGTCATATTAGACTATTTAAATGTTTGACTGATTATACCTAATCATTTGAGAGAAAGATTGTTTTTACCTCAGTGTTAATGAGACCTAAGATTTGGGTAGCTGACTCCAAATTGCAGAAACTACAGAATCAAAGCTGAAATGCCCTAACGAGCAGATGTTCTCATTACTAAAGAAGTTGCTCAGGACTACTTTTTTTTTTTTTTTTTTAAAAAAAGTTACAGGTTTTTTTTGACAATTCAAATGGCAGACATGACTGCAACATGAAACTCAACCACTTAGATGTCATAATATTTTAGGCCAGTGTCTGAAAGGCAGTATTCTCTGCAAATGACAAATTGCTGGAAACCCGGTTTCACTGTTAACACCAAAATACTCTATCCTTGGTGCAGAAGTGTCAGAAAATATTTTCTGGAAAAGTTCTTCCAGTCCTTTGATGCTTCACAGTACTTTAACTTGCAATTGCAAGCATCAGCAATATATTAAAAAAATACTAATCCACCTCTATTAAAACATATCTTCAAAAAGAAAACGATACTGCGTTTGCAAACTGCCTCCCAGGATCTCACTGGCTTCCCAGTGCACCACCGCTCACGCCACTCAACAACTTTGCTGCAGTAAACTTGAAATTAAGACCTCAGAATGGAACACTTCAATTTTATAAACAGAGAACAAGGTTAATTTACCTTAAAACTAGGCTTATAACACATTCCAAAAGAAATAACTGTTCTTCAAATAAAACAGAACTACTGCTTTAATTAGTTATTACTTTAAGCTTTACAAGATGAAGAGGTATATTTTACTTAAATGCCAAATCATTATTAGAAACATACTTGCCAAGGGACAATAATTAGAGAATATGTATCTTGTGAATATATTTGTATTTAAAATAATAAAGACATTTCTTCAAATCTAGGTGTGCTATTATACAGAAAAGAAAGTCGCAGTAATATACAGGTTGTTAGCATATAATGCTCTATTATTCTTTCACTTAACTGGTGTTCTGTAGGCTGAAATTACAATTACAAATACTGTCTAAAACTAAGAAAATATTTTTAATGCGTAACAGTAATACTAAATACTTTATTTTTAATCAAATCATCTAAGATTAAATGAGCCAAGGATGCATACAGTCAATGTCTATCGGATAAGGGATCGACTTAATGCTTACTAATGTAAAAAGGAAGAAGATTACCCAATATGCTCCACCTTTCTGGTGGGTCTGGCCACAGTTAGTATACGTCAAAGAGTTTCTCCGTCTATGACACGGGTGTAACTCTCACCTACCTGTGCCACAGTGAAGTCCATTCTGTCTTACCATCACAACAGTAGCATAGCACATCTAAAACTTGGATAGCATTTCTTATTTTCCACTTCAAATGGGAACTTCTAGCATTTAAACCAGAGTCAGAAGTGCAAGCTCAGTACTACTCAGCTTGCATTAGAGCAGTATATATCAGGGTACCTTAAAATTCAACATGTCATTTTTTCAACATGCAATAAAGATGTTACGAAATGCTACACAGATACATCTAGCGGTTACCAGAGTCCTTTTTTCACGAGCTCCTGGTTCTGAGCAGAAAAGATTTCTATTGATACCTCCAGTAGGCCTAAATTAAAAAAAGTTCAGCTCCTTCTGTGAGAGAAGACATAAAAAAAGTGCACATAATTTAAAAAAAGGTCTTTATAGCAGGCTCACCTGCCACGTTCCACTTCGGTGGGGAAGAAGAGGTCAGCATTTGCACTTCTGTCTCCTCATCCTTACTTTCATAGTGCTTATAAATCAACCAAGAACTCTAAAGCAGGCTGAACATTTTCTAAGGGCAAGGCTGTCTTCCACACTGCGGTCATAACATGAGAAACCTCCATGCGCTCCGGGCCTAGTTTAAAGATGATGTTCTTTAAGGTCCTGAGCTTTGTGGTCTTATGGACAGCTCAGGCTTAGGCAGCTTCATCCAGCTCCACTGCACACCAACAGTCTGCTTTAAGCAGAAGCACGTCACATTACGATGCTACAAAGCCTCCAAAAGAAAGAGGAAATAATCCCTGTGTCTCGGGAAAAGATCTTTTTGGTGGTAGCTGCTGGAGAACAGAGGACGGGTAAAGTTTGCTGCTTGAGTGGTGGCAGCTTTTCTTTTCTCTCTCTTTTGTTTTGAAAAGGAAAAATATGAGTCTGTAGGGGGTTCACAATTGCTTTTTCAGGTTGGTATAATGACAAAGGTTGGCAAGCCTCATTTCCAAAAGCAAACTTGCTTTTCTCAAGGAAATGGATGATTTTCAGGTGACTTTACATTTAAAAATAAGATTTATACAAAATAACCTTTAAAACCTCCATACTTTTGCCAACATTGCCAGGGCTCAATGAAATTTCAGCAGCTTTTATTGTTTTTTATTTGCAACCTATTTTATTAAGAAAACAATGTACTTTCTGAAGTCTGAACGCCCATCTTCATGGTTTTAATTTGCTGACAATGCTGATTGTTTGGGTGAATTTATTAGGACTACGCATTTACCTAGTATTTTAGGATAAAACAAATTGTTGCTGAAGGCAATGTCTCTAAGCAAATATTATCCAAGTGGAGGCAAGAGAAAGAAACAATCAATAAAAGTCACTCAGATATGAAACTCATAACTTCCTCTGTTCTTCATAATTTAAGAGTGGCTTACATTCCCATGCTTAAGTTAGGTCCTTATATCCTTTCAAGGAAGATTATACCGAAGTGTTGTCTAGTCAACATTCTTTGAAGTACATGCAGCTATACATATATGCATTTTTAATAAACTGAAATTAAATTAGTGAAATTTTATGTTCTGGGAGACATTAACTAGAAATATGTCGTTATATGAGAAACCAACAAGAACAACAACGATACACACATGCCCTATGTGCATACAAAACCTCACTGACATGTTAATACTTAATTAATGGCAACAGGGAAAAAAATTAAGAAAATTAAAAATTCTCTCAGTTTGAATCTAACTATTGATGACCGATAAGGAATGCAATATTTTATTCTCAATGACCACTATCAGGCATTGAATGTCTGCAGCCTAGAATACGCTTTTTTTTTTTTTTAACTCCTGCGCTTTTGTCATGTATGAGCCAGCCTGATCATTGCCAATATCATTTTTAACTTAAGATATTGGGCCTTCTTATTGTAAGTAACTGAGCAATGTAATGGGACTGAGGAAGTCATAGAATGAAGAAACTGATTTCATTTGCTTCTAAAGTTCTCTGGGCTCTAACCAGCCTCGCATCCCACCACAGAGGAAAAATAACAGTAACTAAGAGACCCACAGGGATGGCTCTCTTAGCCCCATCCCACACGCTCGGACAGTATCTATGTATTCCTCGCTGGTCACCTTTCCTTGCTTCCACCTCTTGTATGCTTCTTTTTTGCATTTGAGTTTTGTCAGGGACTCCTTGTTCCTCCTCGCCACCTTTGCTTGAGTTCCTGCTCATTGGGATGGACTAGTCGAGCTTGGAGATGATCATCCTTGAATCAACACATTGTGCTTCTGATACACTAAATGTCACCCAGAGCCAGCCTGAAACTTTTTGATTAACTGGAGTTTGAAACATTTTCATGTAAGGGCTCTCTAGAAACATTTTATTGTATTTTATTTCTTGGTAATATCTCCTTGTGACAGCAGTCAACTAAATTCCTTATGTGATTAGGCAAATGGGGTTTGTCCTCTTTTCTGCAGAGAATTAGAAATTTTGTCTTATGTTTTACCAGTGAGAAGAGGGAGAAAAGGGTGAGGAAGGAAGAAGGGAAATAGAAAAAGTGGGACTCCAACACACTGTATACTAAAAATATTTCCAAAGCAGTCTCGCTGTTGTTAGTATCACTACTTCCCTGTATCTTACTGGAACTCCGAATGCAGTGACAGTGCCGTGGTATAATCCCAACACAGCATGGAGCAGGGGACGAGTTCTCATCTGTGTATATGCATCATTTACTGTACTTTGCACAAAGCATTGCTGACTGCCCTTCATTACTGCTAATGGAATCTCAAGGTCAACGACCAGTCATAAATGTCCATTCTAAATAAAATGTATTGAAGACACCCTGCCCAATGTCTTTTACACAGGTTTCTGGTGAGACTAGGAGTGTCAAAAACCCAGTTGACCTTTCAAGATAAAAAACATTATCAGCTGCACAGATTTAGATATTAATCTGTTTCAATTAAGTGTACCCACTGAGATTATCTATTTCCTGTGGGCTATTCACAGTTTGTGACATGTTTTATCAATATTCATTTTCTCTCCCCCATGCTCATACTATTTCTCCCATGTGGTGGTCTCCTATCATGCATATGTATGAGGCCTCTGGTGGGAGTACTGGTATTATAACAATGCTGTAGCACTCTTTGGCATTATGTTATTAAAAAATATATCTTTTGTATGTTTAGTTTGCATGTCTCTCCCTTCTTGCACAGAACAGCTGTAAGTCATTAAGAATAACCCCACAATCCTCATCGGGCAAGATGAATAACATGTTTGAATTCATAGGTAACGAAAAAAAAGACAACCTGACAGAGAAAATAAAAAACCAACCAACCAACAAACCCCACAAACAAACAAAAATATTTCCCTCCCCCTGCCCCCCAACTCTTCTGCTCAGAAAGCTGCTGGACTGGATAGACTCGGAGCATCAGCAATGACAGAGCAATGTGTCCTCTGTGCTAAGCAACACGGAAACCCATCCCAAGGTCCTAGCAAGCACTGATTTTGATGACATTCAAAATGAACTGCTGTCTCAAACATTTCATAGCTTTTTGTTATCGTAGGGAGGAACTGATTTTCTGGAAGAGGGAGAAGGAAGAACTGAACAAAGCTACAGGTTGCAAGAACAAAACTATGTTGGGTTTCTCCACTTCACTGAAAATAAGTAATAGGAAAATAAATTTTTGTACTAAATAGAAAGTGATACTGAGTAGCTATCAGATCTTCCCTGCAAAAGGAAGGGCCTTTTAATAACAAGTTGGCTTTAAACTCTGAAGAAGGAAACCAGAGGAGCAGGAAAGCCCCAGACAATAGGTCCTCTGATGGAGCATGAGGCCATGACAGCAGACAGCCAGTTCAAGAACAAATGAAGAAGGAATATCTTACCAGTGCCAGAACACAAGATTAGAAACAAGGACAGGTTTTAAAAAAAAAAAAAAACAAAAAACAACGAAACAAAACAAAACAAAACCAGAAAAAAAGAGGCACATTCTAGAATTACATGGGAAAAACACCAATGCTATCTACACTTCTGATGGGATGGTCAGCCCAGCTGTAGGCCATTCATATGCTGACACATTACTTTATGTATTTATTAAAAGGGCACGAGATTACACACACAGTACTTTCTATGCTCTGACGTAGGATAAGGATACTTCTGGTATACTTCCTTTTGCCCATTTGGAGGCCAAATAGCAATCTGCTAGCAGAGGTCGCAACACAGGGTGCGAGAATGCCTTGAAACAGTGATACTAGCTGACAACATAGAAGAGAAGAGCTGTAAATGGACATTGAATTAATTATAATTTAGAATTGTTCCTGGATGCTCATCTGTCAAATTCTAGCCCTTCTGACAGAAGCTTTACCCAAACAAAATAACTTTTTTCTAGTCATTATCTTTACTACTTATACTTATTTACCCCAAGGTCACTTACTTCAGAGAGAATACTGAAGGTCCCATTCCAGAACGCATAGCAACTGGGAATCTGAGACACTAGCATATTTGTGCTACTCAGCCTTTGATCACAGGTACAAATACTTAATTTTTTATGACATGAGTCACTTCTGCATGAACATACTATATTCCTCTATGTTACATTCAGAAGTCTGACCAGTTTGGGTGATAGTTAGAACATCAGCAATTGCATAAGGGTTTATAACTTCCCCTAGAACATAAGTTATGGCACAGGGATTTACAACTTTTGAAAACAAGAGTGAAAATGCTTTATTTATATTGCAGATCTGCAAAGTTCTTTTTAGTTTTGGTTTGCCTTTTTTTCCCTTCAGTGTAAGAAAGAAACATCTTTTGACAGCAGAATGTACTGGGTGATGTAAAAACACTGCATGTAAAAATGTTTTGAAAATGTTGTTAAACATTTCATACATTGGATGGGAACAGGTTAACAAGAGAACACAGAAGTGTTTTCATTTGGCTAAATAATTTCTACCAAGCAAGAACTACAGTCATACTGTACATGTACCGGTCTGCTTAGACCATAAGGGTCAGTTTTATAGGGGTTTGTCCAAGCATATTGTTTGTTTCAAATGAGCTACATTAGCCAGATGCCAAGCTGATACAGTAAACAGCCATGCCAAATCTAATGAATTAAGAAAAAGAGAACCACATGAAAAAATTTTCACATGAAATCAGGTAATGACAGGAAAGAAAAATATATATTAAAATAAGTAAAAGTCCAACATTCAAGTTGTAGAGAGAGTCTAAACATGAGGACTGATATATTGCTGCCTTTATCATGCCTATGCATTTTGCTCTAGTAAGTAAAAAATTATTTATTTTAACATGGAAGCACCAGGACTTTAAATAAATCCATACACCAGTAAGTATTCCAGACAAAGGATTCATTTTCTGTTGAGGGATCAGAATAAATGACAAGATTAATTAAAATTTTATCATACTGTTTCTTAGAACAAAATTTTGCATTTAACTACATTGCTGTGTGTTTAATGCTCACATCAAACAGGCCTACAGAGGCTTCTTGAATCCAGGCAAGAAAAGAGCAGAAAAGGGATGCCTGGGCTCATTACAGATGCTAATGCAGTTTAATGACTAGGTTTTTTTTTTAAACAAGGTAAAAGCGATGTAGGAGTCCAACCGTGCTGCTAACAGAAGCCAAATGAACCGCAAAACGATAGAAGTGTTGTGATGTGCATTATTAACCCAGTGCAAGATAAGCCTCTATCAAGAAAAGTATTAATGGTTCAGAAAAACTCACTACTCTTTCAGCTTCTGCTATCTGAAATTATTTGCATTTTCAATCCCTTTCCATACAGATTAGCTAGAAGTGGATAAGTACCTGAAAGAAAATAGCCAGTGAAACAATATATACTGTATATATTGCAAGGAGCAATATAATTTTTTTCAAACATCGACAGCACAACTGTGGTTCTCTTTACACGAAGAGAGGTGGCTCTGCTGAATGTTACACTGATGTATCCTAGCTTGGGTTGATCTACTACGGGCTTTCTTGAGCCAACAGCCCTGCTGCCAGTGTAGCAAAACTAAACAGAACCATCATTACCAGCTCAGTAACCAATGCTTAGAATTAAATACTCAGCAGAAGGATAAATGATACCATTAACATATAGCTTCCTCCTGCTTTACAAGATGCAAGCAGAATTTAAACTGCCCCAAAATCACCAAAACTCAGTAATATGAGCCCTCCAGTGTATGTGACAACATTATTAGATGGTGACAAGATGATTAAAATTCAAGTCAGGATTGGATCAGCTCAGTAACACTAGCTCCCACATCTTCCCTCTCTACTTATAACACATATGTGTGTGTGAGCATACATAAACATAATATTAACTATGAGATTATATATATAAATTATATATATTTCAAATGCTATCACTAAAACACAGACCACATTTGATTAATTAGTTGCAGAAGCTCTAAAATACACACATAACATATTCAAAATAAACATGGAACAGCTGTATTTCATGAAGGAGCAACCTTTATTTAGAAAAACTAACAGTTCATTACTAACTTTGCAGGTCTAAGCCTAAAGGTGCTACGAAAGTTCTAATTATTACTGTCATCGGAGAATAATTTTTTACATCAAGAATAATCATACCACATTACTGTAAGATTTAAGAGTAGACATTACTATGTCTATGTAAAAATTATAGCTCTGCTATATTGGAACCACTAGGTGATTCAGAATTCTGATTCTTGACCCATCCCTTTGTCATCAGGTTTCATGCATAAGAATCATTCAGGTTTTTTCAGATTTCTTTTGGATTTTATAATACTAAGCAACTAAAATTATATCAGTTGGAAGGATATCTGCAGTTGTAGTGGGACAAGAATGTGTATCAGTTTGGCTTATGTACTGTCCAACTACACCCAAAACCCCAAAAGCTTTTAAAATGTGTACATATTTTGGAACTCACAAACCTAGAAATCAACTAAAATATATTTGCCAGAATGCAGCTTCTTTTTCACAGAGCGGCTGATCTCCCAGCCTTTGACTTTGCCATAAAAGCCCTATGAAGCTAAGCAGTGGCTGCGCGGTGCTGTAGTTTGAACAATCTCTTCTCTGTATTTAAGTGAACGTAGAAATTCTGTCTCATGGAAAACACAGCTCACACCTCAGCATTAACCACTCGGTGTCTTTTGCAAGAATTGTTTTAAAAGCTAATACAAGGTCTGTACGAAGTTTCTCTGTTAAGGATTACATAACTTAGCAATGGCTTTGTCCTAAATAACAGCACATATAGATGGTTTAGAAGATTCATTTGAAAATCCCAATGGAATCACTCTTTTCAGTCCTAGCAAATCCATACCACAAATGTCAGCCAACAGTCCCACTGTAAAATGTTACCTGGTTTTCTCCAAGGGAGGCAGCCAAATTACCAATACACCGTGCAGAAGTCACTGCACTGAAATGCCTTCTTAATCTGCAGTACCGCAACACTGATAATGAATTATATCATTTGTGGGTTTGATATTAGATGGAAGATAATAAAAAGTAAATTGCAGCACACAAAAAGAAAAAAAGATATCTTCCCAAGGAGTAGATGATGTTTAAATTCAATACAGTAATAAAGGGTACTTGTATAGCAAGCAGGCAAATCCCTAGTAAATGTAACAAATGAATCCTGACACAAGTCCATTTAATATACTCTCTCACGTATCTCTTTATGCATGCTCTTTCCACTGAAACTCCATTATGCCGATCTACTTTAACATTACCTTGTACTGAAACTACTGCCCTCAGCTCTGCCTTCCAGATAATTCTTAGGAACTGGGCATTTTGCTCATCTGCCTCCTTGCTACTACGGAATGAAACAGAAAACATTTTAAAAAGGTGATTCTAGAAATACTAAGGTTTAAACATAATCGAAACTGTCCCCTCTAGTATTTGAGAACACCGCCTGGGGATGTCATGAAGGCAAATACAGACACACCTTGTAGACCAAAGATGTGTGAGAAAATACACGAACCTGTTTCAGAAAATGAAGGGGTAAAGTTCTTAACATAAATCGTCACTCTTCCTCTGTAAAAGACTATAAGCATTATATGGAAGATACATTACAAAGAAGTCTACTGAACTAGAAACTGCTACCTTGCAAAAGCCATGATCCTTACCCACGCCGACATCCTTTGCCCTAGTACTCTTTGCTCACAGAGAACGTGAAGAAGCTACTGAATGCAAATGAGATGGATAGAACAAAATGACCTCAAGTTCAAATCCTATAAAATACCTCTAGGTACGTTTTTACAAGCTCTTCTTAGAGATATGTTTAATTAAAATAAAAGCATGATATATGCCACTGTGCAAAGCTGTTCTGATAACCAGAGTAGCTAAGAAATAACGACATAAAAGTTCCCCTTAAGAGAGTTATTTTAGAGAGGCACACAGATTACTGCATTGGCCGCTTGTGGCTAATTCATCATGTGCCTACTAATTTTTCCAATGCTTCAAGCATGTTTCAGGAAGAGTTTATGGAAAAAGAAAGATAGAGCTTTTTTCTAATCTCTGCTTCGCTGGGAGACAGAAAAAGGTATTATTCATGATGTCTTTTTGTTCTGAGGAAAATTTAAAAAGGAGAATCAGTACTTGAGCCTGGTGGACTTTAGCTGATGTTCAATATGTTTTTAGTTAATAAAATATACATGTCTTATTTGCTTGTTGCGAGTTTGTCAGGGCAGGCTTGACAGGAAAAACTATTTATTTTCTAAATAAGGTGTTTGCAGAGAGGTAGTATATGCCACACCAGACATACCAGTATCTGCTCCTTATCCAAAGGCTGTGACAAATACAGAGTACACAGGAAAATGCAAGGACCCTCAGCCTCCTTGTGGTGATAGCAAAGTACTTCACTGGCTGGATCCTAAGCATTTCAAGACACCTTTCTTTAATCTTTTTTTTATTGAGGGGAAAACGGAAGAAGATGGATTATACTGTCTATGTAAACCCTTACACAGATGCTATTTTTGTAGACAGAAAGTAAGTTGAAAACCAAGTAATCTTCATCTAAACCCTTCAACGTAGTAACATCCTGCTCTGGGATGGTAAGCAAGCTCCTCCCTGGTTGGTAGGATGGAAACAGAGCAGAGCCACAGTCAATGTAAACCAGCAGATTTTCCTCCAGCAGAGTTTGCAGGACACGGGGCCCCTCTCCGTCTTCTCTCCCTGCAGTCTATTTTGAAGCCTGGCTTGGTCTGTCCTTTCCATATTTTGCATTCAGTGGAGAGGAGAGTTTATTCTTTGCTGCTCCCTAGGACATACGATTATTCAAGTCTCCTTATCTTCAGCATGCCTTCAGGAAACCAGACTGCAAATAACAGTCCCTTCACAAACACCACAAGAAGGATTGCTTTACAAGACTATTATGGATTGCCAACTATTAGACATAGCTTTCCAAACAGGGGTGGCCCCTGACCCTCGCAGCCCTGGCCACACAACAACCTTGCAGGGCTGTCACCACCTCCTGGCAGTAACTAATGTGCTGAAGTCACAGCTGGAGTTCACAGGTTTAAGCAGCCTCCTTTGCACAACATAATGATGTCCCACAGTAACTGTAGTGACGCATTTTTTAGAGCAATGCCTTTTAATACTATGAAAGATCATTGCAAAGGCATAAGTCTGAATAACTCCCACTGAAACTTAACAAATACAGAGGTACTAATTAATAGCATACACAATACAGCCTACTGCCTACCTCAGAATTAAGAATCTTTCCTTTGTAGTTTGTCAAAATTTCCAACTTGTTTTATGACCATTCTGACCTCCAAAAATTTGCCACAACCACTGCACCTAGTTATGAGACAGGTAAGCAGATGTTTTTCTGCAGTGATTACTGTTGTTGTCAAGATGGACACAGGGTGAAGTTTGTTTTTAACCAGTGGACCCAAATGCCCAAATAATGGGCATCTGGAAACAGACTTTGAGGTGAAGACTAAGCAAGGGTCATAAAATTGCTAGAAAATTAGGATTATTTTTTTTTTTCCTTTACAGAAATCTTAGGCAATCAGCAGCAGTTATACAGCTGGCAGCTGTCTGAACACAGAAGGACCATTCTTGAACTGGCAGGCCAAGATCCCCACTCTTTATCAAGGCCATAAAGCAATAAAAATATTTAGAGGAGGACTCCTTTGGAAAACAAGCCTTCAGGGCAGGAGATACAGATGAACTCTGACTAGCAGCATGTTACTACAGTCTTAGGCCAGAACATGACCTCAACACATTTTTCTGTCTAAAAATAGCACTGAAAGGTGAAGAAACAGGCAGGTGTAAAGGGAATGTAAAAATATTACCAAGTATCCTCGCATTCATTACAAAGAGCAGGATACACAATTACAGAATAGAGAATCATCTCAGTCACAGGTGAGTTTGGAAGGAACCTCTGAAGATCATCTAGTTCAACCTCCCTTCTCAAAGTAGGGTCAACTAGAACAGGTTGCTCAGTTTCCAAATTGCTAAATTTTCTGTAGTTCACTTTGTGCCCATTGTACCGGGCACCACTGAGAAGAGCCTAGTTCCCTTGTCATTACTCCCCCACACTGGGAATTTATACACGCTGATAAAATCCCCCTCTGAGCCTTCTGTTCTCCAGGCTGAACAGTCCCGGCTCTCTCAGCCTCTCTTCTTAAGTCAGATGCTCTTTGTGGCCCTTTGCTGGACTCTCTCCAGTAAGCGCATGTGTCTTTTGTACGGGGTCACCCAGCACTGAACCCAGCACTGCTGATGTATCACAGCAGTCCTTGCACCACCTGCAAGCTTGCTGAGGGTGCACTCTGTCCCACCTACCCGGTCATTAATGAAGATGTTAAACAGTACTGGATGCAGTAATAACCCCTGGGGTATCACCACAGGCTGACCACTGCAGACAAATTTTATGCTGCTGGTCACTTTGTATGGCCTTAAGAAACACACTCTCTTAAAACCTCAAGCACAACACACTATAGTACACAAGCACAGTATGTGTATGGCGCTTGTGCTACTAACCTTGCTCAAGTCTGTACTTAAATAAGCATGAGCTGTAATTCAGAGATATTGATGCATATTTCCAGGCAACATTCCAGGTCAGATTTTTCATTTTAGTTAGATTTTGTCTTAGTAATTTGAAAAGTTTTTCTTCCACCACTTCCAGCGGAGGCAAGTCTCAACTTTAATCCCCAACTATGCCAGTGCCTCTACCAAAAAGACTTTGGAAAGTCACTCACCTCCTGTAAAATTATTAATAAAGTTTACATCCTATCAATAAAAATATACATTTATACATCAATAAAAATTATATAATAGCTAGGATATATCAATTAACTCAAAACAAGAATGTCTTCAAAGGCGCCAGGTATTCTTAAGGAAATAGAGGCTTATAATACAGGTTCTCTAATACTGTTGGTCTTAAAGCCTGACAGATGATTGATATAAATTGCATGCAATTAGCCCTATTAAAACCTATAGTACAATAAAGCTGTTACATGAGGGAACTCACTACGTTAACTGTCTTTAGCACTGTTAAGTTATAACCCATACTTTTGCAGATGATTTCCTGGTCTGATACAACAATTTGACTACATACAGTCCTCATCTTGCAGGAGGACAAGAATCTGTCCACAGAGGCAGTCTGCCATCAGTTTTATATCAGCTCCTTTCTGCTGCAAGGCAAAACACATGTATTGGACAGGATGCAAAGACTACTCCAGCAGAATAAAGTTAGTTTTGAAGCACCTTCCATGCTCAATGATACGTGAAAGGGGCCAACAGCACATAGAATAAAATTTTGACCGTTAATGTGCACTGAACAATGTGTGTATACATTACTAGAAGTTAAGATACAAAAAGATTTTTCATGAGGAAAGGAATGCTGTCTCTCCCTCCCACATTTTGACAAATGAGGATCATTAGCTAGCAAGAAATCAAGAGAAACCTCTGTTGTTACAATTATTTTCTTTGCTCCCATGGGTATGACAGCTTCACACAGAACATCTCAAATACACCAGCCTATTTTCCATTCCCCAATATCTAAATGTAACACTATTTCAAAGATCACCTGTGAGCTTATTTATAACCAACCCTTTTTTTTTTATTGCTATTGATAACATTTGAATAAAAAGAGGTGAATAACAAAGCCTGGTTACAAATTCCAGTTGTGCACCACCTTTCCTGTCTTTTACATTTACCCTCCAAGTCTTCCCTTTCAAGCAGGAGCAAGCACTCTTTCAGCCAAAGGAGAAGGAAGATGAAGCTTTCCACTCTTCCCTTCTGCAAACCAGCTTGGAAAGCAGGCAACTGGCATCATTCTCTTGTGTTTGAGTGGGTTCAAAACCTGCCTTTCCCCGTCAGAAGGGGAGTCATTAACATCAAACTAGTGGCTCTGCTGGGGAGGCCATACTCCTCTAGCCTCCCTCTTGCAGTTGTGCCATTGACAGAAAGAAAAATAAACTTTCCAGAAAGACAGAATCAGAAAGAAGCAGGACTAGAGAGCAGCAGTTAAAAGGGTTGCCTGGAGGAAGGAAAACCTGGGTTGCCAATTCTTGCTGTAAAGCTATTTATATACTTTATCCACTGACATACGTGCAAAAGTAAAATGTGAAAGCGATCTCTTGGAGCAGAGAGTACAATTGTTGGTTTCACAGGCACTGGATTTAGTCCTCAACTCCCCACCACCACTATAATGATTTCATACAACGGACTTTCAAGATGAATTGCTTCTGATTCATGCCTGCGTGAAGTCAGAGTAAACCACTTAATTAGATTAACTGATCTAATAAGCAGGGACCTGCATAAAGATCTTAAAGCTCCAGTTTTCCTCCCCCAGGGACATCCTTCACACACGTACCCAAAGGGACTCTTTACCATAAGGATAAACAAATTCTCCCAAAGATGCACCCAAATCACCTCAGCAATAACCTCTCTAGAAGTCTTAAAATCCTTTAGCATCAATATTCAGGCTTAAAAAGTAAAAAACCCAGCCAGTTACGTGTATTAAAACATCAGATGTGTTTCACTGTAGGTGAAGTACATAGTCCATTCCTTTAAAACAAAAGATGTTTCCTTCCCCTCCTTCGCCTGTTCCCTCTCCCTTTAAAGAGTAGGCTAGGGCATGCTGCTTTTTCCTTAAGAAGCACACCAGATTTCCTGTCTTAAACACACTCTATAATTAACAACCAGCAAATAATGAGTACCCAGGATATATAAGTCTATTAGAGTGCTGGCAGTGCTAAAGACTCATGCTGTTTCACTGTGGGCTCCACTTGAAGAGGTGATTTATGGAAGACATTTTTTCATTAAGTAATAGCAAATGGTTTCCACCCTCACAGTATCCAGCAATCTTCTGGGAACAGAACAGCGATATTGAGTCCTTTTCTGGAGAGGAACATTTCAAGGACTTTGGCTAGAACATAAAATGACAATCATTTACTCAAGGTCAGGAAAAAATAAGGGCAAATACAACCAGAGGTTAAGCATAAGGTGCTTGATTGCATAAAATCTGTCAGTTAGAGAAATAATACAGCTGCTTTCAAAACTACCAAGGGTTCTAACTATATACCCTTGCAGAAATAAAAAGAGGGCAGATTGTCACCAGGTGCCTCAAATTATCATTACTATTGCTACTTCTTCTATAGCTGTTATTACTCCTAAACAGCTAAGCTCTTCTTTCCCTTAATTACTCTAAATACTTCTACCTTGAGTGAATCATATAGAAAGCTCCACTATAAAGTGACAAAGCTTTGAGTACTGCCTGTGCACCAGCTAATGCCACAATAATATTGGTACCTAATCATTTCAATTCTCCCCTAGGAGTAACCAGACAGAAGAACAAAATATAATTACATTGGCACTCCTGCTATTGCACATCTACTTTCTCTGCAGTTCTCCAGTGCTATTTACTACAAGACTGTGCCTGCTAATAGGGATTTCTCCAGTGTAGGGGCACGCAAGAATCAAAATATCATAATTATAATACCTTGCTTTCCTAGGCAACTAATTTAAGGCATTCAAATATTGTAATAATATTAAAATAAACTTTATGACATTCATGGGAATTGTGCTTCACATATCATGGATACAGACACTGAATTATCAGTGACAGCACACCAAGCGACTGGCAGAGGTAGCAACAGTACACTGGAGTCTTGGCTCCCAAAGATCCAACGCTGATTTTTTTCCAAATGTTTTCTCCCCCTTGCATTAATTAAAAAATATTGCCTACATTGAAAGATCTCAGTTCAGGAGTCCAAGTAAGTATGTACAGCTAGCAACACAGCTTAATTTTCTGAGTGGCCAAGAACAGAGCTTGCTGTGACCTGGTCCAACAAAACAGGAATACCAGGCAAAAAAAAATCACCACCATATATTAAATTAATTTAATACCCCTTTGTGATATAATAGAAGTTTTTCTTATGAATCAGTACAGCCTTACAATAAAGTATGACAATAGGATAGAAAATCTTAAGTCCCAATGTAATCCAAGGATTGAGCTGAACAGTGGAAAAACAGTTTATTTCAGACACCCACCAGAGCCTTTGAAGACCCTCCCTCCCTCCCTCCGTGTAATACCCCTGTACCATGGCAAAGGGGAGAATGAAAACAGTGTGCAAGCAACACCAACACACAGGAGTACAGCTACATGATTGTTCTTTGACCAAGGACATACACTTCTGCAGCACTCACTGGAAACACAGGCAAGGATACAGATTCATCCCATTCCTGAAAACACCATAAATTGGAAAGCACTGTTGTAGTGATCTGTATTATATGCACACAATTTTCTCTCAACGTACATAACAGTTGGCTACGTGCTTACTTTTCCATTTAAATTGACTTTGTAATAGCCTGAACATGAGAGGAAAGCAAGATCCCAATAATTTGTTCAGTCATCATCACTTTACTACTTCTCTTAATTTCTTTCCTTCAGTACCTCACATAATGGAGGAGATTTTGCAAAAACTACAGCTCCACTCTGGAACAAAAGCTGTTTTCTCAGAGTTCAAAAGAGCCTGAATACTTAATTATAATAAAAGAGGGGCTCTGCTTTCTGAGCTTGGTGAAGAGGGTGAAACCGGAGGCGTTCCGTATCCATGTTCACTTTGAGAGATGACAAGCAGTTCCCCGGGGGCTCTCTGAAACACATGGCAGGCAGGGCTCCTCACGTGGGACATGCCTGGGGGTTGCCTGGGAGATACGATGAATACGATGAATATATGCATTTTGTGGATGTTCTGATCCCAAGAGCTCTCTGACCAGTTCTACACACTGAGCATCGCCTCCTGCCTTCTGGATACGATAATATAACCTTCAGAGCAGAGAAGCGCTCTGCCTGTCACTGCTATAGCTGGGATTTGCTGTTGAAATCCAACAGGCCCAAATCACACAAACCACTTAATGGTTATTATAAATCTTGCATGGCAAAACATGCTCTCCATAATGTATCTGTGACAACGCTCCCAAACTCTTCAGTGAGAATCTTAATCTGTCTCTCTTAAAAACAGAAAAACTGCTCTGTGTGCTTCCTAGGAAAAAAGGATTGTATTTGTTGTTGTCTTTTCCTCATTTTCCCACTTGAAAGGAGCCATATTTTCAAAAATCCAATGGATTTTTGAATCCTGCAGGAGCCAGAAGATGTGCTAGCTACTGTTTTTACTCACATGAAAGCCCTGGGCACTCTAACATCACCCATATAACATGCTACGATGTGCCATGCACACAAGTCACTTCCCATAAGCAGCATCAACCATCAGATAAAATGACACTACAGCAATTTTAACATTAGCATTAATGTACACATACAGTTTACACATAACAATGTTTCAAAAATAACTCCTCATTTGTTAACTAAAACTTTTGTTTAATGCCACCGCACTTTTCTGTCATCTCTCCACTCATGACATTTTCTAGAAATTTAATTTGTCCCAACCTGTACTTTTCTGTCCATGGCAAGGGATACATTGTAGCTAAGAAGCAACAATAAACCTTCCACCTGCCCAAATTTCTGCTCTCCTTAACACTACAAAATGTTAAGAGGCATTTGATAGTTTACCAAAGAGAAAAAAGATATAAAAGATACAAAAACTGCCCTGCAAAATAGTCAGTTTGCAAAAGCCAATCTTTCAGTTTTAATACATTCATTAATATCCTGCCCTTCACAGTAATTTCTGTTATCTAAAACAGTCTGTGCTGCTTAGAAAATCTCTCAAAAAGAGGCAAAAGAGTAGTTAGTACAACTACACACATTTATTTCATGGGAATCCATAGAGTACTCTTAATATTCCTTAAACTAGACAACTGGAGATACAATCAAGAGTTCAGAGTCTGCACTCCTTGTCTTACTCAGAATTGAATTCTATTAATCTTAATTACTTTAATTGATGATGTTTAAAGCTAAAGTATAGATTAGAGTGAAAGCTCAGATGTTTCAGCAGTCCTATAGTGTAATGCTGTCCTTGGCTTTTAAAAATAAGGAAGGATTTGGAGAATTCACTTTTAGCCTAAGTTTAGCTAAGAAGCCTGGATTTCATCCTATCAGAAGAGTCTGCAATACTCATTTTACTTAGATAAACAGGGAAATCCCTGCTTACAAAAGGCAACGCCTTTCAAGATGAAGACTTCCATTTATAGTTACTATAGTATAAATACTATTTGTATTGTTTAGTATAAATACTATAATTAGCGGCCAAGTTAATAAGTGCTATCTGTTAGTTTAATTACTAAAAAATGCAGCTTAACTAAAGTCTGGTGGAAAGTGTATTTCCATGTCGTTCCAATAAACAGGCTGTCTTCCCAACAGCCACAGCTAAAGAATTTTCCTAATATTTCGCAATACTGCAAAGGGTAGAAGCAGACACAAAACATCATTTTGCAACTGCTGCATAATTCTTCAGCACTATCACTCCCTCCCACTCAACTTGATACTGCCTAATGCTATAGATGAAAACAGCAAAAACATCCATTGTTGCAGCAATGTTCAGCATCTCTATAATTTTAAGTACTTTTATGTGACACAAGTGCATCTAGGAAAAAAGTTGGATTTGTTTCCACTTATGCTGATACATAGACATTTTAGGTCTTTTTCTCACTATTGCTCCTGGGACAAAGAAAACCAGGAGTTTGATTGGGATGCATCTTTAGCAAGTGTTACTTGATGAGAAATCACTAAACTATATTTAAATATTCACATAGGATGGAGCAGTCCCTCCAAGCAGAACGACTGCAGGTCACTTCATAGTGAGGCACTTTCCTTGGTGGTTGTAGATGTGCTTTAAAACGTGCTCAGGCAAAGGCAGGTCTGATGTGCACGTCCCACTCCCTACATTAGTGCCCTGGGCACTTGACTTTTGCTTAAACAGAAGAACTAGTCTGAAAAATTCGGCTACAATGCAAATTCTCAAGTAGTCTCAAACGCCTGAATAAAGCTGGTGACTAAAAGGGCACTGTGGTGGGGTATTGACATTTGTCGACACAACTGTACACAGAGAACAGCTGGAGCCAACCCAAGGAAGTCCTGTATCATTGATCAGGTATCAGCTTTGGAAGGTGAACGCCACTCAGCTTTCCAGAGACCTGTTGACAGTGTAACATGACTATGTATGATTGACATATATTTAACAGAAAACTGAGTTTCATATCAAATTAGCATAGAATATAATTGTAATTGTATTATTTAGCAGCTATGTGAATGACCTGTTCTGCTGCAAGAATATGCAATCTATGTAATCTATTTAGCTTCATGTACAGTATCTGAATAAATAATTTGCACAATGCTACCTAATCAAGGACTCTGGTCAAGCAGAAGACACATTAAGTTTAGTACCTCCCACTATCTCAGGCGGTTTTTTAGCTGCCTAGATACTAAGAATTCATCAGGTAAATAGAACTTAGTACTGTTTGGAATGGGTAGGATTTGTCAATAAGGGAATCCAGCTTACCTTGGAGCAACACTGGGTTTAGGTACTCTCATTCCAGGGAAATGAAAAGACAGAGCGTGATACTAAGTGCCAGGAGGAGCACGGTAAAGAAAATTACAAATTCTATCAGGGAGCCAAGTAACAACACTAGAAATCATCACCATTGATCTCTTTTTCAGTATTCATTTGAGTATTACTGACCTGAGAAAGATTAGTATGAGCAAGGAGTTCAGACACGGCACCAAATGAAAGCTGTCGATACAGCACTGACTGTCCTAGCTGACTAATGCAAACACTGTATATGAGCTAAAGAAAATCAAGAGATCGGTCACAGGAAAAGGCTGAAGATACAAGGCTTTCACCATATCAACACAACTGGCTTACAAAAATCACAAAAAAGGTTTTATTACTGTAATGGAACTAACTTGATATTCACCAGGGGCTACACCACTGACTCACCTGTACCGCATTTCCAGCATGCTTAACAAGAGAACAGAAATAAATAATGACAGTGTCAGACATTTAGCTGGAATGGGTTGGTAAACTTGCAAACATTTGAACTGACCCTGAACAAGAGACAGCAAAACAAATGGTATTATTACACATAGTAAAACATCAATTGCAGCCTATAAACTCCTGGATTACAGACTCAAACTATTACAGTGAGAAAACCAAATAAATATTAATAAAATAGTTTGCTTTATCATATTAAAATCCACTGCAGCTTGCTCATTAACTACCAGCGGTCTAGTTATTTAATAGTGTTGCCTCACATATTTGTCATGCATAACAGCATTTCTTTTGTTTCATTTCCTCTTTACTGCCTTTAGGAAGGGACACAAAAAATTACTTAATAGGTTTATGTCATTCTCTAAAAATTGTCTACAGCTTAAGAACTAAAATCATGGTATTAAAGCTATGCTGGATGATGGAACATTATTCTCAATATGCACAAAGTTTAAAACTATATTGAATGAAAGCTGTTGATATAAAAAAAAACCCTAATATCTCAAAGAAATAAGACTTAGTCTTGATCAAATCTATCAAGTTTTCTTTGTTATTTCAAGTAAAATAAAGATATGTCTCCTAAATCAACTAGATGATTCTGGCAACTTTTAAAAATGTGTGATTTTGAAGGAAAATCTCTACAAAGCAGGTAAATAGGCTGCAAATCCCATTGACACCCCACAATCAACATACTTCCTCTTCCAAAAATACCCCAAAAGCCCCCCATATAGAAAAATCATGGAATGCCTTAATTCGGTGCATAGCAATAAAGGAAAAGTTTTATGAAAATGAAACTGCTGAGATACCAAAGGATTAAATAAATTTCTCAGTAATAAAAGGTTACTTGATTCATTTCTTTGATTTCAGCATTTCAAGTTAAAAGTCTTTACTCTTCCAAAAAGTTTTGATTTCATATAAACAGTAGACTGTTAAATTGCCCTTTAGCTTCATTTCTTTATATCACTCTGTTAACTTCCAGTGAAATCTCATTAGAGATGGATTTTCCAGCAGTACAATATGGTTCAAACATTCAGCCATGCAGCGTATTTAATACAAGAGCCACCCTATTAAGCCAGATGATTAAAAAATGTATGTATCCACTAGATTTTATCCAAATCTGCTTTAAGACCTGGAGCAAAACCAGCAATGGAGTGAAACTTAGAACAGTTTTAGAACATGCTTTAATGATTCCCCAGAAAGTAACCTTCTCCATACAACTGGATGAGGCTGGGCAGCCTGAGAGGATACCTGCTGGCAGGCCTCTGACACTGGGTAACAGTGAAACAAAAGAGAGCGATGCCTCTTCTGGAAACAGACGTGTTCCCTACTCATTCATTACTTTGAAATTTAGGGAAGAGATAAATATAAAATTACTTCATTAGTAATGAAAAGAAGAAAAAAAAAAGACAAAGAAGGATTTCAAATGCACACAATTATACTCCAGTTTCAGACAGAGAGGTTGAGGAAAAAGTTACAGAAAAAGAGCACATACTATTGTAACACAAAATACTGCAGTAATTTATGCTAGGAACTGGTGAGGTCAAGTACCACATTAGATAGGAGGGCCTGTTCACTAAAGCCTTCCTTCACTGGTGGAAAATGTCTCTTCCACACATTTACGGATCATACAGCACACTAATAGGCACAAAATCCATCTAAGCTCGTCCATCTAACATCTTTACATAAAAAAATGTAAAAAGGTTGGTTTCTCATAGAAATGAAAATTCCTCATAGAGATGGAAAGTCTACCCTAAAGTAGACAGGAAATTAACTGATACATAAAAGTTGACATTCTGCACCAGTATCTACTAAGGATGACCACCTTCCTTACAGAGTCCTGCCGGCCTGGGAAGAGCCAGTGAGAAGCAGAGCAAGTTTCCCTCCAGGCTTAAATCTTTACCCAACTCCCCCTCACCCATCGGCAGGGCTGCTACATTCCCCTTGACTGTCCTATAACACAGACTCGAGACGACACCATTAAGGTAACAGGGCACAAAGCAGCCAGAAAATTATGTGATTTGGGGTGGGGATGGCAGAGGCCTTTACCAAACACCTGGCCCAGGAGCAGGAGTGACAGTCGTCCTGTAGCTGTCTCCTGACAACAGCCCATTTTTTAAACAAGCACAAAACCATGTGCTACTATTAAGGTGAAAAGATCCTGCTCCGAATGCTCTGTAATCCATAGTCTTGAGACATCCAAATACTGCTATCCAAGACAGAATTTTATAATTTATTTTAGAAATAATAAAAGCTACTATCTGTTCTTCAGAAGAGAAAATTAAGTGATCCCAGTAGCAAACTTTTACCTTTCTCCCACTCTAGTGGATCATTCCAAGATTTTCTTGTGCATTTTTAAAAGAAAAAATTAAATACCATTTGTCATGATATTGTACATACTGAAACTGTATTGTATATGCTGAAAACTTAAGTATACAACTTAAGCATACAAATAGGAAAAAAAAAAAAATCTTAATTTCATGCCGCTAGAGTAAGGTTGATACAGATAGTTCCGAACCTAGCTTTTGCAAACTTAAAAAGCATTATTGCTTTGAGGAAATAACTAGTACTGCACATGGGAGAAATGCAATGTGCACGTGGGCTTAGACTCTGCAGTGCAGCTCTTCAGGGTTGAAAGACAGGGAAAGTAACTAGAAGGAAAAGAACTGCTTTATAACAAGTTGCTGGGAACTTCAGGGCAAACATAGCATTGAATAAAAATGCAAAAAGGACAAGAAAGAGAATGTGGGCCACTGATCCTTTAAAATAGGATACAAAAGGAGACATGCTACTTGCAGCGTGTAATTTCAGCATGAATATTAATCTATGTTTTGAGAAAAAAACACAAGGAATCCCAAATAGCTCCATAATGACAGATTTTTATCACTACGTACTAAAATAGGAAACTTCTTAATACATAGAAAGTATTTATGCAGGCCTTAAATAACAAGGTTTGCACATCGTGTCTTTGGGGAAAACGGTGCAAATCAATCATGTTGTAAGACTATACTGCCGAAGTCTTAATACTGCAATAGCCTGGGAAGTGCTGGGAGCACCCTGCCCGATGCGGTTCATTGTTGTTCTGAACTGGAAGTTATATACGAAGGGGAAAAAGGTCACATATATGAATTTACTAGTATCAGTCACACTGCAGATTAAATTGCCAACACCCACTCAGGCTCATCAGCCTACAGAGCTCTAATGTAATGTTTTAATTGTTAATATAATTTGTAGGAAGCGAATACAGTCCTTTAATTTTTTTGTTTTATGACTATTCGGTATTAATTTCTGTTAGAAAGACTGGAGCTTAAAGGTGTCAAATCAGAAGATATACTACTCATACTGCAGATTAAATCAGCCCTAGAATGCTGCTTCTGAGTTTTAGCAGAAATTAACTTTTAGAGCAAAGTTTGTGAGTAATTCTAATTAACTTCAAAACATTAACATCATATATGGTTCATTATAAGCATCCAACCCAGGAGCAACTAAAAATATTGCACAAAATAATTGCAGCATGTTCATATCCTCACATAAATATTTTATTATCAAATCAAAATTGCTGAAAAGTTGAAGTTAAGAAGACTGAGCATAGGAATCAGGAAGATGTGACCTTACTCTTAAAGATTTAACTTTTTTTATGTTGCCTTGGACAAACAACGTACCACCTGTGCCTTAGTTTATTTCTTCTCTAATAATGATCACATATATCGATCACAAATACTGTATGTTATACATATATGCCATAGAGTAACAATTGTCAACATACTTCAAGAAATACAAAAGTATCATCAGCTTATGTAAAAAAATAATGCTATAGTAGCAGGGTAATAAAGTACATTATTATTTTTAGTTAAAACAGAAAATATTCAGTTTTGAGATGAAAAGTGTTCATTGTAAAGACATACATTTGAGGATAGGTGCAAAAGTACCTGGAATTCTGGGACCTCCCGAATACTGTTTTTCTTTGATTCACTCTTAAATTTACGTCTACCTATGCTAACCCTTCTCAATTTCAGTGAAGAAAGAATTATGCTTCAAGTTTTCCTCCCTTGAAATAAAAGACTTGCAGAACTGAATTACAGCCCCCTGAAAACAGAGATTTAATAGAACCATCAAAAGGACCACAGCTGCACTATTGGATACCACCCTAATTAATATTACATAATCCATACAACACATGTGATCAATTTAGAGGTCCCAGGCGGTTCTTAAGTGAATGAATGCAATTTGTAAGCTCTGATCTGTCACTTCCACTTAGCGCAGAAGTGTCTACATTTCATATTACATTGTAATGCACGCTGTAAGCCTGTATCAGAACTCCAATTACTCATATAATGATCAAGTTCCACAGACATAATTAGGAAATGGGGAAGACAAGACCCGTAAAATCACGAGAGGATGGCAAGGAAAGGTAGGGACAAAGGCAGGAAAAAAGTTACAAAAGGGTCAAGTGTAACCTGCTTGGAAGGGCTACAGTTACTAGCTATTGGTTGGCTCCGCGAGCAGGAATTTGTCAAAATCTGCTTTACTTTAGGGTTATTTTGCATGAAGTGGAAAAATGTAGCAGCTTAAGTATACACTTTAAAGGAAAATTAGGTGCTGAATCTGGGAAAACTTTAAAAGAAAGCTTTCTGCATGTCTTATTTCCTACACCTATTCTATTACAGCGGTTAAAAGGAAGTACAGTTTCGGTTCTTTAGCAGCTCACCTTTAAAAAGAAGAAATATGTATTAATTCAGTGCTGATTAGCTTTGATCAGGAGATGAACTTGCCTTACTAAAGCATAAGCAAGAGCTACAGTTTTCACAGCAGATTTTATAAATTCCAAAATTTGAACTACTGAACTGTAGCCCCATTTAGAACGACTAAAAGGTTACGCTTAGTTAAGCTTGAAACCTATCTCCATAGCAGAAACTGGAAAACTGAAATCTAACAGATCTGAGATCTTCCTAACAGGATAAGCTTCAAATTTAAAAAAACAGATAGAACAGGAATGGCTTAATTTTGGCAAACTTTTAAATTAAACAACAAAATAAGTGCTGAAGCACTTTTAAAACCTATTTAGAAATTTCCCCAAAAAGATTATATGGAAGGAAAGAAGATTTGGAAATGTCTAAATTTCACAGAAAAGAAAGCTTACAAGCCATTTTTCCTAGTGAATCAAATCCAAACACTACCCCCAAGGAAATCTCTAAGACAATTACATTTTTCCCCCAGCCAGACTTCACATTCAAGTAACATTGTTTTGAAATAAAGCCAGTTGCAGCACAGGTCTGGGAAGGAAGGTTGCGGGCTGGCAACCCTGGCTCTGATACATGCACAAAAATCTTGTGCGCAGATATTAACCTTTTTTTACAAAGTATAATACTTACTTTATAAGATGCTGAAAGAATTAATGTAATGTAAAAATCATCTAGTATTGCCTACAGAATAGTAAATCTTATCCAGAACTAAAAAAAAAAACCAAAACCCCAAAAAATCAGATTTAACGTTTTAGAGTAAATATATATGAAAAAGATACTATAATTACACTCACTAAATATGGCTCCAGATAATTATTATGCCAGCTTTCATTGAAAGAAAAAAATACAAATGGAAGAAGGGAAGAAAACCATTTTAGGAAGGGGAGGAGAAAAGCCAGGGCAGTGACGTTAGCAATGTTCCATTATGTCCTTATTTAATTCTATGGCAAAGATCCCATTGACTTCAATGAGAGTACAATTCGGCAGGAAAAGAGACAAGCAGAATTAAATAGTTTCAAAACAATTTTTATACACTGTTTTCCTTTCTCAACTCTGACAAGCCCATTTCCTCCCCCCCCTTTTTTATTGTTGTTGCAGTTCCTGTACTTCAATAGAGAAAGCGGTTCTTCAGCAGCCTCTGAAATACTGGATTTTGTGCAGAGAAACCGCACCAAGGCCCACCACACATGGAAGATCATCATAATCAAAGTAAAAATGTATTTAGTGACAGTGTGGTTAATGTGAGTGAAGTGTAAAACTGGAAATGGAAATCTGCGCAGTCTGACTGGTTAATAACAACCATCACTCATAATGTTTGTGCCGATCAAAATCAGAAAGCCAGAAGAGAGAAACAAAGGGAAAAAAATGCAAGTGGAAAACTGTGTGTTATGGAAGTATCAAACCTGCTGTGAAGTAAATAACTGAAAGGATTACTAATCAGTCTAATATTTTTAAAAAAAGATCTTTCAGAGAGAAGGCATAGCGTCATACCAGCTATTATACGTAAAATGAATTCCAACAGCTCAAATACAGAAAGTTTTAGGATGTTTCACCACTCTAGAAAATGAACATTAACTACCGTGGCAATGTAGATGGCAACAGGCAGCAATTATAAAGGGAAAACGGTCAGAGAAACACTTCTCTTTCCCACTTCCCTGAATTATTTATCAGAAAAACCTGTCTCAAGGATGCACAAGATTTCCACAACACCGTTGCAGGTTTTTAATACTTTGCACTGTTCTGCATAAGGAATTATTTCACCACCCGGCCGTCGCAGGGCGCAGCCGTCCCCACGCCCCGTCCCCACAGCCAGGCCCGTGCAGCGCAGGCGCCTCGCTCCGTTACGCTCAGCTCTACTCCACAGCTAATCTTTTTACAATGAACTTAATCCAGTTAACGGCAAAGAATGGCAAAATGTCAGAGTAATTGGATAACAGCCTGAGATTCTGTAATTATTTCATTATGGCAGCAGACACTGTTTGAAGCGGGGGACGCCCACCAGCAGTGAGGGGCCGCAGCAGCCCTCGGCCGCTCCTTGCCTGCGCTCCTGAGGGTGACCGGCGGCCTCCTCACAGAAATTAAAACTGTATTTAGGACAAATTTAATTTGCATTACGTTTTTGTTAACTACAAGCCAAGCAGCTTACCTTACCAGCTCTGGGATACTACACGGTATCCCAGTAGGCTTGTCTTTCCCTCACGATTTCTGCACTCTCTTCAGCTTTGGCTCCTCGGCAGCCCTGGGACTCCCCAGGCCACCTTCCCTCCTTTTTGTCCCCTTGCTCTCCTCAAAGAGGCGGGGAGCGCCCTGGCCGCGGCACCTGGGGGGAGCGGAGGGCAGCAGGGCCTCCCCAGGGCGGAGCAGCGCTGCGGGGCAGCCGGCCGCGCCCGCCGGGAGGGGGCCGCAGAGCCTCCGCGCCCCGCTCCCTGCTGAGCAAGGGAAGGAGGCTGCCCGGGCCGCTCGGCCTGCTGAGGCGGCCCGGACAGGAGAGGAAAGATGGCCCCACGCGGGGTCCCGCCTCAGGCTCAGGTACTCTTCCACGGCGCCTTGATCTTCCCGCCACTTTTGCCAGAAGCTCAGTTCTGGGGCAGGCGGGCAGTGGGCGTTTTTAGGAATGGAAAACAACACTTCTATTGAGGAGGAGAGCGTTGTTTCAAGTGTATAACAAAACAGACTGCACTATTTCCCTGGCTATCACCTAATGCTGACTAAAATATGTGCGGACCGAGTGCCCTCTGGGGTCTCCCCCAAGGACGCAGGCACAGGTAGGCCCCAGGTGCCTCGCTGCGGCGGACCAACAGTGACCCCTGGGGGAGAGGGAGGCGGGAGGGCAGCGCGGCCGCCATCTCCTCGGGCGGCGGCAGCCGCTGAGCAACCATCCCTCGCCAACCGCCCACCACCCGCCCGCCCCTTCACCCCCTCATGAAGTCTAACATTTTTCAAAAGTAACTCGCTTCTTCAATTTTAAGCTCTGGCTACCCATTTATTGCCAGTGGATCTGAGCATCTTGTGTTCAAATGCGGAGCGGCATTGGCTTGCTGTGAGGAGACAGCGAGGTCACCCAGAACCACTTCCCAAAATAAGAAAAGCACATAGATATTTATATTCTTACGAGTGGTAATGCAAATTTTAAACTCTGCTTATTACAGGTGTAAGATTCTTTTCACAAACACATTTATATTTCCATAAAAAGAAAGAAGGAGCCATGAGAGGAATTAAAGTATCATTTTGGACTAAAATAATAAGAGTTTTACAAAGAAAGAATGACATTTTTTAAAAGTTTTTTTGAGGATTTAAAACTTCCCATGACAAAACTCTGTAGTTTGTGTTAACTACAGAGAGAAAATGCAAACTTAATGGTGCACTCAACAACAGAATAAATGACCTCCCACATTTTCTTCTTCCCTCCTCCCCATCTGCACCAGCTTCTCAACTCCCACACTTGACTTCTTGCCGCCCTTCTGAACAACCTGCCTCCCTGACCACAGTGTCACTATTTATTTATTCATTCTTATCTTCAGGGCAAAGGGCTGGAGAGGGTTCCTGCCTGCACTGAATTATCCCCCCCACTTTCCTCCACTGTGATGGAGGAAGCAAAGTGGCTTTAGTGGACTTGGAGATGGGAATCTCGGCAGCGTCCTCTCCCCACGGTGCTGTTGTGGTTGGTGCCAGTGGCAGCTTCTGCCGCCTCACACACATTAGGAATAAGAGGGTGAACGAGCAGTTCCAGTTAGTCACTGGAGTTGCTTTGCTCTGTGGGTGGCCCTAACGATAAGGTCTAATTCTCTGAAAATAAACTGTAGATCTTGAAGAACTATTTCAGCATTCCAATGAATTGCAGAGATACCTGTGATAACACATTGTCATCTCAAATGTTTATCTTGTGTTACTATAAATCTGATTAACAAAAATCGTACTGAATTGCTCAGTTTAAGTTAACTTGACAACAGCAGTTTCCTTCTCTCTGACTTCATTTGCTGTCCATAGCTCAAAGCTATGTTGTTTCAGGGGTTTTGCATAAAGCATTTAATTTTTTTTCTATTTTCAAGTGAATACCAAATGGCTCTCAGGAGCCATTACTTTTTTCAACTCAAACTGTTCTGGAAAATATTTTTGTACAAGCACTTGAGAGAAGTGGCTCATTACAAGCCTGCAACAATTTTTTTGTCCTCCAACACCTATTTCCTCTCCCTTATATGACTATTCTGCTATTCCCTCTCTGCAGAAATACACTGTTCTACAACTCCAGACCATTGACTCTTTCTAGACGAACTCACGAGATCAGCACTTCAGGGTAGGTTTATGGTGCTGCTCTCCTTGCATTACATGACATCAGGAGGGGTTCGAGCAGAGCACCCCTCCAAGAGCAACAACCACAGCTACCAAACAGTGCTGCAGCTCTTCCCCTTCACAGCCATGTGAGCTGGACACATTGGGAGGGGAACCTGACCACAGGTGCTTATGGCACACAGAGCTTGGAGAAAGGATAGGCTGTGGCACAGGATCAAATACGAGCAAGAGAAGTGTGAGGAGAAAGCTACTGAAAGGTCGATGCTTAAATACAGTAGGAAGTACCTGACAGGTTGTGCTGCTTGTTGCTGTAGCAGCAATGTGCAAAAGCCTTTGTTCCTCCTGAAGATAATTTCCCTCTTTTAAGACTGCCTCTTGGTATACTTAAGGTTAGGAAGCAGAAACCAATGCAGGTAGTTGAAAAGTTTCCCAGACAGAATTGGTGATTTTATTTTGCATGAAGCAGTAATAGTAAGGAATCTCAAATCACTAATAAGAAAATTGACTGTTTCTGAAGCATGACTCAAAAATTTTAATTACTGATCGTGTTTCATGTAATCAGTGTAGAAGAGATAGAATAAGGAAATCTACTTGAACTAATGTATTGATATACCTGTAGAAGTCACAAATTTCAGATCTCATTTCATCTTAGGAGAAGAGTACAACTCAGAAATGGTGACTGCGTGGTTACTCGTAGCAGCAAATCAAACTGTCACAGGCAAAAGCAACACCTAACATATATACACAGGCAAGTAAGCAGACATAATCTTGCTGCTCTCTACATCTCTTCTTGACATCAACACTTCTCACGTGCTGCAAGAATGAAATCCTGCTGCAGTCATGCTAATGATACACAGTCATCTCAGCTAATCTAGCCAAACACAAAGCTGAATCCTTCCTGATGGAAACAATTATAATATTTTGCCTGTACATTAGGATATTTCCCACTTGAATGCAAACAAAGAGAACAGTCAACAAATCAGAACACAAGAAGATAGGAATTATTTATGCCATGATAAGGACTGGAAGAATGCACATGAATGAAATGCTGAAGCTGAATGGAACAACATCTGTCAGATAACAATCTTACAAGCTTCTTTACTAAATAAGGAAAGGACTGAACAACACTGTATAATAATCAGGACTGGAAATTCCTAGCACTCTTACAATGTATCCACTCCTTGTAAGTTCAGAGTACAGTTTTACAAAACAGCTTATTAAAAAATATTTCCCTTTAAACATATATACAAGAGCCCATAAAGTGAGAGAAGTGTGGTGCAAACTTAGTGAATCAACCTCCCCAAACCATAAAAGGACGTACTTTTTTTGCACAGTTACATGCAAAATTTACAGCTCTTACAACAGCCAGATGACTTTTTAGTCATTCGCACTCAGGATGTATTAGAACTGCGCTAACTCACTAGGCTGATGTGTTGTAACTATTAGGGAGTCCCAAAAAGCTATGGCTCAGGGAACAATTGAAAGTCCTGAAGATTTTAATCATTAATAATAAACGATCCAAATGCTATTGCATTATTAAACCTAGGAAGAATCATGGGATCAATAGGAAACAAACCCTAATTATCAAATACTGAATCACTAAATTCATAACCAGTCAAAACCAAAACATTCTGCAGGCATGGATCACTCCATACACTGTAGGAATATACAAATTCAATGGCCTTTTGAAAAATTACATTTGTAAGGTAGAGCTGCATATTAAAAAAAAAAAGCATAAGGACTCCCTGTTCCTACAGTTGATGAGAAAATAAGGTTTGCCCTTAAAATGGTCACCCTGTTGTCAACAGGTTTTACAGTGTTGTCAGGGCAGAGCACTGCATTTTTTTTCAGTAGAAGACAAGCGATTTAAAGTCTTGGCCAGGTAGACCATGGGAGCCCCTAATCCACTGGCCCAAGATTCATTGGCAGATTTGTGGCCTCCTGGGTGGCCTACGTCTACTTTACCAGCACCAGTGGACACTGCAGATCAAGAAACTGTTACACGGCAGAGGAGGAGAGACAGCACGTGCATGCACGTGTGTTTGCAGGGGTGCACAGAAAGACAGGCCTAGTCTTAAGCCTTCCATTTTCTTTAATTGAATGGGATGAATTTTCAAATGCTTCCATGCACTTAGAAATTTAATTGGTTGTGAAATACGCTGAAGAGTTTAAAAGTGTTCTTTGATATAAATAAGATCATTTATTGTGAGAAATGTCGGCAGTATTATATTTTATTGTTATACAAAATGTTGGAAATGGTCTCTAGCAAATTTTAGTGAAGATGGATCACTATTCTAAAAGGATGAAATGGACAAGGGGAAAAATAAATATAAGTAGGGGCCAGAGCCTGATATAGCTGAAGTTAAAAAGAGAGACCTCATTTTTCTTTCCATCCTGAACATTACAGCTGTAACAGCTTTATTACTACAGCTTTATATATGTTTACATTTTTCACTGATTGTTGGCATTACAGCCACATCTGGTATCATTTTTCTTAACTTGCCTTATTACCATTTGTAACATGTTTCCCCCACTCCCTGAGCCTCTCAAGGATCAATCTTGCCTCGCCATTCCACCCCGCCTTGCCCTCCTACCTTCTCCACTAAGTGTCATAATTTCTAAGACCTTCTTTCAAGAGGTAATGACAACATGAACTTTTTCACTCTTTTTTTTTTTTTTTAAAATCAGGAAGAATGCAAATAGAAAGGCTGATCTGACAGCCTGACTGTTTGGCTGCGCTAGCTCCACTCTCGTAACCCCAATTCCAACTCCCACTCTGATCTGCTAGCCAAACAACATATTTAATTATATCATGCTGGTAGTACCAGGCCCAGATAACTGTTTCACTGGCAGCGTTTTCCTAAACTGACCCTATGGCCAATATCTTAGCTTCCACAGCTTAAAATAAATTTCAGGCTGCAGAGTACAAATTTATCACCTGGGAGACACCCCCCTCCTTCCTTCAGCACTGAGTTATAGGGAAGCTGCCGTCCTCTGAAGCACGTCCACATCAAAGAAAAACTACAGGTCCTCCTTCTTCCATGTTTCTAGTTTCAAGTAATTAACGATCTGTGACATTTGCACATTTTTACACTAATTGAGAACATACAAAATACATTTTTATTTTACATGCAGTTTTAAAACCCGAGGGAATCTTCCACTCCTGTTATTAATGAAAAACAAAGTTCTGGATTTTTTAGGGTTAGAGGAGTCAAATTTGTCATTATAATAGAATATAGCTTCCTTAATGGCTAAAAAAAAGAAAAAAAAGTTTAAACTGTCTCAGTTAATCAGAAAATACTTGTTTCACACTAGCATTTATACAGGAAAATGAAATGAAATCTTATAGAGCAAAATGAAAATTACATAACTGCCAAAAGAATTGTCAGGGACAGAGCATGGGGAATGTTCCTAGCAAGAAGGCAACAAATCTACATTTGGAAAATTTTATTCTTCTACTGTCCTTGTAGACATCTAATAGATATTTATTCTGTTAAGGAAAAAGCTATCTAGTTAAAGCACTGCTAATGCTCTCTAGCAAGACTACCGAAAATGGGACACTTCCTTCTGGGATGGTTGTGGTACTGCCTAAAGAGAACTGTCACTTTGGGGTGGACTTGCAACTGTTGGAGAAGGTTGGATTTGGTGGCTAATGGATGAAATCAATAATCCTGTCACAAAACTAAGTATTTATATCACAGCGGAGGTTTGGAGCATCAGTAAAGGGGAAAGACTCCACTGTGCGGTAAGTACCAAGCAAAAGGACCCTGTTCCAAAGACACGCTCATATGAAGATGTGCCCTGTCAAGGTAACAGTTACTGAGCCCATGGAGTTTTTCAATGACTTGACTTCAATCCCAACCTCCCCCTTAAGCTGCCCATTACAGAAAATTTACTGAATGGAGAGTAGGGCCATAAATTAAGAAAAAAATTTAACAACTGAAAGGTTAATAGTTTTGTTAATAAATTTTGCTCTATTCTATCACAGTGTTTAAAGGTCAATGAATATTTCTAGGGGCACTGAAAAACACAGGTGTGGTTCCTTACACAGATTTGCTAAAAATGGGTATGTTTGAGGAAGCCTTGAAAGGTGGAGAGAAGACTGTTCCACCTGGGGAAGCTGCAGCATCTCCTTGTGTTCACACCACAGTCAATGCCTGCATTTTGGTTTTTTTCCTTCAAAGTGTGGTAATTCCAACGCAGGAAATTACAAATGGAGAGATCTTTTCAGCACAGATTTGTTGACGTTTAATCGCATTTGGAGTGCACTACATAAAGTTTTAATGCTGACACTCTATTTACTCCTGCCACTTAGAGGCACTCATGGTCTTTGAAAAGATGTGTCAGAACAGGCAGGTGTTTTTTATTCCATTTAGACATACAGGTTTTGAGAAAAAGAAATTATGAGAACGACATTGTCTCTGGTGGTATGTATGGTTTCTAAAGTTGGGCATGTGCTGCCAAAACATAACAGATTTCAAAGAATGATGATTTTTCTTCTTTACATACAACATAATTACGGCTATTTGGTGAGAACTCGGCTCCAAGCATTTTCTTTTCCCTCCACAAACTATTATGGCTCTCTACTACCTATGAAGAAACATTCTTTTTGGCACAATGTATTGAAAAAGAAGGTGTAAAGCATAGCAGTCACTTCACTTTCCAGTGCCAAGGTTTAAAAAAAGTATGTTTTAAGAAAATGGCAACTGTGCACCTATGGAAAAAGTTTTGCACTGGAACAGGCCTTTCAGCTTTCCCTTCTGGATGAACAAATGTTTGTAGACTCCTACATCTTCAGCTCCCTGTTTTCTTCCCTGTACCTGCAAACCTTCCACCCTAGCAGCACTGAAATGGGTGCCAGCTCGGGCTATCAGACTTGCATTGAAGTCACTTTAACTCTGGCTGTGCTCATTTTCAACTGAGGCGTTTCACCAGGAAATTGAACATTCAAAGGTTTGTTGTATAGATTTTGGTTTTGAGTATAATACGTATGTTTATAGATAGATATTATACATATGCTATATATGATACATGTTGTATGGTACCCTTGCTAAAATGATTAAGAAAAAACCCAAGCAAGTAGAAGCCCTGCATGATTAGCTATTTCTCATAGCCTGCCAAAATTTTTAGTGCAGAAAAGGTGGTTCTATGTAGACCTAACAAGAATAATTTATTTTTTATTAAGATTTTTGTAACTGCCTTTTTATTCAAAATGTATTTTCTCTTTGCTAACTCTATAATAAATTTTGTTTACAGACAGAAATAAGAAATCATTGGCAGCACTGGAACAAACTAATTATTTCAAATTAAGACAAAAATATGCATATAGCTGATCAAGAGGATGTATTTCCATTTCTCATTTTTATCCTGTACTTATGTACCTGTACACCTAGAGACCAATCAGTTCTCAAGAAAGCAATTAATTACTTTTAAAATAGCTCATAAAATCACCAATACTGGGAACTCAAGTACAGCATTTTCCACCTCTGTTGATACAGGTAGCAAAGCCAGCCATACCATACAGGGGACACTATGTAGTCCAGAAGCCAGAACTGGATGCTAAGGCCAAGATACATACATTTGCAAGAAACACGTTCCGTTTTTCAGGGTTCAAGTTTATGGCTTTCCCTTGACAGAAGAGAGTGAGTATTATTTTTTTTAAAAATTGTTGTAATTGACTGTGCTTTAGAGCGGCATTGGACTTCATGACCTCCAGAGGTCCCTTCCAGACTAAATGATTCTATAGTTCTAATTAAGATTGTTAGACATTTTTGTCCTCTTTCTAGCTTTCTAAATTTCAACACATAAAACTGATGTAAATTCTAACCTAAAATAAACACGGTTTAATTTTTGTGAGAGTTTAAGGATAAAGGTAAGACAAGGTTTCTAGACAGATAAAAATATTATTCATTAAACCAATTAGCATAGTCAGGAAAACAAGATCATTTGTCTGACCTGAAGAAGGGTCTGTGTTCTCCAAAGCCTGTCTACTTCTTCCAGCTCTACCAGATAATCTAAAAATAACGAACTTAGGTGTGCCTTAAAAAAATTCACATAAGGGATTTATTTCCAAGATCACACCTAAAGCAGCACAGCTGTATGTGGCTGTGTTGAGAAGCTCTGGGTCAGTACAATCTCAAAACACCAAAGACCAGATGCCTCAAAACACCAGTGACCAAGCCGCTAGCCCCGGTGCCAGGAGTCAGCCCAGACTCGCCTGATCTTGCATTCAAATACTGAACCTGCAAGCTCTGCTTAGTTCAAAATATCAGAAAAATCTCAGCTTAAATCTACATGGTTTCATAAGGCAGAAATTAAGAAACAAATCAAGTGAAACGTTTGAAACAACTGAGGAAATTTGAAAAAACTGAGGAAACACAGGCTTTTTTCCCTTCTCTCTCTTCTCCCCCCGCCCCTAGAACACACTACATTTAGAAAATTCAGAAAAGAAAATAAAGAAAATCCAGGTGTATTTAAAGAGAATTGCAGTGAGTACGCAAATCAGTGAAAGAGGAAAAGAATAAAGAGGAGGACGACAGTTAGGACAGTTTTCTCTATGGGGTGTTTAACGTCCCCTGCCTTGGCACAGGCATCCACAGAGATGGAGCAACTACAGTGCTACACTTGAATGCAATTGTTCAACTTGCAATGTAAAAATACACACAGTTCTGACCTCTTCAAACTTTTTTTCCTGTTGTTTTGCAGTGGATGCATGGTGGTATTTTTTGTTTTACTTTTAACCTTTTTATGAAAATAAAAAGTAAAAGTTACTAAAAAAAAAAGGCAAATAAAAAGCCAAGACACTTTTCAGAAAGTCCAGTTATCGTGAAATCTAGAAAGCCATTGTGGCTTAGCCTAACTGTGCCAACCCTATAAAAGGCAACAGGTGTTGCAAATAAAAAAAGCTTGGCCTCAGTTCCACATGCCTTGATTATTTATTCTTATTTTCTGAATTAGTGTCTGGAGTTGGACAGATAAAGGACTGGGACAGCAGACAATATAACTGGCTAGTGGGAATGACAGCTGTTATCCATATGCTGACAGAAGGAGGACTTTGTTTCTAGCAACTGGGACCAAAAATATGTTTTTCTGCCAGTACCTAAGGATGGATAGGTAAGAATTAGTGGCCCACTGAGTAGAAGGTTTCTTAGAGTCCCCATGGCAAAAGGAGGTCAAGCTGTTAAATGAGATACTATATACATTTTCATCAGGAATATAACGGTTCTTTTTTTTTTTTTTTTTTTGAGGGGGGGAGAATCTTTCCTCTTAGGGATTAAATGTTTTAAATATCTTAATATTTGTGCACCCAAGGGAATATGAATATTGTACTGACACAGTCCCAACCAATCATGCAATCTAAAGAGCATGCCAAGTCTGGAAGGCATATTGAGCATGTTCTCTGACGATGATATCATAAAGGTTCCCGCAATGGGAAACACATGGCGCCAATTCCTCACATTCCCTAACCTGTACGCATAAAGCTTCATTCAACTCTGATCACTTCAGTGACAAAAATCAAAAGACATTAGGACCTAAAATTAAGAAAATAACCAACTCAGGGCGCCTGAATTTCACACACTAATCCTGTATTGGGATATACATTTTTTCAAAACCCCAGGTGTATTCTCAACTGATACATAGCATTAGTCTGAAATTCAGCATACCATTTTGAGTTCACTCCTGATGCAAAAATGTAAGGCGTGATCTGGAATTGTTTATTACCGAGTGTGTCTTGAAAGGGATGACATTAAAGCAAACTCCTTTCTCCTATATAAACATACATATGTTCATTGAAATACTGAAAAATCTGGCAAAAGAATTCTATAAAAGCTAAGTTACCAGATGTAAGTGCTATTGTAGCTGCTACAGCTCCGTGGAAGCACTTAATCATGCTGAGAAATGATGCCTCTTCCCTGCGAGCTGAAGTGCTATCTCCTTTGTCTTCCCGTGTGCTGTACACCCTCAGGAGCCATTCATCCTGTTTTCTGCTACTCATACTTGCTGCAGTTTGTGTGCTTTCACATTCGTCTGTGACAGAGTTCATGGGAATCGTGCTGTCAGTAGGGAGCCATACTAGATGGAGATGGAGACGTATTTGAAATGGCAGAGAACGAATCCCTAACACCAAACTTTCTGTACCAAGGGTTTGCTACGTCATGTTTTGGAAAAGCTTATTCAAAGAAAGCCATCCACGTCTACGAGATGTAGAATTAGGGAATATGGAGGGGAGAAGTGTTTGCTCGCAAAAATTATGCATGGAAACAGCTTCCATGAGTGTGGTTGGAGAGTAAAATTCTCTCTTCTCTCCTGCTGAGAAATCACACATCTCTCAGAAAACTTTTAAAGCCGTTTTTTGTCTCTGAAATTTACAAAATACCTTCAGTTCAGACAGCATTTTTCTATTTTGACAAGAAGATATCTGATACTTCCACAAGCATCTTACCCAAGTTGAGAGGAAAATTCTCAAGACAACTTATTTAGAGAAAGAAAATGGGGAATGCACCTTAGTTTACCAACACATGGATTTTACTTACTGATTTTCATGAAGAAATTCCTACTTTATTTCAATGGAAGTCACAGTATCATTATTCCCACTTTATACATGAGATGTACAGAAACGCAGACAGATAAAGTGACTTATTCAGGAGAAAACCAGAAAAGAATAGACTAGGGATAAACCCCAAGCTGTTAGAGTATTGGTTCAGTGTGCTGTCCCCAGGGCACATACCAACATCTTACAGATTAGAAGAAAGGAATAAACACCATTGGAAAAAAAAGAAGCAAGCCTAAACTTTCCACACTGATATTTCAAGCCCTTCTTTAACAAAGAAAAAAAATCTGGAAGTTTCACTTGAAATTTAACTGCATTTGGTTAGAGTGCATAAACTACTCTCGTACAAAGTATCATACTGTGTCCTTCTAAATAAAAGCTCACTTGATTATTAAAAACTTGTAAACAAAATGAAAGTCAAACCCAGAAAAATCACACAGCCAATGTATCTGAGAATAGTCACTGTAATTTAAAAAACGTGTCATACAATTTCAGCTCCCCATATGTCACCTTCTATAGAAGGTCCAGACGTGCTGAGAACACAGCCACTATTTCCCAACTGCTGAACATGCTTTGCAGATACGCACACTTTTATGTCACAAAATAATGGTCTCTTCTTCCATGACTATTATGATCCTGAATAGCAAATTTATTTTCAATGCCAGGAAGACACAGCACAAGAGAGGACTAAACCAGAACTCGCCGGCACAGTGAGCTAACCTGCAGTGTCAGCAGATTGCTGTGAAAAAGCTGGTATCTGCAACAGATTAAAATCAAACAGGTGATCTCATGAAAACCTTTAAAACATTCTCAGATCACTCGGAAACCTTTTAGATATATCAAACCTGTATACTTTACACATTGAGATGTATGTATACGGAGTCACTTCGCTCCATCTGGCAGCCTCTTCTCAAAGGATTTGGAGGACGGGGCAAGCATGTGTGGGTCTAGACAGAGGTGTGGTGGGAAAGCTCACATTATGTCTGCCTTCAGTTGTTTGGCTCTAGCCAGAGCTATAAAGATACGTGGATCCAAATGTGTACATATATACACACACAAAAAACATATATATGTTTTTATATAGATGCATATGAAAGAATCTCTTTAGAAAAGAAATTTCAAACCTTCTTTCAAAAGCTCTTTTTAAAAAAAAAAAAATCTCTTTGCTCTTCGTTGCTTTTAAGGGATACATGAGGAAAAAAGTATGCATCTTTCCTTGAGGCACTTTAACAACTCTCCTTTCCTTTTCCTTTCCTCTCTTTTCCTTCATTTTATTCTTCAATGCTTTATGTATAGTTTCCCATAAGAAAGAAATTACTATTGAGACAAATGCTCACCTTCATATCTGGAAACGTTAACAAGATGCTTGCTCTCCGAGCTGTGCCCCACTGGTGGATGCTGCAGCTCCAAGTATGTTATCGGTGTAATTACAGTATTTATCCCGACAAGGAGCTTCCTTACTGGCAAATCAAAATGGTGCATAAATAATAAATACTGGAGACTTCGTCTTCTAGAGACATAGTGATTTATGACCTGTTTTCTCACATGCCTTTCACTTTAGAAACACTTGGCATGTGGTTTTACGTAACCTGACATTTTTGAAGGACTCTATTTAACCCTTGCTTTGGTTGGTCATAACTGACAAATAAAGCATACCTCAGGGCTTTCTACTTTGAGCAGGCATAGAAAATTGACTAAAATATATAACTCCAGTAGTCAAAAAATCTCCAACAGCAAAATAAAAATACCAACTTGGAGAAATGTCCTGTTTTTCAGCTGAGCTTCATGACATGAGCCGGTTTCGAGATTTTTTTTTTTTAATGAGAAACACTAAGATCATTCTTTAGTTCCCAAATACATCAGAAAGATAAACAGCCCATAGACAGTTTCACAGAAGACAAAAGGAAGTCAAACTTTGGAAGCCCCTTTGGATGCAAACACAAAGCCGTAGGCATCATTAACTCTGATGTATGAGGCACACATTAATGCTTCAGCCATAACAGCAGCTAATGACCCTGGATACTCTTCCTGAACCGATTGATATCGGTTCCTAATGGACAGAGGCATAAGATCTGCTCGATTTCTCTTTAAAATTTCTTTATGACAGATGGCATAGCCCTGGTTAACCATTAATCAGTAAAGCATTTGAGGAGCTGCTTTTTAATATAATAACTATTTATCGAAATTGCCAAATCATTTTAACCTATTAATAACAGCGTAGCAGTATTCTAGGAAGCTCAGTTCTACCTGGCACAAGGGTTTCCCTTCTGTTGTTTAGAGGCAAAACCCCAAGAATCCAAAGGCAAAGAATTTGTGTGACTTTATTAATGATTTTAACTTTTCTAGTGAATGACAAAAAAAAAAAACACCTAAAAATATTTAAAACAAAAATAACTTATCAGGACTGAAAGATTTTCCCTCTCCCATATGTGATTCCTAAGTCAGAGAGACATAGGCTAGATTTGAAATCCCCAAGTATAAGTCTCTTCAATATCAAGACTGCAGATTGCTCTTGTTACTGAACAAGTTGAGAAGACAAACGTATGTTGTGGAATGAAAATGAGGTTTCTACTTCTTCACAAACTCTTCTCACACTCATCATAAATTGCAAAATTACGGAAACTAACTGATGCACTAGATGATACAGTATTTAAAAGACACAAATGACATCTCCAAGTTGTTTTGCTCCCGTCATTTTCAATGTGAGTAGGGTTCTTTGGAAAAATCTTAATCTGAAGTTTTAAAAATAATCACATTCATTTATTTCTTTGATCCAGCACAATTAAGATTTAGGTAAGGAAATCACATATCAAATAGGGGAACACGATCAAAGCTAAATAAAATTTACATTAGACACCCTTACATTGAATGAAACCTTATGCAAGCTCTGAATGAACATTCACAAATGAAGGTACAAGAACAAGATGGCTGACACAAGCCCTTATAAAGTCTGACCTACTCCTCAAAAAAAGTACTCCAGGCACCAGTAGAGATCTATATGAAAGACAAGCTAGACCAAAGGTGTTTCTCCAGGGATCTTTATGGGATCGTATCATGGGAAGGGCAACATATATTGCTCTGATTAAAAACTGTTTAGACGTGGACATGGCTTCATAATGATGAACTTCTGATCCATAATACTAGAGGAACATTCAAGATCAGGACCTAGCAAAGGCTGGCCAATATGCAAACATGCCTCATAGGATCTTGCTAGCGGTTCACTGTAAGTTGATGTATTGTGCAGCTGCAGAAAAACAATCGGATTTCACTGTCAACATATTCGGTCTAAAATCAATTCCAATTCCAAGATGTGTCTTTCCATAATGTTGGAATACCATGGAATTAAACCAATGCTTTATGTCCTTAATGACTTGTCTATATTTCATTTTGGATTTATTTAGCATGAGCAAGTCACATAATTTATAGTCGGCATAATAACTTCCCGTGACAAATTAAAGCATTGTTTCAAGACAAGTTCACACCTTGACATTCACATTATCTATTCAGAGCACGTTTGATGAAAATGCCTGTCTGTATCAAAAGATTTAGTAGGAAAGTATTTCTTTAAGGATTCAATTTATGTGTTTCTATGAAAGATTGCATTTTTATATTAAATTCAGCCCTTGAAATACTATAAGTACGGCATAGCCTATAGTTTCCATTCTGTAACTCCTAATATTAAATTAATATTTGTTCAGCAAAATGTCTTAAAGGTGTAAGAAGTCTCAAGTCTATAGTTCAAGCTAGCAGTCTAAAGAAAAGAGTAGAACAGCAGTATAGTAGTTGGTAAATTACTTAACTAACACAATTTTAATCCCATGTCTAGCCTATTGCTCTCATGACAGTCATCAGTAGATGTAATATAAGGAAAATAAAATTTCAATTGTACACTTTTCAGCATTAACCTTTAAATTAAACCAAGATTAAAAAATAATTTTTTTCTTTTTCCCTTAAATTTGCTGACATCATTAACTGAGCTAGCACTTTCTGAAATATAGTTATGCAGTAATGTATCTGTATGCTTTAGTTATAGCTACCTGATTTATCAAAATTGTATCTCTAACTACGCTATGGAACAGCCCATAAACAATTAACTGGCTTTAGCACTGTCATAGTTTAAAAAGATAATTTGATGGGAACAATTTGCATGGAGTTATGAGACTGCATCAGACAACTGATTGTAACCAACACTAACAGAAGAAACTCTCTTAAAATGGTTCATTATATTAGTAAGTGAATGATCATTTGCTGATGACAAAAAATAAACTGCTTAGTAATCAGAACTCTGTTAGGAAAAGCAGCATATTCACAGAGTGTTTGCAGATAGCTCATCTATAAGAAAAGAGTAAAAAAAAACCCCTTAGTAACACGGACAAGTTTACAATGCAATAATGAAACAGTGCACAACTATTCTAGGTGATTAGACCAAAGTATCTAAGATTAAGTCAAGCTGAGGGAGAAACTCTCCAAGTCTGGAGAAAACAGGTCACACAAATCACTTACATTAGCCATATACTGAATAGGCCTGAAAAGATGCAGGATAAAGGGGATGCAGAAGTCCATGTAATCACTGCCCAACTTCTGGCTCCAGTAAAGGAGGACATCAGACATGTAAACGTGACCAAATATCACTATAGTCAAAGCCTGGCTTTCCTCCTACTGGAAACACCATGTAGACATTCACGGGACAACGCTCTGACACCTTCAGAAGAACTTTTTCCTTAGAGAGAGCTAAAAGTAGCAGCATCAGACTAAGGGTAGGATTAAAGAATATCTGCAGGAAAGACTAACCTCAGCCATCTTATCATAACTGGAAAGAAGAAAAGACCCTAGAATCACCAGCTGGAAGCATTTTGACTTGGATTTTCCAAACATGGATGGATATTGATTCCCTCAGATTCCTAAGAAAACAGTTGCTTTCAAAAATTATAAAGGAATTTGAACAGGTGAAAAAACTCTAGAGCAGAAGCCACAGAAGCAGAAAATAAGATGAGTCAGGGATGCACAGGGTCAGAAAAAGCTTTGCGGAGCTGAAACACCTGCCCCTTACAGTGGCCCACAGCCGATATCTAGAGAGGAGTGTACGAACAGGGCCCACGCAGTGATACTCACCCAGCTAACACACATTTGCCAGTAAGAAACAAACACATAAAATAAATAGTTCCTTGACATCAACACTTCATTTAATTAGATTTAAGAATAAAAAGGAATTAGTGGAAACAAAGTAGATTATTTGGAAAGAATTCTGAAGAGAAAGCTCTCCTGAAGACACCTGAACATTCCTTGTTCAACGCTTTTCCTTGCTCTTAGTGCGTTCCCCACAATCCTAAAAACAAGCAGTGAAAATCAGCATGTGCGAAGCACAGCTAAAATTTGCTTTAAAATACACTGAAAAACTAAGAGTTGGACTTATTGTTCATTTTAAGGTGGATTTTGAGTTTATTCTCTGTATCATCTTCCCTTTACTCAGAACTAACTTATGTCAGTGAAATAACACCAATGCCAAATGAAAATGGCTGCAACCTTGGCTTTGAAACATTTATGGCAACATGCAGCAGCTGAAGCCATGCCAAAAGGTGTATCTTTCGCTTGGATAATTAATTCTATTTACCACCCAGCCAAAATGAATTACCATATATTCAACCAGTGCAGAATACGTTCCTCTTCCTTTTTTGCACCGGTACAAATCATAAATTTATTTCCAAAGGGATCCAGATGCAAACCTTCAACATTTCTGTAGGCAAAATAAACTACAACGTATGTTCTTCTTGGCAAATACAACATGCAAAAGGTGCCTGGAGATATGCTATACTGATTATGAGATATTATTGTGAGGTTTTATTATCCTTCTAAACAATAAAACAAGAAAAGAAACCAACATAAAAGCAAGCAGCTCTGCACCAGATGTAAGAATTTAATGCTATCCATCCCTGACTAGCATTTGGAACATGTGCTTCAAATCTGAAACTTTGGTAAGTCTCCCCAGGTGAGCAGTTGATGTTATCTTGCAATTTCTGCTTCTTTTCAAACAGTGCACAGCACAATCTAGCAGCTGAGTGATCCTAAGAACGTTAAAGCTAAAATAAAGGAGGGGGGGTTCTTCAACACCATCTTCCTCAAGTAAACATTACAATCAGAAGAAAAATTTCACTGCAGTATCAACTCAGAATCTTAAGAGGGAACAACAGAGTATGGAATAGTTTGGGGCTTGTCCTCCCCCCACCCCTTTCATTTTTAAGCGATCTTTCCTATGATCCTTCTTGCAGTTAGAACAAAATCTTCACTCAGTCTTAAAATCCCAGAATATAAAAATACTTTTCGGTCACATATGGTGAAAAAGGTTTTCAAAGACGTAGTAAAACGGTCAGTCCAAAAGACTAGGGCCAAGCTCCTCCTCTTCAAAACGTTTGAATACATTTCTTGCAAACACCTAGTTCTAAAATTGGGGGTTTGACATCTCTGAAGGAGACACATATAAACATAACAACTTCCTACTGTATTTATGGTGACTTTAACATAACAAAATGATATGCAAATTCATGGAAAAACGAGCATTTCCTGGAAAAGTTTTTCAGATGGACAGTATCTTTCCTTTATTAGATTCTCTTGCATAAGGTCTACCTTGAGAGAAGAAAAGCATCTGTAAAACCAGTTATTTTAGAATCTCAGCTTTTTATTTTCTTTGAAGCGGACATGATGGAGACAGTTGAAGGAAAGTAACATATACATGAACAAGTAGCAAATCAGCTTTCACTTGTGATAAATAAATTATGAAGATGTTTGTTCTCCTCAGCTGACATCTGTAAAGGCTTAACTGCTAAAAGGAGCATTTAACTCACTTCAGAGAAATCTGAAGTATCCTGCTACTAAATTCTGTTTTCCAACTGGTTCTTATTTACAGTAGAGTTATTAAATATTTATTATAGCAGAAAGCAAGTATTTTCAGTTGTCCTAACTCGGTGTCTTTCAGTGAAGTAATAGCTTGCTTAGATTTTTTTACATGAACCTACAATGTCGTTGCCAAGAAAAGACACAAATGGGCCTCTACCACTTGACAAGGCCTGTATACAAAAATACATTTGCCTGATTTTCTGACAATTTACTGGTTGACAGCTTGCTAAATGAGGAAGAGCTACACTACAATAATAGTTGACAGATGCTGTTTCCACTAACTTTCAAATTCCTTAAACCTTTCCAAAAACACATGCAGAAACTGATCTGCTTGTCTGTCAACTTTCGATCCAAGCAGTGATGTTCTGATACCACTGGCCTATCAGTTTACATGGGGTATTTTTACATTATTCAAATGCACATGAATCACAAATGACAGAAAAAACGTTCAGCAGAACTACTTGTATTTCTGCTTACAAAACGTACTACTTCGAAGCGACACCTGTAGAAAGCTTCTAGAATCTAAATTTAAAATATGAGCACAGTGTTAAATTACACTTGCCAAATAATCAAGTCTCTTCCATTTTCTGGCACCTGGTTATGAGAAAGACCGCACCATCCCATTTGTCATTCGGTGCTGATTTGTATCTTGTTCACATGGTTGGTTTTTTTTTTTTTTCATTTTATATGGGCTAGCCATATCAGAATGAAGGTAAAAACACTACCGTTGAAGAACACCTAACCTAGCCCACAGGTCTAAAACACCGGTGTTGATTTCTTATAAAATGAAGTGCCTTGTCTATTAGTTTTCAATTTCATAAGTGTCTTATGACACAGGAGTCATGCTCTTAATAATTAATGCCATTTGCACAAGCTTGTTTGCAAAATCTAAAATGTTTGCCTTTAGCAAAGATTTTTTTTTTTGCTACTCTCATGCTTTACCCTTTGAACTGGAATGCTGGTAGATTTTTCACTATTTACTGGGAAGCCATAAGCAAGAACAGATCCTAATCTGTATGCTCAAGCTTATGAGCTGTTGATGTCATTTCTTTCTAATAAGTCACTGGAATTCAGTACAGGGAGATAAGATTAATCTCAACTACCTAAATGGTGGGCACTTAGTAAAGAATACCAGTTTTGGGGATCCTAAACAAAAAAACCCCAAACCCCTCCATTTTGAATCATATCTTTAACACAGCACTGAGGTATTTGCTGGTTTGGGGAGTCCAGATCCGTAAAGATCTTAATACTCTAACAGGGAAAGAAAAGATGCCAGACTCACTATACCAAATCTGTGATGACCAGTGAAGCTGAAATGTCTTGGAAAGGCTCTGCCCTTAAATGCATTACTAAGAGAGACAGAATGCACAGCAGCTGAGCATATGGAGAGGGTGATCATCATTAACCCCCACCCACCCCAGCCCGTAGCAGTGTGAATTACTGTCGCATGGGATAGAGTGAGTTTGAGGTTTAGTTGCCTTCTCCTCAAGTCTAGGACGTACACACCTACAGTACATGATACCTTCTTCGAACAAACAGATGGTTTTCTCCACCTCACTCACCAACTTGATTTTTCCTTCCACATTACCACCACATATAAAATCTCGGTAGTACCATACATGGAACTCACAGTCCAGAATAGGCAATTGTATCCTGTGGCGGGGTGGAAAATATCCCATAGGAAACATGTAGTATGGATGCTCTGATACTCAAAAAACAACTGACTTCTATATAGATGTTCTCTGCTGGCCCATGAACCAGGACATCGGCTAACAAAAAAGTAAAAATACACTAGAAATATCTACAAACTTGACTGTTATTGTTATTGCCCACTGAAAATCACAGCATGAATATTTTCTCATCCCAGCCATTACTAGACAAGTGGCAAACAAGAAAGTAACAAAAAAAAAATCAAAAGAGAAATCACAGAATTAAAAATATTTTTTCCTTGTTTCCCTCTTCTCAGATCAATACTATAAGCGCATGCATCACTGTGCTGCATTTCCTTTGCAGGCCATCCGAAACCCTTTCTTCTGGGGAAATGTTAATCCTGGCCCAAAGGTAAACAAGGTTTATAGGTAACATAGTTCCTTTGGGAAGGCGGGAAATAGTTTTTAATTTGATCTCTGGCATTCAGAGTTGGTGTGCAGACTACAGCAGAAAATCTCTCAGTGCTTACCTAAACAAGTAGTTCATAAAAAAAGGTCTGCAAGACTTAACACTCTATAGCTGCTCCACAGAACCCTTTTCAAGAGCAACATTTAGCACCTGATCTGCTCTATGTGGCTCTACTGATGTTTCATGAGAAACCCTGAAGGATATTGTGGTCCCTCCGTTACTTTAATCATTGTTTAATTTCATTGGGCAAGACTTCAATGGCCTGACTGCTGTAGGTAGGCAAATATTATTTTTTAAGCATTATTTATATAATGGGGGTGAGGGAGATTATGTACTGGTATCTCACACAATTTCCATATTTCAGTCACTGACTTGTTTCTGTTCAAAGCGGTCAGGGAAGAACAAATAAAACTGTTTTAGGATAAATCTGGAAGCTCTACAGATACAGCATAATTGATTGCTTAATGGCCAGTGTGACACAGTGTGAGGTTTTGTAGTCTTCAACTTGCCATAAACCTGCAGTGCCAAAGTCAGACGCATTAAGAACGCCCTCCCGCGCCAGGACTCAGCCCGCTCTCCCACTTCGTGAAAAGTGACGCTCAACAACCCTGTATCAATCCCTGTATGCCACTCTGCTGAAAAAGATTTCCTTAACTGACAGCAGCGAAGGAAGGGCAGCTGGCAATGTGTACCTCCCGCAACTGAACACAAAAGTTATTTAAAAACACCTAGTTTACATGGGGATTTTTAAATTCCTGAGGCTTTAACCTTCTGAAAAATCTTTGGAGAGGAATAAAAGGCAGAGCAGAAGCTAACCTGTAAGCAAAGACAGCTGATCTAGGACACAAAACAAATGTTCATATTTACTGTAAGTGACAGCTGGATGAATTACACAAATCATCTGTGTCTCTCCATTTCCTTCTATCCATCATACTGTATTTACCCATCTCTTCTCCTGCCTATCTTCAGCTTTAGAAAATACATACAGTACAGCTTAAATTATTAATTTTCTCTTCAGTGCCTTCTAACACCAGTTTCAGTTCATTGACCTGTATAACTCATAGATTTAACTAACGCATTAGCCACAACATTATGTATTATTAACTAAGTTTAGTCTCGTAAAACATTTCCATGACAATGTTTCAGAATAACACACATTTGTCTGGCATATAAAATTATTTCTTCCTTTTCATATCACCCTCAGAAAACGTAAATTAAATATAGATTGCTCTATTCCTGGAGCAGTAGCCAGATTAGCAACTGACATCCTAATCTTGCTCCCCCCGAATAAACTGCAGATCTCTCAGACCCCGTATTCCCTCTGTCGTAGGTATTATTAATCAGTTTTCTGCCACACTGACATACTCTAGTAAAAAATGTGAAGTCTCTAAGGATACAAAATGCTCTCAACTTTCACCAATTCCAAAAAGAAAGGCAAGAAGCATTTCATGCAAAGACTAAATAAAGGGCTTTGTCAGAGTCACAACAAATCCAGAAATGCACTGAACCACTGCCAGGAAAAACTGCAAACTCTCTGCCCTCTCTCACCTAACTCAAATGCCTGGTACCTCCAGGGAAGGGAATCCCAGCCAACATCAGAGTCTATGTTTTCTGCAAAGTCATCACTGAATCTAATGTGTAGGACTGCAACAGATGATAGAAGAAATGAGAACATCGTTAGTAAAGCTATAAAAAGATTGAGAAATTATGTGGGGTGATGCACTCTGGTAAAAACATTAAAGCTAACTTGTGTAGCTTGGAAAACACAGTTGATAGCTGTAGCTTCTTCCTTTCCTTTCCTGTATTAGGAAAGCTCCAACATTTTGCTCCACCGAAACAGTAATTTATGTCAGTTAAACACTTGCATGGTCTTTAGGAAGAGTAAGAAGGAGCTGAGGACATTTTGCCATACTGCGAGAGGGAAGGCAGGATCGTGCCACCGCAGGGCTGGCACCTTCCAATGAAACTGGTGAGCGTTTCGCTAATTAAACATTTGTTTTCATCAGTCAGTTTTTCTGGCTCTTTCAGGGGTTAATGTCAATAAACTTAAATTTCTTTGCAATTCTTATGGAAAAGCAAGGCAGAAGTGGGTGTAACTTGTAGAAAAGCTTTGTTCATTAATTTTCAGATACCTTTCCTCATGCAGCAACTCTGGCAATATAAAATTAATACCACCCTCACTCTCCAAACAATCATCTCCCGTTGGTCTGCTTCAACCTTTCTCCATTTACCAAAAAAAAAAAAAAAAGTCGTGCTTTTTTCCCCCCTCAGTTTTAGAATTTTAGAGTCGTAACTGAATAATCTTATTCACTCTGAAATCACAGAGCAGGGCAGCTGCTTCCAAATGCCATGAGTGCACAGCTGGAAGTCCCACAGCCTTTGGAAAGGAGATATTGCAGCACATTACTCACCTGAAATTTTCTTTTTAACAATATACTGTAAGATTGAAATAATGTCACTTTATGGTCCAAAAGGCTTAAAAGAAAGCATGCAGAAAGCTTTGAAATCATTGAACTTCAATCTCTGCTGAAGATCAAAGTCATAATTCTTAAAATGTAGTAAGGCAAACCTGAGCTCATCCTATCTTTCACACAGGTAGCGAGCGGGCTGTGTTGATAGGATATGGTGCCCTCTGCTGATCACTGCAATCTCAGCTTAATAGCAACCACAACCGTGTCCACTCCATTCATTGGGTTCTCAGTTGCTTTAAGCATGCAGGACATGAATTGGTGTCCCGTTAAAACAAGTTTTAATGGTCCAGATGCATGCTCCCGTATCACTCGGCTGCCACGGAGCCTTGTGCACCTTGCTGCTTTCATGGTGAGAATGCGAGAAAGACGGAGACAGCAGGCATCAATCCTCCAGCGAGTCCCCACCAGTCCTCCTCCCGTTCAGATGCTGCTGAGCAAAAGCAGAATAAAGCAGCCCAGTTCCAACTACTGGGACAGAGCAGCCTATTTCTGGAGCAGCGCTGGCCTCCTGCAGCTACTTACAGAAAGAATGACCCTGACTTGCTGTTGTACTGCCACTTCTTTTCTGCCAGCAAAATGCTGGGGCTCCTTCCCTGGTAATGAACTAGAATGAAGTCTCATTAAAGTCCAGCACTGGAGACTGCTGAGGAGAACTGATCAAACGCAGGGCTCTCAGTTTTCATCCACGACTGAAATCTGGACAGACTCATTACTCACAGCAACTACCAGCACCCGGGGTGCGAATTAAAGATAACAAAATCCAAAAGCCATGAAACAACATATTTTTACACTCTTACTCTACGGATAATTCTGCTTCCTGAGGCTAAACGACCAAACCCACCATATTCGCAGTGTTAAATTGGCAGCTGCTTCAGACCTCATGATCCACAATGACTGGACTCTCATTCTCAAGAACAACCGGTTCCACTGCAGTAGGGTATAAAGGTTCCTATCAGCGCTGACAACAAATACATTTTCCGATATATTTCATTTCTACATGCCCAAACTATCAAACAGCAAAAATTTGCCAATTACATTCCATAAATAATAGTTTTGACATTGCTATTGTTAAATGTTGAAAGCATTTCATCAGCTGCTTCAAATACTAAAAATTTAATCCATACATCATTCTGGCTGGAGCCTGTGAATGACTCCATGGTCAAAAACTGGAACATCTCCTTTAAAATTAGGTTCTCAGAACAAATAATCACATTTATAAATTCTTTAGTATTTGTCTTCAGGCATTTTCTAATTTGGATTAACATCTGTTCTTCACACAAATATTCACAGTAAGAATTTTAGTCTAAGAATACTTGCGTAAAGTGAACACCTCTTTTTTCTAACTCTCAATTTAAGGCTTCTACAACATTTTGGTTGTAGTTAAGAAAGGTGTTCTACATGTATCATTTGTCATATCAGCCATTTTAAAAAAAAAAAGTCATATGCTGTCTTGACCATTGGTAGAGTTAGAAACAGGATTCCAGTATATTTGGGGTTTGCTTCTGTAACTACAAAACTTAAATATGCACACTTATTGTATAAATATTTCTCTGTATCATAATAAATATACAATTTTGCTATTAGAAATCTCACTCTGAACAAAATACAGTGCCTGAAGAAATTGACGGTAGGTGGAATTTCGCAGATAATGATTTGGCTTGCCATGCCAAGGAAAAGAAGCCATGCTTCTTGCAAATAAATACACGAGATTCATTTAAAACAATGGGATTTAGATTCATCTTCTGTTACTGTAGGTTCTGTCAGCGAAGGCAGCAGCCTTGCTCTGTTAGATAAAACTATCGCCCTGTCCTCACCTTGCCTTTTCCAGCTCCCAACCATGAGACGCTGTTTCTCCCACCAAACAAAGCTCATCGTTAATGTTTGATTCAGATCTAGCTACAGAAATCGCTTTACCAAAGCATCGCAATACAATTTACATCGTTGTTCATTTGGGTTTTTGTAAGCAGAATGCCACCCCCTTGCTCTCCAGCAAGGACAGAAGCTCAGCCTCCGCACACCCGCCAGGACACCAACACATTGAGAGGAAACCAAGCTCAGGTCATGCCAGACACGTCTACAATTATTTCATGAGTTTTTGAGTTTATGAGTACACACTTCCAGTTTGTACATCACACATTTGGAGAAAGCTGGGGCCAATGCACCATCGTTCAAATGTAATATGATATTTTCACCACCCAGTTTGTTAAAGAAAGGCTCTGGGATAAATGAAAGGTAAAATCCTTGGGAAAATAAACTCAAGTCTGCAAAATATTAGCCAATGTTTTCATAACTTTTCCAGCAACTATAGTTTCTGATAGATCAGCTGTGACTATACAAAGCTACACGGAGAAGCCTGACTGACAGAAATAGACATATTGCAATTTCTCCTATAACGCACAGATACCGCATCCTCCAAACTTGCTGAAAAGTACTACTTTGGTTATAATTTATATTTTATAATACTTGAAGGTGAACCACAATGGGAAACTTTATATCAAGCTTTTCAGCTGTGTTATTTCAGGGAAATTTATTGACTCCTGTAGTTGTCAAGGTATGAAACAAATGCATATTTTTCCCATGTTAAAGAAACTTAAAGCATCTTTTTCATACTAGTAAGTCAAATAGTTAAAACTGGAATATTTTTCAGACAGTTCTTGCAGAGAGCATAGGTTCACTGTTCACTATATATTCACTGCAGAAATAATGTAACTACCGAAATAATTAACATCTCCAGTGACTACACTGTTACATACTATTTGTGTTTACTTCTCTTTTTTCTAATTCAAATCTTTTTTGCACTGAGAAAATGCTTATTCTCCACCTGCCTCGCCCTGTTGGCCACAGCTTCATCTTTTTCCTTCCCTAAGTTATTATTTACACTCTGCACTATGTTTCCCACTATTAGTACAAACACAGAACACTGTTTTAACAAAAATAATTTAAATCCAGTCCCTGCAGAGGTCCCATGAAAGATCCGAAAGAAAAATTCAATGAAGAAAGCTAAGACTGACTGGCTGGCTAAGAGCAGTTGCAAAAATAAGGCCGGTCTCTCCGTACTTTCAAAACTTGCAGCTACCTTCTCCCATCCCAGCTCTCGAGAGCTCTTCAGCTTGTGATGAGAAGTTCAAGAAAGATAACACGAGGATTAAAGAGCCTGTTGCATGCAACACTTATTGCTCAGGAAACTAACGGTCCCTGTTCATCCAGTGAACAAAACCACAAACCATTTATTCTATAATTTAAACAAGAAATCACACCCAGAATATCACGCTTTGATTTCCATCATGTTTACAGTGCTCACGATGTGGCAGGCACTGTCAATACTGTCACAAACACGTGTGAACTGCCACAAAGCAAATCAACCATGCATTTACTGTGGTTTCAGATCACGCTCTATACATTACCCTGATGGAGCTGAAAGACCCTCAAAAGGAGACCAACTTCTCTGTAAAAGCTGATGATTACCTTTACATTTAAAACCTTGCTGAAGATAAGGCATTTCTGTAGAAAAGACTATCACTTTTTTTTTTTCCTTTTTTTTTTAATTCCTAGAAAGTGAATATTCAGCAGCCATCTGTTCAAATCTGGTAATTTCACACGGTGTAGAAAAAAAATCCCTAATTTTGGGGCCTAATTTACTTTTACACTAGGATCCCTCCACATTGCCAGAGAATTATGAAAGGTGCTTGGTGAGAAATCTCCTTTTAGGTAACTTTGCCAGGGACAAAACAGGACAAAAGCCAAAGGTAACGAGGAGCCCTCAGGCCATCGAATCTGCAGGTATTATTTTACGGCGTGTGGATCGTAACTACCGCTACAAAAATCCTTTCCAAGTGGCACTAGTGAAGTGAGTAACAATCTTTCCCAGACTTTTAGATTTATTTAAAACTCTAGACTTAGAGATCAAAATGCTAAAACCTCTTCAGCCGTAACACGCCCAGAATACAACAAATATAAACTTTGGAAGGAAATGTTTGTAAAGATATTCAAAGGAGTTTACCATTTCAGTACTTGCCGTTTAGCCCATGACCTCTTTTAATTCTGGCCAGCCTGAAGAATGATTTATTGCTATTTAAACAGCTCCACTAACTTAAAAATGTAGCTAGAATAGCCCAAAACTGTGTCTTACAGGGAAAATCTTTGCAGAGTGACATCTAGCAGCAGGAAGACATCAGCCTACCCTGCTTCTTCTGCTTCCTAGTAAGGAGAAAACCATAAAGCATAAACCACTTTGCTCTGCTGTACAATCAGTCAAATCAACCTTCTTAATGCTAAAATGACATCTAGCTTATGAAAATACACTGCAAACTACATTTCTTAAGCCCTTCATAGTATTCGTAGGGTACCTCAGGAATGCCGAGTCACTCTCACTTGTTTCTCGCTTCAAAAACGCCGCGTGCTTCAGTGTGTTACCCAACGAATTACAGAGGGCCAAGCAGGGGAGCAGAACAAAATCTGCCTGAAGGTTTTCATATTTTAGGCAATTTTTCTTGGCTTCTTTTGCCTTAAATGGATTCAAGAAAAAAGAAAACAAAAGACCTGCTTTTTCTATTAGAAATAGGTTTTGATTTTGTCTGGATAATAAGAATTTATAGCGTTGGTGAAAGGCCCTGGAGACAGTCCTGGAGACTGAAGTAATTTATTTACTCATAGAACAAGCACAAACTATACAAGCACCTGCCCCAGGAGCCCAGTGAAAAGCCCCTCGGACCTGACCTGGAGAGACAACTCGCAGAGGTGAAACAGGGTGCCTCGCTGCCCATTCCACCTGGGACGCTTTTTTCCCTTTTTTTTTCTTTGAGAGAGAGAGAGAGACTGTGTGAAAAATGAGTTTACCATCTAGCAGCAGTTCAAAGAGTTCTTCAGAAATGTGATTTGAAAGTCTGCCTGCTTTGAATGAAGCATCAGACCTCCTTGAGGTCACTGATGTAGCTTTAGGTCTTTGTTACTGAGCAAACAGATAACTTTGGAACCTTCCAAAAAAATAGGGGGAAAAATACAATATGAATTCACACAGACAGACAGCAAACCCAGAAATAATAGCTACATTCATGAGAATAGCAGTTACTATTTAGATTTATGGAGTGTGATGTACTAATGCGTATAATGAAGCAGACAATTTAATGACTCAGACTGCTAAAAAGGGGGGGAAAATAAATCCACAGAAGTCACAAGATTGACTTTCAAGATTAATGGGGATAAGCCAAACATTCCAGATGTTCTAATCCAGTGTTCTTGTCTCTGTGCTGCAGAAAATCACCTTTCCCAATGAAAAAACACCATCTTTCTTTCAGCCTGTGCTTTTGTTCCCATTACCACTCATGAATAGTCAATTTTCATCTATCTTCTGTTTCTTCCACTTAATATGAAGGAGCAAACATACTTTGTATATAAAACATCTTAATGAAAGTCTCTCTGAAGACAAAAGACTATATAGTAGAGACATCCACAATATAGAATTTATCAAGATGAAGCAAAACAGGTTGGTTTTTTTTTATTTTCATAATTGCTGTTTAAATTATAGGAAAATACTAGAATCAGTTCTAAAGCTGCCATTGTCACAGTTTTTCTTCTGCTGTAAAAACAGCAGTATCACAGCTAAGTACACGTTCTATTTACTGGACAAAATTTACTGTTCTAATTACTGGACCTGTTACAGCTAATGGAAAATAAGAGTTATTGGGCTTTGCTCTGAAGAGGAAAGCTGTTCAACAACAAAGTAACAGTAGGATATAAAAGAGATTGGGGAATCTGATGAGTCTATGACTTGCTGTTACTATGGAAATCAGCGGTTATAACAAAATATTCACATTTTAATCGTGTTCCCTAGAGGACTGACATCCCTAAATTAATTCTATTTTTAAATCCAAGCTTTTGCTAATCTATTAATCCAATATTAACAACAAAAACATCACCTAGAAAGTCACAGAAGAGCCATGCCTGTTCATGTATGCCCAATACCCAAGGTGCAGGCTGAACGGCCGGTATCAAGTAGCACAGTTCCGCTTCACGTATTGCAAACCCATCGCCAGCTTCGCTGCACATCTGGACTCAGTGAATTTTGAGCTCCATTTTTTTTTAAAAAGAAAGGACTGTCCTCCATGTCAATACTAGTAATTTTAACTCTCAGAATAACATGCTGTATTAGCTATGCCCAGATTTTCTAAGGCACCTTTTTGCAAAGGACTGAATAACATACTGCATAAACTGTGCAATGACACTACAAGGTACTCAAGCTCCCACACCTCAGCAGTATCTGCAAAGCAAACGTGAGCGTCCAGAACATAAATTGAACATAGGAAACAGCAGCCTGGAAGATTAAAAAGAAAGTAACCCTTCAACGCTTAACAGTTTCAAGAGATGCCTGCTTAGATTGAGCTTCTGGGAGGTGTGAAAATAAGTTCTTGATCACAGTCAAGACTATACTTTTATTTTTGACAGAAACCTAAGAATTTGATTGCATGGCTACTTGCAAGGCCTGCATTAGCCTCTCTAATTCAGTCTCTAAAATTCACTGTGACAAATCTGAAATTCATCCCCTGTCATGTTTGGTCCTTTCGTAATAGAAAAAACAAAGTAAAAACTCTGAAGCTAAAAATAAGTTATATGAAAAGGCTTTTTATAGAAAGAGCATGGTGAACAGGCTTGTGTAGGAACAGAATCTCAGAAGCGCTTTGAATAGCACAGATACACGTCTGTGACGAGCAGAGACTGGTAGGTTTGCACCAAAGGAGCTTGACTGCTGCTGGAGACATCCTTTGGACAGAGGTCCTTAGGAGATGCCACTCCTGCGTTAACACAGACCTACATTTCAGGCAGACCTTTAAAAGAAAGGGCTTGGTTTTTTTCCTTTTGTATTTTGTGTCTAATTTTGCAGTTGGAAGGCCTACCTTGTGCTTTGCTATATTTTACTGACTCATCCTTCATCAGGAATGGCAAGACGTGCCACCATGTTCCTTGGGAGTAACAACTTTGCACAATGACCTTCAGGCCCACAGAGTGATTTATAATCCAAGCAGGTTTGGGGGCTCCCCGAGAGTTGAGGAGAGCTTTCTCCAACAAATTGCAGAGGACCAAGTGGCTTGGCAAAGTCAATGTGTCAGGTCAGTGGTGCGGCACTTCCACAGCAGCTGTAAGCACTGCCACACGAGAAGCAGCCGGTTGGAGGGAGGAGGAGAACTTTTGTGATTTTAGAGCTAATTATGCATGTGGTTACCACATTTGAAACCCCACTCAGCTTCCCACATAACAATCATTCCCTGCTAGAGAAAGTCACACACCAGCTTTGGGTCTCCCGCCTCTGTCTACCCCCATCAGATGGAATCTGGTGACGATGCGGAGCCAAGAATGTGCAAACAGTGTGCCTGACTCTGCTTCTCATCTCTGCATTTCAACAGAGATGCTAAGAGATAAACAACTGTGTTCTGAAACGAGGACTGTAACAAATATTGTGCAAGTATGTTATTGTCCCCAATTAAATAAAAACCCAATTCCATTTTTAAAAACCTTAAAATGCAAAATCCTGAATTGTGTTTTTCAGAAGAGCGGTACGAACCAGTTTAATAAGTTAGCTTCCAAATAAGATAAAGAAACTAGCCTTTATTAAATTATATGGAAGGGGGTCAGAGATTAAAAATCCTCTGCCTCTCATTATTAGACTTGAGATGACAGATTCATTCCAGAGCACAGAAGGAAATATATTATCCCAAAACAGGATATGAAGTTCAGTCCCAGCAGATTAGTCTCTGTTAAGTAAATTTATTGTCTAATCTTTTAACTCTCCCCCCAAACTGCTGCCCAAGATCCTCCTCCCAATCAGTATTAAGTCCCCTTTCCTTCCCTCTACAACCCGACCCCCAAGGCTCCCCAACACCACTGCCCTCGGCTCCCATTCCCACTAGGACTTTGATGGTGCATGAACCGCACAGAAAAACAAGCAGCGATGGGAGGAGAAGGGAAAGGCCTTACAACTGCAGTCAACCAACTAATAAAACCATGCTGTGCTCCAAATTGTTAGGCAGAAGAGAAAAGCAGGGTAAATGTTTTGCTTGCTTTAACCAACAGCAGAAAGCCTGGTGGTGAGCCCTTTTTGTGTGTTTGTGTGTCTGTGTGCCTAGTAACCACTTTGTAATTTGGATACGGCCCTCGACGAAAACCTTCAGAAGAGCTGTATTAGTATGAGAGTACTTTCTGGGAAGAATTACGTGTACTACGTGAAGCTAGAAGGCACATCAAACAAAGAGCAACTCTATCCCCTTTTTGTTTACCGAGGCAGAAGCGATCTTCCATACAATGATACATTTCTAATACACTGTTTAGTCTAGCTTTAGACTCCATGAAATTATTTGCAAAGACTGGGATTCCCAAAAAATTTCAGTAGAAAAAGGCAGTCTTGCCCTCATCCTCCCTTTCCCTCCCTTTAATTGCATGAGATTTAATTGTATGATTTAATTGCATGAAAGAGACACTATGACAAAACCAAAATAACAACAAGAGAGTGCACTTTCAGAGCATTGCAGCTAGAAATATTTCTATACGGGTCTAAGATGGTTCTGTCACCAAGGAGGACAAATATTTCACAAAGATCACGAGTACAATATGCAATACCCCTAGAATCACCGATTGATCCATTTGTAGGATTGCTTGTGTTTTCCTCCTTTAACAGTAAGTCATAAACCCACTCCTATCAGGTACTTAACCTCAGCCCTTTGCAGCTTCTCATGCAGCAGAGCTGTGATGTACCATCTTTATGCACAGAAAAAAAATTGCAAAGAGCTTGGTTTCACCAACAGAGTGTGCTGTCAGTTCAGTATTAACTTGAGGGCAACCCCATTAAGAGACACGGGTTTTATTGTTTTATCTGGAGAGCTGTTGCAAATACTCGGGTCTATAAGAAGATGTTTAAAGAGCTATCTCCACTAGAAACAGTTGATTTTCACACAGCATCTGCTCCAAAATGCCATTCTTGGCCACGTCTTGCTTCGCTGATCATGTACAGTCCTGAGCAGCACAACTGTTTCTTTGCAAACCCTTCTCTTATTTACTTTGGGGTTTTTCTGTTTCTCTTTAGGCTCTGGGTGGAGAAGGCATGGGAATCACAAACAACACATTTGGCAAGCCTTCGCATTACCAATTAAGATAACCATTCCTGGCCATAAAAGTATCCTTGCTTAGACTATTTTTTCCTCAAATTGAATAATTCTAAGATGGTTACTCCCTTGACTTGCACCCTACCATTTCAGTTCACTGTGTTTTCATAGTGTACAACATGCTAATTTTAATTACCTAAATTTATTTCTAAAACAATCACTGTGGAACAAGTTCAGGTTAAAAAAAAAAAATCATTCGAGGAAAGAAACTTGGTTTATTTTCTCTATAGCTTTGGTTTTGTTTTAATCCATAACTTCTTTTTAATGTTTCTACTGATCTTTATTAGATCTAATGTTATCTCAATGACAGACAGATAAAGCGTTACTCAGAGATTTGTTTTCAATGAACTCTTAACACCACTCTCCAGAAAAAGAAAGCTCTGTATTCTTCTCATTGCACCTGAATGAAAATAAGGAGATATACAAATAGCAAAGCCTGAAGGTCTCCAGCCAGAAGCCTGTATAACCCATTATACGTATATTCAACTTCCCTTTCCTTGGAAATTCATTCTTCAAATAGTTACGCATTTGTAAGTAACCAAAAATAGATTTCTTTCTGTTGATGCAAGCCACGCAGCAAGCAGCTCCCCTCTGTTTTGTGTACTCAAGCATCCCTTTGAAAACAGGCTTTAAGTCATTTGGTGAAAGAGTATATGGGGCTACAAAGTAAACTGATCTACCAGACATCTGTAAATTACTCCCGATGCAATATACAGGGACGCTCACATCTGCACAGAAATATTTGTGGGGACATACGAAAAGGCGCACACCGAGCAAGCTCCAGCACCGCCGGGGCGCTCAGCTGAGCGACTTTGTCAGGATCCTCTTAGTGCGCTTCTCGTTTCCCCCGGTAAGCCCTACGCTCAGTGCAACAAGCACATCGGCTCCATCCAGAGACATTCATGGGTATTCAGAGCACTGGAAGAATCGAACCCACCTACTGTTAATGTAAATAAGGTGATAATACAAATCTAAAGCAAGCTACCCAAATGGGACTTTTGGGGGCAGCATACTAGGGACACTGTCCCCATCCAGACGTATCCAGCAGTACCACACAGTTCTGACTGAACTAGAAAAAGGCTGAAATATTTATTTTTATCAATTAAAAGAGGAATACTAAGAATCATCTACAAAATTAAATAAAAGGAAAAGACAAAACGGGACAGCAGCCCCAGTGCCTGCCTGACTCCCTCTGCACCTCCCAGAATCAAGTCGCCCAGTCCTTTTTCATGGCAGAATATGTGAAAGCAATCATCATTTCCATTAAACACGAGCAAATGAAACTAATCTTTCCTTGTACTACAAATATTTGGCTAAACTGAACATTTAATGCAAGAATTCTCAGATTACAAGGGCGGGAGAAAGGAGAACAAACGCTAACGCTACTTAAGTCAAAATTCAGATGCATGACACGAACCAAACCCCAGAAATCGAACGAGAGTCCGCCCATAGATTTTAGACCAGAATGGGCTACTGCATTCATGAAGTCTGATCTCTTGCATAACACAGACTAGACTTACCTACTACTAATTTGTATGGACTATTAACACTACAGTATACCTATTCTGAGCCTTTAAGAAGGATATACATTCTATATTAAATACTAAGCGGTCATTCACACGTGCAGAATAAACAATGCATGATCACTGGTATTTTTATGCTATATTAAATTGTACCCCCAAATAGGCATCACACCACGGTTCAGAGGTGGCTTGAAATACTAACTACATCTAAACGACGGAAAGCTTTAGTCTAACCAGGCTGAAAGGTCTCGCTCATGGGACTGGCTGCTTTCAAAGGTGATATTGATATCAGTAGTATTACGCTATCATTCAGCCTAGCTGCTTGAAATAAAGCCAAAGTCTTGATGCCATGTGAACATTACTAAAACGGGATTTTCTGTGGAACTGCAAAAATAAACAAAAAGAAAAAACAAAACAACCCCCCCCATTGATGAAGCCAAACTGCCACTCCAATGAAACCTCATTTTTAAATCACTCATTCTACCCTTTTCATTAGGCAAAACTTGATTTTACTGTCTCCTCTTGATCTTCACCTATTGTACCAGACTGCAACATATTGAATAACAACCATATTTTAAAAGTGAGTGCAATTACAGCAGAAGTATTTAAGCTGACTCATTAACACACAGGAACGTGGCCCGAATATGACAAATTCGCACATCTCTCCATTTAATCCCACTGGAAACGGCAAGTGTGCAAACAAGCAAAGAAATTCATCACAATTGTAATGCCTGGAGTTATTTATTGTTCCCCTACTCTTAAGCGCCATCAATCACCGAATTTGATACTCGTTTGAATTCCAAATGACTGATATGTTCTAAACGATACGTACTGCACTGCCGCGAAAAAACGATCGTGGTCTAAAGAACAAAGTTTGCGTGCTACGTGTGAGCGTTCAAACATGCCGTTCTAATGTTGTAATCTCCGGCGCGAGCGTTCCTTCTCGCTGTGTGCCTGTGCATTTGATACGCTGACTCAATCAGTCAGAACAGATAATCATCATGCATTTGAGTAATTCTTTAAACAAAATTTCACAAAACAGATGTACTTAGGGAAAAAGTGAAATTTATTTTGGAAGTATACTCCAAAAAAAAAAAGTTATCATCCTACTAGGTTTGGATTAAAAAATTAGAGTTCTAGTTCCATAATGAAAGCCAAACATACTGAGAAGGCCAGACAGAAACCCTTACTGGGAAGGATTTCTTCAGAAATCGGTTTCTGAGTTCAGAAACTAATTAGTTCGGAAACTAATTTAAAACCCAGTACATTATAAACCCAGATTCACTGGCCATTTCTCTGTTTCTCTCAGAATGAAAATGTGTCATTTCAGAAGGGTCACAAGGAAACAAGCAAAGGAAAATGTAAGGAAATCTCTTCATACAATAAAAATGGAGTGACTAATGTGGATGACTCAGTTAATTGCATGACTTTCTACTAAGTGTATTCACAGGGACAGAAATAACACTAAATCACAAGGAATACATGGGAAAATTATTTTGGACCAGTAAAAAAAAGTTATGCCAGAACAAACGTCTGGGTCTTCAGAGTAGTATCTTCTTGTGCATACTGCAGCTAGCAACGGTAGGAATAGGGTCTTTGTCTCCTCCCACTCTTCACCCAAGACCCCAGCGTCACAGGATAATTCAGGCTGGAAGGGAAGCCTGGACTGTCCCTAGTCAGGGGTCAGGGCCAGCTCTGAGGCCAGACTGATTGCTCATGGCTTTATCCAGTCTGGTCTTCAAAACCTCCAAGGACGGAGACCGAACAACTTGTATGGGCAACCTGGGGTCTGCTGCTGCTCAACTGTCTTCATGGCAAACAAGTTTCTCCTTATATCCCGATTATCAGGATATGGGGTGTAACAGACTGAGCAACAAAGTATCCTGAAGATGACTCTGGTTTTGTAGAAAAATTCAGAAGCTGATTTTAAAGTCAAGACTTCACTTGACATCTAACAGTATCTATGCTATGTTGCTTACAGAAAGTTATTGTTATCATCTGTTGTAGAAAACATTAAGGAGGAAAAGTTGCTCATGTTCCTCTTTGGATGCCAGACCTGAGCAGAAGCAATTTGGGATTGAGAACAGTTGGTGTAGTAATAAGAGCTGAATTAGCACTAATTTGAATCTACTGGACCCCTTCACACAGCTTAATGGAGGGTACAAATGCCAGCTCTGTTACACCTGCCCATCCCTAAGCGTGTGAACAAGAAACACCCCCATGTACCCGAGAGATTGCAGTGCCACTGGGAACAGCAGAGCTCCCCGATGAATACCGTATCCTTTCCAGTCATTCAGAAACACACACAATTTTGCACCAGCACTAAGGAGAAGTAGCAGGAAGGAAATTCAGGAGTATGTGCTTGCTACCGTAAAAAGATACATATTTTTATGAATTTATTTTATAGACATTAAATATATTTGTGTCTACAATAAATATGATTAAACAGCATTCCAGTTTCTTTTCAAACTCTTTTGAGATGCTAAAACAATTGATACCCAAATGAATTGTGAAGCAGCTTTTTTTTTTTTCCCCTTAGTAGCTACCAAAACCTGGAAACATTCACCATTTTAGAATGAATAAATAAAATAATTAAAATACAGCAAGATACTAGGAAGCCATGACCATAAATTCACAATCCTCATAGCTGTTGCATTTGGCTGTGTGTACTGCAATATAAAATAATGAAATTGTGAATGTTATCATTAATTTGGTAACAATTATACTTGTTATAGTCCTAGAGAAAACTATTAGAGTGGTAACTTGCTTTTCTTGTCATCCCTGTTCTGTGTTAAGCAAAAGAAAGAAAAAATAAAAAGCAATTGATGCAATGATTTTTGCAACAAGTTTCTAATTGATTTTTCTGCTACTACTATAATTTACAAATAGTCCTATAGTAATTGTTTGGTTTAACTTGAAATACCACACAAATGCTCCTGTAGTGGTATTAATTATGTCACATTTTAACCAAAGAGAAATTATTTAAAGCTAGACAATGTATTCTACAAATGAAACACAGATTGCAACAGAAAAACTAAAATGCACTAATAATATAGTAGGAAAATGGTGCCAAATCATCTGTTTTAATGTTGGGTGTCACTCTTGCCTCACTAAAATCACATCGATAGTCTGTACAAATCAAGCAGCAGAGAGGCGCAGCACACTTTCAGGATACGCACTTTCTTTCAGGTTTCAAGAGATGCTTTTCCTTGCTAATGCAGGCAGGCATAACAGGACCCTCCATCCATTTTATTGTTCTTCCAAGAAAAGCCAACTGATTGTACCATCGTTCACTTCTTACTGAGATTTTTGCATGAGAAGCTGGGATAGCCTTCCTCTTTACCCAACTCTACAGGACACTAAGCGTCCATGACAAGTTAATAAAACACTGAAGCAGCCAGTTCCTCTGTGCAGGGCTTTCCATCCAGCACCATCCACCCGTCTGCCAGCTGTGCCGCCCTGCTCCAGCTCCACGGTCCTGCCCAGGGGAGCGCCCTGCTCTCCTGAGGGTGACACCCACTCCGCCCCACCACCACTAGCTGTCATGTTCTGAAGGAGATAGTTCACATCTTGAGTCTAAAAATGAGTAATATTCACAAACAATGGAAATTTCTGGTCAGTGACTGGAATACAGATCATTAGAGAAACCCCTATCACAACCACATGAAGGAAGTAGCTTTTTTTAACCAACCAAGAATTATTTATTAGCTGAATTGAACCAACAAAATGTTGGTTTTTGGTCTCTATGCAGAGAAGTATTGGTGTCTGGTTTCTTTCAATATTTATTTAGTGAGGCTATTGCCACCACTAAGAGCAAAAAATGATACATTCCTGTTGGGTTTACACCCGTGTTCTAGCACACAGTGGTCCATGACACAACGTGGGCAATATACCATCTGATCAGCAGTGACTGCAAATGTTGGAGGCCACCTGCTAATTAGGAACATTTATCACTTGACAGCTATGGATCTCTCTCTACTGGAGCCCCTCTGGAAGGAGCAAGCTTACTCCTGAGAGATGCAATGCTTTGCATGGAAAAGACAGATGGTGTCTTTTCTATCAGAATCAGAAGCTGGTGATTATTTACTTCTGATTATTCTGTATTTCAAACACCAGACTTGCTAACTCACTGTGAGGACCTGAAGACAACTAATTCAGGTGCTTACGCTGTGACTGTAGCAAGCGTATACATTTGAAAGAATGATTTAAACAGATAATTTTGCTCCAAAAATTCTTGAAACAGTAGTAGCGAGGCATTTATGCTCACACGTAAGTAAGAAGGTACACAACAGAACACGGCACTTGACGCTGACCTGTAAAACTACCAGGTAACTACTTGCAAGTCCAACAGAAAACTATTGGTAATTACATGAGCAGACTTGCTATCTAGGCTTGGCCTTTGAGTTTTATCATTTATTATGTCAAGAACATCAACATCTTTCTAGTTTCGCATTTCTCAACTTTTCAATTGAGCCAATAACATGAAAGAACATTAACTTTACCAAACAACTGGGGCAATCCCAAGGAAAAATGACGCCTCCGAGCCACAGGCCAACCTCACAGATTCATTTTTGTTTACCTTAAACGCATCTAAGATCCTTCTCATGATACTTTGCTATAAACAAATAAGTTTTCCAATTGCATTATGTTTATAACAAAATCTTGACCCCTTATAGCCTGTAATAATTATAGTACTCTATAATAATTACAAAATGACAATAATTACAGTACTCCATCTTAACTTCTCAGAAGGGCAAGAAAATATCATCCGAGCGTGGACCACATTTGTGGACAGCACCTGATACAAAACATGCTCAGCTCTGGTTCCACAAGTTTTTTTAAAAGAATGAAAACCCTGGGTTTTTTCTATGCCAGCTCTATTCCTTGATACACACCGGCATATGGCTGCACAAACAGCCAAGCCAGCGCAACGCTGCGCAAAATGCTTCACAAGCAGCCATGCCACAGAATGTGAAATCACAGTGTCAAAATGACTTTCATGGTTCATACGATCCGTTTTTTAAATTCAGAACCACATTTTATTTTTCCTTTAGGAAAAAACATGTAATTTAAAAAACATATTCCTGAAAGAAACCATTCTGGCAAACCACAGCCTTCCTGACTCAGTTTTCTTAAAACCAAAGCACTGATGTTACACCTTTGTCAGACAGCGAGACATATAAAAATGCAAGAAAAGAATAAAAAAATTGTTTGTGAAAGCAGCTCCACCTCTCTCAGGGAAAACCCTTCCAACACATCTGCCGATCTACTTACACAAGAAGGAGATTGAAATCTTCAACAGGTGCAGAGAAAAACATTTTATTAGATCATTCTGCAGATTTTAGATTTTTTAAGATACTCTCTAATGCAGGAAGGTAAAGAACTGTCCCTGAACCCACTCTGGGATCCATCTTTTAGCGGCTTCAGCAGCCTGGGAACTGATAGCGACTGAGACTAAAAGTTCTAAACTTCAAAACAAGGTCTGGCAGTGATTTTCAAGAGCCAAGTGTGCTACAGCCAGTACTCACTTTAATTGCTATTAAAAAACCCTTGGAAAAACTACATGGATTCTGGAATAAAGTATCGGGATGTTAAAGCAATTTTACTGACTGTTTCTTCCCAATAAAAGCATGCAATTTCCTTCTTTTTAGAAAAGATGTTTCACCAATACAGAGCATTTATTTTGCCAAACACGGACTTTAATGAAAAGCCTTTCCTTTTGTATAGATGTAACTTTGTTACTGAATTAGCTCACTAGAAAGCAAGTTACTGTCACCTTGCAGCGCTTGACAAGGGACATACAGCAAATAGGCACATCAGTAGGACAATCAATATAAATTAAGTTTCCCCAGTATTTTCTTGAAAGCGTAACAGAGAAGGGAAAGAGATTTTGTTGTTAAGGAGAAGGAGGACTGCTGAAATGGTTATTGAACAAAAAACTGGTTTTGTTTAATAAGATAAATAACTACTTCACGTATGTTTTAACAAAGTCTAGTTACATGCTAATACCAGTCTGTTTTGCATTACCCAGTTAGCATTTCCTTCATTCACATCAGCATAGCAGGCCATAGATAATTCATAATACTTCAGCCACAAACACTAGAGATTACATTCAAAAAGTCATACTGAAATTACTCAACAATTATTATTTCACTCCTCACTTCATGCCTAGGTTAGTGTCTTCATCTCCTCTACCTGATTACAGCTAAATCAGCAAAGTCTAGACACACACTCACAGCCGTTGCAGTGCTGAGAAGCTGCCCTACAGCTATGCTCTCAGTCGCTTGTTTCCTTTGATAGTAGCATGGCACCACCAGTTATCCCGCCAAAGATCAACTTATTGTATTTATATAGTCTTTCCCCTTCTAAGCCAAAGTTAAATGAAGTTGAAGGCAGCATCTACAGGACAAACCATAGTCACAGCCTTAAAGGATTAGAAGAAGTCATTGTTTTCATGTCAGACATGTTTTTATAATATAGACCATGTCTATTCTTGTTATTTCATTTTCATCATCACACCAGCTTTTCAGCAGTCAGCCGACCCTTTCCCACACCACAGTTTTAAAGGCTCATAAACATTATCTTTATTATATTAAGAGAGATTCAAAAATTTTAAAACAGATGTGAAGTCACTCCTGCCAAGAGCCTACACACAGTGTGATTCAATAGGATGTGGGTGCTGTAATGTACTCAAGACAAGTCATTCTAAAACTCTGAGCTCAACTTGCTGAACAATTATTTTCGTCTAGGAAAACAAAAGCTCAAAATAAATTAAGAGCTCCCATCTGCCCAGGACTACGAGTGATCCGATGACCTGACTATAGACGCTCCTCAGAGATGCTTCCATGGACAGCATCTGCAGTCATAGAGGCGATGAAAACACACAGATGAATTTTTTTCTTTGCTTCTTAAAGAAGCTGTATAAGGCAAACAGCATCCTTCACGTATCTCCTGGTGAAGAGAGACAACGGGAGTTCCATCATTCATTGTGCTCAGCTACAGGTTGGCCAAGTTTTAACTTCACACCAGTAGCAGGCTCATGGAGGCTTAAATTACCGTCACATACCTAACAGCCATCAGCCCATCTACAGCAGATCAGCTTTTCCCAGGCCGTGTGCTGCTCGGATTTCCCCTGCCTCCCTCCCCAGGGTTTGCTGTAAGCTCTTTCCTTCGGCGCCGCAGCTCCTGGAGCACTCGTGCCTTTTTCTCCTCACCATTTGGGGCTAAGTCAACATTTTTCCCACAATGCAGAATTGATCCATGTAGCATCAGTATTTCTTTTTCCATTTCCTCTCGGCAGCCAGTAGCTTTGGTTTTCTAACTTTTTACATAAATCTCTACATGGTGATATCTGCGGGAGTTTTTCTGCATGTGTCTCTTGGAATTTACCACGTTCATCTGTAGGAGGTCAGCTTAATTTCTGAAACAGCTGAGAACTTTATATGAAGAAAATACAGCGGGTAGTCTCAAGAAGCAGCCTTTCCTCAGATAAGGATAAGGCCAGTCTAGGTTGTTCAGTTATTTTGTTGTTTTTTTTCTTTACTCCAGCACAATCCTGTGCCTCTTGTTAGTTGATGGAGAACGTCGTTCAGTGGGTGTCCAAGGAGGGGGGACCTGCTATGGCTGATACACTGGGAGGGCTCTGCAGATAAAGGTGCCACTACTCTGCTCTGAGACACCTCACTTGCAAGCACAGCGGCACAAAAGGAAGGCGAAGAACAAGGAGCTAATGAGTGTCACGGTATAAAGCGTCCCACGTCAGAAGCTGTGAGTCATTAGGACTGCCTCCTCAATAGGTACCCCCAGCAAGGCATCCCAGCTACTGCGCCAAAACCCCACACCAGGACAAGCTGAGAACATAAAGGGTTATTATAGTCCTGTTCTTGTTGGCTACTTAAAAGTATTAAGCTAACAGTTCATCTTTTTACCCGCTTCTCTCTCCCCCATGTCACATTCCCCAGGTTTCCTCTTACCACTAGTCTAGTCTGCCGTTGCACGCAAGCAGTTGTGACCACAACTAAAAGAAAGGGAAAGGAACTATTTTGTCGCTTCCACTATTTGTCTAATAGATAACTCAGTATAAACAATGAGGTAGTAAGATGTGAAATCTTGTAAAGTATTCCATATATTCAGCTCTTAAATACTCGGAATGGCACTGAGCACAAGCAATCAAATCCTATGTGGTTTGAAAACTAGCTACAGCTCAGCAATACTTCCCATCTGGACAGATAAAGCGAGGTAGTGAGCAGGAGCAGTTTCCAGGGTGTTTAGGTTGGCAGTGACAGGGCAACACGAGCCTTCCCGTTTGCCAGGAGAGGGCAGGCATTCCCGCAGCCGCCTCTGAAAGTTCGGCTGGAAATAAGAGGACCTGCGCAACTATATGAACATCTGAACACAACATGCCAAAAGCGAACGTAAATTCAGTTACAAAACAAGATTTGTATCTGTAAACACATAACAATAACTTCAAAAGGAAATACTGTCAAAAATACACTGTAAACACCACACTCTGCATAATAATAAATGTGCAATAAATGCACAGAAAGAGATGACAGGAGTTATTCCAGGCCGTGGAACGGGCGTGTGTCCAGGTCAAGTACTCCCGGGTCGAGGGACCCCCGCTATCCAGCTAACACCTCAAGCACTGTGTTCTATCGGCAAGGACTTTTACACAAGTTACAACAAAGATGAACATGCAAACACAAGTCCAGTATGTTAACTAGGATTAAAGTTACTTACTCCTGTAGTGCAGGCAAAACGTACGCTCCCTTCTGTACAGCTACAAGGTACTCAGGCAAATCTTACCCTTGAAAGGGTTTTAATTGTATTGGAGGACAGGACCTGCTGGGCTTCTGTTTTCACAGGCGTGTCACGAACAGGACCGTGCAGAGACAGGGACCATCGAGATCTCCTCTTCCGTCCACTGAGGACGATGCAGACACTAGAACTCATGATGCCGCACCAAGCAGCTGGCGTGCGAAGGCTGCCATCAACGCTGTGTATGACACTACTGCCCTCTCCTGGAGGCAGCTCCACTCTGTGTCCCGAGACTTCTACCATCAGCCTTCAACATTTTTTTTCTTCTAAAATTGGTAAAGATTTGAATTTTCCAAGCAACAGTACACAGATGGGATACTAGACTAATAAAAACCAATGTGATAACAATGCGGTTATTTATAGGTTATTGCAACCAGTATTTTGCATTTCAGAAACAAAGATATAGTACTAGGAAGTTGACACAAACTTTCTCCAAAACCAGCCAAAGTAACTGGCCCTTGGACCATCCAGTATAACTTGAAACACTTCAGCTAGGAAACCTAAATGCATACAAAGCCATTAAAGCAGATGGTCCGCTCTATGGAGCGCCCTCCAAATATCACGTGACACTAAAAAGCAGCTTTCGTTTCTTACTTAAAACCAAAGTAAACAGCAATATAAAATCCCAATATAACAAACTCACTGTGCAAGTAGGGATGTGCCTGGAGCAAAATTTCCTAATTTTCCTGAAAACATGCATTTTGCTCTTTGGACTAATGCCATCTCTTTTTCTGTTGGCTCTGCCCCCTCAGGGCCACGCACCATTCAGCTGAATAACTGTAAGGTTCTCACTTGCAGGCAAATAGGAAGGAGTTTAATGAATCACAACATTTTGTTCATATTTTGCTTGGAGGAAGCATTTTCCACATTTTCTCCCTCTTAGCGAAGTTCAGAGAAATTCCACCCAAACCCTGTATAACTGCTTTATTGAGACCAAAAGTTCACTGTCAGATCCTAGGGTTTCCCTACCAACCCAAAAGAAAGAGAAAAGGGGGCAGGGAAAATAAATGCCTGTATGGAGAGAATTAACTAATGAGCTTGCTGAGGCTTACTTATATTCCTCCAGAGACCTATGAAGACCAAGGCTGTGAACGGTGCTTGCGCATATGTACAATCACAGCTCACATGCTGTGGAATGCTCTTTCAACTATAAAAAAATTCTTTTGAAATTCCTTCTCAGTGATACAGGATTCATTGGAACTCAAATTCCCATTGCTGTTCAATGTCAAATAAAGAGAAAGATATGTGGGAGAAAACAGAAAAGATTTGTGCAATAAAAAAATCTGACTGCAGCTGGCCTGCCGGCACAGTAAATGGCACGGCCCTTGCCAATTGCTTTTATCATCTCAAATAAAGGTTGGCAAAATGGAAATCAATGCACGGTTACTCACTGCTGTTGCTTTGATTCCTGCGTTGCTCTTTCTTGGTTCAAAGCAGCGTAAGGGGCTGGGGGCGAGCTAGCATTTTTGGTCTCTCCAAATGGCCGTTTGGGATACGCATGGCCAGGGAGGACAGCGTGGAGCAAAGTTACAGTTTGGCTGCTAAACTGGGAACTGGACTTTACAAAACAAGAGAAGCATTTCAACAGTAAGATAGAGGTCCTTTATTTTGACTCCAGGGAGTCGAAAGAAAAGCTAGATGTAGCACAAATTCACCGAAGAACAACTGTGCTACCTCTGCTAAAACGGGATGGTAAGGATGCAGAGAAGTGTACAGTTTAATATTTAGATATATATTTTTTCATAAAGAAATTAATTTATTTTACTTATTTCAAACTTTTAATTAGAAGTTCAGCAATGTGGGATTTTAAACAGAGGGAATTAGCTCAAAGGCATGTTCATTTGTAATATAAAAGGGTCTTTCATTAATCCCTAATTAAATATTTCTCCACACTTAAATCAGCTAGACATTCAAATAAGAAAGAATGAAAACACAAATCATTTCCAAGGAAATGCTATATGCAGCTCAAGGAAAGAAATAGTGTTCAGTTGTGCTTTTCCTTCTTTTTTCCCCCTCTAATACCTTTCCTTCCAGGCAACCGCTCCTGAATGCCCTGATGAACAATTTACTCTCATTTCCAAAAGACATTAAAAATAAAACAAGGAGATATTGACTACTTCAGAAATAGCTCTTCTTCTCCAAATTTCCTAATATACTTTCAGAAAAAGATCTTAGACTGAAGAAGAAGAAAGGGCTATTACAGATGTATGTGAAAAAATATAAAAACAATGGGTGGAACAAAAGCTGCTGCTGTTTACACATAATTCATATATTAATTTTTTTTTAAAAAGTAGTGAGAATAAAGAAGCTAAAAGAGGTAGAGGAGCTGCCAGGAAATCTGTGTTACTAGTAATTTTTTTTCAAGGATAGCTTTTCTTAATAAAAGCACAGTAAGGGCAAGTTACATTCAGTAGCAAAGAAGATTAAAATACCAACCCTTATTTCGCATTTTTCCATCTTGCTTTTACCTCAACAGATCAAACGAACTCCATTAACAGCATTATGAAGTTACCCAACAAACAAAAAGCATGAAAAAACATGTTATAAAGAAATACATTTTATATTTAGAGAACAGCTTAGCATATTAGTGGGGTAAAGGAAAACCATTTTTCCAACAAATTTGACGCAAAGAAAATTCACAAGTATAAAACAAACACTTTCATGTTGTAAAAATTAACGAGATGTAGAGATATCTTCAGCATGAGTCTCATTTCTCAGCTTCTTTTCTTGCTTTTTTTTTTTTCCCTTACAAAACCGATCTTGTACTTGAGATTCATTATATGAATTTTATTAATCAGCAAAGCAACCTATGACTGCTGCTCCCTCCCCTTCACGCTGTTCGGGAAGGCAGAGAAGTGTAATGGCAGTAACCAGGCGGTGCTGTCAGGGCTACAGCACTGGGCCGAAGTGTCTCCCTCTGTAAAATCAGTTAAAAGTAATGATGCTCTATAGGAAAATATAATTTTAGATTCTGTCATCTTTTTAAGGAAAAATTTCAAAATTAAATATAAAGCTGAGGAACTGAAAGTGTAAATTTGTTCTGGTTTTAATTGCAAATTATATTCTTCAGTTCCTTCATCTGTCCGTGGAAGAAAACCTGTGTTCAGACTCCGTTTCCTGGTCTGTCCCTCTTGAAGTTTGTCCAACTTCAGAAAGAGTTGCAAACAGCAGAGAAAAATAAGCCGAGTAAATTACCACTCTATCTTCTAAGCAGGAACACAAGGAAAAGCAGAAGCAAAGGCAGCATAGTTCTGTGAGTAACAGAAATAAAAACACCTCTTCTCTTGGCCAGGACCGCGTCCCTCCTGACTGACTGTTTTTGCTGTGTTAGCAAGCCAGACTCAAATAAACGTTTTTCAGCAGTTGTAGCATTTAGGAAGTAGATCCTCTGTTGCTTAAGAAAACCAAACTCTTGATATAGCCCTGTCCTTATTCTGGTCAGTCCTGAAGCCTGTCTCCTCCAGCTGTCTCCCTGTTCTCAGGCTGTTTTTGATCAGAGGTGTCGGTCCCTCCGGGAGATGATCAGAATCAACCCCTGTCCCCCCACACCAGTGAGGATATGGCAGCGTAAGCTTGGCTTCCACAGAAAGCCAGGTTACCAAAGGTAAAGCCAAATCCACACACAGCATTACACATATGCAATATTTTCAGAAATAGGTAGCGGAAACATCAGATGTATTAAATAATCTGTCAATTAAACAATATCCTAGGCAGTACAAACCGCCCTGCCCAGCGCATGCTGCGCACAGGCTCCCACGGGTGCCTGGTGCAGAGAGGATCTGTCCCTACACCGCACTCCCCTACATTTGGGGAAATTCTCCTCCTCCGTTCATCTCCCTCCCCATCCTCATTTTTCCTGCACCACACTTCTATTAATTTCTTTGTAGATTTCTCACATGTCTTATTTAGTGGCTTACACGCAGCCTGCCATCACATCACCCACAGCTCCCAACACGAGACCGAAAAGGAAGGAGGCTGAACTCCCCCGAACGCACCCGTGCTCCGCGGCACCGCTGCAGAGTACTATTACAAGAAGCACTTACTGGCAGTCGCAGTGCTGGATAATGCTGGCTGACGAGCAATGACAGCACTTTTCAAAGTTTGGTGTACATGGACATGCAACAAAAGTAGAATGAGGTTGGGGGACTGCAGCAGCAATCGCTGTATGGACATGAATTATCAGATAATTCTGCCGTTTCTCTGTTAGGGAGAACGTATGAATGTGTACTGTAATTTAGCTTTAGTTTAGCATCTCTCACTTAAATTTACATCTTTTGAAAGCTCCTTGAAATGCAACCAGAGGTTGCACCAGAGGTTCAAGTCACATATGGCTTTTTCTGGATATTTTTAAAAAATATCTGACGTTCCTGTGCCAGCAGTAGCAACAGCAAGCACAGAAACAGAAACATGTAAGTAGATACAGGAAGAAAGCAGAAATGTTGCAAAGGATGAAAACACAACAGTAATGGGAGCCTTCCATTACCTCCATGGAAACTAGATAACGTCACATCAGGAGGTACTGCGAAGCCTACATCCAAGGATACGATTAGCAGCAGCTTCACCGAGCAGCTAGGCAGGAAAGCCACAGACAGAGAAGCAACGGTTCCCTTAACCCTGAGCAGTGTGTGGTACCTGGGTAAACTGCTCTGCAATACTGAGCACGGCATACTCAAATGCAATATCCATGTAGGAACACCAAGAATGTAGCTTAGTGGATTTTTTGTTTACCTTCAAAAGCAGAAACTGCAGGAAAGTAAGAAAAGGAGTTTCTTAAACTCTTAAAAAGGAGTTAAAAGAGGCAGTCAACACGCTAGGCCCGTGGTGGGCAGCACAGAAACTATTTAAAGACATCACACTAAAGATTCAGAGAAAATATCACTTATCAAAAAGAACTTTAGAAGGACCAAGAGAAAGCCATCACAGCTAGAAAATATGGTAAAGAACACCATAAAAAAAAAAAAGAAAACATTTTTCAAAAGGCATTCAAAGGTCCAAATGACACAGGAAGAAGCACAAACTCCACCGGGTTAAGTGCGAAAAGACACTTACTTAGGTGGGGTTAAAAAAAACACAAAACCAAGACTTGCAAAAGAACTCATAGCAGTCCTCAAACCCAGTAATATACTTATTTATCAAAAGCAAGAACCCTGCCAGAAAGCCTAAAGGACCACGAGATGATCAAAGCATACAAGTAACATTCAGAGAGAACGCCAGAACAAAACCAGAAAAGCCTTTCTTTGTATCCACGCTCCCGCTGAAGGGAAGTTCTCATTCCAGGACGCCTCTGCTTGGGGAATGCCTCAGAAGCAACCTTAGTCTAGGGAAGATAGCAATGAAGTGAGCAGCAAGATACTGTCAGGATGAGAGGTTATCTACCTAAAATTCTGAAGGGTTTCTAGGATTAAATAATCAAAGCCATGGAAACATCAGCTCAATAGCTTTTTATTAAAAAAAAAAAAAGGGAAAAAAGTGTTAGATATTACCAGGAGCAAAGCAAAATACAAAGAATAAGTCCTTATAGCACTCTTTAAATCCCAGGTGTGCTTTCCACCCCCAATGCAACCTTTAGTATTGTTAAACTCGCTACAGAAAGAGCTGAAAAACAACTGGGGAAGATCCTGCTGGTAGAACTGGGAAAGGTTCAGAGAAGGGCAACAGGGAAGAAACTGCTTCTTCAATCGTGGTGAAGCTGTGACACCTTGCTGAAATATATCTAGATGCAAAAGTCAACATGAATTCAAACAGACACTGGTCAAACTAATGTAATAACATTCTCTTAGTATTCTTATTAACTATAGAGACACCTGCTGTCTGCAGGAGCCTGGGACACAGAAGGGCTGGAGACCGGCAGCGCATGGCAGGGACTGTAGGCACTACATCCCTTTACACGCATCTCCACGGACCTACCGTGACCACAGGCAGAAATGCGATGTCGAGCTTGACAAACCACAGCTCTGACCTGACCTATTTTTACCTAACAGTCATTAAGTTAGAGTGGAGTGGCTGCTGCTGCTTTACATACTTGACTGGACAACCTCTGAAAAGGATAAAAAAAAAAAATCTTAAAGCATCCGAGGCCTTGTCTATCTGCTCTGAAACATGTTTCACACTGGAGGCTTAGTTAGCGAAGAAGTATTAACGAAGCCTGCCCTACATTACCTACTCCATCAAAGCTGGACAGAACTATCACTTCAGTGTTCCTGTGATCTTGTTGCATTACAATGAAGTAATAGCAAAAAATGTATAGAGAAAGTTAATCTTTATCCCAAGCCAAGTAATTTAAGCACAAACTTCAATGTGTAGTTACACCGACACACCACACACTTCCCTCCTTAGTTCTTAAAAAAAACCCAACAGGGTTAACCAAATATCGAGAGGAGATTCAGATAAAAACATGACCCAAAAATCAATTTGCACTTGCTCAGGATTCTAGGTGTTACCACATTGTCTCCTCACTGTCACTGTAGGTTTAGACACAGTGGTACAAGTCCAAGTTCATATGAATTATACTAACTATGTGAAACCTCAAGACAGCTAAGATCTTCAAGTACAAGAAGGGGCTTGCATTTGCAATCCCTCCGATGCTCTCAGTAGTGTCTTCACACCACATTTAAAGGCGAGTCGGAGGAGGGAGGTCCACTCCAAGTGATGGTAAAAGAAGACAGATTCACCAGGCCAGAGAGAAGGGCAATATTTCAGAGAGGAGAATACATCAAATGCAGTGAACAACAGTAGGACTGGCAAAGAACCTTGTACGATTTGGTAGCCAAGTCCCATTATTTTTTAATGCCATCTGTGTTCCTCAGTTGCATCTGAAAATCCCATCCAGGGAGAACATAAAATACAGGAACAGAGATAAAGTTGGAAGATTCTGGGAAGAAGAAACCAAGAACTGTGGTGACAACAGGTACAGCCAAGTAAAGCAGATTTTAAGTTCAAGTGAAGGAGATTCAACTTGACTACACTTGAGATACTTAAAACAACTGGCACTTTAGATGAGAATTAACTGAAAAGTATTTGTTGAATTTTACATTTGATTTCAGAAAGGAAAGAGTTCTCAAAAAAATTTTAAAAATTCATTAAAAGCTCAACAGTTAAAAGCCAACCCAGTGTGTTCTCTCTTCCCTGCAACTAGTTTTTTCTCAAGCCATACACGCAATGGAGGTGTCACCATTTCTTTGTGAACTTCCTTGCAGCCAGCGATTCAGGTGCCAATCCATCAGCAACTCATCTTACAAATCAAGACTTACAAAAAGCTTAGCACTGTGAAGCACACAGGAAAACACAGAACGGCCAAATGAACTGGGCCATAAGGTACATGAGAACCGTGTGTGTCATTTACTTTTCATTCCTCCTTTCTTTTGCAATTTAATTTCCTAAATTGTATGAGATGGATGAATGGAAGTGCCAGAAATCTTACCTGCATTTTAGGCAAGGGAGATGGAAAAATAATGATAGTACATATATATTTTTCTACAGAAATTATTAAATACCCAAACCAGAATGCAATATTTTCTACAAATCGTCTTGAAATCATTTCATCATTCCAAAGCAAAGGTGTAATTTTTGTTCTACTTACAAAGATTTAGGAAATTTTGAGAAAGACCCTTTGTTTCATTTACATTCAATGGGGACTTACACCACCATTGTGTGTATAGCGCACAATAATTTGCACATTAACATATAGTGACTAGAAAAAAGGCAAGCAACCGAAAAGCTGACTGCACCTTCTTTTCCTACTCTCATGTTTTGCTGCTGAGAAAATAGCTTGGTCTGGCTTTAGGCCTGGGAATGCTCTGTCAAATCAATCAAAGGAACTATACAGATACTGGAGCTGAGCAGCACCAACAGGGGACTTCTTAAGGCCTCTTGCCAGACATAACAAGAGCAAATATGAAAAGTTTAATATTCCAGGAATGAACTAGTGTCAAGTTTGCAACCAGTAAATACCCAATACCTCGCCAGCCTCAGACCTACTGCATGGACGAAGGAGACTGCCCTCTCCCTGGAAAACTACTTCCATTGGAGTTATCACATCTTGCTCTCTGGGAGAGATTTCTTGCTCAAAAAGCCATAGCAGCCTGTAACTACTCCTTGCTTTAACAAAACTGCTAGATTACAAACATAATAGGGACTGACTCATTTTTGCACTGCAAAATTCCATTCGTTATTTGTTTCTTCCTACTTTGAGCGTAGTCTTTGTATTGAGGCTGTCACCAGCACAAGGAAGAAAGAAGAAATGGTCCCTTCCAACCTGAACAACTCTCTGATCTCTTTATTGTTGGTAGCAGCACCTCAATTTTTGTGATCTTATTCCAGTGAACAAACGAATTACCTTTCAGCTGTCCTTCAGAGTCTGGGCTGACCCTCACTTTTAACACCTACATTTTGCTTGGTTCCACACCAGTCCAGACTCATCTCACTGTTACTACTGTAAATCATTGACACAGAACATGAACAGGTTAGACCTGTAACAAAGCAATAGGTTTAGTAGGCTTCATATAAAGTTTTCTTCATTTGAAAGCTGTGGCCCAAACTAATGTTCTAAGTATGACAACTTCAAAAAAGAAAAATATTATGAGAAAGAAACAAAACAAAGCTTTAAAGAAGAGCATACCTTAGAAAAAGATACCACTGATTTAATTGATGTAGTTCTGGGAAAAAGCAAAAGGACCCAAGCCAGCAAGATGCTAGCGTGAAAGCAGAATGATAGCAGCCCAATGACAGAATTACTGTGCTGCTGACCAGCTGTAAAAGTGGCCTTCCTTGTTCATGGCCTACTCTTCTAATCTAAAATCTGAACTTCTCCGTTTCAGTTGAATTACAGTCTCATTCAAATACTCAAGTCCCAAATAAAGACCTTAGAGTAAGCAGTTCTGTAAAGATTTTCATCACTCTACATCAAAGAACTAGGAAGATTTCCTTAACAGTGAAGCCGTTTACCATTCAGCCACAGCTGACAGACTGGTCTCAGTCCACTCCCTATTCCCAGCACCTCTGCCAGTTTTCAGTTAAAGGAGAGTAGCATAGGGTACCACTAACCAGACTAGGGCAAAGGATGTCAGAACTGAATGCATACAAAAGGGGGGAGGGAGGCAGAAATGACAGCAATTAATGATATCTGCATTTTTAAAGAGACCAAATACATTTTTAATACATTCTTTAACCTCGGTCTTTGGCAGTTTTATAGAAGATGATCCCAGGGAACAGGGGGTGGGATTAGATGGTGCTGGCAGTCCTCTCAGAGCCCTATTACCTGGGAGCACAGTGAGATGAAATGCGGGCACTGTTTTGTGATACCATAACAGAACAGCTTATTTGCCTGCTACAGCCGGAGTAACACAAAACATGGCCTTGAAGAGCCTGCGGGGAGTCAGCGACACAGGGTCTGCCACCTCCAGGGACTACGACCCCAGAGGTTTCTTGGACAGGGGCTCTACACTTCCCTCGGAGTTTGATGTGAACTCCATACCTCTTACCACCAAGGGCCAGAAAAGCTGCAATTTTACCTGTTTTAAGCAAATAAACTATTTCATTGTTACTTCTTCGTAAGGTGCAGCCTAGTACCTTCACTTCTATAAGCACTGAATCTCCTCGATAAAAAAATAAAACCAACCAGATACTAGATAGATTTCTTCTGATTGCATACTTGCAATTCAGAAAAAGTACATCTTTCTTCCTTCTTTCAAACAGACCTTCCCTAGCCAGGAACAGGCTACCCAAACCTCCACCCGCTGTCTCTCGCAAGGCTTCCTACGTATCGCAAGTTAGGGTGACAAGCAAAGGAGTGACTACCTTGAAAGCTCCTGCTCATTACATCTTAGCCCTAATTAGGGTCTACAATAACATTTCATTGAGGCTACGTCTGTAGGCAGACAGTAGTTTCCTTAGTAACTGACACAACTGAGGGAAAAAAACCAAACAACTTCTACCCTTCAAAGTATCTGAAGCTCAAAACTTGTGTTTTTCCCAGCAGTACTGGCTTCCTAGCTTGTATTTTTAGACTACCACAACCATAACATAGTAATACCTAACTAGGATAACATTAATCATTTGCTTTCATACATTTAAAAAATATTTTCATTACTTTTCTAGTAGGAATACAAACATCACATACAACCATGGGAGAAAAGGATTCAACACGTTACGCAAGTCAGTGGTGCAGAAACCCCAACAATAAGGCAAGAACAGCGGGGATGGATCTCTTTCCACACAACCTTTAGGCATTCCAGCTTCAGGAAGTGCCTTAATCATAACCCATAGAATACTGTAGGAGTACAAAAGTGAGATTAGAAAGGATGTATACAGACTAGCATTAAATTTTGGTCTAAAATATGCTGGGATATCTACCGTAAAAACAGTAACCATCAATTAGATATACCGCAAATGTCAAACATATGTTTAAGCCAAACCAAATCCTATCATAACTGTATAAAAACTTGGGAGCAAACCAGTCCAATTTTACATAAAACTTAATTCACACGACTTGCGATGCTGTCTGAAGGAGCTTTGTAAAGGAACATCTACACTTTACAGAAAGTTAACTGAAGGTATAGCAAATGCCCCCAAGCCCAACTTTAAAGTCCCTCTCCACAGAGGGACTTTAAAAATCCACGTTTTGTCAGACAGAACCCGCGTGTCCTGGTGCGCTGGGTGTTCGCAGGTCTTTTGCACAGATACGTGTCTGGACGTTACAGTGAGGCACCACCACATATGAAGAGTAGCAGCTGTCAATCCAGAACATGAAGCAGCGTCGCAGGTTTATATACAGACACGTTGGTATCATTACACACACGTACACACTCATGATCATGAGGCCACGTATTGCCAAATTTCATCTGTGCTTTTATTATCTGCCAAATTGTGTTTTCTCTGTGTAAAAGTGAACTAATCTGGTGATGTGTTATTCCAGTAAAAGCGCAAAATATTCCAATGATGGCTGACAAAATACATAAGCACTTTTATTAAGTTATTTGTGATAAAAGTTTGAAAGTTGCAAGTCATCAGCATCAGCTGCTCATTTTTCTTCTTTTAGGAAGCATTAGAAGTATTTGGTTTCCATACCATTCCCACTGCAAACCAACTATTTTCTTTCTCAGTGCCAGACCCAACATTCCTTGCAGCCTTTGAGGCTTAAGTCACTTTTACTCTTTATCCCACACAGGAAAAATAAACCCAAAATTAGTACAGCAAGCCAAGCAATCAATATTTTAGATAAAGCTTTATGAATGATGCAGAGAAGAAATAAAGTGCAAAGTAAATTCCAATAATGCATTAAAATTATGTTTAAAAGTTCTGATAATTGCACATTCATGTTCAGCAAACATTTCTCCTAGATACTCTTTGAATCCAATCTTGCAACTGATGTGAAATCCTGGTCTAGGAATCTCCTTCTCCAAAATCCCACAAATGGGGACTTGGCTTTGTGTATTGTTTATCGAAGGCAAGAATAGTCACCTAATAGTTCAACAGTATCAAACCCAGAACTGAAAAATTATTACTTAGACCTCTCTGAAAAAGTCTTATTTATTTTATACAATCTTATTCACCAAATTATTTTTCAACCTTGGCACACATAAGCATTCAGGTTTCCAAGCTGCTTACATCCATTAGAGCTTTAAAGCTTCATTTTTTTCTTCCAAATGAAAGCTTTATTCATAAGTAATGATTTGATTCTAGTAAATGAGAATTTTATGAAAACTACTTCTGTGAGATTAGAATTAAGATCAGCAAATGGCTTTTAGCAATAACTATCTCTTTCTATTCTAATGCAGAGAGAGTTGTGTCTAAATCTCATCGACCTAATCCATGTGCCACAGCCAGCATCAGCAGCAGGATGGACTTCGGGCCACAGGAGATACCTGCCCCCAACACACGTAAGCACCTGGTTGGCTTTTGCTCTTTTTCCTTCGGTGGCCAGGAGTAGAAAATGACCTGTCCTGTAGCTGCATTCCTGGCGAGATAGCAGGGATTATTTGTGAAATCAAAGCTATGGGACTCTGGTAACACAGTCACGCCTGCCTTGACTATGGGAGTCATCACATTGGGAACTCTGACTCTGGCTTTGTTACTCAGTATCACAGACGCTTTTCTGTATTTTTACTTGGAAATAATTACAACTTTAGAACTCTAACTACAAGACTGTTTCAACTGCACACAAACATATGATGTTAACATAGGATTCTGCAATTCTAAAGGCTCATTAATGTGATTATCAGAGTACAAGCCATGTCTTGCAGGTTAGTACTTATGGCTTACCATTAAAAGACTGCAAAAAGTATTTATAAAAGAAAGAAAACAACCACCTCAGAGCACATCAATTCTGAGGGACCACATACTGCTAATAATACTTATATTCAAATACTTCATACAATGTTTTTCTATTATTATACTAAAAACCATACTCCAGAAACAAAACTAAACTACCTTTCATATAAATAGCACCCACCAGCTGAAGACCTCAAGAGCAGGCTGCACAGGAGATGCCGAGACTGTTATACTGCTATGAAAAAAACACCAAATGTGGTAGCTTGGCAGCTGGCAGACACCTCTGCTTCAGCCGAGATAGTGTAATGAAGCTATTGAGCAATGCGTATTCACTGGTCTGAAAATGGGATCGTTAGGTATCTGTATCACAGTCACTGCTCACCGTGTTTATCAGTCCAAGTTACTAAACAAGTTGGGTGGGCTGACTTCAAAAGGCAATCATAAACAGATTCTCATTTCTCTTTTATCTGAAGAGGAGAGGCTGCTCGCCTTTCCCACCACCAAACTGAGCAACCTGCTCAGAAACGGGAAGGAAAAAAGCCCGGGACCGACGGGGAGCAGGTGCAAGAACAGCTCAAACCGATTCCTGACCTCTGTCTGTTGTGGGTGAGCGATAACACATTTTCGCTGCAACAACTGTCTGAACCATGAGCGTATTACTCAGCTCCAAGTAAAGCATGTGCTGCCAGAGCCAATTCCTGTTAAATGTATTGCTCTAGCACTGCGAGAAGACGGGCTCAAAATGTTCAAGATGAAATGAAGCATCCTGGTACAGATACAGTTTGATGTAAGTATCTGGAGAAAGGGAAAAAGCAACACTTTTTCCCTCATAAATCACTGAACCTAATTTTTGGAAATTGCCACTGCTTTAACACGGATTACCAACTCAACAGATTTTTTGCCATATGCTCAGTGAATCACTGATCTCTTTAATAAGGCAAAGGACCTATTGGAAGCAGGAAAGGAAAGGAAGAGGAAATGTACTTGTAAATCGTTTTCCTCTCTCTACACTCATATTCAAACCTTTTCTTTTTGTTTGTGAAACCTCAGTTTCAGGTTTAACAATGACTGTCTTTTGCTACGACAACTAAACAGAAGTAAGCCTCTGTCGCAGTAACTGTACTGTCAATGAAATTACCAACTGATGGCAAAAATTCTCTTCATCCAAATGTGTCTGCATCTGATTACTGACAAGAGTAACACTGTACGAACAGTGAGATTCACAGAGGCCACGACACAGCACTTGTAGCATGGTCCAAAACTAACCTACCATCAAAGGTCTGTAAAACTGCCTTCTCTAGAAATATTATAAAGAGGTTCCCAGGGGTTTGCAAACCCCACGCTATTACAGAGGCAGAGACTTGACCATGGGCTACCGCAGTGGCACGATACTGAAATCTTCCACAGATCCTGCTGAAAGCGCTGCCATCGCAGCCGACCTGGATAAGATGCACTGCAGAAGGTCAAAGGAGGTAGAAAACAATTATTCAGAAAGTACAAAAGGCACTACACGTGGAATGATATTTCGATGCTTAAAAATTAGATTTGTATTAAAAAAGGAGAGCAAACCAGCTGATGAAATCTGCTTGAGGCACTGCTATAGACAGCTCAGCTCTCTTAAAAGGGCCGCGAAAGCTGCCCCTAGGGTCTCAGCCAGCCTCTCCCAGCCCAGAGGCAATTCAGATGCTGCCTCTTTTCAGGCAGATCCTGAGGCTGGGGCTGGAAAACCGAAGCATGCTGCTGGACCCAAGCGTGCTCTACTGCTTGTAAGACACCGAGCACAACAGCAGTTCCATAAGTCACAACCTGCCCATTAACTCAGAGGAAATATTCTGGCATTTAAATGTTTCAATGGCATAAGAGCGAAGACATCGCTTGCCATTACTGCAATTTCAGACGTCCCATTCTGAATTCATTTAAGGCAGTATACATACTCGCTTCTAACCACTTTACAGTGCATACCCTCATTTAAGTCTGAAAGGTTAATTTATTTGCCACAACTTCTGCATAAGAATTCTGAAAATGATCATCTTTTTCCCCTCAGCAGAAACACTTTGAGATGACTTAAAAATCATATAAGTAAAAAAATGCATTGCTCCCTGAGTCACTACCATTCCCTGTATTTGTTCTGTATGTGTATCCATTGAAGCATCCAGACTCATCTGGCTGTGGCAACAAAGTCTAAGAGGATATTTAGAAAAATATTTCCCTGAAGGCATAGGTGCAAATGGCCAAAACAAAGGGTTCCAGTCTAAATATTTAATAAATACAAAGCCACAAAAAACAAGACTTCATTCACCATAATTTTTTCTGTCAATTGCACAAAGGAGAATAAATACGTCTTTTCAGATTTAAGCATCAAATGTTGAATCATCCAGAAAATGAACAGCAATTTATAGGATAAATCTATAACTCAAATCATAGATATTATAACGATTTTTCATCAAATAAAGTAAGGACTGCTTTAGGTAAGAACGTACATGGATTTCTCTCATGATTTCCATTTTCACTCAGCATTTCCTCCTCCCAGTCTCCCCCAATGTACTTGTACCTACTGAAAAATTCAAAATTGATTTTTAATCCAAGAGAGTCGTCATCTTTGAAACTGGTGTGCGATCAATACAGCTCACCTACTGCCGTAAGTGGAGGAAAGGGAAAACAAACATTCACAAATTAGAGAAATAACACTCCTTTACTATTAAATATTTACTATAAGTATTCTAAGAGGCTTGCAAGCTGAACTGCGGTGGAGGTATTTTTTATTACTGACTAGACAATGAAATATTTTCATTGAAAGATCCAATACTTGCCATTAGATATTTGTGTTGCAATAATAAAAAAAGGCCTCTACTGGCCTTTTTACAGGTTATATATTTTTTGCTGGTTTTTTTCTTTGTTCTGCTTTTTGTTTCTTTGGTTTGGGGTTTCTATTTTATTTTGGTTTTACTGTGCAGTGTCCCTTGTCTCCTTATTTATATCAACCTTATGATCGCTACTGAATGCTTTACCAGCACTATAACTTAAACCTCACGCAACACCAGAAGTATATCACAGTATATCAGAGCATCACTGCGGTTGGACATAAAAGCTCAGGAGGTCTCTAGTCCAAGCTCATGCTCAGAGCAGGGCCAGCTCCGAGGTTCAGTCTGGTCCGGAAAACCTCCAAGCTGGAGGATTCTCCAGCCTCTCTGTGCAGGTTGTTCCAGCTTAATTATCCTCACAGTAGCATTTTCTGTCCCTATATTTAGTTCAAATCTTCCCTCATTTCAATTCATGACTGTTGTAGCTCATTCGCCTCCCATGTCCCTCAACAAAGCCCTGGCTCTGGCCCTTTGGGAACTGGCAGGCTGGTTTTTGGCCTCTGAAGCCATCTCTTCTCCAGGCTGGATGAGCCCAGCTCCCTCAGCCTCTCCTCCCAGGCAAGTCCTCCAGCCCCAGCCATCCTCAGGGCCTCCACTGGCCTCTCTCTAGTTTATCAACATCTTTCTTGACTAGGGAGGACAAAACTGGACCCAGCATTACACTTGGTCTAACAAGTGCCAAATACAGGCCAAGAATCACCTCAATTTACTGACTGTGCTCCTGTTAACGCTGTTCAATATGCTGTCAACCTCCATCACTGGCAGGGCACACAACTAACTCGCATCCAGCCTTGTGTCCAACAGGGCCCCCAAATTCTTCAGCAGAACTGCTCCCCAGGTGGCCAGTCCCCAGCCTGTGCCAGGCATTATGCTCGCCCAGGTGCAGAACTTGCTAAAACCAAGGTGGACAACATCTATTGCCCACTGCTCATCCACAGACCCTGTAACTTCAGCACAGAAGGCAGTCAGGTTGGTCAACTGTGATTTACTCTTGGAGAGGCTGGGCTGGCTGCTCCCAACCACCTCTTCCTCTTTCACATGCCTAGAAATGCTTGAAGAGTGATCACCTCTCCTCTGATCCCGACCAGCGCACACTCTCTCACTGAGCCTCTCGCCCAGTCCAGAGAGGAGACATTGGAGCCTTTCCTTCACATGAAGGGTGAACTCTCCTCTTCCCTGCCTGTCTTTACTGAGAACCCTCTACCCACTCACCACCAAATACATGAGCTACCCTCCTCCTTATTTATTCCAACGGCATCATAGTTCTGCCTCCACTGACAGGCTTAATTTTGAAGAAGAAAACAGTACCAATCCTACACCTCATGAAAGCCAAGAGTAATTGAGTTCTTGTCTCCATTTGATACCTTCTTGCTTAACACAGGCTGCACATATAAGCTCGAAACCCGTACATTTATAATTTAGGAAACCTGAGATCTCGGGATGCTACACAAAGCTTGGTGTTCTACTGTGCAAGTTTGGTGAGTGAACCAGAAACACAAATATACCTTGAAGCCATAAGATCCCTAGAATATCTTCATTTCTTGTTGTTTCTGGAAAAAGCATAACTTGTTGGACTACTTTTTTTGGTTCATCATCTTTTTCTGTACCACGGACACCCGCTAAGAGACAATAAGCTCACTTGGTTGACGAGCCCCTAAGTTAAAATGCTGACACTGATTTATGAAGCAGCAAGCCGTGCAAAGGGTGAGACTGTCCCCTTGTGAATTTTCTTTTAAGCCATGGAAAAATATAATTATAAGGAATACATGTTAGTAGGAAACTGTGGTCTTATGGTTCAATTATTGCTTTTACTATGGCATGCTACCATAGTACATCATCATATGTTAAAATTTCAGCAAGAGAATCAAAGTCCTGTGACAAGTTTTATTTATACGTTCTAATTATGCAATTAATAATCTTGATAGAACTGTTTTAGCAATCACAGCAGATATTTGCCATATGCACACCAGGGGATCACACAGAGAAATTTGTAATCCTGTAGGAAGCAGAAAACACCTTTCCCTCTATAATGAAAATACAGAAATCTGTGTTAAGGCCATTTCATGTGGTCTGTGCAGGAGATGGCTATTGTAAAAACAACACGACAGCTTCATGTCTCATGACAGCCAGTTGCCCACCTGAGATTAAAGGGAAATGACTATTGCTCTTAGACATCTCCAGTTTTCGGTACTTTAGTTACCGGTCAAAACAAACGTGAAAATACAGGAAGGCACAACCTTCTATTTTCTAATGTTGCTTGGAGCTGGTTTGACCATCAGATGGAAGACGACACTGAGCTCAGTAAGTAAAAAGGAAAATTGTAACTACGCTGCTTAGAAACTCAGCCGCTGACCTCATTTATTTGATAGGCAAACAACTACGTTTTGCACAGTTGAAAATAAATGTTGACACAGCAATGAAATTTTACCTGTGTATTACACAAACATAACCTCCGGCATAGGAGATCTAAAGATCAAACTGATCTGACCTTAGCAAAGGTCAACAGGTAATAATGTAGCACTAGAATGAGAAAAGCTGTAGCTAGAAGCCAAGGCAGCAACAGGTGACTTTTAAATGAAGAGCCATTACTAAAAGAATACTCAGTGTTTCATTAAAATTTACATCAGCTACATCAAGAGAAAGGTAAAAGCAGCTGAAAATTATTTTCTGCAATTTACTTGTAAACCAAAAGCATCTACAGGACCCAGTGAACCAAGCAGTGGCACTTGATTCAAATTTGCTTGAAAATACTTTATCTTGGTACTGGAGGTCAGCTGCAGAACAGCACAAAGCTGATCCTTTCAGACATGTTTTGCAGAAGCTCACGGTAGCACGGTCTGGTCACTTATGTGCATACAATCCTCAAATCTGCATGTACTACATTGATAGAGCCCATATAAGTATTATTTTATATACACTGCTAGACTGCACAGAGATATTTTTAAGATAATTCTGTTTAGTGAAATAACAAAGATATGATCATGAAATCAGCTAAATAGATAATTATACACTCTTCAATTGATTCTAAATGTTAAGCATCCTAAATTAATAGGTCCTAAAATTTCCAACCACTGAAACAATTTGACCAATGGACATTTCAGCTAGTAATTCTGCAGCGTCCTAATTTAATGTATAGCCAAAATGAATAAGCAACAGAAGAGACTGGAGGCAAGTACCAGTTAATCGCTCATTTAAGAAGAGAAAAATTACCACAAGCAACCAGACCAAAATCAAAAGCATCTTCATATGTATACTGGCAGTAGAAATTATCCTAATATAGACCAGTTACATTTTGTGATAGGAAGTAATTTTTAGGCACCATACATTTTTAGATATCAAAAAAAAAAAAAGATGTTTCAAGTAGCATAAGGATTGATTAAAGACATATAATGATCTCTGGGAAGAGAAATAGCATCTTTCCAATAATAAATAAAAAATAACGCAATAAGCCAAGACAGATTCTGAGGAACAACTTGCTAAAGGTATAAAAAGCACTATTATATTTATTTTCATAGATTTCAAAAGCAAGAAAACTGTCATAGAGAATTAAAGGCCAAAAGACTATAAAGATGCCATAGATATGCCCCCAAGGCTTAAGGCCACAGCAGAAAAGTTAAGTATAAATACACTGGAGCTCAGTAAGCTGCCACTCGAGCTTTTCCTTCAACTAGGTGAGCGTCAGAGGAACCGCCAGAAATGAAAGAGGCAGGGGAAGACGCTTCATAACAACTGGTAAAATTCACAGAAACATCACCTGGAATAGGCGCCATTCAACGACGTGACACGAAGTGACAAACACCTTTTCTTTTTTTTGTGCTACCTCAGGATAAGCTTCACATGTTTCTCCACCCAGCTGCTTTCAGCTCTTTATAACTAGCATAAACTTTCTCCATTAACTACTACGGAGCAAGACTGACTTCAGCAGAAAACAAACAGAAGGCGACAAGTGCAAAAACAATATTCAGAAGCAGCTTAGAGGAGAAAAGAAGATGGACTCCTGAAATCTTCATATTTAATTGGGATTAATATGATCAGGATTAATAGATTTATATATTGACCTAATACGGTGCAGACCTGCTAGCATGGCTTCTATTGACTTCAGTCTTACCTTAAACTAAAAGAATGATTTGAAGTAGCTATCAAGCATATTAAGCAGGGTGACCTTGTTGTTACAGTGTATTTTAATTTCTGAAAAGCTTTTTGCAAGGTCCTTCACCAAGGACACTTACAGAGAGTAAGCAGTTACTGGATAAAAGGAAAGGGTCTCTGTGTGCATTAGTAATATTAAAAAAGCGAGGCACAGAAGATGCGAATAAAGAGGCAATTTTCACAATGACGGGGAGTTCGCAGTGCGGTTCCAATGGCACTGGTGCTAGGACCTGCGCTGGTCAGAGTACTCATAAAATAAAGAGAGTATATGAGGCAACAAAGTTTGCAGATGATTCCGATATTTTCAATCTTGTAAAAACAAAAGTTAAGGGCAGCAGAAAGCCTCCTTGTACGAAGCGACTAAGGACAAAGTGGAAGATGTGTTTATCAAAGTTGGGAAGTGCAATGTAAGACAGCCAAAACCGAGCCAAAGATGAGAAAGCTCAGAAACACGGACCGCGCTCTGAGCAAGGACGGAGACAGCTGTGGACTTCCAGCCTGGAAAAGAGTGAAAGAGTGGATAGAGAGAAATTGTATGAAATATTAAGCAGAAATCAAGAACAATTTTTTTACCGCTTATCCCATGCGGAGAATTAGAGTATATCAAATAAAATTACCAGGAAGTGCCTCTGAAAACAAAAAGATGTACTTTTTGATATAGCATATAGTAGCGTGGAACTTCTTGTGGTAAGACCTTGTGAAAATAAAATAAGAAAATAATACTTGTTCTCAGAACCAGGAATGCAAATGTTTGTGGGGAAAAAAGTATACCAACGATAATTTAAAACAAACAAACAAACCCAACCCAAAATAAAACAACACACACACCCCCGCCCCCAAACCTTGCAGCTACTATTTGTGAGTGTGGAATATCTTCGGTATCGTCCTCGTGGATGCCAGCAGAGCGGCCAGCCAGGTGAACGCAGTGCTCGCCTGCCCCATTCTGAGACACCACACACACGGCACTCGGCTTGCCGGACCAGAAGGAGCTCTGGTCTGACCAGTCGGACAATTCTGAGAGTTTTGTTTGCTCAATAAAGCCTTAGCCACACAAATCATCCCTGATAGCAATATTTTAACAGGATCAATTCAGCAAAACAAAATAAAGTTCAAATCACTTGCTGATTACTGCATACTTTGAAATATAATTAAGGTAAATACTTCAAAGTCAGCACTTTAAAAAGATTTTTGTAAGTTTAGGCAAGCGTGTTTTGAATGCTTTATTCTTTGAAACAGCTATTCTTGAGATGCTGTGATAGTTTTATTCAGAAACCAAAATACATGAAGATTTAACCAAGCTAACATCTTTTCTGCTTCATACATTGTATGTAACACAAAGCAAGGACAAATCTCTAAGATTTTTCTTACTTGCAAATCACCTACACAGTGGATTTACAAGCAGAAGAAATGCGTAGCAGAGGGAACCTCACATTCAAAAATTTGGGGTTTTTATGATGGGATGAGTTATCCTAAATATTCTAGAACTGAATAAAACGTAGGTTCAAGGTTGAACTGTGACCCAAAGGAGACTCACTTTCCAGCTGAAGGTCACATGGGGCAGATGTTGTTACACCTTAGAAGTGCACATAAATCTCATGATGTGGGGGAAAATGAGAATAAATTATTTTCCTATCAGGTTATTACAGCACCATTCTGATCTCTTGGATCTGAGGTGCAAAGCTATCCATCATCACTGTAGCTTAAAAATTGTAAATTATACACCGAGACTCCAAGCAGCTGAAGATGAAAAGAGAGACAAAGATGATCTTCAGATGGCAAAAGACTCGCCATACCACAAGTGAAAAAGACGACAGATCAAATGCATACAAGGAAGACAGTTGAGGGACTTTCTAAGGAAACAACAGACTCAGGCGGGTCAGTGGGCCAGGAGGTGGTTTTAGCACATTAGCAGGCGGCTGCAGACGTATTTTCATCAGGAAACACAAGAAAGAATTTAAAGGGCAGATGTGGAGGCGCAAAAACGAAGGGCTCAGTAGGCATTTACAGGAATTCAATTCCTTCCCAGTATAAGGGGAAATCAACTTGTTTAAAAACTGAAGGAGACGAAGTCTTGTATTGCAAGCATCGCAACTGGATGATGGATCGCACCCTCAGTTTTGAGAATGCGTTCTGCAACCGAAGACAAACAGCTTCTGCATCACACACGTCCAGGGATTCCACCTCTCTGTCACAGCAAACAAATTGTCACATCTGAAGCAACAGATTTTGAAAATGACCTTTGCAGCAGCATCCTGGATTGGCACCAGAAAGCAAGACTGTATTCTTCAACCGCAGAAAAATGAATGATGCAATAATAAACATGGAAATCTCAGTCCAAATCAGTATTTATGAATGTGACCCTAAATAAAAGGTTGAACTTAGAAATAATCCACACAATCACGCTTAAGGACATCACAGGCACAGCACCCAAGTTGTCTGCTCTTTTCTTTTGACTTAGTAACATAGGCAGTCTATATATGCTGAACATATACTACTTACACTGCATGCTCTTTAAAGTACTAGGTTAGTAGCCTCCAAAACAACAATTTTTAAAATATTTTTAGATATTTCTCTTTTTAATCTGTACCTGAAGGATATTCTCACATACAGAATCAAAGCTGAACACAGCTCATTATACCTTCCTACAGCTTGCAAAACTTGAGGATAGAGGTCTCTGGTTTCGTAATTAAAACTGAAAGACAAACCCTTTCTTTTTGGAGTCTCAACTCCCAGCTCCAATTTCAAACCATTTACCTTGATGTTTATTAAAATCTCAACATGTCCAAAGTATTGAATTACTCAACAGTCAGCAGCTGCTTGACCTCTCTCATTTAATCTCCTCCCTAGGTGAATACCCAAATTGAATTAAATGTTTACTAAATAGTGACTCAGGGTGGAAATCTATGCCAGTTCTGAGCCTTATGCTACGAAGGATGTTGTTGGCGACCAGCAAATAAGGAATTCAGTTTTCTTTACAACAACAGGCAGTTTTGCTGTAAGAAATATAAAACAATGTGCCAAATTCATGGCAGAACAAGCAGAAGGGAAAATACTTCTCAGAAGCTTAACAGATTCTCTTAGAACATATTTAACTACCAGATTTCTCTGCTTCATTATTTTGACTTTATATTAGCACTCTTCAGTACAGAAATACCTATAACTTGAATACCAGACCCTCCAGAACATATCAGCATCTTTACTTAGCCTGCTCCTATTAAAGTGGCTCTGTCCAGGTCCTAGCGCTTTATATGGTTCTTCATCCAATTAAGTCTCGAGACCTCTGCTACAGCTTTTCTTTTAACCTTTAAAATGAAAAAATCCCAGCTCTGTCAGCTTGTGATTCTTAAGTTCACCAGCTAATTTGCTTCATTTCATCTAAATCTACACCTTTAAACAGAAAACCTGAGAGATGATCTCAGCCACACTTCCTTCCCATGTGCTGAATCAGCTCACGGAGATGAAAGTAATCCGAAGAGTTACCCTTCACTGACAACGTTCCTATAACATGTTCGTTACTTAGCAAAACTCAAGTCAGGAGAGCTTCCTTTTGTTTTGATTCGGTTTGCTATTTGAAAGATCACCTGCTGGTTGCTGCATTCAGGAACGACTGGGCCGTACCTTTAGCTCCCCCTTTGCTGTTCCGTATTACGTATCAGGGAACATGAAATCTCCTACAAAGCTACGTGCTTCTGGCAAAGCTTATCAAATAAGGCAAGACAGCGCTCGATCCAGGCCCATCTATATCAGACCTCTAAAGCTGTCCTGGGAGGACTTTTTTTTTCCCCCATTCTTCCTGTATTATTTTAATGCACATTATCATTTCTTATTTCTTCACTTTCTACATTATCAATTGAAATATGTTACTCTGCTCACTCACATTTTTTTCCCCCAAACTGGCACTTGTCTCAAGTGCAAATACTTAGTCATCCTACCATACCCTTATCCATTCCTCAATTGCCATTAAAAAGGAACCAGTAGCTACACCAAAAATAGACAAAAAGGCAGCCGGTATTACAGAAGCAGACCAAAATCCCAGGCCCCACGCATCTACTCTGGCAGCTAACAACGAGCCACATGCTGCCATGTATTAGGTCCTTTATTCACTGTGGAGGCCAACAGCTATTCTCAAATAAAAGCCATGGTACTACCCAATTTTATACCCTCAGACCAAATTAAATAACTATTCTGTCCTTTGGTTTGTGAGCGTTTCATACTCGTGAGTATGAAAGCCATACTTGCAGTCGTTAGCCAAGTTAGCATGCTTAGTTCCTTTCTCCAAATCAAATTACTAGCTAGCCTGCGCTCATCAGTAGCTTTATTTATAACATTGACATATAAGTCATGGCAAAAACACAGAATAGAAAATACTACAAGAAGATAATAAAACAAAGTACATGCACACTAAATTAAGTTTAAGTGAAAATGGATCACCAGCTTCAGAGAATTCCTATGACAGCACTGCCCAGCCAAATATTAAGCATCCATTTGGTACACAGTGTCTCAAAATTCTGTTAGGAAATTCCCAGCTCCAGTTAGAGACCCGCTGAGCTCTTCTGTGTTCCTGCTGCAGCACATTTTCTATTGATTAAATTTAAATTAACAAAGCAATGCCACTAACCCAACATTTAACTTTCTGAGGAAGTCACATGAGTTCTGAAATAAGATTAGGAATATAATAAATCAAGCTAAGAAGTCGTCCAGTAAAACGTGGGCAAGAGGAAAAATCTTAGAATTATTATATAGAAGTACAGATGCTAAAACACTTATATTAGAAGAGGAAAAAATTAAAGCCATTGACAATTCTAGTAAACAAAATAGACTTAATTCACAGAATTAGGGGTCATTTGGAAGCATCCACTGTATCAGAGCATCTTTATAATCCAGACCTCAGCTCAATTACCAAAAATTATCCAAACTGAATACAATGATTTCTCCATCTCAAAATGGGGGGGCGGGGAGCATTTACCTACCATTTTTCTAGCTATCCTATTTATTGAACTTCTATTTCTCTTACTATCTAGCTGTTGGGTGGATGAGCAAGCACAGGGATTTGGAAAAATCCAACTGCCTTCCCGAGTTTCTTAAACGATGGGGAATCTGGGCCGGAGTGCTGCTCTGCAAGGCCCAGCAAGGCTTCTGTTCCTGCCAGCAAATCTGTCCCATGACCTCTCTAAGTGCAGAAACCCTTATCCTTTCTCTCACTCTCCGCGCGTCTGGAAAACAAAATATTTAAATCTGAGGCAAAGCTGGTCACGCACTTGAAAGAAGCCAGGACTATTAAATGTAAAGTTGAACAAACACATCTGTATTATTTAAATAAAAGCTTCACTCTTTGAACTACATTGATAAGTCTGTCAAAATGGTGCAAGAAATAATAAACCACACAATTTCAGATGCTTCTATTCAGAGGAAGCAGTAATTTAATGCACAGGGAATAAACACATTCATAAACTGAGAGATTAAATCCCTGTGTATCATACTAGCAATTTATCGTAGCGTAAATCACCACAACAGCAACTCTCTGTTTAATATATTACAACGATATCAAAAGGAAAGCAATAAGCCATGGAATGAGATTTCAATATTGTTAACTGGGCTAATGTAGAGGTCAACAGTTCTCAGCAGCGGTGATCACTAAGGAGATGCAAACAAATTTGCTTTCCTCTGGGATTGTATCGAAGGAAGGACTTGTGCAAAACCAGTTCCCTGCCCACAGTCAGCACGCTACGAGAGGCCGACCCCATCAACCCCTGCAAAGATGCTGACAACGCAAAACCCAGTGTTCCTGGGGAAGGACACAGAGCACACCTAGAGACAGACATGAAATACAAGGACACGCAAGGGAGGAGACAAAGCTGCAGTCACCCATGGCGGTGCCAGTACCTGACCCTTAGCTGCGGGCTCCTCTGAGTGCAGGGACAAAATGCAGCAGGACAGCAAGAAGCCGGGTCCCCAAGGTAGCCAGGCAAGATCCAGGCTGCGCATCGAACCTCTCCTAGACATTGTTCTACCAGAGCAGAAGAGAGCAGGGCCTCACTGTGGTGTAATGAGTGAGCCCCAAGATCTCACATCCACCCTATCACCCCACAGTGACCAAAAAGCCGCACAGGAGACATCACTTAATCCAATTCCCGTACATGTTTCCAAGCAAAATGAGCCAAACCGTAATCTACGTTCCACAGCAAAAAAAAAAAAAAAAAAAATTACCATCAGGTATCTGTCTCCTCTTCTGCAGCCATGGCAAATGTAAGCACACACCACACCTCTCACACGGCAACATTACCTAAGCTGTCTGCAAAAGACATTAGGTATCAAAGTTAAAATACTTCTATGTTTGAAGCAGTGACTAACTAAGCATATACTAGATTATCCCACAATGCTTAAAACAGAGCAACAGACAGGGAGGCTTTAGACTTGCTAAATCCTCTGCTTTTTTCATCATAAATTACGCTCCAGGACACAGGCTGTTATAAATTGCCATTACCAACAGTCGTTTTTCAAGCTGTAACTTTTAAATCTAGCGGAGAATGGGCAAGAAGAAATCTCACATACTTAACTAAAGTATACATCCCAGATAATCCCACAAACCATTTCAGATTTGTAGAAGTCTTCTAGCAGTTTTCTGAAGTATGTTTAAGAATAACAAGGCTAAGAATGAAGTGGGAGCCAAAGGAAAACCAAGCAACACCACTTCAGGTTTTCTTTTCAAGACAAGCAGCAGGCACAGTAGTAAAAAGCACCCCGCGAGCTAACAGATAAACATAATCCAGCCCAGGTCTGGAGCACGAATGCTATCTGAGGTAAGAAGCACTGAAAAGTCCCAGGGTTGCCCAAATGACGCTCTTCATTTGTCTAAGGGAGGAAGGCGCATCTTCATCAAAAGCACGTACAAACATTTCACTGCCGAGGAATGGAACACAACCCCACGAGCCATCCCAGGCAAACACATCATCTGTTACTTGGGACGGCCCTAAATAACACTGTGGGATACATTTCCCAAGCTGAATGAATAGCAGGAAAGCTTTGCAAAGAAAACAGAGCTTTTAAGACTTGGGCTACTAGGAATATTTAACAGCACTGCCATCTGGCCTTACTTCACTTTTCATCTAGGCTTCATTTCACCGTAAGAGTACACATGTAAGCCTTTCCACCACTTCTCTCTCTTCAGGCACCAAAAAATGCCTAATCCGCTACCAACTGTGGTTTAAGTCAGAAGCTGCTGCTATATGAAGAAGCCCAGAACCGAAGCTATAAATCCACATGGAATTAAGATGGGGGAAATTAATTGTTAAGGGCTGAAGAACAGCGTTTGTCATGGGGAAAAGGCGACGTAATACAGACGTAATGTGTGCCTTGAATCACTCAAGCGACTTGCTGCATGGACATCCTTTCTACTTCTGTTAATCCTATAGACCAGGAACACTCTGGGGACAAAAGCCTGCTCTTTATATGTGGTTGGAAAGTACCTATGGCACAGGAAATATTATTTCTATGTAAAACACACACAGAAATAGCTACACTGGCCTCTCTAGGTGGACCAAAAGGACATCTTAACCATCTTTTCTCTTATGCTGGCCACACGCAGATGTCTCAGGAAGAGACAAAAGCAGAGCAAAGGAAGTTACAACAAAGTCAAAGATTAGAGGATCGGTATGAAGAACTTTCATATACAAAGTGGTACAAAGATTGCAGAGATCAGAGAGCCACAAAGCCAACAACAAAATTTTAACTTAACAGAAAGTGGCATGACACCAAAGTGTTAGTAATCATGAAATAATTACAAAGTAAATTACTTTAACAAATTGCCAAGTAAATATGCAAAGCTATCAATACATGAAATCTGTACGCTCACTGTAAATAAGATGTTAGAAATTACCGGCTTTTAATTAAATTTATTCTGTAAATTTAATAAAATACTACTCCAACAAAAAACCCACCTCTGCAAACACAGCAGTTGGCTGGAATTCTTTAACACTGCTTAGCAGCATAATCAAAACAAATTCAATACCTTCGCCAAGCCTAAGCAAAATTGCTTTAAAGCAAATAGCGCTATTTTCAACTTCAGTAAACACAGGAAGAGTTAAAAATCATATGCCTCAGCATTAGACCACCCAGTGTTAAACAACGCCCTATTTTCAGGAAACACTTGTGTAAAATCCCATCAATACTAGTATGAAAAAGGTGGTAAACAAGTCCTTATGAATTCATTTTGATGGCAACAGATCAGGACTAATTTTCCCAGGGTTGCACCAAGGTGAGGACACTCCAGCAGCCCACAGCTGGCGAGGGCCATGGGGGATCCACTCAGGCTGACACCCTCCCCCTTGCATGGGCTGTGCTTCTTTACAAGACTATCATTTTGCTCGAGAAATCTTCAACAACCACAGAATAACCTGGCTCCTCCCTAAAAAGTGTAAAGCCACTCTGAAACAGGATCTGCTAAAACTCCCTATATAAAGGGATGTATTTTATTAAGGATTTTTCCACAGGTATATACTCCAAAGATGAAGACAGGGTTTTTGCTTGGAGGAGGAGGAGGTCAGAAATTAAGCGCTGGCCCAAGATGTGAATTCAGGCGCACAGGTAACAAACCGTGATCTCCAACATGCCCCAGTCCAGCCTCCTGTTCTGCGCATCTCCGGCTGCAAGCATCCCGGTGACCCCTCCGGCGGGCACTGTGCGCTGCCGTGGCCTCGGCGCGTTGCCAGGGCAACGCAGCAGCGGATGAGGATGCAGGAGGATGCAGCAGGACGCGTGCGCTGACCGCGATCGGAGCAGGCAAAGGGGGAGGAATAACTTGTTCGCAAACATGGTGATTTTCATTTCCGTAGCAGCGCTTGAGTTTTGAGCTCATACAACACAGCGGGAGCTCAATGGTATTTGATATCCACATCTGGACACATCGTTATTCCTATGTCAGATTATAAATTCATTTTCCAATCAACATGGCAAGAACATGACTGCACTTTATGCTTAAATACTTCATAGGAAAACGTATATTCCAAAACCCAGTGAAAACAGGATGGTTAAAATACAACACTGAAATATTTAGGCTGTTGCATAAGTTCAAACACAGACAGTAGCTTAAACACCGAATTCAGAGGCAGTTGTGCATTCCTAGAGGCATACCTAGGTACGTCAAATCTGAATCACTTGCTATTTACTCGTTTCAATTCCTGTGCTACATCGTGTTGGCTTCATAATGCATCCTGAAGCTGTTTGCTTTTTAACAGTTCAAATGAATTGGGATGGATTCATCCCGAGTAGGAAGAGCCCACAGCTAGACTGCACGCACCGAGATCTGCTGGTCACATACAGCAGCTCTGCTGCAAGTCTCACAGCATTTGACGGCTTAAAACTTTGGTTTCAGGAGCTGTGAATTCGCATGAAACTCTTGGCTTTCGTTTTAAGAAAGATTCTAGGAGTGGTTGTTTTTTTACATGGAAAAGCTGAAAATTGAACTAAATCATGAAAAAATAAAAGGAATGAGAAATAAAGGAAAAACATTTTATTTTCAGTGCTTGACAAGCCAATTTTATGTCAGTTCAATGAAATGGTAATTTTTCATTTTAAGAAAGACTGCTTATACATGAAGTGCTAGGAAATTCTGCAGCTGTTTTTCCTATCATTCTCCTTGAGATTCAGAATTCAGTTCCCTGCTAAGTTTGCCTCTAAAGAGCTTTGAAATCCAACAGCACTTGGATGACGAGCTCTCTCTTCTTAAGCCTTCCGTATATTGTAAGCCTCGGTGTTACAAAGGCAGCTGCTAGGCTGATCAGCAGCGAAGCTGTAAACACCGAGCCCCAAAAGCCGGTTTCGGAGTCCTATCTGTGGCTGCTATTGGTCTGAGAGGGGAAAATATTGCAACACCGGGCTGGCAAGAAGAGAACTTTCTAAACAAATATACAGAAAACCTAATCAAGGCATGAAATATTTAATTTCAAGAGAAACCCAGCGGTAGCCTGGTTAAGTCTGGTTACTAAGAAACTTTATTGCTAGCCAGTAATTCAAAGAGGGTTCTGTTTGTTTGTTTTGCATGTACACCAAACAGCAATTTTGTTCTAAACATTTGGAGATATATGTTAAGACTGCTTTCCAGGCACACTGGGCAAGGTAACACAGAAAACAGTTGCTGAACAACAAGCTACCAATGCACCACTAGCGCGAACGTGCCAGAATTGCTCCTGTAATTGTTTTGCGTTTCAGTTAGTAGTTGTGGACTCCTTGGAGGCTGCTGGGGTACTGAGGAGTCAGAGACCTGCCTGAGCCCTCCCTGCACCTTCCTCTGCGTTCGTGTTTCGTTACGCCCGTGCGAAGCGACTCTCTCGCCTCCGTTCCAGGCTGCCCCGCGTCCCAACATCGCCATCCCAGCGGGCACCTCCTGGCGCTGCACCGGCGTGCACGCCGGTGCGAACCCCAGCTCCTCTCTTATCAGGTTGCAGCATGGTGATGGGCAGAAATGGGAACGTAAACAGTCGTTGCTTTCTCACAAGTATTCAGAGCACAGTGCCATAATTCTGTCTCTAAAAAAACCTGCTAAATTGAATGCTTGTTCAAACTAGGTTCTAAGAGCAATATTATTATAAAAACGAAAAGTAAAAAGTAAATATTCAGCATTTGTTTAACATAAAATGGCTATCCACAAAAGAAGAAAATTTTCCCTTATTGTCAGTAGCAAACTTGATTAAAGGAATTAAATCCTTAGAAGAGATAATTTCTAATGATTTCCAATAATTAAAAGTGTGTTTTAAAGTCCAAAAGTAGTTTGTTTTAATGGGAGAGAGACTTTATAAATGCTAATTGATGACCTTACATGGAATTTACCAAATGAAATAAAATAACCCTCTTATAATAACATATACTGATGCTGAAAAAATCCATACTTCTAAAATTAAAAAACTGTTTTTAAAAGTTGTGTGGCACAAGCAATGCCCAAGAGCCATCAGCAAAAATGGAGAAAAGACTGCAGAGATTCCCAGCTCCAAATTGTTGGGTTGGCGGTTTTACTTCCATTTTAATACCAGTCATTTTATTTAATTCCCGTTTATAAATTCAATAGGCAACCATGGAAAAAAAAAAATCCTTGAACAAATGCCAGCAGTTGTTCCCGACACAAACAGGTTAGCACACTCAAACAAGAGGACGCACTTCAGAGCAAGGGAAGATCTCTCTTCAGCATCACCGAGACTTTCCAATCCAGAGATAGAGGAGAAGAAATGAAACGCAGACATTTTTTACTATGCATTTAAGTCGTCCTCGTCTTTCCAAGTTAAGCAGAGTTTAATATTTTCTCTGGACTGCCAAGGAACTCCTGTCAGAAAACCACATGCACTTCGACATAATAAGCAGCCTCTGCTCAAGATCTCTTCCCCGAGAAAGAATTACACACCTCACCCACGGGCAGGGTGGTCTGTCACATTAATGCTGAAGTCTTTTTGGCAGGGCAGAGCGCATGGACGAGTGCCTGGCGCACAGATAAAAATAAAAACAAGAAAAAGAAAGAATTCTGCAGCACTTCCAGCACTTCATAGCCCAAAGCTAAAAACATTAAAAAGCCCCTCCCCAAAAAAATCCCTCTCATCTTTTGTGTTCACAAACCCCCACTCACCCTGCTGAGTATCTCAGCAATGAAATGTCTTTGGTAAGCTCCATAAACCTGAGCCAATGCTGAACTCAAGATAGTATTTGTCACTGCAAAGAGAATATGTAACGCTTAAAAAAAAAAGTCCAGCTGTGGGATATATCACAAACCATTGCCTGGTGAAATCCTGGCTCAGTTGTCTCACCCTGGGAGAGACCCTCCATTGGGAAGCTGCCAGTTCACCTGGGTTTCCCTCATGGTTGCTTGGCGATACAGAGCCCCCACGCAGGTCCCGTAGGGTCCTCCAGCTGCCCTGCCTGCCGCACCGGTACAACACGACCCCGATGGGCAGAAGCACCAACAGCCTCTGCCCTCAGCAGGTCGGGGCTCTCAAACACGGCACCAACAAACCACGCTGTCCTGCCTGCCTCCACTGTTCACTGCCTGCCTCGTGAACGCCATGGTGGTCAGACATGTTCAAAATATCTGTTTCTGAATGTGTGCTACCATGCAACATGATCACATTTCCCTCAAACAAGGCTCCAAATGAATAATGTATCTTTGTTTCATTATGACTGCTCTCACTTACAGGCGGTATGAAACAGGGCTGGGTTTCCTTTGCTTGCTGAACACGGAGGCGTTCAGATTAGATTCCATTTCAGAAGCCTACTTTTTCCTCTGAAATAAATGAAAACTAGACGCTACTTTTCTTTAAAAAAAATTCTTGCTTTCTTAAAGATAAAATTAATGCAAAATTTATTAATCCTAAGTGATAATATGATTCAGGATACTAGGGGACTAGGATACAGCTGGGACCAACAATGTTAGACTGCTTCAGAAGAGAAATTGCTGTTTACAGACTCTCACTAATAAGCTGTGTAATTTAGATTTAAGTTCGTTTCAACACCTAAACAGGGGTTTCGGCCAGAGTGTGGTTGTTCGTATGTCTGTATCCCACCACAGAAACCGGTGAACTCATCCAGTTGTCTGCAGCAAACGACTACAGCTTCTGCGTCGATCCCCCATAGGAGCAAGAGCACCGTAGTAGAAGACACTGATGAGACTTCCTACAAAACACTGCCTCCGGTTCTTGTCACCACACCGCTCTGGAAAGAGTGGACATGGTCTGCTAGAGACAGCTGGGTAACAGCGTATTGCATAAGAGAAAACGAAAAGATTGTGGCTTGGCTGAGTAACCAGGGTTACGAGAATTAAACAGCCATTTCACACTCGACGCCAAAACAGCAGAGGGCTTGCGTTAAGAGATCAGAACATGTATCCTCAATTCTGTGGAACGATCAAAGAAAAATAGCAAGGGGAAAGAAAAGGCAAGATTAATTTCAAAGCCCACTGAAGAGCGAGCACTCGCTAACGCCACCGCTTTGCAAATTGCAGCTACGCCAGCTCTGCCAAACACTCCTTCCCTGCCATCTTAGGGCTCCCGACCTCTTGCAATTTTACCTTGCTCTAACACCTGTATTTCCAGTCTCCTGCCATGGATTTAGAGGGATGCAATAATCCACAGCATTGTCTGAATTATAAGAAAATTTCTCACAGAAAACTGGATCTTTTCATCATTACGCTTCCAGGCAACCAAATCAGAAACTTTGAGCATCTTCCACTCATTTACATCTCTTAACTCAGACTTGACGCTTACTTCTTGCATTTTTCAGTCAAAAAGCATATAAAATTACATATCCTAATACCTTATTCACTAGGGATAACTGGAAGAAGCAGCAGGCATTATGGGACTAGGACCTCCCTACACGATTTGGCTAAGAGCAAAGCACCCCAAAGAAAGCCTCTGCAGTAAGGCCAGAGAGAATTAGCCAGGGAAGCAGGACTTCAGCCTGCTGTGGAAGAACTATTTGTTCAACCAGCTGTCCAAAACCCATACCATTCAATGGGAGCTCATCCGAAATTCCCATATAAAACAAGCCTTTGTTAAAGAAAAAGGTAGTGGGTTGAGTTACAAACTTCTTGGTTTAAAACACTGAGTTCAGGATATGTTTCTGAAGCCCCAGGCAGAGTCCCACAGGTGACGGAAACCTGCTTAGGTGACAGCAGGCCCCGGGGCTGCGGCAGCACTTGCAGATGCCCACTGAAAACGATGCTCACTGACCCTGCAGGACCTGAGAGCTCCCATCTCATCAGAATGTATTGGGTTTGTGTGGCAAGGTTTTGGTAGCAGGGGGGCTACAGGGGCGGCTTCTGTGAGAAGCTGCCAGAAGCTTCCCCCATGTCCAACAGAGCCAATGCCAGCCAGCTTCCAAGATGGACCCACCGCTGGCCAAGGCCGAGCCCATCAGCGATGGTGGTAGCGCCTATGGGATAACATAGTTAAGAAGGGGAAAAGCTGATGCACAAGAGCAGCCAGAGGAGAGGAGTGAGAGTATGTGAGAGGAACAGCCCTGCAGACACCAAGGGCAGTGCAGAAGGAGGGCAGGAGGTGCTCCAGGTGCTGGAGCAGAGATTCCCCTGCAGCCCCTGGGGAAGCCCATGGTGAGGCAGGCTGTGCCCTGCAGCCCATGGAGGTCCATGGTGGAGCAGAGACCCACCTGCAGCCCGTGGAGGACCCCACGCCGGAGCAGGGGGATGCCTGGAGGAGGCTGATAATGCTTACAGATAGCCTGGAGCCAGAGTAAGGGCACCCCAGGAGACAATTCTAGCAGACCTCAGGGAAGCCCCAGGCTATGAGAAGCAAAACTGGAATAGGAAAGTAGAGCACTCACCACCTCTCAATAAGAGGAACACCGTCAGAAAATATCAATCTGAAAATGTTTTTTAATGTACGTGTAACAGAAAATAAAGAAACCTTACTTTCAAGAGTAAGAGATTGCCATTGCAACCATTTACTGTAAAATTGTGGACTCTGACACAAAGGGCAGGAAGAAGAGTTAAGTTGGTTTCATTCTATGAGAAAACAAAGTTTAGGCATTTGCACACATAACATTTTTATGACTACTAACATGTGGGAAACCCACTTGAATGTGCAGACACTGAAAACCTGGGGTCATCACTTAAGCATTTGTCTATACACAGCTGAGACTTCTTAACATTGATAACAATAGAAATATTTATCCCTCATATGCTACAGAAGGGAAAGACAAACAGGAAGAACAAACAATTACCCTTTAGTTCTCCTTACTTTTGTTGTTTACTCTGGCATGGATACCTTTCTATTTAGTTATCTTTATCCCTCTGTATTCCATGGTAAAAAATACAGTTACACTTCTGGAAGCATCACTGGTTGTTCACTGGCACTTTTACAAGTAGTGGAAATACACATAACCTTTTAATTAATCCCATTCTCCTTACAGTTAATAAATGAAAGCTAGGAGCACATTCTACCCTATTTCCCAGAAACATCCAGAATTTCCTAAAATATCCTCAAATATTACAGCAGTTAATTTTTTTCAGCCTTCTGGCCCTTATTGATCAAATAACAAAGTTGTGCTTTCCATTCTAAAATATGTTCCAACCCAATTATTACACTCTAACACAAATCCACATTTATATATATGCAATGAAGATAACTTTATATATATATATTATTAGTATTATATACACATATTCTTATACAATTATAACAGGACTGGGAGAAAGAAAATTATAACCTATATCACACTGTCTCATGGCTCTGTTAAATAGGTAAGTATTGGAAGCATCTCATGGAAATCACCACACTTTAAAATCCCAACGAACACTGAAATTTCCTCAAATACTGCAGGAAATAAGCAGGCCAAGCCAGTGCTCCCCACTACTGCAGGAGAAGAAAAGAATTTCACAGTTAGACTTCCTATTTAAACACAGCATTTCATGTGTATTTCCTCCTCATTCTGTTCAAACCACAATACCAAGAAGGGGTCAGAAGAATAATATATAAAAGGTTTGCTATACTTTTATCAGCATTTCTAACAGGAGCACTTCTGTGCCACGCAAATATTGTCATCCATGCAAAGACAGCGCTGTTATTTAGTTAGATTCTTGGATATTCTACATTCAACGTTTTTGACAGGAAGCCTCTGATCTAGCCAAATGCTATTAAAATAAGCAGAGACATCCAAATCCAACAACCAGGTGGTTTTTTCAGCTGCTGTAAATACAAGAGGCTTACAGCTGGTTTCATGTTGATTGTACTTTGGGCATCTCTTCCCAATGTTCCCAGATTCTCCAATAGATTCTGGGAAACAGTTCAGCTGCTTCTTCATACGCTCCTGGTACGCTACACTTTTGCCACTCTGTTGCCCTGAGGACTCTGTCCAAAGACTAGCACTAGCATTTCATTTTTCTGTTCTTGTATTTCTGCGTAGGAGCTCTATAACAATGTGTGACCGCATGAACCTCCTCCATGAAAACAGGACCCATGCCACAGAATCCCTTCTACTGTCTATTTTTACAAATATTGATGAATTGAAGCAAATAAATTCATTGTATTCTACAATGGTATCAATGCATTTTAGCTTTCTCCAAGTATACGAAGACAAAGGGCTAGATTATTGCAGTCTAACCAAAACATGTAAATACAGCGGAAGAGATTTTATACTCGCTTAATTCTCAACATATTTCACAGCATCTAATTTTAGAAAAGAAAAAAGATACAACCCTTTTCCTAGTGTGTGAATATTGGTTTTCAAATCTATTCTTTTTTATGCTTCTATGAAAACCTCTTCAGATTTAGTTTCTTTATGTAATTTCTAAAAATAGGGCAATTGTAACTTTCTGCAATAGAAACAATAATAAAATGATTCCGCAGAGAGATGAATTATTTACCCTGCACAAAGTTTCTCCAAAGAGGCTAAGAATATTGAGTTCCTGGTTCACCAGAAGAAATGACAATAAAATATTCTGAAATCATCTAAAATCCATGAGAATGGTTTGCTGAAGCCCCTGTGAAGACAACGGACATGAAGATTAAATAAATCAGAAGCAAGGAAGCTTCCTTTTTTAAATATGGTTTATGAAATAACAAAACCAGCTTCTATCCAAATTCCAGGCTTGGGACATAAATAGGAATGAAATAAAGCTGGTTTAAGTTGGCCTCTGGCTGTGGTGGTGTCGGCTCAGTACAGCCGAGAACCCTCAATACTCATTTATGTCAACAGGCATTAACAGTTCTTACAGTAGGACCAAGTGCTTTTACTTATGGCCTCTTTACCATTCAGACATCGAATGCAGGGTGTTACAGATTGTACGTTTGGTACACTTTAAGAAATAACACGCTCATCCACATAAAGAAACAGGACAGCTCTGATATTCAGCACTATAGTGCTTGGGTCTGGGAAAAAAAAAAAGTTCTGACAGTTCCGATCTAAAACAGTAGGTGAAAAATCTCCACAACATAAGGACTGACTGAAAACACTTCCTTGGGGGGAAAAAAAAAAAGCTAAAAAAGAATTGGGTGGGGTTTCCCAGCCTAAAATGCAGTTGCCTCCCAGATTCTGATGCTGTAAGTGCTGGTCTGGACTCCAAACTATTTCAAAACTATGCGTCTCGGGCCTCTCTGAGACCTTGCCTAGATCACCACTACCAAATTTCTTGGCATAACAGAGATCAAAGTGCTTTATAACATCTGCTTCTGCTCTCTTTGTGCTCCGATAATTTTAAGATGGCAGTCTCAATCGCTCTCAAAAACTCCCTTTAGTGTACAGTCTGACACAACTTTAAAGTCTATCTAAGTAAGAAAAACCCTACAAAAAAATAAAAAATCTTGGCTGGAGAGTCTGTAACAGTTAAAAAAACCAATCCAGAAATTAAAAAGAAAGGAAAAAAAAAACCCACCAAAAAAACCCCCAAAAAACCCAAACCCACCCAAAACGATCAACCCTTGGCTGAAGATCCAAGGGAAGCAATGGATTTTAAACATCCAAGGGAAAACAAATCTCTTTTTATTATGGAAAATATAACTCAAGAGTTGCCTAAAGAGTGTGAAATCAAATGTCAGTCAAGCAAAAGAGAATGCAGTGGAATGACTTCATTCCTTCTCGTTTCATAAAGAAAATGTAAATATAGAGCATTTAATTTCTCAATAGAGAAATGTTCTTTTTATTGAAGTGTTAAGCAGGGATTAAAGATACAATAGGTTATAACTCAATCCCTAGTTATGTTTGGTTTTCTTGAAGCATCACGGGATATTTTGGCGTAAGCAGTTTTTTTCTTGGTTACCTCCTCAAAATCAGGTTCCTTTAATTATACACAGTTTTTGTCATTCAAAATAAATTCAGTTTATTACTGTCTTTTTAATGCTACGTGAGGTACACTTGAACAATAGTCAGAAATAGCGAAAATCGCAGCTTTGAATGCTAAATGACATGTTCTCACAAAAGATCCGAGGGTGCCAGAGGCCACACGCTCGAAGTCCTAATATTAAGATAGGCATCTTAGTCCTATGAGTCTTTACACGGCTTACTTTTCTTTCTCTGAGAAAATACTCTCAGTAGCAAAGTTATACCCTATGCAACATCGAATATAATGTGAGCCTTTTCTGTAAAAAACCTGTGCACCCAAGCAGGATTTAATGCCTGCATTGAGCATGTATTGCTCTTCTAGCCGATCCCAACAAATGGTACTGCAAACCATTTGTGTGCCTCCAACCCAAGCAAACACATCAACAAACAGAGCAGAAAATAGTTCCAGTGAGCTTGCTGTTACCACAGAACATCAAACAACCCTCCTGCTAACTGCAAACATCAAGCTGTCAAAGCCACTGCCTTTTTTCCTGTTAAAATGGTCATGCAAAACACAGTTTGCAGTACTGCATGAGCACATTCACGCCAGACAAAAGACGGGAGCAGGAATTTAAGCAGGACACTTTAATTGACTTGTTAAAGAGCAAAAGGGCTGCCCTGAGATCCGAGTCTCAGGCTCCCAACGCGGTGAGTCAACACGCTGTCACAGAACCGGGGGCTGCATTGAAACAAGTCACCTTCCACTTTGGTTTTCGTTCTGCCTTTGGCTGTGACAAGTATGCACACACACCGCAGATGGACAGGCAGCTTCACCCGGCTCCACGCGAGCGGATGGAGGTGTCCCTGCGCCTGCCCTCATCCCACGGGGACGCAGGCTGGCTACGGGCTCAGCTTCGCTGGCCGCACGCCGGGGCCGGGAGAGGCACTTTTGCAAGCCCAACTGCTCTTGGCCTCCAGATCGAACGCTGGCTCCCTCAGGCCTCTGCCACAGACTGATACAGGGGTGAGTGTGTGTGCACATGTCTCTGTGTAGGTGTGGTTTTATTTTACAGCCTCTTCAACAACCCTTTACACTGGCTCCTGGAAAAACTCTTCCCATCAAGGAATTGTCCAACTCTGAAAATGGAACTGCAACTCACACTCCTACCTCGTTGTTTCAATGGGAAACGCAGATTAGAGAAAGGCTTTAGAGATGTCAATCCAGAGTAAATGAACACAAAGGTAAGTACTTTTCCCTCAGACAAACCTCCATCTGTTTGCTGGTGGGACGCACTACAAGTTCACGCCCAAACACCGCTTCTGTTAAGGACGGCATCTTCACAAAATGCCATCAGTCAGGTAAACAAGAGAAGTTCGGGATCTTTACTTACATCAAACAACTGTCAGCATCTTTTCCTCTGAAAAGAGACTCTTAGGAGCACCATAAGGTGTTTCTGCAGAGAGCTGTATTTATCGGGCAGGTGAAGGGACACCCAGGACCCCTCGCACTCACCGCTGCCGTTCCCCGCTGCCTCCCATACCCACACACCAGCTTTAAGGAGATAGGGAAGCACAGCAGGACGCTGCTGACCTGGGGGTGACTGCACCTGCACAGGGGAGGTAGGGAGGTTCTCTGAGAAAGTTCAAGCCTTTCTTTGACGAGCCCACGGCACACTGCAGACTTGCTGCATGCAAAAGAGGGCCAGGCCCATGCCAGGAACCAGGTCGGAGTCCCAGCCCTGCGCTTGCCACCACAGCTGCCTGCCCCTGGACACAGCACCTTTCCAGTAGCTTTAACAGTTACTGGTAACGACTCTTTCTTATCATCGGCTTCCTTAAGCAGCTATGTTCCACTCAGACAAAAAAATTGCAATGTCCCACCCTCAGCATCATCCGCTCCCAAATCTGATGCATTTGTGAACAATTTCTAAATTAAAAGGTTTCTAAAGGTCAAGGCTCACAGTTACTGCTTTTTGGCTTAGAAGTCCTGTTAGTGAATCAAAAGCATTCCCTGGCAAAAGTACCTTCTGTGACTACCATTTTCTGGTACTTCAGTTATTGTGGTGGCTAAAAATCAAACAAATCTCCTGTAATATCCTAGTAAAGGACTGGAGCTGTTTAGCAGAGTAGGCTGCTACTTGGTGCTTCATAATTACACTGCATTATTTGCAGATGCTTTTCTCTGAAAATGAATCTTTAACCACACTAACAGTGAAAATGTTCAACAGCAAATTGCTGTCACAGTTGCATCATTATGAACACAACATTTTGTGATCGGAAGTCAGGTGGTTCTCAAGAGTTAAATGGCTTTATTATTCCACTCTACAGAGTGAGAGATAGGAGATGTCAAAAGGACACTGGAGTAGTTAATCTGAGTAAAGCCTCAGTAAGGAACTGGAAAAGCCATATATCCCAAAATTGTAAATAGGTGTACAAAGAAAACAAGAAATAGATTGCAATAGCTCTCTGAAAGCATTTCTATCAGACATAGATACCCAGGAGGAAAAACAAAGCTCCATCTGCTTTAGTAACATGTCTCCTCTAGTGGCCAAGGAACACTAGCCTCGTGTATCTCCCTGCAAGTAAGAAAAATATGGAACATTCTTGTCTCTATGCTAAAGGTTAGATCTAAACTACTATGATTAATAGCCCCCGACAAAGAGAACAGAACCACCGAGCTAGCATTGAGAAAGTAATAAATAGACACGAAGACCTAGAAACAGTTGAACAGCAGATGACCTGTTGCATCACCTATCAAAGACATGCAACTCAACATCCAAAGAGAAAAGGAAGGTCAACTTAGACACATTTCAGGTGTTGAAAATCCAAAGTAATCCTTTGGCTGTAAGCACAGTCCTAATACGCCGTTCTAAGGACAATATTAAAAATAATCTTCAGCTTTACTAGCCATGGTTTGTGAAATACTGGGAATTACAGACAAAGTTGACAGCAAAACAGATAAGGGACAATACCCAATATTTTGAGTAAGACAACCCTATTTTCAGTTACTTTTCTTTTTTTGCAAAACAAGCTAAAAACTTCAGCAAAAGTGATTCTACAATTTCCCAGCAGGTTGTTAGAGAGAAACAGCTTGCCCATGTGACACATTCTTCTACAACTCTTCTGATACGAACCAGTTGGACCTGTGCAGCCAAAAGACCTGTGCACCTCCAGCGGTAACAGCACTATATGAAGAAAAAGCACATACTCCATCAGTCATATTAACAGTGCACATCTATGTCCTGTCCCCCTCACCCCATCCAAGTTTATCCTTACATTGGAATCCAGAGCATAAAATCTGAGAGAATCCTTGCCTCAGCACCACCTTTTCTCTTTACCTTTAAACTTCGCAAATACAAGAAAGAGCTGAGCCTCAAGAAGATCTCAGCATACACGTGTTCACACATCTGTTTGGAGTTTGTCTGAGGAATGCTCTGAAAGCTGTTTGCACTGGGCAGTCTTTAGCCAAAGGCTGCTAAAACGAACACGATTTCTCCTGTGACTGCTGTTGAGCCACCAGGATCCTGGTCCTGCTCTCCTTCCCTGTGCCCGCGAGAGCTGCGGCAGCATCGGCTGCACAGATAACACTCGCGATCAGGGAACACTCTTCAGGTGCTCTTGTTCCAGTGATTGCCAACTGTGACAGATAACCTCTTGCTGTAGTTTGCAATCGTACTGAATTAAAAAGAAACATAAAGAATGCCATGTATCAAGAGAGTTTCTGCATCTTTGGCAGCAATCTTCAAACCTGCCTTTCTGCGTATGTGACAGAGTTTCCTAACTAGGCCACTCATTTTAATATGTTTTCACATAACTAACACTAACCAGAAATTATGTAAACCTCAGCTCTTCTGAATGCATGTAACATCAAAAAATGTGTCAGGTATCTCAACAACAATCTGTTAGGAATAGCAGAATCTATATATAGTTTAATATCTCCTGAGCTCAGATGCATATTAGCAGCCTGTTTTAGCTGTAACTACCACAGGATTTATCATACTGTCGTCAGAAAGTTTGCCCACTCTTTACATATTTGGAATTTTATCTGTTATCTGATATGATGTTCAGGGAACGCTGGATTTTATACACAGTGTACACTCCACCACATTCAACAATTAATGCAAGCTACTATAGTATTCCCTATTTCAAAGTTAAAAGTCTGAAGAGCAAAATGTTACACTTTCAGAAATGAATACTGACTTGACTTGGACTATTTTCACAGGACATCACTGAATAAATCTCGGAGCTGATTTACAGAGACATCCCTTCCACACAGCTCCTATCAAAAACAAGCAAAACATAAGCCTGGTTTGGTCCACACTGTTTATACTAATTTCGAGTTTGCATCACAAAAATAGATGATCTGTAATCATGGCCTGTCAGCTTGGTTCAACAAAATGAACATTTCTTTTAGTTTATGTATACCTCCACCATCTCTGTATATTGGTTTAATAAAACAGTAGTTAATCTAAATAGGAATGTTAGCCTTCTGTCTCAAAATAATACACCCAAGTTTCAGGAACGCTTAATTTTAGAACTTATACGGATGATGAATGACACAAATATTTACAAGTTTCAAAATAAATTAAACTGGAAAAAAAATACTTTGCAGCTGAGCTGTTTGATCCTCCTCACACAGCCACAGCCTGTGGTTTTGTAGGTATACACTTTCTCTCCACGCAAAACCTCCTTTCCCTCGACACTGTCATTTCCTGCACACTTTGAGACGGAAGACGAATGTTCAGTGTAGAGCACGACTGTGATTACGCTCCCAGCGCATTCTTCATCTGTAGTCCAGCTGGTAGAGCATCTCCACTGCTCCTCTCTCTCCTGTGGGAGAAGTCTCTCATTGATGTATAGAGCTTTGCAGAAAGGTGTTGGATTAAAAATCTTAAAAGACCCTCCAAAACTTATGATCTCAATACCTTATCAAGGGATAAAAAGTGAAAAGTGTTATGGCTCTGCCCAATCTCAGGAATTGTCTTTTACAGAAAAATGCCTTAAAAGGGAATTAAGCTTTCACCTGCTTATGTTTTGATATTTAATTCATAGTTGACAGAACTGTTTCTCTGAACTTTACCAAACAGTAAAATGTTTTTATAAAGATGAAAACAAATACCTATGTTTTTACCACCTCTCACTAAAACCCTCTGAAACAGGCACCACAGCCACATCCCCTCATGCAAAACTCAGCAGTAACATAGCAAAGCACAAGGAAGCTCTGTTTCTTTTCATGCCAGTATTTACCCTACCACACCACAAACAGAAGAACGACTTTTACAAACAACTGGTAGTCAACTCTCCCATGTACCCATCACAGGGTGGCAGCAAGGAGTACTAAAGGCAGGGTGGCCCTATTTAGTTATCTCAAGAAGCACAGGAGAAACAAGTCCCAGTTACAGTTCTCAACCAGAAATTAGCTCATCCTGTCTCGCAGAACTACAAGCCTTTTCCAGTCTCACATAAGTGGACTATAAATTACATTAAAACATCAGTTTTCAAAAGCTGTAAGTTTGTTAGCCTGTGTTGCCCAAGTAGCACATTCCACAGCCAAGTGGAATGATTGCATCTACACAGCTGTCCACACTGAGGACAAAGGGTACCCAAGTGCAAAGTGTCTCTGCTATCTCTGTGTGTCCAGGAAAAATTGAAGTCCCTTCTCAAAAATCTCCCAAACATCTGCATATTCTCAACTTTGAACAAATGGTTTCCTTCTAGCAGTTGTGCCTGTCACGTGCTACTTCTTCTCCTGCTAATTTGGCATCCTTGCAGTTTCCACAGAGTCATGGGAGGGGTGACATTGGAAGGGACCCCTGGAGATGTAGTCCAACAAGGGCAGCTGCAGCATGTTGCTCAGGACTGTGTACAGTCAGGTTTTGAATATTGCCAAGGTCACCTCCATCACCTCTCTGGGCAGCCTGTTCCAGTGTTCTACAAGGTAAAAGGGTCTGTCTTTTATATTTAAATGGATTTTCTTGTGTTTCAATTTTTGCCCATTGTCTCTTGTCCTGTCACTGGGCACCACTGAGAAGAGCCTGGCTCTGCCTTCTTTAGTCCCCTTCATCAGGTATTTATACACACTGTAAAGATCCCCTGAGCCTTCTCTGCTCCAGACTGGACAGTCCCGTCTCTCTCAGCCTCTCCCCATGCATCAAACACTCCAATCCTTTAATCAACCTAATGGCCCTTTGCTGGACTCATTCCAGTAAGTTTGTCTCTCTCTCTTGCACTGGGGACCTCAGCACTGGACACAGCCCTCCAGATGTGTCTCACCACTGCTCAACAGAAGGTAAGGCTCACCCAGGATCCTGTTGGCTGCCCTTGCTGCAAGGGCACGTTGCTGGCCTATGGTCATCTTGTCCCCCAGGACCCCCAGGTCCTTTTCTACAAAGCTGCTCTCCAGCTGGCCAGGCCCCAGCATGTACTGGTGCAGGGGGTTATTCCTCCCCAGGTGCAGGATGTTGCTGAGATACATGAACACATTGGCCTGTTTCTCTACGCTGGTGAGGTCCCTCTGAACAGTAGCAAAACCATCTTGTGTATCAATCACGCCTCACAGTTCTGTATCTCAAAATGTTCACCTTCTGAATTTGGAGGCTAAAGCAAAGTTAGATGCACGAACTGGGGGGACATTCTGTTAAAGAAAAGTAAATCTGTAGTCTGCAGCTCAACATATTTCCCTTCCGCACTACCCGAAGGACTTTCACAGAAACGAAAGATTTCCTTAAACTTAAATTCACTCGTATAACCACTCAACTTCAGTGTAATCACTAGAAGAAGATTATGCTGAGAAGTCTCCCTGCGGGTCTAGCTTCCATCTGGGATTTTTGTTTTACATTTTCCAGTTGCCTGCAGAAGAATATCTGTTATAGACACAGAAGAACTACATCTAGCAACACCCAGTTATTCAACTAACAGACTTCTGCTGCCAAAACCAGCACACAGGGAAAGAGGTTAGTGGTAATCTAGATAACATTTAGTTTATGACTGGCTACAGTATATTCTATGCAGAACGCAAAGACTATCAGACACGCATTCCTATTCCCCAATTAAGCTCTACGAGCTACCCACTCCTTGAAAAAACAGGCAACTTAAAATTTCAACCATCCAGTCTTGATTTTCCCTCCCCCTTGCTTCTTCTCCATCGCTAGTATCTGTTAAAGCTGTCAAATATTCCCTTTCCTGATGCTTCCTAACTTCACAAACTCCTACTGTCTCTAACCTCCAACCATTTCCCTTACATTTGCAGCCTTGCATTGCTATACATGTATAGACCTTACTTTTTAAGCTACCAATTTACGCATGGATGTCTTGCAAAAAAAGTTTCCACGTTTGCACCTGTCTGGTAAAGGGTCTACAATTCACAAACTGGAAGTTTTCCTCCTTGTACGAGCATATAATCCAAAGCTGCAGTACAGCAACATTGCAGCCCAACCTAAATTCAGTAATGGAGACTGGGGCAGCCCAAATCCCACTACATAGCAGAGAATGCCCTATTTAATAAGCAATGAAAAAATTCCTTATTTAGGCAATCCATAACAGACAGCAAGATCACCAAATCACAAGTGTTTCCAGCAATACTGTATAACAAGCAGCAGGAGTAAACTACTGTGCTAGAACGCAGTTGACTTTTCAAAAATACTATTGCCTACAAAGTTTCCTCTCTTTTTTTCACACTGTCTTGTGTGGTTGCATAAAATCCTTCTGTGAAACTGAATCTAACACCCCTTCCATCCGCCCGTTAATTAAGGAAAAACAGAAAATGTGGAAAGATTGCATTATGTTAAAGCAGAATGTACCAGTTGTATAAGAGCCTTTGGAGCATTTCCAACTCTATTGAAACTTCCCTCTTCAGAGGAAGGAAAAAAAAAAAAAAGGGTCAGAAAAGGCCTAAATTACCTTTCTGATTATGGAAAGGCTTTACACAATTCACATCACACATTAAAAAAAAATCCTCAGAAGCTAAGCGAGGTTTCACAGGAGCCTGAAGCACTGTGAATTCATGAAAAATGAATTTAATCGTCAAAGCTGAGACTAGGAAGAACTGCTCTACATAACAAAAAAGTTCTCAGCTGCATTATTAAAAATCATTGCTTAAAAGATCAATTTATTTCAAAGGGTTGACTCCCTGCATTAGAAGTTATCAAAAGATACATGATCTAAAAGGAGTCTTTATCAAGCACATTGCCTGACTGCTATAACTGCAACTGTTGTAATTGCAATGCTTACGATCATTTTATATGTTTGTGGTTTTATTTTTATCTAAATGTAGACATAAGATGGCTGCAAAGCCTGTTAAAGACAGAAAATGGCAGGATCGGTAACACCAACAAACAACTTGCCTAACTGTAATAATGTTCCTATTTCCTTAAACTTTTGATATAAACTGTTAGATTCCATTTAGTCCCCATTCTAAGCCAAAAACTGCAACCTGAAGCACACAAAATAAACTGTACATACCAAACAGCTTTAATCAAAATACACTCTTCAACCGTTTCAGAAGACTAATATCAAACATGAAGGTAGGTCTGAAAGTGAAAAATCACTCCTCCCCTTACCAGCGACAATTTCTCCCCCACGTGGAAGGAAGCCTATGCTACATATGCCACGCATTCTGCACGGTGCTCGGGTAAGAATGGGAATAATTAAGGACTGAAGCCGATTCCTATGCCTCTTCTCAGAAAGCATAGAGAAAACCAAAGAATCAGAAGGTGTAAGAGCTTTGCTTCTCAGTACCACACTTCTTTACCCCCTGACTTCTCATGTTCTGCTGATAAAAGGTCAAATCTTAAAAAAAAAAAGCCAAATTCAAACAATTATACCCAACTGAAGGCTGAATGAAGGAATAAAGGAACCACAAAAGGAAAGACATTTTTTTTCCGTCACGACTAGACCATAGTAAGATTAATGTAGACATTTGGCCTATGGATTCTGCTTATGTGTAATCTACATGACCAAGAAATGCAACTTTATTTTATAAGACCATACTGCCTCACAGTATCTACCACGTTTTCTGACTCCACTTAAAAAAGTCATCGCTCAATATGACTGATGTCTCTCCAGTTTTCTCTCTTCTTTTAAAAGCACATCTAGCTACTAAGGCACTCGACAATGGACTGCTCACCTCCTTTAATATCCCACCATCTGTATTTGCCTCCATTTAAAAGATTTAATTCTGAGAGTCTACTATTTGTGAAATACTCTGATATAAATCTTTATGATGAGGTTTTGGACCTATAAACAACAGAAGACCTCCCCCCTTGCTGCTTCGCTAACTGCGCTATTGCTTCCCAGTAACTACGGAAAACCAGATGAAATCTGAACCCATTCATCAAAACGTAGAAAATACTCCTCCTTTCAGTTAGGGAGATTGTGCTTGTAGTATCTAAGTTGGTAAACAGAATGTCATTTCCCACTGTTACAATGTTAGATCATTTATTGTACCTGCTGACAGCATGTCAAAAACAAGTAGAAAAGAAAAACAACCTGCCGCCCAAAATAATAATCATAAAAAGCAAGTCTCTTTCTCCTGCCATTTAGGAAACACTGGCATTTCGGAAACAGAATAAGAAGCGTTTGCCATGACAAGTCCCACTATATATGTTGTTTAACAGGGACTCGCTATTAAGCTGAAGTTTCCAATGCAATACAATGTGCAATAATCTGTTTTTAAAATAGAACAGGCATATACTCAAAATGGCAACTCTAGCTTGATAAATTTAGGCTTACTAATTTGGAGATGTGTGCACAAATCTGTTTACTTTGGTAATGCAATTTCCTAATAATTAGCTACACGTGAAATGTAGGAATGCAACAATGACAGGACACTGCAATGTTTTTACAGAATACGATTTTAATTGCAATACAGGCCCTCAAATAAGTATGCAGAGATAAACTGGGAAATGATAAGTGTGTTAATATCCACTCATTTATAAAGAAATTTTCTCCTAAGTTCATACTAAACAACAGCGCCTTCTCCAAATATTACCAGCCTGTTTCTCCTGGTTCTCTGGTAGCTACTTGCTGAATTGGAAAGCTCCAATAAAGGCTGCCTTTATTTTAACATCTGTTATCAAAGTTTGCTAGCCATAATAATTGCAGTCATGCTCCAAAAATAACAAGGAAAGGAAAAATTAAAGGCTAACTCCCCATCCTCAATTTGCTACTACTATGGAATACATTGCTTGGATAAGCTACTATAGACAGTGCAGTACCTTCTGTCATGAAATACCTACAAACTAAAACAAACAGCTGGACTATAAGGATTTCCAGTTAAACACAGAGAGCACTCGAATGCCTCAAGATTCACACCTTCACTGCTCGGTGGCTAAGAGTAACAATTCCAGCCCAAGCACCAGGGATATTTTCTGCAGGACTGGCTGTGAACATCCAGGTATTGAGTGCTACCTTCAGGAAGAGGAAAGCCTTCTACCTCCCATCGCAGCGTTTAATTCATGAATGCTGATGCAACAACCAAAGTTGGGCATAAGTCTGGTTTCAAGATAAATGATGTCTTTGTTCAATTTAACTTCAGTTTTCAACCGGGAATAACAAAACTTAAAATTCATGCAAGAGCACTCTTAGTCCAGGTAAATGATTCACCTTGAATTTTATCAGCTCTTGAAACACAAGTGACCATTCCATAGCCTATTTTTTGCATCCACGAGTTTTCACATGGAAATTACAGACAAACAGGCTTGTAGGTAATAAATCTTCCATAATTTATAACAACTTTGTAAGAAACTGGAGGAACTAGTTAGCAAGACTCAATTTGGAGACAGATTGTGTAATGTAGTCTTTATGATACTTGCACAATAGTTTATTCTATACCTGTTATACATACTAAGTGTGGTCAAGAAGGAAAAACAAGCCAAGTAAAATTACTGTGCTTGCTGCTGTTGTCGATGTCACAATGCAACGGGAAGACAAAAACATAGCAGACGTAGCAAACTCAAATGCGTAAAACCACACCAGTGGTAACTAGGTTGTTAGTACATCCCGGATTTGTTTCTCAAACAGTGCCACTTGCCTCAAGATTTATGAACATGCTTAACTAAGGTAAAGGAAAAAAAAAAATCACTTGAAAACAGCATTTTCATTGACAGATTTCATTGACTGCTCCTACAGTAGTGAGCATCGTTCCTACACGAGTACACTAGAGCTATGCAGTTAGAAAAACAAACAGTGCAGATTTGTAGTTTATACAAGGAGCTGAGCTTCCTAAGTGTTTAACTAGGAAGTTATTAAAACCCAGCAATTTTTACCTCCAGAGGGGACTATCAGCCTTATCTGTGGGCTCAGCAGTGTTTTCTCTTTATTTGCTACTTGTCACAATTACAAACTTTCAGTAAGGAACTGGACCAGTCATGGTAATTTAGTATGAGATAAAAATCTATGAAGCCAGATGGTAGCTCACATTCTAACAGCTACAAATTGCTAAATTGGCATGGGAAATCAAGATACTTATCAATTCACTATTATTATTCCAGGTTTCCCATTCCTTCTCTATTTCTATCTTAACTATTTAAGCCAACCTAGACAGACAGCCCATGGTTGCTGATTTTCATAGCTAGAGCTAGGGCCAAATGCAGTGATCTAAGTAGCGATGGCTGTTTCAGACAACCCGAACGTGTGCTGAACACGTACTGCTGCCAGGCGTAACTGGTTTGTACTTAGTAGGATATTCAGTCATTTCAACTATAGTCACCAACTTCAGTCTATGAATGTAAACATTTTGCCCATCATACGTACTAATGACTTCGGAAAGTCTCTACTTCGGTAACCTTTGTGTTTCTACTACCCCAAAAATAATTTTCTAAGACATTCATGTTTCACATCCAAAGCACAAATATAAAAATCGATGCCACCATCCCTGACAAAACCTCCCATTGTTTTCATTTGAGTTACTACTAAGCTGAAAAACATATTTCCTGAAATTTGACCAAGTCTGATGACCTCTTCCAGCAATCAATAATCAAGGTAGAAGGAAAAGGTGGTTTGTTTGACCTTTCAAAAGCGTATCAACTTTTATTTGGCCAGGACAGCTTTTAAAAAGCTATTGTAGTTTCCGAGGCTTAGACTTGTTGCACAGACTGAGCATGTCTGCGCAGTGTCTGCATTAGTCTCTTTAAATGCTCAACTGAACAGGACAAGCTCAGAGGAGGAAATGAATTCACAACAGGAGATCCTCCAGTTGATTAACTTCACCCTCAGTGGTGGATGTCAGTCACGTTAATTGGAATCAATACACAGCAGTTAAGGGGCCACAGGGATAATCAGGCAGGGCAGGGCGACAGGCCCATCGGTTCTTAAAATAAGCTATCTGTTAACAGCTTACAGTGGCATGTGACAAACCTTCCCTGCAAAGGAATGCAAAGCATCCCTAAAATTCTAATTTAACACACAAATAAAGATAATTTGGCAACACTTAGCTTACAATCTAGCAATAAAGGAAACAATCACTACAAATTAAATCAATGTTAAACTGATCAAAGTAGTAAAATCGGAAATTAGGCTCCCGGAAAAGCTTATAGGAAATCCTTGATCCAACTTTTACACAGAATAAAAAGAGAAGCCAAGGTCTTAAAATCATGTCATAGATAATTTTAATTATGCCCAGCTGCCATTTTATTGTACACCTAAGGCTGAAATTCAATGCACAGTTTCGAAAGTGGTAATATGTCAAAAGATGAAAAAGGAATAAAATCCCAAAGATTTTCTGCTCTTTAGATGAGAAATCACTCAGGATGCCTACTAGAATAGTCACATCCTAAGCATCTCTTTCTCTCTTGCATCTACAGTCTAGCACCATGCCTCCTTCCTCCCACTCTGCAACCCAGCACGCTATCTTGATCTGCGAGGGCAAGATTTGCAATGTCTGATACACGGGGTGTTGGAACAAGACACATCTAAGTGTTATGCCGTACACAGAAAAAGCCTCTTGGGTGGATCTCACCAAAAATTCCTGCAGAAAAATACAGTCCTGTCCGTAGCACCATTAGTTACCCTTCCTCAAAACACGGCCTGGTACTGGCACATGGGTATGATACACCAGATGTCAATCCCTGCTGCATACCCTTACATATGAAGTTGAGAAATCTGTTTCAATACAATAAGACAAATACACCTGTAAGAAAATGTATCTTCATTTCTTTTAGAATACAAAATACTGCTGAATCTGAGCTTCACAAGATAATTTTTTCTTAGCCTTTGAGACACGACACAATACAAAAAGGAGCAAATTAACCTTTGGCCAAAGGCTTTTCTATCTTTCCTCTACTCCTTTAGGGAGTGAAATGAATGCCAGATGTTTTATTGCAATGTCTTCATACTCTGAACTACAGCAAATATGTCCAAGACAGGATCAGGGTATTTTATTTGTTATTACAAAGGCATCAAATCATATTTAACAGATTTATATAAAATCTGTAGCCATCTACATACAATCATCCTTCCCATTAAACTTAACCTAGCCTAACGAATTAAGTGCACAGATTAAGATCACAGTCTTTTTTTTCTCCTCAGACGTACACAAAGACTTTGTGAAATCTGGTTAAGCACTTCGAGGTGGGAGGTTTTCTGTTAGCCTCCTTAGTCATTAGCAAAAGGAAAGGAAATAAGGGCACCCTATTCTTTACTGTCAATATCAACTGGTCATCCCCTTGGCAAATAGGCATATTTTACAGAGCCCGAACTTGTTAAAAGAGCTCTTAAGTGAACAAAAAGCAATGATTTCCCCTTCAAAATCACAGCTCTGCCTTCTGAGTTTCTGCCATCTGCCAGTGCTAAAATACCGACCCCATCATCGAGCGGGTCAGTCCTGCTGCCGTAGATGATGGTGTCGTTCCATCCACCATAAGCTCACTTGGGTATCAAGGGAAGGAAAGACATTCAGCTTGCTAATGCAGAGAAAGCGGCTTTTTCAAGCTACCAGGCTCAAAGCCATGTGAGCATTGCAATGAAACCTTGTTTTAAATTAATTACGAAGAAAGATTACTGATATCACTCTGCACTTAGAGAACTCTAAAAGCAAAATTTCCCAGTTCACTGGGGTTATGCATCAATGTGTTCTCTGTTTCTCTAAAATTATGTATCTGAATAGCAGCCTTAAGAGATAAACCCAGTGCATGTTGAAGACATTCCAGCCAAATATTGGACTATTTAGAGTTCTTGAGGCTTTTCTTAGGAAGTAATCTTCCCTCACCACTTGATGCAAAGCAGCAGATCTGCTTTTTTTTAATCATACTATTTGCCTAATTTAAGGTGCCAGTGTGTTTTTCTGAAAATGGTTCTATCTTCAGTAAGAACGTGAACGCAAAGCGTGGCAGAGCCCAGGCAGGCCCAACACCCATGAGGAGTTACACTATGTCTTCCTCAGAAGAGGGTTTCCAGGCCTGCGTTACACAGCACCTGGCCTGATGTCAAGTTTCTGAGTGCTCTGGCCAGAATAACCCACTACATGATCTAGTGGAAGTCCACACTATCTCTTGACTTTCAGTTTCTTTGTATACAAAAACACTAAAATTACCACACGCAACTAAATACTTGTCAAAGTTTATGATCTTCAAAAGAAATGTTGTATTTAATACATATCTTACAAAAAAAGGTCTGTCCACACAACAGTAATATCTGAATGCAAACCAGACATTACAGCACTGTATTTCTTTGGGCATCTAGCTTAATTTTATTCACATTCCCACATCAACTACCTCAACAACAGACAGAATCATCACTCGCCAAGAGAAGACTCAGATGTCAAACCAAGAGACTTGTCTACACAGGCTATATAATAGCGCTGAATGTACAGGGTATAATATAACAACACCAACTGGATTTCATCACCTCACTACAGTCTTAAACTTCCAGCAAACAAAGCAGAGAGTTGGACACTTCTCAAGACTACTGTTAAGTATTGGCATAGCTGGTATGATTTTTTTCCCTGGTTAAATGAAGTATAGATGAAGTTGCATTGGCTTCAGCAAATAACCTGCTTTCAGACAAAATTCATATGGGAGAGTCTCAATATTCACACTACTTATTCTATCCTTTTAGTTTAATAACTGTTTTCATCAACTAATAGAAGTGATCTGGTAAGTTCAAGTAGCTGGGCTGAGATTGTTGGCAATCCTTTGAGTGAAAAGAACAAAAAAAATTATTCTTTCCTCCTGTGGAAAGCTAATTTATTTTCTTGATTTGCCTAACTAACTTAAAATCTTCAGGCATTTCACTGTAATAGGACCACATGCAAAGCACTACCCTATATCCTATACCCATTCTTCATCCCAGCGACAGGCAAAGCAAAGCATGACTATCAAATGCAGTAGTATGAAAATTCAGGTAGCATGCTCTATGGTGAGCACGTTGAAATCCCTACAGCAGATGTGGGATCCTGGATGCAAATGGCACACTATATGCTGGTAAGATAATCAAATGCCTTCACTTGAAAACATGCCAGCCCTGTGCTGACTGGTGGCCACACTTACATTCTCAAGCTGCGGAACCCACTCAATTTCCATTCACATACTCATGTACTCGAACACAGGCCTCCTGTCTATCCCCCGTTATTTCCTGGTTAATGCTTGTACATACTGGCAAGGCTGACCGATCCGTGCTCACTTCCAAAGGGCAACCGCTGCAAATACAAGTCAAGCTCACTTAATAGAGGCCAAGAAAGTTGAGAATATCTCTGTGATTCTGGGTTAAATCTCCAGTGAAGTCTTAGAACCATTGCGGTTCAAACATCAAGTTAACAAAAAGATATAAAAGATCCTTTTCTTCAACGGTTTTACATTAATAGTTCCAAACAATATCAGTTCAACTAGAAACAGAGAAGAGACTAAGGAAGTAGTCTTGACCCAGCACAGCAGTATAGATGAGTTGAACGTGATACACTGTCAAATTTAATAGCTTCAGAAATAACAAATTAGAGCCATAATTTGAATTTCAGCTAGCTTCTGAAGCAATGAGCTTCTCTTTTAAAACAAATCAAGACTAAGGGAATGTTCGAGCATTTTAGTTCTCAACTTGGAATACTTTATTAAAAGTATACACGGATGAAGCAAAAAATGAAACATAACATTTGTATGTTATGTGTATAGGATACTTTTTGTATTATTCTCATACTTTAATAATCAAAAAGCTATTGCAATTCATTTCTAGAAAAGATATTTGACCTTAAGGGATATTTGTCAACTTACACAAAATGGTAAGGATTTTTGTTCCACCATCACAAATGGTTTCAATCAAAACTTGTGTCTTGTTTTGACAGCACATCCATTTTTATATTAGCTGTACCATACCTAGAGTTTTATATCTAAACCTTAGAACTATTTCTATAGTTGGTTTCCATTGACTGGAAAAGATTAATATGAAGCATCTTACTATTACAGCAAGTTCAAGTATGAGTGTTTTATATGCACAATGAAGACAAGCTAGTTCCAACAAAGGACAGTTTAACTGCATACATCTTGGCATAGTACTGAGACTGCCTAGGCCAGCATTATGGGTCTTGACCACCTGGAGAGATGTGAAGAGACTTATGGGGGTAAGCAGTACCGTGGCTCCTTCGGACTGGAAGAGTGAGAATTAGCTGTCTTTACTGGCTGCAAACATTTAAATTACCTTGGGAACTGTTAAATGCCTCTAATTGATGGATGAAGCCCGTTTCTCCCAAGGCAAGAGGCATTTGCACCTCTGGCCTGTAATTGCATTGCTGTTTCATTCTGGAGGAACTGAGCCTGTTACTGACATAAGGAATCACACAAAAGCAGTTAACTGAGGAATTCCTACTCTCAAAAAAAAAAAAAAAGCTTGAAAACCACCCGATTGGATGAGCCATGTTTCTTATTAAGTGAATCCACACAGTACGAGCGGTCACTAATGCAAAGTACATTAAACATTTGATTAAAAATTGGGAAAGTTATTCTAAGTCATTTCACATACCCAAAACGCTGTAAACATGAATAAGGGCAGAGTCTCCTAGCAAGGGCATACCCGAATGTGGTATTTCCTGGAATAACATTAAGAGGGTTGGTCCTACCATCATGTGAGCAAATTGCAAAACATGACTTAGTCAAAGTGTTGCTGCTGCTAAACCCTATAAGCAGGCAGTGTTTCTTCAGGAGTTCCACATAACAGAAGACTACATTTAATTCAAGCTGAGCAACTTGAAAAATCACGATGTTACCTTTTTAATCAATAAGATGAACACAGGATTGAGGTCTAAAGCTGAAAGGAACAAGAGCCTTCTCATTGAAGCAGTTGATGGGAAGGCTTACTTGAGAATTTGGGTTTTTTTTCCAATTTATTTCCTTGAGACACAAACCATATTTTCATTGAATACATATGGTGCTCCATTCTTCACTGGAGTCTCTAAATATTATCTTAATAAAAGCAATACAACTAAACCAAAATACGATTTTTCGAGTTCTTCTGAAATATATGAGAAAGCAGCTCAAGTATGAAGAGCTGCAAAGTACAGGATTACCTGGGATTCAATTGTATACAATTTGCATTCTTACAGATTACAGTGCATCAGCATTACAAAGATCACATGCCCTAAATTGCTCCTTTTAATATTTCTTTTTATCTCAGCATCAATATGTCAACTATATGTTTTAGAAACAAAGCAAATCAATCAACAGCTAAGTGTTGTCAGGATTTCAGGGCTTGTCTGTTGTCTTTTCATTAAATCCCATCCTTAGTTCTTCTTTTGGAATTACAGAGTTTCTCTCAATTATTTTTACCTTACCCCACGTTAACTGACAGTCCAGAATACAACAGACTCAGCCACCCCACACCAGTTTCAGTCTTCCTATACCCTCCTCCCTCCTGTTAAGATTACAAACCAAGTTTTACAGAAAAACAACTGCAAGGGATAGTGGCCTAGAAAGGAAAAAGATGTACAGAAATTTCCTCCGTCAGGTAGGTAATATGAGTTAGACAAAACAGTCTTCAGGGAAGGGTAAGGTACCTCTGAAAGTAAAAGTTGAACATGTTCCTCAGACAGGGAGTCCAGCAGGAAGAAGTGATGAGGAACAGCAATATTCCATGTAAAAAGCTCATTAGGACTGCACTGAGAGCTGGTAGGAGAGAGACAGAGACTGAAGAAAAGCAGAAGCAGCAGCTCAAGCCTATTTAGTAAATGAATCCACAAATGCAAGACATCAGCATTTAGAATTCCAATCCTAAATTCAATTAACAATTCTTAGTAAAGAACAGGAAAATTGAGAAAATCTGCCTGCACGATAATATCAGATAGTAGTCGATCACCTTTCTGCACCCTCAAGAACTCATAGGCTGGCTTCTGCATGCCCGCAAGACAACACGGGGGCTTCGGCTCCTGCAAGGATGCTGGGGCAACATGAAGCGAATGGAGCGGCCATCTCGCACCGGATTCAGAGATTTTCCTACAGACACTGCGAGGGCTGGGGGGGTCGGTATCTGGTATGAGAGAGAGAAGCCAACTGCTGGAAACGCAGGCTGGAGAACTGTCAGGCAAAAAAGAATCACGTGCATGTGGCAAATCCAGTTTCTACATGCTTTTGGTCTGACAAATCCTAGCTTAGACACTGTTTTATCTCCTATGGATTAGTAAATCAGACAATTGCTTGCCCTATGACAATGAGATCTAGTTTTGTTATCTCTAAATATTCTCCAAGTCCAGTCAGCCTGAAATAACATACATTAGGGTTGTGTTCCCTTTAACATGCACATTTTCTCTGCGAAAGATGGATTGATGGCAAAAATTGATCTAGAGCATCCCAGGACTACTGCTGAAAAATATTTAATTCCAATACCAGGATTAGGATCCCTTAGAGCCAAGACATTAATGTCTTGTAGATGCTGCTTGGCCAAAACTGCAATAATTACACTTTGTGCTTAAAGAAAGAACTAAATGAGAAAAATGATGCTATCAGATTACTGATACACTCATCATCCAGTCAAAGCCAGATGCCTTCTCCTTACCTAGATGCAAAGGCCTGGAAGAAGGTTAAAAAAACAACAAAGTTTCCAGCGTGGCTTAAGTAGTCACAGAATTCCTGCATGCACATCATTATTTTATTAGCTGCAGCTCAACCACAACATTAACTGTTCATGTCTCTACCTGGTTATTCATGACAACGTGCAACTAAATATTAGATTATACTCACTGCCTACTTTCATTTTTGTACTCTGCTCCCGCCAATTTAACAACGATGAGTTAGTTAAAAAGCAAGACACAGCAGGTTGAGCTGAACACACAACAATCTACACCACTTTGAAACCCTAACAGAGGAAAATGTCTAAACTAGACAAGGAAAGTGTCATTAAAACAGCCCCAAAAGCTATTTTATTTCTTTGAGTCAGATTGTGGCTCTTAAAGCGTAGAAATTTGTCTGACAAACATGGGTTACATACCCTCTCTCAAAGGTCTAGCAAATTCAGGCCTACTAAATAGAGATAATGCTCAACAGCTGAATTCATAAAAGTCCCAAATACCTGAACTCTTGAAAGAGTGGCACCCACTGCAAAGGTGGGTATACGGTGTAAAGGACATTAAACCACTGTGGTATCTAAGAGCTTAGTGACAAAGCAGCTTGTTAACTCCAGTGCTTCGAAGCTTTAAATAACTTTTATATCAAACAAATATTTTAAATCAGTTGAGCATTGGGTTTTTTTGGTGGAGGGATGGGTTTGGTTTTTTCCTAATCAGCCTACAATTCATTTTTATTCATATATATTCATATATTATTCTTTATATATTCATATATTATTCTTCATGTATTGTTCTTTAAAGGCAAAACTACTTATATCCACAATATATTTGCGTAAGAGTAACAAGCACTTTATTTTGGAAAGATCACCAGTATCAACTGCAAAGATTAGGAGACAATGAAAATTGGACAGGCTTGGCCTTACTCCTACTTGAAGTTGTTTAAATAGTTTTCTTGCTCCTACAAACACTTTCCTGGGGCAAGCGGGGGGTGGAATTTCTCATGCTCTTTAAGTACTTCAGTATTGATAACTTTAGGAGAATTGTTACTTTCCGCTCCATTTGATGCCCAACCCTATTACACACTGCCTTGAACTTCTTGTTTTACAGTAAAATCCACTTGCAGCCAAACTGGATACATATGGCACACAAGAACTAGTGAGAGTACTGCACTGGAAGTTGTGTGTGATGTCTTGCATTGTAAATCTGAATCCCTGTCAGTGTTTAAACCTGTGAAATGCAGAGGGAATTTAAATAATGATTCAGTTATGGGAGCAGGTGGTTGTTCAACTTGCTGAATGTTCATCCTGCTGTTAACAGCTTACACATTTATACTACAGTAAATGAAACAGTAAAGCACTAGAAAGAATATAAGGTGTTAACAACCACTACAAAATATTTCTGTAAGGGTACATTTCCTCCATTTCCCATCAACATAAATTCTGACAACAAAAAACAATATTAATCCATGCATTCATTCATCTTTAGCATCTGCTTTTAATTTGCACATTAATAGAAGGCTACGCTGCATTATTAAGTTTTTCTTATTAGTGATTGAATCAATATTTCTGCTCCTTTGGTAGTGTCAGTTCATTAGTTCCCTGAAGCTGATGAAGTTTATTTGGATATTTCAAAAGGAGACCATATTCTATTTAAACAAACAGCCAACACAGAACATGCTGCTTCACAGGGACGTCATGGCACATCTGCATCTCCTTAAGTGGAGTCACTTCAGCAGCAGCAGCATAGCCTTCAGTTCCCATCTAACTGGCTGAGCCAACTTTAATCCACAAGTAATCACACCATACTGGTGGATGCTCGAGTACACTCATGTAACCAAAGACCATTTAATAGGAAAAACCACACAATGCCCATGGCACTGCGATGGTCCATATTCTGTCACCCAAAATAATTTTTTCTACCCCTTACTGAAATAAACTCTACAGTTATGACTATAGGTGCAAATTCTCCATAGTTATAAAGCTTTTGGTAACATCAAGTAGCACATAAATTTGCAAGCCTCTCAGATAACACACCAAACCACACAGGTTCATATTTAGTAACACAGTGTAAACACAGAGGTGTTGCTAATGCATTTTTCATCCAAATCTGAAATTAGCAAAACAATCACAAACAGCGGAGAAAAACCCTGTCAGCAGCATTCCTTACTAGTGCTCAACTGGTATTGTCAAAAAATAAACGCAGACATATTTTGCAGCCAGAAAGCCTTTAGGCAGCAGCTTTACGCTTAGGGGCAGGCAGAACCGTGCTGACAGATATGTTCCATTGACCAAGGAAAATTTTAGGCTACCCCTAAATTCCTCTGCAGTTCTATGAGTTAGGAAAGAAGTTAAAATACAAATTCGTGATGATGGGAGAGATTGAGCATCTGATCCCTTTGGAAATAATTTGCAGCAGTTAGATATACTGTCCTTTTTCCCCTGCCAGAGATTAGAGCCCTGACAGCAAAAATTGTCATGGGAGCACCCCACAAGCCCTCCCACTGCACAGCCAACTGCGCTTGGTCAAGTCCTCTTTATTGGCTGACTTTCCACTGAAGCACAGGAGGGAACACACAGTAAGTCCTGCCTCTGCTGAGCCTGGCACGGAAAACACAAATTGCAATGTCTTAATCACAATGGCTAAATTTTGAGGGGAAAAAAGAACAAACCAAAAAACTTTCTTACTATGCTGTATTAGACAAGCAGGAATGATTGCTGGCAAGCAGGCCTCTTTTTCCTTGCATCACAAGATTTGCTATCAATAACCTCCCAGAGAAAGCAATCGGGTGTACACTGCATTGCATTTGGGAACCCGTAGATACTGTGATTATTCATTCATCCCTCTGCAGACAATTTTTCACTTAACATCCTATATTTCTGAGGGTTTGGGTTTGGTTTTTTGTTTTGTTTTTAGAGAATTTTCATAGATATCTAAATGAAAGTTAAACTAACTGAATTATTGCAGTTGTCAAGCAAAGTAACTTTGAAACCCAGGAAATATGTGAAAGGCAGTTTATACAAACAACAGCTTCTGTAGCTGCATAAAGGGAGTGAAACAGCTGACAAAAACATACCACTTTTGCACTTTCAAATAATCTGTTTTGACAGTGTCACAGTAGAACACATACATTAGTGATTTCTCATTTGTATCAGCTTCACTGGTGGAGAATCAGAGTTAATTTCCTAACTAAAGAAAACCACATGCGTGTTTTACCACTTCCTGCCGTTTGGAAAAGCCTACGTCTACCTACGACTCCCAGCTTAGGAACCAGCTTCACTGCTTCCTTTGGAAGATGACAGGAATCCACTAATGATGTTAATGATTACAAAGCTTTAAAAATTGAGACAATTACCTCTTTCAGTCTCTAAACAGGTAATCAGTTGTGACCAACTTTTCTCAATTTGCTAACAATCAGTAAGTCTTAACTAAACATTTAAAAGCATAAGGACTTCATTTAAAAGTTTAAGTAGAATCAGTATAAAACTTAAATGACACCATCTGTTCTTAGCAGACCACGTTCTTTAAGTGTTGTAAGTACAACAGGGCTGTGTAGAGCTCATCAAAAAATAGAAAACTGCATGCTAAAATTAAGACAATCTCTTGAAATTCAACTCCAGAAATACTCCGAGCCACCTTCTTAATTATTATCTACCACCAAAAGGTAACGCGTTCATTCATTTAGTACCTATTGCATACGCCACTGAAGGGCATAAAAAAATATCCCACTGGGATTACAGAGTGAGAAAAATAACTATAAATAATGATGTACAGTAATAAGAAATCATGGTTTAACTTCAATGTGTTCTGTAAAATCAGAAAAGGTGTACAAGGATTTAAATACATGAAGATACAGACAATGTTTTAATAAGCTGGTAAGGTTTTCTAATAAGTGAAAAGAAAAACATTAAAACTAAGTATTACTCTAAAAATAAACATTATTAATTCATTAAGTTAAACATGATTTATTCAAGTGTCTAAAAAAAAATCTTCATTATTTTTAAAAATATCGAAAAATTTTCAAGATGACATTATCCTTGACATTGATGTGACAAGGGCAAAGCTTTTCACAAAATGGAGACACGTTACAACATCAACCACAGAAAGATGGATACACTAAAAATGAAAGTTGTGCACGTTTGTACTACAATTGCAATACAAAACCATGTGGCCTATTCTGTAACATTACAATTTGGTGTTTTGAAAAATAGTCCTGTATAAACCACAATGAAAATAAACTGCGGCATACGTCCCACATGAAGTAGAGTCAGGAACTTGCATGCCGCCTCTATTATGGTGAAAACTCAGCTGCACGCACCACAAACCATTCTGCTTCTACTCATTAAGATTTTGCTTAAATGAATACGGAAGTTCAAGTTCTAATAGGAGCTATATTGTTGTTTGTCACACTAGTCAGACTAACTCTTCCATTATCCAGAGCACTTGCAGTGGAATACTTGAATTCCTTTTCCCTCTAGTATGTCTTTTCTTATTTACCAACTTTGTTGGAGCATGGTTTTGGGGGGAAATAACCCAATTGTTCTTTGCTGAAAGTTTGTTAGAAAGACTGCCAACCAGGGAACCCAAACCACTCATCCTTTCCCTGAAATCATCACACAAAATACTTGAACTCAAGGGAGAATTTGCAGCTGATGGTAGCAAGCAACGTCCTTCTCAAAAATACAAACCCCTCTCCTGTTCTTCTGGTGTTTTAGTGAGAGTTTCTGAACAGAGTAAACGACATAAATCACGGTTTAGAAGGCTGGGGTGACAGGGGTGAAGATCGCAGCACTCCCGCCAGAGCACCGAGACATTCCAGGGTAGTTTGGGGTGGCGGCAGGGGCAAGGGGCTGCAGGTGCAGCCTAATTCTAGCGACTCAGGAGACAAGTCACTTTATAAACCTTTGCTCTCACTCTGTCATCTATAAAATTTGTACAAAAGCCTAAGTGATTTTTAGCACAGTGTTAGGATACACATGACATCCCAGTTACAGCAACTGCTATTTCTGCATAAATGGAAAATGATCTGAAGACACATTTGCAACCTAGAAGTGGTTTGTTTTAGATTTATGAACCTACCCTACACCACCCCAAGGCCCTATTGTATTCACATCTATAGGCTTTCCAGGAGCACAGAGTCTCAAAATAAATGAAGAGTACAAAAATTTGTGCTACAAATGTGTATTTAATATTACAGTTTTGATACCAACTCGGCCAAATCACAGTTTGGAATGGTTTGGGTTTTTCCAAGTTAAGCCTTCTGAGTTTTCACCATATACTCATGCTGGAAAACCTCCCATACCAAAATTATGGAGAATACAAAACAGACTTGAGTCTATTTTAAATCACTGTCACGTCTACTATCATAAAGAACTACACGCTTAAAATACATCAACACCAGCACTCAATACCCACTAATAACACTATCTTTAGGCACGTCAGGGAAGCTGCAATAGGGACAGGTTTATTAACCTCAAGTAACTGGCACCAAATTTCTACCCAACCAGATCTAGAAACTACAAAATCTCACAAAGAAATTATTCTCAGAAAATCTGCAGACTACACAAATTTAGTACCAACGTGTTTCAGAGCCCCAGTCTCAACCTTCAGGTGGCAAGTCTGCACACGCGCGTACACACGCAGGGAAAGAACAGCAACAGACGGGCAGGGAAGCCTCAGGAACACCTCCTCCATGACTAAGATTACACCCTTTTTCCTGCTCTTACAACTTATCTATGAAGCATCAGTTTCCTCCCCATATCAACAAAACCTTCCTTGCAACCTCAAACTTGTCTTTTCCACTGGACAAGAAATGAGTCCTTGCTCAGTTACCGTGTTTCTTTTACAAACATGATAATCACTTACTGAAGTCTTAGTAACAATCACACCAAGAAAAAACATTATCAGCTCCACTTTTGAAATACATTTGATTTATCTATGGTCCATTGTATGAAAATAGAGTCATTTAAACTCTGCCTTGGTTTGCCATTCTGTGCCATCCAGACTTCGGGAGCCAAAAGACTGACATCTAGTTCTACCAAGTATCCTTGTTTCTCAGTTTTCATTCCAGTAAATCAACCACTATAGAACAGTATTATATTCTCATTCAGAAATGGACAAGAACAAATTTCATACTCATTACATCATTTCCAATGCTGGTACACTCATATTCTTTATAGATGACATTTTTGATTTTCACTTTTGTTTTATAGAGAGCAAGACATTTAAGTTACTACCACTTCATTTGTAAAAAGGCTATAAACAAGACACACGTGAGGCATTGTCTGGAAACTGCTAACATGAGAATCAAGATGTGCTGAAATACCTGAAGGCAATTATTTAGCTATGATTGTAATTAGCTGCTTTTAAATCATAGTAATGAGCCAATGGAGTAGTACTCATGCAGAGGAAGTCAATGGGAATCCATTACAAAGCTAATTAAAAGACAGTCTTTACGAAGAGTCATGGGTTTTTTTCTCCCTGTTAGGTCACACAATCCAGTGAACTGTGCACTTGGAAAATTTCTGCCAGCAAGGCTGGGAAGCACCCCTCCCCTTGTGCCTGTAAACCCACAATAAGTTTTGCTTTAAAGGAACCTTCTACTTCAACAAGAGACAGGAAAATATTTTGTTCTATTTTATGTGTGAATAGAATAAAAATAGAAGAGGTGTAATTAAGAGCATATAAAGACACACTGCACTCACGCTTACTTGCTGAATACCTATGCTGCGCTAGCAATGAAGATAAAAGCTGAACAACTGGGTAAGTTAGACGTTAGCCAAGCCTTTCACCGCTACTTCAGCGCCGCTCTGCCTCCAGCCGCGGTGGCCCATTCATACTGCTTTGCCAGCCAGAAGGAAAACTTCAAGCAAGAAAACAACGTACAGTTGTTCACAATTTAACAATATTAACTTTACTGAAGCCTATAATGAATTATTTTAGTAATGACTTGTAATTGACCCAACAGATAAAGATTTATGGAAGATTCAACAAGAAAAGTAGAAGCAAATACCTGAGCAAAATTGCATTGCTATTTTGGGTTGGGGAGAGGGGGAAGAAAAAGAAAAAAGATGCCTAGAAGGAAAACATAGCTCCTAACACATCGATTACAGCAACGAGCAGAATGATGAATGACTATGCTGTGCTGAAAGGGCACATGACAAGAGGATATTGTTCTCACCTGTGGACCTCTACTTCACTCAGGTTTTAATGAATCATAGTCCTTTCAGCTCACTTACAAGTCTCAGCTCTTTACTCCCTGTACAAGACTTAAACATTTCTGTTCCCAGCATTCGTAGAACTACTGTTGACTGAAGAATTTATTACTCAATCCAGTTGACAGCATGCTGGAAACAGAAGAGATTTAGTCTGTCTTTATATACATTCCCAACAACATCTCATTTTGACTCAGGAAATATTCATCATTTTCTAAAATGTCCTCCCTGCTCCTTTAGCTGCAACATGCCCAAGGAGTCAAAGAATAAAACTGTGCTACGCATATAAAAACACACACTTACTGAAAGGTTTTATTTAAAGCTTTTATTATAACTGCAGTCACAGCATGGAAAGTAAGTTCAGTATACCATCACTAACGCAAAAATTCAATTTCAGGGAGCAATAAACACTTTACACACCTCTCCTTTAAAGCGAATTTAACAGACACATCTTTCTGCACGTATCAAAGTCATAACATCTAATGGGGATTTTTAATGTTTTGCCATTCTATTGCACTTGACAAATAAGTAACTGTCAGATAACCCAACAAACTACACATAGGTGTTTAACCACCCTCACAGGTTAATTAAAGACAAAGATTAAAGGCTGCAAAGCAAAAGTTGATTTAAGCATGTCCTTAGTTTCCAATAAAAAAAGAATTGAGTAACTACTGCAGCTTTGATGCAAGAAAACCATCAACTTTTTATGTTAAAAATCTATACATCGGTGTCCAGTCAGTTCTGTGCTATTCACACAAGCAAATCCTTGCTTCCAGGTATTTCCCTCTATTCCAATAGAAAAGTTGCAGCTTTGCAGCAACGTGCAGTGTCTCACGCTCAGTATTTGTTGCCAGTGGTCACAGTATTTATTATACCAACAGTAGAGGTTCCAACTAAAATTTGTGTAAGCCAAAGAGATGCTCTACATTGAGGTATTTCATAGAAAAATAGTAAATAATGATGCAACAACAATTATTAGTCACAAATTTTTGCCTATGACCACACAGCTAAATACCAGCAAATCTATAAACACAACAAGTTTTCTGAATCCCAGTACAGTGCCCTGTATTGATTCAAGTTGCCTCCTACTTTATATTTTAAGACTCATGACTCCTAATACCTCCTACATTGGTACTGGAAGGTGTAAGTACACCTTCCCGGTAGAAGCCAGGCATTTTCCATGATAAACCCCTGCTTTTAGAAGGTTAGAACTTCATTAAACCTAAAAGGTGAGGTTCAGGCTCCAGAAATTAAGCTTTACCCCAAAAATTCAGACTGAAACATTTTAACTTGAGAACTGACATAGTACATGCAATTATGATGCAGGTGCTACTGTGCAACTTTAAGTGATTCTTTTGAATTTAGTTTTTACTTTTTAAATACAAAACAGAGATCATTCTAAGTCACCAAATGAGTCGTCTTTTCTCTCATCTGGAAACAACAGTGACTTAATTAAAAGTGTGTGTGGTGGTGGTGGTCTTCAACCATTATACTCAGTTTTATGGGTTTCTATTTTACAGCTAAAAACACTTGTTTTATTCTAACTGAAGCTTTGGGGGCAGGGGATGCAATTGAAAGACCAAGTTCTCAGTAGTGATAAAGTTAAAATATTCCCACCACTTATGTTCAAGTAGATTTTCAAAAACATTTTGCATGCAACTAGAGATACTTAGAGCATAAGCTGCACTTTGTGATGGCCATGCTAGTCCATTCCTTACACAGAGGCCTTTACTTCAACACTTACAACTCATCAACACAGCCTCAGGTGGACAACCTATATATAGTAGCTTTCAATTTACAGAGCACTCATACAAAATATATTCATATACTACAGATTCTCAGGACATAAGTGATTAATATTAGATAATTTTTCTAAATAGTAGTAATTTTGTACTTTATTTTTATACCCCAAAGGCCTTAACAGTACAGTGGGTTAGCAACACTAATGGCCTTACATCTGACAACATAGGAACTGGGCAAAAAAAATCCTTGAGCAAGGGCAAATGAAAGAAAATAATCTTCGGCTAAACGCACCTGGCAAGAAAAGGAATATATGTGAAAAACTTTTTCCACAAAAGACTTAGCCAGCAGTGATGCTTGTACTACAGTCATGGCCTAGTTTCCTATCAACCATCCTCTAACTCATGCTTTACTTTCTCTTCAACATAAATCTGAAAACCTGATTTGAAAAGATGACTTTTTGGGGAACACCTTGGTTCTTAGGGTCCAAATCCCTATAACAAAATCTGGCAATCAATACTCCTTTCTGATATTTTTTTTTTAAATACTAATATTCACAAACACTTCTACCTACCTTAGCTAAAAAACTGATGGACTTCTAATTCAAACCATGCTAAATATTTGCCCACTCAAAGACTTTATATGTCAGTTCACACATTAAATATGTAATGTATTTTTATGTTGCTACTGACCCCTTAAATCAATAATCTGAATTTAAGTCAATTGGAATCACTGCTTTGCCTGCTTGACACTTCTAGCATCTGGAATGGCTTTAGCAATTGAAAAGTAAACCACAGGACAAAAACTATCAGAAGCAAGACCATGCTCAAGATGAATACATCACTGAGACACATTTAAAGGCAGGATCAGGTATCAGATTTTTTTCCTAAATGAGATTTATCTCCCTTTTTCTTTCCAGCATACTTTTAACTGCATATAGGACTACTTTGATTCACATCAGTCTGATAATTCCAAGGCAATGTTTTAATTCCTCCTCTGTAATTAAATTCCAAAAGCTGAAATGGAATTACATATACCATTTTTACATGTCCTAGAATTTCTTAGCATTCCTATGCACCAAAAGGAAACGGGACAGGACATCACCCACTTTTAGCTTCTAGTTCCAGTGAAAAATTGATTAGAGGATGAGGAAACTCAAGATTAATTAAGAACACAATAATTTTACCACAGGAGAAGTCATATTTGAAGTCAAATTTCCTGTGGACAATGAAATATTCTCTCTTTAAAATTGCAAGATGTCCTTCTGCAATTAGAAAACCTCCAAAGACTGCAGAATTTAAAATTACATTTTGAAAATACTAATATCATCTCTGAATTAAAACTCATGTGATCATATATTCACCTACGATAGCCATCATACTGGTGTCTTCCAATTTATGAATGCTCTTAAACATAGCAAAGTTTTTCCCATTCTGAACAACCAGCACCTCAATCCTGTGAACTGACTCAGTGCTTTCAGCATTCTGTATCCTCTACAGTCTTGAGTTTCAACATCATTCAAATTGGCATGTGCTGTAGTCAAATTACTATCAACAGTAAAGCTAATGAAGCTATCAATATGAGCAATCCAAAACAAGCTTTGTGAACAGGCAGGAACTTACCCATGCATGACTTATTTTTCCTAATACAAAGTCATTCCAGAGCCTTTAAGCAGTTTGAGATTTAATCACTGAAACAACTGACTGCACTTTTATTTCAGAAGGGTGTTATTTAGGAAAAAAAGAAGAAAAAAAAAAGAGTTATATCTGTCTATCAATCTGGTATTCCAAATGAATTTTTTTTGAGAAGAGTCTCAAAAGTAATTATATATGTCTTCCTAGCATAATTTGGAAACACTTCCTTATACTCAACCTCATAAAACTCTTTTCATGTTACTAAACCTGAATAACTGCTCTGTTCTGAAACCACAGGGTTACAGCTCATTACAAATCATTTTAGTAACTGAATGGTATGAACTCAAAAATATTCTGACCTTTGTATTTTGTTGAGTAATTAGTGCTTTTCTTTTGGACCTATCCATGTAAAATAGTGTGTTTAAAAGGACAACACTTTGGTCTACTTAATCAAAAGGTGAGCAGCTACTTATCTTTTTCCTGTTTCCACCAAACAAAAGCCATGGATGGATAATTCTGCAGTATGTTACCACCTCCAACATGTGCTAATGAAGGATCATTTCTTCTGCCATCCTCAAATAGTAAATGTACGACAAGGGGCTATACCCCTTTTCTTTATTTACTTGTGGTGGTTTTGTTAACATGGAGAGGGGAGAATTGGGCCCAGCCAGCAGAAAACATGATCTCTTGTGTATCTTGTCTTGGCTGCCATATTCTGGTTGGCCTAGAACCTTCTCGGGAAGGTGCTGAGCCTTCTGTAGACAAAGAAAGGCACAGCAAGGAGGCACAAATCTGGAGCACAAATACAGATTAAAAGAATCCTGAAAGGACCATCTAAATCCTTTCTAACAACCCTGTCTAACGCAAAGAGTAAACTGAAAATCTACTATTAGAGCTGATGACGAAGAGGAAATTACATGACATTTGTGGAAAGGCAGGAGTTCTCCAACAGAACTACTGAAGAAAAGGATCCACTCAGCCGGGAATAAGTAGTGACAGGAGGAAAAATGCCTTGGTCTCAAAGTTAAATGCTCTGGAAGTAAGATTCCAGGATATATTACTGGTTACGTCAGTGAATCTTAGTGTGACCTTTACAATATTTCAGGCCAAACATTCAGATCTCCTGAACAGCTGGCATTGCCATTATCATCAAGAGAGGGGCACATAAGAGATCTGAAATCAGGACCGTGATTTCTTCAGTTCTGTAAACTGAAGGACACACATTCATCTCAAATATTTTCTGCCTTTAATTCATTCTTGGAAACACCACTGCAACAAAGGATAATTTTTTATCATGTCTACTACAATTACTTGGATGTCTCAAAGTTTAAAAAAAGAAATTTTTTTCCTACTAAACGCATTCCTCAGTTATCAAAAAGTAACCATGCATCAAAAGAGAAGAAAAAAATCTGCATTTAACAGTGAAGTTGGATAATATTGCTATGCTCAGCTTCAGAAGGAGGCTTATGTTATGGTGAAGCATAGTGATAAACATGCACATGCAAGTAGTTTAGTCAGAATTTCATACCATCCTTGCTAATCTATCACAGCTCACAACAGAAAGTTTTCAAATTTGTGTGCTAAGCCAGTAGCTCCTACCAGAGCACAGCACTCCAGGATCTTACCCAGCACTGGATTGCCAGCATCATCCCCGCGACCGTCTGAAGGCGAGCCGGGATACCTGCAGAGGCCTGCACCAGCCTCGCCACTGCAAAAACAGGCAGTTTTACAGGCTGCAAGAGCTAGCTATGGATAGGCTGCACACTGTAAATCCTTTTACTGTTATGGAAATTCCTATTGCTGTGTGGCCTTGAGAACTAATATGATCTCCTTTCAAAGGCCTTTCTTCAGAGTTTCCACCTCTGGCTTTTTCCTACCGTCTTTCCCAGCTTTTCTCAGTTCACCTTTGCAGAGCTGCAGCTCAGCCCGGACTCGAGGATGGGGCGGGGGGCAAGAAGGAAGGAGTTCTCCCAGAGTAATGCATTCCATACATTTCGCTTGGGTAATGGCACTGTAGTTTGCATTTGGGTTTAATTCCCTTCCGCCTCATTTAAAATATCACTTCTTAGCTATGTTCCTGCAGAAAACTTGCAATGTTTCATTGTCAATTCCCTCAACCCCCATTTCTCCTGAGCACCAAAGGGAAAAACCCTAACTGGCTGGGTTTAGTCACAGCTTTAATGTTTTGTGAATTCCTTCAGCTGTGTAAAGCAAACCTAATATTTTATAAATAGCTTGGGAGAGGGTTCTCAGGTAGTAAAAACCACCAAGTGAAATTTAGATTTCTTCCTTCCCTCCCACCACCATTTTCTTCTTGTTCTCTGTGTTAAACAGTGATCAGTCCTTTAAAAGACCTGTTGTTTCATTATTATCTTCTGACACCCTGCTCGTGCACCAGAGGTGATTTCAAAGTACTTTAACGAACAAAACCCAAGAATAGACTAGATACATTAGAGACAACCTCATAAAGAGGCACCAGTTCTGTGTCTTACAAATCCTGTGCCCGATTTCAAGCTGTTAAACAGCTGATATTTTAAAAGCTAAGAAGATGCTTCACTAAATCTCTACATTCTGATTCACAATTTTTTTTCCCTTCTAAGACAATCTTCTTATGCCCAAAGCCAGGTATGTTAGTTCCTCTGAAGACTTAGTAATAGGCTTTGGAAATCTTAGGTTTTAGATGTTTAGTGACTCACTTTTGGGGGTTCTGATCCTTGTTAAGTAGCAGCATCTTTGTCCTCCATTCATACATACAAAAGAAGAAAGTTATTTAAAACTAACAAGCTGTCGCTGAAAAATTACAAAGGAATTGTAACAGAAATCACATACCAACTAAATAAACAAAAACCTAACAACTCCAAACCTTCATCTGAGTGCCCACCACCATCTCAAAAGAATAAAATTGTATTAAAAAACCTCCAAGAAGTTTAAGCATCCAAGACACCACTGCTCTATTAAATGAGTTTTCTTACTTAGATCTTTGAACATATTCATTTTAAATGAAGTCTGCTGATTTTTTTTCCTACTGATATTTTCAAATGCCATGGATGACACCTCTGCAGTATTCATCATTTGACCCATATACCAAGACACAATAAAACCTAAAAGGACGTGTTTCTCTTCAGGTTAATTACTGTTTGCCAGTAAATTGCTTTTTAGCTGAAAAAGTGCTCAGAGGTTAAAAAGTATTCAGGCATTAGGAGGTCACATCTTGCCTTGAAGTTAAAAAGGAAGAAAAAAAAAGAAAAAAACCCACTCAGCTGGGCTATGGAATTCTCTCCTTCCACCCCAGATATTAAGACAATTATCTCAACCATGCAGTAAGAAACTAGATATTTGCAGTTGAATCAGCCCTTTAAATGAAACGTGCTGAAGGTGCAGTGTGGCAAGTGGGCAGTACTGTAATCGCTTTTTGAGCACAAGACATTTCACATGGTACAATCTTGAGCCTGTTAATATTGCCGCTCTCATCTGCTCAGTGCTGCTGCCTGCTTACTTCTCAGAGGGATAATACCAAGGACATTTGCAGCCACCACCACCCACTTGCTCATTTTCTGAAACAAAAAATCTCAAGCTCCGTGCTGACTTGCTAATTGCCAGAGGGCAACTGCAGGCATCGGTTTTACACTCAAACCACAAAGAATTTCAGGCCACATTCAAACAACAAAGGGTCAACCAGGTGTTGTCCCATACAAGAAAACAATTTTCTGGTTCTGAACTTTACCTTCTGCTCTCCAGTCCTCCCCAGGGATATTGTTTCTTTTTGAGTCATTAAAAAAAAAACAAACCACCAACCCACACCAATGGAAGTTAGAAGAGAAAAGAATACAAGCCAACAGAGCTGTGTTAAAACAAAGAGATTATTCTTATCTATACACAGTAAACGTGAGCCAGGAAACCATAAATTCTTAATGAAAGTTTACTGTGTACCCTCAGATTCCTTTACAAAGTCACCAGGAAGCATGTGTTCATCTATATAAAGACATTTCTTTCTATAACGTATTTCTAAGGGAGGTAAAAAAATTTTCTGACAGATCTATTTATTATTTGGAGAATGATCTTCCTGACATTGAATAACACAAAACTTCAGTATAACCTCAAAATTCACAATAGTAAAAAATAATTTATAGTGCATTTGCACTGAGCAGACTGGCCTTCAGTACTGATATTTCCAGGTAAGAGTTATTACAAAGTGTGTATGTGTACGTGCGCACGCCCGTGTCTACATATAAATATACACAGTGTATCAGTGTATATGTACATTTGAAAGTGTACTTTACTGTCTATTCGGAGAATCACCTCTGTGCAATTACTCTGTTACCATGACAGTATTAGAGAAACATTAGAGGTAACAAGTTTTGGATGGCAGACCATCTACTTTGACAGACATCATGATGTTACCTGCTAAGTGACTGTCAGGCAACATTTGCATATATAAAGCTTCATTTGTATGATTAAAGTGGTTACATTACTATCAAAAAGTAGGACTGAATTCTAATATTTTTAGTCTGATTTGCTTCCAATTTTGTCCAAAGATAAAATAGTGAAAGGGTATGGGTTCTACTAACTATGAATTTAGAGGTGTTAATCTTAATGATGTAATATAGGCAAATTTCATTTTGTAAACTTTGCTAAAAACATAAAACAAAGATCATCGGGAAAGGGAATATATTATATTGCAGTACAAATCACCCCGTTCAATTTAGGAAAAAAGCCTTAATGAATTTGACCCTAGTCACAAAAGGATGATAATGTGCGCTTATGTGTCGTATTGCTCATCACACAGCAATCAAGTTGCTGCTGGATGCCAGGAGGGGGCTTAGTCTAAGTTAACCCAGTCGAGCCTCCACATTAAGCTGAGCTGAAGCAACAGGAAATTGTTCTTGTGATCTCCTGTTCTTCAAAGCACCAGCCTCTCAAAGCTGTTTATTGGTTCAAAGTTTAATTACCCATCTATATGCACTCAATCCCTGCACAGCGGGGAAGACAAAACAGTGTCAAGATTGCATTGAAATATCACAGGCTACTGGAGAACACAAAGCCTGTCTGATGGAGCCTCCTCCTCCGACGGGGCAGGCCCACATTCCTCAGCTATGCCTCGGATACCTATGAACTCCTCCAGCCCAGACACCATGCTCCTCATCTTAAATCCATAAGATTGCCATTAAAATTAGAATGCCAACTGATTATGTACCAAGCACACCAAGGGACAAGACCATTTTAAGTACCTATGATTTGACTATCTTAAGAGCTCCAATACTAATTGCCAGGTACTTAAGCTTCTCTCTCTGTTGCCCTGGAAGATTTTGCAAAGCAGCAGCTCTGGTTTCTTCTCTTCTAAGCAGCAGCAGGAGATCTTCAGTTCAGAAATTAGTTGATAAAGTAATAACAATTCCATGTCAGTAAGAGAAATTATGAGCTTAAAATAGTTGTACTGGACTAGCAAAAAAATTGTACAGATTAATTTTGTGGTAGAAAGAATACTCCAATAGCACTAATGTATTTTAGCAGATAAAAATATACAAAACTCCCGGAGAAAACCCAAGTAGAGTCCTAAAAGTTTTTCCAAAGTTTGTGGAAAGTCATGCAATTGAACTACATGCTACAGATGAGAAATGTTTTCAAATCTACAGAGAAATTAATCTCAAAAGCAGCAGCAAAAAATTAATTTTACTCAAGTTTTTAGAACATATTTCCTGTATGCAAATGGTGGGGGTGAAAGGAAAAAAAAAAAATCTCCAGACTAAAATCTCCAGACTCAAGTTCCATAGAATTAGCCCAGAGAAAAGTAATTACTACTTTGATGGCATCACCTCAGCTTAATAAAAAAATGAAGAGCACATCCCATATCTTATCAGCTGCTATTTTTAGGATTTTGATAGATCTGTAGACAATTACCCAGAGCAAAGATAATGACAACTCCAAACCAAGCCCATATTGATGTAGCAATAAAAACAGATTTCCAGGTCAAGATTGACAGAATTATCACTGTGAGTTTATTCATTCTACAACTGCGTAAGGGATGCCAAGGCTGTTAGCAGCTTCTCTGCAGAGATGTTTCCCTCTCCTACACTCATTACCTGGCTTCTGAAAAGAAAACACACTAGTAGAGGACTGTGGAAACAATTTGCTGACCTAGGTGTTTAATGGGAGAGTTTCATTTAGTACTGACATTCACTACTGACAGTGAAGCAATTGCTCTATAGTTGCTCTAGTAAAAAAGAGATGAAGGAAGCAAAACAAATTAATTACATAGCTCTTAGGGGCACTGATACACCATCTGGCATAACCAAATCCCATATATAGAGCACTTATGTGCATCACTGCTCATGACAAAAACCTGATTTTTTTTTTCAAAGACCTACTTGGAGTCTAACATCCAAGTCACCAATTTTGGGAGCTAACTCAATGCCTTATACAAATAAGAAAAATAAAAATTTAGAGTAGGGAAGGAAACTTTCTTACTAGACCATCTGTGTACTTGCCTATGTATCAAGATCCAGAATGCCTCCTCCCCCTACAAACTGGTACCAGCTCTTGGGATGCCCTGTGTGAGGGAGCTGCGTGAATCCTCAGAGTTAGCATTATGTCCATTAGCTTGCTAATGGAAAGAAATGCAGAAAACAACTGAAGCCAAATTAGTTGAAGGTACCTGTAACAAAAAAGTTAACTGAATAATCAAAGCAGTTCAACCAATACTGCCTCCCATTGAATGAAGTCATAAACGTAAGGACCACAACAGAGCACAAATGTGGTAATGAACAGTCAAGTTACACACAGTCTCAGCTGCACCACAGTGCTAAGGATACCAGGGCTTCACTCATCCATTTACTAAAGACCAAAAATCACCACAGGAAAGAAATGCAGTTTAAAAATCTATGCGCCAAAGTTGAGTAGTCTCTGTTTTTTTTTTTTTTTCCCCTGTATGCTCAACTATTACTGCCATTTACACACACAAAACAGTTTTTGCAGTCATCTAAAATAACCTCAAGACATGACTGAAGCTACTAAGCCTGCTACTACAGCAGAGCACCGATGTACATCCTGCAGAAGTGAATAGATCGGCTCCCAAGGAAAAGGGAGCGAAGCCTTAGGTCAGACACAACAGCACACACATGGCTTGTCTTCCAATTTCTCTTTCCAGTGGCTTCCCATGTAAGACTAAAGACCACACAAATACTTTACTTCATGTTTTAATTATTTTTAATCAACTATAAATCAGTCCACTGATGCATCTAACTTTTTCACAGCTTGCAGATGCATGGACCCTCATGGGTCTGATAACCAGAGATAATCATGAGGTACATGAACTATAATTATTCAACAGCCATTGATCTGGCCTTAGGGCATAACGTTTGGGAGCTGTAGCTAACAATGCATATGAAATATGCACCAAACTCAGATAAAGTCCTGCTTTACTACCTGTTAAACTCCACTCATAATGCACAAGTTGAAACGAAGTAGTATACGTTCGTTCATATTTTAACAAACATGATTTCTGATTAGCCAGCAGAGTTTACATCAAACAAGAACATATATAAAAATCACAAACACACTTTTTTTTTTTCCCAGTCTGTAGATGGTATTTTAAAGGTTTATCAACTACATAAGCTCTTGGGTCTAATGGGAAAAAAAATCAAGATGGAGATAACTCATACTTGTGAATGCAAAGGGAGGAAAGCAGGAGAGTTTGACAAAGCCGTATCCCAGAAAGGCTGCATTCCTGCCTGAAAGAGCACACCTGTGCCACCGCTCCGCTGCGCAGGAGAAACTTGGCATGGCAAAAGTCAAGAGGCAAGCTTGACATGCATACAAACACTGGAGGCAAAACAGAAAGCAATTTGCCACCTCTACAGGGTTGTAGATTTTCTAAATTCATAGCATACTTTGTCATCAATAAGGCCTGGAATAAAGACCAGACGCCTGAGTGAGTCAGTGCAGATAGCATTCTTTCCTTCCAGATTTCCAATTTATAAACTAAACTTAGCACATTAGAAAAAAAAACTCTGCTACTGGCCCAGGGAAAGCAGAAAGAGAGATTGAAAGATATTATAAAGTCTAACTTATGATTTCACTTAATCACCACTAAATTTACCCTTGGCAATTTCTGAGCATATTTACATATTTTTAAGCAACATACTATAAAGATTAACTGCTTCGCAAAAGAACTGCCATTCAAAGTATGGTGAACTTTTCATTGCTGTTTTGGAAGGAGAGAAGTATTTTACAGCATCACTTTATTTAATGCAGCTATCAAAAACTTCTGTGGCAGTACTACAATTTCAATCTTGCCAAGCTGAAACACAATTCTGGTATACTTTCAAGCAGCTTAAGAAATTTCTAAAAAGAAACAAATTTTAAGCAGCAAAAATTCTCTAGAACAATCCATTGTCTTGATTAGTAATTGAATAACTGTACCAACGTATTGATACAACAGGAAAACATCAGGGTTATAAAGGGACTAAGAGGAGCAAAGCTCATGCATGGAAACAGCTACCTGCACAGTACAAACACACACCAAATAACCAGCTTTAAGAGAGATCCTAGCCTCCACTCCCTATCAATATCTTGCTATTTTGTTCAAAAAAACAGTAGATTTGGGGGGGCTTGGTTTTGTTCCAATGTAAAGCTACAGGCTTCTGACAGCAGGAAGTTCATAATCCTTCCTCAGGAATCCCATAGAAACCAAAGAGCCTCACAATCTGCAGGCGTGTTCCCAGGCTCTTGCGTTCCTGGTTCATTACTGAAGAGCACATTGCCAAGAACTGTTAATTTTTAAAGACTACTATTGCCCAATTTTGTAGCAAATAAATCTTCCTAGAGTCCACAGCTGTGACAATAAAAACGTATAAATACACCTGAAATACAAATTACATTTCTAGAAGTGCTGTTCCTCTCTCACTATCCCACCTACCAAAAAGCAGAGGGGAAGATCCCCGCAACATACTTAGTGGTTTGGTACCTTTTTAAAGTCCATTCTTCCAGGGAGAAAAGTCATACTTGTACCCATCTCACTTCTGACAATATTTCCTTCTAAATCTAGGAAGCGATTTGGACAGGGTAGAGCGGCTGTTGCATTTTGGTTTCTTCTTCAGCCGGAAGACTCAACAGCCAACTCTGCAATCCGAGGATGACCCAGCCGCACACACCTTGCCTCCCTGGCTGCAGGAGACGTGACTTCAGATTTATTTTGGAAGGGAGTGCTCAGTTACACCAATGAAAGACATTCCATATATTTTTTTGCAGAACCAGTTTAGTTCTGACAGGTGTAAACAGTAAAAGAAACATGAGGGGAAAAAGCAAAGTTTTCTTCTATGAGCCCATGTACACAGTCTTCCGAACAGGATACAACTGCCACTTCAGTGTTTTTGTGATATTCTAGAGTCTAGTCTGAATTATGAAATGACAGACTTTCGTAACTTGTCACATATCCTGTTTCTCCAAGATCCTCTTCCAAAAATAACACTAGTCTTACTACATAACACTGCATTGTGCTTAATTCATCTATTATACATGATACTTTGAATTCCCATCATTCATTTTGCAGCCTTTAACATCCAGTTTGTTGAATTAATGTTCTGTACGTAAGAGTTTTGCTCTAGCACTAGACAGACTATGAGGGGAAAAAATACATAATAGATAGGAACTTTTTGTAATTATTTTCATTTCCAAAAGAAAAGTAACAGATAAAAGAAATAATTCAATATATTAATATGCTTATTAACTTTAAAAATACTTAAATACTGCTAAACTAATTTTCATTTATTTATTAATCTTTTGCACAATTTTTATGTGTGGGGTTTTTTTTAAATCTTAAAGCTGTAAGCAACTGTACTTGCATTAAGCTTCAAGCATTTATTAAATCACTTAATGTTGGACTAAAAATGTCTTGTACTCAGATTTCATCTCCATGGATAAATACAAATATCTGTTTAAGTTTTCAATTGTACTTCATTTAAAAGGGACAGAATTTGTACTATACTGTATTTGATAATAAAGTTGCTAGAAAGTCTGGTCTACAAAAGCTTTGTACTTTCCTAAATAGACCAACAATTAAGCAAGCTAGCTGCTGGCTGTGATGATAAACAGCTGCAGTAGGTGTTTTATAAATAAAAGTTGCCCCTTGGAACTTTTTTTTTTTTCTCCTCTCTTTTTCATAGCTACATCATTTCTGGTTCTAGAAGATGACTTGTTTTCTCTAATGCACAGAAGCAGCCACCCTGAAGTCCTCCATACACAACCCCTCTTTCCCCCGGGTGAGAGCGGTTCAACAGTGACTAGATTGCCCAGGGAGGCTGTGGCATCTCCGGCCTTGGAGATGCTCAGAACCCAGCTGGACATAGCCCAAGTAACCTGCTCTAGTTGATCCTGCTTTGTGCAGGCAGGTTGGACAAGATCCCCAGGGGTCCCTGCCAACCTCAGCTATGCTATGATTCTGAACTGCTGGATTTCCTCATATTCTGATTGTCTTCCATCCTCCCATGTAACAATATTATTTTTCCCTCTGCAAAAACATTGTGGGACACAGGGAAAAAACACATTTCTTTTTCCTAGTTTTATACTCAATTGAACACAGTAGTTTTGAAAACTAAATTCTCACTTTCACTGTATTTCCATTCTGCAAAGGGGAAATGAAGAGAACATAAAGAAAAAGCAGAAAGGAGATGGAAAGACCAGAGAAATATTCTGCAAAAAACCCAAAACCAACTCCAGCTGCTATGAAACATGACATAACTCAGAAATTTGTGCTAGCACATGCCTGGAAGAGATGTGATATTCTCAAGCATTCCTCTTTTATTCCTTCAGGGAAAGTTCTCTGGACTACCATGGGCAACATGTCCTTTAGAAGATGTTTTTTTCTTTTTGGTTAAGTAGAACCACACCATATGTGTCCACATAACATGTTGCATCATTCCACAAAACATAGACCCACACAATAAACTCTCCAGTAGTACACTTGGAAAATATTTTCTTTGCTTGCTCTTAGCATACGAAGTGCAACCTAAGGCTAGAACACAGCATTAAATCCTCACTGGTCCTACCACCAGGTGGTTTTAAAAGAAGGGAGAAAAACCCCAACAAACCAGAATATCCTACAGTTGATAATTCCCTCCAGAGAGAATTGGGAATGAAGCTCACAATCTTGGTCCCGACCTTCAAAAAGCTCCAGACTAATCCTGTATATCTTAAAAGTCTACATGTAAACCAAAGCGAAGACTACAGTCAACATAGCACACTGGAGCTCTCTTACTCATTCAGAAGGAGAACAAGATCCCTGACCATGAAACAATCTCAGGATGAATGCTGAGCTGCAATCACTCTTGCCTACAATGCGCTCTATTGCTAACATATATGATTTTGTTGTTTAAAACGTTCCTCACAGACACCTGTGTTACACTGCTTGAAGACAGATGTTGGCAAACGAACCATTCAAAGTCTGATCTCTGTTTTCTCAATAAAAATGTGAAGATAAGCAGCGGGAAAGTTCTTAAAGACTGGCAGTTCAGATCAGACTTGCCCTTTATTTCAGTAAAGGTCTTTACATGTCTATGAATTAAAAGAAAATTCACTGATTTAATTTATTTCAGAAGTTTGGCCCTTCAACTTGATTTCAAAACCTAAGAGCCGAGAAACTGTTCTTTCACTCCAAGAGGATTTAGGTTCAAACCTTTCTTAAAATTTTTTATTAAAAATGAGTAACTGAGTATAGGAAATTCCATAACTGAATACTCAGCCAAATGATAAATTTCCTTTTTATTATACTTCAGGAGGCAAAAAAGGAGTGCTGAATGCTAGCTGGCCAACTTTGGCTCTAGAGTCAAGTGAAGCAAAATAGCATGCATGGAAAATGAACACATAGCCTAGCGATCCGTCAAGAAGAATTTAGAGTGGCTTGCCACAGGCAGTCTGAAGGGAGGCTGCACGTAGGCGTATCGACTTTATCCTTTATTAGCTCCTGAATTGTTGCAAACAAACTGGTAGACAGTTACCAACCCGCTGCATTACAATTGCTCTGTAAAGCAGACTGACAGACCAGCCGGTATTTCTTCTAGACAACAACCAGTAATAGTTGTTGGGAAGGAAAGTTTAAAAATGAGCAGAACTTTCACCTTATAAGAAGCATCCTTTTTGTCCATAACAACTTTCTCAATTACAACTCAGGCTCAGCACCTTCAGAATAATAAGTAGCAATGCATCTGAACGTATTTCATGTTAAAAGCATTGAAATACGGCCACACAGTCTGAGGAGGTACACAGAACATTTCTGCCTCGCTGTTGCAGTCTCTCTAAAGCTGATGGCATTGCAGCCCAAATCAAGCGTATTAAGCTTTCATATCCTGACGCTCTTGACCAAGCTCACTTTTACATTATGTATATCTCTGCATTAGCCAAGAATGTCTCTTGCCTTTCCCAAAATATTCGAAAAAAATTGTCAGCTATATCAAATACACTTCTTAAACCAACTAAAATATGTCAAAGTTCAGCAGGTAATTATCACAGATTAATTCATACAGTTCTACATAGTGACAAATTTTGCTTTGCTTTGAGTCTTTTGCTGATTTGCTACTGCACAGAGTAATTAAGAGAAATGATAAAACCACAAGAGAAACAAAACGTATAGACACACTAAACTGCTTAAAATTAATACTATGAAACCAGAAACTACCAATACGAAGCACACTATCTGCCCATTCTGCAGCATACTTTCAATACATCAAGCATATTCAGAGCAACTACAGAATCTAAAAATAAGATTGATAAGCTGTGCAGTCATTCACATTCTCACTTCATTTCTAAGTATTCATTTTATTATTTTTATATTTTAAATTTATATTCACAGTCCCAAATACAGCCCTCCACACCTTGCAATGTTCTTAAGACTTTTTTTTTTTTTTACAGTGACATATGGGATCTTTTCTTCTTTATCCCCTAGAAGTTACTTTAAGCATCACTGCTGTAAACGTTCGCTACAGTATGAGTATGAAATGCAGTGATTGAAGATCATTCCTGTTTTTCACTAGTAGCAAGAAGGATGTCAGCAATCTTTCGCTGGAAGATATTTTTCACTTCCTACTCTGTACATTTGCTTGCTAAGAAGCAATTTTTGGGAGGAAATCCGAGTGTTACCACACCCGGGGATGCATATGTATCTGATGTTGTTTAGAAGAATATAGTATTCATCTTCTGCCAGAGCTTAAGATCTCATGTCATATTTAAGGAAAACATCAAATTGCATTTAAAAAAATGGCTAGAACATACAGTGAAAGTTTATTCCTGCAAATTACACCCTTGTTATGCCAGAAATAGTCTTCGCCTCTAACTACCCTTGCTTGGTGACTGAACAATCAAGGGAACAAACTATCAATGTTTGCAGGCTTTTTGTATGTGTGGTTTCTGATCACAGGGAGCTTGGTTCCTTGCCTAACCACCTGGAAAGGAGACTAAAAACAAACCAACGTCTCCCAGATGTACAGAGATGCAAAGCTCTGATTAAGCCACTGACATGGCAACTGGCAACCGCTGCTCCTGGCACTCTTTAAAAGAGCGATATGGCAATTTTACAGCCAAATTCTCCTAATTAAGCAGTTAGGGGAACTTCATCCACCCCAAAATATCAGTGCTAAAATAAGTGGAGAGGTTATTTCACCAGATTAGGAATGTCTTTGTCCTGTCCAAAGCAGCTCTAACAGCTCTGAGTACACATGTAGCCACTCAGCTCCCTGTCTGTGCAGCAAGCGTGATGGCGGAAGAACAGGCTCAACGGGCAGGGGATAGCAGCCTGTAACAGCACTTCAGGGGTACGTTGCAAATACCCTCATCGTTCTCTCAGAGACAATGATGTCAAGTACTGCAAGAGCCATTTATGAATTCAATTTTTTTTTCCTTTCAAAAACCAACTGCATAATTTATTCTCTTTCATTTTTGCAACTCAAGATTCACCATTCCTGCATTTTCTAGGATAATGCAACTAACAAGGGTGGGGGGTGTGCAGGGAGTAATTAATAACCAACAGCATAGCCAAGGTGACGGTTCAAAACCCTTCAGGGTGTTTTCCAGGATTCGCTATAGATGATGTTCCTAACAGCACTATGCTAACTCCTCAGCACCACTCACGCTAATGAGAGTATCAATTTCTTTATTTTCTCAATGAAGAGTCCAAACAACTGGTGAAGTAACCAGAGCACATAGAGTTATAAACAGAATGACTATGCATGGATTACAGCAGCAAGTAAAAAACTTTGTGTTTTTATGTTATATAGCACTAAAAAAAGTTCTTACAAGAAACATCTGTCTCCTTCCTTCTAATAAACAAAATCCATTTACGAAAGCCTGGGTTGCATAATGATTACACAAACTGAAGAATCATTTTATCAAAAGCAGAAGAACGAAACACTCAAAGAATCCTTACTTGTAGGAAAACAAGCATGGAGATTCCCCCCCTTTTTTTTTTTATTTTTTACAGGCCCTGCACAAGCTGTTTACTTAAGCCGACACTGAACTGAGCAGTCCTCAGTACAAGCAAGTGAGGCTGCTCTCCGTGGGGATCTGTCCCCTCATATAGCCCACGAGGGCACTTTTGATGGCACGCATGACTTCACATGCCTACTAGCACACACTGACCAACACATACCGACACACGCTACATTCTGTGTTAATGCCTACTATATGGTATTTTGCAGCTTTTAAATAGAACTTCTAAAAATAACAAGAGCAATCCAGAACTACCCAATGCCCTAGTCCACAAGCCATGTGGCTAAGTCACGAGAGGAGAAAGTATCTCCAACTTCCAGTGTCAGGGAAAACGGCAGAGGTGGACTAAGCAGGAACAAGCAAAAAAAAACTGCAAGAGGCTTTTGCTGAAGCAGTTTCCTTCCCTCCTGGAGTTGAAGAACCCCCAATTCACCCATTTAAAAACAGAAAAAAAAAGGTCATTATTTTAATAGATCACAGATTTTCAGAGTGCTACACATATCTACCTGCAGATCTTTTGCTGCATTCAGGCAAAAATGATTTTATGCAAGTAAAATACAATACTCACGTTACTAAAGAATCAAGCAATTGTCTCTGCTTTTTGAAATGACATTTATGTTCACTGGAGAGTGAGGAACTAGCCAGTCCACTCACATAGATGGTTGGTTTGGGTTGGTTTTTGCTTTTTTGGGGGTTGGCTTGTTTGGGTTTTTTCCCTTTTGGGGGGGGGGGGGGGGCAGGGGCAGGTAAGGGGGTGGTGGTGCTGCTGTTTGGTTTTAATCCATAGTCCTGACATTATGTGAAGAGCCAACTTTCATGACCTTTAACAGCCTGAATGGCAAGCTTAAGAGGATTCAATGCATTTTGAGCACTGCCTCTACATATTCGTAAAGTTGGATTTCTAATGACCAAATTACTTGATTTACAAGTTTCAGGCTCCATTGAGTCTTAAGAATTGTCCTTTTTGTGACACAGCTGAATTCTTGGAGGACTTAAGTGCCCTACGCATGTTCCATTGGGATACGCCTGATATTCAGCATCAATAAAACTCCGACGCCAATCTGTTTCACAGATACTCTGTGTTGCATGACACTGTCATCTCATTACATTACATAAGTATGGATGCAATGTCCACTCTTCTTCCCAAACACAAAAATCCTTCAGCGCAGAGCTACAAGAGGAATATCTGAGATGTTCGTACCTGAACTTAAAAAAAGGGGAAAAAATGGGAGAATTAGACTCTGAAATTAACTCCTATCTCATAGAACTTTCTACTTCTCCTCCTAATGCTTGCTCTTTCCAGAAAAATCATTCACTCAACAGATTTTTTTCATCATACGCATCAGTTTTCTTATGTAGATTGCACATATTAATTCTTGTGGAACAACCTAAAAGACTTATGAAGCAACGCAGCAAGAATGTACATCAGAATAGCAGTTTATATGCAAATATCTAAACTGGAAAGACATAAATTGTGTTTAGAAAGTGAAAAGACTTTAAAATGTTTTCTTCAGGGATCACCCCTGCAGCAGTGCATGTCAAAAGTCCTAATTAACAGCTGGACGCAGATACTAAAATACCACAGAGCAACAACATTTAAATTAACTAACAGTTGTGAAATAAAAGGAATGTTTACTTTGTAGCCTCTTCAATATTAGATTTATATTTGGCATCTACAAAGCCTATGTATGCTTTCAAGCGTAAAACTTGAGCAGGTATTTGGGACTCCATCCTACGTGCTGCAGAGCTGAACTCTAGGTGACATTTTAATTTTCATAAAACTTGGTAATCGTGAACTAGAATACGCTTATTTTATAAAAGGTAATATGCATTAAAGAACTCACACAGATGTGTGAAATACACAGACTGGAGCTGGTTTAAGCCACAACATGCACTAGTGAGCCTTCTGCCAAATTTTATTTACCAAGAGCACTGCTTGTTTGATTGCCTTGGCAATGACATTGGCTAGATACGATTTTGACATTCAGGGCCAAATTTGACAGCCATTAAATTGCAAAACAAATCAATTAATAGAAATCAGTCTGGATTAGATTTATCCCAGAGACACTTTTTACAAACATTTGATTTCAGTTAGCGATACGTTGGTTTACTCAAGTTAGAAACAAATTTCATACCATTTACATACATTTTCTTCTTAAAAACAGATCCTTCTTTTACACATTGAAGTTGAAAAGATGCCTTCAACAAGTGGGGGATTTTCTGGCACGGGTCTGTGCTGAAAGCCGATGGTAGAATCTTCTACTAACTAATTAGTGGTGCGTCCTATTTTCCTATTGATTTATAGCTTCTGATTAGGCTGGTTGTGGAATGCATTACAAAACAGCATCACATCTGAAGTTTGTTTTATTTTAGGCTAGCCTGTTACTCATTTTCAGATACAGAGATCCTCTTAAATAGAATGTAAAATGAAGGCTGTCATAAGTATAAATTTGTGTACAATCGAGTTCTATTACATGCTTTGATTACAGAAATGGAGGTCTTACCCCACAATTTTCCCTGCTCAACTCAGACTGCCTATTTTATGCTCCTTACGTGGTTATTATTGCAACCACTGAAATTAAAACAAGACTGCTTTAGCGTTCAGTGTAGTATTTTGGGGAGCTTCTTTTCTTCAGACTCAAATCTCACACACACACACAAAACCCATCTGCCTTTCCTTGAACAGTAATCTCTGCAAAATGCAATAGCACAACCTGGATAATGTTTTACTGCCCACTTCTGCAAATAAACTAGAGTTCCTAGAGATTTCCCCTTCCATTTTGGCTGTTTTAGTGAGATTTTGTTCATCATCAATAGCTTTGGATGAACAAGACAAATCTTAGAGAAATTTAAGGCTATGAGAATTTACACAAACATGCCATTTACATAGCAAGCCACGAACATCGGGCATTAACTAACACTGCCATTGTGCCAAAGCAGAATAAATTAATATCTGCAGTAAATAAGTTCTCTCAATATTAATCATAAAGCCAAATAAGAAGTGCACAAACATTTAAAAACAAGCATCCTCTGACTGCATAATCCTCATGAGGCTTCCAGGCCACAGAATGCAGGATAACTGCATTCCTCCCATACCAATCCCTTGCTTGAAGAAGTCAGGCCTGGAATCAGTTTCTGAAACTCATTTACCAGACCTGCTTTTCCCAAAGTTGAGAGAATAGACTAAAATTCAAAGAAATCTGCACATGTGAAAAACAATGGATGCTCCTAATTAATCAATCACTCCCCCCAAAAGTTTTAATGTCTTCCTATTTTAAAAGTAGTTTTAAAGCTTTTGTAGATGTTAAAATATGATAATTTCACTTGTACAATACTAAAGGAACTTCGTTTTAGAAGTCATTAACTGTTAAAGGGTTCATAGTGGTTTAGCTGGAAAAGAATAAATGTGCACAAATAAGATGCATCTCAAAGACAGGAATTTCAATTCTGGAACATTACATTTTACCCAAATCCACATCAAGTGTGCTATTGTCAATCGCAAAGGAAAAGCATGGTGGAAAATCATATTATACAGGGGAAGAGAAAATGTAAAATTTTGTGGCAGAAGGGAATTCCATTAAGAAAAGGACTTAAATATCTTGAAATGAACTTCTGTTCAAATGTGAAACTTGTATATTTTGAGATCCTCCAAATTCCCTATAAACCAAAATTTTATAATACTAGTACATTTAAATAAAAAAAGCCTTCAAAAAGCAACACCATTTGAAAGCAAACAACCCTCCAAATAGCACATAGCTGATAAGAATGTCAAAACATGGGCAAGTGGTGATACTGAAGCGTCCATCAACATTCCTTCCTGAGGCAAAAAAATGTTGGTGAAATAAAGCCCATTTCACAGACTACTTCATTTTGCCAAATCTGACAAAAGTGGTCTATCACAATTATTGTCCATTCATTCATAGCAGTCATTTGCAAAACTATTTGTAGTCTGAGCATTTTGCTAAATGCTCTTTTCTGAGGGAAAAAAAAAAAAAGAAAAAATTCAAAAGCAGCTCATCATATCTGGGAGCGATTCAGATGTGAATGTGCAAGGCCTGATGCTGTGACTCCCCTTTTTCAAAGGTGTCTGTGTGCACTTAAGGCAGACTGCAAATCCTACTTGATTGTATGCATACAAAAATGCATGCTGGTGTTGCAGATGCACAAGCCAACTAATGTACTCATTTGGGGTTAAAGTCTGTAAATGAACAAAGCATTGGCCACCTTAGGCCTCTCCTGATAAGGCTGTATTTAATACTGGCTGCTACTTGGGCAGTACAAATTCAACTCAGGAGAATATGAGATTTGGTTTGCCTGAAAAACCACAGTTAATAAACATCCCTCTTTCATCTATCCCTTAAACTGACATATATCATATATTTGTTTCTACTAATCATCCACATAGTACTCTTTTTAAACCAGAGAGTTCACTGATGAAGTGCTTGCTTCACATTAGCTTAGGACCCATCCTTCAGTGAAGGCTATCTAACAGCACTTTCACCTTCGTGCATCTTAGTCTGTGTTTCCAGTTTGTTTCAATTTAAAACATGTAGTCTAAAGCTTTAGAGAAAAGGATAATCTGGTATTTCATTATATATTAATTCAAACAGACAATATGTTGAGTTTTTTCATAAACATATTGTAGAAGTTCTCTATGATTTCATTCCTTAAAATATCTTTTGTTCAATTGGCAAGAAATACTGCAAGTAGCTATTCTGAGAAGCTGTTAGTCTCACTTTTCTTTTCGCTGTCCTCTCTTGCTACACCTGGGAGCTAGTTTCCCTCCACCATGCTCAGCTGCTCTCACAGAAATTCCTTATGCCACTGAAAGGCTTCACCTGACCAAGTGACTCTGTTCAAACACATCAAGGCACATCGTGACCATTACACAAGGCAAATTCTGCTGGGCTTTATCAACGTCATCTTCTACTGCTTGTTTCAACCCTTACCGCATGGTATAATGCCCTGCACTTCTGCCAGCACAGCCATCTGTGGGACTGTGCTGTAAACCAGATCGAGTGTAGGCTTCATTATTATTTTATTAAGAGAACATTAAAGTCAGGTTCCCATTGCAGTTCATCACGTACTCCCGTAAATATTGCACAGGCACAGTGGGGGTAGTGGTCCTGTTGTCGACAACAGCATTCCTAAGCACACAGCTCAGGAAACGCCCATGCCTTTTCCTGCCCAGGCACCACAGTTTAGCACTGCCCCAGCTGTGCCAGTATGACTGCGTGGGGGATTCAGCTTGAATTCATATCATCAGATTGAGAAGAAAATCCATTTTCCAGAACCAAAAAGAGACCATCAATAACACAGATGACTTTAGTGATGCCCACAATCAAGTCTATCAACAAAATCAGGAGAGCTCCAACCCAGCAGAAATGAGAAATCAAAAGGAAGGGCAATGATGTATGCAAGCAGCTTTCTTGCTCTCAAGCCAACATCTCAAGAAGCTGCATCCTTAAACACAAGTCAATCAGTCACCAAATAAACCTACAGGAAATTGCTCCTTTTTCTCTTGCTGCTCATTGAATGACTTAAAATCTGAAGGATCTCATCTCTGAGCTTCCCATCTATGGCGCACACATTTCCCATCTGCGCTGTGCACAGTCTGATTCCACCAGGATTTTTGCACACAAATAAACCAGAGCTATGTTTTGAAGGTAGCTTTATATTACCGGATGTAAAACTCCTCGGAAGAAAACATTTTATTATGTAACCATGTGAACCACATGTCTATGCACAGAGAAATCAGCCTAAACGTACCCTCCTTGAAATGTAGACACATTTGCCTGTAGACGCCATTTTGGAGCAGAAATTGTGAGGCAAGTGAAAAGAAACAAGGGAGAAGGATATTCACCATAACTTCTTTGCCAAACCACAGATAACATACGGACCTATGAGCTCGGATCCAAAACTGGATCCTCTTAGGCCACCCTATTCAAACCTTTAAGGTGGCAAGGCCAGCAAGAACAAACCTACATGCCCAAAATCAGAGTTTAAATTTTTTCCCCTAAGGGCCCATGAAAAGCCCAAATGAAGAACCGAATATCAATCTGAGGCTAACCTTCCTGGGGTTTATCACAAAACATTTTGTTCTTACATATTCATAAGTAAACATTGCTTGGTTTCTGTAAAACAGCATCAGTTTACCTAACATGACAGACACATTTTTTTACTTAGGTTTCTATGTTAACAACATTTATCCTAACCAGGAAATAAGTCATCCTTTTTTGGGGGATCGGCTTTACGAAAAATGTCAGCCACATCTCACCTCACCAGATGCAATTTGACTGAAGTCAGCTTTCCCACTGCCTCATCATTGATGGCATCCAAAACAGTGCCTATCACCGTAGGGTCTGTGAATACCTTAAATACATCAACTAGCAGATCCAAAGAAAGGTGTAATATCTGCAAAAGCAGATGGTGTAATAGGTCTGGCCAGTTGGATAAAAGCCCAGGTTTTCATACCTTAAAATCAATTGAAAGCCTGAGCAAAATGAATCCAGCAGCTTTCTGAATACGTCCAGATTTGTACTTCAGCATAGTTTTTGCATGAGCAACCTTTCTTCGCAGTCTGGAACAGTGCTTAACAAGATAAATGGAGAAAGCATGTTGCCCTATAATGAAAGTAAAACCAGAATCTAGAATACAATCTGATGACTGGTATATAGCACATAAAAAAAAAAAAGAAGAAAAAAAGAGAATGAAGCATACTGCTTCAAAGGATAAAATATTCCCCCAAAATGTCACAGTTAAATCAATGGCAGAGAACATTTATCAAAGGACTTTTCCTGTAGCATGCTATTTGTCCTCCTACAACCTGAAATTTGGATTTGTATGTTTTCTTCCAGCCCTTCACACTCAAAAGCCTCTAAGGAGCATCCAGAGTAAACAAAGACCACATGAGAAAACCCTTGTGACCTTAGATGTTTTAACAGACTTTAATGCTCATCACTTCAGATGCGAGCCTACAGAAGGGCTCCTTAGAGTATATCAGTGCACCGATATTTCTAGCAGGAAGAGCCTCTCAAAAGCATGAAAGAACTTAACACAGAAACTGGATTTTTTTTTTTTCCTTTTTTATGATTTTCCTTAACATTTGCAGTGGGACTGCTATCTAATGTTAACTATTTCAATATAAACACTTGCTTTTCAAAAAAAAAAAGGCACTTTGAGATGTGTTCATATAAACAGATTGCACCAAAGAGGACTTCTTTATATCACTGATTTCTCCAACCACATAAATCAGCTAAGGACTCAGTGTTAATTCCTCCATTTGATCAAAAAGAGAAAAATGTAAGTAATCTTCTTGTATACTGGAAGATTGCTACGAACTTTATACAGGAACACAGATTTGTTTGTAGCACCCAGAGACAATTATTGAACATATAACAGCCCCATGGGGAAGCACAATCTAGTTAAACGTTCAACTTCACAATTAGTTGTCAACACTTGCTCATCTACACTCACACAATGGCTAAAATCAAATCTCATGCTCTAAGGCTTCAGTTGGTCATCTGGAAAAGAAGTGATGTATTTTTCCTCCTTTTGAGCCCCTATTAGATCCAACTTTTAAATTTCTTCTTAGTTTATTAATTTATTAATTTAGTTTAATAATTTCTTTAAAATTTATTCTTTATTATTAGAGATTAGCCACAACTAGTGACAGGATAACAGAAGGTGTAGATCACTCCTTTGAGATCACATGTGACAATGGTTTTTTTCCTTAGATGATGAGAGTAAACTTATTCCCATAAAGAGAGTGGGCATTGTTTCTGAATAATTTTTCCTGCCTGTAAAATAAGAATTGGACTATTCTTCATTCTAGCTCTTTCTGTAACTGAAGACATAACTAGTTCAAGGACAATGTAGCACTGTTGGCACAAGTCTCTAAGACCTTGCAAACTGGTGCTGCACTGGTCTCTGCCTGTGGCACACAACCTATTTTCCATGGTCAATAAAACATTTAGCTGAAGCAGCTTAGGGTTCAGTTAAGTGGGATCTAGGTGAATTGTAACAGCATGGCACATATGTAAATTGAAATAAAGGTGGTTAAATAGTACCTCAGGGTCCCAGGCACCATAAAACTACAAAGCATTCAGACACTGAATGGTGTCTCTTGGGAGATGATCATGCTCATAGAAGATTAGATTTATTCTGTTACATTTCACATCTCTCCGCATCGTCTGAGCCTTTAAAAGTCAGCCTGAAACATGTATTCTCTTCTTTACAAGCTGCTGTCTTCACATAAGGATGTCCTCTGAATCCTGTTCCCATAGTTTGATACCACTCCCTTCAGTTATCAAATACTTCAAACATTTGCAGGCTAAAACCCGACACTTTTAAAGAGCATAATCTTAATCATCCTAAGTAAAAACTACTCGAGCACAAAGTATCACTGTTTGGTTTTGTAGCTAACATTTCTTTATAATGTTATTTAAACTTAGGTCTTCTCATTCAATGCAGTATTCTTAAATTTCTGAAACTTAAGGAACCATACAAATGTATAATAAGAACAAAAATATATGTTGCATTTAATAAAAATACTTTGGGTATTTGAAAGATACCAAATTGAATTAGTTGACATCTCGGTGATCTAAAGAAAAAGTAGTAGACTTTTTGAAGTGGTGGCAAGAAAAGCAATAGAGTGCCCTGCAGTCTATTTATTTTCTGAACCAACTTGAGGTATATTTGAGTAATTTACAAACTCAAGTAACAAAAAATAAACATTATTTGGTTCACAAAAATTATTCCCTAAAAAAAAAAGATGGATGCCATATTACATTGCAAATGTCTAAGCTAATTACAAAAAAGGAAGCAGATACTCAGCTCTAGCTAGACCTCTTTAACAATGGCTTTTGTAACTTCGTCTCTTTGTTCATGCACACTTTGTAATTTCTCTCACCACTTAGCTTTTACCTAGGCATCCTTCACCTTTTCTGACCAACTTTTCTCTCGAGACCTCAGTATGAAGAACGTTGTTCCTTTTATCCCCACCTCTGCCCTGCTCTCACCTGCCACTCAGAGTACGATCTGGTATTTATGCCTACTACTACATCATATCATGCACTTTAAAGTTAAACATCAAGGCAGGCTCTATTGCTAAAATGCTTAACCTACAGATTCTTGATATTATAACACCACACATAAATATTTCCTTAAAATCCTTCTGCTGAAAGACAAAGAACATCTTTTTCTTTTAGCCAAACCAACTATACTTGGGATTTTTAACTACTGTTGGAATTACACTAAGATTTCTATCAACCTGAACATATCCAAATAACCTGATTTTGTTTTTAAATTAAGGAAACATCACTGCCAAAACAGTATCTATAATAGTTTCATAAGTTTTATCAAATTCCTTGAACAACTTATCACAAACAAAATAAAACATTATATATTTTAAAAATTTAGCCTCTTCTCAAATTGCTGGAAATGTCTAAAATAAGGCTTTCTGGCAGAACCTTCCTTCAGTATTAACTTCAGAACTGGGATATTCTGTGCACAAAAAGAATGTCCTACATTATATTGAGCACAGAAACCCTCCTGCACTATGTCAACAAACAGTGCTCTGCCATAACATCATTATCTCTGTTGAGGGCCACAGCATCTTTACGAGAAGTTTTTAGCATCTTTCATTCATTTTGTAATATTAATTGAAGTTTCTGACATAGGAAGGTTATGATCCTTCCAAATGAAGAGTCAGATTTTATAACTGTGTGGATACTTTTGCCTTAGAAACAATAAAGTATAACCACCGTTACTCTAAAATAGACTTAAATCTCTGCTTGTCCCTTCTCAATATAAGGCACTGAATTGCCACGTTTTCAAGATATTGGTTTTCAAGAGTCCTTCCCGCTCTACACCAACCTCTTCATCAACTGCAGGCAGCAGCTCCAGGAAATGTAATTATTGAACAGCCTTGTATGCTTTGTAACTTGAAGTGAAGAGCCCTAGTCATCTAAATTCCCCCTAACCAATCTTTAGCACAATAAAACCTTCTAATTGGAGCCACCAAAAAAAGGAGAAGTCTCTTATTAAAAGGTAGACCACACAACAGAAAAAGGGCAACACAGATGCTGAATTTGATTACAGTTATAGCATATTATTGATTTTCAAATGTTTTGGTTTTGTTTTTTTAATAAAGTTTGTTAAACTTATGCTATTTCTCTGCTAGTCAGTATTTCTCTCATTATTTACCAGCTTATTTGATTTAAAAAGATAGTCCATACTTGGATCACCAAGCAAGAGGCATACTGATCATGTATAAGAAGAAAATAAATGGAAGACAATCACTAAGGTCTTCCTAGCAATAGGATCACAAGAGACACTAAACTTCAGCTTAAATATGTTAATTTGTTGCTATAAAAGGAATTAATCAGCTAGTACATAGTACTACTAGAGAACATTATAAAGGCACATGCATGTGATATTTGTAGACGCAACTACAGCTATTAAGTAATTGTCACTATTTACACACAAAGTCCATTACAAAAGTTGTACAGTCAGTGCCATGCTCAGGACAACCAACATGCCATGCTTAGACCATGGGCAGCAAAAATTCATACCTGCCTGCAAAATATCACTTAAATTTACACTTTTTTCCCTTGGTCTTAACACATTTTTGTTCTGTGGCCTTTCAGCAGCCACAGGAGACTGGACCTCATAACATCTAAAGGAAACGGAGCTATGAAGTCAGATTTCACGCCTGCAAGTGCCTTACTGACTTCACAAATTCATCAACAGACAAACGCGTACCTTCTCACAAGTTGTAGTTCAATTTTCCTTGAGGACATGGTGTAGTGGTGGACTTGGCAGTGGTAGGTTAACGGTTGGACTCGATGATCTTAAGGGTCTTTTCCAACCTTAACAATTCTATGATTCTATAATATAGTTATATAGTAATATAGTTCAATCCAGCTCTTCAGGAACATACATCACCACCTTCACTTTTCAGCTATTTCCACAATTTAACTAGACCATCTACAGAGCTAGGCAAGCACTCTCCAACCAGCTTTCTGTAATCATCAAACCATTCTGCTGGCTAGTTAGCTGCATTCAAGGTTCCCCTCAGCAAACTGTTTCTCTTGCTACAGCTGCCTTTCTCAGCATGTTCAGTACATAAGGCAAACACATCTATTCAAACACCATTGCCTTTTGACATTTCACTCACTACATGCCAGTACCTCAAGGACCTCTTGATGTTTTGTGTTGCAAATTGCGTGTTGCACAATAAGCTGTTGTCAAATGAGCTTCAATCCAATCAGCAAAGTACAAAAAGGCTTCATGGTCTTTTACACCTGTGTTAAGACAATGGTAAACCTGGAAGAAAGCAGCTCAATGAAGAGATCACTGTGCATCAGGTTGAGGTGCTGTAATCAATGCATGTTACAAATTAAACTCACCATGCCCATAATTACTTTGCTTTGTTTTTGCTGTCACTCTACATTTCAGGTTATTCTCGAACTTGCTAAAGCCTAACGACAATAGACTTCTGACACTCGTGCTTTCCAGGCTTCTTGCTTTTGAGAATGTGATAGTCCTTCCAAAATGCAAAATCTACAAGAAGAAAAGGCTTGAAAAACACTCAATTATTTAATACATTCTAAAGAGCAGCATTTTGACATAATATGGTACAGTCTTTTAAAACGATGTTTGGCCAAAGTACTCAGTAACATGATACATTTTTTTTTAATTGGCAATATAATATCTTAGATCACAGAATACTTCATTTTCTTCAAAGTCCACAGACAAAAAAGGAAAAGCCGTTAATTCTACAGCAGCATTTAAAAAAAAAAAATCTTCTGGTGTTTTGCCTTAGAACAACCGTAATTAGAATGATTTTGAAAAGAAGAGCTCGTGTGTCAAAAGCTTCTCTCTAAAATAAAAGAATACCTAAAAGAGACTAACATGCTTCAGCTTTTATCCAAATGGCAGGTACTGTTTTAATTTCTTTGCAACCAGCCGCTAACTCCCTACAGCAGCAGGTATAAGACATACAGCTCTACTTTGGGGCAGCATCTTATAACTAATGATGTGTTGATACGTTGACTGACAACCAAATAAAGCTCCTGATTCTGTGACAATTTTATTACTTCTTCATTTACAAACTAACAGGCTGGTTGATCAGACCAACAGCTCCGTCCTCATTCATGTTTTTCCACTCTGAAATGGCCACCACTTGCAGGGGGGTGGAATCTGTTCATCTCCCTATAGCCTCAAACAGCAGAAACCTGAGGCAGGGCTATTTTCTCATGGACATCAGTTTTAGACTTCCTTTGACACTGATCCAAAGTGATCACAACAAAGGAGAAAAATATACTCTTTCAGCGGCTCTGTAACAGACTCAACACAAATCAGACACTTGTTTTATCTAGTTTGCATGGCACTTGAGGGTCAGACTTCATTTGTTAGCTTATATGGAGCCATTAAGGAAGGGAGAGTTACACTGGAAAAGCAAGTTGTACATACCATACTAACCTGAGGAAACACCAGTATATATCCTCGCATCAGTTACGTCATCCACCTCTTCAACTCTAGCACAAAGACGTCCACAACTTCAACTCTAGCACAAAGCTAGAGAACATCAGTAGCTTTTAAGCATCAGTATCCAGCAAAAAAATTACTAAATTTATCCTCTAACTAGCTTTACAGTCACAAACCAACAAATAATCTTTTTTGCATGATTACACGAGAGTAGTTTAAAGACTACAAGAGAGTCTGTGACAGCTCCACAAGCATGCAACATCACCCAGAAAAACAAAGGCAAGGTAGCTAATCAGTATGGTCAGGAAAAACTCATCTTGCTGACAAGATCATGATCATATTGTAAAAGGACAGGTAGAGAGAACATCGTCATGTGCCACACAGATCTCCAGATACACTTTACAGCTTTGTTCTAGCTAGAACATTTAATCTGAAATTTAATATTGCAAAGGAAAATGCAACATAATAACAAAGATTGAGAGCTTTAATTTTCTGAGAGGTTTTTCAGCCCAGAAATTACCACGGTTTAAAACTGTACGCAACACAATGTTTTTAATGTTTAAACTTGTCTTCTGACGATCTGGTTATATTTTAACACACTTAAGTGTGTTATATCTTAAACTTAGTACGTTGACTATTTTTTTCTATGCTGTGAGACTTTTTAGCTTGAAAAATACTTTGAGTCTTTAGCAAAAGGTACTGAGAAATAATTCCCACCCACTTTTAGCATTGCATAAAGGTGCCTTTCAGCAGGGCCCCTGCCTGCAGCCCCAGGTAAGCTGTGCTCTCTGCATGGGCAGTAAACCCTGGGAGCATGGCACGAACCAGCCCCATACGTACTCCGAAGAGAAAGATGCTTAAACACAGCGGTTGTCTGGGAAAATGAAAAATTTCTCAGCAGTACCTTCTATTTTAGCCTTAAGAAAAATCCATAATCAAACCGATGTTTTGCACATGCATTTTATACAGTTGTGCCCTGGCTTAATTCTACTGCAGGGATGCCCTGGAGTATCCATCCCTTAACTGTCCCTTGCAGGTGCAAATCAGGCAGCCAGCCACTATTCGCATATGAACCCATGCGAGGGCAAGATCCAACAAGCAATTCTAGAGCTACCAGTGTGAAGTTGTAAAGAATCACGATTACAGCTTTTACTGTGAGCGTTTGGTGATAGTCCTTTATGCAATATAATGCATTGTAGCTCACAGGTTCGGATGCCAAAGTGACAGAAAGTTTTACAGTCACAGCAATCCTTTGCTAGCTGACTGCTCCATGCTATCATACCAGCCCGTGTTTTAGACAAAGGTTTCAGCTGATACATTTACCATTTAATCTAATGCTTCATCCACATTTTCAAACTCGAAAATACCATTTAGAACAGAAAATATAAATGGTATTCTTTGGGGAGGAAGGGAGCGTTTGTGCGGGATTATTTTTTGTTTAATATCTGCTTATGGATTCAGAGACATCATAATAGCTGCTGGAGAACAGTAGCATTAATAAAAGGATGGTTTCCATGGAGAACAAAAAAGGTCAAATCATAATTTATTAAAAAGAATTCAACTCTATCAGTTAAGACTGATAAACACACTCAAAAAAAGAAAAAAAAACCTGGCATCTATGTCAATTGTTTACATTGCTTATCATCTGCAACTTGAAGACAACATCTCAGGTAAAAGCTGTCATGGAAATATATTTTTATTGCTAATGAGAAGCTGACAGGAAGGTAAAGCAGGTGAAAAATAGCTAAAGGAAAGAGAGCTCCATGTCATGCACTCATGGGGTGAGGTGTGCACACAGAATTTAATTTCTGTAATTAAATGTCAGGTTACAAAAAGCAAGAATATAATTAGATCAGCATAATTTAGTGCCATTCAGATGGAACTGGAGCCTTGTGTACTCACCAAACAATTTGTACTAAAACAACACAAGCTGTTCAAACAAATTGACATTTTTAATTCCTACTTATAACAGACCTTTGTTATCAATTTGAGATAGGATGTTTATTGCGAATACAAAATCTTTCAAAATACTTTGGGAAGGATTAATCTAGAAAATGCCAGAGCCACTTATCACACAAAATAATCAAGTCACGATAACACTGCAATAATATACATCCACTTATTAGGATCACCTAAAGAGATATAGCACTATGTGAAAAAAGGCAAATAAAATTCTGAACTTAATAAATTAATAATTTAATTGAATTACCCAAAACCTTCTGCTCTGAAAAGAGAGATGGAGGTGGAAATAAGGGAAATATGCTGGTCTTGCTATTGTTTCAAATAACCCCCTTCTTGCATTATTAAAGCATCCTTTCCTTCAAGCCACTCAAGAACTGAACTTTTTGAACATTTAATGGTCTTGAAAATGGTCTTGAAATTAGTCAGTGTCTGAAATCCTTACTCAAGAAAAAAAAAAAACTCAAATCTTCAGGGGTAAGGATTCAGAGAAGAAAAAACCAACAACCCAAGCTTCACGATCCACCCCACCAAAAACCAAAAATTCGGTTAATTATTCCAAAGTGTGATCAAGTTAGCATTTACCTGGTTTTAACTTTACTCAGAACATTTCTGTATCAGAACATATTCCAAAATTTGCACTGATCCTACTTAAAAAAAAAAATCTTATTCTTCATCACAGTCAAACCAAGTAATCCTGCATTTTATGCATTTATCATTAATTATATTCAGAATCTGAACCATGTTGCTGCCTAGTCCTAATCTCATTTGAGAAGAGATTAACCTTTCTTGACTTCTCACCACAGAATCAACTCTTGAGAATTACAATGTGAGAACGGACACATGACACTCATGCATCCTGTGTCATTACAGCACGTTTCCAATTACTCTTACATTGCCTGCATCAGACTATAGAAACTATTTACAAAAGACATTTTCTGTATTTCGTGATATCCTAATTAGCAAATATCAAACGAAGTGTCAGAACAGTCAGTTTCTTGTACAGTTTCTGTACAAAGTGTTTTGATTACAGAACACAAAGGAATTATTTCAACTTTACAGTAAGGGAAGATGCATAAACACTCTTGTAGCTGAGTTAGTAGGAAGGTAAAACCTGGCTAAAGCATTAAAATAATTGAAAATACATCTATAGAAAACGAGCAATGCTGACAGTGAACACGACTTAGCTGAATCAAGAATACTGTTCCCCTCCAGAATGATATTCCCGAAGGAGTAATTTGAAATTAGGCTTCCTATCCGACCAATACTTAGACCCCATATATATTCATATATTTTGAATAACCCACAAAGGTTCTTAAGCTTCCCACTTCAAGACTGAGTTCATTTTTATTTTTAAATACCTACATGGGGGAGGGGTGTGAAGGAGTGTGGATAGCTTGAAACTGGTTACACAAGCATATTAATAAAAGGGAAGGAGTTCTTCCAGGAATGAAGTAGCAGTTCATGCGGAGATGTCATAGCCTTAAATTTACAGGAAACCCATAATCATCGACGAGGAGCGTTACAGAGGCACGCCAATGGTCAGACTGTGAAATGGTATACCGCTAGCGATACGGCTTGCTCAGACGCACGCAGAGGACAGGAAGGAACTGGCAAACCACGTACTGTTAAACGCATGAAAGTCGGCTTCCTCCTCACTCACCGAGCTTCTCCTATAAACCCATTACAGCAGCAGCACAAACCTCTTCATTCTAACTGTGTACAATTCAGACATTAAACACCAGGGCTTTGCAAAAATGATTGTTAAGAAACCTCTTCTTTAGAGCTGCACGTAGTACTTGCAGGCTGAAGAGATTAAGATACATCCATATGCTTAGAAGTGACTTTGTGATGACCAGTGAAAAGCACCTAAACACACACAGCAAAGTAAGGTAACCAGTTGTGTTCTGGGCTCTCTCTGCCAAATACTTTCTTAAGCTAATATTGATATTTTAACCACAGCTCAAATTCTCTCACAGAAGTAAACATGCCTTTATAGTGGATTGCTTTTTCTGGACATTTGCCACTCCAGACATTATCCTTCGTTAATGACAGAAATGGGACTAGCCCTTGTCAAGAAACTGCTTAAGAACACACATTCCGCTTTTAATTTTTTTGAACATAGAATATGGAAAACATTAACTTATTGAACTATACACAGCAAATATTCCTTTAAAAATTAAACATTTGCACTTATTTTAGTACAAGTATTTTCTAAAGTATTATTCTTACATTCAGACTTTATTTCTCTGCAGAGCTACCAAGAAGCAGATCTTGTCAGATAGTTAATTGATTTGTCACGCTACAGTGAAGGAAATGCATTATACCACTGATTTTAACAGAGTGAAATGTCATGTTTCTTGCACATTATTAAACTATATATCAATACTATGTACAGCCTCTATAGTGCCTTCATATCCGGACAGTCTCTGGGATTCCTTCTAGCCTGTTACTTCTCCGCTTGAGCATTTCCCTTAAAAACTTATGATAAATAAAACCTGATTAGCCTAACTATAAATATAATATTATTGCTGTAATATAAAGATCCATTGTCTGTCTGTGAGTTTGTTTTTTCATTAACAAAAGTACGTCAGCTTTACTAACTGTATGCAAACTGTGGTGCCGATGCAATCATTTAATCTCCAGTAAGTCAGACTAAGAAAACATGCAAATACAATCTCGGCTCATCTGCGGTGACATCTTAACAATGCATCAGCAACGAAAATCAAAGAGATCATGGCTACAAGCAAGCCATGGCGATGCCAAGACAATCGCAACAGCTGTTGGTAAAACCTTGAAGGACCATTTTTCTTCAGTAGCTGTTATTACACATTAACATTAAAAGGCCTAAAAGTGATTAACAATTTTTCCTTCACAAAACAGCATAAAACAATACCTCATTCTTAAATTTCTTAAGTAGTTAAAAGTTAAGGAGTCTACTCCTATTTCTTTAAAGACAATTTGTAACATCATGTGCTTCAAATATTCCCTTACTCTGTTTTTTATTACTAAAATTGGTTGACAAAGATATGTCAGAAGCCGTTCCTATGACAATCATTACAAATAAGCAGAGCCTTATAGAGCAGACACTAAACTCTCAATGGGAGACAAACTCTTCTTCCAATTCTGTCACGTCTCTACAATACAGAGAATGCAAAAGCATTCACTTGTGTTCATTTTAATTACTCAGTATTTATCTTTTCTCTTTGGACAGCACCTTTCTATGGGCATCTGTAATAGCTGGCAAGAAAGCCAAACCGTCACGTACTATACAATACAAAGTTCAGCACAGACCAAGTGAGATCTCCTGTCAGCAGTTAACTGTCGCAAGTATTTGAATAGGTTTGTAAAGGTGGAGGTAGCTGAGTTCAACTCAGTTGCTGAAGGGAATTTGCAGTTGGCAAAATCCACGTGCAGAAGTTTGACAATGTTTTCAAGATTTGTTTGCAAGTAGTCATGAATACTGAATTCCCCTTCACTTTAAAACTCCATCAAGACGCAGAATCTTCATGGAGTTAATTGTATAACTCTTTGAAAAGGGAGGAAAATAAAGAAAAATGAAACTTTGCAATCCATATGTACTCTCTCATAGCTCATAGTTAATTTCCAAAAACTTGTATTGGATATTTGAAGAGCAACCAATGAACAGATTCTTAAAAGTGCTCATAAATTGCAGCATCTGTAACTATAAGAGGCACAGTTAAAAAAAAACATTAAGAAGATATACACAGCACGGGGCCTGGATGAGAGACAGTCATGCAAAGATTATTTTCCACTGTGGGATTTTGGGTTTGGTGAGGGGTTTTGGTTTTATTTGTGTTATTTTTTGTTTGGGGTTTCTTTAATTTATTTGAATCGACTGTTGTAAACACAAGTCACTGGCCACTTCTGTTCCTATTGCATTATTTCTGATGATTATTTAAGAACAGCCTTTTGCAAATTACTAACTTTCATTTCAAAAAGGATAGGAACAAACCTAATATAACTCATCCACATATAATTTTCTCCCTTGCCTTTTGCTCCCTTCTACTCATTCACGCATAACCTACAGTGAAGTAAAAAAACTCAAAGTACTGCTATATTTTTGTTCATTCAATTAGAATTTACATTTCAAAGATACCAAATGACAGTATTAGATTCACAGTCCTCTGAGGAAAGAAAAGGCAGTTACTGAAACTATTCATACAGAAGTATAGAATATCATTTAACTCAGCAAGCAGCCAAGCAATAGTTCAACACACAGAAATGACTTAAATTCAAGTCCTGTTCTGCATATCAGATAGCCAGAACTTCCACTACATGGAAAAAAGTGTCATCACGCAACCTGCTGTCGCAGGAAAGCGCCGTCTGCATACCCAAACTTCCTAAACCCTGTGCTGTATTTCTAGATCTCATTACCTGAAGAAGGTCAGTCTCTACCTTAGAGATCTAAAATATTTAATTAAGTGATGTCTGATATTTTGGAAAGAAAAAAGATGATATTTGGTTGGAAGTAGAACCAAGTTCTTCATTTACAGAAAAGTTTAAATATTCTATAAAACAAGAACAAAAAAGTAGGATCATGTTATCACATGGTTCTATTTGTGAAACAAAAAAAAAAACAAAACAAACCCAAAATTTAGTCTTCAGTGGATTTACAAATTTAGTTACAAAAAAGTGCTGAATTCAGAGAATGGCCTAGTTACAAGTCCTACTTATTTCCTAAATGCAAGAGTTAGTTTCTCATTCAGAGCCAGATTCTCATTACCTAATTTTCCAGGGGACTTTCTCTCAACTCTAACCTATACAACAGTTCATCTTTGAATTAATATCAGTTTTCAAATTTCACTAATAGCTGGTATAAAAGGAAGATTTTTCATTACAGTTGAACTGACTCTGCAAAATCTTTTGGAATATGTGAGAACTACTCTTATTACTGAATTAAATTCTATAATTGTATTTATAGAAACAGCTTCACATAAATACCGATAAATGGAAATGTAAAAAACTAGTTACATGCTATTCACAACATATAGCTGACTTTACAATTCAGATCTGTCAAATATCACAGACACAGCTTCTGAAATATTCACGACACCCTAACCAAGCAAAAAATAAAAGAAACCGCAAACTCAATAAATTAAGAAAATACACCCATTGCCTAATACTAGTAAATAAAGTTTGCTGAAGCAGTTACACACTATAAATTGTTCTTCATGCTCCAGTGATTTATCCAAGGACAAGGAGGTTTTATACATCAATGTTTCAGGTGTCATATAACCCAACAACTAACGTAAATTGAATACAATCAACTAAAGTGGCTGGTTTTCATTTCAGCTTGTGTGAAGTTATACAGAGAGGTCCCAATCTTCTTAATGGGACTTGTCTGCCTAGCTAAGTACACCAACAGCTAAAACTCCAACTAGGAGCTGATATGACAGCAAACAGAAAAGTGAATTTCTCTCACCAAAAAAACCCAAAGAATAAAAACAGAATCAGGAAGAAAGAGAAGCCCAGAGGAACTAGCTGCTTACTACAACAAATTATACAATGAATATTGATCTCCCAAATGCTATTTCTACTACAAAATTCACTGATAAAACTGTGCTTGCCTACATACATCCGGATAATGCAAGTTTTGAAGATTCAAAAGAACCCCCAAAGCTAAAGCAGTTAAATGTACCCACCCACGTCTATAGCTCTGCTATTAGGAAACAAGCAAGCAAAACACCATTTCCCCTCCATGCAACCCGCTCCCTCCTCTCCATGCATTCATTTGGGTTGTCAGGGGATTTGTAATCTTCGAGCCTTGGATGCTGTTAAATCATGTCCGGCAACTCTTCCGATTGACATGGGGGAGACCTGACAACAGCAAAGCTGGTGGGCGCCGTGCTATTTCTGTTAATTGAATAAGAACTTGGCAATTTTCTCACTACTGTGATATACCCGTAAATGCATCAGACAAGCAGCAGGAGCAACCTTCCATGGCAAAAAAAAAAAGTTTAACTATTTAAATGACAGCACCTCCTGCTGACAAGGAAAACAGCTGTTTATTTGTAGAAATTACCCATACCTAAACCAAAAAAGCTTGTATTTAGCTTAACTGGTGTTATTTTACAAACTCTTTTCAACTGCTTTCCTGTTCACCTAAATAAATCTTTGAGAATTAAGATGCATTGCAGCTGCAGTTTTTATCTGTTCTCTATTCTGTTATTTCTTCTATTTGAAACAGGATTTCTGATGTGTCTGTATTCTGTAGCTTATAAATTGCAGCATGTTTCTGACTCCAACTTCAGCCGTAGGTTACACAGCTGCCCCTGTATTAAGCAAGTAGCTGTAGTTACTACCTCTGACTAGGCAGCCAAAAGTAACAAGTTTCACTTCATGGGACCAGCCACCCTCTTTTTAGCAATTCTGTTAATATTGAAACATTGCAACAGCTTCTCAAATGCCAGACTTCAGGACTTCTTTTTTCCCCCTTCCCCTCCAAGAGGCGAAGAGGAGGCACAAACGCGTCCTGGCCTTAGGCAGATTCTGGAGCACACAGAAATAAACAGCTTGAGCACCACACTTACCTTTCAACCAAATACTACTACTCTCTTTATTTGGGAAAGATTTTTATGAAGTCAAAAGGTGACAGAAGTAGCAGCTTTTGTACAGGAAAGGAAGATGCACTGAACTAAGAGCTTTTAAAAATAGTCTAGGCAAAACCCACTTTTTTTCTGCTCTCCATAATCAGCAAAAGTTTGTGCATCTTTAAATGTAATTATTTTGTGTAATCAGACACTTTTGACCAAAGGTTACAATTATCATTGATTTGCTCTGAGCTGCTAAATTAATCATCCTGTAATGAGGCAGTTTTTCAATTAGAAATTGTTGATCTATAGACAAAATTAAGGCTAACTTAACACTTAAAGGGCATTAGTTTTTAACATACTTCGTACTTCAAGAGGAAAGTACATAGAATATTTATTCTTCTAAATTCTCAGATAACTAATATAGACAAATTTAACAGCTGGCTTCCTGCCTAAATAAGTACAAAAAAAATTGTTTGGGTTATTTGGCTAACTGGATTTTAAAAAGCCCAGGAAAAAAACCATACATAGGTTTCCACCAGCAAGTATTGAGAATATTTCCATTATGTGGCTCCACGTCCCTACCCACCTCTCAGGAATGGTCATTAACTTACCCTTCTCCACTTTAACTACCCCAGCTGCCACTATTTTACACTCATCTCTGCACTTCTTTGCTGGCTGTGAACAGTAGTCACTTTTCTACACAACTGTGAGCATTTGTTCAACACTTACAGGACAAGCTCTTTTACCCTCATCCTTCAGCTGGCAGAGGCAGGATGTCATTGCCTATAGGCACCTGCAGAACTATTTTGCAAATGTACATAACTTGTACAGTTTTATCGGAATACTTCTCATTTTAATTTCAGTGCAAATACAATCTGTCGGCTATTTAAAAAGGGCATACAGGCTAAAACACAGAAGTGTGGGTCACTGATAAGCGGCACAGACAAAATTCATTCTTACCTGTCCCTCTGATACTTCTGCAAACAAGGGAGAAGCTGCAGAACTAGGCTTTAAAGTCTGTCTGCCTTTTTAGGGGGAAAAAAACCCACACAGCTGTATGCTCTCTCTTCTATTTAAAGACTGACTGAAGCCTTTTGCATCACAAGTTCACTAATAGCGTAAATCCATTCTGAAGTAAAGCTGATGAGCAGTCCTCCTCCTAAAATGACTAAGTGTAAGTCAGAGGTTTCATCTCATCTCCTTTTAAAGTTTATGTTTACTTTTCTATTTCTCTGCATAATCTCTTTTTGCAGCAAGCTAAGAGGTTTTTTTATCATACAGTCTATCTAAAAATGCAGTGATTACCAACGTATTCTTCCATCGGATGAAATTCCAATTAAAAAAAACATTTGGGGGGAAAAAAGCATCAGACAAATCAAGTAACATTGTATATAGCATCTGCTTGATACAGATCTATATATATATTCTGTAGAATTCAGAGAGTAGACACATGAAAGTAATTTCACACCAAATTATATGAAGTAAACCGGTAAGTTTATCTAGCCACAGACTACTTAAAACTTAAGCAGTCAAAATAAATGTTGCACACTCCCTAATCCAGTAGGGAGATACTATGGTAACCGCACCTTTGACTTAGCATTTCTATGGTACAGTCAATGTATGCTTTATGGCAGAGTCCAAACTAAACAGGTGAAAAAAATAACAAACAAATATTACAACCAAGTCAAAGTTAGGATAAACAACACTTCCAATGGAAATAGCAGAGATAACACTTATACACCCAGCTGAAAGAACAGACATCTCTCTCACTTCTGAAAGACAAAGCCTTACAGCTTATATCTTAACAGTAAGAACAGGCTCCATAATAGAACAGCACTTTTTTATCAGCTATATAGTTTCCCATTGTCACATTTATATTTGAGAACATTTACAAAAAGAGGTTAGCTCTAAGCTGTTAATAACCAATATTCTAACACTTCTAACACTACATAAGTATTTCTTCATTGTAGTGTTGCAGTTTTAAAAAACTCTAAAGTTATTTTAAATTTCCAAAGCAATAGAGGTTAATGCTTTAATCGGTCTATTAAAACCAATTCCCATCCATCTCTCTGATTTTGTGAAGATCAACCTTTGAAAGCTCTCTTCACAAACAGGCTAGCATACTTGAGACACATCCAGTCAGTCTAACTGAAAAGTCACCACCTCACTCCGTACTTGAGCTGTGGAGCCTGAAGGAGTACTGTGTGCCATTTAAGACTAAAGTACTGACCCTAAATGTTGCAACCAGACACAAAACATAACTAAGATGGAAATGCTCCATAGGAACTCCTAATCATCCACATGCAGGCAGCCCTACACCCAAACCCAGGCAAGGACAGTTCTACACAAAGTCCACCTCTCTTGCTCAGTGTCATTCTTCATCCAAACTCCTGATGCATTTCCGAAGATTTTTCCCACACTTAACTGATACTGACAGTCAGTTTATCTCTAATTTTACATCTACTGACAACTATTTTCTTATTTGCTGCAACAGTTCTGCTTCGCAAGCTTTTCCCCATGTAGACTGATGAACAGCATCACGTGGCTCATTCTCATTACCCAAACACATCAAAACAGACAAAGAAAACTATGAGCTTACTAAACTCTAATTTCACAGAACATTTACTGAGACATAGGACATTGGCTCACAAGCCTATCTTTGCTAGCAAGAAGTGAACTGAGAAGAAAAAAAAAAAACAAACCAAAAACTAAAGTGACAAGGAATTGACAAACATGCATTTTATTCAAAGGTAGCGAAAAGATTTCCAAAGCTTGAAGTGAGGATCTTGACTCAGCTCGGCTTCTCAGAGAGAATGTCAGAGACTGGCTAAGCCTTGGCACCGTGCACGTTACCTGCATACACAAGCATTAGCACCAGACCAGCGTACAACACCCAGACGGGTTTGATATACAATGGTCTGTATGGTGCGGTTGCAAGCATATCGTACTTGAACTGGAAAGCAAGTTTAAGCTATAATATTATATCTATATATAAACATGGAAAATGAACTTCTGGTCTTAAACCAGGCATGCTATTTTTTGTTGTTCTTGTTAAGTCTATGTTCTATTGTACTTGTATTGTACACATTCCTATTGCAAGAAATGCACTCCATAACGACAGATATGACTTTGATCTCCTGCCTAAATGCTAGCGTGAAGAGATTTTCAAAGCATAAAACAGTTAAGACTAGCCAACATAAGAGCTAGTAGGCTACATCAATAAAAATCAAATCTAGAATTAGTAGAGAGGCTGCATTATTTCCCAAAACTTAGTCAAAGATCTTATTAAAAACATGTTTCAAACTTTCCTACAAAAATAGGATCACTTAGTGGGATTAAATATTATTCTACTCAGTTCTTTGCAAATTTTTACTCTAGTTAATAAATTTTCTGTTTGTCTGAATAAAAGACTGAAACCTTAAGTACGCTTCACCACTAGGCCTAGGCTATGCTCTACAGCAAAGGAAAATTCAAATTTACTCCACAGAAAATTTCTACCTGGATTGGCACAGTCTGCTTCTCTTCCTATAGCTCAAGTACCACTCAGAAAACATTCATGTGAATTAAATGTTAAATTATGTCTTGTTACTACAAAACCAGTAGACTTTTATCCGAATTCAACATTGGCAGTCCCCATTCTCAGGAGATTTTTTAATCACCAGAGAGAAAATTCGGCTTAGAATTTCATGGGACAGCTTAGAGCCATCTGAGAGCTGAATTCTCCTCCTGATCTTGTCTGTCAAAGTCATCCCCAGAACTTTTATGAACACCTTAGTAAAGCTCCATCTGTCTTGTGGCAAAACAGCAGAACTTCACCAGAAGCACTTTAGCTAAGGACCAGGTAGGCTCTAATCTGCATGGTTAACAGCACACGTTAGTTTAGAATAAAGCCACTGAAAACACCCATGACTACCTTGCAGTTCATGACACAAAAGGGCAGGCAAATGCACTTAGATACCAAAACCCAACCAGTTTCTCTCTCTTATCACTGGCTCTCTCCCTTTCTGCTGGCTATTACTTGGATAGAAGCTATGATTTGGCAACCTTGGCTACCTTGTTTCAGTAGCAATACAGAAAACATACATAGCAATCCAAATAATTGTGTCCTAAAGAGCAAGGTGCAAAGCAAAAAACAGCAACAAATCGGTCCCAGAAAAATCAAGACAAAGTTAGAAAACAAGTATGAAAACAAGTAAATGTCAAAAAAAAATACCTAGTGCATCCTGTTTACAGAAACACAATTCCCTAACAAGTTGATTTGCCCAGCACTTAAGAACATCGTCCAGGTGCAAATCACAATCTCTCTCACCATTACAGAGTCTTCTTCTCCATGCTCATTCAACAGTCCTGTTCCACCAACCTGAGAACAGAGACTGACTCCAGCCTCTCTTTTTAAGGTCTTTCTTTCCATCTTTAGTATTGGTGTCTTAGAGGGGAGGGGGGAAATCTTCCTTTTCATCATGCACTGCTGCTGTGCTTAACAGTAATTCCTGGAAGCCACACATGCAAAACAGTTCTCATGCTTTGCAGCAATTGCTACTGAAAATTGATTCTCTTTATCAGGTTTGATATGGAAGTAGGTGATGAACTGCAACACCAAGCTGTATATGTTTCCAGAAGTGATTAGAAATTGTGAGTATTTGGAATGAATATGCCATAAAACGGGAGGGTTTCCATGAGGAGTCTGATGGACACTGACAACAAGCCTGCTGAGCAGACCGATTGGGAAGTACTACATGGTGCAACTGCAACTACAGCAAGGTAGCTAGAGTGAAGTAAGACTCTGTATTGAAACGGAAGCAGATTTTTCTTAGTTTTAGGTGGTACACTATCTGTTTCATATAGGTCTAGTTCTGAGCCCAGCATGCAATTTCATTAAAGGTGCAATTTATAGCTTATCTCTCTCTGAACTAGAGTCACTCCTTCCCATTCTTCCTTTTGAAACTTTTCATTAGTTTCAAGCCACGTATTTTCACATCAAATAGTTCCTCAAGCACACCTCTCCCTCCAGCAAGGGAACTTCAGTAATCTCATTACTTTGAAGACACATTAGTCTGGAAATTTAGCCTCACTTTAATAAGGCAGCCAATAGTAAAAACACGTATGCTTTGCTATCAGAACACCACGATCTGATCTCTGACAACACAAGCCTTGCCCATCAGGAGTTAAGACATTTCTGTACAAATAAATTTCTGGAACATTAGCTTCTACACTTCCAGTATGTTAATTGCCAGAAGACAGACCACACAGATCACAAAATGCAGTTGGACAGTTTTACAACTGTGCTAAATTTTGACAGAGACAATAAGTTACCATATTTATGTGTTTGCTTTATGATTTGTTTTGCACCATTAAACTGTTGCCAAAGACAAGCCTGCTACATCCATCCTCTCGTTCCTCCTTAATACCTTCAGGGATCCCAAGAACCAAGTCATCTTCAAAACATGCACGAGTACTTTACATATGGAGATCTTCAAAGACAGAAGATTTCTTACCATATTCTTTGCACAACTTTCAGCAGTCGTACATTTCCTTTTCACATCTGAGTTGATGACAGGGAACAACATGACAGTTTTTCCAGGCACAGAAATACACTGAAAAGCGCTCTCACACCGTTCCCGCAGTTGTTATAGACCTAACTCTTCTTCCTATGTGAGATCAAAATATTTCACACACAGTACTACATGAAAACAATGTAATTAAAAACATACTTCAAAGTCCCTGTGTGTGCCAATCATTACGGTATTCATACATTTAAACTACAAATCTCTTTTACACATCTGGGCATTTTTATGCTTTCATCTTGTTTTAAGAATGCAGAAAACTTGGAGCTATTAATATATACTGCCAGGCGGCTCCGTTACCTCTCCATCCTTTGAAGGTTGTCCCACAATTCCTACCTGTTCTTCCCTTCACCCCCAAGAATTTCCCAGAAGCACCAGTATATTTTGTCATTGGTTACACTGGAACGTATTCATCACCACAGCACAGCACTGCCTCTTCCTCTGACTCCAGTATTATGTGGCTAGAAGTTCATGTGGTGACCTCTTAATCCCTCCATTAAGATGTTAAGATTTCGCCTGAAATACCTTTCAGATCCTGCACCTCACTCTATGCAAACAGAGTCCACAATGGAGGACGCTGCTGACAATACAGAACAGATCTGCATTTTATGCTTATCAATTCTATTCATCCTTCAGGAATGAGACATGCCCAAAATCCAGTCTCCTGCCAAACCAGAGGCTCAGATGTCACCACAGGTGAACAACTATTTCCCTGCAGCTCCTGGCTATTACTTACACTTCTAGTTTAACTACTTCCTAGCAAAAAAATTCTCATTTAGGAAATCCATGTTTTTCATGAGACAACACACTAATCCCAAGCACTAACAACAGCCAACTAGACTTCTGCTATTACTTCAGCCTAACCTTGCAAAAATATTATATGAAAATCAACACAGATTCATTCTGAATACTTTTTACATATTACTTACACTTTCACAGGTTTGGGGTTTTTAAGCAATGGAAATGCATCGGTATTATCACTGCGAAGACTTAAACTGTGTCCTCCATCCAAATGCTTTCTGCTTCACATAAGCTCTCAGTTGGTCAGCAAATAGTCCCTCATTTAAAACCAGGGCTGTGGCAAACAAAATTTTGAGCTTCCAGAGCAGATATTAAGCTGTGTCACGAGTCATGGACGATACTGCTGCTTCTCATGGTTCTGTGCAGAGAAGTGGGGGAAGGAGCACTCTGGGTGGGAAAGAACTCCAAGATCCAGACAGCGTTTGGCATGGAAGTCTGCAAACCTCTGCTCATTTACAGTATTACTCTTGAAACATTAAACAATAAGTGCTCTGCAATTACTAAAGAAATAGGCTGGATAGATTAATTCAAACAATCAGATAAATACAAAAAAATATAATTACTGACATGTAAATTGCAGGGACCCACTTTTAGGGTAAGTTTTCTGTAACTTTCACATGAGTAAAGAATGTGGAATTGTATTTACTGAAAGCTGAAACATAAGGAAATGAAAAATCACAACGATCTACTGGAAATGTCATTAGTATTGTGAGAGAAGGGAACAAGAAATAAATAAAACAAGTCCAGTCATCAGAAAATAAATCACAGTACTATGTAAGGCCTGACACATGGGCTCTTTGGAAACAGTCTGATCAGCATTTCTTTCACTTGCAGTTCTGGCATAATCAGCCTTCACCATTTCAACTGCCCCTGCCTTGGCTGGCACGCCAGAAGTACCTGAGCATGTAACAAGGCTGGATAACCTAAGAGTTAACCCAGGTGAAAGGGCTTCCCCCCGCCATCAATTCCTGCCCCAGCAACCACACAGAGGAGCAGGTCCCACAATCAGCCATCAGCACCCTAATGCTCAGTAACCACAGCCACAACATCGCGCACCAGGCTGGCTGACAGCGAGGGCAGCAGGAACACAGCCATTTCGACTACAACTTCAGGTAAGGAAGCACGCCAGCGAGTCTAGAGCTCTGGCATCCCTTTGGGTCTGCTGAACAGAAAGCACCCACGCATTTCATTGCTTTTCAGGGAAGTGATCCAGAACGGGCCTGACTCCTCACACCGTGGGTTCCTATGGTGGAACAAGCTGGTACAGTTAATCCCATCTACAGCCTGTTCCCGGAATAATTCAGAAGTATTAGAGAAATGGAGTGAGGGGTAAATGAATGGTTTGGACTGTGGCAAGGAGCTGGTGTCAGCCACCACCTGCCCCCGGGCCCAGCGGCACAACGCACGCCCTTGCAGAAGAGCAGCTCCGAGACGCATGGCAGCATGCTTTGGGACGCAACCACAGGAGTGCAAAACAGAACGCCTCTGTTTGCTTAACTGAGGTGATGAATAAAGAGGTTTGACTTGGAAAACTGCAGTGTCCCAGGACCAGGAAACTTCTACTTGAGCGCGCTCACAAATCAACACCCACAGCAGGTCTGACCAATACAGCAGCGATTCACAGCAGCTTGCCTCACACAATAAAAATTCAATGCATTTTAGTGTACTGAGAGTAGCTTCCGTTTTCTACTTTGCCTTTAGCATCCTTGCAGAATATACTTTGGTATTTGTAAAAAAAAAAAAAAATCTGTAAAATACTTTTCCCTGTTCCCTCAATATGCCACATGATTTCTTTCAATTTAGGATTCAGGAAAATCAGTTTAAAACCATTTTGGGATCACTAATACATAGGTAAATTTGATAAGACAAAAATCAGTGCTGATTCATGAGAGAATTCTTTTAATCCAAAGAAAGAGCAGCTGAGTAGCTATTAACTTTTCAGATTTCCTCCATGTCTTCAGTATTTAAACGCACTTGTTCCAGCCCTTCTCTGTCCCCATGCATTGCTTAGGATGTACATGTCAGCAGCATTAAAATGATGGCATGCTTGACACCAAAAAAGTAATCTGCTTTTTTGTTGGTTTGGTTTTTTTTTTTCCCCCCTTCCCCCCCCCCCCTTCTCTTTTAAACAAAGTATGGCAACAATTTGATAGCCCAGCAGTGTTTTGCCCTCCTGAACCCTGGCAATGACCCAGAGGATTTGCACTCTACTGCTAATCAGAAGTCTGGCTGTGGCCATTTCCCATGACATAGCTGAAATTCTCCAAAACTTGCCCTCTCAACTTCACTAGCCACACCATGCTGAAACTATTTGCTGTATCCTTAGGCTGTCAATCACAACGCCCATCCCGGCTCCCCGCTGCAGCGGCGCAGCCTCCTGTGGCCCGCAGTGTCAGGGCTGCACACCTTCCACCCGTGCTACTGACCTGCAATCAGAGGGAAAAGCTCCCTCGCGGAAGCAGCTGCTTCTGCAGACCTGCCTTTCAGACTGCAGGATTACAGCAGAAGCAGCAGGTGCTCTTATCTGACACACACTTGAAAAGGAAACCAAACATTTTCTTTTGAAACTTAAATATAAAAAATACACTCTGTGCACATACTTAAATTTTTAAATTTCTTTCTCAAGTTAGTAAACCTAAGGCCTGTTTCTATTTAATGGCCTGGCTGCCACTGCAGGCTCACCTAACCTGTCACACATTCTCTTCAGTGGTGCATAAAAATGGCTCTGATTTATTTTATTGTTTTCTATTAATATCAGAAACCATGGGAAAGATACAACCCAATTTCTGATCAGTCCATGTCTTTCTATTATGCCATAAAAAGCGGACACTATTAGTAGCTTTGAAGAAAATTACAACAAAAATTAAAGTTGCTTAGACCACTCATTCAAGTTTCACCATTTTAAGTTCAACCAAGAAATTCCATGGCAAGGCACAGCTAAACCCTTCCTTTCATGTCTATACACCAAGAGAGTATTTAAGCACTGTATAAAATTAAGATCTACAACTGATGAAAAAATCATCAGTACTGCGGGAACAGGAATGATCACAATTCAGTCTTTTTAAAATGTACTTATTCTCCAACAATTTAAGACAAATCCAGTAGTGTCTGATTTTCCTAATGTTCCCATTAAAAAGCAGGAGCAGCAATTTTTAAGCCTACAAAAGCTTTCATTCAAAACCTCCCAAGTATCTCAGTAGTTAGCTGTTTATATAATAGCCCAATAACATAAGAATCCCAAGGCAAACAGTGGCATTATTGCAACACTTCAATGAAATCTACAATAGTGTGCATATTTATAATGTGTTTTGGCTGTTGCACTACACACCATTTTCATTAAGCATTACTTTTTCTTGAAAAACAGTCTGAATGTCCATACTAAGAAACAGTTTCCAAGAGCAACTCTGCATCAGCACAACATGCAACATCAGTGATAGAAAAAAGGTAGCTACTAAGAGGGTCAGTAAAATATATGCATATGTGAAACAACCATCACACAAAGATGTTTGCCTAAAAAAAAAAAAACCACCACCACAAAACCCAATCTTAAACACCAGTACTATCTAATAGTACACTAATCCACACAAAGGTACTCAATTAAAAATGTCATCCAATTCTTTAGAATACAAGCTGTTTAAATAATGCACTTACTTCAACAACTGAAAATTCCAGTCAGGACACTGAGTCTTGCTCACCACATTCCAAAATTCTTTGCCCTTATCTGGTAATTCTTTGCCTTATTACCTGATAATTAATATTTGTCAACATGACTTTAAAAAACAATCAGTCCAAGCACTCAACTGGTAGTTTCTGAAGAAATAGTTTTTCCATGCAAGATTTTTGTTTTCCCAAGTTATTACCTAACACAGTTAGAAATGCCGAGCAGAACGATGTGGCAATTTCCAGGAGATGGACTGTGCAGACACCTACATCAAACTCAGTGCAGTGCCATGCGATCGAATATGCAAGTATAAATGCACCTCTGCACAATGGCAGCGTTTAAGCCCCAGTTGCTCTTCTGACTCTTTGTAACTAGGTGTATTTAGAACATGGACTCCAAGCTGTGTAAAAACAACATAACACAACTTTTTTTTTTTTTTAATTGTCTGGGTTAGGTTTTTTTTTGTTTGTTTGGGATTTTTTAACAGTCTCTTAGTAAAAGTTTCAAAAGGACTAAGTCTTCTCAAAATTTTACAATGATACCATTTATTGCCATTTTTTATTTCAGGTAGTTAAGTAATGCATGCTTTCGTATTAGTTTAGAGCGTGACCCACAAACGTGGAGCTGCAGTGAACCAGCAGGTGCCATCCCAGCCCAGTAATAATGCAAATTTGCACTACACAGAGCCTGCTACTCAGAAATCCAGCGGGCCCTTGACCTGGCTCCTACTGCTGTTATTTAATTTCAAGACACCAGAACTGCAACCCTAGAATAAAACCACTGCTGCAAGACCCTCCTGTGATTGCCTCTTCCAGCCTGTCAGACCCTGATTCTGGCTGCTGTTTTCAATATATGGATCGCTCTTTTGTCCTCTAATATTTTTACGTTCAGGCACAAGTGAAGTAGAAGTTACCAATTTTTTCACACCTATGTAAAATCCTGCAAAAAAGAGCCCCAACTCCTATAAGAAGTCTCTGAACATATTTTTTAGTAAGTGATAATGGTTGACAATAAGCAAAAAAATACATTAGCCAGCCTTTTATTCAAATACTGAAGTGCGTTAGGGGTAATTCAAAGGAAACAAGAGCCTTGCACCTCAAATGCCACTTCTACATTTTCTCTTACGAATTATAAAATGTATGACCCTATGAAATGTTAAGGAATACTTAAATGTACTATTTTCAATAAGCATCATAGCTACATGCTAAAAACTGGGATGCATGGAATCATGAAAAGTTACTTGGTAAAATAAGGACTCACAAAATTATGTGCAACCCCTTCAAAGTAACCAAGTAGAGAATAACGTAAGAATTAAATAATTAAGGATAATTATGCTATCCGGAATTATTTAAGATAAAATTAACATTGCCTAGAGTTTCTGAAATATCAACACTCCATTTCCAATAGCTAGTCATTCATACACTGACAAAACAGTTTGTCTAAGATCTGACTCAGGTCTGTAATAGGGACATTGAATTCTGTTACAGGGAAATATAAGGAAAAAGCAAAAAATTTTGTAAATACAGTAGATCAGTTCAAACCTCAATTTTTGTTTGGTTGTTAAAAAACCCAAAACAACAAACAACAACAAGCAACCAAAGAAGGCAGTTCACATATATGCCCTGAAGAAAAGCTCTCAACCATCCTGACAATTATCCACTGCTCTTTGTGGGGAGGAGAGCTACAGGGCTACGAGGCGGTGCCTAACTTCAGTCTACGACTACGTAAAATGAGGAGCCACTAAATAATATTAAATGGTTTTATTCAACTCACAAACTGACTTTGTCTTTTATTACAAAAAAAACTTTTAAAGAGAAAACTATTTCAGATATTTAATTTTTTCTTCAAAAATAAACCTTCTTAAAATTCAAGTACTTGTATCATTCACATAGTTAACAATTACTGCACATATTACCTACCACTGACATACCAGTCTAAGCAGCATAACTCATCTCTTTGGCTGAGAACTCTAAACTAATTACTTAGTTAATCCACATGACAAATGTTAGGATTTTGGAATATTTTTGATGATTTTGTGCACACATGGCTCCCGCACAAACTCTGTAAGATTTTTTTTTGGGAAAAAACCACTACTTGACAAAATCTTTTGACATACATATTTAAGTAAAAGTCTGTAATTCAGTAACTGAATTAGGTTGAGTAACTACCTTAAGTTGAGCCTTTCTGGAGACACTACCATGAAGTCACCCCCTTCAGTATCAGATGAATTGATAATAACACAAGAAATAGTGTTATATTTTCCTTAGCTGGAGCTTTACCACAAGTTTCAAAATATGCACGCTGGAAATAGCGTGTTTATCTCCAAACCACCAAGGAATACACTTTATATTTTTAAATAACCACACATGATATTAAAGATTACAGACTCAACAACATTTGTCTCCACAGGGTCATCCCAGCTCTGCCGCTTCACCATCTCATTTTATATATTGTTAGGGCCTATTTGAATCTGCTCATCTTTTATTTCACTTACCAATCCCACTTGTAACATGGGCATAATTTTCTAGTAGCTTAAAACATGTCTGAAGTTCAGAATAACGCAGTAGACATTAAGATAGCATCTCCTTTTAACCATCCTTTTAAAATAGTTGGGCTTTCTAGGTAATTTAAAGAGACTGCTGACATTGTAGTAACATTACCTTAGAGGCTGTTTGGAAATAAACTTGAAAATTAAATCAAGATCATCAGATTAAGATCACAAAGAGAACAATCATATTTCTGTAGTTGCAACCTGAAACTAAGTTAATATCATTTAAATTCAAAAGCTATGTTCTTAGATATTGTGAGCTTGAGACCAATTTGCCTTTGTTTCAAATTTTACCATTAGATACATACACAAAAATGCTGCAGAGCAGAACTGAAAATCTTGGCAGATTCAGTAATGTGTGTTCTGAAAAAAATACAAACAACTGTTCTCTTTTCAATAATCAAAATCCAATGTTATTTGAAAAACTGCATACTCACATTATTGATACAGCCACAAGCACCCAGACTGCGGCCAGGAACTGAAATTGGCTGGTAGCCAACTTGCAGCTGCCCTCTTCACCTTAAGACCCACAAGAGAGGCTACAAATTTTATGAGCAGTACCAACCCCAAACATCCTTCTGGGGATCTCATTACTTTTTCTCCTGTACGAGGCAGAAAAACATGGGTCCTCCAGAAAAAAAACTGTAAATGTCTGCCCCTATAGGAACACCTCAAGCCTCCATACCAAATCCACTCCGAAAAGGTTCTCAGGAAGGAAAACTCTGAGGACATGATATGAGCCATCTATACTATATTTCCTTTTTTTTTTTCTTTTCTTTATTATTTTCTAGGAGAAACTGGGAAGCACCCACATGCATGTGTTATATAACAATCCCAACACAGCCTACTAAGCAAGTCATTCTGGTTTTACAAGGTGGTTTTAAGCAAAGCAGAACCGGGTCACATTCAGGAAAGGGATACAGCAAATAACTTTCTCCCATAACGAGATGTTAACAACATAAAATGTAAAAATATCGAAAAATACCAAGGCACATCCCACCTCTGAGAAGTTTACCAAAGCAAACATTACAAGCAGATCTGAACAGCACAATTTAGGGCAGGAGATAGCTAAAAATTACTTTCTTTACCAGCAGTTCATCAATTCTGTCTCCTGCTGCCTTTCAAATTTTGTGGGAGTTGAGAACCCTCATGTCGCACTCCTGTAAGAACCTGGTGATGAGTGCAATCTTGCACCTCTTAGACAGTATCTTCCAGCACCCACAAAGATCCTCTCTACTACATTTAATCTTTAATTCAGAATAGGAGAAAGAAGACAGAAAGCAAAAAAAAAAAAGGAAAAAACCCACAATCTAGTATCCCATCCACAGTAACTGCCAAACCTTGAACCAGCTAAAAGCTTCCAAACCATAACATTAAACACTGTAAATAATATATTTAACCACAGAATGTTTCAGGTTGTAGGGGACCTCTGGAGGTCATATGGTTCAACTTCCCACTCAAAGCACAGCCAGCTTCAAAGTTAGATGAGGTTAATATGCTCCAATCTTTCTTAAATGACAGCAAGAAAACCAGAAAAATTTCTTTCTATGGGAGAAAGAAACAAATGAGCTTGGCAAAGTAATATTAAATACTAAATCCTTAAAAATTAGGCACATTAGTGGGGAAGAAACCCTAAACAACCCAGTGACTGCTCATTCAAGACGAGCCACTAGCTCTATTTCTACAACTAACCCCCATAACCTGTACAGATGAAACCAGTTGTGTTCTGTGGAAAGTTACTTGAAAAAAAAAAAATCAGTCAAGTATTTAACTTGTATAATTCAAGAAGTGCAGTGTAAACTGATACAGAAGTATTGGCACTGGCTATTCAACTCAGCAGAAATTTTCAGTGCAGACATAAATACCTCTAGCACCCCTCTAGCATTCAAACACTCTTGTTTCAGTATGAATATCCAAAATTTTCATAGATTAAAAATTGCTTCCCCACAGTTTTTAACTGTTTTATCCTTTCAGGCCACCTTCCTTAAGGGAAATGCCAGGCTGAAAGCCTAAAGAACAGCTTACTTCGGCATTCTTCCTTCCAAACAGACATTCAAACGCTGGCATACACACGCACACCAAAAAAATGCTACAGAAACTCTCTACTGAACTTGTTTCTCATTTTCAGGACAAGGCTACAGAGTCCACTAGAGTCAAAAGCCCTCACTTTTCCATACATCTTGGTATGCTCAATGTGCCCTCAAGGAAGGAAGGAAATCTTTTTTCCCCTTTTCATTTCATTATTTTGAAAGGAAGGACTCTACAAAGTGAATTAAAAGATATAAAAAACCAGACTGGTAACAGATAAGTCTCCTCTTCTAAAGGTATATCATTTACACTTTCCATAAAATTGTATTTATTTACATACACAATTTACAAACTTCAACTACAAAGTTTAAAATAATCTACCTCATATTTTTGCAAAGTTTGACATCAGACACGAGGCACGTTGCAAGCCACTGCTATCCACAGGCCAGACAACCCAGTGATTGATTCTTTGTTCATACACTCAAACACAACAAAATTGGTTTAACTCATTAAATAGGAGCTGGAATAAGCTGCAGCTGCAAGAGAGTGAGGTGGTCCTCATTTTTAAAAACTAGCAATGCCACTTGGGAACAAAAGTAACAAGGAGTGAAGAAAAATAATTCCCTTCAAGCAATTGAAATACCAGTTTCGAAGATAAAATAGTGAAAAACCTAAAGCCAGTAAAAAGAAACATTGTTTTCTTTTGAAGTTCACCACCAACTGGGGCAAGTGGCATATTGCATTCCCCAGTCTTATAGGAAATTTGTTTCCTGTATTGTCAGAAAAAAAAAAATACCATTATTGCTACGGTCCCTCTGGAACATGTAATTACTGATACATCTAAGTTACACTTTATCAAAATACTTGACAAATGTTGCCTTGAAAGTCAAAACTAAACAGTCTATCTGAGCAATGTTAATCTAATTCTGTTTTCATTATAGGAAGGCCTGGTAGAAATGGAAACGCTGTACCATGCACGTGCATTTCCCCATCCCATAACTAATGCCAAAAAAGAACGACATCTTCACTAGAAAATAATTCCTTTAGGTGAGTCATTGCCTTCTGGGGCAATACTCTGGCTCAGGCACGGATGTGCCACTACATCCTCTCAATAAACCCAGTAAAATGACATTACTAGATTCACGTGTTTTCTTGCAGCCAATCTTACTGCAATGTAAAATTCTGGGACTGGTATTTCAAGCGTAGTCGTTAGCAGTCACATAAGTACTCAATATAGCAGAAGAAATATGAAGCCTCTAGAGTAAAGGAAGGGAAGTTGTTTAAGTGAAGTACCTCCTACTGACCAACAAGAACCCAGATCAAATAACACCAAGATCAGACATTAGAACAGCTGCCACTCTGGAGAAAAAGCTTAAGTGCTAACAAAAACTTAGCACAATATCCCGTCAGCTCTGATCCCAATAAGGGAACGTAAGGCATGGGGCCAATCGAGCAATTATTGGGGAAAAGTAGGAAAGGATGGTATGAGTACAAGTGACTCAAGAAAAAAGCAAAAATCCCATTCTTTCACTTTCAAAGATACAGTTACTATGTGCATCCACTAGTTGGAGAAAAATCAGTTTAGTGCTCGGAGACTGATAACATTCTAGTGCACTCAGCAACCTTCCTCGCTTCCACTGGTACAGAAAACATGTTGAGGCAGGACTGACCCAGCGATGATTATCAGAACTAACACAATAGGGAGTTCCATTAATGCGATTGCATGGTAGGAAACAAGATTATTCTCTCAACAAAAGAAACTAACTGTATAAGCATAACATTCGGTTTCATATTGGATGCCTTATTTTTCAACATTTTCCCCCTCACAGTCCATTAAGCATTGGCAGCGTATCTTGCATGTAAACCACTCTGAACATTAAACTTTACATTCCTTCATACATCAATAGGAATGAAGTAAATCCGTATCAGCTGTTTCCTGAAGAAAATCTTTCATAGATGTGTCTCTAGTAACAGCCCATCAGGGAGTTTAACAGAGCAAAGCAAAAGACAGGTACTTAATTCCAAATATGCTTTGTTCAATTTTCTCAATAGTATTTGCATTGCAGAAAATCTCAAACTTCAACAGTGGCAATTACTGTATATTTGAATAACGTCACTAAGTTCCAAAGCATTATGTAAGGGAAACATATTAAAAATCAGCTCGTGGACTTTTTATAACACAAGGTGTTATAAGCCTTTGTTTTCAGTATGTTACACTGAGTTGAGAAATAAAAGCAGCTCAAAGGCACACCTTGTACGACATCCTTCTCTTAGTCAGAAGAGTAAGATAATAAACCGCCCTTGCCGATCTATTCTTGTAGCACCATAACATTTAATGACTTGCACGAGTTATTTTAATTTTCTTTCATACATAGTTTCTACTCTTGTCAGTTTTACAACATAGATTGCACTTGGAACATGAAACTGCATCAGACTCTAGATCAAATACCTCCTGGTTCAGCTCCGCGCTGACCCCTTTGACAGGCACTCGTATGCCTCAGGCTACAATCCCATGGCTTCTCTCAACTGATTTGAATCATAATGAAATCCTGGATCATTTATGACTGTATTTCAAAAGTAACTGTAGTGCATTTAAAAGTAATAGCAGTATTCATTTTGGTGACCTTTAAGTGTCTGAAATACTTTAAACAGGCGTGCCCTATTACCCCTGTGAAACATATTGAAAAGTTCCAGAAAGCCTGACTTAAGCTTCCCATCGTACACACTACAGATTTCAAGAATAAAACCAAATGAGAATCAAAACCAAAGTGCTTGGTCTGGCATCATTTTACCCACAATAACCTTAACCCATGGGGCACTCTGAATACACAATAAATTATCTCTGCAGGTAAAGCTCAGTTCTGCAAACAGTAGAGCTAGATGCCAGAAAACTGGCGATGGGAAATGGCCTTTCATTTTTAAAGTCACTGATCAAAATCAAGACTTCATGTGAGCGCTTATAATTTAACCCTCGTTAGTACCTCTAGAGCAATGATCATGTCCCCTACTTCTACCATCCACTTGCACACCAAAGGAAACTCTCATAATTTGCACCCTATTTCCAAAGTATTTGAAAGGACTTTCGCAAGAAAGTGGTAAGCCAATAATGCCCACCCACAATTATTGTATTTTGAGAACTCTGCAATAGCTCTGTCATGTGAAAGCCATCATAACAAGAAGCTGAGTCACTGTGTTCCCCCCCCAGTTTTAGTTTGTCACTCTAAACATAGAAGTTGAAGCCTGTTAAATGGATGCATTTCAGAATTGGCAGAGCATACATGACCACCCTCAGAAACCACGTCTCCAACTTTCTAGGTGATGACTAACCATGGAGTCCTGATTGCGTTCTCTTTGCTGCAATTCACTTAAAGCAGCAAAATAGACTGTGGAAGTTCAGAAAAGCCTAATTTTCCTAAACATCTCCAGGATGTTCTCAAATATCCTGGCTGTGGAAAAAAGAACGAACTCTGATGGGGATTACTGTCTAATTAGATAAAGTGACTACATACTGAATGTTATCCATATTCCTTTTTTGATACTAAGAATAAGAAGAATTTTAAGAAGCATCAGAAACTATTTACAACAGCCCTGTTGATGTACAGTCCTGGGCTGGACTTCCTAAGTTTACACGGCTAGTATTGGTCTTAGTAAAATAGACTAAGCATTTTCCAGTTCAGGATTGTGTTACGTAGGCAATAACAGTATAATCATTTTTAATATGTTATCTGCAAGACGTGATTTGAAACTAGAATATGTTTGAGAGTGCTTTAAAACACCCCTACACTCAGGAAAACTGACACCCAGCAATATGGTTAAGGCTACCAAATAACTTAGTGGCAAATTAATCTCACAAATTGGGAGCCTCCTGATTTCTTGAGCTGAACACCAACCAAAAGACCATGGCACCTCTCTAACATCATAGGAAAAAATAGTGAAGATGAAAGGCAGTAGTTACACAGCTAGTAGAGTAAAACAACTTCTTTCCAAAGCAGACTTATGCTTAATCTGCATGTGCGGTATTTCTTCTGGAAACATATAATCCTTTGCCACAAACTACCTTAAATAGCTTATTAATAAGATGACCCGATCACAGAAGTTGGCAATAGATGTCGTCTTAGAAGACGCCACTAAAACCCAGAAGTAGTTTTCGCAAAGAGCGCCAGTTCTTCTCCACTCACGCCCGCTTCCCCTAGGAAGGAAACAAGGCATCTGCACAGGATAATTTTAAATAACCAATTTCACACGGGGGAAAAAGTAGCATTGAGGAGGAAGCCTTCTGGCTTTTTGACATGTCTTCATTTGTTTTCTACTCTCACAATAATTAAAAAAATATTTTATTCATATTTTTTAAAATTCATCTTCTGTACTAATTTAGACAGGAAAAAACCCTTAGATTCTCCAAATAAAACTGGTATGTTTGTATTTTAAAAATTGCTACATACATTATTTACAACCAGAGCCAAAAAGAAGATCTAAAATGACTTCAGCTTGATAAATGGTGTAAATGTCATCCAGCTATCTGCAGCACAAGCCTCTGACCTAATGCACATCTTTCTCAAGCCAGAAGTGCACCCTAGAGACCAGCAAACACTTACTGTAATTATTTACTGTCTTCTAAAAAGACCTGCTGTGATCTACACACAGTAAAACTACAATTATTGGATGTGGATAAAACCACAAACACACACTGCTACAAGCCCATGCTATTTTGTCATGGCAACACCATAACTCAAACCCATGTAACAATTGAATTGTCAGGATCCTGCTTTAATGTGAAATGATAATGGAGCTCTAAGTCAGCAATCTGTGAGATCTTTCTTTCTACAAAGAGAACAAACAGAAAAATAAAGAGGACACTAAGAAAATTTATGAACTGGTTGGTTTTCCAAACACAGCTTCTGACAACATCCGTGAGACAAAAGACTCTGAATTTGATCAAGAGTCATGATTTGATCCTTCGAGCTTGCTAAGGATCAGGCTGGAAAGGAGGGTTTACAAGTGACAGTTCTAGTAAGGCTTTCAGCAGCAAATTCTTGGCAAATCATACACACATGAAACAACCTCCTAGCTCCAATAAACATCTTAGCTATAAAGGCACTCAAAGGAAAGCAGACATTGGTAAAATCTAATATGCGCTACGCTTGTCAAATTCAAACCAGGAGACACCGACTTACCCGGGCCAACTTCTGGCTGCAGGCACAGCGTGCAATACAATGACATAGTATTGCACAGGGAATCTAGAAGTTAAGCCCACCTTTATATTTATGTTTAACAAGGTCAGCTTCATAAGCAAAGCAGTAACTAAATAGTTCCAGCTACTCCTACTAAGAATTATCTAATGAAACTGCTTAACACAAAATCAAATATACACACTGCAAACACACTAAAATCATAAGACAGCAGACAAATCAAGAAAAGAGATGGCAAATAGTAATGTGCAAAAATAAAACTAAAAGCCAATACGATAGACATTTAAACAGATTACCTAGGTTTTCAGTGTCTAATAAATTTAACATTAAAACTGCTTTTAAGTATGCACATCCACACAATAATACACATTTGTCACCGGTATCTTCAAAGCATATGAATTACAGGATAAACCATTATTTCTAGGCAGTTTTAATGTGGTTGCAATACTTAGCTTGAGGAGAAAAATTGAGTAATGAAGGTATTAAAGTCAGCAAAAATAATAAAACTTTGCCTGAAAAGTCTTCAGAAACATTTGGTATATTTTGTGTGTGTTTATGTAGGTGCACTTTCTTGTTTCTAATCTACCCTTAAAAAAATAACAACAACAACAGTCAAACAGATATTCAATTTTTACTGGTACCCCTCCAGGTACCATACTTACATTTACTTATTTGACTGTTTTACAGTGATATACATACCTCATTAGCTATTAATGTGCATTTATTGCATACTAAACTAGAAAACTTAGATGATCTAATACAATGCATAGCTGTGGTCACAAAAAGCAGATGAGACTTGTATCAGTGTTTTAAATAAATTATAAACAAAATAGGAGGTACACAGTTTTCTTCTTTCAGGAAGAAAACATTTTAAAAGTTAAATATAATCAGATAAAAGACAATTTAAATTTCATTACAAATGACAGTGGATCAGTGCAAGTTAATAAAGGGCCACATATTATCCTCTCTCATCCTTCCAAAAGCAGCAGTTCCATACGGAGGCAGATGCCAGGCAATTCCTGACAACCATTCACTTCGAGGAACAGCCTGACGTAGCGGGATGAGCACAAGATCCCCCGTATCATTCTAGCAGGTAGTGAAGTAGCCTCTTTTCCCCATTTGATTCTTTTTTTCTTATTCCATCTTTGAACACTGAAGTGATACATTTCCCTTTCCAATTTGTTTCAGTGAAGTGTTACCTAATTAATGTTTGAGTAGCACTTTAAAAAGCAAAACATAATTACTGATAGTCACTGACATCTCCCTAGGAAACACTAATTTACAATTAAGAGATACATACATCAATAGGAAACTGTAAGACTTCTTATAAAAATCTTATGTTTTCGTGACCGAAGTTGCACCACCTCAAGCTAAGAAATCAAATAACAGCATCCGAGCTCTGCTCATAATGTATTTACTGAAAAATGTTTTTCTGTCTAAATTATACTTTGCTTCACTACACGAGTTATTTGGCATGACATATCATACATGTATGCAACAAAACAGTTTCCTGTTTCTGCCTGAACATAAAGAAACACTTTTTTATGGTGAGGGTGACTGAGCACTGCTACAGGTTGCCCAGGGAGGTTGTGGATCCACTATTCCTGGAGACATTCGAAAGCCATCAGCACCAGTCTGCTCTAGGTGACTGTGATGGATGCACTCCTCCTGTCTGAACTAACTGAACTTTGGTCCAGGCAGATGCTCAGCAAGTAGGCCTGACCAAAGTCAATCCTATTGTGTGACGCTATCAGTAAGGACTCAGCACCAAACCCAAAAAACCAGTTTGGCTGGAGACTGGGCTGATAAGCAGCTGAAACTGCATTAACACAACAGAAAACCTGACTACAAATCAACCACTTTACACTACAAATATCTGCATCCATCAGGGCCCGTTGATCTCTCCCTCCATAGCAGCTGGCTGTACAGCAGCGATCTCCACTTGATCAGGGACGCCTGTCAAGGTTACCCCTCAAGGCTGGGAGATCCCTGACCTGACACCAGACATCAATGGCTTGGTAAGTGACAGTTTTCACATGTATGTAACATTTAAGACATGTATAGCAAGCTTATATGATAATCTTTGTATCCCACGCTAACTTTAAAGTGTAGTAAATAGTAGAGTATTGACCGCAAATCCATCTTACTAAATATTTTACATACCTAAATTTACTGATTAGAACTCAATAAACTAACTACTAGATCAGATCTGAATGATCTCTGACCCTTCTCCTGCAACAGTGACCCTGCCCGAGCAGGGGGCTGGTTGGACACGATGACTTCCAGAGGCGCCTTCCAACCTCAACCATTTTGTGATTCTGTTAGAATTGAATATTGCCCCTTTTTAAGGCTACTCACGGAATTTGTACTGTATGCTACAAGTGCTTACCTGCCATTTCCACCCATCTATCATACTCAACTTTCAAAATATTCCACTATACAAGAAATAAAGCAGTCCTGCTAATCCAGCTTTATTGACCAATTGCATTGTGCTACAAATACTCACACCACGTTAACAACAAGCAACATGTTATACAATCGCTATTCCTGATACTAAAAGGTTGTCTCATTTTATTAAAATGATTTATCTAAAATATCTCCATTCTGTTGATCTTGCTGCTTGACTGTCCTTTGGAAATAATTATAGATGAATACGATAAAACATTGGGACACCCATAACTACAAAGTTTAAAAAACCTTGAGATTTAAAAGGTGTTATGCATGCACAGCCAGGACCCAGTTTTGTCTCAGAGGTCAGGATGCCAGGGCTCTGCTACACCACAGTGTGCAGCTTTAGTCTGAATTCTAGACTCTGATACTACCCTAAAAAGTAAACTACTTAATTTCAGAGTGTAATGGATACCTCCACTAATCTGATACGTTTGGTATCAGATTTCACTATCTTTAAGTTTCCATAGCCTGGTTTGTTTTGTCAAGTGACAACCAAGACAGTCCATTAAAAGTGAATCACGGAATCATAAAATCATAGAATTGATTAGGTTGGAAAAGACCTTTAAGATCCTTGAGTCCAACCATTAACCCAGTACTGCCAAGTCCACCACTAAATCATGTCCCTGAGCACCACATCTACCCGTCTTTTAAATACCTCCAGGAATGGGGACTCAACCACCTCCCTGGGCAGCCTGTTCCAATGCTTGAAAACCCTCTCAGTGAAGAAATTTTTTCCTAATATCCAACCTAAACTGCCCCTGGTGCAACTTGAAGCCATTTCCTCTCGTCCTATCACTTGTTACTGGGGAGAAGAGACCAACCCCCACCTCACTACAGCCTCCTTTCAGGCAGCTGTAGAAAGCAATGAGGGCTCCCCTCAGCCTCCTCTTCTCCAAGCTGAGCACCCCCAGCTCCTCCTCCTAAGGCTTGTGCTCTAGACCCAACAAATGTTCCATGGCTATAAATTCAGTGGAGGTATTAATTCTCACTGCAAGTCTTGAGTTTAGAGCACTTCTAAGAGTTTTTTCCATCCACACAAAGGAACTTTACCTTGACTACTTAGCTGCTGGCTTTAGGTATGGAAGTTACAATGAAACAAATCTATTCTTACGTGTTGGGGTGTTTGGGGGGTGTGTGTGTGTCCCTTTTGTTTTGTTTTTAAAGATATTTAAGTATCTAATGGACCACTAGCATACCTGGCCTTTAGTGAAAAACAGATACACTACGATCATTTTATATACCATCTGGGCACACGAAGGAAACTCATGATTCCAGCGTGCACAAAGCTGTGTTTACAAATTTTGCCGATAAATTTCACAAATTGTTTTGGATATTAGAAAATAATTATCTTGGGATCAAAACCTGGTTTTATAGCTGTTAAATTACATATTTTGGTTTATTACACTTCTTCTGTGTATTTAATCACTTGTACTAAGATTAATATTACCTTTTTCTTTATGGCTAGATATTAGTAAATAATATCTGAAACTATACAAAAATATCTTTCTTGTTTCCATTTCTCAATTTATTAAAAGTGCTTTTTCCTTGATTCAGTTTTCTCATTAAAAGTGCCTGCAGTTTGAATTATTAGATACTTAATTATTTATTCTGGATAAAACATTTAAGAAGTTTTAAAACCTAGGAAATCAAGGCAACACAGCAATGGCAAATATTTCCACTAAAGAATCCAATCAAGGGTTCATTCACCATCCAATTTAAACTTAAAACTCTTATCTAACCTAAAACAAACAAAATCCACAAGTCTCAAAGCCACTCTTTCTAGAAGAAAAGGCTCATAACCTTACAAGAAACTCATTTCGTGAGACGTTTCACATTCCGTCTAAGATTAATTCCCTTATATATATATTCCTGCTTCTAATATCAACCAGATGTGACAACGAAGTCTAAGCAGTGCTGTAAAAGACACAAGGATATCCTGTAGCTCAGCATTTGAGGAGAGGGTTGGAGAAAAAAGGCAAAGGTACCTGGAGCTAAGTGATTGATTGAGGAAGTAGTTATAATCTGAGAAGCATTCTAAATTATATTTTATTAGTTATTGGAAAGACTGCAATTCAGTGAAAACACACAGTGCCCTGACATAGGTACACTACGGTGACAAACAGGGAAACCATCGGGGACAAGAGCATAGCTGTCCCAAGCTATGCAAACAGCGCACACGTGGAACAAGGGAAGAACCCGACGTTGCCAGACAGGTTTGTTCTTTAGCTCTTCAAGCACATCATCGAAGGAAAACCTAACGTTCTGCATTTCAATTTCCAGCAGCAACAAGACTGAAGAGACTCGCTGATACTGAACTCCACTAAGAAGTGTGTTCCTTTAGTAAACTCACAGGCAGATTTCAGGCCAGCTGACAGAACGCTGAGAAAAGTCTACACATTTGTTTTGCAGCCTTTAACTTGTTCCTGAAACATTAACAGGTCTTCCCTGAAACGCTTCAACGTGCAAAATTCCCGCATGTATAAGCAGGTCAGTCACTCCATCTCCACCAAATTTTATTAATGCTAATAAATATGCCCAAGTTTCACACTATTATTAAGTTATCAAACTTAAAATGTCACCGTTGTGTTTAAAAAATTTAGTCTCGACCTTCATTAACAAAGTTGTAGATTGTTACGGTTCAGTGCATGCTTCCTAAAGAGAGCAGCTGTAAGAATCACTGCTGATTTCATCTGTATTTGCAATGTCGAAAAGACTATGAGCTCCTCGTTTTCAACAAAGAAAATCAAATTTTCCATTTTGGGTATACTACATGGTGATATTTAGTTCTTAAAATTTCGCATCACTTGAGCTGTAGCAAGCTTAACAATTAAAATACTTAATTTTGGACTTTCTAGTTCATCAGGATTATAACTATTAAAAAAGAATAATTGACTCATAGCTTAGTAGCCCAGAGTCAACAGTTTGAAAATATGGCAGCAGAAAAAATGCACCTATATTACAGAAAATAAAAATCAAGACCAGTATTATCTACACTTTTTAATGTTCATTTTAATTCACTCATCACAAATCCCACAGAATTTACATCACCCGTGTACCGGTCCCTCTTATCAATTTTTGCTTCACTTCTTTAATTCCCTTTCATCACTTTCTCAGTTATGCTTTCTTCTTGAAAGGCTAAGTCAGAGCAGCTGCAGGAGAGGAATGCAAGCACCATGCCTCTTCACAGAAGCATTTTACCCAGAAAGCCAGTTGTGAACAAAGTAGACTGGCACTGTTGGATTTAAGACAAGTCATAACAGAAGTAAAAAAAAAAAAACTCTGAAATCTACTAGCAGTAGGACCAAGACAGTAACACAAAAAAATAGAAAGTAACCTTCTTAGACACATATTTTTATTTTTCCTCAAAGTATAATATATATATGTGTGTGTGTATTTTTACAAATTCTAGTAGGCAGCAAATTTCTCATTCTTATCCCATCACTGAAAAACATAAAACCAAACTGCATTTGGAACCATAACAGTTCACTTAGCTAAGATTTATTTACTTAAAATATTCACTATATTTATATAACACTTGTATCTTCAAAAGAAAAAGCCTGTTTCGACTGACAAACAGCACTGAAGTGATCTATTTAAAGCACTATTAAACAGTAAGCAAGACTTGAATGAATGTCAGTGAATAAAGACAAATATTTCTACAGCATCCGTTGGGAGGCATTACAGAATACAGCATTTATACTAATCATTTTATTTTACATAATTTCATTACTACCTTTATATTCTAAAACCAAAATTATTACTCTTGCTGTTAAGGACTATAATGTATCATGATTACACGATCTACTAAAAAATACGCACTCTGGTACCGAAAAGCCTCAATTACTTTCACTTAGTTTCTTTGTGCGAGGTTCCTTAAGACAGATGCACACAACTTATCAACATACACAACCTGCCCTCGAAACCACAAATCCCCAGAAAGTTCCTTTCAGCCTAATGAGAGCCATCTACAATGAGACCACTCACAGAGGAAGTTTCAACACATTTATCTGGAATTTGTATTAGTCGATACATATAAACTCTACAAAAATTTTTTTATCTTGAAAGCATCACCATTTCCTTAGACAACCAACCTATGTGAAGCAACACTTCTATGAAATAAATACCACTGGCATCTTCTGGAGACCAGATAGTGGTATCTGCACCTAAGTACCAGCTCACACTTTATACTCAGGAGGAGGTTCAAAACACAGAATTTCAAAAGCATGCAAAGAACATTAGGAAATACAATTGAATCACTCAGCCCTAGCAAATCCATTGAGCAAATACTTTCTAGTGCATTCAAGAGCTGCAACAAAGCTTGCAAAAACAAATCCAACAAAGATTTTTCAAGCAGATTTTGACATTAAAAGACAGTTATAGCTTGTAATTATTTGTGTTTATATATATTTTTTTAACCTCCAGAACAATGTCATTCACTTACTTGTACAGTTTTTCACGAGCAAGTTCGGGCAACAACAAAGTTCATTACAGAAATTCTCCAAAACTGTATCAGTATCACTTGCTGCACAACACTGTTCAATTTGTCTGCTTTTAGAACATCAACAAAGAGCCTATTTTTGTAAATAGTCAGCTGATCACAAAATTATTCTTCACCATGACCATGTGTTTTGTATTTCCACAGGAGGAAAAAATTTACTGCACTGCCTAAATGGTTTGTTTGGTTGCATACAGAGGTATTAAAACAAGTATAAAAACCCCACATGGATGTAGCAACTTTTCAGCAATCCTGTAGTAACTTTACAATTTCACTAGACAAATCATAAATCTTACTAACTGGTCTTCCATATGTAAACTCAAGCATTAAAAAAACAGTTTTGCCATATAGCCCATCTTTCAAAAAGGCAGACTGGATCATGAGTTTAACTTTGGCAGGATCTAGAAAGCGATTTCAAACAGCTTTTGACTACTCCTTTAAAAAGGCAGATGACTTTTCTTGATAGTAACTATGCAGGCACCTGCTCATCCATTTTATTTCTGTTCACTTTTATTTTTGAATATATTTTATAAATCATCCAGTCATTGTGCTAACACCACTCCCTCCCCCCACCAAAAAAAAAATGATGCCAAGCTCATGTTAGTCTTCTCTTGCTCTTCAAACTGGTCTTGATGCCATTTAAACATCATCTAATACAGTTCTTGTATTTCAAGGAGCTGAAAAATTCTTTACCTCTCCATATTTCCTTGTCTTCCTGACTGACAAGGCAGCAGCCATAACTTCACTGGTCTGCCTGGCAATGCCTTGACTTAGTTAAAAAGACAATTTTTAAAACTAAAAAAGTTATAATCTTTAGATTATATGTCAACATTCTACTTTTAAATACGAGTATGCAATCTCTCTTTGTGGACATCTAGACTATACTGGCTACGAGAAGTTGACACTTTTCGTGGTTTCTATGACTTTACACAGAGAGTTGAAAATAATTCACCTTGAAGTCATCATGGTGACTATATGAGGAACAGAAAAATTTTGTGGTTTCTCTTCCCTCTGATGTTTACGCTCTACTGAATTACAACTACACACATGCAAACATAACACATCATCTTAAGAACCCTTACTATATAGCAGTTCTAATAGCACAAAAATTAAACCTCTCGCCGCAGTCAAAACAGAAACATGCAAATCTGCATAATAAGGAACATACAATAGAAACATAAATCAGATTATACTTACAATCTAGTTAACTTCTGTGTGTTCTGAAAAAGCAGCTCTGGAAGAACTTGCAATTTATTCTTGTTCAGACGCCTAAACAGTTACAATTAGAATAAAAAAAATATTAGATAATCTTCCAATTTAAGAAGCGTATTCTATTATGCATAAACACATGAAGCTCCCATCGTGTTAAACCTCACACTATGAACTCAGCACAGAACGCATTATGTACATTATTCATACAGAGGCCAAACAGACCATGCCATCTGTAGACCACCTGCCTGGATTCTTCAGGTTGGGAGTCAAGTGACAGTCACCAGGAAGTTTGAATGCTTTCATATGAATGAGTACACAAATATTTTTTCTTTAATTTTCCTCTGGATGCCTACTAACAGTGAATCATGGGGCCCCCATGGTCAGCTTTCACTGCTCTGAGAAATAGTTACCAGGAGGTATCTGGATTTTCTCTCTCCTCCTAAAGATGTAGGCACAGTAAATTAAGTAACTTGTCCAACCAAGATTATTTCCAGATTAGCTATTATTTCTACAGCATACACACAAGATTTTTTTTTCTTTTTTTTTTTTTTTAAGAATTTTCTTAAAATTTCACTTGGAAATATGAGCACTGTTGCAGAACATATGAACGTGCAGGTAACCAGACAACTATAGGGTGACTTGAAATATAATCTTAATCTTTAAGATTCTTCCAGAAACATTTTAGAGAACTGCTTAATGTCCACGCGTTAGTCCATTTTACTCATTCACTGTGAAAAATTTTACACTGATGACCATAACTTATCAATTGGAAGAAATCAACTGTTACAAGTTGCTCCAGCCTAGTAGCTATAAAAAAAAAAAAGCATAAGCTTCCTCTCCTTTGTAAAATGCATGACAGCCCTGCAAAATCTAAAAGCAGTTCCACTTATAAGAAGCAATCTTTTTCTACAATCCTTTTTCTGTTGTTTAACTGACAAGAGAAACAGTTGCTTGCTTTCATAGGCATAATGAATGTTATTTACATAATGAAGTTGACCTAAACTAATTACATACAACTCCACTGTTGGAAATAGGAAGCTGACTTCTCATATATGGTCCTATATAAGCCTTTATTTACACCTCCTTTGTTCCCAATCTACTTTAAAAGTTCACTTTGATAACAGACCTATTTTTGCTAGAGTTTTGATCTCAGAAGACACCTGGAACTTTAAGAAACCCACTGATACTTAGCACCCAATATCTGGTTTCCAGTTTTCTTGCCCACTGAGTAATTTCACTATCAGAATTCAAGATTTTTTTTAATTGACAGGCCTTCCTCAGAGATCAAACTAACCTTGTGGGGTTTTCATATGGCAGAGTTTTCATATGGCTACCATATGAACACGTCTTGCAAGATAAAGGGGTGATGAGAGAGAGAGGAATATTTACTTCTCTTTCTGACACCTAGACCGGATCAAAGGCTGCACTGGCAAGCTTGCTCACAGAGCCTACACGTTAGGCAGTAGGTGTGCCGCACGCTAACTTCAGCAGATACCAAAATTGGTTAGTTCACAGTGCTTCTACTGCCTACCCAACTACATCTCAGAGAAATGAACAAACCAGTAAATGAAACACTAAACAAGAGATACACTAAGCACTAGTTTGCATTTGGGAAAGTACATGGGAAGATTTTAAACTGGATTCCTTTACCCATGTGAAATGTCACACTTTTATAGCAAATTAAACTTAATCTTGTTTAATACAAGGTTGATAGTAATGTGCTACTTAATCCTCATCAAATTCATATTTTCAGTTAAGCATGTTTATATTCCAGAATAGTTGATCTACTTAGCAGGATGAAATACAATGAAAATAATTACTTATGATAATACAGGTCTTAGCATTCCTCAGTTCCATCCTCATTAAGACCATCACTAGTTCTCAAGAGACACTAAGTATGTTGGGTTTATTTATCGATCAGAATGAAAAAGACTGCCAGTGAGATGCATCAATTCCACATAGCTGTCTGATGTTTATTACTGTGTCTGATCGTCATTTCAGCTCTCACAATGTACATGCAATTATCCACTGTCAATCCAAAGTCATCTGACTTATCTCAAAGCAATGTCCAAGGAATATGGTTTAAGAATATTCTTATCTCTACTTGCAAGGATTTCACAAATGCTGAGCTTATGCTCATTGTTTTAAGCCACAGAAACTCCACAAAATCAGATTAAGTTTCTAGAATAGGAGGTTCCACACCAGCAAGCAGACAAGAAAACGTATGTAGTAACAAAAAAATTGTATTTTCAAGGTTAAAAAGTTTGCAACCTGAGAAGTCAAACATCTACAACTTGCAGTGACACAAAACTTCTTAGAGAAAAAAAGCTAACAGCAAACCTTTTTCCCTAACTTATTATCAAATTAATCCAGAAGATCAAATGTGTTAAGTGATTTCCTACTATTTGTATGGGCCAACACTGCCCTACCTGTGATGGATAAAGACCAAGTTCTCAGTTGCCCTTTTAAATTGTCCTAAGCATTTTAAGATTTCACCCTGACATTACCTTAGTATTGATTTCCTTTCAAACATCCTATGAAGTAAAGTCCACACCAGGACGCTTTTGAAAAGCTCACATTGTGAGCTACTGTTCATTAGCACTAAACATTTCATATTGATCTAAATTTATTTAATATTTTTAACATTATATTGTCATAAATGAAGTGTCGGTCTTTTTATACTGCAGCAGTAAGCAAGCCAAATCCATCTATCAAGACCAATAACTGAATGGCATCCTTCCTTTGCCTTAACTCATGTAAGCTTGATTTTCAAAGTAACACATCAACACAGGTTAGTGCTGCTGCACTGCACATGATACCGTCCTCAGAATACTGTAAGTGCACCAGACTTCTGTCACAAACAGAGCTTGCAGCTAGCAAGCCAAGGCTACGTTAGTAATTGATAACTAAGCAAATCAGAGGTAACTACAAACATTTGAAGAGTCCATGGCTACTGCTGTCTTGGTTCAAGCTATGGAACTCTCCAAACACCACTTCCATCACTTCCCAAGATTTACTTCAAGGTGGAACTTCTGCCAAAAGTCATTTTATTCGTCATTTGATTATCAAGGGAACCCAGAGAATGAATAGCGTTTTGTTTCTCTGGTACATCACCTACTGTACTTAAATAACTCCTACTGCAATACTCACCTAAGTATAAGACTAGATCACCTCATATAATTTTAGACGTACTTGATGTAGGATACATTTAACATGCTTATATTTATTATGTGCCAGACCACCACCAATAGGCTAGGAAAAATTCCAACTACACTTCTTATTTCTCTTCCTGTGCTCGAGAGAAAGGCCATTAAGAAAGTTCTCAATACAGCAGCAGCAAAGTACCAGACAGGATGGTTTAAAACCTATAAGAGAGACACAGAAGTGTTTCAAAATTATTTAATGAAAAGAGCAAATGTTCTGAACGGTCATTTATAAGCACCGTTTCCTCCAGTTTGACAGAGAAGTGCCAAACACGAATGAAATGTAGTGGAATAGTTCCTAACACACCATTTGACAAGAACTTCACTTTATCCTCATCTGTCAGTAAGCTCTAGGACAAATAAGGCAACGTCAAGTGCAAGGTGGAGCGAGCATTAGGAATGCCAGCACAGGGCAGGGCGAGCTCTGCTGTGGCTCTTCCTACAAAGCACAGACCAAGCACACCCCAAGGAACCTGTCGTGCAGCAGCCCCTTCACACACAAAACAACTCAGAGTGGTACAGAAATTCACTCTGCTTGCCTAAGCCTGTTACCTATGAGAGCCTTTCACCATCATGGCACTGCCTAAATCTTGGCCTGTCTGGTGTTTAATAACAACAGTATTTCTGATTTTATAACAAATACCTTGGAAAAGGTGAAGCCATATATTATTACAATAAAATAAAAACGGTCTGCAAAAAGATCACAAATAAAATAAGCCAAAATCTCGTAAAATGATTTTGTGGACACTGTTCTTGTGACTACACTGTATTAAAAAATATAGACATCCCTGATTTTAAATTAGTGACTTATAAAACAGAACTAACATCAAGATATGATATCTGGAAATTGGATTTAAAAGCCAAGCCATTTTTGCAACTGCAACTAACTACATTGTGAAGGAACGACATGTCAGTTTTGTGAATCTGAAGAGTAGACCAGAATCAAAGAAAAAAAATCATTTACATTTTCTCATTAGCAAAATCAGTCAAATTTTAACTGTCACAGCAAATCCTTTGCATTGTTCAAACTGGGAACACCACCTGGGACTCACAGCACACCAACTAAAATCTTTGAACTGACTTCTTCTCTCCTGTTAGAAACATCCACCATGCAATCAGCACACGTGTGTGCACACAGAGCACCAACCATCACCATACCACCACTGAGGTACACCCAGAGGAAAGGAGGAATCTGGGGTGCAGAGCCAGACAAGATCTGGGCCAGGTTATTTGACCTGGGACTGCTGGATGAGAACGCAGCTGTTCAGTCTCCGCAGTACTTTGAACTGCATGTTTTGCAGCTAATAAGACCTGCAAAGTATTCCGGGAATTCAGAGCACTGGGCAGAATGATGCGTGATCATCTAATGCCACAGAACAGATTAGCTCCGGTGCTGGATCAGAAGCAACTCTGGATGTGCACAGCATGGAGTCCAGACTAATAAAACCTCCTGGAAGCTGAAGAACTGTGCAGACAGGCTCTCCAGGAGTCATATCGGCTCTGGCAATACCTGCACTGAGTCAAACTTATTAAGTCTGATTAGACACATGCTGACTGTACAGTCAACAATTTCCATACACTGCAACTCTCTCCATCTTCTGGATTACTTTAACCACTCCTATGCATGGGAAATATAACTTTGCATATTCTGTTTTGTTAGTCTGCTCAAGTCCCCATAAGTGACCCATAAAAGCTGACCGACCACCAACTGTGCACAGTAGTTCTCAATGTGTAAGCAATGGGCCTCCAGGAGGCCATACATCACCTCCAAGGCATCCATGTAGACCACCACACTAGCACAATGTCCTCTCGCCAGGGTCAAATGTATATTCACCTATGCTTCTGTTAGAAGATGTTTAGGAAGCTGTAAATGGTAAAGGCTAAAACCCTGTATTTCTGTATGCAGGAATTCACTACAGAAGTGAACTACTGTTTCTTCTAAAACTGCTATAAATCAGTGGCACACTTTTTGTAACTCAGATTGCTCAGTAAACTGAAAAATTCAGTCTAGGGAACAAACTTATCTAGAGTTTTATTATGTTTGGATAGAGTATGGTTTCATGCTCTTAAAATCCCTCATATAGAACCAGGCATATAAGTGGTTCAACTCTTTTAACCACCTTATACAGGAATACAGAGTTAAAATGTAGGTGTATGAAGTACTAAGGTATTGCAGGAGCACTTACTTCTATAAAATGTATGACATTATACATAGTGTTCCTAACATCATATATATGCATAGTACCTCTACCCACCACAATAGTTTTGAATGATAGCTTTATATAATAAAACTTCATATTTACTAGATGTGCCCGTGAGTTTTTACACTAGAAGAAGAGTAGGTCCTTCCTTCAATGCTGCAGATAGCAAGACATGTCAGCATTATTTGTAAGATATATACCTCAGGTTACTTGTTGACTCTTATTCTGGATATGGCATGACGTTATTTTCAAGGCAGATATAAAATACGATAGGCATGAAACAAAACAAATACAACGATAGGTTACCTCCAAGAAGATAACTAAATATACCTTTAAAAGAAACTGGTGAGCTATGCACTGAGAAAGACTCACCAGCCATTACCAGCCTGGTTAAAAGGGCTACTTTTCTGAAACAGCACTAAACTACTTAACAGACAGGAAAAAAGACACAAGTAGCTTGGAGAGAAAAGCTGCAAAAGAGACCAAGAAATCAGAAAACAAATAAAAACATTTTTAAAAAATTAAAACCCAAGAGACTTGCCTATTCTTCCCCAAAGACCACCAGAGTCTTCCACAGCATTGCAGGGACTGTATGTTGCAGCTGAAGTCACTGAAGATTTTTTTTTTTTTTTTTTTACAGGTGCCAGGCTGGAAGTTGGACTCAGGCACATAAACCCAACTATTTTTAACCCTTCCCTCTACTTTCTAACCTCTTAGCTCTACTTCACAGGAGCAATAGGAATTTGTTACTCAGCTACTATACAGAACTGCCAAAGACTATATTACAAGTATCAGCCGCAGTTGGAACTGGAAAGAGTAAGGAGGTCACCATCAGAGCCAAAAAAAGACTTCTATGAGGGCCCAAACTGTTCAGCATAGTCACAGGTGATCTGAAAAGTTAGAGGTATAGGGGATGACAAAATTTATTGGTGATATGAAGTGAAGGCCGATTACAAATTCTAGAAAGAACTAATGGTATTTAGTGCCCAAATGGCAAAATCACATATATAATTCACTGCAGGTAAAATTTAACAGATATGCAAGGAAACAGAGTTTTAAGTTCATGCATACAAAAGCAGTCTCCAAGCCAAAAAATCACCTCTGAGGAAGCAGACCCATGAAAACATCAACTCACTGCTCTGTAGCAATTCATAAAGCAAGTGTTACAAATTATTAGAAGAGTAATGGATAACATTATTATTTCTCTATGTAAATCCATGGTGTATCCACATGTCAAAGACTGAAAACTTTTGGAATTGCCACCTCAAAAAGGATCCCATAAGGTTCAGAGAAAGATGGCAAGGACGATCACAGTTACAGAGCAGCTTCCATATCGGGACAACTCAGTAGACAGAGACTCCTCACAAGGAAAACAGCTGAGGAAGAATATGCTAAAGGTCTGTACAATTATGAAGCAAGGGAAGGTGATAAATGTTGCTCTCGTCTTTTGTAATACAAGAAAAAAACTTGGAAATATCAAATGTTGTTGATGGTAGCCTCAAAAAACAAATGGGAGTTAATTTTCCCACACAATATGCAGTTAAATTGTGTAACAACTGACTATATATTATTAGTTGCTAGTTTATGTGGGTATAGAAGACAAACAATTAAGAAAAAACATTAAGTAATATTAATTACAAAGACCCAATTGATGATTCAAGTGGCCTCTGCCAACCGGAGTGTTTCAACCGGAGACACGATACTGGCTGGCTCATCCTTCGGGTCTGAGCTAGTATGGCCATTATCTTCTGGTTTTGGGTACAATTTTTTTTCTGTTCAGTTTCATCAGGAAAGAACTTAAACTCAATACTAGAAATTTTAAGTTATACTAAACAATACAAATGCACATTTTAAGCCTCTATTCAAAGCACTTCTGCAAAGCCTCTTTAGACTGTGAAGTTTGCCTGCTGCACAAATTCAATGTGTTCCCAATGTAAGGCTTAAAAAGACTATCTGAACTTCAAGGAGCAAAGTAAAAGATTCATAATTACAGTTGCAATCAAGAGATAGGTATATGCGTACATGTGTATATAGGCATATGTATGCATATCCATATATCTGTATATATCTCTAGGAACATTACTTCTCATTTTATTTCAGCCAAAGCCCTTGTGCCCAACTCTGACACCCTCACATGCCTCCAAGTAAGCTCTTTTGCTCCTCCTAGTTATATTGCATGCTGACTTCTATTCTCATATAATATGAATACATAAATGTCTATACTTCACAGCTTTGTTGTGTTACAAACTGCACTTTCTTGCTGAATAATTCAGATCACCTAAAATGCAGATTTATAGAATTTGTGACCTTTAAAAGTCACAAGAAGTATACATGCACCACTGTCTGCCAGTATACTGTTGTTTTCTTCAGAGCAGCCACATACAGCATCAAACACAGTTTCAACGAAGGACAAACACTCCCTCTCACCTCCCAAAAATATTTTGCTCATATACATAACAAGTGCCAGTTCCTCCCCTTCCTCCTCAGCCTAAGGCCCATTTGGGGATTCCTGTGTCTTGAAGGCAAAGGGATAGAGGGAAACAACTTCAATGTCAATCATGGACTATCAAGGGCCCTTAAAAAAACAATGGAGAAGTTATTAACTGTGAAATTCCTACCTTCCTGGCTCCAACCAGGCTAATAATATTTCTTCCTCTGTCTGAAGCTGGGATAGGAGAGAAACTTAACTATTAAGATTCCCCTGACTATTGAAAAACAGAATAAGAAACAACTACTGGAGCTTGGAAGGAGACAATGCTACCAGCCTAGGGGTAGGCTGAAGACGTTTATCAGGACCATTCTGTGAAATAAATGGAGGAAAAGACCTACACTTTACAAGGGTTATTTTTACCTTTACTATATTTTTGTTTTATTCTTTTTCTTGGCTTCTGGATAACTTCCGGATGAGGAAGGGATCTCAATTTTGATAGGAAAAATTTCAAGTTGTTTTTAAGCTAGAGGTCATGTTTTCCTGGAGGGGAAACTTTCTTTGGGGTACTGACTTCAGCTGCATCCCTCCTGTTTACGCACTGGCAGGGTCACATCCAGTTCGGGTACTGTTGTCTCATGGAGTTCCACTCACAAGAAAAGCAAACAGGAGCTAAATCTAATCTGTATCAAAGGGATGATCAGTATAGATGGAAAAGAGCAAGATGCACATGGAAGCGCAACTGTAACATAGCAAGCAGTCAGTCAGCAACTTCCCAGGTCTTTACCCTTTCTACCACGGGAGACAGTTTGCATTATGGCAAAATTACTATTTTTTCATCTGCCACTTCAGCTGCATGTATTAAAGCCTTTACCTTGCTCAACTTGCAACCATTTTATTTTTTTTCAAGAAGAATTTAACCAGATTCTTTGCTAATGCAAATTTTGAAGGAGAAAGCAATTTCAACAATCATGCAGCGTAATGTTCCTTACATGGAGAACATCCCTCCCTTCTCAAGGCTTGTATCACCATTGGAAGACTTCAGAAAGTTCAGGAGAATTTCAGGGTTCAGAAGTCAAATAAACGGGTAAAAGAACATTTTAAGTCTAAGAGACCTATGCATTCTTTATACAATTAATTTGGAAATTTAGGAAATATTTAATGCAATCACATTCCTTCTTCTTCCTTCCATTTTTCAGCTCATGCATCACTATTTCCCTGTGAGTTAATATAATTTTTTACAATCTGCAACACAGCGCTGGTGGATTTAAGGTATTATTTTTATAGTGACTTTCTCAGTTATTTACACACAAGGTGTACAAACACATCCTTAGTGTTGGTCTGACAGAGTAGCAACATTAACAGGTCATATCAAATACAATCATATCCAGTATCTTGAGAAAGGGCATTTTCAGCTTCGTGCTTTGTTCTTGCAGCTGCAGAACAGTTTTATTCTGAGTAAGAAACAAACCTAGGAAAACCCAAAACCCCTTTTCTGCAAAGTTACAGTGAGGGGATGCCTACTACCCACATGAGAAATTTCCTCCATGCTCTCTTCAAAGCCCCCAAGAGGCACTCACCTCCTTCCCATGGAGCACATAATCAACATAAAAGCCCAATGTAAAAGCAATGCAAGTGTTATTTTTCCGAACTTGGGAAATTGTGCAATTTTCCAAGGCAATTTCATTTCTCGTTATGCTACTGACTTGGCTTGAAAATTTTGAATACCATAACATCAGTAAAATATGCTTCATGCAAACAGCAAATATTCAAGGCATGAGCAGAAATCACCAAATTTACATGGCTATAGAAGAAAAAGGAGAGGACCCGGCTTCTACTAGAAGATCTCACAACAAAAAGCTCTTATTTACATCTTCACTTTCTATTTAAAATGTCTTGCAGTATTATATTTATTAATACTATTCTCGTATATTACTGAACACATTCCACCCAGAAATTTAAGTTGCTACGCAGGCTATAATATAAACTGTCAGTTGTCTTTTTAATATAACAATTATCTAGCTTTAATCACATGAATGTGCGTGATACCCATTGGCCTCCAAATTGTGTCTGCTTTTCTACTGAGCATCGACAGCTTTACTACCAAAGTACCGCATACTTGTCATGAAATAAGTAGTACTCCATTCCTTTCCACACAAGTTCAACAACTTTCAAATTTGATTTAATATCTATATTCACATGGTTACCTATTATACAACTCCTTCTCCAACAGAAAATCAAAATTATGATGTTTTTAAGTTTTTAAAATGGGTAGTTTCAAGGGAGCAGTCCTGGTGCTCCAGCCTGTACTATCGGGAAATTATCCAAGTAACTTTGGGCTCACTCCCCAATTTGGTCATTTATTTTATTCCACACTCAAAACATCTGGGGCTCATTTTTGGCAATAAACAAGCTAGCTTTTTTCTCCTTTGTTATTAAGAGCTCTATGGCATTGTCCTTGGAGAACAGCCTCAGGGAACATGATGTAGTTGAAGTAGTTTCTAAGAGTTACTTTAAGGGAGAAGCGGTTACATCACAAGTTTGGGTGTAACCAAGAAGCAGTAAAAATGAATTAATGCATAACAGGAGACTCCGACAGAAAGACAGGAGTTATTGAACTCTAAGGAGTTACTGAGTTTTCTCTTTTAAACAGCACTGACTTGGGAAACAGTAAAGCAGGAGCACACTCAATTTCACTCAATGGTTCCATCAGCAAATCCTATTAGCATCAAGAAATATGTTAGTGGTCATTAACGTAACTTCTTCCTTCGCTTTGTATCACTTCCTTTTTGTAAGGGAAAACAGTCACGATACAGCACCCATTAAAAAAGTCAACCTTGTCCATTACTTTCTGTCAGCACCTCTCTACATTACTACACTAGGAAATAAAGCCAGACGATATATAATGGAGTTTCAATAAGGTTGCTACAAGGAAGCACAGTACAACCATATTACAGGGTTATGGTGTGGAATAAATGAATGTCTTTATTTACATGATATGTTAGTACAGAAGCTTTTCCAAAAACTGAGAGATACCACGGCATGTCGCTAAGGGACTGTTTTTTGAAGGAAAACAGTTTACGGCAGTTACAACTTTGAAATCCCTTATTACAAACATAGCAGACTGGGTGGTCCTGGTGCACGTTTTCAAAGCTGTCAGAAGTAATAACCTTTATTAGCAACTTTTCATTAGACTGAAAAAGATTATCTACCCTCTATCAGAAGCAGACTACACTTCTTTGTACAAAGCAGCAGCATGTGAACTGGTAGCTCTATAATACTACTTCTTAGTTTTCAAGATAAGAATCCCTTTTTTTTTTTTCTTTTTTAAGGATCTCTTCACATGAAAAAATCTGACATTAAGATGGAAGACAGAGCCAGTATGTAAGCATTATACACAGATTTCCTCTGGCTAGGAACAAGCCAATAACATAGGCAAAAAAAAGTATGAGGAACAGGTTTAAATTTCAACATTTTCCCAAAGCCAACATGAAGAAACAAAAGAGGTCTAATAACATTCACGTACGCATTAAAGACTGAGATCAACACTCTATCATATCATACAGAAATGGACAGAAGTGTTAGTACCAACTTAATTGAAGAAGGGAATAGAGAATCTTAAGTATCAGAGAGAGCTGTTGACAATGTCAACAGCAAGAAAATCCTGTAAATCCAGAAGTAGCAAGCAAAAGTCCATGGACAATCTCTTGACCCAGTAGCATATTTATAAAACCAGTTACATTCATGCAGCATGGTAGCTTATATCTGCCTTTCTCAGCTTTTAACATACAAGAATTTACAATTTCTATTAACTGTCATTCAAATCAATCCAAAAAAGCTTGATCAATAAACCCTCATAGAGAAGCTCTTTGCAGAAGCTGTTTCTCAGTTTCTGTAATGCTTTTAGTAAGTTATTTCAAATTTCAAATCTAAAAAAAAAATTTAGGAATTCACCAAAAATCTTCCAACTCTTGCATCTTCAAAACCCTAATATAGAATGAGAAAAAAAACGTAGTTACTTTCTCATTATTCCTCCACAGACTACATGAAAACAATAGGACTTTATCCAAGGAACATAATCTATTGCAGTATCCCTATACATCCACCACTTCTAATACTTCACCAATTTTTGTAAAGGCAGTAAAACGACATGGTTAAACCATTTTCTTACACCAGAGAGTAATCTCTCCAGGTCAGGGCTGAAGCCCTATGAAGAAAGCAACAAGTAAATTTTAGCATGCACATCTCCAAGCCATGTTGCCCCTGCTGACAAGTCTTGAAAGTTTATATTAACCAAACTAACCATTTCCAGAAGTCAGAAATAGCTGTGAATAATTAGCAAGAAAACTTACAAGTAGAACTATTATTGCAATTTTTATCAGAAGAAATAGAACCCTGTTCTTATTTGATCGGTTTTAATAACTCAATACCAGCCCAGCTCACCATGCCTCTCCATATATAGTAAAGAATGCTTCTGTGGCAATGCGTTACTCCCTCCTGCCTGGGGCGATATGCCAAGCAGAACTATTAAAAAAGGAAGACTAGCAGAATCATCTGCCCAAAATCAAACTGGAAGCTTAACAAAGGATGCATCCTCCAAAGCCAACAGAATGAATATAAGGAAATAATTAAGTGGAACAAAGAGCACACTGTACACTTGACTTCAATTTGAGAACAAAAAAGCAGCTCTTGTGACTGCTTTATCACAAGCCTGTGGGAATTACCTGTCACAACTCATTCAAAGGACAGTTTCTCACTAGGAAGCACAAGGGGTAGGTAACCAGCCACAAAAGTCCATTGTCATTAAAGAAGCGCTTATCTAAAAATTGAGCACACCCAATTTCTGTGATAATTACCTCTGATCCACTTCCACTTTCCCAGCAAGCTACCAAATGCAGGGGGTCAGTTTTTCTGAAGTGCTTCAGCACCTAGCAGTTCCCGTTTCTCTCTTGTGTTCCTCATATCCACACCTATCCCACTCAGAATTATCAAAGACAAAAAACTAAAATGTATACATAATATCTCTAACATCTGCACAAACGCTAGAACCCTCTCTTTTTCTTGTGATCCTCATACTATAACACCTTGAGACAAAGATCTGGAGAAGAGATCGTCTCCAAGCAAGTGAGAACATGGTACTAACAAAGGTAACTATAAGCCAACATGAATTAGTTTGTTCTGTTCTATATGGAAGGCTGCGGTTTCAGGTGAGCTCCAGTTCAATGGACACAGTTAAAACGGAGTTGTGTGAGAGGAAAAGCAAGATCAAGGCTTCAAGACCTACACGTTCATATATTCCCCAAGAAAGAACTAAAAGACAGTAAGTACTTTGAATCCATCATCAATGTTTCACTCAGGAACAGGATTATTTAAGGACTGCTGTGCTTGACAGCATGAAATTCAGCCAATAACACAGTATTTCTAAGATGGCAAGCAGTATAATCCCTCTAATATGAAGAAGCTCAAAGAAGCAAAACCCATTTGATAAAATTATTTAAGCTAAACAAAGTTCATCTAAATTATTCCAGACCAGTGATGCAGCAGTTCTTACCCAACAGTAACACAGACTTTAAATAGTTCCTACAGATCCTGGAGAAATGACTGCTAAATCCTTAAGTGTTTTGCTTAAGCAAATACTCCCACAAATCTTCATCAAGTATAAAAAACTGCAAAAATCAAACAAACAAGCCACAGAAAAGAATAATGTTTAAAGCCTCTGATGTAATGTTCAATGCTGATCTGCTATTCCAACTGAATTATGGTCACATTGTAGTGGAAGTGTTGTTATTCCATTTGCTTTGTAACCATCGCTTTCAGAAGCTTAAAAATCCTGTGGTTACAGAACCTCTTGTCTACATAAATGAGACCCAAATTTGTTTTTCCATAAGTTCCTATGGGTCAGTGACCTACTATGAAAATGTTTTTGATGAAACCAGGCTCGTTTATTATCATATTGTTAAAATAAACCTCTTTGTTTTGTAGCCCTGGTCAGACGTACTAATGCAAACCAAAACCGATTCACTGAAGCATGCATCCTGCTCTCTCGCTAGCTGCCCTTTGCCTCTCTCGCACTTCTCCTGTGTTTGGATTCCTCCTGTGCAGACCTATTGACAGAGCTGCTAATGGCTTCCTTCAGAAAAGAGGTGCCAATTTGGTTTTTTTTTTAATGTTTACAAAAGAAATAAAAGGTTCAGTCTTGCATCAGCAATAACAAAAAAAGTTTGGCTGTCCAGCAATGGCTGAGTAACATGTAACTATATAATTACATGCTACAGACAAACAGTGAACTATGAAATTTGAGGATATTAGTGCCTTCTAGGAGCCCACAGTACATAAACACATTTATCAGGAACTATCATTTTCCCAAATGCATACACCCAATTAGAAGATATAGCCGCTACACATCTACAAATCTACACATCTTCAAAGAATCATCGTAAGTGGTTTCCCGTAACTACTTTATTCACTGAATAGTTCCCAAAGGGTAAGAAAATGACAGCTACTGTATCATTTAAAAATTCAGTCCAACAACAGTCCCATAAAAATAAACACACAAAGAAATACAGTTCTTGTTCACTTGACTTACGGACAAGAGAGTGGGAGGGATTAATCTTTGAACTAGTTTATCATTATTACAGGCTTAAGAAATTTTTTGCTAAATAAAGATGGTCCGGTATAAACAAATTTTTCAGGAAACGTATACCCCTGTGTTAAGCAGCAGGTAGTGCAGAGGACTCACAAACCACCAGCTGATCAAGGTGTACGCTTGTCCCTTTTTACCTGTTCTTCCCATTTTATCTCCAGATTACATGCACAAGATCTAGCTCATGCAAGGTATGTACCAATAGTAGAAGGCAAAGGATGAAATTTCTACCGTTTAAGTATGTTCGTGCCACTCACATCAACTACGATTCCAAAAAAGTGTCTTTTTGATGTTCAAGGACACACACATTATCAAACCTACTGTTGATAGATACGGGGCAAGTCTTACCGTAAAGTTGACTGTGGATTTCTTTCCTGAATTAATCTGCAACTACTTTGCCAGTCCTGAAACTTCAAGCACCGCAATCACAGAATTTTGTGGCAAACTGACAGTTTGCCATATTTTTAATAGGGCAATAGAAAAGGACAAGGTAATTTTTACTTTTTTTTAAATGATCATAAGAAATATAAACTATTTCCAAGCATATAACCTGTATGCACATCAAACAATGGCTCATCTGTGTACAATTACATATATTTCAATGCTTGAAATAATGTTTGACTAATTTCAATAAAAGCTAAAGTTATATGCTTTAAAATAAGGAAAAAACCCAACACCAAGATGCAAACTGCAGTTGCCTCTCATCCGAGGCAGTACCATGATCAGAGTACATTACATGGCTAAGCACTACTGTTTCTCAAGTATGCAATGCCCACAGAATGACAAAGTATGCCTCCAAAAAACCCCAAATACATTTTTTCAGGTTAAAGCTTTTCTTACTCTTAAGAGTTGTGTTTCCAGTGATGTTTCTAAAAATTATCTGACCTTTTCGCAATGTGGCTTAAACTACTTAAATACTTCGAAATAGAAATGCAGCCAGCTTTATTAAGACACTAGACAGGAGACTGGCTTTATGCACAGGCAAAATGCAGACCAAGTACCTCTCAGAATTATCAGGTTTGGCTTCTACAAGTTGTTTCATGCTTATTATTTTTTCCACCACAGTCTTACTACACTAGTGAGCTATACTTACACTTGAACCACTATCTCAAAAAAACCCAAGTTCTACGTGTAAGTCCCCATTGACATGAGAAGGTAAACACTAACCTTGAGATACTGAGACATGGACATTACAGAAGCACATATGTATATTGCATGCTCACTCTGTTGTAGAATTATATTATACAATAACAAGTTCTAACCTTAAATATAATATATATTCTTAGGATTTTAGCAGCTTGCCCCAAAGACACTTCCTATTTTGCCTTTCTGAAAAATAGCATGAGTTGTTTTGGTTCAAAGTTACAGTGATGCCTCAGCCCTGTGGTACATCTTTTGAAGAAAAGTCTTTTGAATAACTACTGACCAAACCTGTGGCTACAGTTTTTGTTACGCGAATACATTTTTTTTTTGAACATCCATTGTCCTGTCTTGCATGTAGGACCAGACAGCTTTTCAGAGTTGCAAGAAGTTGCAGTTGGCCACTTCAAATGCTGGTGCTAGTTGTTAGAAAGCTTTAACAGACCAAGACCATAGCAATCAACATCACACGCAGCTGGACTATGCTGTAACAGTTAACAGCAAAAGATTCTCAAGCAAAGGCTAAAACTGAAAGTTGCACTAGATGTGAAATCAACAAAATTCAGAAGGAAATTCATGTATTTTGGACTTCCAAAATGTTAAGATGATTCTTAAAGCTTTAAGGACACTTCATTTTGGGATGTGCATTCACTACCCACACTACATATGAAGATGATTTGTCATTACTGGACTGTATCATTCTACTATAGCCAAAACAAAGTAATGTTTTCCTGAAAATTTAATATAAATGGTAGAGTGCATTAGTCACTATATGAACAGGGTATCTGCATGAAATAGGTCATACTCGAGTATTTTCTTCAGTCCTTAACTGTTGTGAGAAGCTTCACTCTATATGAAAATCTGTGTACTGGAGATCTTATAACATTCCTTTGCAACAAGAACAACTTTCTGGACTAACAGTTGCAAATTTCCCTCCCCCCACAACAATTTTATATTGACTGTATATTTGAATTGTGGGAAGAGCAAAGAGAGATTTCTTTAAAAAAAAAATTCCTGACCATATCTAGTATGTCATTTACACAAATTAACATTTCTCTAAATTACTGGCAGTTAAGTAGCGTAAGAAAAATAAATTTCAGTGAAATCTTCCAGAGTAGGCAGTGTACAAGTATTGACAGATAAGTGAAGTATGCGAGCCATATCTTGGGAACATTTATTTTGGCTGTTTGAGCCAAGAGCAGCACATAAAGCTGAATGAAAAGCAATACAAAATTAATGAGCTTCCTTCTTTCCTTCCAAGAATTAATAAAGGTGAGCTGTCAGCTTGAGCCAAGATGTGACTCAATAAGATACAGCACTTACATTCCTCCCCAATGATTTACTGAAGCATACTATTCACACTAAAGCTGTCAATACCTATTTTATTATTTTATTTTTTATTTGTAGACACACACACCCTGTATATATAACAAGAGCTACCACGTTCTTGCTATTGTTTGTGTCCTGTGTGATTCTAAATGTAAACTGGGGTATGAACCACCCAGGTAGGTAATCCACTATTTGCATCTTGTATAGCAGTTTCCATCATAGCTCATGAATAAAATCTGTACCTATTATTTTATCTTCTCATTATCATTCACATTTCTCAGGGAAGCTACTGATTTTGCCTAGGTTTTTTGGTAAGTCTTATAGGCAACAGGGATTCCTTATTGGTGACTTGACAGCACTCTTTTAAAGTCAGATATCCAGCGTAAGCTTCTTAGGGGGGTGAAGGGCAGCTGGAAGTCCATTAAATCTCTCTGCTCTAGACATAAAGAAGTGCTGGAACTTCCCGAAGTGTCTCAACCCTATCCATGAAAATGACAGCATATCCCTAAATTGTAGGCAGCTGGTTCAGTAGAAGCAGAATAAGATTTGGAAAAGATGATAAGCAGTTTAGTTTCTTGCACCAGATGAAAATCAGAAACCATCCAGCACTGGAACTGACTTATAGCCTACCTAGATCGGCATCCTGTTTCCAACCATGGCAATACACAGATGCATACAGAGGCACATACATAAGCATAGGGCATGTGTGATACTCCTCTACCAGCTTCACTAGCTTTCAACCTTTTCTCAGCTAGACTTCGTAGATGGATGAAGATTTTGCATGTTTAGTGGCCCTCAATGGATCTCTCTCTCACAAACACAGCCAGCCTTCTGATGACCATCTGTGAACTTCTATTTTAGTCTTTTATGAGCTCCAACATTTTAGGATTTCCCTACCCTCCTCTCCCCTCCCCGTTTCCCTGTTCTTAAACCTGAATTGCACAGACACTCATTTGAAAGGCAATGTTAAACTTTTCTTGAAAATGCAAGGTAAAAGACTGCTTTTTCTGATGTTGGTTATAAGATTCCTTTTTTTTTAAACTGGAATAATTTCTCAGAAGATATGGACCAAACATTATTAACAATAGTAATTAAATATTAACCAGCATCAATAAATATTACTTGAACTTGCAGTCATCAGCCAGTGTAGCAAGGAGCTTCATACTGCTAGCTCACAGATGCAGGCAGCACAAGAACTAAGCACTAGTCTATTCTTCACATCAGGAGAACAAGAACACACCCGAAAGCATCACAAACTGAATTTCAGCGGTTTTTCATATTCTTTGCCAGCTCCTGCAAAGAGCGGTTAAGTTTCCAACTAGTCTCTGTTAGAAACTGGTTTCCCCCATTTACAAGAGACTACATCACTGACACACAGGCTGACTGGGGATTAGACAGCACAGGCTCATTTTACCCTATTGATGGTGGGTTGTTGCAGCAGTAATCCTGTCCAGTATGAAAGATAAATGCAAGTTTTGATGTATGCTACACCCAGTTCCTCAGGAGTCGATGGGGGATGCCACTGTCTTTGGTATGAATGCAAAGAAATCCATCCATCCCTCCCAAATGCAAAGACACCATAGCTTCAAGATGCCTCTAGCAGCCCCAATTTACCATTCACACCCTCCTTAGAGGGTCAAAAACCAAGGGTAAAGAGCTGCCCTGGGAGCAGAACGCAGGAAAAAAGTTATCGTTTCTCACTCCTAAAGCACCACTTGTTCCTGGGGAGTTTGGTAGCAACCTGGTACTACACTAAGAAGGAAGGGAGAAGTATGCAAGTAATAAAATTGATTAAATATCAGACCACAGCTCTAAATCCATTTTAATGCCTCTTTGTTCTCCAGCATTTCCAGATAAGCATTTTATGATCACTGACTTCCAATTAGATATGTTATCCATAATGTCATAGGGAAATGGAGACACAAAACAATAAAGCTTTTTTCTGAAAGGTTACATTCAAGCTGTCTTACACATTTACAAATCCATATGGCTTCATAAATAAGTGTAGCGTGTGCAGTTCCAGAAAAACATCCAGAAAAACTGCACGCACTGCAAACCTTGTATTTATACTAGCACTATAGACTTGTCCGTGCTGCCAAAGATTTGCAATAAGCTTTTGTTTACAACAGTAAAGAACTGTCCAATGCTTTTATTATTTTGCCCACTACTCTGAAGCACTTAGCAATCTTTCCACTCAGCATGTTAATTATGGAGGATGCTTTTTGTATTACATGATTTATTTAAAGCCTGTTCAATCTCAATTTATGAAATCCAGATTGTGAAGCATCACATACCAATTTATTCTTCTCCTTAGCATCTTTGGTCACTAATAGCTATTTCACAGAACACTATGCCAAATAAATATACTTTAATACCTTAATCAAGCATTTAGGAAGCTGCTTACAAAGACTCAATGCACAGTAGCATCTCTGCAGTTAAAGGTCAAATACAATTTCCATTTTGACCTCTGTCTTAGCACGCACAAAACCAAAACCATACATGTATATGCTAGGGTTAAAATCTGGATTCTAGCCTTTTTCTTTTTTTTTAAAGCTAATTATTTTTCCCAACTTCATTTCCCCCCCTCCTTTAAACAACAAAAACACATTTTTAGTGTTTTCAGATGTTGAGATCTTTTATGCTAGCTAAAGACAATAATTTGAGTAGAAAGAACCAGCCATCAGCCAAAGTCCAGTCTTTTGAAGATAATACAGCTACGTGACAATTTCTGGCAGTTGGTCGTGGAAAAGTCAGGATCAGTTGGTGTCTTATATCCTGCCTCATTTTTCACATAAATGTGTGACATACATCTGGCTCTGGGAGAAATTTCAGTTCATCTTTTAGGCCCTCCTGTATGCCTCGTTCTTCTTGACCCTCTTTAGATATGAAATTTCATAATCATTTTGTCTTAAAATCATACACTGCATTAATAGCAAACCACACAGCTGAAATGCTAAGATCCAAAATAAATTTGGGTATAATACATTGTGCCAGTGTAGCACTGTGTGTGTATGGGCATATGCACACTACTTCAAACCACAGAAAACAAAACCAGGAAAGAGGATCAAAGTCAGACCTTCTACAGTTAACTATTAGGAAAAAACTGCAGAAGGTAACTAGAAAAAAAGAACTACAGTTTCTGAAACCTACGGTACACCAACGGCCAAAGATGTTGTTCTAAAATCATTACCCTGCTACTGACAAGGAGGGCAGACTATCAAAATTTACAACTGGCACTTTCAAGTTTCAGCAGAACATTTCCATAGTTTCTTAAACACTTATTGCACATAGGCGTACACCTGCCCTGCAAAGTCTATCATTCAACATCAATTAGTAGTATTTTTTGGAAAGCAGCACTTGGGAGCCAGAGGAAAGGTGCTAGCTAGAGAAGCCTGGGAGAAGACAACAAGCCTGGGAGGAGACACTGCAGTCGTTCTAGTACATCAGACATCCAAGTCCCACTGACGCGTAGGCTCCACAAGCTTTATAGTTTCTCCACTTCGGTATTATGCTGCACAAGAGCACTGCTGGTTTGTCTGGGGCTCAGCAACAGTGCAACAAATAGAAGGTAGCAAGCTGTATGCACCGACTATACCTATTAATGTTGTCTCTTACCTACTTGACTTTTTATGGTCAGCTACCTCACCATTAATCTTTATATTTTAGAATAAAACCATAGAAACTTATTGGAATAAAACCACTGGAAGCATTTCTGGTTTTCTGTTATGCTGAGTACCACTGGATATTCTTAAGAATTCTGAATCTTAGGACTCAGCAGAACAACCTATACTAAAACCACTGAATTTTGCTAAAAGGCAATGGTTACAATCCCCACATATTTGGAAAGCTGAGGAAAAACATGTCAAAGACATGGCTTCTGCCTTCCACATTACTTCATTTCTCAACTTTGTACTGCCTGTCATTTAACATGCATTGCATTACGTGCTTCTTTCAATTGATATTGCCAGACTTTATTAAGCTATTATACAATTTTGACAATATCCTGCCCTATATCTAAATAATGCCTTTAGATGCTCCATTGGTATTGTGAGCATTAATCTCCCACCAAAGAAAATTAAAAAATTTTTAAAAATCAGAGTAAAATCCAAATAGCTAGAGTCATCATCATGGTGTTTTTGGCAGCAGTGGCTAACAGCTTTACAGACATTTTATTTAAAATTTGCTTAGACTGTTATACAGGGCATTTCAAAGAAAATTCTGCTAATTTACTCAGTTAATAATGATGGACTTGCTTCAATATCCAGAAAAGTGAAAATATATTGAGCTAAGATAACATTCACCTAAGGTTATGCCTTTTGAATGATTACCATGGGGCGGGGAATGGAATGACGTACTTCCACTGTTACTTTGAATGAAAGACCCTTATATATGCTATTTTGCCAGAAATAGATATTACTCTAGTTTTTTAAAGTCTGACCCAATGCAGCTGCTTTGTTTAAAAAGTTAATGATTACTTTTGTATCCACTTCAACAGATCAAAAAAAGAATATTATTCCAAAATCAAAGCAATATAAGCAATTTTTATTTGTTGTTTGAAAGAAATTAAATGGAAAAAAGCCAGTTTCTTTTAAATTCAACCATCATACTGTCTTCATTAACATTTTGCAATGTTTGACAATACTTAATAAAATAGCTTTAATATTACCTAAAATGTTGCAATTTAGCCTTTATAAGTTACGCCAAACTTTCCACAGTTCATTCTCCAAAGCCTACTGACTCATAGCAAAAAAATCAGATTTATAGTTTTGTCCTAAAAATGATTTAAGCTAAAATACCAAAAAGTTGCAAGTTTCCAGGCCTCCCTTTCATACTACATTCATTTAGAAAATATTTTAATGACAGGCAATCCTAAAAGAGAAGCAGAGATGCAGTATATTTAACAGGCCAAGTTAAGAGTTCGCACAGGAAAAAAAAAAAAAAAAGACTTACAAAGGCCACATACTTAAACAGACACTATTAAAGGTATCATATTTCCTAACTTCTGGTTTCACAAAATACATTGTTTTCATTTGCTAACAGAGCAGGCTCTACAGTAAAACAACACATTAAGATGACACTTGAGTATCATTTCTGGTTACTAATAGCTATCCCTTCTCCCAGATTTTTTTTTTTTTTCAAAACTCATTTCATAGTTTAACTAAATGTATCTTTATCTAGAGATATGAGAAAGATTTATGTACACACACATATATAAAATGAGCTTAAAACTAGGACTTAGTAGTTAGAATACTGACTCTCAAAGATGAGCTATAATGCGAACAAACTTTTCTACAGTGCCAGGCTATGCTTAATTTTGGAAAATTAAGCTGGTTATTATTTTTTACTGCCCAAGAAACGTGAAATAAATCAGCTATGGCAAAATTCTGTAGAAAACACTTTAAAAGTGTTTTCTAATTGAATATTGGTACCAGGAACAGAAAAAATGGGTTGTAAGGCATGTGAGTTAAATTCTGATTGTTGCCATAAATGGAGCTTTGCAATTCAAGACAAAAATCCTGAGTAAATTAATTTTAAAAGTTCAACACACTACTTAAACAACTTAAATGCAAATCTAATCCTGAGATCATCTGAAACAGTTTTAGTACAGCATATGCTCAATACTCCAGACTTCTCTTGAACAATTGCTAGTGGGAACTCTTGAAAGCTGCTTTAGAAAATATCAATTAGAAAATAACAAGTCCTACACCAAATGCCTTGCAGATAACTGAGTTAACAATCAAGGATAAAAAAACCCAGCTTCTTCATTTCACAAACAGGCATTCCAAACCAGCATGCGATTTTGTTCTAGTCACCTACCTCTCACAAAGAAGAATTCCCAGAAGTATTTCAGTATTACAGAGATTTTATTCTGCTCCCATCACAAGCAGGCAAAATTAGCATTATCATGAAGCCAGGTTAAACAATGCACCCAACTAAGACTAACAACTGGATATAGCATTACTTTCCTACTTTTTGATATTTAAGTTTATACTCTTGCAGGGCCAGTAGTTTTCTATAAATCGGATTCTGTATTAAGAGACCTCTTACCTTCACCTTTTTTAAAAAAAAAAAAATTTAATTACTATCAAAAGCAGAGGAAATCTACAGTCTTTTCTCCACTAAGTCTAGCATGATACCCCAGAATCCACTCATGTCAGTGGCATTATGCAACTTCAAGGGGAATGAAGCTAATCAGAAAATTAAGTCTAAAGGCAGTTTTAGAAATACTGTGGTTCTCAAAGGAGACAACTGCAACTTCCACGAGCACAGATTTTTTTTATATATATATTTATATATATATTCATAGTAGTATGAAATAATTATAAACAAATCTTTCTTCACCTACATATCAATTGTAAGAGTTGACCAGATAATGTCCTTTTGATAATGTTGTTAAGATTCTGGTGTCACTGACAGTTCTATTTTCTTGGCAAGCAATTGTACATTTTATTTCATGTATTAGCTGTCATGCAATATAAATTCAACTGTGTTTAAAAGCATACTTTAATTTAGACAGGTACCCATCTCTCTCTCTTAAAGGAGGTTAATTTTTTAATCATGAAATATGAATGACCACTAACACTGAGGTAGAAAAACTGTAGATTTTCCATAGGTATGTAAATAGAGATACTTACAGCCGTTCAAGTTGTTTTAGATCCTGAAATGCTCCACGTTCTATCACACTAATCTGATTTTCTTCCAAGTGTCTGCAATTCCAGAAATACCAATTAATTTTTAGACAACAGAGTAAAAGAGCTTCCCCACTTCTCTTCACACATGCTACAAAATTGCTTTTCACAGAAGTACCAGTTATAATTAGAGATTATTTTAAAAAATCTGGACAGAACAGCACTGTTCCTCTAGGTCCCTAACAGGAAACAGATTCAAAAGTTGCCTCCTGACTGCCAGATTTGGTAAACTTTTTTGTTCCTAAACTTCTATAACCATAACCAATATTCTCAGAAAGATGTTGGTCTAGAGGCTGACTGTTACATCGTTAGTATACTACTCTTCGTTCACATAATGTAATTGAGATAATGGTCTCCTGCAGCCCCTGGCAGTAACCCACTCAATGTCAACATATTTTTTTGTCCAGTCTTCATGTTCTGCAAAGATTTCAGGCTTGCCCCAGAGTAAACCACTTGTAAGTAATCCCAAGTGGTTCAATCCCTCCAGAAATACAGCCACGGCAGCTACGTGTGACAACTGCACACAGTCCTGCTGTGCAACAGGGTGCAAGAGCATAAGGGAAATCTCCCAGGTTCCCACTGTCTCTGACCCTGCTTTTCCTCACCCCCTGAGGCTGAGACAAGGCTAAGTTATAAGCAATGGAGACTGACTTCTCTTTGATTTACACCGTGCAGGAAATGACTATTCACTTACACAGCAGAAATGCTCTTTATAGGTAAAGTGAAAGCCAAGAAGTAGATAGCAATAGACCCATTTAAGGCGACCTTTTTCCTCTCTCAGTGCTGCCTGCCAGCACACACCCATTTTCTGCCTCTGTAAGAGCACTCAGATGCATGGACTAAATCTCTAGGCTCTCTGAACATTTTACATGGCTTTAGCTAAAACACAGAAAGGAAGAACTTAACATACAGTAAGCCTGGGCTCAGCTAAGACTAACTAGTGAGCTAAGACTAACTAGTGAAAAAGCACTATTCTTGCCTGTTCTCAACAGCCACTCCTCTGCACTCAATGCTATGAGGATGCTCAGAGCTGTTCAACTGGATAGCAGTTGAGAAGATAGACAGCGAGAGAGTATTCCACAGCTAAGATCACATATGAAGATCAAAAAATAAAATTAAAAAAAATCCAAATATGTGAACCAGAGAGGCATGTTCCTAAAAGGAGAGGGGAGGAAAAACTGCATGAGGAAAGGGAAAAAGATGAAGTTATAAGGGATAAAAGGAGAAGGTACACAAAAGAATGCTTTGCATGTATGTTGTCAGTTTGAGACCGGAAGCTTTTTCATGTTGTACTGTTCTACCAGTTTCTGGATCACTTGTTTGTGGTCCTCATTCTGATGTCTGAATACAGGACTAGACTACCTTTCTAGGAACTCTGGGACAGGTTTCTGTTTCTGTGCTTCCCACTCTACCCCCATCACACATGGAGGGGAAAAAAGAGGTAAAAATAGGGTGTCAGTAATGTAGAATAGCCAGAATTATGAAGAGACCATAAGAGAAAGCAAAGGAAAAAAGAAAAATCTGAAGGACTTCTAGAGACCAAAAGTGCACAAAGTAGAAGCTGCATAAAGTGAAATCAGAATAACAGCAAACACATACCAGATATGCCAGGAACACGGAGAATAGGGAAACATGCAACAATGAACAAAAATGGGTATGTTAGCAGACAGTGAAATGGCCCATCTTAGATTTCAGATGGTTTTCATACATTGGAAGACAAAGCCAATATAAAACTATATATATAAGGGCATTCAGTATAAATGACTGCAATGGCATTAGGCAACATAAAAAACCCAACCAAACCAAAACAACTCCTGACATTGATGATAGTATATAGTACATGTATTTTAATAGACTTCCAAAAGGGTATTGACAGTTGAGATGGGAGCCAAGGAAATCTAAACAACTCCACAGCTAGAGATGAGAGAAACACCATAGGAATGAAAAGTCTTCCAATAGATTTGATATGTTTTCTTAGTGTACAACAACTTGTTCAAAAGTGTTAAGGTAGCAGGAGAAAAGACTTGCCTTTTCATTGGCAGGATTCAATTAATTCATTGATTGAATTATCACTAAATAACTGTAACAGTTCGACAGTTGCAGTTTTAAGGACTTATTTTAGAAGATACTCAAAGGAAAACATTGACTGCAGAGGATAACCTTAAGAATTACAGAAAGGAATTTTCAGGGGGTGCTGGTGAGATGACTTGTGTGCTTCTTAACCTCTGATAGCTGTTTGTTTTAGAAGAAGGGGTCAACAGAGTGACAAATTCTGTAGACTGATGTTTCCCCTTTTGATGTTCAAGGCCCATTTAGATGTACAGTTAAGCTCTTGGCTGGTACTTTTAGATCAATAGACAGCACCACCTAATATTTTTGTATTTATTACTTCATATTAGACTGAAAAAATTCACAGGTTTCCTTGGGTACAACTTCTACAGCTATCAACTATGCTTAATCAAGTTCTGCTTAATCTTCTGCAAAAGTGCTATTAATAGGACTGTACCTTAAAGTGACCAAAATCTGAAAGTCCTGTTTGCTAGTGTATCAGTATAATTGATTTATGCATAACTGATTGTAAAGTGGACCAAAATTTTTACCACTGTATTTATTAAAAGCCAGTGATAAACACAAACAATTCAATAACTCTGAAACTACATTCAGACTTTAGCATGGAATTAAAATTTACTATTTCACATCACAAACTGTTCCAGTTGCCTGGTTTAAAAGAACAGTAATAACTGAATAATGTGCAGAAATTACTAGCATTTGACCTCTAGAATTATGGACATTCTTAGTACTAGCACCCTAAAATAGTCTTGTAAAGACAGACAAGTTTTGTGTTATACTCACAAGACACGGAGATTCTTCAGTCCCGTGAAGTCCGTCTTCGTGATTCTTGTGATATTATTTTTTTCTAGATCACTGCAGGGGAAAAAGAAACCAGCATTCAGGCACTGTAACTGACATCCAAAATTCTGTTAGCAGAAAGTACCTCCATCGGTGGAGCGTCTATCAGCTGCTCAAATGGTAGAAAGTAATGTTTCCATTAAAATCTCAAAGCAAGTCATCAATCTTGATGCATTTTGCCGCCTCCTCTGAGCACACTGCACTCATACAAGAAGTTTCTTCCATTTTTATTTCTAGTATTAGCGCTCACTATATGCTTCTTTCTCCCTCAAGACTACAATCTTGTAAGAGGCTAAATATATTCAAGACCCAATTGGTATAATACAGTTAAAACAGAGTACTCTACCCCAAAATGAAGATCCAACTCTGGGGTTATTCTAAACCCAAGTGAGTCTAGCCTCCCATAGAAACTTAGGCTACACAGAGCTCAAGGAGAGAATAACTTACTTTAGTGATGCCTAACCATGGTCTTACCCAAATGACTGGAAGATTTGCAAAATTATAGAACAGCTTATGGTTTTTTTTTCCAAGCATCCTAATCGGACAGCCTCCTGATGCCCGCTTTTTGGAAATGCTGGGTTTCAGAAGATACTATTAATCACAGTGACCTGTTTCCCATATATGTTCACCCTTTGCCAATTCCTACATTCTGTCTTTAAACTCTCAATTTCCTAACACCTCTGTTATGCGCCGACACATTTTCCTTGTGTGGTCACATACCAAGTATTACCTCCTGCATTCTCTTTCGGTCTGTGCTAATTTATGCTCTATATTCAAAACTAATAAGTAACTGGCTTCTTTCCTACCACAGGGAAAACCCACTGTAACCAGACACCTCGAGCTGCCCACTTTTCTGCAGCTTTTCTTTGGAGTGAGCACACCAAAAATACAAAAGAATTTCATGTCTAAACTTATATCTTAACAGAATAGACATCAAAATCAAACACACTAGTTTGAGACAAATTCTATTTAATTCAAAGAAAAGTCAAATTGAAAAATAAATGAATTTATAAACTAATCCTTCTTGCGAGACTGATCCTCTACTTAAGGATAGCTCTCAGGACACTAACTTTGGTGCCTTTAGAGTCACAACAAACCAAGAATAACTCCTTTTGTTTCACAACAAAGTCTTTCTGTAGTTTCATTTCAAAAGAGTACACTGAACACCTGCTGGTGCTATAGGTCCTGTGTTACTGTTTTCTCTCCTCTAGCCCTGCCTTTGCTAGGCACCCCTCGAGTTCTTCTGGTTGAGCATGTCCCCTTGTTTGGGGTTTGTTTGGGTTTTTTTCTGTCCAGATTGCTCTACCTGACCTAGTGCTAACCTACAGGGACAAGACAAACAGCTAGTCTTTCTTCCTGGTCTTCAGCCATGCGTATTTTAAGATAATAAGCAAAATGCAGCAAACTTAAAATTAATAAAACTAGATATACTCTCCATCATGTCACCACAAATTTGTTCTGAGTGTCAGTTTCCTAGATACATGAAGCCCTTCATGAAAAATAAATTTTCTAATATTGGAGTAAGCTTCTTTCTTTCCAAGTCACATTTTATGTCTACCGAAAGCTGCTAAATATCAAAAATACAAGCCTTTGGGGTAACAGTTTCCATGCCAAAAAAGCATTCAGTATTTTTCTAAAGATCATGAGATTGTAAACAATACATTCTGACAAATTTTGTTGTCTATTGCCATTGAATGAAAACAATCTAAGATGAAAAACTAGCCATGAAGCTAGACATTTGGTATCTGATATTCTCTTTCAGAAAACAAATCCACAGCAGGAAGCAGAGGCTTTTCCAATGCAATTAAGTTTCACTATAGTTCCTGCATTAATGCGCACTGGGGTAACACCTCCCTTGTATTTAGAAGGCTCCATTTCACTCCCTTTTCTAGGAAAATTCAAGGACAAAAAGCAAGATTACAGTATTATTTTTAAGTACATTTAGCAATCATCTGACACCTGCACAAACCTTGACCCTGAAACAATTTCTGAAAATCAGATGGGTATTCCTAAGTGCTGTTTCAAGTTGATGATTTCTGTACGTACAAAAAGGAATTCAAGAAGGGGTGGAGGTCAGAACTTCCAGGAATGCCTCAACTACCACGTTTGTATTCTGAAAAATGCTGCGTAGATGGCTGTCTAGGATGGCTTCTGAGTACCTAGCAAGGAATACTGCAAACAAAATGCAAAGGCTCTTCAAGCGTTAAGAACAGTTTAATCATTTGTAATCATTCATATACCGTCCTACAGGGGGGACGAGTGCTCCTGACCAGCGCAATTTCCAGTAATTCTCCATCATATACAGTTCCACACAAGCCTTCCAGTATGGGCTGCTACTTAAGCCACTCTTTTTTTACCTCACGTGAGATCCTATTAGTAGGATAGAACTACTATGTGAGTGTTCAAACATAAATGATTATTTCCTTTGAATCCAGATCATTTTTTTCTGCCGACATGAAGTAATATTCTTCTAAGGCATTAAATGAAAAGCAATTGTCATGGTAACAAATTTCATTTTTCTAGTGTGAACCACATTGTCAAATAAAAGCAGTTACATATTTTGAAGTTTAAGCTTGTTAAAAGGTACATTCTCATTATTCAGAGAAGAAACAGGACTGATTTTTTAGTATATCTACTAACTTCCCCAAATGCTTCTAACCATGGAAATAGTTTTGTCCCAATATGAACACTATCCTCCACTTATCAAAAATGTAAATATTTAGATCAGTACAGGTAATTGTACTCATTCATCTGAGGCAATAACTCTTCATATTCCTAAAGATACATAATTATTTTCTCATGTGTTTCCTAAATCTCAGATGCAAATCAATATGGAATTAAGCTCCTTTTAATGTCATTTTAACATCTGGGTGCATTTACTTACTGGAATCGAAAAGCTAAAAAATAAACAAAAATACCAACAAAAAACCCTGCCAAAACACCAACACAAAGAACTGAACTCAATACAGTATGGGCCACTTCATAACTGAGGGTAGCCTGGTACTTAGAAGCCTGCAATGACAATGATTACGCTCACAGTTCATACTGACAAAAACCCCAGCCCCTACGTCTACAAGATTTATGCCAGGCACAAACCCGCTGCAGTTTAAGACCTCCATCTTTTCCACAGCAACTTAATTTGCCATAGACAATAGGAAGAAAGATCAGATTATGGACTATTTAAAAAAAAAAATCCAAACCCTAAAATTCAGACCAATAATTCTACACATTGTCCATAATGAGAATTTTTTACTGAATTCTGCCATTAAAAATAGAAGCCAGATAGGCACAGAATACATAATACTTTTGCATATCTTTTTCAAGCATTTGCACCAATTTTGCTGTGAATCCTTCTAAGGTATAAGCAAGACTTTAACAGGATTGAAGCAGTATGTGAGATGCACTAGAGTACAGAAATGTTTTATCATGTTGAAATCTACTTCTGATGGTTATTGATAAATTTCAAAATAATACTAATAAAATTCTTAAGTCATAAAATGGTTTAAAACCAGATAGAATAAACTTTAAGAGTTAGTTTATGCATCTTACCGCAGGATATACTTAAATAACGGAAGAAATGCATTCTCTTGTCAGGAAACAGTTTTCTTTAGCACAGGTAGGAACTAAGGATAATGATAAGGAGATAAGGGGAAAAAAATCCCTACATTTCAGCTATATGAACAAGAAAGACAGTCTCCTTGCTTCACTTACGTCAACTATATTTAAAAAGGTCCATTAAAGAAAAAACCCACAAAACTACAGGGCACTTTCATTGCATGTACCAGCCACTCTCTTCCACTTGCATTTATCCTGTTGATTGAATCGTGCTTTTCTCCAGCAATACCTTTGAACCACTGCCTACGTTTTTCAGATTTTCCAGCTTAATTTCCTCTTCTGTTCTCAGTTCAGTTCTTCCACCCTGGTGCATCATTAACTACTCACTGGTGCGCCAGGGTGACCTGATTGCAAGAAGCATTGGAAAGAATTAAGTCTGGGGTAAGCAGTGCATAAATAGCTTGTGTTTTACTTGCACGATGTTTCCCATCTGCTTTTCACGTCATTCCTTCAGAAGTTTTCCCTTGCCTGTATCTCAGGAAAGGTCTAGCAAAGCACAGCATTAAGCTGGTCAGAATTCTCCAAGGCAGATAGGAGTTATCTAAGGTATACGGGGCACTGCAGTGTCATCAGCCCTGCTTTTTGTCCATTTTGATGAGACTTAATTCTCAGCACAGCTTTCCTCAGCTTGAACAGGTATATGCAGAACTGCATTTCTGTCACATACACAGCAATCTCTCCACCACACCACCCCTCCTGCCCAGCCTGTGAGACCAGCTCCACACATCAGCTCGATTCCTCTCTACTTTGAGCCCCAAGAACACTCCTGCTATTCAGCGTTCTTCCCCCAGTGAAATCGGTAGTTCCCTATTCTGGGAAAGACTTTAACATTCCTTGATCAATACGTATCTTGAGATTGCTTTTCCCTCTACTCCTGCAGATTGGCACAGCCTATATTGTGTACGTAATATCAATCATTCTATTAATCCCTTCTGAAGGTTAGTATCTAGGCTAAAGGTTTCCATTTCTGTAAGTAAAATTACTTGGACAATGCTCTAACTTTAAGAGAGCTGTTTTTCATAAAGTTCCCTTTCTTTAAACCATTTAGGATTTAATTGATAACTGCCGCCTGTTTTAGAAAGCACTATTTACCTGCTGAACATTTGCCTGTTCCAGCATGCTCTCCCCTCAAGGCTTATCTGCCATTTGAAGAAAAACAAGAGTAAAACCTTGATGAACTACTATGTAACACTTCCTCCTCCTGTTCACAGGAGGTCTAACACTGCTGCAAAGCAGCAGATTGCCACAGGTTACCCCATTAGTCAATTAAACTTTGTGACTGTGAAGTTACTGAACTAATGCAGACATTAGTGGTTTACAGCTGGTATTTGTGGGCAACATAATATTTTATGTTTCCTTTATAAAGTTTGGCAGCTGATTATGGGCTCACTAGTGGGTTTCAACTACAAAAAGCTAAACCTTAACATCTAATCTTGGTTGGCTTTCAAACACATCAGCATTCATAAGAACTGTTGGAAGCAAACGTAACTTTGAAAAGAAATCATCTGGGTCAAAGACATGGGGAAAATTATACTTTAAAGGTGAATTTAATTTATATTTAACCTCAACAAATACCTATGTGCAGATGCATTCCTTCTACATAAAATTCTTATTGTGCAGAATTCCTGCATTTTGCATAGTATGTGGGGCCAAGCAGATCTTAGATCTTACTCAACACATCTATCTCATCCCACACGTACACAAGCCCAGCTACTACTCTTTGACATTTCACATTCAGATAATATTGCCCCATCATCTAAGAAAACTCATTAAGGAATATAGGTCTCTTCTGGTGCGTCAGCAGCAAAGTTGATACCATTCACTTAAAGAAACTGAAACTGTCATCTCTACCAGCTTCAGTAAAGCTTTTGGTATTAGGTCTCTCTTGTCAATCTATTTTTCTTTTTAGCATAAAACATGTTAAGGACAATGTAGGTGTAGTGGCAGTTTAAGAAAACAGACATGGAAGGAAATAGTTCAGTGAGAATAGAAACTGAGTTGGACTAGAATGGTACAAGACATCATGAAAGTGAGTTCAGATGAACTACTAAAGGAAGCTTTACTCTTAAATGTGTCCTGCTATGTTCTAATAACAATTTATTTCAATATGTATTTTGTAGATGTTGAAGACCAAGTCACACAATGTACACACTTATTACGAACAGGGATATTTGGAGGCAACTGGAACAAATCCTACTTCATAGCAAGAATTCTTCTGAATTGCTTCATCTTTCATTCTTCTCTAAAGACGATCTAGTGAACTTAAGATAGACTTTTAAATGTTTTAAAGCATCTCCAACATTCTCTGGAGCATGCCATTATGCAGCTTCAAACAGCACTAGGCGTGCACAGATTTCCTGTTACATTACTTAAATTTCAGTTGATAATTATTCTGCTTAGCCATTCAACTCTTCCAAAGCATCTGGACACTGTTCTTAACCCCCACCCTCTCTTCCTTGGACTGTATAAAGTTTACGACTTGAGAAGTTAATCCACTTGCTACTTAGCACTACGTGCTTCTGTCTTCTAGACCCACATACCTTGGCAAATATACACACTCACCTTAGACAGCTCTGAGCCTATATTTCTTTAGTATACAAGATCAGAATTGAGTTTGACAACACATCACCACCACAATAAACATTACAACTCTTACAAAAGAGCCAATAAAAAAGGCAATCAAATGCTGAAGCCTTGCAACAATCTTCAAATCAATAATTCAATACTTAACATATAAATAAAAAATCCTTATGCAAAATTCAAATCCTTTTATACACAAGGATGCAAAAATTCAAAACAACGCTACTAGATTGTAGCAAGTTCCTATTACTCAGATGTCATTTAGCTGCCTGCTGAACCCCCTATGCATTGTAGTCTCCAAGATAATCCAAAGCTTGGGCCCTCACCATACTTGCAAGTCTTGAACAACACACCCAGATGAATCCCTAACTTAATTCTTCAACTCTTCCAGGACTACATTTTTTTTTTAAATCTGCTGCCCATTTTGGAGCTAGCTCTGGTTGCCTAGTTAGTTATGCTTTTCTAGGCACACAGAAGCCAAAGTCAAAAGCCTTACTAAAGCATAAAAACCAGTTAGCTCTCAGTACAACTCCCTCATGGTTTCGTTTGGTTGTTAAGCCTGTGAGGTATGGGCACTGTACAAGTTCACAGGCACACAAAAGACGCTCGGCCTGATGGTCTGTCTTACCACAACTGGTAGATTTGCTTTAACACAAGCTTCTGCTTAATGCATTTTTTTTTTTTAAGTTAAAATTTTTTCTCATCTGGAAAACCACCAGACTCCAGGCCTAATCCTGTTAGCTTTTGGTCAGAAAAGAAGTTGCTTAAATTTAGTCCTCTTTCTAGAAGAAACACAATTATTTCATTTAGTTAAGGCCACTCACTGTCAATAAGCATTCTAGAGCAACAAAGTTCTCCTCCCTGTCAGAGGACTCTCGGGTGCTGATCTCCCAAACACAGTGGCATTCCTAGCAACACAACTGCAGATCACCTCTGATGTCCAAGAATTTTATAGCAGTAGCTGATTTAGCATCTCAATGACAAACACAAGTCCTAGATGGGCAGTATTTAGGAAAATATTTATTAATCCATTTGTCTTTAACCTAGGAAGACATTACATGAAATGAAAATACATATAAAGTGAAAGTACCCTGCTATCTAAGAAGGGAATCTAGAGCACCAGTTGCAACTTCATTCAAGTCCTTAGATGTTTGTTCATTCATATTAATAAACAAAGAATTCAATAAGAGCAGTAGAGAAACTGCATACTGTATTTAAGAAAAATTAACTGCCATACACTTCAAAAGACAGCTCTTACCCAAGCTAGACAGCACTAGGATTCTTTCCTGTCCAACTGCTTCATAAGTAAGGTAAGTGTGTATTTCTAGTCATAGAACCTCAAACACAGAATTTAGTTTCTGTTCCTCCTAAGTTTTCAAAGTGGCTACAACATACCAGCTCAAAGCTATACACATTTGTGTCATATGTGGGACAAACAAATCAGCATACAACCCAATACTCAGGAAAGAATCTTGATTAAACCAACACCCCACATAAGCTACAGGGAAGATGCATTTCTCTTCATCTCATTTTTTGGTATTTCCTAACAAGGGATGCATAAAATTTGTCTCGCACAGAACAATGCACTTAGGAATTAATAAAAATCTCTCCCGTCCCCTAGAATCAAACAGGTCAGGATCCAACACACCATCTAGAACTTGCATCAAAACAAACCTCAGCTAGGACGCAATTCATGGAACTTCCAAAAGTTCATGAAGAAGAGAAGAAAAACAAATTTCCACACAAATTTAAGAGGAACTGTTTTGACGATATAGCACACATTCTTTGTTATGATTAATTTGTAATACGTTCTGAATGATTTACTTTTAATGGTAAATCCACTTGGCAGTAGCATTCAAAATATGGGAGCTAAAATTCGAGCGATAACACTTGAATCTGGATTCCTGAATCTAAAGAGTTACTGATATTTTTCATTAGCCCAATTCCTCCAAATAAGTCAAGCAGCACACATTCTTGGGAAACAAGGTTTTTATTGTTTTGCCATTACACTGCTAAAGGACTTTGTCGATCCAAACCACCTGCTAGAATGACAGCTGAGTCATCCCTTTAAAATTTTCCTGTTTGATTTGTTTTCCCAGCCCCCAGTCACCATGCAAGGTAACCATGAACACACACCTGAAATGGAGGAAACATGCTTTCACAGGTAAGTTAACCATTCACTTGGCTACCTACTGCACTCTGGAAGCTTAAAGCCACAAGGAATACCTTCTTGGTATTTATGAAAGCTACCTGCAGGGTTGGAGGCAAAAGGTTGTTCACTAAAGCCCTCCTCTCTTTACCAGCACACTTTTGTTCTTAGTTCGGGAACACGCTAACAACCATACCCATTAAAAAGGAGAAAAATCCGCTCCCATGTGCGAATGTGTCCACAGAGTAGCTTTTGGCTACTCTTTGCAGTCTTTACACACCCACTATCTGTTTTGTTATTTTAACCATTTTCCAGGATTTCTACTATGGAGTTAATTTGTCTTTAATGGGTATGGACTGCCACTAGCCTCTTAAACTTAAATGACTATAATTCCCTATAGAAAGCACTTGGCAATTCTCTTATGCCTTCAATCCAAGAACTTCAAAGTTATATGATAAACTACTCAATTATAACACTACCCCCTAAAACCCTCTGGCAGCACAATCTGCATATCTTCAGATTTAACATATTTCCATCTCAACTTTTGCAATGCAGGAAATATCATCCTGGGACTGGATTTTATGAAATACACAAATTCCATTAGTTTCCAAATCACTTGGGCAAGTATGAACATCACTTGTAAAGAAAAAGACAAAAAACTTCAAAATCATGTTCAGCTGGAGTAATTTCATTTAAAAAAAGATGGTACATTCCATCTCTAAGGCTTTTTTTTTAAGTTATTTTTTCTTCTTAAAACAAACAGTTGACTTTGTAAAGGAGCACGAGAAGTTTGGTTTAGGTTGTTTTGGTTTTTTTTTCCACTGACTTCTGGGAAGACTGGTACTCTCTAAACATTTCACATCATCTAGTTCAATAGGGGAAAAAATAAAAAAACAAAAAAAAATAAAAACCAAAACCCCAAAACATAGTCCTCCACCTAGGAGAAAATAAGCCCAAGCAACAGTTACAGGTGGGGCACTGACTGATGAGGGAGCTGCTTTGCAGAAAAGGATCTTGGAGTCCCAATGTGCCACAAAACATCAGCAGCGTGCCCTTGCAGCAGTGAAGGCCGCCCTCGACCAGACTGTAGTATCAAGAGTGTAGCCTGAAGGGTTTAAGAATTCGAAAGAATTGACTAATCTCATGTATTCAGGATCTGTGACAGTTCACCTGCAACCCTGTACCCAGTTTCAGCTCTCCAGTACAAGAAAGGCATTGATACATTGGAAAGAGCAAAGTCAAGGGTCACCAAAACTATCAGGAAACTGTAGCATATGACATATGAACAGAGGCTGAGAGCGCTGGCCTTGCTGAACGTAAATAAAAGGTTAAGGGGAGATCTTACTACAGTCTGTAACTACCTAGTAGACAGGAGAATATAGACCCCTTTTCTCTGATCTGCAGTAAGATCAGGTCATATGCGGATGAACATTAGTAGACAAAAAACAAGCCCTGCCACAACCACCGGTTCTTGAAAGGATTCAGAAATATTCTGCATAGCTTCAGTAATGAGTACCGCACAGAGTGTATTAACACAGTAATATCGGCATCCAGTTATTTTCATATTGCTTGCTATCCGTGTTAAACCAGAATAACAATAAACTTACAATCCAACATTTAATAATTTTTGTTGTTGTTGTTGTTGGATAGCACCACATGTATGACACTGGATCGTTTCAGTCTCCAGAATAATTTAAATAGTAATTAAATAGCCACACAATAGCTGGAATGCAAAAATTCTGCACTGCAGTCCATCATACTTTTGTAACACACCTACACGATACAGCTTTTAATTCAAAAAAATTAGATTGTTCCTTCTGATTACACAAGGCTTTCAGGTATGACTCAGACTGTTTTCTTTCTGTCTGAACAATGAGAAAACTGATCTTAGAGGTTAAGCACCCTAATCTTGTGAATAAGCTATCCATTCTTAAGCCCATTACAGTAGTACTTGGTTAATAACCCCCATTAAGTGTCCAAATGATCTGGAACTGCTTGCAGGCAACACACTTCTGTCCTCATCCTTATAAAAGTGAGAAAAATTACTTGGCACGCCATAGGTGTTAAAAAACGCCAAGAAAAATAACTACCTTTTGCAACTTGTGCAATGGCTGAATTCCCCATTGAGCAGATTGCTGCTGAAAGTCGTACCTGAGACCTGCAGAAAGCAGCACAATGGACTGAGTAATTCAAGTACTTTGTTTCTTCCAAGGAAATACATGTTTGTTCCAGCCTGCAGGAACTCCTTACTAATTAGTATAAAGATTTTATTTTATATAAAGGAAACATTATGCTGGCAGAATAATGTTCTAACAGTACATTCCACACTCCCATGCCCTTCATCTTTGTCCCCCAAGTTTTGTAGTTACTCCTGACGTGCTCCAGATCTCACTCGGTAGCATCATCTGTGCCCTTGTGAAAGATAAAGGCAGACTGCAGGAAGAATAAAACCAGTTGAGAGGTTGTACTGGCACAACCTCATGTGCCAGTACACAAATACAAAGCTTATGAAACAAGCGGGAAGAGCTAATGTTTTGACTACAGATGCAGAAATACACCACCATTGGAATAACTACCATGGTGGGATAGCTCTTGTAGTCATATGTACATTTGGTGATGGTTGAATACAGGGTTCTCAGAAAAGACAGGCAAGGAAGAGGAGGAGGAGGGGCTGCCCTTCATTTGAAGGAATCGCTCAAATGTCTGGAGCTCCTCTATGGACTGGGCGAGAGTGCCATTGAGTGTGCAGGTCTAGAGCAGAGGAGAGGTCAGTGAAGGTGACATTATGGTAGGAGTTTGTTACCAACCACCCACTGGGGGTGAAGGAGGGAACAACACTCCTCTTTAAGCAATAGGAGCGAGTCTCCAGATCACAGACTCCAGTTCTTCTGAGGAACCTGAATCTCCCAGACATTTGCTGGAAAGGCAACACGGGCAGGCAAACAAGTCAGGAGGTTTACAGAGAGTGTTAGACATAGCTTCCTAAAAGAGATGCTAGATGGGCCAACCATGGGTTAAGTTTTCCTGATCTGCTACTCACAAATGATGAAGTGGTAGGGGGCAAGATATTCCATGCAATCCATTGCTTGAGCGATCATGAAACAATGATGTTCAAAATGCTAAGGGTGTGAGGAGGGTAAGTAGCAGAGCATAGACCCCAGACTTCAGGAGAGCAGAATTCAGTTTTGCAGAATTCTGAAATTTTTCAGAATTCAGGAGATTGACAGGGGACATCCTGTGGCAAGCAGCCTAGGATAACCTTAGCACAAGGCCACTCCATCCAGATACTGAGGAAAATAAGCAGATGTATCAGAAAACCACCTTGGCTAACCAGGCATCTCATGACCAGGCTCCACTGCAGAAGAGAGGGTATGGTACACAGGAGTACAGAAACACTGCCCAACCATTAAGTGATGGTATTAGGAAAGTCAAAGCTCAGCTAGAGGTCAAACTGGCAAGGGTCATCAAGAAAAGCTTCTAGCAGTACATTAGCTATAAAAGAATAAAGAAGGTATGATGGCTTAGTGACAGACTGAGGTGCTCAATGCCTTCTTCTTTGCATTAAGTCTTTGCTGACACAGTCTCCCAAGTCTTTGTGTCTGAAGACAAGGTTCAAGGAGGAGAAGAACAGCCAGCAGTGGCAGAGGATCAAGTCAAGCATCTCTTAAGAAATCCTGACCCATACAAGCCTGTAGGCACAGGTAGGGTGCATCTGTTGGTGCAGAGAGATCTGGCTGATAAAGTGCAGCCTTGCTGTGACATCTCTGAGACAGGTAAATATTACATTTGTCTTCAAAAAACATTGAAAAGAATGATGTGGCAAAGTGCAGGCTGGTCACATCAGCCTCATTTTGGTCCCTGGACAAGTCAGTGCAAATACTATTGGAAGCAACTTCTGGCCATACAGAAGATACGACTGAAAACAGACAACAGATTTACCAAAGTTAAATCATGCTTGACCAACCTGACTGCCTTCTATGCTAAAACAACATCTGTGGATTAAGGGAGAACAGTGTCTTTCTCAACTACATGGGGAATACTGTGTCCAGTTTTGGGCCCCGCAGCCCAAGAAAGATGATAATAAACCTGAGCAAGTCCAGTAAGATACCACTGAAACGATCAAGGGACTCAACTAGTTAAGGTGAGTCTGAGGAAGCTTAGCTTGCTTAGTCTGGAGAAAGGTAGGCTTTGGGTGACTGATGAGCAGTCTTCCAGTACCTACAGAGGGATTACCCTGAAAATGGAGCAAGGCTCTTTACTGAGGTATGCAGCAAAAGAGAAAATGATCATAAATTGAAAGAGGGTAGATTCTGACTGTTTATTAAAAAAACCAAACAAACAACAAAAAACCCCACAACTTGTTACTATCACGACAGTCAAGCTATGGAACAAGTTGCATAAAGGTGCTGTGGTTTTCAAGACCCGACCGGTCAAAACCCTCTGAATTCCATGTTGACTCTGCTTCGAGCAGAGGTTGGACTAAGAGACCTCCTGAAGTCCCTTCCAACCTTAAAGATTCTATGATTCTACATTTTCTACAAATAAAAGGGTAAAACATTTGTTTGTTGGTTTGTGTTGGGGGGGGTGGGGGGAGGTGAGGGGTTAGTAAAAAGCTTTAAATCTGAAGCACAAAGAAAACTATAGAAAATGCTTTAAAATACAGTTGCTACAGAAACATGATTTAAAATGAAGAAGCCAGAATGCGCACATTATAAAGAGAAAGTAGTACAATACTGTGTCATATTAGCTCAAGCATCATTTTCATTCATGTTAAAAAACCCCCAAGGTTAACAGCTGCATATACAAAAACTTCATTTTTATTTATTTCTTTTCAATTCTTGAATTTGTTTAACCATTGTCCTGGTTTTGGCTGGGATGGAGTTGGTTTTCTTCCTGGTAGCCGGTATGGGGCTGTGTTCTGGGTTTAGGTTGAGAACAATGTCGATGATACACTGATGTTTTGGTTCTTGCTAAGTACTTGCTAAGTGGTGCTCACTCTGGTCAAGGACTTTTCAGCTTCCCATGCTCTGCCAGGGGCACGGGAGGCTGGGAGGGGCACAGCCGGGGCAGCTGACTCAGACTGGGCGGGGGCTATTCCATACCATGTGACATCATGCTCAGTATATAAGCAGGGGAGTTGGCCGGGGAGGGGTTCGGTCGCTGCTTAGGGGATGTGCTGGGCATCGGTCGGCGGGTGGTGAGCAATTGTACAGTGTACCGCTTGCTTTGTATTACTACTGTTCTATTTTTTATTTTACTTTAGTTATTAAACTGTTTTTATCTCAACCCACGAGTTTTCCCCTTTTGCCCTTCCGATCCTCTTCCCCATCCCGCCGGTGGGGGGGGTGAGCGAGCGGCTGCGTGGTGCTTAGTTGCTGGCTGGGGTTAAACCACGACAACCATTCCTTCTTAACTCCTGTAACTGTAGCTCATCTTTCATACCCAACCTGCACCAGCTGGTTGTACGGACGTTACGTGGTTACATCAGTCCAGTGCCATTCCAAAGACCAAGTGGTTATACAGGTAGAAATCAGACAACGTCAAACTTACTTTGGGCCATATTTTCACTCAACTATCAAATGGACAGTCTCATCAGGATACAAATAGATATGTGCCTGTGCTTCAATCTTCGTCACTTTTGGACTTTAAAGGTCACCCAGATGAGTTCACATTCACTAGCTCAAATAGCAATACCATATAAATCAATGTAAAATATAACCTGTGATAACTGAACTCCAGAAAAATTTTCTAAGCGTTCTTCAGAGTTAACATCACTACTACAATTTATGGCAAACTTTCCAAAAATTTTAATAATTTCTCCAGTGTGTTTAAAGCTAATATTAATTAAGGACTTCTAGAACAGAATGCAATAAAGTGAGAAAGAAGGACTGAAAAATTAGTCTTTTTCATGAGATTGTTTTTCATCCCAACTCTTCTAGACACTTGTCTTTCTGTTTTTTTTTTTGTTGGTTTTGTTTTTTAAATTCTATACAAAATTGATCACAACAGGCTCATCTAGGAAAAAAAAATTGCATGTAAACTTCAGCAAAATTCACATTGCTTTATTCCACAGAGACAATATCTTATGCTTGCATTTAAGTCTGTTCTACTTAACTATGTGGTATATGACTGAATACAACGCAGTGAAGAAACCACTATCCATTTGGGTGCTCTTCACTAATACAGACAATTTGACGTTTAGGACTTGAAATATTTCACACCTGCTTCTGACTGCTGTAATTCTTGATGACTTGGGAAAAACAGTTCTACCAACAAACAAATTATTTTAGTGAAGCCTGACATGAAAATCAAACCTTGATTTCATCTCCTTGCTCACTTTCAGACATGCACAGACTAGAAACTCTTCCCAGGAGATCTTTTCCTGGAAAGGTAATAGAAGTCTCTGTCTGTGTTTGGGGTTTTTTTGTTGTTGTTGTTGTTCAGGGTTTTTTTTTAATTTAACAAGCATCCAGTTTCACCAACTCTATCCCTTCTAAGCAGTACCACACTGAGTGTACATCTCTACCGTAGCCACTAAGGAGCAGATTGAGCCAAGAAGTTGCTGAAAAAGATGTAGGACAGATAATACGTAAAATGAAATTTTGAAGGAAGTTGTATATTGACTTGACCAAGTTAGCATCCAGATGTTGAAACCACAAGCAATTTTCTTCATTCTCAAATACATTCCCATCTTCCCTGTCCCCACCCTATCCTCCTCCAACTTCTGGTTTTCAACAGTTGACTTGCTGGAGTGAAGCTGATTTAACAATGTTTGCTAAATGAACACAAAACTCAAGTTTTTCTAAACAAGACTTGGCATGCACATTTGATGTTTCAAGTTACTGAAACTACTCATGCTTATAAAGCCACTTTGCACTAAGCCTATTATATACTTAACTATGGAAGAACAACCTCGGAAAATATCTATCCTATAAAATGAAGTTAACATCAACTAAGAATAATTCATTTTCAACTTCCAAAAAACTTCATAAGCAATTAGCTAAAGAACTTCCCAGGCCAAAACAAAAAAAAACCCAGAACCATAAAACACTTTTGATTGCTCCTTATCTTTTGCTGCCTTTTCATATGTTATCTATTAAAACTCACAGCTCCAAAGGATCATTGGGCTGTTTCTTATACTTTCACATTCTTATCTGAGAAACTTATATCCAGATGTCTGTTTTCATCTCACTCTGAAGAACCAGCCTTTGCCTTAGGGCTTTATTTCTCAGTATCTACTTCCACTTCTGGAAAACAAGTTTTCTTTGCTCAAGAATTTTACTTCCGTCATTTGTTTCACCACTTCATTCTTGTCTCCAGCTTACCTCCCTACTGCATTTATTTAGGCATTTCAGAAATGCACAATGGCTTCCCTATACTATTTCCTTACAATGAGTTCTCTTTTTTGCTCCCCAGCTATATTCTTAAAACACCATCTCTAACCAGCTCTACCACTTCAAGAGGATGAGACGGCTACCCTCTTCTCATCACTCTACGACTGTTTCAGAGAAGCTTGTGACACAGAAGTTTCCACCCTGCCAAGTGATGCTGTAACCACTGCCACCCTCACCAAGCAAACGTGTTTCATCCAGGTTTTTCTAAAATCAGCATTTCAAAAAGTATACTTAATATAATGCCTCCCCAGTCTAAACAAAACCATCACACGGACAAAAGATAAATTTTGGGAAAATCCATAAGCTAAGGTCCCACTAAAGTCCAGGCAAAACATGCTTTATGACTAACTGGAAGGCACAAGACATTTGAACTGCTTCCAGGATGCAGCTTTTACTTGCCAAAATTTCTCAGAGTCATGTTTAAAGAACACAACTGTTTTAATTAAACATTAGTGTCTCCATACCTGTGGACGATGAGTACACATATATGCAGTGATTAATTTTAATGGGCTTGATGTCATGTGACCACATTTGTTATATGAGCTTTATATGCCACGTATTATATTCCAAAACAGAGACAATGGGCAGTCAAACCTTTGGCAGACAAGGATTCTGTGCTGTTTGCTATTATTCTAAGGGGGAAAAATCATTAATGTAAAGCTAAATTATATTCTTACATAGAGCTCTGGGTAATAATTGAGAGTTTCTTTGGTCCTCCGTCTTTAACAAAACAGCATGTCCCAAGGAACACGATTACAAAATTCTAGGGAAATGTCTTCCATTTTAGGATGAGCTTTTTGGAATCTCTGTAAGAAAAACCAAAGTTAGGAATTTGAATCTTGTCTACTTTGGGGCAAGTTTTTTGTCAAAAAAGCTTTTTCAAGGTTTTGTATTAGGTCAGTACTACATAATGTATGAAACTATCTTCTGCTAATGCTAGTAACCATTTTTGCCAGACAGACAACCGAGTACCTCTTCAACTTTAAAAGCTGCTAAAACATCTGAAGAAGTGCTCATTATTCACCAGTGCATACCCAGAGAAAATGTCAGTGAAAACGATACAGTAGGACAGTTTGGCTGAACTGACTTAAAACATTTAGTGTTACTATGACCTGAGAGAGCGCGTAAGGCTTACAACTCACTGTCTGTATCTTTGGAAAGCATCAAGGTTATTTATTAGGGTCCCATAACAACATATGCCAGTAATACCTTATAATCTACTAATGTATTTATATTGTACAGGTCAACTAACACACTCCTTACTAGCCACAGGAATAAAGGAAAAAGACCAACTGAAAAAACATGGATTAAGAAATAGTCCTCTGACTATTAGTATGCACAAGAATGCACCTATTCCTCTGCTTTCAGCATGTTATTTCCATAATAGTTAAATGCTTATCTTCTGAAACATTTCATGAGAATATTCATTCACATACTCTTTCCCCCTCCACTCCGCCCAGCCCCCTGCCCCAGTCAAGCAGCCAACCTTGACAGAACCCAGCTCGTGGGAAAAAGAGTTTGGAGCCAGACATTAAAAACTACATTTTACAGTGCTGTGATTTTGGTGGTCAGAACCTCAGATTCACTAATATGAAATTTATTACCATTTCTGTTTCATGCCTAGGAACACCCGTACAATAGCTCAAGATTTTTTCATGTTAAGCATTGTAGAAACAAAGAAGTCCCAAAAGGCTTTCAGCAAAGACAAAAAGAGCAAAGGGATGAAGACAAGGAGATGAAACGGTACTGATCGGTACAGCAGGCACTGTCCTCAACTCTGAAGTAGCCTAACTTGCATTACAGATTTTTAACTGATATCATGAAAATTACAGTAAATTTAAAACTTTGCAAAGCAACCTTTCATTTTTTTAAATGAGGACAGTTCCTCCCAAGCAAAAGCATTAAAAAGGAAGGAAAGAAAAAAAAAAAATCTATCAGAAATGGAGTTCATTCACCACCACTTTCTACAAGCATATTCACAGGCTGTTAAAATGGGTTACTGATCTGCAAATCGCTGACCTCCAGAGCAGTTTTTATCCCTCCACTTACAGGAGCCCTGGCTGAAACAGAACCACCGATCTTCTGTCTATGTAGACAGGAACAACTGTGAAGGTACACAGAGAAAACATGTTGAAAAATTACAAGCAACTGATCTGTCTTGTTCTTTTGGGTGATTGCCTGTACGTACAGTGACAGCATAACGTCGCTACAATATCCCCACACAATAGAGGAGGGTCAAAGTCTCTCCAATTAAACTCCTACATATAGCATCACTGCTAAAAGCCTTGCACCTCAAACTGGAATGAACACAGGTCCACACAGCAGCCAGCGAGGTATCAATGATAACACTATCTCCCCAAATTCTCAGTGTTGCTTGGACTCCAAATACATTTAATAGGTGTTTGAGGGTCTTCATTAGTAACCCGATACTACTTCCAGGAGGCTGATTCTTCACCATGCAACTGAAGTAGGAAGGCACTCATACTGACCTCTCTGGAGGAAGCAGAGGGGCTCTCCAAATAAGTCCCTTTGATATAAGCAGTTAAGAATCATTTCTGCAACAGCACTGCAAGTTTTCAGGAAAGCATAAGTAAAAAGTGAGTTGGTGAGCAATACAAATTCTGAAATCTATTTAGAAGTAAATTTCAGATAGGTTTTGCAGATTGCTTGATGGAAAGTCAAGACAAGACCAGCTTTAAAACACCAAGTTTTCTTCCTCATTTTAACTGAACTGATGTTTATTGAAAATTCTCCCTTCATCAGTGACAGAAGAGAAAGATTATAGCTGCTGGTTAAAACGATTTCCACCTGAGGGACAAAATTAAATTAAGGTCTCAGAAAAAGAAGCAACGCACAGATAGAAAGGTAAAAATCTAATTAAAAGCTCCAGAAATCTATCAATCATAGGATTAAAAACATATATTGCAGCCGTCAAACAGATGGTGTAAAACCGAAATACAAGACAAATTTATTCTGACAGACAACTGACAGACCAGATTCAGTTGGGGGTAAAAAAAAAAGAAAAAAGCTGAAAATAATTGGCAGAGAGCTAAGAATCAGCCTCTTAAACCCCCTTTTTTACAGAGATGGCCCTCACAACTGATCTAAAATTTACTCTGAGTACAAGACCAGAGACCTGTTCCCCTTATTAAGTAGGTAGATAGATCTTCTATGTATTTAGTACCATTAGAAGAGACTGTCAGCAGCTTACAAGACCATTTCTCAATGGGGAAGAAGTAGTTCTTGCCACTGATGAGAGCCATTCAAGATCTTAAATGATACGTCTGACTGGACAACATTGAAAACAGATTTGAAAAATAGACGGAGTATTAAGGATCTCTAGAGAAAGAGACTTTTAAAAGTACTGAAAATAGAATAGCTTGGGCCACATTGCAACCAGAATATTACTAGAACCCAGACCTTTCTTATCCTGAAAATTACTTAAAAACAAAACAGTCAAATTGATATAGCCTTATGCTGACAAGCAAAACCTGTTAGTGAACATAAAAGCGACAGGAGTGACAACAGCAGCCCCAAGTCAAAATCCATATAATATTAAAAAAATGCACTTGAATCAGCAAGAGTTAATAGAACCTCCCTGTCACCCAAGGAGCAGAAAGGAGCCAAGGGTAGGAGACACATTCTACCAGCCTATCTCAAAGACTTCACAAGAGGATGGGGCACAAGATTTACCTATATCATAACATTTTCTGAACACTACTGCTCGTCTACACATCCCTGTAATAGGAACATACAGCTAGACAATCACCTGAAGAAATCTTTGGCACACATTACTTCTAGTCATTCTCCATGACGTTGCCAACATTTTCTTCAAAAAGCTTTGCCATTTGAAGTTCACTTTAGCTTTTCTCCCCAAAGTTATCTTGACTCCTTCCTTCCTTACTGAAGTTAGAAACTTGCTTTGTCTCAACTTGAAGAGGACAAACAACACTGCTTCGTCTTGCAGGAATGAAAACTAAGCCAAACAGGAAAAGCGAAGCCCCTTTAGGGAGCTGTGGAACTGCAAGACAGAGGATGTGCATGTTGATTCCTACAGCTGCCATCATCAAGCCTCCACCAGCAAGTTGGCTCTACTTAAAACTAGTACATGATCTGCTAGCACTGGAGAAGCATACTTGCTCACAGTCACACTTCCTCCCCAACCACAGAAGATCAACCACTGTTGAAAGGGGTTTCAACACTGAGCCGTAGAAATCCTTTACCTGATCCAGTATCTGTCCGCAGTTGCAGACAGCAAACAGGTGAAAGAACTCCGAGGTACTAGGTTACTTATGAAGAACATTCCACAACCTCTTCCTGAGGTTAACATAACTGAGATAATTCAGTAGTTGTAGTATTACAAGACACCGTGAAGCTTACATCAAGACCAAAGTCCAGCAGCAGACCTGCACGTCACATAAGGTGTTTGAGTGTTTCAGGTTAACTTTGAAGAGAAGAATCATCCCTTTAATCACAAAGGGTTTGCTACAGTGCAGTACCTCATAAGGCTGGAGGCACTTTTGAAGACAAAAGAGGCTCCAGGACTTGCTAGTTCACAATCATTCTGAATTGGAAAGGCTAGTTGTTACTTCAGTAACAAGAAATAGTTATATTTTGCAGGTTCAAATTTAGAGAAAGAGAAGCAAGTAAGGAAAAAATAAAAAGAAAGGAAATCAGGAATTACGATGGGGGGGAAGGTGATTTACTACTTAATTATATTTTAAAAAAAATCCACAAATCATTTCATTTGCTTGAAAAATTACTTGAGTGGTCAGCTGCAGTCCTCAGCCAAAGGTGAAAGAGAGCTCAATACAAGTTCAGTCTTCAGAATATTTATCTGAACATTACACCATCCTTAGCAGGTGTAATACACAGAAAACAAAGAGCAACACAGTTGTGACAAGGAACAGATCCTGACACATTTCAACTTTGAACTCAAAGCAAAACAGCTTTCCATTAATTATTAGTGAATCAAGTGTAAGCCAAGATGACTACAATATTAACCAATGGCTTCTATTCTCCTATCTTTTTTCAGGAATAATTAAATCTTCCAATCAATGAAAAATGGATCCCACTAGACCACCACCAGACAAAAAGCTATTCCATTACTAAAAGATCAGCTGCAGCAACAGGCAGCCAAGGGAAATCAAGAACTGTGGGTACCACAAGAACTATATCAAGAGTTATAGAAAAATTAAGCTTCAAGTTATTTGAGCTATTAGTTCTGGGAAGGAACACATCCTGATTTCAGTCTTCTGAACAGTCTCACCAGTAAACAAGCTCAACTCTTAACATACAATAGCTGAAACTTACTGAATATCCTCATTAGAGCCAAGTTCTTTCCCCCTATCATCCTTGTAACTCCCCAAGCATCTTGTGAGATTTCTGTGGGAAAACCATTTTGTTTCTGCTCTGTGGAAGCTGAGGAATAGTTTAGATACTACTGAAATGCAGACAAGAAATAATATCAGATGTTAATGTCCATGCAGAACAAGTTATTTTTGTTTTAAACATAACTGGAAATGCTTGAACAAAAAAAAAACCAAAACCAAACAAAAAAACCTGCTTGGCAGTGACATTCCAAAAGATTACTGAGAGTACTCACTATGAAGGTCAAATGACTTCATAGCAATCAGCTTACAAGTGACATACAGCGTACAACACAAGGATTTTTATACAGATTACTATACAAGAGTATTAGGATTTACTTTTTTTTTGGCCTCACAATCCATCTGTACAGGTAAACTATACCGACTTTGGTACACACTTCCTCAAACTCCTACACACACAAATTCCAGGGCGGGGGAAAGCAATATTTATCATCTATGTTTTAGGACTTCTTAAGAGACAACAGCTGTTCTTTCGAGGGGCAACTTTCCTTTCACCCAATTCTTTTGCATGAATCAATACTCAGCTGCAAAAGTAAGACTATGAAAAAAGTGAATAGTCTCAGAGCAACTCATTAAAAAATTCTGCAGTAAGTTGTCTGGTCCCTTTGATCTCAGAATCTAATCCAAATTTGTGCAAACAAATACAGACAACATGACAATGGCCACTAGTTGCTTCTGTAGCTACCAAATTACAATAGCTAATTTCATCCTCCTTCCTGTTTCCATCACTTCAAAATGAGTAACAAATTTAATAGTGCAAGACTCTGATCCTATACAAGTGCATGTCAAAGTCCAGTCAAGCACAAGTAGTCAGCATTAAGTTAGTAGAGGGAAGTATCCAAATTAAATTAAGCAACTCAGTCAAGTTTTCCCAGGACCAGTACCTGAGAGTAAGCTCTTCAAAGCCAAAGCCATGTATGTCTACTTACTGACACGTGGCACGGCAGGGGGGAAGCTCCATGCAAGGTTTTGGAGACTATTACTACACAAACAAACAAGTGGTAATCCCTAGTGGGAAGAATTCATGAAAAAGAGAATGTCAATGTAAGAGTCAGTATAATTATATTTGCATGTGTTTAACATTGCGTTCTGCAGTAATATGGAAGCATTCAAGACAGGAGCTTAGATTTAACTTGGAGACAAAATTGAGGAAGTTGAAGACTTATTACAAGCCAGTGCAACTTCAGCAGCTACATGCACCTAGGCCAAAAACACCATAATAATATATTTGTATAACAGAAACCCCAGACCACATGAAAACTCCAGAGTAAGCAGATGACTAAGCTTCTAAATTGCACCTAAATGTGGACACACTCAATTTAGCTACTCGGACAAAGCACAGAACAGATTAGTCTTGCAAGCTTTATCAATTTAGCAAGGTAAAGAATCCTTCAAAGTAAAAGGCAAAACAGAACAACAACGCAGGAGAGCTATCAATTAAACAAGATTCTAAGCCACCAAGTATAAAGTCATCAGGAACTCAAACACGGCTAAATTCTCCAAAGAAACTTTTATACATATATAAGGTGCTGTTAACAGACAAGGAGATAACTAGACATGAATGGAAGGAAAGAACACAAAGGCTTATGCTTCATATTCAAACAGAAAGCAGATATTGACCCAGAAGACTTCTGAGCAGTTTCTCTGTATCACTTGATCCTTTCGGAGCTGAAGAATACAACTGTCAAGCAGGTGGCTTTGATCTGCTCACTGCATTTACATATCATCTCAAACTAAACTTGACTATCAGCATTATTAAGTGTTATAAAAAGCCACATGTATAATATTTTACATATAGAGAAAACATTTCCACCGAAGAAAATTACACAAATAGAGAATCACATATAAGAACTAAAGCACTGCTAAGCAAACTCTGATTAGAGGAGTTTGATGAAGCAATCCTAAGGAACTTTTCTGAACAGTGAAAGACTCAAGATTTTTATGGATGTATTTACATATTCTTAATTTCTAAACCCTAACTTCTGCCTCCTTTATTAGCACAAAACATCTTATCAGTTGCATAACTTAAAATCTGCCCGCCCCCAAAAGTTAACTATTAAATTATTAGTTTTCTCCACAAAATAAAAAGGTCTAGAATTTTTTTTTTTGTAGGATGTTAAGTTACTTAGCAAATGCAGAATGGATCAGTAAACACTAACAACAAACCACAAAGTCAGCTATATCGTCCTGTTCATGTACAAGGTCCTCTGTGGAGCATCGCATCTTGCAATTTGGGGAAGAGTCTTAGACCTAATTTCATGTCTCCCTTCCTGTGCGAGACAATGGCTGTTCTGAGGGTTCCTTCTCTAGGACAAAGGTAAATGGAAGTTACTCCTTGGAAGTGACAAATATTTGTTTCACCACTTATTTTCTCCAGACTGAATCATTTCTTTGTGCAGTAGCATACAACATTCTCCTCTTTTTAGCTCTTCACGAAACCTAACTGGGCAAAAGCTTCAATCTATACCACACAATTAGAAGACTATCATAGAATGTAATAACAAGGTAAACTGCAGCACAAACCTAAGACTACTTGCTATACTTGTAAAGCAACTATTAAAGATGAATCTGTGTAAAAAAAGTTTAGGATAGTTTTACAGCTCTGTTTCTGCGATCACTGGTTAATCTGTGGATTCCCCTCAAGACAGAAATCACAGATACAACTCTTCACAGAAACTACACCTTCAAAGCCTTAAAAAAAAAAAAAAGAAAAGAAAGCATGCATGACATTTCTGATGAAGAAACCGTACTCAAAGCTCTGGTGATGCCCATTTCTTGGGGTATCAGGAGATGATCACTAGTTCATTTAATAAAACTTCTCAATAAGAGATTCCCCCCCTGCCAAGAGATTTCCCATTTTTTCCTTAATGTTATATTTTCAATTTTCCTAAGGTTTCATATTAACAGAAATTTAAATAATATTTAACTTGGCTCCACTAGCCCAAACAATCTGTAACATTTGTACAAACATAACTCTAAAAGCTTAGTGGCAAAATATTTGAAGTGGTGCCATTAGATCTCTTATTAATTAGAGAAAAAAGTTTCCAACTTGAACAGGTATGCGGAATTTTTAGCTAAAGAGAATGCAGAAAGAAGGGAAGACCTTTTCATAGCATAAGAGTCTTAACAAGTTGCTTGGTGTGTGGCCATCAAGAAACTTGTTAAAATTACTTTCCCAACACACAAACATTTCTCTGAGATTAAAAATATCTTTGTGATTTCAGATATACTCAATTTGGTTTTATTTACAAGTTAAAACAAACTCATTAAAGACTACACATCAACCCAGTGTTATGTCAAAGAGTTACAGGTTGCCATGGACCAGAGAGAAAAATGAGATACTCTAATATATCCAGTGGCTGACTGATGTTTCACCAATGAGCAGAATTTAGACTCGGAGAAATATAAAGTCTTTTTCTCTCTACTGCTTATGCTAGAAAATTCAAGTTAATACAATTAATAGAAATCTAGATTTGAAAGAATTGATACAAGCTTTAAAACACCCTTGTAATAAAGGCGGCAGTGAACACTGTAAAAACAGTGAAAGGCTCATGATGGACTAACAGAATAAAAAGGGAAGACAGTATTCAAAAATACAGAATGATGTGTTACTATGTGATACTCTCTATGCTATTTCCACAAGGTTTCAGCCACTGAATGCTTCAATAATACACTATTTTCAAAAACCAAACCAAACAAAACATCCAACACAGCTACATTTCATATTTATCAGTAGTATATCTCTGAGGTTAAATATTCAGACTGAGTATTGTGAAATAGCTCCTACTGTTCTTCACAGAGCCATTAATCTAAAATTTCAATCTGTAAATAACACCAAAAATTATCAAGACCAAGAGCACAGTGATTACACTCTCTTTCATTCTTTTTAACCCTGAACATACCAAGGCCAAGAAACTTACTCTTTGGGCTTAGCTTCTTACAGAAGGCAAGGAAAGCTAACATGTCTATGAAGTACATTCTCACAGGAACAAAATTAATTCAGTCCCCCTAAAACTTAGGTAATAACAAATTACCATTTAAAAGTTCTTCTCAGGTGGCCAACTAACCTTGCATTTGTGAATCATTTTAACCTGAAATTTAAAAGTTTAATTCTAGCCCTTGACTCTCAAAACCACACAAACACAACTCACCAATGAAGCACACAAAACATTTGCGTTATCACACTTACTTAATCTGTCTGGCTTGGTATACTACTTTGGTAGTGGTTTGTTGTGGGGTTTGTTGTTTCAGGGTTGGGGTTTTTTGTCTCTAAACTGCCAGGTTGCTACCCATCAATTTTAGAGATTACACAGTTTTGTGCACAGAAGTTAAGTTTTCTATAACACTGACATCTGAAAACTATTGTTCACACAGCTGGGGTTAAAAGGAAGGCTGATATGGCCACAAAACATTATAGATGGTAGAATAGTGTAGTAAGAAATCTGCATATTGCTATCATTTAAGAGCTCTCAGCACTATAAAAGGCATTTAGAAACATTCAAGGATGCTATAAAATTTTATTTTGAGACAGAACTTAGCCCTTAAGAGGACTCTACGCACAAAAAAAAAACCCCACAACTTTGCTTGCTTAGTAACCTCATCTAGCTTGCTTTCTCGGAGGAAAAATGGCTTGAGAGTTTGAAGTTTCCCCAGCTCTGTGACCCAGAAGGAAATAAAATAGGAAGTCAGGCCATACCATCTACAGCATTTGCTTACAAGTTCAAAAACATTTTAAGTTATCAGCTAACCCACATAAGGCACAACTAACTGCACTTTCCCGAGGTCATCCGTGGAGCCCAGCGCAGAGCTGCACTGAAGCTCTGTTTAACATTCCATTCTGGCCATCTTCATATCTAGCACCGGGCATTCTCTGAACATGCCATATGCTATGTATTAAGCAACGTCAAAGATGCCGTCCTCTGCATCAAGCGAGTGCCAGAACCATATCAGAGAACTGAAGTTTGCTTTCAGCTCTCTCCTTAGAAACTTGTTAAGCAAGTAAAAAGAGTCAACTAAAAAAAAAAAAAAAACTCATGAGAACTACCGATACAGAAGATTTACTATGAGCACATTCATTATGTTCTCCTGCGCTGAGACTGGAAGCACCCCGCAACATTACACTCCTATTATAAACCCCGAAATGGATTAAAAACTAAATAACCAGCTCCCCCACAGCAGCTTAAGACAGAAATTAGAGGCTGCTTTAATGTGACTTCTTATCCATTTGAATTAGTTTATGGCAGGAGTCGATTTTTCCATGGTGGTGAAGTCACCATGCTGAGAAAGTAAGGAGAAACTGCTACCAGCCACCAGGTGAAAACACCCCGGTTTCTGATTGCACATTAAACTGGTGTTTGCCTTGACAATGATTATTGCTGGGAGCACTCCAGGTAGAGCTCTAAACTCCATTACAAGCAAGTCACTGCAAAACCCGATCAGATGGTAACTGAAACTGAAAAACCGTGTAACTCTGCAACGGATTGTTTTTTTAAAAGGAAGAACAGCAGCAGGATAGCTGTAACTTCTGAAAAGCCCCTCCCCTTCCCTCCTGAAAAAACATTAATCCGTGTTTGATTGCTGAAACTGCCGTTAGCATGTACTCTGCACTGATAGGCAGGTGTTGAGAAACTCATCCCAGGTGCTTCTACAAGTACTTGAGGAGCCCTTAACGGTTTTTACTTACAGCCTCTCCGCATTCCTGGGAATATCCCTCGGTACAGTTTTGAGTCCTAGTCCATGACAATCCACGTTGGAAGCAATACACGTACATTTATGCGGGCATCCTCCAACAGGCATCCAACTCATGGAGCTCCAAAAGCTCAAGACCATTCCAAGGCACAGAAACGCACTTCTTCCACCAGACAACATGGTTTCTTGATCACTTCGGTGGGTATAAAAGTGTGCGCAAGCAGCCGGCCCTTAAAGATGAAATGCCTCTAAGAAGAAAGGGAAAAGAAAACAAGAGGCTCTTAGTACAGCCCAAGGGAACCCACCACTGCCATCATCGCCGGAGCGCCAGCAAACCTTCAAAGGCGCCTGAAAAGGTTACGTTAGGTGGAAGAAGGTGGGGAATTGCCTGTCGGGCTCGGGTTTCTTTCTGTTATCTACGAACGGCACCAGAAGGCAGGCAGTTTAACAGAGCTTGAGCCAGATGCGTCCTCAGATGAAAGAGAAGCGGGGAGCGGAGGCAAACACACACAAAACATCCATCAGAAGCGGCGGCACTCTCCAAAGCAGCCTCCTCCGCTCCGCATCGCCCCACCTGGGCCGGGCAGGTAACCCGCCGAGGGGACGGCCGGCAAGTCACGGCGGCCCCGCTGCCAGCTCCTCAGGCGCTCCCTCCCGCCGCTGCGGGCCCGCACCCCCGCGCTGGCGGCCGGCGCGGCCGGGACCGGGAGGCGGCGAGGGGAGGCGGAGGGGGCGGAGGCGGCGGCGCTCCCACCGCAGCTGCGCTCGCCGCCGGCCGCCCGCTCCCATTCACTGTGCATGGCAGCCGGGCGAGCGCCCGCGGCACGGTGCCACCCCTCCCCCCTCCCAAAATATCTCCCGCGACGCCCATTGGCTGCGGGGGCCCTGACGTCACCAAAGTGTTGAACTTTCGGAGCGGAGGGAGGGCGAAAGTTTGGGGGCCGCGGCGGAGCGGCGCTGGGCGGCCCCGACCCCCCCGCGCCCCGGCTGCGCCCCGCGGCCCCGTCCGCGCCCGCCGCCGGGAGCCGCCGCTGTTGGCGGGGCGAGCCCGCCGCCCCCCCCGCTGCGGGTTTCGGCGAGGAATGTGCGGGCTGCAGCACGGGAACCGGCGCTCCGCCGCTGCGCGGAGCCGTCTCGAGTTTCCCCGCCGGGGGGAATTGGCCGCCTTTTGTTCCCCCGTTTCCACTCCCCGAGTACCCTCTGGCGGCGGGAGCGGGACCTTCACCTCCGCCCGCTCCTGCCGCCGCGCCCCCCGCCCCGCAGGCGGGGGCCGGGGCACCCCCGGCACCCTCTGCACCTCGCTGGCGGCCTTGCTCCGCTTCCAGCGCTGAGCTTCAGCGAAATTTTCTGGAAATAAGACAAAGCAGCCTGCCTTCACGTGGTGATTCCGTTCTGACTTGACACAGTTTGAGGCTCAGAACATCTTACCTAAAGCGTACTAAAGAAGCACAAAAAATGCAGCACGCCTTAAAAAACTGATAGCACTTAGAGATTACTTGGAAACTGGCAAGTCCTGGGAGACACACAAGAAGGCATTTTTTTTACCCTAAGTCTCAGCCCATTAACTGGAAGGTTCTCCCTGTAGTACACCTTATACATACCATGACCTCCTGCTCCAAAAGAAAGCTAGTGTATGCACAACACAAACCTGTCCGTTTCAAAACATCTAGTGCCTTATTTTGCACTCTTAAGGACAGATCAAAAGGCACGGTTATGCACAACGTACTTGGGAACACAGATAATCTGTTCCTCATCTACATCACAAACTCCTGGTCCATGACTATGGAGCCTAGGCTCTGCTCCTGCCAGTAGGGAAAAGTTTTCCTTTTCACAGTTGAACAAGGATCACGGCCAGCATTACCATGGAACCCTCACAACCCCTCCAAAGATTTGACAAGGCTAAGTTACATTAGGACTCAAGTTCTCAGCTTTTTTCTACAAACATAAAAATTTAGTATCTTAAGTGAAGGCCTTGCAGGAAAAAACCCACTGTAAGATGTTCACCATAGGATATGGACATGGCATTCCAGCATGCAGTAGCACATCCTAAATACCCGTTCATTTCTGGCAACATGTGCTTCATGTTTTGCCTACTGTCCTTACCCAAGGCATTCCTGCCCACCTTGATAGTTGGTTTTGCCCAAACCAGCGAAATGTCCCCCTTTACTGCCAGCAAAGCAGCTGTTTGCCTACTGCCCTCCCTAACAAGCAAAGGCGTGACACTACAGAGCACTTCCTTGCAAAGACAATTTTGCCAAAGAGCACACACAAGACCACAAGGTAACTTTCACCTCTCCTGGTCTTTTGTCTGAAAAAGCAATAAAGTGATTTTCTCATTTTATAGCAAATTATTTACCTGAGAAATTTCATTTTTACATAGAAGCCATTTTGATCAAGCCGTAAGATTGAACCACTTACATGACGAGACGCAAAGCTCAGTTAAGTGGTCCTTATATAGCCGTATCCAACACGAGAAGGCTCAGTGACAAACAACACAAGGTTTGAAAATGCACAGAGGGACTCAGCTGTCACCCCTTTAAGTGGCTGCTTTACACTGCTTCGGAAAAAGATTAGAAAACACTGTTCTCCCACCTCTCCCAAATCTACAGAAACCAAAGGTTTGGGAAGGTGCGTGCAATTCTGTCTGGATCCCCAAATGAACCTCTCCTTTCCGGGAGCAAAAGGCAGGGGAAGATCACTAAACTCCAGCATTAACAGATGAGGTAAGGGGCAAAGCCACAACCACCCCCTCTCCAGCCCTCCAGCACCCACAGCAGCAGCGATAACTGTAGGAGCCTGAACCCCTCTCCTTTACCCTCTTGAGAGGGCAAAAGCACAGACAGCTCCCGCCATGTCATTGACACTCATCACTATCTATTCTGAGGCAAGCGCCCTCAATCAAGCATTACTCTACAAGAGATCAGCTCTTGACCGAGGACAGCTGGTTCGGAGCAGACAAGCCAGAAATTACACTGCTTAGGGAGACAAAGTACTCTGAAAGCTCTGAAGTCTCCTCCATGCAGACCGAAGGTACACATCCTGAGCTCATTCAAGCAGTGAAAATACTTTGGTTGGAACCTAACTTCCCTTGGCAGCCAGGCAACATCATTCCAAAGACGACTTTTTTGCCTGCTTTAGTTTACTAGCATGCATCTTCCCAGCTACCAAGATGGCCATATGGAGAGGCAGACACCCCTCACCTCAGGATGGAAGTACAGAAGCCACCGGATACTAAGTAAATATGATTACAAGTAATGCAAACATCATAGCCTGATTTTTTTTTTAAGTTAATGTTTCACTGTGATGAACTTCAAATTCTAAGAAATACAGAAAAAACCTCCCTAAAACCTCTTCAACGCTGTCATCCGTGGTGGTCAGCGTATTCCATGCTTCACTGCTAATCCCCCACAACAAAATTTGCCTCAAAAGGACGACTGAACCAGACCAAATGGCAGAAAAACAGATGAGCCAAAAGTCAAGCCTATTGTTGAAGTACATTTAATTATTATAAAAACTAAGCAGCATGTTTTCCTACATTCCAGTTAAAATCGCTCTTAAAAGGAGACGGTCACATATTCTCAAAACATGCCACAGTGAAGCAGAGCGTTGACTCTGCTGTTTTTCCTTCGCACATCTACTATGGCTTCTGGCTCCTGGCATTTGCTAGAAGCTGGCAAAGGAGTCACTATTCAGCTCTTAGCATGGAGTTGGCAGAGGTCAGCACAGCATGTGTTACACAAAACTGCACAAAACAACAGACTATGGAATAACCTGGATCTATAAAGTGTTTCTTATTTGTATTTATACTAATTTAAACAAGTTTCTTTTATGAAGCTATCTAAAGCTGAGCAGTTTTTATCCATACTATTTCCTGAAGTATTATAAACTACCAACATTTCCATATATGTAAAACTCCTTACAAACAAGATTATTATCAAAGGTGTGCTGTCTACTCAGCAGGGATTTAAATCTTGCCTGCTGCTTCTGCAATAAGAAATATAGTCTTTTCTCTTAGAAAATGAGTAGTTCACTGTATTTAGAACATCTTTGCATCAATTTGGAAACTATTTAATACATAAATATTTAATCTATTTGTTTTCAAGTAAGAAAAAAAGTAGGTTTGCTTTTGTCTTAGTGTGGAAGAACATTTCCTAAACAGATATTCAGAGTACCTTTACATTCAAGCAGTGCCGTCACCTAAGCAGTTCTGTGGCTGCCATCAGTATCCTCACCGACTCCACAGCTACCTCCACCTTGCAACCGTACCCTTAATACCGCTGACAGTCTAGGAGGGAGCTGAGTTCTGGGAGCAGCGGAAAGACGGGATGGACAAACCCAGAAGATCATGGCAGCTGCTCAGGGAGAGGCGAGTGAAAGAAAATCACTTCTCTAGACAATTTTGAACTTCTGACACCTTCTTGACAAAACACGCAAGCACAGGGAATGTTTTAAAGTTAATTTCAAGATGCATTACGTGGTGTGGTATGCATAACGTCACCATATTTCTTGTCAGGGACTTCCCGGGCAGTCATGCATGCACACATGCTGTGTAGCAAGTATGACATGTCTGAGAAACGTAGGACCCACTGCACTTGTGTTGTCCATGTGGCCTGCACATGTGCAGTAAATCTGATGGCTCCCAAATGCTCATACTTTCTGCATGCACAATAGTCAGTTGTCTAGAGGCCTGATGGGAACTGCAGCAGGGCCTGGTCAGCTGGCTGAAGTTCTGAAATCTGAAAGTTTATGAGCAAAAAAATAAGACCCATTTAAGGAATCCAAACATATGGTACTCCGGTTCAAGCAACAAAAGACCATCACAGAGCCTCGTACTGCAGGACTACCTGCACAACAGACAAAGCCTCTGCCATCACTAGGAGGGTGGAGAGGAAATGAGCAATTTTGATCACTTCAAAGGAATCAAGCCTGGAATCTTATCATTTAAGTCACAAGGCTCCCTGAACAGCTCTAAGAGGAGCTCTCAAGCACATCCACCACATGGCTTGATGCTTTGTCACATGATCAAGCTGACGTGTGCATTTTAAACACACTAAGTTCAAACTCTGCCTAATTTTAAAGTCACTGATGCAATCATTTGGGAAGCAATGACATATACCAAGTTAAATAAAGTATCTCAGTACATTACCTAAAAAGGACATAAAGCTAACCCTTGAGAACCCTGTCAATGCCGAGGAATTTGAACTTGATTTTTATTAGAAGCTAGAAATAGAACATAGGTTGTTTAATGTGACGGATGTCAATATTGCCACGCTATTTCAGAGCGCATGACATCTCAGCACTTAGCGATGCCCTCCCTGACCGCTGCACGAACGAGACCCCTATTTGAAAGGCAAGCGCGGGCAGCGCTGCCGCCCCAAGCAGGCAGAGCCTTCATTGTGTCACGATGCCCTCTTGTGGCTGCTGAGCTCCCCCGGGTCCCCCGCACGTCCTCGGCTGTCGCGGCAAGGGCTGTGGCGCGGACCTTGTGCTGAGGGTTCACTGGCTGCTGCACACAGGTCGTCTGAAGAGGTTTAGTACCCTCTGAACCTGTCAGATTTTAAAATGCATATGCAGATGTCGTCAAAACTACGGTCAAATTAAACAGCAAGATGAAGGAAAATAAATTCCACTGATGCTGAATCAGACTTTTTCCACTATATCTGATCCCTCAGGGGTTTAATGCCACAAGTTTCATAAAGATACTGGTATTTTCTACTCCCATTTCAAGGGGAAAATTATTAAACACTAAATATTGGCTTTTATAAAGATATTTTCATGCTAATTATTTTGTTAATGAAGAAAATGCTTTGATTTCTGTTAAGAATATGGTCGGCTGAGCAAACAATGTTTTTACCTGTGCCTTTGTTTTTAAATATAATGCTCATTGAAATAAGCATTAGCTGCTCTTAAAATAGTCAAACTATAATATGAAAACAACCATCAGATCTAAGACACTACTAAAGGCTACTGCTTGGTATGAAACATCAGATGGATTAGGAAGTCTAGCAATTGAAGTGAGCCTCATCTTCCCTTCAAAGAGAATAAAAACATGACTATTAGCCATCTGTACATCTCTACTCACAAATCCATTCCCATTTTGAGATGTGGTAGTAAGGAAGACGAGTCCATGCAAGAAAGCTTACGTCACTGTGTCGCCTGGCATACCACAATTCACCACACAGTATGCAAAAAAGAGCAGTAACTTTGAGCAGCAAAGAATTTAAACATGATTTGTTCCACTTAGAGTGGGGCTCCCATTCATAGTAATTATGCAGAAGATCGTGAATGAAACTTAATAAACGATCTATTTGCTCTCTTGCTTAGGTTCAGAGACAGCATTGCAATTGTCCTTGAGATTTGGAATTTGTTTTTTCTGTCAGTTTAATTCTAATAATGGATGGTATGGAATTTACCTGCTCCTTGTTCTAGTTCCCAATATGCTGTTGCTCAAGTAGTTGAAGTCAAAGTGAGAAGCAGCAGAAAGCTAATTGACTAACATTGAGAAGGGATTATGCACCTTCACCATTGCTGAAAACATTTTAAATGTGTTAAAGAATTTTTAATTATAGCTTATGAAGAAAACAAAAAAGTGGTTCCACTAAAAGCTTAGTAAATTAAATTAGGTTCTTTTGTATTAGATTTGTATCATCCAGCAGAAACAACCTAGAAAGCCTTCCACATTATATTCCCTCTGCTACTTACTGTGCCATATATTTCATCAACTATAGAGTACTATAGAGTTACCTTTGTCTTACAGAGTTCACATCCACATACAACTTTCGATAGCTTTTTCTGCTTCATACTCGGCATTTAAGCAAATAGTAAAGAAAAGGAAAAAAATGCAAAACAAGGCCTGTAATTGTATGCTTTTAGTGTGCAAAAGCTACCTGATAGATGAGCATTTTGTTGTGAAATTAAGGCCTGTAATCAAGATGAACATGGCCTGCACATAGCAGGCAATATTCAATACATTTCATTCTGTTTCCAGGGCATATAGGCTTCTATAAGAAAGTACTGAACTAGTTGGAAAATCTAAATAATTTAAATACTTGTGGAATATATGAAAGGCTAAGGAGGCCACAGCCCAGCATCCTTTCAGGCTTGAGGGTATTACTTCTGATGCAAGGCATAGCAAGTTTTGGCAATAGTTACAGGAGAGATTGGAGAGTCAAAGTGTGTAATCTATAACCTTCACTGCTGCATGAAACAATGAAACGGTATTTCCTTAGCTTTATATTGTTTTGTTTCGGCCAGAATCTGACATTAAGCAATTTTAAGAGATTCTGCATTAGAGGAAATTTGGTGGTGGGGTGGTTATTATTCAAGGCATAATAATTCCTAATTCATGGCTGTCTACACCAGCAGTTGTTAAAAAAAAAAAATCAGTTAAAGGGGTACAACCATAGCTACACTTCACCATCAACTCTTAAGACAGTCTAGACTCACTGTTTTCACCATGCCTCATATAGAGGCATCACCAATTTCTGGCATAAACATGCTTTCTGTCTTTGTACTTCACCATAGAGATTACTAACAATCTTTACACATAGGCAACAATGCCCGTAGTTTCAGTGGAGGAAAATGATTAAAAATAGTATAATTTAGGAGAAAGATTATTGGATGTATATGCTGAAGATGCACTGTTCACAACAATACAAATTTGCCACACAAAATCCATAATAGTTTCTTATGTTCAGAGGCTACTTGCACCTAGATCCAAAACAAAAGCTCCTGTTGAATAACAGTTTTGCATTCGGAAAGAAGTCATATCCATTTCCTCACCCCAAAAAGGTATTTGACAAGTAAACAGAGAAGGTGCCCAGAAAAGCAAATTCAAAACACAGGCTCCTAGCTCAGCCATTGAAATGTATTAAATGCAAAAGGTTTCCAAGCAGTAGGCTCAGAAATGAACCCTTCTTTTGGACAAGAGCTAATAACTCCATACTTTGAGACAAAGCAATCCTTTAGATAGAGGCTGTCATCTTCATAACCTAAAATAAATATTTAAATTCTTCAAGATTGGAATAGTTCCTCAGTTTGGAACCCAACTCAGAAGGATAGGGCAATATACACCTATTATCCTAAATGAGGCCTTTTCGCATTGACAAAAATATTTACTACCTTACACTGTCTTGGAAGATGAAGCTAACCTGAAAGTCTCGGCAGCTTTGGAGAAAATAAAGCATTCAAAGCTGTTATTAACAACTTCTGTATTTTGATTGAATGTTATTAACGTTTGCGTATAGAATGAGCAATGCCATTGCCACAACGTGAAACATTTCATTATCTGAACTGCGGATGGTTCACATAGCTCAATGTGTCAAAACAGAACTGTCTTGTTTTGAAGCATAAGTAGCTTCCTAGAATTTTTCCTTCAAAGGCGCGTCAGCAGAAGTGAAATATCATTTAGCATGTGCTGGCATCAGAGGTTCATGTCTTTACCTATTCACAATATAGTGGTTCCCAATCCCTGATGTTGAAAACTTTTCAATAACATCAGAAGTTTAAAAATACATTCACCATAAAGCTTAGGCAGCTAGATCCCCATTATGTCAACACACTAACATTAAAAAAATTCTTTTGACTACAGAAAGGAAATATCTAGTGCTTAAAGCAGGAACCAGAAAACCTGGATTTTGTTTCTGTGTTACTTATGGGCTCTGACCTTGGCAAGTCAGCCTTCTGGCCTCCATTTACTAGTTCATAAAGATTTATAATACACACAAGGTTATATAGCAGTCTGAGCTTTACAAAATGTGTTTCAAGTATTATTTTCAGTCCAAGTTAAAGTCTACATTAAATATCAGGAACGACAAGTATTTTGTAAATATGAAATATTTTTATTAATGTGAATATTTTGTCATCTTTGACATTAGATTTTTTTTTTCCCTCCTTATGGATGTCTTTAATGGATATGGTAATTGAAAGCAAAGTACTAGAGAAAATTTTGAATTTTCCCTCTAAGTGTTTACATATTGTGTGTATATTGATCTGGATGGCTGTAGAATAGTATTTTTAACAGTACTCTTCAATATCTACTCTGCAGACTGTATAAAAGGGACAGAAAGCCAAAGAACAAAAGATCTGAAAATGCTTTATGCAAAGCTTTTGAAGTGGAAAATTTAATATCTAGTTCATAAATTTTGTGGGTTGTTTGCATGTTTGGGCTTCCTAATCCTCCCCCAAATGAGTACAAGAAATTTCACAATGAAACTTGTAAGCACCAGGACAAGAAGCTGACCAGCCACACTGGACAGAGAGCAAAAAGCATTTGTCTGATTTTCTAGGTCTCAGAAGCTGTCTTGCATAGTTTCTTTCAAGGCAGCACTTGGAAAGAAAACTGCAAAACTTCGTAATGGCTTATTACAAACTACTTTGCATTGAAGTTTTCCAGCTTGATCCTTCGTGTGCTATAGAAGGTTACTAAACTCATTGGAATGAAAACAGTCTTTATCCAATATGGTCACTAATTGGAAAGCCAAATGCTGTTAATTTAATGACCTCAATGGCCACAAAAGACTCAAAAGTGTTACTTTGACACTTGTTTGCACTTTCAGACACAAAGAATGATCTGCTCAGAGTTTTGGAATTTTAAAAGGGTTAAAACATTTTTAAAGTACAAATGAAAGCCTTAAACATTAACAACATTCCTCTTTCTAAAAAAGAGTTATTTCTAGGCCAAACACATTATTTGCCAATCTTTCTGTTGGTTATAATTGTCTTTCTCAAGAGAAGTCACTTGAAATTGTCTAGAAGCATTGTTGTTAAAGCACAACTATGTTTCCTTTAATCAACATTGAAACATATGGAAACACAAGAACAAATTTAGAAAATAAAGCTTTTCTTTCTGATAGCAACTCTTACATTTTGCCTTGGTACTGGGGAAAAAGAACTGCATCTCCTCCTGGCAAAGGTCTAGCACATAGGTGACACTACAAGAAGTGACATAATCATTGGTTCACTGTCCAAGTGACCCAATAGTCCAAGTTAAACTAACCCACTAATCCAGAAGTGTTAGGATCAATCCCCAAATCCTGCAGTACTGTGAGATGAAAATAGGGTGGAACACCTTCAAATTATCACTACCCTTGAAACACCTTTCAGAGGACTCCAAAAGATAGCATCCCTCTATCAGGCATCTAAGTAGGCCTAATTTATGACCTCATTCACTGTCGCTGTGGAAGAAATAGCAGATAAATCCTGAAATTATATAACTTTATATATGAACTCTCTCAGGATTTCACAATCTAATTCCTTTTTCTATCATTTCCTCTTCCAGATGTACTGAACCATTTTATGATTCACCTTCAACAATCCACTTCACAAATAGAATACAAATTCCCAAGAAAAAGGCCTTACGCAATTAACCTTTTAATTCTTTACATTATTACTAAAAAATTGTCACCGAATGCCAAAATTACCAGTTTGACTTGCAATGACCCTAAAACCTGGCTTCATATCCAGGATTATTTCTAAGCTTGAGGGTTTATGCCTCAGAATAAATACCCACTATATACCATTTAAAAGAAGTCTAATGCTATTGTAGGTTACTCTTTCATTAGCGATAGTCTTAATAAATTTACTTTATTGTTCCCTTTCTTTAAAATGTCTTACTTGTGCCTTCTTTACTGGCTGTCATATGTAATCGTGTGCCTCTAAGCACCACAAAAAGCAAAATTCACATCACAGATGGAATGCTTGTTTCAAGATGCTGTGCAGAAAATGTATTTGTCCTTTGCCAGAACACCATCCTCACAATTAAGGGCTAAGACAGGAAAATATGTTAGTAAAGGTCATACTTCAGTTTCCATGTACATTTAAAAGTAAAAATTGAGATTCTGTTTAGAAAAATATAAAGAGAGCTAAGTTAGTTCATACAGTCCAGTAGGTTAGAATTAGTATTTGCTGGTTACTTTAAATGGAATACATACACACAAACACCGCAAATGAAGTGATCCAAACAAAAAACCAAACCCAAATCATATACATGCAAAACTGCTAATTCTAATATTGAAAATAATGCAGTTTGTACAGACTCACTGAACACTTTGTCAAGATCATTTTTCTAAGCCACAGCTTTATTAAAAAGCAACATTTTTCCCATTACTTTTATGCTGAAAATATTAAAGTCACTTTTTAATAATAGTAGTCTATTTCATTGGCTTTATGCAGATTATTTGAGAGCAACTTCATACACACTTTGTCTTGGTTTGGGTTTTTTTGTTTTATTAACTCAAGCAATTTCCCAGTGATTTTCCGGGTTCATTACAAGATTGTTTAGCACTCTGAAAATTGGAGAGAAAATCTGGACCAAGGGCAACCTTGATATTATGGAATCATTTAAGCATTAAATGATTTTTATCCTAAAAAAAAAAAAAAATCAAAAACCTGTATCTGTTCATCTTGTGCTGGTCAATCAAATATGAATTTTAAGTTTCACTATGATTATAACTGCTGAATGTCTGGCAATAGCCTTATTCCTCCAAAAATCACTGTCAAACAAATATTCACAACTTTACCAATCATTATTTTCATTTCATTTCATTGTTAGTCTGGTTTTTAATTATTCTTCTCTTTCATTTTATCTCTGCCAACGGGAATTTTGGTTACACTTTGCAGGTTTCATGGCACAAGCCTCCTGTACCTCCTGTATCCCCAACTGTTTTGTGTTTTAGGGAACATAGCTCACCACTGATAAACAGCCAAACTAGGATAACTAAACAGCTTCAGGATTAGGGGGTTTTGTGCCATAACAGCTTTGCCTTTATTCTGCACCAGGTGGTGAGTACAAAATACCGGCTGGTCCACTTGTTCTTGATATTTAACTATCTGAAGTAGATTGAGCTGAAGACTGTAATCAAGACAAGCAACTAAAGCATTAACTAGCTGAAGATTTGAGGGAACAACAGCAAGTCAGCTTTTCATCTGGGTAAAAAATCAAAAATATATGACCACAAAAAAGAAGCAATAAAGGTATTCTGTTACTAGATTATAAGATGAAGTAAGAAGGTGGAAAGTAGTTGCTGTAGGAAGCCTGGATTCCTGCTCACTCTATCAGCATGAGTTTACGATTAAGATTTCTCCACCATTTAATTGTGATACAAATGCTTCCTTGTGCCAAAAATGTAAGAAGTGATTTCAGAAATCAGGACAGAATTTGCCTTTTGTAAATATGTAGCCTTGTCTGGGTTCAAGACCAGGCCATCATGTGCAGTTTTATCTGGCTAGTGTGAAATTTTCTGACAAGCTAATTATTAAAGTAGCATTTTTAGAAGCCAAAACAGCCAGGAGACAGATTTAGCCAATTGTCAGGCAAAGGCTTTTAAGTTCCAGTTGGAAGTCTAAACTCTTCACTTCTCAATTTCACACAAACATAAGATTTTTTTTTTTTTTGACCCAGCATTTTAGATTTGAAATCTTGTCAGTATAATTAGGGAGAACAATCATACAGAGGAAAAGGCTAACTCACAGAACAGAAGAGGGTAGTTTGGGTAGATTTTTTTTTTTTTTTATCAGAACAACATAAGCAGCTAGAATATTTATCCTGACTACAGTTATGATTGACATTACTGGTTATTTTCACCTTAAATCTATTCCTTAGAACATAAATCATTACTGCCCAAATAGAAAAGGCCAAGAACTCTGGCTCTTACTTTTCAATGTTATGCTATTGACTTCCGTTATTAAAACTCAACATTATCTTTACTTACCTTTCCCATGTCACTTTTCCAGTTTTCAGCTAACATCAACCCCTAAAATATGTGCAAAATACATAGTAATTTCAAAATTACACTTTAGGCTAGACATATTCAAATTCCTATACAATCTGGTTGCTATTATGGCATTGGCTTTCTCTTAAGCATGCTTTTAGTCAAGCAAGCTTGACCTGTTAAGATCACAAACTGTTCTGCAGGGCCTAGCATCCACCACCATATTTTAATACCATCACATTTTTGTGATGTCAGATTTACCAAGTCCACACAAAGACAACAGGAAACATGCCTTTTGTAGGCACGTATATTTTGAGTCAGCACTCGGGCAAGTTACACAGCAAGGTTTCCCTCACCGTGTGTTCACCTTTATCCTCATGGATGTTCTAAGGTGCTTGCCATGTTGCCATTCTAGAAGGACAATCCCAGCAATGCTAGTACATCTCTGGATGCTCACTCACCAATTACTTGGTCAACCTGTCTCCTGTAGCTAGGTCAACCAGTGCTATCACTGCTATTACCTACTTTGCAAGCTGTATATTTAAAGCCATAACCAAATAAAAGATTCAGCCCAGGCAGTCAGGGGTTCACTTGCAGTTTCCCTTAGCTGACATTTATTAGTGCCTGACTAAAACACACTCGTCTTTAATTCTGGGCTGTTGCCAGTGTATTGTTTCATCCTATAATGTTTGCAATTTGATTGATTTACCAAAAAGAGTTATTGAAGACTGGCCTGAGTGGTCAAAAAAGAAAAAAAAAAGGCTTCTGAAAACTCAAATGAAGGGCATCCCGTTAGGACCATTTTGGAGAGGTGTATGATGACTATAATGCCCTGCTCTACTTCATGCTTTTCTTTAGAAGATATTAAATCTCTCAAAGAGAGCAAAATATTGCTGTACCAAAGTTACACACAGGAAAACAGGTAGAAGTAAGGGAAAGCTCACAGCAGAGGGCTTCTCATGCACATTCAAACCTCCATACATGAACAAAAACTACTGTATTTTTAAAAAATATTCATTAACCATGCTGATGCCATGCATTGCTTCCACAAAGCCATTTTTTCATATTTGAAAATCAGTTTTCCCTAAGCTACAGTTGGTGAGTTTTTTTCATCTGACCTCCAGAACAGGCTTGAAGTGTTGTAACATCTTTCTCATTTTCGTATTTTGCCAACTGCAATCTAGATGGAGAAGTTACTGAAAATAAGGACTCACAACAGAACAAAGGGCCACAGTGAGTTTTCAGGATCAACAAGGGTTGCAGCTCTAAACCAATCTGTAGAGCTTTTTCCAAGAGCTTCACGACAGCCATCTTGAGATGCTGATAAGCTCCAAGAAATGAGCAAGATTGAATTCAATGCAATTAGAGTTGGAACTTTCACCTCTGAAGATAACTTCAGTGCCTTATTCTATGCTGCTGCAAAACTAAATACCAAGTAGTTCATTATCCTCTGACTATATGGACCATTTGTCAACACAAAAACATGAAATAAACTATTCACTAGTTTTAAGGTCAATCAACAGATTCAGGAACAAATCAATGCCATGACAATGATATCTTACTAAGTTACATCTGGGCAAAAGACGACTTTTTTTTTCCCAATTATTTATTATATGCTTATCCAGATCTTCATAAATGGTTGCTTCACAGTTGACTTTGGCAGTACATGCAAACTCACTCATCTGTTAAATCTCATTTATAGAAATTTAGCATTGTAATAGAGTAACTGTTTACCATTACAGAACCCTTCTGCTAGCAATGCAAACCAAGAAAAGTTACTGAAGTTGAAGCTGTAGCAACTGTAAGACTGTTATACAGGTCTTACACAGTACAGATGCTTTTTTTACGCTAGAGGAAATACTTCGGGTTTGCTTATTTTCATGGCAGAGTGCTGTTCTCTTTCAGGTACATCCTTTTATAAGTAATAAATTACGCATATGCTTAAACCTGAAACATTGTACATACAGCATTGTTTTTCCATGTGTAGGATAACCCTAATTAGCAGGAAATAGTAAGGGCAAGTAGAAAATGACAAAGAAATTACAAGAGTAAGAATACTTTCCCTGCATCTAAACCAGTTACAAGTGGGGGATTAAAGAACAATCAAGTTTTTCAGTTTTTACAAATGGGCACAAACAATAAGGTTTTAGAAGGCTTACAGCACAACATAACCTCCAAAATATTCCCCTAAAGAAAAATCAAATTACTGCTCATGTGCTTGAACTGGTAAGTTTTATAAGGCAGAGCACAGTCACAGAGAAAAAACCCCAATCTTTTACATTGAATCTGAGAAGAGCTGTGATTCTCCATCGGAGGACAAGAGCAAAAACCCTGCATGCACACAGTAACATGACAGAACAGGGTTGAACAGAAGCCTACAGAAAACGTTATGACAAGTGTCAGGTACAAGATGGCCTCAACAAACCTAGTGAGACCACATTCCCACAATAAGAAAGGCAAAGCAGCGGAAGTGAACTGTGACAACACAATCCTCTTCCACCAAGAAATTTTTTACTTCTGCTTGTTTGCACTGCAAAATGTTTTACATTAAAACTTAAGTGCATGCCTATGATATGTTTGTTTCCAGCAGATGCCAGAAACTCCCTATGGTGGCACGCTGTGTTCACTTCAGTGGTGAAATGAACTTTTTCTCCCAGTATAATAAATGAGCACAAGGACCTGGCAAGCTAGATCGTGTACTGAGAATTAACACACACGTGTCTTACAAGTTGTACTCCAAGCATACAAAGTACTTTGTACACAAAAGTTGACTGCAAGATAACCAAGAAATAGTAATAGATGATTCGTGAATGTTCATAGAAGACTAAGCAGCAATAAATTGCAGAACACAAACAGCCAGTCATCAATGCACAACATCCATACAGTCTCTCCCTAATGATATTTCCTGAGATCTCCTTGCACCTGAACAGGACTATGGGAATTGTTCCCATGGCCCACAGTGCTACACTGCTCCATAATAACCTGGCTACTTTGATTTAATTTGGCCCCTCTGGACAGGGGTTGGATGAGATGACATCGACTGATCCCTTGCCACCTATATTATTCTGATACTCTAAGAGGCTTTATTAGTCTTTGGAGAAAACTCAGGAAGATAAATGAAAACTGGGTAGTATATTCAGTATGAACACAAATATTAAAGAGGAATCACCTAGACAGCAAGCGCAAGAGACATCATGGCTGAGCTCAGGATGTGTGAATTAGATTCATCATTTGCTTTTTACTATTCTAACCATCATCTCCCAAAGAAAGAAGGAACTGGATGAATCCTCCCTTCAAATCTGGGCAACCATATGAAGACTAAATTTATAATCAATGTTTGGAAACATTGTTCAACCACCTTATTAATGCTTGTTTAGCCCTACCTCAAAAAGCTTTGTAGAAGGGAGAACTTTAATTGTGTAAAATAAACTTCTGAAATCACTCCTCCAAATTAATATGCATTAGAACTGTAGGGTTGTTGGGTTGTTTTTTTTTTTTAATCCAAAAGTTTCTGGTGTTATAGTCAAGAAAGAACCTTCAACAAGAAGAACAAGTCTATTATGCATTAAAGTCTCATTTAAAATTCTGAAGCACCCTGGCAATAATAAAGCTACTCCAAGAAATCACAAAGAATATTTTGAGAGTAGCATAGTTATCAAATGTAGTCTAAGAAGAATTTAGCCATGATCAAATATGTTAAGCTGTGTACTTTGAGTATTACTTGTGTATACAGATATAGAAATACTCAGATTTTGTAGTAGGCCTTCTGACCCATTCCATGGAATTACTGCCAAAATCTCTCTTAAGTGTTCTGGATCTGCTTAATACAAACATTTTAGTTGTAATTTTTGACTACTTGACTTTTTTCCCAGCTCTTGAGACATATTTTCATTAAACATCTTTAAAATGATAATAAGAACTCTGACATCTACAAGATTGCCTTTATCCAGAATGCCAATACTTTTAAGAAGCAAAAAAATAGTTTTTAAAAGTTGTGGGAGGTTTTGTGGCTTCGTGGGGGATTTTTTGGTGGTAGTTTTTTTTTTTTTTTTTTAACTGTTGAAGTATTTGACTTCAGTACAGTTTATCATAATTTCATTACCAGTTCACTGTTCATCTGTCAAATTAAATGCATTACTACAAATTACTATGCAGGTAATGAATACCAAAACCATTCCTTGAACAATATATTAAAAGTTCATTGCATCTAAATTACTTGCTTCATGAGTATGTTGACTTTGAAAATTTTAGGCTCAAACTAATGAATTCCTCCCTGTGCATGTTATTTATTTTTACACACACAAAGGACAAAACTTCAACCGTTATTCATGGTAAAGTGCTTTCCAAAATTGGGTAGCAGCCACTTACAATGTCTACTGAATTGCAGAGAAAGCTATCAGCCCATTTAATACCCTAACCAATCCATGTCTGCACAGTTATTTAAGCACCCATCAAGATTAGCTTTTGAAGCCTCCGTGGATGGAAAAAGCCTGATGTAATTTTCACTACCTACTGCTAAACTACCTTTTAAATATTTACTGTTGTATTTATTCACTGTAGAAACCAAAGCCCTTAGAGTCATTGTAAAGTAAAAAGCATCACCTACAAGATCAGAAATCAATATCTTACCTAGATCTTTTTACATTTTCCACCAAGTTGCTTTTGCCCACAACACGTTACAATGACACAGAGCTCTTTTGTACAGCCTTACGTGCTTTCATGTTCAGGGGACAACTGGCACAGGAAAAAAACCTGATGCTAAGCTGCTTTCGTGTGTAAATGCTGTTTAAATTGAAATAATGTGTCCTGATTAAAGCTGCACAACAGTCAGCTGCCTTTTCACTTCTTACCTGGGTAGTACACCAATAAGGTTAGAGACTTAGAAAAACAGAGATGCCTCAAAGTGAAGGAGTGGAATAATAGCATGCAGAATGACAAATTCAAGAAGCACACAGCAGGAGTTTTGCACATTGATTCTCTGTGGGAGCTACCATTGAAAGAAAATCCATCATACAAGGAGAGACCTTCAGAATGACCTGATCCTTACAGTTGAAAAACAAAAAACAGTTACTGAAAGGCTCAGTTTTAGCACTAAATCCTGGCCCAGAATAAAATTAACTGAATATATTAATAAAGGCTACATGTTCTGTAATAACAACTCCACCAAAAACAATTCATGATAATGACATTCTGAAAGAGAACATTTGTACTGGCTAAATATTGTGGTGAGGTAACTGCTCTTGGGGAAAAAAATATTATGGTAAGGTGTTTTCTTTCAAAACACTCAGTTCAAAATAGATTAGATACATGCTATACATTCATTATTCACACACATCTTTCAGCCTAGGCTGTGATGTCTTCAGATGTATTTACTTATCCTTAGGAGAAAAACTTACCAGGAGAAGGAGCTAGCTATTCAGTAGGCCTTCATTTAATAACATTAAACTTGGCAGAGTAGGTATTGGAAATTTCAAGGTAACAAAGGCAATTTTTCTTGTGCTTATTAGTAGTCCATTTATACTCCTGTCAAATCAAGACATGTCTGCTTAAATACATGTTTCAATACTTTATCGTGATATTCAGAATATATGCAATGAAGTCTCTGGAGACATGCAGATGGAGCTTTACTTTATTCATTTACAACTGGCCTTGCCACCATGAATTTAACTGAAAATAAAGACAATAAGATTATTAATGTTGAATTCCAAGGAAGACATGGGAAAGCTCGAGGTAGCTAGCTAGCATGAAAGGGTATCAAGCATGGAATTTATCCACCTGTATTTAACAAGCTATTTATTAATGATTAATACATCTGAAAGACCTGTCATAGCAGCTCACTGGCTGTCATCATTTTCAGTTGCTGCCACATGATATGCATTGGAACTGCCTGATCTTGAAGAACATCCTTATGAGTCAGATCCCAAAGTGTAATGCTAAGAGATATACCAGAAACTGCTTATCTGCTTACCCTTCAGTAAACTAGAGGGAGGAGAGAAAGATGTCCTAATCACACAGCACTGAAGGTGTTTTCCAGTCGCATCTTATGCTTTACCTCAACTTAGAAAAATGTTGGGTTTACATATAACATATTGTGTAAGAACGATAAAGCTAAGACAAAACTATGTTTGTCAGTGAACCAGTCACATGCCATAACTATTCCTGAGCTCTTCCCCTATAACAGTCAACACTGTTTATTGAAACCACTTCTCAAATGTTCCTCTAGAAATATTCTGAAAGCACAGACTTATCAGTGAAGTGACAAGTTCTTCCATAGCTCTTTAAGGTCCCCAAGTTCTATTCCCTTCCACCCTACTGTCAGAACTTGGTGAGCCCAGTATAATCCAAACCCAGGTAATTTCAGAACAAATACTTCACATGAACAAAAATTTAAATATTTCTTTTTACTATGCTAGCTTCATCTGTTTACTGTTCATGGTTTGGCATCAGCAACTAAACCACTTTGCATTACAGCCAAAGGAGAGCTTTTGCTTGCCCTTGCAAGTGTCACTGTTGTTCTGGATCAACGGCATTAGCAGGCCTCCTGCTCAGTCACTGACTTACTGACATAAACTTCAAAATTGGACCATGCCTTTCCCCCTCCCCATCTTTCTTCACTTAGTAGGTATTCAAACTGTTGGATTTAAGCAATCCTTCAGAGCAGTTGTAAAAGTTCATGTTGTAATACTCTCAAGCATAGTCCATGAAGCACAAGTTGCAGCACAAAGAACCAAAGTTATAGTTACAACACAGCTAAGTATTCTACCAGAAGTTACATGCAAGACCATCGGGAACCTTATCACACAGAGCTATCAGTAACATGTAAAATGCCCTGAGTATTCACTGGTACCTGAAAAAAAGTCTGACGTCCATCAGGAAAGAAAAATTAATACCAAAGTGGTTGGTTTTTTTGTTTGTTTGGTTGGTTTGTTTTCTTCTTCTAACTCATTTAGAGTCAAGTTCATTTAATCAAAGAGATCTTTAAAAGCTCCTATAATTCTTTAAGTTATTCTATTGTTTGACCTTAGTTATCTCAGTAGTTCAAATTATGGCAAAGTTTCTGGATGCCATATTAATAAGTCTCTACAAAACTATGATTAGTACTGTGCAAGCAGAAGGAAGACTTGCAGCTCTGATAAGCCTGGGAAGAGAGGCTCTTTTAGTTCAGCAAGCTATAAGCATGTGTACTTTTACAGGAGAGTACTTTGTATTCTCAAAACACTTCATGGCAATCTGTCACCTTCCTAAGAGACAATATTAGTGCCATTAAAGCAGCCAATGTTTGGGAAATACCCATTCTGGTTTTGACTCTTAAACCAAAGCAACTAATCAGAGTTCAGAGAGTCCTGCTTCTCTGCTCTGCTGGTATACAGGACCCTTTCATGATGATTTTGGCTACCAGAAATTGGATCTGCTAATTCACTGTTAGATTCCAGGATTTGGCCAACAGCTGGCTGCCAAAAATAAGTGCTGTCATTCTGTCCTCATGGGCTTCCTGACTTGACATTTTTTCCTCCCGTTTCAGATGTGAATTTTTTTGTAGTCATAAATGAATGTTTGGCATAATCAAAACATAACTTGTATTTCTGATGAGATTTAAATACATACATGAAATCTAAAACAATTGTTACTGACAACCCACAGACATGTCAGAAAGACAAGACTGGGAAACATTCCAGAAACATCCCCATGAAGTAGACAGAAAATATACATTAACAGGGTGAAAGAGGTACACATATTTGCTATAGAGAGGACAAACTTGTCAGAATATTTTGACTTTCCTTCTGAAGCCAGTTATTAAGCCACTAAGGTATCAGACTTCACCCCCTAAAACAGCTAATTCAAAACGAGTCATCAAGAAGTATGTTTAAATAGGAAGTGTGTTTGCATTGTCTTCAGTTTTGTTATTAAAAAGAACTAAGGATGGGAAACATTTCTTATCTTGCATATGTCTTAGCCTTAAACTACTACACATCACACTCAGTCAAAATAACAATCTGAAATTCTAAGCACCATACACTGAAGAGGTAATCCAGAATTCTCATTTTGGAAAAAAACCCCAAAACCCCACACTATTCTCATGTTTTCTTGTTCACAAAGTAATGTGTTCTTGTGTTACTGAAAAAGGACATAATCATTTGTTAATGATGCTATTGGAGAACACTCTTAAGGTAAAATTGTGCCAGGTGTTCATTAAAAATATTTGTCCCTTCCTGCACTGAAAAACATACTCAGTGTGCTTATCAAATCTAGGGCCAAATTATGACATTTTATGCAATGTAAATATTTAATAGGATCACTGGTGCCATTATGCATATGGAATTACATCTACATAAATTCTGAAGTATATCTTTAGGAGTCCATGATATTTTTAAGGTTCTAATACAGTGAAATTTCAGCTTAAAATTAAAACCAGTTGGATTACTATACACTGGAAAATGCTTGTAAAGTCAATGCTATCACATCACATTGCAGGACATGCACCACCCTTCATAAACTTCCAGTGTTTTAAGATTTAAATAGATCCTAATAAATTACTAGAGAAAATAGCTTGTTTTTTGGTGTGTGTTTTTTTTGTTTTTTTTTTTTTAATGTCTAGTAACACACTTAAGCAATGAGTGATGGATGTTTCCATCAAAAAGCCTTATACAGCAGTCTGGGTAAGAGAAGTTATCCCAAAAGGTTGTAGAGGAAAGTGATAGCAAGAGCTATTGCTTCAAGCTTGTGAATAGTCACTCATATCCTACTAGTAACATAATAAATTAGCATCTCTATCTGTAAGTATTCCATCTGAATAATGTACCTCTAATCAAAGAAAGGAATGAAAGAAGCTCCACAAATGCCGGGCCTAAAATTCCTCTGTTTCCACACCAGAGATGCTGGAACTAACAGTGGCGGAATACAACAGGTGGTGACAGTGGTCCAAAATATAACAATTAGAGGTGTTGATGTTCTGCATACTGTGAATACTTTTTTTTTATGTTTGTACCTACTTCAAATGCGTGACAGCCTGCTTCATAATGAAATCCCACTTTTGTGCGTGTGTCTGGCAGTCTCTACTTTGTAGCAAGAAATGAAATTTGACTCTTATCCAGCAGAATCTAAACTTTCTGCTAACAAAAATACATCCGTACAACTTACTGAATGCAAAGTTGACTGGCACAATCCCTCCACAGGTATGTCCCCACTCACCACTTGGCTCAAACTTTATTTTGTTTTCAGACTAAACCTGTGCAGCTGCCTGAGGGACAGACTCCTCTTGCTTCACATCATGTCTGACAGACCTGCAGATAGCTTCACCAACTGATTAACTTCCCAGAACCATGACTAGCTTTAGCTTTGTATGATAGGTCTTGAATTAGAAGCAATGGCCACATAGGTGCTGCACTCATATCTTAGTCTAGCATTTCACACCTGTTAATGGTGACAAGGAGAAGCAATCATGGCCTGCTCCTTCCCTTTTTTTGTTACAGTTGAAACATAACTATATCTGAATTTCCTAACAAGAATACCAATAAAAATTAAGTTCCCTATACCCCAAGCCTCACTGCTATGCAATGATCGTGCCTCTTTAATGCCACTGTGACAGAGACCAAGACGTACCTGCTAGATTACAGTTTTGGTTTCTCCTACATAGTCCCCAACAACCACAGTTTGATGGTGAGGGCTGCATCTCAGTCTCACATCCATGCACATGATACTGGAGAAACTTGAAGCACCTTCTTTGTCAATGCATACGCTAGTGAGTTCTAAAAGGCAGGCTAATGCATGGTTTTAGCTCATCATTCATGATGTAGCTATTAACTGCATTCATGCTCTTATCTGCTTTTTGTGACATATCAGCTTCGTTCTGTTTATGGTGGAGCATAAGTTCCCTCATTTTTGCTGTGGAATAAGACTGCATGCAGCAGGTGGGGAAACATGAATTGCTTTTAGTTTATGACCAGAAATGAACACAGGCGGTCATAGAAATTCAGAAACTATAGGTGGCATGATGTTTTTATAGCTCCTCCAAACCCCTCTGCTATCCACTTAGCACTAATTAATGAAATAATTCATTTTTTGGTAACGTATTTTGGTCAATAGTCCAAAACAATCAAACATGGATAGCTGAGCATCTCTTGGACTCCTGCTTTCTATGTGTGGTATTGGTGAGTTTTCTTTTTAATTGTTTCAGCATTTACATTTAAATGTAACTGGTCAATACACTCTTCCATAAACAGGAAATAACTTTAAGATACCTGGCATTCTTGTCAGCTTCAGTGATAAGGGGAAGTAGTGAAGTTCTCAGATCATTACATTCCTCTAATTACTGATGAACATGTTACTGGTACATCTTGGTTAAAAAAAAAAAATCATCTTGTTTCTTTCAAGCTCCATTTCCTTTCTGAGGAACTCCCAGAAAAGCCAGCTGGCACTCACAAACTCTCACTAGTTATTTCAAGACAAATGTTTACTTCCTTTATGGAGTGCTAAAGTAGCACATCAGTGACAGTTTAATACCAGGACAAAAATCAATTTCCTGTAGAAATCGAAAAAGTAACCTTGATTAAAACAATCAAGACCCAATTTTGAGACACTAAGTTATCAGCTAAAACAAAAAAAAGTCTAGAATTGAGTTCTGATTTATTTTTTCTTAGGTAGCATCCTAGATTTCACTGAACAGAAAAATGAAGTTTCTGTTAATTAACGACTTGAGAATTTAACTACTGTATTGCAGCTAAATAACACTCAGTGCTGATTCAGAGGTCAGTGCGGGTTTTTTCCTAACATTATGTTGTGAACAATCAATCTACTTCTCATTCTAATAGATGTAGGCTTTTTTGTTTTTCTTAATAGTCATGAAGCAATAATCATCACCTAATGTTGTAAAGGTTCCTATTGCTTTATCTTTTACTAGAATTGGAAGCCTAATTTTGAGAACCTTCTCTTATCCAGCTTTGAGGTCATAAGCTGCTACTCGAAGCCAGCTATAGGAAACTGATGTTCCATGGAGATGGAGAGGAAAAAAAAAAAGAATGGTTTTTTAGTGTAAGACATTAACAAAGAATAGATTTCTACTAAGGTATACCTAGCTTAAATATGATATCTTTAACTGATATACACATACACTCCAGTCGATTTTCCCACCTCTGAGAGACTTTTCTTGTACCACAAATACAGTAAGCCTACATCTAAAAGTAGCTGCAAAACAGCATAGTTTTCTTTTATATGTATTCCAAGATAATAAATTTACAAAGTCAATAAAGACAAAAGCCCCCCAAAATATTAAACCCTGAAACTATTCACGCTCAGTATTTCTTCTGTGGCTTTTTGACAGTTTAAGGCTAACAGTTTCTGAGAAACTTTGATCCCTTGCCAATTGCTTCCTTTTCCCCTGATACATGCCAGCTTGCTGCAACAATTTCCTTGGTCTTCCAACACCTCCCCTTTTCTTAACTTCCTTACCTTTTTAGTTTAAGGCTTGCTTTGGGATATGGAGACACTATATATACACACATATATATGCTTCTATTCTTGCTCTATAGCAAAACTATCTAGCCACCTTTTCTGTAGTAACTCTATTCTTTCATACATTTCATGGTTACAGCTGTTAGTCAAGTCTTCTTCTTTTGTTCACCCTGAAAATTACTTGGTTTTGATATACAGGGCAACACTAGATGTATCCCTGCTGCATGCAGCAATGTCATCCTACAGAGCCACAAGTTCACTTTGAAATGTTCTAATAAATGAAATAAAGATATCTGAAAATATTATTTCTTTAATTTGTATTACCATATTGCCACTGTAACTAAAACAATTCCATTAAAATATAATAAGACATTCATGAGTTATCCTCCCCTTTATTGCTCTCTTTTGTGATTTAGAATTTCTATCAATTGATAGAACCAAATAAAACAAGATTAACAGATTTGGTTTTGTTTGGTCGTTTTTTTAAATAAAAAACTGAAGGTATGCCCAGATAGCTGTCTCTTATGGTCTCTGCTCAAGACAATAAGGACTATATTATTTTTTTTTTCTCAGCTGATCTAAACTTATCAATTTTCAGTTGACCCAGTAAACAGTTATCTTCTACGCAATACAGGCTCATCAAAATCCCAGGAACTCAGAACTGGCAGGATCATGTTTATGTTTACAGTTGTAGACTGTTTTAGACAATTAGAATATTAGAGCAAAAATCCACCAGGGAGAGTTTAAGGCTTCAAAACTTTTTTTTAAAGGTATTTTGTCCATATAGAATGAATTACAGATATTTCATAGAAATGAACAACATGGTTGGCAGTAAATGTTTTCATATAGTGAGGGTTGATAGCATTTCAAACATAAACCTTAATAGGGACCTAACAAGAAAAAACCCAACCAACCATTATTCTAAACTGCAAATCTTGACCAACAAAGTTAAGGAAATATCCATTCTTTCAAGAGACACCTTAATAGGATCACAAATACAAGCACAATATTCCGTTCTGAGAACTTAACTACCAAGATGACAACACAAGAACACTCATCTAAATCCTCAAATAGCAACAAAAAAATGAGTTGGCGGAATAGCAAGTTATCCTGTAATGAGTTAAGTAACTGACAGATGTAAATAGGTAAACTTTGCTTACACTCAAGGGTGTAGGCTAATCAGCAAACCAATAAATTGATTTCTAAGCACTTCTTCCTGTGGCCTCAGGACATGAACTACTCCAAGCTGAAAATAATTTTTAAAAATCTAATTAACTCATTAGCTTGAAGTAAAAAAATTCTTTACTCATCACAAACAGCTGTACAAGTCACAACAAAGCAAGCAAGTATGTTTTTCTAGAACTCTACAAATTCTGTTGGTGGGAAAAGATTTCAGGGAACCAAGCCTGTTAAAGTCAGAACCCTCTATCTGCTTTCCCACTATCACATTTTATGGTGACGATTCACCTTTCATGGATTGTAGCTAAATTACATACTACTGGGGAACATCTGTTCTACATCCTTTTGTAAGACTATGTGGACTAGACCTTCAAAAACATAAAACTCTGTAAACTGTAAAAGAAATTAGCTTTCTTGCAATACCATTTCATTCCTAGAGAGAATATTTTGAGAGATGAAGAAATTGTATGAAGTATGGGAGAATCTATTAAGATTCAGCCCGGGCATCAGACTGCCAACTACTAAGGCACAAAATATCCTTGAGAAACTTATTTTGGATAGTAATACCTATTGATTCTTCTCCTAGCTTAAGGATTTTGACCTTGTGCAGTTAAGCCTACAGCCCCTAGAACTGATCTAGCTACATATTGCTGCACTAACATTGTAATGTATTTATTTCTATGCTTTAGAAGTCCAGGTAGTTCCAATATTACTCAATGTAGTCATTTTTATTTTCATTCAACCAATTATGTAACCAAATATACTTCATAAGCACTCAGGTGGCAACATCTGGGATTAAGTAAAAGAACACTAGAGAATAATACTAAAATTAAAAATTAATCAGATAATCTGGAAAAATATAATGGCTATTCAGAAATTATAAGTCCAGATTCCTGCAGACCATTAATCGGGAATTTAGGCAAAGTAAGGGAACAATAGTTAGGGGCAACGGTGAGCTACAAACCCCGAGATAATACTCTTGAGAAAACAAGAAAACAACAAGGATGCTGCTGGAATACAGTCAGACACCCAAACCTGGATATAGTCCAATGAAGCTCATTAGATAAATGAGAACCACTCCCAAAGAGGACAGAGAGAATGAGCAGGGGCATTATATCACTTAGGTAAGACTCAAATGAGTTGGAGTGTAGTCTAAAGTCAAAAAAGTTAAGGGGAGACAAACTTAAGTACACAAAAAGGTAACAAAAAGATAAAGAAACTGTTTCCTGTTCATTTCAGGAAAGAAGAGTTGCTTCTCTGCCTGGTGGAGAGAGAATTAACATCGGACCTGCAGCGAGAAATTCCTGTCTAACGTTAACAAAAAAATTTCTAATATGGGTAGTGAAACACTAATTACTTCCAGTAGTTACTTATCAGTAGGGAACAGTATTTAGGCACAGGGTAAATACTTTTGGAATGGGTTAGAAATAGAAAATCAGGCAAAGGCATAGAGTAGTCTATTCCAGCCCTGTGATAAAGTAGAACAGCTTTTATTAGTAAGATATCCATAACTTCAGCTAAGTCAGATTTAGTATTCTTCACCAGTCTTTGCATTTGCCTCGTTCAGCAAATGCTGAATAAGCCACATGGTAATCTGTATTTCTGAAAGGTATTATAGTTCTAATGAATTAAAAGTTACCTTTATTCAAAGGTCAATACTTCAAAAGGTGGACCAATTAAAATTCAGCTGCATTTATCTAAAGAGTTTTAAAAAGTCCAGATATCTGCCAAATCTACATAACATTTTATTAGCAGAGGCTTGCTATTGTCTGGTATTGCTGACTTCACCCAGAACCTCTTTTAGCAAAACATTTCAGCAATGGATTTCCTGATCAGTTTACCTATTACAGTAGCCTGTCCTGAGGGAAAGTAATTTAATGCCCTCCTGTTTACTAGTGTGCTTCTAAAAAAAAAAAAGTACAAAGAAAAACTGACAGTGGCTCCATAGAAAGGACTGCAACAAGTCAGACCTACTAAAATGCCCACATGAAAACTAGTGCGATGCCTGGTAGAGCAGATGATGTAAACTGCCCATAAAGTACAGAACTTTTCCAAACTGTAGCTGTCCAAAATCTTTTGGGACTTTTTTTTTTTAGGGCCCTCTTGTCAGACTTACAGTTGCAGTATTTGGATATCACACAGCAATTCTCTAGTTGCAGTAGGCAGGTTAGTAATGCTAACTCCAAAGTTTTATCCTTTTAGTCAAAAAACTTCTTAGCTTAACTGATTGACTTAGAGAACAAAAATAAAATAACACTATGGCGTCTTAGCTGGACAACTCATTCCATTGGGTTGGCAAATAGCAGCCAAAACACCCAGTAGGAAAGGAAAAATCCTTTCTGAACTGGCTTGCAGAAAAACTTGAATTACTTAGACTGACCAAATTTACTATTATGCAGACCCAGTACGTGCTTTTCCCCATCTTGAAGAATACACAGCTGAACAGGTCATGCTAATGAAAAACTGCGGTCATAGGAAACATATCGAGGGGGGAATCAGAAGCAAGCTAGTACTCTAAGCATGATTAAGGGATTAAATAAAATTTTTGTCACCCTTGTCACTAGTAATATGTCAAATGGATGGTCTATCACATTTTTAGCAGTTTGTTGTGAAACAAATTACTGACAACATTTTTACATGAAATTAATGTTAAAATTTAAGAGTGCTAATGATGAATATTCCATGATTAATGGAATATATGATTATGATTTAAATTTATGATTATTTTATTAAAATTATTATATTCAGAACATGACACAACATCTAAACTTGTAGCTATGAGATTTGTACCACTACAACCTTCAATTTTTTTTTTTATTTTTAGAAACAGTACTGCATAAGGGCAGACTCATTTAATGTCACCAATTAAGATTTTTTCCTAGATTATGTCACTAAAGGCAATTTGGAAGTTAAAGACCACAAGCTTAAAGGTTTCATACTGATATCAGTATGAATTCAGTAGAAATAAGTTCTTAAATATATTTATTTCAACTAGCTACTTAAAATACTGATTTGCCTCTCTTGCTAAATTATTTTTATTTATTATTAATGTGGTAATAAATGTTCAATAATTCATTCTCAGTCTGTCTCTAACATCCAGAGTACACTATCAAAGAGAAAATGAGAAAACTTGGCCAGCATTTGAAGTGGCCACGTATTTTTTTAATGAAAATTTTTTGTGTTTGCATTTTAAGTTCAGAAAAACCTACCTAAACGTTCAGAGATAGAAGGTGGAAGCAGACCTCCCAAGCAGTACTGTGTACATTTATGCCCAGCTGAAAAAGTAGAATTGAAGTTGAATAAAATAAAGTCCAAAACCACAGCTGCCCCATGTAGTTTTTACTTACAGAATTTGTGTTATACAAACTAATTTTGTATTTTCCTGGCACAGTTTCAAAGCAACTTTTCATCTATGGCAGATAACAAAACCTTAGACATGTATTTAATTCCTCCTGGGGTATTACTAAACATTGAAATTATGGTAGATGAAAAAACATCTGTTGTCCCTTAAGCAGAGCCTGGTTTTGCCATCAGAAATGGTTGATTTTGGTTATTCTTTATGAATGTTTTATTTTTATGTTGTAATGTTCATTCCACAAAGATCCTTAGTGCACCATTGACATCAATTACAATTTCAATAAAATCTTGTTTAAGATGGAAGTTTGCAATGGAAGGTTGGCTCACCATTTGTTCAAAGTTTCAAGGCTCAGAACTTCAGAGAATATTGCCACAAAGCTTTGTCACTGCTTGGAGGCAAGACTTCCTTTTTTGCATGAGCAAAATAAGAGAATGAGTAAAACCTTTGGATAAAGAACACAAAGATTTTGATGTATGTTTTAATAACAAATATTTTTTTTTATTTAGCACTGCATTGGGCTTGACAGTGAAACTGCTAGCTACTTCTTCACATGGTCTACCAAAATTCTTTATCTTGAGATTTGGTAATCTTTTGAAACATCATCTGTACTACACTTTATGATCCATTCTACTAATCTGAGATAATTTTAATTTGCCAAACAGCAATAATCTTCCAGATTTCATGTATCATATGTATATCTTTGCTGGAATGACACATCATGCAAGTAAGGAGACTTATACATACTACAGCTATTCTGACATGGCAGAATGAAGCCACTAATACCAGCCTTAGGAAGAACTGAATAATTTTCCATAATGATGGGAAAATGAAAGCTAGAAAATGATACATATCAGAGAAGACCTTACAAAAACCTGTCAGTCTCTACAAAATCGCCATAGTTTATAAAGCTTCAATATTTAATATGAAGCATGGATAATACCACTAGAATAATCAAATTTAATTAATGCATCTATCGAAATTAAGACTGAAATTAATGATAATAATAATAATGAAGTATTTCAAATTAGTTGCCATTTCTCATATGCCAGGTAGTACAAAGAAACCAAGAAGTTATTTCTTCTCTGTCACCATAAGTAAGCATATGTATCAGTTAAAACTGAGGGTGATTTGACGAAAACACCTTACCCTACAGTCCAGGTGAAAATTCTGAGCTTCCAGTTCATGCAGCAGCATTGGTACATATGAAATAAAGCAGCATGTTGTAACGCTCTCCTGTATACTCAATTTGAGAGTGCATCAGTACACTGCTCTACTGAGGCATTCAATCTCTGCACAAGATGCTTAAAAATTGGATCTGAAATCATCTTCAAGACAGTCAGCACCACCTATGTGCTATGAGATGCATTAGTATTTGGCAAAGTCCTGCCTATAGCATGGTTGGGGGTTTAAGTCTTTTTCCCTTGTTTTTCCTTTCCCAAGTGTAAACTTCATTTGTAACTTCCAGTCAATGAAAAGTTCTCAACTGTAACATTTTCACCATGTTAAGTAAGACTAGTATTTAATCTTCATCTGCATAGATCTGTGTTAAATGAAATTCGATCAAATGCTGCCTTAGCTGTTTCACACTGTCTGACCTCAGTGCCATTTAAACTGGCCATAGTTCAGGGTCTTCCAGTCATTACAACTAAGTCTCATAAAAGCATTTTTGCTTTCTCTTTATCTTAAACTGATTATAAGATTGAACCGGTGCAAGTGTAGGAGCACTGAACTATTTGACTTAAGGATAATTTAAAAGATGAAGATTAGTTCATAATGCTTTTTCTGCTAGGGTAATATAAACAGATTAGATGATTTGTCACTTTCTACTGCAATAAAGCAAATTATCTAAAATAGTGCTGCTAATATCAATATTCAGTGGAGTACTAAATTGGCTTTTCAAAATATTGGTCACATATTTACAAAAAACCTTACAAGCCCATAATTCTCACTGTTTGCTAGTTGCTGTTATGTTCCATCTATTAAGCCACTGAGTCTTCCATGCCACAGAAAAACAGAGTTGGATGTCATTCATATGCAGGTATTTCGCTAAAATAAATTTGGTTCCTACATAGCCAGGGTATCAGCTCTCATACAAGAGAATTGCACCATGCTGCAGCCTAGTTGTCAGACACTGTGCCTGTATAGTTTTCTTGAAAGCTGCTAAGCATTGAACTTACTGTGTAGGAAATTCTATATTCATAAAGTTAATTAGAAACCTAACTCCCTCTGGACACCTATATACATTTGCCGATCTGTTTGAGTAGTCCCAGATCCTCAAATTTATTTAGAAATATCACTCCCAATGGAGCAAAATATTCCAGTGTATATCCAGTCTTCTGCTGCATTTGGCTTATATTTGGAGCCAACCAAAAACTGTGTAACCACAGTTAATATAACACGGAGCTCCACTAACATGCCCAAACTCTCAGCAGAATTGATTTGAATTCAGCTCTGTACTAACCACAGCTACATAGCTTCCATTCAACACGCCAGAGAGGTTATACGTGTCTGCTCAGAAAGCAAGCCGAGGGATATATTCACATCCACTTTCAGACTAATTTCTGTGTTCTCGCTTGTCCTATGGAAGCGCCTCTATCCATTTACTACATAACTCACACTTCATATCTTCTGAATCATACTTACGTACCCATGCTTGAAACCAGATATTGTGAAAGACCCAAACACAGGGTTGCTTCTGCCAGCTGAAGACCATGAAATATAAATGTATATAAAAAGCTCATTTAGTTAATTTCTCAGATAATCTCTTCATTTTTGTTAACTATTCAGCAACCTCTGATTTAAGGACTGAGATCTAATCCTACAAAACCATGAAGCAAAACTGTTAAAGTATATGGACAATTTTTAGTACTGAAAATAGCATCAAATATCTCTAGCAGCATTTGTACTGAGCATGACTATACCACACCAGAACTGAGGAATGGAAAACGTAGGAGATAAGATATCTTATTGGTCAGTTTAGTGGGAAAGCAGCAGCTTCTATGACAGCAGAATGCATATTTTTTTACTTCCCAATTGCAGCACCTAGCCTCTCCCCAGTCCACAAATAAAAACTTAAAACCTCTAAAAGAAGAGCCACCAGAGGTTCAGAGGATGCAGCTTGCTTCCCACTACTACTCCCAGAGAAATCTAAGAAGCCAAAGACTTTTCGAAGACATATGGTGGGTTTTGTTTTGTGGGGTTTTTTTTGTTTTGGTTTTTTTTTTTGTTGTTTTTTTTTTTTTAAGGAACATCTTATTTTGATAGACCAGGTGCTATTTCTGTTAAGCCATTGCCATTATCTATAGAGTTTTCCAGATTTCCAGGCATTTAAGAAAGTTAGAGTCTTTTACAAAATTACAGTCAGAAGACACCCTGGTTGAACTTTCTGTGATCACTCAAACTTGGAAAGCCCTAGATAACAAAGTTTTAAGTATTTCAAGAAACCCTTCAATGTGCCTGAGAGGGACAGTGCTTTTAGTATTCAGTTAAAAGAACCTGCATGTCTGTGAGGACAGTGGCACTGAAGTAATGAGGGATCATAAAATGCAGTGAGTTTAGTTGTTCCTTTAATTGTGTCTGACCTAAAAGATAACAGAAGGCATTGCTGTCACCAACACAACAATGATTATTCCAGTTTAAAAAATGGCTATGATTTATTGCTGCAAGAACCTCGAAGGAAACATGTAGTTTTGTTATGATTACATGGAAATAAAATATTGTTCCTATTAAGATGGGATCAGCCTCTCTGCTCAACAAAGAATTGCCTGCAGCTATGAGCATGACTTGGAGCCTGACCACTCTCTATTCTCCGCTTTGCAGTAAGCAGCCATGGGATGTACACCACACTCACTGGCATCATAACAGTGGCTTATACTAAGCCAGTAGCAGGGCACTATAGAGCTACGCACAGGAAAAAAAAAGCACTGCCAACTTAACTACATTTCTGTTTTACTCTGGTTTTGACTAACTTCATGACATCTACAAAAGCACCCTATTTCTTTCAGATATTTCCCTTCATATATGATGAGGGTGGCATTCGGACTTTTACAATCCTGTTGCGTAATAGCCTAACAGTTCAAACAAATAATACTTCTGGTCAAAAAAACCTGCTCATAAGCTGAACAAATTACTCTGTTATCTGAAAGTAAAAAAAAGCAGCAAATAACTATTTTCTGTAACAAAATAGAACACGTGAACAATGTGGGGAAAAGATGTTTGTCTTCCATCAGTTCCTGCATGATGGTCTCCAAGTACCTTAAGGAAGTTCTGTTCATGTTAGTTCCAAAAAAGTATCACCACACTAAGCATACCGAAACAATAATGTGGGCTTCATTCTTTTCAGTTCTCAACTACTAAAGAATCTGGCTGCAGGGAAGCTTGTTAGCTTATCACAAGATTCTGCTCCTGTTAAGAACCTTTTTCAACAGTACTGCCCATGGATGGTTTTTCGTACTAGACGGTCACCCAGAAAAGAACAGTGACCCTTCACATTTGTGCTCACTGGAGAAAGGAGCAGTGTGTGTGAAATCCTTAATCCTTACTGATTTCCACTCCTCTTCCCCTCAGTTCAACTCTCTGTTCTTTGGTATGATGAAAATTTCCTAAGAGTTGGACAAAACCTGTCATTCTTCCCTGCTCCAAGAAATTAATTTGGTTAACCCCACTTCATGGTCACTGTGCTTGCCATGATTTTACAACACACTGGTTTTGCCTTCTATGTGGAGACTTTCTAAGATGAACTCTACTGAAAGCAGTAGTGACCCTCTACACCACTCATTATTTGTTTCCCCTCTAAGCCTTAACACTTAAAACACCATTAACATATAGAAAAGTTTGAAGACCCAAATCACCATTAAAACTGCTCATTTACAAATCCAAGAACAGCCAGAGTAAAACCCACATTTCTCCATGTGACCTCCATAAAGCACATTTTCCTTTAAAAAATAAAATATTTTCATGTTAATATTCAGCCACATGCTCTTAGCGACCCCTCCAGTCATACCTTCCTAGCACTGGACTAACTAGTCTGTATACTGGCAACAATGCAACAGGGTAGATGGTAGAGGATAACCACCAGCATATTAACTGTGGCTAGAGAATACACTATACTGCATTTTTTTACCCATCTCAAGCTCTATCAATCACTTTTTATTTGATTTCTGGTTTTATCAGAGACTTGTTGGAAACTCCCTCTGCCCTGGAAATTTTTTACTGCTCGGAGGTCAACCTGCCTCCACAGGCAAACATTTTAGATGTGCAAGTAAGCCGTAGCAGAATGTAGCTGAAAGCAGCTTTCCCAGAAGTATGGGGTACTGCAGTTCCTGGGTCTGTCTCAGGAAGTGGTAGGAGAGGCATATTTTTTTCTGGATTTGACTGGAACAGAAAGGAATTAATTCACTCAGTCAAGCCTGTACTTATATCCAAGCTTGAGTCCTGAGCTGCACAGTATTAAAACCTTATGTACATGTGCAAAACCCCCAGGAAACAAAAGGTTAGAGAAGAACAAGAACATCATAGGGGCAGCTTGAGATCTTTCTTTTTTGCAGGCAAAGCAATAAATCACACAAATTCTGGGAAGTGACTTGGTGACAATGCTCTCAGTTAATACCTCCCAGAATAAAGTGGTTCCCAGCTTTGCCACTGCATCTCTTCTTACATAACATACAACTGTGTGAAGTTCCACAACTTTGTATCACTAGTGTAAAGATTATGAAGGTTAGCGTAAGTGACGGATGCCAGAAGAGTGACACCGACGGTTTCTGTTTCCCAGATAAAACTCTTCTCTGGCTATAGAATGTATTTCTCCGGTTTTGCTTCATCTGTGCTAAGTCACAGGACAGATTAAACCATCATTCAGCTGAACCAGAAGAACATACGTATAGGTAACACTAACGTACAGGAAGGAAGGGAGAGAATACAGCGCTAAAATATGTGCCTGGCTACAGGTGAGGCCCTTGCTGAACATGTGGAGTAAAGTAAGAAAAAACCCCCAGTGTTTCAGAAGTAATAGATGAGCACCTAAACCATAAACTAATTGACATTATTGACATTATTTGCATACATACAGAGCAAATCACAGAGGACATATAGAAGTTATTTAATTCTACTGCATAGTCTGTTTTTAATTCTGCTTGCCCTGTAGATTCTGGGTGATTCCTCCCATTTCTAGCCTCATACTAAATTTGAGGGTCAACAATACAGAATTCGAACAATTGTTGCTGAATCAATATTTGAAGTGAAGGCTAATGCAAACTAGAATACAACTGAAAACGAAATAGATCTTTACAAAGCTATCCACAATTTTTTAAAACGCAGAGCTATTAACTGCAGACATAGCTACTACCAGAATTTCACCACTAGATGGCCTTATTTAAGTCATAACCGAGCATCATTAGTTACAAAGGTGTATGAAGCAGCAGACAGCACATACACATCTCAAATTCTGTTTCTCGGTATGCAAGATAATTTGACACTGATGCAAGGAGAGTTGCAACAGCACCGCTGCTCAAAGCAGATGTCCATTTTCACTAACTCAAGTAGTTGGAAACCCCAGGAATTAACAGTTTCATCTGAAGCCTTGAGCAGCTCATAATTATAGCATATGACAGAAGTTTGATCTCAGCTCTCCTAATGTCTAAAATGGTGGGCTTCCTCTTTCAGACTTTGGCTGCGCGTGTCTGTTGTCAGTTATGATACACCAAAGCCTCAGGACACCGGAGCTGAGTCAATTTGTATCCTGATAAATCACAATTTCCAATCCCCCCAAAGCAAACATTTTAGGTTGTTCTTGACCTCCAGGTTATCTCAAAGTAATTTCTTAACCTACCTATCATTCTCTCTTGCATTTGAGTCACAGTTTATGTGCCTCGGTATTTACTGGCAATATTGTATCTTGAAGAGTAAAGGAAACATGAACTTTCTAACCTTAACATCCAGAACCACAGAGCCTTTACCTTACTTTATAATAGTATCAATGCACAGATGAGGGTAAGCAACTATAAATAAGAGCTCTGATACAGACTAAAACTCTGATAAAACTGGAATCATTAAAGAAAAATAAAATTTGGAGACTTCTACCCAAGTAATTACAGGGTTGGGCAAGAAATCTAAGAATGTCCTTCCCTGAAAGAAATACTCATGACAAAGGTGCTTCTTAGGAACAAGATCTCAGCTACCAAATAGAGTAAGCATTCTGAGAGCTGTGTTCTTGATGTGCATTTAATATATGGGTGGCTACATTTATGTTTGATTCAACCAACCCTCAACAGTGATCCTCAATCACTAAGTCCCAATTCTTTCTTTGCTTTTAATTTAATATTTAAAAGCAATTTCCCCCATTTATTGTGAAACCATAAGGCATTTAATTCCTATAATACTTCCCAAATCTTTAAACCCAAGTATTTGGTTACCCTTGCAGAACTTAGAGCAATAATAGGAATAGTCCAGAGGCAGCAGAGTTGCTCCCTCAGAGGCTACACAGGCCACTTGAGGAGCCACTACCTAACACTATAAAAAAAGCAGGAGTTAGCATGAAAGATGTTCCCCAACCGAAAGAGGTTATCTTTGTGTGCAGGAAAATAACATGAAGAACATTCAAGTACCTTGCACCTCCAAGTGAGTTTCAAATTCATTCATAATTGAAATGCTACAAATGAACACTACTGCATCAGAAGTATAACCTCTACATAAAATCTACCATAAACTAACACACCAGTAAAGAATATGGATCAGTAGAAAGCCTACTAGCTTAGCCTGAAACTTGCTAAACTTAGTATGATAGAGTTCATCCATTCACTCATGGATTAGATTTGGAAGTGTCTTACGTTTTTCTTAAAATTCCTAATTATTTCATTTTAAGCATCTATTTAAAAAATATTATCCCCAAAAATAAAAAAGGTAATTTTTCTTCTGAATAGTTTTGACATCATGTCACTTGATATACATCAAAGACAAATTGAGAACTGAGCTGTAAATCAGAAGCAATCCACTCACTACACAGGTGCAAACTTCAAGATAAAAACCACAAGAAACTGAAGTAATTAACAGCTTAAAAAACCCTGTAAAATTGCAGTTGGGATGCTATTAAAACCTCTGAGTATGGCAACGTGGCATAACTCTGCAGAAAATAACTTTTTCATTGCCTACCTTGCAGTGGTATTTTGCAGATGCTTTCAACCACCAAAAAAAAAAAAAATCTGAAAGTTGTTCTTCTGTAGTCTTAATCTTATACAGAAAGGTTTAACTCCACCCCATTTGTCTTTGAAATAAAAACTTCAGATGTCTCTGAAGCTACAAAGGAACAGCAAATGGTTCATTTTGCTTTTTTGATGGACTTGCAAAGTGAGGCAGGATAAGAATAATCTACACAAACCTGAAATAAGCAAGATTGCCATTTCCCCATTATCTTCCATCTCTGCTTAAAGAGCTACAAAATTTGTGAATTTCAGTGGTCAAAAGTTACCTGGAATTTTTATGATATACTTGATGTAAATTGCTTAAAACATTTCTTCATTTTGTTCTTATGCTCTCAGACATTGCAAACTTTGATTTAAACATGGCAAAAAATGGTGAAGTGAAAGTATCTTTGCTGAGCACTCAAATCTGCAGACACAGTTCTTCCATCACTTATAAGGAACCATAGCACACACAGAGTTCAGTTAAAACTGCCATCTTCCCAATTTCCATAAATCCAAGTGCCTTGATGTTTCAACACCACCCCCATCTCATCAGTGTTCTAGGCAGGTGAGAAAGAACATATCTGGTTGCACCTAACATGACTGTGCTTCAAATACACTTTCTAAGAAACAACCAAAGAGAAAGTTCAGCTTTCAATAACATAGCCCAATTCCTGAGTATTGGTTCAATTCACTGCTGGCAGTTATGTATATTTGTTTTAGAATCTGCTCAAGTTAGTTTTTCAACTTTTGCTAGGAAGTCTACCTACCTCTTTCATACAGTATTTTTCTTTCTGACATTTTATTTTATTAACTGCTATGCATTAAAGTGGCAGACTGCAAGAAAACAAATAGACACAAAGATGAAGCACAGCCAAAATTCTGGAACACTGGCTAGTTTGTTGAAGGTGATGAAGGAAGAGAGGATTGCAAATGACTCTTCTGCAGAGGAGTGTAGCCAGAGCTCAGTGCTGGAATCTAGGGATATTGCCAGAGCCATCAGCAGCAGACTCCTTGGAGGATCACTTGATCAGATATTTCTACTAAATGGGAGTTGCCAACACTGTAATCATCATTACAGTGCATGCGGCAGACAAAGTTCCTAAATACTTCCTTGAAAATTGACCAGTGTGCATTGGGTTTTGGTCAGTGACAGAGAAATTCAATTTCAGAAAAAAAATATTTGGGGAATATATGGGGATAATTTGCCCACAGAACTTATATTAAAATAATCTTTTATATTTTACCCAATTGCTTAAATTCAGCAGCTGCTGAGATTTACAGTTTCTCATTCCTTTCAATATGAAAAACTAAGCTTAGCAGTTCATAAATTGTACTGGTAGTTACAGAAGCAAAGAACATCCTGTGATAACATTTTTAAGCTCTAATTCACGTCAACTAAACTTAAAATGCTTCTAGATCGACACCATTTTTCAGAAATAAAATATATGTATTTGTTTTAGGCATGAAGACATATACTGCAACAGCTAAACAGAAAGTTCCAGTGTTAAATATTGTGTGAAAACCTAAAGTACAAGGGCGTATACAGATGGTGCCTAGGCTGGGCAGAGGAAAGGGGAAGGAACATCTGTCAGCACACAGGACAAGAAGGCCAGTTATGAAAGAGCTCAACTGTCTCTCCCTGTCCCTCCCATAAAGAAGTTTCAGTTATGTGAATACAATGGAAGCAGTCAATAAAGCTCCATTTTACTTGCAGCTAACATCAGAAATTAACTGCGTTACAATTCTGTACATTAGTTCATTTTTAAACAGTGAAAAAAGATGCATCTTTGCATTGTAATGTAAAGATACCCACTGCAGTCAATGGCACATTTTGGGACACAAGGAAGACATTTAAGAGCCTGTTGAGTGCATGTGATAAGTCACATAAATCTTTTGATTTTCTGAGAGCAAATCAGTCAACTCAAGTTTCCCAACATGAACTGCAATATTCAGCTTCTCTAAACAGCAATAACTAAGTGCTCAGCATTCAGAGCACTGTGGCCAATTGGATCCACGTCTCTATTTTTGGAGTTAACATGGATTTATTTCACCAAGGCTATTCCAAGAATCATTGAAGGAATTTCAGACTTCTGGGAATAAGTCTTTGTAACTGAACTTCTCAATGTTAAACTATTATAAGTGAATTATCTAGATCGCTATGAATTAACTGCAATAGGCGCAATGATCCGCTAACATTATGAAGCATACTGTCCCCCAGAGTTGGTACGAATAATTTTTAGACTCCTTTACTAAGAGGGGGAGGAGAGGAGCAATATTAGAGGGCATTAAAATCAGCAAGTTCCATAGAGTTACTAGCTCCTATGTATTTTTCTGTCTATTTGACTGAACTCTACCAAACTTACTCAGCCTATACTCAATTTCCACCAGTTAAAAGCTTCATATTTACTGTTGTTGAAGAGTTTTACTATGACATAAAACCACTCCTTGCCTGTGATGTTCCTGATCATCAAGCTATAAATGACTATCCTAAGGAGAACTTTAGCATTTTATTCCCATTCTTGTAGTTCATAGAAACTGAGAACAAAGCAAGCACTCCACATACCCTGGATAAGTAACGGGGGGGGGGGGGGGGGGGGGGGGCGGAGGGGGGGCTAAGGGAACTGAAGGATGATTCTGTGTTACAATACACCCTAGTTCCAACTAAATTGTGAGGTATACTTTTTTCAAGTGTTTACATACATTTTTATCCACCTTGACCTTTCAGATGAAAGAATGTGCCCCCCTTCCCCAAAGACTGTGAGCTCCGAAACAATGCTCAGAAAATACATTTCTGACAGTGCAACATATGTCCATTCCTCCACTCTGAAAGCTACACACAACCCCTGATGTCAATGTATCAAAGCCGAAGAAAATAACCACTATCGTCATTTTATTTATCTGAAAAACTTCAGTTTCTTAGCATGGAAAGCTATGAGCACTGATAATAACACTGCAAAATAGTCATGAACTCTCCCTAGTAAACACAGAAAGAATTTTTGCATTACCTTGTAGTTCACTGTTTTTCACCAGCTCATATTCCTATCTGCAGCATCTATTTCGGTATAACTGACATTGGGAGGAAAAAAGTCTTTATCAGTGCTTGCACAGAAGCTCAATAAATACATATTAATCTTGGTAATGGTGTAACTAGGGGCACAGAAAACAAAAGGAGAAAGTTTAGCTCAGTCAATATCTAGTACAACAACTTTATAACAGGGTCCAAGCCCTAGCTTATTGTGTATCCAAACAAGATAAACAGTAAAAATGAAAGAGAAGAGCTGTTTATGTTGAAGAGAAAAGCTTGCTAAAACATGAGACACTGAAGCCAGTGACTGTTTCTAGCACTCCTGCAAAAGAATTCTCAACATTAGCATTCTGGCAATGCTGTAGTTGATGGATCCATACAAGTGATAATATTTTGGTATTTGCAAAACTAACCTAAGTGATGACTGTTGTATAGTTTGCAGGGAGTGAGACCTCATAAGAAACAACTGCAACTAATTCTTTAAAAATCCACATTATTTGTGCTGTTCTCTGACCCAGCATCAGGGCTGGTATACTTCCTATCTTACATTAATAGCTAAAGAAGAGCTAATGGAATTAACATATAATTCATTAGAGATGTAATATTTTACCTACAGTAATATGTACATACCTCAACTGCAGAGCAGAAGACAAAGACAGCTTCCTATGTTTTCAGCCCACTCTGTCTACCTTGTATTTTTATATTGGTGCAAGCTAAGTGACAGAAGTAGCAGCAAAGGGCATTAGAATACATGATACTGTATTACTCTTACGAGGATAAATGGCTTTCGCTGCTCCTTTCCCACACTATGTAGGGTTTACTCCATCTTCTACCACTGCTAAAAGCATTTCCCCTCTTCCCCCCCCCTTTTTTTGGGGAGGGGCGGGGGGGGGGAGAAGGAAGCAGACTTCCCACAAAGTACATTTTCACACCTTGAGATATGCACAGACTTGCTGCATATTCAATGTACTTAAATGCTTAATGGAGGTTAAAAAGGTGTGGGTTTAAAAAAAATCTCATGGTAAGATCAGTCAAAAGCCCATTCTCAGGTAAAAAGCAACTACTGGAGCCAGTATGATGATTTCAATTATCCAGCTACTATCTGTCTGTGGCATCATTTGTCTAGATTGCATTATGCTTGGTACTCATGGAAAAGCATGCACTTCAGTCTTCCAAACAATGATTCTTGAGTATTTTAAATTAATCTATCAAACTTAAGGTACAAGGTTCATAAGCTCTTTCTTTCCATAATCAAAAACTAACTTTGTAGGCGTAGAGGTATAGTGAAGCATCAAGAACTTTCAATACAGCAGCTTTCAAAATAAAACAAAAAGGAAAACCTCTATCTAAAACTTGCATTTAATTTGGTGACTGCAGTAATTCAAACACATTCTTCCATGTATAAAACCTCATACCTCCCTCTACCACTACTAGCTTCACGAGAAACCAAAAATTCCTGGGAACCGAGTAAGTCAACACCCAGCATGTTGGAGATTTCAGTTATGGAAATATCCATTCAGCCATAGCTGGTAAATCTGCCCGGTCATTTGTTAACAGTTTTCAGGTCAGTAAGTACTTTAACTGCTGCAAAAGCCCCATTATAGCCATGAGATATATATAGATAAAAAATGAAAGCAGATGCTCTAACAGGTGTAGTCTTTCTTTCTCTCAACTATCATCACTGGATAAATCTTCGGACTGTTATGCTAATAGATTCTCATCATTGCTGTAAATGACCACCTTCTCTGAAAGCACAAGCCAGCTTGTTTCACCTTGCAATGGAACTGACTAAGCTTGCTCCTGCTCAATTAGAGTCAGTTACAGGAGTGGTAAATCAAATAAATTTCTGTTTGCTTTTCATTAGTTTTCAGAGATTTGAGTTAATTAAATTACCGATTATCAGAATGAACAAGACTCCTAAGGCTAAGATTTTATATGAGTCATCTCACTTTCAACCCAGTGAGCCAAAAAACTGTGGGGCCTATACATTGTTCCAACTAGGAAGATAATGGAGTCTGGCATCTTTGATGCTATCCTTTTTCTTTATAATTATAGCACACTGTAGAGTATTTCCCTCAACACAGTAGAAATCAAAAAGGGCAATCTTCGTTTATAGTTCCAAACCACTTCTAATAAGACCTTGAACCAGTAAGATGTTTTATTTTTGGCAGTGAGAAGTGGTGGGAGGGTGGGGATGGAAGGTCACACTGGAAAGCTTTGCTCAAGGTACATTTACAGGTTGCTTGATCCATCCTTGGGGCCCTTTTCTGCAGCAGTTCTTCCTGTTGATCTCACATCTCCTCTGTTGATACAGTACCTCCCAGAAGGCAAGTCTCCCTCCCTCAGATTCCTTGAGGGCTCCTCTCCTGGAGTTACAGTCTCCTAATTGAAGCATTTAAATTCAGTTTATGTCAGGGAAAGAGGCATGCTAACAGCTTCGGTGTGTTATATATGAAAACCATGGAGTATCACAGTTTCCCTCTTGTGCAGGATAAAAACAACTCAATTAAGATCTTTTTGGTACACACACAGGACTCTACATGGATGAAGTTCCTGTTGCTGCAATTCCTGGCATGTTGTACAGACACTATGGAAAGCAAGACAAGAATTTCACCAATATTTCCCAGGTAGGAGAGCACCTAAGCCAGCAGTTGCTTTCAAAGAGAAGTAACCCAAAGAGCCATGCATCTAAATTAGCCAAACAGCCTATTTCATTTCCTAAACATGTAATTGCCCTAGAAGCAATACAGGTGAGAACATCTTAGACATTCCTCTCAAGAGCACAGATGAGTGGTGGCTTAAATGCTATCTTAGTAACAGATATGTAGGACAAAAGGCAAAATTCTCCACTCCCCTTGCCTCCCCCACTGCCAACACTGCTGGCCCCTGGGAAGAAACAGTGTCAATTCTATCAATTCCTCAAACCACTGAGGTGAAGAAATCCCTACTAGACATCTGCAATCAGTTAGTAAAAAAATGATCTGCAAGAGAAAAGAGCCAAGCTCTCATGGGTGACAGTCATGTAGCAGTCACATGCTACTTACCATGACTACTTGTCTGTCATAAAACATCTCAAGTTGGAAGGGGTCCAATAAGTCCAACTCCCTGCTCCTTGCAGGACTACCTAAAACTAAACCATATGACTAAAAGCATCATCCAGACACTTCTTGAACTCTGACAGGCTCCAAAGAAGCTAACATGCTGCAGCCACGCTTGTTGGAATACAGGTTAAAGAACCATTCAAAACACTGGAGAAATATAAATGAACTCTTTGCACAAGGTTTTTCCTCGAGTGAGCCAAATCCAAGTCAGTCATGCTACATCATTGCACAAGCAGGGCACAGACAGAAGCCAGGCTTCCAATTTATTTTTTGGTCTTAACATTTGCAATTAGCACTTTCTCTTCTAAGATTCAGTTTTTTACAATCATTTAGTGTTCAAAATTGGAAAAGTTGGTGTTACTTGAAATACACATTCTATAGGACACAACAGGATAAATTTCAGGATATTCATTTGGCAAATCAAGGTTCACTACATCTCTCTGGCATCAAGTGACAGTACTATATCTTTCTGGAGAGAAAACAGATCACCATGGTGAAATTGCTTATCTTTTCTTTAACTTGCTTAGCAATATTCTTTTAATTGTTTTCATTGGCAATAACACAGAAGGTAAGGGCTCTGTTCCCCACTGAATGGAGAACTGTAAAGAACCAAAGAATTCAAATGGTAAGCACATCCCAGAGCGCTGTCACCACTGCGTGACCAAGCCTTCCAATAGTCTAGCTTGACTAAGACATAGCACGCTGCTCCATAAAAACCCAGCAGTTCCCAAGTTACATCAAATTGTGTTACACACACATCACAAAAACCAGGATCATCGCTAGCCCTAACTGCTTCATTAAATGCAAGATAAATTTCAATGCTCAAATATCCAAAGTGATTCTGATCTGACACCATTGTGTTTTTTCATAACGTTTTTTTAAACGGGCTTCTTTTCACTTGCATTCATTCTGTATCTTCAGACTAAAACCAGCTTCACATTTAAGTTTTAACCCAAACCAAAGGCCAGCAGTTTTCCCTTGGAGATCTGATTCTCAGTCTTTTAATCCCAGCAACTCCAGGAAAGCCACAGATCAAAAGTTAAGTAGTCCCAGTCAGAACAATTAAAGGAAGATTAACACAGAATTTATTTATTTATTAAATACAAGAATATTTGACTAGCTTTCAGTACAATTCAATTATTAGAATATCGGGACCATCCAACACAATACTATCAGGTGCATTTTATGACCATTTTTTCCTGCCAGATTTGCTAATCAATATCAAAGATCAAGTTACTATTCTTCAAATAAAAAAAAAGTACATTCCCTAACACTATACAAGAGAGTACCCTAACAGAACTCAGAATGGAAGAGCTGTATCTTCTGTAGGATAGCTTTAATTTCATCATTGGTTCACTAAAAGAATTTTCTTTCTAGTTCTTGAAAGAGAATTAATCCAATAAACAAGGAAATAAACGCATTGATCCTTTGGTCTATCTACGTTATACTTATTGATATAATTGATATATCTGTAGTGCTTAAATTATGAGTCAATTCTGTGTTTTTCACATAGTTTGTATTAATGGATAGTGAATTAGTAAGCACTTCAAGGACTAGAATTGGTATTCAGATTTATTTACGACTTTTTTACTGATCAAAAAAGCTCTACATGCAAGAATCAACACCTGGAAAAGTATAGCTAGTGAACCAAAAATCAATTTTTCAACGCTGCTGCACTATGGACAGCAAAGCACAAAGCTTCACTTCTTACATTTGGTTTTGACCTAAGTAGCACAGACTTTTATTAGGTGTTCACCTGGCCAGCTGCCCTGATACCTTGTACTTAGTACATTATAACCTGAGATGAGTGATGGTAAGAAGTATTGTTTTCTGCTGTAGCCTGTGCCAGAACAAGGCTCCATAGTTCTGAAAAAAATTCTCCATATACTTGAAAATTGTGAAGCATAAAGTAAACCAACCCATTCAGACTATGCTTCAGCCTGGCTCGCTGCAGATTAATAAGTGATCAGTTTGCTGCCAGCCTCCTGCCCCAAGATTTCTACAGGCATAGTAATTGTTCTGGTGACCGAGAGCCTGATGTGACCCAAGACATTATCTTTTCTGGAAGCTATTTCTCTTTATATAACCAGACACTCCTACTAGATACATAAAAGTAAGTCTCAGGAAGCCATGTATGTGACAGGTCAAAGTTTGATTTGCAAGCACACTCATGATATGAAGCAGCCAGCCAAAATATATAAGTCCTCCAAGTATTCCACAAGGCAAAAGGCTTCTTCATGGCTGGTTGAGAGAGGAAGATTGTCATCATGGGCCAAACAGGATCCCTGAAGCTGCCGTTGCAATGTGAAGAACTCTCATGTGTATTAAGGCCTTTCAAGAAAGCAAACTGGGAAGAGAAACAATCACCTCATCACTTCAGTTTCATATCTTCTGTTTTATTTTAAGGCTTACTAGTGAGGGCTTTCATGTCTCTGGGGAACTTAATGTTTGTTTAAGTTTCCAGTCTTAATGTTTGCTTAATAGAAACTATTTGTAAACTTCTAGTGTTGTCATGTCCAATCTCTATTTGTATTTGTTTCTCCAGCATTTTTCCTCCCTCCTGTGTTTATTTCTGCTTTGACACATCAAGGGAGGGCCTACTTTTGGCACACACTCTTGCCAAAACAAATTGTTTTATGCACAATTTCCTTTCATCAGAACTTCAACATATTAACAACTTGGTATATTGCATATAAGTGTATATCAGGGTTAAAAAAACCAATGGGAGGAAGAATGGGACACATGTTGAGGCAAGAAAGATTAAAGGAAAATATTTCTCTGAATTAAAGCCCTCTTAGGAGTGCAGTTGAAACACTACACCCTAAGTTTGTTTTGTCCTTAGACAAGTTCAACCCTTGATTATATCACGTTTACAAATAATTTGGGATCAATCCTCCTCTCCTGGAAACAATCAACAAGAAGTTTAAAGCAGAACACTTTCTCTTTTTGGCAGGGGAGGGAGACAGTGGGGAGGGCAGCTGGTTAAAAATTAAAGTTAGTAGAAGAGTAGAACTAAAGCGATCAGCTATTAACTCTGTCTCAAGTTTGCCTATGAACTAGCAAGTAAAACATGTGGCAGTTTAAGTGAACACACTTTTGTATATTAGTTAACATTGATCTAAGTCAAAACCCTCCACAGAGCCCAGTTAAATGTGTACATTAACTTCTATGATTATTTTCTAGATACAGATTTGCAGATGTTAACTAGAATAAACAACAAAATGAGCTCAGCACTTCACATTCAAACTTGAGATCTAGTATAGTATATTAAGTAATCTCTATTGTCCAATTTAATCGGTATTTGGCAAAAACATCTTTGATAAAGGGTAATGTCAAAAACATTTTCTTGCAGATCCTGGTCTTGAGATAGTCTGTGCTTTGTTTAAAATTCTGTTCATTGTCAACAAGTTCTGCACAGTAAAGATGACAGGCTTTATGCCTTTATTTTGGAAGACGTATTTCTTGAGTCAGTAGTAATGCAATGTCAAATAAGCTGACACACATTATGAAATCAGTGTTGTCACACAAGGTTAACATATCCAAGCAGGTAGGAACTGCCCTCAAACATACCTGCCCACATGTTCTATTATTCCAAAGGCATTCACTGTGAACTATTAGCTGTGGAAAATTGGGAAGTTTGTATGTGACAAGTTTACCTTGCAGCATAAGTAGCTTGTACATTATTGACACATTTTACAGCATTGATACTTATTATCTCATATCACCAGTACTATCCTTTAAGGACAAGAGATTTTGGAGAGGTGTCACAGCACATCATTCACATCACAGCATTAGTGTTTCATAGTTGTGTGTCAAATGTGTAGCATGCCTTTCATTGCAACATGAGCAAATTTTCCAGACAGTAGCACAAAAGAAGGGGATCAAGGAAGTGAGGGGATGATGCATTGACAGCAAAGCTGACATGTCGGCTGCTTAAAAACAGCTGAAAGTCTTGCTTTCCTTTTGGTGATAAGTTTATGGATTACCATTTACAGATGAGTTAGTGGTGATGTTTGTACATGGATATGAGCTCTGTTTCCTGCCCTCACATTTATATTAGAACTCGTTAGGTAAGACTTGACTAGTGTGGAAGTTGGTTTCAGGTTCTGATTATTATTGAACTTGAATTAAAAAAAAAAACAACAACCAACTAAAACAAACCCAAAAACAAAAAAACAAAAACCAAGTGTCATGTCAATGAGATATTGAAAGCAAAGACACATACTAATGTGAAGTGAGAGGAGTCAGAGATAAAAGTACCTAATGTTGGGATGAATTTGGCTGTAATGAGACTAACCTCTAAGATGAAACAACCCAAACACAACACACAAAATTTACTCTCTGCTTCTTCAGAGGAATGTCTGCCTTGACCATTCAAGTGTGTACAGAACCATTTGCTTGGATATCACCAAAGGATAATTGCTCGTATCCCACCCCATCCTTCTTTAAACCTAAACTAATGACTATTAATTTACCAAGTTCAACTGAACATCTTTATGTATTAACTAGATTTCAGTCAATCGACTACATTGTTATTTATAAAGCAGCTGTACCTCCAGAAGCTACAGATGAACATCTACATTTCCAAAGATTTCTTTGTGGCTTTCCAGTTTTAGACCAGAATGACATTTGAATGATGTTCACACCAATGTGCCAGGATAAGAGGCAAGTTCCTGTTATCAAGATGTAAGGCAAGAGGCTATAAGCACTGCTCCCCACCACCCATGACAACTTTCTCCTTTGAATGAGAAGTCCATCTCTTTATAGAAGGGTTAAAGATAATGCATCAGCTTATGCTTAAGAAAATGTCTGGATAAAGTAATTTCATTTAGGAATATGACCATTTAGAAATATGGCTGAGTTTCAGATCAAAGTAACCCTACTGATGGTAACAAAGCAATTTAGGTTGAGTCATTTGGCTGATACAGAAGACTCAGCACATACAGCCAGTGCCTCGCCCTGCTCCTCCTCAGCGCCGAGAGTACAGTGCAGACATGCTGCAAGAAGAGTGCAATCCATCTAATAAAAGCCAAATTTTTGTCATGACTCAGTTAGCGGTATTTAAGCCACAAAACTCCTTTTATAAATATATCCAATGCAGGAAAAGTTGACAGAATTAGGGAAAAACCTTTGAAAGATCAGAGCAAGCTTAGAAACTGACCAACAGAGCTGAAGGAAGGTTATGCAAAACAAACATTGTGAAGCAACTAGCCACAAAACTCAGTTTAAATGAAATTCAGTCCTTTTTCTTTATGCAATGAGTCATTTTCCTGAGACTGCAGATGACCAACAGATCATATGGCTACATTTCATAAACCCATCCATCCCACATCTGGCTTCACAATAGTCTTACAGGAAAATGGCCAGAGAATGGTCTAATCAAAATCTTCTCCCAATTTTAAGGCAAAGTTAATCTATGGATAGTTTATATCCATGTGATGTAGAATTTATTTACCTCTTGCCTCTTTCCCCTCAAGCACTTGTAGGCAGCAGCCTTCACCCTCACTGATCAGGCTTCAGTTTATTCTGCTTAAAGGCCCATAACAAGCTTTTGTGGCCATGGGTTACCTTGCCTGCAAGGCACAGCTAGGGAGAACAAGGGGAAAGATGGTGTGAAGCTGAGGAGGCTGTGAATGGAAGCAAGGCATTAATCAAACCAACCAGTCTTAGCATTTCCATCCTTTTTCAAGCAAAAAGTTAGCTTCTCCCCACCACCAGTTTTCTCAATACAAATAAAATAAGGATAACTGGTGGACTACAGAGGGAACACGAAACATGTCAAGTTGAAAGAAATAGAGGGCTTTGGTAGTGCCACCGCATCTTAAGCGGATTATGTTAACATTCTTTTCTAAAGTTCTACAAGCATTGGTGGTTCTCTCAGTCCTAACATAAGGATAAAATTTTCCTTTTGATTTGCAAGGAAATGTAATAAGTGTAACAAGCATTAATCATAATGGTGCCATATATTGTACCAATAATTCCTATTTGATAATATCCAGTGGAAGTAAAAGTATGTCCTCATTTTCTTTCCCTCATTTCTGAATTATCTGCTGTTTCTTACAATATATTCTTACAGTGTTCAAATTACTGACTTAACAAGATTGTAGCTGAATGTCTTAACAGTAAGCCTTAATAATTGCAACTTATATTAACCTCTTTCTTACAGAATTCATCCAGCCATCATGATACTGAACTACACCTGTTATGACAGCTATATGTAGTAGCAGAGAGCCCTAACATTTTCAAGACTGGTAGGCTGGATACTAGCAAGACTTTAAACTTACTGTACAGATATTAAACAACAAATGAAAAGAGGTTATAGTTCCTTCACAGGGTTTAATATTTGCAAAATAACTGCAGGTATCTACTGCATAGCCTGAAACAGGGGAGCTGGGGGAAAAGGAGTCTTAGAGGAACTATGTTAATCTTTAAATTTTGCTGAACAATCTGTCTGTCAAGTTCTGGTGATGCTAGCAAAACCTTCCAGACTTAAAGACAACTATAACACACAGAATTATTTCCTTACCCATTTGCCTATTTGTAAATGCTTTCTCCACGCACAAATCCACTCCTGACACATGGAGATCAAACCAAAAAGCTTGTTGTGAACAAGCATGATTAGAAGATGCTGATTTGTTGTTGTTATTGTTTTTTAAAGTAATTGCATTGTGGCACATGCAGAGTTTTTGACACTATTTGTTGGGTGTGGCCAGTTTGGAACAGAAATTGAAGAACTGATGATAAATTCTTAGTGCAGCTCTAGAGTGAAGGATCTCTTATGATGTTAATACAACTCATGCTATCCTCTTATATGATCTTGTTATTTTTACCCTCATTTTTCCCCCACCCTACTATCTCTAGGCTACCTCTCCAGGCTCTATACCACTCCTTACAATCTCTGCTTTGTATCACTGTCCTGCCCATACGTATGGCATTAATTTTGCATATGGTCAAGGCTTCAGTCTCATGAAACATAACAACTAGTACCTACCAACTCTGATGAAAGGATCATTCCACAGGCACACAAAGGCAAATGGCTTTGGACCCCCCACTAACACTAAAGAAAACTTGAAGGAAGGAAAATTCAGGAGTTGGCAGACCTAATTACGTTTTCATAAGATGGATAAGATCTTAAAAACTCATAAGCATTGGAACACTTCTGTATTACGTGTTTGAGACCCCAGTCACACTTGCTATGATTAAAGAGTCTGCAAAAGAAAACAAAACAAAAAACCCACCCAGGCCCCTAGAGGATCAAGAGACATCTGCCAGTCAGTGCATCTCTGGCATTGAAAAAAAGATGTTGATCTTGCCTGATTTTGATTAAGCAAGATAAAGCTTCAAAAGCTGAGCATTGCTATCTATCAGGCCTTGCCTTAAAACAAAAGTTCAGATGCACATGAGACCCTGTTGTCTCCAGATTGACTTTCGCCTACTACACAAGAATTGTTCCAGTCCCATGGGAGTTGATCACATTAAAAAGTGATCAGGAGGCAAGGATATGCTCTAAAAAAAAAAACCAGAACATGCCAGAAATGCTGAACATCTCCTTTCAACAGTTACAGGTGCTCTAACATTTCGATTTGGGGAACTAGCAAATAAAGCTTGTTAAATACAACAGCAGCACAATCCCAGTTATTAATTACTATGCCATTTTTCCCTGATTTTCACTTAAATAAAAAGAGATCCAGCTGTGAAAATTAACATAGAAGCACAAAATTGCAGGGCAAGCATAGGGATATTTGGTGATGCAACACCACAAATTACTTAAGCAATAAAAATGCGAGGAAGTTTTCCTTTAAAATACAGCTACTTATTTGGTATCCCATACAAATATACCAGATGAACAGTAGTAAGCAAGATAAGCGCTAGTAACATTGTCTTCATGTTTTTCTACTCTAACCCCTTCTCTACGATCACACATGCTTCTAAATGAGCCAGCTACAGAAACAGTTGACATGAACATTTTCATTCAGTTCAGGATGTAGCAAACTGCTTGATCAGTTACTACACCTTAATTTTGTAATGCCAGTTCTTCAGTAACTTAGCAGCATACTATTGAGTATTGCTTTCAGAATCTGGAAGAGGTAATTTTTGCCAGAGGATACTATTATGACTTCATTGCTGGAAGAAAAGCTTTCATTGTTTAAGTTACTGGCAGAATTTCATAGAAGAGAAGGCATAAGATAAGCTTTCAGTAGAATTTTCCATTCAGGCACGTATCCATATCTTTACCTGCCTTTGTCTTAGAAACTGTAGTTTGTCTATGATTCACCTTTCAGCTCTTATAGTTTGGATAGCTTGAAAAAATCCACCCCATTAAGGACTTAAATAATTGAAAGCCCCTACGTGAAAAGACTTCAACCCTTTAAGATCTATACCAGATCTGTATCAGACTCAGCAAGTGAGTTAAGAACTTGAAATGCTGAGAAGTTTATTTCAACTCGGTCACACATTATCAGTGATGCTCACAGAAAAGATTTTACGCTAGCCTTCAGCCCTAGTGATTAGCTAGGCATAGCGTTAAGCAAGCTTTGGTACCACTTCTTAACCTTTTAATGAAATGGGAAGGCTACTTTGTACACGTTGCAGCAAAAGCAGTTCCTGCATATACCTGGAACTTGACTTTTGTCAACTTAATCATAGACCATATATCACATGAGCACAAATATGTTAAGATGTTTAGCTCTGGAACAGTTAAGTTTGACGAACTTGCTAGAAAAAAAATTAAATTCCTCTTTTCAACATTTCCCTGCCACCCCTTTAAAAACATTCCCAACACACTGGGTCAAAGTCTTACTGTCAAAAACAATGCAGCAGAACCTGCCACACAAAAAGTATGACCTGGAGACCAGGGCACCCAGGCAGGAGGTTAGCTACCTGCAGAATAGGGCTGAGGTCCCTCCAGGAGGCAGGCACTCCTATGGTAAAGCTTAGGCAGGAACTGGAGGCCCCAGGCTGAGCCTAGATGAGGCACATGGGCACATGGGCAGGGTTTGTGTGGGTCCCAGGTGAGGCTGGTCAGGACCATTGAAGCCTGTTGATGCCCTGAAGGCCCTGACTTTCTTGATTAGTTCTTGATGAACCAAGTTTTCTTCACTAAAAGAATCAGGCTGTAGAAGAGGCTTGCTTTTCTACCAGTAACAGCCAGAGTTCCAGAAGTACATGTGAGATTTAGGATTTACTAACATTCTAATTGCATTATCATTACAAAAATATTATTCCAACCCAAATTTCAGTGTAAATTTGACAGCAAAAAGGTCTAGTTTTCAAATTTTATACGCTATCAAACATCAGCAGAGCCCCCCACCTTCAACTGTGGGAAAGTTGATGTAAAATACATGATTCTGAGTGAACCGATTTCCCTAATTGCCATTGGTAAGTTGATTGATTTAATAAACAGCACATCAAAAAGGAAAACACCAGGGCAAAACCATATATGATAAAAAAATCCTTTTTCCCTCTGTTCATAATTCTCAGATTCCTTTGTACAGCAATCTGCACAGACAACTGCTCCAGTCCCAGCCCCTGCCTCACACATGACAGGGCATACATAAATGATCTATGCTGTGAGCCTGCCCTTTGCTCTCTTCCATTCTTATCCTTTCTTTCCACCAGATGCTCATATCCCTTCCTTCTACCCACCCATCCCCTGGATCTGCCTAGAAGGGGCTGCTTTTCTCTTTTGGGCTTCAGCTATCAAGTTCTTTTGACAAGTGCTTGACCAGCTCCTGAAAGAAAATCCGAGTATGTTCTGTACATTTTCAGTTTACTTCTGTTGCGTAGAGTGGATTCTTGAGGACTGCAAAAAGTCACACAGTTGGATGTCAGTGTACACAAGCATTGTTGGGCAGGGTTATACAAGCACAACTGGAGTGGTGTTCACAGTTTAACTTCTACTAGTACAATTTTGGCTTTCATGCAGGCCCCTCTTTGCATCCCTCTACAAGAAACACATTAAGCCACTCCAGTGTATACAGACAAATTCAACACAAGTTCATGATTTCCTTTTACTTTGCTTACTTAACCAATTACATCAGGGACCATTCCAAACCATCAGAATCTACAATATGGATTCAATACAGACACAGGCAGTTTTGTAGCTTCAAGCAGCATCACCCCTAGAGAGCCCACCACATACCTTGAAATCTGAAACCAGACATGGTTAACCAAGGCACAAAAACCTCATAACAGGTTTCAAGCCTGACAATTTCTATAAACACATGCTGCAGCAATGATGTCACTACTGCAGCTGTCCAAAATAGAAATATAAATGTATCCTTCAGAAGTGACCAGATGAAACTGTAAAACTAAGATAACTCTTAATTCCAAACAATAAAACCTCACAAATGTACAAACAACAATGTAAGTTACTTTTTTATCCAAGTTCTAAATCTTTGGTTTCCAACTCCTAAGTCCAGCTGCTTTGTTTAGGTAAATTCACGTGGCATTTCATTAATCAACCTTGATCATTCAGAACACTATTTTGTCCCATGTTCGGCATTGTTGCTAACAATTTTTTGCTCAAGAGCATTCAGAAGAGTGCATATGCTGTATAGATCAGGCCCACCATTCCACTACTTCTGAAGAGAGGATGTATGAAAGTTTATGAGTCAGTATACCTCTTGCTGCAATATCTCACTGTACAATGCAAAACTGAAAAGTTCCATGACAGCAGTACCTTTCTACAGTAAAAACCAGCATATAGATAGTGATTACCATTTAATCACCGACATTGGAACTCCATGGTCCACAGGAGAGCCATTAAAGCAAAAGGAATTGTTGTATTTCCTTTTGAGACTATTCCCAGAGAGGTTAGGAAGTTGTAACAAAGCCTAAAAGAGGTTATTTATTGGTTAATGCCACAAACAGCAAGCTGCTTTATATGTTTCTATTAAGGTTAACTTCACCGCAACTCTTCCTCTCCAGCTTTATCACAGATGTTCTTATTACTTAAGTAAACAACTGCAATTTGAAATGTTGCCTTTTTCATTGCAAAATACATCTATGTAAGTGATACAAGAAAGAAACAGTTGATTTAAAGATGTCTTTCCTGTCCATTACAAAAAATTCAAACACTGCATGATGTTTTATGTGCATCTGATTCAGTGTATACTACTTGATAACCCATTGTACACACTGTATCCATTTGGCAATCGGTACAAGTAGTCAGATTTGAGAAACACAAATTTGTGCAAGTGTTTGCATTTACTACCAGCTTTGGTGGCCAATTTGGTGAGCAAATATAATCAGAACAGGTCAAATCCTTAACATGAAAAGCCTAAATTATTCCTTTCTGGGTATAGGCATGTCAAAAATTTCCCCAAATTAGCAAGCAACTATAGCAGAGATGTCTAAAAGCTGCATTTGTTTTCCAAGGTATTTTTCAACTGGCAAGAGGAGCTACCACAACCTTTTCGGTGTAGTAATGGCGCACTGCATGTGCATCAATGCTGGCAGAGGCAAACAAAACGTATAAATCCTGCTATGGCTTAGACAAGATAGAGAGAAAATTCCTAAATGCTGTCAAGACTCCAAAGGTTCTGTCCACGTACATTAACAAACACTCAGCTAGCAATTTTTACTGTTAGAGACCTTGACATTTAGAAAATTTAGATTGACAGTTCTAGATTTGGGGAAACAAAGTCTGCTCTTCCTGTGCCACTGAAGTGGCAGCTATGTGTCCTCTCTACTCTGGTAAATCTTAGTTACAGGAGCCTCCTGCTTCACTGAGGAAACTTTAATGAAGTTTTTCATAAATGTGGCATTCTACAACACAAGTTTATCCAAGGACAGGACAATTTTCCTCCTAAAGTTGACAGGTAAACTCATCTGTCTCTAACAGGAATCTTAAAGCTAAACATTTATAGTAAATATAGACTTAATAGACCCACTTAAAAAAAAAAAAAATCAAGCCTTATAGAGCAAAGTAAATGGAGGTTGGTCAGTAAATGGTGTATTCACACACTCTCTAAAGTTACCTCAACTACTTCAGGACTAAGGTTTTGCTTATTTGCTCCCATCATACTAAAACTGAGTTTTCCACCTGAGGGTATATCCCAAGTCTTGTTGCAAAGTTATGCTCCACTTGCTAGGATTAATTATTTATACTCAAACAACAAATGATTAGTTATATAGCATTCAGGAAGATTCATCAACTAGAGAAGATAACTAATTATATAGTTACAAGCAGAACTTTTACCTCCACAGAAATTAGAATAGAAATTGTTTAAGCTATTTATGGACTGAATGTGGCACACAGCTTACGTCCCAACTGAAAGTTGGGACAGCTTATGTCCCACCTGTTAGCGAAGCAGATAAAAGAAAAAATTTAAGATAAGTTACATAAGCCACATTGCGACAATACATTTTCACCAAACCCAAAGAAAATTAATATTACATTTCAACTTCTAGAGGAATAAGTCAAAGGGTCTTCAGCACAAATACATGTTGGAGAGGCCTCTTACTTATTAGAGGGAAAAATACAGCAAGGTAAGTTTTACTTCTCACTGGAAACAAGCTAAAGCTACAATCCATATTCTCTAGGAAAGATCTATGAATCAGTGAAATTATCTCATCTACTACTATTTGACAATAGCTATGAGGCAGATTACTAAAGGCAACGTTTTCCAGATGAAACAGTCCTCTAATTAAGCATGAAGAGTACTTTTTTTGTTGTTTTTCAGTAAAGACTGCTGTGAGGCAAGACAATAGAAATGGCACCATCTGCTAATAATCCAATTAGAGAATTTCAAAGCAACAACTAAAAAAGCTAGCTGTTAGTGATTTATTTTTCTAAACATATTTTTCAATTACACCACATGGAGGTCCACATGCTTTCTAATTACATTCTACTTGGAAACTACAACAATTTATGGGATCAAGGAGAAATCGCATCATGGGGTAATGCAAAACACGAGCTTTTCCCAGTTATATTTTTGTCTCTAGTTGTGACAGAATACATCTATAGCTTTACAACTTTTTCTCATATTCCCCCATGATATGCGATAGTCAACCATGTCTCAGACATCACTTTTAGCAGAAGATTCTCAGGAATTATCTAGGATACATCCTCTCTTCCCACTTGGTTGATAGTCAAAATTGTGATCAGACGCACAAAGACAATGCTAACTTGCCTACTGTGACTAAATGCTCTGAAGTGTTGTATTTAGGAACCAATTGCTGCTTATCATTCCAGACTACTTGCACAGAGATGGGAATTGGCTAACATTGTTTAGGTGGGTCAGGTGTTTATCAACAAAACTCACTGGCTCTTGGCCTCTTGCTGAAGATAACCAAAAAAGAAACACTAATGTTTGAATATGTCTTCAGAAGATACTGACAACTTTGGGAAAACAGTTTTATCCTGCTTACAGGAGATGCACAAAATAAGTGACTTGCTTAAGGCCTCACAAGTATATGAATGAAGAACATACAGAATTAAATGCATATAATGAAGTATTGAGGTACACTTCCTCTAATACCACAGCAACTCACTGTTATATGAATAGATATGGCCAGTGGATTAATATGGCCACACAGAACATAGAACTGCAGTAGTTAAAAGTGCCTAAGGATTAGAAGCTATTTATCTTGACAAGAACTTTGCTGAACCTAGGTGTTTTAGTTCTGATTCTGTCTTAAGGTCATCCTGTATATCTTTTCACATCTCTCTCACAGTATGCTTAAAGAACACCATCACAGACCTATTCAGGCAGATACCAACTTCAGTAGGATACAGCTGAAAACTCAGTGTGGACATTTTTAGTTTCCTGAAATCGAATGATCAGTTTCTGCCCTTCAGTGAATACACTATGCTTTATTGCTAAAGGAGGACATACTGATAGCAAGGAAAAGGGCCCATCATCTCAGTTTGACACTTCCCCCATCCTTTGATTAACTAGTTTAACAACTGATTCTTTTAAGAATATGCATAAGATCTGATAAAATATGTCTGTTTGTATTCCTGGTACATGACAATCAATGAACATAAGCTTCATCTACATCTAAAGAAAAGATAAGCACAGCCAATTCTTTCTGCCTAACTTGTATTCTTAGTCATCCAATGTTACACTTCTTTAAAATAAGCATTCTTGACTATATTCTTATACACAGAGACACTGTTACTCAAATAGAGGGTGAAGTTTCTCAGAAATGTGTCTAGTGCAGGAGCAAACTGAGAAAAAATAGTTGGTGATTTGAGGCTTCAGGTTTTACTCCATCATTAATCAACTGCAAACAAGCATAATTCAGTCAGCTGCATCCTGCATATTTGATTGCATACCCTATCCTTTACATACCCTACCCTTTAAAAAAAAATTACAAACACAGCATACCTTGTGTCCTACATAATTTTATTCAAAAAGAGTTACACACACCTTTTCAGAAAAAAAAAGTTTTGATTGAAAGTTGTTAGATAAAGCACAGTCACTTCATTCAGAAGACTACCACAGTCAAATGAAAGCAAATTTTTCAAGTGAGCACTTGAGTTGATGGCCTGTTGAGAACAGTCTTGATGAAGGTTACCCACACTGAAGAGAATTTCTGAAAACATCCTTTTGACTTAGAATCCATTTGAAGGTATGAATAACTCAGACAAAGTTATCTACTAGCTGTAAGTAAAAAGACCTATCAGAGGGAATTAAAACTAATGACTATGATGGTAACCTAAACCACTCTTAAGTAAGGACACTAAGCCTCCATTGCCCCATCCCATGTGGAAGTCAGCTTACACTGCAGATGCTGGTAGCCAGGATTCTTGTACCTATCTTTTGGTAGGACTTCAATATGATGTTACAAAGAAAAAGTGTGAAATAATTAGATCTGTCTTTCAGTTACACTGCCTCCAAAGGAACATCACATCCAACTAGAATGTGAAGCAGCATCCTGTTTTAATCAAGGAGAAGTTCTTCCAAGCTGTAGAGTTTTTGATCCAAAGGTGATTTTATGGCAAAAAAAAAAAAAAGATCTGTTAAAAGAAGTATTTGTCTGGAAAAACTTCAATAGCTATGTCTTCTCCTGTGGCCAACAGCTGCTAAGCTGTAAATCATATCTGCCATAACTGCAGTAGGCTCAAATATTTGTTTTTTCCTCTCATTTTCCTTCCTCCAGGTTAGCCTCCAGACAACAGCACAAAACATTAATAAAAGTCTCAGCTAATGAGCTTAACAGGGTTTTATTAGGCCTTCAGAAGCAGCAACCTGCTAGCTAAACATTTTCCTACAATGTATTGAATACCTTGTTGGTGGCAGTATATAGCTATTTGAAACAAAAGTAGCACATATGTTTTTGAAAAGTAATTTACCATGTGCACACAACAGGTTTGAGCATTGTTGGGTTTTTTCCTTAACAAAAATAAAGACAGAAGAGGTGACAGCTCGGTTCTCCATGAGCATTACATTATTTCAGGCCCAGAGCAACCATTCACTACCATTATGCATGTGCATTCTCATGCATGAAAGAACCACAAAGTGCTTGCTGGGCCCCACACCGTCAGAGGGTCAGAAGAGTCACTTGACAAATACTGAGCTTGTGGTTGTGCTGTAAAAGAAGCCACCGACAGCCACAAGTAACCACTCCCTAAATACCTCATTTAACTTGCCAAGCCACATAAGTGCAATGAGTTGACAAAAATGTCTGTTTTCCTGAATTTTATAATATATGGCCAATACTTCTTTGTACAGCAGCTCTTGAAGAGGTGTCAAAGGCTGCACAGGGGTCACTGTTGCAGAAGAAATGCCCAAATCTGTGAGGACAACAGAAAAACCTGGTGGCATTTGCTGCTCCCACTCCAAGAATGGACTCACTTGTGTTGGTCTGTAGAGAAAGCTTTCAGGCTTTTTAAAACTTAGAAAGCTGAAATGAAACCTTTGGGGGTTGATTAATCCCCCAATGTTGCCCACTATACAGAATCTATGAACAATACTACTTTCTTCTTCACTCACCTCTTGTACTCCTGCAGTATGGTGGAGCACAAGTTTTGCTGGTAACCAAAAGAAGTTTTGGAATTTAAACACAGGGGATCTTTCTTTTGTTTCTTTTTAAACTTAAGGTGCTTCACGCATGCCTGGCAATAGCTTACAGCTGTGCCATATTGAACCAAAGGATATCTAACCCCATATCCTGTGTCTAACAGTAGCCAATAGCAGACGTCTGGAGTGTCTCCAATGGGACCATTCATTAGTTGAGCTAGCGTAGTTATTTCAAAACCATCTTTAAACTGGTTCATTTAAAGTAGCAGCAGCACAAAGCTCAATGCAGGCTAGCCTACTGTGCAGCAGGAGGCAAGATAGGATGTAAACATACCCCGAGTTTCATCACCTCCTTGCCTGACAATATACCTTCACTGAATAACATGCAACAAAAATATTCTGCAATTACATCCAAATATTCCTGAGTTTCTAAGTAATGAATACATTTATGCATTCAAAACCGCAAGCAATCTATTTACTTAATGAGCCATCTGACCCTGTGTGACTTCCTGTTTCTTTCTATTCAGATGCTCTGGGCCAGAGGTTAACATACAGCTTCTTGCTCCTACCACTTGCTGAAGAAGAAAAATCAAGGCTTATCTAGACAGCATCAATGCTGCTGAGATAATATCAGGACTTGAAGCAAAATGACTTGGATGGCTTTTTCATTACTGCTGGATGCCCCCGTGAACTTGTTCCAAGTACAGTTACAAGACTTCTTAGATTCCATATTCCTTCACTCATGAGAAGGAAGGACTTATTTTCTTTTTATGAGTATGAATGCATATGAATACATATGCTAAGTTTTAAACCATGCCCTGTGTGAAGGGTTAATATGTGAGGAGTAAATTTCAAAGTGATAAACAACAAAACTCAGGCTCTGAGTATTTTTGCATGTACCTGTCATTGCATTAAACTTGTCATTGCATTAAACTTGTCATTCCCAGCATCCCTAAGATTGATCCTGGGAAACAATCAAAGCATTCAAAGTATAGGCAACTGTTCTAATAGGTCCCAAGATTGATTTGTTGAGATTACTGACTTCAGAGAACTTGGGTACATGCCATGACATGCATTCATTTATAACATAAATTGATAAGCTTCATTACCTGCCATTGCAGACTTTTAGTAGTGTCCATTTCTAATACTATGTTCTTGTGCATCAAGTAGCTAATAAGGAAAAATATGAACTGAGGAAGGCAGAGGTCTACTATGACATGAACTGTACAAAGAAGTGGTTTATAGAGTGGGCAGCTACATAAAATCAAGCTTGCATTACTTACAACTGCAGAAGTTCTGTGAAAACTAATGCCCTCCTAGTTGAATCTGTCTTAATAAATACTTGAGAAACTCCCATGCACTATCAAGTATGAACAAACTGCCTTTTCTGGTGTCAGTGTCTAACTTGGTCACAAAGGTTAAGGCAGACCATGAACCTGGGCTAAGCAGACTTGATCACTGTATTTGGAGGTACTTAGAACTGAACAGATATTCAAGGAAATCAGTCCAAGCATGACAAGCTGCAGACAAACCCTGTATGGAAGGCTGTGGTATTCAAGCAAAGCCTCTGACTCCTCACAGAATTCTAAACTAGTCACTGTTACATATGAAGTACAGATACTCAATGTTAAAAGTAATTTTGCATTTCACGCAGGCTGTATGGATTGAGCGACTGGCTACTACTGTCAACCTTATGCCATCTGTATTCAGTTCTTCACAGTTCCTGTGGCCTTCTATTAAAAGAGAACAAAAAACAAGAAATCCCTTTTGAGTAATTTATCTGTAATGACATCACTCCTACCTACACTGTAGTAAATAAACCACCTATCACCTTAATGCACCAACTTTTTATTTATCTTTTAAGGTTTTGATAGATTTCTTCACACAAAAATAGGAATTTGTCAGTCAACTGCCTTAACTTCAACAGTTAAATGGCATGATCCCAATATATAACCACTGAGAGAGGAATATCTGACCTTATCTATTGGCAATTAATAATGAAAGAATGTCAGGAGATAACGGATAGTGAGCTGGTACATATAAAAGTGTAAGTGGATTGCTGAAGGCTTAAGCAATAAGTGACTAAGTTAGAAGAATCAAACAAGTTATACTCAGTGCAGTCCTTTTTTCCAAATGGCAGTCAGATAACTCGATACTATTACACCGGGCAAGATGAAAGACATCTTCAACTCAAAGTTGTGTTAAGAAGTCCTAGATTACAATAGTCCGCAAAACAATTCCTGTACTTGTCTTTCCATGACCAATGGACAGAAACGCTCCTCCCAAGACTGATTTAGAGAACAAGTGCAACTTATAAACTGTGAATTCATAGCATAAAGACTTGTCTAAATCAGTCTCTGAAGGAGCCCATTGTTTTTAGATGGAACCTGAAGAGACTAACATCCCTAATGGTGCTCCTACTCTTGCATAGGGGCTTCTTTTGACAAAGCAGGTTAAACAAACAAGTGCATTCTGTGCACACCCCACAAAGGTGAGGGATTGAGCTGTAGAAATATTTGGAATGTTTAAATAGGAATGCAATGTTTCACTGTTATTTCTGAAAAAAAACACTGAATTAAAAAAGTCAGGCAGCATCTTTATAGCATGGTTCCCTAATTCACATCGATTCTTTGTAACTCAAATGCTTGAAATTTAGTGGGTTTCATGCTTGTGCAGCCAGACATCATCTGCAATTATCCTCAATTATACAGTACTTGAAAATTAGAAGTTTAATTTCCCACCTTTAGTGCAGTCAAATGCCTTGTGAAACAACGGCAGAAAAGAAAGCAATTTAGGAAAGAATTTTTAAGTACTCGGCAAATATGCCTCAGTCAGGATGGTGGGAAGTGTCAGTGGAAGAGTGAAAGCCTGCAGCCCCGGTGCAGCAGACAAGGGCGGCCGGGGGTAACGGTGTCCCAGGCCCACAGCACCACGGGGAGATGGCCCCGCCTTGCGACCAGCACCCGTTATCTGCAACACAGCATGAACAAACAGCATAATCTGGGAGCGCCACAGCCCGGGTAAGAGCTACGCTGTCGTGCGCCCAAAAGCTAAGAAAGTTAGATGGCAGTTTAAAACCTATTTACAAAAACAAGTTCAATTTTGTTATGTTCATGGTTTAAAAGGCACAGGCCCAGAAACAAACTCGCAGGCCAACTCAAGGCATTCATTAAACTACATTTAACAACGCTAGGGAAGATATCCCTTAGTACAGTACACTATGGAGTAACACCACAACACATTTTCTCTGCTACAAAATTAACTTCTATATGCCCCTTAATGTTTCACCTAGATTCTTCCTTCTGAAACCTGATGCATTTGAAAAAGCTAAACAGAGCATTACTTAGATTAGGCTTGCCATTGCTTCCAAATTTAACTCATTTTTTCACGGCAACTGTACTCCTATTCCTCCCTTGAGCGTGCAGTATGCCGAGATATGAGGTCATAGCAAAGTTTTAAGATCAAGATATATCTTTGTGACATGACTCCAAGATTCCATTTGACAGACAGCTATCATTTCTGTTTATAGCATATAGTTCAAATGAAAAGATACCCTTCTGAGCAGTTTAATTTCAGTTTTATTCAGCTCATTTGCTGAGAAAATGAAATGGTGAGATAGCACAGGATTTTAATGCAATCTATATATTCAGTATGTGATAAGCAAATATGTGATCACATATCACAGAATATTTAGTAGTCACTTCAGGTTTTGACTTCTATTTTCCATAACTGAACTATAAAAGTAAGGAAAAGCACAGCACACACAAACTTCTGATGAAGATATACTTCAACTGGAGGTAAAGAACAACAACAAAAACCCCCAAACTAAAACAACAACAAAAAACCACCAGCAGCACAAAGCTACTGGATATTTAACATGGTTTCTTCTGCCTTACTTGCACATTTAATGTTGAAAAATAAGTTGGTTTAAAATTAGTTATTTGTGGATGTTTGATCAAATATCATCAAATTCCACAAGAGTTACTTTAACATTAGTTACTAGAGCCATACCACTTCCTGTAGAATAGACAATCAATTACAGACTCTGAAGATAGCCAAGGTGCTGCTTCGGGTGGTAATGATTTCCATGTTCACTGGGAAACATACACATTTCACTTCCCCTTGTGAAAGTCATTGTCTCAAAACTCATCACTGGTCCTGAGTGAACCCTTCAACTAGACCGGGATACAAATCCTGGCTTTCATTTGGAATCCTCAATTATACAGTACTTGAAAATTAGAAGTTTAATTTCCCACCTTTAGTGCTTACATTCAACCAACTGTTGTACTGAAATCTGGACTGGACATGGACTGTCAGTATAAACTCATCCTTAATACCTCGGTACTTGTATAAATATAAACTAATATCATGCAGGACTCCAGCAAAATTTCAAGAGAGACAGCTTTAGAATTTCAAAGCTAATGCCAAACACTTCAGCTTGAAAAGCAGATACCACCACCATAAATAGCTCTGTGCATATAGCTACACAGTCCTTTGTAACTGTAGCTATCCATTAACCTTTTGGTAACACAACATGCTTGAGGAAAAACAGAGAAATAGCAAGCTATTAAAAATATTAATAAAGAAGTAGGTTTGCCAATACAGGATTTCTACTCAGTGTTAACACAGTATTTCCTAGCTTGGTATTAAAAAGTTCAACCAGAATGCACATATAGGTCTCATATTTCCAAGTCTATCCCAAACGCCTACAAACTAAAGTACATCCTGATTATTTCAAATAGCTGTCTGTTGAGACCTGTGTTAAAGCAACAGAAGTTTCTGTACCTGAAAAGAAACAGCACAGCAAATTATGAATGGTAATTTAAACACAAATTCTCCTCTCATTCATTCCCCACTATAAACTAATTGTTAATAATCCAAATGCCTTTCACTGAAAAGTCTGCTATATTAAGTACGTTTTAAGTACCTCTCCTCAGCTGTTCTACCCAAGAAAAACAAAAATATGTTTCTAATGAAGCTAAAGTCCATCAGCTACTAATGGGCTGCTTTCCACGTTGTACTTTTTAAACTTGCTTCACTCACCTGTAATTCCACAAGCAAGACGACTATATGCAAAGACAAAGGAGTAGGCAGCTCTAAGACATAACGCGAGTTCTATGCTGCAGATTAGTTGCACATAATGGATTAAAAAAAACCCCAAAACAGAAAACAACAAATCATCTACTAGCCAAGATATATCAGGATCTGAACAACTATACTAAAGGCTGGGATCTTCAGGGCTCCTGAGGAGAGGCAGGTGCTCAACACGTAACTATTTCAAACACTTCACTTGTTTGAAGATGCCAGCCAAAGAGATTAAACCCAATGCACTCCAATTCATTTTAATTCATATTCTGTTGGAAGGAGTATTAATTACATAAGCTTTTGCCAGTTTTCTGCCTAAACATTAAGCACATTTGACTCTATTCCCCTGAAGGAAAAGTAGGAATAAAGTAACTCTATCATCACAAAGGTGTATAAGGAGTCAGCATAAGTGCTCTCAAACAAAATAAAACCTCTGTGGTAAACAACTGACTCAGTGGATGAGTCTTCCTACTCCTCCCATCATATTTGAAGTTTGCCTAAGGAAAAGCCTGAATTGGGGCTTGCATTCTCAAACTGGGAAGCAACTGCCAAAACGGTTTGCGCTAGAAATTAAAAGTTTTTTAAAAATTTCAGAAGTACCTTAGATAAATGATCCGAGGCCAGGGAAGCTGTTAAATTTAAGGCAGGACCTAAGTAGTACTTAAGAATTAGGTAATTTATGTTATTCCTCTAGTTGATAGTGTATCATACTTGTGTAATATGACAGGACAGAAGTGGGAATAATATACCCAATACCAACTTCATGAAAGCGTGACAGTGAAAGTGTAGCTGGTTCTGTAGACCCATCCTATTCCCTCACTATAGAAGACAAAGCAATGGTCAGCAGAGCAACTGCTTAAATCCATACACTGTATTTCCAGAGGTATGGATCTTTCAGAATTCAAGCCAGCTCTAAGTATAGTAGCTCTTCTATTTCAGAAGGCTTCCAAAACACTGAACTTGAACTAAAAAACTTCAGTAACATCTTATATAATGTTCATAGCTGTTCTTTTCTTAGAGTTTCACATATTGTGCTGACAAATTTATGAATTTAAGTTCCAGCTTCATTATACTTTTCATTAATTGTCCAGCTAATCAGCAGCCTTAGGAAACCTTGGAACCATAAGAGTACACTGAATTGAGAATAAGCATAGGATAGCCAAGAATTTCATTATAGGATCACATATAGTGATGTGGTTAGCTTCAGAAAAATCAAATTAGGCTGTCCATCTTCCAGAATTATGGCTAGAGACCAAGCTAAGCAAGAAAATTAATGAGAAGCGAGATGACAGCAGGGAGATGTACCTCAAAATCTACTGCAAAGGTAACTGAAGTCATAGACAGAAACCCTGGACTGAATTTTCCTGTTAGAAATTTAAGTATGAAGAACTTTTTAAATGTATCTGTTTCTTCAGGCCTGAAAATTTCTTGCAGTCACTGAGCATCAATATGGTACAAATAGTAAATTAGAGAGCCAGAGCAGAGATTCGGATATAAAATGCATAGGGTTTCAAAAGAGCTTTTGTACTCAAATACAGGTTTTTAAAATCTTGTAGTCAAAACTAGAAAAAGAGTGAATAGCAGGTAACTAGATAACAGATTGCAATACCTAAAGGTCACGCTGTCTTGCTAGTGAATTCCTTAAGTAAATGAATATTGTCAACTGTAAGGACTCTATGCCTCAAGAGTTATGTTAAAATCTGCTAAGTGTGTAAAATAAACTACCTCAGCAGAAAGCATTAGGTAATGGCTGTCTGCCCTAATTAACTACATGACTTGCATGCTTTTCCCCCCCAAGGAGTGATGGGAGCTTTTCAATGAGCAGCTTCCAGGTCATGTAGTGCAAGCAGGCAAATGAATCATCTCTTCATCTAAACCTGGCAATTGATTATGGTTCTTCTTTTACATCTGGCTTTAATTAGTTTTTGCTTTCAAAGTTGGTGCACAGCATAGCATTCGATACCACTGAAACCCAAAGAAGCAATGAAGACTTAACCTGCTAAGTGCAGCAGCTGGCAAAAGCTCTTGCCAACTGAACAAAAATCTAGGAACTCATTGTACACGCCTGTTGCAAATATGTATTTTCTAAACGTACTTTTTGGAAGCACACTTATATACCAATAAAATCACGAGATCATTTAGAGGTAACCACTACTTTTTGCATAATAGTAGCTTTTGGGAACAGTCCTACTGCAGATTCTAGATTGAAAACACTTTCGCTATAACTTTTGACACACAGCTATCTGGCTTCAGAGAACAATATTTTAGGATTGAGCAAACATCTAAAAAATTTGTTAGAGCTTAAGTTCCACAAGAGATGGATACTAAAGACCCAGCTTGAGGTCTGTAAAGATTAAAGCTTACATCTTTGATTTTGATAACCTTGCCTTTTAATTCATCATGCAACTAGAAGAAAACAGTAATACTCTACATCACTGAACAGACCTCAAGGCAACAGAAGCACCTTACTTCCCTGAGAATTGAGCTTTGGTATGCAATACTGTTTGTAACATGATGAAAAAAAGTAGTAATTGTTTGTTTTATGCAAGATGTACTTTTTTCCCCCTCCGCTCTTCCTCCTCTTTTTCATATGCTCTTGCAATTCCAAAGACAGATCAGAAAGATCACATTAGTCCGTGAAGATCATATTTTGGAACAAGTCAGTGGCAGGTAAATTATTGTCTGATTACCTACCTAAACTGTGAACAGTGTGTGTCTATATCTAATGCTTTATGGCTGAATAACAGGTTTCCACTAGATTTACGGTTATAGGAGTCTTCTGTGTCAACATGTAATTTAGAGAATCAAGAGATCTCTAGACAGGGAATAAGCAAGGGTCAAGTATTGGTTATGTGCAGAGACTTAGCAGAATGGATGAATTCATAACTAAGAAAGTAGACTACAATTTAAAAAATGACCAATTACTGATAGGAATGTAGCTTTTGCTGAGAGTAAAGAGACTGACCGAATGCTGAAGATAACTACAGAAAATTTTATAAGATTAGAAATATTAATTCAAGCAGTAATAGCCAAAAGGTTTTATGGAAACGTTTGGGAAGGAGCAGCTTTTCTAAAATTAAGACTCAGGTAAAACACCCCGGTTGATCCATTATTGTCTTCTCTTGCAAGAATTACTATCCTGGGTATATGGGAAAAACTAACATTACAATATTTTACAGCATGCAAGTGTTAGCTTAGCAATGTAATTTTGCTTCTTATCCAAGTGAACAGCAATTCAAAGTTCTAAATAAACACAAAGAAGCTGTTGAATTTCACCCCAGTGTGGTCAAAACAAAATTTGACACCTTGAAGGAAGCTGCACTCAGCAAGGTGGAAGGTGCAGCCAGCCCCATTGTATGCTGCAAGTATGAATAATTTAGTGAAAGCAATAAATAAAGGTACATTTACAGCAAGTAAGCTGTCAAATAATTCAATACTTGCTCTAAGGCCAATCATACTTGCAGAAAATTTTAAAGCAAAAAACTTATCAGCTTCCGTGATATGAGGTAAATGCCCCAAGACAAAATAATACTATGCTTTAAAGGAGAAAACTGCAGAGCCTATCACCCTAGATGGTACAGGAAAACTAATGTAGTGTTCTTCATTTCTTGTTTTGACAACATTTGTAGCAGTCATTTCCACTTCCGCAGAATCCATCTCTATTATAATAATAAACTGCTGGATAGAGCAAGAACAATATTTTAAATCAGCCTGGTTCCAATGGGTTTGACACAGACAAGCACCCTTTACCAGACATCTAATACTCTTCTGCTTCCAGAAAAGAAGGAAAAAACTCACTGGATAATGTGTTATACTGATCAGCTGAACCAAACATGCAAGCTAGACCAGCTGTGCCAGTCTACATTACAATAAAACCATACTCTATTTGATTGTCTGGGCCTATGAAATCTGAAATGGAACTTTAGTTGTAATGCAAGTAGGTTACCTAGAGAAGTACCTGGTAATGAATAAGCAGTTTTCAAGTATTCTGTAAGAACATGACTGAGTCCTATTTTTCGCTCTACACATTCCTGCCTTAATAGGAAAGAGTGAAGGGATTATCTTTCCAGAACTCTGGGCAATGTGCAGTTCTATACAGCTCAACAAGTTTAACTCAGAGGGTCTGATCTATGGAGAAGTTCACTCCTATAAAAATCTGGTTCAACTTTGGTTTGGTAAAACTCACCCACATCTGTCTGCTCTTCAAAGAGTGACCAAGTATATGAGCATGTCAAAAACTTAACTGTAAACAAATGTCTTCAACTGATAAGACATAGTTTGATTTCATATAAAAGCTTTAACTTCACTGCGCGTAGTGATTTCCTGTTATGCCACGCTGACCAAAACATCGCTCAGTTCACACAAAATACTTACATATCACAACTCACAGAAAACCACAGTGTACTGCTCAGGGAAGTTACTATTCTACACATCTTGGATTTACAGAGAATAAAGATCCTGTACAGAAGAGCTTTGATCTTCCGTTGTTGAAGCCTGAATTCACTTAAAACATCATTAGAATATAAAAGTCAAAGGAAAAATTTCTAATATATTTATATGTCATTATTTAATGTGAAAAACCACCACCTGCACTGTATTCTTATTTCCCACAAGTCATTTAATTAAGTCTAAATGATATAGCAGTGAAGGTACAGCTTAAAAAGGCACAATCCAGAAGAACTATTATCTTCACAATCAGTCATTCCATCAGAAAGCAGCCATTACGGTTACACAGAACCTGACACTGTATTATGATTAAAACTAATCCAGCCCGAAGTGGTAATGTAAATCATTTCACTGAGGAGCTACAGAACTCTTACTAATACTGTTGAAGCAGCAAGCAGGCAGGAACAGGAAAGAGAAATGACCAAGTCTCTCGGTAGCAGCACAGGTTTACACTAGCTTAAATTCTTCACAGAACCACACCGCTAGCACCTTTGCTTCCCTTGCCTCAGCTACTGACTATAACCTCAGCTGGCAGACCAGTAAGATAACAACACTGCTTTGGTTCTGTAGCTGTCAGCATTTAAAAGCATCCAAAAAAACCCTAAACAGTATGAATGCAAACCTCATGAACAGAAAATTTGCAAAAAATGTTAATGATAAAATACCAAAAAGTTTTCAGGAGAGATTAGAACAGAGTGGTACTTGTATTCTAATTTTACATTACTCATATAAGAAATGGAGAAGTGTAAGGTCCAGTTCAGGAGCCAGCCTTTCTGTAGGAATCTGTCCCACTATTTCCTATACAGACTCTAGTTTCCTAGCCAAGTTCCCCGTATTGGGCACTTCAGGTCAGACAATATGAACGTTTCTTCACCATTTTACCAGTTGAAATGTCTCGTCTGTAATCACTGTTAACCATATTACTTTTTTCATAATCCCTCGGTATGTAAAGCCATGCCTGTCAGAAAAGTCAAAACCAGTAATTGCCTACCTTAATACTTTATCATAGCATCAAAAAAGAAAAAATTGAGCTTTGCACTTGGAGAAAGACAGTGACATCCAGTGGTTCATTATTTAGTCAGTGACGTGTTTTAAAACAGCTATTTTCAGAAATATTTCTATTACTCATCTAAATCTGATCATTTAAACCAAAGCCAGATCCCAGCTGCTCAAATCAGCACACATTTAATTTAAAACAGATCCCAAGACATTACAAAGACATTCTGTGTACCACAGGAAAAAAGAGTAGGCTTATTGCAATCTTAATGTTGCTATTCTTTGGTACAATCAGTGTGAAAAAAATCTGTTAGCACATAAAATAAAGAGCATTTGACCTCAAATGCGTAACAGAAGTTAGCTATGTTGTCATTGCTATGATCAAGAATAAATGGTTATTTAGTGAACGCATGCATAAAAGTTCCTGCTAATTTGTAGTTCAAGTTTTATGTGTATATATGACTATATTAATTGTCACTAAAGGAAAAGACCAAATAACCAAAAGCTTTTCACTGTGCTGCTTAGTTATACTGAAAAAGGAAACTTCAGTGCTTTATTTTGACCATGTGAGAAAGGGTGCAATACCTCTGTCACAGGACTGTTACCATGTTTGTAAGGTTTACCAAGATCATGAAAAAGTTTAATAAGTAGCTTCAAAATACATAAAGATGTATTTTATGAATCTGGTACTACCCGAAATGAAAATACAAGAAAAGCAATAAGCAAATACTTCAAAGCAATAAAAGCTCAAGGAAATAATGTTGAAATCACCCTTTTGATAGTACTATTTCCCAGCTACACAAAGTACACTATCATGACAAGGAGTAGAGAAGAGCCCAGGTAAATCACTACATTTGAACTTCGATCAGGTTTTTTTTTTCCCCCCTTATTACATTCATTTATGTTTTAATTTCTCTTTCACCTTACTCTTCATTAGTGAGAATCTTTCAAGTAGAGCTACTGCTTCCCTTCACACTGAACTAATTCGCAGAAAATAGCACCCCAGTAGTTTGTGTTAAGTAGGTGTGTCTTAAGATATTCTGTAATGGGGCAAACTCAGTCCACCAAAAACTGGTCCTGAGTGCTGAACAATTTAACAGTTTTGCTGCTTTCCTAATTCTGAGTTAATCCCTAGAAGAAAGCCTATATATTTTAAGAAAAGAGTGTTTCAGTGCTCAGAACTGCTTGCATTTCTACTTTAACAGAAGGAAGCATTTACATGTCACTGCTGCTGAGATATTCTATGGCAATTTGCCCAAATACACACTGGTATTTTCTAGTAAACATTGTTCAAGTTAAGACTTAGACAAGAAAATATATGTAACTTGATATTTTAGCATGACATCACAATTGGTATAGAGTAATACTGGTTTTCTGAAGAGATATATTTCAACCTAAAATACCAAGATGAATCCACTTAAGTCTGAGTAGATTATCTAGACTAAGTTTGGCTAAAGTAAGACTTTGTAAAAGCTGATACTATGCTGCTTAGTGTGAAGGAGTTAAGTTTCACAGCCAGAAAGCTTTGCGCACCACACATTTCAGGCCATTCAGTAACGCAATTTGTCTATGGAAAAAGATTGTGTTATTAAAGACACTATAATCATAAACACAAAGCAGGAAATGTGCTTACAGGGCATCTTCACTGAGATCTCGCACTCAAGATCAAACTTACAAGATTATATGGTTCTATATTTTGAGATACAGCATGAATATTTAACAATGAAATAAAAGTCAATTGTGTTTAGAATTTTAAAATTAAAACTAGGCTCTAAGCTGTTCATCTTCCAGTAAAGCTATTAATTAATAAAATTATGTAGCAAATGAAGTTGGGACTGAAAGTGTCAGAATATTTTACCAGGCTAGGCAAATACACCAAGAACATATTCAAGTGATTAGACCCTTCCATTTAATCTTTCAAAATTGTCTCATTTTACTCAGTACTGCTCACTTCATTGCTTTTCCATTTTCTTTTCAAAAGTACGTATAAAGGGAAAACAATTACACGGGGTGGGGGGAACACTTTTTTTTTGATACAGACCTTTTCCAAAAGTTGTAGAAAACATACTTGCTTGCTGGCAAGACTTCAACAGGTTATTTTCAGCCTGACAGTCCCAGAATGAAGCTATTCAGTTGCTGTCGTTGATGATACACTTGTAAACTGGTAGGCAAGCAGGCAGCTGAAAATAAAATTAGATAGTACATAAAATACCCAAGAACCCCCCCAAAGCCAACAAACTTCCAGTCTACTACTTCTCCATATGAGCAGGCAGATATTAGATACTGTTAACTTTTAAAACATCAATTTCTGACTGAGTCATGCAGTCTCATGTTGTATTACACATCTCTACAATCAAACAGGGCAACATAGTCCCAAACAATATCATGTAAGTTTTCTTAAAAAAAGAATGCATCTGTTAGTTTTACCTAAAAAAGTGTTTGAGTTCACCTTTTAAGGAGGATGGTGGGGGACAAGGATTAACATTAAAAGTAAAATCACAAGTACTTACTCTGACAAAGAAAAAAAAATGGTTAAAAGCAGTCTTCAAAATAGAAAATGTAAAACTGAAACAAAACTACACAGCTACTGCTCAATTCATTACTCTTAAACTAAGCTTAAAAAGAAAAACTGAGTAATGTTTCACAATCCTGGTCCCAACTGAGTATTCTACAGTTTAATCTTTTAGTTAGTTGTAGAGCAATACACCTCAATCAATAAAAACATGACTAATTATGTTTCACACATTCCCATGTACGGTTATTACAAATTATTCATGTCTCATGTAGTTTGCAACGTCAGTTTTATACACAACATAGGGTCACATTTATAGCTTAATTTAGCCTCTTTAGAAACAATCTTGACTTGAATGTATCAGAGCTATATAATCCCTAAGAAGCCTTTTCAAAATTACTTGGTAGATAATAAATTGGTAAAATATAGATTAACAAGAAATCCAACATGATCGCACCATGCAACATTTTGAAACATGTAAGAATAGCTAAGACAGGAAAAAGCCTATAGCTTAACATATTTCATATAAATAAACACTACATATTGTTAACAGTAAAGGTTTTTTTTTAAAAAAAAAAAAATTTCCTTTGGTCTTCATGTTCACTTACACAGAACACCTAAACTGCTGTGTCTCTACGGAAAGTGAAAACATTTTATAGGACGTCTGAAATGAGGTCCAGGTGAAAGCTAAATTGGTTTTGATGGTGAAAAAGCTAATGACCTCCAGCTTGCAAAGCTGATTAAACTTTTTACTCCATTTGATTAGAAATACATAGTAACAGTTCTAATATTATTGTCCAGAATGTAGCTGATGATCTGTAGAAAATTAAATTTAATCAAAATTAAAGATAATTACCCTGTCCAACTGTTTATTAAAAAAATGCAGTCATGCAAATTAATTTCAAATATACCTTTTATCAAAATGAAGTTACATTACTTCATTAAATAACATTTTCTCCTTAATATTTAATAGCTGCTACCTGCTTCTCATAATACTTGCTTTTGATTATCACAAAGAAAACTTCCAGAAAGGCAGCGAAGGAGTGCTGTCCTACCTGCGCGGAGACTGCAGGCTCTCCAAGGAAAGAGTAATTAAGCGGGATACCCACAAGGTGGTGCTGGTGATTTACGACAGCTGGGTTGCAAGCCCGGCGGGTCTGCACTAATTCTCATTAATGTTGAAACAATGAGAACCTGAGTTGCAAAAGCTACGTGGCTAGGCGAACGCCAGGTATATTAACTACCGTGACAGCACCGATGATAAAAAGGAGATGACTGTATTAGGGGAATTCTGCTGTTAGTGAGTATATCAGAAAAACATAAATTAGAATAATTTATAAGTAGTTTCAGAGAATAGTAAACTGTTTGGGTTAGTTAATGGTTGTGCAATTAGAAGTGTTAATGATGATGTCTATATGTACTTTTCTATATCATAAAATGTGGCTTTTAAATATTTATTTGCTGCTGTTACCAAAATGCTTTCCTATTGAAGAGTAGTGTTTAAATACTGAATTAACTACATATTAGTGCAATAGGTTGACTGAAAACTGGTGTCAACTAATTAAATTCATAATGTATGGCAAAAAGTAGTGGGGGTTCTGGACCACCATTAAATTACAGACTGATAATAATGGGTGTCTGAATTTATACTAGATGTGAAGTTAAAGTGACTCATCTAGGTACTGTTTAAAGAAGGAAAAATTAAAATTAATTTAAATTACAGTATAGTCCAGGTTCTATTACTTCTTGATTTTGGTGAACTTGTTATGAGATAGACTGCTCTTGAGTTACCAGGTATAAACAAACTAAAAAAATCAACCCCCTGAAGTTAGTATCATAAAACTTGTATCATTATCTTGTTATTTTTAGAAAAATCTTGTAATTTTGACTTTAACCATGGATATTTGGAAAACTTGAAAGACACATCCAATTTGACCTGATTTAAAAAAAAAAAAAAACAACAGAAAAGTACAGTAAATTTCTACCATAGCTTGGCTCTGAATTTATACACTGAAGAATGTATGTTCTCATAATTGGATGCCTTGATTACATAAATCTAGGAAGCTTATTGGGAGGCTCCTGACCTATTCAAGCAAGTAGTAAAAAAAAAAAAGTAACAAATCTAAATAAAAGTAATGGAAAGTTTTCATAAGGGACTACCTGAAAGTTTGTATTTGACACAGACTCTCACACCTCCTTGATTTGCCAAGTAATCATGTGAAGCCACAGAAGGCTAGTTAAGGTTAGAGTGGTAAGAAAAATGCAAAACACATCTTTGTTTGGCTAAGATGACTGAAATAGTAAGATGAAGTGATTGGGATGAGGTCAGTCACTAATAGTTTAGAGAGGATTACAAACAGTATGTTACTGGCCCTCAATCTGTTGCTGTAATTATTGAGCTACTTGAGTTCCTTGCAAAAGAACTTAAGCATTAGTATTGCTGCTCTTGGAATTCATAGTAATAAATTAAAAAATATGGACTTGTGAGTTCTACTTAATTGAAAGTGTCTCATCTCAAAAAAAGCAGAACAGTTTAATGTTTACCAACTGAAAAATGTGGAAGGGGTTAAATCTGGGCTTTTATGAAGTTGCACTAGGAAATAAAGTAACGCAGCTTTAAATTGTGCAAAATTAAGTGTTCTTAAATAATAAAGAGCAAGAACATGGGGGGGGGGGGCGCAACCAAACAAAAAAGACCCCTAATGCTCCAACAAGTTTTAATTATAATGAATCCAGGACCTGTTGTGCCAAAATGAATCACATAGCTAGTTATCAGTTTGTTCTCAATAGGCTGCCATTACCTGCTTGCTTCCTATAGCATTTGGGATCTTAAGCACAGTTAGTAAAACATTTGTCAGCTCATATGTTACACGGAGCAATTAGCAGGGAAAGACTAAGAGGGCTTTTTAATATCATTTGGTTTTATGTAGATAAAGGCAACAAGCCCTGTCTGCAGGGGGAAAAAGCCCCCAACACATCTACTTGCTGTAATTACTCCATTACTTGTATGGAATGCTTGCCTGCTAGCATAGATAAGACTTAGAAAACATGCATTTACATTTTATAGAGGGTCAGCAGTGCACAGATTTAATTAAGTTTAGCGATCTAAAATGTCAATAAGCAAAAGAATACAAACTACACACTTAAGAAACATTTATGCTTCAGTATCCACTGGATTTGTAGAATCTCTATAGGAAAATAGCTGTTATTGAGGTCATAAGCAGGAGAAAAGTCTCTAAGAGCAAATATACAGCTACAGTGGCAAGCTAGGGACTAAACACAACCTAAGCTGAAAAGAAACATGAAAAGTGAGAGTCTTCTCATAGCTAAATGGGACAAAAGTATTTGTCTCCATAAAGCCAAATTTACTACAAATGATGGACTTAATGACCTTGTCATACAGCTCTTTCACAACCTCTTAAAGTAAAACCTAGCTTCAAAGCTGTGTACAACTCAAGGAATCCTGGTACACAGCCAAACTGTAAAGAGTGGTATTGGGTAACTATTAAATGTTTTATAACAGTGGTGAATAATCTTGTAGCATTCTGACAAGATAGTCACTCCACTTGACAAATCTGTGTTACAAATTAACTTATTAGCAACTGGTGTGTGTATTGCATATTCAGAAGAAGTAGATGTAGTATGTGAAACAGTATCCTAGTTAGTGCCAATTCAGTAAGGAAAAGAGAACAGTTCTGAAGATAGTGGCATGTTTTAAATAATGAATTGGTTACTTTGTACCTAAGCTCCTAACTCTGTTTTAAAGGCATAAATGGAAATTCTAAGCTGAGGAAAATATTGTGGAGTTTGCTAACATATTTCATGTATTAAACAACAGCTGTTATATATGGCTGTGGAACTGAAGGTGGGGACAATCATCATCATCATCAGCTGTTTTAACTGTTCTATGATTTAGCTTGTTATGGCAGATAATTGATCTGATGGAGTAATCATGTTAATACTTAGAATTTAGTATGCATTTTATATTTTTCCAAGATGTACCCAACTAGCTGTCGGGAGAATTACATGGATTTGTTAACTAAGTCACTGTTATCCTTGTTTTAAAACAAGGGGGTTTAGCTGTGGGTATTTGGAGTGGTTAATCACACAGTGAATGCAGCAGAATCAGGATTAGAACAGGATTCTCTTGTTTCCTGTCCCTGTTTTAATTAACCTGGCATTCTTGCCTGTCTAGACCATTCTGTATTTAATTTTTAATCTCATTTCTATTGACATAAGCTAAATCCACACATTTTGATAGAAGAGTAGAAGTAGTATCATTTTGACAGTAGTAGTTTTGTTGGCTTCTTCTGTAGAATTTTACACCATGTGCTCATTTTCCAAGCCCCTTTGATCTTAAGACATCTATTTCTGTCCTGGTTGCTCCAAATAGGATTGTTATCCTTGCATCTACTTACAGCTTGTTGCTTGAATTTAACCTTACATTACTTGAAGCATGGTTCTTTAAAGGCAGAATTTGCTTTAGTGTGTTTCTACACAATGTCTTTTGTTATGGATGTCATATTGGATATGAGAATAAACTTTCCATACTCACTGATGTGGTTAGAGAAAGTGCAAAAATATATGAATCTTGCAGAACGGATTAAAAATTTAACTACTGCTTAAAGGGTAAAAATTACTCAGGTTTTCTTCTGAGGCAGAGAAAATGTCACATAGGTTAACTGTGCTTGGACTCTCAAATAACCATCAGAACTGGATGGTGAAAGGGTCCAGCTGATGAATTTTGCTTTTCTGTGTAGATGTTATTCAGATCTTCACTGGCTTAGGAAATCTATGAATTCTGGATGATCTAATGCTATGAAATCCCTCCCTGGGACTCCTCCCTGGTGCAGGAAGTGAGGATGAGTAGAAACCAGAGCGAGCTAGGGAGAAAAATAGGAAGTTAGAAGTTTAGTTGACAGCTATGCTCCAAGCACTGTAACTTGCTGTGTAGCTCTTGAAGTTTGGACGGCAAGCTCCCTAGAACCTAAGGAAAGGTTTGTTTGAGTAGGAAGATGGTGACACTTCCTCAGGGGCAGGCAGCCTCAGCAGCCCCTGCTGAAGAAGGGGGTTTCCTCCATGAGGGAAGTGGGTAGTGGGACAAACCAGACTCCCATGGCGTTCTGCCGCCAAAACCAAGAACTCTCCTGTGGAATAGCGCGTGGGAGGAGCGGATTGCCCTTCTGCTTTGCAGGTTTTCTAGATAATATGTAGCACTCTACGCTGACTCTCATCACTTACTCTGTGCGCTTTCTTTGAGCGAGGTGGCTCTGGAGCCCAGCATATCCGTTGCACCTCCGGCCTGCTGTGCTCTGGCTAGGCACGGCCGGGGAACCAGAGCTGAGCCGCTAACTTTATCTGCCTTCCCTTTCGCTGCCGAGACTCAGCCGCGGCCTCTGGGCCAGCGCCGCTCCCCGCCTCTCCTCACAGCGCCCGCGCGCCGCGCTCGGCGGGCGGGGGAGGGGGCGGCAGCTCTCGCGAGATTTGGGGCGGAGGCGCGTTTGAACCGCGGGAGCGGCGCGGGGCCGAGGTACCGCAGGCGCCGTGAGGGAGCGGGGGGGCGAGCGGTGGGGGCGGCTGCCCTCTCCGTGGGGCTGCCGCTCTGTTCCCCTTCTCTGCAGGAGGGGGCTCTGTAGCGGCGGGGCCGAGGCGCTCGGGGAGGGCGGAGGGGAGCTCTGCCTCCCTCCCCTCCCGCTTTTCGCGCCGCTGGGTCTGGCAGCCCGGGGCCTTCAGGCCCTTCCCCTCGCCGGGGTCGCGCTGCCGGTGCCTTCCCGCGTTGTCGCCGGTGGGAAAGGCTGCTCTCCCCAGGGCCCCGGAGGCGCTGCCTCGGGTGAAGCGGGGGCAGCCTCTCGCCGCCGCCCTCTCTGCCCGGTGGGGTCGTAACGCGGGCTGCAAGCCGCTGCCCGGGCCCACGGCGCTAGCGGGGCTCTTGCCAGGAGCCCTCTGCTGGGGCGAGGCCTCCGCTTGGAGCGGGGCGGGCAGGCAGTGGGCGGAGGACGCCGGGGAGCGGCCGGCCTCAACTGCAAAAGGGTCGTGTCCTGAAGTAAAGGATGGACACAGCATTGCACGACACCGTTTAAGAAGGTGCTCACAGAGCCAGTTGCTGGTTTGCCGAGTACTTTGTAGTGACTGAAAGATCAGGCTGTAGTCTGACTTTTTTTCTTTTCTCTGTAGTGCTTATCCACCCAGGAACGTGTTTTGTGGAAGGCAGTTAGCCCTGAAAATATTTCAGCTTGAGTGTGCAACTTGGTAGGTGAAGAAATGGACTTGTTCAAGTAACTGAAGTGAATTGTAAGGGGAATAGGGAGAGAAACTATCTTGCTAATGAAATAATAAAACTCTGCAGGTACTTCTGAATAGATCAGAACACAGACGGCTGTTGCGTATGACCCTTGGGAATAGCAGTTTAACTAGAAGGACAGTTATAGAGTGGGAGAGGAAAGTTTGCATGCCAGGAGAGTGCCTTTTTATCTCCTACCCTGTTGTTTTTATTAAGGAGTACCTAAATGGTTGAATAATCAAAGTCTGGAGCCCTCAGTACGGAATCAGTCATAAAAATGTTTGAAGATAATTAGCCAAAAGTGAGTAACTCTCTTGTAATTCTCAGTAGAATAAATGGAGATTGATTTCTATTATTTCATCTCCTACCTGGTCACCTTACTACCTATTTAATTTCTTAAAACATTATTTTCAGGGTAGTTTACCTAACCTCATGTATAATATTAAATTGCAGGCAATTACTTCCCTATATAACAGTACAGGTGTATGAACAAAGCTACCTGGCCTTGTCTGATTAACTTCATCCAAAATTGACCAAAGTTGAGGATGTCTGTACTCCGAAAGCCATACTTGCTGTTTTCCGTAATAGTTGGCAAGGAATGTGTGATTAGGAAAATTATTTCTTTTTTCCTCCATGCTTCAACTATAAAAGCAAAGCCTAAGATCTCTTTTAATATTATCCAGTAAATGATTTATTTAGAGCTCAGAGATCTTGTATGTGAAACTGGAGGAGAGCATGCAAAAGAGATTGAAGAAGTAGGAGGGAGCAAGACAAAATCCCCAGACAGCCCTTAAAAATTATATATGTGCTAGAAGAAGGTGAGCCTGGGTGAAGCCTGTTTACTTGCTCCACAGGCCAATTGCAGAGCATCTATCCTTTGGCAACATTGCCTGATCTGGCTGTTTCTAAACTATCTGACAGCTGCCTCAACTGAGATTTGAATAAGATTTGCATTTCTATGGGGTTTTAGTTTGTGATCTGCATTTTCATGAGACAGCCACAGGGGTTAAGCCTTTTCAGGAAAGGACTGCTATGAAGGACTGTGCTATAATGGCAGCTTATACTCATCCTGACTAGACAACTGTTGCTTTTTTTCTTTTAAAGGTGGAGTACGAGAATAAGGTCAAGAAAGATTTAAATGGACTTCTGAAGGTGAGTTAAAAAGGTTACTCAAATTTAATTTAGTAAGCTAGGAGCAATCAAATTGCTATGTTTCCTCTATGCTGTTGTTTGATCAGAAAATAAAGCTATTTTTAAAATTCTGTTTATGAAATGAATAAGGATTAATTAACCCCTTTACTAATGCAAATGCATGCCAGGAGTGGTTGCCTATGTGCTTGTATTGCTACATCTTACTGTTAAACATGTCATTATTAAATTGTACACAGTGTACATGTCCTCGCACTAGTAATAAGATTGTTGATTCTTAGTTATAGGCATGCAAAATCCCTGTCTTTCACTGACTTATTTTAGCAAAGGTGTTCAAAACTAGTATTTCAGGCATTGCAATGGTTAGATGTGAAAAACTGAAGTTTCAGAGCCTGGCTGGATAAAGTCTCTTTGTATGTGTTAAACTTGAATAACAAGTGATAGAAAATGTGGAAAACAGAATTTGATAATTTCTATCTTGTATCTCTGAAAGGAATTAGAACAGTTTTGGCATGATGCACTTTTGCATGTTGGTTTTTTTTTTTTCCTTTTATAGGAAGCTGTTGAATAAAAGTTAGCAAAAAAAAAAGTAGTGAAGTCATTACATTACAATAATGACTCTTAAAAATAATCTCTCCTGTGCTAAGCTGTGAAATTTGCTCTTGATAAAGACCAGCATCTTCCTAACATTCATAAGAATAATATATGTGCCAGTAAGAAATGGCAACAACTAAATTGTTTCAGGAAAAAGAAAAAGCATAGAATAAGATCTTCAATAAACAATTACTTGAATCTTGAAATTATATAAAAATTATGAACTCTGGCTTTGAAAAATCAACTACAGATTTTTTTTTTATATTTGTATGTCATTGTTACTGAATACGTTCTGCGAGAACTGTTGGCTTGTGTTGTTCAGAAACCTGAGTTGCTTAGAAATTTCTGTCTTAATAGGATTTTTTTGCGGTGTGCTAACTTAGTAGATTTGGGAGCAAGCAGTTGTACAAGCTAATGGTGTTTAGTTTGATTTTTATTTTTTAAAATATTTTGTTTGGGTTTATTTTGACTAACTTTTTGCAAAATTCACCTTTACTTGTGTATTCTGTTATGACACAAATATAGAAATGAATGAATTTTCCAAAACATGTGACAAAGACATGGTTATTAACACATAGGTTACCTGCGGTGACTTAAGTTTGAAGTGGAAGAGAGTCATGAAAGACTCCATTAAGCACTTAAATAAATAAAAATCCCTGTGTTAAAATTCCATATATTTTAGCAGGGTTTCTATTTTTGACTCTTTCCTTCAACTACCTTTATCTGTTTTTATATCCCACATAATGTTATTAGGAGTAAGCTATCCTGCTAATGCAGCTGCCTGCATGAATCTTAAGTGTTATCTGTGTACACAAGTAGCTATAGTTAGTGTGGCTTTATTTGTAATGCCACAGAAAATATTGTCAGCCATATGCATAGAAGTGTTTTTCAAAGGTTATTTCCTAGCCTTCTCTTGCATATGGCAAGATAGCTATATACTAGATTAACTCTGGTTCTAGTGTGCTAGGAAAGCGGGCTGGGTACACAGGAGTTGTTTCGCTGCATGCTATTGCTTAAGACATAGTCAGGAAGAAGATGCGAAGCAAACTTATGGAGAGAGAAATAGCTATTATTTTACTCTTCGCTGGACTGTTTGTTCATGAGCTATCTTTTTTTTTTGTCTTGTATTAATGCGAAAATATATCCTTGTGTCCTGATTAAGACAGAAGATTCAATAACTTCTTTCAGATTAACTGCTGTAACTTACTGCATTATATTTTTTTTAATCTTTTTGTGTTTGCAATGTTGAAGTAACAAAAGGAAGAAAAATGGAGACAGAGACCATTTTAAGTCTTAAACAGCAACTCAAGGAAGCAGAGAATGAGCGAAGAAAGGCAGCACAATACGGCTTGCATTTATTGGAATCCCAAAGTGAAGTTCAAAATCAGTTGGATCAAACACGCCGTGAATTGACTGAGAAAACTGAGGTGATGTTTTAAACTTTGAGTAAAAAAAAGCAGTCAAGAACTTTGTTTTATTTTAACTATTTTCTGAATGTCACAGGTGTGTTAAATGCCTTTTAGAGTCTAGATTAATTTTTAATAAACCTTTTTTGTTTAAGTATTTGTAGAGAGGGCTTTTTATCTCTGCTCTAAGATATTGAGCATAATTTTATCTAACTGGGACAGGGTTTAATAGCTAATTATGCATCAAGTGTTCAGTACCATGTAGGATTAATTGCCTTTAATGTGAAATTAATACTAAGTGCTAAAGTAAATTTGTTTTAGAGCATGTGTTTTGGGTATGTTTAGCAATTTGTTCGTGTTATGCTCTCCCTGCGAGCTTTGCACCACTTAAAGCTGTAAAAAGAACACTAGCAGCAAGACTGGAAAATTGATTTCTTCTGTAGTGAAGTTTTCAAATTTTCTACGTACCAAGGGATTCTGAATTTATTAGTACATTTCTTTACACCTCAGAAAAGAGAGTAGTGTAGTGTTGAAATATAGAGATATTATGTAGTCAGCCAATTTTCTTAGTAATTGTGCGAGAAAATTCCAATCAGGAAAATCTCTTCCACTTCTCATAAACACTTTAATTTTGGTGTTTGTTTTCAGTCAGCCCATGCTTCAGATACACCATTTCTCTTCATTTAGTCTGTTTCTGGCTGTGTATCCATCCCTTCTCTTGATAGAGCTAAGAAGTTAGTGGTTTTGGTGTAGTTTTTGTGTTGTGTGTTTTCTTTTTTTTTTTTTACCAGCTGGAGAGTTGTAGCACCCTGCTATTCTGAGTGAACCCTAATAACTTATTTTGATCAGTTTGGCATTAGTAAGCTTAGGGCAAGAGAGGCAGCTGGAAAGCACAAGTGATAAGGAAGGCAGGGCAGGATCATCTTCTGCAGACAGCCTGAGATGGTAGCTACTGTGTTGTGAAGCTGTCGTAATCCTAGGTTATAGGCTGGAGCTAAGTTATGAGTTGAGCTTGTGTGAACCAGATCAATTAGTAACTTAGATTCTGAGGGCAGAGGGAAGGAATTGTGTGCTTTCATACAACAGATTAACATCTTGTGTGGGAACCGTGGTTATCCAACAGATTCTTTTGAGCTTTTGAATCTGTGGCTCTCTTCTTTGGAATCTGAGAGCCAAAGCAATTACTGTGAACACAAGTGTAAGTTTTAACAGTAGGCACAAGTGTCTTTCAGAAAAATCTGGGTACGCTTCTGTAAAAGTCTGTGTAGACATATCATGCTAGATTTTTGCCTTTCTTGGGTCCGGTCAGCAGTGCACTCCCAAACCTTTTCTGTGCACTGTCTTTATCTTTGAGCTGAAACTTGTCATGTATATTTGAGAGCTAAGCCTGTCCTTGATAACTGGTGTCTGGGCCACAGAGGTCAATTTCATACCTGGCAGCTTTTAGTTTTGTTATGTTCCTTTTTTTAGTTCTGGTCTGTGTTTTAAGAGTTAATTTATTTAAGGAGAAAAAATGTATATTTATCCTGCATCTTTAGACTGATTTGGTTTTGGTATTTACCTTTTCTGCTTCCAAGACTCTCCTTTTTTATTTTTTTTTGTCTTCTCCTTAGTTGTTACCTGAATGGAAGAGGGAAATGAAGCTGCCCTTTATAATTAGCAAACATATACAATCAGGCATAGAGGGAAGCTGATTAAAAAGTCATTCTTCAATCTGGAAGGGTTGATAGGATTTATTATGGAACGGTAGACAATTTAGATGTCTTTACCAAACATTGAACCTAGCTGTTCTGCAGTAGGGGAACACCTGATGGACTGTAACAATTTGTAACATAATCGGGTTCTATGGTGGTAGAAAGGACATGTAAGCTCTCACTAAATTTCTCTGTTACATTTGCAGAAAAGATGCCCACACCCTGCATGTCAGGTGCAAAGAAATATAGTTCCTGTGAAGACGAGAATATTACACAACCAAATAAGGCATAAAACTTCAGAGCAGTTTTTGTGTTGGGTTTTTTTGGTTGGTTGGTTTTAAAACATGGGTATGGCAATTCCCTAATTGGGACTTCAACAAAAGGTTGAATGAACTACAAGTTTTAGGCATTTAGTGTCTTGGTTCTGAGCCTGTATTTAGCGCGTTGTTTCCCAAGCATTTAGGAATATTACATCTAGATTTATTAGTATGTTATTTCTTTCAGACATTTGAACAAGAGAAATACTCTCTTCAGAGAGAAATTGAACTCAAGAATCGAATGTTGGAAAGCTTGAGTTTTGAATGCGATTCCCTTAAGCAACAGCAAAACATGCAACTGGATAAACAGAAAGAACAGCTTGCCAGAGTCTATGGACAAGAAATCAGTGACCTTAAAAACAAGGTTTGGCAACTAATACAGCTAAAATGTTGCTAATAGCATTTTAAAGAGTGTATTTAATTCATAATTGCACACTTACTACCAAAACAAATACAATAAATAGTTTTAATATGTAGGAGCTTGTTTGGTTGGTTTTCAGCAAACATTTGCATAGTTACACTGTGAATTACATTAAATTTTAAAGCTTACTTTTAAAAGTTTACTTCTTAAGTTGTATTTCTAAGACATTTTCTGTAATTAGGACAGAGTCAAAATTGTTGTGCTTTCCAAGAATTTATTATAAAATAGTACTACTTAGTTGTCAACTGTCTTTAAGTTGGAGAACCTGAAAGCAGAACTAGATGAAACCCGACTCTCAGAGAAACAATTAAGACACAAAGTGGATCATCAGAAGGAAATAATTGCTGCCAAATCAGAAGAGCTACACATGATGTCTGAACGTGTACATGAGACCATGTCTTCAGAGATGCTCAATCTTCAGATAGAACTCACCGAACTAGAAAGCGTGAAGGTGTGTGACTGGTACTTAATAATTAGGAACGTAGGCTAGTTGGAGATCAAATTCTGTGCTTTTGCTCACTTCATTTTTAGGTGCTCTGTGTACATTGCTACCTTATGATTGGCTTACTATTAAGAAAATATGCACAGGAAAAAAATAATAGCCTTAATAACTAGATTTTAATACAAACTCTTCTTCAAGATAATATTTTGTATTAAAAGTAATTACTACTAACAAACCTCTTTGGTTCACATAGGCCTGCTTTTCTTCAAATTGCTTTGTCAACTTTTTATTTCATACTTGGTGGTTTTTTTTTTTGTTCAGGCCAATGTTGAAGAAAAGCTGAATGAACTGCAGTACAGTAAAGAACAATTAGAACTCATAAACAGTAACTTACGTAATCAGCTGGAGCGTCTACAGGGAGAAAAAGAAGAGAGGGAAAAAGAAGTTGTTTCTTACTGTAATGCATTAGAGGTATTCTCTTGATTTTATTTAAGAGTGGTAGATAATCCCTGAATTCTACAAGTTGTGGTGCTAGCTTTTCAGTAAAATCAGAGGAGTTTTGAGAGAGGAGTTCTGAGGAGGGAGGGAGAAAGAAAAGGCAGAGGAAAAAAACCTGATATTGGCTAGTCATGTTTAGACTGTTGCTGAATACTCTCTATATTGGCCTTCTTTTGTTGAAGGCTGTGTATGGAGATCCTCTGTATTGCAGTTTTCTGCCTCCCAACAGGACCTTCTCACAGGTCGCTGATATAATTCTCATTTTTATTTCAAGTTCCTACTGAATGCCTTGGAAGATTTTGAACTGGGGAGTATAGGATTTGTGACTAAAGAGCACAGCAGGGCTAATAGTCTCAATACCATTAATCCAATAGATAAACAACAAAGTTTTCCTTTAAAGGTTTGAGTTATGCTCTTGTCCTGAAGAGCAAGTGTAATATTGAGCCTTTTAGTGAAACAAAATTGTCTCTCTTACTTACTAGAACTGTATGCGCAATTAAGTACTGCAGTACCATATAATCTGTGCTGAAGGCATAGGAAATGAAAAAGAGGTAAAACTATGTGATTAAATTCATATATGCAGTACATCAGATGCATAAATGACTAATATCCTCTTTACTTTAATCTAGAAAGCTCGTGAAGCTAATCAAGAGCTTCAGGTTCAGCTGGATCATGCAGTGCAGCAATCTTTGGACCCTACAAGTAAAGGCAACTCTCTCTTTGCTGAGGTACAATTATGTCACCGATACCTGAGAATATAGAGAGGAGAGAAGAAATACTTCATAAGTTTTATTTCTTATATTGCATTGAAAATATTAGAGTATCTGTACATGATCTAGCCAGCATGAATCTACTTCAGTGTTGAACTGTCTAGGAACTGACCTATGGAAAACAATTTTATGCACACTCTGAAGTTGGGGAGTTAGTAAACTTAATGGAATAACTTCAAGTTAGCTGGCTATCACGGTAGAAGATGGGACTGAGGGTCCATGACAGTTCCGTCTGCAGCTCTTAGCTCTAAGTGGTTTTGTTCAGCTGGTAAGCCTTCTTTAATGCAGAAGATAGCATGTGAAATACTAAAAGGTGTTGTTAAATGCTGTCTTTTAAAAACATGCTGAAAATGGCTGGATATTTGAGCGTTTGGGAGGGGTTTTGAATTAGTTTTTGAATAAGAGTTCAGCTGCTGTTAAATGCATAGGAAGTTATTTTGTTCTCTGCCAACACGCAGGGAATGGGTTGAATTGGTACACAGTTCATATTTTTTTAAACTATTTGTTCTGATGCCAATGGACAAAACTATTCTACAGCAACACTGAAGCGTATGAAGTGTTACTTTATTTTGATATCAAAAGAACAAAAGAAAAATCTGTTGCCCTTTACTGATGGGGCTTCAGCTGCTACAGCACTACCTACTCACTTTTATCTCGGAGGTAATGATAATAGCACATATTTTCAAGTGCTGTTGCTGGAAAAGCAGTATTTGCAGAACCAACATCAATTGCTAGGTAACATCTTGTAAAACTCATCATCCAAGTGACAACAAGTGTTATAATTTTCATAGTAATAATTGTTAACAATGTTCTGTAGGTGGAGGACCGTAGGGCAGAAATGGAGCGACAGCTGATCAGTGTGAAAATAAAATATCAGTCACTACAAAAACAGCATGCATTCACTAGAGAACAATTGCAAAGAATGAAGGTATGACCGTTACTGTAATACTCCAGGGTTTCCTTGGGGTCTGATAAGGCAATGCTTTAGTACGCAGGCTAGGGGATTTGATTATCTTTAAATTATGATACAGTAGTCTGGGGGGAGGGAAGTGGGAGAAAAACAAGTGAGGTGTCATTGTGCTGTTTGACTTCTATGGTACATCAGCATTTTTGTATTGCTACTGGCATTATTACTTTATCCTAGAACTCAAAGTTATGCTGATGGCGCTGTGTTTGCTTACTTTGGCAGTAGTGGTTAAATGGATAAAAGTAAAACACAACTATCAGCCAAACTAGCATTTAGTTTGTCTTGACAATTGCTTCTTCCTCTCTTACCTAATTCTCGTACTACATGACTCACTCACCTGTGTATTAACTGTGATTGTCAGGAACGAATGTAAAGAAATGGGCAGGCTTGTACTCTGTCCTCTGATCACACTGGTTTTGTGTTTTTTTTTTTTTTTTTCCCCTCTGGGTTGCTTTCTTGTTTTTGTTTGTCCATATTTTTCTTGCTTCTCCCGATCTTTAGTGCAAGAATATGTCATAACTTTTGTCATAACTATTTCACTTAGTTATGTAGGATAGTTATATTCCCATAGGGTGGGAGCCTGTTGGCTAACACTGTTGAGAACTAGCTAGCAGAAGCTGATTTACAAGATAATGTAAAGAGGATGCTGAAAACTGCCAATTGTTTTCTTGTTGGTCTTCTGATTTTCCAACACAAGAATGGATCCTTTCATTTTGATCAAATACTTCATCATGCAGTTTGAGGAGAGTGCTTAAACATCAGGAGTGATGATAATGAGTAACACTGAAGATACAGGCTTGTGTTACCTAGCTTTTGTGGAGAAGTAGGTTGAAAATAATTGAAACGACATTCTTAAAGGACAAGAAAAGAACTACTGATGCAGCAAAGGAATTCTCTTTTACTAAAATCTGACCTTGAGAGCTTAAGATTTAAGTGAGTAAAATGATTGAATAGGATCAGTTTCTTCAGAAGTTTCCTCCTTGTAATGTGAGGGTAAGTCAGTCATACTGATAGAATGGTATAAGAAACATGCCTAATACTGAAGATTTTCACCAAGAACTAAAGCAAATTGATATCCCTGTTCTGCTACTTAATGTTTTTATTTGGAATTTCAATTTGTACTCATTTGTTCCCATAAAATTTCTTCTAATATCGATATTGGAGATAGGTGGTTTGTTAGGACGGCTGTTTTGCTTAAGCTGCCATCTTGGATCCCTGTTAGGATCCTCTCCGCTTTGTGTTGCGTTGTGATGCTGTGTGTGAAAGCTCAATCTGTAGTTAACTGACCTCTTCATTCAGCAGCTGATTCCAACAGTACAGTTAACTGTTGTTGCAGCTTTAGTTGTCAGAATGTCTGAATGGGGTATTTACTGATGATGTCTAAACATCTGAACAGAACGTAAGCAGTACTCCTGTGAAAGTTTTACCTGGTCTGATGTATTTTCCACAGCCCACAGTATCCCTTCCAGTTTCTTAATGTTTCTGTTCTTTGTTTTTATGTAGATCGGCTGCAGTTTGCAATTGTGACAGTTAGCGAGTGGGCTTTTAAGCGAAAGGGGAGAAGGTTAGGTGTCTAAATGGTTGGGAAATGTAAGAATAGTTTTAGTCAGCCAGTGGGGGTTAAAATTTTGCCTCCCTTATGTCCTGTAGAAGCTATGAGGAGATGATTGAATCCTCCTTTAGTGCTAGTTTGTGTACAGAATCATCAGTATCCTTTACTTGATGTTCTGTAGGGTAAATGCTCTTCTCTTGCTTTCCCTGTTAATCTGTAGTCTTAACTTGTTTCAGTTGATCCTTTCCCTGTGACTTCCCCAAGTGTCCTGCAGTGTTACCTTATCCACCCTGACTAGGCAGGTAAAAATGCTCCAGCTGTCACTAACACCCTGTTAAGTCTTTCCATTATTGCATTTTATATTGTTTCTCCAGTTGTTTAAATGTCTGATGTATCACTTCTAACTGAATGTGTTAAGGCCCTCATACTAGGATATTATTATGTTAACAGCATCAGAAAAATCTGCTATAAATGCAAGACTTTGATTTGATAAACTTCTTTTGTAATGACAAAGGGTGTTCCATTGCTTGAAAGGATCTATGTTCCACTGAAGGAGTAGAAGCAGCTGAAATTCTTGGATTAATATGACAGAAGGCAAACTTAGTGCTATCTATACCTCTGAATCAGAACTGCCAAGAAAGGGTTTTAAACTTGGTGAACTAGTGTTTTTTCCAAATGAAGTTCTCAATAGATGCATTTAGAGCTCTGATAAACAAGCCTGGGCTGTAGCTTGGTTCTAGCTGACTTGGTGTTTATGGTTGGAATGTGAAATGTTGTGTGTGTCCTTGACAGTATGTTTATAGGTTCCTTAGTCAATACGGAGAAAGATATGACACCTCAGGACTACTCGGTTCAGTAAGTTTTCAGCTGAGCTAAAGATTTTTAGTGTCAACCTACGATGATAATTGTGAAGGCTATGTTGTGAAGATTACTGAGTTTAAGCATCCAGTGTGTGTCTACATTCAGGATTAGAATTGCAAGGCTTGAGTGCCCTAACTGTTCTGGGTAAGAGGCTGAGATTTTCAGTCATTTAACCCAGTATTTGTTGTAAGGAATTTTTTTTTTTCCTTTTTTCTAGCTGCAAATGGCTACGCTGCTACAGATGAAAGGATCTCAGGCAGAATTTGAGCAGCTGGAACGCTTACAGTCAATGTTAGAACAAAAGAATGGTGAGATAGAAGATCTTCTTATGAAAGTGAGGCAGCTAGAAAAATTTAAGGTATGTGGTCTGTAATTAAGTGGAAAAATCATAATGAGAAGCTAAAACATGAGAATAAGAAGAATTATGAAAACGATTTGAAGTCTGTGCTCAGGTTTGAAAAGGGATCCAAAGGCTACTCATAGCTTTATTTGACCAAAGTTCTGTTTTACAGCTGGCGACCATATACTTCTGAAGTTCAGAGAAGCAGAAAATTCTATACCACCGAACCCCCAATTTTGAGAAACAGTCTTTTCTGGGTTCCTGTGTCTAGCACCTTCATATTTTACATGTTTATCTGTAGTGTTTCAATGCAGTTACTTGGTCAAAGTTCACTGAGCTATGACATCTGATTTTTCTCTTGGAAGGCATAACCATTTGAGATTTTTACTGTGTGTACTTAAGGTTTATCACTTCTTAGTCTCTCAGCTATATTGGATTTCTTAGATATTTATTTCCTTAATGTGTCTTAACTTTGCAGTTGAAGCATGCTCTTTTCTAGAAAAACTGAATTGCTTAATCATTCTTGTAAAGCAATTTCTTCAGTCCTCTCATAGAATTGTTAAGGTTGGAAAAGACCCTTAAGATCATCGAGTCCAACCGTTAACCTACCACTGCCAAGGCCACCACTAAACCATGTCCTCAAGCACCACATCTCCCCGGCTTTTAAATACCTCTGGGGGTGGGGACTCAACCACTGCCCTGGGCAGCCTGGTCCAATGCAACTTGATAGCATTTTGTCAATACTTTGGAAGGTGAGAAATACATGAGAATACCTGTATGCACTATTGTAATGTTACTGATGTTTGTGTGTGTACAGAGTGAAAAACCGGAGCCTTTCTTACATACTTGTGGACTCGATTTGCCCTTTCTTATCACAGCTTTGGACTGTAAACTTAGGTGTATTAGCTTATGCATTAGGATTATGCTTTCCAGGATAGAGTCCTCTATTCTGCATTTAACCAAAGTGGCATAAAGCTAGGCTTAACCCATTTTAGTGAGCAATTGAGATGGCTTGATTGCTTTACCAGTTTTGTCATGCATAAGCTTGATCAGTATTTATTTTTGTCTCAATGCCATAAATAAGTAGTGTCAGGAAATTAAATGATTGATTCAAATAACCATCAAAAGTACCTGTAGTCAGCGACTGACAGAAGCCTGAGATCTGTGGGACCCTGTTAGTACTGCTTGTTCAGAAAAAACCACAAAGCAAACACCCCAGAATGACACATGTTACTGATGTAATTATAGAAAGTGTAGTGCATTTATGGCACCTTTAATAAAACCAACTTTCTCATCTGAAAGATGTAATTGATTTTGAGATTTTGGCTATTGATTAACATGGCTTGTATTCTTTACCTTTGGGGTCCAGCTACTGAAGCCTAGAAATAAAGGCAGAAACAAATTCCCTGTGAGTTAACTAAATATCCTGTATTTTCAAGTAAAAAGGAAGATAACCATTCTGCAATGCTATTTGAAAACCTTCTGGAGTTGAGAACTTGCTTTTTTATTTCTTTCGTTCCGTGAATGAGAGAGAACTCTCGGTTTCAGTGATATTTGACATTTGTAACAAATGAGGAAGTACTCTGAGCAACTGAGCTCTCTTGTATGTTTAAATGCCCCTGTGAGGAGGCTTCTCTATAGCAATGCATGGAAAAATTCACCTAAGGACTAAGCTAATGTGTTTCTGAATGGTCATTATTTGACAACCTGACTTTTTTTCTTTATCAGACTTTATATGAGAATATGGAAGAATCCAGAGCTAGTAGTAGCTCAAAAGGAGGAGAGTCTGAAGATGGTTACTATGCAGATTTACTGCAAATGAAACTTGACAACTCAAAGTAAGTAGTTAACGGTCTGTGGCCTAGAAGTTGGTTGTAGTCTGGCTATCTTCTAGCTACTTGTTTTTATTCTCCCTTTTTTGTTACTGTTTGTAGTCCCCTGACTGTATGTGCAGATATGCTTGTTGTCTCATTTTCTAATGCTGTGGAACCATCCGATGTTCGTTATAGGACTGAGACTTGGTTTGTTTGTCATTTTACTTATTGTTGCAAAAGATAGCAGCAGAACCATTTTATATTATTGTTATTATATTATTGTTATTATTGTTGTTGTATTATTATTATATATTATATTATTGTTGTTATTGTATTATTATTGTTGTTATATTATTTTATATTATTGTTATTATTTCTTCTAGAAATGTTGTTAATATTCCTAGATACAAGATAGTTGACAACTTAAAAAAAAAAAAAAACCAACACTGAGAGAACTGTATGAAGTTTCTTCAAGTCTATAGGCTGTATATGTTTATTTCTTTTCTAATAAGAGCCAAATAATAACATTTGAAATGTTTTATTGGACTATTAGTTGAGATGTGTTCTTTGGCTAGTGAATTCCATATCTATTAATTAGGAAGTCCACAGTGTTTGGCCTCAAGATGGTTTTTAAGCCCTCAGATGAAAGTATTGCACTTCTGGCAGGCGGCAATGGTCTGTGGTGGGAATGCCAGAGAAGTCTGTCACCTTGCTGCTGTTGCTGTTATGAGAAACTGGCATGATCAGAGTCCCATAGGATTGCTGAGGAATGGTGGTTCAGTGCTTACGGTGTGGAAGTTAATGGCCTCTGAAATGGAGGCGAGGATGTGCACTGAGTATTAACAGAATTATTTTTGTGTTGGTCACTTAGAGTAGCACCTTTGTGTAATGCTTGTATTGTCAGTTACAGAAGTAGTTATATTAATTTATACAGAGTCTAAAAAACCCCTGATGAAATAGTGAATTTGTAGGTCAGGGAAAGTTTCTCAAACCAGTTACATATGCATGTGTGCATCATTCAGCATACAGCTTTGTTTTTAACAAGTGTTATAGCTCTGGTAGCTAAACTCACTGCTCTATGTCAAGTTCAGGTGAAAACTTTCATTGTACCAAAAGAGGTCTCTTTCATTTCTGACTAGTGTATAAGTAAGAATTTTATGTGAAGTCGCTGAATGCGTAGTTGACTTTGTATCTGCTGCTTTACTAAAAAAAACTGAAACCAAACAAAAACCAACAACAGCCACCACCCAAAACCCCAGCAATCACGTCTGAGTGACTGTATGATTTTCCTCCCACCCTAGCAAGGAAACTGAAACCTTGAAAAATGAACTATCCTTGCAGAGGATGAAAGCTCTGTATGAGAGCCAAAGGGTTCTGGAAGTTGAAAGGAAACTCTTCACAAATGAGAGGCATTTGCAAGCTTGTCAGAGTGAGAATATGAACTTGCGAGTTATGCTGGATGAGCTAAAAATGAAATACGAACCTGAAGGTAAATGCTACTTTTCTGTATGGAGGGAGGAAAAAAAAAATGTCTGCTTGTCTCAACCTTCACAAGTTGAATGACTTTAAACAGGAAGACATTGGGTTAGTTCCAGTATAAACTAATGTTTAAATGGCTGCCTTTTTGATAATAACCTGGTCCAAAACCTGCTGAACTGAAATAGTAAAGCCCTACCTTGCTCAAGGACCTTTACTTCAGTACGTATACTAACACTAATTTCAGAAGACTAAAGAGTACGAGTTATAGTGCTCAGAGGCTTTAGAGTACAGCTAGACAGCCATAGTGAAGTAAGGGGGAACAAATTCTCAGGAGGTGCTTTTTGTAATAGTAGCAGTATCTCTCTGTTGATGAGAAGTGTCAGCTTTCTGAATGTAGGCAGCTGATACGAGCTTTGTATTAAGTGCAAAGCATTTAGAGGAAAAACTTTAGTAGCTCAAGTTAATATGGATTAAGTTTTGACAACAGAGGCCCACCTGAAAAACAGCTGATAGCTGGGTATGCGCAGAAACATGGGAGTGGTAGCCTGCGGAGGAAGATGAATGGGGAACCAGATGGGTGAATTGGTTTTGGTATTGTCCATACTCAAAGGACTTAATTTTAAAATCTTAGTTGTGGAAGCTTACCTCAGCAGCTTCCAAAGTGGAAATAAAGTAATTGAGCATATTCATGTAGTTCTGAGCATCTAATTAAAAGCCTTGGTAAAAAGGGAGAGTGGATGGGGAGAAAGATTTTTTTTTTTTTTTTTTTTTTTTTTTTTGTCTCTCTTTCAAGCTCTCTTCTATTGGGGATGCTTACTTGCTGAGAGCAGATTATGTGAAAGGATGTCCTTTAAGGGATGTAAATTGTCTATTAAGAATTATTCCAAGGTCTTTAGTAATGTGAAATATTCTTTGTTTTATTATGAATATGTTGGTAGACAAGTTAATCCTGGCTTCACTTGTGTACAAAAAGTATATTCCTTTTTTCTTAGAATTACTTAAAGGCACTAAAATTAAGAAGAAGAGGGAGAAGATTCCAGTGGATGGTACTTGTGAATACTTGGACAGCAAAAATACTTCAGTAAAAGAAGCTGCTCTCACGCAATTGCCAAGTAAGGAAGAAACAAAGGTGACTTCCAAGAACTTGGAGCAAAGGGATGCTTCTCTGAAAAAACACGCTCTTGAAGCACCACCAATAAATATAGCTCTTCAAGCAACACAAAAAGTTGTTGAACCTGAAAGAGAAAGAAAGAGAGTTAAAACTAAAGATGAGAATCACGACGCCTTTACTTCGTATAGCAGAAGTGGAAGCAATTCCTTGACTTCAGCAGCCCCCAGGTCAGTGTCAGCTTCTGTCTATGGTCAAGGCAATCATCACAGACCTGCATCTCTTTTCTTTCGCTGCATGAACTGTGCTATCCACTTCCTTATCTATTTCCTCAGTGTTGCATGCCGTGTAATCCCTCAGCTCCGCCTGCCTACGTTGAACCTCTCAAAACCTTTTAGAAAGACTAAAATGATGACTAATGAAAAAGACTCTTGAAACTGTAACAATCTTTGAAATAACTTTCCCGTTACTTGAAAACGTTTAAGGTGTGCGGACAGCATGACAGTTCGCTCGGTTTGCTCTAACTTCAGAAACAGAACTGTTTTCTTGGTCCCTTCAAAGCTGCCACGCAACTGTGTTACAGATCGAAGTAGGAAAGGCAATAGGTATCATGCTTCAGTTTCATACCTAATTTCAGCCCTCACCAACTTTCAGATTTAGCTAAAAAGCCTAAAATTTTTTAATAAAGTAATTCTTAACCTGAATTGGGTTAACAGAACTTGCATTGTACAAGACAATAGACAATTCATTATGCTATTTGCGTTGTCAGACGACAGTTGTATAATCTGGATGCATGATAACTAGAAACACAACTGCTAAACTAAGATCAAGTCTTTCCCCTGAACTGAGAATTTAAGTTACTTTTTGAATAGATGGTAAAGTAACTTAGTACAGTAATTAGCTCCAACTTTTTTATCTTGGTAAAAGGAATACTGGCTTTTTTCCCAGCTGATGCTTTTGTATTTTGTTCATGGTTATAATCTTAGTAAACACATGTTGGAGTGTTTGGGGGGAGGAAGAAAAAAAAATCTGGGATAGCCTCGATGTTTTGAGCTCGCAACTTGCTAAAGTCTGCTAGTAAAAATAGTTTATTGAATCTAGAACGACAGCAGCTTCAAAGATGGAGGAGGGCCTAACACATGGCAATCTGTACAGTATAGCCAAAATTAATGGTATTCAGAAGTAATTGGGTTGATATTTTGATTCTCGGATCAATTATTCAAGGTTGCATTGGATGCAATTAACAGGTTTAAAGTAACCAAACAGTATGATCTTCTGAAATAGTCTGGAAAGGATATGGCAGGAATAGTTTAAGTAGCTATGTCAAAATTTGCAGGGGCTGTTGCTGAGGAGGAAAGATCAGGGAGGTCAAACATGGGTGGTGAAAGTTGAGAGGAAAGATTGGATAACTTAGTGATGGTGTTGTTTTGAGAGTGTTCTGTACACAGAAAGGCACAGATAGCATGGAACCTGGGTGTGAAAAGTTGAACTTATTTCCTCATATTTCTTTTGGAAAGGAAGCACAGTGTCTGCCAACAGGAAGTTGTTGGAAACAGGTGATGCGAACTGAAGGGGTAAACCTACCAAGGAGGGGGCAAGGAGAGGAAATTATTTTGTGGGGTTGATGTTTGAAAACAGAGCGGGTGGAAAAAGTGGAAGAGGAAGTCAAAGTTCAGAGGGAGGGTTCTAATCTTGCACACACTGCTGTTGGTTCAAATAAGGAATAAAACAAATCAGTAGATTTTAAAAAATAAAAACCACCAACACAACAACAACAAAAAAGCCACAAAACTCCATGTAAGCTTTAAAATTGTTTTCAATGATGGTATGGACCTGGAAAAGGCAAATCCAGGCAGACGGTTCTGTTCATGTTTCCAATTGTGTTAAGGAACTACTAAATCCCCAATTAATGATGTTGTTAAGATAATATTGAGGATTTACTTAACCCTGATCTGTTCTGATTTATTATGAAATAGGAAGTCATGATAAAATGTGAGTATTTGAGAGGCTGGGTTTCTAAACACTAAAAGATTTTCTGGACTGTTCTGTGATGGATGTGGCCAAACCCTACGTAGGAATACAGCTAAATGCAAAGGCACAGAAACTATTGGCAACTTGAATGGGAATGTGGACCTCAAAATGGAGAGGTTGGGGGAGGAAAAAATAATTGGCATGTGCATGGTGGATAATTGTCAGTGTTTCACCTTGTCTTAAGTAAAATGTGATGCTCTGGCTGAAAAAGCTATTGTGGTCGTTTGGGGTTATTTTTGTAACTGGAATAGACTTTGTGCAATAATTACTCTAGCTCTCTTGGTAGTAGTCCATGAATTGTGGCAGTGAAAAGAGCCAGAGTAACTGTGAAAGGATTGCAAACTTCACTTCTAGAAAACGGTGTTCAAAAAGCTTTGTCATGTTAGTTTAGGAGGTGATGAAGAAGTGGTCAGAAGTGATCGGTATGTACCTGTGTGGGTGACCAATTTCCTTGTTTGAAGAGTCTCGCTTGCTAATGTGATTTAGCAAGGCAGAGCTAGATAACTTTGAACTAACAGCGTATGTACGTATCTGCAGTGTGTGTGTATATACTTAGAAAAGTTTAAAGCAAGTAAACATTGGAATACTTTATTAGGTCATGGTACTGATTAGGTTATGGTATGTGAGTGTTGGGAACATAGTAGTTGAGGCTAAAGATTTAAATATTTAAGCGATTATCTTTAATTGTTAATTGCTATTGTAATTCAGGCAATGCCGAACTTATAGGTAGTGCAATCTTCTGTTAGGCCAACTGGTCTATAAAAAGATACGCTTCTGTATTGAAATGCTTTTCTCCACTTCTGAAACTGAAATAGCAAATTCCAGCCCTTGCTGCCCAACTTAGTTTGCATTTAGATGTGAGGTTGTTTGCTTTAGTTTTTATCTAAAGAAGGGCTCGTGTGCCTAAGAGCTTATTTGCTCTTTTAAATTATTTAGTTGGATTACATAAACCAAATCTACCTCATTTGGACTTCATTCAAGCAGGAAATGCCTGTAGCCCTGTGGCTCAGCAGGAGATCTGGATAACTAATATTCTCTTTGGGGTTTTAGGCGTGGCATTTGTCCTCAGGAAGTAAAGCTCCATCTGATCAGACTAGTTGATCTTCCTTAAATGGGTAGAAGGAACCCTCATTTCTGGAGTCTACAAAGTCAAAGCTTGATAGAATCATGTCATAGTTTCACAAGCATTTTTGGTTTTTAAGTGGAAGTATTTAACTGTCATCTCTCTTTTTTTTTCTTTTTTTTATCCATCCATTTCCTTGTGTGAACAGTTCATGAAATATGACGATGCTACAGGGGGTGGTCTATGGGCTGGCTTGGTATGAGGACTGTGGTGGGTTAACTTTGGCTGGCTGCCAGATGCCCACCCAGCTGCTCTCACTCCCCCTCTTCAACAGGAGAAAACAAGGGGGAAAAAGCTGGTGTGTTGAGACAAGGACAAGGATCAATTAGTCACAGGCAAAACAGACTTGACTTGGGGAAGATTAATTCATTGGCAATTAAAAATAGTGGGACAGCAAGAAAGACAGGCAACTACCTTCCCCCTACACCCCAACCCTTCTTCCCAGGCTCAACTTCACTCCTTCATTCCCAGCTTCTACCTCCTCCTCACCGAGTGATGCAGGGGGGATGCAGTTAGTTCATAACACTTTGTCTCTGCTGCTCCTTCATTATCACGAGGGTTGGTAGAAAAGAATTTAAAAAGGCACTGGCGGATTTTTGAACTCTGAGAATTTCATAGCATGATGCTCAGCTGTTAACTTTGGGATCTGTTAACTGAACTCGTTCATTTTGTCCCTTCTCATTATATGTAGCAGCCTGTAGACCTGATCTATTCCACACTAGTAAAACATGTATTTTTTGAAAAAATGCGATTAGGTATAGTAATGAAAGTATGGTTTGACAACTTGAAGGCTGTAGAACAACCAGTCCTGAAGCATTAGCAGGCCAACTAGAAGATACTAAGAATGAAAGAGGAAAAATGTATTTGCTTGGATTGTCTGTTCACTGTCCCATTAAAGCTCAGTTATTTGAATCTTCAGGCATTTCTGAACTGCCATAAACGAAGGTTTTCATAAGTGAAGCAAACTACGGCAACCTATTGCTGATCCAGACAAAAGCTGTAACTAAGTTAAGAGTGTAGCTTACTAACATGAAATGGCTCATGTGTTTCCTCTTCATAAGTCAGTGTCAGTCCTGATAAATTACTTCAGATATTTATTATCATAGTTCTAGTCTGAGGAAGTTAGCTTACTTTATGCTGACTTGCATAAACATTCTGGTGTGCAATCAAAGCATAAAAAGATGATTTTTTTCTCTATTCAAATAATGAATTCTAACACTTGCTTACTTTTATGAAACAATGCGATGTTTCTGATGTGAATGTGATTTCCAGACTTGTTACACTATACACTAACAGAATTACCTAATACTGTAAAAGGGGATTATTTTGTGTAAATCCAACTGTGCTGCTTTGGACCATATTTTAAGTCAATTCAGTCTTTATTTGGCCTTTTGGCTTGAGTTCTTGCTTTGTTCTGTATTTTCATAGGAATCCTTGTTGGAAATTTTGGCCACTAGAGTAATGTTTTTGGTGGCCTTGGGCAGCGGCTGTTTTAAGGCAGAAGTGGAGGGACAAAGGAAGAGAATCTCCCCTAGGAACAGATGCATAGACACAAGCTATCCATCCCTGATTACAGCTGCTAGGGAGGCACAGGCTGAACTGCACGCTCAATGCGAACCAGAAGATGATGACTAAGAATGCACTTTTTCTTCTTCCATGAATAGTTGGTTCTTGTAACCACGTAATTATTTGGCGACTTACAAGTAGCAGCGCACCTAAAATGGAGGGCAGCTGGGGGAAAGCTGACTATGGACAACAAATGGTTAGCCATCAGAATTGTAGGTGTGGACTTACTACAAAGCAAATGGTGGAGCAAACATTGCTGAGCCAGGGGAGATGCACAGCAAAGCATATTTCTCTTCAGTCCATTGAGACAGTGCTTATAGGAAATAATATGCGGATTGCTTGTGATGGATAAGGAATGTTTTTGATGTATTTGTGTGTAAAGATAGACTGGGGGGTGGGGAATCTGTAGCTAAATTTCCCCAAACTTTTTAGTTACAGCTCCTTTCATAGTCCTCATCTTCAGCCTGTCTCTCTATATTGCAAATAAATCTCTAACAACTGGGTAGCAGCTATTCTTGTTTGGAAAACCCTCGTTGAAAGTGTCTGTAGATTGTTGTGGGTTGCTCACTGAAGGCTTCCGAGACCACTAGAAATCCCCAAGGTCACTAGAGAATTGCTTTAACAGAAGTGGTGATGCCTCAGCATAGAATTGGTGTTGGTATGTGAAGCGATGTTTAATTTGGAACTTCATTTTCTCTAATTTGTTTTGCTATGGAAGTAATCATGTGTAATAGTCAATTGGTTCTGGGTGATTTGCTTGAGTAAATACCACTATTTATCAGTTTGTTCTCGTGACACATTTGTATGTTTATTAAGTAATTCTTAAATAATCAAAACATCTGATTGTGTTCAGATGTCTAAGTCTTGTTGTTACCTCTTTAACAGCAATGGGGCAGCTGTATTCCCATTTACATTCACAGCAGAATTAGAACACGTCAGTGGACAGATGATGTAATTTAGAGCCTGGAAAGAATTTTTTTCCAACGATTTCTTTTCAGATATTCAGGCATTGAGATAAAGGCAGTAGTAGTGCAGAAGTAGGCTGGAAACTTTACATTTTTTATATTGCTTTAAGTGTAGTCCTTTTTTTGGTGGTGTTAATGCAAGATGCTTGACTTCACGCTTGTATTATGTTGCTGGGACTTTTCACTTGGAGTTGTGCTTTTGTGGACTTGATCTCCTTTATGTGCATGGCACAGTCACTGTTTTGGTTGGTTGGGGTTGTTTGTTTGTTTGTTTTTTAAAGGCTGATCCCAACCAGTTAACACATCCAGTAACTGTTTTTACCAAATGTTTCAGCAGATAAGGCGGGGGGGAGGCTATACTTGAAGTGATGAAATGTGAATAGGACTGATATAAAAATGCTTTATTTTAGTCTCATTCTTAAATGCCGTTTGCTCTGTCTTTGCATATGGATGGTCTTGAACGCCAGTTGGCTTGTTGCTTTTGCCTACAACTCTTACTTTAGCCCTGTTTTTTATTAACTAAATATGTATTTAGAATGGTTGCTTTGCCTATAGGTTAACAGCTGAATCCAGATTTGAAACCACGGAAGAAGATAAGAAAGAAAATAAAATCACAACTGAGAAGAAAACACAAAAGAAAAAATACACAACGTTGTACGTATCATCTAAGCCAACTTCTGAAACCCAATGTGCTCAGCAATAAAACTTACATTTCTGGAAGGAACGATTTTGGAGTCCTGCTTCAGCAGGAAATACTGAGTAAACTTACGTCACATACAAATGTACAGGTTCCGAACTTCGCTGTTGATCTGCCTTGTTCTGTGAGGAGTGTGATCGCGTGCATGGGAGTTGCACTTTTGGTATCTTAACTTGCCAGAGGGCACCTGTTCAGTTCCCTGGCAGTGTGCCCTGAAGCCTTGCCTTGTCTTGAATCTTGGCTAAGTCTGAACATGTGTTAACTGCTATTTGTTTGAAGCACGGTGCTATTCTGAAAGATAAGTACTTGCTAGGGAAGTTTTATTATACAGTAAGACAGGGGTCAACCCTGAGTGAGACAGACTAGACAACGTTGACACAGAACTTAGGTCATGTGCTCCTGAATTTCTTCCAGTTCCTGCATTCAGAATTTTTAACACTTTTTTCCCCCCCTAATGTGTAATTGTTCAGCTTTCAGACTGACCTGATTGCAAAGGTGCATGTGAATCTTTTTATGCATTTGGTGGGACAGTATTCTTTTGAAACTCTATACATTCTTGTATTTGTACTAATAATTAAAATAAACCTTTCCCTCTCTTCCTTTCTAAAATGTGGTCTATATTGCATTTGAGACAAAAACATTTATCTAAAGCTGCCAGGTTTTTTTCATTGAGAGTTGAGGTATTTTGTAGAAAGGATTTTGTTTTAAAAAAAATACTGCTCAATAAAAGAAACTGTAATGCATGTGCTGTGTATCGTCGTGTTTTTAGGAGATATGACACTTCATACAGAGTAATTCTGAGGAGAACACTTAAGCTAGTTCCATTGATTATTTTTTTTTTAGCATTTATATGGAAGTTTAAGATTACTTCATTTGACTCATTATACTATGGTTTAAGCTCCCTCTAGTGAATGAGTTAGCCACTTTCTAAGTAGAAGACTTAGTAGCTAAGATAAAAGCTCTTTAAGACTTTTCCTTTTAAATCCATTATGGAAAAATACCTTGAGGAAGAATCTTACAACCCAGTGGGTTTTAGATGGGACAGCTTGATCTGCTGTATGTTAACTGCCATTGGTACTTTGGAATCTGAGACTCCTAACATGCCTCTCTATTTCAACAGACACAACTTCAAGCTCATGTCAGATACTGCGAGTCAGCACCAAGAGATAGTAAAAGTAAACATATTATATAAAGAAATTTTTTGTTGTATTCTGGTTTTGGTCCAATCACTGTTCCATTTGGTAGCTTGCACTGTAGTGGTGATGCTGACTGTAATTTTCACAGCACCACCAGCAGAACACTTCTAGATCATGGACAAATGTACCTTACAAATACAGCGTCTTGAGTGAAGTCACCGTTTGAAGAAACATGATGGGGTTTGTTACAGGTTTGCAGTGCGGGGGGAGACGCTCTTGCATAAAATGTTGTAGGTAGCTTTTGGAGAATTGCTGTGTGCGCCTTTATGGATCATTGAAGGTACTGGTGTAAGCCAGCTGTTCGGATAGGCTCGTTTACGGTCGTGCCTCTGCAGAAGTGATGCCTGGAATTTTGGTAACTATGACCGTGCGCTTGGGTGGCTTTAGCTTGTCAGTCACTCACCTCAACACATATTGAACTGCAACATTTTGAGTGACAACACAAGTGACTAAAGATGCGGGGAAGTAAACTTCAAGGAGCAGATGTGGCTTGTCGCTTTCCAGTGCAGTTGGAACTTGTTATCCGCCCATGTCTACACAGGTAAATTTGGGCACAGGCTGCTGGCTGTTACTGCTATCATTGAATGAAACAATCGTAGATCCATGTCTCAGAGAATCTAATTGTATCACTTCATCAGTGTGAGAAATCTACTATCTGTCCAAATCCTTCAGTCTCTTCTTGATGAAGGCTACATAAACTGAGATGTATTCTTATTTCTTGTTAACTTGTAAGATATTCCATGGTATTACAGGAAGCTAACACATATCCATGAAATAGTTCTTATTCTTCTTGATTTGGACCACACAAGTGAACTTAATACTACGTTGAAGAAATTGTGCTTTTCATGCTATGGAATGTTTGAAGAAAGCCCTTTTTTATGCAAATGGTGAAAGTTGGTTTTGTTTACTGTCACTGTGCACTGCAATGCAAATAGCATAAAACAACTAAAGTACATAATTGTTTTAGTTAGAGGAAAACCTTCAGTAACTTGACAGTGGATGCACGTACTTTAAATGGGAGTACTGAACTGTAGGTTGTCTACTAAGACAGTTAATTATTTATGTTCAGCTATTTAGCATATGAAATTTCTAAATGCTTTTTTTTAATTGAAATAACTTGCTAATTAATGCTACAAACAAAACTAGGATGTGATTTCAACAAATGAATAAAACTGATTAGGATTATCTATCCCCCAAAACTCCTGCTTTACCTGTACTGCTGTAGTTCACTTAAAGCATGTCGTCGTTATCATCTCAGATAATATGTGCGTGCTTACAAATCTTTTGCAGGATTACACCTAGCAGGTGGGGGAAGATACCTGGAATTGAGGCTTTTGTTGTGCCATAACATACTTAAGGTGTTGTCCTTTAATTGCCTGAAAATGCTTTGCATATTTTATTTTTTTCCTTCTGTTTTGTTGCATCAGTTGCTTTCCTGCAACTGTGCTCACAGATCTTGGCATGTAATAGAATTTAGAGCCAGTTAAATGCAGCTGTTGTATTCTGCTCAAATTCTCCTGCATAATGGAAGTTAGCTAAAAAACGATAGCTGGATAGTCAGCACTTCACGAGATCTTGTTTTCTGGAATTGACAGTAGTATTAAAAGAAGCAAGAATTCTCTCCCTTCTTCCTCTGCCTGCCCCCCAACCCCCCAAAAGTTAAGTTGTAACCATGAATTCCCTGGGCAGAAAGATTTTTATCTTTTGGGGAAGCAAGGAATTTTCTACTTGCCTGTAAAGACCTTCTGCCTGGAAAAAGACTTAAGGAAAAGACGGTAAGGTACGTGAGGGTGAGGAATGATTCTGTCCGCTGTTTTCCGTGGAATGGTAATTACCCAAATAAACCAACAAATACTTGGAATAAAAACCTCCACTGACAAAGGGCGTAACTATTATCCGCCTTAATTCTCTAGACCATTATTGGGGTTTGTCCTCTGCTGTAGGAACACAGGTCTTCATGGTTACCGTGCATGCTTTACTCTCTGGATGCATTTTCCTCTGAAAGCTGAAAAAAAGATATTTTTTTGTTGCTCAATCCATTTGTTAGAAATTATAGCTAGGACTTTTTCAGGCACAGTCAGACGAGGAGATTGTCTTAGCTAACTTATGGGAAAGTGGTAGTAGGTGCTAGTAGCCGAGTTGCAAAAGCATCATCCTGAAAGTATGACGGGAGGAAGGAACCGCAGCCGCGTGCGATGCCGAGAGCTGGGTGTGGGGGAAGGGGGTGGCAGGTGGGAAGCAGCAGCGACCTCCGAAGCCTGGGCTCTCAAGTCAGAGCTTGTGTGGCGAGTTGGGGTGGCTCGAGGTGGGGACAGAGCGTTGTTCAAATGTGCGGCGGTGTTTAGATGTTTTGTACTCTTGGCAGAATCGGATCTCTGAGATGGAAGGGATTCAGGGCATCAGAAAAGTATTGCAAACTGGATCCCGGTTTGGAGGTGAAATTTCTGTACGTCAGTTCTTTGGATCATTTCTTTTAAAAATATTGTATTAATTAGGCTTATTAGACCTACGTGATGAAGGATGTTTTTAAATGAGTGCTAGAAAGGAACAATTTTCCTCCAGACTTTTGTATTACAGGGAAACATAATGAGGGAGAGCAATGTAGAACAAGAAAACTAATGCAAGTCACGATCTCTGGGCCAAATAGGATATGGGAAGCGGTGATTTGCTGCAGCAGGGATTCAGAGGAGCGAGGAAGATAGTTATTGCTGGTTAGGAAGTCATTACTCAAAATACATAGTCAACTAAAAGATGAAATGGTTCTGCCTCAAAATCTTTGATAGCTAAACAATGTAAATTGGCTGTTCCATGGAAAAGAAAGATTTAGGACTCGGATGAAGCTGATTGTAGATGGAGATAATCTGAGTTGCTCAGAACCCAGCTCACTTTAATAAACAAAACATGAATTTCAACGTTATTTTAGGGGGGGAAATAACTAAAAAAAAACCTAGCTGAATCCTTTTGCTAAGCTAGTATGTAGACATGGTTAAGATTAGGGCAATCCAAGCACATATGCGGTAAAGGCTAAGGTGGTTTTCCTCCAGAAATAGGTATCGGAATTCCACGTGCAATGAGACAGACTGGCGGTCTGTGCTTCTCGCGATCGCTGGTTAAAATCAAGAACTGACATATCGTGTTATCAAAAATATCCTGACGGATGTAGCGCAGCGCTGTTAACCAGTTTTGATAAACAATGATTGCTAAGTTGCAATGTAATAGCCAGAGGACAGGATTGTCGTATGACTTCATTGTACCGAGCAGGAGGTAAAGAAACAGTAAATCTTTTAAAGTATTTTCTGTTTGTTTGTGTCTGTAGTTTTTGGGTTTTTCTTGTGCTTTTTTTTTTTTTAAATTTCAAACTATAAGTAAAGAACAGGAACGAAGGTGACATACTTGCCTTCAATTCCGTATGTTGTCCCTACTCCAAATTACAAACAATGTGGCTTGATCTTTACTCATCCAAAATGTCAGTACGTAAGTTAGCTCACACAGCAGCCTGTGTGAAAGTAAAGGCTGTAAATGTACAATACATTACTTTTTGAAGTTTCGTCTTGACAATAAGTCTGTAAGAAAGTGCTGCTTTGTTTAGAGAATAAAGAGAAAGTCTCCTACTTTTTCCTCCAAAGGTAAAATGTCAGAAATAAAAAGGACTGGGTGTGGTTTGAAGTGTTGTGGCTTTGTCTTCACTTTGTTTCTCTTACCAGGGTAGTCTATTACGAAAAACAAATCCCCATTCCAGGACAGGTTAGAAGAAAGTTGTTTTTAAGATGTAGTGTCTTGTGGAGCCAAATCTTTAAAATCTGGGTTTGGTGTCAGTTAAGATAAGGCCCCCTTGACGTTTCAGAACTGAGCTAACCAATGGTTAGTGATTGTTACTGCAGCTGGGCTTTGCACGCAGTAGTGTCCCAGCTTCGGTCTTAAGGCTGGGGTGGTGCAGGGGAGGACTGGGGTGGTTTTTCTCCTTTTTGCCTGCTTGTGTTACAGCCACTATCATGCAACAGAAACACCCAGTTTGGGATTCCCCTCCCCCATGACACTGGGGTACAATATCTTGAGTTGAGAAAAGAGGAAGGAAGCTCAGAACGGCAGCAAATCTCGCAGAACCCTCGCAGCTGCCTCAGCCTGCCTGCTAGTCCTCTGTGAGAGCGGCTGGCAAAAGGATCTGCCTTCCAGTGCCTTTGTTTGTTACCCGTCTTCAAGTCTGCGTCCTAGAAATTTTGGTTTCCTTGTGGTGGGCACGCTCCAGAGCCTCACGGATTCATGTACGATGGCGAGATGGCACAAGACAGAGAAGAGTGGTGTCGGTATGTAACTTAGTAAACTGCCATTTGAGTTTTGTCTTCATAACTTCTGAACAGGATGTGGGCAGGTGTTTTCTGTAGTGTGATGAGTTAACACCCTCCGCTTTACCATGGTGCCTTAATTGAAATGATCCGTTTTGTCCCAAGTTTTAATCTTTCCAACAGAATGACACGAACAACACGAGTTGACGCTCGTGTTGTTCACACCCTTCCACCACCCTTCCACCACCACCACCCCCCCCCCAATCTTGAACTCTCACAGTAATGCAGCTTTTCCCACCTCAGTATATTAGAAACAGATTGAATAAGTAGTATGGTGCATAATAACTAGCAGCTAGAAGTCATGGGGAACCAATGTAGGGGAAGGGGAATCTTAGAGTTGCTTCTGAGAGGCTGTCACTTGAGGTTAGTGCTACAGAAAAACTTGCATTTGAGTTGGTAAGTAATACTGTTTGGAAGGAAAGTCATCCTCCAACATCAGTTTTTCTTAAAATGAATGATGTTAACTTGCATAAAGGACTGAATTGCTGTTTAAAAAAAAAAAAAAAGCCTTAAAATTAGGAATCAAAGCTGAAGCACTTGAAGGAAATGTCCTGCTGAAGTTAACTGCAGGTTCTCAGTATGGAAGACAGTTAATTTTGTATTCTTATGTTTAATTTTACCTACTAGTACATAGTCATTCATCTGGAATCCCCAAATTCTTCAAAAAGACATTTTTTATTTTAAGAAGGCCATAGGATTTTGTGATAGGCATTAAAAACAAAAAACCCCACCCAACTGGCTTCACGAAATAAAATTAATCATCAAGGATTTTAATATAAGGAGAAGAATGTCTTCCTGTTCAACTTCCACGTGCAGCAGTGGCAGAATTGTGAAATGGAAGTAGCCTGTTCTGGTGGCAGTTTATATTACAAAATAAAGGGTGTAAATATTTTCTGTTTCAGTTTTACAAGTGGTAGAAAATACTTAATTTTTGCACTTGTTTTTCTGAAAGCTATTGATTTGGGAGAGTCTGACTGGATTTGTTGGATGTGGTCTCTGTATCCCTGTGCTAGTGATGGATGTTCTCGCGTACTTTTATCCTTTTATCTAGGATAAAAGTCCTAGATACTAATCCATTATTCCCAGGAATAATATAAAACAAGTTTCACTTGTAGCAGCTTATTACAGGGACCATTTTGGGCCAGGGTGAGTTTCATGTAATTACAAAAAGAGGTTTGCTCTTCTTGCACTATAATTTTTAACATCATGGGGGCCCAAAGAACGTGACTTGATGTGAAGTGTGACATAGGCTGGTGAGGTTTTGGTTTTTTTGGTTTGTTGTTTGTTTTTTTTTTTTCTTTTTTGCACCTACGGGGTTTGCCCATTGCATGTCCCCTGAAAAGGCCCTCAGTTGTGACCTGTCGTTTGTTCAGGTCAGTCTGCCATGCTTTGTTTACAGGCAAGTTTTGCCTGTTTGTAACTTCATGGCCAATATGATCACCGAGTATACAAAAAGCTAGAAGGCTATAGTAGTGTCTATGGTGTTTGAAAGGTACAGCAAACTGCACATAATAAAACCATCTTGTGAAATATAGTTTCATAAAACTAATGACAATCCAGTGAAGTTTCTTTTCATGAAGACTACAATGCATTTTGATTGAACAATTCACTGCACTGTTTGACTTAAAATATCATATTCAGAATGTGCAGTTTTGTATAGCAGTCTTTTCTACTTCTGATCTAAGAACATTTATTTCAAAATAGTAAGCTTTTAACTGAATCACTTATCATGAACACTTTTAGTGCATAAAAAGAAAGCAAATAACAGAAAATAACATTTAATGACAGTATTTTCATACTGTTAAGTTTAAACTGCCATAGAGACAACACTAATTCAGGAGTTTTTAAAAACTCAGGACTAAGTTTTACTTGATGTGGCAGTAGACCAGCGCTCTTGCTCTTCAAACATTGTCAGCTCGAACAACTACGGTACTCATCTTAGAGTGAGTATGTACTAGGTGTAGCTTATAGGGTGGTACCAGTGCAATCGCTACTATGTACAGGTACTGCTTTCTGAAACGTGAGCTGCTCGAAATATTGCTCCTCCTTCTCTCATCCATCTCCCTTAAGGCTGTTGTCTCCTTCAGTCTGCTTATTTGGGTTTACAACAGAGACTGGAATTCCTGAAAAAGGCCTATTAGTATCAGAAGTCTGGTACAGCAGCTTATGTGCTACAGACACATTTGGATGACTCATGTTAGTTCAATGAATACTCTGCGATCTGTTGCATCATGTGGATGAAACTTGGGAAGTTTCCAGGTGCCACCGCAGTGACCTGTAACTTGTGGACTAGGGGTTAGAACTAACTGAAAGACTAACTTGCGGTTGTACAAGCATTTAGGACATCAGTGGTAGTTTTGTGTCAGGAAGAGTGAAGACAAGGGCAAAAGAAAACTCCCTCTTTTTTTTTTTTTTATTTGCAAGTTTTAAAAATTCATTTCCTGCTGCAAATTAAGAGAAAGCCAGCTAGCACTCGGCCTACTGCTGAGATTAGCTCAAAGCAGCAAAGAGCCACTGTTTGACTAAAATCTGCAGAGAGCGTGAATAATGAGAAGGGATTATCAAGTGCACCAAATAGGAAATGGTGCAATTGATTATCTGTATCTTTGAGGAACTTTGCTAGTGTTTAAAAGCAGACAACAAATTTATCAAAACTTTGATAAATTTCCTTTAAGTAGGTAAAGGAAGTGATATATCCAGTTTGTGAAGCAGCGGATGGACTTCTGCTTTACACTCTGGTAATTCTCAAAGATGATACCTTTTGCTTTGTACACATAAAAAAAAAGTAAACCTGGTTAGCCACAAAGTAACTTGCTGAAGAACAAAGACTGTACAACCTTGCCTGTGCAGGACTAATAACAGGCCAAATGAGATTAGGCCTACTCTTTTTATAGAAAAAATTTCTGAAGTTTTATGGCTGGGAGGCTTAGGGTAAGTATATTTAGTTGGTAAAATTTGTACCTGGCAGATACCAGATCTTAAGGAATCCATGACACAAAGCATTTCAAAGCTGGAAAATAACAGTAGCTCTTTAACACTGTCACGGGTACTTTGAACATAAACCCCCTCTACTGTAGTTACCTTAGCCATAACTGATGATTGCACTGCCCTACAAACTATTTTTAGATGTGTCCTCCATGCACATTGAACTGCTTCTTGAAGAGGATAGGTAGGATTGTGCTTTACAATGGGAAGTCCAAAACAGAACATGGTAATTGACGATCTAGAGTAGATATAAAATCTCCTCACTGGGGAGAACCGACACTGCAGACCTGGTGGTATTTCCTTTACCCTGTGCTTGCTCCCCTGCTGTTACAGGCTACAAGCACATATGTAATGTTGATGTAGAAGAGAATCTGTGCAAGCTGGGTCATCACGTGTGGTAATAGTACTACCACTGGCTGTTTCTCACCCCAAGTGAGTCTGTTTCCTGAGTTAAAGAAGGTTTTTCTGTTAAACATTGTATTACAAGACTTTTTATACTTGTATGTAAAAAAAAATCACAATCATAGCAATGTCTGTGGTTTATTCTGTTGGAAAGCAGAACAGGGAAAATGAGAACAATAATCAAATGGACTTTTCAACAATAATAGAATACTAGGTATATAAGTACTCGTACATGTAACTTTTTCTTGTAGGTCATCTCCAGTAGGAAGCGTTCCATTTATGCTTTTGCATTATTGTTTTAAGTTAATAAATAACTACGAATTCAATAAGCTATAGCTTATACCCAGGAGTACTTTTTCTTAGCTAAGCTGTTGGCTCACAGTCTGTTTTATTTTCCTTTCTTTATTGTGGAAACTAAATGTATTTGTTCTTTCATTATATACGTTGGCAAGAATAGTGGGAGAATCTTTCACCCAGAATAATTTAGAAAAACAAAACAAAAACCCCCCAAGAAAACACACACACACATACCACTACCCCCACCATCCCCAGCTGTCCTGTCCTGTACCTATGCCCTGCCCACTGCCCACCCCCCCCCCCCCCAAAAAAAAAAAAAAATTAAGCAGGGTAATAGTCACACTGAGGATCTAGTTTTGGAAGGGTGTTAAAAGAGATTTTTTGGAAATTAAATAAATTTATGCTCTTAAAAATTGGAGGGGAAAATAGTATAATTCTTAAATTTTATAGGAAACTCATGGAGTAATGAGGCCTGGAATATGAGGTATTGACAACTACAGTCACAAATAAAGTGTTTTTTTTTTTATTTAAGGTCTCTTGTAAGTGTGCCTTTTGTGTCTCAGGAAAATCAAGAAATATGGGCAAACTGAGTCTACTGAGACATAAAGTCTGTGAAAGTTGACAAGCTTTTGGAATAATACAGACTGGAAGCTTTTTGGCCATATAGGGCTATTTTGTCTTCTATGTTTTCAGAAATCTTTGTTTTCAAGTCTTTGGTTCTCTGATGATTCAAGTCTCAATGATTCTCATGTTGAACTTCTAAGTTTTTTATTAGAAGCATGCCTGACACCTTCAGTCTCCACTGATAGGCAGAGTTTCAGCTTGAGAATGTTTGGCCCAGCCTTTGGATGAGCAGGAGTATGCTGAGCAGATCTGGAAGACCCCACAATCCCAGCTGGGATTCTTGGTTATGCTAGAATGCAGGCTGTCTGCCCACTTTGGTATTTTACTCAATTAAATAGGATACTCCAGACAGCTGATATTCAGTTTTGCACTTGGAAACCATATTCCTGATTTTACACATGAAGCTTGTTCTTACTCTTGAAGCATTCCCAGCATAAATGTACGCTACTTTTATGGACAGTACAAGACAGAAAAGTCATGGTAGGCTAGTGGTTTTGGATGACAGTTTCCTAGTAATGTGTGAGATGAAAAGTGTTTGAAATCTGCGCAGACCTTGAGGAAACTATCCCATTTGTGGAAAAGTTACGAGCAGGTGAAATATTATGTTGGTGTGCTAAATTCAAGTGTCAGATTTACTCCTGTACTGCTGAATCTGACAATGGGTTTTTGTCGTTTTGAAGGATAAGTTGGGGGGAGGAGAGGACTGGGTGACTTCTTTGAAACTGTATAAAAGCATATGCTCCGCCTGAGTGCAAAGGGCTGTGACTGGCTCGTCCGATTTCATCTGCTGAAGATGTGTGAAAATTATTTTACATCTATGTGAAATCTATGTAGATTGAGCTGTAAAGGAGGCAGAGCTTTGTTCAAGAAAGGCTGCATACTTCATGAAATGCAGCCCCTGAACCCAACAGGCTGTTCTAGCTGCCTGGGAAACAACAGCAGTTTTGTGAAGTATAGCTCACTGCAAAAGGCAAACTAAAGTAAGATGAAGACAAAGCTGGGAAAGGAATCTCTTTATCCACAATCTTTCATGAAAAGGAAAAAAACCCAGTTAAATACTCTGTTTTTCATAAAGACTTCTAAGAAAAATGACCATGCTACTATTTTCTATGAAAAGGTAAAGAGTCAGAAACAATACCTTCATATAACTAGTTGGGTATGTTAGAACTTCCTGGTTCTTATACTGGCTTCACTGTGTTTAAGAAGGAAAATAAGGAGCTCGTCAGCTAAAACCTCCATCTGGCCCCAAGGTTAAGCACATGTAGAAATCCGTATTCAATTGTTATCTGAGATAAGTTTGTTACCTGAGAATGGACAAGTTACCCTTTGCTGAGCATGATTTGCAATAAATTAAATTGGCCTCTAACCCATCTTGAGCTTTGGTACATGTCTCTGACCTGTGAAATATTCATTAGAACTGCATCCATGTCATGTTCATTATAGCACACTTGCTCTGTGAGATTTAAGGGGAGATCCTTAACTCGGAATACTGGAACACAAATTTTATAGGTTTCTTTCCAGAAGTCAAGAAATCCAGTTAGGACCGCATAATATTTTCACACAATGTTTCTCAGTGTCTGTGCTGAGTAATTTCACGCTGTTTTCATGAGAAGAAAATGGTAACTGAACACAAAGAATTGATCTGTAAGCAAAGAAGGTACTACTTTTATGTTACTACTCATAAAAGTAGAGCTGTAATATTTAAAAAATAAAATGGAACGGGATTCTTGTTGAGGCTATTAATTAGAAATTGTTTGCATATGCAAAACACTTCATGAGTTATTACATAGAAATCATTCCAGATAGTCCTCCTATTATGGTAAAGTGGAATTAGGAGCTGGTTCAGCAAAGCTATACCTTGGAAATTTTTTTCAAATTCTGTTTAAGTGGAAGGGTGGAAAGTAGCCAAGGAAACCAACTTGAAACATGACTGATTACTGAAAGGTGAGTCTCAAAAGTGAAACAACGTAATTGTATTTGTTATAAAGAACAGGGCAGGGACTTCACATGAAGGAAAACAGGTAGGAAAGACAGTAGGAAGTTTAGGATAATAAATCGCTTCAGTGTTGCAGGTCTGTGGGCTTCTCCTTGCTCACCATTGCCATCTTGTATTAGCTTACAGTCTAATCACTTGAATAGCAAGAATCTGGGTTTTTCAAGTACATGAATACTGAGGAAATCTAGCTTTTTGAGGAAGGGATTCTGTTACCTGGATTACTGTAAGTTTTCCAGAGTGTTTTGTGTGTGAGTGTTCCCAAATGAGGTACAAAGTATGATTTTTTTTTTCTGCTTGTCATCTTCTAAATTGAGAACATATAATTTAAATTATAAAATGTTAACTGCGCTTCCGTCTCAATCTGTGGTTGTTTGAATTTATATTTCAACAGGAATCCTACTCTGAACAAAGTGACTGTTTCATTTACCTTGTGTCTTGCAATGTCAAGAGAAATGTTCTCTACAGATTTTCATTACTCTACTTTGGAAAACATGTACATACCTGTGTGGCTTAATGAAACAGGCTTCATAGCTGTGCATATATTCAAGAGCATACACACATCTATATCTAGTGGGGGGAATGCGTGTATCGTATCTGACAGCTCTGGCTTTAATAGAAATGTAGGAATTAAATGGAAACATAGCAATTTTCTTCAGCCTTTGTACTTACTTTTTGCTGCTGGGATGGAGGCTGGTAGATGTCTTCCCCTATGCTCTGGGTGGCTGAATGTGTGAGTGATGGCAGAATGAGACATGGAGGCTGCTTAGAGTAACTGTCTTTACAGCATGTATTGTTTGGCTGACCAAAAAAGGATTCTTTGGGCATACTTCATGGGAATGATGGGAATCACTTCCACCTTCCTGAGGTACAATTCAAAGCCCGCTTGTGTTTGAGCAGAGTTCAGTTTGGAAAATCTTTTATATTAGCAGTTTGACTGGGTGTTTCTTAGGCTTGCTTTCTGAAGCAATACTGTGGTGTGCTGGCTTTCAGCTCATCTCCTGAGGGAGATAAAACAAACACCTGGAATCTAAGAGGGTTTTGCATTGGTTTTGTGTTTGTTTTCTGTGTGTTGTGTGTGTGTGTCCTGCTATAAAATTACCACTGAGGTTATGGTGAGCTCTAAAAAGATAGGTTTTATTCTTTGCTGACCCAGGGGGAAATTTGCTAACTGTATTTTCAATGAACTGTAAAGTCCATATTTAGGAACACTGTCTTAAGACTGGAGTTCCTGGGCATTCTCTGTGCCATTCTGGGAGAATCTGGCAGCATCTGTGTACAGATCCGCTATTGATGGGAACACCTTAGCCTGATGCTGGCTGCTGGGGAGGGCATATGCTGTGCAAATCTCTCCCATTGATCTTACTGCCATGACATCAGTTGCTCTTGAGGTCAGTAATTGCTATTGGGATTTAGAGTGAATGCTGGGGTCTTCAAGCAGGCCACCTTCTGTGCCTTGAGGATACTGTCTCCTTTTGTGTTTATGGCTGGGAAAGAGGATGCCAGGGAGTGGAGTGCCCCCACGCCCCCAAACACTCTGGTGGAAACATCTCTTTTAAGTGTGGAGTGGTAGAAAGTTCTTCAGTGATTTGAAGGGGCCTTTATTTCTACTGGCCAGAGAGTTTATTTTAAAAAAAAAAAATCCTGTTGTAAGTATCCTACCAAAAAACCTTTCAGTCCATACAGGTTTTTCATATACTATTTTTGAAGAGCAAAATAAATGAAACGTGTTTGTGCACATACAACCCCAAAGATTTCAACAGAGGGTGGAGGAAAGGGAACCCTCTTCCTGGCTGGTGAACTCTGAGGTGATACTCTCAATATAAGAGGGTCACAGTTTGTAAGGGAAATGATATCAGTTACAGCTGACAGAAGATATAAGTGGATATAATAGTCAAATTTTCATTCACAGTTAATAATTCAAAAAATAGCAGATGTGATAATTAAGCTGTCTGGTGCTGTAGATAATACATCTGGATGTAGCTGATGGTATTAATTTGATTGTTTACAGAGTTTTTCGCAATGGTATATGGGAGATAATGTCTTATCATAAAATGTCTGGTTAGGTCTATAGCTTAAAACTTTGTGAAGGAATTTGTTAAACTCATTCTACCAAACAATCCAAATTCTACAGTAAAATCTCTCTCATTAAGTTTCCACTTACTCATTTAGAAAAGTCTTGGCTGATATAGCCACTTCCTTTGTCAGTTTGTTACTGCACTTTTCAATATATTAATTGCTGTTAAATGAAGTTTTTAAGAGAGCAAACCCAATATGCAGTGTGAATATATGACTCAGTCATTTGCATCTATATTTTGAGACAAATACAACTCTAAGCAAAGCAGTGCATGTTTTGAAATATAAAGTATATGCTAGTCAACAGTAATCTGAATCTGTATGGATATTTCAGGAAAACAGTAAGAGCCCACACACACTCCGCTGCCACCACCCCCCCAAACACTCTGGTGGAAACATCTCTTTCAATGTCATGATAACTTAGGAGGGTTGTTTGCCATCTTCCGTTTCTTGAAATCTGCGTTAAGACTAATGAAAGGAAGCCAGTCAGAACATAACTACACATCTACTATACACATCTGCTACTTAAATTCAATTTTTTGTTGAGCTAAGGCAGTTCTCTGAGGGTCACTGAGGAAGTGTCTTCAAGATACTCTTGAATAAATGGCTGAATCTGGTCTCCAGAGCCTCGCTTCCAAGGGTTGTTTGGTTGTTTGTTTTTTCCCCTTCCTGCTTATGTTTAATGATTCAAGCCCTGCTCTACCCAACCAGGATGAGGAACTGGTGGGAAGGCCTCTTCATGTCAACAAAAATAAGAACTTAGTTTTGGTCCAATAAGCCTCTTAATTAAATCTGTAATTCCTTCTAATTCCTGTTCCATAAATATAACAAATATAACAATGGCAAAAGAAACAAGAAACACAATTTATGGAACACTTGAAAAAGCGAAGAGGATCAATCTGTTTAGCTCTACACTCCTACCTTAGGCGTTTTCATGAAAGGCAATTTAATTTGAGACTTTAAGCATAATTTTAAGTAAAATGTTTAAGTAAAATGTGTCAATAGCATACATTTTGGCCTAGCAAAAATGAATATCCTGCTTTAGAAGCCTGGAGCTGGGGGAGCACAGGAATGCAGCAATATACTGAAGGTAGGTTCAGCTTTCTAGATCAGTTTTCCTCTAGTCCAAAATACTGCAAGTTTGGATGCTCTGTATGTGTGGATGGACTGGGACACTGTCATGAAAAAAGGAGGAAAACCCTGCTGACTTGTATCTTTACTGCACAACAGAGGTCATGGTTAGTAGCTAGTGTACTGTTCCTACTTGTAGAGTTTAATTGTGGTTTCAGGCTTACATATTTTAATCGGTTTCCCTCTGTGATACTAGCTTCAATAACCACTGCTACTCTGTAATGCTATTGTATAAGTCTATAACCAAGCCCATGAAGGAAAAATACAGAAACAAATGCTTACCGTAGCAGCCCACATCCTGTAGCCCTAGAATGTAAGAACTAGTAAAGCAGCTTATTTTCTTGAGTTCTCTCTGAAACTTAGCTGTTTCTTAACCACATATAGATGAGCTCCTGATTAGAACACTTGTAAAATCCGCTGCTCCTGTGTTCTTTTCAGAGTGATTAAATACAGAAAATTACAAAACTTTCTACTGTATCCATATAAAACAGTTTCATGTTAAGATGAAGCATCTAAACCCAGGAAAAAATTCAGTAAATTCAGTTTTCATATGTGTTTCTGTGCCCCTTCTCACCAGTGTCACCATGGATTTCTGTAACCGTGCACTTAAATTTTAGTCAGACCAGTAGACTAACAATTGTCCAGCATGGTGAATGTGTATGTATTGAAGATCTGCATCTAAATAGGTGCACTTAAATCCTGTGAAGAGCAGCTGTTATGAATAGCTTGTTTTCATGCATATGCTGGCTTTTTTTGTTTTCAGCACTGGCCATTTTCAACACCTTTGCATTTTCACAAGAAAAGAGATTAAGTAATGGTAATAGATGAAGCTTCTTGATAGAATTATGGCTCTGTTTGTTTATTCTAGTGTATTTATCCTAGTATAAAAATTTAATAACGTGTGTTTTTCAGTTTAACTGTAGTGTATGGCTGTATTGAAAAACAGTATTCATCCTTTAATTTTTCAGCTATATACAATTTCAAAGGCACTGGAATATCTCAGCTACCTCTACAGATTGGTGATGTGGTCCATATCTTGGAGGCCTGTGAAGGTAAGTCAGTTGTCTTCAGGCTATAGGTTTCTTTGTGTGAATAACTTAATCCTTTTACTTCACAGCAGTTCCCCATGTTACATAAGTAGCTGTCTAATGCTCTTATTTGTATTGGTCGTGGTGTTCTATTTTGAGGAAGAACCTATTCATTTTTGGAAAGCCAAAATCAGAAATGTTACAGTACATGTGGTTTTTTTGGGAAGCCGTTACCAAATGAGGAAGTCATCAAGGTGAATGTAGCGTTTGTGAAGTTCATGCTAGCTTGTAATATACCTGATGGAAGTTACATTAGATTTGATTGAAGTTTTAATGGAGTATATTTTTGCCTCTAAACTAAATATGTGTTGCTAGAAGATATTCAGCACCCTAGTCATGCTATAGGGTAAGATGGTAATCTAGTACATTAGTCTGTAGGTCAGCATGATAGAAACATTTCTGAAAACCATCCAACTTACTGAACATGCTAAACAACAGAAGTCTAAGTCAAGTCATGCATGATAGATGGTCAATATGTTGAACCAAACTTCTGTAGTTGGTATGCAGAGATATCTGACCGACTGGCATAAGTGTAAAATAAATACAAGCAGTGAAAGAATAAGCAAACATAAAATTATGTACCTGTGTGAAGCTGCATTCATTGCTGATACTGTAGTGATAGTGTTTTTCTCCATATTGATTTGATCTGTACCTTCCCAATCTGACTGAATTCTCTCCCAAGTCTGCCAGAGCTACTTAAGTTTTTACTAATATTAAGCAACAAGAGTGCAATTATTACTAACTCAACAGTTAGGTATCTGTAAATGTCATTGTAATAGTAATTTATTTTCAAGCTTTGCAAAATGTATAGTAAAATTATCTTCTTCAACCTACTTCTACTGTCTGTCAGTTGTATCTTACTAAGTGTGGTTACATTAAAGAGAAAGGCCAACTGCTGCATTATGCAGTTACAGAGACAGCTCAGCGTTGAAAGATCCTTCGTATGCTGTCATCTTAAGGCTGCAAAGAATCTGAAGCTGTTCGAGCCCAGCCCATTCCACTTCATAGACCTCTAGGTTGTTTTGCATGGAAGCAACAAAGTATTTGAGAGAAGAGCATCTGAGAAACCATACCTCCAATGTTTTGGAGCACAGAAGCATTTTTTTTTTTTCTTCATCATCATCTTCTATGTGTAAGAGAAATTCAATGTCTCTAAGCATCAGTGAAAATACTGATTCACTCATTAAACTATTAGTCAACAGATGCATCTCTCAAAGTCGTGAATAATGATTTGTGTCCTCTCCTAGAAAGTGAAAGGTCTGCATAATTCTTTAAGCTTCCATTCTAAACATTTTGGCTAAGAAAAAATACATTGGCAAAACAGAAACCTCCTCATCCCTCTATTGTCTCTGTTAACTGCAGAAACAGCATTTCAGGTTTCTGACTCCTGTGATACATTTGTTGTCAGATTGGCAGCCCAGCCTGGCAAGTTGAGTGGTGATCTTATGGGGTCATTTTTTATCTAAAAGCCTTTTTTGAGTCCTCTGTCCTTAACTTGCTATGTCATAGCTTGCTTTATGAAATACGTTTGTCAATGAAGAAGTGGAATCTTTTGTATTGTGCAAGTGAGGAAGTTAATCTTTTATCAGATATCTTAAAAATATGCTGCCAGCTGCAGCTGAAGAGTAACCAACAGTAACAGGTTTTTTTCCTGCGTTCATTTTATGTGCTATTTTAGTTTGTTTTGCATGCACAAAATACATGCACAGAACATACACGTGCAGTCACAGCAAATGGGATGAAATAGATTTTACACACTTGGTTGTAAATGGGAGAATATATGTAAATAATTCGATTTTAGAAGTGAGTTGGAATTGTATTGTTGAGAAGGTACTGGAAAAAAATCCCAGTGCTGAAAAACCTGAAAAAAATATGTCCTGAGTCTTTCTTTGAGGTCAGTGATTCTCCTGTGGCTTTTAACATTGCCTTTCTCACAGTACTGTTTGGGGTTTGGGATTTTTTTTTTTATGTTTTGGTTGCATGGCTGAAATACCTGTACTGTGTTAGAAATGGTGAGAGAGAAAAGACAGTAGGGAAGAGATAATATCTGTTCATGAAATTAGAGTCAGAAAATATACACTTTTAGTTATAAAATGCTTTCTTTGGGGTGAAATAGAAGTAGGTAGTGGTGGTAGTAATGTTTCATGATGGAACGTGTGCACAGTGGACAGGGCTTCTGCTGTAATTTAGTAAGGTTGAACTCTTCATTTTATGTTCTTTGTAGAAGTTTATCGTGACTTAGCCAGGGCATAGATGGAACAAAGTCTGAATTAGCATCTTAATTGCCACTACTGCAATACTGCACTCTCTTCTTTCAGAAAGTGTTTCTAGTTATGAATGGAGCAGGAGCCCCATAATAGCCCTTCATTTTCTTGAGGTTCTAACTTGAACTTTACACTAGGAAGCTGCTATTTCAGTTGGGTCCAAAAGCTATAGTTCTTCATGGCAGAAGGATGGCTTACGCTGCTTACATTCAAGGAAACGGGATATATAACAACCATGTACTGTATTGGATTAATACTACACCTAGAATGCAATCGAAAGAGCTTCATGGGCTATCCAGTATCGTGAGTGATCTTGACTGAGCTATACATGCATGTGTTATATATTACATTACAAACCAGCTTATCCTACCTTTTTTATGTAAGTGAGGGGGTGTTAAATTCTGTGTAAGATAATCTGTACTTACTATTCAAGACTTGAAAGCAGATCATATAATCATACTTGCTAATGTGCAAGTTATGCTAAATATGCTTCTTGATATTCACTTCACATTCATCGATGCATTTTTGAAGTAACTATTAATTTTTAAACAACCTATGCTAGGTAGTTCTTGTAAGGAACAAACCCGTGACTTTTATATGCTTTTTCATGCACATGTTCTGTCATACTAAGTGCACTCTTTCTTCCTTTTAGATTGGTACAAGGGTTATCTAGTAAGACACAAAGGATCAGAGGTAAGATCACGCTATTCATACCGATGAGACTATTTTTAAGAAACCAACCCATGAAGTGGGGTTTTTAGTATTTTTTTAAATCATATAGTCCTATTCTGATCTCTGAAGTCAGCTATCTCCATTCTCTTTCATTTCAAGATGAATAATATGATCAGCATTTGTCCTGGACAATGTTGGTAAATACTAGAAGCGAGGACTGGGAGAAGCAGGTCAATGAAGAAAAAAATTACTGTGCCTTCAGGTTAACAGGCTGATCAAGACATCATTTGGAATAACTTTTTGAGTTAATTTGTTTCTGCACTTTTTTCTAAGGCTTCTTTAGGCTACATTCCATCTAAACAACTCCCATCAGGCTTAAATTCTTAAATATATCTCTAATGTACAACAATCATATTAATAAAAAAAAAAGTCAGTATTCTTATACCTAAAGATGGAAAGCCACAAATGAATAGTTTTACCCTGGGTATGATGACTCCTGAGTTAGGTAGCAAGACCATTACTTTTTAGTTTCAAATGCACTTTTCTAGAAGAAAAGCACTTTTTGATATTTGCTCTTAGTACCAGATTTTTTTAGGGAGCAGCAATGCAAATGCATTTGAAGTTAGAGACTCATGCCTATATGATAGTAAAAATGTTTGGTGGAAGCTGCTTCTGTGTAGCCTGGAAAAAGGATGTATAAAACCTTCACAGCCACTTAAAGAGGGATATCTGGGGAGCAGAGGGACAGTTGTTAGCAGAGAATATGCCATCGGAAAAAAAATCAGAACAGTCCTAAGTTGTCTATTTCTCCTTTTTCTTATTTTGTATTCAATGGCTTGTAGGTGTTAGCAATAACTTGTATTAACTTAGAGCAACTAATTTGTGTCTATTTTCAAACTGTATGCGATAGTAAAATATTTTAGTTTCCTTTTGGAAGTATTAGATGCTTGATTTACTATTTCACTTCATTGCTCAATGATGCACATCCTAAAAGACAGAGGAATGAACAATTATTTGTGATAATTTTGCATAATCATTTTCTCTAGACTTCTACCTGTTGTTTCTCATGTTCTATGAGCTCCAATACAAATGCATAGTACACCTTATTTGCCTGCTTCCATTTCTAGCTCGTCACAGATGAGGTGAAAGCCAGGCTAGTGATAAGGTAGTTCACCACAAGCTCTTGATACAGCATAGTATTTCAGTGGAAGCTATCCAGAGTAGTTACTGTCAGCTGGCTGATCTGCAATAATTGAGGGTGGATGTGAGAGAATGGCTAACCATCCTCCCACCCTGTCCAATACTCTAACTGTGTTTTAAATACTCCTTTGACAATTCCGTTGGCTCAAAATGCTATTGCTGTTTATTCTAATGAAAATTTTTATTTCAATTTATTAAAACTTAGTCTAAAACTAGAAAGGGAAAATATTTACCAGAACTAACCACTTTCTTTTAACTAATTCTTAATATTGCTAAAGGGTTTCATCAAGGTCAACATGCGTAACATGTTTTAAGAAGTATTATTAATTTCATATACTGAGATTTCACTAAACTTACTATTAATGGGACCTTTTTTCTTATTTTGCTTCTTCATGGGCTCTTTTGAACTTAAATCATAATGAAAAACTGTGGAAGTGATAAGATGATTGTGTTTTGATTAAGATCCAGTGCTAAAAGAAAATGGCTATAGAAGCTGAAATCTAATTGTGAGAAAGACTTTGTAAAGTACCACATATGGATGCCAGTTATTGAATAGAGAAGAATCCAAGATGAACCCAGCTTAATTACCAAGACTAGATTTGCTTGTTAATGTGAGGATTGTAATGGATAGATTGATGGTCAAGCATTCCTTTAGGATGACTTAAAACATTGTAGCTGTTGTAGAGCAAGGACACATCAGATTAGATCATTTTGTCTGGTGACCGTTTTTTTTTCTACACAGGTCAATTAAAAATAAATGTTGAGAATGTCATGAAATCTGGTGCCTCCTTTGCTACATCTTGCTGGGCATCTTACTGCGTGGCCCTAGGTAGTACAAAATGAGAACATAATCTCAATTGCAGTGGTGCCACATATACCTAGGAGGGCTGAGAGCTTATGGCTGTACTAAGTGTCTCCCTTCTTTGTGCATTGTAAATGAAAGGTTGTTCTTTTTTCTTAAAGCAATTTTAGTTTTATGCACAGTGTTCTTGGCTCTTATGCTTCAAAGTAAACTTTGAGTTTACTATCCTTCATGTCAGTGGCCATTTTGCTATTCATCCCGAGTGATTTCCTTTATCTATCAATATTTCTTTCACTAGATGCCATGATCCTATATCAGCATCTCTCCTTTGGTTTGATAATCAAGCTGATCTCTAAATTAGACTGCATTTTTTTTCCAAGAACAAGAAACTTATGGGCTGATGCACAGAGAAGACGTTTCTTTACTGTATTTACACTGTATGTAGTGTTTTCTGGGGGAGTAGATGGGGAGATGGGGGTGGAAAATGGTGTTTCCCAAGAAGAAATGTAATTCTATGCATTCTATGTTTGCAGAAATGGTTATGAATGACAAAACTTCTGTTATTTGTCTGTCAAACAGAAACGCATCTAGCTGGACAGAAAACTAGATAGGCAGTAGTTAATTTGGAGATTACAATTTATGTTCATAGTCACAATTTTACGAAGAAAACTTAGAAGGGGTTTTTGGAAAGCTCTCATTTGTTAATTAAATGTTCTTGGAGAATAAGAATGGATTGTATTTTTTTTTTTCTCCTTCAACAGGGAATATTTCCTAAATCTTTCATCCACATCAAGGAAGTTACTGTTGAAAAGAAAAGGTATTGAATTTAACTGTTCTATTACATTAAGGATCTTGTCTGCTAAAGAATGAGTTTTAAGGCATTTATATGCCTTAAACACAGTAACTATAATATAAACCCATGAAACTCAGATATTCTTCATTTTCATTGTGTTAATTTTTTTTCCTTTTTCCTAGACATACAGAAAATATAATACCTGCTGAAATTCCTTTAGTTCAAGAAGTTACCACTACTCTCTGGGAATGGGGAAGCATCTGGAAACAGCTCTATGTGGTATGATGTTTTTGCATGCTGTGTGTGGCCTGTTAATTAGTCCTATTTATGCATATTGAGGCCTTGTTCAAACTAGTGTATTTTCTTAGATGCAGGGCAGGATCTGGGAGGATTTAAGAAATGACTTCTTCATCACTGCTTAGATGATTACTCTTTTCTTCAATGGCTTTAAATTAAAAGGCTGACTTACTGCTGAAGAGTGGTGTAACTTCACACCTTAAGTTTCAGCCTTGAATATCCTGTACATGACAAATTTTTCATAATTATTCTTTGTAGAGTTGACAAGTTGCAAGATAGGAGTATCAAACATAACTAAGATGCATTTAAAAGAGTCACCAAATTCTGGGGATGCTAGAACAAAGTTGTTCAAGGGTTACTGGGAGCATGTAGCTATTAACAATTGGCAATTTCAAGAAGTCAGTCTTTTTTACTTTCAATATCTTAATTCTATATTTCTTAAAGAAAAACATTTTTTCCATCTTGGAGAAAAACATTTTTTCCTGTGAGCACTTTTACCAATACATAAAAGTGCAACGAATTCAGAGGTATTAGTCAAAATGGCCACTGCATCAACATCTGTGTTCCTTGTAAGCAACTTGTAGTTGTGGTGGTCTTTTGCATATGCTTGTAATGCCTGCAGTGTAGTACAGAACTGTAGAAGTGATTAATGACTTTTATTTTTTAAATTATCTTTTTGTTCTTATTGGGCCTGAAATATTTTTGCAGACCTCAACTATCCTTTATACAGAGACCAAACCCTTCTTATAATATTATACCTGTCCTTGGACTACAAGACTCAGAGAGATAAAATTTGAATATGAAGGATAGAAGGTTAATTTTTACATTTGCATAATCATAGATATTTTGCATGTTGTAACTCTACATTAATCCCTGCTGATTCTAGTGACTTATCAATTTCTGGCCATCAGACTTAAGTTAAAGTGTTGTCTGAAAGAACATCAGAAGATGGTGAATTCTCTAGTACCTGACTAGTCTCTTCTAATGGATAACCTGTTTCAACAACTTGCACTGACTTATCCAGGATCTCAGCCTTTGGATTTTGCTTTTTCTCTGTTGGGGCAAAGTCGTCTTGAATATGGTGTAGTTTTTTCCTCATTAATATATTTTCTGAAACATGTCACTTCTTAGTCTTCCTCTTGTTAAAGTCAACAAAAAACAACCCCAAAAAACAACCAGACCCAAACCCCTTTTGTTATTTCAGTGAATGACACTGGAACTGCTTTAGTGACTTCTATGCATTCTCTCACTTTTCTTTTAAATGTATTGATACAACAATCAAATGTTGTTCCCAGCATGCTCTTACCAGTATCTCATACAGAACTAAGTTGTTTCTATCATGTTTTCTCTTGATGAGACTTAGTTAACAAATTATAAACCACCACAATTAAATAAACCAAAGATGATATAATTCCCTTTCCCTGTACAAACTGCTTAAATCTCATGTCACTTCTTTATGGCTGCATGGAGATTCTGTCCTTAACAATTTGTGGGACGAGAGGAAGAAGGAAGACAGGCCCAGTACTTTGCTTAATTCTTGCTCCTGCAGTTATTTAGCATTAAATATGACACATCCTTTAATTGTCAAGACCAATGTTTCACTTCAACTTGAGGCTTGAAACCTATTGTTTTCTTTTATATCTTAGACAAATAAGAAAGAGCAGTTCCAGCAGGTGCAGTCTATGATGTATGACTTAATGGAGTGGCGGTCACAGCTTCTGTCCGGGACTTTGCCAAAAGATGAGCTCAAAGAACTCAAACAGAAAGTCACTTCCAAAATTGACTACGGTAACAAGTAAGTGGCCTATGTTGCTTCTGGAAAACATGATTTATTTTAAAGCACCCAGCTAGAACAGAGATGATGATAAAGTTTTCCTTTTTGCAGTTTTGTAACTCATTAATGTGAGATGTAGACATATTGAATCTTCCTTTTCAAACTTCTCCCTGTTATTCCTGTGATAACAGTAGATATCATGTTGAGGCTTCTCATAGCAAATCGCTTTTTCAGAATATTAATTTTTTTGTTAATTATAGATATACGAGCTTGTCAATTGTAAAGATCTGAGGTCAGATAACTGGCCTTTATATACATATAACATTGGTGTGCTCGGGACCCAGAACTTGTCTATCCTTCACAAACACAGCCTACCTCTAGTAGTGTTATGCTACCACTTCAGAAATGGTGCTGAGAGACCTTAGCGTGGTGGATGAATAGCTAAAGTCTGTAAAGTCTGAAGTGCACAGAGCCTTTGCTAAAGGCACCGCGCTGCCACCCTACCCCTCCAAACCCCGCCCCAATTTACTAGGGAGTTTCCAGGCAGAACTCTGGTTCTGGTAATAGAAGTGAAACTACCAGGGATAGAATAGTTATTTGACAAAATGCCTTGTCTGCTTCTTGCTAATGAAAAGTCCCTGCAACACAACACATTTTTGGCAAAATTTGGGGTTATGTGGGGTCGAGTGGTGTCCCACCATCTGGTAAAGCGGGAGAGAGAGCTTGGTAAACAAATCTTCATAGTATTGGTTTTATAGGCATTGGAATCTGCTTATAAGCTGTATTTAGCCATTGCAAGTGACTGTGGTTATTGTGGCGTGAAGGCCAACATGCAGCTGAAAGTCTTCCGTTAGCTGTGGCTAGACATAAACAATGACCACGAGGTGTTATGAAACTCTTAATTTGTTCACCATGACTTGGATGCACAGATTTCTGATAAATTGTATTCTTACACAACACACTATGGGAATACACATATCCTGCTACACTATGGGGAGCTGAATTGTCTCTCCAAGACAGATTGTACTTTGAAATGCTCCAATCAAAGAAGCCTAGCTCTGATTAAGACAACGCTAACATTTCTTTGCTTTCAGACTTCTGTTTTCACACTCTTTTTTCCAAATTATGGGACAGTAAGCTTCTTCCTTTAGCACAGCAGGGGTGGAGAGGATGTTTAAAATGGTTTGGGACTGTATAGAGGAAAAGTGCAAATTGGATAGTATTTCTAAGTGCCTGAGTGTGGGGTTGAATTGTGATGTGTGAAGGAAACTTGCCAACCTGTGGAGAAGGAATAGAGGGGAATGACAATGGAGGCAGAGTGAGTCATTGTGGGAGAAGAGATTGAACACCAAATGAAGAGAGGTTGTGGATAATCATGTGAAGTGATGAAGACGGCTTGCAGTCTGACACAGACTGCTTCAAACAACAGTAACAGTGCCATAAGGGCAGCCGGCACATCTTAGAAATTGTGAAAGGTACAGTCTGGCACAAAGTAGACCAATTTTAGAGGGGGATGGAGGAATGAGATCCTGGATAGGCAAGAAAGGTTACCTCTTGGCTGAGGTGACACCAAGACACCGTGGGCAAGAATATGTAGGATGTATGGAGGTAAGGCTTGAGTTTTGAATGTTGAGGCAAAAAAAAAAAAAGAGCAGAAGGAAAAAAGGCATGATTTGTATGAGAGCAAAGGAGAACAGAGCATAGTAGTTAGTTAAGTAATGGGACTGGGAGAGTAAGAGAGCAACATAAAAGCAGAAGGTAACAGGAAAAACCCACACATCTTGACTACAAAGGTTATATGTTAAAAAGCAAAAGAGATGAAGACCAGTTGAAGTCATTGAACATGGTGAATCTATTCTATGTGATAAGCATTTAAATGCTCTGGTGACATTACTATAAATTCCTAAAATGGATAAATACTGTACAACAGCTTGAAAAGAAAATCGTGGGGTTTAGTTAAATTTTTCTTCAATCAAATACTGTTGCGTGTATTTAAACTTACTTTATTGCTTTAAAACTTGAAGCAGCTCCTTGTATGTTACATTTCTAAGCTTTATTTTTATAGAAGGAAATAACCCTGCCATTATGCTCTTTGTATTTTTACAGGATACTTGAGCTAGATCTAATAGTTAGAGATGAAGATGGAAATATCTTGGATCCAGATAAAACCAGCGTTATCAGCCTATTTCATGCACATGAAGAAGCAACTAACAAAATCACTGAGCGAATTAAGGAGGAAATGGTAGGAATGACTGGCCAAACTTAATGCTTCCTTTGCTAAAATCAAAATGAAAAAGCAGAACAAGGGTTGAAGGATGTCACCTTCTACCACAGGAGTTGGTGTAAACTTTTGCCTCTGACTGAACTAAGAGTAGATTCACATTCCTGTTTTATAAATATGGCTAAGCCTCAAATTGAGTTGCATTTGTGCACCGGATTCGGGCTGTGGGCTAGGCTGAAAGCTTCTGTCTAAAGCTGGTTCTAAATCCATTCTTGTATTCCTAAATAGAAATACGTCTCCTCATTCCATCTGTAGGCTATTCAATAGGCTGATTTGCGTAGTGAATAGTTAAATGGAGTTCAGGCTGCAAGCTATGACTAACCAAAGCTCTTTTTTCGAAGATCTTGTGACAACACTACTTGTTTGCTATGTGTTGCTCCTTGTTAGTTAGTCTGATGGAGTTGAATTCAAGCTCACTAAAGAGGAACTCAGGTGAGCTGTGCATAATCTTGTGGGCACCAGAAGTTAGCATGCCTAAGCAAAGCTGGTGAGTGCATAAATTTCATCTTTTAAAGTGCAAAGCAGGTGACTACACTTCCTTGACCTTTTTCTATATTAAATCTGTTCAGGGACTTGTAAGATACCTGGGTTCTTTTCTTCATTCATGAGAAAATAAACAGTAATAAAGCAAGTAAAAGACTTGACAAAAAAAAAGGCTGGCTGTTGTGACACTTCAATAATGCCCCTGACAGCTCACTGGAAAACACCTTATGAGTTGTTCTCATCAGTGTCACTAAATAAATAGTGCTTGCCAGACATCAAAATGTCATTAACTGAAAATATAAGGAAAATTAAAGTTGGTAATCTGAAACAGACTGTGTTGACTTGTTTTAAAAATAGAGCCAAACAATGGATAAAAAAGAGCTTTAGGCCACCAAATGTTAAGTAGCTGTTTCTAGGTGGTTAAAATGGGACATAGGTAGAAATTAGGAGCCTTACTTTTGAGTCAGTGAACCTGCTCAGCTGTGTCCTGATCTCAGCGTGGTATTAGTCTCCTCTTCAAAGAGGTGTATTTTGTTTTGCTAGTGTTCCTAGCATACTGAAACCCCATTACGATGCGGATAGTAGGCCTTCTGCTGTACCCTACTGTGTTCAAAAATCATCTCTTTCAGACCTGCAGGCTTATCTCTGTAGTGACAGCCTGATACTTTCTCTTCTCTTTGAAAGTAGTGATAATGTTTCACCCTTTATATAATTGCCCAGTGGCAGAAGAACTGGCCCAAGATATGTAAGTCATAGAATCATAGAATATCTCAAGTTGGAAGGGAGCCATAAGGATCATTGAGTCCAACTCCCTGCTCCCTTCTTGTAAAGGGGTTTAAGTTCTTACAGCATAGTAAAAACAGTGTCAAATATTTTAGGCACAGTCTTTTACCAAAATTTTAGTAACGGACTTCAGAATAGTTCCATTGAAAGCAGCCTGATTTTCTTGGGAGGTAAGTTTTTTGAATACATTCATATACAGGAGGGAAACTTAACCTGGCTCTCTTCTCCTGAATGAAAGTAAGTGTCAGATGTAAAGGGACGGTTTCTGGAGGTGAAGGGAGAAGGGAGGAGAAACAGCTTAACTATTGTGTTCCTTGGCAATATTCATAAAGGGAAGTAATCCCTGTTCCATTTCTAAAAGGAGACACCTACCTGGAAAGGATAATATGCTTAGAATCCCATACAAAGGAAGTTCTTACTCATACTGAGTAAGTCCCTTAAATACTGCAGAAGATTGATTTAAGGCATCTCTGTCATCAGCTTTTTCATCATTTGCACAGGGAGGTAGCTCCCTAGTCTGGGTGCAGTGTTTTGAAGAACCCAGCCTGAGGTTTTTATCTCCTTGCATACAGTAAAGGCTCTGGAGAGGAAGGTGGGCTCTTCCATACCTATGTCACTTCTGTGCCTTCTAACCTCCTAGCTTTCTAGCTTTGTAGTAGAAAAGGATGTTCATACACTGGTGAAGCATTGCAGAGGGTCAGAAACTTATTTGCTCATCATGCTTGTGTTACTAAGCAGTGTCTTTCAGAGGAATATACAGGGTAATGCTTATTTGCTGGGAACAAGTATTTTTATCCAAATTTTCTACGATTTTTCACGATTAACTGTTATATATGATAAAAAAATTAAACTGCTTGTAGTGTCCCACTGTTTTAATTCATGGATCTAGCTAATGATTTTCCTCCTTCTGAGTAGTCAAAGGATCAACCAGATTATGCATCGTACTCCCGAATGTCTTCATCCCCCACCCACAGCCTATATGTCTTCGTGCGCAATTTTGTTTGTCGAATTGGAGAGGATGCAGAACTCTTTATGTCACTATATGATCCACAGAAATCAACAATTATAAGGTAAGCTTTCTTTTTTTTTATTGCAAAAGAGTAGCAAAAGGAGCTAGGCAAAATTAAGTAAAATCGTTGCCAACATGCCAGTAATGCAGAGAATATATAAATAAAAGGAAGAAAACCAAAAGGAAAGGGAAGTGTGGACAGATCTAGTTGTTGGCGGCTACTGAAGAATTCTAGGGTAAGGGACCTCAAATATTTTGGTAGGTAATTCCTGGAATGAATGCTTCAGAATTCTGGAGAATCCTGAGAACACTTCAAAGTTAAGAGATTATTCTTGATGGGGAATGTTGTGGTGTTTGGAGTAAAGTGCTGAAATGGGGGGAAAAAGAACAAAATGGGAGTAACTTATAAATTCAAAAATAGACTAAGATTCTGTTGATTATTCCTGTCAAACAGACTGTGATAATGTTTCCCCCCAAAAAGGTGCCATTCTGTCTTATGTTCAAGTTATTTTCCAAAACTTACTGATGGAGTTTTGTATAGCATTCTTCTTGTCTTTTTAGTCTGGTATTAGATTTAAACAATCACCACAGACTATTGTCTGTTACATAACCTTTGTTATGGACTGTGGTTTTAAATGTACTGTGAAAAGGAAGAATTTTTAAATCGCATGACAATAAGATTTTTATCTTCAAAACAGTGAGAACTACTTGGTGAGATGGGGGAGTAAAGGCTTTCCAAAGGAAATTGATATGCTCAACAACCTTAAAGTAGTGTTCACAGTAAGTGTTTTCCAGTTTTCCTTTGTATTTGCAAATCAGATTGTCTCTTCTCTGTAGTCACTATCAGAAGGCAGTGACAATGCTTCAATGTCCTTCTTCAAATTAATTTGCTGCCTCATAAATTTACTGATGACTTGATATTTTTTTTATCTGCTGTATGTCTTGATTGCTACTATTTTCTCTGTTTATCTTACCTTATATTTTTTTCAAACTTTAAACTGTCAGGTTTTCCATCCTTTCTGTGGGCTTAGTTTGGGGTGGGTGTGGGTTTTGTTTGTTTGTTTTTCCCCATTGATTACTGAGGCTCAAGGTATTACTGGAGGTCCTGTTTAAATTTCACAACTGCATTCTTCCCCAAGTAATATTTCAATTCTTTTTTGTTCCTATCTTAGGATCTTGGAAATAAAGACCTTAGCAGAGACAAAATTTATTTAGTTTGTCAAATAGTCCGAGTTGGAAGGATGGATCTCAGAGACAGTAACTCAAAGAAATACACACAAGGACTAAGGCGGCCTTTTGGAGTGGCAGGTAACGGATGTCTCCTGTGCTATATCTGAAGCAGGACCCAAGTGATACTTGCCAACCCTGGACCATAGAATGCCTACTAAGACATGTCAGAATACAAAATAGCTATATCAACTATCTTCCATATTTAATTTTTTAAGTTCATAAAGACTGCACCTACATTAGCATTTTAGTTCAGGTCAGAAATGTGCTTTCCTAATAATTCATACTTACTGCTACCTAGTACAAACCGAAGCACAGCACCAGAGTAAAATAATAGAATTCCTTGCAGGTGAAATAAAACCAAAAATTATGTCCCAAGAGCACCACCAATGCACTCATATCTGTGTTCACAGGATTAGACCAAAACTAGTCTGAAGTAATTCTCCATTTAATAACATCATGTTTGTAGTGTGGACTTTGCACTAAATGTTCTGCCCCACAAATCTACCCCTATTGGGCTACACCACTTGCTAGTGAAAAATCTATGTTTACCTTGAGGCACAAGAACATTAATATGCATTATTCATAGATAAGGAGATATTTTGCAATGCTACTGTATGTTTTGATGATTTTTCTTTTACTCTTCTAGTTATGGATATTACTGATATCATAAAAGGAAAAGCTGAAAGTGATGAAGAAAAGCAGCATTTCATTCCCTTTCACCCGTAAGATAGTCATAGATATCTTTTTTTAATATGCACAAAAATATTTCTATATCTATTTGACTGTAATAATCTGTGAAATGTTTCAAGAAAAAATAATTTTTCCTTATAATGATTTTATGTTGTAATAGTGCTAATTATTTAAGCATCACTTTAAAAGGCATTTAAGACTTTACAGAGGTTACATAGCATGTTAAATGAATGTATAGTTGTAAGAGTGTGCTCCATCAGACAGCTGGTACCATGTCCTGTTTAACAAAACCCAACTTATAGTTACACATATGCAATAGTAAGTTTTACAAGTATGGATAACTACTAATTTACATGCTTGATTCTGTTCTGAATTTGAGAAAAATCTGAGTAAAAATTGGGTTTCAGCTAAAAAGTAGTTAATTGTCTTACATCATTAACTATTTTCAAAAGAAATGCCAGACCAGCTGCCTAAAAATGTGATACTTGCAGATCAAATGCATAGATGCCAGTATGCACTGGAAACATGTTTGTGCATTCTGCATAGCACTGCTGCTACGTACTATGGAGAATAAATTTCATTCTGAAAGACCCAAGTATGACACACTGGTTTATTATTTCACTTATTTACCATTTGATCCAACATCTTTCTTACGTGAGAATTTTTTTCTAATTTAATCTTTTTCACTTCAGTGTACACATAAGCTTAATTGTGAGTGGTTTGCAACTCGGAGTGAGAGATAATGAAATTACAGAATATATGATAATAAGGTTAAGTACTGCAGAGATGACTGAGGCTGTCTGTCATCGATGTTCTGAATGGTGTTCGATATATTTAGCACTTAATTCCTAGCAGACATTGTTTTTTATCCTGCAGGGTAGTGGCAGAGAATGACTTTTTACACAGTCTCCTAAGCAAAGTCACGGCATCAAAAGGAGACAGTGGTGGACAAGGTAAAGTAGATTTTTTTTTTTTTAAAGTAAAGTAACAAGGTATTTTTGTGGAACTTCATTTTATATTGTTTACTTTTTAGAGAAAGGCTTTTGTTAGAGGTGTAGCACCACCATGGAGGTGGGTCAACTTTAAAGCTGGAAGTGAAGAATCATGAGTTTGTTGCAGAATCTTGGAGGCTATTTAAAGTAGTAGCTACAGTTTTGGATTATAGAGTTAAAGGAAGTGGGGGAACTGAATTCTTATCACTATTTTGGCAGGTAGAAGAGACAATCATCTGAAAAGAGATTCCCCCCCCATAAATGTAATAATGTAATCCTTTTTTTCCTTTTCCTCTTAATAGGTCTCTGGGTAACTGTGAAAATGCTTGTTGGAGATGTGATTCAAACTAGGAAGGACTACCCACATCTTGTGGACAGAACCACAGTTGTTGCTAGAAAGCTAGGATTTCCTGAAATAATCATGCCAGGTAGGAGGTGCTTTGTTCTGTAATAGGAATGGATTTTTTTTTCATTTCTTAGGTTAATGAGCATTAGCTGTAGCCGTATTTACTTAGTTCTGTAATGGGTAACTCAGAGGTTCTTTAGAATTTACTCTTGATGGCAAATTTTGTTCCAGTATTAGGGGCTTATATAAAATACTGAAATCCTTGGAAACTATTTTCCAGTACTTAAATGGAAAAAATAAAACCAAGACAGAGGGATAATCCCAGCTCCTTGTACATAGCATTCTTATCTTCTAAGTAGATTACTGTGGATGCTTAGTTGAATTGTAAATTAACTTTATTTTTATTGTAACTTATCATTGTCCTTTAATAATAATAAGCGTATGAGTTTACACTCTCTTGATTTATGGGTTTGGTTTTTTTTTTTGATTTATGGTAAGGTATTTTCCAATTAAGGTCACTCACTGTTTGCAGCGCTCCTTTTTTAAAAACAAACACCCACCCACCCTCCTCCCCCAACCGCTTCAATTCAAATCTCGATACTTCCTTTAAAAGAAGTCAATAATTTGTTCACAGGAGAAAATTGGAATATTAAGCTCCCTCTAGAGAGCTGTGTATTTTGGGAAAATTCGGTAATGGCATCATCCGTCACCTCACCAGCAGGTGTCAGTGCAGGACGAGAAGTGCTTGAAGTCACTTTGAGGACTCCCTTTGCCTCGTTTCACATCACATTGTAGTATCTTCTTAGCTAAGAATAACAGATGAAAATTTAAGTTCAGATGGAAAATAAGACATTTTTATCTGTTGCACTGCAGAAAAAGAGGTACTCTTGTGAAGTTCAGTTGACCTTATGCTCTCACAGCATTTTCATTGATTTTTAACCTTCCCATTTCTTTTTTAGGAGATATAAGAAATGACATTTATATTACATTGCTGTATGGAGATTTTGATAAATACAATAAAACAACTCAGAGAAATGTGGAGGTGATAATGTGTGTCTGTGATGAAGAAGGAAAAGTGATGCCAGTAAGTTTTCTTTTTTTTGTATGATGGACATAGAAAAATGAGTTACGTTATAGAAGTAAGCCTTAAACTTATAAATTTCCATAAAATACCATTGTGCAAAAACTTGCAGTTCCCTTACTTGTGTCATCTTATGACATCTTGTGACTGATAAGTTTTATGATGTTTAAAGTGACATATCTATTAAAATCCTATAAATGTCTTGCATAAAACTGTAACGAGAAATAACACTGAATGACCTAGTTTAGCTGTGCCAAGGAACAAATGCTGTTTCTGACAATTACTGCATTCTTACTCTAGGTTTTTTCTTGTGGAAATTCCCAGAGGAATGCAATTTGTACATTAAAATACCATTTTGACTACATAACAAACCCTTGATTTGTGCCAGGAAGACTGTGTCATTGTCCCTTGAATGAAGTACATGGCAAATAACTAAATTAGTGACAATGGAGGAGTGTGGACACTGTACATATGCAACATAAATATTTACAGTGTCTTTTTGCTTGTCTTTTTCTGTTTTGAGGAATTCTTGTCTTTTCCTTAGGGCTTTTTAATGTGAGTTCAGTATTCAGGGGGATTTTTTGCCTTTCCTTTTCTGAGCTTTATACTGTTCACTAAATCAGTACTGTGATCATGAGGGTGAAATAATGACGCTTCTTGAGATAAAATAAAGATGGAGTAACTCATTGTGGTTCATGACTTGCTGAAGTATGTTTATGAGCTACCATTAAATGCTTGACCTAAAATTTAACTTTATAGCTTGAATGAAGAAAAATCTAAACCCATGTAATGCTTAGGGTTCACACAAAAAATTGTAACTCTGATTACAAAACGCTACCTATACATATGAAAACACCTAACCACGATTTGCACGTACAGAAGTTAACTCTGTTGTGAAATCAACTTCAGCAACCTCTATTGTGTCTATTCACAGATAACATGCTTAAAGTACATATACAAAAGTATTCCTTAAAGAAATTAACCTATTGCAATGCATTAAATCTTGCATTCTGATATTATGTATGTTCAATTCTGCAGATGCATCCTTTCTCCAAATACTAGGATAAAGTGGATTTGTCACTTTGTCTATGATCTGAAATGTATGTTCAAATCATGCCTGCTTTCTGTGGGTAATATGCCTTAGACATGTTTAAGCAACAATTTTGAGGAGTTAATTGAAATGCTGTGGAATGCAAGTAATAACAAAAGTAACTGGTTTTCCCTTTTAGCCTCCAAAAAACTAAATGAATACCAATAAACTTTCAAACCCATGAATTTCTATTAATTTCAATATTTCTAATTATCCATGAATCACAACAGGTATATGTTCACTAAGCTGGAAACTGGTTGGCTCTGTTTAGGTATCAAACTAGTTTCAGTTGCAGAGCTAGCACTAGATTTACTGTTACAAGTAAAAAGCCTTTTGTTCCAAGTGAATGTTACAGAGTACATTCAAACAGGTTGGTGCCTAAACCTTGAAAAAGCTCCATTCAGGCAGATGAGACATACCTTTCCGCAGTTAAATCACTCTGACCAGAACTTACACATCACCTTCAGGTATCAGCATCACACCTTTCTTGTCACAAGCCATCCTGGTGTTTGAAGCAGACTTCTAAGATTCGTTGGATTTTCAGGAGGAAAATTGCACTTTTGCAGTAGCCTGTATAGGGTTAGTTTCATCTGTGCTTTCAGTAGAGAATTTAGTATGTTTGCTTCTTTCATGCACTTGAGCTTCATGTCTGATGCCTGGTGTCACTGATCTTGCTTCTTCAACTATCAGCATTAGCAGTTACTCTGCATGTACAATCCTCAACCGCCATCAGCTAGGAAAGGTGGACATAGGCCAAGTCTCTTCACAGATTCACTAAACAAACTAAATTCCTAGGTTACAACAAATTTTGAACTCTATCAAAACTAAGTTGGATCTGCACTAATTCTGATAGAGAATGGGAAATTCTAAATGTTGAAAATGTGCAGGAGGGCATACTGCTGGTGCCTCTACAACGTTTAGTTTGGAAGTCACCTCAGGTATGCAGCCAAACATTTCAGAGGTTCTGCTGGAATAGAGTATTTTAAAGTAAATGGAGAAATAAATGGAATAATGAAGCTAGATTATTTTTACTTCGTGTGTTTCTTCCACTGAGATGATGCCTTGTTTACTTAAGGTAGTCAGTTTGAGAAATCAAGTCTATGGATGTTCATCACCCAGCTCTTCTTAGAGCTCACTGTGTAACCCCTGTAAAATGCCATCTATGGGTAGGTCCAGTATAATTATGGAAAATGTTTATTTTCATTATGTTCAGAGACTTGGAAAAGGCAGTATCTTCATATTAACGCTTTCTTTCTTTGTGCTTTCATTATTATTTAATTCTGAATGATACCATATCCAAATTCAAAACTGCTTGTTAAAGACAGGTCTTCCTGGTGCATGATGGATGCTGGCCCTGAACCTGTAGCCTTCCTGGAGCGTCTCCAGTCTCCGAAGGCTCCACGCTGGAGCGGCGAGGCCCTGGGGGCGGCCTGGCCCGAGCGGCGGGGCCCGTTAACCGGGGAGAGGTTTGCCTCACCTCCCAGGCCTGAGCAGGGCCTCGCTGCCTCACAGCCAGCAGCTGCGCCCCGGGCGCTGCTCCCAGCCGCCATGGAGCTTTTCTGAGGACGCAGAGGCGCGGACGAGCGCCCTTACCCGGCCGGCGCTGGCCCAGCCCGGCTGCCGCGGCGAAGGCGCTGTGGGGCCCGGAGGCGGCGTGGGCGAAGGCCGGGGGAGGCCGGGGCCGGCCGGGCCGAGGGTGCCGCGGCCGCCATGGCGCCGCGCCTCAGCCCGCGCCGCCTGGCAGGGGTAGGGCGGGAGGGGCTCGGCGGGGCGCTGAGGTAAAGCTGCTGCCGCGGCCGGGGGCGCGGTGCCCGGGGGAGGCTCTCGTTCGGTGGCTTGCTTCTGTCTCTGGTGTTGCTCCAGTCATAAACAATTTATAGAAATTAATGAGCCACTAAGCATGGTTTCTTCCTTTTTTTTTTTAAGAATGCTGTTTGCTTGGGAGCGGGGGACAAACCCGTGAGTGAATATCGATCAGTTCTTTACTATCAGGTCAAACAGCCACGTTGGATGGAAACGTTAAAGGTATGGTGGAGATAACTTCTCACTTGCTTTTCTTCTCTTCATTTCTTGGTACCTCACACAGAAAAGTTGCACAGCATCAGCTTTTTCTGAAAAAGAACTTGGTCCTGAATACAGCTGGAAGGATGGAGCCTTAGTCACACATCAGTTATTAGAGAGATATGATTACTGAGGCTTAAAATTTGGCCTAGAAAATAATGAGAAGTTTTTGTTTAGCAAAACGGATGAGGGCATCTTAGATAACCTTATGTCCTAATATGGCTCATCAGAAGTGAAATATTGCATTTGTTCTGTTGTGGTGAAACAGTGGAGGTGAGGAGCTTCAACTGTACGATTTAAAAAAAAAAAACAAAACAAAAACCAAACGAACAAAAAAACCCCAGAAAACCAAACCAAAAAACCCACCACCACCCCCAGATATTATGATTTTAGATAGGAAAAAAGTCTTTAGAGACACACCAATAATTATCTAATCTGGCTTTAATGTCTTTGATGGGGAAATGCCCAGAAGCTTCCAGAAGTAGTTCTTATAAAGCATATCTCAGGCTTGCTAGCAGCCATGATTTTTCTGAAGATGACTATTGAAGACAATGTTGCTGCAATTGCTACAGACAATTGCAATTGAAGACAATATGCCTGCAATTACTGCGCTAAGGTGTGCTGCTGACATCGGGCAGGACAGGGAGGGAGTGGAAGTGTGATTTGAAACATGCTCATTTGTTTTTTTGAAAACATTGACCCATTCTGTTTTTTGCTTAATATACTAGCTTTAAAAAAAATTATTCTGTAATTCAGACTTTTATACAGAATCATTAACAGTAGTTCCTTTTGAAATGTGTAGTTAATGTGAAGGAGTGTTATGTACTGAGATTTATAAAGGGAAGTTGTGAATGAACTCAAAGGAGTACAGGTCTTTAAAGTTTTAGAACTATAAACTTGATAATATAAAAACTTGTGCTTTTTCTCATGCTGTTGGCCTTTTTTTGTTGCATATTTGTTATAAGTAGGTATGCTACTTTAAGAATAAAGCAGTCACGAGTTCCTGGGATTCTACTCAAGGCTTTGAAACTGAATTTCATCACAAAAATATACTTAATTTATTTTGCTGTAATTTTCCTACCTTTTCCACCTGTTTATTAAATTGATCATTAAGTTATGTGTATGAAATCTGGAAGTTTCATAGGGCAGAGGTGTTGCATAATTCTTATGGTTAATAGGGTAAGTAATAAGACTGCAGTATACTTATTTTCTAGCATACAAGCACCTATGTGCTTTAACTCACTGAGTTCAGTGCTTCATTTCTTTGGTGGTGCTAGACTTTGAGCAAAGTCTAATAGATAATTGCTTATCAGCCACTACTTCTGCTACTGTGATCAGGCTCAATAGGTTTAAATGGTCTGTGAAAGGCATTATAGAGCCAGCAGAAGTGATGCTTATTTATTTGAAAACAAGAGCTCATTACAGGTGAAACAACTTTCCCCCCCACCCCCCACCCCATAACTCTATTCGTTATTTTCTGATTTTACAAAAGGTAGCAGTCCCTATTGAAGACATGCAAAGGATACATCTGCGCTTCATGTTCAGACACAGGTCATCTCAAGAGTGTAAGTAGGGAATTTTTACCTTAGCGAATTTTAATTCATTGATGGATAGTCAACTGAAAATACTTTGCTTTGCAGCTAAAGATAAAGGAGAAAAGAATTTTGCAATGGCCTACATAAGACTAATGAAGGAAGATGGAACAACTCTTCAGGATGGCATCCATGATTTGTTAGTCCTAAAGGTATTGGATCAATTTTTTTCCTTTCTTTCCCTCACGAGACACGTTTTTCACACTGTTGTCTTTGCATTGTTTATTTTCTTAGTGCTAGATTAATTTTATTATTCCATCAAAGATAAATATTATGGGTTTCATATGAACAAAAAAAAAAGTAACTTGTTCTGTGGTCAGTAAATGTTTCTCTAAATTTTTGAGAGAGAGATGTTATCTAAGCACAATGAGAGGTGGTTACTATTCCTACTATTTTTACTGAAGTTTGTGCTTTTGGCCTTCTGTAATATAGAGGAAGTCATGCTAAAGCGCAGTACCTGGATGTGTACCATTGTTCTTGCTGAAGGGGGGGAAAAGTGTTATTTTGATTAATTTGAAATCTTTGTCACATGAATAATCAGGGAATGTAATCTTAGGGAATTGGTTGTTTGAAATGGCTCTGTGTAGTTACTCAGATACAAAAGTGAAAGTTTCAGGAATTTGATTTTAGATGTGAAGAATAGTTTTGGCTAGCCCTGACTGGACACAGATAGCATTTTTGACTTAAAACCGAAGCAGGGAACAGATGTTTCAAGATTGTTTGGGGGTTTGTTGTTGTTGCTCTTGTTTTTTTTTTTTTTTTTTTTTTCTGCCTTGGAGAATACCGTTTAGCAGGAACTAAGAACCAGAAGTCACTTCCAATACAGAAGAAATTTTACTTTAGGTATTTCTTAGTGGTCTTTTCAGTAAACTAGTTTGCCGTAACATTAATAGCAAGTGAGATGCGTGCAACTAAATCAAGTTATTTAGGTAGTCCAACAAAGATTAATGGCGGTGTATAGTTCATTATCTTCTCTTCATTGATACCAACATTGGTAAATACTTGGATCAGAAGGAAAATAATGATCGCATTGTATGGCTGTGTGGTTAAAGTTGGTTACGAAATTCTGTTTTATTCATTTCTGGATCAACCTGGTAATTTTCCTTAAGCGACAGCATAGATGAGAAATGCTAAACTGAGTTGACCTAGTTTATGTTTGGGAGAAAGAGGCAGATTTTCTGACATATGTTTGCCTATTCTAGTATTAAACACCGTAATTGTAAACTCTAAGTGTTTTAAACAGTGGTACATTTGGCCTCTCAAAATAAATCATTTGAAAACTGCGAAGTTTAAACAGTGTACTTTATTTTCACTGCCTTCAGGCATTGAATCCTTTTGAGAGACTTTTGGATCAAAATTTCAAGTCCTGTCCCTATTGTCTGTCTAACTTGCCTCAAAGAGGAAGTCAAGATTCTGTTTTGATTCCAGAAATTCTGAGGCGTAATTATTTGGCAAGCTTGATACAATCATAGAAGTTGTTAATGCTGTCTGTTTTGCTGCGTAAGGATTTTGCCTTTTGCCTAAGCCTCTTTATAGTCAATTTTTAACCTTACTTCTTGTTTGATAGGAAGTAAAGACTGCACACCTACAGTCATTGAATCAGATATAAACCCAAAACTTTAGAAAATCATTTTAGATTATGGTTTTTGCAACTCCTTGTGTATGCACAATTGTAGACTAAGGGTCTGCAATTGAGTCAGACCTGTCATGGTGTTGTAGCTTTAAGTGACAGAGCTCATAAACTCATTGGGAACATTTTCTTAAGTAGTTTTGTTAAAGAAAAATTATATTATCTAAACAGTTAGGAATATGATTTTTATTGTCTTTGTCTAAAATCTACTTTCCTGTCTGGGGTATGAATCAAAAGTTGAGAGACAAAAAGATCTGTGGAGGTTGTGGCATGCAACTTGATGAAAAGTTGCATGCGGGAAAAGTACCTGTTGGCTCTATGTTTTTCATTCTACCTCGAAGCTTAAATTCTGAGATATCTGTGTCACTTAGTCACTGCAGCGTATTGTTTAATTTAAAATATAATCTTACCATGTCCTGATCTTTTATGTTAAAGGTCCAAGTATTACGTTATAATGGGCATACCAAAATAGCGCTGCCATTCTTTCCTTATTCAGTCCCGTTTTCTATTCTTAAATTACGTGTAGACATTGTAACTGTGTTGTTTGTGTCCTGTGTACAGTCTTCAGGGTGATGCTCAATAGTCTGTTGTGTTCTCTAGCTATTGACATTTTAATAAGAAATCTGCTCTTGCTTTTACTCTGCCAGTGATGTCAGCCCTCATAATTCCTTACTGCACCTTAAATCACATACCTTTGTAATTTCAGTGTAGTATTTTCCCTCCGTGGTCATTGCAGTCTTTCTTGGTAACTAACACTGACTCTTGGTTTACCTGAACGAGCCACGCTGGGACTTGGGTATTCTTTATCCTTTATCCATAGAAGTCCATAGAAACATAGCTTTTTGTTTACTTTTCTACAAAGTAGAAAATAAGTCTGTTTTTAAATCTAGTGGTGTGAAATGTGTCGTAAATGGTGTGTTGTTTTTCAGGGGGACAGTAAAAAAATGGAGGATGCTAGTGCTTATTTGACATTACCTTCTACACGTCAACACATAGAGAATAAAGGAGCAACCATAGTCAGGAACTCAAGTATTGTAGGGGGGCTTTCAGCAAGCTCGCGAGATGCATTTTATATTTCAACTCTTGTTTGTTCTACAAAGTTAACTCAAAATGGTAGGTATCTTCTAAACAGGTAGATATTTTAGAAAGACAATATTTGCACAAATGATAAATCATGTTTTAAATTTTAATGTCTGTCCATTTATTTTCTATTAGTGGGCTTACTAGGTCTCTTGAAGTGGCGTATGAAGCCAGAGCTGCTTCAGGAGAACCTGGAAAAACTGAAGATTGTGGATGGAGAGGAAGTCGTGAAGGTATATCTTTACATAGTTATTCTCATAATAGTTGTTCTTCATGTCCCTTCATGCTATGGCAGAAAAAATGCTACGTGGTGTCGTGGTTTAATCACAGTTCGCAACTAAGCTCCATGCAGCTGCTCTGTAGGGGGGAGGGGGAGAAGTGTAGGGGGGATCCCCTGTAGGGGGATGGGGGAGAGAATCGGGGAGGGGGGAAGTAAAACCCATGGGTTGAGATAAAGACAGTTTAATAGGATAGCAGAGGAAGAGAAAATAATAATAAAGATAAAAGAATACACAAAACAAGTGATGCACAATGCAATTGCTCACCACCTGCTGACCAATGCCCAGCCCAGCCCTGAGGAGCGATTGCTGCCCCTGGCAAACTCCCCCCAATTTATATACTGAGCATGATGCCATACGGTATGGAATAGCCCTTTGGCCAGTCTGGGTCAGCTGTCCTGGCTGTGCCCCCTCCCAGCGATCCTGGCAGAGCATGGGAGGCTGAAAAGCCCTTGACTAACTACTTAGCAACAACTAAAACATCAGTGTGTTATCAACATTATTCTCATACTAAATCCAAGCCACGGTGCTATACCCGCTACTGGGAAGAAAATTAACTCTATCCCAGCCGAAACCAGGACACATGGTTTCAAAAAGAAACAGGAGGGTAAGTTACAGTAAACACAGAAACTTAAAGAAGCCTGTCAGTTATACTTTCTTTTATGACTGTCCTTCAGTGTAATGCCTTTGTTAGGGATAGTTTGCAAAAGACATGAGCAAAGCTCTTCATTAGAGGGAGCAAGGAAGCAAGCACCTGGACAGCATTCTTCATAGTGTTAGCTATTTTTTTCTATGTGTTACTCCCAAACATCTCTGGTATTGGCTACTGTTACGCAGTGGAGGTTTGCAAGACTACTGGTCAAATTTCCCTGCTTTCACTGGTAAGTAATTTATTAGGGTCCTTTTCTGCTTTCTATTATTTTATTTTGCTGGAAGTTTTGTGCATGAATCGAGAATTCAATACCAAGGGTATTATTTGGAGTCATTGCTGCTTTGGTCGGATGCTTACGTATATGTCACAGGTAAGCTTTAATTTTGAGCGTGCACAGAAAATTATATTTTAAAAACTTGATAGGATATGAAGGCAGTAATGGTAAAATATTTTGCACAATCTCTGTTCAACTGTTTGCTTTTGTCTATCTGAAACATTACAAATAATTCCTTCTGCTTTCTTTACAGTTCTTAATATTAATTTACATGTTGGTGTAAAAAAAAAAAGTGTATTGCATACCCAATGAAGTGCTCTGTTAATTGAATGAGTATAATATGAATAAAAACTTGTTAATATTTCAGAAGGTGGCAGACTCCAGCATTCAGATTAGGATTCTATTACATTTGTGTTACTCTAAGTATAAGCATTAGATGCCTCTCTTGAGAGAAGGAGGAAAGAAAACTTAAAAAAAAAGTTGTTTTTTTTTTTTAACCAAACAAAGATTTGGTTCCCAAGTCACTGGGATGTTTTCCTTTGATTTAAGGTGGGCTTTGAATCAGACCACAGAAATATGAAGTGTGTTTTTAATTGTCATGTATATGTGAAAATAGCAACTATTAATCTGTATCACTAAGGAACTAGGAATGCAGTTTTAGATAGTTCTGTCACTGATATAATATTTTTAGCTTTTCCATAAGGTTTGAGCTAAATATATATTATTGATTGCTCATGTGTCTGAAGATGTAGGCTCTTAAAATTAAAGAGACTAGAGCCTAATCTTTGGAAGTGTTTTCTAAATTTAAGAGAAGTTTCAGTGAAGGCCTTTAAAATTCTAACTTGGGGGAAACCAAGTCTACTGTCTGAAAACTGACTTGTGAGATCTTTCAAGTTGAATTGGTTGCCAATTTGTCATTTCATGTTGTTGTTTAGTTTCTCCAAGATACGCTGGATGCCCTGTTTAACATCATGATGGAACATTCCCACAGTAACGAGTATGACATCCTTGTCTTTGATGCACTGGTAAGAATCAGCACGAGAGGATTTTATTTGTCAAAGTCAAGAACCCTGGAATTTTGAATGAGCTATCAAGTTGTTTATTTCAGGGAATTACTTTTAAAATCTCTACAGAACAGATGGAATATTACTATTTGACTGAAAAGCAAATTTCTTTAAAAACTCTTAAATAGTGGATCATAAAAAATATTTCAAAAGACTAATATTTGAATTTAAAATGTAACTTTATGAAGAATGCTAGTTATGTCCATGTCTGTTTAGATATATATCATAGGACTCATTGCAGACCGGAAGTTTCAACACTTCAACACTGTTTTGGAAGCATATATCCAACAGCATTTTAGTGCAACATTGGCATACAAGTAAGTTTTTTTTTTTTTTTTTTTTCCCTCCTCTTTTTTTTTCTCTTTTTTTTTTTTTCTTCCCCCTAAACCACTACCATCACATTAAAGAAAGTAAATCCTGTTTGTGACTTTTCTGATTTAATTAATGAGGACTGTTGTTTTGATGCTGCTGTTTGCTTATCTGGAAACAAACCTGCCTGTGAGAAACACATAGGATTATAAATAGAGTTAATTAACCAATATTAATTGATTTGGGGTTAAATAATTCTTTGGCGTTCATTTTTCTCTTGTCTGGATTTTGCTATGTCTGAGCAGTTCACCTGTATCCTGCCATATTTGTCAAAAGATGCTGAGCTGTAAAGCCTCTCCCTTCACAGTCCTGGCCTTAACCTGAAATGCTCTAAAGTGAGGACTTGAGGATGTCCTTAACCTGTTTATATTGATTTCCATGTGTTCATTTGCAGCAAATGAACTCACGGGGGAAAAAAATTGTTTTGAGAACTGTCAAGTCTTCATAACCAGTTCAAAGTCTGATGTTGCATCAGGAGGGTTTCAATGCAGTGAGCTGGAATTTGGATCTTTTTTACGTGGTCTGCTGTGAACTGGAGTATTAGTATTTGTTGCATGGTCATGCCAGTGGGCAGATGGACAGACTTTTGTGGGGTTTTTTTGGTTGGTTGTTTTGTTTGTTTGTTTTATTATTATTATTATTATTTTTGGAGCTTCCAGATAATGCCCAGATGGGAAGACATGGATTCATAGAAGAGAATAAAAACTGTGGAGATGTTATACAGTAAATTTAATACTGGATTCCTTCTTTATTTAAAAAAGGTTTTTGCAGATGATGGTAGGATAAAATCGCTTTGAATTATGAAGAAAGATAACGTCTTCAGTTAGTGCTGATCTTGGGGAAGTGCTATAACAGGATAGATGTATTTTTTTCATCTACCTGATGTCTTGTTCTGGCAGCTTAATGGAGTGGCAGATCGAAACAGAAAATTAATTTGGGATATGAATAATAGTTGGAAGGCCTTAGCTGTTTGGAATAGTTGGGGGTATCTTGTAGTGTCCTGTGCTGAATTTGCATCAATTTCAGCTCAACAGGAAATGTCATGCAGATCATGCATTAGAACGTGAGTTTGCTAGAATTGAAAGGCAGTAGTGCACAATCAATGCTTTCTCACATTCTAGGAAAGATGATGTTAGCATTATTGGGCTCAGAACGCTCAAGCGCAAGCTACGTGCTCTTCTTTAATCCTCCTTCGCTCTATATGTAATAAGCACATGTAATGTAACGCTTTATATTATTGTGAAAGAAGAGAAGGTGGGGTATAGAACCTCTCAGGACAGCTTTATTTGCTTAAAATATTGCTAAGACTTACCTGGCTGCGAGTTTCTTATGATTTAATCAAAGTGGCAGAGGCAAAATAATGTTTGATTGTTCCCCAAATCGTGAGTTTTCTTGGCATCTTTTTTTCTTTTCTTTTTTTTTTTTTTTCCCCTTGCCATAAACAAATAGCTATATGTGATGTAACTCATAGTTAGGAAGGTGATACTGTGTCCCAGACATATTATGACCATATTGTGATATGGTATTTTGGCCAAACTGTTAGATATTTATTCAGTTCCTATTTAGTCCTCCATTTGTACCTAGCTTTTATAGAGTTCGGAGAGGACTTAACATTGACAGTTGAGGGGCCTTGAGTGGACTGCCCCTGTATAGAAGCTGGATAAATTTTGTTCCAACTCAGTATAAAGCAGTGAATTCAAAGAAGCTATATAAAGGAGTAAAAGGAAACACAGAATGGATGTAGTGCCCATCAGGCTGAGAAGCTGAAAGCCTGATATTTTGGTCCTGAAATGCGAGTTAGGCTAGTGCAGTGGGGCTGAGGATGTGTCTATTAGTTACACAGAGAGAGAGATATACACATAAACACATACGTGTGTGTGTGTATTCTGTATGGTAGTGAGCAGTTCTTGAAGCTATTATTTGCATACAAGTATGTTCCAAATACCATAGTGATCGCTTACTAATGTTTCATCAGTCCACTTGGTGAACTGTTAAGTTTCATCAACATGCAAGTGCTTGGTTTTTGTTGTATTTTTTTGTTTTGGTTGGTTGGTTTTGTTTGTTTAGTGCAGGGGATAGTAGGTTTCTGTTTTTGTAGTGATGTAAGAAAAAAACCCAAACACACACCCTTATTTTAGTTCTTATGGCTGCATTAAGGTCATGTTTACATCATTAATATTAGTTTAATCGTTTAAGATGAAACTGTAACTATACATTAAGGGACTTATTTTTAGAGGAGCTTTTGCACTTTGTTAGCAGGTTGGGTGTTTAGCAAAAAAATTGCTGTTGGATACAAGACATTGCTGTGTACCAGAATATTGTACTTTTTACATGCAGGTAATTTAGAGGATGTAGTGGTGTTTAATCATTGCTTAATGTTGGTAGGCAGAGGTAACACTTTGTGTTACCTTGTGCATGTACATTATAAACTTCGGTAAAAGTGCTTCCAGGATTGTGTAAAGTTATGCTGCTGTTTTGAGATTTCAGATTGGTTTTTTGCTTGCGCAGTGAAGAATTTGCTCCTCATTGGTTTATACTGAAAGAATTTGTGCAACATAAACAAAAATACATGCAGTACTTTTTGTTGTGTGTGCTTGACTAAGCATAAACATTTACTTAGAGCAGCCAAACAAGTTAGAGAAGTTAATTTTAAAAAAAGATTATTTTAAAAATGTTTTTTAACTTCAGGAAATTAATGACCGTTCTGAAGACTTACTTGGATACGTCCAGCCGTGGGGAGCAATGTGAACCTATCCTAAGAACTCTGAAAGCACTGGAGTATGTTTTCAAGTTCATTGTTAGATCAAGGACATTATTTTCACAGTAAGTACCCAGGCTATTGCCATTTAACTAGCAGTCCAATGTCAGAAATAGAAGTAGACCTGAGAAACAGAAAAAATTGATTCCAGAACAGAACGGTATTTTTTGTATTTTAAAAATAAAACACAAAAGCTGGCAACTGGCCTAAAATACAGACATTGCCGAGATATTTTTTGGAGAGGGAATCTTCAAACATGTTTTTTCTGAATCACAGCGGAAGTTCCAGAGACGTATTTAGTAATAGCAGCCGATTTCAAAGGGTGATTATCCTTTGCATCAGGTGGCTTGGCCTAAGACCAGTGGATGGCCAAACGTTGTGACAGATGGCTTGAAGCTGGATGCTTGTCCTTGAGATCATGGTGTTCAGCAGCTCAGACTGTGCATGGAACAATGTAATTTTCAGTAATCATTGTCCAACTGAATTTAGAGTTTCAGATCTCCAGTTAAGGAATTTATAGGGAAGACTCAACGGACTGAATACGTATAGCTCAACCAAACAGATGAGGTATAATATTTACAAGGAGTATTCAGGTTTAGGGAAAGAGGAGATGAGGAGAATGAAGGAGATGAAAGCTGGAAGGAGAAAAACTACGCTACAGTAACTGAGTCCCCCACTTCCTCCCCTAGCCCTAAAGGACTGTCACCATATCCCACAGATCCCGTCCACATCCTCTGTTTCCTCTCGTCTTCTGCTCCATCTTTTTCCATTTATCCTTAGCTGGTTTCCCCCTAATACTTCTGTTGTCCCTCTGCTACATGGCTGAAGATAGGCAGTGGCAGAAGATACGCCATGGCAAACTCGGGACTATAGGTAGACTAAGTGGTTGGATGTTATGTTTGTGGTTGGCAGTCAACAGAACAGAGAAGTATTCTGCTTTATTTGTCTTTTGCTCAGTGGGAGCTCTAATACAATTTTTCTCTGTTATTCCGTTTTTTCAAAAAATCCACTTATGCTTGTAGTTTTGTAAAATTAATTATATTTGAATTACGAAATTTTGGTTGAAGTAGGAGAAGATTCAGAAGTTATTTGCTGCTGGTAGATAGTCCCTTAGAAATATTCTTGTCTCTAGGAACTTACTATTTATAAATGGATACAGATAAAGAAGGTGAAAAGCTGTATAAGGAAGGAGATGGTGCTCATGAGAACAGAGTATAGCTAGTAGTTCAAAAGCTTTGTTTTAATTTTTTTTCTAATAGACATCATGGCAAAAGGGGACTTTTAGAGTTTGGGGGAAGTAAGCACTGTGTAGAGGATTATGGAAAATTTCTTGTATGGGTGAAGGTCAGAAAGCAGGGTTTTGTTGCAGGGTGAACTTTGGTCTCCATTTTAATGTCTACTATTAGCTGGCAGCAAAAAGTGTGTATTAGACAGTCTGTGGTAAACTAGGTTATTGCAATATGTTGCATATTCAAATGATTAGCTATACATATCTGTTCCTTTTAGTTTTCCCTATAAATGCCTTAACTGGAGGTCTGAAACTCTAAATTCAGTTGGACGATTATTATTATAGGCAGTAATAGCTCTTGCAAATGGTAGCCTCTGGCAAAAATAACCAAACAGTGAACAGTATCGCCTGATACTTATATTAATCTGTAGCTGTTGTGATCTAATTTTATTTCCTACTGTCAGACTGGTCATGAAAAAGAAGAAAAAATGGATTAATGTATTTTCTTCCTGTGAGAAAAGTTAGAATTTACAATTAAAGTACTTCACTTTCAAGGGTTGAGATTAGCCTTCTTGGAGACAAATATTTTGAGCTAATAGAGCTGAGACAGATCTTTAGATCATTCTCTCGTTAATTTGATGGGCTGCTTAAGAAACTAAGGTGCCTTGTTGGAAGGTAAGAGACATTACAAAGTAAAAAATGTGTAGGAAAGAGATGAATAATGACTTCTAATGTTAGACATAAAATGGGAGACTTTGTTTTATCTCGTTGTCAGGCAGATACATTGAAGATAACCAAGTTCCACTTTAATTTGTGTTCATTCAGTCCTATTGAGGCTATAGAGATGTAACAAAAGCAAAAATTTTCTACTCCAGTCAGCTGATCTAGGGTTATGTCTTGCAGCTGTTTGTTCAGTGACTATGTTTTGTAGAAAGGTCATATGGTTTACATAATACAGACTTTGAAAACATGAAATGTTTGCTTTCCTGCTTTCTTTGGCCTAAGGTTGTTTTTGGTGGTGAAATTCATGTACACAGTTGTGATGAAGTTGTTTCCAAGCAAATGATCAGTCCTCTCTTAAAATGTGCTTTTAGAACAAGTGATTTTAATTGTAATTTAACACAGAAAATTGCGTCTAAATGGAAGCTAGATGATGAGTCAGGAAACAGAATTATCATTCTGCCTGGCTTAAATGAGTCCTGCTGCAAATTTAAAAAGCATGTTTAATACATGTTGTATGATGCTTCTGCCTCCCTCCTTGCCCCTCAGGTTTAGTCAAGAAAGCTTCAAATTTCCACTTGCATAAAAAAATAGGTTTAAGAAACTTCATTTACTTTTGCAGCAATGTTGTATAGTAAATAAAAGCTGTATCAGTGCATTAGCCAAGAAACTTGAATAAACACTTAGACTGAGACAGTCACTTTGTTACAACTTACATGTACTTCATTCTTATTGAAAAAATAATTTTAAATAGCCCCCACATGCCACAATCTCCAGTACATTAAAAAAAATTAAATAATTTAACCAAAACCCAAGCTCCTAAAATACCACTTGATAATAAATAAGATGACCCTTCTATGTAAGTGTGCTTGTACTAAAACTTAATCGTTTCAAGATGCCTTTCACATCTAAGTTTTTGGGGTATACATTTTCTATGCAGCTATCACACTTCAGTAGGGATGTACCTCAAGTAGTGTGCATCATGTGTGTTGTATACATGTACATATAATTTTTTTCCTCTCCAGATAATGTTTTGGATCTTGGGGTTCCTTTCCAATAACTGACTTAAATCTCATTGACAGGCATTGACCTAAACAATACAGAGGCCATGGGCCTGAACAGTGTATGTCTCAGTGTTTTCCTTTCCTCAAAGCTTCTTGCCAATCACTGTATGAATAGCAGTCTGGATTTTTAACTTGCTGTAGGCAAAAGCTCTTAATTTGCCTTTAGTTCTTTTAAGGACTTAAGTTTCAAGTTGAAAAGAAAAGCACATGACACTGGAATACATGACTAAAAAGAGGGATTTTTCTCTTCTAATAGAGAAGGCACTACATTGGAGGCGCAACCTTTAGCTCACAGCATCCTACAGACATTTCAGGCTTCTCTTGTTGCCTTGGCTTTTTTCTTAGCTTGTTTTTGTTTAACTTCTGACAGCTGTTTCAGGTAACTAATTTAACATGTCACCAGTGTTTTTTACTGTTTATGTAAGCAGTATTTAGCATTAATAGCTAGTATGAAGAATACAGGAGAGAGAATCTGAAAGATTCAAACTTTAGGACAGGGACTGAAGAAATAATGGAGTGAGCTTAATTTAAATGCACTTTTTAACTTCTAGGCATCAAGTAGAGACTTTTTTCAAAAAGCAGACTGGTTAATGGGGATACTAAAAATATGTATTTGAAAAAGTGGCTATAACAGCAGAAGAAAGAAACAGTGCTAGTATGTGAAAAATATCCTAGAGTAGCTCAGTTGTAGTGTGGGGGGAAAAAAATCAATTTTTTTTGCATATAAGTCAGTTTGAAAGTGAAATGACTTTTTTATAAGCTCACATCTGTGAGGTGTCATTCTTTAGAGGTTTTAAAAAAAATTGAAAATGCTTATGTTGTGTTCAAGCTGAAGAATTTCAACACAATACAGTGAATAGCAGATGTAACCCATTGGTGAAATATCTGTGTATGTAATATTGGATCAACTTATAAAGTATATTTTTAAGGTAATGTTAAATCTGGTACACCTAGGACTATGAAATTTTCTGATTCTGAAAGGATAACCCAATGCATCTCTCAACAGATTATATGAAGGTAAAGAACAAACAGAATTCGAAGAATCTATGAGGAGGCTCTTTGAATCCATCAACAACCTGATGAAAAGCCAACATAAAACTGCCATTTTGTTGCAGGTTCGTGTGTACTTGGAAACAAGCTGACTTTGCTGTTTTATATGGTTTTGGTTTGTGCGCTTTTTGTTTCTGTTCTTTCTAAATGAGGAAAAGACAGTCTTAGGAAATTGATCCTTTTTGTCTCTTTTGTAATTCCCGTTTATTGGAAGATGAAGTTGTTTTATAAAGTTTGAAGCCTAGGTTGATAAGGTCAGGAGAAGATACATTTATACAACTTTATGAACGTAGTGAGTGAAAGAACCAAAACACAGATGCTGGATTCTTTCAAGGAATCTAATGAAGTGAAGCCTCCAGTGGGAGCTGAATGTTTAATCCTTGAGTTTCTTCAGATAATGCTAAACAGGGATTCCACTGTCTTAGTTGAAGAAGTAAACTTCATAGTATCAGCCTTTTGGAGGTGTGTTATTTAAACAATTGAAAATAGAATCAAAGTTTCCCGTTCATGTCAATCTTAGTTATTCTAACACTTTAGAATCTGCTGTTTTAAGAAAACTAGAAAAGGAGTTAAGATCATTAATATCAAATTATTGGTACATAGTTCTGTATTAAAACAGAAAACTACCAAGGCTTCCTATAAAGTAGGAAACCAAAGATTTTGTTGGACAGCTGCAATATTGATACTTCATACATTCTTTATTATGAACTCACTGTGTTTATTGGGCTTGACTTTTCCTCTGGTTTTGTGTCTTGCTTCCTTTTGCTATGACTTATATTAGAAGTAGAAGCCAGTGAAAAAGTCTTTGTCTTGACTAAATCCTCAGGTGGCTGATCTTGAGGTTTGTATTATCTGACACTGCATGGAGTGTTAATGTGCAACTGCAAAAGAGCTGAATAAGTAAATACTACTTTAATTATAGAATACCATGATTATAGTAATGTTCTAAATGCATTTGAAAATCATTCAGATACTCTCTGTCGTTATTTGACAATTCTGTAGAGGCCTTCCTGGGAATAGTTTATGCATTTGAAAGACCCTGCATCAGAAGCAGGAGAAACTTCGGAAGAAGAAAAATAAGTCTTTACTATAAAGTAATACTGAAAGAGATAGTTTATATAATAACGATTGCTCTTCTGGTACTTGTACTGTGTTAATATGTCGTGGGCTTTTAAGTATCTAAATCTGCACCAGCTGCTCTAAGTTTTCTTTTTAGCTGAAACATTTGATAGCAGATCTGAGATACTGGTTTATATCATAACTGTGCAGTTGTCTCCACTACTGATAACTCATACAGACATGTTTCTGAAAGAAACCTACCAAAAGGTTGCTTTACAGACAGTAAATAAAAACTACTGCATTAATGTTACAAAATTCCAGTAGGAGAGGCATGGAATGAGAAGTGTCCCACTGTAGTTCAGTTCTGGCAGCTGGAAATAAGTTTTGCGGGGGGAATAAAATCAAATTACAAAAACCCCACTCCATCATAAACTCCATAGGCATGTCAGTCATAGTAGCTTTCACAATGGAGAATATGTTTTTCTGTGCCTCTTTGGAGGAGACTTCTGTTATGATACTTGACACTCCTGCTCTGGTAGGTGGATATGAGTTGTCCATAAGGGGCCAGAAAAATGGAGATGATTTCTGCATTGGGTGAGATGGGGCAGAAAGGGGTAGAAATACATTCGTAAGTCTGCCTCTCTGCCTAAAACCAACACTGATTTCCCTCCCCCAGTCTCCGTATTAAGTTTTGGGATGACAGCAATAGATGATGTAGTAGTCTAAAGTTAACTTTGCAGGGTAAGGGACAGGTGGTTACTCAGATATTACAAATGCACAGGACTGCATAGGCGTTATACCTTGCGTACGCAGAGAGGAAAGTTCACAGAGTCTATTGGAAAAATAGACAAATAATCAGAATATCAAAACAGCCTTAAACCTGTCACATTGGAAATTATCATTGATATGAATTGAGTGGAACAGTGCTAGGATCAATTGAATGAGTTCAAATGGATTACACTCTGAAGATATCGGTGAAGAAATTTTTAGGAGCCCTGAAGAAAGTTCAAGTTTCTCAGGATATTGACACTTAAAATGAACTAGTTTTCAGAGCCTTGGAATGTGAATTCTTAACTCTTATTTCACCCTTGGTTGTCTAAATATCTATGAGGTTTAGCTTTAGAAGACTTAAAGAATTATTTTGAAACCTGAAATGTCTGTTGGTTTCTGCTAATGATTTTTTTTTTTTTAACTTGGAACTCTCTCTTTTAGTCAGGAGCAATTTCCCACTCCCTTTTACTGATAGCAATCAGACTTGTGTGGAATATTAATTCAGTCAGGAAAAGATCGTTTATGAAATTACATGTCATATGAAACAGCTTAGTGCCAGAAGCACTTTATTGTTTCAAATTAACTTTATCTTCTGAGTGATATTTTCCTTCCTAATCTGTTACATGCTGTATAAGTTTACAAAAAGTTAAAAATCTAGCTTTTCAATCTCTTGTTCTAAAGTTGGCTGAAGTGGATAGATGCTTTGACTTATTTTACTGCCTGAGCTTTGAGAAGGGTGGATACCTGGTTCTGTTTTGCAGTGCTGTTTATATAAGCTTTGAACAGCTGAAGACTGACTGTTAATTTATCGTTGGTAAACTGGAAATTTACATGTAAATCCAAGTTAGCCTTTTTTTTTTTTCTCTCTCTTCTGGAATTGGTGAAGTTACCTCTTTTGTTTAAAGATACAGACAGAATGCTTCTCAACTTTAGCATCACAGGAAGTCATTTTACTACAATTAGGATTGTAATTTCAATATCCTAACTTTGCTGATGTAAAGCATTTCCTGATGTTTGAAAGCAACCGTATGAACTGGAGAGTGACCTGTTTTCAGGTCCTGGGATGTTACTTCATGAAGAAATTGCTCCTTGTAGGCAAGATTGGGTATGTTATAAATTCACTAGTACAAGTATCAGTGTGGATGTGCAGGGTAAGGATTCCTCCTTTTAAGAGACTTTTCACAATTTTTCTTGTAATTATTTATAACAATCATTTCAGCACTTATACTGACTTACTGGTGGTGGCACTGATCTTTCTAGATACTAGACTTAAACCTTTTTTTTTAAATTTATTTTGGCAGGGATGATGTTACAGCCCTGTTTCATTTATCAGTTGCTTCTCTGTAGCCATTAGTGATTAATTTTTGTAGTTTTTAGAGATAGCTTTTCCTAAAGTCTGTACTTCTGAGGACAGACTTTTTTAAATCTGGAAACCTGGAAATAAATTTCCAGAACCTGGAAACAGTTTGGTCAAGGGAGAGTCTGGGAGTGAGGGGGAGTAAGGAGGTGTCATTACCTTCTTTCTTTTCTCTTATTCCTTGGCGGGGGGGGGGGGGGGGGGGGGCGCGGAACAACCAACATTTTCTGCAAATCTGTTTTGTGACTGTGTAAATCAACATATATTTCTGGGGAAAAAAATCTGATTAATTATTTCTAAATTTCAGTCTGTGTGTTTTCATGAGGTCATACTGTTGGTCTGATTTGTAGTCTGTGCGTGTGCCCTTTCATTGACAAGCTTGTCCTCGCCATCTTAAATTACAAATCAAGCCCCAGCTTCTTTTCCAAAAACTGCTCTGTCTCCCAATTGACACATCACATTTGACCTACAGATGGTCTTGTCTGTTGCAAATGTCAGCTATAGCTTGCTCTTAGGCACTGATTTTTAGAAAATAGTACTCCCAATTCTGTGCATGCTTTATGAGACCTTATATGACACATTCTTAAGGTCGTGGAGACACAGGAATAAGAAATTGTCTGTGGTATTGAAAAGTATGAAAATAATGTAATATGAAGACGCTACCTTTCCCTCTCATTCTTTCCCACGTGTTTTTGACCCATCCATAGTGCTGCAGTAGATTCTAAGAACTTAAAACTGTACAGAGATACACAGATTACGTATGAGAGAATAAGGCTATAAATGTACTGACAGTGATGCTTTGATTGTGGCGTACAACAGGGGATGGCATAGTAACTTGTTAAAGTTGCCTTGATAGCAAATAAAATTAGGCTAAGAAACAGCACGGATGATCTCTTAGAATGTTTTTTTCATCTAATGGGTACTTGAAGTTCATGAATATGCATAACGTAATGTTGCAAAAGAGGGCAACTAAGAAAATAAGCTTGGTCAGGAGTAAAGGTTAAAATAAATTTAACAGTATATTGTATATGTATGAAATAATTTCCTGCAACACTGTGGATTTATCCGTATCCTGCTTAAAAAATTAATCTCTAAGGTCAGAAGAATGCAGAACATCTTGTACTGCTTACTAGAAGACTTTTATGATTTCATTAAGGGCAGGGCTCAGTTGTGCCCATGGTGCATCATTTGAAGCAATTATTGCAAATGAAACTTGGGAGTTTAAAAGAATGCAGGGGATATACTTGTTATTGTACTTCAGTTGGTACTCCAGATCTGCAGAGAAATGGTAGCTATAGCCTTCCCTCCTCCTACAAGCGCAGAACAGGGAATATGTGGGAAGGCAGACAGTACAATAGACCAAGTGTCAGTGGAGTACTGCTTGAAATATTTTGTGGCCACTGGTGGCCCTGTCCTTTATCAAACTTCTTTCACAGTAACAGTGAATTGGTGTAAAATGAAATTCAGATGCTGCTATTGTACAGTATCTTCATACAGTATTTGTTGCATGAACAGTGAGAAACCACACACTGCTGAAGTAAAACTGGGGCTAGGACGAGTTTCTAGCCCACCACAAGTATCTTTATGGGTGTTTTAAATAGCCCTAGTTTTTCAGTCTTGCGTTTTTAAAAAAAAAAAAAAAATAAAACAACTTTTTTCCCCAACCTATTTCAAGGAGCTAATAATGATTAAGATCAGTAGAACATACAATCTTTTTTTTGAAGTGGCAGCAGCTTTTAAACACTCCTTTGACCTTCCCAGGATTGTGTATGAATGTGGGGATGAGATCTGCAGAGGAATGACTTTATCTGAAGGCATCTTAAGCCAGCATTGAGCCAGTTTGAAATACTCATCATTTTTTTTTTTTAAAGGAGAAGGAAAAAAAAAAGCAAGCTGGCTACTACAGTGGAAGCTCATAGAAATAAAATGATAGCTTTATGGTGTTTAAAAGGTCTAAATGAGAGCCAAAGAAAGCTGTCCTTTGATTGTCTTTATTCTAACCTCCTTACCCCCAATGAAGAAGACTAAGTCTTTAACAAGGAGTTTGCTGTGTAGAGACATAGAGATGTATTGAGCCTGGGTAGGCTTCATTCTAAGCCTCTTCCTGAGTGGCTGTTTCATCTTTGCTGTAAGTTTCAGTATAGAAGCACTGTGATGTTGATAGCTATTGAGGAAACAGTAGACAGCTGCTTATTTAGTGACAAAACCAAAAGCTTGTCAAACCATCAACACATTAAAATTTCAATTTGTAACTGGAAAGAAAAATACTTCTTCCTTGGTCTTTGTCATTTCACTGTATATTCATACTGACATTCTCCCACTGGTGATGGCAGTTTTGATGTGCTTCTCAGTTTCCTGTTGGCCTTGCTGTGTTCCTTTACGCTCCCGCTCACTAGAAATATTTGAGTAGGCTCTACTTCTATGTTGTATGTCTTAATGAATCTATCATAACTGTTGTCTTATATCATTCATGTACATGAATTTATTGTCTTGAACAAGCTGAAATATTGATGCTGTGGGGCGACGAGTGTGTATTTCAAATGTTCAACTCGTGCATTTGCAATGCCCATTCATAAAGTTTTTGTTTAGACTAATCTTTGTATGATAGTTCAAATGATTTTCCTGTTGTTTGAAACCAAGTTATAAAATCTCAGGAAATGCAAATTCTAATAGTTTGTTAGATGTTTTAGCATGTTTTGTGGCTGCGATTCAGTGACTCATTGACTGCATGCAACATGGTTCTGATAGATATCTATACATTGAGTTAGAATTCACTGCACAGGAGCTCAAAATTAGATATTATTTCTGGTGTGGTATCATTTCATTGTTATTTACCCCTTTTTTTTTTTCTTTCTTCAGTTAGGAAAGGAATGAAAGTGCTACAAGAAATTACAATTGGTCTGTTTTAAAAGGATAGCAGGCATATGGTAGTACGACTTCTTACCCTGTTCATTCCATTTTATAAAAATCCAGATCAGTGTGGCTTTGCATCAGACAGAGCACTCAGTTCAGGTAGCATTCCAATGGAATATCAGCACTTTTTGCCAGTTCCCATTTTGTGATTCAGTTACAGCTCTTGGTAGGGCTTCTGCTCTTGAGAGAATTGGTCCTGTGAGGTTTTTGTGGACTCCAGGCGGTTCTCTAGACTTTGTTGTTGTTGTTGTGTATGTTTATGTAGGACGAAAACTTGGGTCTCATGATTCAAGAAGGCTTTTCAGCAAAACGTTAGTAGAAATTTACACTCTAAAATTGCACAATGAAGTAAAGCTGTTATTACCTTTGTAATTCTCATAATCTGGACCGAGACGAGGTTAGTCAAACTAAAACATTGTAAATTGATTTTCTTTATTATGATTGGATTTATAGCAGCACGCAAATATAATAGACATGGGTTTTTTTCTATTTTATTCAGTTCTAAGTTCATAATGGCAGCAGAGATTAACTATAGCTTTTTGCGAAGAATTTTTTCACAATAACCAAAACTTGGTGCTGTGGTCAGATTTTTAGATAGGCAAAAATGTTTTTGGCAAGAAGACATACTGGTTTTCATCTGAAATAAGAACAGAGGAAACAGCTAATTTGTTTTAGAGAAATAACTATCCCTAGATGTTGTTTCTTTTGGCAGTCAGTGATTGCACAGCATCTTTATACAGATTTGAACTTCCATGAAAAGGACGTACTGTAGGTGACCTATTGAAATAGGAAGATGGGAGGGAAGGAAGAGACTGATGTCCTGCTTCAGACTTATATCACTGTGCCCAGGTTCTCTTTTTTGACAAATTATGTAGCACTTTACGAAAAATACTTTTAAAACCACAGAGTCTGTTTTTGTTTGGAATTTATTACAGCTGTCCGCCAAGAAGTATGACGTATCCTTTTGAATATTTAAAGTATTTGAAAAATACAAGCTTGTTAGTGGGAAGATAAGTCACAGGTCATTTTGTAAATGTAAAAATCATTGCAGGCAGCACTTTAGATAAAGCCTAAGTAGAGAAATGAGTGGACAGTGGCCCAGCAAATGTTAAATATGTTAACACTTTTGCTTTTTATTGCAAGATTTTTTACTATGTTTGGGGTTGTCCTGTGCAGGGACAGGAGTTGGACTTGATGATCCTGGTGGGTCCCTTCCAACCCAGGATATTCTATGATTCTATGATTATAGAGGCTAAATACTTTCAACCTACAAAGGAACTTTATGTACTGCTAGTCTTTCAGGATGTTAGCCTTAAATGTTAGTGATGATTTTGAGCCTGAAAATTACCTGCTTAAGTATTCTTGTCTATGTAAGACTAGTAATGTGTGTCTTTTTCTTACCCTGGTTGTCTTTTAAGGTTTGATTATTCCACTACACTGTCAAAATATACCTGAGAAATCAACAGGATAAGATAAACAATCAGATAGATTAGCTGCAGATGGTTGGTTAGGGAGGCGACGCTCCGTTTCATCTGTTCCAGGAAGTGTAGCTTTGGGGTGGATAGATGACTGTTATCCTGACTTCTGCCTCCTGCATGACACAGTGCTGGGATGGAATCGATACAAAGTATGATCGAAGAGCTCCTGCTTTGATCAGTGCTTGGTTTACATATTTGCATCATAAAGAGAGTCTTAGTGTTCTACAAAGAGAATATGATCTACGAAGATGGTCTTAGCCCTGCTGGCGGTGTACAAAAAGAACATGATGCAGTTGGTGCTATTGTATTTAAGTTCCTCTGCATATCCTCAGCATAAGACCACTTGTGTGACTAGTACTCTGTGGTGAAATTAATATTCAAATGTGATGTGAAATTTCAGTCTGTGAAAAGAAGTCCAAACTTATTGTTTGTTTTGTGTGCATCTGTTTCTGTGGTGTGCTCTGTACTGTTTGTATTCTGTACATGCAGATAAACATACAAAATAAACACGATCTATTTATCAATACAGGTCGCTGCCTTGAAGTACATACCGTCAGTTCTTCATGATGTTGAAATGGTCTTTGATGCCAAGTTACTGAGGTGAGCTGCTTTTGAACATTTGGTAGATGTATCACATGGTGTATAAAATGTAACGCTGCTGTAAACAATAATTTAATTATTGATCAGTTTAAGTCAACAAAGCTATGCCAGTTTGTACTGATAAAGAGTGGCGGAACTCTGGGCATATGTTTTTAATAGGGAGTTCTCATCTGACTTATGGAATGACAGAATTCATTATGGAGGCCTAATACTTAAGCAGTAACTTGGTGAATAGAATGAGCAAGTGGAACAACCTATCTTTTTTTTTTTTCTTCACTTACTCTCTACCTGCCTCTCCCTATTCCAGAAAATGAAATCTGATTTTAGCAGTTTGAAATAAGTATCTTTATTTGTCAGACAAAGATAAATTGCTTCCACCACACACAAAAATATCTTTATTCCATTGAAAACAATGGAAAGTAATAAATATTTGTAAACATGGCCAAAAGCTAGTTCATCCTCATCTTGTTTCTCTTGAAAATTTTCTTTCTAATCTGCTACTGATGTCTTGTCAATGTTTGTGAGATGGTAAGTAAATCCAAGTCTTAAATAAGTGTTTAAAAATATATGATTTTTTGCTCTTTTTGTCTGTCTTTATTAACACACGATGAATTCATCTGTACAGTATTTACGACACTTTTCCTTTACATGCAGCCAACTACTGTATGAATTTTACACTTGCATTCCACCAGTGAAACTGCAGAAGCAGAAAGTGCAGTCCATGAAGGAAATAGTACGCAGCAACCTTTTTAAAAAACAAGGTAAATTTAAAATGCCTTTAAGGCTTAAAATGAATAGGTGTGAAAATGTTGACTGACTTTTTTTTGTGCTATTCCTGTTTGAAATTGATTAAAACTAATACCGAGAGAGTGTGAATGCCAGAAGTCTGACCTCTGGAGAGGATTCACCTCTTTCTATAAGATGGCTATTGTGCAAAGCGTGATTGCTAGCCTAGAACAAGGAACGGGTGGGTCTCAGAGGAGCAGTTTTGTGTGTTTTTCCCATGACATAATGGTTAGAGGGGTGGAGCTATATATATCCTTTCAACCCATTTGGATGCTCTATAGTGAAATAGGAGCATAAAGTGAAACCGTGTGAACACAACTTACGTTATGTAAGGCCTCTGCCTGGGCCGAGAAAGCAGGCTGATTGTGCTGTAGTATAGCTCAGCTGCAATGCAGCATCTCTGTTTATAGGAATGACGTTGTTTCTTAACCTTTATCAGAACTTAGTGTCTTTATCCCCTCTCAGAACAGGAGCGATAAATGTACTGAAAGGCCTTTATCAGCCTTGTGCTTAGTTTTCCTTCATATTACCACAGAAAGGGAATTTTTGCTGAAGGAGCCCTAGCAGAGAAGCCCAGTTTTACATGGTTGATAGATCTTTACTGTTAAGTATTCTGTCTCCTCTCTTGTGGACCAGATGGCTTGCTTCTCTCTCACCATCTTACTGCTGTGTAGAAGACCTGCAGAACTTTGAAAGGCACACGAGCTACTCAGGGGGATGACTATTTTGTCAGATTTTCAGTTTCTGACAATTTATAGATAATGATTCTAGGAACTTGACAGTACAACAGTGGTAGCAAATAGTACGGAGCATGAGTAGAGTGAGAGAGGATTGCTCTGCTCATCTCATCCCTCTGTGTTGCCAGAAGAGTGATGCAGTTCTAACTAGCTAGGACAGATGAGAAAATCAACCTTATTTTAAGACTTGTGTTGCATTCCATTGAGATGGAAATGTGTATTGTAAACTATAACAACAATTAGCTTTGTCTGTTTTGTTTTGAGACCGTTATTGATTTCCCGGACAAAATTAAGAAAATAATTTTGTTGGTTTTATTGTTTAGATTAAATTAGATAGTATTTTAACCTATATTTTTGTTAACGTTTTCATCGTCATCAGGTGTGACTTCTTTTTTAACTATGTGTAAGACTCAAGGTTGCGTATATCAGTGGAACTTAAGTAGCTGTAGCTTGGGTATCTGCAGACACTGATCCAAGCTATTAGGAGCAGATCCAACTGGTTGATTTTCAAATGGATCTAATTGTGTGTTCACAAATTTTTCTGGTAGTTTACTGCATTTCGATTTTACAAGTACAGCCTGATATATCATTGCATTACCAGTTGCTTTTACTGCTGTTGCTTCTAAGATCAGAAGTGCCAGTCTTAATTTTATCTCTGCTTCTTGTGGAGGGTAGCATTAAGACCAGAGGGGGGAAAAAAAAAAAAAAAAACATCCTCTCACAAAACTGAAAGACTTTTGGGTTAAAATAATGTACTCTCTTGAACTCTTGATCTTACTGGAATTCATTCAGTTACCTTGACTGTGTTTAATACTGAGAAATTAAATGTAAGCTATAAACTTTTTTGGTTTTGGTGTATGTGTGCATTAGTAATGATTTTTTGTGCAACCTGTGGGTATAGAAGAGACCAACCTAAACTCTGAGGTTATGCAAGTTTTGGTTCATCTCCAGTAAACCCACTGCTTTGCAAGAACAGTTAGATGCTTAAAGCAGCTGAGTAATTCTAGTTGTAATAGTACTAAAGGTATTACTTGTTTTAATCTGCCTTTTGCTAACTTTTATGCTTTTACTGTGATATGTTAGTCTCCAGTCAAATACTATTTTTCTGGAAGAAAAACTCAACTCTTTATCATCTGTCTCAGAAATGGAGAAGACAGAGAATGAGAGCAGGCACTGCTGTGGAATAACAATGGTTTGATTAATTTTTCTTTAAAGAAACTTGCCTCATTGAAATACATTTGTTATGGGCTCATATATCAGGAGTGTTGGTCAGGACAATAGATCCCATGCTTGTATAATAAAGAATAAAGCCCTAATAAAGATCCAGGAGGAAAATAGAGCATACAATAACCTGTGTACTTCACAGTTCTATTGACTGGCATCTTAATCCTTTTAGTGTATATCCCACTGCTCCTGTCTTCCGTATCAATGTATGCTCCAGAGGAGAAAAGAGTGGGGGTTTGGATTCCAAAGAAGCTGCAATTATAGTCTGCTTAGCGTGGCTCTCGTTTCATGTGTTTAACAGGCCTTCGCTTTAGCTACAGTCTGTTAATGCAAAATGTTCTGTAAAGCTTTTATTGCTTGCAGATAAATAATAATAATAGATTGCTGCTTGCTTGTAAATGCAGCTTGTCTGATGTCTTGAAATATATAGCTGATATATCATGGAAAATGTCTACCTTAGAATACGTTGTGAATGATAAAAAGGGTATATGTTTTCTGTTTCTGTATTTTTAAGGTAATAATAAGAAATTTTGCTAAGAGGATTTCTAATTTTAAGGAGCTTTTTATAAAAATAATAAATGGTGCTTTTTGTATACTGCTGACCAGATAATCAATATGTTTTAATTTTTCCCAGACGGGTAGTTAGTGGATTCATTTAGTCTTAAATTTATAAATTAAAAAAATAAATAATGACCATAACCTCCCTGTGCTACTTTTTGTTCATATCAAACACTTGACTGCAAAACCAAGTGGCTAAGACCATAAAGGCAGCGTATAATAATTAAACCATTTGCCAGCCTAGCTGCTTTGTACTGGATCCTGTATGTCTGAATAGGTCATTGTGATCCAAACTTGCACTAGTAGTTGCCAGTTAAAGTGTATGCATTTGGTAGTATGTACAAATTAACAGCTTATGGTGATTACATGTGCAAGATCTACCTTAAATGTTTTTACTGTAATACTTGGTATAATATTATATAATAATACTTAGATGCTGTTCTTTTTAGAGGAGCCTGGGGAAATAGACTGATACTTTTTTAATTATTAGTTTAAAATAAGAGACAGTCCTCTGAAGAAGCAGTTGCCCAAAATAGAGAAATCAAGTGGATGTCATTTCAAAATAAAGCTAAAACATGCCCAGCTTGTTTTAGCTTTATCACGGCATATTGTTTTAGCAATATCTCACTTAGTCATGATATTGCTAACCAGAGAATATTCTTGCTAACTAGAGAATATTCATTTAAAGATTTTGTACTTCAGTATTTTGATGAAGTGACAGAATAAAACTGCTTCTTGCTGTTGTTGTAGAGTTTAAAATTTATACGTACCTGAACCTGACAATTTTGTTGTTTTGTTGTTTGTGGGTTGTTTTTTTTTTTTTTTTTTCTTTTCTCCCTGGGGGGTGATGAGGAGGGCAGGCATGCATTTTCACCATCCTCAATGCAACCCAGTCAGGATCAAATAGACTCACAGGTATATTTTCCTTTTCATGAGACCATTCCATGACGAAGTTGTCATTGCTCTGACACTTAGTATGGCCAGCTAACAATGTTCCCGTTGCCTCCGTGGTGTTACCCAAGTATCTGCTAGGGCATTTAATCATAGAGTTTCTCTTTTGGCTGATGATCTTTATAACTTTCCTTTTACCCATCCTGCCCCCTACATTGCTAATGGCAGAAAATGAGCCTTGGAATAATCGCAGGGTGTTTTATATCTAACTGATATTTTATGGTTATTTGCATTTATGTTTTGTTTTCATATTGCTTGGATTTAACCTTCAAATTGTAATTACCATAGGGGAAAGCCCACAACATGTTTTAAGTGCAGGCACTGAAGAATGGGAAAAGACCAATACACAATTAAGTGTCTCTGGTAATATAGTAGTACGAAAAAGTTTCTGTACTCTGCTATTGCAATATTGTGCACAGTAAATAGCAAACAAGTCCTTTTTCTTCTACAGCGCTGTGGTTTAAAATAGAAAATGGCAAAGACACTTTTATTGCTCTACATTAAATACAATTGATTCTAAAATTAATTGGTGGAGAACCAACTGTACTTGCAGGGTGCAGACAATGCCTGATTCATTACTCCAAGCAATGAGGTGGAAGGTAATTTACAAGAATGAAAGCGTATGTAGTGTATCACAAAATAGGATGCAGCATGATAATTGAGGTAAGATTGCCAACAGTATCATTAACTAAACTTCACCTGTATCTACAACAGGTAGTATTTTTTTCTGCCATGAGTATGGAATATATTTAACTACATTGCTAATTACAATGAAGTCTATTAATTTGCATGTGTTTCAGATTATCCATTTTTCCTCCAGGCTTTAGTATTTAGTCTCTTTCCATGTACAGTTCCAGTTCAGTTCATTTACTTCCATTCCCAATGGTATTGTCTTTATAATTTAATTGGATTTCATGTACTGGTATTGCTTTTCCTTTACCCATTGATGTTCACAGCATTTCCTAAGGAAGCAGAATTCTGAAAACATTAAAATGTGTTTTCAAAAAATAATAAAAAAAAGGGCAAATGAAATTTGATTTTATTAAGTAAGTTACACATGAACCTGAAATTGGAAGCCTTGAGGTTAAGCTGAATTTATTGGTACGTATTCCCAGGCATTCAAAAGTTTTCACTGTAGACTGTCCTGGAATAGAGTGCTTTCGTCAGATAGGATGCCCGGTTCTGTTGACTGCTACTGTAATTCTTCTTCAGAAGCCCCACAGTGCTACAGCACTTTTACAAGCCCTTAAATTACATTGACAGATTTGTTTTTTGTAGAGGCATCGATTTCTTGTTTCCACTCTGTAACTATACTGTGTACCTATAATACAGCTTAGAGGGGTTATGGTGGTTCAGGTGTCTAAGTGGCTGAATGTAGGAAGACTGATGCTTTCAACTGCTTGTGCACTTCACTGTAACATTTGGGAACATTCTTACAGGATGTGTGAGCACCTGCATGGGCATTTATCCAGTTTTGTCTTCAGACAATATTATGTCCTTCTTGATCAGAGGACAAGAAGTTGTCTTAATTTTTGACACTTTCCTTTTAGATCACTTGATAATTCATTATTTAAAATTATCAGAGGGAAAGAAATGGTTGTCTTGTCCTGTACAAGCACTGCTAATGGGATTTCAAAGTCTCGTTTATGATATAAGAAACTGTCTCCTGTTATATATCTTACTCTTTGTATACTGAGAGGTAATGGATTATTCTCTCCCTCTTGTGAAATTCTCTATTGGACCTGCCAAAGAAAAGTTTTGTTAGAATTGCTTCATTTCTATGTAAAACTGCTTTTGATGCATCACTGGTTTTTTTAGGAAACCTATTGCCAAAATTCTCTGACTGTGTCTCCATTTTTGAGACCACCAGATTAAGATATAGTTGTTCACAAATTACATGCAATTTTTATTGTAGTGTTTCTGAGCTTATAGTATTTGGAGCTAGATTTTAATTCTGAGCTGACCATGGAATATTCAGTGACATTATGTTGAAATTTGTAAATCAGTTAGCCTTGGGAGAATTGGTTTTTATTGGTGTGAAATGAATATAAAATGCTTGAACATATAATAAAATGTGTATGTACTCACACTGCTGCTTTTGACTTTGTATTCTCTAGAGGTCCATTCCTGATTAGGAATTTGTGCTGTAGCACAACATTGAGATCTACTCCAAAGAATATAAACTCTAAGTAGGTCACACAGATGGTCACTGGCAGGGGAGGGAGTAGAGTTTTATTCTCTTGGCTCGAAATCCGGGTCCTCTGCTCACTGTGGCTGCAGACATAGCTACTGCATGTTCAGCATATGCAAACCACTTGCTGATTTTGGAAGAACAGCAGCAAGAGACATATGTTAGCAGTAGGGGTTAATTTGCCAGATGCCAGCAGAAATGCTGAGACTAGAGTAATTTTTTTTCCGAACTGAAGAACTCTTTCAATTGTACTCTTGTTTAAACAAGATAGGTGCTTGCACACACCCATAATTAGACTGGTTTCCTAACATTCATGTGTACGTTACTGAGTTTTATCTGTGAAATAGTCTGATTCTTTCATTTCACTGCTTGAAAAGCATTGATAGTTCATATGTTGGTGATCTAGAAGAGCAAAGATTTAAGTCAGATCTGAGATTTATTCCTTAATAAGTAGTGCACATATAAATGTGTCCTAAATTTTTGAAGTGCAGCTGAGGAAAACTGTCAATAGGTGGGTCCTGTGCTATGAATATTTTGTGTGTGTGTTATGAATTACATACAGGTTAAACTATGGCATCTTTTCAATTAGGTTATGATCTTAAATACTGTAACATTAATTTTAAGCAGAAACTGGTAAAATAAAATAGGTGAACTGTAGTATAGCATGTGTAGTATAGCATGAATTGAATGCAAATGGGTTTGGTAATGCTATGTTTTTGTAGAGTAGAGCCTCAGCAATCTAAGATTGTCCTGCTAGACTCTTTAATGAACTTTCCTGTCTGAAAAAAACAGGAAGATAATGACTTGTACTTTCACCTTCTTTGGAATTCTTCTTTCCAAAGGTTTGAATTTGTTATGTGGGCTATGATCTGTCAGGAAATGCAAGTTTGAGTTGTATAATGCCTACGTTTCACAAGGAATGTAACTTTTTTTTTTTCTTTTAAAGATCCAACTTAAGTCCATGTTGTGATTTCAGATATGTGCAAGTCAGGGTTAACTAAAAAATTTTAGAATTAAAATGGTGGCTTATAATCAGCATCAAGTCTGTGTTCTGTCTTCTGTGTAATCCAGTTAAAGATTTAGAAAATAGTGTAATGTTTTTAGCTTCAGGACTGTTAAGAAAAAAGTTGAAAAAATATAGAAGGAACACTAATACTTTCCAATTAAGCATCTTTCAGTTTAATTATTATTATCGGAACTGAGTTATAGATATTGATTTTTGACTATTCTTGTAATCTTAGGTTGTATTCCTACTGATATGAGTTCTTAAGCCAAAGTTTTGTTTTTCATTTTCTGTGATTGGTTTCCTGCACTGTTTTCGACACAACTTCTCAACATTTTAAAATGTTTGAACATAGGAGATGATTAATGCATTTGACTCTCCCATTTTTAGCTACTGGGAAAAAAATGAAAATACTCATTGTTCATAAATTCCTTTAAAATGGTTCTCTGTTGAAACACAGAATCTTTCCTGTGGATTCATTCTTGAATTTTGTACTTAGCTTTGAAAAGAGTCATTTAAGAAACATACTCAGAGTAGAGTTTTTTCCCTTCCTCCTTTTGTAATATGCAGTAGTGTTTTTAGGGGTACATTACCTTTAAAGCATCACTTCAAATCCTGTATTAATTTTTTGCCAGTTCTATTCCTGCAATATTTTGATATGAATAAGGATTGGCATATGCATATCTGTAGGTATTTATCTGCATACATTTGTGCTGAACACATGTAGATTAAAGCCATTGCTTTCTTCTGTTTATGGAGGAGAAGGTGTCATGCTCAGTATTGCTACTGGTAACTTTTTGTTAGGCTTGACCTGTTATGGCAGCTTTTTTAGTTATATTTTTACAAAAATCTTGATATATGGAGGGAAATCTAAATCAAGTTAGGTGAACTAGTTTTAACAATTATCTTCTAAATGTATGTCTAAAAACTGTTTGCAGCTGCTTCAAGTAGAAAAGAGAGAACAAAGACATTACAGAAGTTGATATGAAACTGTTAGTTTAGCAAAATTTTGTGTGTCAGTTAAATGAGATGTGGAAACATGCGAGTTGAAATTCATCAATATCCCATAATCCAAACACAAGGCAAACTTTTAAATCTGCCAAAGACGATATGCTGACAAGCATTCATGGCAGGCTGGCAGACTATACTGATTGCAAGCTGGAAAAGGCACTGAACACTTAAAGTGTTGTTTTGGCTACAGCAATGATAGTGTTAGATGTTGCTCTGGCTGCCTTCGAATACGTGGCATTACTCAGCTCCCATGAGGAGTGGAGAAACTTGAACATACGCCTTGAAGTTGGGAAGGGAGGTATTCTGCAGTGTTGTGCTTGGTCGCAGTGGTGTGCTGTGACTGTTAACGCTGTACCTATTCTGTATCTAACCTTACTTGCCGACATTTGCTTTGAATGGTCAGCAAGTCTTGTGTGCTGGCTTCACAGGATCGACCATTGTGTTTCTCCTTCCTGTGTTAGTACTAGATTCCAGGAGACAAAAAGAATTTGCTCCTACAGTGCTGACAGAGTCTGTAGGTGACCTATGGCACCTCCCCTTTCTGTGCTTCTTATCTAAACTGTGAAATTTGAATTTAGATTTAGCAATGAATAAAATATAGACAATGTTAAATTCATGACTTTTGGGCTCCCAACAAAGAGTTAAATGGCAAATAATGAAGAGGGAAGACTTTTAATAGAAAGATGCCTGCAGTTGTGAACAGATGTCCTTTGTGAAGAAGCATGGCACTTTAATTGAGCACTGACTGCCATCAGAAGTCTCTCCTGTTAGAAAGAATGTTGTTCACTGATTTTATTTTTAAGGCTTTGCTCTAAATCTGTATTCAGATGACACCTATGTCCTTATTAAATTGGCATGCCAGTTTTTAAGTGGGCATGAAGCCATCCTAACAGATGGATATGACTACAGGCATGCCAGGGAATCAAGAGTAGTGTTTCCTAGGGGAGACAAAAGTGGTGTTAAATCTTTATTACCATTTTGGCTGCACATGTGAGGCAGTCAGCAATGAAGCCCATCTGTGATTTTTGCTGAAGGAGACCCAAATGTCTTTTTTAATGACATTATTGCATTAATGACTTAGAGTGTGAATTTCACTTACCTGGTACAGAAGAAATCATTAGATATCTTCTGAAGGAGAATAAGGTGAATAGAGGGGTTAAAAAAAAAAAACACCAAAACCCAAACCTAAACTGCAAAACATGTCACTATGCTTAATCTTTTACCAGAATGAATCTAGCTGTTCTTATGCAGGAAGATGTAACCAGGGAACTTCTCTGAGAAGTGTGCTGGAATTTGAGGTTGATAAATACATAGAACAATATGTCTTTTGACAGGCCTTGATGAAATAAATGCAAGATGCTCAAACTGTATGTTGATGTTTTATGTGTTCAAATACAGTTTGAGGCAGTACATGTTTTATTCTGGCTTCTAGAAAAAAAGCTAGTCAGAACACTTGTTTTTTCATGGGTTTGAAAATTAAGAAAGAGTATATCTGTCTTTGCTGGCAATCTTATCACATCATTTATCAAGCAAAAAAGCAGCTAGTACTTAGGCATCTGCACCCGCCCCATGTCTCTTCCCCATCTGTCCTGGGCTTTCTTGGGGCAGGGACAAGATGTGTGTATGTGGATTGCTTAATGATAGAATCATTTAGGATGGAAAAGACCCTTAAGATTGAATCCAGCTGTAAACCTATCACTGCCAAGTCCACCACTAAACCATGTCCCTAAGCACCACGTCTACCCGTCTTTTAAATACCTCTAGGGATGGTGACTCAGCCACTTCCCTGGGCAGCCTGGTCCAGTGCTTGAGAACCCTTGAGGCAGTTTCTTCTCGTCCTATCGCTTGTTACTTGGGAGAAGAGACCGACCCCCACCTCACTATGGTTTCCTTTCAGGTAGCTGTAGAGAGTGATAAGGTCTCCCCTCAGCCTCCTTTTCTCCAGATTTAACAACCCCAGATCCCTCAGCCGCTCCCCATAAGACTTGTGCTCCAGACCCTTCCGCAGCCTCGCTGCCCTGCTCTGGCCACACTCCAGCACCTCCATGTCCTTCTTGGGGTGAAGGGCCCAAAACTGAACACAGGATTCAAGGTGCAGTCTCACCAGTGCCAAGTACAGGGGGACGATCCCTGTACTGGTCCTGCTGGCCACACTATTCCTGATACAAGCCAGGTTGCTATTGGCTGCCTTGGCTACCTGGGCATGCTGCCGGCTCATATTCAGCCGGCTGTCAACCACCACCCCCAGGTCCTTTTCTGCCAGGCAGCTCTCCAGCCACTCTTCCCCAAGCCTGTAGCGTTGCATGCGGTGGTTGTGATCCAAGTGCAGGACCCAGCACTTGGCCTTGTCGAGCCTCATACAGTGGCCTCAGCCCATCGATCCAGCCTGGCCAGATCCCTCTGCAGAGCCTTCCTGCCCTCCAGCAGATCAATGCTCCCACCCAACTTGGAGTCATCTGCAAACTTACTGAGGGTGCACTCAGTAATGAGTCCAGATCATCAAATACTACAACAGAAAACTTTACTTTGGCTATTTCTTTTCTTGATTACTGTCTTCCATGATTTTCTTAAATTTTCTCCTTTTTCCTAGCCAATGAATTGTTGATGCTCAAATGAGCACTTTGCTCATTTTACTTAACTTGTGCAATGATACTGTAATATTATAACCTGGAATTTATATATCCATTCAATAAACTTCCCTTTGTCCCAAGATAATAGGGGGATTTCATATTTTGTATAATGTTCTAGTGAAATGGTTTTAACAGTTTTTTTTTAAAGATGAGAAGGCATGACTACAGGTCTATGGTAATACTAGTCCACCTGCAGGCTCAGGCTGAGACCAGGGCTTGTTTGCTACAAACGCTAGTCTTTTCAGTTACTTTGATTGTATGCGTTCATCAGAACGTCTTGGAATTGCATCCCCATATGGGATGACTTTAACTGGTAGGGATCTTATGAAATCTAATTAATTTTCCTTTTGTAAGACTATTGTCTTTTGTTTATGAATAATGTCCTAGAAGTACATTATCTGAATTGTTTACTACATGCAAAATGAAGTAATTCTCCTGTATTGCCTTAACTAACAAGCTGAGTTTATCTAGCAGCCAGTCACAAAATACAGGCATATAGCCTTACTCTAAACCAAAATAATTAACACAAAAAAAAAATACAATTTTCTTATAAAATTATATTGAACAATTTTTCCATTAATTACAATTGCAGGTGTTTGGTTTGGTTTTTTCTTTTTTCTTTTTTAAAAAGCAATAATATAGCTAAGGGTAGTTAAACAACCTTTGAATTTCCATGTAGCTTGATACTTCAACATTGTTCACATCTGAAAATGCACTGTAAATAATTGATCAGCTGCGTATGTTAAGTCCTTTTAATAGATTCTGTATGTATCAAATATGGATCAGATATTAATTTATAATGCAAAGTACAACTGGGAGCAATGAAGCTTGCAGAGTAATTAGCTCTTAAAACTGGAGGAAATCAATTGTACCTTCTGCCTCAGCTGTCCTCTCAGTACAATAGGAAAATTTTGTCTATGCAAGAAGCCCCGCTTTCTTAATGTTTAAGTAGTATGAAAGAAGAAGAATTATGTCAAAGACTTATTTCTTTTACCAAAATACATGTGTGTGGCTTTTGAATGAGTGATAGACAGCAGTGGGCATTTCACATTCTGATAGAAAAAGTTTTAAATGGCCTCTGAAACCCTGGTATGGAGGAGTTTTAAGTTCAATGAAGTTTACTTGCACTCCTCTTTAAGGTGTCCAATGCAACTTGTAACTGATCTCCTCTACGCTTCCTGATTATTGGTCAAATGGATATTGCTGGCGTGTGAAGTCGGATGTGATTTAGTGATTAATATACACGTAATACCTACCTTGAAGTCCTAACTTTTTTCTGTATGAGTACTTAAAATGTGCTTTAGCTAAAATACAGGATTCCCCTTGATCAATGACTTTGTTCAGTCTAGTCTCTTACTTTACTTCTGAAATAAAGCTCATTAAGTACAGATTTTTATTATGATTTATTATCCAGTTGCTTCCTGTAACTTTAAAAGCTACCCAAAGAGAATTTTTATATTTTCTAGCTGTAAGACATTTCAAGGGAGATCTTAATGGCTTAAAAATTGAGCTGGATATTATTTTGGAGGAGTGGGGGCAATAAGTATGTTTATCCTGGCAGATGTGAAACTGGTATGTGCATGTAACATTCCATCCTCTTTGTGAACGCTGAAAAGGGGCTGAGATATCATGTAACTTGATATGACTTTGAACTTTGTTGTTATGAACAGGCCTGTTAGTGTAGCAGCCCCTACTGATTATTTTTTTGACGTGGAAAAGTTTTAAAGCACTATTTTTAAAAATGGTAGTTAAGAGAAAACAGTTGCCAGGTAAATTTCTTACATGCTGTTGATTTGGAGTCTGTATTCCTATGATAAGGGATTGCAGATTAGTTAATGATTGGATGTGTTTGTCTAAATGTGTCCATTTTCATGTTGTATTAATTGTAGCTGTTACTGTGTCTATTGCAGAATGTCGGAGTAATAGTTATGCATCCTTATAAAAAGTAGAGTTTGTACACAGCAGGTTTAGAGCAGAGAACTTGCGACACAAGATGTTGCAATGTACATATAGATGTATATGTGGATGTACATATAGATGTATATGTAGATGTACATATAACTGCAGACAAGTATGTACAGTGATACTGTGTGCAGATGAGCTTTATTGCCTGTCATTTGGGCTGGTATACTGGATCCACAATACTGTAGGAAAGATGGGGGGTTAGCTTGTGATGAATCATTCCTTCAACGTATCTTGCATGCAGTCAGAGAATCTGAAAAGGAAGACAGGGATGAGGCAGAGTGGGTATCAGAAAAGATAAACTGAATTTTTGATGTCCCTCAGCACTTACTGCGTGTGTATTTTCATACAGGTTAAATATATGCAAAGCAAATTTTTTTGCCTCTCTGCAGATGTTGTGCAATTGCTATGGACTGAATTGACAAGAAATAGGTTTCTCCCATTTGTCTTTAGAGTCATGATTTTGATGTTGTCTGCTCTGGTATAGGAAACCTTGATGTTTGAGTCTATGGATGAAAAAAATGACAAGCCCTAAAAATGTCATGATTTGCATATATAGGTATAAATGTATCTGTGTTCCTAACTTTCTGACAGTCTCCATTCATTTTCCAAAGATTCAAGATCTAGCAGTCTCCTGTATATTTCTTGCTGTGTGCTGGCACTTACTGGTTATCAGTAGCCAGCTACTATCTTCTGTTTCTGAGGATTAGCAACTGGTCATTTGCAGTGCACCAAGCTACCACTGTGCTACCATTAACTAGCAATTTTTGCATTAAAGGATCATAGAATACTTCAAGTTGGAAGGAACCTGAGAATGTCTCTAGTCCAGCCTCCCACTGAACATAGGGTCAGCTGTGAGGTCAGACCAGGTTGCTCTGGGCTTGCTCCAGTTGGGTCTTGAAAACCTCCAAGGACAGAGACTGGGCAACATGTTTGTTCCACTGCTTGACTGTCTTCATGAGGAAGAAGTTTTTCCTTATATCCAGTCTGAACTGCTTGTTTCAGTTGTGAGTCCTTTTTTTTTTCTTTTTTTTTTTTTTTTCCTTTTTGTCTGATCCACTTTAAAATGTGTTAAATGCATGCCATCTTTCAGTAACAGACTGGAAATCCACCACTATCCCATTTTAATTTCTCTTTTGCAACTTCATAAGATGTTCAGCTTCTGTCTCAGCAGCATGTGAACTGTATGGAGAAGTTAAAATCTGGCAAATAACTCTTTCAGCCCAACTCTGCAGTGGGAATGAAACAGTCATTGCTGTTTTAGAGAAGTGGGTGTTTATACTAGTAGGTTTAGCAGGTGTTTATGCTAATATGCTTATGGTCTTGTTCATAACTATTGTGAAATGGAACTTGGTCAGCAGTAAATGTTATGTCCAAAGGAAAAAAATATCTTAAATATTTTTTGAAGTGGTCAGAACCTTGATGAGCGAATCCTGAACTGATCATACTACGAACTGTTTTCCCCCCTGAATAACCCTAGACTGTTGAAGGACAGTTTCCACAGTTTGCAATGAAAACAGAATTAAAGTTTGTTTTCGAGCTTTTTCAAAAGTAGGTGGGTAATAATCTCATTTATAACTTGTGCTTATTTGTTGACTGAATATATAAATCCTTTATTAAAAAAAAAAGTACTATCGCATTTCAGCCAGTTTTAAAGGTATTGCAGATAACTTTCAATGTTGCTAATCATGTTTCTTTGGTTTAGTTTTTGGTCGAGAAGCTAATGGCACTGCATTTGCATTTATAATTAGTTATTAGAAGTGGTTCATATGAGCAAACCAAGAAAGAATTTGATAATTATAAAATTACATCTTTGTTTCAGAAAACTGTGTAATATTTGATGTCTACAGCTGGTGACTATGAATCTATCAGTACTGATGACTTTTGGAGGGGAATTTTTCCTCTGTCTCCATGGGCACAAATCCATACTGAAGTGCTTTAGGAGTCTGTGTGCCCTGCTAGTATGCTCTACTAAGAGCTTTGTAAGTGTAGCTATTTGGTTTCTGAATCAGAGGGGTAGTCTATGGCCTGCATTAAATGCAGGAAGCTTGTCTATCTGCAGAGTTGGTCACATAAACGAACTGTAAGCTGTGTGAAATTCCTTTTTAAGCTGCTCTTTGAATAGGTCTCGTGTTGATGTGTTCTGTAACTGCTGTTTTACTAGTGAGTTTGTAATTTAGTCATTGAGTAAGATATCTCTTGTAGCTTGGAATGAGGCTTATAGAAAATCAGATAAATGTTCATGTTGTGGCATTACCAAGAGTAGAGATACTTTCTGAGGCAAGAAATTATGCTGCGCCTTAGACATGATTCAAACTTCCTGGCTTTATATAGCTTGGAGCTGTTACTTGAAATAAGAATAATCTGCATGGATAGCCTCTGTTGCTTCCTCTGCAAAATTCAGAAATTTATAATGTACTCCCCATTCTTTTCCTCTCTTTCTTTCTTACCTTCCTGTCTTCCTGTGCTAGCACCCTTACTTTGGGGGGATTCTGAGCCCCTGGCTTGTTTTAAATCACGCTGGATACAGTTTCACTGTGGCTCACACTCCAGTTGTTTATCAGTGGGTATGCTGAATGTCTGGGTAAGGCTGTTCTAAATCATTTTTAAAAGAAAAAATAAAAAGCCACATTTTCATTTTTGTTTGCAGTAATTAAGAAGTTTTCTAGATTTGTTCTATTATTCTTTCAGAATACCTGGTATTGATAGAAAATAGTATCCAACTGGTGATAGAAATATTTTTCCAAAGGGTTAAAACAGACAAGGATTTTAAGCAATAAGAAATCAGTTGAGTGGAAATGAGTAAGAGCTTCAGCTCACTGGGACTAGAATGCTTCTGTAGTTCTATACAACTTTTATTTGGAGGTGGAACCTTTGAAAGCTACATTTAGCTCTGTTTACTTTCCAAGTTATTTTCATAAATGCGACAAATCTTTGAAGCATCTGCTCAGCATTATTCATGCTGTTGTGCTGTACTCTGTTTAATTACATAGCACTGTACAAGTAAGTTGCTACTTAAATCACTCAGTGGCATGTATCAACTAAATTAGGAAAAAAAAAAATCTTCTGTATCTTTTATTCCTGGGTATTCCTAGGTAGTGCCTTCATTGAAGTTATTTCAAATCTGTGCATCTTGTCCTCCCGACGTTTCCCATAAGCACCTCTGTCTTAAAAAGTCAATGTACATGTGAGATGGAAATGCAACTTACTGTTTGTGTCAGCTTCCTTAGATTTAAATAAGGATGAATGTATGCATAGCTCTCGCTCTCATAGGCTTGATAGGACTTTCATTAGGGTCTTTTCCTTGTCTGCATTCTTTTATGTGTTCTTAGAAGGTATGTTTCAAAATTATACACATAGAACAATTCTGTTGCTGTTTGTGTGTTATTTTTCAGAAAGAATAATTTAATAAATATAGTATTTTTCTCACATTAAAATCCTGTCACTACTTAAACATAGCTTATTTTTAGGTGCTTTGTATGTAAAGTGCATAATTTGTCCCTAAGTGTTTGGGACAAGCTAAACAACCTTCAGAATTTAACTGAAACAAATTATTTTTATCAGGAAGCTGTGTTTTTCATATATGAGAAATACTGTTGACTTAAACTTGTGTGATATTTTTGTATCCCTGAGGCATGATTGGAAAATGAACAATTCCACGTTGGAAGGGACTGTAGCTGTTAAAGCATATTGTGTTTCACTGTTTGGAGGAGGATTTATTTGCAAGTGATATTTGATTTATATTTGTTCTTAAGATAAATTGCTTTCTTTCAGAATGCAGGGACATTCTGCTTCCTGTGATTACAAAAGAGCTGAAAGAATTACTGGAACAGAAGGATGATCAGCAGCTCCAGGTCCAAGAGAAGAAGTACTGTGTTGAATTACTCAATAGCATCCTGGAAGTTCTGAGCTGTCAAGACCCTGTAAGTATTGATGATGATGTAGATGGCCCAAGTCTGTAGTAAGCCTGAGCTGATTAGGTAGTAAATTATTAATGCTGATGAATCTCATTTAAATTTTTAATATAAGTCAGTGGCAAATTGAACTTTTCTCCTATTTTTCATAAATTTAAGTTAAAGGGCAGTTGAGGTATTAAAGCTGAAGTACTGAAATCTATGCTATCTTTTTTTTATTTCTCAATTTTATATTCTCTAAATAGTCAGCTGCTGTAAATCACCATAGTATTATTGAAAGCAGTGAGGCTGCTTTTTTTTTCCTTAGCAGAGGTTTAGGCACTTTTAGTTTTAACTGGTAAAGCTCAATGGAATAAATACTGAAATGAATTAGAATATTATGACACCAAGCTGAGTATTGATGGTATTGATGACACCACCCTGAGTGGTGCGGTTGACATGCCTGAGGGACAGGGTGCCAGCAATGTGCACTTGTAGCCCAGAAGGCCAACCGTATCCTGGGCTGCATCAAAAGAAGCGTGGCCAGCAGGTCGAGGGAGGGGATTCTGCCCCTCTACTCCGCTCTGGTGAGACCCCACCTGGAGCCCTGCGTCCAGCTCTGGGGTCCTCAGCACAGGAAGGACATGGACCTGTTGGAGCAAGTCCAGAGGAGGGCCACAAAAATGATCAGAGGGATGGAAGACCTCTTCTGTAAGGAAAGGCTGAAAGAGCTGGGTTGTTCAGCCTGGAAAAGAGAAGGCTCCAGGGAGACCTTATTGTGGCCTTTCAATTCTTAAAGGGGGCTTATAAGACAGATAGGGACAAACTTTTAGTAGGGCATGTAGCAATAGGACAAGGGGTAATGGTTTTAAACTGAAAGAGGGTAGATTCAGACTAGGTATGGAGAAGAAATTCTTTACTGTGAGGGTGATGAATCACTGGCAGGGGTTGCCCAGAGCGGTGGTAGATGCCCCATCCCTGGAAACATTCAAGGCCAGGTTGGACGGGGCTCTGAGCAACCTGGTCTGGTTGAAGATGTCCCTGCTCATTGCAGGGGGGTTGGACTGGATGGCCTTTAAAGGTCCCTTCCAACCCAAAGTATTGAATGATTCTATGATTATTCAAAGTATTCAGAATAATTTTCAAATTTAATCTTGTTTCTTTTATAAAAAACTTTGTCCTTTCCAAAATAAGTGTTTTTCAGTGTACAAATGTTGTAGTTTATGGTTTCTGCTTTCAGCAATGTCATCACTCTTTACTATACTTCATTTTGAGTCTGTAGTTTCTTTCTCAGGCTCCTGTAGTTTTGGAGCACTGTAGAAATTGTGATCTGGGTGTTGCTTTTCTCATTTGAGAGACTATTGAATTGACTTTTTAGTCCCTCGCTTTTTAATGAGCAGTAGGTTATTCGATGAAGTTTCATAATAATGAGGAATTTATTCTAAAGAAACCTCATAATTAATTATATTAGGAAAGTTGTGCCGATTTCTCCTGGGCTGTAGTTTTCCAATACATGTGTTCCAACTTTGCAGGCTTTGGATAAAAGTAACTTGTCATTTTGGTCATTTTTCACTATGGATCCTTGGATCACTTTCTGGTTACAGCATGTTGCTTGGTTTCATAAAAATCTTTGAGTTTGAAACTGAAGAGGCTTGTCTGTTTGCACAGGGCAACCTTCCATGTGTATTATGAGCTATTTTCTTCGTTGTTTTAGATGTAAGCGCTTCAGGAGGGATTGGTACAAGGTGGTACTTAAGAGGTATTGGAACATTTTAATTTCAAATGGAATTCATAAGAGAAATGGTGAAAGCACGATAGGGCCAAGAGTGATGTTATAAGTTTATAAGGCTCTAATGTAAAGTAAACCAGTTTCATTACTGTATACCTTAAAGGGTGAAACACAGTTGTAAACCAAGATAAATTAATACTTTCTGCATGTGTACCACATAAATTAAGTTGATTTTCAAACTTAATAGTTGCTGTCCACAGTAACAGTAGCTGATATGTTAAAGACTTGTTAATGCCTACTGAAACTATGGGTTTGTAGCTCATGTTTGCATGAGTGAGAACATTGCTATATGCAGAACAGCGTGAAGAAGTCGAATTCTTGTTGCTTGGTATGCATACATGTAGCCCCATGCAGTCTGAAGGCTGTTTTGTAGATTCTAACTTGTCCAGTTTGCAAGAGTAGGAACTGGTATAACCAGAATGATGTAGAAAATCAATGGGCTGTTTACCAGAGAAGAAATATTTGAAAATGTAGGGTTTTTTTTAAAAGGCATCTCAAATTACTCTTTCTAAGGAAAAACACTCCTTTCAACCTGTGTCTTATTCATATTTTAAGTGTGACTGTTGGCACAAAACCAGTTACTAAGTAGAATTCTTGCTTGTTTAAATGCATATAATGCATTCTGTGCTTTTACTCCTATTGAAGGAGGTAGCCAGGCAAACCTTTTTTCATTATGACAAAACAGTGGCTTTTTAGGCAACATGTAACCCATTATGTCGTGAAAATTGCTGAGAATTTAAAACACGTGCATTTAAAAAAAACCCAAACACATTCACATTTGTTTAAAACAAGTGGCATTTCTTCAATAGCTTCTTTTAAGGAAGGTAACCTGTAAACTGGAGATTCTCTGTGAGATGTTTGGGTGGCAGTTATCTACAGATTGCATTTGCAATAAATACTGATGAATTTCTAATATAAGCAGAAAAGTCCCTTGGTTTAAATCCAGTAGTGATATCAGCGTACAATGACCCCTCTGGAAGCATCGTATTCATGAGCATAAGAAACGTTGTAGAATAGTTGGGACATCAACAAAAGAACCAGATGCTTTAGTACTAAAAATCTACTTTTGAGATGACTTCTCTGAAGAAGAAATAAAGACCAAAGGAAGGGAACACCTTCAATACAGCACTATCTAAGGCATCAGACAGTAGTTTGTCTTTTAGAGACAGTACAGAGTTCTCCTGAGTGCAACATAGATGTTTACTTCCCAGCTAAAGTGAAAAATCTTGTGTCAAGGATATACAGTTTTGACTTGCAATGGGAAATACTTCGTATCCTGTACTCATACAGGCAGATGGAAAAAGGTTCAGTATATGGCCAGATTATTATGCTAGTAGTATTTAGGTGGTCTCCTTCAGAATGCCTTTATTCAGTGTGATCTAGATATAGAGAATTGTTTTGGTAATTAACCAAATTATTTCTTATGGGATTGCACTTGAACCTAAAGGTTAATGCAATTTTCTATTGAACAATTAATTTTCTGTATCTCTTAGCATCTTTCTAAAAAACCCGGATGATTTGACCTGCTGGAGGAGAAAACGTCAGACATTAGTGGCAGACTGACTTTACAATATTAATTATAAGCTTAACTCTGTCTTGAAAACACCAACATCTTGTCCACATTTCTTCTGTTTTTCCATCTCAATAGAGAAATCTGGTTTTGGATTAGTATTTAAAACTTTTTGTAAACTTAACTTTGATTTTTTTGCATTGGATTTGTTCTGTGAAAATCACCAGAAGTACAATATACACAAAGGACAGAAAAGAAGTAGTAGTTCTATGTTTTCTGTGGTCAAAATTTATATTGTGAGATGATCTTAAGTTGTTACAGAATTTTTGAAGAATGTATTTTCTTTCACAAAGAATAAGATATTGTGATATTATCAGCTCTGCTCTATTGTTTTGCCCTACGTTGCTTGGCGCCTGGGAACATGTGAATCATCAGATCCTTGTGTTCAAACACCGTTCTCTTCAGCTGCTGTCTAGCTGCTCAGTTATGCAGGTAGCAAGTACATTGTTAAGAGCACTCGTTTCCTGTAAGGACTTTATTTTTATGAATAGACAGTCATTGTTAGGCATCTGGGCAAGATGCTTATGTTTGATTTTTTTAAATTGCCTCTACAGCAAACAACTTTTGGACATAGAAGACATTGTTTTAACTGAATCATGTCTAAAATTAGCTTCATTACTTGAGACTGTGTGCTTTCAGCACCTGTGAAATACAGTTAAAGCTCAGAACTGCAATTAAGTCGTTGATGAAGGTCGGGGTGAAATCCGTGACTTTTTGTTTCTATTATAATTAAAAACACTTCCCTTTTCTCCCTTTACAACAACTTTGATGCGTGCAGTCTAACAGCCCTTCATAAGGAGACTTTGTCTCTGATCTGACATATATCCTATAGTTTAATATTTACTGTATCAGAACAAGTTTTTATAGTGCTTACATGATTAAATGTAATGGTAAACTCTTTCTCTTGGAATCTAAAATAAAATCTTCATTGAGTCTACAAGTGGAAGTGAGATGTATAATCTTTTCCTGTTCTGTGCACAAAGTCAGTAATTGGCAGCAGCTGCATTTTAAGCTGTTGATTATATTCTCAACCAAGTCTGGAAGCATTTTAGAATTGTATAGAAATTTGTAAAGGATTTGCCTAACTTATGGCAGATCTTAACACTTTAGCACAAGAGAATTTCAAAGGAATTTAGTCAGGGAGCCTGCATGTTCTTTTCAGGCCAGTTACCTTAAGTTCTTCTGCAGACAATTTTCAGTCAGAACAATGCATGATTATGAACTATATGATTTAAAAAAAAAAAAAAAACAACAAAACAAAACAACAACAACAAAAAAATTAATGCTTTTTGTGTGTGTGTGTCAGAGGGGGAACACAAAGTTATAGAACTGGATGTATAAGAGAGTGAACATACTGGATCTGGTTGGTATAGAGTTCATTTTCTCTGTGGCAGCCCATGTGGTGCTGTGTTTTAAATTTGTGACCAAAACAGTGTTAATGATAACTAAAATTTTCATTGTGTTATTGCTGAACCGTGCTTGCACAGCGTCAAGGCCTTCTCTGTTTCTCACTCTGCCCCATGCCAGGGAGTAGGCTAGAGTTGGGCAAGAGTTTGGGAGGGGACACAGCTGGGACAGCTGAACCGAGCTGACTGAAGAGGTATCTCCAAGTGGATATCTCAAGTACAGGTTGTGTAATATTATAATTCTGAAGGAGCCATTCATTTAGTGCATGTTTGTCACTGTCCAAATAAATGAGCACTCTATCATATTCTGAAGTCCATGGTTGACTCCCAGACAACGGAATTACTCTAATTTTTGTCCCAACCCTGTAGAAGTTTAAATAGAACATGAAAGCTAAATCAAACACTAACTGCTATTAACTTGCAAAGATATTTTTAAAGAGAGGGAAATTTTGTTTGGTTTGGATTTTCTATTAACTAATTTGTGTGTGCCATCTATCCCATCAATGAATCTGAAGGCATTTGAGTTCCGTGAGAGAATTTCCTACTGCTGACCTGCATACCACGTATGAGCTCCGATTGTTTCATGCCTTGGTTACCTAGCAAATCCGTTTCAACAGTGAAGACAAGCATACATTTTTTATGACCATTAAATGGAATAATACAATTCACGTTTCCCAAGGGAGCATTTATATATGGTACAAGTTGTTAATTTAGCTTCTGAAAAGTCTTATGCTTAACCAAACAGACTGCAACAGTGAGTTTTCCAGGTTTCACTAAATAACATGTGTCATCCTTGTAAAGTGAAATATGATCTAAGAAAATGCATGTACAGTGGGTTGCTAGGTTGTCTTCTGAAGCTTAGAAACTGTTAGTTAAAATAGAACCTGGAATCTTATGTATAGGCAATGTATGAAAACACTATTTTTCTTAAGTTAGCGATGTCAGCATTGAATGCCTGATTGTTTCGTAGATCATCAAGAAGAAAAGTAGTCTCAGTTTCATAAAGAAACCATTTTAATTCATTTGCTAACATTTCTCTGAAAATTCAAAGGCTTAGCAGAAAATAACCTTTCCATGCTTGAGCATATGTTACATTTTTTTCCTGGGAAGGTATATTATATGTTACTTGTGAATTCAGAACAGAGCTCATCTTTAACAGAGTTATGGCTAAACATTAAAACCATTGTGTCATGTTCTGAACTGTTACTAATAATGGTATAGCACATACTGAAATGTGGAAGGAAGTACAGCTAGATTATAAGAGCCTTCATCTTTGAATTTTTAAAGAAAAAAAAAAGCAAACTGATGAACAAGTGACTTCACTGTGCCCAAGGAAAGTGTGAAGTGCTACTACGTAGTTTACAATTTTTGTCTGTTGATTTTTTTTTAATTATAGTGGTAATCAATATTATAAGAACAGCTATGATTAATGAAAACATCTTGAATTGTAGCAGAGGCCAAATCATAGAATATTTCTTGCCGCACTGCAGATAACAATTCCAGCTAAGGTGCCAGTTTTTATCTCTACGTTGGGTATGGTAGCTGCATGGACACAGTTGTAACCAGAAAGCTATTTAAGTGTTGCAGTTCTTGCAGTGAGACATAGTATCTTTCCTGGGTGAAAAGAAAATACTCTCTGTAAACTACATGCTGTGAGTTTTAGTGCTTTTAGAGACTATTGTCAGAAGGTAGCCACTGTTGTAGCAGGTAGCTTTGCATACCTTCAAATGAATATTAAGAAGTATCAGCAAAAAAAATTCTCTACCATGTTTACTTCGTTTAATGTGGCTTCCCCTTTAACGGTGCTTTTTTTGCCTTGGCTGTGTAGGATGTTTTGGTAATATCTGCATTAGCAAGAAATGTGTCACAACACGAGTGTACCACTACATTCATGGGGTTCGTTGTGGGGCTCCTGATGAATCTGTTGTACGTGGCTTGGAGAGTTTACACTGAGTAAGATATGGTCTGATACTGTGGTTCAAACATCTCCATTATGCATATGGCTCAGCTTTCTGAAGGCAAACAGTTTAGAAACTGGGGGGACCTTATATTGGTGTGACCGAAACATTGATCAAGAACCTAATGTCTTCATTTCTAGCACTGTCAAGGAGCTGCTAGTTTATTTCTGTCTGGAATTAATCTAGTTTGTGTGCAACAAAACCACTCAGAAGCGGTACATGGTAAATGGAAGTGGTCAAGGGATTTGCCTAAAAAATATTCTGAACCAAATTGCTGATGTAGGCATAGCCATATAACTTTAAGGGGCTTGGTTTCTGCTTAAGATGAAAGTGTACATAATTGCTGTATTTAATTTTTGTAGTTGTGGGGAGGAAGTTATACAAATAATGCAGTTTCTCAATGTGATGTTGGTATTTTCCAATTGATGTAAATAAGAAATGAAGAATTTGGGGGCAGGGTGTATAATTGTATATATGTGTTGTACTCTAAGTTGCTCCACCCTTCCTCTGCTGCTGTGGTAACTGGTAGCTTGATAAAATTATGTATTTTATGGCAGGTGGCTTGCCATAGGTCCTCTGCTGTCCTAGAATGCATTCTTTCAACAGTCAAGAATGCTTGTTTGAAACAAAATGCTAGATTTTGACTGGTACCGCAACGCACAGGGGTAACAAATGTTCTACACTTCAAAGCAAACCTTGAAATTATTTAATAAATGCAATACTCTGGAATAAGAGATGATAAACTGCTTTTGGACAGAAGTGCACAATCATAAAATATATTGCTATGGTCAAAGTTCAAGAAGAATATACAAAAAAGGTTTGAAAACAAAACAGAAAAGCTGCGTAGACCTCTGTAAATAAAACAACATTCATCAAGAGTATACTCTGAAGATGTATCAAAAACTTACCCAGTGTAGTTTATCTAAAGCTAATTATTTCCTGAAAGTTACATTTGACATTACAGTAATGCTAGTGAATATGGAAAGCATTTGAGTTCAAAGAACAAATAGGATGCCTTTCACAGAAACAGAAAATCCTGCTGATAAAAGCAAGCATCTGTAGCAGGCAGATGGGTTTCACTGTAAGTCTCCCAAACAATTCCATGTCTGTGTACTCATATTGCTGTTTCCTCCATTTTTCACTGTGTAAGCCCTATTTAAGTAGAGAATGTCTAAACTCTGATAAAGACAATATTTGAATAGAATATATTTTTTTCAGTAGTTTTCACTAGTGTTTACAGTAGAAGAGTAGGATTTGAAAATGTATTGCATTTTAGGTCCTGAAGGCAGTGGATAAGAGAGCTCTTCTATGTGTTTTCTAGTCCAAGAAATTATGCTATTTCAAGCAACTTGGTGGCACTTTTCCTTCCTATGGATGGCTCAGGTTTTTTTGACATCCTTTGTCCTCTCTTCCTCATGCTGTCAACATCTGTCTGCTTGTTTTCCTTTTTCTGGCTTCTTGTGAGATGCAATCCCTCTCTGTATTTCTTTCCTATTATGCTCTGCCCCTTGTTCTCGGTTTCAAGCAGGGTGCAGTAACTATTATATCGTTTGGTGAAACTGTAGTGAAGAATCTGTGATCCAGTTAAATGTGCCTGTAATGCATTAGTACAGTCTTGGAAAGAGAAATACTTGAGACTGTAAGAGTGGCTTGTGTAGCCTCTTAGTCCAATAATACACATATAGGTATACTGTTTTACAAAGAATGTTTCAAATGATGTCTTGCTTTCTAGCTGTATAATAAAACACCCCATAAGTGAAAACCTTGTGAAGATACTCTGGTGCCAAGGGCTGCCACTGTTCAGCAATCCAGTGGCAAGGCTAGATTTTCTTTTTTCTGCTGTGAGGTCAACTGTGCCCATACGTGCCTTAGGAGGACTAAGATATGCTGCTTCTGCAACATAGAGGTCAACAGATTCTGGTTGTTGCTCTTTGAAAAGTGACTTTCTGATTACAACTTCGTATAAGCCTGAAGAATTTGCTTTGTTGTGTGACAAAAAGAGGTTATGTTCTACTGTGGAAGAAAGTGCAATTTTATCTCAGAGGTTTTTCAGGTGATTTAAGAAAAAAAAAAGAGAAAAAATAGAGACAAGAAGAGTATTTGGTTAATTATTAAAGTTGATATGGGGAGAGATCCACTGTAGATTTCTATTTTTAATTTCATTTTTATTTCCAGTGCATTTAAAATACAAAGAGCCAATGCACTGTATGGTTTTTATATTATTTGATCGGCATAAACCTTAAAGCTCACAGTATGCATATTGGGAAGTGGAGGAGATGGAAGAGAAAGCGGCTTTGTGAAAGCACTCCAACAAATGTGTCTTCTGTGCAGCAACTGTCAGGCGTAGTCTTTTTATAAATATGGGACTGTACCAGAGAAATTTAAATTAAAAAAAGAAAACAAAAAACACAAACAAATTACTCTGTGAATACATTATTCGTTTACAGAATATAGTAACTTTTGAAATGCTGTGACAGGTGAGATCATTTAAGCTTGCATGTCTCGTAGTCGAAGGACGCAATAGGACTAAACGGTAATAGTAAATAAATGGCTAGATATGGGGAAGGTCTCTATTGCAAGGGATGCTGGCCTGATCCAGGTTAATCAAAACAGGAGAAAGAAAGGAGACAATGTTGGATGTCTCAGAGGAAAAACAGTCAGAAGCAGTTTCTCCTGGCATGCTATTGGAGCTCAGCCACCTAAAATATTGTCAAGAAATCACCAAGGCTTCTGTGGTTGTGGTGTTCTTTCCATGCTACGTGTGATGTGAAAGAGGTGCCTTGTTTGGTGTAAGCTGATGGGGGTTTTTTCTGTTAGAAATTTGTTTAGACTTTTTCTTTCTTTGATTGTTGCATGCTAGTTTCCCAAGTTGTCTAGTGATCAGAGTAAGGTCAATGAAATTGGTGAACATAAGGTTATACCTCTCTGCTCAGTGTTTTAAAATAAACAATCAGATGTCCTTTGGCAGGCAACGTGCCAGAGGCACCTATCATTTGATGCGAGTTGGTGAATATTTGCCATTGGGCTGCAAAGATGACTCAAAACTTGGTGCTGACAGGTCTCTAGCATAGTCTCAGGCAGATTGACCAGCATTTTGGCAATGGGGCCCAAGAGCAGACCAGCTGGTGCCCTCACAGAGCTGCAAAATCAAATGAAGATGACTTTCTCCTTTAATAATTATATACTTTGTGACTGCAAGCTGAGAATATTACTGACCTCCAGACTGCCCTGAGGGCCATTGACAGATGTGGAGAACTAGGATACAATTTGCCTCAATTATCTGTTACCAGAGTGTTGCTATTAAGTTATATTCTACTCAGTTACTGGCAAAACACGAGTCCCTTGAGTGAGGGATGGGAAGTGACTGTTGGAAACAAAAAAGTTATGGGATAGAGAGGGCTCAAATTGGACTGTGCCACTTGAAATGAGTATTCTGCTGAAATTGCTCAGCTAAGGAGCAGTGTTAGCAGGAATACTTAGTGTCTTTCTTTCAATAGGGTGGTTATATTATACAATTTGAACTGTCAACATGGAAATAATTGTTTTCTTCTTTCTTTTACAAGACATATGGATTTAATACCAAAACTGTTTTTTTTCATTTACAGGCATCAACTTATCACCATATTCAAGAAATAATGGTGCAGTTATTACGCACAGTGAACAGAACTGTTATTACAATGGGACGAGATGATCCCTTAATTGTGAGTAATATTTTAATGTATTTTTAATGCTTTCAAAGTAATTTTATAGTTATCCTGAAAAAATGCAAATATAGTATTTGTGGAGTCCTTGTTTGTGGACTTCTTTAGATTTAAAATAAAAGGTCTAAAACTTTGCTCTTTTTTTCATTCAACTGTGCCTGTAGTGTCTTTTGAAGTGTAGTTGAATACTGCAAGATTTGTGCATTCTTTAAAAAAAAAAAAAAGCCCAAGCACTAAATATAAGGTTAATTGCAGTGTGCAAAAAGAAGAATGTTTTATAAACCTGCATAAAGGGCACACTTTACCAGATTGAAAATAGTGTTTCTACTGATCTAAAGTGGAAGTGTCTGAGTAAAACTAAAAAAAAAAAGCCATTCTGACTAGCTTATGTAAACAGTTGGTGGATGCTCTGTTTCCCCACATGCTTTACTTGCTGGTGGGTTAGAGTTGCTATGGGACAGCTGCCATTCCTGGCTCTGTTTCTGGAGGGGGAAGATGGTGCCCTGTGCACACAGGGAAAATATCTGGGGAGGCGCTGGCACAGAGCACTCACCTGAGATTTTTGTGGAGATTCCATGGTCTGAGAGTTATATTCAAGGACGGATTCTGTAAGTTATTCAGATTTAAGTACGTATCTTATGAGTACTCCTCTTGATTTAGACTATTTGTGAGAATGCAAGCCAGTTGTGTTCAGTGGGAATTACAGAACTTGCCCTTCAGACTGTGCACTTAAGAGAAGTTGTATATTAATCATTAGTCTTTAGAGATTTACGTTATTCTGCAAAATCATGAGCAGCATTTACTTGATTGTTTTGGCCACAAGAGGTACATTGTGTGTCTTTTAAAATGTACTTCGTTTCCTTGTTCACTTCTGTTGGAAAACCAAAATAAGTTTTAGATCATTGCCAGTCAGAGCATGTGTGTCTCTTAGTGATGAGTCTCCTAATGATTGAGTTCTTCAGAGGCGATATTTGCCAGTGGTTGCTTCCAGCTTCGTGGTGATAGGTCTGCAAGCTTCAGAACTCATATCATTAACTGTTGATCAGAACTCCCGTCTGTTATTCTGTGTGTAACCCTCTGGTGTGTATGCGTGGTCATAACAGGAAGAGGCTTTGAATGAGGACGCAGTGAACCTTTCAGTTCTTTACAGTGTTTGCAAATGGTTTTTGTACTTGCAAAGGAAGCATCATATGAGTGTCATGGATGATGTAATCAATCTGTTAAGGAGTATTTCTGGATACCATAAACAGTAAATGAAGAAGCAAAATGAAACTCTAGTAATCCTGCAAAAAGGATCCTTATCATTAGGAAACATTAGGAAATCATTATGAAACAAGCTGGTTACAGTCAATTGAAATGGCTTGGAAAATCTGTTTGGTTTTTTTTTTCCCCCCTCTCATCTACTGTAATTCGTTGAGCTGTTTTTACCTAAAAAGATCAAATGCAGTGTGAATTTTGAAATGCAGGTGTCTGAATGCTAATAATGCTCATAAGCACCTATGCGTATGTGTATATTGGGCATTTTGGAGGTTTTTCAAAGCAGAATTCCAATAAATTACAAAGAGTTTTCTAGAGCTGAGGCAAGATCTCTCAACAGAGTAGTCTTTTACATGTGACATGTGAAGAAATTGTTTGTAATGAACAAAATAGTCTTTTTGTGTTCAGGAGGAGCTAGCAGAATCAGCTCTTTTCACGCTCTGTGTACTACCTTTAGTTCACTCAGTTAATTTGCAGGTTTGCTTTAAAAGCTCTTGAGAGAGCCAAACTTGTTGAAAGCCTGAATGCTTAACCTCTTAAAAATGAAGCAGGTAGTCAGGAATTACGGCCTTTTGCAGCATGCTTAGGTGAGATAAAATTACTAAAAGTATGGTGAACTCTGCTAGTACAGGTGGGGTGTATGGAATAGCTGCAGTCAGGCTGCGTAGCTGACGTTATATGGATATGAGTGACATTTCAAATTGGGCTACATCTGTTATTTACTTCCATGAGAATAGAAGCTTACTCTTTAGATTCTTACATCTGTTACTATGTTTCTGAATATTGCAAGTATTTTTATTATCCTCTGCTGTGTAATTTTCTAGAATTTGAAAATGGTGTGAAAAACAATGCTGATACTATGTTATACTAAATAAAAACAATGGTTACAATTTACAAGACCTGTAATTCCTTGCAAGTTTAAATGTCTTGCACCTGACAGAATACTGGATTTCATTTACCTGAGTTTATTTTGCTTTCTGGCAGGGATAAGCAGGTTAATTTTCATATTCAGGTGTCCTGTCCACAATCATCTAACTTGTTGGCAGAGAAGGAGTTAAAAGGATTTTGGGTTACAGTTGCCCTTATCTTTTCTTGCTACAGTACCAGTTGAATCTAAGAGAGGGTGCTGCCTTGTGCTCCGCTGGTAACAGCATGCTGTGAGCTTTGTTCATGTAATTACTGGAAAGCGTCAGGCTGAGAAAGTGTTGGTGATGGAAAAGTAATTTGGCTTTCTGCAACTACGGCAGAAAAGACTTACTTAAATGCCGCTCTTGCCTTCATTGTGATGTTTTGGCAGTTGAAGGCTTTGACAGCTGCTTGGTTATTTTCACTATTAAAAAAAAAAAAAAAAGCCTTGACTGTAGTTGTAGAAGTGCTTCTAAACTTGTAATAGAGAGGGACAAGTTTATTGTCCGAAATTGGCTATTCAAGCTTTATCTTGAATACTTTATGAAATTTAGGCTTTTAGTTAAAGGGCGTCGTGATGCAGTGAAGTCCTACTACAGTAATTATAGAAGCATTTAGAATATAGCAGTACTTCTTTTTGGTATTGGCTTGGTTAGGTAAATAAAAATACCATAAATCTACCATATACATTTTAAAGCTTTCCTTTGGTACATCCAAACTTGATTTTGTTCACAATATCAGTTTAGCATGATGAAAAGAGTGTAGTTATGCTACACAGAAAAGTTTTTAAACAATATTCATATAAGGTCCTGTACAAATTAAGACTTTGCTGAAAAGAAAACAGTGTACTCTGTTAACCAAAGCTACTCTAGGTAGCATACTTTTGCAAAAAAACCAATACTCTTCAGGGAAGTAATGACCAGAGAAACCGTTCTGCAGAGCTGCTGTGGTTGGAGAATATGATATATTCAAATATACACATGGTCTAACTAGAAGTTACAGCTTTTTTGTTCAGTATTCAAATTGAAATCCTTTCTCTACCTAGAAAAGCTGCAGAATGATTCCATGAAAGACCTATTTATTCATTTCCCATTAATTTTCCTGTTCCAAAGAACAATCGTTCACTTCCTTTGTAATCTAAATATTGTTTGTTATTGACTCCTGAAAACTAAAAATAAAATCTCATTTTATTGCAAAACATAACATCACATTTAAAGAACCTAGAAATTTACAAAACATACACCAAATAATACATTGCATTAAGATGTTTTGTATCTAAGCTAGTGTAATTACCAAGCATTGTGGCTTTTTCGAAAGAGCTATAGTGCACAAAACTATAAAAAGCCCTACATGAACTGCTGTTACACGACAGAGAAATCAGTATTTTATTCATACGTTCTGAATTTTTAAAGAAAGTTAGGTTGACTCCATAAACCAGCAATTTCAAATACAGTAATTTTGGAATATGCCATGTTCCGTGTAATGTTTTACAAATAGCATATTGTAGTTGTCATTTAAACGTGTCTTTCAGAGAAGCCTACAATATTTTGTATGCAAGTGCTGTCAAGTAGCTGTGGCTTTGGGGTTTTTTGTTGTTGCTTTGTGGGTTTTTTGTTTGGGTTTTTTTTTAGTTTTATTTAAGAGTGTGTTTGTATGTATTTTTAACATTTATTTCCTACTCTGGGAGCTGGTTTTAGGCATTACACCATAATTTTCTAAATCAGAAAAATTTTTATAGCCAGTACTATTATCTTCTACTAATCTACCAATTTCTATTGCTTTTCCAATCTTGACATAAGGAACTGCCTAGTGTGTATTTGGTAATTTTTTTATTTCCTATATGAATTAATAATTAATTACTACAATATTTTGAAAATATTAAACAATAAAACAAAAAGCAATGATTACATATTACTTTTTCACATATTATGTGTTAGGTATTAATTTTTAGGTATTTTGTGTTTCTAGGATATACAAATTCCTATGTGAAATCTAAACAAAATGTATAGGAACTAAGCAGTCTCACCCTCTTGCTGTGGCTGATGCATACCACGACTGACACTTTCCCACTGTTACCTTTTAATGTAACAAATAGCCTTTTGTTCCAATGTTGTCTTTAAAATTTTATGTAGAAAGCCTATTGTGTGTGACATGCTGTGGAGAAGACTGGGTATAATAACTTCTTGCATTTAGTAGGTGTGGTTTTATTGTGAAACTATGATGCTTATTCTTTTGTAGGAATAATTTACTTCTGGCCTACTTTTACTTAATTTTCAGTTAAATTATTGCATGTTTTTGTTCATGGTAGTCAGAGCCTCTGCAAGAAGAATGAGGGACTTCTGTCTGTATTTCGGATAAGCCTTTTCTTTGGATCTTAAACATGTATTTTACAACTTGGCTGGCTGTTGCTACTGCTGCTGACTCAAAAAAAAAAAAAAAAAAAAAATCTCCTTTGTTGTGCTGAAGTCCTGAAGTAGAGAACTCTAGGAGCAACCTTTCTGAAGGACAGTGCTTTAGCAGCACTGTAATTTCATAATTTACTTCAAGGAAAGCAGATGTCTTGAAGGGGGTGAATTTGAGAACACTGGACAGGGGGTGGGCTGAAAGACAAGTGAATGTTCTTAAATTGCAGCATTGGGAGCTGACAGTCGGCTGGCCTAGGTACCTGAAGTGTTTCCCTACTGCTGTGCGTGCATATGTTACAAAGAGAATTTCATATCCATGTATGGATAATCCATACTTTACCGGTTGAGAGAGAATTGAAAAACAACCGACTGAGGAATATGGAAAGCAAAAGCTAATTTTGACTGGGAGATTAAGGATTAAAAACTGTCTACAGTTCTGAATTCCATCAAGACCAGACATTAAAATATAAAACCTGTAACCATTTAAATCAGTATATTTCAGGTTTTCAGAAGTATTGATGTTTGTTCAGGTCATAAAAAAGACTTAGAGCCTTACTTACAACTGTCTTTGGTTGTACTTTCTTAAACTAAATAGAGTATTTCTGTTCTTGCATAGTTTTACTGACCCCAGGAATTGATTGGTGCTATGTGGTAAACCAAAATACTGTGGTTTGTTTAAATTCAATAATCTGGATCCTTTGGAAATATATCGAAGGCATCATATTCATTACATATGCAAAACCAAAATAAGACAGCTTAAAATGAGCTTTTTTTGTGCTTATTAACAAAAGGAAAGTCAGAAAGATTGCTTTCATATAATAACAAATTATTGAAGATCAGTTCACTACAGAAAAAAACTTACCGGTTTTGCTAGTATTATGCTTGTTGGTATTGCATATTATTATATCTTTACCACAGAGGATATTGATCTTAAAATGTTATTTTAATATACAAGAAACATTTACACACTAATAAATCCTTCATTATATCAGTTAGAGACTAATGCAAAATAGGAATGCTGTTGGCATACTAGCATAAGCAGTACATGTATTTGAGTGTAATGTAATGACATGTTCTGATGTAATAATCTAATTTTTACCTTTCTTATACCCACAAATTATTATTGAAGAGCTTTTCTGTCTCACTAAAGGTGTCCTTTTTGCTAGTAAAAATTTGTATAAGAGAGAAGAAAAGCCTCTAAAATAATGATAATTTTGTGCCTGTCATTTCTGTACTGACTGAACTTAACATGGAAATGTTTTTTAAAACTGTCAGTCCTTTAGAATTGTGATAAATTAAGCCATATCACATAGCATACTCTTCTAAATGAAGACTAGTTTTATCAAAAAACTGAGTTCTTCCAGACAAAATTCTTCTGTGCAAAATTTTTTAATGTGTTTTCAAATGTGTAATTAACCCTAAGAATTCCAGGAACACAGAACTGTGTACAAAAAATGTACAGACATTTTTAACTAACATTGCACAATTAATACAATATGATTTAGAAAAATAGGATCCAGGGGTTAATCTATTGAATACCCTGGCACCATTTGAACTAATTAACCAGAATCACTTCTAAGGAAAGGTCTGCAGTACATTCCACTAAACATAAAATACATTATTTGGGCTTTACAGTGTGCCCTTTAAACTTGCTTCGGAAAAGCTTTTCCCCTCTGCCTCCGATATGAAAGGTGACTGTGTTTTCATGAGCAAAATAATAGTATCATCAACCCTAAATTAGGTTACATTGACATACCTCGGGCTAGCTGGTAACTCAGCTGTTTTTGAAGGAAAGAAATAGCTGCACTGACATCTGATAAAAATCTTTTCAGCATATATAGTTTTTTGATATAAAACAGATAAGTTCATTAAATATTATTTTTATGATCAATTTTGTATCATGTATCAACTTATATCTTAAGGCCAAAAAACCACATCTTGGGGGATTTTGGTGTAGTGATACAGGTCTTGAATGGACAAATTGGGCAAGTAGTTTAGCAAGACAGTAGCCAAAGTGGTTATTCTGCTCTATTCAGCAACTGCATGATGACATCTGAGGCATTGTGTCCAGTTTTAGGCTTCCAGGTAGATGAAAGACATCAGCTTACCAGAGGGAGACCACCAAGATGACTGTGGCCTGCAGCACATAACGTGAAGAGAGGCAGTGAAAATTGGATTTGTTCAGTCTTTAATAAGTGAAGGCTTAGGAGAGAGGTCTTATTATCTGTCTAATTCTTCTTGAAGGTGTATTTGGATCGGGCAAGATATAATGGACACAAGTTAGAACATAGGAAATTCAGATTAGAAGTTAGGAAAAAATTTGGAACAGCTTTCCCTAAGGGGTTATGGATTCTTGTCTTTGGAGATACTCAAAACTCAAATTTACCTAATTCGACCTTGCTTGGGTAGGGGGTTTAAGGCTAGAATAATGGAGATAGTCTTGTTTTATGATTCTGTGTTTCTTTTCAGAGGAGTCTGTTAAATGGCTGAAACTTCTAAATGGTTGCTTTTTAAATTGAACCAGTAAAAGGACAGTGTAAAACTTAACCTGAAATTCTTTTTTTTGTTGTTGTTGTTAAATATTAGATGACAGCAACAAAAATATTTCAGTGGGGAGGTGAAATAATTGTAGTTGTCTCCTTTGAGGAGAGATTTGTTTGAACAATATAGATTGCCCTGAATTTGTTCTTGATTATGTGGTTTGTTTAAAGATCAATGAAGTTCTTTCCTTTTAGTCCATGTTGCTTATAAATAGGAAATGCAGACTGTGTCACACCCTTAGCTTTGCCTACTATTGTTTTTTAAAGTAGAGATTTAAACCATCTTATTTTCGGAAAGTTGAAAAAAAGTCTTTACAAAGCATATGAAAATGTCCTTGGAAAAAATGAGAAAGCTTCCTTTAGAAAGAAACAATTTCTTTTTGAAAATAGTATCTTCATGCGCCTTTATTCAGTGAGATGATTTAGGTAAATTCAATTCTTTTGATTTTTTCAGATACTCTAATTAAACATTCTTTAGCTTTGTGATTTCGTAATAGCACATTTTCAGGTGTGTGCTCTCAAATCGCTTTCTGTTCTACTGTCATTTCAAATGTAAAAGGATCCATAAGGAAGTCAAATCCACCAGAAGCATTTTCTTTTCACCTTTTTTGTTTTTCTTCTTAACTCCTTTTTCTCGGGAGCTGGATGATCAGATGGTAGCTTCTGAGGTGAAGCTGAAGCCGGATTTTGCTCTGCATGATCCAGCGTTTTCAAAATCTGATGAAATCTTCCTTCTTGTTGTCTGAAGTCATACTCTACACTGGAAAAATGAAGAGATTTAAGCTAGTAAGTGAGAAATTCCCTTTTTAAAAAATATATGGAAAGGATGCTTAGCTCATTAGAATAATTGGGCATTATTCAGTATTAGAGCCTGGTTAAAACACAAGGCTGTATAGGTTGCTGCTTTGAAAATAAGTTAATCTCTTAATCTTTTCTGAGGGAACCCTTTTTCTTTATATGAGTTTGGAACTCCAGCATTGTGCCAAAAACAATGGGACATAAATTAAGGGAGAAAAAAAAAAAAGTACTAGGATGACCTTTCAATGCATTTTATTCAATAGTCAGATTTTGATACTGTAATCTCAGTCATATGCTTGGCATGAATTCAAAACTCTCACACGCTTAACTTTGTTAAATGTGAATGCTTCCCGCTAGGAGACCTGCTAGGACCAAAAATGTATGAAATTAAGCAAATTTGTAAGTTTTTGAGATAAGTGGTATTAGTTAACAGAACAGTAGAATATAACTAATTTTCTCCATTGAAACCCATAATTGTTATTGATGTCAAATGAGAGCCAAGATCTTAATTAGATAAGAGCAGATAGGTGCACAGAAATAAAGAATTGGTCTTAATTAGATAAGAGCAGATAGGTGCACAGAAATAAAGAATTGATGTGTACGGTGATTAAGCAGTCTAATGAAACCAATACAGTTAAACAAAAACAAGCAAAGAAAAAAAAAATTCTCAAATTAAAAAGATGCGGTGCTGTATGTTTTTTCTTTATTTCAACCATCTTTTCTGGGCAGGAGAGTGGGAGTTGTATCACCTATGTCTGCTGTGGAGGTTTTAGCAGGCTGAGGGGAGAGCAGAAAGGAGCTGGTTGTATTTTCCATAATGCAACGTCTTTGGGAGGAAAAAGGCATCATCAGAGGGATGTTGGGATGTCACATGAAGGCCCTGAACATGATTTGGGCATTGGGTAGAAGAAACCTATAAAATCAGTAAATATGCATATCTTTAAATGCTATTAATTGTGAGTATTTGTATGTATACAGAAATCCATAAACATTGTTGAATAATATGTTAAAATTAACTGGAAGCTTGTTTCCCTTATAATTAATATGTTTTGTTTTTTTAATGAAATAAAGTAACTCAGCTGGCAAAAAGAAAACAATAGGATTATTCTAATTTAGAAGAACTGGAGAGGGCTCTCTGGACAGGGAGCAGTACATAATAAATATAAAAGAAGTAGAAGAAAGTGATATAAATGTCAATTTGATCAGTGTCTCTTCAATTTTATCGGCTTATTGCTAAAACTGCAACTTAATGCTTTTCAGTAGTCACATGTCACAAGCACTGGAGAATGAAATGTTCAGTTTATAGTGTATGTAAGGATAGCATCTGCTCATGTTCCTTTTCTCTTCCCTTCTTCAAAGTTTCTAATTGACTGTTGGAGAGATCATCTCTAGAGGCAAGAGGTCAATTCAGTCTTCATTTAATACTGTCCCTTATAGGCTGAGATAAGATATTCTCTGCCTCTCCAAATGAGGCCTAAGATATCATATGTACATTTCGACCATGCATTCATCTTCCTCTTCATTCTCTGAAGTCTGCAGTGTATGGCAGTACTGGAGAGGATCTAAAACAGCCAAGTGTGAGCTCCAGCTCTGATTATGCTGCTTTCGTGCAATATGTTACTTAATATTCTGTGAAGAGCCCAATGAATCTTATAGAATCCAATAACTGAAGATGTGTGTGTTCTGCCTCATAACTGAGGTTGCAGAGATTGGATAACGTGTTTATAAATTGGTGGAAGCCCTATAAAATTCCCTGCTGAGTGGACAAGCTACTTGTGCAGTATAACCAAGACTTTGTACCTGCTGGCTTTGTGGTTAATGGCTGGCAAGCTGAAGACTCTTACAGTGTCTTTATATAGATATTTGAAACGTGTACAGCCTCTGGAACACAGGACTACGAAGTTTTTTGATCATAAAAGTTTAACATAAACTGCAGTTTAAATTTGGAGTAACTCACACTCAGATTGCACTCTCTCAAAATAATAACAAATAAACATTTACTGGAGTGAGAAGTGTGGGAGTTTTGTTTTTGTTTTGCACATAAACATGAACTGTAGCTATAGCTTACTGGCATTTGGAGAATTGAGTGTTGATCTTTTCCAAGATCTAAATTTATTACAGAAATCCTAGCTTTAAAAATGTAACACACAGGGAATTTCATCATCAGGAACCGCATCAAAGGTTTTCAAAGCATGCTAGTAATAATTATGCTGTGAAACATTAGTGGGAAATTTCTATTTGAATTCTCAGAAGTACAGTGCCTCTTTCAGGTACCACAAATATTAATTCTTTTCTACTTGGGAAAACAAACAAACCACCTCACACATACCACTTGGTCTTTCGTTAAAAACTGGGTTAATAATAATTGAGACCTTTTATAACTGTGAGCAAAACGTTGTATTGTACATTTGTGAGAGAGAGACAGACAAATGAAAATTGTGTGTAGGAGTGAAGTACCTGTAAATGATACATGCGGTGTTCTGACAGGTGCTGCAGTTGTTGAGGTCTTGACCAGTGTGATAGAAGCTACGCCTGTAACAGACAGGAGTTCATGTAATGTGTATTTGTAGATACATTAACAGATCCCTGAATCTTTCATGAATAAAAGTAATTCTGTTCACCGCTTCTATTATCCTTTCTAAAAATTCTAGTGTCAAATTCTAAATTAGAAGGTTGCTTTAAAAAACCCAAACCCTATGTTGATTTATGTTTTTGTCTTGCATCTTCCCCGCCTCATGCTGTTAAGATTCTGGTTGTTGGTTCTTGCGTGAATACTTATTATGAAAACATAGACATGTGACTGCTTCTTATGAACACATTTTGAAGGATTTGAACATCCATGTTTTTGGTGAATCAATCTGATCTCTACCCTTATGCTTTCCATTCTTTCCCCTTTTCATGTTTCCTCACTTTAAGTATAAACAAGTCAGATTTTTTACTGCTGATAGTATCCAGATTTGGAGTGTTGAGAAAACAAGAAAATTGATTTTCATACTTAACGCCAGCTAGAGTTGAATTATTTTTATGATGGAGATATCTGCATTAGAAACAGTTTGAGGTCGGTGGCTCATTACGTCTGAAGGATGCATAACACTTATATTTACCGAGTTTTATTTGAATTAGGGGAGTTCAGAATAATTTTCTGTTTGCTTTTGTAATTAAAGTGGAGGTTGTTCACATGCATTGTCGTACTACCTCCACAAGTACTTGGAATGTTCGGTTTTACTGCTAGATGATTCTAGCAAGGTGGATTGATGCTTATCATTGAATCTCAGTGTGAAACTTAGATACTTGGCAAAACTTTTGGTTTTGACCATGTGGTGACTGAACAAAAATGGACTATAAATATTGCTGAATAATCTGACTGCGCTTCACTGCAAGTTAGTCTTTGTAATGGTCAGATTTGCAAACATAATTGAAACTTGTCTACTCTGTCGTACATAACTACACACAGGGGAGAAGGAATGGGTATTTTTTTTTCCGTAACTTCCTAAAGAACCATAGTTGGATGATAGTTGTATGAAATATACTATAGGTAAGTGATTGTTTAAGCTTGACACATAGTTGGATTTTTCCTGCCCCTCCCCGCCTTGGATCTTGCTTCTAAACTGAATTTTTGGGTTTTGGTATAAATGCTTTTGCGTTTTTGTTATCAGGATATCTATGTGGATTTTGTCTGTTGCGTCTAGGCTATTACAAAGTTGATGCTAGAAAATCATACGGGCTTTTTGGATAGAGAAAAATGACTAAGAGCAACCCTCTGAAAGAGGATAGTTGGAGCTGAATTATATGGGAAAAGTGTTACGTGGAATAAAAACTTCTGTGGGCACAGTGGAAACTAACAGAAGTATTTTCCTGTTAACAGCCAGGTGGACATTACTGAGTAATGTTTCCAGATGAAAGAGGTAATCTGTACAGAGCAAAATTACATGTTAACTTGATTCATATTAATTTCTTAAATGCATGTAAATTCATATTTGGAGTGTGAGTTGGAGAATTATTTATCAGAAACGCAAGAAGGTGATTTCAATTCCCAGATAAAATACTTTTGAGAAAGAAAGAATTCTTCAAAATAGTTTTATTTTTCTTGAGAAGTTATAAGAAAACTGAGGCGTATAAAATTGTGGTTTAATTAGTTATATCCTGACAGTTTTTGCCCAGCCACACAAACCTTTTCTGTCCACATGGGAACAAGAGCAAAGACGTGGTGCTGGGTCATGTCAGGAAGTCAGTGTCGGGTTCCATGCTATTTCTGTGCAGTTGAACCTACAGAAAAATCTCAATGCAGCCTTCTGTTTGTGATGTTTGCAGAGTTTGTGGAAATGTGGAAGATTATCAGATTTATTCCTTAATTGTGGTCAGCAAATACTATTGATACACATGATTTGATTTTAAAATTAAAGATGCGGTTTTACACACAAACCAGTTGTGCATAAATGTTTATTCTAGATGCCTAAGCTAGCTGTGGTAAGTATAAAAGTAAATGTATGATAACATAGACTTCATGTTCCTTTATCTTTAAAAAATAAAGTAAAATGGAACCTTTATTCTCCTGATACTTTGAAAGATTTGTTTCTGTGTTTCTTGAAGACAAAAATTATTTGATGGATGTACTACATTATCATGAAACATGTATCCTAGATGCAGTTACTGTAAGAAGGAGCTGCTGGTAATGCCTTGGAAAGCATTATTAGGATATTCTAAAACCTGGTTTGAGCATAGAAATATTTAAAATTCTATTTTAACTTTGTCCTACAAAGGTGTCTAATCTTTAGACATTTAGTTGCATTTATAGTATTATTATTATTTATAATGCATAAATAAGTTAAATAAATAATGCTTGCAGCCTTGGCTAATAGTCACCATGAGAGCATACTAAAAACAAATACAGGTCATGCATTCTTATGGTAGTGCAGAAAGCAGTATTTCTAAAAACTGAGATTCCAAAGTGAGTTCTGGCTAACAGTCTTCACATGCTGTACGTTCATAGTTTTAATCCCTTTTAAGCACCTACCTCCACCTCCCATGAAATCTTCCTGACATATTGAAGTTTACCTGGCATCGTGCCTTTTCCTATTCTTAAGGCCATCCCCTTAAGCAGCTATGTTGTTTGTGGCGTCATGAAATATAACCAGCAATGTGGTCCCCAAATGCCTGCAGATGCTGTGCTTTAGCCACTAATACTTTCGCTGGCTTATGAAGGCAGTAATAATTTATTGAACAGAAGCATGTTTTTGCTGATATAAACTGTTTCAGCAATAGGACTGCTTTGGCACTAAACGCATATCTGACCTTGCTAGTAAAAGATAGTTGGCTTGCCATAGGTTTCTATTATACTACATTAGTACATTAGACTGTTGGGTTTTGTTGTTTTACTGCATACAGATTTTAGCTAGATGGAGACTGCCAACTCTCAGGTGTCAGTGGCTTTGTATCTGACACCATAAATCTATATAAAAAAGGGTATTAATAAACTATGTCTCACACTGGGTTTAGTAAAGGCAGGGTCAGCTAAAGCCAAATTATGAAGAGACTTGTTTCTTTACTGAGGCCCAAATACCAGAAAAAAGGCATAAGATACCCTTTTTGCAAACTCATCTTTAAATATCACAGGAAAGACTTTTTTCAGTAGCAAAGGTTAAAAGAATGCTAATGTCTACTTTACATTTCTGATTAATTACTAATATCAAAATACACCATACCCTTCACTGAGGGCTCTGGATTTTTCCAGGTCTTGGATTACATTCAAAAGGACTTTAATCTTCTCCTGGTTCAACTGCAAGGATTCCTCGACAGACTGCAGCCTGCCTTGTAGGGCACAGAGTTCGCCATGTGCCAAATGAATTTGATTTATTTCGCTAATCTCTTTGTTGGTTTGTGGTTTTATTTCATTCCTTGGCAGATAAGACTTTATGTGAAATCCTTCTAAACAGCTGTTACACTGGGAAACATCTGACTGGGTAGCATTTTTCTTGATTTCGGTATTACATGACAGAATAGCTTTTGACACGTTACTGCTGGTCAGTGACATTATTGCGTGATTGTCATTTGTTAATGTCACACAGCTGGAATCTGTTTTGTGCTCTCCTGCCTGTTGATGGTCTCTGAGGAAACGCGGAGATGAACTGTGATTTGATGGAGGTGATAATGGAGTAGTTTCCTTACAGCTTGCATCTTTGCTGGCTACAAGCGACTCAGAATCATTTTTGTCCACTTCACAAGAGTGAGAATGAGGATTACATTCACTGCAGTTAGTAGAATTGCTTAGGCAAGGGCATGCTTTTTCAGAATTAGATGATAACGTGCTGTTTTCATTATTTTCATTGCTATTTATGACAGTAGAAGAATGCAGTGAATTACTTAAGTTCATGGTTGTGTCTGGTGCATCCATGGAAACATTGCTGTCTTGTGGAAAACTCACATGTATGTATTCAGGCACCTGTGTAGAAACAGTTGTCTTCTCTGATACTGAGAAATCAGCTGAGTGGATAGGTCCATTTCTTGGTGCTTTTGGTGGTCTTTGACTTAACTGACTGTCCACCTCATTATTCCTAAATCCATCTTCCAAATGATTAGTTATTCTTAAGTAACAGAGATCTGAAGACACAATGTCTTGTTCAGAAAGATTGCCATTTACTTGGATAGAATTTGCAGGCTCAGTTGGCATTTCTGTTAATGATTTGCTTACTGTCAGCTTTTTCTTTTTAAAAACCGGGAAGTGTTTCCTGAGGCTGGGAGATGTTTGTATGGCAATATTCCGAAGCCCCTTCTGAGCCCTTGGAAAAGATGGAGACTGATCTAGCAAAAAATTGTGATCCCTAAATATTTCTGGTTTTCCAGTCGTGAGTACTGTATCTTGTGCAGGATTAGCATCCAGTTCTGTCTTTGTGTTCACACCATCATCCTTGAAGCGAACTTGCTGAGATTTGGTCCTGCGGTGCTGTGGCTGCCTCATGAAATCAGCTGAATCCAGGCTGTTCCTTTTCAACAGCACTGGGCGCATTTTCATGGTTTGCTGGGCCATTGAATCGCAATTTAAAGTCTGTAAGTAACGGGTTTCTTTGCGACCCATTTCATTTGTCATTTGAACTGTGTATTAAGGTTGTTCCTAAGATGCAAATGAATACCTTACTCCTGAAGAAGCTAAGCTTTTCATTCTTGCTATTATTATGTATACTTTTAACTGACATGCTCTCTTTAGGGATGCTCTCTCAAATTTAATTGCTGATTAGACCAAACACTAACATAAAGAAATTAAATATCAAATTTAAGGAAGGATTTCTTGCAGCTAGGGAAGGCAGAAATCCTTGTGTTCTGAAGCTAACATGATCTTCATATTGCAACAGGCTGTTATGCTTACAGTTCACTAATTTAAAGGTAAGATTGAGTCTATGGCTTTGCTGATGGCTCTTATTTGACAGTCAGCTCTCCATTAGTGATCCAGCTTTTTTTTTTTTATGATGGACCAGTCACATATGTTTTATTTGCATGTTGTCTAAACAACAACCATAATAACTTTTGGGGGCATTTTCATTTCCCATGCATAGTTTTACTGATGGAATATATCCATTAATACCAAACTGAATTGCTTTCCTTAGAGAGAGTTTGTCTTCAGCCATCCTTTTAATGCTGCAAATGAAAGTAATCTTCCCAAACAGTTAAGCAAAATGTGGCCACTTCTGACCAGGCAAAAATGCAGCATCCAGTGGGATTCGGTGAGAGAAGTTATGGATGTGTAGTTGCTACTTCAGTTCATGCAAATACAAGGCCAGTCATATCCAAGGGACTGTTTCATTTGGGGAAGTTCTGTGAATACTTTGGCATCAGAAATGTGGTCCAGACTGAATAACCAGCAACTGCAGAATAACAGGAATTGTTTCCTGAAAGGAAAAAGACAACAGTTGTAGATGAACAAACTGCCAAACACTGTCACTTTCTTCTGCTGTCTCCTAACAAGTTTTCATCTCCAGTGGTTTTGTAACTTTGGCAGTGAGATACTTGTATAGAAACTGAAAAATGTTTTGTAATTTTGAAGTGCCTAAAGTTTTCTTCATATGAAACACAAAACACCAAAAATGGATTTAAAATATTCAGAGTAGTAGTTTTCTCGTTGTGATCAGTACTCATGTGCAGGCCTGAATCTGGTCCCAAATATAGATCTTAAAACTTAAATCTTCAGATGTGAAAATGACTATTAAATCTTGTTATGGATGAAATATCAAAAAAATGAACAATGCAAATGTGAGTTCTTAATTTGGAGGCAAGTTGAGGCTTGAACACAACTGAGATTTTTTTTTTTTTTTAATTTTTAGAGTTGCTCACTTCAAAGTTTTGAAATTATTTGAGTACAATTCTTGGTCAAGGAAAAATAAATGTATTTTAAAATGTGATTAATGCAAATGGAACCTTTTCTGGGGAGAAGAAATCTGTTTCCCATGCAGTATCAATTATTTGGGAATCAAGACCGAGATTGACTGCACATATGTGTAACGTGTTGTACTCAGTTTGCATGCAGGAGGCTGGCCTGTAAAGCTGTGGTTTGTCCAGAGCTCGTAATGAAAAAACAAATATTAAACACTTTGAGTGACCACTAAAACTTAATTTCTGAAAAACAGTTAGGACAATAATATAGTCATAATGACCGTGTATTACTTTAGGAAGACTGGAAGAAAGTAAGAGAACATATTTTATTATGGAGCCAGCTGTTATCAAAATTTTACTTGCAAGTATTTTAGTCCTTTTCAAGTGTAATCTAACCACTAATCTTTTTTGTACCTCAAAAAAAAAATGAAGCTTTGACCCGTTTGTCCCAGCTGGCACTTCAGTTATGAGAATGTTTGCCACAGAGACATTTTATTCGTAGGTTAAGGTGTAACAAGCATTGACCATGCAAAACATGGGAAATATTCCATGGGATTTTTAATAATACTACATAGTTTGCTTTTAGGGTTACAGTGATTTTTTTAAGACTGGGGCTAAATTCCCTGTTCCCTGTTAATTCACCGGTAGTTTCATTAGCCTTACTACTTCTATTATCTTAGTGTACCTTTTATTTAAGCATTGCACAAACTTTACCATATTTAATTTACAAGAATTGACGACATGGGTGCAGTGGGAAAGATCTTGTTACAGAATATAGCAAACTGTTATGTAGCCTTATGTAACATTTAGGCAATGTAATGTAATTTAAGCAAAGCAATAATGTGATATTATTCTATTATTAAGTTTTAGATGAAAATGAGCGTTGGATGATTTCACTGCAGAAAGAAATGTTGTGTAAGATATCGAGGAAATGGATATGTACAGTAATACTGAATTTTACTTTCATTATATGCTAGCATTAAGTCACTTAAATCACTGTACTGCTTGCTCACTGGAAACAAGTATACACAATAAACAAGTCAAACAGTTTCTGCAAATAAAGTTCCAGTGCCAAGTTCTGAATTCTCACATTGTCCACTAATTACCGGAGGCTTTTTACAGTTTTGTTTGAGAATTTATCCAAATATTGCAGTAGCATTCTCCACTTCCCATCACAGCTGCTGTGCTCCAGGCAGATGGACTACTTTAGAAGTTACACTTGCCCAATTAAATTCAGAAAGAAGCTTTAGAAATCCTAATCCTTTGTGTTTCAAATACAAGTAAAAAGCCCTTAAGGGTTTTAGGAGAGCTCTCTACTTTGGCTATAGAGGCATGTGAGCTAGATTCTTGCATTCTTAATTTGCAAATTGCTATTTTAATTCAGTGTGGTTTTCTAGCTATCTTGGCATCCACTAGTCAGGGGTTCATATGAATTGTTGTAATGAAAGTTTTGATGCTGTTATTTATATTAAATCAAACTGAAATAAAAAATATATATAGATAGGAATGCTCAAATATTTGGATTGAAAACCCAAACTAGTGAATTTCAGTGAGTTGCAGGTGTCTGTGTTTAGATTAACAAATCAGTGTAACATTGGCAATTACTGAGTTTAAATAACATTTTTCCCTTGCTCAGGATATAACTCCTCATTCTTTTCTGGCACAGCAATTTAAAGGTCTTGTTTTGCTTGTTGTTTCACATTGACCAAAGTATGAAAAATTCTAAGGATCTATTTTATAAAAATGCTTTCAATGTATTAATTTATGTCACTCATAACAAAAAGCATATGTCAGTTTAAAATTTATGTCTTGCAATAATAATAACAGTTTTGGTAGGAGAAATTTACTGGGATTTAATGTCTGCCAGGGTTCCATGACCTCGCATCCCGCTATCCAACCTCTTCCTCCCGTCCCTTCCCCGGGCAGCGGCTCATCAGTCCTGAGGAACTGCCTTGTGCCTTGGTGGGTGTGCTTAATTAGCACCATGGGTTTGTTCCAGTCTCTCCATTCACTGGGTGTTGAAGCAAGTGGCCTATGAAGTGCTTGATAGTTAATGTTATTTTTAAATGGTGCATGTTTCATGCTCCTCTTTTCAATGTTTTGAGTAAGTGAATCTGACTGATAGATATCAATGCATTTTTTTCTTTTATGCTTGGCTTATACTGTTAAAGCAAATGTTGATTTTTACATGCTTTGCGCACACACTTCTTAATGGTGATAGTTACTCTCTAGTGTAAATTTATTTTGGCTCCAGTGTAATTGTGTTCCAGGGTGTAATAAGTGAATTGCCTGGAAGGGACTGAGGTGCTAAGCCTGCCACCTGAAACAGCAAGGGAACTGGTTTTCCAACCTCAAGATTGTGTTTTTGAGTTCTTAGAAATGCACACACAGTTTAGTTAGCCAGCCAGGCAGAGGATATTTGACCACAAGAGATGGTTATATTTTTTTTATAATTATTCTTCCATCTTTCCTGCCTCTGCCTTCCTGATTTCTTGAAGAGAGTCAAACACATTTTTTGGTTCATATTTCAGTTTAATGACTGAAGGTGTGGGTAGAGGAGTGCAGCAGGATAAGTGGAGATTATGGGAAACTGCATGAAGTGAAAAAGCACGTAGCAAAGGGCATTAGGGATTTTGGAAGAGTGCAGATGTGTGACTGTGGTGGTTCTGGGGGTTTTCTGCAGTTTGCAGAAAAAGTTAAATATTTGACAGGGTTTTCAAACTCATTCAGTTGCAGTTTAACACCTTAATTTTCCATTTTACTAGTTTGCTCAAAAAATAAGTAGTGTTTTTCCTTGTAGTGAAAGTGTGACATATATTTGTAGTATTCTGCCTTTCTTTTACGCATATGTTAAAGCCAGTATTCCTTGAAAAACAAGTTTGGAGAGACCCTCTTCAATAAATAAATAAAGTCACTAGGCTAAAAGCCTTTTGTGAGGGCTTTCAACAGGAAGATTAGTGTAATTTACCTTGTACTTTTGAGCATCAGCAATTTAAACTTCCTGATTCACTCTAAATTTTTGCCACTTCCACATGATCTATCTACCAAAGATTAAACAGCAGATGAATTCAAGCATTATAGATACAATGATAGCTGACAGAGCTGTAATAACTGTAAGGTAACATATTCAGACGGAGTAGTTTTATGTCACGTCTGATTTGTGTTTTATCCTGTATAACATACACTTTCTATGACATGCAGCTAGATGGACATTTTCATTTGAAAGAGTCATGTTGATTTATTTAATTATGGTTTGTGTTTGATAATAAGCTGTTTCCTAGGTGGGAGAATCATGATCCTCAGGTTCTAAGAAATGTGTGACTGTCACTTTCCCTTCATGTTGCAAATCTCTCTGATATTCCTGTGTGTGTTGCAGCCATTCGGAACTGCGTGCTTGTTAATGGCTGATGACAGACTAAACACTCGGAGGACTCATTCCATATGCAGGTTCACCCCTGCCTTTCAAAAAGAAAAATCAGTGTCTGAAATGAAACTTTTTTGGCTAACAAGTATGAATTCATGCTTTAAGTGCGTTGGTTTGGATGTCAGTTGTCTTCATGTTCATTTTCTGTTTCTGTCAGGAACTTCAACAATAGATGCTGGCCAAGCTGTTTAATTTAGCCAAATCTCTACTTTTTATAAAACTTGTGTTGGCTTTTTTCCTCAAAATAATGAGAGATGTTGAGGATAAGTTTAGATATGCTTCTGAAATCCCTGCAGACTAAAGTGAAACATACATCGCCAGATAGCATGAAGAGCTACGGATGGGTTTAAAACTATTGGAATTGGGTGATGCTAAAAATTCTCTGCTCTCCACTTTTCCTGCCCTTTTGTCACAATAACGCAACCTTAGCTGAACTGCATTGGGTTCCTCTCATCCCCATGCCTAAATATAAACAATAGTTTGAAGTTGACTGTCTTTGTTCTCCCTCCATCCGTAGTCAAGTTTACATGCTTTGCCTTCTTTCTTCTTTTCAGTGCAGTGCAAGTTTTAAAACATGCATGTTGGCAAAAATATGATGAGACAGATTGCTACATATTTTTCTTTTGAGATGTAAAACTTACAGCTGGGATGAAAAATACTCTATCCAATGTGGTAGCAATCCTTAAAATCTAAAAGTATAAAGCTATTTAATAATTTAGTGGTTCTGTAACTGTCAGAATTCTTAATGTTATTATCCAAATTTTTCTTTGTTCATTATTCTCTCAAAGGTAACCTCTAAAGCAACAATCACAGTAAGTCATTCTAGGATGGATTATAATGAACATCTTACATTTTTATAACCTAAAAAGTCTCAGTGGAGTTTACAGGCCTATTTTCTGCAAACTTCTAAGTTCAGTAAGGCCAGAAAGGAATTCATCACAGTCTGGTGGACTGCAGCATGGTTTTTAATGGTTTTACCTTTAATTTAAGGTAACCTTTATGTTTATAGCAGGCTCTTGCATAGTAGCATCAGGTTCTTAGGGGATTTTGAGAGTCTGGAGTAGAGTGATAATAAATACCATTGTACAAACAACTGTAGCATTCTCTTGATGTGAGTAGCCTTAAAGATAGAATAAATAAGGCTCATATTTCATTGAAAACTTCCTCCCCTTTTGGATTGTGAAAGCATTCCTATGTTGTTCTCATCCTAAAATGTCTATTGACATGTCTAATTGAGACATTATTTGTTTTCACTAGTGAATTAATCAGTGATAGATTTTTTTTTTTTAGTGTGGTTTGTAACCTTATCAGTACATACTCCTTGGTTAATGTTTTGGGCGAAAATAAATATTGTAATTAAACTCTTCATTTTATGAGGAAAAAAAGAATAACATCTCAGCTATTCTTGCTATCTGAACCATTCCACGTCCAGTTACATGTTTTTACAGCATCTGTGGCACAGTTCTGCTCCACTCTTTTCAGGAGTGTCCTGACAACTCCCTAGGCTTCCCCAGTCTGAACTAGTGATGGAACATTTCCAGACCGTGGAGTTGGCAAATTGCTGCTGTTGCTTTCACCCCAAATCTATAAGTCTGGAGTTGGTGCCATGTCTGCATTTGAAAAAGGTGGTATTTAATTCTAATGTTCAATCAACAGCTGTAATATGGACACTGCAATTAGGTGCTATCTTTCATCTGGCACTGGCACCAATTAGTTTCACAGTATTACAGTTTCCAGATTTGGGGTAACTGAAATAATTAATGTTTGTGGCAGTCCTTTAAGAGTCCAAGTCAGTCTTAAAAGTACCCCCACGAAGTGCTGAACTGCAAGTGAGAAATGAAGTTGTGAACTATGGTCATAGTCGTATGTAATGACTGGATGTCCTGGGCCCAGACCACCGAACATCTCTTCAGATACATGTTATTAGCCACCGGGGTACGTAGTATGCTCTTCGGGTCAGTGTAGCAATTCTGTTGGAAAGCTTTACTCCAGGATTTGCTGGGATGGTACTGTTAGTTTTTGTCACATCTGAGAACATTTTTACTGGTTTTCAAAAGGGTTTGCGACAAAGTACAGACAAAAACATATCCCACTTTGCAGTTTCCTGATGTACCAGTTATGTGCTTTAAGACACAGACATAATTAGCAGTTGAATTATTTTGATAGTCATTAGTAGGAACAAACTGAACTTTGGCCCCCAAATTTTTATTAGGGTCTGCAAAGGACTTTCTTGTAAATTCCATAGATATCTCATTTCTTTTCCCTTTCAAGATTTCCTTTATTCTTTTTTTCATTATGATGTTACTGAAGTACATTTCTATGATATGCTTTGGTTTGTTTCTTGGATTTAACTATTACAATTGACTTGTGTAGTACTTGCCCCACTAATAATGTTGCTGTAAGAACGGATTGTGAAAGTCCTCAAATGAATTCTTTTAGTTTGTTTTATTTCACTATTTGCATCTGTGCTGCCAAATATCCTCTCTGTTCCTGGCCCACATCTCGGCACAGTCTTAGTTCCCTGTTTCCATCTGCGTACCCTGGTTTTGTGCCGAGCGCCTCGGCAAAGAGGTAGCTGCGGTGAGCTCCCGCTGGATCGTTGAGGGTCCAGTCAAGCGCTACTGATGAGGCCGCAGACTTCTACTAATTCAAACTTATTTCTCCCTGGACAGGACAGATGGACTGGTGAAAAAACCTCTGTTGTCAAGAGGTATCTTTCTAACATAAATAGAAACTGGGTGAGTTTCTTGGAGCTCTTAAAAAACATAAAGGAAGTATGAAAAAGAATAAAAGGCAAAGTCAGAGAGAACTTTTTTTGTCTTCCTTTTGTATTGCTCTACATGAAAGCTTCCCTTTTTAAACATCTTGCATAAAAAGCCAGTACATCTGCTTTTACAGGAAAAATAGTGCACGCTCCCAAACCCTGCAAAATCCAGCCAAGTGCAGCTTTATTTTCCTGATGTGGCCTCTTTAAATATAGTGTGAAGTTTTATGTTTCTGTAGTGATTCTATTCACAATACCTCAGCTAATTTAATCTTTAAAAAGGTGGGTATATTTATTCAGTTAGAGCTTCAGGCTTAACTTCAGAATGGCAAAATTCTAGGTTTTAATGTTCAGAAGACTTATGTAGTATCTTTCTGACAGCTTAGTTAGACACTCTAAACTATATCGCTTTTTCCTTGCCTTTTGAACATACAATATAAGAAGTACCTATTGAACAGAGACAGTCACCAGCTTTATGCACTAATGTTAACATGAAACACCGTAGTCTAATTATTTTCCAATCAGGACTTTTCTTCAACTTGCAAATGTCCAAAACTTGTTGAGCATGTCAGAGACTCAGACGAGACTCAAGTTCTCCCTTTTGTGAAGCTAACATTCAGAGGCAGCACATGGCAATCACAGGTATTTGTTGCTAGCAGAAAACATAAGGCAAGGGCAGTCTGTCATGCAGCGAGTGGCTTGGTATGCAAATCTTGATGATTTCACAAAATTTTCCTCTAGAATTTCATTGGCCCTGAAACAAAAAGGTTTTCTCTTTTGGGAAAAAAACAAACAAACAAACAACCTTTAAGACTGGAAAGAAGAAGTTTTAGCAAACAGATTTTAGATAGTGTTTCTTGCAGAAGGAAATGGATGGAAATGTACTGAAAGTTATAGATGAACTGCAAGGAGGATTCTGAAGGGAATGTTTTCAGATGAAAATGGGTCAAAGATGCAGAGCCTATAAAGTAAAAACAATCCCCCAAAAGCGCAAATTTGCAGCTTATTGTGATATACAGGGAAAAGCTGGCAGAGAAAGGAAAGATGAAGCTGCTGGGAGAGATTTTTCAATGGCTTCTGTGCACAGGGGCCAATCACTGATCGCAACAAGGATCTTATTGCTTTGGGTTCCACAGAATAAAGCAAAAACTTATTTATGAAGGTAAATGTGTTTATTATAAGAGATGGAATAATTTGTGTAGCATAGTTTGGTATCTGGAGTTTTCCCCAGTGCACAGGCTCTGTGGTGCAGTATTCATCTATGACTTACTCTCGCTGGCCAGTACACAGAATATCCTGCTCCCGTTTCTGTGGCAGCGCACAGAGTTCTCTGTATGTTTCTGTATGTGCTCAAATGTTCCCTACTGCGGTGAATTTGGTAATGCAGAATGAACCTTGCTTGAGCATCTAAGAAACAAGGACCTAAGAAGAAGGCATGAACTTTTCTACAAATCCTCCTAGGAGGTTTTGGGAACCACCTCAAGGTGGGATCAAGGTTGAATGGAGAGGAGGATCTAACACAGATAAGTAATACAGGGTAGGATGAATTCAGAAAGGGAACATTTCAGTGATGGAAGAGATTATAGGATTTTATCTCTGAGTAGTATTACAGCAAAATTTGAAAATTACTTTAGGTTGGCAAGACTGGGTAGAGAAGATGCTGCGATATTTAGTGCAGCAGAAAAATGGACTTAGCTAAGGAAGTTTTAGGAATGAAAACTGAGTGTGGTTTGGCTATACTTTGACTGAGATGATGCAGTGCCACTCCGCATGAAGTGCTGAAGATGCATTGAAAGATAAAATCATGATGATGTTATTTCTGAATATGATTTTCAGAACTATGCTGCTTGAAATGCCTTTATTCTGCTCTAATAAAAATAAAAGTTCAACCATCTCTGTTGAAGAGATGATACATTCCATTGGCTGTTTCAGAACAAAAGGCTTCATGGATTAGAAAACATTTCTATCTTAATATTTCTTTTGGAGCATATAATGGAAGTTGTTAATACAAGGTTTACTGTCAGAAGATAAGATACAGCACATACTTTTCTCTTAAGTGAATAAATTCAGTCACATATATATAGAGCACACAAGTTGGATTTTTTTTTTTTGCAGTGCTAGTTTGCAAAGACAAGTGTACTTAAAACTGAGAAATTTCTCTTGAAGAAATGCTTGAGTGCCTACAGGGAGATGGAAGTTATCCAGTGTGACAGGTTGGTGAGTTGGAAAGCGTTCAAATAGCTGGTTCATAACATAAAATTTCAGTGCTCTTTCTCATATAAATCTGGTATTCTACTCTTTCCTTGGTAGTTGAAAAAATACTGGGAAGTACTTGATGTTTGTGTATGTATGCGTATTACAGCTTAGATTACTGTAAATTTATATCCAGGCTTTTTAAAATGTTAACATATCTATATCCACATGTAGATATAGTTACATAGGTAGCCTGTGCATAGGCAGATATGCACGTCTGTGTGTGTATGAGAGAGCGCATGCTGCTTTGCAGGCCTTCACAGTCTGATTAGAGACGTATTCGTTCGTGAAACTTACCTTTGAACTTTCTCTTTGGTTGTCTAGTTATAACAACTATGCCTGTTATAACACCCAAACTTAATATTTTTCCAGAGTAGCAAACTTAAAAGCTACATTTATGTGGTTCCTGTGGTGGCAGTGTGCCATTCCCCACCACCTTTCTTCTGTGTGTCTTTGTTGAGAAGACTGCTATAGGAAATCTATGCCATGTATCTAATAGCTGGGTTTTGGCACCTTTGTTCTGCTCTTCAGCTGTCAGCTGCTCATATATTAACAAAAGATTCTTCTCCATATATTGGGGCGGGGGTGTGTGGTGAGAGCGGGGAGTTGCTTTATATTATTTTTTCTTCCTGCTAGTCCCTTATCCTCCTTGATATTTCAGTCCTATTTCATGGTGTATGTTGTTTTTTCCAGTAGAGTATAAAAAATAACTAAAAGGAGCAACATCTGGCCATCTCGTGTTCATTGTCTGAATTTTTGGGTTTGTTTACTCAAAATCTTAGTGCAGGTGAGGAAAAAGATTAAAAGTGTGTTTTTACTCCCTTGGACTTCCAGAGGGTTAACCTTCCTTCATAATATACGTGCTGAATTTCTTCTTCCTTTACAGTGTTTACCAGTCCTGTTTATTTCTGAACATAGGTAGTCTGCATCTTTTCTAGACAGAAGATGAAGAGGCGAAAACTATCTGCAGTGCCTCGTGGTGATTCTGCAACAAAATCCCTTCCCATCATCCCACTGGATCTTGCTTGCTATCCTCAGAGCAACAAAAATTGATGGACTTTGTTGTTATGGGACAGAAGTAGTTTCATTACAGAATTCACTTTTCAGTGCTTGGCTTACACTAATATTTTCAGGAATTCTTTCAACATGGGCATCTTGTGTTATGCACAGATCTGTAGTATTCTTTACATTCATATGTTGGCTGTAACATGCACTGATAACTTGCACCTTTTAAAATTCATCACAGTGTAGTTAAGCAAGTATCCAACTGAAGCCATGCCCTGCATAGAGAGGGATAAATGATAAGGGCCCAGGCTGTCGTTGTGAAATATTTCCATTTGTTTTAACTTTGGCAATGTATTATTCAAATTTGAATTCCATTCCATTGCATATGGAGAAAAGATATCTTTTGTTTCAGTTATACTGATTCAGACAAATAGAACCCATTTATTTCTTATTGGAATTATTTTATCTTCCTATAACTAAAACTCCTTTTAGGAAAAAGAAGCATAATCTCTGCCTAGACTTTCGTGCACTGAACATGATTCTTCTGCCTTCATTTGTGAGCTGCAGAACTCTTTTATTTGAATGCATATGCTCCTCTCAAACTGAAATTCAAACACTAGCAAAATGATATTGCATGCTTTAAGTTTGTCATTAATGAAAAGTTATGAGGATGGTTGTGTGCCTGTGAGAAAGATAGCCATGTGTGCAGGAAGACTTTAAGTATGTAACAAGAAAAATTTTGCCATCTTCTCTAACAATGTTCTCAAGTTTTACAAAACACTAGTTTTCACTGCTGTGCTTCTGGATTTTGAAAATATCATAATAAAATCCATATATTTTCCTACAGTAACTCTCTATATTGGGAATGCCTAGTAATATGACACCATCTGTCCCAAGTTGTGCAATTTTTCATTGTGTGTATTTATGAATAATTGTTGGTCAATATAACATATCGCTTGATTATTGAATTTTGCTTTTTCTAAGTAGGCTGTTCAGTACAGCAGTGCACTCTAGGTAGGAATATAGGAATCTTGGATAAAGTCCTAATACTGGACACTGTAATTCCATTCAAAATATGTGGGCCACTGCATTAACACTGCAATTTAAGCCTGGCTGAGAGGTATAGCGTTATTTCTTCCTGCAGAGCTCCCAGCTGACCTGAAAGTATGATTTATAGGTCAGAATTGGTTCTCAATGAACCTGCTGAGAATATGACTAGAATGACTGTGATTTGTCTTCTCATGTCCAGTGAGAAGGCCCAGAGGGTAATAGGGCCTAAGAGAGGAGTCCAGCATTAGGCCTGTATGGACAGCTGGGGGAAAATAAATGTCTGTCTTCCATGACTCTGCTATTAGTCTTCCTTGTTAGGCTTATATACTTTAATTTTCTGGGCAGATTTGTTCTGAATTCCACAAGGAAGAAGTTACTGTATTAGGTGGTTTTAAAAGTATAGCTATATTTACTTTGTATCCATGCACGTCTTAGTACTTGATGGAGTGTTTCTGCTGTTCCTGGCCACTTGGAGGGTGCATGGTACATTCTTCCTATTAGAGTTGTTGGGTGACTATGAAAGGAAGACTATGGGGGTAATACCACTTTTGTACATTAAGAGCTGTTTCCCTTTTGAAGTATAGATACATAGGATGTATCTTAGAGATTTGAATTCCAGGAAAAAGACTTTCTATCCTAAACCATTTAAAAACGGAATAAAGCACTTGCTGAAGACTGACTTCTACACTTGAGTTTTCATCATTACAGTATTTATTTACTTTCAAAAAACACCTTTTGTGTGTACTTGCTGCAGCCCCTTTGCTTTTGGTTGGTTTCTGTTTTCTGGGTTTTTTTCAATTAATTTATCACTTCAGAGCAAGAGGAATGACATGGCAAAGCTGAGTCCAAAAATATTTAGCAGTCTGCTGTGCTGCAGCTGTACGTAATGCCTTGTAAGCATCGCATTTTCAGTTGTGATTCTTCAGGATCTCTGTAACTTAATATTTTTTTTGCCACTGCGGTACATGGGAGTATTCAGTAAATGTAAGGAGCCAACTGTTAAGTCTCACTTACATCACAAACTTTCTGGATACATTGGGAGACAGTGAGAGAAGAAACCATGCCAGGTTCCTGCTGAGATACATTCTCCCATGGCTTCTGGGTTTCCTACGGAAATATTGAAACCTGTATGGAAACATTGTGCCAGATCTCATCATGGTAACAGGGCTGGAATTTAAAATCTGCATCTTGAGGCTTTTTTTACCTGTATTCCTTCAGGCCAGTGAATGACATCAGAAATGCAAGTGGCAGTATATTTCGTCCTCATGAGATGTATTTTCTGTACTTAGCTGAATATACCTTGCTGTATCTGTTTCCAGCTGCTGGTTTTGAAAAACATTTTCAGTGTGAGGGAATTGAATTATGGCAGTTTAGAGACTGGGTTACAGAAATTGGCTGACAGTAACCACTGGAGAAACTGAAATTATGCTTATTGGCTTTGGCAGGATATATGCAGAGAATGACATTTCCCATAAGCTCCCTACTTCTGGTGTGAAAAGCTGCAGGTGGAGGAAGAATGTAGGTTGAGATATAATGAGCTGGGGACTCCTCTGAGAAAATGTGGTATCAATTGTGATCATGGCTACTTTTCAATATCAGAGGAATCTTTTCTCGGTTTTTATCATTCTGCAGTGTGTAGTCTGCTAAGACAGTCTGATGTATTGGCATGTCTTTTCTTTGAATGTTTGCAAAACGAAGCAGTGATATAATTGTCAAAAAGGTTGGTACTTTGGGTTCTTGTATGAATTCTGTTTCATTCTGTCCTCAACCTGCCATGAGCAAGAATTATCCATTCTTGAGGGGGACTGGTGAGAAGAGTAGCGCAAGAGAGAAACATCTGTTTATTATGAGTTCCTGCTATAAGGAACTTCAAAATACACCAACCTGATGATGTTGGAGAGTTCGATGACATGTATTTGGGGGGATTACAATTAAATACATGAGAATTACATGATAGAAAAGTCTTTGGGCATGCCTGTTCTCTTCCTTTGGCTTTGCATTTGCAAATTTTAGGTCTATTTCATATTGTCTGTAGGGTAGGCATTAGCGAAACTCAAAGTTCAGATTTATAAGGTTTACAAGAATTTTTTAAAAACAGACCACTTAGTATCCTGACTGGCTATTTAGCAACCCAACAGCTTGGTGTTGCTAATAAATAATGGGAAGTGACAACACAGGTATATTTTGCTTTGCTCGCATCTGATCTGTTGTGCAGTACTTCTCTTTCAATCCCTGGGAAAAGTTGCAGGTTTGGTTTCTTTCATGAGCATTCTGAAGGCAATTTTTTTCAGTCGTGTTTTCAGTCTGGTGCACCATCTTATCCGTAATTCTCTGTGACTTTATTCTGTCATTTTATAGACCACTTCTGTCCCGTATATTTTAATGCTTTGTGGTTCAGTGTTGATTGTGAGGTGCACAGATTATTATGCAGGACAGGTGCCTTTAAAATTGAATTGTAGCATCATTATTGCCTGACTAACTTTTCTAAAGGTAGAGAGAAGTTGCTTTTCAAAAGCCTTGCTGTTCGTGAGGAGAGGATTTGAAAAAAGCCCACTTCAGTTAATTATTTGCAGCCTGAAAAATACTGTAGCCTTACAATTGCTCTCTAAGCTTTGCACCACTCCTAGTGTTAGGAGCCCCAGGCATTGGATGTAAGCTTCTCTGCAGCTCGTTCTTTGACAGAGATACCAATTCTAAGTTACAGCTTTATTGCCATGTGTAGCATTATTTAAATATATTTATGGCTAAATATTGTTCGTTCTTCAAAGCAACAGAATGACAAATCAGTCAAATCTGTTCCCACTGGGGTAAGACAAACAACTGGATGATTTATTCTTCACACTTTATTCAAATACTGCTTTTTTATCTTTTTTTGATTGTTATTGCTGACTTAGGACAGGTTACAAGAGTTTAAACTTGTCTCAGTACTAACAGGTACTGAGGAATGTAGGAATATGGAGTGTTCAAAAAAAAAAAAAAAAAACCAAAACCAAACAACTTTGTCCCTTGGTATTTAGAAAGAAAATGTGCTTATTTTCTTTATCCAAAGCTTGCTTATTTGTCAATTCAGTAAGCTGGAAAAGGTCTGAGTTACATAGGGACTGGACACTCAGCTGGAACCCAGCTGCCCTTGATAAGTGCTGAGGGTGATATGTTAAAAACAAACAAAAACTAAGAGGATAAATTTACAATTTTTCTATCAACCAGTTCTGTGAACTAATTGCTTTGGTACATTCAGCTCCTAATCTTGATAATATTCGCTATCTCTTAATATTAGTTTTAAAACGCCTACGTAAAGAAAATGACTCTGTGGTTAAGGGTTATTATCGAGATGTCACAATGTTCTAAAGTTAAGGGCTGCGATTCAGTAGCTGAGGGTCTTTTGGCACATTGCATAACTATGAATATAGAAACAGAGGATGAAGCAAATTCTGTGCAATTGCGTCATCTTAGGAGGATAAAATACAGTAAGACCATGAAGTGGCTTTAGTGCATGTAGTGAGATGATAAAATCAATGATATTTAAAAGGAAGCCGGTACAATGGTGGGAAAAAGTGAGGTGATACTTCTTCAGTATGTGTTGAGATGGGGGGGCAGGGGGAGAGAGAGATCTCAAAGCATACCAAAGTATCTCATATATACTTATTTATATATCTCCTGCTGGAGGCACTTAGATAAGCATTTTGCTGTATCTTGGGAAAGGCGATGCTTAACCTTGTTGAGTTTCTAAGATGACAGGGCACAAAGGATGGTAGGTCATCCTTTAATGATCTACCGATGTGGTCACTAAAGGGAAGATTAAGATCTGTGAACACACCAAGGGCTCTGAACCCTGCTGAAGAAATTAAGTGTCTCACCTCTCTGGGCAACATAAGCAAATGTCCCAGTCTGTATCTTGTAACTGATTTTATAACATGTATAAATTCAGATTTTATTTTTAGCTAGCAATGTTATTAATAGGTAGTCAGAGAAGTTAACGTTGATAGACATCTCTAATAAATCTGCGCTGTCCTGAGCTGTGCAGCACTTGCCTGTCATTCAGCGTTGAGTGTTTTATTATTCAGTCTTTACTCAGGCTGGCATTTTGAAGAAGTCCGGAAGTTATATGTGGGACTTGAAATAAGCGTAACTCAAAAACTGCATGGAAATAAGTATCCTCAAAAAATCTTGTGTTCTGAAGTTAGTTTTCCACAAGTGAAGGCAGTAAACTTCACAGGAGATGGGAAGATAGAATACATGTAGCATGCTCTACAAATTAATAGGAAGTCCTGTTCCTCATATGTTGTGAAATATGTGAAATCCTTAAAAAGGAATATGTAAGTTAATCACATAAGTAAATGCATATTGCCTTAAAATCACTTTCCCTGTGCTTTCTGGTGCTGCTTTAAGCATACGAATGCAGAATGTAATTGAGTATTCTACATGATTGTAGCATCTCTAGTGAATTGGAGAAGAAAACGGCAATCTCTGCTCTCAAGTGGCTACATAATCTGTAATATGGCCTGCCCTGTTTCAGTGTCTCTGGAAGAAAGAGCAGCTTTCTTCTTTTTCGTATCCCTGGGATGTGCTCCTGGGGCTGTTACTGTGATGTCCAGAATTTTATAGAAGTGATTTCCTTTCCTCATTATGCCATACAAGCAGTACGTTGCCTTAGTGGCTCTGCAGTGAGGTTATTGTCACAAAATTGTACTGGTTTTTATTTTAAACAATAATTTCGTTGTAAAAGGTCTCCTTGGGGAATAGCTTCAGGTTTAACTTGGGTAAGTAGCAGTCTGATTCAATGAAAATTTTGAAATGTATTCCTGCATTATTAAAGGACAGATAAAACATAAAGCATGCAGGTGTGGTTTCTTTGTCTCACCTCAGACACGACTGAGCATGCAGTTTTTCCAATGTTTTCCAGATAAAGTTGAACAAGAAATGAAATTACTACCTTGCCACAAAGCTGAGCAAGGCAGGCAACCTAAATATGTTAGAGAAGCTTGGGTTATCTTATGTTGTGTTAGCAAAAATAATTAGGTATGCATTTAAGTTTCTTCTGTTTGCTTTTTTTGTCTTGTAAAATTAAAAAAAAAAAAACAACCACAACACTTTAAAAAATAATCTTTGATAGAACCCACAAAAACATTGTTGTGCATAATCTGTCAATGTTGCTATGTTATTCTCCTAACTATAAGTGCAGAAAAAGCCTTATAAGGCAGGAATATAAGGCCAACTGGCAGCCTAAAGGCGTGTATATCCTTGTATAACAGGAATGACCTAGTTCAGTGGGAATATCCTCTCCTTTTTTTTTTTTTAAATTTCATATGTTGATAGAGATGTGCGTGTTCCTAGTATTATTTGTTTCATGGATAGCTTCCAGAAAACCATAGGATTCACAGTTATGTCTGGTGCAATAATTAAGATTTCTCTATCTGTTATCAGACTGTGAAGACTTATTTTCATTCACTTTGCATGTCCCCATGATACTACATAGGCTTGTACATTAGGTTGTTTCCTCCTTTAGCTTGTCTTGAAATGCTGATGCGCCCCAGACCTGTGGGGGGGCAGCAGTGATAAAGGAGAAAGAGCCAGCAACAGAGATGCATTTGAACAAGGGCTGGGCTTGGGCTTTTCTTCAGCTGCTAACAGTGGCCAGGCTGAACTACTTTGCCAGCCTACTGTCCGTATCCTACACTTGTATTTCCTTCAGTTCCTTTGCCACCAAAGAACCTGTTCCCTACACAGTGCTGTGAAATCCTGAATAATATGTTCTTGAATTCACTAGAATGCAAGTTCTTTTTCTCTCTCCTCCAAAATCCTGGTGACTATACTATTGTTTTCCTGTTTTCATGCTTGATTACTCTGTTCTTCCAGAGCATCTGCGACTTGAGCTGTACAACCTGCTAAGTCCGACCTAATGTCCTGGAACTCTCTAATTGCAGCACTGTCATTTAGATTTTTATGATAATCTGGAAGGGGCAAGGGAGCTCCACTACTGTTCCTCTATTTCAGATTTGCTCCTTCTCTAGTGCCTTAGTCATTTGGCATCATGTTGATGCCATATATACGATATTCTTTCTCCTCTTGTTTGGTTATAAACTCCTTTTTGTCTTTGCATTTTTTACAAATGATTTGTAATTAGTTGCTAAAATTATTTAAATATTTAAATGTTTATTGTATTTAGCAATCTCAGTGGTCAGGACGTTGTACCAAGGAGAGATTAAATAAAGTCACTTTTATCTTATGTGACTACAGTACCATTTTAAAAAAAGATAAATGGCCTTGGTATAGTAATCAATGCTTTTTTGTAAAATGTTTTATAAATATAAGAAATTCTGTGGGAAAGACTGTATAGCATCTTGTGCTGTCTTCCTTTTATTTTTAAGAAAAAATACTCTATGCTACCAGATCCCTGGCATTAAGTTCTGCAGTCTAGTAAGTTCTGTTTTAAGCTATAAAATATTAGCAGTATCCTTTAAAATAAAAACTGAGCAGAACAAGTTACTTCTTTTTTTTCTTAATAAAACATGCCTTGAAAACTGATAATGATCTGAATGGGAAATTTGATTCCGCTCCCCTCTGAAGTGAAGTAAGAGCATGAGAATCAACCCTAGCTTTCCAAACTCTTTCCTTGATATTGTAAGGTTTCAACCGCGATTCTGAGAGGGCTTTGTGTGAATAGGAACTGCACAATAGATCACAAGATACAGGTTTAGGAAGCTGTAATGTAATATTCAGCTCAATGGGCTCAGTCAACTTAAATGAGAAAAGAATTTGTTTATAAAACGTACCATAATGATGTTGTCGAGAGGTTAGTTCTCTTAAAATATCTTGAAAATTCTTTCCAATATGTGATGGTATAGCATCTACCAGATGCTTGTTCTGTCCTTCAGTTCTATAGAGGTGATTGTATAGTATATTCATTACTAAACTAAAGTGACAAAAAATTACTTGCTTCATAAACAGTCCTTTTGTATCATTTCAATGGAGTGGTATAAAAAGGATGTTTCTACATACTATGACCTAATAAGCTTTTATGAACCGCTTCAGTAGTATAGTTCTGAAACTGCTATTAAATCTAATAGCATTAATATAGAAATGTAATCAGTGGATGTGTACGTTGCAATAGTTCTAATCATAATCTTTTTTCTATATGTGTCGTTAGATATATACTGATGCTCCCACACATTGTATATTGCAGCGACTAATCACAGAACTAAGAGCCTAATAAGACTGTTTAGGAGATACATACACTAAATATCAGAGGCATAACAAATTATATTTTTCATATATGCCATTTCTCTGGCACTCTGCCTCATTGATCAAGTCTGCTTATATATGAGTGTGATTCTGATTTTGTTTGTTTTCTGCTAGGAATGCAATTCCCAAACATTTATCTACACTCATCATTTCTCTGTTTTCTAGGTTCAGAGAAGGTGTTAGCACCCTGGTTTGTTAGCAAGACAATCTATTGAGATGAAATCCCAGTTTAGTGATTAAGAAAAATAAAAAAATCACTGCAAGTAGCCCTGAATATTTTGGCAGTAAAGCAACACAACGAAAGAAGTGTCTCTTTCTTTGGCGTGTAGTTGTCATCCTCTGAAGCACTTCGTGTGGTCAGATGACATGGCACCACAAATATTTTGATATTCATGTTTGCTAAAATGCTGGAAAAAGTTTGGTTTGTGTTTGGGAAGACCTGATATAACACAGTGCTGTTATATCTATATTCACCATTTATTCTGAGGAGCATTTATGTTTGGGTTTTGTGTGAGATGAATTTCAGAATGAGGATGTCATTTGTTGTCAGAAGGATTTAATGCCAAGGTAGCAGAGCTCCCCTTTGAGCATGCTTATGTGTGTTACAAAAAAAAAAAAAAAAAAAGCACCAATATGGGAAGTAAGGCCAGTGTTTTGTCATACGCTTGTGTGACAGTTTCTTCTGCCTTGTTTAGTGGGAATGAGGGGAGAAGAGGGATGGAAAAAATGCACATGAACTCTTGAGTGGCCCACATGGAACACGAGTTCAATCTGGTCCTTTTGCAGTTTTAGGATTTGGAGGCTCCTGGATTGCAGTTATTGAGCAACTAAGGGACAGCCACACTATGGATGGAGCATAAGCATATTCCCTGATTTAGTTATTCAAAGAAATTTCTACTCCCATCTTCATCCTAGTTTTCTAGTAAGTACATAATAAATTCAGCTCTCATTGCAAAGAGTTATTAAAGGAATATTCCCTATTCCGCCAGAGCCCAGGTATAATGTGTTAGTATGACACAATCCCTCCAGAAGAGATTAGCGTGTGCACAAATTAGTGGTGCAGACAATGCTATTTTGGTAATTTTCTCTCTATTATCACAGTTTCAGGATTCTTTGTTTCCGTGATATTATAACTGAAACTAAATCAACTAGGACATCTTGGAAGTGGCAATCCTTAAAAAGAGCCCCGCCTGAGAAGGATGCTTATTTGGCAGTAGTTTGCAGAATACCCACTAGAAGGTCAATCCGTAATTTTTGAAGTTTTATCCGTCCGCGTTTATACATGTGTTCCCATGGGGTTTTCTCCTTTCACTGAGTATTCCCTATGGTTTCTATTAACCAGCTTACCCAAGATTCAATATGAAAAGCTCTCTGTCTTAGAAAGATTTTCTTTTTTTTTTTTTTGCTGTGAACTTTCTTTTTTAGCCAGTTATTCCGCTAACCACACTCCCAGGTTTTTTTCACGTTTAAAAGTGGAGCCCACTATTACATAAAAATTAAAACCCTAATATAAACCCATCTTGGATATAATTTAAATATTTTTCGTATTTCAGATACAAAATAAAACTGTTCCAATAGTTGCTAGTTACTCCTTTGGTTTTACTTTAAAATGAAAATATGATCTCTGTGCACTTTATCCCTGTTTTCATCTGTGGCACAGAGTAGCAACTTGACAGAACAATATGAAGAGGTTCATATAACACCTTTCCACAAGCTAGCTGCCTTTAAAAGCCATATAGTATTTTATCCTGTGTAGGAGTTATATAGTTAGAAAAGTATACGAAATTGCATGCATGCTGTGTTACACTAACCAAGATTTATGGCAGTATATATTCCTTCCATGATGGAAAAGTCCCCATTTCTGCAGACTGGCTGCATTTTACATCATTGTCCGTTGGTGTAGTATGAATTCTTTTTAAATTGCGGGTAAATTCATATCTAGATTGGAGCTCCTGTGCATACACATGCTTGAATCTATTTAAATTCTTCTCTTTTCCCCTACTGTAGCTGTGAAAAAGTAGCGAGCAACATTATTCTAGTGAGAGTCCCTTTGCCATGGTAGTGTTGGTAAACAACGGAGGAAACAGGGCAGCTTCAGGGCAATGACCTCTGCATCTCCATTTATTTCAACTGCTTTGTTATCAGGATCTTGAGGATCCTTGTGAAAGGTTGAGGCTGTTTTGGCATTTTTTGGTGCCCCTTCATATAGTCATTGTTTAGGTCCTGGAAAAAGCTTTTTATAAACATTCGTGTAATTGCCTGAAGAACAAAGTGGCAAGTTACTACTTTTTTAAGGCAGACTGAGTGTGAAAGATTGCTTTAAAGGAAAACCTTAAAAGTTCTCCTGGCTTTAGTCAATGTGTATTTGCAGGGTATGCTGAATATGTCTTTTGTTTGCCCTTCGCCACCTCCATAGACCAGAACAGGCCATAATTAGACAGTTTTCAACCCACAAGAACAGTAGTCAAAACAATTTTAAAATATGGAGGTGAAGAGAAATTATTATTCTTTAAAAGAAGGTATAAATACAACAGTAGCTTATTAACTCTTATTATTTCCAGTCTGGGTTTATTGTTCTTGTTACAAAATTAAACAAATTACCACAGTACCAATACAATGCTCTTAATGTGAAAGGGGGCAAATGACAATTGGAACTGCCAAATTAAAAGCACTTTGGCATTAGTATACATTTAAAATATCAGGAAGAAGTACCAGGCTCCTCACATAAAAGTTTATCTGGTTGTTACAGCTTCTAAAAAAGGAATACTGATTTTAAATAAATTTAATTTTAATTTCTCAGCAATTTCGATCCTATGGCTGGCTTAGCTATGGCTAAGTAAAAGGGCAAACTCTGACCTAGCAGAAGGGTTATCAGCCAGGTAAGGCATTGCTGATTTTAACCTCAGCCTAGGAGGTGGCTGCATATTGGCATTTGCAAATGTTTCAATACTGGTTTGCGTGTACTTTAACAAAACCACTATTTATTCTATTAATATCTTCAGGATTTGGTGATTTTTTTGATGGCCTGGGGACTTGGAAGCTCAAGTGCAGCTGTGCTATTACTCAAAAAGAAATAATAAAATAAAATCTTACATAATTTACAATAAAATGTGTTGGTGGATTCCTTAGAGATTGCTATTAATTAATCCTAAACATGCGCAGTTGGTAGATTTGTTAGTGTAATGGATGTGAGTTGTTGGAAAATTATTTATTTTTATTAGGCCTTATTTTCTTTGTAAGATCAATTTAAAAGCTACAGGAAAGTTTCTGGAGCTATAAGGCTTTCAGCAGTTTTAAGCAGAACTATTATGATAAAGCTTTGTTTTAACCATTCACAAATACATTATATTAGTCTCATCTCTGATCACGTGGTTGAAGTTTAATTTAATTTCTGTGTCTTCAGTGAGTGCAGCTGAAAAAGAACAAAATCAATTAAAGGGTGACTTAGTTCTGGGAATACAGGAGGTGGCTCTGCTTAGTTTTAAGGAAGTGAATCAGCATCCAAGACATTCATCTGCACAATATGTGTAAACTCAAAGTACCTGGCTTAGAAATAAATTCTGTTACTGCACTTTAATGAACTTAAATTGCTCAGTTCTACCCTTTTCTCTTTGACCCAGTTGTTGATCTCCCTTGCAGCCAGTGTGTTTTGCTTTGTAGCCCTATATAGGTGGCAATCCCCTCTGGTTTTTTTTTTCTGCTGTGAAGTATTATACCTCTGGGCAGGGGACTAGCTCCAGCTCCAGCTCATCCCAGCCATTGTATCACTTCCTTCAAGTTCCCAGTTTGGTTTCCAGTCCTTTTATAAATGCAAGAGGCTGGCCAAGCTTTACTACAGTAAATGAACCGGGGAAAATATCTTTAATCTTACTCTTTGCTTGTATTTTGTGTGTGTGCTGTTGTTGTTTCTGTGGAATACTGACTGCATCATGTTTAACATGGGAATGAGTGCACTGGGACACTTGGCAGGACAAGCCACGCTTTGCCAACTTGGCTGACCATCTGGTTTAGTGGCAACAGGGAAATGGAACAGCACTTTGAATAAGGAATTAGTGAAATAAGCAGCCTGACAGCACTGGGATGTTGGGATTCTCAGTGGAGATCTTGCGTCCAAGGCAGGAAGTTTCATCTGGCCTGTGAGACCAGTCTGGAAACGGGCTAAAGTAATTGTGGTGAAGCAATGAGTGGATTGCAGAGGAGGAGGAAGGAGATGCAGCATGAAGGTGCGTAGATCCCTGAAGGCAAGGATGGAAGATTTCATCTGATACAGCAGAGCTGAGGTTGGGAGTGTGGACAGCAGTGGTTACATGAGGAGGTGAAACAGCTGATTTTTTTGGTAGCTGTGCTCTGGACAAGCTAGTTCGGTTTTCAGACAATGATTGCTCATTCCGAGTTATTGCCTTCCCACTTCATACTAGATAATGTTATCCATAATTTATTTGTACATACACCTTGAAGATGAACACGATGTTAATATTCTGGGAAAAGTAGTAAATTACACAACTGTGTTTGAGCACAGACGTAAGCACAAGTTAAATCAATTACAGTAGAGTGTTCATCCTAGCCAGAGACTGTAGGAGAAGATCTGGAGTGGATTTATGGCACAAAACCAATCAAACAAGAAAATCCAGTAGCAGCAAAAACATTGCAAAGAATGAAAAACCTTTTTTGGAATATTGCTGGGAAATCAGCACAAAGTTAAAAATAAATAAATAAAAATAGATGGCAAAGGATATAGTCTAAAAAATCATTCCACTTTTGTCATACCATAAACCATTGTCTTACTGCCTTTATCTATGTCTGAAAAAGTCTTAAATGAAATAATTTTGAAATTTCCTTGATTGTCTAACTTGTAACGTATCTTTAAATCTTACAGAGCAGCTGGTATTACTATTTCATTGTGTTATAAAATTGTCCTATATTTTTCCATCTGGTAGTCTGCTGTTTGTGTAGTTATAGATCCTTTTGGCTAAACCATATGAATGTAAAGAAAACAGTAGCACAAGCTAAAACAGCCCAGCATGTTTTCAGTCAGAAATCAAGAGCTGTCAGTAAGATGTAGAAACAGGATGCCAAAGCTTCTGTTCAGTCAGCTATCAAAGACAAGACGACAGAACCAATGAACTGTATGAATGTATAAATGGCAAATTAAAAACTCAGACCTACTAAGAGTAGATGAATCTGTTATTGTACATTAATTATTATAAGACACACTCAGTGGCAAGCTACAAGAAGTCTGTGTGGATTAGGAGCTATTTCCCATTTCAGATGTACTGTACGCATCTGATGAATACTCTCGGTTGTTGCATAGCAGCCTATTCCAATGTTTACATTTTTGCACTTTTACAGCTAGAAACAGTACAGTTTAGGACAGCACATGCATTGGCAGTGACATCTGTTTCTGGAGAAGAAACCACATTAGCAGGTCACTTCAAATTCTGCTTATTTTTTCGTTTCAGAGTGCTGTTGTTTAGTGTTTGCATAATATGGAAGAGATGTTTGTGCTACCCTCTACATATGCCACAGTTTGCAAGGTGTAGTGTGGGTTTCTGAGGAACTGTGACTTCAAATCACTGTGGTTCTTCGTGGCGTCACTAAGCATCTTCCATACTCTCCTGGGAATTATGTTGCTCTTTAGCTCATGACACTAACCAGGTCTGATGACTCAATAATTCTGTGAGATCAGCGCATTGGGAGGCCTTCTCTGTTTTGTGCTTGTGCTACAATGTAAATACTGGTGATTTTAAACATTAGATTGAAACAGTGATTGGTTAGTTTTTCTTTAATGACATTAAAGATAATGCTTATCACTTTTCCTCCAGAAAGATTTTTGCACTTGTTTCTGAACAAAAAAGCCAAGAGAGAACGGTTTGGCCTGTAGAAAGTCTTGGTCACCCTTTTTATGTGCACCATTTTTACAATTTCTGTCACTAACATACGATGAGTTTTGAAACTTCTGCCTTAAGCTGAAAGGGAGTTCAGAATTAAATCTAATCTATGGAGTATGGCAGCCTCATACACCACAAAATTCTTGGATCTTCTGGATAAGATTGTTTGCCCAATACAGAAAATTGTGCATTCATCAAATGTAAACCATCATTAGTGAATTTAGGGTTACAGATTGTGAGGATGGTGATATGTAAAAGTATCTCTTACCTTACATTAATTGTGAGGGTAAGTAAAATGAGCATTTAAAACATCCTGTTTTCTGCTAAAAAGGGGGGTATGAAAGTAACTACATCATCTTTGGCCTTCAGAAGTCTTTGAATTATTAGGAATTATTCATGTTTCTGTTTTGTCTGCTTTTTAATGATGTACATGTGGTTATATGTTTACCCTCAGGCTCTATGTTGGTAAAGTGCTCTATTAATGTTACTTAAGCGCCTACATGAAATAAATATCCTCCTTAGTCCTTCCAGTGCACCTGCATGAAGGTTACCCACCCTACAGCCACTGAAATACTTCTACTAGATTAGAATCCAAGTGTAGTTTCATTCTATGTTTTTTCTGTTGCTGTTTGTTTTTCCAGTGCGTTTGCTTTATTTATTCTTGTGGTGCTAGTATTATTTGAAGTTACTACGGCAACCTGTCACCATCTGCTATTATAAAGTATGCTGGGATTTAGTTGCTAGGTGTTGAAGTTTGTCATCTTACTCATATGACCCAAATGTTTTTCAGATGTTTCTTTTCCTGTACATGTTGCATCCACAGCTAAGACGTGCTTTGACAACAGTGGAAGAGACTCCGCATTCTTTCCCCTTGACCTCAGGAAGCCCTATTTGTTTTACAGAATGCATCTATGATCCCTTCTGATGTACTTTGTATGCACTCAACCGGAACAGCATTTCGTTTACCTTAGCCACTGTTTTGCAGTGTTTATACTAAAGCCGGCCAGCATTATAGTTCATTTAAATTTGATATTAATTATGCTTTTTTTGAAGTGGGCAGGGAGTTTGAATGTTTCCTGAGACATTTTCTCCTCTGTCTCACTTTCAGTTGACTGCCTGTTTACTCTTGTTTCTGCTCCCGATAGAAGTGCAGTGTTCATACTATCAATTTCCTTATTTCTTTGCCCATTTTTTGAAAGACTGACAGCCAATTGGTTAATTAAAAAATCAGAATTCATTGCTGTTTCTGTTCTGGGTTCTTTTACATTTAAATGGAAAGTAATGTTTTTAACTTGGAAAACACATTTTATTAGATCTCTTCATAGTAGTGCAGTGTATTCAGAGTTATTTCTGTTAATTTTTCTGTTAGTATTCTCTCATCGGTCAAGTATTTACTTTGATACATTTAGTTTTTATATATTTGACCCAGTTCTAATCACCCTTTGCTGCTGCAATTCACAGGATAAATCCTAACAAGCCTAACTACAGCTGAAATGACTTGTTAGGATTCTATCCGAAGAACTTCACCTTCTCTGCCACAGCCTTTTCTTATACTATTCAATCCCTACGTACAATGCTTGACTTAAGGAAATAAATTTTTGAATTATAAGCATTAGACTCTTGTGTTTGTAGGCAGTGCTTGATTCTGAATTTCTTCTGTCCATCTAGTGAGCATGCAGTCTGCCTTCAAAGTGCAATAGATCATTCTTGTGCAGAACTTACTGTATTTTCAAGCAGTTCATGCTGTTTGCACGTTGTAGTAAGAGGTACTTAAACAGCACAGGAGAATTTAAGTGAATGCATAGAGATATTTGCAGATTTGATCGCAGCTCTATAGTCCTGTATTACACTTAAGTTCTACCAGTGAGAATGGCGATGCTGAGAACAGATGAGTACTTCAAAGATCCGAGGCTGCATCTCAGAAGTGAATCTTTATTGCTGGCGTTTGGGGATTAGGAGGGAGGGGCAAGCTTTTAACCTATAAAGAAGCTAGCAGTTAATTTCTAATAGTTGAGATCGCCGGCAAGAAAATGATTAAAGATCAAACTGTGTATTTACCTGCTTTACAGTTACATGGAGATGATGGAGGAAGTTTTTGTAACAAACCAGCTTTACTGTCACCTTCTTTTTTATGTATCATTCAGTCCCAGTGGTGTGAATCTGACGGGTTTGGTGCGAGGTGCTGGCCAGCAATATGTGATCTTTGCTTATGGCTCTTTTCAGCAATCAAGGCATATCGTCTGTTAATTTTAAAATCACCGTACGCAGTTACTAAGAATAAGCATTCATGCTGTACCATAATCACAGGTATAGCTAGACACATTGTAGAAGTTGGTTTCAACAAAAGAAATAACCTTCTTAAGGTCTTTATGCCTTTAAGCAACAGAATACATCTATTCAATGCTTGTGAAGAAATGCTGCTTATTTCAAGAAGTGATTATTTAACATGAGTATAGAAAGGCATTCTGTGGCAAATGTTTAACTACTAAAAATACAAGCTGTTTTTCAGGTACAATTCTCTAACTTCTGTCAGTAATTTTTTTTTTTTCCAAAATCAAGACATCAGAGGAAAAACCCCACACAATTTCATTACCGAATCATTTGCAATTCATTATTACTTTCAGCTACACATTTAACATTACAGAAAAGATTTGTCTGATCCATAACTGTAAAAGTGAACTACTATAGCAGGAAAACCAGCATTTCGTTTTAGAAGAGCATCAGTACCCGAGAACACACAATTCCTTACCTGAAAGCTTTTGGTTTACCTGCAGAAAATGTGTCTTCTTAGTCTTAAAAAGTAGGCAAGCCTCTCACTAGCACTAATGTTACTCCAAAAGAAGGTATAATAGGTCCTTTATATTGTAATTTTCACTGTTTATATGCAAGAAGTGTGCTGGGTCTGCTCACGTAGGAATAAATAAATAAAAAAAAGGCAGTACAAACTGAACAGCAGCTAACATATGAAAGTAAAAGACCTCTAGTGGCCATAACCTGAAGTTAAAGAAGGCTTCCTTTTGTGGAAGACAAAATGGTTGGGTACGACAAACTGCAGCTGGTACTTTGGTGATGTGTGCCTTCGCTGCCTTGCTGATGTAACAGAAGTACGAAGTGAATCAGAGTTCAAGTGAGAATCTGAGCAGTACCAAGTGGAAAGGAAATTCTGGTCAGAGGGGCTGGGGAGTCCCTTTAGCAATTCTAAACCAGTGCAATGAAAAGATCCAAGTAAATCTAGAAAATGATTTTGCATGCTCATCTACTTCATAGTTTCTTATTTTAATAAAATCAAAGCATTTAAAGCAGGTTCCCTTTTAAAAATAATTAAAACTTCAGCAAATTATAAGGCATCAATGAGGAGGATTCTTCACTGTCTTAAAGGAAAACTGCAAATCATTAAGCTCACTGTTATTGCTTGAGAGATAAATGTCTGTGACTTTCAGTAAATTACAGTGAAAACCTAGGATTATAAATAATTTTATATCTTTCAGCATTTCTCCTTTAGGAATTGAGAAAAAAAATATTTCCTTTTGAGGAAGTTTGAAAAGTTTTGAGAGGTTAAAGTAATAGTATTCTATAGAAGTTTTACGGAGTTCTGTAATGGCTACTTAAATGCCTGCAGAATGTAAAAAATATCCTTTCTTGCAATATTTCTTCCTGTGAATAACCTATGTTTCTAGAATGATTAGAAAATTTTGATGCTAATAGATTTTCTTCCTATGAATTGCTAATGAAAGAAACCTGGGCAACATCATGTGCCTTTTAAGTGTCTTAAGGTAGTATTGAGTTGTACTTTTATATATAAAAGTTTTCATGTCACAATGTGTGTTTCCAAGCAGCGTTTCACAAATGACGCGGCTTTCTCACCAGAGCCTACCCCTTGTCAGGGTAGCTTTCGAATTATCCTTTTCGAGTTCTTAGTTTGTTTCTTTCCTCTGGTCTTGCCAAAGCTTGAATGTTATTTTATTTTTACATACATAAAAGGATTTATTAGGCATTTAGAGTAGTCCAACTTTAGAAAGAATACAATGCAGTATCTTAAGTAATCTGCATGTGTTGATTTCTGTCTGGTTTTCTTTCAGAGTCATTTTGTGGCATGCATGACAGCGATCTTAAACCAGATGAACAACCAGCATTATTCAGTTTACATTGAAACTTTTCAGACAAGTTCAGAACTAGTGGTGAGTACAAAATAATCATGGAAGTGATAAATAATACTAAGTATTTTATTTCCTGTGAAAAATCAGTAGTATTGTTTTGGAGTATCTTGCCTTATTCGTCCTAGAATTAAGTCTGTTTCTGTGTGTTTTCTGCCTCTGTCATTGTGTTGCCTCCCTCTTCTAATGGTGACCTTAGACAATACTGTAATCAGAAATTTGGAAAGATATAAATATCACTGTTGTTGACCCTAGCACTGAGGTGGTAAAATAATAATGAAGAATAAGTAATGGGATCTTTGTGTTATACTGTTCTGATGAGACAAAAACCCACAACAAAACAAACCCTCAACCAAATAAACCCTCCCTCCCCCCTTTGCACATGGCGATCCATTTCCACTTTTCATTTTCTCTATTGAGCCTACTCCTGGTCCAGATAATGTTGTATGCTAAATGCAGTAAATGCCTTATTATTGCAACACATCGATTTATGCCAGTCGTTTCTGGCATAATTTAATGATACTTGGGGTATATTCTAGTTTGTGCCAGTGGTCACTGTGTTCTAGAAGGTTTCAGTAGTCCTATGTCTCTCCGTTTATACTCCTGACATAACTCTGAAATAAGTCTGGGTATTGGCAAAGGTTTTGATTGCACCATATACAGTTTGTCCATGGAGGTAATATTTTCAGCTGGCAATATTTGTCCATTTTCCTTTCTTTCTTAAAGTCAGAGTGGTGCCATAACTGAAATCCTAACAGATTAAATATTGGGTAGCGCTTGCAATTCTTCATGTGCTTTAGTTTACTTGAAAATGTAACAGTATTTTAACATAATTCCAGCTCCAAGCAGATGGGATACTTGGTCCTAGAACTTTTAGTAATCCTTAAACTACTTCAACAGTTCTGCAGAGGAAAAAAATTTAAAAAGACAAGACATCAATATATTCAATGGGGTTTGCTGTTTGTAAAGGCCTTGGTTTCTTGTCTTCTCATTTTTTTCCGTACCATAACTACATGTCAGTGAAGAGGACAAAGATTTGTTTTCAAGTAATGCTGTTGAGAGCTATTGTTCACTTGGTTCTCTGTAAGTAATATGACAAGAAAGAGTACAAACTTTGCAGAGAGTAGCTTGTGAGGTTTCGGTAATAGATGATGACATTTCAGCTGGCTGGTCACGCAGACTTCTTGGTGACTTGCTTAGAAGTTCAAGGGTAAAACCGCGTATATGTGCTATACATGAAATAGCCCTGAAATGATTATGTTCGTTTAAATTAAGTTCATTATACAGCGATCTCTAAATACTTCTAGGAACAGAAATAGTGTTTGTTTTGTTTCAAAACTTTCTCTCGGTGCCTTCAATTTTTAATTTAGAATACTAAATTTGGACTAAATAAAAAATACTATACTTGTCAAATCTATTAATTCTTTATGCATAGTGAGACTGTTTTGCTAATTAGTAAAAAATTCAACAGCTTTACTCCAAAGTACTATAACTTTTTATTTCCATTCATTTATGGCTTATCTTTTCTTAAGAGCCCAATGTAATGACTTTTAGCTTTCATTTGGAATCTGAGACTGCTGTTTTACAGGACTTCAGTTCCAATCTTGGGCTTACTGATATCACCAGGAATTTTTCTATTGACTTCACTGGGAGCAAAGTGGGGCCCTCCATCTCAGTTCTTTAATCACAGCAGGAACACTTAAACTGTGTTAGAGTCACAGCCTTACTGTATTTTGTTGTTCTAGGACTTCTTGATGGAAACATTCATAATGTTCAAAGATCTCATTGGGAAGAATGTTTACCCTTCAGACTGGATGGCCATGAGCATGGTGCAGAACAGGTAAAATGGGGCTGGAGGATCAGTGCTCATGTTCCATCTGCTTGTGAAAAGTGAACTCGTTTCATATCTTACAAAAAGTTTTGCTGTGCAGTCTAAGATGATTATATCATTCCAGTTTGGTGAATGCCAAGGTCATAATCTGAAATAATTTACTGACAATACATTAAATAGCTGCCTGTGCTTTCAGTCTGCTTACAATGGAAAGGGGAAAAAAATGTATTTAACAGTAAAGTGGAAGTACATAGTTGGTTTCCATGTTGACAGTCAACAGAAGCAAAACTGTAAAAGGCCTGTTGAATCTTAAATGCACAATTTCTGCACAGGGCTAGAATGTCCTCACTAATATGTCAGCAAGTTCATTGTGATGCAGAAGTTATCAAACACAAGTTTCTTTGCGAAACGATATGGTTGCTTGGATTGCTAAAAGGTCCGATGACAAAGACCAAATCTTTGAGCGCAACGCAGTATTTGCAGGAGGAGGTTGGATCCACAGTGCTTACTGTAGCTCATATTCTTGAGGAAATGTATTGCTATACTATAGATCATTTGGGGTTTCATCATGATTGATTACTTCAAACTCAGGTATATTGCCTCTGTAGATCCAGATGGCGTCTAAACAAAAGTTTGTGTAATCAAATTTATCGTGGTCCCTATTGTTTGCTCTATGAGAGCTTGCTATTAATAAGAAATCTTTGAGTACTCTCATATTACAAAATTGACTGAAGGAAATATCTTGTGGACATAAACTGTGCAGACTGTACACCTTTACCCACAGCTATCATCTGTCTGTTTTGGTGTCACCATAAATGGTGGGGGGATAAACAAAGTATTGCTTGATCTCTGTAAAGCAGGACCACTGTTGTCTTGGTGTTAGGATTGCAAGTAGCATAAGTGAAATTTCACGTTGTGCAGATTTTGCTGCCCCATGAGCTCTTTTCAATTTATCACTTCCATATCATGTGATACTGAATTGGAAAGAAAAGAGAAGTGATCTTTCTGTACCTTCACCACTGGTAATGGGTTTAGACAGCTGGCTTGGGCCAGCGTATCACAGATGGATTCCTTCAGAGTATCTTTGAAATATTGCTTGTTTGAAGAGGAAAGAAATGTTCTTCCCTTGAGGTGTGAGTTTTGTTGTTTATTATGGGCATCAGTTAGAAATGAATGTTTTTGGCAACAAGGAAAGGCCAGTATATAGGGTATACAGGATGGGCTATGTGAGGATTTATTTCCTAATAATTGTTCCTAGCCGTTCTGAGGTACTGACTTTTTTATTTTTGTGTCTCTAGTCTGTAACAGAGGAAAGCAAGGGAGAGTTGGACTGAGAATGCAAAGTAAAACACGTGGCTGCTCTAAACAAAGTTAGTTGGTTCAATTTGTTTATTTGTGGAATGTGCAGGTGAGGAAGAGTTTCCTCAAAATTTGAACACACAGAGGTTTTACAAGCATATGTAGAAGAAATTGAAGAAAAATGTAACTGTGAGCATGTGACCACCTTACCTTGTGGATTTATTTTTTTATTTGCTGGATTTCTTTCTCTTCATACTTAGTGAAAATCATGGCTAAAAACCTTACTGAAAGGGATCTGGATTTGGGGAAAAAACCTCACTTCATTTACATTTTTTATTTATTTGGGTGTTACCTTCAGGGCTGGACTTCTTGCTTCTTCTTCTCAAAGAAACACTTTGAGTTTATATGCTGGATTGTGAAGTGAATATGCTTTCTTTTTTTTGAGCAAGACTTCTGTTGGCGAGGTGGATTTTGAACACCTGTACTATCATTATTCTGGTTTTGTAGGAATGGCAGTTACACTGAGTTTTCTGGAAGTCACAGAGAGACTAGTCTAAGAATGAGGTCTCAAAGATGCATAGGTTCCAATTAACTTAAAGTCCACGATGCTGTTTATTTGAAATGTTACAGTTATGTAATTTTACTCTTCCAGTTTTATAATATTGAAAAGGAGAGAACAGAGGATACTTAATAAAGTTGATAATTGCCTGGGAGTGTTTGGTCTTGAGGAAAAGATTTTTCTAAGAACGTTTACAACATTATGATATCAGATTTTGATATTGGATACACTGTCATCTACGATTTGAATGGAGTGATGTTAAATGAAAAGTTTTTCTTTCATCTGTTCCATGATCCAAAGCGAGGATTATGGTTCTAGTGGGTAGTGATGATGGCAGTGAGGGCTCAGGTGCCTAAACCTCACTTTCTGTCACTCACGTACACTAACGTTCATGCAGAGAGATCGCTAACCCCTCTTCTGAGGCGGGCAGATACATATGTGCTGGTGGATGTGTCCATTCCAGGTAAGGTTTTGTAAATGATAGTAGTTTCATCCCACTTGTTTCTCTGTCTGAGCGAGTCTTTGGCCTATGGAGGTAAAATCTGATTCAGTGCACATTCTTCTGTTGCTGCTGCTGCAATTTGCAGTTATTTTTAATGTAGCAAGGATTACTCTTTAAAAAAGTATCAGCTTAGTACTAAAGTAACCTAATGGTCTTCTCTTGCATGTAAGCATATCACACCTTTCATATATAAAACTGTTTCTCTTATCTAGAAAATGCTGTTAACATCTGCATTATTCACAAGTATACGTTTTTCTTTATTCTGTGGGAGTGGGCAAGTATCAATCCTTGTTCAAAGAATATGCCTTTGGGGCCTGGGGGTTCACCTGGTGGTATCTATTTTGCCTCAGTTCCTGACAATGGAAATTCATTTGTGGTACTGTACATTTGTTGATAATGCCTCCTAACGGCTCTGAACTTTGGGGGACAATTTGGCCCAGGCAGCCTTTGTTGCTCTAAACCTTATACTGCATTGGACAAGTCAAATGAAAGTATTTAAAGAAAGAAAGTCAGCATTAAAAAAAAAAAATGTTTAGAAGCTATTTAACAGTGCTTCTGTAAACACATTGCTTACCTAAATTGCTTTGGCACTGTTTATACTCTTTGATTGTGTTGCTGTTCCCAAGATTACATAAGGAAATGAGTTACTGATCTTACTTTCATGTCTTAATTCTATGTTATATTAACAACTAGGAGGGGCGATTTTTGTTATCAGTCTTTACAGAAATTTGGTTTGGATTTTTTTGTTTGGATTTTTTTTTGAGGGGGCAGGTGTTATATGAAATAAATTGAAGAATAATTTAGATTTCTAGATTTGTCATGTTAACATGCTTTACTGCAAACCAGAGAAGCAGCAAAGAAAAAGTCAGAAGGGGTCAGGCTGGTGTCTCTTATAATAGCAATGAGAGAAGAAAATAAAAAAGCACAAACCACAAAAAGTGTTAGCACAGCTCAGGTTTTGCATTCTTAATTCACCTGTTCTGAGTAGGAGGCTGCGTGCAGACCTTTTTGTGCCTGAAGGATGTATTTTACCTTAAGAGTCTCTCCTTTCTGAATTTGCAAAAATATTAGTTACAGGCTGTGCAGCATGTCTATTGTGTAACCTAGCCAATGGCGGAATGGAGTTGGCACTTCTTCCCCACGGGCATTCAACAAGGCCTGACAGTCTCCCCCAGATGATCTCTTGTATTTTGTAGCTTGCAGGGTGCCCTGGTTTCAGCTGGGGTAGAGTTAATTTTCTTCCTAGTAGCTGGTATAGTGCTGTGTTTTGGATTTAGGATGAGAATAATGTTGGTAACACGCTGATGTTTTAGTTGTTGCTAAGTAGTGCTTACGCTAAGTCAAGGACTTTTCAGCTTCTCATTCTGCCCTGCCAGCGAGGAGGCTGGAGGTGCACAAGAAGCTGGGAGGGGACACAGCCAGGACAGCTGACCCAACCTGGCAAAGGGCTATTCCATACCGTACGATGTCATGCTGAACAAAAACTGGGAGGGCTGGCCTGGCTGGGCATCGGTCAGTGGGTGGTGAGCAACTGCATTGCGCATCACTTGTTTTGTATATTCTTTCATCAGCAGCTGGGATCCCTTTCTAGGGAAGGGAGCATTGACAAAGCAGCTGGAAAAGGGGCACAGGCCCTCAGCCTCTGGAGGTGACTCCTGTCAGGTGTGGTTTAACCCGGCAGGCAGCTAAACACCACACAGCCCTTCGCTCACCCCTCTTCCACCCCGCCCCCACACTGGGATCGGGGAGAGAATCAGGAAGAAAAGGTAAAACTTGTGGGTTGAGACAGACAATTTAATAGGACAGAAAAGGACAAAACAAGTGATGCACAATGCAGTTGCTGTGTCCCCTCCTAGCTTCTTGTGCACCTCCAGCCTCCTTGCTGGCAGGGCGGTAGGAGAAGCTGAGAAGTCCTTGACTTAATGTAAGCACTGCTCAGCACCAACTAAAACATCTGTCTTAGCAACATCCTAAATCCAAAACACAGCACTATACCAGCTACTAGGAAGAAAATTAACTCTATCCCAGCCGAAACCAGGACACAGGGAAAGTGGACATTGGAGGAATTTTGCTGTAGGATATACTGCAGTACAGAAACGTAAAATCAGAGTACATTTACTTAGCGGCAGAGGAAAGGGAAGAGCTTAACTAGTACTGCAAGTTTGGTCCTGTTTGCAGGTAAAAGGTGTTCCTGATGAGCAGGAACACATACACAAAAACAGACAGTGCGTACATGATATCAGAGGTATTTCTACTAAATGTTAGATGTCTGGCGTGGATAAGGGCAAAGGAATGAGAAAATAACTTATAAGGTCCTGGGGAATTTTAATTTTTTTTTTTTTTAATTAGAGAGAGAGAGAGAGAGTGTGCGCACCATCTGGGAAGGGAGACACCTCTGTCCAAAGGAAGGGAGAATGGACACATTGATGTCCAGGAGAAACTGGTAGGAGAGTTGAAAGAATGGGAGTAGAAGCTTAATTGACTGAACTTACTTAGTCAAGCTTCATCTGTATCAAGATGGAATGATTTAACTCAAATTACTTTAAATTACTATTATAAATAATGTGCTGTTTGCTCCCAAAGGGTGTTCTGAGTCCCAAAGCCCATTTGAAGGAGGCAGAGGCTGTGTGTACTAGTCTTACTGGACTGGGAGTATTCTTTTAGCAACTGAGAATCAAAAAGCGGAATGAACTACTTTTTTTTTTTTCCTGTTTTTTCCTCTTCTTCCATTAACAGCAAGATGGGAAGAACACTTTTGTGGCATGCTAGATGCGGCAGAACACCTTGGGAAATAGTAAAATCCTCATTGAGGTCATGAGGATATATCATCTGAGTTATTTTTGTGATCCTCCAGGTAGATTTAATTAACTTTTGTTCTAATGAATGTTGCTTACTACACACTTCTTACTGGTTGCTACTGCTTGTATGTGCACTTTATTCCACTTATGGTGCTTAGACCATTGGCTATTAGTTTATTAAAAGCAGTAATTCCTAGGTACATGGCATTAGTGGGGAAATGCTTTGCTGGTTTAGGTAATACCATGTAGTCTGCTTATCTCTCAACTGTTCATAATTTTAATTTAAAGGCACGTAATTCCTCCCAGGAAATTCCCGTACCTTATTGTCAACATGAAGTGCGTAGGGAGTCAGATTCACTGAATAAAAGAAATGGTTAGGGGGGTTAGCAACTGAAGGGAAGTATTCACATCCCTTCCTTCTGTTCCTCTGGGCTTTGAAATGGTAACTGCTCAGATGGAGTTTGAAAGTACTTGATATTATCATAATTAGTACCTGGACTCAGTTTTGGTTGGTGTCCAGTCTAAAGAGGCTTAGTAAGCACTTTCATTGTTTGTGTGTCCATTTGAGTTGTTTTTTGAACCTTGTTGACATTATATTAGATATGAAAAATAAAAGGAAACAGTTTTTCACTAGTACATTTCAAGGTCAGATCCTATTTGCTGAAAAACTCATGTGAGATAACACGGTGGGGTGTTTTCTAACACCAGTAGTTAGGCTTTTTCTAAATATGTTTTCATTACCTGTATATCTGAGTGTTTTCAGACATCTGTCGGAGTCAAGTGTTCCCCAGCCCCTTTTAAGTCTAACTTGAAAGGTTTAGCGCTGCAGGTATTTGGCAAAACAGCTGGAAATGTTGCCAATTTTCTTTCATTATACATACTAAAAATAGCTGCTTATTTGCTGATGAACTGCTTTGTAACACCCTCAAGACCTGGTTCTCATGTAGCTCGCATGTTGCAGCAGCATTATTAATTCAGCAAAATCTCATTATGGCTTCAAATCAGTGCCACCTGCACCCCTGGGTACCTCACCATTTCCCAGACTGCCAGGAGCTATGGGTTCTGTTGGTATCATTAGGTGCAGAATAGGTTCTGATTTGTCACCTAGCAAGGGACAGTAGGGATTTCTTTTTAAGAAAGGGACAGTAGGGATTCCAGACCTGGGTTTTTTCATAGGTCATCTGTGAATGGCTCTGTAAAACATGACTTCTGAAAAACATGTTTTCCACACTATACATCTGCATGTTTCTGAACAACTCCACCTTTGAATGGAAAAAGTCTTCTCAGAAGAACTAGCTGCTTATACTATTGTCCTGTGAAACTCGACAAAATGTTGCTTTATGCATTATGAGGAGATGGAATTTTTCAAGTTGCAGTCTCAGTCTTTAAGTAACAAGCACACCTAACAAATTCAGTGGCTGTTGGACTGCTTTTTCTTTTAAATTTTCTGAAGAGAAAACCTGAACAGCTGGTAGTCACAATTTAAGTGTATTATTTAAGAACAGTATCTATAATAGTTTGGGAGAGAAGGCAGACTGAACAGTTGGCAGAATGTAGGGAAACATGCCTTTTTTCAAGCAAGAAGCTTAAGTATTTATGGGAGAGATGCTACAAACTGTATTTCTACTACCAACTCACTAGATTTCATAGAATCATAGAATATCTCAAGTTGGAAGGGAGAAAACCCCCAAATTAATTCAAATATTAGAACTGCTTCTCAGTTTTCCATCTCTGTTGGTGGAAGTGAAAGCTTGTCATATTTTCATGTTTTGGAAATCTTTGATGCTGTGATATATGTATTGGTGTCAGCGGGTATTGTGACTATTCACAGACACTAATGGATCTGACTATACACAAGGTACACAAATTCAGCTGATAAGAGTACGTGTTATCCTTTACTCCAGCTGGTGCTGTAATGTTGTGTTCAATTTATAACAACTGTGATGAGATTTTAAAATCAGGAATACTGTTTTAATTACAAAAATAGGGAAAAAAATCCTCCTTAACTTTAATTCTTTGAGTATTAATATGAAGTGGTTCTACTCTCATAGGAAATGTAGAAGGAAACTCAGGTTTATTCTATCAAGCTATGCTTTAACGGTTTGCTTTAAACATTGCCTGGCTCGTTATTTGTCTTGCAGAGAATAAAAAGGGGCATTTATTTATATATTTATTCCTCAGAAGAAAAAAAATTACAAGTAGTTTAGGTAATTTTAACTCTTGTTTTTCAAAGATGTATTGGGAGTTAGGATTCATTTATGTAACTAAGGTTGGATGACAGTGTTGCAGTTTATTTTGCACAAATAAGGCAGAACTTAGAAGGCTGATCTGTTGTATCCCAGTAACTCCTTTCTTTGATCTCATTTTCCTCTGGCAACTTTTGACTGGCCTAGGCATACTTGACAGAAATGCAGCTGTTTTTCTTAAGGGCTTGAATTTTCAGGGGGTCAGAATGCATTTACACATAGGCTTATGGCATATTGCAGAACTTTAATTTTAATATATGAAAAAGTGTTTTAAGCAACAAGTATAAATGTCTAATGAGAATATTCTTTTATGCACGTGCACAAAACGGTAAATGAAGTATTATAACAAGTTCAAACAGTTTGTACTGTTCAGTCATTGCTTTAATCATGTGTAGTAATAAGATGTGTCCTTGGACAGTTTGTTTTTGCTATGAGACTAAAAAATGCCCTTGCTGAAATGCAATTTCCCTATTAATATAAAGTCCCTTTCAGCGGCAAAGGACATCTTATTGATTGATTGATTGATTGTTTGTCTTGCTGGGGTATTTGGTACGCCGTGTCCCAGTGTTCTCAGATTTCTGTCTCCTTTCTGTTAAATCTAGGTAACTCGTTTCCTAGTTGTCTTTCCCAGTCCCTACAAAAGTCAGTGTAATAGGGCAAATGGCGTAAGGTTAGTCCCAGGAAAATGGAATAAGGCAGATAAAGAGAAGAGGCAGTTGTTTCACTGTGGGTTGTAAATTTGCTTCCATGGAGAGTTACGCTTCCAGCTGTGGCTGCTATGTCTGGCTGAGTCATTTAGTGCTGCGATGTCAGTTAAAAGCCTAGCAGAGAACATCTCTTCCATCTGTAGGTGTCTGAGTCTGGTTGTGCCTGATGCAACCCTGCTTTTCAATCACTTGCATCTTTCTAGCACCAAATACTACGCGATGCTTATTCTGCACTGACTCTGCATGTTGCTCGTTGTTACCCGTGTTGTGGAATTATCTGCTTACCAAGAATCTAAACACTTAATTATGTGGTGACTGCAGCAGATCATCCGCTCAGCAAGATAGGCTATTGCATATCACGGTTGTGGTACACAATGGATGCCTATTACTTTTTGACGGCAGTCTTTTAGTCTTTTATCTAAAATGCAGAGAGAAAACATGCTGTGAGATATCCCTTTCCCACTCCCATTGCACAGTATCTCATCTTTCTTGGTACTGACTGCGAGGATGCTCCTGCTTCTAGAGGTCTCCTGAACTAAAACAGAAGTCTTCAGTAGAGAGAACAACTCAACATGGAAAACCAACTTCTTTTAGTTTGATGTTTTCAGAAAGTCAGTACGATAAACTGTTATTTTTCCAGATACAGCTTGGACTTGCATAAAGAAATCTCTAAGGTTCTTTGCTGTGTGTCCTGTTATAAAATATTTTTTGTATGTTTTCAGGTATTTTAATTTTAGTAAAACATTTGGGGATTAAGACAATGAGTAGTATTTTCCACTCTGTAGAACATACGTGCAAATGAGTAAAATAAATAATGAAGAGATTACCCACATAAACTGTTCTAAATATGTCACTACAGAAAAGACTGAAAATACAAATTCAGTGTTCATAATTTTCATCAAGTGTTGTAAATGCTGTTGAGCAATCTTTCTGTGTTACCCTTTCTGATGAGTAACTTTGGCCAGCACTTCATATCTTAAGAGATTTTTCAGGAAATTAAATATATACAATTTTCTCATATTTAACATTATTTCAAATAGTTGTTTTCATATTTTTAAACAGCAACATCACAAAATAACCCTGCTGTTGTATTATGCATTTGCTGCATAATGATCTTTTTTTAAAGTCATAATCTGCTGATTCAATGCAACTTCTTGTGTATTGATAGTTTTGGCTGTAAAGTAGTAAGCTCAAGTGAGCGGCAATTAGACAAGAGGCAGATGCATAGTACCTGTAATTACCGATCATATTTTTAGCTTCAGAAAAAGCTAGGCTTCCCTAAAAGTAAAGAAATTATGTATTCTAGATAAAAGGTATTCACTTGCTAAATATTTTCAACAAGAATACCTGAAAAATCAAAAGTACATGGACTATGTTAAAGTATAATGCAGGTATAGAGGAGGGATTGCAAATACAGAAAGCTTATGTAACAGGGGAAAGAAAAAGCAAAGCTCAAATCCTACATTTTATCTTTAAAGTTTTATGGTGAGATTATGAATAAAGTACAGAGCTACTTTATAAAGAACAAAACAAAGAAACAAAACCCCAGAGATAGCGTTATCCACAGTGTTATCCGTTAGTTTCATGTAATTCTACAATTTTAATCCTTTGTGTGAAATAATAAAAGTGTAGGCCCTAGAAACATCTGTGAAAATATGTTTACCAAAGTATCACCTTTGCACCATTCTTACATATATAGAAATGAAGACTAAATGATATGTACAAGTATTACAGTACAGGTAAATTAGTGTCAACAGGTGAAAACAAAAATCAGTGGAAGAATGGAGAAGTAATTTCACAATATTGATTCAAACTTCCTTCAGAAGTGAAGGCCATGAGAGCTTTTATTAGTGTGTGACATCTGAGGTAACCATGTTAAGTCATTACATTCGTGTATGCTAACTGGGTTTCAGCTTTGTATCTTATTCCCAGACTTGATCTAGCACCAAAGACACCATGTGATTTTTATTTTTTTTTAATTCAGAATATTTCTACTCTGCAAACAATTAGCTGCAATGCACAAAAAAGGAAAGTAGGCTAAAGTGAGGAGATACTCACAATATAAGGAAAATTCCTGAAGATACCTTTCAAACTAAGTTACTTAGAGTCCAGTATGACAGCTTTTTGTACGCTTAGTTTTCAGCTATGAAGTTTCTTAACGCATGCTAAACATCACATTTTCAAAAGAGATTGGCATAAATGTGTACCTAATACGCAGTTTTGAAAATGTATTTTGATTCCTAAGTGGGAGATAAGCAGTCTTTAAAACATGCTTTAGGTAGATGCTGAAGGAAAAGCTACATACAAAGAGACTGTTGGCAAAGTCCAGAGATCTCGGACGGAAACTTCGGTTGTGTAGCATCAAAGCAATTGCTCATTCTTGCCTTTCTCTAGGTGTTGCTTTTGTACTGCTGTCAGATTAACTCTGATACATTATAGCATGTATTAGTTTTGTACGCTTGGCATAGCTATTCAAGGTAAATTTTCAAATAGTACTAATAAAGAAAATGAATTGTACATAACAAACAATTGATAATTGAGAGAAGAGAAGCTGGATAGCAGGTATTTTTAAGCAGTTATTTTCTGACCATGCTATTTGGATAGACTCTCTGGCTGTACATTGAAAAAGAATTTAGGAAAATGACAATTGCTTTATCATTAGAATTCGATATCGATGGTACAAAAAAATGATTCTTCAGTCTGTAGTGATACTGAGTTGACACAGGGGAGAAATATGATTAAATTATACTACTTTCTTTGCACCACTGGCCATATTTTTCCAGTTACCATGGAAGTGGATTGCTTCCTAAGTGTTGCCATTATTGTGCTCTTAATAACTAGGTTTCACACAGCTACAAGGTTTTTAAATAGTGTTTCCATCTTGCATTGCTCTTCATTTCTAAATCAATGATAGCTTGCCACATTATTAGGAGACAGTTTCTGCTGTTGCCTTGTAAAGATTTTTGTTACTATCTTTTCACCTGTTTTCTCAGGCTTTCTCCTGCTGTTCTGTTTTGGTCACTGAAATAGTAAATGTGTATTTTTAATCTCTCCAGTCACACTGATTGCTTGTCTGGTCTCTCTTCTGGGTATTTTATATTTTCCAGGTTTAGTTTATAATTGCTGATCGCTGTTTGTCATTGACAATGATCAGCATTTGGGATTGGGTCTGACCCACTTCACTAGTCTCCTCTTTATTTAACATGCCTTCTAGCTTTGCACACAAGGAGGAAGAGGAAAGATGACAGAAGCCTACAAGAGAATCAGTTGACTTCAGCTGCTTTTCCTTTGTGCTTGCTTCATGTTAAAATACCTATCGGGTGTCTTTCGCAAAGCATTTTATGCGGATGCTACTATCAAGGCAACATAAATTATGTGGGAGTATTATTTCAGCTCTGCTATTCCCTACTCCACATTTCATATAATTGGCATGCTGGCAAGACCATGTCTATCAGAACTCAGAAAAGATCTTCAAAACGATAGTCAGTGCATCTCCTAGGCTTTGAAAGAGCTCCCCTCATATTCCTCGTCTGCTTAAGTAGAGGATTCAGCAGTGAAAGTGCTGATTGATCAGTCTTTGGGGATTACAAAAAAACCACCTGCCAAACTGAAGGTAGTGTAACTCCTTCTGACTTTAATTTGTGGACCAAATTCTCTGAAGGAAAAGCACTTAGGGTTTGTGGGAAGAAGTTCTGGGTTTTAAAAACTCTCCATGTCTTCATTGTTTTTTCAGATGTGATTTAAAAAAACCCCATATATTCCAGCATTTTAACGGTTTCCTTCAGTAAGAGCTTTCACAACAACACAGGAAATAATGTTCTTTTAAAGCTTACCTCTATTTTTCTGTGTCTGATTATCCAGTAGAAGTCTGTACTTGATTAATTTTTTCCATGGGACATTACATCAATGTAATCAGAGCTTTAGAAGACATATCAAACATGAGTTTGAGTTGATGCTCATAAATACCTAAGAGACCTAATTCAGCCTTCACCTCAGTATCTGAATTACTCCTCTCAAAGTTGAAGCAGTGAACTCCCAGATTTTAGAGTCTTGTGAACTTGAAGACATTAAAGAGCATCTCACTGCTGTTGGACCACTGCTTTAAAATAATTCATGTGTAAGAGTCTGAGGAAAGGTCAGTTCGTGATTTTGGGAACATTTATAATTCTGTACCTGATTTAGGCAACTTTCCCAACATAATTTTGTGGACCCAGAAGTGTTCTACGTCTGAAACTAGGTGCAGAAAAATGCCAGCTTTTGCAAAGCCACCTAAGAACGGGCAATGCCAATTTAAGTTTCGTGTTGTTTTTTTGTTGTTGTTGTTTTGGTTTGGTATTTTTACTGTAATCATCTCTTTGTTTTATGCTGCAAGGAGCTGATGCACTAATTCTAACTTGTTTGCTAAAAATACTTTGGAGTTCCAGATCTATATTTTAGGTTTATCACCTATTTGCACTTCAAAAGCAAGGACAATGTGCAGACCTATTTTACTGTTAAATAGAGAGTCATCATCTTCTAAGGAATAGCCTTGAAATCCTACTTTGATTAACAACATGTTGTTTATGAATACAAAGTTGTTTCTTTGCTCCATCTCGGCCCTTCTGTTGTATTTTGTTTGAGGGAGAATCAGTTTGAAATAAAATTTTTATCTTAGGATGACTTATAAATTCTCAGCTTTCTCTGTCTTAAATTATGTATATATGTTACTTACAGTACTGTTCTATCCCTATTTAGAACATACATCTAAGTATTTGAAACTAAATACAGTTGCACAGGTTTCTATTCACTGGGCTTTCTTTCAAGCCAAAATTTGAAAGAAATTTCTCTGACAATACAATAAAGCAAAGCAGAAGCAGCAGGAAATTTAGAAAGGTAAAAGAGAGAGCAGCAGTTGAACCATGGTGATTCTGTTGCTGTCCTAAGCCAGACCCTTGCCTTTTTATACCCAGATTAAGCCCAGAGACTTTGGCCTTTGAAGATTATTCATAAATCTTCAGGCCCAAGATATTGGTATGAACTGTAAATTAGAAGCATCAATCCCCATAAACTCAGGAAATATCATGGAAATTATTGTGGGTAAAGGAATTTCAGCTATTTTAGAACACAATTATTTAAACTGATGAGAAACTAATTCCACATTAAGTGACTGTAGAAAAGTTATCATAATAAAACACCTGAAAGAACATATTTGTAGCCCTGTGTGCTGATTAAAATTAAGGGAAAATATGACAAGAGGAGAAGGTTAAACAGAAAAAACACCTAATGACATTATCTGTATGAGAACTCAGGCCCCTGTGCTTTGGTCAGCCTAGATCAGTCTAAACTTGCAAAGCAAAACTGAGCAGCAATGCCCAGGTTCAGAGAAAAGGGTGAGCTCCAATGATCTCTTATAGAAACAAGGGAAATTAAGTTATATTACACTGTGACAAGATAATCCCTTTCAGTAACTTTTCTCGATAGTGTCTTCTGAAGTCAGACAGTACATACTGGGGTTTTCTGAGCTGTTCTGGGGCACGCTTGTTACCATCTCTTTTCTAGCTCCGTCTTTTCCATTATGTAACTTATAATTGATGACTGATGGTACGAATAATCACGTAAGGAATGATGACTTTGCCAATCAAGTGACTTTAACTCTTCTTGGAGAAATGTTTAGTTCTTTAAACAGGAATATGCTCTCAGTAATAATTAAAATTATATTTTCCTCTTGTTTTCCTCAAAATGTCAAAGTGTTTTAGAAATATCTGTTTAGCTTTATACTTGTGGCTAGTTAATTAATACCCCTTTTTGGTGAAAGGGGAGACTGAGGCATATAGAAATGACATCATTGAGGTAGGACAGTGTGGCATTGGCAGGAGCCAGGAATAGAATTCAAACCTACTGCCTAAGTGGCTTCCGATGACAGGAATAGATACACCCTTTAGGCAAAATAGAAATGCATGAAAATATTTGGAACTTGACAGCCTGTGAGTATTGTGTGCTTCCTGCAAATGTGTCATTCCAGTGTGTCAGATAAAAATATCTGTGAGAATGAAAGGGATATGCACAGAAGATAGCTCACATATCATTATATTATATAGAATCCTGTAAATATTTTTAATAGTATCAGGAATTTTTACTGGACATTAAGTACCTTAGTATTTCTCGGGTATCCTTGGGACTTTTTATGTATGGCTAACATTAAACCACAAGCTTTTCACAAAAATTTAAAAATATGACACACAAGAAATATGTCCACATTATGAAATAGATTTGCACTAATAAATTTCACGTGTGTTTAAGTTATGGTTATTTCTACCATATCGTGCCTATTTCTGTGGTAAAAGACAAATACCTGAAAGCGTTGGGAGTCTTAATGTAAGACAAATTATCAGCACCATAGCAGGTTCTGCCCAAACCGGATCTTTAGGTGGCATGTTTCACCACAGGCGCTGGAGCAGTGTGTAAATGCACAGAAGCTGGGAAATGGAAGTCTCAAAAATGGAGGACACCCCCTCCTACCCCAACAAAGGACTTTCTGAGTGACGGGAAGCGCTGCTCTCTGAGCAGCTGGAGCTGAAGAACTCGATTACATGAGTTGGCAAGAAATATACTTTGTAAATCAAAGGAGAATCTAGAGCAATATAGTTCTACAGAAAGGACATGATGCTAAAAAGGCCTTGACCCAAAACTCCTACTCGAAGAGTAATGGGGATGCTGACAGACAGAATAACATGTGGGTGTCCGTGATTCTGCCTAGCTGTGTATTTTTTTTGTGCTGTCTAAAGTAGACCATTCCTTTTAGAATCCCCTTTTTTTTTTCAAAATTGTAAGCTGTTTGTGTCAAGCATCAGGCAGTTTTGTAGAGATAAATGTACCCATGCGAGTGAAGCGTTAGGGAAGAATGTGTTTATTTTCTTATGGGTAGCGTGGGGCAGCTTGCAGAGGAAATTGCATTTTCCAGAATAAGAGTTGATCACATAAAAGGCTGAAAAGAAAGTACAACAGCCTGTTCAGACCAACTTAGGCTAAAATTGCAGTGGATACACAGGGCAGTCCTGTGATTATACAGAGGTTGTTTAGGAGAGTGGTGATAGCCTGCAAGAACAGTATTGAGCAAAATCAGGTTTCTTGAGCTTGAGATGATTTGATGACACTCAGCATTTCACAGATCAGGCCCTTAATTCAGCTGGCAAGATTAGCTGAGCTCCTGTTAGAAGATTAGATCAGACTATGCCCCAGACCATTGGAAAGAAGCTCATCTGAATGTGTGGGGTGATGCAGTAGAGCAGCACAGCACCCTTAGAAGTCCATTACCTTCCAATGCCACAGTTACTGTAGTAGTTAAAACTGTAGTGTCCCTCTGATCACATTAAGAAAAAGGACTTGGCAAGATGTAACACCATGTATAAATTACTTTTTCTTTGGTCACATCAACGTTACAGAAGAATGTTACGTGGATGGAAAGAAAATATTCTTTAGGTTTTCACGAAGAATTTTTTCCTTATGGAAAACCATAATCATAACAAAGGGTTTCAGTCCGGTCGGTCGGGTTGTTGCCCTAATGAAGCAGTGTGCTTCTTTGGACTATTGCTTAGTGGTTGAGTAGGTTTCCCTGTCCTAAGCCTGCCAACAGCTGAACTTTTGATTTACCTCCCTCATTAAGAAACTGAATTTAGCCCTTGCCAATTTTTTTCTTTTTTTGTGGTGAGACTAAAATTAATTTCACTGACTATTCTGTTTCTGGTAGTGGCTCATAAAGAGCTGCCTAGGGAACAGGGCTGCCAAGTAACACTGTTTGCTGTGTTCTCCCAGCCTCCAGTGACATTTAGTAGTCCTCCCTTCATTTTTCATTTTTGTCTTTGATGTGTCTCATCGCTTTTGAGCCAGTATAAAATCCAGGCATTCACAGCATCCTGTAGAAATGAGTTGCATACCTGAGCAAGACTAGCATAAAAACTCTGTCTTTTTGCTTATTGTGAGTGCACATTCTGATTTTTTTCCAGTGCTCTCCAATGCTTATATGAGAAACAGTGAACATAAGTCTCTCATCTCCGTGGTACTTTCGATTTTATAGAGTCTACCATATCCCTCCTCAGTCACGTAGTATCCCCTGATTAAGGAAACCAGGTCTCGGGCACAATCCATTAAATGTGTTCAATCATTTCTTTGTCACATTTATTTGCTTGGTTTCTTTTCTCTTTTTTACTTCTTGTATTTTTTTATCTTTTTGAGATGGGAGACCAGAGCACCACACAGAATCCAACATGCCTTTGACAGTAACATATGGATATCCTATGGTCTCTTAATCTTTTGCTAATAGTTCTAATTATTGAATTATGGCTTTTTCTGACGCTACTAAACACTAAGACGGTGGGGGGTTTGTGGACTTGCCTGTTATAACTCTTAGATCTTTTTCCGGATCGGTAATAGCTAGTTGACAGTCAGTCATTGTATTTGAACAGTTAGGATTGCTTTTATTTTGCGTTCACCTCTTTCAGGTTGCAGTATGTTCACCCTCAAAGTGTTTCCCATAGAAATATTTCAACTTAAAACTTTTTAAATTTTACCTAGGAAGCAGAGGAAAATGGATCGCTTGTTTTAACAATTGTAGATTGAATGAAACTGAATTATTTAAATTAAAGTTTATAAATATTTAGAGATACAATTGATTCTTGTTTACAAATGTGCTGTGCTGGAAAGTTAGACAAAGAAATTAGCTTTACAAATGTGACTTAATCTTGCTGCATTAATAACAGGCATAAATAGGTGCTGCTTTTCAAGCTAGAGGGATAATGTTCTCACTCTTCCTCTTGGAAGAAATAACTGTATATTGACTCAGGTTTGAATGTGGTTTTATAATCAACCTGAGGAGGAAGATGGACAGAGGGGTCATCCTCCCCTCACCACCTGTGAGAAAACCGAAAAGCTGCGCATAATATCTTTTAATTGGGAAAATGCAGTGGCAGCTCCTAATAATGTAAGTACAGGGAGCGCTTTTAGCTGTCAAACCCATGAGGAGGAGGCAATAACACTCTTGTAAATGATCCGGGTTTGTCACACACAGAAGGTAAAATTGTGTTTGAAAGAATTGCTCTCTCTATTTTCTCAAAAATGCAATGCAGCGTGCAGCAGAGGCAAAGAAATTATATTGTCTGAATTTTTCAATGGAGATCAAGAAACTTTTTGACAATCACGTGCTTAATTTTTTTTTATGTATAGCAGACTATAAATAACATACCATTGCGCAGAATGTCATCTGCTGTGTTCATGTATGTGTGAACTTTGCTTCTTCTAGTGTGTTCAGTCTTTAAATGTGTTTCCGTCAGTATCACACGTGGTTGGAATAGATTCCCAGAGATTATATTCATTTATCTGTATCATTGCTTTTCTTTTTTAGGGTGTTCTTGAGAGCCATCAACAAATTTGCAGAGACAATGAACCAGAAATTTCTGGAGAATATGAATTTTGAAGTCCAAGTAAGTGTTCAGGCTTTTTAGCTGAGTCAAGGTAGTATGTGCAGGTACGATCGTTCTGGTCTGTCAGAGCCCCTTCTGGTACTTTATATATCAGTATCAAAATGACTGTTGATTTGAGTTTGGCAGGATTAGGCCGTCTTTGATATGACATGAAAATCGTACTTTGATTATTTATGATAAGGCATGCAAACAGAGTATTTTGTACTGTGATTCTCTCAGAACTAGCAAGCAGAAAACTAATTTTTTCTTAGCCAGCCAAGTGTATTCAGAAAGGCAATCTTTGATGTAATGCACGTAGCCTTTACAATGTCACTCCTATGTATGTAGGGCAGAAGGAGCTTAACTTTGATTCCTAGAGTATTTAGCACTTAGAATTTATTTTTATTTTTAACTTGCAGTCTTCCCTGATAAGTCCATCTTTAGTTATTTATTTATTTTCCTTTATTTTTTAGTAGTTCTTTCTGAAATAATTTTAAATTAGGTTTTATTTTTCAGTTTGCTCAGTATCATTCTTTATAACTTAACTAATTGGTCATGCATTTTACTATGTTTGGCTTGTTTCAGATAAAAATGAAAATGTCTGTAGTTTTCACGTTCATTAAATTGTTATTAAAATGTAAATACATTTTTAGAATCAGGATTTGTCACTAAATGCTACCTGATTATGGTATGTGCTGTAGCTAGAAAACACACTGACAAAGTATAGTTTGAAAAATTATTCCATTTGACTCTTTATATTAACTGCAGTTAAATGTTTTAAGTTCAGAAATGCTTCCTGATTACAAAAGTCGAATCTGTTCATTAGATAATAACTTATTGATCCTAACCGTGAAGTTCAGAGAAAGTTCAGGGCTCTGCCGCCTTGATTTCTTGGGGTTTATATTTTATGGTTAATCTTGCAACTTACAGTCTGGTTTAAGTGATTCCACTCTACTACATGTGAATATTTAGGCTGACTATGCTAAAAACTGTTTGGGTATCGGTATCTCGGTCCTTAACACAAAATACCTTGGTCACAAATAGCTACAGAGCCGTCATGTAAGTGGTTACACGGTAACAGTTCAAAAGACGATAGTAAAAAGAAAGGTAAAACATTCAGTTCATACTCGGCCTCCAAGTATGAAATGCAGAGCTTTTTACTCATTTATCTCATTAAAAATTTTGTACCTTCAAAAGGTGTGACTTTACAAATGTATATTTGTATAATGTTAATTAAGATTTTTGAATCATAGGGAAAGATGTTTCTTCTGACAAAATTTCTTTTTAGTAAATATCCCTGCTGGAAATTCTCAAATCCTTGATATACTTATGATATAATGTCTCTTAGGCTATTTCAATTTATTAACAACCAATTTGTAACCTATCATTTTTATAACACTCGATCATTTTTACCGCACAATGTGTCAGTAATTTTTAAAAGCAAATAAAATCGGTCTAGTGGACATCAGTACGTGTAGGCTACCGAAAACACGCAGACTGCTACAAAGACTGGGTATCTGTCAAAATTTTATTAAGGTGTACGCTGCCTGTTTCAAGTTTTAAAGCCGCAGTCTAAACCTGCCACTTGCAGTTCAGATAAGTTTCCTGTGGCAATTCTGTGCATTCCAGCGTGTTATCAAACAACCAGGGACGTTGTAGTTCAACACTGAACCTTGTAGTTCAAGGGAACGTAGTAATGCTTCCTCTTTTATTCATGACTTCTCAGGTATCTGGAGGCTTTGAGTAAGCTAAACAATGTTACAGTAAATAAGTAGTTCCATCTAAAGAATTGTAGTACCCTTATGGTTTTCGCAACAGACTTAAAAGTACAGGTCAGGGAGATGCCTTACTTTTCTTCCATGAATAAAAGCTCTGAAAACCTTCTAACAGTACCCTAAATATACCTATTTCAAAAGCTGCTACTGGACTAAAGAAGGTCTGAATAATGCGAGGCATATTGTCTAATTTTCTTAATTGAAAATTAAAATTTGATTTCCCACTATTATCTATATATATTCAGATAATTGATAGCTGAAGATTTTGATGTTTTAAAGGTTGTTTTACTGTTGTTCATATTTACATTTTTTTTTTTTAAAAATCTATTAATCAGTGTATTGCAACTATTCAGACTGAAAACTTGAATATAGAGAAGCACTTAAAACTAAAAATGTTATTAATTGAAATGAGAAACTGGAGAAGTCCTTTAGTGGACCTTCTTGGTTTGGGCAATGCATGTCTACCAATACAGGTAGACTTACATGCTGTTACCTAATTTTTGTTAAACTAGCTATGTTGGGTGGAGCTAGGCCAGGCTGGCTGGGGCGTGGAGCAACCTGGTCTGGTGGAAGGTGGCCCTGCCCACGGCAGGGGGGTTGGAACTAGATGGTCTTTAAGGGCCCTTCCAACCCAAACCATTCTGATTCTTCATTTTCTTAGGATCAACTTTATCCAAATAATTTCTAACAAGAATTTTGCTTAACTATTCTAGAGCCTTTTATGGTAAGAGAGTAGTCTATGTCTTTCTTAAACATACTGTATTATCCTTAAAGTTACAAAATTTTCTTCAAATGCTCTAAAGCACTGAGGCATAATGGGCAGGGACAAATGGTAAGGGGTGGAAGGAGGAATAACAACTAATTTTTCTAATAAAAACTTTGTCTTTTGAAGTCATAGCTTAAATCTTCCTACTCTGCAGTATAAATCCACGTCTCTGTCCTGTCCTTTTTGGCTGTGGAAAGTTTGGTCCTGGAGGTGTAATTTTTCATGTGGGTTGCACTTACCTGAGTTGTTCTCCAGTAGCATGGATACCAAAGTCATTTGCTATAGTCTAAGAAAACTTTTCTGCATCACTAGAAAATGAACAAATGACAAAAAAGAGAGAGAATATATATCTCTCTCTCTCAATATATCTTGGCTGTAAGCAAACATGAGCAGTGGTTAACTCAAAGTAAATGAGAAACTTCTATACTTTATAAAATAGTTCACTTTACAGTTTCAGCCTCTGAGACTCTTATTCTTTTTAATATTTAGTTTTCCTCAGTTGTTTTGGAGTATTTTTAGTTAATAAACAAACAAGCAATCCTTCTTTGTGTAGCTGTTGCAGTGCTTGTACGTTGTTATTGTAGCAATTAAGGTACGAACAGGCTAATATCATAAAGGAGCCTTTGTTTTAGCAGCTGCTTTGCAAAAGAAAAATCTGAATCAAGCTTACTTCCATTATTATTTATCCATTGCTTCATTGTTAGGCTTTTTGCATACAGAATAGTGATGAGAAACTAATGCAAAACTTATGCAAAATGCAGTGTCTTTCAAAGGCGAGCAAATCTTTGGGATTTCTTTGAGGTGTTTATATTTAAAAGAAATTTAGGAGTTTTAGAGAAACATTTGCTTTCATGAAAATAAGCAATACATTCATGTTCCACAGGGAATGTAGTCATTGCCAAAACCCATACAATAAGCCTGCAGATGGAAACAAATGCTGGTACGTTATTTCGTTAGTATTCACTTCAGACTATTTGATAATAAATGTTACAGTGCAACGAAAGTATCAGTGGGGGAAAACGGGCAATTGATGGGTGCTCAACATCATTGAGATGCATTCCAAACTTCTAACCAGTTTGGAATCTCTGTGTAGCTGTATCTCTATTTTTATTTGTATGCATATAGAAAAATTATGAATTGGGACAAAACCCCCTTGCTTTTGTTATTTTGATCTGGGAGAAAATTTGGAAGTAACATAACTTTCAGTTTTGGTAAGAGCGACAGCCTGATAACCACATGGCCTCTTCGTTTCCACGGTCAGCCCTGTGGAGCCCGGGCAGCCCACCGTGCATTCCTAACCTCAGGTGCTCTCTGGTCCGGTCCCTGAGGCTGCCACAGGAGCAGCTGAGCATGCAGGAAAAGCCACGGTACACACCAGTGGCTTCCCTTATGGCTATGACCAGTGGGCCAGGTATTGATTACAGTAAATCTCGGATATGCTTCCTAAAACCAGAACTGAGGCAATCACGTACCATGGATGCACAACTCCAGCTGTTGCACTTGATATGAATAGCAGTTGTGCATCTAAATTTAATCTAACTATTGAAAGATGCTGTATGCCTGTGTAACATAAGTGACTACTACAGATACAAAAACTTAAGTCAATTATTGCATATAGAGTTTCTGTGAAACAAATGGATTTTCATTTAAAAAAACCAAAAGTCCAAAACAAGAACTGTTTATTCAAGGGTCAGCTGTTTAGTATGCAGCAGCCTTCAGGCAATCTAGCGTCCTGTTAGGGGTGTGTGTACTGTTGGTTTTCTGGTTTGAAAGAAAGGGATGAGTAAAGTTCAGATCATCACTGAGCATATGCAGCGAGAACATCATCTCAAGAGTTTGGAAGGTAAAACAGAGGCAACTATTTTAATATTCCTGATTAAGGGTAATTTAAACTATAGAAATAGAATATATTGGGATGGAGAAAATAGAGATGCATATTGATGAAGATTTAAAAAAAAATAGTTACATCTTTAAGTTCTTTGTAAATGAGTGAATGATTTATACTGTTTTGTCATGGTTTAACCCTCGTCGACAACTCAGCCCCACGCAGCCGCTCGCTCACTCCCCCCGGTGGGACGGGGGAGAGAATCGGAAGGGTAAAAGTGAGAAAACTCGTGGGCTGAGATAAAGGCAGGTTAACAGGGAAAGCAGAAGCCGCGCACGCAAGCAAAGCCAAGCCAGGAATTCGTTCCCTCCTTCCCACGGGCAGGCAGGGCTCGGCCATCCCCAGGAAAGCAGGGCTCCATCCCGCCTAACGGTGACCGGGGAAGACAAACGCCATCGCTCGGAGCGTCCCCCCTTCCTCCTCCTTCCCCCAGCTCTCCCTGCCGAGCGTGGCGTCCCGTGGGGTGGGATGTCCCTTTGGGCAGCTGGGGGCAGCTGTCCCGGCCGTGTCCCCTCCCAGCTCCTTGTGCCCCCAGCCTGCTCGCTGCTGGGCTGGGGTGAGGAGCAGAAAAGGCCTCGCCTCTGTGTCAGCGCTGCTCAGCAGGAACCAAACCACCCCTGGGGTACCAACGCTGCTTCCAGCACAAACCCAAACCACAGCCCCACCCTGGCTGCTGTGAAGAAAATTAACTCTACCCCAGCCAAAACCAGCATGTGTTTGTAGGATGGTGGTTCTGAATCTGATTATTAACAAATAGTTGAAAAAAGTCTTCATTTAAAAACTAAATTTAAAAATGCAATTTAAAGTACAGTGAGGTAGATCTGAGGATTTTTCACTTGGCTGAGTGATTACATGACAATATACAGCAGACAACCTAACTAAACAAAACAAGTAGACTGTGAAGTAATTGAGCAATTAAAAGAGGGTGTTTTAAATCTAGACAAAAGCAATGAAGAAATTTTTGCTGCTCTGTCGAAGCTTGTTAAATGGAGGAAAAAAGTTTCCTGGCCTTTTTCTTGTTTCCAAAGCAAAATTGCTTTTTTTTACCCATCATGTGATTCAGGCAGAAAGGAAAGAAGGGGTATCATTTAGGACCTGTGAAAGGATATGGTCTATCTGATGAACAGTGGTTATAATCTTTATGTTTAAAACTATGCATAAACTTAGGGCCATAGGTTTAATGATGAAGCTGTTCTATACCTCAGAGACAAATACCACAACTATGCACACCACAGCAGTGATGTGCTGTTAAATGTAGTGTGTGGTAAGTTTGGTTCACTGAGTCCATTTATGTAGAGAGCCCTTTTTTAAATTCCGGTGCTTTGACACTGAGATTGTCATTGCAGTGGCCAGGCAGGGAGTGCCAGAGCTGCTGTTTGGGCTGGGAATCATTATTCCTAGAGGTAATTAAATAGTCATCTGATGTCTGAGATTATATGCCTGCTGGGTGAGAGGGTGGTTTTCTCTGGGGTTTGTTTGAGTTTTGTGTGCAGAGTTTACGTGCTGTATGCGTTCAGATGTATGTCAGTCACTCTCAGATCACAAGCCACAATTAGAGATTGCGTACAGCAGGTGTTCTCCACTCTCATAATACAGCAAAGCCTAGAATGATAGAAAAGGACTAGCTGAAAGGCTTTTGTTACGGAATATTTACTGTTGTGCTGATAAGACAAAATTGTTAGCTCCAGAGCAAATTATTTTACAGGAGAGAAGAGAGTGAATTTTCATTAAGCGATTGACGGAAAATAAACCATGAAGCAAGAATGAACGAGGGCTCACAATGTTCATGGTACCTTAAGCTTGTGAATGGATACAGTGCCAACAGGGAGAGAATCTTGCATAATACATTAATGTGTGTTCTTTGATACTGAAATTAAACTGGAGCATGAAGATGTAAAATCTGGAGTTTCAGTAGGAATTATTGGAATAGGTAAAAAACTTCCAATATCTAGCAGTTTATATTCTATTCCTGTCTCTGTATTTGAAATAGGTTATTGACTTGCATTTATGTTAGGTAGAAACACAGCTGTGTATTGAAACATTCTCTAGAAAGGCTAGGAAATATTTCTCATGTAAAGATTCTAAAGAATGGGTTCAACAGACATCTGTCTGAAGTAGTTTAGCAGATCTTGCCTTGGGATATGGAGCTGGATTAGCTGACCTCTCAGGTGTCCTTTCAGATATATCTTCTATGGTTACAACTGGAAAAAGTTCACTGAAGTGTAAGTCATGTCATTGAAGGTTTGCACCTATGGAAAGTAGAATAGTTTAAGAATCTTTATTCAGAATGAGCATATTAAGTTAGTGTAAGGAGATATATTGATGGTATGCAAGAAAAAAAATAAGTTAGGAAAGCAGGTCTGAGGTCAGACTTTTTTCTGAAGACCATGATGATATATGTCTTATGGCGTTTAGTTTTTTATTTGACTTTTGTTGCATTTTGTGTTAATAAAAAGTCTTATCTGTGTGATTGTAAATTGCCTATATTTCCTTGTACCCCTCTTATTTTTTGTGTTTGCTCTCAATGTTATACTTATTCTTAATAATATTCATAAGGATCCTCTTAGTTGGTTGCAGAACTGTCTCATCAGCCAGCCAGTAGCCACGCTACTTGCCACATGTTGGTGCTCACGAGTCAGGGTCATGTTATGTAGTTGTAAGAGGATTTGTGTCTCTGGTTGTGGGTTGGCTTTGGTGTTTGGTGGGGTAGGGTAGGGCTGGCTCTTTTTCATTACCAGCTTCCACTAGTAAAGACAATTTTGCTTTGGAAATACAGCCATTGCAGGTGATCTCAGATGTCTTCAACATACAATTTTAAAGGAGATTGCAATGCTGACGTTTTTGCTGTTTTGTATCAAGTAACCATTTTTTAAGGATTTGCCAATTTCAAATGCGGAGATCAGCCAGCCTGTCCAGATCCCTGCTTTGCAGCTGGGCTTTTGCAGGATAGCAGAACAGACGCACTGTAATCGTGTGTAAATTCTGGATTTGGGATGTATGAGTTGAGATGGGTTCTTCAGAAGAGACTTAAACAAATAAAAATATTAAAAATTGTAGATTATATTTTGGAAAAAAATGTTCCCTGAAAGTCACCCTGGTTTCTTGGGTTTAATTATAACAAAAACTTTGTGTGGCCTGTACTTACGCAATATATACATTCATGGTATCCTCAATAAATGTCCAAGAAGTATATTTCATTTGCGGTAAATAGAACAATTCTGGGACTTTTCAGTACTCTTGTCTTTTACCGTTTGTGGTAATTATACCATTTTATTCAATCAAAAAATGCTAATTTTGTTTGACTGAAAACTTCTGTGTTTCAAGACAAAATACTCTATGCATACCTCAGGGGTAGCCCCCAGAGAGTTAAATAAGGGTGAATAATCAGGGGATAATGTGGCTTTCCATAAGCAGCCTAAATACCTTTACCTCAAAGAAAAAGTGTCTTTGTACGCCCGTTTCTATTTTATACTGAAGAGCATCCAGCTAGTTTGTTTGCCATTTGATTCACAAGGATTTTTAAGGCAGGAAATATTTGACAGTAGTTCCATTTTGAAGCCGAATATTACCTGTCCATATGGATATAGAATCATAGAATCATCCAGGTTGGAAAAGACCTTCAAGATCATCGAGTCATGTATGAAATAAAAAAGTAAGTTCAAATGTGAATGAACGTTTTCTTTGTTATTACATAGAAATACAATAATTAAATGACCTTTCTATTTACCAGATCTCAACTGTCAGCAGTTTCCTTATTTTTATGAATGTAGAACTAGAAAAGAAGGTTTTCTTTCTTTTTTTTTGTGTCAGCAGAAATCCCTTTTTCAACTTGCAAGTCATGGGTTTTTTCCTCTTAATTTTATTTAGTTTGAATTAAACATAAGCCAGTCTTCCATCAGCACAAAAATGAAGATAACAATGTTTAATGGTTCACTTCAAAATTTCAGTTAAATTTTCCAATGTGCACGTTCACCTTTATGGAACCTATTTAGACCTCGTATGACTTTTGGTTTTGTTTCTGTTAGGAGCTGATGTCATTAGCTGGGTGGTATCTTTGTCTAGGAGAACAGACCATTTTCACTCTTGTTACTGTCAGCTCATGGCTCCATCAGCTGTGGTTTTAGAAGCCTTGCTCCGTGTAGTATTTCCATTCAGCGACCGAACACGTCAGCACTGTAATGCAGTTGGCATCCATTGCCACCCTTAACGCCACTTAATTCACTGAAATGACTTTTTTTGTGCAACATTCCTTTTATAATGTTTCTGATTGGAGATGGCAGCTTCTGACATATTAGGGACAGGGAGGAGTGAACAAATAGAAACCATTTAGTTGTGGTCAGGCATAGCTATCATAGAGTGTCTATTTTGGAAAATGCAGTGCTGTTGATTCCTGTTCCTTCCTGCCCTTCCCCTCTGTTAGCAGCATTTTTACAGGACATTAGAAAGGAGTATATTTTTAAATCTGTACTGTTTTAGGAATTATAATTTCATATTAATCATCTATATTCTTGCCACAGAATTTTGTTGTAAAAGGCATAGTCCACCTTCCATTATAACATCAGTCTGATTTAAAAGAAAATGCTTATTTTTCATGTTTTTCCTATCTTGCATGCATTAGGCACCATTAATAACTCAGCAGTAGTGAAATTTATTTTAGCATCACAGACAGAGTTGTGCAACTTATTTTTTATTTTTAAATCTTTGGTTAGAAACCCCAAAATCAAAAGCTTCACTGCATTACAAATATACAGGGAAAAATACACACTATATTGTGCAAATATATATATATGATAGCGATAGACATTGTAGAAAACCCTAGGAGGTGGTTGATGCAGAAGTTAATAGATAAGGCAACCCTTAGAAAATTTAGCTAGCTGTATTAACTATACTAGCAATATTAGAAATGTAATATTTTTATATATTATATACCATATTGTGCATTTGAAAATTATCAGACTTCAGAGTTCAAAGTTCATCATTGATCCTTCTACAAACATATAGTTGGGTCTTCCTAGAGTGACCTATTGTAAGTAACCGATTTTTTGATGTTCACCTGCAAATTTCTTTGGACTCATTGCTCTGAATGGAAAGAAATACGCAGGATAGAAATTCTGGAAAATTTTGCATACATGAAGCTAATTTTTACTGGATTCGGGAGTGCCTTATTTCAGAGGTTTGGGATGTACTCCAACATAGGAATGGTAGATGTCTGGACTAGAAGCTATTTGCAAGTATTTTTCTTAGGTTGCATCATTAAGCAAGAAGCGTATAAAACAAGGAGAGAATGGGATTATGACATGAAAATCTTTAAAGACTAAAAATGAATAAAACAAACTCTTGTTGGCTTATAAGATGAGCTGTGTTTCTTCAAAGCTTCTGTAAACTTATTTTCATTAACCTGAGAATTTCTACCTTTGTTCTGTCCTTCTGAAGTACGTAACCAATGCAAGGAAACTTTGGCAGAGGTCCCAAAGGATTTTCATAATTCTTTACTTTGAGATGCTTAATACTCTCTCTTCCACCTCAAAGAAAACACTACACCTGCCATGAACCAGCCTGCGTACCATAGGAATAAGCCCTAAATATCGTGCTTGTAACTTCCAGAATTTATGAATGAGTTGTAACTCTGAAAATTATATTTGTTAAGACTCTACTTAAACAGAATGCAATGCTTACTTAATTTTTAGTGTTTATCAGTTGGTGAGTCATTCTGAATTTTAGCCTTCATATTCTGCTTACACCTCTGTTTAGCAATTTGCATTTTTCTGGTGTGATATGCTAAAAGACAATGCAGAATAATTTTCATGAATGTTGGTTCAAATTGTAAGAGTGCATGATGCAGCCATGTGTGCTTTGTGACTGAATTTCAGTATCTGTGGTTGATCCAATTAAGCAATTTATTTGAAACAGAAGTTGCCATTCATTTGTTTAAAACTGTTTATACTGAAAAGGCTCACAAAAATAGTAAAAAATAGATGTTTCTTTCAAATTATTTAGTTTTAAGTGATGAAGAAATGTATTCCAGTATGTGAAAGAGAACATTACTGAGGTAAAATCATCGCATATTGCGAATGTCATATATCCTGGAAATCAATGGCTCATTTCTTATAAATGTTATTCAGAGGTTCAGAAAGGTTATTTCTAGCTAACCTAGCTCAATAGCTCTGGTAACTACCTGTAGTTTGCAATTATGCATACACGCCGAAAGTTTGTAAGTACCATTTTTCTACAAAATGAAAGTAATGAACGCAGTATCTATCTGAAGGGTATTATGTCTGCTGGTCTCAAGGGGCTGAGCTTGCTTTCACCGTAATGTTTCAAGAAAAAAAATAAAACAAAACTGTCATCTTGTCTGTTTTATGAAATGCTAGCGTACATTTAGCATCTGCAATAATTTGTCAGAAATCCAAGTGTCTTCCAAAAGCTCCAGGTTTCTCCTACATTGTCAAACAGAATTGAGCGAAGATGTCTGTAGAGAAAATAACGGCTAAAAGGTCGGCATCGGTGCAAAAGAGGCCTTGGTTTCAGAGGTGCGTACGAAGGAGGACGCAGCAGTGTTTACTTTTGGTAGTTATCCTGAGAAATCCTTCAGATCTCCTCTTTGTGAGATGCCTAGAATTACTTCCACGTTTTCCAATACAGCAGCTGTCAGATTTTCTAGGGGAAAGACACCTTGTGTCTTCCGAAAAAAAAATGGAATGAGAGATCCTCCACTTCTAAGTTCCCTTAGCCCTTGTGGAGAGGGGTACTGAGAGATCTGAAGCGCTCTCGGCATGTGTGGGTAACACCATGCGCAGCCGATGCAGTCGCCGCGTTTTGACGCATTGCGCCACGCTAAGCAGCCTGGGCTGCTGCGATCAGATGCTGTGTCTCAGTCGGAGTTTGCAATGAAAAACTGAGAACTGATTACAGAGAAGGGTCACTTCTCAGTGCTCTGTCCCGGGCTGACAACTCAGGGCTGGATTTCACGTCAACAAGCAGCAAAGCGTGAGTATCGCACGAAGCAGAGCAGGAGAGCTCTGGTCCTCTCCTCTCACTGTGCTGCTTCCCTTCAGCCCTACCACATGCTAGATAACTGAGTGTTCAGATGCAAAACATCTTGGAATGCTATGGTGGGCTTAAGAGAAAACAAAACAGGTCTCATATGCATATTTTCTTGCACTTGTAAAATCTGTTTCTATCGGCTTTTGCCATTTTTTACTTTGAGAGACTACTTTGCCTCACAGGGTTTTAAAGTTAGTTTTGGTAATTAAAAGCTTGCAAGTCCTAACTTGAATATGCTACTGAAATGCAAAGGATCATATTTTTTCAGCCATCATAGGGTACTCTGAGGATGAAAGGTAATGTATTTTATAAATAAGGATACCGAGTCTTTAGAGTGTGTCTCTGACAAAGGTGGCATTGAACTTGGAGCTATTAAATGAATAAATAGACCATTAACTGTAGTAAAAAGGCTTCATTTTTCTCCCCATAATCTAGAAAGATTTGAGAAATTTCCCATTTTACTGGTGTAATTGACATCTGCAAAGTGTATTCCCTACACATCAATAAATACAGCTTCTCAAGGGACTGAAAACGCTGCATTGGTCAAATTAATCTTTTAAAATCTTTGGTAAGGGGGGAAAACAGGCCTTTCGGGGCATAAATAACTTATCCGGGGGAAAAAGGCTCTGAATTAGTATGTACTATTAGTATACTGTGAAAAATTAGATATGAACATAATTCAAATATTTGTATTAAGGGGAAAAAAAGCTGCTGCCTTACTAGTGCTCGTATTCAAATGCAGTTTTTAATAAGGCTGTGATTGGTTTGGGTGAATTCTTTGACTGGTGCCATGTGTAACAGATTAATAACTGTCTCCAGCGGAATGCTGCTGCACCAGGGATGACGATGCTTTCTTGGCTGTAAATACTCAAAGACAGAAACAGCCCTCCTAAGGGCTTTTAAATAAGCAAGGCTGCTAAGGAGAGCTTTACTTGGGCCTCGAAGGGAGGAATAAATTAAATGCAGGATCTTCTTCACGTTATAGAGGACGTTTGAGAATTTTATTTATTGTAGGAAATGTCTGTATTTTTCTGTGTGGTTTTGTGTGTTGGTATCTATTTTTCCTGGTTATTTGTGCACAAGAGAGTTTTCCAGGTCATAAAGGACAGAAGTCACTTAAGTTTTTGATGAAACATTATATTTCTGGGCTATTTAGTGTTGGTTCCCAACCTAGGGTTGTATTTCACCATACAAAATTAAGAGCTCTGTAATAATGTTATATGATTTGTTTCCATCCTTTAAATTACCACTGAATACACTTACCAGTGCCTTCCTCCTGCCTCACTGATACCTACTGTGTATATTTTTAGATGCAGCTACATTTTTAAAAGAAGTGTCTAAAGCCATTGCTGACTGCTTAGAAGCTTCTGAAAATAGCATTTACTTCCTTGAATTTGTGTTTCCTAGTGAAGTTTTTTTTTCCCTTTCCATCTCTAGCATGTGAGAGGAGTACTTCATTTTGATTGTCTGGAGAACGAGTAATTTGCTTTCGGAAACGCAGGGTTGTGCACTGGAAATAGAAGGGGGTTTCTTCTAGTTCAAGTGCATGGCTCAGTACTGTTAGTAGTTACTTAGGGATGTATTTTGTCCTTGTTTCATGTAGAGAGCTCTTAACAAAATATATTGGAATTTCACACAGATCGTTGTTGAATTGGAATCCAAAGAGAAGACAGTAGATGCCTTCTGAAGTAGTTCTGAAATACAGTGTAATTACACCGGATGCCTTTAGCTCCGGGTTGTTAGGATTCACTGGCATGTGATGTATTTCACTAGTCCTGCGACGGTTCCTGGTTTAATGTTCTTAGCTAATGAGTCTCATATGAATCTTTTTTTAGCAGTGTTTATTCAGCTACTGTGTTATTAAGAACAAATGTGTAGTAGTGGTTATTAAAATTAATCTTTCTTGCTTTTCTGCTAATTACATAATACTAATGATGTACATCTTTGTGTAATATGAAAATCTCCTATTGCTTGCATCATTTGGTTTCATAAATTATTCAGCATTATGCATAGTTGAATGTTATTCCTGCTTTTGTCAAAACTATTACAATTTCCTTCTATTCAATTTACAGCTGTGGAACAACTATTTTCATTTGGCCGTGGCTTTTATTACCCAAGATTCACTACAGCTAGAAAACTTTTCCCATGCAAAATACAACAAAATCCAGAACAAGTAAGCAAAAATGCATGCTTTAGCTTATGTCTTTAATTTTGTAGTAAAATTATGATAATGACAAAAATACCTTTCCTATTTCTTTCTTTCTAGATATGGAGATATGAGACGTTTAATTGGCTTTGCTATCCGTGACATGTGGTACAAACTTGGTGAGTAGGCAAATGAACTTCATTGAAATTAAATCCATAGCATATTGCTTGTTTCATTGAAAAATATCTGACCTGAAGTGCTTTTCTAAATATTTCTGCTATTTGAACTTAAAATATGTTTTCAGTCCTGTGATTAAGCTTGGAACTGACATGAGATACTGTTTGACTACTGCCTATTTTTTTATTCCTAAAGGAACTCTCAACCTTCTCTCAGATTTGAAAGATGGCTAAAATCAGAAGATTTCAGAAACCTTAGTTTGCTGAAATTGAGAACCAGATAAATTTTCCCTGAGAAAGTTACTGCTCAGTCTGAATCTACAGTTCCAGAAATTAGTAGGCTCAGATATGGAATCTGTTTGGATTAAAATTCCAAAATGTTTTTACATTTGTTGTACAGCCATGTTCTGCTACTGCTCCTTTGAGAGTTCATAATAAAGGGAACAACAGTGCATTGTTCTATAACAATATGTATTATAGAGGTTTTTTGAAACATACAATGATGACAGTTATGGTGATACCTATGATTATACTTTGAAATGCAAGCTGAATGTCAAATTTCAGACGGTTAATCATAAAAAGACTAAATTTCATCAGTTTATTAACAGAGAGAAGAGAGAAGAAAAGGCTTTACAACCATTCTGTCTGTCTGACATCTCTTGACCACAAGCCAGTTCTGGTCTGTTGTCCCTATGTGCCACTTCAGCGGAGTGCTGAGCATAAGCTAGTAGCATTTTTCCCTCTTTCCTGAGGTCCTCATTGTTCTGACTCAGCTAAAATGCAGTCATTTCAGCCAGGAACGCTTGTGTCATCTCGATGTATCAGAAGTTTGTATTTTAAGAATGGTGTGGAATCTTCTCAGTACCTGCAATAAAAGAGCTTTTTTTTCTAGTAGTATCGATATTTTTTTGGTTTTAGGAGTTGAGTTGTGTAGATAGTGTTTCTATTATTGCTTGCAATGTTTGATGCATTAGTTGGTTTGATTTAGTGGTTGCAATGTTTGACATTATTCAGAAATGAAAGCAAGTAATGTTTTTCTCCTTCATAAGCTAGAAAGGTTACACCATGTGGCAGTATCACGTGGCACTTGCCTACTGATAGAATTTGGGGGATTCTTAGGGGTTTTTATTACTTTCTACTCTGAGTATTTAAAAGGAGATGTTAAAAGCTGAAAAACTGAAATGTTCACTGAAAATGTCAACTGAGCTGGTGTACGTGCTTAGTTCTGGCATGGAATTCTGGCATCTTAGAATAAGACTATATCCATTAACATGCTTTCAGCTTTTGAGAAGGACTAGAGATGAGTGACCAAGTTGTAAGACTTTACCAACACAGATGGTTTAAAATACTGCTTTAAATGATTGCATGTCCTAAATGTTTTCCTTAAAAAGAAATTTTTTTCTGCTCCTCTCAAATACCCAATTTGTGCTTCTGTTTCAGGCCAGAATAAAATTTGCTTTATTCCGGGGATGGTTGGACCCATCTTGGAAATGACTCTTATTCCAGAAGTTGAACTACGAAAAGCCACGATCCCAATTTTCTTTGACATGATGCTGTGTGAATATCAAAGGACAGGAGAATTCAAAAAGGTAATTAAAAATACTCTGTGTGAAAACTCATTAAAATGTAATGTGGTCGGTTTATTTCTGGTAAATGTGTGCTGTGTGGGCTTTTCTACTTGCAGAAAGTAATATCCAAAGTATTAAGAACAAAAGGAATAGCTCTTGTGCAAGTGAGTACAGGGTCTCCAGAGTGATTTAGTTGGACTTAAGTAGAACTCGTGTCACAATGACAGCAGTACAGTGCTGGAATAGGGGCCCAGAGAGGTTGCAGGATACTTATAAAAATTTTCAAAATTTTACTGAAAAAGGTTCTGAGCCACAAGACGTGACACTGAAGTCAGCGCTCGGTTTAGTGGGAGGTAGAATTAAATGACCTCTTGGGGTCCTTTCCAATCTAAAGTTTTCATTATACCCCTTCCTTGTGACACAGATCTTGATAAGCCAAAACTGCCAATTTTTAATACAGAATATCTGACAGAAGTAGCAGTGAATAGTTACTTATATATGATCAGATTTCTCAGGAAACTCTAACTTTTCTAAATATTTATTGTGAGAAAAATAACCACTGTGAAGAACTGACATTCCTAAAATGTTTTCTAGATTTCTGGTGTGTTCTTGGGTTTACATAGTTATTGATTGATAGAGGATAGATATTTATTCTTAGTGAACCTATCAGAGTCTCACATCTTTCTGAGCTAACAGCTGTAAAAGGTTGCTAAACGAGTGAATATCGGTGCTCTCAGCAAGCTCCTCTGGCGCATGTGATTTATAATTCCTGTAAATACCCATATTTCTTACTCTCAGTTCTTGAAATTTTATTGTACATAAGGATTCCAGAAGGATGCGAGCTCATCCCATTGGAAGAAACCAAGTTTTTATGGCTTGGTGCTTCAGACAGATCCGTGTATAAAAAATGGAGATGTTTTGTGGTTTGGTATTGAAGTGTGTTCAGAGATGTGGAAATTTCTTGGATCTGTTAGATAGGCAGGTGGTTTTAAGGCCAGATTGGTGCCAATGACAATTAGGCACACTCTGTTTAAGTTAGAGGAGAAATACCCTGTCCAGGCCTTAATTTTGGCACAGACACATTAAAACTTTCTTTTTCTATATTTCTGCCAGTTTTCTTATTTATTTTGGTTCAAGGAACTGGCTTTTTTTTCAGCTCGTTGAGAAACTGCGGGAAAGATGCTTAGGAAGAGGTTTTTTGTTCAGATCCAGCATCTGTGAAATTATTGCCTCTTAGAGAAGCAATCAATTCTCTACCTGCTGAATAAGTGCTAGGAAGGATTTAAGAGGTGGATGATTTTGAACTGGTGCTTGACTTGCACTGTATTCACAGATTTCTGTCTTACTGCAGTAAGTCCACAGACTTCAGCTCTAGAAAATTACTGGATTGGATGTGTTTGCTTAATATTGCCTTGTCCTGAAACTGCCATGTACCTACGTTACCCATGTTACTAATACACAGGTATACACTAATAGCCATACTACTTACACATAGAAATTAATTCTGAGCCCTTTAAACTTCTTTTTCAGCCTGGACCAGCCAGAGAACTTTTTTTCTGTTTCTCTGTATTTCAATGATAGCTCTTTATTCTCTAGTATTGGTATAGGATGTACTGTTCCACTGGCAATCTTTAATTTGTATTCTAATTACAGAGAAAGAGCTAATATTAGAGCAGCAAAACCTGCAAGTAACAGGACAAAGAATTGTTCTGGATCACAGAGTATTGGTACTCCTAACAAAGCAAAATTCTTTGTGGCCTCTAACAAAAAAATAAGGTTCCCTCTTATTTGACGCTCCTATTAAAAAATAATTAAGAAATAGTGTTAATGTAGTCCTTCTACTCAAATCAGAAAATGGGATTGCTGTTTCTGCTGAAGCAATTCACCGTTTTCTCTGAGAACATTATGGGAAATGTCTCTTAAATGACGACTGAGATCTGATTCAGTATTTTGAGGACCAGTGTAGAGCCTATTCAGTCCACCCAGAGGTGAAACATTTACTGCCAGCTTCTGTTGAAATGCTGGATGTCGACACGCTGCTCAGTGCTGCTGGGGTTAGTCCTATACCATTAGTCGCGTTTCTCATACGGACACTATACAGGTTTGCAAATTCACATTCAGCAATGACCACTTATATGTAGGCATCTCACTGATAATAAATAGCAACGTATTTTCTCAATTTTCCCCTTTATCCAGACAGCAGAATATTTTAACCATTCTATGTCCACTTAAAACACTGCTATTCATGTTTTCATGAGCATTACTTTCCTACTCAGTCATCTTAAAATACACCTGGTACTGAGCTGGAGAATTCGCCTGTCTATGCCGTTGTATAGCATGTACACAACTTGCATCCAAGTTCTTGTGTATCACATCAACCCCCTGTGAAGTGTTTAAATCTTTCTGTTTGAAGCACATCTGTCTGGTGCTGCATTGGAATCATATGAACAGTTTTGGTTTCTCACATTTACAGCTGTGAGTTTGTTGTTTTGACTTGGTCCGAGAACCACGAAGTGTTTGAAATTGCTCCTTCCTCCCTGCCCCTTCTGCAGAAAAGAGGAGTGTCTCTGTATTGCCTAATTTTTTGCACCTAGTTTTTTGCTTTTTGTGTGATGAGTGTAGAAGTTAGGCCACTCAAGACAGTGTTCCAAAGCTCCTTGAAAGAAGCAACAGCCTACTTCAGTCTTCTGTCTAAAGAGCAGTTTGCAACATTGGGATGACCCAGTAGATCTGGGGTTGGATGCGTGGCGTCCTGCTGTCTTTGACGAATACTGGTTGAGTAATTATTACTACTACTATCACTACTACTATCACTACTATTCTATTTTATTTTACTTCAATTATTAAACTGTTCTTAACCCATGAGTTTTCTCCCTTTTACCCTTCCGATTCTCTCCCCCATCCCACCGGTGGGGGGAGTGAGCGAGCGGCTGGGTGGGGCTGAGTTGCCGGCTGGGGTTAAACCACGACATCCTGCTAGTTCTTCTGTCTCTGTATGGAACTGTACTTATTGCTGCGAGCAGGTGAAACCTGAGAAATTCTACCGTGAATGGGTAGCGAGCATGTACATCTGTCAGTTATCTTCATACTCTAAATTTGAATAGAATGTGGATTTTTATTTTTTTTTTTAGGTTGCTCTCAAGGATAGATCTAAGGATGTTTAAATAGAGATTTTTATGTATTATGTAGCTTATAAATCTGTTTCTTTAAGAAGCTCATTTAACATAATTGCACTTCTTGATTTTAGGGGCAAAATCATTTGATGGGCTTATATTCTGGAGTAACTTTGACGTTTGCTGGTCCTGTGTAGCTGAATCTCAGGACAAAAATGAAGGATATCAAATATTCTGGAGGAAAATAGGAAATGCTTCGCTTTGTTCTTGAAAACACTGAGTAATTTTTCTGGGTGGAGAGTTCTAATCATGACCTGCTTGAAGGAAGTACATGTTTTCTGTTGGAGTGTCACGTTCTCTGCAACTGAAGGAGTTGTTCCTTCCAAAACCTAAGTCTGAAGATACGCGTGGCCTGCTTGGTGTTCCGAAGGGGAAGAACTCTTTTGTTATATGTAGCCTTGGGCTTGGCTGAACTTTTTGATGAGAATATATTTAAATAAGGAAAAATATCTTGCATGGCAGTTATCTGACAGTACCGTGTGTAAAATACTACAGTAATTCCTTCTGCCATGAGAGGCTTGCAGTTGTCTGAGGGGATGATCTGGATCCCAGTCTGCGAAAGCTCCCAACTGCACAGAAACACTCCAGGGAGAAAACAGAATTATTCATATCCTGAAAGCTGTGTGAAATTCTGTGTGAAAGAAAAACGTGAAAATTTGCTGTGTTAGTACAGTGGTGAATTCTCTGATATTTTTATGGTGCTTTTAATAATTATATCTATGTAAAGCAACAGATCTTTATTTCAGTGTAGATCTCCTAGTTTTCTAATGCTTTCTGTGTGCCTCTTGATGGGTTAATGGCTTGTCTAGAACCTTGTGGTAGATCTTTCCCACCGCTTCTTGAAAATACTATGCCGAGGTTTCTTTTGTCTGAAGCTAGATCTTACCAGGACACAAATTTTTCTTTGCCACCTGGAAAAGCCTCTTCTAGACTTGCTTCCTGCTCTTCTCAAATGTCTTCCTACCTGCACTCTTCCGCATGCTTCTCACTACGTGTGTGCTTACTCTCAGAGCACGAGCAGTCTAGCATTTGTAGTACGTCTCTAGTTGACTCGTAGGGCAACAAACGTAACGAAGCAGTCTTTCCTTTCTGCTGCCTCACCACGATGTGCGTAACAATGTGAAACATTCAGTACTTACATGAAATATTAGAAACAAAACCTGAATATAAATTTTGCCACACCTGAGTCATTTATTCATATGATACACAAAGATTTTAGTGGAAGTCTTGGGGTGAGAGGATTGGGACATGCTGTGACTGCATAAAGAGGACATTGACAGCCACATTAGAAAAGTTTTTAAAAGGGTTGGCATTAAAAACTTGTAATTCTCTATCTGTGCAGATTCTTTACAAAGCTATATGAAGTTGTTTTCTCACATAATGATATCTGAACACGATACAATTGGTTGGATTGTTAGAACAAAGAACGACTATAGCTGCACTGAGACTTGGAGATTCATGTATCGCCCGTCCTTCCAGAGGGCGTACCCAAACGAAATGGAAGCTTAGTGAGAGCGTGTGTCCAGGCTTTCAGCAGGGCTGAAAGCCCAGGCTATGAATCGGGCTGATGACTCTTGGAATGCTTTTATAAATTCTAGGGTTTTCGTATAACAAGCCAAAAAAAGACGTCAAAGAATGCAGAATCAAAGAAAATTATCAGGCAAGAGGCTTAGAAGCCATGAAGGTATTCAGGAAAGGCTAAGCACAGAACAGGGTCAAACGGACGCAGGGAACCAGAGAGTAGAAAAAGGATTCCCAGTGCATCTGGAGCGAGAGGCCCATTACCAAAAGAATGACTCTGCCTTGGAGGGGATTTCCATTGGTGGGTACTTATATTTGTGCCGAGCTTCCAGCCTGCAGGCACAAAAAGATACCTGCTTCTTCACAATGTAATATGTGAAGCTTGGGAAAAGTTATGCTAATGGACTGGCTGCCTTTTAGTGATGTTTTTTTTTTTTAAACATCTTAAAACCTGCAGCATTTTAATAATGATTTCTGCTAAGCTTATTGAATTAAATTATTTTCTGCTATGCAGTATTTTTGTATTACATTAATTTTAATTAGTTTTCTGTTTTCCAAGGTCGATATATCAGTTAGGTTATTTTAAAACACTTTATTTTTTTAACACTTTTTTTTTAATTGTCTCGGATCACGTCTGAAGGACAACAATAGGCTAGTACACCCAGTAATTTGGATCAAAATGCCTGGGTCTACACTGGACAATATTAATGGGGGTATGTTTTCCTTGGAACCCTCTCCCAGTAAATTTCCAACTGACTTAAGTTACTTTCCCCCCCCCTCGTATTTTTCATTTTTTTTATTGACCAAAAAACCCCCCCAAAAAAAACCCCTTATCTTTTGTTAGTGTTACTGTTATGAGTATGATACATAAATATTAACTACTTGAGGATATTTTTTGAGCATGCAAATCTTAATGCTTTAAGGTGCTTGGAAAGGGGGGGGAACGCCAAACAAACCTTATGCATGTATTATAGTTTCCACAGTTTTAATTTCCCAGACCTGAATGCAGTTTGCATAATATATGGTAAAGGCATTGCAAACTAATTACAAATTCTGATCTAAACATGTCAGATTGCAAAGGCTTTGAAATGACAAATTACAATTGTGTATTTGTATTGCAATAACAGAATAACATTTTAAAGAGGCTTTATATAACTAAGGTATGATCCTGCAAAGTGCTGGGTTAAAATATAATCCAACATATACTTCCATTTCTTTAAAAGTAATGCTATATTGCTATGGTATATAGAAATTCTCCAGAGATGTTGCCAGACTTCATTACACTGTAGAGATGTCAAGCTGTTGTCATTGGCAATTTATGCATATTTGTAACAGCTTCGTGGGTGAGCATTAGTTTCCCAGATAACTTTTTCTTTACCTGTGCGACAAACTTTGAAAATAGGTTTTATCTTTTTCTGAATATTGTGAGATGTTCCCTTGCTTAATTCTGGAAAACTACCTGAAGAGTATATGAGAGATTGTTACAGGGTGTAACAGGACTGGCAAGCGAGTAATGCAGATAACATCTGCAGATACCCAGCTTCAAGAAATTTATTATAGGGACGGCTGGGCCCAGTAGTTAGGTTGAAGTTTCAAGGGCGACTGTGCAGACTGGGATGTGGTGCCTCTCTGTAAGCTGAGGTGGGGATAAAAGGAAGCCTAGAAGCCTTGGAGTTTTTGGAGTTGGCTAATTAGTGATAGCTAACGAGGTGTGACCAGTGGAGAAATAGTAACAGGTATTCTCTCTTTGTACGCACACAGGCTGCATAGATGCTTTTTCAATTCAGAGAGGGGAAAAAGGTACTTTTTGACCTTACAGTAGAGAAAGAAGGCTGCTGATGGCTCCAGATGAAGCAGTGTCGTAACTGTAAAGTAAAACTGAAAAAATGATGCAGTAGAGGGGAAAGAATTGTGTTTAACTACAAAAATGTCTTGTTTGCTGTCTTTGTTTGTATGTCCCCATTTCCTAATTAGGGTCTAGACCTAACAAATAGCAATTAAATAAGGCATTGCATGCAGTAGGATTGTTCATATTTTATCTGGGTGGAAGTGATTTTACTTACTCTGAAATCTTGCATTTCAAATCAGAGATGCTCTATGAAAACCCATAATACAGACACTGTAAGCCTGTTTCCTCAGGTGATTTTATCAGCTTGCACTAAGAAACAGGTATTTGGAGATAGTCAGATGTGCGTTATTCAACTGGAATATATTCAAGCATTTAACCCTAGGGAATATGTGATATAACCATACAAGGATGTATTTTTGATGCCATATTGAAATGTGTTTGACCTCTGGATATCTGCTCAGTGTTTTGATTTTTTCTTTCTTTATTAGTTTGAAAATGAAATCATTTTGAAGTTGGACCATGAAGTGGAAGGAGGACGTGGGGATGAACACTACATGCAGTTGTTTGAGTCCATGTAAGTAGTGCATGAGAATAAATGCCTTCAGGATGTGTTTTTATCTTATTGTTCCCACTTCTCAAGTTGGTAACCTCACTTAAAAATAAAATGGTATCTTAGCAGCTTTTTTTATGACGGGACTGGAAATAGCATACAGTTTCTGTAAACCTGGTTTGAATTGTAGTTTTGCTCATTGAAACTATTTTCCTGGTTGCTTTTCAGTATTTTGTGCTCCAGGTAAATTAAGAAGAAATTATACCTAACCTGAAGAAATGATACCTAACCCTCTATCCAACTTCAAGCCAAGATAATAAAATATTCATCCCACTTTTTAGTCTTTCCCCATTTTTCCTTATAACCTTCCTTGTTTTTACATCACACTAATAAGAAGGAGGTATTTTAAATTGTCTTTACTTGCTTTTCTCAATGTCTAGATTGGACTCCAAGAGATTATTCTCAGAATTTACATAAAGTGACTCTTCTGGAATGAGAATATTGCAAAGAAGTCCTACAATTTAATAAAAATACTTCTATTTCTATGTTTCTAACAATCCCAAAGCCTGATACAGCATCTCCTTCTCTTCTTGGCTGCCCCCGGTCAGTTTTACTCTCAGCGTTCATAGCTGTGTCTTCACTTGCGGCAGGTTGCGTGTGTGATGTATTGGGCAGCGGTGGAATCCTTGCGCCTGCCTCCGAGAATTTGTTCCTAGCTTTGGGCCTTAGACCGGAACAGGGAGAAAGTGCATCGCTCATCATACGCTTTCTCAAGCACTGATAACCTAGTACTTATTAAGCAGAAAAATGCTGTAGCACTTTGGCTACGTGACAAAATTAATATACGTGTTCTGGCATTGAGTGTGTACGTTTTCACTTTGTCAAGGCCTGGGACCGTGTATATATTGTATTTTTGTGGAGGGAGTAGCAATCTTTGCAAAGACGCATTCCAGATGAAGCATGAAATCTTTGTGTATACCACAATGGAAAAAAGTCTACTTTCAGTGAAAACCTAATTTTGTAAAAAATACTGAATTATACAATTAAATAGTAATACGTAAATGTTACCTTACGTAAACAATATGTACTTCTATTCTAATTAAATAGTACAATTTAAAAGAAACATCATTTAAATCAAACCTCATTTAAATGTTTGCTATGTTAGTTTAATTTCTGTCCTGTGAGGAGGCAGATAAAATATAGAGAGGCAGACTTGAAAAAAGTAAAAGTACTGACACTTTTTAAGCAATATAAAGCTACTCGTTGCAACCGATACACTGCCAAGGACAGATGAAGTTTTAATAAAGTCTCTTTCACTTCCTAACATGCAATGTCTATGTAAACTGAGCGCAATAAAGTAAGTTTTCAATTTTTGAATGTTTGCTGTTTGACTTCAAGCTTAGGGTAGCTAAGAGGTGATGCAGAGACGTTCAGACTAGCTCTTGGTGTGACCGAAACCAGGCCTGCGAGTACATAGTTGTCTTAATCACGCTGCTGCAAACCTCAGCCGCGATGCCTGCCTGAACTGTCGCTACAGTTCATCATCTCCACTACTGGGGATTCAGCTGACACAGTGGACTTTTATTGCAGTGCTAAACTTTCCTTGCTGCTAGTAAGTTTTTTTCCAAATATCCATACTAAATCTTCCTTGCCTCAGTTTAAGCCAATTATTTCTTGTTTCACCCCCAGGGGACATAAAGAATCATTTATTCTGTTTCTCTTTGCAGCAGCTTTAAAGAAATTTGAAAGTTGCTGTCAGGTTTCCTTTGGCCTTCTCTTTAGGGTAAACAGCCCCAATATTTCAGTTGATGATATGCATTGTTTTCTGGACATTCCTTCACCTTCCTTCAGACCTTGTGTGTGAGACTCTTCGAGGTTTACTTTCTCTGATCTGTGTTTGCTTGTCTTGTTTGCAGTTTGCTCTTACATTCAAATACTTTTCTAGGGAGCTGGTACCTATCCAGTTAAACCCCATCTTTCAGTAGTGCAGTTAAATAGTCTTATCAAACATAACACACAGCGTTTGATCTTCCTGCCTTTCGGAGCTACCCTTCTTTCTTTGACATAGCTGGTTTTGATATACTCCTCCGTGTTCTACAAGACTTCAAGTTCAAGGTTTCCACATTTCTGAAGATATCACTTCATATTATCTCCAGATAATGTTTTCTGTTCCATCCTTGACGTTGTTTAATGATGCCTGTAGAGGACAGTTGAAGCAGAGGCTGGTGACTTGTCTGTGGTAGGACTCTTTTCTCCCTGTTGTTTTTGTTTGTTTGGGGTTGTTTTGTTTTAAGTCTTCCTACCTTCACACCTTTCAAAGCAGGGATTTCAAGCCTCTCTCCACAACTGCCTGTTCCAGCTGGATAGAGACCTAGTTCAAGTGGGCTCCAGATTTATTCATTTGGTCATATTTCTGTCAGCTAATTTCCTGTAACTGTCTGCATTCCTGCACAGTTCCAGTTGCCACCGGAATGCAGGTATTTAGCAGTCGTCAATGACTGGTTTGTGTGTTGATGCTCACCTCTGTAACCAACACTTACCCACACTGGCTGGTTGCTGGGAACTTCCCTGTGCCCAGTAAACTAAATAGGATCAGCAGAAGTTTAATCACTGCCTTGCACTTGTCCATAGTCCTAAATGTTAGCATGCGCCGTGGTGGGGTAATGACCTGTGCTGTCCCAGACAGCGCCAAGGGCGGGCTGGGGTAATGTGGAGCAGACGGGAGGCTGTTCCAATAGGCGGAATAGACAAGGCTACCGTCTTTTGGGCAACAGAGGAGAATCTAGCTATATGAATACAAGCTGTGCTATGCCACTTTTCCTCAGGCTCAGAAAATGTATTCTGGCGTGTTTTAGTTACTAATATAGGCACAACAGAAACGAGCACTTGGAAGCTTTCCAGTTCCCCATCATTGTAGTGGCCCGTGTTATGCAGTTGTTTTCTCAAGCTTTATTGAAAATATTTTTTATTTTAAAACTTCTATTTTTTCAAGCTCTATTTAAAAATTGAAAGGCTTCTTGCTCCCTCCTGGGGAGAAAAAATATTCTAAAATTGTATGGGTCCTTTTTATTGGGATTATTTTATAAAGCTGAGCAAGACAGCTTTTTAAATCTTCCCTCATGAAACAGGTATTCCTCTCTCCTGTTCACTTTGTAGTTCTCCTCTATGTGTACTCCAGTTCATCTTTCTTTAGTGACCAGAGTTATGTACTGTATCCTGGGTGAGACCTAGCAATACCTTGTATTTTAGGTCAATGTTTTTCTCCTTGTGTTGGAAAGAAATGTGATGCCTTGGTGACTCATGTGAACATGAGTCAAGTAACGTTCCTACGTCTGCCTTCTTTGCTGTCACTCCAAGTGAACCTGTGGCAAAAATTCATAGTAGTCACTTAAATGGTGACTGTACTTTCCTTTGTTAGCATCGTATCCTCTTTCTGATACTTATATATGTAATAACCCCATTTTTTCTGTATAGTATTCCAGTCTCCTATATGATCCTGAGGCTTTCTTACTTTCTTTTCCACAAATATCATCTAACGTGCTTCAGCCTATTCTGGCGGTTGTCAACTCTTCAGACCCTTTAGGATTTAACGTTCCATTTGCAATATGTTTAATGTCATAAGCTATGTTTCAATAATTTATTTAAATATTTCAGTTATTGTTTCAGACGAGTCAGACAACAGCATTTCAAGTATTCTGGTTTTACCTGTTAGCCTCTGTCTGTCACATCTTGTACAATATAACTGTTCTTTCAGACGTGCATGTACACACTCCCTCTGTCTCAGCAAAATAACTCTATGTTGGAGCTGTGCAAGCAAAGGAATAAACATTAGGTGCTGGTTTCGCTTTGCTTGAGTTAGAAGTTTGCGACGGGGTACTTTGCTGAGGTCCCATTCTAGGCCAAAGCTTCGAGGATTTCTCTGCAGTTGAAGTTACTATGAATACGTATTTTCTGAAGAAAGTTTAAATAATTCTGAGGAGTAAAAAATGATTTTCACAATTAATTAAAACGTAATGCTTTATAATGAAAGTTTAAAAATAATAGTGCACTTAAAGATTAATAATAAATTATTAAATGTATTTGTCTATAAATTGAGTGCTGTTAATGAAACACTAAGAGGTCAGAAAATAATAATGATGTGTCATTGAAACTGCTCAGCTTAAGCACCCAGCATAGTTTCAGGGATAATTTTGCAATTGCTAGTTTGGGGAAAGTTAACTCCATCTCAGCCAGACCCAATACATGCATATATAAATATATATATGAATATCTATATATTTTTAAAAAGGCAGGGAACAAGCTCTTAAGCAAAGAAAGAAAAAAAATCTTTAATGACGTGCTGGTAATCATTTCATAATCTTCAAACAGTTAAGCTTTGAAAACAAAGCTATGACAGTAATGTAAAGTATCTACTCCTAAATCACTGTAGCACTTTATAGAAACAGCATATGCTAATATTTTGTTAATGTAAATTGGAATCTGCTGATGATGTATAAAACTCACTTTCCTATATTTTTATTGAAAGAGAACTAATTACTTTTTTTAATCTGCAGAAAGTTTATTGTTTAGTGTGGCATTCCAGAGCCTTGAGTTGGTTGTACCACGGATGCAGGTGGCTCCGGTCTGAAATTGTGGGTATGCCCTTGAATTTGAAGTCATTTTCAGACAGGAAAAGTAAAATATTTCATTTTTTTTCTTTTGATTTATATCCTATCTATCTTCTAGATATCTAAATTAGCAGCCCATGAAGGGAATTTCCAGTGCATTCTGCAGTTGCTTAGCCCTAGTTCAGTATTTGCCTTCAGGTCCAAACAGTTTTTCAGCTGATGGGCCCCTAATTTTCACAGAATTATAAAACCACTTTTTTGTGTGTTTGCAGTCTTACAGAGTGTGCGTGTCACTATCCCAGCATTTTTAACATGGTTGAAAGTTTTGTCAGCCTAGTTAAAGGCCTCTTGGAGAAACTGCTGGATTACCGCACCGTGATGAATGACGAAAGCAAGGACAATCGCATGAGCTGCACTGTGAACCTGCTGGTATGTTCCCTCTTGTAATTCCTGTGTGAGAATGGGGAAGAGCTTTAGAATCCATTTCCTAATCATGAAGGTAAATCTTCCTGGGGATAGGGGTGGTTGACAATGCTCAGTAGTGATTTAAAATCTGAGTCAAGAGATTTTTATAGCTATTTGCATGGATATACGCACAAACCTGAAAGCAACGTCCACTCAGTTCTTTGGTTTTGCTTGTATGTTTTATCCACTTCGATTCTGTTGATAAATAAGGACGTCTACTGTTCAGATACCTCGACTTTTTGATAGGCTTAATGTAACAGTGGGCTTTTGCCAGTCAAGTTTTGCATGAGGAACTAACCCACTTGCTGCTTTAGCAACTCAACAATTATGGTTTTTAAATCTGGGGAAGAAAGGTGCAAGACACACTTGCACTGAGGTGCCAAGAAGGTTTGAGCCTCTGATCTGGTTCTGGGCCACCCCGTCTTTTTTGCTATTCCTATTTTGTAATGAGGACATCGCCTATAGAGATTGCTCCACCAGGATGTGCCTCTAAGCTGCAGAGGAACCTTCGTCAACTTTGAAGGTTGGAAAGAGGACACGGTTAATATGTGTTGCACTCACGTACTCTCTGTTTCTCCGTAATCACTGCGCAATGTGGCATAAATTTCTGCAGCTCCTCGGGAGGCAATTCTTGTTATGCGTTTTTCACAGCCTTAGCAACTCATATATCTGCAAAACTGTTAGGGTGACAAAAATGGGCTTTAGTCCTGGGATTAGCCCCTTTAGAGGTATCACACAACGGTGTTACGTATCCACAGTGTTACGTATCAACCTCAATAAATGCCAGCTGCTTCTCTGCCCATCAAGTGTAGCCAGAGCATGTAGTTTACTATGTTAATGCATTTGGATAACCCTGTTTTCCTCTTCTCCAACAGAAAAACTTTCACTAATGATTTTATTAGTGAACTAGGAGAAGTAACAGATGTATGTATAATAACACATACTAATAACTAATTAAAATATTAATTGAAGCAGTAGTGCCAGGTTTAAACTTAAGATAGTCTGTAAATAATGTATTTCTTGTGCTGTCCAACTAGTAAGAAAAACAGAACCTCAGCATATATATTTTTATTTTGTGTTGTAATAAAAGACATTAGGAGATAACTTTTAAATGCTTGTGTCTCTAGAATTTCTACAAGGACATTAACCGTGAAGAGATGTATATCAGGTATGGCAACTGTTCTGTTGGGTCTGTTTTGGAGAGGGCAATAATATTCTCTTACGAATTCTGTTTTTATCATTGTACTTGGATTTCTGTTACTTAATGTTAGTTTATCATGCAGAATGACTCTGTTGTAGCCTGGCCTCATTTATATTCTTACTCCATTGTTTGCTTAGCTTTCAGCAATTTGGAATCTATCATATGTGTTCAGCAGCAGCATTTTTTTCCTGAAGAATCAACTTGTAGTTGATCAAATCACTCGACATTTGTTGTCTATTGTTTTAAATAAAGAAAATGCAGCTAGATTTGAGGTTGGATGGAAGGTGTGTCATACATTTAGAATGGCAGAAGAATTGTGCAGTCTGCCAAGTCTCTTTAAATATGCAACACTACATGCGATGCAGAATTACCAGTACAGCGTTTTTCTGTAAGAGCTATAGCTGTACTGGCAGATTCTTCCAGATGTGACATGGCCTCTTACCGTGTCCAACGGTTTTGCATATGAGCTGCAGCAAATCTTGCTGTTCAAAAGATCGCTAATTCCTGCCTCTCCTCTCATTCTGCAAAATCTGCAGAACGACCTGCACCTCCGCCAGGGCAGTACAAAGCCCAGAATCTCAGCTGAAATGAGCACTGAAGGGGATTCAGAGCTAAACCTGGGGCTATGAGCAGGAGTGGCCGGGGAGAACAAGGCTCCCTCTTGGGCACTGCTGAGGGGGACACGTTTTCAGCTGGGTTGGCAGCTGGGAATGGTAATGCCTCAAACTGCTACAGCAAGGAGTCAGGGTTCTGTGTCAAAACTCCTGTTGTGTGTAAGAGGACGGGATGCACTTTTTCTTTTTGGCTGCTGGAAAAGATGTGGCTTAAGTCACACGATGGACAGTGGTTGTGCTGGTAGCAGCAGTGCTGCCCTGGGGATCAAGGAGAACACTGGCAACATAGAACCCCTCTTCTGCCCCTGCCACCTTCCAAGTTGTACAGGGACTTGCTTCGTCTTTCTGGGATGGTGGTTTCGGTATTCTCCTTTACCTTGTGTTATCTGTTGTGCTTGCATCTCTTTACATGGGAAGTGTTTACATGCAATCGCAAAGTGCTACGGAGAAAGGCAGCTGTCTTCAGTAACAGTCCAGAAATAATGGACTCGGAGGTCTGACTTAGACCTTGAGTCTCATAGTTCTTCCTCTTCCTCTCAGAGGTGGAGCTGACAGCAGCTCACAGAAGGAGGTTAGCGCTCTCTCCTCCTTTTGTGCACAATGTTTCAGCACACAAAGAGAACACAGAAAAGTCTGAACAAATGCACAGAGCTTTAACCCTTCTCAGAGAGTCCTTAAAGACTCTTTGGGTAGTGACTGCAAGACATCCATGAAGTTGCCATTCCAGGGTTTATCTAGAACTTTTTTGAGACTTAGTATTCCAGTCACGTCAATATCGGGTCTAATTCTTGTTCTCTCCTCGAACAGGTATTTGTATAAATTGCGAGATCTTCATTTAGATTGTGAGAATTACACGGAAGCAGCATATACCCTGCTACTCCATACGTGGCTCTTGAAGGTTAGATTTTCTAAACTCAATATATAAATAAGCTTTTGCAATTTTCAAATTTATAAATTAAAGAGTGATTGTCTTAATCTCAGATTTACTGCATGTTAATTATTTTCCGTAGGGGTATTCAAGTTTCTAGTTAAAAATACTGCAGTAGGTCATACAAAATTAACATTGTTGAAATTTTATTTTCAATGGGGGATTAAAAGCCACTTATTGGTAAAACTAAATATTGTAGCAAAAATAGTTTTACTTTATAGTGAGAACATGGTGTGCAAATTCTGAAGCCATTTAACTCCCATGTGGTTTTCATTTTGCTAATTTACTATCCCAAACACAACAATGATGAAAATTAAACGCAATTTTTTCCACCTATCACAGGGGGACATCTGACTTTTCATTTTAAATAATATGGATCACTGTGCTTTCTTTTGTAGCTGGCAATTATTTTTCACTACAATTAATGTTTATTCTCATTGTAACTGATATTATCAATAGAAATGGTCAGTAAGGTGCATTTCCATTTCAAGGAAAAATTCAAAATTTAAATGTTCTTCAGCAAAAAATTGAGATTTCTTATGGAATTTATTTTAGTGTAGAACCATATAAATCTGGCTTTTCACAGTGCTATTTTGCTTAAACTTCATTTTGACTTTTCTGATCATACAAAAATATGAGGTACATTGTATGTATCGGAATAGACAAAGATAATATTATATGCAAATATTTTAATACAAAAAAAAATCAAATCAGTCAAGATGGCACCACTGAAGTAAAATGAACCGATTTTCTCACATAGATTTTTATCCAAAATTTTTGGGTGGGGGGCAGGAAGGAACACAGGTTTTTAAAATGTTATGTCTGGTCCTGGTTATCACAGGAAATACAGCACTTGTTTGAAGAGGTAATGAAAGCATTCCCAGTGCCTTTCCCCATTTCTTTGTGGAAGGGTAAAAAAGACTGGGAAAAATCCACGCAGAAGCGCTGAGGGGATGAGACCTTGGGGGAAGGGAGACGTGTGTGAAATATTGAACTCTAAAATCATGTGGGTTTTTAATGTGTTGTTATTCTCAGTGGTCAGATGAACAGTGCGCACCCCAAGTCATGTCAACAGAGTTCCAGTGTTCACAGACCTATCGACACTTGAAAGAGAATCTGTATGAGAAGATCATAGAATACTTTGACAAAGGAAAGGTAGGGCTGTAGAGTTCTTCCCCCTGCCAAATCTCTTTTTACTGTGGTACTTTGTATAGGAGTATTTAATGAATATGCTCTGTATAAAGCGTTTGTGTAGGAAATCCTCTCTGAAATGTGGGTCAAGTGAAAAATGTGTCCTGAAGGCTTATTCACAGAGTTTATCTGCTCTATATGAACATATTCTTTTGGTAACCACATTCACAAAGAAAGAGGGCTAATGTTTATACTGGTCACAAGCATCTCTGTCAGGCAGTAATAAAATGAAAAATGTTGAATGTACTTTCCTCTGCTAGGAAGAGAATGCAGACTATGCAGATTGTGTTTCTAAACCATTCGGTCATTATCTCCCAAAACCCCAGACAGTTCAAAATGGACATATTTGTTTCAGAAAAGTCTGAGAATTGTATCCTAGACTTAAAATGTAGTAGCCTGATGTTCAATACCTGGGTTTAGTTCAGCTTTTAAAAAACACTAATCTGTTAATAAAATTGTCTGTCAATACGACGACAGTAGGGCTGAGATTTTTGGAAATAAAGCAAAGGACTAGAAAGCAGGGGGAAATTCTGCAGTGCCCGCTAATGAATCTTATGACCCAATAAGGCCTTTAAGTCATTATGTCTTGTTCAGCTGTAGCCAAAGGTATGAAGGGGGAAGGCATTTCATTTCTGCCTCTTGCAAAATAAAGGCATAACTCCCCCAGGAAACTCCCTCCTGTAATTCAGAAGGTAGAAGGTTCGTGGTGCTTCAGCACTGTGCAGGAAAATGCAGTGCTATTTATAACTTCTCTGGTTTTTTTGCTGGCATCTGAAATAACTACAGTGTAGCAGTCCCCTCCCACTGTATCAGAATAATGAAATCCTCATGAGTTCTGACCTCCCTAGCATTCAGGTTCTCCTAGATACGCGAGAGGAGGTTTGCAGGCAGCTGAATGCAGCTGTCGGGTTCGGAACCACCCAGCCTAGGAGTACGTGGCACCACGTAAAGATGGTCACAATGCGTGTGGCCACCAGCGTCCTTACATCAGTAGAGATTTATGCTCAAAAAACCCCTTTTGTCTCCGTTATTCTGAATAGATGAGAAGACTGACAGCATTTGAGAAATATCCTCCAGAGAGGGAGTTCTATCTGTTTTAAGACCACTTTTGTGCTGTATACATTAAGTGCCTATAGCAGATGAGAAAAACTGTCCTAGTCTTTCCAGTGCAGCTCTGCAATTCCTCACAGTAATTTTCAGAGGTAGCTACTAATGTTTGTGCAAAGAAACAAGCTGCTACTCCAGGCAAGTGGCAATTTAAGTCTTGTAATTTTTTAGCTGACTAGGCGAGCCGTCATATGCAAGGCTACCTATGATTACGTATGCTTCAGAATTTCTTGTGAAATGAAGTGTGTTTGCTTTAAGGAGAGGCAGGTGTCAGTCCCCTCATACACTGCTCCTACGCTTGGCCTATATTCTGGACGTTATGCACCTTAGTGATTTACTCTTTTTTAATGTATCTGAAAGGTTAGATGATTTTTTATTATCTTATTGTAAGAATAAAGTAGGTTTACTTATTCCTTCCTTTAATGAACCATAAACCACTTTTATGTCTTACATTAATCTGCTTTCCTAAAGTTTATGATTGCCTTGAGTCTTCCATTCTAAATGTGCAGTTCATAAATGACTGCAATTTACAGACAGCATAATCAATAAAACTGTAGTTAAACAGTGATGCATTAAAAACTTGTTTGTTGATACTGGATTTACTTTTTGACTATGTGGTTGCATTGCAGATGTGGGAAGAAGCCATATCTTTATGCAAAGAGCTTGCAGAGCAATATGAAAAGGAAGTTTTTGACTATGAACTTCTAAGTCAAAACCTGGTAAGATTACATACAGGTCTTCAAATTATTTCGGTCACAGAAATTAGTACTTTTGAGCTATCAAACAGTAGAGCTGCTTATAAGCTTGTTGTCTACAATCGATATTTAATTCATTTGTCAAAGAGTTGCTATGTTTTATTGTAACAATCCAGTGGTAGAGACTCATAAAGAACTGCTTGTTAAAGTTGTATGCACATCTGCTTGTTGAGATATTTTGAAACTTCTGTAGGTGAAATAAACGTGTTCTCACTTGGCGCAATTTAAAGGCCACGTATAAAAGAAATATAACAGGGTTTTGAGGCCTTTGTACTGCTTTAGGGTAGAAGAAGCAGCTGGATGCATTTTTTTCCATGAAATTTTGCTTTACATTCTAGGAAGTCGAATCTTGACAAGCCTAAAGAATTCTGTGCTAACCAAGGACTGGGGAAGTAATACATCACAAGGAATTAGAACTGGGTCCAAAGGCTAGAAGGAAGATTTTAAAGGAAGATTAAATGTTCAATTATTTGTTTTCATTAGAATTGAATTAATCTAAAAAGAATCCCCTACCCCACATACCTTCTTTTTTTCCACCCCCAAGATTCCACACTTGCATGATCTTCAACAAATGTTTAGGGCTCATTCAATAGATATCCCTGAATCTTCCACAAAGAAACCATGGGAATCAAAACCTGATGTTCTTGAACAGCCTTGTGTATAAAGAAAGCATCTTTTCCTCCCAGTAAATTTTGTTTTTATCATAAACTAAAAGATAAAGACAATATTTTTGCCAAGTCCATTTAAGTTGCAGTGTTGCACGGCTCATAGATCTAACACAGGAAATAAAAATAGTAAACCTAAATGACACCTAGTGTTTTATGGAAGACATTGTTCTAAGCCCTTTACATGTGTGTGTCCTTAGCATGGTGCTAGGGCAAAAGTTTGGGTTGATCCATACCTCAGAAAACATTTGAGGCAGGGAGTTTGTCCAAACGGATTATTTCAGTAATGTTATCAGTTAAGTGTTTAAAGTGTAAACTGCTATGACTTTGGTGTTTGCTTTTTTCTTTTCACACTAGTAAATTAAGAGTAAGCCTGCTTCTGAGGTCAAATAATTAAAGTTGAAGCCATACACATTTAGCTATGTATTATATTTGCATATAAATGTAAACAGTATTTAATGTACCACAGCAGAGTCATGTGCATCTGCATGCTAACTGATTATTGCTACAGCTTACCAACTGATCATTGATAGCTCTTGCATATCCACCGATAGCTGTAGTACTACTGTAGATGTTAAAAAATAAATGGAAAAAAAAAAAACCCAAACAGATGTAATTGTGGTTGGTTTTGCTTCCAGATTCAACAAGCAAAGTTCTATGAAAACATCATGAAAATTCTGAGACCTAAACCAGACTATTTTGCTGTTGGGTATTATGGCCAAGGATTCCCCACATTTCTAAGGGTAAACCTGTTTAAATTCTTACTTTTGTCATCTATTTTTATGTGCTTCTAAAAATATGAGTGTACTCTACTAATGCAAGTGAGTCTCTGGGGATATTTGCCATGGATTTAGTTTTGCTTGGATGCAGGACTGTAGTCAAAATCTGCATTGTTACTTGTAAGAATATGCATGAAATATTTTCAGATGTGTTTAAGTTGATTCTTTCTCTTAGTTTGATTGTGGAAACTAGAAGATATATCAGGTAGTGAAGGCGATACGTGAGAGCCAAATGCAGCAATCTGATGTAATTCGGTATGGGCAGCTCTTATGGTATGTATTTCTCAGATGAGTCGCCACACAGGTTATTGATAACTAGCAGAATGTCATTAACTAACTTGTGTTCAAATTAAATCCAAAATTCTGTTTCAAGTGAGGTTGGTTTTTAGTGGACCTTATAATGAACTGACAAGCGTTTCAGATTTATATTGCCTCTCAGCTACAACGGAAATACATTACGAATATAGAAACAGCATATTTTTCAGCCCAGTGCACTCTATAGCCAAATATTGTGTCTTTAACAGTGGGAAATAGTAGATGAGTGGGGTAGGGAAGAGTATAATACAGAGCAGGTGTGTAGTGATATTGACCTGGTGTGTATTCCCAGCTTACCTGATACACAGCTTCCTGGGCTGGAGGTGACAGTTTTGTTTTCTCGCCCTTCATGGATTGTTATGTGGTGAATTCGCCCAGTTGTTTTCTGAACCGAGGCCCTCCAGAACATACTGTGGCCTCACGGTACACAACTGTGCGTGTTGGAGATTCCCTGTTGCCTTTGTGTTGTCATCAGATAATTTCTCTACACTAGTTCTTACAGAGAGACTGAGCAGTTGTTCTTTAATCACCTTCCTCATGCCGTTCATGACATGTTGTTCCTTATGATCTTGGTTTATTTCAACACTGCTTCCACAGCAGCCATTCCATATGTTTTAAGATCCTGGTTCCCTTGCTGTCCATCTTCTAGTTCGTGAGATGGCAGGACAAGAAGTGTACATAGTATTTGAAATGTGGATACACTGTGAATTTGTTCAGTGTGATACTGATGTTTCTTCTTGTGTTTTCCTTGTAATGACTGAAGTTCAGATTGCTTTTTGATCTCTAATATGCATTGAGCTGACATGTTCATACCAACTGTCTTGTATTACTCGAAGTTTTTTCCTGAATGGTAACAGCTAGTTGATATCTTAGGACAATTATGGTAAGTTTGAACTGCTTTCATTAAACAGACCTCTATACACTGAATCTGCTCTCTGTTTTCTTTACTCTTCTCCATTTTTGACTACCATGTGAGAAATCAAGAATCCACAGGGTCTGTTTTTTCAAGAAACCTGCCAAACATAGGAAGTCATGCACAACTGGCTTTTACTTTAGTTTTTTAAAAGATTGCTTGCTTTTAACCATAGTAGTGCATGTCTTCAGAGCATAAAAGTAACCTGAATATTTGATGTTCTCTTGTAGAAAAACAAAACTTTTCTTACATACTATAATGAACGTGGTAGCTTTCCTCACACTTGAAAAGCAATGAAAGACCTCTTTTTCCTAATTTTAAAGCCAAAGGTGCCTTGAAAACATTGGAAAAATAGTGAAATGATATGCTAATATTACACCAAAGGAAGCATGCACCTTTTGTTTCTGGTATTCTAGAAGTATCCTGTTAAATGAAGCAAACTGAACCACAAATGAGCACATTTGGGTTTAGACTGTATTGTAAATGAGGACATTTCATAATACGAAGGAGAAGGAGCAGGCAGAGGAAACCTATATATTGGTATTAGAAAGCTGTGAAACCTGGAGCCAGAATGTATTTGAAAGCAAATCCTTTTACTTGACAGACAAGAAGAAAAGGAATTTCAGTACTTTTCTTACCTCCCATTCTGATTTTATTCTGCTCTAAAGGAGCATCCTCAGTGATGCCAGTTTATCTTCATTCTGTCTAACAGCATAGAGTCGAGTCTCTGGAGAGTCAGTGCTGCACTCCAGCACCCGGTCAAAATGGTGTCTTGCTTTATAGTTAATTAATATTCAGAAAACAGGAACATTTATTCCAAAATCTGGAGAAGCTATTGTGTCTTTTTACTGATAACCATGCATCTATAACTTCTGCCTCGGCATCATATAGCCCAAGAAATCAGCTATTTATTCCTTGCAGAACAAAGTATTCATCTATCGTGGGAAGGAATACGAGAGGAGAGAGGATTTCCAGGCACAGCTGATGAGTCAGTTTCCCAACGCAGAGAAGATGAACACCACCTCGGCACCTGGAGAGGAAGTGAAAAACTCTCCTGGTCAATGTATCCTTGAACAAGTGGGAGACTACAGAACGAAGGCGGGTTGGGGAAACCTTGTTTTTAGCAAGATTTTGTCTGTGTGGAACAATCATTTCCTAAAAAGGATGAAAGTTTATTAATGTGGCATCTCAGTTTGCAGTTTTACTTACATGTCCTGCATGTCTTTTACCGTTTGTTCCTAAGACATTTGCCCCTGTTTTTCTCACAATTCTAAGGAGTCTATCTCTTTCAGTCATCATAGAATCATGAATCGCTTAGGATGGGAAAGACCCTTAAGACTGAGTCCAGCCATAAACCTAGTCCACCACTAAACCATGTCCCTGAATGCCCCGTCTGCCCGGCTTTTAAATACCTCCAGGGATGGGGACTCAGCCACTTCCCTGGGCGGCCTGGTCCAGTGCTGGATAGCCATTTCAGTGAAGAAAATTCATTCAAGTTCATATGTGATTTACCTTTATTTTCTTCAAATGGCAGAAACTGATAAACACTTGAATGAGCCAAGTTTAAAGCAGCAAATTGTCTATTACCTCACGTTCCTAGCTGTTGTGTCTTAATATTAAATTCATGTCTTCCTTGAACGTTGTTCTGACTGGCGCTGCACTTGGGTATCACCTGTACTTCTTGGCAACATAAATACGCCTTATGTCACTCTCAGAAATTTTCCTAGGAAAATTAACTCATAAACATCGTTTACCACCTTTTAGAATGCCCTAAATTATTCATGTTTGGAAGTACTCTAACAGTTGCTTGCACACATTATCTTTTTCATCATGTTCTGATTTAAATCATTACTGGATGAGCAGATATGAGGTCACCTCATTGTATCAGACATTTTTTTTTAACGTGTTGATTTTCCTTTATTAATTTTCAAGGTAATGTTGTAACCCTTCACATGGTCTCTTGAGTCTATTCTGATGGAACCTGCTGGAGGAGAAAAGGAATACTGCTTTCTTTTCACACTGTTGGGACTGAAGCAGCGAGTATTACAGGCTTGTCTAAAATAGTACATTAACCTTGAGAGCCAAGCTCTCATAAGTCTGTCTTGTGTCTAAACTAATTTTTTTTTTTGAGATCATATGCTTCAATCCCTTCTTAAAGTAGAATTTGCTCAAGTCTATTTGCAACCAACAGCAGATATGCACTGCTTAGGCACTTAAGAAAAAGCTACGGAATCTAACCAGAGGGTATGAGTTTCAAATATACTGAAATATGTAAGAATATGATATATTTACGTACAAATACAGTATTCAGATTAAAAAATAACACTTCCATGGGAAAAGGAAATCTCAAGTAAAAGGGCTGCTCCATTACAGATTTCACAGATGAAATGCTAAACATCATGACATTTATGCATACCTAAAGCTAAACAGTGAAACTGTTAACATCAGGTGGTGTTGATGTTATTTTTGTAAGTTGGCTGGGCTTTAAAATTTAATGAATGATTCAGTGTGATAAATTCAGGTACAGATATTCAAGCTCAGTAAATAATAAAAATATGCAGTTCAAAATTAATATTAATATATATTCACTGGCTGCTACTGGCAGATTTCTCCTTTTTTGGCCAAGAAAGCTCTACAACTGAACGCCTGAACCCTGCAGATTTTTCATCAGGAAATGTCTTTTTTATTATTATTATTCTTTTTATTTCCCCTACAGCCTACAGTATTTCATACTGATAGTTAATGACATGCCCTTAACTTTCACGATTTCAGATATCCAGTGTTTTACAGTGCAACCAGTCCTGGAGGAACAACCTAGATTCAAAAATAAGGCAGTACCTGATCAAATTATAAAGTAAGTGAATTTCTGTAATAGATAATATAATGAAAGTCAGTCCATATTCCTAAACTGACAGCCATTATTTTGTGAACTCAGTCATTTGCCAATGAATCGTAGAGCTTTTATTATCTAGTTTACTGATTTAGGTATTCCCTGGGAACTTCATGGAAGAACATCTACCCATCTACCACTTAAGGAATAGCATATGGTTACAGGGTGGGGAGGTGGAATCCATGCTTTGGGTCCAAGTTATTGAGTTTTCAACACACCTTCTTAGACAAGTGATGGAGAGAGGGATCTTCGAGGTGACTGGCAGTACAAGAATAGTTGAGTTGAAGGCTCTTGTACAACAGAATCTTGTTATGACTTATCTTGCCAAGTGCAAAAGACATGGTGGCAAAATAGTTTCTGTTGGTACTACGGTCAAGATTTTGTACAGGAATAGAGGAAGTGAATTGTCCGAAGTATTTTGAGAACAGACTGGCTAATGTTTCCAAACTCCTAACCCAATGTAGAACAGGTTGAACTTGTTACATGCTCCTAATTAAGTGTTCTGACCACCTGTGTGAAAAGTGATGGTTCATTCTAACAGCTGATACCAAAACTGCATACAGTACCTACTGGAATATTGGCTGACTTCAGGCCTGTGAGATTTTTGGCTCCAAATCCATCAATATATAAAGGGGGGTTATAAGAAAGATGGAGCGAGACTTTTTATCAAGGCCTGTAGTGACAGGATGGGGGCAATGGTTTTAAACTGAAAGAGGGTAGATTTCGATTGGATATAATGGAAGAAGTTCTTCACTCTGAGGATGGTGAGGCACTGGCACAGGCTGCCCAGAGAAGCTGTGGATGCCCCATCCCTGGAAGTGTTCAAGGCCAGGTTGGATGGGCAGGGACACCTCCCACTACACCAGGTTGCTCCACGGCAGCAGGGTTGGAACTAGATGATCTTTAAGGTCCCTTCCAACTCAAACCGTTCTATGATTTCTATGGTTGCAGACATGCTCAATAAAAGCTGTTGCTTATCACTAACACTTGAATGAAAAATTTCAAGATAGTATTTGTTAGCTTGTAACTGAAGGACAGCAAAAAGCACAAGCACCGTCAGTTAAGGCAGGCCATGTTTTCTCCCTGTTCTTGTCAATGCCTTGTGAAAGCACAAGGTATGACTGTGTCTGCCTAACTGAAACTGGTTAAAACGGGCATCTTAAGCTAAAATTTCTCCAGGTAAACTGAGGCACCTGCATTTTTAATGCAAGAGAGGCTTTGCAATGCCTCCATGCTTAAACAAACAAAAACCTCAAACTAAACCTTTTAATACCACTTGCATTATGATTTTGCAAAAAGAGACTGAAGGTAGAAGGCTTCTTTTTATCAGCTGAGTTAATTTCTAACTGTTCCGCAGCGGGATTCAAACCTTTGAAGATGTCACCTTTGTCTGCAGCCTTCTCTGTAGAATCTTTACTGAAATTGCAATTGATTCAGAGTGTAAAACTAAGAATCAGCTCCCCACATACACCAAAATAAGTAAAGCAGATACAAGCACAGGTCTTGTACTGCAAGATTAAAAAAAAAATTTTAAAAAATTAACTGTGGTCCCAATTTCAACTTGAATACATTTTAAAATCAGTAACTGAAAGACAGCTTATAAATGTGGTCCTGTTTGACTAGATTTGATTGTAGTGCCAGCCACGTTTTGAACTTGTAACAGTTTTATTTAGCGAAGTGCTCCACATAAAGTACAATCTCTTATCATATCGGAGATTTTGTAATTGTTTGTCTCAGCTGCAGAATTCAACCAAACTGCTAATTTCATCTGGTCTTAGAGGTTTATTTTTATGAGTGTACTTTATCAGGCATTTAATTGTTAGTTATGTTAGTTGGTGGCAATGCATTTATTCTATTAAAGAGCTTCAAAATACCTGTCCTTTCAGATGGAACTGTGTAAAGTGATCTGACTCGGTATGGCAGTATTTTCCACTTTCTTTTCTTTATTGATGAAGATAGTCTTAGTAGCTTGGATCAGAAGTCATAGGTTCCTATGAACTAACATACCAGAAGTTTGCTTAGCTCAACTGTTTGGGGTCTGTTGATTTATTTGTTTCTCTAGGCTTCCAAAACATGGCTTGGTTTTACTATGAGATATTTCTGAGATTTTTTTTTTCTCTGCAAAATTAGCTTTTACTTAAGGTGGCTTTAAATTTAATTAGTCATTAAAACACAAACTACAAACCAAAAGGAAAGATTTTTCTGTGGACAGCAAAATACTTTGCCAGAATCGTGCCATCTCTGTTCTTTCAAATTAGCCAGTGCTAAAAGCCGAGTGGTTACGAGTTTGGTGGAAATATGTGCTCAGAGTGATTGAGAACAACTCATTAGCTAAATAGAATAGACCATAACATGAATGTGCAATAGATTCTTTACACTGATGTACCCCTCTACAAATATGTATATACATTTTCTTGTCTATCACAAGAAATTGTTATTACTGGCTTCAAGTGTTTAGTTCATTGAATAACTACTGTTCTGCATTGTGAGCAAAATTGTTAGACGTGATTAAACTGATTTGGCACGTGCTGTGGATGAAAAACCACATGTATTTCAGTCCAGGTGAATATATCCGCTCTGTTCAGTCAGTTATTTTTAACAAAATATACTCCTTTTGTATGCCATTATAAAGCAGGCAAGCAGTGTGCGTGCCACAAGAATACAGGAAAGTAGAAATCTTTTCTAGACCTTCTTCTGTCGGTTTTAACATTAATCTGGAAGTTCTGGAATTTTTATACCTGGAAATTACACCCAGTCACAAGCTGAAGCTTACTACTTGTAAAACATTGCGTGTTGACCCTGATTTATAGGTGAAGTAGTTGTCTCCTGAGTTTTCAGTAAAGTGCTTTTTTTCTGAGCAGTAAATTTGCTTTTAATTAAAAACTCCACTGACTCAAAATGAAATATTTCACTGTGATTGCAAGATCTGTAAGTTTCTGAATTCTGTATTTTACAATAGTCTATTTTAAATCTTTCAGTTTTTATAAGTCCAACAACGTGCACCGATTCCACTATTCAAGACCAGTCCGAAAAGGATCTGTTGACCCTGAAAATGAATTTGCTGTAAGTAAATGAACGACAGGGTGATGGATGCAGTTCTGGGAGCTGCGACTGAATTTTGATCTAGGTCCTTTCTTAGTCTCAGATTACTCATTACAGACACCCTAACTTTAGGATCTGGTTCAAAAAACTAAACGCAAGATTTCTCGATTTCAGCACTACTCCTATGCACTTACTCAGTGATGCATCCCTGTTTCAGTTGCAGGTAAACATGTCATTATGTTCAACACATTTGTGTTAAGCAGTAACATTTTCTGGTACAGATTTTCATTATGAAACAAGAAGACATGTAAATATCACATGGTTTGCCTCTTGTAGTTTACAGCACTTCTGTCAGCTGCCAGCTGGGCAATGAGAGGTGTGCGCTGTGTGCTTTCATCAGTCCTGGGAAATCTTGACAGACTAGAGTACTACCTGTGTCATTTTTATTCCCATGCATAATGGAGTAATGCTAAGAAATTCGTTGTTCGAATATTGTAGGAGATCTGCAACGCCATAAATTATTTTTCAGTGTCATGCATAAAAATTTGTTAAGTTTCTATATTTTAATTTTACAGCTATCTGATGTTTTATAGTTTGTCGTGAAAACCATACCATCCAATATTTATGGCTAAAGCTCTGCTCTTGGGATACTAATGGGAAAAGCCATTTGTTTTCAAAAATGTACAATTTCGGTTATGTGCGTGCTGATTAGTACTGCCAACAGTTTCTTGTAAGGAGCTTCTTACCTCCTTTTAAATTAAATGCTTCAGACGCAAACTCTCCCCGACATCCCAGCTTTGCACTGTATTATCAAAACTCACGATGCACGTTGGCTCCCTTTGCAAACTGGAGAGTTTTGAAACCATTTATGAGTTTACCTTGAAATGGTTTTACAAAAATGAAATCATTAATGTTTGACAATGGATAATACGAGTGCTTCAGGTGAAAACTGGGATAGTTGGAGTATGCCTTCTTTGCGTTCATTATTATGTTTCTCAGTACTGGCAGTTTAGATAAGCTGATACTGGTAAAATAAGGAGCAGTAGGGTAAATGAACTAGTGGCATTTTAAAATATCAACAGCTAGTCTTGTTGAGAAGAGGAAAAACGAAAGGCAAAGAAAAAAAAGGTAAGAATGCTGGCAAGCTGTTATAGGGCCATTACTGCTTTTAATTGCAGAAATATGTTTTGAAAGTGGAGGGAGGAAGTATAATCTGGGTAGAGGTGAGAGCAGGTCATTTAGTCCCAGTCATTCAATCTGTAATGGCAAAAATAGGAATAGATACTAAAAGATTCAAGGGTAATTTTCTTTTTCCTCTGCTTTGTGCAGGCTTAGTGCCTGAAGACGACCTAATCTGAAATCAGAAAAATGATCTGTGCAAATTGCTGTGCTAGATTCATTTTGCAGTGTCCTTTTATGCAAAAATGTGCATATGTTTTCCATCTAAATTCTCTTTACTCTGACATTTCAGAAGGCAGAAAAGATTAAAGTTTAAATCCTGAAGTATCATTTTCTCCCTGCTATGTTTTTTTAATAGTCTATGTGGATTGAGAGAACATCATTTGTTACAGCATACAAACTTCCTGGAATTTTACGATGGTTTGAGGTTGTCTCCATGTCACAGGTGTGTATTAACATGCTAAGAACCCACAAAACATGTGTCTGTGTGAATCCTCATGTACAAGATAGTTTGTAAATTAATCACAGAAGGCTGTTGTTATTTACTTACTTTCAGACATACAAAACTGTTATTACTTACGTTTTATCTTTCTGCTGCTGGGATCAATATATCTTGCATCTGATTTATAGTTTCAGGACCAAGTCCTGAGAGAATTGAACAGATCTGTGTTGGTATGCTGAATTGTAAGAATGTTGTTCATATACGTGAAGTTTTATAACGCCAAAAAGACCTTTTTATCGCTTTATAAACCTTAGAAATCTTTTGTTTCTTTATAGACTACAATTAGTCCTTTAGAGAATGCTATTGAGACTATGTCCACGACAAACGAAAAAATTTTGATGATGATTAACCAATACCAGAGTGATGAGAACCTTCCCATTAACCCACTTTCTATGCTTCTGAATGGAATCGTTGATCCAGCTGTTATGGGTGGCTTTGCTAAATACGAGAAGGTAAGAGCTTTTAAGTCAATGCAAAGAACATATTCAGAGATATTATTTTATAATCCTCCTACATCCTTTGTTCAAAGTGGCAGTGGAATGTGGGCTGGCAATGTGAAAGCCCTAACTCCACCGATTAAGAGATCTTCCTATCCTGATCACATCCGTATTTGAAAGCAGAAACTAGCAAACTAGAGTAGCTGAAGCTCAATATTAATTGCGGTTATGAGGGTTTTCTTATACATGTGAGACGAGATGCCCCTTTTGTAATGAAATAGGCTCTCACACATCAAAAGATTTGGTCTGGAGTAAATGAATCAAGTTTATCCTACAGCAGGTGTGGAGTATTTAGATGTGGGTTATCAATTAAACCTTCATCAGGTTTTCTCAGTAACTGCAGCCATTCTGCATAGGAGGTTTTGTTAAAAAATGGGAATACAAATAAAAGCTGTTCCGGCAATACATGGAAAATGGAACGTCTTGAGGAACTGAACTGTAGAAAATTTGTCCCTAAGGCCACCTTGTGAAGGCGGGGCAGGAGAGAAAGCAGGAATGTTGAAAACTCATATAAATTTAAATTCTAAATTATTAATTATTAAAGTTTTGGATGAAAATTGATGTGGGGTTACCCCACATCCGTAGAGCTCTGTTATTTGTGCCTGCCATTTCCTGATGAAAAGCACGTGCCATGCTCAGTAGGCTCAGCATGTCAGATAGACTCGGAGAGTGCTGAAAAGATGCCATATATGTATATATGTACAGACATAAGCTATATGCGGTAAACATGACATACTCTGGTGGAGCATGGCTTATGCTATGTTAGTCCTAATGTATAATTTGTTTAGATACTTGGCAGTCATGGACAAATAGCTACAATCTTCTGTACCTGGGGGATAAAATCTTTGGGCTGCAAAAGACAGTGTGTATGCCATATCTGGCTCTGCTCATCTGTGAGAGAGTTTGATTTCTTTATTATATAACACTGGCTAATGCCAGGAAGGAGGGTACTTGAATAAAACGATCATTTATCAATGTAAATCATGATACTCCAAATTTGTGCCTTTTAGTTTCAGTGCAAGCTTAATAAAACAAACAATAATTGGGTTTCATAGTAAGGGTCTCAAATTCAGAAGTGCTGGATAAAGATTGAGCACATTTTAGAAAACAAAGAGCACCTCAGTTCTCAACTGATATGATAAGGAATTATCACTAGCAGCATCTGGTTAAGGAGCATGCGTATTTGATGACCAATATTATGGTCACCAGCTGGAGTCAATGGAGTAATCACTGATTTCTTTACCTGTGGAAATGATGGACTGAATTATTTTTTTTGTCTAAGGCTTTCTTTACAGAAGAATATATCAGAGACCATCCAGAGGATCAAGAAAAGCTGAATAGACTCAAGGATCTAATTGCTTGGCAGGTAACTTCTTATTGACAGCAGTCATCTGAGGTTTCATCAGCTATTTCTTTTTTCTGTTCCTTCCTCGCAGGAGCACATAGCATTTAGATGATTGTGTCATTTTTACAAGGGTTTTTTTTTGTTTTGTTGGGTTTTTTTACTGTTTCCCCAAAGCAGGGAGTGGTAGAAGAATGAGAAGATTCTCCTTACAAACGTCCTGCCTAGTTCTGTGATGAATTAATAGTATTTTTTTGAAAAGGGACTCATAGTAAAATATTCTCTCTTAGACTAAACCTTCTGTTTCAGAGTATGCATAGCTGTAAAAGGACTATTTATTATCCTATTTAGATATTAATAGTTTCCCTTAAGATGTAAAAAGGACTTCAACTCCTTCAATTTTAATGTGCCTAACAGGAAGGATGTGTTCCATTACTAACCCACGAAGATCACTGATGAAACAGCATAGCGATAATTCCTTACCCTCTGATGTTGCATGTGATTGATAAAACATTCTGGGGGATCTAAGCGATCCTGTGCTTCAGGTTTTTTAAAATCTGTGCCTAAACTGGAGAAATGGCTGAATTACAAAAATCACATCGTATTTCCTGAGGAGTATCATCATTATAGTATCTGTCAAGAGTTAGATGAAATGCTACCAGAATCAGGGGAATTACCCATGTATCTCCTTATGTCCGAGGGAAAGCAGCAGGCCAGAAAAGTCCTTTGTAGAACACATCATTTGGAATGGTTTATCAAAAGCCCCATGTAGTGGGCTCCATTTATGGTTAAAAAGGGCCAGGATTTCAAACTCAGGTTGTATTCCTGGAGACAAAACCGAGGGCATGACAAAAGTCATAAGGACTTCACGAATTGCTGGGAAAACAAGCATTTGCAAATGTCAGAAATTCTCTTGGGAACTAACTCTTCCCTAGAGGTGGGTGTTCCTTGTTGTTGTTTGTTTGTGGGGAGCTGTTTTGCATTAGAAACCTTAATGGCATGCTAATTACTCACAGGAGTTCTTTTCATGCTCAATGACCCTTCAAGATTGCTGCTACATGTCTTGTGTGTGACAAATAGTATGGAAGACCGTTAGTAAATATTTTTAAGCTATATCTCCGGAGGAAAACTGAATATTCTGCCTCTACCAGCAGCACGGAGGTTATCTGGGTTTTTATTTATTACTATTTTATATATAGTGTACATATGATAAGCCAACCAACGTGCAGAACCCTTTTGTCCTCAAAGAGGAAAAAGCACCTATGGGAGGTGGTAGCAGAAAAAACTAGTTTTTTGCTGAAATTCAAGGGAAAAGGCTCTTTTCATTAACCTAAGCATTTGTTATGATAATGGAGGGAAGAAAAACATGACCTCAGAAATTATCAGTTCTGTTTGCATTATCTAGTCCAAACAGAAATTATTGCCATCAATATATGGCAAAATGAATGACTATGAGAGAAGAGACTTACATTTTTGCACATAGGCAGTTTGTTGAGAAACCACTAACTGCCAAGTCCTCCGAAATGTAGATGATTTAAGTGAGAGAGAACTGTTTGCTGTGTAAATGAACGGGCATAGTAATTGCTCTATCAAGGCATAATATAGTGATCTCCCTTTCAAGAGGGATGGTATGAAATAGTGTGAGTTACTCTGGAATTTCACTATCAGAAGTGACTGGCTCAAGAGATTTCTCATCATGTTCCATGTCTCATTCTTTGTACTAACTCATTAAAAAAATTCTTCCTCATTGATTTAATCTTATGCCATCCTTGTGAGAGGGCTACAGTATTCTGGCCTGCATCAAAAGAAGCGTGGCCAGCAGGGCGAGGGAGGGGATTCTGCCCCTCTACTCCGCTCTGGTGAGACCCCCCTGGAGCCCTGCGTCCAGCTCTGGGGTCCTCAGCACAGGAAGGACATGGACCTGTTGGAGCGGGGCCAGAGGAGGCCGCAAAAATGATCCGAGGGCTGGAACAGCTCTGCTGGGAGGAAAGGCTGAGAGAGTTTGGGGTTGTTCAGCCTGGAGAAGAGAAGGCTCCAGGGAGACCTTATTGTGGCTTGTCAATACTTAAAGGGGGCTTATAAGACAGACAGGGACAAACTTTTTAGCAGGGCCTGTTGCCATAGGACAAGGGGTAATAATTTTAAACTAAAAGATGGGAGATTCAGACTAGATATAAGGAAGAAATTTTTTATGATGAGGGTGATGAATCACTGGCAGGGGTTGCCCAGAGCGGTGGTAGATGCCCCATCCCTGGAAACATTCAAGGCCAGGCTGGACGGGGCTGTGAGCAACCTGGTCTGGTTGAAGATGTCCCTGCTCATTGCAGGAGGGTTGGACTGGATGGCCTTTAAAGGTCCCTTCCAACCCAAACTATTCAATGATTCTATGATCCTATCTCTGTTTTATAGATGAGAAACAGCAAGAATTAACCATTTATTCCTCTCTCAGCCTTGAAATGAATCTTCCAAATAGTTTTAATGGATTTTTTTTGTACTATTTTCTTAGTGGTTTTGAAGTTTCTTCCTGTTTCATTTTGATTCATCTCAGTTTGGTTATTAGTTTGAGTCATCAACCTTTACAGCTTTCTCCTGTATCGTTGCCCACCACAGGCTCTGTATATGCTTGCTTTCTGACCATCAGAAGTACTCAGTGGATGTAGTGGCATGAATTGACCATAATACCATCTGTCATTAGGAAATAAAGGGGTAATTTATATCTGTCCCTGTAAATCCCTCTGAAGAGGACAAATCTGTCTGTAATAGATGGGCTTTAGTACCATGTTTTTAAAAGTTATATTGAAATTGAACTTCCATAAAATATGATCAAGTCAATGGGTGGACCGCTGTATACGATATTAATATTATTTATAGGGTCAGAACACAAAAAAGAAGTGTGGAATCTAAGTGAATTTTACAAAAAAGCCCCAAACATTAATGCAAAATAGCTAAAAGTCAATGGTAAAGCAGTTAGAAAAGGTTACTGGCTGAAGGGTAGCTAAAAGTATGTTGCACAAATCTCATAAATCACCATCTTCAAAGACTGAAAAGTAATGAAATGCCTTTATTTTAAAGAAAAGCACTACAAAGTTTCTCTTTATGAATACATTTATTATTAATTACACAGCGTGTCAGGGTGCTGTCCATTATCTTTGAAGATAAGATTCGTTTTGTTTGCTTTTAACTGGATAGTATTGCACTGATATAACAGCAAAGATGATAGCAGCACTATAATAGCAAAGGCATTGTAGGGAAGAGGCGTTAGAAAGGTAGTATTACTATCATATTTGCTTCATTATAAGATTTTTTTTTTTTTTTAATTTGGTAAGCAAGCCATTCCTTTGACAAAGGAGAAGGATTTTTTAAGAAATTCAAGTGGAGGGAGGTATTTAATGAATGGATAGATCTTTTCCTAACGTTTTTATCAGGTGTTCTACTTTAAGGGAGTACGTATCTATAATTCCGTGTCCGTGTCCCCCCGCCCCCCTTTCAACTCTAGCAGGAAGAATCAGAGCTCTTCACCCCTTCCTTCACTTGTCACTGACCACAGCCTAAAGGATGAGCAGCAAAAAAGAAAAGCACAGGGGTAAAATTGAGCAAAGTCAGCCTGGTTAGTGCAAGCTGCCTCTGTTCATGGCCTGAGTTGTTCTTTTTTGTATCAAAGCATTATCTTACTGAATTTTGCTTGAGATGTGGGGAGTACAGAGGAAGTCTGCAGAGTAAAATCAAGGAGAAAGGAAGAGGTCACCTTCAGTACCCAGGCATTAACATATCAAATTGCTGCAGCAATTGCCAAAGTAATCACATGATTAAGCCCCCAGTAGATTGATTAAACCTTCCCCAGTCACTTAATCCTCTGTTTGAAAGAGAAGAGTTTGAAACCACCTGCCTGGAATCCACTTGGATATTTTTTCATCCCTGCCTTCTTTCTTGTAAACTATGGCAGGCACCTTCATAAGCAGGTGGGCTAGTAGTCCAAGGATTTTTTAAACTCTCACATGGTGTGTTTAATATCATAAGGGATTAATGTTAAAATACATAGAAGAGAGAAAATAGTCACTATGAGGCAGCCAACATTCTTCAGAAATGTACTGAGCAAGCCCATTTTTCAAGAGCCCTTTTCATCTTGTAGTTGCTGCTAAAAGCTGAGATCAACTGACAAATCTATCTGCCAGTCACAGTAAGAGTTTTGCAGTTGACTTAGCAGACACTTTAAATGGAGCTAGAGGGGTTGTCAGACCCTGTTTAATATTCTCACCTTTTTTCTTCTTTTTTTCCCCTCTTCCAGATACCGTTCCTTGGGGCTGGAATTAAAATTCATGAAAGAAGAGTTTCTGATAATCTTCGTCCTTTCCATGACCGTATGGAGGAATGTTTCAAGCATTTAAAAGTTAAAGTGGAAAAACAATATGGAGCCAGAGAATTGGTATTGCTCTCCTTTTAACCTCTCCTGCAATTTCTCTTTACTTAATACACATCTTGTTCTTCTAAACAAAAATGCATTTTGTTGCTTGTGGGTTTTCTTGTGATCTAAAGGTAGTTGGACCTCAGTCTTAGAGTCAAAGAGTTGATACAATTCTCTGACATATCTAATATTCCTCATTCTGGAAGATGTGGAGTATTTTATGATGACTATTAAAATTGCAATTCTTTTCCACCTTATTAAGGAAGCAAAAGCAAGTTCTCATGTTTCTCCACTTTGTAATTTTTCTTAGTGGTTTAGGGCTTTGATCTGCAATTGATGTCTCCCTGTGCTAGCCACTTCCAGCTGTGTTGTGAAGTAAAACCTATCATGTGTGTAATACTATAAATACTAGTTGAGACCAAACTGAAATATATGGGAAGTGAAGGATAACTTCTAAACACAAACTCTCCGGACAATTCTTGAATAAAATAGTCTATCTGCGCTTGTGCAGGCTAGCAAGAATGATGCTGGCTGGTTTTTGTGATTAAACACTAGTTGCTTTGGAAATTATTTTATGTTGTTGCTTTCAGCCTTGATGATTTTATAAAACGTTTTATTTCTTCTGTTATAGGGAAAAAAGTAGCAAGTTTCTAACCTAAATTTTGGATATTGTGCTGTGTTACCTATATGATGAAAATTCTATATATTTATCTAAGTATCTTTTTCTTATTTTCAGTCCCATGCCACCATCCTTGCAATAATAAAGAGGCTGTAATCCACAATTAGCAATCTTGCCTAATGCTTGAACCCTTCAGCGCTCTTACAGATCAGCACTTAAAAAAAGCAACCGATTTAAAATTTTGCAAGAGCAGAGAATGTACTTTGTGAATGGCACTACTGCCATTTTACCATGTCTGACTCTCTCTGGTAGCTGGCCTGAGCTTTTTGATGAAAAGAAAAGAAAAAAGTTGTGCAGCTGTTGCGTCTTTATCACAAGATTCTGGCTGTTCAAAGGATGAGCAGCATGTAAACTATGCAAAACACTGGAAAATAATTCTGGAAAATACAAATGTTTCCAAGTCCTCTGCTAGACATCAGAAATAAGAAATGACATCAGAAATGAGAAATGACACCAGAAGCAAAGTATTTGGGAATTTGGCATATGAAATTATGCATAAATTTTTAATTTTCTGGATAATCACAACAAAACCCTGTGCTTTAATATGAAATTATTTTTTAAAGTTTTTCATATCCTGTTTATAGGATAGAAATTGAAGTAGGCTGGAAAAGTAGTTTATGGTATGCACATACTGGGAAATTCTCAAAAACCTGCCTCATCTCATGCCACTGAGAGAGCTAACTAAGGGAAAGCATGCTCATCCCAGGAAATAATCTGAGCACAAAAAGAGAGAAGAGCTGAGTGCACTCCACAATTTTAGATCCCAGAAGTCACCCCTGAAGAAAGAAAACAGTTCTAGAATTAGCCAAGAAATGTGATCCTTATCCCTACCTTATTAACAAAAGTAAGAGGAAAGCATTTGGAAACAAGTCAGATTGTTTCAGTTAACTTTGTAAAAGGCTGCAAAGCCTAAATAACCATCAACATTAAGCTGAATATTTCCAATATGATAGCTAAATCTTCTTTAAGATGATTTGGAGTGATATCTCCTTTTTCTCCTTCCACTGCAGAACATACCAACTTCAAGCTTTGCAGAGAGAGATGGTGCAGCATATATGGCTTTGTGCAATACGGTTTTATGATGACCTGGAGAATCCTTCTGTTCTTCCTGTCTGGCTATTAGGGAAATACTAATTTTGTCCAACATTTGCAAACATATAATTAAAAAAGGCTATATTAACATATAGAGATGGCAGAACCTGTTGTACTGAAAACGGAGCATGATCAGTGTCTTGGAGCAAGGACTAACTAAATCTGTTTGCCCAAGCAAGTACTTCACTGGTGTGCCCCAGGTCTGTTCAAAATAAGATCAGCAGACACTGTTTCTCTTAATTTCTTTTTCAAGCATACAGTTCATTATGTCAATTGTAGTTTATTTAGCTACTCACTGTGTCATTAAGTTTGAGAGGTCTTACAGCGTATCGAGACAGAAGAAACAATCACAGTAACTGATGGTAGCAAATAACTTCTTTCATGCCGAATGTTAAAACACCTGTGCTATCTTCAAGAAAAGGGATGAAATGAGATTCACACAAAGTTGCTTGGTAACAAATGTTTCTCTTTTCCACCCTGTAGCCAGATTTTGATGACAAGAGAGTAGGACGGCCAAGATCGATGCTGAGATCCTATCGTCAGTTATCAGTTATTTCACTGAGTTCCATGAATTCAGACTGCAGTACTCCAAACAAAATTGCTTCAGAAAGGTTGGTTATCGATACAATACAAATGTTCTTTCAGTCCTGGTTTTTAACCAGTTTTATGGGATGAAACTATAAGGTTAAAAAAAAAAAGGCATTCAACGATAAAGACCACTAGCAGTCTCTTCAGACTATGACAAAATTATTTTTAACTGTAGCTATCACTTCCTCCAGGCTTAAAGCTACAGTATTTCAACCTTAATAGACAAAGTATACTCAAGTCTCGCTGAGAAAAGGGCCATTTCATTTTCAGGAAACAAGTATTTTAAAATTCAAATGACATTTCAAAAAATACAAAGATCTGGTTTTTTTGCAAGTTTCTTTTCATACAGCTTTTAATTTAATTAGCATCTTTTTGCTTGTAAAAATTGGAGAGGAAGAGGACAACCTTTACAAACTTACAAGTAAGGAGGTGGAACATTTTAGTAAAGCCTGTAGTAATGTAAAATGCTTTACCTAATATACTTTCTTAACTGAAGCACTGGGAAACATAAAGACTTTAAAGTTTGACAGAAGAGTTATTGGTGTATTGATTAGTTTTTCACCCACAAATTGTGTTGATCGCTTTATAAATTATCATTTGGGCACATAGAACTCCTTCCCAAACAAAGTACATATACCATTCATCTTGCCGAGCAGTGTTTGATTGTGATTTATTTTTTTTTAAACATCTGATCTCCCTTTTTGAGTAGTTCACTTTTAAAAAGTAAAAAGGTGTGTGGCCCTAACTTGGAAGTGTTTCTTCTTAAGATACGCCTCTATTCTTGCATGTTTGACTGCCAGTTCATTGTCGAACACTACCTACTTAATTTTTTTGAGTTGGCTAACAAAGGCGTGTAGTATCACACGTTATGAGATGCCCCAGGCTGCTCTTCCTGCCCTTCAGCTTCCACTCAAGAAGGATGTAGCACACAAACATGATTTGTGTCATATCTGCCAGTCCCATGTCTCCAGTAAAGCAGGACACCTCCTGTGGAACCAGACAACTACACTTAAGCAGCTGAATCATGCATCTGTATTTTTAATTCTTATGATGCTAATTTGTTTCTAGGAAGCACGGGTCAACAAATTCACCATACTACTTGATTTATCAATTTTTATGTTGGAAAATGAGTTCAGCCCTGTGTTCAATAGGCAAATTACATCAGCAGAGAAGGGAGTAAAGCCAGCACCAATTTCATATTCACGTTTTTTAGATGAAAAATAGCCCCATTTTTAAACTATAAACATTAGAGGAAGAGAGGAGGGAGTTTTTTTTTTATTACTGGGTATGTGCATTGTTGTCCAATATGGTAAAATAAATAGGAGGATGCATTTAAAACATGACAATAAATAGTAATACTCTGTTCCACTGTTTTCTACAACCAAAACAGCGTGTTTTGCTTTCAGCACCATCATCACCGCGCATAAACTTGCCATATGAGCTCTAACTCTGTTTAGTTTAGGAGTTCTTAAGCTAACACACAAATCTTTAAAAAGGGATTTGCACTCATGGTAATATTTTACATCCTTGCAACATTTTAAGATGACATCATACCTCCTGAAGGCATCTTATTTGTATCTACAGTTGCCAGCTGAAGCACATGATTTACTTTTTGCCAACAGTTTGCAAGGCTGCTTAGAAAGTCAAAGGAAAGGATGACCTGCATTTATATTTCATGGGGAAAGGACATCAGAATACCAGTGGCTTTTAAAATATCACTCACCAACTTGTACTTTTTTCTTTTGCTCCTGCAGCTTTGATCTGGAAGTAGTGCTACCAAAGCAAGTAAAAGCAGAATCAGAGGAGACTGCTCTGCAAATTAATCCTCACCCTGAAGTAAAGATGAGAAGGTCCAAAAAAAGAACAAAAAGAAGCAGTGTGGTGTTTGCTGATGAGAAGACAGCACCTGATATTTCTATGTCTGACACGAAATGTGTATGTTACTGATTTAGAGTAGTATTTTATAATCCATAAAAAAGAGGACATCACTCCTTTGCTTAGGAAAAGACAAATACATCACGTAGAACTCTAGCTGTCACAGAGGGCAATATGCAGGATGCAGAGATGATCTGCCCTCCCGTGAATGAAACCCGCAAGATGCTGAGGAGGAAACAAATCAATGGAAAAATCAGAACATCTCTGCTTGCTTATGATGACAGATGATATAGCCCTGAAGTTGCAAATTCTGAAGCTTGGTTAGCTCAAAATGGAGTACTAAATTGGGAGGGTTAAGCTAGCTTTCCTGGGGAGAGGCAATTGGCTGTGCTGACATTTCGTGGCAGCTCCTTGCAGTCAGGGCTATTTCAAAAGTGATGAGCCCTGTAGGTTTTGTACCTTGTTATGGAACATGCAGCTGTTAGGAAATTGCAAGATTGCAAACAGTGTTCCTTAAATGGTGCCAGACTGCAGTCTGGAAGCACTGGCTTCTCTCACTCCATAGATCATCTGAGTGCTTTTATTGCACTGCTAGATCATCAGAATGACTTCTGTAACTTACATTGTGCTTTTTTTTTTTTTCCCCTTGTAGTTTAATTCTCAGGAGACTTTTCTTCTTTTAGTATAAAAAGAAATAATTTTTTAAAAAATTTGAAAGATGTCCTCTTCGTACACATTAACAGATTGTTAAATTACATGGCGAGAGCATAAGTCATTTGATCAAAAATTTTTGGAGGAATCATGAAAGCAAAGCGAATTCAGTAGAAAGCTAAGACTCTTTTGGGAAATGAGAAACTTATGAAGGATTATGATTGTCTTACACTACGTGTCCTCATACAAAAGAGAGATACCAAGCACAGTCATGCTTTGAGAAGCATTAATATACAAGAACAAGCAACAGTTTTGTCTTTTGATTAAACTAGATAACACATATGCCTAACTGTGGGAATCTCACTACATATTGAGTTACGGGATTTTCTGTTGCTTCAGAAAAATAGTGACAAACCTGGCAGCAGCCGAGCTGGCTATGTTAATGCAATAGGGAAAAATGTCTTCAAAACTTCAGTTTATTTTGCAGATCACAGTCAGAGCTGGCTGATGGTATTATTCCAAAGATATGGTAGGAATACCATCCTCCAGTTCCAGATTACAGAATCTCTTCCAGCTAGCTTTTCTAGAGTAATGTTTTTTCTATGTGGAATAAGAAGTATTTATCTAAGTAGAAATCATCTGTGAAATCATTCCATGTTTTTAGCTAGTGTATAATATTATATGTGGACCCAATTCTACTGCTTCTAGTTACTTTTATTGTTTACTCAGCAAACAATCCCATAAAGAACTTGGGCTAGGCATGATAGTTTGTTTATTAATTACTTGCTTTTATGCTTTTGACAAAATATTATTTTGCTTAGATCTTTTTTGCTCATATCTCAGTTCATCATTAATGGCATTTTTTTCCTTTTATTAAACAGCTGTCAAGGAAATACGAGTTCATGAGTGACACCAACCTCTCAGAACATGTAGTGGCACCTCAGAAAACATCTGTCCTCAAGCAGATGAGTTCTGTCAGTCGTTCCATGCCAACTATCCCTGGTAAGCTGCTTACAGTAAGATGAGAGTTCTGCACTTTATTGCTATGTTAAGAAAGCGTAGCAATAAAGGGTTTGCTCCAAGCAGAGCAGGTAGCTCGCTCTATGTGGCTCCGTGCCTCTGAGACAAAGATTACATTTTAAGTGTGTATTGTGCATGTGAGGCTGGACTGCTACTACTGCTTGGTAACACTGTGGTGCCTAGTGCTAACACACAAATTCTAAAGGTGTTACTTCTGGAGGTCCAAATTTTGCTTCCTTGTATGGTGTGGGCATTCCCCCGCCTTGAAAGAGACAAGATTTATTCATCTTCCTTGCTTTGTAGGGTCTCACTTGCAGAAGCAAGGGCTTCTGCAGCCTGCCCTCACAGCTGAGCGCAGCGTCAGAAACAGGCAGAACTGCCCTGTACTTTGCTTTGGCAGATGAATATCCCCAAAGCTTGCCCCATAGTAGGGTTTCAACTTCTGCTTTCCACGTTAGGGAGGACTCTCATAAGCCTCCCTCACAGCAAGAGGAAGGGGAAACAAGATAGCATAACTGCCTACTAGAAAGACTGACAGTTGCATGATAGAGAAGGCGAAAGTGTAACTGAAGGTGGAACTAATTTCTAGGCCAGGGTGTCCAGAGAAAATGTGCCCTATTTCAATATCTTCTACCCCCTACTTCTTCCACAGCACATCCCATTTCTTAGCCTGCACTTCATCTGTCCCTCTCATTGTCCCTGCCTTTCCAGATGCCTGTAACAGTTGTGTTTAGCACAACACAACAGACCGTCGTGGCCCACTTTTTTCACGTAGTTATCTATTTTTTCTTCTTTGACCAGATTGGTTCATTTTTTTCACTGTACAGTTTCAACGTAATGAAGTTTAGTGCTTCCCAATTACTTATTTTTGTATTCTAACGATATAGTTAGATTAAAAAATGTCTCATTTCTTTCTAGTAATTGCAGTAGTTGTTCATTATTTTGAATTCTGCTTTATCTTACACTCTGACTCGCCTTTTTTGGTATTGTTTTGTGCAACCAAAATGTTTCTTTTCTAAGGATTAACTCTGTCCGTCGGCCCTGTGGCACCTGATGAAACAATTGCATCGCATAGGTTGAGTCAGCCAGTGTTTCCTTCCACCTCAGATGGTGACAAGAAAACCTTCAAGAAAAAGAAAGTGAACCAGTTGTTTAAAACAATGGTAAGTTCTGTGTGTTTATGGGGAAAAAAGAAAAAGTTACCTCTTCAAAAATTCTGTGCTCTGAAAATTAAGTAATTTTAAAATACCATAAGATCATAAGGCAAACTCTTACTTCTTTTTTTTTTTTAATTTTTTTACTTCTCTCGTCAGAGAGAGGAGTGGAAGCTCTATGGGGAAGTAAAAATTTGCCTCCGGCTGCGCTTTCTGGAGTACGGATGTAGATCTTTGGGTGTGTTTAAAAGGCAGGCTCAGACGTGCAGTTCTGCATCTGTTCCACAAGAGGTCTCATTTGACCGACGGATTTTCTCTGATTGGCTTTATATAACATTAGCAAAAGAGGAAAGCAATTCTTTCTTGTTCGATTGAATTACATTGGGCAGTTAGCACTAGCATCAGAGTAAGGGAAGCATGGCATATATGGCAAAACATGCACAGTGCGAGTCAATTGCTGATGTCAAAGATGCTTATTTGAAAGTAGAAATTGGCTTCCACTGGAGTCATTAATGTTGCTTAAAACAGGTTGCCTTCCTTTAAAGTAGGAAACCTTTCACTGATTTCTGTGGAAATTTCACAAAAGTAAAACTATTGAATTTAATGTAGTGTTTGAAAGAAAAGTAAAGTATATTCAGTGCAGATATTAAGATTCAAAAGTTTTAAAGTTTTCCTCTTTTTCCAGGTAGTGGGAGGGTGACATTTAATGCAGATGCCGGTAGCTACTTATGCATACTGCATAAGCATTCTGTGCCACTTGTAATATTTTAGATGTGAACTCATTGCTGATCTTTCAAAACAAAGGTTGATTTAAAAAAAAAATTACTTTTTTCTGGTGAATAGGTTTCATTTTCATCCATTAGTTTCTGCAGTCTTTTAAAAAAATATATAGATAGTACCTTCAGGGACCATAGAGCAACATTTAGGAAAATCTGCATTTAGGTGTGTTCATAATCATAGTTTTCTGGTAGGAACAATAACAACCTATTAATTTGGAGTCTGTAGGATTTCACTTATATTCACTTTATCACATACTTGTTCTTTTCAGACCCAGGCGTAACAGCTTTTCAGCACGATCTCGTCCACTCACATTTAAACCTAAATAGCATATAAAATAAAGAGGATAAAATGTCACTTTTTACAAGTCTGAAAAAGGACTGAATAAAGCCAAAAATCCATTTGTATAGTGCTTCACAGCATGACTGGAATCATGTGGACAGGTTTGAATGCAGGTTTGTGGTTTTGCAGGATAGGTAAATTAATTAAAAATATCCAGGATTTGGTCAACGACTTTTTTCTCTAGCCACAGCTTCAGGCCACAAGCTAGTAATTAACATACCTATTACTGAATCCAATGCAGTAGTCATTTTAACGTATGGCGCTCTGTTCCTCTTTTTTTGCAGCGCATTTCCAAAGTTCTAGAAGATGGAAAGCAGTCTGTGGAGCACCATTTCAAATCTTCATCAACAGATTTGTAATTCAGTCCGTTACAAGACCACCTCTCAACCGAAAATAATTATATATACATATATGTCCTATTTTAGAGCACCATCTATGCTAAAGAAAGTCTCTGGTAACATAGATGGCTAATAGAGAATACGAACAACAATATTCATGGGCTCTGGTAAGTTACCTGCAGTGCAGCCATAGGAATAACATTTGAAGAAAATACTGCAGGATGTGCCCGCCAGGATATGGAACAGAAGTTTATTGAGCCTCTGGTTATACAGGTGGCATTGTGTGTTCCCTGGTGACAAAACTTGTTCCTGGGAAGAAGGATGTATTAAAAGGCCATCTGCAATGCTTACTATATAACGTAAGTCGAGTTCTGTCCTTTTCAAAGACCGTAGAAGTTATCATTTTGTGTAGCTTGTATAGAGGCACTCCAGCTATCTTTAAACCATTGCTGGCAGTGTAGCCAAGGCAACAGATGGCTCAGCGCAAAATAGCCACTGACAACTTACTCGGTGGCTGTAGTTGGATTTACAGTCCTCGGATCCCTCGGCTGCTCCCACCACACTGCTCTGTGTCCTCAGTCTTTCTCAGGTGATGTCCATGACTGCGACACCATATGCCTGAGTCGTTTTCAGAACAGTGGCTGTTATGTTGAAAACATGTGCAAAAGTTTATTTACACATGTACAAATTGATATTACATCCCACAGTATGATAAATCAAAGTTGCATTTTCTGTTCTTCATCAATAAATGTTAAAAATTTATTTTATTTGCCTTGAACCTTCTTCTCTGAAATCTCTAGGTATCATTGTATATAAGGTAATAGTTTCTTACTGATGGCAAATGGAGTTCTACAAGTTCAAGTCTTCTGCTTTCCAAATTGGTTTTCTGTGTCTCTCCAACTCATGAGGTGGAGTTGGCCTTATTGGCACGAAGCTGGAGAGCACTGCAGGTCAGCATCTTGGGGGGGTGGGTTTATAACCTGTCAGTTCTTTCTAAAGGCGAGTATGTTATCCAAATATAAAGATTTCTAAAAGGCAAATAATTGATTTCCTTCACTCATCCCTTTATGTTTCAGACACCTAGATAGGTTTAAATTCATGGAATAAAATACAACCATGTATAGTGTTGTGGATGGGAGAGACTGGCCTTGTTGCCGTTTATATGGATATGGGAAAGACAAACAGGTTAAAACTATTCCTTGCTGAGTAGCTGAATCAATGGACAGACATCTTCAGTTTGTTCGAAGCCTAACTGCTTCTGTAAACACTTTTACGTTCAGCATGAATAGTTTATTTAATGAATTTAGACTCTCTTCGCAAGTTGTCAGTGTGAAGCTGTTTTCTACAGAAATAATTAGTGATTGTTTTCTGTGAGAAGTTTGCAATATTTACCATTGGAACTAATACTGCGCCAAGAAATACTTTTCACTAGAATAACCATAGACAGCAAAACAAAATGGGTCCAGTTTTAACACTCACTACAGTGTTTGTTGGCGTGGATACTGATAGACTTTTTGTTTCATTTGCTTTTCACTGCAAATGATACTCCTTCAGAGGAAGCACAGAGGAAGAACAAGGCTTTTCTAGGAAAAAAAAACCCCTCCGTTTAATAGAGTAGCTTATCTGTGAGTGGGAGAAAGTGAAAGGTTGAGGGGTGCATGTTTTACAGCTTGCTAACCTGGGGAGAGAAGAGGGAGGGTACCCAGGTTGTCCTTCAATGTTACTTGCAGACACACTGAAGAAACATTGATATCACAAAATAAAAAGTATGTTAAAAGAAAAGGTTTGATTCTACTCGGAACGAGTAAGAAAAGGATGATTTAGCGACTGTTTAATCTTTGTAAAGATACCTGTTAAAGGTTATCTTTTGCTTATTGTATCTTGCAGTTATGTTTTCATGTGAGACTGGAATAAAAGAGTTTTAGCTCAAGTTGTTATTATAAATTATAATTTAAGTACTGTGATTCAAAATAAAAAAAGTACAAAGAATGGAAGGGAAGGAAGAGCCCAGAAAGCAATACCAGGAAGGCAGGAGCACAATGTCGAAAGGAAGTTTGGTGTTGAGTGTTTAGCTAGTGGTTCACGACTCATGCTTCTGTTTTTCTCAAGTCTTAGTATGATTTTTGATGAAGAGTTTAGGTTCGTACTTAATTAACCAAATATCAGCAAAAATTGTATTAGTTGTCCCACATCACAGATTGCCCTCTTCTTGCCAGCCCAGTTTTGGAGCTGTTTCAAGCCTGAAATCATCTAAATCAACTCTGAGCAGAAAAGCAAAATCAACTTAAGAAAAAATAACTGCCAAGAACAGGGCATACATGGAACTGGAATTTTAAGGATGTTTGGGTAGCAAGCTCCAGCCATTCACAAGTTTTCAGAACCTGGGGATACGAAATTTAGTCCAAATAAATGATATAGCATGAACAACAAGTGATGCCCTGGGATAATAAAGTGCAAGTATGGCAATCTGGCAATATCTATTTAAAAATGTAAATCGGGCCTGATTATTGTCATTTCAGTCACAAGCTCAACAGGCCTTTAGTTCACGTATGCGGAGGAAGATCTACTGAGGCAGCACAGAACCTATGTATTTGACATTCGTTGAGGTGAAGCATGGAGGGCCGCAGAAATTTACTCCAGGATAGGGTCAGGCTTTGGCTGCTGTCCCAGGGAATTAATGAAGCAGGGGTAGCTTCAGTTGTAATCTGTACAGCCCTACCACTTCTCACCATGCAAGGTCAGAAAAACAATGTTTTCATGTGCTTTCTGTATCAGAGTTTATTTCACTTCTCTCAGACATTTCAGGTAGTCCGGACAGTAACAGCCTGGCTTTCTGGATTACATGGCGCTAAGATAATGATTGGGTAGTGTGAGTCTGTAATAAATGATGTCTAGCGTGGGGTGGGAAAGACTGCCTGTGCAGCTAAGATTTTATGTGCTGAGCTGTAGAAAGCTGTTACACTGCAACAACGTAAGATGCGTTTAAGCTGCATGCCATGTATGTGCAGTTAGCTAGGTGTCCGAATTTTAGACGCAGGCACCTGGGCTTTATCTCTCATGGAGTGCAATGCTACGTTAGTAGTAATGGTCTAGCTCCAGAAGAGCTGCTGCGTCCATGCAGCGTAAGGTCTGATCACAGGTAGCAAATGTTAGCATTCTGTTACATCAAGTTATTCTCAAGTATTCTTTAACTAACTTGGGTATCCAGCCTGCCCTTGTTTGTGCTATGATGATACTGTCCAAGTCCTCATTATGAAATTATGGCTTAATTATTCATTTGGGGGGGAGGAATTTAATGCTCTTAAAATGTCAATAAAAATTAGTTGGGGTGACCTACAGGAAGGTGTTCAGAGTATAAGTCAAGAAGGATCAAGTTTCTGAGCAGGAAGAAGAGTTTTATTAAAGATTTTACAGACCTTAGGAATGCATTGTGTTCTTGAACTGAGAATTACTGTGTGATAGACCTGTGTATTTGTTGCAGGTACTGCTTGACATTGAACTTTTTATCTATATCACATGAAGTCTGTAATCTTTTTTATTAGACAACGGAAATTTTGGGTGAGTAGAATCATAGAATGGTTTGGGTTGGAAGAGACCTTAAAGATCATCTAGTTCCAGCCCCCAGTGGGGGTAATGGGTGCCATACTGGTTATTCTGTATGGAGCCCACAGACACACTATGCATCATAATGGCCTCAAATTGTGCCAGGGGAGATTTCGATTAGATATTAGGAAAAATTTCTTCATGGAGAGAGTGTTAAGGCATTGGAACAGCCTGCCCAGGGAAGTGGTGCAATCACAGTCCCTGGAAGCATTCAAAAAATGTGTGGATGTGGTGCTTAGGGACATGGTTTAGAGGGGGACCAGGCAGTTAGGTTAACAGGTTGGGCTTGATGATCTCAGAGGTCCTTTCCAACCTTAACGATTCTATGATTCTATGATCATTGGATCTCTGCTTTCATTTTCCGTGTTGATATTGTTTGGTCTGGCTTTTGACTTTTTATCTAGTTCTCAAATTTGCTTCATCAAGTCCCTGACCTTTCTTTAAAGACTTATTAAGGCAGGATTCTCAATCTCTGTCTTGGGACACCTCAATCTTGTATGGGAGAGAAAGAGGATTGGATGTCCTCGTAATTTCAAACGTGCAGAATTTCAACTTAACAATTTTCTCCTTTTCTAGCCTGTTCATAGTTGATGGAAGGTCACAACAAACAAGTTAAATTAACTCAGACCAATATGTTAAACTAAAGGCAGTACAACACTGTGTAAGTAGATTTTCCTGGATGTGTTACTAATGCATCACATGAACGATAGCCTTAGTGATATAAAAGATTCTGAGAGTCTGGAATGTGTCCAATTTCATCATGTTTAAATTGAAGGAACCTTGTGCCATCCTGGTCTGTGAAGAAAAGAACGCATATAATCGACATGGTGGACTATTCTGCTTTCCATATGAGATTTGAGATGCAGAGGCAGTTTGTTCCCACAATTACTGATACAAGGATACTGTAATGGAATAACAATGGAAAATTTTCCTCAGTTTGGAGGATATCAAGTAGCCAGAGTGGTGATGAGGAGTCTTTAGCACCAGCTACTACATTTTACTCAGTGTTTTCAGGCAGCAGCTCTTTTACTGTAAAAACTGGCTGAAGAGCAGTTCCTAACCTCAGCTGGCCACAAGCCATAACCCTGTGCCAAGCACTTGTTCACAGCTCTTAGAAGAGCAGGGAATGGGCAGACAGGTTAATGCTTTTGTGTCACGTGACTAAAGCTGCTGAAATGTCAATGACAAAATGGATTCAGAGGTTAAGTTGCTCTCTCTAACCCATTTGATATTCACAGCTTTCGTTGTTTGGCTGTTCTGCTGCTTGCTTCATTGCTAGTGGCGATGATGGAGCAGACTCTCATTCAAAATCAGTTGAAGGTATGTGCAAGGAATCCTACGAGGAGAAAAAATTGGAATGATGATGGGAAACTGCTGAGGAAGTGAGGTGGACTTAGGTGATTTGACTTGATCAGTTTGAATATGAAGTCTCTTAGTAATTCAGCAACTGATGGCTGGTAAATCACACAGTAAAATCTATACCCAGAGTCATAATGAGACTTTACATTGATGGCACTAATGAGCATAAATTTCTGCTTTGGACTAGGATAAATGCATAAGTATTTTATTGTGCTTACAACTATACAGATTCTGAATCAAAGCTGCTCACTAATGTCACAATATTGCAGCAGCTGTAGCATGTCTGGCTGGTTATCAAAGGATTTTTATTTCAACCCAAGTAAGAGCAATGGAAGCATCTTTGAAATAATGATATAACTTAAATCACTAAAAGCTAGTCAAGCTCCTAAGTAGGTCCGTTCCACCCTGATCATGGGATGAGGGCACTTTTAAACAAGAAAAGCTGTTAAATGTGTTTTTAAAATAGCAAGGTAGGACCGAAGAAGGTGGTTTTGTTTGTTACTAAATCTGGTTTCTGTTTAAGTCAGCTGAGGTCCAGGAGTTGTGTGTAAAGCCGTCTAATCACATAATTCTCTATTCTAACTTGCTTTTCCATTTTAAAGGATTTTAGCTTAACTTTCATGAAGAGACCAAAAGACCCCTTTTTGTTCCAGCTTCAGTGCAACACTATTTAACAGGTGAAACATTTATCCCAGAGCCTGGTTCCCTATATGCTGACCTCAATGGGAATCATCTAGACCTAGGGCATTCTGTTTAAAACAATAGCACAGGTCAATTCTCTGGAATATAGGAAAATAAAAGGAATAACTTAGCCAAACACAGGATCCTTCTCATGTAGAAATCAAGAGAATTCAGGCAATTTAAACCCAAGTTGTCTTTTGTCATCCCTTTTTTTTAAAAACAATTTCTGAGGAGGGAGAGAAAATAAACAATTTAAGGATCCTTTCCCTCATTAATTTTTGGAGGTGGATGTGTCCATCTTGTTACATAAATCTTTTTCCCCATGGAATATGGAAGCCTCCATAAAAAAAGCTTGCAGCCATCTCCTGTCCTGGATGCCTTGGAGTACTCACTAGTATTATAGTATTTACTTGTATTTGCCTCCCAGAAGTGAGTTCCTACTTGCTGTTTGGCATTCAAGGTCCTTTTGAGAGGGAACATTGAGCAACATTCCAGGGGCTGCCCTCAGTTGTAAGGACTTCAGCATTGGCAATATTTACTGCTACGGGGTGAGGAGAGTAGTTCCTCTCTATTGACTCAGTCTGTAATTTTCTATCCTGATTTGCTATCATGATGCAGTGTGTGCTAAAGATTAACACTGTAAATGAATAATTGCTCTGCAAACAAACCTCAGGTAGGCCATGGATTTCATAAACTTTAAAATGTTAGATAAGTTTAATCATGGTTTTAGAGTGAGGACAGTTTGATCTGATAGGGTTTTGGATAGAAATATCCCTTTTTAATGGAGTTTTTTGTCTTCCAGGAGAGCAGAAAACTCCACTGTGCCATGAGTGACCTTTCATATGGCTCACCCTAGAATTAGACAGCCACTGTGTCTGTGCTTTAACAAATATAGTTGCTGTGTTAATGATTTTTGCATGAGTATTAGTGTGTGCTGCAGCTCCATCTGCCCCGTTATGCATGTGGGTATTCAACCTGCATTTACTAACAGGTTAATGTGAGAGCATGAACGATATCTCATGCACAGTTAACACTTCATAGGCCTTCCCATTAACCTGAAAGTAGTTTAGCTGATGGTGGGTGGCTGTTGATGGTGTTACAATGGGTTTAAGCGGTGATTGATTCAAATGGCAGAGGAAAGGTGATGGGGATCAGAAAACAGTCATTTAAGGTATCTGTGCCCTGAGTTGGCAGGCCAAAAAAGGAGATTTATCTAGGTGAAGTAGTAGGAATCTTGCACTGTTATTGTAACTAGAAAAAGTCTAAAAAAACTCCATGTTTGACTGATACTTTGAGAGAAGATTTTCCCCTGAGTGTTTGTTCGTATGTTTTTATACATAAGAAAACAGCCTTGGATTGCTTTAGATGCAGCTCTTTTAGTCAAGAATATTGTATTTTATGATACCATAAAGCATGTTATGGTTGGGTACCTGGATTCTACAAATACTGAGCAACGTGAAGTCTTTACTACATGACTTCAGTTGCTTTGATGCACTCAGCAATGCTTCAGCAGTGCTTTGACACACTCGATAGTACTAATGCGCAATGCCTGAATTTGTAGAATCTTTCTTAGTAACTGCATTTAGACTTCTTTCACAAGACAGGACAACATACTATTGGAGATCAGTACTGGAAAAGAAAGGAGAAAAAGAAACAAACCTAAAAGAAAGACTTAAGTCTCTAAACTTACCAGAATTTCTGCACAGAATTTCAAAGCAAACAAAGGATTCTAATACGAAAAAGTTAAAAATGTTTGCATATACCATTGGTTATTTTTACAGATCCCAGAATTACCAATCTAGTTCTATATAATATTGCTAAGGGGACAGTGATCACGCCAGTATAAGAACTTGTTACTAAGTTCTCTCTAGGGCAGATCGGGACTAATTCGATACATTTTCAAAAATTGTCACCAGGGGGAGATAAGTAGTTGCAATACTTTGCCCATATACTAGAACTTAAACTACTGATCTGTCTACCCAGATACCGGGAAAACCAAAGTGGAGCAACTGGAAGTGCAAGGATTATTAACACTGTAAATCATCGTACTCACAAGTTAGATGATCTTAGTTTACTGCAGTTAAACCCTGGTTATATTAAAACAACCTTAAGTTTATCTATGACTGGGTGTGTCCATAGAGTAGTTCACTGTACTTACAATTGTACCAATTCCCTTATCAGTTTTAGTTGCTAATTAATTTTCCCCAAGTGTTTGTGTTGTGCCAAGTACCAAAGGGTGTAGAACACTGTGAACAACACATTAAAAAAAAAAAAAAAAGGAAGTTGTTTTCTGAAAAAAAAAAAACCCACTTGGTTCTAAAAAGTCTTTTCAATGAGATTTCCATTTAAATTATGGAGTGAGAGGAGCCGATTTATGCATACAAGCAAATACCTTGATGCTGAAATCTGACTGAAACAGAACTATTAGCATGTTACTGTTTTTTCTTTGTATAAATCCTGTTGTGCCTCTCATTGAAATGCACAAGAATTTAAACTCTGAAGGGTTTTGGAGAGGTGTATAGATTAATTTCCTTGGTAAACACTACTGATGTTCATACACCTCATTTGATTTTAGCACCATTTATTTCCAGTATAAACAAACATTTAGTGGCAGGCGTAGAAGAATAAGCAGATAATCTGAAAGAGGCAAGCATTTCAGCTGTTCGGAAGCTGGTAGCAGCAGTGAGGTTGTCAAAGTATGATTGATTGAAGTATCTATATTTGTACTAATTTCCCATAATTCAGAGATGCCTCAGATTCTAACATGAGAGGAATTTGTTGCAGAATCTCTCCAAGTCTGGTTTAGACTTGAGGTATCCCTCCGTTGCAGGGCTGAGCATGTCTGTGTATCTAGATGCAGCAGATCCCATGGGAGCCATAGGCAGCCAAATGGAAGCTGTAGATTTCTTGCCTGCCTACGGCCTGTCATGACTAACACATGAGCCGGGGGACACCTAATCCCCTCTACCATATTACATGTTGGCAAGATGGTGGAAGGCCTTTGTGGAAGCAGGAGTTGTGACTACTTTTATTATCATAGTTCTCATGGTTAGAAAGCAGCTACTAGCCCTTATAAGGTTTTACAGTCTTCTAAAACCCCAGTTATAAAGTTGCTTTAAAAATCCACAGTGGTTTTGTTCTGAAAGACTTAAAAAGTCTAAGGGCATTCTAGCGTTGCAGCATTTATGGCACAGATCCAAATGATATTGCCGTTTCCATTAATTTAATGTTCAACCTGCATTTCTAGAAATAAGGCTCAGTTCCCTTGTTTTGCAATACTGTATTTTACATTTCCTATGCTTTTGTAATGACCTTGAGATGACCTTGTTTTGCCTGCTACACCTTGTTTCTTCTGATGGTGTGGTTTATTTTGTGCATACACTCGGCAGATGATTGTTGGAGTAAGACTTGAAGACTTCTACAATTAGAATTCTACAGTTACAATCTACTAGACAACCGAGAATATAGATAATTTGTCATTATGTAAAAATGTCTTATCAATGGATACTGAACTGTTTCTGAATTCAGTGTGTGAATTGTTTGAAACAAGGTGGGTTGTTTGGTATACTGAATTGTAGATAAACTCTTTTAAAAACAATTTTTCCCTCTTCTTTGTGACCACATGAATAGCTTGTATGAACTTTTTTTCAGCAAGGTATTAAATTGTGCCTAATGCACCAGGATTGGGGTTATACACAATGTTAACAGTACAGCCTAAAGCTGTGTGTTCATTAAAAATAGATCTCTGCACCATGGGATTATCTGGCAATATGTATCATGATCTGGATCAAGTGTGAACAATCAATTTGATATCTGACTAATTAGCTAAAATACATGATGCAGAGTGCTTTATGGTGGCTATATGAGGGACAAATGATACGCAGTATGTTATAAGGTTTGCCAGGATGAAGAGTTACTACTACTAAATTTTGAACCTGAGTCATTAGAGTGGGTTTGCACTATGTTGTACTTTGCATCATGCAGGCATGGTTCTCTAAATCTAAGTTCTCTAAAACTGTCACACTGTGAAACAGCATGATGACCTAAAGGTGCTTGTGAGACTTGCAGGTATGATGTCTCATTTTGCTTTATCATTTCAAAAGATCCAGTTAAGAAGGTAGCTAGAAATATCTCAGGCAAAACGTTGCAAAAGCGTACAAAGAGTTCCCCATATTATTCTCTACCTTTTGACCCTTGTGCATGTATAGGTTACTCTGGAGGATAAGTGAAAATGCTGAGGAATCCCAATTTTAATGAAATTAGTTTGAACTTTTCATAACCCAAGATTTCAGACAATTATAGTTTCCCTTGTAAAAGGGCAATCAGTGTGAAGAAATATTACTATTGGCAGGAGTAGAGGGGTACATAGGAGCCGACCTAAAGAACCTATGGAGAACGATAGTTCTGCAGGGGCTGGGCTTCAACCTTGAAGATTTGGGAGCTTCACTTAAGAAATCGAGAGGAGCAAACCTTCACATAACGTAAGAGTTGACAACAATCTTTGGTAACAATCTGTGGTTGATCAGGCTTCCAACTGGTAGAGACGGGCACTCAGGGCTGTACAGTGCTGGAGTAAAAAGAAATATTAAAAACATGATGCATCCTGCCTACAAAGACCTCACGAAACCCAGTGCATTTGGAAGTAATGATCACTAAACTATGACTCCAGCACCAGCCTCCATTTTATTTCTAGAGTTTTTCAGCCCTAACCATGATCTGTTAGCACAGCTTGGTCAGCATATCACCTTTTCCCAGCCTCTTTATATGGAAGCCTCACCGTTTTTAATTCTCCTTTCTCCACTTCTGGGATTGCCACCTTCTCCTTCCAATCCTGCCAAGAACAGGAGTCCCAGTGGTGAGGACCCCAGGGCACTATTCCTCGTTAGACTCAATTAACTCCAGTTCTGACCAGCCCTGCTCAGCAATCGCAGCTTGAGCAAAGTTTATTCTTTCCTTGCTGCCTTTTGCCTGCATATGAGCATCTGCACCTGAAGTGCTCTACAGCAACACGTATTGCAGTGATTCTGGAGCAGTAAGGTGTGCCCATAGTACTGACGAAGTACCGTTTTTACTGGCGTTGTTTATACTCCGATCTGAGGAAATCGGGCACAGTCAGTTGGAAGAAAAATATTGCTGATCGGATCATGTCTATGCTAGAAGCTGTGCCAGCGCACACGTGCCAGGGAGGGATCAGACCTTTGCACTCTTTCAGAGCTCCATAGGCAGAAGGCTACAGTTGTCTTTGTACTTCATTGCCCTAAAAGCAGTACTTGCCATTCTTCACCTCAGTCCTTGCTTTACTTAGTTGCTCGGATGTCACGTCAAGGTAGGTCTGGTAGTAACATGCGTTCTCAGGCAGCTGCAGAGCACAGCTAGGGGTTGACCTTGCTAAAATGCACTGCACCAAAACTTCATAAAGATTAATTTGTGGAGGAAGTTTTACAACCTTCATCAGTCTCTGGTTGCAGAAGTAATTTTTTTTTTCCTCTGTAAAGCCTGGCATATTTTCAAAGCATGTATTCACTCAGCACCCACTTCAGTGTATTTTAACTGTAATTATGCATGCAGAGCACCTCAGGGAATAAGTATTTAGGTGCCACTCGTGAAAGTCCCTGATGCAGTTAGGTGAATTTTTACTTCTTGGAATAAACGAACCCTGAGCAGTAATGAATTTGTAAGTTTTTCTTGTTTTCAAGGGGCTTTTTTTTTTGGCAAAAATGCCATTTGGTGGGAGGATCAAAAATTTATTTTGTTTACTTTTCACACTATATTCTGGGTCTTAGTTCATTGTAAAAATGTTTTTACTCATTTGAGCATTTCTTAAACATTTTGTTCCATTGACTCTTCTGTAAATAATGGGGTTTTTTTATTAGCAATATTTGTAACATTAATAGTTGCAGAACTACAGACATAATTTAAAAATATATCTATATGCTAGTAAGTTAATTAGGAAGCTGTAGGCAACGTTGCTCAAACAGCTTTTTGCATGTTTGTAACTCAGATTCTTATGGAGAAAAAACTTATTTCAGATAGCTGTCTTGAGGAGGCAAGTACTTGCATTATTATTTCCTGAAAAATGAACCACCATTTGTTTTTTTGTCCAGGTCACCTTTTGCACAGCAGTTGTCACTTAGAAAATAAGCCAGCCCCACTACATTCCACTCAACTTTTGTCTGTTTAATACGTATCTCTGCATAGGTTAGTTAGCATTTACAAACTCGGAACTCTCACTCATTCAAATTAAAATAGCAACTTGTTTGTCCATAGTTGCAGTACAAATGATTTTATGTGCAGTGAAAGCATATATTTTTTTAAATAACAGCTGTAGAGATGCATCTCTGAGCTGGCAAATTGGCTAGCTTTGTCACGCTGTACTCAATATTTCAGTTGTATTTCCAGTGAAATTTTTTTTGTACCTTTCAAAGCAACAACAATATGAACATGACATTGGTGAATCACTAATGCATAGCCGGGGGGGGCAAATCTTGGCGGTGCTGCAGCACAAAAGATTAAGTGAATTGATGAATGTGTGACCGCAAAAAAGTCTTTGGCACAGCCAGGAATTCAAATCTACAGGCCAAAACTCGTGTTTCTGCAGAAATTATAGGACTAGAGCCATCTTAAAGGCCTTGTCATACCAGGACTTTCTTTAATTGCATGGGTTATTGAGGCTTAGTCAAGTTCCAAATATATGTATGTGCTTTAATCATAAAAAAAAAAATGCAAATATCATTTCTGAAGGGAACTGCAACTATGCTTTTAACTACAGTGCAGTCTTCCGTGCAGTGACACAGTTGTAAGAGAGAGGTGTTGGTGAGATTGCAGCTCTGCTTTTTCCTCCTTCAAAAGTGCAGGGTGCCATGCAAGGCAGTAAGTATTTTTCCAAGTCATAAAACGGCTAGAAGTTTTTTCTTCTTACTTAATTTTAAGGAATCAACTTTTGTCTGTATATATACAAATGAAGTTATTGGAACTTAGCGGAGAAGAGCTGTGCTGAACACTGCCTCTTTCCTGTTTGGAAATTCTGCTAAGGAGTTTTATGAGCTCTCTGCACCAACCCTGCAGAAAGAGGAAGCAGCAAATAATGATTTCCCATCTCAGTTCACCAATTTAAGCTTTAAAGAAAGGTTTGATGATTAAGCTTGAAATTTTTTTCTCACAAGATTAATCCTTACTTTAGGGAGTAATTTCATTTATATCAGTAAGATAACTCACGTGAGTAACCAGCTACAGAATTTGCCTGTAGTACTGTGACTGCCTAGGGGAAGTACAAGCAACCCTGCAATTAAAATTACAGAAAGAAAAGGAGGTCTGACCTTTTTTTTTTTTTAAAGTATATATGTGCACCTACTTTTTCATTGACGAGTGACAATGGTGTGTGCATTCTGAGGTGTTACTAGTGGCAGCACAAAATGGCTTTTCCTTAAAAAGAAAAATACTAAATGCTAAAGTTTCATTATGAAAAGTGGAAAGAGGAGGATCTCTGAGGAGGGGTTTTAACTTCAAGGCACCTTAGGCTTTCTTTATGTGCATCACATTAGTGGAAAATTCCTTCATTCATTTAAGAAGATAAACAGTTGTAACTTTCAGGTTTGGTTGATGTGACATCAGTGACTGGCTGGGACTGCCAGCATTCCGAAAAGGATATCGTCCTCATCTGCAGCCACTCAGGGCTGTGGGGTGGAGCCTGCAGCACAAGCTGAAACACTTACAGGTGCATAAGTAGGTAGGGAAGGGCACAGGTGATGCACCTGTCTCGGGAAAGGAGCACTAGCACAGGTGTGTCACAACTTATCAGCTGCCTGCATTAGAGCATGAGCTCCTTTGACCCACAAACGCACTCTCCACCACGCTGCAGCCCACAATTTCCAAATATTGGTCAAGAACCTCCAGAGATGAGTATCTACTATGAGAACTTTTTCCATCCACAGAACATCCCTAGTCCACAGCGACCGAGCACCTTTGAGACGACGGATTACAACGCCACTCCCAATCCTTACCTCTGGCTCAATGGACCTTCCATTACCCCACCACCGTATCTCCCAGGATCCAATGCCAGTCCCTTCATTCCTCAGTCTTACGGGATGCAAAGGCAGCTCTTGCCTAACATGCACGGCTTGGGAGGAACTGACCTTGGCTGGCTTCCTCTCCCGTCCCAAGAAGAGCTTATGAAGTTGGTTAGACCACCTTACTCCTACTCTGCACTTATTGCCATGGCTATCCATGGAGCACCCGAAAAGAGGCTGACTCTCAGTCAGATCTACCAGTATGTGGCTGACAACTTCCCGTTTTATAACAAAAGCAAAGCTGGCTGGCAGAACTCCATCCGGCACAACTTGTCTCTCAACGACTGCTTCAAGAAGGTGCCCCGAGATGAAGATGATCCAGGTATCCTCTCTCCCCCTCTTCCCCCCCTGCCCCAATTAAACTTGATTAATTTAAAAACACCTGATACATTGTAAAGAGACATAATAGCCTAGATACAGGACATACACATAGTAGCTCTTCTGTTTTCCTAGGTCTGAACTAGAAGGCAACTATGCATAGTTGAGGTCTGAATCAGTGTTGCTATTAAATCTCTGCGGGGAAGGGGATTCTTTACTGCTCTGGGTCTTCCTGAGAACTGATCAATGTGCTGAGCACGAGGCTCAGCGAGCACAGGAGCAGTCTAGCAGAGCAAGTCACATTCAAAACCCTTTTGGTGTAATGCATATGATTTATGTCAAACTTAACTGGGAATTAATGGAAAGGGGATAAGGCAAACTCAGATTTGTCAAAGAAATCCAGTAGCTTTGGGGAGTCAAGAGTAGTTCTCAAGAGGAGAGCAGGCTGCTTTTATTTTGTTTGTTTCAAATAGCGTTTTGCTTGGAATCACACCTCTGCTGTTTCCAACCCCCTGGCTGATACGTTGTCAGATTGTTCCTTTATTTATTGTTTTCTATCAATAGCTGTTGAGAACCATTGGGAACATTTAAAAGCCATTCAATTATGCTGCCACAGAGGGCCAAAAATCTGGTTCTGTCTTGTTAGAAACCTATCCTACCCCACTGAATCTGGGGGAGCAGCCCAGTATGGGATTTGATTACTCTCTGCTGTAAATTCGGAGGACCAGCTATATACTGAAAACCTCCTTCCCTCACCAAGAAAGCAAAACAAAAACCAAAAAGCCCAAAACCAAAAAGCTCTCCCAGCGGCTCCACTTGTAGTTTTACCTGTGTGAAGAGTCAGGGCTAAAGGATACAGCCCAAAACTTTACACTTTTTTCTGAATTCAACAGGCTTCTACTTTTGTGTGATTAAAAAATACGTATGGTTTTTGCTCATGCAATTGTTCTGTTTCTGTGAAATGAAACATTGTAAAGCCCTAGAAGACTGCTCTTTGCTGTCTGTGTGCATATTTGTAAACTAAAAATGTGCTTTTGTCCCCTTTAACAGGAAAAGGGAATTACTGGACTCTGGACCCGAACTGTGAAAAGATGTTTGACAACGGAAACTTTCGCAGGAAGAGGAAAAGGAAGTCTGACATGGGGGCTAGTGCTGCCACTCTTGCATCTGAGAAATCAGAGGATACTGCCCTGACTGGCAGCCCCAAAGCTGCAGAGCATCAGGACATCTTGGAAAGCTCATCACCTGGGACTGACAACTCACCCGAGAAAGGTTCTCCACCTCCATCTTCCAGCAGCCCTTGCCTCAGTAATTTCCTCTCCAGTATGACTGCGTATGTTAACGGCTCTAACTCAGTGAGCCGCTCAGTGCCTTTGGGACTCAATGCTGAACCCATTGACAAAATGGGACAGAATATGGTAGGCTTTAATTCCTACTCTCCACTCTCTAATATCCCCAGTCATGGTGTGGGAGAGTGGTCCAATCCTATGCCTTCTAGCCACCTTGGCTACAGCAACTCTGTGCTCAACCAGTTTAACACCCATTTTTACAGCAGTATCAGCACAAATAACACTCCGTATTCCAGGGAAGGAACAGAGGTTTAAATGAAGGATTCTAAGACACCAAAGTATAGCTGTTTATGAGAGGAAATGGGCAGATGGGCCATTTTGGCAGATGATTAGCGTTAGCCTGTTGTCTCTGGGACCCACAGTCCATCCTACCTCCTGACAGCTGCAAACTTGTTACCCATTATACTTATTCAAATCGCAAACACTCCACATTCGGCAGCTCCACATAAAAAATCAGGAATCGTAACAGCAAGAGTAGTGAAGAGTTCTCCTGAGACACTGTGCTTGTATTGCTGCCAACCACGGTTCTCTACAGACATCCTTGAGGAGCTACTGTTTGCCTTAGGCACGAAGCTTTTTCTGGCATGGTACTAATGTTGCTATGCTTTTAAAGTGCTAATAGAAATGTGGTTCTATCTCTAAATACCCTCTCTTGCTGATATAGGCTGCCTGTACTAGACATGCTTAGCAAGTTCTTTTTTGGCCAAAGCTATTCTGAGACATTGAAGGATCTATAATAAAAACTACTGTATAGTGAGTAACAATCAGCATTTGAATGGTGAGTGCTGTCTTTGGTTTTCTCTAACACTAGTGCATGCATCGTCTAAATTTTGATCCCCTTTCAACCCCGAGGGAAATATGGCTGTGAAGCAAGCTGGCATCATCATGGACACAACAGTCATTTTGAAACTGCAGGGAAGCAAAACAAAATATAATGGAATTGCCTTCTGATGGTGCAGTTAGATCTTAATGTTTTCAATTATAATTCAAGGGTCAATTTTTTTTTTTTGCCTTACACATGCAAATCTATTCACATAAGGAAAACAGGATCTGTCCTGAATATATATATATATTTATTACACATGTTTTCTAAGAAGAAAATACATTTGTTCTAACTTAACATTCTACGTGACTCATTTCTAGTGAGTAAAGAATTTGAATACTGAGGAGGGTGGGAGGGGAAGAACAGGGAGGTAGAAAGTTTAACTGTCTCTGAGTTTCAATTCCAAAGGCTGGATCTTTCAAAGCATCAATTGCAGATATTATAAAAAGTCCCTGTACTGTATTTTTTTTTTCATTTTGTAAAAGTCCATGCTGTTTGTCCTTGTGTAAATATTAGAAATAATGCTTATTTTTCCTATACTCTACTGTAGTCACAAAAAAAATTTCAAAATATATATGACATTTTTTCAAAACAAGACTTGATTCAAGTTCCACATTTATGTAGAGTAATATCTCAAAGGGATAGCCTGCAGCATACATAGACAGCAAGTTTAACTGTTCACATCTAGGCACTGACCAGACTGTTGGAATGATAGAAAACATATTAATACATTGTATAGATACCATTTTGTCCTGATTTTTTTTTTTTTTAACTCTACATGGGTATAGTTTTGTTATGGGTCACCCCAGAAGCATTTTTAATAAAGCATTTGTATAGAAGAGTGTGTACCTGTTTGTGTGTACTATACTAATTATGTCTTTAAGTCTCCTTAATAGTTTGACTTGAGTAATTTGCCTGAGGAAAGAGCAGTATTATAGTCACAGAAGGTAAGAGACTGAGATAGTGTAGGTCTAGGCAATCAAAATTTGCATGCCTGAGGAATGTAATCTGCTGCTATTATGCAAAATACTATCACTAAATAAAAATCATCCTTCTAGTTTCCCTGCTGGAACTAAGTGGTGCCGATCATTTAAAATTTCAGAAAACAGATTATATTTTCACATGCTAATTGGCCAATGTGACTGCAATCTTTTCTGCATTCTTATTTATTATTTTATTTTTTTATGTTTAAACTTTTTCACTATCAAGGCTGCCCTGACTATTCATAGTTTTGTACCCACTATGGTAAGTTCTCACTTGGAAGTTGAAACTTACCTACACTGCTAACATTGTTTCTTAAGAAAAAAATAAAATGCCCTTCTGGTGGTGTCCTTCTGCCATGACTGTAAGTTTCTCTGAAGTCAGGCACGGGCCCTCAGAATTTTACAGCCCTTCCAAGCATCTCAGCCCAGTAGGTGGGCCATAGCATGCCTTGCAACTCAGCGGCTGGCAGCATTTGTTATAGGGAGACTTGCTAATGTGACAACTGAGAAATGCATTCAGTCAGTCCTGTTATGTATCGGAGTCAGCAGACATACGACAAATTGCCCAGAAATATAGTTCTTGTGGAGTATATAGTGCACAAAACTGAGAGGAAATTGATTTCTTTAGTGCTGAAATGGCAAATGTCCCTTTATGGACTTACAGAGCAAAAGTGTGGGGAAAAATAAGGTGCAAATTATACTAAGAAGAATGATGTTGCTAAACAACAGCAGATGGTAAAAAGCAACTCCTTTGTCACTCAGCATTTTGTTGGACTCTCCTAGTTCCCAGTCCCAAATAATAAAAGGAAATCCATATAGGTATGCAAAAGGACAAGAGTTTGTGCCTCATTGCTTCCCAGCTGCTGTCAACCAAATACCACTTTTGGCTTACACGTGATGAGGAAGTGCTGCCAACTTGCCAGTTCTTCACAGACAAAGGTATGTTTTGCAGTGGGTCCCCTGACCACAAAGATTAATTAGCTCCCCTGTGACCATTCAGCTGGCTTGACACGTCAGCTTAGTTGAAGCTGCTGTTCAAGGAGGAGTGGAAAGATGTTTGCATGGGACATAATCCTACTTCTCCTCAAACTAGAACTACTTTGTAACAAAATAAATTAGGAGCACTCTTCTTCATCTGTATTTTTGTGGTTTTTTTCAGAGAGAATTGGCTTTGATAACCAGCCATATTGATACGTTCCTGGAGCTACTGCACATCAGTCCATCACCTGCAGGGAAACTTAACTACTGTTCTTATATGAGCAGCAGCACTGCTCTCAAAGGTAATGCTCCTATTCATGTATTTTACCAATACGGTAAACATATGGGTTTTGGAAGGAAAAGCATCTGGGTTTTATGGGTGGGTGGGTTTTTGGCTTTTTTTGTTGTTGTTTTAAAGTATGCTATTAAAGAAGAAGGTTAAACTAGGACCTGTAACTAAAATATATTTAAAACACTGGTGATCTTTATTGACCTATAGTCTGATTTACAAACATATTTACTGATTGATGCTGCTTGAAAAGAGAATTTGGGCTGCAAGAACTCTGAGTAGTTTTGTCTGTAAAGATTCTTGATTGATTATTTCTTTCTTAGAGTGTGTTTTGCGTTGAGATGCGTTGAGATACCTTCACATACCACTGTGGACACTGTGTTCCATAACTCTGCAATTATTTGTTCCTGGTTTAAATGTCGAGTTAACTCTTAAAGGCTGCTCCCATCTTACCACAAACACATCCAGCCCTAAAGCGGGCAGAATAGGTTACTACTTGCTTTCCTTTTGCCATAGTAAATCTGCAAGTATTAGAAGCCTTCAGTGGCAGGCAGTGTGTCTTGACTAATGATAAATGAGTAATGAGTTCCTACATATGGCTGAGGTATACTGCTGCTGAATCGCTGGGGCGGCTTCACTGTCATGGACCTCGTTAGAAACACCTTCCTTGGGTTCTTATTCCACAGTTTCCTGGGTCTGCAGCAGTGGAGTCTGTGACTCTTCAGCATTTTAGATTTTTTTGGTGTGTGATTCAGAAGTCTCCCATTGTTTACAGAAAGCAACCATGGTTTGCAATAGCCACACCAAATTTTTCCTGTCTCTTTCTTACAAAATGGTTTCACAGGGCAGTGTGATGACTCTTCAGCCCTGGCTCTAGTACCAGGGAAGGGTGTTGAAACCCAAACCATGTTAGCAATTTGGGGGTTCACAGCAGAGATCTGGGCAGCCAGGGATCCCTTGTACCACAGCCTCAGGGTTGTTCCACCTAGTTAGTCATGGGATCAGTTGCAAGCCCTGGAGTCCTGCAATACAAGGTGCTGCTTTAGCTGAGAACGCGGAGCTTTCAGGGTCCTTTGTGCCCCAGCAGTCCAGGTAGAGCCCCATCTACAACTCAAGAAATTTTGCTAAAGCTGTTAAGTTGTGAACAAAATGGTTTGTAATCAACAATCTTTATTTACAAGAAAAAACAACCAACCAAAAAACCCCACTAGATTTAAGAAAAATGAAGCCACAACAAGGTAACAGAAATGTGAGACTCGCTCATCTGCCAAATCCAAACCACTTCGTTGACCAGATAATTGCAGGCAGCTTAGGAGAAGAGTACAGAGGAGCGACATTAGATACAAAGTTTGCACTGATGATGAGGATACAATGGAGAGCTATTAGCACTAAGATCTGCTAAATCTCTTGTTACAGTCAATATGCAGGAAATGTAATTAATCTGCATGGCAATGTACTCTGTGCTTCGTATTGATTTTAAGGGCCAAGCTTGTTGCAGAGCTTTTTACTGGAATAGGCAAAGTAGTCAAGGATCATTCTGTGCTGGTATTTACTTTATTAATGGTAATGGTTTGCATAGATTATGAACACAGGGTTTAATATTCACTTTGAAGCTGCTGCTTGACTGTTCTGGCTGCATGTGAACTTTCTGCCACTCATCATCCCTTCCTGTAGGTGGTAAGTGCCTTTCGCATCCTGATAACTCTACCTGCACAAACACTTAAGTAATCATTTCTTACTTTAATTTAGTCAGAGTGAATGAAGCTCAAGAAAAATGATACTAAGACTTGCTAACATTAACCTAAATAGTTTGTGCTGAATCAGTTTTGGGGTGAGGGTGATTATGATGAGAGACTTCAGTGTGCAGATGCATCATACTTTGTGACAGACTGCAGGGCTGGGGACAGAACCTTCCCCATTTCATCAGTGGCAAGTGACAGCCAGTACACACTGCCCTGTGAAACCATTTTGTAAGAAAGAGACAGGAAAAATTTGGTGTGGCTATTGCAAACCATGGTTGCTTTCTGTAAACAATGGGAGACTTCTGAATCACACACCAAAAAAATCTAAAATGCTGCTGCCTCTTGATGCAGTCATGAACACTCTTTCAACGCTTGGTGAACAATTAGCAATATAAATGTCTGGTTATTGTGTACCTAGTTTTCCAAATGTAGCATGACCTGCTTAGTTCTTTGATCATGTATGAAAAAATATCAGAAAAAGAAACTGCGGGACACTGTGCAAAATACCATAAAAAGAGTCTGCAACTACCTTATGTTTCATTCATACCTGCCTTATAAAGCACACCTCTAAGACTGTAATATTCTTTAAAAGTGGAAGAAGAGTAAAGCTGGACCACTAGGCTTAAAGATTTGTATTTAACTGTAGGATTCTGGAATGCCTGACCTTCCAGATGATAAACTGATGAGAGCTTAAACGTTACTCCTTGTTCAAAGATGACACCAAGAGGTGTGGTGCAGGTATCTGTAAAGGAAAATCACATTCCAGTCCTGCCAGTATTTACTTCTCCAGCAAACAGCAACGGGGACTTTGCCAGATACATTCTGAATCACAATGCACTAACCTTTCTTTCATGATGGGATGCATTATGAAATTCTTCACTGTTTAGTAGTGTCAATAGTTTCTTTGTTGTGTCAATAGTTTCTTCATGTGAAAACATTCCCAGGTGAAGAAAATAATGAACTTCCCAGTAGGTTTGCCAATTCATAATTGCCAATTTATGGCACATTACAGCAATCCTTATAATGGATCTTGGAAACAGCTGACCCATACCTATGTGATTTTTTTTTTTTTGCCTAAGTACCCACACTTCAAGATCTGTAAAGTATGAACCAAGAGCCTGCTGTATGCTTCTTGTAACCTCTAGCTTTCCCTGCTTTAAGTGCTGACAGCTGCAAGAATCTGTATTGCTGTCCTGCAGGTATTGCTGTTAAGTACATTTTAGTTGGTACCTGCCATGTGCTAGAAACCTGCAGGGCTGTCAGTGCCTGGGCAGAAAGACACTTAAGTTTTTCTTATTTACGTTGCAAATCTAGTTGTAAGGTGGTGAGGACTTTCATCTACCCAAACAACCCTTCCTGAGTGGACTTGCACAATATACTGCCTCCTGATATCCTGTGCAAATTGATTTGCAGAACACCTCTCTCAAACTACTTTTTGTGTGTCTTGTGTTGGATAAATTGCAATACAAATTATGCCTTACCTTAGCTTGGTTTTGATTCTTTTTAAGCCTTAAAAGCATCACTCTCCAAATCTCTCTGCAGCAAACTATGGTTTTAGTCTTGTGCAGCGTGTGATATCCATTGCTCTTTAAGAAGCAAGGCGGCAAGTCAAGCCAACTTTAGAAGTAGCTAATCCTAATTTCTAGCCTGCATGCTACTCATTTTCTATTTAAGTTAATTGGTAAAAAACTATTAATTGTTCCTTTGACAAAGATTCCTGATAAAATCTTCTCTCATAGTGTAGTCTTGCAAAGTACCAAGAACCCCAACTCCTCTCTATTTCAACTGAAACTGGAAAGCTCAGCTCCTTGCCTGGTTAAGCCAACGCTGACTAACTGACGCATCTCACCCTGCAAAGTACAGCACCAACATGTGGGCATCAGAACCCCTCTTAATGCTCTTTGGCCTCAGAAGGCCTCTGCAAGTACACAGTAGTTTGCTGGATTGGGGCCTAAGGCAGTGATTAATTGATAGATTTTTTTTCCCGATTTTTCTTTTACAATGGTATTTGTATATACCACTCTAAAATGCTTCCCCACTCACTGAATTTTTTCTCTGCTCAGAGAGATAAACTCTGTCTTTTGTCAGAAATGATCACCAGATGAGCAAAAATTGGACCTGTTGCCTGCTAAGTCCTTATCAAAATCTTGTGTTGGAAATGGTACAGGGAAATCAGATACTTAATTTTCCATTTGTAGTAGCAGAAACTAAATGAATGGAGAGCTGAGGAATCTTTACAAGTCTCTAAAGCACATGTAGGGTGTGGGTGTGTGTAGCAGAGCATATTCATAATCCTGTTTTACATTAATAAGATCTTATTTTCAACTTCTTTTGCTCTTCCTTTTTCTGTTCTCGTTCCAGCAATTTTACAGCTACCAGCTTTTTAGTTTACAATTTTGTCTCCAGTTGATGTTAGGCATCTGATATTCTTAGCATGCCCACGAATCAAGCAGGCCATCTGACTGCTTTGATTTAAATTAGTAGCACAAAAAACAAGCCAGAGTTGATTTGATCTTTTATCCCTTTTTTAACTTAATAAACCCCATTTTTTTAACCTATTATCATCACTGGAACAATCAACAGAACAGCTGAATATCATAAGCCTGAGACAATTTTTAAGATTAGCATATGAGTAAACATAAACACATCAAGTTAAGAAAAAATTGTTGAGGACATGCTAAATTACACCAGAATCTTTTTGGATCAAGCCATGATCCTTACATTTTTCTGAAATTATTTGTATCTGTCTCCCATCTGTCCCTCTAATTGTTCTCATTCTCTTACTGTTGATTTTTAGTCTCAGGTTTAGCACAGGATGGATGACAGTTGCTAACCTGCTCCTCAATTCAAAGCAGCAAAGCAGTTGCTAGTACATAGGCTCTTAGGTGGTGCTTAGGAAATGGGTGCTTTCTATGCTGCACAACTATAACCTTTTTGCAGTGAACAGATGTACTCATGTTACTTGTAATCCCATGGAATCACATCTCTGACAATCACAGAAAAGGAGGTATTATAGGTATATGTTCTTCTCTGAGTCAAAAACATCAGTGTGAAAAGGTAGTGATGCAATACAAAACTAATAGAATACCATGTAACTGAGCTCCTAATCATTTTGGTCCCAGTTAAAAGTTGTGATCCACATAATTGAATTGCCTATACTGTCCTTGCCATATCTTAACTTACCTAACAGTGTGCTAGCTCCCTAGATGAGTTTCCAGATTTAAGTATAGGAGCTGTGCTTATTAACATCATGGCCTTAAAATGTAACATGGCATTGCTTTCACCTGTGAAACGTCCGTTTCATACCAGGTGCAACCATAGTTCAGTGGCAGATGAAGTGGGGAATGTGAATGATTTAAATATTATAGTGGGCATGTAGGATTGTCATAGTAGACTGAAACAGGTCAGACCTACAGTTAGTAGGGCAGCACACTCCCACAACAGGCAGAGTCAAAAACCACAAGGGAAAGTACAGGAGGCAGTGCAAAATCTGCTACCTCAGTTCATACAATCATAGAACCAGGAGGCTAGGAAATTCTGTATGCATGCATTTTGCTCATAGGAAAACTTATGCAATGTAGGCTGAGTACATTTTAAATGGAAATGGTTGCCAAAACAAAGAGTGAAGTCTGTCTGCTGCACAGTTTCTTTAATGATGTTGGAAGCGGTCCTTCATTTCTGCTAAACGTTTCAGAGGCAATCTGAAGGGAGCACCCTAACCTTAGGAGGACAAAAGCTTTCTGCACTTAATGTCTTTTTAATTTTTTTTTAACTATTCTTTACTATGTGACAAAGACTGCCAGCAATATTCTTCAAATATTAGGCATACTTTGGTTAGGTAACTGCCGTGAACTGTTACTACTCCTCTCATTCAATCCTCTCCAGCCAAAAATCTCGCCTGCTGCCTCCTAGTTACGAGTAATGAGTTACAGTAATAGGTTCCCCTTGCTTCTGTTCCTCTGACAGATTCCAGAAGATAAGTAAGGTAAGCAGGCACTAAGCAGGAGTTAGCATCAAACTCTGCATGTGTAGTCCCAAGAGGTAAACAGAGCTAAACCTTGGCGTGCTGATACTTTCCATGAAGAGCCGTCAGAAGCTCTCATGTAACTACATGCCATGTCAGGAAAGTTTTTCTCCATGTTTGAAATTGTGTAGGTGACCTATCATATCAGTATGTCCAGCTGAACTAGTAGCATGCTTTTACTCCTGCAATGCCACAGTTGCAGAAGTAATCTGAGCAACAATGTAATGCCAAAAGTTTCATGGCAACATTACACAGATAGTAGCTAATTCTACATTGCCCAATAAATGAACTGATGTGTGCTTCCAGGCAGCACATTGAAAGAGAGGGATAGCATTCATGTCATTAGGGAAAGCTTTTTATACATTCTGCATACAGGTTCATCTAGGACTCAAAATTTCCCTCTTGTCAGGATGTCCCACAAAGCAATGGTGGTTATTTAGACTGCAGCACAATGAGAGAGACAAAGCTGCTGCGTTTATTTCTTTTTTTTTGCCTTTGTAGAGGTGTAGATATGTTGTGGCAAAGTGTCGGTAACAGAGATCAGTAAGGTAATACTGATGTGCCTTACAGCTCAGTAGCTATTTTTTATGCTGTTGTTCGAACAATGTCTTCTGACACGAGCAGCCTATTGTTCGCTAGTTCATGACAAGAGTTTTGTGTATGCAAACTTGCATGCAAATCAGGCTTAGTTTATTATGCTTCCCTCCAATGAGAGTGGAGGGAAAAAACCAAACACCTTTTAGCTTCAGCAAAACATTTTCCTATGAATAGGGACGCTATTAAATGATTTATGGAAAGAATGCTAAGAATGCAAGAAGTTCAAAGAAGGTGGAGTGGTATCTTTTTTTCCCTTGTCAGCTGGGAACCTGGTTATTTAACGCTGATAATGCCATCATCTAACTTGACTTAAACCATCATGCCCGTAAGACATAGCTGCATTTCACTGTATCACAGGTGGGCAGATCTCTAATTACAGATCTTACTCTTATTTAAAAAAAAAAAAAAGTTTAGGACAATTCTTGCATGGAAGGAGAAAGGATACAGGGTTTGATATTTACTCAGTCTCCCTGTCTGTTGCTTTGTAGGCTTCTGTAGGGGACAGTGTGGCTTCATCTGCAAATGAGGGTATTCTGAGATCCTTCCCTACCCTAGGCCTGCAACAGCTGTGAACAGCCCTATTTAGCACAGGTCTGAGGAATTCCCTGGACCTGCTCTTTAATTTTGGCATTGGAACCAAGTGTTCCTTGGCCAGACTGGTGATGTCTTTCGGATGACCCTTGAACTTCCATGATGATTTCCCTCATGGAGTGAAATAGGTAATGTGTCCACAAAGGTGAGGTTTTTAGGGGCTTTTTTGTTCAGATGATATTACATAATTTAATGGAAAATCATATAACTACAAAATTCTACAGGAGCAGAGTGAGTTAAAATTAATACTAATAAGCTGGCCTTATCACAGATCTTTCTTTGAGTTAAATTGGGTAGACCTACTTTAATGAGCAAGAAAATTAGTATTATTTTTCATTCAACTTTATTGGGTTAATTCCTATGCAATTCTATCAGGTTGACAATACAAACATACATGCTAAATGAGAAATATGTCTCTCTATGTGGACTGAATCACACTTGTAAAAGATGGTGAACAAACATGCGTCCTGCATGCAAATGCAAATATTGAAAACTACCAATTCCTGGGATGCTACATGATCCTTACTGTTTTCCATCAAATATTTAATATCTCTGCCTCTTTATAACAGGAAAACTTTAGAGCAAAATTTATCTGATACTTTTCTTGTCACCTATAGAAAGCTTACTGGGTTGCCACAGGGTTAGTCTTGTGTGTTCCAAAATCCCAGGTTCTTTGATAGGACTAGCATGCCTATTTAATTGTTTCTCTGAAAAGGTGTCTCACTTTGCACTGAAGGCCGTCTGCATTCCTAGTACCCTGGTAGACAGCATACAGAGTTACAGCTCTAAAAGATGTTACATACTGAGACTATTTTAACTTACATGTCATCTCACATACCACCTCATTAGTAAACAGGTGGCATTCACTTATTTGGTCTAAGCATTAAGTTTTATTGATTCCAGGTTTGTTCTAAGGAATAACGCAGAGCTTACAAAACCTGAACGTTTTTTCCAGGACCACAAAATCATCTCCTGTTCTGCTTGGAAGTGGCAAATATGAGCTAACTCTGGCTAGTTATGGAGCAAGATACTCTTCAAATCTGGATTTATCTAATCCTGTCTCCGTGCACCTTAAGAAGATATGTGATAACCAAGCATGCAGAGCAGTCATTGTTTTCCTGATATACTGTGTGTATCCTTCAGTATTTTTAAACCACTTTGGTATAAAATGGATGCAGCGAAAGAACATGACAACCTGTAATCTTCTCCCCACAAGCAAGGACAGGACAATATAAGTCACCTGCAGATTTGCTTGTAATATGTTATTTCTTGTCTCCGTATAGAATTTTATTTAAAGCAAATATTGTAAATTTATGCAATTTTGGATGTTAGTATTTATGCAAATAAGCATGCAAAGAGGCATGACCTTTTATCCCCTGGCAAGTTAGTAAGGTAGCACTAAAATGTTGAAAGCCCTCAGACTACTGCCAATTGGGACTTCTTTTTATTCCTCCATCAAAGTGTATTTAACATTCCTAACTCTGCACAGAAGGGGAAAAATAAGTTCATAGCTGTGGAAAAACCTGTTGATGATAACTAATAATATGAAAATGAAGCAGTCGAGCAGGCTGTGGATAGCACGGGCCAGGTCTACTTAAACAAAAGTGAAGTTAGAAATGCAGTGATAGAAACGTGAAAATTCTGGAACATGAGTGTCATGTCACAAGTCATCAGTTGTGGTCAGATTAATCCTTTAATACTGCTGTTATTTCCTTGTTGCCACGTGGGACAGGTGATAGCTGGAATGGCCTGTTATCTCAAATAACTGCTTAGAGAGGGAATAACATCAACAAACATGACAGAGAAAGGGCTAACCTAAACCCTGGAGTGTGAATTCAGAGTACCAACGACCAAACAAGAAGTCTGTAACTTGAGAATTTTCCAAGTTTTTGTTTTAGACACGAGTGACAGCAGAAGTATATAACTACCTCCTGTAATTTGTGAACATTAATGTTACAGTGGCTTCTGCATGACTTTTAGAGTTCCTTGGGTGGCTGGGGTGTCATTATTCTTATCTGTGTGATCCAACAGTAAAGTTGTCCACTGTATTACTACATTTTTACAATATAGTTATTGAGATTATTCATCTGCTAACTAGTTTGGGTTTGCACATTATATTTGGAAAGGACATTTTTTTTAACCTAAATTTATGAAAAGGTTTGATATTAGATTTCAGTGGACAGTTATATGTATAAAGCACACAGGTCTGTGTACTGTGTGCAAAGAATTCTGCAAATATGTGCAGGCTCGATTTGAATCATATCAAGTAAAGCAGTTAAGCAAGTGCTAAGCTTTAAGTCCTCCTGAAGTTCTATGAAAATTAAGTTTAAGCCCCAGCATACTGTCTCCAAGTTGTGCTTGTTGAACTCAGTGTTTTCCTGGTAAGGAAAAAAAAACAAACCAACCCAAAACAAAAAACAAGAGTGGTATGTATTTTACCCTGTCTCCATTCACTGCTTCACACATTCCTATAATAAGCTGGAGGATTTAATGGCAGGAGCAGTGCTTTGTGGAGCAAGGGTGAGACTGAGGCAGGGGCTGGGAAATAACTCGGGAACTCCTTAAACTAACATTGCCACCAAGTCACAAAGTTTCATCCACGGTCTCATGTAATTCCAGGCAAATTCTGTATTTAGCTAAACTGCTCTATGGTACATTTTCATCATATATTCTAAGAAAGAATATATAAAAATTTTAAGCTGTTTCAAACTCTCAAATGTTTTAAAAATAGATGCGTTTTGCGGCGAGGGAGAAGGGCTGCATTTATAACTTTCAACATGGTCTACCTTGCTCACTACTTTTTCCCAAAGCTGATGAACAAAGGATTACGATTTACACTGAATCAGGATTCGTACCCGATATTAGAACAGCTTGTATTCTGGATTCACTCTGTCCTCTGGGTCTTTTGCAAGCTTTAACCATGTAGTGTAGATGCACGCTTGTGTTGAAAAGGAGTTGCTGGCACTTTGGATTTGGCAGTTATTTTTAAGAGAATGGGATAATTACATTGATAGAATAGAGAAAATGAGCCATGTACAAATTAAAAATGAAAATTAAATACATGTGTAATTAAATACAAATAATGGAACAGCCCAGTTTTAAAGCTTGCTTATAAAACTGCATCAGAGTTGGTGAAAAGGGCCAGAAGTTACTCCTGGAAGCAGGCTTTTGCCAATTGCTGGTTATTATCTCTCAGTGTAGCTGAAGCTGAATTACAAATCTAAGGTAGACTTGTGAACTAAAGTGAGTGTATCTGCTTGTACTCCACAGAGTGAAATACATTGACATCCGCTTCTGTTGCCTAGAGTTTCTGCAGAGTTCTAGAGCCTGGGAACCTGTAGAATTTCACTAGCTGATATTTGTTGTAGACTAAATCTAGGTGGACTAGGTCTGCTCCTGCTGCAATAATACTATAGATTCCAGTTCAAACGGCACTCAGATGTGTCTCCAGATGGAGATTCATTGTAGTAACTACAGCACCTAATTGAAGTCACCCTCTTCAGTCAATAATATGGTTCATTTACTTCCACAGTTGAAAAGAAAAAAAAAAAATCCTCCTCCTTTAAATTACTCCCTAAAAAGAAAATGCACCTGGAAACCAAACAGGTTTTGCCCACAGAGTTTTTGGACTACTTTTCCCAAATTTGTCTGCACTTAAGAGTCATAGCAGTAATTTGTCTGATATTGTAGAGAGTGACCTACTGAAAAATCTGCCAGAAGGTCCAGGTTTTAGTCTCTCTCATTTTGAACCACTAAAAAAGCCACTATTCACTTTTGAAATCTATTGTCAGTCTGTACTTTTTTGTTAGAAGAGAGCAGGCAGGAGGTATCATGAAACCATTACAACCATTCACCATGCTCACACAATGCCCAAACAGAACTCTTATGTTGATAGTTCAGTGAGCTTTCCTGGTTCATGCAGGCAGCTAGTTGCTAGGCAGTACAACTATTCCTATGAAATCCTTCATTAGAAATTGAAACACCAACTTGGCCATCCTGACCACAGCAGAAGAGAGATGCTTTATGCATCCTACCTGTCTTGCCCAAGTTTAAAAGCTTATGTAATCAATTTGAACCAATGAGTAAACAAACGCCAGCAATTGAGGGGAAGACTGAATCAGTGTTCCCCATACTGTGAAAAAAAAAAAGGCCTTTTAATAAAGCCCAACAGTCCAGTCTTTTACCCAGATACACAAGCTTTTCATTAATATCTTACAAAATTATTTGTATTCATTTCTTTAGAGGAACCTGCCTGGCTTCTGTTGAAGGGGACTGAAGCGAGAGATGGCCTGAACTTGGCAGCACAGCTCAATTAAGGTAAAGGGATCCACAAAAGTCCATTTGCCTGGTAAACTGCAGTGAGAACAATTAATCTCTCACAGCTAGTACGTGGATTGGCTTTACAAACTTGGCGCTTTGTCTGCTTTATATCTACATTTGAACACTGCTAATATGTGACAGAGAATAATTTTGTCTGTATTAAATGCAGTCTGATATTTTCCTTTGTGTCCAGTGTATGTTTTGCTTCCAAAGGAAGGAAAATGCTTTATAAAATTGTCTTCATAGGTTTCCCAGTAAAATATCAGTTTCCTGCAAACTATGCATTTATTTGCATTTTGTTGATTTGAAAACTGAGGTTTAGAATGAATGGACTTATCTGAGGTGAGGCAGTAAGTTGGCACACCCTGCATGAATCAAGTTTGAAATTTAATGTGAGATTTAACAGGGCATCTTTTTAAAGGCCCAGATTGGGCTTCTCTTGTCTGTCCAGTAGTGTAGCTTGGGAAAGTACAGAGAAATCCACCAATTTTCTGCTGCTTACTGTCTAGAAGGATTCAGGGTCATCAGCTAAGGTTTTCCAGTCATCAGCCTGAGTTGTAGGAACCATTGCACTTCACAGTAGTGTTCAACTAGATATACTAAAAAACTTAGAGGAGCAAGATTTTGTTCTGAATTACTCAGAATTAAACAGAATAGTTCTGGGTCAGATTAACTTTCTTTTGGCAGGACATAACAGTGTGGTCCATAGGTTTGGTACATCAGGGTTTATATGGCATCACTGGGAGTAGCAGGATTGCAAGAGAATGATCTGCTAATATTGAAGTACTGTGTCTGCTTCACTCATTATTTGACTCAATATGTATGTTAAATAGAAATGAGACTGAAAGAAATTTACAGCTGAGATCTCTAAATTTGACATGTAATGCTAGCAGTCATTCTGCACAGTAAGTGTTCCTTCTGGGAAAGGCAAAGACTTTATGATTTGACTAACGCTCCTCCAAAGGATTATCTCAATTTCAAAAGATATCACAAAAAACAATTCACTAATGCTATGGGTTCTGCTTAAGAGTGGGTACATGTTCACTTATACAATACTATTCTTCTGAAAAATTCAAAATTCATTCATTCATTTAAGCCTTTTAACTTTATTATGAACCCGGTATCTAAATGCTTTGCAGACCAACAATCTAGAAGTAAGAACAATTCTCAATGACTTTTCCAATTATCAAGGCTGTGCTAGAAATCTTGAAGACATTTCAAAATTGCCATGCCCACTTCTGACTGTGGGATCCCATTATCGCAAAACATATCCCCCAAGGCTTGCCTGTTTATTTCTCCCATTTAAGAGTCTTTAAAATCCCTTCCTTTTTAGTCTGTACAGCAATGTTGTTACCATGACAGCTGACAGTTACAGAGAGGACAAGAAGGACATAACATACCTGGGTTATTATGTCCTTGGTTAAAAATTGTAACACAATGCAGTTCCCTATACTGCAATCAAAGGCACTAGTAGAAACATCATCACCCCGCTTGGCCCTAGATTCCTTATTGTATCTGTGTGATTATATCTTACAGCATCTAATTATCTCCTTGGTGCAGCTCCCTAAAGAAACAATAATCCCTCCTTAACTTTTCTGCAGAAAGGAGTTATGCATTTCCAGTGAACAGACCTACTTAAACTGAATTGTAATGGCTCTTTAAAGAATTACAACATCAGACTTTTAATTACAAAATATATATATTTTAACCTCATCATACAGATTTTTAGATTCAGCAGGAGCCGTCTTCTTTATAACCTTCTGTATCTGTCATTATTTAGTTAGAAAGCAGTCTTATAATGGACCAGAATTTAAATAGCACTGATCATTCTGCAGTTACTTCTGATTTGTGCTGGTAACCAGGTGCACCCTACACCTGCCACGGTATAACAGATGCACTTTGCAAGACATATAGTCCTTAATGCAACGTTTCACATAATAGTTGTAAGATAAAAGCAGAAGGGCTATAGAATAGCTGAACCCTGTTAGGACATTCCTCACATGTTGATGATGCACATTTATAAAGAGGCTTTCCACTGGCTGAGTTGGTGATACAAACATAACTGCATTTGCAATTTCCCAGTGTCTATGGCATATAGTTTGTGACCGCATTAATTCTGTTATCATGCAATTTGTAGCACTTCTGTAATAGAAGATCACTTAAATAATAACAAGTGAAGACACTGTGGATTCAAATAAAATAACCTTTTACACCACTACGAACATAAACGGCACATGAAACCTAAGAATCCAAGCACAAAAAGATATGATCATGCATATTAATGATCTTAGAATGCAGAGAATTACAGTGAAGCATGCAAAAATAAACACTACTTTAGTTATGCATTATTTTCATCATGAAAATCTCTTTATAAATCTGTAAAGTTGTGTTCTGAAGTAATTTACTTCTGTTTAGATTGTTTTTATCAGTTTAATATTGACTGAACAACCTAAAACCATTATGAAGTTAATATTTGCTGTGTTCAGTTTTACTTTTTGTTTCCTTTCTCAAAATGGATTCTTCAGAAGACATATTTGAATTGAAATTATTGTAGGTCTTAAAGCCTCTGACCTTCCACTTATAATAGTATGCAAAGAAGCACATGATATCCCATCCCCATATGTACTGTTAATGAAGAGGAAACATGTATGAAAAGGGGTTTCGTAGTGTCCAGAGATACAAACAGAAGAGCAAACCCTTGCACACCACTGCAACTGCAATACTGCTGTTAGCTTTTGCAGCTAAACTGGAAACAAAATTTGAAAGCCACTCAGGACAGAGAAAACTCAACAGTGCAGTAATGATTCTGATTCTTGTGCAATTTAAGGTTGAAATCAAATGCAAATATGTCTCATAAACTTGCCTTTCTCATTTGTCTGCATATGCTTTTTTCCCTGTAGGAAGCCCACAAAGACATTCAAATTTAAGTTTTCACTGGTATTTTTGGAGCAACTAAATCAACAAATGTTATGTTAAAATAAAGGTGTGTTTTCTATTAATAAGTAGTTCAGATTTTTCTTTTGAGTATCTTTGCAAAAAAAGAGTTCCTAGTGTATGATTTATTTAATTTTACAGGAGCCTAAGAAATTATATAAATAGTACAAAACGTTAATGGTCTGAATAAGAAAACACAATCACATATTTCAGATATTTTGTTTCAAGTGTGATGTGACATTACTGAAATTACCTCGTAAAATCCTGGGCAGTTTGAGACAATGTGGAGAAGGACCCATGCAGCAATAGCAGCTCTCTGTGGTGATGAATTCTGAATCTGTAGAAGGAAAAACAATGAGGAAAAATATCTGTGTTAATAGCCATTTAGAGAGAGACGTTTTCAGGAGAAAGACACAACCCAGTAATGTACAGAATAGAGAAAAACAGAAATAGTCATTCTCGTAACACTGTCAGAAGTGTGTCATGTTCATTATACAGTATGGGTATATAATAGGGCATCGAATGGAAAATTATGGAAATAAATATATTATTTTAATTGTTTACATTTGCATCTTGCTGAAAAATGACCTAATAATTTTTTAAAAAAATTGTTTATGTTATATGAAAAAAAACCCCACACGAGTAATTTGGTGCTATGGAAAAGCAAGCCAGAGTTGTACCCTAATTTCATGCATGTGTAAGTCACAGGTTCCTGCTATATCCACCTAAAATTGGTAAAAGTGAGATCAGAATCAGGCCCAAAACACAATTCTTGGGTGAAAAAATTCATAGATCTATGTTTATAATATTCAGCAATAAAATTTACAGCCCTGTTATCTGCTAGGTATGCAAAACCAAACACTTGTACAGGTGGAGTGTGCCACATGTTTATATGTAAACAAATGGCCTAATCCTGCCTTAGGGCATTGTAATGTTATAGCACACAGAGCTCCAGTGAGATAGCATTGGTTTTAGAGAAACCAGCCGGCGCAGGAGAAAGTTAATTTGTCTAAACTACCTAGAGGCAATGCAAGGTGAAGTTCCAGTCAAAGCTAAAGTTCACATATATAAACAGACTGTTGACTAGGCATAGATCAAAGCCAAGTGAACAAGTAAAGCAGAAATCTAAGCTTGCCCAAATCATCTACATGGGAACTCCTATTCAGGAGAGCTGCATGGCGCTTGCATGGCCTGCTGCCACCATGTCAATGCAGAACAACGTTTGCTCCATATGCCTTCCTCCGGGGTCTCGCTACCGTTGGTGGCTTCTTTGTGCCACTTTCCAGTAGTGTGGAGAGGGTAAGCCTCTTCAGGCATGCTACCCTAATCTAGCAGATACTCCCTCTGGGATCTCCCAAGCAATATAGAGAGGTGAAGGTCGTAGAAGGTTCTGTTTCTCATACTTTTCTGAAAAGTTGTTTCAGGTCATTCAATAAATGTGAAACATAATTTATACTATGCCTAGCATCCTCAAAGTGCATTTTTAAACATAATAGATAATGCTTCCAGTTACCTCTTCCAGTCACAGCTAGTGAGTTTGATAATGAAATTCAAATTAAAGATTTACTGGCAGTCAGGGAGTTTTTCTTGATATGGCTCATCTGGTCCAGAGGAAATTGAGTCAAAGGAATGTTAATTCCTTGAAAGCCAGTTTGTGAAAGCTTGACAGGCTCTCAGCAGTCTGAGTTTGTCTTCACTAGGGAGAAGGCTGTCTTTCTGCTACGAATTTTGAGACTGGTGTTGGTCAGGTGTCAACTTTGCTACACAGCAAGCTGTAAGGAAATGACGAACTGTCGCTAGGGGACAGGACAACAACAGAGAACTACGAAGTTGCATCCTTTCTGCAGAGTGGACTTCCTTCCTGTGCAGATCAAAGTGGCTTATGGCCTTACCCTGCACAAAGGAGGAGGTAGCTGGTGAGCCTCATAAAGCTTATATGAGAAGTTTTTGTAGGAGCTGTAGAAAACTTCTGATTAAAAGCCCATATTTATTGTGAAAATTAGCCCTTTGGTAGAAGTTATCAGACAGGCCAAGGTAATCTAGGCCTTAATCAAAATAGTACTTCGTTGCATGAGGCATCGCAAGCCTGTCTTCACTGCTATAAAAAAGGAGTTACTTGAGTCATTATGTATCTAAGATATGTGGTGCCCATACAACAAGGCACATTCGTTTGCTATAAAGGAAGAGACAATTTTATTCTGTGGTAAAACTTCAGGTTTTTTGGTTGGGTTTGGGGTGGGGGTTTTTTGGTGGTTTCGTTGTTGTTGGTGGTTGTTTGGGGTTTTTTTTACCTGGTATGGTTGACATCCTAGATGAAGCAACATGAAGGACACACCATCTTTAGCTCTGAAAGCTTTTTTTCCAATAGTACCAGAAGGAACCTTTACTCAAAACCAGGACTAAAGTGGAGAAACAGGTCATGAATTGTATTTACAAACAAGTTTGCGAGGCTCATTGTCTAAGGCAGTGGCTTTACTTAAAATGAGGTCATCATGTCAGTTCCATACCATAAAATTAAGCCTTAAGTGAAAAGACAAGTGGGTTTATTTGGGTTTTGTTTGTAGGATTGATTTTTCTTGTCTTGTTCAGCATGCATAGTTTTGTAGTTGATTTACTGTGTGGCTGTAGTGTTGACTTCTTCAAGGCAAATCGAAACTGGCCCAATATATGTCCAAGGTTCCAAAGTATTGATGACTCCCCTCCAATTTGTTTTAGCCCAGGCAGTCTTTGGAACTCCCTTTCCTCCACCACCAGTTACAGCAAGGCACAGAGGGACAAACCTAAAGCTAAAGTCAATACAAATTTACTGCACCATAGAAACGACATACATGTCGGCAACTGCTAAACTGAAAGTAGCTGTTTTTTTCTAATACATTATTCAATTTAGGTAGGGCAGAAACAGGTCTGTCTCTCTGCAAACGTTTGAGTTCTATGTGAGAATCCTGAAGGAAGACATTCATTTAAAAGATAAATAAATCGGTAGTTCAGGAAAAGTACAGTCTGACTTTGAACTGTTTAGACCTAAACAACAGATGGTGAGGCTGCTGCAGATCAGGCATAAGAAGAAAAATTACTAGTTGGTGACTTCCTCCTGACTCTTTGCACTGTTATGTTTTAAACCTAAGTGTCTTGCTATTTTTATTTTAACTCTCACTTCTCCCAATTCTCCGGCCTTCAAAAATAGGTTATATTCCATGTTTATAATTGTACTACTGATATTATCAGTCCATAAACAAAATACAGTTGTCTCCTGAACAAAGGTGATTCCCCACTTCCCATTCTGAAGATTTAAAAGTAGATTGCTACACTTCCACATGGAGGCAAACCACATACTCGGAAGAAAATTCTGCATCACAAATCTGGAACTGTAAGCTAGAACCAAGACATCACAGTCTCTCCTTTCTGTCTTTTCTACGTACGACTTGGATGGAAACATACCCAGGGAGTTATTACAAAGAGATGCCACTATATAATCACTATATGCGTGTAAAAGTAAAATTCCAACTTTCCCCTGTTACCAAACAGCTCTGGTCTAGGAATTGATTCAGCTACCCAGCCTCCACTTTCAGAGTCTCCACAACACCTTTTGTTCCAGCAACTCAGATTTCCTTCATTTCAATACTGTGAACAACTGACACCATTTTACATCTTAAGTCTGTTTATATTTTTCTACATCTGACCTTATGTGATGAAGAAAGTCCAGTCCCTCCCTTCTCGCCTAGATCACACTTTAGGTCCCTCACAACATCCTCCCTTGCAAACCTCACTTTTCCATTAGGATCTCTGTATTCATTTTTATTAAGTTTGTTCTCCAGTCAGTATTTTGACGACAGCCCGCTTCCAGCAAGCTGTATTACAGCTGCTGAGCTAGTTACTTTTGTTTGCATGAAGCCAAAATGCTGAGGTTGTGATAAAGAACACTGGTATAACAAAACTAGTGGACATTTATTTATGAAATGGATGGCATGACAATGGCAGTGTAAGACTAAGACTTGAAGGCTATGGGAGTTGCTATGGTTTACCACAGCTTGCAGCTGTGAGCAACTCTTCCTCACACAGAAAAAATTATCACCTTGGAAGAGGTTCTCTTGTTCAAAGCCTTCCAATCTGGCCTTTGGTTATCTCATGTTTTGTTATCAAAAGCTTAGCAATTTTTTCTCAGTAGAAAATATGAAGATCAAATATGAAAAACTGTGGCTAAACTGAAGAAAGAGCAACTTAGGTTGTACTACGAATTATTCAATTAATAAAACCTGACACAATTCATTCTAGGTTATGGCAGAAAATGGCTGGAGCATTGCAAAGGCTGGAAAGTACACACTTTTTTCCTTTTTTTTTTTTTTTAAGAGAGAGGGAAAGGAGAAATCTTTCATAAGTCAGCCAGCTAAACTGAATTCCAAGAAAAATCCTTTGACCATGCTAGCAAATACATATCTTTCAAATACCAAGAAACTTTAAAGTGAAAGTAACAGCTAACCTGAATTGTCAGGAAAAAAAGTCATGCCAAACCAGTCTAACTGCCTTCTTTTTGACAGGGCACCATTACCATCGTAACAGAAACAGCAGCAACTGTCCCATAACTGGACTGCAGCAAGGCCTGGGGCCTACAAGTCCTGTGGGAGATGGACCTCAAACGTGCCCGGATGGAAATGAGGGCAGAGAGGTAAGATCTCACCTGGAACGCTGTGTCAATATTTAGGCATTATTCTGCAGAGAGCAGTGTTAAGAGATGCTGAACACTCAATATATATATATAACCCATGTCTCCCCTCATATATATATATAAATAAAATAACGAGAGTAGCAAACACCTGGAATAGATTTCCAGGAAGGCTCTGGTATCTCTGCCACTGTAGTTTTAAAGAAAAGTTAGACCCAGAGCTGTTAGCAGTGACACGGGTGCTGCCAATCCCGCCCCGAGCTGTGGAGGTTTACGGCTGTCCCTGACGGGGGGTCTCGGGTCCGGCCCCCCCGCGGCCCCTGCACCCACAGCAGGCCTCCGAGGAAAACGAAGAGGCGATTGCGGACGCCCCGCGGCACAGCGCAGCCAGCCCTGCGCCCGGCCGGGCCCTCGCCAGAGCCGCCATCGGCCTCGGCGCCCCGCTCCGCTCGGCTGGGCTGCCGCCCGCCCGCAGCGCGCCTTCCCGCCACAGGCCGCCGCGCGCCCCCTCCCGGCCGCCCCCCTCGCCGCCGGCCGGCGCCCGTTCCTGTCAGCGAGGCAGGGAGCTGCCGCGGGCCCCCGGGCTCCCCCAGCGCCCCCCGGGCTCCCCCAGCGCCCCCCGGCCGCCCCAGCGCCCCCGGCCCCGGTTCTGGAGCAGAAAGGAAGCCAGCTCTAACTCTCCGAGCCCACCTGCGTGTACTGAGGTACAGAGCCAGCCCTGCCTCTCACCAGGGTCTCGCATGAGGCTCGTAATGCCCCTGAAACCTCTACCTCTAAAAACACACCTTGTGCGTGCAGTGCCTCACACAATAGCGCGGTTATTGAATGTGGCGGTTCCTGGCTGGAGGGGAAAAAGAGCAAGTTGGAGAAGGGAAAAAAAAAATGTGTGCCGCTGACTGGGTGATGGGTGGCACAACACTGGGCAGATTGTTCTGAATATCCCTAAGCTGCACCGTGACTGCAGTTATTTCCTCACAGGTGGGGGGAAGGTTCCTCCAGGCGCCATCCTCCCTCCTTGCACAGAGCCCCTCCGCTGGGACCCAAAGGCTCCCACGCTCCCAAGAGGCGAATCTCTACCTCGGGCAAGCCGTCAGTACTGCGCCTGCATCATGCACTCTAGGCGATAGACTTGTACCGTTTTAACGTTACGCTGTTCCTACAAAATCAATGAAACATTTGAATTATTCACTGTTCACTTTTATAGAGCAAATGTGAGCAAAACCTGGGCTTTGCTCTAATAGGGTTTAAGTGGAGTTGAGTAGTGCTTTTCAAGTGCAGCTACTGCTGTTAAGTTCTTTTTAAACAAAAGTGCAGCGACTGCTTTTTAGAGCTCCTGGTTTGAATTTAGATTGAAAATCTTGTGACAGTATCAACCAGCTTCATAGGCTGCGGAGACAGCTCTCAAAGCTGAGAAACCAGAAATAATTGAACCCTGGTTATACAGGAATCTCAGTGCTCTCAGTTTGCGCAAGCCAGCCATTTTGAAAACTTGGGGTTGGTAATCTGACTGCACCTAAGGGCTTTGAAAGACTGTAGGTATTAGTAAGGCATGTTTGCTGCCCTGGAAAAAAACAAAACTAAACAACAACAACCAAAAAACCCCCCAAATCGTCAAATTTTACAGCAATGCCACCTACAGCACTGTGGTAAGTGTAAGATTGGAAGAGAGAGTTCTGTATTTCATAACATGGAAAAAAGAATCTTAAGCCATATTTCCCTCTTTTGTATAGTTTGCCTGTTTCAACACTAATTGCTAGCATGCAAATAAGAGTCATTATCTCAGCTATGTGATTAGATCTTAATATACCTACTAGAAAGGCATAAAGTTTAGTACGGTACACTAGACATTTCTCATTTTGATGCAAGAAACCAAACTGACATATTTTGAAATGCCACGTTGCCGCAATGTAGACCAATTTGTTAGATATGAAGGATCATGTCAGTGTCTGTATAAGGGCAGTGCTTCAAACCATTTTCTACTGTGACGATGAGCAGCAAGTATCAGTGTGTTCCTCTGTGTCTTAAACTGCCCCGAGATATGGTATCTAACATGAATGAAGTACTTCAGCCTCCTTATTTGTTGCTGGGGCCAGTCTCTGAGACTCTGGAAGGGTGATTCTCTGGATTTAAAAAAAAAAAAAAAAAAGGCCTTTAAACTCCATTAAGCTTTTGTAAAACTTTGCATTGCAAATTAGGACAAGATGTTGCAGACCTGGAAGTCTGCTATATTTCATTTCAGAAACTGCTAAATGAGAACATGTCAAACATTTTTGAAATGAGGTGCAGTTTCTTAGCTCCAGGCTTAGTTATTTTACAAACTCTTTTCCTTCTCTAAAGTCTTAAAGCTAAACAAGCTTGGAGAAGCCTTGAGAACTGAACCTTCTGTGGCAATCCACAGAACTGAAGAATTCAAGTATGGCTGTATTTTTCAATTTATTTTTCTCTACAGTCACCCTTTATATTCAGATAGGCATAAAATTTGTGTATTGTGCTAAAAAGCAGTGATAGATATATCAAACAATACCGTAGGATACATTTGTTTCATGTAAATAGAGATCAACAACTGTAATAGTGATTTAATCTCATTTGGGTGGGGATATGAGGGAAAGTGGAATGTGCACGCATATTGGAAGTGACATGAAAATGTTTTATGTATGTCAAGTCATACCTACCTCTTCTGCCAACCTCCTTGCATTCAGAGACTGGGGATGTAACGTAGCTGCCATAATGCGGAATACAGGCAGAGCAGGCTATGCATGTTCACAGCTGCTGTGAAGTAGGTTTTTGCAATTACAAACCAAGTTACAGCTGCTCAGGGTGGTGAGCTCCTTTCCTTTAGGTGTAAAAGCAAGAGTCATTAAATAGTGTTTTGAAGAACTGTTATGGAGATAATAAGACACTGCATGGCAAAACTCTGCAAGAAATTTGCTTGATCTCGAGGGGTTGCCTTGAATTTTACTGCTTATAGCTACATCTGTCTGTGATAGAAGAAACAGCAGACTGTGAGAAAAGCAACTACTTCTGAGCAGGTTGTGCTCCACTTCTGAGCTGTTTGGTTCTCCTGTATTCAAGGAAATGGGGTTTTATGGCACATATAATAAGTTTTTCCTCCTAAAGTTAACAATGAGGCATGGCTTAGATTTTTGAAGTGAGGAGACAGGATTCCTGAAATATTTGCATGTAGATGTTGTGCCCACATTTGTTTCTCAGGGCAAATGCAGGAGCATTTTCACTGTTGGTAGCCAAAGGACTTTTTAGATTTCCTGCCAGTCCTGGGGCTCTAAGCAGACTTCCAGTTCAGAGTCTTTATGTATGACAGCTCACAGAAAATAAATCTGAGCTGCAGTTTTCATCTGTCTGTCCAGAAAAATAGAAAATTATAGAAAAATATGTACATTTCAAGAAGGTGAAGCATTTGGGGGCTACTCTTGATGTTTTTTGCTCTTTTTCAGCCATTAACACATCTTTCCTTGCCTCAAGTGAATGTAAGTTCCAGCAATTTATTTCATCCCTCGTGCCCTTTAATCCTTTCTTCCCTTCTCCTTTTCTCTCCCCTGTGATAAAGACAGGTATAGCCACACTCTAAAAGCAATGCAGCAAGCAGAGAACAAACTCTTGAGACCAAAACTTGAAAAGTGGGGTTTATAAGTTATGAAAGAATAATAATACAGGAGACTCCAGTCTCATGATTGTGATGGAGTAATTATTGGACAAAGAATGCAAAGGCAAAAGAAAGGCCAAGACATCACCTGGAAAACAGAAAGCTTTAATATTATGGCTTTAAAAGGAGTTTGTGTGTGTAAGACTTGAGATTTGCTGTGGAATTCTTTCAGAACAAGTATTTAGTTTTAATTAGCAGGGTGGTATCTTGGTTAATGGCATTCTTTGAATTCTTCAGTGGCTGTGAAATGCTGAGGCCTTCTTATTAGGGAAGAACATAAAGAAAAAGGAGCCATGGGAGATGAACACACTTTCCCAATTTCCCAAATTGAATGTTCCAAGCATACATGTTTATGGTTTTCAACTTTAAAATACATTGTTAATTGAAAGAACACAATGAATGGTTATGGAAATGCAGTGGCGCATTCAGGGGTGTAGCCCATCTTAGGTCGTGGATATGCTGCAACCAGCATTACTCTGAGCTTTGTTACAGCTGTGCAGCTCCTTGTACACACTCTCCAGCTGATCTGAGAGTACTTTTTATGGGATTAGCTTGGCTAGAACTACTTCATGCTTTTGTGAGTTTATCAAGCAAATAAGATACTTCTAAGCCAGCATAAAAGTGCTGTGCTTGGAGAAGCAACTGTTATTCACCTCCTATTTTCAACTAACTTAGCTACTTAACAATACTTGTATGACTCCAGTCTTTTTGTGAATGGAGGATATTCAGTGTGAAGCTGAGACCTGTTACTACAGAGTGTAAATACTTTACATGGTCTTTATACATGAAATACATTTATAATAAGCTACACTGACTCAGGCTGGTGGTCCCTCTAGCTCAGTATCCTGCCTTTAGCAGTGTCCATAAGTGGCCGAGGGAAGAGTAGAAAGTCAGCAGTCTCCTTAGAGATCCTAAAGGAGTCTACATTCAATATGCAAAATACTCAAATCCCTCTAATAGCCTTCCATAAAGCTAAACCAACCACATGCTTAGCTGACTCCCAGTTCCTGGTAATGCAAATATCGATATAATTCAAAACTACAGTCTTCTGGAATTAACAATTAATCTGATCAAATGAATAAGAAATCGTCTCATGTTACCCCTAACAGTAACACATTTAGTATTTGCATAAGATTTGAATGAAGGTTGTCAAAGACATGCAAACTAGAGGTTGAGAAATAAAGTTTCTAAATAGATACAGATCTTGAAATATAAAAGGTGATACAGACTTGGTCTTTGCTGACATCCAAATTGCATTTACACGTCTCTGTTTAGCTCCCCCCCCAAGCTTTCGTAATCCCTTCAGACAACCTTTTCAGACAGTTCATGGAGAACTTCCAGTATTACATTCCCTTAGTCCTCAGAAATGAACTTGTATCACTCATGAGATCTAGCTCTTATGTTATGTATACACTAAAAATACACACTGTAAACTGAATAAATAGCTCTATAACAAACTGTAAGTGGTCACAGATGGCACTGTGGTCTTAAAAGGGGCCATGACTACACTTTTTTATTTTAATAGATAAATACTATAGTCTACGGTTTATAATTTCAAGATGGTTCAAAAGAATTTAGTCACAGTGAATTCCAGCGAGAGATAACAGCCTAAATGCTTAAAAATATCCATTCCACACAGTTACATTTTTTCCCTCCAGTGCTATTTGTAACAATTGTGTTGGAAGTCTCTGTAATGTGTTCATGTTGGAATCCGGTCCTAGAAACAGACTTTTAAAATTAAATTTGATACTTGAAAAATGCTGTGGCTTTCTATTAGGAAAAGTAGCAGAAACAGAAAATTAAAAAAGGGAAAATACAGCAACAAGTTGAACTTATGTGTCTAAAGCCTTGTTTGGCTTATTTATGTCTCCCCACCTACACATTTAAATCTAATAAGCAATCTGCCCTCCTACTGCCAACCTCATCTCCTCTATTTCCTTAAATATTTGCAGTTACAAAAGCACTGAAATTACAAAATTATTAAAACTCAACAATGGGTTAATTAGCATCCGTATAAGAACATTAACTACAGGTACAAACCCAATTATTTCAATAAAAAGGCTATTCTTTGCTTATAGCCAAATAAATCCTGCTTTCTTGTATGCCTAAATCAAGCTAGTCCTGTGCTATGGCTGCATTCTTCATTTTCTGAACTAAGGCTGTAACTAATTTGCCAAACTGGGATTTTTAGGTACATTAAGGATTTAAAACCCATAGCAATTGGTGAAAACAGAATACCTTTAAAATCTGATTCTTGGTCTTCAACTGAAAAATAAACCAGTACAAGATTTGAAACACGCTTTTAGATTAAAGACACTCAGAGTTCTGAACAGAATAATTCATACATTCACTGCTAGTTAAAAAACATGCCAATTAAAAGATTAGTCTTTTCTTTGATACCAGCCTCCATTCTCATAAGCAGATATTCTCAGAGTACTCCTCAAGAGAAGAAACTCTTACCACTCCTTGGTAGAACCACTACATATTAAAAAAAAATTCAAAAAACCAAAATGCTCTCTTCCTTTATTCTTAATGACTGTTAGACTAGAACTGCAACTACAAGTGTTGGAGAGTGACTGTTTGTAAAGCATTAGCTCAGCAAAACAAAGGAGCAATTATTTGATTGGCATAGCCCTCTTTCAACACACAATACTCTCTTACTATTACATTAATATCTCCTGTTTTAGAGCACAAAACAAACCCACCACATTCAGACTTTCAGTGAGTTATTCCCACAAGCCTGCTTGGGAAAGCTTCCCTTTGCTGACACACAGACTTCACTAACCTCTTCACCACCTCTGTTTCTCTGAGGGTTTTTGTTGTTTTGCTTTGTTTTGTTTTGGACAGAGCTCCTAGTTTAGCAGATCTACTTCCTGAAAGCCTCTAATTAACCCAGTAATTCTGCTTCCTTGTCATGTCCATCTCTCAGGGAATGAGTGCGTTTCAAAGGCTGTTAACCCCCTGTTTGCATTGTCTTATATATGATTTCTGGTTTCATATACAATAGTTGTGCTATCTATTTTCAGGAACCTATGCTTTAGGAATACTGTGGTTTCATCAGAAAACTTCTGCAAAAGCTGTTAAGTTTTTGTACAAGTTGAGACGGTAATGGTACTATCCAGGGAGTGCTGAACAATGTGCTGAATTCTTCAGCTCAAGGATAGAACATTATGACAGGAAAAGGCAGCATAAGTATATCTAATTAGACTAAGTAAAAAAAAAGAAAGGAACTCCTTTGGTATTTGGCTCACTAAATATGGTTGTAGGATGCAGAACAGGTACAACTGCTTTTCTCCTGAAAGTGCCAGCGAGCTTTGCTAAGAACTTTCCAATATCATGTCTGTAAAGACAGCACAGAGACCTGTGAGAATGACGCTTGGCTTAGTGGGGTTGATGCTTTCCTTTATACTTTTGCCGTTTATCTTTCAACATGATTCAACCTCAGAGATTTTACAGAAGTCATCTTTTTATGAGGAAGGCATAAAAAAATCTCCGAGGTTCCATGTCTTCATTCTGACCAAAGGGAATATTCCTCCAATCGCTTTACAGGGCTTGCCTGGTGCCTAAGTGGCATGAGACCTAGAAGTTCATAAAGAAGCTATTTGTTCAAACTGCTTGGAGTGGGGGTTCAGCCTTTCAGACTAAAGTTAGCTCTCTGTGTATTTTTGCAAGCAATTCCTGGGTAATCTTACAGTCCAGTGAGGCCTAGTTTTCCAGGTGTATGTTCTGTGTGGGTTTTTTTGAAGGAGGACAAGCTGTAGAAAATCTCCTTCATTATGGTCTGATCTTGTAGAAGAGCAACTTTATTAATAAACACATGATATTTGTATTGTCCAAGTCACTGTTCAAAACACTTAAGGGTATTTCTTTTTTTAATTGTTATATATTAATTTTCATACATTTTTATGATACCTCAAGGGGCTTGTTCTTCCAGCCCTTGCTCTATGGAGAAATCTCACTTAAAAGAGGGATCTCCCTGTGTTCAGTGGGATGTCCAAAAAAAGTAAGACGGGTCCTATGATTCAGAACAATATATTGCAAAAAAAATTGTCTTGAAAGATGTATGCTTTTTTGCAAATGCTCTACAAAAAAGAAAATATTAACAATACTTACATTTTTATTAATACTTTTGGTTTCTATATCTTTTTAATGTCATGTGCGAACGCGTAGAACACAAGGCACACATTATTGTGTCTGCACCACTACTGACATGACATGTTTTATGTCACTATGCATCATATTAAAATAAAACAACTGGCTGCTGATTCCATGTCAGTTAAAGATTTTTTGAGAGGAGGGGGCTTAGGTGAATTATGGGAATTTGGTTTCTTGTTTTAGAGGTGGTGCTTATTATTTTATCATTGCCTGAGTGACAGTGCTGTTTGATGGTTGTAAGCCATGGTAGCTGAAAGAGAGCCACTGATGAAAACAAATACATTTGATGCAAGTAGTAAATAAAGCCTTGTATAGGGTATTTATTGCAGTGTTAAAATTTATGACTACAGTACATTGTGCTTTTCTTAGAGAGGAAAACAGAAAGGTGGAAAGATTTGGAAATTTGTGTCATTTGATAGAAAGGGTATAAGAAGACAGAGTTCTCCAAAGGGGGAAACAAGTAGGGATGGGCTCTCCAAAGACACTGGGTGGGCAGCCAAGGCAGCCCTGAGAAAGGAGCTGTAGTCCCGTGCTACTAGGTGAAGGCATCTATACTTTTTCCTTATATCGGTAACGGGTTGCATTAGGTCTTTATCAATGAGACTGAACACAGCATTGTGAGAAAACAGGCTGTGTGGATTCTTCAGCTTTTACCTGTGTGTAAAACTGTAACATGGTTCCTGACATTTCACCAAGCAGCAGCCCATCTAAAAACTGTGTCTAGAAGGAACAATGTGTGTTTGCAGTCTCAGCTTTGAGTAGGGTTGGCTGCTAACTCTTGGCAAATTCCAGGAGGTACAGTATGGCTCTGGAGTCCTGGAGCAGGAGCACAGAAATAGGCATCAGCAAATTAAGATGATGATCTCTTTTCTTGTTTAATTAATAAAGTTCTTGCTAATCTTTCTGTAGGAAAGGGAGAGATGCAGGAAAAGAAAGATTTCCTTACTCAGAGCTCAGTAATTAAGACAAAAATTTCAAATTTGCTTGTCTAAACTTCAAGGGTGCAGTACTAAGAAATTCTAGGCGATCAGGACACATTTGGGAAGCCAGAAGTGTCCAGGTGTGTGGGCATTAACAGAAAAGTCAGAAAGTTTGAATTTTGCTCCCTGACTTCATAGATGATTTTCTTTCAGCAAGTCACTTCATGTCTCTATTTTCTCCCATTAAACTGTTAGAGCTGGGCATTCTCTTCACTGTTCTTACCACAACAGGATCCTGGTATTTTTGATGGATAGTGGGTTCTGCTACAATATATACAAAATAAATGAATAAATACAGAATCAGGCCCAGCCTTTGGGCACCAAAGTGTAAAGTCAGATTGTTTGGACTCCTCTGTGCACGTTCTTAGGAATTAGGTTTCAGGATGAATGAATCTATTCATCTCTCACAGCCTTTTAGACGCTACTTACCTATGGAATTTTCCAGTACTTCTGAGACTTGCAGGATGTTGTTGATTAAGATGAAATATTTTTTTGTGAATACTTGTGTGTGAAGCATATGGTTTTTAGTGCATGTTAAATATTGCTATGGTTAAGCTGAAATGAGGAACAGGCATGCTGCGCCATGTTGTTATTTGCTGTGACTTGATTTAACAAATGTTTGAACAGCTGTTGCTGAGTAGACCCTGTTGATATAAGTGGTGGAATCATGAGAGCTGGTGTTTTGGTTGTTTACAGTGGAAAAGGATCAATCAAAATTTTCTGCTTGGGTAAAGGACTCTATATAAATGTAATAGAGAGTTATTATAATTTATCATAAAGTCTGTCAAATCCACCTTTGCATGTATAGTGAGTTTTATTAAAGATGCACATTTCTGATCTTCCAGAAAAGGTGATAGGATTTTGGCTACTCCAGCAGTCAAGACAGGAAAATTGCCTTGGGGAAGAGTCAGGACAGTTGCTGATCTTTATATTACTTAATGAAATTCTTTCAGTTCCAGAAATGAACAGTCTCTGAACCATAATTCTAGGCAGATCAACAAAGTGACTGTCACAAAGATTGATCATTTGTAGCAGAAAAACAGCACTTCTGTAGATAGCACCATTTGCTGTGGAAAGGTTCTGCTCTGCACTAATATTAGCTTGCCAATGAATTTTAGTAGTAATGTGGTAGGGGAAAGAAATATAGTCTATATACAGTAATGAATGGTATTAAACGAACAGCTAGCATTCCTGGCATACCGCAAACTCACCAAACAGGAAAAGAAAATAAGGTAGGATATTTTAATGGTTTATACTCCTAAAAATGGAAACCAGATACCCAGATCCCAAAGACCCCACTTGAACTTGCTGCTTGTGGTCTGACTTCTGATAAGAATTAATTTGTAAGGACAGATTTGACAGTGGGCAGCCACTGTGGCAGGGGGCAACCGGTGATAGTGGAGTCTGGGTTTTCAGCTTGCAGCAAAATGCACCAAATAAAGGCCCTGAATTTTAGCATGGTGATGAAATTTTTTGAAAGTCTGACTGCTAATTTTGGTGCCTGAGTTGATCCTCTGTGAGTATCTGATTGCCAGGACTCAGGTTTGCCCGAGAAGATTCAAAAGGTTGTGGAGGTGGCAAGCATGGTGAGTTATTTGCAAGAAGTGTACACTTGTGGACAGCAAACCAGTAAGTCTTGGAGGTGCGTAGGGACAGTGGTAATGCAGTGAATCCATCCTCGTGCCTTTACTATGTTCCTTTGTACTGCTGTTCTCACTGGGAAAGGCAAGTGTAGAAGAGCCTTAGGAAATGAGTTGCTTTCATGGAAGGGAGAGCTGAGGTGTGACGATAGGGAGCTGCTAGTGTTTATGCTGTACTTCTTTGGATGATAAAAGAATTTACTATCTGCAATGAAACACTTTTTAATTTTTTTTTTCCCCCTTAGTTTCCACCCCTCCACCCCCCCTTTTTGCACTACTACATATTGCATTGCCTCTGAGCATTTCCTCAGGCTTTTTATAAAGAAGAAAACACATAGTGGAACATAAAAAGGACTTTCTTATGTTAACGAAAATGGCATACTGAGGTATGCTTATTGACAGCCTGATCTTACAAGAAAGGAATCCTTTCCAGGAGAGTAAAGAGTGACTGAGATGCCTTTATTGCAAGGAATGCTATGTAACAATAAACATTCAATAAAGCTTATATTGCTGCTACCATAACTGAGACATGATATTTAAATAAAATAGCACTGCTTTTATGAGTGCACACTGTGATATGAGTTATCAACCAAAAAGAAGAGTTTAACTGGATTTTATTTCTTCTGAAGGATAAAAGCTGTCAGATTGTGTACTGATAGCTGCAAGGATATTCCAGGTAGCTGGTTACTCAAGAGTAAGACAAAGCAGTGGCTGTGTGTGTAGAGGCATTGTGCTGCAGCTCCACTAGTGATATGCAATGTGTCTTCGTAGTTATTCTGCTTTGGAAGGCAAGCCATCATATCTTCATGTTTTGAATTAATTGTGTTTATCACAGAAACCTAGAAAGAGACATAGTCAAGGTATCCCCATGCCTATTGCCATGAAGGCAATGCCATGGTGGATGTCAAGGGGTACTTGAATACAGTCAGTGAGGAAGCTTGTGCTGCAAATCTTTTAATGGTATCCACTTAGATAGCTTAAAAATGTATATATGTACTCTTGTTCCTCTTTTTTTGTGGTATAAGTAAATTCCAAATTGGAAACATAGCGAGATTTGATCTTTGACTTCATGGCTTTGACCATTGGCATTTTCAATGTGTTAAAGATTTCTGTAATTTTCTTTTAATGTTGCCAGTACAACCTTTTCTATTTCACCTTTTTTTTAATGACTGTATTTAAGATAAATTGTTTTAATTAACACTTATTCTTTCTAATGAGCCACAAAACTGGTCACCTAGACAATCAGTGGAGAAATCAGTAATATTCAAGTAAGTGGTGATGTGCATGTCTTGATGAACTTTAATGGTAGCAATTTCAATAATTCTTTCACTGATAGATAAAAGCTGGCCTGCAGATAATGAACCTGCCTTCAGGAAAAGCTGAGATGTAGCAGACTGAAAAAAGCAGTTGTCTTAATTATGGTAATTATGTTAATTTAGGCTTTAAATAATAGGAGACTTGCACTTTATATATTTAATATTTCAGTTAACTATGGGCATTAAGGAAAATGAGATATCTCAGAGATACAGATTCAATCCAGCATTTCGTATAAGAAATGATAAAAAACTTTCTGGGGAAAACAGCAGTATGAAGAAATGAAACGCTGGGGAAAATGTGCTCTTACATCTACCTCTCTCACAAACATGCAGTGTCTTAACCAGGGGAAGAAGGATCATATTTGCAGGTAAAGCACTGAAGCCCATCTATTTAGAGTAGCTGAGGACCTGACCCATAAGTCCACTGAAGACTGTAACTTCCACTGATTCCACCTTCTGAACCAGTTGTCTTAGCTGCTATCCTATCAAGTGGTGTGAATCTGAGACTTATTGTACTGAATCTCCCTGGCAGGATTAGGGCAACCTCAAGGCTATTTCCTTTAAAATCAATCTATGAACAGACCTTTCTTTGCAGTAAAATGTCAAGTCTTTATGAATTCCAAAAGAAGAAAGTCATAATCCTGTGTGACTCTGTATACCCAGATATGCCTAAGTATCCTGGAAATTATTGTTTTTTCTGCTCCATAGATAGTGATGATATTTGCTCAGCTAGTTTTGCAGGCTTTCCAAAACATCGTTCTCAAACCAAGCAAAAGAATCTTCACATTCACGTTTATTTCCTGCACAGAACATAATGAATGTTTAACAACTGTAATGTATAAAGTCATTGGATACCTGACTGATTAAACATAGCAGATTCCATCCAGAAATCTTTATTTCCTCAGTGAAAACAGCCTTATTCTGTAGTTATAAAATAGACTTAAAAGACGTGTAGATGTGGTGCTTAGGGACATGGTTTAGTGGTGGACTTCGTAGTGTTAGGTTAACAGTTGGACTCAATGAGCTTAAGGGTCTTTTCCAATCTAAATGAATCTGTGATAGGTAATAATGCCCTAGAGAAGTGTGGCCATAATCCCTCAAAAGCAAAAGCAGGTATCTGTGTATGCAATGGCTAGTTCCATAGAATGAGAACTACACTATGATTGCATTTCTGCTACTCACTGAAAACATCATTCATTACTCACAGGCACTTTTCTTAAGGTTTGTTGGGTTTTTTTTGGTTGGTTGGTTGTTTTTTTTAAAGCTTACTTCCTTTTTTACCTGGGCAAACAACTGTCTTCTAAGCATCAACCTTATATAAGATACTTTCTGCATATGACGTTAAAAGATGGTAATTGTTAGTATATTATTGCTCAAAATCACAGTAGATAAGTAGTGCCTCAGCTCCTAGGAGTACAGAAGCCAGGGGCTATAAAGAATGGTGTGGCTATTGAAAGGTGAAATCCACTTACCAGTGTCCCAGCTAAGAGATTCCTGACCTAAGTTTCATTTTCGGATGCCTTGACTGACCAGTATGTTGTATCTGACCCTGCATATGAAATGAGTTTCTTGTTATGGGAATGCCAAAAATAAACAAAAGAAAGTTGAATTGCCTTTGTCACTCTGCGCTAAGAGCCAGACCATGTTTGGGGTTCATGCTGCACTGGAATTTAAACTCAGGCTGATTCTATTGCTTTCAAAAACATTATTCCTGGAGGTAGCAAGTGTAAGTGAGGGTGCGATATGTACTGACCCTAGAGAAAAGAGTGCATTATGTCTGCAATGCAATATGAAATAAAAAGAAAATAAGTTTAAACCAGTTTGCTTTTCCAGCCTTGCCAGAGGCACTAGGCAATTCACTCAGAATTTTTAAAACGCAGGGTAAGTGTGAATGCTGGGCTATTTTAACAATAATGGTCCAGAAGTTAAAAAGAAGAGAGAGGAAGAAAAAAAGAAAAAAAGGTGGCAAAACTGTATGCCAGTATTCTCTGAAATGCTTTCAATTACTGTCTTGAGAAGGACAATGAGAACACTGAATCTGTGGCTGAATTAACCAGGTACTTCATTCTAGATATTTTGATATTTGATGGTACGTTAGCCAGAAACATCAGGGAAGGAAAGAAAAGAGGAAATGTGTGAATCACAGCATTTGTTACTTTCAGATTTGAAAGACTAACTTTTATAAGGTTTAAAGTAATTAAGTAAAGTAAGTAAAAAGTGTGAATTGGAAATTTCTGGAAAAGACCCCGATTCCTACGTCTTTTAACCACTGTCTAACTAGATGGCCCACTGCACTACCACTTTAGTTGAATATCTCAGAATCATTCATTGATTTTGTCTTCTCAACATTCCTATACAATACAATCTAATTTTGCAAATTATGAACTAAGAAAATATGTGACTAAAATGACCAAAGTCACAAAATAAATCTAAGTTTAAGCCAGCAATTGATCAAGTACTCTGAGATCATGCTCCACCAGGAGGACAGGCCATGCAGGACATGTCCCGTACTAGTAGTGCCATTGGCACCCACACTTCCCATTGGGCTGGGTCATCTCTTCAGCAGAAAGGCAGCTTGAGACCTGTGCTGCCTTTCCAGTCTCTTGCCTGGACATGTATTTCGTATTGGTCATCTTCACAGACAAAATGGTTTAGGTCAGGCTGGTTTTATAGCGGAGACAGGAGGTATTACGTGCTGGATTTGTGCAGACTTTTCCAGCTATCTTTGAACTGGCTAGTTCCAACACTCAGCAATGTAGCCACAGCACCATGGAATACCAAACAGCTGGGGATCGCTTTCAAACACACCACTAATAATGCCTGTGTTAATTTGGACTCACCTAGGTGAGCTGCAGTTACTATAGCATGTATGCCCTCACAAATAATTTTTAGGGAGGGAGCAGAAACTACAATAAATGAGGCTCAGATGCATGATCAGCTGTGCAGGAAAGCAGTAAGGAAGGTTTGTGCAGTGACTGAGGAGCTGCACAGCTGTGATGGTAGCAGAGGATGTCATTAATTTAATTCTCTACCCATACTACAACCTTCAGCTACCACACCAAGCCCAATGTAACTTCTCTCTGCAGCAACTGCTGCCTGATTCCCTGGCAGATTTTTCCCCAAGCAAACCCTGCAGTTCCCCTCAGAGTGCTTCTCCATCACAGCCAGCTGCTATCTATCTTAGACTCTAATCTGTGCTGTAAAGCAGGCCCATTTTCCAGGCAGTGTTTACTGAAAACACAAGAGCGTGCCTGGCTTCCTTAGCCATACCTCCTCCTTCCCTCCCACTCCCTGGCAGGCAGTATGGCTATGGAGGTCAGGCTGCAGGACTCTCCTACTGCCTTTGAGAGAGCATGGAGTGAAATCACCGGCCCGTAAGACCATTAACGCTGACAGGTTTACAGTTGCTTCCTCTGAGGTTCAGAGAGTTCATTATGCTTACAGCTAGTCAAAGTGGTTGACAGTAAAGCAAACAGTAACATGATTGAAGTCTTCATTAGAGGGAAAACTGGTGCACTAAAGGAAAGATTTGGGATAGGAGAACACTGTGCAAGATCAATGCTTTCAGTGAGATCAGTAATTTAAAAATGAAATTTCTAAAAAGCAGAGAAGAGATAATGAAAAGGGTCAAAAACAAATAATAAGGGATAATTATGAGGTTGGTGTTACTCACATATGGCACTGGAGAGCTGAAAAGAAGAAACTGGACCTTGCTGTAGTGCTTAGTACTGGGAAATGTTCAAATCTTTAATGAAAAAGCACATTTGAAATGGTAACTTCCACATATTTGCTGCTGTATATTAATTATGGCTAAGACCCATATATTCTGTAGTTACACTCCTATTTCTGTAGGGATGCACTAAGTTTTGGGAAGTAGAAACCATCTGGTGCTGCCTTCAGCAGCACTTTTGTCCCTATTTCCTGATAACTGGGATTGTGGCAAGATAATTAGGGACTTTGCTTGAATAAAATATTTCTAGATTTCTTTGCAGCTTCTTCTGAACTAAACTACCCATTCCTATCCATCTTGACAGGTGACCGCTCTTATTCTAGGGGTGAGAAGAGCTACATTCTTTGTCTTTTCCTTACTGCATTATCAGACCATCAACTGGTCTGACATGTCCCAAATGGCACCCATCATCAGCATATGTCATGCTGACTGTACTTAGTCACTTTTATTTTCTACCTGGGACTTAAAAGGAGTAGAAAGGAAGTGGGCTATATGATTATTTTCCTGATAACAGCTCCCTTTCTTGCCTGGTGTTGTTCACTAAAGTTCCATGGGCTGTTGAAACAGTATTGTAATGGGGCTATATTCATCCCATGAAATGTAGGGTGAACATTCATGTTTTAAAAGAGAGACTTTTAGGACCCTACCCTACTCTTGATGCCAGTGGGCATCCTTGCATATCAATGGAAGCAAGATAAGATTTCAAGTCACATCTTGTATTCTACATGTTTTCCTGTGTGTCCAGAAATTTCAGTTATCTCCACTCATGACTGGAGATCATGATAGCTGTTTGAATTTTTGGTCAAATAAGACAAATACACCTCTATTCTGTCTAGTTATATATTTATTCAGTAACCAACACAACTTCAAAGTTCACAAACTCGTTCTTTGTTTCTTTAAATGTTTGACATAGAGGTTAGGAGCAGTGATCTCCAATGGAGATGAAGAGCCACAAGAGGGGTCAGTCAGCCAGAACAGCCGGGAGCCACTCCATAATCCCACGTGAGTGCCAAGGCTGTTTTGCTGTACAGACCTGTCTGATGTCTGGTGTTTTAATATCCTTGGGCACTAGCAGGATATTTTTGCATATGGTAGTGTGTATTTTCTGTCCAGTGTTTCTGGTAACAAATGTAGAGACACCATATTGTCTGCTTAGGATTTTTTTTTTCTTGTCAGCAGTTTAGCACGAGGAAGAATACTTGTTCCAAAAAAACCTTAAAATGTCTTCAACTGTGGCCTGTCACAACTTTATTCCTCCATGTTGTGTTTCTTGGGCTGCAGTGTGAATACAGACTAGTGTCTTGTCTGGATTTCAGCTCTAAATTTCCCCAGTTAGGGAGTGTCACGGCTTTTAGACATGTCTCTGGCAACAAGGAAAAGAAAACCCACTGCCCTTCTGCATGACTAAAGGAAAAATCTGATAATCTGTTTTGATTTGCTGTAGATGTTAACAAAAGGCTCAGAGGAATCGGAATGACAGCCACAATGAAAGTTGGTATGAAACTCCAGAATATGGGCACTTTTAGTTGAAAGTAACTAAAATAATTAAATAGTGATCAAAATTTATATCAGAAGAACGAAGAAGCCTGGTTTTATGTACTGATCTATTAAAAAGGAGACATTTAGAAGCAATATTGAGAAAAAATATAATTTTAAAATGTAATTACCTGCAAAACAAGATCACCAATCTGGAAATAAACTAGTTGTACTTAACTAGAAAGCAGTTGCCAAGAGGTTTATTCCATGAATTAATTTTTATGCATTCTTTATTGGAAACTTATGCAATATAGCTGAACAGTTTGTTCCTTTCATGACAGGAGTTATGATAATAAATGCCAAGAGCTTGGATGTGTAGTTTTTTTATCCTCCCTAGGGAGTCCTTCAGTATTAAGAACTTTTGGCAACTATTCTTTCCTTTCTGTTTGAAGCATCTTTAGAAAAAGGAAATGGCAACATTGCACTTGAAGAACAAAATGTCTAGAATTTATTTCACTCCTATTACTAAAGCGATTGGATCTTCAACAGGATGTTGGGAGAAAACTCATTTAACATTTCTGTCAGCCTTGATAATGTTTGCTTCTCCTGCTGGTTTCTTCTATTTCCTCTTTCTCTGGTTTACAGCGTAATGAACCTGTAGAGTCAGAACTGCATCTTACTTTAGACAGAAGAAACTTACAATCAGGCAAAGCAAGCTACAAACTGCCCCACACCTCTGAAAATCAATTAACTGATTAAATGGTGCAGTATTTGGTATTTTGATTTGGCACAGTTGAACATTTGCCCATAATATCTGTGGAAGTCTTGGAAATGAAAACATATACATTAAAAATTATATTGTTTATATGAAATTTAATATTTCTGAAATATGAAGAAAGCCATTTTGTGGTTTGGCTTTCTCTTGCATTCAAATTCAGGGGTAGGTATGGACTTACTGTGCTCTTTTCAGAAGTTTATTTAATGGTTAGAAAACTCTTTGTTCAAAATGAAATCACAGGTACCTTCCCAGGAAAGGCAGTTATCCTCCACTAATGCTCACTGTTTCTCATTCAAATGGAGCATGAATCATAAGGTTTGCTATTGCTGTAGGATGATGAAAATAGAGCAAAATGCTGACAGAAATTGAAAGCAATTTGTGAAATGGTTTGAAGTTTTATGAGGCATTAGAAACATTAAATATTTTGTCAGTGTTTGCTCATGAGAGATCACTACGTGTTCTGAAACTTTTCTGACACACTGAGGTCTGTGGAACGCTGTAAAGTCCTCTGAGGTGGTGCTCACACACACGGCTGGCTGCTGGCTCAGTGCAGGCCTGGCGAAGGTGCAATAGCAGGCCACGCGTGGAGCTGGGCATCTGGGGTCGTCAGGCCCCCGCCGTGCTCTGTGCCTGCGTGAAATTCTGGTAGGCCCTGCTTCTGTGCCCCCTCCACTTAGCAACAACTTCCCCTAGCTTACAAGGGGCAAGAGCTAGATTTCTTTTCTTCCGTGAAATCAGTTCTTCACTTAGGAAGAGAAATATTTATTCATCTGATGGTATTTATTCATCTGAAGCAAAGTTGCATGATATGCTGATATTGATGCTTGTGTAGCATTTATTAGTGCATGTAGGTGAGGAAGAGTTAAAAGATTTTTCATTTCTATTTCTTTGAATAGTGCATTAGAGTGAGGATGCTCAAATCCTTTTGTATATGCATTTTATTGTACAGTTTCTGTTTTCTCCTGAGATACGCATTATTTCAATTTCAGGCTTTCAGATAAGCTCCAAGGAGAGAGTGCAGTTATTTTAGAGGAATGAAAAAGACAGAAGAATTTGCTTTATATCTTTGCTGTCCAAAATGGTACTTAAAATATCAGACACTGAAAAATGCTGGTAATAGACTCTCTGCTCTGTTATTCAGAGGTAAAAGATAAAAGATAAGCCTGTTGGCAACCAGAAACCTATTTCAGCAGCTTCTGAAGTGTGTCACAGACAAGTCTGCAAAGACATTTCATAATATCACTGATAAAGATCATGTAGTATTGAACTGATCTGCAAACATGCAAACACAGACTGAACTTGTGTGTGTCATCGTGCATATGTATTCATCTAGATGTGAGCAAGTGGAAGGACAACTTTTCAAGAATTTTGTAGTAGAGAAGTTTATTGCTCATTAACTGGTTTCCAATTGTTCTTTTATTTTGACTCTGTTTAGCACTTTCAGTGCGTGAAAATGAATGAGATATTAGCAAAAATGTTTCTGACTCACCAATACAGCCATTACATGACAGAGTGGTAAATAACTAACATTTCCAGCTTAAAGGGCTAAAAAAAAGTCTGAAAATAGCATATTCTACTTTTCCTCTCCCGGTACCCTTGTGAAGGGTCCTATCAGCTATGCCATTTAGTCTGTGACTGGAAGTGAAGCCTGTGTCATCATCACCAAGAATAACCAAGAATTTGGGCTAGTTTTAATTAAATATTTGTGGCGTGTAATAAAATACAGGATAATTGGGATACTGTTTGTTGGGCAGAATTGGATAAATCTGACAAGAGCCAATTAAGCTTTGTACAGGAGAGTAAGTGCTGTTGCCTGCATGTGATGGCACGGGGATTTATGGAAAGAGGAACCCTGGTATGGAAGGAGCATCTTGGGCCCTGCCTCTGTTGTGAGCTCAGAAGCAGGGACGGCTTATAGGGATCTGCAGTTTAAGGGAAGGAAATCTTTTCCCTGCTTTTCCAGCATCTTGCATAGTTCCTGTCTGTGTCTTCAGCCCTGGCATCAAATTCAATTGCTAGGTCTTCTTTCAAAAAAGATTTAGTGGAACCAATAATAGCTAAGTGCTCCTGTTGAAGTCAGATCTGAGATGCTAAATATGTCTGTCAGAATTTTCCTGGAAGAATACAAATTTACAGTAAACGCAGCACTGAAAGCAGAAGTACTATTCTCTAATACATTTCTGCACAGGTCAGCAGATAAAGCAGGTACATTATGGAAGCCTGGCAACAGGGGTAGTCTGTCTCAGAGGCATTTTATTAATTTTCCAGGAATATAAATCAAGGTGATTTCATGTTGAATAAAGAATAACATATTTTTGGTCTCATTTCCAGACTCTCAGTAATCATTAAGTACAGTAAAAGGACTGTAAGGGAATTAGCTTTTTGACCCAGTATTCATCAACAGTAGATCCTGCTAACAGTGGGAATATTCTTAATGAGCAGTTTGCAAGAGAAAGATTTATATTTTTTCATTGTAGGCAGATTTTGTAAGATTTTTAACTTTGTGGCCTGAATGGAAGCTTTGAGCCAGTTATTAAGAAAACAGTAAGACTGATGAGGTACATGAGGAGATATAATACCTTAGAGAAATGTTTAGCTTCCAGGTCTCAGTGTTGAGTTTCTTCTGAATGGCACGTCATCCTGCACTTGCATGCATTTCAAGAGATCCCTTTTTCTCCTGTAAGATCAGCAGAGATGGTATGAGCAACAGCCTTTCAGAGTTGAGACAGAAGGTAGATGTAAATGCAGATGATCATATGTATTCAATGCATTCTAACTCCTCTTCATAGTTCTACAGTTCCAGACTACTGAGTCTGCAAAGTACAGGTTTACTGTACAATGGTTTGATATTTTTACCTTGCTCTGGGTGCCAGCTGGAAATAATCTGTTTAGCTTGATCCCTGATCTGTCTTTGCATCGGAAAAGGAGGAAGGGAAAGGTAAAGAGGAGGTAATGCACTGCTGCTGTTGTGGAGTGTACCTCCTACAGGGTCCTAATCTCAAAGGACAAAAGCCAAGAACATGGAGCAACTTTAAGCTAATGAGAGATGCTTGGCAGTCATCCTCCATCAGGAATCAGATGTTTGTATATATCTGTCTCAAGATTTAACACATGGGTATGCCTCCTCCACATAACCTTATCACGTGGCCCATCCTTACCTGAGTGGAAATGTTCCATTCTGGAAAAGAATTACTTTTTCTGTTCTGCCTCAACAAGGGCTACTCACTGTCCTGGCTAGTGGGAGGAATAACAGAGATCATTTGCTTGAACTATTGTAAGAGGAATGCTCTGCAGCATCTGCAGAGACAGGTAGGATGGGAGCTGGGATCCCATTAGATTCTTCAAGGGCTGGCACGGCACTGGACAGCTTCCAATTTGAAGCAGTAGTGCTTCAAATCGCTCAAAGACACACTACTGTATCTAAGAGGCTGTAAGGCTTCTTAGTCCTTCAAAACTCTAGCTAAGAATTGGTAATCAGAAAGGATGAAGTTATAAATTTTTATTAGTTCTTGTGTCTTACTATTGTGGTCAGAGAGTTAAATTTTCCTTGGATATCCTTAGATGAATATCTGTCCCTCAGGTTCATGAGAATTTGCTGTAGCTTCAAACTGAAGATTATTTTTATGTCTGTTTTTGTTGTCATCATTCTGCTTCTTCATAACCTTTAACAAGTCTAAGATTATTTATTATATACCATCTCTCATCAAGAAGGGGCTCCTTTTACAATAAGAATCTCCCCACAAAGCTCTTCCCCAGCAAAAAAAGATTAGGTTTTTTTCTGTATTAATTGGAGGTAAGATAAGGAGGCAGAAAGTAATTAAAACAGTTGGTGGTGCTCAGCTCTATCAAAAAAAACCAAACCTTCCATCATATTTTATAGGTGCTTAGGATTAAATATTTACTTTCATTCAAGGTGTTTCAGTCTGAAACTTGTCTTTCTGCAGCATCTAGTATAGTAGTATCCTGTTGCATGAGTGTTACTCCCAGATCCTATACCATAGGAATTTATATTATTAACAACAATAGTAGTAATAATAATAGTGTTTTCAGGAGCAGAGTGCCCATGGAGCCATCCCATGACAATGGTTCATTGCCGAGTCTGAAAGCTTTAGCTAGAATAAAAAACTAGCATTTTCTGAAAAACAGGAATTGTATAATGCTATGGAAATGGATGTGGCAAGGCAGGCTAATTGGACAGGCAACATATTGCACAGTGTGTGCATAGTGTTACCTAAATGCTGAGTCATGCTTACTATGTGCCTATTCCTTTAAGAATTGTGTAGTAAGACCAGTCACATGCCCCTTAAGAAAAAAAGAGTATTTGACCTTTAATAAGAGATTTTTAATAATCTACTACAATAAAACTGGTCTGCAAAGGCAAAATACATTCCACTGAAGAATCTTTAGTGCTACTTCACTGAAATTCCAGATAGTGGCCACCTACCTTATACCTCTGTCGTCTTTAACAGAATATTCTGTTAACATTGCCTACATGGGCTCAATAAGGTAATAGGAAATTAATTTCACTTAAAATGAAAAAGCTATGCAATCTCAAGGTGAGCTTTATAAAGACCATATTGCCAGTAGGTTCTGGGAAGATGACTGCATCTGCTTTCCTTGATGGGAACTTAGAAATGGAGGACTTTCCGAGACTTATCACAGTGCATTTGCAATCCTGAATTTGAAGCAAACCCATACTGCAAAAGAAAATGCAAGGAACGACTGGAACAGAATCAATGACTTAGCTAAATCATTTAAACCAACATTCCTCTTTCATGTTAGAGCAAAACAATGTCACAGCTCAATTTATAATAAATTGCTGCCTAATAAGGCCAGAAGTAAGTCATCTCTTTTCAGCTACTTCCTGTTCAGCTTCCCCAGCTATAAAACACTTATTAAAGAAAGTTTAGCAGCTGTACTGTTCTCTGAGGCATGAAAAATCTTGATTAAGGTCGCTATACTGGAGTCAATGAAGCGTAAACCTTGATATACTGGGATGCGGGTAAGGGCCAAACTAGCTTTATACTCCACAGTGTCCTGCTGGCCAATCCACAGAGGACTGTTTGGTTTGGACTCTGAAAAGCAGCTTGCCAAACCTCCTGCCTATAAGATAAGCATCATGTTATCCGTGCCTATCTGCAAGGTTAAGAGCAGCAAGCTGTGGTCACAGAAGAAAAGGGCAAGATAGTTTAAGCAACCTTTAAGGCTGAGCTGCTGGCATTCCTGCTTTTGACAAAGAAGAATGTGTCTGTTTGGGGGAAAAGATCACCTTTAAGTTTTTTAGACTTCAGGTGTTGGATTTGAGGAATACATTTCAGCTGCCTATTATAGTTGCCATAACAGCTCTAAGGAAAGCTGTGCCTTGCAGTATTAGTTAAACCACCACTTGAAATATCTTGAATGTAACTTCACTGAAAGTGTTAATGCAAGATAATTAGCAATTGATACAGTTGATTATGTTGATGAGTCAAGTTCTACTCTGAACCACACAGATAAAAATCTTAATAAATTAATTACCTGTCATGGACATAGTCTGGTCTTTCACTTACGTAACAGGACAATTTTTCGACTACATGATCTTTACTCTAGTTATTACAGAAATGATTGCTGAGCTCAGTATATAGACAAGTCACTGACAGAAACACTAATCGGTTTAGCACAGTATTAATATTAGCATTGTAGGCCTATTCCCACTGTCAATCAGAATGTTTCTCATTAGGCCTTGAATCTTAATTTTTATCTACAGCTCTTCTAAGCAAGAAGGCAGGTTTCTTCTTCATGGAATAAAAGTCTGGTTTTCCTGGACCAGGTTCTGTACTCAACTACACAATATAACTCCATGGACAGGCAAAAATGAGTGGAAATGCAAGTGGGGTTATACTTGTTTATATGAGTATAACGGCTGGCAGTGGATCACTGACCAGCCTGACTTTACGGTGTTCTCCATGCCGTTCATTAGCCCTGCTCCAAGTCTGCCTGATCATATCATACCAACCTGCTTCCATCATGGATGTCAGAGTTGGAGAATTTTACCCTCTGTAATGTGTAAACCTTCTCGCCCTTTGGGAGAGGATGTTTCTCCAGCTGTCATGGGTGTTAGTGACTTGAAAGACTTTTCGAAGAGGCTGCAAGGAAGTAATTCAGATGTGTGAAGTTTCTGATGCCGATTGTCTTCAGCAGCTCTCTTGACATCTAGGCTTTCCTGGGGCTGAAGCCCCTTCTGTTGTCTGCCAGGGAGCATGAGGCCAAGGAAAGAAGATCTGACATACTTCTAGAATTATTCTTTCCGTTTGATTTTTCCTTTTAGATGTTTCTGCAAAAAAATTATAACCTGGCCTGATTATATCATTGTACCTGCCTCAATTTAATGCATTTATGTCTAGAATGAATAATAAATAACACACACACACATTTTTATGGCTAAATTAATGTTTTTTCATCCTGAAACCTAAGAAATTACCAGTTACGTCACCTGAAATTACCAGTTATGTCGTCCGTAATTATTAACCATTATTTTCATAGACAGATACAGCTGCAAAGGTATTGCAATGAACAGGATGTGGACAAAGGTAAAAATGGCATCCAGAGCATGAGCACTGAACACATTTGTTATTTGCATGCAGACTGTTTTTATGTGCAGATTTTACTCCTGGTTTTGTTTTAAATTACTTTAATTAGCATATATTCCTTTCCATTTTGTTGTGTCTCTCTTAGAAGTATTGACTCCACTGTATATAAAGAGGTTTGAATAGTATCATGTGACTGAAAGGAGTAAAACCTAGCACAAAGTTGGAATGCTAGCTGCTACAGATACAATGGTATTGCAGTCACAGGATTAACTGAGTTTTGATTCCTGCATTTTTAATATTAATATTTTTTCCATTTATTCTGGGATATGATGTACAGGACTTTGAATTAGATCTGAAAAGTGGGGGAAAAAGCTTCGTGTAGAGTTTGATTTTTGCTTTTGCTCAGTTTTGTTTGCCAGTCCTTGCAACAAATGAAATATATTTAATTGCTTTTCCGTTTGTTTTCGTTTTGTACGTGCGCTGGGAAGTATTATAAAATACATTCCCACAGGTAATGAACTGCTGTAAATGTTCTGATGAAAAGTATATAAAATATCTTTTGATTTCTTTGTTAGTAAGTGAAAGCTTTTCTCATCTCTAATTATAAAAATTAAGATTAAAAAAAACCCTGAAACATCAAGATTAATCTGGAAGAGATTTCATCCGTAGTGTAAGCCTAGAACCTCTTTCTGTAATTCCCACTCATCAGCTGCTATTGCAAAATATCTTAGCAAGGAAAGAAGGGATAGTAGCTGCACCAAGGCCACCTGAGCAAAACACTGATTGGGAGATTGCAGTTACAGAATCATGTAAAAACATTTTTTATGATTAATGAAGATTGGTTAATGAGTAACTGGCAAAGAACAGTTCACACCTCTGTATTGTGGTTATTTAGATGTAACTGGCTTCAGTGAAATCACATGGCTATTGTATTTTATTTGTATAACCTTGTCTGATTTACTAAAAATCACTTGAGTGTTTTTACAAGTTTGTTTCTTTTTTTTATTAAAGCAGAGAGTTTGACTCATTGTTCTTTATCCATCTGCACACAGACAACCTCTGATGTGCATGCCAGCATCCATATTGAGGGAAAGGTTCAGAAGGAATGAGACACTATGTTTCTGGGAGTGGAAATGGCAGCAAATTCAGGCCTTTGTGTCATGCTATGCATAACAAATTTTTCTGATACATGTTCTAATTACAAAGTGACTGGTGTTGCAATGCATTGTCTTGGGGTTATGGTAGAAAAGGTTCAAGGCACTATTGGTTTTAAATGTCATTCAGAAGTTGGGCATTACTGCTGAAGCAACGTCAAAACATGGCATTACAAAAGTAAAGATGTCTTCCTCTGGACTGTAAGCCTGCTGTGTGCTTGTGCTTTTTTGATTCAACCATACATTTTGAAATGCTGCAGAACAGTGTGTTCCTTGACAGCTTTTCTGGATGAGGTCTGCAGCAAAAGCAAATGCATGTGTTGGTTAGCTGGGTAACTTTTGTCCTGGCCATTCCTTTATTCTTATTTTATTTGTTGTTTTGTTGCTGACATCTATTTGGTGATTTGCTGTTTTGACACGTACAAGTCTGCTAGATCATCTTACTCGCAAAAGTCATCAGTAGTTAGAGATCATGATAACCTAGCAGTTCTGCAGTTGCAACTCATAAGGCATATAGTCACATTCTTCACGTGTTTACTGATCCAGCTACCCTGTATTTTGAGTACAAATAATTCCACCAAGGATGGAGTTTTCCAGCTGTATCTATCTGCATCGAAGCCAAAGCTAAAAAAGAAAGGAAAAAAAAAAAAAACCAGATCTACCATAAAAAGATCAGGCAATTCAGTTAGGAAGTAATTTTTAAGTGCACATTGCAATAATTAAAGACACAATGCTTAAAGATACAATACAGAAGGGCTTAAAAACAATTAGCTCTGGTTTATTTCCTGGAGGAGAAAGCTAATATTCTAGGCTGTTTTGGCAGACCTATGAATATCCTAATTTCACTCTTTCTCTTCCCTGACCTCTCTTCCTTCTTACCCTTTTCCAAACATGTTAGAGGACTTAAGTTATTTCCAAGGACTCCAAACAGTCTACTGTAAAATAATAGACTTTTTGCTTTGTAATTTTGTTATCAGTATATTTTATAAACAAATAAGTATAGTTACATGGGGTTTGCTGGAGAAACCAAGCTTAAATTATCTCCCAATTATAGCCTTAACATGAACAGAAATTAATAGCCCAGTTGTTTTAGCCCAAACATACACTGGTTTATACTAAGGATAAACTCTATTGGCTAGAATGGACTTAAATGTGCCCTGGATGTAAAATGTATCCTCTGTGTTCACAGGCTCATGAACATGTATCATGGTAGGTCATAAAATGTATCACAGATCATCTTATTTTCCTTTTCCTTTCCATCTTCTTTCCTTGTAGTTTGCTGTCATTTCTTGCTATACCGTTTGTTTAATGTCTTGCACAGTCATCAGAATTGAAACTTTTACACTGCAAAGTACTGCCACACTATTGCTCCCATATAAACAGATAGCAATATTAAATATGATTGATAATAGACCAGTAGAATTGGAAATGTAAGCCACTGTGTTAAAGTGTTGTGTGTTATGAAGTAATGACATCCTCTTTGCATAAAAAGTATTTTTCTTTTATGATAGACTGGAAAGTTTCTGAAGAGCCTCATGTCACCTTCTATAGTCGCGGGTACATGAGTATGTGTTTCTCCAGTTAGGGACATACCCGGAAAATGTGGATGGAAACCCAGAAGTTAATGCATAGGTTTCACTAGAAAAAGTGGCTGTAAAAAGCAGTACCTCCTTATTTGATACTTCTGTTTCTTCTCTGTCAACAGTTTGTATCTATTTAGGTGAGAAAAAGAAGTTATTACTTAAAAAAATGTTATTCAAAGGAACAGTGTGTGGAGGTGAGCCAGACTTAGTGTTTACCTATTCATCACATAGTTTTCAGCTTCAGTCTGAATTTCATAATCTTTGCAGATACCTGGAAGACAGAAATAAAAATTTAAAACTCAAATCTCCCAAGAAGCTATAACAGTAGTAAAGCTAACACTGTGAGGATCAGTAAAATCCTGAAGCCAGGACTTTGAATATTGAAAAATTCCTTGCTTAAGACACTTAGATGGTGATTGATTTTTCCAATGATCAGACTCCTATAAACATGTTAAATTGTGCATCCAAACTCTTTAAGCATGTGGAATAATAAACTATTTTTTAAGTTTTGCTACTTGAAGTACACTAATATTAGCTAGTATGAGCAACAATAGATTTACCTGCCTTAAACAAGCAGAAGCTACAGCAGGCATAGTGACATAATTGCCTTAGGTCTTTGAAATATTTTTGTTAGTCTAAAATCTAATTCATTGACCCTTTTCCACAAGTATATCTAAGCTTTTTAGGTAATCATTCAGGCAAATAATAACAGAATTTTTGTGATCTGATAGGAAGGAATTTCTTTAGCACTGACATTAGTAAGCGAGGAACAGTTTGGTTTGAGTGGTGGCAAAATGAGTTTAAAAATTAAGGAATTGCTTTCTAATCACTCCTAACTGTTTTCCTGTGCTGGAGATCATAGGAACTAAAAAGAAAGAGAATTGGTATTCTAGCATTTGTATTCATCGGGGATGTTTTGTTTGCAGATCTTAAAACATTCACATAGAAAGAAATAACAAAATCAATTATTATGATTCTAGGAGCTGCAGCTGTCACTATGTTTCAGTTAATAAATGCTGTTGACAATAAACTTACACCTTTAAGGTGAACCTGCAGGACAGAGGAAAACTAAAAGATAACTTGAAGAATAAGGAACTTAGAAATTGCACACAAACTCATATAAACACCAAACTGGACTAGTCTAGTTCTTGCTAGAAAACTCCTGTTTCATGTTGGAGAATGCAGTATCTACTGGAGAGAGATGAACTTAACTACCAAGCAGGTACAATTAACAAGTCCTACGTTTTCCATCTATCAGAAAATCTATTGCCAAGGTGTCTAAAATGAGAAACTGAAATTTGTGCTTACTGTAAGTGCCATGAGAACTAAAGGGTACCTATTCTGTTTCTGTGACATCCCACCGTTGTTTTTTCAGCCCAGGCTATTCTCTGCTACTGTACTCATGTGGGCGAAAAGGGAAGAAGTGTGGATATAGCTAAGAGATTTTCTCCCAAGTAGACCAGAGTAAAACTAATTTACCTGGTATATTTATAATTTGCACTGAATTCATTACAGAGACTAATGAAGACATGTATTCAAATGGTTTCTCCTAGGGCTGATTTAAGAAAGTAATTTGGAAGCTAGGCTTAGAGGGGGAGAAAAAAGTAATGCCTAATTCTGTACAGTAAAGTATTCTGTATTATAGAGATTTCCATGGTAATTTGTTCTTTGTAGACTAGTACGTGCAGACCTCCAACAAGGACCGCTTGTCATCTCCTTTGTAATACTCAACTCAACTCTTAGAACAATTTTCCATAATTCTGCAGCACAAATGATTTGGTCATCAGACAGGTACATCCTTCTGTGTAACCTGGTATCTCCACTGAGTTTAATAGATTGACCTCAGGGATTTTTTCCATTGCAGGAAATAAAGAAACTATATATGAATAACAGGTTATTTGATCAGTAAAATGTTTTTAAAGTAGCCTGTACTTGATGGCTCCTTTGGTCTTGGATTGGTGCCTCCATAGCTGCATGAACTGCATTTCTCTGATTTATTCTTCTTCCTTGGAAATATGGTCAAAGGGTTAAATGTGGGGATATGAGAATATAAAGGTTATGATTATCATCTGCAGTAGTGCAGCTTTGCTGAAGAGAGTAGGTCGTATTTGTTAACACTAGTTTAAGACCCGTTACCCCACCTAAACTGTGCCATCCTGCCTTCTGGAGGGGTCCCCACAGGTAGCGTGCTGTAATTCTGCTGCATGGCACAAATTAGCAGAAGTGCAATGAACCTAAATGTTTGGAGCTCTTAGGTACAGTACTGAGCTGTAAGCAGTTTTTGTCAGAACAGTGTGTGCGGTAGCTTGCTCTCAAGAGAGAAGATTGTCCTAAGAGAGCCATTAATATCATAACCCGTAAACTAGGAGTGGGGAGAAGAAAAGGCCTGCCTGAAGGGCAAATCAGATCTCTGGTAGGTTGTGCACTTACACACCCCTATAACAAGATGAGCAAGTGAATATGCTAGTGGCTATACATTTATGAAGGGTATATATGGCACATGCACAAGGAATTCCCTAATGCCTTACAGGCATTCAGCACATACTGTTGTGAGTGCTATAATATATCTATGAATGACAGGAATCAGTAGTGTTAAGCTGTTGTTGTTCTTGCTACTCTTCTGTGAAAACTTGCAACTGGATCAAGATTGCATTCTTATTTCTCAAAAAGCATCCAAGCCCCTGCCACACATTGTTTGTACTTATTGCCACAAGTTGAATTTTGAATCAGAAGCCAGATGGATGGTTTCAGATCTTACTTGAATCCACACTAGGCATCCAGTCTTACAGCAGAAACATACTATTGCAAAGAAAGTCAGTGCTTTAGGGGGTTCTACGTTATGTACAGGGTTAACAGGAAAGCAGCAAGCCTTATTTATATGTAGTACAGGAGCTGCCAGAGCAGCAGAAATATTGTTTTCCTTCAATGATTAATGTGCTCAATAAAAGTGTAGCATCTGCTGCCAGCTTTCATTAACAAATAAATGAAAAACAAACCCGCGTGGTAGGCAGTGTGTCTGGGGACAGCTTAAACAGGACTGAGCTGCTTTAGATTTCAGCTATTTTCTTTAGCACAACAGTGTGGAGCACTTTCTTGTTTATAGGATAAACACACGGGATTGAAGTGATCTGTGTAGCACACATGAGCGGTTGCCAACCCATAACATTCTGCAGAATGCAAAAATTCCATAGCTGCTCCCTTGGGAGTCATAGGCTACAATATTCTTCCATGTTGGTTTCAGTGTAAATAACAGTTAAATCATCAGAACAGACAACCTGCCAGTAAAACTTTGAATAAAGTATTAGTTAGTTCATTTTCCTTCCTTCATAATACAAGTTCAGGAGACTCAGAGCTCAGTCCTTGTATTGGTTCAGGAGATGTGGTATTTCACACCACATTAATACAAGTAATGCATAAATGTAGGGCTGTAAACGTGTGCTTTTTTAGCTTTCTCGCAACGAAGATGACTCTCTGAAATACAATAACTAATTTTATTTTTAGCCTTATTTTCTGTGGAAACAAGGTTTATTTGATCATGGTGTCTTTGTCTTCCACCTTTAGTCCTTACAACTTCTGAACCATATTGGCCAGTTCCACCCTCTTTGACAAGGAGAGAAAGGAAAGGAGGGTTTGTATCCAACAGTGTCTCAACATAGGGGAAGGTTGCAGTGCCTAATGATAGATGTCACAGAATCCACACAGCAGAGAACCACTGTGAGTACGCCATCCTCTTGGAAGTATTGATCAACAATTGTTGATTGAAGTGAGTCCATGAAATTGTAAGCAGCCGATCTTTCTCAGCTCTGGTACTGCTAAAACTGCTTTCCTTCGTGGAAGTTTGAGAGTGATCACCCAAGGAGATCTCAGACTGGATGTGACTTTGCATCTGTGACAAGAACTTCACTGAATTAGTCTCAGGATGTGTAATGATTGGAGTATTGCTTTCAGCATTTCCAGTTGTCTCAGGCTTTTTTTGTATAGAAATTAAGTTCTTTTAAACAAATAAACAGAGACAATTTCCAGCAATAACGTGGCTGTCCTTCAGACACATGGAAGCCTAGCAATCTCCAGAGCCATCTGTTTGTGTATTTGCAAAATACAGCTTATTAATTCATAGTGGAAATACATCAGTGGCAAAAACGTTTCAGTGCTAAAAACAAAAGATACAAAAGCATCATGACCTGAGGGAGGTAATGGAGCAATCCCTGCAGGTTATATGATGAGGGACAAGGCCAGCTTTAGGAATCTGAGGTATTTGTTCTAAAACCCAACGAGTACTCTAAACTTAATGGCAGTACGCAGAAACTAGCTGTACCTTCAACTGTACCTGTGAGCTATGCTGAAACCAAGGAAACCTTCCCTATAAATGTTAGATAGGAGACCAATTCATCTGCACTGCCGTTCCCATAAAATCAGCCTCTCCCAATTATCTTCTCTGCAAAGAGCAAAATATCTCCAGACAGAAGAGAATAAGCTAGATTTCAACAATCACAAAGGCTAAGCTAACATGCATCAAAAAGTGTGTACATACCAAATAGATGGGACTAGATTTACAGTTTTCCTGTACATGACTTTGGTGCTTAGGACAAACTTGGTACTCATGTAGCTTGTACAGTCATACACTGAAGAGAATTTCGTGTTACTGAGAACAGAACCTAGTCTTCAGTCATGACGTACTGTAACTATCGTCACCATGCAAATGTGATTACTTGCTAATGAACAGACATCCCTCTATATTTAATTGCATCACACTTTTCAATCTTATATTCTTTCCATGGCAATTATGTTCCCTGTCTAGCATGACTCATCAGACTCTTCAGATATGTATATTGTGTGCTATGCAGAATGATGCATTGAGCAGGTGTGGCAAAGGACAGGGCAGTTCGAGTAAAAGGAAATTGAAATGTATTTTCAAAGAGAATGTACAAATACCTTAGTGTTTGATTTCCAGGGTGGTGATTAATTGCAAACTGTAAGAAAAGAACATACAGGACAAATAACAGCGATAGCCGTTTGTTATATCATATAGTAGATTCACCTCTGGTTTAAGCTGGCTTTTGGTGGTATGAACCAGAAAGCAGGGACTCTGGCAGTGGAAAGAGAAGTGAAAGCTTGAATTCCCTCTCTCTGGTGAATTCTGGGGGCTGGCAAGCTGTACACAGAGGACACTGATGTCAGCAGTCTGCGTGGGCTGAGATTTTTCTGGCTCTCAGTGAGGCCATTAAAAATGTTATCCCTGTCAGATATGATGGTGAAAATTAAAATATGGCCTGTCCACATGAACGTGCAGATCAAACCCATGCTGAAGTCGAGCCTACTCATTTACTTGTACTTGCTTGTGCTAGAGAACAAATCTTGGCTTGCAAATGCATTCTGAGTTCAGGGAATACAGAGTGACTGTATTTAAACTCTGAACTCAGATGCCGGCAATGTGATCTGCAGGCTCAGGAGGTGCAGTTTGTCATCAGCCTTTGTCCAGCTTATACTTGAGCTAGGCTAAAGAGCAAAAGAAATTTGGAGCTTTTACTGCTTCCCCTTGTATTTATAAAATCATTGTACGCTTTGGTACAACTTGCAGTTCCAGCTAAAAGCTGTAAAAGTTGCTGTGTTCCAGGTCATAAATTGGGGTGAGATGGCAGTGCTGTGTGATGAGGCTTGCACAATACCCACGCAGCTTATATCTGACTCAAGGCTTTGCTATTAATTCCTCACTTTCGTGAACACAAAATTCACATCCTGTTCTTTTTCCACTCTCTGAAGAACATCTCCTGTTACATACCACAAGCAGAAATCTCTTTCTAGACAGTATAAAATTCCTCGAGATGTAACGCAGTGAAGCAAGATCATCTCTGAAATGAGGTTATGCATTTCCCCATTACCCAGTGCCTCACACCACTGGGAAATGAAATGAGTTCCTGGCCTGAACGTTCCTGCTGTTATCTAACTCTCACTGTACTTCATGTCAATTATTAACATCAACAATGATAGAAATCTTAACACATGTTAAGAAACAGGACTCCTACATAATTTTTGTTAATCTGTATTATTTTGCCCTATGATCTTTATTTCGGAGCCTACCTTTCTCCATCTCCTTTTCCAATGTGCTCTCACAATTGGAGCGTTTCGGGCTGATATATTGCTTTGAGTCTTTGAAGGACAGGGTGCAAAAACTGTTTACTATCTCTTTCACCCTCCAGCCAAAGATCTTGTTCATCATATATAAGCCTTCATCATATAAGTTTATGAATTAATTTTACCCAATAATACCACATAGACTTTAACAGAAGACAGTAGACACCACTAAATGACTTAGCTGAGCTCTCAGATCAGAACATACTTATATATATTAAGGAAGTCACTGAATATGTGCCTTAAGTGTGAAAAGTGGGTTTTTTTGTTGGCTTACTTACTGAATGTTTTTTCAGTGAATTTCGACTCAGTGATGGTCCTTTGATTTTTCTCAAGATACTAAATAATGCAGTGTAAAACCTGCTAACTGCTAACACAGTGAACACTCCAGTCATGTAAAGCTTGGGGTTGGGGGTGGGGAGGCACGGATGAATGTGCAGTCCAGGCACTCGGAATGAAGCATGAATACAAGGGGCCCGTTTGGCTTTGCTCTACTTCCAATGCAGGTTTGAAACAGTACATACTGACCAGAAAGTACTTGGGATTCTCCAGCTGGGAAGGCTGAATGTGTATCCAGTTCCCACGAAACACTAGTCTTGGTACAGCATGTGTGTTGGGGATGCAGGAAAACGTGACTAGAGACATGTCTTTCTGCTATTTCTTTTCAGAGGATACAGTTTTAAGCTCTGCCATCTGGCAAGTGTCAGAGCAGATTTCCATCTCCTTTAACCTTCTCCAGGTTTGGGTCCTGGGGAAGAGATTCAGGGAGCCATAACTTGCCTCTTGACAGCCTCGTTATCCCCGCCTTTGTCCAACAGAAAATGGTACACCCTGAATCTGACTCAGGAGCAGTTTGGGGAGTGAAAGAAGTGCAGGACTAAGCTCATGGTATGCGGGCTTCTCAACAGGATAAATGATGATAGTATCCAGTACTGGGTAATCCCACCTCCCTGTTTTTTCACTACCATAATGTAATTTCATGTGTGCAAATGGCATCATATGTGTCTCCTTTCTTTGTGTAACTGAATACTGCTAGGTACCTGGGACAATGAAATATAGAGATCAGCTAGAAAAAAAGATACCAGAAACTTTTACAGCTGAAGTTTCCCCAGCTTCATGGAGCCATATCAGGATAGCTGTTCTAGCATTGCAGGTGTGAGCTAGTGGTTTATTCTGAAGAGTCACAGCCTGTTATTTTTTCTCTTTTCCTTTCTCAACTAGAAAAAAGCTGCCAGGACTGATCCATAGATGTGAGTGTACTCATCCTTCTCTGCAAGAAAACTGCTCTCTGAATCAGAATTCTGAGGGAAGTCAGCTAAATGTCAACAAGGCTGTAGGTTGAGTCTGTACAGACCATACATTACAAGAAGCAGTAGCATTAAACAGTACCAGAATGAATCAGTGTTCCAGGCAAGTAGAAGTGCTACTTTTAAACTCCTAGGAATTATGTAATTGCAGAGCCCACTTGGATTAGAGAGCAGTATAGGTCAGCCATGAAAATATAGCTCCTTTTTTTAGTCGTTGGTATGTTTTATCTTTTCAGCTGTAAGGTGATTCAGTCTGGAAGCTTTTCTGTGTTTGCTTTATTTTGTATCAAATCACTTATCAAATGTGTAGAAACCTTGTAAAAACGGGAGCATCTAATTGGGTTGTTATTTCAAATGCAGAAGTCTTAGCTTCACCCAATAAACTTCAGGAGAGCAGGACAAATTCCTACTTAGAAAGAGAAGAGGCAGTGTTAGGTTCTGATAGACAAAATGAGCTTGCAAACCATCTGATGAAAAAAGAACGTCAGAAGAGTAACTTGCTATTCCACTTTCTTTTGTGTTAATGGTGGCTAGCTGCTGAACTACATAGCATGCAGGAGAGAGAATATCTGCCAGCACTTCCTTGAACCCTTTTTCGAATTCTGTGGTTTGTGGGGGTCTCTGTGTTTCCGTGTGGCTGGAATTGGTATCTAGCTTCACTGAGCACCTAGGCCAAGGACTGAATGAAAATTACTCTGTTTAGGATGCTGTGCAATGCCAGATACCCTGGATATTGTATTGTTTCTCAGTGTGATATTTCATATTCACAGGCAGAGAGAAAATTGATTGCTAGATGTGAGCATAAGACCAATGAGTATGGTAGCTCTTCTTCCCCTGTAGCACTGCTTATCTCCACCCAAGTCACAAACACAAAGTTGTCTTTAATAAGATTCTGGCTGATAGGACACTAAATACATCTAACCCAGAGATGCACATATCACCAGCACACTGGTCTCTAGGAGGGGTTTAGCACGCACCCAAGTCCTGCCAACACAAGTCCTGCAGTGTTTTGATGCTATCCGAATGTCCCCCATTAGGATTGGCTTAGCCCAGCCATAGATAATTTGCTTCAGGATCAAAACACACAGTGCGAAACACAAATAATTTTGGAAGAATTGATACATTTGGGATGGATATCAGGTATGAGATCCTGATTATATGAGAAATGTTGCTGATTATTCTGTTGTGCAATGACTGGACACTTTTCTGATGTCAGGAGCAGTCCTTTGTGTTTCAGATCAAATGCTTTCTCAGAAACAAACCCAAAACTAACAAAAAATATAACCTGCAAAGAAATCAGGAAGAAATTAGTTTTTATTTTGCAATGTACTACAGTTGGGACAGAGAGAGATGTTGAGAAACAGTGGTCATAAAAGTGCTGTTAGAAATTTTCTCCTTAGTACACAGGATTTATGATGAAACTAATCACACCGATTTAAAGAATAATTCCAGAAGGCATTCTCCTGGAATGAGAGAAGTTTTATTTTAGGAAATTCAATTGAAAAAAGAAATTGTGATAATATGTGAACTACTATGAGTTAGTTATGCAGTGATATACCAGTATCAAAGCTCTTAGCTGACCTTGGACAGATCACTGTGAGAATTACAGCAGATATTACTACTTTAGTGAGCTGAAAAGTATGCTATTAAGACATATGGTATGTATTAGATTTCTATATAATTTTGAAGTTGTGGTATCAGTTATTACTAGCATGGGTGGATGTTATCACCATTCTAAAATGAGGTACCTGAGATGCAGTCGTGTTTGTCTTGAACGGCTGCACAGTGATGGCAGAATTGGAGGTTGTACCTGCAGCTGACTCTCAAGTTTATTCCTCCTCCAAGTGTTCAGAATACATGCTAACATTGCCATCCCTAACTCATCAGTGCCATAAGAGGCACATGTGGTGACAGGATGAATTTCCAATAGACTTGAAGAAGTATTAAGGCCAGTGATTTGGGGATTATTCATCTGGAATATAGTTATTATCTATCATCTGTGCGCAAGGAAGGAGATTAAAATGCGAACAGGCAGAGAGAATTGTTACTAAAACGATCAAGGAATTGGAGGGTTTCATCATAGCATAAAAGACAGAAACATGTTTAATTAAGCAAAACAGAGGCAGTGTAGGGGCTAACAGATAATGTTGACACAAGAACCAAAAGATATGAGTTGCCTAAGAATAAATCTGGAGTGGAATTTTTATATAAGGTCAGTTAGAGCAAAGAAATTCTGAAGTAGTCTTCCAAGAGAAGTAGTGAGAGGGAAAAATAATCTAATTTTAAGACAGAACGTAATACTTCTATGAAAGGACGAAATGATGCAGTGCCATAAAAGGCAACTGTACTCAGTTGCTCATGAGATCACCTTGCAATCAGTGTTCCTATAATCCTAAACTTCTACGTACCATTTGAAAGCATGAACAGAATTATTACCACTCGCAGGCAAGAATTTCATTATCACAGAACTAGGCTGTTCCTTGCCCTAGACACAGTGCTATCACAATTTTGAACAGATCGCTCATAGTAGGTATTGGTTAAGAAGGAACCGGCACAGAGGGCTATGCTGATGTAGCTGCTACAGCATACGGGACACATATCTGGAAACTGCAGTCCTGCATCATCTGCTACTGTGAGTCATGTGGCGCTACATGGACAGTGGCAAAGCAGGTGAGCTAATGATACTGCCATGGACTACCTTCTTTTCTGCCTTTTTTTTTTTTAAATTAATGTTTACAACAACCTTAATTCCGTGCTGTCATGAGAGCCTGCTGTTATGCTAAGGCATTATTACCTTTTTGTAAGGTGATTCTTGAAATACCATGCTGCCCTCTTGAGGTTGCATAATACGTGTTTTGGGTTTGGGTTTTTTTAGCCAGTTACTGGAAAGAAAAAGACATTTTAATGAAAACTTGTTTCTTGTGAAAATAAGCAGATTAGGCATGAGCATTTCAAAGCCATCTCCATGTTTTGGATGATCCAAAGGAACTGGGCATGCAAGTCCTTGTAAATGTCTTTGTTTTAATTTCTCTATCTTAACTCCTCAAAAGATCTAGAGAATCATGTGCAGAAGTGCCAATGGCTGGGAGTAGAAATAGAGCTGCTTGGTTACAAACATTGTTCTATTTAAATTTTAACACAGAAATAGTTTGCAGCAATGAGAGGAATCACGTTTCTAGTACTCTGGCATTGGCCAACAGTCTTGCATGAGTTTGGTCCTGCTCCTATCAACAGTGGTAAGGCATACAGTGACTGATACATCCTCTGCTGCAAAGATCTGGCTGCCTGATAGTTTCTTCCAACTGCAGTGTCTCATTTGAAATGATTGCTTAAGAGAACTAAAGGTGTCTATATTGGCAAAATGAGGAATGCAGGTGGCTAGAACAAGTGCTGTAAAGCACACGCAAAGAATAAGCAGAGAGGAGGAAGACAGTGTGGCAGAAATTGCCTCTGATGATGGGGTTTTTTTTTTAAACATTAAAAAAAGGAAAGTTACTGGTATGACTATGTGTAATAGCCTCTTTTAACTGAATTGTTTAACACAAGACCAGGTGGACAATGGTGGGAATATGGTTAGGTGAAGCAGGTTGCCTAATTGGTCATTTTTTATTCATTGCTCTGGGAATCAATTTATAGTACAGTGTGTTCATCAGAGACAAACAGACTGGAACAAAAGAGGAAGGATCTGGTTAGGTCCCGTGTGTTTCTGTGCCACTGTAAGGCTTGGATTTGAAAGGATATGAGAAGACCTTTTAGGCATCTGTCTTCTCCCCTTCTGCTCCACAGTGCCTGTGCCATTCCAAGGGGTTCCTAGAGAAGATGAATGATAGCAGCTAGAAGCAGAGTTTCTAGTGCCTTGACTAGAGGCAAAGGTTTCCATTTGTCCATCTAGTTTTAGAATATTTGCTGCCTGTCCCTAAGGGTTCCTTTCAAGCCTCAGCTGTGTTAACATGAATGGGACTCAGAGCCAGTGCAATGTTTGGTGAAGCTTCTTTCAGACTGGCTGCCATGCTTGGCAGACAACGCTTTGTTGGCAATGAGGGTGGGAATGACTGGCAGTTGTAATAGCAATGCCAAAATGAATGCTAGCCTTTGCACTGCAAATTTCCATTCCAGCTGCTCAAACAGGAATCGTAGGTCCCTGTAGCGCATCTCCAGTCTGCCTGCCTTGACTAGAAACTAGTAATTGTAGTTTACTGAGCAAATATCCATGGGATGACGAATGCCAATGAACCTCAAAACCATCCCCATTACAGGGATTAGTGTTACTAACTGTAGGAGAAGTATGTATTCTTAATATCATATAAAAGGAAAGCCAATGCCCTTTTCTGGTATCTTCTAAAATTCCTGAAAAATAGACAATGGTCCATGCATCTGTTTTTTCAAGAGTAGATATAAATGCTCCTTAGCCAGTCTTTTGTGTGCAAAATTTCCAGGCCCCCAGTACTGGACTTCCTCATACATATTTTCCAGTATTCTTCTATTCTCTCTGTAATGATTGGCACATATAATGAGTAAACAGCACTACAAATAAGAAAAAAGCCAAGTAAAAAATGAACCAGAAGTATTTATAGCTGACTATGAAAAGGAACTTCCTTTTTCACAGCTTGCCTGTTTGAAAGCCAAATATTTACATTCACTTTTAAATGATCAAATGCTTATTTCCAGATCAGGCTATAACTGATAAGGCCAGCAACCATGCAAAAAACCCACCAAAACAACCAAACCCAAAAGAGCCCAAGAGCTCGACAGTTTTATTTCAATTATGGAATAATGTATTTAGAAACAATTTGAAAAGCAGGACTGCTGACACAAAAACCATATGTTTCTTCTTGAAAATTAATCCTATTTACTGACACTGTTATTTTTCACAAACAAAACTTTTTTTATGTGGAGAGAGCTTAACTGAGTACAATCTCTTTCCCTTCCCTAATGCAGAATTGGCATGCCTTGTTCCGCAAGGCAATGTGACTCTTCAGCAGCTTTCCTGCCTGATATAGCATGTCTTTTCACTTGTGTTGTTCATAACTTCTTAGAGACCTGCAAATTGAAAATACTGACATATGTCCTCATGCCCTAGGATACTGGTGCATAATAATAGCAAAATAAATACTGAATAGAGAAAAGACTTATGTTCAGCTGCCTCCCATCTCTCTTGTGATGTTGCTCTCGTATGTTCCCTTTTTAGAGGTCTGTTTACTGGAGAGGGGAGTGATAGATAAAAAGAATCATAGAATCATTTAGGTTGGAAAAGACCTTTAAGACCATCGAGTCCAACTATTAACCTAGCACTGCCAGGTCCACCACTAAGCCACGTCCCTAAGCACCTCATCTACCTGGCCTTTAAATACCTCCAGGGAACCACTTCCCTGGGCAGCCTGTTCCAATGCTTGACAACCCTTTTGGTGAAGAATTTTTTCCTAATATCCAATCTAAACCTACTCTGGTGCAACTTGAGGCCATTTCTTCCTGTCTTATCGCTTGTTACTTGGGAGAAGAGACCAACCCCCACCTCACTACAACCTCCTTTCAGGTAGCTGTAGAGAGCGATAAGGGCTCCCCTCAGCCTCCTCTTCTCCAGGCTGAACAACCCCAGTTCCCTCAGCTGCTCCTCATAAGACTTCTGCTCCAGACCCTTCACCAGCTTCGTTGCCCTGCTCTGGCCACGTGCCAGCACCTCAATGTCCTTCTTGAAGTGAGGGGCCCAAAACTGAACAGAGGATTTGAGCTGTGGCCTCGCCAGTGCCGAGTACAGGGGGACGATCACTGCCCCAGTCCTGCTGGCCACACTATTCCTGATACAAGAGGAAAGGAAGTTAAGGGGGCATTAGAGTTGTTAGTCCCTTTTGCTTGATACCACTGACATCACTGTGACAGAGGAGAAGATGGAACACATAGTGGGCTTGAAAAGGCACTCTGAACCTGTTGTTAGTCCCACTCCTATTGCATAATTTCTAACAGGACAGTCTAACCTTCTCAATTACATCTGGGCTACATCTTCACCATTGTAGACTGCAGAATTTTTAGGGCAGGATTTCACTTTGACAAAGAGGGGCTTCAGTCTGAAAGAAGTCCCAGAGTGTTAAATGGGTGCAGAGGAGGTGTCCCAGGCACTAAAATGCTTCCCTGTAGTCCTGAAGTTCCAGGTGCACAGCTTTTGTACCTCTAAGATCCCAGTAGGGACAGATTGCTGCAATAGACCGTGTCTAGGCCCGCTCTACTGCAGCCAGCCATGTTATGCTCCAGCTCCATCTTAAAGCTAGCAAGGTTTTCACCCCTGCTATGTCTTCTAGAGTGCTCAGCCCCTCATTTGAATTTCACATACTTTCTTCTAATTTCCAGCCTTATTTTGCCTAATTGTTTTTAAGCCAATGATCTCCTTGGGCTTACATGTCTTTTCTTCCTGCCTGCTGTTATCTATAGATGTGCTTCTGTTCCTTTCAACCTTTGCTTGCTAGGTTAAACAAGGAAGGATCTTTCAGCTCATCGGACAGTTTTCCCTAGTGGTCCTTCTCTGTTCATTGTCCCCACTGTGACCATGGATGCCTGGAAGCATCCACAGCTATGTCATTTCCTATCTCATGAAACCAAAATTGGTAAGTGTTACATAATGTCACGCAAATTAGACTCCTTGACTCACTATTAGAGAGATTTTTTCAATGTCTGTCAGATGAGAAGAAGCTCAAAAGGGACAATGTACCACCACAGTTTGTCCAAACACAGTGACCTTTAGTGCTGCTGAATTGTCAAAAAAGAATCTTGAACTTTTAATATCATAATACCTATCATCTGAAACAATTGCTGTAAAAACTCCCAATTCTGACAAAAAAGGGCAGCTCCAGGCTACTGGAAAGCAGCATAGATCTTTGGTGGACTTGTTCTGCCCCTTCAGGACTCAGCCATGCCCAGAACATCTCCAGAGTGAGCAGCACCACTCCTCCTGTGCAAACACGGTATCTACAAGAATATAGGCATGGCAACCCAGACTGCACAAGCGTACCTAACATCTGGGGTAAATATTCAGGAGCAGATACAGTCAGTATTGCCAGATACAATATTCTGCTCTTTGTAGTACAGATATGAAAGTTATTTTCAGAACACTAAATTGTGACACATCCACAGTTCTGGGATAAATTTTAAGAACACTGTTGCAAACATTCACAGAATGCAGAGCTTCTTTATAAGCAAAATTTCTGGAAGAACTCTCAGAAACAGAACTAGGGACATGATGAGACCTGGTAACAAATAAGCATTTTTTAAAATACCTAGCCTATATTTTATGTCTCAACAGCAGCTCAGTTCTTCAGAAATTTCTTCGAGACAATGTGTATGCAGACAGATCAATGTGTAACTTTGTAAGCCACGCGTACTCTTGATGATGTTTTGCCTATAACCTCTAGAGCAGTGCTTTTCAGATTTTCTGTGGACCCTGAGATACTCCAAGTGAAAATGTGCTCAGACATCTCACATGCAAAAGCTGTTGTAGAGCTGTTGTTGAGATTCATGCACTTTTGTAGTTGCTTTATTTGTTTCCAGAATTTCATGGAAAGTCCTGTTGTAAAGTTTCTAGTTTTCCTTTCATTGTTGTCAAATTAACATTGAATAGGGACATTGCTCATGCATGCTTAGTTTTAGTATCTGCTGTTTTCCTGGTGAAACATGTCTGACATGAAACCTAAGTGCACGCTTGGCAGGAGCTGTAAAGTATCTGTATATTTTTGTGCTACATTGCATCTATTTTATTCTGCTAACCTCCATCTGTGTCTTATTTCCCTGAACTAGTGTATTACAGCCTTAACACAGGAAAGCTCAAGCTTTTGTATGCAGTAGAAATATGCATCAGTAAACAAAAGCAGCAGCTGTGACCTCAGCATGTATAAACTGTGCTGTTTTATGTATTACTCTTCTTTTTAAACTAAAATTATACATAACATTCGGCTTAATGACTAGGCCCAGTTCATTTTGCCTGAAGCCGTATGACCCTGAACTCCGACGCTGTCTGATATCAGGCTAAACAAGGTTGGTCTGGATCGGTACAAAACTGTGAAGAAACAGGAAATGACCTTCAGTAAGAGCACTTACTGCTGGTTCAGAGAGGACATACGATCATTCAGTAAGGACACGCTTTTTCCTGGGTTGGTACTGAACAAGGTGGGAGGCAAAGTGTTGTCATTAAAAATGCTGGCCAAAGTACAATTTCGTCAAAAATTTACATATTCACTCTTGGTCTAAATGATAAATAAGTTCTCTCTTTCTATCCTTGCATTTTTATATCCAAACAAGAGAAATATATCAGAATATGAAACAAATTATATGTAAAGTATTATTGTATTATCGTATTATTATCTAGTAACAAGTTGTTTCTGTCTCAGAATTTGAGGAGTGTAAACAAAGAGAAATTTGATCTTGACAGAGCCAAATACATTTTTTTATGAAATCTTATATAGAGATCCTATGAGAGTGAAATTCTAATTTTCAGCACAAATTCCTGTAAAAGCACACACCTGCAAAGATGTATGCAGCTGAAAAGAAAATGTAACGTGACTTCAGCAGATTATCTGGGCTTGTCACATGTTTTGGAGGTCTTACTGATAGAAGAAGTCTCCATAGGCATTGTAGGCTTGCAAGCAGCCAGTATTACATTACTAGAATTTCATATGAAACTGTTTTTATGGCTTTGTTTAATATACGATATTTTACACTGCTATAGTAATCCGTAGATAAGTGTAATTAATAATAGTAAGTTCTACAATTTGTCATCTCGGATTCTGTTTCTTGGCAATGGAGCATTTTGTTTTACTTGATTTCATTCTGCAACTGTATGCTCGTTGCTCCTGAAGTGGCACAACTCTAACCCTTTCAGATATCCAGACACAGAGCTGTTTTGTACGTAGACCTGGAACCCCCACTTTTCAGACAGCTGAGACAAAAATGATAAGAGATGATGTACATAGCAAATAGAAAGTATTGTACGTTCTCCCTTAAAGCTGTCATGGGCATCTTCCTAGTGAAGTAACGAAGGAAGTTCCTGAGGACCTTAACCGCAAGCAAAAGGTAGGAAGAACCAAAAGACATTTGCACAATCCAGAAAAGTCTGTCTTGGAAAGAAGTTTCTGTCTGTGGAGGTAATTAGAGAAGCTGCTGAGAAGATCTTGAATAGAGAACTTGCCCTATGGCTTCTTAGTCATTCCTGCCGCACTGAGGCATGAGAGGAGTAGTTCTGAATTTCCATATAATAAATATTCCGTGCATATATAATACTGAGAAATTTGAAGTGTTGCTTTACTCTGAAAATGACTAAATGTACTTCCTTATCAATCAGATCTTCATGATGTGCGTATTCAGTTATAACTTCTTACTTCAGAGGAAGAAAAAGGATTAAAGAAACATTGCTTCAAACAATAGTCCCACTGACCCAACTCAGCTAAGAATTAAGGAGCTGGATTCATTTTCCATTGCATCAGCAGCATTTCTTATGAGGTTCTAGATGGTGACATGTAAGCAGAGACCCTCTCGTCAGCACAGAGGTGATGGAATCACTGCAGCCTGCAAATCTCTCCTGATGTTGGTAGTGTCAGGATTAGAACTGGCAGTCCACAAGACTGGAAATTAAAGGGAAAAAAGGGTGTGTGACATGAACATAGTAACAATTTAAGCACTTTAAAGACACTGTTTGAAACAGAAAATGTGTTGGAATCTAAAAAGACTGCTAACAAACCTGATGCCTTTTCAGAGTCTTGAAGAAATACATTATACAGACTGCATATTTTTTTCTCTTTCCTTCTAATTGACTCTCCATACAATTTTCCCTCTGTGATTATGAGTCAGCCTTGGCTCAAGTCTCCTGGAGGACATGTAGTGGTTCTTAACTAAACAAATATAGATGGCCACCGAACCATAATTTTAAGTAAGCTTTTGCAGTCATATAGATAATCCACCGTACAACTTGGCATATTCGTTATTTGGACAAAACGGAACCTATTTACATTAAGATCAGATTATCAGTTAAAAGCTTTCTGCAGTATAAAGTTGTTCAAGCATCATTATAAGTAAGATTTAAAGTTTTAAATTCAGGAAAATGTTTTGACAGCATGAGGGATTTCTCTTTAAACATGTTTCAAATATTAGATCATGATGAAACATCATCTATATGTGATTTTCTGAAGGTCACGATGAAGAAAAGACTTTTAGGTTGTTTTGGTAACAAGCGTACCACCAACAATGGCAAAACAGGACAGACTGAACTTATAAACATTACATCAGACCTGTTGCTAGAGATAACGTGTTTGCTAAACTTCTCAAAATGAGCTGATACCACAAATCATCTCGTTGTGATCAGCACTAGGACTATTTCCTGCTAAGACTGGCTAGCAGACTGGTATATTATTGCTTGCCCAAAATATTGAACTTACGAAGTGAAGCTATCTTTATTTTGTGTAAATAAGCACAAGCGTTCACTCCTGGAAGGACAAAAAGGTTGCTAGCAGATGCAGATAATGGAAAATACCAGTATGCTAATGGTAAAGACATTTGAAGTTAATCTGTTTTTAAGGAAATCTTATTATTACATTGATAAGTGCAAAATTTATACCTTTCATTCTTTTCAAACAACATAATGGTTCTATTTTGAATTCCGCAAAATTAGGCTTTGCTATTTATATAGGTTCTCTTATCTTTCTACAGGATGTATCTTCAATTTTGGAAGTTCAAAACGCACTAGATTTAGTAGTCCATGAAATAGGATAGAAATATGTTCAGGTTTTTCTGTGTGCTGTTCATTGTCGTCTCAGAGATCGTGTCATGTTTTGGAAGTTTCCAAAAGCTAGGGAGGACAGTGCAGAGTCCACTTCATTAGCAGGGCAGGGACAAAAAAAAAAGTGGAGAAATAAATGCATAAAACTAGGTCAGAGCACTTGCCTGCCTTTCCAGAAGGAAGTAACTTGAATTGGTTAATGGTATTTTTGTAAAAATTTGTAAGCATTAAAAATATTCCATAGATATTCAGGCTAATTTTCAGTGGACTGTAAAGCCAGATTGTACTGTTATGACCCTGTATGGACCAACGATGAGTCCGTGGGAACTAACATAACTTGGCAAATAAAACAGCCATCATGTTGCAAAAGTTGTTCCAGTTGCTGACCAGAAAAGGATGAGTGTTTTGTACGAAGTGTCCCTATTCCTTGCTTTTGACAGAGATAGTAGCACACAGCTTAAACGCTCTCATTTGCTTTATCTTGGTTTTAGTAGATTTGCATGGCAGCCTTCTACACTAGAGCAACTGAGCTTCTCAGGCATAGATTCCCTGAGGGGCTCCCAGGTGACATGCTGTACTGCCGCAGAGCCCCAGTTTGGCAATGGCTCTGCTAGCAGAGAGAAACTCACAGTAAAACAGCACCAGCTTGTGGATAATTATTAGGGGGCAACTAATGCAAGTCAAATTGAACAGATCTTTCAATGTTTTATTTATACTGTATGCTGCATACTGTTGGGATCCTGAGCCATCTTTGGATCAACTTATCTGCCACTGAAAACCTACTGCAGAAGTAAAGATTAATTTACTTTGCCAAGAAGCAAGATAAAATTAGCTTTGTTCGCTGTGCTCTTTGGCTAGATTCTATCCACTACCTCAGACACATCTACGTTAACACAAGTGATGCTTTCAATGTGCCTTTCCCTTGGGTTTGTTTCATAACTTGGAAGCTTTCTTAGCAAACCAAAATGTCATTTGTTGTCTAACAAGCAAAAAACATCTTTCACGTATTTCAGATGTACAAAGGTGCTACTGAACAAAATTACAAGCTAGACATTAAATTTAGCACTGCTTTTGCTGACTTTTATGTCATATCTCTTTCTAATGCAATGCACAGCAGCTCTCTGCGGTGATAGCAGAACTAGTTCTATTATGCAGCAAAGCAAATTAATACTTTGCATGAAGGCTCAGGTCAAAATAGTTGATGGCTTGTTGTGGGCAGAAGCTATTCTGTTATGTGATTAGGCAATGTTGTAGTATATAAGTGGAAACCTGAACACATAGTCATATTTATTTTCAAATTTTGATGTGGACATTTTTGAAACCACTTGCTTTTAGGATCAGCATTATTAACATTTCTTATGTTACAAGAGAACCCTGTCTATCCAGAGAGCAGGCGACCTTTTCTAGTAGCATATGCTGAATATTTAAATATTTTAATTCATTTCAAATAAAGAAATGGGTCATATTATTTATCTGCAACATAAAAATTCTAATGACCTTGAAAGAAAATTAAGATTATGTCCAATTTTCTATTACCTAATCTTTGCTACTTACCAGTATTTTGTTTGTTTGTCTTAGGGGCTTCAAATTTAACCAAAATTTCAGATAAATATCTTTGAAAGAGAGTTGAGTTAAAAACAAGATAACTATATTTACATCACAGAGCAGAACTCCTGAGTACTTTTGGCAATGTCAGTGATAATCAGGGAATTTTCAAATGAACTTTAAAATGTTGTAAGCAAAATCTTGCCTTCCCTAGGACTTCATGAGTCAATTTAGATTTCTGTATCTATTTCTGCTTGTGAAGAATCATGAAAGAAACTATATTTGCCAAAATTACTTAGAAGGAACATGGGCTAAATTCAGAGGGTTGCATTTGCACTGAAATCCAAATATGCTGTTCTCTTTGACTTTAAATTGGAGGAGAGCAGAATTTAGTCATGACCTGTTGTTATGTATTCTGAATAAGTTGAGCAATTATGTTTTTGTCTCCAATTGTCATGAGATTATGACAAATGGAAGTATGTGCTGTATGTATGCAATCACAGCCAAGTCAAGTTTGCCTGCAGTTACTTCTCTGCGCCTTCAATGAAACAAATGGATTAATACAGAAGAAACATTTTGCCTCGTGTTGTCTTACTTCCTAGTTGCTAGAAATGGTTCATTTAAGAAAAGTAACGAGCTTGAATGGTGTGGTCTTATAATGATTATCTGCAGCATTATGTTGCCAAAATCTTGTTTGACAAAACGTGTCAAGTTGTCAAGAAAGTTGTTTGGCATAATGGAAATAGGACACTTTTTTTCCTCAGGGGTACATTTTCCATAATTATGGGATTTATGTACTTGCAGTGAAATGACACCACAATGGTCTTCCATGTTTCTAAACATCAAATAATTATTTGAATTCCCTTGTCTATGTACAAGGTAGTATTTTCCCTGAAAAAGCTCTTTCCCTATGAAAGGAATAGGAAAATAGCACCATCATTTTTTCCCTGCAACCAAGAATAATTACTGAGCAGAAATCTAGGCATATTGTCCTGGGTTTATAGCCAAACTCCTTTGTGTATTATTACTCTGAGCCACACGTTAGCACACGGGACTACACAGCCATAAATCTTTAAGGTTGTTCTGTATTGATATCACATATATATGACAATTAAGGTTGCACTTATCTGGCTGCTGATATGATGTGAAATCTTTTCTTCTTCCATTTCAGAATTCAAAGAAAGAATGCAATAGTCTTGCAGTAAATCCACTGGGTAGAAAGGCTTCACTATTTCAGTCACAAACAAATTAAATACTTGTGCATTGTCATATTAAAAAAAAACATTGCTGGCCCTGCAAAAAGGACATTCCTAAGGTTCCTCCAGTTGACTATTTGTCCAAAAATGAGTAAAAATGTTTACAGAGGCAGTTGTATGGTACTTCCAAAGGCACCAGTGTTCAATCTCCATGTTGTTCTCATGGTGCACACATTTTATTAGTCGCTTACTTACAGATACAAATGCTAGCCTGGATTTGTTAGTCCTTACAAGTATCCATTTCCTTTATTTAATTAAACTTTATGTTCAGAAAAGATACAGTGTTTACATTTCAAATCCTATCATACTACTTAATCCATTTTTCTGCTGCTGGATTTGCATTTAATTCAGGATTTGAATTATGCTTAACCTCATTGTTCCAAGTAATAGAATTTATTAGGATGGATATACACCATACTGCACATAATGCAAATGTGAGAAATGGAAAGCTAGATCACAAAGCCAACAGTGGAGGAAAAAAAGACTAGCAATTTTGGGTGACTCCATTTTGGAAGGCCAATGTGTTTCCAAGGCCTCATTTTCAAAAAGCGTCACTGAAGTTTCCCACAGTGCTGAGATGATCTGTCATAATTTCTTACTAATCAGACTAAGTCTGAAAAACACACTCTCTACATTTACAGAACTGGTGTTCAATTACTCCTTGAGTAATTGAAAAGAAAATTAAAATCTCCCGTTCTCAGGAATGTTGTGGGTTTCTTTTCATTTCTTATGCTAAGATAAGACAAACTGTCCTAGAACTTATGTTCGGTACCTTCAGGAAACACCTCTCACATTGATACAACTCTAATACACCTTATGAGACTGCCTTCTCAGTTGCTAACATGTATGAGAGATTTTTACTATTTGGTATTAAAAATAGGCTTCATAAAGTAGGAAGAGGAAAAAAAAATCTTTAAAAATTATCTAGAAATTGATTCTTTCATTTGGTGAAAAATGAGACTAAAAAATGAAATGAATGAGCTTTTAAGATATTCTTAAACAAGAGGATGTATTTTTAAGAACAAATTGAATTACCAGCAGATGTGTATCAGTATTTCTGTAAATAAAAATTAACTTCTTATTTCTAGGTACATGGCTTAAGACTGAAGAGAATTTCCAGCCACCTGTCTTATGCATCACTAAAATGTAAAAGTAAGTAAAACCACCTTAATTACACACATATCTTCATGCATTAGAAAACGTTTACTAGCTAGAGCACAAAATGTGCACAACTCTTCCTTCAAAATAAATGTTAACTAGTCATTTCTTATTCTGTCCCCGCAATGTCACAGTGGCTTTGCTAAATCCCACAATTACAAGTAGTAATAAAATTATTTTCTTGCCCCCCCTCCCATCCTTCCCATGATTACCTAGTAGATTTAAAGCACTAATTAGACTAAAATATCTTAAGATTACTTTGCATTAGGAATAGTCACCCTTGAAAATTATTCATATGAAATAATTCAACTAAAAAATCACTTAAAAATAACCTTCCTGACTTGTACTCCAAACTCATATCCACAATTCTTGTTGAAATAACTTTTCCATAGATTCAGCCAGTAAACCATATTGAAATGCTGTATGATCACCTGTGTCACTGCATGATGCTATCCCAAGAAACAGGGCTTTCTCAAAGTGAGCTTAGTGGATCTCTGCTCTGGGATTTATACAATGCAATAAAAAATGACAAAAAACACAAATGCAAATATATTTTAAAATATAATATTAGCATTGTCAACATGAAAGACTTTATTTACTGCACAGAAAAGAAAATATTCAGAATAGTGTAATTTGTTTCGGGGAATGCAGAAAAAAGTTTCAACAACTAACACACAGTGTTTCTTTGCTAAATAGCCCTTTGCATGATGCTGAAGCTGAAATGTTTTTTGCCCACTGGTATCTACATTCTTGTAAAAGAAGGTCATTAGCCTCTATTGTGACTGCTCCTTTTGGATTACCTGTCTTTGTCTTTACGCAAGTCAAACAATAAAGGTAGTCTGTTAATATAGATTAGAGGTTAAACTGTTATTTATTGTCACATTTTATAGAGAGATTCTGTAGAGACTGTTATTGACCTTCTCTGCCTACAAAATAAGAGTCATGTATTTATCCCAAGCAATCCATTTGCAGTGAAAAAGAAATTATAGTCTTCCTGCAGAGGTACAGGCATGCATGCAGAAACTGAGGTACAGTGATAAATCCTGATGAGGAGCAGTTGCTGAGTGAAAGTGTGTCACAAATTCACATCATGTTATGTCTCTGAGCATATTAGATGAGGAAATAGTGGAGAAACAACAGATTTCCTCTTGCAATTTTTGAAGTCTTCTTTTAAACATCATCTGGGATTTGGATAGAGTTGAGCATGAGAAAAGTATATAGCACATTTTCATTCCTTTGAGTTTATGTAGTAAAGAGAGTTATAAAAGTAAACAAAAAAATTTAACATTCTCTTTCATGTGTTCCTTTAAGTAGAAACAGCTGGAAAAAAATCAGTGTAACAGCCACCCACTTACTGTGCCTTAATCACATTAACAGCATGCCCCTACATTGGTTTGTGACAGTACTTCTGCAACATACCCTAACTCAGAACACACCTCAGAAACAGGTCTGCAAGGGTGGCTATAACCGTGAAACCATGAAAGTACTTCCTGACTGCATATAGTGTGGAAGCTTCTTGTTAGAATGAAAAGAAACTCCTTAACTGAACATCATAAATTGTGAGGATGTCAGAAATCCAGACTAAGCTTCCCATAATGCTAAAAATGGAGAGGAGAGAAAGAAAGAGAAGACCTCATAAAAATGTAATTTTAAAGCAGCCACAGTCTTCTGCTTCCTCACCCAATCTGTCTTTCAGGCCCAGACCTGACCAAATTCTGACCATTTAAAAAGCTTTAAAAGGCACTTCCTCCTGTAGCCCCTCCAGACTGCCTAGCTGTCACTTCACCTGTGACCACACCACAGTACTACAGACAGAAGTAAATGAACCATAATGCCTCTTTGAAGAAGAAATTACATCCATCCAAGACCTGGCCTTCTTTCCTAGCCTGACTTGTCAAAGCGTGTGAAAAAAACACTCAGAGAAGGCAGCAAAGAAGTCTTACAGGCAGCTGGATAACTATTGGTAGTGTAGCTCTACCTCATAGCAAAAGCGGAGTAGGGAAGGGAGCGCTCTACAGCCAAGTATGAGGTAGGTCAGAAGTGGTGGCAAAGAAACTGTCTAACATTGCTTCTGCATTCTGTCTTTGCAAAGGATTACATGACTGCATCGTTCCCGTGTTGTTCAGAACTAAACAATCTGCAGGACACTGGCTGGCTGCTCAGACTAACAGAGGTAAGAGGACAGTTGTTTTGCTTATTGCATCTTCTTTGTTTCAGAAGCAAAACACTTACAAAAATTAAAATATTTTAAACGCGCGAAGAAGTAAGGTCATGGTTCATTTCCCAGCTGATATCTGGGCAAGTACCTCTGAAGTCTGCTGTGTTTAACTGCTGGAGAAGCACTCTGATTAGTTTAACATGCTCATTTGTTCTTCAGAGTAAACCCCAAATCCTCAAATTCATTACATAAGACACATAGAGAAGTAAGTCCTTATCCAATGCCTTCTTACAAATATCTTTACAAAAAGTATATGAAAAACAGCCAGGAAACAACATAAGGAAAGGAAGAAGTTGTAGCATAAAAATAAGATAACCACATTTTTCAGAAACTTCTGAAGTTCTCAGGAGGATGTTTATCTGGAAAAAAATATTGCTGTAAAGGAGAGTAGGCTAGATCTGACTGTATTAGCCACAACCCTGGCAATATAAGGTAAGAAAAATGTGAGATAAGACTTCACCTCAACAGTGTTTTGATGGTATGCTCCCGCGTTATAACAGCATTGTTCTACCTAGAAGTTTGTTGAGTTCAATTGTGTTGCCCTCCTTGCAGCCTGTACTCTAATTTGGAAAGAATGTCTGCGCATTGGCAAGGTTTCAGTAGTCACATATTTTTGAGACAAAACATACCAAATCTAGTACTGATATTTTGTTTGAGAATGGATTGTTATGAAATATGTCTTGCTTTTCATTTTTATAACTGCCGCCTTGGAAAATCTGTCGTTTTAATGACCGAAGTTTTTCTTTTTCCCCTCTTAGTCTTGGAAAAGACCAAAATCTCCAAAGGAATTCTTTTCATGATAGTACACCGGTTCAGATTTGTGCTTGGTTTTAGACTCTCCAAAGCAGGATCTGCTGAATATCTCCTAATTTTGTTTTTTGTTTAACGTACAAAGGATTTGTTACTTCCTTGCATATCACACTTACACTTTAAATTGAATCCTGTCTCCAAACACCTTCCAATGTCCACCACAAATTTCTTGACAGTTCATCCTTTATATATACACTTCTATTTTTCTCTGAAGTATCCAAACATTTGTGAATAAGTAAATTCCATCTCATTTTTCAAAAGCGTATCTTAATTTGGCCAAACTGCAAGTCCTATACCTGACAAGATGTTGACTGAGGAATAAAATAAGCAGAAATGCTTTAATGAAAGTGATTACCTTCATCTAAAAGTGACAAAGGGTTCAACATTTTTGTGAGGTGTATGTTGTTCTACATTTCACGTTAAATGGATGAGTTGTACAATAACATTTTTTTTTAGTGTAAAATAGGTGGTGTGGGACGTTTAGTGAAACAGTGCCCCTTGCTGGGAGTTTTGTGTTATTGTTCCTGATTATATTGGTTTTGAAAGCTCATGTAGAGGTCAGTTTCTCATTTTAATAAATTCATTCCTGAAGGGAATATTGAACACATTACTGCTAACAATAAGCACTGCCTTGCTTATGTCACTGAATTATTTTAGTACTGGCTATAGAAAGAGGTGGATAAGATTGGGAATGAAAGGAAATGATTTTTCAGTGACATTTCGATATCCCCCATTCACAAGCATACGTGTTAGATCTGTCAAAGTGTACATCTGTAAAATTGACTCTCAAATGGCAGCATGGGCTCCCAGCCTGACTGTCCCACAGGAATCCAGACTGCTTGCCTCACCAGCTCCCAAACAAGACCATTTTATGCCTGCCAGCTTGAGATTCAAGAGCTGCAGTGAGCTCTTCTCAGCTTGCAAATCATGAACAATAAAGACACTACAGTACAAATGTTTTATTGAAATAGTTAATCCTATCAGTGATGCACAAGCTGGCACAGAATCCAGTTTACATGCTGGTTTTGCAGGGAACAAAAAATAGGAAAAATCTGTGTTAATGAACAAAGAGCTGACATGATTCTAAATTTAAACGAGGATTTGTTGGGTGAGGAAGTATGCTCTTTATATAGTTCATTTCAGATGGTAGCCTTTCTTTAAAGGAGGTTTCATTTTGTCTTAGGTAGCTTGGATGCATTGATGTAGAGAGGTTTAAAAAGTATAATTAATTAACTTCTCCTGCTGTCGCAAAAGACAATACCTACCTCTCGTTCTTTCTGAGTTTCTTTATTGAGGACACAGAGGGAATAATCACTATTGTGAGCATGCTTTGAAAAATGCAGAATACTGGAATAAATGGATGGCCTTTCTTATATAGGAACATAATCCCTGAAAAATTAAACATTTTTCCCTGAAATCCCTGAAAAAGTTTGAATCCATGAATCCAATCAACCCCTTTTCTTTCCCGTGTGAGAGTCACAGTGAGCCAGACTGCCATGCTTACTGTTTCTGGCCCTCAGAAACATACTGTTTCTGGCCCTCTCACTGCTTGCATAGCTATCCACATCGTAGTATTAGAGTGAATAGTTTCAGACGCGGTCAAATTAACATCTATACAATTCAGACCAAAGTGCTTCCATTTACTGGCCACACCATTAGAGACTTAGACAAATGTATAGGAACAATAGAATTGCTAATTGTTAATACATCATATGTCCTGGCACATGTATTCCTGAGTAATGTGCATCATATTTTATGTACGCCCACGTACACAATGAAAACTCTGCATTTTTCAAACGCAGCAAGATCATTTGAAATACGACCTTAAGACTCTCTTGTTCTGCTGTCCATATTATATCCATATCATACTTAAATATGGATTTTTTTCCTCAAATACATTTTATTATTCGGTTATTTCTAGTATAGCTCAGCCTTTCTTTGACCTCAAATAGAGTCACATTTTACTGGCAGGTTACTGCTACTACTGCAATTATTCAGCTTGATTCCTTCTGAAACTAATTAAATGGGATGTTACTAGGCCTATTAACCAGGTTACCGTTCACATCATGAGCTGTTTGCACTGTCCAAAATTTGTAGCCATCTGACAGGGGTACAGAGCTTTATTTAAAGTGACTGTATGTCACTTGTCCAGCTACTGTGCCCTGTAGTCACTATGTTACTAGTGGCAGACTTGCTAGGCTCACAAGCTCTGCAGAGAGACGAGGTGTGAATGCATCAGTGACTCATGCTCTTACTCACAACCGAGCTTCACCTTAGACTGAAGCACGTTGGTAGGTGGAAGTTTAAATTTCTTCTGCATCAGCTGTAATATTTTATTTGCTCATTTTCAGGTTGCCTATTTGCAGCCAAGTAAAATCAAATTTAGAGAGCTTTTTAAACCAAGATTTGAACTAACATATTCCAAGAGCTCTAGAGCTGCACTACCCAGCATGTTAAAGATGCTTCATTGCTGCCAATTCTGCTTCCCAGCAGCAAGGAAAGAGGGATTTAATCAGATGAGAGTGCCTGGGCAATGTGGTAAATCATGCAACGCTTTCCAACAGTGGGCAATGCCAGTCTGATTAGGCACAGTAGACTCTACATCCAAAGTATTTAAAAGACCTAACAGACATATATTTTATTGCATCAGCAGTTGCCAACAAATCCTTGCTAATGTGGTCAAAGTGTTAATGAACAATGGCATGAAAGCTGCTTCTTGCACCTTTTTCAAAAAGTGGCCAAGGCCATGCTACCGTGCTACTTACGCAGTAACGTTCACCTGCTGATAGACCTTGGTGTCAGAGAAACTTTTGAGAAGGAAGCAGTAAAACAACCTTACATGAGTCATCTTGGTGAAGTAAATTGACCTCCCTGTTTTGGAATGACCACGTACTTGTATTTGCGAATGTTTTTATGGCATTTTTAGTCTTTTTTTCCCACTGGTACAGTTATCAAAAACAAATGTATAGCAGTTAGGAGACAGACTCCTTGAGAGTAAAACCAACAAGTAAATAATAAAACATTGAGTATCAGAGAACTGATGGATTTTTGCTTCACCAAAGGTTGATTTGCAAGAAGGGCTAATGCACATTGCTCTGACGCGATATGATGATAGAAATGTCAGGGATTTTACACTTCTAAATTCTTCTCTTTACCATTTTTATATACATTTACATTGAAAGTTCTTGTTAGAGGAAAAAGCTATAAAATGCAGCCACTGAAGCAATATAATCTCGGCTTTATAAAAAGCTTGGACAGTAAAATTTCATCATTTTTCTCCAGAAAATAAATGGTCTCACGTCTTTCAGTGGCAGCCTATTGCTTCCCTTAAGTAATAAGATGGAGCCAGGAGAGCATGTGGCTGGTGAAAGGAGATAAAGTGATGAGCACAGAGCAGTGACACTGAAATGATCCTGAAGTTTAGTGATCAGTTGTTGGTATCAGCCATGCCAAGGTAGCCAAGAGCACAACTTACGATCATAGGATAAGGCATAAAAATTACTATGTAAATTAGTGAGGGATATGTACCAGACTAATATAACTATCTAAGCAGAGTCCTTTTACGCCATGATACTTATTCTTCCTACTTTCTTTTTTGGTTTTATAGACACACACAGATTTTAAATGTTCAGTTGCTGAAATGACACAGTACTTTAGCCCTTAAAGGCCCAACTTTTCTTTGTATTCAAATCTCCACTAACACAAAGCTAAAAAGAAAAATCTCGTACTTCTATTTGAATACCATTTTTGTGCTCTCACAGATTTAGTTCCAGTTCTTCCACTCTTTAGCAGAGCCTGGATGCTGAGGCAGCTCCTTAGGGTCCCTCTAGGTCTCTCTCTTTGTTGGCAAAGCCCAGGCTGGAGTCTGGGTCCTGCTCTGGGTCCAGGCCTCCACCTTGAGATAGCAACTAGTTTCCATAGCTTTTCAAGTCAAGAGATTTTGTGGCTTCTTGGACCATTTCCTAATTCAACCACTGGCTTTTTTGGCCCCTCTCTCACCTGTGCAAGAACAAGACGTGTTTGTTAAAAGTACAGCTGGGTTTGGGTCATTCTTCAAAGCATTAGCTATCTTGTAGCAAAAGATTATATTAATTACCTCACTCCTGTGTGGCATTTGCTTGGCTGCTTCTCGTGAAATGGGTGGTTGTGTGAATCTGCTCTGTGCTCTCTCTCTTCTCCCTGAGACACAGAAATGGACAAAAGTCAGCAGAGCAACATCTTTGTTAAGTCATATTCAGTCACTCTCTGTACTCTTTGTGTGATTCCATTTAGAAAATACAAATACAAACAGACCCTGGAATCCGAAGTCTTGCTTTCTGAAGAGAGGAGAGTTGCTGGGCAAGAAATGAATGTCACAATGTCACAGCGAAGGACTGTCACCACAAATGAAGGAAATTAATGTCACAATCTTGATTTCTCAAGTTTGTGAAAAAAAATCTGGTCTAATCGGGACAAAATTCAAAACCTCAATCAAAAAAATAATGACTTGACAAATCACAACCAAAAAAAAAAAAGTGAAAAAGTGTTTATGTCAGCATAAGAAAAACATTTACTTGAGATACTTTAGAGATGACGAATTGAGCCTGGTTTTTGAAATTCAGATTCACAGGTGTCAATTCAATTTTATGAACAGTTTATATATATTTTATATTTATATTAGCAGAATAAGTAGGAGGAAAGTTTATTAAAAAATTCTTCATCAGCTGTCCTGATTACCTGAAAGAAGAGGTGGCCGATTCATTTACAGCTTATGTAACTTGCTATAATTATTTTCAATCTACTGTGATGTTTTAAAAACAAACCTGCTATCAGTAAACGTGCTTTTGTTTTAGGTACTACTAAATATATGTCCCATGATACATAGCCTGCCTACCGGTAACTCGTTGTGGGGAAAGGTAGCACGGGGTTCCTCAGAAGTGTATCTCAGGAAAGCTTTGCAGATGCAGGATGTAGAGCAGGCAGAATGGAGTACCTTGCAGAATACACTCGTGAAGGAATTGCGTGGGAAACCCAAAATGAGACTACACATAAAAGTGGTAAAATGTACTAAAAAGCATGAAATGGAATCTGAGGCACAGTAACTTCCACAGTTCTGTAGCAAAAACCAGCAGATTCATTACAACCACGAACAAGGAGCCTGACCAGCAGTGAACAGTTTATTTTGTAGCTGCTCATTTTTTTTTATAATCTCCATTGCAAGAGTGTAAATTCACAAGAAAATATCTTTGTGCAATACTAACTCAAATGAAAATTACAAGAGGGATTATGTGAATAAAATATTGAGATAAGTTTGCTCAGGAAAAGTAAATATTTACACAGGCAAAGAAGTTTTCAATTTCATAGGTTGTTTATTTACAGTTAGCTGTTATAATTGTCAGCAACAAAAAACCTGCAATATTATGCATAAATTGGCAATTAATGTCAGAATATTATTTCCATTTCTCTTTTACTTAATTTCAGAAGATCTCATTTAACTTTAGAAGGAAATTAATAGTGACTTGCATGTCCCAGAGGTGTCAAAAGAGATATTAAGCAGTATTAGGCATAAAGAAATAATCCTGCTTTATTTTCATTCCTTCTGCAGACTGTGCAGAGGAATAATGTGAATGGATTAGGAAATTGGTGTAACACCTGTCAAGTAATGTTATATGTGAATGTCAATGAACTCTCAAAAGTTAAACTAACTATTTTATATTAACTTCCTCAAGTGCTTGAGGAAGAAAGGAACAAAAATAACATACTGTCAAACTGGCTTGTAAAGATCCACTTTCAGTTGGCCATTTTTATTTTCTTCGTGCATACAGAGCCTAATCCAGGGCTTTGTAAACATGTTGTTTCTGGCTGAACCCACAATTCTTTGCTGCAGGGATCTTTCTGCATCTTCAGTGAGAGCCAAGCAGAAAAGGGGGTAGCTTTGGACATGTGATTTCAGTCTTTGCAGCCATATCAGAGTGCATGGATCTGCAAATGTTTGGCGGCACGTAACTCTAGTGGCACACCCGCTATTTTGTGATATGCCCTCTGCAAGGCTGAACGAGTAACCCTATCCAAGCACGTAGTTGGGAGACATTGCTGCTACCGTTGATGGTTGTAACTGAGTAAGCTAATTTCGGGAAGCAAGTCTTGTCTGGATGTAATATACATATAGCAAATAGAACACCCTTTTATTTAAATATTATATCACACTTCCAGAAAGTATACCTGTGCTGTCAAGGGAGAAAGCCTCACAATGTGATTTTATGAAGGTTCAGGAAATGGACTTGTCTCCTGCTGAGGGGTAATGAAAGCATCTGCCTGGTCTGGAATAGGATATTTTGATTGCAAGCATTCAGATCATATGCAATTCTGCAGAGGATCTGGCCATTTGAAGATTTTACAATATCTGTGATGAGGGTAGAAGGTACAGTCTGTAGGTATTAATTAGTTCTGGATTAGTTGAAACCCAAGAAAAAAGCTTTTATTGATCCTTTTATTGATGTCGCTGTGTGGTGACTCCAGTAGACTCCAGCAGAAAATATTTTTTGTGAGTTTACTGGAGTCGCCACACAGCTGACATATAGTTACAGAAAGCAAAGCGGCAGTTGGTATGGCTAACATACCATAACTTGTACCCGATGATGACTGGAATCTGTTTCTTACCCTCCTGGAATGATACACAGGTCCGTCATGTGCAGGGAAAGAAAGAGGTGAGGGCTCTGAAAGGATGCCTGGATTCATAGGACAAGCAGATTGTCAGCTGTTAATAACTCTTGACAGCATTATTCCACATTCCAGTTTGTTAGATTTATATATGGTGTTATTTCTTGTTCATAGAATTTGCAAATGTTAGGACTGCCTTCCTTTATTTACAGCTAAAGCCAGCTCCTGCATTATTTGTGGGAACTGGAAGCACCTACCATTTCATTGTGCTGTGATGCTATTCGAGTGCGTGCCTGTAGCATGCATCAATCTGGTAACCAAATTACATGGGTCCTTTTTATGATTTATCTAGCTTCCAAACTTCCTGAGAAATGAGCATAATAAAAAAGGATTGTGAAACATTTCTGTGGTTAAATGTCAGTGCTAATATATCAGAAGGCACAGAAATGGCTATTATGTATAACTATAGACATTTTGCTGCATTTAAATGTGCCTGATTTGTCATAAAATAATTTCTCTGTGGTTCCAAAGAAATCTAGTAATGTCATAAGAGATGTCACCAATTTAGAGTTTACAGGAGAAATTATCAACTCTCAGACTGGTTCCTGGAAGACCCTTCCAAATTCTCCTTTTTGTCTTTTTGAGGGGTTTGGCGTCCTTTTTTCTTTTCCTGATACAGTTTGATGGTACATTTTAAATTATTTTTATTAGAGAAAAAATGAAAGCAATGGTATTTATGTAAAATTAGTCTGAACAGGACAGACCCTGAAACGAAGCATAATTTTAGCATTAATTTTTACTGAATTTCTTAGCTATAAAGCAAGTGCAGTGAAGCAATGGGGAGAAGGACGTCACTTCCTATTTATGGAAGCATGATCAGTAATATTACAAAGAGATACATAATTATTCTCTTTACATTTTAGTTTGTGTAGGAACCTCAAGAGAAACCTTACCTTTGACACGTAGAAGCATTTGTTAAGCACTATCTGCCTATTAATGCACATCAGTGGAGTCTGAAATACTGGGAGGATGATATTATCATAACTTAATTGGCCTGTGAGCCAGACAGACTTCTGGGATGTTAATGAGTCCATTTATCCTTTGCAGGGAGTTGAAGCTTGATTAGACTTTTAAAGATCTGGTTTGTGTCTTATTTCAACTGTTTTTCATGTTGACGTCCTTGTAAAACTAAACAATAATATGGCATACTTCATTGCTCATGATACAGCCAGCAGGCAAAACCAAGTTTTTCATCATTGCTCCCACCTAGACGTGCCAGGCCTGGTGCGTTATGTGTGAAGTTCATTCAGGTGGCACCTGCAGCTCAGTAACATGAGGCAGCACAATTTCTCTCTTGCTCAATGATCCCAGGTGCCAAATGCAAGAGAGAGACAGAGGCCATTGTTGGCATTTCTTTTCCACGCCCCCTCCTCTGCTAAGTGATGTATGTGGAGGTACAACCCCCCCAGCATGGGATTCACCTTACACAGTTTCAGATATTGGGTCAGAAAAATGTTGAGAGTTGTATCTGCTGCATTTGTACAGCTATGTTACATTTCCTTCTCCACTTCTCACATGTCCAGTTCCTCTCTCTCTCACTGAAAGTATTTTTAACATAAATATTGACTTTTATTTCCGTTAATAAGTTCTATTTTTATGCTCTGTTTTGCATATTTGTTTTCAAACTAACATTCGCGTTCATACCTGTCCTAACTCATTTAACACAATGTGGCCATTGTCATACTGTGAGAAATATGAGCCAGGACATGCAAATGTGGGGAGATGAGGTCTTAGTCTTTGGTGCTAAGTAGTTGCCACAAAATGATCACAGCTAATAACTTGTTAACTTATGACATAGTTATTTCAGAGCAGTCTTGTTCATATTTGAAAGACCATTAAACTCCAGTTGAAATAATTGTTTTCACACATTCTCTCTTCTGATAAAAGGATCTGAACAAAATGCTAGAACTCCAGTTTACTTATTTGTTTCAGAAGATAATGCAGCAGATAAATGCAGTCCATGTCTGCATGTACAATATGGCAGCTCATCCAGGTAGACACATGATGATTTTTGTGTAGACACAGACACAGCCAGGATATGTAAATGTGAGATTTTCCACAAGATAAAGGCAAAAGCTGGGGTCAAAGACTAGCAACTTACAGTTTGTTCGAGTCAGCAGTCCTCTAAACTTGATGCTATTATTTCCTGAGTTCAATAAAGAAAACAATCTGGGTGACAGATTTTTTTTTTTTACACTGTAAGCACAGATAAAACACAGCAAAGCACATTTGTGTGTGACATCAGACCTAGAAGAGTTATCCATCAGAAGCCAACTTCAGTAAGGGGAGGTCCAGTTCTGTCAACTGCCGCTGTAGTCAAGAGAAAGGAAAAGGCTGCCTTTGGGTTGTTTGAATAAGCCTGACTTACCTTCCGTGGGTGGCACTGGGAGGGGTAATCACCCTGACAGCACAGAGGGAGCCGAGTGTGAGTAGCTTTTGTGAGTGTCTTCCTTCCTCTTGCTGCACCTCTTCTCCCCAGGATTACAGTATCACTGAGTGGGAAGCTAATACAATATGCTATTAAGGCAGTGGCATGAATTATCTGACATCTATTACATACTTGTCATTTTCACATTTGGACTAAATCACCAACCTGTTCAGCCAAGCACATCGATGCTTTCAATTCTCTTTTGCCTAACGCATTTTAATTGTGGGAAGGAGGGCCTCTAGCGGCTTCTCTTTTGTTGCTCTGTAGTTTTACCATTCCAGTTTTCAGAGGTTGCAATACTTACCGAGAGTACATTATGTGGAATTTGTGACACAGTTGTATTTATACAGCACGAACATTATTGCAAAAATCAAGTCTTTTGTGTTTTTTTTTTATTCTAGACAGCCAATTTATGAAAAGCCTTAGTTATAGGGAAATGCCCTGGTCGAACAGCTGAGACAAGAATTGTTTCAGGATCTTTTGTTGTGCCTCCTACTGGCCATTTCATGAGTTAGTAAAAAAGAAGTCTTCTGATAAAGTGACAAAAGTAAAGCCTGTAATTTCAAAATAATAATAGAATTTCCCTGAGCAGATTGTTATTCTTTTGTTCTTTTTAATTCTCCTTTATATACCTCCAATGCTTGTAGGGTATTTCATGTAGTAATGTATGCAAGTTGGCAAATGAAAAATAATGTAGATAATTACAATAGAAACAGCTAATAGAAGCTGTAATATCTACATTGTGTCTCTAACCATTACAGTTTATAGTATTAAATGAATTTAAGTGAAGAAGGGATAATTTGCAGCGTAGCAAATGATAAACCTGACTTAACTGATATTAGCATACTCCCTTATTCCTCTCTGCAGTATTTCAGGCAGTATGCTGTTATTGCTACGAAAATCTAGGAAGATAAAACAGCAGTATGGTAAGATATCTGTAAAAACTGAGCTATTATACAATTCCATCTCAATCAAAAGGGCTCAGCATTTTCCAAAAGGTGATCTGGAACCACTGGTGTCTTAGGATCGGGAGACAATTTCACAATTCCTTGTTTTATAAACTTACTTTCCCCATGCAGATGAGGAAAATCTTACTGAATGGCATTTGGTATGTGAAAGGATGTAGAGAAGTATATGTGAGTGTATATAAGAACTAGAAGCAGATATAGTTCTATAGCTCTAGATAGCTGCATGCTAATGAATAACGGTTCACAGTTGCTGTGATGTCCTGTGTCATTTCAATGGTTTTATTATGAATGGGAAAAACATGTGATAACATCAGAAATCACTTTTATTGTGAAATCCAAAAAGCATGAGGAATTTCTGAATGCTTCTCGAAGATCTTCCACCCAACTCCCCAATGTATCTGAATTTCACTTTAAAAAGCCCTGCAAGACTAGTTGTGCTTCCAGATTCCATTGGCTCAGACTTTCCAGGCCAAGCAGGACTTCTGCTTTCCTGAGTAGTTCTCCCTTTCCGTGATATACAGACCATGAAGAAAGCAAAAATATTTATGGATTTCCCAAAGTTCCATTAAGCATAACATTTATGGTTAATTGCCCAAACTATCCTACCAGAACCTAATTGAACTAATTTAACCTAACTGTTTATTTCTTCAAAAATTCACCACCTAATCACCTGACTTTACTAAAAAAACGGAACATCACACGTTATATATGAAAGAGCTGCAAGAAATATTCCTTTATTCTTACAGAAAAGTTATTCATACCAAGTAAACAGTTTCAACAGACGATTCTGTCTGTATTAGCATTATACATGCACTTGTCTTCAATCATTGGTTATTCACATCTTTAACATCCCATATAATTATCTTAAATGCTCCATTTAAGAACTACTTAAAAGCTATAGTTTAAAACCTATTACCACATGCAAGAACTTTCCAGAACACCAAGTGGAGACCTTCCAGAGTATCTACAAAGCATAAGCTTATGCTGTTTATTGTTTAAAATATTTTTCAGAAAAATATTTCAGAGCAACAGGAAGCACCCTGTAGATTTAGTGTTAAAATTTAAACTGTCCATGCAAACAAACAGGACAAGAACATCCGAGATGTTAAAATTTGATGTGCTGTGAGCTTGAAAAACATAGCACTGACCAGAAAAATATTTACTGGTCAGGCAACAGAAGGGAACAGGGCTCTATATAGTGATGTCCATCACTCAGATGCCACCGTGTATTTTCTTAGTTCTTTGCCCACTGTAGGGAAGGTATTACAGCAGATGCTTAGATAGGCATCCTCATGGATTGTCTTCTATAAGCTGTCGCTGTTCAGGGTCTCCTTAAATGAATATTAGTGTCTAAAATGGAAGGCAATGATATGTGCCTCTAAGTCTGATAATGCTATGCATACAGCAATCAGCAAACTTAAGTATGCAGACAAGCACTTCCTAAATTAAGTGCAGGATTTTACATGGTCTGAACAGTCGTTTGGTTTTTTTAAATGTATGCATTTCACATAATCAGTTTCTTAGAGCAACACAGACTTAATTACATTGCTGCTGTGAAATGCTGTAATGGTTTTCATTCTGTAGGTGGAACACTACTGTTTTTAATGTTTTCTTAATCAAGTGTTATTAAAACATTCTCAGAAAAGTGTATTATGTCTTATATAATTTCTTGACGTTTTCTGGCTGAAAACTCCTCAAACAAAGGAGTTTTACAGCCCAATATACTATTTCACAGGTATATATTTTAACTCAGGGCTTACTCCTCCTAGTTCAGGAACATGTGTTAAGGTGAGTCAGTTCACTTAGCAGTCTTTTCTACCTGTCACTCTTCGTCTCAACTAATTGGATTGTAAACTTTTCAAGACAAAGTCTGGCTTTTGCTTTACTGTTTTGTACCATGATCTGGTCAGGCTTTTTTTGGCCTTCAGCATTTACCAGTTTTCATCGGTGAAAATCCTACATGTGCTCTAAAGCTTATGAAATACATTATTTCATCAGAAATAACTGTCGTATGTTGAGGTTACATGGTTTTCTGTCTGTGTTGGTTTGGTTTCTATTTGACTTTCCTTGCAATCTGGATTAACATTTTTTATACTCAGGCAATGGTAAAAAAGCAGTTCCTCTTTTGTTAGAGCTTTTCATGTGAAAGTTTAATAACATGCATTGAAACTTCAAACTCTCCTATTAGATCCACTAGGAAATTTTTATGAAAGCTAAAGCTTGCAAAGTAACAGCAAATGGTTATGTTTTCAGTACAACTGAAATGCTCCTGTTCAGTGGTTGTGTATTTGTTTTATTTTTGCCTGAAATTATATTCAAAGTAATTTTACCGCAGAGGTGAGGCAGGCAGTTCTGTAAAGTGATCTGCACCATTTTAGTTGCCTGCAGTACTTGCTGATTCACATCATAACCCTAAATTCATGACCTGAAATATATTTCTAGTCTTCCTGATCTTTTTTTCCTCCTTAGAGAGCTGGTTTGGTAGTAATTCTGTCTTTAGCTGAGATTCATAAAGGTGGCTGAACGGCTTCCCCTTCCATAACAGACTGTGTTCTCAGAAGGAGCCTGGGGAGACAGCCGTTTTCATGTGTTAAAGTAGCATACGCAGCCAGATCAGCCCACGATTAAAGAGAGTTACAATCAGCTTCAACTGCATGTATCTTTGCACACGAAGCGGCAGGTTTATTGCAGGCAAAGCTGAACCTGCAGCTCATAAACTGACATGCTGATAGGAAATTATTAGCAGCACCTATGAGAACATTCCTCACACAGAGGTGTAACTTAATAATTTAAATTATTAATTTCAATTTTCCGGTTTGAAATATTACCTTATAAAGGAATCCAGAAAGTACTCCAATTCCAAGTAAATTTGGTTGTAGAAATTAAACGTCTCTTACTCTCTTTTTTCCTCTTAAAAGAAAATGCCTTGTACAATCAACCTCCTACACTGTCGATCATCTTGCTTGTTAATATCTCAAGTTATTGAAGATTGTTTTGAGAAAGGCCTTGCCTTTAAGAACCACTCTACTTGGTTCATCCAATTAGTTCTGGCAACTCAGTTTATTGTACATATTTTGAATCTAAGTTTTCTGGTGGTTACAATATTCTACTTTTACTTCTACAGTTAGTTCACAGAAGAATTTAAGTACAATGTGAGAGATTATTTATAGAATGTGGGGAAAAAAAAACCCAAATATAGAAAGTAAAGAAAATAATAGAACAGAGGTCAATGTGGAACTGCCTCCCATGTCTCGAAAAACTCCCCATTACTCGCTAAGTCACTTCTCCTGAGGTCAGCTGTATCTTTCCCTTTCCCTACTACCGTATCCGGATACTACACCGGTTTGTCCTAGCAATCTCTACAGTACCGCAGGTGCCTGTTTGTCTTCATTATAGCTTCCTCTGCTCACCCCATTCCTGGCAGCCATTTAAGCATTCTGCTTTACAGGCTACTGAAGAAAATAACTTCTGCTTGTACTAACACAAATGTTTTCAGGAACTTGCTAGGCTACTGTTTTACTTTTTTGTACCTATATGTTTTACATACACTTTTATATATAGGAGATATATAAAAACACCTTGTATATTTTCTTTGTACACGTCTACCCTCTGGTATTCTGCCAGCAAAATCACCAGCTTCTGCAAACCACAGAGGACTTTTTCCTTAGAGGTGTACAGAAAGGGCACAGCTAACTCGTTTGCACTGGGGTCCTTGCAAGACCTTATAAAATGAGAGACTCTAGTACAGGAATTAGTGCACGTGTGAAGTGTTTCCTGCTCTGCGTTTCTCACATTCAGAAAGCCCCACAATCTAAGCAGCATATCAGGTTTTCTCTTTGAATCACAGTTTAGTTGTGCCTTAACAGAAAGCGCTGTTCTGAGTTGCAATTTAGCTTCACCCGCAGTCACAAAACGTTACATTTAGAACGCTTTATTTTAAAGAAGTTTTGTGAAAGCACGCTCCTGAAAGACGGAGAATGGAAGAGTAAGTAAATGGCAGGCAGCTGACTTCTCTGTCCATCTGTCCTCTACTGCACATCCAAGTAATTCCACTCTCCTCTCAGGTCCTGGTGACCCTCCTCCACTGGTGCCAAACTGCAGGTTCAAACTACAGATGAACGCTGAGCAGCAGGAAAAGTGATTGCAGTAAATTAAATAAAAGTGCTGACAGCCATTCCCTTGCTTGCTGTCCCTGGCTTTCCCTACTACAGGGCACACAGCGGGGAAGAAATGAACAGTTCCCAACGCCGGGTCATTATTTAGCCGTTTTTGTTGATCTCACCTCAAGTCAGATATGTGCATCCAAGGGCAGCGATCATTGTTGAGTCTAAACTGATAAATCAGTATAGCAAATTGCCTTTATTGTCTTCCTTGAATTTAGGTTCATTATTTGATCTTTACTATCGTAAATTACTCTTACTCCATGTCAATTTAAATCAACGACAAAAAGGAACTGACTGCTTATAAATTAGTTTCTCCAACATGCAACAAGTGCTTCACAGGCAGGGCCTCAAGGAGGAGAGGAAACCACCACGCACCACTCCCCCGTTGACACCTCAGTCCTTTCTTCTCCATTTCTTCCTCAGCTCTCGCAACATTTGTGGTTACTTTTTACTTCCCACTCCTAAGATCACAACTCCTACAGGGCTCTTGCAACCTACCGACATTTCATGTTCTGGGAGAGGGACACATCATGGGGCTTTCCTTGCTGAGCAGAGCAGAAGGCAGCGGAGCACAAGGGCGGCCCGTGCATGGAGGCACGTGCTTCCTCCTGCCTGCCCCAGGCCAGCGGAGCCCTTGGCAGCGCCAGGGATCGGTGCCTCCCAGGGCCGAACTGGGGTGACCAGCTCGTCCCGCTGCCTGCTGGGAGGAAGCCATGGCGCAGCCAGGCTGTGGTAATGGCGGGCTCCTCGCCTCGGGTGGAAAGGGCTGTGTTGCTGCCTGCCTGCAGACCCCACCAGCACCCATGAGGTGCCGGGGGTCAGCTGGGCTGCGGTTTCCTCAGGGACAGCCCTGCTCGCCTTCATGGCAGCAGGGCAGGATCGGGGGTTCTGCGAGTTTTGCTGTGAGCACCCGCTGTGCGTGGTGGGGAATGGGGGCAACCAGGAGGCCTGGCTCTGCTGCCACCCCGGCCTTCCAGAGCAGATGGACCATCCCTGCGGGCTACGCCGGGCAGCAGGGCCTTGGCCGCCAGCGCCCTGGGAGACGTGAGGCTTTAAAGGCCTGCATGCCACGGGGGGGTGGTGCCGATGGTTCATAAATCATAGAATCATAGAATTGTTAAGGTTGGAAAAGACCCTTAAGATCATCAAGTCCAACCGTTAACCCAGCACTGCCAAGCCCACCACTAACCCATGTCCTCAAGCACCACATCTCCCCGGCTTTTAAATACCTCCAGGGATGGGGACTCAACCACTTCCCTGGGCAGCCTGTGCCAGGGCCTGACCACTCTTTCAGTGAAGAAGTTTTTCCTAATACCCAACCTAACCCTGCCCTGGCGCAGCTTGAGGCCATTTCCTCTCAGCAAGCGTAGCTGCCCACGACGCACCCCAAGAACAGGAGAGTGCTGTCGCCATGTCCTGACCAATGGCCGTGTGTCAGCCCTCGGGCCTTCCCGTGCGGCACCCCTTCTGCACCACGGCTTCTTCAGGACAGCCTCTGCTAACGGGGAAATCCCCAAGCCTTGCGGGGCTCCCTCCTCGCAGTCTTCGTGGCGGCCCACGTGGACATCAGCGCTGGCACCCTCCTGTGCGCTGGTCCCGGCCGCCAGCCCCGCGGAGCGCTTTGCTCTCGCTGCAGGCCATTTTGGGGGGGCACAAGAGGGGCATGCTCTCGTCTGCCCTTTGGGCTAAGAGCAGGGTCTTTGTCATTTCATTGCACCCTTTCTGAACACACACAGCATCAGGGTGAACGAAACCCTTTTTTTGTTTTTCTCTTTTCAGTGTCGAAACAGCTTTCCAGTGACGTCGAACACTTAAACTTGCCTGAGGTGTCCTAACGTGTAAGGAAAGAAGGACAGGGAGAATGGGGGACGAAAGAGCCCCGGGAACTGGTATTTAATCTCAGCTCTGATACCGACCAGCAGACATTCAACACTTGACTTATTTTGTGTGTGTGCTTTAGATTCTCCTTCCATAAATTGATGGTAGAACCCGATTGCAATGCCTTTTTAGATCTTTTAGAAAGTTTTCAATTTAAAAAAATATAGAATTTTGTTTGAGGAATTCTTCATCACTATTATAAATACGTGTATTCACTATTAGTAGTTCCATGTTTAATTCCTAAAAAATTTCTGAAACACTGTCTCTAAAAGAAAGTAAAATAAATAAAATCCAAGATTTAAACAAAAAAAAGATTATTTCCTCAAGAAGAAATAAAACTATTCAACCCTTTAGACTCTACTTTCAAATAATCCTAACGAAAACAAGGTCTAATCATTATATTTATCAAGTGTTATTATATATTTGATATAAGATATATACATATATATACAATTTATATACTACTCCATAATAATTTGGGATTTGTCCTTTTAGAATCTTTGGCCCTGGCTGCTGACCTCAGTGCAAAACCCCTGTCTGAAGGGAAGAGAGACTTGGACAAACAATCTACGTTAAATGTATGTTTAATTTTTTTATCATACTTCTCAGTGTGTTGAGGTGTTCTACGTAGTGAGCATTATTTATGAATCGCCCAGAGTTTTCCCAGATTTTATTTTTAGAATTTCTGAATGATAGAGAGCTGATAACTAGGCCAGAAAACATGATATATGCAATTTTCTTTAATATTTTTCCTAGAAAAAAAATTCTAAAAAAGAGTGTGGTACAAATTTAAAAATTCAAATTAGACTTAATTTCAAATGGTTTCTAGTCTTGTCTCCAGATTTTGATTGTTTTTTTAAATTAAATGTTAAAGGGAGGGAATATGATCTCCAAAATAAGCAAAATGATGTTGATTATAAAATAATTACCTATACAGACACAAATGTACCTGGGCAGGTATTAGCAGATTCATTAACGTTCCGTGCTAATAGTGCCATTAATTTCTTTTACGCCTGTTAACGTCACAATAGCTCCATCTTGTGGTTGACTAAATATTGCTTGACGATTAATTTTCATTTAGCTTCTATAGGATAACAAAAATGAAAAAAATGCTGGTGAGGAGAGGAAATTTTAGATATTATAAATTTCATTGAAGTTGTTTGTTAAAAAAAAAAAGGAACAGAAAACAAAAATAAGGCCTGAGTGTTTAGTAGTTGTCTTCAGTAGCTGCAATTTGCCATGTCTAAGTGGATAATTATAAAAGGGGGAACGTTTTAGTTAAAGTATTATTTTAGAAAATCAAAGAAAAAAATTCATAAAGGTTATGATTAGCTGTATTAGTGAGTTTATGAATCATATGTGCGCTGCCAGTCATGTTTTGTTTCTATTTCATGCAGGCGTTCAAAAATGCTGCTGCTGATCAGCAGTTTAACCTTGAAGCTGCAATTAAAAATGTTAACAAAATGTCCGATGAGCTGAAGAAACTCAATGGTAATTCGGAGTTCATCACCCAGCCAAACAAGAAGCTGTTTAAGGCGTTGTTTTAAAAAGTGTGCAGTTGTGAATGGCTCGTGTTTTCTATGTCATACAACAGGTTTTTAATCTAATGAAACAATACAGTTGCTCTTTTGTTTTGAAAAATTAATGAGATGGTAGTTACAGAGAAATGGAATCATGTTAGCTAACCATGGAAAAATCTGTTAGGTAGTCAAAGTCATTCCTTTGCAGGGACAGTAACAGTCTCCCAGTGTGCTAATGCCAAACTTTATTTAGCTGTCTTGAAGTAAGGAAAACAAGGCAACCCTTTAAATTTTTGAGAGAGTTGAGAGATGAACACTTCAAAAAGTGCTGCATATAAATTGCCATTCACTTAGCATCTGCCAGTCAATAAATACCATGATGATACCTTGCCCTTTGTCTTTCAGTGGAAAGCCAGCTACTGCTTTGTGACCTTATTTTGAACTTCAACCATCCTATGAAGGCCAAAGATTTAAGGGAAGCTGAAGAAAAGACTTGGAGTTTGACAGATTAAGTAATAACATCCATTTTCATGCATCATCTTGTATTAATACTGCTTCAGTTTGAACTGTAAAATGATAGTACTATTTCCTGCAGTTAGGCTATTTTTATTTTAAACTGAAAATGTGGAGTGGAAAAATGCTATAAGTAGGTTATTGATTTTGAGAGCCTTTTTTTAACCCAAAGTAAGCCCACTAGGGCTGGAAAGACTGATATCATTAACTAGAAAGGTCAGGAAACTGGGCATGAAGTTTTTCTCGTGCAGTTGTCTCCCTTTAAACAAAGACATATTGGAACAGTAACAAAAGATTTTAAATTACTTCAAGTCAAGTCATTGCTCTCTTATCTCAGTTGCGCTCCGGAAAATGGGATAAGAAACAGTCAGCAAAGGAGGAACTGCAACTTGTCATCTGATCTGCCTTCCTCATTCTAAAAATTTTGCTGAGAAAGGGGGCCAAAGAGCAGATTACTTCTGGAACACCGAAACTACTTTTATTCTAGTTTCTGTAGTGACTTCTAATGCACCTAGCTACAACAGAAAGGAAGAGTTCGTGGTCTAAAGACTCTATCCTGAAATCTTCTTGGCCCAAAATTTGAGTAGCCAGTATTTTCGTGTAGTTCATTACAATTAGTATTCAATCATCCTTTACTTGTGGACATGTTTGAATGTTGAGGTGTGTTTTTATTGATACACAAAATATATTTCTCTGAATAATCAAATTGAGATTTACTCTGCTGAAAAAAATATGCAGTGTTATAATTTGTTACGCTGGTTTACATTTTATTTCTCTTTCACTAGTGAGACGATGTAAAACAAATAAAACGCAATTCCATAGGAGGTATTTCTGGGTTGTCTGACTTTTCAAGGCAGTGCAGTGGAATAGAATTACACCCTCCAGCTCACATAATCAGTGGTAATATGGCGGATGTTGTTCTTGATGTTAACATTTTTTGAAAAACGTACTTCATAACTGACTTTTCTTTCACAAGATTAGTAGTGAGCTTTCAAAAAATATTGGGCTAGAAAGAGGTTTTGTCAGCTGAAGAATTTTTAAATGTTTATTTTTAATCCTTTTTTTTGACTCATAGTTGCATGGAAATGAAATTCACTAACTTTGAATTCCAGCTCCTAGCTAAATATATTCGAAAGGAAGATAACATTTACAAAACATATATATTTAAAGTAAAACTGTTTATGAAACCTGATTATCTTATCTGAGAAGCTATACAGATTACATGGAAGATATTTTTCTGCCTTGAATTTTGGTTCAAATGTTTCACATGATAGAGACACAAATGGCTTTAAAGGAGAAAAACTGTGACAAAGTCTAACATAATTGTCAAACCAAGGTCTTGTCAGAAAACAAACGTTACCAGAAAACCAAGGCAAAGAGTTGGATAAATCCCACTTAACAAAGGAGAGGGAAAAGCTCTTGATACGGTATGCTTCAGTGGTCTTCAGTTGCAACTTATATTTTAGAACCAAGAATGTTACTGTTTTTCTTGAAAAAATACAGTAAAACCAGGAAGCAGTTGTGTAAGAGGAACTAAGTTTAGCCCGATTGTGTCTATCTGCTTTCGAAGAGATTTGGGTGTGTTCTGCCCATTAAGAATCACATGATGATAATCTTGTTGAGATGTCTCCTATGAAAAAGCGGTTGCTTAATTTAGAGTCAGAAAGACACAGCTAAAGAGAGACCTGTGTTAAGGGAGCAAAGCTTGTTTCTGAGTGAGGTTAGAGGATCCTAGGAGATACATAACCCCATTTGTGGGCTAAGACATGCCGTCAGTGAACCATCAGTGAACCATCAGTGAATCATCAGTGGTATGGCAGAGAGAACACGATACCTGTAGATATTTTATTTTTCTAGAAAACTGTGAACAAAGACAGTTTCATAGCTGAATGACACAGACACAGATCTTGACAGGCAGCTGCATATCCAGGGTTGGGAGGTTTTTTGGTGTCGCTGAAACCTAGGTGTCTTTAGGATCCAGGTCGACGTCCCAGTCTTTTCATTGAAGTGGCCACAGTGAGATTTATTGGGAAGTGTATTGTGGGAAAAAAACGGGCTTTTATTGTCTTTTGTCTGCTCCTCAGCTTTGACAAGGTTTGGGTCTACTCTGTATTGCTTTAACTCACCTAATTGCTGCTGCACTTCTGATCTGAAAAATAGCTTAGTTTTTGGTTTTTTGGGGTTTTTTTCTCCCATGAAAGCAGAGACCTGTACTGGTATTTATTTCATGGGTCCTCTAATTTGGCATGGAAATAATTTCAAGAAGGTACACATTTGTTGGAAGAAAAAAAATTCTCATGTACTGTATGATTAGTGGACAGTAATAAGCACATTGTAGGAAAATCAGATTTATAGAGTACTGCATTTAAGGCACAATTGAAAAATAACATTGTCCTTTTTCCTTAAAATTGAAAGGATTTTTAATGACTTCATGATTTTAGTTTGCTGAAAAAGGAAATACCCTGAAGTTTACAAGCTTCAGTAGGCTTCAATGCTATATGTGATCTTCATTAAGGTCTCATTTAAATATGTCCTGCAGCATATTTTAACATGCACTGGTTTCTTGAACCTCTGTCTTTTCCATCAATCAGAAGAAGAGGTGTTCTTTGGAAGTAATCAATGATATCTGCTACAGAAGAAAAATCCTGTGGGATGGAAAAAATGAGAAGGCTATAAAAAAATTGGCAGAATTATTAGTAATTAGTAAAACCAAAAGGGTTTTTTTTTAAACTCTAAATAGTTCGCAGTCTTAAAAGGTCCAGTAAATGCTATCAGATCAGCTGTTTTCATTCCTGCCATGACCTGTAGCTCAATAACGGTTAATCTAATGTGCGTACGACCTACTGCAGTGTTGTGTAATTAATTTACGCAGTCTTGGCCTGTTTAATACATGATGTTGCCATTCTGCTTGACATGATGATTGCACTTGAAAGTTCAAAAAGTTGACTGATGATAAATTCAGAGAGCTCTGACTCAATCAGAACTGCAGTACCCGTGCTGACGGGTCTGTCTGGTGCCAGTAAATCCAACGCAGTACTGCTGGATGTAAGTAAACCAACAGACTGAGAGAAAGCAGTAAAGTTGGCAAATATGGATTTGCTCTCAACTGTATATTTCCCTTATCTGGTATCTCAGTGGTAAACAAACATTCCCTAACCAGGTATCTGGATTTCTAATAGTTGTATTGTAAGGCTATCCCTTCATTCCCTGAGTGCAAACAGGAGAATCTGATTTTCCTTCCAGCAGTAACATATTCTATCAGGAATAACTCAAGACAATAAGTGGAATTCCACTGGAGTAAAACAGCTGCCAGGTTCAGTAGCCTGACACTTAGGAATGAGACAGGAGATACCTTAAGATGAAGGGAAGTAGTGTGAAAAATATATAGTACCTCTTTTCCTTTTAAGCCGGTTCCTAACAAATACATGTGATTTTGCTCCTGGTAACGAATCTGGATGTTGTATACTTTATCTCTGTACAACACCATCAGTACATATGGATGAGTAACAGTTTTTCTTGAGCTGTCTCTTACCAAGAATGTTCCATCCTGAAAGGTGAAAAAAGGAAAGATGACAAATAAATGGCACTTCTGGGTTTGATCAGCATTAACAACCTTAACTAGAGCACTCATGCTTTTAAGTGTTTCTTCTTCCTGACATCTCTTTCCTCCTGGTAAGAGAAACTGTGCTAGTAAAGAGTTTAGGTCATTTCTCAAATGTTTTCTCTTTCAATTTGCTACTTAAAACTTTCCTGTCTGATACAAATGCAGATTTTTAGGGAAGAGAGGAATGGTGTTCTCTGAGGGAGAGACTCCATTCAAGGAGGAAGTAAAATATCAAAGGCCAAACCTCACATCACTTTAACCAGAAGGCAGGTTCATTTCTGGTAAGTGCCAATCACGGTTCCTATGTGATCGCTTTACAGACAGCCTAAAATAATGATAGTGTCTGTGTCATTTTGGTAAAGGCGGTGATATTATCTCGCTCTCTCTGCTGTTCTTCATTTCAGATCTGTTTTACCAAGTCTTCCATTGAAACACCCTTTCTTAAAGGCACTGAATGCGATCTCATAAGCTGGACTTCAGTACAAGTCACTGAAACGCTGTACATGTCATCTTCAGCTCATTGCATGTGCTGTGAAGAATCAGAGAGCAAACAGATTTCCCGCAGTGATGGGATACAATTTGGTTTATCTCCACATGCACAGCTAAGCCTGGGTTTCATCTGTTTGAATCCGTACTTCATTTTGCTGGTAAATATGGCCTAGAAAAGGGTGGGATTCATCTCACCTAATTCAAGCTATCTAAAACTTGGAATTTGCAACAAATTCCTCACTGGTGACAGAGAACTATTTCCAGAGAACAAGTCACTCCTCCTAAGAGAGGCGAGGTGAAACTGCTTTCTGGAGACACGTAATTTGTTCTCTTGGACTGTGGAAAACAGCAGCCTTCATGGCTGGTTTAGGCTAGATGTGTAACTTTTATGTGGGTAAAGATATTCAAGGTGAATCCCTCACTCTAAGTATCTATATTGGGGCTGTAACCTTACCGTGTTATTTACCTTCACTCTTCCCACATGACTGCAAGGACATCTAGCTAGGAGATGGTGAGACTCACCAATGATTTAAAGAGTACCTTGTTTATTTTTCGAAGAGCTGCTTCTGCTTCCGGCCGGCTAACGTAAGCGACGTACCATTCGTCATTTAGTGAGTCCTAGGGTTTTTGTGAGAGAGGAGAAAGTCAGCTGTCAATGAATGAGCTTGTGATGTTAACAGCATACAAATAAGTAGAGAGACATTTGAATGTGAGGGATATTTGGGTTTATGTGCAGAATCTCTGAAGGTAGGAGCTTCAGGGATCATGCTAGTATACATCACTGTACGGTAAGTGGCACTAAATGATTTTAAAATTATTTGCTCACTTTGATAAATGTGAAAATATTACAGACCTAGCTATAATATGTCTGCAAGTAAGCTAGGAAAACAGATATTTCCAAATATTTTCAGTAAAAGATAGATTTTAAGTGACATTTTCTCTTTTGTCTGCCTGGGACACTAGCATCCTTTGCCTTAGTTTCTCTGGGTTTTTTTAAAATTATTTTATTTTACTTTTTTAACTATCATCTGAGACAATAATGCAGACTTCCTGTGAGCATACCATGTATGGTTGTCCAGCAGCGTTATCACCAGGGGCGGATTGCTCTGAACTTGTCATATTTACAGAAATGTGAAACAAAAATGCACTTAAAGGGTATGAATGCTTTACTCACCAAGGTTTTGTGGAAGGAGAACTGAATATGTACTGCTAGTTGAAGGCAATTGTGCAAAACAAGTAATCCAGCAAACAAGTATTTTTCTTATTTTGTTCTACTGGATTTTTGCTATTGTTTTTCTTGGTAAAGACAAAATAAGGCCCTAAAGTTTGACACAGAAAAGGAAACTGAAAGCAGATACTAACATCCTGACAGTGACTGCTAACTAGAAAAACAACATCGGAAAACAGTCTCTCTCGAAATCAGAAAATTTGCCGTGTTTAGCAGTTACGGTTAATACTTGTAATGTTTTGTACCTCATCGTCTTCCACGTTTGTTTGGTGAACAGTCTGCCTGCTAGGAACTGGCAATGGAGGTCTTAGGTCAGCTGTGCCTCTTGAAGGAGATCTGCTGTTGTTGCCTTCAAAGACATAAAAGCAGAAAAAACATTAAACCCAGAAAAATAATTTCATCTGTGGAGCGCATACAGGGTCTACAATCTTGATTTAATGAGATGTGAAGAATTTATATCGCTTTGATACTGAGACATGTTGAATTGATTTGAAATCAGGTTTAGGCTGCTGTATGAGAACCAGGTTCTTTACATAAATTCATCCTTGGTGCACAGGGACTTGAACTGAACTCTGGCAGTTCAGGTTTCCTTAAAATCAGATGAACTTGAAATAGAGGTTACATCTTTTTAGCTTCTGTACCACAATTACTCAGTTGAGAGCATCTCCAGTTTCTTTAGAGAAGTAACGTTGTCTCTTTGCATTTCTTGCCTTCTTAGCATGCAGAAACTACAAAGTGTCACTGTAAGACATCATTGGCAGCTGTTGCCATATGTGAAAAATTATTTGCAAAGCAATTGATTTCTAAGCTTCCTTTATTTTTTACTTGTTATTACAAGATAAATATGCAGCATATTTGACATGGAAAGTGTTTTCTTCCTTTTTTCAGCGTATTAGTATACCACAATGACTTGCAGGTAGTGTTGCTCAGCTCTCAGTAGTGTTAACTATATTGAAAAAGATGTTTATATGAAGTTTTGACAGTGGTTTAACTAGGCAGTAAGCCCAAACTTCATGGGAAAAAAACATCTTAGATTCAGACTAAGTTACACAAGATGCCCTTCAGGAACTTGATCGTTTTCTGTTCACAGTCCAACCAGAAACATCCATAGAAAAAAAAGATTATATTAACTGCACTGAAACCACCTTTCAACCTTCAGTCACTTTTTTGTACAAAAAGTGCAGGAATGCAGGATACAAACCTAGATGTAAGCGTGGTGGTAGTGAGCCACTCGAAGACAGGTTTCTAGCACTGTTTAAAAAAAGAAAAAAGGTAGTCAGTATAAGTACAACATTGCTACACGTTTCTGTGCTCTGATGAACTGATCTGGACTTCGTGCCTGTTTTACAGAATGTGAGATCCCCTTGAGGCCTATGCAGGATGAAGATTGCCTTCTCTCTCTTCTTTTTGTTTTCCTTTCCTTTTTTAAATGTAAGTAGATCCGCCATTAAGTTTACTTGAAGCTCAGTATCTGGGAATAAGGTAGCGGGAATCAGCAATGGACCACCAAGACTTCTGTATCGGGATCAATGCAGAAAACTGCTTCAGCTTGTTGAGTTTTCACAGGGAATGACTACTTTATTCCCCTGAAGCAGGAAGCACAGGCAACAGCTTGTCAGATGTTTCTTTCTGTGGGGTTCCACTTATAGAGCCATTTTTCTTGTAGCTTCTGTAACATTGTTGATGAAAATGCAGTTTCTCATCATTAATGTTGGAATTATGGATGTGGAGCTACTGGAAAGAGTCCAGTGAAGGGCCACTAACATGATAAGGGCCTGGAGCATCTCACGTATGAGGAAAGGCTGAGGGAGCTGGGACTGTTTAGCCTGGGAAAGAGAAGGCTCAGGAGGGATCTTATTAATAAATACCTGAAGGGAGAGCCTGGCTGTTTTCAGCGGTGCCCAGTGACAGGACCAGAGGCAGTGGGCTCAAACTGAAACACAGGAGGTTCCCTCTGAACATCAGGAAACACTGTTTCACTGTGAGGGCAACTGAGCACTGGAGCAGGTTGCCAAGAAGTTCTTGGAGATATTCAAAAGCCGTCTGGACATGGCGCTGGGCAGCCTGCTCTAGGTGACCCTGCCTGAGCAGGGGGGTTGGACCAGATGGTGTCGAGAGGGCCCTGCCAACCTCAACCGTTCTGTGATTCTGTGAGCTATGAGCCGACAGTGGCACAGAGCTCATACCCACAGCACCATAACACTTCCACGTGCCTATGCTTTCCCTCCAGTGTTCATTTTTATGCTTTTTTGTTAGAAAATCTACATTTTCCTTTTATGACCTAATCCCAGAACCTAATCCAAAACTTCTCAAAATAGAGAGTCTCAATCTTAATATTTTTTTTTTTAATTTCTTCACCTAATTGGGAACAAACTGCCTGCACGCTTTTCCTTTACAGTTCATATTTCTCTTCTGCTTAAATGAACTGTACAAAAAGCTCTGGGATTAATATGTTAATTATGTTTGCAAAACAAAAACACCCTATCATGACTTGTGATTCATGGGAGAGAATCAGCCAAATGGGGGCCTCTGCTATAGCAAAATTTGGCAACGCTGTTTGAATATAAGCAGAAGTGTTCATCATAGAAATAGCTCATATTTGCATATGACCTTGCTATTGCTGCTGCAATATTTGTTCTACTGGGCTGTCAGCAGTTCCAGAGGATGATGGTAAATGGGAGGAATTCATCAAAGAGCCATTAAAAAAATACAGAGATTAGAAAATGTACTTCAGAGCTAGACTCAAGGAGCCCACTCGAACTCATCAAAGGCTAAGTCTGTTGCGCAGTACATCAGAAATCAAAATTTAATTAAGTGCTCTTCCATCTAGCAAATGAAGACATAACAATCTAATATTTGGAAGTTGAAGCTAGGAAAAATCATAATTGAAGCAAGGTTCACAATTTTAAATAGGAATTATTAACCCTTAGAGTAAAATTTAGTAAAAGAGTGGTGAAATTCTTTCAGAGTCAACTGTAGACAGCTAAGGTTGTGGGGTTTTTTAGTTTTGAACCAATTAGTAGTCGCAGCTCTAGCACTTAGGCTCCTAGAGTGTGCAGAATCCTTTTAAAGAAGGACCTCTTTGACCTACATCCTGCATGGTTTTGTAGGAGAAGATGATCCCTTCCCGAAAGGGCTTGTCATTCTTATGGATTCTGCAGGCAATGGAAGAGATATCTCAAGAACGGCAGCATTGTACCATGTAGGCTCGAAAATACTTCTTCAGCATAAAACTGAGAGGTTTGCATTTTTTCTGGGTTGCCTGATGTACACTGACTGCTTCACTGAATGTAGAGCTTCAATTATATGAAGGATTCTCCTTGATAGTAGGAACAACACAAATTAACAAATTAGTGGAGGCAAGGGTATAGCCTGAAAAATAATGGACTACTTGAAGTAGTTACCTTGTGTTCACCTGAGAACCCTGTAGCCACATCCATATTATTATTTGCTAATTGCAAAGAGACCAAGATTCAGAAAGAATGCCGCAATAATGGGTGAAACAAACCTTTCTGCAGCAGGCATACTGTTGGATCCTGGCTTAGGTGGAGGCTTGACAGATTTGGATGGGAATGTATTGGAGCTGTATGGGGGCAAAGATAACTGCGGCACTGGTCTTTGGGGTGCAGCTGTGGAGAGGAAGAGAAGGAAACTTAAAACTTATGTGAGACATTCTTAAATGAGGTAGAATGAAGAAATGCTGTCACAGTACTGCTGTTTAATTAGATAAACATGATGGAGTAAACTGTTCTATAGGAAGTCCTTGATTGATACGCTAGTTACAGATTGTAAACTCATATGGCCAACTGAGAACTTAAAATTAAGCATTAAAATTAAAAATAAACTGCAACAGGCTTGAGCAACATTTACATATTCTAACTTCTATTTTGGATAAGCCACAATTCAGGTACCTTAACTGCAGCAGAGCTGAAGCTGGTACGTAACCATGTGTTCTCTGTTACGTTGCTTCTAAACAGTGGATTTGAAGTTACTTTTTTGAACTTCATTCCTTTGTGAGATTTCTCCCATATCCTCATAAACAACAGCATAAAATAAAACATTTTCTTTCTGCGGTATCCTCAGACCTCAATTGTTGGTAAGAGGGGAACAGAAGAACTGTGCTCTGCACAGCTTCAATAGCCCTGTTCTTTATGGAGTCTTAGAGGCAGTGATAATTTGTAGAGACTTGGCCAAATGCTCTGCTTCTGTTATGGCATCATTTTACCAACTTAATTTTAGGAACCAGGATTCTGAAGTAATTTATAAATACTATTATTACGTGAAACAAGTTCTGCTTCTCTTTGTTAGAGTAAGTAACATTACACAGAAGGCTAGTACCAGCAGGGTCTGACTGAACGTTTTGTGGAAAACTGGGAGGATATCAGGTTTATGTGCCTAGCTGTTTGATGCTGTGTGCAGACCACAAATCTCTGAAATGTAATGTGTTTCAAAATAAGAAATCCTGCTGTCCCCTAACTGGCTGACTGAAGGAAGCTATTAGCTATTGATTTCCTGTGTTATGCAGCTGTGATATATAAATCTGCATGAAGTACTTTATAAGCATTCTACAACCTGCCAAGAGACCACCTGACTTTTTGAAATGGCTCTAAAGAAACAACTCTGCGATCTTTTTTTTTTTTTTTTTTTTTTTAGAACTAAGACAAAGACAGACTTTAAGTTTTAAAAAACACTTTAAAATACTTACGGTCGTCTTCTTCCTGGGAAGCCAAAAGAAAATAAATATTAGCAACATATTTTAGCACAGTTCTTAGGAATATTTTACAAAACAAAAACCTGGAAGTTGGTGAATTTTGAGTATACAAAGACTCTCATATCTATACTGTTACTTTCATCTAAAATGCTGGGGGTTCTATCTTCATGCAACACCAAATAATTTTTAAAGTTCTTGCGTTAAGGTGCAGCTGTTATTTACAAACAAGCTGTTAGGTAGATGTCCCATAATGGATCTTGACCCAAAGTAGTCAGAAACTTCCTTCAGTAAGTGTAGGCTCTCAGAGCTATCTGAAAGTTAAACCCTTAAGTCAGCTTAAGCTGAAAAAAAAACCCCAAAACCTAGTGTAAGCAAAATCACTTCTCCCGTGTCATAAAAAAATTCTGGCCTTATTCTTCCTGTTATCTAAGATAAAATACTCAGGGAATAAACTGAGCTCGACATAGAAGAACTGTTTAAAAAGAAACCGTGTGCTATGAAAGATCCATGAGTATTCATTATAACTGATAAAAGACACGAGTTTACCTTTTCCAGAATTTATTGTAGTCCCTATACCTTTAAATATTTGCTTTGAGACTATACTTACTTCATTTTTTTTCTGTGGTGCCCAAGCCTGCCTGAAATGAAACAGAGAAAACAAAACATGAATCATAGGTAGAATATTACTCATTCAGTTTGTGTGCATTAGGCCATATTTTCAACTAAGACATGAATTTATAGTAAGTTTTACAGACTCAATGAATGCAGAAACATTTTTTTTCCTCATAAAAATATCTAAGATTCTAATTTTCAGATGTAATCATCTAAGATGTTATGCTGGTCCTTAGCCCATTGCGATTCTATCAACAAGGAAAATGTCTGAGGAATTGATTATAAGATTAGAGCTTAAAACAAGTTTTTACAATGATGAAACATTAGACTTCCAGTCTTGAACTCATTTATAGTACTTAACAACATTGCTGGAGCACGTGATAAGCCGTACAGTCTTTGTTTCTCTGATGAATTATCCTGGCTGATTAGCAGATCTCCATTAATTTCTTATTTTGTTTTAAGATCAGCCACAGCGTTCAGCCCACAAGTTATCTAGAAAACGCTAGAGAATGATCTAGTTCTGCTAGAGAATGCTGTTTGCTATTAAGAAGGAGCTTTGCAGGCTAGTAAAATCAACGGTAGGAAAGGAAAGCTTTCTTTTTCTAACATCCTAAAAAAAATAGCAGTAGAACTCATGAAAGAATGTTCCCTAGAGCAAGAACTTGATTTGGTGGAAAAAACATGGATCATATATTCCTTCGTGCAACTTGGAAGTCAGTCGTGCCCGATGTAATGGCTGTTTCAGACGTGACTGGAGAGAGAGCTTTTTCTGCATTCACGCTTTTCTGTAGCTTACAGCACATCCATGCGTATTGATAAAGCAAAACTTTGATATCCGCAGACACTGCTGTCGTGCGGTAGCAGTAAATTATACTATCCTGTGTTGCTTATCTGAATTTTTGTTACATTTAATTTATCATTTATTAAATTTCAATTAAATGAACACTTACTTCACAGGGGTTGGCTTCCTTAGAGGAGTTGGATTGCCTCTTTCATATCTGTCACTTGGTGGGACAGGAGGTTTTGGCATCATTGCTAGCTGTTCCCCCAGAGATCTAAAGCAGGAGCAAGATGATGAAATAAAGGCAAATAGCTGCTTACTAAGAAATAACTGGCTAATACTGGCATCGAGAGTCTCATTTCCAGAGGCAAAACTCTTACCTTAGTTGTGAAGTCAGAGGCTGTAAAACAACAAGGAATAGTTAAGAGAATGCGTAAGTGTATCAAAATAAGTGAAAAACATCAATAAGCACCAAACAAAAAGGACCTTACCTTTTCAGGAAAGCCTGGCTTCCTCCCTGAAAATAGTAAAAGCTTACATTTAGAAAAAACGAAAGTTACAATAATTCATTAGACTTTCTATGAAACAAACAAGTTATGCACATCATTGAAAGTAAACTTTGCAGATTGAAGGACTCAGCCTCCTGAGATGTAAGCCAGAAAAATAGTTTGGCTTTGCAAGAGATGGCAAAATTGCAATATCTCTTATTAAAGGAAAATTTAAATTTTTTCAGAGTGGCATGTTTTACAATCATATTTTCTGTGGTTCCACTTTGAATTACTGGATACTTTTACGCCATTGTATAACAGATGAAAGTGTTTAGATAATAAGTAAAAATCATAGAGTAGCCTCTTTAGATTCTTTGTCAGATATGGTTTTCAGGTCTGAAACAAATGCTATATTTTTTCATATTTTTTTCAGTTCTCAGCATCCTTTCAAGTCTGGGTGCCAAATTATACATAGTAGTGTATGCAGAGTTTCATTAGCTTTGTATGCAAAAGTGATTTCATCTTTTAACCTACTAAATATTTCCTTGTTCATTCACTTAAGTATTACATCAAACCTTTACTGCACAGGGATCTCAGGCTGTCTTTCTGTTCAACTAGTCCTGAGCTAGGGTTGCTACTTTCTAGATACAATTCCTTTCACTTTTTAAGTACTGCTCACATTATTTATTCATAAACAGATCACCTTGTATGTGATTGGATTACAGTATGGTTGGCTGAGCCTTGTTCTTTTGCATGAATGATATTCAAACTGATAATTTTGAATAATTAAAGAAACCTCATTGATATTGACATAAGCAAATACTGACCTGATAATGGGTTTTCTCTTTCAAATGGTGGAGCAAGGCGATCCAGTGGGGGTTTTGTGCTTCTGTCTATAGAAGGAGCTGGGGCTAAACACAAAAGCTGTGTAAGATAACTTGCTAGTGTAGGTCAATATATCTTTATTTTGCATAGCCATGAACTGGTGTTACTTCTTAGAATGACAAGTGAGGCTTCTGTGTAAATCATAGAAGAGAGTGGAACTGAGGAGACATAGGCAAAAGTGAAGTGCTATGTAGCCCGTGGGAGAAACTTTACAAAGAGAAAACCAGCTGTACTTACGTTTCAAAGGCTTGATATTTCTGTCCCTACTCAAGTCATTGTTGCTTGGTGGAGGAGGAAAAGAAGTGGGCAGCTAAAACAAATATTTTACATGTGGTTAAAGTGTGTCTTCACCTTTCTGTCTTAATTTCAGTATATTATCCCCACCACACCACGTCGGCCCATCTTTGTCTCTGGTACAGCACAAGAAATAGGTCTCTGCCCAGCGCAGGAAGGATAGGAACCATTAACACTCCTGAAGAATGACCTACATACATGGGGTTTTGTTAGATGCAGAATTGCCTCCATCTGTTTCGTCTCCCAAGGAATACTTTAGTGGATGTTATCTTTGGGGAGGGCATGAGTATTGTCAAAGGAAAGAAACAGGAGCTTCAACAATGCTGTTGTATCTTTGCCCCTTCAATGCAGCAGGTGTTAGTTTTGAAAACTGGTATTGAAATTAGTGGATGTAAATTTGAAGTTGAGAAACATGTATCAAGTCTGTGTTACTGACTGTTGCTGACTGAGGCGGAGGAGAGAGGACTGTTCTTTGTTATTGGGAGAGCTGGGGTCAAACAGCATTGTGTTGTCAGCAGCTGCCAAAGGTGTTTGCATCTAAACCTAGATTTCTCCAGACAAATGCCTTCCAGTGTTCGTTCTTATTCCAAAAAAAAAAAAAAGAGCAGCAATTTAGGACAGCAGTCTTGAGAACTCATGACACCTAAGAGTCCTACGTGGTTTATATATATGAACTGTGACACTGGGTCAGACCAAAAGTCCTTCTATCACATCCTAAAATTACCTGTGTTTGTGTACATGGGTAGGTCTAATGTACATCTGTTCTGGCCTACAGTGAACCTGTAGTGCCAGCTGTAAACAGCACAATAGCTTTCAGTTTTGAAGTAGTCACAGGACAAGAAAAAGGAAAAAAATCTGGGTCATCAGGGTTCTTATTATACAGTACCTTATACTTTTCTGTGGTCTTAATTCAATTGCACATTTGCTAGCAGTATAGCTTGGAAAGACCTAGCCTTTTTTTCTTTTTACAAATATCACTAAAGAAACAAAGAGGGATGTATTACAAATCTGTAATTTGTGTAGGAGAGGCATTCACAGGTGGGTACAAATTACCAGTGTAAGAAACAGCCAAGTAATGTGAAATAATGTAATATATTTGTCCCATGAAATGTAATTGTTCCATGAAAAATGACCACCGTGTAACAGAGTTCAGATCTATTTTGATGGCCGAAATTCTTCCTCTACATACACTCTCTGAATAAAAAAGGCATTATACTTGGACTTCTGAGAAGGTACTAGCAAAGGAAATAGGTGAAATATTAAGAAAGAAACATACAGAAGCACCTCTTCCCCCAAATGAGGCTGGTACTGGGGATGGGCCAGGGCGCTGGGGTGGTATTGGAGGCTGATGTGATGATCTGCTCGTTGGAGGTCTGTCTAGAGAAAACAAAAAACCAAAACTAAACAACTACACAAACAGTTTGGTTATTTTATTCTCATTAGATGTTTATGAAAAAGAGCCTTTGCAATAACCTGCATACTTAAGTTAATATATCATAAAGACATTGTTTTAGTGTATAATGGACAGTTGCTGTGTGATCAATGTTGCTTTGGGAGTTACAGGCTCGTCTGTCCCTTTGGGGGTGACTCCATCTGCTAGTCCATGGGCCCACACTATTTGTTTTCATTCACTCCAGTACAGTGACTGTGTGAAACACCAGCCACCCTAAATGGTACTCCTGTATTTGACTCCGCAACTGCAGGCTGCTGAAGAATCAGACATAAAAACATGACAAGCAGAGAAAGCTGATCTCTTTCTTTTCCCAATTTTCACTAGAGTTTTTTGCCACTGTTGTGACAACTTGCTCGTTCAAGCTTGCACTACTAAAGCTAATACGGTGTGCATATATGTTTAATTTCATGCAGATTCAAACCAAAGGTCAAATAATGCACACATCACATGAAACTAATCTTTAATCCAACAGAGCTTGTCTGAAGTAGAAAATTGAGCTTTGAAAGTCACAAAGCCACCAACATGCAGTAAGTCTGTGTCACTAAATCTTGTTCATGAACTACACTGTTGACTTCAAGGAAAAACCTTCTGTATTCCATTACCAGCCACCTAAAATGTGGCTGATAATATGTGAAAATATCATTTACAAATTATTAATGACACTTAATTTTTAGTAGTTACCTATATAATCTGTGTTGTTTGCAAGTGACTTGGCGGGAAATATGACATTGTGGTGTGCTTCATCATTATTGGATGGAGGTGGCTCATAGCCATCACTATCATGTTCTGCTTCCTCAGGTTCTTCTGTTGGTGATTCATAGTCAGCCTCCTCTTCCTTTTCCTGGTCATCATCAGGGCTTTCATAGTCATCATCTTCATCCTGGCAAACGTACATAGAAGATGGATGCTGTTACAGGATACTAAACACTGCAGAGCAATTTCCTTGTGGCCTTTCACTGTGGTATTTTTCACTCTGGAGGATATCCAGTTTTTACAACCAGTTTGAGCGAAAAAATTCTCTGTTGAAATAAAATGGGGAATGGAGGCAGCATTTTATTAACGCATACAGCACTCAACAGCTTAGGAAAGGAAACAGGTATCATTTTATAACAGTAACTGCAGTGGAAGGTCACGATAAGGTGATAGCTTATTGAAATGCGTAGTGCCTTTGTTTCAGGTAACAGACAAGGCACCAGCAAACAATTCAGTGCTTTCTAGAAACACATTGGAGCAGCAGTTGATGCCTGTTGATATTCATTCTTAATAGTGTGTACTCTACAGCCTACAATTCAACTTTTTAAAAATGCTTCAGAAAAAATAAGGTCTTTGATATGGGTCTTGGTGCCCTCCGCTGACCAGAACCAAAACAGCTTCATACAACTTGCAGGACCTAGTAAGATCATGGTGAAAATATGGTAGTGGTCATCGCGCACATCTTCTGTGCAATCTGCCAGGGCTTACAAGAAAAAGAATACTCAATTTGTCATTGGTATCTTGGCCGAAATTTCCAGACTAGCTCTGTACTGACATAGAGCCCAGGTGCTCTATAGGTCATTACTTTGACCTTTTGTGCTCCTAAAATAGCAGCAAATATCCTGCAAACTTAGTAGCAAGTGGTTTTTAAAAATCCCTCTCCGTTTTTTGCAAAAAAACATTGGCACTGGTCAATGTAAGAGACGTACGTAAACCCGGACTGTGCTTCAGTCAGCTTATTCATTTAGCTAGCTGAGTTGTGTGTGCTTCATCTAATGGCATTTACCAATGCTTTTTCTATGCCAAAAGGCAAAAAGAACTTTTGCAGCCTAGTTGGCTTCAAAAAGTTAGATTCTTCAACAAACCCACTGTAGAGAATAAAATGGCAAGAATTTGCCATTGAATAACATAGCAACCTTTCCTTTACTAGCCACTGCTTTTAAGAGCTTGAGATAGGTATATAAAATTCAGCTAAGCTTCTGTGGAGACCTGGTCGTAGGCTGTGAGCTTCTGCTTGAGCCAGTGGTACAGGATTGCCATTCTGAAGCTCTGCCTTGCATTACTGGGGGAGACCCTTTTCTCAGCGAAGAAATTTGTATTCAGCTACTCCAATCATTCATGCTCCTGCTTCTCTTTCTCCTCATCCTAACACCCCCTGCCATTGCTCACTCCATCCGTGCTGCCCAAAGCACAAAATGATAGACCTCACAGAAGAGGTAATCCATTCAATCAGTAGGTTTTGTTAACCTTGATACTCACAAATGAAGACCAGCCACCATCTTCTTGACCATATCCTGCACAAAGAAGCATGACAAATGATTCTGTGATTCTATAACCACAGGCTTCTTAGCACGTACAACTTTAAACTATCAAGATGTAACTTGACCAAAAGGACACAACAAATCCCAGATCAGTTCTGAACCACAATACTATGTCACAGGAAGAAAGAAGGTCTTTCAAAGGCAAGCAGGCAGTCATGAACGGTACTACAAATAACATTCTGATTCAAAACTAAGGGTACAGCTATCCTCGTATGAGATGATATATGTGCTGTCACTTCAGGTTTGTCCTACACTTCCAGTTTTAAATAAAATTTGAAGTAGAATGCTTCCAGAATGAGCACAGACTTCTTATCTCTTTGTTTAATACTATTTTAGCTTTCATATCAAAAGGTTTTTTAATTTCAGTAGGACTGGGGGAACATGGTAACTTGCGGAAGTGTCTGTTTGTTGTTTTGGGTTCCCCCCCCCCGCCATTTACTCTGCCCTGCAAGGATTAACTTAATATCTTAATATTTTTAAACACTTTCTGTTGTTAGAGACTATGTCCCAGTACACACTTACCTGGATTTTCAGGACTTTTTTGTGTTTGGGCCCTACAACAAAGATATAGATACAAAAAAATAAATTCCTTCCATTTGCAATTCTTAAACGTTTGAAGCATACTAAAATCTATTGCGAATAAAGGTAATAATAGTTAGCTTTAACAGTAGAATGAAGTTTATATAGATGAGTTTAACTCTGCCCCACATGCCAAAAACACACTACTTCATATTTCACATACAGGATCCTAATGTAAGCTAAACCGTCTTGAAAAAAATTCAAGTCAGTCAGGTCGAGTGTTTAGAAACAAGGGAACTCAGTAAATAAATTTACCATGGGCCCCATTCCTGAAAATAGAAACTTTCTTTACTAATTCCATTCAAGCTGCTGAAAGTCAAGTTCGTAAATATTTGTAGGGTGGATAAATATTTTTGTGGTTTTCAATTCTGGTTTTGAACTCTAGTTAATGCAAAGGTGTAAAATCATGTTATTAGATGATGTAAACTCATGTTATGTAGACTAGGCTTAGAGTTTCGTTGTATATGAATATAAATGGTTCTTTTCTCATGCAATGTTCTTCCAATTTTTGCTCTTTTTCTGTTGCAAGAATATTATATTCAATGATGAGTCATAAAGTATTAAAAAGTGTAACAATGTATAGGTCTGTGAATTGCAGTAATGATGATTTATTGATGCAGCAATATGTGCCTAGGCTTTATAGCGTTCCTAAAGGTTAGTTTACTCAGGTGGAAAATGGTATGAAATGTGTATGTTACTTGGTTCCGGACATGGCAGAAGTATCTAGGGTGTTCACGGGCTCAGGCTTTGCTATTCTTAACAGATGACATCAACAAAACAGAGTTTTATTTTATATAATTTCCAGGCTGTCCTTCTGACCCAGGTATTATTGATCAAATGGAAAACAGTCCAGAAAAGATATATCTGAAAGCTTTGAAAAAGAAAGCTGAATTGTTTTACTTACCATTTTGGAAAGAAAGATAGCCTCCCTTCATTTCTGTTTATTTCTTGACTTAATTTACTTACAATCCTGTTTAAAAGAAACACAAAAATAGTTTAAAAAAACTCCTTGAAACTTTTCAGTCATTTTCTTAGGTGCTTTCCCTCCATATTTACTAAATTAAATCTGGTAATTCAGGATTATTATTTACTATGTGGTAAGAATACTGGATTTATCATCTTAATGCAAAGTTGCACTATAGCATATTCAGTTGAAAACTAGACTTTCTTTTACATAGACAAAACCCCATATTGTTGGATCGAGTTTAAAAATAAACATTAAACCCAGCAAGCCTTAGCCACTTTGGGTGTGGTAGACATCACGCGTTAGAACACTGCTTTAAATAACGGCGATTGCATTTGTATTATTTTGCATGGAAAAAGCAGGTAATGCTTCAGGAAACGGCTTCTACCAAGCTTGTGGCTGCAAAAGCAGGGATTAATTGTACCCCGTGTCTGCTCTATTCTTTCTGTCTCCCTCCCTCTGCAACCAAGGTATACGTAATCCAGAATCCCTCCGGTAAAGAAGGTGAAAGGGCTGATTTAGTTCCATGTTATAGCACATTGGCAGGGCAAGGCAGAAGTATTCATGGAACATATGAAGACTGTAGCTTTATGTCTAGAGAGATTTTTCCAAGTGGATGTTTGTCATCACTCCCGCATAGTTTGTGTACAGCAGTAGGGTGAATAGCAACCAATGAAATGCGATCTTGAGTAAAATTTCAGTCAGGAGCATGCATTTATGCTGCTAATATTGCTGGCATCCATAGCCAGCACAGGCATCTGGGACTGAGAGTTTTTATATTGCCTGACCCCCTGAGAACAACTCCGAGGTTACGGGACAGCCATTACCGAGATTAACAGAATTAAGTCCACTGAGAGCAACAGACTTCTGCTCTGCTAGTACTGAAGCTTGCCTCTATGATTATTTTGCTTCAAATCAAGTTTTTGTTTCAAAGAAAGCTTATGATGAGTCACAGTCTGGTTCTTAATTCTCAATATTTCTTTTTAAGGAAAGTCCCATCAAGAAAGTCCTGCAACAACCAAAGCAAATTGCTTACAGACATCTGGTTAAAAGTAGTCCATTTTAGTTCTAGCTTATATTGCTTAGGTCTATCAGAGACAGTAATTGTGGAAATAAAAGTAGTATGAAAAAGAATCAGGAACTCAACATGTCTGTTTCACATTCTAAATTCTGTAAAATCTTATATTTATTGTCTGTTTGTGCAGAATTCTTCTCCATACATCTTAGATCTGGTCAATCAAACTTTGTATCAGTATTGTAAAATCTTTTTTTATGGCCAGGCAATTACCACTCTATTTTGTTTTTCTTCTTTCATGTCTTTTTCTGCTATTCAGGAGTAATAATCCCCTAGTTTTTTCCAAATGACCTCATTTGTGCATCTCGTTCATGTCTAACTGTTTGCCTGGGCTGGGACTTGAGGAAGACAAGCTTTCAAGCAATCTAATGTTAAAAAAAGCCAACAAAAACATACTATTTTTTTTTATCCTGAACCATGCCAAAAATCTTTCTCTTATTTTGAATATCCCTTCTCTTGCCCTTGCTACTTTCCTAATACTTACCTTACTGTAATTCAGATTAAAAGATAAATTCAAGGCATAGGGTTGCTCTGGTTGATTATGGGAAGTGCTATGGGGACAGATCGGGCTGCCAGCAAGTATCAGAGAACAAGCAATTTCAGATCAGTATTGTGCTGTCTGAAAAGGATGAAGATGGGTAATTTGAAGTTAAGGATAGGTACTTAAGGATCCAAGTATGAAAATAGAAAAGAAGAGGAAGAATTTTTTTTTTGTTTTGTTTTTTTAAGACAGTACTTAGCAATTTTCTGATTTGAAGCAAATATTGTCGTACTTGCCCCTTTTGAAATAAGCACATGCAGAAATGTTAATAATTTAAGAAGGATTACAGCTGTCTAAATCTGACATCGTTACCCAAGCAAATTGTATAAAGCAAGAAAAATGCCCAGTTATAGACATAAGACGACTCTTGCTCTTCTTTCCCATGCAATCAACACTTCCCTGCACAAGAAATTTCCTTCTGCTGCAGGTGATAAGGAAGTCGCTGTGTGAAAAATAAATTCCGTGTGAAACATCAGGAAATGTTCCGGGGTGAACAGTGCGCTGCGTGTACCAGTGCTTTGGTGGAGAAGTGGATTACGGAACTTGGGTGTGGCTTATTCTCTGTTGTAGAAGAGGTAGAGGAAGGATCTTTCATAATATTGTGTTTATTTTCAGCTGAAGAAATAAAATGAAGATCATTGGTTTTAGAGCTAATAATTCTTTTACTTCCATGGGTATGAAAGAGACCTGAGTGTTTGGAAGCTTTCTGGACTAAACCTGGGCTGGCTGCTATGAGGATATACACCAACTGGTTTTTGAGGAAAAACTGAAAGGAAGAAGTTGCTCATCGTATCTCGCTGCCACAAAATTAATCATTTGCTGCTTAAAATAGACTGTCTAATCTTTACTTCAAGTTTATTTTAAATACTTCAAACCAATGGCTCAGAGAGGTTATTAGAAGAAAGCGAAGTTTAGAATGTTAACACTTTACAAGCAACATTATTTCAGATCGGTGCACTGAGCAGCTGAGTCTGTAGCCATGTGAGGAAGGAAGTACCAAAACCACACTGCTTTCTGAGTTGTGGGAGTGGATGATAGGAGAGGATAAGGCAACAGCACTTGCAGAAAATGTTACTCAGACTTCTCTTTCTCTTTCTGCCTCCTCCACCAGACGCTTAGCTTAAAACTGGCAGGAAGTCGAAAATAAAAAAAAAACCCACACAACCAACCCCCAAAGCAGTACTCCAGAACTGGCTTTTGTTCGCTTAACTGCAGATACTGTTGTTGTGAGTAGAATCCATTCTACCTGCATTGGGATCAAGGATTTAAGATGGGTGGGAAAGATGGAGGGAAAGGTCCTCGAGGACCAGGAAGTTGAATAGTTGCGTATTGAACACTGTCAACAGCATAGTTTGTGCTGAAGTCTTTGTTTTGGCCTTTGAGAAAAGTCTGTTGGGCAGATGCAATACTGTTGTGTTGGCTTCAAAACTGACTGAATATCAGTTATGTTCTAAAGCTTTCAACAACCTTTAGCGTCTCATCTGAGAGAGCATGTGTGCACACACATTCACCTCTGCCCAAGGCAGACCTTTTTAAAAGAGAAGGGCACCATAGATTTCTTAATTTTTAGGTTTGCACTTCGACTCTCCTGAAAGTAGAACGACTTTCGGACTGTGCCATGTTTGTAGGCTCTGAATGTGTCCCATTCAGAACTCAGCACACTTGCCATGTTTGAGCTGGCAGATGCAATTATGTACTTTAGTGCAATGATCCTCTTTTTGTTACTGGAAATTGTCACAAGTGCTGTGGGATGTGCCTTAAGCTGTCTGACCAAGGTTGAAAATTGCAAATCTCAGGTTTGCCCGCAAGCTGCCACCAAGGATAGCCAAAGGGATCAAGGGCCTGTTGTAGTACCTTGACTTACTGAAGACTTGGAAATGTCTTCTCTCAAGATAGTAAACAATAAGAGTGGCAAAAACTAACTTCAGTGTTTAGATCATGGTTCAGGTATTGACCAACCACCAATAGTTTGAATGAGATCTTTGCTTTTCCTTGTTTATTAATTCTGACCACATTAAGTAAGGCACATTCTTGTTAAATGGACTTTAAAATATTTTGCAAGGCTCACATTTGTTATCCACAAGTATAAACCTTTATGACCTTCTGTGACTGCCAATAGTGATAATGAGCAATAAGAAAACTCCATGTGTCCTTAGCTGTATATTGGGCTTTTGTTTCTGTAGATTTATTATCAAAATGTTAATTACACTCTCATGATTAGGTCTGAGTTTCATTTAGCGCTTAAGACAGATATTCGATGTCTGCTCTGTGTAAAATATACCATATCCCTTCCCTGTTTCACCAGTGTACCACTTACTCTTTCAGGATGCAGTGTGTTGCTTGTGAAGCTTCAGGTGTGTATGTTAACCTGGTGATATTAATATTAACTTAAATGTTTCTTTCATAAGATATAGCAAGTACAAGAGTAATATGAATGAGCTCAACAAAAACCATAACGCTGTGTATTTTAACAGTTTTTCATGTTGTTACAAAAATGCCAAGTGTTATGCATAGCATATGCTTAAAGAAAACAGGTTGCAACTGAGCTAAACTATTAATAACTGAAGAAATTGTTAGGTCAGCCATGATGCTCTCTCTTACTTAGGATGACAGCTACATTCGTGATAACCCAATCTCTAAAGCTGATGGTCGTGCCACAATTATTTCTTTTAATTTCTCAGTAGGAAAAGGGACAAAATGTATGTTAGGTGTTCCTACCAATAGATTACTTGGCCCAAATGTTGCTGCTCCTTAAAGGTCTGTGGTGATGTGATAACTTTGGGATAATGGCTGAATGTCTCCTGGGCCATAGAGTTCCACAAAATCTGTGAACAAGCGAAGTAGGAAAAACCCTTTGTGATCTGGAACCTGGAGACTGGGTTCCACCACATGTAATCATGCAGTATCAGGTCTTCAAAGATCATTCATCAGTGCCATAGCAGATAGGTCGCTGGAACAGATAGGCGTATATCTTTTCATAGAATAGCAACTATGCTTAAATTCCTAAGATACGGTTAGTATTCTTAAAAGTAAAGTTTTACCAAGTGATTTAAAGCTGAAACTCTGTATCTTCAAATAGAAATGTATATATTCAGGCAGAAAAACTACGTGGTGGCATTTTCTGTTTAGCTTGAAGAAGTGCCTGAAGCTCAGCATGTGTCCAACTCCTGCCTTTTGAACTGGAGCCTTAAACCAGTCCAAGAATCTCTCTTCACTCCCCCTTCCCTATGTCCAGTTCAACCAGAGCACAGAACTGGCAAAGACCGAGGGGCTTTTTCCACCTCCCTCTTGTCTAAAGGAAAGGGTGAAGGTGAAGCGGTGAGCGGAGCTGTACTCCGCCTTTTGCTTTGGGACCTTGTGCCTGAGCTAGGCCTTTGATTCTACTGTGCACGTAAGTGGGAATGAAAGAAAGGCTTCCTTCCATGTTAAATCAAAATATAGCATTAAGCAAAGTTAAGTTTCTAAACTTCTCCCTGAGATTGCTTTAATAGCAACATAAGTGCAAGAGGTCTCAGGGTTCCAAAGAGTGACAGCATTATCAACGTAAATATTCTGAATGACAGTAAAAACTTACATTTATCAGAGAAGCCCCAAATGGAAGAATAATTTCAAATTTGCAGGTTTATTTAAGGGCCTAGATATTGCAAGGAAAGGAGGGCACGTGGGTTTCCAGTCATCTAATGCTCTGTTTGGCACAGCTTTACGCATAACTCAAAAGTGAGGACAACGTTTGGCTTTGACCCTCTCAAATACTCTGTGACAAAGTCAGTCTTCATTCAGTCTTCATTTTCCATCCTCCACAAGATACCATGCCCCAGTAGACACGCGGGATAGATTTCCTTAACCGTGCCAGTAAAGATCACCACGTCTACCAGACCTTGGTACCTCTGGCTGAAAGAAGAACGTAAGTTAGGTGGTGACCGCAGACAGGAATGGGCATCCCTACTGAGGGAGATGGACTGTGGAGTTTGTTACGGTCCCTCAGAAATCTATGTGTGGCCTGGCCATATGCAGGTGCAGTGAATCCCGCGCAGACTTACTGTCCATTAACCCTTTGGCCTGCAAAACAGTAGCTAGAATAAAACTTGCAGGACTGTCTGGATGCCTCAGCTACTTTTACATGGTGCCCTTATATATGTAAATTTTTAGTAAAGTTTTCAACAAAGAGTTCAGCCCTTTTAATGGAGAGTTTTAAGGATTTTATGAAGTATTTTGGTTTTCTAAATAGTGTTTAAATCTTTTTTTGGTATTTAAAAATAAGGCAAAAGAAGATTCATTAAGATGTGCACCTGTAACATGGCTGGTGGAGATTAACGTTCGAAATAATAATTCTGTTAATAATAAAAGAAGATTGTGGGGTTTTTTAAATAGTTTTTAATAGTTTCAGGAAATGGCCTATCATACTTTGTAATGACAACTGTTACCTACTTAGACATTTAAAGATTCTTGTAAAAGTCACAGAATCATCCCTGGGTAATGACACTGTTATATTCAAAACTTGATCGGTAGATTTGATCAAATGTATATATTTAGTAAAACCACATACTCGGCGCAGGAGGTCTGTATGGATGTAGGCTGTGGTTTGCAAACCTGGTATAGTTGCAAGTGCTGGGTTCTGTTCTCAGCACATGTAGGTCAGCATAACCCCGCTAAAGTTACTGGAGAACAATTTCTCTTGTATATGTACTTATTCATTTCACTGATCAATGCTCTAAGTGTGACACTCGCTATTTATGTTAAACATTTGTATAGAATATGCTCAGATTTTAGCACTGTTGTGTATCAGGTACTATAACTACCATATGCTAATGTGTATTTCAGCTTCTAAAAAAACTCTTCCTACTAGGTGAGCTTTGCATTATGATAGAAAAGTAAAGAGTGAATGTGTTCTAGTAGAAGTCAACAGCAAGCACTTTCCATTTTGGTGAGAGCATGGAGGTTCTGAATAATGAAATTCTGAGTAATGAAATTAATGTTAAAAAGAATGGCAGGTTCTTCTACCCATGAATTGTATTCTGTTGCTTGTTTGTTTGTTTGTTTGTTTTTAAATGGCAACCAGTTTTCTTCCCTATTAAAGCTCTAAATTCTTGTTTTGAACAGTGGCCTTACATGGAGGACCCCACATCACACCAACCTTTTTCCATGTATATTCACAATATTCTAGTGAATTGTTTCCCTGTTTGTAAGTGTGGCGAAAGCTGAGAACAAGGGCATTAGTTCTAGAGCTTTCATTCAGATTTATTAATTTACTTATTTATTCAGTTCTTCAAGTTGTGTGCCAAGCTTTACTCTCCTTTTAAAGCTCTTGATTTCAAGTTCCTTTCTTGTTGAGGAACCCAAAAGATCTGACTAGAAAAGGCTGTTCACTTTCTTCTAGAGTGTTACAAGGTAAGTGGACTGTGAAAATCGAATTTTCAAAACATTTTTAAGATATCAATAGATTAGACGAGATAGGAGCAACTCCACATTGTTAGATTTCATTTTAACCATTCACCTATGACATTAATATCTCTTGTATGTGTGTTTATTAGACCTTCCATTGACCACTTTTGACGCACGAATTTGAAAGGAAATAACCAAGAGTTCTCAAAATTAGAAGTTCAAAGAAGGAGAACACAAGGCAATTTTGCCAAAGGACTGTTAAGGAGGGACAAATGGTCAGAGAATTACACGCAATGTGTTTTACAGTTTGGTAAGATGAGTTTTTCTCAGACAATCTGGTGTAACTCTGGTCCCTCAGTCTCAGTAACCATGGTTAAATATTGCTTTTAATTGACAGTAAGTTCAAAAATGACGAGACATCTGGGCATCTTTTTTTGTAGCATCTGGGCCCCCTTACTAACACATACAGACTGCCAATCCATATTATCGGGAAATGTATTGTGTGAAAATATAGATATGATCTTAAGAAACATGTCACGTCCGAGGCTTTCAAGTTCAAGTCCTTGCATATCTGATCCAAACAGAGGTATCCTTCTGCCCACAGATCTAGCCACCAGCTTACACAGGAGCACATGAATGTGACAGACCACACACGTATCAAAATTTTTCAGTATTCTTAGCTTCACCAAAACATCTTACACAAGCTCTGATGCATCAGAAAAGGCGAAGCAGACTCTTCTGCTGTCTCCTGAAGCAAAATCAAGGTATGCATAGAGGGCATGAGTCTGGAACTGGGAAATGAGCAACAAAGAAACAGCCATGGTGGAACAACTTGAGTTCCTTTTTTGTCTCCTTACTTTCTTTACAAGACCATGAAGAACTCCGTGTGTCTCATGGTTAGGAACCTTCTAACTTCCAGCTTAAATATGTACCACACAACTCACGGCAAAATAAAATCCTTCGTTTTTCACCATGAAATATTAGAAGTTGTTAATTTCTCTGTTACTCAGTATTGATTTAATGGGAATATTGTTCTTCATTTAGTAACTTCTATGAAATTATGAAAGCTATTCAGATAAATGCAAAACTTTTTCAAGGCTTAATCCACAGCAGCTAAGGAAACATATTTAACACTGAATCAAATGTTCCAGACTGATTTATCTTTCAGGCCTACCTAAAGGAAAAGCACATGATGCAAATAGCTTGACCTCCTCTACTGTTCTGTACATACCTGTCATTTTTTTTCCTTTGAGTTAAAGTCAACAGTTAAGTAGTGAACAGTTAAATCATACTTCAAAGGTAATACTCGCAAAAAAGTTTAACCTTTGTGTAGCTGCTGTAAGTCAAAGAATTTATGATGGAGTTCTTTTGAACGTGCCCCAGGCAATTTTTTTGTATTGCATCATTATGCTTGAGCAGTCATGACAACACTCCTTGGAACATTCTTCTTTTTCTCTCGGTACAGTGCAATAAACAGCTCTCTAACTAGTCACTTGCAAATCATTTGCCCGATATCTCCTATGAATTTTCACTGCAGACCAGCTAAGATTATTTTATATGTTAAGATGGTTTGGCTTTACTTACGGCACTCTGAGTTTGGGAAATTTCTGAATATCATTTTCAGACATGTTCTGAAAAGGAAGCACATGGTATATATCACAAATTTGTACAGGGAACACCCTGCAACTTACAGCAGTTTGCATATTCAAAAATGTGGCATGGAGTTTCAACTGATAGGAACATAAAGTGCATAGAAAAGCAATGCAAGGTAACAGCCTGCCCGTCCCATGGCTCATAAGAGAAGTAAACCCATTTTAGTAAAAAATCCTCGCTATTTTTTTTTTTTTGTTTTGCTGGATGTTGGATTTTACTTTACGTTGCTGCCAGTTGTATTAAACTAGCTAGGAGGTTAATAAACATCACGTGTGTTTGTTTACACACAAAGGACTTCAACAAAATAATCCCATCTAACTTCAAAGAGAAGTATTTCTGTAGCTAGAATGTTGTAATGATAGCTTGTTAAAACAATCTGTAAGGAGAAGTAAAATCTTAAACTCGCTCTTACCAGATAAGAGTTGCTTAAATTTGTTAGTTTACCAGCAGATGAGCCATCCTTCCAGGATTGATATCGAATTGATGGGACTCTGTGCAAAGTTAGTCATTTGCTTTTCTGATTCGGGTTCTAATCCAGTTCTTTATTGGTGTTATATTGTCACACTGACTTACAGGCAAGGTTAAACTCCATCCCTGCTCTGCTTCTCAAAAGAACTGGAAATAAAACCCTCTTCTGCAACAGCTTCCTCCCTAGAGTTTGTCAGAGATACTTAAGCTAAAGCAGGTGAACAGAGTCCTAAACTCCAAGTTTAGGACAGATGATTGGTGCCTTATGAAAACTTTTGAGAAAGTGTTTTGTTTAGTTAATCACAAGCTTCGCAAACCCTCTTTGGAACACGGATGATGGTCTGCTTCTTTCTGTCTTTCTTACACCCAGCAGTAAGAAGTTTCTAATTACGGATTGGTTCACAATGCTATCAATGCTTTTCAGAACAGAACCAATCCTCTCTGTGTTTTCCAGCACTATTTTGCCTCTGGGAGTACTCACAGGAGTAAAACACAGGAGAATGTACTCCTTTAATGGAAATGTCCTGCAGGATTTACTGAAGAACCGTAATTTTTTCTAAAGACTTTTTAAGCTCCTCTCTGGAATTCTATTCCGGTGATAAACCTGACAAATATTATGGGTCTCATAAAAGGGCCATGTTGCCATTTTAAATATTAGAGAATTTTATTAGAATACGTTACATGGAATCCCTCTGGTTTTATTCCTACTACATCTCACCTGGACTTTCCTTGTGATCGCCAGTAGATACAGAAATGTGACTTTGAAACTAGGATGTTATTCGGATGAGTAAGACAGCAATATTTTTACAGTCAGGGTTACCATATAGATCTGACAATAGATACAAAACCTGCAAAAACTCAGTCTTAACAGTTTCTTCTGTGCAAATGTAATTTGGCAGTTTCTAATAACTTACAAAATGTAAAAAGATATTTCTTAGAAAAAACATTCATACAGAGAAGCAATTTTTTTTCAAGATTGCATTGTACTCTAGAATTAAAGTCTTTTGTTGTTCTGTTTAACAGGTGAACCTTTTCTGCATTATACAATTGACAATTAGGTCAAAAGCTTAAAAAAAAAAACCTCTCAGCAGACATGAGCAGCTTCTCGCTTACTTAATAGAAAAGCATCCTTTGACTCTACTAGGATGCTTCTGAAGAAATACCACACTCTGAGCTATGTATTTACAGAAGTGCTCTGGAAATACTAAAAAATTACAAAAATCACTTCGACATCACACAGTTATTGCTCTTGTGATTTGTGCCTCACAAAATTCCAGAATTTCAGAATGCTTCCAGAGCCAGAACTCCCACTCCAGCCACAGATCCTTAGTGCTTGAGCTAAGGAGAACCTCTTAGGGGTTGGTAGGATAAATGCTATGACACACTTCTGAATACTTCTGACTCCACCCAGTAGGAGGGAAGTGTAATATCCTGTTCCTGCAAAAGGTGTTTGAAAATTTTTGTTGCATTTCAATGCAATGACAAAAAGCTTGATACATTAGGACAAGTAAATAAAAAATAAGAAGGCGTTAGAAGAGGTATGCATAGATTTCCCCACTATGACTAATTATACAGATGATCAAAATGACTATTTTTGGGGAAAATAAATAGTTAATATTTGGAAATAAAATAAAATAGAAGTAAAATGAAGTAATAATAAAAGCCCTTACACATCTTCATGGATGTGTATTTAAGACTTGAAAACAGCAGCTGTATCAGTGGCAGTTGTCGGCTTTTCTAAAGTTAAGCCAAGTTGTTGGTAAAGCCTGGAGCAATGTTGATTAAACCCACTGGGACTTTGCTTACTAGTTTTGGTGCTCTTAAAGTTCATTGATTTTGTGTATTGCTGCAGAAGAAATCTAATTCTAACCATAGAGGCATGAAATACCGATTACAATAGAAGGCCAGTCATTCTGACCAGGCCTGTGTCTTCTTTAGTAGGAGAGGACAATTAATAAATGTGACTTTTCTGTAGTTCATCTTTGAAAACAAGCACTTCCTATAAAGGAAGAAATGAATTCAAGACAAGATTGTGGTTTTATAACTTCTCTGTCAGTTTAAAAAATGCTAAAATATATGCATATTAAACAACATGCCTGGGTTCCCAGCATTCCATATGTAAAGCCAGATGTCTGGCTGATTTCAGCAAAGGCATTTTCTTCTCACATTTACACCTCAGTAACCATCTGCAAGCTAAGTACTCTGCTTCTGCCAGTGGAAAGTGAGGAGGAGTTGAAACAATCACTTGACTGGAATTTTAGAGGAAGGAATTTTACAACTCTACTTACCAAAAACCTTTGTCCATTTATGCTGTGCTTTCTCACGACTTTCTCACAGTCCTTATACTTTAACTGTCAATGAAAAGAAGACGATTATTGCACCCTTAATTGTAAGAATGGATTAAGACACTTCGACATACAGATAGCTTTGAGGAGATGCTTCCAGTTACCCTTTTGTATGTGAGAGCCTGTCTAAATGGCTCATTTTGTTCTGTAAACATGGATTTTCAAGACAAAGATTCTTCAGTGAACTTGAGGATTTTCATCCCTTTAGGAATGGACATGTGTAATTCCTCACATTTAAAAACCACCTCACAGTTGCCTGGCCCAAAGAAATATTTGGAAAATGGATAGTTGTGGTACTGACTGGGATGAACAGTTGCAGAACACTGGAAGTACAGCAAACACCTCAGTATCCTGGAATGCTGAAGCCCTGATCCCACTCACTGAATTCATTGTTGTGATCAAAAAGCTTCCTCTTCTGGATGGAAATGTCACTTGTTAATCCTGGAAATTACCTCTAATATGTGGAAAGCTTTTCCACAATACTATGTTTTACAGTAGCATCTAGGACAAGGATATGCATTTTAGAAGTTGATCATGTACATAAGAAAAGAAAGCTCCTGGTCCTACCAGGCAAAAATTTAACAGTCATTTGGGGGACTTAAGAAAAAAAAACAAACAAACCGAACCAAAAACCTAGCCACATTTAGCAAGACATGACTGTCAAACATTTCCAGTGGATGTCTTAAGGGTTTTTTTTATTTGAAGAGTAATAGCATAATGTGAGAACACAGCTTATATTTTTGATCTGGCTAGAATGCATTTTTCCTGTTTCAGGCTGATCCAGTCCATACCAGAAGGAACCCAAAGAGCGGGCAGACAAAGTGACTTTTTGGGGCCTTCAAGCCAGAAGAATGGCTCCGGCCCTGCCTGAAACCTTAATTAGCGAAAGTTATGCAGACAAATGATCCTGTGCTGCTGGGATAATTCCCCTAAAGCAGAGAACATCTTGTAGGGAGCATTATGTCCTTTCTTAGTTCGATCCTGTTTATTCATTTTAAGGAGTAATCTTGTAACTTGGTGTTATGTGAGAACAGGTCTTGAAAACATCTGAACAGCTGAGAGAACATTTTCAGGAGCCACCTTCAGTTACTCATATGCAGAAACAGACCTAACTCTGCTAAATATTTTAGGATACAGATTAAGACTTGGGCAGACTGAGGAGTTAAACCTGTAAATAATGTCTCTTTCATATAGTGAGTGCTATCATGACATTACCAGCACAAGTGTGTATGCAGCAGTGGGCAACTGCTGTACTTGGGAGAACACATCAGTGTGACTGAGACCTAATCTCATTCTGAAAGTAATTGATGAAAAATACTGTTTAGCTATTAAAAATAACCCTCAGGATATTACAAATATGAACATCTTTGCATTTTCTAAAAAAAATTTAGTCTTTAGAAATTATTCGAAGATTTGGTTCTGTATTGGTCCTTCCTTATTTTGAATGCATGGTTTAAATTAACATAGGCTTTATGTTAACACACCTGGAATCATAAATTAGATGTTATTACTGTTAAGTATGAAGAATTCTTATTTGACAGAAACTGAGGACTTTATTCATGCCAGTAATACATCATAGTATTGTTACATAAATTACTGTGTTACAAAAATTCTGATGTGTATGCTGGCTGAATTTTGCTAATATGAAGGTGTAAGCTAACAAAAATCTTACCGCTGCCCTGTGTCATGACCAATCACTTCAGGTGAGAGAAGATTTGAATGTGATTGTCCTTTGAAAATCATCCCACAATTATCTCAGTTTAATAGGAATTGAATCCTGGACTTTGAATGTATGGCTGCAGGCAAAATATATTAGTCAGATGCCAACAAAGCATTCCTAAGGTATAGCATTTGACCCTTAAATAATACGTGTGAGGGAAATTGTGTGATTTTACCTGGGGAGAAGATCTGGTCACTTATGGCAGTTGCCCAGAGCTGGCTGACTTGGCCTGACATTATTGTCTTACACAGATTTCTTAGATGACTTTAAGCAGCTTTTGCCCTGGTTCACCTTCCCAAGAGTGGAATGCCAAGATTATCTCTATTCTGGGGGGGTCCTGGATCAGTAGAGGGGAGGTACTCAAAAATTAATGTAACCGGGCCCATTCAGTTATGGTAAAACTTACAGTTAATCCTTTTATCACTGCTAAGAATATCATTATCAACTCTTTCAGGAAGCCATTTCCTTTCTAAGTCTCTTGGAAATGGTGATCCAAACCACCATGCACCAGTGTTGTTATGTTTTTTATATTTGTCTGAAGTTGCCTGTTGATAATGATCTCATCTGTTCCATCTCCAATTCTTCGTTTCACTTTCCTGTGCCACTAACCCCTGCACCCTAAAATTAGAGCTTTGCAAGTAGTTGGCAGTTTCACTTCTTTGGAGATTTGGTAGACATAGACTTTGTGCTTGATCTGCTTAACTTTATTAGCTAGTTTTGCATTCTAGTATCAAACTTGCCTCAACTCCCCAAAGCAAACTCTTATAGAGCTATAGGAGCTGTTGAAACAATACTTCTTACATGATTTCAAAATGAAGCCCAAACTGTTCCAGGTTTAACAAGTCTAGTCTGACAGCTCACTTGAAAATTAACCAGCTATGCTGGCATTACTTGAAAATCTTCCCAGATCTTCTGATTGATCTGAATGTAAATTCCAGGCTGACAGTTTTGGACTTTGGGAGGAACGTATTCAGTTGCAAGGGAGATGGAGCAGGCACTATCTGATGTGAATTGAAAACTGAGCGATTTACACACAGAACACACAGAAATGAAATTTCAGTGAAATTGGCTCAGTTACACATTCTTGGGCAATTACAGAGGTGTCACCATTGCTGTGCAGAGGATACCTATTGGCAGTGAATTCCTGTATCGCCTTTCAAAGTATTTCTTCAGTGTGGAAACTCCTCTGCATTGTAAAATGAAATTTATAGATTGTCACAAGTGAAAAAGATGTCAAAAGAAACAGAAAATCCTAGCTAGTCACACAAGGTAGCATCAGGAAAAGTACCAGTGACAGGAAAGGAGGGGTAGCTAGTAATCTTGAGCCATGAGTTTTGCCCAAGAAGTTTTGGAACAGGGAAGTCGAACCAAAAGGCGAAAGGTTTTTCCAACTGTGCCTAAAAAAATTAGGAGTCTGTGTATCCACAACTGTTAAGTTCCTGGCCGGGTTGTCACAGATGTGACTAGCAAAGACATTCAGAGGCTCGTTTGTGAACACTGAGCAATCTGAAAAAAATCTCTCTTCTGAAAATCATTGGAGGAGACCTAGAAAGCTTCCAATCTTCAGACATTAATGCCTTCTACAGCTGTTAATATACATTATATCGACAGTTCTGTAGTAAAGTATATATTTTCTCTGAAAAGCCATGACTTTCTCTCATACCCAATTTAAAACACACTTTCCAGATTAATTTATAGATTTCACTCGCCAGTTTAGCTCAGCTTCTTCATTGTCAGTGGTTTTGCTTTTAGTTTTGCAGCAAGCTTTGCCCATTATAAAAATATGTAAATTTAGCACAAACAATGTTACAGTAGTTTGCTCCTCCATCATACAAAGATGAAACACAGTTAAACTTACCATCCTAAAATATTCCGCTAAGTCATCTGGGTTCCACGTAACCACGTCTGAACGGTAGGGAATATTTCGCAAATCCATTGTAAGTTTTCTTCTCTAGGCAGTTAGAGAACGTTCATAGCAGTACTATCGATGAAACGGCCATATATTCCCTGTGTGTGACCACCTCCGGCGTGTCCGGTAGTTCCTCGCCTAATGCCCAGCTGCTTCTGTTTCAGCCCTGCTTTTTTTCAGTTTAGAACGACGTTGTTAGGACATCCAAGAGAGATACTGCTTCCTCTGATACAAAATGGTCTCTTCTCAGAAAAGTCAGCTAGTCAGCCTTACCACTTCCTTTGTCTGAATATAAATAAGTAAACAAGGAAGCACAGCAAAAAGTGTTGAAAGTGTTCTGCCTGCTGCCTATAAGTAAGCTCCTATGGGCCCTATTTGCTTGTAATTGCATATGTAAATATTTACGTATTTACACAGTCCATACAGTATAAAAATATTGGCATATTCTCTGCATAGACACTGCTTACTGCTTCTGTGCAAGTCTAGCCCAGGCAAGCCCCCCTCTAAAGGAGAAAACGTTCAATTAAGAGAAACTTCTTCAACTCATCTCACTACCTGAAGTGTCACATTATCTTTCTTTGACTTGTACAACAATGAAAGGTTATTGCTGGAGTTGTACCTAAGGAGGTATGCATGAATTAGGGATGGAATTGCAGTCAGCGTTCCTTCAAATAAGGACTCTCTACGTGAAACTAAAAAATGGACAAGCTTAGATGAAAAATTATTACATTGTCATTGTTTCAGTGCTCCATTTTTCAGCTACCTCTAATGAGGATTTTTGTATCTGAAGAAGAATCCACAGAACTGTAATACTACCACAGGGATATGAAAGACTGCATCTGTCATGTATAGCCAGCTCGGGCACCATCCTATCAGTAGGTCCCTTTGGTGAGACTACCTTTAGTAATTCCAAATGTGCCTGTTTTTTAAAAATAGCCAGCATGTCCAGTCTCCCTTTTCTTGATGTGCAGCTTCCTCTCACAGTTGTTCTGGTATGAATGCTTGGGCTCGCTGTTCATATCTGCTCCAGCAGACTGCGCAAAAGGTGGTATTTTGTGAGCTCCCTCTATTAGTAAGAATAGATGCATGGTTCTGAAGCACTGGAGAGGAAAGTTTCTCTTCTCTCTAATGAAATGCATCACTCTCGCTATTTCTAGTCATTGAAGACCTTCTAACTTGGGTCTGTAATTTGCAAGTGCATTGCCTACGAGTGGATGTATTTGAGGTCATATCTACAAGTCTCTATAGTATTGTATATAAGAGTGTTCCTTTTGAAATTCACAGTCTGATTTAAAGTAGCTTACTTTTTCTGGAGAAATTTTGGTAAATGATGGCAGCGTGGTATTTAAAACTCTAAAACTAAACTGCTGTAACAGCTGTTCTAAACAGCACAGCATTTATCAAACACATGACATAGCTATGTTTTATGGGTTCCTATTTGAAATGACCTGTATGAATCATCGAGGCATGTACTGACAGTATTCCAGAAATATCATCTCTGCTTCATTGTAAATCTAGATCAGGGGACAAAATAGGACTAAATTAACTTGTGACAAAGAATCCCTGAAGGAGAAGTTGTTTTGATGGTGCATTATCAGCAGTGGTAAAGGGGAGATTACACAGCGTACATCTCAGGCACCCGATCACACGCCATGCCTTTCAGCAGAGAAACACGTTTCTTACAGTAGAGACAGGAAGAAGCCTGTGCTATAATTTCTAATTGTTCGTTCTATTACAGTATTTCATTACCTTTTAATCTAATTTCTATCCCAAATCCAGTGTAGCAGCTCTAATTTCAATTGTGTTATTCCTTATTTGTACTAATATAAAACTAATAGTCTAGTCAAAAATTCTTCTGATGATAGAGAAGAATCATACCATCATTATTCTGATGCTGAGATAGGAGAAAAGCAGTCACCTTTAAAGTCAATCTCCTGGTCTAGAGAGCAGCTAACACAGAAATTCTAACACATTTATCTAACCATTTGTATTTGCTTGGATCCTGTCTGTGCCGCTGTGAGTACATTATAGCTACGTGCATATGTCATGCATTTTGCAAAACCCAGCTGCACACGTACTTGAGCTTTGCCTTTCTCTAGAACTCCTTTTACAATGTGATTAACACGTAGGATGTGGTGGCCACGTGAGGCTTGCTGAGGAAAGATCACTTTGTATTTCCTACATTTGAATTTTCAGATATACTGCTAGATTAGTGTAACAATTTTAAATTGCATTTCCAACCTATGTATGTGTTTGAACATATCAATGGAAAGTGGTGTTCAACTCGCAAATAACCATGCATGAAGCATGGCCCCCAATCCCAACCAGACTGCAGAGAGTTGTTTTGAAAGATGCTTTTAACTGTCTGTGTCTATAGCCCAGAAATGCAATGTGGCAATATTCCACAAAAGGAAAATCTTGGTGCTGCAAAGACAACCCCACATTATTTCCTCACTCTTTTAATTGTTCTGCTGTTCACTCTTCCCATATTTTCCCACTTGTTTCTCTTTCTCCCTTCAGAGTCACTGTTGTTACCCCCAGGATTAACACTTTCTCCCAGGTGCTCCTGTGGCCTCCAGTGTCCTCTGCTCAGAGAGGCAATTTCAACACTGATGGTCACCAAGAAAGGAAATCGAGAGAGAAAAAGGTGAATGGCCACACTTGTGCAAGCCCACATGCCAGAATCTCTGGTCAGATTTGAGTAGGAGCGTAAGGGAGGATGGCTGGGAAGCAACTGCATTGGATTTTTATGGAGGAAGACAGAATGACTGCAGGGATAACATTAGGGTAGTTAAATGAACCGCAGCCAACAGACAGGGCCACAGAGAGTTCCTGGGGTAGAATGTCAAGTTTGACAGGCTACATGCAGAAATTTGGTTGATAACTAAATACATTTGAGAGGTGACAATCCTAACTGTCTGCTGGGAATGATCCCATGCTTTGTATCTTAGCAGTTCAATCTTGTATTGCAAGAAGTGAAGACACAATAAGTAGGCAGCAGAAGATACATCCGTTCCATAACATAATTTGTTATATAGTTCAGCTGGCAATCTTCCATGAAATGGATTTTAAGCTCTTAGATTTTCAAATGCTGAGAAACATTGACATTACAACTATTATCACATGCATACCTTTTCCATTGTGACCTTTTTTTCGCTCTTTTTAAAGAATTAGGTCTTTTATAGTTGATGCCTGCAGTGATACAACCTTCACGTAAAAAATGTGTCTCTTCAAATAACAGCTGCCAATGGTACAGTTCTTTCAGCGGTGGTCTGGGGACTGATCTTTGAAAACGTGAGAATCTAACCATTTCAGGCACCACAGGAGGGAAATTCACACTGCCCACATTCCGCTGCCTTCAAAAAGCCTCAATATTTTCCATTTTCTCTCACCTCTTTCTGGTGGTGTTCTGTCCCACAGCACCCTGTTTTAAGTGGAGTGGCTTACTTTGAGCAGCTTTCAGAATGGCTTATTTTTCTAGAATAACTCAGTGGATGTGTCAGTTTTCCTGGAGTGAAGCAAAAAAAGTTCAAACTTCATAAGAATTTAGTCTTCGTATTCATCTCAGCCCCAAAGCAAAGTGGATCTTTATGACATGTTTTTCTTTTGCCCTGCCCAATTTTGTTTTTAAAAGACTTGGGTACTTTCTTCCTTTTATCCTGGGAATAGTTACCATTGCCAGACTATATTTCCTCTTTTAACATTGCATGCCTTATTTCCAAGCTGTATACGTAGCTATAACACATGGAAAAAATGCTTTCATTTTTATACCTTTTAAAAATCACCAGGGTATTGTTATATATTCCTTGCTGTCTTTAATAACCACTGAGCCGCTTTCTACTCCTCAAACGTCCTTATCCATTATTTCCTTAGTTCTGGGAGTCAAGTGTTAGCCTTGACTTTGCAATGTCTGTGCATTAATACAAGATCCAAAACTGGGTCTTTGCCGACTTAGAAAAGCCCGTCCGTAGGACTGAACTACGGGTCTTCCTCACCACCTAGCGGCTGAGTCACAGCCCGACACCGAACACCAGCCGCTGCTGCTGTCGAGAACAGGGATGGAGGCTGAATTGCTGACGCTCTACCAGTTTGATACTGGGGTTATATATATGGCACTTCAATGGGACTAGCAGTCGAGGTAGATGCTAACCAAGATACTGGCTTCAATTCCAATTTCACAAAAAAAAACATTTCTGTGTACTCTTTCTGAACTCAATCCTCAGCAATGATTTTCCTGGACGGAAAGAAAACGTGCATACTTGAAGCAGCATGTTTTCCATTGTTAGTGGATTGTGTTACTTTGAGTAGATGGAAATAGGGAGTTTTGGCCATTCCAAAATGCCTGAAATCCTAGAACACAGCCACTAGAGTGCAGCTGAACTCTATTCAGAAAACAGAGAGAGAATCAAATACCTATTAAGGTGCTGTAAAAAAAAAAAAAAAAACAACAAACAAAACAAACAGGTAGTTACAGATATTCTAGCAAGAGTACTGTTTTTCCAGTACATATTTTCTTCCATTCTGTTAGGGCCATAAGTGGCATAATGTGCCTAGTTTGTCCAGAGATGCTGCAAACAAATGCAGAGGAGAACACCTAGCAGACCTTAGAAAGGATGTCTGCTGAGGAAAGATTGAAAAAAATGTCTTGCTTAGCCTGGGAAAGGGAACTTGGAGATGAGGGAAGGAAAAAGGAGACAAACTTAGTGACTTCGGGTGATAGCGATCGGTTGTTCTCGTGGCCTGTGAAAGGCTCTGCTAACAAGAAAAGCAGCTGCAAGCTTGAAAAGTAGGTACTGCAGATTGAAGAACTCTCCTGCCCAGTGTGTGGACTGTTCAGTGCAATTCAACAGCTCGTCATAAACTGCCAAACAATGCCAGCTGCCCTGTGACTCAGAAGGAACCTAGGTGGGCCAAAAGGACAACGGGAAAGCATGTTCTGTTTTGGATATGATATTCCATTTTAGCACAGTGTCTAGTATGCCTACTATTGAACTTATCAGATTGCATTTTTTTGGTGTGGTTTCTCCTTTCCCTGACAGAAATCTGTTGTTTTAAACCCTTTTGAGTCAGTGTTTGTGAGTGGGGTAATACTGCCTCTTGCACAGTGCTGAAGGTAGCTACTGGGGAGTATTTAACATCATTTCGTTTCTGCACGTGCTAATGGTTATATACGGCTCTGTAATTACGCAGTGTATCCGACGTTGCATACAGCTTGTTAACTGGATGCTGACCGAGCAGTGGCCTCCTTCAGGCCGTGAGGAGGTGCATCCCCAGGACTGCCATGCGGGCCTAGGAACCCGCTTCAGTACTCTCAACATCACAAATAGTGTTTTTGAAGTTAAAAGCAATCTTAAGCTGCAAGGAAGAGAAGCTTTCACTGCAGTCGGGTAAAATACATGTAAGACATAGCTGCTTTTGATTTTTTTTTGTTTGTTTGTTTGTTTAGTGTGTGGCTTTGCAAGGAGCTTCCAGGAGTGCAAATGCAAGCGAAGACATTTGTGCAAACGATGACAAGGGTTGGTCTGCCGTGCTCACCCTCGGCGCTGGCCATCAGCCTCCGCAGGAGCTGTCAGCCCTAGATGGCGCCGAAGCCCGAGGTATTCCCATTCCGTCCTTCTGTAGTCCGCTTTCAGTTTGCTTTGCCTTTTTTTTTTTTTTGGTAAGTGTTTAATAAAAAAAAAAAAAATTAAAACTGTTCTCTTTCAGCAACGACGACTGAACAGTAAAAAAAAAAATTATTTTTATTTCATCAGTTTTTTGAACAGCAGTATTTCAATTTTATCCAACTATTCTGCAGCTAAATATATGATTATTTTAACTCAGCCCATTTTGTTATTTTTATCAAATGAATTATTGACACCAATAAACAGCTTGTTGGCTCTGACATTGAGATTGTAAGTGACCTCTTTTTATTTAAACAAGCAGGTTTTTTTCTTAACCTAAACAAAGCTGACTTTATAGAAATTGCAGAGTTATCCAATTTCTTTTCCTCTGAAAGCAGAATCACGGCTTTCAGCTCAGATCTGTGCCAGTTAACAACATCGAATTTTGTCATTGTACCCATCAGAAGGAAGGCTTGACAACCCGATAAGAAAACAATTGCTGTTATATTCAAAGTCAAAATCTGGAGTGAATGTTGCAATTGCAGAGCATCCTGGCCATACACAAACTCAGAATTGGATTCCGATCCTAGTATAGTTCAAATTCTCTAAATATTTAAACAGCTTACTAAACAATAAGAAAACCACTAGTGATTTTGCAATGCTGACAAAAAGAAAAAAGCTTCAACAGCTTATACGCTGGTATGTGTTCATTTCAGATCTTCATGGGAAACCTTTTTGTCAACCCTGAAAGTTTTTGAGAGTGAATTTCATGCCAGATCAGAAAATATGTCACTTGTGAGACCATTTTGAGGAAAATAGTGATATTTCAGCTTTTAGTTACACTTGCAAGCCAGTGGTGCTGTCGGCACTTTCCTTTATTCCTGCAGTGTTCCTAGCAGACAGAGCAAGAAGCTGGGCCTCAGAAGAAATGCTCAGCCTTCTCATCTTTGCAGCACACATTTTTTCTTGCGGGCAGAGAAGACACCATCCCATGAATGCCAGAACGTTTCCTCCTCTACAGATTTCCTGAGGGCTTCTGAACCGGTAGTTTAGATGCATCTAAACCAGCATGGTCTGGAGGCACAGCTGCTTAGGAGGAAAAGAGAACTGCTGCTAACCAACATAGTCTCCACTATAGTTTTGGTTTTAGTGTTAGTTTTGTTTTCAATATTTATATTCCTCTCTATGACTGGCTCAGAGTTTCCAAGGAGCTGAATTCTCAAACACCCCATGCTTTCCAAATTTTCAGTATCGCCTTACATTCAAAAAAAGTATGTTCATGATAAGAGGCATTTTTTTCTCATAAGCAAGCATTTTGCATAGATTTTAATCTGCATACATGTATAGTACTATGAGTGGACTTAGAAACCATTCTTTTTAATCTTATGGATCATTATGAAGGAGGGTCAGCACAGAACAAAAATAATTATCCAGTTGGGGCAGTCCTAATCAGTTAGGTCTCATCCAAGATGTAGATTAAAGTAACAACAGCAGTGTCAGGGTAGGATCTCGCCTTGCTGCTTGTTGATAAGTGATACAACACATTCTGTCACTAGGGACAGGAGTGGCCATTGACCAGAGCCGTGTAGGGCTGTGATTTGGCTTCCTTCATCGGCTACAGTGGTGTAAAAGCTCAAAACCTTGGAAGGAAGACCCGTGACTGCTGAGCTTTCAAACACGCTTAAAGACAGCACTAGCTGGTGCTGCAACTGCAGGACGTGGTCCTTTCCTAACCTCTAGGTTCTGTATTTGTGCTGCTCCTGCTTGTTCTAGCATAAGCGGTGTCATGACCGCATGAGGAAAAAGGATCAGGGATTTGGCTGCGTTAGCTCATCTAACAAAAAATAATGATGAAATGGTTGGTTTCAGATGGTAGCTCTTCCCTGGTATGGCTTTGCTGTATGACTGTGCAACTGGTTATGCCTGCACAGAGTAGGTGGTGCAGCATAGCAAGAAAAATTTTTGGCGCTGGGTCTGCGGGGAAGTCTGGGCTGTTTCTTTTGGCAGCAATGCCAGTTCAGACTGTACATTAAATTATAACACAGGCAAAATGGATCATCCAGAAAAAAATGGGAACCCTTTTCATTTTTACAGTGTAGTTAATCTCATTTCATCATATTGTTCTGGCTGATGGGGCATGCACTACTTCTTGTTTAGGATTTAAACTTACAGAATTAAAATCCTATTTCCCAAAGTTGAGCATTCTTTTATATGCTTCTAACTTTTTGACTGTTATCCTCTGTATAGTTTAACATGTTGCAGAATTTAGACATTAGTTTCAGGTAGTTTTATTATAATTGACTTTAACAAGCTGTGACAGTGAAAACAAGCTGACGGCAGACACTGAAGTGTCTGAACTGTCTGCTACTTAGCACAGTAAGTGTTGAAAGTTTCCTACAACTCTCTATTTTTAACTACTCTGCAACACTCCCACTTGTTTCTCATCCCATATCACTTTTACTCTTAAGTTATTCAGGTTCAGTAAAGAAGATTCTGCTTTAAGCTCCTGGATGTTTGTGTGAACTGGATATATGATACCAAGTCTATGAAGAAATAGAACTGCTCTTTATTACACTTATTTGTCTTTTACGTGTTCATTGTTTCGGGTTGGTTTTGTTTCGGGTTTTGTTTTTTGGGGTTTTTTTTGTTCTATAGAAAGACATAGTTTGTCACTGATCTTAGATTCTGTGAACAAATTTTCTTTCTTAGTGTCCATACACTATCCTACTGGGCACTTCCGCTCACCACACTGGATTGTGAGGAAGTTCTGGTGATTACAAAAGTCTCACATTCAGCTGTGATTTCTGGCATATGTGCTCTGGCTTGCAGGAGTTCAGACATGAGAAGCTGGTTTGACTTCAATGCTAGCAGCTCTTCATCCAAGGATCTTCTCTCTGGTTATATCATATAGATTTGGCTGTCCTCTACTGTCACCCCATGCCACTGCATTTGGACTGTCTGCTTAGCACAGAAGTTAAAGAGAAGGCAAGCAAGCCCCATATTTGAAAACATGCTTGCAGTCTTCCGTACAGGGAGCTGCTGATCTCAAACAGTATTTGTAAACTAATAGATTCTCCAAGCCATTATGTCACTCACGGACTAACCTTGCTCAGGATATAGCCTGTCTGGATGCAGAAGTAATGAGCGTATACCAGGAGACTGCAAACACCTGCTCTGCCGGCAGAAGTCTCTCTTGTACATCAATATAAAAGACTTAGCTCTACTTTTCACCCAGTTCTCACTTAGAGAAATTCTCTCCTTGGATCACTCGAGAGTATTTGTCTATACCCTGTGTTCCTGTGTATCAGGCTCCTGAGGGCACTAATAGGCCCTAATGGCCCTGACTAACTTCACCTGGAGCCCCCACCCTGCCCATCGGCTGGGGCTGTATTTAAGCTCAGCTCAGGACCCTGCTAAGATGTTTGTCAGTGAAAATTTCAGTGGGCAGAGAGAGGTCTCCTCAGATAAGGTAATACCTGCTTTTTTCAGCAAAACTTTTGTTTTCAAGCAAAAGTTTCTGCTTTCCATTCTTCAATGCATCAGTCAGAGGTTTGCCATAGTACATAAATGGGGATGATGAAAGTCTGCATTGCTCTAATTGTAGTCATGTAAAGACACAGGCTGCTCAGTGCTCTTATTTAAGTTGCCATGTTACTTTAGGATGGTCTTGAAAATGAATGACTTCCTAACGTTGGTATTTTCTGGAGGGTGAACTTGAGGATAAGTTCCCTGATGCTGTTAAGAAGTGGGGGGGACACTGTTGGATGCTTTCTCTCTTTCCCAGCATTTCCTCTGGTTTGATGCTGGTTTGGGCTGAACTAGTTCTCCTGTAGATAAGAGGGAATGCAAGTAAGGAGTTGTATGAACCTGGTTCCTTGCTGTGTAAGATGTATAAACAGCATATAAGAGCAAGATGACAGAGATCAAGCATGCATCCTACGCAGCTGGGTGCACACAAGCTGCATGCTTGTGGTGTGATGCCAGTTGAAAAGCGGTATAGCTATTTTAGCTGGCAGTCAAGCACAGGCTATTAATTCCTGACAGGGAGTGGGACTCCATATCCGCTGTGTCACAACTGTGCAGCTATAACTGCTTTCTGATCATAGTTTTCTGGTGTGGCCATGAGAAGAAGGGCTGTACTTCTTCCCTTCTATAGGCTGTAGACATGCCTACTGTTACGTCTGCAAGGCCAGTCTCACTGAATTTCATATGTATTGTGCAGTCTGATTAACCCAGACTGCTTGAATGTTTGTGCAAAGTCCTGTTAAAGGTTGGCTATCTAAGTTTATATGTGTGTACGTCAGCTATGGAAAGCTTTTTGCAATCCCTTGATTAACAGATGAATTTCATAAGGAACTTTGAATTTTTCATGCTGCAGTTGTTGCTGCTCTTCGTGAGACCGGATGTGGGCAAGATACCTGCTATGACCTGGTAGAACCAGGCACTCATTTACCTAGGCAGGCTTGTTCTTGCTTACTAGTTTGAGCGTTTATAGGTCAGAAGCAAGTTAAATGATTCTTGCAAAATGAGACACTGATGTCTCTAGTGAAAAGAGTAAATTTAAAACCCTTCCTAAAACTTGTGAATAGAACTTCTTAGGCACAGGGTGAGACACCTCCTTTATCCCTCTGCCCCAAAGCAAATGCCCTGTAGGTACAATTTGGAGCAGATTTGGGGCCATTTTTTCCTCTCTACCTAGGCAATATACAGAAATTATCTCTTTTCATCTTGGTGTACTTCTGCAGCAACAGACTTACCTTAGTGCTTTAATGTGTTCTGTGGTATGGATGCAGCCCTCCAGAGGTTATCGGGTGAATTGATGGGGTTTTTTTGTCTTAATCCAACCAAGACAGAATCATTATTGATCAGCATGAAGTTCTGTAAAGAGATTAATATTGTGTTAAGGCTCCTGGAAATGGATCTGTATACAAATCTTGAATTTACTTGGCCTTTCCTCAGATACCATTTCTAAAGTAATATTGTTACTATTTATGTGGAGATAAATATCTCTAAATAGGAGCAAAGAGGGGATATCTCCCATGGCACATATCCCATGTAAACAACTTGCTAAGCTAAGTGCTTGTGCTGCTCAGTCAAATAAGCAGCTGCCAGTTGCAGACTGCTTTTGGATAACGTTGAGAATCTAATGGACAGCGTAGTTCCAGAACGTGCTTTGGCTGCCTGCATTAGTGGGCGGACAGGTTAACAAGAGAAGCCATTTGCACAAAAAGAAGCTCAGGTTCCCATTTGTGCTCAACACCAGTCAGAGCTACGTTAATACAACATCTATCTCACTGCAACTGCACATATAATCACATTTACTTTGCAGGAGAACATGTATTAATTATATATTAATAAAAATCAGTTCTCTCTAGGCATTCTTAGCTTCAGGCTCCAATTTCTTAAATCTCAACATCTATTGAGACAATTTTTGGTAAGTGCAGAAGTTCATTTTAAATACATAAAAGCAATAGTGTGCTTTTGTGGCTGTGAACCAAATCAAGCTCTATTACCCTGGGCTGGTTGTCAGAGCTCAGGCTAATGTCATTTAAGTCTTTATGGAGGAGGAGCTGGTGTGTGTATGTGTGGCAGAAGCCACACATGGAGGTGTTGGTGGGGGAAACAGGTATGTGCTGAGGATAGGTCTTGAGGTGATGAGGGCAGCAAGGACACCCTGTCTGCTCGCTCAGCGTTTGCAGGGTTACTGAGGAAGAAGTCCCCAGGAGCAGTTCTCACACAAGGAAGTGAAACTGGATTATGAGGGCTGGAACTGGAGGTGGTAAGCTCAGGGCCAGGTCTGTTATGGACGTATGTGGCCAGTGATCTGCTGATACGTCCTGGTTTTGAAGACAGACTCAGTGATTCTCCTGTGAGAAGAGGGACAAGCCCCAGCCCCTGACTGATGCAGAAACAGGGCATGACAGGCTCATCTTGTCTCCCTATAGGCTCTGCTCTGGGATGAGATGTTCCAGCCTGAAGCCATGTGCAAAGCAGAAAGCTGTGTGGCGTTCAGAAAAATGCAGTTTGTTGGAAATGTGCCTTAAGGACATAAGAAATACTTTCTTCAGAAAACATGAGCAACTTTATACCTCATCTTCTTAGGGGTAATATAAAATTATTGAACAGTGTGCGGAGTCACTGGTTGCAGGGACAGGAAAACAAAGCACTTCTGAGGCAAATGTTTGCAGAGTCATGAGCAGTAAGAAAGACGAGCATTAACTGCAGTCTTTGAGGTTTCAAATCGGTTCAAATCTTCAGCTGGACATGATCTTTATCAGTTCTATTGAAACAGTTCATCTTTGCTTTACGTGCTATATGTTGGTCTGAGTCTTTTGCTTATGGGTCAGTGACAGGTGACAGAGGGCCTGATCCAAAGCCAGGTGGATGGCATGGAAAGACCCAGGCTGGGGCTTGCTAGGCACTTTGGCTAGAGCTAGAGTGTACTTGCTTTACTATTAATAAAGGTACTGTGTAGACTTTAAAAATACTTTGGTTCCACCAGTTAATATTACATCCTGAACTCCTTTTGCCAAATTAATAGGGTAAAGGATTGTAGTAAGAAATTGTTGGGAGGAACAGGGTAGAAAAAGCACTGAGGTGGAGGCTGAGCATGACCCACTTCATATGTGGCTTTGGGTATTTATAGTTTGAAAGAGTTGATGAAAGGAAGAAAAATCACCTGAGACTTCTCAAATGGTAAGAATCAGTCCCAGGTGGGGAATATATAAATAGAAAGCTGGGTGGGAAGGGGAAAAAAAGTTGATTATAGAATTGTAGGTATTCATTTTACTGCAACATTTGCTGGAAGAGGTATAAACTAATTTTGTTGTATTTTTAAATGGGCACAGGCTTCGGGTGACTGCATTGCTTACAATGAGATGATACTTGCTGGTTTTCTGCAGAGGAAGCCCAATAGGCAGCTGTTAATTCTATAATGTAACCTATGGGAGCAGTTTTACCATGGCTACATTGCTTTTTAACTGTGTTTTAAGGTAAATATTTTTATTTATGAAAAAGTAGTAAACAAGCTAAAACTGTGGGCAGGGCTGGGAAAGAATTCAAATCATATTTTAAGCATAGTGTTTCTGAGGCAGAGTTAGTTATGTTCAAGTCTTGAGCCACAGTATTTCCATTTCCCAGTGTTTATTATACCAGAATTCATGAATTTAAATCAGGTCTGAACACTGATGTTTGACAGAAAGATGCTGGCTTTCCTCTCCCAACCAAGCATATCACCATTTTCCAAAGCAAACTGTTGGGAATAAGGTATGTATAGTATAACATTTAGTAACTTAATTATTTTTAAAGATGTTTTTTTCTGTAAAGCAGTAAGTTGTATTCTCTGAGTCTTGTAACAGAGAAAGCTAATTTGCTGAATAAGCTACTGGTCAGACATCAGGTGATGGGGAATGTAAGTGTCTGTATAACTGATGTTTTTCATTACATTTATTTTCCCCTGCAAGCTCTGCATGTAAAGAGGACACACATCTAAAGTGTAGCAGGAAAGAAAATAGTGTCTATTTCCACCTAGACCACAAGTATCTCCTTTACAGCTTTCTCTTACAGTACTGCTTTGCTGCAACGGAGATATGGGCCATATTGTAGCAGCTACTTCCTAAAGGCACAGTTCTCACCCCAGATAACTTATGGAAAGATCCTTCAGGAGTTACCAAAACTTCTTGGGATCCCAAGATCCACAAAGCCCACTACCTAATATTTAGGTATTTCAGCCTGCTTAGACATGTTACACTTCTACTGAAGTACCTTGCATGTATATGAAGCACTGCTGTTCTTGCACTGGTTTTGAAGGACATGATAAATAATATTTGCGTTTCTCCCAGCTGCCTAGTGCAAAGTGTTGCGAGACTAAGCACACACCGCTGTATCCTTTTATAGACCTTGTAATATGTATGACTAGCTAAGTTGAGAAGAGAAAGGAGGCTAATTTACACTTTATAAATGAGGGATTTAAAACTTCTCCAGAACAATTTAATTTTTTAGGAATCGCTGACTGTCATAATAGACAACATCTTCCTGTGTGGGTGCAAGATCTGTTCCTTTAACCTTTCCCTTTTGCTAATGCAAATGTGCAGGTGTGGATCAGCTGGAAGGTGCTTGGGTGTTAGAGGAATGAGCATAGCATAAGAACCTGTATAGCATAGAATATCACCAAGGTCACACAGCATAGAGCAGAGCAGCAGCTTTAATCCATGTAGTCTGAGTTCCAGTCTAGTGCATTAACTGTCTTCCAGAATGAGTCATCAGTTGGCATAAATCTGAACAATTTTGCAGTACAGAGGTGGTGTTTAGTTATTAAACCCAGTATTTCCTGCATTGTGGTGGCATTCAATGCATATTTAGTCAGGAAGCCATTTTGCTATTACTTATCCTTAGTAAGAAAGGATCTCTTGTGCAGGTGAGGAGTTGCTGTGCATCCAATAACCACTACAGTGCCTGGCAATAGACTTATGAGAGCACAGGTAACGGTGTGGCTGATTTGATTTGTGTGAAAACACTGGTAAGCCCAAAGCAACTAGTAGAGAGGGAGAGTGTAAAGATGACTTAGAGCCAGCTTTGTACAGCCATGGTTCTTTGACTTGAGGGAGAACCATTCTCTTCCCCTGTTCCAGTCCTATTCTTCTGGTTTTACCCTCTGTTACGATCTGTGAATGAGAGTTTGCTTTGAGTGGACATGAATTCGATGTCACATCAGGTGACCTGGAATCAACAGCCTTTGCTAGGCTGAATGCGGTCAGCCAGGCCCGCTTCAGAAGTATTTTGAACCTGTGTATAGGTAGCTTCTCATGAGCTGTGTTTAAGAGGAGTTGCAAGTGACACACAATTCATCTAAATTTAACTTCACCCTTCACAAAAGAACAATTCTGAAATGGAAAATATTGTAAGAAATAGAGTTAGGTTTCCCACTGTTGAAAGCTTATGAACAGCAGCTTAATGCAGTAAGCCTGATAATGAGGATGGAGCACAGTGTTAGCGAGGCCTTGACATTAAAGGGAAAAAACAGATGATTCTATTGGACCGCGGTGTTGCGAACAAATTATCTGTATTCAAAAGTAAGTATAGAGCAAACATTAAAATTTAATGGAATAGTCTCAGGGGGAAGGTTATTTTCATGCAGCTGAACATTTTTCTTATTAGCATAACACATGGTCACTTTTGCAACAAGCATAATAATGTTGTTCATCATCCACTTGTTCTGTGTAAAGGTTAAATCTCCTTGGAAGTATAGTCAAATAGACTAGTTTCCTATCCGCTTTGGAATGTAGTTCTCCCTGTGATGAGGGCATATTTGAGTTCTAGGCACTACTTCAATGCCAGTGGAAACTATGCATTTTTTTTTAATATTTGAAAGGAAGGGTAGTGCTCATGCTTTGCATTAGCCAACTTTGGAGATCAGACTTCCTTATGAAATGTCTGTATGTACGCATCTTAATCTGTCCCTTGTGAGATAAATGGGATTCTTACTCTGCACAGAAAGCATGGAGAGTGACTTGGTTCCAAAATTTCAAAGCTGGGTACATGAAGTGAGGCACCTGATTTCTTAACAAGACATTCTTATGTTCTGAAGAGATCAGTGGTGGCAGGCACTGGCTTATTAAAGATGCCTAGAAGTTGAGGCTATATTTTGAGTATTTTTGAGCCCCAGTGATTGCTGAGGTTGGACAGGGCTGGTTGGTTATAACTTCAGGAGTAACATTGAGGTACATAGCTCCGTTAATAGACCATGGATTGCACTGGGAGTCAGATTGTTGGGAGTTGGTCACTGCTTGATTCTCCCATTAGTTCAGAAGGATGGTGACCTTTGGGAGCCTTTTCCCTTTCTGTGCTCTTTCAGCTGTGCTGCCTTCTTCATTTGTGAAAAAGAAGCAGAATGGCTTTACAGGCTTACTATGGTCTGCTGTATGGATGGTCTCAATCACGGAATTAAAATACTATTGTTAAGTAGAAAGTTCAGTAAGGAATCAGTGAGCACTGAAGCTATAATTACTGGAGGCTGAAAATGACTTAAGGTACATGCTAGCTAGTGTCTGGGCCCAGCTGAAATCACCCTCTGAAAGTTAAATATTTATTGCAGTGAAGTTTGTTCCAAGAATATTCTTTGCCTACTCTATGATCCAAGTCTATTACCTTCAGGATTTTTTAAGCATTTCATATAATAGCTAGAGGCAATAAGTTGTTGCAGGCCATGCTTTGTACTTGGTCCACTGTTTGCTTTTTATCTATTGTCACACTTGCTGTTATGAGCAACACACCGCCTTTTTCATACAGAACTTCTGCCTAGCTCTACTCTTTCCTTACTCCCTCCTGCGCTAGTCACTGCTATTTTTTATTGCTACTAAAACTAAACCCAGTTCTACAAAGATGTATTTATACACAGCATAAACACAAACTGTATGTGAGTTTAAGCTTGGTTTCCTGTCTGCTCTCTTTATGCAACCATTTTAGTTTCTTTTAAAAACAAGTACTTTAAATCGATGTTCTCAGGTTTGCAGTGAGAACACTGTACTTGCTCGCCTCAGTACCTGTCATTGAAGACCGCCATAGGCCTCTTCCAAAAAAGTTATAGACTTACTACAGCAGGAACTGGGTAATCTAGTGATAAGAGCAGGAGACTAAACATGGATGAAATCGGATAAATGTCTTGAGCCTTTGATCAGTCAGCTGTGAAATGGTTCTACCAATGTCCTCATCACGGGAGGACTGAATACCCAGGACTGTTCCTGCTAGGTCTTGAGTTCCTCGGCTCCTGCTGAGCTTCCTCACTGAAACACTGAGTCACTCATGGAGATGCATAGGACCTTGGTGGATCTGGCTGATAATCAGCAGAAAGGACATGTACAGAACACTCCATTACTACCCATTATTTTTGGAACACTAACATATAAATATGTATTTGTTGCAAATGTAGGCTGTGACTAAATCATTTCTGAATTCCCTGAGTTATGACTGGTCATGTTGTATCAGGAGTTCAATTTTTGCATGTAGAAAACAACCCACTGTGATTTAAATGTAGATCAGCAGGATTTGTGCTCCTAACTTGGAAGCTTTCATATACCCTATGCAGGAAGTCTATTTCCCATTCTCCCTTTTTGATACTGTAAATCATGGTTAAACTTTTCCAGTGTACAGGTGCGTATCCTGAAGTGGTGAAAACTGTATGGTCAGTTTTTTCAATTTTATTATGAATCTTACAGTACTAATTTTTCTCCTTTAAAGCTCTAGTGTTTAGAGTGTTTAGATTTTTATAAAAAAATAATTTCTTACCTTTGCAGTAGAGATGAGAATCCAAAGATCTCAAATAACAGAACCTGAATGCACACTTAAAATGTACTTAAATATGTCAAAACTCATTTATGTAGCTTGCTGTTTGCTGGACTAAAGTCTTACGAGTAACACTGAGTCATTGTATTGTGGACTTCAGACTGGAAATCTGCCTTGGTATGTATGGTCCATGTTAAGCATGCAAGTACAGAGTGCTTAGTGTCTGCAACAGGTAAGTGCTTATTCTGTGTTTAAAAACAAACAAACAAAAACCCCACAAAAAATCAACCAAACAAAACCCCGCCTCAGGCTTTAAACACTGAAAATGCTAAGTAATGTCACTGTTCAGTATTTTCATTAGTTATGGTCTCTCTCTTATTGGTAGGTATTAACTAAAGCCATTAAAAGCTATGGAACATTTTATAACATAATCATTTTAATGAAGACATTCAGGACAGTAGAAGCAAACTATGAACAGTTGCTAAATATTTCTGAAATGTGAACCCTGTAGTTTGTCACTCAGAAGTGATACAATTTTATACTCACTCCATCTTTAGTTATTCATAAATCTATTGTGACGAGCTGCATCTCCTTCTAGGTTAAAATCAAATGTCTCTGATAGTGAAGATTAGACACTATACACTGCTAACACTTAAACTGGTTCTAAAACCAGAGGTGATTACTAGGCCTTGGTCCCTTGCTCAGTTTACTTATGCTCTGTTATTCCGCTTGAGGACATGGAATATTGTTTATCCTATCATTCAAAACTCAACTGGATGATGACAGGAGACACAATTTAAAGTGAGTTTAAAAAAAAAGAAAAAAAAATCCTGAAGACTATAGGGGAGATGACTAACAACGCTTAGGGTTTTGATTTACAACTGGAGACAATGCCAAGCTTCACTTGAACTGTGAAGCAAAGTCCCTATTTTGTTACAAACAGCAGCCAGCATAAAAGAAGAATTTAAAACATTTACCAGCAGTAAGGACGTCATCAAAAATTGCCTAATCTATCAAGTTTGTAGTCAAAAAAAAGTGATCATGTCAGCTAGTCTTGACTTTTAAGGTCTATGTTTTCCTGCCAGTTTTTAAATGGCTGGAATGTTTACCTGATGGAAACAGTTGAAGCTTTGCGGTTTGTCTTTCCAAATTAAGATGGGCAAAGCACTTATGCGGTCCCATCCTGTTTATTGTGTTCTGAGACTGAGAGGGACTGCATGATTTTACAGGGCTTTTTTCTAGCTGTTTACTTATATGCTGATCCTCCAGATGACCAATTTGTCTTATGACAGTAGAAGTAACTACAATGTCTGTTACCTGTGTAGCCTGTGGGAAGCATATTGAGTGGCTCGCCATTTGTTTTCATTTTATATAAATATTGACCTTCTTGTAGCAAAGGAAATAACATCTGTAGGGTTGTACTGTGCATTGTACTAATAGATCAGCTCAAAGAAAACTTAAAGGTTGCTACTTAAGTACCCATTTCATTACTGCAGTTATCGGTCTGTAAATATGTAAAAATGCATCTGTGAAGGAGAAGGTGTTTGAAATTATGTTCATGGTTCAAGATGCCAGATGTAGAAGAATTGGCCTTCCATGGAGGCTTTGCACATTAGTACACGTATACTTGGGCACAATCATATTTTGTAATCACTGTAACATTTTTTCAGAAAAACCATAGCTAGCAAAAGTGTCTCATCAGCAAGGGTTATTTATAATGATACTAGACTGGAAGCAGACCTGCAGTAGGGATCCTCTAAAGAGGACTACAATGAAACAAATATGCTGTTCTACTAATAGCAGGAAAAGTGATTTCTAATTTTTCTGCTTTTAAAAGCCAGAGGTTTTTAGAAGAGTCGAGACTTCTGTATCTAGTTTTAAGTGATTGATATAGGAGTAAGCACACAGTGATCTTAACATATTATGCAGGGGTAAGATACTGTGTCTGTTGTAACAGCCTGCTGTCACTAAGACAAAATAATGTACTGGAAATTTGCAAGTGAAATACTGAAATCAAATGAATTTGTGTAAGAAGGAATGAGCCTTTCCTTGTCAAATCCACTCACTCCTAATTACAATCCCAGCAGGACAGTAACAGGCTGGACTCAGCAGGTATGTTTTAGCTAATGGAAATCACTAGCCTACACTTCCAGGAAAGGGGAGGGAAGAATTTACTTTGGATTCTTTAATGGAAATGGAAGAATATAAAGCTAGTAATACTTCAGAGTTGCTTGGCAGTCTCATGGACCGAAGTCACTTAGTATAGTCTGTTTGGTTTTTTCCCCATGTTGTGACTGTCTTTGCATCTATCCCAGACTTAAAGCTCTACATTTATAACAAGTTGTAACAAGTTTAAATGAGTTTTCCTGGATTAGAATACTGAATTCCCTTAAGAGAATGCAAATAAGCTGCATATCACCACCGTGGTATCGGGAATCTTACTTGGCCCTTCTATCTTTCTTCCAAACAACTTTGGCACACACCTTGTTATTAGCAGATTCTGGGAGCTATAAATGGAGGATGATTTATCCTGTACTGAATCCAGTAAAAAGGCTGCCAGTATTCTGAATGGAAATTAAAGCAATCATATGATGTTCATTCTTTTTATTTCCTTACCATTAGTGTCTTGCACTAGTTAGATATTCAGTGTATCATGACTACTATTAGTGACACTTCTAAATTATTTGTTCTAAGCAGTTCTTATCACTATATGTTCAATTTAGTTTCAGCTATTTTGAAACTGAAAATGCTGATTACAAAATCAATCTCTGTCAGTGTATGACTTTGGATACTGGGTAATGCTACTTTTGTCCTGGTTCTTTCAAAAATCAATAGAAAGGCCTGAGAACATTTAATTGAGAATTGGACTGAGCCTCTACACATTTGTCCTTTAATACTCTAAAATCTTTCTATTTAGAACAAGGTAAAATTATATAATCCTTTTACTCATTCAAGTACTACTAACAAAATTTAGTACATTTTGGCACTTGGAAATGGTGGGCAAGTTTGTTCATATTATGCTTTTATTGGAACAGGGAAAGGTAAAGAAAATGAGCCACTATTTTTATTTAATAATAGTATAGATCAAATGTAACATAGGTATTTTTCTAGGAATTACCTAACATTATCTAAACATGCTATCTAGTAAAACATGCCTTTTACTTTGCATGAAATCCCTGTTATCACAGGTGAATATTTTAATTGCTTCTAATTGGAGGTATGATCCAGTTTTGAAGTCAACTATAAAGCTCCAATTAATTGCAAAGGGTTTCTGAAACAAATATATCTAAGTCAGCCTATCTGGCTGATTTATGGCTGTCTCTGGCCTGTAATACCATGGTAACAAAGACTGTTATGCACCATTTTTATCAGTAAGTGGTACATAAAGTTCCCTTTCCCTTGACATTATGAATGCAGACCCACAACACTTTGTGGGGTGTACTGGTAATGTTCACCTGCATTCTACTTTCTACAGCAGTATATGGTTTCTCCTTATCTCAGGCACAGGTAAAATGTTCTCAGTTTCAGGACTGCTGAGTAAAAAAAGAAACAGAAGAGAGAGTAGGCAAATGAATGTTTCAGATCATGGTGCAAAAGTCATTTGTTTGTTAAACAGTTCCTGTTATGATTAAGAAAGGATCCTAACATGGAGGGACAGCTGAAAGGAGCAGAGAGAAATAGTGTTGTACTCAAGTAAGGCAGGCAGTATTTCAAAGAGCAAGGGATAAAATTTATGAAGGAAGAGGGAAAGCCAAGGGAATTACTTGCTGAGGCAAAAATGGATGAAAAGGTGATGAGATCTTCAGAATAAATCTTTCGAAGTAGATACAGAGTTTAGAAGGGAGCCTGTGGGTTATGAGTCCAGAGACAGTAGTAATCGATGGATGCCCACACTTTCTTCAGGAAAGAAACAGACAAAAAGCAATTGAAATCTGCACTTGTTTCCCTAGTCACTGAGAGCTCTGCCAAACAGGGACTAAGCATATGCCTAAAACTAATTTTAAAGAGGAACACATCAATGAATCTTTGCATTAATATGCTCTACCTGTACTGGCCTGGGGTATGTACATCAGAGTAAACTATAAGGATTCCACTGGGTGAATTAAGGTTGGGATAATCGTATTCAATAACAAATCAAGACGGACTGGCTTTAGCTCACCTCTCTTCAGTCATCTGTCTTACCTAATCTTCAAGGTGGCATCTAGCAAACGAAGAGAGAGAGAGGCATCTTGTATTTGTTTCTTTGCTCAATAGTCCTTGTCTAAAATGCAATCATGTGAAGATAGCTGGGTTCATTTGCTCTCTAGAAATGTGCAATTCTCTTCATGGCCTTTCAAGGGGGTTGAGGTGACCAGCTTAGCCGGGAGGAATACGGTTAAATGAAGCAAATAGGCACTAAGATTAATTTTTTTGTTGCAGTTTCACTGATTTCAAAACTCTCTTGTGAGAGATGTGGTGGTATGGCTTTTTTGTTGGCAGTGCTTAAAGCATTAGTTTGAACTTAAATTCAGTCAACTTGTTTGAGTTGTTTGGTTTTCTTGCACAAGCTTGGGGACAGTCATACTAACCTAAGTAATCCGAAAAGAGTGAACATATTGATCAGTTCAGAATAAGGTGGAAATTTTCTTTGAAATCCATAAGGTCTATACTTAATTCTGCTTAACTTCTTGAAAAGAGATCAACAGTGTGAATGTATATTACTGTGCTAGATGGACTCAAAGTACATTTCTTTCACTTGTAAATTTGCTCTGTGCTTAAAGATGTATTAACAATCCTATGATCTAATAAACAGCTTCCCCTGCAGTGATGTCTCTTACAGTAATACATGTGAATTTGTGTTTTCTCAGGGGTGTTTGTGGGTAATAGGTTCTTTAGTAGCTGTATATTTCTGACAAATGGTTAAATCTAGAGCAGATAAATCAGATAAAACTGAGTGTTTTGTTTGAGCCGTGGGGTCAGTCCCTGCACCCTGTTCTATTTATGGCACAAATTATCTAATAAGTACCCAGGAAGACTATTGTTAGTCTTACATGCCTACAAAGTTAGGGAGTGAGCTTCCCTGCAGCTCCCAATTACAATGCTGATCCAAGCCATTGGCAAAACCCATTCTCCTAGTTAGGAAGAGGTGTTGGCTGCAGAGCCAGTTTCCTGATGCAGTTTTGTTTATTTTTATGGGATGTTTAATTCCCTGTACACTGCAGGTCTTGAACAGCAGCAGGTAATGTCCCTGTGCTTGTTCCTACAGTCTCTCTGCAGCTGGCACTTAGCTTTGAGATGTTCCCCTTTAACTCCTAAGGGTGAGTGACACTATGTGCAATGTTATCTTCTTGAGGGTCTCGTGCAACTTCTGAGAAGTTGCACACACACTTCCAAATACATCGGGCACCTTGTGTGCCTTTGCCTAAGGTAGGTCTGTTTTCCCACATTTAAGCTGCTTCCTGCTGTTTCTACTACAGTTATGTGAAGATGCGGAATTCCTTCCCACAGATAACTCTGCCAAAATACAAGACAGCAGTTACCTCCCTACTTCCAAGCACCTTCCTTGCTTTTAATCACCCCACCAGCAGTTCCAAATGGAATTGCATAAAGAACATAAATATTGACATCTTGCTACAGTGTGTTTGGTTTTTTAGATTACAAAATCTGCCGTTCCTTTTTGAAAACTCAATGTTAAATTCTGGAAAAGAGCAAAACAAATTTTGCCTTCCGTGCTTGTCTGTCTAGGCTAGATTTTGAAATTAATACAGCTTTCAAAAAATTGTCAGAAGAACCTACTTATAGGACTACCGTGTTCCTCGTGTAAAATAGTTCAGGCTCAGTGGTCCTGGCTGTATCTAGTCCTGTAGCCTTTGTACATGCTTCTGAAACATTCAGAGGGTCTTAGGTTTTTCCCTTTTCTAGTAACTATAATTTTTAATATCTGTTATTCTAACAATCCCACTTTTGATTTCTTTGTTTGATATTGGACTCAGTTCTAGGAAATTTTTCTTTAATAAATAATGTCTTCCCAACTGAATAAATACTAGAAAATTGGATAGTAGCAGCTAAATGTGGAAATTCCTCAGTACCTGTTATCATTAGTGTGATTTGGCAGTGTGCAGCAGAGTATGCAAAGACCAGCTGTTATCACAACTGCTAGATTTAACTTCACCTTTTTTGGTGACAATACAGATCAAGGTGAGACACTTATAATGAAATGACATAGCATTACAAAACTGTTTCTTTGTCTGCAGATCAAGTCTTTCTAGACAACCCCCCTGGGATTTATCATGCTAGTTCTTTAGTGGTGCATGAAAGCTTTTGATTACAGTATCATGGTACTCCCAGAATGTGCAGCGGATTCTTGAAAATAAGTGTAGTTTGCATCCTGAAACATCCTCCCCCTCAGATCTGTCATATGATTGAGCCTCTCTGTCTAAGAGCCAAGTGGGAGATGGAACAAAGGAAATAATTGTCATTTTATAAATCTTCAGAGAACTACTAAAAAGCCTTTGTAGTTTTTTCTCTCTCTTTTGTGATGATTTCTTATGCATGACACTTTGAAAACAATGGTAGATTATAAATTCATACATAGGTTAAACAAAAGTGTCAGAGTTTGGACAGGCTTGACAAATCCCTTCTCCTGCATAAGCACATATAGCTGATAAAGTGAATGATAGTCTGAAGCTTACAACACTCAGTAGGGATAGTTATATCTTTATATAGAAAATTACTTCATGTGCTGTGAGTTGTTTAAAAGTTGTTGACTGTGGTCTAGTGTCAAAGCAAGGTGCAACTTGGCTCTGCTTCTGAAAGGGCAGAAAGTTCTCTATCTAAAACATTAGACTGCCACTGAGTTCAAGAGAAGGCAGTGGTTATCTCTGCTGCTGAATCATGTGAAAACACAACTAATATCTTCAGTGTGCTGGTTGAACTCACTTAACAGGCTTCTTCAGAAAATACAGTTATGCATTGGAAGTCAGCAAGGAACAGAAAGAATCAGAGCCTCGTCTACTTGAATTACTACATGAAATGTTGAAACCCTGGCCTGATGCACAAGAGCTCATTTTAAAGGAAATCACCTGGCTATATTATAAATGCAAAGTTTACCCACTCCTCTCTATTTCTGCAATCTGGTCCCTTTATGTATGAAAGAACATGTTTATAACACCCCAGAGAAGGTCAGATGTTTACTGTATTTAAGTTCAGGGCAGTAAGCAGGAAGGATCATTCACAGGCAAGTGGATTGCCTACACAGGACACTGACCTAAGGACATCAGAATTAGAGTTCTGCTCTAGATTCTTGCAGGAGGGTGAGAGGATAATCTGCAAGCGCCAATCAAATTAAGATGCGTGTAAACACAGAATGCTCTAAACCACAACTCGGAAGGAAACACTATATTAATTTGGGGTGAAACACTGAAATAATTGACAGATGTGACTTCTCTATCTACGTCAGACTAAAATGTGTTTAGATCTGAATCTTCCTGTTCTTTAAAGTGTCTGGAATTAAAATCAAATCCAGAAACTGCAGCATGTGATGGTGGGGCACAGCTCTTACAAACCAACTGAAGTATCACCACAGAAGATTTGACGCATTTTAATGAAAATTTGTAGTAGAAAAACTAACCACCCTTAGACAACTAAATGTATTCATGCAACATAACCCATTAGTTTTTCTCCCTCAAAGATCAATATTTAGAACATTCAGTATTAGCCAGAGTGAAATGCACAAATGGACCAAATCCTATTGACTTAAACATGTAGGATTTGAGTACTTTACATATCTCTGGTCTACTGATGGGCCTTTAATTGGTGATGATACTTAATGTGTCATTTCTAAATTCTTTCTAAAATCTGCCATCTAGAGTAGGTGCCAAGAACCCAAATTCTGGTCATAAGCTTTTTGAAAAATGTGTTGTTGCTGGGTTTCAAAATTAAAACAATGTTTAGAGAACCTGATCTAAAGGTAGTTTGCTAACTGGAGCTAAATCTTAATGCCATGAGTGAAAAATAATCTGGTTCAATGGATGAAGCAATAAGCTTAATGTAGATACACCAGCAGCCTTATCTGAAACTTGATGTGAATAGAAGTCTTAACATACATTTATTTCTGAGGTTTTGGAAGCACATAATGAATATATAAGTAATATCATGGTTTACCATTTATTTGTTCCTAAACACTTTTTCATATTCTGTAGCAAAGCAGTATTTAGTTTCCTCTGAAATTGAGACTACATTGTTTTAGTGCTAGTATAAATAAGTTAGTCCTGGATTTAGAGCTTCCAGTTTGCATTAACAGGAGAGATAAATGAAGAAATGAAGGGGGGGATGTAAGGTGGGAAACTGAGGTTACTTGTCTACAGTTCTCCCCTATCTTTTTGCAGCCTTGTCTGTTTAGACTGTCTGGCTCCTTGTAGCAGCGACTGTTTTATTTTCTCTACAGAACCTCATGCAGAGTTGAGTGCCATACTGAAAGACAGTAGCAGAGCTTAGAAACACAGATTTATCAAATACTACTGTAGTGACTTAGTCGAAAGAGCAACTAAGTCTTGCACAGTACTGCTTAGGGATGTCTTTACAAACACGACTTTCCAATGGTCTTTTGAAAAAGAATGATGCGGTAGACTCTGAGGAAATTAGTAGTTATGGAGATATGTTCTACAGATGAACATATGAATCAGACCAGCCTATTTGAGTGTTTTAACACATTTTAAAGGGCTCAAGATCTGGAGTAGCGACCAAAATATAGTTAACTGAACCATAGCAGTTTTGTCTGGCAATTTATCTGATTTTGATTTTCTCCGGCCTTTTGATTTGATGCAAGCATTTGACATTGATTAGGCCGCGTGGAGGACAGAGGCACTGGAACCCCTTGGGCAGCCCTTCATCACCATAAGAAAGCACAGGGAGATGTGTGAGCTTCATCCAGGTAGACTGTAAAGGGCTTTACAAACCAACGTACCTGCTACACAGAAAAGAACACATCAAAATGGTGACTTTCTAAGTAGAAAGGAAAAGGTCCTATGTGATTAGGACCGGGATAAAGGTATCTTTCCTTCTGAAGAGATCTGAGACATGTTACAAAACACCTAGAAACTTCACTAATACAGCCAGTTTACTTTGTAGCATCACTTCTGTACTTAACAGAAATGGTGGCAGTGGAAATCATCTCGGACTTAGATTGGTAGAAATACTTCTTTTCCCATACTGGGACAGTTATCCTGGGATACAATGTTTTACCTTAGGCAGACTAGGCCACTGTAATTGTACTGTAATAACTGAAGTAGCAAAACTGCAGTTAAGTACTTAAGCACTTAAAGCAAATTGGAAATTTGCTTTTGATTCCATTGGAAACAATTTTACTTTTTCTCACTTCATGAGTTTTCCAATTGCAAGTCAGGGCAGCTGCAGTCAATTGCAGCCCTTGGGCTGGTACATATGAGGGGGTTCCCACGGGGTTCAGGCTGTAGAGACAGAGACCGAGAAACTCCAGAGGTAAGAATTGCCAGGTTTTTCTTTGTACTTGTACAAAAAAGTGGGTGGTTCTATTGAGGTAAAATTAATATTCAGTTTTGAATTAAAAATGCACTCTGACTTTTAGAGTACTTAAAATGAGGTTTGGGGCAGAAAGTATATTTATTATTGAAATAAAACAAAATATTTGGGAGAAATTTGCCAGAGGCAGGTTCTGTTTGGTGAACATGGTTGGCTTAAAGACAACAAACACCATTGGCAAACCAAAACAGCTTGAGGTCAGTATGCTTTACCCTGCACAAACATGTATGTAAACAAATTAAAAACAACCGTCTGGGTTTAAACTGCTCTCAAGAGAGACCCATAAAGGATAGGGTAAATGAAGCACTCGGTGGCTAAACATACAGGGTTAATTAGGCACAGACACACACACAAACTCAAGAAGTATATCCGAGTATCTCTTCATGAATTTACAGCAGGGGGAACACTGAGCAGGAAAAAAACTCAGGAGTTTTTCAAGAGCACAGAACAGACTTATAATCCTTTCTTGTAAGTATTTGTACCACATCTTGTATCAAGCTGGCTTAGAATCATTCCTTTCTGGGAGAGAAATCTTTCGTATCATGTGCCAGGTTAAAATAGCATATCGTGACTAGCTCCATTACTCGAAAATATGTCAGAATCATGAAAAAGCATGAGTTCCTCTGCTTTTATACTTCTCCCTCGTCCTTGCAGGATGGTATTTTTATAGCTTGATTTCCACTGAAAGTGCTCTTTGAATGCACAGCCATCAGCTTTTATGCTCAACAGCCAATTAGTTTGCTAGATCTAACCAACACAGTGCTTCCCCACAGCAGTCTCGCCTTCTGTGCCTTGGACAACACGTACTTTTGTATGATGTCCTGGCAGCTGAACCCTGCTGCAGCCAGCTACCACATCTGCAAGGGAGGAAAAGGTGACGCTGAAGGGCTGCTGCCATCAGCCTATGTGCCAGAGTGCTGATCACCCAATGGCTATTGCTATGGTGTGACCCACGGGGAGAGTGCCAGCATCTGGATTCTACCCCCTCAAATCTGATAAAGTTGGACAATATAAAAAAAAGACTTTTTTTCTCCACAGATCTGATGGTTTGTGTATTCAGTTATTAAACCTGCAAAGATTTCAGAGTTCAGATGTGCATCTTGGGACTACACCTACACCTGTGTGCCTTGATAGACTGCAGCAGACTAAGCATCAAGCGGCAAATACTGCATTGCACTTCAGTAGTGGCATGATTATGAATTGTCTTGTAAAGGCCATAACTAGCAGACATGAGTGATCATGTACTTTGAATCCTGCATGGTGAAAGGGGATATATGTCATAGGTCTTAAGGTCCTACAAAAGTCTACAAGTTTTGATTAAAAATCAATATTCACCTCAGCATCTCTTAATACAACCGGATGCTTGTGCTTTTAATGTGAAAATTAAAATCCTGGCGAGTCTCTAGTTAGCTGTGTGAAGGAAGCTGATGGAAATAATAGGAGGGGTGCGAGTGTGAACTTCTAATTTACTGCCAGATCTGGCAAAACTTCTGGCAGGCCTTTGCAGAGAGGGTCAGAGACCCAGAGATGCCATGGGCCCATGTTTTAGGGTTGGATTAGTCAGTCCTACCTTCCCTTGTTTGAGAAACTTGATAGTGAGTTTCTCAAAACAGTGACAGTTTTCCTTGTCCTCTGTCCCCAGCTCATGGAAGAAACTTGGTTCTCTACTGTTATTGATATTACACTGTTTAAGCTACTACAAGTGTGATGATGTGACTAACCTGATGTAACAGTACTTTATAACACGTTTGGGGATAGTCAAACAGTACTGGGCAAGAACTCATGTTTGACATATATTAGTCAAACCTTTTATTAATCTCACTGTCAGTTTTCTTCCATAAAAATTAACCAGGAACTAGACTTTAAGTGACCCATTTATTTGCTAGAAGAGAGTACACTGTAAGGACAACTTAAAAGCCATTAATTCCGTTTCAGAAAGCATTTCTGACTTAAAAGTTAATGTTTGAATGTCTTATTTAGATACTTTAAAATGAAAATATCAACTTCTCTGTTTTAAAGGCATATTTAACATCAAAATTAAGTACAGTTAACAAAAACGATTTAAAAACTAATTCTGCATTGGAAAAAAAGCCCTCTTTTCTATCTAAAGGAAAAGTGCTGTTAGAGAAGTAGATGTAGGGCCACTCTTAGTCAGTGAAGCTTAGACTTCTTGCAATCGGAAGTCTTCCAGCAATTGTTTTTATTCTAATTGCTTTGTCATTGCAAGTTAAGGATGTTTGGTGTTTACTCCAGAAGTTCCTGCCTCCTGAATATTTTCATGCTTGGTAGCAACTTTCAGATTTCAACCCTGCTGCCTAGTTCAACTGACCTGAAAGCTTGGTTATTGAATTAGGAAGATCATGACCACAAATTCCTATAGATCCAAGCTAATTTGGCTTCAGGGTGGAAATATTGACATTTAAATGTATTTCCTACATCTTTTAACAAAAAGATAGCCGATGTCTGGCTGGCTTGACACAGATCAGAGTAAAGTTGCTATATAATTTATAGTAAGCCCATGTATTGTTCAGCTTCATTCCTGACAGTATGATGCCTCAGGCTCAGTATAGATACTAGGAGTCATTAAGACCAAGGCAAATCCTTTGATATGTCATTGTATAGTCACTCATAAAAATAATATGATGGGGATTTTTGCTAGTAAGAAAGAACAAAGCAAATCTTTTGAGTGGTGGGATTTTTTTTGTATTTTTCATTTGGCTTTGAATTTTGAAACTCGGTGATTCACAAGCTTTGCCCATTGGTGCCAAATTTTGAAAAACACTATTGCTTTTTCTTTGATGGACCTGATGGCTCCATAAACTGTCAACCTTTCCTTAATCCTGTTAGGTGTAAGAGCAAGGGGTAATCAAAACCATATTGCAGTTATTTCTATCTCTCTGGTGGTCTGGGAATGCATCTGTGCTATTCTGTAGTAGTGACAATACTGAAATAGTGGCCTAAGGGCTAGCTGTGTACACAATTTTAGGAGACATAAGAAGCTGAAAGAAAATACACTTAAATGCTCTTCATTGACATTAGAATGCCAAACTGGGAAAACAGATTATTTTAAGCAGCTGTCTGACCAACTTCAAAGTAGACTCGTAAAGCATGGAAAGGCACAAAAGGGGATTTGTAAAGGATAAGGAAAATCATGGGAGAACAAGTTTTTAAATAATCCATAAAAATAGCAAGATAGTAGTACAGATGTCTGAGGATAGTAAAAGAACTGGGCCTACTGAGGCTTGACCACTCACTTCAGAACCAAAACCAAAGAAAATTATCCTTCCTCTCTTCAAGCTGTCCTTTTTGCAGTATCTAAAACTTCCTGAGCTCTCTTCACATTACATCAGTAAAGTTCTCCCTAGCTCCTGTGGCTGTTCTTTTAGTCCATCTTCAAGTTGATTGCACAGCTGCAGGAGAGGTAGGTATTCTATCAGTCTCCTCCTGCTGTTACAGCCTGTCATTTTATTGCCTCTTTGATGAATCTCAACAGCTTTAATTGATTTTAAAAATAGAAGTGACAAAAACAGGATAAAACCAAAAACATATCACCCATTGCTTTTCCTGTGTAGCATATTATAATTGACTTTCAGAGCAGCCAACAGCAATGTTCATAGGAGTTCATCCAGCAGTCTCCGAGTTGGAGCCCACTTCTGCAACATGAATGGTTTACCAAGAGGTGAGGTGGGTTTTCTGTTACTCAACCACAAAGAGCCTGACTCAGTGAGGGAACAAAGTTCTGTAGTCTGTGTTATGCAGAAAGTCAGGAGGGACTTTTCATTGTTGGTGAATGTGACGCTCAGCATGTACAAACAGTAAAGTCTGGAAGATCAATTATCATTTCATCTCCTTTTAACTGCGGAAACTGCTATAGTTCTTACAAGTCTTACACGCTTCACTCAGGGGGATGGGGGAAGCTTTTAAATTCCTGGGTTCCATAATTGGAAGTGATGGAGAATGATGGTTGAAATTGGCCCACCTTTTCCTATTAGCAGGCTTCTTGTTTGTCTTGATCTTTGTCTTGCAGATCCACCATAATTCCCATTACACAGTGGCAAGATGGGAAGGTTTATAATGAGGAAAAGTCTGTAGTGAATGAAAGAGGAGGGGAAGACCTTTTAAAGTGTGTCTAAAATTAGCAAGATGTAGTAGTCTCTGCTTTTGTTTTGGAGAACAGTAATGTGGTAAATTGAAATTTGACTAGAAGTTACTTCTTGAATTGGAAGTATTTCTGATCTTTCAGAACTGGTGTTGCCTGATAAATGGCTGCCCTTGTTCTAACATGGACAACCTGGATGGTACATGTATGGTGAGAAGTGGTACTGTAGGACACTGGAATTGATGGCATAACAGAGTGGGAACAGCATATAATACCAATAAAAACATTCTGAAAGACTGAGCCTTGTCTAAATGGGACAATAATGCAGAAGAAAACACTGTTTCCCTTTTAATTGTATAGGTAAGTTGCAGTGCTTATTAATAAAATACTAAGGCACAAGAGGATGTGTTTTATTGCTCTAGTAATAGTTGCTTTGGGTGTGTTGAGAAGTAACCTTGGACCATCACTTCCTCTTAGCTGATAATTAACTAGGAGGATCATTACAGCTTAGATTAAATTTACCAGCCTCAGAAAGCCTTGCAAATAAGATAAATGCAGGGTTGGAGAAGACATTATTGTTCATGAGATGAGGTGGCTTTCTGCAGAAGTTATTGGACTGGGAGCTAAGAGACCTGACTGCTGTAGCTGCCCCAGGTACAAATTTCTGTTCTTGCTAGGTATGCCACTTTGAGTTTAGTTGCCCTCTTTCCTTCCAATCCTATGTTTATTTTACCTATTTATACCTTGGTCTGGCCCCATAGCAAAACTAATTGGATAGACAGTCCTGTTTGGGCTGTCGTGGTCTGTGAAGAATGGAGTGTACCTGCCACAAGCTAGTAGATGTAAGTAATCTTCAGGGAAGTTTTGCTTGCTTCCCATGTATATTTCTGAGGTCTGGTAAAGGCCTGGAAATGTGAAACTGTACAGGAAGTTCTCCCTGTTTCTCCAAATTCTCATAAGCTAATGTAGAGTTTAAATAAAATCATGAAGAAATTTCAGACGCAATGAGAGACGCACATATTTTTGGACCCCAGCTAGTCTGGCTAAATTCTCTCTGGCTGGTATAATTCAGAATAGTGCTGATAAGCTTGGCCAATGCAGAGTTTATACTTCATTTCAGATGGATTTCATTTGATTGGCTTTGAGACAGAACAAAACAGCAACAAAAATTCCACACAATGAACAGCAATGTTCAGAACTCTGACAGCTTTTCCCCAGCATGCTGCTTTGATTCACAAGGTCCTTAAGCCAAAAACCTGTCTTGTTCTGATTCCTGACCTACAGTAAGCAACCTAGTTGTCTTTGGACAAGTGTGCAAAGTTCACACTATGCTAAACTCATTCAGGTGATGAGTATGGGCTGATGTACAAAGGAACATTCCATAAAGACCATGGTAGGGCCTTGCAAAAGTCCAGTATGAAGGGTGGTTGGGGGGCTGGCTGCTTTTATACAGAAGTAATGATATTTGTGGTACTGATAAGGAGCATGGTGCTCCTCAGAATACTGTTCCTGAGCATCCTCAAAGAAAGCTAAACATCCCACTCCCTCCTCTGAGTGTTTTAGCTGCAATAGCTAGAGAACTATTTGGCAGATCATGGAGTAACTCATGGAAGTAAGCAGTTATTGTCTGCTTTCAAAACTTTCAATATCTCACCAGGCACCTGTGTGTGCTGGAGTGCCTGAAAATGCACGTGTAAAATAAAGTAGTACAAAACAGAAGTGGGGAAAAATTATCCTCAGTCCATGATTCAGCTGACATATCACACTGCTGGGCTGTTTGGAATAGGATGCTGGTTCTCAGTCACCTATATCTAGTGATCAACTAGTTCTTTTAAAATCTATCTAGATCTAGTAGATAGAGTAGTGGACTGTGATATAGGTTCTGTCACTTGCTACTGCAAGAAACTGGGTATGTCAGCCTTTTGGCACCAGTGTTCTTCATCTGGGAGCTAGGAAAATACCTTTTTTTTTGCCACTTAACTTCTTATTGTTCCAAAAGTATTCTGAGATTTAGTGATCAGAGTTCATTGGATTAAAAAATAAATTAAAATTTTAAAAAGCAGAGTAAATAAAATAACCAATTAAAAACTAGAGTAACAAGGCTTTACCATGCATTGGAATCAGAGGAGCAAAGGGCATCTGTTATGTGGGGTTTACGAACAAAGGCTCTGGATGGTTAAAGCACTGCCTTTTGTACCATGTGCACAGAAAAAATGAGTTCCAATAAGCAGAAAACAGCAGACTCCCTATCTTACTGTATAAATCTCAGGAATTAAACTCTACATTTGTTCAAGACAATAGATAGTTTGTCATTGTTACCTGAGCCAGGACTTCTTCCCTTGATGTATTTTCCTAAAGCACTGTAGTTGAGAAGAACAGGTACTTCAAAAGGATCTCAGGTAAAGGCAACTTGAATAATATTTATTATGAATCAACCCTTTTAGTTAAAGATTTACTTTTTTTTGAATGAATCTGAACTTCCAAATGCTGAGTATTTATAAACATTTGTGGATTTGCCCAAATAAACAGATTTCACCTGAGGGTAACTTACAGACTCTTTGTTTTGATTATACTGTAGTCATACACATATGGTTAGTCTGCTGATTCCATGATATTATGTCTAGTCTGTGTTTTGCTGACTGATGAATTTTAAACAAGATAATAGTTCTATCATTTATATTTTTATTAGTGGAACTTTCAAGAGTCATGGAAACTTAAAAAAAAAATTCTCACAGGTGTCTACAAATTCACAAATTATCTAATCAAATTATTGTAGCCTGTATTGAATTTTACTGCTCTGTATCATAACAGTCTCAGGGCTCTTCTTCACAGGGCAACTGTGACACACATCTTCAAATGGTAGTTGTGTCCAAAAGCCATTTATAGCTTTCCATCTATTAGAGATTTGCCATTTAGTCATTATCTGATTGACAGCCTGATTCTGGCTCAACAGCCATGTTTGGGTGTGTGCATAAACTTATATCTGCTAAAAATGTAATTGTATAAACCTGTTCAGAACATCAGACAGATACTGATACACATTGCAGTTTTCAAATCAAGAAAATATTTCCATAAGAGTTCAAGTAACTTTTTTAACCTCAAAAAAAAAAACCCAAACCCAACATCTTTTCCGTTTTTTTACTTTGAAGCTATTATTTTATAAGATTGCCAAAATAGACTAGGCATGTTCTCTTAAGAGGAAAACAAAGAAAGCTTAAGAGTTGTGAAAGCTATGTTTGGATCAATTGTTTTGGGTTGTTCTAAACAGTCTTTCCTGCTTCTCTTTTTTTTAGTCAGCTGAAACATTGACTTTATATAGCTATTCCCTGCATTTAACTGAAGAATGATAGCTTCAAAACTGTGGGTGAGTTTCATTCACTTCAATTGTGATTTAACTGGGAAAGGGCTTACCTGTTTGCTCAAAAGCTTCAGCACCTATTTTGTGCCTAAAGGAAAAAAAAACTGGTGAAGGTAAAAGGAGATCAGTCAGGAAGTATGACCTGTGCTTCCCTATCCTGCTTGACTTCATTTATGTAAGTCGTCTTGCTTTCACCAGAATTTATTTTTCTGAACTAGAACAAGTTGTTATAGCTCATTAAAATGTATAAGTATATAATCTCTCTTGCTGGTTTCTGAGAAGTTCAGTGTCTGCTGCATAAATTAATGCACCTACACCTCAAGAATGGACAGGATGCAAAAAGTAGTACAAGATTACTGACTTTAGAAAGAAGACTGTCTGGAGGCGCTTTGCTTCGTAATGCCTGCACCAAGCTAAAGACAGTTCGTCATAAAACTGTCAGGTGCCAAGTCATTAAACCTTATTTTATTGAGGCAAATAGATTCCTGGGATGCCAAAAATAAGTATGAGGTAGGTACATGTTATTAGATCTATTTCATAACAAGATAAAAGAAATGGAAAGAGTATTTTCAATCAAGTCTGAGATAATTACTGCAATGTAAAAAAAAAAAAACTTTGTCTAGTCAAGGTGTATACCAGGTCCAGACCAATGAATGCATCAGTGAACTAACTCCAAGTTGAGTGAAAACCTAGTATACAAGGAATAGGGGGTGAAGCAAATATATTTCTAATTTTCCCTGAAATTGAAATGCTGAAGAAATTTCATTTTGAAAACTCCATGGCATAGTGCCTCTGGAAGGAGCTATGTTCTCCTTAATGACATAGTTGTTCTTCCAACTGATGTTCTCATCAGTGTTCATCTTTTTTTTTTTTTTTTCCTCTGACCTGTCCTACCAAGCCACTGAAGCACAGATAACCTATTAACCATTGTCTTCCTCCTCCTTCACTCAGGGACAGCTCAAGCTCATGCATGCTCTGATACTATTATAAATTAAAAATGAATATATGTATGCTTCCATGTCATTGGAGCTGTGGGGCATAAAAGCAGCCATTGATTCAATGTAAACACTCCCAGCCTACAAGTCTGGAGACCCCTTTGACAAATTATTGCCACCAAAATGAAGGGAAGCATGGTTTAATTTTTTTTTTCTTCCTACTTTGGTCCTCTGTAATCATCTCTGCCAAGGCTGACTTATCCACGGAGCTGACACACTTACTCAGAAGTAAATATCTTGCCTTTGGACTAAACCAATTTTTCTGGATGGCGGATGTCTTTCTGGGGAAGCTGTTCTCACTTCCCATTAACCTATGTGCAAGATCATTACTACCCTTTCCCCACTTCCAGCTTTCCAGTCACAGTCACTATGTTCAGTATATGCTGTTTGCTCTCTGAGAAGCTTTGTATTTGCCAAGAAGCATCTCTGTCCTTAGTTATGATTATGCAAACTATAATTGAGTTTGAATGACAAAACAAAGGAAGAGTGTGTCTAACGCCCCTCCATAGCACAACTATCCTGTGAATACAGGGCTAAGGTGGAAGTTAAGCAGGACCTCATTAAAATATTGACATCACCTCACTGCTGGAAGCATGGCAGCAAGTGTGCATTTCCTATGTTAAACCATCAAGTTTCTATCTACTGAGCAGAATTCAGTTCCCTGTGGAATATTTCTTTAGAGTCCATGTGTGGCTCTGCTTCTGCTGCTGCTTTTAATCTCCTACTGACACATGTTATAAGGGCAGACATAATGAAAGCTAAGACATGTCGCTAGAGTGTTTCCTGGACTCTCATAGCCAAGAGCTGTGAGACTGTGAACAGCATTTGGCTAGACTTGTTTTTTTTTTTTTTGACAGAAGTTCTGTGTAATTTTCGGGGATGTGGTGTAGCACCCTTTTGCTTTAAACTTTGCATGTATTCAAATCTATTCAAGAGTCAGTCTCATCCCAGTCTGAATTATGACGTTACCAGTATATTTTAGCAAGAGTGACAAACTACCTCAAGAGAAGTCCAGGGCTGGAATATCACGAGTGCTGGAACTCCAGCCAATTTCTCTGCAGGAAGCTTGCATGGCAAGTGCTGTGCTTGACTTGGAAAGAAGGATCTAGGCACTGGCCTCAGCCTCCTCTGTAGGGAAAAGCTCTGTCTGCACAAAGCTCCAGGGAAGTCAATGTGGTTTTCCACAGGCAGAGGTGAACCATCTGCTTCAAGTGACTTCCAAGGTGTCAAGCTGTTCCTAGGAAAAAAAGTCAGAACTGTAACTTCAATTTATGTGCACTCTGTATATGTATGCCTGTACTTCAGGCAAAAGGTTTTGTACCCAAACCTTGACTCTCTTAGTTTCTCACTGCACTTTACAAAGCCCCTTTTAGTGTGTGTGCTTTTTTTCATAAGCACCCTTTCTTCCCCTGTATTTCTGTATAAATAAACAATTAGTCATGCTTGACAGATGGGATATTAAATAAACAGATGATCCAATTTGAGTGGACAGTTTGTGGAAAATACTGATGTGTCGCTATCTGTATACATTCCTCTCCAATGAGGAATATTGCCTGAGTCTAGAGATAACTACTGTGCTATAAAAAACCATGTTCTATAATGATGAGGAAATCTCCATGCGATGATCCTGAGGCTCTGATTGATAATACTAACTGGAATTACAGAGTGAATGAAAATTCAGTATGGCCATTATCTGCCTGGCAGCATTGCCAGAAACCAGTGGAGAAGATAATATTGGGGCTGGGATGCTGCTACTGAAGTGCTAGGCTGGTACAAAGGAGAGGTTGATTCTAAACTTGCTGCTGCTTTGTTCTTGGTAATCATAGGCAAGTGAGTCCATCTGGTTGTATGTCAGTTTACCAAATTAAAAAAACAGATATTAGTACAAACTTCCTTGGGAGTCCATTGTAGTTGGATTTCTATACATGGAAAATGCTCAATATTAATGGTGGTATTCTTGCAAATAATAACAGCATGGGATATGGGATGTGGAGAGCTCTACCCAAACAGGCTATGTGTATTCAAGTAAGGTGTCAATTCTTTAAGTAGCTCAATTTTCAAAGCTATTCATTGAAGTTATATTTTTTTAGGGACCAATAGAACTATGATTCTTGATGTGTTAGGTTACCTCAAATCTAGAGGTAATTAGGACACAGCTAGTAGGAACAATTTCCTGTACTTGCCAGATATGCTTCCAAACAGATCATTAAAATTTCATTTATGGTCTATCCTGAGACAGCTGTGCCTTTGGGAGTGCAATGAAGATGATACAGTATGTCTGTGACAACACTTCTGGACCTGGCACCTCTCTGCTTCTGTGTCTGGGTGGGACTTGGTGCATATCATCTGTTCCCATACCTCTCCTCTGGGAAGGAGAGGTGGGTACACAGGCTGGGCAGGAATCTGTGGCATGCTCCAGCCAAGTCTCCAGCATTGACAATCAGGAACATAAGGGACCACCTGGCTCAAGATTAATATGTGGAGATGGAAAACAATTTCCAGTGCAGGAGGAAAGATTCTACTCTTTCTTACTGGATTAATGTAACACTGCACTATACCAACATGGAAAAACTTCTCACAAAAATAATTATGGGAAGAAGTTAGAGAGGAGGTAGTTTCTGCAATGACACGCTTCCCCAAACCACAGGGAAAAGAAGTGACTTGGATTATCCTTCTTAGGGTGAGAACTTTCTGGCTTCTGTGTAAAAGTCTTTCTGCAGCCAGAGGTAAGAATGGGCCAGACCAAATACCCAACTACCTGACAACTGTGTCCCATGATGCCAAGTAACAGAAACTTAGGAAAAGAATATTAAAAAAAAATACAAATACTAGAGTGTATTCTCTGACAGTACCCAGGATCTATGATGGATCCCAGACATCATCCCCTTTGCCTTTTTGGCCTCCCCAGCATGATGACAATGTCTGTGGGATGAACTGGGTGACATGAATGCCATACCCTGACGCCCTTGGCAGCAGTTAGCTCTGGAATTGCTCTTTCCAAACCTAATGTACCCACAGAAAAACAGGGGTATTCCCTTTATGCTGGAGAGGGCTGTAAGAAAGCAGGGTATCCAAGTTCACAGTCTGTTTGTTCATACCTATTCCAGAGGTTATTCTTGAGCATTTGCTGTGTGGTTTCAAGTTAAGGGATTAAACTTTCTCCTGATGCAAGTAGGTTTAGCTGTCTTTGATGTCAGTGGAAACTGTACTGGCTGACCCCCGGGTTGAACTTAGCTCATATGAGTCTTACATACTCAGAGAATATTTTCACCTCTCACCCACCCACACTGTGATCCTGAATGGCAAATTAGGAAAGAACAATTTCCTACAATGCACTTTTCTAACTCTTTGGGATGACAATTAACTTGTTATATAGTGTTCTCGGATCTTACATGCAGAAAATTAAACTAAGTATGGGTGTGAGTGAACTGGTTACATTTCTGAATGCTGTGTAATTACTGTAGTCCCTTATTAAGCATGCTGAAAATCCATGTAAAATAAATTAGAGGGCATATTGTGTATTATTTTGCAGTTTATTATATCAAAGCCTTCAGAGAAAAATACTTTTCCCTACATCATAACCTTCCCTTTGAATAAGCTTACTTCTGTATGCCTTTCTACCTTTGACGGACCTCCTTAGACTTCTAGTAATATACAGAAATTTTATATACCGTAATATATAGAAATACTATCTGTCTGTACTCATCTTCTTGTCTGAAATGGCCATTATGAAAAAAGCTCAAACAGGGACGTTTGCCTGCAAGGAGAATAAGCTGCCTTTGTACTTTCCCACAGATAACAGCAGTGAGTAATTTGAGGCCCTTCATGGTCAATATCTTTATGCCCAAGTATTTTTTTAGGATTGTCAGTGTTGGGGGCTACATTTAGAGGGCCTTTTGGCTGCTGAAACTTCTGCTGGAAGCATGGTTAACTCCAGCTTTCCCTGAACTACAGGGCTGCAAATCTCCACCACTCTACTGAATCTGCTGCAGCTTTTATGCAAACCTGTGGTTAAGATGATCCAGTCACATTACTGTATGTTTTGTGTTCCTTTTGACCCATTTTTTCCTGTGTGGTATGCGCCAAAAGAGGCAACTAGATGTCTGAGAAGAAATATTCTCTATGTGACACTGGAGTGCTAGGGAGGCTTAAAGTGCTGTCTGGGATATGACACAGTTTCTGTCTCCCACTATGTAAGACCTCTCAATTTCCGTAACTTCCTTTAATATAGCTCCTAGCACTCGTTATGTCCATTGTCCTATATTTCCTCCTCCCAAATTATATCATGATGTATATATATAAATGCCATTAAACATGCTGCAAACGTTTGATACAGAGATATACTAATTAACAACCTGCTGACTCCTTGATTTCCCTATTGACATTTCACTGCCTTATTGCAACTTATTTTTTCTTTTGAAGAATCACATTTCCAACTTTGAATTGGATCTCTGGGAATAAAGAACAGCCTTGGAGATGGCTTCATGAAGGAGTTACTTAGCACTGTGTTTTCCACAAATCTACCATTCATTTTGTGTAGTCAGCCAAGGTTATAAAGCCAAGAATGGTCCAGAGAAAAGTGGCTCTTGGTTTTTTCAACACCCCCCTTCCTTTCCTGCCCTCCATCCTCACATCACGCTGTACTGTTTACCTTTTGTGGTTGGAAATCTGTAGTGTAGGGGGCAGAAACACTATTTTATGCCTGAAACTCGTGCACCACGGTCTATTCAGTCATACATTCCTGAACACTGTTAGAAACATATTTAATCTCTGCCTCGGTTTCCCATTCATAACCTTGGGCTGAAGATCCCCTCAAATATAATAATCTGTGAAATGAGGGAGTCATTATATATATAATAAAAGCTCTGGGCTGTGCAGAGGTGATGGTGGGAGGAACCACAGGATGTTTGGGTATTTGCTGAAATCCATGCGGGGAGGATTCGGAAGCAGCAGGGACCCTGCTCCCCTCCTCTGCCCGCAGTGCCCTGAGGAGGGGCGGCCTCAGTGCTCGCCACCGGGTGTCTCAAAGAGCAGTGCCCGAGTGCTCAGCTGGCTGACTCTGGCCCTGTGGAGCATCATAAAGCAAAGAGCAAAGACTTAGGAGAAACTTACAGGAACATTTACCTGAAAGGTTGTGTGGGAGCGCAACCCCAAGACGGAGGCCGCCGCTGCAGGGGACGTCCGTGTGGGGCTGGCGGCAGCCCTGGAGGCCTCCCGCCACCTCTGCTGGCTGGGGTCAGCCATCTCTGTGAGCTTGTTCCTGCTTTCTACAGAACGTTTCCTTCGATGTTTTTTGGAAATTTTCAGCTGGGGATGATTAAATCTGAAAAATAAAATGAAATTGAGTGTTAGATGTTTAAGGCTAGAGGCAACTTGGTGGAAGTCAGCAGGCAGCAAAATGTCTGGTGCCTGATGGCTCAGCCCAGGGGTGACAGCCCAGGCACAAGCTTGGTGGCGGCTATTACTGAAGTCATTTTGTCCGTATGTTGCTTTTTACGTGCCACAGAACCTTTTTCTGAGGTAAAATGAGGCGGTGCGAAGCTCTCCGAGCAGCGCTCCGCGGCTGCCTGCCTGAGGAGGAGGCGAGGGCGGGGGAGGAGGGCGCGGCGCTGCCCCTGTGAGGGAGGAGGAGCAGGGCGCTGCCGGGCGGGAAGGACAGGCGGCCCCCTGCCTCACAGCAAGGTGAACCGGGTGGCAAAGCCCTGAATGTTGCCCGAGGGGGATGTAAGTTACGCTGTAAAGCAGTTTAGTGCCCCCTGAGCGAAGGGGATTATCGTTGTTCCCTGAAGTGAAGAGCTGTTTGTTGCGCTTGTTTCGCGGCAAAGGCAGAGGACTCAGCTGTTGCTGAGCGGTTGGCGGCTGGCTCCAGGTGGCTTTGTTAGAGACCGGGCTGATCAAGGCATCTAACGAGTGGCAGCAGAAACCCGAGCTAATCTGCTCTGTAACCCACCGCGGGACAAGCAAATACTGTATTCTGGGGATTGTTTAAAAACATCTGAGAGGACTTCAGCATGCATTAAAGCCTAAAGACGCCTGGCTCTACCCAGCGCTCAGGTGGGGTCAGAAGCTCTGAGGCACCTCCACTTTGCTGCTTTACTCAAAGTATTCCAGGCACGCAGAAATAATTGACTGAACGGGAGAAGCCAGAGCTGTGGCTGTTGCTAGGGGATAAACTCACAGTACAGTAAGAGGGAGCCTGGCGAGCATCGGGCGAGCGCAACGTGAGGTAGCGTACAAGATGCAAAGGCCTGAACCAGCGCTGTGCTGCACAGAGGTGTGAGCCTGAGCCCCGCGGGCTTTTGGAGGCTGACTGGCACATCCCTGAGCATTGAGCAAATAACCAGCTCAGCAGCATCTAAGCCGGTAAAATTAAAATAAAAGAGACTTTTTCTGGGTGCAGCTTTGCTTTCCTACTTCTCACAGGTTTTGCGAAGGAATACTCTGCAGCTTTCTACAAGCAAAGTGCGAGTACAGTGTTGGTAGAATAAAAAAAAGTTATTTTCTGGTTCCCTTGGGCCTGATGAGAGTAAAATTGACAACTTAATTGAAATCAGCTGGAAAGGAGCACCAAGAAAACGGTCTTCAAGCGGCAGCTGCTTTTGTTTGCAGCAGTCACCACCCAGTGACTCCAGCATTAATTGCTGCATTCCCAGTGCCCGGCGCGGCAGCCCGCAAAGCCTGGTGAAGCAAACCCCTCCTCCTCCTCCTCCCCTGCCTGGCTGAGGGGTTGCCTGTGCTTAGCAACTTCCACCAGGGCATCGCGGCATGTGTGTGCAATCACAGCCGAGAGGCTGAAGGGGAGAGCTATACCTTTAACAACAAGGGGATGCAAATTTCTCCTCTGCAATCTTTCCTAGTAGCTTCAGAGAGGCAAACCTCAGTGCAGAGGCTGGGGCTCAGTGCATGAGAGCAGAGTTTGTGCATTGAACAAACTGTCGTCTCAACTTTGTAAAGGATTCGCCGTTTTTATTTTTTTGTTATTCCTGGACTTTGTAAGAGAGAAGAGCCTTTCTACCCATTTGAACCATGAGCGGCTGTTCAAAGAGATGCAAGCATGGGATCGTCAAATTTGCCCAGACTATTTTTAAGCTCATCACAGGCACTCTCAGCAAAGGTAAGAGAAAATATTTTAGTTCATACTTTTCTTCTGTGTTGTTAGCTTTGTGAGGGGAGTTGTGCAGCCCTGAAGGAGGCTTGTGATAGAGTTTGTTGTCTCTTCAGAGGTGCTCTGGTTTAATTCTGAGAATTGGCTGCTCTGAAAGAAGTTGCTGTGTGCAGTGAAGATTGGAGCTGTACTGTAAAGGCTTATGTAATTGTTTCTAACTTGTGTAGTTTGTAACCTGTATTTGTCAATCTGCCATAGCTCGCAACTGTAGCGGGCTATTTCAGTGTGTTCGGAAACGTGTTTCTGAAAGCGATTGATGTGCAGCTTCAAAAATTTCAAGACTTCGTAACTGTCAGTAATCGGTACTTCTTCTCTGTGTCATTTTCTACTTTAGTGTTTCTGCTTGTTTGAAGCATGTGTGTACCTTGGTTTGAAATCTGGGTCAGTGCTTATCGCATGCATTTGAGTACCTTTTGTTTATCTAAGTTTTGCTTGTCACCTCACCCTGTGTGCCTTACCACGTGCGGGTGGAACAGTACTGAACTTGTTTATGCTGTCCTCTTCACTAAAATCAAACAATAAACAAAATAAATCCTTTGTTCTTCTTTGTGAATCTAGTAGTTCCCGTGATGGTGCACTGAGGTAGGTTGCTACATTATTTTTGATGGTTATTCCATTTATACTTCTCAGCACCGCTTATGGCAGCTGATTAAATGAGAATTGGTGATCTGTTTGGGAACTCCTGACAATAGTAAACAATTTTGTACCTGACTGCTCTTTGCCTGTTGAAGTGTGGACAACGTTTAGGTGAGGGTCAGACTTCTCCAAGTTTTGTGTGTATGCGTGTTTGGTTGGAGGGGTTGTGATTTTTGGAATTGATAATACAGGTGAGACTAAATTATTAGTGGAGAGATTTGTATAATGCTGAAGAGTTTCTGTTATGATGCGGTTTTTTAAAATACAAAGTTGGAAGCTTTTTTTAATGTGTTCATCGTAAAGGAGCAAAAAAGAAGCATTTATTCTTCAGAGAAGTTTAGAATCCTCAGAGGTACGTGGTTGTGTTGGCTGTCTGGAGCACATGTGCTCCTGCATGAATTTTAATGTTTAAGTTGTTTCTTAGGATAAATTAAAGCAGGCTGAGGTGACTTTTAAAATAGCAAATGTGAAAGTGCCAAGAACTGTTAAGTGCAGCTTCCTTTTATAGAAACTGGGGAAACTTATTCAATGTCTCTCTAGAAAAGAAATATAGTTCTAAGACAGCTTTCTCATATTAACCTTACTGGCTTTCAAAAGAAATCTGCACGAGAAAATGTCTTTTTCACATTAAGAATACTGGACAGGTTGGTTGTTTTTAAAATGAAGATTAGTTTAAAATGGCATCCTCTTGTATTTAATTATTCTTCTTCCACCCCACCCCCCCCCGGCTGTCAAACACCAGCAGAGGAAAGATTAAAACCTTGTAAAACTCTGTCACAGAAAAGAGCTGTCAGATGTTGGTTATAATTCATGATTAATGCCAAGATGTCTCTTTAATATTAAAAACAAAAGAGAAATTCACAGAAGAAAATATACCAAAAGAAATTACTTATTCTCATAATAGGGAAAAGAAAGTAGCAGTAGGATGCTGTCTACAAGACCTCATCCTCTACAGCATGTCAGTATGGTGTATTTGGTCTACTTTATTTGTGCTTTTTTCAGGAGATAATGGAACATAGGGTATATACTGCTACATTTACAAGTGATCGACAATAAACTTTGTGTTGTTTGCTTGAGCTCCCCTTAAGACAAGGGGAAGCCTGTGTTCTGGTAGTGTTTCCCCATGTGCTCATCTAGAACAGGTCATCTACTGGGAAGTTTTCAAGCAGACCTTGTGCCTCTACTCCTTGCCTTGCTTTGGCAAAGGGATACATCAACATTTGAGCCTGACAGTAGAATATCACTATACGGAGAGCTAGAAATGAGAGTATAAAATGTCCAAGGCTTGCTTTCCCCCCCTCCCCCTTTTTTTCTGAAAGATGCCAGCATTGCACTATCATTGTCTTTGCAGCCCATGCAATGGTATCACACAGTTCTACCCACATCTTTCCTATGGTACTGTCTCATTTCAAGCTGCTGGGATTAGATAAGAGTGGCTTCCTAGGATTCAAAGAATTTAAAACTCTAATAAACTTTTTTTTCCTACTCAGCTGCTTGTGCTTTGAACTGGAAGAACCAGTTTCAGGAAGCAATAAACCATGTGAATGAGTTTGTTGCATAGATATCAAAGACCTGGTACAATTAAAATAACTGTTTCCATATCATTACCTATGAAACTCATAACTAGAAAGAAAATGATTAGCAATCTTGCTCAGGAGTGTTGAATTAAAAAAAAAAAAAGTGTTGAAGTTTGTTTGTATATTTATCCCGGAGCTTATAGTTTACTATTTCTTTTGCTAAAACTTCTGCATGTGAAGCCAAGAAATAGACACTGTTGTATATTGCTGTTTTTTAACTTACACCATATACATGCTTTTGAATATTCAAGATATATCCCGTGTTCTTCATCCCACTCCTTCCTCATTTCCTTCATACTGTTTAATGTTTTTTTTTATTTATTTTTACTTTAAACACTTTTTACAAGGAAAATCCTTTGTGAGGCACAAGATTCATGTGCCTCTTCTTATGCTTCCATCTTTGAGGGTTACTGAGGTGGGAGATATTCCACAGTTCAATGAGGTGTAATCCTTAGCCACGCTCTACGGCTTCTGCTTGTCTTAATAATAGCATTTTTCTTTCTCCTTGATTATTTATGATAATAAAATGAGACTGTCTGAGCTGCAGCTATAAAGTCTTTCCTTTTGCAACAGGGTGTGATGAGACAGCAGCCTCTCCCTGCAGTCGGCAGTAAGGGAATAGGCACACCTGATACCACTGTGTGGTCACCCACCTGTTCAGTATGTCCTGATTTAAATCTGCAGCTGTGTCAAATCTACCAGGTTGTAAGCCAAGAAGTTCATAGCTGGTACCCCTGCAGAACTGGGCTAGCAAATTTTGCCAGCTTCCCTCTTAGTGTGTTCTTATTTGGAAAACGTTAGTAACAGAGCAGAGGTCTCTGCTGCTGTGCGAAAGAAGGCCTCTTCCACCAAGAGCTTTGTGTGGTGAGATCTATGCATTAAAGAAAACACGCCTGGAGAAGCCTGCCCCTTTACAGCTGTTGGGACAAGAATAACTCCCTTGTTCTCCTTGGTTTGGATGGGTGTCCAGCACCTCCAGGGAAGAGTCCAGAAGAGGCTTCTGGAATGTGAGTTACTGCAGTGATGGACAGTGTGTGAGCAGCAGCACCTTCACCAAAGCTGCCTCAAATGAGGTGATGGAGGCGGGGAAGGAGGTTTTGGGTGGGGTTTGGGTGTTCTTTCACATTACCTCTACTGTGGTATATGAAAGAGTGATTCATCTGCCATGCCCTGGGCACAAGTAGGGATCTAAGAATGAGTTTGTTGGGGGGTTCCTATTGAGCAGAATGATTAAACAACAAGCCTCTGTGTGAGAGAGAAGATATTGCTAATGTCATTAAAAACCTAGTACAGGAGGGCCTTGCTGAGTGACCAAAAATGAAGCTGAATGACACTTTTTGGATTTCTATTAATGTGTTCTAATTATCAACGCAAGAAAAGCAAGATTATTTTAGGGACCAGCTCTTTCAGAATGTTCCTTTGTAAAAGCTGATAAGCTTCTGCAAATTAACTACCCTTTCACCTTTGTTCCTGAGCTGCCCCTCTTTTAGTTGTGCTATTAAAATGCTTGCCAAAGGCTCTCATTTCTGTTTTCTTGCTTCTCCCATCTCTGTTCTGCAATGCAATTCATCTGGAACTGGTAATTTGTCCACTTTTCATAGTTTTAATTGCCTAATTATCTGTTCCACTGCAGTGATAAAGTCTTCAAACATCTTGCTCTCCCCACAGCCTCCCCCAGCACGAAAGAAAAGTATTCTGAATGTTTTACAGCAATGTGGTCTGTTTTGCTGCTTCTTTGTGAATCTAAATTACAGCTAGTCTTCCGAGATGTTATGTGAGATGGTAAGGAAAGTGCATGGTCCCTTTTAGTCACACAGAGGCTCCGTCTCCTCTCAGTGGAAGTTAATCTTGTTCCTTTGGAGCATACTGGCACTGCATTAGGTTTGTCTTCATGACTCCAGCCTCTGAAAATGCAAGGGTAGGGTAAATGTTGCTAGACGCCCTAAAGACGCAGGAAGGTTTGTTTCAGTTGTTCAAGCGATGCCAGGGTTCCTTCTGCTGTGTAGCCCGCCCTCACCCCTTGAATTCTGACTGCTGCCTTCAAATTTAGAGAATCTCTGATTCAGAGGGCTCTTGTAACAGCCCTTATGTGTCAGTTCTCTTTATAAAACTTTTCTGAGTGTTTTAAATGTTCTTTAATAAGGAAAGTGATTACAGAAGCCAGGTGATTAACGTGCTTTTACAGAGTGGGATTAGAGCTTGTCCATGTTTTTCAAATGGTCCTGAAAAGTAAGTGGGAGTTTCTGTACTTAGAATCCTGGTATAAAGCCCCAGTTAGAGGGGGGCTGCCACTATGAGGGGCAGAATAACTGTCTTCGCTGTGCATCTTGCAGAAGAGTCCACAACTACTGAAGTTTCACAGTTCAGTACCTCATCCTAACTCTACTCAGTGAAGCTCTCCAACTTCATTGCATGGCTGGCAGGAACTCTCTCATGGTGTGTCTGTGTTTTTTGTTTTGCTTTTTAAAAACCCAGCATATCTAGTTATATTTTTTCTGTAGTGATGAATCTTGGAGCCACTAAGCAAAATACACCTCTGTTTGGCATGTTACACGTTTGTATGTCTATGAAAAATGGACTGCAAATAAATCTATCTTTTCCACAAAGGCTGTACTCCTTGAGCAATCTGAATATAGGTACATATATACATATAGGTAGTGAGAGGGAGTGGTAATGCTCTAGTCTTCCTTTTAAAACTGTTTATAAACCTCTGCAAACATATGGCTAGGTGTGTGCTAGAAATTTACTAAGAACTTAATTGTTTGCAATGGTGTAGCCCCAACAGTCACTTATTCAGAAAACAAGAAAATATTTTCTTATCCTCTGGGAAACCATTCAGGAAGTTTTGGGTTTTTTTTAATGGTGTTTTGCAATAAACGTGTGTGTATGTCGTGTCTGGTAACCAGGAATATTGTGGAATCTTGGGTGTAGTTAAGATATCAGTGAGCAAACCAGGTTTTCTTCTGGCATCTAAACTAATAATATTAGATATAACAACTGTGATATTTCTATTCTGAATATGTTTGAAAAACACAAGGCATATCAGTTTCACTGTCCAGGTCTGTATTCAGGACTCTAGTAATAGACAGTTTCTCTAGAGAAACTGTCTATAGAATTTTTTTTTTGCATAACTGATGGATTAATCTGCAGATTCTCTAATAAAAACCTATTTTTAAAAAGCAATAAAGTAATCACGTTACATTCTATAGCACTGGAACAACTTATGAAAATTTGGTATCCTATTGTGTGTGTGGGTTTTTGGTTGGTTTTGGTGTTTGGGTTTGTTGGGGTTTTTTTGGTTGGTTTTTGTTTTTTTTTTCCTTTTTTCTTTTCATAACCACTGGGCTAGACAGGAAGTATGCTGCTGGCAAATGGGCTAAGGCATTTATACCCATGCCGTTGCTATTGATATATTATTGAGATATATATATATGCTAATTGATATGCTAATTTGCCACATAGGTTTTGTCATTTTAAAATGGTGCAAAATGAACATGCACAGTATATTTTGACCTAATGGACCCTATTACTATCCACCTAATGAATGGATTTAAGTGTAAATGGATAACTTTTGAAGATGGCTGAACATAAATGGATAGTAGCATGTATTAAATCATCCTAAAATTAGCTTAAATTATCACATGAAGTAATTTGAAGATGTAGTTTTATCTCTAGTAAGTTATTTTCAACAGCACAGTGCTAAAGGGTGACAGTAAGGTAACACTTGTCTGTCTTTTCTGTGCCCAGAAACTGGTCTTGAGCTGCAAGTCAACTGTTTGTTTGGGGCTATATTCTGTATGTATTTTTATGAATTATTCTCGGTCTGCAGAGTTTTTGCAAATGTTGATCATCTCAGTGCTAGCAACAAAACATGTGGTGGTGTTTTTGCTCCATGCTGTGTGCCTGGTAAAGCTAACTGGTTTCCTGAGTAGGAATCCCATTGTTAGGGATGCAAATGAAATTCTGTCCTGACTTTTCTTTATGATGGTATTTGTGGGATTCCTGTTCTTGGACCTTTGTTTTTGTTGTTTTAATATGATTAGTAAAGCTCGTAAATGGTAATGTAATGGAAAGCAGGCATGGGATGGTTTTAACTATGGCAGCATTTAAGCTCGTGATGTAATTGGAATGAATATTCATGGCCAACTTCTTCCACATTTGCACAGCTTTACTAAAAATCAGTAGCATGCATATATAATTTGACTTTCACTTCTCAGCTGGCTTTAACTTCTAATTTCATTCTTTGTAATGACTGTTTCACAACATTTGGCTTGCAGGGCACGTGGGTGGAGTACATTTAATGCTGATAACTACAAGTAAAGCAGTCTGAGGTTTAAAATAAGAGTGATTAATGCTTTCTTTTATAAATGGAAGACCTGGTGCAGTAGCCCGACATTACAGAGTGAGAAAGAAATTGCTACCACAGGCTTGATGAGGTGCTCATCTTGTAAAGCCAAAATAGAGTTTTGAGAGTGTAAAAATAAAACCTTGTTATATAATTTACATAATTGCATCTAGCAAAAGTTAATACCGTTTTAATCTATTGCAATCTGAAAATTGTCCTTAGCATTTAAAAATCTAGTAAAGAGCAAATGTTTAACTTGCCTGCCTTTGAAATTTTTGAGTGGCACCTTCAACTTTTAGGTAAATTTGTCTTTCAGATGTGCAATAATGGTATGATATTTTTCTAATGCTTTCTTTATGTTCTATGATATGATGGTGTTTTCTTTTGCCATTTGTAAATTCTTGTAGCTGGGAGATCAGATGTTTGTTTCTGTACTATTTCAGTAAGATTCATGTTTAAACTGAGTAATGGAAGACATAATGAACAAACACATCCATTGTGAAGGGAGTACAGTGTGTTTGACTCAGTGGAACAGCAATCATCTTACACTGAAACTGCTTTCCTAACTCAGGCTATGAAGCATGTGGAAGGGCTAAATCTACACAGAAAAGTAGATGATGCAGAGGATCTCAAACTCCTAACTTGTCTGCTTCCTTCATCTTCTAGCTATGAATAGATGTGCCAAAGCTGCTGGTAAGCGTGAGGAAAATCATGTGAACTCCAAATAAAGATTCTTGATGCCCTAGTTCAAATCTGAAGCCCAGAAAGTTTTACCCACCTCAACAGCCAAAGTAATCTATGGAATTAGGCCAGGTAGGGGTGACCATGTTTCAGGGGTTTGGGTGGAGCTGTTCTGCTGAAGCTGCTCCACTTCATAGAGATGCTTATATCGCAGTGGTGCAGATCTGGAACGCATGTGTGATGTACTGACTGTGTGGGACTGCTCTGCCTTCCTCACAGCTTTCCTGCTCATGAGGCTGGGCTGTTTGCCTCTTCTTTATGGGCTTCTGACTGTCACACTTTTAAAATATCCCCTGGGTGACGGGGCGCAGAGTGACTAGCAGGAGTGGACTTCAAGGTGAGGATCCAGAGAAGTGCATTACTTATTTGTCTCTGTGGATCCAGCTTTACTTGCATAGAAACTCACCTGAATGCAATGTAAGTAATGCAGTACTTTGCCTGAAATTGTTCTGTGCTGTTTTCAGGCCTTGCAATAAACGTGTCGGTCTTCATCCAATAAATACGGTTTTAAAAATATCTATGAATTGGTTGTATTTCTGCAAGATCTTCTGTTGAGGCTGACATGTTCTGGATTTTTTTGGTCTATACCCTCATAATTTTGGTATAAATGCCATTTATTTTGTATATATTGTCTTATCTGTGGATTTTATTACCAAAATGTTGTATGCCTCAGGTGAATGTGTTGCATAATGCTTTGTGATTAAGGCAGCAATTCACAGTAGTAACACGTACATTATCCAGCCTAAATTAGAAATGTGTGTTGGCTACAAATGAAATTAATAATAGGCACCTGGGAAAACCACACTACTGGGAATATCACTCTCTCTTTTAAGTGCTTTTGTATGTTCAGTTGGAAACATGATAATGGAGGATGATGCTGGGGGTGGGGGAGGTATTCCAGTTAAATAAGTGCTCCTAATGTGTACTTTTCACTGGTCCCACTACTTCACAAATAGCAGTTTTCATGATTTGTATGCAGTGCCAGTGGGGCTCATAAAGGAAGACACTGAGAGCCCTGTGATTTTGCTTCTGGTATCAATCAGGTGTTCTCTAGGGAAGCACAGAGGAACCTTGTAAGTTTTGTATTTAGTTACGCAACAAATTCCCACTCTCTTAATTCCCAGTGTTACCATGTGATGTGGGGAACCAGTGGAGAAAATAAATAGATTAAAAATCTTGAGATCTGAATAGGTTATCTGTTGAAATACACACACTTTAACATAGCTATTCACAAACATGAGTTGCTGTTAGTTAGCAGGTCAAGTCTCTGCTTTAGTGATAATAAACAGAGTAAATGATAAACATAATAGATCATCTGTCTTTCAAAGAATAATGAAATCATACGTAGCAATGCTTAAGTACAGTGTGGTTTTTGCCTTTTACATTCACAACTCCTCATGGTTACCCATGAAAAAGCATTATTACTAACTGCACAGTAAAGCTAGTGATGATTTTCATCAGCGGGAGCCTCTGATAGTCCATCAACATTCCAACAGTTGCATGGAGTTCCTGGAATAAACTGGGAATAAAAAGTGTGAGAGATTTTTATCATTTACATTTTGGTAAAGATAAACGCATTGCTTTAGAGGAATAAGCATGAGATGTTCTACATCAAAATGCTTAGCCTAATACTATAAAATATAGCTCTTGTCACACCACCTTAAAGTAGTAAAATTGCAGCTGACTGTTGATAAAAATTGAGTAAGAACCATCTGGATTCAGTCTAAGAGGAAGCCAGCAAAGATGAAAAACACACTTCCAAACATAAAACCAGGGGGAGCTAAGTAAACTTGAAGCTGACAAAAGCATAAAAAGTGAAATAGCCTTCTCGATTTCCTACTTGAAGTCTGTTTACTGTGATGTATTGATTTTTTAATTTTTTTTTTTAATCCCATACCTGTCACATCCTATGCATATGGGGAGTAGCAGTTCTTTAGGTTATGTGTTTTAGGGAAACTTGTAAATGTCAGGGAGTTTTTGACTTGGCTCTGAAAATGTTTGCAAGCTCCCCAATTGTTGAATTGTGTGTTTATGTGATGCCCTGAAAGGAATTTTATCACTTGTTTCATGAGAAGCAATTTGAGATTCAATGAAGAAAAGCATCGTATAAATGTAAGCCATGCCGCAGATGCGGTAACTCAGGGTGCTGCAGTGATTGTTACTGGCAGCAATGGTGAGCTGTGATAGCTAGGGTCCTTTCAGTTTTCAAAAGGTCTCCCTCATGCAATTGTAGTGATGCTAATCACTCCTTCAGAAACTGAAAGAAGTGCTGTTTGCATCAAGGGCTGGCATTTGAATTTATGGGTTAATACCTTGTACTGTGCCCTGTGTTTGTCTTAGAAATAATTCTACTCATTGTGAGTTTTCTGTCTTCTCATAAATATAGGAAAACAGGAGAAACATTTGCATTATGAACATTACTTCTGCAAAATCACCATTACAAGCTGAACATATTTGCAGTATTTCATGGAGAGGTAAAACACCAAGACCACAGACTGTCTTGTGAAGGCAGCTGTGATAAACAAGCTGTGCATTTGTCTTTATAAGAGGAAGAAATGACAATATTAGACAAACTTATTTGACTATAGTATGCAAATAAACTTTATAAAAGCAAGAAAAAGAAAGCACATAGCTAAGATTACTTTTAATGATCTCTGGGGTTTTTTTATGAAGTGGGGGAGAGGGGAATTAAGCCTTAAATGATTATTAAATATTATTGTGTCTAACTGTCATGCAGCTAATAGCACAAGTAAGGAGATGTTATTTAAACCAAGAATTGCTTCAGATGGAAGACAGCAAAGCAGACCGTGAGGGCTGACGTGGATGTGATAATGTGGATCTGTAGGAAGTAATTCTGCATAGCAAGGATGGGCTATGGAGTGCTGAAGCCTGCTCAAAGCTTCTCTCTGTCTCTTTTTCTCAGAGACACTCAGTGTGCTGCCAGTCTTACAGAGCCTAATTTAGCATTTTTTTAAAGCTTTTGTAGGAGCTCAATTGTTTTAGTCCATCTTCAGACTTACCTGGCTTTGCTACACACTTGGTGTGTGACAAAAGTAGATGTCCATATTGTAGGCACAAAAACTGAGATGTGATATACGCAAGGTGCGGGTGGGAGGCAGAATGAACTTGATGTCTTCTGTTGTGGTTTGGTTTGGATTTTTCCGTAGCACATCATCTGCAGGTTGGATCACCTCAGGTAATGGAAGAAACAACCTGTTGTTTTGTAATAATCTTCACTTGCAAGGATGAGGCTCTGAATCAGCTTCTATAGAACAAAATCTTAAGCAAAATTTCTTGTTGTGGTTTCTATTTGTTTATTTATAGTTGATATACCAAAAGTGCCTTGTTATGCATAAAACTGTAAAGATTATTTGAGAACATTCATTTTGGGATTTGTTTATTTTGACACTGGCTTTCTAAATCCTGTTGAATTTTACAAGTTGGGGGGTAAATCCCAGAATCAGAAGAAAGATAATTTTATGAAAGGCCGTCTTTTTCTGTTATGCAGAAATACTTGCTTTGCACTTAATGACTCAATACCAGATGATTCTATGATCTATGGTAAGCCACAACACCCATACTACTCAAATTGTAACTAATTTTCAGCATAATTTTTTTTTACCAGTTTGTCTTAGAATCTATAGTGACCGTTACTGCTCAGGATCTCTATATGAGAGTTTTACTTTTTGTTGGGTTTTTTTCATGACTGAGACTTGGCAAACAACTCACCCTGTAAGTGAGCTTGTTATCTTCAGAGGAGCCAACAGTGAATTTGACATGCAATGTGTCTTTCCTGTGATTCTGATTAGCTTTCCAAGAAAAATACTCTGTCTACTTGCAGTGTTTTACATAAATAATAAATAGCTGTGAGAAATTTTGTAAAATGACTGTTTAATAGCTGTAGCAACAAACAGGCCTAGTGGCAAAGCCTGGCACTTCTAGTGTGCTCACAGTATCTCCTTCAGCCCAGCTAAAATCAGCCTTTACCTAGTTGAAGACTATCAATGTTCTTATAAAAATAATTTATCTGAGAATGGCCTGTTAATATTTTCCTGTGCTAAGGAGAATAACCTGAATACAGACTAGTCTTTAAAACTTACTTGAGAGCTACAGTAAGTGGTGGTTTGTTGGTATTTATGAACTTATTCTTGGGCCATGTGTTTTCTGGTGTTGTCCTATATGACAGCTGCACTTAAAGCTGGATGATATTGCATTATAAAGTCTGTTCCAGCAATAAATACTTGATATTATGGATCCATAGACATGTAGATGCGTATTGGAGGAGCGTTTTTCTTCTGTTTGGGGGAACCATGAATATTGGAGCATTGATCTGTCAGGTGAGGGGCTTTAAATTAAAAAAATCTGGTCTAATATCCAGCACACATGAAGTGGTGCAGCTTTGTGCAGCGTTTTGAGATCTAGCCTTATTATTTTGGTACTTGATGTCCTGCTAGAAAAGAAATGCAACCCTTGACAAAATTGACTTACCATTTCTGAGTGGTGAGGTTTTGTAAACAATATCCCAGGAAAAGCATAATATGCTTGGTAAGTATATATATTTCCCAAGTACAAGAATCTTGGGTTTACGTTTAAAAAGGACAGCGTAATTTCTTTAAGTCTTCATCCCTTGAAAGTATTTTAATATCCTTTGTCCACTGCTATAGGTCCTAAGGGCTAGATGTCAGGCAATGTTTGAAAAACTGGTCTCCCTTTAGGTAAATAATTTCATATGTCTAAACTGCAGCGTGTTTCTTAAATATCTTATCATAGGAAAAGAAGGAATAAGATATTTCAGAGGAGTTTCTAGATTATTGTGAATATGATTCTGGTTCTTTCAAGCTTCTGTTTGACTGAAATTTCTGACCCTGTTCATATAGAGATATATAAAGTAGATTTTTAAAAAACACACATGCATTTTCATGGTAATGTGAAAATAAATTGTGCACTTAATGCCATATGAAGAATCTGGTGAATGCCATCACTGAAGAAAGTAAAACTTAGCACAGTGTTTCAAAAACCTAATATAGTCTCTAGAGTTGTTCCATGCTGCTGTCTGAAGTACAGCGTTTCCTAAGATGAAATAAATTGGTGAATTGCACTTTAAAATGATAAAACTCAAGTGAATTTCTTGTGGTAAATTCATGACCATTTGGATTGGTTTAAATGTTCCAGATTAGCTGAAAATAGTCCCAGAAGCCCAGTGAGGAGCTGTAGAAGATGATGCAGTAAGCAGTGTTCATGCTGGGCAAGACATTCTTTAATTTATATGTAGGGGTTTTGGTTTTGTGGTTTTTTTTTTCTTATTTTTAATAAAGCCTTTGTTCTCTAGTTCGAAAGGAAAAAAAAATCTGGTACAGTTCAAGGAACACTGTAAATATTATAGCGTGGCTACAAGACTTATAAGTGCTTACTTTATTGAAGAACAAACTACCAAAACACCCTTTACCTTTTAAGAAATGGGTGTGGAATAGAGTTTGGCAAGTGGTTCTCCTAGCGGTAGTATAAAACGAGCTTTAGATTTGCAGCCCTTGTTGTTGCTTGCTAGATTAAAGCAGGAGGTAACCAGCTCATGGACATGGGGGGAGTCTGCAGAATAGCACACAGACAATGTTCCTGTTGAGCAAAGCATGCTTAGGTATTGGATTCCTTTGTCCTTGCTCGTGAACTTGACTAATGCTACTTTCAAGGTCCACATCTGGCAGAGATGAAGGGTTTAGTCAAGTCTCTATCCTTTGCCTTCTAGCCAGGATACATTAAGCCGTATGAAGTGGTGAACTGGCCAGAAGTCTCTTTGATTGCCTGCCACTTATCCCCACTTTCTGATGTATATAGTAAATCCTGTTTTGCTGTAAACTGAAATGTTTCCTTCCAGTGTGCTGAAGTACTTAACTGTACCCTTTCCATCTGTTACTCCTTTTTCACCTCTTTCTCCTCCAGTTGTTCAGCTATGATTTAGCCCCATTCTACTCTTTATCAGTTAACTGACAAAATGAGAGTAAAACTAAAACCTGAGGAATGGACCATGAAAAAAAAGGCATTCTTTTCCCTCCTTGCATAATACAAAAATGGCAACTTCCTCAACTTGTTTGTGTCAAATGGTCCTCTCTGGGCTAAAACTAAGATGAAACATCTTGGTTCTGAAAGTGAATAGAATAAACTAAGCTATTCATAACTAAACTCTGGCTGTTCTTTCAGTCTGAACGCCCTTTTCATCCTGGAGCTTCCCAATGTACACTTCAGGTTAAAAGAGTAAGGAAAAACCACTGTAACATCTGTTTCAAAAATGTATCCCATGTAAAAGCAACTACTTTCCAAGGGCTCACTTCTGACACCCTCTTTAAGGTAGGACATCCCTTGTTTTTAGGCAGTCTCATTCCTTATGCATTTATCACATTTTGTAACTGCTCCACAAGAAGGCTTTAGCTATGTACAACTTGAATAAATAAGCACCATGTCTGTGTACTGAACTGCTGGAGTGGTCTGGTTATATTCTCGCATCAAACCAACTGTTCACTCCTTAGAGTCTGTCTTGGAAGTCACTTGGGAAGCAGAAAATCAGTAGAACGTGAATTTCTGAAGGAGGTTGTGTGACACTGTTCTGGTTAAGTCTTCCTATTAATGATTTTATTTCTGTAAGTAGCTGTATTTTTAGCTTAATTCTTAAACTTTTCTGTACCAAATTGGACTAGAACTTTAACATCTGGAACTTTGAGATACTTTTATTTGTGTTGTGTAAATCAAGTTCTCTGTGGGTTTTCTTTCTTTTATCTGTATATACTTCTGCAGTCAGTGTCTCGTCTATTCCCATTGATATCTCTTTGTAAGGCTGCAGTAGTGCTGTAATGTAGTCCACATTTTCATACCCCATCCTACTTCATAAAAATATATTTCTAAGCAAGTTAAATATGTATTACATTACCACGCTCTTTATGACAAATATTGGTAGTAACCTCTTGGCAACAAATACCTGTATATAGTATTAGTGCATATATAAAGCACCGAGTAGCTGGCAGTCAGATAAATTCAAAGCAAACTAAACTACTAGTACTGTATGCACAAACAGCACTTGCAAGCTGATATATTCCTCTTTATGAATTGAACTTGCTAATGTTGCCATAGGAATGCCTTGTGTTGTGCAAACCAAGAAGCAAAATCTAAGTTTACTTGCAATAGTTCTTTGTAAGAGGACAAAGAGAAGCAACTGTCCAAGACCTCAGATCCTGGGCCCTGAATTCTGAACTCAATACCGTAAGTATAAAGAACTAAAAAAAAATAGATGAACTTGTGGCTCAGAAATTGGAAAATTGTATGTGGCTCTCAAACATCTTCTCATAAGCCAGCTTACATTAAAAACCCTTTTATTTCATAGTGTTTGGCATTAATACAGAGCTGTAAATGCAGAGAATTAAGCTAAATTGAATTCCACTACTGCAATAATATAATTGAGTCCAGTAAAAAATGCTTCCTCCTCTGCAAATACTGGCTTTTGTTGGCAGCCTTAAACCTCTTAGGACAATTCCCATTGACTTACCCAAGTAGCTAAACAAGTTTTGAAAAACAAGGTGGTTTTAAAACTGTAGCTTCAACAAAACAGATACCAAAATGTAGCCTTGTCTATGTAATCTGAGCTGCTTGGGCTGAGGCTGCTCTGGGACTGGGAGCCAAGAACACTGATGTGTTTACAAGGACTCTGCAAAGCAGCATTAGAAGCTACTGTCTTGAGGTGTTCGGGGGGCGGGGAGCTGTAATGAAATAAAAGCTGATTTGGTAAGAGCTGGTAAGAGTTTGTTTTAAAAGATGAATGTGCTGTGCACCCAGCTTGCTCTGTCCTGCTGTCCCTAAGCCATACAAGGTTGCACAAAGGACAGACCTTCTGGCTTCAGACTGCTGGAGAAGAGGACGTAAATGCTATGCAGCAGCCAGGAACATTCTCCAGCCTAAGGAGAGCCTGAAAAAAACGATGTCTTGAAGCAGGGATGGAGCAGCAAAGTGGGCTGCTGACACAACAGAATAGAACGGACACAAGAGGCTCTGACTGCTCCTGACCACCTCTCGTGACAAGGGGTGTTGCCCTTAGTTTGGGACTTACTGGGAAAGAGAGATAATGGCATGAGCAGCCTATGTCTTTAATGCAAAACTTTCTTTTTAAACAAGATTATGTAGAGGTCCCTTTTTTCTTTTTCTTTTCTTGTATCTTTTTTTTTTTTTTTTTCCCCCTCCAATTTATCAGGAAAATAATGACTGGAAATCTTGCTGTTGGCATTTGCTAAGCCTTTCTCTCTGTCAGGCCTGCGCTGCAAGGGACTCTTACTTTCTACTTATCCACAGCAATGTTTCTTGGCATTCTCTCTGCTTTTTGTCTCTAATACTGATAAACAAAGCTATCAACAGGCTACTGATAAACTTCTTGATTTGACCATCTTGTATCACAAATATCTGAATTGCTTCTTCCATTTCATAATAATACTTACTAAGATGCAGATCACCGAGGGCTAGGAATGCACTTGCTGGCAATCTTTCTAGTTTTCACTCCTCTTTCTAGTGGAACTGTATGTAAATTGGTACAGGTATACCAATCAACCAAAGTGGAAGTCATGTGGGCTCTAAATGATGGAGCATGCTGTAACAACATTGCAGTATCGGAAAGTAAAAAATGAAGTTGCATAAGGAACCAAGGAGGAGGAAGGACTGTAAGCTTGAAAAGGCACAGAGAAGCCAGGCAAAGAAATATTCTATGCAAGCAGTTGTCACGGTGCAACTTTACTAAAATGCATCTTTTCCCTGCTCCAGTGTTACACTAATATTAAACAATGCATTACAGAGATCAAAGGGCTCCCCTATGTATTTCTTAAACAACAACAGAATCAACACAAAAAAACCCAAACCTGCCCGTGCCAAAGAAAATTCTGTGAAGCAGCTTTTAGGTAGGATTTTTATTCTCTGGAAGCAAGTTCGTTGCTCCATGTTCAGGAGGGGAATGTGGTCCGTACAGGGCAACAATCAGAGTTGTTTCCAGGTGATTTAGGAGCCCTAGTGAACTGTAAAACAATTGAGGTAAGCTCCTTTACTCTCCCTTCTGAAGTCCTTTGTGTAAAAATGTTTTTTTCAGCTTAAATCAGCTGGCTTTTCTGCATGGAAGCACAGTAATGCAGACTTCTCCATTCTGTTTTCTGTGTAAGAATCAAAGTTGGTATTTTTTTTCTGATGAGAGCAGCAACAGCATGGGATGGAATCTCAAAAAGGAGCTTTTTGTCTTTTTTTGGTCCTGTTTTCAGGAGAATCATCACAAGTGGCTATGCTTTTTTTCTACCTTGTTTGCTGCAGTGTTATATCACACTGAAAATACTGCATCATATCCTCAGAGTTTTTCAGCTTGCACAATATTAAAGTTTCTCATTTGCAATATCAATGTTACAATTGCGTGAGATGTTCATGCTGTTAGAATTATAAAATGGTTATTTCAGTTTCAAGATGCTGAAGGAGGAGGCTAGGGAAATGAAATCATTTAGGTGCCAATGTCTACATTTTAATGGAGAAGACCCTGTCATAACTAAAGGATGGCTTAAATTTATGCTCAGTTTCAAGTCCTCTGTGTACAAAATTGTCTTGGTTGCTATCTTCTAGGTAAAGAATGAACAATAATTTAACTTCCTCCTTATTGTCTATCCTTGAGTTTGAAATGGCAAAGCCTCATCTCTTACCTGTAACTTAAACTTCATATCAACCTATGTGTGTCTTTCCTCTCTAAATTCCTTAGTTCATTAATTTTTGCCCTTGCTTCTTGTTGAATTTCCAGTAATATAATGTGAGAAAGCCAAGAAAACTGTCTGCTGGAGACATTTCTTTTAATGATTTTGTATTAGTGCTACCATGCCCCTGCACAGAATTCATTTGGTAAGAAGGCTTTATAGGAAAACCTATCTCATGCCACTTGGCAGGGAAGATACAATGCTTAATTGTAATGAGTATTGATTGGGTTTAATTTGTTTGCTGTACATTAAGAACCAACTTTCTCTTACATCAGTTAAGGAAGAGAAGTGCAAGTTGAGTGACTCCCATTTCCCACCTACCCTAGACTGCTCTCATTGGAGCCATGCAGGGTACAACAGTACAGCATGGCTCTTGGGTGGACAGTTAGACAGCTAAGAGATGTATTTACTTAGGACATCAAATTGCAGCAAACTTACTCAGTTCTCTTAATGGGAATCTTCTCCCTACAGCTGTAGTTTGAGAGGGAGAAGTTGGCTTGGCATTGAAGGAGACCTTAGTGCTGTCCCCCACCTGATTCCAGAGTCACAGTTCTTCTAGAGCTCTGGTTTCAGAGTTAACTACTTTACAGTTTTGTTTTATCCTTTCATGTGTCTTCCATTGGTCCATGAACAAGTACCATGTTTACATATTATCAACTCCCTGTTTTTTATTTTTATTTTTATTTTGTTTTTTTTTATTTTTAGTCATGACTACAAGTGGTTTGCATGGAAATTCCTGCTTCAGTGCTGTTCTCTCACCTACCAGATTTTGAATGAGTTAAAACTTCAGCCAATTTCCCTGATGGTTTCTTCCCAGGAAGTATTTCTTCTTGTTTGACTTGAGCATAAACTGTATTTGAAGACAAAATTTCATAATGACAGTAATAGAAATGAGGATGACTTTTTTTTTTTTAATATCTGTCATAATTTAGTCAGGTTAAGATGTGAAAGAAGGCTCTCTTTTTTTTTTTTTTTTTTTCTCCTTCCTTTAAATGTGTGAAATACTGTAATGACTTTATCCATCACAGACAATGATGCTGTTTGTTTCCTCTGTAATTCAGAAATTTGTTTATGGATTGAAAGTTTTTAAGAGAATGTCACAAATACTGCTGATAAGCCTTCATGCTGGATTTGAGTGGGCTCACTTATTTAAAAAAATAAGAAAAATAAAAAGTCTTCAAACAGCCAGGCTATTTAGTATCGGCTGCACATCTGAAGCAGCTTAACTGTTGAAGTAATTCCATTACAGGTGCAGAACGAAATATATATGAAGAAATTTATAGCAGACTTAGCGGATTCACATAGTAGTATGCAGGTATGTTGGGCTAAAATCTGCTGACTGTGGTGTAGCTGTGATCCTCCCGAGATCTGTCATTGCATGTACATAGGTATGAGCTGCAGCACTATTCCATTTTCAGATCAAAGTAACATTTGGATCGGTTTGAGCAGGTAATAATGACATTTCAAACTGCTGCACTAGAGGTTCATGCCTGCAGCACTGCACACTTCTGTGCTGTGGAAGAGTAGCGTGCTGGTCTTCGAGACCTCTGGCATCCTGTCAGTCACATCCTTGAATAGAGGCATAATTCTGAGCAGATTGAGGGTTCAAGCAATAAAAGGACTTTCAACATTCAAGCTATGTATGAAAAATCACTTGCTCGGTGTAGTAATGAAAACAAAAAGAAACTTGTTATGCTAATCTTTCCAATGGGGGACCTCTTGGTCTCTGCATGGGGTTCCTAGGCTCTGTTGCAACAGGAAGATTTGAACAGCTAATGAAATCAAGGAACAAAAAGTTAATGACACTCTATCGAATTCATTAAACTTGGAAATAAACTTTTAGAGTGTACCATCCTCACTCATCCAAAATGAAATGTCGTAAATGCAAATCTCTTGTAAACACCCTAGTATCCTCAGTGATTTTAATGAAAACCTATCTGCTTCTTATGTAGTCATGCCTGCTGGGAGGTATTGGGAAGAGAGCGTTACTGGCTGTTACTCTCAGCACTGCATGTTGTTAAAAGGCCCTGCTTTTCTCATGGCCTGGCAGCTGCAGTGCTTGGGAGGTATGAGTATGCCTATTGTCAGGCTTTACTGTAACATGCTAACAGGAGATGGAAGACAGGAGAAGTATACTTTCTCTCTCAATATCACAACCACTGACCAGAACCTCTTGCTGCAGCTTAAGGTATTGAGGATCTGCCTTTTCACAGGAAACTTTTTTTTTTCCTCACCAGTAGCTAGTACTTGATGCATCTCTGCCTGAATCCCTGAATGATCAAGGGGAAAGAACTCTTGTTCCAGACCTGACACTTGGGCAGGATGGAGCTGTGCTTCTCGATGGATGCTCATTGCTATTCCTGCACCGTCCAGCAAGTGCAAAAAGGAGGATGCAGTGCTCTATATAAAAATGCTGTTGTTTTCCTATTATGCAAATAGCAAACACTGCAAGTTATACTGGCCAAAGAACTTATTCCAATCCACCTCTTAACACATTGTTCTTTATTTGGTGCTATATGCAATTACTTATATTCATAATAATTTTAAAAGCCCTATTTCCAAATGGTTCTATTTTAAAAAAAGCTTAAAACACTGTGAGAATACATGTCCTGTACTCTAGTTTGCAGCAATTCTCTTTCTACCAAAGTTTACCTTATATCACAGTAAGACTGTATTGCAATGTACATTTAATATACATTGTACAGACTTGGAGTTTTTAGAGCTGAAGGACCTTCAAGTCTGCAGTTTGAAAATATTGATGGTGAAAAGTTTGGTGCATAGGAAGCAATTTAACGGCACTTGTGCTGTGAAGAGTACCCAGTAAATACATGTCAGGATGGCTTACTACATGCTGCTTTTCAGAATGAATTAAGTAGTAAATTGTGCAAGATACCAGCCAGCGAGACCTGATTTGAGACACGAAGGCTGATGGCTGCCTTTTTATTACTGGGCTTTGTAAAGCACAGTGTGTTTATCTAACAGATAACGTTCTGCTTGGGTGCAGCCTTTGGTGAAGGAAGCTGACTAATGTCTGAATGAAATCTTTGCTCCAGTCTTGCACAGGACTTGATTGATTGCATGTTCCTAGTCATCTATTTGATTAATAACAAATAATGTCTTCTGCTAATTTAAACTAATTGAATTTTTGGCAATATGTGCATATTGGGAAGGAGAGATCAGCAGGTCCTTACTTCCCTAATTAACCTACCTTAGGGTGAGAGGTGAAGTTCTGTGTGAATGCAGAAATCCCCAGACTTCTGTGGAAAATATTAACTTGGTTTTTAGTGGCAGTACATGTTTTTAGTGGCAGTACATGTTTAAAGTTCATACTGAAAACTATCCTTTCACTTGTGTTAAGTCTGAATGCCACGACACCCTTCTATTAAATTAAGAGCTAGACTGACCTAAAACTAACCTCATAAGGAAAATGTTGTGCACGTAGGAAGAGGGGAGAGATGTGTCTGTCCCCTCAGGAAAAGCTGTTAGATCAAATAAGCTGTAACACTGGTTCAGCCATCAGAGTACTCCAGTGATCAGGCTTTTAGGTATTTTGGGACAGATAACTTTCAACCTGTTGACACACTCAAGCATTGTAAGGACTGTTTCAGAACTAGGGGTGACTCAGCAGCCTGACCAAGAATTAGTGCCCTCATTGACTCCTTTCTCAAGATCAGATAGGAATTGACTCTGAGGCCAAGATCTCTTGATTCTCAAGAGCACCATATTATCAAGCGATAGCTGTCTGGCAGTGTTTAAGAAATAGAGGTTACTGAATGTTAAAGCAGTAGATTGTTCTCGGAGTAGCTTTGATTTCTTGAGCAGAGGACCTGTAGGATGTAGTATATCTGAGAGCTTTATGGGATGTAAAAATAGAAATGTTATGGCCTGTATTATGGAGGAAGATGTTTATCATAACTTTTCTTCCCAGTGATAAAGTATATCAACTATTTGCTTAGAAAAGCAAAATTTGGGGTGTTTTTTGTTTGTTTTTTGTATGTTGCATATCGACTCTTTGCCTTAATGGTATGGCATATGATTTTCTTTATTTCAGTGATCTTTTTCTTATAAATGCCTGTCAGAAGATGTATTACACTAAAAATTTAAACCCATGCAGCAATATCGTTTTTCAAATGACACTGCAGCAGTAATGCAGAAAAGATTAGAAATGGAAGTTGAGATTTAATGTGGAAATAGTTATGATTAATGACAGGCATCAAGGTTTGCTTCAGTGAAAAGTGCATTTTAATTGGTTGGGTTGACTAGTCTCGTTATCCATGGAGCAGGTGCAGTAGTTGTTGGTTTTCTCGTTTTGGGGAGAGAGAGCAAGGGAAATGACCAGAGTTACAAAAGGAAAATAATCCTAATCATATGGCAGGATGCTGCGTTGCTTGTGTCTGATGCACACGGTTGACTCCTCTTCCTATTGAGTAAGGTTTTAGAGGAGTGTTTCACTGAGATTCAGAAGGGCTATATTCAAAAGTGAATTGAAGTGAGGTGGGCCTTTTCTTCTTAAAATAATAATATGTGATTAAAAGCTATAAAAATGTAAACTATTGTTTCTTATTCTCCGAATTCAAAGCAATGGGATTTTTCTAACTTTAATTTGAACTGGCTAACTTTTTTCAAGTCAGACTAGTTGACTGTTAGATCTTAAAGTCCTTTTTAAATGAAGAATAAGAGATCAGAGAGGCAAAACTGGAGTAGATTTGGTATAATTTTAAGTGTTAAATGATACATTTCTACCAAGTTCCCCAAAGAACGGTCATGTGAAATACGAACTTCTCTCATTGCAGTTTTTCTTTTGCGTACACCCTTTATTCAGGTATTTTCTTTGCATACAGTTCAATGGCATTGTACAGATCTTCCTTTGGAATTTATAGTCTGAATTTCCTTATGAAATGAATTGTGCAGGAAGGAAGTCATTGAAGTGAGAAAATATGGAGAACAGAACAAGAAATCAGTGCAAAAGCAAACCCCACAAAAGAGAAAGATAAATTGGAGCAGAAAGAAGAAAATAAGTGCAAAAAATATAGAGCCCCAGTTCTGCCTGCCTAGGGAAGTTGAGAGTCCCATTTGTTTCTGCCAAAGCTGCATATAAACAGAAAAGAAAAATCCCACTATTTTCATGATTAAAAAGAAGTATTGAAATACAGGCTATGCTCTCCAACTTCTGATGAAAACTCAGCATTAGTTCTGCTTATCTCTTCAACCGTGTTCATAGTTTTAATGGAACTGGAGAGCAAATTAATACAACTTAAACTAAATGTGTCTTAGAGCCCGTTTGTAACTTCTGACAAAAATGTTGTTCTTTTTCCTTATTGTTTGCAGTTGCATGATGAGAGGTGCAGAGGGGCTGGAGAGGTGGGGGTGTGTGGACTGTAATCTATGTAAATATGTTGTTACATTGAAGGATTGCTGCTGGCAATATTCAAACACCATTCTACCATATTCAAACACTAAATATTACATTACTACAGATACAGGTAAGGGAGTCAAAAGTTTCAGTCTTCGTTGCACGCTAGCTGGATCTTGAGGCTTTTGGATCAGTCAGGAGAGTAGTCTTGTGTCATCAGCTGAACATGCTGTAATTAATTTTTGTCTCATTATGAAACCAAAAAGACTGCTAAACATCAGTTTGTGTTATTTAGCCCTTAAATTTTATTTTGCCAGACTGCAGAATCTGTAGATCTCTTTGATCTCTTTGAAATATGTACTTTATTTTGATATTTCTGTTTTGTCTTCATCAAATGTCAATATTTTTACTGGCCATAAACATATTGAGGGTAATAAATAGCTCTTTATATTTGTATCAGTTAGTCAGGCAGTGGATTTAATATTATGGTACAATATATAATAGTAGATGCAGGTAAAGTTAAAGAATTTGCTAATAAACCAAGTGTTATCACTTTTCTTTGTTCAGAACTGGATGATTTTAGGATGGACTGAAGGAGGGTGGCAGTGTTAGGTGAAGGCATTTGTTAAATGACAGGGTTTACAGTCCTACATGAAGAAAGGAGAGCAGCAGCAGTATGAGAATAATGGGCTTCAAAAAAAGGAGATTTCAGCAGGCTTGGGAAGCTGATATGTAGTATTCTGGGAAGAAAGCTGGTCATTGCTGGAAAGGGCAGGCAATGATTGCATGGGGAGATAAGTGCTGTAAAAGATGAAAAAGTGGAAGCATGTTGGGATAAGATCAGAAAGGCCAAGGTGCAAAATGAGTTATTACAACTGGCAAGGGACTTAAAAGATGGCAATAAAAGATTCTAAAAATACACTGGAAATGAGAAAGACAGCAGACAAGAATCACGAGTGCTGAGTGGCTCAGGGCTGACGTAATGACTGATTCTTCCTTTAGCCTTCAAAAAACAGTTTATGGGACTTGTTGCTTCACACAATTAATTGCCACAAGGAAAGAGAAGCATAGATGGGAACAATGGCTAAAAAATATTTAGATAAGTCAGACATGAATGAATTCATAGTGCCTGATAAAAATCACTATCGAGGGCTAAATCTGTGAAATCTTTTAGCTGTTAGAATTTATTTCTGAGAACAGGGGAAATTTGGGAAGAGCGATTACTGTATCCATAACATGGTGTGGGGAAAAGAGAATGTATAGGCCAACCAGCCTAGCTTTGCTGAGCAGAAAGATAATAAATTATGGAAAAAAAGCCCAACTGTTTGAGAGATGAGACAGTTTTTGAGAGATGAGCCAATTTTGAAATTATTTCCTCTTCACCATTCTCTGCCCACCCAAAAAAACAATACACGCCACCCCACCGCCAGCAGCTAGTCAACTTTTTTTTTTTTCAAAAATCACACATACAAAAACCCACAACAAAACAAACAAAAAAAACCCACTTGTGCTTTCATTAGCAAAACTTTCCTAGTGGAAATGTTGGAAAGAGTAGATGCAGTGCTGTTTTATTAGGTTTTGTTTTGAAACTGCTGTACCTGACATTTTATAACCAAAGTAAGGAAATATCATACAGTTGAAATTGCTGGTAAAAGTCAATTTTAAAAAATTCATTTAAATGCACTCCACTATCAGCTGAATCTGGTGATATATTGCTCTGGTTAGGTGGGTGCTGGGGACTCCATGTTTTTATGGTTTGTGAGGCAAATTGACAGAAATTGGGATTAGGAGCATGACAGCTCTGTACAATTTTATAGAATATGTGTTAATATTCAGTACCATACAAAAGTTAGTAGTATTCCAGGAGGGAGGTTAGAGATTGTTTTTCCTTCTGTTGGTGATGTCTGAGCTCTTACAACTAGCTCTCCGAAGTGTTTTTATCCAATTAGTTTACCAGTGATAAATTTACTCTTACATTTTTTTCATCCTTTTCCTAACCTTTCCTTGTCCCCAGCTTGTCAGTCATTATGTGGAGCATCTGGTGAGGTGTGTGGTGGGTTTATGTTTCTGGGTTTGGAAGGTTTTGCTTTTGTTGGGTTTTTTTTGTGTTTATTTGGGGTGTGTGTTTTTTTTTTCCCCCTTGTTGTTTGTTTTGTTGTTGTTTTTCCTCTGAACTCTGCCACTTCCAGAAGAGTAAATGTCTTGTTCTGTTTTTGAGCTATTCTCATTCTGTTGCAAACTTGCTTGTAGATAGTGTTACGATATAGTCCCTCGTGGGTAGGACTTGGGAGAAAGCACAACCGCTTTGCAGTAGCAGCTTAGCTGGGCACCAGTTTTGCTTGTGTCTCCGGCTACTAGGAAATATAAGGCAGATGTAGACTGCTAAATGCTACTTACTGGTCTCCTGTATGGAATTGTTTCTTTCCACCACAGTGAGACCCACAGGAATGGTCTCATGGAATTAATTGTGTGTCTTTTAGTCACTAGCTCTTGAATGCTGCAAAAGCATATATTAATTCTTACAGCTGGGATTTATACCTTCATTTTTGGTAGTTGGATAAATTCTTAATTTCTGAATTCATGTTTCTGACTACCACAATCAGGTGCCAGTGTCTGCTTTTGACATGGGATTAGGTTGAGTTGAGAAGATGAGGGCAACAGAATTACACTTTATCTGTTGATTCTTCTTGTTTGAATTCATTTTTATTCACTGAGAAATATTTTTCTAATCTTAATAGGCATAAGCATATTCCTGTACACCGCTATAATTTGCGATCATGAAGTGTCATCAGTTTGAGTCTTTAAATTTCATTCTTTTTTTATACTACCTTCCTGTAAAGTCTTGATATTTTAAAGCTGTATAAAATACTTGCTCTCAACACCATCTGAGAGACTTTAAATGTCAGCTGAACGGGTGATTTGCTGCATTTCCATGTAGATAAATTCTGTGCAAACATGAACCTAAACAGTGCTGATTTTCAGAACATAAAATAATGGAACAAGCATGCTGTTAATCTTGTTCCAAAACAGCTACTGCAGGTTTTTATTCATAACTTAAAAAAAAACAAAAAAAAAAAACCAAACAAAAAAAACCAACCAAAACTGCTTTCCAGTGAAGAACCAGCTGGGTATCAGACTTCCTGTATCGATCCATTCATTGAACTTTTAAAGAGGTTGTGAGACTACAGGAGCTCCTCATTTATTAGGAATTTTTTAAAGTGGCTGGGGACTGAGAGTGCTTCAGTTATTAAGTGTCCCATGCTGACAACCACATGTTTATACATTGCAATCTGGAATTTGGATCCTCTTGTGTGTAGGGTACCCAGCCTACAGCTCACCATCAGCTGTGGCTCACTGATGGCCTGCTGATTTCTTTCACAGCATGTGACTAGAAATGTCTATTATATGACAAGAGATACATATTTTTATGACTCACCTTGCCGGAAAGGTGGTGGGTTTTGTTTTGTTTTGTTTTCCTTTAAAAACAAAACAATCACCACCACCAAAAAACCCAACTTGCTTTAAACTCTCCTAAATTGTCCATTCCCAAAACACTCACCTACAAATACCAATAGTAGGGGGCTTTTTATGGCCAGTTGAGATTTTTTGTTGTCTCTTTTAAAGGCTCTTCTATCTCTTATTTGCATTTTAGGCTCCTTCATTTTGACAGATTTGTGCAGTACTTTTTTCATTCATGAGAGAGCACATTTCTGAGACCGGAGTGTACTGTTGAAGGTGTTACATGACCTTTATGGTCAGGACTATGGTTCTTGTATTTCTCTTGAAGATTTCCAGAACCTCCACAGTGCTCATGTGTCCAGGCAAAATATTTTGATGATTTGAAAGCAGCTGGCTTTTAGGCACAATGTTGTGTAGGCAATGTTTGGGGGAAAAAAAACCCAACAAAACAAAACAGTTTTGTCATGCAGATGTTGTATGGTTGCTGACATTAAATGTGTTTTAGCTATTCTTCCGTACTAACTGAAATATTTAGGATTTTAATAGCTTTAAGCAAACTTGATAACTGTGTCATTCTGAAACAAATTCATAATGTTTTTGGCATTTCAACACAGCCTATAACTCAAGCTTTGCTAACTCTACATTAATTCGTTTACACTGTAGTAGTATCTACTGGTGAAGCATCTGTGTTTTATCCTCTTGCATTAAGCCTCATTTATGAGACTAATAGTGTGATATTATCCCAACAGTTTCTTGACTCCATTGCCTTAAACCCTGTTCTCAGCTTTGGTCTGCCTCAGCAGTTCAGTGTAATCTGTATCTCTCTCTGTAAGCTCCCTCCTATTTGCTGGTTTCTCTATTGCTAGTGATATAGTGTGTATTTAAATGCCCTGGAAAAGCAACTGATGTTTTAGCTATTAAAAAGACAAAATAGTTTTGTGGTTTTCTGAACCCAGTTTAGTATGTGACTTCTGGGAGACAGATGTGACAAAGACTGGAATTTGATCATCTGCATTCAATGCCTCCTTGACCTATGGTAAAAATGAGGTGTCACTCAGCAGCCCTGGCCTGAAGCTGCCACTGAGTCAATGAGTCAGCTATGAGTCAATTAAATACTTGATGCTTCTGCTGAAATCAGCAGTAAGAGCACAGTTGATACTGTTATTTCTCATCACTGTGTTGTAAAAAGGATGGCTTTTCCCGAGTTAGTGCCTCAGAACGCTGCAGGCTGAGCCACAGCATTGAGCAGCTTACATCCGTGGCTCACATCTGAGCCAAAAATTCACTTCGCTTTCCTCATCTCCAGTGGCAGATGCAACCTTCTATTACACATTGCTGTACCAAGACCAGAGCCAAGAGGTCCTGCGCTTAAAGCACAGACAGTAGGACACAGTTAAAGAACTCTATTCATTCAGGAAATGCACAAGTGTCCCCTAGGATGGCAATTTTGGGGGGAATAAAGCCACCTTGTATAAATCAGTTCCTAAGCTTGCGCTGAGTGTTTACTTGAGGGATGCTGGCAGCATATTCTGCTGCTCTGGAAAAGACTCCTGAGTGCAGCACTGTTACAACTTTACAGAGTAGAAGCTGCCAGAAACCATTACAGCTGGTTGGGCAATTTTGTCTTGTTCTCAGGCCAGCTAATCTGTCCCAAAGCACACTGCAAGAATATTGGGAAGTTGAGAATGCTCTATGGATGCAGGCAGGGCACAACAGCATAGGTCCATAACCTCAGTCCTGCCAGGACGACTTGATTCTTCCAGTCTGAATTATTTGCTTGTATGGAGTTCTTTGGGCAAGACTCAAACAACAGATAGCGCTTTTACCTGACCATAAAGAACCCCAAATTCTTCTCTTGAGCTGTGGGGGTGTACTTGAATTTGCTTATAGTGTATTGAGGCTCCACATTAACATGCTACTTCTGAAGAGTAAATGATATGTTATTCAAGCTCAGGTAATTTGATTGATTGTATTGTATGTTAACACCTTTTAAGTTTCTATTCATTGGTGCTATTTCATTGCTCTGCTGAAAGCAGCTGAGAAGGCAATGAATTATTTCCTGTCCACTAGTGAGGCATGAAGAACCACTAGTGAGGCATGAAGAACCATTTTAGTATCTGTAGAGAGGAACATCAGTAGCTATAAAAGGAACAATGGAGACTTTTCGAATTTTTATCTTTGGAAAGGCAGACTAAAACTTTTATGAGCTCTTTTAAAGCTTCTGTTAATGTATATCTTTATGCAGCTGCCTTAATGCTGTATTCTGAATTAATTGCTTGATACAGAATTTCTCATACAGGTTTAATTTCTGTTGTCACAGTCTGATAAACGTGCATTTGCGGAAGGCTTAAAAAACCAAACCCAACCCCCCACCCCAAAACAACCATGCAAGTATTCCTTTGAAGGGCTAGCTATTCTTTCATGTCAAGTCCAAGGGAAAAAGTTTCATGCAGTAAGGTCAGAGCTGGAGAAAGAGGAATCTTGATCAGCTGTTGCTGTGAGCTCTGTGTCAGCAGTGAATCTCCTCAATTCCCTCCCCTTTGGGAGTTCAAGTCTCCCTTGGTTAGCCAGACATCTAGGTTTTGCAGTTGTAACTCCTTGGTTTTCCAGCCATTGACAGATAGGGATAAAAGGATGTTGGTTCCCCTACTCCTGTTATTGGCTTCAGGATCATAGAAAAAACCAACAGTATGTTTAAGTAAAAACAGCAAACATTTACTCACAAAACACTCTAAGTAACAAGTTTAATATATTCTTTAAAAAAAAAAAATTGCAGTAAGGGCAAAAACTGTAGTGCCAAAACTCTAGACAGGCCAGATAGTTTATTTACTCACCTCGTTTATCTGTTTCATCCTAGCTGTGTATTTTATAGGCTGCAGCAGGGACAGTCTTAACATTATTCTGCGTATATGAGATTCAGCCATGGCTGTGGGGATTTCTTCCCCACAAATCAGAGGGCAGTTCAATTTCGAGGCCTCTCCAATCATCATCTTTCTGTCAAGGTATATAGCATAAGAAAAATTAATTGGAGGCATTTGTTCATTGCAACCACTTCATGACCCAAGAGGTGCTAATTCTTTTCTGTAGACTAGGCTTAAAGTCTGGTCCTATGGTTTCAGGCTGCTGAGGCTGGCAGCCCTGTTGACTTAGGGGTCACGTGTTTATCAAGAGTAGTGTCCAAAAAGAAGTCAAGATTGTTTTCTTTATTTACTTTACAAATAAGCATGTCCAATGTTTTGAAATGTTCCAGCAGGGGGAAAATTATGCAGTGGTTTAAAAAACTATAAACCAATAGATACATCAAACATGATTCTTCTGCTCAACCTCTATCTTTGAGCTTTTTTTGGAGACACCTCTAATACATTTTATTGTCTCATTAGACTTTAAAGCATATGTATGAAATTATTTAAAGACTATTCAAAGAGTTCATATAAGAATGGTCTTGAGTTTGATTGGACTAAACAGTTACTTCATTCAGGTCATCTTGTTCCAAGTGTGGTAAAAATACTTTACTGATGAGATGGAGCCTTACAAACAACTCGCTCCCCTGCCCTCATCTATAATATTAATCTTGTGTTATCGTTTTGCTAAAGTTGAAGTATTTTCAGGTGCTCTCCTTACTTGCTCTTGGTGCTGAATGCAGAATAACTTGTTCAGCATGCTGAGACTTTCTGAAAATCTGCCTGGAATTATAAGAGGTAAGAAGTAGACAGTACATCTTTAAAAAGTTGGTTTTCCTAGATAAGGCAATTACCGTAACACCTATCTAGCAAAGATAACATCAGTGTTTTTGATTTATTATAGATAGAGATATGTGATCAAAGAGAAAAGGGATCATACCTGTGCTGGTTTGGGTATGGCAGCGTGTGAATGTTTTTATACATATGACAGCTTAATTTCAGTGCAAATGGCATATGACACTTCTTAGGAAAGAAGTGCAGGGTGTAATGAGACTACTTGTATTTATTTGAGATGTATAGGTATTTTTAGGAAGCTTTGAAAGAACAGCTTGTCAGTCCTTCAACTTTGACAAGATTTTTTTTTTTTTTATTGCTATTTCTTCTAGTGGAGCATAATAATAAATAGACGCTTCTTTAATCTGTATTTCACTGACTATGTTATGTGGAACTTGAGTATACCCACCTCTATCTGATATTTGCTATCTTTTTCCTTTCTGTTAATGCTCTTGAGAGTGTGGAGATTTGGGGTCAACAAGGAGAAAAACATCTAATATTGCAACTCCCCAATATAACTTATGTTCATCAAAGCTAACACTTAAGTCTTACAGCAGCACAGTAAAAGAAACCTTGTTCCAGGAGAGCTAAACAACAACAACAAACTCTCTACGTGCATTCTTGGAGGAAAAAAGGGCAGTTTGCTCTGCAGATCCTCTGATGTTCCCTCATGCCCTCGAGCTTCTGAGGAACTTCTGAGATGATTCCCAATTTCGCCTTCTGATGGAGAACAGCTGTGTGCTTGTACACCAAACTTGTTTCCTGTGTGGTGTTTGTATGGCTGGCATACACCCTTTGTGCCAGCCACCAGCCCTTTTTATTGTGAACAAAAGATAACTGCCTCCAATACCTATAATTATTTTTCCTGTATTAAAATCTTTTCTAACTTCAAGCCAGCTTGTAAATTTGGAATCATTCAGTTAACCCTAAATGTTATTTTTTCTGTTATGGAAATTGCCAAAGTAAAATATCTGAATTGTTTTGTATGGCTTCTGAATAGTAAATAGTCTAGAGACCCCAAATTGGTTTTGTTAAGTTTTTCATCATTTCCTTATTTAAAAACAAACAAACAAAACCCCACCAAACAACAAACAACCCAAAACCCAAGAACAAAGTACCAGTTACTCAGTTGGAAGGTATTTTGTTGTCAAGTGCTGTGGGTTTATGCAATGAGTGAGGAATCTTTGGGGACTAGAGTCTTCTCTATGTTAACTGCCCAGTTGCTGCTTTGAGGATCAGGTAATAAAAATAGCACCAGTTAGCAGGATACTTAAATCAAAATTGTCAGAGGTAGCCAGAAGGTACCTGCTATTGTTTATGTACAAGGAGAACATGCTGGTGACTCACAGATGGCTTCTTAGTGAATCAGTGCCCTGTAGGTTCCTCTTAAGCTGCCATTGTTGCTGCCTCATCAAAGTTGGAGAAAGGTGACCTTATTAAAAGTTAATGAAAGCTGAATCTACCTCATCCAGAAAAACAGCTTCCCAGTTATAGGATAAGCTTCATTTTACAACCTTTTGCATTTTTTTGTTTTGTTTTTGGTTTCTTTTTTTTTTTTTTTTTGCCTGGGAGAAATGCTAGTTCCCTCAAGAACAGTGCTGCAGCTTTTGTTCTTTTCCATCTTCCAACAGTAGAATCACCATGTCCAAACCTTATTTGGCATCAAGAAGAAAAACTACTCTTGAGAGTCTGTGCCCAGCACTTGAAAAATAAGACTTTTAATAGTTTCACCAAACAATATTATTCATATAAACATATAAAGGACCTGCACAACTAAAGTATTCATCAGGGTCTAAAATCCATCCCCATTTTTCGCCATGTTCCTTGCATGTTCCCACCAACTCAAGCACTATTACTGTGGTCTAAGCATCAGTGCTGGCGAAAGCTATGTGTAGTCAAACAGACTTCAAGTATGAATTTCATCTCCAGCTGCTTGTACTGTCACTTTTCTTCCCCGGCAGGAGTTTTAATGTTGTAACATCTACCTTGATCATATACTCTGCCTTGAGAAAGTGAGTTGTGTACATCTGTCACTGCAATGGTCACTGCTTGTATTGAAGCACTTCCTATAAGAAATGTTTTACTGGGTCTCAGAAAAATAGCATTTTATTTATCAGATTTATTGTAGACTTGATGGTATAATCCAATAATATTAAAAAAAAAAAAACCCAACCAAACAAAACCCCCTGAAGGCTATATAGCTTCCTTGTGTGCTGCTGTAAGAAGCATAGAGTGTGTTATTAAAACTTCACTCTTTAGTGAATTACAACTTTTGCAGATAGAAAAAGAATAGAAAAATGTTTACAAAAGCTCAAGAGTAATTCAGCAACCTGGCACATTGTTGAAACACTTAGTATCAACTTTAAGAGAAACTGAAAGTGTGAAGGGGGAAAGAATATCTATGACTTCAACATTCAGCTTTTTCAGAACTGTAGAAAATGACCAGCACTATATACATGGGCAAAGCATTATTTAAAAACAAGAACAGACTTCTGTGGTGCCTATACATTTTGTGTTTGTTTTTTACATTAGAATATTTGGCTTTTTGCATTTAAATCCTCTGCTTCGTTTGGGTGAAAGAGGAAGCTGGGTTTGGCGAGAGTCCAAAACAGTAGTTTCCTAATTTGTGTGTGGTTTTTTTCCCCTGCACTGTCTGTTTTCACTTGGAGTATCTCCTGCCCAAATAAGAAATGCTGCCTTATTAGAGAACAAAACTTGTGTAAGGTTTCTCTTCATGTACTTGCAATGTGTACATGTTGGAAGGAAATAACTGCTTTCATGTAATAATCGACTCGCTTTGTTTTTGATAGAGGTAGATCTGGAAACACAGCTTGCACTATGAATAAATTTTCATCTGCTGCTATCAGGCATAACTATAACAGGGAGGTGAGGAGGATGTGGGTTTAGGGGGTGGTCTTGGGAGCCAAGGTGGGAGGTGGAAGCAGGAACTCCTGGTCCTCATGCTTCGTACTGAGTTCTGAGCTCAGCAAGGTCAAGAGCTGCTGCTCTTCAGAGCCAAGTTACTGACTCACTCCTGAGTGGGGCAATGGGGACTACCACTAGCACGAACAGCAACATCCACCCTTCGTTCACCTCTGCTGAACTGAGAGGGGACCAAGGTGGTGAGGGCTACTGATTTGCTGGACAGAGTGTAGAGTAGTCATGAGCAAGTTCTAGTTTGCAAACTAGAGACGCTTTTTAAACTGCTAAAAAGCAAGATTTGGAGTAAAGCTTTGAAAGAGCCTATTAAGTAAACCTCTCTATTTACAGCTAGCTTGTTCACCTACTTTGGTACCAGTACAGTGCATTAGCTTCAACAGGTATCAGGTTGCATGTTGAACGAGTGTTGCTGATGTTAATAACTGCTATTTTGTGCTATCCTGGTCTAATTTTAATTTGCTGATCATGATGAAAAGCAAATTCTGACACTGTTTCATTAGTAATGTGGGAAAATGCACGTAATGGGTTAATATTTCAGCCTTTCTCTTTTTTGCAATAAACAATAGAGAATTATACCACATTAATGAGAATAACTTTTTCCCACTACAATTTAATGAATTTAAATTTGTATCTAAGCCCTCAAATTTTCCTGTGAATGATAGCTACTACATGATTCATCAGCTGTGTGATGGAAAAGCTAGTGCTAGTTGTGTCCTAAATGCCAGACAAATACAGCACGCAGGAAGTATTTTATGTTCCTCCTGTGTCCAGTAGCAATTTGAAAATTGGCTGAGAGAAATGGAGTTATTTTTAGAGAACAGAAAATGTGTCTATACGTGCATCAGAGCATTCCTAAGAGTCTTGGTGCTAGAAACAAACATGTCTCTATTGTGAAATACCTTTGTGCTAGGCATGCAAACTTCTGTGGTTATGTTAGCTTACTGTATTTAGTAAGACATCATAGATGTTTACTACTATATAATCATATCCTTTACATTGTGACTTCCTTTCTTTAACAGTTTTATAATACATGCAAATGACAGGCAGGTAGCTGTTCTTGAGTGTGGTACACTTGTTTCAAAGTAAAGCAAAGCTAAGATTTGAGTTAAATACAAAAACTTACTTCTAATATAAGCTTCTTTACCATACCCTATACTTTATGCACGTATTTCATTATATACAATTGGCGTTAGATGTTTAGAATGCAAAATTTGTAATGTGTCTGTGTGTATATTTTGTTTTCAGGCAGTTTTCCCCCTCCCCTTTCCCAAAAGCAGAGAGATCCATGATAACAAATATCTCTTTGGACCATAACAAAACTTCTTTTCTTGGCAGACGAGTATGCCATGAATACATGCTGTATCAGTAATGAAGTATATAAAGGGTGTGTCTGCCAGTAATGATGTATATGGATCTGGCACCAACTGGTCTCAACCAGACAGAAAATTAGGACCAAGTCTAAACTGTGGAACAAGAGTTTAGTAGTAAACTTGAATTGTAGCTCTGTAAAGCAACTGCACCTTGGAAAACCTGAGAAAACAATAGATAGTAACTTAGTCTGTGCTCTGATGAGGTATTTGCAGGCATTCCTGGGAGTCAATTTTATGTTTTGTCCTCATGTAATGGATTGCCATCCATAGTGGGTGCCATTCAGTTTTCTGGAATGCCTGTCCTTGGATTGACACCTGGTATATTAAAAGTCACAAAATGCAGCTAAAGACAGGCAGAACAAAGGCTCTTTAATATCTTGCCACAATCTATGCTAGATATTTGTTTTCTGCTGCCAAGCAGAAAGAACAGAAACATACTGACTAATTTTTACCAGAACAATAATCAGACATCCACCAGTAAACATGAGTGTAGGCCAAAGAAAAGCAAAGAAGAGGCCTTTCGGGGGATAAAGTCTGCTTAAAATGACGTTGGTCTGCGTTCCTCCTGGGTCATAGTAGCATGGGAAAGTCTGGTATTTCTTGAAATTGCTTGCAATTGTTTCTATCCGTGCTTTAACTTCTTTAGAGTTCTCTGACTTGCCTGGGACATATGAGCACTGGAATAAGAAATCAAAGTGATTCATTATAACGGATACTCTAATGCAGGTTTGTAGTTAAATCAGATTGAGTAAAACAAACGTGCTAGTACTGACAAAATCTTCTGTGGTTTGGCTAGCATCCCTGGAGATTGTCTTCGTTTCCTTATGTCCGTAACCCTTTTGCCATGATTCCCTGTTTCTGTCAGTGTGCCTGTGACCCTAGTTTGCAGATTTACAGGTTTGAGTAATGTTGTTGGAAACCAATAATACATATGTGCTTGAAATAAAACTGCAGTCTTTGGGACTGTCACTTTATTATTACAGTGCCAAGCTCAGTTTCCTAACAGAGCTTCTGGGCACCACCACAGCAGAAACGTGTTAGTTGTGCAGAAATTCACAACTGGCTTGTCAGTGTTCAGGAGAATGAAGTTGCTTCACTGTGCACCTCTGGTTGTAACTTGTAAACAAATAAGAGGAAAGCATGGCTGTTGGAAGCTTCCTACTTGTACTCGTAACACACAACTATTTTGACCTGTAGTAATAACACAAAGTTATTTAGTCTTCAGTGGAATTACTATTAGACTTTGAAGCACTCAGTTTTTGGTGTTGCTCATAACAGTTTATTTTCTGTAATATTATTTTGCATATATAATAACGCTTAGGTGTCTTAAACTGGAAAATGGCCAAGGCAGAAAGGGGACAGTTGCTGACCTGAAGGCTTGTGCTTGCAGTAATGCAAATGGCAGGAAATCAGCAAATCGCCTCCCCTTGCAGTGAACAAGGGCATCCAAGATCTGAATTTCACTTTATGTCCCCTTAGAGAGCGTTGAGCTGGAATAAGGCCTCTGAAATACTTGTGGTTTTGGAACTGAAATGAACCTGTTCTTCCTTGGGACAGTGTACCTGTAGGAGCAGTTCTGGTTGTGATGAGTGAGCTTAAAAATGTTGTGCTCTGCTGATTCCCAAGCAGAAACACTGGCAGAAACAAAAGGATAACACTCTACTTTTTCCCCTTTGCCAATCTTTCCCACACCTCTAAAGCCAAATGAATACTGTGTACCCGTGTTTCTGTCCCACCCGTGGTCTGCACTCATCCTCTGGGGAAGAGATCCCTAAAAAGACTGACCAAGGGACCCCTACCGCAATGCCCAGCATCTCTGCATTACACAGATGCTTCTTACAGCACCACTGCTTTCTCCATGAGTCCAGGTTTCTGCTGCCATGCTGGCCAGAAACACTTGCAGACCAAACCAGGCAAATGAGTTTTGTGGGTGATTATCTTCCAAAATTACTGATTTGTTTCTCCTTTCTGTCTAAAACGTGCATCATGTTCCCAACAGTACCCTCATTTCCCCTTTCTCTGCTTTCTTTATTCCCTGCTTCATATCACACACCTAAAATGGAAGTAAAATTGGGATTCGTGCTTTTACTTAGGATAGTTTTTAATTTCAGGTCTCTCCTGTGGTAATTCAACAAGCAACTGAGCAAGCCACAGCTTATAAACTATTTCTTGCCATTGGTTTTCAACTCAGACTTACGTATTTTTAAATGTTCATAAATGTTAAGCATTCATGGTTAGTTGGTGTAATTGCTTAACAAGTATTAACTTAATGTTTGATGTAATGTTTAAAACAAAAGCCAAAACTGTGTAATTTCTGGAATATTTTAAAAAAGCCTTGGTCTAAACACAGACATTAGCATGTAAAAGATGAACAACAACTACTCTTGCTCGTGCTGCTTGGTTTAGAAACAATCACCCCTTCTCCTCAAAGGTGTTAGATAGCAGCAGAAAGTGATTATTCAATCTGTGTTGCAAGTACCTGAGGATTTCTTTTCAGTGTATCTTCAGTGTGGTACAGCATAACCTCTTGTCCTGAGGCTGTCAGATTAACCCACACCTGTAGACAGGGATAAGGAGAGAGATCCTCATCCTCTGAGCCTTCGCTGTCTTGGTGGAGAACTTTGTCCTTGATGTTGGCTTTGAGTACCTTGCACACAGTTTCTGTTGTCCAAACGCTACAAAACAAAACAAAAGGTATTGCTTTTAAGTGTGTTAGGATCTGTTATGAGTCGCACGCTGGAGGTGCATCAGTGTGTGCCAGCTGTGAGTGGTGGCATGGGTAGAGTTCATGGCTGCTCAGTCCTGGTGCGGTCCACTTTGCCCGCCCCAAATTGATGGCTGCACCTGGTGAAGGGCTGCCATAGGAAAGCAGTGCAGGAAAGCACGTTTTTGCTGTTGTTTGTTACGCATTCTGTGGTTTGAAGTTAGATTCTAACCCCATCTGTAATCAGCTTCAAGCGTTATTTAAGAAAGAAGAACAGGTATGGATTTTAATGTCTAGTAGTAAATATTTAGTAGTGTAGTACACTGGTAAAGTTTGACCTTATTATTTGAATCTGGCTGAATATAGTGGAGCTTTTGATCTTTCAGAAATATTTTGACTAATTTCATTCAATAATTCTCAGAACTCGGATCGGTTCCCATGTTTTCCCCCCATCTCCTTTTCTTTATTATGTGGACCTTTTGCATGAATAAGTAGCAGGATTTTGTCTGGCAAAGGTTCATTTTTTTGCTGTTGCTTATCCTTTTTTCTGAAAAGTTACTCTCTTATTAACAGTTACCCCAGTAAGCTTTTGCTTACAGCAGTATGCTTTGGTGACAAAAAAAGTAAAGAAATAGTTTCACTCCAGTTCTTAAGAAACTAATCTTTTTACATGCAAGTATATTTTGTAATGTAATCAGGAGGCTGGAAAATACATAAAATAAATGTGAATTACTCTGTTTTAAAAATCAAGTTTTTCAAACCTTTTTGAGCTTAAATGTTCTCTTAGCAAGAAGAATGAGGTGGATGTACTTGCTTTCTCTATCAAAATCTTCAGGCATGAAAAACTGAGCTGCATTCTTCATCTTGTTTGGTTTCTTGCAGATTGGTTTTGTGTGTGGAGGCAGAACTTGCAAAATGAAATAAAACTATGGGTAATAGCAACTTCTTTAGCGTTTATTGTATTCTGCAACATTTGCTGTTGTAGACTGGGCTGTTGAAGGTGCTGATTTCTCATGATGGTTGATTTTGGAGATAAGATAGAGATTCTCAACTGAACAATTTTACCATGACATCTATTGCTCAAGTTTTTATAGTTTTATTAAAAACAACGCACCCTCCTGCATATGGAAAAGCTTTTTTTTAAAAAAATTATTTTTTATTTATGCAAGACTTAGCTTTCCATTATCCAGCTTTGATAAGCATGATTGTTTTTTATTTTACATGTTTTCATAGTAAATGTTTTGTTTTAGTCTGTTCTCATCCTAGCGCTGAAGATGATCATTCCTCCTTTCTTGTGCTTACCTGTAAATGTCTGATGACTTCTTGGCTCACTTTTTTTCTTTCTGTTTTCTTCTGTCTTAAATTCTTATGAGCTCTTCAAGCACATATTGTTTATTTATTGTACAAGGTACTAACATATATTTTGGCACTGTTTAAATAATTGTATTTACTGACATGAAAAAGAAATAGCTTTGTATTCCTAAACAAGTGACTGTTATTACCTTTTAGTGTAGAATGGCACAATGGTGATCCCAATAAAAAAGTACATCATCATGGAGCACGTGACCATTCCCAGTCCCAGGCACAGGGCTCTTGTCTCCCCTCGCTTCTGTGCAGTCACCAGCTTTTTTCCCAACATGATTTAGAGCTGTGAAATCTGAACAATCTCTTTCTAGTATAAAATAAAATAGAGAAAGGAGAGGGAAAACATGACTAGGATTGGCTACAGCTATTGCAGTTGTGTAATGAGTTTCCGAAATATAATGTATCCTATGGAGGAACAGTCCCATTTTTGCAAAAACTAGAAGTTATTAAAAATTACTGTGTTTTTTGTTATCAGTAGACTCCTTTTTCACTTTCTGATATTTACCATATAGTACTTTAAAAAGTGTCTGTGTGGGGAGGCTGAAGATGGGGTAGGAAAACCTGATTACTTTTTGGGAGAGTTCTGTTAACAGCCCAGTTGTCCTCAGCCTTAATTCAGTCTATTTTATGCTGCTTCTGCTCTAAAGTAAGAGAAATAGTGTTGTGTATTGGTAAAGGCTGCATGAAGGGAGAATCCTCCCACAGTAGAATCCTTTTTACGTTGTGCCTTTTCATCTGGATTAGTCTGAAATGTGGTTGTCTTATTTAAAAAGAGCTGAAATAAAGTTAAAATTTAGCATTTGAGATGCCCGGTTCTGACTTCTGCATGTTTGTTGTTTGGCCTTGCTCAGTTGGGGATGCTCAAAACTTGATGTGTGACCAGACAGCGGAGAAAAGCTGCATTTTCTAGACAGAAGTAGTATGATGCCACCAAACACAACTGAACAGGATTAGAAAACACAGTAGTTAAAATGGCTATCATTTCACCACAAGCCCTGGGTCAGGACTGCCGCTGGCATTAGCAGGGGAGTGTAAACTGGGAAGTGCTGGTGTTGGTGTAACACTGGGGGAACTCTTAGGTAGAGCTGTTAGAACCTGAGCTCGGGAGTGACTGGCATTTCCCCCCACTCCCTTGCCAAATAGCATTTTAAATTATCTTGCTAATGCTTTGATAAAGACAATCTGAAAATAATTGCTGTGAATCCACATGCCATTCAATCGGTATGACTGATGTATAGGATTAATATATAAACGAGCCATAACAGTCTCTGAGAGTTCAGCCCATCACCAATATCTGTTGCACTGACAGCTGTAACGGAAGGTTTGTGGGGTTTTGTTTTTTCATGAAAACATGGTGCAAGCCATAGTTATGGCAAATGACAAGACTGGCAAGATTTGTGTGGATTTTTTGGGGAGAAGGGAGGAAAGCAGAGGAGAAGGAGAAAAGAAAAACATGTTACGTACATGCCGAAACAGGTTTCAGTCCTGTTCTCACGTGCAAGGCAACAGTGCACAGCTTCATGCAGTAGCTGGTGCATTTTCAGGATTTCAGCTTCAGGTGTGTGCAACTATTTAGTGTGTATCCTTGCTGGCTGGCCTCCAGGATGGTGTGGTGCCTGCCTAAATCCACCTGTGTTCAGCTAAGCAACAGAGCAAATACCAAGACTTATGTTTAGATACAGCATAAGACAAGCGCAAGCCAAAGTTAGTCAATAGGCTCTGCAGGTTAACCATGAGTAGATGGCCTCCAGCTGCCCCAGGCTGGCAGAGCTGTGGTGTTACTGGGGGTGGGGGACAACACTGAGTTTGGTGAAAGACAAGATAAAGATACCATCAGCTCTCAAAAGAAAGATTGTGAATATAATCTGAATGTTGCTTTCTTTCCTTTTAGTTCAGTTTTTCACTGGTAAAGGTGCCTTACTTCGACTGTTTAATTATTAAAGGAAAAAAGTATTTGAACATTGAAATGCTCCTGGTTTTAGACTACTGTAACACCTGAATGTTAGTGTTACTAACAATAAAAATATAGAAGTCTATGGACAGGAAAACAGATTTGGTGGTTTAGCATAACTCGGGGCTAGTTACAGAATTTTTTGAGCATATATTTTGAAGTTGCTAGTACATGATATCAAAATGAAAGGCTGTTCTGAGGTGTCCCTAGGAACAAAAGGAGTTTGCATACAGCATTTTGAGGGGAGTTGTTTTTCTGATGATCATGTATAATTCGCTGGCATTGTAAGAAGCATCTTAAGTTGGAAACTGCCATAAGATGAACCTTACCTGCTTACTGGCATTTGAGTTTAATATAGAATGTGAGTTAAAGCCCTTAAATAAGGCTGTATTGTGTTTTTATTGGTCTATGGGGCTATAAATAGAACATCTGGGATCAAGCACTGTCAGTGTGCTCGCGCCCTCCCTGCACGCTTGTGTATAACCATGCCCAGAGGCACGTGCACCCCACAAGGAAACTTGGGTAAATGTCGGTAGTGACTGTTCCTTGGAAACTTCTGTTGTTTCTTTTAGTTCTGTGGGGGAAAAGTGGGAATAGCATTTTCAATAAAACAAAGAATTCCAAAATATATAAAATATTGGGACACTGTACAACACAGCACCTTAAGATCAACTGATATTAAACTGACTCTCCTTTACCTATTGTGCGGCTTGGTCAGAGGGGAAAATGGAATAAAGGAACATCATCGGTCCTGGAGCACAAGCCCTGAGACCACATGGTACCTGAGTGGCATTTCCTCATAACACAGTGGGAAGCTAATGATAAACAAGTGAAAACCTGCGTTGTTAGCAAAAAATTCTTACGTACAGTAACAGTGATTAATCCTTAATTAGTTCTGTGGGAAAATGAAAAAGTGAAAGATTGGTACTGCCACCATGACTTGTGGAAAACTTCTAGTGGCCTAGTGCTGTTCATCTCTTGAGTTTTAGATGAACCATAATGTTTACATAGCTGTCCCAGTTACGCTGAAAAATTGTGGGGTAATCAGACCTTTTGTTACACAGAAAACAAGAACTGTGGGACTATTAACCAAAGAATTAATAAGAAATTTAATTGCCCCATCAGTCTGCTTGAATGTCAGCCACGTATGCAGCAGAAGTACCAGTAAGCTCATCCTTCCTAATCATCTTAAACTGCCAGACTACCTCTTTAAGACACATAAGGAATTCGTTTGTGTAACTTGGAAATTTTCACAAGTGGCCAAGAGGTTGTCCCAGCATTATGTGTGGTGTCGTTCCCCATCCTGACACCAGCCAGGCTGCCTGACCCTGGCTCTCTGCGTGGGCTGCTGGGTGATCCTGTTTGCCTCTGCTCCCCTAGTTGTCTGCTCTGCCCCAAAGAGAATAAGGACATATGAATTATGCAGAGAATATTAACAAGAAAGATCGGTCTAAAAATATCTCACCGAGTGCTTCTATAAACATAAAAAATAAGTGTCTAGGTCTTCAGGCAGTGCAAATCAGAGGTGCTCACGTCACTGTGTGTTGCTGCACCAGATTAGCTGTAAGTGTGGTCCCTAAAACCGAAATACGTACTTCCTGCTGTATTTTTTTTATGCCTTAAAATCTAGAAGACCAGAAAAATCTGTAACACTATTTCATCCATGTGCAGAATAGTTAAGACAAAACCCAAGTCAGTGAAGGAAACCTCATGTGCATTTTTTTTTTTTTTTGCTTTCATATATCAATATCCTTATTTTCTTGTGCTGAAAATCCTGCATTTTCTGGCTGTCAAGACAAAGGAATGCTGCATGCATGCAGAAAACATATTTATCTGGAATTTCCCCATTGTTTAAAAGGTTAATTTTTTTTTTTTCAGATTAAAAATCCTTCTGTCTCCTAGCTCTTGTCAATGTATATTAAGATGAATGTTGAAAGAGCTAATGAAGTGTTTCTTCTGACAAAATCGTTAAATCTTTGAAAAATGAAGCACTGCAGAAGACTTGATTGGCCCAGGAAGTCTCTGAGTGTATTTGAATTGGAAGATGTTGAAGTGTATAATGTGGGTTTTAGTCCAGCCTTCAAGAGCAAATCTGAATCTATCTTTTGCACTGTAGATTGTGGGGTGCCTCCATAATTATTAGGAAAATATAAGCTTTAAATCTTTTCATAATGTTCCCTATCCCTAATCTTCTTCTTCAGTCTAGTTAAATTATACAGTACATTAGCTGTGCAATTTCAATGTATAATCACTGCATTGACAGCTGCTGGTGATAATCCTAGGGATGCCATCTGCTCAGGTTTGGAATGGAGTCCCCTGTTTTGATTAGCAGATATGTTTGATACTCGGTGGGAAGCCTCTGCCTCCTCCTCCCCCATCTCTCAAGGAGTTTCCAGTGCCGTGACTTCTGTGAGTTCGGATGGGATCTCTCTCTCGAGGTATTCCGTACTGCTCTTAACTTCTGTATGGCAGTATCAGTAGCACTGATGAATTCGTCTTGCTCACTTGCTGAAGAAAGGGTGCTAAACCCTTCTCTCAAATTTAAGCTGGGAATAAATATTAACAGTGAGCTAGTAATTTTTTTTGAGCTGTTTTATCCTACACCATATGGTGAATTTTCAGTGAGCATTTATGTATTGCTTTCAGATGAGCATCAAGTGCTAATACTACATCATGCCAAGAAGAGTGATGAAAGTCATCCGCATCCCTAAAGTGATGAGGAGTTTTTTAAACAAACTGGACCCTTTGGTCTCTACTGCCTCTGCATACAAAATAGCCATTTGCTTTTTCCTATCAAATACAAACTTAATTGTCACCTTGTTTTATTCTTAAAACGCCTTGTGTGGACAACATAAAAATTGCTGGCTTTGCTGGGTGTGTAAGAGGAGTGTAGTATTTGTTGCCAGTTTATTGGCCAAGTACTTTGTGTGGGAACCAGAAGGTAATCGTAAGTTTTAGATCTATAAATATGAGCTCTGTACTGGTTATGCTACTGTGGCAGAGCTGCACAGCTTACATATTTACCACTGTCTGTGAGTAGAATTGGTTAGATCACTCACACTTGCCTACCTGTTTCCATGAGTATTTTAACACTGCTTAGGTTCTTCTTCCTATCTGTTTCAATCCTGCCCTCATCCTTTTCTCACCTACTGCCCCACCGCTTACACCCCAGACAATAGGCCTGAAGTCAAAACTACGTTAGCGTTGGCATTTGCTTCCCCTCTGCCTGCCCTCTGTTTCCTACTCTAGCATTTATATACATTTCTTGCTGGTTACAGGTCTGCCTTTGACAGAGGTGCTGGGGCCAAGAAACACCAGTTTTGTTCATTGCAAATTGATAGGAACCCGTTCCTTTAAAATCATTCTGTGCACCTGGGACCAAAAATACTGTGTGTGTTACAGAATAAGGTGATGCTGAACCTCATTGGGAACGTGCTCAGAAAAGAAGATTCTGCCATGTACTCATGCAGCTGTCTTGGCAATGTGAGGCAGCAATATTTTGACTGTGTAACTACAACTATATTTTATGAAATATGCTATATCATTTTGCTTTCTAAATGAACTGATTACCTGATGTGACACTAGAGTGAATTAAAGAAGGTAGCTTTTTTGTTTAAAAACCTATGCAATCGTTTAAGAGTAATTCTGTTAGCTTTTAAATCTGGTGGTTCTTAAAAAAAAAAAAAAAGTTACTTGCTCAGTTTCAGCACTGTTCAAGTTTTTCTAGAGTGCTTCTTTTGTATTCTGTGCAGTACAGGGCTGCATAGAATGAGTCAATTTAAGAGTAGATTTCAGGGAAGGCTGAAAGAGTTCAAGTGCCAGGTTCCTCTCTAACTTAATTAGAGGTACACAAATATAGCCCCTAAAGGAATGCTGAACACCCAAAGCCATGAACCTCCTAAGAGTAAAGCTGTATTTACCATTAAAAAGAATAAAAGTTATGTTCTTATATGGGCCGCAGACTCCTAAGATTCTGTTGTTTGTGGAAATATTACTGTTATCTTTGTTAATAATTATAGAAAATAATCAGATTGATTCCCGTTACAAAAGAGAGAACAACTTAAGTTTTCTGTAGCATGTGGGCTACCTGGGCTGTCCTCCGTAGCCCTACAGATTTAGAAAGATTGTTGCTTCCAAAAACACTGTACTTTTCAAAACCCAAAGCTATTGCATGCTCCCAAGGAAAAATGGTTGCTTAGAAATATACTTACTGTTTTTGATGAAATGCTGCTTTCTCTGATGAAAAAAACTTCTGTTACATGAAAGACTTGGGATAGCAGTGGAACTTAGAGCTGAAAGGGATTTTTTTTTTTTTTTTTCTTCTTTCCTGTGCTTCTCTGAGTTTGCTTTGCTGTGGCTGAACTCTTAGCTTAGTTCCCCTATTACGAAGCTTTCTGTAACCATAAATGGTAAGGTATGAAAGAACACTGTCCTTTTTGAGATTAATTGCCGAAAACCAGGAAGCTACGATACTAAGGCCAACTACAGCTGAAGAGACGGAGTTTTCTCATACCCTAGGGCCCCTTTACCACATATCCCAGTGGATTTGTTTTAAGCTATGGTCCTACTCCTTTTGTACAGCTCTTTAGTTTAGAAATCTGATAGGTCTTCTGAGTAAGATTTAAGGAATTGACTGTATCAGTGACCAGTGGTATTGATTCTTAATTCTTAATACCTAAGCTATTAACAGCTGTGTGTTAACACTTTGTTGCCACAGTTTGGACACAACAGATGCTAAAATTTTGACTGTCCATCAAAGCCCTATAGACAAGAACAAAGCATCCATCATGCCATAGATCTATGAGTGTCCAGCATGTTTCTCTAGCCAAAAAGCCAAGCCTGCTTCTGGGACATATAAACAGATGACTCCTAGCACAGAGCTTCCGAGAAGAGCTAAAATTTTTTTTTTTTTTGAGAGGGGGAAACTTTTATTGGGAGACTAAAGGAACTGAAATGAGTTAATCCAGTAAAAGCATTAAGAGTGTTCTGAGCATTGTAAACAAAGGTAGGACCCCCTCCACTCTGCTTTAGGTATCTAATAATTAGCTGTTTCAGCTTAAGTTGGTCTTCTGGGCTTGCTTTTAGTAAAAGATTTGAAGTTGGCATGTTCAGACAGTTCATGCTGTCTGAAGATAACAGATGAATCTCCCCCAAAAGGACCTTTTTCTATTATTATTGATGCAGAAGAGAGCACACAAAGCTAACTTGGATTTAGATAACTGTTAGACACTTAAAGCTAAGTGAGATGAAGCCTGCTACTATTATCTAGATTGGAAAGATTTATGATCATAGTCTTTTTTTAATATTTGAGAAGTGATGTAGCTAAATTGAAAGAATGACATTTGAAGGTTGGAAAAAGAGCCTTATGAACAAAACTTATTCCCAGATAAAACGTGATCTGGTTGGGTGGAGTTTTCTATCATTTTTTGATACTTAGGAAAAAGACTGGATATTTCAAAGATGTGGGCTCTGGCTCAAGCAGAAGCCATGCTTTTAATGAGGAATTTATTAAAAGTGACTTTGGGGCTGTGGGATTCAGCAGTCAAGGTAGAAAACAAGATAACCCCCGCTGACTGAAATTCATGAATCTCCAGCTCTGGCTACCTCTTCTGCCTTCTCTCTTTAACTCCAATGGCTAAGACACATGGATCAATTTTTAACTGCTGCACTAAAGAGTTCTACTGCAAAATTAACACAAAATTTGTGGATTCCACAGGCAAAACAGAGATTACATTTTTAAAGTTCCTCGGTGTCCTGAAGGAGGTGGTGGTAGTGTGCTTTGGCTCAGTTTGAGGTGCACTGGTGATTTATTTGGATAGACAGAAGCTATGCTCAATGTCTGGTGCCACATGTTACCTTTTGCTTGTTTCTTTTCCTCTCACATATGCTGCAGACATGCAAGTCCAGGTGGCCACTGGCTCTTGGAGAACTAACCCAATAAAATAACGTGGGTGTGCTAAAGGGAGGTGCTGTGCTGATATCCACTTCAAAACTTGGGATATTTCGATGTGTCACTGATCTCTACCCAGTGATGTGTATGCATGAGAGCTGTATCAATGGCAAACCAAATGTTTGTTATATTATACACTATAATTCTGTATTACAGTCTAAAATAGCCTATGTCTTATTATAATCACATAGAATATTTTATTTTTTTGCGACTTGAGGGGAGGGAGGAAAAAGGAACAATCTGGTGATTGAAATCACCATGTGCTTTTACCCTGGTGCTCCTTTTCCTTGCAGGAGCTGCAGCACTCGCTCCTCCTCTAGCCTTGCTCCTGTCTGTCATGGTGGGACACCATGAACCCACTCCCCTGCTTGTTCAAGGCAGGATTTCCATGGCCTCAGAGGAGCATGGGACCACTGGACCACCTGTAGCCTCTGCATGAGGATCTGCTGCTGGGATACTAATTCACTGCTTATTTGTAAGCTACATAACTGGCGATGCCCAGTTTCTCCTGGCCTTCCACTGACTCAGAGAGGGGGTGTGGGGTCGCTGCTGGAAAGGCCAAGTTCCTGAGAGTGCTCTTTGAGCTTGGGTGGCAGAACAAATTAAGGCCAGTTAGGGTCAGCTGGAGCTAAAGGCAGTAGCCCTGTTGGTCTAAGATCCTTTTGCAAATACTATTTTCTAATCAAGATAAAAGATTTTGCAGGGGCCTTCCCAAGCCTTGCTTGAGGTGCTGTTTTAATGTTTGAACCCTGACTATAAATAGGGGAAGAAAAAGGGAAGACAATGTCGGATAGGCTTTTCTGAACTTCAAAGTCACTCTTTTGAATCTGAACAAGTTTCTTTTCAATGTCTTGTTTCCCACTTATTTTGTTCCAATGTATTACACCCTTTGGCTAAGGCCAGAATAAATTAAATTTGAGGGATAATTTCCCATGATTCTTTAAAAAATGAGCAATGCTTCGACTTGAAAAAAACCTGCCATGACTATGTTAGTGAAGTATCTATGCTTACAATTATCAGTCTCCAAAACTCCAAGAAGCTATAAGACAAATTAAAGAGAATTAAGATAAATATTTCTGAGGAGTTATTTTCTCTGTAAGTGCTAGTGAAAGAAAAAACATAGGAGAGAAGGCATGCGGCTCTGAAGGCGAAATTGTGTAAACATTAGCATACAAGGTTTGTAGCTCTGTATTGTAAATAAAAACATGAAGGGACTGTAAACATTAAAGCAGTGGCAGGGGAAAAAGGTTTTGGGTGTTTATTTGCTGTACTGCTCTTTAGTGAGTGCTCAAACTGTTGTCCTTTGTGCACCACCTGTATTGGAGAATGCTTTGTTCCAGCTCCCTTTTGTTTCTGATAGGGCCCAGTCATTGCAGGTGTGTGTTAGTCCAGAGAACTCTTAACCCTCCCAAGGAATTGGACTAATTAACTAACTAATTAACAGTTGGACTTGATGATCTTAAGGGTCTTTTCCAACCTTAACAATTCTATGATTCTATGACTGACTTTGCTGTGATTCTGAAGCTTCAAAGCTCAAGAGAGTCTGGTTTGACCCCACGTGCTACTGAACAATTTGTTGCTGTGACATCACATGAATTAAACTTATTTTGTGCTTGCAGGTGACCTGCTATGCATTAGGCTGTCCTATGTAACAGGTGGATCTTGCTGGAAGTCCTAGTCAGATTATATAAATAGTGATGTGAATTGCAAACTGGAAACTCCCTTTGGGCTCTAATGTAAAGAGCACTTCAGGAGTTAAAAAGGGGTAAGGAAAAAAAAGCAGTGTCTTAGTTGGTGCGAACTGCTTATTCCATTCTTCTAAGCTGATCATCTATAAGGGTTGTTTTCATGTTAGTGCATAAGAAAAACTTAATCATTGTGAGACAGAGACAGGTTAATAAGTATTGCCTTTTTATTTCCAGGACTTTCTGCTGCTTCTAAAGAATCAGTGAGCTGTGAAATGAGAACAGTTGTTGGATCTTCAGAGAGCCCGGCAAAGTTATTAGCTCCCCCCTTCCTAATTGAAACATATTCATAGTGTAGTACATTGTCATTTTTAATGGGCATCATAAAGAGAAGCTGTGGCTCTTGAACAAGGAACAGTCACATATTAAAAATGATGTGAGCTAGAAGGAGCAGGATGTCCTAAGTGTTGGCATGTCTGAATCGGGCACAGGCAAACTTTAGGACTCAGCTGCTTCCTTTTAAGTAACTAAATTAACAAACTGCTGGACTGGCTGACAAGTCATGAGTTTCAGGGGGGCTGAGGGAGTCCTCAGAACTTGTCATATAGATACATAAGCAGGGATTTTGAATTATTTGTTTGTCCTCCAACTTCACAGCATGGTGGCTGTGCACTTGTGATGATTCCCTGAGTGAAAGGTAGCTGTGCCATGATGGGCCTCCCTGCGATGTGTTGTACCTGTAGTAAAGCATAATGCTGCGGTAGGACTTCATTTCTCTCTGAAGTTACTGAGAACTGTCTTACTACTCTGTCTTGAAACTGAAGTTAGAGAGGATGCTTAACTGTCTGCTGCATCCAACCCTCTGTGGATACATACTAACTGATTTCAGAGAATAAGGGCATGGTTTTCAATCAGAGAATAAGCGCATATGCTCTTTTCTCAATTTGGACCTTGTATGTGTAATCAGTTCTTAATGATGTTATTCCAGATAGAGGAGCCCTCAATATTTAAAAAAAAAAAAACCACCACCACCACAAAAAAAAAAAACCAAACCAAACCAACCAACCAAAGTCACACCACATTGTATAGAACTTCCAATTGAAAATTTAAAAGTATTTTACAAAGGCAGGTCATTATTGTTTATCCTTGATTTATTTGATGGGCACAAGGAGATAACTGCCTTTGCCTGGCAAGTGAGAGGCAATCAGATGACTGGGTTTGCTGAGTTTCTGCACCATGCTCTGTCCAGTTTGTAGTTAGAAGTACAGGGGAGGCACCGAGCTTGCTCTGAGACCATGGCCTCTTCTACCTTACTCCTTTTACCTGTTACAGTGACTTGTGCTATCTCACAGTTATATGCTTAGCTGTATTAACAGTAGCAAGCAAACCTGAGTAACAGATTTTCAGCATAGTCGGGAACTGGTGTTGTCTGCTTTTGTCTGAAAGTGTCTCAGGCATGTAATGAATATCACGTTACATGTGATGCTGACGGGAACTTTGCGCAAAGACCGAGTAGTGTCTGATTTCAGGTAAGGAGAAGCTGCTAGGAGCATAGATTCATGTTCAGCTTCTCATGTTCAGGTTAACTACAACATGGAGCAAATACAAGGCCTTTCCTGAACTTGTGAACTTAGTACAACAACTCTCTGATACACTAACATATGAAATATAGCATACAAGTACCATGTGCTTGTGCTGGGAGATGTAAGCATTGCCACATAATCAGGGCAGATGCTTATCCAATTTAGCATGGAAGGCTGACTCTGGTAGCATTGCTGCTAATGGTCTCTGCTGTCATCTGTGAAGTTGGTTTCTGCAGTGAAATGGGTAAATTTCTGTTTCTGAACATTGTCTGTTCAGTGTTTGTACTGTATCTGAAAGAAGGGCTTTCAACTCCTCCTCTACAGAACAGGAACAGTATTTCCTTTCTTACTATCCTAAGGCCCAATACATTAATGAAATGTAATTTTGTAATGGAAGGCACTCAGCATATTAGCTGAGTATAACTCAGTATGTAGTCTGGCCAATGAAATGAAAATTGGTTTTTACCCTGTATTGGATAGTTTGCCAAACTAACAAAATGCAGGCAGAAAACAGGAGAAATGTAAAGAAGCTTTCACAAAATAAGATATTTAGACGTGACAGTCTGTGATGTTAAGTAAGCCTATGGGAATGTTATTTTTGAGCAGATGAGTAGAATTGCATAGTACTGTATAGCAGAAGAGATCAGAGAGTTGTTGTGACTTCTTTCTTTTTACCTTTTGAAACTAAATAGGGCTCCTGTATTTCTGTCTAACAAACCCCAGGTAGCAGTATGGCTATGTGCAGTCTAACAGGTTCTGGATATGTCAGACCTACTGCATATGCATTTGCAGATGAGCGCCTTAAGTTAAGCAAATCCAGCATGTTCTGCATGATTTAATTTACTGCCTGAGTTCTGGACATCAGACAGTCTGGTTATAGCGAGTCATGTAGAAATGACACAACCTTTTTTATTTTCTGGCTTAAGGGAGAATCTCTGTGTTTTGGGGAGCCTGGATATTGGTAACTTGAGTACAAGGCATATACCATAGGTATTATTTTGTTGTTGCTTATCAAATAATACTGTGAAATCAGAGCAGTTGGTACAGTTCACGTGAGCTGCCTGTTGAAATCCCGGAATTGGAGGAGCCTGTTGCTGCCTGCTATGATCCCTGATGCCATTGCTCCCTTTGCTGGGAGCTCCGCTCCTTGACGTGCTACTGCTGTTGTTACCCTGAGCTGGGTGGTGCGAGGTGCTTCCTACCTCTTTGTCCATGCCCATGCATGGACACCCTTCCCTGCTGTCACACCTTTACTGCTCTCCTGTATTGGGAAAGGGGGATTGAGAGGGGACACGCTAACTCTCAGCTTCCTATACTCCCAAAATACACGATACTGTAAGCCTATCAGCCTTGCTGCAGTGACTTATGAAGTCTCCAGAAAAGAGATGCAAAACATAGTGGTGGAAAGGGTGATATTCCTTCTTTTTCTGTAATTAAATTGCTTAAAGGCAGCATTAAAAAAAAAAATCAAATGGAAATATATTATGAAATGCCCTTTGTTTCTATTCCATACCTGTTCTATATAGAAAAGTTCACAATTTGTTTTTTCTTTCTTTTGCCCAAAGTCAGACTTATATAAGGAATTAAAGTAAATCTTCTTTTCCTTAACATTATTCTTTTGTTGCAGAAAGTTACTGTAAGTGAGACTGTCATCTATAAATAATAGCATTGATCTTGTGTTCCCTGAAGCAGTTAAATTTCCTTTTGGAGTGCAGTCCCAATATCTAGACATTTTATGTGCTTTACTATACACTTTTCATGAAAGTAACATAATTACTTTGAGCTCTTCCTTTACCTGGGGAATTTTAATCCATTTCAAAGCAACATTGCCCTAAGAAGTTAACGGCAGATAAGTTGTAGGCTTATGGAGCACTTTCCACTGTGATTAAAAACTCAAATGAGCCATTGGCACCAGATATCATTAATTTTGCCTGTGTAAGAGAGAAGGTCATGCAGGCTACTACAGCAACCTGGCGCTGGACTTCCCCATGACTTGTGGTGGGTCTCAGCTGAAGAGTGCCTGAGATACATGGCAGATCAGGGCAACAAAGTTTGTGACTTTTATTTTTGCAGATTCCCTGGTTGAAGTACATTTACTCTGTGCTGAAGTAGGGAAAGAAAAGCCTCAGGTGCTCTGTGTGTGGAGCATGGGAGGGGGAGCGCTGGAGGGAGATGTGTGGCAGGAATTTGGTGGAGAGAATTGCTGGGAAATGGTCTTTTTTTCACACATCAGAAGCCCTAACTTTCTATCTTGACAGAATAGAGACAGAAATAGAGGTAATTTTCAGACTTCACCTTTTCCTACTGGTCATGTTGGCAGCGTTTTTATTCTGTAATCTTGGTCTTTGTGGTTCTAGTACAATTTTTCACTTGCTTTATTGATAACTGAAGATTGAAATATCAAGATGAGGCACAGATACCAGGCAGGAGGAGCAATTCTTCAAGGCAGGCAAAGATGAAAGGTTATGTGATGCTTGGTCATTTCAGTGTCACTTCTGCCCCCAGTTTTACTGCAGGGCTGTCTTCTCTTGGTGAAGCACCTGGCACTGAGGTCCTGTTTGCCAGAACCTCTGGTGAAGCAAATAGTTCTTGTGCCACATGGATGTGTTTTGCATCTCAGAGAAAGGGAGAAAAGAGCTGGTGGAAATACCCAACACCCACGTACTCTATCACAGAGAGCAAAAAGGAGTTCTGTCTGCAAATTTAAATTTCCCAAAGAGAAAAGGGGAACGAAAGCTGGGCAAAAGAAATTATTTTGGCCACTAGGACATATATTCTATTGGAAATATATATCCTCTTTCTAGAGGCATCTGCCCCCATGCGTTTATTTGTGTGTGAAGTAGAAAAGCTCCAGCATGAATGAGAAACTGAGAGATGCTCATCTGTCATACTGTAAAATTAAAGAGAATAGGAGGATGTGTGTGGACTTGCAAAACTGCAAGACCTCTGTCTAAAACTTTGCTTTGAATTAAGAAAGAAAGATTTTTCTACTTGGCCTTGGGAAATAAACCCAAATTAAACATACTAGTTCAGCCTCCAATCTAAAATATCAACTGTTTGTATATGACTGCTCTCAATAGAGTTTGTTTTAAGAAGACTTATGAAAATACAAGTATGTTATGTTAAATTTTTACTGGTCTCGCCACACAGTTTCCATCCAAAACAAACTTATAAACCCCAGCCCTTCATTAGCGAGCTTCATTAATGGTGCTATGCACTTTAATAGGAGCTTCTGAGACATTTTACAGGATTTGGAAACCTCTTGATGAAATGCTATGGCTCACTACTTTAGGGCATAAACAGTAGTGATGTTTAATCTTTGTTATCTCTCTTTGTACTTGCTCAGCAGTTCTGCACTCCCCCTGGATTTCTTTGTTCTTAGCAAAATTATTTTATCCCCCTCAGGTTCTTTCAGTCTGTTGCTTTTCTCATTCAATTTCTAGGTGAATAAGCTTTTTTCCAGGCTGAAGGAAAGAAAAAGTGCAAACTGCTTCCTGAACTTTGAATATGTGTGATCAGTTATGAAAAACTGCAGTGTTCATGGGGGTGGTGTGTGAAATATGGGTATTCTGCAGCAGCAGGCTTTGAATTGGGCCTCAAGTCATTGGTCTTGACTTTTAGATCCCTCCCCCCCCGCCCCCCCCAGCAGGGGATAGGGGAGTGGGTGGTGGTGTCTCTGACAATAGTTGGATTTTTTAAAAACATTAGTATATAAGGGTGGGTAAAGAATACTAGATAAAAAGTAAAATGTCGTTCCCTCTTGACTTTACAAGGTGGAATTTTTCACAACTTGACTTCAATGGCAAAAGGATGTATGCTGACAGCCTGTGCAGACCTTAAGTGCTGTTATTTAAAACTTGATGTAAGCAACTGAAGCAAATCCTTGCCAAATAGAAGAATTTGTTACTGTAGTGTTTCCTGCAGGTTTGCTGAAGAGAAGAAAAATGTAGGGAACAAAGCCACAAACCAGTACTCCAGTGGATCGATGTCTGTAGTGTCTTTTCTCCAAGCCTGTATGGGTATGGGCATCTTTTTGTCTGGTGGAGAAGCAACAGGAATAGTGAATGGTGATATAGGAGAGGATAGACTAAGTGTCTGTGGTATTCCAGGTGCAATTTCGTGTATATGTGACCAGAATTTGGCCCACAGTGCACAGGTACCGATCCTGGGCATTCCTCATAAATAATCCTGGTACAGAGAACCAGGACTTCCCAGTTCCATCTTGACAAAATAAATGAAGCCTGCTGTCTGTTTTTTGTGGGTGATGATAAAGTTCTCAAACTGAAAATAATCATCAAGTATTACTGTGTAAACTGTTTGAGGCTAATCAGACTCCTTATGAGAAGGAGAACTAATAATGTATTTGTATTTCTGCTCTCTCCCCTACCCCCACCCTGCTTTTGATGCAGGTGCTCTCCAAAAAGCTTACAGATTGCTGGCGCTGACGTGGTAGGTGCAGGAAGTGTGATAAGCTTCCTGTATGTGATTTGGGGTTTTTTGTCATGTACTAAATAGCTGTGTGTATAAGGTGCCCTTTATATAAAGTAGTTTGCATCTTGCATTTAAATTAACAAGATCAGATTCCTGCAAAGGTAATTATGCCAGGATAATAGCTGCATATGGGAACATCTCCATAGTTTCTTTGCTAAAATATTTTGGAAATAACTAAGGACTGCTAGCCAAAACCTCTTCAAAATCTGCAGAAATTGGCAGGTGTCTATTTGTGGGAACAGGCAAAAGAATTGATCAGGACTTTTTGCAGGGTTTGCAAAATTCTTGTTGGCTTTTAGAGCCAAGTTCAAGACATCACAATGATCTATAAAATGATTATAATGGAAACAAAGATAAAGGGACAGTTGCAATTTGTATTCAAGTTGTATTTTGTGTGCTCATCATCCAGAACGTGCAGCCTGTGTCTGCCTGTTGTTCACCTGATAAGACCTCTGTGATGCCCAAATAATAAAATGGCATAAATTTCTCATATGATGCCCTGCCAATTTCTTTCACAGGCCAAAAAACAAATGCATCCAAACTTTTAAAAATCTGAACTCTGGCTGTGCTTATTGGATCGGTGCTAGAGAGCCAAGATAGCACAGGGACTAGAACTGTGTGCATGCCAAGAATTTATGATGACACAATATCCAGCTGCTCTAACATATTGCCTCATTTGCCTGCATTATGTTACCACAAGATGTATCCTAGCCCCTTCCCGTTTCCTCATGTTCTACTTATAGCAGGGGTGCTGAGACAATATTGTGTATACTCAGTGGGTGCTCTGAAAAAGGAGTGTTTTCTAATTCCTACTATTTTCCTTTTTGCACATAGGAAGGAAGACTTTTTCAAAGGATCGGCAAGCAGGCTTCGTGTAGTTAACTACTTCAGCTTTCAGTTCAACAATATTGGGCTTATGTGTGCAAAAAATGCTCTATGCCAGGCATTTTGTTGAGCAAAACAGGCAATATGCTTTGAGTTCTTTTGCATCTTCTCTTTTAAATAGCATCCTAGTGGGATGCTGAAAACACCAGAAACAGGCTTGTAAGAGAAAGTGTGAATTTTTGGGTTTGGTATGGACTACTATGGTTTAGCAAATTTTTGCAAGTAACTTCCTGGATCCCTTGTCTTTTACAGACAAAAGTTACCAGCATGGGGAAGGCACTCACTCATATTTAAGATAGTAGTTCAACAAAATAATGCATGTGGTCAAGTTCTAGAAGAGGTGATGGTTCCAAGGCAGGACGGAGATAGGGTGTCGGTATGCGTTGCGCCTGCTGAGCCTGCCAATGGTCTTCAGTAAAGGTTTGCAAGTAAATGTGCTATGACACCTTTCTTTAATAGCAAACGTACTTAAACCTGAAGAGAGTTAGTCTGCAGCCTACTAGCCTGAGTGGTGAAGGAAATAAAGCGTGCGTTGGTACTGTTACATCCACACCTTCTCTCAGATGACACCAGACTTCAAACTGGGGAAAGCAGTTTCTTACTTTCTTCTACCAGCAGTTGATTTTTGGCCTTTTTTTTATGCTTGAATACATGCCGTGCTGGACCTAACTGTTATGAATTATAGCTATATGGGAACCAGAATGGCAGAGAGACAAGTGTTTTGCTGTTATGTCGTTAAGGCCACTACCTATTCTGCTGAGAAACAGAAAGATGACCAAAGGAAAAGGAAAAAAAAAATGGGAAAGAAGAGAAATTATGAGAAGAGTTTACTTGAAGAGGGAAATAGAGGATGATAAGAAAGATTAGAAGAAATGAGGAGCAATTCAGCTCCTTTCAGCTTCTTTTTTCATGCCTGTGACAGTTGTGGAGCTCAGTAATCATGACTCTGTGGGGATGATATCCGGCTAGGAAGATTAGTAAGAGGAACCAAAATCTGTCATAAGACACTGTTGAAAGCTGATGTTTCCATAAGTACATGTTCAGATCACACCCCGCACTGAGCTTTGCTTATCTCTGAGTCTGTGAATAGCTTTTGGAAATGGATGCTTTTTTGATTTTTATTACCCAGTATACTGCAAAGAGGTAGATAAGAAGCTGAAATACTTTAAAACTTCTTTGTCATCCATCACTCTGCTTCAGGGCTTACCACACATCCCTGATCCTTCTCTGCTGTGCTGTAGAGCTAAACTTTATGGGATGTGCTTGGTCTCTCATATTTCTTTAGAGTTAAGAACACAGGCAACAATTCAGGAGTTGTCTTGATATGTGAAACCTTTTAAATTTTGCTTTTCTCTTTAACCATTTCAATTGCAAGGCAAGCTGCCTGCTATGTACCTTGGTGGAAAGTCTTTCTGTTACAAATATAGTCTGTGTAACAGCAGGATACGCATAGCTATGGACAGGTACCATCAGCTGAAAAAGGGAACCCAATTTTGAAGATTACTTGTGGGTAAACTGGAGATCACAACTTTGCCCACAGTAAGTGAAACTGGTCTGTTGTACAGATGGCCACTAATAGCAAATCCTAACTAATGTTTAGATTTACACTGTTTGCTCTAAATATCTAATTTCTTTTTGAGAAACTAGTAAAGATGCATATGGGGAAAACACTTCCAAAACCTATTTAGGACAGATCTCTGAGTTTTGGGAGTACTCTGAAGTGTTGTTGGTTTTTTTTTTTATTATTTTTACTTCGGACAAGCATATGTACCTGACACAGACATGTTCTGTGCCTCAAGAAAGGATTCAACCTTTGAAAAGAACAACCAGAAATACTCCTTGCCCATTATTACCTGGACCAGTGATGAGCTGCTAAATGCCACGAGGGTTATAAATTACTGTCACGGTCACTTGACTTAGTTATGGGATCTTAAATCTGGTTGGCTCATATAACTGATATGACAATGATTGCCTTGATGTCTGGGATTAGCAGTGCTGGTCCTTCAATGAAAGAATGAGTTTACCAGAGGTAAAGGATTCTAGGTACTTGCTGAGACAGCTAGCAGTAGAAAAGATCAGAGTCCACAGTGTTTTCATTCTTTTTTTAAAAGTATTTTTTAATCTTTGAAAATTTATTACATAAAGATAACAGAAAAGAGCATGCAAGAAGATGGATTGGCTTGGTTGTAGCTATACAAGATATAGAGTAGTTCTGAATATCGGCTTGCTTTCCTTTTGTAAATTCATTGATAGGGAGAAAGGAGAGGTGGTGTAATTGTTGGAGGAGTATGATTTACACTGAACAGGATCAGTCAGTGGCTGTTGCTTTTTGTGCTGAGGATGCTAAGCTATAAGGTTGTACTAGCAGGGAAAATTGCCCCCAAACATTTATAAACCAATATTAGATTCCTCCCAGGCTCTCAGGATGCTTGAAGAATGTCTAATGAGTTGGACTGCATGAGACCCTGCACGGTAGAAAGCTGGTTTGTAGCCTCTTTGAGTCTCAAACGTTGTCCCAGACAGTATGGGGTTGAGGGAGGTGCTTCTGCAGTACCCCCCTCCTGGGCTGCAGTACCCTACATGCAAGTCTGTACAGGCACAGAGTGGTACCTGGGGTGAGAAAGGGGAAGATGCTGAAGCAGCTTTGAGCTTGTCAGGCAGTTGTGGAGTCCTGTGTGCCTTTGTAGCTGCAGTCTGCTAAAATTCATTACCTGCCTTGATGGCCACTGCCCAGTTCCGAAAGTGGGGACGTTAGTTCTCAAAGAAGTATTCCTCCTGCCTTACTGACCACGAGCACCCATATAGAAAGGGTTGCTCACGCAGCCCAGGTGAGTGAAAGTTGCTTTTCTGGTCTCCAAGGCAGGGGTGGTAGCTATTGAGAACCATTAGGGTGGAGCAGGCTCTGTGAAACAGCTCCACAGAATTGGGAGAGTTTTTTCATTATCATGTCTTTAACCCATTTAGTGTGCACAAGTTATTAGCCTCAGTGCAAAGCAGTCGTACTTCTAAAACTCCTTTTTGCTGAAATGTAGTAAAGGAGTATCTATACAATTTTTTGTACTCTCTCTGCCATTGCTCACTTCAGACATTAAGGAAAAGAGAGATTCTGAAAGTTAAGTTAATCTATTTTTAAAGATTTTCAATCCTCAAGTGCAAAATGGAGTCTGCCAAGATTTGGCCCCTAATCTGTATTATAACTTAGTTATATTTTTTTTAATGGCCATTGATTTGTATTAATTAAATTCAGCAGTTTTAAAGAAATTATGTGTATACCTTTCGTTGTTATTATTCTAAGAAGACGGATTTGCCTGTCAGTTAAGGTCAAAAAGCTTGCTCATGAAAGTTGCCTGATTAATATTAATCAGAACTTTTTTCTGTTATTGCAGCTCTCTCTTCTGTAAGGTAGATATTGAAAGGTGACTTGGCATCATTTTTGTTTGCATTGTTTTCTTTTCCTCCACCCCCCCCCCCCCGCCCCGTCTCATGGCTCTTTTTTTCTTCCTTCTCTTAAACCAGCAAATATTGCTTTGCTTTATTGGTGATTGTGTTTTCCTGTAATGTACCCTTCTCAAAGAGCACAGTGCTAATGGATACCAATGACATAAAATCAGTCTTAGATGTGTAAACATCTGCCACACTCAGCAGATCTCACATTATTCTGTTTTGTCCTTGTTTTCCATTTTACACTATGCGTTTCCCCTGGGAGATGATGTTCTTTTGTCACATTATTTTGAGACTGAGCTTCCCTAAGCAGGCTGCTCCATGTAACACTTATGTGAAGTTGTTATTTCTTTAATCCCCACAATTTGGACTTCTATGTGTTGATTTTCATTCAGCATAGGTATAACCAATGAACAAATTATACTGTGAAAACACCAGGTCATTTCAGGACAAATGAGATGCAGAAACTGTTGCCTTCTCAAACCTTGGGGATCTTTGTACAGACTCTCTGACAAGACAAGTATTTCAAACCTCATCACGAAGAGGAGAAACCTATGCAGTTTCTTGCAGTTAAAACATGGCTCACTGCTCTCCTGAACGTGCAAAATTTACAGCTTTTGAAATTTGAAACTAGGTTAGCCTCTGAGTTGTGCAGATAATGCTTTCTTGTATAATTGAATTGTTTAAAGTAATATTTTTGGGTTGGCTTGTTTTTAAGGTTGAGCTCTGTATGATTTGGTTCACACGTTCTTAATTGCTGTTATTTTAACCATCTGTGTTACTTCAGAAAGATTTCTCAAGAAAATAGCCAGCTAGCCAGCATTTCTAAAATTAGCCTAATTACATTGGCACTTATTTCTAAGAATAGTTTATCTATTGAGGATCAAAAGAAGCAAAAACAGATCTTTTTGCAGTGAAGTGTATGTCAGTATCTCTGTCTGTGAAAACATGCCCCGTTTTCTTCCACTGTTGTTTTAAAGCAAATGGAAAGAGAAGTCAGTGAGTGAGTTGTTAGAAAGCAAGTATAGTTATAAAATAGCAGTAGGGATAAGAGAGTTCAAGCAGGAAAGGAAGGAGTCCAGTTGCACAGGGGAGGAGAGGGCCATCGGTGGGTTCGTGCATGCAGTGACACACGCTTGTGCAGAGCAGAGTTTTGCCCCATGGTGTGGGCTCCATCACTTTCCTTTTTGTTTCAGAGTTGAACATGACTGATCTTATTTCATATAAGCAATGTTATTCCTATACTGTGCGAGGATATGGCTCTTTCTTTTTTAGGAACCAGTAGTACTGAATGATTAAAATGTGATCTACAGTCTCTCACTTTATACAACAAGCAGTATGCTGTGAGCAGCAGTAGATTTCATTTAACCTGTCCATTTTTTTAAACTTGCTTGGCTGTTAAAATTTTTGGAGAATACAAAATGGCAATGTACTGCCCACAAGCTAGGAGGTGTTGCTACTGGCTCGACGTGTGATACGCTGTGTAGCATGCTGTGAGCAGCTGTAAGAAAAAAATCTGTCCTAGCCAGAGCTTGCTTTGCTTTACAACCAAAACAGTGCAGCTGCATGAGTGAGGCACTGGGCCCAAGTGGTTTAGCTCTGTGGAGTTGCAGGGCTTTTTAGCCAGGAAATAAAATCTTGTCTAACATGGCAATGCTGGTGTTTTAGTGTCTCAATGAGTAGAATTGGTGAAGGATGAGTGTCTCTTTTGCCACATGCACTCAGAACAGATAATATTGAGAGGATTACAAGCTTGCTTGAGAGTTTCCCAAGAATCCTTCAAGCAAGGACAGTCCTTCACAAAGATAGGTAAAAAAAAAAAAAGTTTTATTTATCACTTTTTTCCAATATTAGTATTCTAGTATGAACACAAATGTCCAAGTATGTTTGTTTGATGTAGATTTATTTTTTTATTCAAGTACTTTTAGCAGGATCAATTTCAAATTCTGTATATGTTGCAAAACTTACCATCTTAAGCAATATTAAAGTATGTGCTGTTATTAGAAATGAAACTTATGAAATAATGAAAACATAAATTTAGTATACATCTACCTTCAAAAGTCAAAAGAATGAAAGAACAACCCTGCTATTGTCTCTGACTTTTTTCATACCATTTTTTGCTGAAGATGCTATAACTTGCTGTATACTTATGGAAAACTTTTCCTTTTTTATAATCTGGTTTTAATTTTTAAGCATGCCTTTCTCCATTGTACAAGAAGGAAATTTGAATATTAGACCTCTTTTGTAAAATCAACTAGGTAAGAAAATTCTTGATACAGTTTATATATGCTCTTTAACTAAAACTTCTTGTCTTTAGTGGAATTTCTGTGTGGTTTCAATATTGTAGTGCTATTGAGGATTAAAAGCACAGCATAGCATGTAACAGCAAGTACCCCCAGTTGGGATCTCTATTCTTCCATCAGGTGAGGTCCAGGATTGTTGTACATTTGTTAATAGGAATGTAGGTATCTGTCATGACAGCCTTGACAATGTAGTCAACAGTGCAACAGCACCAGCCAAGTGTATAAACCACAAATAGTGTTTTTCAGCTGGGAGTATCCCGGCAGGTGATAAAGCCAGAATTCCTTCTCTATCCATGGTTTGTAAGAGGCAGGTCATGAATGTGTTTGCGTTTGGTTTTTTCTTTCTTCTCAGTTTTCTGGAAATGAAAGAAATCACTAGGTGGTAAGGTGCAAGCAGTTCCCCTGCTTAGGTACTGAAAGCCTAACACAGAACTGGAAGAATAAATTGTCTGCAGCACTGTATCGATGTCTCAGTCCAATACATTGTCCTTTCTGTTTCTACATTGAGGACACATGGCATTAATCTGTCAAAATTATCCAGGTAAGCTTACCCTCTGTTGTGCGACTGTTCCAGTTAGATGTGAGAAGCACTCTTCTTTTTTTAAAAAAAATAAAATTGCAGAATATGTACAGTATGTATCATCTAAAAGTTTAACAAAAACATACTTCTTGTTCAGCCCCTGTCAGATGGTAATCTAGTCCTTCTGCTCCAAACCCAGGCTTTCTGGTAGCAGGGTTCATCTCCATAGAAAGGAAAAGGCATATTATCCCAGCTTCCACCTGGCTTTATGTGCTTGGATCAAAGAGACTCTTCAGCACGCTGTATTGCCCTGGGAACAAAAGTTGTGCATGTGTGTATTTTTTAGGAGATGAAGGACAAACTAATTCCAGTGTCTGCCTTCTATCAGTACTCCTTAGCTCGTCTAGCGAACAACCCTACCGCTACTGCTTTAGGAAATTCCTGTTGGTGAAATATCTTGAAATTCCACCATGAAGGTGTACAGGCACTAAGAGTGTACAGACTGAAGTTATAGGTCTTCCTCTGCGGGCCAGAAGCTTTATTACAGGTTGGTACAAATGCTTGCCATTTGATGAAGAGCTGGGGACAAGTTTGAACAGCAAACCAGCTCACCATCCTGCACCTGTTTCAGCTGGTCTGCCTTATTTAATGAGAAACATACAGATGTAGGCTGATGCAAACCCACATCAAATGAATTAATAAAACACTGGTTATAAAGGAGCCCGCTGCCCAGGACCGCCCTGGGGTTTGGGGAGCCTGATGTAAGGCACAGCAGGAAGGGTGAATGTGTGCCTATGCAGAGTAGATTAGGGTATTTGCCCTTGGTGTGGGATTTGCTTAAAACGGACAGGGCTTCAGAAGCAAGGAATTTTTCTCAATGTCCTTAATTTCAACAAATTGGCTGGCTTTCGCTCTTGTGCTTTGGGTTCTTTGCCCATTTAAAAGAAGTGAAAAGGAGAAAAAGATATACCATCTACTGTTCTCTCGCTGAGTGACTAACGGCTTGAATTAATGCTTTCATGCTTAATACAATTTTTATAGCGATTACTTTTTCTGTATGAATTTTTAATATTTACAAATTGCATTTTATATTGGTGCAAGGAAATAGGAAGCCGAATGTAAAATAAATAGATTAACTCTGCTTCTAAAACCATATGCTGAAGGTAAAAATTTATTCAAGCATTGAGCTTGTATTTTGCTGATCAGCCTCACACTGAAGAAAAAAATCAGCAGCATGTGATTTTTTTTTTTGAGAACGTGCTCATTCCTCAGCTGAAGGCCTGTTGTCAGTTTGCAAGAACAAACCTCCATTAAGCCGTGTTGCTCTGAAGCTCTGATGCATGTAATTGATGAGCAGCAAGTCTCATAAATATTTACTCAATTATAACTTAATTTTAATCTATATAATGTGTACCATTATCTGTGTTCTTTTAAAACAGTATCTCTGTCCTCTGAAAATTAAGTATTTAAGTTTTAATATTACATCAGTATGGTAGTATAGTATAGGCTAAATTAGTTTAAATCTCTTTGTGTTCAGCTACTTTTAAACACTTTGTCTCTGCTTATTCATGGAGTAATTGATGGTTGAATGAATAAAAAGATACTTTGAATAAAAACTGGAGGGGTGAATGGGAGCATAATTGTGAACGTCTTAATGTTTGTACAGCATTGAGCTAAATCACTCATTTCAAGCACTTCAGATGAAATCTTGATATGATGGTATTGTACTGCATGTGGCAACTGAAAGTAAAGTTAAATGTGAACAGAACGGAAATTTTAAGAAACTAGTAAGTGTTGCTGCTTGGATGCAAGAAAGTGCAAATAACCATGAAACAACTCTTAAAACAGAAGCATTTTTTTTGTCTCAGTCTCAAATTCTGGCATATATTCCCATCCTTGCCTTGGCTCAAAGCTTCTGTGGAAATTTTGCCACTCTGGTAAAAAAGTAATCAGTCAAAATGCTTGATGTAAATTTTGGGTTGTGGGGTTTGTGTTTTTTTTTTTTTTTTTTTTTTTAGCAGGGCAGTGCTTTGTTTTTTGGGAGTTTGTTTTGTTTTTTAACAAAAGCTATAAATGGAAGAGATGGTTGTTACAGGTCATCCTGTGGGTGGATTGCATGCGAGGGAAGAGGAACAGCACAGCCCTCAGTTCTCCGTGCGTTCCTGGAAGGCGACACTGGTGTCTGTCCCGTCCATACCTGCTATGACCGGTGCAGGAGAGGGGGCACAGGGGGAAACACCCTCCTGAGCAGCACTGCTGCAGCACGGTCCCTGTTGTCTGCAGCCTGCTAACAGACACCCCTTCTGCAACTCTTTGGTTTCACTTGGCGAAAAGCCCACCCTGCATGCAGGGTTCTTTAAACTTGAGTCTTTTAGAAGAAGGGAGGGTGCAGAGAAAAAATGTATAAAAAGCTCCATTAACTTCAGTTGTGGTGGTCTGTTTTTAATACATTTGTAGCTTAGAGTAGTGGAAAATTATTTGCAATAACAGCTCTCATCGGGCTGTTCAACTGTTTATTTCCGAGTGCTTTACCAAGGAGGTAACTGTGGCAAGCCCATTTCTACCGATGGGTGACTAAGGACACAAGGAGACCAGGAAGGGTTGGGGAGGAGCTGAATACCAGTCCTCCTAATTCAGGGACTTTGTGCCCTAGGTCCTTCTGCCACCCTGATTTTTTTTTTTCTTTTTTTTTTAACGCCCCCTCCTCCCCCCCAAGAGGCAATGTGCCATGTGAGGTCAGTGAATCTTCCTGGTGCCTTGCACATCAAGTTGGGAAATACAATTTTTTTTTCCTCCTTCAGGTACTTGGGCAAAGCTTATTTATTCAAGGTCTCTGTAGCTACATGAGAGAGCCTATTCATGGGGAAGCAGTAATAGGAATCCTTTAATTAATAAATGAGTAATTTTTTTCTGTCTGAATAGCAATTATGAGTGAGGAAACAAGCAGCTATAAAACACATGGTTGCAACATGCCAGCAGGCCTGTTCAGATTGTAATTTAGATGCTGTTCATCCAAATTCATGCTCTTTTCTATTATCCTTGAAAGGCTACAATAAAAGCAGCATGCACTGTTACAGCTGATGTCACCTAGGCACAAGGTGACTCCACTTGGGGAGAGATTCACAGCCCAGCGGCATGCTCGTGGCACTGCCGTGTATGCACAGGCACAGCCAGGGCAGTCTGATAGAACCAGTCCCTTGTTCCTGGGCCTGGGGCTTAGACAAGCAAACCAGGACTTAGCCTTCAAAGTGGACTTCTCTTAGAAATCAAAATTTACCCTGGAGTGATTCCTTTGACAGTTGTTTTGTGCAACTTATGCTGAGGAAAGCAGAGCCTTTTCCTTCATTTTCCTCGCCCACCCCAACCCCCATGTAAGAGCAGTGAACAGACAATTGAAGTACATTGCATCTCCAACCCCAGGCTGGTGTTGCTCTGGAAAGGAAGGGCCAAAAGCAATGAGGTGCAGCTCTAACAAAAGGCGAGGCTTGGGCTGTTCTACCAGGGATGAATATGTTGAATTTGCAGTGCTGTTTGCCAAGCTGTTTGCTATGAGGAAACATTTCTTGACTGGAGCGATTTTGTTTGAGAGCTCAGCTGGATGGTGACTCTTGAGTCGTGTTCAGGAACTCGCAATGTGTACAGAGTGTTCCCTGTGTGCTTATTTCTCAGAGCGCTTGTCAAGAGCCTTATCTGCTGTGAGGGCTCCATTGCATCAATGCACATATGTATTTTATTTGAACATCAGCAAGCAAATTCAGGTATGGCAAGCTTGTGAGACTTCAATTTTTTTAATTTTTTTTTTCCCCTTCAATGGATTCTACTTGTATGAAAAGTCTGTTAGGAAACATTTGGTTAGGTACGACTTGGTCTGTTCTGGTGCCTGGTAGATCTGTACACTTTGGGAGCTGGGACAGCTACTAGGTAAAAATCCCTCCTCTTTCCAAGGCATTCGGTAGTCTATGCTCTGCATTAGTGAGAGGCTTGTAGATATAAAGCCAGAAGTCTGTGACAGCAGCGAGGGGTTACCATCACGTTGCTCCCTGGTACTGTAATATAGGTTAGATGTAGGTTGCTTTCTCACCTGCAGAAATGGGGTAGCAGCTTCTCTGAACTACTATGTTGCTTTGGCGTATCCTTTGGTTATGGAGGATGCATTTTGGCTGAGGCAGGATAGAAAGGATGAATTCCACTGAGGTGTTAGCTACCTTGTCCAAGTCCACACTGTGCCTCAATACAAGAGGCAGAGCTTGAACTTACTAAACATTATCCTGTGCTGTCAGCAGCAGTTTCTTTCTTTCAAATTAAGATTTCTGTTTTACCCTGGGTTAGAATACAGAGTTTTGTAAAGAACTTGTTGTTGAAGGCTGTGGAACTTGCTAAATGTACATTCAGTTGACATAATTTTTGGTTGTTTTGGTTTTTGTTTGTTTGTTTTTTTTCCTGGGTTATATTGGCTTTAGTATGTGAAATAACTACTTTAATAAGTTCCTGTTTTTTTCCCAGGAGAAATAGTTTGGGCTGTAATGTATTCATGCAAAACCAATTTTAACCTTTGAATGGGTGTCCTTGACTAATCATTGCTAGTTTTCATTAATATTGATAACTATAGGTGACATCTTATGTTGATGGTACCACTCCAGAGTGAGATACCACGTGTTTTATTCAAGCATTTTCCTTCTTCAATGTTCAGCTACCATGTGATTCAATATCACTTAACTGTTAGAGAAAAATTGTTCAGTGTGTTCTGTAAATCTATATTAACAGGCTGCCCAGGGAAGTGGTTGAGTCCCCATCCCTGGAGGTATTTAAAAGCCGGGTAGATGTGGTGCTTGAGGACATGGTTTAGTGGCGGACTTGGCGGTGGTAGGTTAATGGTTGGACCTGATGATCTTAAGGGTCTTTTCCAACCTTAACAATTCTATGATTCTATGATTACCATATTTTTAAAGCATGTCCTTATGGAAACATTGTCTTCAATAGTAAAACTTGTCTTCAGTATTTTCAGAGTTAAGCTAGTGTGGATAAACTCACAAAATTAATGCGGTGAGGCTATGCATTTGACATACTGCTGTAAAAATACTGTAGCTTTGAAGTACAGGTTTGTGGCCACTGCATGAAACGTTCATGTAAACACGTACCTGGCAGCGCAGACAACTACAGCAGTCACGTGTAAATCAGGGCAGTGAATAAGAAGCTGCTTTCAGGCAAGCATTCAGCTGGATTAGCCACAGAACCATTTATTAAAGCTCCCAATGTTATGTTATAACTTTGTAGGATGAGGAAGCACCGCATTGTGCTCTTGACTTACTCAGGCTACTTGTGAGCACCCTGGATCTTTTCTTGTGCCTGAAACTGTTACAGGAGCCTTAGATTTTGCATTAGGTAATTCACCTGCCTCTCAGCTACCGCATACAACAAATGTGCTATATATACCACTCATTCGTGCTTCTCTTATTGTAGTCTCACAGTGACAGACCATGGCATATTGGATGTTGTACATTTTTCAGAAAATAAATCTCAAAAGACAAGATGGGAGAGTGAAAGTATTATTAGATTTGCTACAGGAGCTGAAATGCAGAGAGAATAAATGACTATTCTATTCTATTCTGACTTCCCAACAACAGGTCTGCATATTGAGCTCGGACCTCGTGTCTGACTTCTTTTGCTTCAGAGCATCACTTCTAACAGTTTGTACTGTTGCACAGGCAAACCATGTAGGGAAACCATTACTTTCCTGGTTGAAAAAAATAGGAGAGATACTATAAGCTTATGGAAAGTTATATGCTTTTCGATATCCATCAGTTTAAGACATGTTGCAAAACAAAGATAAGTTGAATAATTTATTTGATACAAGAAGTAAAACTTTCTATTCTTATGGAAGAGAAAGTTATTTCAAAAAGAGAAATCAAATATTGTGTTGTCAAAATTACAAAATTTTCTATCTTTCAAAATCTGCTTACATGTGGGTGGTCAAAATCTGTGGAATCAGCATGTGATTAAATACTTAAATGTTGCCAAACCTATGCTTTAAGTGAGAGAGGCTGTTGTAGAGGATAAGCCTCCTGGAGAGTCTGCTACTTGTAGGCAGAAAAGCTATTCTGTGCTTGACCTTGATAAATCTTCAGTTGTTGCAGATGGAGATGCTGGAGGTTTCTCAGGAACTTTTTGGTTTGAAAGTGCCAGACAGTTGTTCTCCAAGTTCAAAAGATCTCAGAGGGGAGAGGTGGTATGCCGATACAGCTGGAGTAGTAAGAAAAACATTCTGGTGGTCCTTCAGTGCAATTCCAGATGAAACGAGCATGTGAAGCCACAAGCAACGTTTAGGTTTAAGTTAGTAAAAGAACAGATCTGTTTGATGCCAAATGAGAGCAGTGGGCTCGGGCTCACTAAACAGCGATGGCTAGCTGTGTGTAACATCGGCTGCCAGGGATACTTTGTTAATAATGACAGCAGCTGTGGTAATTGCCTTCAGTACCTGGCGTGGAAACACCCAATGAAGCTGATTATCCCCCAGTAAGGTCTGTCTTAGTGCCAGATCCAAGGAAGGATTCTAATATGCTAAAAGTCGTGTATTCATTTGCAACAATAAAACGACTCCTTGTCTCCTGCTCAGCTCAGAGATGTATAAATGCCAGGGCTGGGTACCGTTGGGTTTCTGAGTTCCCTGAAGCATCTGGCACTGCATTTCTACATTCCACCAAAAGCTCTGGTTTTCACAGACTGAAGCAGCTTAGTCTAAACATGATCAGAGAGGAGGAATTTAGTCCTGTGTTGAGGTTTTGGACCTTGTAAGTATTGTAACCAAATGCCTTTCATGGTTCTTATCAGCTAGAAGCTGCTACAAGAGAGCATGAATATGTAGCATATCCATTATCAGAAGGCAGCTTTCAGAGGAGAGGAAGAGAGAGAGAGAAAAATATGTATTGATGATATAAATTGCAACAATAAAATGGTATTTGGGGTGGAAGGGAGGAGCATAATGCTCAAATATTGTGTTGGCCTGTTTGGGACTAGGTACCAAGCTATTTGACTCCAGTCCCCTATCAGTCTTGACTACTATAAACTCTTACCTGTTTTCTATTTAGAAGATGTATTTATCTTCCCCCCCCCCCCCCCCCCCCAATTATATCAGCTAATCTTTCACTCAACAGGTTAAGGCAGAAGTGTAGTAGAGGGTAACTTTACAATATAGATGCATGCTAGATTCACATCAGTGTAGACCATGTCGCTTATTAAAAAGTTGAATTTGAAATGTCTCTGCACTTAACGTTCAGAAAGAGGGACTGGGCTGTGCTGATTTAAATAAATGCAGTGAACTCACTGGAACAAACTTCAATTGATGCCCATTGAATATTGGGTCCAAAATTTGTAAGTGGTTAATATTCAGTTAGTTCAACTTGAGACTGGCTGTTGAAGAAATAGCTACACTGTGAACAACTAATTTTGGAAAGTATTTGAAAGCAGGATTTCCATTTGGGTGTATGGCAAACGTCGGTAATCTTAGTCAATCAGTTTTCATGCCTTTTGTTCTTTGGCCAGTATTTATTTTACTGCAAATGTGAAGAAACTGCATTATCACAAATTAAATAAGTCATGCTCAAATATTTCAAGTGGAACAATTCTATATGTAGTTTAATTTCATGCACTAATACTTTTCCTTAGAGACTGCCTTGAGTTTTCGAAACTTGTAAACTGATGGGACTTTTCATTTCACTGATGTTATACCATAAAGGATGTATAAAAACAGTGGTAAAGCCATTCTGAAAGTAGGGTTCACAGATTAAATATACTAATTAGTTTTTCTTTTTGTACCTATTGTAAGTCAAAAAGCTTTTGTAGAACAAATAAGTAGAAAACAATGCAGACAATCCTTAATTAAATTTTTATATATGTATGTATTGCAGAAAACTGGAAAGAATTTTCATTAATAATTTAGGATGAGTACAAGACTTGCCCTTCCAACATTCATATTTTGTGGTGAAAACTGGGAATCATCTCTTGTCTACTTAGTATTTTTTTTTTTAATTAGTTATTTCCTTAGCTGAACCATTTAAGTGAAAAGCGGTATTGGGTATTTAGTCTCCCCAAGGTTGTTTTTTTGCGGTTTCTTGACAGATTTTTTTTTTTTAACAATTCTATTTCTCAATGCCGAACACCTTAAAAGAATGTAAGGCTTTAAATGTGGACAAACTGGACTTTATGGATTTAGATTAAGCCGAAGCTTGGAGAATTCAAACAACAAAAAGCAAGGGATCTTGGAAGGACTTAGTGGCCCTTTGTCATTTGGGAGCTCTGCATCCAAACCCATCTTTGTACCCTCTGTACCTAATCTCCTTCAAAGTTCGTTGTTCATTCAGTCCTGCAAGTTGATGCAAACTATATAAGCAACCAGGCACAATGGACAAGATTCCCCTTTGTTGAATTAACAGGGATATAGTGTTTTCCTGTCATTCTGTTGCGCTGGATTCAAAAATCCCATGAGCACATTGCAAGTCAGGGATCTTTCCAGTTACTTGTTTTATTGCAGGGTTAATTTTCAGTCAAATCAGTAAGCTACAGGATTCATTGCCTGGCTTCTGTGATGTCTAGATTAAGAGAAGGCAAGTAGGAGGCAGTGATATGGAGGGGAGACTGGGTTTTGGTGGGCTGGACTGGCTCAAGAGTACCCTTGAAACCAAAATTTGAGAGACTGGTCAAGCCTCAGTTCTTTTGGCTTCTGATAACTACATGCTTCATATACTTCTGAATAAAAAAAAGGAGTACAGGAAAAGGTTGGTTCATTGGTACTAAAGAAATTTACACTTTAATATTCTTCACTATTGCTTGTGTTCTGATGTGTAACATTCACTGAAGTGGGCATGGACAGCTATCTATACAGCTTTTTATCTTTGTTAAATCCTGGGGGTTTTTTTTCTATTTTGGTTCCATTTTTGGATTGCATAAGGTCACTTTGGTACAGTAGGAGCTATTTAAAATCTTAATATTGATTGCATGTAGAAGTTAAATTGACTATGCTTCTTAAAAGTATTCCCCAAGCACATAGAATACCACAAATAACCACGGTTCAGCAAATGAACATTAGAATAGTTCTTCCTGCATTAAAGCGTTTGGAAAAGAATATATATTGCTGTTGTGTTCAACTCAGTGTAGTCATGATCTAAGGTCAAGAGGTACTGAAAAAGCCTTTTTGTATTAGTTTGATGGATTAACTTCTACTGGAAATATAGGAAATAACATTATGTGGAGCAAAATAAGCATTGTGGAGGAAAAAGCATGTGTGGAAATGGCTGGAATCAGATTTCTTCTATTTTTTTTTTTTACTGTTTCCTGTACAACTCCATTACATCAGATTATAGCCTTGATGACACCTGTCAAGCTTTTTTCTGTTGGTGTCTCTTCTGCTGCCTTTCCAGATGCAAACAGGATCAGCTGTGGGTACAAAGGAGGTACAGAGGCCAAAGAAACCATGTCAGATCAGTATACAGGCATGTTTCTGAGATATTCCAGGGGATAAGAATTCTGAGATAACTGTGTCTTTTGAAAGTTTTTTCCAAACTTAATCACAGTTAAAGGCATCCTAGGATGAAATAGTGGTTTGAACAAATGATCTTCTGCTTCTGTGTTTTGAGCTACTGAAGTGAGGAAAGGGAAATAACTAGAAGGCTAGAAAAGGTAGAATAGAAATTTTAAAGCCATCTCTAATGACTTAAATATTCTTCTAAAATTGTATTGGATAACTTTAAACAGGAATAGTTTAGAGGAGATTAGTAAGGGTAACAAATAATAGTAGATTTGCGGAGTACTAACTGGCTGATTCCTTGGAAGTAAAACAGATCCTAGAACTATTGCCAAAACGGCACAGGCTGTTGAACAGGAAGATGGGGTAAGTAAGAGTCTCAGTCCAGCAGTTACGTCCGGTCCCGTTCCCCCCACCTCGTACAGCTCTCGCATCTCTCATCTTCCTTCCTCTGGCGTCCTTGGTAGCCCTTTCTCTGTCCTTGTTCTCCTCCCTCCTCAGGTTAGTCTAATCTCTTCTTCCATCATTAACCTTCTAAGGCTGTTGGAGAGGGTCTTGCTTCTAGGTATATTTTCAGCTTTTGTTCTCTACTCTTGGATTTTGTAGACAAACGTGTGCATGCTCCCACACACATCTAAACACGTGGAATGATTGCAGACAGGCAAATGTTTAAGAGAAACAAGTGCAGGGAGTGAAAGATTGAAGAGATGGAGGAGGAAAGAGAAACAGCAGACTGTTAATAGGATTTAAATCTGAGCTCAGAGGAACATGTGTTTTATGTGCTGAGGGGAGAAGGAATAGATGTCCTTTCACTTTCCTGGGTTTGAGTCCCAGGAAAATGGAGTGTAATGTTGCCCACACACTGCTGGGAATCGCCTACATCGCTGCTCCCCACAGGCAGTTCTAGTTTGATGCCACTTTCTGTGGTTGCAAGGAAAGGAGAACAGTACCTGAAAATAGACCTGGACACCAGACATCTGGAAAAATTAATGTCAGTTTGTTGTTGTTGCCAAGATCTAACATTCTGTGGGACCTTTTTTGGCTTACTAATCCTCAACAGCAATTTAAAGCATTCCCCTCTGGCACTTCCCAACTCCCTTCTGATACGGTAGTCTTCAGCAGTTCAGGAATTCGCATTTGTGTGTATAACTGTGGTCTATCTAATCCAATACCCTTTCACACACAGCACTGAGTTCAGCATTTATAGAAATACTTTTGACTTTTCAAAGTGTTGGAGGATGTCAAAGAGGTAACAGTCTCCTGATTTCCTCCCGGATCTGCTGCTGCAGTTTCCGGATGTGTTTTGGCTCCGAATAAAGAGTTGTCAAGGAAGAAAAATAGCTCTGAGGGTCTGTGTCCGCCCCCCCCCCCCCCCCCCATCAACTTTCAGTTGAGAAGTTCAAGCCTGATCGGATACATACCATACCTCTTCCATGCTCTACATTATGGTCAAAATTTAGTATGGGAGATGTAGATTAATTTGTCATTAGCCGTCAGCTGTGTATGTTGCTCTAGGGCCAGTGGACATTCAGCTTCTAATTGCAGCTTGTTTTGTTGTTCAGCTCAATTGTTTCTGCTGTTTTCAATAAAGTAAGCCTGCTGAAAGCAAATTGTATCCTCATTAGGACTAATTAATAGTTGCCTTTTCCAAAGAGCTTCATGTGAGGCTTTGCACAGAGCAATAAACTGAAATATTGTCCAGCTGCAGACTTAATGTCAAACTTTGCAAAGGGAGCCAGATGCTACATAGAAATAGTTCTGCAGACCCCAGCACTTTCTTTGCGTTTTATGCTCTTCCTTCCAAATGGCGGTTGTTACTTTCATTCTTTTTTCAGACTGGCAAAACTTGTAAAGTCTGGCGGGTTGGATCCCACTGCCCTGGAAATCAGGGGAAGTAGGAGCTGAAAACAGTCGCATTGCTTAAAACTGATTCTCATAACCTGTTTCCTGAGGAAATTCTGTTCCAGGGGTGCTTTGGCCTTTGGTGATAAGACTTATGATAACATCTATCTATCTGTACAGCTTGCTGAAATACCATCTTGTGGAAAGCCATTAAAATAACTTTTAGATACTGGGAGCAGAGACTGAGGGATCAATTAGCTTTGCTCTGTTCTTTCAGGTCACACAAAACTTTATGCCTTTTCATCATTATTACTTTCTTTAAAGTTTAGTTAATGCCCACAGGACAAAAATAGGTTGCGACCCAAATGTGATACTGGCAGCTCCCATCTTCTAACAAACAAGGCAGAGTAGCTGGAGGAGGCCCATGCGAGTGAGACTGGTAGGGACAAAGCCATCAAGTGATGCCGTGTGTTTGCTGTTGCAAGAGACTTTGTAGTTGCCACAGCCCCCCCTGCCCCGGGTCCTTTGTAGAGCCTTGTCTAATCCCCTCGTCATTCCTTGGGTCATCACCAAGGATGCAGATCCCTCAGCCATTTCTATTGACTGTTGCTCTGAGAGCAGTGGGAGACATTATGCTGTGCACAAAGTTGTTCTCTCCTGTTTGTAAAATGGAATACTGGTTTGTCTTCATTTAGATTTTTTTTTCCTTGATCCAAAGTTTTATTTGATTTCGGATCAAATTAGGCCTACCTACATCCATCAGAAAGTGTATTCATTGCATAGGACTGAGAGGTCTTTTTTTGTTTGTGTTTACACTAATATATTTGTTTATCTGTTCTTGTTAAGCATCAGCTATGAACCCAGCATTCTGAAAGTCATGGGGCAGGGTGTAGTACTTCTTCCAGGGGACTTTGGATTTGTCCTGGTGGTTGTTTTTGATCTGATCTGATCTTCAGAATTAAGTAATGTGCGTGAATAAAAGAGAAATAGTGATGAGAAGTTTTGTTTGCTCTGTCCTTTTGCCTGTCACCAAGTAGCACCTTCATCTGCACACAGGTCCTTGGAAAGCCTTAGGATTGCAGGAGTAAGGTATTGCTCGCTGCTTTGCTCTTCCTGTTGTTTCTTGCAGCGGTTGGTGTAAAAGGCCCCCACAACTTGGCAACGTGGGCAGAAGGAATGCCAGGTGAGCAGTCCTGCTCTTTAAACACTGGAAAGTTGCTGTGTTCAGTTTTCTCTTAGTGTTTCCCAGGGACTGCAGGAACTGGGATTAAGTGTGGATTTCAGAGTGCTGTCTGGCACAGGGAGTTCATGTACCATCTGCATCCAGCAAGGACTGCCTGCGTTTTTGCATCGCTAAGGAAAAGTTAAATAAGTCAGGCATGGTTTACTTGCTGTGCCGATATAATCCGTATGTAGATCACTCAAGGATATTATCCATGGCTTAAAAATTTTGTGAGCCCTTGGGAAGAGGGAAAACCTCAGGATGCTTCTGCATGGGATACCCTGCTGCCTGCTGTGGTCAGGCACGACGCCCTGTGGCTTTGTCCATGCGGGCAGCCAGGCCGTCATCACTGAGAACGCGCTTCCAAGTTACACGCTGCACCTGAGAGCAAAATAGGAACAGATCGTGGTCTTGTGGCTTCTATTGCCTTTTAATTCCCAAAACAAGTGGGTACTTGACTTCGAAGTTCATAGTTTCCACCTCAAGAGAAAGCATAGTTTGTAAGATTAATAGCTCTCAAGAAAAAAGTACAAGGGAAATGGCAGTTTAAGGGGCAAAAAAAACCCCAAACAAGGCTAAGTCAAGCTTTTTAAACTGAAGTGTATATCCCGAGCATTGCTGAAGGGTGCTTAGGCCAAATTTCCAACCTCCTTGTGTCTTATTAACTGTTTCTGACAAACACATGAATGACCCTGAATGAGAGAAAAGGATATCGCATCGGAACTTGTGGATTACCACAATTACTGAGCTCTTACGGAGAAATATGGCTTAAGCAAACAAAATAATTCCTGTGATTGTTCCTCATTGCGTTAATTCTGGGATGTGCTTCTGGTTTTGATCCCAACTCCACCATGATTTGGAGATGCCATGATTAGGGCTGTGGAAAGGCTTTTCAGTTTCACAGCTGTACCCAGGGCTGGCAAATGACAAATCATTTTAGACTGGAATAGACATGTAATTTTTGTATTTTACTTGCCAAATGTAATGCTGGAAAAATTTTCTTCTTCTTTTAAAAGGAAATCTCCTTTTGTTTCAGAATAAAGAGTTTTACTGTGGATATGAATGACAGAAATAAAGCGAAACATTTGGAAGGGGAGGTTACCCAGTGTTGCAGGGGTTTGACAGCATACATTTAGGGTGGAGAGATCCAAGTGCAATGAGATACGCTTCTGAGTGCCTGAACCCTCCTCTCTTGCTTTTTAGAACAGTTGAGAGCCAAAGTTTGTTATACAGGGAGGTGGGAGGCCGTGTTCTCTGTATGTCCTTAGTTATTAAATGTGCTTTTGTATGAAGAAGTTAAGTCTTTGTCAGAACAGGGACTGGGACCCAGGAATCCCTTTTCCCAGGTTAGTGCCGTGAATGCAGATATTTGTGCAAAGTAGAGCTGAGTACAGGGCAAGGCACCACCAGCTGCTTGACCTGTCTCTCCACGTTGTTCCTCAGGGTCAGTGGGGTTGTTTGAGCTGGAACTTTGAATTGAATTTGACTTAAATTTGAGTGGTTTTAGAAAACTGAAGTTATATTTCTGTGGTGAAGCTAGTAGTTACAGGAAAAAGTTTTCTTGGGTGTGACCTAGCTGACCAATTTATTACTGCTATAACTACATAAAATGGGACAAGAAGTGTCCCTTCAACTGTAGCATCTTTGGGAAACAGATTTCCTGTCATCTGCAACTGTGAGATGAATGCAAGAGTCTGCAAACCAGCAAATCTGGAATCTGTACGTTCCAAAAGTAAATATATTACTGCTTCTATAATATGGAGAAGTAAGTGACATCTATTTTCAGGATATGGTGAGCAAAAGTACTATATAGCTCCCTGTTAGCATATTCTGTCTGGTAAATATTTGAAAACTATTTCCCCCAGCAGGCAGAAGCTGTGCAGAGAATTATCCACTCGGCTGTGTGGTTTCTTCACACTCTGTGTAGAAGTTTGCTTCAATTCGGACTTTTTTTCCCCCCCCTTGTTTTAAATACCCTGTCAGGAAAACATGAATAACAGTGTTGTAAACAGAAAAACCATGTAACAGCTGGTGTCTGGATTGTGGCGCTTTTTCTAATATGGTATTTAAATGCTGCCAGACTCGGGTAGAAAAGCAAACTGTTGGAGAAGGAACATAGTGCTGGCAGAAGTGACCACGCAACGGTGCACAGCCTGCGGAATAAGGCTGCGGAGAGGTTTTGCTTGGCTTGTAGTATGGTGCATAGCTTTTGGGTGCCATCTACAGTTTTCACCAAGGAAAGTTTCAGCCCTGCTGCACCTTAGGGTCTGGGCAACCATTGCCTCTCTCCAGCCTCTGTACTGGGTGTCTGCACCTGGGAGCCCAGTGCCAGCTCGGGGTATTTGGCCTCCTTCCTGCAGCTGGATGCTGCAAGCACTACTGTGCTGCTGCTGAAATGCCAATAGTAAGCCAATAGACTTAGGTCTTCTGTTGTGAAGCCTGATACTTTAGCACTTTTAACCACTGATTTAATCAGTTTCATTATGTATTCATTCACCTTGTGCTTTACAACATCACCATATTTATGGAAAGCAGAGACCCTTCGAGCAGGAGTTAAAATAATTTTAAAACATTACATTTACTTCTGGTGACTCTGTACAGCTGGAGTTTAAGCCTGCTGAGCTTGGTGCAGTTTGATTCCCCCCCAGACCCTATCACAGTCTGAAACCAGGCAAGTTCTGATTCATGACAATGACCAAACCTTGCCCTATGTGGGGGCATTAATGCGGCACCTCACCTCTACCTACTTGTGTGTTTTCTTGATTTTTGGAAGGTGATTATCATTTTGGGGATCACTTTTCCTCTATCAAATTTAGTTGAAACTGGCAAGGTGGGGCAAGAGATCTGGGATGAGCTACTGCAATTGTATAAAGCTTATTTCCTTAAGAAGCTGGGCCAAAACACTCTAAAGGTTTGCTTTTCGTTCCAAGCAACTCTAAGTATTGTTTACTACAGGCTTAAGTTAGGTTATCACTCTCAGGCATTACTCAGTGCTGGCTTTCCCTCAGATTTGCACAGGGGAAACTGAAGCGTAATGAGCCAAGCAGGATGGCTGTGCAGGAACTGCGGCTACGTGCTCAGCTCCCTGAGCCCCCACCACCTGGGGCAAAGCCCTTGGGAGCTGGAGCCGCCACAGCAGGAGCTCAGTCATCCTGCTTAGCCTTGCTGTAGCACTCTTTGCTGAAGAAGTTTAGTTAACCAGTGCCAAAAGGTTGAAGGTCCCAGCAAACCTTAAAGAATGCCATACGTCTCCTGAAGCAGTGTTGCTTGAACTTCCGAATATGGAGTCTGCTTTGGAAGCTGGCAGTAGCCACTTTTCCTATCAGTTTGGCTATGGGAATTCTCTCAGTTCATCCTGAGCTCCTGCCTTGATTTCCTGTAATGATCTGCTTTCTTGGCCAGATTCCTCACCCTCCTGAGAGGAATATTCTTTAATAGCAAGAGCTATCTATAGGTTCTAATAGAAATTAGACCCGGGGGATCTAAACCACAGGGATTTATTTTTTTAAGTGTATTGACACTGTTCCTTAGGAATTGCACCCTGTTCTAGGAAAGGTACCTGAGAATTTCCTTCCCTTTGCCTGTGATAAATCCAGTTCCTAAAAAAGCAGCCTAATCATTTAAATCAACAAATTGTCTCCGTAGTCAAGCAAAGAAATAGTTTGTCGAACATTTATACTCTAATTATTATTATTAATAATAATAATAATAATAATAAAAATAAAAGAAATGTAAGCAGCTGAGTTGCATATCTTTCTTAAAGAGTACCAGTATATGTAGTGTCATTTTCAGGAATTTGAGATAAATGTGTTTTGAGCTAATCCAAAGTATCCACCCTGTTTCTTATGGAATATATTTGCCCGGTACTCCATGGCTGCTGTTCTCCCAATGCGCATGCAACACAGGAGCTTTTAGGGCTGAAGTAGTTTCTCTGACAGCTCCTCCAGAGAGCGCAGGAACTCTCTGGAGACAGGGACATATCAAAGTGTTGGAGCATTATTAGCAATAGTCTGAAAATAATTTTCATGTTCTTAAAATAACTACACCTCTGGCCTTTTAATAGATCTTTCTAAGTAGGTGGTGATGGTTTTTTGTATTTTGGTTTTTGGGGTTTTTTTCCTCTTGCAAATTACTAGCTTTGGAGTGGTGTCATTTAGCACGTCCTCTAAAGAAACTCACTGTACTTCTGAAGAGATATCTTAACATGAACACAACTGCAAGCTGTTGCCAAGTGCAGTCTGTAATAAAAAGGGTGTTCTGTTATAATGAATGGATTTTATATTTAATACAGCCTTGGGGAAATTCTCCCCCTTTTGTGTATTTCTAAATCTTATAATAATGTATCGGTGCAGAAGGAAAATGGTAATTATTAATCTGCTAAAATAATGTATCCCTTCAGCCACACTAGGGAGTCTGAATATTCAATTCCAATATTTGTTTGGGGAAAAACAGGAAAAGTGCTGAGGTTGCAGCATTTGGTTCTGGCTGAATACTCTGACCCCAGCTGAGGGAAGTAGCTGAGGCTCCAGCTGTGTGGTCCCCCTTGACAGTGGCTGTATTTTGTCAGCTGACATTCTTTTTATTATTTTAAGTAACCCTCATGGTGAATCTACAGAGAGGACTAGAACTAGTAAAACAAAACAAATCACTCTTTCTACTTTCTGTCTGGCTTGTCTGTGCTGTTACTTGCATTTGATGTCCATACCTCTGCCCCAGGCTTGGAGAGAATCAGAACTGCAGTGAGTCGAGACTGTGGTTGAGAAGGCACTTCCCGTACCCCAGCTTCTCACTGTTTGATCTCCTGCATGCAGCTAGAACAGCTCTTCAAAAGTTGCTTTATCAGCAGCTGACTTAACAAGAAGCTGCACTTTCTGCTTGGGCTAAGACTGGATAGGAGAACAACAGGATTTTCAGAGGCCGAAAGAGTTTACTGCTTCGTGCTCAGTCAGTCAGTGAAGTTCCCCACCAGTAAACCCTAGGTTATGATCAGCACACCACAACCTCTTTGTGTGGTGAACAGTATAACTCTATTTTCACATACCCCAGGAAGGCCGTGGCAGATGATTGCAATAGACCCACTGCTCTGTTTTAGGATGATGCTAGACTGTCAGCTTAAGACCAAGCTGGCTTTGCTGGCCTCAGGCATTTGACAGACAGCAGCAGGGATTATCCAGCACAGCCATGCCATTAATTGTGTGAAACAGCTATGGCACAGGCCTTGCCTTTCATGTTTCAGAGCTGTATGTGACTTGAGAATCGCAGGTGAGCCATTGCTGACTCTTAGGCTGGCCTGGCTGAGTCGTGGAGGTTCATCCTGAGGACAGGTAAATCACCTGGAACGCTGGGCAGCCCCCTGTGCAGGGTGAGCCTGACTCCTCGCTGGGGGCTCCTGCAGGGGCATCGGGGTCAGATTGACTTGTGCCGTCTTTTCGTTCTGCACTCGCAACAGCTGTCTCTTGGGGTACGTGGGCTAATAACTCTCCTCGAGAGCTTTAACATCCTGTGGGATGCAAAAGCTCGTTCTGTAATGACCAATAATAGATATGGGACAGTGTGCAAAGGATGCTGATCAGTAGAAATGCCCGTGTGCTGTGGCCTAGCAATGCACCATGTAATGGTGGGCTCGGTTGTGCTCAGATTTGGCTATACAGTGCCCAGACAAGGAGTACTCCCACTCAGAGGATGGGCAGTGCAAAGTCAGCTCTGCACTCTGCTTCACCGATGCATCTGCTCCTTTTTTAAAGTAACATCTCCCTCCTTCATCAATGTTCTCAGCATAGGGGCTGCTCTTATGTCCCAGAGGATTACAGAGGAAAAATTAAGTAATCCCCATGTCTATGTTCTTTCAGTTGTACATTTTAAGAGTGCATAGATCCAAATGAGAGTTTGCTGCAGCAGTTTTAAAGAGCTGCTGCTTCATCTGCTCTGGGGGTACAGCACAGCAGTAGAAAGGCTTGTACCTTTCTACTGCATATAGGGACCGTGGGGAGGTACGATGATCCATAGCAGCGCTTGGGACTAGAGCAGCCCCTAGCCATTTATGCTGGCATGAAGATTAAAATCTTGTCTTTGTCCCTATGTTTTGGGGACCTGCTCCTGACCTCATCAACCTAGGCTTTCAGTGAGGAATGTACGGTGGACATCCTGATGTAAGCAAGAGAAACATTTTCCTGAGTATGCTTCAGACTCTTAAACAGGGTCATTTAGACACTTCTGTTTGCATTTGCAGTACCTTTTGGCACGGTGCTGTACTTAATGCCTTTTTTAATGTTTTATTGGATGGCAGCATTAGCTCACGGCGAGGCACCTAGATTGTTGCAGGGAATAGAGACATAAAAATAAGGAAGCGCTATCATTATGACAGCAGCAGCAGTTGCTGCCAGCCATTATTAGCGAGCGAACTTCATCACGGAAACAAATTGTCCCCTCCTGTGGGCTAGGGCAGTAGATTGTGTTTTCATTATGTATGCACTATATACGATGTAGTAAAATCCGACGGTAGTCAGTTTGTTTTATAGCCACGTGGCATGTTACTGGGTAATTTTAAGGAAGAAGCTGAAGTCGTCATCTTTATTTGAACTTGTTCAAGTAAGACTGAATGTGTTTTCCCTTACACGTAGGCTGTGACCCCTATCACTGCCTGCTGGGGAGAGGGGATGTGGTTGTCCCCACCTGAAAGGACTGGAGCTCCCTTGTCCCACCCTCCTGTGAAGCAGAAATGCCCCAGACCCAGCCATGCCAGCGAGGCAGCGGCCAGGCTCCCTGCTCTCCCAGCAGTGGTGGTGGCAGGGAGGGAGCTCTGGGCACACGCAGTGCCCCAGGCAAGTGAGTTAAGCAGCTTTTCAGCATCTTCCCCACAGACAGCCTTGGGGTCCCAGGGGGAGCACCGGCCCTGTGAGGCACACTCAGGCATGGCAGGCATTTGTCTGCGTTTCTGCAGACCTGGGCATTACATTGCACACAGTGCCTGTCCTTATAGCTGTGAGGACCAGCGAAGTCGCTGCTGTTTCAGAGTGAAGGTGGGGGTTCTCAGATGTGATGGCATGGCTGTAGGAGCCCTTCTTATTCTCCAGCGTGAGGTTGAGTTACCAGGGATTTGAAAACTGAGGATGGGATAGGTAAAAGAAGGTAACGAGTAGATATAGAATCTTACTGCAGAGTTTGGATAAAGTCAGATCTCCATCTTCATTGCCTTGCTGCTCCACTGTGTAATTTTTCTTTCAAAAACGCATGAAGTGTTTTGCTGAAAGCCTTGGGCTTCCTTGCCTACTTCTCCTATTTCTTATTTGAAATAAGTGAAGAGGAGAGCTAGCAAATGATTTTTCTACCCTCCTGTGCAAGGTTTGTTTGGTTCTCTCTTGTTATGTAGTAATTTGCAAGTGAAAATCTTAAGAGACTTCACTGCTGCTGTCCTGGCTTTACTTTAGCATCCCGACTCCTGCAGCAGCTGTTGAAGCTCGAACCCAAGTGTCTTTTTATTTGAAAGTCTGTTAAGAGGATGCTCTCAAGTCACATAGCAAAACTTTGCAAGTTAATCGCCATGGTCCCTTTTCTTTCTGATGCCTGCCAGGAGTGTGATGATTTTATACCACTAATAGGTGAAAGAATGAGGAGGGTTGGTGATAGGATTTCTTCTTAGTTTAAATGTAAGTGCTTCCTTAAGTTCCCTGCTACTCTACAGAGCAGTTCCTGTTAATGTATACTATGAGGAGAGAATAAAAGGTTCAGGTATCCAGTTTTAGAGCTTAGTCCTTTCCACTGATTTCCCACTGATTGATTGTGTTCTGCATGAACAGCCACTATAAATTAGGTCCTAAGGGTCAAAGCCTGTAGTGGTATAGACCTGCGCTGGCTTCATTGAATCAAGACCAGCTTACCCTATTGGAGGTTTGGCTCTCGATATTTGCTGTGGAAGGCAAAGTTATTCAAGCACTGAATGTTTGCAACAGCATTGATCTTTCTTCCTTTTTTTTTTTGTCTCTGAAAGGAAGCAAATTTGAGACCTTTTACAATCCTCAAAGTATAGACTGCCGTTGCCGTCTTTGCTTTCTCTTTTAATTAACCTGCAGAATGGCTTATGAGTGGAACTATTGAATAAGCAAGCAAAAGGAAAGGTCTGTATTTGTGGCGGTGTCACAGCACTCACCGGCTCTGTGAGCCTCACGGCTGGCTGAGTTCAGAGCAAGGGCATCTGCCGGGGATGAGTCCCAGGTGAAGTTTGCTGTGAGATGCGCAGCCCTGCTGGAGCAGCTGCCGTGCTGCTGCTGACAGGGGCTCCTGCCACCATCTGTGACCCCCAGCGAGCCGCCTTACAGCGGGGGTGCTGCATGTGGCGCAGGAGGCAGCAGGGAAGGAAGGGAGGGAGAGCGCAGCCCCGGGAGGCCGGGGGCTGGTAGGGCGATTGCAGCCGGGCAGCGCACTCCGGTGGAGCGGGGCTGTGCTGCGCCGCTGCGCAGGCACCGCACCAAAGTCTTTTTTTTTTTTTTTTTTTTAAAACTTTTATTCAGCCAGTCATTTGCCTGCCTCAGGCAATCACTATGTCTCTTTCGAAGTACTTAACTCTCCAAAATAAATTTAGTGTTTTCTCTTCATTACCACTTGTTTTAATTTCTGTCTAAACTGGTGGTGTTGCAGATATTCCTGTTCCTTTTTTGTTGTCTGTTGTGTAAACGCAGAGAGGAAGAGACTGGGCCAGAAGACAAGATATCTCATCCAAATGCGGCTTCTTGCCCTTTTATGTTTAATTGTTGAGCACAATCTGAGTTTCTGTATTTGCAATCTGTCTTGCACATGTAGTTTTTATATTTTCCTCTTGTCTATTGATAATATAATAGGCATGAAAGTGCTATGCTGTGCCCGTCCTCAACCTAATGGGTGACTTGGGGCCTCTTAATCTTAAACAGCAGTTTAGTTGTGAACATGTTTGAAAATCATGGCAAAAGCCTATTTTTTCTTTGCTCTGAAAAGGTGGCTGTGTAACAAAACTGAGCGGCACCAGGTGGCACCACAGCAGATTGTCTGGCGTGGAGTCTCCCAGGGACAGAAAGTTCTCCTTGCTGCCTGGGGTGCAAATTCTTCCAAGTGCTGAGCATGTGTTCACCTGCAGAGTGTGTTTTCATTTTGATTTGCACCAATGATGCAGGAGAATCAGCAGGAAATCCACATTTGCAGCATTGAAAGTAATGGAGTCTAGTCCAGTTAATTTTGTCCCAAGTAATCTGTAAAATTACAACAAGGGTTGTAAACAGAATACGCAGAATAATAAAATGTGACTAGAAAGGAGTAAAAAAGAGACTTTTCTTGTTGAGGTGAAATATGGATGTGCTAAGAACTTTGTTGTCTTCTTTCTATCTGTAGTTTGGTTTGTGGAAGTTTTGTGTTACTTCTGGGCACAGTCATGGTTCTTATTCATAAATGTTCTTTTTCTCAGATTTGCATACAGTTGGCTGTGTCATGCTGCACCAAGCTGCATATGTGTTCAAGTGCCAGGATAAAAATTTTGTGTTCAGTAGCTCCGAATGAGCTTAAGCTTCCATGAAAAGTGCTGACTACCAAACTGCCAGTCTTCATTCCAGTGAGGAGCACAATAAAGTCTGGTTAAATCAAGCTCTCTGCAGTGTGCAACCACTTAAATAAATGTTTCATGTTGTCTGTATAATGCTTTTAAAATATAGCAATTGCCTCTGTAACCATTGTACAGAAAATAAATAATTGATGGCATTTATGGCAATCAAAGTGTAATTTCTGCTTCCATTTTCATGATGGAGCATTTCATAAAAATAATTTATTTCCCAAATTTGTGCTCAGAAAAGAGCTCTGGGCCACTGTGGGTGAGAAATTCTACACTGTTAAGAATTTTTTTGTGCCAAGTTCGTTCCTGGAAATGGTCAGGATGCTTGTGAATACTTAATGAATAACTGTGAATTATTATGGATGCTGCATGTGAATGTTGAGTCTTTATTTATTTGGGGACTCTTTTTGCTTCTATTCTCTATTTGCTGATTGGTAGTAGTTTACTTCAATGAAGCAAATTAACTAATAGTAAACAAGGATTTTAAATATTTTTTTTTTGTATTTAGACCATTTGGCCATGTCACAGCATCTGCGTTAGTGTTATTTTAGCGAACTAACAAACTACCCTAATAACCTTAGGCAAAGGAATGATCAGACATGAATGAAAATATATTTCATAATAACTGATGATATGGGTTTGGATGCTGCATACGTCTTACTTGTATGTGATCGAAATTTAATTTGACCAGGAAACAGCCTAATAACTGCACCAGGCTGTCTGGATTGTACCATCAGTAACTATTGATGCTGTAACACTCGTGCCACACGGTGGTGGTACAGCCCAGTGGAGTTTGTCTCTGGAGATGTCTCCTTGCTGCTGCAGGCATGCTGCTGACCCCGAGAGCTTTTTGGTTCCTTGTGTATTTTGGCTCTCAGTCTGTAAATGGACTGTGGTGCTTGCTTTCTTTGGAGGGGTGCTTTGAAATGTATGAACACAAAGTAGTGTATAGAATTAGTGGATTTTCCTATGTACTACTGTGCTCTTGCTCTAATTTCCTTTAAAAAAGACTTATAGGGAACACATTATTGCTCTGAAGCTTGTAGTCCCTCACCATTTACAAACAGGCTGATCAATGGACTACACAGGACTGTGAAGCTGTATGAATGACTCCAGGACAAAATCCAAAAGGATTTCTTGCATATTGACTTCTGACATTCTTCTTCCCAGGAATCTCAGTACCAAGCTCACCGCTCCTGCACAGCCTAAGGAGAGGGGCAGTTTAGCATTTAGGCTCCACCTTGTCTCTAATAGGTAAACAATTCTGTGCCTTACAATGAGAAGGTACCAAGGAAAGGAGGGAAAGGAGAGGCTGTGTGGTGACAGGGAAACCTCATACAGGGGACAGTGCCTAGTGTGGCTTACACAAGAAACAGCTTCTCTCTTCCCATCACCCTCATGCCGTGAGCCCTGAGCTGTAGGCAAGGGAGATGGGTCGCACCCAGCCTCTTTCTGTATGAAACAGCAGAGAGTAACAGCTCCAGCTCCAGAGAAAGTAGATTTGAACTACAAAGCTGTTGGGGACTTCGGAGGGAAATGTGTTTATCTGGAGCTTTTGGAACTGTAATCCCTCAGTAACTGCTTTTCCACTTCACATCGCGGGGGGGAGAGCTCAGCCAACAAGAGGCACTTCCAAAAACCCCATTTATGCACATCTCCCACTGCTTTTATTCAACTTCAGCAGTGTTATCAAGGGTGTTTCATATCGCTCCACTCATCCTAAAACTGCAGGTGGGTTCAGCCCCAGTCCTGATTCCCTAACTCTTTGGAGGTTGCACTTTCAAGTATGCACAGTGCTGGCATCACCTGAGAACACAAATATTGTGGACTGAATTGAGAAAGAAGGTTTAAAGCTGTGCAAGCAGGCAGGATCTGTCTGTCGCAGGACCTACCTCTCTTGTTGCAATGCAGTGAATGTAGAGGTTGTTGACAAATGCTGTGAAAACCATTTGATGCATAGTCTGCCAAAGTCCTAACCCATACCAGGCTGTCCTAATAGTGCTCTGCTTTCACCCACCAGTTCAAATAATCAGCAGCCCTCTGTACATTTTTACAAGTATTTATGTAAAGCTGCTGGTACAAGATAACGGGGTGAGGTGGGGGGAAGTAATTGATTGTGAATTTGCAGGAATATCTTTTCTGCAATGTCAAATTCAGTCATTAAGCAGGATTTCAACCCTCCTTATACTCTGCCCTAGCTAAATAGGTTGACTGTACTTTTTTGTTCTGGCAGCGTTTGGGGTTGTTTAGCTTAGAGAAGAGAAGGCTCCAGAGAGACCTTACAGCAGTCTTCCAATACTTAAAGGGGGCCTACGGGAAAGGTGGGGAGGGACTCTTTATCGGGGAGTGTAGTGGTAGGACAAGGGGTAATGGTTTGAAACTGAAAGAGGGTGGATTTTAGATTAGATATTAGGAAGAATGTCTTTACTGTGAGGGTGGTGAGATGTTGGAATAGGTTCCCCAAAGAGGTGGTAGGTGCCCTGTCCCTGGAAACATTCAAGGTCAGGCTGGGTGGGGCTCTGAGCAATCTGATCTAGTTGAAGACGTCCCCGCTCATTGCAGGGGGGTTGGACTAGATGACCTTTAAAGGTCCCTTCCAACCCAAAGTATTCAATGATTCTATGATTTACAGAATTTCCTAGTCAGTAAATCACAAAGTAATACCAAGCTTTCTCAGCCAAAAAGAGCTTTGCAAAAGCATGCATGCTCTCTAGAGTTTTAGAGGGGAGACATGTGGGGTCTGCATGCATTAAGACTAGGTGAGGTGACAGCATGGCAGAAGTACAGCCACGGCACAGCTGGAATAGTTAATGGTCTCGCATCTCAGCTCTCTGCTCTCTCTTGGGGTGTTACTTTGGAAAAGCCCATCCTCAGCTCAATACCATTTAGCTAGTAGTACAGGACTCATTTCCAAAGGTGGGCTCTGGGCTGTCACTCTTATTTCATAGATGTAGAAGCTGAGAGACAGAGCAAAGGAAATGAGCTCATGGCCAGAAAATGTTTCTAGCAAAGTTGGGTGTGAGTCTCTAATGAAAAGACCCAAATCTGGCAGCCAGGTTTAAGAGTAATACCCTTTGTTAGACTTTTGCTGGGGATGGGTGGGCAAGAGAACAGCATACTGTACTGTGGTATATTTCTTATAATGAATATTATTTATTATAGTAATTGTTTCGGTACATTCAAGGTCTGATTTTTAAGATTTTTGAGCTTGCAATAGAGCATATTGCTCAGAAAACTCTGCCTGCCTCTCCTCTTATCTAACTTGCCTGCAGCAATGGATCAAACGAGCATGGGTGATTCTTCATCTACATGGGTTATGTTTATTATCTTTTCCCATTAATTGCTTTTCTTCCCCTTCTTCCTTCAATAATGAAACTTGAATGAAAAATAATAGAATTAAAAAGCACTCCCGTAGTCAGATACAGCAATCATTTAAGGGTGTTATTAGTTTATGCCTTACTCATACGCAAAAGAGCTGTAGCAGTGCCTGTGGTGTGCCACATCTTTGAATTCATTTTCAGGCTCTGCAGCATGGAGCTCAGACTTGCTCTCTTGGAGCAGAGCTGGGGAAGCATCATTCCACCAACCTTCTGCACTTGGGTTGTTTTTACAGGCAGTGAATGAAATTCTGGATATTTAAGTTTATAATTTACTCTGCAGTGCTGTTTTTAAGGGTGTTTAAAAAACAATTGAGCCGTGCACAGTCTGGCCTGTTAGCTTTGGGAGCTTAGCTTCTTGCTAAAAGACTACAGCAGCCTAGTAAGTGTCAGTTGCTGTAAGGGGCATGCTCTGGTATCACAGTTATCTACACATAATTACTCTTTCCTTCCTAGTGCTAGAATTGCCCATCTGAAGACCTCTTGCTTGAGTCTGAACTTCTGAGTCTTTTAGATAAGCTATTATTTGCTTGGTAGCTGCAAAAAAGTTCCAAAAATCCTTGTTGAAGTTCAGTAGATCCACCTCAGCTGTCTGTGATCTTTGTAGCCATAGCTTTTGACCCTCTCACAGTCTCTGCTCGTCTCTGCATAAGTGTTGTGACAAAAGGAAATGCTGTAATTTCTGCATTACAGATGGAAAATTAAAATTGTGATGCAGGAATTGTGTTCCTGAGGAGGGGAGCTTGGTCCCCCCAATTTGTCCAGCCTTTGTCCTGTCCCCTGGGAAATTCTCCATTCCCGTGGCCATAATTCTGTTACTTTGGGCTCTGAAGCAGCTGTTTTCTAGACAAAAATGCTTGCCTGTCTTCACAGAAACCTTGCAGCTGCATAATTTTCTTCATTTCCTTTTAACTGTGCAGTCCCTAAAATGTTTTTTCCTGGCCACAAGTGCTGCTGTACTGGGTTAGCCCCAAAGCCCATTAGGCTCAGTAGCCTGGCTTAGGTGATCCAGGTACTGGGTGCCAAGGAAAGGCTGTTAGAGCCTTTGGCGAGCCATGGCAAGCATATCCAGGTACTTCCCTAAATAAACTCCTAATCTCTAGTGATCAGTAATCTAGAAATTTATTGAACTCTAGAAGTAAAACCTTTGAATTTAATACTACTTAATGGATGTTTTTTTTGTCCATGAGGTTTTTTCCAGTCACTTTTGAAAACAATATGAATTTACAACCTGCAACAGCTGTGGGAAGGATTTCCTCAGCTTAATTATTTACTACCCAGTGGAATACCTTCCCTGTGCTCAATCTCCACTCTCAATAGGTTCATTTGATGCTTTATTCTAGATCCAAACATTTCTTTGGGTAACTTCCGTAGTCTGAGGTTTTCTTGTTTTCATTGAGCATGAGAGACTCAGAACTGTGGTCTGGGGTCGTGACGAAAAGGGACGTGCAGAAAGGGGCATGCTGCTGTTTGAGGGCAGCTGGACAGAGCTCTATTTAAGCTAAGAGCCATTGCAGGCTTTTGCAGTAGTTCGAAAGCAGGGCAGCGATGAAAACTTCTGTGTGGAGAGGGATTAGGGTAACCAAGATCAATAGATGTGCAAGTGTGATTTTGTGAAAGGATTTCTAGGCTGAATAAGTCTCCCCCACCTCCCTCACGCTCAGAAAGATTTGATGCTATCTCATTTTGCTCTGATCTATGTAAAGGTGTGGGATTTCAAATGCCTTCAGTGCAGGAGCTGCTAGAGAAACAGACTATTAGATAACATGATTTTTTTAACTTTCATGCAACTTAAGATACTATTTAGCTACCTCAGAGGTCTCAGCTCCTGCTCTGGCGCTTAGACATAAATCAGTGCAAGCAAGAGCTCTCATTTGTCCCACATTTTCATTTGGCACCGGTGCATACCAGCTACCATTGCAGGTCCTCCTTACACATGTCCTTCCAGCACCCCCAGCAGTCTCAGCTCAGAGGTGTTTTTGCCCTTGGTTGAAGGTGTTAATGTGCTACAGGGATGCTCTGTATCTACCGTCCTGTTTGTTGAATGGATTGAGTTGTTACTGCTCTTTCTAATTGGTCTTTGCAAAACAGAAGCTGAAGTTGTATTGATGCAATTTGAAACGTGTATAAATTCATCTTCTGACTAAAGCACCTCAGGCTTGAACCTTTTTCTGCAGTGAAGCTGCCTTCCTCTCTTGTGAGAAGTGCAGTTAGGGATGCTGCAAATCCACCTGTGCCATCTGTCTTTGTAATATTTTCTGAAATGTCTAAACCTTAAAGAATCACACTCCTCCCATAAATTTGTCCTTGGCACCTCTGGTTGTTCTTTGCTAAATTGGCAGCAGCAGTACTGGGGCACAGTATGTGAATTTTCAGAGTGTTAGTGGGCTGAAAGCCAGGTCCAAACCTTTTCCATTTCACTTCTTTTTGAGCAAATCTTTCATAGGATTGAGTTGCACTTCTCCTGCGGAGCAAAGGGAGCTGGGCTGCATCTTCGCCGTGTGCCGGGGAGGTGTGACTGCCTGAGGGGAACCCGCTCTGGGGCCTGCCTCTCCATCCGTGCCTTGCGGGATGATCCTCCCCATCTTGCACATTCCCAGCGCTGCAAGTATAACCTCAGCTTCTGGCAGAGGAGCCCCGGGGACTGGGACTGCCACTGCCCTTTTCAGTTGCGTTTCGCTTACCCTGTGTGCACACACGTACGCTGCTGCTGGGGGCAATGTAGGATCCAGCCCTCAGCTAATCCCTCTTGCCTGTCCTCAGTATGCAGCCCTGGGAGTTAGGAATGTCTGACTCAGGTTTATAAGGCAGATAACAGTGCTCTCTGCTGTCTGCATGCTGTATGCCATCCTGATGGAAAGAAGAGGGTGCCTGAAGGGTTAGGAGAGACCCTTCAGCACAAGCTGAGGTGCCCTGGAAGAGGAGATGCTTCAGCAGCCCTGGCCTGTGCTCTTTAGGGCAAAGGCTGAGCAGTAGGCTCTGATTTTAGGCTGTTGATTGCAAAAGAGCAACTGTATTTCTTTTTCAGCCTTCTAGGAAGTAAATATTTGGGTCAGATCACTTTGTGATTTGAGCAGGGAACAGAATGTGGCATAGGGAAAGGGTAATAAAAGACTGAACGTAACTTAGAAATAATTTCTATGTAATATAAATTATAAATTAATATAAAGAAGAACAAAGGCTGAAGTGAGCATATTTCAGTACAGACACACTAAACTATGTAATTCAATGCACTTATTTTTAAAAAAACCTCTGATAGTCCATACCAAAGACAAGGAACGATCCCCTGCTGTCAGAGGCAGAGGCAGTGGGGCGGCTGCGAGGCCGGTTGAGGGCACAGCGTGTGCCAGAGCCGGGGACCCCGGAGCTCCCCGCTGCCATCGCACCCCGCACAGCGGCTTCAGGGCGCCGACCAGGATGGGCATGGGGACTCGCTGGGGAAGGCAGCGGTGTGTTCGCCGGGGGTGAGGAGGAGACGGTGTCCGGAGGCTTCCCGGGGCTGGTGGCTGCGCTGGCAGGGCGGTCTGGGCAGGCACTTCATGCTTTCCTACAGCAGAGGGTAGTGTTACCTGTGTTTGCACCACTGGAAACAGAGATTGGTTCAAAATGATGGGTGTATTTAGTCTACTTGTTTCAAGCTGATGTGGAGTTGTTAAATATTTATAGGAGCCGTACTTATGCATCTTTGCTGCTTTACTGAAAATATTTTTCCTGTGAAGCAAATATACAACCCATTAGCTCTGTTTGTACCACAGTGCTGATATTTAGCTTGCAAAGCTTACCAGGCTGCTGACTTCCTGAGAGCATTCCTGTATCCCCCCTAACAGCTTCCTCTGCTAGCACTTTGTCTTACTGCTTTATTCGTGGTAAAATTTTATTTTTTTGAATGTCACACCTTTTACAGAAGTGCATTTCCTCCGATGACAGAGCCTCCCAGGTGCATGAGATCAGATATGCAGCAAAACCTAACTGAAGACAACCATGTAATTACTGTTCCCAGTTGCTTGGCACCACTGGTGGGCGATTCTGGGATCTCCATGCTGGCATGGAGCTGTGGGCAGGAGCCCCCCATCCCACATGTCCCCCTGTGCTGCAGGCCCTGGGCAGGTCTGCCTCCACCAAGGCCAGCTGATGCTGTGGTGCCACAGGTGGAAGTGTTATTGGACCTGGCAGTGGAGCCTGTGTTGGTCTTTGGAGAGGCAGCGATGGCTCCCAGCCGGCTGAAGGCTGAAATCCTTGAGCCGAGGTGTGTGCCGTGTCCCTTGGGCCTCCTGTGTGCCTTCAACACCAGCCATGTCCTCAGTGGGCTAATAGAAGAACGTGGTATTGCCAAGGCAGGAAGAAAGTACACCTGAATGCCAACTTTTTAAAAGTAATATAAGGAAAGTCGGACCAACTTAATAGGTAGCTTAGAGATGAGATATGTAGTTCTGCATATTGAAATTCCCTAGCCTTTTAAGGGTCTCACTTATCTTTGAAAGCTGGATCTGTTCTGTGTCCCATCTGTCCCCTCTGATTTCGAGCAGATGCTGTGACATGGCCCGTGCTGCTAGACGCACAGACGTGGGGTATGCTGTACTGGGGAATAACTTTTCCCCCCCCTTCTTGCCTCTGAATATCAGATAGTGGGCAGTACCTCAGGAAAGATGACAGACCCTTTGAGCTCTTGATCTGATCAAGTGTGGCAAACAATGGTTTGGCAATTACTTGGCTTGATTTGTATTTTATTTTGAACTCCCTAAGTCATCCCTAGATGTGGTTTCTCTGTACCTGATAGTTTGCTTGGAAGCAATATTGTCTGAGGGTTGAGGGAAGAGAATAGTTTGTACAAACCCGCTAATGATTTTTGTGGAATGTTTTAATGCCACAAGTCAGGCATCGGATAGGAAATGGTGGAAGATAATCTGAGCGGAGAGTGTCCCCAATAGATTCCTTTCATGTATAGATTGCTTCAAAGTTGTGTGAGCACCTCTTTGTACATGTGTGCATTGCCCAGTTCAGAGATGGCACTGATTTTTGTATTTAGAAGCCAAGTACCTAATTTAATAAGAGGTTTTAGGACTTGTCTTTTAGGTAAAAAAAACCCCAAAACCTCTGTGGGCAACTTCACAGTGCTTTACCAAGGTTACATGCAGCAAACACTTGTAGTGCTGAAGATCCTATAGATGTTTGGGGTTTTCTTCCTCATCCAAGTCTGCGAGAGAGATCTTTAAATTGTATGTTAAAGGACAGGACTGAGGAAATGCTGATACATAGCTTCATTTGTTTGCATCATAAATTAGCTTTTTAAGATTTAAAAGGTATTTTGACTCTCTCTTCCTTTCCTCCTCATATTCTGTTAGTTTTGAAATTGTAACATCACTTTTCTAACAAATTTTTCTGATGCAGTCTTGCATATTTTCTTCATATATTCTTATCTTGCCCCCCCCCCGCCTTTTGCCCCTTTCCCCTTCTTTTCCTTCAGTTTGGTTTTTTATTTAAAAAATTGCTACTTCCTGAAACTAACTTGATTCTCACCAAAGCTGGCATCATGTTCTGAGCATTTTCTTTACATATTGTCTATGAACTGTAATTATACAATTGAGTATTTCTCTCTTTGATTATATGATTGGTTATTTCACATATAAAAGCTGAATTTTAAACACTGTGCTGCTTAAAGAGGAAGATAAATTAAAATGAGTTTAAAAAAAAAAGAAGAAAAATGACCAATGCAGATAAACTTGTAAACCTTGTTTAAGACATTTCTGCTTTGCTAAAGAGATGCTTGGGCTCTACATACATGGTGTCAGGTCAGCCTGCAACATCGAGTTAAGATGCCAACTGGGTTTGTATGATACGTTATTGTGTGGTTATACAGCTCCTGATGCCTGAAGTGACGGGTTCCTAGTGAGCTGGCGTACATCTCTGCCCCACTGTGTGGTCTCGTTTCCACATCACCCTAATGATGCCTTCATGCTAAAATACAATTGCTGGTTCTGGTGCCAGTTCTTTCCTGCTCCTGGCCATAAAATCCAGTGTTCCTTCTCCCCTGCTTTGTTTTTCAGCCCCCACTTGCTCCTGTTGGGCTCCTCATCTGCCCTGTCTTCTGTCTTTCCACTGCTGCTTTGTCCCCTGTGTCTTTCTCCCCCCGCCGTTTGCCTGTACCCCCTTCCCCACCTTGGAGGCTGCAGATCATCTGCTCCTTCTGTAGGGCAAGGAGTCACTGTTACAGTTTTGTTCAGTAAACTGGTGCTGCTGGCGTGGGTGCATCTCTCTGGCGAGCTGCAGATGAGTATTCTGCCCCCAGGGGTAAAGTGCTGCTCCTCCGAGTAGGCTCGAGAAATGTGTTGTTCAGCATTGTCATAAATTGCATATTTCATGCACCGTTGACTTTCATCTCCACTCTTTGCTCCCTCATACGTTCCTACAGGGACTAGTACCAGCCAGTCTAAACCTTCAAATGACTTCCAACAGCTGCTTGTTTAGGGGAGAAGGGAAAAAAAACCACCAAACAACAAAACAAAACGTGGAAAACCCTACTTTCCAGAAAATCGATTCTATCACTTCCTGCAAGGTGCGATTTCCACACAGAAACAGCCTGGTCTTGAATCCTGGGAGAGGGAACATTTAGTGCTGAACAGAGAAGGGATTTAAGGCCCAAAAAGGACTTGGATGCCCTGAGCTGGAGCACCCAGAATGCACATTGCTCTCTGCAGAGACAATGCAGTATCTTTTTGCTTAATACAACACATTTGTCGCTTTGGATTTCTTAATTCTTGTGAGAAAACTTCAAGACTATGCATTTATTAGTTTAGCTTCACAGTGCTGTTGGTATGTGCTACCCACTTAACTTTTGCTGAGCTTCTGTGTATATACCTGTATACCTAAAAATAGGAAGGCACTATGAATTTTAAAACCAGGGCTGTAAGTTGTGCATGTGGGCCTGGAGGTCAAAACATCTCTTATTAAGAAAGAGTTGATCTTCTACTCAAGAAGGAAAACATCTTTTCTAAAAATATTCTAGTCTGAAATCATCAGCAGATAACAAAGTTCCAAATAAATTACCATGTGTAAGCAAGAGCATGTATTTAACAGTATTTGCCACAGAAGATTAAAATTAAGGGATTCAATGTGACAAATGAATTATGGTACTGAAAGCGGATCATGCGTTGCATTGAACTGTAACAAATACCAGTGTGAATAAGGGCTGGCAAAATACGCTTGCACACAGGAATGTTTGTGATATTACTATAATAATTTATATAGTTATTTAAATCAAACAGCAAATATTCTCACTTCTTCAGACAGGGCATCTCATTATTATTGTTATGCCTTTTAGCGTCTGAAAAATGTCATTTTAAAAATACGTGGAGATGGTTTTTAAACCAAAGGTATGGTGAACTTGGTACTATTCAAATCAAGGAGATTTCTTAAGTAGAAAGAATTTTGAGTGTTTGGGTTAACCTGGATTAAGAAACTGGGTGTGAAAAAATAAAGTTTCTGTTCAAAAACAGTGTTCTTCATTTAAATGTTGCTACATTTAGCCAGTCTGAGAGAACATAAATTTTTGTAGTGCTTAAAATATGATGTAGCTGCAGAGCCTAAGATATTAAGAGGTTGTGGTTTTTTTTTTAACCTGTTCTTAACTATTATATAGCAAGCATTGTGAACCATTAACCTCAGGATGCAATACTTCCTAACGCTGTCTAAAGACTTCTTGTAAATTGTAGCATTCCACCTGCTGTTGTTTAAGACATAAGACTATAGAGATCTGAGGCACCTTTGGTTTGTTTGATATTGTAGCAGAGTGATCGTGGGAAGCTTCTAATACTTCATAGCTCTGGAAAATACAGTGAATTTTGTTGACTCTCTGAGCATGAGCTGGGAACAGAGAGAGTTCAAGAATCTGCTCTACAAAAATAAGAGTCTGACTGGATTGTAAGAAAACTGTTTCCATGTTTTTGACGTGCAGTAATAAATATAATAATAACTATTTTGTGTAATATAATATATACATATATATGTATATATAAAATAGTAATTATTGTATAGGCATAGATATATGTATATATGTGTGTATATAGTAATTATTGTAGTAATTATAGATATTTCATGAAGAATTAATGTAGGACTGAAATACAATGATTGATAACAATGGGGGAGATAAACCCAATGTCTTCACACTCAGAGCTTTAAATGTGGCCTCAGAGATCACTGGTGGACTGGGGTTCAGGAGCCCTGTAAACAGGGCTTTGGGGCACGCATCTGCATTGATGTGAGATCAGAGCAAAAGGAACAAGTCACAGCTCAGACTTCTTTATTCTAAGTGTATAATAAGTATTTATAAATATCATACAAGTGAATGTACATATTTCTCTCTTTGGGGTCACAATTTTTTTAGCCTTGATAACAGTATAAAGGCCTGGTTGGTTTCTCACTTCTCAGAGGCACCTCTGATGGTTCCTTCTTATTCTGATTCCTTTTAGTCTAATTTAGTTTGCCTACCTGAGACTTATTACAGTTTACAAACTCTTTTACTCTTGTGTTTCCACATTTCTGTCTCTATTTGAACTACTGCAAATAAGAGATACGTTACAAAAAAAAAATCTATGTCCTTTTAAGCAAGTTAAGATATGTCAATTATTGAATTTACCAGTCAATTAGCGTGTAATAGCCCGACCAGCATGTGTGTATTTATCCCTGTATTCACATGTGTAGTGAAAACAAACGTTACTTATTTTCTACATTAAAAAAATATATGATCAGTGGGACTGTATTCAGAAAAAAAACCCAAAATGACCATTCTTAGCAAGAAATATATCTTACTGTGTTAATTTATGCCTTAGAGTTGTTTTCCCAAAGAATACATCATTTAAGTTTTTCTGTGAAAAACAGCATGCCAGCCACATTCCTGGGGGTGCTAACAGGTCTGTCTGGAGGGGAAGGAAGATACGTGCCATGGGGGCATCAAATCCGTTGTTGAGCCAGTGAATGAGACAATCAAGAGATTGCCTTCCGAGGCTGCTGAGCGGAGCTTGCCAAAGGGCTTGTTTGACAGTTTGCAGGTGAGGGGGGAAATTACACTTCTGTGGCCTTGCTGAGAATTCAGTTGATAAGCTGTCTGTACTTGTAGATGTAGGAGACTGATCTTCCTGGGCCTTTTCCACATAGGGCACGTGTGGAGCACTTAACAGTCTGTTCTGTGGCAAGTTCTTACAGGATAAAATGTGCCTTTTCCTTTGGGACACCATCACCCTCTCCAAACAGCAACTTTTGGCAAAAGATGAGTGGCAGCGAGTCAGAGCCAAGTAACTTGTCCTTCCTAAAACAAACCATTTTGACACAGCTGAATAGAGAAGCAAAATTGTTCAGTTCAAATGTTATCTTGGTCCAAAGTATTTGTCAGTTGTGGAGCTGTGGTTGTGGAAGTGTTGCGTTTTGTTTTGTTTTGTTTTGTTTTCACTCTCTTTCCTTGAAGTGCCGGTTTCTTTGAGGCTTGCTTCCAGAGTTTGGTGTTAAGATTCAAGACCACTTTATATGAGGCATTTTCTCAAGTATACGGCTCCATTAAGTAGTGAAGGAGCATCCAGCTTCAGGATAGACAGAGGTGTAAATACGCTATCCCTTCCTGCGTTGGCAAAAATAAAGATATGATATGTCTTCACATAAAACAGCACACTGGTAGCTGGGAACACTGAAGTTAAGTGAATGCACAAATTATCAAATATAGCCTTACATTGTCCCCATCACCAGATGTGCACCCCCTTTTATTATGCATATGGATACAGACAAGCATAGCTACAGTGTAATAGTTATTAAAATGAGTTGCAAAAAATAGCAAGGCCTTTTTATACAGCATGGTTTGCAGTGGCAGTTTGTTCCTAGAGAGATGTGAATTGGTTTTGTCTGCAGCTGGAGACTGTCTGCTGCTCATCGCGGGCCAGTTGCAGCTCTGGGAAGGACAGTGCAGCATGCAGGGGTGATGTCTGCAGTGCTGCTTTGACCTGGCAGTTCAAGCCTCCTCCTGTTGCCCTTACTCAAGCTTCAGTTTGTGATAGTGGGAGATTTACTTTATTAACTTTTGCAGCATCGAGCGTCATCCTTACCAGACTTTTGAGGATCTGCAGAACTCTCAAATGCCAGGAAGACTTCTTTATGTAAAGTTGCTAAAATTAAACCTTCCAATTTGGTTTTAGATGCTCTGGAAGTCCGGAGGCATTGGATCTGGGGGTCTGATCTGGTCCCAGACTAAATCTGAGAAGCACGTTTCAATCATTGCATTCAAAGGGAGGTTGACTTTGGGTATGCTTTTTCTCCTACCCTCCATAAACATGGGCACATGTGCACACCTGCATTTCTCTGCTCCTGCCAGACCAGGGAGATGTTTCTGTCTGATGTTGTGACTTGGGGCCTGTTAGCTGTAAATGCTCTTGCATCAAGCCCTTAGGTGGGAGCTGTTTCTGCAGGGTTTTTAATTTCAATGTTTGTTTGTTTATCTGTTCCATTGACATGTACCATAGAAACATATACTTAATCAAATTCATCTGGTACTTTAACATGAAGCCCCAATGTATGTTACATCTCTCAGTAAAAGTTATTTGTTTAATGAATGACATTTTTTTTCACTGCTGCAGCAACAGAACCATGCTGATGGTGCAGGAGGTCTTAGGTGCTAGAAAGGAGATGACTAATGAACACAAATGTAGGTGATGCAGCAATATATGGCCTGGTTTGCTGGGATTTCTTTTTTGTTTTCTGAAGAGTATTTAGAAGTCGGAGATATTCCTGACCGTGCAAATAACACCTGTCTGTACCTATCGTATAATCATTCATAGGTATATGTTTGTTTACCTAAAGCAAATACTACAGATAGGTCTGCAGTTTCGAAGTTGTCCTTGGGGGAGAGCTGAGCCTACTCTGCATAAACCCCGACTCCCCGGGTAATGGGCTCCTGCATTACAGCTGGAGACAGCGCCAGCTCCTGTGCCCTGCAGCCAAATGTAGGCAGCCAGTGCAGTAGTGCAACCACAATCTGTCCGTGTGTTTCTAGAGCATAAAAAATTGTCTGAATGACAAGTTCTGTGGAAAATTGCTGATGGAAAATCTTCATGGTTCCCTTCTGCCAGAACAGCAGGGAGAAGATTGTCCTACTTGTGCAAGAAAGCAGCAATGTGCCTAACTGGATTCAGATTTCTGTTGATTTGTGCCTGTGCTTTGCTCCTTGGATGATTTGCTCACAACTGTCTGCAGTTGTTTTATTTTTCACTCACTTCCGCACAGTTTGGGCATGGTGCAAAAGAGGAATTTCTCCACTGAAAAATGAGAAAGCTGACTTCTCATCTGCAAAATTTTGAGCAAAGTTGCTGATTATTGCCAGGAGAGATTAGAAAGCTCACGTGAGAGGCTAAACAACCCAGCTGCCCAGAGGAGGTCCTAGAAAAACATGCTTTTGCAGACCATTCCCAGAGGTGTCGCTGCCTGCTGCTCTGGATGACTTTCATCCGCCTCTAATTGCACCTGCCTGTGGTCTGGCACTTAGCTGCCAAGAGGGCATTTTTTCTAATTCATTTGTCACTTTGCACTTCATAAATATATAATTTCTTATGTTTGGCTCCAGCATCTATCCTCTACAGCTCTGCTATGATGAAGAGGGATGTCAAGTACTATACTTCCCCTGTGCTCTTTACGTTATGAAGGTATAAACAGATGAAATCAAGGATGGTAAGGAAGGTAGTCAAGAGTCCTGCTTCACACAGTGAGAAGGCACGGTCATGCCATCATCTACGCATCATTTCCACAGCCTCCTCCAGCCTTGCATTCCTTGAAGCTCAGGATACCTGGACCTGGGGGTGTTGGTTGACAGCTGCCTAAACATGAGCCAGCAGTGTGCCCAGGTGGCCAGGAGGGCCAATGGCATCCTGGCTTGTATCAGGAATAGTGTGGCCAGCAAGACCAGGGAGGTGATAGTGCCCCTGTATTCGGCACTGGTGAGGCTGCACCTTGAGTACTGTGTCCAGTTTTGGGCCCCTCAATTCAAGAAGGACATCGAGGTGCTGGAGCGTGGCCAGAGCAGGGCAGCGAGGCTGGGGAAGGGTCTAGAGAACAAGTCTTATGAGGAGTGGCTGAGGGAGCTGGGGTTGTTTAGTTTGGAGAAGAGGAGGCTGAGGGGAGACCTTATTGCTCTTTACAGCTACCTGAAAGGAGGCTGTAGCGAGGTGGGGGTTGGTCTCTTCACCCCAGTAACAAGTGATAGGACGAGAGGAAATGGCCTCAAGCTGCGCCAGGGCAGGTTTAGGTTGGATATTAGGAAAAACCTCTTTACTGAAAGAGTAGTCAGGCACTGGCACAGGCTGCCCAGGGCAGTGGTTGAGTCTCCATCCCTGGAGGTATTTAAAAGACGGGTAGATGTGGTGCTTGAGGACATGGTTTAGTGGCGGACTTGGTGGTGGTAGGTTAACGGTCGGACTCGATGATCTTAAGGGTCTTTTCCAACCTTAACAATTCTATGATTCTATGATACCTCTTTCTTTGTACAAGGTTCTGCTTGTGGTTCTGTTTGGCCATGATACTGATGAAACTCAGAAGCTGTATTAATAGTTGGGTTCATTGAAATTCATTAACTTTTCAACTGAACCTCAAAGTAATTTCCAACAATTTTTGCTGACTTTTATATCAGCTCAGCAAGTCTCTTTTTGTCATGCAGAACTCATTAATTTCAGTGGAATTTTGTTTTGAAGTTTTGGGTTTATTCACACCCATGGTAGAAAAGAAAGTACAAAGCCAACACCAATTAAAACCACTAAAAGCTTCTTTTTGCATAACTGTGCATGGTGACATCCTTTTGCAGGCTGTGTTCTTGCAACTGTGAGAAATGTCATTTCTTGCATTTTGAAAGCTCATGTGTATAAGTGTAATCTTCAAATTGCAAACAAGACAGTGAACTGATGTACTGCTCCCACAAGCCTAGGAGAGGTGTACAGAGCATGAGCTGCTGTGTCTGGTAAATTTGAAACATGCGTATTTAGGCTGAGGAAATCATGACCTGGGATGTTCAGAACTGCTGGAAGGGTTTTGAGACCATGTTCCTTTTTTAAATAAATCACGTCTACTCTCTTACCTTTAAGAAACTTGGTGTCGTATAGGCAGTAATTACACCAGTAGCACTGCTCTGCGATTGTGTGTATAGCTCCAGTTCAGTTGGTGTGGGCTGGCTTTGTCCTGCTTTTCTAGTCCTGCCAACCGTCATGGCTTGCTGTGGGGATTTATGTTTTCCTGTGACTTTGTAAATGTATTCCACGTTGTTTTGAGGACTGAGTAATTGTTTTCTGTCTCATAGTGTCTGTTCACTGAACCAAGCCTAAAGCTACACATGCTTTTAATCTTAATATTCCCAGTAATTATAACAAACCTAGTTGCATATCTTTAACTTCCCACTGTAGCTCATATTCGATTCAGTCTTTCGGTAGGAACTGTCCCTACATTAAATTTTCAGTTTCACCAGTTTATAAGGTTTTTCATTCGGATTTCCAGAACATTTTCAAGTTGAACCACAAGCGCTGATATGTAATTCAAAGAGTTATACCAAATAATGTTGTATCATCATCTGCTGAGAGTACTGCAGCATCGTCTGAGCTTCTGTTTTCACAGACTGTCGATGGCAGTCCCCCCCTGCCCCCTGTGCTGCCCCTCCCGCACTATCAGCGCACCTCTGTGGTGGGCTCCTTCCCATCTGCTACTACTGGACTCCATTTTTCTTAGCGGTTATTTCTGTAGCTTTGGTACAGTGTTTTTGAAATGCTGGAGATTATTCGGGGCTGTACCTTTGCTATATCTTTTGCAATGTTTTCTTTTGCATTTCTCTTGCCTTTCGACCTGCAAAATCTCTTCTGAATTCTTGTTCTTATGACCTTCTAGTTTTCAGTTTCCTCTCTAAATGGTGAGTGTCTAGTCTAGTTTCACCTTGCTTTCACTATAATATTTTCAGTCAACACAATATGATTTTTCTGAAGGCAGAAAAATATTGCCTATAGATCTTGCCTATAGATCTGTATTTGTCAGCAGTCTCTTCTTTGAGCACAGTCACTGTCTTATAAGAAAAGCTGCCAAAGTATCATAGTTCTGTTTTGGCTCGTTAATTTAAGAGCAGTCAAAAATGCCTCAGCGGGCTCTCCTTCCTTCTGCAGGCGTCTTTAATATTCATATCTCCTAACAGGTGTATTTCGGATTGCGATATTCTTCAGACTTGCAAACTTGAGGTTAATAGCTTGCCCTCTCATCCTGGTTTGCTTGAATGATATTTAGAAGATCAATATCTTCATGGCTTCAGGGCAACATTTAAGAAAAATCAGTTTTCTATGTGTCTCCATTGTGCTCCTTCCTTGTGGATACCAGGGCTCTATTTAAGTGTTCCAGGATTTTGAAATTTCACCAGTGATTGTTACCTATTTAGGAGCTTTAATTGTTCCACTTCTTGTTTCTTTTCTTTCAGGCTCAACTGTTCAGGTTTTTTTCCTCCCTCTGGTTTTTACTTCTCAAAGTTTTGCTTGGAGGTCTCATCTCCTCTTAATGTAATCAGAGTCTCTTCCAGTTTCAGATAGTAGCAGAGGATGGAGGTGATGCCTCAGTGTATAGAGATTTTTTGTGCTCCTGAGGTCTCATTCTTTTAACTGGATCCAGTAATCATAAGCATCTCAGTCACGCATAATTTAGTTATTTATATGTCAAGAGAGATGTGTATGAGGTGAATGTTACAAAAAGAAATGAACCAAAGGACCCATTTTAGTGCTGCTTTCTTAGCAGAAGGGTGTAACTCCTTTTAAAAGAAGGGAGTTTTTATCTGCTGCAAAACTCATAAATTATTTTTGAGGTGAAGCTGGAAGGCTGGAGAATAAAAACTGTAATGAAGGACTATAGTCTTCCCAAATTTAGTCGGGTGATAGTTCCTTGAGGCTGGAAATGCTGACTGACACTTGCTGTCCACCAGGGAAACATTATTTGCTTCAGAATTCAGCTTAGAAAAGAAAATCGTGTTTCTGTTTTCTGCAAAGGTGAAATGCTTTTCCAGCTCTGTATGTATGTATGCATTAGGGAAGCTGCTTTCTGGTAGTGCAAACCTGCCTTTCTCTGTCCTAGAGAATCAGTTATTTCTGTTCTGCTCCTCCAATGCTGATACTCTGTTGGATGTCTGTCCTTATCCTGCTCTGTCCTTCATTAGCACTGCTGGTCTGGGACGTCCTTGTCACACCCCGGGGTAGCTCTGGTGGGGCTCGCTGCCAACTGCACAGCCTAAAGAAAGTTTGAGCCTCCACCTTTCCCACCAGGAGGAACACAGTCCTGATGATCCTCGTGGAGCAACTGCGTTCGTAGTAGTCCAGTAGGGTTTCAGCAGTACGGCAGGAGCTGTCTTCTTGAGTCTGAATACTGCAGCAACATGCAAGAACTAAGGTGTCCTTCTTCCTAGCGGATGACTAGCTGGGAGCACAACGTGGTTATGATTGATGTCTTTTTGATTTGGAGATTATGGCCATATCCTGAAAAGAGTTAATGTGAAATACTGGCAATAGTAAAGCTTAAAATATTCCGTTGTTTGTTGTTCCTGCTTTATCTCCTGCTGCTTCTTGAATATGTTGTATGATATCCCAAAAATTGAGTTATGAAAAGGCAATTTCTTAAGCATTAAGAGATGAGGTTATGGCCACAGGCAGTAGGGCTTTGATTGAGGCTGACCCTGCAGCTGCAGCCATGCATTCTCCATATGGGACGATTTGGGAACTATGCTATGTCCATCTCATAGTCAGTGATGAAATCAGAGGTAACTCTTGGGAGTCATTACAATTAACCTGCATAAAACTAGTCTAAATATGAACAGTAAGTTTGGATGGATATGAGATTTTTCAGCTTGTTGAAAACCCGTATGCATACATGAAAACAAAAAGCTATAAACGTATTTGTTATAGTTATGATCTCTTAGTGGATAACATGTAAGCAAGAGCTAAAATTGCCAGGCAATAAATATTTAACCAACTCTGGGTGTAATGCTGCTGAGTTTTTACTGCTGTGTGAGTCAGAGGTTGTTCTTAACGAGTTCAGCCTGTTCGGTTTGCTGCAGGGGGCTGTTGTTCGAGGCACTCTTATTTGAAGGTACAGCTTTCGGCACAGAAGCCCCTTTCACAGATGTTTGGAAACCAGCTGGGGCAGACTTTTGCTCCTGTTCAATGAAGGCCCGATTTAACTTCAGTTGAATTTAACAGAGAAGGTCACTCTAACTTCACGGGAAGTTCCATGGAGCTCTACAGCCTGAATATTAATTTTTTTTTTTTTTTTTTTTTTTTTGCGACTACTCCTCTTCCTACTCCTGATATGCAAAAAAATCCAGGAAGATCATTTACCAGCTCCCCTGTGGCCTCTGCTGAATGCAAAGCAGTGTATATAACTGTGTGGCAGAGGACTGGAAATAAGTAGATGTTCTCAGTTTAAAGATGAAAAGAAAAACATCTGAGAAAAGAGACTGTGAGTAGAGGCACAAAAGAAACCTGCAAAATGGATGGCTTTGTTGAACCAAATTCCACTCTCTTTCATAATTCCTGACTATTTTCAACAGCTATTTGCATAAATGGTCCTTTTTTTCCCTGACATAGATTTGACTTTTCTGCAGAAAAATTACAGAACACTGACTTTTTGACAGTTCAATCTTCTGCCCTATTTTACCTTTATGTGCTCTCCAAGTTTATCTGTAGTCACCTTTACCAAGAGCGTTTTAAAGGCTTCATATAAATCTTGGTATGTGCCACTTCATCTGTGAAATGGATGTCTCATTTTCCTGCGGAATGTACAGAAGACACACACACACCAAAGTGATTCCTCACTGTGAGTTGTAGTTATATCTAAAAGCAGAGTATTCATTTGTAATGGCATCTGCTGGAATTTCCATGGAAATGGCTTCTACTGGAGAAAGGCTGCATATTCTGAGGTTATGGATAAACATCCAGTCCAAGCCCGTTTGGATCTGCCTTTTTATTATGCTCGCTAAGCTGGTTTATCAAGACGGAAGCACGCTTCCTGGACCAGAGGAACAGCTGAGCCTGTCAGCGTTATTTATTCATTGTTCATAGCGGTACGAAGCTGCTGCCAAACTGCCAGTGGTGTCCAGTCTCTGTAAGGAACTTGCCAAAAAATGTCCTGTTTGGGAGTGCTTGAATAGCTCACCAAGCCATCTGGTCTGGAAGAACACATAAACACAGGAATTAATTAACTGTAACTAGTCTTTACTGGGCATGTACAAGATGAGATTTTTTTTCAAACGTTTATAACTTGGATGAAAACTACCTGGTTGCAAATTTGTAATTCCCTTTAACAAAGCACAGAGCTGCAAGGACATTGCAGCTGAGCAGATGTAAAGAATTGCTTAATGTTGTTGGTGCTGCAGTCTTCCCTGCCCTGTACCGCAGTGCTGCCTGAATGGTTTTTCTTAGTGGTTGCCAAGAAAATATTCTGTATGAGGACAGGTGCCTCCTAGCCTGGTCATTTACACCTCAAATTTCATAATTTTTTGAATTTTTAAAGGCAGTATTAAGAATCCTTCTTTACCTGCCTGTTATTGCATGTTAGTAATGCAGGAAGGAGTAAAGCATTGTTTATCGATATGCATCATATGCATAACGTTGTCTGATTATATTTGATACAGAGACATTGGCTGACTTAAAAATAAGTAAATGTTTCAATGCGTAGCAATGTTTGCATCTCTCCTTCCAAAATTTTAGCTTTTCATTTACATCTTACACAAGTTCAACAGCACAGCAGCTATCTACAGAAATATTACAACATATAATGCGATGCCTCGGTGTAGCCAACTATTCTGTGGTAAAGCCAGGAAAGACATCCTCAGAAGAGTAGGGCATGACAGCGCTAAAATACAAATATTGTAAATTGTTGTCTCCTTGTAAACTCCCTCTTTCCTTTTAGATGTGTGCCAGGAAGGAGACTAGATGTTGTAAATATCAGCAAAGTTCTGGGCAAAATGTGAAGGCAGTATTGCCTTTGGCGTTGAAATCTTCAGTAATTAAGAGCAAAAGGACTTTAGCAATCTTCTTTCTTTCTTTTCTAAACTGCTCACTTAGCCTTGCTTTTCTTTCAGCTTTGACAGTGGAAGTAATCTCTCACCTTTGATGAGAGAACAAACGTGGTGTTGCAAACTTTGGGCTTTGACAGGAAAACATTTGCTGAAGATACTTTCCTATTGCAATTCACACAAAGCTGTCATCAAGGAAATACATTGGGTTTTCAAGAAGCTTGTTTCTAATGAAATTTCTTAAATTTGCTCTCTTTCATGCCTAAAGTTGTGCTAGGGTTTGTGTTCGTAGCCATGTAGCTATTGGACAGCTCTTCCACCTCGGGGCTGTGGTGTTAGGCATGCAACAGACCTGCTGATGCTACCTGCTCTTATGTGCTGGGCTCTCTTTGGACCTGCAGTGAATTTAATCATTCATTGTGGAAGTGAAGTGGAACAAGTTGACAAGCTCAACCATGAACAGGTTGGAGCAGATTTCTTCCCTCCAGTACAGCAGGTCCTGACTTCAGTTATTGATCAGTTCACATCTACTAGTCTATTTGCTTCACCTTTTCTAGAAGGTAATAGACTGATTTATTTGAACTTGAGAGTGGGACAGATGAGAAGGGCAGTATCCTGCTGGGTTCTTTTCAGTAGTTTCACTCCAAACTAGGAGACCTTAAGGGACTTATATTTAGAGAGAGCATATAGATACATGACAACCCAGCCTGCTTGAATGTGTGCCTTGTTACTGCTTTACTCATCCAAAATGAAAGCAGCAATAAGCCAGACTATTTTTCAGTGACTAGACTATTAGTTGTAGATTTTTATTGTGTTGAAAAGGTCTGTTGGTGACTAATGGTAGATCTATGCTTGTGTTTTGTCCTCTTGACAGAAATGTGAGATCTTTCTCTCTGGGACAATCTCTGGGTGGAATGATCAGCCACTGGGGTATTTCTGTGGTTTGCAGTGCTCTTCTGTCTTGCATGAAATGCAGTGTAAGCTTTCATCGTGGCAAGAGAGATGTCCATGTTTGAGACATAGTGCAAACCATTCTTGGCATGTGGTAAATACTGAGAGGAGCCTGAGAATGGGCTTTTGTCTGTGTTGTGGTGCATATTTATCTCTATTGGGCAGTCTCTGCAGCTTTTATCCTGCTTGAGGTCATGACACCTCTTCTTGTATTCAGATAATTATTCTCAAAACTCTTATGTTTCCCCTTACTAACCTACTCATTGCAAAGAAGAGAGATAGCAAGAGAAAAGGCTCTAGTCAACAGTGAAGACAATTCTGGAGATGCTTCTAGGTCATCTCTCTTCTCCTTTTGTAGCCTGGGATGGGCTATTGATAGCCCATGATGCTATTCATATGCAAAGTATTCCTAATACTGGGCATATTAGCAAACTCAAATCCAAAAGCTTCCAGAATTCAGCTTGAGATTAGTTCTGAACCATTTTTGACTTCAGGTTTTATACATGCATCTTTTAAAACAGCCTATCCAAAGTTTCACATTAAAATGTGAATACATATGTAAGTAAAAATTGAAATCTATTTTTTATGGTTCAAGAACAGTTTCTTATAACTGTGTGGTTTTGACTGTTATAATGTTCATGTCTTGAATGACAGGTAATCCTTCTGAATCTTTTTTGTTGCAAATTATCTTGAAATGTTTCACTGCATCTGTACTGGTCCTGGCTGAAGTGCTGTACCAATGTATGCTTTAAATTATTTTTGTACCTGGTAAAAATGTGAGGAAAACTAATGTTTTCACACACAGAAAAGGAGGAGTATTGTTCTTTGATGTTCTATCTTTTAAACTCTGCAAAAGGAGATGGTGAACTTTATTCATCAATTGAAGAGAAACTGAATAGTTTGTTTTAGCTTGGGGCAAAGTCTGGAGGTGGCTTTTTTTGTTGAAGTATCTTTTAGGAAATAATGGAAAATCTAGTATTCAAGTAACTATCCTTATCTTCCTTTCAAAGAAAAAAAAAAAAGAAATATTGAAAATGAATATATTTCTGCTATAATACATGAAAGTTAGACCCTGGGTTCACACCAGTATCTCTGAACTCTACCCTGTGCCCCTTCCGATGAGCTATTGAATGGCTCCAGGAAACTGAATAGCTTTAAAATGTTGAGCCTAACTTCTGCAAAACCCTGCAGTGGATTAAATATTTATACAGGTGGGTTCATGAATAGGTACCACGTCTGTGTGTTCAAGGCAGAGTCAGACAGATTTCTTTAGCTTTGTTTATATTCTCTTTACTCGGTCTTGAATCTGGTTTAACCTGAATGGTCTTTGCTTGAGCTTGGACACGTTACGTTATCAACACAGCTCAGCGGGTGCCCCTGGAATTCCCTCATGGGAAACGCTCTGCATCATGCGCTTGAAGGCAGCCTGGTCATTCAAGAATTAAAAGTATTGAGTCATCAGTGTACAGGCTGCCTGGGAGTTGCCACCTAATGTGTCAAGTAGGGCTCCTGGAGGAGGGTTTAAGCCTTCCCCATCAGCAGAGGCTGTCAGAGCCTCAGGTTCAAGGAGTAAGCAGGATGGTGGAGGCAAGGATGGCAAGGATCCCATGAGTGAGGAAAAAAACATCCCCTGTACAAGCAGGAAAGGAAGAGCATCAAAGGGTCGTTTTTATTGCTGAGGGCTCTGCATGCAGCAAGTAAAGATGGGGGTTGAGAATGAGAGAATTTTCTAGCAGCAGTTTGCAGTATGCATTAGTATGAGCACAATATAAAGCATGTGCCCACAGAGTTGAGTGTAGTTTCACTAGCAACACTATTTACTCTGCAATAATTTATTTTAACCTCCTGAGTGAAACACAGCAAACCGGAGACACATTGGGATTTCCAAAGAATAGAGTATGTTGTTAAGGGAAGCAGCTTAGGCAAACCTGGGGGATAAGCCTTCTCAGAGGTTCTGAACTAAATCAAGTAATATGTTATTGAGAATTGCCAGTATGAAATAAATGGGAACAGTCTGGTGAAGATGGTGGGGAGGCACAGTAACACAGGCTACTTATACTTTTGCAAATGTTTTTAGCAAACAATTGCCGTTCCTCTCTTACATATGGGGAAAGCGGATATGCCAAATCTTTCAATTTTTCTCTTGCCTTATTAATATTCCATATAACCTTAAGTTATGGCAATTGTCATGCATGGAGGGAAGGGATGTAGCAGCTCAGGTGCCGGCATAGATAACTGTAGGTTTCAAGTGCATGTATTCCTTTTTCCATATCGTATAGTATATAAAAACTATGAAGAATTTTGCTGTTATCTTCATAGCATTTTTAGAAATGGCATTTTTCTGGGGTGATAGACAAGATTGATAAATAGTTCTTAAGGGGGTGGTTTCACGTAGAGGAGAATAATTTAAGTAGGCTTGTCCCGGGTCACTTTTCTACAACCAAATTTCTATGCTAAGATTTTATGAAACATCATGCAAAAGTATAATTCTCACTTGCTAAAAAAAGCATGTAGTGTCACAGAAGTGGTAGAGGACAGGGAATTCAAACAGAAGGCAGTGAGGGACAGAGGCTACTGGGAGATACGAAGGTATGTGCTTATTTAGAAATGTGCAAGGCATGGTAGCAAAATAGGGGAGGTAAATAGTTTTAATGCGCTAACTTCATGAGGTAAAAGCAAGGCTGAAGATGAAAACCTTCAGGAATGGTCCAGAAGCAGCATGGTAGCAAAGTCCCAGGACAATTTGGTGCTGCTTTTTTTTTTTTTGGGGGGGGGGTTGCTTATGCGCTGAATTTCCAGACTGCCAGTGAATATTCAGCTAAGAAAGAAAGAGCCATGCCAAAGCAGAAATTGAAGGGATATAGATTAATCCCCTACCTCATTCCAGTCGGCTACTCCCTAAGTAGACTTCTATTGGGAGAAAATGTTACTCCATGTGCAAATGTTTGCTTTTTCTCTTTCTTTGTGCAGCTTCACAGTCTAAACTTTTCTACCTGGGAAACAAATTCCCCCAGGGTTCCTATTCTGTGTTGCAATGTTCATTGTGTGGGAGTTAGACCTGTTAAAGCAATTTTAAGTATAATCTGCTATTAGCAGTATTTGGGGCTTAAATGACAAATGGGTAATTTTAAATAATAACTCTTTGAAATCTAGGTGGAATTATAGAAATCACAGTGAAATGGCTTGGCTCTGCTGTTATATTCTGTGTATTTAGGTCCTTAAAGCAGATGTGCTGGACTGGGAGTTCAAGGGGGTTTTAAACCTATTCAGCGGTTTACAGGCTTTCTGCATGTCTGTACACACACTTTTTGTGTACAACAAAGCACAAAATCTTGTATGTGAGAAGTTGCTGCTGCACAATTTCACACTAACTCAGATTGTTAAAGTGAATGTGTAGTCTTCCAGTGAAACACCTTTAATTTACAAAACTGGGCAAAAATAGGCATGTTCTTACAAAAGTAATCTTACACATAAGAGGACAGCTCCTCTTTTTGCAGGTCCTCCTATAATCATTCAATTTTGAAAATTACCCTGTGTATTAAATATTTTCACTGAAGTTTCAGACCAAGAAACTGGTGAGTTTTTATATTTTTATACTTTTATCTTGTTACCTGATATAGAAGACCTAACTTGTTTAATATAAGCACACTTTAGGATAATCCTATCTGCCTGACTGGATACTCATGCACGTAAAAAGAGCTACTTTTGTGTTTGAATACTCATTTTGGTATCTTAGTATCAGATTTGGTATTGCAGTTGAAACCAGTTTTATATTATTAGGCTCTCAAAATGGATTCTTATATATCTGGAAGTCTGCTGGTCATCTAAGTGAGCAGGTTATTTAAATTGTTGCTGACATCTGAGCTATTCTGAATGCTTATCCACCTTCTGGGAGTTGAATGCAATCTGATGATGAAGGTGCTTAGTTGATTCTGCAATAGATGAGGAAAAGGTAGAAGGAAAAATTTCACTGAGAAATGAGAAAAAGATGGGCAGTTACCATCTGGTTCCATCAGTACCAGGGTGGTTTTTTTACTTTTTGGTAGAACATTTTTCTTCCAATCAAGTTGGTCTGATCACCAACACAGAGTCAGGATCTGGGGCAGCATCACCACAGGGGAGAGGAATGAGAAGGGGTTGATGAGAGATTTGGTTTTAATCATGCAAGTTAATCTTGGGCATAACACCCTTTTGTAATCCCCAGATGCATGAGCAGACATCAGGGTGTTTGACTCATGCACATCCATTTGCTTCTGGTTTTGGTGTCCCCTCCCCATCTTCAACCAGTTATCATGGTAGTAAATTGTGGGAATAAAGGCAGGGTTCCTTATTTCTTGTCCTTCCCTGTGCACTTGCTCACAGTGGGAGCTGGTGGTCCTCAGCAGTGACTGGAAACACAGGGGTAGTCAGGGGCTTCAGCTGCTGCCATTGAGATTAAGGACCATGGGGATCTAGCCCTTTGAGAAATAGCTACATTTTTAGAAAGCTGAAATACAAGACCAAAGTTACTGAGATGTATTTGAATGGGACACTGATATTTTCTCAAAGATGCAATGGCAAATCATTTCACTTTGCCCAGAATGGGTTAAATAATTATCATTCAAGAAGGGGTTAGCCTACTAGGCTGGCAGTCCTCATGCAGTTTTTGAAGGGGGGTGAACCCGAAGTCACTGCTGCCGCGTAGGCCTGGGACTGGCTCCTACTGCATTTCTCCAGTAAATTTTAAGCTACCTTCGTCATCAGTTTAAAGCTTCTTGGGCAACAGGTCTGGCTTTCCCAGATCCTTCCTGTTCCTCTTTAAATTCTGCCAACTTGACATTTGCTTGGAAGTTTGCATATCATCATACCTTTTCTTACCAGGAACTTGAATGTTAAAAAGGCTTAGTTATAAATCTGGGAATTTTGTGCAAAAGTCTCCTAAGATTTGGTTTCTAGCTTTGAATTTTGGTTCTGTGTGAAGCTGCAGGAGCTGGGCGTATTGATGGGTTTGTCGAACGAGACATTGGCGGCATTTGTAGTTTCAGCACAGCCCAGTTTCTGTTACTTTCCCTCTGGCCTTGGGAGTGCAGTCTGACCCCACGGGGCTGAAAGCCAAGGCCATGGGAAAAATGAAAGCAAACTGCAAATTATTATTCATTAGTTACTGTTATTCTAGTCCACATATAATATCTAAATGCCTGTGCATATATTTAAAAGAGCATTACTGTGTCTTAGGAGAAGAATTAAATTCTCTTGTTCTCGAGTTTAATTGCTTCTGCAAAATTAAATCTGAGGTGGTTGCTTTGGAAGCACAACATTTCCTCACCTTCCATAAATGAAAGCTTCAGATTTGCATAGAGCTTATGGGAAATAATTATATCAATGTATGTAAAGTCTTTTCCTCTCCCAACAGGAAGAGAATACCCTGAAGTTTGGACTGGTGGGATTTTACACTGTTCCCTTGAAAAAGAAATAGATAATCAAATGAAAGAGAGAGATGACCTCTCTAAAGCATATCTTCCAGCAAAACTGATAGAAGTATGGGTCAAAATTACCATTCCTTGGGTGAAAATCTAGACTAACTCCTTTGGTGTCAGTGGATTTACAAGAGCGTCAGTAAGATCAGAATGTGGCCTTAGCTCCTCAGCTAAATTTTCAAGTGGTCTCGATGTAGGAACTGAAAATTAGCATCCAATTTAAGTACAACGGTCCTAATTCAGGTAAGGATTCTTTTTAATGTGATAAACTTGGAAAGATCTCCTTTTTAAAGTTAGTTGCATGATTAAATATTTATTCTTGATGTCTCTTGACTTGCCTAGAGATAAATCATTTTCCTTTTAGTGTGTCAGTTTTCTGGGGATAGGAAAATGTAATTTATATGCACAAACAGCATTTGTGTGCTCTGATTGCATGGAGCAACATCTATTTGCCCAGTTTTTATGTGCAAATTACTTTTGGGGATGTGGACTGGAAACCCGTAATATGAAAATGGACTGGTTGAAATTGAAGATGATTATCTCAAAGGAAGAACAGGTACCTACCAGTGTGTCTCATTTTATCTTTTGAGCGGATTGAGGGAGTTTGTTATGTGGCATTTGCTTGTGCTCTAGAACCAGGCTCTCCCTCCTCAAACCTTTGACAGGCTTCGCGGGTCATGCCGAGCCTGTTCACCCCCTCTTTTGAGTGATTTGCTTTGGGATGGGGCAGGGGGCTGGATCTCTGCTCGCTCCTGAAAGGCCCTGGGATACTAGATCCATTAGAAATGCTTAAAAACTCTCTTGAGGCTTGCAGAAAGTCTTTTGGAAGGTATGACAGAAGCTGGCCTTTTATCTTGGGATCTCATGAGCATACTGAAGTAAACAAGGCATGGGACATGATCTGAACCAAAAAAGATTCGCAAGCAAGATCAAAGTTATCAGGCAGGAGCATGTCCTTCAACAGAAAAGGCAGTTTCTGAGGTACAGCACAGGGGAATTTCATTATTGTTATCATCATAAGAACAAGAGACAATAAGCAAAAAAATAAAAATGCCTGTGCAAGTGTTTTCTTCCATGCAAATACTCAGAAATTGCTTTCAAGATGATTCTTCAGCCAGTAATGAGGCCCTGCAGCCATGCGTTCGTGTGGCAGTTCTACGTCCAGGGTGTTGATTCCTCTCACTATGGAGTATATTGTTAGCCATTATCAAGTCTAAAATGGGAAATAAAAAACCCTACTGTAATTCTAATCTCATCTCGTGATTCTTTTGTAACGGCACCTTTGGTCTTATTCCAGTGGGGAAGGTTGCTTTTGTGCACCGTGTAGCATCACGTGGCAGAAAAAACCGTAGTTCTTCAGTGCCATTTCTTCTTCCTCTGAGGATGCAGAAAGTTTTGATGTCTGAAAACATACTCTGTATTTTGCAGTAACTTATGATTATTTCTTATTTTTACTTTATTTTTCAGAAAGTGTGGGGACCATTATGCTTTCAGTGCTTTATCTGTGTAATTTTTGTGAAGAAATTGCAAATATAATTGAATTTTTTTGGGAACCCATGAATTCAAATGAGGCAACAATAAAGGGAACAGGGTGATTAAGGAATTGTGATTCATTTGTTGTACATCGTTACAGCAAAAGCTTTGTTGCTGGATTCCTTGCAGACAAAGTCACTGAACTATGATTATATTTCAGAAAATGAAAGGGGACAAAAATAAAAAGGCAATAAAACAAATTAGTAGATGTCTTGAGGGACACGATTATTACTGACTGACTATGTTTTGTATCATAAATGTTCCAAAAGTCTGGCAGTTTAAATTATACATCCATGAAGGCAAAACTCTTACTGGTATCAAAACCTTTATTTCACTGCTGCTGTTATATTCTCTTTGAAGTTCCAAATTGGCAAGAAAAAAAGTGAAATTGTCTTTTTATGATGTTTCTAAAAGACAGTATAAAACTGTTGAAATACCATCTCTTAAAAAAAAAGACATCTGGGCATTTAAAACTTTTTCTGTACCTTAACATTACTGTTATTTAATACAATGACTGATATGCTCATACTCAAGGCCCATCATGATTTTGCATTGTATTTTGTACTCAGATTTGAAGCAGAATGGATAATTAGATTAAACTAGTACAGATCACCTGACAAGCAACACTTAAGGAAAGACCTCCCTAATCAACATTTTCCGTGTGAGTAAGCGAAGGCACCGCAGGTGAGAGGTGGCACTGGGGCTATAAACGGTGAGCCACCCAGGAAGCGCAAGGGATCCTCCCGCAGCGACAGTATCTGGAGGCATTTAGTCTGTCTGCAGTAACTGGGATCTGGCTGTGAAGCCGCCTGATGTCTAGCATGACTTACCCTTTTGTCAGGGCTGGAACCATGTGTTCTTTTTCCTTCTGCCCAGTAAGTGTTTACAAACTCATGTTTCTGTTACTAAAACATATTACCATAAAATATTGTTCTCTGCCATAATGCTGTTAAGCGCTTGCCTTGCTTGAGATGAGTTTATGGACAACCCACAATCCACATGTGAACACCCAGTCCACGTTCTCTGAAACAACGCAGCGAGTGCTGCTGCCATGTACACCAAGCAAAGCTGGCGCAGGCTGGAATAAAAGCGCCTGTAGGTGCCCACGAGGGCTGACCTTGGAGAAGTTAGATCGTAATACTTTTATCTGTCTATATAATATTATACAACCATGAATCTATCTACATAACATTATATAGATAGATAGGGAAACCAATTTTTATGGTGTTTTCTGCTTGGTTTAATATATCTATATATCTTTATTTTGTGTGCACCTTATTGAAGAGCATTGGTATATGTATGTGCAGGGATGGCCTCTTTTCATTCCCCTGTAAGAGATTTGAAGGTGAGGTTGCCTTTTCTGATGGCAAGGCTGGAAAATGTCTTTGAGGCCCTTCTGTTTCCTTCGAGCAGGTTCATAAAGTGCAGAGAAAAGGGGTGTGTGCTGGTGGGGTATGAGCACCACGGCAGAGGGGTTCCCTGGCAACCCGCCATCGCTTGGAGCCCGCCGCTTGGAGCGGTGTGTGACACCCCAGCCATCCTGGGAGAACCGCTGCTTTCCTGGGAGACAAGGCAAATAAGGAGCAGTTGGTTGGACATTAGTGTTATACCCGCTAACTGGACTGGAAAAGGAGAGGCTTTTGCCAGCATATTGCTGAAGCACTGAAGTTCATAGATGTGTGTTTTGTGCTGTGCATCACCTGCCTCCGAGCTCTGGTTCTTGCAAGATCCGTGGGCAGCGGTGGCGAGGGGCATTTCTGAGCCCCCGGCACTTGGCGCTGATAACAGTCTTCTCTAATCTGACATGGCACAGCAAGAGCTGCTGCTGGGAGCAGCGGGGCAGAGCTGGCTGCTGCTCCGCACCAAGTGCTGCCACCTCCTGTCTCTGCGACTGGAGGAAACGCTTAAAAAGGGAAAAACACTGACTTGGGGCTGGGGGAGAGGGGAAGAAAACAACCAAACTAAACATGATAACTTTGTAATGGCAGGTCTGAGTTTTTGCTGGCAGAATGTAAATAGTATCAGCTGCGATGAGGTTAATCTCTCACACACCTGAGTGACACGAAACCCGAGCTTGGTTTTGGCCAGTGTGCAGTGCCGGCCCCTTCTGCTGCCTGTCACGGGGAACCAGGGGAGTGAGGATGCAGGTTTACATTCAAGACTAGGGTTAAGCTTCATACTTGCACTCTGTAGCTGTACAAAGGGTTTTGCACCTTCGCATGAATGTTGCACTGAGGAAGGACTCTAGTTTGGCAAATTTTCACATGGGGGGGTCTTGTCCCAGGGGAGCAGCAGCACTGTGAGCTGGAGGGGCTTTACTGTATGTGGAATAGTTTCTTTCTTATAGAACAGGTCAGAAAATGCTGCTGCTTCTCTCTCCTTCCTCTCTCCCTTCAGATGCATTTTTCAAAGCTAGGAGAATCTTTCACAAAGAAGGTTCGTGTCTGACAAACTTAACTATCTGAGTTTTGACCTTTTTTTTGTGTGTTTTTTCTTCTGTCCTACCTGTTTTTCCATTGCTTGCATGCTTGCTTTTTCCTCGGTGGAAGAAAGAGGCAAATAATTATGTTCTACAAAAGATGCCCAATTGTTAGGTGATTTTGCTTTTATAACAAAGGCTGTTTTAATAATCTTTCATAGAAAGCCTTTACCGTTTTTTGAATCTGTTCTCGCACAGCAGCCTAGGGCTGCTAGAAGGCTGTTGTGATTATTCCACAAATCCTTCAAATTTAGGTAGCACTTGCAAGAACCAGAGCTGACTTATAACCCCCATGCCAGGTAGACTGGCTGGGCTAGTGAGTCTGCAGATAAATACGTGGTTTAGTTTGCTGTCATCTCTGGCATTCATTATCTGTGTTTAAAATAATTTCTTATGTAGGTGTTTGCTCCAAGAAAGATATCTTTGACAAGGTATCACGTCTGTTTGAAGCCTTAAAAGTATTCACAAAAATATCATGTCCTGACCAAAGCATTCTCAGCGAAGGATTGTATAAGGTCATAGTTACAGTTAGGGACAAAAAAAGGCAAATTACATGGAAGTGTGTGTATTATATGTATATATATTTCTATAAAAGTGTATCTAAAAATAAGCATGCTGCCCCTGGACATGGCTGTAGTCCCTCACATGCAATTGTGGAGCAGGCCAGCAGGACACTTCCCCAGCACTGAGCCCTAGCCCTGTGGCAGCTCTGCATGGCCAAGGCACTTGGTTCGTACTTGTTACTTTACCATTCCCAAGCACAGAGCTGAAAAGCGTCAGCGTGAGCGCAGCCACCAACACAACACGGCAGGGAGCAGGAAAGCTCCATGGGATGTACTTTAAGAAAGTTTAAAGAAAACCTTAGATGATATCTAGAGATCATTAGTGGGATGACTTACAGCAGCTGGCTGAAGAAAAAAAAAAAGTAGAGTTAGATATATTTCTGGAATTCAGCTTTTCCTTAACAAAGGAGCTCACCAGCTGGGGATCTCTTGTCCTTCCTGTGTGTTGCCTCCTAAACCCAATGGGATTTAGTGGTTAGCTGGCTCAGAAGAATAATGTGTAGGAGCAGCAAACTCGCATCTTTTTTTCCTACAGAAGACAGTCTCTTCTGTCTTGGAGGAAAAAAGTGTAGCCAGGTTTGCAAAGCTGTACACAGAGTGTAATTCCTTCCTGACCCCTCTAACGTATGCCTTGAAGCACATTACTTTGACCTCATTACTTCATCTTGCATAACTAGTTATGCACACAGTTATACAATTTTCCAGGCCTTTTGAAATTCTGCATCTACAGGATTGGTTTCAATCGCCATAATAATGAATTTTATAATCCTTTAGAGAACAGCAAGGTTAGGAGATTAATGCAGAATTTGATGGTGAACTATTTTAAATAACTCAGTAAATTATCTCAACAAGGACATAGAACAGAAATAAAACTGTCTTAATTTTTTTTTAAATGTTTCTTATTTCTTGAGCTCTGGTTCAGTCCTGTCCTTCCTACTCTATAACCTTTCTGCAGCAGTAAGATTATGATGTAAATTGCTTCTAAATCACCTAAAATAAAGGACCTGATGTTTCTATAGAGCTGTTGCTGTGGCTGAGATGTGAAACCCAGCACCCTCCAAGAGGCGAAGTGTCCCCCCCGCAGAGTGCCCACTGTACGGCTTGGGTAGCACACAGGGCGGACTTTGACAAAGATGCCATGAACATCAGTACCTCGTTACGAAATAAAATGTGATGGGTACATGAAAGAACAAGTTTGCAGTGTAAGATGTCGAAGTCTTAAATAAAAATTTATTACCAGCTAAGTGTAAGGGGGAAAGTATTGATGACAGTGATCAATACATGAGCTGTGGGGATGGATGGTCTCATCATTGAAGCTGCCACCCTCCTTACGTCATCTGGCTTGGTCTGGAAATGACGGGGTGAGTGGTCCCTGAACCCCTGTGCACAGGTAAGCCCCCTGGGTTAGGGTCGGAGCACGTTCTAGGAAGCAGCATAAGCTGTGCTCCCTCATCAGGTTCAGAAATAGATTGTCAGGCTCTTTGGGACAATGCGCAGTGGTGAATGTATCGAGAAATGGGGGATGAAGTGGTGCTGAGCAGTAGTGGCGGTTCAGCACAGGTCAGCAGTTGAGGCAGGGAGGAAGCCTGATGCGGCCGGTACCTGTTAGTCTGGCGGTGGGAAATGAAAGTGGAGATATTTGTTTCCGAGCTCTTGTCATGGCATGCTGCTAAATACCAGTCCGTTCTCAGTACCCTACCAACTGGAAAATACTGCTGTTTTCAGTATATTTATAGGTAGAAATACAGAAATCTAGCAGATGGTGGGAAGTCGTCATTCTCCGATCATATGGTCATATTCTTACCTGGGAGAGATCGGCTTTGAAACCAATGATGTTACACCAACGTGTAACAGCCAAGAGAACTGACTAATCAAAAGTCACAGGCTGGAAACAGTTTTGGGTTTGGGTGTTTTTTTCTCTCTGTAAGGTTAAATCTATAACCTAATGCAGCTTGCCCACTTGCTGTATATGGTATGCATGATAGCTAAAATAGAAAACATTGAGGCAGTCACTTGCGGGCAGCTTACCTTTTGCAGTGAAGCCAACTATGGTGATGTGTTCCTAGAAGCCCCGCTCTGTAACGCGCAGCCTTTGATTCTGCAAGGGCTCCTGTGACAGCTGAAAGCAGGGAATGCACTGGGTGCCTCACCCAAAGGGCCAGGGCTGGGGAATAACTGGTTTTCTGATTGAGTGCCACACTGATGCTGTTCTGGGTTTGTGCTGCTTTCTTTGGAGTTCTGGTGTTCTAAATTTTTTTTTTTTTTCCCTGTGCCTTGATTAAAATACAAGGAAATATGGAAACAGTAGCTGCAGGGAGAAAAGTGTGGATATTTCACTAGAATATGCAGAAGCAATCTTAACATCTTGGAATGATTTTTCATTCAGAATATCCCAGCAGCCTAACAGGAATTCATAAAATGTCTTCATTTTCCTGCATTTTCATCTTTCTCCCCGAACATGCTTTTTGGTTGTGTTTTGTGTCACAGCTCCTTCAGACTGGGAGGACCGATCTCTCATTGTGGATATGTAAGCAGTAATGTTCTCTCATCTCTCTCCTTGTTGAGGCAGGTATTAATGGGCTGTGTGCTGCTTTCTTGTGCAGCTGTCGTGAGTTATTTTCTGAGCTTCAATTCGAATACACGGTTAGATCTCACAGAGGAAAGTTGCACCATTTCACATCAGTGGAATCACAGGGGGCATCTTGTGTGTTGTCTTGTACGTTTTTCTGTTTCTGAGTCATCTCAGAGAGATCTACCCCACTGTGTGTTCCTAAAAAAAATAAATAAAAGGAAGGGAGATGTGCAACTAGCAGAGGGCTGCCAGCCTAGCCTGGTTACGGCTGGATGAATAGTGAAAACTGGCACCTGGCTGGCGTGCTCCAAGGCAGCCCCGCCACGGGGACAGATGGGACTGTCGGACTGCACGGGGCTGGCGTGGCTGCCCAACGTACCTGCACTGACGGGTGAAAGCTGTCAGCAATCTCCCTGCGGTTTTGCTGAGTATGGCATTAATAAAAGGCTGTAATAGCTAAATGTTTCTTCATTGCTCTTCATTGCTCCTCGCACCAGGAGGTGGGGTTTGCGATGGTCGGTGTGAGAAAGGCGGTGATATTTTGTTGCAAGGAAATGGGGAGAAAACAAAGCTTGAGGGCAAGGTGTAGGCAATGAAATGCAGGTTCTGTCCATGGCTGCTGCCAAAAAGTTTGAACCACTCTGTGCGTTGAATGGTCAAGACCTCCATGCAAAAAGCCGTAGAAAGACTGTTGAATGAGCATACCTGCTGGGGAGTAATCAACAGCAGCAGAAGGGGCTGGGACCATGGCTGTAGTGGGTGGCAGCTGAGTCGCTTTTCATACGCCAGAGATCTACAGAGTATGTAATAATAATAAAAGATATATTTTCCAGTTTGCCTTAAAGGTGTTGGATCCTGCCTGTCTTGCCGCAGTGTGCCAGGGACTTGTCAAAGCATCTGCTCTGGTCAGTAAGTGCAGGGAGGAGATCTGGGAAAACCCAAAGCCCTGGTTTATCGGTAGAAATTGCAGTTTGGTTTGTAATTGCTGCTGTGCCTGGTTCTACTCTGTGCTGCTGATACTACCAAAAATATCAGTTAAGCTTTACAGTGTTAATGTATGCCTTCCCAAAGCTCAGTTTCTCCTGCTTCTCCTTTGCCTGCACAACCTGACCTGGATGCATCGGGATTGTGCTGCTTTAACTCTCTTCCAGTGTAAGCCAGTAAAATCCCTCCATGGTGGATACAATTATATCAGTGTAGCCACGTTTCTGGAAGTATGTCTGTTCTCATGCAAGCGACTATTGAGCTCAGCTGCTCTAAGTCACACTTACGCTAGGATAGCTGTACTCGCTGCTGATTTAACTATGCTAGCTTTAAAAAAGGAGGAGTACGTTCCTTGTGTAATCATGCTTTTTGACATAGACCAGGCCTGAATAATCTGTCTTTTGGGATGGAAAATAGCATCAGTGTAATGAGAAGCAGTTTTTAGAGAGTGAATCCAGCTTGTTTCAACACTAATATGAAAAGTGCGATACCCTTTCTCCAATATACTTTTCAGATTTGCATAGTACATCTTGGATTGTTGCTTCTTGCTTCCTCTTCTGCTTTTTAATCTCTGTGATATCCTCATCTCTCTTTCTCTGTCTTCATTTCACACCTGGACACTGTAGCAATTTCCAGTCCACCGGGGTGTACATATCGGGGACACACCTGAGAAGAAAAACAATTTTCTTGTCCCTGTGTGGTCCCTATCCCTATCAGTGAGTCCCTGCTATGGTGTACCACGTGAAGCAGCTCATGCTCACCATCTCAGTGATGCGATGAGGAGGATGATAACAGGTGTCAGACGTGATGGATATCAAAACATATCCAAAAGCTAGAAAGTAATACAAGTTTCCTTTAGCAAGTACAGTGAGACCTGGGATCCTGTGCCAAACCAGTAATTCTTGGTGACAGTGGGAACTGCCCCCAAAATACTCATTTTTCTTTCTATGGCTTAAGCCACTAAGTGTTGGTTTGAGATTTCATCTAAACTTCAAAACAGAGCTTAGCTGAAACTGCAGAATTGAAAAATTAAATTGCAAATTCCATGCAGTTTAGATTAAAAAGTATGCTGGTCTCTTGGGATCTGTTGAAACTTGAGAGTTCACATACTTAGGGAATCTTCTCCAAAGGTCGGCTGAATAAGCGGGTAAATGCAAGTTTCTGCTATAGAAGTTAATGGACCTTTTGTTTCACAATTACAACTGAAAGCAGATTTCAGAAAATACACTAATAACTTGTTTTCTGATGGGGCAGAAGCAGCATCAGGATGCTCTCTGTGTCAAATGACCAAGTATGCCACACATCTGATAAATAACAGAAATCCGCCCTTCCCCAGCACATTGCGAAACAGGCTTCCCCCAACGAGCCTCGCAGTAGCGCAGAAGCCAGCTGAGCTCGCAGACAGAAGGCACGAGCAGGGGCTGCGTTCCCGAGCCTCTGGCCAGTAAGTTAGTGTCCGGGCAGCCCATCGCACACAGTGTTCTGCTGGGTATCAATTTTATCCTGGCTGCGCCATGCCTTTCCAGCAGTACTTCAGCATTTCTGCTCCAAACCTCCTGAAGATGGGCTTTCGTCTAATTTTTTTTCCACTCTTTTTTTTTTTGATAGCTTAGTGGACAGAGCAGCATCACCCTTATCGTATCTCTTTGAGTAGGAACACACAAAAACCTAGTGTTTTAGCACTAGAAAAGATGTCTTAGCCCAATAAATACAGCCTCACATCACTCATTCACATCTCTTGCAGTAATGGTATTGTACTCTTTTTCATTAACTTATAAAAATAAATGATAGCTGAAATTTTGTGCAGAGCCAGTACTTGTCTGCATGGCTGCTGTGCTGTCGCCGCCGTGGCCATGGTGCCTGCTGGCTGGCTCAGCCCTTACCCTGCAAGGTCAGGGAAGCCCTGAGCTGGAGCTGGGAATCCCACCAGAGTGGAGCAAGGAGGAGCACGTTGGTTTTCTACTCCAGCGAGGAACTTCTCAAACTCTTGGACTAACGTCCCCTCCTGTGGATGGTCCTTTCTGCAAGGCTCTTGCAGCCTGGCAAGGAGGAATGTTAATGGATAGGCTGGGAATGAATTTAATGCTTTTCCTTTGCTTCGTACCTGGGTCCGGGATGGTGGGAACACCACTTTGTTGCTTATTATGGGGGAAGATTTAAATATCTATTGTGCAATTACCAGTTTCACTGCTGCTTGGAGGCAGTAAAGTGGGGTTTCTATTTCTGTATCAGAATCAAACTGGCCAATGTTGCATTTTGCCTATTAGACTGGGTTTTGGATGCTCAGGATGGTGCAAATAGATGAGGCAAGTTAGCAGGTGGGAAAATGAATTGCTGGTATGGTAGTGTTACAGGTGTTATGTCAGGTGGCCAAACTGTTTTCCAATCTCTTTGTGCAGGTTATGTAAAGTTTAGTAAAATCTGTAACTTTGTATGGGTGCTCTCATATAAATATTTACAGAGTTCTCTTTTTGTTTTGTAAATAAAGTGAAGAAAAAAATGTTTTTCTAAGAGATGGTTGCGTTTCAGCAACCTGTTTATGTATTTTAGCCTTCATTTATTAAAAAGTTCATACTTAAGGCAAAAGATGTGGCCATAGTGGATCAGATTTTGCCAAAGAAAAAAGTTAATGTGTTTACTTGCATCACAAGTCGTATCCAGTATTTTTTTTTTCTAATTGTTTGCTCATGCACTTGCCACGAACAAATAAGAGAACTGCTTGTGTTGACACAAGAGTTGCAGAGATGCTCGAACCTTTGCATGAACATTGGGGTATGTTCTGAAATGGTTTTCCCAACTTTGTAAGGTCACTTTGGCTGTGCAGAGGATTATATAAATCTGGACTTTTATTATTACAACCCTTTGTTCACAGCTCCACCAAAACTTTGGAATAGTTTCTCAGAAGTAACTTGTAAGAGAGCCATAGTAATTGAGGTCAGATGAGCCGTACGTTTGATGAACAGCATGCTAGGAGCTGTGTTAAGTGGTCAGCATCCATCTGGAGATGAGGTTGTATCGCAAGCCTTTGTTCCTGAATAATTAACTGTGCGCTTGCCTCTGATGGTCACTGTTTCAGAGAAGTGGCTCCTGCCTTCTGAATGGACTTCAGCAGTTTTTTCTTCTAAAAGAAAGGTTCTGATGAGCTGCTTTTATGTTTCATGAGGACTTTTCTTCCCCATTCTTTGGCAGCTAGCTAGCTTGGGGGGAGGGATAAGTTTTGATTAAAAACTCTGTGAATGCACATTGCAGAAGGAGTTCCGGCTTCCTGGGAGCCGGTGCTGCTAATGAACCAATTGGTGCAGCTGACAGAGGATAAACTACCTGATTTTTCATCATCATCTTGTTCTTCTATAAGGGAAACAGGTTGATGGTCTGTAGGTAAGGCAAGATTCATTCATTCCTTTGCATGCAGCCAGGCCACTCTGGGGACAGGAGGAGACAGACGCCTGCCCATGTCCCTGGGTTACCTGTACGTGTGCTCCTGAACGCAGCCCATTGGAAGCCTTTGTGCAACTAAAGCTTATTTTTTCCTTTTAGCTTGTCTTTCTCACGTGTCGAACATGAGACTTTTAGACTTATCTGTCTTACCATTCTTTATGTAACGTGACTTGGTCTCTCAAACAAAATCCATTGCTCGTTCCCTTTTGGAAATGCTGGCTATGGTGGGGATATGGGGATGTGTGCATGCATGCAAAGTCAGACAAAATTTATAAGGTTTTGCTGCTTCATTGTTGCTGTGGGAATTGCAAGGGGAGAAACGAGAGAAAATATGTTGTACTGCAGCAGACTGCAATGCTAGAAATCTTTCATTTGCCAGTAATGTGGGGTTATTTAACCAGTCTGATAAAACAAGTATAGTTGTATGTTGTACGGTTTTGTGTACGAGCACGCTTTGTATCTTGTTAGCTTGGTGTTCACTGCCTGTTTTTTTTCTCAGCCTTGTTTCTAGTTTTTCTTAGATTTTCTCAGTAATAAGATGCCAAGGTTTCAGGTTATGTAATGTTTCAGCATTAATTTTAACATGTTTCAACATTTAACGTGTTTCAACATTAATTTTTGCTGAGGTTTTGTTTTACTTGGTAAACAGGCAATGTGACAGTTTTACCTGTAAGGAAGTCTTGATCTCAGAAAATTCTGATCTTAAAAACTACCTTCTGAATGAAAGATCTGGGCAACTGTTAATGTGAAATTAAAGAAAGAAACAAGCCAGTTAAGTGTATGCAGTAATAATTGAGGTAAGTTATGCCACAAGATGACATGCCACTGAACAGTCCCTCTTTGTAACAGTCACAGAATATGAGTAAATAAAGTGCGCTTCCGGAGAGATCTGTGCACTTTCTTAGAGTGACAGATTAAATTATGCTAGAAAATCCCAAAAGGTAATTTTTACATCTGTTATTTATTCATGTAGTAACGATGACAGATGAATTTAAAACAGCAAAAGCAAATGCCTGCCGCCTTTTCCAATCCAACCTACCTTTCCTTATGCTTGTTCATGCAGTTCTAGTAACTGAGGGTCTGTGAGGGGCTGTGAATAATCAGCTCTGGTATCTGGACGTGTCATCTTTGCCCTTTCGTTTGTGAGACAAATCACACTTTAAGTGAGAGAGGAAGATTAATGCTGTCATAATTTGTGTTGATAGTTGTGGCTGAGGCACAGAGTAACAGGAAAGCTCTACCCGTCGGGGGGGCCGTTCACTGCAGACACACCAGGATCTTCTTCGGCAAGGCGATGGGGAAGGTACTTTGCGGAGCTACAGATCCAGAGCCTGGTGTAAGGCTCCCTGTCAGCTTCACTTGTCAAAAATTGCTAGAAGCTGGAACCTGCAGAAAGCAATTGGGTAAAGGTTATGTATTTGACTATTTCATAGCACAGCTAAGTTAAACAGCCTTCCAGCTGTTTGTTCAATATTAATGATTCACTTCATCTACACAGGCATGGCACTGCTTCAGAGTAATTTAATTTTTTTTTATTTACGGAATGTTTTCTCTTTTATTAAAAATCCAGGGTATATTTGGATTGTTCTGTCCGTGTCCTCTTAGGTAGTTAACATATTTCTCTCTGTGTGGGGAAACCTCAGAGGAGTGATAAGGCATCGCCCACCAGAAATTCTCCTGTCAGTTCCCTGTAGGAGCACCACCAGCCAGTCATCTGGTGACAGCAGCTCCGCTGTTCCCTGTGGCATCTGCAAGGGCAGAGGATCATCTTAAACTCTTGAAGCCCCAAACCCCAGGCAGCTATGCCCAGTGCTGCCCTTTAAAAGACAGTCCTTGGAGCCTCTCACAGGGTTTAATATTTTTCTTTGCTATGGCTGCTGAGCCAGGAGGAAGGGATTGCTACTTTTTCTTCTTTGAAACTCTGTTGCATGTTGGGTCTGCTGCATAATAAACCATACTGCCTTTCCTACAAGCAATACAGGACTAGAATATGTGTGTTAGAAATATGGATTCTGCTGCCTGTGGTGTGGTACCTCTTTGAATTTTTAGAAGCTGTCAGTGTGGGAAGCCTATAGGATTTTTAATCGTTTGCACTGTATACAGAAAGATATTCTGATCTCTGTGACTTGTTTGGGGCCATACAAATGAGTTATTGCCTGTGAACTCCATTAACTTTCCTAACAGAATTGCATTTCGTACCTTTCACTGCCAAATTAAATTCTCTGGCTCTCCTTAAAGGAGCAGCTTAAACCAGCCGAGGCTCTCTTGGAAATCAGCTCAGTCTTCCTGACGTGAGACTATCAAATACTTACAGTAAGACTCTGCAGTTTCTGTTGTCCCCTTATTAACCCAGGTTTAAAACCGATGTAACTATTGATTTCCAATACTGCCTGGCTAAGCTGGTGGAGTGGGGGGAGCAGGCCCTCAAAGAGGGAAAAGAAATCAGCCTGCCGGTCAAATTGAAGTGACGACTAACGAACACATGAATATGAAGTGCATGAAATGAATGACACATCAGGCTGTTTGCCTTAATTCACTGAACAGACCCAACCTCATGCAGTCTCCACACACATCTGCTCATGTTACTTTTTCTTTTCATTAGTCACTGTAGGGCACTAGACAAGAGGGCAGTTTCTATCCCTTGGATGTCCTTTGAGGCAGAAATAATTAAAATCTCTGTTTCTCTTCTCTGGAGGCCTTCAAGCTAAGAACGCAACTCTTCCACCTTCTCATGCAACTTAAAAGCAGGCAAGCTCAAAACTGGAGGCTTATATGAACATTGTCACGTCTAAGAAGACAATTTTCATTGTCGAAAATGGGTAGTGAAGACCAGAAGTATTTTGGTCAACAAGAGAATAGCCTACCTATGTGCCGCACGCTGCGACCAGATAAGACCAGGAGCTGCCTGTGTCTGGGGTCCTGCCATAGCAAAGAGCCGATGAGATGAGATATGACTGAGTGTTTCCACTGGTTGAGGAAAGCAATAAAACCACGCTCCCTGCCAACGTGATACAATGGAAATAATCCCTGCTGGCAGCAAATTCGGAGATCAGTGTGGCTCTGTGCTGCTTAGATACAGGAAGGTATTCACAAAGGCTAATTTCAGCCTGGTGAGGTTCATTTCTCCAGGGGCTTCTGTAAAGAGAGCAGAGGATGAGCAGCCTCTCCGGAGAAGGACTGAGAGCAGGAGCCCAATTTAGCTGGTGTGAATCGCCCTCCAGAGCCAGGCTCTGACCATGGGCTGTGGAGATGAGTCTGGGGAGGGCCTCCTTGTCAGGCTAAAGATAACCCATGTGAATACCCCTCTGTCTCTTAGAAAAAAAATCCACCGTGCCTGGATCCGTATCTGTTCTGTATGTAAAATGGAGCTATTCAAACACATTTAACCTGCTATTATATTATCTTCAGAGCAGCTGGTCCACAGAGGGATAACTACCTGCCTCTCATGTCTGCTTCTGTAGTCTGACCTTCAGCCCAAGTGATAGAGATGTGTGCTGTGCTGTGCCGATCCTCCTCGGGTCACACGGGATGGGATTTTTTCCTCTTTTAGGAAAAGAGGAAATTTTATGCAATACATTGTGGTCAGTCGCTTTTTTTTTTTAACTATGTCAAGTGCTCTGAAGTAGAAGTACAGAATTAATATTGTTTGTGCAATGCTATTTCCCTCCCTTGTGAGCCTGCATTATGACACAGCCTTCAGTTACATGATTACACAGTATTTTTTCCACAGGGTGCCGTTCAGTGAATGGCAGCTTGAGCTTGTTCAATATTTCTCTTTGTGCTCATCTCTGATGCATGTGCCCCCCAAGCGGTTTTCTGCACATCCTCCACACTCAGCTGCGTGCCATGGTAGCCTCCTCGGAGGCCTCCCTGCGTCTGCGCGCAAAGTGCTCTCACTGTGTACAGTACACGCTCGGGAGCTGCGTGCGAGGTGTTCAGCAGTCAGAAAAATAGTAGATGATGTCATAAATCTGTGAGTGTGCTATATCATCAATAATACTGCATGTATATTTGTGAGCAGAAAAAGAGTTCAGCTGACAGTAACATATGTTTTTGCAGTAACTTAATTTCATTGTAAAATCCACTCTATATTTAGATGTTAATTGAAAATGTTATTTAAAGTCTAGTATTAAGTATGTCATTTGAATTTCAGACATGATTAACTCAGCTACCTCTTTGGCCTTTTATTGCTCACCCATGGGAAATACAAATTCTGTTTGTCCTATGCAAAGTCAATGCTTGACTCTGCCACTTGCCTTTGCTTAGGGCAAACCCCTTTCCATGGCTCCTAATGAAGAGGAGGCGCAGACAACCATCAGCCGTCGCTCTCTGCTAGCTTACCCCACTGGCTGTAATGTCAGTAAATTCCTAGAGCTGTTTTGATTCCCAAAGTCCAGCCAAGAATCCAGCTCCACTGTTTCAGGTTCTAACGTCAATGGCAGGATTAGAAGCCTGAAGGGATTTGACAGCATGAAAGTATGACCTTTGTTGTATACCAGAGTGAATGTTTGTGGGTTGGTTCTTTGTTGTTGTTGTTGATGATGTGGGTTTATTTATTTAACTTCTTCTCCCTTCACCAAATTCAATAGCCAAAAAAGAGGAACGTTGAAATAACAGTCCCATCACTTGCAACCCCCATATATGATGCCTTTTGCTCCTACCTATCCAAACTGATGCTCTGAATTCAAGTTCCTCCTGTCTCCCCTGGAGGTGTTAACGAAAATGCATACCTCTGCGCTTCCATGTATGTCCTACCAGCTCTGCTTCTTTCTTAAAAATCCTCAAAATAGGGAGGAATTTTGCAGACTCCATTATAATGTGAATACATGCTGCATGGAGAACGTGCACTCTTTGCAGTTACTGTATGTGTTTGTATGTGTCCCCTTGAAGAGCCTGGCTGGACCCTTGGCAGGAAAGTTGCCCACTTGCCTTGTCACAGCCCCTGCTCTTGGTGTCAGTCCCATCCCTAACCCTGATTGCTTTGATTGCCCGTGTTTGCTTCTAAATGCTAACAAACCTGCACCGCCACATTTGACTTATCAGTAAAGCAGGGGTTGTTTCTTTACTTCTAGAAAAGGGTTAATTGATTATATTGGCAAGCCTTCTTGCAGAGGGAGAGGGAGGGCAGTTAACCTTGTTTGCACAGCCTCTTTAGGCAGGCTGATGGCAGGGAGAGGTGTCCTGCGCATCCGTTCCCTGAGGATGTGTCCCTGCAAAACTCAGTGGCTCTTGGCACAGAGTGCTCTGCTTTCCAGCTTTGCCTTCACAGCAATATCAGGATAATTTCAACAGGGCATCTCCTGCAACAATAACGAAGAATAGAGCAGGCAGGAAGAATTTTGACACCTGCAATTTTTCTCTCACAATTGTTTTCCAGCTCTAATCCCAAGAAGAAAACTAAATGGGCAACTTCATGGTGATTTGTGGAATTGAAAGTTGTACCTCCATAGTCTCTGCCCTGGGGGATATTTCTAGGGTAGTGAAGGTAGAGCAGCCTCAGCACTCGCTGTCTGCAATACCCCATAGTAATGCAGACATTAATCTCTGGTATTTGCTGGCAGTAAGTGGGAGCCTCAGCACTCAGAGGGGCAGAAGGTAAAGTCTTCAGAACCTCCTCCTGCTGGAATTGCTTACACTAGCTGGGAATGAAACGCAGAGGAAGGAAATGGAGAGGAGGTATCCGACTTCAGAGGGCACAGCAGAGAATTGCTCTCTTAGAGGAGGGCCTCAAATCAGCTGGATTCCCCATCCCATGAGACAGAAAGAAATGTAGTTTAGAACATAATGGTGCATGGGATGGGGTCTGCCTGCAATGAATCATAGTGCATCTCTGCTTCGTATGGACTCAAGCGTTTCTTGCTCTCTGTGGATGTCCTAGATTGGTGGGATACATACTTGCAGCTAACCTAACTGCTGCAGACATTGCATCTGTGCAAAGCATGTTTGGAGCATGTTAACTCTGTACGCTGCTGGGAAGAGTGGAGGGAACTATGTTCTTTGCAAGCCGAGGATGGCGTCTCCCAGACCTTGTCTTTTCCAGGATTTCAAATGTTGTGAGGGCAATGTGATGTGTTAACTGGGTCCAGGTGGCTTTGCGTGCATGGACTCATGGTGACTTTTGAGGCCTGCTGGGTTTGAGTGGCAGCTTGACTGACAGGTTTGAGAGTGGCAGTGGCGGAGGAGAGGTAACGAGTGAGTGCCTCCATAGAGACTGTGCCGTAGCCTCAGGCAGGGAACCTGGGAATAGCAGCATCTCCTGCCAGCATGGTGCACGCTGCAACTCATGGCATATAAAGCAGAGAAAATGCTGCCCTTGGCAGGACCGGCGGAAGGAGTGTGCAAAGCTTGGCTCAGCTCTCCCTTGCAGAGGCTGGCGGAGCTGCCTGGCTGTGCCTGCGGGAGGCTGGAGGGCAGAGGGAAGAAAACCTTAAAAGGGTCCTGAAATGACGGCAGGTGAGTCCCCTCCTGCGGCCCAGCACGAGCCTCTGCTGCTTCTGGGAGGAATTTCCTTGTATTCAGTAACCACAGAGACTATTAAAGATCCATCTATGCCTTTTAAAAAAAAAGTTATTCAAAGTTTTTTCCTTATAGAATCTGTTTTCAGTTCTCAAATGCAATAGGGAAAAAAAAAGTTCCAGGAACATTTTCACATCAGAAACTTGAGTTAAATGCCTTATTTCTCTGTATAGTAATGACTAACTGGTTGAAAACGATTGATGCTTTTTTGAGAGTACCTATGTTGGTGTATTTAGGCTCTTTTTATTAAACATTTCACTGAACTATGTGAATTTCACTTATGAAAAAAAGAAAAATTTAAATCGGTATGGGTTTTCTTCCTTAAAATTAATTAAGGCTGTGACCTCGCATTACTCCACCCAATGAAAAATTAACATAATCTTTTGCAATTTTTCAACAGAAGAGAAAATATTGTTACTCATCTGTAAAACAAAAGAGGTTTTTTCTTTAGATATCAAATGTCCTCTTTAAATGCAACGGTAATAACTTAGGGTCATCTGAACCCTATAACGGTTAATCAAAAAACTCACTTTCATGTGTAACCTTTACAAAAAATGTTACTTGTAATATAATCTTATACAGTCAGATTACATAGAGTTAATAAAAGGTTTATTCTGCCTCCATAAGAAAAGCATTTCCAGGCTGAGAGAAAACAGAAAAAGTAATTCATGTTGAGATTGTTATAAAGAAAAAGGCAGAATGGGGCTCCTGTGTCCTGTCCCTTGAATGCTCACTCTAGTACAGCATTTATTTACATGTCAGGATTCTTAACTCACATGTGACATGATGTTAATCTGAATTAGGAACTACTCCTTTGCCTGGTGGTGCTTTTTCTTTTTTGCTGCCCTACAAAATTTATTTATTAAAAAAAAAATATCTTATTCTTCTGATATAGTTGGAAAAATCTAAGTATGTCTGTTACCGGAAAGCGGCAAAATGATTCACTCCCTAAAACTTATTTTGGAGTTTTAGAAAGCAGGCATTCTTTATTGCGGCGCCGGGCAGCAGTGGGGATAATTCCACCATAAGTGCTCCGCAGGCTTGACGGACTTTCAGCAACTATATACCATGAAAACATACATATTCATAAGATTTCCGGGAATTCATCTACATAAACATGAGATTTCCTGGAACTTATTAACATATGTAAATGTCCGATCCGCATGCGCAGTCATCCTCTGTGGTGGTCCTCAGGTGGTCTTTGGGGGTCTTCAGACGAAGGCTCATAGTCTTCCTCACCGTGTTCGCTGACTGACCTTTGCCTCTGCGCAGACTCAGTTCTTGTGTCGCCCAGCTGTCTAGACAGGAGTGCTCAGGGGCCCAAAACTTAATTATCCACAAGGACTCTCCCTTGTTATGTAATGGGAGCATTCAAGAGCTTTGTAACGGAAAAGGGGAACACCCAGGAGCCTCAATCCACATTTCTCAGGTATCATGTCTTCCGAGGGTGACACCTGTCATGTTTTACTTTTGCTGCACTGAGCTCCTGTATTTTAGACTCAGAAGTGGCTAAGTGTTTTTCAGAGCTGCTGTTTGTGGTTTGGAGATCCCTTTGCGGGGGGATATGACTGCATTCCTTCCGAAAGCCCCTCAGGTTGTGAGCACATCGCAGGTTCAGAAAAATCAATGGCAGAGTTTGCAGAGCTTGCAGAGAGGGAGGGCTGCCTGGCCTGCGCTCCTGGGTGCTGCGGCACTGGGGGTGCGCTGCCAGGGCACCCGCTGTAGGAGGAAGATGGTGGAAGGTCTTTGGGCTATTTTTCCCTACCTAATTAAATGTGTTAATTTTAGAAACAAAACCTGAAAATGCAGAGAAAGAAACAGTTTAGCTGCAACAAGTTTGAGTCTGTCCTGTGAACTGGGCTTTTGCTCAAAAAGCGGGGGGTGAGGTCAGGCCTGTGAGAGCAGTTGCACGTTTTTGCAGAAGCAGGGTCTGCTGGGTTGAAGCTCTTCTGTTTCTCCTCACATTTCCGTCTCGATTCCTGTCTCTTCTGTCACTTGCCCTTTTCAAGACCTGCTGGATCTGAACAGCAGCAGCGAAGAGGAAGGTTGCATGGGGGATGCGTGCGCTTCTTCAGCCTCTAACAGCCTGCAGCCAGTCAGAGCAAAATGCAGGCAGAGGGGGATTTGCACTGTCAAACCACACATCCTGTCATCTCGCAGCTTTAAAGCAAGATGAAAGGAACAAATCTACCCTGTGAAGCAAACATAGTAAAATCACAACTACAGATCTTTAAAAAAAAAAAAAAAAAAAAAAAGCAAACCAAACAAAAAAACACCTAGAGAAAATGTTTATAAGAAATAAGTCTTAGCTTTTTTTGTAGTAGCTATTAAGTATAATGTCTATGGAAGGCTGGAATATAAGCTGACCCAAGTGTGTAATTAGTCCAAATTCATTAGAAGCATAAATGATGGGAAGGAGAAAAGAACCAGTAATGACTGAAGGAGTGATTCCGTTCTGCAGAGAAGGGCTACAGCAGCCAAGAGCTTTATATACCAGCTCAGAAGCTGTCACATGTATCTCATGGGTGTGTGTTTCCATGGAAATTTTTTATTTCTGGGGAGACTGAAAATCTTTGTAAGAAATGGAAAAAGTCATCCAAAAACTATGGATTTGAGAATGCTGCCTTGGAATAATAATATAAATACCCTAGAGCCACACAGAGCCTGCTTTGGCGTGGGAGCCAAGTGACATCTCTGTGCACATCTGAAGTGTTTAATTAGAGAAAAGTAAAACCAGATAGAAGAGAACGTGTTCAGCTACCCCTCCACCGCCTGCCTAAAACATGAAACAGCTCTTTGTAGTTGATTCACGTGCCTTGAGCTTGGCTTAGGGAAAAGAATTTTCCCATGTTAATATTTTGATTTTCAACTATGTAACAGCTTTTGGAAAGAAATATTGATAATTTTCCAAGCCTCTGCCTCATACACATGACTTCAGCAGTGAGGTGTGTGCTTTTGAAAAGCATCTTTGCTGCACTCTACAACTTCTCGATACTTCTGAAGCTTTTGTGGTGTACTTTTTCAATGATTGTTGGATTTTGGTGCTTTGGGTTCAATGCTTTTATCCCTGGTGCAGTGTAAAAACCATGATGTCTTGTAAACAACTTCAGAGTGCCAGCCTTTCTGCTGTAGATGAAAAACTGTTAAAACACACAGACAGAGAAGATGTTCCACCTGTGCAACTGAAGATCAGCATTCTAATTAACATTTAAGAAACCCTGGACTGGGGTAGAGAGCAGGGAAGGAATGGGAAAGGCATGTTGAATGGTTTTAGAAGTTGATCTCTAGTAACCAATAAAGGTCATGGTACTTTGAGGGAATTGTGTTCGCGCTGTTTGGGATGCGCTGGGGCTGTAAGAACTGCAAGGGAGAGTTCAGCTTACCTGACGTGCTCAGGGAGCATACAGGATGCCCTAGCTGTGGGCACACTTAATATGAATAGGTTTTACGTCAAGTAACCTTTCATATTATTAATATATACAATCCACTGTTAGGTTAATAAATGGTAAGAGGCTGAATTATTGAAGAAGTTAATTGGGTTTAATACTGATCAGTTCCATTAAGGGCCTGTAATAGTTGTACTGCAGAAAGAAACGTGTTATAACGAGGAAGAAGAAAGTGCATCTCCCGCACTGTGCAGAGTTCCAGTAGGAAGCCAGTGATGAGCCCATGGAGGCCCCTGGTATCAGTCAGAGGACGGAGTGTGCCTTGGCGGGGGCTGCTGTGGTGGGGTCTGTGCAGGCCACCCCACCAACCGGGTGAGGCTTTCTGCAAACCATGTTTAGAAATCTGTGTGTGCTGATGGCTGGCGGAGACACCCAGCAGCAGGTGATACAAGAAAGATCGCAGTTCCCAATGCCTCTTTTGCCTGTGTACCACTGGAAGCGGGAGGGACAGAGGCAGGCATGGAAACACAGGCTGGGGACAAGGTGACAAAGATGAATGTATTTGACCCAATGGGATTTGGTGGAGGGTGCAGAAAATGTTAGTCAGAGTGATTGAGGCAGTTGTCTATCATCTATGAAGAAACACGGCAATGAGGGAAGGTTGTGGATGGCTGGGGAAAGACTGTTATTACAACACTCATGCTTAAGAAAGGCAAGGAGGAGGACCAGGGGTACGGGAGACCAACCAGCCTTGCCTCGGTCCCTGCAGAGAGCATGTCCTCTTGCAGACCATTCCCAAACCTGGGTGGACAAGGAGGCAGTCAGGAACAGTAGCAGAGACTGAGTGTAGCACATAACTTGCTACGAAGAAAGGACCAGCTCTGTGGGTAAGGAGTGAACACCCAGACTCTGTTAGTTTACTACCTCCACCAATGCCAACATTTATATTCCTGTCAGATAAGTTATTACCTCTGGGCCCTTTTTAAGCTAATGTAATATCTGAGTTATTTTGATACTTTCTTAAAATCTGTAATTGACGCCTTTGATTCGATGATTAATTTTATCTATAAAATTTAATGTGAGTATTGGAAAGGATAATTTTATTACTGGCTTTGGTTACCTGATTTAGTCTAGCAGGAGATTCTGCAAGGTTAATTGAGTGTTTAACTCACAGCTGACTGTGATCCCAGTACTCAGAAAGGGAAGAGAGAGAACCAAGGAGATCCTCAATTCAGAGACCTGTGAGAGTCTTTGGATTAAATTACCTCCAGGTGAAGCACTGAGTCTAAAGCCAGCAGCTCACCAGCCGTGGCTCTGGCAGCAGAAGGACCTAGTAAGAGGCAGCTGGCAGCCACCACCTCCTCGCTGGGAGGAGGGACCCCGCTGGGGTCCTCTGTGGTGTAGGGACTCCTGCTGAGCTCCTGCAGGCCTTTCAAACACCCCTGGCTCACCCACCAGCCGGTACCTGCTGGCAGGATTCAAAGCAAAGAGGAGAGTCAGAGCTTGCGGGTGAGATGCACAGATGGAAATCAAGTAGCAGATAGTGATCAAAGTGCCAAAGAGAATATATCAAGGTAAGAAATGCTTTCTTGCCCTAGAAAGAATTACTTTTGGGGAACAGGATGTTTTCTGTGTGAAGAAAGAAAAATGAGATGAAAACCTAGGTAGGGAGAGAAGTCCATACTGAGATGTTGGCAGGAGAAGCGAGGGGAATGGAAAGAGGAAGAACACAGCAGGTGAGGTCTGGGGGAGAGATTTAGATGGGGGAAACTAGAAAGCAGGTTAATTGAAAGTGAAACAAATTCAAAAAGACTAGAAAAAACAGGTGGAAAAAACTTTGAAAAAAGAAAAGGTGCTTCCATGAGATCCTGCAAGTCATATTGCATGGAGGTGGGTGACAAATGTTTGTGTGTGTGCGTGTAAGAGGACCATGTTTGCCAGGTTTTTCTGTTTTATTTTGTAATCTAAGGTAGGCAATTCTTCTGAACAATGTGAATTTTGGAGTCTGTCTTGGGATGGAAAGATAGGCATTGTAAATGAGACTGAGGTACCACATTGGTTCTTTGTGCTCCTGATGTTCACGTCTGCATAGTCAAACCCAAACAGAGTGGTACCACATCACCTCTAGTGAGGGCTGCTTTGTAGAAAAGTTAACACGTCTCCTGTAACTTTGGCTAAAGGATCTTACGTGACTTGGGAGGAGAATAGAAATTAGATGCTTAGAGCCTAGCAACAGGGGTTAATGTTCACAGTACAGTAAGAAATCTTTAATATATCTTATTGGGCAAAATTTGTAACATTAAGTGGGTTTAGAAAAAGACCCATGAACCATTTGTATTCTGCATCCAGTGTAAAAATCATGAAGAAGTGGAGCTTCTTTGCTGAAGCTGCTTTCAGACAAAAATGCCAGCTGGCCCCGAGGACATTTTTCATTCTTGATTTAAAATATCATAAAATTTTCAACAGGATTTTGAAATTATTCTGTTGGGAAATAAATTATCTCCACTTTTCCATCTGTATAGACGCAAATAGTCTCTGAGTTTCTTCATGGGCAGTTATGAGTCTACTGCCAGTATCTGAGCTAGCCATCAAAGATGGATTGCTTCTTGTTGAGGGACTTCCTATCTGAAATTTGCTTCCTTCCATCTTTGAAAACATCTTGGCTTACTTGTTTTCAAAGCAGCCATGAAAACCCATTTGTTCTTCCAACACAAGGCTCAGGAGGCTAGGTGAGGTGCAGGGGATTGCAGCCCATTCGTAGCTACTGGGGTAAGAGGAGAGTGGTTCCTTTGAGCAGCTGTCTGCTGAAAACGTGTGCAGGAGCAATGAGGGGGAAGGCAAAGGGTGTCCCCAGCAAGGACCGTGGTAATGCTCCCTGGGGTCCCTTCTGGGAAGCGGCGTTAGAACTGTCATGTGAAGGGAAACCACCTATCCCTCCTCACCTGGACAACGTTGTGCAGTGTGTACGTGAGGCAAAAAGGCACTGCTAGACCAGCAGCACGATGGCAATGCCATTATTTTGCGGGTCGTTGAGCTCGCAGCATGTTAGGTACTTGAGCCTTGTGGTTTTAATACACGGCTGAGCAGTGGAACGTGAAGCTTGCCTAACAGGCATTGCTCAAGCTGTCTCTACCCAAATACTGTACTTCAAAGAGAAGCCTTCTTACACACAGTCATTTCCCATAATCTTTTCAGTGCTGCAAGGCAATATATGTCAAGAGATTTCCTTGTATTAGTCTAAATAGAATTCTTAATAATTAAGACAACCTAGCCAAGTCAAAATAAATTTAGTGGCTCATATTTAATATTCTTGTTAGCGTCCTTGTGAATCAGGCAGAAATATTAGAAAAAATTCAACTCAACATATGTCAGTAGTAAATAATAGAAGCCTGGATTGCACCCAAGTCAGGTCCTAAACTGATTAATACAAGCACCTGGCTGTATGTCTTCCCTGAAGTCTGATGGTTTTAAGACCCTGCTAATACCAGTGTAGGATGCATAGTGATGTATTTCAAAACCTAAGTCCAACTTCTGAGGAAGCTGATGCAAAATCAGTACTTGTTAACATATCTTGACAGCCTGGATAGTACTTATCTTTAGATATTTTCTGATGATTAGCATTCAGTGCTTCTAGTGTTTTCCCAAAGTGCTAGCTCTGAGCGAAAGCAGACCACATTAGAGCAAGATGTGCTTTTTTAAGTGCTGAAAATCAGCAGGGAGTTATAAAAGAACATTTATTAATTGCTTGTTGCATGACGGGGCAATGTAGAACTTGAGGGAGTTCAAAGTTAGTGCCTCCAGTAAGGGACTCTGCATGTGGCAGAAGTAGGTTTCCCTTTGCAGTGTCTTTTGGCTGTGAGCCTCACGAAACTGCTGCTTTGGTGTTTTGACTTCATGTTCTGGGAATTCCCATGTTTTGGAAAACTTCTGTTAAATATTTTAGGGTGTTTATGAAACATGGATACCCAATCATAAGGAACCACTATAAGTCCCTTAATTAAATTAAATGAGATGTTCAGGGTCAAACAGTGTTTTTCTAGACAATGACAAATGGCTCCAAATCTTGGGTTTATGTGCAAGTAATGAGTCAGGAGGTTACTTAATCTGGGCTTTCCACCACTGAAGCCTGTCCAGTACCTGTCTCTGCTCAGGCTGCCATGCCCACTGCTTGGACCAGAGAAACAGCTCCCCCAGATCCACCTTGGGTCTTTACATCATGGTCTAACTAATGATATTTCTTATTTCTTTATTTTAAATGATAATTAGCCTAGCATGGCTGATTATGTGATTGCGATTGAAGTAGTTTAGTTGGATTGTACTGCAATTTTAAATATTTCCTCTCTTTAGATACCTGCTTTCATGGCTCCCCAGTGCTCTTTTTCGAGGTTTTATCTAGAAATGGTCTTGACCAATTTAGTTTCACTTAATTATTGCTGTAACTGCTTCAGTGGATTAAGAGAATGCACCTAATGTGATATATTTGGATTTTAATAACTCAGTTGATATTTCCTTACTCAGATTTCCATTTTATAACAAAAGAAAAGTCCCAGTTGGTTTGAATAGGACTGCGGCCACGTGGACTGACAGCTGGCTGAAAGATTTTACACAAAGGCAGTGCATTGACGTGGGGAAGGCTTCTGGTGGAGAGCTGCCAGAATCAATTGCAGGACTTGATTCAAGTTCATTGCAGATTGGGAAGATGTGTTAAACAGGACGTTAATGAAATTTGCAGATGATACTAAATTGGAAGACATTGGAAAACCAATGAAGAGAGAGAAACTTAAAAGGCGTCAATGACCATTAGAAAAATGAGTGGAATATCTGCTAAGAACTGATTCATTTTAGGGAAAAAAAAAAAAGAGAAAGTATTTCTAAAGGTAGATTATCACATATAATACTGAAGAGGGTGGAGAAAGCTTGGAGATAGAAATGCTGTCACTGGATGTCTCACTGCAGATCAAATACTCTATTTCTGTGTGTTTTGGCCATGAAAAAGGGCACTGTAATTCTGGGAGCTGCATCTCAAAATGCCCTTTTCTGAGCAGGGCATTAACTCCTTTTAAACAGTGGCTTGGCCTGTCCCAGTGCAAGGAGCACACCAAGGGCAGGTGCTTGTTTTCTTCCTCTCTATTTGGCATCTTTGTCAAGTTTTGCATCTGTTAAAGCATGACGACACCCAACTTGGTTGCAAATTGTGGGCTTTTGGCTTTGGTGTTTAAGGCAAGGCTGCATGCAGAGTTTGTGACTCCTAGTCTGTCAAAAAGCAACACTGGTTGAATAGTTTATTGCAGAGTACTAGCAGTTATTGATGTTTCCTTCGTTAGGAAATTATTTTTGAATAAAAGCTTCTCTTTCTGGCAGCTCTACAGAAAAGATCATCCCTCACCTCCACAGCTAAAGGGCAAATTCAGATTTAATCACCATTAAGTTCTCTGTGTGGCTGTAGGATCTCTGTAACATGGAGCTAAGGCTACGGAATTGCAGTAGATACTCTCCCATAAGCAATGTCTCCTGTTACCCATAAGTAATAAGTGTTGCACTGAGAATGGCCCTGTTTTTTTTTTTTTTCCTGAAAACTGTAAAGCATATTTTTCTTATTTCCAATCCTCCCTCCCCATCCTCAAGATAACAAACTGTCTTCTGATTGACCTGGAGTCAGTGTCAGAGCAAGTGTTATTGCTCGCTATCAGTAATCAGTGCATGGTAACCATGCTTATTAAAACATCGATTGATTTTATTAATATGAAGACCAACAGCATTCCCATTGGTTGTGTTCACTGAAATACCTGCAAATCTACTCTGATCTGATATATAGAAGCATAAGTGGCAAACAGCTGATAAAGTTTACTGCTAACGTGGGACTATGATCATGCTGTGATGAAATACTTTATGCTACTTTGAAAATAGAGGCTTCTGATTAAAAAAAGGGGGGGAGAGGGGAATTAATCTGGATTTTTAAAAATGTGTATAGGTAGCAAGTTAAAAGAAAATCTTTTTTTAAAAAGAGCATGTTAGTAGTGAAATTACCAATTGTGAAACTTTCTATGTGCAAACACAGATGTACCTCTGCTTAAAAATTATTCTTTTGGTTTTGCCATTCAGTCTTCCTTAGTCATTCAGGACATAAAGTCAACTGAGAACTTGTTTTATCCTTAGTGACTTTCAGACATTGCAAGGCAGTGCTCATGCTCTGCAAGCTCACATAAAAATCAGTGAAAAAAAATGAAACCTGTATTTTTATAACAGTTGGATGATAATATCTGACATGATCTTGATCTCCCTCTGCTTCCTTCATGTACTACACATGGATCTTGTTGTTTGTTTACTGAAGCTTGAGTGGTGCAATGACTAGTTGTGTTTTCCTTTCTTTTTTAAGAATGGAAAAAGCATAACAAACGTTTTATTTCTGGCTTCATTGAGCTACTTCTTTACTAGGAAAGTTCCTACGTAACTTGAAAACAATAGTGATCCTGAGGCCCGTGCAGTCACCTTATGAGAAAGGAGCTAGAGATGTACGTAATGCCTATGTAATACATAAGTCTCTTGCTGACTGGCTGCAAACTCGTATCTCAGTCAGCATCAGCTATGGCGTGAAGTTTCTATATGAGTTGAAAACTTTGTTTTCAGCGCAAACAGCTGATGAGGAATTCTTTGAAAATACATAAATACATGTTTGAAGTTAGGCATATCCCATTTCTTGTGCTCTATGGTGTACTTATGGGCAGATGGCGAAACCTCCATATGCTTATAGCAATAATAAATAACTTGTAAAAATACAAACGTGATCAAATTAGGAGCTGGCTATATGTGCTGGGAGCAGCTGAGTTGTTTTTCTGATGGCAGTGGAGGTAGTATTTGCAGTTTCCTTCACTGGCTGCTGGTGATTAAACTTCCAATCAACCACAATGTTCCTGGAAGATTTTAATTACATTTGCTTTTTCTAGGCTGTTTTGATATCAAGTGAACTTTTTAAAAGCCACCGTCATCTTCCACAGAACTAAAAATGAATTGAAATTCTGCCATGCAATTTTGAGCTGACATTTTTATAATTACAGAGAAGCAGCTACATAAAAATAATGTTCACGCTGAGCACCGGAGCCCAAGGCTGTCCCTGTGCAGTGCCTTTGTGTTAGACCTCTGGAACTGGGCAGTGCTCTGCAGAGCCTTGCTGCAGAAATACCCGTGGCCAGAAAGGAGGGATGGACTGGGGGGAGAAGGGATGAAAGACAGAGATGTCTTTAGCAGAGCTGTGGCCGTGCCATGGCTGCTGCTGCTTCTGCTGCTGCTGTGTTTCTGAAAAAGTGCTGGTCAACTCGTATAAAAATCACTGTCACAAGGACGGGGAAACTTCAGCAGAGAATCTGCATGCACAATAAATGGGGTGAATAGCGTGAGTTTTCCTGTGGAGTTTTCACACTGAATTATGGTATCAGATCCAGATGCTGAAGCTGATGGCATTGTGATTCTGGTGCTTGTATGCTTTGATTTCTATTGAAAGATATTTTGAGATAAATATTCCCGACTCTGTAATATCCTATCCCGTGCCACTGTTTCTGGAGAAAAGTACAAATTGTATAGGTGCGGCACTTCTGCACCTTGTACCAGCATGAACTAAAGTTTAGAAATAAAAGTAACCGTGCCAGGATATTTATTAATAGGATGTTGGTAGTGGCTTATTGAAGTAACTTGGGTGAAATATTTCTTAATGCTAGCTAAATTCACAGATTGTGTTTATTTGAAAATTACTAACTTTGAAAAGTGTTCTAGCGTTAGCTATATATTACTGGTATGTTTTACTGAGGAATTCTGCTGTTCTGAGAAGACTGAGATGTAGTAATGTCAGTGAGGAAAAACACAGCACATTCCTAAGAATCCTTGTCGAAGACTGAGAGGTAGTTTGGTTTCTGTTAATGTCACCCACAAAAGCATGTCCTATGCTCAAGCCAGTTATACTGTCCAAAGCCTCTAATGTAAATACACTATAAGACTTGGACTGCCCACCTTTGCTGGCTACCAGAATTGTCAGAATTGATGAATTTCCAGGTTTCTTTGCTTAGGCAAAACACTCTCTACCCTTTGCTCTGAGATGTGATTAGTTGTAGGAGGGTGTTAAGTCCTACCTTGTTGGCTTTGCAGTTTGCTTCTATCTTGTTTTGCAAGCCCTGAAGACCATTTGTTAGCAATGCCGTTATTCAGGGAGAATACATTTGCTGTAGGTCTGATCGTTTATTTAAGGGATAATTCAGTGTTGGGTGGAAGGATAGGCAGTGCACTGATGTTAGGCTTAGTTAATCCTCAGCTTCTCCAAGTCTGAAATACTTGTTATTGTTTTATATGAGTGAAGGTCTTCAAATTTGCTTTTAAGGAGTTTTCAGCTGGATTTTAGAACTAAGCCTCTTTGGTGAATGTTGGTTTCATTATATGTTGGTTGAAAACGCAGGTCTAGGCTGCTGCCTGATCACACCTGAGAAGATGTCAGTGGGATCCAACAAGCCCGGAGCGGTTGGCTGGTGCAGTCTTAGTGCGCACGTTTGCATTGTGTCCTTATGCCAGCAGCACAAAGGTTTCTCTCAGCATTCGCCACATGCAGTGGCTGCCTCCTGTCTTCCTTGTATGTCTCTTCTGTCATGCAGTGCATTTACTATGCATAAAAGGCCCTCAAGTGACAGATCTCGGGACTGTCTTTATCCCGTTATCCTCTGAAGTTGCAGAACACAGGTTAAAAGTAAACTGATGTCCAAAGTCCTAAGCATCCCACCTTAAGAGGAGTTTTTATAAAGTACTCCCACAGGACTGAACCTAAAGTAGAACATGATCCACGAGTCACAGAAAGCCAAGGGCCTACAGGCTGGGTGCTTTCGATGGGCACCTTCATTGTATTGATCAAGGCTGCTTCATTCCCCTCACTTGCACTTCTGATACAGGCGGTTCCCCGAGAAGCTGTCCTGAACTATCGAGCTTTTCTACATCCATTACTGTTTAATAAGCTAAAAAGATTGTTACCTGGCTAAAAGCTGATGCCATAAAGACAAAAGGATAGAAGAGACAACCTGTCTAAGCAAACAAAGTAATTACCTGGGGCTCGGGAGGGTAAGATGAAGTGTTTTTTACTTTGTGAGAGATTATCACAGAGATAAATGGCGTTTTGGTTTCTGTAAACGTGCCGGCCTTTCTTGTTGTCATTTGTGCAGTGGAGAAAGCAAGGTAGTGTCTGTTATTTCCTTGCTCGTGCTTTCAGCTTCATCTGCATAAGTGATATGAGTCGTAACCCAACATACATCTACTATATTGAAAGTCAGGTTCGAGAAAAAGTAAGTAGCAACTTTAAAAATGTGAGCAAAGTTAACAGCCCTTGTGCGGTAGCAATCTTGCCCTGCTGGATGTGTTGATCCCAGCATTCCTGGACCTGGAATGGTCTTTAGCTCACAATCAAAAGTCCAGATATTTTGCAATTAAACCAGCAATAAGCTGCAATACTATAGAAAAGACAAGTTATGTTGGTCTGTTGTACTGGTTTGTTTAATAGCTCACCAGTGATGGAATAAATGCAGGCTACAGCACTTAACTAGGCTGTAGGAAAATTATATTAATGGCAAAAAATGAAAGGGAGCTATTAATTGCAGGGACCAATTGTGGTACATCTGAAGTTGCATATTATCTACCTCAAAGTAGCGATGAAGCCATGATACAACATCCAGTTAAAGCCTTTCCACCTCCCAAGGGAAACAATTAGAAAATATTACAGCTAAAATAGCTCTTTGAATTCTTTGGAGTCACCATCATTAAACAGAAAGTGAGAGTGAGTATTTGATTACGTATGCAATCAGGAGGGAAAATAGGGCTTTGTTACAGTATTATTGCTGGTCAAGACTGTATTCACTGGAAAGTGAAATGCCTCTGCCTGGCAATCCTTGCTTAAGGGTCTGGCATGCCTGGAGGAAGCAGTTCTTGAGACTTCAGTCTCTTCTATGGCAGCCAAGAAAAACAGCATTTACCGTACAAGGTACAAGCAGCCTATGTGCACTGAGGGGGGTGAAACAGGGCACTTTGAAGACCCTTATTTACATGTTGAAAACAACAGTGGTTTTCATTCATCCTGTTTTCCCGTGTTTCCTACACAATCATGTAGGGGCTGTTTGCCCTGATCCAGCTTTTCTGGCTGCCCGTGTGCGGGCTCACAGTGTGCCACAGGTCAGGCTCAGTCCAAACAGGAGCTCCCTCCCCTCTGGCCACAAGTCAGCCTTTCCACCTCCTCTGAAGAGAAAAGCTGACATATCCCCTTAACGTGTCCCCTAACCCTCTCAGCGGTATTTTCAAGGCCAGAACATCATCTCCCTGGGAAAAGAAGCCCCACTCATCTACCCACAAGGAAGAGTTTTACTCACTTGCTTGCCTGAAGCACGTTCATGTAAATTGTCCTGTGGGCTATGTTTTTGTTGCTGAGTTAACCTGAGCCATCCCTGCTTGTATTAATTACTACAGAATTAATTTAGCCTGTGTGAGAGCTGCTACACCACCAACTAATGTTTGAATCATGCAGTGTAAATATATTAGCAGCTGGCGAGTTGTGTTAACTTAAACTCGAGTTTGTAATCCCTGGCAGGCTAATAAAACTCGCTGTAAAGCAACACCACATGGAAATTAAGGGGAGGTTTAGGTGTCCTTTGGAATTGAATTTGAAGGAGTGGTAACAGTGTTTTATACAACTTCGTCCTCAAGAGCAATCTCAAGGTGAGGCGTGGAGAAGCCTGGGTGCCCAAGGGTGTGCACAGCAGAAGGGGCTCTCGGAGCGGTGCTGGAGGGGTGGCTGTAGTCAGGGCAGGGGGGAATCAGTCCTATTGGAAAAAAACAATTCCCTGTTTTACTAAGTCAATGTTTAAAAAGAAAAAAAAAAGCCTGGTTTGGGATTTGGAAAAAGTCTTAAATCCTTTCAGCCCTTTATGGCTAAGATGAAGTTTCTACTCCCGTTACTTAATGCTGTTTAAGTTATTGCATCGTGACAGTCTCTTTAGCACATGCTTCAAACAGTGACTTTCTCAAATCAGTTTGCTTCAGATACCTACATCTCACTTGTTTAATAAAGACACTGGTTCAAAAAGAGTAGAGCTATGTGGCATTTTCTTAACACATAGGCCTAAAATTAAGTTACCATACCTTTTGTGTCTATATTGATACTTGAAAAACAGATTTATTTGTTTTTATCCCATTAGTTTTGTCGTTTGTCTGTTTTCAAGAGGTACTTGTCAGTAAATCCGTATTCTCTTGGCTTCAGAAGCACCAGCCAAGAGCTTTTGTGAAAGTACTAGATGCATGGAATTGCAATAAACATGAAAAGGATAATGTCATGCAATACAGAACATATCCAGGTTTCTGCCCGAAAATTGCACTGTACCTTTGAGTTAGGTAACCACGCATTTAAAAGAATTGCTCACTGATGTCTCTATTATTTCTTTAACCATTAAGAAAATTCAACCTCCCAAAACAGTTTCAGAAAGGTTTGGGTGAGTGGAGGCATCGGATGTAATTACAAAAGAAGGATCAGGAGATAAAAGAACACTGAGCACAATGTTAGAAGACTGCAAACCAAAGCTGAAGGGAGAAAAGAAGATTGCAGAAAAAGTTAAAGAACTCGAAATTTTCAGGCACAAAAGGAACAAGAAGTCACTGAAAAATTCAGCAGGGCTTCAAGAAGCAATTTATTGACAAAAGCAGCAGACATTTTTCAGAGGGATTTGATGAATTCTCAACCTCAGCGCTCACCTGGCGAGGTGGAGGTCAGACACCAGAAAGATTGAAACCTGCCACGAGGAGGGGGAGAAATGCTGGAGGAAATCACGCTCACCCAGGATCAGCCAAAACGTAACGAGCCTGTGATGCTTCCCAGTGCTCCAGGAAGACAACCTTCATGAAGTGATGCTTAATCAACTTCAAGTGGGCCAAGGATCAAATAATTTCAAAAAAGAAAGATTTTTTTTTTTTTTTTTTAATCCTCCTCTCCTGTTTTTTCTTTCACTCTCTGTGTGTGCTTGCTCTCCCCACCCCAATTCAATATTTAAAGTTACCATTTGTGGGCACATCTGATTGTGAGAGACTAAAGGCAAAGCCTGACTTTAACAAGCCTATTGGGTATTTTGTTTACCTAGCTCATTCCCCCATATGATGCCCTACAGCTCAGCCCCGTGCTGCTTCTTTCAGCTGCCTCTGGTACACGTTGAATTCCAGTTTTATTGTTGTCTGACCTTGGACACGGAGTGCAACTGAGGCATAGTAAACACCAGGAATAGGGACCTGAGGTAGCGTTAGACTGGTCCTCTATATTGAGCACAAGATAGAGTGTCAGATATTCGGATGCTGATTTGTAAAGGAGGAAAGATTAGGTATTGGTGCATGTGAAATATGGAGGCATTGATTCACAAGTAGAATTTATCTAAAATTGTTTCAAGTTTGCTGCTTGTAATGGTTTGTTTGCTTAGGGACCCCTTCCTTTCCCAGCTTCTGCGCTGTGGTCAGCGTCTTGCAGGGACAGGGCATGTAAGCTCTTTGTGGAAAACAGCTTTCCTCAGCAATAGGTAGTCTCTGCCCTCACTGCCCGTGAATTTCTGTAACTTCATCCAATGGAGAGATTTTCTGCTCATCACCAAAGCAGTGAGCTCTTTTTCAGGTTTATCTATGACATGGCACAGCACATTTAATATATGACATCCCTTTTTAAATGTTATTAATGTTGGATTGGGTGTACTGACGGAACAATTTCAAATGCATGTGCTGCTGCTGATCTCTTGCTTCTGTCTGGACCAGTCATTTTCACATGTGAATACTTACGTTATGCTAATCCATGCCTTGTTAACATATTTAGTATCAATTAGCATAAGCAAGGTTGTTGAATGCCATAATTTAAATGCTAGGCACAGCTATTTTGCCTGTGACAGGAAGGTATGAAAAATAATTTTAACAAATATTTGTAATCAAGAAACAATGGAGAAATTGCTTTTGAATGGCTATATAACAACCGGAACACAAGTCCCAACATTTTAGATTTATGGTGCATTGGTTCTCTAACCAGCATGGATTTGCAGCCAGAAAGGTTTGCTTATTTGCCAACACGAAAAGAAATGAAATTATGAGGAAGGCTTTTCATTACTCATTTTTATTTTTTTTTCTTCTGCCACAAAATGTATCGTGTTGTAGCTTTATAACCTCTATCCCACTGAGCTGATATGCAAAGTAGAGATGAGTGGAAAAGCCCCTTTGGACTTGGCTCTCATTTCAGATGGAGAACTTCAGCAATAGGTCAGGCTTAGCCCTGACACAAGCACTTCTTCTATAGCAGCTCAGTGCTGGAAGCATGGTTCTTGGGATCTATACATCATTCAGATCCCGGACTAGTTAAGTTAAGCTTTTAATTCAACTTAAAGTGGCAGACAGCTCTTTCAGGCGTTTTGGGCTAGGAACTAGCTCCATGTATATATGTTATGCAGCACTGTGGATACATAAACATGTAAGCAGACCTGTATGTTCACTGCCTAGGACTATGACCATCTGTGCAAGAACTCCGTTTACTAGGGTAAACCTGCAGCTGTGCGTATACGTGTATTTTTCTATGTCCAGTTTCTAGAACAATGGCTATATGTGTGTTTAGGTATATCTTAAGTATTTGGCAAAGTATAATCCGCATTTCAATTTGGGATCTGAGTCTTTGTCTTCATGTAAATGGCAGCAAGGACAAAAATAACTAGGAGACTTAGATCATTCTGTAACCCACAAATGTATATTTAGAGTGAACATTGAAGATTCATGCCAAAAAAAATACAGAATATGTTCAACTTCTGTGTAACACTTGCTCAAATTTCAGCAGTTTATGAAATTGTCATTGTGACTTTCCCCAAAATTTATTCTGGTAGGATCGGGCCAATCTTGGTGCAGCAGGGATATCTTTTTTTTTTTTTTTCCCCTCCTTTGTTCTTTTTTTCTGTTTCCTTCCCATGTCATTGGAAATGATTCCTAGTTATTACATGACACTGCTTTGTTTAGATTGCCAGCCCCATATTAGAAAGCTAGGAAAGGTCAGTGCATCCCGGTAGGTGTTTTATTGTAAGTGGTTAGGTGAGTCTCGGATTTATGTTCCTGGAGCGCTCTGATATTCACAGCAGGAACAAAGAATGACTTTATTTGAGTATTTTTTACTGCTGTATCTTACAGCAATGAAGCTGGTGACTCCACTAAGATCAGAAGCAGTGGACCTTTATTCCCATTTATTCTGGTGCTGAATTCGGAATTTTTCTTATCTTTCCATGTGTAAGGGCAGGAAAATATTAGACTTCCTCATCTAGATGTATAAAGGAGAGAAGATAATATGTATTTCAGTTTTTAAAATGGTACTATAGTCTGAATGTCATTGGGAAAATAACTTCATGCATAATACTTTTCTGTGTTTGTCCAGTTAGTGTTGGCATATTTAATTTAAAGCTGATGCTGCCTGTCTCCCTCTGCCTCCATTCAGAGACAAACTTACTTGCAGTTTGTGCTAACTGGCTGTGCTGGGGGGGCAGTTCACTCCAGGGCCTTCTGTGAACTGGGAGGGTAAAGGTGCAGACAGAGAAGCCGCAGCCGGGACCTCCTCTGCGCTGGGGGCCCCACAGAGCCCACTCCCCGGGCTGGCATGCAGCAGCCACAGCGGTGAACCAACCTCCATCTTTTAGACTCCTGATGGCTGGTTTATGCCAGGGCTTTTTCCGCTGGATTAATGAAATCTTGATGACAATCTTCATAGCTCACAAAAAAGGATTGCTGAAGATTCGTTTCCTATAAGTTTGCTATTAATTTTTTTCCTGTTATTCCTTTGGCAAGAATTAAATCGAAACCAAGGAATAAGTCTTCTGCAGAAGCCAAATGGAGGGGACCTGGAAAGAAAACAAAGGGCTGACTGGAATTTACTGATCTGCGCCTGATGAGAAGTTATTCATCAGCTTCATCAGAAAATTGTCAATGCCGTAGTCGCCTAGCTCTTTAACGTACGCTCTGTGTTATGGCAAAGGCTTGTTTAGCTTTTCTGCCACTGAGAGGCATTCCCAGTTACACCCTGCTACTCTGCAGAGATGCAAAAATTCCCACCCCGTATGGATTAGCAGCAGGGTTTTACTGAGGGGGGACCTATGGGAACGTTAATCACTCGCCCATTGCACAGCATAGGAATGAAACACCGGCTTGCTTGCGAGAACACCAAACAGGGCAGACTACAACTGGCGTATTTGCTACAAATAGACTACAAATAGCCTATTTGCTGCGGTAGGTGCTTGCTTTGCCCCAAGAAGATTAGTGCACCTTGGTGTACATACAGTCTGCGTTTGTGTGTTGAAATGAGCCTCCCATAACAAATAAGAGTTTTATATACTACTTACACTAATCTAGTATGGGTCAACTTCTTAGGCTACTGGAAGGTATGTGCTGGATGCTGATAGAGGAAGGAGAAAAGGCAAAAATAACAGTGCAATTTTCTGCATGTGTGAAAAGCACTGATGGACAAGACAGTAATTGTTTGCTTTGGAAATGTTATTCTGCAAACAGAAATTTCTTCTTTTGTCCATATATATCTGTTGTGTGGCTATGCATAAGATGTGGAAACATAGGACTGACTTCTTTGCATGTGTGAAATCAGTATAGCTTCCTGAACTGGCACGGGGGACGACTCCTTTTCCCCAGCTGAGGGTTTGGCCCTGGTAGCACAGCAGGGACACTGCTTCCCTGTCGGCCCTTCTGTGGCGAAGAGAAATCCTACTTCTCTTGACTTGGGTTAATGAAAAATAACATAGATATTCTGACCTGAATATCTGTATTTGAGGTTTGGGTCCATTTGCTTTAGTTGGGGTTGTTGCACACACCAGCGTGCTGCCAGCAGTGGGTGGTGCCGCAGTTTGTGTCAGAGCTGTCTCCATCCTACCATTGGTACATCTTGAAATGGAATATTTTTAATTAGTTAATAACTCCAGAGAGTGTCTGGATTGGTGCATTGGACAGAATTTGAAAATAATGATCACAGATGATGTGATTTGGGGAGCACTTCAGCATCAAGATGAAAGTTGTTATATAATTGTAATAATAATAATTCAGTCCACCAGCTAGCACTATAGGAATGGCATATATCCCTTTTATTGGAAGCATTCTTCATCTGCTGAGACCTTAATGTGAATTCTCTCACATAAATGAAGTTAAGATGGAGTTATAGATGGAAATACTCACTGATACTGCCGAGAGAAACATGCTAGAGGGACACTGCAGTTATTCCTCAAAACAGGTAATTCTCTGCAAAATGCAGACACCTCTAAATTTGTTGAGATTTTTTTTAGTGTCTTAGGGTTGTATTTTTCACAGCCTAACTTCATAGTTCTATGTACTTCTGCCATGTTATAGTGCAACTGAATCTAGATAAAAACTAGCTGCTTAAGAAACAGATTTTCCAAACCCTTTTTTCCAAAAAGGCTGCTATTTTCTTTTGGTCAAAGGTAGGAAGGATTTGGGTCCCATTATGATTTCAGGATTTCATCAGTCCTGAAAATGTTTAGTGAAAGTGTACAATGTCAGTGATTTTTACTACTTGGGAGCTACCTGAAGTAGTCAATTTTTTTTTTTTTTTTTTTTTTCTTCTGTGAACACCACTGTAGAACAAACCCTATTTTGTCCTGTAGGTCCTGTGGTAAGGAGGTTTCAATTTGATGATCCCACTATTATACTAATTTCTCAGTCACCCCTAATCCCACTTAATTTACATTTACTCGTAAATTTTACCTTTACTCGTATATGTAAACTGGAGTATGATCTTTCTGGTGCAATTTAATCTTTGGTTTAATTTGGTGAATGACTTCAGTATATTAACTGCTGGCAGTAATCATTGCATATGCCACGGACCTTGAGGTTTCCATAGGGACGATGTGATTCCCCATGATTGCTTGCATTGATACTGGTAAACCACTGCCCTGCTCACATCTGACATTTGTTCCTAAGCTTGCTTTTGTCTGGGACTGCTGTAGCTATAGCGGGGTATCGGATATAATCTGGCTTTAGTTGGGTATTCAGGGCAGGTGCCACATCTTAACTTCAAAGCCTGTTTATGTCCAGCCCGCAGCAAAGAGTCTGCTTCATCTTGCACAACAATAATGTAGTTCAGTACACATTAACAACAAATCAAAATATTCCCAGGCAATATGCTAGGCTGATGCTAATGGACTGAGGGGCACCTTTGTATCAAAACCAAACTCCTAATTTACTGCAAGCAGGTTGTACAGGCGGAGCATCAGAAGATGAGCATTTGCAGGATGGAGAATTCAGAGACACATAAACCTGGCTATTTGGTGTGCAGGATATTATGAGTTTGGGAGGCATTGGTGCTCACCTTATCTTAATGAAACGTGCCAAGCTAATCTCAATTTTAATGCATTGTTTTATCCAGCTTCCAACAGCAAACGCTTTAGTAGAATAATCCTATCGTTTTTTTTTTTTCCAGTAGGAAAGATTACAGTGTGGAATATAAACATAAAATTATGAATCTTCATTAAGAAAGTCATGCTTATTTTAAAAATTATGAAATGATGCAATGAATGTTGTATGTCATCTCAGTGAAAGCATGATGCCATTAAAAATTAGAAAACTAAAAATTCTGACTTTTTTAGAGCATCTTCTAGCAGGACCTGACCAGGCAAATGTCTGTGCCTGTCGTGCATTCCTAGCACGTTCAAAATGAAACAGCAGAAATGTACAAACTGAATATCATTTTATTTAGCGTATTTTTTGCCTGATGTGATTTCACTTGACACGAGCTGAACTTACCTAGGGGTGTCTAATGGCTGCTCTTGTTCTTTTTTAAAAGACCCTATGGTGAGAAGTGAAATGTGAAACAAAAATAGCTGCTTAACTATCCATGTTAGTTACCCAGCGGTATGTGCATCTGTTCAATGACCTGAATTATACGTGGTTAGTTTGACACATTTCTTTGAAGTACACTAAAGCAAAAGGAAAAGAGAGATCCAAGATCATCCGAATGTCTTCTCCACCCTCTTCTCCTCCCTAAGCAAACCCACTGACTGTTGAATTGTTCGGAGTTGATTTATCAGTCATCCATGGAAATACCAAATAATTAAAAATTGCTTTTTCTTTCTCAGTAAGGCTTCTTTGACCATTATCACAAGACAGAAATGAAACTGGCTGTTAACCCAGATTGACATTTATTGTTCACGTTTTTTATATAGTTTTGACATATTCTCTTTAATGCTTCTAGGAACAAAACACCATTGAATATCTGTCTGTCGCTCAGCTTGCTTGGTTTGTAAGTTCAAACAGTGTCAAGCTGGCGCTGGGTGTGCGAGCGAGGGAGCACGTACGTGCCATGCTCCAGCACGGCCTGTCCCAGCTGTTGGGAGAGATGTCCTTGTCATCACACACACGACCGGGACACGCTTCCCCGGGATCATTTGCCGAGTTTGGTCGCAATGTATGTCACGCTGAGCCTGTTAATTTAGCTGTACACTTCCTCTGTAACGTTCATAGAGGCTGTGGATGGGATAGAAATGCTTATGGCTTAAGATAAAAAGGTTGTTTACTGCGCTTTGGGTTTGTGTATGTACCTGGTACTTGGTGTGGGCTGCTTGATGTTCCCTGTGGTGTTTTTAGCAGCCAAGTGCCTTGTTTGTGAATATTGCCATCGCCACTGCCCGTGCCATTGCGGGAAGCGGGACTAAATGCCTACCCAACAGCCAGGTTATTGTATTCCCCTTACACAGGCCAGTCTCGATCAGGCTTTGTGGGGCACGGCGTGAGGCAGCTCCAGCATTTCTGCCCTGGTCTCTCTTCCTGCAAAGGGAAAAGACTTTTGGGATCTTCCACTACCACTGGCTGCCAAAATTCCCTTTAAAAGCCTCGTTCTGTATGCGCAAGATGACTTAACACATTACGTTCACATCCAGTTTTCAAATTACGTTAACTCTTTTGGTGCAGTTGCCGCAGTGCAGCAGTGGTGTCCTGCTTCTCGGCCTTCTCTGTGGCCTGATGGTTCTGGCTAATATTCCTCATTCCTAATATTCCTCCTTGAAGTTTCCTGCTTCAAACTATCTTGAAGTTTCTCATGTATGGATTTTATAAGTTTGAAAGGCAAGACTTTACTTGGCACAGTGTTCAAACAGATTTCATGGGGTAATAGATGGTTTTCATTACTGAAATGTGAGCTTTTTCATCCTCAGGCATTACTGCAATGACATCCTGAGAACAAAAGGTTGCAGTTCTTGATTCCTCTGCGTGCAGCCTCCTCCCAGGCTTCCTTGGCTGTGTCAGATGCTCTTCCTCTGAGCATTCTGGCTCTGCAGCATGGTTTCAGGACCGACCCCCATCCTTCTTCCCTTCCCAGATGGATGCTGTTATGAAATTCTTCCAGTTTTTCTGTTTCTCTATCACTAAACCCTACCTTTTACTGACAGTTTCCTTGCCGAAGCCTCGTGTTTTGGGATGCAGCACAGCCATTTCCTATTCCTGCTTCCTGGCCTCTGCTCAGCTCCATCCCTTTACCAGATGGGTTCACATCACTGTTGTTCACCACCTTCCTTTTTAGTTTAGCACACCAATGCCATCAGTCTTTTCTGATCGTCTCCTGCCTCTCTCACCTTCTGCCTAGCTGAAGTTTCTTGTTGTCACTTTTACAGTGTTCAGCACAGAGTCCTGCTGCTTGTCTGTCGGCATTCGCTCCCTCCCGCTGGCAGCGGTGTGCCAAGATGGCCCCGCTCGGTGCTCCCACAGCATCCCTCCTCTCCTGCTGTCGGTCCTTTCTCCATGCCGCCCTTCGGGCAAGTGCTTTGCCTGGGTTTCATGTCTCTCTTATTCTTTCATGTTTTTATCTGGAAACAGTCTCCCCCTGTATACAGAAGAAATACTCCAACCAAAGATATAAACCAGAATCTACCTCATGTTTTGCTGAAGTTGTCACTAGAAATGTGAAGTATCCCCTTCCTGAGCTCTCAGCTATCTATTTTCAAGTGTGACATCCTTAGGGCAAATATTGTCTGCTCTGTGGAGTTGTGCCCAGTTTTATTACTATAGCAAAGAAGAACCAGCAGACAATAATGTAGTTTTATTTTCAGCTCTCACTATGCTGCCTCATATAGGCAGAACAATACGTCAGTCTTTTTTCTTTTTATTTCCTCGTAAGTACACAAACATGTATGTCCATGCATGCCTATGTGCAGCTGCAGTGGTGATCTGTTTTGGTATTTGCAAGAAGAAAGGCCAGACCAGGGACATCTGATCTCGCTTTCAGGAGACCGGTGCTTGACTGCTTGCTCTGAACTATAGGATGGAAAATGCCAGCTCTGTTCTCCACTCTCCTTCCTGGGATGTTAAAGAGGAGGAGCACCCCTAATTGCTCAGACCTCGACACCTGGGTTTTTGTTCCCTGTTTGGTGGCATTAAGTGACCATCATATTTATTTTGTTTGGTTTTGCATAGCTGTGTTTGCTGTAGACTGGAAAGCAAGTGGCTTTCCAACACTTTAATATTGTCAGTGCCTTATTTACATGAAAATCTAGATGATCCCAAAGCTTTCAGCCTCCTCTATTCCATCTGATTTCTCAGCATTATTTTTTGTGACATGAAAGCCGGTGAATAATATATTTCCATCAAAATGGAAGGGAGGACCTCTAGCTTTTGCGATCGGGCAAAGCTTAGCTAGCATGAGAATTTGCTTTGGGCCTGTAGAGATGCAGTAATGAATCTTTTAATAGCTCCTGTTCTGCTACCTTGTCCTTACCAAGAGCAAAAAGATTTCTTTGAAAACATCCCCATTTATAATAATGGCTCGTGAATGAAGAAAAGGAGGATGAAATTAGGCTCCTGTGTGTTGTTGCTTTTTTGGAAGAAACATTCCCAAAAAATAGGTGCTAGGAATAAAATGCATATGTGGTCAATTCTGATCATGAAAATCTAGAGTAGGAAGACCTGATATGTCCTTATACTGATAAAAAGGCAAATGATGGCCCACAAAGATCCCCAAACACTTTTTACACATATAGACCAGCAAAAAACTGCCTCATCTTGGTGTCTCTGTGATCAAGCTGGATTCCAGTGGCAGAGCAGATTGTCCCATGCTGCTTCACTTTATCTCTGTAGGTCTTTGTGTATGTGTTTTTTTTGGTGGGTGGACTTTTCTTAGCTGTCTGCCTTCCTGCTTTGAACTGGGACAAGTTCATTGTCAATTCACAATTTTCAAGTTAATATATATTTGTTGTAAAGAAACATACCTTAAATGTATTGGTTAGTGTAACTGAAACCTTAGCAGTCTAATTAAAGAGTTATTTTTATTTTTAATAATAGCAGAGAAATAAAGAAAAGGAAAACGGTGACTACTACTGCAAGAGAAATGATGCACTCGCCTTTCTCCTGCTCCTCAGAGTCCTGTGGGTTCAGTCTGGGGGGGCTGCACTTTGGAGGCTTGTCAGTATTCCAAGCTCTAAGCATGTGGTCATGATGGTGATGATTTCTTCCTCTTCAGGGTCCAGCTGGAGGTATTTTTATTCATTTCCTACCATGCTTTTGCACCTTGGTCTTCCTTAGTTGGTCTGTGACTGTGTGGAGTGCTGCTGCCTGGACCCTCAGCACCAAGATGACCTGAAGGATGAGTCCTTCAGCAGTGCTGGGGGAAGGTCTGGAGTGCTCCAGCATGGTGGGGTAGATGTGCTCTTTGTAACCCCTCACCCCCCAGCGAGCAGTGACTGGCAATCGGGCAGGTCGTGGCTCAGAAAGGCTCCTGCCAGGTCTCCTGTGGAGCCTTGGACTTAGGGTCAGGTAAAGGGCTTGGCAGAGGATGTTCTGGTACAGACAGCTGAGGACAGCAACTGGTTAAAAATTTGCTAAGCAACAGAAACTCTCATTTCATTCTCTTAGAAAAGGAACATTTTCCTTCTTGCATTTGATTTTTTTTTTTTTTTTTTTCCCCCCGGGTAGCCAAGCCTGTGTCTCGTGAACTGCTTTAAAAATCAGAGAGAGCTGGAAGAGAGGGCAAGAGCCTGTGGGCAGCTCTCGTGGTGCACGGGCAGCTTCTGCAAGGGGACTGCCATATCAGTGCCTGTGCAATCGATGCAAAATTCATGTCTTCCGCTCCCCCCCCGGCTGCCATCCCTCATGGAGGAATCCATGCCCAGAGTATCGCAGGAGCAACTGCGTTTGCGCTGCTGGCGGGACCCAGCTTGGGGCCGTGGCTGGAGGTGGTTTTGTGCCAGAGCACTGAGCGGTAATTGGGCTGGTGTCAGTGGGTCCTGACTGCGAACATCTGACCAGGTTACAGTTGAGTGGACACAGCTGAAGGCATTTCCGTGCTGGTCCTCATGTGGCATCGTCCCAGCTCCCAGTCTGCTACTTGTGTGCTGTCAGTTGCTTGTTGGAAGGACTCTGTTTACATATCGGCCTCAAGAAAAACAGTAGCTGCTCAGGCGAACAGAAAGTCACCTCTGCCTTAAAGTGAAGCACTCCTTGTTGGGTAAATGTAAAATGCTTCCCTGAAACAAGTGTTAGTTACTGCAATATGAAAGATGAAATTCCTTTAGTCTTAAGCACATAGAAACTCTGGCCAATGCTGCCTAGGTCTCATTCCTAAAATACCCAGAAGGGAAAAGGAATCAGTCACTTCCAGCTTTATTTAGGCTTCTTAAAGCGGAACCTACCTGGAACCACTCAAAGCTGATAAACACAGAGTGAATGACAAGGGCTTGCTATAAACAGGCAGTTTTCAGGTTTTGTTTGTGTTCCTATTATGCAAATGCTCACTGCTGTACTTCAGGAGACAAAAAAAAAAATCAACTGAATGAATTTCACCAATGCCCTAAGTTTTAAAATCTGGGTATGTCTGAGGCATTCCCTTGCTAGTCCTACAGATCGACATTGCCAGCTTTGCCTTGTAGGAGAGGATGGCTGATAAATCAGAGATTGCGTCCCTAGATACTGTGCTTAGGGAGGGTATTTTCTCCTGGCAACAGTCCACGTTTCTGCACGATGAGAAAACCACCCTCCCCCTCTACTTTCCTGTATGTATCCATAAAAATACCAGAAATGCGTAGTTTGGGATAGATTTAATGCAAGTGTGGTCCAGCTCCATTTTGCACCAGTTGTTGTCTTTAGTGGGAAGAGTACCTGATCCTGCGTCAGGGAGCAGAGCTGTACCAGTTCCTGTGACCTTGCTCCCAGGAGATTTCCATGCTGTATCGATATCAGTTAGCTGGTGAGATGACTCCCTAATTGAAGATGCTATATTTGCATTTATTAAAAATAATGAACTACTTATTCTGGCCAAACCTTCTGGCTACATCCAACAAATAAGCACTTACATCACTGCCAGCGTCTGTCTACTTTGCTCTGATGCTTCGGAGTCTCACAGATGCTTATTAAACACAGCGGTATAGAGTTAAGAGCCATAAAGAAATCAGGAAGAGGGTCAGTGAATAGTATTAAGTCATGATTTTGTTAGTAGACAGAATTTATTATGATACAGTATATAATAGTGGTAAAAGGATGGAATGGGGTTTAATTGCTGGCAGACAATAATGATGGATTAGTGGTGACCCGCGGGGACACGTCTGCCCTGCCAATCTAGCTCGGGAGATCAGCACCCAGCATGGAGTGCTTGGCTGTGTATGTACACAGGCTTCTGCTGGGGCAGTGGCATACCCTGATGAACACTTTCCGGGTGTTGCTGTACCCATGCGTGCCTAGCGGGTGTCTGCCCATCGCCTGCGTGAAGCACTTGTGGCCCTTTCCCATGGGGGCTCTCCCCTCGTTAGCAGTGGCTGCTAGGACAGTCACCCAAGTCACCCGTTGGGTGAACTTTTTGTGGGAAAGTAGTGGGTTTAGGCATGGCAGAGGCATCATGAAGCAGTACATACCTTCAGCTGTGCAAGCAAAGGCTTGAGAACTGGGTGTAAATTGTGCCCACAATGTGCAGCTGGGGTTTCTCGCTGCACTGGGAAGTGAGCAGTGGTCAGGCTCTGGAGCACTGCAAATCAGTACTGGGGGCTGCAGTCAGGTTCAGCACGTTACCGTATCTCCTTTCCCCGAGGTACTTCTGATCCTCTGATAGCAGCTCTTACCCAGGATGCTGGCTTAGGTACCCAGGCAGCTAGAACTGTGCATTTCGCCATCTCAGTCAGAGCTCAGTCTTCATCTGACCTCTAAAGGAAATACTCTAAAGAATATTCAGCTCCTCGGATAGAGGGTGACCGTCAGCACTTAGAATCATAGAATCATTTAGGTTGGAAAAGACCTTTAAGATCATCAAGTCCAACCGTTAACCCAGCACTTCCACGTCCGCCACTAAACCATGTCCCTAAGCACATCTACCCGGCTTTTAAATCCCTCCAGGGATGGGGACTCAACCACTGCCCTGGGCAGCCTGTGCCAGGGCCTGACTACCCTTTTGGGGAAGAAATTTTTCCTAATATCCAACGTAAACCTGCCCTGGTGCAACTTGAGGCTGTTTCGTCTTGTCCTGTCACTTGTTACCTGGCAGAAGAGACCGACCCCCACCTCTCTACAGCCTCCTCTCAGGCAGTTGTAGAGAGCGATAAGAGCTCCCCTAAGTCTCAAGCATTGTCTCTTAGCTTGATAAATTTGGATGGTCATCTTTGAGGAAAGAGTTCCTGCCTGCTGTGGCAAATACCCTAATTCCTTAGGGTTTATGATGTTTCTGTTTCTCTGAGGTCTTGATTTTTGGCTGTGAGATAAAGCGGCTTCTTTTGAACTGGCGATCTGGGATTCTGTGCTCGTCTGCCCAGGCACAGAAGTGGTTCCTCCTCTTGTCCCTGTTCTTGTATATTTGAGTCATATAAACAAAAATGCATGTAACCGTTTATCTCCATGATTTCTTAGGGATCTGTCAATACTGGTTTCCAGCCAAGACAAATCTTTTTTTCTTTCAAGTTTTAAAGAAAACCGAATATTCACATTTGCCCTCCGCCTTCATATGCCATGCTGTTTCAAGTAAACAACAGCACAGCATCAGGGGTGCAATTTTATCTTCCTAAATTACTTTTTTCTAGGGTATCTCACCATATGGGCAGCCTAATCTGTTGCTGCTAGGCCGAGCTCTTTCTGCGTGGTTGGGATCCAGCTGATGTCAGGAGGAATCCTGAAGCCAGCTACTTTCTAGGTGATTTTTGCTGAAAGGAGGTTGTAGCGAGGTGGGGGTTGGTCTCTTCTGCCAAGTAACAAGTGATAGGACAAGAGGAAACAGCCTCAAGTTGCGCCAGGGCAGGTTTAGACTGGATATTAGGAAAAATTTCTTCCCCAAAAGGGTTGTCAGGCACTGGCACAGGCTGCCCAGGGCAGTGGTTGAGTCCCCATCCCTGGAGGTATTTAAAAGCCGGGTAGATGTGGTGCTTAGGGACATGGTTTAGTGGTGGGCTTGGCAGTGTTATGTTTACATTTGGACTTGATGATCTTAAAGGTCTTTTCCATCCTAAATGATTCTATGGTAATCCGTGTAGTTCTTTGCAGGCATTTACTTTGGAGCTCTTAGGTGTATAACGTTTTTTCCCAGTGCATGAGTCAACTGACGTGGTTTTGCGAGCGGACAATGTGACAGGAGTTGCAGTTCATGGACTTCTTCTAGTGACAACTTTGCCTAGATTGAGGAGGTTTCCATTTTTGACATCTTGGAGACATCATGCCTGGGAGCAGGACAGGGGAGCACAGCATCCCGGTGACAGCCGTTGCTTTTGGTGATAGGATGCTTTTAGCTGTCTTGATGCCAGTAGAGGAGTTCAGAGATGACACTGAGACTCCTGCTGCGAGGAGGCAAGACCACCACAGCCCTCACCCACTGGTGAAGGCCTGATCCAGGGGTGACTGCTCAGTTGCAGGAGCACAGCTCCTGCCCTAAGACCCATGGAGGCTCTGTCCTGGCACCCGTGTCCAGTAAGGGCGGTGATGTATCACTGAGGTGGCAAAGGGGCTGCAAACCCAGCCTGCCAAACAGGAGCCCCACCATTTCTCTTTGCTCCCTGTTTGCATGAGAAATGACATATCCAGGCACATCCTCAGCTGCTGGTTTCTCATCTCAGCAACCGTGCCATGAAGGAGCTGCTGTTACGTGAGGGCACATCTGCTGTGGCCTCTGGTCACCCTCCAGCTCTTGTTGTGTGTACAAATACCAAGAGCTGTGGTTTTCCACATGCGCACTGTAGCCTATCTAATATTTTAATGCGTAAACACAAATAAAATATTCATAAAATAAATATAAATATTTAAATAAGAGCTTAAGAATCTCATACAGCTTTTCAGTGGCTTGTGGAGATCACCTTAGACTGAGGGACCTCCACTTGGATCCAGGTGGCTGGAGAAGCCTGTTAGCCCACGGGCTGCAGGACCACAGCTGTGGGCCAGCCTGGGGGAGGAGTTTGGGGGGGGCAGAGGTGTTGTACAAGCCAGGACAGGCTCCCTGACGATGACAATGGCAGCACTGTGTGCCCCAAGTCCCAGGCACTTTGCACCTGCCTGCAAAATGATACATTTCAGTTCAGGATTTTGGCGTCTAAACAGGACCTTACCTCAGACATTGCTCAGGAAAAGTTTAATTGCTGTATTTTGAGTTGTAAAACAAGAAAAAAAGAAAAAGCATTTTGTGTAATGCCTTTTGCGACTAGCAACTAATTGAAAGCTCTTTGCTGGTATACACAAGGGATGGAAATACACCTGTGCATGCAGACAGCATTGCTGGCAGCGTGTGAGCAGAAGGTAACAGGGGGCTTTACCTCCAGGGACACCGATGCTGTGCAGCTTCTGATCCTGAGGGCTCTGGGATCTGTGGTTGATGAAATCTCTACTCCAAAGTTAGAGGAAAGCTGGGGAAACCTGTTGAGACAAGGTGCTTTGGTCTCTGGTGTAGGAATGAATTTCTTCAGACAAATATACTGTATTTGCACAGATGCTGCCTTAATCTCGGTCTCCATGTGCAAATAGCAAATTAATTCTGGTTCTGATGGCTGCCTTGGTATATTTAACTCTTTCTGTACCTGAGCACTTGCTGTCCCACCTTCTGAGAAAACATAACAAGATGCGTAGCTGATTTTTTTGAAATACGAAAGAACTGAACAAAATGCCGGGAATTGTCTACCTCCTTCAAGACACCTGACATTTTCAGAATTTTGTTTCAACAATTGGTTGTTTTAATGTCCTTAAAAAGGATGTGCACATACGTACTTTGCAGAAAAATAAGTTAGTAACAGCTGTCTTGCACGTGCTTCTGGTGCGTGAGAAAGGATGCGCAGGAAAAAGACTGTGGTGAAATGTTCTGTTTTCCCCTATTGCACTTATTTTCCCCTGACTTTTCTGCTTGAGAAGACTGTTAGGGATTGCTGCTTCCTACCTTTCTGTCAGACTCTTAATTAGCAGGAGCACGCAGTCCGCGCAGCTGGGGCTTTGATGCCTCGCTCACTATCGTTTCCCACTCAGAGGATTTCCATTCATTCCGAATTGGTACCCAGCCCAAAGCCCTGGCCTCCCCCCGAGACCCTCAGCATGGCTACAGGACTTCAGTTTAGTATTTACTGGAAGAGATGCACTGATGCTCCCTCGCTAGACCTACAGGCTGCTGGTTGGAGCCATAAGGGAACGGGAGGAAGAATTAGCCTGTGTGTTTATGTGGCTGTGCTCCAGTAAATATTTTGATGCATCTGCTGCCAGCTCTGGTCTGAGGGAATCTACCTAGCATTTAAATTTTGATGGGGAGCTGTTTTGAATAATAACAGTGCAGCCGGCTGTGAGTCAGTGCATGTGTGTTGACTTAAAAAAAAAAAAAAAAAAAAAAACCCTCAAAGCTTAACGCTTGCTGAACGCTGAGCTGCAGTGCTTTGCTTTTTCCCTCCTCCTTTCTTCTTTTCTTTCTTCTCTTGACTTCCTCTGTTTTGTTTTGTTCTTGGGGGCATTTCACATAGATTTTGTTCACTGGCGGTGGGGGCGTGGGGTGAGAAGAATCAAAAAAAACCCCTCGCCAAAATAAATCCTCCCCAAAAACTCACAAGTAGCTTTTGCAATGGGTGCTGTAATGGGTACGTTCTCTTCTCTACAAACGAAACAAAGAAGACCATCAAAAGGTAAGACCTCCTGTTTTGCTTTTCCTGTCCCTTCTGTATATTTGCTAGGAGAGAAATTTATATTAGGAAGGGAGGAGAAAATGAACATGTGCCACTTGCAAGTAACCCAGCAATGTTTATGTGAGGTGTAATTTGCAGAGGAGAGTGGGATGCAAGGTGGTGGAGGAAACGTGTGGGCATGAGGAAATTGCTGTGGAGGGGCTTGGGGGGTGAAAAGCATCTGAAATATTGTAATCCTTCATACAGGCGTGTATGAGGAGGAGAAACTCAGTGGCTCCATAGGCAGAGCACTTGCAGAAGAGACCTGTTTATTCCCAAATCCCATGCTTTGTAAAGCCTTTGAGGAGGGCATAAAATGTAGATACACAGCAAATTCTTCCCAATACCTTGTGGTTTCTTTCTCAGAAAGTATTGTTAGGGCAGTGTTGCATATTCAGTAATCCAACACCAAGTGTGCAGTACTAATGATGTGTGTTTTATAAAGATTATCAAGAGGGGAAAAAAATTAGGCTGTTTTCATAAAGAAGGGGAGGAGGAGAAGCTCATGAAAAATGAGAAAGCAAGCAGTAATCCCAGGGATTTTAATCCTTAAATCCATAAATATTGGCTGTGAAACACTGATTTTTCAGGAGGTCTGGTTTGTGTAGTGTTTGCTTCAGCTTTGCTCAGTTTCCTTCAGGGTTAATTCAAAAATTCCAGGGTGCTGCTGAGCAGAAAGTTGAAAGCATTGTCAGGGGCACGTCCATACCATACAGAATGAGTATTATTTAGAAAACAAGAAGAAAGACTCTAACTTGGGCAAGTCTTCCTGCTATTTGGAAATATTCCCTGCCAGAACCTCTGCATTTAACAGTCTCTCAGTATTTCTAGGGTAGGTCTCTATTTTCACTGGATCTCTTTCTCAGTTCATATATATACTTTTGCATTGCAAGTTGGTATGGATTTTCTAGCAATTTAAATAACAAATTGTCTTAGGAAATATCAAGCATCAAGCAATCACTCTAAAGAGAAACGGGGAAGGGCTGTGCAGGGGATTTGATTGTGGCAAGTTTGTGACTGAGTGTAAAATTCTGTATTCCTTGTAAAAGACAGGTAGGGTAGGGTAAAATTTTACATTAGAGTGTGTGTACATGGCTTACAGTTCATCTTTATGTGTTATTATAATGCAACCATAATTGTACACTTGCCTGGAATGTGTATGATATTCTTTAAAAAGCAAGCATAACTGTATAGCTGTCTAAGCGTTGAGTCACACTTGAAGCTGTGAGAGTCGTGTTTAGGCGCTGTGAAGTACAGGAGAACTGAACACGATGCGCTGGGCATGGTGGCTGCTGTGACACCAAGGGGTGTCTTATCCACCTGCCAGAAACCTGGGAGCTGGATCTGATTTCCACTAAATGTAGATAATTTTTGGCTGAATATATTTGTTCTCTACTACTTTGTTGTCTTGTGATTGGCTCCGCTCTCTAGTGGATGGAAGAAATTGCTTTTCGTTGGAGTTCACGAGCAGTAAAAATCCAGTATCTGGTCACACATTTGAACATTTACAGTGGGATTCAATCTTGCTGATGCCTGTTGGCAGTGGTTGTTCAGCTATATTTATCAAAACTTGTGTTCCCAGAGTTATCTCCTCTTGGCTCTGCTGTGGTGTTGCTGGTTAGTAGGACACCCGGTTGGAGAGAGCAAGTTGGAAGAAATTCCTTTGATTTTCTTGGCTATTTTCAAAGCCAGTACAGAATCTCACACCTTTTAGTCACTATTTACCTGGCAGGAAAGAGCATTACAGAACAACACTGCTGGTTTCAGCTGACTTGAGCCGGTTGCAGATGCTCCTTCTAGACCGATGCCCAGAGGATCCCCCGGATCTCCAAACAGGAGCGGCGGAGGCATGTTTGCCACACGTGCCTGTGGGCTGCTTGGTGTGTTTTACACTGACTGCGACCACTTCACCTTGTCAGCAATGAAACACTAGTATGTGCTGGGCTTGAATACAATCTGAAATCGTTCTTTGTGAGCTAAATAGTTAGCAGAAGTCAATCACCACTACACGATGGATTCCTTAGCGTTGCCCACCTGTTCCCTCAGCACCTCCTTCAGCCCCCGACCATCCTGGTGGCCTCTGCTGGACCATGCTCTAGTGTATCCATGTCTCTCTCGTGCTGGGGAGGCCAAAACTGGCCATGACACTCTGGATGTGCTCACACAAGCACTGAGCGGAGGGGAAGGATTGCTCGTCCCAGTGCTGGCTGCACGGTTGTTGATGCAGCCCGCTGCGGGGGTTGCCTTCTCTGCCAGAGGGCACCTTGCTAACGATGCCTGGGTGTAACTGCTCCTCTTGGTGTTGCTGTGTCTATCTTTTATTGAGTAAAGTGTTTATTATCTGGTTTATTATTAGATTATCACCTACTATTATCTTATTTATTGTTTATTATATTTATCTGTGTGTTTATTTGAATATTTCAGGATTTATGTAGGAGTTAAATACTGCTGCTAAAGCAAGGGCTTGAAGAAATAGTTATAACAGGACTAGATCCACACCTCTGCAAATACACTGTCATCTTGGTAAATACGTGCTCTTCCAAGTAGTTTGAAGACAATTTGTATAGCCTTTTCTAGCTAAGCAGCTCACGTGTCTACCTGAAGCTATGTATCTTTGGTGTAATAAACTAAGAGCAAAACCCGTGCATGTACATTGTTTTAAGAATAGATAAAATAAACAGGTCATGTCTAAAGTGAGGAGTTTCCAGAGATGGGTTAATATCAGTAAGCATGTGGTGGATCCTGGCAGAGTGGGCTTAAGTGGCCCGTGCTGAACCCTTCCAGCTTCAGTGCAGGATATGGCTCTGCTTGCGCTGCTCCGCTTGTGGCTGGGTCCGGGGCGCTGGCAGGGGGACTGGTGGCTGGTTCAGTTATTCCAGCTGCGAGCAGCAATGCTGGAGGATACGTTGTAGCGCTGTTCAAGAGTACAAGATTTAATTCCTTGTTTTAATGAAAATGAGGAGCCTGAATCAATAAAGGCCGGAGTAGCACAGAAATTGCCTTAAAGTTGAGAGCAGTGGTCCATCAAGTGCAAGACTTTTTCTCGGGGAGTGGACAGTGTTGTGGGTTTGTAGAGGAGGAGGTAATTCATTTGGCTTGAATGTGAAAACTTAATCCGATATAATTGGGCATTTTGTCTAGGCAGGTTATGAGCCACGCACCCTGTCCTGCGGGATAAAGATTTCTATTTCTTAGGTTTGCAAACCTATCAGTAAAGCTGCAGAAGCTTTCCCTGTTCGCTGGAGTGTCCCTGGGTAGTCTACTGGATTTGTGCCATTTGCTTCGGTAGTGGTTTGAGGCAGTTCCACAGATTATTTGTACGTTTCATTAGAAATTAGTTCTTCTGATCTCAATTGATGGCATTTTAACTTCATTCACTGCAGGGATACTTCTTGTCTGCCTTTTCCAGCATTCTGATTTGGCCTAGTAAAAGATAACCCCTCTTTCTACCATGTTTGCTTCACTTGTATCTCAGACAAGCAAAGCTGCGCAGCGTTCCTGGGGTGCTGGTGGAGCCTGGCTGAGGTCCTGAGGGACAAGCTGACCGTGAGCCAGCGACGTGTCCCTGCAGCAAAGGCAGCCAGCAGCCTCCTGGGCTGCGTTAGGCAGAGCATCTCCAGCAGGTCAAGGGAGGTGATGCTTCTCCTCTGCCCAGCACTGGTGAGACATCCACAATGTCATGTCTGGTGCTGGACTCCCCAGTACAGGAGAGAGAAGGTCTTACTGGACTGAGTCCACTGAGAGGCCGCAAGGAATATTAAGTGATCGGAGCATCTGACATACAGGGAGAGGCTGAGAGAGCTGGGACTGTCCAGCCTGCAGCAGAGAAGGCTCAGGGGGATCTTCTCGGAGGGTATAAATACCTGATGGAAGGGAGTAAAGGTGATGGAGCCAGGCTCTTTTCAGTGGTGCCCAGTGACAGGACAAGGGGCAATGGACACAAATTGAAACACAAGAAATTCCACTTAAACATAAGAAAAAAAATTACTGTTAGGGTGACTGGAACAGGCTGTGGAGTCTCCATCCTTGGAGATACTCAAAAACCAGCTGGACACAGTCCTGAGCAACCTGCTGTAGTTAACCCTGCCTTGAGGGGGGGATTGGACAAGATAGTCTTCTGAGGTCCCTTCCAACCTCATCCACCCTCTGGCTCAGGGATTACTGTGACTTTAAAAACCCTAGAGATGTAAGGGCTTGGGGGTACTGGGAACAGGAAGAAACATTAAGAGCTCAGTATGGACCAAACACTAATGAAGCTGAGAAGAGTGCCTGGTCTTCTCTTAGTACGTTAGCAGTTAGCACTTAGATACAAGATTAAGATGGACTTGAGAATTTCAAATTACTTGTATATCCTCCAGCAAGCATAAGCAATAAAAGGATAAATGAGTTAGGGGAAAAAAAACCCAACCAAACAAACCCACAACAACACTAAAAGGCAGAGGGCCAGCACAGCAAATAATGTACACATAAGTGCATCTCCGGTTTCTACTAGCTGCAGAAATAGAGATTTTTCATGTGTTTTTACAGTCTGCAGCCAATCATGACCAAATTTGTGGCTAGAATCAGCCATTTCCATATTCGTCATGGAAACGTTCAGATTAGCAGATTGCTAAAGCGGGGGGGAAATTCTTGTTTTGACTGCTTTCCATAGCTCCGCGGTAGTGTGCCGTGGGGATGGTTACACTGCCATTTGTGGGCAAATTCAATTAGAGTAGAAAAGGAAAATTGAGGAATAAGGTATTAGCTATGTTTGAGCTTTCTTTTCTCTACATTCCCCCCCTCAGTGGAAGTGAAATATGGCTCAAATATTTCTCAATACCTGAATCTTGTTGGCCTCAGAGCTACACGCCCAGCTCCTACCCTGACTGCACCAGCAGAAAGCAGCATCACTTTCAGCTGGGAATCTCAGTCTGTTGAATGTGAGTATTTTGATCCAAGACCACCCAGACCTAAACTATCAAGAGCAGCCTGGCACAGTTGTTTAATTTTGTAAGAGCTAATAGGAGGAATTCACTTTGCTTAAAATGTCAGTTGTGCCATTTTTATAGTGACCAATTGCTAGACTTCATTTTGAAGAAAAGTTTGCTTTGAAATGGCTTAATGTCCAAAAGCATCAGATTTTGTGTCTGACCAGCTGTATTTTCAAGTGTTTTACTTACCAGGAAACCACTCAACATTGCTTGGCTCGTCAGTCTTCCTAAGAATATCTGACTGACCTGAGCTCCTAAGATTGCCAATCATGGCTGTGCCCTGTCAGTTCCCCGCCCTGCTTCTCTGCTCAAAAGGAGAAAAAGTGGTTCAGTAGTGTTTCAGGGAATCGGTCCTGTTCAGCCCTAGACCTACAGCTGCAGAATGGGTGATAGATTTGGGCAGGGGAGCTGCCCTGGTATTTACTTTGCCTAGTATGTGCCGTTACAAAATAACTTTTTGTAAGCTGTTCAGGGCAGCTTTATTCTCAATAGGCCTTTGAGATTCATCCGGGAGGAGCGACAGACTTGCCTTTATCCCTCAAAAATCTGTTCAGGTTTGGCAGAAAGAAAAGCTTTGAAAGTTGCCCTTTTCTTGCTTCTGCTCCTCGAAGAAACTTGACATCCTGCCGCTGTTGTGAACGAATGTGTGTGTCCTGAAGACTCTGACCATACAGCCCCATGTCCTGGGTATTTTGTCAATAAAGAGAAGATCTCAGTTCCCTGCACGTTTTCCTTCTAGAGCAAGGAGAGCATCCTTCCCCCTGGTCGGAGACCTGAGCCTGCAGGTGCTTCAGTGAATGGAAGAAATGGCTGAATTGGTTTCTCCTGGCTGTGCCCAAGAGCCAGTACACAGCACTGACATCTCATTTTCTCTCCCTAGTCTTTTCTCATCGTCACCTGATACAGTCTGGCAGGTCAGGTATGTGCTCGGCTGCCTGCACTTTAAAACTGAGGGTTTGACAGGCAGCTCTTTCTAGGGAATTGTCTTTGTAAAGGGTGTACGGAACAGCACTCAGCAACAAAACTGTTTGATGTAAGCACTCAATCAGAAGCAATTTGGAAAAAATTGTGAAGACCAATAAGTGTTCGTCAGAATATGCCACTTTGCGGGAAAGGCTTTGGTTTCTCCGAAGTGCCAAGGTGCATGGGAGGCTGCTCGGCGTCACAGTAGCCGAACATCCCAGCCACGCGGCTGGGACGTGCCCGAGATGGCTGGCACAGAGGCGCGGGAGCTGTTTGCACCCTGCTTTCCCGTGTCCTCAGCAGCCCTGTGCCAGAGTTGGTGTGGGAGTGGGGTTTGCATAGAGGCGGGTAGGACTTACGGACTTGTGACTGCTTCCATTCCCCACTCCCCCATCTTGCAGCCAAAATTTCTTTAGCTCCTGGTCAGTTACTAGCTCTAAATTTCTTTCCCGGCCTCTCGCTTTGTTTCCTGCTTGCTTCCCTGTAAATACATCCTGGCAGCGAGGCAGAGGGATCTCAAATAGGTGGTCTTAAGAGTGGATAGCACTGGTTAAATTAAAATAAGTTATGTGTGTCCCTGATTGCTTCCCACAGGCACGCAGCGCCTGCCTGAAGTGCTGTAGTCAGACGCAGCTTGGAGGTTTGGAATAAAGAAAAATGGATGGAGGAAAGTGCATTATATAGCATGTTATATGTCATGTTGTATTAGCATACGTGTGTGCTTATTTCCTACCCTTGGGTACGGGTACTATGTGCCATTCAAAGAGCAGCACGTCCATGCAGAGCCATGAAATCCCACCACAAAAGAGGTGATTAGAGACTTCGGCTTCGTATGCCAGTAGGCTGCAGCGCTTTGAAGTTTCTTTTTGTTCCACAATAATCCAAAAGGGTAAAACAGAAAATATTTTCCAACTTTTAACTTCCAGCCTTGGTAATCTCCCAACCTTTATCATCATCAGCTCGTCCAGTGTGAATTACTGGATATTTGATGTTTGGAATGGGCACTAGGAAGCACTTGGATTTTTGCAACTGTAAATATTTAACACTATAGAAGTGCAAAACTTGGAATACTTAGCAGAGATTTGGCCTATTCCCAGTTTTACAGTGGTTAATGTCACCAAATATGTAAAGAGGAGTCAGTTAGGGTTGTACACATTTTTTGAGGAAAAACTTATCTATAAAAAAGCAGACCAAGATCAACCAAAGCAAGCTATAAACTCATGCTGATTTTGGTCAAATGTGAGGGGAAAAATAAAGATGTTTTATTTCTCCACTTATAAACCTAACATTCTTCTACATGTGCTTATTTTGGTATTTATTTAAGCTTTATTAAAAACCCTGAAGATTTACAAATTTTTCAAAAATGATATGGTGTATTTTTTTTGAGCTGAAATATCTTATTAATCAAAATTTATATTAATTGTGGTTATTCACCAACACCTTCAGAACACTTTATTGGCTTGTAATTTTATTGTAGTTTTAGATGTGAATAGAGAAGTGTAACTGCTAAAGTAGTTTCTCCATTGCGGTGGGGGACAGACCTGGGTATTTATTTAGTGCCGTGTTTCTTGTTGAAAATCATTACCCAGAGAATGTAATGGCACAGTGGTGCAGAAAGTTTGGGTACCTGCTCAGGGTCTCTGAGTTATGTCGCTGCTCACACTGTGGCTATTTGCAAGGTTAGAAACCTCTGCATTTCTCTCTGAGAGGTGTTTCCCAGCGGGTGCAGGGTGCTCTAGGCACCCCATATCCTTCCCTGCAGGAAGGTACCAAAATGCACGGCAGGGGTCTTATCCAACTGGGAAATGCAGGTGAGAGCTCTGTGGTACCACAGCAGCATTTCTGACCAAAATATATTCCGGGTTCTAAGCAAGGTATTTAATTGTTCCCCTTTTATTCATTTTGAGATGGCCCAGGGAAGGGGAATAACTTTTATTGTAAGATGGATTATACTTACCAAATAAAAAATGATTAAAAGTGTAAACTGTATCCACATTTGCAAAATAGGCAAGTGAAACGAAGGAAGCTGTGCCCAGGTATCTCCAGTCTGTGTGACTGTCACTGTGGGGTGATGTCTTTGCTCTAGACTGAAAACAATACGGATAGTGGTCAGTTAATTTCTAACTGGATTTCATAAAAATGGGGATGTAACTTGTGCCGGCACTGCTCGGGATAGGGAGGGTATGGGGGCCAGCCTGAAGAGTTTAAACCAACCACAGCAGAAATGAGGCGAAGTTCCCAGGGAGCAAGCGCGGCTGGCAGGGAAGGACAGTGTGCCAGCAGACAGACACTGGGAGCAGGAGCTACCCGGGAGGCTGCACTCGTACCCGCGGGGCCGGAGGGGAGCTGGCCCAACTCGGCTGGGGTGTGGGCAAGTTTTAAGGAAGACATGAACTGGGTAACAGAGCCGTCCTTTCCTGGCAGAGCTCTTCTACATCTGTTTGGCTTTCCTCAATCCAAACATTACTTTCTTGACATATTCAACAACTGCAGCTCTTGACACACACCAGTGTTTGCTTTTCTCTTGCTCCAGGAAAACCCTCCTCCCTCCAAGCTCATTCTGTGGGTGGCTAGTTGGGAAGTGCCCAGAATTTCCATAGATGGCCACAGCTATGGTCTCTAAAAGCCAACAGGACATTTTATATTGAGGCTGAGAACAGCTAATGGAGAACATGATTGTAAGGATATGTGTTGTGCTGCTGGAGGCAGGTTTCTAGGAAGCCCGAGAGACGCCTGCATCGTTCTGCTGAAGGATCCTTAGCAGAAAGGAAGAGTGTCACGTTGAACGGGGGCAGCCGAATTACGGCATGTCAGAGATCAGTACTGAACATCAGGGGCTTTCAGTGCTCTGACAAAATAAATGTTTCTGCCTGTCAAATTTATATGCAGGAAAATATGGATGAAACAAGTCATGTTCGCAAGATTTAGCCAGTTAGAGTATGGTTTCAGAAGCGGAGCTCGAGTGTTTTGACAACTATTCTAACTTTGCCTGCCTGCAGCTCGGGGCCGAGATCCCAGGTATGTTTTGCCAGCCTGCGGTTGCTTTCTTCTAGTGAGCAATCCCATAGATTTTTTTTTTTCGGTTATCAGCTGAAACCTCAGCAAGGCCCCTGATCCAGCACATCAAACTGCATGAGCTGAGGTTTGCTCTCTGTAGGGTACACCGTTAGGTCCCTGGCTGCAAAATGTGGGGAGCCAGCACAGCATCTGTGGGGAAGGGCAATTTCCTTTAGGGAAACTGTTGCATCCCGTGCAGGTGAACCCTGTAATGAAGCAGGGAGCATCAGCACCCCTTTGCACTCTTAATCCTCACAGTTCAAGGGACTTGCGCGTTGCCGTCTGAACTGGGAGCAGCACTTGAAAAAATGGGAAGCAGGAAACTTTTGTGTCAGTGCAGAGAGGATTGCTGTCTGCTGATCCTAATAAACCAGCGTAACTGAATTGGCACGCTAGTTTACGTGCATTGCTGGGAGGGTCAGACGTGACCCCAGACTGTGATACTAGCGCCCCAGGAATTGAAAGCATGTCCTTGTGTGGATCTGAATGCCTGTAACATGGTGTTTGTTTTTATCTAATATTTTAACACGTGAGCTGACAGAAGATCTAGTTTTGCAGTCCTGTGCATACAGAATTAGCCAGGCTGCAGCCAACTAGACAAAGAGCTGCATTAGGGCATGAGGAAAATCCTGCCTGAGCGGACATTTGTATGTGCTAAAGGATGGGCAAAGGCAAGTATGTGCAGTTCTGCAAAGGGAATCTGGTCCCACAAGGTCCATTCCTGTTTGTGTAGGCGGCAACCGGACCTGCATGCAGAGCAGGTTTGGTGCTGGGACAGAAAGCCAACCAGAGACTGATCTTTCAGGAAAGTGCCTTTCGTTTCCAGGGTTTTAAGGCATCAAAAGGGGCTATTTCCAATAGCAATTTGGCATCAGCTACTTGGCAGGAGTGAGGACACTGCAGCCGAGCTACTGCCCTATCATTTCTAATCATCTCCGCGATGGACGCTGGGCTGCACGTGGCTCACTGCAGCCTTCTCAGGAAAGTATGCTGTCAAACAAAGGGAATTTTCTGATCAGGCATTTTCTGGGCAATGCCATCAGCTAGAGCACTTTACATGGCTACATTTGCATTTTTTTAGCTGATACTGCCTTTTTTCTTCCCTCTGTCCTGACTATTGATGGAGGTAAAGTACTTGCAGTTCAAAAGTTCACACACTGCAGGAAATCAGAGCGCTGCCTGCTTTCCTGGGTTGCTGGTTGTTGCTGCTGTTCAGCAATGCACAAGAGAGAACACAGCAATGTGCCGTTTTGAATGTCATCCACAGCCCAACTCATACATAGGTGAATGATGTGTAAGTTAAAATGTGGTGCTGTATCTGTTGGAGCAAATGCACTCTCGTATTCTGCACACTATGGGTTTGTAAAACCTACAAAGCAAACTAGTTGTTAGACTAAAAATTTGGTCCAAACCCAAAATTTTCATTTACCCCACGGAATTTGTGAGATGTTTTGGAAACTGGAAATGCTCCGACTTGGAATGAATTTTGTCACGTCTCTTTGCATTGTTTGTTTTTAGCAAAGCTGTGCCCCTTTAGAGTTGCTGCCTGGAAATTACTGATAGTGGGGAATTAGCTGGTAAACGTTGTTCTTAACCTCCATCAGGATCAAAACCGGACAGACAGTTGTTAGAAGCTGCTGGGGTGTGAAGTTAGCAACTCAGCCCCGTGATCCCCACGCTGCCTCTGACATCTCAGGCTCTGATCACTCAGGAAACACAAAGCCTCCCCCTTCTGCCTCGGCCGCTTCACCCCACTGCGCTGCTGCTTTCGCCTCGCTTTCTGCTCGGGCTCCAGCAGTGCCGGAGCCAAGGCCAAGCTAATGGCCCTGGCAGAGCTGGGAAGCGCAGGTGCAGCTTTGCTTCTCCGCTTTAGCATTGCATCTGGCATTTCTGAGGGACATGCTCCTGCTTGGACACCAGTGCCCTAAAATGCTCCACACGGTTTATAGTCAGGCCCTGTATTTTCAGTTAATATGCCTGAATTATATGTGTAAAAATAGCTAAACAACTATAAGCAAATACTAGAGGTATTTGCATATCTGGTAATATTTTTCACCTGCAAGAACGTTTCAAACTCTACTGAATTCCTGCAAGAACAAGAAGCAAGGAGCGAGCCTTTGATCACCTCCCTGTGTTTCTGTGAAGAGGTGCTTCTTTGCAGAAGCTTGCACAAATTGTACTCATTTGCTTAATGGGTGCGTTTCTGTCCTGTTAGCCGTGAACATAAAGCAATCTGTTCAAAGAGCTTCACTACCCTATAAATCAAACTTCTGAGGCAGGATGAGGTGGGGACGATGCTGCAGGAGATCTGATTCCGTCTGTGCTTTCCCTGTGAGCTGGCGCCGGGTCTGTGTCTCTCAGCACCCGCTGCTCTGCATTTGCTGGTGTGAAGTTCAGCGTCCTTGGTCACCCTGCGCAGCTTGCTGTCCTTTTTTGTGGACAACTGTTAGAGCTGTAGAGTTTTGCCTAAGTTAATTGCTTGTCACTTGCCTGCTTGCTGTGATTTAGTTTTATTGTGTTTTGTTAAGTGTTATGAGAGAGCTACCAAGCATGTGAGATTTAGGAGGGTTGGAGGTTAAAGCTAAGGCATCGTTACTCGCGTTGTGAGTGCTGTTTTCCAGTGTCAGACAGCACAGAGACCACCCTGCCGAGTACCACACGAGGTATACATTGTGCACATGGATTTGCTGTGGACGGGGCATTTGGCTCAGGAGCTCGCTGTGGCTGTTGCCAGTGGCGAAGGGCAAGGATGACATTCAGCAGCTGGTCTGATGCAGCATTCACCTGCAGAAGCTTTTCTCTGTGGAGCAGTGCTCCTGGTCTTAGTCAGCTGGTAGTCACTGATGTTACGTGACAGCAATAGGATGGCTAGAATAAGAAAGGCCACTTTTGAAGAGCATGTCCCAGAGATGTTGCCATCATCTTCTGTAGTGTCACCATCTGCTTTGCTTTCTGCCAGCAACTAGTAGATTTGATGTTGCTGGTAGTTTTGGGGCTGCGCTTCAAGAGGCTGACAGTGCTGTGGACAGGCTACGTGATGCTGAGATAGCTACAGGCATAGGCCTCTTCCCAAAGTGGGCGGGGAAATACTCATTCCCCATCCTGTCACGGGAGTTGTGATCCTTTCCAACAGTTCAGGAGAGTTATTTCCTCCACACCTCTTGGGTTTAGGAACTCTTTTGCTGGATACACAGACAGAAGGGAATGAACCAGTTTGAACCAGTTTGAAGGAGCTCAGGACAGTGTGGTGGTTCTTGTAATACTGGCAGATTAAGCAACATTGCAGTGGAACAGCTTGGCCGTCTCCCATTGCTACCTGTCAGGTGCAGTAAGGGCCTGCGCTGTTCTGTACCAGGCCTGGAGGGACACGCGAGATGTCCTGGGGGTGGGTAGGAGATGCTCCCAGAGCGTGCTGAATAGCTGGAGGAGGCGCCTCTCGCACAGGCGAAGGGATTTCCTGCAGTGATGTCTTGAGACCAGGAATAGGTGCGGACAGTGGATGTACGGCACCAACGAGAATGTTTGTGGTCATTAAGAAATGGGAATATTTGAGTGTGTCCTGGTGCGGGAATGGACAGAGAAAGCTGGGAACCCACGGAGGCGGGCCGGGCCACATGTGCATGGAAATCAGCATCACCTTCTTGAGATCTCTCTCTGTCATTTACCATAAAAAATTGTTCAGAGTGAACAGAACTCAGCAGCAACTGCACGAATCCTTATGTTTTAAATTCTCTGTGCATTTGTGAAATGTCTCCTTAATCTGATTCAGGGCAATGTACCCTTAGTCAAGTGGAAGTTACCTCAAGCTAAGTGACAGGGCGAACTAATGTACGTTTTCTATTTTCCTTCTGTTTCCCTGATTTTCTGAGTCTGATCTTTCAGTAAATAGCATTTTGGATTTTAACCTGTTTGCTGCTGTGAAAGGTGGTGTGAAGGAACCTGCAGCGGGGAGAGAGCGGCTCAGAGAGAGATGGAGGCGTTAGTGTCTGTGCTGGAGCAGACAGCAGAGTATGACTGAAATAAATTCTAACCAAGTTAATATTAAGGTGTTTTCTAGGTCTGGTTTCCAGAGAACAACGCATTTGTTAACCGAATATTTCTTGTCCTAGTAAGAGCGCCTCAAATTTATTTGCATTTCATGGTCCACATAAATGTGGAGACGCTGCCAAAATTGTCTCTTTCCCTCCTCTGTTTTCATTGTAGGCATTCCAGAAAATGGAGCAAAACGTTTTTCCCTGCTGTTTGGTTCTTTGTTTCATGAATATGTATTTCTGGGACATGCACTCCTGGAGCATGCAGCCGAGTGCACGTGCCTGGAGTCTTGGCAGGCTTGTGTAGCTTTGAAGCAGAGAACTTAAAGCATAAGTAAGGTATTTGCAGAATTAAAGAGAATTTAGAGGAACGACAGTAGAGATTTTAAATTCCTGTAAATAAGTTCAGTCTCAAAACTAGAGATGAGTTTTCACCTGCCTTCTGCTTCCATCTTGGACTGCAACAGGAAAGGAGATATTTACAGAATGAAACTGCTCACAAATGTGAAGAAAATCACTTCTGTTACTGTTTTCTGTTGATGTTCACTGTAATGCAGTTTGCTGCTGACATCCCATTACAGAAGGGATTTATTGGTGAACACTTTTGGGTGGTAAACCTGCTGACACATGGCAGTGTAGGGGAACACTGTAAATAAGTTGGATAGCTTTATTTTTGCAGCACTCTAATTAGTCACTCTTAACACCTCCATAAAATAGAAATGCGGATTTGTAAAATCCAGCCCCCAAAATCTCCTTGCTTCCCAGCTGGAACATATGCAGGATTCTCAATTTGAACATCTCAAGCTGGCATGTGTCTTGTTTTCCCTGAGCCTCTAAACTTCAGCAAGTATAGGAAAAATGTTAGCCTGCCTTTTACAGCATGCTCTGAATCTAGGAGAAAAGTTTGAAGACATGAACTAATTGCCCAAGAACACATCAAGTCTTGTGGAGCTTCATTGAGCCCAGAAATTTTGGGGCTGGCTCTGCCTCAGATGCATCTCTCTTCAGTGAGTCCCTTCCCATTTACTCTGGAGTTGCACACTTTGGTATTGCAGGTGGGCAGAGAGAAGATGAGAATACAGGTTAATTTACAGGCCCTTGCTCCCCTTGGTGGCAATAACCTACTTAAAGGAGTGGAAGCAACTCGCTGGGTAGAAATGTATTTTGTTTGAGAGCTTCCCCTCTAGCAGCCTCCACAAGTTCCTTTAAAGCCAAATAGGACATCTCCTTCTGTGCAAGGGTGGCAGGCAGAAGTAGGACAGGGTTTTGTCCTTTTGAACTATTAATACAGACCACAAAATTGTACCAAAAGATATGGAAACTTTAAAAAATGTGATGAAACTTTGGCGATCGTTTATTTTTTATTACAGCTAATATTGTATTTGGTGTACAACACAAAGCATGTTTTGATATCTTCCTTCCCTGGTGGAAAAGAGGGCAAAAAGGAGAATCCAAATTCATTCTCGATTAAAACCTCTTGAACCCTAGATGTCTTTTTTTTCCCTGAAAGGTACTGTTCAAAAAGACATTTTTCATTTCTAAAGCCCAAAGAAAAAAGAGTCTGGCCAGCCTAACTGAGCACACGCTGCTACTGTCTTCTGAAGGAGTTTTAGCAAGTGTGTGGGATGATAAATCACCCAACATCAGCCTTGGTGCCTGTGCAGGGTTGAAGAGGAATACAGCTTCACTCTGATGTATCCATTTTCTCCTGCACGAGGAAGAAATCATCATATCAGCTATTTCAAAAAGAGCTTCTCCATGTACAATGTCTATATGATTTACAGAATGATTTAAATATCTGGAGATACCAGCTCTCCAAGGAATTTTGTCTATTGTGACTCATGCCTTATATTGTAAATTTCTCTGTAATTGTCATCTTTCACTGAAGGATCCACAAAACTTAAAATATTTTCAGTAATTAATTGTAAATATTAGCTCTATTGTCAGCAGCAACAGTTTGGATTGTTTTATTGTAGGAAAGTGGGAGGGAGACACTGTTTTGGCAAGTGACAAGCAAATAGTATAGCATTAAAAGCCAAGTGTTGGATTGGAGTCATTAAATTGAGTAGCAGTAGATATTCAGAGTCAAGTTCAGCGGTGAGTTTTTAGCTGGTGAAGGCAGCTGTGCTGCATGCCTGAAACCCAGATTAGCGTTCCTCTGAGAAAGCTTTGAACTGGACCTCGCAGATTCACCAAGACCCGTGGAAACCGGAGGGGTTTGGTGCTGCTGCTTTTCCAAAGCATCTGGCAAGTGTTTCTACAGGGTAGGCTTTTCAGTTGATTTCCTGCATTAGCCTGTAGAAGTTTAGCCATTGCCTGGGCAAATTGCATTAAATAAAAAAAAAGTCATTAAACCACTAAACAAAGTCTATTTTGAACTTGTCCGGTATCTAACAATCTTCTGCAAGAGGACACTGACAGTGCTTCTGCCCTGCCTCTCTGTACACACCCCCATCTCCTCTCACAGCTCCCAGCCCTCCACAGGATCTGGGCCACTTCACTACTGGTTGTGCTCTTCCATCCTGTTGTTGCAGACCTTGGCAAAACTCTGGGCTGCAGTTTGCTATCTGGGTAAACATACTGAAAGCTATTGGCTTTCCCCACTGACTTTTAGGCACGTGTGGGGATATCGTACCTTACAGCCATTTTGTTGTTTTCATGTACAGTTTGTGCCGAATGCAATCATCGCCTATGCTTAATAAATAATTTTGGTATAAATTGTAGACTGCCTCCCTAAACAGATTATAACTCAGTAGTCCTAAATATAAGTACCTCGCAGCTCTGTGATCAGCATGCTATGGAGAGAGCCTCCCGAATGATAGGATGTATGGGCACGCATTTTCCCTTGTTGCTTGCCAAACTGTGATGCCTCTGTAGTTTCATCTTAAGCAAAGCAACTGCATTACCTGAGGCTGTAAATGCCATCCCTCTCTTAACGGCCTTAGGATACTGGCGTGAGGTGAGCTCCCTGGTACCACTGCGAGGGTGGTGAGATCACTGTGTATACAGCTCAGAAAGCCATTTATGTGCTGCTTAGAAGCTGCACCATTTTGTACAGAGAAGGATTATTAAATTAATGTCATAAATTTATAAAGTCAAAAGCAGGTTTTTTTGTTTGTCTGAAAAAACCCTATTGCCTTCATCCAAAGATCTTGTCAATCTCTAATATAGCCTTTATGGTGACAAACGTTTTGAATCTTTGTCCTAGTTTGTAGCTTTTTCTCTTTTTATTTTAATCAAGCATGGCAGGAATAGGAGTGATGGATATTCAGAAAAATTTGCAGCTACCCAGCCTCAGAAGTACACGTCCTATCTCTGAGTATTCTACTTCTTCTTTTCATCCTTTCAAATAAGCTGATTAGATTTTGCCTGAACTCAAGCCATTAAGCCTTCGAAAGATGAAGGTTCACTTTATTAAACTCTTAAAAAGAAGTCCAAGGTCTAGCCCCAACTCTTACTTTGTATGATGAGCTGTCCTCACTGTTTCACTACTTCCCGAGCTTCAGGGACAAGCTAAGAAAAGAATATCAGGGAATGAAGTTTTTGCCCTTGGCAAAATGCATTTTTTCACTCCCTCACTGCCATGCCCAGAGCTAACCTGCCTCGGGAAGCCACTGTTGGGAGCGGGACTGAAATGACTGAGAAGAAGGTCAAGAAGTTCCAGCCTGAGTTACAGCCCTGTGTATCCTTGGGGTAGATTGGCGTTGTCTTAAAGAACATGGTACGAGGTTGGGACCAGAATGAAGGAAGGGGTCATGAGAATTCATTGAGAAGGAACTGCATCTCTCTGAACACGAGTGTACAAGCTAATGTCAGGAGCCCTCCGTGTTTGGTTTTTAGGTACAACATCAGTCTGGTGCTAGGACAGTCAGGATTGCCTCACCAGGGTTTATACTTGTTTATAAGTTTAAATACAGTCTAACAAACAAGTATTATGCAAAGCCAGCTTAATACTTTTGTATAAATACATGCAAAATTGCTCCAAGGACGAAGCAAGACTTTTTTTTGATATTAACAGAATGGTATGACTTTCTATTATCAGCATTATTTCTGTATTTTCCTCAGTCTTAGTTAAGGGAAGAGTTATTTTGGATCAATTTTTAAGAGGAAAATGCTGAAAGAAAAAGAGAGGAAAGCAGATAATGTTATTAAGATGGCAAAGGGAATCTGAAGGTCTATCTAGCTCAGCCAAGAAAAGGCACGGAAGGAATTTGCTTCTGTTGAGCAAGGCTGTAAAAGCATGCAGGCAGGTAGGATATGTCCCAGAGCAGTCAGTGAGAGCTTTTGGATCAGGCCCTAATAAACCATCTGCTGTAGAGCTGCTCTGAGATCTTGATTTCGGCTGGAGAAGGAAGTGCCCCCTCTGCTAGGTATTTTGCTTATTCTTACTATTCACGCGGTGTTATTCTTGGCGCTTTGTCTCATGCACCAGAAGCGAGGAACTCTCTGGAAAGGCAGTGACCGATGCAGCCTGGGCTATTGTATTACCGCTATATAAAAAGAGAGTTTGGGTCTCAGAAACCTTGAGGTCTATTATTGTCACGAGCCACGTGAGATGGGACAGGTGGGGACAGTGACTGATGGCAGCAGGAGCTCTGCAGCATCAGCAGCTGCCTGGGCACAGGAATGACCTGTGCTCCTGCTGGATGCTAATCTGTTTTCCATGGCTTGATGATTAAGTATGGCTGTAATATACAGGGAACAATTAACTCATGTTACACAGCCCATTCTTAGGCTTGTGCAAAAAAAGATTCCCTGTAATCCATATCCCTCAGCTTTGGATCACTGGTAGGCTGTGGAGCATGGCTCCTCTCTCTTATTTTCAGCACTTAAATTGCATCAACAAGCTGCTGAGTTATATCTATTGCTATAATTAGCACCTGAGGAGGTGAGGAGATGGTCTCTGAAAGCAGGAATAGGATAAAAAGCTGTCCATGGGATGGGCTCTGTGCTTGGGGTGTTACTTTGGGCAGGCTGGCTGAAATAGCTCAAAAAGCAGCAGGCATCAGGGTTTCCACCACATAGCCAGGTTGGAATGGGTTAGGTGGGGAACTTCAAAGGGATGTTTCCTGTCTCAGCCGTGTGTAAGCATATGCAGGATAACAGGAGATGAGATGCTGCATCACTGGCAACACAAAAGGGTGAAAGTTAACATTCCGTCTCAACTCAACCACCTCTGTGTGTCCTTCAGATACACCTCTTTTCATCTCAGTTTCTTCTTGTCCAAAGTCTCCGGTGAGACGAGTCAGTGAGGACTCCAGTGCAGAGCTCCCTGCCCTTCTCTGCTGCCAGTGTATTCCCTTCCTCTGCACCACGCTCAGGATGCAGCACACTCATCTTAAACAGCGAAGTTTCAGAGATGCGTACCTAAAAATCGTGACTTGCTTAGCTGGATGCGCAGTGTGTGCAGCACCGTTTCCCTCCCCTCGCTGTCCCTCACCCAACTGGAGAAGCAGCAACATCCAGGGAACTGGGGGATCTCCTTGGCAGCTCAAACAGAGACAAATATTTCAGTCATCAAAACTCACAGTTTTTCCTGCAAAGCTAAAAATAACCAAAGGAAACTTCTCTCTGGATGTTGTGGCGGATGACTGTGGTAGGCCACTGTCCATGTAGACACACGGAATGGGTCACGGGCTGGTAAAACAGCGTTTTGGGTGGTGGGATGCTTCCCTTGCTGTGGCAAATGCTCAGTGTCACCCTTCAGGTGGGGCTTTGCAGTTTTTCTATAGTATTAGTGAGCTTGTATCGGTATGAGGCACCTCTGGAGGCCTTTAACAAAGCACTTAAATACTTTCTAGTCTTCTTTTTCCAGCTTCAAAACTACTGTATTTTGAATAATAAAAGGGCCCTGGTGAAGAAGTTATTCCTGATGCAGATTCTGCCAGTGTGCTGTCCTGCTGCCAAAGCTCTGGGCTGGTCTCCAGGCATTTTGGTACTGATTATTTTAATTGCTTCTTGATTTCAACATCCTGCTCTTTTCTAAACCTTGCTTTTTAAATTTCTACTTTTTTCCCTGCCATGTGATTCTTCTCCCTTTCTTCCCTTTTTTATTCCTGATCCTCTCTTCTTTCTCTGGATGTTTTGCTGTCTCCTTTTTACCTCTTTCCACCTCTCTGTTCCTGCTGTGGGAGGTAACTTGTGACTCCTTCCCGTTGCTCTGGCACTGTGCAGCTCCTCAGGAGAGCAGGGATTTCTTTCAGAGGTGGGTGATTTGGAGGAAAGGGGATTACACCTGTGAAAGAACAAGCCCCAGGATCCCACTCCTCAGCTGCCCTTGTCCTCGTGGCTTTGGTGTTTCTGTTTTTCTCAAAGCACAGCAATCATCAAAAATGTTGCAAAGTCTTTCTGACCCTGGTTGCCCTTGCGGTTCCCTCCATGGGCCAGTATTGAGTGGCTTGTGGGTTCGGAGCACTCTAAACCTGTCAACCGCTTTACAAATGTCTGCGGTAACTACTGCGCTTCCCTTCCTCGCCAAGTTTCTCCTCCTTGCTTCTGTTTTTGTCCTTGCTTCCTTCCACACCCTCCCTTTGCGCAGTGTTCAGATGGCTTCTAGCTTCACCGTTATGCAGATGTGGCTTCTTCCTCACTGCAGGAACTCTGTTTTTTTAATGAGATTTTAAGTATCTGACAAAACCAGTAATGAACTCGAGACTAACTCCTCCTGCAAACCCTCTTCTGTGATAACCTGTTGAAAAGCCTTTTCTGCGCTGCTTGTGTTTTAAGCACTGGGCAATCCAGGAGGGAGTCAGCTGGGTGCCAGTGCAAAAGCCTTTGGATCACTTAAAGCTCACAAAGGGGCTTATGTGGTTTGTGTTTGGTATAAAAGCTTTGTGCCCTGGCTTTTTTGGGCTGGATTTTATCCCTAATGAGCAGTTTCTAAACATACCTTTCTGACTTGGTCTAAAACCTCACTGGAGGAGCTTGGTGTTCCTGCTTTGTACAGGATTGGACAAATTAATTCTCCATAATTACAAAATAATCACTCATGGCATTGACATTTCCCATACTTATGATTAATTCCTTGATTTTACAGTTTCTTACATGCCTAATATAGCATTCTGAATGTGAGAGAGACTTTTCCTTTTGACTTGTCTTACCAAACTGACTTGTGGTGTTCAGAGATGATATTTAGTCTGAGAATTGTTTAGTGCTGCTTGTGTCCAGTTCATGTAACATGGGGACACCAAGTGACAGCAAATGCGAGCTTCAAGGACACTGCACGTCTTCCTGCTCTCAACATCAAACATCAGCTGCTTCTTTAGGTGAGTGTTTTCCACAGTAGAATGAAACTCCGAGTACACTATGTGTTTGAATAGGCTTTCTTAAATACAAAGACAGTGGCTTCTAGGTCAAGAATTCCCTGAGCCACAAATAGCTGGGGCCTGGGAAGGCATATCTGTATATTTCCCTTGTTCCTAGACTCTTCCCAAAGCATTTCCTATCCTCATTGTCATCTGATCTAGTACATATGTTTCTATGTAATTTTTCTTCTTTTAAACTGGATTTCAGTGTTTCCTCCAAAAGCAGTGGAAGTATTTTGGCATACTGCAAATGTCAGGGAGCAAAAAGTTCAGCTGGTGTAAGGGGCAGTTTGCATAACACACCTGTACTTCCGAGCTCTGAACTTACTCTGTAAATAATAGTAGAATATGTAGCAGACTTGGATTTTGTTGGCTAAAGCTTGTGAGTGCACCTGGGAAACGTCTAGGCACATAACAGTGTGTTCAGTCATCTGGAAGCCTTCGTAGCAGGTTTGTGGTGCTGTTAGATGGGCTGGAAGTGCACAAGCCTTCTGCATTTGCGATCCTGGGGCCTGTACCAGGGAAAAACTTAAGCCTGAAACATAGAAGTAGGTGGGTGTAAGAAGAGCACTGCAATGCTTTTGAGTTCTGCCAAGAACTGAAGTCCTTCAGAGACTTCGGTGCTGACAAATTTGCAGCCAATGGTACCAGCGGATGCTCTTTGCAATTATTGAAAGCTTCAGAGATATGTAATAAAGGTTTGGGGTTTTTTTTCTTTTTTTTTTCTATGTAATTTGTGTTGCATAGTGACAGTGATATCTCTTTCTGCCTCTAATAATATATTTCAAAATTTTTTATAAAGTAAGTGTAATTGTACATCTCTGTATGAGAATCAAAGGTTGCTCGTGTCAGGAGAATCCAGGGAAATGTCAGTTGTGTCGCTGCCTGTGGAGCTGCTGGAGCTCGTCTCCTGTAACGTGCACTGTGTCTAAGAAGCAACTTGCTTCTTAGGCCTCCTGTATTTTTACCAGTAGCTTTGCACTCCCAGATAGTCCTGAAACTGTGCTACTGATGCCAGCCCGCTGGGCAGACGACAGGCTTAGGCCGGTGAGCCTGCTGGGCTGCCTCGTACTCCAACTCTGTTAGAGAGGAGCAGGATACGTCAAAACAATTTTTTTGCCTTATTGATACATGTTTCTTAGCTTGCTGCTGGGAAAGCATGAAATCAATTTTTTCAAACAGAGTAAGTGAACTGCTCTTCTGTTCTGTAGCAGGTTTTAGTCCCACAGCTTGAGAAAGTCTGGCTTTCAGTTGCGTGCTCTGGGCAGGAGCTGCTCATCTTCGGGGGAGGAGGCAGGAGATGATGAGTTGCTCTTTCTTTGGTTGAGCTTGTGGCAGAGGCTGGTGGGCACAGCTATGCCCTGTCTGGTAGGCTCTTCCTAAGACTCCGCTTGGCACTGTGTCACTTTTCCCTGGCTTCCTTGGGTCCTGTAAATGTCCACATACAAACCATCGCATCTCAAAAGACCTGTAAACCAGAGAAGATTGGTGGGAAACTTGTTCAGCCATAGAGTAGAATTTGAGAATATTGTAGCATTTTCTTTTGTTCCACGTAAGGGTGAAACTGAGACAAACCAGGTTTTCATGAAGGAGAAAGATGAGGGTGGGAGGCAACCAGGGCAACGGCCTGGCAGTGTCTGGGCTGAGACCTCAGTTTGAAGCAGGGAGGATGGGACCTGTACCTGCATCTTCTCTTGCCCAGGTGACAATTTCAGCTTCCAGCTATTGGCTTTTCTGCGGAAAATGCTAGGCTCCCTCTAGTATGTTTTCGCCTGAAATTGTATTTTGCACCTGAATCTAGAAACCTTTATCTTAAAAAAAAAAAAAAAAAAAACCAAACCAAAACCAAACAATAAAAACCACCACACACACACACACAAAAACCACACACACACAAAAAAACCAACCTAGAAATTTTGGAGATGGACTTAAAAATAAAATTGGTAAACACCTCTTTTACTAAAAGCAAATTTGAACCAGCTCTAAAAAGACATACTACCTGTGCTTCCAAACGCAAAGCTCTGCTAGGAGCACTGTGTCACTGGGTGGCTTGTGCTGCAAACATGTAGGGATTGCTCCTGTATGTAACATCCACTTTAAACAAACCCAGCTTTTAGTTAAAAAACATCTTACACAGTGGGACAGAGATGCTTTTAAAGCATGTCGATCTGTTAAACTTGAGTTCCCTAAACAGTCGTTGCTCTGCCCAGCAGAAGTGTCTCTGCCCTTACCATGGCAAGTCCCGGGAGGTGCCATGACAACAGGGCGCGCTCAGGTGCTCACTGTGACTTTAATAAATATATGCTATTTATTGTGGCTATATTTTAAATAAAGGAACAAAGCAAAGGACTGGAAAAATATGGTGGGTATTTTTGGAGACTGGGAAGAACGTTTCTGCTGGCTGAGGTTGGAAAGAGCTCTGTTTACTGTTCCTGTCTGAAAAACATGCCTGAAGGATAGAAGCGTATTCCAAAAGTCCTCAGATTCATCTGTATGGAAACAAAAATAGATATGTTAGTAGTGGGTGAAAAGAATACCAGTATTCGGCAAAATCTAGTAAAAATGATGGTGAAATGCTTTGTGACACATTTTAAGGGAACGGAGGAAATGTTCCCACCTTCTTCCTCTGTCTTGTGCTTTGCAGCTTCACTCTACAATCCCTTCTCCTGGGGCCTGCAGGTTCCCTTCCCAGGGTACGTGGTGGAGGTGAGTGGTTGTACAGACACCCAGCACCTTCCTCCTGTCCCTAAACCTCGCCAGACTGCCCTAGTTTGGTAACGGCCTGTGCTGAGGCAGATTTTATCTATTATTCAATTAAAGCTATAGTATAAAAGCTTAGTATGTGTTTAAAATATGGGCAGCCCTCTGTGGTTCCTCTGTGGCATAATTTCTTCTGAATGCTTTAGAAATGTATCCCAGCTATGTTCCCAGGCAAGGATGCTGCCCACCTTTACTGCAACAAGCACATACTCAACTTGGGATACCAAGTGTAACAAGTGAAAGCTCTCTTCATTTGAAAAGGTGCTTTCTCGTGCTTCAGTTTTTAGCTAGTGAAGGTAAAACGCCTACCTGCATGCCCTGCATAAGGGAAGGGGGAGGAGGAGAGGAATGCCATCTGTAGTTTGGAAATGCATTAAACATTCTGTATGTTGTTAAAAGAGGTGACAGACTCTCTCTCCCAGTTTATCGCTGTCTGCAGTGCCCACGCTCTCGCGGTTGGTTCAAGGCTGTACCACCATCGTGGTTAACACAAGGTTGGAACATTTTTCTGAGAGCTTTGTTCTAGTGGCTTGTGAGAAATCAGCATGCTGCTGAGAAGGAAGTGTCTGCGAACGCTCTTTCTTCCCACCCGCAGGAGCTGCCAGCCAAGGGTTAACCTGGAGCAGGTTCCAGGCAGGGATTAATGCTGATTTCTGTAGAGTAGAAGGTTTGTTACCTTCACAGGACGCTGGGCTGTTCTTGGAGGTATATTGTTTGAGATAAAAATCTTTGGTGTGTTTAATGTGTCTGTCTATAGCTCAGGGCATCTGTAGCACAGCCTCCAATGTGGACGGTCAGTCTGAAGTCTCACAAATGCCATAGAAAAATTGTTTTCCAAAAGTGTAACTAGGTAATTTATGCATTCAGTTTCCTGAGCTGTCCATCACTGTAGCACTCTGTGCTTTATAAACCCAAATGTGTTTATCCTGACAGCATTCCAGCGCAATGAAGCTGTGATCACACGGACCATCAGCACGCCGGCTTGGCCGCGCGGGGGGAACACCCGTGGCCCCGCTTTTCAAGTTATTCTCTCTTTTGTAGTGCTTTAGGGGATCAAAGCACAGCTCACGTTGACTTCAGCTGAAGCTGTTGAGTACTCAACATTTTACAAATCAAGTCCCAGCCTCTCATGCTGAGCACAGAATGATGAACGTGCAATTAGTGACTATTTCTGCAATTAGTGATTTAACAAGGACTCTGTAGCGGAGGTGTAGTCCGTTCTCCAGGAGAATAATGTTAACCCAATTTTGAGACCATCCATTCCTCCTCCTACAGTTCCCTCCGTCCCTCCCTCTCCACCTTTCAGTCCTGAACTGGGAGGGAACCCAACGTTCCCGCAGACGGTAACCTCGCTGGTTACAGCCCAGGGGGTTATTCCCAAAGCTTTTCCATCCCCTCTGAAGGGATAAAACCGGGGTCCTGCTTAAGAATAATATCTTTTTACTCCATGAGGCATATGCAGATTCCAAATAGTTTTGCACCTTTCTTCTGGTATTTTTTGAACTTCTGATGAAATGACCGTGTAGTAATTATTTTCTTATCATGCCTTTTTGTCTAAGTTATCCTAAACTGTCAAAAACCAAGCAGAAAGGACAGTCTGTTTTCTGGAAATGCATTGTCATTCATATGATGGAGCATCAACATGCATTTAAAATCACAACCATGGCTTCTGCAAAATGAGCAGACAGGGTAACTGCGAGTGAGAGTAAAGCTTACCCTTCTGTCAAAGCGTACCTTGCAGGTGCTGCCTGTAGGGGTGTGGACATGTGGTAAAGGCTTTGTGAACTCGAGAGATATCTATCTACCTTTATATTAAAACATAGTGCTTGGAAACCATTAACCCTTTCCAGGTCACAGCTTTGCAGAGTGCATTCGGTGGTAGAAGCATTGGTTTCCTCAGTCAGGCTGAGTGCATTGAAGCTGGCCGGTGGTGGTGAAGTTGTCGGTTTATAGGGCTCTGATACAGCTATACCGTACCACGTGGGGGGATCTGTTACAGAAATCTTGACCTTACCAAATCATGACTAGAAAGCCAGGTAAGAAGAATCTCCCAACATAACATGCCTTGCCCTCAAATGTGTTTTCTCTGCCTCACTTCTGCCCTGCTCCCTTTTTTTATGGGTGATTAACATTAATGAGGATTGAGAAAATTGCATTGCACTGGTTAGCTCTGCTAACCAGCTCCGCTAACCAGTTATTTTGGGTTCTCTTGCGCGCATCTGAATCCAGGCTAAGCCAGTATATGTCCTGTAGTTTTAACTTGGTGCTCTTGTTAGGTTAAAAGCAGAAGTTCCCCCAGTACGTAGGAAGCTGTAGAGTCTGGCTAGTTCATCTTGCCCTTTCCGAGCTCCTTTTAGTGGGACATCTTGAAGCTACTTTGCAGTGTTGGTGCTCAGTGCTACAACAGGAGGAGGGAGCCTCTTGCACCACCGAGTGACAATTTATGGCGCTTCTGTCATCAGGCAGCCTTTTAAGAACAACTTTAAGAATTACAGTGATGTCTAGGACACCTGTAATGGAATGGACATTGCTTCCCTTTCAGGGATATAAAGAAGCTTTGGGTGCATTAGAAGAACCTTTACTTAATAGCATAGATCTGGAAGCTGCATGGCAGTCGCTGTCCAGCCAGGTTAAAAGTCCTTGTTGGCTTAAGTGACAGGTTCACGTTTACTTTCCTAAATGTGTGGGAATCAAGCTCTGTGGGATGGACCAGAGCTGGTGGGCCAGGACACCTTCTACCTCCTGTACAAGGTAGGCAGCGAGGGGTGAATGAGGTAGGTTTTGAGCAGAGAAAGGGGTCTCTTCCTGCTAAGGTAAATAACATCTGCATTGGAAAATGGGGTCTGCCTTAGTCTTTGGTTCAGATTCATGTTGTGATGGCTCTTAGATAACTTACACCATGTCTTCCAACTGGCCGTTAGCCGCATGGCTCCATGTCTGGATGCTCAGGGTGCGAGTGCAAAGCACAGAGCTGCTTCTGCTCAGGGCGTGGGAGCAGCAGCCGGTGCCCGTGCCAGCACCCTGGCCAAGTTCTCATGCAGAGGAATGGGTCTGTCTCAGAGGCTTTCCTGGAGACCCAAAGGGCACATCTGACACGTGTGATAGATTGGGGCCACGAGCCTTAGTCTTATTTGAACATCCCAGGAGGCTGACCCAGGATGAGAGCCATGAACCCCAGGAGGTGCACAGGAAGGGCTGCAACACCAGTCAGCCGCCCCTTCCAGGACAGCCCCACTTCCAGGTACTTCGCTAACTAAACCACAAATAAAAGTAGAGACAGACTTTTCTGTAGCTTCAAGTTTATCTTTCTCAATGATGCTCAAATGTAGCAGGGTTTGCCACCGTGCGGTGCGTCACCAGCAGCCTACAACAGTTCATGACTGGTCTATTACCATTCATGTCTGGTGCAGTAATTCAGATTCCCCTGAACTTTCTACAAGCAAAGAACAAATTTAAACATTTTTGAATTTTCTTTGCTCTGTGAACCACAGTTTGGCTTGCCAGGGTCATAAAGATGTAATTCAGAGCAATACAGTGGTTGTAATCACACCTCTGTCCTGGGCTGGGGAATATTTTACAGACTGATTAGACTGTAGAAACCCTTTGAAATTAAATAGGAGGCAGCTGCTAATGGAAAGTCAACTGTTACACAAAACAAACAAATGAGCAAAGTAATCCTTGTGCCAAAAAATAGGCACTTAGTCCCTCACTATTCTATAAAAAGTCATCTGGTTGCTTTGTTTGCTGAGTCGAATTTATTTTAGTTATATTCCAGGCAGTCTGTTCCCCGCTCCTGTGTGCTGTTTTTTGATTCCATCATTATTAACTGGTGCTACTGCATATTTATATAAGGGACTGGATCAAACCCACTGAAGCTAAAGGGATTCCTTCTGTCAGCTTATACAGATTGCACCTTCCCCATCCCGCTAAGCTAGCAAGCTTTCCAAGACAGTACCAGAGTCCTTAAACAGATTTTTGAAAGAATTTACATTTATTATTTAAAAAGAAAAAAAAGAAAAAAACCACACCCCGAACATTTTTAGGGCTGTTTCTAATGCTAGACTCGTGTCTTGCTCACTGGAATATTTTAGAGGCTGCAATGGGGTCAAAACCAGATGTTGTCCTCAGCAGCGCTCCTCCAAGTGCTGTACTGCTCAGCAGCTGTGCGGGGCTATAAATGAGCTACGTTTCTGTGAACATCTGTCTTGTTGCACTGCTGGTTAGGTCTGAGTTTGTATGGGATCTTGGGAAATAACAGTATTTTTTGAGATGTACCGCCTTACACACCTCACGTCTTGCTTTTCTCTCTTCTTTTACTTGATCTGTAGTTTTCTGTCTGAGGTCGAGGGCGTACTTGGGAACGTGTCTTTAAGTGCCTTCACTTGCATCCCACATCCCAAGTTTATCTCCACCAAAAGCGTACAGAGTTGAAGTTGAATTTTGGTCCCAACTGTTAAAACTCCAAAAGTTTGCAGAATCCCAGCAGAGACCTGAACCAACTTATCACACTTTATTATGTGTTTCCTTCTTAACATCTTAAATTCTAGATGAAAGGCAAGGGAAATTCCTGGGTTTTTTCATTCTGCTGGCAGTGGGAAGGTGACAGTGACACTGGGCAGGATACCCTTGCAGGTACTGCTACACAGACATGCATTTTCCACCGCAGCCACCTGCAAGCGCACCAGCATGCAGGGGGGACCCAGCAGGCCCTGGGGACACGGTGGCATCTCACTGGTGCCCTGGGTAGCCCCCGCAGGAGCTGGGGCAGTGGGAGCCTGCCCGAACCACAGCAGCAAGAGCCCCAGCTCAGCCGGTCCCAGCAGGGCCCGGGTGCAGGGTGCCTGCAGCAGGTGCAGGGTGCCTGCAGCTGGTGCAGGAGGGGCTCTGTTGCAGCTTCCATCTCTGCCCCGTCTTGCTGCTGTCTCCAGGAAATCTTTCCAGTCATGTTTCAGTTTACTTAGTTGTAAAGTGAATGCAAGTCCTTTCTACCTCTCCGACCTCTTTTTCTATGTAATGTTACGGGAATGTGTGGAATCCAGAACTGCAGTTTAAAACTAACGCCAAATCACAGAATCGTTCAAAGAACTGGCATAAAAATAATGTCTTGACTTGGGAGACTTTCAATCTGCTTTTCCCTTTTTTCTTTTTTTACTGTATTCAAGATTTCTCATGCTTCATCTTAAATAATATTACTTTCCACATAGAGATGATACAACGAGGTTCCCACTAGCTGCAGCTCTAGGAAGAATCCTAATTACATTTAAATACCCGAGGCTAACAAATAGCTCGATTAGCATCGGCAAAGACCGCTTGTAGTTGATAGTTTGTTCATGATGTTATAAATAGACCTGTCAGAGCTCTAACATGTGCCAGGCAGATATTTGATCTTTAACATTGACTGAGCTTGCAAGCCTAGGAAAAGAGAGTGACTTATATCTAGAAAAGATTGCAGTTAAGAATAATGATGTAGCCAGAAACAATAGCGGTCTTTAACTCATTAAATTGGTTAGACCCTGTCCTGTTACCTGATGGAGGCAGAAGCGCATGGGAAGCGAGCCGAGGAGAGCACGGCCAGGGCGAGGAGCAGCCTGGGAGCCGGGGTGCGACGGCGTGGGCAGGGGTCAGCCTGTGAGCGGCACTCGGAGAAAAGGGTGGTGCTGCCCTTTGCGGCTGCCTGATTTTAGAAATGGCTGCAGCTGATGTGTGTCCCTGTCCCCACAGAGCTGCGTGCTTTAAATAGTTGGTGGCTGCACACTCTGGGGATGTACATCTATCATGTTGTCATCTGCCATCCTTAAACTGAGATACATACACCTTGCTAACATACGCAGTACAAGCCAGTAGATTATCTGTAGCCTGTTGTGTTACTTCAACTTTTGGGTACATATATGCATTATGTGTTTCTTTAGATATTCTCCAGTACAAAGCACGGGGTATGTGGTGCATTCGGAGGTAGGGGATGCAGGGGGGGACCCACGTTCTCGCAGCGCTGAGCTCCCTCGCGGTTTGGCTGGAGCTGGCGATGTCTCTGTTAAGGACAACTGCGTTTTGCTACCAACTGTTCAAGGTGCCTTCTCATGATGACGGATGCATTGTATCTAAGACAGCAGGGGAAAAAAAGTATTCTGTCAGGAAGAAAAATACAGACAGGCAAAGTTTTGAGTCCTTTTTCTCTTGTCTCCCAAACCTCAGCTCTTGTCATCCTCTGCTCGTTCCTGCTGCCGTGCTCCCCGTTTCTCCACAGCCCAGGCAGGTGGGACTGGCTTCAACCTGATGGACGCCTTTGGCCTCCAAACTCCACGTTGCCCTGAGATGATTCCCTTTGAATTCAGAGAACCAGGCATATAATATATATGAAATCCTTACGCTGTGATTATGTATTGCCTGTTTTCCATCAAATTTTCAAGTTTACAAATATCACCTTTAGCAAGTTTATACTTTGTCTTAAAAGGAAGAAACATTACTCTTGTCAGTATTAGTCAAACCAGAAAAATACTTTCACTCTATTCCCTTCTTCCTACTTAGTCATCTATCCAGAAAATGTTTAGAGAGGAGACCTAATGTATTTCTGAATGATCTCCCCTGGGAACGATGCTCGGAGTGTTTTGTGCCTGCGTTGTCACCGTTGCCTGTGTAGCGCTTCCCCCCTTTCCCAAGGTGTTACGGACCTGCAGGCAGAAGTACTTGAATGCTATTTAAAAATATCTTCTTGCACATGCCAACAAGAATGCTTAGAATTAAAAATCTAACATAATTAGCGTTTTTGGGAAAATGCTGTATAATAATAATAGTATATTGGCAATTTTTCATAAGCCTGATGGCTTGCGGAGCTGCTAATTAACTGTGAGTTTTCTTTGCCAGCACTACAGGGAGACACTTCATGAGGAAAAATGTAACTGAAGCCAAAGAGTGACTGTCTCAGAAACTCGCTCTGTCTGCCACAGGCAAATACCGAGCTTGCTTGCTGCCGCATGCTAAAATAGTGTGTTTGGAGATGCTTGCTGATTGTAGCATCAGCGAAGGAAAGCCTGTGGAATTCTCCATCTTAGCTAACTCTGAGGCTGTCTGGGAGTCCTCCCAGGCTGAGTTTGAGTTTTGATCAACTGAAACATCACTTTGTCTTGCATGCGTAACACATTGGTCAGACGGCTGTAAGGGATTTCTGGTGTGGTGTATGGGGCAGCACGTGTGCTCAGTCCCCCTGTTAGAGGATTAGATACTCAAGTGATGAGTATCTATTTCTAAAGTCACAGGAATGGCTGCCTTTTAACTCTTACTTTTCCTTTATTTTCAAATGGTCTATAGACAACTGAAGCATTTAAACAGTGAAGAAAACTCTACACAGAACCTTTTTTCCCCTGGGTTTTACTCTCTTAGCTGTGACTGAAGGATTCTTGAAGTGAGAGCGGAGTCAGGGCTGTAACCTGCAACCAGACGTGGACAGAAGGTGGCCCAGTTACAGTCTGGATTGATTTTCAGGCTTAGTTGTGAATTTGGGGCTTGGGGCCAAACAAGAATGAAAGTTTGGATCTCATGATGATATGAACTGATATGAACTTTCAATTCTATGTATTTCTATTCTATAGGTATTTGTGATAAAAATGGAATTAGTCAAGGGGAAATATTTCAGAAAAGCTTGCTAAAAGCTAACAAGAGATTAAAAGAGACTTAAGTCAATTAATCGTGCAGATTATTGCAATGTGACTGTCAGTTATTCCCTACCCAACTTGTTTCACCTACCAGTCAACCGCTTGTGTACCTTGTTAGGCCACCTCAACGTTGCAGTGCTCGAGTAATTCCCTGCAGCACCTTGATGCTGACAGCCTCAGTTCTTTTCATCCAGTCTGATTTACCCTCTTGGTCTTCAATATGATAGTCACCTTAACTTTTATTTTTGTTAATCAGAGCATTTTGCCTCAATAGATACAGTTTAGGGTGCTAAAGAGAGCACAGGTTTCAGGGAGGAGTTTGCCCTGGTTGTTGGCGAGCAGCTGCTTTTGCTGTGGTGATGCTGGGTCATCCCCCAGTACATCAACTGGGCGGCCCTGGGAGGAGGAGGAGGAGGAAGGGTACAGCTGTAGAGGACACATATTGTGAATTAAAGTGGAAAAAAAGTTCTGTGCTTCGTTTGTTTCACTGTAGGATTTCTCACCTGCTGAAATAAAGTGACTGTTTGGCTCATGGTTGGATGAAAAATACAGGAGCACTATTGCAGAGTTCTCTTCCAGTGCTTTCTCTTAGGAGATAATTAACTCCCAAGAATCTGATAGTTTTGCATTAGGATTTGAGATTCAATCTGGGGTTTTCTTCCCCCCCCCCGGACAGGCTGACTTCTTTTCTTGCTGTGTGCAGTAATGAAGGGGAAAAGCTATCTCAGTCCATTGAGAAGGACGCACTCGGGTTCCCAGCACAGCAGAGGACGGGTGTGCGCTCGCAGTGCGGTGCTCAGCCTGTGCCTGCATCCCCACCAGCAGCAAGGGAGGGTGTGGGTGGCACCTTGTCTGCGGGAAGCTTGGCAGCTCAGGGCCTCTGCTTTTAGAAAATATCGTCTGCACCAAAGTTCCCAATCCCCCGTGGTGAATTATTATCTCTCTTCCAACTTCCCAGCTTGCCTCAGCCCTTCATGGAGAAGAGCTGGGCTGCAAATCAAAGCTTTCACTAGCAGAAACTCATTAACTTATTTTGGATACTTTGGCAGAACTTTATCTCTAGAAAAAGAGATGCTCCCAAATACGGTATGTTAAAAAAATAAAATAAAATATGGCAGTTGGTCTGTGGTCAGTTGCTCGATTTATAGCAAATTATTCTATGACAGCTGTGACTGATGGCAGCTCCAGCCCAGTGCAGCTGAATGTTCTGAGACAGCAACTTTGTCAGGGGTCTCCAGTGAAAGCCCCTGTTTGTCTTTGGGGCTGGGGTTTGAAAGAGGCAGGTAACATCCCATGTCGGAGCTGCCTAATTAATCTTTCTGTGCAGGGATTCCCTCTGGCGTTATCCCCAAAGTCCTACTGTGTACAGTCGTTGCCATGGCAATGATAAAAGGCTACTCTGGCTGGCTGCCTTTCTCCTCTTCATATTTTTCTCAAGAAAAATAAAAGCTGAGACATACTTTAGAGCAGATGTGCTGCCTGTGGAAACTCTGATCTTAGTTTAAAGGTCTCCTGAGGAAAACGTCCTTTTGTCCATCCCCAGCTACCTCTGCTCCCTGATGCATCACCCCGATTTCGGGCAGACTCACTTGGCTCGGGCTGACGTGCCGCAGCAGAGCCGTGGGGCTACGGCTGTGAAGTGCGAGCCCCCAGCTGGGAATGGGTGGGCTTGGACAGCCGGGGTGGGGACTTTGATCCCCGGGGAGCTACAGACACCCCCTGGCAACATGGACGAGTCCTTTGAGATCTGCATGATCAAAGGGATTTAGATCCAAAATGTTTTTATATAGATAGTCAGGCACTGGACGGGAGGTTTGGGGTTTTTTTCCCTCTAAAAGTATTTGAGCAGTTTCAGTTGCCTTTTGTCTCATTTGAACACCTAACCAGCTCTGGCACATCTTAAAATCCAAGCAGGTGTCTATCTGCCTTTTCAGGTACCTAAATACATTTTAAAATTTTCCTCATAGTACACTCTGTTCATTTTCTTCTCTGTAAAATAGAGTAGGAAGGTTCAGAAAGGATAAGGTTAATTCCTAGCAGTGAGGAGAGGTATGAGGACTATTTAAGAATAAAAAAGGATCATGTATGTGAAATTGCTGTGAAGTCTTTTACCCAAATAAGGTGTTTAGCAGTGACTACTACAGGCATCTTTCTATTGCTTGCAACTGCATTACTGACATATGCTGTGACTCCTGGTTAGGAAAACATAACTGATGCTGAAGGATGCTTTTATATCAGGTCAGTTCAGTAGCAGCACAAAGATGATGACTGACCTGTGGGCTTAGGAAAGAAGTCAGTCCAGAGGCGTGCTCAGAATAAAATCCTAGAGACAGGTACAATCTCAGCGCTGGTATCACTCCTATGGTGGCATCAAAGCTTAATATTTGGAAAAATACCTCCCAAGAGTTCCCTGTAGCTATTCAGACACTCCTTCACTCTTCACCTCCTCAAGGCAGCAGAGTTTCTGTCCAGAAAGGAGCTCTAATGCAAAACAGTCACCAGCTTCTCTGTTGAACATCTTTCCTGCCACTTCTGCGCTGGTGAAAATGGAAGGCTTTAATGGAATTTTTCAAATTCTGGTGGCTATAAGCCTTTTATACAATGCTCTCAAACCCTCTCATTCTCCAGAGCTGGTGCTTAATAAAAACAGCAAACCAGGTCTTTTCCTGCGGCTGTGTTACCCTTGTGCCTCCCTGTGGCTTCGACTTTTCAGAATGCATCCGTCAAAAGTCAGCATATGCTTTTTTGCACTTGTAACTATAAATAAGGCTGCTGACACCAGAAAACCTTTTCCAAAGACTTCACTTTAAAAAAACACAAAAAACTATTAAGTAGGATCATTTATGACTTTGATGTTTGTACATTGTATGTTAACATAAAGCTGCAGGATTTTATGATCTCTTTGGGTTAAGTTTGAAATGATGATAAAAAGCTATGCACTCCATAGCTTGAGGGTATGTTTATAGAACCTTCCAAATTTCTTTATCTACAGAAAGATAGTCCTTCCGTTCACAGATCTCCAAACACTTTCTTAGTAGCTGTATTTCATTTCAGAGCCTACAATGTTATCAAGAAGTCTTTTGTCACCCTATACACGGTAACACTTCTGTGGTTGTATGGTATTTTTTTTTTAAATAGATCCCATGTTTTTTATTTCTTCTATCTAATATGTTCCTGCAGGGCCGTTCAAGCATCCTGGTATCACTGGGTGCACAGGGTAGAAACACGGCTATGGTGGGCCACTGGCCCTGCTCATTACGTCTTGTCCCCACATCACCTATGCCCTGTCAGGTGAAGTTCAGAAGCGTTCACGTTCAAACACCGCCCCACGTAAAGAGACGACTCACAAGCCTGGTAGATGACACATCGTTGCACCTACGGGCTGAAGCTTTGAAAAATCTCAACTGGAGAGCAGCTCAAGCTTTATATGCCTGTGTGGATATGCCTTAGCACAAGGCGAGGGACAGCCTTGTGCTCAGGGACTCTTAGAAAAACTAAATCAAAGCCTTCGCATCAGGGGTAAAGTCAGTGTGCAAAAGTTACACTTCTGTGTTTAGGGCAAGTGGTCACGAGTGAGAAGCCACACTGGCTGTCTCAGTGTTCACGTCCCCGTGTGGGGCAGAGCTCAGAGGGCTAGAATATTTTTTTTGTCATACAAATGGAGAAACACAAACAGATAAGGAATTGTGGTTGAATGTGACCATGTAAGTGATGCTCCCAGTAGCTTGAAGAAAGCTTAGGGAAATATTTTAAGGTATTTTCAAGAAGCACTTTTTTAACCCATAAAAACCACTGGCTACAAAACTGAACAGAGAAAGAAATGTTTCAGGCATCCTATGCTGCTAATCAAAAGAATTTCAAATTTTTGTGTTACATACTAAAGTATCCAAAGGTCAATGGCAATTTAAAAAAGAATGTGTTCAGTTCATAGAGAGGTTCTGAACAAAAATACAACACCAAAGAGTTTGCAGATACTTACCCTGTTCCAGACTGTTTAATAAATGTTACAGACAGTCGCCTGGAATGCCAGAACTCACCCTATTAGCAGTAACTGGTGCGGAGTTTTCATGTGGGAAAGCTGTAAAGCAGTGGGATTAGCTGCTTCGCGTCCTTGGTTCAACTTGTGATTGCCAGGGCTTGGGCACAGAGTTGCACAGCCCGCTTTCTTTCTCCATGTTCAGATAAGATGTGTCATGTGTCTTCTCCAGCGCGTCTTTGTCATTGCTGGTAAAGGTGTCATAATCTGGCCTTGGCTTGCAAAGTTGTTTCCTATAAATAATTGGGGGTTATGTTTTGGAATTGAGCTAAGGGAAAAACTCTGCCATACTTTGCTGCTTATACTAAAATCTCTCTTTTCTGAAATGCATCTTTCTCTCATTACTGTGTCCAAGTGGGGAAAAAAAGGTTGCATGGTAACGAAGCAATGTCATAACAGGTATGTAAACAAGGAGAATCAGGTCAGTCCTGAACATCCCTTATTTTATATGCTGTCAATCAATAAAATGCCCTGGGAGTGATGGAGTGAGCTTGTAATCAGTGCAGAACAGATATGTGAATCTTGTTTAATCCTATTTGACTTGTCATTTTAATGGCTTGGTTTTCAGGGTGAGCTGTTGCATAGGACTCCAAGAGATGCTGCTGCTTTTAGATTCCTGTAGTTTCATATGTTGTGTAATTGCTAAACAAGCCACAGTCTGCAGAGTTGACTTGCTGTGAATTCTTTAGTTATTCCTCCTGTGCCTTAGTTACTACTCATATCAATGCAGAACTCAAAAGCCACATCACAATCTAGATAATGAGTTGAAAATACCTTATCAGAAAGAAATTTAGATCTAAAATCAAGATTTCCCCTCATTTAAATGTGCTTTGCATCTGCATTTCTTTAAAGCCAAATGATTTGGGGGCCAGGAAGCCTTGTTTGCTGAATTACTTGGTACTTAGATGCTGTTTGAACCACTAAATAATAGATCATCTGTGCTACAGAGACTAACAGCAATGACAGCTTTTCTTCTGTGCTTGACACCAGTCATCAGCTGCCTCCTGTCTGTCTTGCTCAGCTGCCATTCTCATTATGAAAAAAGGTTTGGCTCCATAGTTGACTTTGCAGATGACCAAGAATGGTGCTTATCCTTCTGCTTTTGACGATCTGGAAGAGCAGCAGGAGAGAGATAAACTGGAGACTATACAGCTTCTCTCAAAGTTCCCGTGGTGAAAGACCATCAGTAGCAAGTAAAGACTGTGGACTAGGTCAGCTGCAACAGCCTTTGTTCTGCACTGTGATTTGTTCCCTGGTGAAAAAAAAAAAAAGTCTTCATTTCTTACCACTGTCCTAAGCATGAAAAGCCCATGAGATGGAGCTCATACGGGAGAAAGAGACTGGAGGACAGAAAAGGGAAAGCTACCATCTGCTTTTGGTCATGCGTCAGTGGCCAAAACCGGGGAACTTGGCAAAGAGGAGCAGAGCCTGTGTGGTAAAGCAGGAGTTATTAGCCTTTTGGGGCAGTATTGAGAGTTCTCTGTTAGTGCATTAATTCTGAGAATCCCAATGGATAAAACTGATCTTTTTTCATTACTTTGAATGCTAGTTGGGCCTAATTTCCACTACCCAAGTAGTGGTCTGTTTGATTCCATGTTACTGTAGTTTTTAGTTTCTTTTGTTTGTAGTAATTTTGTTTACATGCCTTTCATATCTCGTTTTATCAACTCTTTGTGACGTATTAGAATGGTGAAATGTGCATAGATGACCCTTTCCAGGCACCACCCTTGTACCCCACTTACCATCAGTGCAGCGGGTGGAAGTCGGGGTGCTCTGCCCAGCCCCGCTTCCCCCAGTGCAGGCCTTGCCCCCCGCGTGCACTTCCCAAGGCTGCCTGTTTTGTCACTGATATACCAGCAAACCTGGGAATCAGTCTCCCTTAGAAAATGCAAAATACAAAGTATTGTTACAGTTGACTGCACCCATCCCATTCCTGTCTTTTATAGTAAGTGTCCTTTAAACCTAGACCTTAGGGCTTTTTGATCTCCTGACCCTATTTGAACATGGCTTTAGATAAGAATTGCCCTTCTAGTCCAAACTCATACTGCCTGTAGCATCTGGGAGGTATTATCCATTCAGGCTTGTATTTGAATGTTAGGTACTAATTTCAGACAAGTGTCTATCACTTGAACATAAAGTGTGCAGCTGCAGCAGCCCCCAAATGATTATTACCTCTAAGTGGCAGCCATTTGGTTCTTTTTTTTTATCCCTGTAGTATGTGTATGAGTACCTACAGTATGATTCATTTCCCCTACCTCCAGCTGGCTGAAAGGTAGATGTTTAGATCAGCGTTTACTCTAGGGCCCAGTTACAGTCAATGGGGAGTGATCCACCTCTCCAAAGGAGATCTGTCCGTCAAAGAGAAAATGGGATAAATTTCTTATTGCTCTTCACTGACTATTGTTTAGACTTGATGCCTAAATTTTTGATGGACAAAACAGGAAAAATGAATCCCAAACAAAAAGTTGATGTGATAGAGGATGTTTGTGGCCCCACTCTGTGCTACCAGTGGTTAGTAAGTATGGAAATGCATCTCCCTGTCCCTAAGGTAGCTGCTCTACTTGTCACTAAATGTGACCATTGCTTTTACTTCCCTCTTTTAAAGCAGTGTCTAACATTAGGCTTCAGGATCCCTTTTTTGTGGCCAGTACAGAAGTGATCTATTTTAGAGCTCCTGAGGAACCAATGATTCAAAGCAAAACCATTTCTCTCTGTCATTGGAAGAGTGAGGTAGGACACCTTGCTTAGGACCTCATTTAGTAACTGCGGCAGCTACTAACTGAACTCCAGGGCCATGTGCCGGAGTGGCAGGCAGCTCTCTTACGTGTGTGTAGGAAAATTAGCTCTTTCTGGAGGCAGTTGAGTCTCAATTATTTGTTCAATTGGTGATTGCTTGCTGACTCATTCAAAATTTGGCATTATTCAGCTGGGTTGGGTGTTCAGGTTGTAACTCAGATCACTGACTTCGTTTTCAAAGCAAAATGGGCTGCAAACCAATATGAAGGTGTGTAAGCTTTGAGAGGCTTTGGGGAAAACTCTGCACGTGACCTGGGTATCTTTAAGAATTAAAAAAAAAGCTCAGTTAAGCATGCAATCTTAGTAAAATATAGGGGTTTTTTTCATTTGTATTGAACACTACTAATGGTTTGATGTAGTTTCTGCTCAGTACTATGCTTATTACTCAGTACTATGTCATTCTGCAACTGTTTAGAGCATTGGTTCTCTTGCATGTGATTCCTTACTTAGCAACTGCTTTACCACAGTGGGAAGTAATTTCACAGTTAGACATGGAACATGAAGGTGCATCACAGGCACACATTTCTAACCAGAAACACTTTGTATACGTGAAAGGTTAGGCTCAGAGAATGGATTTTTCTTGCAGTTTCTGGTTAAATGCTCAAACTGATCTCAGTTCTCAAAACATGAAAAAAAGTGTGTTTTCTTCGGTCTGAATTTTAAGAAGCATCTGGTTTTCGTCAAAAGGATTCAGTTATCCCAAAGACCCTGCAACTCCTGATTTAGGGTCATTGCCTAGGAGAAGTCTGTTTTACCATTGTGATTAGTGCATCCCTGTGAGTATGAGGCAAGAAAATCCCACAAAAGTCCCATGACCCCTATACCCTAGCAATGAGTACTGTGATCAGCTGAACAAACTGTAGTGTTAAATGTCTTTAAAAATGGCAACCAAAATAGTCCCATTTATTACTGCAGTTGGCTGTCCCCTGATCCTTGCATATGCCTGTCTTAGAAGGAGCATGTTAAAAACCATTGCATGCACTGTGAGAAGGAGGCCCTTATATGTATATGTGTGTGTAAGTAAAGGCAATTTTCAGATCCCAGTTTCTACCTTTGTATTAAACTGATTTTTTTTAAATTACTTGCCTTGACTTCTGCTGCACACGTTATGATAAATCACTCCTGTTGACGCGTGTTGTGACTTGCACCATGATGCTGTTAGAAAATAGTCATGTCACATACTTGTGCTCCGAGCTGGCTTCATAGGCCATGCAACGCCAGACAAAGAAACAAGTGCTCCTGTGCACAAGCAGTAACTCTCCAGCACGTCCTCCTGCTCCACACTTTTGCTTTCAACTCAGCTTTCCCATTTTTCTTCAGTATCTGTAACCTTATTATCTAGTGATTATGATCTTCACCTCCGCTGTAAAGTGTGCTCCAGCCATCTTTATCTGCTGCCTTGACTGCAGTCACTTCTTTTCTGGACTCCAGATCTCAGTTTGTAGGATTTCTGCATGCGGAGGATGATGCTGGTGTTTCTCTCAGGCTCAGGTTCATCACTTTTCCTAGTAATTTAGTAGCTCGTAAACTGGCAAAATGGATGTGGTTACAGCCTGCTAGGGGCAAAGCTCTGGACCTCAGGAGACCGCTGGTTTAGAACACATTTTTCTAACCTTACAACTCATTTTTGGTAAATAATCTTAGATTTGTTTAAAACAGCACATATTACAGTAAGACCTGCATGCCAGTGCATGAAGTGAGATTTCAGGTAGCCAGTCTTTTTACTGAATGCAAAATGTTTGTATTTGGATGAGGATTTTCCTCTAATTATTTCATTTTGCTGGAGACACAGTGGTGTTTATTCACGTTGGTGTAATTCTAATGACATAAAGTGAACTATGCTAATGACTAAAAATTTTCTCTATGGGGATTTGGACATATCTGTAAAGGAAATATATTTAGAATTAGATTTTTTCTGGTATATATACAGCACAAGAAATATAAGACTTGCAGGGAGACGATTTGCTATATTGTATGCTTGCACTTACTATCATTGAAAAAAATCAACAAAAGTCTTGCTCTTTTGAGCAGTGCTTTGCATTGTACTCTTCTAGATCAATGATGGTTATGTTATGCTTTCATACTATCTGCAAGAGTAGGCCACAACATTTTTTCCTACAGGCACTGGATTGATTTTTTTTATTGTTATTGTTCTTAAACTATATCATAATGTAGGTTTATCAGAGGAGAAGCCTGGGGGCAATAGATCTCCTCATGGCGCATACAGAGCTTGGGAGATGTGAGTGTTTTTATTCACTGAGTGATAACTCATAAGTGTGATGAAGAAAAAATGCAAGAATAGTGTTCCTGTAGGTGTGTATTTTCGAAGGTGAAGAAGCAGCACTGAGATGATCTGAGCAGTGTCTCACATGGGAGGAGAAAAGGGCAAAGAGGTCCTGGTACCAGCAGGAGCACCTTGTGGGGGGGCTGCTCGCCCCGTCCCATGTGTCTTGAGGGCTTTGGTTGGGCAAAGCCCAATCCCAGTTCTCGTGCTTCTGGCATGCAACAACAGTAGCTGGGTTACCTTCTCCAGGTGATAACACGGGATTGCGATACTTCTTGCTGGCCCTCCTGGATACGCTTTGCAGGAGGAAGCCCGTGAGGGCTCCCAGGGTGCCTGGTTGCCTCTTATCAAGAAAGCCTGTCCCCTTCTCCTGCTCTGGGAACGCCTTGTGTCTCCATAGCTGAGAGCCCAGGGGAAGCCTGGGGGAGTGCAGCCCCCAGGGCAGTGTGACACATCATCACATTGCATTTATAGATATAGAAGAACTTCTAATCACACAACATTGTTTGCTGCCGTCGGTGAGAACGAGAGGCAAGCTCTCTGCTGCAGGGGTGCTCCCTGTGTTGGGCAGCGCGCTGCTGCTTGTCTTCTGCTGAATCAGCAGATTTCTTTGAGAGCAGAGTCTACGTGAAGCAGTTCCAGTGTAACTGCAACCTCTATCAAAACATGCCTTTTTCTGATTAAGTATTGTCCACAAAGAGAACATTTTTTCTGTTTCTTCTCCCCACTTAAAACCTTAATTTTCTGTGCTTGCTGTCTGAAAGCATGCAGCACTGCAGCCTTGCTTGGACAGCGTGGTGAGTTCAGAGAGGGGGAGATAAGATGTCAAAAAGCTTCAAAACATTCACAGCCTACTGCTGGGCTTCCCAAACTTCACCAGGGTTTTCTGGATAACTTTATCTAGCCTGCTGCTTTTTACCCTGGGGATTATCTCGGTAGCATTACAAGCTCCATGCAGTGCAGGTTCAGGGCTTTCAGGCCACCAACTTGATATCTGCTCCCTACACACAGTGCGAACTTTGGCAATCGGCCCCTAAAAGACTAGAATATTATTAGAAAGCATTTGCATTAAAAAGCATATACAAAACTGAGAGCAACATCCCATGCCTGAAGCCTTGGCAAAAGTCCACCTGAATCCAGACCGAATCGGCTCCCTGAGCACCGTGGACTGCGGGTCCCCTGGAGGGACTGAGACCATCCAGGCTGGACCCTTGCTTTGGGACAATTTTAATGTTTGACATCTATATCAAATACTTTCTATGATCTCTTCAGGTGGAGTGACATGGAGCTTGAAAGCTAAGATTGGGAATAGGATCCAGATTAGATAAAAACTGCCTAAAACAAGGTAGTGTGCTCTCCTGCACCTTCCCGCGCTCTGTCGCTCTGCTTTCATTGCACTACTCTCACTCCTCCCTCTTACAGTTGTGAACACTTGTTCAGAGACCACTTTCATCCTGATTATCTGTAATGAGGAGTAGAAATGACTGTCCAGCTAATGGCTTTTGCTCTACAAATATATTGCATTTTTCTAAATTAATTTTGGAATCCTGGGTAGCAAAATAAATTTTTCTAGCTTTTCAATTTTTAAAAAGAACAAATATCCCGGTTTGGGACTGCATAAAAAATTATCACTCTTCAATTGCATCATATATTGCTTGAAGTTAATCACATTTGAAAATGTTACCTAGATGCAAGCTGTTATTTCCTAACCTACAGCAGAGTTTATGGCAATGTCACTGTGCCTGCTTCATACGCAAATTAAACGTCCGTAGATTGTTGCCCTTCTGCAAATGAGAGCAAATGAAGCAGCTTTACAGAGAACCATTTTAGCATGACTTAATGCAACTTCTTTTCCACTTTCAGGCTTTTTAAAGAGCTGAAGGCATGGCCACGTTTGTCTCAGGTCAGACATTCCGTCTGCCCTCCTCCCCTCTGCCTTCCTTCAGGCTCTTCCAGCAGCTGCCAGCTTTGCCAAGCAGCTATCTGTAGGAGTTTGTTGGAGGGTTTGTTGCGTTTCTTTATGGCATAGGCTTTAGGTGAAGGAATGGATTATACAGTTCTCTACTACTGACTGCAACTCAATTCACTACTTGTTTTTAGAAATTGCTGACAGGTTCAAGAGTGGTATTCATCTACATCAAGGTGCATCCTTCAATCTCATCTTTACCTTTGCAGCTACATGGTGCATCTCTCCTAAAGTCTTGTTCAGCTCACCTTCCTTTGTCCTCCCACCCCAACAACTGCAAGCTTTTATTAATTCTTTGGTTGTCTTGCAGAAGCCAGGAATTATGCCATTGCTTTTGATTAAGAATCACACTTTCCCAGTTATTTCCATGCAGTTCTTGTAAAGATTATAAAGAGATTTTGTAGCAGCCATTAATTCTTCTTAGCCCATCCTCCATATTTTACAGAGTGATTTTGGAGAGATGAATGTGCTTCAACTGAGGGTTGATGCAACCTTTTACTGTTTTCGGTGCTGAAATATAGGTTAAACTATCAGATAATGCTGCCTGGTTCCAGCAGTTTTACTCCTGGCTAGGCAGGGGCTTGCCGTATGAACCCTAATTGCTTACGCTGTTTTTAAGACTAGAAAGTAAGTTACATTAATCACTTTTTGCAAATAATTTCAAAGTTATAAACCATTGATCAATAAAGGTGAGAGAAAAGACTGGGGCCTTCGGGGAACAGGTAATACATTCATTACTGTGAACAAATTCAATACAAGGAATGAATCAATGTCATAACTTGCTAGGAATGTATTACATATTGTCCCACATAATCTAGTGCAGACCAGACTGGTATTTCTTTCATGCGGTATCTGAAAAATGATTGTCCTTCCTCCAGTGAATTGCTGTTTGATATTTTCTGCAGAAGAGAATGTGAAACAATAATGAGAGGGTCAAATGCTGCCCTTCCCTAGGCACGTAACCAGCTTGCTCAAGTCTGCAGACTACCTGCCAGCATCTCGCTGTGTACCTAAATCCGGTATCAATGAGAGCCCTACAGAATTGCAGCCCTGAGCCACTAATACCAACAGCAAGATAAGTGCATTGCATGTCATAGAAGGGATAGAATAAAAAAAAATTAAAATAGATGGCAATTATTTAGAAAGGACTGTACTGGGGGATGCCTACTAGGATGCACATAAACCATTTGCTGTGCAGTGTTACGGTCTCTCAGATTCTTCTGAATACAGATCTCAGTTAATCTCAATTATCTTTTCCCAGATTGTTTCTTCCATGCCGGTCTCCCCTCTGCAGCACCCGCGCTCTGTTCACAGGGAGAGCCGAGCAGCTCTCGCGGGCACTGGCAGGAGCCTCTCTGGCCCAGCCTGTCTGGGAGAAGGGAGCTTGACAGGCACCCGATCCATCATCTCACTCCTTCACCTCAGCCAGTCTGCCATCAATGAGTATGTGGCATTCATTTCTCAGGTGTGAATAATTTTAAGGAGACCTTTTCTTCCTCTCTTCCCTCCTCAAAACCAGTATATCCTTTTTCAGAAACCCCGGAAAAGTATGTACTTTGGTCCACACTGTCCCAACAGGAAACAAACAGCAAAAATATCTCCAGTTAGTTAATAGGTGAAAGGTCTCTTATTCTGGAAACTCATCCTGCGGGTGTTATGATTGTCTTTTTTGGGTGCCTTCTTTCTGAAGTCTGTAGTACAGCAAAAAACCCAAACCAGAAAATTTCTGGATTATTTTCAGAGTCTACCGTTACACTACAAAGTATCTTAATCAGCCTCAGCTTCACAGTATTTTTTTCCTTATAAAGACAGGAAAGTCATTGAAAGTCTGCTGGAGAAAATAGGGGAGGATTTGAGAAAACATTTTTCTTAAGAGCCATGTAAGCTCTATATACTACTGAATGTCATCAATGTAAAAAAAAAAAGCCAACCAACGGAATACCCCAAACCACAAAAATAGCTTTCATGGTTGATGTGAAAAATGTGCAAAACTGGGCACCTTGTATGAAGGTTCAACCTACCTTGCGGTTTTATTATTCTTTGGATTCTTTTTCTTCAAGGGAATGTAACACATTAGCCATACTAATCCCCTTTCACCATCTCATCTCTCTGGATACATTCAGACTTACAATGATTATTGATTAAAACACTTCAGAACCTAAACAATGTCAGGGAGAGATGTGGTTAAAGTTTTGCAGTGTGGGGCAGTGGAATGGAGCAATAAAAAAGAAAAAAAATCATCCCACAAACTCTTATTTGCTGCTGGTGGTAAACAGATTAATACATTCATTAGACTAAAAAGCCAGACAATGAAAAAGTGAGTGAAAAAAATTTAAATTATTTAATGTGCATAATAAATGCATGAATCAGACAGCATTAGACTCCATTAGCAAAGTGCTGAGTGTCTTCTGTGCTGACTTCTCATTATTGACTGATTTGCTTGAAGCCTGAATGCTAAAAAAACCCCTAACCAGATATCAAAACATGAAAAAATAGTGCAGAACTTTGAAGCATTTTGCACAAACCAGGCTCTCTTTCATGGTCTGCAGACCATATGGTCAGGTTCTGGTTTGCTTTAACTTTTCCTACTTCGTTGTTGTTGTTGTTGTTAGGTGTGGTGGGATCCCCGTGGGGAGATGGTGCCGTTCAGGCTTCCTCTCCTCACGGTCCTATTTCCAAAAAGGGCAAGGTGAGGCTTCTGTGTGTCAGCTCAGGAATGCCAAAGTTGCCATGCGAGGGCTGAGAGTGGCCGTAGGCCCACGCCGGGTGGTCAGGCACCCACCTGTAATTCTGGTATTTCAGTGGCTTCGTTTTTAAAGCTGGTCCAGGACACGTGAGCGAAGAGGCAGCACATCTGATAACTGGGTCCTGCTGCAAGGCGTGGGGTGAGAGTAGGTCAGAGTTGAGCCTTGCCTGTCCCGCTGTGCCCGTAGGCGGTGGTGAGCGCATCTCCCCGTGCTGCAGCCGGCAGGCACAGGACGCCGCGGTCAGCCGGTCTGGTGCGAGAGGCAGCTGCGCAGGGTCCAGGGATCTGAAGAACAATGGAAGGATGACTGGGCACGCCTGCAGTAATAAAGGACTTCCTGAGGCTTAAGGTGGCAGTTTTAGTCATAAATAATTATATTCACTTCTAAGTCTTCATAGCCTGTCCTGTAACTTTTTACACTGTTACTCATAGTCCGCTCCAATGCCAGGAGTTGCATGAGCTTCAGTACTAACATTTCTGCAGAAAATTTCTCTGTATTTCAAAATCTGTCATTAATCCAAATTGGTAAAGAAAGATTTTTATTTTTTTTTTAAATCCAAAAAGGTTGTATTCAAAAATGTGTTGAAGCACAGCACATAGTTGTTAAACATCTTTTTTTAAATTTCTCTTAACCTCCGATGGTGTTGTGCTTTGTGACATGTAGGCAGTGATGTCCAGCCAGGTTTGAGAGCTCAGTGGTTGCCTTGTTGTGTGCCCCGTAAGAGAGTTCAGCATTAGCTTTGCATAAAACTTTAAGATCTTCCTGGACTAGTGATTAGGCTCCGTATTTGTTCTAGCAGGGCCCAAGCCTGCCAGTAAAACACAAGATTTGGGGTTGGTGGTGGAAGCTGAGCTGCGTTGTGGGCATCGGCAGGGTTAACTGCTGCCTGGGCACTAATGGGGCTCTCCCTCCCAACAACTCTTCTTTCTGCAAATCGGTGTTTTGCCACTGTGCAACATATCTCTGATCTCTTAAAACTACATTTGAGTGGTTTCCAGCTCTGGCTGAAGGGATAAAATACTCTGTACTATTTGTTAGACTAAGTAACAGCAACAAATCAGTGACCATAGCTAATAACAGCAAAAGGTATTAAGGGGACAGTGAGCATCAAGTACAATTTGCAAGGGCCTTTAGGTGTCAATTAATTGTAGCCAGGATTCTGCTGGGGGTTTTCTTGCCTCATGTAATCACTGTGATAAAGACAGGGTTGGTGCACAGTGGTGTGGTTTCTCCATAAGATAAGCAATGGGTTATTTCTTTTGGATTATATCCAAAGCAGCTGAATAATGCTGAACTGGATTTCCTATCCCTCGTTCCAGCCCTACGCCAGCTATGTTAGTACTGAAGAGCATCACGTACCATCTGTCCGCACTAGTGCCCAAGTTGGCAGGGGATGCTTCTGATTACAGCTGATCCTCCCTCTGCCTCCCCAGCATGGGGCATGCTGTCCAAGATTTTTGACGTACAATAAGCGACTCTGCTGCAGAGATAGCTTTAGACGTATTCTTCTCGTCATCTTTAAGTATTTTCTCCATGTTTCATTTCTCCTTGATATAATAGCAACATTATTTATCTGCCATTTGCTGTTCTCTACTTTATAAGGTACTGTTATCCTATTAGGTCAGGGAATTCAATAAGGAATAGAAAGATCAAATTAGATCAAATGAAAAGTATACTTTGTAGGAAGGAGGGTCTAACTGGGAGGAGATGTCAGAACATACAGAACAGTTTAATACTTATAAAGGTGTGGGGTAAGGCATAAGCGTCTGGTTTGAAATACTGTCAGTATGTCTGCAGAGCAAATAGAGGTTATTGTGGTGTGTGCAGGCACAGCCTCCTTAGCGTGACACCAGCAATAGCCAAGAGATGGGGGTGCCCAGGGGGAGCTGTTACCCTCATCAGTGCTGCCAGACTAAAGCCAGGGCAGGGATGGCTCCCCTGACACCACATACGCCTTTGCTTGCGGTGCAGCCGTACCTGCGATACCCTCCATCCACCTCCCAGTTTTCTCCTCCTGAACCAGCAAGCCGGTTTTACTGCACGTGTGCGTAGGGAGGCTCTGCCAGCTAAGCTGGCATGAGACCTGGGTTTGGTCTCATGAGGCTGTAGGCAGTGAGACCTCCTCTAAGCTGGCTGTTTCTGTGCCACCATGTTGTCTCTGACCTGGGCCTTCTCTGTTCCTTGTTCTTCCCCAGTTGTGTGACCTTTGTGGCACCAAGTGACTCTAGCGGAGAACACGTCCCCAGGGAAGCAGCAATTCACTGAGTTGTGTGAGTTTAACAACCCCTTGGTCCGTTCATCATCTCACTGTTGTTGTCAATACAAACCAAAAAGGCAAATTTTACATCAGATGAGGAGTGATGGTTGGTCTGTCTCTGTCCTTTGGCTCCATACTGTGATCGGGAACCACAGAAGCTCTATAGCCCACATTTGATGATGGGTACCTGTTCCTGGAAGGACTTAGACCCCCATGTATTCCTCGAGCTCTGTTGAATATTTATCACCAGTCTCTGATGGCAGTACACCTGGCGCAGCCATTTGGGTGGTTATTTTTATGTTGATTGCTGCACTGTAGTTGGGGTTTCAATATTCAGACCGGAGGCTGAGGAGGTACGAGCAGTAATCACTCCTGCTGACACACGTTCCCAGAATGACCATGCTCAAGTGATGAATTTAAGCTTTTGACACGTTCTTCACGGTAATATTAATAGTGGAGATTACTGCAGATGACAGCAAATTAGATAAGGCAGGGTCCTCCAGTGCTTACTGCCTGCCACTGAGTTAGTTTGGGCTTTAATATTTCACTTGATTGAAGAGTGGTGCTTAAAATCTGTACGGTGCCCCATATATTTAACTTTCTTCAAGAAACGGGAAAACTAGGCTTGGATTACAAACAGGAGACTGACATTCGCGTCTGTGCGACGATTGCCTGGGGCAGAACTGATGGAGTTGCACTGGTTAGGTGTTACCACCTTAGCAAATCGTGCGGAGCTCAGAGGCAGGGAGAAGTCACAACTCGTCTTCGGGTTTAGAGACCAAAACCTGGTTTGTGAACATGCAGCCCAACAGTGTTCAGCTAAGGGAGGTCAGCCAGAAGGGCTTTCCATAAAATTTCAGATATGTGACTTTACGTTGTTGGTGGTAGGGCTTTGAGGTTTTTTACGTTTGTTTTTCCTGGCTTGGTTTAGCAGGGAGAAGAAAGGGATGGCTTTGTGTTTTCTGAAGTTGATTCAATGCAAATTTTTGGTGATACAGAAGCCAGAGTAGCAAGAGAGTTTCAGCCTCAAAAGCTAAGTTGATGAAAGACAATGAGGAGCTTAATGGGAAGGCACATCCAAGTAGGAAACTTAAGGAATTGTCTTTTGTATTGGATCAGCTGTCGGGCAACATTTGTGCCATGCTGCACTGGAATGCCGGGAGCGGGCTGGCCACGATCCCTTGGGCCTCGGTGTCTGGGAAAACTGGTCTGTAGAGGTGGGAGGACAGCCACTGTCTCTTGTCAACCCATCTCTCCTAAAACTGTAGTAAACTAGAGTGCTTTGTGTAGTCAGTGCGAAGGTATCCAAAGCGGTTTTAAGTAGACGGGGAAGGCAGGGGTTAGCAGGGCACTGTTCCTGAGCAAAGGAGCATTAATTTTCTATGTGGTTAACAGCCATGGCAGCTGTTTCCGTGCTTGTGTGACTGTTTGGCTTTGGGATCCGGAGCTTGTTTTGTCCCGTTTGCATTTGTCCCACGGTCTGCATGTTGTGCCATGCTGTGGGTATACCCCTGATCTCCAGGTGGAAGGGTAGGCTGAATTAGGTCATCATTTATAGGACCCAAGGGTGATATTAGCGCTGCTTTGCTAGAAAATCTCAGCTGGTTTTTTTTGACTGCCGTTGATCAGACAGAGGCCAGTGTATTCCCTCACCCCAGTTGTAGAATACCCATTAACTCGATGAAAATTTCATTTTAAAACTTGTTCTTATAACATGACCTGGGATAATTAACTGACAACAGCATAGCTTTATAGCACACAGCTTATATGGAGATAGTGAGTCCTGGCAGCAAGAAGAGGTGAGTGCGGTGGCACAGAGTCCTTCGGGGCTGCTCTGGTTTTTGTAGAGACATTGACTGAAGGGAAAAGTTTATGGTGAAGTTAACACCTTCCCCGCCCCCCCCCCTTTTTTTTCCTGACGCTTGGCTTTAGACGAAGGATTTAAATAATTGATCATTGTTTGAATATGGAAAAGTCAGCATTATTTTCCCAGGAAAAGGCAGGACGCAATCCTGCACCAAAACCAAGAGCATCAATCTGTATATAACTTATATGTTATTTCTGTGGCCTGAGCCCCATGCAGGCACTTGCCATTCTCCTTATTTGATGCACACAAATTGCAGAGAAGGGCTCAGGTAAAACCATATATTGGCCTTCCTTATGTTTTCCTGTAGAGAATCTGCTCCCATTAAAGCTTGAAAAAACACCAAAAGTACAGATATTAGTAAGAAACCCTCCTTTGAATTATTATTGGGTTTTGGAGGAATTTTATCATTGCCCTCAGTCAACACCTGGTTGTTACAAATTGCTGTGGTTCAGCATGAGCTCCCGTAGTGTCAGAGAAGCAATCATCAGGAGTCACTCTGGTGCCTGGGGATTGCCATGGCACACGAAACAGCTGCTGCGTCTCATGGCAAATGCAGAAACAGGATAATTTCTGCAGGTTTTGCATAGTTCGTATTGGACTGATAACTTAGTGAAACTGATAGGGTCCGAAAAGTAGATATCAACCCCTTTGGTTTGCTGAAACTTAAAAGGAACCTAACAGAGATTTCAGTGTGTTGAGAGCAGGGAAGTTTATATTCGTGACCTAAATTCTTCTGGTTTTTTTTGTTAATTGATGAATGATTTATTTGCACGTACATTTCCCCTGTGTGCTCATTTCCATAAATATAAAAAGAATTACAAAGGCTTTTCTGGATTTATAGAGGACTGGTAGACATCTCTCTCTGTTACTAAATACTACATGTTTTTAGACAGCTAGCATGACTCTCTTAGCTGAATGGGTGTTTTGCTTCTCTCTGAAGCCCTGGCTGGCATCAGCTGCAGACAGCATGGTTCTTTGTACAGCGGTTAAAGCAGAATGGTAGGATGCAATCAACTAAGATAACACCAGTATAAATATGATTATCCCTTACACACTCCATAGGTTGGTCCCATATTGACTTAAGCAGATCTGTTTACTCATCAGTGTTATTTAACTACAACAAACATGTATATAAAAGGCCTAAAAGTACTTTTTTCTGCCTGTCTGAAATATCAGTTTGGTTTTGGTTGGGTTTTGGGTTTGTGGGATTTTTTTTTTTTTTTTTTTCCAAAAAAAGAAAATGGGACTAGCAACTAAAGGTTTCTAACAAATGCTTTGGGGCCTTTGGGCCTCTTTGATCCTCACTGTAGATCATTGCAATTCAGTGGCTGGTGGGTACATTTGCCTACTCACCTTGCGCCTTTCTCCAGCTTACACGCTCTTTGGCCGTCCCCAAGAACAGCAGCGCAATGCCCTGGGACCAGTTCAACTCTGGTGCTGCCATTCAGGATGAAGGCGCTGTGGAAAAAGGACCAAAAAAATTTATTTCTTCCAAGAAACAAATACCAAGGGAAAAGATTATAACTCTCTTTCCTTTTCCATTTTGAGATGGTGACACTGAGGATTGGACAAAGGTGGGAGGTAGCTCCTAAGTCCTGCAGAAATGAGAGTCCCTGTGTAAATAGATGAACCAGAGAAACCCGTAACCAATAGTGAAGACCTGGGGATGAGAGCTGCTTGTTGAAGGGCCTGAGGCAGGTATGTGCACTGAGAGGAGTGTGCAGCGGGATGCAGTATTGAGTGTAACCCATGGGCAGCCCGCTGTTACGATTGCTCATATATGACTGCAAGGTTTGGGTCAGCCACGTGTGAACAAATGTCTTGTGGAATAAGCAGGTGGAAAGCAAGCTGCTGTCTCGCAGGTTCACCTCCTTGGAGAGGCCAAGACAGACCTGACACTGTACTAACGGCCCTTTGAAAACCCCATCAGGAAAAGAGAGCTTGACATTTATGGTGTTTCTTAAATGTATCTATAACTAAGGAGCAAGAAACAGCAGCTAATTCCTTCTTTACATTGTTTTTAGGTAGAATGATAGTGCCACCTCCTTGCACCATGGGAGGAACGAGGTGGTGTAGTGTGCCTGCCTTGCTCCCTGTACCAGGTGTTTGCATGTGAAGAAAAGCTGCACACTGCCGAGATCGCTGCTGCTCACACCGCTGGCCCTCTCCAGCACCAAGGTGACAGTAACGGCAGTCCCTGCGGTGATGCAAGGGCTGGGCTGGCAGTCAGAGGATGTCTCACAGAGTCTCTGTCCTCCAAATAACAACGCCCAGGAGCTGGGATTCAATAAAGTCAGTAGCTGTGGCTTCTGCAAACCCACCTCAAACTCTTGCACTGCCGAGCCTGTGGGGGTGGCAGTCCACAGAGACTCACAATTGGTTTTTGCTTGAGTATTGTTAAGCACGGTATGAATTTAAGTCATGTATCATTTATGAGCACGATCCCCTCTGCAAAGCTTCCTGGTGTTTAGCTTCTAGCATCTGTGAATGGGCTGTATCTGAGGAGCTGAGATGGTCTTTATGGAATGCACTCAATAGCGCCTTTTTGATTGCAAGCCAGCTTGTCTCGGTCTCACTTAGGAGAACTTGTGCAAAGTTGAAATCTGCATTAGAAGAAATGCATGCAAATGCCATTATAATAAATTTCCCCTTGACATTTTCTTCTTCTTTTATTTTTTATTATTTTTTTTTTTTTGTCCTGGCTTAGGGACACTGGCTATATTTGCTATTTGATGTGGTTACAGAAAAACATGTGAATGTGATTTCAGACAGCCTTTGGCCTCATGGTATTTTAATGCTTTTTCAGAATCATTTCAAGCCATAAATTTACACTGGGATCTATAAGTTCAAGTCTTATTGATTTCAGTGATAGATGCATGAGTGCACCTGTGAACTGAATCAGAAATAAGGGGCTTTAGCTATCAGCAGAGGGGAGATGTCCTCATTTCCCTGACAGCTTGATTTGTTTCCGCAACTCATTCTTCCAAATGAGTGAAAAAAGATCCTGCTTATTACATGAGTTTATGCAACATGATAACTAAACATCGTATTCCAGATAGGACATCGCAGCTATGGCTTAAGCCCTGGAAATTTGCTATTCTGGCAAAAGGAGCACCTGCCTTTGCCACACTTCATAAAGCGCTCGCTGTGGAGGTTGCTCTGGAGTAGCTGAGAGTAAAGGGATTTCTCAGCCTCATTTGTTTCTCTGTCTCCAGGTGCATGAAAAGCTTGATTACGAAACCTCGGGAAAATATGGTTTGTGAAATCAGCTTGCATGTGGAAAATTCCATCTCCGGGCTGGGAGCTGGGTTTCCCAATCAGAGGACAAGTGTTAATCTCACTCCATCTATCTCGGAGCCTTAAGACTAACAGTAACACATTCACAGCCTCCTCTCAAGGAGCACAGATCAGTATGCCTAGGCCGTACGTCCTCTTCGTTCAAAAGTAGGTTTTATTACACTGGGTGAATTGCCTTCAAAAGACAGGGAGTTTCTATAATATTGCTATTTGTTCAAATCCTTACTGTAGTAATAACCAGATAGGCTTGCATGGCTTTTAAATAATTCATGACTTTGCACCGGGCTGTGCTGTTCACCAGAAAAGATGATTTTCATGTAACATTTCTTATAGATGATCTGTCTTAATTGCGGTAGCTATCCCTTGTCATCAGTGGTTGTGGTGTTTGATCCTTAAAATCCTTTACCTCTGGTTTCTTTTTGGGACTTTTGGATTCAATACCATTGCCAGGAACGCCTGTGGAGAGGAGATCCCTAGGACTGTTCTCCCATCTTGCTTTGGGAGGTTAAGCGGGTCTGGCTCCTTACATCCCTGCTCAGCCAGACACTGAGGGTGATGATCTCGACACTGTACCCTTGAACCTGGGTGCACCCCTACCTATTGCGAACAACGGTTTGCAGCAACTTTGTTAGGAAAATCCCTGCAGTCAAAATATTTATGAAGCTCTTCTGATGTACCATGTAGAGAGGTGCACTCCAAGCCTATCATGTAAATAGATAATAACAGTTTGATCGTGACAGAGGGTCCACAAGGACGTTTTGGTGACATTGAGGTTGTGGTAACCGGATTGGCTCTTTGTGAGACCAAGATGGAGGTGAGAGATGGACCACGGAAAAGAAGAGATGGGGATGCTACAGAGCCAGAGCTTAACAAATGTTAATTTGCTTTATATGAGATATTCACAGCCCCGGCCATGTTGTGTGAGGGGTGGAATTTACAGATTACAGATTAGGTGAATGTTACCGCTTGAAACTACTAATCCAGACCAGGCGGGGAAAGGAAAGGCCCGGAGCTGAGCACACCAAACTCGTGTGCTTGGTCACTGCAAGCAGCTGAGAAGGGAAACCCAAGGTTGGAGTAAAAAAATCAAGCTGAATTGGGATTTTGTGTTTTATTTGCGCTCACTCATTCCTTCTCTTAATAGAATCGCGAAAACAACCTTTACCTGAAATATTAAGCCCTAAAGATTTGCTGCCACGGTAAATATTACACTTGAATTGATTAGGTGCACTTCAGAAATCAAGCTACATTCTTAATAGAGGAGCGGTGCATATTTTCAATGTTTATCATACTGCATTAGGTGTTTAATTAAAAAGAGGCTCCCAGAGGATTAGCCAGCTTCATGTTGATGGCAGAAGCAGATCTGTTAGCAATTTTTGGCAGGTAATTATAATGTGGAACTGGATGGCTTGAGCTGAATATTTTATGATAGCAGGTCTGGTTGGAATGAAGAGAAATATAATCACTCTTTTTGCTAGGGGGGAGCAAAAATCAAACAAGTACACACACCTGTTTCCTTCTGCAGGTTTGCTAGCTTGGTAAATTAGGAAGGAATTAGTGTCGATATTATCCAGATTACTGGGCTGAGCTCCACAGCGGGGAGCGCGGGAGTTGGCTGATGGCTCTCACTGCTTGCACTTCTGCACGCACCTGCTCTCGCGTGCTCCTCGGGGAGCCGGGGGGATTTGATTTCCATTGTCTGCTCTTATGTTAGATTAAGCTGGATCAGCGGGACGGGATGTAGCCCTGCGTGTGAGAGGTAGAGCATGGCTGGAAAAGAAAAGCGTCTTCCCCTCCTTAGGCAACGTGCTGCCTGTCTGGGCATGATTTTCAAGAATCTTCTTGAGATCAGAAGAGGTTTTACCCAAAGTAGCCACCATCCACTGATGCCTTTGCCATCCCTGTGGCTGAGCAAACTTGGCCCGTATCAATGTTTGTTGATCTTAATACCATGTGTGGCAGCAGGTAGATGGTGTGAGAGGAGACAAGCAACAATTTGGAGAGCGGTGCAGGCGTGGAGCGGGCTCGTTTCCGAGACAGCCTCAGCCCAGACCCCTCACCACCAAGCTGCTCCTGCACGAGGGCTTCCATGGCAGACCTTTTGGACAGGCTGGGACATGGCACATGCTGCATCCATTTGCTGCTGCTCATGTTGCTCAAAAAGCTGCAAATGAATAGGTCTTATTGGATCAGATCATTAATCCTCTAAATCCAGCAGCAATCCTCCGCTGGTGGCTAATGCCTGAGGTCTCACAGGAGAGCAGAAGGACATGCTCCAGCTGCGCTGCTGGGAATCTTCTGTATGTTATCGGTCTGCAAAACAAAGTATTTAGTCTAATGACTCTCCTAGGAGCAGACTTGTGCGAGGCGTTCGTGAATGCGGCATTTACTTAATGCAACTCTAATCACTCAGTGACTCCATGGAAATGAGGGAGCTTAAGAAAAAGGTGGGAGAACTCAACCCAGTACCGACAGGTTTGTTAGCATTAGGGTCTGAATTAACTAAAAAAAAAAAAATTTTTTTTTAATTGCTATTATTTGGTATTGACTGCAGCGTTAGCTGTCCCTGCTCTCAGCACGCCCCTGCACGATGGGGTATGTTTGCACGAGAGCACGTGTTTCCCAGCCGTGCCTGGCATGCATGCAGCAGTAGGAGCTGCCAAATCCAGGACACGGTTGCTGAAGCCACCGTAAGCACTGACAGGAGAGTTTAGAGAAGCCCTGAAACATTGGGCTCAGCGTTTTATAGGCATTAGGCTGAATGAGCTGATATAAGGAGGAGAAAACAGATGGGAGAAAGCATTTATGAAGCAGCTGCCTGTTAACCAATAATTTGGTACATTTCCTTCAGTTCTTTTCATTAAGCCACAATATGTGGATGTCTCATTTTCTGTGAGATGCATTGAATGTTCAAAAGGCTCGGCTATAATTACACAAATGCTGAAAGAGCAGAGGCATGCACTGTGTCAGGAATAGTTGTCTCTCTTTGTGCTTTGGAGTATAACAGCCCAATACAACACCCTTCTTCTACACCCTTCTTTCTGAATTCTTTTCAACAATTAACAGGCTAATGAGATGAACTGATGATTTGCAGTGAATGTTGTTTAAATCTGAGAACTCCCTACGGAGGGTTTGGTTCCAGGTCTCAGACCCATTGGTGGCAGCTCAGTGTGCTAACCCAGGATTTATCGATGTATAGAACAAAACTTGCATGATTGTCCGTGATCTCTATTACAGGAGAGAATTTGGGCTTTCATTCTGGTAACAGCCAGATATGGGCACACCTTCTTTGCATTAATCTGAGACCCCTTGTGCCTGCAGTTAAAAATATAGGACTGAATTTTTGTAAGAACTCAAAATTATAGCACTTGTTTTCCTGGTTTTGTTGCACCGTTTGTTACTGATGTTATGTTAATAGTATTATGTTAATGAATCAAACTTTCCCTGTTGCCTGCCCACCTCAAGTTCCTCACTGAAACGTAATATAAGCAGTTCCCTTAGTGACCGTGCGTACAGAGAGATCAGGTGCTGAATGAGAAGAGGTGCTTGGCGTACACTGTTAAATGGGCAAGAAATTATAGTGGATTCCAGGCAGAAAGGGCTTTTGTATGACAAGACGTAATACACCATCTTTCAATAGGCAGTAATGGTAAGCAAGCCTCTTTGTTAATGTTTGAAGTTTCCGTGGTGTGAATTAAGGCCTCGGTTACCTGCAGGAAGCTCGCATGGTTTTTAAATTGAGGTGAAAAGAAAACTGAATCTTTACACGCAGAGTAGGTGCTGCCTGATGCAGAGACTTGCCAGGCACCAGGCTTTTCAGATACCCTGAGATCGACTGGAAAGGAAAACTTGAATTTTCGTAACCTGTACCCACTTTCTCTTCCAGCAGAATTTCCAGAGTGTTTCATTCCTTCTCTGTTTTTTTATTTTGGAATCAAAGGGAAAAATAGTCAGCTGCTGGCAACTGTCAGAGCTTCGTTAAGATGAGTACAGCCCCACGGAGCTATGACAACTTCTACCAATTAAGCAGCACATTGAGGATCTCCTTAACCTTCTAGCACAGTGAACTCAAGAGATTGATTTCAATTATTTCTGAAAGCTTTAAAGATATTAATGTCAGAAAATAGTAACATTCTTGTGAGCTTCAGATGGGGTTATGTGCAGACGTGGTAGTTCAGGGGAATGCAGAAAGTCAGTTTATCAGTGTCCATCTCACTCACCAGACAGGCCGCTTCATCTTCTAATGCCAAGCTCCTGACTTGCCTTGCTGATGACTCAGATTAATCATTAGCTTCTTATTAGTCTTGGTCATTAACCTTATTAGTTTTTAGAGATCATTAGGGAATCTGAGACAACCTGAGGATGCAGTAACCTCTTGTGGCAGCCAAGTCCCACGTTTGTGTTGCACCCAGAGAAGCCAGGATGCCTCCAGCTCATGAGAAAGCTCTGCTCGCCAGTGAACAACGCAGGAGAGTGGCTTTTACCACTTGGGTTGGCTTCGCTCCCCAAACACACGTCGTTTCAGCTCCTCTGTCGGTGCTAGTGGCCCACACAGCTTCACTGTCTCGTTGTACCTTACTCTCCTGAGCTGGAAGGGGACCTGCAGCCTCGTCGCAGGCAGCGTTTCTGCACTAAGAGCAGTGGGAGGTTTGCGCGTGTGAGGCTCTGGCTCCTGAGGAACGCAATTACCATTGATCAGGCTGAAAGAGAGATGTGTGCTTTGAGTTTAGCTTTTCATGCCGGTATTGTTATTTGCCGAATTCATTAACTCTGCAGTGCAGCTCAGGGTGCTTTAAAAATTTAAATGGGATTGACTGAAAACCAAAACCTAAGTACAGATGAGTGTTATTTACCTCCAGTACTTCCTACAATTCTTAGTCTAGAGCTAACACAGCAGCAGTGATTTTTCCTACCTCCTCTGGGTAATGGTTTTCTACATTAAAACTTAGCTCAATTGTGTGTCTGCATGTCCCTGAAGAAAGGCAAGATCCACCTGCACAAGGGCTAGGGCCAGCGCGGAGGAGGAGCTGGCGGCAAGGCAGGAACAGGCACTCAGGAGAGGCGAGATTGCTGTTTGTCTGACGGCCACACCAACCTGCGACAGGTTAAAAAGCTGCTCGGGCTGTGTGCTGCAGGGGCTCACATGAACAGAGCTTTGCTTTTGGCCACAACATTTGTACCACGTGTTTCTCACACAAAGTCTCTAATGGTTTCTAATGCTGGAGCTCTTCTTTCCATTGAGGTACTTGTAGGAAGTTCCTCCTCTGGCTACTGCTCATATATTACCTGTTTTCGTGGCACCTGTAGGAGTTTAACTGTCCTTGAGGATCTTCTCCTGTTTTCCCCACCAGCAGATCAGGTTGGTTGGACTGAGCTGGAATGTGCAGGAGTTGTTACGGCGGGGTGACAGGGAGGCACACAGAGGGGGGTATCTCCTGGAAGGCTCATTTTTAGAGCAAATCAGGCCCATTTTCCTTTTTCTTTCTGGTCATTTGCAGTGTCTAAAGACTGAAAAGGTGGATATTTCCAAGGTGGGAACATGCAGCCAAAGAATAGGGGCTGAGCCTCGACAGACCAATTTTCCCCATCCCACCTGTCGTGCTGTAGGGAAACGCTGCAGCTGAGCAGCACTACCTGGGAGCTGGTCGGACTGGTGATGGACGAAACCCACACTGTGCTAACACGAAAATAGTGTAGAAATAAATTCTTCCCCTTTTTCAATAATATCATCCATACATCTAGTGGAGCTTAGGTAGAGTGCAGTCATGTCATGTTGGCAGCCTGATCTGTCCCAGTGCATTTAAAGACATCTCAGGCAGTGACCTGGTGCCCGCACAGTGAGGAGCTTTTCTGTTCCCTTATGCATACTGTGCTCCGCTCTCACGTTACTAGAAAATTACTGATTGTGCAGAATCTGGAACAACAGATGCATAACTGGATTAACAAAGAGCACATTGTGCAATCAATATTTTTTCTTCCTATTCCTGGAGACAGAAATAAGCACAATTCAACCAGGGACAAGATACTGTAGCTACAAAACTGGTGCAGGACTTACCAAGATACCTTAAATGTTTCTGCTCTGATTACAAGTATAATATGATTACTTCTCAATGCTTGCATCAGGTAGCTTTACTGTGTGTATTGGACAAGATATTTACAATTTGTTTCAATCACCATATTTTGTAAGATTAGGAGGAAAAAAAATTCATTCAAGTGATATTTGAGGAGAATATAAAGTTTAAGATACTTAGGGTCAAATTTTTAATAGCTCTAAATGCTGCTGACAGGACTGGGGCATTGTTGGCTTCAGCAGAAAGTAAGTGCTCCCTGCATCTGAGGCTTGAGTGCCTGTAGTGCTAGAGTTGCTTTTTAACCATTAATTAAAATGTTCTGTTAAAATAATAGATATTCTGCAGTTGGTATAATTAATTATCACATTTATCTAACTGAAACTGTGGCTTCATGAGAGTAAAAAAGTTTTATTACCAGCTTGATGTTATTCCTCTACATCACAGCCTTATTGCCTGGATACAGAAGGTTATTATCAAATCCAGTTATATGTAAGCTCATTACATGCCTGAAATATTAGTGCCTGCCACTGCATTTCTATAATCAAAGATATATATTTTTTAGAAACTAAGAAAGATGTATACAGTCAATACTGGGACTGGTTTGTAGCTTTTTTTTTTAAAAATACATATGCTAATATTAAGCAAACTATGTTTCGTTTTATTTTCTAATTTTTTAGATCCTGTTTACTTTATCAAGCTATGTTAGTCCTGAATTAATTAGTCCCAAAGTAATCCTGAATAGATAGATAAAGGAAAAATGTAGGTTGTCCTTTCTTAAAAAGGCCAGGCTTTTCTTTTGTGTTTTGAACAGGACTTTCCAATGCCATTCAAAGGCATTCATTCTAAAAGACAAGAAATTTCCAATAGCCAGTGGTAATTCAGTGCCAGAGCTGTCTATAACAAGAGAATCGTCATAAATAGAGTAGCCAACAATAAAGCATCTTCGTAGTGTCATTTTATTGCTGTGGAATAAAATATAGAGAAAGGTGGTCCATACGTAAGGCATCAACATAGCTATGCTAGAAGGGATTTTAGGAAAATCGGAGTCTCAAACTGCCATTTAAGAGCAAACCTCTTCCTGTTAAAAGAAATGAGTGCTAATAAGCATTAAGAAAATTAGTGTGATGAAAATTAGGCTGACCAAGGGAAAAAGAAACTTTTATTAAGGAGCATCTCTGAATTTTACTGAATTTTGTTTATCAGGTCTGGCAAATACCCACTTCCTACCTGGATTAGCTGGTCAGGAAGGTGGTCAGAGGAGGGATGCTGTACGCTCCCGCCCCACACAGCTCCGCACTCGGCTCAGAGGGGCCGTGCACAGATCATGGGTCTTCCAGGCAGCATCAGCGAGACGGGGGTCTGTGTCGTCTCCTTTTAAATACTTTTCTCCACTGAGATTTTAGAGAGAGGAGCATGAATTATTGCACAAAACACAGAAAGGCATCCTGCAGGCAAGGAAATCTTTAGCTCCCACCGCGTTAGCTATTTCTGTGCTACACTGAGCACAGATTTGAAATGTAATGTGGTAATTTTAATAGCCAGCTAAGAGCAAGGAGGTAGCAGTCACACTGTCAAGGGCTTACATGCCACATTGGCCCTAATCTGTACAAAAATGAATCCCCAACAGCCTGGTTGACACAAAGGTCCTGCTCCTCTTACTCCAACTGCTGTACCTATTAGGGCTGAGTGCAATATTGTTCTGCAGAGCCCATTTTCCCTCTAAACCTTTAATGCATAAAGCAGCAAAAGTACCCCGGCAGACACCTGTATTTCCTCCTCTCTTCCTTCCTATTTCTGCCCAGTGGGGATGTGTGTCCCCTGCCAGCTCCTCGCAGGAGCGGCCCTGGTCCAAAGCTGGCAAAGGGTTTGAAGCAGCCCGTTAGCATCCTTGGGCCCGACAGTCAGGGGTGGAAGGAGGCAGGACCGATTTCTTCTGCTCAGATTAAAAAAAGGCAGGGCACAAGCTAGGCCTTAAGGCAAGTCTGCGAGAGTGTTACTGCAGGGACTTTGTAGGTGAGTTCATAACAGAGACCTAAATGACCACGTATAGCTTTCCATATAGGACATTTTCATAAGAAAGCCAGAATATAGAAAACTAGTGATGTGTATGCATGGATTGCATAAATCTTCTGGGCATTTCTGCCCAATAATATCAGCTGTAATCATTAAAATTACAGCTTAATTATCCACTTGGGCACAGGTACAAAATAATAATCCTGCCTCACTTGTCAAAACTGAGATGATGGCTGATGGCAGCCATGTGATTCTCTCTGCCCCAGCCATGAATTTCATTAACTCTGCCAATGTGACAACTGCCAAGTCCTGCTATTGACAGAAACTCCATGGTAAATTTGCTAATTTTTTTGGCTTGTGCTGCTATTCACCTATGTTATTATGCAAGGATATTTTAATGAATTCCAGGAGCTAAATGATCTCAACTATAAAGACTTCCACAACTTTTCAGTCCTATACAATATGTAGAAACTAGTCATTCCGTTCTTGAAAGGAGCAGAGAATGCATCGAGTTCACATCCCCAGTGATGCATGGTTCAGTGCTCGTCATGATACGATCATTTATCAGTGACAATACTGGAGGCAGTTTTTAAATTCAGCACCTCTGCCTTTTCTGAGATGAGCATCACATGTTGCTGGGAGAACTGTCAGCTGCTGGGTACCAAGTCATTTGTTACATCTTTTTATAATTCTTAATATCAGTTCAGCCCTTTTTCAAACAAGTCTACCTTACTTCTTTAATCACTATGTAATCTTCACATAGGCCCTCACCCAATAATACATGCATATATGGCTCTTGTTAATTTGAAAGGAATTACATTCGCATAGCAGTGAAGATTAGGAAGATTAGATGTCTTAATTATATTCTGTATTTTCATTATTTTTTTGCACTCTTAGGGATGGGCAGGAAAAACCCAGCTTGCTTTCTCAGAGAACATCCCAATCTTTGGCATTTGTTAATACATTTTTAATGAAAGACTGTAGACCTGGTTGAGACTGCAAGCATCAGAATGAGGGGAAAGAAGGAAAGGTGTTTGGTGTCACAGCCAGTGCCCTACAGAAACGGGTGTCTGGGCCGGCTGCAGACCTTGGCATGTTTTCGCATCCTCCATCACTTCAGCTGTCAAGTCAAAGAGGCATGAGCGAAGAAGCAGGATTATTTCTTAGGTGCTAACCACCTCAGCAGAAGTTATCAGAGGGTAATTAGAGGAGTGCAAATTTGCTGATGGTTGTCCCTCTATGATTTCCCCTGATACTGGTAGCCTCACTCCAAGGAGGGACACTGCAGAGATGAGTGCTTCACTGCCCACCCTTTCCGGAGCTGATTTCCCAATCTCCCACACCAGTGGCTGTATTTTGAAAGCCTGCTGTAGCCAGGGGAGAGAGTTTGAGTTCCCAGTGAGCTCAAGAAATTTGTATTTTTGGGCAGCAGTTATGGTAACACAACTCTGACTAATGAAAATTAAAATTAGCAATTTTGACACGCTACATACGCTCCCAGAAATGACTGTGCAGTATTAACAAATGCTAACAAATGTGCGTATGACTGTTCCTGTGATCCACTCTCTAACAGCCATGGCAGGCTCTCTGGGGATGGGCTTGAGAATTTCAAATATTGATCTGAGTCTTTCATCACTCCCTTGGGGCTTTGGCACTTTATGTCTGTTATCTACTCTTAACTTTATTTAGGCTATTTTTGCAGCTTTGAAAAACATGTTGGGTTTGCCAAGCATGACCGATTTCTCTTCTACCTTTTAAAGAATTTATTGGACTGCAGTGTATTACTTTATTTCAGCAAGATTATCACTAGTATCCTTTTTGAATTGCATGTACAAGGCTAATGGATCATTTCAGATAAATGTAGATTGTAAATGGTGTAGCACTGCTGACGGTCTTCTCGGCAAACACATGGCTGTGGACAGTGAGTTACTACTCTCTCTTAAGATGAACCGAGCAAGTTTTCACTTGGCTTTAGCCCTTAAGGCTCCAGTAGCATACCAGTACGATAAGGGCAGGCTCACAGTAAGTAAAGCAAAATGAATCAATATAACTCTGGGAATAGGACTTTTTCAGAAAGAATGAATTTGTTATCCTTGAAATAATTATTTTGATAGTCTCCCTGTGGCCTACTGAAGATGTGTTTGGGCTTGCATTCATGCAGCTGAATCAGGTAGATATCCATCAGCCCCAGTTAAACACATCATCTGTAGTTGTCTTTCCAGGTGCCAAAGCCCATCAACTTTTAATGTGGTTGACTATTAAGAAGCTTTTGATGTGTTCATGCTTCTCCTGGGCTGAGCAATGAAAAGCCCATAACATTTAACATAGTAGCTTGACATTTAAATGTCAGTTACAAGCCTTTTCTTGAGCTGGTACCATTTCCAGAGGGACATGTGTTTCATTATTGGGATGGCCTCACAAATAGCTAGATAATGTGACTGTGATTTCAGGTCCTTGCCACAGTTTTGTTCTACATAGAGAGAATTTAAAATTAATTATTCCCAGGACCTACATAACTTATGAAGTTGGTAATGCCTGGTACAGCAGGCACTGTGTGCGCAGGCAGGTGGGGACAGGCACCGGGAAGGTTTGACCAACTGCGCTGGAGAACCACAACGCTCTTATGAAATATTTTCAGGAATACTTGTGAAAATGGTATTTATTTTCCAAACACTTAAATTGCTATTGAGCAAAAATCTGCTTGGAAATAATAAAGGACCACAGCAGTTTATCCTGTGACCGCAGGATAAACGTCCTTAGTGACCACAGCCCATACGTGTCCTGTACGTTGGTAGCTCTGTTTTATCTTTTGAAGGTTGTTCCTGAGGCAAACGCAGGGCAGAAGGGCAAGAGTAAAGGAGGGGTGTCTCTGCAGGCCCCCAACCAACACGGACCGGCTTGCAGAGCTGCTCTGAGTCCTTGTGCTTGAGGACAGGAGGCTGCATTGCAGTGGGTCTTCCAGCAGGGCTTGGCACATCCTTTGCCCCTGTGGGTTTCCCTTTGGGCAGCACCACCTGAGCGGCTCTGAGCAGGTGTCTGCCATGCAGAGAGGCAATGTTCCTTATTTCTCTTTCTCTTATTATGTGATAAAACAGTCCCAGCTCCACTGCAGGGGAATAGCAGTAGAGCCAAGAGCAAAATTTGCCCTCCTTGTTTTCCATTTAGCAGCATTCTCTTTAATTTTTAATGATTATAAATTACCCTATTCATGAGGCTTTGGAATAATCAATAATGTATGCACATTTGGTGGGGGACAAGTGATGCCATCTGTCTTTTTCAAATCTGAGATTATAATGTTAGATCTGGTACTGACAGTTTGAAATCCTTTATAAATGAATTAAATTGCTTTGTAACTTCTAAAAAGAATAAGCTGTACTTGATCAAAACTGTTCCTTTCTGAGGTAATAAATAAAGTAATAATACGATTGTTAATTTCCTTGTTTGAGGTCTGGAATCAAATTTAGAAAGAAGAAATGGAACATAGGTGTGAACTCCTGTTTCTAACAGTTGTTTTATCTCAGGAGGATCTTGGGTTCCCTTTCCATAGGAGAGCAGCTGGGTCGCATTGAGAAGAAGCCTGATATAAAATGCGAGCTAAAGCAGATAAAGCAAGCAAATTAACCCAGAACCTTCCAAAAACTATTTGATTGAAGTTCACTTTGAGTGAACTGCTTTGATGGTATCAGCTTGTCCAGTTGTACACTTACGGAGAGACTGCGCCTCTGTTCCTGTGCTGGAGTAACGGTGCTGCTGGGCCATTTGTGTTGTACGTTGGGGGTTCCAGTCAGTGGATCAGGGATCGCTTCTTACTGGAGCACCGCGCTAAGCTAAGTTCACTGTGAATCAATTAATGTTAAAAGTACATTTCTAAAGGTTGTTTCTTTCTGCTTGCTGAAAGGGATCCTCAAAAAGTAGAATAGTTAGTTCCTTAGAGTTTCTGTTTGTCTGTCCATAAACGCCTGCTAGCACATGACTGAGAATGCTCCTCGCTCTGATTCAAAAATACCTCTAAAAAAGCCCCAATTTATTTGTGTCTTCCAGGGGCAAATATCATCTGTTCTTGTTTGAACATGTTTCTGTAAGGAAATCCACACCAAGTCATTGGCCCATGCTGGCAAGTTAGAGCTGTTGGTGCTCCAGGGACCGAGGAGATGCCCCATTCATTTTTAGAGCCTGGGCACGCTGCACTGTACTCCCTGCTTATGTAGTCTTGCAGATAAATTCCGAACAAATCAAGGTAATTAGGAAATAAGAATGATCTATTTGTGACCACAACCATTTGAGATTTCAAAATACATACCTTGCCTTATTCACACTGTTATTCTGTCTTTTTTATTACCTCCTGTATGGCAAGGATGTGATAGCAAAGTATGAAACAGTTGGGTTCTTTTCAAGATATGCCAATTATTAACTTTCCTCTGTTTACCAAGGAAATAAATCCTTTGGTTTATTAGTTTGGGTTTTTTTGGGGGGTGGTTGTTTTTCATTCTGTTAAGCTTTTTCAGTGTCGTGTCCAACTAGAACTTGCTGCTTTATATTGGATCCTAAGTCATGGTTGGATCCTACGAATGATTGCAGAAGGTGAAGGGGATCTCTCCTTTCATTTGCAAATCTTTCCTTGTATAGGACAGTATTAACTCAATATTATACCAAGGTCTAGTGAATAAAATTGCCCTAAGATGTAAGCTGATAGCATGGGGGCAAGGGGGAAGGAAAGGAAGGCAAGGAGCCATCTGAATGTTTGAGCTCAAGTTGGGAAAGTAAGAGCTTGAATTTCTCTTTATGTTTTATTTATTTATTGTTTATTCCACCTGTGCAGTCATTTTTAACACTGTCACAGTTGTTGCTCAATGTGGTCAATATTCACCCCGTTCTCAGTGACAGTGCAAGTGAGTCTTGCGCACCTTTCTTTTCCCATATTATATTTTGCATAAGCACTATTAAAATATAACTGTTCACTCTGGTGCCATCTATGCTAAACAGAAATGCAAATCACTATCCTAAAGGCAATTCAAAGTAACACGGAGTACTGTATACTTTTTAATCATCTTCTTGTTACTTTTACCATTAGCAACAATAATTAGTACCGTTTGCAACAACTGTGTGTGGTTTTAATTTGGCAATATCTACTGCTGTGAGGGAAAGGGTCAGGGCGCAATACTTAGAAATACAGGAATGACTGTATGAAAAGAGAGCAATGAGGTTTTGGCATTCAAATTAATTTTGTGTTGGGGTGAAATTGAGAAATTCTGTAAAATGGTTAGATTTATAAAATGCAGAGCAGGCCTGTGGGCAGAGCAAGCAGCTGCACCGTGGAAGATGGGTATGAATCTGGTTCTGCTTGATTTGCCCCAGGATTTGCCCCATTGTCGCCTAGATCCTGGCTAAAGGCCCTGGTCAGCCATCAAGCCGGTGAGCAGTACCTTAAAGGTGTAATTCAGGAGCAGACCTAGTAACATCAATCCAGCAGTTAATCCAGATGTATTCCAGTTCAAGGGAGTAAAACAAGGACCAAGAAAGCATTTTGCAGTATTACTGGAGTTCAGAGATATGCACAGAATTTGCAGCTCTGGGCCACGACTAAATTAACCTTGGTTGTCAGCCTGTCCCTCCTCATCAAATAGCTGCTTTTTCGTATTTCTCTACTGAAGCTTGAGGTTTGATCTCTTCCACCGAATTTAGCTCAAAAGCAGTCAAAATACCAGGTGCTTCAAAGGTAGATGCTGTCAAAAACAAGACTTTTGACTCTCTGCCTTCTGGCTCTACCCATCACTTGCAGGTGCCGAGGGAGGTCTGTGCTAAACTTTCTCCAGTTCCCCCTCTAAAACATAGGCGGATTTTTAATTGCCCTGTTCTTTGTTAGTTCATTTTATTCCTGGTTCCCCATGCTGTTCAAAAATAATTTGCAAAGGCTAGGGTTAGCTGTATTTATTCATTCTGCATAATTAATCTTGCATAAATTAGCGACGTAGAAGTTCCGAGCTGTGACTGGGCTAGTGAGGCAGGTGCTCTCCGTGCTCCCTGGAGAGGCAGCTCCACGCAAGTCTCCATCCCACCTCCCTTGGGCACCTATTTTAGTAGGAGATGAATCACTTGCTTTTCCTCTCCTTTGAGTAGAAAGAGCCTGGATGACTCACAGACACTAGCAAAGTGCTTAAATATTAGATATCCTGGTTAAGCTCATCCCTTGAAAGCTCCTTCAGAAACAGGTATTTTCAGAGACCGACTTGATTCGCTTATTTAGGAGGAGAACCAAGGGCAGTATTGCTCGCTGCAGGTGTCTGTGTTAGAGCATCGCTGGGCTGTCCCCACCAGGCCTGGCCCTCAGCCGTGTGTAGCACGAGGCGGTGGTTGTGCACCACAGCATAAGCTGTCAGCCCCGGGTTACAACGGCGTCATGCCTGAATCTGGTACCGACCCAGTTAAGCACAACCCCAGCGGCTGAAACATTAACTCCCTTTCGAGTCCTAAGGAAGGCTCACTAGTGCCTCGTGGATTGCATGGGGTGAGTAGAAAGATTTGTGTGTTGCTGCACTATGGTATTATCGTTTTCTTTCTCTTCAGCCCCATCTTGTAAACTCGTCTTCAGGAGGGAGCAGAAACCATTTTGTTTCATTTATCGCCTACTAAATTTATCAGTAAAGGAAATTCGAGGCTGTAGTTGCCACATAGGTACTATGAAGCCCGATTTCAGCAATGCTTTTAAACATGTTTCAATCTTGCTGATGTTGCAGGTCCAAAACATGTGTCTGAGTGCGTTGCTGAGCAGGGGCAGTGGGAGACGGCAGGTCCCGCTGTGGGGCTGGCATGGCGTGGCACTGGGGCGGGCTGTGTTGGCTCCCTTGGGTGCCTTGCTGCCATTACGGAATTAGCCAGCTGTGAAAGGGTGTCTCCAGTGCCAGGTTGTGTCTTCATCATGGCATTTGTCCTGGATGTCTTAAACTTGCTGAAACCCCCAAAATCTCCCAGACATATCTGTTCTTATTGCTTATGCCCCTTTAGGTGTAGGTATATTCTGCTAAAACTGCCTGCTCTTTGTATGATTTCTACTCCAGCGCTTCTCATTACAATAAATTCTTTTCTCTTACAAATATAGTTAAGATAATTGCTCCTTTTACAGCCCACACTTACCTTAAAGATTTTAGTTAAGAGCTCTGAAGAAGCATTCCACCATCCAAAGCAATAGGAGTATTCAACAGTGCTGCTGCTGAGAGATGCCTGAGCCCTCCTGGACCTGTTGCAGGCTCCTCAGCTTGCTGAGAAGGACTCTGGGCCAAGCTCCTCAGCTTCTTCCCAGGACTGAAATAAAACTTCATCACAGATGAACTAGCATATTTCCAAACAGCTGTGCAGCTTGATAAGTAAATTGATATTTGCCATGGAAGGTTACACGCTCTGTGCTTGTCTACTTCATGCTCGTCATTACTTTTCCTCCATTTGGCTTTGGAATAGTTGTCATTCTGCTTGATTAGCTCCCAGCTGATGGAAAAGGCAGCAAACTGCTTGTAATAGAAACACAGCGGTCTGTGTCTGGAAGGGGGTTGTTGGAAGTGAATTTAAAATATAACAAATGAATTTAGGAAATGGAAGATGTGATTTACATTTCATTGTAAAGATGGTCCCCTTGCAGCTGTGCAAAGAGGCTCACAAAGATGTTATTGAACAATGGCACTTTGGGAGAGCTGGCTGAGAATTTCGTCTTCAAGCAATTTTCTTAAGAGAAGGTGCAGTTCCCAGAAATAAAATAATTTCCCAGAAGTTCATTTATATTATGAAAAATAAAAATGACATATTTTACAGTCATTTTGACCTATGCATTAATGCTTTTGCCAAAATGGCCTGAGGCATTTAATATTGCGTTGGTATTAGCTGGAGCTCCCTTATTGCTGTGCATCGGCCCACTGGGCCATAGCCCAGGACTCCCCATGTTTAGCTGCTTGAAAGGCTGATACATCCCTCAGCCATAGGTTGCTTTCTGGCCAGCATCTGTCGTTTGTTCTAGAGAAGGGCCCATGGCAGCGCTGGGACCCGTGGGAGGGCAGGAGCAGTCAGACCCTGGAGGTTTTGCCGCTGTCTCCGACAGCGCTCCTGTGTGCTGAGCAAGCATGGCCAGGAGGCTGCACTCTCAGGCGGGTGGAAAATCAGCAGGATTGGGCTCAAAGCTAGACTAATCACTACACTTTTCCAATGAGTCAGGGTACTAACACTTTCGTTTGCTCAAAGCAATACCTTTGGAGGGTGTACTCACTACAGCACAAAATCTGTTGCACCAGATTAGCAGCATCATTTCAAGAGAAAGCAGGCTTGGGAAAGGATGTCTTTTCTGGAGGTGGGGCGAAAGCTGCACAAAAGCAATCTGCAGTCCCTCAGGAAAATGAAGTTAATTCATTTCAGCTTGTAAAAAAAAAATATTGAATTTCAATTCCCAAGATGTTTTGCTTATGTTATCCTGGACACTGTACTCCGTTGGCTTCTGCACTGCAACTCAGGATTTGCTGTCTGTAATCTCTCTGTCAAACCGATCTCATTGATTTACACCTCTGCTGCTCCCATCCAGTTTATCTCCCTTGCGACCGAGGAAGCAGTTCTCTTCTGATGTTGTGACTTTTTTATTATTGGAATTTATCTTGGAACTGTGACTGTGGTACAGAGCGTGCTCGCCGCCTCTCCGAAGGAAAAGCATGGTAGGGCTGCAGCTACACGCTGCTCTGGGAGGAGCAGCACTTTCCTCTCCCTGCCCTGGGAACCCAAGTAGCATGCAAAGCACAATTAGTGACTTCATGACTGCCTGTGAAACTGTCTCCACTAAATTCGTAGAGTTTAAGAAGGCAAAACATGAAGAAGAAAGCATTCTTCTTATCGTAGCAGATCAATTCAAGATGTTGTTTCCAACTTCATAATGCTCTAGATGCTATTTCTAATGAAAATGTTTTAATCTCTGTGGCAGGCTAAATGGACCTGATTTGTGCTGTCTCTGGCTTGTGTAGATAAAATAATTTTACTGTAATCATCAGTAATTCTCTCTGTTTCCACTAAAAGCTCTTCAGCATTATTCATGGGAATAGAAGTACAGACCCAGACGCAGCAGAAGTTGCTACGAACGCGAGCAGATGTGGCATGTGGGAGCCGAGCTCCTGCTCCGGCTCCATGGGGATGGCTTTCGGCGTCCCAGGGGAGCGAGAGCCACTCTCGAAGGATGCTGGCTCGGAGGAGCTGGGTCCCACGCCCAGAGGGGCAGGAGTGCTGAAGCGGGGGTTATCCTCTCCCACTCCCAGCTCTACACAAGTCAGTTTTTTGCGGAGTCAGCTGAGCTGGCAGCAGAGATGGAGAAGGCGCAGCTCAGGCAAAACGCACCCGCTAAGGCTTCTGACACTTCAAAATGCTTCCACGTGACTCAGGCACTACTATTTTTTTAGTTACTTTCCCATCTGAAAAGCACAGAACAATTGGTGAGGTTTCTAAGGTAAAAGGATCCCGCTTCTTGCATTTCACTATGCAAACGGGGTGATTTAGTAAAGTCTGAAAATGCAATTCGTAAAATCATAGAAAAATATACCTGGAAGGGAAGGAGAGAGCCCTGCCCCCAGGCCTGGGCAGGGGCAGGGGGTATGGGGTTACTCAGCTGTGGCTTTAGGTAGTTAAATCCCTTCACAAACCTGCAATCAAGTCTCTTCTCAGAAGGGCTGTAAGGATTTAGGCGCTTGAGTCTCCCTGACAAACTTTGGGACTTAGTTCCTGTATGCCTTACGCCTTTAGAAAATCAGATGTAAGGACCTGTAAAATGCCCTGTCTTTGCTTTGGCTTCTCTGTCATTAGGAGAGCACCCAGTGCAAGGCACATGACGGGGCTCTGGAGGGATTTTTTTACGCCGGAAGGTTCAGCGGAGGCGTGGGTGCCACTGTCCCCAGAGCAGCAAGGGCTCCAGGGCTCCTCCGCTGCCCCGGGCAGGCTCCTTGTGCTGCCAGGCACTGCAGAGCAAGGGGCAGCAGCGGGAGGCAGAATATTTGTGCTTTCATTTGCATATTGCCATAAAATTGGTGTGCCTAGCTCTGCAAAAGTTATTGTTATCATATTTTAAAAGAGAAATTTAAAAAAAAGGTTAAGGAGAACAAACCAGAAAGCTCAGAACATCACCAGGGCTGGGGCTATGATGCAGCCCGCACACCTGCGGTGGTCCCTTGTGCAAGTGCGTGTGTTGGATACGTCATGATATGGACCATGAGTGGTGACTGCACGCAATATTCATCTGGCTTACTCAGGGCACAGGTCCCCTGTCCTTCTGGGTGCTACATCCAAATAGACTGGGCTAAAACCTCGGACAGAATAGGAGGTAAAGCGCGATGCTTTTTTCCTGCCTTCCTTTTGGAAAGTTATTGTTCTGATTTTTCCTCCCTTTTTTTCCTTCTTTTCTTTCTTTTTTTTTTTTTTAAATGTGTTAGTACACATTTCTGTGTGAGTCTACGTGCTTAAATAGAGAGAGCTGCAAATCATGCCTTAGGCTCCGCTGTTTCCGAAAGCAATTACAAAGGATTAAAAAAAGTCCAAAAAGGGAAGACCCAAATGACCACAAAATGAATGGGGAGAGGGAAAACTGGATAAAAAGAGAAATGTGTAATAACTTATTATTGGAAAGCCTCTGATTTTGAAAAAGGACAGTCTTTGATGGAAGAAAAAAGTGTTGTTTGATATCGTTTGATTCCCTTCCAAATTGCTAATTAGCACGCAGTAGCAGGGCAGTGCTCCTCATAACTTACCTACACCTTTCATTCCCTACTTTCTCTGTCAGGCTGTTTTGTCTAAATGAGCCTGTTTAGCTCAAGAGCTGTGTCCCTCCTCATTACTGTCTGCAGTGCCTTATTAGGCCTTCTCCCCATAATGATCACTTCACAACTAATAATATTGTGTAGCTTTAGACCTGTTGCTATTCCCTGGTCTAAAGCAATGATCATTTTCTGTGCATAAGGAAATCTGCTATCCATTTTATTGATGCTGGATCATTTCTTTCTATGGGTAATAAGAGCTTTAGCATGGCCCATTTCTTTCCAAACAGCTTGACTTATTACAAAGATGCTGTAGAACTCATGGACTCTGTTGTTAATCGGAAGTGAAATGGGAGCACGTGGGATAACATCTTCCTCAGCAGTTCAAACGCCGCGTTGTTTCCCTCCGCAGGCGCACACTGCGGTGTTGCTACCTGCAGCTGGGAGGGCTGGCTGTGCGTCAGGGTGGAAGGGCCTTCAGTAAAGGGCTCCCAGGTCCCTCCCTTTGGAGGGATCAACAACACACTACTTATTCTTTCTTCAAAAGGAGTATTTCCAATATTGTGTGCTTTTAGCTCCTGTCATTGAATCGTTAACTCCTAATGCAGATCCCCACATGGCTGGGGGCTGGTGGGAGGTGGGGTGCAGGTATCTGTGCTCCCCTGCCCTCCACACCACAGATGGGCTTTGATTGTCCAGGGGATGTTGGCGGGATCAGGAAACCTGGTTCAGGCACCTGGAGATGCCGAGGCTTTGCTGAGCACACCGGGAGGCTGATGCTGGCAGGCTCAGCAGGCGATTACTGCGGTGTAAGATGGTTTTCCTCCAAGGGAGATGTAAACAAATGTAAAACAGATTTTTCATGATGAATGAAGCTAAACATACCAAACCCTGCAGACGCCAAGTGAATCAGTGTGTTGTTTGGTTAGTGTACTCATGAACCAAAGGTGTGATGTGGGGCAGACACGGCGTGCGTTGGTGTACGGGTCTGTATCTCCCCGCTCCTACATGCATCGCTGCGCCCTGGGCTGACCAGCTCTTACTGAATCCAGGACCCCTGTTGCCTGGATACATGCAGGCAAAAGTTGGAGCCAACAAGAGAAACCTGTGTGTTTGTGTGCCACGACGGCAGTCACAACTCCTCTCCCATGTGTGTCTCCCTTCCAGGCTTGTCTTTCAAGGACAAAGCCTCAACTTTTAGCACCGTCCCTCCAGCTGACAGGCATTTCTGGACACCTCGTCCCATGGCAGGCGCAGGGCTTTCTGCTCTCACATCCTTTCCTTTACAAGAAAAAATGGGGTGAGCTCCCTGCTCACCACCTCAAATTTTTGTATTTGAAGTGAAAGTTTTTGCTTTGAGTTTGGCGGCTGCCAGGGAGGGGGCAGGCGGCACGGGACACGGCTTGGTAGGCACCTGCCCTCCCTACCCTCCCACCGGATCCCAGCCTTCCCGACTTCCACAACTCCTAGCACATTATAAAGATACAATGTGACAGGGAAATGCATTTTTAATGCGTTCGCTATTCTGTATTCTGTACATCACAAACACCTTTAAAAATTGAAAGCAGTAATACCAAAATGAGAGAAAGTTGTCGAAGTACAAAGCGCTCACCAGTGTTTCCTATCATGGGTTTAATTTTTCTTTGAGGTATTTCAGTTCCTGTGAAGTAAAACTTTACCATCCCTTCCCTTCCCTGCCGTTATTCCTTTCCAAGAATGAGCCTATAATTCAGTTATTGAATAATAACTGTCACATTTCCTGAGAGCAAGAAACTTATTTATGGCTTTGCCCCTGGGCAGGAGGAAGCGAGGAGCTGCTGACAAAGACCCAGATAGCTATTTATGTCGAATTTCATTTTAAGGAAGGAGCATCTTGACTTGCTTTTGTGATCTCCGAAGCAGTACAGGCAGCGTGGGGTATGGGGGCTGAGAGCCCTCGGGGGGACTTTCGTAAGCCACACGTCATGCCCACTGGAGCGCCGGCTCCTGCCCGCTCCTGCCTCTGCCAAGACAAGCCAATTAGCTGGGGCTGTTACTGGGCTCCAGCACTTGAATTTAAGGATCCAAAAGTTACTGGTGAGGGGAATGGCAGTTAGGTAGTGAGATGGACTTGTGCTGGGGTCCCTTGGATGGAGGATGGCCTTAGAGCTCCATCAAACAGACAGAGATTTGGGCATGGCACCCTCTGCTTCATCTACAAAGCAATTGGTGATCGTATCCTCTCTCTTATGTTGGGAGGCTTACCCCGAACACTGAAGACCCAAAGTGAGCTTTAATGTTTTATTGTTTAATTACAAACCAAAGGCAAGTCGCAGGTGTTTTAGGGTTGGTGGAACCATCTGCAAGAAATAATCTGGCAGGGTCAGACTCTCTCCTCTTTACATATGTTCCTGGATAAACTCAGGTACTTATGGATGCGTTTCCCATTCATAGTGTTTGGAAGTGGCTCAGGGACTTGCTCTACCTTTGTGCTTAACATTTTGCTGGTCTAAGGTAGCACTCTGGCACTGTGTAAAACTGAGCTCCCTGTCAAGGATGAGGGAGAGCACAAAAGGCATAAATCACTTCTTGGGGAGGCTTTAACAGGCTCCTCTTTAGCACAAAGCCTAAAGGGTGATTCAAAGACCTGATGGGTTTTGTCTCTCTGGCTGAGCTGTTGCTGGGGAGATGAGACATTTTTGCATCCAGAGCTTCCCAGCAGTGGTGGGGCCGGGTTGTCCCCCATGCGAGGCTTCGGGCTGCCCTTGTGGCTGGGATGCGGGTGGCCCGAGGTTGCTGTCTCAGCTCTGCGCTCTGGGGACTCTGGCAGTGAAGTTCGGTGAAGTTAATTTTATGTCCACTCTGTGCCAAAAATCAGGGTTATCGCAAAGATCCAATCTTCTTTATAGAGCTTTACAATAACTTTTCTTAGTACGTTGCTATTAATGTCTGTACATGTCTTCCTTCAGGGACACCATAAATAAGCATAATAATAATTAGAAATATCCCAAGTGAAAAGCCAGGACAAGAGCTCTGCAGCATGTGCCAAGGACCGCAGTAAGATTAAAATGTTCTGGAGAAAGAGCTCACCAGCAAGAATAGTGGCAGTTGCCAATTATTTTAGCTGACAATGATGTCTCCGTAGCCAATATAGAGAGTATTAAAAGCAGTTCATCACTGCTGTCCTCTCTTGCTTAATGATGCAGGGGAACAAAGAAAAGGCTGCTACCAGAAAGGAACTGGATAGATGGCTCCAGTCCGTGTGTCCCTTGGGAGAAGCATTACCAATTAAATGAAGACTCTACCAGGGACTTTAACAGTGTCAGTGCTTAAATATTTGGATAAGCAAGAATATATCTGCTAGCTTCTGCTTTGCTGAGGTGGTGGGCTCAGTGGAGACACTGAAGTTGGTGCTCCCATAGCTGAGCTGGATAGTCCATGCCTGGAATTTCCGGTTGACATTGTGCAAAATCTATTTAATTCTAACTCTTTCCAGAAGTCCTACTATTATGTTGTGTTGACTCCACTTTCACGTACCTCTTAGGAAAGAAAGATAAAGGATAACTTCTTTTTTCTTCTATTAACACATGCAAGACAAAGTGTGAACTGAGGCTCAAGACGAATGAAGTCTGTTATAGAGCATCTACTCAAGTACCCAGTAGTGGCAGCTGTAAGGCTGGTCATAGCTAATATTAACGCCTCCCTACAGGATCCAAATGACCAAGCATTACTTTTTTTCAACTGCTGAGCACTGAGTCTGCATTTGGAGTTAATATGTGGGTGCCGGCACTGTTGTAGTCCCAGGAATAAACCCAGTTCCTCACCTGTTGCCTTTCTGTGATTGAAACGTCTCTCTTATGAGAGATTTGAGCACTGAGCTGATAATTTTTAAATATACTTACTCTTTTGATAACAGTATTTTTTCCTTTTTCCTTAGGCCCTGGTTTTGTTGGCAGTAGAAGCAGTCACCTGTAGTATTTCTGCATTTGGAGAATTCACCCACTTTTAAATGAACTTACTAAGCAATATAGCTCTATTCTCATGACTAAAATTGTCTTGGGAAATGCCTCCATAACATAAGAGAAATTTTTGTGGCACTGAAAACTCAGCATTCCCAGACTACTGAGAGAAGTCTTTGGAAATCTCCTGTGCAATTTAATTCTTTGGTTGTGTACAGTGTTCAAGGCCTGTCTGTTGAGATACAGCCATAAGATGTATTTTACTGTTTGAGAATACGATAACTAAAGCAACAGTATCACTGTCAACAGATCAGTATTAATTTAAAGCAAATGTGTAACCAAAGTTAAAAGTATTCTGCAGCTGTGCCAGAATGTTCTGAGGAAGAGAAAACACCAGAAGAGAAATCTGTCTTTAAAAATCCAGCTGTCAGGGTTTGGTTCTCTTTATTTTGCTTGAAAAACTTACAATTACGAGCATTCATTTTGGCAGTGTGCTTTCCCACGTTCAGAGCCTCAGCACCTCCGTCTCACGCTGTGGTGGAAGGGCTGTGGTTGCTCTGTGCAATCAGCTCTCCAGGATCCATGGGGTGAGTGTGGTGTAGGAGCCATCCTCCAGCCACAACGGAGTTGCTTCCTTCTGTTGGTCTCCCCTCATGTTAATGGAGGATTTATATAAGAGGAGAGTATAACGGGGTATATCACATCCTTTATGTAATGGTGCAGCTTTAAGTAGCATGTTCAGAGGTTGGACCCCTTTCTAAGAAGCTAAAGGTTAGTCGGCGGCTTGGGCACGCGTTGCCTCGTTAGGGCTTCGGAAGGTGGAGTGCTGCAGCACATCGCTGCAGTGCAAATGGGGACATGCTCAGACTCTGGGTGTGAGATTGCTGTGCTTATCCCACAACTCTTGTAATGATGATTTTTGTAGTTGGCCCTGCTGCGCTTCACAGGAGCTGTCTGCTCAAAATGGAGGGAGGGATGGAGCAGTAAGCTTTATGTAGACCTGTGCGCGAAGCAGAACGGATCTGAGCTAAAAAGATGCAAACACATAGCTAAGAGGTTTGGTGGCTGGTTGCATCGCTGGGTTGCCGGGCTGCGTCTGGTCAAGACCACCATGCAGCAAATGGGGATGGCTGGGAGATGGGGGCCAGCATTGCCTGTAGGAAGCAGGCGTTGAGCTCAGAAGTGCTAATTCACGTCCGAGAGCAGAAAGGCTGTAAAGGCTGGGTCACGCTTATACACCAGCTCATTTTGAAAGCGCTTAAAAAAATTCAGGGCTAGATCTTTGTGTCTGGTGACTTCTCTTGACTGGCTTTGGAGCTTCCCCGGTACTTTGCCAATGGGAAATATAAAGTCAAATTTAGTATTTGAAGTGTGCAGGTCTTTAATAGTGCTTGGCTCATGCTGGGAAGAAAGAGAGGAGGAGAACTGTCACTCTGCTGCATTTTTTTTTTGTTTTGGCATATAGAAAAATTGTTATTTCTCATAACCAATAGGTGATGATACTCTGGTACAGTGTGTAAATGTCTATGCTATTCATCATCTTGCTGGCTGAAAGGTGTGTGTGGAAAGGTAGAGAAAGAGGGAGCTAGAAATGCATTGCTTGAGATCGGTCCCCCCAGACTGAAGTCAGGTGGCTTTGGCCCTGCTGCAGGTACATCGTAGCTGTCCTCCAGAAACGAAATTATATTCTCTTACACTGGTCTGCTGTGATCGTAGCATGTCAAATTCTTAATTCTGATTTTTTTAAGGGCAACAAACCCCACATCATTTCCATTGGAAATAATGCCACCGACCTGCCTCATTCAGCCCGAGAGCTGCATGGTGGGACCTCGGGCACAGCCTGACATTGTGCAGATGCTCAGTCTGGGCTTCGCTGAGCTTCTGCCACCTGCAAAATGAGCTGGAGACATTATAACAACAGGCTTCTTTGTAAATTGCGTTGCTCCTGCGAAGAGCAGCTTCATTCATGAGCACTAGTCCTGAATGTGCTCACAGTAATGGATGTAGTTCTTTAAACGCCCCTGGGTTTCATTAGCTTTTGGTGAATTTTAGTGGTAGAAGATCACCCTGCCCGACTCCAGTGCTCATTCTAAGCACAGTTTCTGCTTTAGTGTGCAGTTGCACACGATTTCCCAAAGTCCTCTGAAATTGCATCCTGTGTGTCTCAAACTGAGGCTCGCCGTGTGAGTTCTTTTCCTTGTCCAAATCTACGACGCTGTATTGCCATAACAACATTGCGGCCAATGTGAAATGTTCTGCATGATAAAATAAACACAGAAATCCCTACGAACTGATCTGGAGATGCCTCAGTGAGCTGGTAACTTGATTAAGCATTTCTGGGAATTGGGAAAAGAGGCTGGACAAGAGCGTACAATGTGTCTCTTGGGTTGGCCTTTTGATGCTGACGCAGAGTAATACAAACCCAGGTGTCGAATGTTGTACTAAACCAGCTCCCCACAAAGCAATCTAATAACAGAGACATGCAAACAACAGCATGGTAGCGATAAACGCAATTATCAGTAAACTGAGTTACACAGAAGAGGCGGAGACGAGTCCTGCTGTCATTTCTGGGGAATACAAATGAAATGCGTGCCGAGCCTCAGGGGAGCAGGGCGTGACAGCAGAAGCTCTGCCGCATCCCGGAGCCTGCCCCAGCTCCCGGAGAGGCCCTGGGCATGCCGCGGGCACGCTCGGCACCGTGCTGCGCTCTGAGCACCCAACTTCCAGCTCCTCCTGGTCTCGGCAGTCGTACGCCTGTCTCAGTTGCTGTCTCCTAACGGTGCCCGGGGAATAGGTGGCCTTGGCTGTGGCAGGGGACGGTGCTGCCGCTTTTGGAGCACAGTGTCAGGGTCTGCAATATGCTGCACCCAACCTGGCTGTCCAAGGTGCGCATTCAAGGATTAGAGTTGAACTCTTATAAATATCACTATTGCTTCTGAGCCTATTTATCCTGCTGCTTGGAGTATCTCCTCTACGTGGACACGGCAAAGGAAGTGGCGCTGGCCTCTTGTGACAGTGAGTGCCAAGGGCTGCTTCTGCATTGTAGCACTGATTTTCCCCAGGCTTAGATTTAGGGCTGCTAGTTTAGTCCTGGCTACTAACCTGGGGAATGAGCGGAGTTGGGTAAAAGCCCTGAAAGCAGGGAGGGGAAGGTTTGCAGCTTCTGTGTAGGCTTGGGAAGAGCAGCTGAGCTGAAGAGAGTGACCTTGCCCAGTAAGCAGAGGGAGGCTGGGACACAGCCGTTGCACGGGCATGGGGTGACCTTGCTGGGGCCATAGTGTCCCAAAGGACAGTAGGAGTGTTGGTGTGAATGCTGGTATGAGGAATGAGCCACGGTTCTCCTCTCCTGGAGTACTCCGTCGTCTTGCCTTTGAGAAAAGGGAAACAGGAGCTGCTTTGTCCTCTGGAAGCTGGTGTAGCTAATAAACCAGGCTCCTCAGCTTACTAACCACACTAGTTCTGATAGTCTAAATAGTAACAGTGAAAACCACTTTTTAAAAAAATGTACAATTATTATATCTTTTAGCATAATTTTACTTTAAAATTAAGGTTATCACACAATACTAAAAGTGAAGGTAACATAAAAGAGAAGACTTTGCACCATGACAAGCTGCCTTGTCTTCAAAAGATGATCGTTCAAATTTAGCGGTGTAACATCCAAAGGACTTGGGGTTACACACAACAAAATTAGTTTCTCGCATCCAAAGACAAATGGGACATTTGTGAGCAAATACAGAAAAGCTGCTTCCTCCTGCCTCTTTCCTGAGAACCAAAACCTGCTTGCCAGAGCTGGCTGATTGACTGTATTAGACAGCAGTGCAATTCAGATGAAAGATTATCTGACATTTTAAATATCTGTAAGTTTAACATAACAGGTAAAGACTGTCTCACAGGGATATTATATCTATGGAGTCACAGTTTTACGAGGTGATTATAACGCAAGCTATTGACTGCCATGTGGAGTATGTGCTAAATGATATCTTGAATGATAATGATGGTTCACTTGGCAGCCTGACAGGTCTCCGATCCATTTATAACTGCACAGAAACTGGAGCGCAGGAGCTGCTGCCAGATGGCACTGGCAATACACGGGGATAAAGTGGCAAAACTCAGCACCGTGCAGCAAACCACCCAGTGTTTGGTGGCTGGCAGGAGCAGGGGCTGTGAGCCATCATCAGAAACCTGAATTCCTGCTGCCGGGTTCCTGGGGTTGTGCTGACTGAGGCTGAGGCTGGGCCATCCTGCCTCTGTGGGTCTGGCTGGCTGTAACCTCTGCATGGAAGCCAAACAGCACGGTTTGGACACTGGAAAAAACATCTGCTAAGCCCTCTTTTAATAGTTGTCACTGTGTCACTTCTTCCCCCCCACAATCATATGAGATGTGACAACATTAGAGGTAATGAATCGCACAAATCTTTTTGTCTTTAACAAATATCTATTTATCACTTGGTTTTATTACAGGTTTTGTTTCTTTCTTTTGCCACAAACTATTGATTTCGTCAAATTTTTCAGTAAACAGAAAAATGTAAACTTGGTAGCAACCTAGTTACCCTGAGTAAGAAAACAACCACATGCATGCAACTGGAGCAAATGATTTTGTGTGTTTATCTCTGTTTGTTGAGGAGGCAGCTGGAATTTCACACGGTGTGTTTAGCAAGCAGTGCTCAGCATCGCCTTGGAGATTATAATTAGGCCCGTTCCTCTTGCGTGATGCGGAGCCCGCTGTCATGGCAGTTATTCTCTTTAATTATTTTCACGCCTGTCTGTGGATGGTAAGACCGTGTTTTCTTAATTCCTTTCTGCCAGTCACAAAGGATGTAGGGCTGTTTCGGCACAGGCTTGTGGTTTTGGGAGGTGTCCCCGGGAGCGGTGGGTGGGCTGGGAGGGGACAGCTGTCTCCATGGGCAGCTCCGTGTGGCCTTGGGGACGTGGGGAAGAAGCACTGCAAGGTGTAAAGGAGATTGACTTGGACTCCAGTACCTCCAAGCCTGCTGCTGCTGCTCGCAAAGTAACAACGCGTGGGTACCGTCCCCTTTCTCCCAGGCTGCTGCCGCCGCAGGCGATGTGCTGATGAGCAGCACCCAGAGGTTGTTAGTGCAATAAACCTCTCCCTGCTATGACAGCAGACATGCTACGGGGAGCACCGGCTCGGGGGTGGCTTCCTTCGGTGTCTTGGACATTGCTGTGCAGGAGGACATGGCCTGGGTCCAGCCTGGCTGGGAGATCAGCCCAGTTGACAGCCTTATCCCCGGCAGTCACCGAGCCATCGGCAGGAGCTGCGTGGGGAGGGCTGGGAGGGTGCCTGGGGCTGTGCGGGGGGTCAGTGCGGGAGCAGGGTGGGGAGGGGGCTGGCACAGGCTTCGGGGCCAGAGGAGAAGAGCACAGTGGGCAGAAGTCTGACTCAGACAAAATCCCATGATACCAATCACTGCAGTTACCGTGATGGCTTCGGTTTCATTCAATAGAGAGACAGAGGTGGCCTCTCTGGGCTTTGCAAACAGCTATGCAATTGCCCAGTGCCTGGGACTGGTCATGCCATGCCCTGCCATGCCATGCCCTTTCCTGATGAATAATCATCCACAAAGGAAAAAGCCTTGAGTGCTGCCTGGATGAGATGATGGGGGTATCACTAGCACCCAGCTATGCTTTACTCTCTGTTAGAGTCCCTGCCTCTTGCATGAGCTGTGCTCTGCCACTTACAGGTTAACCCTCCAGCCTGGCAAACTTGGCCTTGCCACTTCTCCCATAATCAGGGACTCTGCCGAAAACAATGCCCTGATGCAGATAAAAGCCTGATGAATTACAGCTCCTCAAGTCTTGAGTACAATGAAATGTTATGCAAAGAAAAAGAGCAAGAGACCATTTCAGAGCTTTTATGGTGATTCATCTGGGAAATTATCTGGGAGCAGATAATTTAATGCTAATGGCTTTTTTTTGTCCGGTGTCATTGTGAGATGATATTCCAGCACCCTCTCTCCATGCAAAATGGGCTGGGTTTTGCTTTGAAATTCATCCGCTATGCAGCCAGTGAGATGAGTGCGTAATGAGCAACCAAGATCTGGAAATATTTTGGGAGGGATTATGGTACCTCCCAGGGACTCAAGTTTTTACTGACTCTGTGTGGTATAGGGCAAAATCATAATCTTGGGACTAAATTCTTGGTTGGTGCCAGGTGTGTTAACTACAGTGAATTTAAGGAATTGCACTTCGCAGGAGCTCTAGACGCAGCAAGGGCAATGTGTGCAGAGAACAAGCAGGACAAGTGCTTGAAAGTAGGGGAGGCAGAGGACAGGCAGAGTGGGGGAATGGTTTTTGTCAATTAGTTTACTGAAAATGCTGGAATTGTTCATTTGTCATGTAAACAATGTTTAATTTTCAAGCCCTTATAATAAATTCAGTGTAGCAAAGAGGCAGCTGTTTTGTTAGCATGTGGTGGCAGTCACCTCTCCCCCGCCAAAGCCCATTAGCCAAGCGATTAGAGCACTTGGCAGGGCATGGGAGAGCCTGATGCAGACCTCCTCTCTCTAACACCCTTCTCCAGGAGCGTGCCCTCGCTGCTGCCTCTCTGCATTTTATTTCCTCCTCTTGGCATGTCCAGCCTGCAAGAAGAGCTTGCATGACCAGACAGCCCAGCTGGCCCAGCCTCCTCCTGGAGATGCGGGAGAGCTTCCTCCAGCGCCTCAATCCAAATTGGGCTGGCAAGGAACAATTTTTCATCCAGGTGCAGGATGTACTTATTTTTCCTCTCAAAGTTTCTAAAATGTTCCTAGAACGTGTCCCACAGCCTGAGACTGCTCTTCGTTTCACCGTTCCTCACCATTGCTGAAGAGCTCATGATTTCTGATATTTATACTTAGAAAAAAATGCCCTTTGGTCTAGAGAGTTCAAACCAAACATTTTCAACATTATTACACAGTCCCCAATAAGCACTCTTGCCACCTCCAGCTCCAGTTCTTTTTTGGACAATAATTGAACCCAATGGTATTCCAAGACTTGGCGTATAATAGAAAATAGTCTGAAACAAATTGGAAGAAAATGTATTTGTAATCAGAATGACCCCAAGGCGTAACACGTGCTCTTTCCGCCATACTTCATGATGGATGGTGATACAGGCACGCAGCTGAGATGTTGAGACCACACTGGTAAACCGTTTCCTTCATGTCAAAAAGCGATGCTAAATCACGGCTGTTATTTTCATGCCTGTTGGTCCAAAAAGTCCCTAGTGCGAAAGCTGTATCTACAGAGTGGAGGAAACATTACATGCAGCTAAATACAGATTCTGCAAGATGATGACTCCTTTCTGCGTGCAGGAGATGAAGGAAAATTGTTTTCACTAATTTATTTTCAATTTTACATATCTCTTAATATACCTACAGATCTTTTACCTCTTGCTTAATGTTTTCTTAGGTGCGAAAACGTCTTGATGGGGAGCTTTGTAATTTTGTGTCTCCATGCACATTTTTGACATATTTTACGTTCTTAAAAAACCTTTGAAAGTCTTTTTTCCCCTATCCTTATTCTCTTGTGGTACAAAGGAAAAGTCAACATGATCATTTCATAGCAGAAAAGTAAATTATTTGATAATGAAATTCAGGGAAATACCTTTTTCTTTCCTTTTTTTTTACTAACAATGTTTAAACATTAGCTAGGTAACAAGAGGGAAATGGGAAAACACGTAAGAGCTGTTATTTAATCAAGTCTCTACTACCTGACCAGTCTTCAGAACAGCAGGAATCAGTTTCATGCTGAAGCCTTCCTGTTTCTTTTATGTCTCTGGCAATCTTAACTGTAAAGAAAATCTAAAATGACAGATGCGAATAATTGCTCTCAGGGTAAACAGCTGGTGACAGATTTGGTGCTGATCCTGGGATTTTTCGGGGGACAGGTTTGCGAGCCTGACTGATATCTTATATCCAGGTTTTCTGCCATTTTGGATGGACTGACAGACATTGGCCTGAAATGTGCTTTAAAAAGAGTAGTATCCTATGGACATTTAAACAAGGATGTAGAAGTTAAGTGCTGCTCAAAGAGCATCGTGGGCCTCCCATACAGTGCTGACGCGCAGCAGTGGATGCGAGAAATGGTCCCTTGCAGTGGGGCTGTTGCAGACTCATGGGAGTGCCAGAAGCTGTGGGGAGTAGATGTGGCAGAGCTTCAGATTGCCTGATCTTCAGCTTTTCTGTCAAACATCCTCAGTGGTGGTGGGCTTTTGGTGGTGTTGTGCTCCTGGGGCAGATTTCCATCCTTCCCCCGCAGCGTGAGTCCTGTGGGAAGGGCTCCCGCCATCCGTCCCACTCCCTGGGAAGATGCTCTGCCAGTGGATGTTGGCCATTCTCTCAAACTTTTAAAACCCTAAAGCTCAGCATCTAGAGACGTAAAGTGTAAGAATAATAAACCATAAATAGTACAGATACGAGCATTAAACAGGATGGTACTACAAAATCATATACAGCTTCTGGACAGTCCCAAATCAAAAAAAAAGACAGGGCCCATGGCTGATCCAGGTTGCTGTCAAGTATTCCCCTGTCCAGTTGCTCTGTATCTGATCTCGGTGTGATGCGGCTGGGGACCGTTGTTCAGGTTAACGACATTGCGTGCAGCATGCCTTAGGAGGCTCAGAAGTTGTCTAAAGCACTATATGCAGCCAATGTTGCTGCTCTGGCATTTCCTCAGCGTAGGAACCAGATAAACACCCACCACCTGCATGAACTTACTGGTCCTTTGAGGGCTATCTCCAACTTCCGTTACAAGCAATAGTGTGTTAGTAGAATTTGGTGAAATTAAGAAGTTGGGCAGTGTGTTCTGCAATAGTTTATGCACAATTCCTTGACAGTTCTCTTTTTTTGCTTTCATTTTACATTTGTCTCCATTACAGTCATGGTTCAAGGCCACAGTGAGCAATAGGAATTAAACGTGGTTTATGTTAGTCTCTGTAACAAGATTTGAGACAACTAAAGGAATTTTCAGTGAGTCACTTGCATACCAGTGCTGCGGTACATGTGAGCGAGGGCTTAGCTGGGGCTGCACTAGGGCTGGGTATTTTCTGGAGGCAGCCGCTGCCCACGAGCAGCACCGTGTCCTGGTGAGGCTGTGCTCTGGCCAAGCCGCACGGTCCTTCTCTGCCCCATCTCTGGTCACAGCCTGGTGTCCCGCTCCTTTGTTGAGGAACAGCGGTAGCTGGCCCATCGGCCTCGGCTGGCTGTGCCCTGCGAGCAGCTTGGGGAAGGGCAGCAGGTTCCCCGAGTGCGTGTGAAGCCTCTGCTGGGAATGCTGACCGGAGTGGTCTTTACCCACATTTAGATGGGAAACTCAGTCCTGGGGGGAAACAAATATTGAAAGTTGTTTTTTTGGGGTTTTGGGGGTTTTTTTGGTGTTTGTTTTTTGTTTTGTTTTTTTTTTTAAATCTTATTACTTGGCTGCTGGGGTTCCAAGCCCAGCAAATTGGTGTTTAAATCTAACACACTAAAAAAGACTCAGGCAGCTCCTCTGTAAAGCCAGATCCCCCAGACCCAGTCAATTAGTGTTTAAGATACTTCATTGCTTCTGCACAGTCAGGGACTGTGGGTGGGTCAGGCAGAAGAACTTGCCCCTGGTTTCAGCACAGGCTTCAGGTTTGCCTTGCAGGAGGGTGTTGGGGATGCTGGAGAGCTCCCGTTGCTTGGGGTTGGGATGGGGTGGGATGGGAGAAGCTGGGAGCACTGCAGAGTGTGCAGCCACCCCCCTGCTCTGAGAAAAAACAGCACCTGGGAGTGAAACATTCACAGGCAGCTCCTTTGCCCAGTTTTTCGGAGAGGAGTTCAAAATGTGGAGGGTACAACATGCACCTTTTAAACTCCACTTCAGTACTTGAGATTCTGTTTTAAGATTTAAAATCTGTTTTGACAAACAGTTTGTTTGGTCACTTCAAACAATAAATAATTCAGCAGCCCCACAAATGGCTTTTTGCAATGAATAAAATCATGTTTATGCCATTGAATTAAAATATTGAAGACAGAGTAAGATGACTGTGAGTAACACAGCCGTGAATCTCATTCACAGTTCTGCAATCTGCTGTTCAGCAACGCTTCTTCCACTCCTTCTTATTAGTTGTTTATTTGCTAACTGTTTTGACAACGTTGGAGAAGCACAGAATAATTTCTCTTGTTTTGACACCATTGGAGAAGCGCAGAATACTTTCTTGGGGCCGGGCCAGCGGGAGGGCTCTGGTGCAGCCCCTGACTGGGGCTGGGCTGTCGCTGGCAGTAGCAGGGCCACGGGGCAAACTCTGGCTCCCGGGCGGGAAGGGCAGCCCCGCCACATGTGTCCTGGAGGGGAAGGAGATATTCACCCCCCCAGCAGCCCCTTTTCTCCCTCAGATACAATCCCTGCTCACCAGGCACTTGAGTGCTGCCAGATGGATCACAAATGTGGTGGTGTTGTGGAAAAGAACGATATTTTGGAAGTTTAGTGTGGTTTGTTATGCCACATATAAGGAGTAACTAGGTTGTGACTGTTAGTAAACACAGACCTTTAAAATGTTTATTTGTGTAACCTACCTAGTTGCTTTGTTTATGTACGCTTTGCTTTATCGTGGTTCCTAGCCCGATGTTTAGTGCATTCCACCAGTACCTCCTCCTCGCCCCGGGCAGCGTGGCGCATGTCTGTCCCACGGCTGTAGGTGCAGAGGTTCAGAAAAGCATTTCCCAGCTGGAGTGTCTGAAAGCGAGGTGCCTTTTTCAGAGGTACCTTTGCAGAGGTGGATTTTGACTCCAGTACCTCACTTGAGACCACTTTGAAAGCCTGAAGCCAGGCTTGTTGAGCTGCGGGTGCAGGCGGGGCAGGCTGCACGCTCCAGGCGCTCAGCACAAGGCTCTGTCCTCACGCCACGGCTCGCGGGTTGCTCCTCGTGCTTGAGCTCATGGGAACTCCTCCGAGGAAATCCAGCGGCATCTGTCATAAAAATGCAAAAGGAATAAGGGAGATGAAATTTCCACCTTTTCCCTGGCACCATATAGCTGTTTGTTTATCTCGGTAGAGATGAAGTGATGCATATTTATATATTCCCCTTGCTATGAACATTCCTTCTGTCAAGAAAAGGGCGCACAGCCTGCGTAACAGGCAGCACAGCAGGTGCAAATGTAAAAAACGTGAATACTGAAGATAAGCATTCACACCAGTTTTCCCAAACAGTCCTTTTTTGAGACTAACAGTATCTATAAAGAGATTCCTGTGGCATTTCCACTGAGCTGGTCTGCAGCGTGTAATGCTCAGCCTTGACGGACTGGATGCAGTTTATCTGAAGTAAGGGGCAGTCTGTGTTTGCTCTCCAAAGAGCTGACTCAGCAACCTTTCAGCCCTCGCTTATCCTTGGTTTTATTGGGAAAGGGCTCTTCCTTTATTATTGTGAGCTGCACTTTAGCTGTAATAGCTAAATAAAAAGTGTGATTTATGTTCCCTCTTACATGACAGTTCTTCTAGCAGGGACGCTGGCTTCACGTTGAGCTTCCATCGTATGTAGGCAGGTACTTCCCATCAGCAGAACACGAATGTTGCTAAGTTAAGCACTCAAACACAGTGATGCCAGAATGAAAGTTTTTGGTACAAAATTAAGCTGCAGCCCTGGCTGTAAATCCTGGAAATGCAGGTCTAGTGGGGAGAAACACATCAGGCGCCAAGGGCAAGGAAAAGCTCAGGCTGAGCAGCCAAAGAGATTGTCCAATTATTTTAATAAAAGACAAACAGGTGATTTTTTGTAGCTTCACCTACAAAACTAGCTGAGTTGCTATGGCCAAATTTCCAAAATGAAAAAAAAAAAATTAGGCTGACATATTTTTCAAATTCTATAAAGTTTTAACTTAAAACAGTAAGCAGAGGACGTAGTAGTGAGCAATGTCAGGGAGCAGCGCTAACAGACTGCTCCCAGCCCCACATACACTTCATAAATAAGTTTATTACAAAGATTTAATCCATGATGTAGTGGAGTGTCTGTGTAATTTATATTTGCATGACATATGTCTTCTTGTACCTACTGTTTTTATACTTACTGAGTCATAGTTAATCCTATGGACATTACTTTGAAGTTAGTTTGGCAAATAGATGAGCTATTGCGAAGGGGCGCTCATCACGGACAGTTTTCAGAATTGCTTTACCAGTAGCAAAACATTAAATAATAGAATGACAGTACACAACCTGTTTTGAGAAAAGATTTCCTTGTTTTCTCTGCCATAGCAGCTTCCATTGATTGCTTTCACAAAGTTGATTATGTTTTAAAGGACAGGACTGTCAATCACGTACCTCGGGCTGCCTCAGACGCAGAATGCAGTTGTGACAATCTGAATGAATACAAATGTGTTGCCAAAACATCCATCCCTGTACGTGGCATCGCAAGAGCAGCGACGAAGAATTATTCATTCTAAGCGGGAGGGGTTTCAGATCTCTGGAGGTGTGTTGTCTAGAAGAAAACAGACAAATTAAGGCATATCAATTAATCTAGTCTCAAAGTGTTAATTGATAGTTGCTAGGCATCAGATAAATCTAATAATTTATCAGTCAAACATAAAAACAAAGTATTGGTAAACAGGTACCAAATGTCGGTTGAAGTTCACGGGGGGATTAAACGTGAGAGGAATGCAAGTGCCGTGCCTCCTCTCTCCTTATTTCCTTTAATTCTTTATGTTAAAGCTCTCTGTTTATCTGCCTGCACAGAATGAATGGCTGTAACCGCTTTCTCTGCAGCACTGTAACTTGTTACTTTCCATTCAGAAACATTCATAACAAAGGGAAAAGCTAACAAGAATGGCAGTGAAAACCTGTAGAAAGCCGTGTTCTCATTTCACAGACACACCAAATAGAAAAGGAGGTAACTCAGGCATTTGCATGTAGAAGAATATGAAAGGAATCTCAGAGAGGAACAAATCTGATTTTTGTCTGTTGTCTCAGTTGTGCACATCTGTTCAACATGAGAAAGAGTAAAAAAGTGAAACATTCCCCTCCAGCCTGTAGAGCACTCGCAGCGCAGGCTCTCTGCGTCCCACCGCCCCGCTCCTTTCTGCTCGCTCCCACCCAGCATTGCTATCTCTTTTTGCAGAGCGATTGTTGATTGTCTTGATTTCATTTTAGCTGCTGCTTGAGCTTAAAGTTTCACTAACATTGCGGAGAATGCCTCTGGAAATCAGCCACGTGCTTGAGGGGTTGCTCCGTCCTAGCAGTGGTTGGGAGAGCGCGTGTCCCCGGAGCGTTTGCCTGCTGCAAGGTGTCCGGGCTCTCCAAGGCACGACCTTGGCCAACGTGAGAAAAAAGAGCACTTTACTACATGTTATTTCTGTTTCTCACCCTTCATGGTGAAGAGTTGTTCTACCTCAATGTCCATCTCTCCTTGTAAGTCTTCCAGCTATTCCGATTACATGAAATGTTTCCTTTATTAAAAAAAGAGAAAGAAAAGGAAAAAAAAGCACACAGCTTATTGGGGGGGGGGGGGGCTGTAGCAAAATCCCATCCCCATAGTACTAAAAAATCCTCAACATTGGCTTTTCCACAATGTATCTTCTGACAAGCTGTGATGCCGATGCCAGCTCCGGTGCTTCGTGTACCGAGCCATTTGCCCGGTGGGGCTGGCAGGTTGGCAGGAGCTCCACGGGGCCGGGGGCTGGAGTTGGACTCGCTGGCTTGTTCTGTACCGAGCTGAACGGTTAGAGGTGCTGACCCCTCTGAACCAGCTTTCCCTCTGATGGAAGTCTCAGTGCTTTATCTCTCCCTGTGAAACAGTCGGATGAGTTGAGCTAATGGCTGGCACATTGTGTAATAATATATCATTGTTTAGGGATTTGCTGGCAAATAAACATCCAACAATTAAATTACAGCTATACCTCCCTCGGGTTGCCTCCCTTCTCCCCTGGTTACAGCTTTCTGCTTAAACCAGGTGAAGTTTGCAAGGGACACGTCCCCAGACTCCACCGCGGAGCTGTGCCCTAATAGTGTTATAAAAGCCTGTGAACAGCGATGAGGCACCGGAGAAGCGAAGCCGCAGGCTGCAGCACACTGCCTCCTCGCTGCCGGCCGCCTAACGAGGGTCAGCGTGCTGAGGTAGAGACACGACAAATCAGAAAACATTTCTCGTGCAGTTGTGCAGGCATCTGCGATAGGGCAGGTTTTTCCCCATCTATTTTGCCCAATTTAGTAAGTCATTTAGAAATGAATATAATTGAAAAATCTCTTTAGCTCAGGATTACATTTGCCAGTAGAAGACAGAGAAAGTATTGGTAAACACAGGATTACGGTACAGTGTGCTAGCAAAAATTGATTTGTTTTTCTTGGGTGGGAAGAAATATTCATGTTGTCTGATTTCAATCATATTTCTTTGAGAAAGGCAGCTGCAAGATGTTAGATTGTCTTCTCCTATCCTGTTGCGTGTCGAAAGCCACTCACCGCAGCGGAGTGCGCACAGGAGCGGCGTGTGTGAGCGGGGCAGCTCCTGCAGCTCCTGCCCATGCGTGGGCACACGTGCCCTGGGCTGCATGCCAGGACTTGTGCACAGGACATTATATACCTTCCTACTGATACTGCGTTGTCTGTTCTTTCTGATGGCTACCACAATTAATATGTTGTGTGTAATATAATAAATGGGTGGCCGGTTAGGATGTTGTGGTGGTCACAGTGCACGATACCACAGATGCTCTGAATTCGGTACCTGGAGATGACAGAATTGAGCTCCTCCTGACCCATCAGCACAGCCAGAACCTTCCCCTACCTGTGGGGTTGTGTAAGATCTCTTTCAGTTGTTCACTGCCATTGCATTTACTAAATTGGTTTGGTAGACACGAGAACTCTCTCCTTCATCGTGGGTTTTATGAGTATGTAGGCACTGGGAGCAGCTTACACCTTCCATGTCCATCTTGGCAGGATATATGCCCCCGAGCAGTTTTATGGGAAAGGCAAAGACAAGCATTTACACAGAAATTTGCATAACTTTCTAAAGAATTGTCTTATTTGAGATGCAAAGTTTTTATCCAAATCTGACTTTTCAGCATGTAAAGAAAATAAGGGCAAACATTTAGCACTAAATAAATTAGATGCACAGTGAACCAACTGAGTTTCATCTGCCAGAATTACTCAGCAGTAACATTTCATTAACATTAAATGCTCATCAATAGGTTTACAAATTAAAGTGGTCTAACAACTTTCCAGTGGCTTCAGGCAACTGCCAAATGGCAAGGAGAGCACTCAACCAACCTCTGTGGAGCGTCAGCATGTTGCACCTTACAGCGGCAGGGGCTGCACCAGGCTTTTTGCTGACGCAGTGCACTGGTCCAGCAATCACCCTGAGGGATGCCGGAGTTGTTCTTGCTATAAAATGAATCCATTCACGCAGGTTTATCACTGGCCTTTTTGAAAGGAAAACCCAAATGAAGTTGTAAACCAGTATTTAACTGATACAATGCTTTTCCTCATTCCTGCCAGGACGGACTAAATCACGAAGCAAGCTCTTCGGAGGCTGCGTTTTTGCTGCTGGTAACCTGTTGCCAGAATCTAGGAGGATGCTGTTTTCCCATCTCTCCTGGGCTGTAGGGCCTTTCCAGTGTTGGGTAGTAGGAAAGTTCAGGGCTGCACTCATGAAACTTAATTAGTCCTTAAATAACCATTTTATATGATTTCACCGAGGGAGGTCATAGTCATGACTGGATTAAGGCACTTTGCCCATAGCAACCTTTCTCTCACCCCCCTTGTGAGTGATGGAGAGATCCTTCCCTGCCTGCCTCTCCACCCCACAGCATAATTGCTGTTTGCGTTGTTCTTCCCATCTGAACATACAGCCAGCAAGCGCAATACTTGCCTGGTGTCACCTAATAAGGTGGCAAAAAAGACAAAAGCCTAAGTAAGAACTTATTAATCATTAGCTCTCCCTTCTGGGCAAAACAGTTTTTCAGGCTGATGTGGTCTCATACGTATGTATAAGTATGTACACACACATGAATATATAAATGTATAAAAAGAATACATAAACGTTCAGTCTGGATCACTAGACTGAGGAACCCCTTGATGAACACGGATGGCAGTCAAGTCTCGCTCTGTGAACAGCTTCCCTCAGCATCTGGCTCAGCGTGTGGGGCTTCTGTTTCCATACCGAGGATGAAGTCGTACCCTCAGATACTTCAGTCCCAGCATCAGTCGTAAAAGATGTTTTCTGTTTTCTGCTGGTATCCTTACATCAGCAGGATATTTAGGTGGTAAAATAGGATGTGAGCTAAAAACGGTGAAGCTACAAGTGTAATGCTATGCCCACCGCCAGTCTCTCAGGAAGAGCCCATTTGTGCGAGATTTGGTCGTTGTTTATGCCATGAGCTCCACTATCTCGAGCCACCCTGCCTGAAAGACTTGTGGAGCAAAGCCCAGCTTTTTTTAATACCAAGCTACAAACATATTCCAGAAGATAGAGATTTGGTGCGTCCTTAGCTGTAGAACATTTAAAAAACCTTCCCTTTTCAAAGATGTACCTGGAAAACATCGAGGCAGCAGCTTTTTGCAATGTTAATGCTATTTACATATTAATGTTCCCTAGCATTAATATAATAGGCTAAGTATAGAAGATAGCTGGGGACTTTAGGATACATCAAGAAGAATATGGCTTCGTGAAAACAACATTTGGAGCTAATTACAAGACCAACGGGTTAGAACAACACTAAGCTGCCAAAAATCCCTGGATAGTTACTTATTCACAGTGAAATGAAATCCAGCGATTGAGTGGGGAAATGTGGCTGTAATAGAAATCATGCCTGGAATATTCATAGAGAAGATTATCAAACAGAGTTCTATGGAAAACACGGTATTAACATTTATAGGCCTTGAACACGTCCTTTAGGACACTTCTAATTTCACTTTGAGCTACATCATCTTTATGCAGCAATAAGTTTATTTCAGCACACCATGTTCATTAAAAAAAAAAAAAGACTGCTTAAATAGAAACATACTTAATGAAATCTCAGGCTAGGGAAGGACAGATAACTTCAGCAATATTGACCATGTGTAGGAAGGATGGGATGTGTTAGGATTGTTCATATTCAGCTGCACGAAGTCAGGATTAATCTTTGCTATTCCTGCTGTCGCACCATAAAAAAAGCTTTCCCTTCAATTACAAAACAGAGGAGAACTCTGCTGTTGTGCAAAGATTTGAGCATCATACCTGCTCAAACAGGAGGGTGTTGAGTCGCCCTTTGATGACTTGTGCAAATGTGAGTTACTCTAGGATACTATTTATAGGGTTTTCTCTTACATTTTATTCTTGTAGGGTGTTTTTTTTTATTGAAGACATTGGCCTTGAGCCACATTACATAGTGTTGAGCAAACTACAGGGCTAAGTGTAATGGGATTTGTTCCCTAATTCCCTCTGTATGTAGTTGGTTATAGAAGAGCAGTTGCTGGGCACTGTGTTTGTATTCTGCAGCTACAGTTGGAGTGGGAAGTTTGATTAGCGTGAAAGCCAGGCAGAATACAAGGTCGCAGATGATGCCTCCCTGAGAGGCTGCTGCTTGGGATAGGAAGGGACCGCGGGAGCTGGGGAGGGAGGCAGCAGCAGCAAGGGGCAGCGAATGCAAAGGTTTGGGCATTGCATCTGCCAGAGAGCCCGGATTGCTTACAGAGGTGTACCACCAGCCACGTTCTCTCTTCTTCAGCTCTTTTGTGAAATGCCTGTAGATTGAGAGCCCCATGTGCTTTTGATGGTCTGTAGTGTTGTTTTAGAAGGTTTTACCTCTTATATTCTGCTATAGAGGTTTGGAAATAGCTGACTCTTTTCCTAGCACAAACAAGAAATAGTTGGGAAATGTTTCTGAATATTTTTTTCCTTCTAGAAAATCTCTGTCTGGTATAGAAAGCAAAGTAAAGAGGAATGCCCATCTTCTGATCTGAAAACTGGTGATCCTGTGTTTTGCTTGTAGCTATGAGGAGTTATAGAAGATTAAGCCATTCCATGGAAGCTCCTAATTCATTCACAAAAGCATTTTTTCCTGATTAGTTAAACAGTTTCACCACCTACACTTGCGTTGTGCACGTAGGTGGTACAGCTCCCAAGTATCTCTGTGCTTATCTCTTTGGGAAAAGGCTTCAAATGTAAATATTTCTTATCAGTATCCACAGTATTCACTACCCTAGCGATGCTTTCAGCATCACTCAGCCTTTGCCTGGTAACTGTTGGGACATACAGTATCACATACTTGGTAGTGTGTGGCCCCCCAAATCCTGGAATCAGGTCTTCCAGCCACTTCCCATTGACGTCAGCCTGTTGGGAGGAGCCACTCTCCAGGGAAAGGCTGAAATGCTGCGTACCAGCCAGTCTGCCTGAAACTTCCCATTCCTGCCAAGGGCCATTCAATTTTACCCTTTTTAATGTCTGCATTAGAGCAGAGGCTTCCTTTGCTTTTTGAGGTTTAATGAAAGATTCGGGGTGGGGGGCGTGTGGTTCTGTTATCAGTAGGGGGAATGCCACCACAGCTAACAGACACTGTTAAATACTCTTTTGGTGCCAGTTTGCAGGCAGAATTGCCCTTCTTTGCTTTCATCCATTCCTTTGCTCCCTTCCTTCATCTCCCATTCAGTCTCCTAACATCAGTCACACGAAGAGCGCAGCCACAGGGGTTATCTGCCCGCCCACTGTAATGCCGTGTTTTTACAGGCAAGTTTCGGTGTCTTTAAAGAATATATGAAAAAGGATTGTGTTGCCCACAGGCTCACCCCATGCACCATCAGCTAAACAGCAAATTCAATTAACAAGCAGTAAAGATTGATGGTGGCTCAAAAGGATCATTATTAAAGGCTGCGACAGGAGCCTGTTTTCTCCAGGTGATGCTTAACCTGATAATCCAGAAGGATCCATCCTTTTTCGCGGCTCTGCAAGGAGGGCACTGCCGAGCTCAGCACTGCCAGACATGCCTGCACTGAGCTTTATTAATGTATCAGTACATCGTCTGAGGTATGCAAACTTTTTCAAGACTTAAGCCCCTTTTCCTATGGCTTAAGTAAAAGCCTTTTTTCTTTCTGCTCTGAGTGAACCCAAACTGCTGCCCCTCTTTTTGGTTAGAGTTGCCCCCCTCCGTTGCCGACCTGCTGCCTGTGGAAGGGGAGGGAAAGTGAGTGCGGGCAGTCAAACACCTTTTGCTGTATATGCACCGTGGCAACTGACATCTAATGAAAAATTGGACTTTTGTTCTGGACAAAAATCTATAGAGTAAATAAGCCGTGGTTATTACTCCCTTTAAAATAAGAGGAGAACAGAATTTAACATCATCATAACACCAAATGGTAAAAGAGCAGCTTCTACTGCTGTTACCTAAGATGATCCAAGGTGGCAAGGTTTGAAAAGAGGAGTCTCGTGTTTTATTAGACCAACCAATGTAACCAGCAAACAAGGCAAAGCCTAGAGGCTCGACCACTTCAAATCCCTTGCCTGTTTCAGCCTGATTATTTCATTTAGTCCACCAAAAGGTATTACCTTTTCCTACAAATCTTGTCGCCTTTACTTCTGCTAACAACTTATTATTTTTCACCTTCAAGGGAAGCCACCTAAAGCACAACTTTTTTTTAGTAAAACTATTGTCCAGTTTATTGAAGAGTTTTTTGTAACCTGTTCACCTGCACGATTGTCCCTGACTGACCACTGCATGTGATCCAGTGCTGCCGGTTGGATTGCGCATTCTCCCTTTTCTATAGGGAAAGCTGCTTCTGCAATGATCTAGTAATAGAGAAGTTTAATGTTCTATGTAGGTGCTGCTTTGATGTCTTTAATCTTCGGTTAACCCTGATACACCTCAATTTGTGCTGCTGCTCATTGGACTATACTAAGAGGAAGGGTTTAAAGTCTGTATTTAGATAACGTGCCTGTAATTCCTGGTGTATATTGTATGGTGTGTGTCTGATCTGTCCCATCTATCTGGTTTAAAGGCTGCGGCGGGGCTGTACATGTCTGCAGGCAATGATGCTGGTCCTTCCAGGGCTGGGGCTGCACAGCCAGGGCAAGTCCCAGCTCCCATTGCTGCCCGGCCCGGGCTACTGCCCGCTGTGGTGTGGCTTATGGAGGTGGTGTAGTACGTAAGGCTTGCTAGAGAACGTGAATGTCAGGGCGACTCCTCTGCATCCAGGATTACACCTTCTCACGGTGTTATACTGACTTTTGATATAAAGGTAAACCAAACTATCAGGAATACCCAGCTGAGACGTGTGGAAAGCACAGGTTTTATAATAATTGATTTGAAATGGAAAAAGAAATGCTTTCAACTGTAATCCCCTCCCATCCTGACCTACATTATCTGGGCATTCAGAGTGAATGCAGTTATGGTGTCCTCTGTGCAAATAATCCCTCCCCTCTCTGCATACTCTTGCAAAACCTCTGGTTCCCTTTCCCGGGCGACACCAGGCATCCTGGCAGCAGCTGCAGGCTGCAGCACGTGTGCTCCGTTCCTGGTCTCGTCCCATTTAGTCACTGCAGGCTGTGTTTTCTGGGGAGCTTCTCACCATTTGTTTGGATACACAAACATCTCTCTCTTTTTTTTTTTTTTCAGTGAATAAACAGAATTTTCATTTTATGGAAAAAAAACCTGCATTCAAAAGGTAGAACGTCTCATAACACTTTTCTTTTTGGTTATTGTTTCCTTTTTGCTTCTTTGAATATTTTTCATTATAGTCTTTGTTTCCCTAAAAAAAATGGGGGAAAAAAAACCCCAAAGCTTCTCTCCTCGTGTGCACAACTGCCAGATCTGGATGTGAACTAAACGAGTACTTGCAATGATACAGAATGCTATTACACGCCAAATGGTTGTGGTGAAAGGGAACTGCTTCAATTATTTGTTTCAGATTTAGGCCCTTCTTTTTTGGTTTCCGTGTTATTTTGTGAATCAGTTCTGATTTCAGTGAAATCAGTTGTTTGTTACTAAGCATTCACAGGAGAGAGATTCTTAGTCCGTGAGCATTTCCTTTTGACTGTTTGCTGCAATGATGGGTCACCTAATTACCTGTGATGTCTGTGCTCGGTGTGTGGGTCTCTGAAATCTCAGGCTGCATCAGCGGAGAGGTAACAATAAAGCAGTTTCAGTGTGAAGTTGGCGGGGGGAGATTCATTTGTGCAAGACTGGAAATTCATGAGTATTCTTCCAAATACTCTTCAGACTACTCAACCGGTGACTAACATTCCTGTGAGTAAGAACACTCCTGTATTGGTTTAGCAATGTATTATTATATTATTTCATCGGTGTCACGGTAATTACAAAGGATTTTTCAGAGTCTGAAATCTTGAACTTCTACCTTGGAAACGTAGTCAAAAGGTTTCACACTTCAGTTTGACCTCTTATTTTACATCGTGATATTCCCCCGGGCATTTCTCCCCCTATAAAACCTTTCAAGCAGTGGGATTTCACCAGCTCCCTCTGCTGTGTCCCTAATAGCTCTCAGTAGCTGAGTATTTGTAGTGTTACATTCTCTTGTTCTTACTCAAAACTTCAACTTTTCTCACTCCTTGGTGTTCAGACAATCAGTTTTGTATTTGCTAGCAGCTAAATCTTCTATTTGCACCAACCAAAACGAAGGCAGCATTTTTCAAAGGGAACGAGGTGCTTGTATAGCCTTAACATTAAGGAACTGGGCACATAATTCCCTGAAGTGTGGGGCACATAAAATTCAAGCCTTTGTATGTGGAGCTTCTGGTGATTACCGATCTGCTGCCGTGGGGAATGAATGAGCCCTTTTATCTGCAGGTATACCTGATACCAGTTTTCTTATACATCTTGCTAGGGATACTGAGAATATAAATATCCAACCTAAGCTAAGATCTTAATGAGACTGTCTTACATATTGAGTTATAATTAGACTGGAAGAGACCAAATCAACATAGACACGAATATGCCTGGATAAGCCATGAGAGAGAACACCATAAAAAGATGCGTGAAAGTCTCCTTGTCCTAATATGCCTTAGCAGGAGCTGCAAGTCTTCCTCCTGTGGTGATGCTTGCTAGGGAAAAAGGGGTTGCTGTGATGGGAGTCAGCAGCCAGCCTGAGGCTGGACTTCCGAGGAGCCCCAAGCACTCATCAGGAGAGGAGCCTCTGGCTGTGGAGCTCTCAGGAGCATGTGGCTGCAAGTGCCTGAGGGCAATGTGGATGGCCCAGGCTCTGGAGAGACTCTTCCAGCAGCACGCTGGCGTGCGCAGGGCAGCCAGGTGGAAGGTTAAGCTGTACTATTCAGTAGCGTGGAGTGCCCCTAAGGGCTATGCTTCAAGAGCTGGACCGCTGCATTTTTAGTGAGGAAGCAAGGTGGGACATTGAATGTGCAGTATGGACGAATCTTAAAATTAGGCCATAACTGTGATGTTTGCAAAGCTGGACCAGAGTATCACCACTGCTGCTTTCTGATGGTCTCTCTATCTCACTTTGAGATAACTTGAAGCATAAATAATTTTACAAAGCCATGTAGTTTTGGTTCTGAGATGAAATACTGCTGTATTTGGTCATTCATTAACAGTACAGCAAATTCAGAATTGATGTTTGGTTGTGCAATAGTCAGCAGAAGTGGAATAAATCATTTTGGGTATATGTAAAAGTTCTGGTACTTTTGTAGCTAGCTGTTAATGTGCACTGAGCCAGCCTCCGGCTCCTGCATGGCTGTGATTGCTTGCCCAGATGAAATAGGAGATATGGGAGTAAGGAGCTAGTGTCTAGCACTGGAATTTGCAGAGATATTGATGTTTCCTGGGATTTCCCTCATTCCAGGGTCCTGGAGAGCCAGACTCAGCTTAGCCTGCAGACCCCATGCTCCCTGCGAGCCTGGAGAAGGTGGCCAGCACTGACACGGTCCAGCTGGTCTCTCCCGGCAGCAGGCACAGCCATCATGGCTTTGGGGAGAGCACAGAGAGCCCAAGGGCTCTTGCGTGTTGTTTTGAATTCTGTTTTAAAACTTGGCAACGTATTTCAGTGCTAGCACTGTGTGATAGCAGAGGCAGCTGGTCCCCACTCCACATTAACAGTGCAGGGAACGAGATCTCCACCAAAGCAGATGGGGAAAAAAATGTCCTGACCGCCACATTGTGATAAATCATGCAGCTCCACTGCAAGCTGTGGGAGGGCTAAATTTAAACCCCAAAGCTCGTGAAGCCCAAATAGAAAGACAGAAAACCAAGCAAATCCTCCTTGCTGGACTCTCATCTGACACCATACGCAGCAGAGAGGCTCTGGGGTGCCGCAGCCCTGCACCGCTGCTCTGGGGTGCTGTGGGGTCACCAGTCCTGGTCTGGGTGTTGTGAGGCGGCTTCACAACCAGAGCACTTGAAACTCTTTGAAAATGTGCAATAACCAGCAGTGCTAGGGAAATGCTGGCAACAGCCCCGTGGTGTCAAGGACGGACTTTGGACAGAAGCAGTCCCATGCAGAAGGGACTGCTGTGCTTCGGGGCTGGGGCACGAGCCTGGCCGTCCCGCAGGGGCTCTCTCCTCTGCTCCCACTTAGGAATGGGGCCAGAGGAAATGGGTTGAGCCCGTCATGGTCCCTGAGTGACTGCGGGGTGACACGCTATTACAGGTCAGAGATCCAGAGTGACACCCAGTCCTTAACGTGCATCCATGGGCACAAAATACGTGTCTTACTCAAGTTTTACGTTTTGAAAATCTTTGCTGCTCATTGACTTTCTGTGAGCTGTGCAGTGATGCCTCTTTTGATTTTGGGAGCTGTGACCGTGTGTATATGCAAAATCCATACCCATCCTTACACTTGGCTCCTTCCACACAGAGCTTGGCATTCCAGCAGTAGCACTAATAACTGCAATCAGTGAGCGTGCCGTAACGGGAACCAATTCCCGTTGCTTTCCCAAAGTGTTTTGTCTCTGTTTTGGATGTTACTTCCCAAAGAGTGGCTGCTTTGTTTTGCGGTTGTGCTGCCACTCTCCTGTGGCGAGTTTGGGTTTTTGTACAAGGTTTCTGCTTCTTTCCTCGGGCCACCCCCTCTTTGGGGAGTTGGCAAATCTTTAGTATGTCCCTTGAGCAGGGACATTTTTAAAAAGCAAGCTGATATGAAGTGACACCAGGAGGGAATTTTTAGCTCGGATGTAGCCTTTGGAAGCAGAGTATACGATATAAAGCTACAAGTCTTGACATGCAATCCCTGAGACCATACAGCTCTAGGTGGTTTGTTGCATTCAGTTCTTGGTTTTTAAAGTGTAGGCTTAACCAAAAACTTCTACCCACAATAAAACAGCATGAAAGTAATCTAGAAACGATTAATTTTAGTGTCGTCTTATGCCTTTTATTACTACTGTTGCAAATATTAATCAAGATTATTTCACATTAATGAATTTTCCTTAAGTTGTGGCAAGTAAACTGCATATTATATGAAAATTATGGAACTTGAGCAAATAACAGTGTAAAATAGCATACGTTTTTCTCTTTTCATTCCTAAAATATCAAACTGTGGCTTTTTCCTGGTATGCTGGTGTTCTTTACTAAGTCTCTACTCTCTTTTAATGGGCACGTCTGTTCCATAAAGGTGTCACGCGAAGGAATTTGCAGTGGTAGCTGCTGGAGTCAGGCTCTGTCAGCAGGGATGCCAAGCTAAAGGCATCAATTCGTACCTTATCACCAAATCTTTCAATTATTCTATTTCTTCAGGTTTCTTGGAGTTTTCCATGGAAGCACTCCACAAGTCACGGTTCTTCAGGAACTCCCCAGGCATTTGTCCTCTAGTAATTCTGATTATATTAGGGTAAGCCTGACATTCAGGGTTGATGTTGAACATCTGGCTCACTGAGCCTAAGCCACACAAGCCACCTGCCCCTTTTAAATCCTGCGTGAGAACTGTCTTTAACGAGGGCGTTCCTCCTTCAAGGAAAACTTATCAAGGAAACAGCATTGCTGGCAGCATGGCACCAGCTGTAGAGATGAGAGACCCAAGCAACTGCTCCTGCTCTGGACCAGGGCAGGCGCGATGTCTCATGTTGCTCCTGGAAAAGGTGAAAAAACTCAGATAAAGGAAAAAATAATAATTGAACACACAGGGAGCAGAGTGCTGGCGATGTGCAGCTGGATGCAGCTGGAATGCCCAGCTATCCCATGGCTCCAAGTAGTAGCAGTCCGATGGGGCAAATTGTTCAGAAAGATGTGCCCTCTCTCTTTCAGGTTTTGTGTGCAAATGTTCCTGTTTATGTTTCACACGGACTGCTTTTACTTATGGCTTCTTCACACTTGTAACAGATCTAGGATTCATCTCACTGTTAAGAACAGTTTTGTTAATCCATTTATAATTTTCCCTTTCTCAAGTAAAACAGTGTTCTACAGCAACCCAACAGGGTCTCTGCTCCATTTCATATTAAATTCCTATTGAAAAGCAACACGTCATCACGAAAAAACCTGGTGCCTGTCTTTCAAACGACTTCAACAACTTAATCTAGCACTGATAGATACCTGATTGCAAGAGGGCTGCAACGAGAGATGGACGCTCTGTTTCTTGTTGCACATACCATCAGCCTCCCTCCCGCCGCTCCTGGGCGCAGGGTGCTCCTGGCAGTGTTGGCAGGGTTTGCATTTCTCTTCTCACTTCTTAGGTGTTTTCCAAGATCAAACTCCATCGCCAGAACTGCTCTAGCCACTCACCCTTCTCCGTGATTTCTAGCATTGGGTGCTGGGTGGGCGAGGGGCCACGGGGCCGCCCAGGCATCTTCCCCACCCTCCACCCGGGACCCAGTCCTGCTCCTGCCCTGTTGCAGACCTGGGGGATTTCTCCTTCTGGGTCGTGTTTGGGCTGCATCCCTCCCCGTGCACTGCTGCACACTCAACATACTGCTAAAGATAAAGAAGTAGAAAGACTCCAGAGCATTAAAAATATACTTTCTTTAATATGGAGCCCTCTGGGAAGCAAGAGGAGGTATTGAAATTCTGGTGGCGGACACTGGCTGTTTCAGCTCACAGCTACATTAAAAATCCCCGGTGTTAGGATAGATCTTTCGAATGAGAGATCTGAGGTTGTTCTTAAACCTCGGTCTAAGCAGTCCTGAGGTTAGAAGAGTCACCTTGTCCAGTCAGACCACTTATTAATTTTAGTCTTGAGCTAAATTCTCCAAATTGGACCGAGCCTGTAAGTAAATTGAGCTCTTTCTGAAGCTGTAGCAGACTTTGACAGTGGCTTAGCTGCTCTCCTGCGGGGTTGTGACCTTTCACCACTTACATTAAATTGGTTGCCCGGCTGGCTGCATGTTGCAGCCTCTTCCTAGAGCAAAACCACCCCATTTTAGCACTGCAGTCTTCATGAAATGAACTCTGTGAGACAAGCCAACCCCTTAGTGCATGCTGCAATTATTTCTACCTCTCCATTTTCTTTTTCTGACCACAAAAGACCTGAAAAATCCTGTTTAAACCTGCACTAGCTCTGTATCCTCCTGGGTTTTCTCCCTCAAGTGACAGATCATTCTGCCACAGAGAAACATAGCCACATAGGGGACAGGTGCCTTGAATGAGAATATTTTAGTATTTGTTTTAAGATTATTCTGGGCAAATGGATCGACATATCAATTGTTGAACTCATCAACTCTTAAAACATGTACTCTGTGGAAAGTAAAGAGAAACGTTGTTTAACCTGAAGGACAGTAGAGAGCCGTGACTCATTCCTCAGGGAAAATTCTTCTTTTGAATCATGAATTCATGCACTGTAGGTCAGCCAGGAAGGTAATGCAGAGCAGTGCGCGGCAAAAAGACTCTTAACTTAGAAGAAAGTTTTTGTATTGACAGCACAAATTATATAAGTAATTTGTTTGAAATTAGTACTTTCTCTAAAGTAATTCATGGCTCAGGAAATTCTCTTTGGTTAGAAGTTTTCCTGTTTTATGAACAGATCTACTTCTGCTAGCCAGTGAGTCATGCTGCTCCCTCCAGCTAATACAGAATGATGCTTGTGATTATGGGAGCTATCAGCTCCTTAATGATAAGGATTTTAATTTGGCTGCTTCTAAGGCATGCCATGAATAGAAATCACAAGGGCCTCAACTCCTTCTGCACAAATCTTAATTGCAAGTGAAACTGGTTCACAGGATAAGTCTTCTTTAAGGTACTGCCAGTACAGATGCATTCACCGGTGAGGCCTTGGGGAGATCTGCAAGTAGCTCTATGGCAGGCTGAGGCTTATGCTGGCAGAAAGCCATGGAAATAAACTCTTCTGCCTAAAAGTGGGGTTCAGCTGTGCTTCTGAAATGGCTGAACCTGTGGCACAGCCAGAGAGGGGACTCAGGGTGCTGCACCCCAAATGCTCCCTCCTGCAATGCCCCCCAAGCAGGGACGAGGCTGAGCAATGCGTGGGGCAGCCGGGCCCAGCTGCACGCATCCTGCTGTGGGTGCTGGGCTCCCAGGGCACCGCTCCTGCAGCCGAGCTGCTTCCAGTAGTGAATCATGTCAGGATTTGTCTGCAGAACTTCTCTCTCTGGCTTTTAATCCCTTGGTTGTGATAAAAAGACACAAAAAGTGAAATAAAATCATCAATCAAAAGACAATTTAAAACTTAAATCTGCAGAGCAAGAATGATGTATTATGATTCTTGTCTTATTTCTTTCACATTTTCCATCCTAGTTTGATTTAATTCTGCAGCTGCTTACCTAGAAATGTAGGCCTTTTTTAAGCACCTTTGCTTTTTTCCTTCTACAACACGACCAAAGATGTATCACACAACTGCTAGATTGCAGGGGACCTCTGTGTTACTACAGACAATAAATATTTTTAATATAGTTCTGTCTCTTCCACCCTTTTTGGAACGATTAAGAGCCATATTTGGATTCTGAGCCATGCTTGCAAGATGGCATTAACACCCATGTCTCAATGAAAAAGGTTTGCCCACGTCAGTGGGGAAATAAATGTCATTTACCCTTATGGGGACTTTGTTTTGAAATGTCTTTGAAAGCAGCAACCTATATCAAGAGCTTCATTTTGTATATGGCTGAAGGCTTTCCTGGTCTGCCAGCGACAGCGGCTCCGTGAACAGCAGTGAATCACTCTGGCCCGGCTGGCTGCCACAATTAATGTGGGCGCACGCTGCCTTCCCGTAATTACTGTGCACTCAGCGCAGATTTGGAGCAATCCTTCAGCGTGTGGTCCACGTGCTGCAGACGCAGAACAGCCTTGCTCTCGCAGTCCCTTCTCCCGCTTTCCTCTGGGTGTCACAGCTCAGTGAAACAGAAGCAGATTTCTGTGAATAATGTCGATGCCCAGGCTTTCATGTTTTTGTATTTTCCATGCATTTTCACAGCAGGTTTCATATGGGTTGTATCATACTTTGGTTGCTAATAGCTACAGGTAGCATTGATTGATAAGCAGGTATTTCCAGTTTAAAGTTTTAGATGTAAAATTTTAAATTTTGTGGTGGGGGAGTTGGTTTATTTTAGTTGAGGCAAACCCAGATTTTCACAAACCTGAAAGCCTCTGGGCACTCTTGGCACGGACATGAGTTTCAATGAGAGTTGCAGAGCTCTCCCTGTGACCCAGATATCAGGGCTGCTCAGCAGCAGCAGGTTTGGGGCTTGATAAACTGACGTTTATTGCGGCCAAAGATTTCCTACCAGCCCTACTTCTAGCTGCAAGCTGATGCTCTGTGTACAGTCCCATATGGTGTTTACTTTATCTTGAGAAAAATAGGTACCTACAGTCACCTACTTGAGTGCTTGACACTGTGCACTCCCTGCCTGTGCTGCTGGAAGGTCCTTCCCTCTTATTATTCATTAGTGATTTATGAAAAATAAGTTGGCAGTGTATATCCAATGTCTGTTGGAAAATGCATGTTCCCCTCATGCTTGGCACCCTTCTTGGCAGAGGCAGTAGTGACAGCAGGGGAGGAATTCATCTCCTCCTGGTTATGGCCTTCACAGCCACCAGTGGGACAGAGCAGGAGGCTGGTGCATGGACAGCTGGAAGAGGGACATGTTTCAGGGCTGTTAGCTGGCCAGATTTCAGTAGCACAACATTGATTTATTTTGGAAAGATATAATATATCTTACAGTTTAAGATATAAAATTGACATTTCAGACAGTTTCTGAACTTAGCAGTCTTCTGCCAAAGGATTTTTATTTAGAGAAGTGTGTCTCTTGGAGCCTGACTCTCTTGGATCCTTCCTGATCTTTTTTGCTTGGTTTGGTGTGACTCTTTCCACAGCTGTGACTACAAAAGATATTGATCTACTCAAGAGTTAAATGTAGAAGGGGATGTAACTTCATGTGGTGAAAGAGAGAATCTGCTGATCTTTTGTTTGAAGAATCCAGGCGCTGCCTCATGAGGGAGCCATCTCGAACCACAGTTCGTTGACTTCACAGATGAGCTTTTAAAAGCTTCTACCTAAAATAGCTGTGTGCACTGGGGGGGTTGCAGTTAAGACACTGTGGCCCTGCTGTGTGCTGCTGACTAATTGCCATCGGCCTCCTTTAGCTCATTTAAGCTCCACTGCTCGTTCCTTCCCAGCAACTGATGCTCCTGCCCTCTCTGCTTGGTCCTTTGCTCTTTCATCTCCAAGTGGTAGGAGGAGGAGAAGCAATATGCAACAGGAGTAAGGGAACTTGAATGTCACTGAGTTTTAGTGCTTGAATGTGAGGTTTATGCATGCTACAGAGGTTGGTTTGCCCATCCCCAAACATGGATAAAATGGGATTAAACCTTCTTTTCTGCATGGTTTGTTTTCCTAAGTAGTTACCCACCTTAGGCTCCTGAAAGAGTAGAGTCCATGTCCAGACTTTGTGAGACCGGGGATTTACAGTAAGCTGAGATTTTAACAGCTATGAGTTATGGGAAAAGGCAGCTCCTGTAAAACCCCAGTAACCTGCCTGCTGCTGCTGTGGGCACGACAGAGATCGCTGCGGGGCTGCGGGTGAGTCACGGGGGAAATGATGGAGCAGCTCTCGTGCGTTGCACCCCACTGATAAAACTTACTGAGTCAGGGCAGGCTGCGAAGCTCCCTTGCCCCAGGTGGAAGCTGCCCACGTTTTCCTGGCAGATCTTCGCTCAGCTTTTTCCCAAGTCTTGCAGACTCTGAAGATTTTGTTGGCATGACCTAGTCCAACTCCTGCTAGTGGGAGTCCAGCTTTGCTTGCATCCTTGGCACGCCTGGCACCGGGGTAGCTCTGCTTCATGGATTTGTAATACCTCAGCAGGATACCCCAGCCATGGAGACAGCCTCTGACCTCTTGTGATTGAGTATTTGCTATTGCTTTGGTGCAAGGAACATAGCCACTAGGTATCTAGACGCATGCAGAATGCAAAGTGGGAAACACTGGGGTTTCTGTGTAGGTTTCTGTTGGTGTGAAGGTGAAGGAAGTGCTCCAAACCAGCATCTGCACCACTGTTCGTACTGGGGAAGTGCCTGTGTGTGGGGCTGCACCCACCCTTTATGTTACACTAAATCAGACTCCACCTGCTTTGAAATCTTCTTCAACTATGTCCTTTCAAAAAAACAAGGCTAACAAAAAAAAAATCTGGCCTACCTGTAAATGGGCAGAACTTGTTCTGTCTCTGTTCTAAGAGGAGACAATTAAACATAATTATTTACCATGATCAAAGATTAGTGGAAAAGACTCTCATGCTATTATCCTCACTGTATGCAGGGAAGACTGGGGGAAAAAAAAAGCTGACTTTAAAATGAGAAACGCAAGGAACCAAACTGAACTACGAGACCGTGATGCTCCAGCCACAGGTTTGGAGGGGAAGACTACAACTACTTCCCTGCCATATGGTGCAAACACATTCCTTGTTTACAGCCCCCTTAAGCTGTACAAATGATGTGCTCTCATAAATCAGGTAGTTAAACGTGGCTTTATTAACTCTCGTTTGTGAAGATGCTGTGCAGCGCAGCCGCAAGGCAAGCTCTGACCCTCCTCTCCCCAGGGCAGGCGTAACCCCAGGCCCTGCCTGCAGCCACAGCAGCCCCGGCGGCTGCCCACGGGCTGCCGGAGTGTTTAATCCTCCTTCCTCTGCCCGCTTTGCACCCTGGCAGCATGCAGACCCAGTGCTGCACTCCCTCATCTTCATCTGCCTGCGTCCAGCCAGCATGGCGGGCGCCCGCTGCACCTTCCAGCCAGCTACGAGCAGCTTCAGATCAGCCTTTGCTCTTAACTCCAGACACCAAAAATGCCAAAGGCTTTAGAAAGAAATAAATAAAATTAATTCTGTGCTTTAAAAAATATTAAAGTAATGCTTTTTAGGCATTAACTCCTTTTACCAGAAGAGTTTCACTTGCTCATTAGTCAAATCCCTTCTGAAAACCCATTTATTCTGAGGCTCACAAGTACTAATCTGCACACATCATGTCATTACCTTTGCGGTTTACAAGGAAAGGGATTTACATCTAGCTCTGAGATTTCCTGCTGTGTGGGTATCTCCTCTGATTATTTTTTTTTTCACTCCATTTTGTAAATGCGGGGAGGCAGAGAGCGCTCCTCTCTCTCTTACAGCACCAGCCATATTGTCAGCACATAAGGAGCAAATCATAACTGTCAAACCCTTTCCTATTTCACGGTTCCAGTGGTAATCCACAACCTGCGAACCATATATTTTAGTTTTCCACTGATGTTTCAATAGCCCTGTCTGTGTTTTGGTGTTTAATTCTTCAGCTGATGGTTTGAAAGAAAACTCTCAAGATTGTGCCTCCCAGTGGAAGCAGCAGTCTGGCCTCCTGCGCTCAGTGATGATATTGTTGATACGTCCCATGTAATTGGGTCTGAACAGTGGAAAACAGTATCCTTCAAAAGCAGCTAGCTGTTTCTAATGAGGTTAAATCTATGGCTTCATGCAGTGGAAAAAAATGTACTGCAAAAAGAGATTTTATTATTGGCAGGGGCATAAGCAAGAGTGCAGCTTCAGGGAGCAGTGAGGAGCTTTGGCCTAATTACTAAAAATTTGTATTTCAGAGTGTGATAAAAGACTCAGCAGCATGGGGCATGATGTGTGGGTCAGTGAAGGATGGAAGTGAATGTGATGAACAGTACAAGGGAGTGGAGTGATTCACTTTGTTCCTCTCAAGTTTCTGTGACACCAGAGTGGGATGCATTTGGTAACGCCAGGCAGGCAGGAAGGATGGGGAGGTTTGTTGCTTGGGAGGGGTTGGTTTCTCTGAGATGGAAGTCAGCTCTGAGGCAAGATTTTAGTCAACATTTTGAAAAGCATTCAAAGGTGTTAAGAGCCTAAATTCTCCTGGCAGATGTTACTTAGCCTTCCCAGTCGCTCCTGTGCCTTTCATGTGTGCAGCCCCATGTAAAAGCTGATGCCTCTAAAAGCATCTTTAAGCGTGTGCAGGAGTGATCTGAGCTGCAAGGGCAGCAAGCGGCTCCCGTGCAGCCTGAGGCGACGCTGTGCTGGCACGTGCAGGGACTCCGAGAGCTCCAGCCGGTCCTTCGAAAGCTGGCGTTGGGCTCAGGAGTCTGCGTACAGACATTCGGTTCGGATGGCTTTGGCTTGCCAGTGGGAAATTAAATCTGCCTTTAGAGAAGACAGACATCAGGACTGAGTTGGAGCGGTCTTAATCTGACATGACGTGTTCTTCCGTGGCACGTAATTCTCAGTCCCTGTTCTTTTCATCAACTTCTCATGGACTGTATAGGCAGAAAAATAAAATGTTTACTGTCTCTTGTAAGTAATTTAGGGTATTTGAACTGTTTGTGTGTACGCATATGTATATATTTGTATACATGTATATTTCACTGAAAGTAGGGAGCAGCGAAGACACCTGAAAATGACTCAACAGGCAATTCTTGAAACAATTGTGTTGCTTAGGATGAGGCAGCGTTTAATTTCAGCAAGAGCACGGGGATCTATAATCTGCGTTTTATAGCATAATCTGTATCATTTAAAAGCCATATTAATGCTTTTTCATGTAAATCACCAGCATGAGTGTCTCAGCTGTACCTGCCAGCTACTGAAATAGTTGGTCTGGGGGAGAATCTGCAAACTCCTCTGGTCTGGGCACGTGCTCAGGGCGTCAGAGATGGAGGGGCAGACCTGCCTCTGACCACAGGGCTGCAAGAGCGGTTTCGGCTTGTCCCACTCTTACGGCAGTTGGGTGACGCTGCCAGCCACTTTTAAGTGCTTGAAAGTGACTTTTCCCTCCAGACTGAATGAGATATTTTAGCACTATCAAAGCTGAGATCAAGCTGAAATCTTTGCTTTTTTTCTTCCCTGGTAGCAATCCAAACAAGAATTATTTGCACAGCCGAACCGTAGAGTTACGCCAGCACAGGAGGAAACGCTCCGGTTACTTCAGTGGCTATTTCAGGATGCTCTACAGTAGGTACGTGTGTGCCTGCGTGCACAAAAAGGGACAGAGTTAAGGAATTAAAGAATCTAGTAGGCAGGGCTGTCCTGGAGCTGTGTCACGCTATTTTGCCTGTGTCACTGGTGGCCTTGCAGAGAGCTGTCGTAGCTCCGGGGAAAACCCAGCACTTCTGGTGCAAAGGGCAATGAAAGGAGAAGAAAGCCTCTGGAGGGACGAAATCAGCAGGTCAAGGTAGGCGAGTTCTCCAGGTGTGTTGTGCAGGGATGCAACGATGGTGCTTAAATTTAGTTGCAGCGGCCTTAAAGATTTTGGTTTAGGGAAAATATTTTTAAAAGAGAACTGCTGTCTTAAAATTGTGGAAATAAGCATATTGAGTGAGTGCATTCCAGGTCAAGTGACAAAAAGTATGAGAAGACTTGCTAACAGGAGGAACAGTAGGTGGTAAATGGGAAAGGCTTTTAAGACTATGCCTGGTGGTGTAAAATAATCAGATTTGTAAGGCCCAATGCAAACTGCTCTTTAAATGCACTCAACTGTTGAAATGTAAACACACATCAGAAATAATTACATCAGCTCTAACCTGCTTTGCCTCTCCGACACCCCTGCGCTTCCTCTTACCGACAGCTCCGTGCTTGCATAGGGTAGTAAACCAACACTCTGGCAGGGTCAAAATCACAAAATGAGATTCTGAATGAAATTAAGCATTTTTTAAGGGTGCTTAAATGCAGGAGAATTATTGTCCTCTCTGTGGTCGGTGCCACAAGCTAGGCTGCAAAAACTGTGCTTCCTGCAGACCTGGTATTGATAAGTCTGGATAACATAATGATGGTCTAAACCATATCAGATGAACGGGCAAAAAGGAGCTTTACGTTTGTGTAGATGTAATTGGGCTGCTACGCGTGGATGCTGGTTGGAAACTTCAGTGTAGCTGGGTGCTGCTGACCTCATCTGGCAAAATGCAGGCAGACACCGAGGGAAGGCAGCTGCCCTCACTGTCCTGGCTTCGGTGCCAGGGCAGGGTCTATCTCACTGCGGGAGCTGGCATTCAAGATTCCCAGAGCTGAGACTGTTTGGATATAAGGGTACACACAGGCCCTGAGCTTTCCCTGGTGCTGTCGGCAGTGTGAGCTCCCAGTGCTGCGAGGTGCCCGGTCTGCTCCTGGAAGGCAATTTTATAAAAAGGGTAAGGCTTTTCCACAGATAAATTAGGCCAGTCTCAATTTTCATGTCATTTTAAGGAAAATGGAAGGATTTCTAGTTTCTTCTTAAGTTATTTAAATCTATTATTTAACCTTTCCTGGGAAGGAACTATGTTTTATCAACATTCATGTATGCGAAGTACAGAAAAGTGAAAGGTTAAATTACCAGAAGAGCTTCACAAAATAACATGTGTGCCAAAATATTTCTGTATGTTCTTATTTCCTACCCCTTCCTTCCGTGTGCAGAAGATATTTATACATGCTAATTACACGCATCTCTCTTTTCATGTGACATGTGTCACTTAGGCAGGCATCACTCTGAGTCCTCCCTTGTCCCATAACTCAACTTCTAGTCTTGAAAAAGAAGCAAATTGTGGTTCTTGTAGTCCATGCGCAGTTTCGGTTGACTTTACGTCTACCTATTGTGTTAAAATTCATGTCCATACAGCTCCCAGGGTCTCTGCAGCACAGATTTTCTATCCCATGAAAGGGTAATCTCCACGGGAAGACAAAGAGTTTCCAGTTTAACATGTTCTTGTATTTCTTTTTGAAGCTTTTGCCTTGGCTGTAGGTTTTGCACATCTGTAATGTTAGGCTAATGGTGACTGGGGCAAAACCACAATTCTGAATGTGAGGGGTCTCAGCGTGCAGCTGATTCTGGAAGGGGACGGACCATGTAGCTTTCTTCTCTTTGCTCACTTATGTCCGTAGGTGATTCTGCACAGAAGTTTCCCATCAAGTTAGATATCCACCTGTCAGTAATTTCCTTGAATATTTTTCACTACAGTTACACTACAGAGAATATGGGGAGGGAAGTTCAGTGATTAATTTCCTGCATATTTTAAAATCTCCTATCTCAAACTCAAAGTACAGCTAATGTAAGTAATTTGTCACATAGAAACATTCATTTGCAGGCATCTCACTGCTGGAGCTAAAGCCAACAGCCAAATAAAAAAAAAAGATTATTAAAAAAATATAATTAAATACAAAGATCGTTAACTCATGTCCGTAACAAGTAAGTCTCACTGGAATTTCTGTTTCTTTAATGAAAGCACATTATAGTCCATCATCAATAAATCCGTAATTGTTTTAATAGCTCAAATTCAATCAGCTCTGCCAGCCTTGTTTTCCATAAGTTTCTGCTATAAGGGAGCTAGTAATTTCATATTTAAACAAACGACCTTTTATCTCATGGGTAATGACTTTAAAAATAACAGGAGAGCCATAACAGGATCAAAGGGCATAAAACACAAGGATTACTCTGATGTACCGTGGGCTGTACTGCATCAGGAGTAGCTAAACCTCATAGCTTTTGGAGATGCTTTTTCAATTTTTCATGGGATGCCAAGCACTACCCTCTCTGCGACTACCCCTGCTTTACACCTCCTGTGGAGAGGTCCCCCAAGCCGCATGTGCCATCCTCCTTCCCTGCCACACACCTTACATCTCCCAAACCTGAGAGGTGGCCAGTATCCAAACCGTGGCTGTGGCTCCTCCAGGCTCCTATTCCACATCCCAGCATGGATCCTGGGCCCCAGCAGCTGAGCTGCTGTGCTGCTCTTAGATAAAAAATGAGAGAAGGCTGTTCAAATATGAATCGCTCCTGCTCCTAAGAATTACAGCCAGGTTTTTAGGTAACAAGGGAATATGGCTCACTTTGAAGTACAGCCTTAGTGAAAAAAAGAAAGATGAAATACATCTCTTTGGGGATTAGATCATTAAAACACTGCTTATTATATGCTACTGGGCACACAGAGAGTGGACTTAACTAGGAAAATAAGTATTAAAATCCTTAAGATATTTACTATGCTTGCTGCAATCAGTATGATGGAAATTCAACCTAAATGATTTGAAAATACATTAAAGCATCATATGATTTCAGTAGGTTTTTACAAACCACTTCTGTTGAAAGCATTTCAAGAAAGATTTCCAGCTATATCTTTATCGTTCTTATGTATTTGAGATTTTCTTTTTATTGCTGCCTTGTGTTTATAGAGCTATTATGGAGCTAGAATGGTGTTTGGTACAACTCAGGATGGGCAAGGTTGAAATCCAGAGGGCCAAGGGCAAGTAAATGAGGTATCTAATAGATTCGGTGGACACCTTGAGAAGTGAGAGTGTTTGTGTATGAGTTTAGCCTGCTGGAATTAATGCTGAGGGTTCATTTAAACCACTTCTGTTGCAAAACAATAGTTGTTTTACACTAGATTGAGATCCTAGATTAATAAGAAGCAATCCTTCACTACTCTTCCCAAACCTCTCCACATCTGGAAGCACGGATGCCCCAGCAATGCTGGCTGTGTGGGATTCACCATGTGCCCTCAGGTACCTGCTTGCTCAGGCCTGGGGCAAAGCTCTCCCCTTCCAGGTGGGCAGGGCCTTTGCACTCACCTGGGGAAGCTGGCAGAAGCAAGCCAGTTTGGTCCTGGCAAAACAGTAACACAACCAGTATTGCATCGAAAATAGAACAGCTTAAGTGCTTTAGGCTTAAGAAATGTTTTCCAGTGGTGTCGGCAGAACATCTGAACTATTTTCTCTGTCAGTTCAATGAAATCTGCAGGACAATTTGCCAAATGCTTAGAAATTCCCCCCAAGTTGTACAGTAGGAGGCTGCATAAAACAATGAGAAGGCGGCACTAAACAGCAGATGGTTATTCCATTGTGTTGTCCTATTTCGAAAGGCATTCTCAAATGGTGAAGGCTCGGTATAACGTGTTGAGCTCCTTAATCTAGTGTTGGACCTGCTGTTGTACCAACGCACAACATTTTCTCTGCTGTCAATTTAAACACCGGACCCTGTGCACCATCGCTTTCATTGTTAGTCAAATCTCCTATATCCAGCTGTGCGAAGCTCGCTATTTAAGTTTCAAGCATCTCAATTAAGGGGTAGTGGAAGATATTCACCTTGAAGAGTAATTGTTTAAAGTACAAAGGGTCAGAATGGCAAAATCTTTTGTGGTCACAAGATAATCTTTTTCAGAAGCAAGGTATTGAGAAAAGCCTTTAAAAATAGATCTTCCTACGCCCAGAACTGTGCAGTCACATTTACAGACGTGATCTGTTCCTTTATAAACTTTTTATAGATGTTTTTCTCTACGGTTTATCCATAGCAGGTCTGGGACTGCTCCTGAGCTAGCGCTGTGCGTGCAGCACGTTCCTGCAAACCAGTGCCATTAGGGCGAGACCCCTGCGGCAGCCGCGGCAGGGCGAGGGGTGTAATTAGGCTCTCGTCAGTCCCCGTGCTGAGGATTTGCTGCCAGCTGGCTTCAGGCTGCTAAAGACATCGGCGGGGAGGCTGCAGCCAAATTTGGGCTGGCTGAATCGGAGTGTGAGCACACAGGCTTTGTAGTCTGGGCTGAGTTTCGATTCCGAGTTTGAGTGTGAAATTCACAGGAGAAATATTTATCTCTGGAAAACAAACCCATTGGTCCGCTATACATCGAAGTTAAACTGTTAGGGGGAATTGTGCTGCGTGGAAAACAAATACACCTATGCCAGTTAATCTTCCATTAAGTACTTTGTCTCGAGAGGTCCCTTCCAAACTCAACTATTTGTTGATTCAATGAGACACTCAAATTACTCATTATAACATTCACTCCAGTCTAATTCTGTCTTTTCAGCCTCATGTCGATAATTCACGTATCCACTTGCAGCCTGAAGCAGGTGCACATCCCTCGCGCTGAAGGTCTAACCTGACGGAGAGGTCCACGTTCCCGCTGTTGCTCATCAGCTGGTGATGCTGAAGGCAGAACTGACACCAGCTTGGGGAGACCTGGCTGTGTTAGAATAATCTGGGCTTGTCCTCTCCCTTGAGTGCCAGATCTTTGCAGCCCTGGACTTTGGTTCACCTTATGAAATGACAGTCTGTGTTGTGGCAGTTTTGAAAGAGAGGTAGTGTTTTTTATGATGAATCTGCCATTTCTTAATAGACTTCAATGCAAATTTTGTAGATTAGCTCCTTAACCTAAGTACAAGCAAGAATTAAGGAAGTACATGGTGTATGTCAAATGGTTTGAAACCTTACTAATGCAGCCTCATGGCGATATTGGTGGCACTGCCAAAAACATGTTTTAGGTTATTGCTGAGATGGAGAATGAGTTTATTTGTGGTTCTGCTGGTCTTACGGAAACCATCTGAAGTTCTGCTCCTAGTTGCTGCCAGACAGGTATCCTGCTGCTCCACGAGCTTTAGTTCTCCCTGCCTGGCATCAGACCAGCTGGTGTGATATAAACCCTGTTTGCGCCAAAGCAATGGCTGTTCTTCTTGTGTTAGTGATATAAATGCAGTGCAATTCTATACACAGTTACAACTAATCGAGTTAACAGGCTGCTTTCCTGCTCATATTCATTCTTGAAAGAACTCACTATGAGAAGGTTTGTTCTTAAAAATCCCATTTATTAGCCCTGGTTATGTACACAAAGTAATGCCTATTGACTGTGGCAGCTGCTCATTTAGCGTTACCAGGGAATAACGCTGCTCTACTCCAGCCTATATTATTAATCACCCTGCCTATAAAAATGCCTTTCAAAAAGGTGCTATTACATGGAAAACAGATCTGCTGCCAAAGGAATTGAAATATCTTCTACTGCGCAGAGCTGCTTGCCATCATATGACTGTTTTCTTTCTTTTCGTACTTTACAGATTGTTTTGGGGGAGCTTCTCCTCTGTTGATAGCCTCTGTCACGTCTCTAATAATGTCAACTTGTAAGGCATGATTTCCCCTTTAGAAAGCTGCGATGACCTCAAGTAAAACATTTACCTAGATAGCGAGTCATTCTAGTCTTCATTTTAATTTCTACTAATTCTTCTAAATCTCTTGGATCAATACTGCCTGGTTCTTCCTCCCAACAGCCTAGGATGTCCTATATAATCTGACCCCTGTATTTTAGGAATTTATTTATTGTTGTGAAGGCTGTCAAGCGAGTGGATGTGGGCTTGCTGTAACTCTGGCCTGGAATCTTTACGGTCAAAATAAGAGGTTTTGTAAGATGTTATACGTTGCTTAGGGAGTGTGATGTGCTGCAAGGGAGAAAAGGAGACAGCGTGACACTTGGCCAAGTGCCCAAGGAGCAGTACTGGCCTTAGGCCATGCTGTCAGAGTATCCCACGTTTTAGGGAACACAGCTTCACACACACGTAATGGTCTCATGCAGTCACAGGGATGAGAGCCAAAGTCCTGGGAATAACCCGAACCATGAGCCTGTGCTGTCCTCACCGCCCAGGCTGGGCCACACGCTGGCATGCCCTCCCACTGGGGGTGAGCCATCTCCAGTCTAATGCTTTAGGGATAAGACCTTTGTTTGGCCTCGCTCTCCGGCTGAGTGAAACCAGGAATCAGAGAGAAAATCCCAGTGCCAGGTCTGAGAGCGCCTTCCCTGCCTCTTCCTTACCAGCAAGACTAATGCTGTGACCTGCTGCGGGAGCATGTCCATGCAACACGACCTAATGATATCTGCTGGTGTTATAGGAGCATATTCCCTTTCGGTGGGGTCGGATGCTCCTTTCCCAAAAGCCTGCCATTTGCTAAAATTGGCCTTGTGGTAGGGTCTACTTCTGGCTTCTCATTTTGGAAAAAGCACTGGGCTTCTGAACAAGCCCATTTGCTGTCAACAGCAGCCGGCAGAACAATTTGAATTGCATTGCTGTTACAGGGCAAATTCATTGCTTTTCTTTGGAATTGAGCACATTTCTCTGCCTGACCTTAACTGCTGTTGAGGCAATAATTCTCCTTGCTCGAACACTTGTCAAATTCCTGACATTAAAATTTTAAATTATAATTAAGATGAAATAAAGAAATCACATGCTGCCTCTCACAGTCTCATTATTTCATGCTGATTAATGTTGCTGCAAACTTCTCGTTGAAGCTGGTGAGCTGAGAGGAGCTGAGATTAGGTCTTAACCTTTAAAAGCCCTGTAGAGTTTAATCAGGGGCAGCAGCCTTTCAAGAGGATTTTTTATATTGAGCTGTATTTTTTCATAGGAGGATATAGCTATGTGTTTAATTGCCTAAGAAGGTCTGCAGAGAGGAAGCAACTTACTGTCAGGTTCTTTAATTTTTAAAAACACAGTTTGAGAACACATCTGTTGGGTTATGGGGTTGCTTTCTAGCTGTACGATCTCCTCATCAAACTACTGTGTCTAAGAACCGCTTGGCTGAGGGTAATGCTAAGAACGCTCAGGGCAGATTCATTTTGACATTTTAATAATTTAGAGAATGTTGTATGTAATATTATAAATCATGAGTCATCCTTGTGGTTGCTATGCAATTTGTCAGGTACTGCAAGAGCAGAAAGGTCATTTAATTGCGTATAAAGGCAGTATTTTTTATAGTGACCATTCCTCTATGCTCAGAATAAACGTTTATATCCTGCTAAATCTTCACAAAGGCCCTCGCTGCAAGTTGTACAGTGCTTAACCAAGTAGCACGATTTTAAAAAATCTTGTTTAAAAACAAGTTTTCCACTCTTATCCTTCTGGGTGACTTTTATCTGTGGGGATCACCAGATATCTTCCAGCTCCCAGTGCCTGCTTATGTATTGCATAGACTTTCCAGAAGTTAAACTGATGAAGTAATTTTGAAGAGTTGCCCAAAGCTTTAAAAGTCCTTTATATGTTATACCCTGTCGAACAAGGGCTCAGGATAAGAGAGGATTAAGCTAGGTGAAGACAAAAAACATCTCTTGCATAGTGATTATCAAAGTTTCAATGCTTCGTACACTATACACAGCTAAAAAGGAATATTTGGAACTTTTCTGAGGAACACAACGTTATTTCATTTTGAAAAGAGGTGACTGAGCCCAAGAAACCTGAGGCCAACAGCACTAATACAGGACAGCTGGCTTAATGTCCCTGTTCCTCCTTCATTAGATGCACAGATTTTAATCTTTGATCACTTTGAGTTGGGCAGAAAAAAAGCCCTGAAGGAAAATGAATATCCTTCCCTCTTCCTCACTGGATTCAGACAAGCAGTTTAAAAAGTCTTCAGAAATGAAACCCCTGCATGAGCTGCCCTCCTCTGCTCTGAAGCATCACATGGGGAGGAGCTCATTTTGGCTAGAAACACGCTGGTGAGAATGGACTAACAGATACCGCTGCCATAGCTGTATAATGCAGGTATGTCTGGCTGGTGCAGAAGGGCCTGTTTGCTGCGGGTTAATTTTACACGTGTCTTGTGGGGCGACCCTTAATGTCCCAGACTAGCAGAAATCTGAGAAACCACTAAAATATAGCCCAAAATCCCTGGTAGCTGTTCTAAGCAGCTTCTCCCAGAGCAGGTTGCTTGATGCTCTCAGCCAGAGTTTCTCCTTCCTGTTAGCAGAAAAGCAAGATGGCTGTGGTGAGCTGTAGCAAGTGATACGATGTGGGATGGACCGGTAAATCCTCATTTTGTTGCATAGGCCCAAAAACATGGCAGCAGAGTTGGCCACTGAGGCTTCGTGTTGGTAGACCCGAGTGTCTGCGCCGTCACCCCCACGCTAGGCTGCTGCATGAGAAGGTGAAGTAGTTTTTAAGCTTCTCGCTGAAGCTGGTAGCGGTGTGATGTGGGGTCCTGCCAGGCTCCCACAACCTGGGCTGCTTTGGCCATGTGCGTCCAAGAGCTTGGGGGTACCAGCAGCCCCTGGGGTGGGGGATGGCAGCAGCTCCACGGCACATCATTTACACTTCAGACACAGTAAGTTAAATGTGAATTTAGAGGATAATGGCCTCCCCGGGGGCTGCTGTCGGGGCTGGCTCTAGTAGTTAGGCAGTGGGATGGATTGATGCAGGCCTTGCTGCTCTCCCATGCGACTGTATATGGCCACTGCAGCCCCGCTGGTCATGCGGCTGGGGAATGTGGGCTGACAGGGACCGCAGGCACTTGGGGGCCCCGCAGTGCCATGGGGGCAGTGGGGCGGCCCAGGGGCACGACCGTCACCATCCCTCCTTCCCACCATCCCTGCCTGCAGCAGAAGGGGCTGCTCCAGTTGGGACAAGCATGCTCCTCCCTCCCCAGGAGCCTCATGCCCTTGTCAGTGAAAGAAAGAAAATTTGCTATTTTGCCAAAAACAGGTTTTGGTTTTGAAGTTGTTTTTCATTCTGCTCCGAACGAACCATTCACCATCTCTGCTCCTCCTGCCTGTGCTCTGCCAGGGAAGCGTCAGAGATGCCTCAACAGTGGGGAAGTGGCGTAAGGTAAAAATCTGCATGTTAATGTTCTTGACGGCCAGTTCTTAGCATCTTCATAAATGTTTACAACTCCATAGTGCAGCACAAGTGGAAATTACTCTTGAATTTTTATCAGCTGATTAAGAGATGAAAATACATTGTGGCTACTGAGGTTTACTGTGTAAACCTGAGGAACATGAAATGGGGCTTTAATGGGGTCTTGACTTTGGCTTGTTAAGCCTGCTGATGAGGGTTATAAATTAAGCATTTACAGAAATGAACTGTTCACTAATAAGTAGACTTAAAATAATGCATGCATTGAAAAAGATAGGTATGAAAAGTGCTATCTAGCGTTAGCATGTCTGAAGCTACACTGGGCGTTTTTTGATCTCGGAGGAAAGCTAAAGTTTAGCCTGGATTTTAACAGCACTTTGCTGTCCATTAATGGAGGTGGCATATTATGACAACGCTTCATTTTTTCAATTGCTGACTTGAATTTACATTTGTTTACTGAGATGCTAAAATGAACTGAGGATAGCAATAAAAAAAAAAAAAGACTATAGCAGATTTGGTTAAAGCAGCTGGCTAGTGGAAACGGGTTTTGTGAAATTTAGATTAAATCAAGATTTTTCTTCTTTTCATGAAATTACTGCTGTCTACAAAATGTCCCATAAGAAGTCTTTCTTTTTGTAAAAGAAAGTGAAATCGTTTTTATGGGTGTTTCCCTTTTGGTTTTATGTCGCTCCAAGACGTCTGTGCAGCATGACAGTGGAGGCATCACAACGATATTTTAGATCCAGGGCACCTGTTGCTAACGTTCAAGTTGTTTCATTACACCACATGTAGGAAAAGCTTCTGTTTTAAAATGAATCATGAAGAATATTCACATATCAACATTTGAAGATCTGGAGGCTTGTACTGTAACCAGCTCAGTACTCTTTCGCCAGGAATTCAGTTCGACCAGTCTATACTCAAAAAGTTCACGTTACTTCCCACATACAGTATGGAGATTGGAAAATTGCAGTCAATTTGCTGATTCTGAGAACATCAGTAAATTGGTAAATAATCTTGCTAGGACAGATCTTTAAAAATCACAGTTATTGCTAGTCTTTGAACTACACCGACTCAGCCAATACTGGTCATCAATACTAGAAGAGAGAGCTTCACCCAGGTATGCTGAACCTGGGTTGATTATGAACCTTCTGAGCCTTTGCTGTAGGTTAGTATTGATGCTGCTGTGTCTTGCCAAGGCAGTCATGTCCTGCAAATAACATTTTCTTAAATTGCTCTATAAATTTGAAATTACTATGGAGGTCATGCAGGTTCTTGTGAAAGCTAAGCCATTTTTAATGGATTCGTGTTCTCCATAAATGAGGTTGCAGCTCAAGAGAGCACTTCATTAGTGCCCCAATCACACATTTTTCAAGTGGGATGTTTTCAATGCAAATGTTGTGGATTCAGAGTTGTGTACTGGTAAGTTAGAGCAAAACTCTTCAGTAACATTGGTGAAAATATATACAGTCTTAAAAACAGGCAGGGGACTCTGCTGGAAAGCTCACTGCTTTCCACACTTGAGAAGTGTTTCCCTCCTTTGTCCTTTCAGTACTGGCATACTGACAAACTGGTGGGACTGTGTCAGGTTCCTCGGCACTGCCTGAAATCCAGCAGCTCCCATAGCGAACTTGTGCCACGAGCACAGCGGTTTCCATTTTCAGAGGTATACACTCTAGCAAGTCACACCACGAAGACAATAATTTCCCAAAGCGGGGGTGTGTGTGTGCAGTTTTATAGCTGTGAGACACCTGTGAGATTCATCCCCTCCTAGCCGAGAATATGGCCACATTCTGCACCCCTGGTACTATCCTGGTAATCTCCCTCGAATGGGAACCCTTGCTTTCACCCGATTAGCTCTCTGGGAATCTGTTCTCAATGTAGCTTTGATTGCCAGTAATGAAGACAATTTGATTCTCCCTTATGCCTCAGCTGCCTGTTAAATTCACTTTGGACAGATAATACCACTATTTTGCAACAACATGTTAAAAACATTTAAATGTTATTTCCTACAAGAGATCAACCCACTGAATATCTTCTTGGTTTAGATTTGAGACACTCACCGGAGAACCCTAAGAGCTGGTTTAACGCTGCAGACAGATTGGCACAACTCTTTTGTTTTGCTCTGGTTTTGCATACAGCATCAGAATCAAATCCAAGCGGGATGGATTTGCTAAATGGGCAACGTAGGCACTGCGCCTGCCCAGCGCATCCAGCTGCATTCTGCAACCCAGCGGCACGCTGAGGCATCCATAGACACGCTTGGACGCTCTGCTATGTTGTGCTGACACCAACAGCTTTGACTCTTTATATTAATGAGGCATTGCAGTATTTGGTAAGATGCAAGTTACAGGTACATTTATCAAACAGATCCATATTTCTCTTGGCTCTGGCACTGTGTTGAGGATAACGCTGGGAAGGGGCTACTGCATTCCAGGGCTTGGAAACAGAGCACAAGGTTTGGTAGTGCCTGTTTGTGTCACCAGTTAAATGTAGCTCCTATTCCACACCTAGGTTGAATAAGAGTAAATAATGTGTTCACTTCAGAGCAGGCTGTCGCGATTGCATCCCCGGGTGGTGAAGCCAGGCTTAGATTGACATGTGAATGTAGAAGCACCATGATACAATTTCAGGAGTGATTATTTTGTATTTAAGTGGCAAATATGGAAATTTAATGTTGCAGTGCAGTGTGTGGGAAATTCCAAATTTTACCAGGTACCATATGATCTCCTGTTAGAGCTGCCTGCTGAAGTCAGACACCTCTGTAACGGAGCGGACACTAATGGGAATCTAACATCAGCCCATGAACTGCTATGAATCTCTCTATTGCAGCAGGTTTAAGGCAGCGAACCCAGCATGTTGGAGCTGGAGATGTCTATTTTGCACTGATAGAGTTTTCCTCTGTAGTAAATAAAGTAACACTGCTTTGTAGCAGAATTAAGCAGCAATTGTTTGAGACATGCTTGAAAAGTAATACACACGCACACTTTGAAACTTCAGATCAGAAAGCCAAACATAAAATACATTGCACATTACTGTGTTTTTTATCAGAAAAGAGTTTAACAACATTCCCAGCTCAAAAAATTTAAATCAATGACATGTCAGGGAACGGACTCTAGGGACTGAAGACCGTTTTGGTGGTTGCTAATGCAGTGATTATTTCCTGTCTAAAGCCGAAGGGATCAATAACTCCAGTTAGAAAGAAGACCCTTCAGGGGAAAGAGAACTTGTGTCAGAGGAGCTCTCTGGACTGTTTGAGTAACAATATTTTATAGATCCAACAAACAAGCTATTCCCAGCCCAGTAAGCAACATTCCTCAGCTGCAGGTCAGGTACAGCAGAAATTAATTTAGCTCAATAACGTGTGTAGCTTGTAGTACCATCCGCAGCATTACAGAATTAATTTGGCAACATTGAGCAACCATTTGAGCCTGGCTCTCCAGGAGGCGGCTCACAAAGGGATCACAGTCTCACCCGTATCTACGTGGAAGGCTTTGGAAAACACCAGGTAGAATTAGTCCTGCGTGGCTGGATAGGTGTTTCCCTTCTGCATCAAGTGTAACAGGAAGGTTTTATCCATCCCAGCAGATCAATGTCTGCTTGAAATATAGTCACAAATGAGCATCACCTCTGCCTGATTAAAGCAGGTCAGATAATACTTCCTAAAACAGACCATGGGAATAGCTTGAACTGGGAAAATATTTGCTGATCAGGCTGTGTGTTTTGCATTCACGTGTAAATGTGAAGGACCTGATGGGGGTCATCTCAAATCCATTCCCTCCCAGAGCTGTTGATTGCTATTGTCTGATCTCAATCAAGAGCTAGCGATGAGCTGCATATATTAAATACCAACTATGGTTTCAATTTACATGTTGATGCAGAGTATAAATTCAGCGTATGAAAAAGTTTTCTGCAGAGACTTACCCATTGCCTCACGGAATGAGCAAGAAATTCTGTCCCTTGATGTAGCAGAAATGTACTAGGAGGTGGGGACTCCTGCACTTGACGACTGGCTGCCAAAGGGATATTCTTATTTCTGAAGAAGGGAGGACAGTCCTTGTGGAGGGAGGAGTGTTGGAACCGCTTCCTGAGGTACTGAAGGCTCAGGAACCCTTGGGACGTTGGGGTGACAACCCAGGCAAACCCTGAAAAGGCAGGGAGCATGGAAACTCGCCTGCTGGGGAAGGCGTGCAGGCTGCTGGCCAGGACAAGCCCAGACCCCAGGGGCGAGGTAAGTGCCTACAGCTCTGGGGCTGACGAATGAGAAAGGCAGGCAGGTTTCTGAGTATGAGGCTGTGTGAAGTAGCTCAAGTGTTTTCTTTCCTTTTTGGCACCTGTGTCTTTGCGACTTTTTTCCTAACTGTGCCTGTTGTGTCTGGTCTAAATACATATTTTATATTTTTAAGGTAACTGACTTGAGAGAACGGTGATTTTGAAGTAACGGGAGAGCTCTGTTGCGATGGCTGTAGCAATGCTGATAACTGACACGTGACCACTCATGCAGAGCCCGGGATAGTGGCACATTGCTTCCAAACACCCAGAAGGTAGCAGATAGGTGCCTGCTAGACCACACAGGCTGCTTCAGAAGAGCCTGAGAGGAAGAGACACCTTCTGGTGCTGGGGTAGGGACGCTGCCTGGCCTCCGGAAAGTCAGGGGACACTTCTGCAGTCAGGGTGGTCTGTGGCAGAAACGTGTGGCTGGCAGACTTGGATTTGAGAGGATTTCTACATGTGCTTCTGTGCACTAGTCTGCCCAAAGCGGGGATCACCAGCATTTAGCTTCATCTTAGACTGCCGCTGGGAATGATTCTCCTTAATTTGCTTTAGCCACGCGTATCTCTCACCCTGCAAAAATGGGTCGTCTCATTTTTTTCCTCTGTTCTCACAGGTTCTTTTCTTGCCATGCAGATACTGTTCTGGAATCCGTGTAGGCCAAGCTCTACTCCCACAGACCTTGCAGAATAATTTAGAAGGACTGCACTTAAAATAACAGTTGTTTTGACTACCTCATTCTTAATATGAAGTGCCAGTTCTCCTCAATGAGTGATATCAAATCACCAGTGTTGCATAGACTGTCTAACCCCTACGGAGGGATATCATTCTATGCTTAGCACCTGAAATAGGATTTTAAGTTTAAATGCTATATCCAGATCTCTATATTTAGCTCTTCTTGTTTCAGAGGTATTCAGCTTGCAAATCCTTATGCTTCTATTTTATATAAATCCTATTTCAGGTATTTGCATTTAAAATTTAGTTGGACTTACGCAAAAGGCTCTGCATGGCATAAAACAGCTTGCTTTGGAGGCAGAAAAGTAGAAATGCCTCCCACTGAAAAGTAACAACCAGTAGTTCAATGCATGTTCCTCAAAATGTGCGAGAGATGATCACGTCTCACGGTGCTATTTTTCCACTGTGACTAATGCCCCCATTCCAGACTCCCCCCCATCTTTGCCAGTACAAAACACTGTAATTCATGCATGGAGCTATACCCACAGGTATGGATGCCAAGAGCACTTGGCAGCCTATGATTCAGTTCAGCAGACTAAGATAATGCATCTTATACATAAAGAAAAATATACTTTTAGTCTACTACTAACCTTTTTTTCTCTGAAAGGAAAGGAATTATCAGAGCAGGGTGCTCTTCTTCTCCAAAGGCAACAGCTCCGCAGCAATGAAACGCTCGTGTCTGTATGTAGGCTAACCAGTCCTTGGGGTAAATGTAGCTCAGAAAAGAGCTTTACTTCTTGCTCCTGCACGAGCCACAGAGACCTCAGTTTAGCTAAAGAGTGCTCATCCATTCTTCTTAAACACATGCAGTGATCTTTCTTGCAGCACGGGCTGGTTTCTGTCTCTGATAGAGTACGAGCACTTCTAACATCGCTGGGAAGCAGGGACTTACTGGGATACTTCCTAATGTCGTTACAATAGAGGGAATCTGCAGAGACCCCTGCAAAAGACAGGACTTCTGCATGAAAGCTACTGATTACTGTAACAGCCTCCTTCTCTGGACAGAAAAGTGGATATACCTGGAGGTAAAATCCAAGGAGAGCCTGAGGTACTTCGTAGCTATAGCTTCTGGAAATCAGCACCCAAAGAACAGCTGTCAGGCTCTGGGAATCTGTCTTTCCGTAACAAGGTCTTGTGACATGGCTGGACATGCTGTGGGACGCAGAATGAGAGAAGCAGGACATCTACTGCCAGCTGTCATGCTGGCCCTGGAGAAGGAGGGAGACCAGTCTCTGCTTTTCTCACCACCTGGAATAAGATGGGACTGTTGCCGTAGTTTGCAGGGACAGCTTTGTCGGAGTTTAAGACACTCTGATGCTGACCCAAAGCACTAGAGTGGCAGTGTCCCATCAGCTCTTTTAGGAGCCATAAGACCTGTTCTAGTGGTAGGTTTGTCCAATTTTTCCTCTTTATTGAGAGTCTTTCAGAGATGGACAAGGAGAGGGCCAGTGGGCTGTGCACAGTGGGTGGACAGCCCTCCTTGGCCATGCGGCAGGTGGGCATCCAGTTCCTCTAGACGCTAGACTGTTCCCAGGGGCTCTCAGGAGAAAAAGGTGGTTAAAGTAGGCTCTGGTTCACATGAATTACACTAAAAGGTTGGGCAGTGGTGAAAAGGGTCTCATTTTACTGCATTGAGATTTTGTTTCATCACGGAAAACATCCATTCTCTGGCCTGATGGATCATTTTCAACTTCATGTGAAATCAGCAGGCTTTCATGATGAGAGTAATTTGTGACCTGTGTGTACAGTGAGCTGTACTGAGGATCAAAAAAACAGCCACAAAGCAGCAGCAATAGATGCAATGCCTGCCTTAGGAAGAATGAGCTCACACTATCACAGAGTGCGGATGCCAGGAGAATCAGGGCTGTAGGATGTAAGATTGGAGCTCGGTCTCTGAACGCCTGGTGTGCGGCTTTTCCCCGAGGCGTGGCAAGGCATAACAAAATGCTGTCAGTGGCCCGTCAGCTTGCATGCGCTGGTCGCTGGACAGGTACTGAGAGGTACACGGCTGTTAAAATATCAGCTTTGCGGAGCTGTTATTATGACAGGAGATATCTAATGACAGATTCAAATTCTACTAGCGAAAGAAAACCAATCCACAAATAAGATTTTGTTTTGGCCAAAGTTTCACTGAAGGGCTAGGGTAGGGGAGTCCCTACTTTGGGGAAAACGGTTAAAATAAGTTAAACGCAGCCAAATTTGTCCTACAACATCATTTCAAAATGGAAGCCAGAACACAGGAACATTTTTTATTTGGTTTTAATTTTAAGTTGGAATTAGCTATTGAATTTGGTACTAGTCAGAAATAGATCAGATTGACCCAACCTAGTGAACATAAATGTATTTTTATTTGTCTTTTTTCTTTTCCCTGTGGCTTTTGAAGTGTTGGTAATTTTAATTTTTTTTTTTTTTTAAACGTAAAAGAATGCTGGCCCCCATCCCTGCGGGGCAGAGAACAGCTCAAATTTCATGTTTTCAGGCTAATGGGAATAGCGAGTGCTTTCACTCCAGTCAGCTTTGTGGGTGGACTGCTGTAATGTGCTGGTAGGATGTCCAAATTACTCCCCTTTTATTGTGCACTTTGTCACTTTGAAAACCACGCTTCATTCTTGTGAGCTGTATTTCCCAATACAGCAGAGAGGAAGAGAATCTTTTGGCTTCTAATTTGTACCCAGAAGTTTAAATGGAAGTGCTCAGACCAGCTGTTTTGCTCATTCAGTTAGCCAGCTGCCTCTGCTGTCTGTATCTGCCTGGTGCTGGCTTTTTTCCCATTTCCTTCCTGCAGCAATTGCTAGGGTTAGTCCCTCAGAGCTATTCCTTCATTTTGTCAAGCAGAAAGTTGTTTTCCACATTTTTTCACATCCAGTTGTTTTTACTCATTGCACCTAGCCATCCACAGGACTGCAGCTGCCTTTTAGGTCAAGAAGTCTGTGCTAAGTTTCCACCCACTGGCATAATCATACTCCACCTGAGGCAAGCAGTGATCTTGCTGGGCAGCGTCCGTGTGTCATCAGCACGGCCGTGTGGGTGCAGACGCTGCAGGATTCGCAGGCAAGAGGGACACCGGGTGCCTGACATTGATTGCAAGTAAGGAGCACTGGGATGGCCCCGGTCTTTGGTCCCTTGAATTGTATCTATAGTGTGTTGTAAAGTGATCTTATTGAAATGAGGCTGTACAAACCACTTAAAATCGGGGAATGATTTAGCTACTGCACAGTAACTTAAAAAAAAAAAAAAGGAAATGAAAAACCCAGAAACTTCACATTTACTGCAAACTCCTGAACTTTCAACATCGACGTACCCGAGAGGAGATTTAATACTTTTTCTCACTTTGATGCTATTATGACAGAACACTTTACATCATCTGAGCCGCCCAAGAGTGTGAAATGGGGATGGCCTTTGAGATTGTAGAAAACTCAAAGTGGAAATGAATTCACTGGAGATAGGTTAGTTCCTGTAAGTCTCCTTATAAAATGTTTCTCTCGGTCTGTTAAGATTATCAGCTGCTATGCCAACTGCCTGTGATAACGCAGGAAATGAAAAAATGGCAGTAAGAAATCTCAGGCTGCTTATTAAGCCTTTTTTAACCGTCATACAAAACCAAGGGAGCAATGTACTCAAAGGAGGATTTCCCAGTCTCGCAGAAGCACAAACACCGCTGCAGATTGGGCTGCACTTGGTATCTGGGTAAGGGAAAAAGCTGGGAGGGGTTATTTTGTTGGTTTTCTTTCTTTTTTTTTTTGTTCCTCATCAAAAATATTTTTTAAAAAACAACATGAAAATCTTCAGGTAACTAGTTTTTATTTCTTGTCTCTGTGACTGGAGTCTCCTCAGTTGCATATTGGTAAAAATAACGCCTGAGAATGATTAGACAAAATGTACCTTCAGCTTTTTCTCACATCTGTAACAGAAAGTCACACTGTTTGGGTCTTCTGGAAAAGCAATTGTTGCCATACATATTGTGAGAGGACTAGAGTAAAAGAAAAGCTAGTGTTATAGCTTTGGCCTTGCCCCGTCTATTCTTTGGTACAGCCAAAGACCCGAGGGGCTCCAACTCCAGAGCTCCCCGGATTCACCTTCGCGCTTTTATGAAGTGTTTCATACTGCAATGTTGGATGTTGATACAAAAATGGTGTTGCAGGCACAGTTCCATTATATGGATTTCACCAGGCTTGTAGGGAATTTCCTTTGGTATAGTCCCTCCTGCTTCGCCCCTATCCACCAGCTGCATCCAAGGAGGAGGAGTTTCCCTGGAGTAAGGAAAGGGTGAAAAGATAACGTTTCCAGGGACTGCAGTCACCCATCACTTATGTCTCTACTGGCTGTAAATTACTGGCTGCTAATGAAAAGACTTGGTTTGTGTGTTGGGTTAGTTCAATAAAAGCAATATTAAGGACAGCCTTTACTACCATAAAGCTAGGGGCTGTGTGGCTTTGTTTGAAATGCGTTAATTTACGGGTGGGTAGTCTGCAAAATGTTCTGACCTAGCAGTTACAAGGGGTGTAGCTCATTCAATTTAGCCACTCACTTTTCAGAAGATCCTGCTTTCACTTAGGATTTTCTGTGTTATCCATCATTGCAGCATCTCCAGACCTTTTTCAAATCGGTAATTAGGCATGTGCGTAGTTCTCATCAGCTAGAAAGCTAAGTATATCCGTGAGCGCTCTGAATAGAGACGGGAATGCCCATATGCCCGAATGCTTTTCTAAATGGGATTAACCGTGTGGAATATAACCCACACTGTAGTATTTGCGCTATGACAACTTGTCTTTGGTGCAGTGAGCTATCAGTGATGCTAAGATGAAATGTGTGTTCATCACACCATCTGTGCCCTTTAAACTGGGTAGTTCCTGGGCTCCAGGATGGTTTTTTCTCCATTCCTGCTCCGCAGAGTGCCCTCAAAGCTAAAGATGTTTAGTTCATTGGCTGTGTTGGAGGTCAGACATAAATGATAAAATTTCCCTCATTTCCTGTAAGTTGCGAGTAGTTAATTCCAAAGGAATTCCAAATGCAAAGAAACTGAAAGTGGAAATACAAAACGCTGGCCAAGTATTTAATGTGTTTGCTGCAGGTTAACTATTTATTGTTTCTGTGGTCTGGAGGTCTGGTGCCTGCCTACGACAGTGGCAAATGTTTGGTAATTTCCTCCGAAAGTTGTCTATCTTACTATAGTTTTTTCATAAAACAACCCTGAGAATGCAAAGCTGCTTTAGCTTCAGGGTTATGATTTCTTTCATGGGATTGTCAATTTAGTCATAAATAGAGAGAAGCTGTTAAGAAAGCACCTACAAAGTAGATTATGCTGTGAAAAAACTGAGCCCCTCTCCAAATGCTTTCTTTGTAGCTGGAAGAAGATGTCTTAGCACTTTAAAAAGCAGACTTTCTAATAACAAGGAGTTTTTGCTTTTCTCGCTTTCCTCCTAAAAACTGAAATGCAGTGTGCGTATATCCGAGTGCTGCTGTCAGAATGAGCCCGTTACAGGGCGCGGGTCACTGAAAGAGAGGCCTCCGCTGCTCAGGGGAAGTATGTATCCGAGTAAGTGGTTTGGTTTGGAGTTACTTTCCTAAAGTGGGTGTAAAAACAGAAAGAAGGCTTGAGCGTTATGGGTGCGATTTTCCAAAGAGGCAATATTAAGCAGTGCAGGGCCTATAATTTTTGGCAATTATCAGAGAGTCCCTACTGACTGTAAGTATATGCTTTATGTTAGGTAAGAAGGTAAGATCAAGACATCTGCTGTAGCTGGTTTTAGCCAAAGGCAATGCACCACCATCCTTTGACTTCGGGTTAAAAGGTCTGTTTCTTCTCCAACAATTGGTCTGCAGGTAACTGCTCTGCTTAAGCACCTTGTCTTGTCCTTACCTCACATAACCCTCTGCTCTCTCAGAAGAAGAGAAAAATGCTGTTTAGGATACTCCTTAAAAGGAACCAACAAATATTTTTAATAGTCCCGACTCGGATGTCATTCCAGTGCTGGGCTAGACAAAAGAGGACAAGGAGGAAAAGCCATAAAGGGACCTTGTGGATGCTGCCAGCTGGTGGCACAAATGGCCTCTTGGTATATTTCTCTCTTTTCAGTTTGGACTTCGTATCTTTATCTTCTTCCTACATCCTCATTTTCAAGAGCTGTCCTTTCGTCTGCTTGCAGCCTGATGTAGTACACGCCCACATCAAACCAACGCTTCTTACATTTCATTGCACTCCCCATTATACCCCGCTTATCTTTCACCCTGGTCCTTTCTTCCCTGTGACCATTACCCTTCCCTACTCCCTAGAAGAGGCTCTGACTTAAATCCTGCTACTGCCAGGGACGAGCACGGTCCAGGAGATGTCCTGTGGCTGGGACAGGCACTGTGATGTTCTTATCACCTCTCAGCACCCCATTGCCAGTAGTTACTTTTAAGGGCAGAAATTCAATAATGCAAATAAGATGGAATGCTTATAACTATATTTGCATGTTTTAACATGCATTGACTTCATTTGAATGAAAGTTTTAAATGCTTTGACTATGAGCCTGGCAAGGTTGTGGTATGAAATAAGCCTTAAAGGATGCTCTTGGCTGGAGCTGGCATCTCCCTGGGCCGCAGGCCAGTCGGTCTCGGCTGCTCCAGCTCGGTGGCACCCAGCGCTGCGCTGGGGCTGAACACTCTGCCTTTTAGCTGTTTCCTGCTATTATCTGGGGCTGCACTGGCTGGGAATTGGGGAAATAAATAAAATAAAACAGCAACAAAAAGAGAGAGGCCCTGGCTGCTCCTGGCTGCTGCTTCCTTGGCTCTGGCTTCCACGTGCCTCTCTCTGGCTGCTCCCGGCCGCTGGCTGTGCTGAGCCCGCTGCTGCCTGCCCCGGCGCGGGGGCACAGCACCCTCTCGGCGAGGCCCCGTGGGCGCTGACAGCCGCTGTCACCCTGTGCTGGGCTGGGCGAGCGGGCTGCCTCTGCTCCTGCTCCAGCAGGTGCAGACCAGGGCGTGCGCTAAAACCCATCGCACATTTTTCTCTGTTTGCTATCATCCGCTATTTGCTGTTGTGTGTGTATTGAGGGTTGGGCGGCAAATGCAAATTTCTGTAGGAAGGAAGACAAGGTTTTTCAAGGATTGCACATACAAACATCAAAGTTTGTACAGTGGCATAAGGTTATTGTAGGATTGCCCAAATAGCCCCTTTGTTAGTGTTAATGTGCGAAGTCAGTAAAGCACGAATTGGAGTCACTTATTCCCCAGGAAAGGAGGAGAATTCCTAAGAGATAAGCCTAAATTTGTCCCGTTATCGTCATTTTTCTGTTTCCCCCCGCAGTACTCCTTACCTGTGTCGTGGGCTGGCCGGGCAGGGAGCGCAGGGTGCCTGCCTGTGTGGAACAGGACAGCAGAGGGCAGCAGGATCCTACGCTCGCCAGCATTAAATCAAGCCCACAAGGCCCGAGGAGAGCGGGGAAAGCTGCACCGGCGCTTCTCTGCTTAAAAGATTGCAAAGTCCTTCGTTAAATTTGGACGCCAGGAATCTGAGGATGTTTTAGCTGTATCTGCCATTAATTGTCAGTGTTTGACAAACACCGAATGGCGTTATTTCTGTTATGTTAGGATTGAAGTGCAATTTGCAGAAAGTGGTATTTCCAAGCTAAGGCTGACTGCTGGCTCTTTGCTTTTGTCTCTTGACAAATATATCAATGCCACCAGGTGGGGATAAGATCCTTTTTAGATTTACATTGGATTTTCCTTCCCAGTTAGTTATTCGGCTGGGGTCCTGCAGCAGTGTTTAGATAGGGTCCCGGCGGGCTGGTGGGTTCGGTGGTGCTGCCGCGGCTCTCGGCGCAGCTCTGCCAGCAGGTAACCTGCCGGAGAGACCGCGTCAGACCCCGCGGCTCCAATGGGCCTTTTCCAGTAGCCTCTTGACAGTAGTGCCTGATTCAGCAGTGTAGTGGTAAAATTATAAAGTAGATAAATTAAACTCAATTGGCAGTTGGAGAGGGCAAAAGAATAAGATAAATTTCTTTGCATTTACCTTTCATTCATCACTGAGCTGCCTGCCTCAGAATACCTCTCAGGACAGGGCAGTGCTGTCTTCACCGTGGATGGAGCACTGAGGCGGTGGTAGTTTTAGCAAGTCAGACTTACCCAAAGTCACATCAGGAGCATGGTGGAAGTCTCTGCTAGCCCAACCAGCAGGCAGGGCTTCCTCACCCCTGGGGAGCTCCCTCCGGGTTAGTAAAGGAGAAATTTCCCTTCCAGCTGCTCTGGTGCTACTGCAGATGCTGAGAACTCCAGGGCATGGAGTTACTGCGTTGTAGTGTGTAGCATTTGCATTTGAATAAGCTGGATTTGGCAGCTTCTGAGAGACCAATTATTTCAGATGCTTCTGATAGTGTACAAATATATTTTCCTTGGCTGATAATGTAGAAAATAATGTGTTTTAGTCTTAAGTCCTTCTGTATCTCTTTAACTAAAGCTACATGTCCTAAATAGCAAGAAAGTTTTGTATCATGTTAGGGAATAATTTCCAGTGCTTTCTGAATTATCCCTAGATGTATTTCATTTTTCATATCAGCTGATGCAGATGTCCTTTTCTATACTATTCAGACCTGAATGTCCATCCGGTCAAAAAAGTATCCCATCTCCTATCCTCCTACTACGCTATAGTTATTACTCAATATTTGTCTAGACAACACTGGCAGAGGCCCCTAGTACCAGGTTCTGTATAGCAGTGAATGAAGTTAGTTATTTTTCAGTCTATTGTGTGTGCATATATATGTATCTCTCCTGTGTTTAGATAAGGATTACAGCTCTTATAATGGGGGAAAAAATGAGTTATCACCAAATGGAGGCAGAAGGCTTAGCCTTGATATTATTTCATCTTATTTTTTTCACTTTTTTATTTCTTGAGTCTCTAGCAGAGATGTATAAAGCCATCCTTTTCTGTTTGCTTCTCCCTGTTTCTCAAAGAGCCCTTTCAACGACAGCATCCTCTCTGAGCTCCGTTGCTGGAGTGATTTGCATATGCTTATGTTCTTGCCCCACTTTCCAAGAAACCCTTCGCTTTGTGGATTCTTGCGCAGATGCTGCTTTCTTGTTCATGTGAGACGGAAATATAACAGAAGTGTGAATTGCATAGCAACTGCCAACCAGAATGTGGCCCCACACACACGCTATGAAAGCGATGGTAAGCAGATACACACCAGGAACTTGGGAACAAGCTTGTTAGGGGATTAAATTCTTCTTGAGATTATAATGTTTACATTCTCCTTTTCAGAAAATGGCAGATAATATTTATTTTTTATATTATAAGCAAAATCACCAACAGACAACAGTCTCCTATGTAGCGTCAGCAGCCAGTCCAGGTACTTGTTGGCATGCCATCAGTGGAAGGAAAAATACCCTGGAAATGCGCAAGAGAATAATGTGAAATGATATTTTCAAGGGAGAATGGACAAAGTAATGTCAGGTATCATGGGCTTCTGTAGACTTGTCTGTCTTAGTAAATTGCTTATCAGTTTGTGCCAACATTTCCACAAACAGTTACATTAGGTTGCTGTCTGCATAGTAGAGGGATAGTGTATAGCCAAATATCGACATTGGTCTGATTGGCTCTACTTTCCATACACTCAGATCAAAGTGCAGTACTCTTTGTCCTAAAATCTTTTCTCAAAAATTATTTCATTGTCATGTCATGTTAGCTGAACACCTGGCTTCCCATAGCTGGCTAGGCATGGTGTTAGGAGGCTCTCTATGCAAAACTATTAAAGTAAAAATAGAAAGCGAGTGTTTTAGCTCAATAATTTCCACAGCCCAGGTATATGCAAAATGAGGAGGCCCACATGTTCTGGGTGTCAATGATTCTAGCATCAAAAAGCAGTAGCTGAGATCCTTAACTTTAAACCACCCACTTTTTGACTTAGCTTTAGACCAACTCTTCTAAAATGCATTAATGGCTATAGCACAGCACAGAAATTCCGCTTAACTTTAAGATTCCTTGAGGTTTTCTTGCTCCTCCTCTCACAGCTAAGTGGGAGTTTGCTATTTGCAATAAAGCTATGTGATGGAGGAGCCCAACATATCCCTGTGCAGTGGAGGATGCTGCCCTTTAGGTCCCTGGGGTTCACCATGCTTCTTTTCCAGACTCCTGCTATTAGGATTCCCAGAAAGCCATGTTTTCATTCCTGAGGGAAGCAGCTGTAGCAGAAGTAGATCTTCCTTTTTACCACCTTCCTTATGGCAGATGATGGCAATAATTATTTTCCACAATCAGCCAAAGCAGAGGAACAAGGAGTGAAAGCATCCCTGGAGTGCTCCATGTAACACGTACCTGCTAAGCAATGTCACTGTTGCTTGTTGACATACTAAGTACCGGGTGCATGGGGCTGTAATAAAATCTCAGGAACAGAGTGCTGAGCCTGGAAGTAATTTTGTTTCAGGATCTTTTTATGTAAACATTGAGTTTTCAGCTTAGGCCTGTGCCTTCTCATTTCAGTGACGGCATTGCTGTTCCCTGGGTGGTGGCTCCCGGCAGATCCCACTACCCCCACTGAGACAGATCCCCACATCTGGCACCTGTGTTCCCCCACCAATTTGGAGCTGAAAAACTGTGGATTCTCTCCTGCCTCCCTGCAGGGCTTGCCTCCCTGGGGAGGAGAAGGAGGAGGAGAAAGGAGAGCAGGCATGCCCATCTGTCATGGGGAGACAAACACACTCTGGGCCAGCTGGATAGTCAGATCCCGTGTACTGGTAGAAACATAGTAGGAAAATCTCTGTCTTCCACTCTCTGAAAAATAGGCTGTTGTTTCCTGCAGAGCTGTCAAAATACACTGACACCGGGGATAGCAAAACATCCCCTTAGTCAGGTTTTACTGTGAAAAGCTGCAGAGACTACAGTCTCTTCAGAGACGTGCAGTAGTGGGTGCAACCCCGGTGCCGCCGGGTGGGAGCTGCCCAGCGGCTGCTGCGTTGCCTGTGCTAGGGAATGGTTACCGCAGCACCTGGGGCTGCGGCGTGAAGGGGTGCGGAGACCTCTCGCGCAGGACAGCGTTTGTGTTATCGTCATCCTTGGGGTTTATAAAAGGAGCATGCTCTGGTTTGGTGTCTAGGTCACATCGATGCACTGGGCAGCCAGTGGCGTTAGAAATCTATGAATATGGGATATACCGCATGGAGCACCTTGAGTTGGAAATGGTAGCCTGCAACCCATCGTGGGAGAGGCCCTTCTCATGACACTTATTAAACCACCATTAATGGATTTGCTGTGCTGTGGCAAATGGAAAAAATGTTTCTCAAACATTTTTCACCCAAATCTCCTTCTGTAAAGACAACTGCTGGGAGACCGATGTAAGGGCATTGCTATAAAAGCTCAGCTGACTCCACTCAATAGTTTGGGGTCCAAGCACTTGCTTCCATTGTAGGAACAGAAGTTCACCATGAGACTGGTGATTTATTACCTTTCTTCTATTTAAAAGCTCAACTAAAAGTGTACAAAAACTATCTTTTCTAATCTGCTCATCCTTGCACTCAGTCGTGTTGTTCTAAGCAATGCTGAAATGCTCTGTTGCATGGTGAAGCAGCAGGGGAAGGGAAAGCTGGGGGTGAGGGGCAAGACCACGTGAACAGACAAAACAGTACTTTGTAATAAGAAGAAACTCAACAGATATTATGGTTTGCCCTTTAGCACTGCAACCTTTTGTAATTAAATTATCAGGACGAAAGAGGCTATCTTAATTATTTAAGGGCTAGGAAAAAAGTACAGTCAAATAAATAATTCATTATACTGCAAAACGTTATTTTAACTCTAAGTACTGTGAAATTTTTCAGGGATCCATTACTTATTTTCACTTCTCAGTGACAAATTTTTGCTAAGTTTGAAGCTGTTACCCAAAATTTGTATTCTGTTTTCTTGCAGGTAAGTCTGGATTGGTCTGTCTGAACTGCGCGGTTTGGGAATGTAAGCGAACAAAGTAAGCCTTCTTCAAGCTGTCCCAGCCTGTTAACAAGGTCAGAGCGTTGTCTTTATTTTTGAGCTCTAATACTTCAAATTAAAATGAAAATGGAACGGATAACATGATTGCAGATTGATATGGCTACGCAGGCACAATGCGATCTTTCTGTTTATGTCGGATGTGAATGCCACAGAACAAATGTGGGTTATTGAGGGTTATTATGCAGGCTACTGTTTCTCTGGTTCATCCTTAAACCAAGATTGGGTGGAGATAATATGAAATATTCACATTATTGATATTCTAAAGGGTAATACAGCTTTTTATAATATTTTTTCATTGATCATTTAAATGGGTTCTCTAGTTATGATAGATTCCCAGATATAAAAATTTCAGTGCCTTCTCTTGAATAGGGCCAAGTTAACAGGTCACACACTGAAAAGCTTACTTTGTGAACTGTTCAGAACCGATTATCTTTTATTAATCACCTGGCAATAGGATCTTGCTATAAGTCAGTAAGATACTGCTATTGGACTGGCATGCTTTGCTTCCTACCTAACCCTTGCTCTGTGACGACTCCTGCTAGCAGTAAGAAACCTCCTAACCTTGCAAGCTTCCTTGCATTGGAATGAGCAGACTCCATTGAGATGGTGTCATGTTTATTGTGTCAGAGTTGAAAATTATTTTCTTTTGAATTTTTCTTCCTCTCTTTTCTTCTCCCATTTATCCCCAGGAACAATTAAATTCACCTCTTGTCAAATTCTGGTGTTGGCTTTCTTTTGAAGTGTTGTCTGTGTGAATCAAACTACGGCTTCTTTAGAAGTCCACACTATGAAGGATTCTGTTGTCCTAATCTCTGATTCCTATTTGTGTACCAGTACCAGTACCAAACCCCTTTTTCCAATATTTCTGTACACCCACGTTGTGGTATCTGTTGAGATCAGTGCTATTGTCATGCTAATTGCAGGATGGCTATCGATGATCAATATACTGAAAACGGTACACAAGGCACGTTCTCTTGCAGTCATTTGTGAAGCTTCAAATTGCTCACTTTCCAAATACAGATTTTTTCACATTTCAGCTGGACACTGTAAAAGCTACTCACTGTCCTCAAATGCATTGATTAGTTCTGCACCACTCTAGATTGTATACATGTGGTTATCTTGTTTCAGTTACTATTCAGCCAGCAAAATTTTATATGAATGCTAAGAAACTTCTTATGCTTGGCTTTTTTCCTTTCCTTTCCACTTCTGTTGACTGATATTAGGATGTTTTTTATCAACTGCGAAAAGGGGCCGTGTGTTCTTTACAGCTATATCACCACTACCATTTTGAGGATGAAATAACAAGGGAGTCTTTTCCCATGCTAGTGAGAGCCTCACTTCTGGAGTGAAGCTGAGATTTGAGGTGATAACAAAATGTGTTGCTAGATTCACATATGCTACATTTCTGTCTCTGAATGACCTAAAGTTCTGTAGTAGCTGCTGTATTTTTTTCTTCTGAAAGGGTACAGTGGTTTTGGTCATGCTCACCTGTCTCTTTGGACATACTAGACACACATCCTCCATATGCATTCACATCGACTTTTGAACACCTTCTGGCTACCAGTTTTATACCTTAGCTTGCATCCTGCACTTGGTATAGAGTAAGTAATTCACCACAGAAGGGTTACACTTTAAGTCTGGTGCTTTCGAAGCCTTTTGATTCCAACTTTGCATTTTTGGCTTTTGAAATCAGTTTGGTTTCCAAAACCTGGGTGAGCAGATTCTTTTCCTCTGCAGCAGTTGATCAGCTTCTAATGCACGTGTGTACCATTGACTCTGTCATGACATGAGATACTTCTGTGCCTTTTTGTACACGACGTACTGACCTCATACCTTAGGTACCCAGCTGTATCCCCTCTCCGTATTGCTTGGAAGCCCTCATCAACCTTTGCTGGGGGAGTTCTGCACAAGGAGCAGCCTCCACACTCCTTAAACAATTTATTTGTTGCCTCCGAGAGCAATAAGCACCACTTTGAACCAGACACATTGCATATTATCAATGGAATAAATATGTTGTAGTGTAACAAGTCTGTGTAGTATTTCTCTTATTTTAAGGAACTCTGGAACTACTAATGGAAGAGGGGTTGGATGTGAGAATACCATCCGTCCTGTCTCATTGCAATAAAAAGCAGGCTTGTATTTCAGCATTTCTGTTTGAAATGTATAAATGCCTCTTTCAAGGGTTTTTAGATGTAAGCAGATAAAAAGTTATTAGATGTGAATATGAATACTGACAAATCAAAAATAAAGCCCTAAAAATAAACATCTGATGTAGTCTAAGTTATAAGCAGCATTTTGGAAAGAAGCTCCGATTTAAAGAAATATACAAAAAATAACCTTCTGCAGATCCACTGAAGTCAAAATTAATATTCAGGTCATATGGTCCCTACACTGGCTGCAGAAACGATGCTGAGGATTTTAGGAGATAAGTTAAAAATGAATGCTTTTGAAAATGCTGTCCGTATATAGCCATTGTTTACCCCAGCGTATCTCAGAACTCAGCACTATGGCAGATTTCATCAAGCTTTAGAATTTCATTTTTAAAAATATACCTCTTCTGTAAGCCTCACATAATGAGTAGTACTCCTTTGTTGCCCTCTAGGCTAATGATAATATACAAAGAAAAATATTCTGCCTTAAAATAAAACGAATCCTAAAGCCCAGAAGACTAGGATTGGCAGTTACCTTCAGCAATAACTCATTTGTGTGGTGAAACAAGGAGCGTTGGGAAGTATGGATATGTAGGAGTCCTTCGTAGGAAAGAGAATTGTTATGGGAAGCATCCGCTCCAGCTCGGCTGGTGGGCTGTGCTCTGAGGATTGATTGTGGTATTGCACTCTGAAATCTATTGTGACAGCCTTTAGTTTGTGATTTATACCTTTATGTTGATGTTGAAATCCTCCTTGTCATTGTTTCAGTAGAGAAGGGGAACAAGTCAGAACCTATTGCTCTTGGATGAATGTAGGAAGGAGAGGCTTGTGATTAGACTGTTGATCAGGCAGGTTATTGGGCTGCCACCCGTGGAAAAGCAACGAGGAAATTCAGCAGAGAGGAGGGGTGGAGAGGACTCTTACTTTTGAGATATTTGCAATTGTAGCATGAAAAATTAGTAAGTTTATTCTTTTGTTTAATATCAAATCAGTATTTATAAAGGCTGCACTATGTTTATTTATGAAGACAGTTCTGCTTGTTCGGGGTCTTTGTGCTGTTCTTGGGAGAATGGAGTGCAGAGCTGTAACACGTTTAAAAATATATTTTTAAACATATTCTGAAATGTGTTTGTGTGGGGTCCTGGGGTTAGCAGAGGAGCCTTGCAGGGCGCAGGGGGCACCTTCAATTTCAGTCTTCCCTACTTGATTAGGCAAAGCACAATGCAGGACATTTCAGTGGGTGTGATGTGACCTAAAAGGTAGTTTTAATGATTAATTGCGCCTGCTAGGCACTTTTGCAAAAAAAATTTCTGATATGGTTGGGAGGGGAAGAAAATAAAGGTTGTAAGCTTAAAAGCATACTTATTCTTCTTTAAACCTTGCAGTTCTGGAACCCGAATGGTGCTCACTAGCCCAGATAAAGCAGCAATGGTAGTTTAACCATAGTTGTGTTTACTGCACTTTTTCTTTTGCTATAGTTCTCAAAGTATCTGTGGGCCAGGGAATGGATTGTGCTCATGTTAATGCATAAGACTTCTCTGATTTTGAATGAAATGAAATATGACTTCTGTGTTTAATTGATAGAACTGTTTGCTCGGCTTTAGCCATAGAGTCAGAATTTCATGCTTTTCCTACTGTAGATTTATATATTCGGCAGGCACGGTCTTGAAAGCACCAATATGATGCAAGATGCTGAAGAACAGAGTGCTTTAAATCTCCTCTAAGCAGGCTCAGCCATTCTGGTCCTTGAAATGCCAGTCAACTCCCTGAGGCCTTTCCAGGTGAAAAATCATACTGATACCACTCTCATGGGCATTGTGTGAGTAGCAATGCAGCAGTGGAAATGTTTTAGCCTGTAACCTTAAGTTGAAATATAAAATAACCAACTTTTAGTAAAAACCCAAAGGAAACCTCAGGCTGTTCTTGGCTTTCTGCTGCAATTCGGTAGCTGAGAAAGAAGCTTATCTCCCCTGAAACAAAACTGCTGTCTGGAACCAAACGACTTACCACCTGAAGGAGAGATGCGTAGTGCTTTGGAGTTAAATGGCTTAAATTTGTTGTGAAACAGACTGTGGAGGAGAAAAACAGGACTTCTTCTGATGGTTTTCTGGAGATTTGTTTTTGTTTTGCACAGTTTTACATGATTTCTCAGTGTTCCGTTTCCCATAACGTCTCCCTTGTGTCAGAAAAAAACCCTGACGAAAGAATTCTCTCTGAGTTTCTTGTTTCTCTGTATGGCTGATGCTTGTACTGAGATGGAAAGTGGTACATCAGCAGGGTGTCTGGATAACCCACCTATTTTTGAAGCCCGCAACATGGTTCTGGCAATAAGAAGTATCTGAAAGACAGAGCATGTTTTAAGATTTCTGTTAAGTAATTTATGCAAAAAATTGAAGCTTTAGATTGGAACCCCATTTCACCATCTGTTGTTCAAACAATTTCTTCCCTGAGGTGGAAGTTGAATGCTCGGTAGTCATTTATATATTGTGGAGTACACAGGCTTTTAAAATAATGTCTGACTAGTGCACAGATGTATATTAAGTGCCACATCATGAACATAGGCACAGCTCAGTTCTTGCCAAACCCAGAGACAAATCTGGCTTGTTCTGAACCACTTTTTCTGGTGTTTGTGGCAATGTAAAATTGCAAATATCTGCGGCCGTCTCGAGCATAGTTCAGATTTTACAGAACTTTAGTCCTGTTCACAAGGGGACTAGGTTTACACCAAGGTTTCTGAGGACAAAAAGGCTTCCTATATTGGGATAGCACATATTTAGTTCACAGCATCACTTCTAGTCCTCTGAGGAGAATGAAACTGGCACCTGGTGTTCCTGGTGCAAGCCTCTCTCATGATGCTAAGACATAATAAGAATGCTGCACGTCTTGTGATAGTACCTTCCTTTCTGATGGAGAACGTAAACTCCCCTCAGTAATACAAAATCAGATAGTCTCTAAGTTTGTTAGATTCGCTAATCCTGCTAGCTCAGCTTTGTCTTCAAGTGGGTTCCTGTATTTCAGATCTCTTTCAGCATCTCATCATCTTTGTTGTCTGAAACTATCACTACTAAAAAAGGTGGAAAATAGCGTATGTAAGATAAATGTTTTCTGTGCCGCTGTCTCCTGTATGCCAAAGCAATGGCAACATCCGTACAACCACCAGATATGTATCTGTGATGCCTGAAAGCTATCAGATTACTGCCCATCTGCTCTCAACTTCAGTCATAATGTTATTTCCTGTAAAAATGGAAAACACTGAGCATAGCTACGCATTCAGTCATGCCACTCAAGCTGTTATGAGTGTCTGGATCACCAACGCTTTGCTCTCAATAAATGCAATATTTTGCTATTGGGAAAATGTTTGACAGTCAAAAGGCAAATGCTCTACACCAAGCAAAGTGTTGTGTCTTGTGGCTGGGAAGTGTGGCTGTGAGGCAGCCTGTCTGTGAAGTCTCAGACGACAGGTAAATCCTTCAATTCCAGATAGAGACTCACGCATGTCAAACATCAGCTTCTTTTTCCTGCTTTCAACTTGCTCCCAGCTGACTTTAACCCCACAATTCAATCCATGTAACTTTTTTTCTCTTCTTAAGCAGAAGGGCCTTAAGAGAGGATGCATCTGTTCTGTTCCATGGCCGGAATATATTGTCTTTTGTGCGTTCAAGTATCTCATCAGTAACTTGTTTCTTGCTGTAACCATCTCCCTCTGCTACCACAGTGTGCAGATCTTCATAATTTTTTTCTATATAGGTCTGTGATATTTCTTCACTGCTTGTTTGTTAGAGCCGTAAACAGTTTAGCAGGTGAATAAATTGCCACTATGATGCAGCCATCATGACAAAACATGATTTCCTTATCCTGTATAGTTTTCTAGATCATCTGGATGCGTGTCTCTGTATCTCTCTGAGACGGTTGCCCCAAAGTGATTGGTTTTTGTTGTATTTGGTCTGAGTTGAGAAGCGTCAATGAGCCTCATGCATTTATCTACATGCTTCAGGAAAGTTTATTTGTTGATATGTCTCTTAAATATAAGCACAGTGTATGGAAGTACTAAACTTTGCCTCACCAAATTCAAAAGCACATTTTTCGCTCTGAGTTTACAGCCCATTAATAATTTAGTCAAGACCAAGGAATGGCACTTGGCCTACCAGAAAGTTATTAGCACTTCTAAAGAGTTGAGGCCAACTAATGCTTTGGGAAGAGAAAGTGGAAATTGCTTTTGAATTAGTTAAGAGTTAATCAATCCATGAGGGAGTGGGCGAGTTTGAAGGTAAATGTATCACCAAGGAAAACCATGTGGCATAAAAGTGAAGCTGGAGAATCCCAGTGAGTCCTTCTCCTGTGTTGAGTTGATTGTTGTTGGGTTACACAACGGTTGGAAGTTTGCCAGATCTCTAAAGCCTGTTGAATTTGGTTTTGGAGATGAGAAAATTAAATTTGGTTCTTTTTCCTTTCCCATCACCTTTGTTCTTATAAACTTTTCTGATTCTGTTGTCTATTTTGAATCGAATAAATGCTGCTGTTTGTTTTTTAGAGTGACCACTTCTTTGTTAAGGGTGAGTTCTAGGAAACTGGATAACATTACGCAGTTCCCCCTTGTGGGATGTAGTGAGCCTGAAAACTGAGTACCTCAGTGGTCCAGGGGTCAACGACCCTTTGCTTTTCTGCTGTCTTCTTACAGCTGTCCACCCAACTACAGTCCCTCTGTAAAATACATGTAAAATATGGTTGCTGACCATGTTTGCACACTTTTTATTTGATGTTCATAGAGAGCAGGCATCACTGTTATCGGGTCCCCATGCTATCCACTAATCTATATTGAAAAAGATCAAACAACACATTCAGCTTTCCCCCACACCGCAGGGATGTGCGTTGATACGTAGTGCATGGAGCGAGGCCTTTCATTTCCCTGGGTTTCTGTTCAGGCATCGGCAGGAGAGAGAGTGTCTCCATTGCACACTTCCATATTTCAAAGTACACCCAGCATAGACTGGGACAAGACAAGACGAGATGAGTCAGCCCTTTGAAAATGCTCTCAGAGAGCAAATGATCTCAGTGAAATGCATTGTCGATGCCCTTCGTCAGTGAGCGCAGATTTCAGTGAATATTTCAGGAAACCTTCATTAACTCGGATACAGAGTACTCTAGCAGTGAAATTCTGTGGGTCTAAGTGGGAGTCTTGCCTGTATATGAAAATCAGGGTCAGACCTGCACTTTCCTTTGGCACTGCTTCATCCCATTATTTTCAGTCATGCTCTGTAAACTTCCACAGCTCCCTCCTTGATATTGATGCTCTTTAAATATAAATGGACAGTTAACACCTTTTCCTGAGTCAAGTTATAAATATTTATTTTTTTAATCTATCTCTATAAGTCATCTCTAGCAGCCTTGCGGATGCAGCCTTGTCATTCCTGCTGATGTACAGGATCAGCCGCTCAGCCTCAGTCTTGCTTTCAGCGGTTGGAAGCTGCCCAGGGCCATGGTGGTGCAATTACTGTGTGGCGTGTGAGCCCGAGATGTGAATTTCTGCGACCTGCTAAGCTGCAGAGGGCATACTTTAATATCTTCCGCACAGCTCAATTTACAGCTCTAATTTCTGAAAAGAGAAAGAGAGAAAGTAAAAATTCACCACTGAGTAACTTTGCAATGGTTTTCTTACTAAGCAAGTCTAATAGAAAATGCTATAAGAGAAATGAGTGTTTCCATACGTGAGACAAGCGAGGTAACTTTCTGCGCAGTCTGTTTGGCAAGCAGCACGTAGCATCTTCATTTCTTAAATGTTCTGTTCAGGGCTCTGATAAAAGGAACATATCTGCTAACATAACAGGCTGCCTTCAAATGTGAGATATGTCTTTCAGAACGCTGCTTCAAAACAAATACAGTGGTTTCTTCCATTAATAGATAACCTTTCCTAAGCTCTTAATATATGTTATCTGACATGATGTTGGCTAAACTTGCTATTTTAGAGGGCAGTGATTAAGTATACGATTTGGTTCCTTCAAAAGGGAAGTGGTATTTTGGATTCTCTGATAAAATTGAATCACCAGGGGCTTGCAGTAGATCTGGAAGCAAAACAAAGGTGGTGGTTCTCAGGGTATTTTTGTAATCCTGGTTTTGGTGCCAGTTTAAAAATTACACCAAAAGCAACACATTTTGTGACATGTGCTGAACCAAGAGATTCTCAGATGCTCAGTGGTTTATCCTCTCATTATTTTCCCCAGCACCAGTATGTCCAGAATGCCAGTCTCACTGGGCAGACTGGGTTTCCCAGATCCCCTGGGCCAGGGCAGGACCTCCTGTGATAACAATCCCACAGTTTCCAGCAGTCTTTGGGTTCCTGCCATAAATTGGACAAACTTTAATCAAATGCAGAGTGCTTTGAACAACAAATTATCAGCTTTGAGGAATCGTACAACTAGATCTACTTGTAGGCAATTTTGAATCTTCTATGTTGTTTGTTTTGCATTAAGATTCACTCTAGTTGTTTGAAGTGTGAACTTGCGCAGTTTAAATAGCAATATCTACCAGTCATGAGTGAAGAAAGAACTATTTCCACCTGTTTACTTTTATCTGCTAGAAAGGGGGTGTTATGCCATTATGCATTGCTGTGAAATGCTTTATTTCATGGGCTAGTTTCCTGTAGTGTTTGCTCTAATGAGAATGTAGAAGTTATGTCTGTTTTCAAGCTATCGATTGAATACTAGGGTTGCATATATAGTTTGAATATATATTTTAAATATTAAGTTAAATAGCTGAGTGGTTGATAGCAGAGTGCTTTCACAGCTCATTAGTAATGTTGGTGGGTAACTCAATTCCATCCTTTGACATCAGCAACTGTAGATACTAAATGAGTCAATGTACGGTGTAAAGGAGGTTTTTCAATGGGTTTCTCAAGTGCTAAAGCTTTCTAAATGATGTAAAGAGAATTAGATATGAATCTAAAGGAAGCAGAGACTTCCACGCAAAACCATACTAATGCATGGGGATATCTGTGTCTTTGAAGGTGTGCCTGGGCCACAATATTGCATTTATACTTAATTTTTAGCCCAAGTCAGAACCTTTGCCTCAGGCCCTAGTTCTGCTACTCTTAATGGTGCAATCGCAGACATGACCTTGATTCTCATCAAGCTTGGGATGAGGTAAGTTTGAATACAAGCCTGTACCTGGTGTAGTCATCCCTCCCAGGAATGGAGGAGACCTTGGAAAGTAAGCGGAGAGCCGAGTGAATCTCCTGCCCCTCGTGCCCCCAGGATGTGCCCAGCAGGGATGGTGGTGGTGGGAAGGGACCTCCTTCCTACCCTACCACCACATACATTGCTAAGCTGTAGTTACCGCTCACGTAAGGGCTGGGAGGCAGGAGAAGTTGTCGTATTGTGGCCTGAGCCTGCAGCGTGCCGTTTGCTGCCGCCTCCCCAATGGCTGCAGACATGAGCATGGCAGAAGAGTAGCTTTGCTGAGCTGCTCCCAAGTGCTACAGCCAGAGCTGAAAAAAATAGGTAGACATGGCCAATGACCAGAATGAACTCGCCTCTTTATGTAATAGCAGCTCCTTTAGATTATACGACATTTGTTGCTGGAAATTAATACTTAAGATGGGAGAGTTTGCAAGATACTTTGTCTTCAAATATAGTTCTTATTTTTTGTTTTGAAAATGACTTTGTTTGGAGGGTTTTCTTCCTCATTATAATTAGAATTCAGAAAGTGAAGGCAACTGGCCTACTAATGCTACCATGCCGTTTTAGAAATTAATGGCAGAAGCTGCGGGTCAGGCATGGCGGCCCAGCTATAAGTTGTACTTGGGATGAGAACGTGGCAGTGTCCCCGCAGCTATCAGCAGGCGCATTGCTTCAGTGGTCACGCAGCCTGCGGCACAGTCCAGCTGCAAGCCAAGCACGGGATTTAACTGCTGGGCTGTTCATTTTCTAAAATAAGTCCAGGCCAGTAAAAGCTTCATGTGACTAAGTAAGATTAAAAATACATCTTGATTTTTTTGGCAAGTCTCTATGTTGTGCCTAAGATAGGGTTTTTTTCTTCAACAAAGCCTCTGGAAATGGCTTCTTGTATGCTAATCATAAATTGGGACTAAAATGAAAAAAAGGCAAAATGTTTCCTTTCTTGGGTATCATACACTGCTTGTTGAGGCAGGGTTGGTTCGATCCAGCAGTGCCTCTTCGTGTTTGAGCAGGCTCCTGGTTCACTGACCCTCTTCCCTAGGAAATTCCTGTTGTAAATTAAAGATAATTATGATAGCTACTTTTAGATGTTTTAAAAAGCAGAAAAAAATAGTGTATTCAAGAAAACCGAAGAAGTTGCATGTTTTCCTAGTCCAGTTCTTTCAGTGAAGGGGATCCTTCTCACAGATTTTTGCACACATTTATGTAACAACAACAGTAACACATTTGAGCTTTGTCTGTGGTCGGGACAGAGCTTTGTACAGTGAATACTCAATGTGGTTTTGCTTGTCACAAACAAGTGACTGCCTGCTCAGATGCTGGATGTTCCAGGTTTTTCCTGCTGGCAGATCCTGTCATTAAGCCTTGTTCTCTGCTGTGATGATTGCGTAGAGGAAACACTCTTCAAACTAAAATTTCACCAGACTTCTGAAAACTTGCTTTATTTTTCCCCTGCTCTGCTATGCACCGTATGGGTATTTTTCTCATACCGTTAGCACCCTGTATCTCCTTTTTATAGCAGAGAGAAGCCAGTCGTGGTATTCACTGTGTTGAGTATCTGGAATGCTCTCCATTGTCATTCAGTTGAGGGAGGCGAGGCTTCTCTAAAGCCCTATCAGTATGTTGTAGCCAGTTTGACTAAAGCTTCAGGAAAGAAATGAGATCCGTAAGCAGTGCTTTTGCAAACAGCACATATCCCTGACAGCTGTGCAAGCCTGTGGTGGCTGTCTGTTTTAACCCCAATTTCATGCTTCCTCTGAAATGACAGGTTTTTACACAAGGAGGCGTTCATGTCACCTTTACACATTAATTTGTTTTAATGTGAAAGGTTCAGCTGCTTTCCTTGCCTGGTGTTATCTGTCCTCCTTGCTAAATCCATGAGAGCAGAGTGGCTTCGTATGGGTGGGAGGATACCGAAGAAAGATTTGGGAGCCTCATTTTCTGCCGCTGGCTCTGCCAGAACAGGCTCAATGACCTTGGCCAAGTCACTTGATCACACCGTGCATCCCATTCTCCACCTGTAACCTGGGTCCATGATACACCCGCACCCTTGGAAATGGTTCGTGAAGTGCACTACCGAGCATTAGGTGATGTTGCTGCTGTTGCCTCTCAGCTCTTTCTTCCACAGCAGCTCTTGGTGCTGGTTTGCTGCTGTTCTGCTCAGTTGTTCTTGCACTCCCTTGCTGTGGGTGCAGGCATCCAGCAAGTGTGCATATGGAACCATGGACTTTTGTTTCTAAGTCAGCTTTAAGCAGCCTCTTTAAAAAATGGACCATGCTGTAACTAGAAGTTTAGTACGGATCTTAACTGTTACTTTGCAATTAAATGTGTGCCTTGTAATGACTTTGGAGATCACTGGTATCACTGAACCATAATCAGTGTTATATTTTAAGTGACTCAAGCTGGATTTTCTCCTCAGCATTCTCCTGAAAATTAAATCTCTACCTGAGATGTTTTAATTTAATATTTTATCATTTATTTAAACTGAGAAAGCCCCACATCGCTCCTGAAATCAGAACTGTAAAAATAAAGAATTACAGTGTGAGCTGCTAGCAGACCCTGGGGGCTGGGAAAACTGAAACACACCTTACAGTTTTGCACTGCCTTTTCTAGTATGGGGTAGCAAACAGAAATGTGGCAGTTGCTTGTGTTAAAAGTGTAATTCGGCGTTCATACTGCTGTTTGTTCCTGGATTAAAACATTGAACGCTGTTAATAGTGTCTATATTAAGAACAGGGTTAGTACTCTGAAAAAAATAACGTGACACTATCTATATTAAGGCTGTGAGTAGGACACTAAAAAAAAACAAGAGTGTGCAAAAGTTTATCTGTGAAACACTGAAATGTGAAAATACTGCCTTGGCCACCTAATCAATACTTACTGTGCTGTTTCATTATGCAGCGCATAAAGTAAGAAAATTACAGCTCTCTTTTTCGAGGACTTAATTCCCATTTGCATTAAATTCTCACTGCATCTTTTTGTATGACTGTATTATAAAAGAAATTATATTACTGGATGTGGATTTTATTCACTGAATAAATTGGCCTGGAATTTAACATTATTAGCATTTGAGAAAATAGTGAGAGCATTAAAGGAAATATTGAAAGAGCTGGAACTGACACATTTGCCATAAGTTTAACAGAGCTGTATTTAAAAAAGATGCGCATGCAAAGATACCGAGGCACAATGAAGCCTCCTACACACACCATGGAATGAAATATTTATACTGTAATCATACTATTAATAAAATGATGGATCAGCCAGCGTCTGCTGCAACAAGACTCAGCTGAGAGACTGGTTACTGTCTAGAGGAGCGAAGCAACATAAGAACTGAGGAGCAGAAGCATATGGACTAGCTTGGGAATCCCTGTCCTGAACTAGCCGTTACTTGTGTACTACACTGACTTTGCCAAACAGTCCCACGTTGCAGCTGGTGCTGTCCCCTTCTTTATTCCTTTCGTGCAGTGAAGGGCCAGGGAGCAGAGGGAAGGTCTGCAGTTCTGCTTGTGCGTCTGCCATCCCTGTGTGGACCCCCCTGAGTGCTGGGGGGGCTTTCTGCGGGGATCTGCCTCGTTTTCAGTTGTCGGTAGATGCAATTCTGAAGCCATCAGGATGGTTGGGTTTATCCGAGCAGGGCAATCTCGGGGGTTTTGCTGGCGGCTGCTACCCTAATCAGAGTGCTGCTGTGATGCTGAACGGGTCATCTTCTCCTCTTCTCCTCTTTGGACTTGGCCCAGTTTCCAAGGTTTAAAGAAAAAGATAAGAAAAGAAGACGTTTGTGTAGGGGTGGAACGACAGAAGGAAATGAGAGGAACAGTGTATCTGGACTGTAAATTTACGCAGTGGGGTCAAATCTTAGACATGCCCTTAAGGGTAACTGTACAGGAAAATTTAACTAACAAATAATACTGTCTTGGTGCTCTCCTGATTGCTTTCCCAATTCCTGCTGTCAGATGCAGCTGGTCACAAGTGGTGTTCCCCAGGGCTCGGTACTGGGGCCAGTTCTGTTTAATATCTTTATCGATGATCTGGATGAGGGGATCGAGTGCACCCTCAGTAAGCTTGCAGATGACACCAAGTTGGGTGGGAGCGTTGATCTGCTGGAGGGCAGGAAGGCTCTGCAGAGGGATCTGGCCAGGCTGGATCGATGGGCTGAGGCCACTGTATGAGGCTCAACAAGGCTCAGTGCCGGGTCCTGCACTTGGGTCACAACCACCCCATGCACCGCTGCAGGCGTGGGGAGGAGTGGCTGGAAAGCTGCTCAGCGGAGAGGACCTGGGGTGTTGGTCAACAGCTGGCTGAACATGAGCCAGCAGTGTGCCCAGGTGGCCAAGAGGGCCAATAGCATCCTGGCTTGTGTCAGGAATGGTGTGGCCAGCAGGACCAGGGCAGTGCTCGTCCCCCTGTACTGGGCACTGGTGAGGCCGCACCTCGAATCCTGTGTTCAGTGCTGGGTCCCTCACCCCAAGAAGGAGATGGAGGGGCTGGAGCGTGGCCAGAGAAAGGCAGCAAGGCTGCAGAAGGGGCTGGAGCACAAGGGTGGGGAGGGGCGGCTGGGGGAGCTGGGGTTGTTTAATCTGGAGAAGAGGAGGCTGAGGGGAGCCCTCATCACTCTCTACAACTGCCTGAAAGGAGGCTGGAGCTGGGGGGGGTCGGTCTCTTCTCCCCAGTAACAAGCAAGAGGACAAGAGGAAACGGCCTCAAGCTGCGCCAGGGGAGGTTTAGGTTGGATATTAGGAAAAATTTCTTCCTCAAAAGGGCTGTCAGGCCCTGGCACAGGCTGCCCAGGGAAGTGGTTGAGTCCCCATCCCTGGAGGTATTTAAAAGCTGGGTAGACGTGGTGCTTGAGGACAAGGTTTAGTGGTGGCCTTGGCAGTGCTGGGTTAACGGTTGGACTTGATGATCTCAAAGGTCTTTTCCAACCTAAATGATTCTATGATTCTATGCACATGTGAGTTAGCTTAGAGATCTCTCCTTGTTTGCTAGGAATGGAAGGGTGATGTTTCTCACAAGTGTGGTGAGGACACTGGCATGAACCATTTATCCCTGTGGTCCCCAGCCTTGCACCCAACACGTTACCTGCCAGACCCATCTGGATGCCCAGTTCTGCACCAGTTCAAACTTTATCCAACATCAGAGCACTGTATGTGAGCATCTCCCAGAGTCTGCCTAGAGAAAAGCTGTCTGTAGTTTTGCCTTTTTTTTACCCATGTCTTTCTCCTCTTTCTCTCTCCTTTTTGTTCTATCCTTCATGCACCTCAATTTTTATCTCATGCTGTGAAAACTAACTGCAAAGCAGATGCTAATTAAGTAGTTACTTAGGGCTAGCGTCCATACATAATGAACTCCCAGGAATGCTGGATTCTGTGTGCATATTGTAGTGATAAACAGAGTTTGATTTCCTGTTCTGTGTCCTTCCTGCGCGCTGTGATGGCCTGGAAGTCCGCTGGATGACTTGCCCCCTGGCATTGCAGTACACTGCTGGCCAGGCACTCAGCCCTCCTCCTTGAACAGAGAGGAGGAATTAAGGTAGCAATGCCCACCGGTTCACCGCATGTAGATAGGTGAATGGATAATCAGATACTGCAATCAGCAGTACCTGGATATTTTCCTCCCAGAACAGTCTCCTGTGTTTCGCAGTTGACAGGAGTGTTTTCCTTCGCAGCGAATTGCTGAGGCTCAAGAAAGAACAACTGAAAATTCTATTGAGAGTTTGTTACAAATATGATATATTGCTATGAAGAAGTAAGTAGTGTGAAATGCACAGCCTGCAGCTTTGTTCTGTCGGCTCACCCAAGCTAAATAAGTTTTGATTGGAGTATATTTGAGCAGGTTCCCTCTCTCTCTCTCTCTCTCTCTGTCTCTCACCCCAAAGACACTATTACTGGTGGCTTGGGCTGGCCAGAAAACAGCTGGGAAGTACTCTGAGGTTTAAAAATTGTTTTTTTGTTTTTTTTTGTCTGAAAAAAAGAGGAAACCTTTCAAATAGCTTCCATGAAGTAGGGTGCAGAGCAACCAGTAATTCAACAACAAAAGCATCACAAGAGGAAGGCAGGGTCTGTGGAAGTCCCTTCGCTACTTTTTGGGGGTGGGAGCTCTGGCACTGAGCAAGGGCAGCGCTCTGCTCTGCGCGGGCTAAAGCAGAACTTGGACTTTGCCTCTTGAATCCAAGCAGGGAGGGAGGATGCCTCAACGTGTCAAGGAGCTGGGCTGCTCTGGAAATGCAGCTTTTATCCAAAAGATCCATTTCTGTGGAACATTTTTTTGTTTTCTACAAAATGGATTTTTTGACAAGAAAAAGGAATTATATATTTGTTGATTGGTTGTGTTGGTGGCTCAGCTGAGAGCAGCAGCAAACCAGAACAGCGGTATAAGTGCACTGGACTGTGAGAAATCCCCTTTCCAAACAGAAATAAAATTAATTTTGAATGCTTATTGGCATCACCCAGCTCATGTCACTTTTAGTAGGAGCAGAAGTTTTAAACTTGACCAAAATTAAGCTTAAGTTACTTTCTTCTTTTTACCCTCTATCCCAGTCCATTTCCATCAGGTAGTGTTTCTTTCTTTTGCCTTCTGTACTAAAACATTATTTATTGTTGTAAATTATAATACCTTATGTCTGGACTGTCCCAAAGATGGTTTCATTTCCACGGTAATGGGATTTGATACTTCAGTAAATTCTTAACCTCCCCTCAGGAGCATTCAGGCTCAGTGAGAAATTTGGTAAGGAGTTGTGAGATGCTCCAATGAAGTTCGATAGTGAAGAGGAAAGTATAAGATTTATTTTTGAATGGGGATACCTGAGAAAAGCTGTAGATGCTGACGATGTTAATTATACTGATAATGAAGGAATACCTCTAAAATAATACATTGGAATAATCATATGGGAAACAGCTTCCTTCAGGCCTTTAGCAACACCCTGCAACGCAGCAAAGCGTTGTTGCAATCAATAAGAAAACCATTTACCAGCTTTCAGAAGAGTCTGTGGGACTGATTCTGCTATATACAGCAATACAGGGTCCATTCCATAGTTCCAGGAGGGTAAGCTATCGTGCGTATAGAAGGCCTTGGTATTCGGGTCCTCATAACATCATTTAAGTAGTTAACGCAATTTGACAAGAATGTCCTGGGAGACATTCACATAAAACATCAGTTAAAGACAGAAGTACACAAATGGTTAAAAAAACAATAACCAAAAACAATGAGTCAGATTTCAGTCTTTCAGATGAGTATTATTAATGTAATATTGCAATAATTACAATATTAATGTAAGTTTAGACTTTTATATATCTATCTGTCTCTTTCTGTCTCTTACTTGCAAAGTCAGATTATCCCAAAATGAGTTAAAAGGAGGAGTGTGGTAGGTGACCTTGTGCACAGAAGTGGCAGCCATTGCAGGCCAAATAATCAAAAGTTACCAGAACAAGTAGCCAGGCTTTTGAAAGGTTTTTTGTTGGATTTTTTTTTTTTTTGCAATTCTGTGTGTGTCTGAAACTGGCCACCAATCTGGAGAGCTGAGTGCAGGTAAGTATGAAGGACAGACAAGGGCTTGCTGATGTCTGCTATTAAGGTGCTCAGGTGAGTATAAGGTCCTTCAGAGAATCTGTTCCTAACTGTCAGGTCCAAGTACTTGGAAACAATTTCAGTTTTTCTGAGTGCTTGAAAAAGTGCTTCCTGAGGCAGAGCAGTAAGTTGCATGCAATTCTGGCCATGGGCATACTGTGTCCTTGATGCCACTTCTTGCCTCTCCTCGCCTGGAAGCAGCCACGGGAACAGCAGCTGACCTCCGCCAAGGGCAGGTGTTCCGCCATCTGCACAGAGCCCCCAGGGCTGTGCAGCCAGAGGGAAAGGCTTTTGCTTCTCACATGCCCCTCAAACTTTAAAACTGATTTCCCTCTAACAAGTCTCTTCTTACCATATTTAATATTTTACTAATATTTACATCCTCTATTTGATGTAAAATGTGTGTGCAGCATGGGAAAAAGATATTCAAATGTGTTGTTAACCTTCTGTAATTGTATTTCACTCAACAGGGAAGTACAGCAATAGGTCATTTTCTAAATGAAATGATTGTGCTTTGAGTTTTCTGAAGTTCGCTTTAGTATCAAGCAAAGAATGTGTTTGGACTTTTCCCTCTGTGTTGTTAAACTATGGGATCCTTCTAAAACTGTAATTCAGTGTGAAAAAGGAGCATCAGATTTTGCTAGATATCAGACAGATTTGGTGAATTTTGGCTGTGACAGAGAGGAAATGCTAAACAAAGTGGTTACTGTATATTCTGTTGCCTTAGAGACTGAAACATCTGTATCCATGCAGGCAAGTGATGCAGACATGGTAAGATTTGACTTCCTTACATTCCTGTGTTCATCTTGCTGTCAATGGAAATGTTTTATGGTGGGAATATGCTGGGCTTCTTTAGCATTGTATTTATCTGGTTGTGTGGCATGTCTTGGACTAGGAGGGCTTTTTAATTAAAGTCTAACTCTGAAGTCAGGACGCTCCCTAAGAAAAGATGCTTTTACATGAATAATTTTTCAAGATGAACTTGGAGGGACTTGAAATGATTGTTGTACTGGTGATAATTGTTGGATTTGTGAAGGCACTTGAGCATCTGGGTCTCCTAGAAGGCAATTATGAAGGTAGGATGTTAAGAAATAGAAAATATTTTATTCTGAAAGCCATTTGCTGCAGAGCATTATACTTTAATCTGTATGTGCATGTGCAGTGTTTGAGTATCAGAGGAGCTGAATAGAAGCTGAAATAACTTTAAATGCTTTCTTTAGAGAAATGAAATGTATTTTCTATGTCAATATAGTATTGTAGCTCTCATTGCAGCTCTGAAAATAAATGTGGCATAATCTTAAACCATTCTTTGTCTATGTTTAAGATTGTTTCGAGAACTTCAATACAGATTTGTATGCTTTAGTAAACTGCAGCTTGCATCCCGAAGCTCTGAATGAAAGCAGGGTTTACATTTTAGTAAGTTTATCATTGTAACTTCTCAATTTGTTCTAATTGCTGGAAACGTCATGGCTTATTTTTAGCTATTGGCTATTATTAACAGAAAATCCAAAAACCTTACTGAGCTTATTTGGATTAATGTTTCTGTCGTAATCAGTTTAGCCCTCTTTCAGAATATTTATCTTTAACAAATCTGCCTCATCTTGCTCTCTAGTCTCACGTATGTTTTAGGAAAACACTACCGATTGAAATGTAAATATGCATTGTTGAAGACAGTTTGAGGGAGCTGACTGCTAAAGATACTTTAATTCTTGTTGCCCCTCTGTTTTTATAAACAACGTAATTCATGTAGAAACATGGAGATATTAAATAGAGGCAGAAGGGATGAATTTTAGATAGTGAGCTCTATAAATCAAAACATGTCTGTGCAGATAGCCTCAATGTTTAATAGGAAGAGTAGATTTACGGTGTTCCTAAATGTTCCTGAATATGATATACATTGAACAGCTGCTTTTTATAGAAACTTGAGGGTCGTTTTTCATGGTAAGCTAGAAGTACGCAGGTATTAAAATAACCTTCAGCTACCCACAGATACCGAACAATTATTCCTTTCTGCTTCAGGGCTCATGACAACCTGGAAAAGGCGAGGGTTCTGGCCTCATATTAATTACTTGACAACATTTAGTACAAGGTTCAAAGAACCTTGGAGACTAGCAGCAATCACTTTACTGGAGGAAAAAAGTTATAAAACTTTTGATTCATTGGTTGTTTGCTTTATTTTAGTTCTCATGCATGTTCCTGTTTCTCCTGCTTCCTGCTGCTTTGGGTATTTTTCCTACTCTCTTATATATTTGGATTAATTAAGAGGTGCCTGGTGATAATTGTTGCACAGCAGTTTGAAGCCAGGGCAGTAATACAGATGGTTTAGCAATTGTTTTATGTACCAGCTCTAGCTTTGCAAGGTCTATTGAAATGATCAAATTGTGCAAGCGAGACAGAGTGCCAACAGAAAAATGCATTCATTCTGCCTTTTGTGAGCCTTCAGAAGTCTGTGCTCCTATCATAGAAAAGTGTTATATGGTATCCGATGTACAGTTAATTTCCTGTCTCCAGTTCTAGCAAAGTCCGTTATGAATTGGTCTGTCTGAGCACCTGATTTTTTGGAATCCTTTTGTTGTCTGTCTGAATGCATTTAAAGGGCAGATGCTATTTAGCAACTTGGTTTTAAAAAAAAAAAAGGCGCATTGAAGAAATTGAAGAAGGAAGCTTTAGGAGAGAGCACTTCTTGGGTTTGGGTAGCTGCATCTTCCCGGTGCCCAGCTCCTCACATACCTGTGAGCTGTACTCATGTCATGAGGGGGGAATTGCACATTTGGTACCACTAACCCCTAAGGAGAGAGCAAGTTTGGGATATTTGAATAATTCAGAGTGAATCATAATGATGTCTGGCTGTTTTCTGAAGAAGTTTAAGTTGAAATACTGAGCAGGAGATTTGGGTTACTGTGTGAATTATACTGAAAAAGGGATAAAGTAAGTTTTACATTAAGATTTTAGAACTTCAGGTGAAGTTGGCATATTCAGACTCTGTAGTTTGAACACGTACACAATTCTGGCTTCATTGCAGTTGCTTCTGCAATGTCCACCCTTGTATAAGAACATACAGCATACACAAACATCAATGAAGCTCTTGTCCTTGCAAAATCTGCTGCTTGCTTTGTTTTAATGGTAAGATGGCTTGAACGAGGTCGTCGCACATTATTTTCCAGCAGAGACTATTGACTCTGTTACAATAGGTTAGTTCTTAATGCTTGTGTGCTGGTTGTTATACAAAGAAATTATACTTAACATTCTAGCGAGAAAAAGTTTTAACTGCTGTTAACTTCTGTTAATGTTAATAGCCCTGCTTGACCCTGCAGGACTTGCAGAGTGTGATGCTACACTGTACTGGCAGAGTAGATTCCTATGTCACTTCCTCAAGTGTGGGTTATCCTAGCAAGAAAACAAATTTCTGTGGCCAGACTTCATTATGCAAAGAGAAAATTGGTATCGGATACATATAGCAGTAGAAAGGTGCGTACTAAATCTCAAGCACAGCATATGGAGTGCTAGCAAACAGCAGCTGAAATAGCTGGGAGGTGCCTTTGGCCTAGATAACTCATAGCTGCAGTTCCAGCTTCCTGCAACAGTTGTGGACCTTGTTTATACTGAACAGCTTACAGAAGTACACTGCTAACACACTGTCTACGTGTCGAAACCACTGTAATTATTATTTAAACTCATCAGTACTATGTATATAGAGATTTTCAAAGTGACTTTTACAAATACGAAATCGAAAATCTATACATTTTTAAAGTGAGGAAGAGGACCAGAATTACCATAGGCAGAAACAGGCTAAACTTCTTGAAACTCTGCACCCTTCCAGCCAGCAATGAATATGCTGTTCTGAAGGTCACTGTCACTAAAAGGGGATGCCAACCTTGGAGTTTGAGTTCTCGGCTCCGGCTGGCCTTTTGCTCTTACTCTAACATTTGTGGGCATCTGGACAAGAGAGCCAGCTGAGAAGACTTTGTGCTACTGAGAAAGTGCCTGTCTAAACATAATGTGGAGCACTCAAACTTATAAACTGCTTTGCAAAAGTATTAGCTCGAACCACCTGCCATTAACTGAGCGAAGGGAAGGACTTCAGAGTTCTCCTAACTGAGCTTTTGTTTGTATCCAAAACTGGGTTTGAAACAATACACAAAAGTTCACAAAAAAACCAAATCCTCCCATGCCATTCCCCATCTGCTCCATTTGCATTAAAATATAGCGAAGAACAGTTTTTGTAGCAGCTGCCTAACACTAGATGTTCCTGGGGAAAACTGTCTTTCAGCTTCAGCCTGTGGTTTACGAGGTGCCAGAATTTGTTATGGGGTAAGGGGAAGGAGTGAAGTTTCCCCCGACAGACCAGGAGGCAGCTACCAGCTTCTCCGAGATATGAGATTGGCTGTCTCTTAGTGATGAGAAGCCACAGTTCCCCTTCAAAGACTCCTGTGCTGGCCACGACAGCAGGGGGTATCAAACTGAAATGTCATTCCAGGCTGTTAAAAGCCAAACTTGCGCTTTCTTTTTGATTTAGCATAATGCCCATCTCTTCTGCCACTGGAAAGTACAGCGATCTGGTGATGTAACTGATTTATATTATCTCTCAGCTACTGAATAAATGTTCAGGCTCATAAACCATTTTTGTTAAAGACAAAAGAAGCTCATTGTAGGCCAGTCCGGCCCAAATGTGAGTAATTTGCACCAAGAATCAGCACAGTGCATGAATTGACACGCCAAAAAATCATCCAGAATTCTCCAAGAATTTGTCTTGTGCCTTGCATTTCTAGCATATTCTGTCCTCCCTACCAACTCTGCAGTAATTATTTGTAATCATTATTTCATACATAAAGTCTTAGCCTCTTGCAGGGAGTCGTCTTTGCTGACAGCCATCCCTGTGTGCTGATTTCACGTAACCGCTTCAGGCCAGGCTCATGCTCAGCCTTGCGACCGCGCGGTTGTGTGCAGCAGCAGCCACCTCTGAGCCAGGGAAGAACCCCACGGGTCAGCAGCACCCACATCGTGGGCGCGGAGGGCTCACACCGCTGGGGGCCGGTTATCGGGGAAACTGTTCCCTGCAGGGTGTAATACTGTGTAAAGTGTATGTAGTTACCCCGCGAAAGGCAGCGTGTGTAGGTGTTTCCCGTGTAGTGAGAACTGATGTTAGGGAAATAGTATTCTTGTGACCATTGCATGGGAGCGACTATACAGTGTCTGCAGTGCACAGCGTACAGCTGCGATGTGTTGGGAAGGGGAAGGGATGCTAAGGGTCTCCAGAGAAAGGCAGACCAATGAAATTATTCTCTTGACAATGGAAGTTTAAATCTCCATGGGGACTTTGTAGTCTTAGTTTGGTTTGAACACCCATATATTAATTCTGATAGCATGTAATCTTGAACTTTTAGCCATCTGTTCCTCAAATCTCTTAGCTCCTTTTCATTTTCCTCCTTTATTTTCTTTAAGAAGGTGCCTTTTTTTGTGACTAAGTCCTGGCTCACTTCCCATACATTGCTTTGCTCCGGCCTGGCTGTTTGGCAGCTCTTGGGTGTTGGACAAGGGGGTCTGCATAAAAGCCAGCTGCAGCGCTGCTGAGGCAGTGGTATGAATGCTGCTGCTATGGTACGCATAGCTCTGCGTGTGGCTAACTGGATGGAGCGTGTGAACACGAGCAGGACATCTCAGACTCCGCCAGCGCTTTTATGCAACAAAAGGCAAGAGCAGTGCTAGAAATACATGGTCACAGAATAGATTGCAAGGCCTGATTTTGTATTTTCTGGGGCCCACACTCAGGTTTCTCCCTTTGCTAGTCCCTTATCTGGCCCATCTGTGACTGCTCGTCCTCTTTAAAAAAAAATTAATCGTGCCAGTGCCCCTGAGCAAGCTCAGAGGGCTGTCCTTGAGTGTACAGGGCTGGCTGTGGGTAGACTGAGCCAAAACAGCATCTTCCAGAATACCAAACAAGACAACTCTGTGTATGTATTTGCCTTTGTGAACTGTGAGATACATACTGTACTTGCAAAAGGCGACAGAGCTGGCCAGCTGTCGCACGCTCGCCCGCTGAAAGGAAATCGTTATCAGAGCTGTAATATTTCCTTCGTGTTACCCTAGCAGTTACAGCACGCTGGTTTGCTGTTTCTCTTCTCGTACTTGTTGGTACTCGGTACGCCCTTGGTGCACACTGACTCCTTTGCCCACAGCATGCCACACAACGTGCCTTCAAGAGAGCCTCCAGCTCTTGGTCGGCACCTCTGCATTGGTCTGCACCGAGTTATTGCAAGTAATCTAAAAATGGGCAGTTTGAGTGGTGTTACTTGGTGTCATTAATAAACGTATTTTGGGGGTGTACAGTTCAGCTGTGGACTCAGTATGAGCTGTTTGTAGCAAGCACTCAGTTTTCTGTTCCAGCTTTAGGATTTTTACCTGTTCTTGGCTTTCTGAGTGGCTGATGAAATTTTTAGAAAGCATTTATACCTGCAGAGGAGCTTTGGCCTGCAAATCGCTTGTGTGCTTGTGCACTCATGCAAGCTAACAGGACTGTGCCACTGCTTGTGGGCACAGAAAACCAAAGGACAAGGACCTCCTGGACAGAAATAAGCTTGTTTGCTAGTCTGCCACGGTTTTCTGCGTCCTAACCATGACAGGAGCATGTCAGAGGTTTTCTTCTCACTTCTCCAAGGTGATGTTCAGACAGATAGAGTATCTTTTTCTCTCCATACTCAATTTAGTCATAGGTAAAATGGAGTTAAAAGTAATGACCAGATTCGGTTTCCCTTAACCTTGACCATAAAATACTTGGAACTTTTAAATGGAAAGGTACTAAATCAGTAGACTTTAAACCCTGAGGATCTGCTAAGAGTGTATGTGATTATGTACTGCTGTGCACATAATAAACTTCTCTCTTCGCTCTGCCACCACTGACAGGCTCATTGTAGTGATCATCTAATTCACTTCTTAGAAGCTGGGTGAGAGATCGTCACGGGAGACTTGGTGGGTGTAATGCAGAAACAGGATCCTAACTTTCTTTCCACTAATCTTACATTGCTCTTGGTTTGTAATATCAGCTGGATATTTTACATCTCTGCTTATCACCTGCACTTTGAAAGAAAAATCTTGCCACTGAAAGTGCTTGGTGCTTTCCAGGTAAATACACAGCTGCACCTTTCTCATACTCGGCGTACTCCTCAGCCATACACACTTCCTTCAGATGTAGAAAGTAACAAAATAAGATTCTGTCTTAGTGTAAAATTCCTAATAAGCTGTCAAGATGAAGGCAGCAAAGCAGGTTAGAGCAGAAGAATGTACCTCTTCTCTCAGGTGGGGAGGAGCGTGCGCTGCAGGTAGAGCAGGATGGGCAAGAACAGTCTTTCCCTGACTCCTACTACTACGTAAGATAAGAGAACTTCTAAAAACATTATAAAAATTCTGTCTTCTAAATGCATTTTTCAGTGTTGCCTTGTCTCACAGTGGCTGAGTGGAATTAATGTCCCTCATTGGCACACTGCTGTCATTCCTGGTCTTCCTCTATACCAAGCAAAAAGGTTATTTTTATTCTGGCAGACAGTCTGTGTTTATATCGGCTGCTATTTCAGTTTACCAAACATCCTAGATAGAGGACATCAGCAAGGAGGGTGAGAGGATTTGATAATTCTGATAGGAGTGGGGTTGACTTTTGGGGAGAGATAAGGTCTGTTTCTTACACATCGTCTAGATGTGCCTGACGTCTTCTCGTCAGGCAGCTTGGAGTGTGGAGAGGGAAAAGGTGTAAGCAGGGCTAACCTGCTTCATGTATCAGAGGAGACCAAAGGGTAGGTTGTAGCTCAGGGCCAAATGTGGTGACGAGACAAACCCAAACGGATCTCGGCAGTGCAAATGGCAAGCAGGCATTTTAACCAGTCCTGAGTATTCTTTCCTCCTTTCCTCCCAAAAGGCAACGCTAAAACGCTGTACTTTATCTTGGAACTCTGCGCGGCGAGTCTCGTACTGTGATTGTGCTCCTTACGTGTGCCATGATAAATCGCAGCGTGTGGCTGGGACCCACAGCGGGCACAGGGTGCCGCTGGATTGAGGTGTTCTGGGGAAGGTCCAAGAGCACCAGGCACCAGCACTGTCGTTTCTTCCTTTGGATCCTTTAGTTGGAAGGGCTTTGTTTAGTTCCTTACAAGAGTCTCCTCCACTGAGGGAATTTGTAAATAGCCAAGTCTCTCAGAAATAAAGTACCCACCTGCAGAGCATGTCAGTTAAAGCCCCAGGTTAATGAACGTGCTGGGCTGGTATGACTGCCTCTCGTTAAACATCCAGGCTTCCCCTTGCACAGATCGGCAGCCTGCCTGTCTTAGCCCAAGCAGTTGTCAGCATCGCGCTGCGAGCTGGACCCTGAAGGCATGGGGTCCTTTTTGTTCCATTCATCCAGGCTCCTTTTTAAACAGAATTCCAAGGCCCTTTGCTTCATTTTCCACACCTCCTTGTTCCATGCTGAAGGTTTCAGGCCAGCGAGGAGGCACAGAAGAGTCCGTATGCTGGTGGTGCTCTGGGTGATCGTGGGTCCTCTTGTCTCTTAGATAGAGGAGTCGGGGCAGAAGTTAGCCCATCCAGCGTATTGTGCAAAAGCAGGGAAATGAAGAGTCACCCAAAATTGTAAGAATAACGCAGAATTCTCACGCTGTTCTTCACACGGGTTTTCTCCTGGAACAGGAAATGTTGTATTATGGCCCTGATTTTTGTGAGCATATTTGCACAGCTTCCAGATGCAGTGTGCACACAGCTTTTTCTTCACTTTGATTTAAGGGTCACTGCCCTCATTTCAAGCGTTGTTTGATCAACATTTTTGTGAGGAAAATGATCTGTGTACATATAAAAGGAGGCTGTATATAAAGTCCAGTTGTTCAGTTGGGTTTTATAAGCACAGCTATTTGCTCAAAGGCAGAGGCAGCTTTGGCGCAATGTAAGATTAACTTATTGGCCCTTAAAATAATATTTTAAAGAGTTTCAATAACCTCTAAAAATCCCACTTAATACAGGTATGATCAAACCATTCTATATTCTTATCTCATGAGATAATGAGACAGTTGGAATAATTTATTTCAGCTTAGCTTGAAGTAGGTTTAGTTGCAGGTGGACTGCAGTGGCCGTTGTGTGTGGATAGCTGTGATACCCGGTGGAGCCAGTGTTTGTTTTTTAATGAAAGCGGAACATTTTTTTCGCCTTTGACACTAGGTGGGGATGAGGAGTCGTTTTGCTGTGAGGTAGGGAAATGCCCTGTTTAATGGGGCTTTAAATATGCTCGTGCAACCACAAATTCACTTATGTCATGATTTGGATTAGAACTCTTGTAAAGAAAAGAAGTATTTCATTAATGTTTTTCACTTAATTTCTTTGGTGTTTTCATCGAGAGAAGACTTCTGAGATGTTGATACATTCACATTAATAATTACACTATTTCCTATATTCACTAAAAGTGTAGACTATGAAAAGATTTATATAAGTTTCAACATGACAAAATCTGTAAAAGATTCCCTCAGCCGTGCTGAAGCACTGCTTCATGGTGTCTGAGAAGTCAGAAGCACGTACAACCTCTTTGGCTACTACATTACTGTGTTGTGACCATGAGCAATTGGTACTCTGTCCCTTCAAGTGCATACCAGGCAGCTTCTTTGCCTAAACACTCAAGGAGTTAAAAATAATAGCAATAATAAAAAAGCCTCACACATAGCACAAAACTTCATGCTCCAGTTGTATAAAGTACTTCTGCCCCAGAGACCACGCAGGCCCTTGAGCGAGGGGGTAAAGAGTGGGCTTTGCTGTTGAGCTGCAGTTAGTGTCTAGTGAGTACAGCCAGGCCTGGTGCTGCAGACACTGAGGCTCCCTAGTGATGCATACTCTTATCCTAACCAGATTAAAATATTTGTATTTACAAATACATGGTGGTTCATGATGCCACTGAGCATAAGAGTGGGCAGCCTTGGAGACAGTGCCCTGGGAGGCTCTAGAGGAACATTTTAAAGCTCAAGAGGAGCTGGGAAAACTTAAAGAAGCTCATAACTGGAACAGCATAGGTTCTGTCATCCTAGGTCTCCAAAAAATTATGAGACTTCTTTTCTTGGCAGGAACTGCTAGTATATGTGTGTCCCCAGGGGAAATTGTATCAGCACAAGAAAGGGTGAGCTCTGAGTGTCACTGCGAGCTGTTGTGTTGGTGGAGTTGCTGTTAACGTGTCGGTAATGGTGCATGGCTCCATGTCAGCGTTGTACCTCCATTCACCAGGGAACATAAGTATCACTAAAAAATCCTACCATAGGACAAGGCAGGTGGAAATTGGATGCAAGATACGGTGAGCTGATATGAAAGCCTGTCTCTATTTACAGCTTCATCATCTCAGATCTTTCTGAAGGGCTAGGGGAGCTTCTGCGGCCCCACAGTTCCCACAGAGTCCACTGTGGTGGACATCATCTCTCTGGGGCACTCACAGGATTCTACTTACTAACTAATACCAAGTTCCTATTGACAGAATGTCAATTTTATTTTTACATCTCAAAAACCTCTAGCTTTGGGCTTGTTATTTAATCCAAGTTTGCTGTACTGTGAAGTGGAAAAAACTTTTTGCTTTAGTCTGTGCTTTTCCATTAAACACCTGACCCACTTTTGTCCTAACTGGATGCTTCTGTGCTTAAAATTGCTTCATAGTTCAGTTCTGGATTCAAAGGATTTTACCAGTTGTCGAAATTGTCCCCTTTTTTTGCCTTTTGTCCTGACCTCTGAATTGTTACTATTCTTAAAGAATTTCTTCTATTGTGTCACTTGATGAGGTGGAAAAATATGAATTCAATAAACATCCCAATAATGTTGAGGTGACCTAATTCTGACATTTTCAGAAAGCTTTTTTTTTTTTCCCCCCCCTGGTTCATTCTTGTGAAAATTTTACTGTAGAACATGTATATTTTAGGAGGCAAAAAAAGAAGAGGTACTCCATAAAACTGTGATGCATCTTAGTTTTCATTTCTCATATAGTTCAAAATATTGTGCTTTCTATAGCACATTTTTCAATGCTTTGAGCTCACATTGTCTCACATACAGTCCCTAATTTGTAGTGCCTTGATTAATATATGTTGAATTAATGTATTTCATGGAAAATGTAGGGAAGTCATTTTCTTCTACCTCAGTGGTGATACACTGTAGTTCTATCAGATGTCACAGTGTTTATACACTGTTTGAGAATGGGAGTTATCTTTTGAGAGCGAAGGATTGTCGCCTTGTATGAACCAAAAAGCACAGGGTGAAGAGGCAGCCCAGAAATGAACACGAGATGAGGGCCTCAAGGATCCCGCTTCAGGAGGTATCTTCCCACACTGGAAAAAAGGATAAAGAGAACCTACAGAAGTGAAATAGCCTGAAGAAAAAGAGCTTCTGTGGCATCTCAGGAGGTTAAATACAGCCTTGGGGATGGACAGGTCAGAGTTCAGTGGACCAAAGAGAAGTTATGGACCAGAGGGCTCCTTCTGCTCTCCCACTTTGTCCATGGCCAGTCCTTAAGGGCCTCCTTCTGTGGGAATGATGCACATCCACAAGGCAGGCTGATGTCTGCATAAGCAGGAGCCGGTGGACACATCTTGGGGCTTTTTTTTGGTAGGGGGGGATACATTGCAACGCAAGGGGCATCAGGTCTAGGACAGCAAGCGAGCTGCTCTACCAGTCTAATATAACTTGAAAACTTACTAGGATGATAAAAGCAGATCATTACATGGTACTGGAACTTGGGAGACCTGAATCTGTTGCCCATGCTATCACTTATCTGCTTCCTTTACCATACCCTATGATGTTTTTTCCCCTTTGTAAGTAAGAATAGCTCCAGTAATTGCTTTCTCTGTTTTTCTTTCCCAAGAACATGAACATGTCACTTGCTTCCTGTTGACCTAAGTTTATTTCCTAGCAGGATTGCATGCTGGCTTGTTTCTCCTTGTCAGGAGGAGCACTGGCTGTTACTGGCCATCTGCACACCATCCACTGTCCAGCTTAACTGCTGGGCACTTGCTTTCCTTGACTTTTCTCTTCACGTTTATAAAACTTGAGGATCCTATGCTTAGACTCCCTGCAGACCAGAGAGTTTGATGAATAGTGAGGAATGCTGTAAGGACCCAGTTCCCACCACCAGCTTGTCCCTGCAAAGGCGTTCAGGAGAAACATGTGGTCAGTCCAGCTCAGAACAAGCCAAGCTAGATTGCCATGCAGAGTGCAGCCACTGCCAGCAGGTTTGCATCCTGCACGAACAAGCAGTGAATCAGCAGGCAGTACTGGAGCATTTATGCTCCTCTGCACCTTTTGAAGGCTTCCGTAGCGCTCCCTGCAGCTGTTTGCACTTTTGCTTCTTGATTTTAAAAGCATCTTTTTGAGCTCAGCTGCTTAGAACTCCCAGCTGGGCTTTTTAAATACAAAAGGAAAAGGTTGAAAGCAGCTACCGTGAGTACTGAGCACAAATGACAACCCCAGATACAACACGCACATATTGTTGAGAAGAAGAAAGAAAACAAATGTGATGGGACTTGCAGGAGAAATTTGAGGACCACCAGTGCAAGCATCAGAGACAAATTTAAAAGTGTGCCCTGTGCTAAAGCTCTGGCTTTTAAGCCATCATTACTCCTGGCCTCTCTCCTTACCTGCCTTCATCCCTGCAGCTCTGATTCTCCCACATCTATTCAATAGGAAAGGAAACTGGTTCCAAAATAAAGAACTCGGTAATGTACTAATAAAGCTGGCAGAAGCAGAGAGCCTGCTTGCTTCATGTTGGGATGGCAGCCCCTCCATCCCGATAGTAACAGTCTTCCACTTGTCCTTAGCAGGTCTCATACTGCTTGCAAAGGAGATTATTTTGATTTTGGTTTTACAGGCAGAGCTGGTGTGACTAGGCTTCAGATGTTGTACAGTGCTCATCTTCACAGCTTTTGTTTTCTGCAGTCCTAGATCAGCTTCATGGCTCTAAGTTCCTTGGGACATTGGCTCTGTCCCTGCAGAAGGTTTTGAAGGTCTCCTCTGCGCTGTATCTTCAGATTTCTCATTTTGCTTTCAGTGGGGAGGCCAGTTCTGCCTGTGAATGGGCTTTAGAGCAACTCCTGTGAGCAAAGTTATTCTTCCTGGTCTCTGCTTGGACACTTGGGGCTGGCCCACTGCAAATATGCTGAATTGCCGTGCATCTAGCCATAGAGCAGGTTAATAATGTTATGCTGCATGCCCACAGCTACTGTTGTACAGAAGAGCTTTTGCCTAATGTAGCGTTCAGGATATATTAATTTGTACATTAATACCCTATGTAAAAAGGAGGCTGAATTGCCTGAAAACTAACATTATAAGTTTCACAAAACCCACATGGTAGGTTACTGTAAGCTTCAGCAAGCCCCTTAATAGTCCTCCAGTAAAAAAGCAGCGTTTACCATAGGTCATAAAAGTAAACACAAATGCGGCAAATCCAATTACTGTGGAAAATCAAACATCTGAGTGCAAGATGAAGGAAGTTGTACGTGAATGCCTGACAAGAAATCTATTGAACATATTAAATTATACACCTCTCCCAGAATAGCTAGAGTTTTAAAAAGAATATAGTGCAGCAGTACTCAATCAAGAACAAAAATACAAGCTTGGTGCACATCAGACTTGGGACAACTTACATGCAAGGACGACTCTGAAAGTGAGAAAACAGCTTTGAACTCCACAGCATGCCATTACGCAAATACACATGCATGCAAATTATAAAGAAATCTCTCAGCAAAGTGAAGCAATATGACAGCCACCCTCCACCATAAACCAGGACACAGGCGATGGAAGTAGAAAAGGGGGGTGAGAGGAACAGACGAGCACAGAGTCGGCACCCAGGGGCTCTGCTGGCCGACCCCAGATTTAGCTCAGAGCACAGCCAAAGGGACCTGAGAAGGGACGATGCTGAGGTCAAGTCCAGCCCTTTCCAGTCACAGGCCACCAGGTACCCAGAGAGCATTTACTCCACAGAATACTTGCAGGACTCCCTGTAGCAAACTTAGTAAAGTACCAAAAGCCAGGAAAGCAGGAAAAATCTACAACTGCATTGAATTCTGGGTCTGTGCAGTAGCAGGGTGGTTAATAAATGACGCTTTCAGGCCACAGCCCACGCTGCATAAGCAAGTTACCTCCAGTTGTGACCCAGGAGTGTGTCCCAGGGTGCACCCGTAGGAACACAGAGAGAATTCAATTAATTGCTGAGCATGGTTTTGTGTTAAGATATTGTGTGGGGAACCGGGCCCAGAGAGGTGCAAATAGGTACTTCTTCTATTATTATTTCCTGTGCTGTACAGTGAGTGCTAATCTGGCAGAGTGTAGTCATGCTGGACATGTCCCAGACTAAGGCAACTAGCTGTTACAGAGCTTGTAATTCTGTAACATCTAGCTTTATTGCCTGAACTCTGATAATTAACAATTTACTGTCCGGAAAATTAAATTGGTTCTAAATTTATGCATGGGAACAAGATAGCAATACCTTCCTGAGCAGCTCAGGAAAGTGGAGTTGGATTTTAGTTTTCTGGTCTGGTGAGAAAGGTTAATGAACATTGTACATCCATATTAAAATAGTTGAGGGGAGAGTGAGCAGCTGGCGACAGCAAAGGTGCCTGAGCCAGAGGAAACAGCGTTATTTGCTCTGTCACTGACTTTCTGTGTGACCTTACACGTTCTTGCTGGGAATTTTACCTATCGCATCTCCTACTATCCCTTAATACCTACAGGTATGTATAGAGCTTTAGCACTTAGGGCTTTATGCACGTGCAAGGTATTAAGGTGTGGAAGCGCTTCAGTGGGAAAGGGGAAGATACCCTTTTTAGGTAGTTTCCATACCAAATGCAGAAGATCTGTTTGCTTTAGATTATTTTCCCATGGTTCGTATGAGAGTGAGCTGGCAGACTGCAGCGTGGGCATAAGGCAGCAGAGGCATTGTGATAGCACAGACTCCTGTGGACCCAATTTGATCCATACATCTGCCCCAAGGCTGCTTCTGGCAGCTGTGTCCTGACTTGTTCATAAAACCCTCCCAACACAGAGGCTCCACAGTTTCTTGGCAATTTATTTCAGTGTTTTGTTACCTTCTCCTGTGGAAAGCTTTTTCCTCACACCAAATTGATTCTTCCTTGCTAAACTTGAAGCTTGTTACTTCTCTCATCCACTGAGGACATGTGGAATAGATTAACCTCTTCCTCCGCACTGGTCTTTTGTGTACTCATCATCACTTTTTGGTCTCTCCTTTCCTCAGCAACCTCAGTTTGTTTAGGTCTTATTAGACTATTGATCATTCTCACTGCTCTGGACTTTCTTTAATTGGCTTATATCTTTCTGAGTGTGCATGACCCAAAATTGGATCTTGTACTCCAGCTGAGGCCTTGATAGTGTGGAGAAGAGTAGAAGGGCTATTTCATTTGTCTTGCAAGCTATCTCTGTGCTTGTACTTCCAGCAGAGCATTTGCCTGTTTTTTGTAACATGAGAGTTTTGATCCTTTATAGCTCCTGAATTTTTTTAAGGACGTCTAATACCAGTAAAATTCTTTCCCACCCTGCGTTTGTGCAGATGATTATTCCAGCATGGGTGTAGATTTCTGCATTTGTTCTTATTGAATAGAAACCTGGTTTTGTTTGTTTTCAGACTTCAACTTTTAAGATATTTTTTAAATCTACATTTGCTCTTCGACCTATTTTCCCCCTTTCCCAGCTTGGTCTTATTTGCAAATGTAGTAAGTACACTAATTCATCTGCCATTCATAACGACTGATACCAGACCTAAGACAGCCCCCCATGAGGCTCAGGTTTTTTATATCTTCTGTTTTGAGAACGAACCTTTGACACTACTCTGAGTAGTTTTTCAAGTAGCTCTGCATCTACCCCCTAGTATTTTCATCCAGACTGTGTTTTCTTAGCTTATATACAAGAAAGTGAGATGAAATACTGTGAAAAGCTTTAGAGAAATCAAGATGTGACACAAAATCTATTGTCTTACTATTGAAGAAAACGAGATTGGTTTGACACCAATTACTCTGAACAGATCCAATCGGGCAGCCACTCATTTTCTTGTGATTTTTCTCTCTGCTTACCAATTGTTTGGTTTTATTTGTTTCTAGGAACTGCAGCTAAGCTGATAGATATCTAATTCCCCATCTCCTCATCCTCCGCCTATTGTAAAGACAGGAAGTGTATTTATCTTGTTTCAGTCTTCTGCACCTCATCCCTGTTCTTCAACACTGGGTTGCCAATAACTCCTAACAGCCCTGAGATTTCATCAGCTGAGGATGAATTATATCAGGCCCAGCCAATTTCAAAACCTCTGGCTTATCTAAGTATCCTCTAACCTCTTCCTTCCCTATTAAAAAATCTAGTCCCATGTCATTGATTTTATCAGTTTCCATACTTTTGGTTAGAATCCGGTCTGGATGACCCCTTTTCTAGTTGTTTTTTTCCATGTCCTATGTGAAAAAAATTACTGAATTTGACAAGCTTGTTGGCAATACGATGCTTTTGCCAGGCATGTCTGTATATTACCACTTCCTAGAGGCTGCTGTCTTTGTTGCTCAAGGTCATTTTTTCACGTGCTTACACACAAAAAAGCTGCATTCCCCTTATCTTTCTGATTTGGCAGTCTGGATTATTAAATTCTCTAGTCTACTATGATAGGAGCCAAGGTTTCTTTTTTTCCCAGCTAGCACCTTCTCCTACAGTATGGATTTCAGACGTTCATCTTTGAGGTATTCTTCCTGTTGATTTCAGAAACCAAATACTTTCAGCAATCAAATAATTCCCCTGCTTACAACTCTGATGACAGCAGGCCAGATTACCTTCTTCAGAGCACTTGGAAAAGTTGCGTGCAAACTGCAGGCCACTCAGCCCCGGCTGCAAGCCTGGTTTGTTCCTACTCTTCTTCTGAAAGGCAGAGATGCAGTCAGTCATCTCATGCTTTTCTCCTCGGTGACCTAATGACTCTTGCAGTGACAGCTGCAGAGGCAGGAGCAGGAAACCTCAGTGGAAGAGAAGTGGTAGGGTTAAAAAGAAAAGTATAAAATCCTCCGCAACAGTTGTGAATTAATATCTCATCTGGGAGGTACGTGCCAAACCCTGCACGGTGTATTGTTTGTTAACGACCTAAAGCAGGTTTGATTCCAGCAATATGTTTTAGCAAAGATAATGGTATATCTTCACTTTGTTTGTACCCTTATGCAGGGTGATGGAGGAGGAAGGCATGCTGCATTTATCTGGAGCGCAAGTGTTTTTGAAGGGAACAGCCACGATCAGGGTGACGAGGGGAGCTCACCGAGAGCTGCTGCTCATGCTGACTTCTCCCACAGCCCGTGGAGAGGCTGAGGCAGAGCTACAGCCTTGCGGAGGGGAGACGCTGCTGCCGAGCTGTGGGGGTGTGGGCTCCTGCCTCCCCCTGCGCCTGGCGCTGTGTCCCCAGGTCTGGCCCAGGCCCCAGCCCTTTCCTGCCCTACAGAGGTCTTACGGTCATGGCTTTGCATTAGCTGTACGCAGTATTGCTTCCTTTTTAAATGACCTGCCTTTGAATTTCAGTGCATCTCCACTTGCAGCTTCCTGTTAAACCATGATGAAGAGGGAAGAGGCACTGGCAAGTTGTGCTCTGATTGCTTCTGCCTCCTTCCCCATATGTTCATTCTCTTTTAACTAGCTCTACTCTATTTGATCTCTCCTCATGCGGAAATATTCCCATGCCTTAGTTGTTTCTATTGCTAGTCTTTGGACCTTTTCGGTTTCCTTCTGGGACCTTGGTGTATGACCAGGTTTTTAAGTCTTACTAAGGGTTAAGCACTAAATGCCTTTGAAAAAATGTACATTAATTCTCTGTGCAAAGTTTTATCTATTGGTAGAGTGAGGATGATAATGTGCACCTCAAGAAGTTGCTGAAGATTAATGAAATATGTTTGTAAAGCACTTTAAAAGCTTTGTGCGGTGTGTTACTTCTTGAAGTGCAGATTACTGAACATTGTTTAAAGAGATAACTAACAAACCGAATGCTACCATATGCAGTATTAATTGCATATGCAAATACAGTGGGCTTCATTATAGGATTCGCTGACATCTACTGTGAACTCTGTGACACATTACTGTAACAGCACGCTTTTATTTGAAATAAAAGAAAATAAATGAATCCAAAATTACTTTGGGGATATCTTTAGCAGATCTTTCCTTTACTTTGAAACAGTCAATTAGCCACCATTCAAATTTTACATCAGACCTGCCATCCTGTACCAGAAAATGTTAGAAGTCAATAAGTGCTTCTGGCTGAAAAGAAGTTTCTGGCAAAACTTTCTGTTCTAGAAGATGATACCAAACTGAAAAGGGTAGGATACATCACCAGCTGATTTTCTTCACAATACAAAAATATTGAAAAAAAACCACTTGCTGGGTTTATTTCCTGTATTCTGGAGCAAGAGATTGCCTGTAGCAGCAGAGCAGGTAAGATCTCAGTCTGTGGTGTCCTCACTGACTCTGGAGATTTGTCAGGGAGGAGAAAAGAAAAGGGACCCTGGGCTTGCACACAAGGAGCCTCAGGGCTCTGGCTGGGCACTCCGCTCGTGGGGGAGGCTGGGGTGGGAGCCTGCCCTCAAGGGACACACCAGGCGATGCACAGTTGGGTGTTCCACTCTCTGGCAATGATGTTTGTGTGCAGACCTGAGGTGCAGTCTTTGTGCACGCGCCTGTTTGAAGAGTAGTTCTGCAGTCGTAGAGAAGAGCTTGCACGACCATCTGCAGCATGAAAGGGGTAAGCAGAAGGAAAACCTCAGCCAAGACCTCCAGGAACCAGGAAACCAGAAGATCAGCTAGGAGAGAATTGAGTAGAAATGTGAAAAGACTGAAAGGGCATTTGAGGAGGTGTGAAGGAAAGCGAAACGTGGCAGGAACTGGAAGTACCATGAGGTTCTGGGGATTGCCAGGGAAAGTGGCTAAATGTTGCTGAAGGAGAAAATGAAGTGACCTTGAGTTAAGCTGAGAAGGTTAATTCAAAAGTACAGATGTGATGTTTTGGCTGGAAATGGGATATTCGGGCACAGTAGCTGGAACCAGTGCTGTGACAACAAATTTCTGCTGCAGACAAAACCCTTCTAAATAGAGAAGGTCATACCAAAGAAGTACCAACCTCTCTCTTCTCTACTGGAATCAATTTGCAGTATTTGCAGAACTAACTTGCTGGCCAAAGGGGGAAAGTAATAAATGGCCTATTTGAAGTGTTTAAAAAGCTTGTAATAGTTGCAGCTTTACAGTTCTGCTAATTTATGAGAAAGGATGAGATGCAGGTTCAGTGGCAGTGGGTGACAGCTCTTCACTTCGAATGTTTCCTATTAAGCAATGCAGCAAAACTATACAGAAGCAGAAACACCGTGTATGATTTAGATCTGTATGTTACCACATCATTTTTATGGCTTTTTTTTGTTGTTGTTTACATTGAAAACTGAAAGTGTGCTTTCCACTTTGGGATTATTTGTTCTCCCAACTATATCAATGCTTCTTCAAACGATGAGACAGTGCGGTATTTCAGAGCTAACATTCTTTGTAAATCCTGTCACTCATTTCACTCACTGAGAATTGATATACTTAGGCTTAGTATATTAGAAATGAAGCTAGGTAGCAACTCCATTTTGAAAAACCTTATGCCATTTATGCCTTTTAAAAGTGAAAAGCTATGTTTTCAGACAAAGGCGCTATCTTTGAAGGTGGGTTAATTTTGGACTGTCTGACTTGAGATACTTCAGACCTGTATTTCAGAGGCAGTGAGGGCACCCACCCCAAGATGCTTGTTGCTCTGAAAGCTGCACTGCAGTGAAGGGTTGTGTTAGCAATGAGGCTTGGTTCCTGCAATTCAGGGAGGAGCTGTATGGGCAGCAAAGCTCTGAGTGCGAATCGTGAGACATTGCTCTTTATCTTGGGCTCAGTACTGCCATGATCACAGCCAGTTTGGACAATAGACAAAACTTCTGGCTTCTGTTGAAAAAGTGTAGATGCATGGCTGGGACTGGGGAGAAGGAAAGCCTGCATAGCTCACAAGAGAAAAAGGGGGTTCCTGGCTTTAGGTGTTTCTAGAGCTGTGAGGGTGAGGGGGGAGTGGAGGAGGTAGATCGAGGATTTAAATGGCTAAGATCTAGCAGTAGTTAAATTAAGGGGCTAAACTGGAGGCAATATCAAAGTAAGAATCTAGAAGAAGGAACTCTCATGCAGGAAGACCTGCTAGAGAAGTCTGGTCTGGGAGCTGGAAGGCATCACTGTGCAGAGATCGTGGGGAAAACCCACTGTTTGAGGGAACAGAAGGGAAAGCAGGGGACCTGCCGGGGTGGGCGTGGGGAAGCCTGTGCCACCCAGCAGTGAAAGGCTCCATAGGCACGGGACAGGAGAATGAAGGCTACGGTGCCCTCAGAAGAGTGTTTGATTTCTGAACCTTGCTAATGAGAGCCTACGGCATTTGTGTGAACACGTGCTGTGTGACACAATGCAAAAGTTGCATAAATTGTAAACCCAGGCTCTCAGAAAGTTAGAAAATATTATAATTAAATTCACTTGCAGAGCTTTAATTTAGTGCCCTGAGCAAATACTTCATAAGCAAACCCATCCTTTCTTCCCCATGAAGTCCTGTTTATTTTAGTGCACAGCAAGATGTCGTCTTCTTAGTTTTCTAGGACTTTTTACAGAGAAAACAATGTATTTTAACCCTACCCATGATCAGAGGCATACGGGCTTTTTTGTCTTGAGACTTTTTTTCAGTTTCTGTTTTTTTCATGACATCTTGATGCAGGCACATACCCTTAAAAATCCCAGCTGCAAGCAATTAAAAAGCACAGTCTGATAAGGGAGAGCATCAGATGAATTGAAGGACGCAGGGCACATATATGTAATATGGCTTTCTTCTAAGATACTATTGATTGTCAGAGATTTCTGGTAAAGAAATACAATGCTGCAGCTAAAGGTCTCTGATTTGTATCCAACTCAAATCATAGGAATTACAAATTATTCCATTTAATATGTTTGACAGTCTAAATGAGTTTGCACTTCATTTCCAATTTCACTGCTAGATCATTAAGATTACACTAACATCTTTCAGTGGTGAAGAGCTTAATTAAATTAAAATATTCCCTCAAATGTACGTTGCATGCAAACATGAAAATCAATTAATGAATTTTGTTTGTGTCTTTAGGAAGACGTTGCGTATAACATAATTAATTGGTCCCATGAAAGTCTTGAATTTTTTCTTTAAATATAATTTTGAACAAATTTTTAGCAAAAATCATGCATGTCTTTTGTGCTTGTATATCATTTGCGATGATTCAACTGACAATACATAAGCCAGTATAGGTCCTGTGTAGAAACTGCTGAAGTAATTTGTCAGCTTTTATGTATTATAGATATACATTTTAGACATTCAGATAAGTTTTAGCTGAGTTTTAAACTGACCTTAAGATGTCATAAAATGGGCACTCAACACTCCAGTTAGTTCCCCGCTTCTAATGTGATTTAATCAGGCTTGGTTACAAATGCAGGTTGGGACAAGAACCTTCCATTTCCACTGATGCTTTCAGTTCTTCTAGATTAGACCTTCTGGGGACCTTCCTACAAGTACTATTAGATTTAATGCTTTTTCCAACTAATTTGGTATTTAATTTTGGGGTAATAAAAAGTTTGTCACTTTTGAAATTTTCTAAGTAAAATTTTCCAGTGCATATTACAAAAATTGTAGATGAGTGTCATGTACCAGAGGTAGTATTTGTTGTGAGGGCTGCTTGTGTGACACTACTCTTAACATAATTTTCAGTAGCTTTTTTACCTTTCATGAGATGTCCTGGTCAAATGTTCTCTTGGTCTCAACTCTCCTTTAGGGCAAAAAAAAATAGCCAGACCAATCCTACCCTTCTCTGTACAAAGTCAAAGAAAACATGTTGATGCTTTGCCATAAATAAGCTTTCACAGCTGTCTTGGTGCTGTGAAGCCATTGACTAGGGAATAGCTGACGTTCCCAATATTATACATGAGTCTTTGACAGCCAAAAAAAACCACTTGCCTTTGACATATATATATATATCTCAATCAACTTTATATATATATATATATATAAACTTTATATATAAAGTTGGAGAAATTGTTTCTACCTTACCAAAAGATACTTGTTTTCCTCAGATATTCCTACAATTTAAACACATAGATAGAGAGATTCTAAGACATTTTTTAGAAGCCCATAAAGAGACTAAGGTAATTTCTTTTCTAACTAAACGCCTCAGTTTCTTAGGATAGTCTCAAACAATTCTAAATGTATTACAAGATGTGATCTGTAATTGATAGAATTAAGGTATGTTTTTAAAAATATCAGCAAAGCCTAAACTGAGTCCTTTATTAATGTGGCATTAAACAGAGGGACTGTAGAAACAGGCTTCAGGAGTTTCTGTCCTTCCTGAGCATGAACGGCAGGAAAACACTGAAATTGCAATAAGGAAACTGTAATTTATAGACCTTCATAACACCTCGGTCCTTAAAGAACAGTGAAGAACATAAAAATAAACGAACCTCACTGATCCGGTGTTATTGCGCGTCTGCTGGTGCTGCTTTGCCCGCCGCTCCCACCTCAGTGCCTCCCAGTCCTCGCTCGACTGCTGACCGTTTCAGTGGAGCCAGGTTTGCCCTGCACCGTCCCAAGCCTGAAGTGAGACCTAAATATTAGTTGGAGAGTCCTGATAGGTTTACAAATCTAGATAGTACTAGGCAAATAGGTTTTGACTAGAAAATTGAATAGATGGCTTTTGAAAATCTTAAAGCATTTCATGATGACTTTTAAAGAACAATTTGGAAATTATGTTTCTCTTAAATACTTAAAGCACTATTTTTTAAAAAATACAAAAAAATGCAAACAAAAAAACCCCAAAACCACTTCTTTTTGATTCAAGCCAAGGGTTTTAGATTAATCCCTATCGAACTTGGAAGTTTTGCATATCAGCTGTTAAAATGCAAAACCTGTTCCCTGCTTAGTCCTGCTAGTCTCTGCCTGGTTAGTTTACCCATGCCTCTCATAGCTTTGCTCTCTCAGAGGCAAAGGGACTTCTGGCGTTTTCAAGGTCCTATAAATTTGGTGGAAATGGACCGTATTCCCTCATATGGAAATGGCGGGACAAGGCTGGGTGGAGGACACGGCTTGTCGCTGTGTTACGTTCTGTCTGAGCACTTCAGGTTTCCCACACACATAACTGGATTTCTTTTTCCCGTGAGGCAAGATCAACTCATTGAGGAATGGGCATTTAACAGTGAACTCGTTTGTGTCATGAGCGAAGACGTACAGCTACTGACCACGCAGACATTCATCTTGCTGTTGCCAGCTCGTGAGAGCAAGCAGAGCAAAGAGGGCTCGTGCTGGAAGACCGCACGGCATGTTTCCAGACAGGGACGTTTCTGTTTACTGAAACACCACTTGTCAAAAAAATAGTTTGAAGCGTCATTCTCCACCTGTGCTGCAGGCTTTGCCATCGCACCTACCTTTCGTGTCTTTTCTAGTGCCTATTTAAGGCAGCAGCGGAGACTGCCCTGACCTTTCCGCTGTTCTGCAGTGTGATGAGCATTTCCATCTCTCCCCAATTTACAGTCCTGGCAGCGTTTGTGTAAGAAAGGTGAGCCAAGTAATTAAAAGGAGAATTTTTAAAAGGTTAAGGTCCAGCCTGCTGTCTGGGCTGAGGCGGTATGTTCCCAGTTGCTGATTCATGAGAAAGACTTGAACAAGACCAGAAGACATGCCTGATGTCTCCTGGTGGGGGAGAACTCACCTGGAAAGGCAAGTGCTTGTCTACAGGGATTTTTCTTTTGAGAGCGAGCCCTGTGACAGGAGATAAAGCCTAACAGCAGTATCCAAATGGGTGTCAGCAACATCAGGAAAGCATTTGTTTCCTTTCCATTGCCGTGGTGAAACCAGGCCAGTTGTATGAACCACTATCTGTTACTGGAAATAAACTGTTGTTCTGAATATATATGTAAGGAGATTGTTGCCCCTCCTCTTCTCTTTGCTGTTCTTAAATACACCAACTGGGAGAAAAACGAAATACTCTCTCTTCATCAAAAATTGCTGCATTTCTCCGATTGTGGCGGGCTGGCCTTGGCCAGCTGCCCACCCAGCCGCTCTCCCCCTCCTAGCGTTACAGGATTGTTTCTCACATTTTTTTTCCTCACTCCTGCGCAGCCTTTTGCCCGTTGTTAAATTCGCTTTCCAGAGGCGCCGCCGGCCTCGCCGAGGGGCTCAGCTGCACTGCTGCAGAGCCGGCGGGAACCGGCTGGAACCGGCGGGAACCGGCACGGGGCAGCGCCAGCCTCTCCTCACCGGCTCCTCACAGAGCCTCCCCTGCAGCCCCGCTGCCAGCGCCTCGGCACGGGCACCCAAGGCACTGACAGACATTTCGGTTTCTGTGTGTCCTGCTCCGTTCAAAAAGGATTCCTGCTGTATGTCCTGGGAAGAATTCAGGCTCTCGGTAGGATGAAATGAGAAAGGGTGGACGAGGGAACTCAAACCGCCCTGCACGGGGAGGAGCTGCGAGCACCCTCGCCCAGGGCCGGCCTGGGGACAGGCAGGTCGGAGGGGGCCTGGGGAACAAGATGTGTCCCCCTGGAAGAAACTTGTGAAAATACAGTGAAGAAAAGCCTTGATCTAGAAGAAGGTAAGCTGAAGAGGTTGTTTCTGGATAGCAATGATTCTCCTTATTTTAAAGATAATATAAAGGCTTTTGTACGTCAGGGCTCATCAGAAACTTAAATACATGAACATCACATAAAATCATGTGAAACTCGTAATGCTGGAAAGAAAATTCAGTTTCGGTTATTTCAAATGAATTCCCAAAATTCCCGATCAAAAAGTTCATTGCCATTTTCCTCAAAAGCAACATACTTTTCAAAACATGTCTTAGTTTTTAACCAAAGGATTTTTGCTTGAAAAATGTATAATGGGATATCCGTTGTATTGTAATAATTTCTAAATGAGCAATCTATGATTCCACATGAACAAAATCCCCAAACCACGTTTCTGTTTTTGACTTGAGAAAGGATGGGAGGGTTGAGAGCTGCTCAGGGGATGGGATTCAGCCTGTGGGCAACGCTTAACACCAGCTGATAAACCAAATAAACATGAGGTCAGATGGGATTCCACAACAAGCTACCTGGCTTTCTCCCACTATCAAGTTTTAAATGAAAATACTCGCTCTTCTAACAACATAATAACTAACAGAAAATCATTCCATTAAATATGGTAAGACAATATAATTTGATTCAGTTGTTCTTTATCTCTGAAGATTAGTCCTAATTTGGGGAAGTACATACTGTCAGCATAGACCTGTAAAATACAAGAGATCCTCTCAATTAAAGGTATATTTTAACTCTTTTCTCAGTGAAAGCCTGGCTTTCACCCAGATACATTAGGCTTAAATTTTCTTAGATAGTGTGAATAAAACATCTGTTGTTTTTAATGATGATTTGCTGCAAGTTCTGGTGCCTCTCATCCCTTCTAATGGTAAAGCAAATTACTCATGATTCCAAGAATTAATTCAAACAAAGAAGTGGTTCTTACAATAAAATTGATTCCAGCTATTCATCTTGCCGTGATCAGTAATACATGCAGTATTGGTGACAAAATCTTATCCTAAGTGAAGAAAAAAAAGTCTAAAAACCTGGATTCCTGGATGTTTGTTGAGTCATGTGTAAAAGTCGTGTAGCACAAACATAAAAGCTGGGATTTGGAAAGCAGACAAGAAAATTCACCCATGTCAATTCCATGTATTTTAATGAGTTGGTAGCTAAACCCTGACTCAGGTTGGCTTGGCAGGCTTTAATCTCTGTGTGTAGGGTACTCAGAGGATTTGGTAGTCACTGCTCTAAGCACCATAAATTAACACTTGGAAGTTTGCTCCTTAGCTGGATTTAATGCAAGACTTCAGCCATTTGGCTGAATTATTCTTTTAGGTTTGCGAGGTTTGTTTTTCTTCGGTGCTACAGCAAGTACTTTGAAAACTGCAGTACTGCTTGTCAGCCCAGTGGGGGAATGTATCAGTTACGCGCCTCTGTTATCATTGCCTTTTAGCTGGGGCTGGGGAGGCTCATCCCAAAATCTGAAGGAGAAGTGGTCAATATTGGACATGCTCCAACACCCAACCCGGGAACTGTACAGTACTGCATACTCTCCCCTCCTGCTCTGGTTTCCCGACCCAGGGAGTCTGGCAACGGTTTGATGGTCTGACCCAGTGATATTCCTTGGACATTTCAGAAGCAGAAGAAATTATTATTTGTAAATGGCTGTGGGGGATTTTTTTTTTGATACAAGTATCTAAGAAAACCCCTTCATAAATTAGTATCACCCAGTACCCAAAGAAACAAGCATTTTTAGGGAACTTAACACAAGTATTTGTAACACAGAGAACACACAGATGCCTCTTTTTGGATCCAAGTTTTCTAACAGGCTAATTTGTAAATGAGCTTTCTGTGTATTCACACACTCCTAGTAATTTGGCTCGCAGACCTAAGGAAATGCAGTCATCAAGCTGTGAATAGTTTCCCACACTTTCATGTTTCATTTCCAGGGAAAGAATCATGTCTGAGTGACTTAAGGGGAAAGAGCTGCTGAGGCATATAAATACATCTATAATAAACACTGCTTCTTAGCAGCGAGCCTGTGTCTTGGTGAAATTTTGCTGTGAGCACTAGTGGTTTCTGCAGAAAGCAAATCTAAATGCGACATACAAAGGCCTGCAGACAGGAGCAGAGCCTCCTGTGTGGAGTGAAGGTTACACATGAGCAGAGGTGTGGTAAATGTGTGTGCTTGCCTAATGTGATTAAAAATAACAAATGCTAATCTGACTTTCCATCTCAGGGATTTGCAAATGCCATACAAAAATGTCCGTATCTGAAAGTGTGCAATCCATGCACAATTGGATAGGTAGATTCAGCTGCTGTTTAATGACTGCAGCTTTGGGTAGCTGTGGATCTATTAATATAATAATAATACACTGATGTGTCATTATCTGCTGTCATGATCCATTAACACTATGATGTCTTCTCCCCTGCACTCTCTGTATATCTCAGATTGCTTTGTTTCAGGGCTGAACTGTGATAGACAGGAAAGCATGGGACTGAGGTTGAAAGGAGTTGATGAATTCAGCTGTGGAACTGGTGTTAATTTTTTTCTATTGAAATATTTATGCAGCAGAATAGTCAAACCCATTCATAAATTTGACACCGTTAAATAACTAGTTTTAGCCAAAAATAAACTACTGAAGTGACATATAGGCAGCACATTTAATTTGAGCTTATTTTAGAAGTTAAGATAGTTCACAGAGTAGCAAGAGTTGAGTCTAGGCAGATGCTAAGGAACCCACAAGATAGATTTGTGGAGCCTGAGGAGGAAACTCCTCTCCCTAGAGGCTGGATCACTAGTTTGGTTTAGGGGTGAAATTCCTTCTTTATGAAGTGAGATTTGAGTGTGCGTTCCTCCTTTCCAGGAGAATGTATCTCACCCCAAGAGGTACTCTGGTCCAGATCTCTTCCAGCATCTTTAGTTGGGCTTCATCATGTAATACAGGTGGCTTTAATATTCACAAAGCCAGAGAGCAACCCTGGTGTCTGTTAGCAAGAGCACTCTGAGCATAACTTGGATTTAGAAACCTGAGGCACCAGAAAGCAGTATAAACTTGGCTTTGTGTGTTCTTGGTGAACGCCAGGATTCCTGGTCCCCAAACTTGGAAGCTGAATTCTAGGAAAGGCTTCATGGCAGTGAATATCCATTGGAGGGAAGTGCCGAATTCCTTGTGTTACAGGATCAGTCCTCTTTGCTTTCCCACCACCCTCCTGCTACCTACGCAGAGCGTAGCCCCCTCGGAGGAGCCTGTCTCCCCATGCAATGGAAAGCTTGGCCCACGCTTAGGTTGGGAGTTCCTCTAAGTACCAGCTTACTAAAAACTTAAGCAGTGCTTAAGTGCTTAATCCTGCTCCTTGCCATCACTAAGCTGATATTTAAAAATGCTTTGCATCGGGATTTTGCTGCCATTTGAGCTCTTTTGCATGAAAGCCTGTGATTACAGAATGATAATGTTTTGACACAGTGATAAAAGCTAGGAAATTCACCATTAGCGGTGGTGTTTCTCTCTCTCTCGCCTTTACTGCATGACAGCTTTAGTGTAGGCAGTAATTGAGTAGAAATGACAATAGCAATTAACTTAACCTTCTGCTTCAGTGCACATTTTAGCATTCGTTCAAGGAAAAATGTCCATTAAGAAAGTAAATATTTGTATGTGAGTGATCTGTGATAAAAACTCATACAGCTTGTAAAATCTGCTGTGAATATCAACATCAATATAAGTATGACTAGGCTTTTCAATTTCCCTTGCAGGTTTTGCCATAAAAAATATCATGAATCCCTTCTCTTTTCTTTCCTAGTTTCATGCCTTCCCTGTTACAGTAATTAGTCAGAAAACTGAAGTTTAGGTAATGTTCTTTACACAATTACTATCAATTGGTTAAGTAGGCCAATTTGGCATTGATTTTTTCCCCAAGAAGCCATTAAGTTTTTGTCCATGGTTCATTACTGTTTGTGATTAGCTAGGTGGGAAAAAGAAATGGAAAATGCTGATTTATGTTTCATGAATGACAGCTTCCTATTTCTGGCTGTTCCGTATCTGTGGTTTAAAGCCTGGTTTATTAATTAATAAGTAGAATTTCTCTGCATCTTTGATCATTGATACTATCAGACGGAATACTGAATATTTAAAAGTAGTTTCCAGTTAATCTCTAGCACATGTGCTGTATCACAAGTCAAAGCATCGCCTTACAAGAACTACACTCAGTGATTAAACATAGAAGATGCTCACTTTCCAGTTTGGAGTGAACGTACTGTTGGTGAAAGTGATAGGTTTAACACTGGTTTGAATTGACTAAGTGTCAGGACTATGAAATGTCTCCTAAAATAGCTGCTGAAGAAACTCAAACAAAATTATTTTTAAAAAAATATCCATGTTAATAGTTAGGCCTGAAAAGGAATAACCTGGTTTTCTGAAGTCCTGAACCTTTCAGAGATTTGATGGATTTCAGTACCTCTGAAAGTCAAGTTATTTCATTAAAACAACTAATTTTGACCTGCAGTTAGGAAAAAGAAATCCCCTCAAACACCCAACCTTCAACATCAGACATCACCGGCTCCTTCTAGTTTATTGGTGGTTTCTGAGGCCCTGGTTAATATGAAAACTGCTCATGTAGGTACTGGTTTCACATGCCTGTCCGCGTCAGCACTACCAGCTCATGCAGAGCAGGTGAATTTTAAGAGGAATCTCTTTGTGTGATAACAGACAGCAACTGTTACCTCCATAAAGCTTTGCTTTTCGGTACTTACGTGTGTGCTGCTGAAAGCTTTTCATTCAACAGAACCTATTTTGCCCTTTGATATACCACGAGCCCCTGCTAAAATGAAAAGGTGTCGCGTGTGCACACTGGTAGGAGTCTGGGCTCGGGCAGGCTGCTGCTTGCTGGCTGAGAGGGAACGGGAAGAGAGGGGCAGAGCAGCTCTGCCTACACCTACACTGAGTGCCTGCTCACAGGCTGCCCCAGCTCTGATCACCTCCAGCTGCTGCAAGCAGAGCCTTGGTGAGGTGAAGGCTCGTTTGCCAATGAGCAAACCTCCCATAACTCAGCCCACCTGTTTATGGTTTATTTGCAGCTGTTTCCATTAGACCTGTGATATATATTCCAGGTTAATAAATGCCTATGTTGCAGTGTGTCTCAATGTGAGTGTCTTCTGGGGGTGGGGGTGTATTCCTCTGCTAAGTGTTAGAGTTATGTTTACTAATATAATGTTAGTCTTATTATTGAAATTCATTTGTTATGCAGTATTTCTACTTGAAAAATATGTGTTTGTGTGAAACATGGCCCCTTGTTAGGAGTGGCTCTTGCTGCTAGGTCAGCACCTGAGCTGAGTGCTAGTGCAAGAAGGCTGGATACCAGGCAAGAAGAGAAAAGACTCAAAGGGATAAGTGCAATGTCTGTCTATCCTGGCACCCTTGAATGGCTTGGAGGAATGCTCAGATGCAGCAGAGCTGTTTCAGGTATGTTTTTCTTATTTATTCTTAAGTAAGACCATTTATTTAGTAGTCTATTTCTCTACATATCTTAAAGCTAAAGATTTCTATGTGTGAGTTTCAAGTTGAGTGCTTCTGAAGCCTTTTTTATATATTGGTTGTTCTTTACTCAGTTATTTAGTTGTAAATAGACTTGTCAGTTGTTTTAGTCTAGCAAAAATTTTGGGTTGTGTGCCAGGGAGCTTGTGTAGCTGCATAGGTGAATCAGGCTTGCAGAGAGCAGGAATGCTCTGAAGCTGAACTAATTGTGTTGCTTAGGTTTGATTCCCTGCTAGACCTCAGTCTGGCACAGAATCCTGGTGGACTGAGGACATTGCTTCAGAATAAAGATTGTCTAAGGCTGTGGAGTTGTTCTAGACCTGCGTGTTTTAAATACTGAATTCTTGATTCAAGCTATTCTCAGCTCTCGAGGGAACCACGAGGGCTTTGAACAACCAGCTTGTAAATATATTGATAATAAGAAATCTATGTTTCCATTGTTTTGTTTTAGTGGAGGCAGATGCGCTGTGTCTAGGACTCAGACGTGGTTTATGAGCTGGAGGCCTGGGAGCTTACAGGGAAGAGGAGTGCGGCATGGCTGCACAGGGAGCTTAGCAGAGGCTTTGGAAGCAACAAATATTGGGAGAGGGTGGGATTTCCTGCTCTATTTCACTATCTTATAGAGTTTTTTTCCCAATATATGGAAATGCAGATTGAAAGAGGTGATCAGGTTCAAGAAGTTAGACCTGGTTTAAGGCTTCTCGTTACTGTGGATAAAACTGAATTTTGTCATTGTGAGACTACCATGTTTAGTAAATTGAATTATGTGGGGCTAGTGCAAGTTTGGAGGAAGGAGCTCTGTGGGTTCGTGGTGATGGAAGAGCTGGGACATGGGGCACTATTGGTAAAGCATGTTCAGGCTTGTTTTTCCCTCTACTTGTTGGGACTTCCATGTACCTGCATTTGTCCACGTAGCCTTTTACTTCCAGTAAGTTTTCCAAGAAACATCCTCTTCTTCTTCCCTTGCGAAATCCAGCAGCCAAAGAAATAAAGGTGTTATTTACACCCTAACAAAAGCAAACACTTCTATAAAGTAAATGCCGATGGGCATCTAGTCCAGATGTGCTCTTTCCACCTCTCTTTTCCTGAAAGCAATCCTGTTAGCAGCTGAGGAGGGAAGAGGAAACGAGGCTGAGGCCAAGAACAGACGTGGGGAGGTGAGGGGCAGAACTGGCAGAAGCACCATGGAGCAAAGCGCCTCTGCCTGCAGCTCCCATTCCTCTGCAGAGAACAGACGGGCAGGGAGCAGGAATGGGCTGTCCAGCCAGGGCAAACAGGGCTCCTGGGCCAGCACCGAGTGTCCTGCCCAGCCCTGGGCCACGAGGACAGAGCAAGGACGACAGCTTCAGCTCTGGGCTCTGATGGCAAGCTGTTGGTGTAGCAGGGAGCTGCGAGATGCAGGATGCTTTCATCCTGGGTAGCCCTCCCAAAATTCCCTTTTCTTCCCCTGCTAGCAGAGTCTGCTGCTCTGTCTACAGCTCTGGTGACTGTCTCATCCCATAACTGCCTTTACTTCTGAGTGCTCCTCCTTGAGTGGTTGTCACGACTTCACCATTATGGGTCCCTCATACCTGTGAAAATTGACCAGATCTCCCATTTGTGTGTGAATTGTGTAATGATATCCAAAGCAGGCATTTCCACACCTGCAATTTTTCCTCTTGAGCCAATATTTTCCCTTGTTTAGAGCTACCTTATTCATCAGCATTATTTGGCCACTGGTAAAGTGACATGTGGCAGCTCTTTCACAGTTGATTTAGGACACTTTCACAGTTGATTTTAGGAAATAAAAAAGCTGTACCTTAGAGAGAAGTGTTATGGGAATGTGAATGGCCAGAAAGTAATTATACACTTGGAATGCCACCAGGATACCAGCTGACTGTGGAAAAAATTACCCTCTTTGAGAGTGAGAAGAAGTTTAGAGATACCCCAGTTTTCTGCTAGGCTAGAAGAGAAATTCTTCTTTTTCTGCTCAGTTAATGGGGTGAATTGACTGTCCAAGGGATCAGACAAGCACCACAGCTGGTGCAACACAGGGGGCAGGAGTGTGAGGAGAGCGGGTGACAAGGGAAGGAAGAGGACTGTCCTTCCTGGCAGTGTTTGTTAGTGTATCTGTGAGTCCCACTCAAATACTGCCTGGAATTGAATGGCTTAAAAGCTGGATTTAATCAAATCCACAGTGTGAGATGTGGGAGTGTCTGAACTTGCAAGGAAGAGCCTTTCTGGTTTTCTATAGCACTGGCATAGAGAGAAGTGGATGTATTACCTACCTCTGAGTCTACATCAGCAACTTATTTGTCAAAGAGCAAGGGAGAAAGTGAGTAATGAAAGTTTATGGAGTATATTTTCTTCTCAACGTGCTATTAGCATTAATGGGAAATGCACTCAGAGCGAAGAGAATATGCCCCCTTGTGTGCTTAATGATCGAGCTCCCGGGTCACTGCTAAATCTCACGCGCTTTATGTGCTCCCCTATGCAGTGTTTCTACACTGTAATTTAAAAAGGGGTAAATTATATTGCTGACCTTAGTTAATTGCTGTCAGTGAAGCAATATCATAGCCAAGAGCAGACTGCATCAAAGTGACCTGAGATCGATCTTTCACTTTCTAAAAACAGAGCTACAGAGTATTCCTCATGTTATTAAAAATATAATCGCTCAGGATGCAGTATTTAGAAAGCAGATAATATTTGGTCAGAAGATCACAGAAGTTAGCTTCAGTGACACTTTTTCCTGAAGGCATAATACTTGGTCACTACTGTAGAGCTTTAGCAGGAGCAGAATACAAACTCTTCTGGAATTGTCTTTTCTGCACCAAGTGAGGCTTTTTTCCTTTGTCCCTTCTGCAAATGAAATGAGGAAAGTGGAAGTGACAGGAGGGAGCATGGAAATTATATGGTACTGTGTACATAGTTCTTTTTCTTTTGTTTTAAATTTGGGAAAGCTATAGACCTTAAATATATGTTAGTCCTCCCTGGATCTCACTGGAGAATCATGGCATATAAAACTAAAGCACAGGTTTGTTACTGGGAATGAATGCAGAAAGGGGATCCTTCCCCTCTAACTTTCAATGTGAGCCCTGCTAATTCATGTTTAGGGTGATGACATCATTGCCATATAACACTTAGATTTAGTGACTTCAGAAGAAATTTTGGGAGAGAGCCTTTGCATCAGTTTTCCTGAGTGGTTTTTTTTTTGTTTGGTTGGTTGTTTTTTTTTTTTTTTAGCAAAGAGGGTCTAGTTCACTTGTTGAGATGTGACAAAACTGCTGGAAGGCTGAGCATGGACATAGAGCTGTAGCTTGCAGGTGATCTGTTGCTCAAGGACCTGGTTGTGCTTATTGCAATGAATAAGATGGGGGGTGATGGAAATAAACCAAAAGTTGTGATTCTCACCTTGAAGGGCAAAAGGTTTCCAGGCAGGAGGAGAGCTTGCAAGCGGGGGCAGCCAGTTAGCTTCTCTCTGGAGAAGGGTTGTCAGGCCCTACTGCCAATGTTGGAGGACATCAGAGTTGTTGCTATTTCATTACAGTAGTTGAGGTAATGCCCTATTCCAGTGTTTGTGGGGGAAGATAAGGGAGACCTCTGGTGTAGTGGCATACAGTGACAAGGTGGCAGCAGGTGACTGGTGCCCACAGGGCAGCATGTGTCGTGTTAGAAGCCACCTTGTCCTGTTCAAACTCAATCAAATAACCTTTGAGGAAGGAGAAAAGTGGTGCGGGTCTGCAAGGTTTTCCAAGCTTTGTCCTGTTCCCTAGGGCACTGTTTTCTGGGGGCTGCACATACAAGCAGAGAGTGTGTTGTTGCACACGGGATAGTCTGCTCTTCTGCTCCTGGGGCACAAAGCCAGCCTCCCCATTAAAAAGGGAGCCACAACATTTGCATCCTTTTCAGGCAGCGTGTGAGGACTGCAGCCTATGTTCCCAGCCCTCATGAATACTGAATAGCTTTGCTATTAAAATGCAGTGCACCCAAAATTAATTAGTAATGATTAGCAATAAACACTGAGATGAATGTTGTTGAGGTTTGGTTTTTTTTTAAAGCGATAATTGCTTTTTATGCACGCACTGGCTCTCTTTCTCCCTCTGAGCACAGAGGAAGGACCTTGCTGTTGTAGCTCTCAGCAGGCCAGGGCTGCCGTAGCACAGGGGCTGCTGGGTGAGAAGGCTGTGGGAGCCTGGCGCTCGGGCGCTGCGGGTGCAGGCAGGCGTGTCAGCCTGTCTGTGCCAGATGGCATGGGGCTCATGGGCACAAGTGATAATAAAACTCATCTGTGATGTACAATAGGCTCTTCTTGGTTATGCACATCCCGTTGTCTTGATCGGCTCTTAGAGACTTCTTTAATTGTAGGCAGGATCAGGAGAGCCTTTCCAAACACCCAGAACGTGAATCCTTGAATACCCCTGATGCAGCATGCCATGGAGCAGGAGGCTGGTGCTGAGGTGGATGAATAGGAGGACTTTCATCAAGTCTTTGTGGGAGCTGCTGTAAGTCTTCTCCCCTTCCCTGGAGCACAGAAGGAAGAGTTTGCTGTTCTGTACCACTACCAACAGCTCCCATGGCTCTGCCCTCTGGAAAGAGAAGGCAATCATTTAAGAAAAAAGTGTGTGTGTGTGTGTGTGTAAGCTCTCAAATTAACACTTGTTAAACCACTGCTGAATCATGACAATTGAAGTGTTACTGAAATTTAAAAAAATATGGGAAACTTGGTTCTATTTCACTTGCACCAACTGTTAAAATGGTGCATGTCTAAACATATGCCTGTGGTTATCCTTCTTTCCTCTGCTTTGTTTCTCTTGCTTCAAGTTTGTCTACAAGACTGTTGTTTTCAAATAATTAAACCTCAACATCTGCATCCAGACGAAGTTTGAGTAGATTTTGCACTTTGCACTGTATGTATCTATCAGAATTACTGGCTAAGACAAGCTCCAGCTATTGCCATTCATACTCTCATAAATCTTAGATTTCCTGGATACCTTGATTTATTTTAGTTGCTTTCTGATGAGCTACAGGAAAACAAGCTTGTAAATGGAAAAAGTAAATGGCCTAACCTTACTGTGATTTGCATATCCTAATCTAATCAAAGCTTTTGATAAATTTCTAAGATGCTCAGGTATGATAGACCTCTCCACCCTAAGCTCTTAAACGATGTTTGTACAATGTCTGTTCTAAAATAAGCCTGACACTTTATTGTGTGGATTCAGAGCAAGAATGGTTCCTCAGTACTGCTAACAGACCCTCCTTCAGTGTTTGGTCCTGGTCAGGGAATGGAGACTATCACTTTGTGTCACTAGAAAAAATTGGGACTAAATCAGAGGTGCATATTCACAAATTCCTGTGAGGTTGCAGATACGTTAAAATATGCTGTGTTTGCAGTAGAAGTAACATAAATGCTGCAGAACAGATGCGTTTTGAATAAACTGGATGACTTGGAACATGGTTTGAAACTTTATTCTGAGATTTCACATCTGGTCTAAAAATTTAATTATTCTATAAACTCCTGGGCACTTGGGCTTTTATCAGGAAAAAAGATAACTCTGAATATCTAGGAAGTTGCTAATTGGAGTCATTTTTGGCTACCTTGGCTCTACTGAATGAAATGTTAATAAAGTAGTTCCTGTGAATCTGTCATATATAAAGTTGCCTAATTGCTTGCATTGTATGCTACAGAGATCATGTTTTCAACCTGGAAATGGGCCTTGACTGCAATTTTTCTCCTGCTGAAAATACTATGAACGGTGCTTACAGTAGCCCATGGGGCAGTGGAGGAGCTCTGTTCCAGGAGGGGACCTGGAGGGGAATGCTTGTTATTGCTGTTGAGGAGAGAGCTGGAGAAATCCCCTAGAAAAGCTGGAGGTGGCCCATCCCCACTTTCAGTGGCGTGTCACCCATGAATAGGAAAACAGGTATCCTCGATGGAGAGAGAGGCTCATTGGAAAGAGCGGATGGTTATGGAGAACTTACGAAAGGAGCTGCTGCACAGGACTGACCCTGGCTTGGCCAAAGCTGTGATGAGTTTGGAGCATGTCCTGGTGGAGCTGTTGGTGGATTTGGGTTATAGGGGCCATGTTGCTTGGTTATAATGGCAGTGAGGACAGTTAATGCTGGGCTGCAGTGCAGCTGGTGCCAGTAGTTACAGCCCCTGTTAGCTTAGGCCATGCACAGAGCCCTAGTGCAGAGCATCCCTTGGAGGGCAAATCCAGTCTTTAAATGCTTTCAGAGCATTTAAATCTGCCTTGTTGTAGTTGCTTCTTACAGGGAGTGTGGAATAAGGTTTCATCATTTTGAATTAGTTTTCAAGTAGGTCTCCATTCAACAGATCAAAAGAAGAATTCCTGGGGAAATGTTAGCATACAGACAGAGGCTTCAGGCTGTAAAACTGAAAGCAGGGAAGTGTACAAGGTGATAAGGGAAACGAGCTGCCATGATAAAATACAGTCCACAGGAATAAATGTTGTCTGTTAAAATCTCCTCTCTGAAGTGGGAGGAGAGGAGTAGAGTTTTTGGAGAGACAAAGGAGAGGTGAGGACTGAAAATCAGCAAATGGGCATTGAATTTGTTCTTTGTAACTTCTTTTTCTGAACGATTGACATTTTCTTGGTTAGGAAGATTTCCTTGTGTCTTGTCGGAGGGAAGGGGGAATAAATCTTAAAAGATAAAGGAACTTCATATAAACACACACAAATGTGTGCTTCAGAATGTGTAAAACAGGTGGTATGCAGATAACTGGCAGAAATATCGGATAATGGTACATGAATATACGGTGTAGAGAATTTTTGTATGGACAAAGACAGAATAGGTTTGTGATCTTAGTGCCTACGTGGTGTGCTAAAGAGGATGTGTGTATATATATTTTTTTTTTTTTTTAAAGTGAGAGGTTTAGCTAAATGAGGGTACTTAAAATTGAGGTAGACCCCAAAGGCACTGAATTTCATTGGTTCTGGTAGACAGAACGTTCCCTTTTGCTGGGCCAGGGCATGAGAGAAAATGTTCATTTGCCATTGTAGAGGCCTTCAATACCTTAAATAGTGGTGTTATTTTTTGGAGCTGAAACGGGTTTTAACTTGCACTGCAGAAATAACGTGTCCTGGCTTAGTTTCATGAGCCCTTGCCCAGAAGCATGACAGAATGGACCTATGTGTCTTCCTCCTTGATGCTGCCCAAGGGCCGACTTAAGTCTCTGGGCCTGTGGTGGGTGTAGCTCAAGCCTGGGCTCGGCCTGTGTCCCAAATGCTGTTCAGATGGGAACAACCCCAGCATGGGGCTAGAGGGTTACCAGCCCAGCAGCTGATAGGGCAGGAGCTGGGGACTGCCAGGACAGCATTGCCTCTGGAGGAGATACTCACCTGAAAGAAATCCAATTTCTCCTCTTCAGTGCTTATTTACAAGCCTAACTTTTGTTGTAGTTATCTCTTAAAACACTGTAAGAAACCAATATTTTAGTAGTGTCTATTGTTATCCAGGAACCTGATGAAATGCCATTCTCAACAAAAATGTCTTTTTACCTCTTTGTTATTTAAGATTGTTGCAGCATCTGACTATTTTTAAAAAATCCCTCCCCCCTCTTTTTTTTCCCCAAAATTTATATATGGTTTTGTTGCTTGCTTCATTATGATTTTGTTCTAGAGTCACATTTTACATGTTTTAATAGAGAAATTAGCAATTTTATTCACTCAGCAAGGTGCTTCAGTTATTAGAGCCCCTGGCAAGTTTAAACAAAGTGCGTGGTTAGATGAGAGTATTTGCCATTTCTTGTCTTCAAAGTGCTTTACAATCATTAACCAATTATTCATGGTTTATTCTGTGAATATCCAGATGGATCTCCAAGTTGTTTGTATTAAATTATATTTACAAGATCATGCAAATTGGAAGGAACTACATGATTTCACTCATACGGAAATTAATGATTTCTTAATTAACTGTTTAATGGAAACAAAGAATCTAGATGTTGCAGAGAACAGCTGATTGGAAAAACTCTCCTTAATGCATCGTCTTTACAAAAATCTGTGTTTTACCAGGGATAGGAAGCAGAGCTGCAAAAGCCGCTCTGTAAATCAGCAGGCTACTCTGAGCAACAGTACTGAAGGTCTGTTTGTTTGTTCACAAAGAATATAGCAGGGATATAAAGGCAGGGGAGCAAAGCAATATAAACCAAGTTATAAACTTAGTTGGATGGTCATCTCTTGTGAAAGTAAACAATATATTGTTTAGAAAAAATTGTGTGGTAAAAATCGATTTATTTTCTTAAATATTTGTTTAATCCCCCAGAATCCATTGCTTTTGTAAAATTAGCTAGGTATTAAGTAAGACTGAGGAATTTGAGTAGAAAAAGAGAAAGTCCTTGCTCTGTTTCTGCTTCTGCTTAAAATCTTTCATTGTCCCTCTTCTCTAGAATATCCACACCTTGTCTTTATTACATTTCCTAACAGGTAGAGTTGTAATATGCTTTGTGATCTCTGCCTTATAGTCAGTCATTTAACTTTTTTTTTTAACTGCAGCTGAAATGGTAATACAGCTGATATATTTCCAGAAAGAAAAGAGTCTTAATTAATGATGGTCAAACCGAGCTGATTAATTTAGATTGAAATAGCAGTGAAGATGGAATGACTTGGATTTTTACTGAGTTTCTCAGCTTAAATGGCTGCTACTCAGATCAGGGAAATCCCTCTGGCATTCTGCTTTCCTCCCTGAGCAATGCACTGAAATAGTTAAAAACGAATTGTACACATTTTGTTCAGCCCAGCAGTCTGGAGGTTCAGAAGATAAGAAGTGCTTCTCAGCATGAATGAACTGTGAAATGTATTTGAGAATGAAGCTTTTGATGAGAATTTACATCAAAAAACCCCCAAACTTCCATTTTAAAATATATCACACTGTTTATTCCTGCAGAGAAGTAAGTCTTATCTTTTGAATTTCAGACTGTTGTACTGAACAAAGTTTTTTAAGGATGTTTTAATGGTAATTGACATTTGAACCCTCCGCCACAACTGGGGGGGGGAAATCCGCTATTCTTGGGTTTTCCTTGCTGCAGGTATAATACCCCTTGAATATTCTTAGGCCAAATGCCCCCTCAGATTTATACAAAGTTTGGCTCTTAGATGGTTGATCTGAGCAAAATCAGGAAAGCTTTCCTGCAAATGGCATTGCAAACATTGCAGCAGAGTTACCTCCAAGCAAATTTCTTTCTTGGTTACGCAGAATGCGATAAATTCTCCTGAGCTTGAGAGATGAGTATAACAGTAGAATCACTTTTCTAGCCAAGATGCATACAACACAAACAACGTAGGCAGATGGCTCGCTACTGCCTGTATGTGTTTGTGTGAGTTCCTGAAAAGTACTTGTTCCAGTAAGTGTGTAAAATAATTTATAGCAGGAAATTGAGTGAAATTCTGCTATGGTGTAAGCAAGTGTAACCAAAAAGAGTTTCCTAGAAGCATTTGTTTCCTGTTCTTAGATGTCAGTTTTAGCATTTAAAGAGACTGATCAAGTTCAGCTGACCTGAGGAGCACAAAATGTAAGTTGTCAGGTCTAATAACTTTCACAAGCACTAGTGCCATTTAACTATAATAGAAAATGAAATAATTCAGCTTTCACAAACATACAGTAGGACTCTTGTGAATGTACTGTGGTCCATATGCATTTTCAGGAATCCTTTAAAAAATAACCATTTTGTGGATTACATTTTGCATGTATCTATGCACGTGCAAAAGAAGAATCATATTGGAGCTTTCCTCATTAAATTCTTGCAAATGCTCAAAGTGTAGATGCCAGCGTCACCTCACACCTCCTTGCACTGCAGACCTATATTCCTTCTTGAACTAAAGATCTATCAAGCAGGTTGCAGACTTATTCCAGCTCTAGAGTAGCCAGAAAAATGGAGGTAGTTAGGAGGAAGCACTATCCTAACCTATGGAAAGACAAATCTTTTGCAGAGCCTAATCCCATGATGTCCATCACTGTGCTCTCATTTCTCAAATCTTACTGCGCTCGTAACACTTGCCATCTGTCTCCACCTGTGAGGAACATCTTAAAGCCACATTTCAGCCTGCTTCTGTTAGTTTTTTTTGGAAAATTATCATTCTCTAATGGATATGTGACACGCTTGTGACAACCAGCTGAAGATAGTGCTGTTTATCTGTACTGGTGTTAAAAAGAGGAACAAAGTCTGTCAGGGAAAGGATTACCTTCGTTAGATCTGGTATAGGTGGGAAAAAAGTTGGGAGAAACTTTTTGAACTTGGAATCACCTCTGTCCCTCACTTCATCCTTGGGGAGCAGCACAGCCAGTACGAGCTGGCAGGGCGCAGGCTGCTCCCAGGCTCTGTGGACTGGGACCCTCTGCCTAGGAAATGGCTGTGCTGGTTTACAGCTGCTGACTCTTGCAGCTTCTGCTGTCGCTGTTTAAAGCTTCTGCAGGTCCAGTGCACAGTGCCTGGGAGATGTGAGCAATGCATTGGCCTACACTTACCCATGCTCGCCTGAAGCAAGTGCCCAGCAGAACCATGCAGCTCTCCCCGTGCATCCTGGTTTGCAGGCGTGAGCATGCCGTCCCCCCATATTGCAGTGCTAATGCTGCACACAGCCCCACTACCTGCATGGGTCCAGGCTACAGAGCAGTGACAGATACTGGGAGTGCTGTGCTGTAAATAAGGATTTGTGTGTTAGATATGCAGGAAATGTTTTCAAGGTGGTGATTTCTCAGGGCTGACAGAGTTGGAAGGGATTAGGATGTCCGTCAGGGAGTGAAATGTTGAGCTGCTCTCAAAATTCTGCTGAACAGGTAGATGTCATTGAAAAGAGATTTATGTATTTCTGGGAGGGGGGGAGGAAGAAGGGGAAACAGATGGATATTTTGTATGTGGGTTTGCTTTTCTTATCTAGGAAGGAACAGGTAGGCTTGCCTGAGCAGCCTTTGCTTTTAATTTCTGCAGCCGTGGCACAAGGGCCAGGTGGGAGGAGGAGGAGGAGCAGCAGCCAGCTTGGGAAGCCAGGCTTGCTGCTGCTCTGATCCCTAGAGGGATGCCATGGGGTGCAAATAGGGTCAGTCCTTACCCACCGTGGTGGTACCTTGCTGCCAGCTGCTCCCTTGAGCCCCATTGGCAATGGAGGCAGCAGCCCCCAGTTGTCTGCCTCCATGGGTAACTGCCAGCTTGACTGATTCCTAACTTAACAATTTTATTTCTAAGGGCTGTGATGAATGTGCGTGCACAGAGCCTGGCTCATCAGTTGCTAAGTATTAGTTGATGGTCACGCAGTGGGTGGTCCATGTGAATTGCTATTTTCCTGTTGGTACAGCAACTAATGAAAAAAACCCTGTGATGTAGCCATGGAGTATCAGAAAGGCTGTGAAGGACAACATAGTTTGAGTTCTCAGTGACTGAAGAGGGGACGGAAAGTGACCAAATCCCACACGTGTTCTGTGCAGTGGGGCGTGGGGCAGGATTTCAGTGACCTGACAGCTGTCTTAAAATCTGTTCTAGACTTGCTTTACTGATCTAGTGAATATGGAATTTCTTTATGAAAGGGCTGCATCTGAATGAAGGTAGCCAAAGCCTCTTCCCCATATAATGTAACAGATTGCTCAGAGACAGCAGATGCATAAATCTTGTGATGGGCATTGCAGAGCAGGGCTGGCGCAGGTAGCAGCTGTGGATGGAGGCACAGCACAGGCGTGCTGTTGTGCCTATGCTGAGGATAAATGAAAGATCTTTAATCTCTAGAGCTTTTGCTTCTGTTTTCTCTTAGCAGTTCACATGCCTTCTCTTTTCCCTCAAAAGATGCAAGTTCCTTCATTCAGCATATGTATTGTACAAACTTGATCAGAAGGCAAATTGAAGCTTATTCTGTTTGTAGCAATGCATGGAAACGTTTTGAAATCTCAATTCAGCTGTTGCCAGAAGTACCAAACAACCTAATAATTTAAACTCATTTCAGTGCCATCAAATAATTCAGTATTCAAATTAATCATAGACCTCAGGAAAATCAATAATACAATGCTGCATGAAATAAAGCATGGCTTTGGTTCAACTGAGCCTACTCATTTGTAATGTATCCTGATTCAGCAAATCTTTAACATGCAATCAGCTTGCTTGATAATACATATTTATTTTCATTCTGTGGGAAGAGATAGCTCAGCAACCTGATACCAGGGTGTGGGATTTTCAGGATTTGGGTTTCCAAATCCTTTTGTTCAAGGATGCGTTAGGCTGTTTCATCCCACAGTTGTTGGAAACCAGTTCCAAAAAGACGTGAAGTAGAGGCTAACTCCTGATGCTACAGTGTGGGATGACTGCAGCTTTCCTTTGAGTTTGGGGGAAGTGCACAGTAGCCTGCACTTGAACAGTTGGAACTAAGAGCCTCTCTCACTGTGGATTTCAGAATCTCTCTGAAGATTAAGGAATAAATTAGACCTTGTGTTCCTTTTAAAGCTGCTTCCAAGTGTCAATCTTTTGCCTTTGCAATGTGAGGTTAATTTATTGCCCAGGGAAGTTGCTCACAGCAATGCATTGATGACAAAGGTGTAGTGCCTGTGTCCTCACAGAGGGACCGATGTCCTGCTATGTCCTTGCTAGGTTTTTCCTTTATCACATAGATGATAAAGAACTGCAGAAGGAGGCTCTAAGTTCAGGTCTGCAGGTCCAAGATCTGCAACTGATAGCTGAGACCTGCTGAGAGAAACTGCAAGTTCCTGTTCTGCCAACTTGAGGCTGGAGCTGTGGATATTTATCCATTAAAAAGTAGAGTAGATCAGCTTTATGAGGTGAAGGGTCAGAAAAGAGATGTCACTTGAACAGTGTCTTCAGAGTTTCATTCAAGTGTCTGTGACCATAGTAGCTAGTACTTATTATATTAAAGCAGTACCCTGCTTTTATTATACTCATATTTTCACACCTGCTGGGCATTATTGTGTCTTGGCTCATTTGGGTTTTTGTGCCTTTCTTCTCGCAAAGTGAAGTCCATTTTCATTTAGTGAAGGTTAGCAAAATTTCTTTACAGTGTGAAGATCAGTCCAAGACTAATGTTTTGCATTGTTAAGTGGTTGTCGGAACCTAAGTTTGAGCTGCTTGGGAACACAGGTGACTTGTCCAATGTTGTTTGTGAGATGAGTAGGCAAACTGGGAGTAAAACCTGGATCTAATATCTAGATATTTGGATCACTCTGTCTTTACTCATTTTGTCTCTGATTTATTTTTCCCTCAGCAAAAACAGAACTGAACCCTTTCAATCTGATCCAGTAATGCAGTTAGCACGTTGTATTGGGTTTGTGTGGCAAGGTTTTGGTAGCAGGGGGGCTACAGGGGTGGCTTCTGTGAGAAGCTGCTAGAAGCTTTACCTCTGAGAGCGCCAATGCCAGCTGGCTCTAAGATGGACCTGCCGCTGGCCAAGGCCGAGCCCATCAGCGATGGTGGTAGCGCCTCTGGGATAACAGATTTAAGAAGGGGAAAAGCTGATGCACAGGACAGCCAGAGGAGAGGAGTGAGAATATGAGAGGAACAGCCCTGCAGACACCAAGGGCAGTGCAGAAGGAGGGCAGGAGGTGCTCCAGGTGCTGGAGCAGAGATTCCCCTGCAGCCCCTGGGGAAGCCCATGGTGAGGCAGGCTGTGCCCCTGCAGCCCATGGAGGTCCATGTTGGAGCAGAGACCCACCTGCAGCCCGTGGAGGACCCCACGCCGGAGCAGGGGGATGCGCCCGAAGGAGGCTGTGACCCCGTGGGAAGCCCGCGCTGGAGCAGGCTCCTGGCAGGACCTGTGGCCCCGTGGAGAGGAGCCCAGGCTGGAGCAGGTTTGCTGGCAGGACTTGTGACCCCGCGGGGGACCCACGCTGGAGCAGGCTGCTCCTGAAGGACTGCACCCTGTGGGAGGGACCCACGCTGGAGCAGAATAAGAGTGTGAGGAGTCCTCCCCAGGGGAGGAAAGAGTGGCAGAGACAGCGTGTGATGAACTGACCCCAACCCCCATTCCCTGTCCCCCTGTGCTGCTGGTGGGGAGGAGGTAGAGAAAATCAGGAGTGAAGTTGAGCCTAGGAGGAAGGGAGGGGTGGGGGGAAGGTGTTTTAAGATTTGGTTTTATTTCTCAGTACCCTACTCTGATTTGATTGGTAATCAATTAAACTGATTTCCTCAAGTGGAGTCTGTTTTGACCACGATGGTAACTGGTGAATGATCTCTCCCTGTCCTTATCTTGACTCATGAGCCTTTTGTTATATTTTTCTCTCCGCCCTGTCCAGCTGAGGAGGGGAGGGATGGAGCAGCTTGGTGGGCACCTGGCATCCAGCCAGGGTCAACCCACCACACACTACAACTTGCAGGGCGCTGTTATCATGTTGACTTTTTAATCATGCTTCTATGAGTACGTTTGTTTTCTGAGCCCTGACTGTTATGGAATAATTACCTTGAATGTGCTGAGGTGGAACACTTTTCTTAAAAAAACCAAACAAACAAAACCAAAAAAAACCCAAAAACTCTTTAAAATATTGTGTATTTATTAGCTGCTTATGTGATGTGTTAAGAAAAAAGGATAAACTAGCTACAGAGACGGAAAAGATGAGCTTAATGTTGACTTTGTAGCAGTCCTCTGTGAGTGAAATAGTTTGCTTTGTGTAAGAAGGTTCCTGTTGACTATTAGAATTAGCTGAGGGATTCCAAAATTGAGCCTCTCTGCTAAAAGGGCTGACCACAGCTTTCAGTAATCTCTGAAGGTTTGTGTAATTGCTTCTCATGGCTGTGTCTTAGTTATTAAATGTTTTCTTTTTAATTAAACCATCATCCCTCTAGTAAATACCACTTTCATTTGGTTTGTAATTAGGGAAAGAACTAATGCTGTGCCTTGCTTAGCACTCGTGGGATACCAGGTGAATAATAAAGAACTGTTCAAACAGGCTGTCATGTCTTGTTGGGATGCCTTCATCGCCCCCCTTCCCCAAGTCTTGTTCCTTGTTGCCTCCAGGAGGCGCGGCGACCTAGTTCAGGAACGGCACGGCGGCCAACCCCAGACCGCTCGGGCCATCAGCTCACAGACACCAATGTGGTGGATGGCAAAATGGCGTTTATTGATAAGTAACACAACCTTATATAGCTGAGATTCACAACGTCACATCCGCCTGCTTACGTCATAGGCTAAACGCTATTGGCTATCAGGAGAGGGGGCCCTATTTTTCCGTACAGCGCGACATCTTCCGGCCGCCAGACCCTAACCAACCACATTTCCCCCCTCCCTATGCACAACTAAACTAGCTAAAATATAACAATCTTAGAAAACTTTGTTTTATAACAATCTTAAAAACATATATCATGAACCTGAAATAAGAATAAGGCACAATAAACAAATGAGAGTTGGGAGGTAGCTAGTAATAATGGGGTGTAACTTGGGGTAACTTAGAGATAACTGGGAATAATAACCTTCTCTGGCCGGCTTTTAACAAACGACACGAGCCTATTCAATATACAAAACAACACAAGCCCCTCCCCATAGGGGCTATGTCGCCGTTGTTTGAATTCCGCCGGTATAGAGCTCCCAGGTGTGGATCGGATACTGGTCAACTTGTTGTTCTCTCTTCACCAAGATGTACGGGTGACAGGGGTGTCAGATGATCCGATCCTGTGAACAAAGACTCACAATTTTCATTAGTTTTATTCTGAAGGTCTGGCTTAATAGATCTAAGCGGACACCACTTAACTCTATTATCTTTTTTGACAGCAGCGTACCCCCGCCCTGTAAGGACTAACCTCCACCCTTGTTCCCATTCTCCCAACTCATTTCTAATTATAACCAATGGGCCTTCTTCTAACGCTCGAGTGGCCCAGTGTTTTTGAGTGGGGCTGTTCACCTCCTCTCCCCTGGGGAATTGATTCAATGCTAGCAAAGCAGTTGCTAGTAAACATGTTTGATCTCCTGGGGGGATGGCATTGACAAAACCTTAATACAATGCCATTCTCCCCCCGATTGCCATACCGCCGCTGCGGTTGAGGTCGTCTGTAAAGACCGTTGGTCCCTGTTGAGGTCGGTCCATAATCTTCTGTGGGAGGTCAATGTTGACAATTGCCAGCATTTGGATCCAGGGATATCGCAGCACGAACAGCTACTTGGATTGGGGCTGAATGCTCTTCATTTGCGACATGCTTAATCATGTTCGCAATACTAGACCCCGCCGGCAGTGATCGCAAGATTTCTTTAGTTGCCAAATTACATTGTTGACGTAAGCATTCTGCAACTACCGGGCCTTTTGCTTCTGCGGGCAAATTTGATGAATCGACTGCCGCTTGAAGACGATCTACAAATTGTGTAAAACTCTCACTTTCACTTTGCTTTATTGTGGACCATGGCGAAGGTTTGGCAATAATTTTAGAAGCTGTGCTAATAGCTTCCCTAGCTGCACGAGTAGTTGTCATAACTTCATGGGCCCGCAGGCCTTGGGCCTGCGCCTGGGGGGTAATCATTGTTGGGTCTGTACCCATTAATCACTGCAGGCTGGAGCCGTGTAGTGGATGGTCCGCCCCGGTTACTTGGGCTAAATGCCTCACACAATTATCTTCCCATTCTTGTTTAAAAACGATCATTCCTGCTCCATCAAAGATCAATCTGCAAGTTTGTTTTATATCAAATGGGAGCATATCATCCCCCCCAAAGATACCATCTATGAGAGTTGAAACCATAGCAGAATTAAGCCCTTTATCCGCAATTGCTTTAACAATCGCTTGTATATCTTTAGGATTTATCGGCGAGTGGACCCTCTGTTCCCCCTCCGTCACCCGGACCGGGAACGCTAGTGTAGCTGATGGGGCCCAATCGGCACATGCAATTTTTATTTTCCTCCAATCCGTGAGAGGGATTTCTCCTCTTTGCAGTTTTTCATTAATTTGAATGGGAATGTTTTTACTCTTAGCTCTATTTACTTTCATTTTCTCTTCCCTTAAATGTGAATCAGTTGCGAGCCGCTCGTCCCAGATGGTGTCTGATTCAGAGTCGGAACTCGACTGACTGGTTACTTCCGGGCTCCGATACTTTTTCATTAGGCTCCGGCTCCGCCCACTTCCCTTGCGGGCGGGCTGCTCCCCCCCCCTTGGCTCACCCCGCCTCCTGCGCGTGGGGGTGCTTGCCCTGTAAGGGCGTTTTTTCAGATGGCCGCTCTGATTGGTTCTCAGCCTCTCATTCGCATTCCCTCCTCCTTTCCAGTCGCCCCCGCCCCCTTTCTCCTTCTCGTTCTCCTCCCCCCTCTGTTTGACTTCCTGCTTCTTCCCGCCAGGAACATCTTCGCCCCGCCCTTCCCCTTGGGACTCGGCGACATATTGGGGCGCATAGGGCGGTGGTCTAACCCAGACGTCCTCAAACTCCGATCTCCCCACAGCGCTCCTAGCCTCCTCGGCTAACCCGCCCCAGAAAGATTTCGCTCGTTTCTGTCCCTCCGTAAGCAAGACGGAGTTCGGGGATTGAGGGGGCATGTCACCCTCTTGCGAATCTGTAGACTCAGCAGAGTTGCCATCGTCTGGTGAGTCTGCCGCGCAGATCTCCTGCGCTTGTATAGCTTTCTGTAAAGCCTGTGCAACTTTTCCCCAAGATTCAAAACCCTCCTCACAACCCGAGGACATCGCCTCCTCGGCTAACACTTCAGTGCACTCATCCCGCACTCCAGGGTGGGAAGTATCCACCGACTGATCAACGACCCCAACTCGTAAAAGCCTCGCAATGGCGAGAATAAAATCTTTGGGTAAATCTGATACGACCTTCACAAGGGTTTCCATCTTCCTTGTGGATGTGGGAGCGTCCTCCCCGCCGGGCTGGTCCCGCCGCTCCGGCCGCCGTTCACCCGTCCAGGCGATGATCCCGGGTTTCGGCACCACTTGTTGCCTCCAGGAGGCGCGGCGACCTAGTTCAGGAACGGCACGGCGGCCAACCCCAGACCGCTCGGGCCATCAGCTCACAGACACCAATGTGGTGGATGGCAAAATGGCGTTTATTGATAAGTAACACAACCTTATATAGCTGAGATTCACAACGTCACATCCGCCTGCTTACGTCATAGGCTAAACGCTATTGGCTATCAGGAGAGGGGGCCCTATTTTTCCGTACAGCGCGACATCTTCCGGCCGCCAGACCCTAACCAACCACAGTTCCTACACTCAGGATCCATGCTGTAGTTTCAAGGGTTATAAGGTCTATTAACATTCTGTTTTATCACAGCATAAGTAAAAAGTTTCATCTAAAAATCACCCTGTAAAGTAAGAGTTGGGAGGAACTCATAATGCATTTGGAGGAGGGGAAAAAAAAAAAGTCTGGAAAACTCCTTTCTTCAAGTGAGGACATCATTGCCTTGCAAACTATGGCAAGCCCAAGGAATAAAAGTGCACTATTTCTTTCCATGCTACATCTGCAGCAGTACGTGATTTAATGCACTGCCACCTTTGCCAAGCCTAACAAGAAAGGAGCTAGGTTGCAGTAGTTAATGTGATGGAGATTTTTCTCAGTTTTGAACACTTTAAGCAACAGTTTTGTCCCACAGTAATTCCTTTCTGTTAAAGATAGTAGAATTTATTCTTTCCTTAAGGTGCAGAGAACAGAATGAATGTATTGAATCAACAGAAACTTGAAACAGTCTGCTTTAGATTTATGGTCTCATCAGCTAGAATCGGGGGCTAACACAAGCCTGTGCTTGTCTCCTGAGTCTGTCAACAGAGGCAAAAGGACACAAAGCCACTTCTGCCCCTACATAATTCACTTTCCCTATCCAAACTGCCTGGATTTAGCTACAAAGCTTTAGCTTTTTCTGACGCATTGATCAGGGTGAGCTAGGACAACGGGGGGAGGGGCGGGGAGGACAGGACAGCAAAAAAGCCTTTAGCTAAGTGTTCGCCTTTATTATAGACTTAGGTATCTAAATGTAAAGGGGAGGTGAGAAAATCTTGGTGCTCTATCAAAATTTGTTTACTCCTAAGTAGTGATTTTTCTTTGACTTTCCTTTATTTCTACTGTCCTTTCCAATAAAGTAGTGCCTTCTGAGCACCAAAACGCTTCCCTAGGCTTTGGTTCTAGATAATGAAAAGCTGGTGGAGGGGTTTTTTAGTTAGCTGAAACAGCACTGTTCCAATTTTCTGAAAATGCTATTTTCATGATACGATTACGTAAACTGTAGCCTTTCTGCTATTTTTTTTGTTTGATTCAGTTAGTCAATTACTACAGTGATACTTAATTTGGTCTTAAGCCAAGGTCTTTTTATTGGATATTATTACAGGTCCTTAAAGCCAAAGTATCTAGATAAATTCAGTATAAAATATAAAACAAGTTCTCTGCTTTTAAATCATGAATTATGAGAGCATATTTGAGAGATATACATTGGGTTTTGTCTTCAAATGAAACACGGAAAATTGATAAATATACAGACATCAAGCTATTTGACTCCAACTTGTTCTGAATGATTTATGTACTGTTCCCACACCACTGCCTCAAACTGTCTTAGGGAGCAGAGTACAAAAGCACTTGATATCAGAAAACCTCCAAGATCTTTCTAGGGTATTTATGAGCCTAAATAATGAGTGGGCTTGTGCAAGGTAACTTACTACATGTTGAAGTCAGTAGAAGGTTGCTTGTTGACTCCAGCATGTTTTATGTCAAACACTGGAACAGGTTGCTCTGCAAAGCTGTGGAGTCTCTGTCCTTGGAAACAGTCAAAACCTGACTGTAAACTAACCTGAGCAACCTGCTGTAGTTAACCCTCCTCTGAGCAGTGCCTTCCAGCCTTTCTAGCATCAACTGTTCTGTGATTCTGTGTAAGCAAACAAAAAAAGTTTGTCTCATTCTTGCAATAGAAGAATGAGGAGATGAAACTGCAAAATCAAGTATTTAACAGAGGAGAGAAGGGAACTTGGCTCTCTTAAAGTGAATGTTATATTTATCTTGGAATAAATTAAGCTTTCCTGATTTATTCTGATGAAATGAGAAGTATAGGGATGACTTCAGGATCATTCCAGCAGGGGGTAAAGAAAGCTTACAAACCTCTATTATACTGCTGCTGCATATAACGGGAATGAGATTTGCCCTCCCTGCATGTAATTATTGTTTCCATTGGACACGTAGTGGGGACAGGCATCCTGGTTTTGATTGTCCTTGTAGGTGATAGATTAAATGTTGGCCCTGTCATTACCAGGTAATAACTGTTGGATTTACCATCTGTGAAATAAGGCAGTCTTACTCCAGTTGTCACTGGCCAGGGGAGCTTTTCTCTGTCTGCTTCCACAGCTGGATGTGATGCATCTTCTTGCTGATAGTATCAGCAAAGAGATCAAGCATAGAAATACCGTGGCCCAGACTTTGCGAGGTATTTCAGCAAGGTTCTTTGAAAAGACTTACCAGTGCCATCTTCAACAGCATGGAAGACTTATGTTTAGTGCTGTAAACCTTGTAAAGTCGGACTTAAGCTGAAGTGTATGTGTGGTTTATGGTCCCCTTAGAGCTCTTGCATGAGATCTGAAAGAATATTGTATCCAAATAACAATACTGCCTAGTTTGAAGGAGAAATTTTATGTTACAGCTCCTCTCCAAAAAGAAATAATTGTTCGTGATTCAGTGGCAGGTTGATGACAATCTCTGAAAGGACAGGCAATTAGCCTTGCAATAGTGAGTTGTCAGATTTTTTAGGACAGTGGGAGAATTGTGTCCTTCGGTGATCACTCGAAGCCCTGGACTCTTGCAGAGGTTTCCTTCTCAGTGCTGTGTTACAGGAGCCTATGCACACAGCAGCTACTTCCAAATGCTCTAGAAAATGCAGTTCTTCATGATTTCCTTCCCCAGCCAACGCTGTAATTACAATTTCAATCGTTAATGTAATCTAGAATTTCAGATGCATGCGGAGTTTACTAATCTAAATGCAGTCATGTTCAGTTAGTCTTGACATACCCCACCCTCTTGCATGGATTCGCAGAAACCAACAGTCTTGTTTTCATCTGTGGTGTGTCCATACACCCTCATTTATGCCCTGTCTTGGGTTCAGTCTTCCCATCCTGGTTTTTGTTGTTGGTTTCTTCCTCTGCTCTAAAGGGGTAGGAGTAGGCCTTTATCTCCCCTTTTGGGATTCGAAACAGCATTGTCTATCCCTTCATTATCAATATCCAGTTCTGGTGCCAGCTTTGGATGACCTTGATGCCACCTCTTTCACGCCACTTTTTTCATATTGTTTTGCACCGCAGAAGTGTAGCGTATTGCTTCAGAAGTGGTGTCAGCTCTGTGCTCCGTGTCCAACAGGGGCACTTGCTTTGCATTTTGTCTGTCTCCCAGGTCTGCAGTGATTCTGGCATTCATTTTCAAGCAGTTCCTGTTGTCGGCATCAGCAGCAAGTGGGTGTAGCATTTTTTGAAAGCCCATGGGAACTATCTAGCATACCAGGGCATGTGTGGCCAGTGCTGTACAGAGCTTTGCTAACTAGATATGGGTGCGCAAATAGTGCCAGTGTCGCTAGCAGAGAGTGCATGTGCCCTGTAACGCCAGGCTTGCAGGGAGATGCCATGGGAAGGTGTTGTCTTCACCTGCAACAGGGTGAATTTTTTGACTCTCAAATATGTACCCAACCCATTAGCATAGGTCATGAACGGAAAGCGGTATGGGACGTTTCTCCTGTGCTTGCTGATGGGCTAAACTCCTTGCTTGGGACGTAGGGAGCAGCCCAGCTCAGTAGCAAGTATTTACCTCTATTTCCTCCCAATTCCTTGTTGGTGAGATTGCTTTCTGCATGAAGTCTTATCTAGCAGGAAAATGTAAGTAATGTCTCTTCTGCCATTTCTAATGCTGGCAGACAGTGTTGTAATAACCTGCAAAAATGGGATAGAAATTGAAAAACTGGGAACTAGATCAAGTTACAACATTGTGTGAATTGGTGCGAGGACTGTTGCTGTTCTGCAGTGTTGTTTCAGTTAAAGGTGATATTAAGGCTGCCAAATGCAAATTGACCGCCAAGTACAGAATTTCACAACCAGGTACTTGGAAATAGGTCTGTTTGAGGCACATGTAATGTCCAGCCTCCGCTGAGTTCCAGTGTCCTCCAGATACCTTGGTTCTGTGGAGACCTCCAGGTCCTGTCCTTTAGCTCTGCCTTGCCAGCCTGGGTGAAAGTGAGAGATAGCTCTTGGTGCACAGAAATCAAGAGTAGGCATAAATTTTTGTGCTGGATTGGGCTTCTGTGGGCAGAGGCTCTTATATGGTGGGTGTTTGCAGTAGGTCTCTCACTCGTGGGCCTTCTGGCTTCAACTGGCAACTCCCAATGTTTATTCCCAGTGCACACAGTGGGAAACTGTAAGAACAGAACTGCTCCTTAAAGAAGGTGATGTTTATGCTCTTCCAGAGGTACGAGGGGAGTGGGTGTTAATGTGCAGGTGAAAACAACCTGCACCAGAGGTAGCCCTCTGCTGTGCAGGCTTCTTCTCCAGCTTTGTGCAGCTCCAGCTCATTACTCGTGTAGGAAAACATATAATTTAAATAGTTTTCCTGGTTTGCTTCACAGTGAGCCTGGGTTTATTTCCTCTCACATGAAGGTATGCATGAAAGGTAGTATACATCTGTACTTGAATTTGGGCAGGTTTAGGGTAGTTAGCTGGTCAGTTAAACAGCCTGATTTCTAGACAAGCCAAACTGTATTTCCTGAAGCACTGGATTTATTTTATTTTTAAGATTCCCCATCCCCCTCTCCATCATGTCATGTGCAAATTAGTCCTTCAGAGAGTAATTTGAAAACAGGGGCTTATGTGTGACAAGAACGTACGATGTGAAATGTGTGGTACTTTTGTTTTCAGTTAATTAGAAACCTGAGATCTCTCATTACTAATAAAGCTTCAGGTTTCTGTTCTTTGAAGCAGACAATTTTTCAATCAGGCATAATTACTGAGAAAAGCTCCTTGGCTGGATCCATTAACTTCCCCTCCTGGTTTTTTTTCCTCTCCTTTTCCTCATGCCTTGGCCTGGAGACAGTAAAAGATATGGCAAACCTCCAATAATTACCTGAATGGCAGACATTTAATAGCTTTATAATGTATCTGAGTGAAGGTTATTAAATCTGCTATACTGAGCTTTTCAGCTACAGCTATTTTATTCTCTCCCTATGTAGAACTTTAAAAAAATCTCTGTGCAAAAGGAAAAGTATTGCTTTCCAAATACATGTTAATTAATTGTCCATTTGTATTGATGCTGGATATAATTAATGAAAAATTCTTATAAAGTGCCTGCCTTTGAAAGGTTTTCTGGATAGATCACCAAATGTAAATGCCTCCTTATTGTTACAGATTGCCTGCTTTTGTGTCAATTTTAAATTGTTGCTTTCTCCTGAGCAGTGAGAATTTATGTATTTCGAATTACTTCCTTGGAGCTCATCACTTCAGAAACATTAGCACCCTTGTCTATTTGTAACCTGCCTTTTTATGTTCTTGAGTATAACTCAGAGTCCACAATTAACTTCCTGGTTTTATGGGTTGGTGTAAAACTGCTGAAGTAAAATATCATTGCCTGAGAATTTAGCATAGGATGTACTGGTGAAAGAAACTCCTCTTGGAACAGGCCCGGTTTTTTTTCTAGGTTAGTATAAGAACACGAGAGGAATGACTTGTGATAAGACCTGGAAGGAGAAATACTGCAGGCATTGCTGTCATTGCAAACGGTGATTATGAACGACCTTAGAAAAGTGATCCAGCATAATTCTGAGAACCAAGATGCATAAAAATTTTCTGTCTTATCCATTACTGAGTAAATCCTGATGGCATAATATCCAGGTGTCTTATGCATGGCTTTTCAAGGTCTCTATTATGGTACCAGCAAAAAATGTTATTGGAAAGGGACTTAAAATATCTTTGTGTATCTACAAAGAGTGCATTAGTTGGTGTTAGACAAGGGTCCAGCTTAATGCAAAGTGGGCTTAAAATTCCTGTGGTTTAAGCAGTATTTAGTGTGGCTTAAAATAAACAACATATAGGTATGTTTATAACTTTACAGCATGCTTCTGAAGCTCTAGTTTAACTTCAGTGCTGAAAACCACTGGACTGTGGAATAGATTTCATTTAAAATCCAGGCTTCTGGAGGGGCCCTGGCCTGGGAAAGTAGGTCTGAGTCATTTTAAGGAAATAACTTAATCTGTTTAAATCTACTTCTTTATTGGGGGTACCCAAAAATACATGCAGGTGCAGGAATGAAGGCAAGAGAATTCTGTTCTTCTGTCCCAAAGGTGACTTACTCTTTTCCGAATGTGTTATTGAACTTTTGCATTGAATGGATGTAATCAATGTCAGAGCAGAAATAACTATTCCACCTCGATGTGCACAGATAGTTTGGGAGACAGGAAATTTTGAATCAGTATAAACAAAGTGACCAGTTTTTAGGCTTTTTTGTAACAGTGCTGAGAATACACAATTTGGTTATCTTTATAAGTAACTTTAAATTCCTCCTGATGTGTGTGTTCTCTCCCTCTCTCTAATATTCTTACTTAATAAAAAGCAGACAACAGAAACCTTGTTGATGTGCCTAAAAAGTACATTTGGGTTTTTTTCGAAATTTCCTCCAATTCAAATCTGCCATTTTAAACCCCACAGGCATGACTGGTCTGGTACATTTGGTACAAAGCATGACAGCTCTCCTAAACAATACCTTAATGGTTAGAAAATTGGATTGGGATGTTTGAGATGGGAGGTAAAATCCCCTTCAGCCTGTGCTCACGCATGCACCGTGTGCTGTCTCAAGGGTCCCCTCGGCATGCTTCCCACCCTGCGCAGTTATTGCCGTCTGTTGGTTTCACCCTCTGACTGCCCTTGCTGCTGCTTCCAAGGGAAGAAAAGAAAGCAACCAATGGAGACACAATATCTAGTAGTTTGTATAAAAGTTTGTCTTTTAAGGCAACCCCTTTATTCTGCTGATGTGTCTGTTAGCTGTCTGTCTTCCTCTGAAATGAAGTGAGCTTGCTCTCTGCTCTTTGGGTGATGTGTTGGTACAGTTCTCGGCAAAAATGTAGTATTTGCTTGTCCCTATTGCTACAGGAATCATTATTGCTAATCCACTTATGTGCTTTTCCTGTATTATACCAGAGTTCACTCCAAAAGAGTCTTTTGAAGAGAAAATAGAATTTGCAAATTCTATTTACTTTTTTTCACTCAAATGAGTAGCTTCCCAATGAAGTTAAACCTTTTATTGTTCAGAGAAGAATTTGTGGGTTTTGCATCAGCTCAACAAACAAAATGCTCAGCCATGAGATACAAGGATAATACTGCTTTCTCCTTCAGTGTTTATTTCCCTTTTAACAGTCTACAGCCTTAGTGCTTCTGCGGGATGCTTTGTTTTGTTTTCCCCATGGTTGTCATGTTTTTTCTCTCTGCAAAGTGAGAATGGCTTTGTGGGTATTTGCTTGAGTAAAAGCAAAGGACCTCAAGAACTGCCCTGCAAGTTTTAATGAGCTGCAGTCTGCCTGTGTCGTGCTCAGTTTTGAGTCCAAGAGCGATCGTTGTTTAGCAGAATTTCAAATAGATTTATGAAATTACTACTTGAAATGAAATCCTACTGGGAGAACCTGCTGCTGGCCTCTGCTTTGTCTTTGACTATGCTCAGTATCATCTGCAGGGGTAACAGAATTGATCTTGTTGGGTAAAAGCAGATTTAAACAAGGAGTACCTGACATTAGGCTGTGGTCCTCCTACCTCCAGAAGTATTTGGATGTAGATAAATGCTTTAGATCCATCCTGGTTTTTTGAGCTGCTTATTGAGGCTATGGCAGGCTATCTCCTTATTTTTAACTTTTTTCTCTGACTTCGGCATGCATTTTTACTCAAGGTTCGTTCAGTAAATTGACACATTTCTTGTAAGAAAGGCAGGCATCTCAATTTAGGATTAGAAGAAGAATCAACATAAGTTTGGCTGGCACATATGGTGTGGATAAACTGGCTTTTATCTGATGTTTCTCTTCTTTCCTTTTTAGCGTTGATTTACTGTTCAGTTTTTACTATTTCCTCCTGTCCGTCGTTGTGTGTCCCTCCCGCCCCCCCCCCCCCCCTTCTCTCTCCTGTTTTGAAGCTTTCTAAAGGATAAGACTTTCAAGAGCAGCCAAGGAATAGTGCAGAGTTCAAATCAGTTATTTTTTTAATGGATTTAGGAACAAAAGAAAAATAGATGTTAGTGAACAAGTCATTGAAAACAGCATTAAAATTAAGAGAGAACAAAATAAAGGCAAAGTTGTGTATCAACCTGAGCCTGAATAATTTGCATTAAGGGGTTCAGGTAAGACAGTGGGAAGAAGGCAGTGTACCAAACTAAGACGCTTCACAACTCAGGAAACCTGGCCCTGGCTTCCCTTCAGGGCTCTGGGAAATGTTCCCTTGCTTTCTCTCAATTTCCTTATTAGGGCTTTCTTTGTACAATATTCCAAAACTATAGGTGAAAGCTCTATAATAGTAGTGGTAATTATCTCCTGGTTGGTATTTACATAAGATGAATTTCTACCTAAAGAATTTGTCCATTTTTTTTTTCCTTTTGCAGCTATTGGTTTCTTCCATAGTTTGTGTGGACATTTTCTCCCATTTCTTAGCCATTTGCTAAATTTTATGCACTATATAAATTTAAAGCCCATTTAAGCAACATTGTCTACAAACCATATCATCTAGAATTGGAAAAAATATCTGCAGACGTACTACAAAAGGGAGGTTCTCAGGACTTATTTCCATTTCATTGTAGCTGGGAAATGGAGACCTTCGTGTCAGCTTTGCTTCTCAGGAAATAATCCTGTACTAAAGAAGACCGAATTGCAGTGCCTGTTCAGAATATAGCCAGTGTGTGTTTTCCTAGTTAACAGATAGAGGCTAAGACAGATTTTGTGACTTGATTTATAAGCAGAAATGAAAGCAAAACCAGCATTTTGTGGTTTTCCTTCTCTTTAATGCTAAGAAAGAAAGGAGGCAGAGAGCTGAGCTGATAACTTAGAAAAAATTTACTGTGAAAGGGAATTCAGCACTCCCGCTCTCCATCAGGGGTTTTCAGGCAGAGCTGAAGTGCTGCTCTCCTTACACTCTTTGAAAACATCAGGCTTCAATATTTGAGCTTGGATCCAGTGATGGGCAGATAAAAAGGTGTGACTTAAGGCTTCTTGTACCTGTCTCTTTGTCTTTGCTGATGTTTCTAAGTATTGAGCATATGCTGTGTTGGTAGAGCAGAGTCTTGGAGAAGCTTTTAAAAACACCTCTAGATAGTGCATCCAGAATGTTTTGATACACAAAGGTTACCCTGCACAGAGGTTTGTGCTGCCAGGTGTTGCCTTGACCTGGAACGGTTCATCAATAGTTCAATATCATGTTCAGACTACTACATAAAATTACCCATATTTAGTGTAATGGCAGCTGGCCCTAGGCAAACCTGCCAATTGCTGAGTCCCTCCAGCTTTCCTTGGAGCGGAGATGACCGTACAATGTGGGTCAGCTTCAGAGTGTTCGTGGAGACTGTGTAGCAGTTGAACTAGACGTCTCTTGCTGGGTCTTACCTTTCCCACCTTTTTCTGCAATTAGAATTAGCTGGAAAGCAGAGGCCGGGAGGAGAGATGAATGAAATGAGAACATGCAACTTCTTAATAAATTAGATTCAAGATAATTAATTGGCTAATTACAGGAACTTGTTAATTCCCCGTTACAGGAACTACCTTCCCCCGATGGCATCTTTTGTAACTGATTTCTTTATTAAAATGGAAATGTTGGTCTATGCCTCCTAAAGTCACAGCAAACCCATATCACAGCATGCCCAGCAGCTGATGTCTTACTGAGCACCATGACCTAAAGGGGACACTGGTTTGGGCAGTCTCTGAAGTGGAGTGAGCTGAAAATATATTTGTTTCCTACCTCCTGGTAGAGCAGGGCAGAAATGTTTTTCAAGAAACCTTCTTCAAAATTATGCCAAGGAGACTTGGGGAAGGAATCTAGTCTTATCCCAAATGAATTCCTGGAAGACAAGTGTCCTTGGCTGCTTGTGAGGAAATCAGCAGTGATTTGCCAAGCTCTGAGATGCTGAAATTCATATAAAGAGGTTAAGATTTTGTGACATGTAGTTATTTGCTTGGGCTAAGGCCTGCATTGATACTAATGGATGTCTTGGGCTTCAATTTGTTGTATTGTATGTTTCACATTGACCTTTCCTCTACCCGTGTATCACCTTATCAGCCCTGCTTCAAGACTCTCTAAATGCCCCCATACTGTAACTTCCTAGTGTTTCACAGCACTTAGCACACTTATTCTCATAAGAGCCCTCTGAGGCAGTGCCATTAGCCCTCTTGCAAAAGGGGGAGCGAAGCGCAGAGCTCAGGGTGGATGCTCACCTCCTTTCTGGGCCCCTAAACACACTGGGGCATCTTGGTGTCTGTGGCTTGGCCATGGTTTCACAACTTCTCTCCAGGAGAGCCACCAGGTTTCTGAAGTATCAGGCTAACATCCACTACTTCTCTTTTTTTGTGACTCCCTGTTAGTAGCAAGCAAGGGCTGACACTGACCATCTATCAGTTAAATTCTTTTAATGGGTTGAAGCAATATGTGAGTGATGACCCAGCAGTAACTGGCAATGACGGAGAACGAAGTTTCAGCCAAGCAAGACTGAACATCAAAGAAAAAATGTCAATTCCAGTATCAAAGTGGTGTTGACTTAGATGTGCCCGAGAGAAAATAAAGGGAATAGAAATAGAGCACCACCCCCAAAGCCAAACTATTGGTATAGGGGTTTTATGGACAGTCAGGCAGAATACAGGTATACAGAAAAAGACTTCACGTACCTCCCATCCAGTTCTCATTGCCAGTTCTGGTGTATCTGCAGCCAGCCCCCACCAAGTCGCAGTGGGGCCTCTGATGCCCTTATGACTCATTTGTGTATGTCTGTGATACAAAGCATGAAGAGTTTATCCTGCTCCGCTGCTGCCTGGCTATGAGTGGGGGAGTCTCCATTCTTTCCTTTCAGCCCACCGAGGGAGAGAGGTATTGAAGAAATTGCTCCTGGGAAGGCTCAAGCTCAGCTTTGACAATTCCTCACAATGCAAGGTGCAGTCCTTCACCTGTGAATGGCATAGCTTTCCTTTCAAGTAAAGCCCCTGTTTAAGATTTGTTGGTTCAGCTTTTGTGGCACGGTTAATTCCCCTGTCTCTGTGCTTTGGAGTTGTAGCAGAGACCAGAGCAAACCCTGAAATGACATTGTGCCATTAAAGTCAATTGAGTGTCTGTGCAGTTAACATCACCATAAACAAGTGATAACCAGAATCCTCAGCTGACGCTTAAACTTTAAGGCTGCTGTATGGCATTTCCAGGTCTATGTGCTGTCTAATGCCCCCTCCGAGCACAATTACTGTATAAACTGAACTGAATGTATTGAATAAATATGCTAACTTCACCTTCTCTTTCTAGAGTTATAACAGTGAAATTTTTAGTAGATTTGAGTTGATGTTATTTGAGAAGATGCTATTTCTCTCTTAACTGACTCTCCAGGCACTCTTCCGTTGTTCAGGAAGATAGATGTATATATCCCCCACTGGAAAATAGTTTATACCCAGGTCTGAAGAAACCTAAGTATTAATGCTTGCTCGTGCTTATATTCTAAGAGCTACAGACTACCTACTTGGTATTCAGGAGAAATGCACAAGAATCAAAGTTTTGTGCGTGTTAGCATAAAAGATTCTAGCTTTGCAATCTGGGAAACAAACCAGACACTAGCAAATTCCTTCCTGTCAGATCAATTATTTAGTAGAATCCAAGCCAATTTGCCTATGTGCTTAGGTGTGAAATCAAGTGGTTTTCCACTTTCCTGTTTTGATGATATTGGAGCTAGCAACTGAATCGGGATTAGTGTACTTTGTGGAACTGGATGATTTGAGAGTCTTGCAAGCAGTGTTCAGGCTCACATAGCTTCACATATTCACAAATATATTTATGTATTTTTTTCCCCCCAAAAAAAGTAATTGTGATGTATGGGTTTTTCCATGATGCCTTAAGATACAGATGCACATATTTGTTTTTAATCTAAAAACAATCCTTCTTGTAAGTAGCCCATACAGCTGAAATGGTGAAACTATGCAGAAGGATGCTAATCATGCCTTTCAGTTATAGGCAGTGGCCTGTCTGTAAAGGCTACCTTTCTGATAACCAAGTATTACACAAAACGCTGGGCATGGAGGGTAGAAAACAGGGTGTTTTCTCGGCATACAGCATCTAGCTTCCCTCAAGCAAACTAAACCTTCGTATAGTTGCTGAAATGGTTAAACTTGCATCACCAAAGTGCTGTAGTTCTCTAAGAAGCCTAAACTGGCAGAACGATTTCATGATCTGCCAGAACTGGAAGACCACCTCCCTGCCTTCATTTCCCAAATGCTTTTCCTGCATGCTTTTCTTTTTCTGCAGAGAAGCATCCTTCAATTTTCAAGGCCAGCTGGAAATGCCATACTGCTCAGTACTTCCGTATTGAGTGAAGAGTTAAGTGCTTGGATGTTGTGCCATCTGTTTTTTCTCTCTGGAAATGGCAGAGATGTATCTAGAGATACATCTCTAGAATTCATATCAATACTTTTGTTCAAAATTTTTAAGCTGTAACCGGAGGGATAAATCTTACAGGAAAACAAGTTTATTGTAGTACATGGTTTCCTGATGATTAACAAAAGAGTTAATCATAATTAGCTACTTGCTGTGAATGTAAAATGCTTAAGGATAGAGAAAGTTCCAGCCAAGGATTTTTCAATGTACTGAAGAGTGTTTTGTGTTTTAGATTAACTAAACTATCATCTCCAATACCTCCGGACATAATTTGGCATCATTGCTAGATTTTGGGTTTGTTCTTTGCCTGAAAGAGCTCCGAACAGAATAAGTACCAACAACTGAAATACCCTTTCATTTCTTCTAAATGTATTACCCTCTAGGCCTGAGCTATGATACATTTGAGCAGCAGCAAAGCACCCACTGATGTATCCAAACTGATATTTAGTTTAATAATGGCAATTAAGCATTGCACTTTTTTTTCACAAGAATGTACCTTGCAATTAATAAGCTGCAGTTTAATTAACTTGCGGGAAGGGAGGGAAAAGTAAGATGTCCTCTATCATACTCTTTCCCTTCAATTAGAATGTGTTCCAATCAGCAAATTGACAGGAATATTTAAGTAGAGACAGAGGTTTATTAAAATCTCCAGTGAATACTATGGACTACCATAAAAATATCCAGTTAATTGATATGGACATATTTAATCAACTTTTCCTTAAAAAGCTCATTGGGTAGTCAGGTATAATGTTCTGAAGAGCAATGATCTTCCTGTGCTTGAACTGACCAAAACTTAGATTGACACTGGAACTGGACCAGCACAATTGACAATGGGATTTGGCCTTTCATCTTCATACCTTGCATGCTGTGTATTTGATTTTTATTAAGAAATGGCATAGTACAAATTACATATGTAAATGACCATGTGATGAGTTTTTTTATATGTGTATAGACACACACAGGGTAAACTGTTTGGCTCACAGCACCAACGTTAGTATTGTCCTACAGTATAGTAGCTGCCCCTGGAGACCTCTTTGGTAGGAGTCTGTGTAATTGCCATTTTTCTGCAGACATTGGAAGAAACCCTCCAGTCCCAAGGTCCAGCACTTTTAAAATGCACTGTCCCTCTTTGCTGGACCCTGGTTTTGTCCCATTTGACACTGGGATTAGCCCAAGAGATACGCAGCTCTCTTACTTCAGATAAGTGCCTCTGTGATAACATCCAACAAACACTTTCATGCAGCTGAACGTTTCTTTTATCAAGAGCTGGCTCTCAAGTGTCTTATACTTTCTTGGAAAAAAAGTTGGGCTTTGAGTTGTGCATGTTGAGGACTTTGAAGAAATTCACCTTTTTCCCCCCCAGCTATACTTCTGATATCATCTTCAACCATGGAAACACAACTGTAATACACAGATATTCAGGAGGATTGTGGGTTATTGGGGGAGTGTTCTAACTGCTGAGGTGTGTATGACACATAGTGCGCCCCAAAAAATGAATATTTACAGACCTGGGATGCACTGTGTACAAATCATTCTTTCACCTGTGCTGCCTTTTCCCAGGTGTGACATTATAGCCATAAATCTACTTCAGTTTGCTTCTGCCCTTGAATTTCAGCTTAAATTCTGAATGTAAATCTACTTGCAGAAAACCCCTGGCACCTTCGTTATCCTGACTGCTTTTTTTCTATGCACCTCATATCTTTTGATGTACTTTCAGCATTTTACTTCCTGATCTCCTGGTTTTATTGAAGGGCTTATCTCTGAGGTTGACTCTTTCCCGTGTTGTCCTTGCAGTTCCCCTGTACAGACCATATATGCTGTTGCTATATTGTTTTCCTTTTCTTTTCCTCCGCTGTATGACTGGTAGCAGCAATGTGGGAGTGAGTAGGATGTGGGCTCCATCACCAATGTCCAGCTTGTTTGGGAATGGAATATTTTTAGACACACAGAAGAGGCTTGAAGGACATTAATTATCTCGGGCTACTGCTTAGCTTTAACATCCTAAGCATAGTTTCTGTCATGTGCACCTGTATTGCAGCTCTTCAAGTGCTTTGTTGATCAGACCTTCATATTTCCATGAATGTCAGCCTATTTGTGCTGTGCCCAGAAGCAGAATTTAAACAGTGGTGCCACTAGAGGAGCAGTTAAACTATAATTCATAAATCAGAGGCAGTCTGGTAAACTCTGGAGAGCTGACCCCTATACCGAGTGCAAGCTATATGAAACTGCTGTCACGCATCTAATAGTTGGAGCTGTGCTGGCAGAAGCAAAACCATCCCCCTGTTCAGAGAGCCCTTCAAAAGTTCTGCCTACTTTCTGTGTATTTAGAACTCCAGCATAAACTTCTTTTTTAGTTTTTGTTTGTCTATGTTATACTTTACAGACTTGATATTACTTCTTTAGAAAGTTTAACTTCAGACATTGACTTTATAAATTGACCTTTTTGTTCTTGGTTTCTGTTTCATTGTAAAGCATTAATTGCTGAGAGTTTTGCTACTTGGCCCAGGTTTCCAAACATTTCCAGGATGATGTGATTTGAGACTATGATGTATCTAAAATAGTTTTGTACTATTTCATAATTCACTGTGATGTATCTAAAATATGGTTAGTTTTGTACAGTTTCATAATTCCTTCATGAGTTTATTAGTCTGATCTCCTAGTTGTAACCTTATTTTTGTGGCAATATCTTTTGCAGAATAATTATGCAAATAACTAATTAAATCTTTCAAGCTGAGGGGAGAACAGGAATACAAATTACAGATGATAAAAACTTAAGTGCAAGTAATGCATAGATGGTACAATGAGGATGAGATGCCCATAAAGAGTCAGAGACTATTTAAAGATATTTCCTCATACAACAGATCAGTAAGTGAAAGAAATATAGGCTTATTTAGAAAACCATGTGCATGTATTCATTGCTTGAGGCCACTTAAAAGTAAGAAATCCAGAACAGCATGACAAGTGGTGAGACAACATGGTTTAAGTGACAGGCAAAGGAACAGTTGTCTTCAAGCGGAGAGTGTTGTTCAGTGCCTAAGCCTGTAATACATATGTTGTAACTAAGAAAAATGTATGAGATTATCTTTACTGGGCCATATTTTGCATAATTCTCATGCAAAAATAAGAGCATATTTTAATAATCCACGAGAGTATGAGGAAAAAAAATGCACCAGACAGACTGATTCTTCAGTTCACTACTTAAAAATAAAGGGAAACGGGTAAATAAGGGGGGAGAAGCCAATGCCTTGATTGGAGACCACTGGAACTGTGATGACTGTATGGCTGACTAAATTACATGTACCATACTGGAATGATGGGAAATGTAATCATATTCCTTAGTACACTCTTTAAATAACTACATAGACCTTTAATGAGATGAAGAAATGAGGTGCTAATCATCTGCTTGGCACAGGTGTCACCAAGAGAGTTGTAACTTATGGCACTCAATGTAGTTCCATGGCTTTTCAAGAGGGATGCAAACTGCTTCTGAAGGCCAGGCTTCCTGGCATTCTTCTTCCTTCTCCAAACTTGCAACTGTTCCTACAAACCTCTCAGAGTTCCAAAAGTTAAATTTCTTTACTGTCTTTTCATGATTACTTGGATTCTGTTGCCCTCAAGACTAGTGCAAAGTCCCACTGACCTTAAAGGTGCAAAGCCACCCTTCTGTCTCTGTGCATTCTTATAGGCTGAATCACGTATGAAGTCTTGAGTAGCCAGGCAATGTGTGAAACGTTGCCAAAATGTATTTTACAGCTCCTGATATTTCTAATCCTGTTCTGCAGTCAGACGTGCAGCCGTCAGAGCTATGATCCAAACCAGCACTTTCTTTGCTTGCTGATGAGACCGCATTGGAAGATAGCCTTGATGTTAAGCCCTCAGAAAATGCTCCCTTCTATGCATTTTACAGTTGGAACTTTGAAATAATAGGTAACTTTGACTGGCCCACTGATACAGGAAACTAAACTCTCTGCATCTTAGTTGAAAGTGCTTTGATGAGATGGGGAAGAGCCTGTACTGTTGGCCTGTAGCCTAGCCCTTCTTGGGATAATTAAAAGGTTTTGGATGGCAGCAATGGAGAACAGACTGCAGGAAAATGACTTGGTCCATGCTCAAGGGCTTTCTCTAAAGAACACACTCAAAAGCATTTGCTTTAAATGCTGCCTTGCAAAGAGCAGCCTATATGTTTTTTCCCCATGGGCAAAAGCTGGACAGCTTGGAGGAAGGCTTGTGGCTTGCAGGTGACGCTATGCATGCACTGTTGAAAGATATGTATTTTTATAACAGACGAGGCAGTGGCTACGAGTGGCAGTGTAGGAGATCTAGATTGAACATCAGGAGAAATCTCTTCTCTAGAAGAGTGATGCAGCACTGGCGTGAGCAGCTGTCTCGGAGGTGGTAGTCTATCCTTGGAGGTCTTACTGTCTTGACTAGTCTGGCAAGTGCTGTGCTGGCAGTGAGGCAGCTCTTACTCTGGCCAGCAGGTTGGAGTAGATGGTATCTGGTATTTCCTCCAGCTAACATTTCTGTAAAATTATGAAGTACCTGGAGACACCAGTAGATTCACATAATTTTAGTGAAACCCCCCATAACCAGCTCCCTATTCTCTTGCTGTGACTGATGTCAAGAGAAGATTCATCAGGGAGAGGAGTGTGAGAGTAGTAAAGCGTATGTGGTGCTGGATGGTTTTACTGATTTTATCCCTCAGGGGTTTTTCCTTTACCAATAAGGTTGGAATATGCAAAAGACCTGGTCAGAAGGAACATCAGCAAGTTGACATTCATTGGAAAGGTATGATACTTGTTATTGTAGAAACTGTAAATAATAAATGCGGTTATGTCAAATAACTGGGTATGACTGATGTTAAGCAATTTTAATTTTTAACCTGTGATTCATCCTGCATCACTTTTCTGTGATGCAAACTTATGATCTTCTAAGTCTTTGGGGGGGAAAAACCCTACCTGTTTATTGTCATTCTCATATGCTTAATTCAGTATGAATCTGGAAAAACAAACCCCATTAGAAAAAAAGTCTGAGAGCAGAGGTTCTGCATTGTTAATCATCACTTTCATTAAAACTGGGAATGAAGCTGTGACAAGCTGATGCCCATGGGAAATATATAATATGGGGGAAAATCCATCTATGATGAGAAAAATCACTGCAGCCTGACTTGATAGCAGAGGCTTTTAGCTTTATGCCTCTTTTACTGTTCAGGTTCTGGAAGCAGTTATCGCCAGCACCACAAGTGAGGGGTCACGTCTCCTCTTGCTTGTGGCAGAAATCCAGTAAGCAAGACACTGCGACTGCAAAGCATATCTGTCTTCTGGAGATTGTGGTTTTTAACAGCTTCTTTTGGCTGCTCTTTACTGCCATCAGTTATGTGTATTTGCTGATGAGAAGAGTGCTTGCCTCCGAGTATGGGTTCCAGGGGAAATCCTCAGCTGCATGTGGGGCTCAGCGCAGGGTGGCTGGATGGACTGGTGCAGTGCCATTTTCCCTGTGTGGGGAATGAGCCTCCAGTATAATTGAAACATCAGGTTTTATATTTTTGTGCACAGTTTCAGGTTGTACATAGCCCCATCCCTGTCCCTCCCAGATCTGTTCTTCACATTATATCCCCTGGTTCAGTGTTCCTTATTTCAGACTTGAAATACCCTCTTGTGCTGTTTCTTCTTTTAAGTTTTCACTTCCTCTCCCCTACTCTTCTTTTCCTCACAGCATGTGTCCTCCTCAATTTTCGTTGTCTGCTTAAAAAGTAGGACAATGAGAAAAGTCCTGCAGCCTTTCCCTATGTCCCCTCCTAGGATGGCTGAGGTTGTTAAGTAGTTGCTAGCAGTTCATCCAGCCTAAACAACAGCACTGAAAAGAAAGCAAGTTCGGTGCTGGAGAACTTCCTTGGCTCAGTCCTGAGAGCAGCCGTTGCACTTCTGCAAGTTTGATAGTGATCTGTGATCTTAGAGGAGGCTGCTAGTTTTGGTTTTGCTGCTGTGGTTCATGCAGCTCTGTTGGCTCACAAATAAAAATCTAGAGAAATAGGTGAAAACCAGTTAAACAGAAGGAAAAAAAGTGCAATAGAGCCTGTCTGAATTCCTGTCAATGATATTTAATAGTTGGGAGAGATTCTTATTACCCTTTACATTAATTATATTTTGCCTTGATTGTATACTACCCAATTTCAGACACGTGTGCCTGTGAACTGTGGTTCAAGTTAGTCCTTCCAGGTTACATGTTTTTTTCACTAGTTGCTGGTCTTCTCACAATTTGTAGCTTGATAAGAGGCTTGCTTTAACTTTGACCTGTGTGTGCATCATTAATGCTCACCAGCTTTTGCCATCAAGAGGTCCAGAGTAAGGCAAAGTCCTTCATTCAGCAGTTTCTGGTAACTTCAAGGCAGAATGTTCTTGTCTGTACTTCCAACCGGCCTAGAAAAAGTCAGTAATGATGTATTGGATTTCTGGAATATTTCAAAGATATTCCTGCATTTTTCAAAGTTGGCAGTGTGAGTTGTGCTAATAGGCTCACAGAAGGCTGGGAATCACTAGCTCAAAACAGTCCTCTTAAGGGGAAAAATGGTGGGGTTTTCCTGCTTCTCTGCATAAATATTTCCATGGGTCCTTAGACCCAACATCATACCATTGCCAGCGAGCCGGGAGATGTTGACAGAACAAAGGTAGTAGCTCCTTCACATGAATCAGAAGAATTGAACTAAGGGGGGAATTTCTGATGGAATTATAGCTGGTTTTGTTATAGCAGAACAATTTATATTATGTCAGGACAAGGGTTCATCTGCCGGTTACTTCCCCGCATTCACACAGTGAGGAAATGGCAGACTGAGAAACTGAGCTCCTTATTCCCAGCTCCCTGTGCAGCACTAACAGAAAAGCATCCAAATTTCTGTATTAGCTGAACCAACTAATGAGACATTTGTGGTTCACCTATCGTTATACAGAATGTATCTCTAGTGACAAAAATAATAACTGGTAATTAGCCAGAACTTCCAAAAACATTCCTAGCTGGTGAATAACTGCTGGGAAACACAATTGTGATATGAAGCCAAATTAATTTGCAGGCAGAGGGGTCAAGGTGGAATTGTAGTGGTGCAAATGGGAAGGGACCTGAGCTCATTGTCACCAAATGGCTGTCAATTTAACGGGACATTGCTTGTACTTTAGATGGGGCCCTAAACTGTCAATTACTTAAATATCAGATTTGCTAACTTATAGCATAACTTTTTTGAAATTGTAGTCAGCAGCTATCAATCAATGGCTTTCCACACAATTTGCAGATGGCACAAATCACTTAGGGCTACTCAGATCCAGAGAAGTCTGAGAAACACTGAAGGGGCTTAATCACCGGTGGTGAACAGGGCAGATGAATGACTGTTGACCAAGGCAAGGTGATAAAAACCTGCCATTTAAGCAGTTAATATCATTGCTCGAGACTAGGTAACTTAAAATCACTCATGAGAAAGGCCTAGTTTTCATTTTGGTTTGTTTAGCTTAAAATCAAAAAGGCAATAAAACCACTAACTTCATGCATGCACAAAAGAAATCATATTGGATAAATATGGAATAGTAATTTCATACTTTTGATGTTGTAGCCACGTGCAATACTGTGAATGATCTCATTATGCCATTTCTAAAATACAACAGAAGTGGAAGGGCTTCAGAGATCTGCAATGAAAACAGATTTATGGACAATAGCCATGTGAGAAGCCTGTTCAGGACTGCTAAGTATCAGAAGATCTGTAAACAGAGGTGTTCTAGAGATACTTGCAATAATGAACTGTACAAGAAGAATCAATCCGATGTTCCTGCTTATTCCTTATCATAACACAAGAGCAAAGGAATATTCAATCAAAATGACACAAATTTAATATTTAGGGTTTTATACCAGGCTAATCATAGAATACCACTGGAGTTTTCTGAAAGGTGTGGGTAATGAGAACATGTCATGCTGCATTTGTTTTGAAACAAAGCGAGGGCACAAATTCTCCTCTTTGAAAGCATAAATGTGTTCCAAATAGCTTGGTCACTGGGAGAAGCTTCTGCTGTGGGGAATATTATTCCCCATTTTGCTGTGATTTTTGCACCTTCGCATGATGTATTTTCCCCCCCAACCAATTTTAAGAGCTGATTATAGATTACATAAATCATTTATATGATTCATCATAGCAATTCTTTTATTACACAAAATCCTTTTCATTACATGTTATTTTGATTGATCTTTATAAAGTTCCTACTTATGTTCCCAAAGGGCACACATTGTGCATAACCAGCGTAAACCTTTTTCACGGTTAATTGAGGCATTCAACCCCTTTTTGCTGCATGTGAGATAGCTGTACACTAGGCATTAGCAAGAACATCTATCTCTATTATCAAGACATCTGGTATTTTAAACATTTGGCTGTTTACATTCCTCTTTTTTAGGATTTGGCAAAAATAAAGCTTACTGCTTCACTGGTGAGCTTAACCTTGTCTGTATATAACTAGAAAAATGTTTTTCAGGTTGCTGTTCTACAAAATCTGTTGTTCAGTGGCTACGGTAGAAAACCAGGCACTCTAGTTTGTGCTATTTATTTTATGTGTGATTCTAGTTAAAATCACTCAGTCCCTTGTGCCACTTTCTCTGAGGATAACAGTATGTATTTTGCAGCAGATTTACGAATGTTTGGGAAGCATCGATCCAAAAGCTGCTGCAGATCTGCAGAATGTTTTTTAGGCTATAGAAATAAAAATATGTTGAATCCCACTATTTGTTTAGCATTGGTTTGGTTTGGGTTTTTCCTCATTGCTCCAGGAGCGAGTCAAATAAAATACCTAATAAACTCTTGCTTAATATTTCTGCCTCTTGTTAAGAGTCGATGATCTTCGTTTCTGTGCAGATTTCTATTGGAGAACTAAATTGAGTAGCCTTTCTTTGGTTTAAATCACGGAACCGATTTCTCTCATTAGCTTAATCCTACAGTAAAGAATGAGTGTTGCTGTAAGTAATGGGCCAAGCTGGGAGGGTAAGCTTTTGAGGAAAGATGCTATCTTTTACTTAAAGTAGTTCTTAGAGGGGTTAAAACACGGATGAGTATTCGGCTCCATAGGATTTGCCTCCCATAAGGCATCCGTAGCCAACTCTCTAGTCAGTCACTCCTGATGATTCGAATGTTTAAATAGCAGCAGAAAGCTGATTTGTTTAAATTAATTGTATGCCATAATGGTAGGTCAGTATGTGGCTTCCAAGATGGATGGACGGATGGACAGAGGGACCTGGTGCTCTGCCTGTCAGGCAACTAGTAGCAATTTTCATAAAAGGTTAGCACAACGTGACACCAACATGTCCCTAAGGTATGGAATCCTGGTTCTCAGGGCAGTAATGAGCAGGTGAAGAATGAGCTAAATGCCTGGAAGGAGGGCAGTTTTGGGAAATGAGGGAGAAGAAACAGCATCCAGGAAGAACTGCAGGCTTCAAGGTGATCCCAAACCAGTCTGAAGGTCCTAAATGGAAAAATTCTCCTTCACCATTCCCTCCAAGCCTGTTTAAAAACAGAGTCAATCTCACAAAAATCATTATTTGGCTTTGACAGCATGAGATATACTGTCTAATGGATTCTGAGCTTCTGGCATGCATGAGGTCTTCGTGCAATGAGGACTCTAGGAACCGAAACCAAATGTTATTTTGCAGTAGCTTATATCAGGAACACCTAAAGAATCAAAAATGTTAGACTTGGCATAAATTGCAGTAACACAAACAATGGAACTACCAGTTTTGCATGCCCTTCCCCATGCTTCTTGCTAAGGTGCTGCTGTAGGGCTTCTGAATATGCAGAAGTGGGACATGATGGTGGGAAAACTGTGGAACTGCAAGGCATACCTGTAAGAAGCCAGGCTTTTTGAGTTTCATTGCTCATCATATCATTTTTTAGTTTTGCTTTTTTTGCGGTAATTAGTAGATTATGGAGGGAATTGCTGGGAAGAAACTCTGTGATTAGATATATCTGCAAGTAAATGACGTGCCTGGGAATGAGTGGGTGAGGCAGGTGGGCTCTTTCATTCTGTGCATTCTTTAAGATCCGTTAACTTGGGGGTCAGAGAACACAGTGCAAAGTCTACAGGTAGCCAGTAAATTTGTCAGACATCTCTTCTATAGACAGGGAGGAACCTGGTTGTTTTTTGTAGTCAATATGCCTGACCAAATTTAATGTGGTGGGGGGTTGGTTGGTTGGTTTGGTTTTTGTGGTAGTGGTATTTGGTTTCTCAATGGAAACAGGACATGGTAAACCAAGAATTATCTGAATGTTTCGAGGTCTGTTTATCACATGTTTCTCCTTCAAATTATCCTCTCCTTGCCTGGGAGAGATTTGACAGTGCAGTAATTTCGGTTGCTTGATAGTTTTAAAGCTGAATATGTTAATCTGGGAAACATGAACCATACTGTGGCATCATAGCTAGTCATACAGCCAGGGCAATGAAAACCTAACGTGGCAGATGCTAGAGAGTACAAAAAAAATTCCTTTGGTCTAAAGTATTCATAAATAGAAGTGGCTTTGATATCACGCCCTTGAGCCCTGGATAGGTAGATGCAGACAGAGAACCCTGAAGAATAACGCGTTTGCAAGTGTGATCTCTTCCTTGGCCACCTGCATACAGAAACAAAGCTCAAATTCAATTAAAGCGTTCCTTACTTGTTGACTTGATCACTCAAGTACGGATGAGTACTCTGCACCTCCAACCTGGCTTTATTATGAACATCTCTAAGCAATTCAAGTGCATTAGTTAATGTGATATACAAAATCCCTTTTGGGTTCTGCACCTGATGTTATTGTTCAGCAGTAGTTTAAGGCAGAGGCAGCATTAGAAGAGGTTATGGGAGCAGTGTGGCGGGATGAAAGCCAGCCTGCCCTGCTCATCCAGGACTGCGGGGAAAGGGAGCTACTGCTTGCCTGGAGCGGGGTGGGAGTGTGGGAACAGCATGGGGGAAATGACAGCCTCTGAGTCCCATAAAATAAAAGGTATTGGCTATCTCTGTTCTCCTGAACACCCCACATGGGGCACACCAGCATCTTCTACTAATAGCATGCTTGAAAAATCCAGCTTTTACTGGTGGTGTGATCTTGCACCTGCCATCCTGATGACACACTCAACCTGCCAAGTGTTTACTCATCTGTGGTGATAATGGAGAAATACCTAATTGACTTAACTTGAGAGCAACCCGCAGTGCTACCCCATGCCAGCAGCCTGGTGAAATTGCAAAGATGAACAAGCGTAAAGTGCATCTGTCTGTCTTCCTCAGCTGCCTGCAAAGGATGCATGTTCCAGGCCAGCGCTGGTCCGCACTGGTGTCTGGTTATGTGTTAAATGCCAGCGAAATGCACTCTTTGCTGTCCAGCAGCTAACCCAGAGGAAGAGAGTTTGGAGCTGTTGCTTACAAACAGAATTGCTGTGTAGGTCCTGGGCTCTATAGGGGTATATACATGTATGTGGGAAGTGCGTTTATGTATACCCCAGCATGTCGGTGGGGGGAGGAATTAAGAAAGGGAAAGACCTTTCCTTTCCTCCCCTACAATGTGCCATATTCTCTTATGCAGTACAGAAGAGGCATTGACAAAAAGCATCTGCGTTGGCAGGATTACTGAGAAAATCCCAAATGCAAAAATTGACTGGTATCACAGATATTTTTAAAAAAAAAAAAAATGTGTGAGATGTTGCTGAGGTTAGCAGCGCAGTGCTAAGTTGTTCAGGGGCACAGTAAACTCTTGAGAGAATTACCCTGAAGTGAAAGAAAATAAAACCATAGATTACTGTTAAATGCAGAATTGCTTGCATGTTTAAAAAGGGGGGGGGGGGGAGAGCAAGCGAGAGAGAGAGGGGAAGAAAATAGGGGGAGAGGTTGAGAAACAGGGGGAGTGTGAGAATGGGAGAGAGAGGGGGGGAGAGGGAAATGTGCTGTATACTTAGCTGAGCAGCAGGAAGAAAAGCTTCAAACAGAGGATTTCTCAGCTTTAGATGTCTGCCAGTTGTTTGCAGGCACACCAGTAGGTATCTGTGTGGTGCCTTAAAGGATGTGGACTAAAGGCGAGTCAGAGGGACTCCAGACTTTAGGGATTGTGGTGGTGGTGTGCTCCTCTCTGAAACTTTTGCACTACCTCGGGCTAATTGACTTGTCAGATGGTAAGAGAACTTCCAAGTTTTCCAGCTCCTGTTTATTTTTGCTGAAATCTGTTTCAGTAGAGCCACTGTAAGTGGCAGATAGGCTGTGGGAAGGAAAGCATTGTCTGTCAGTGCACTGATTCTCAATATTGTCTTCATCTTTATTAAGAATCATACAGGCTGCAAAGAGGGAATTATGCTTTATGCTTTTGTTTGCTTTTGGTATATTACCGTAGCCAGAGAGAATATGAAGCTGTGACTTTTTTTTTGCTTTGCATAGTATTTTATCCCATTTTCTTAATTAATTTTTCTTACTGTTAATTCTTTTTCTCTCTTGAAAATAAATTAGTACCAACCTGGAAAAAGGAAAGTCTCTCTTGGGATAATGAAGCACAGCTGATAATTAGGTGCATGATTTCATATGGCTACCTAAAATTAATCTGTTGTGACATTTGCAGATTAAAGACATGATGGAAAGAATGTGAAAAAACCAAAACTTCTCTGTATTTGCTATTCCAGACACCTCAGCAAAGTAACCAGAGGCAAAATAACCTAGGGAGAAATATTTCTGTTTTCATGTACTGAACTGGAAGATTTGGTCTTTCTTCATCTTACCAATGTAATGAACTTTTTTTTCTTAAATGTTTTCCTGGCTGAGTAAAACATATGTGTTTTAACAATTAAGTGAGCTTTGGTGATCATATTATCTGTTCATAAAGGGATGTAGGTATCACTAAATTTTGAAAGAAAATAACTTCTTGATTAAGCAAATGAGATTTTTTTTTTTTAACAGAGACCCCCAAGTCACTGAGTGTATTCTTGCTTCAATCACTAACTGTGCCAAGTTTATCTAGCAAAGGAAATAGTAATGATAAAATATTAGCATAAACACCTACGTTACTTTATTCAGATATTATCTTTAAAATATGGGTTAGCTAAGGCTAACAGGAGATTGAATAAAAGTAGAGGAAAATTATATATTAAATGTGTTTTACTGGATAATGTTAAAAACAAGAAAAGCAGATGGAATTTTAACCTTGTTACTGTAAAATCAGTGCTGTCACATAATTCTAGAAATTATCCTGCAGGATTAGGAACAAATATGAAAACTGGCCTAAATAAGAGTTATTTAAACTAAGATGTAAATTGGCATGTATTTGTCATTACATGAATGTTGATATTCCTTATTACAACATTAATAGCATGGGAGCTTTTAGTTTACTCCTAGAATGTCACCGGAGTTCAATTATATAATTACAAATAAATTAAGATATCTGACAATGACAACTAATTTCAAATAATGGCAACAGAAGTGCTCACCTTAAAATAAGCTGTCAAGTCAAATTCTGAGGCAATTGCATTGCTACCTGTTTAACTGCAAGAACATTTTTATACCTTCTTTCCAGATCTAATTACTGTAATTCCAGTGTCTGCTCTTTTCAAAGCAATTGCTTTCCCCAGAAGAGTCTCCCCAGTGTTTCCCCAGCAAAGTCAAATATGTGGCAGGTGGGAAAGTTGTCTGTTCAAAGATGAAATGAGCAAAAGTGAGCAAATAGTCCCAACTTGTATTCACTGAACAGCTCTGGCTGTGTTTTGTTTGCAGTCATCAGTCAATAATCACTCACTCCATACAAATGTAGAAGGGTGTAGCATTTTCTTTTAACTCTTTGTAAGGGAACACTGTCAGAATTACTGATACACGTAGTTCCTGATTGCTGATGATTACCTAACAGTGTATAGCAGCATGATACTATAAACCTTTTTAGTTTGGGATAATTTTTGTTGGAATTCCTTTTTTCTGGCTGCAAAATAGTTCACTTGGAGACCAAGATATGTTTATTTGGTACTCATTAAGTTATATGTGCTTGTGTTTTTCCCTTCTGACTCTGTACCAGTGCTAAGAATTACTTATATGTGTAAACAGTAACATTAATGTAATGCAGGTGGTCATTAATGTAGTGCAATGCAGATTTCAATCACTTGGAAATCTTTAAAGGTGGCATTAAACTGTTTTCTTTGTGCTAGGTGGCGGCGATGGGAAGGGTACAGTGAGTGCTTATATTGCAACATAAATATTTCTAACATCTTTATATGCACTAGAAATGATCACTGCTTTTTATTTATAGATATCTAGAAATTCCATGTGCTTTCTCATGGCTGTATGTAATAACAATAAAATAAAACACTGAAATTGGCTATATTCTTATTCCTTTTTAGAACTGGAATTACTCTCCTGCAGATAGAACAGGCTTACTTAAACAGTGTTCCTTTATCCTGTTTAAAGAGGGGGGAAAAAAAAAAAACAAAACCAAAACAAAAAAAACCACCAAACCTGAGTGCTGATTCTTCATTAGTCTAGCGTAAGAAGCAGTGATTATGGAGAGGGAAATAGTGTAGACAGTAATTTGGAAAATGTGAAATTTCAGAATTTGCTGCAGCTGAATGCATGTTTGCTCAGTTCCACCTCTGTTAGTTATATGTCAGAGGTGAGGTCCTGTTCTTGCTGTTAGTTCATTCAGGTGTTTGACTGGAAACAACTAAAACCAGAGACATTGGTGGCAGTTTTAATCTCCCAACACAACCTAAAACTGAGCATTTTTAAACAAAATATTAAACCAATAGGAAAGAATCTCTCTTTTTTTTTATGATATCTTTTGTTCCACCTGAAATGCAGGGGAAGCAAGTCTATGTGAAATGATCCCCTAAAACTCAGCCAAACAGAAGAGCTCCAGTAAGATCAGGCTTTTGCCAGTTGCAGTTTGTTTTCTGAATTCTTCATTAAAATGTTCCCATTTGCTTTAATTAAAACCAGGGGAGGAGGAGGGTAGTGTCTAGATACAGTTAAGAGGCAAAATTTGCTTTACTAAAGAGAAAAGTTCTGCAAAGCATGGGGCAATTTTTTGTGACCCTAATAGCTCTAGAAATGATGATGACTTGTTGCTTTGTGCTTCTCTCACTGTTCTGTCTTCTGGGGTTTGGTGTTTGTTGGCTGTGTCCTTGCCGCCATTCTGCGCTCTGACGGAGAGCTGCTGCAGTCTCGTTAGGTTAGTTCCCAGCTCCTAAGAGCTACGCACAACCCTATCCAAAAGGGTAGGCTAAGAGTTGAAAATCTGTTTTCTTAAGTGCAACAACGCATCCACAAACAATTACATGTATTGCGTGTCATTTGGGGGAACATCTGGTGAAACCTTGTACTAACTTACAGTTGGAGACCAAAAACCTCTGTAAAGTGAGAATAAATTCTGGCTGTACATTTGTTTCATGAGTTTGGCTTTAACTCAGCTTCTTTGCTGAACATCCATCCATCCTCTAGATACCCTTGAAGCATTCATAAATCATATTTCTTCCGATTAGAGAGATCCAGAGCAAATATGAATTGTGCTTTTGGACTAGTTCAGTATTGATTCAGTGATACCAACGGCAGGGTACAAACTCCTGGAAGTAAGTAGAGTAAAATATACCATCACATATATTGTCAGGGATTTAGCTTTTTAATGCAGGAAAGCCTGCTTTTCTTAGTTGTAGTCATTTATTTTATGACCAAAGATTAGAAGCAGGTGCTCAAATATTTTTCTTGACTGAATAAATTTACAAATCAGCTATCTCAGATGCTTTGGAGGTTGTTACTCTGTGTATACATAATTGAACAGTATGCCAAAAATGTACTGCCAATTGGTAGATTTCAGTTGCCACTGAGAGGAAGAGTTTTAATGGGATTGCCAATGGAGATGAGGTCTTTAAAGCCAGTGCCCTGTAACCTCACTAGAATAAGTGCTTCCAAGTCTTTCTCCATGCAGGTGTTTTCATGTGGTGTGTCCAGCACATGATGTTATATGGAGAGAGGAGATAGATATTTACTGTTGTAAGTAACCCTTACTGTAATCCAGACCTCAGACCTAGAGGCTTGTTCCTCATAGTGCCTTTACTCGTCAGCAGCTGAGCTCAGAACAAAACCAGCTGGATCCTGAAGCAGGAGCTCTGCCCGAGTTCAGATCCTAAGTAACCACAAAGAGGTAAGATTTATAGTCTGGTAACTGGTCACCTCAAATTGTATTATTATTGCCTGTGGTACTATTGGAAGTACTGGGGCTGGTAACAGCCTAAGACAAATCATACCTGATATTGAGTCAATTCACGAGGTACTGCATGCTTTTAAGTAAGTAAGGTTAAAGCCTCTGAAGAGGAAGATCCATTCTGCACAAGGGGCAGACCAGGGTTCCTGCTCTGGCTCTCTGAGCCCAACTCTACAAAGTTGTGTATTGCCTAGCTGCTACAGATACTAGCCAGCCTGCAGTGGATGTCTATTCTGGGCTGTTCTCATCACTTAATAAGGTATTGATTAATCCCAATGTGGAATAGGGATATTCTTATATTAAAGCTCTTGTGAAGGGCATGTTCTTTCCTCTAGCTTCAGATGGGAACTTCAGACCTGCTTTATAGAGAGGGAAAGAGGGGAGAGGTTTGAGCAGACTAGAAACTGGAATCTTTCTTCTCCAGGGTATCCCCTGTGAAGCTGCTCAGCTATGAGGTAACAGGGACTGAAAATGCTGGTTTCAGTCCATGAATGCCGCATGGTGCAGAGGCTGTATTATAGCTGAATCAGCACATTTCTTTACATCCTTTCCAGTGATTTCTTTCCAATTATTCTGACCCTTTTACAGGCTTTTTTTCATCATTCAAGGCAGAAACCATGTGTTCACTTTCTGCCTCCCCAGCCTGTCCAGAGACAGAGGCAGAGCTGGTGTGAACCTCCGCCATCAGCCAGGAGTAACTTCGGCCCCCGTGAAGCAGCGTGGGCAGCCGGTGTGTAGGGTGCTGTGCTGGGAGGCACTTCTGGAGCGCCTCAGGAGTGTCAGCGCTGGCAGAGGTCGGAGCAGTACACAAATACAAGAGTCCAGTTCCTTTCCGTACTATGCTAATTCCTCCATTTGTTGTATTCATGCAATTATTTTTACCTCATAGGGAAGATAAGAACAACTATTATTCATGCTCTTCAAAGGGCTCAAATGAGATGTGTTATAAAAATGCAATCTATAATTACAGTACACCTTCTCTAAAGCATAGGTAGCAGGCACCTGAGCCTGTGCACTGCATCCTCCAGTCCTGTTACTCTCACAGCAGGATCCTGTTTCCAGCTTCCTTTTTGTTCTTTCCCACCAACATTAATTGCCATTTTTTTTGTTTAATAAACAGTGTACCTGATGACAGTTGCTGGCTGGATCATGCTGCTTGCAATTTTTTTTTGTTTCTCAAGTTTTTCTGCTCTGTATTCTAGTATGGCACTTTCCTACCTTAACTTTCAGTCATGCTCACTCAGATGAGCTGAGAAGTACAATGCAAATTAAACAATTTTACCTTTAAATACAAGGGAGTGAGAAATAAAATGTTTGTGAAAGTTCCTGAAAATGGCTTCCATTATTTCATGTACCTGCCTTCTTAGCAGGGACCTATACAACTTTTTTATAGGAAAGGCAGGGACCTATACAACTTTTAAAGGCTCCTTAATATTTTAAGGAAAACAATTGTTAGCCTTAAGGATCGCTCAATTGCACTTCTGTAAACCCCGGTTAGTTGTACAATAGAACATAATATGTTGCAATATGCCACTGAAGTGAGAATATTCCCTTACCTCCTCAGGTGAAATTAGTCTTGTACTGGCCCTACCATTATGACTGAACTTCTATATTTTAAGGACTGCTCTTTGCAAGGAAAGGTGGATGTTTTGTGCATGGCTCAGTACGAACTCTGATAGAAAACATGAATAGTTTGATCTGGGAACAGAGATTTTGGTGGTGTTATTCTTTGATAAACTTTCCTCTTGCTCTTACATATGTGGTCATCTGCATACAAGTCGTACACTTCTTTCCTCTCATACATGAAGTCATGTAATTAGTTATGTTACAGGTATCGGTAGTTTTGCTATGAGGAATTTTTTGACAAGGCCATCCTGGATCATTTCCTATCTGTATGAAGAGTACCGAGGGCGCAGTAGCCTTCCCCCCCATCCCTCTCAGCCCCATGTCTTGCAGCAGTGTGAATTTGAATGCTTTTAGCCCCCAAGCTGTGCATAAGCTGTGGTGGTGTGCATAATCAGGCCCATGTCTTCATGACTGTGCAAAATTATTATTTTTTTTCTGTTCATGAGAGTGTAGGGAGCTGAATCAATTTGGCAGATCAACATTTTCAGTTATAGTTCTTACTGCAACTATGAAATCCCAGCATCTCCACTAGATCTCAGTTTTTTTCATGGGATATTGGTCTGAGTGAGTTTATGAAATTATTTCTAGCTATTATTTATTTATATATTTATTTATTATTATTTATTATTCTAGCTATTATTTACAGCTAGAAACAGTGAGATCCTGGCTCTGAGATAAGGCAGTAAAAATATATTTTAAAACAAACGAAAAAAAAACCAACAAACCTCTGGTGGATTATCAATTTCAGAACCTCACTTTTTTCTTTTCTTTTTTTTTTTTTTTTTGGCCAGGGATGTGTCATGGTAACATGGTGTTTGTATGACCGTGTTTGCATAGGTGTACCACACTTTCAAATATTCAGCTCATTTAGACACATTGGTAACGTGCAAGACAAAGTTCCACATTACAAAGGGAAGCAGTCAGAAGATAAATGCCTAAACTATTGCTACTGCTTAGTCTTAATACTTCTGAGCATGGTCTTGCTTCATGAGGATTTTATTCATGTCCATATGGTAAAACACAATTGCATAATCTATACCCATGAGGGGACAGAACTAGGGTGGTGCAGCCAAAATTAACTTGACGGTTCCTGTTTTTTGGTATCTTGTCTGTGCTCCCCTTGCATAGGGTTTTGTCCATGTAAATCTGGGGTAGTGCATTATATGCATTTATAATTATTTCTATTTAGCTTTTTTAAAGTTATTCCAACTAATTATTGCATATTTTCTGTAATGAAATCTCTGGATTTGTTGCAGCACTTTCAGCTTTCACGGTTTTCCCTCTCGTGCAATTAGATGGCCCCTAGACTTCATTATACAGTCTGTTGCAGAAGCTCCTGAAGATTGGTAGCCTTGATACAGCCTGAGCTGTTGGCTCCCAATTGGGGATGAAGTGAATTTTGTCTGCTGCACATCATCTTCTGATTTCCCAGGCCTGGTGGCATTTGCTAGTGCTTAAGGAGTCTCTCTAGATTAGCTTCTGATGTTCTGTGGCTTTTCTCTCAGCTTCAGCTCTGCTAAGGAGTGGGAGAGGTTTTGACGTTGTGGATTAATTGCAGTCATTCCACTCCCCGAGGAACTTAATTTGAGTTGTTCATGCTGTTGCTGTCTTAACACTGAAGCTTTTAGTGTCCGGCACTCTTTCAGACAGACAATTCAAGCCTTTTAACTAGAAGGGGGTTGTTTTAGCAGCAGAGATTCTGCCTCAACCCTCTGGATCTATGGAGTGATTCAGTCAGTAGCTGTAATTACTCATGGCTGTGTGTTTACCAGAGCGTATTGCACTACTCTGCTGTTTATACTTTGATGTTTATCATAGTTGCTCTACTGCTAACCTTTCTCTTGAAATGGCAATTTCTTATTCATTTATGTTCATGTTGTAGTAAAGCTTCCCGTGTTTCACAGCTCTCTGTCCTGTATCCTCTTGTGTCTGTGTAAAACTGCCACGTGTTTGTACATGTGCATACCGGTTTTTCTTGTGGCTTATAAAATTACCTCTGTTCTTCATGTCACTCTTCCCTGGCTTTCAGATTTAATCTAGATACAGACACTGTTCCCATTGCTACTGCAGCTGCTGTTTTGCCTCCTTTTTGGCACTCTTGGAGGGTTTTGTCCCTCAGCACCCTTGCAGTGTGGTCAGGGTTGTGGAGCTCTCAAACCCAGTGTCCGTATGACAGCAGGGTACAGCCCTTCAAGGAGCAAAGCTGTGTTGACTGGCTCTGTTCATCTGAAATGCTACCCTGTCTTTTGCACTTTGTCATGTTACTGTCCCTCTGCTTTTTGTCAAAAGGTTATAAATGCAACTGCTTTACAGAACTTGTGACCGGACCTGAAGTTCTGCTCTTTTAGTCTCTGCCCTGGGGCAATCCCACTCTCCCAGCTTAGTACTAAAACCTGCTCTTTTTGCTTACTTGAGTTTCTGTGTTCAAGCAAGATTAACACAACCTATGTGTATAAAAAAGGTAACGTCAAAGTTGCTAGCTGGTCGTCTTTCCCATGTAGACTTTCTTGAACATTTACTTTGTCTTTAGCACGTAGTCTGGTCCAGAGACTTCCCTGCAAGTGTTTAGTGTCTCCTTGCTTGCTTTGATTAGTGCCTTCCTGCTTAAGCAATTGGGAGCTTGTTTTTATTTGTTTATTTATTATTAAGAGGTAGAATTACTGCGGTACCCCTTTTCTAGCTCTATTAATGCTAACATTTTCTGTCTGTCACTCCAGAGGGGAGAGTTAAGTACTCAGAAGTGGAAAGTGGCAGATTATCATGTCTCCTAAACTGAATCAGCAGATATTAATCTTTATAAAAAAGATTATTAAAGCTATTGCCAAAAACTGTAACATTTCTACAGACAGAATCATGTTTTACCAATTCCCATGTGACAGTATTGCATTTTTCTATCTTTTCTAAAGGGGAAGGGAGAGCAAAACAATAAACTGTGGTACTGATCCTGAATTAGAGGCTAGCAGCTTCTTCCTTCTGGGCTAATTTATGCAAAGAACTGGTTAGAAAACAGTTAACATTTTGCAGCAATTCAGTAAAAACATCTTTCTTCAGGGATATTCAATAATGCTGAAACTTTCGTAGTTGTTATCTAACAAATTCCTTGAGTGAGATATAACAATTAATTCAGTCACTTAAAAGCATTTATTTTCCAAATTGAAGGTGAGCATCAGTAGGTACAAGTATCCCACAAGTACCCCATAACTTGCACAGGCACAATACTGAAAGTCTGAGGCATTATACTCACCTGGTCAGAGCCAAAGCTCTAGCTTAACTGTTGTTTTGGGGAAAACAAAAAAGCTCTTATGGGAAAAGTATGTAAATGCTTCATAAAATTATAGGAAAGCAGATGTGGAAGGTGAAGAGGTCTCCTAGTCCATCCTCCTGTCTCAAAGCAGGGTTGTACCTGTCTGCATCAGTATGGCAAACTCATTGCAAGTATTATTTTGTCTTCAGTCCACCGATGGACATGGAGAACAGATGATTTTTTATCTTTGTACAAGCCTTGTAAAGAGTGTTATGTTCTTTCAGGTTCCTCTCACTAGTCTAAACCCTAATTCTTTTGGTCTTTCCTTGTTTGTTAGGTGATTTAGGCTCTGATCATTTTCGTTGCTCTTACCTGAAGTATTTGTTGTTAATGCATGTCTGTCTTGAAGCTGTGACCTAACTAGCACTGAGCACAGCAGAGGGATTATTTCACATGGCTGGCAAAGTGTATTCTTGTTTGTACTTCTGGTGAAGTGCTCGTCATCTTTGCAGCAACACAAGACTAGTTATTTACGTTCAGCTTCAGACTGCCAGTAATGCGCAGATCTCCAGCCTGGCTAGCTGTATTTGCAGGGTTTGTTCTGTTGTTGAACTTGTAGCCCTTTGCATTTGTCTTTACTGAATTCCATCTAGTTACCTTCGGGCCTTTTCTCAAATCGGTGAGGATCTCCTGCAGTCCTGATACGTTTTCTGTTTGATCATCTAGCTTGGTAATAAATACATTGACCATGACTAGACCCAGGAAAGACCTCAGCGGAGTCCCGCTTGATCCCTCCTGTTGTTTTGATGCTGAACCACTGAGAGCTGCCCTCTGAGTAGCTATCCAGCCAGTTTCCATCTACCTCACGGCAGTTTTGTAGACCATTCTTTTCCCCAGCCTCCAGAGGAGGATGATATGTGAGACAGGGCCAAAAAGTATGACTCAGATGAAGATGTAATGCATTCTCTGTTTCTCTCCTCCGCACAAAGATGTACTATATCAGTTCAGTTTTATTCTGTTGCAGTTTTGGCAATTCAGTGACCCGTGCTTGTAAGCATACATCATTGGTTGTTCCAGTGTTTCCCGAGAACTGAAGTGAAAGAAAAAAAATCATGTGGTCCTGTAATCCTTCCCTCTCCTTTAGCTCTTTGTCCCTTCCAGGACAAAATAGAAGGTCCTGCCCTTGGTCTCCCAGTTTCCTGAAGGTAGTGAGAATACAGTGATCAGCAGTCCTGGGAAGCTAGGAAGGAAAATAGGATGAGAATATGATGTGAGACGTCTCACACAGCTGTGTTTTGGATTGTCTTTTAAAGACTCCGGCTGAGATACTGTTCTCTTCTTCCTCTTCTCTTTCTGTGCGGTGCCAAGAGGTGGTGCTGCCCCACTGGCAGTGCAGGAACAGCTGGTCCAGACCCCTGGTTTTTGTTGATGACAGTGAGACAGCAATGCGATATAAGACGTTTGAAAGCAGGGGATGCTGGCTCACTCTGTTTTCTTTGGCTAGCACCCCCCACCCCTAAGTCATGTTCTTTAATTGCTGGTATAGCTCTTAAAGAACTGCATCACTCTATGGCTTTTTAATTCTAGTCCATGCATTTTTGATGTGGGACTCTGTCTGGGGGTCTACACTGTCCATCCAAAATTACTAACAGGTAATTTCAGGACAACTGTAATACTGAGAAGATGGAGAATGCCCTTACTCCTCTTTTATGTGACAAAAATATACTATGTGTGTTTTGCAATTCCTGCCTCAGTCATCAACTATGCAAGCCTTCAGTCTGAGATCAATAATGTTTTGCGGGACTATCGCAGGGGTGTAATTCAATCAGTCATCCCTTAGGATGTATTCTGTGTTTGTGTTTCCCTTTCAGCTTTAACCGTTCTGATTGAATAGATATGGATTTTTATTTTTAGTCTGTCTGTACAACAGTCATTCTACATGCAGTATGGCAAGCCTTCCTCTTCAGAAAGCGTCTCAGCATCACCAGACTCTTCTTCAACAGAAAACATTGCAGAAAAAAAAGTAGATTTGCATAATACTTACCTGTGGCAGCATAGAGGCTAAGAAATACTATTTTAATTTTCATTCATATGAAGAGGGTGCATCAGGGTGTAGTGGTGAAAGATATAGGAGTGAAGTAAGACTGTGTGGAAAAACAGAGCAACAACCATCTCCTTTTGAAAGCACAAACCACATGTTTTAATAAATCAAGATATTTATCATCAACAGAAAACCCAAGCACAGCAGACTTGCATGTGTTTTGGAGGATTGAGCATGACTGAAAGTATAGAACTGCCGTCCATGCAATTCTGCAGCAGATGGCCAAGAGAAGAAAGGGAAGTGTTTTCAGTGGGATAGAGTGCTGGAGGGGGAGATAAAAAGTAAACTACTCTGTGAAATCGAAGTGCTTATTGTGCTTTATGTGTTAGTGTTTGAAGAACTTGGATTTTGAGCTGACTTAGAAGTTTGTTAATGGTTTGAAAAGTACAGACTTTTATGATAGTGATGAATCAGCTAGATAACTATCTTAATTGGTTATTTTACTAAGCATAACTTCAAAGGGGACTACTTGGGCCTCTTTTAAAAAACATGGTAGGCATGCAAAAAGAATATACCAATATAGCACAGCAGAACTTTTAACATATCACGCACCATAATTCTATGATTTCTGTGCTTCTGTTAATTCTCCGTGTATATAAAAACGCAATAGTACATGAGTTTTGTACCTATTTACATATCTTCCCTTCCATCTTGCCCCTCTCCCTTCAGACTCCCTCCCTAAATCCATCACTTTATCTGCTGGATAGAAGGATGTTAGAAGAGGTTAATATTCTGTGAATTTTAAAAGAAATTAAATAAATACATAAAACTTGATGGATATCCTCAGTTTCATTGCAAGGATTTTTGTTCGGCTTCATTTTTTTTTTAAAGATAAAACACGTAGATGATAAGCTGTTCTAGCATGTTTCTAAAGAGGAGGACCTTATGCTTTACCTGTTTTCTAGAGCTGCAAGAGAAACCATGGACTGTAACATGCTGCATCAAATCCACCTTGCGAAATAGCAAGCTCCAGGTAGCCTCTCCACTTCAGAAACACAGCGTGCATAAGGCAAGATCTGATGCCATGTGATGCACTTGTACGCGTGGATCCACATCGTATCAAATCGCAGTGGGGGTAAATGCAGCCAGTGTGGAGAAGAGTGGAGACGGTGGTGCATGTAGTGCCTGCAAAGCAGATGCTTGCTTTAAGGAAAAGCTAGTGTGGGTTAAGAAAAATACATCCCCAGCATTTTCTAAACTGAATAGCAGCATCATTGAAGATGAGTTTGTCCTTGTACAAAGCTTATTTCTGAGAGGCTGTCAAAGCTATTCTTAATTTATAACCTGTGGAAGTGTTGGCTACAGAACTTAGAGATTCCCCAATGCTACTGAACCAGGTGTCAGGCTGCTTGGCAGATGTTAGTGTCTGTGATTGATCGGTACAGATCAAATTGGGTACACTTGATGAGCCTGGTCTTCTGTTCTCTCGCTGTTTATTGTCTCTTCCCCTTCAAGACCTTTCTCTGATGTATTTTGTGATGGAAGAGCAGTTGGATGATAGGGGATTCAGGCAGGATTGTGCATCAGTCCCACGCAGGTTACTTTGTTTAGCAGGGAGAGTGTTTCCAAAGCAATGTAATCAAAAAACCCCAACCTCCTGAAGGTCAAAGCAGAGTTTTTAAGTATAATCTGGAGGGATTTCATTTTCACAGGAAGATTTTTTTTTTTTTTTTCAAATATATCACAGCAGCAAAGTCGCATAGTGTCAACAGAGGTGAAGGATCCAGTCTAACCTCTAATTGTCCTTATCTACTAATCCTCAGGGGGATAGATGCAATCTCCTGTGAAACACGTTTTTGCTGATAAATTTAATTAAAATGTATCTGCAAGTTAGAGACATAAGTTGAAGATGTTTTAAATGAAAAACTAAGTCTATCTGGATGCCAAGAGGTTTCATTTCCTTGCAGAGAGAGCTTGTCACATTGCAGGGGGTTAGAATGGATGTCTGAGTTTTGAGCTACACCTGAATGCAGCCATCCTTTGACTGGTGAAGATGATGAGGAAGTGCTGGGCTGTTGCTGGAGCAGATGGAGAGCACCGCTCCAAGGGCAAGCTTTCTTAGGAAGCCATCTTGTGACACTAAATCTGTCTAAATGTCCCCTTGCAAAACTCCTTTGGGCAGATTTGGCTTTGGAGAAGACTTCAGATTATTTCTGAAGGGGTGGAAATGTCAGCCAGTTTTGTTTGGAAGGAATGCAGAGATATCTGTTGATCCTTCCAGCTCTTTCAGCTACTTGAGATGCCTCCAGGTTTTGCAACACGTAGACCCTGGCAGGGTGATGTCATTTTTCTCTTCCTTTCAATTGAGCAATTGCTTGTACACCTTTGAGGCTCCTGTAACAATACACTGATCTTACTACGGTGCGTTTTGGAGGTAACTCAGTGCGCATGTACTGATGGTACAATATCGTGTTCTGTCTGATTTAATATAGCTAATGTAACTTCCTCCGTGCACAGCAGGCATTGGAGTAGCACAAGAGCTCTGTCACTGAGGGAATACTAAGATAGTTCTTATCAAATCTAGAAATCCAAACAAACTATCAGAATATACCTGCTCTAGCTATTTATGGTGTTTACCTACCTTCTAATGGGGCGTATAACTTGAAATGCTGTCTGATAGGTGAAATTCAGGGTGGGGCTTGAAAAGATCTGGGTTTTAATCTTGTCTGGCCACTGTCCTGCTGGCTGACATGCCATGAAGTCAGTCCCATCAGTAAGGTCTGGGTAACAAAGACAGATTTCTAATGAACTTCTTTGCCTGCTGAAAGTGTTCAGGGAATTATTTGTCTGAAGCCAGCATGGAGTTTACTTTAATTTTCTTCTCATTCTATTCTGGAAGTACAATACTTTGATAATGACTCTCAGTTTGATTATTTTATTTGTCACCAGTTAAGTTTTCTCAGAGCACTATTTTCATGCCTATTTCTTTCCCTTGCATCAACAGTTTTACAGAAGTAACAGTAAAAAGGATCTTATCTGTGCAAGGCCTGCAATGTATAATACTTTTCAGACAGAAGCACTTAAATTCTGCTGGTGTCAAATATGTTTTTACAGTTATGCTGAGCTGCAAGACGATAATCCAGGCTTTTCTCGTGGAATTGAAACATAATAGAGTTTGGAGCAGGCATGGCAGCTATGCAGATTGGGTGTATGCAGCACAAAAGGAGCTAGTGTTTGGTTGCAGGTTAATGTATAAATGATTGAAAAATCTTAGTATGTTCTCTGGCAGGGTGTGATGATATTAATATAGACTATTTGTGGCTGAGCATATATATCTGTTCTTCCAGACCCCTCCCCCATTTTTATCTGCTTTTGCTGAAAACTTAGTTCATATCCCCAACACTGTAAGAATTTAAATAATTTATATATACCAATTAGTTGTCTGGAAGATGCCGAAAGACATTCATTCATTTCACCAACCCTGAAATTGTACCTCCTTCAGAATTAAATCAAAGCACTCTGCAATATTAACGCCATTATAAACTTTCAAAGATAGTTAATAGCATAGAAAATGGATTCTGTATGCGAGGCTCTGCATTAGTGGACTACAGTACCACTTTGAAATGCAGAGCACACATAGAGGCTTCATCCCTCTTGAATTCCATGTGCCCTCTCCATTCAGGTCCAGAAATGGTGAGAGCAGTGAACGATGCTGCGCCCCTGAGAAGCGGGGATTCCCGTGTTGGAATACCAACTTGTCATTTTGCTGCCTTTCAGACAATGATGACAGGAATCGCAGTGTTGCTGGATAAGTGTAAAATGAGGTGGTCTTATTTTAAAACCTGCTTCACATTTCACTGGCTCTAGCTGAAGTCCTCTGACTTCTGCTTGTTTCTGGTTTACATTAGTGAGGAGAGTGCCTGTCCCTTTGAGCTCTCTCTGTACCTCATAAATTCTCATTTTCTGTTGAGAGGTGCCAGAGAGCATCAGCTGGGGTAGTGCTGGTCATAACCAAGCTGCATCTGACACTATGCAGTAAAGTTTGGACAAAGTTATCCAGGTAGTTTATTCTCAAATGGTACAGCTTTCTCCACCATAAAACTGCCCATTGATTACTGAGATAGAAAAGAACAGGATCAGCTTCATAAAATCATCACCAGGGCAAATTGTCTGTGCATCACTGGCCAAAGTGAGTATGGGTAAAAGGGAGGAGAACAAACATATATAATATTGTCTCCAAGTACTCTCCCACCTCAAAGCTTTTCATCTTAAGGATTTCCTGCATCAAAGATGTGCTTTACGTAGTCATCCTCAACAGGTTTCTCTTTCATTGTTGTGAGAGAAAACAATTCTTTCCTCACAGAAGAAGCGAGCGGCTTGGCTTGGCCTCCTGAAGGAGAGCAGCAACAAAAGCCACATAATTAGCCTTATAAAACGTGTAGGTAGCGGTGCAGGTTCTGCCACCTTTGCTTCCAGCATTGTGGAGATCACAGTGCACAGCACAAAGTGGAGCCCAGTTCCGTCTGTCTTTGTTAGGAGCTGTAGAAGTTGAAAGAACATAGAAGTAGCTGACTTAGGCATGAATATATCTTTTTGAATGCTGTTTAATTGATGTTGTTTATCATGAAACCTTTTTGTTTAACGTGAAATCTTGGAGGAAGGATTTGGCTTAGTTCAATCGAGGACATGGGATACAGAGGGAGCTAAAAGGAAAGCGCTCTCATGACATTTCCATCTGTATGGTTTGTGGTTGTTCTCCGCACTTCTAATGAAATCTTTAGAGTCCATATTTTGTGTTTCATCCTTTTAGATTCTGAGGAAAAAATGCTAACCAAAACAGCTATGCATGATGTTTGCCCCTTTCTTGGAGACTTATCTACTATCTTGCTTTTAGCAAAATGTGTAACAATTCATACTGGTACTATGTGACAGGTTTGGGCTATTTCTGTCTGTGTCCCTAGTCACATCTGGGCTGCATGGTGGACTAAATACAAATATCTAATTATAATAAAGAATTAGGAAATTAAATGCAGCTTATCTTGGAGAATGTTAGGATCCAGGCTGGTCATGGTGATTAATGGATGTCATTTGCAACAATAATTTAAATACAGTTCTGCTTACCGTGTAATCATTGTGTTGTGCTGTGGTATCATACATGAAGTTTCATCACAATGTGGTGATTTTTGGGGGGGTTTTGTGTTTTTGTTTTTGTTTTTTTTTTTTTCCCCAAGCACAACTTCTACTTTGAACACTGTACTGCCAGCTTTATTAGCTGGGATGTTGCTGAAATTCATATACAGGGCCCATACTTTATTTTTTATTTATTTGCTGTGGTCCTGAGCAGTTTTCCATAGGGAAAGAGTGAGGGAGAAAGATTACTTCAGGAACAAAAAGATAAAAACATGGAGATCCTGTCTAGTGAGTTTTGGTTATAAATTAATAACTCAGCTGTGCAGATTTATTTCAGGGTGAAGTTTGGCAGCTTATCTTTCAGTCTTAGAAGGTGATCCTATATGCGAGTTCAATAATGCAAAGCTCTGGCTAGCTGCTGAGTAGCCAAAAAAGAAACCAGCTGTTCGTTGAGTCTTTGAGTTGCATCCTATAGTGATAGTGTATTCTTTTTATAAATATACTGTGACCTGAATTTTGTACATGAAAAAGGTGAAGATAAATAACCTTGTGCCAGGGTTTCCTTGCTCCTTGAGGCCACATAGCAGGCTGGACACACCACAATCTGCCCGCAGAGCCTGTCTGGCAAGGCAAGGCAAAGGTCTGAGCTTACAGACACCTAACATGCATGATAATTCAGCATGTAAAACAATTCATTTTTCTTAATCGAGTGCAAAAGTTTTTCCCTTATAATGTAACTGAAGCTGAGTGCTGTAAATCTAAAATCTTGCATAATTATACAGTTGTTGCACTGAGGACTTTCAGTACATATATATTACTTGCCCCAAAGCTGTTTCCCAAATGCTAAAGTTCAGATGACCAAAGCACCCACAAATCTAAATACAGCCTGGTATGTAGAAGAAAATGCACGCAGTAAGAACTTGTAGTATGTTAGTAAGTGAAGTGGCATCGCTGCCTGCCTTACTCAGCTAGGCGAGAGATGCCCTGCTCTCAGCTTTGTGGTGCAGGTTTGAGTACACAAGTGACTGTACAGTCTCCTCATAACTGAATTTCTCAGTGTGTGCCATTTCTTCAGTCCTGCCACAGCATTGCAAATGGAAATGATCCTATTTCTAGATGTTACTGGAATTATATATGAGTGAAGCTTTGTGAGCTGGCCTCCTCATATCTCCAAGAAACAAGTACCTGGGAGGTTGTGCTTAAAGAGCTGGCTGCTCACCTGGGTGATGACCAGCAGAAGTCTCTAAACTAGGAATAAAAAAAATCTGCCACTTGAGAAGAAATTCTCATCAGAAAAAATTGCTGCTTGTTAAGAGGTGCAATATTAGCATATGTGGAGAAGAAAATGCTCCTTCCAGGTATATATCTTAAATGTAAAGATGAGAAGAAAACTTGTCTTTTGTTTTCATATGAGAATTTAGCAGAAAGAACAGATGATATTTTGTGATTTACCAAAAAAATCTTTCTTTTTTTCCTCTTGCTTCTACCCACTTCTTTTTTGTAGTTTTAAAGTGATATTATGAGGCTCTTTAAACCAGTTTCATTACAGTTAATTCCACCTCTCCTCAGGCAGCTGCAGCTTTTTGTACCAAGTTTTTATTTTACCCAGAAGCTTTCTGCCTGCTAATAAATAATGGTGGTAATTTTTTATATGAAATAAATGTGGTTTCTCATTGCAGCAGAAAGCAAAACATGTCTTTTTTTTTTTTTTCCTTCTCCATGCATCTTTATATTCTAGAAATTAAATAGTGTGAAAACAGCATTCATTTTAAAGAGACGTGGCTGGGTTAAAAAAATAAAGTTCTTTGACTTATGCCATTAATGATAACTTAGATCATCATTACACAAAAAGTGTTTGGAATCTTGTAAACAGATTTTTTTTAAATAATTTTTAATACAGTCTGTAAAGAGCAGTCAGCTGTGCTTTCTGTTCTCGTTCCTGAAGTGAGTTGCTGTGAGCAGTACCAGCCCTCGCAGTGCCCCTGAGAGCCGGTGAACAGTCCCGAAGCAATGTGAGATTTACCTTTATCTGCAGTAGGAGGGAGGGAAGTGGAGGGGGCATTAAGGTGGCAGGAACAAGAAGAGTGTGACCTGAGGCTGATCATTGGAACTCTCTCTGAGCCTACCTGGGTTTTGAGTGTGCATCCCTGCACTGGCCCCACAGCAGTTTTGGAGATGGCTTTGCTCTGGTGGGATGTTAAAATTTGCTCATCTTTTTTGCTGATTTGCCAAATTATCACAGGCACATTGTTATTAGTAAGTCTTAAAATGAGAGTTGTGGTCCAGCTTCTCGCATTGTTGCTGAACCACTTCTCACCGGCATGAAGCATCACTTGGCTAAATACTAACCCGCCTGTGTTTGCCTCCTTGTTTTCTTGTTTTCAAAAACTTCCAAGAACCACAAGAGAGCTACTCCAACATGCCATGTTTTGAAATCTGGAATCCTTTCACTTGGCCTCAATAAATTTACAGTTGTAGGGGGAGACATTTCTTCTGGATGAAGAACATCCTTGAGAATTTCAGGGTAAGACTGCTTTTCTTGAAGAAATTGAGTTAGAGGGGCTCATAATTGGAAAGGGATAGCTATTTAAATAGTCAATATAAATGGAACATAATTAACATTACCTTAATTCCTCTCCCATGGTTCTTAAATCTACACATGGGAACCTCGAATTGAGGATGCATGTCCAAATGTATCTTAATTAAGTCCTAATTAATTTAACTACTTAAACAGTTAATCCTTTCTCTCTTAAAATGAGATTTCACACTGTGGAAAGAGTAAAACGTTTCATTTGTCCATTTTATGTCCCCTACCTTTCCTGACACCAATGTTGGAATAGTCCGTGATGCCATCCAGCAGCAGGACTGGGAAGCAAAGGAGGCGCTCGCGGTGCCTACAGGCGACGAGAGGCCGTGGCTGTACCCACAGCGCTCACCTGGGTTCTGCGTGGGCCTGCAGCAGTGCCATGCACATGCATCTGCTGCTAGGCTGTGTACTCGTCTGACAGCAGGTGGGGATTTTTAGGCACAAATAGAAGAGAAAGGTGAAGGTGCCAGACCTGTGCCTAAGGGCAGGAGGGGCAGCGGTGCCCTGTATGGCTGCCCCAGGGCAGGAGGGTGGGCTCCCAGCTGCGGGAGCAGGGCTGGCAGCACAGGCTGACTCCAGCTCCAGAGGCTCCCTTTTTGTGGATTTGTACATGCAAAGCTCTTAACTCTCCGTTTTACTATTATTCTGGGATTAGGCCAAAGCTTTATTAAATTTCTTGTAGATGATTAAAAGGGGAATTGAAATTACAAGATGAAATCTGAAGCGTTCAGAAAGAGAATTTTTCCTTCTTTATTCTTTACACCCTCCAGTTAAAATATTTCAAGCTAAATGTTTCTTTCTCCCTAAAATAAATAGGAGGGAGCACTTGCACAGACACGTTAGGCTTCCCTACGTAGATCCTAGACCTTTTTTTAAACAGTGTTCTTTGCAATGCTCTCTTGTCTGTTTCTCACTCATTTATGGACTACTACGTGGCTTCCTTAAAACAGAATGGAAGGATCAGAATTATGAAACCTCATATATTAAACTGTTTTTTGCGGCTTCTTTAAAATCAAGTCACTGGTAAGAGCCGATAAGCGCGCATGCGAGCAGCAGTTGCTGTAAGTGGCTGGTTTCCAAGTCTTGCTCATATTTCCAGCCATTTCCCAGTACTCCTGGGCACTATATCTCCTCATCCTGGTTGCACATCTGTGTTGCTAAATTAAAGTAATCAGAGTCAGCATGAAAATTTAATAAACTGCGTTCTGGCATTGGTCATGTTCTCAATTGTGTATTTGTTTTCTGCCTGCAGAAGTCCTCAGACATTGTCAACCAGAACAGCTCCTGTGTTTACAACACTGGTGTTTATTAGCCTCAAATTACTCTCTGCTGGTGGTATTCTGAAAACAGACCAGATCTCTGAGTTTGCCAGTATTTTTAGGGGGGTTGATCAGAGCCAGGCCCCTGCCTGGGAAGCAATAAACCTTATGGTCTTCCCCTTCTAGTCTGAAAATTAATGTTTCAGATGCAGAAAGATCCTTAGAATTAGTAGAATTAAAAGCTTCTAACTTTAGCACAGTAAAGTTTTAAATAATTATGTATTTTGACTTCATGGCAACTCATCAAGTGTGTAGTTGGTTGCGCCTACGCCCTAGGCAGAGTGTGTCTTACAGTGCTGAGCCTTGTGGCAGTCCCTGTTGCCCTTCCAGGAGAAGCAGAATACAGACAGAGGAAAACGGGAGGAAGTTTTGCGTTTGTCCCATTAACCTTTTGGGGCAGGAACAAAGTTTTAAGGTTCCCGGCACCACTAGCTGGGCCAAGTTTTGGAAATTACTAAGCTATTGTCTGTTACCTGAAACTTTCCTGTCTTGTCTGCTGGGGTTTCAGCTCCCTGCATGTGTGCTTTGCTGTCTGGCTGGTACCTGCTTGTGCTTTGGCTCCTGCGTGGGAGTTGAGGGAGGTCTAGCTCAGTTCTGTGCCTGCTTTGGTTTATGGTGCTGGTAGAGTTGGTGTATTGACCATAGCAGAGTGGTCTGTCACCGTATGTGTGGCAGGCTTGGGTTTTAGCTCCTATTTTATGGGGTTGCTTACTGCTTGGTACCAATGTGTCTGGTCTTTTGTCCTTCCCCCTCCCTGATTTTTATGCTTCTTGGTGAAGAGAAGAGTAGAAACCCACGCGAAAAATCTTTTCGTCTTCACACTGTGTGTGTATTTCTGTTTGCTCACCCTAAGAAAGGCACAAGTGGCTAAGGGCACTTCCAGAAGGGATCTCCTCACAGCGTTGAATAGCTCGATGGGTACCTGTAGGGTTTCAGCAGACCACTGTAGCCTGCTGAGCAATGGGAGGGAGACCTGAACTCCTGACTGAAAGGAAAGGCTTAGCTGGAAGCCGTTTGTTTCCCTGAGTGCTACCGTGTTGCCTCTTAATGAAACGAAATCACTTTATAGTAATTCTTAGTAAAATTCCCATCTCATTCCTAGGGGAGATGTTTTAAATGGTCTTCTACTAATTCTCTGAACACTTAAAACTGGATCAAAATGCTCCAGTGAGATTTGCTCTGCCCCCATATAAAATTTGAAGCTGCCTGCTATACCTGTGGCTGTGGATTGAGGAGGCTTTGCAGAGCAGCCCGGCGCGTGCTCGCCATCCTGGGGAGGAGTGGGTGTGTGAAGCTGCTCCGGATCGCTTCCTCTCTGTAGAGCGGCTCAGAGCCGATTAGAACAAGAACCAGCCTGCCCTCAGCCTGGAGGATGCTCATGCTGCTCTTGGGAGGTAGGAGCACAGGGGAAGGTGAGGGGCGAAGGGCAACTGGGGTGATGGGGAGGGATTAGTGGCCGAGCAAGTTGACTGAAACAGTCACTCTTGGGAGCATCACCGCAGGCCAGGTACGGCCTTGTCAAAAGGGAAAAAGGATTCTTTGTAAGGAAATAAAATCTGTTAGCTGTCTTGAAACAAATTATTGCTTTCACACTGGAGTTTTACTAACTCCAAAGAATCTAGTGTGTTGGATGGGGTTTTCTTATCTTTTTAATTAACAGCAGGAGCGGAGCTGACATTTATTTGGATGAAGAGTTTCAGCAAGCTAATGCCCTCAGTCCTGGGCAGTGGTGTGTATGTATAAAAGCAAGTACTTGATTTATAGCTGTCTGAGTTCAAAATGCTTGAGTGCAACAATTAAAGATGTGGCTGAAGAATTCAAATGAATACATAGGGACTTAAAGCAGCTCTGTTTCTGAGTCAGGAAGAAGTATGTAGGATGTATTTAAAGAGAGACTAGTGGCAGAAGGGTGTTTTAGGCACTGTCCATTTACGTTAGTGTTCTGAAGACCCACTTCTTGTTCAGCTTCTTGGCAAACCAGAAATTAGGTCACTAATGTTTTTTATGAACAAGAAGTCCAGGCACTATTGGTTGCTTCCATATATTGCTTGAGATCAAATCCACTCAAATGCTTGAGGTGTAGGTGCTGCTCTCTAACAACATGCCTACAGAAATATAACCCATGCCTGCTGCCAGCTTTCCGTTCTAGAGCTGTAACCGAGGTTTGATGCTGTCAGCTCCCCCACAGTTGCCTACCGTGTCACTCAGCAGAAAGCCTCCTTATGTGACCAAATGCGTTTCGGTAAAGTTTCTCATGTCCTATTGAAAAATCTGGATGTGTATTGGAACAATATTTTTTTGAGCAATTTCTTCTGTGCAAATAGAGCTTAATTGGTACTTATGTTCTGCTTAATTATGCTTCACATTTTGGAGCAATCTGCTCAACTTAAACACCAGTTCTGTGAAACGGAAAGAAGCAATCCTTTTGGGTGATACTGTCTCATTTGGGTGTGATCTGTAGCGTGCTTATCTAATAGTGGGGTTTCATTCCTCCGTTCTGCCTGGACCAAAACAATTTGTGCTTTTTATAGTCTTTGCACAGGTGAATTACCATAACGTGGTGGTGACCTGTCCTGTCTGCTATTTTAGCAGGAAAATTGCTCCCAAATTCATTCCTGTAGGAGACGCTAGCATTGCCTTATAGTTACATGGCAAATTCTGTTTTACACACTGCAGTTTCCAAACAGGATGAAGTGTATGTTAATAAACAAAAAAAAAAGGCTTTTTTGTTTGGTTGGTTTTTAAATAAAAGTGAGCAAACCCACATGTGTTTTCAGCTTGGGAAAATAAATATTTCTGTTTGTGTTTAAAAAACAAACAAAGCTTCATTTTTAAAAGCAAACAAACTGATTTTAAGAAATTGAAACTTAAGGCCAAAGTAGAAATAATGAGCAATTTTTCTTTAAGATCTTTATCGTGAAATTTCTGTTGTGCAGAATTCCAGTGTAGGTGCCTGGCTATAAGCATACATATGTTACAGCTCTGCTCATTCACTGTGTAGTTCCCCAGTAATGAAGTAAAAAATTTATGGAACTGGGTAACTTAACAGAGAAAAAGCTGCAAAGAGCCGCTGCACTGCAAATAGACTGAGACAAACTGACCACAAACGTGGTGCAGGTGGCTTCTGCCTGTATTACAATGAGAACACTTGTGAGAAATGAAATTTGAAAGATTTTCCAAAATGAAGTTTTCAAAATCACAGCCAAACGTCCATTTTGTGGAAAATAAGGGGTTTTTAATGTATTTTTCCAATCTGGAACGTTACCTTTGGAAGAGTGACGTCTCCCACAAAACAATCTGAATTCCAACCAGCTCCAGTGCCCTGTTTGGGAGCTCAGCCCAAGCTGCCCACGCACCCAAGGGTGGCTCAGACACTGGGACCTTCTGCCCCTCCTGGCACGCTCATGGCCGTGGGGCACCCCCCGGGAAGCCCCAGCCCGCAGCAGCATCTGGCCCTTGGGCGGTGAGGGACCTGGCATGCTTTGGCTGTCCTTGCTTGGAGGCTGCTGTGGCTGCATTTCAGTACTCCCGCCAGCAGCCTGCAGCGACTGAGCACAGGCATGCCTTTGGGAAGGCACAGCAAGGCTGTCGGTGAGAAGATAACGCACACACGCATCTACACACACGCTCTCTCTCCAGGTGAAAAGTCCCAGTCCAGAATAAAGCAATCTCCGGTGAGGCTGTAGCTTTGTGATCCCCTGCAATCATGATCTCAAACACCGTGTATGTGATTAAAAGTGTCCATTATAAGGGCTTCATGTAGTTTAAGTTGCGTTTGGCCTTGCACTGTCGTCTGTTCACCTTCATGTTCTGCACGTCTGCTTAGCTCTTGTGTCAGTTCTGCAGCCAGTGCCGAGTGTAGGTAATCCCACCTGGTCAGAAAGGTGCCTCTGAGGGGGAAAACAACTTAGTTTTTAGACTGTAGTTAAAATGTGCCTGAATGCGCAAATATAATAAGCCAAGGATAACATGTCCTTGAATTAGGCACTGAACTAATTGCTATTTCTGATTGCTTGATTCCCCCACATTATATATTCATTGATTATTGTTCTTCCAAAAGCTTTTTTCTAACTCAAAGCTAGAGCAAACCAATGTTCATGGAAATCTGTGCAGTAATAAATCAGGGACTTGAAGTCTGATTTGCTTTTCAATGAGAAAAAAATACATTAGTAGCAATAATTCTTCTCAGAGAGAATAAGTCCATTTGTGATGCATTGTCTTGGCTCATCAGAGGTTTTTTGATGAATAACCTATTCAAAAAAAAAAAAAATTAAGTTACTTCATTTATAATTCAGAAGTCTCCTATGACTATTTCATTTATTAAGTGCCCTCTGAGAAGTTTCTGATATTTCTTCTGAAAAAAGCATCACAGTTTGATGGCTTGACATATTCTTATGGTTTTCCTTTTCCCTTGCTGCTTTGGAATCGAAATCTTGCTTTGGTCCCGGCTCACCCTGCATTTCCTAGGCTAGGGGAACCCATTTTAAGGCCAGTGGCTTGGTGCCGCTTTTTTGAGGAGATTGCTGCCTCTCTGTATCTTTTATTTGCCCTCTCTTCACCTTACCAAAACATGTATGGGAGACTTCTACAATTTGATGGGGTTTTTCCCCCCAAGCGGTAATTACTGATCTAAACTTTAGTCTAGTAAAAGTATAGTAATATGTTTAAGCTATTAGATTAATGCTGTGTGTAGCTGTGATAGGAATTTTCTACCAGGCTAGTTACCCATTAATAAGAAATGGGTCTTCTGCAAAACTGATGTTTGTCAGGATGTGGGGCTTTGTGCTCCCCCTGGAGGCTGGGGCTGCCCCTCTGCTGCTGCCTGTCATGTCTCCAGCTACTAGACTGTCAGGGGAAAGGGACATTTCATTGCAGTCAGCCAGACAGTAATTTTTCAGGAAATAGGATTTGCATGAACATTTTTCCATTTTCTGTTCTTCATCTCTATCCAGGACCAATTTAAAAAAAAAAAAAAAAATTATGACCTTTAACAGCAGATTTCTTCCTCTACCCAGATGTGACTGCAGGTATCTCAGAGTAACCTCAGCTCTGCCCCAGGCTCCCTGTGTGACTCTGAGCAAATCTCCTGACAGAGGCAGCTGTAAACCAACTGCTCGTGAGCCAGGGCTGCCTGGGTATGCCACAGCCTTGGCACGCAGGAAAGCTCCTCTGCTCCGCTCTGAGCACTTGTTCTTGACAGCTAGAATGGAACGAATGCTCTTTATGCTTTGTTTCCTGCCGAGATGACAAACCTTTGGTGTAGGAACTGTCCCTACTATGTATTTGTGCAATGGTGGGACCCCGACTTCGGGATCAGTGGTATAGATAGATATAGATAGAGACCAGGATCAAGTCAAGCTCCAGAAGGGGAATTAACCTCTGTGAGCCCAGCTGGGTGGTGTAAAGGTCTCAGCCATGAACATCATTGTTCTCTGCGGTGATCCTCAGTGCTATCCAGATTACATTTTATTACAGCAGGTAAGCTTGTTACACTATACTTGTGCATATTAAGAAAGTACATAGGCTCAAAATTGACTAAAGAGCTGTGCATGTCTCGGGTCCAAAGACATCAGCTCTGGTTTGGGAAATTGAGCTCAGATTGCTGGAGACGAGGACGGGGCTCTCGGGAGTATCACTCTGTGTTTATCTTGTTCTTATTCTCTTCCCTGGGTTAGACGAATTTTTTGGTCTGACCCACAACAGCCATTCTTGTGTCACCTTTTCTAAGAAGAAAATCCTACAAAGTGTGAATAGATTGATAGAAATGAGGAACACTGATTAGGTGAGAATAAGGCTGAAAGGCTATTCCCAGGGCACACTGTGCTAGACTGTGAAGTGCCAAGAACTGCAGCTTTTTGGAATACAGATTTTTTTTGATCTGCAGACAGGACAGTACTTGACTTTAGTTCTGCTGCTAGTTTGCACAGCAAAGGATTCTTGCTAGCTGGAGTCCAGCACCTGGCCCAGATCTAGAGAGAGCCTGATTTTGCAGTACAGAAACAACTCTGTAACGTGAGTTCTCTTACAGAGCCTGAGCAGATGAAAGTCCCTGAAAGGAGCAAGCCTAGTCACAGAATTAACATGCCTCTATCATGAATTCTCATATCCTTTTTGGAAATCACTCTGGGTTGCTCCGCTTGCTCTGTGAAATACTACAGACAACTCAGGACAAGTTGGTGGTGTTGCCTTTGGAAAGAAGATTAGCGAACACATTACGTGTTGGTTCATAGGTGTTCCGTGGGGCTCACTGTGCTTTTCTCAGGCCAGTGCTGGTAAGGTAGACTAAACGATTTCTACTCTCTGCGAGCTGGGTTTTTCCATGTTGTACTAGCCCTGAGTCGAGGTCTTTTCTGTGATTACACTTTTCCACATGGCTGATTCATGGCTCTTGTCATAAAGCCTTGTGATGGAGCATGGCATGAAAGGTGTCTGCTTCCCTGCTTGGGAAGGCACATGTCCACTTCTCTGGATAAGGCAATGGATGTACAGATGTGTTCATACAACACCAGCCATATTAAACTGCATTGGTTATACTGGTGCTAGAGTCAAAGGAAGCTCGGCAGCATGTACTGCCAGTAGCTCTGAGAATATGGCAAAAGAATCTGGAGCATCTCCTTCAAATGAGTCACTGGTTTTGATGTTTATTTAATCAAATGCATGCTCACCATCAGTTCTTCCTGGTGGTCATCGTTCGGCCTCATCACTCTCTTACTCTTGGCTGCATTCCTTAGGTTGCTCTTTGCAGTACTTGGGGTGGTTTAGAAGCAAATACTTTACTTTAAGCACTGCCTAAATATTAACCTAGAAAAAAATTAAAGTCTTGGGAGAGTCCTTGCTGTAACTGGAGTGGAGCTTTGTCGTATGCAACAGCACAGAACCAAAGCACAAAGTCAGACCCGTTTGTAACAAGGGAAATGCATTAACTGAGTGCTAATGAAGTTGAGGGGGCTTGTGTGGAGCGCTGGGAAAGCTTGCCTGGATGTATAAGCGTTATTATTTCCATTTTACTGATGAGTAAATTGCCTTTGCTCCTTCCTGTTTTGCCAGAGAGCTACTGAGGCATAATTCATTTCTATGGCAGGGCTGGAAATAGATTCATAAGCAGCTGAATGCTATGAAATGGCACTCCTGGTTGTAATGCATTATCACGAGCAAATAACACTGCTGATGCTATTGATGGTCATGACTAGGAGGCTGAAAGAAGCTATCAGTGCTATCAAGCAAGATAGCTTTTAGGTTGTGTTGCAATTCATGTTAGGCATTCGTCTCTTCAAATACCCAGGCTCTGCAGTCCAAGTCCTGCTGAGGATGTAAGAACTAATTTGCAAAAACTGTTTTGTGTTTCCAGCAAAATACCGCAAGTTCTGCAAAACTCCCCTTTCAGGGGAGTGATGTATTCTAATGTTTGTTTCTTTGATTCCCCTAAAGGGAAATGACTTACTGTGAATTCTGCTGTGAGGCCATTAATGTGCTGGGAGGATTTTCTTGCTGGGCTTGAGTGTTCCTGCTGCAGGGCACCTGAGAAGGAGCAGAGAGTTGGGTTTTGGGGTTGGGTTTTGTTGGAGGGTGAGGAAGACGCTACATCATCTGTCCCCTTGCAATCCTACAGTTTAATTGTAGCCATGACTTATTGCCACTTAGTGTTTGAAAGGGATTGATTGTGGGTCTTGCCCTTGGATTAACTCTTCAGACAGGCTCTTTCACGGCCTCTATGGGTATAAAATTGTGTTTGAGACAGAGTAGAGAATCTCTTCTTCTGTGAAGTTCATTACTGATGGTTGGGACAAAATTGTACAAACTGAAGCCTGGATTGCTGTCGGGGCAGCTAAAGAATTTCTGGAAAACATTGCAAAACACACAAGCAGTGTTGGTGGTAGTTTGGACACAGCTCTAGGCAATGCCTTTGCTCTAACTCCAGCCCAGACCTGGGCTCTTGGGGTTGAGCATGATGCAGATGATTTGCAGCACTAAAACCCGTTTTCCCAAAGTGCTGTGTGTGTGTGTACTGCTCTGCACATGGTGTCTGCGCCCCTCAGCACACCCCAGCCCGGCCACCCGCTGGGAAAGGTATTCAGGGAGATGTTCCAGGGTTTGACTGTGGGAACGAGCACATCTCTTAACTCATTAGACACTGCCTAGAGCTGTGTCCAGACGACCACCAACCTGAGAGACTGCAAGCTATATACCCATCTACTGAACTAAAATTGTATATACTTGGGGGAGATAGCCTTTAATACCCCAACAAAGCACACAAAGTAAAATTACTCTCAGAAGGTGACTGTATGTCAGCCTGAGCTGTCTTTTGTGCAGAGATGTTTGAAGTTGAATTGAAGAAGTGATGCTGAGTGTATTCACAATTTCATATTAACAGAGTAAATGGAAAGTGCTGCCAGGTTCCGTGGCCTGTAAAATGTATGTATTGCAGAAATACGTTTGTTTAACAAACCATACAAAAACTATTCAACTATATAAACAGTTAGTATGTAAATGTAAATATTTTTCATTTTTTATTTCTTTTCAGTTGGGAATCGGTGTGTTACCAAATGGCATTTCAATATCTTGTTTCAACGCTAAGTGATGTACTATGTTTCTTACAAAGCACGAAAATAATCAAGAGTACTCTTCTCACTTTCCAGTGTGGGTAGTGTAACATGAAGCTTTATTTGTGGCGTAAATTGCTGTGTTATGACAATTTAGGGAAACATGGCTTTTTAAGCAGTAAGGAGTAATGCTGAGAAATGGAATGTGCTCATACTATGCTACTCATGAGATCACTCAAAAGTGAGTAAGATTGAAGTGTACAAAAAAAAAAGGGCAGTTCATCCTGAGAGGCTTTTTGTACAAGTCAGGAGAGGTGGGGCAGAGGTGTCTGGTTTAAGCAGGGGACTGTGTCCAGCTCAGCGTTACCAGCCAGTGGTGCCTTCAGCAGACATGAAGGTAGTGCTGCTCAGGTCTGTAGGGGGAGAAGAGGTTCCTCTCTGTGAGGTGTGGAGCTGGAGCAGCTCTGCCTGGGAGCATGCAGCGAGAGCAGCCTTTACTGCTTCCAGTGCTGCAGCCAGCATGCAGCTTGTCCCCACTGCCACTAGGCAGGTACCGAGATCTTTTTTTTTTTCTTTTCTCCATTCCTCCCTTGCCAAGTACCCAGAGAAGCAGCAGATTGCGTAATTTGAGGAAGTTTTTCAACTGACCTGACTAGAGCCTGCCAAAGGCAAAGCAGCTCCTGTTGTAGGCTTTTACTTGCCTGCTTTCTAACAGATGTGACACAACTGCGAGACAGTAGTTTTTCCGCTGACTCTGTTATGTTTATGAAACAAATGTGTTTCTCCCTGAGGGCAGGGAGGTTGTGTTGGGGCTCCTGTAACTGAGAAAATGGAGCTGGCCGAAAACTGGAACAGGCTGCCCAGGAAAGTGGTTGAGTCTCCATCCCTGGAGGTATTTAAAAGATGGGTAGATGTGGTGCTTGAGGACATGGTTTAGTGGTGGGCTTGGCAGTGATAGGTTAATGGTTGGACTTGATGATCTTAAGGGTCTTTTCCAACCTTAACAATTCTATGATTCTATGAAAACAATCCTGGAGCTAAGGACCCATCCCCTCAGTATGTTTGGCAGTGAGGGATTTGTGCGTAAGCCATTTTATATCTATTCTATTGAGTTCCTTTAAATTCATTCTATTAAACAAACAATTAGAGTCTAAAAGACCTGCCTTCTGGTTTTGAAAGCCGCCTTGGTAAACAAGAGACCTAGGCAGATGTACCTCTGGCCAGCTCAATGTCCCATCACACCCTACAGCACTCTAGTACTCCAGTTTCCTTAAAGTAAGACAAAAATGAACCTTGTACCACAACTCTGCTCTACAAGATTGGGTTTTGCATTGAAATAAATACTATCTGCCATGTTTGGTTTTTCAGAGAATAGGAACAAAGTCAAACGCTAAGGTTGGGTGCATAATGGCTTCCTGGCCAGCACAACTGGAGCAACATAAAATCCACTGTTGTTCAGATAGTTTCTGAACTTTCAGAGGATTGGGCATGGGCACAAATAAAAAATGGTGCCATGCAGATGTTGTAGGGGAAATGTAACCATCTTATTAGCATGTCACTGCTGAAACAGGATTATGTGGCTGCAACTTCAATCTTTCTTTTCTCCATTTTTCTATATTTGCTTCCTGCATCTTATTTTGGTACCTGCAAGGTTTGTGTTTGGTTTTTCTTCATCTTTCTTTAGGCTACAAAGGAAAGAAATATTTTAAGTCAAATTACATTGAAAAATGCAACTGGATTTATATGTCTTAAGTAGAGTCTTATATTGGGTTCCCTACTACAGTTCTGTTGCAGCTCACCCTGGTCGGATACAGGTGGGCAGGCCCATTCCACATGCACAGCCCTCATGGTTTGGTTATGGCATTACCTGCTGTTTGTAAACAAACAACTAGCATGTTAGAAATAATCCTCAAAATTGATGAACCGAGCCAATTTCTTTTCATTGATCTATATTTGCTCAGGAATTGCTTTATTTTGCAGCCCAGACAGTAACCTGTAACCTAGGGTTGGGGGGGGGGGATCATAAGACTCCTCTTGGAAGAGATGACAAATAATCAAGTCCTCAGTAACTGCTTCTGCATGTTTTAGGAAGAGGTTTTATAAGTGGTGGTAGCAACATCATAGTTTCTCCTATTTGTACTTTTCATTATGCTAAGTAGACATAAGCATATGAATTTGAGATGATGATTAAGAATTTTTCTGTTGAGCTTATTGAAAAGTGCCATTTTTCAAAAAAGAACAATTCAGTGTTAAATAAAAAAATACAGACTGTGAACCAAAAACTTAGTTCTAATTTTAATAATCTGGAAAGGAATTAATTTTCAATTGAACCATTGAAGGCTGACTCTATGAAGTTTTTCATACAATGAAGAAAAATGTGTTGTTACAAGAAGCTTTTTTCTGTCTCTCTTTAAGGGCTTTTTTCCTATCTCTGTAAAGAGGAAGAGAAAACATTGTTTATATCCAGAAGATATTACCTACAGTCTAAAATTTTGATAACCCACAAGGTTACCCAATACAGAAAAAACAGATCATCTTTCTCTTTTTTTGCAGCACATTATATTGGGGTTTTGTGGCAAGGTTTTGGTAGCAGGGGGGCTACAGGGGCAGCTTCTGTGAGAAGCTGCCAGAAGCTTCCCTTATGTCTGACAGAGCCAATGCCAGCCAGCTCTAAGATGGACCCACCGCTGGCCAAGGCCGAGCCCATCAGCGATGGTGGCAGCGCCGCTGGAATAGCATAGTTAAGAAGGGGAAAAGCTGCTGCACAAGAGCAGCCAGAGGAGAGGAGTGTGAGTATGTGAGAGGAACAGCCCTGCAGACACCAAGGGCAGTGCAGAAGGAGGGCAGGAGGTGCTCCAGGTGCTGGAGCAGAGATTCCCCTGCAGCCCCTGGGGAAGCCCATGGTGAGGCAGGCTGTGCCCCTGCAGCCCATGGAGGTCCATGTTGGAGCAGAGACCCACCTGCAGCCCGTGGAGGACCCCACGCCAGAGCAGGGGGATGCGCCCGAAGGAGGCTGTGACCCCGTGGGAAGCCCACGCTGGAGCAGTCTGCTCCTGAAGGACTGGACCCTGTGGAAGGGACCCACGCTGGAGCAGTGAGGAGTGATGGAGCGGCTTGGTGGGCACCTGGCGTCCAGCCAGGGTCAACCACCACACGCATCTATTGTCTTCCTGTTATCTGTTAATCATCTCTGATGCATCTTCATGTTTTTAAGCCCAGTATTTACAGTGGGACCTCTCCATATACTCTAGCTCTTTTTCTTCATTGATTTCACCCTTACTAAATTGGGACACTATTATCATGCTTTCTCTAATGACTGCATTTACATTTCTTTGTTCTCATCAGTAGAAATTAGTTTGCAGCTAGTGTTAACATGAAAATTTAGAACTATGCTTATTAGACTTGAAGTGGAAGATTTTTCTTTCCTGTCCTCAGGATACCCCACAAAGTGGGATTTCCGTGGCAGTGAGTGATTTCATGGCTAATGGTTCAACACCTTTTGCTTCAGCAGAGATTCAGAGCCTCTTTAAGCAACCTGTTCATTCTCTTTATTTAGTGCTAACCTGCCTTGGTGGATCAAGAAGATTAAAAAGACTTGTGATGACAGTGCATGTGGTACAGTGGAGTTTACTAAATTTTACTAACTGTTTTTATATGCTTTCAGTTAAGGTCCTAGTATGTACTGCTCTGTCTCTAGTATGTGTTGTGGTCTGTGTATACAATTTAAGTCCATGGTTTGTTGTAGGCTCTTTGCTCTTGAAACCAGCTTCTCTTGGAAGTATTCTTGAAGTTTCAGTTCAAAAGGGGAAAGTGTGGAGGTTTCTGTAGTTGCTAATCTATGAATGATATCCCTGTGTGAACAGTCAGTCATTTGGGATCCAGTTCTGTTATTGATCATCTCATGTGACTGTCCTTGGTATCACCATCACTCTTGCACTGCAGCAGCCAACTTGGAGCATTTGCTGTGCTTTCCCTTTGTTGGTCTTGGTTTTCCCTTGAATTGTTCCTTTCTCAGGTTGAGAACAGCTGCGCCAGAGTTAGTGAGGCCAAGCACCATGACTCAGCAGCACTATCTGACCAGGCATTTTCTCAGCATGTAGGTGATGCTGTTGGGAAGCCGTGTTCTGATATTTGCTTCTGCCAATTTTGTCCGCAGCCAGATACGTTAGTAAATTCTCCAATGGAGAGCAAATTCTCTCTATTCCTGCACCAGTTTAACATCCCGTCCCAAAGATCCATCAAGAGCAAGCTGAATTTCTAACAATAAAAGCTCAGAGTGACAGTAATGAAGTGAGGTTCAACCCCTCCAACAGCTTAATGCTGTTGCAATGTGTGTAAGTCACGTTCTCTAACATGCTAGAAGGAACACGCATGTGCATATCCGAACTTTTTTTTTCTATTTAAGGGAAAAGTATTGAGCATGAGGTTTGTTTAAATGGCTTTAAAGAATTCAGGGTGGAATTTCTCGGCCTTAAGATTTCAGGCTTCCCAGGCAACAGCAGCAGCAAGAGGTGAGATACCGTGGAGCCAACAGAGGGGTGAGAGGGTGTTGAGGAAGGTTTGGGCAGCTGGAAGCACAGACTACATGGAAATGAAGGAAATGGGTGATGCCAGACGGACTGAGGGCAGGAGCTGCCTGGGCTGGAGGTAGGGCCAGGGAGCTGTAGATAGTAATATTCTGACCAAAACTCTTGTGCTTTTTGCAGTTTATTGCAGATCCTATTGTGTACCTAATTCTCCAGGAAAAAGAAACTGATGCCATGAGAAGCCATATACATATCTTTAAAATAATATTTTTTTTTACTTTTAACCTAATTTGCTACTGTAATCTTCTCCCATGGGACATGGGGATAGTACAAAATGACCATCTTGCAAGTGAAGTGACCTCAAAGAGCACCAGTTAGTCTTCCAGACCACCTGAGACTTCTTCACCCTTACTAATCACTTTTTTATTTTTACAGCTGTCAAAGAGCTAAGCTGTGGAGAGGAAGCAGAAGGCTGTGGGCCCCTCTTGTTGCCCCTCAGCAGACTTCAAAATCTGCATGCAAAGTCCCCCTTATCCCTTTTCAGAGTTGCTAGGATGACTGCTGCATTGCTGTCTTGCTGTGTGCATGGATGCTTGCATGGGTGCATGACTGCGTGCATGCTTCCCTTCACGTGCTGCCCCGAGTTTCATGGTCACGCAGGGGACAGCAAGCTCTGACTTCCTTTCCTGTCCCTTGGGGTGAGGGAAAGAGGCAACTCAGAAAAAAACCCATGTAAAATACACCTGGAAACAATCTTACAGTCATTGGGAAACGGGACCCCATGGCACTTGCAGAACCTATCCAGTGTCACCTGAAAATTAACAAAAGACAAAGTTGTGTATGGTTATCACTTTCTTTTTGTTAAATTTTTTTCTCACTTTTTTCTAGACCCCGCCCGATGGTTTTACGTGTATCAGAGAGGTAAAATTTAAACCAGTTTGACTCTATTGGTCATATAATTTTTGTAGCAAAAGCTTTCTTAAGCCAGGAGATAGGTTCCCTCGGCTGAGTTTATTTCCACGCTGGTAGCAAACAAAATGATAGGCACCTGAAAATTGCCCAGTTCCTGGGTACGGCTGCAGCCTAGGGAGCATCCGAGTCCCCTCTGATGAAGGTTGAGCTTCCACTCAAACTCCAAGTCCTTCTGTTTGTGCAGCGCTCTATGGCATGGCATGCTAAGTCAAGTACTTAGCAGTTCAGGTACTCTCCGTGTGAAGTTTTTAGATGGTATCGGTGGGAATTTTCCAAAAATCATTAGTGAAGCAATTTTCTAACTCTTCTAGTGAGGTTTATTTGCAAATTCACTTTTGAATGTCTGCTTGGAGGAAAGCATGTTTTCTGCAGCAGCCCCATGGAAAAGCAGAGAAGCACCCAGCAATCTTTCAGTGGATTTTCACCCGTTTTGACAAGTTGTTTCCCTTATAAATGTTGCTACACACAGGTGGGAATGTACAAGAAAAATAGAAAAGAAAATGCTGTCCCAGGTAAGGCCCAGTGCACTGGAAGGACACCCTGCTGTCTCCTACCCTGGGAACGGCCAAAGCAATGCTATTTCTAACGATGAGTAGAGTTAATAAGTGTCTGCAGAAACATTTGAAGTCAAATTTGGCATTGTGTAGTTCACGGTCAAATAATTTTACCTGATGTTAGTTGTGTGCCAGAAAGACATTTTGGAGGTACCCATGGCCTTGGACTATTCCTGCACCTCCTTTTTCAGAGTATAACATTGTTCTAGTTTCCCTGTGTACAAGTGTGAAACTAATTAAAGGAATATAGAGGCAGAGGCAAGTATTTATACATGATGTTTTGCATAGATCATTGCAAGGATTAGCCAAGAAATAGTAAAAATCTATTATATTTTTTTAATCTCAGAATTTCATTCAGTGTTGGGTTTTCATGTAGCTTTTCTCTGCAACTGGTGGTGTTCCAGGTTCACACAGGCAGAACACCCTTGTTAAGCTTGACTGTTTGTGTAATGAATTTGATGTTGAAGATTTAGTGGTGAAAGTGGAGCTGAAAGAATCAAAGAATCATTTCGGGGAAAGGGAGTGGATAAGGAGACATCAATTCCTTTTTGTTTTATTGGCTGGAGAGTCCCTTTGGTTTGGAAATGGATCTCTCCAGCCAGGCAATTATATTAATAATAATAATGATTTATTAATAAAGGACTCTTCAAGTTCAATTAAATGTGGTTAATATTTGATACTTCAGTAGGTATCTTAGTGCCATTTTTTTATTGATGTTTGCCATGAGCCAATTTTAGTTAACCTTTTTCTAGGATTCATAAATGTGCAGATATGCGGCTTTAAGTTCTAGTTGAGCTGTTATTCTGGGAACGTAAGCAGGAACCAAGCCCACAGGGATTCTCCTTATCTGCTGTATTAGTCTTGTTGATTTGTATTTGCTAGATGGGGTCGCTTAAAGGCTAGCACTTAGATTTTGTCTTGGTTGGAAGCATGTGGAACGGCACAGAAATATTTTGACTGTTCCAGATAGTGGAGCTGTACTTGGTAGCTGCCTTTGCCCAGGGATCTGGAACCACAGACCTTAAAGGACTTCACAAAAGCACTATTTCCTACAGCTCCTGCTTACAGCAATGGAGGGAACACTGAAGCCAACGCGCAGCGTCTGCAGCAGTAATACAGCTCTCGCCTGACTCCCGTTCCCATAACTTTCTGCCGTAATGAGCATTTATGGACTCAGGCCTTTAGTTATTTCTCTTCATGAAATTTTCAAATATTTGCAAGTGATTTCCCACGGGCAGGATCTATTTCCTATGAGATCTGGCCAAGCAAGTATTCTGTCTGGAGATTAATTTCAACGATGTTGTGGATAAACTAGAGTTAATTTTTTCTTCAGGTCCTTGCTCCTAAAGTATAGCTAATGTTTTTTTAATAAAAACAAGATGCAGTCTAATAATTCTTGCACATAATTTAATCCTCTTCTGTATTTGTAAAATTACCCATTTCATCTAATACTTGGCAGTTTTACAATTAACACTGGGCACATTAGCTGTATTTCACATCTAGATTTTTTTCTTTAACAAAAAGTGAATTTATTACAAGCAACATGTTTTCAAAATCCTCCTATTAGCCATGGAGCCTGGCATTACGAGGTTTTACCTTGCAGCCTCTGGAAGCAGGGGACAGGGTCATTTGCATTTTTATTAAATCATCATTTACACCCTTCCTTTAAACTGTGGTTTAGGCCTTGGGTTGTCCTTGGCCAGCCCTAATGATATAATGAGCCATCACTATAGCTCATTTGCCAGGCATATAGGTTGGAAATGCTGCGGTATTTTAGGTGGCCGCTGTGGGAAAGGTGTTTGATGTTTCTTGGGTTTCACAAGTGAGTTTGGCCCAGCAAAACCAACCCTGTGCTTTTGTGCAAGATGTTGTTTGTGTAGAGGCAGCTGCCAGCAAGAGGAAGGACAGGCAGGTTCATAGATTTGGGCCCGATGGCTGTTCAAAACCAGAGCTGAGAAAGCAGCTGGTAAATAACAAAAATAAATAAATTTCTTATTTTATAGTACACAAATACAACTTTGGCATTGTCTGTGGCCAACTTAATCTGTTCCACTTCTGTGGAAAGGATTGCTGGATCTGAGGAATATTGATTAGGTGGTTTTGTATGGAAATAGGTCGCTAAAGTGAATACTAGAAAATACGCTGTCAACAGAGGATTTTAGGGCTCCTGTGCTGTCCGTGGCACATGGTCTGCCCTCTGCTGATAGTGCTGGCAAGTTACTGACTGGGTCTCTAACGGGTGTTGCACATTTAGGAACTGGTGTTGGGCACTGCCTTAGGTCGTGTAGCTGTCCTGGATGTGCATTACGTTACCTGTGTATTTTTAAGATAAATTGACAGTGAAACCATGTTTTCCATAACACGACAGATAAATGTGCCTGTGTCCAATGGAATGGAAAGATCTGGAAAAGTGAAATATTGGAGCAGGTTGTTTTCCTTCAAAATCAATAGATTTCTTGTCTTTACCATGGCTAAGGGAAGGACTGAGTCACTCTGCCTGGTTCTGTGATGGAGAGAAGTACCCAGCTGTGGCTGAAAATCTGTTTTCCTCAATGATGAAGCAATTTTGTCCATAGGCATGTGGATGTACAAGACGGCTTTTACATGAATAGGCTTAAATTACTCCAGTTTATCGCTTGGAGAAATGCAAATTCTGTTCAGCAAAGTTTACAGAAGTGAAACACAGGGCCATTTGCAGGCAGGCAAAGTATGGAAATCCTCAAATTGTAAAGAATAACAAAAGGTAAAATTAGAAGAAATATGAAAGGATGTATAAACCAAGCCTCATTAAGTAATTTCCAAAGTGTATTCAGTTAAAATATTGATATACTTTAATGAAAATTCATTCTCTGCTCTTGAGCAAGCAGTATGAAAATGAAATACAGTATCTTTCATTAGCAACAATCCATAAAATATGCATGTGCATGCAAGTATGTTAGGATTATTTTTCTTTGCAAAGTGAAGCCACTATTTATTGTGTCTGATATACAAAGTGTGCCTATTCTATGGGCTAAGCAAATAGAGATGATGTTTTGCACAAAAATGCAAAATTAAGTAATTATTATAACCTGGACCTACTTTGGAGTAAGATTACCACAGGTGCTTCTACCAGACCCAGACTTCATACCCTGCTATTAAAGCAGTGAAAAAAATACAGCCAGAGGCAAATTCCAAATCAGAAATTGCTACTTCCATTCCTCCAGTTTTAAACACTTTGCGAGAAAAACAACCAAGCAAATGCACAAGCATGTTCTGCTCCAGCAAAACAGCGCACGTGATCTTCAGCCTAGCACACAACTCGCTGCAGCCATCTGGCGTGGAAGGGATGATTTCAACAAGTGCTGGAGCTCAAAAAAAAAAAAAAAAAAAGATGAATTCTCATTTATCAGTACCTGCAAGCAGGAGGAATCTCCTGCTTTAGTTACTGAGTGCACCTAATTGGTAAGCACAGATAACTCAATGAAAACAATCATGCTTTGAGATCCAGAATAATAAATTTGGACCTATTTGCTAAGGTGCAGTGCTCACTAATCAGCTGCGTGGTACCCAGACCCTGAGGCGGGTGTCTCCACCGAGCAGGGCAGGGCTTAGTCCCAGCTCAGAAGGGATGCTCTAAGCAACAGCTGTATCTCACCTCTGCTGCGGCTGGTCACACGTGTCACCTGAGCTGGGGAGGTGACCACACGCGTCCCTTGCAGCGTCTGCAGTCAGTCCCTAGGTCTGTTCGTGCACTTGCAAATTGAAGGAGAAGAAAATTAACTTTAAACCAGTGGCTTGCCTGTTTCCTACACTCAGATCTCTCAGGGTGTTCATAAAGCTGTAAACAAGGCAAAACCGAGGAAGAACATGACATTAGATAAAATATCTTAACATCATGCTTTCCTAATAAAAATTTAAATTTGCATGTGTGTATGTATACACACTTTTTGCTTGCGCTCACCACCATAAAGTGAGCTTCAGTTTAATAAAATTGCAGTATTTATAAATGTAAGGGCTCATATTTCATACAGTGGCATCCCTGAAGAGCTGGGAGGGGCTGAGCCAATGGGATAATGAAAATGTAAATAATAGGAAATACAATATAGATGATAAAAGGCAAGGGCAGATGAGGAAGTGACAATCTCCTTTTTTGCCACTGAGGTTACTGTGGTTACTTTATAAGGTGTCAGATAATGGAAGAAAAAGGTTTAAAAGAGCTGACTTAAGAGAAAACACAGACAGGAAACAAATAATGACAAAAAAATCTTTGTGGGGGGTGGGGACTATTGAGTTGGAAACGATGTCCTTAGGTCTCCAGGTACAGGTCCCCCCTGTTCTGAGGTCTGTGCTAGGCCCATTGCGGGCTTTCGCCAGGAAGGGAGGAGGGATGAACAGAGGTGCTGCTGAAGGGGAATTTTTGACTATGGGATAACAGAGAAAAGTTTAAATGTTAATATCTGATGAACACAAGGGAGGGAATGTTTGATCTGTGAGGCCTGCTAATGTGAAGTAGTTACTCCTAAAATAAGTTTTATCTTTTAAAACAGATATTATTGTGAAACACCACAGAAAACAGCTCTTCATTGGCAAGTGATAGACAAAATGACCCAATAAGTCTTTCTTATATTTATTTTCTGCAGTGAGGCTCCAAGAAATGCCCAGGACTGCTCTGTCGCATCGGGGCATGTTCCACTGAAGGAACAATTTCTACCATTTTTAGAGTGTGTTTACTGGAAAATTGTTGGTCTGGTGTCATTTTGAGTGCCCCCTTGGCCAGATCTAAAGCTTCACAAGTTTTTTTGCTAAGTTTCAAAATATTTCCCTTGGGAAAGGAAGAGGAAGCAGATGAAAGGATTAAGCCACAGGGAACCATCAGATCCTCTTCAGAGGCAGAGATTAATGCTGGTTCTGGAACAGAGAACGGAAGGAAAAAATAGAGTGTCCCTTAGAAAGGGATGAATTTTTCATAATTTCCTTTCTGCACTTTGTTATGAAGAAAAGAGCCACATTTCTCAGCCTGGGAAATAGAATCAAATCTACAACAATAATCTGGCTTATTTTTAACGTAGAAATATCTGCCCTGTGGGACCAGAGCTCATGAACTGATTGTTGGAAAAACCTATTCTTGCAGGATAAGCTGAAGAAGATGAATTGTACTCTTTTGAAATAATGATTCACTGAACAAGGCTAGTATTGTCAAAAGACAATATATCGTTATTAAATTACAATGTTGACCAAGTAATATTTTATTCAAGAATATTTTTAAAAAATAACTCCAAGACCCTAATTTTGCCTCTGCTCATATAAAGGACATCTGGATAAGCCAAAGAACTAAGAGTTTTGAGCTGTAATTCTGCAGATTTTGTTTAAAGCTATCATGGAGCTATAGAGCAAGTTTTTCCATGAGCGAGACCTTTTTCTTTAATTACTTGGTTTTTAGAATACTAACACAAATTCCAATAAGTGTTTTGGAAAACTGGTTGCTTAAGAAGTATATGGCAAATAAAATACCCACAAAAAAATGAGTCATATCAAAATGTTTTTGCAAAGAGTGTGACTTTTCTCAGCTGGATCTTTCCTGCCTCTGTAGAAACCATGTGAACAGCCACATTGTAGGAATGTAAGTAAAACCAAATATGAGAGTAATCTAAGAGGCTGGCTTCCCTCACTAGCCTCACCACTTACATGAGGTTGCATAGTTTTTTTTTTTCTTCTTTTTCTCTCTCTGTTGAATTATATTATAGGATATAAAGACTAGATGGCCAGTATTTTACACTTATATTTTCCATTAACTTAAGTTTTAAATAACTTTAAAGCGACTCAATCAATAGGAAACGTCAGTGAAAAGCTGGGCATGTTTAACTGGTTACAGAGCAGAGAAAGGCTTGGAGCCCAACTTGCTTATATACTGCACAGCACAAAATGCATGGCTTCCTATGGAAAAACGTTAACAACTGTCAAGGTCATGTGTACACTGCTTATTGCACCGGGGACAGCAGGGGAATGCAGGGGAAGGAGTCGGGTTATGTGCACTTCGTAAAGGCTTGTAGGTAACTTACGGTTAACCGTAGGTAAACAAAACGGTGTTTCCTATACAATGTATGAATTAGTGATGAGTCTCCCTAACATGGCTCCCTTCTAAATGGATTTCCTCTCCTTTTTTTCAACCACTCATTCCCCTTCCCTCATTTTAAGGAATTTCTTCCCCACTTTTTTCTCTCTCTACAGCTTCTTCTGCATTCCTTCATTAGAGTGGCATGTGTTCTCTTTCAATGAAAATGGCTTTTCCCCCTTATTTCACATTATCTGTTCTTTTTCCTGTAGCAGACATCCTTTTCCATCTCCTTTCTTCTAACAGGAGCTATAATTTCTAGACTCTTCATTTCCCTTTGTGTGGAGAAGGTGTCTCCTTCAGGTCTCTTCTGGCCACTTGCCAGCGTTCAGTAATTTTTTTTGCACATAAATGGTTGTGATACTCTCCTTCTCTCCCATGCTATTACAGTCTCTTACCTTTATTCCCTGGCTGTGCAAGGGACCTTGAGCGCAGTATTTAGGCATGTATTTTCACTGCTCAAGGCCCACAAATGCTGACTGAAACTCCAGACAGAGGATTAGGAGGGTGGCTCATCCTGAATTCACTAATATTTCAAACTGATCTCTTAATACTGAAACAGTCAACCGATGCTACTTAGCCGTTATCACTCACTTATGTGTGTTCACCTTTAATAACCTTCATGTATATGTGCAGAATTAATTAGCTTATGAAAAGATAGCTTTATTCTGGTCTGTTCTTTCACTGAGCCAGTTTGCCCTGAATTCATGCCTTTCCTCTATTCAGAGTGACTCCATTTCCTTGCACATTTCTTGTGAAATCCTTGTCTTTCAGCAGGAATTACTATATTATACATAGGCCCAATAACCTAAAACATTTTTATAGGGCAAAAGTTGTGTGGTTTTGATAATAAGGGGAGTGTTAGCTTTTATGCTCAGCAACTTTTGGATGTAGATGGGATTTTCATGTCAGCTGAAACCTGCACCTGGTCCTTGAAGTTTAAAGAATCTCAAATTGACGTACACTAAGCATCTGTATATATTTGGGCATTACCTATACTGCTGGGGAAATGGGCTTGACAGGTAAAAACATGCATCAAAAAAGAGGTGAGATTACAGTAATACAGGATGTGGTATGTCGCGAATATTTTTCTTCCGTGTGGGAGAGTGATCTCTTGAATAAAATGTACGTAAGTATTTTTCATTGCTTATCTGTTTCCCCAAGAAGTCCATGCAAATGCAGGCTGGATTCATTACAGATTCAGCAACCGTGGGCATCATTTGAGTTTCTCCTAGGCTTAAAGTGACCTGTAGTGTCTCTGTAGCAAGCTTTTTGGCTAGCACACAGAAGAATTTCCCCGCACTGTTTACCCTCAGTATAGTATTGTTTTCTAATATGCTTAAGCATGCCTGTTCTCTCACTTATATTTGCACAGCTTTTTTTAAAGCTAGTACTTTGAAAGGCCTATTCCTCTATGCTGTTTCAATATTTAGATTAGAAATATCTGGTGTTGCCTTTCGGAGCAACATATCTGCTGCCTGCCCTGCTGTTCTCACCACCAGTTTCGGCTTTGTGAATGGGGAGCTAATTGGCAGCCCAGTAAGAAATGTGAGCTATTGCTTTACTCATATGGCTTTTATTTTGCTTTCAAGATGTTGAGAACAGTTATACGGATCAGTTCTGTTGATGGTTTCTTTTTTCTCTATTGCTCTTGAAATCCAGTCTGTCCTATCCATCATGTTAATAGAGCAAAGGTAACAACCAAAATAAATATTTTCCTGTCTTCTCTTTCAGATAAAATTGAAGATGAATTAGAAATGACTACGGTGTGCCATAGACCCGAAGGACTGGAACAGCTTGAAGCACAAACCAATTTCACTAAAAGAGAACTTCAAGTGCTTTACAGAGGATTTAAAAATGTAAGAACAATACCGAGTCTAGTATGTATGTCTCCACCAGCCTCAACTGCTCAGCTGCATTTTGTATCATTCCCCTGCTAAACATTAGGAGTTTTGTGCTCAATCTCCCCTACCACAGCAAAAATGAGCACAATCTGCCTCGCCATCTAATATTTATGACACTGTAATCTGCCTAAAACTGGGTTTGGGTGAATATCCAGCACATAATATTCTCATGAAATTTGTTCCCCAGATGTCAGGAAGCACACTGCAATTTCCTCAACTGTGCCAGTATTTCAAGATAACTTGAAAACGTTTTTATGGTTACTTATTTAATTCTTGCTGTCAGTTCCTCATGTTCAAATATGAGCATACTGTTCGCTTGTGATTAGCTGCCCAGGGTGTGTTTTTTTTTTTTTTTTATCATTTCTCTAGCTGGAAAAATCTTGCTCTTGTAGTAGGACAGTATTAGAGCGCATTAGGACTATAAGGTCTTGCGTAAGTAGGGAATAAGGCTGGAGTGGCAGGAGCCAAAAAGAAATCAAAAGTAAATGGGTATCAAGACTGAGGAGACGAGAGAGGCTACAGATTTAGGTGAAAGCAGGAAACATGCCATTTGGCATGAGTGTGTGCACAGAACAGCACCGTGCTCGTCTTTGCGAACCACTGTTCCAGCCATCCTCTCCCTGGTAGCGGGGAGTCTGCGGCTCCGTGAGCCTCAGCTTCTAGGTCACCTGCTGCTGCCTCCTGGGGACTCATCATAATAAATAGAAACAGATAGGGAATTTTGAGGCTACATGGAGCAGATGTTTTATGGACCTTGAAGAATGAATACTCATTACATGGTTGCCTGAGGGTCTGGATTTAGTCACCCAGGTGGTTCGTGCCAGCTGATGTTTTTATGATGATTAATAGATCAGTATTGAGCTAGCTCAATAAACACAGTGTGGTTTTTAAGTTGTCTTGCAGGACAGCTCCAGCACTTCAGCTCCTGTCATAGTGAAATGCTGAAATTTCTTGGAAAGTCAAGGCTACTGAGTAAAAACTTGCCAAAAGAAAGCTGAGCTACCTCAATTACAGGTAGTGTTGAGGGAAACCTGCTGGACATTGAGAAGGGCCTTTCTTTTTGACAGATTCTTGAAATTTGATTTAATCACATCTCTGACATATGCTTGACTACTTCAAGGAGTCTGGTGGTTTCATCCTTTATTTCACCGCTCACCTAAGCTCACCTTTCTATATTTTTCTGTTCGGTGCATGTGTTGTATTTGTACAGCCTTTGCTGTATGTAGGAGGCCATTTCATGTGTGAAGTTTTCTAACCACTGAGGACTGATATTCTGAAACCTCTTTACGCTTTGGGTAGTCAGCAAGAAATCCTATGGCTTTTGAGAGAGAGCTTGACAAGTTAACGTACAGTATAATATGACATGACTGCCTACAGTGGGAGACTAAACTCGGAGAGTTCTTAACTGCTGTGTTTTGCTAAGATCTCCAAAATGCCTTCTGTATTGCTGTGTTTGGGAATCCTGCGTGGGAGAGCTCTGCTCCATGCTGAGAGGAGGAGCTGGCTGTGCCAGCAGCTACAATGCAAAATAGAGAGGCAGCCTTGCAGCTCTCAGCAGGTCTGACATTTACCTCTTGCCCCTCCCAGTTTTGCTATCACTTTGCAGTACAGAGGCATTACCTCCTGGGGCAAGAATAATGATAGACAAGAGCATTTAACTTGTGACCTAAACCCTTTCCTAAGACCTCACTGAAGGTCTTGGTATTAATTGGCAGTGCTGGCAAGATCTTGCTTTATATCAGGTTGTTAGGACAAAGCAGTCTGTTTTCCTCCAGCTGCTATGCACACAATATGTATGAAGCTTTAATATCTAAGGTTTAAATTGAAATGAAAGGGCAGCTTTAGCATTTGTAGCCTGTAAATCATGGTTTCAATGGGATGAGTAATTATGCACAGCAGGCAAACTGACTCAGCTGTTACCATATTTGCTATTGTACCGAACCGTCTGCTTTTTGGGATGATGTTACAGTGCCATCTGGAGATTCAAAATCCCTGCGGGAATACAGTCATTTTCCTCTCTCTGACATGTACTACAGCTTGCTCTCAGTGATTGCACAGGTCCTGTTTAATTGTGAGGCTACACCTGGATTATCACAGGGCCATTTACAGGCACTGTAACAGACATGGAGAGAACAAGGCCCTGCTCAGCCTGGCTGCGGTCACAGGAGCTGAAGGTTGGATGTTCATGAACATGGATGGTGTTTGGCCAAAGGCAGTTCAACACAGCCTGGGGTAGCCTCCAGACTAGTGCCTGGCTGACCAGGGTCCTAATTCTCAGTACTTTCATTCCTGCTCTTTCTTTGTCTCTGAAATCTGTTTCCTTACTCCCTCCAAACCTTCCTAGTCTCTTCCCAGTGTGTCACTGGTCAGGTCTGGTGTTTCTGCACCAGACTGATGGAGGTTTCCACCAAATTCAGATCCTTTGCCACTCCAGAGCAGCAGAGCACGCTACCCAGGCCAGTGTCTTTGCTTCCTAACGTCCCCTCTCTCTTTGCCTTCAGCTTTCTTTTCATGTTGTGGAAGGGTGCTGTTGTCCAACATCTTTTGATGCCAGGACCAAAAGTTCACTTTTATCTTAGCAGTTATCTCTGTCCCTAAGGTGCATTCTGCGTTATGTGGAATAGTCTATTTACACCTTGGAGTTAGCTGCTGTCAGGCTGGAGCCAGATTAATGCAAGGCGTTTGGCCTGGTTGCTTTGGCTGTGGTTCTGCAAAAGCAAGGTAACAGAGACAGCAAAAACCAGCAGAACCTCTGGCGGATCTTGCCTTGGTTTAGCTTAACAAAATAAAATGTGATACTTTCTGTCTGTAATACATCAGGAGAGAGAATTGTTTGAGCTGAAAGGCAGAATCGGCACGGGAACAAAATAGCTGTGAATAGGCAGAGGCTGGAATTAGAAGAAAGTTTCCATTCCCTAGAGGAGTAAAATTTGGGGAACAGTTACGAAACAGGAGGGAGGAGAACAAGAAACTATTAAGATTGAAATTGATAAATTGATGATTAATGAAGTGACCAACAATGACAGAAGTTGGAGCTCAGTAATTCACTACCTCCCATTTAGACCATGTTTCTAATGACTTATATTCTTTGGAATTGAGTGCATGGATTTAAAAGGATTGGGATTTTTATGGGATTTTTTGCTCAATTTGCGGGGGTTCTGTGCTGCTAGGGGAAATGGTTGTTAGCTGCAAGGGATAATTTTCTGATACTAATCAGAAAACAGGCAACCCAAATAACTGAGGGGCTGTTGGAGACATTCTTACCTTGCTTTAGTGTGAATATTTTAGCAAATCTGTAATGGAGTGTAGTATAAGATGTAATCATCTGTAACAAATCGGGTTTTTGGAGACTAAAGCAAGCAGTATGAGCAAGGTAGAAATGTTCTGATACTTGAATAATCCCCAAAATACCTATCTCCGAACTGGGAGAACATAGTAGGAGCAACAAAATATGTGGGATGTGTGAATGATTAGAGATGCAAATCTGGATCGTGGATCCTGAAGGAGAATATGTTAGAGTCTGTCTGTGGCCAGCTAACTTAATACCTCTAGTTTAGCAAAATGTGACCCCCCCGAGTACTCCTTTTCATGTTCTGGCCAAGTTAGCTGAGAACAGTCTGACGGGCAGGTTATGTTTAGCCCCACTTCAGTTCTGCTGCTGAGCCCTGCTTGCCCGCATTGCACATCTTTGAAAGCAATCAATGAAGCTAATTTCTGACTCCAGCAGAAGAAAGAACAGCAGGAGCAACTTTGGTTTGATTTTCTTTTTGGTTTTGTGTTCCTTTTAATGTGGATTCAGCTCCTTTGTGGCTTAGTATTTTAAAAGAAGTCTGAGAGGGTTGTATACGTGAGAGATTTGTATACTGTATACGTGACTCATGCTGTCAATGCCAATGCTCGATAGTTAGCTTTTTGAAAACGAGGGGTTGTTTCTGTGCTTGACAACAATACAAAAAAATGTTCACTGTTCTTGTTTTTCTTGAATGAGTAAATCTTTGTCTTCAGTGGAATTTAAACTGACACTAAGCTTACCTGCTCGTTTTCACAAGAGAGATTTCTTTCGAGTCAGCTGTATTAAGTCGTACTGTAGCACTAATGAGGCCTCTTGAGCATTATTTGACTCTTATAAAAACAAAATTGTGATCAATTAAGTGCAAATGAATTGGTACTAGCATATGTGTCTGAAAGCAATCCAGTTACAGAGAGCTAAACAGGCTGATCAATGTCAGCGCTGCCTCTCCCCAGCACTCCTGGAGGCTTGATGCAAACTTTCATTTGGCTTCCAGATGGAGCATCAGAAGCAATAAGGATCATGTGGAAATTCAGAAAATTTAATCGGGCACAACGGCCAAAACTGCTACAGGAGACTTTGCCTCTGCGAGGAGAGTGCCTGCAGCAGCAGCCTGTCCTCTGTGCCTGCCCTTCGCAGACTTGAACTTCATTCTCAGGGTTGCTCGTGGTGGGCTGGGGCTCTTAGTAAACAAGGGCTGTTAATATAGCGTTGTGGAAAGTGTAGAGAAAATAACGATCAGTCCTGACACTTACAAACTATCTTTAAGCATGTGAAGTGATGGTTCTTACTGAAGATAACAGTTGTATTTCTCAAGATGAGAGAAAGAAATACATCCTCACTTAGTGTGTTTGGCCAGTAGCGCTATGCTGGAAAGCATGGTTAGGTGTTGTGCTAGGCTTGGTTTTAAAAAGAACGACAATTTGGTCAAATACTCCGAGGTTCTGCAAAGGCCCAGTGTGGGTCTTGGAGCAGCAGCACTCTAGTGACCAAGGAGATAAATTTCTACCCAAGAATGGCTGTTGATAGGGTACTTGGTCTGATTTATGATTAAAAGATACCATAAATAAATATCAGATTATTTATTTAATGTACATTAAATTACAAGCTTTAGGAAACATGAACTTCAGGAGAATACTTTTATGGTAGCTATTACCTTCTATTAATTATTCTTCCTTTAATGCTTTCTAGCTTATTAGAAGTCACCCAAATAGATGAAAAAATAACCACTTTTCTCATGACAAAGAAACCAGGCAATGGCTGTTTTATTAGGAGCTTTGGAATGTTTTGAGGATACTCATCTAACCAGGAATTTTGCCATGCAGAATTAGAAAGTTTTGTCTGTAAATGAAAACCAAGGTCTGGTCCTGCAGCCACTGGCTTTAGATAGTCCAGTTAGTCTTTTCATCCCCTTGCTGTGGAACAAGCCTTGAACACTGACACTGGAGAAGGGGTGGCCTGGCGAGGTCAAGACCAGAGTGCCAGGTTTGGATTTTATTTGGGACACTTAAACATAACCAGTGGAAGGACAGTTGTCAGGTCATGAAGATACAGAGTAAGAGAGAGTTTCAGGGCTTTTCAAGCAACAAATTATCCCTTATTTAGTTCAAATCTATCCCAAATCACTGATGGTTTTCTACCGAAATAGTGGGTAGATGACAGCAGGATTTTTTCTGCATTGGCAGAAGGAACTTGGATCTAATCACCCTAATTTCAATAGCAAACAGGTATGTGATTAAGGAACTGCCTCTGATGTCACCTGAAGTACCCCTCCTTGTTCTCTTTCTGTGACTTGCACAGGATAAAGTGATTTCTCTTGTTCTGTCATTTTCCGTGGTTAGTGAATACACAGCAGCAGCAGGTGAGGCTGGCAGATCAGAGGCTTGAAAAAAATGTCTTTTTTTCCTTTATAGGCTTTTCATGGTGGAAGAATTTCTTGTCAAAGTCCTTTTTGTTCTTAAAAGGTATCTAAAGAACACATCAATAAATAAGTTGAATCTTCCTCCAGCTTTTTGTGTCACCAATTCAAAGGGATTTTCTTAGACTTCCTAAGTTGACTCATCGCAAATTCAACAACCTGTAATGCTACCAGAATAAGCGTTTGTCTGTCTTGGATCTGCAGAGTGGGGTGTAACACGCAGCGAGTGTATGCATCTATGGCAGCTCCAGGTCATTGGTAGTGAGTAACTTTAGCAGTACTGGCTTCTGCCCTGCTTTGCAAGCCTACCGAGGGCCGTCGCACGTGCTCCCAAGCCTGCTTTTTAATGAAGTCCAGGCCAAGCACAGAATTATAGGGAGATTAGGGGGGTTTCCACCCCAACAGCATCATGTGGTGTAGTAGGCATATTCCAGGTAGTGTAATGTGGCAGTAGTGTGTTTGGATGTAAAGCCTGTGCAGCTCTCTGCTCTTTCAAACGCAGTTCTGTTCATCCCCAAGATTGCTTGTGCTACCACAACATCTCAGTCTGCACAGAGGTGTGGCCCTCCTAGATGTGTTAGTGCAGAAGAATGAACTCTTAGATGAATTTCCATTACTTTAGAAGGTAAGCCCAGGAGGAAAATATGATATGCCACCTGAAAACTAGCCAGGGTTAGCCAATAGACTGGATTAGCCTTAGCATTATTGAAAAGATCTGAAAAACAGTTTCCATTGCGTTTCTCCAATAATTCCAATTAGGATTTATTAGGAAAAGAACAGAGAAATGGGGAGAGAACACCATTATGCTGTGGGACAAATGAACAGTGTACCGGTATATTGAACATGGCTTGCAGTCCTGAGCTGCTCTCTCAAAAAGGGTACAGTGGAAATAGAAAGATGCAGAGAAGGGATGGTCAAAGGATGCTCAGTGCCTTCTGTGCTTCTCAGGGTGGGATGCTTCAGCCTGGAAATGAGATAACAAAGGGAAGATCTACAAAATCACAAGTGGCAGGTAGAAAAAGTGTCAGGATCAACTGTTTGCTCTCTCTATATATACAGGAATTCAGAGCTATCAGGCAAGGTAATAGGAGTCAGGTTTCAAAAATTGAAAGCTGGTGATTCGTTGTGCAAAGGGTTATAGATCTGTGAAACTCCTTGCTGAAGGACCTGTATTAAAACGGGACAGCAACCATTGTGTGACACAGAGAGAGAGAAGCATGGAGTGAGTCTGTTGCCAGTAACTGATGAACTTTCTTCATCCCAAATCTGTCCTTCAGCTTAATCATAAGCGTCAAACCAAGATATATGCACCAGTTTCGTGACAGATTCTGAGTTAACCTACTCAGATAATCCACCTTCAGCATGTCCTACCAGGAGTGGCAGTGCTCTTGCTCCCTCTTCCCTCCATGTAACACACTGCCCGCTGGGGCTGAGGAACTTAAATTGCTGTGAATGGGGCCAAATGCCTGCAGCAGGGGTCAGACCTGTGGCATCCCTCCCAGTTGGTACTTCTGAATGTGGGAGAAAGCTGACTTCTCTGTATCTATAATTCTGTGCTCTGTGAAAAAGGATCAGTGCCATGGTTATTTTATTGTTTTGCTCTGGTTTAGTTTTCCAAATTGGTTGATAGGCTAATCTGTGAGGAAGAGTGTCATCAACTGGGAAATATTCTATATAATTGCAAAATTCACATAGTCAGAGGGCGGTGCCTGAGGCTCTCCGTGATACATGAACGTGTGGTATAACAGCACTGAGCTGTTGGGGGGTGGTAAAGCACCATAGTTAAGCTAAATTTGCTCTTGAATTTTACTTGAATTGTCCAAGTAATTTAAGTTTAACAAGAGAGTTGAGAGTAAGGAAACAGGATTCACAAAACGGAGGCAGTTCTTGTGCTGTTTTTCACCCATCTCTTCCACTGCCTGTGGTCCCGCATCCTGCTGGGTAAGATCTGAGGGCCTCAGTTCAGATGTCGTTTACAGGGTAAAGCACCTGGGGGCCCGGCTCCTCATACCTGCCACAGCTCCCTTTTCATGTGTGCTGTCCAGACTCTGCAAAGATGCCCAGGGAGCACCTCCTACCCCAAACTACCATAACAGCTTGGGTTTTGCTCGGCTGTAGTAGAGCAAGTGCGAGCCCTCCAGGCAGGGATCCCCCTTTCCCCTTGTAAACACCGCATGTGGGGCTAGTTAGTAGGTCAGAAAGTTCAGGGCAGAAAATCTGCCACCCTCTTCCTAAGTGTTTGCCCTTATTTGAGCAGTCAAAAGTGAAATGAAATGCCTTACATTCTAGTACCAAAGCTTAAAAATACAATAACCCAACAGGTTGCTAAGTTAGCAAATTTGCATGGGCACAGTCTGGCTTCTCAGAAGTTTACAGAAGGCTGAGTAGATAAACAGGTTAAAAATGATCTAATCTTTTTCACCCTAATACTAATGCTTGCTTGTAAGGACTTACAAGTATAGTATGTACCATTAGCCTCCGTGGAGCTGGTGTCAGGTATCTGGCTACAGTCTTCTGCTCAGGATTAATGAATTCATATATGTGGAGGCATCAGACAGGGAAGCGTTAGCTGGCACTAGAATTATTTGTAATTATTAGATGAAAGCTTCATATGACAGAAAGCATGAGCTGCCTTTCTAGGTTGTCCTATAAAACAGCGATTAAACAGTGTTGAAAACAGTTAGAAATGTTAATAATGGTGAACCAAGTCTATGAGATGCTTAAGATGAAATTGCAGTCTGAATTATTTTAATTTCTTTAGCTGCACAGTCTGTGCATCCAGAGCACTGTGAGAACAGGAAGGTGATTTGTTTAATTGCTCTCTTCAGGCTTGTAGAGTTTTGCAAATGAACCTTTACAGAGCTGGGGTTTTTTCTTGACTTTTTTTTTTCTTTTTTGGTTTTCCAACAGGAATGTCCTAGTGGGGTTGTTAATGAAGAGACATTCAAACAGATCTATGCACAGTTTTTTCCTCATGGAGGTAAGCGGAGTACTTTGCGTCTGTCAGGTTTATTGAAGCATGCCTTAACGTTCATTACTGCCAGCTGGCTGCAAAACTACTTCAGATAATCTGTGCAAGAAATGTGAATTGAGCCTAAGCTTTGCAGGATCTTAAACAGAAACACAAACATCAAAGTAATAGAATTAAATTAAGCCCTTTGAACAGTTATTTCACAAGGATATAGACAAACCCATATTAATGATTGCCCCTTGTTGTCAGCTCTTTATTCCCCAAGTCCAAAATAGAAACTGGGGGTTGATGCTTTTTTTTTTGTACTGACTTTCTGGATGGCAGAAAGCTAAATCACTTTCCCTCAGTGTGCCTTTGTTTCCCTGCTGTTGGACTGCTCTGCACGTAGTATCTAGCACAGAAGAGTCCCAGACCTCATTTTGGCCTGCAAATTAATAAAAACCTCCCTAAAATTCTTAAAGCAGTTCTTAGTTGATGTGTGAACTCATAGCTACCCGAAATGGTCATTTTTGGTGTTTGTGTGACTAAGATAGTGTCATGTCATGTATTGGAATATTAAAGTGTTGTATTAAACCTCTCAAATAATGTATGGTCTTGCCTTTTAAAAACATCAAGAATCTCTATGCTCTTCTAACTGGGTATGTTCTGTGGGGATACTGTTCTCAAATTGAAAGAAAGGAGTCATGGCTTTAAGTGGCTTTTTAGTAAAAGATTCAGTGTTTGAGGCTTTCCGAATCTATTCCACTCTGTAGTAGCTGCAGAACACACTCATTGTGGAATGATGACTGAAGTTTTTGCAAGAGTGTATGTGTGCATGTGCATTTACTTTAAGAAGGTCATTAACAAGTGGTTTTTCAACTAAATGTGAAGATAAAACACGTTATGCTTATGTTTTACAATGCATGTGACCTCAAAGCTGTACACCTATAAAAAGTTTACATTAAATTTCAGTATGGACTTGATGATTTCCTATTGTGGTTGCTTTTGGTTTTGTTATAACCAGTCTAATTTTTTTAACAAATATGCAAAATTTAAGTATTTATAATCTTAATGTATTTCTGGATGTGTTTTGTGTTTTCAACCCAAGTTCCAGTAAGTCCAAGGAACTCCAGTTACCCCAAGTAACTGCACTAACTCCTCTAAGTGACATGCCTCGGGTGACTCCTTCCTTCCCATGTGTAAAAAAACAATCAGGCACAGAAACTTCATCTTTTCATGGAGTTTTCCCCTTTTTTCCCCTCTACCACGGTTGATAGAGACTTGCCTTTTTTTTTTTTTTTTGTGTCCTGTTCCCTTGAAATGTGATTCTGCCTTGGTTAATGACGATGGTAGTAAAACCATGCTTAATAGTAAATCAGTTTAACAGCAGATGTGATTTTGTATTTTATACTGTTTTCTTTCACTTGGTTTCCAAACTGTTTGTATAACCTTAGCATCATAAACTGTGAAATCTCAGATTCCTCAGAGATTTTTTCCCTTTTATGGCTCTCTGTACAGATAAACTTGTACATCCCAGAGGTAGTAAAGTAGCTCTGAATTATAAAAACTTTGTGCAGTGTCATCCTGGGCTTGTGATATTTTTGTTACATAGGGCTCCTATCCTTGACAGGTTTTCATTTTTGCTAATCTGTCATCGAATGATACTAGTGAGCTAGTATTTCTTAATGCACATCATACCCCAGTGAGAAATAAGATCTCTAGTTTAATATTTTTAGTTCATTGTTTAGTTTAGCTTAATTAGTTTTTAGTAGGACTGTTCCATAAGTATTTCTATGGTTTTCTTCTGGAGCTATTTTATTTCAGAATCCTTTTCTTAAAAATGTAGCAGACAATTTTTTTTTCCTGCAGTCCAGTGTATTCTATCCTTATGGATGACAGTAACTTAAATATTTGATTTTTTTCTGCATACTGTTACACTTTCCTGGATTTGAATAATGTGAAAATGTTTAATTATTTCATAGAGATCAGAGTAAAGAGGAGCTGGGTGATTCCACCTGACTGCCTGCGTAGCACAGGGCACCAGGATTCACCTGAATGCCCATACATGGAGTATGAAGACTCAGGCTTGACTAACACTGTGTGCTAGAGGCAAAGAATAGAAGAGACAAAAAAGTGCGTGGCTGCTAGAATAGCAATGAAATAATTGAGGGAATTTAATGTCAGTTGCTTCCATCTTGAAAAGGTGGGCTCTAGTAACACTGAGAGCAGCGTGAACTGCCTCCAGAGCAGAGAACGGGCCAGTGAAGGTCGTAAGGTCACACACCTACTTGATGTTTTTTCTGCATACCATTACCGCTTTTCCCAGTTAACAGCCATCCTTCACGTGGCCATAGAAACCGTTGTTCTCAATAGAAAAGATTTGCCAAAACCAGCAGCTTAAGATTCAAAAGGATGAAAACATGCCTCAGGTGAGATTGCTCGTTAACAGCCATGGGCCAAACTGAAGTTACTGAACTAGACAGTCCCTGGGGATCTCTGCTGTAGCTCACACAGAGCAAAAGGTAGAGGAAGGAAGCACACATGCTGCAATCACTCTTTGGTGGTTTTGCTGCGTTTCCTACCAGAGCTAATACTCCGTTTGCCCCAGAGACACTCTTGGGAGGTTTTTTTTGCTCATTCTTTCAAGTACAGCCCCACAATCCAGATTGTTTCTACTGTAATAAAAGCATTTACATTTCAAGGCTGTTTTAAGGGAGGGTGTGGGGAGTATGCAAATCCATGTTAACATTTCGCTAGTTCATAGAATATCTGGTTTTTATACAAAATAAAAGTAAGGTCATGAATGTTCTTTAGAGCCGTTAGTGTATAATGAACTGTTGTACCAATCGGTGCCCTTTGTGTTTTTCAGATGCTAGCACGTATGCACATTATCTCTTTAACGCATTTGACACTGCACAAAATGGCTCCGTGAAGTTTGAGGTAATTGTTTTGCATCCTCCTTTGATGCCTCTTTCTCAGTTTTGTGTTTTTAAGCTTCTCCATCCATTCTTCACTAGTAGGACTTGTTGGATTATGGGTTAGAGGTTTCAGTCTAAAATCAGTTGATATTTTAAAATCTGGTTCGCTTTAGTTTATGCAGATGGAGTTGCACATTTCCTTTTACTAAAGAAACATATAGCTCATGTTATTCAGTACCACGGGGAGAAAGTGCAGAGATTTATTTAGCAGAGAGGAGAGGTCGAGGACAGTTCCATCCAGTGATTTGCACAGATAATTTGGATGTCAAAGAAAAGCCAGTACATCCTGTGTCTTCTTCAGTCATCATGCATTGCAGGGTTACTTTTGTATGTTCCTGGAATATGTTTTGGGTTTTTTTTAGCTTATTTGATATATTGAACAAGCATCTCAGGTACTTCGTTCCTAGGGAAACCAAATCCACCCTTTAAGTAAAAGGCTTGTTGCTGTGGCTACAAATAGCCATCCTTCAAGCTCACACACACAGTTGGAGCGCAGCAAAGGGATATGTTAAGTCGTACACCTGTAGAGGATGAACTTCATAATTTTGAAGACAGTTTACTGTGATCATAAAACTAGAAATCATAGGCGGTCTTGCCTTTACCATCAAATAGCTAAGAATGCCAGTAATTTCCAAGACTGAGAAATTAGTTCATTTATGAAATGTAAAATGGGAATGTTACCATATGTATATGTGTGTGTCTGTAGCGACGGCTGCAGTGGGAGTTTTGCATATGGCAGCTACTCAGTAGTTAGAGACTTCCAGCAACCTAAACAGATTGAGACACAGCAAAACGCTTAGATAAGTATTTATTTAAAAAAAAAAAAAAAAAAAAGTGCTGAGCTTTCCTTCCTGGCAAACCTGTCTCTTTAGTGGTTGTCAAACATAAGCATTTTGTCCCCTTTTTTGTATTGTTCAGCAAATTCACATTCCTCTGAGCCTTGGGAAAAAGGAGCAAAGGTTTCTAAGAAGTGATGTACTGCCCCATGCAGAACTAATGGAGATAACGTAGGAAGGACTAAGTACATTAAATGAGGTATCAGGAACTGTATAGCTCTGTTAGCTTGAAGCTCTGCCTGTGCTAATAAATCCCTGTAGTGATGCTACTTACAATGCCTCAGCCACTGTGCAGTATAAACAATAAATCAAAGTTATTGGAAGCAATAACTTTACTGCAAACAAAAATTACAATTAAAATGCTGTGTCCCAGCTCAGTAATTAGTGGTGGGAATAGCATCTGGTCAAGTCTGACAGATTTTGCCAGAGAACAAAATCTGAGGCTCCCTGTCATAGAGGAGTTTGGGATCTTTCTGTCTCTCTCAAAGCGGACACAGAAAATGCTGGATTTTCCTCCTCCTCCTTCACTAGTACCCTAGGTCTGGGGGTAAGAAAGCATCAGCTTCCACTGCTGCAGTTAGAGTCCAGCTGTGTTTAACCAGGCGGCAGCAGTCTGAGTGACTCCTTGCAGCAGACCATTTCTAGGAGGGAAATTGCCACTGGAGCATCTCGCAGTGCTCTTAAAAAAACCAGACATATATTTTGCCATGCTTACGTTCATGCAGTGTTTAGAGTTTAGAGCATGATAAATTTGGATGGGGAGCAAGGAAGGTGTCCAGCTTCTGGGCTTGAGTATACTGTGCTGTTCCTGGCACAGTCCGAAGAGCCAGAGCAGCCACTCTCTTGTCGACTTTTTAGGATCAAAGTCTGCCTGCCTTGGACTGGATCTGCTATTAAGGCCATGCCATTTTCACACCCCTCACCCTAGGACTTAGGAAGGTTTAAGGCTGCAGCACCCATTAGGTCTTCCTGCCCTTCCAGCCTTGCTAAGCTGCCTAACCCATATCATAAGCTTGGCCTTTACAGCGGCTGCAGATGAGTACTTGAGGACTTTTCTGATTTTCCTGGTTACCTCATACACATTTATTAATGTGACAGTACTCAGATCATCTTAGCAGATGTGATGTCCATTGAGTTCAGTCAGAGAGGACACATTTTTGGAAACGGGAATCAGAAGAGACTGATGACCATATGCTCTATCCTAAAAAGATAGGTCTTTTGACTGGCATTATATAAAGAAGGTGACTTAGAAGAGGATATTATGAAAATTCACATTTCTCTCTCTCTCTCTCTGCCTTGTACCAGGATTTTGTGATGGCATTGTCCATTCTGTTGCGGGGAACTGTTCATGAAAAGCTAAGATGGACATTTAATCTGTACGACATAAATAAGGATGGCTATATAAACAAGGAGGTAAGGGTGTTTCTGACAAATGTAGCTGGTTTCTGTAGAGACCTGACTGATTCTGTTGCAGAGCACAATTAATTTTGCATGCAGCTAATTAAATGTAAGCCAGACTGGACTTGAGCATTTATCTGTGTCTAAGTAAAGTGCATGTTATTTGTAGACATATTTTCATATATTATAGTGCCTTTAATGGATTGCTTTAGCTAGGAGCAAAATCCTAGTTACAGCTATGAGCAACATAATCTTTGCAAAGGGGAGGGTGTCGGTGACAATAGCTACTCGGTGACTGAGGGGCAGGGGATTCTGGCTGTGCTGGGAGGTATGGTGTGGGCTCACCCAAAGCACTACAAGCCCCCAGCACCACTCCCAAATCCTGCATCATCATCTGGTTTTATCTTCTTATCTGATATTGCTTGTTCCCTTTGTGGGAAGCCTTGGTTTTGGGCATGGTAACCTGAATATTTTGCAAATACATCTTGGTCTGTCTTTTCAAAACTATTGTGCGTACCTGGAGGGTCTGTGGTTACTGCTACTGGTCATGGAGTTGTGTGGCAGTTTGTGCAAGGTGTGGAGAAGGGCTGGGTTCCCAGTGACTGCTGTGAAGGTCCCTGGCCCTGGACGAGGCTCTGGGACAAGGTCGGTGCCGCAGTGCTCAGGACTGAGCACGCTGCTTGCAGCCCAGCACCATCCCCAGCAGCTGCCGCGTCAGAGCACACGTCCTGCAACGCTGCCTGGCCAGAGAAGGGGAGCGAGTGCTGCAGGCACCTCCAATGCGGCCGTGGCAAAGTCATGGCACAGTGAGAAAGAAGCACTTGGGTTTTATAGATGAACTTGTATATAATGATACATCTGTCTTCATGCACATGTATAGGCATTCTCTGTGCTGTTTTGTAATAGGAGAAGGAGGGTGAAGAAAAGGGTAGTAAAAGAAAGAAATGTGCTATCATTTCTATTAATTTCCCTTTTGTGTTTGTGCTGGCATGCCACTACTGCAGGAAATGATGGATATCGTAAAGGCAATTTACGATATGATGGGAAAGTACACGTATCCAGTGCTCAAGGAGGATGCTCCAAGGCAGCATGTAGAAGTATTCTTCCAGGTACTTGATTTTTGATGTGTTTTTCTTAACACTTGAGCTATGCACTGATATACTTTACTGTAAGGTTAGCCCCAAGTTCAATCCTGTGTCCCACTGTATATTCCAAAATAAACCCTAGCAGCCATTCAGCCTAACACTACAGTGTCTGCTGATTTCCTGACCCCAAGGTATCCCATTTGTCTCAGCCTGACCCTTTGCATTGGGATGTGCCACATCCAGCAAGTCTGGAGCCTCTGTGTGTTGCAGCCCTTCTGTGCTGCTTCTTTCAACTGCCTGTAAAGAGAGACAGGAATATGGGTGCTGGTTGGTGAGGCAGTGAATAAATAAACGGATGTAATAAGGGCAGAGGTTGCTGTGTATGTCAAGGAAGGAATAGTTGGAGATTACCTCAAAAGTGCTCCAAATACCAGAGTAAACAAGTCCTTAGCAGTTGGCAAATTTATCCAATGAGACTGAGTCTGTAATCTAAGCCTGTGAAGTGCCCTGGGTTTATTCAGATTGCATCAAATAAGATATTGTACTACGAGTGTAGTGTTACCTATGGAAACAAAAATATTTTTTTATTTTATTTTGCAGAAAATGGATAAAAACAAAGATGGTGTTGTAACTTTAGATGAGTTTATTGAATCGTGTCAGGAGGTAAGGACAAAATTATAACTGTAATGAAAGGTCTAGCTCATGCCACAGCATTTGCTTACCCTTTGGACGAACTCCATTTGAAACAAGATGCTGCTGCTGCTCAGGATCCCAGGTTTCCTTTGCTCTCTGAAAAAGCTAGCTTCGAGATTGAGTCTCTGGTGGTGCTCTGTGACTGAACAGGGAAGTGGGCTCAGGTGAATCACAGGAGAGGGCCTCTTTGTTTCCAGTGCTGGAGGCCAATGCTCTTATTTTCCTGAGTGAACTGCAGTACCTGATTCTGTAGACAAGCAGGTAACTCTAGAGAAAGCTCATAATGCCCTTAACCTTCCTTAGCTTTTTGGGTTTTGGTTTTTGGGTTTTTTTGGTGTGTGTTGTTTGTTTGGGGATTTTTTTGTTTGTTTGCTTGGGTTTTTTTGTTGTTTTTTTTTTTTTTAAGAGGCTGATATTGTCTCTGTGTGCTGCCCCTGGATCTCATTAGCAGCTACCACATTGCTGGAACTGCCCAGAGTCAAAGGTCTCTCAAAAATCTTGTAGTTACAGCACTGACTTATAAAACCCATTGATGTTTTCATGGTCAAACATGAAAAGCAAATGCTGTCATCATAGCAATGATATTTTTTTTCCTGTTTTAGAAATAAGCTCCCTCTTGCAAATTCCATACATTAGGTTGGCTGTAATAAATATTTGCTGGTACTTTTAGCACTGGTACAAAGACAAGCATATGCATTAATATGCAATTGGCCAAGTGTCTGTTGTCTTAGACTGTAATTAACTGTGTGAATGTTTGCTTAGAGATATCTCTAATATTTAATGAGTACAATAATGGCCTCTGCATTTTAGGAGGTTTACATTGGTGCAAATAATTGCATGCCAGCTCTCCTGTGTATTTTACTTTCCCTGGAAAAATCTTTCTTGTTCTGCAGTCAGCTCTTCTGTACCTGAGCAATGGGAAGACGCTCACTGTGGAGGGCTAGGCTGGCTTCCCGCTGTTTCTGTGTTAAGTCTGGCTCTGGCAACACCCAGGTTACTTCTCAGTCAGGGACTACAGGCAGCAAAATCCTTGTTAGCACATGCATAATAAAAGGCTAATTTTTTTCAGTTACTTCATCCTGATTGTTTAGCTTATTTTTCATTCTTGGTCCCTCCTGATTGTTTAGCTTATTTTTGGCCTTGTCTGTAATTTGATCATTTGCATTGTGTATTATTCTTCACGTTCATAATTTGCCTTCAGGCTGGATGCGTATGTATCATTAGTGGTCTCAGTATTGAAGCAGCTTTACTTTACTTTTAACTGTTAGAGTTTGTTTAATTCTCTGCCCTGGTTTGGGTTTGGTTCCTTCTGTTGACATACTTGCACTAGGAGCTGTGCAGTCTGATGCACCGGCATGTGTGGTTTCCTGGCAGATAGGAGCAAGCCCTGCAACATTAATGTTTTTGGTTCTTTTTTTTTTCTTTATAAAAAACAAACCAAAGTGCACTATAGTGCTTATCTCTGCCATTTCTGAGGATATGGCTCATGGGTAGCAAACTCCCTAGCGTTGCTTTGGAGAGGATGATTGGTTTCCCATGCAAGGTGATACCTTGTACTAGTACCCACCAAACTGTGTTAGAAGTGAGACAGATGGATGCAGCCTCAAAATAAAATAGAGGAATGAGATGCAATATATCTCTTAAGTTGCTCAATGTGGAAAATCATTTTCATGTTACAGGTAAACTGTTACTCTAACTTCTGGAATAACTGAATTCCTGGGGGCGGGGGGAGGAAATCATCATTGTGTTTTTGAATATTACTCTGGTTATTACCTTGAAGTACAATTTCAAGGCTTCATGAGAAACAGTCCAGGACTTCCCTTGTGTGTCTCCAACTTTCTCATTTGGGCCTAGGAACCTCGAAGAGGCTGAGATTGCATGTATTTTGGGTTTGAGCTTGTTGTATTTCAGGGATGACAGGGATGAAGTGGTCCTTCAAAGCAGCTTGCTTATCAGTTCAAAACCTGCAATTTCATTTGGACTTTTGAAGCATATTAGCTAAGTGCATATTTGCATATTCAGGATCAATGAAATGCAGTTGGGCACTGAAGTCTGAGGGTTCAGCGCAGTCACCAGCTCAATGCTGGTGTCTGGTTTTCTGCAGTAAAGCACAGCCCACGGTAAATGGCAAGTTTATGAGAAGATCCTGTGCTTGCATGCCTCAAAGCAACTAAGGTGCCAAAGTAAGAGATGACTGCTTTGCTGAATCAGGACCTGATCACTGCATCAATTCCAGCTCACCGAGGATGAAAAGCATTATGAAAGCAAGGCTGTTGCCTGCAGTAGCAGCTGCAGAGCCCCTCCTGTGCTGTGCAAAGTTAGGAGTCAGGCTTGTCAGTGCTGGTTTTATGAAAATATCTTGTCATTGCTTTCAGGACGACAACATCATGAGATCCTTACAGCTCTTTGAGAACGTGATGTAACCGTGTCTGGCGAGCGCTGGAGGAGTCAGAGACTTTCTGTGTAACAAAGACCTCCTTTCTGGGTGAAAGCTTTTTACAATTCAGCCATGTTCAGTGTGTGAGGATTTTGTACGACATCTCCAACCAAATGGCAACTGAATGCAACTGATCCCACCTCTTCTCCCCAGGAGACGTCGGTGGACCTCTGTTTCGTTTTGGAAGCATGTGAATATTTTAATAAACCCTGACAAGAGAGAACTGCTGCTCGAAGTTCAATGAGTAATGTACAGCATTGTTTGCTAGGCACAAGTCCTGCTTTTAATCTAGCAAGCTTGATTACATATGATAGCACGTGTCGATAGCTTACTCAGCCATCTATTGCAAGTGAAAAGCTCAGTCCATACTACCATACGGCAAAATGTTTTATGAATGCCTTGCTGTTAATCTGCTTTGACAAAAGTCAAATCTACCAGGGCGATCTGTAAAAAACGAACCATAAATGTACCTAGGACATAAAGCAGACAGCCCGTGTAGCCAGTATCCCCGTTTCTGCAGAGATCCTGCTTTCCCTCTCACATGCACTGGTGCCACCACACTGAGTTTGGTAGAGTTTTCCGTTACCACATTAACTAGAGGATCTTCATGCCAGGGTGAGCCAGAAAGGAGCAAAACATGTTGCACATATAAATTTTCAAACTACAGAACAAATCCTGTTCAACGATGGTAAGTTCTTGCAAGGGCGGGCAGGTTTATAAGGACTGGTACAGGAAGATGAATGCCTGCTCTGGTCCCAGCCACCTTCTGCAGTCCCAGCACGTGGTGGGACACCAAGTGATTCTCCAGTGTGCGTCTCAGCAGCACTGTGGTCATGTGCTATGGTCCTTTCGGTGTACTTTGGCACACGCTTCCTAGATTCATCATTTGAACGTTTCTATTTTTCCATTGGAAGTTACAGTAAAATCTTGCCCACTTTAGAATTTCAGCTGCCAGGCCCATGTGTCCCTTTGGGTAATTTAGCATTTTCTATAGCAAAATCTTTTTTCCTACAAGTCAGTTGCATGACTTGTACAAGTCCCATTTCCTTACTAATGCCAAATAAAGAGAGCATTGGTTTGGGGGTTTGGTTTTTTTAATTAGTAAAACAGAAAGAATCATGTAGTGAATTTACACCAGGGCTGGATTTTGCCCAGTAGATTATTTGTCAGCTGAGGAGCATGTCAGAGCCTGCTTTGCAGAGGACTCTTAAGAAAGTTAACATGCCAGCGTGCCGTCGCAGTCTCCAGGCAGCCGATGGCTGAGAAACCAAGGGAAGGAGGGAACAGCCAACTTTTCCAGCTGCTCGAACCACACAGAAAGGAGAGTCCCTGCCATAGTGCAATGTCACTCCCATCCAGTAAGCATATATTTTTATTATATTAGATACTATATTACAAATATACTGTTAGCGGTGAAGATATATTTTAAAAATTACGTAAGTGGAAGCTTTTTATAATAGAAAATATATAGAATGCCTCATTTCTGTAGCCCTATATTTTATAAAAATTTAATCTATTGAGGTATTCCTGATTATAGAAGTAGGTCTGATCAGTACTAGTGTAGCGCTATGCTTATTCCCCAAGATGGGACATTTTCCCCTTTTACTGTGCTCCTCCGTACGCTTCTATGTAGTCTTAGCTTTATGGCTTTAAGTTGCCCACTTGTCATCAAAAGTGCTGTTCAAGTGAGGGAAGTTACATGTACGCAGGAATGACACCCTAGTCTATCCTGTTTATTGTCTTTCATACAAATACCGTTAATTAATTCCTCCCTAGCAATGATACAGAGCATAGCAACTCCAATAATGTGCTGTGATTTGCAGAAGTGATGCGATGCTGTGACAGTAGCGTTGTCCTCCGGTTGTCCAGTATTGTCTACTTAGTTTTTATTTAATAGGCACTTGATAAAGACGTCAGCTGTAGCTGAAATAATGCACAAGGTTTACATTGTTCCTTCTTGATTCTTCTTGCAATCACTTTAGCAAATGACAGAATTTAATATAATGAATAACCTGCTTTTTTCCCCACACAAAAGAGCATCTGTCTGTTGTCAGTCTAAGCAGTTAACTTCAGCTGAGGGAAAAGTGGTCAAGATAATGGAAAGCAAGCATTGGCTTTGGGCTAGCACAGTGCCTTTCTCCTCTAACAGCGTTGCTCCAAATGTGCTCATGAGATGGCACATACAGCCTGAAAAGTTAGCAAAATTTGAATGTGCCCTTTTCAAAAGAAAACATTATTAGTTGCATGGTACCATGGTCCCTGAAGCTAGATTAATTTCTGGAGTTACTGTGATGAATTCAGCCTCAGCTATGTTTTCTGTGTCTCCACTAGCAGAAGTGCTGTGCGGGTGGTGCAGGCATGCCTGTGTCACAGGGCTATAACTGCTTTCTGCTGAGCGTGGCCCTGGTTTGGCAACATACTTCAGACATTTGGATGTTACTCTCAGTACAAGCTTAAGCGCATTGCTGAAATCAGGCTACCATTAGTGACCCTGCAGTTTTGGCATCTCCTTTTTTGCTCCAGTGTCAGTTTTCAGCTCCCAGTAACGATGGGGGTGTGTTAGGCAGAGAGGGAGATGCTGAAAGCTGTGCTGGTCCTGATTCTGCCCTTGAGGCATAACTAGCTTTGGTTTCGGTCTCGTGGGAGTCCAGACCCTGCCTGCGCGTACCTGATGTTCAGCCCTGGGTTCCTACCTCTCTGCTCCACTTGCAGTCCGTTGTAGCCGAGATAGGAGGATTGGCAAAGTGACACACAACGGTTGTATTTTCACAGAGCTCTAATTGTAAATTCTGTCTGTGGCAGAGTCATTGCCTTTGCAAAACCATTTATTATCCTGTGTTTGTCTCTGATCCCACTGATATCAGCCAGAGGCTGGTATGCATCAGTGCATAGAAGGCCTCCGGGTTTTCCGTGAGCAGCATGTGTGCTCCAGCCAACAGATGGCAAGATCCAGTGACTGTGAGAGAGTCGTACTCTGCATGGAAGTGTCTTTGGGTTTGTTTTTTATGTTTTCTGTGAATGTTACTTTGTAAACTTGCAAAGCCTCCCATCGCTCAGAAAGGGGGCTTGCAATATTTATGGCAAATACTTACTGCTACAGCTTTCTAAATAAAACATAGTATGCTATTCTAATCTCATACTACCATAAATCCTACTGCCAGTATGTGGAAGGTAGTTACTATGCTGGCTTCTAAGTTACAGTTAGACTATCTGTCAGTGCTATCAGCTGTGCAAATTTTCTCAAAATTGTGAATGTTTAAATAATGTCTGAATCATTAGTCTGACTGTTTCATTAGTTACAGACATTAGTCTGCATCTTCATGCCAGCATTTTCTAAAAAAAGCCTTTCTAACATGCATTTTAGGCAGCAATCTGTTGAAAAATAGGAATGTGATTAATGATAATGCAAAAAAATGTAACGTGCCTGTTACTGTCGATGTTTGTTTTCCTGTTACTTTGAATGCATTGCAATATTGTGAGTAATCACGAGTCAAGCTATAAACCTGAGGGTACAGATATCCTAAGGTTCAAGCATTGTGGGCAGAACTTTGGCATTGCCTGACTGTGACACACGTTGAGAACGAACATCTTTGTGTCCGCGTGTGACCTCTGATAAGATGGCAGCAGCAGTGTAACAACCTTTTTCTCTTCTTCATGGAAGTGCCGTGAAAAACCTAAGGAAATGTGCAAATAATATAAATTGTGATAACTAAAGCCATGTTAATGGAGCAGCAATGCGTAGCTTCACAAATGCTATTCTCCAACGGTAATTTGTATTAAATTTTGTTGAATGGTTTTAATAATAAAAAGAAAATATCTGTAGGAGGGTGTCCTTTCTTAAGCCCAGTAGGTACATTTTTCTTAAGGGACACTGTCAGGTTAAAAATTTACAGGGAAACTTTTAAAAGCAGGACTCTTATAAACACATATCTGTCTGCATAGAGGCTGTTAAACTGCTGAACCGTGCTGTGAGCGTAACATTCACATGCTAATGATTTATTTGCATCACTGATTCAGGGATGCTCTTATATTTGGTGCAGTGACATACACCTAACCGATAGTCTGGCCCTTGTGTAAATAAGAGTTCAAAAATGTTCTACTTGCATCACTGGTAGTATCTCAGAGTAGTAAAAATTGAAAGCTTATAGGTATGTCTTTTCTCTTCAGCATTTTTGCTTAAGTATAACCAGTAGAAAAGGCAATCAAGTTCAAGAAAAATGCAAGCACTATTTTATGTTAGAGATAAAAATAAAGCAAAACCTTGCAGTGTCCCTTTAGTTCTGGTTTGTTGTAAACATCCCTTCTGACACAGGGAGAAATGCAGAAGAAATTTTGCGAGACTATATATATGTATGTACATATATATATATATATATATAAAAAAAATTGCTAAACTCCATTCTGTAGGGTATCCTATGTCTACCAGCACATCCCAGGAAAAAGAACATTCTCTTGCATACATGCAGAAATGTGAAAATAAAGATGTCTGTGTGAAACGTGGTATTGGTCTCACTCCAGTGCCTAAACAGGTTGTGTTGCTCAGCTGTGACCGCTCCCCCAGCCAGCTCTTGGCTGCACAGACAGGGAGCGAGCGGCCTGGGGACAGCCGCCTCTGCCACCGAGGCACCAGCCTGCTCAGAAGAGACAACAGTTCCCTGGGGAAAATGCCAGACCTGACTTCTTGCTGTCCCTGCAAGGAAAAGGTGTTGAAGCTGCCTGTTCAGCGCCTCTCACTAGCTCCGAAGTGCACCCAGCTACTGCGAGGCAAAGTAGACTCTGGCTCACCGGCACGTGCGTATGCTTTTTATTCTTTTTTCAGCATCAGGTTTGCTCGAGTGGCATTCCAAAGTCTTAGTTACTGCTGTGAGATATTAGACACCTCTGATTTTATCTTCAGCCCATCACCATTGCAGGCTGAGCATCTCATCCTGCTGCATACGCGGTCTGGGGCGTTGGATCTGATGGTTTGACGGGACAGTGGGGAAGAGGGCAGGTAGGCACTGGCAATGAGGGCTGTCCCCACAGCATCTCTGGGAACGTCCTCTAGAGCGTGGTAGGGTGAGACTGAGGTGTGTGCCACAACTCAGCATGTGAAAAAGGTTACTTTTGAATGCAATAATAGCTTTTTCTTACTGTGAGGTTGATTCTGTAACCTCTGCTTATCCACACAGATCCAGCAAAGCTGGAAACAGAAAAGACCTGGAGGCGTTGGCACACGAAGATCTACTTCTCTGCACAAGTAAAGTTATCGGCTACCCGCTTCTCTTGCACTTGGGGCCAGAAGATGCATCTGAGACAGAGAAACGTGGAAAAACCATGCAGCATGCTGGGGAAAGTGAGGCTTGTATCCTGCTAGAGCGGGATGTGACTGGGAACGCTGTGGGATACCAGGTATCTGTTGGTCTGCAACCTAGATTTAATTTAACTAATTGCTTTAAGGGAAGAAATCTCAGATTATCATCTCTAAAGGCAAATAGCTGGCATCAGTTCTGAGAGGTCCAAGCCTAAATGGGGCTGAGCGCTCCTGCTGGAAAAAGGGCAGCTTGTTAACTTTCTGCCTTCCATCCTGAATTATCTCCCTAGCTGCAGTCTGTCTGAAACCACAGCACGTGCCCCTCGATTCAGTGCTCAGGATTATTTCAACTCCTTTGCCTTCGTGAGGCAAATTCAAGCTGGTGACAGGCAATAGGGTGACAGCAGACAAATGCAGAGGACATGAGCAAGGCCATGGGACAAGGTGACTCCTATCTAGCACAATCTTCAGTCGTTTAGGCGAAATGAAAGGAATACGTAAGGAAGTCTTTATAAATAAATGTTATTAAAAATAAGCAGAAATGACCAGACAAATTTGAAGAGACAGCTGCTAATTGTCTGTGTGACACTAATTAAAGGTTAAAGAATAATGAAAATGCAGTTAAAACAAATTGGCAAGGTATTGGTAATAGGGATATGAAATCCTCAATGTATTTAAATCATCAAGTTAATATGGGAGGTTATCAACCACAACAGGCCAGTCAAGGATAGACATCCCTGTATAAACTACCCATGTAGTAAGTACAGTGAAGTCGGGTGTCACCTGAAGCCCAGTATGTGCTTGTCTGCAGCTGACAGCGTTGAGGCCAGCTGAGGTGGCGCATCCTTATGCGTCCAGGTGACGGTCCCCCCGTCTGCGCAGCACAGGTAAGCACATACAGGTTTCCAGTGGCAGTTTCTCTCTTTGAATTCTGTCCCCAAAGTGTGCGTCTTGCAAGTCAGGAGTTGGAGTTAGGGTGGTTTAGACGGAGAGGGTCAGGTACTGTCACCTCCCCACGGGGCTCTCCTGTTCACATACACCAATTGCTCTCTAAGAAGAGTCAGCCACATTTTCAGCCCCTGAAATAACCCAGCTGTGGGATAGCTCTGTGGGATATTTTTTTTTTTTTTTTAAAAAGGGGACGTTAAGATAAATATGTATGTACATAAGAGGTCTACATCCTTCACCTGCATTCACCTTTAACAAATCCAGGTATATCATATCTGTGTATATGTGTACTACTGTGATTTTAGATTTGGAAAAAAAGAATAATAACCAAATGGGACTGAGCGGCCTGTTGTTTGCTCTAAATTACGCTGCTATGTTTTTTTTCAATATTACCATGATAATTTTTAATACTGCTTGTATCTCATCATAGCACAGACCCTGGTGTCAGGTTAGCTGACAGGAGCTGTCTCAATAACGATCCTTGCTCTTCTCAGAATTAACATGTTAAGTGCCCTGTCAGCAGCACTTATCCCATGCACTGTCTTTCAGCTAGGAGAATAGGTTTGGTTTCTGTAAAAATTAATTACCCTCATTATAATTTACAGCTCCTGCTTAAATAACTTGTCTTTATGCAGCAAATAACTAGATGTCTGGATTTGAGAAGATGGGGTCTGGCCGGGCAGCGAGGAGGCTGCGTGTGCAGCGGTGTGTGCTGCCTGCCGGGCTGTGGCGAGGAACGCTAGATGTCACCCAGATCCCTCCCAGCGTGCGGCCAGGGCCAGCCAACGAGCCGGCAGGTTCCAGTGTGGGTCGTGGTTAATTATCTGAGGGGCAGGAGATGTCAGGTGTCCCATAGTGCTAACTTAACCACTTTCATACATAAATATCTTCAACAGCTGGCTTTGAGAACTAATTAAAGTATCAGGGCCATGTAATACTTGTTTAGAAATGTGGTCACTAAAGATATGTCTATGCAGATATATCTGAGAGTAGGGAAGGTCAACTTTGAAGAACAGAATCTAGGGGAAATTAATTATTTCTCATTCACAGAAAATGAACTGAAGCAAAATTTTGTGCCCTTTCCTCACATCAGGTGTGTACTGTATGGGGTAAGGCATGGGAGCTGCGTAAGCAGAAATCCTGCACGTTGTAATTGACCAGAGAGCTGGCGGTGGACCGATCCCTGCGGCTTTGCCAGGAGAGGCTGGTTCTTCGCAAACGGGAGACCTGTCCCACTCACCCTCCTGGTGGTGGAGAATGAACTGAGGATCTTCAGATCCTCAATGGATGTGGTTATTTCCAGCCTGTTTTGTTTAAACTTTCCTTTGTGTCTTGTAAAAGAAAAGTGTGTCTTTCTCCATCTGTTATTGTAGGGACTCAGAATCACTGGGGGGCTCTGGCTGGAAACCCCCACGGGGGGAAGGTGCGTCCTGGCAGCCCAGAGTAAGTTGCCGTATTTGATTGTGAAATCCACTGACCTGCTGTCCTGTCCCTGGGGTCGCATTTGGCCAGCGTAAGCAGCTCCCCATGCTGCACGCAGAGGCCTGTGGAAGAACCAGGGTAGTACCAGGGTAACCTGTGCTCCTCATTCAGGACAAGGGCTTCCGCAAGGGGCTGGAAGTGCTTCTGGGAGTGGGGAGAGGGGAGAATTTCCTATAAAAACCCGGGACACTTTTAAAGTTACTTCTTGTTAGGATTTGCAACCACAGCCAGCTGCCGTGAAATGCAGAACGGGAACAGGGTTGCAGCACAACAAAGCAGTGTTTTGCTCATAGGTGTCAGTTCTGCTCTGAAGTCTAGCTGCAGAAGACGATCAGCCTGGATAGTTACTACCCTCACCCAGGGCCAGGAATCCAGATAAAAAACTGTAAGAATGAGGCCATTCTGGTCAGCCTGAACACTCCTCACGGAGCCCTGTGGCCAGCCTTCCCTACGCCACGGGCTTTCTTGTGACCTTGTCCACGCTGGCTCCAAAACCCAAGCCACATCTCGGGTTCCTCTGCCTGCCGCTGAAGGGGGCATAGGAATGATAAAGCCACGTTGCCACTTTCCTGGTTTATTAGAGTATGTATTTAGTCTTTATATTTGCAGGGAAAGCCAAGGAGCGTGTACACTGCTGATGTAAAGGATGGAGGTGAAAGGACCACTCTTAATAATGTGGAGTCAACTGTTTTGTTAAAATGTCTGCGAAAAGTTAGTGCTGACCCAGAGCTTTCCAGAAGGCTAGTAAGTTATTGGAAAGTGTTGATTTAAAAAAATCAAAGATTGATTTTACAATCCCAGGGTTAGATTGACTTTGACATTTTCACAGAAACTTATCCAACCTTTTTGTTCTAATTACTTTATTGATTTACTTATAGATCAATATAAATTGAAAATATATAAGTATACAAGGAGATAGAAGTGAACACAATGTTTTCTGTCTGAACACATATTCTAAATTTTAGAGAACTCAGAACATGAAGACGTACAAGAGACTTACGTTTCCTTCACACAGCATGAGCTGTTGTGGAAAACCATTCGCCGTTATGTTACCAACCAGTCGTATGTAAGAAATACAATAAGAATTTTAGCGGGCGAGCATTGCACTGATGGGAGAGAAGACCTATCTGTGCCGTAACTGGTAATTAGTAAAACTGTTTGGAAAAACCTATGTGTTTCTATGACAAACTGAGCTGCAAAAATAGTTCTAAGTTGTTCTCAATTTTTGTTTCAGATTTTTTAAAATTTGTCTTAAAGTAGTTAATTTGGCTTGTATTTATTTTATTTTTCACTAAGCTGTGATATCCTAATGCTAAAATCTTTAAGGACATCTGCTACAAACAAGTTATTGAACTCTTTTCTAGATCAGTCTCCTTTTGTAGTCAAATGAAACAGCTGGACACAAGCAAACAAGAGACACTTTGAAATGAAAAGAAGGTAGGAGATTTCCATCAGAGCAATGCCTTGCAGTGATTTTAGCAATAAATTAAAATTAACAGACTATTTAAGCTTTTAGTTTATGTCTTACTGTAGCAGTGAATATTTAGTGCATGCCATAAAGTAATGCGTAAGAATGCAAAACCAGGAAAATATGGTCTGGATTTTGGCAGCTTTAAAGTCCAAAAGCAGAATTTCAGAACTTGAAAATTCACATTTCTGAAGCACGTTTAATCCCCATTTGGAACAGAAATCTCCTTCCAGCCTGTGAAGAGGATATGCCAGGGCTCGAGCAGCCCTGCCCAGCAGGGCAAAAAAAAAATCACTGCAGAAATCGGTGTGACATTGCAGAGACCTGTAGGTAATTTTAGATACAGTAAAAGCCACGTTCAAAAATTTAACAGACAAGGAGAGACGTACTGTTCCTTTCCTGTAGCTTTACTATGGGTTTGGTACGGTATTTATAATCCTTGTATGGCCCCTACGTTGACAGTATCTGAACACCTTGCCATCTCCTAGCTGTACCTCCAGAGCCCCCAGTGAGGCTGGGAGGTGCTGCCTTGTGCCCGCGTTCGTGCGGGAGCTGGGAAGAGACATGTGATTGTGGAGGTAATTTTGACAGAGCTGGGAACTAAGCCAACCTTTCACATACTGGATGAGTCCTTGTGCATTAGCTAGTCCTTCCCTCCAAGGACAGGTCCAGATGCCTTGTTGTAGGGGTTTGGAGAAAGTTAATGACAGTGGGCTAGAGCTCCCTTGGGGAAGGGGCTGGAGGTGCCTCATGGTACTGACAAAGTCTGGAAGGGATAGACAAAACCCTGCCTGGGTCTGTGCTAGAGAGCAGAGAGAGCGCAAAAATGCGACAAAGCTGGTCAAACCTGTTCCCCGTGCTGGGATTTTTCTCCTGTGGCTCTTTTTTAGCACTTGGCAAACAGGGCAGAAATAGATGTTTGGCTGGTCTTCTATGGTTTCGCTCTCGAGGTATTTTTAGTGCACTGATATATGGGCACCTGGGCCCTGACTGTGCAGGTTTCTTCCTTGTTTTCAGAGAGGCAGCACTGCAGCTCTCCCAAACCCTCAGCTCCCACCCGCAGCACATGCAGAGTTGGGGATTAACCCAGAGTACAGCTGGCATTCAGGTACTGGGGGAGTGGCACAGAAACAAGCAAATGGTCCGAGATCTCCGCGGGGAATAGGCTGTACCCATCCCATGGCTGGAGGCACCTCTGAGTGCCTGGAGCTGGGCAAAATATCCAGTGCTGTCATTATTGTGACGATGTAATAGATTTTATAGTCACCAACACTGGCCAGAAAATATCACCACACATGTCAGTACAGTCTGAATTCCCCCATACGTTTTTTTTCTTAACACCAAAATGTCATTCGTTAAAATAAAACAGCCTTCAAAGGCTCCTTTACTTGCACTGCTCATGCTGAGTTTACAGGAACAGCCATCTGGTATCTGCAGCTGAGTTGCCCAACATTCAGGGATATTTTGGGATATTGTTGGTGTTTGATAGTCAGGTGAAGGAACAGGCATGCTACTGCAGTGGTGTCTTTGGCCATGAATAGGGGCTCTTAAGCAGTTGTGAAAATGTGTTTTAGCTTTTAGAGCAATGGATGAGGGAGGATCTGAAGAGCGAAAGCGAACCGGTATAAGAAGAAATTGTAAGCTTTTGCTGGAAAGTTGTAGGGGACTCATTTAACAACATGAGAATCAGACCATAAGTCCATCTGGTCTTTCACAAGTTCCTTCTTTTCGATGTACTATTATTTTCTTTGTCACAAATGCACCATGCCCTCTGCTTGTTCCCTGAGGAAGTCCCATGTCCCAAAAAATATCTTCAAGGGGCCTCAGTGAAACTGCGGTGAGCTGAGTCGGCCGGGGAGGAGCCAGGCAAGACACCGTGCTTGCGGAGCACAAGGCCGACCCCGATGCCGAGTCCCAGGCAGCAGCTCCCGGACGGCTGCGTGAGTGGCCCCGGTGCAGGAGGGTGCTCACAGAGGAGAAAGGATCACTTTTCTTGTTTCACCCACAAATAATTCACACTGCATTGCTCCAAGTTTGTAAAGCAGATTTTTCCTCTAGGTAGAGGCTGTTACAAGATATTTGGGGATTAAAGAGCTTGCACTACCTCAGTACAGGAGTCCACAGTGAAAATGTTTTGCTTCTATAAAGCAAGAGCTGGCTATGCCTCATACAGTCCCTGTCTGGCAAACAGAAGGACAAAAGGCTGTGGTGTTTGTTCAGGGCTGCTGAGAAAGTTAATGAAAGGCAATTAGAAAAAATGTGGTGGTGAGTCCCCATGTATTAATCTTTCTTAGAGTTACATTTTCCCTTGCAAATGTGACATGCCATCAGGTTTCTGTCTCGAGAGTGTGCTTTGTGGGACATTACAGGGAAGTGTGTGCAGCGTTCCCAAAGTAGCTATTAATTTCCCCAAAGTGCTTTTAGCAGACGAGACTCACAGAGAGCCAGCTAACCCGAGCCAGGGTGGCACCTGAGCCGCTGGCAGGAGCGGCTGGGGACACTGCTGTCACTCTGTCCTTCATACCATGTCACACAATGCAGCAGCTCTAACCGATGGCTACAATTCACCGGGGTTGCCAGGCTGAAACAAGAACTGCACAGCGTATTTTGGGGTGGTGGTGTAGCTTCTCTCATTAGCCATTTTTATTTGAGTGGTAACTACTTTAACGTGGCAACAGATATGAATTGTAAATAATTGCATGAGTGACAATGTCAGTTTTATTCCTCCTGTTAGCAATCTCCTTTTTGGTGTGGTGCATGTGTTCACTGGCAGGCAGATACATGGCCCTAACATAAGCAAATTCCCTCTGATAATTGTACTGGGGCTCTGCCGGGACACTGGGGTACCAACGGTCCCGTGGGGACATACTGGTCAGTACTTTTCCAGATGCCACATAACTTCTTCAGGGGTGTGTGATGATCTGACGTGACTGTAGATGTAGCAGTAAATAGGCTATCGGGCCTTTAAGGACACCAGACATTTTCTCTCTGTCAGATAGTTATCAGTGTCATACCAAAGGTTGTGTTCTCCATCAGCTCGCAAGTGTTTCAACAATTTTTGGTAACGGGAACTTATTTCATTTGTGCCAGGGCTGGAGGTACTTTATACTGTAACAAACATGAACTGTAAATAATCACATGAGAAAAAATGTCAGATTCTTCCTCCTTTTTGCGATTTCCCTTTTGATCTGCTGTGTGCATTCCCTGGCGGACAGGTGTATGTCCCTGACACATTTTAAAGATCAAGACTGACCCTGAGAAGGAGTGGCCTGAAACCTACCTTATTCCAGACGCACAAGGAGCATTGATCTGGCTCCGACCCAGAGCATGTGGGAAGCCGACGCCAGCTCCGTCACACACAGAAGGAGCAGGGAACTCTGCAGGTAGCACTTACTGAACTACGTAAATGCTGTTAAGACCTTTTCTTTATCTTTTGAAATGCAAAACTGAAGGTAAGCCTGCCAATTACTTCTTTTTATCCCTTTAAAATATTTTCATAGCCCTTTGGGAAACCTCCATCATATAAAATTTCTCTCCTTTTCCTTATTTGCACAGTGCTCAAAATAACCTACTCCAAAGGTAAACACTTCAGTGAATACTTCAATAAAATGAAAGGCGTGTGTTGTGATACCATTCAAACTCAGTTTTGAAGACCTCGAAGTTCATGCCCTCAGAAGAAAGCCCAGCAATGTTTTTGTTCGGGCTCTTTTACATCCCATCATAATTCAAAGCTAAGTTAATGTTTCACCTCGGGCTGCAGTAAATTAGATAAAACAGTATTTCCTCATTCGCAGAGCAATGATAGTTACCCTTTTCCTTTGTCCTCACTGCTATGTTGTGCTGATAAAGAAAAAAAACATTGCTTAATCCCTTCTAACAACAGTTGAGACTATTTTTAAACACAAAATACATTTCTGTACTGCATTTCCTATTGTTGAGACATTTTTAAGACTGCTAAACCTCAACCTATGCTAGGTAAGGAGAGCTGTCGTTCCAGTGGCAAACCTACCACTACTATTTTATAAGCTAAATATAAAGCTAAACACATGTGAACCTCAAGGTGATTTTTCCACCTCGTTTTGTTTCACCCAAAACCAGAAAATGCTTGTTCCTTGGAAATTAGTCTTGGAAGTTACTGAAGTGCTCTATGAGCCAGCTTTTCCGAGATGTCCATTCCACAGAGACAGTGAGCACGCGCGCACCTGGGCCCGATGCAGCTGACACGCGTGTGCCTGAATGACTTCTTGCCAAGGAGCGGTTCCCGTGCGCGCTGTGCTGGAGCTCCTCTCGGGTGAGCGGCTGTGGGACCGGGACTCGGTGTGTAACGGGGGGCAAGAGCTTCAGGTAAGACATTCATCTGCTCTCTTTTACTCATCTGCTGGTAGCGCACACTGCTACCTTCATATCCCACGTGGGTGACGTGAATCTAATGTCTTCCACTATTCAAGACTCCTCAGCTCAAAAATAACATAAAGCAAGAATTATTACTCTTGAATACTGAAAATAATAACATAAAGCGTCTTCTTATAACCAACATCCAGCCACTTCAGGAGCAAAACACTGGAGTGTGTCCGTATCGGCTCTCTGTGACTGTTTGGGACAACATGAAAAACCAGAGGATTTTGAATCGGGTACGGTGCTGCAGTGCTTCACGAGAGGCATAGAGGTGCTGGGGGCGTCTGCTGCATCGGCACCCGCCTGAGGCGTTACGGCTGCTCCAGTGGAGACACCGCTGTGCCGTAGAGGGCTGAATCCCCCCGCTAAGTGCCACCTCATTTGGAGAGAAGCATAAAGCATTCATGTCGTAATTTGAAGTGTTCATCCAAGTATTTTGGCATTTAATTTTTTTTTTTCTTAAAAATATCCCCCTCCTCCCCTTGAAAGAAAACAATATAGGCCTAGGTCCTTTGGGGGGAAAGTTCCTAATTAAAAAAAAAAAACAAAACAAAACAACCAACCAAACAAAAAAAAAACCCACAGTCTTTTAATTAAGCTTCTTTTACGTTCATGGTGTTCAGAACAGTTCCAAAAAAACATCCACTACCAATAGAGATAACTTTCCTTCTCATGAACGTGCAAACCAGAAACTAGTGCTTACTACAGCTTGTCTGATAAGTACATCTTGATCTGATCTGCTGTCTTAGAGTTTATTTCATCCTGTTAACATAAAAATAAGCAATACCTTCCAACAGATCCTAATCTAGTGCCAGTTAAAGTATCTGCCCAGCTTTTGACAGCTGAAGTCACTTATATGCATGATATATATATTTAATGAGTTAGGGAGCAGAAAGGCATGACATCATATCAGGTAAGAGTTTTGGCCAAAGATTAAACCACGCTTGTGCATTAATCTGAGATAATAACAAAACGTTGTGCACCTGAAACTGAGTGTCCAATTAATTGTCTGTTCCCAAACTCATTCTTGTACCTGACAAGAGGTTACACCGACCTTTTTTTACTTTTAAAGTGTATTCTTTAAGCGAAGTTAGAAAGCTGTACAGGAATCCAGGCATGAACACTGGGTGCTGATGTGCACATAGATAAAATAATGTTTTCAGGTTGTAACAGGCAACGTCATAATGGAAATAATTCAATGGGTTTTCGGTTTGGAAAAAAACCATGCCTGGTACCAGTCTAAACTTTCGTTCCTACTTGAAATGTTTTTTTTGGTTCAAGTATCAGCAGTATTGGCACGTTAGACCTGTTAAGAACAAGACAGATTGGTGGCAGATAATTTGTTGTTAGCATTGCTTGTTTTTCAAAGAGCAGCTGGAACCTGAAATGTGTTTTACAGCAAATACCTGCCTAGCCATGAACAATTTCCAGCGCTGGGTGAGGTTTTGCAGAGTGCTGGGCACCAAGGTGCTGTGAGGGTGCTCAGGGCTGCCCAGGTGGGTTCGGCTGCTCGTGCGGACGCATCGGCTGGGGAAACCATGCTGACGGGCAGCTGTCCCCAGCCCCGTTCCCCTGTGCCCTCTCTCTCCATTCATTGGCAGTTCATAAAGCATTCACACCTCACAAGGGTTTCAAATACTGGATAAAAGGTAAGATGTTACCTACTACTTCTGTGATGCATCAAGTCCATTTTGGAGTAGGATGCCGTGCTGCTGGGGCAGCGCCTGCGGGCAGCCTGGACTCACACCAAGGCTGGATGGGGCACCTGGCTTACCTGACCCTTCAGCTTCCCAGAGAAAAGAGCAACAAATCCTGGTGACTGAGAGTCAAACTAAAAGAAGATCAACAGCAAAGCACATTTCCATGAATCTTTGTCTTTGAGGTCCCTAGCAGACAGTATGAACAGCTATTATCTCCATTTTTCATGTGGGTAGCTAAAGCATGGATCGATGATGGAATTTTTCAAAGTAACACAGAGGCTTGCTCTAACCTCTGACATTGCTCGGCAGCTCACATCCCTCTTTTAGCCCGTTCTTTTCCTGGAGGATGTCTCTGTCCCGCGATGTGTTGGGGTGCAGTGTGCGCAGGCACCTCGCGGCAGGGGGATGGGATTGGGATGGGATGGAGGCATGCAGGGCACCGCACTGCGGGGCCACGGTGCTGCAAGGCCCAGGACAGGGGAACGGGTGCCCTGGGAGGGCAGACCCTGTGGCAGCCAGCTGTGCGAGGGCAGCCTGGCCGGCCGCTCCTCCTGCCCTTCCCATTAACAATGAGAATTGCATTTGAGGCACAGGGAGAAAAGGGCTGTTTGCTTGCTTGTTTTCCAGTTAATCAATTAAGAACACATTAAAAGTGGGGAGAAAAAATTGCTGTGTTGTATCTGCCATGTAATTAATAGGAAAAAATACAGCCACACTAATTACACCTCTCAGACCTTTAGTTTCCTGAGCTGTGGTAGGTACCTTCTACGTTAAAGTCCCTTTCCTAGTGCAGGAGGAAAGTGCAGAGCAGAGGTGATGCAGGGACAGGAGCGGGGCGCTGAGGGTGTTGGCATGTCCTGCTCTGCTCACATCGGGCACAGGGTGAAGTGAAGGAAAGGGGGAAGAAAGGGTCACTACCTGGATTTACACATTCCCTGACAAAAGGCCTCAGCCGACGGTCATGGCTGACCTGCGCTGCAGCCAGGGCTGGGGAGCACAGCCAGGGACCAGAGCCCTGGCTGGGAAAGCACAGATCAGAGAGGGTTCCTGTGCAGACTGAGGAGTCTGGTTTGAGGTTTGTGTTTGCTTCATCATTTCACCCAAAAAGAGCATACTGGGAACGACTGAGTGTTTTATTTTCTTTGTTGCTGTAGACACCGTCGTCAAGTCATGGAGTTTGCTGTAAATAAGTCTACAGTATAAAATGACATTTCGTTTCTCACAATATCAGTTTTCTGCCTCCTCTTTCTATCCTGTCTTTCAGGCATTTATTTTAGAAAAGCTAGAAAGATAAGTTATGCGATGGGTCTGGATTGACAGTCACCTCAAATGCTGAAATGGGGCAGAAATACTGCTGGGGTGATGGTGTCCGGCTCCAGGTCGCTGCTGTAGCTGTGCCACCACCTTGCCCTGCCTGCACGCTGGGCAACCACTCCTTTCTCCAGGTGGTCTTTGCCAAGAGCCCGACCTTTACCTCTCTTCGTAGCAAGAGTGGGTGTCACTGCTGTTCTAAGCTGCCAGGAGCCCAACGCATAGCTACAGAAAATAAATGTGGTATGAGCTGGTTGATTTATCTTCATTTTCTAGCCCAGCAATTAATTCTGCTTTTGGGAGGCAGAACCAAAGCATCAAGCACGCTGTAATGCCAGATCAGAGCTGATAATGTATTCCTCCCTTCCGCGGTCCTTCGCTAGCACAGAGATCAGCCTATTAAGGAATAATCTCCCAAAGCATCAGCCGGCCTCAGCGAGGATCGTCGCCGGCTGCACTGCGGCAGAGCAGAGCCCGGCCGGTGGCTGGAAACAGAGCGGGAAGCCACAGGTGCCAGGGACGGGAGGGAGGTGGCAGCAGGGGCTCGGAGCGGGTGGCCACCTACTTTCCACACCTCCCAAGAAGCCACGAGGCTGCAACCTGCTGCACAGAGCTGGGAAGTCCCTGCTCTAACCTTACTTTTTGCCAAATTGCTTTGAAACTTATTATTACTGCACAGGTACGCTTTCCTGTTATCTTAAGAGCTAAGTTGGCCCTAAATGTAATTATAGCCCTGTGCTGGTTGTTGAGGGCATCTGCAGGGGTTGTCCATGGACGAGGGCTGGCTGCTGGGCAGTGAGGCCAGCACGTGGAGCATCTCGTGTTGGGGGAGCTGCAGCTGGTGGCTGCATACAACTGCTAAATGTGAGGTCTGTGGGGAAACTGAGGCAGGTGGGATGTGTCTGACCTGGGAGCAGTGGTTGGGAAGGGGTGCCCGTGGGTGCCTGGAGGCCCCGCGGGAGCACAAGCACAGTAGTGGGCTCCCAGTCCTGGGGATGTGGGGGCTCGGTGAGGGTGGGAGGAGGGGAGAGGGGGAGCTGCTCTTTCCTCTGCTTGCCTCTCCCGCCACGTCCCCAAGCAGGCTGCACCCCCTCTCCCTGCCCGCACGCTCTCTTTCTCTCAATTTCTCGCTTGTGTAAGCTGCAGTTATATTTATCCCAGCCTTCAAGGGTGCTAAGAAGCGAGTTCAGATGCTGTAGTTAAAAGCTACAGCACATAAGCAAGCGTTCCTGCTGGGGAGTGTTTCACGTCACCAGCCCAGCAGCTCCCTGATGCATCAGCTGGGAATGCAACAGGTACAAGTGCAAAGTCAAGGCAAGGAAGAGGAGACGCCGAGGAGAAGGCTGCTGCCACAGCAATCTCCCTGATCCGCCTGTAAAATTCCCTGTGTGTAAGTGTCTCTGGCGGTGGCTTTCGGTGGAATTTCCCTCTAAGGCAAAACAAGTAAGTTGAATCCATGGTCTCTTTTACAAACCTTTCTGATCCAGTCCTGTGGAATCAGTGTGGCTGTTTTTTTATCCTGACTTGTCTTTCATGTGTATCTTGCAGTTTGGGACTAAACTGTTCATGTATGTACAAATTGACAAGTAAGAACTGGAAACTGCATCCATTTTCGAGGCATGCTCTGACCTTCTTAAGCCAGGACCGAGAAAGTCTTGTGAGCTCTTAACCAGCAAACAGTGCTCTGGTTAACAAAAATCAAAATCTCATCAGATCGATACCTGAGCACAAAGAAAAGACAGACTTTATCTTCCCCGTGGTATTCCTGTTGATTTATCAGCTGCCGAAGGTATCTGTTTACCTGCACTCTCTTAGGAATGTGTGTGTCTTTACGCTGCGTTTTGAGCTAAGGCATATCCTTTGGGGAGGTGTTGTCATGCTTGTCTTTTGCTGCAGCACAATCTAGGTATGCCTCTTCTTGCTGTACGGACCTGGCTCTGGACATCCCGTGGGCAGGCAGGGACAGCTGGCTACCTACACACCGCCTGACGGTGCAGGCTGCCCGTCCAGGGCCGTCCTGTCCTTAAGGACAGTACAGATAGAGCAAAACAGCCTGTGCTCACCGGAGAAAATGAGTTTCTCAAGTGATGCGTTGGTAGCAGTACAATAGTGCACAGAAAAGGCGACGTATGTGTGTATGTGTGTAACTTCTCCAAAAAAACTGTGGCCAAAAATGCAAATGGTGGGAGCATCCACAACGGGCAGCCGAGGTGTTACTCTGCCAATGCTCCAGATTCATCTTGCCAGCTCAGAGATGCGTAAAAGGATGCGGAGCTGTAATACTCTTCTTGAAACACCAGGGGCCTTTGGTGTGAGATAGAGCTCTAATTAAATGTGACGGTGTGGCTTTCACATTGCTACAGTCGATTCATCGATAGGAAGAGGGCAAACGCTTTGACAGGAGGCTTGGGTGATTAATGGGCTTGCGCATGCTTTATGTTTTGTTGAAATTACAAACACCTGCTAAGGCTGAAGCTTTATTAACGGGCAGCCTCTGAACTGTGGGGTCTTTTGGGCGTATGTAAGCAGAAGATGGTGGGTTGGAGGCTGAATGGCTCCCGCTGAAGGAACCGGTGCCATGTCAAGCCTCGTGGCGCTTGTGTGGTACCATCTTGGCTGAAGCTTCGGTGCCCTGAGGCCAGCTGAGAAAACAGACGCGCAGTGGTCCAGCCTGGCACCTATTCTCAGCATTAAGGGCATATTACAGAAAAAAGTTACACTAAATGTTGCTCGTGTTATCTCACCCTGAATAAGTAATGGCCAACTGAGCTAGCTGTCGCATAAAAGCAGTTTTTCAGGTTTGAAAGGCTGCTGCGGCACTCTGTGCCCTGAGAGCAGCTCACAGCTTCTCCCCAGCGCGGGCTGCACTGCGTTGTGTTTCTTTGTAACGTAGGTTTTGTGCTCCAGGTGAGCAGCCGCTGCGCTGCTGGTGGGCAGCTCCGGCTCAGCTTCCACTGCTGGGGAGTCGGGGTGCCCTCCCAGTGCCGGCAGGACGCGGTCACGGCTGCAAGAAGCCAGTAAAAGGGCTCCTTTTTGCCAAAATTCAACCTCAGGGCAATGCCAGAATGGTTCCCTCCAGCCTCGGGGGTCCAGATGAAGTTTCTCGGCGCGGTGGGCTGTGTCCAGGCTGCCAGCACCAGTGCGAGCGGGCAGCAGCGCAGTGCTGCTGGCTGGGGCCACCAGCCCACCCCTCCACTTGCCCCCCCAGGGACCTGGTGCGGGGCAGCCCCTGCCCGAGGCTGGTGTGGTCACGGCCCCAGCGCTGCCCTTGGAGCTGAGCCGAGGTCTGTGTGTTTGCAGAGCTGAAACCGTGCAGCCCAGCGTAAGGAAATGTAACAACTTAATTTTCCAAAGATTTCCCCCTCCCTTCCGAAAGGGATGCCTTCAGTTTAAAAAAAGAAGTCCATTTAAAACAAAAGACTAATGAATATGGTAGCCCTTCCTCTTTTGCAAGTTTAAACACCTCATCTTTCCTCGGAGAACAGCTCTAAATCATTTTATTTGCAAGCCCTAAGCAGGAATTTGTATTCATGGTAAGACATTTATTGAGTTAATTTATTTAAGGCAGGGGCATAATTTCTAATAATGGAAGAGTCTCTAGGCCCAGTGAAATTGTCTCCCTGATAGGGCATTAATATTTTAAGGGGTTATAATAATCTGTCAATTGATCTGTGTCTTTTAGGGAGTAGGTTAGCAGTTATTAATGATTGCTCATATGAAGGATTACCTTAAATAAAGCTGGTGCTGCTCAGACCAATGCCTGCCACAGGGCCGCATCGCCGCGCCGGCTGGGAGCGGGGTCAGGGCCTGGGTAAACGGGCAGGAATGAAACAAGGAGGAAAAATAACACCGTGCAAATCCGCAGGGCAGCTGCTGCTCCCGCAGCCCCGGGCTCGGAGGGCAGCGTGGGGAAAGCCCGCGATGCCGCCGGGGGTACGGCGGCCTTGCTGCCGGCCAGGGTTTCCTGAAGAGGTGTGAAATTGGGTGCTGGCCTAAGCAAGGAGGTGTTGGCACGTGTTCTGCAGGAGGCTGCTTCACCTCGGCAGATAATAGCTAAGAGACAAATAGCTTGACCTCTTACTGCCTTAATTTCTCTCTTCTTAGAAACTGGGAACATTTGTGCTATTTCTTGGGTGATTTAAAAAGAAGAGGAAAAGTCCAAATAAAAAGCCATTCCTGTTCATTTTACTGCTATGTTAAATGGCATGTTGCGCTACAAAACATGGTGCCGAATGGCCTTTAAAAAGAAGGTAACATAAAAACGAATCCGGATTAAATACCTTTAGTGAAGCCTGTCTTAGGGAGGGGGCGACAGGAGCGCTGAGGCCCGGGCAGTTTGATGGGGCATGTTCAAACCCTCCAGCCCGGGCCGAGGTACCGAACCGCGGCGATGCGGCGGCGTGGGCAGGGAGGCAACGTCAGCGAGTGGTGCAAAGCTGCCACCCGACTGTTGGCCAGAGCTCTCAAACCTGAGTGGATCCCGAGGGGCCTTCGAAGTCTGTCACCTCGTGTCTGGTATTTTGGGTGGCCTGGCTTTTAAGTTTTCATATACCCACAGAGGCGCCTGGTTGGTGGGAAGCAGCAGGGGCTTGAGGAAAAGTTATAGCGTCTGGACGTGGCTCTGCTCTGGGCCACGCTCTGCTCCCGGGACCCCGGCATGCGTCTCCTTTGCTGCATGGAGCAAGCCGAAGGCAAACAGCACGTGGGGCCCTTGGTTTCGATCCAGTTTTCTCAGTGGCAGCTACTGTGGGCAAGTAAGTCACGCTTTCAGTACTGTGCCTGCTTGTCGTTATTGCCCAGAGGTGACGCCGTCTGTGTAGTAAGCTCTTTGCGGCTGCAAGGTCGCACAGTTGATGGGCACACGGTGACTGGCCTGCCAGTCGCTGCAGCCAGGTAATCCTGCCACGCCGAAGCGTTGTGACAGCTTTAAAAGTGTTATTGTGGAAAGCTGAACTGTTCACGCTAAGCTGTGGTGGCCTGTCGTGGGTGTGTTCGCTGGCTTTAAGTATAAATTATTCCTCTGAATGCAGCAGGTAAAAGCATTTATCTACTAAAAGCTAAATTCTGCTCCGAGTCAAACGCTGGCGCTTTGTGTTTCTATGTGCGTGGTTTATTGTGGATATTGAGTATTTATGGAGGAAAAATGAATGTTGGCGTGGAAGGACATGCAGCTGCTGCGCAGCTTTGGCTGCGCTGCCTGCAAGAGCAAAATAAACGCGTTGGGGAAAAGCGGGCTGTGGAGGCATTCAAGACATCACGTGGCTGGTTTTCCCCTAGAACTTACTGCGGTGAGGAGAGTTTCACTGCCCTGCAGAAATTCAGACTAATCTATGTGTAAGATGAATGATTATGTCTGAGCTGTGCTCCTTGGGGCCCCATCTGATATTTTTTTCTTACGTGCTCATTTGTCAGCGTGCTGTCAGGCCTTCAATTAATGAGTTACGGGCAGCTCTATTCATCCTTACTCCCGCCCTTCAGCCGCGCTGGGTCCCTTCCCCACCTCGGCATGGTGCTGCCGAGGCTGGCACGCCACGACGCCCAGCTGCTCCGCGGAGGCAGATGCTCCGCGGGAATGAAGACAAAATAAAGTGAGTCTGTCCATCGCTCCTTCCCTCCTCCGAGAGGTCAGCGAGTCCCTCCTGGAGGGGCGGGCCAGGCCAGGGCACGTAGCAAGCGCTCGACTGAGTCGCGTTCATGGTTTAATAGCCCTGCGGGTCTGCCTGCTGCGCGCGCTTCGGAGGTGGTACAGAAACGGCGATGGCGCCCAGCCGGCCCGGTGCGACAAGGGAAACCGTTTCCCTCTGCCGCGGCCATCAGAGGTGACCGGGAAGCAATCCAGAATTACCCAGCGCATCTGCGGGTTTCTTATTTTACATTTACCTGTTACCTGGAAGCTTGGAAGAAAAATTTCCACGTGTTCACCGTGGACGCTGTGGCTGTGTGTCTGCTGTAGCCTTTTGGTGTATCGCCCGTGCCCTTGGTCTGACAGAACGTGAGAACAATCAGAAACAAAACGCCTGGTGCATTTTCCCTATGCATTCCTTTATTTTAGCTTTGTGCCCCTCCAGTTCCTTTCTGCCTAAATGACACATCCTCATTTTTCCCAAATTCTGCTCACATGAGAATCTTTCCCTAATAATTACCTTGTCTCTCCCATTTCCTCCTCCAGCACACCCAGAACTGAGCGGGGCACTCAGTGAAGCTCCTCAGTGAAGCACCTCTGCTTTATTTACCGTTAATGTAACAAGTCCCTACAGTCATTATCCTCCTCTTTACACGTACAGTTCGCAAGGTACCATTTAGTGTCCCACAAGGGAGTTAATCTTGTGCATGCTTGTCTCAGCTGATAGGAACAAGAATAATTATGTCTCGCATAAAATACCTGCACACACACAATAGAGGAGACTCGGGGAGCAGAACTGCTGAGGTGGGAGGGACCATATATATAGGGCTGCAATTACAGGCTTGGCAAGTAGAGAGCAAAATCATAGAAAGCAGCGTTGCTGGGCTTGTGAGCTGCCTGCCTGTTAGAGGAGGGAAGATGAACTTTTTGCACCCAGCCCTGGATCCCTGCCTGCAGCGAGGGGCAGGTTTGCTGAGTGAATGAAACCTGAAATAATTGCCCAACCTGACTGAGCAGACAGCCGTGAGCTCACCGATCTGCAGCCACGGGAGATTGACAATCGCAGGCAAGTTTAGATTAGAGCTAGAGTTAAGGTATCTCGTGCAGGAGAAAAAGAGCTGCCTGGAGCATGCCAAATTTCTGTGTAAAACTGTAATTATTTATAAATTTTAAGTACATTGTATTTGCTCAAACGGAGCACGTGAATTGACCAAACAGAAGCCAAACTTGACATTTTGGAGGAAGAATTTATTTCATGTAAGTAAATCCCAGAAACCTTCATTGTGATATAATTTAAGACATTGTCTGTATTTGAAGCTGCAGGCTGACCTGTGTATCGTGTTGGGTGGGCAGATGTGAGCAGGAGCTGCCACTTCCCACAAGCAGCTTGAAGGATGAGAGGTTACATCTTGAAAACATAAATGCATTACTCAGGCGTGGTTTTAACGTTCTTACATAAGGACTGAATCTAATTTTATGTAAACCCTCCTTGTATCTCGGAGTTGCTTCTGACTTTCGTTGCAATAAATAAGACGGGAATCAGGCCTGCGGTTTTACGGGGTGTCATATAAATAATAGGTGTGGTTCCCCGCTCTCTCCTGCTAAGAGTAGTGCTCTGTATAAAGTCAATGTATATAACTGCACGTGCCACTCACGGTACCAGCGCATACAAGATGAGGAGCGGGCTCTGTATTTTTAAGTCACCCGGTGGTGGTTGGTCCCACGCAGCCTGGGACTCCCTCTGGGCGGCTGCCGATGGCCCGTGGGCGCAGGCGTGGCTCCCTGTCGCCCACCACGGGAGACCAGCCCGTACGTGGGGGTCAGTCCCTACACAGCGCTGAGGGTCAGCCGGGCGCTGCGATACCGCCAGGGTTGCCTGCGGCACGCGTAGGGGTGTGCTGCAGCCTCAGCGAGTCACCTCGGCAGTGCCTGCTGGTTCTGGAATCGAGAGGTAATTTTTCATGTGATGTCACGACAGTGACGTGGATGGAAAGAATCTATTTTTTACCAAGAGCAGAAGTTCACAGAAGTTCTTGAAGGATTGAAATCACCATGAAGTCACCTGTTTAACTGTCCATGATTCCAGATAACCACTCAAGGCAACTGAAAAAGACCAAAAGCAGAGTAAAGCAGCTGGTGTCCGTCACCGAGCAGCCAGCCCTCAGCACTGGTGTCACGCCCCACCACAGCCAGCACGTGCCTTGCTGGGCCTGGGCTCCCACAGCATCTGCTTTGAAAGGCACCTCCGGCTCTTCCAGGCAAAGCCCGGGCCAATAATGGCCTTCTAGATTGGTCATGTTGTTAAACAACCTGGCTGAATTCAGATTTTCTCAAACAGGGAAACCAGCAGGGCAGAAAAAGGTTCAGTTCCAATCAAAACAGAAACTTTCCAAGCTTTTGACAGAATACAAAACCATGAAAGACTTAAGTCAATAGGAGACATTCCTTTCAACCCAAAGTTTCATGCTGTGTGTTACCTTCTCTTATTTAACACACTTGAAGTCTTTTCTCAATTTCTTGTTTTAGTCAGAAAATATTATAACCAAGGAAAGAGATCTTTGAAGCTAAAAGATCAGAAACAATTAATTTCAGTATTACCTACCCGCTGGTACGGGCGCTGCTTCCAGGTTCTCCCATCCCCTTCTCCTCCATCAGCCTCTAACATCCCGTTTTGTCCGGACCAGCCGAGGCGTGAGCTCCGGTATCTGTTGACACGTGACAGGATCCCACTGGCTCTTTAGTTCTGTAATAATGGCATTTGTTCTGTATAAATCGATTTTAGTGTCAAATAACTAAGGTTTTCAGTAAGAGTGGCTTGCATAAACATATGCTCAAAAATGTTTCCCTGTTGTTAACTCTATTCTCTTCCTTGCAGTTGCTTCAGATTTTCTCCTGGCCTGCCAAAATAGATTTTCAACATTCAAAAATTAAAAAGATAGCAATTAATTTTTTTTTTTGTGAAGAACAAGCTTTAAAGTTTTAAAAAAGAAAATATTTCATGGTAAAGTTTAGAGTTGAGGAAATTGAGAGGCAAATCATTTTACATCAACTGAAAATGAAAGCCCTAATGATTTGTTTCGTCACTAAGTTAAAATTTGAACAGCTGTCATAATAAATCATCAGAATACCCGACTGTCACAGCAGTTGTCATGCCACGAACCTTTCCTTACAAAATCCCCTGCCCGTGCACATCCCCAGAGTAAGTTGTCTTTCAAGATCAGGCAACTGCTCACAGTTCAGGCTGGGCAGGGGAAAAAAGAAACATTAAAAAAGGGAAGACAGATTATATGTCGTAAATCACTCAAAACCTCTGCTAGATAAACAAATACGTTGACCTTGAAGTGACATTTTGGCAAAGCCAGCGAAGTCCAGTCCCAGGGTGTGTGATGCTTTTTGCCTCTTTCATGATCTTGTAATTGTATTTGGCAACTATCGCGTGCGTGTCAGTGGCCAAAGGAAGCTCGGCACAGAATGGCACGGCCATGAGTCGGTCATGAAGCTGGATGCTTCTGGTGATGGTGTAGTGATGCCTTCTCCTGGAAAGTCATTCCTCAGGAGTGACTACAGGGAGCAAGAGGGGAGCCTCTGACTCCATCCACCCTCTCTCTGTAGCACCGTTCCTGTGTGCCGGTCTTGTTGATCGTGAATGAGCGACACGCCTGGGCCCGGGCAGAGGAAAGGCGGTGAAACCGCTGCCGGGGCTGCGCTGGTCCTCCAGCAGAGCCGAGCCACGGCAAAGCCCAACGATCCACCTCTCTCCACATCGGAGATGAAAATGAGCATCTTCATGTGACGTCCATCGAACCTTGTCCTGGGAATCGAAGCACTCGTGGAAACACCCCAGTGGGAATGGTTGCCTAAAATGTCCGGGTGTGGTCTCGCTTGTGTTCGGTTCAGGGAGGCTGAGGTTTCAGGTGCGAGGGTGTCCCGGGCGCTGCGGGGTCTGCGCGAGGGAGCCACCCCTGCCCGCGGCACAGGCAGCCCGCGGTGTTGCCTGCAGAGCTTTTGCTTACAGTGCAAGGGAAATAGACAAACCGTGCCCGAGTTCATCACGAACATCTTAACTTTGCGTAATAAATAGAGGCAACGCCTAAGTGGGCAAATTAAATGTAATCTGGTTTTATTTTGCATTTAATTTTGTTTTCTCATTCTTTCCTAGCCAGGTTTTATTCCGAGATGCGTGCGTGCCTGTGTGGCGTGTTCTGCAGTCGTAGCGATTTGGCTCTAGTGAAATCTGACCCTGTGAATTATTACCTTAAGCTTAGTAAACTGGTCGTGTGGGTTTGGTCCTCCGCGTGGCTTTTTAGATTCTCATAAATGCTGGTGTTGCCTGGCACTGGGATGTCATCAGCCAGTAGAAAACTGGAGAATATGCTCATCTTCTGCTCTGTGCAGCGAGACACAGACGGCGCTTTCGGAGGTGAAGGGGGAGGTAAGGCAGGACTGCCGTGGTTCCCGCCGGCCTCCCTCGCAGTTCGTCGCTGCTGGCGATGAAGGAGCCTGTCGCTATGCGTTACCCTGGCAGTGCTGCAGAGGAGCCTGGGTACCCCTTCAGGCCCCATCAGGTGACAGTGTACACCTCTTACCTCACACCCCATTCCCCATAAAGGGAATTATTGAAGCTGCCAGTGATTTTCCTCCTTTTGTGTTTTCACGCTTACCACCCCTTCAAAGATAGAGGAGTAAAGCAGAACTAAGGAAGCGCAGCCTGAGCTGTAGTGGAGATGCATACTGCTGCTGGTGGTTGGTGTAAAGCAGCGTTATTTCATGACGTTTTCTGGAAGCGGACACAGGCTTCCACACAGGACTCCTGTTGGATCTGTTTTACTATAATACTTGCATCCTTGTATAATTTTCACAGCCAAGAGGGAGAACACAGAGCTGAGTGAGTGAGCTATTATATTCTCAGGGTTTTCATTATCTCTGAGTCTACATAATGAATGATTTTTATATAACTTTGGCATTGGCAGCAATCTCTCCACGAGTTGTACTAGTACTGCCTTCACGATGACTGCTCTTCTGGTATTGCCTGTGCAGAGCTTTCACTGGCTGTAGAAAAATGTCCAGATTAAACAGGATTTTAAGGTGGGTTTTTTTGGGGGGGGGATGTTTGTTTCTTTTTGTTTGTTTTGGTTTGGTTTTTTTCTGTTAGAGTAAACTGAAATCCTTTATTGAACAGTGAAACATAAATACACAATCTTGTAATAATTTCTTCCTAGTATACTGTACTAATGAAGTTGGTAAGCTGTGATGAAAGCTCCTGCACTGTAACAGCAGAACTGCAATTGTATTAACTGATAGACCGAAAAGTAAAGAAATGCTTTGGCTGCATTCAGCTCTGGGCACTGGTGTCACCTTGTTCTTGCCCATGAGTACTTAGGTATGCCTCGTTTCTAGCTCTGTCAGGTACTTACAGATCCCCTTTCACTGCCTCGCGGTCTTTGATGTATTTATCATCTTCACAGCCATCCTCTGAAGGAGGAAAACAAGATTTTCCTCGTTTTGCAAAGAATTAGCCGAGTCACAGAGAAATTCAGGCTGTGTAGCTCTCAGGTCTGTGGCAGCAGCAGCTATAAATTTATCCGAGTTGGTTTGTTTCAGCTGTCCTCGCTAGATAGCGGTAGCACACGTTGCAGCGTACGCTTCACTTCTGTTAACTGCAGACACAACAGGGTCCCAAGAAGGCTTTTTACTACATAAGAGGTCTCCATCCATTAGTCCATCATCAAACTGAATGGAATTTGGCTTGCTTTTTTCAAAATAAGGTCTTAGTAACTAGGATCAGATAGAATAAACCTGTTTAGAAACTTATTCTGATGCACCAAAATGCTAGGAACCACAGCCCCTGTGTGAAACAGAGGCTCATGAGGGGTTCCTCAGCTGAAGTTCGTGAATTTTCATACTTTAACTAAATGCTAATTAGTAGAATTATCCTTTCTTCCTAGAAGTTCTTCTTTAAACTACCTGGACTAATCTGTCTTCTTTCCCATCAAAATTGTGGTCTAAGAGTGCTGTGAGTGGGTAAATGATTGTCTCTCTAGCCCTGCATGATCCCATTATAGTGAGGAGCACTCGATAACGCCTGGAAACATCTGAACGCCACATCTGAACGTTCAGAGAAAGGGCTAGAAGTGCAAAGCCTTGTTAGGAATTCAGAATTTGGGCAGATGTTCGAGCACGTTTCATTTTGCAAAACATCCTTTCTCCAGTGAGATGCCCTGCATTTGTAGTGCTTGAACGTTCAGGTGTTTTTACTGGCTGTACAACTAGCTGAGAAGGCAGAGCGTCCTCAGGGCTGTGGTGAGCTACTGCGGGAAGAATCTAACCCCAGCAGAAAATTCCTGATATTTGGGTTACTATGGGACAGCCAGCTTTGAAGTTGAGGCCCTAACTGCTGCGCAGGATGAGAAGGGCACCGAACCTGAGGCTGGGATCTTGCTCTCCCTGGTGCCAAGGGGATGGGGACTGAAGATTTGCAGTCATTCCTGATTTGTAACAGTATAAGAAAGAGGAAGACTCGTATCCATCCAGGAATCCCATTGCCCTGCCAGCATCTGCAGGAAAACTCTGACACACAGGGCGCGCTTCAAACAGCAGAGCGGAGCGGGTCGAGCAGCGTTGTGTTTCCAGCTCAAACTAACAGTGCCTGAGTAGCGATCTCCCCGCGGCAGTCGCGCTCCCCAGCCCACCCTGCAGCAGCTTGCTGTGGCAACACACGTTAGGCGTGTGGCAGAGCGCCGTCCGTACGCCCAAGGAGAGGCGTGCAACTGATGCAGCGGTTCAGGCGGGGAGCAAAAGCGCAGAGCGGAGCAGCGCACAGTTAAGAGTTGCCCATCGTGGCGGCTGCTCCAGGGCCAGCACGAGCCCGTGGGAGTCTCAGGCCAGAGGCCAAGATTTGGTTCCACTCCCAGAAAAGTCAACGAAACCCATTTAAAGTGGAATGACTTGATCCGGTACTGCACGCTGAGTGACTTGCCAGCATGACTATTAATAGCATGGGTTTATCCCAGGTACAAGCTAATGGAGCGCAGAGCTACAGCATTTCTGCGTAGCTGATTAGTGGGACCCTGGGCTAAAAGATGCTGATGGTCATGTGTGGGTAGGGTCTGACTACCTTTAGGAACTGCCTAAACATTTTTCTATTTAATAAATCCCTTCCCATGCTGAAAGAAGAAAAGCCCCATGCAAAACAAAGCGGCAGCTAAAATTTGGTGACCCTGTCAAGGACTTCAGGACCTGAGTTGTCACTGGTGTCTTTTATGTGGAAAGTGCTAAGATAACAGGGTGCTGAAAACTGACACAGGCTAGAAGAAAGGGGAGGAGCCGCGCTGTGTTGGGAATGTTAAACATCACATAGTGCGTGGTTCTGACTGTGCAGGATTTCTTTTCCCTGTCCCCTTCCCTTAAGTTTTCTTAAACCACAAAACTTTGCCTTTCTTTTCTGCTTCACAGACAAGCAAAGCAAATACAGAAAAAATCTCCAGAGATGTTCTGCAGATATTTTTGCTTCTTCGGTTTGTGTCTTTTCCTTCCAACCCAAAGGTAAGCAGAGCATTTGTTTTGTTTGACAGGGAACATCTGAATTATGTTTTATATAAATAATGTGGGTCAAAAGGAAACTATGCTTCCAATTATCCAGCCCATCCAAAGCAAGCTGGGCGCAGTAAGGGATGCGGCACAGAAGAGAGCGCCCTGCGCAGGTCCCCAACACACAGTGTGTACATCAACAGCGCAACCCCTTATTTCCTGTTCAGGACCAGAACAGTCTGCAGCTTTCACTGGAAATGCCCCCCGCAGGACTCCCAGCTGTGTTATTACCATTACAAGTCCTAAATTTCTTGAATGGTTTATGTTAATGCTGCGCACTGACTGGTTCGGTTCTGCTGCAAGGTCCTTTTTGGTCTATAACCTGCAGCAAAGCTCCAAGGACTGCTAACCCAGCTTTAAAGGGAGCAGAAGAAAAAAATGCATCAGAGCTTTGAGTAACTATATTGCCAAGTTCCTTATTGCACCGACCAGTAGCCCTGAGACTCTGGGGAGAGGCAGAGGCACTGCCTTCCACCTCCTTCAGCCCTTCACAAAGCAATGACAAACTCTTAACGATTCACTCATTTACATTTTCATTGAGCACATGACCACACAGGGACACCGCACCATAAAACCTGGCTTTTCCAGTCCAACCCCCGTCCCTCTAGCTGTCTCTGTGACGGTACAGATCTGCGAGCCTCCTAATGTCGGGCACTAACTTTACAGTCCATCCACAAAACATTAATTTTGACATTGTAGATTAGAGTTGAACGCTCTGCATGCGCAGCAGCTAGGGGTGCCTCGGCCCGCAGAGCTTTGTTGGCGTCTGTGAAGTGCTCAGTGCTTTACCTTTCCCATTCGGTGTACTCAGAGGTTTTACTCCTGACAGCAGCTGTAGGGATGCTGCCTGACGCTAACGTACGAGGATGAAAGCTGCGTTAGGGCACTAGTGATTAGGGAGGAGGGGCTGTTGGTCAGCAAGATTTGTCTCAGGCTGTCATAAGCAGGAGGAAAAAGAAATGCGTATTCCGTATACAGAATGTATGAGGAGGAACGGGAAGGGGGAGGTTGTGGGTTATTATTAGGATTTGTGATAGACCTTGCTTGATTTGTCTGGGACTTTTTAAGAACATCCTTAAGCTACCACATGTGCAAACCTGTAGCTATCAGCTGAGGTAATCTGCTGTTTTCCCACCTCTTCAAGGTGCTGATTATTGAGCCAAGATAAGCACTGTGAGCAAGTGCTCGCGATTTCAATGATCTGCTTATTTTTAATACGCATTTTATGCAGTTTGTTTGCTTCTTTGACCACAAGCTGGAAACACGGCTGCAGCTGCACACCAGATGTGCCCAGCATGCCTGGCCACACGTAACAGTCTGTATTTGTGTCCCCAGGAGGTGCTCCCTGGGTCACGTATCCGACTTGCACGGCAGCGACACAACATCCCTCCCTGGATTTGAGAACCTCACCATGGGATACAACAAATACCTCAGGCCTTACTTTGGTGGTATGTTGGCTCCATGCATTTTTGACTATTTGAAGACAAGCGTGTAAGGCTTGTGGGGAGGAGAGAGCATGCTTTGAGCTTTTTTTTGGGATGCCCCAGTTTAAAAGGTTGTGTTCCTTTTAAATTACTTAGCAGCCAAGGCTGCCCTCCTTTCCGCACATCACTGTTATCTTGAATAGATTGTGCATGCACGTGTGGGGCGTGAGAACGTGCCTATCTGTCAGGTCAAGAATAGGGAATTTATAAACTCCAATATCTCTGTGAAAGACCTGATGGAGTAACTAAATTCTGCTCTAATTGTACATGCTTTTGTTTAGAATCTGACCCTTTGATTTTCTGCTTTATTTTTGTTCACGTGTATCTATTTAGTAGACTCTGGCTACAGAGGAACAAAGCCGTTCTCCTTGCCAGAAATACTGACTTTTGACACATGCTGTCACTTCACACTGAGACACAAACTAAACCTGCTTTAAGCCCTTGGGAAACTCTAGGGAGCAGGGAGGGCCTGAAGGACAGTCAGGTATTTAGGAACTCACCTGAGGCTATAGTTCAATTTGGGTGTCAGGTCTCCCGCCTTCCAGGTGAGTGCTGTACCCACTCAGAGGAAAGCCTTTCTCAGAATGAATTCAGCACCTGAAAAATATTGATGAAAGTTTAAAAAACAGCTATGAAAATGTTTAATTTAACAATTTTGCGTCTCTGCCAGAACCCATTAATGAAACTATGCCCAATAGAAAAATTCCCCGTCAGCTTCCACCAGGACTCGGATGTTTCCCGTGTAGCTCCTGCAGACTGACCTGCTGCTACTGGCAGCTTTGAGCTTCCTTTTTCTGGCCGTGGTGATAAATTTCTGGGACAATACAGAATTTACCAGCTTGTTATGCCCAGAATGCCTGATCTTGCAGGAACAGAGAAGCTCCCCTAGATCCTGTCACATTAGTGAACAGATGCTTCTGAATTACGTAACGGAGATTAACTGCATCTACACCAGCCTACGCCTACCAGATCCATAAACGTTACACAAAAATGGTCAGCACTCTGGTTTGACCTCCTCCAGAGGCCCCGAGTTCCCACAGATCAACCCTCTGGGCGTTAATTTGAGTGGGCTTCAAGTGTCTAACTATCTAAAAATAAGATAGAGAACATGAATGACAGCTACTTCAAAAAATATACATCTTTTGCAAATGAAATATATTTTGGATTTTGGAACAGTTTAAAACAAATAAACAAAAAGAGCAAAACCACCTGGAAGGAGATTTAGAAACTGTGTCCCTTGGACTTTCCCAAATGTGATTTAGATGATGAAAGAAGTTTCAGCGAGTCCCACGAGGAAAGGCATTGCTGCGTTGTCACCTAGGCAGAGAGAGCTGTCTTGGGAAGTGCCAGGCCCTGCTCAGAGCCGCAGGTTCGTACTGGGGATTAGACAAACCGGGCACAGCTAAGGGACAGCTCGCGTCTGTCCGCCCGTGCGGCCACCCCCTCTGCAGAGGCAGCTCTGGCCCCGCGGCAGGACCTGCGGAGCCCTCTCCAGCCCCAGCAATGACATTTCCCGGGGAGGAGCTGCCCTCTTGTGGTGGATTTTGAGAGTTAGAAAACGGGGGACCACCAAGATTCAGGACTTGAATGCTGAACGTTTGCTTGTAAATAGAACAGTAATGTAATAAATAACAAGAGGCAAAGGCTGTTGCACTTCTGGTTTGTAACCCAGTGCATGGACTCGGGAATCACTGAACTTCTCTGCCTCTTAGTTTTCCCTCTCTGAGAAGCAGGGATGCCGATTGCTACCTGCTTGCGGAGAGGCCCCGAGAGCTGCGCGTGAGAACGACTTTGTACAAAGATTACCGTCCTTGCCACTGCGCGGGTGTTGTGGACTGGGTAACAAGGGAGAAACTGGCCCTGGCTGCCTACCCGTCGGCAAATGCCGCCGAAATGCTGCTTATCTAAACTGCTGATCTTCATAGCTAGGGCTGAGGGATGTTGGCTCTCTGCTACCATCGTTAAATACAGAACTCCAGCCCCCGAACAGTGAAAAGTTTATTTTGGATCATGATGTCATTTGTGAGTCTAATGCTCTGAAACGATGTCTAACCCTTTGGGCTTCTGCGGTTTTAGAGATAGCGTTGTGTGCGTGAGACACTGCGAGCAGTGCCCATGCTGCAAAGCGTCCTGAGTGGCTTTATTGCACCTTTCACTCTTACTTTCTCTCTGCTTAAGCTTTTCTTTCCCTCCATAGGGGAACCTGTCCAAATTGCAATGAGTCTGGACATTGCGAGCATTTCTAGTATATCCGAGAGCGACATGGTAAGTGAAAGAATTTTTATTTTATAAGAGGTAAGAGTAGGATCTGCCTGAGAGACTTTCCATATATTCCTGCGTGCTCAGCACAGAAACTAACGGTCATATTCAGGCTGTTTTGTTCTTCTGTGTCCACTGAGCACTTTCAGAGGTGTGAGGAGAACAGAGCCCACTTATGACTGCAAACTATGTAGATGCCATAGTAACGTGGGCTTGGAAGTAAATAGGGGTGGCTCCAAAGGTCCTGCTGGTCAAAAACTCAGCACCTCCTGGAAATCAGGCCCCTTTGAAATGGAAAAAATCAATCCTGTGTGGCGTTTCTTCTTCCTTACCTTTCCTCTGTGTAGGGCAGGGGTGGCCTCTGTTGGACGTGCTGGTGCTGGCTGAAGACACAGGCAGGGTTTCTTCTCTAGGAGGAGAAGTGAAGTTTTGAGCTGCGACACAGTCTGAGGCTCAAAGGACTGGTCATCCCAAGGAAAAAAAAATTCAAATATACACAGAACATCTTCCCACCACTGATGAGTCTGGTTTCCTCCACTTTGGGTAACAGCCGGATTTCAAACACTGATCACTGAAAACTCCTGTTTCAGGTTGACCAAAACTATGGGCAACTTGGGTAAACTCAGCAAATAGTTTCAGTCCAAACAGAAGTTCAGTCAGGAACAATTTCAACACTTAATTTCGGCATTTTCAAGATGACCACTGACTTTTTTTTTTTTCTCTCCCCCCAACAAATTAAACAAGTTCACTAAATAAAATACTGTAACTTTGATAAAGCTATTCGTTTTGGGTAGGGGCAGAGCCAACAAAATAAATTATTTGCATACCTCTAACTTAATTGAAGGGCCTTGTAAAATAGCTCCTGTTCTGGAGTTTTCCTCCTTGATGGTCCATCTAAATTGCTCTGACCACATCGAAAACATTGCAGAGGGTTACTCTGTGCCTCAATAAAAGCTGGAAATCAGCTAGGATTCTTCACTTTTGTCACCATTATAATTCACTGTATTGAAAGCCATAACAGCGCATTATTTGATGGTTTTTCCTCTGTTGCAGGCTGAGAATAAAATTTTAAAAGTTGCAAAAGCTAACGCTGATACCTGATACTTATTTGGGCCTTTTCTCTGAAAGCGTTTTGCAAATTATAGGTGAAATGAAACAGAACCACTTCGTCCTCCACAGACAGGCAGCGTATCTGCGGTAGAACATACCGACTTCGCGCTGTTAACGCAATCACCAGTATCAGCCTGTCTGTGACAGAGATGCTTTGAAAATAAAAGGCTTTACTGGTTGCATTTACTTTGTCTATACGGAAGGAAGGGAAACAGTACAGCAGTGCCCTGTGTCTGTCCAGAAGGGTCAGTAAAGAATTATCTTTAGAGCTGAGTACTGCTTATTCTTTTATGATGGGGCATGTGAAAATACCCCAGTCACTGCAGGGAGATTTTGGCAGGCTAAACTCAGGTTAATCCTAGTGTCCTTCAATTCAAAACTCGTATTAAAAAAGATGCTACAGGCTTTGTTTTTTCATTAGTTTGGGTTTTTTTTAAGACCTTGGTGAAATAAGAGGTTGGATTTGCTTACCTTTTTTCTCTAAAGTGCCGATGTCTCTTTGACGGTCACGTTTACAGTACGTGTGTAATTTTCCAACTCTAGACAATGACTGATTTTTAATGTCAATGACTTGCTGAGTGACCTCAAGTGTGCGCTTCCCATCTGTTTTCTTACCTGCAAAATGGACACAAAAATATCAATTACAGTAATTGCTCATTTTAAAAAGTACAATGAGTATAATCTTCAGTCCTCAAACACTACACCTTAGAGTGTAAGTATATGAGAAATGTAATACAGTAAATAAAGCTATGATGAAAATCTGTCAGCTATCTGCATGCATTTGAAGCTGAGCTTCAACAGGCTGAACAAATGTGTGGTCATACCCACAGCTCTGCTGTGTAGGTGTTCTGGACATGCATCCTCACAGGCTTTTCTCTCTTTCCCAGGATTACACAGCTACTATATATTTGCGGCAGCGCTGGACAGACCCCCGGTTGGTCTTTCACGGCAACAAGAGCTTCACGCTAGACGCGCGTCTAGTGGAATTGCTCTGGGTACCAGACACGTACATTGTGGAGTCAAAAAGGTCCTTCCTGCACGACGTCACTGTGGGGAACCGCCTCATAAGATTGTTCTCTAATGGCACTATCTTGTATGCCTTAAGGTAAATCAACCTTTTGCTTCGCTGCTGATTTTGGTTCCGAATGGATTTCCAGAATTATGCTGGACAGGAGCAGATACCAGCTGCCCCGGGTAATGAGTTTGGGGTCAACAAGCCAACTGTGACCATACTCTTCTGATCCATGACCCTCTGTTCTGGCCACCTGGATGTGCCAGTCAAGGATCAGGATTCCCCATCACGGTACGTGCTGTGTCCTCAGCACACCGTCGGCCCAGAAAGCTCACGAGTTTTGGTGTTACCCAGGACAAGTCAGGTAGAGTCAGATAGAGGCAGGGAAGGAAAGGAGGGAGGACATCGTAACAGTTTAACAGATAGTGGGAAACTATTTGCTTATCCAGTGCCATGTAGCCACGATTTCTGCTTTTTAGCAAAAAGCATATTCGTACACGTACTGCGGAAATGTGGGCTGTAATTGTGTTAGCAATCCATACAGTGTTATCTCTTCTCAGCTCACAGTAACTGTGTCCCGGTTACCTTAACTGCAAAATAAAGCTGCGAAGTAAAACTCATTTCTCCTCCACATCGGAGCAAGAGTACGCGTGCAGTTAGTTACTGTGCCACAGGTGACAAGTGGTGACGACTTATGATGTGCAAACTGTAGCACTGGAAAACATGCGAACCTACACTAAATCTCCCACCACAGCAAAGCAAAATTCCTCCTTTGGTTACATTTTCATCCGCGTGGCTGCAGAGAGCATATCTTCTTAAGGAGGGTTCTCTCTGATTGCATCAGTCCATTCATTCCACAGGTCAAAATTATCTAAATGACAGAGCAGAGTCTTTGCGGTCTAGTTTGCTATGAAAAACAGAGATATTTCATTACGTGCTTTTATTGCAACTTTTGGAGTTCTTTCTCTTCCTACAGAATCACTACTACTGTTGCTTGTAACATGGACCTGTCAAAATATCCTATGGACACACAAACATGCAGACTGCAGCTAGAAAGCTGTAAGTATAATGTTCTAGAAAAACCTGACTTGACTTTACGTTTGTTTATTTATATGTCTACGCATCTTGAACATCTGGATTCATCACGGTGGCTTTCTGGAGTAGACTTTTACTCCTGCAAATACTAATGTCCAAAAGAAAACAACTTCCCTTCATCATTCTTCAAATGCTTGTGTGGTAATTCACAATTTAGAGGATTCCTGTCACTGTGCAATTTATATAAAAAGAGTGGTAATAAATAATATTTTTATTAAAGTGTAGATCAATTTTGCATAGAAAGGATGAAGTAATAACAGCTGGGTTTCCAAATGCGGTCCCTTTAGCACACACAGCTGCTTCAAACCCAACTTGTGGGGTAAGTGCATGGGATGGAGTACGGCAAGGAACAGCTTTTCACATTTTTAGGTATCTACCACCTGTTGCACCTCCCAAACCTCTACTGTAAGAAGACAGCGTGAAGGGTGGCTCTTACTAGAATACGAGTTGAACGTGCCTCTCAAACTCATGAACTGAAACTAAGGGCAAACCCAGCTTTGTGGTATGTGCTTCTCCATGAGGGCTGTCTTGTTACAGTGATGCAGATGACGGGACCCTCGTCAACAGGAGGAGTCTCAGCCTTGGAAGTCTCAAGAAAAGGAATAATCAGTGAGTTCTGCTCTCAATTAAAGCTCATCCATGGCAAAGCTGCCTGGGAAAGACTCCAGGAAAATTTACGACGCTACAGGGCTTTTACCCAGGAGCTCAGCAAGAGCAGTGCTGCTGTTCTGTATCCGTGAAGCTCCACAACAAGCAAGCAAGCATCTCCCGCTTCATGTCACAAAAAGGAACATCTGAAATCTTGATACTGAAAAGACCAGATTTTGACTTCTGGGGTGGTAGCATGAAGCACCTAGGGAAGCACGTATTATTTTCACATTAAAATCATATTACTTCACCATGGTTAACTTTATTACAAAGAATAGCTCCTGAAATAATAATGATTGGCCTCTTCTGCTAAAGCATAGCTTGTTTGGGCCTGTTTTAAAAGTGATTGGGCCCTACATCATGCTCAGTTGCTGTATAATTCCAATGAAATTACATGCACATTGCCCACTGGAGATTTCATTAGGATAAGTGCCCAGAAATAATGCTATTTAAATATAAGCCAGATGAATTAACAACAATCTATCATTTATTATAACATTTTCCTGAGTAACCACAATTTATAAAACTGCTTAGAAACTTTGAAAAGTCACATGCTTAGGATTCAATGCAGGGATTCATACCCTGGACACCTAATTTAGGAGTTCATCACACTCAAGCTCTGGTAATTTGTGTCTAATAAGAAAACACAATTAGATAAAAATAGAGCTGCAACTGCATCTTATTCCTTCTACCAGGGCGAACAGGTTATTATCAGAATCAAAGCATCCCTACTCATTTTCTCAAAGAAGGGCACTTAATAAAAGAATCAAATCAGTGAGATTGATGGGCTTGTTTCCTAAATTAAGTGAAATTTTTGAAGTGAAGGGCAGGCTGGTGACTCAGTACAAGCTTTATCCCTCAGTCCAACCTGAGGTCAATGTTATGCCATCGTTTACATTCCTGGAGGCAATTACTCAGCCAGCATATATGGAGTTTACTGATAACTGCTTGAATTGTTGATCTCCTCTGTCCCACTGTTCTGAGGCAGGAATTCAGTGTTACCTAAAGGTCGGATGGATTTATTTGTCCTCAGCAACTTATAAGCCCTTGGGGATAGGAGGAATGATTTGTAGAAAAAGCTGCTTTTATGAGCAAGTTTTCCAGACAACGCATACCCAGTCAGAAGAGCCTGGTTCATAACCGCATAGCAGTCTCAGCTCTAAGCTCTCGACTAACTGAAAACGCCTTTTCTGGTATTCTTAAGCACTTGAATAGACAATTCAGTGAAATGTGCTTCTGCTGCCTGGTAGGGGGCTCAGTGAGATCTGTATTCTCTTTTTTTAACCACTGTGTTTCTCCTGCTCTCCTCTCATGACCGAAGAGACCATGTTCGAGGGTTGATCGCTGCAGTAGTTTTATCCTGCTGCATGTAATCAAACTGCAGATGACAGGAATGTATTATCTTTTAAAATGTTAAAATATTTTAAAATAGAAATACCCCACGTAAATGACTGAAATAGGTTCTCGGCAGCCTTGTGTGTTATGCATCATTCACAGTGGCATGCGTTCCTGTTGAAACCTGAACCAGCAGACTGAAAGTACAGCAATGAAATAACAGCCAACATCCACCCGGAGCCTGACACAGTTAAGAGGGTCTTTGTCCAGCCTACAATGCCTGGATCGTGCTTCTGCTCCCACTCAGGAGACAGGGCAGGGCAAGAGCTGGGCTTTTACTGGCTAAACCACAGTAACAGGGGTCTTTATGTTCTCCTTAGGGGGATATGATGAAAACGATGTCACCTTCACGTGGTTGAGGGGAAACGACTCTGTCCATGGCATAGAAAAGTTGCGACTCTCTCAGTACACAGTGGAACGTTATTATACCCTGGTCTCGAAGTCACAGCAGGAAACAGGTAAATCAGTGAAAGAGAAGAGCAAGAAAAGCTCTTAAGTACTTCCCCTCCTACCTCCCTTCCCTTCTATGGGCCAGTATCTTTTGACTCAAGGCTGAACCAGCAGAGTCTTTAGCAAATCTTAATCTCACAAAAAGAGATGGACAGAAAGATGGTGAAATCCAATTAGTTGCAATCAGGATATTCTGTAAGACGGAAATCTACGGAAAGATGGGGTTTTTAATATACTATATTCACTCGATGGATTTTCAATTATCTTTCTTTCTTTTTAAAAAAAAAATTCTCCACTTCTTTTTTTTTTTCTCCACACATACCTGAAGAAACTCTTTCCTTTCCTCCCAGCTGCAGAGAGCAGTGTTTACGGTAACTGGGAGTAAAATTAACTTTTTAAATGTACTTTTGTTTGTAAATTACAATTCTATCATGATGGAATAAGATCCCTTTGTACATCAGAATTCAATGTCTTTTTCATTATCAGTGTAAATACTCTTCTCTCCAATCACAGACACTATGAAAGGAGGCAAAACTTCCTTAGAATGACCAGGTTTTGAAAATAACAATGTTTTGTTGTTTACTGTAGTGTACACAGCCCACAGACAACATAGGGTTTGTTTCGATGTTTCAAAGGGAACTATTGTTTAAACAGCAGAAATATCTCCTGAAAATACTAGCAGTCCAGCCCCAGAGCCCTTATGTCAGTATTACAAGAAATTGATTTTAAAGGACTGAATTTAGACAAAAAGACACAGTTATCAAAGATCACAAATTACTAATGAATACAGGGGGTCTAACTCCCTGTGATGGTAAGATATTGGGATGCTTTGGGATGTGAGCCAGAGCCTGCTGAAACCGAGTGAAAAATCTTTTATTTCTCAGCCATCAGATAAGCCTGAACTTGGCAATGCCCCTTCAGAGCGGTTATTGGGAAAAACATGCTGTGCTGAGTAGGAGAGAATAGATGAAAGCATCAGCCCTGCTCTACTCTGAGTTAAGACACTGGTATAAAATGTTTTCACTGTGGATTAAGTTCAGGAGCCCCTTTGCAAGCCACGCGTTGTTTTAGATGTCTCTTGTCCAGCGATGCTGTCTGTATGCGTCCTCTTGTCTGGGATATGTTAGATAAGTAAGACCTCTGAGGCAAGAAGTCAAGCTTGTATAAGTAATGCATCTCCCGGGACTTCGGTGCAGCTCTGCTGATGTACGTCAGCTGAAGGGCTGGTGCTGGGCTGTCCCAGTTTCAGTTCAGGTGTCCTTGGGAATCTCATGTTCACTGCGTTTCTTCCTTTCGTGAACAGGCAGTTACCCACGACTGATATTGCAGTTTGAGCTGAGAAGAAACGTCCTTTACTTCATTTTGGAGACCTATGTGCCCTCCACTCTGCTCGTCATGTTGTCCTGGGTTTCTTTTTGGATCACGCTGGATTCAGTGCCTGCCAGAACCTGCATTGGTGAGTTACTACTGAGGAAGGGGAAGATCTAAGCAGGCAGGGGAGCCCCTGAGGCCTGGGTAGATGGTAGTTTTCTTGAGCTCCCTGCTCAGTGAGAAAAGGTCTGCTCATGTTCTGCTTTTACTTGTGGCAGAGCTGGGTTAGCAGTATGAAGCATGGAAGATGTGCTGTAGCTGGCACACTTGTCCACCTGCAGAGCCGTGTATGGCCAAGGCTCCCGGTAGATTCACAGCAGAGGACAGAGCACACGTTCTGTGTGATATGCTCTGGAGGGGGCAGGGAGGGGGGATTTTTTTTTTTTATTGAAAGCAAGAAAAAATAAAAGAACGAAGTGCTTATTGGAGCCAAGTTGTCAAAGGCAGGGAGAGGTGGTGTGAAGCTAATAGCTAGAGCTACAAAAGCATTTCAGTTGTTGGATAATTTGGATTTAGTAAGAAGTGATGTGCCCTATCTGACTAGCAATAGAGTGACAACGTGCAGAAGGATAGGCCAAGCCTTTTCCAAAGTGTCCACAAGAGACCTTTCCTTTTCTGTTTTCCAAGGAGTAACGACGGTGCTTTCCATGACAACTCTGATGATCGGCTCACGAAGTTCACTTTCAAAAACCAACTGTTTCATTAAGGCCATTGATGTTTACCTTGGCATCTGCTTCAGCTTCATCTTTGGTGCCCTCGTGGAATACGCAGTGGCTCACTACAGCTCATCACAAAAGTGTGCAGCTAAAGCACCTCAAGAGGTAAAGCCCAATCTACCTTAATAAGCCTAGTTACCTTGGATCGGCAATAATTAGTCCTCCATTAACTGAATAAGACAAATGGTCTTCCTGTTACAGATACAGTAACAATCGCTTCTCCTAATTGTCACTAAATCTAAATTTTTGTGTGCAACAAACACATGAATAGCACTAGATTGCTGTGTGTCTGACGTAGACTTCTGCACACCAGCTGAAAGAGCAGCAGCCTTAGCTGACAGTCACGTTAGATTCATAGGACCACATTCAGGAAGGCACTTTGGCCTACCACCAGAATCGGGTCTGTAGCCCTGAGCTGAGCTCATGTAAGAGCATGAAGCACCTCTGTTCCTTTCAAAATGCAGCCAAAGAAGAGCCACTATAACACACCTCTTTGCACTTCTATAGAATAACTTTGATTAGGATGCTGATCTGGAAAGTAATTTCCTCTACCAGAGGAAAGCTGAATGTTTCTTCCTCCCTTCCCAGAAGACAGTACCAAACATCAGTCCCACAATGTTCTGTGGGGGTTGTGAGAGAGAGTGAATTGTTCAAAGTGCTCTGCTTTAGTGCGAGAAATTAAATAGTCAAGTATGATTACAGGCCAGTGGTCATCGAGGGTCCAGGTCCTGTCAGAGAGAAAAGAGGTTTCCCACCTTGATGCTGAGTTCCCCAGCCACTAAGTTACTGTGTAGATGTGAAGAGATGGATGTCTTGTAGGAGGTGGATGTTGGGTTGCTCAGTGACATAGAGTGAGACTTGCTCAAAGATCTCAAAATACCTCTAGAAATAGAGTGGTGGAAACACGGGCATCTCTGGGACTTCAGGCACTCCTAAAAACAGGCAGCAGCTGAAAGGCATGTTTGAACATTGGGATGAACACATATGAAGCTGTGTTCTTTTATCTTTATCCTTGTGGTCTCCTTATTGATCAAAGCACTTTTCCGGTGCAGGAGAAGACAAACCCTAAAACTAACTGTATGCTTGTGTTTCCTAGGGGCCTGCAAATGAACTCACTAAAGAAATGGAAGAAGTCAACATCACTAACATCCTCAACAGCTCCATCGCCAGCTATAAACGGAAAATCAGCTTTACAAGCATTGAGATTTCCAGCGACAATGTTAACTGCAGTGACTTGACCATGAAAACTCATGAGAAAATCAAATGTGTCTTGAGAAACAAAATGCACAGGATTATTGGCTATTTCACAATCCAGAACCCCAGCAATGTAGACCACTACTCCAAATTGCTTTTCCCTTTGTTTTTCATGCTGGTCAATGTGTTTTATTGGGCTTATTACCTATATTTTTAGTAGAAATGAGTCGCTTCATTCTCCTACTTCAGCAGGAGAGGAATCTTGCCAGTGGGCATCTCGGTGTCTAACCTCAGCGAATGCAACGTGGACAAAATGCTCTGTTGTGTTTCCTGAGGTACAGAGCTGAAGACTGTGTGAGGTATGCAAGATGCAAAGCCTTGGTGCTTCAGCATTAGCAGCGTTGACTCTGGACAACGGCTTGTTCAGCTGAGCGGCTGTGCTGGGCTCTTGTGCTCGTACCCGATTTTCATTCCAGCATCCAGCCTCTCACCTGGCCGGAGATGGGTGTGCAGGACTGCACGTGGCAGGCCACAGAGCACTGCAGGTGGCAAAATTATCTTGGTAGTCTGAGGCAGGCTGGAACCTTCTAGTTTAGATCTCTAAGAGGATGCAGGATTATAGCTGTTATTCTTTGTTTGCCAGAGATAACAGTAACAGGGGGACTGTGATTGTGGTCTCAATAGCTCCTCTGTTCAAGCAAGGGAACCCAAAGGCAGCAGTGTGCCGGGCGCAGAGGAACGGCTCCCGTGCACGGTGCTTCCTTGTCCCGGGGGTGAAGCGGTGCCAGACCAGTGATTTCGGTGCTGCTGGCATCGGCGCAGCGGTATGCTTCATTGCTTTTAATACCTGTCAGACTCATTGAGGTAATCCTCGCTTGCTGAAGTTATCCATCCCTGAGACAGATGGAGGGCTTTTTATTTGTAGAGCTGCATTTTTTCAGAGATTTGGGAACATGAAATATAGGCAGCAGAGTTGTTTTGTAACCCGTCTCTTATAATCTTCCTGTTGTGCTGCAGTTGAACAGATTCTACCACCTTCCACGTCTTCCTCACAAATTATTTTTCGTCCTGGAGAGTGCCTCCTTCAGCTTTCACTCCTATAAGCAGCTCTTGTTTCTTGCCAGCCATATGCAAGAGTGGCCAATTTGTCATCCCCTCTTTTATGTGGCTGTGCAGCTGTGGCAAGTCAGCAGTGCTGCTGTGTGAAAAACCCATGCGTGGGCTGAGGTATAACCATCTAAATCAGCCTTTCACTCTCTATTTTAGGCTGAAACAGTGTTAGATTTCTGCAGAAATTCAGATTCCAAGTGGGCTCTGGAAACTGCCAGTCAGCTTTGTGTTTATCCTGCAATCAGCAGGACTGAGAGCTTTGTTTTAAAAATAAATTAAATATGTGGCATGCACACGCTTATGTTTGAGAACCAAATGCCATTTGGTACTATGTAGCTTAAGGCTACTGGAAGTCTTTATTTCCTGATTTTAAAATGAATGTTTTATGGCAGGTTCCCCCCCCGCTTTTTGGTCTATGTAACTTTCATAACTTTGAGGGCGTAATCCTGCAGTTATGTAGGCAAAACTGTAATTGCCTGCAGTGGCTACCATTCAGCAGGAGTTTTGGCTGAGCGAGGCCTCTCAGCATGTAGCTTATATTACAGTTTCATGCACACACTGTTTGCTTCGTATGAGTCTCTTACTTGGGGTTCCTATAGAAGGTGGGCAAAGCACGCAAAACTATAGATTTTTTTACTTTAATAACTTTTTATCGAACCACTTTACCATGCTATATTGTGAAGGATCTAAACCACGTATTCATAAATCATCGCTTTTACAAAGAGCAGCACAAGAAGACAAAGGGGAACAGACTGACAATGGCAAGTGAATAAACACAAACTCCAATAATGAAATGTTGGCTTGTATATACTGGCATTTAAAGTCCATTCCATGAAATGTAATAAAGTGAATGTTTGCGATATGAAAACAAACCCCCAGAGAGATCCTCTATTAAAAAAATCATTACCTTCTTTCTGTGTCAATTTCTTTCTTTAAAACACAACTAAAATGCCCTAATGTGTTCTACGCTGGCTGCCAAATATTAATGTTAACAAAAGGCATTTCTTTGTACGTTAGGGCAGACTGCCACTCTCAAGGCTTGCTTTCATTAGATGCAGCTTTCATTACAACTTTGCTGCTTTGAAGTTGCTCAGGACTTGTTCTAAGTTATACCTCTGCACAGCAAAATGGTTTTTATTGACCCAGCCTAGCAAACAGCATGTTGTCTTGAGAAGTGTCAGCTCTGTCTATTCTTATTTATTGCTGATTTTGGTAACTTCAAGAATGAAGGGAGGGACAGAAGGTAGTAGGGGAAGGAAGGTTTGGTTTTTTTTTTTCCAGATACTTTATGAGAATATTCTTAAAGAGCCAGGGGAAACATCTTACTTCAGAAACTCCCAAAATCTAGAAAGTATGGACTCCTGCTTTATTTGTTCCTACGTATAATTTTCTCTCTCATTGATAGACTTCACCGCTTTAATACACCTCACACATGACTGTCTCCCTATATAGCCCTGCTAGAACACAAGATATTAACTCTGGCCTCAGTGGGGTGCACACAGAGAGGTCCTAAGGCCATTTCAATGGTCAAACTGATGCTCGGCCAAGGACTAGATATGGAAAGGAAGAGGCAGTAAGCAAGCCACCTAGCCTCTATCCTACTGCAGGTACCTCAGGCATGTCAGAGGGACCAAAAGTAATTTTTGCTAATACATCCTACAGCGAAGCAAGTCAGCTTAGCTCACTGATGTCCTGGAGCAGCCTGGTGTTATTTCTGGTGTTGTGGTCGTCCCACGCTGGGCAGAGGGCAGCCACGGATGAGCATTGTGAGCCCAGGTATGCTCTTCAGAGTGGTCAAAATGATGCACTGCACAATCCCGAGTAAGTCTTTCCTGTCTCTTGCAGGTGTTGTCTAACACAAACTAGAAGCACCACTGAATTCAAGTGAGACTTTCATATCCTGATAGGTACGGAGCACAGAGCACCATCTATGTCACTGGTGTACAAAGATAAGCCCCAACATCTTGACAGACACCAATGGAAGATCAGCCTTTCCCACAAAGGACTGGCACGTAACACGTAAGCTGCGGGTGAGAACAAAGCCACAGGTAAGCACTGCACGCAGCTCTGTTTTGCTTAAGGGTTCAGCCTCACATAGGCTCTACAGGGAACAGGAGGGGTTTTGAGCAGCAGCCTACTCTCTGAAAGAGCCTCCAGGCTGATGGTTCCTGAGCTGGGAGCTGTTTCACCTCCCATCAACCACATCTGCCCTATAGCTCTGAGGGAACCTGGCACCACGAATCCGGACAAGCCACAGGACAGAGTTACCCCTAATGCTTACTATGCTACCACGGTGCCAGTTTGATTGTGCTCTTGGCAGAATGTGAATGTATGGAGGAAAGGACTGATCTGCTTTTGAGATAATTCTGCTTTGCAGTGATGCTTTGGTCTGCTGTAACCTTTCCTTCTGTGTACTTCCTAAAGCTGCAGCTTCTGGAATCTTTGTCTCTTTTTAAGAACATTCACACTTTAAGCCTTTGTGGCTTGTGAATGTGTGTTAGCACAGGAAAGCACGACGGATAGCGAGCAACAGTCAGGCAGCCGGGTAACCTGAGGAGCTTTCAAGAGATGCAAATGCTTGTATCTGGTGCAACCTAGAGGAATATAAAGCCTCATAGTATGCTACGGAGAGTCGCCTTAGCTAGCACAGGGACCAAAAGCAGTCTGTCCACAGCAGCATAAAGCATTTTGGGGATTAGTTTATGCAGTTTGAAATGTGAAGGAGCTGCACTATAGAGGAGAGCTAAAAGAGGCTAACGCAGCCCTCCTCTAGAGCTAATACATATATGTTTAAGAGCATAGCAGTGAGTGATAGAGAAACACCGCCTTTTAGTACATCCCAACATCCCCCTGCTTCCTTCTGTGCCCCCCACCCTTGTTTTTCCCCTAACTCTTCTTGTGCCCACTTCACCCCTGCATAAGCAGGAGCTTGGTCCTGCCGAAGCAGCCACCAGTCCGAGCTTGGAGAGCGTTATTTTTCATTTTCAGGAGATGAAGGGTTCAGCTCAGGAATCCTATTGTTTCAGAGCATGTGGTTTACATTATGATTTCCAAGAGGTATTTGTATATGCAAACACTACCATCTGCTGTAAGGAATACTTTGCATTTTTAAAAGGTTAATTCCATTTCAAACCTACTGATTGAATCGGTAGCAGAAACCACTCTCATTTGCTTACTGTATTTAGTGTCACAACACGCAGCCAGCCAGCAAGCCATGTCTTTACAAGGAAAGATTGTTTAGTGCTGGTAATTGGCATAGGTTTTCTCCAAATTCTCACTGAAATAACTTTTCCATTCATTAATGAATAAAAGCTGTTTTAAATTACAGCCTGTTGTTACACTTGGGATCAGACAATGGGCTTCTTGTTAATCTGAGGTGAGTGTTAAGTCTGTAATGAATAATTTGATGCATTTTCCTTTCTTTCTCCTTGCCCTTTTGAGATCTGTGTCTCAAACAGACTGCAGTTTTCCTCAAAGTTCATGTGGTTTGAAACTCTTTTAATTGTGTTTAGCAATTCAGCACTTAGCAATTCACCAGGAGAATTCAATATTGAGCTGCAAGCTGCTTTGGTTGAGCACAAAAGTCTGTGTTAAGTCTTACTTTCTTCATCAGATTAGTGCAGGTACTTACAACTGCAAATAAGAAATCCGTATTTTGGGAGCTAACATTTGGGTGTTCATCCCTGCTAGTAAGCTAAATGAACAGAAGACTTATGAATTGTGAACTGAGAAGAGGAAGCAAATTCAGTTCTAGATATGGAGTTGGTTTTTTCTCCTCCAAAAAGAAAGGCTTTTGTATAATGTCAGCGTACTCTACAGGGAGATCCCAGATCCTAAGCAGAAATGTGTCTATACTGGCACAGTTTTGAAACACAAGAGATTTTGAGATTCAGGGTGTACCAGCATGATGAGGTCCTGACTCCTGCCTTTACAGGGACAAGGCTTCAGCTGGGTCTGCTGGGCAGCGGCATCTGCTTAGCGCTGAACTGTCTGGAGGCGTGACCTGAGAACTTGCCCCTCTGGAAGCCTGTGAATCCAGAAGTCATGTGGTTTTGGTTCTTCCAGTATGTTGTAGGGGTTTTATTTTCAGTCACACTGCTGAGTCCCTCCATTTACCCAAACCTCTACCAGAAGGATTTGGATGGAAATGGCCTGTATTTGTTCCAATGTTTTTTTAGTTCCACTGAATTACAAAACATGTAGATTTTTATTAATTTGGTACTCTGTTATGTTTTTATTGGATTGAGACCCCCAGAAAACAAATCCTCAGACTTCAGAGAACACGGAATTAAAACTTCACAGGTAGGGTCAGACCATGCAGATGGCTCTCATCACTGCTGTAGGACCAAGTCCTCCCACCAGTCTAGAATTTTAAGTTTCTCCAGTTTGAGACATATGCCCACCTGCAGTGCCTTGTTTTAAATAGAGATTATTTTCCTCCTGCCCCCCTGCAAGAAGACAGTAAGTTTTGGCTTTACACTGTCAGTTCAGATTTTCTGAGAGATGTCCTGCGATTTTCTTTCCCTGCAGTCCACAACCCCGGCTCTAAAGCACAAACACGAGCAGGTCTACCTTTGCAATGTGGTGTAGTACAGGAGAGCAGCAAGACAGCAGTATCCTTTTCACTCTACTGATACAACAAGAGCAATCCACTCCTGCAGCATCAATGGATACTACCATTTAACTGGTATTTTCTGTAAGCTGAGGTAGTCACTTAGTAGAAAGCCTCTTTAGTGCAGATTTAGATTGGTGTCAGTTGTCATGAAATGTAATGACAAATATAAGACCAGACCAGCTCTTCAAGACAGCTTGTGCTTTCAGACATCTACTTGAGGACAAGTAGGTCAGCATTTAATGCAAAAACATTACGACTCTCAGTGCATGCAAGATGTTTGTGCTTGGTATCTCTAGCCACGCTGCGGCTGGAATAGACTGAGACTTCTAAGAGCGTTCCATCAGCCTGGACAGAAAAACAATCCAACGTACGCCCTGCTGGACAGGGACAAAGACATTTGCCCTGCCAACTCAAACAGGAAGCCGGCTAAGCTAAAAGCGCAGGGTGAAATCCTGAGCCCATTTAAGTAAATGGGAATCTGGCTATTGATTTAAATGGACTCAGGCCTTTACTTCTTAACTCATGCTCACGCACAGTTTTCATTCATGTTCCTTCACTTCATGCTGTTTTCAGCTTCCGTGCCTTTTATTAGGAACAAACATGCAAAGCTAAGCGCTATCACAGATGAACTACCCACACTACTGTGACCCTCAGAAACAGCAGGATAGTAAAGGGGCCAGGACCAGTGCTGGGCTTCTAGAAACTGGTAAATCCAACCCAGAGCCCTGCCCCATCCTGACCCCGAGAGCATAAGCATTAATGAAACGTAGAAGTAGCAAATACCCCTTGACAAGCCTCATCTTCCCAGAGGCACAATGCAGTCTTCAGCACTTGTGATAGAGATCTACCATTGATTTTTTGTTTGTTTGTTTTTTATCCTCCAAGTATTTAGATGAATGACCTTGTCTGGAGATTACTCCTCCTGACCGGAGGCATGAGCCCAAAAGCCCAGGGTGCCAACCTGCAGGATTCTTTAATGCAGTCCTGTTTGTAGACAACACACAAAGTCCTGAGAACAGCAGAAAATCTAATAGCAAGAGGCAACGCCTGTGCACTCAGCCCTTCTTTCAGTGGTAAGCACTGCCCCTCTGAGCTTCTCAAGCACTGCTTTCTGTTCTTATTCACTCTGAAGCGTCCTCCTGTCCTCTCTCACGACTTCCACCTCCGACTGCTCGTAACTCACGGGTGCCCAAACCATCCCAGACTAAAGGCAGCAAAGCCTCCCCTCCCCACACGCAACCTGCACATCTGCTCCGCTGGACAGCACAGCACACCTCTTTTCAAGCTCTCTGGTCACAGATGAACATAAATGTTTGTCAGAAGTATTAAATTCTGGAACAATTCCAACCGAAGCACAGTGGTGCGAGGCAGATTCCTGCTCTCTTCTCCAGCTTCTTTGCTGGGTCATTTTGATCTGACCACCATTGTCCAGGTAATAGGCTTTTTGCAAGACTTATTTGGAAGCTGTATGACCAGAGCTCACAGCCTGAACCTCTGTCTGCTGCAGACTTATTTCCCTTTGTGACAATGGTCAGAGCCAATTATGTCTTTGAAGGAGATATGGGAAGAAGGAGTCTGATTTACAGTTTAGCCTGAGGAAAGGGAGGCTTCAGCCCAGCTGGCAGCTCCAGGGGGTCCTACTCTGCCTTTCCAGAGTGTTGGGAAGGTAGGCTACAGGGGCCCTACCAACATCATGCAGGCTGTGGGCCTCACTGACTGCAGCCCTTAGCTCTGCATGCTCCAAAGGGGAAGTGAATCACTTGAGAATATCCCATTTATACCACTGCTCTGCCACAAACCAGGAAAGACTCGCACTTTAAAAAACAACCTCGGAAGTTTCAGTGGGGGTACTAGTACCTCCTCCTCAGCCCTTCTCCTGCATAGATGTGTGAGCAATGCTGGCCTGGGTGGAGGGTCTGGCACCGGGGGTGAGCCCTATTTCCCTCAAGAGATAAGAGTATTTTATGCCAAATCCATGTGCAGCAGAGACAAGCTGCTGCAAGAGACAAGAATTTTACTTTGTACCAGAAATTGGTTTCTAGTTGCTTTTCTAGAGAAGGATTGTTACAGTCTCTCTGTACATTCGCTGTAACGGAAAACACTAGTTTCTTCAGTATGGCTGTGTGAGAGAAAGCAGGTGAAGCAGAAGGAAAATCCCCCAAGTTTCCTCTCTGTGCCTGATTTCCTGGCTGCTTTTAGGGACAGGTAGTTTTTGCTAATGAGACTTTCCATTATAAAGTTTCCATTGCTTTGGAAAATATTAACTTTGCTGGGTAGATCAAACAGGCCCTGCAGTTATAGTTAGAATATCCTAAAGATTTAGTTCCCAGTAATAACAGGGCTAAACCACAGCACTGCCAGAGGCAAAAACTATATTATTTGAAATGAAACTTCTCATAAATATCCAGCTATGAAGTCATTTTATATCAGCTGCTCTTATATAAACTGGACAAGGCAAACTGTCCTATCCATCAACATTAAGGCTGCCAAGAAAAATGACTCTATATTCGTTGTCTGCAAGTTTCAGAGATTTCCCTCTCTCTGTTAGGCTTTCCCAGGAAACACTGTGTTTTGCTCTTTTCAAGAACTTTGCTGGTACAGGCAACTAGTAGCACTACCAGTGCCATCTTTGGGCTTAAACTTACTCTTGCCTGCCTCCTCTCACTGCCTCTGCTGGGAAATGGATGGACAGGTACTCACAAACACACCTGGCTCTCAGCAGCCACAGGCCAGAGCTAACACTACTTTTCAGTCTGTTAGGTGGAAGCACCTCAAAACATTGGCAGAGCCAGGACCATGTTGGTTTTGGGGTTTTTTTGCTTTTTTTTCTTCCAGCCCCTCTCCAAATGCTTAAGAGCATGTTTGTTGCGGGTCCACAACAAGAACCAGGCCAGTCTTCAAACACACTGCTGAAAGTTGCACCGAGGAGGGGTTGAGAATAGCAAGGGGCACATACAGGTGTTACTAGCCACTCTCACGCTCGTACCATCCATCCCTTGGTGACATGGGTAAGTGGGTGTCACCCACAACCCTGGGACAGGCTGGGGACCCCAGGGCCTTACCCGTATCTCCCACCCCTTCCTGCTCGCTGCCTCCAGGCCCCCCAGCCCATTGCCCCATTTCTGTCCTGCTGCTCGTAGCTGGCAGCACGTGCAAGACACGCTTTCTTGTGCTCTTAATTTTTTGTCTGTTTTTATGTGGTGAGGTTTGATACATTTTCCCCAAGCTCCGGTGCCTTTGAAGCCCTGCTGTATCTGATAGCACTACTGTGTCACTGTTGATGTAGACAGCAACTGCCTTTGACACACAAATTGTTTCACTCTGCATTTAACTGCAGCATCTGCTGCAGTAAAACATGACACCTGAAATACTGTGGTCTGTGCAAAACATGGGGATGCTTTTCTATTAGCTCTCTCTAAAATTAAGGTAGAAGGTGGACAAACCTCTATGCCCTCCTCCCGCAAGAGGAAGGAGGGTGATGCTGGCTATTGCTTCTATATTGCACTTCTGATTAAAGCATATAGAGAAAGGTTAAGATGAGCAACTAAGATCTGCTGAGCTGGAATGTGGGCAGGACACATGCCCTTGTGATACTTTCTGTCCAAGTTGCCTCACTATAACTCTCACCTCTCAAAAGCATGGCTTCGGAGAAATGCTTGATTACCTACTGCTGACTCCCAAAATGTTTCCAGTATCACCCTCCTGTTACAGGACAGGAGGCTCAGGTGTTTCTGGGTGAAACTATAAAGCTTTCAGAAATTTGGTCTACTTAAAGGTGAGCAGAGACGTGAAGCAGGCTTGAAAAGAACGCTTGAAATATCTGGTCCCTTGGAAGGAAATACCAGCTTGTGAAAAGGGATTTCCAGACTTGTTTCTGTGAAAAGGAAGCAGTAAGCCTATAATAAATCAAACCTAAGCATTTGGTGCTACAACGGTGCTAGCAGACCCTTCTTTTGTCTCTGCAAGTTAAAACTTGAATGCCTATGGTCACCAACAACAGTGATACTGAAACGTGAAACAGAAGAAATCTATAGTCAGCCACTGCTGGAGACAGTTCCAAGGTCCACCAAAAGCCTAGCCAAAGCCTGACATGAAAACAGTCAACTTTCAGGCAGGAGACAGACATTAACTTTTTTTATTTTCCCATTTTTGGTAAACTACATGTAAAAGCTAAAAAAAAAAAAAAAGAAGGCAAAAATAATGATCCTCCATTTTAACTTTACAAAGAAAATAATTAAAATATGTTATTAAAATATGCAAAATTTATAATTTAATTATATAATTACACAGCCTTATAGTCTAATAGCCCCGCTGTATTTTGCATATTAGTGAACAATTGCTTTCTTAAAGCTCACAGCAGAATCATTTACTTGATGCTGGAGAATAAGTTAATTACGGATCTCCTGCCTTTGATTAATGGATTTAATAATCATGTTACAGTAGAATTAACTTATACTTCATGTGCTTACAGCACTAATGATGAGATTCATGAAAGCAATGTGTCAGCAAATAGGATTGACACCAAAAAAGGAAACGTTTGGAGATCCCAGGACTGCCTGTGCCTGTATTGCTGCCGGTCAGCAGTTCTGTCAGGAACGCACAAATGGCATCCAACCATTTTTGCCTCATCTGTCATTAATCTCCACCATTTGCTACTTATTTCTATGAAACCAAATACTGTTTTCAGGTGAGCCGAGCACCTCAACTGAAGCTCAATTCTGGATACTGGGGAGGGGGGGAATTATCCTAGGAGATTGGTACAGTATCAGGTAATGCACATACCCAATAGGTACAGCCACCTGTAGTCTGCTATTACCCAGTATAACAGGCTAAACATTAATTTTCTTTAATGCTTCTTTTGTGCACGTAATACAAGTATGAAGTATCTTGGATGGAAACACAGTCAGCCAAGATTTACTCTCTCTAAAAGAGCTTCAAGATTAGGTACTTAATACAACCTAAGAGACAGAGCACTATAGTTTCTGAACTTAACTTCACCTGTTCAAGGAGAGGAACCACTGCAGGACAGCAAAGGTAGAAGGGACACTTCAAAATTTTTTGTTTTGCCATTATTCCTTACGGGGCTCCTGTGCATGTCTGTGTAAGAACTAGATCTGCAAGTCTGGCAGGAGCCGGATTCAGAAACCTTTACTTAAGTAAAACTCTCACTGATACAAATATAAACAGAATAAAAAGCTGAACCACATCTCGTCTGAAAGTGCAGTACCTCAGGAATCGCTAGCAATAGGGTTTCAAATTGCATCAGCCATGTACCTTATCTATTACCATGCAAAGTAGAATAACACAATACAAGGCAGCAGCTTAGCATAACACCGAGCCCCAAGAAGGCGGCAGGAAATGAACAGGAATACAATTTCCTTAACAATTCACTTACAGGAATTATTCTGCGAGACGCTGCCCATGTCCTGGTGGAAGATGCAGTCTGAAGGTACAGGAAGCGCTGGGCCATTTTGCAATGTCCCCTCGCTGCCCATCACCCAACTTGGGTACTGCCCCCTCCACAAGATGGTAGCAGAACTCCTTGCGCTGATCATGCCATATGGAAATACCCAGCAAAAGCCAGGGAAGCTGCCGCGTGGTCAGCACTACCCTGCCTGCTGTGAGCGAGGGTACACTAATGCTGTTCAACCTGCCTGTTAAAGAAATTATTCACCAAAATGTTATTTCACAGCTGATGGTAAGCTCCCCTCATGTACTGCAGCTGCTAACCTCCTCCCCTCGTTGGAGGGGTCGTGGAGGCCCCGTCTGCACAGCTTGTCAGCTCCCCAGGCAGGACTGGGGGATGGTGTCTGAAAAGCAGTGTACTTTGGTGCCTGTCTTGCAGCTTGGCCAATGACATTAATCCACTGCTGCTTGTGTTTTGTTCTGGGAGATATTTAGGGTTAAGACAATTCAAGGTTTGTGATGAAAATCACCACTTTTTTCCACCAAACCCACCAAAGCAAGCTTCAGGGATAAGAGAGATACTGAAATAATGCATATTTTATTACTGAACCAGATGGGACTATGCCTTTAGATGTGTCACTTCAAACCCTTCTAGCTGCATATCCCACTCTCTTTCCTTGCTCCCCCTTTATCCCCCTTGCTCTGACCCTGCCACACATCCATCCAGCGCGGAGAGTTACAACAACGCTCCTCTTGGCTTGTCACAGCTGGCTTGCAAATGAAAGACATTTTAGACAGCTATCAGGCCATTTCTCCATGTCATACCACAGTGCTTTAACCTCTCCCTGCCCCAATTTGTTCCAGGTGAGCTCAGGAATCAGTGGCCAAATAACCTTCAGCTGTAGATCACCTGCCAAGTGGCAGTGGTTCAAACGAGACCACAGGCATACCCAGTTCTTAATTCAGAGGCTGAACCCACCAAGAACTCAGATTACATTAGTCAGATAAATGCCAGAAATGCTTTCTAGGATATTTATGACGGGTTTCCTCAGTGCCAGGACACAGGAGGTACTTCCTTATATACTGCTGTTTTACAGCCCTCAAATCACACCTTTCCTGGAAGATGACAGGCAAAGCCCAGCCTTAACAGGGGCAGTGCTGGCCTGCAGCCCCTCCCTGCTTTGGCTCCACTTTGCGTATATGGTTTTACTGCTATAAACATTTTTTTACTTTATATGAGCCTAGCAAATCCTTGTCCTCAAGATACTCATCCCCTACAGCTGTAGGCACAAATAATAAAATAGGCAGTGATGAGTAGACCCTATAATGCAAAACTAAATGTCCAATTAGAATTTGATGAGGAAGTGTGAAATAAAACACATTAAACAGAATAAGAAGGTGGGACAAGAAATCAATTTCCCATTAAATTCAGTGGTTACTTTTTTCCTGACTCTCAATGTTAAAAGCATCAATTACACACATAATTTACTCCTTTACAGTCTGATTCAATGTTCAAAGCAAAACCATGCATTACAGAATATGAATTAGCCCAGCCATCACGCGGAAATAAGCAGTGCCCTGCAGGTCTCTCCAGGCTGGCTTTAAGAAGTGCTCCACCACCAGCGTAGGCCAGAGGGAACTGGCATTACGTGCAGTTTGGGAGAAGGAAGTGATTTTGAAGCAGCCTGCTACTTCACTCAAAGCAAGAGGTAATCTGAATTGGTGCAGAAGGTAGGAAGCTGAACTCGGGAAAAGCCATGGAGATGTTTGGGATGGAAAGCAAACATACGTCCCCAAAAGATTTGCCTTTGTGGACGTGACCAGTGGATGTAAGGCTGGTACAACAAGATGCATCCTTCGCTGAGCTTATGTAAGCAGCTGAGCACCATGAATATAAAAAGAGTAGAAAAAGCCGCTTGTGGATGATTTCAGGACAAGTAGGCACAAGCCTGATTTCTATTTCACCTTGTTGACAGTATCTTATACGTATGCCTTGAAAAACGTGACGCACATAGAGTTATTTTAAGCTAACAAACACACAAAGATGCTTCATTTGTAGGGAGTGGTGATCCTTGACCCATGCTACTGAGCCATACCTGCAGGGTCTGTAAGTTGCTCATGCTGCACTTGTACCTCCAACAGACAGTAAGACGCGTTTCCGCTGAGCTGCATGTGGTTTGAACGGTGGTAACAGCAGCCTACGGTCTATAGACAAGAAATCTCCTTGGCACTGCAAGGGAGAGGAGCTTTCTGGTATGAGGTAGGATGATAGGGAGCATACCTAAATCCTGAGATGTACAAAGAAAAGTGCAACACTGGGCAAGAAACGACCCTGCAAACTCATCTCTCTGAACCGGCTGGAATTTATGCACAGAAAAAGTGGGAAAACAAATCAGATTTACCTCTTTCATCCTCCTTCATAACCCACAGTGCAAGTACATCTTGGGAAACGAAGACAGAAAAGTGCTATGAAAAGACAACTGATGCATCTAATACTTCTGCAAAACCTCCTTCTGGTGTGTCTCAAGATGCTGTGGCGGCTTGCTCATGTTTGTCTATGTTCTAAACCTTTTTCACTTTGTTCTTAGAGCCAAACATTGTTTTGGGTTGCAAACCACAGACACCCATAAACACTGAAAAGAAGCTACGTGTAGAGAGAACAATGTGTTCTTTAATGGGTCTAGGCACCTCTCATCTTAAATCCGAGTTTAAAGCCAATTCCAGCTGTCTTGGATTGTCCCTTGCTTGTAACGAGCCTGTAAGTAAACGGTTAATTCGGAACCCCCTAGCTATGATCACTAATGGATGAAACGTGGTGTTAAACCTTGCTCCAGTCTCTAGAGCACTGGCTCAGCTCTGGGGTACTGGTATCTTGGGTGCTACTTTGTACCCATGTTTATCTTTTTGTAATCGTCTTTTTCAAATGATGGGGGGGGGAAGCTCATAGTTAATTTTTTCATTTTACACTAATTTACCCTGTTCCCCTTCCTACAATAGCTGCAATATAATGTTGTTTCGGTAGAGCAACGCTTTGCAAATTTGGCTCGAGGAGACACTGAGCAAACAGCTTTTCAGAGAGCTTCAACTCAGCTGTCAGAAGGGGCAGTTTGGTTTCTGTGCAAGCAATACTCGCATTCCAAACTGCATTAGAGAAAAGCCGGTGGGTTTGTATGCATTTTTATTATCAGTTCCAGATTAGGAATCTGATGCTAATTTCTTCTTAAAGCCTGCGTTTGCAGTAGAATTTATATTCTAAAACAAAAAAAGGATTGTGTTGTTTTTCTCTCACTAGCTCACTCTTTTTCCCCCCCCTCGGCTTTACTCCAAGGACCTTTTCTGCTTGTTTGTTACATTCTCAAGATGAAGCACCCGATGGTTACAGCAGTGCTGGTAGCGCTGGTGCAGGTTTCCCAGAGTTTCCCTGCCTTGTACCACCGAAGTTGGTGGAGGCTGTTAAGGGAAGGAGACAGTTGTGGAAAATGCAATTTGGCACTTTGCGCTGAGCCTAAAGACTGTCCAGCCGGGACTGTATTGGACCGTTGCGGCTGCTGTCCTGAATGTGGAAATGTGGAAGGTCAGATCTGCGACTTGGACCAGGGCAATCATTTTTACGGGCAATGTGGGGACAACCTTGAGTGCAGGTTGGATGCTGATGAAGCAAGATTTGGGGAAGTCCCTGAACCCCAGTGTGTGTGCAAGTCTCAAGAGAGTATCTGCGGACCTGAAGGGAAAACCTACGAGAACATCTGTCAATTCAACAGGGCTTATGCTACGAAAAGAAATATCAGCATGAAACATAAAGGACCATGTGAATCAGGTAATATGTACAGAGGCACTCTCAAACTAAAAAGATCTGATTCTTATTCTTAGATGTGTTACTAGATGCTCTAGCCTAACTCTATTGAACTAATACTGCATTTTTGTTATAATTACCATTATTTTGTTATAATACTTTGTGTTAAACATGTGGTTTAGCAGCTGGCACTTAATTTTGTATGCTATAAGCCTCTATATTAGACTGGTGGATTTAAATCACATGGTGACTAATAAGCCATAGATCTACAGACTAGCCCTGCTCTGAATAGGCAGAGTATGAGATATTTTCTACAAAAATTGTATGTGTAGTTGGGAGTAGGTAAACAGATAGGATAGTCTGGGAGGACCGGACAAATTATTATTATTATATGAAGACTGACTTGATATTAAAGTAGTGATAGCAAGGCAGATCTCATTCATATATATACACACACATATATATGTATATATGCCTGTGTGTATCCACCTGTGTGTGTAATAATCAGTGAAGTAGAGGCAGTAGAAGAAGATAGGGCTTAATTAACAGGTCTGTTCTTTTTATAAAAAGTCCAAAATAACCAAATCTCAGAATCATCGTAAAATCTAGGTAACCCATGAAATGGAAACCCAAAATTAGAACAAAATCAAACTGAAATAATTTCCCTAAAAACATTACCGTGCATGAACAGTTCTCTGCAATGATTGTTAGTGGAAGGATTCTTAGCCAGGTTGTACGGGGCAATCCTGCCTCCTGCTCATATGCTGTTCTCATTCTTCACATTATTACAAGTCTTTACTCCTGGGCACCTTTCACCTAAGTCACATGAATATAAAATGAAACGGAAAAAATGAACAGGGTTTTGTTTTCTGAATTGAGAAATTTTTTTTTTTTTTAAGTTAATGAAATATTTTCTCAAAGGAACTAAGTAGTAGAGGTCTCTGGGTCACAAATGGGTCACAGTTCTGGGAATCCGAAATTGCATCTCTGGCAAAGGTCCACATATGAGAGTAACTCGGGTACCTTTTACCCACTCCTTGCTAGCAATCTGTTGCCTCCAATTTAGACTGTGTGCTATGCTTTTATATTGAATGAACACTGGATATTGAATACTTAAAAGGAAAAGTGATGAACAGCTAATACTAGATTTCTTTCCTCTTTCTCTAGTTGCAAGAGAAACATCCATTAAAGAATCCCTTATTTGCCATTAGGGTATTAAGCTAGGAAATGAGGCTTGTCAGTAAAGAGGCATTCAGAAAACTCAATACGTACCAGTCGACAGTATGATTGAAAGCCTGTTAGCCCTTGGGTAGGTGTTCTTATTTGGGATTAAAATAGCACTAGTTCTTGCGGCATAACCCCTTCAGGAAGATTTCAGTTAGTAAGTGCCACTCAAGTAGCAACTGATGTTAACTTTGCAGCAGAGGTAGCTGTTCAGGCACACAGGCTTAAAGCAACGGTCTGCTCGAATTAACTAAACAGAACTGGCCACATACAAAAAGCTTTAATTTGGAAGTACTATCACTTTTAATTGCTGGTGTTGTCATCCACTAGGCCTTGCAGTCACCCCTGAGGCGCATAACACTGTTCAGCAAGCAGGAGGAATGAGCTCAGCTGCTCTGCATGCAGACATCACGCCCAGCACCTTCCCACTGCCTCCCTGGGTCCCCAGAAAGGCTGGACCCTCTCTCCAGGAATGCAGAGAAATTTCCTAGGATCACTCAGCTTACTAACTTGTATAGAAGCCTGGAGGAAAGTTCATAGCCATGTCAGTGCTGTACAGAGTTTAGTTAAGAAAAATGGGGGCCCACCTCCTTGTCTCTTGCAGAGGCAAGTGCCCCGCTGGCGCAGGAGCCCAGCTGCAGCAGAGCACTTGGGCCTGAGGTGGGTGCTGGGCTCGCTGGGGATGGGGAGCACAATTGCCCCTCTTCTCAACCTCTCTGAGCAGCAGCTGACCATGCTGGGTTTGTAGGTTGTCTTTTAGACCCTGGAAGGGGCCTGGGCCTTTCAGAGGGCACAGAGGTGCTACCATGGGGGCACCATGCCTCGGACCCCCGTAAGAGTCTACCAGTAAGCCCCCTCTTCGCCACGACAGCTATCTGAAGCAGCACAGTGGGCATGTGAAAGTGATTTAGATTGGTTTTTCGTGGCTGCATCTGATGACAAAAGGCAACAGGGAGTCTGGCTCTAAGAGTAGCAACCTCGCTGCGGCGCTGGCTTTCTGCTGACTCCAATTTGCATGAGAAACAAACACTGAACACTGGTACCAAGCTATAAATACAACCTTCACTCAACTCAAAGTACTTTGTTTTGTTATTTCTCCTTCAAAGCATCTGCTGTTTCCTATTGATGCCAAATGGATTAATTGTATACAGCATCCAATGAATAAATAAATAACAATAAACCCCTTTCATCAGAAGAGTATAGCCTTTTATCTTTCGGCTGTCACCAGAAAAAGGGGAAGAAAGAGGCCTAGCTCCCTAAAGAAACACTGAAAAAGCCTTTCTCCTGAAAGCTAGTTTTGATCAGTTTATCTAATAATTTACCAAGGTTACTAAGTACATTGATTATATACAGATTCTCCACACTTAATCCATGTCCATTAACATTCAAGCCTCTCTTGCTGATGATTTAACAAAGTAACAGAACAATCTAGCAGTGATTCTCTTTATATTTAGCTGTGTCACATAATTTATTTTAAATGGAAATTTTGGAGAAAAAAAAACAAATAAACAATCCACAAAATTTTCTGCCATTTTCATCAAATCAGACATGGATTAGCAAAAATTAATATGAGTTAAGGGGGGAAAAATATCATATTATCTAATTCATTAGTCTTGAGTGATACTGGGTTAATGTTGATTGTGACAGGTGAAGCAGTATTTTGACTTTTCCTGGCTTCTGGTTTATGTCTTCTGTAACATATGGGGATAATTCATGACTAGGACTGTAAAAGGAAAGGAGCAACTACTGCGCATTCACCTCCAGACACCGAGCCATCAGAATGCTTTCTATAGCTATCAAGAAAAATTTATCTACTCCAGCAATCAAAATGACAGGTTATCATAACAGTAAAGATCTGTTTCTAAAGACATAGTTATGCAAAAAAAGTGCACACGGGTATGCATGGGAGAATTTGGCTGAACACAAAATCTGAAACACTCAAAAATGAAGTTTGTAAATTTCTGTTAAAATGCTACATCATTACTTCAGTTTTCTTCTGTAAAATACAGCAAAATGGCATTGTGAGACACATTTTATTTCTGGAGGCACTTCAAGTTTGAGTAGCTAATGCAAGTATTTATTGTGTGTTCAGATTCAGAAAAGGCAGTTTGGTTAGATCAAAACCGTGGGTCTTCCTACTTGCTATGAGTTTGATCTCACATGATGCCAGTCCTGGTCAGCCCTGGTCCAGCAAAGCCTTAACTACCTCTATAAAAGTCCTCCGCTGGGTGGGACTCAGGCCATATCTAGACACTTCCATCTGAGCTATCATCTGGATTCTCCTTACAGTTAACGGAGGAAGGGATATTTCTAGTGTGGAATTTGTCTTGGTGTACGGTAGACAGTGCTAGACAAATTTCTCGTACGTGAACAGCTGCAATGTACATTTGTAATTCAGACCCTTATGTCCTCGAGGCTAAGGATGTGTTTACATGGGGTGGTGAAGCCAGAGCCCTCAGCCTCGCATAGCTGAGCCCCGGCTGTGGACAGTCACGTAAGCAGGACTCTGTTCTTGGCCACACTTCAGTGTTGTCCGTGTACCCACAGGACACCTGTGTTAGCACCAGAACAAAAGTACTAACCAGTCAACATCGCCCTATTTAAGAAGTTTTTCATCCTATCTCTGTACAGGAATAATTCAAAGAACTCTCATGGGTCAATGTAGACATTTGGTTTCTTTTTTACGCTTTAAGCTTAACTACAGTGGATGCATCATTAAAAGGAGTGTGGTTGCACTGAGTTTTAGTATTCCAAAGTATGTTTTAATATCAGACCCGATGTGATAAGTTCACAGGCAAAAAATTTCTCATCCAAGATATTCAGTTAATGCTGATTTGAATACAAGATTTTAAAAATAATATATAGATTCTGAATGAACACTTCTCATGAAAGAACAAGCATTTAAGGGTTTAAGTACCCTAATTTGAAAATCTTGCTTTTGAAGAGTACCACGACTGCTTAATGAGGTATTCATAAATGGGGAAATTGATACTTTGCTGTATTTGTTTGCAATTTAATCAGTATGCATTTGATATTCTCTGCACAGATATCAATCCTGAAAAACTAACAAATGTATTCGAAATCTTGCTTGAAAACCTGGAACAGGCTGTTACAATTTCAAACGCTGAAGCATAAATGCTGTACCTACATATTGATTCAAATATTGCAAGTAAAAATATAGTAATTATTTAGTATAAGTTTCTATTTCCGAGCATCTGGGATCTGTACAAAAATAAAAGCAGTAATTAAATACAAGTCTAATGGCCCAGAAGATGCATTCGTTTTTGAACACTGGTATGGAAATAGGAAGAAAACAGACTTTAGAAGGGGAAACATTTCTTGCTGAGGACAAATAGATGAGGAAAAAAGAGCTCTCCAAAATAGGAAAGCTGTGATAACAGTAAATATGTTATTTTGCTCTCTGCCGCTAAATATCATCATCTCCTGTTAACATTTAGTATGATCTTATATGCTTACAGAGGGATATGTATTTAAATCACGTAGAAATGCATCAGGTGATAGTTTATTTTTTTAATGTTTTCCAATCCCTGGACTGGCTCCCTCTTGTGGTTAACGTCAGCTTTTTCTTTGGGAAAAAGTGGGAGAGGATAATTCAGAGGCAATAAACAAACAGTGGAGGGGGATGAGGGTAACAGAACAATAGGAAACAAGTAAGTGGAAATCTAATAATTATAATAAACATAACATAAAACCTTATGAAAATAACTGGATTTCAATCATGTTTAGTATTTGTCTCATAACAAGAACATCAGATGAAATTGATAGCAATTGAGAATAAATGTGAAATGTATTAATGCTGTTATTCTGTAACTTGCTGCAATGAGTTCCATGGGTAACAGAGGGGGATGAGATTTTAGCAAGTTCAAGGCAATGATGTACTCAGAAAACAAATTTTGACAAGCTAGCAATCTCAGTATTTTAGCTTTTAAGCTAAGCAAAATGTAACAGAAATTAAGAACTATCACATACAATCAAGTTAGTCTGTGATTGTCTGCTGCAGAATTTCTTGTACTTTCCTCTGAAGGTCGAGCCGAGTACTGGCTGCTAGACTGGTGGGCCTTGAGTCTAGGCCACGACGCTAGCTCATGGGACACAAACTTTTAATTTCAGCTTAACTTTCACAATCATGTGCAAGGGGAAGGACAGCTGGGTCCTTTGAAATAAGTGTTTTTAAAAAGCCTGTTCACCCTTTGAAGAGACACACGGTGTTCTGAGCTTTTAAAGCTGCTTGGAATCATATGGCTCTTCATAATGTGTGAGATGGCAAAAGGCAAACTGGTTTGATCACGTAAAATAGGAATTAATGTTACATGCTTTTGTGTTTGTGTTGTCTTTTGCTCACTGTCTTCTAAAGCACTGTTATGTCGGTTCTTTGCAGCTCCTGTTATTTCTGTGCCACCCCAGGATGTCCAGAATTTCACAGGCAATGATGTCATTTTTGGCTGTGAGGTGTCAGCCTATCCTATGCCACACCTTGAATGGAAAAAAAAGGGGAATAAAATGTTTCTGCCAGGAGATGATGCCCACATCTCAGTACAGGTAAAACTTGAGTTTTCCACGTTATACGGTTTGGGATGAGGAGTAAGGGGATTAATCAGAGAACTCCTCTTACAGGATACAATGCTGTTGCAACAAATAGATTGCCAATAGGGGTCCTCTAACTACATAAAGAATTCTGCTTTCAGTCAGTGTAAGGATCATTATTTTGGCAGTCCAAGTAAAGGAAATAATAGGGAGGGTACCATCCGGCCTGCTTCAGCAAAAGATGGGAGATTCTCCTTCTGTAGGTATGACAGGACAAGAGGAAACGGCCTCAAGTTGCACCAGGGCAGGTTTTGATTGGATATTAGGAAAAAAATTTCTTCACCAAAAGGGTTGTCAAGCACTGGACCAGGCTGCCCGGGGAAGTGGTTGAGTCCCCATCCCTGGAGGTATTTAAAAGATGGGTAGATGTGGTGCTTAGGGACATGGTTTAGTGGTGGGCTTGGCAGTGCTGGGTTAATGGTTGGACTCGATGATCTTAAGGGTCTTTTCCAACCTAAATGATTCTATGATTCTATGCTTCTATGATTCTGGAAAAACTGAATGAACATATAAATGGAACCGTTTAGGCTACTACCTAAAAGAAGGTGCATTCTGGGAAGGATGGCTGTTGGCAACTATTTTTCTACTCTTGATGTAGAAGCACAATTCTGGCAGGTATCTAAACTTCTCCTTTGCAAGATGCTGTTTCTGGATACCTGCCATTTGGGTTCAGTCCCTGGGGCGTTCAAAAGAAAAACAAACAAACTTGCTCATTTTATGGAGGACACTGTGTTTTAATCTGAGGGGAAGAAGTAGAATGGCATTAGTATAGGCTTCAAGCAAATCTAGAAACTGCCTGAAAGTCTGAGCTAAAATTAAATAAATCAAAATGCTAATTCTTTTAAATAGAAATAGCATTCTGGGGAGACAAGCTAACAAAGCCAGATGTACAGGCAGATTGCAGTAAGGCTGAAGCCTGCATCCGCATGCCTTCTCCAATGGACAAAGAATATGAACAGAGACTATGCAGAGAAATGCATGGAAAATCTAGCTTTCTGGATACACAACCCAAAAATGAGAAGATCCAAGGGACATGGGGCATAACCTGAACAAAAAGGTAGATAGATAGAAAAAGCACAGGAAAAGCTAATTACAGTACCAAAAGTACTGAAGTACTAAGGGTCTAAGTTATTTAGAAATGTTTCCAGAGACAGCATAAACACAAGTGGGATTAGTGGACTTAAAAGTTGCTCAGAAAAAACAGTGAGAGAAGCCACATCCAAATGCTGGTCACCTCAGAGGCTAAACGGAACCCTGCTAACCTATCTCATTAATAGAGTCAGCATGAGAGCATCTCTGTTAACATTTGTTAATGGTTTTGTGTTATTTGTTTGTAAAAGAAAGCTCACCCCTTTAAGAGGCTTTAGCCTGAGTAAGTTGAAACTGACTGTCACCGAAGTGTGAAAGCTCATGGCATCTCATGCCAATCCATTGAGACCTGGATGTTGAGAGCCAGCTCGCTCAGATCCCCTTGGCCCTGAACAACTCACCCAGATCTACGTGCCACTCACATCCTGAAGAAATTCATGAGCTTGAGACCAGGTGGCAATGCTTTGAAGCAGCAGCAACAAATGGTGCTGGGACAAGAGACAGGAGGAGCGCTGGGAAGCAGAAGCATCAAAAGGACCGGGAATCAGAGCACTGAGAAGGGCTGTGGGGTTTAAATAGGAGAGCAAAGCAAGGAAAGCATGAACTCGGAGGTGCAGAGACAACAGGGTATTAAAATATAAGGCAGCAGAATCAAAGAGAATCAAAGCACGATGACAATAAACAAAAAGCAAAGATTGGAACAAGGTTTAATCCAGGCACAACTATTTTGAGAAATATCATGGTGTCTCCTAGCTACTTAATTTCAACTATTTCTTTCTCTTCTCAAAGGCAAGAGGTGGGCCTCAGAAGTACGGTGTGACAGGCTGGCTGCAGATTCAAGGCCTCAAAAAATCAGATGAAGGCGTTTACATCTGCCACACCAAAAATAAATATGGTGCAACGTACGCCTCTGCAAGACTGAAAGTCATCGATGGTATTTTTTTTTAATTTAGATGTGAAGAATATAAAAATGCATACAAGCAGGCTGCAAAGGGCGGGTTTGTCAGAATGCAAATGAAGGATATGAGAAATTACCTAAAGATGTCCATATTTTAACTTTTCTGTGTGCTCTTCTTTTACTTTATCCCCTAATGGGAGATTCAGTCCTAGGTATTTAGAAGTTGGAAGTGCTTATGAGTTCTGGGAAAAAAAATACTTACGTGTTAATATTGTAATATTTTGCTGCAAATTATACCAGCTCCCAGAAAACAGAAAGCTGTGGATTACAGCCATGCAGCTGCGACACATATTATCTCACTATCCTCATCCTACAGAAGTCTTTTGATGTTAGTAGGAGCTCTGCACCCAGAACAACAGCTGCTGTAGCTGGGGGAGTCTTTGAACCATGGAAGTTCTGCTTAGCTGTTTATTTTTCAAAAAATTAGGAAGGAAACAGTTGTTGCTCCTTAATGAGAGTGTTTGGAAAGATCTAAGAAATAGCTTTACTATTGTTTTGCATTGGGCCCAGTCCTGCAGAGTAACATCCTTCTTCCTCCGGGGAGAACTGGGTTTCCTGGCAAACGCAGGATAAAGACGCATTGTCTTATATTTGCCTCCTGGTCTAGGGGAGTTTGTCACTGGTCGAGTTTGTGACTGACCTTGTTTCAGCAAGTGGTTTTCAAAGCTTTATTGGCTCTGGTCATATTTTCAGGTGCATAGGATCTGCCGAGGACTGAACTCATAATTTACTAGTATTGGGAATCAAATGTGTTTTCAACATCTTAAAATATGAATGATGCAGAAATTTGGTCATATACCACGAGCTTTGATGGTATGAGGTCACGTCATCGGATAAAAACCCTCCCTTTTTAATAGATGACTTAACAAGGATTCAGAAATACTGAGCTTGCCGTACAGATCCAAAACCATACTTTCCTCTTTGTTCCTATCTACAGCGAATTTAATCTGGATTCAATTATGTCTTGCAGGCTCATCTCCTGCATTTGCATTTACTGCTGGCAGTAGAAGTGCGAGCTACAGCATTGAATATGGGGACTATTATGACGATTCTGATGATGAAGATGAGGAAGAATATGAATCCGGGGACTATGAAAATTGAAACAACCCTGAATAACAATTTTTATACATCTGTTGTCCAATACCTTTCACACTGTTATATTTACTAGTAGTCTCTGTGCTGTAAATGGCTCCTCTGGTAACACACACGTTCACTTGTGCATCTACCTTCCTGAAATTCAACTTTGGCTGAAGCGTATCATGCTACTTACCAGAAATAAGAACAGTTGTAAATCCATACATTTAGGCTGTTAAATAAAATTCTTCAACATGCACCTGTCTACTAAGTATGCTGAAGGGATCAAATTTTATATTAATTTTTAAAATGTAAATTATGTTACAATTTCTTTCAAACATTCTAATTGGTCTAGCAAAAATGTCCATAGTTAAACAAAATTTTTACCTTGTATCAATTTCCTTTTTTCTGTAATGTACTAAGAAATTTCAAGAGATTGTTCACATGGCAACAAGCCTAAGCATGAAGGTTGCAAAACAGTCTTTAATCTCCTTAGTTCATGTTTCCTCCTAAGTTTCAGCAAGATTTTCCTTCTCATTTGAAATTTTCCATGGTTAGTCTCATCAATGATGAATTATCTATGTTTTGGGGGGGGTTATTTTGTTTACTTTTAGTAGATACATGAAGCAATCACAGTCTAAACCAAGTAAGTGCTGTTTTACTAGCAGTACTCAAAGATACCCAGAAAAGATTTCTTGTGCATTCAAAGAGATAAGCACACCTTTTGAGTTCTTTTTGTGACAGTTCTTGCGCTACTCCTAACGGTGTCGGCTTCTTTCCACCAGCCTAGGCAACGGTTCAAGATTTGGGATCATTACTTTTACTCTGAACAGCATCGTGTTTGGTGAGAATTACTGCAGTTTAAAGGCAGCGGCTGTTCTGTAGCTCAGCCCATGCCCTTCAAACACACAGAGATCTGCACAACACAGCCAGTATTTGTCCTTTGTCTTGGACTGTCCAAGACTTGCTCCTGTATTTGACCCATCTATACTATGTTCAACTGAAGTGCATTCAGCATTGCCACGCTGCTGGAAATGGCAGACAGAAAAGCAGGCATCGTTTTCTTTCTGAAAACCACCAACACGCATGCACATTTTTCAAATTGTCTCAACCACTTCTTGATCAGCATGAACCAGACAGCAAATGAAATGCAATTCAAAAACACAAGACTTCCAAGTGTAAAGTGATCACCCTGAAAAATTTCTCCAGTTGCTTTTCTTAACTAATTACATGAAGGCTGGCTCTGAATTAACGGGTGATGGAAGATACTGAACTATGCAAACCACTTTTGGGAAGCAGTTACACCTCTTGGTTCCCATTGGCTGAGGACAGATGGATAGCAGTAAATTACTGAACGACATTAATGACTAAGGAAGCAAAAGTTCAGGCATCTGCATGTAAAGCCTCGTTATTTGCAGTCATCTTTATCCAATGCGCAAAAACATGTAGTGATTGCTGCACACGCTGAGGGAACTCAAAGTTAAATTAATGGTGTTAAGGAAGCTTTAAGGGCAATCTTACTGTATGAGTACACGTAATGCATAGATTTTTTTAATGTATATACAGTCCATGACAAATTCCTCCTTTAACATGCCGTTTTGTGCTTTTTGGCCATTAGGCAGATTTTTCCTTTCAATCTGAATTACATCAAGAGATTGCCTATAGACTGTGTTTGCCCTGAGGTATTATTGATCTTTGTCCAGGTAGCAAACAAGCAAAGAATAATTTGTTTCAGACTTCCTGGATTATTGTCAGCTTATGACTAGAAAGCATGCCATTGTGTCATTGAAAAGATTAATTAGTTTTAATTAGGAGTATGAAATGGCTTAATATTTAACTACTGATTTTGTTGTTATGGGCTCTTCCTGGTCTTCTTAGTGATATGCCTAATAACTTTTTTTGCTTATCCACTATATATAACTTGAACAAAAAATTGTCTGGTAGAAATCACTGATTATTTTTTTTTTTAAGTGGGTATTTTTTATGGAGCTATTTAATCTGCAGACACATATTCAAGATCGTGATCCCCATTGCAAATGAATGAATCAGATTACTAAACCAATCACTAAATTGTGGCAATATATACTGGCACAGACTAGTACATGGCACAGAAAATAATCTTAAAATCATTAGCCATAGAAAGAAATTAGAATTCTTCAGGGACTTTTGCTGTTGTTAACGTCAAATGAAAAACAGAAAGAAAAGAATGTTTGAATGAGAAAATGTGTAGCAGAACCATATCAAATACCAGTCTGCGAGTGTTTGGCCTGATGGACTATGTCTATTTAAAAAGAGCTAACCTTCCCAGAGCAAAGATTTCTAAATTAAATATATTGCATTTGTCTCTGTATGTATTTTTTAATATATTTAATAATTTGTTGTAAATTATCAGCCATTCCTTTCAGTAAGAAAACTGCACTTTAGGAAAAATCCCGATGTGATGCAAAAAAAGAAGAAACACCGATACCCTGAACATTTGCTAGTTCTTTTTTTTGAGGAACAGAAATGGCTGGTTTTGTTTATATGCTTTAATCAAGTCACTTAAAATTAAATAAAAAAGCATGGAGAAGATTCAGCCCTCTCTAAGCAGCATGGCAAATGAATGGATCCAATTGTGAATGCATTGCCTGTAGCAACAGATCTATTCACATAATCCAAAGTAACAGCAAATTCAGGAAGTTGGTTTTATTCCACCTAGCAGAAAATGAGACAGACTTGAGCTGGAAACTGTATATTAATACTGCAGGGAGGTCTCAGTACTGTACCTTGTGAGGCAGACCTAAACCCCTTCTTTAATTCAGCTTCCACTGAAAACAGCAAGAATTTTGTTGTTATCGTCCATGGAAGCAAGTCTGAATTTCATGGCACAACTTCCTCCTGTCGATGCCTGTCACACAAGCATCTTCACTGTGTCATTTCCCCCTCCCATGTAAAGATAAAGGAACGGTATAAAAGTTCCTAAATAAATTACACTCCTTAATGCAGCTTTGTCCTTTGGGCTAGAACTCTGACATAGTCTGGGGTAGTTTCACAATCTAACGTTCTTACTTGCTGTGTTAAATCTCAGGAGTTTTGTCAGGTATTAGTCTAGGAATCCATTAATTCTTTAGCTAGACCAATTTTTTTCCCTATAAAATAATCAGGCTATAGTTGACAGAAATCGGATATAGAAATGCAATTGCCTGTGTGTCAGAGATTAAAATGATTCCACTAATGATTAAATAAGGTACAAATAGTCACATGGCTGAACCGTGCAGCTGAGCACACAGCTGAGCAAGTGCTCCCTGCCTACCTCGTGGTACAAGCCTTGTGCTCTCAACTTCTGCCCATGCTCATCCGTCGACGCAGAAAGCAGACCCAGGCCAGAGGGGAATGGGTGTTTCTGCCCAAGAAGAAACACACTCACTCCAGGCAAGCTGGAAACTGGCTCATTGCTGCAGAAGCCACAAGCTCTCGCTCACACTTAGCGACATATGCTGTCTGTACATTACGCTCAGCTCTTGAACTATTTATTAACCTTGTTTCTGCATGTCTTTGCATAGCTTAGCGGCACAGCCTCTGCAACAGCCCGTCACCTGGAGCAGGATTCAGTCATTGCTAGAGCTGACGCTCTGCTCACAAGGTCAAGGTCTTTGAAGGATATGCAAGAGCTTCCTCTTACCTTTTCGACTCATATAGGCAAGCTGCTTCTGGCTCTTTGGACAGTTTGTAATTGTATTGCATCAGAAAGTCTCCCCCATTTTCTACATTATAATTTATGGCTGACTTGTTTCACCCCCGAGTCACCATTTCATTCTCTATTCCTCAGTCCTGGGAATTCCTCTCTTTTCATCTGTCCCTCTGCTCTCCTTTTAAATCCTTTCTGTTCCCTTTTTTCTCTGCGTATCACCAGCACTTCTATTCTGCTCCTGGTATGTTCTGTGATTTTTCCTTTCTTTTAGACTATGGCTATAGATAAATGATTCTATTTCTTCACAGGGTAAAGGATGAAAAATTGGGTTAAGGCATACTCCAGGACTGAGGCAATCATTAGGGGACTGGGTAATCTGAGCCAGCTTTTCAAGAACGATCCATTTGGCTTTCGGAAGTGCCAGCCACCAGAGTCAGTTGTGAGGGCAAGAGAACAAGAAACTCCATGCAAAACGATTTTCCATTTTGATTTTACTTCATTCTCCAATAATTAATGAAGGTATTTTGCACAAAAGCATATGGTTCAGTGATGGTATCATCATTCAACTGCGATAGTTCATGTACAAAGAAACTACCCTTCCTGCCCCAATTAGATTGTCGCAACTGTTTCTCGACCCCGCTGCTAGAAGGTGAATCCAGCTAGGAATATACCCAACTCATTTTTCCATTCCAAGTCTAAAGCAGCTTCCATTTCCAGAGGAATTCTACCAGTTTGGGCCTCTTCTTTGGGGCTACCAGGCTTCACATGGGATTTTTTGCAATGTGGGCAATGGAGCCACGGGGAAACATGAATAATTTCACACAAACTGCTCAAGCGCTGTATCATCTCTTAACCAGAATAAAAATTACTTTTGATTACCGTGTGGTTCAGAGCAGGGGAGGTCAAGGCAAATATTCTTCCTACTGTGTTAAAACATCAAACAGCAGTGTGCCCAACAAAAATTTCGAGCTTTTTGGGTGCAACATTCATAAATGCTGTCAGCTGGCTATAGCAGCAGTCCTCACTGCCTCCCCTCCATCACACTTTATTTACTGTTACTTAATCCTTCCTCCACATGCCACTGACTCCAGAAGTGTCCTGTGAAGCCTCAACTAGTACAGGTTGCTGAGTTTTGCCCTGGGCTCTGTTTGGCTCCATGCCGTACGGTACCACTGCTCAGCTTTAGGAGGACAAGGATTAGAGAGATGCTTCTCCTGCTTTGGCCTTTCTTAGGTTTCTTCATTAGTGACAAAAGCTTGTTGCTCCCTGACTGCATACGATGCAAAGTTGTACGTGCACGCCGCCTGTGACAGCTTCTGTAACCCACGCCATACAACCTCACCAATTTCTGCCCAAGACAGCAGCTCACGTACCTACAGCGTCACCTTTTAGGAAAATGACCACTCTCGATCTAGTGTCAGGGAAGGCACCATCCTTTGGCGCGAGTTATTCCAGTGGACGAGTCCCAGCATTGCTTATTTCTGTTCTGAGTTTGTTCAGCTTCAGTTTGTAGTGGTTAGAATCAATTACACCTTTCCCTCTGAAGTTAAGAAGCTGGCTGCATTAAAACAGGTTTTACCCACGCAGATACTTGTAGACATTGTTCAAGTCACTTTATGTCCTTAATTTGGATAATCTCCGTATCAAGCCGCTTCTGTCTCTGGTTTACATGGCGTGTTTTCCTCACTGTTTTCCTCACTAACCCTGAATTATTCCTTTAACTCTAGAAAGAGAATGTCTTGGATCAGACTCTGTCTTTGCAGTAGTTGAAATAAGAAGTAAAATATCTGTCTGTATTAATTTAACAGTGTTTGCTGTCACAGACTCCACCTGTTGTCTGTACTGGTGGTTAGCAAAAATGGGATTCATCTCATCCAACTGGAAACTGAGACAACTCTATTCTCTAAATTTCATTTCTTCGAACCTTTATAGGCACCTGTAGAGGGGGATTCCCCCTTTCTGGGACAACTGAGCAATCTGTCCCTTTGGACACAGCTGTAACCACCTGAACACCATTTCTTTGGCCTTCTAGATTGCAGCAGCGTCCTTGGGTTTTTCCGCTCTCAGCAACCTTCCAGCGCTTTCCAAAGCACAATGGAACTGCCAGCTGCTGCCCTGCTCCGAAAACCACCTCGGCACCACGGGCCTCGGTTTGGGTGTTTTAAGAGGCACAGATAGAGCAGTATCATGATGGCTTGGCCCGTGTCTATTGACTACTGATTTATAAATGTAGGAAATTAATGCTACATTGAATTACATCCATGAAATTTGTGAATTGCTGGCTGTAAAATGGTAACATTCTTATAATGTCACAGACTGCGTGACCTGAAGCTCCCACGTTCACTGAGGAAAGCCTTCCTTTCACTGGTGCTGTCACAATCTGAGAGTAAATTCTTTGGGAACTACCTCCATCTGCACTGTGCAAAGCCGAATAGATTTCCAGCAGCGCTTAAATGCGTTAACTACTGAAAACCATGGCCTTTTCAGTCAGGAAGGGTTCCTCCGCCTGGCTGCGGGCACGGGAGAGGCGGGAACGGGACCACGGCCTCTGCGGGGGCTGCACCGACAAAATGGCGCCCCCCGCGCGAGGAGCCCGGCGCCACGGCCCAGGCGGGGCTGGGAGCGCGCACCGCTCGCGCCAGGAGGCCCGGCCCGCGCACGCCCCGCCCCAACGGCCGCTCCCCCGCAACGGCCGCCGCGCCCCGCCCCAACGGCCGCCCCCGGCCCCCGGCCGCCCCCGGCGCGGCTCGGCACTGCCCCCTATCCCCGGCCGGGCCCGCCGCCCCTCCCCGCGGCCCGCTCCCGGCGCCGCTCGGGAAGATGGCGCTGCGCGTCCAGGTCGGTGCAGCCGGCGCGGCATGGCAGGCGGGGCGGCGGGGGCCGCCGGGAGCCGGCCTGGCCGCCGGGGCGCGATGGGCCGTGCGGGGCCGGGGCCGCCATGGGGCTGTCGTGGGGGGCGGCGGGCCGGGAGCTCGGGAGAGCACGGGGAGGGAGGGGGGTCCTGAGGTGCGCGGGGCGAGCGGGGCGGCCGAGCGGGGCAGGGGACCCTGGGGTGCGGAGGTTCGCCCTGGCAGAGGGGCGAGAGGTGCCCGGGAGCTGCCCGGGGAGCGGCGGGCGGTGTTGAGGCGAGCTGCGGGGATCCCGCGGGCTCCGTCGGAGCGCTGAACCAAGGTCGCGGTCTCGGGTGGGCGGCGGGCTGGGCTGAGGGGGCCGAGGCTGGGGTCGGGCTAGAGGGCCGGTGCGCGGGTGGTGCTGTGGAAGCCGGAGCCGCCGTGTCAGCCTGCGTGGCCTGCGGTGCCGGCGAGGCGCTGGTACCTGCGGGGCCGGGTGGAGGTGGCGGGCGGCTGGCCTGCGGTGGGTGGCTTCTCACGCTCAGCCTGTGTCCGCTTGGGACGCTCCGTTCATGGCTACTCCGCGCCTGTGTGAGCTAGCCGCACCTGCTCTCCTGTCGCTGCTTCTTCCTGAAGGCATCGGTGGGCTCCCTGCTCCGCTGCTGCCCTGAAAACCAGAGGCAGCCCCTCGCCAGGACTTGTCCGAGGTGCACATCGGCCACTGAAACTGTGTCTCAAACAGCGGAGGAGGAAAGGAGGGGGCAGGAAAAGGGCCCCAGAAGATGCTTGCTGAGGTGTTAAGCATCATCCAGAGTCCCTTGCAGTTGCAGTGGATTGGTAGCAGCAGGCTTTGACAGTGTTAGAGAGGCCATTTTAGGCATTTATTTAAATACTTGGGCACCTGGCATGCTACATAAAAGGACCACTAAAATATCTTTTGTTATCACCTCATACCCAAATGGCTTTTTTTCTTTTTTTTTTTTTCTTTTTTAAAACTGTGGCATTTCAGCAGTTATGCCCATCCTGTTGCTCTTGCATAGAGCTTGTGGAACTTTCTTAATAGAATGTTTTCAGTCAGAAAATGCTGATTAAAATCAAAATGTCTGTGGGAATTTGACAGTGTCAGCAAAACTTTAATCAGGAACCTACCTGGTTTCCTGCCAGTTTGCTTGGCTCCTTGGCTGCCTGCCTGGTGGGTTGCTGTGGAGCCGGGCCCCCAGCATTTCTGGCCCTTGGCTCTCTCACAGGCTAGGAGGAGAGCTGCCAGGGACTTCTGAGAGCTGGAGAAGTGGGACCAAAAGTATTGTTGTTTTCTTAGGAATCACCTTTCAGCTATTGATAAGGACTTGAGTAAAGGAGGTATCTGAGGGAATCGGTTTCACATGTTTTGTCTCACAATAAAAAAGGGATTTTGACAGTCTTCTGTTTTCTTGAAGAAAATGTATATCTAACAGAGAGAGATAGTTTATGGCTTCTCATTGATTATTCTCCCAAGTATTTTTTTCTCAGTAAAGTTGAATAACATCTCTATTCCTCAGCTGAGTTGCCATCATACAAGATGGTTGTATTTGCTGATTCCAGGTTGTATTTTTTGGTTTCACTATCTGAATCAAGGAAAACCAGCACATTTCTTCCAGTACTACACGTAAAATACAACCCAGAGAACACCTAACAAGTTCTTCGGCAGTCTGAGAATTCTGAGCAATTGCTGGCCATACCTCAAGCCTACCAATAAGAAACTTTGTCCTAACGTTTTCCTGAGACGAAACATGTCCAGATAAAGCATTTCAAAGTGCTGAAGGTCATCAGTCTCAATATCCGATAAACCAACTTTTCTTTGAAGATCATTATCTAGTTTTTGTTCGGGCTTGCTGTAAAAGTTTATGGTGGGTTTCCCTCATTGTCCTTCAGAGGTTTGCTATTTTAATGCCAGGTAGTATACAGATGATTTAGACCTTGGTGATTGCGCTGATATCCCAGTTTTATTCTGGACTTTCTCAAACTTGTTGTCAAGTTTGTCCAGACTTGAAAGTCAAATTTCAGATCAAATAAAGGAGGGTCTTTAACTTTTGCTGGTTATGGCATGATGATTTGGTTCATGCTTCTCAGATTATGTTGGAATTGTTCCATTATGGAAAGAGGTATTGTAATTTATGTCTGAAAACTATCTTTGCTAGATGTAGTTATTCCCATGTTTTACTCCAATTATGCGGTTTTTGTGTTGTATTGTATTTTCCCTAATGTGTATGCTTGCATTTTATGAGTCTTAATTTTCACTTTAATTGGCATGGATCTTGCTTCATTTAAAATTGTGTTACTGGGATTGTTACCTGTTCCTTATTTTTCCTCCGCTTTCCCTGAACATGACGGGGAGGGGAAACAAAAACAAAGGATGTCTCTATTGAGCTCAGTCTTTGAGGTATTTGATCTGTTCATTCCAGAAGCAAATGTCCTATTTCTTAAAAATTCTCCAAAGGAACAAGTACATGGCTACTTTTTGACTGAAAATCAGGGACTCTTAAAATGTCATTATTACTGAAATTCAGAAAAAGCTGATGAAAGCCAGAGACTCCATATGCACAGCAACAACAAAAAATTGGGAAAAAGACTGTGGTTTTTTTTTTTATGATAAGAAGCATGTCTCTAGGTAATGACATGCTTTGATTGGCAACCAAAGTACATTTGGTTTCGTCAAAGACACTATTACTGTCTTGGATTTTTAAAAGGCATTTGAGCTGTGGTGTAAGTGATGCTAGATTGTGCTGAACCAAATCTTTTATTTCAAGTACAAAGCATCTTTTTGGAAAGGCTGGTGAATAGGATTTTGACTCAAACTTTTAAATGAGATCGGTCATATACTGCATGTTCTCTTTTACTCTTCTTTCTAGGCCACACTCAAGTCATGAAATATTTACTGGGTGCCTTCTAATGACATGGCTGGTTCTTGATGAGGGTTGCATAGGCTTTGGGAACCTGACGGATGCTAAAACTTCTGATTGCGTAATGATTCCAAAATGTGCTCAAAGGGTTCATCTCTCCTGTGAGACAGGGACTAGTAGATATAAAGCATATCCCTCACATAGGAGAGGGATGCCCCCCCGCCCCTTCTTTACAAAAAGAGAACTTTTTCAGCTTCTAAGTGGAGAGGAATTTTAGCTCTTCTGTTGCTACTATAGCTTCTGAATTGTCCCATCTTTTCACTGATATTTGCATCAACAGATATACACAAATGCATTTTTTTCCAGGTGTAGTAACTTGATGAGTAATTACAGCTTTTAAAATGAAATTTGCCAGAAGTTTTCCAAGGAACATAGCTCAAACTGGTTACTGTTCTCCATCTTTTCATCTCTCTTTGGAAAAGCTATGGACTTCCCATCTGAAGACTCAGAAAAACAGATGGATTGAACCATATTAAAAAAATCTTGGTAGCTGAGAGAATAAGAAACGGCAACTTAATTTTCAGAGTTATTTTTGGCTTCTTGTCACAGAAAGCCTCTTATTTTTTGGTAATTTAAATGTGAATCAACTGGAAAACTTAGCATAGGTAACAATTCATGTTTCTGGTATAGTATCTAGGTTTATAAACACTTAAAGAAATCTTATGAGGTTGAAAAGTCTTCATGGAAGTTTCAATTGTGTTCTTTCCTAACAGAGTCTGGCAGAACTAGAAGTACTGTGTAACCACCTATATGAAGGAACAGATCTAGCACAGCGATTGCAAGCTGAGAAGGTACTCTTGGAGCTTATTGATAGCCCAGAATGTCTTAGCCAATGCCAGCTTTTATTAGAACAAGGAACGGTAAGTATCTGAAAGATGTGTTATCCATAAATGTAATCATGGACGTGGAAGCTCACATAGGTTTCTCAGTCATGGGCCATTACCATGTCGGTACAATAAAGGCAAAATGCTTTTCCCTTTTTTGTATATATTCTGTTCCATAAAGGATTCTGGAATTTTTTTCATTTGGAAGTGGTCTTTGTAGAAGTGACAATACCTTGCATTAGAGATACCAGGGACAAAAAGGGAAAGCATCTTAGCTTTCAGTACTTTCAGAAGGGTTGTAATCAGGGGTTGTGTCATCTGTAGGGCAGTGTCGGGACACAGTGTGGTATAACCTGGTGTTTGAACATCACTTTGTTCTTATTTCTAGCTGTTAGCGACAATGAAAAAAAAATTTTATTAAAAAAATCCTTAAACTGCTTATCTGTTGTCTGTTAGTTTAAACCATTCTCTTATCCTCACTTAGTTTCAGTTTTGGTGTTTAATTTTGTGGTTAACTCTAGATAAAAGTGATAGGGGAGTTGATTCTGATTCAGTAGTCCAAGCCAAGTCCAGTATCATTCTTGCTGTGTTTCTCAAATCATTCAAAAAGAGAGAGAAAGAAGAAGAGGAAACACATTGGAAAATATCTTTGATGCAGGGCTGGACCTGTGGTAATGTTCTCATGGTTCTAAATTATGAGGTGATTTAAAAACAGGTTTCGAAACTAAAGAACTCCACTGAATAGTGAAATTACTTTTAGATGAATGGTTTCCATCAAAAGGGATGATATTTTTAGGTCTCCACTATTTTATTAGTGTTTTGTAATTTATGTTTATTTATAATGAAACAAAGATAATACTAAAATACATCTCATGAATTTTTGGTACACTTAACAAACATAACCAAAACCTGATAACCAATCTTGGTTTATTGATTATTTATCACGTTTTGACTTACTGTCCCCGCCTTTAATTAGCCTATTTTTGAATAATATCTTTCGATGTGTTTTTTTGCAGACATCCTATGCTCAGCTTCTAGCAGCAACGTGCCTGTCTAAGCTTGTAAGCAGGGCATCTCCATTACCTATCGAACAAAGGATTGACATTCGTAAGTAACATTTGTGGCTAAAATTTCATTATATTACTGAATCTAAAACTTCATGTTAGCACAGTAACCATTCAGTGGATAGTCTGGTTTTTTTCTCTAGTTCACTCCATTTACCAAGCCTGTTATTCATAAGAGTCATTGTGAGAGAGTAAACATGAAGGTGATTGTGAGCTCTTTCATAACTTCTCTGCAATTAGCTCACAAATAACACTTCCTAGTTTTAAAATTAAAATAAATAAATATGTTAGCTCAGATTACTTCCTATTAAAAAAAATACTATTTTTTCAGGGAAGACTTTGTATTTATTCCACAAGATGCTAAAGAGATTTAGTTCATGTTTGTAAAGGATGAAAGTTGCAGATATTGCTAGTACACCTGCCAGTCACTTACATGTAATATTGCTCATGATCAGCTCTTAACATTTGTAAAAGTTATGCCAGGGCAGGTTCTTACTTGTAGGATTAAGATCCTACAAAATTTCCTTACTTTTTAGGATCCATGTTAAAATCATTGCTATATCCTAAAAGAGTAAGCAAGTATGTGTTAGGTCTTTAATAGTGAAAGGCTTTGCACGAGGAGAGTGCTTTGATTTGGATTTTTAGAAAATCTGCACTGTTGTATCAGTTCTGTGGATAGTAGTACTCCGAAATGCATGGCTGAGAATCCATTTCTTCTGATAAAAGTTTTCAATGTTCTTTTAGGTAAAAATTAACTTTAATCAACCTTAATTTTACACGTTTCAACAGCTTTTGTAACAGGTTAAGTTCCTTCTAGTTAGAGAGGAATTTCTGCAGCTGCAATGTGCATTACCCAAAGGGATGTTCTGGGTTGAACTGAGAACATTCAGTAGGGACTCTTGTCTGGAAAAACTTTTGTGTATCTTGAGTTGGCTGTCAGAGCCTGCTGTTACACAGTGAAATAATCAGTGCCCAGTATATGGGACTGTAATGAAAAATTACTCTGTTTTGCCTGCCAGTGTTCTCTGAATTCACAAACTGTTGTCATATGTGTCCTAGAATAATGATCATGTATGTAATGTGCTTTGTGTTACTAAATGTTTAGCTGTATTTAATGATTTAACGTAACTTACAGTTATTGTGCTAACCATAAGAATATAGATATTTTAAAAAAAATCCATGCCTTAAGTTTCTATTAGAAGCATTTGATTCATTTTCTTTACAGAAGACTTGTGTTGCTGATTTTAAAATGCTTCTTTACAGGAAATTACATTCTGAACTATGTAGCATCTCAACCCAAACTGGCTCCTTTTGTCATCCAAGCTCTTGTTCAAGTCATTGCTAAAATTACAAAATTAGGATGGTTTGAGGTACTAAAAGATCAGCTCATCTTCAGAGACATTATTGCTGATGTAAAAAAATTTTTGCAGGTAGGAAGCAATCGTTCACTTCTGCCATCTTTTTTTCTGTTTGGACCTCTTCATTTTTAGTGATGGGCATGTTATGTCACTTAGTTGTTATACACTTGGGTGGAAAAAGTGTGAAGAGCATTGCTTAAAACAGAAGATGACACTACAATGAAGAACCAGGGCGGGTTTGATACTTGTGTGAGTCTGTGGGTTTTGATGCCTCACAGTATTCATAGTGCTGTCATTTTTTTTGTTGGTTTTCTCTTTCCAAAGCCTGTTTTCATAGTGTGGTTGTAAAACACCAGCCCCTATTGTCAAACCATTCTATTTAATGCCTTAATTTTTTTCAACTGATGTGGAGATACATTTCTGATAGAGTTAGCTCCAGTTACCTGGTTAGAAACACTGGTACTGCACCATCTGAAGAGTATGACTGTCAAATGTTTTAAAGCATGAGTCTGATTGATTGTGATTCTTGTAATAATGACTGCTAAAACTGTGCTAAACTGTTCAGTTCTAGAACTAGTTCAAATGTATTTTTTCAAGTGCCTGTCATGGAGGGTTGATCAAAAAGATACCTTTATAAACTATTTGTTGGAGTGTTCGCTGTTATGGTCTTACGTTGTTGCTTTTCTGTATAAGCAGTGGGACTTCACCTGCGCTTCAGTTTTTAGCAGAAATCACTAGATACCGCTGCTTCTGAAGTTACTGAGGAAAGCTGGTGTAAAGATAGAACTGGGGTACACAAAATTGCAAGACACTATATATTTGTTGTGTGGTTGTGGTCCTTGTTTGCCCCATTCCTTTTTCACTTTATGAGAAATTAATGATTCATCTTTGTGTGCATGGGTACCTTGTGCATTAGATAACCTGTATATACGTATGTTCTCTCTCCATACGTGTAAAGAGGAGTGAAAGGAAAAGAAAAAAAAAAAGACATTCTGTCTCTCCTAGGATTATGGTGTACAATATAGGGAGATAGGTAATAAATTTGGAGTGTTTTTATAACTTCAGCATAGGTATTTAAATCTAGCCTATCACAAAAATTATAGGTAGGGATTATGCATTCTAGGTAGGGATATGGGGAAGTTTGGGACAAAAGATCATTCATCTTCCCTCTCCAGTAACTGGATGAGGCAGGAGTGTTCTTGTTTTACGTTTCCTTCCACGTTGTTTCCTGTTCCCCCGCTGCATTGGTCACTGTTACAAGGAAGATGCGTTACAGGATAGAGAGGTGCTCTTGGTACATAGTATTTGAAAATTTGAAATAATTTCTCCTAATGTCAGATTGCAATCATTTGCTATGGACTGTTCACTATGCAAATTTACATGTCAAATCTAGAGCAAGTACTGTCAGACACAGTGGCTAAAGATATACAGCATCTTCAGCGAAGTAAGTTTGGAGAAAGTGATTGGATGTCATGGGTTATTAGCCAGGCTTGGTTATTTCATGCATTTAATATGAATAAAAAGGTTCTTAAAAATTTTTCTGGGAGGTGGCTAATCTGCCTAAAAAGTTAATACAGATTTCTGAGTGTCAGTGTGAACATAAAGCCTAGTACTTATTTTGAGAAAAAAAAATCAGAAAATTTAAGCTATTTGGAGATTTACTTCCGAAATGATCCGTTGTGTCTGTACGTGATCCTGGCAACTCAACAAGAAAATATTAAGTTAACAGTTTATGTTTCTTGACAATTAGTTTCTCATTTGTTTTTCAGTCTTACTTTGTTTATAATACTGTTCAAGTTAATGTACTTTTTGAGTTACATTGGGAATGTCTAATAAAAGATAAGTTGCAATATTCTGTTTATTAAAAACAAACTCTAGTATACTTCTCCACCATTTTGCAGTTATTTTTATGAATGTACTGTAATTGGATTTTGCATTTATTATTAAAATGATTGCAGTGTGACTCTTTAGTATGTAGCTCATTAAAACCAGAGATTTAAATACAAAATTTAGCTTCTTAAGAGATTTCTTTAGTTAAATTAAGAATTCCTGTAGAAAAGAAAATTAAGCCATAGATCTACTAGCGAATTAAATTTTAGATAAAAATTGAAAAAATAATCCCTAAACTATACTAATGTATGTTAATAATTAGCGTATGGTAGTTTCAAATACATATGCATTAGCATTCCAGATTGAAGTTCATCCAGTGTGATTTAATATAGCAAAAGGGATTAGCAGCTAGGTCTGCAGTTCTGTTCCCGACTCCTCCATAATTCATCACGCAGCCTTTCACACCTGTGAAAAAGGGGAGGTTGCATTTTCCATTCTTGCAGGTTTGTGTGATCTAAGGAACATTCATATAGACTATTTTAAGAATTTGAAATGTAAAAGAAAGTTTTGTCCAAATGACAGTATATCGTCAGTCTTACTGAATGAAGATAGGGCAACAATATAAATTTTGCCTGAGGGTTCTGTGAAATTTTCACTTTTTATTTGCTTTGGTGCAAGTGATAATACAAATTAGATGACACTGAGAAGTTAGGCCCCTTGGTAAGTGGCCAGATTCTTCATTAGTTGAACTTTGCGTGATTTTCAGAGTTGTGAAAATGAGTGTGGTTGTGACAGATATCAGGAAAATTTTGAGAAGGATGACATTGCTTTTTGGACACCAGGAGTGCTGACCCTGCAAACTGCAGCTGTGAAAGTAGACATAGAGATCTTCCCCCGACTCAATGGCAAGACCTAATTGCAGTTAATTTTAATTGTTTTTAACAAAGCAGATGTAATTTTTCTATAAATGTTTTGTAGTAATTCAGTGAAGACAGCTAAATTTTAATAATTAAATGCAAAATTCTGCATTGTATCTGAATTGCGATACGTTCCAAGGAACTTAAATACTCATGATCAGATCGCACCCTCGGATGCAAATATTTGACAGCTACTGCTTCACTTTTTAGACACAAGTTCTCAGAGATGGAATATATAATCAATTCAAACCAATGCATTGTATACTCCTGTGGAGGGAAGAGAATTAGGTTTTTTCGATAGGTAGCATTTAGAAACTTCTTTTTTTTTCCTGAGAGTGCCCTGTGATCTTTTTTCATCCATGCACAGCTTAATTTTTTTAAACGGCTTGAATTTCATGTGGCTTGCCTTACTGGTTCTAGAATACTGAACAGACCTTTGAGAAATGTGTAATAGTGAATTTCTAGATTGCGGTTACTTAGAGTTGATTTTCAGACAGGTTTTTGTTATCATACAATTCTTAAAATTTATGATGAGGGGTTTTTTTCCAGAGCTAATTAGAGAGTTTAAAGGTCTAGTTCTATTAATATTGATAGAATGTGTCATGAAAGCCTTCAAACAGCTTAGGATCTCTCAGCCTAAAAATTCCTCTTGATTCTAGAAATGTTGAAAAATTTTAAATACGAGCTGTGATGTTTGAGCAATCCTGTCTTTTTTTTTTTCTATAGGGCACTGTGGACCATTATATAATAGGAGTAATGATTCTCTCAGAACTGACTCAGGAAATGAATCTAGTAAGAACGTTTGTTTTTTTTCCTTCTGCAAGGGATGTACATATTGCCGATAAAGCAGTGTGTTGAATGTTTCTATCCTTCATAAAAATGGTTGGAGAAACATTTCTTAGACATGAAGGGATTAACACACCTTTCTCCCCTACCAAAATATGTAGAGAGACAAGAAATTCTTAGTGCAGAGACTCTACCTGTACCAGATACATACCATATCTGATACGGGGTAAAGTTTTTCTCGTCATAGTCACTAGAACTAGTAAAGCAAAGCGAATGATCAACTTCATCAATTGTATTTCTGCTGATGGTTTTCTTTTGCCTATATCTTAACCCAAGGAAATGCCTCAGACCTTTCCATCCAGAAAGAGAGACAACCTTGAAGGGAAAAAAGGAGGCGCTTCAGGAAGCTGTCAAGATCTATATTTAGTGCTGGACCATAGTTTTCATTTCTAGTGTCAAATAGTTAATCTGCCAGATATACCTGTCACCTAGTTTGAGCAAAGAAGGGAGCATTGTTTATTATGTCCTAACTTTTCTTAGGTTGATTATTCAAGACCTTCAGCAAAACATCGTAAAATAGCTACCTCATTCCGTGACACCTCTCTAAAGGACATACTGATGCTTGCGTGCTCTCTTTTGAAGGAGGTGAGGCTCTTTGTAATTGAACCTAAATTGTTAACATCATAATTGTCCCAGTTTCAGTCCTTAATATTTTTGGAGTTGATGAATTCAGTACTTCAGTGGATTACGTGGCACCCGGTTAAGCTCAAGTGACCAAAAAGTGTTCAAAGACAAAAATTCCAGTCGTCTTCCCTCCATGTCTCTCTTGCTCTCTGTCAATCTTTCTCTCTATGCCATCACTCTGTCTTTCTATCTTGCTGTAAAGGATTAACTATCTAAATTCTGAGCTTGTCTTCTTTTTTGATGTTTTTCTTAATTTAATTGTATCTCAGTTTTGCTGGGCCTACCATCTCAGTATTTGCTAAAGGAATCATTTATTAAACTAGCAGCGACCAAGAAGACAAATTCTCTATCTTGTGGTATGCAGTGCAGTCAAATCTGGCCAAGGTGTTTTCCTCCTTCAATAGTTCCCTTATCCTCTCTGTAACATTTTGGGGTAATTCAGGCTGCAGCCTCTCAGGAGCCTTGACAGGAGATGGTGAAGAACAGCATGCTGTAAGCTAGGTCTCCCAGCACCAGGTAGGTTGAACTGAGATCAAAGCTGAAATTTGCACTTTCCATTTTGTGCTGATCAAGGCCTTCCATGGCGGTAGAAGTGGCACCGTGAGGTACCATTCTACTTCTTTTAAGCTCAAGCAACTCTTTGCTTTTGAGAGCAGCTTATTTTTTAAATGTTGGCTGATTGCTATTCTTTGACTTACTTGAGAGTGCTGGTTTATTCAGTTTTTCTGAAAACCAAATGAATTAGGTATTGAAATTTGGACACAGCCATTTAAGCTAGGAATTTAAACACTCACACATCACTGAGTCAGTAGATAATGGTAGTGATTACATTTTGGCTAAAAGTATAATTCTCAAGGTTGACGTATGTGATTGAGGTACTGCTGTAAAAAACGAGATAAACTGTATTAACTTAAATTTCTTTCACAGTATGTTTTTAGTCTAACTAGCATGTTTTACCTCACATTTGCAATAAGTTTAAAGGGCGCATGTGGTCAGCTACCAGTGCTCAGGTGACAAGCAGTATATTTTTTTAATATATAGAGCAATTAAATACTGTGTAACCCTCACCTCTAAAGAGGGAGTGCTCTGCTAATGTACACAGGATGTTTTAAATCAGTGTTGGAATTGCATATTAATGGAGAAATCATATATAATTTAAAAGAAGAATGGGATATTTTTGGAAGAATCTTCTTAGATATAGTAAACCCCCTTACACATCAAAACAATGAATGTATTTGTGAGAACGTGTATCCTGCAGCAGCCACTTCTAGCTTTCTTCAAGTTTGGCTGGTCTACAGGTACTTCTTTAGTCTCTCATATGTTGAAAGGTTTGTCTAAATGACATCACACAGATTTCTAGACAGAAATCTAAGAAAATTATAATTAGTGTCTTTATAATGCCAGCTTTAGTATGGGAAGCTGGTTTTAGAAATGTTTCAGTGTCTATAATACACTCAAAAATACACTCAACTAACAAATGTGGAATCACCAAAATAATTCCAAGAGTTTAAAAGTTACAGAGAGGATTGGTGGCAAAACAGTTTATGTTTGTACAAGATGTTCAGAAATTCAATGTTGATTTCAAAGCCGAATTCATAATTTAGTGTCAATTGTAATGTGGTGCAACAGTTATCATCAAGTTAATGAGGCATCTAATGACACACAGTTGATTTTAATTCCTATCATCTGAATTTTAAAACTTTTTGTTAATAAACTTGAGAGATGTGACTTTGAGTCTAAATAAGGAGCAGATGAACTAGATAAAGTTGTTGCATTTGCATTTATTTTATTGTTTTTCTAAACAAAATTACACATCAATGACTAATGAATTTGAGTTTTGTTTTCAGTGCCTCAATATTGTGTGTGTAATCTTGAGGTAGTAATTTCTTTAAGATAAAATGTTATTTAAATTATTATAATTCCAGAAGGGGATCGATAAAAACGTGTTCTTACGCACAGTATGTTGAATATAGACTTCCAAATCCCAACAGCTTGTTTTGCTTACAAAGTACCTCTTTATTCTGACACTACAGGGGTTATAAAGCAGTGGAGACACTGACAGCTGTATTTATACAGGTGTTGTAAATAGCTACATTCAGATTACAGGCTGTTCATTTCATTGTTTTTTAATGCCAGGTTTTTCTAGACTTGCCGAAGGAACAGCCTTTGAGTATGCATACTGTGAAACTCATACTGTTCAGCAGCCTGGACATCAAACTGAAAAATAACCTATGGTTGAGATATTTTTTACCCATGTGATGTATATGGTGTATATTCCATGCTGGTCTGGAGTAACTGAAAAACATGAAACTTACAGTTTAATTTTTGCAGTGAACATTAGCACTGTTTTAACAGACAGTATCAGTGACATGCTGAGATTTACCTGTAAGTATTTTATGCAAAAGGATTATTTCACCAGGCTTTTAAAAATTATAAGTCTGGAAGCTTTAGCTAGACAGGGAAGATGTCTCTGAGGTGGTAATAACGGTTTTCCCCTTGCCTCTAAGGAAAGACAATACCTTTTATTGTTGAAGGGTTTATTTTTCTCTTAGTATGTGTTCTCTTGCTCTGAACTTTGCAGTTTTATACCCAAACATTCTCCTTTTCAAAAAATGTTTTTAAAGCATGTTCTGTGCAGGTGACCTAACAAGATTTCTTTTCTCCTTAGCTCTTGGCAAAACCTTTAACCCTTCAGGACCAACGGCAACAAAGTCTAGCAATGCAACTTTTGAAGCTTGTATTAAACTGTCTTAGTTTTGATTTCATTGGAAATTCAGCTGATGAATCTGCAGATGACCTATGCACAGTGCAGATTCCAACAAACTGGAGAACAAGTAAGAAAGGATCATAACTGTTAGTAGTCTGAAGTCCATACCCAGTGGATTGTGTAACTTCTCTTGTCACAATACTTGCAAATACAAAATAATTTTTAATGTGGAGTAAGAGTTTTTTGCTGGTGAGTTATTGGTAAACCTCTTCTGCTATTTCTCTCACACTTTTCCTGTTGTTATTTTTACAGACAGAAATCATAAATGTGGTCTATAACATATATATTCACAGTAAATCAAATTATTTTAATTAGACACTGAATAGTACTCTCATCCCTGGCCTATGAACACCTTGAAGAGGTACATCATTCGTAGCGTGTCTGTTTTCTCTTGTTTTCTTCCTGATGAGAAAACTGTGAATTTTTTTTAGTGTGCTTGTTTGCTCTAGTATGGGAGCTTGTTAATGAAGGCAGCAGAAGGATTGCATCTTGGTTCTTAGACTCTAGAGGTTTGACTTCCTGGGCTTATACAGTGCAGATGGCGGTCTAGTATAAATATGTCCAAGCTAGCTTTAATGAAATTACCTTGGGTAATGGACGCAGTTTAGCACTAGCAGCATGGAGCTCCTTGTAGGCTAATTTATCCTGCTTCTTGGCAAAATAAATGAGCCTGGTTGGAAGTCTGTAACGTCTAGCTAAAGCAGCTACACAGTTTCCCATACCCAAGATGGGAGGTTTAAATCTGGCTTACCTGTATAGCGTGACACTCTGTAGTGTTTCATATTCCTCCTTATTTCAGCAATACTATTCTTCATCATTTTCCATGCATAACTCCATTCCTTCTCCATTAATGTCCAGTAGCCTCTAATCGCAGTATGAGGGATGAATAATAGAATCATTTAGGTTGGCAAAGACCTTCAAGATCATCGAGTTCACCCGTAAACCTAACACTGAAGAGCAATAATATAGGGCAAGCAGGGGAGTACTGACAAAAGGCTTTATTTGGGCAAGTGACAGTAATTTCCCAAGACCCCCTAGGAAGGAGATGGGGATAGGTTTTCCCAGGATTTTAGTTTACATACTTTAAATTGTCCATGGAGGGATCTCCCTTTAATCATTAAACACAAAGAGTGCCTAAGGAGATTAACCTTTCTTACGTGATGCTTTATTTTATACAAGTCTTCATATAATATAATGCTTATAAATGGAACACCTTCGAAACGTTACTTAATTTGTGGGATTACTTAATTATGAATTATTGGTGAACTTTTTCTACCCTGTTGTTACCCCTTCATAAAATAGGGTAATGTTCGTTTGATCTGATTCCACAGTGAATTGGTAACTCAGTGTTTCAAGTATTTTTTTCTGTTTATCAGTCTGTAGACTTCAGGATAGTCTGTGGAACTTTTGTTAAAAACTTTGTTTAAATACAGACTAAACTAATCCTTAGTATCTGGAGCCTTTCTTGTCTTAATGTACTACTGTAGTAACCTGAAGAAATCAGTATACCTTCATCTATTCCAGAAGAGTGTTCTATAAGCAACTAACAAAGTATTGCATCATCTGCAGTTTAAGGGAAGTATTCTTTATGAGCTATAGGATAGATTAAATGTGATAAAAAGAGAATAGTGCTTTGTTTAATATTGTACAATGAACTAAATAATGCATCTATTCATAGTTTATTCTCAACTACAGTGATATCTCACTCTGTTTTTGTTAAAAAGATGATTCTATTAAAGTAAAGATACTTAATTTTTGCTTGTAGAGAGTGATAAAACCAACTTATCTTTTTCCGTAGTCTTCCTGGAGCCAGAGACCTTGGACCTGTTTTTTGATTTGTATCATTCCCTTCCACCAATGCTGTCTCAGTTAGTAAGTGACATGTAGTGATTTAAACTCAAGTAATTATGGAAAATAGTCTTTTTACATCTATACTTTGCCCAAAAGACCCTGTTTTATTCTATGCATTAGCATGTTATGAGTCCCCTGGCTCAGTGCCCAGCCATGATGTCTTTTCTTTGAACTTCAGCACCAGTTTTCACTTCTGAATCTGAAAGCATTCAAATCCTTCCTCCCTCAATTCAGCACTACTCAGCCACATAGAAAACATCCGCCTAATTATTTTGATGAAGTCAGAAGCTGTTGTAAAAGGGAATTTTAAAACTAAGCCATATTTGTGTTCAGTGATCATATAGGCATTGCTGCAAAAATAATCTTCAGCATTCCACAGTAGTTCTGTGGGATGTACTACAGACAGCGGTAGGTTGGATTGCTCCAAACATTGAGATGATTATTCTGAAAGTTTAAATTTTTTTAATCTTACAGTATTTTTTTTATTCTTCAGGCACTTTCTTGTTTAGTTCAGTTTGCTTCTACAAGGAGATCTTTATTCAGCAATCCAGAACGTGCCAAATATCTTGGTAATCTAATCAAAGGAGTGAAACAAATACTTGAAAATCCACAGGTATCTTTTTATTTTTCATTTTATTTATTTGAAATGCTGAAACAGCTGTGGATTTGTTTTTCCAATTACAGTCTTCATTAATTTACTGAATCTAGCAAAACCACTTTCAGCCAGACATCTGTTTGCTTTGATTTTTCTATTCAAAACAAAGCAAAACCCCTATGCAAATAAAATTGTCACCCAGTTAGCGATAGTGCTCATAAAATTTCTATTAGATTAAGCTGTTAACTTTAAAAAATGTGCTTCTTCAAATTTAGGGTTTGTCTGATCCAGGTAATTACCATGAATTCTGTCGATTTTTGGCTCGGCTAAAGACGAACTATCAACTAGGAGAGCTGGTAATGGTGAAAGATTACCCAGAAGTCATCCAACTTATAGCAAATTTTACTATTACTAGCCTACAGGTAAGAATATATACAGAAGTGTTCTCTTTTCTTTAACTCTTGAATGACAGAGGACTGATCCTGGTTCTCTGTGTTGGTGTTTTTTGAGGAGGTGGTGAGGCTTGTCTTTACGTAAAAATATATTTTGTCAGTGATGTAACTCAGATTTCTAAATTCTCTAGAACTGGTTCCCACTCTTCCTGTGAAGTTTTGTAATGGGAGCAGATTTAAAGAAGAAAATGACAACTGAAGTAGGAGATAGATGGATGTTAACCCTCCAGCCTTAGTCCTCACCCTCAAAAAAAAAAAAAATCCAACAAACTAAACCCTTTATCCAACCCTAAAATACTTATACCTGTGCTCCCATGTAAACTTCGAAGTGCCTACACTGACTAGGTTCTTTAGTTCTGCTTTTGTGCATATATATATGTGTGTACACACACACATGTGCGCACGCGCGCCTATATCCTGAGCTACTGAGTGCAAAGTTCCCACCTGAGCTGGATTCAGAAGCTATGTGGAATAATGTCTAAATTTTTGAGGGACCCACGTGTGTATGAGAACGATGCATATCGCAGGATCAAGATTCTCACAGTGTTAAAAATTTTACAGATTTATTTTTGAAACTCACCAAGATAAAGGCGTGCACACTGTTTGAGCAATACTGCAATTGTTATTTTAGCATTTCCTCCGGAGTCTTTTCTCTGGTCTTCAGAATAACAGCTGAAGATAGTAACCTTTAGGAGAAGATTTTGACCTTTGAATACCTGAGTTGCCAATGGCAGCTCCATAAGCTTGGAAAAGAAAGTGAGATGCATTTCTGTTCTTTACATTTCCTTTTAGGTGGCTCAAGACAGTTTCCCACTCAACATTTAGGATTTTTGAATGGCCCTTTTATAGCACTTAAATCTCACCATGCGCTGTTGTCATGGTTTAACCCCAACCAGTGACTCAGCACCACACAGCCGCTCACTCACTCCCCCCAGTGGGATGGGGGAGAGAATTGGAAGATTAAAAGTGAGAAAACTCGTGGGTTGAGATAAAGACAGTTTAATAACTGAAATAAAATAAAATAGTAATAATAGCAACAACTAAAACATCAGTGCGTTTTCAACATTATTCTCATACTAAATCGCAAATGCAGCACTATACCAGCTACTAGGAAGAAAATTAACTCTGTCCCAGCTGAAACCAGGACAACTGTGTAAGAATCTAGGTCTAGCTCTGAGTTTCAAATCGTGGATTTCACTTGAAGGAGGCGAGTGTGCCTACAAGTAGTTCTGGATCTACTCTAGAATGTGTGCCATAGCATGTCTCCGTTCTGACTGGGTCCTTCAGTAGTTATGTGAATGAACAAGACTACTTAAGATAAAAGCATCATGTTTCGCAACTAAAATTTCACACTGGGATGCTTTAACAGAAGTATGTTTTGTTTTCTTATAGCACTGGGAGTTCGCTCCAAATAGTGTTCATTATTTGCTAACTCTGTGGCAGAGAATGGTAGCATCTGTACCTTTTGTGAAAACGGCAGAACCCCACCTCTTAGATACATATGCACCTGAGATAACAAAAGCTTATATTACTTCTAGACTGGAATGTGTTCCTGTAGTTATAAGGTAAACTTGTAATTGCAACTTTAAAACTGTAATATAGAATGTTTAATTTTCTGATCTGTTGGCATATTATATTTTGGTTATGTTTAAAATCTAAGTACAGTGGTTCTGATTACCATGGTGATTTCTTTAGATTATCTTAATTGGCTGATATCATTTTACTCCTTTTGCTTATTAAATCCAGGCCAAAATCAAATGTAAATTGTAATTGTTTTTCCTCTCACAGGCCTTTGTGTTTTGAAAAAAGCCTATTCTCCCCTCCCCCCTGCCTTTTTTTAAGACTGTCTAAATTAACTATCTTGTTCAGCTGTGACGTGTTTTCTCAATGAGTCACTTTCTAGGGCCATGGAGGGTAGAGTAATGGGGGAAAGCAGAATGAACGCCACGCACAAGAAAGGGTGAGACCGAATAGAAAGAGCTAGAGAGTGGCAAGATTGAAATTGGCCGATTTAAAATTTCTTAGTTCAAATCTTCTTTTTAATAGTTTAAGTAAATGACCTTATAGTCCACACTATAATATAGTAAATAAGAAAAAAGTGTTTAGATTGCTGTAAGGATTTAATTTTCTCCAAGGGCTTTTATGAATTCCTGCTGGTAGGGTCTCCTGTCAGACTGCGGGACTGCAGAACAAGCTACATCTGCTTTTCCTTTCCAATTTTACGTTACTGAGATGATGTCATTTGTTCAGTTTGTGTGAGAAAGTGCAACTTCACTTTTGTTGTCCTTTTGTCTCATCTTAGCCAAAATCTCATGTCTGCAAATTATGTAATCTGTCGTCTTACTGTTTAGTGACTAAGCTGTAGTTGGTGTTATTTGCCTTAGGTTATCACCACAGGTATGTTAAAGGCTGACTTCCTAATGGTTCAAAATCGTAAGCTTCTCTCTCATTGTCTCAGGAACAAGAATTAATAGTACCTAGGGGAGCTTCCAGTGTTCCAGTGCTAGGACAGGGAAGGACAAGCAGGTGATTGCAGGTGCAGTCAGTTTTCCTGGGCCTTCTCTCAACCAGCCTACACCTCTTTTGGCATTTTTAAGTTATCTTATCTTCTCTGTTCAGCTTTTCTGTAATGGAATCTCAGGGTTGAACCTTCATGTCTCAGCTTTATTCTCTACTGGGTGCTACATTCTATATCAGCTTCTGGACTTGAAGCACTCAGTAGGGCTGAGCTTCTGTGTCACACCATCTGGCATGACCAGCTCCACTGAAATGTGCTGTTGTCTTCATCAGCATCACTGTCAGCACTGAAAATTCAGTTTCTGTGTTTGGCACTGATGAGAGATTCTTCTGAATGTCCTTGTTAAGTTATGGAGGAGTAAGCTTTCTGATCTGTGAAAAAAGCCAACAGGGAGAAGATGAGGAAAGTACTGATCTTCTCTTCTACCAGTGTGTATCATTCTTAAGACGGTCTTGGTAATGCTGTTGGCATGTATCTGTTCCTAGCTCTAAGGGATTTGTGGACCACTGTGGTATTGTCTTATTCTCTTATGTGATGAAGATCCTCAGTTGTGGCATTTCTGTAGACAGCAATATCAAATGTAGACTTTAATATCAAACGTCCAGACCATTCTTGAGAAACATGGGGTGTCTGGGAGCTGATTTCATAAGACTTCTTCCGTTTGCTCCAAGGAAATTAACTGATACCTTTGCAAACAAATCCTGTTTTCTGGAGTGACTATTTTTCTTAGAAACCAGTGTAGTCGATAACACCCTCCATTCAGGAGCTATCCAGCTGGTCCTTCAGACAGAGAAAGAAGTGTCTTGGAACAATGGAAGGAAAGTCACTTTTGCCCTTTTGGGGGGTTCGAATAGCTATTCTCTCTTTTGAGTAAAGGTGAGTGAGGAACTAATGATTCTTCTACAAAGGGTCTGCAAGAGGATGCTTTTCTACAAACTAGAAAGAGAACTTTTATTTCAAATATTTGCAAATACCTGAGGTCTGTTTCAGCCCATCTTGAACATTAGGATTTTCAGCCTGTGTATATCTTTGAAAGTTTGGATGTTAGCACTGTTGGCTTTGTTAGCTTTTTGAGGGTTATCTTTATCTGTAGATTGTTTGTTGCCTGTGCAACAAAAGGGCAACCTTCTGATGAATAAACCTTTCCTATTATGATTTGTGTAATGAGTATAGCTACCCTTTATGGCAAGAGCTGTTGGTCTCTCTGTTATAGGGCGACCCTATTCCATAGGGTCACAGCTTGTTTACAGCAGAATAAAATAAAGATTTATAAAGCAGTTGCTTGGAATTTTACTGAAGCTTGCTTGTTGGCTTTGGTATCATGGTCTTGTGCTTAATTTGATGAACATGCAAAATCCATTTCTACTAAGTATTCCATTCTTTCCTCCCATCATCCTCTGAGAAAGATGCTGCTTATTAATACTCTGTTCAGGCACAGTGGACCTTAGTTCTTCAGGATTTACCTTTTTGTGTTCATACTGCCAACCTCATCTACTCTTTTCCTTGCTTTTTGAAATGTGCGTTAAGAGGAAGGCACAAATAGTATACTGTTCTGTGTTTGTGTGGATGTGTATGGGTACGTGTATAAATAAAATGGGATCTTATGTCTGCCTGTGGTATTCACCAGCTGCTAAGGCTTCTGCAGTTCAGCAGTTCAGTGACAGCGGTTCAAGATCTGAATGGGAAAACAGCATCAGCTTTTAAGCAATAGTGGCTAAGTGGTTACTTTTTATCTCTATTCCAGAGATGGCTTAGAAGATCCACTGGATGATACAGCTACAGTTTTCCAACAGCTGGAGCAACTGTGCACAGTTAGCAGGTGTGAATATGAAAAGACCTGTACACTTCTTGTACAGTTGTTTGACCAAAATGCACAAAACTACCAAAAACTATTGCACTCTTCTAGTAGGAATCCATTAGAAATCACAGTCCAGGAAGGTTAGTATGTAGTTTAATTTTTAAACTGTGTTTTATGTGCCAATAACCGTATGCTTGCATATGAAGAAGAGTGATGATCTTATGGCAGATAGACCTAGACCTAGGAATTAATGATTCGAGTCACCTTGCACCACAGTTTCACTAGTTGTCTTTGTATTAAATAGGATACATTGGCAGTTGATGTGTTTGTTTTAACATCTTGTTCCATCTTTAGAATATAGGCATGAGAGCTGTAAAAACTTTTAATTTCTGAAAATCAACATTTTAGTGCCTCAGGTGCCCTCATGGGAACCAGCTGCAACTTGATGAACATTTTTTGAAAATGAAGATGTTAACTTTCGTTCTTCTTACATTTATATGTCTGTAAAAATGAATGTAACATTAAAAACTTTATTTTATATAGCTCTGTTAAGATGAATTTCCTAATTTTCAAGAAACTCAAGTTATTTATCGTAGTGTAAGTTGTAAAAATAATAAGTACTTTTTATGTTTTTTTTTTTTCATATACCTATTTTGGTCCGCTCTGTCTCACTTAAACTGTCTTTATAACTACTGGCTCTTTCCTAATATAGTTATCTTGGCTGTTGCATCTTTACATGGATAAATGGTGTTGTTTTGAAAAGGTGAGACAGGTTACTGCATAATACAGCTGTTTCTTTGCATGCTGTTAAATGTTTGTGATTTATTTTGCTGTTCTTTTGTTGACAGTTTGAATATGCTGATTTTCTTCTATGTAGGACCCATTTTTTCACTAATTTATATAAGACCTCCTACTTATCTTTTTTATTAATTCTGCATTCTTCCATGCACCTATCAACTTTTATTTGGCAGAACTTTCATTAATGACCTGGTTTCATTGACCAGCTGCAGTCTGAATTTATACTCCATTCCCCAGTCCTGGGGGGCCAAAGGGAAACAATCAGCTGGAGTCTTTCAGTGTCAGTGCTCTGGGGATTGCCGTTATGCGTTAGAAAACATTTGACGCGGTTTAAATATTGTGTTTCTTTTCTGCAAACTAAACATTTGTGCTCATATTGAACAATAACTGTTATATCCCCTAGATATACATAGTTAAATTTAGATGTTTAATGGCTTTTAATGTTCCAAAATAAGTTAATGTAATATTAAGATCTCATTTTATTATGCTGTCTTGCTCTCTGTATCAATAGTGATGCGGTCATGGTTTACTAAAACAATAATCCCCAAGAAATGGGTCATTAACAGTAGTTAATGATTACTTGTGATCTATGGTAATGACTGATTTCTTTGGGATTATTGCTGTTATAAACCATAATTACAGATTATTACAGCAATAATTATTTTCTAAAAGAAAAGATGTTGTCTGGCTCAGTAATTGCAAAAGCAAATGCACTGAAAATTTTAAATAGTGAAGGTATAAAAGAGGGAAAGAAGTCATACCTATTAATTGGTATTGTGCTAAGAGAAGAGGGCTATCATCAAAAAAAAACCCTATGTACTTAAAAATGAGCTACTGCAATTTGTAAAAAGGAAGACAGGTTTTTATTTTAAAAAAGATTATTGGCCAAAGTGGTGGCTCTGCACTTTGAACCAGCTAGCACCACTTCACAATTGCCTTTTGATACCATCTTCAAATGGCCATTCTTCAGTAGCTGTTAATGCTAAATTCGTTTCAGCAATGTCTGTTCTCCTAGACGCGTCAGCTCCGTGGTGTTTTGCTAATGATGTTGCAATCTTAGTGTCCTAAATTAACAGCTGTTTGTACTGCAATGTGCAGTGTGTCTGATGGGGCTTTCCTTGCAAGTGTCCTGTTTGTGAAGAAGCACAGGCCTTGAAACAGGGAAATATGTTGGTTGTAGGACAGCTGATACTGTCCCTCCAGATTATTAGGAATGAAACAGGAACAATATGAGAAGATATTTGGAAGTCTTCCTCGTGTATCTTGTCTTGTCTCAAAAGTCAACACTTGTCCCCTGTCACAATGTGTTTTCTGTTACAGATCTCAGACTGTATTACATATTCATGTGGTATTTTTTTTAAAGTAAGACTGAGATTTAAGATAAACCTGAATGCTTTCCTGTCCTTGTGTTGAAATCAGCTGCATGTTATGCCATACTCTGCATTTTTTCGTGTATATTTGATCTCAGCATCTTTTTTATGTATAGAACACCCTGTACTATACACCTCTGACTAAAACAGAATTGCTTACCATGTGTAGTCACCAGATTCAGGCCATAAGGATACTGGACCACCTAAGAACTATTAATCATTCCTGGTTGAAGGAGCTTGGGAAGTAGAGCATTCAGTGCTATCTCAGTTCTGCGTTTCTCAAAATACAACAATGCAAAACATGAGGGAAATTAAGTGAAGTTTAGTGTTATGGAGATGGAGACTAGTTTCTCAGAGGTTTGATACAAACATGAAATAAAACCTCAAGACTTTTGGTAGATACGGTGCATGTCCTGATATGTACGTAGAAAGATCCAAAATAAAAGGGTGTTTTACGGTCATAATGTGACCTCATTTGTTTATCTGTAGTTTATCTTTTATGTTAAACTTCAAAATGTGTTCAGAAGCCACTTTATTCATGAGGGTATTGTCTTCACCCTTGTCGTCACTTGGTAAAATCCTACTCATGAGGGCAAGGCATCTTCTAGTTTATATAAATATCTCACTCACAGAGAAGCCTTGTTTGTAACTTGATTTAACTTACATGGAAACTCCTTCAAGTTGTCTTTGTTGTGTTGTTATTTTCAAGCAATTAATTTTAATTTATTACAAAGTATATTTTGCCAAATGAAGATGGAGTCTAAAAGTAGCTTTGCTGTTCTATAGTCTCAGGGCATTTCAGCTTAGGAAGAAACCTTGAGCGGTATCCTGAAGTTTTAACAGGTCTATATGTTACTTTGCTATTCAGGTCTTGGTTTTGATCTTACTTTAGGGAAAAATACTGCATCTTTCCTGAGAAAGGATACCATTAGTTACTGGATTCACAGCTTAAAAAACTGAAGTAGGAATCTGCGTCGCTTGAGTAGGTATCAGTAGGTCAAATTTAAAGATATTCCACCAGGTTTTGCAACATGGCAATGATTTTCCAGCAGAGAGGCCAAAAGAATTCCCCTAAGTTCAGTGTTTGTAAACTTAAGAGTTCCATGTTTATAAAGCAGGATTTCAGTATTTGAAAGTCTGTACACAAAATACACTACATACACAAACTCAAGGGGGTTTTTTTGGAACGTTAGCTTTACAGAAATTATCATCCTTACATTGTACTTTACTTGATAAGGACTTTGCCAGTGGATCCTGTAAGTGCTTTAGTGGAACCTGACAGCTAAATAACCTGGAAGATGGGAAGGCATGACAGCATGGCTTGAAATGGCTGAGCTCTGTCTTTCAAACTCTCTTAGAAAACGGCCCACACAGACTTTCAAAACTACGTGGTAGTTCACAAACTCTTCTTGAAGAATATATCTGACTTATGCCATAACTATTTTATGTGCAAATCACTTTAGATGGTAGTTTAATATTACAAAGAATTCTTTATTTGAAATAGAACTAAGAAACAAGTAGATTGTAGTAAGTCTCACATCTACTTTTCATAGCATTAGGAAGTAATTAACAGCCCTGCTGTAGAAAAAACTGTTCCATGCCTTGAAGTAACTTGTGGCAGACAAGTGAGGATACTAGATTAATTGTATATCTAATCTTACCAGGCTGAGTTTGCTTAATTTATATTTTACGTTAATTCTTTTGTGTTTTATTTATAAGCATGTCCGGGTTAATAGGCTGTTCTAGTATATCTGTCAGTTCTGCTCAGGATTTTTTGTTAGTTGATTTGTCTGAGTAGGTTTTAAATCTGGTAAAGGGAGAAACCTAACCATTCTCTTGACAGCGTTCCACAGTCCGATACCTTATAGAACTGCCGATACCTTACGGAACTGTATTGTACTAGCATAATCGTTTATAATCATTAATGGTTCTTCTTTCTTTTTTATGTTAGGACGTCTGGCATGGCTTGTCTATTTTGTGGGTACTTTTGTGGGAGGACGATTAACATACACTAGTACTGATGAACACGATGCCATGGATGGAGAATTATCCTGTCGGTAAGTATTGCTTGTTTTGAATTGTTTATTTTGATTTTTTTTTAAATTATGTTTAGTATCAGCAGATATTTTGAATTTAAATGTCTCAAATTTTGTCCAGTTCTTGGACAGTGGGTGCTCGAGGACTGCACTAACTTTCTGTGGATTGAGACCATTCCACTGGCTTTGATCTTTCCTGATTCATCATCCTGAGCAGTGAAAGTCATTAAGGCTATCATTTCAAAACTATGTTTCAGAGGAAGGCAAGAGGATTAAAGGCAAATATGTCTCTTACTATAAGCAGTGTTTAGATATGCCCATGTAGCTACCTGTTTTCATTTGTGCATTATACGTGAATACAAGTGTTAATTTTATTAGTTGTGAGTTATGGGTATTATTTTCTGCACTACTTTCTTGACACTAATTAGTGCGGGTGAAGAAGTGCAGAGGAACTGCTGGTCAACCACTGAAAATTTAGACTTATTTTTAGACTAGAGCTTGGAATAAAAAAGAAGGCTCTAGATTTTAAAATGTGTGTGCTAGAGTCTTCTTTCTGCAAGGGGTGAGCTAGGGATTATTGTGAATGACATGTATTCCTTGTGGCAAACACGAAGTATGTGGCAAACGCTTCCTTAATCCTTTTCACCCACAAGTGTGTTAAAAAAGGCGTGCATATTTGATCCTGTTATTTACATCCACTAGCTAACACATGAAAAAGGGCATACAACTTAGAATTGGATAAAAAGCTTTACATTTTCTCCTTTGTTTCTTGCCTTCCTAATCTGCCCCGGGGCTCTGTGGTGTTAGCAGTCTTCCACTATGTTTTTATTAAAACTGGGGGGTTTTAATATACAGGCTTACAGATGAAGTAGCTCCTGACTTATAATCCAGTGACTATATATTTCAGAATTGGCAAAAGGTGAGAATAATTTTTTTTAATTGCTAGGCAATTAGGATTTCAAGGAATAGATAGCAGAAGAACATGGGAAATTAAGTAGAGGAATATTCCTTTTAAAAAAAAAAAAATGTATTAAGTTTTCTTAGGTGACATAGACTGAAATTGATTCTTTGAAATCAGTCCTGGTAATATGGAGATATATACCAAGTAAGGATTTAGGTCAGAAAATACATGTTTGTTCAGATGTTTTAGGAGAGATGGAAGTGGGAAGAAGGGAGACAGACAGTGCATTATATACTGCATATGTAAAGTTATTTCTAAGCACAATCGTTTCAATTTCCGGGGAACTCGAACAGCTCTTATCTTGCACTTGCAGTTTGAGACCCTTGCTTTTCAAATTTCTTTCTTTCTTTCATCATGGAATTGATGCTCTAAGGAAGAAAAAAAAAACATATTACAAACTCACCACAGTATAACATATGTATCTGAGAAAATTTCAAGTGACAAAGTAATTAGAAAAGCATTATGTTGATGTTTATGTTTATTAGTGGTCAATTAGGATAATTAGCATCTAAACAAAACAAAATCCTAGAAGAAACGTAAGCAAACAAAAAATGACTGATGGATTCCTAAAGAAATTAGCTGTGACAATATCATTTAATTTGCAAATTCTTCCTGAAAATGTTTTTTTCTGTCATTAAGAGTTTTTCAGCTGATATCTTTGATGGATGCCCAGTTACCACAGTCCAGTAATGAAAAAGTAGAACTGGCAATTCTGTGGTTCTTGGATCAGTTCCGTAAAACATATGTGGGAGACCAGCTTCAGCACACCTCAAAGGTAAATATTTGCTGTAAACCACAACATTTGAAATAAAAAAGCCTGTGCAGGAATTGACCTGCTGATACATCTTACACATAAAAGCTCTTGAGCTTAGCTGGTGGCTGACGGGCTAGATGGAGAGATAGGTAACTCATTAATGTGGTGTTCATCTGAGCGGGCTTCCTACCATGTATGCTTTTGAGTGTTGGCATGCAAGGAGTTAATATTTTAACAGCTATGTTCATTAAACAATTTTAGGTTACTTTGCATTTCAATTTTTTATTTCAAACATTTAGCTGGGTTCTGCTATATTGTGTTATATTTCACAGCTGGGTACACAAGATTTATTCTTTTAATAGTTCTGTTCTTTTGACAGTTACTCATTTATGTGGTTTCCACTGTATTTCTCACAATACTTGGCTTTTCTGCATTTTAAATAGGGAAGAGGGAAAAGTAAGATGCATTTTTGAAGAAGCAGCAGTTAATTCACCTTAACTGTAGGGGACAGTCATAATATAGATGTTATAAAGAGAATGTCAGTAAGATGAGATCAATTGATCTTGAGAAAGACTGAAAGAATTCTCTTGGAGCCCCAAGCAAATCTTTAGCAAGAATTGTGACAGTGACTGAGATTTGGTTTTACTTGTGTAGTACTCTATCCTTGCTTTCTGGTGAACGGTCCCAATCTCAAGAATTCTTTTATCCCTTCAGGTTTGAACTGTACTTCAACTTTATTGAATGGTTCCTCACTTAATATTAAAAATAAAGTTTTACACCATACTGAATTACTTTTTCATGAAAGCTATGTGTTCCTTTCAGTTGTCAAAGCTGATTTGTTATTTTTGAATATGGTGCACTGCTCTAATGCTAAGTAACAGAAGGTACGCAGTAAAAATGTACTCATGCTCCTGGTATTTTCATTAGCAAAACTCCTCTTGATGGCAATTCAAAGGCAACATGGCTGTGCAGTAGTTGTAATTCACAGATTATTTTTTCTTTCTATCCCATTTTGAGGGTTTTGATTTCACCTTGTACTCTGACAGATTGAGGTTTAACTGTGTGGAGAAGCCCTATCAATGTATAGTGTGCTATAACAGGTTGTTATAGGAGATTGTATACCCAAGCTTTTTATGTCCATCCTTATAGAAAGCTGGAAGAAGCGTTTGTATGTGGGTGAAGCAGTGGAAAAAAACTGAAGTGCATTATTTATACTTAATCACCTGGAGCTCTGTTGTTAGTAGAAAAAAATGTAAAACTTGAACGTTTGCCAACTACACCAGAATTCAATACATATGAATTTATCCAGCTCAGCAATGTGTTTTGAATAACCATAAGACTGCCTCTGCGATTGCATTGCGTGTGGAAGGTTAAATGGTTAATTATGGAGGAAAATGCTGGCTAATGTTTCCATTTGATTTATTGAAGAGCACTTGGAACGGAAAGAATTAACTTTTACCAAAAGGCTGTGGGGGAAGACTGTAGGATGAATTTAAGAAAATGGTTTTGTGTTGTTTTGTTTTATTGTTTTGGTTTTTCCCCCCACCCCAATAAGTGGACATGGATCAAACTGGTAATATATCAGATTCTGTATACTGCCTTTGCTTACGACACGTGTCTTGTATGTAACCAGACTGGGAAAGTGGGAATTTTGCAAGGCTTTCATGGTGCGTAACAGTTCAAGGGGTGTTTCTAAATTCTAGCCCCAGTCTAGCAACTCCATAGTTCATTGCAAATGCATTTTCAAAGTGTGCTTTTTTTTTATGGTTCGATTACATTATCTGCCAGTATAATTTAGTTTGCAGTCAAATTACGCTTTCTTTTTTTGTTTTGTTCTAGTAGGCCTGATACAACAGCCTCTCATTTGCATTGATAGAATCCTGTGGTCCATATCCCATGATTTTACCAGGTCTTACAACAAAAGCTGTGTGTAAAGGCATCTGCGCTCCCAGTTTTGGTGGTTTTTTTTAAATTTTTAATAAAACAAAACGAGATGTTTGTGGACCTTTTACAGTTAAGAGAAAGGCAGAAGGCAGCACTTGTATGATTCTTCTGTTTTATCCTGCTGTAGCAGCAAGTATAGCAGCAGATGGCATTCTACCCTCACAGTTGTAAATCCTCTGATACTGTGTCTTGCTGGCAGCTATCTACAAATATGCAATAAAAAGGCTCACGCTTGGAAGCAGAAAAATCAGACATATATCAAATGACTAAGTTAATACACGTTTTTATAAATATTCAGGATTGCTTGAATTGTTTTATTTACAGAATGGCTAAGGGAAATTCTGCATGCTTCAGCCATGTTGAAATAATTTTTTGAGAATATTTCTCTATTTGATCATACGCTTGCATACAGAAAACCAGACAATGGTTAGAGAAGGCTGAACAGTCTAATGAAATTGTAGAACAAGTCTTCTATATAAATATACAAATTTTATTCATTAATTAACTCATATTCTCAAGTATGTGCATATAATAAAAGCAAGCTCATTGTAGAAAAAGAAAATTGGCTAGGTAAATTAATGCATTCTTATTAAACAGTCCACTGGGGCTTTCTGTCTAAGGAAGAATAGCAAAACCTCGGAGACCTCTTCCATGGTACTGTAATACACTTTTAGTACCATTACATTTCCGAAACAAAATAATACATCAAGATGCTGTCTTTTGGATCAGATAGACCTTTGAATGAATATGTATCTTATATTCCTGTTGAATACTAGACTGGATTCTCTGGTACTGTACAGCACTATTAATATCAATTTGTCTATCAATAAATATTTTGTTTTAAGGCTGATATGAGCCTTCATAGAGTCATCGTTTTGTGGCATATTGCTGATTTGGATGCTGACAGGGTAGTAGAAAATAAGTTGGCTGGAAAAGCACTGTGCTGTGCTTTACTGAAATCAGTCTCAGCTTCTATCTGTGGTAGCTCTAGCATTACTGTAGTGTGCCACTGTTAGCCACTACTGTAAGGATTGTAATAGCGCATTGAAATCTGATTCCTGACATCAAACGCGTGTTATTTATTAGAGAAAATAGTGCCGTTTTGAATGAGACTTTTCCTTTGCAATACTCTTAACATATCAACAACTATACAATTATTTATTTATATTTGCAAGTGACACTAGACTGGGAGGAAATATGATCGCAAAGGACAGAATTTGAATTCAGAAAGATCTTCATACACTGGAGAAATAACCTGGAAATTTAAAATGCTGGTGAAACACCATGCTTAGGAATGAGAATTCCCACTTACGACTACCACTGGGAAATCTCTGACCAGGCAGCATTATTTCAGAAAATACTGTGGAGATGAGTGTGTTGCAAGCAGGGGTAACTCAACAGTACGTGCTGGTTTTGCACACAAGAAAAATACAACGTCTTTGTGGATGCAATGGTAGGAATATTGTGTCAGGTGCTGGAATTTCTTACTCAATTCTGAATATTTGTTTCTGACTGGGCTTCAGCTGGAATAATGTGTCCCAATTTTGGGCACCATGCTTTTGAGAAAACAGTAGACAAATGGGAGAGTACGCCAACACAAATAAGATGCAGAAGATACTGCTTTGGTTTAGTTTAGCAAATAGAATATTGGGGTTGGACAAAAATTAAGGATGTCAAGAGTTGTTTTAGAAAAGCTAGCGACCAGATGTTTTCAGTGCCCTCCAAGGGAAGGACAGAATGTAATTGGCTTAATTTGTAGCAAAGAAGACTTAGGGAAAGCTTTTTAACTATGCCACTAATGGAGTACTGGTGCGTACTACCCAAGATGCTATGGGGGCTTTTGATTTATGTCCAGGTATACTTAATTCTTTCTTCCATAAAGTACAGAATAAACCAGAAGTCCTGCTGGTCTAATCTCATCCTTCCTAATAAGACTATTATAAATGGTCATGGTTGTTTGCTATGGCTTAGCCAGTGAAAAGCATGCTTAGGGGGGAAGTGAGCCCTCCGATTTGTATTGTGTGTTATGTTGATCAGCCACCGATAAGGAATTTTTCTGTCATTTCAGGGTTTTATTTTAGCCTGGCATGTTTCAAGTAACTCATATCACCCATTTTAAAAGGAAAAAGAGTATGAGTACTAAGAGTGACAGGAATTACAGTGTCTTTGAACATGGGGAGTTGGCAGGGGAGACTGACTCCTTTTCCAGCTCAAAACGTGAGTTCACTCCTCGTTTATCCACGCTAAGGCAGATCTCTTGTTAGTGATCCAGCCGCAGGTGGGACTTCCACTGGATAGCCTGCAGTTTAGAGAGACTGTCTGGTCACATCTCTGCTAAGTCACGTAACTTCCCATGGCAAGTGCAAAAGTAAGTTGAGGGTGCTAAGAATGTGTTTTAGCTGCCTTTTTTATTGTGGGTTAAAGCAGAGTTGTCACTTAATGAGCAGGTGCTTCATGAGTTACATGCAAGTTTTTACCTTGCTGTGGTGGGTAGACCAGGTCTTGAGGTCTGCTCCTTGCGCTTGAATGCTCCATGTGTTGTTGCAAAGTGCAGTTGTTAACACAGATCAAACAGTTCAACATTTTTGCACTTGGGACTCTAATTCAGGCTAAACAAGGATAAAAAGGCAAGACTTGTTAGCCAGGATGTTCTCCTGCTTCCAGCCACGTCAGAGATTTGTCCTTGGAGGGGAAAAAAAGCAACAGGAGGGGTTCGTAGGCGTCCCTGGAGTGGTTCAAACGGCATCTATTCCAAACTCCCCCCGGGAGAGAGGCTGGATCAGCCGCTGACGGCACGGGCGGGTGGATTTGGCTCTCTGACTGTCTCTAATTGGTAGTGAGAGACGGCCAAGAGTAAATCAAACTGTAACTTGTTGGATAAGTTTTAGCGATTAATAGATCATAGGAAATTCAACTTAGCTAAGTTAATTACTAAGATTTCTTACATTAACTTAGAATTGTATCTTTAACTTGAAACAAGTTTAACACTAAGGCGTCTTCATAATCTGCAGTCCTGATACTTTTAACAGTATTGAGTTTTTCATATCTGTACAGCTTATAATGATTTTACAAAAAAGATGGTTTTGGTTGAAGACTTTTCCTTGAGGTACAATTAAGAGTTATTCTAATAGTGTGCTCTTGAAAAATGTATGCATACAGAAATAAGGGGTTTTTTTATTGTTAATTCTTTGCATCTCCAGTTTTTGGGGCGAATGGTTTTAGTTGTTAAATATTTTGTGATTGAAAATAGAAGTATTTAGTGGACAATTACAGTGGCTTTATATGTGAGAAAGAAATTACTTTAAAAATATTAATGTAATAAGTAAGTGTTGAGTAGGGTATAGAATTAGGGTATAGAACTGTCTTACCATGTTGCTTATTTACACTTCGGGGGTTTTTTGTGGCATTCTAACAGATTAAGGATTTTCTCTTAATTTTGCACTTGTCATGTTTACTTTCTACAGCATGTGGCGCTATTGAACTAGAGTTACCCCTTCGGTTTACTGTTGCCGGTCCTGAAACATAGAGGTCAAAACTGGAACCTACTCACATGTCAGATAAGGGTAGCGTGGTGAAAACAACATGAGTAATAGCAAGTGTTTGAGACCCAGCTATGCTCTTTAGCAGAGCCTGATTACAGATAATTTCTAGAGTTCTGTTTTCAGCTTTTATAAGCAGAAATCCCACCCATAATCTTAACCAGAATAGTTATGCTTGCAAGGTTGGTGTTTGTTTTGTGTATTAAAAAGAATGTATTGCTTAAAATGCATTTAGGTAAACTCTTTTGCTCCACTGTGAAGCAATTAGTGGTTCCCTGTTCTGCTCCTTCTGATGAAACAGTAGCCCTGCATGTGTTTGGAGAAGCCTGGAGGTAATTTTAATTTGTACCGGGTGGCTCTAGTTTTGAGGGATACCTCCAGAAGTGAGGATCGCTGGCAACAGGGTGTTCCAGCAAGCCGTGCTTTTCTTTTGCCTCAGCCTTAAGTAAAAGCGATAGGCACCCAAAGTGGAAAAGTAGGAGAATTCCGGCTCTTCTGGGAAACAGCCCCATGTACAAATGAGGAGATACAGCCGTCAGCTTCTTTGGGTGCATCAGTTAAGTAATCTGGGGAATCCGGTCTGCTTTTCAATCTAGGGCAGGTGAGAGGGAAGAAGGAAGCAGGCGTATGGACTGATGTTTCATAAAGAGCCTTTACAAATACAAGTTGAAGCATGATTATAAAGCGGGGTGAGGGGATGCAAATGGGATTTCTTACTGTATCCTGCACGTATTTTATTTGCTTATGTGGTCAATACAAAGAAGTTACTGTATTAACATTTAGGATTGCACCTATATGTGTTTTTAAAGCTTTTAAATTATAGACTTGACGTATGAGGTAGATCTGCATTATGATAAAAAAATATCTGGAGGGTTTAGAATTTAGACTACAGTGTGTTTAGAGGGGAGGAAAAAAATAATTTCCTTGTTATAATATTGTTTGCAGTAGCTGAAAGCAAAAAACCGCATGTAACCAGGTATCATCTAACCACTGAACACTGGCTTGTCTCTAATGTGTAATGTGTATTCTGTTCACTTCTGTTATTTTGGTAGTTCTTCAGTATATGTATATTTCTTTGATTAGATTGCCTGCAGACACAGAAGCATGACCTAGCAAAAAAAAAAAAAAAAAACAAACCCAACCCAAACCAAACAAACCCAAACCATAGTTGTGCAGAATGTGACCACTTTTCACCGTACACAATATAAGACCCAGAGATCTGCAGCAGTCCCACTGACTTCACTGGGGATCTTTGCAAGTAAAGGTGTTGATCTGTGTGCGTCTCATAAAAGATTCTGGGTCCTAGCATCTTCATGATTAATGATATCTTAACACTTATGAATGATTATCCTTTTCTGAGCTGTAAAATATATATACTGTTTTATTTCATTACAGTGAGGTGAAGATCACAACACTGACAGGTGCTGGAAATTAGCAGGCAGTTTTGAAATTGTTCTGTGCACTAGAAATTAGATCTCATTTTAATTCAGCTTTTCCAAACTAGTAAATGAGGTTAATGCCATACATATTCAGCTGATATGGATGAAGAAATTGATATAAAGTAGATCAACATAGCTACAGGGCTACTTTAATTTATAGGTAAAGAGGCAGTGATAAATGAAAGTAATGTAGTAGTGGTCACTAAACTCCTCAGCCATCAGGGATTCAATAGTGTTAGCTGCTCATTAAAGGCATTGGTGGGGTACATCAAACAGAAATTTGAAAAGAAATAGCCAACTAACCCTTAATTATCAAAACATAGAAAATACTAATTATGCCTTAATTAGCTTTTCTTTTAATGTACTGAAATTGTTACTTTTTGTGTAGCACAAATGGATAGTTATATCAACAATAAATAGGTTGTTTTAATAACTTTCTTTTACCTCTGGGAAAACCACACTCCAATTTTTAATATGCAATAATGCTTCTCTCTAGCCTGTAGGAGATGAAAATTATTAAGTAGCTTTATTTTTTGAAGATTTTACAGCAGCTTTGGGAAGAATTATTTCACCATGCATCAATTATTTTTAATTGAACTGAATATTTTTCAGATTGCATGAAATGCCTCTCATTTAAGTTTAACATTTAGAGTTTGTTAAGGAAGCATTATAGCGAGAATTGGGTACAACTTATTTCTGTGGCATATTCTAGGAAGAATAAAGAACGGTTGTTTCAGAAGAAAAATATTGTCACTGGTATTTTTCACTTCACTGGGCCAAATCTCATTTTTACTCTGTTTCATAACTACCACGCTGTTCTCATCCAATCTCCTTGCAGTTCATATAGGAAAAGAAAGTAGGGATTGACTTCAGTGGGGCTTGGTTCCATCTGGTACTGATGAAAACTTCAACAGCTGTTGCAAAATTCTTTTCCTTTTGAGGCAGCGTGTAGCCTTCCCTCTGTGGTTATATGTGCAGGAAAGGAATGTCATGAGCAGAACTGGGTTTGTTTTATCAAACGCAACAGGTATGTGTTTTTTCCAGAGAGATGGTGGGAGGAAAACACTGCGTAGTGCTGGTCATAAAAGCCTCCAAATTCATGTAACGGTCCATGCTGAATTAAATAGAATATAATTGCTAGTACAGAAATCAGAATAAGTCGATATTATCGTGGAGGGTGATCAAAGTATTACAGGATTTTTCCACATCTGTAGAACTGATACAAACATCCTAAGCAATCTTATTAATGACTTTTTTGTATACTACTTCTTCTAAATATTTTTAGCTTTAAAATAGAGCAAGTAAGATATTATGCTTACCTACAGAACTTAAGAGGTTACAAGGTACCAACTTAAATTTCAGAGAGTCTTCAAGCATTTTACATACACTCAGCATTCGGTATGGTCAAAATGCTGGGAAGGATAGACTGAAACGGACAAATACAATTGTATTATTTGACAAGTAATTTCCTGGTGATTTTAGTCATACCTTTAAAGAAAAAATCTTGGTTCCAAAGCTTTAAAGAGCAAAAATGAGATGAGAACATTTAATGTTTCTTGAACTAAATACCTGTCTTCAGCATGGAGACAACCACAAAACTAGTCAAATCTGTAGCTCAGACTTTTACGTGTAGGATCTTTTTGTGGGATTGGAGTTGCCAGTTTGGCTTGCAGCAGCTCAGTGTTCAGAATTCATCAGGTTTTTTTGAACAAAAGAATTGGCAATGTGGTTTTGTTATTATAGTCTTCAGAAAAAATGTTGCTTCATGTGTATGTGAATTACTTTGGTTCTCTTTGAGGCTCTGACTTCTCGACTGACTTAGCAATTTCTAGCAAGTTAAGGAGCTAGAGAAGATTTACTCAAGTAAACGTTACTGAGGCAGATCTCCTTTCATGTTTTCTATCATAGTTTCTATCCTGCTGTGGGCAGAAAGAACTTTCAGCAAATATTCCTGAACTAATATTTGAACTTATTTAATTGCCTAAAGATTGGACAGGCTAAGTTAATCGTACCATTGCTTATAAAAATGTATGGTTGTTTTTGATTCTGGATTGTGGCTTGCACTGACAACCATCTTGCTTCATGTGAAAAATAATTGGATTTCCTTTGAAGAAATCTAATACTCTGAAAGATTCTTTAAGTAATTAGTGCAGAATTTTTCATTTTTCTGTTCTTAAATTATAAAAAACAACAACAACAAACCAAATCTGTGACATTTTAATTCATGGGACTAGACAGCAATTCTTACTTACTTTCTTGGCAAACTTTAAATCACAATACACCGTGCCTGTTCTTTAACTACTTTTAGAAATTTCTTTATTGAATTTTTCCATTACTTGGAAATTCTGTGCAGCAAAGAACCTATGAGGACATAAAGACAAACATTAAGAACTCTGCAGAGTCATAAACGTTGGTTTCCTCATCAGGTTGAGTTGTAAAGTATTCTTCATTTTGCATATCCTCAATTCTGTCGTTTTTTACTTGGTGGTTTTATGCAGGAATCTATATGTTTTTCTTCATGGACTATACAGCACTTTCTCTTCTGCATTTGCATGGGGAATTTTTGTTTTGCTTTCTCTTTTCCCAAATTTTACATTATATACTCCTAGTCTTCCTCCTTTTCTTGCAACGCTGTTCAAAATCTTTAAATCCCTAAAACCTCCTTTTTCATTTTTCTGAAGTGCAGTGTATTTGCTGTTCAGTTACCTACATCTCTGTCTTACTAATTTGTTATCTTTTGGCTCATTGCTCATGACAACTGAAACATGAATCTTTATATAGATATTATTTAATCACATGTTTGCAATTAAAGCACTGGTTTAAGTGCTATGCTATTTTATTTTAGAATTTTATAACACAAATCAGGCAATCTTAAAAATAAATAATTAGCATAGTTCAGTTCTGCACTTGGCTGTAACTGAGCTTTATTTTGTAGCTGCTAATAAAGGCACATTATCATGTTCAGGCATTGCAATTATCATTGAAATGTGTATGTCCATTAACTGCAACATTAGGCTGAGGATATAATTACTGTCTAGAGCCAATATCTTTGTGAAGTTACGTCTATGATGCTATTAAGCTATAAGCAATATTTGTAAACTAATATTTAAACGTTTCAGAATTGATACCATCACTTGCGGACTTAAAAACTAATCCTACTTCCACTCCAAATTATTGACTTCTTAAGTGTTTGGCAAATATATTATTGGGTTATTTGGATCCGAGTATAATTTGTGATCTGAGAGAGACTACTATTTTTCTAATAGCAAGCGCCCAGAACAAATTGAACTTGTGGCAGGAGAAGAGAGGAGCTGTGGTAACAGCAAAATGCTGATAAAATAGTGGTACAGTATGTCACAAAATGCTGCAAACATGATTAGTTTTTCCTGTAGTAGAGTTACATTTCAGACAATTTAGTATAGCAATTTAACTACAAAAAAACCTGTTGCATGCAAAGAAGAGAATAAGGAAAAGACTTTCCTAATAATGTTACAAGTATGTTTTAAAGAGGAATGAGGTTGAGTCTGTTCATTCATTTGCTTTCTGAAAATTTCTAGTATTTATGCTGACAGAAGAACCTGAAATTTCCCGTGAAGTTAGGTGAACAGTTTATTTGCAAAACTAGGCTAAGTCACCTGTAAGTACTTGCACACATGTGGAGATGTTTGGATCTATAATGAAATACCCTTTCTTTCACATTTTGTTTTTCTAGGCAAAACAGGCATGGCATAGTAGTTGACTTTGAAGTATTTACTTCAATTAATTTTCTGTTCTATTCCCTTGGTATGTGAGTGATAGCCATTAGTTTGTTTAATTTGCTTACCTGTCTCAGAAATTGAGATTTAGGGAATGCTGATGGGGGGGGATAAATGTTAAAGAGAATCAATCTTTCAGCATTTTTCATCTTATTTTGAGTGCAAGTGTATTTAAAATGTTTCTAGCACAGAGAAACTATTACATTGCTTAGTGATTTTTATCTGATATGGCCTCATATAATTCCTTTTTCTGTTTTACAAAAGTAGTTTCAAATTTTGCTTTCACATACATCTGCTTTTTGGCTTACCTGTCTATGCTTTGTCTTTGATGACTGGACTGGATTGTAATGACACTACTTAATGTTTTCTGTCCATGTCACTAAATACTACTTTGTATTTATTATATTGTTTGGATTTATTATATTGATTATGTTCTTTGTTTAATAATTCAGTTCTCATTTCACCTCAAGCAGATTCTCTTCTCTGAGTAACTTCTAACTGCTGGATCTTTCCACTTGTGCTGTATATCCCATACCAACTTAGCGAGAAGGAATAAACAGCAGATAGGGCATCTTGGGGGAAAAAAACCCCAGCCTATCTTGTGACTTACTCATCTAAAATATATTGGTTTTGTTGCTGTATGTTGGCCTCATATCCTCATTATTTAAGTAGCTTAATGAATTAATTTCCCAGACCTTGCAGTAAGTAAATTAAGCATCAGAGTTCAGAGCAGAGTGAATAATTCTTTAATATTAGACTACGGCAATTTTTATGACTCAAGTTAAACTTAATTATGAAATTGCTTATTGCATATTTGTGTAATTCAGAGAGGAAAAATATGCAAAATAACACATGATAAGTACATCTGTCAAAAAAGAACAAAACAGTAAAATCCTAGGAGGTTAGATTACTCTTGTTGATGCTGGTTGAATTATACATCATTCAGTTTAGGTACCATGTTCATAGTCTGCACTGGTCAGCAATGCTAAAAGGTTTTCCGTTTGATTTTAGCTGATCAGCTGTTTAGCATTTCCTTCAAAATTACTTAAGAACTTAATTTAGTTCCAGCAAGTAGTATATTACTAAAACAGTCATCTAGATGATCCTCTAGATTTTCCTCTAGAATAGTGTTGTCATTTTAGATTTCTGTGGGGAATATGTATTTGTATAGCAGTGTTCTTAAACAGGTATTGTTCTAGAACACTAAGTTAAGTTCATTTTAAAGATCCCCCCCCCCCCCCCGAGAAAATATTTAACCCAAATAATAATCTTTCCAGGTGGCTTTATGCACTGACATTTTCTATTCTTACATGTGAAACAAATGTGATAATTGAGGAGATAAAGTACAAAATTCCACTCCTCGTGTCCTCAAGGTCAGTTGGTTTTGACCTTACAAAAAAGCGCAGTTTTTACCCTGTCCTCCCATATCACTACTCCTGTTTTTTTTAAATAAACAGGATTGGATGGTTTGCATTCCTATTATGATGGTTTATTCATATTTTTTTCCATGCTTTTTAGATTTATTTACAAGTATTTGTATTGAATGATCAATGTTGACCAGATCCTTTAAAAATGTCGAAGACAAGCATTTGCAGAGCAGCATGTCCAGAAAACTTTGCTTCTTTTCATCAAGCTGTTGACACCTAACCGTGCAGTCTAATCAGCAATAGATCACTTTCACTCTAGAAGAGAGAAAGTCAATGGAGCTGAATTGCTAAGGACTATTTCCTGCAGAGCAGCAGCAGTCAGATCCAGGATATAGTATAAGAAACCTTTTGAGGTTTGAGATATAGATGAGGCTTCAGCTACTTCCTCTATTTTGCAGTTCTTTTGATCTGGAAACTTTCCAGGTTGATGAAGTCATCAGATTTCTGAATCAAGGTTTTGGTTGTTGGTTGTTTTTTTTTTTTTTTTTTTTGGACTGCTGTTGGCTTCACATGCCTCATGTAAATGGCCTGATAATGCTGTCTGAGATTAGCATAGTAAAGAAAGCATCCACATCATTGTAAAATACTTCATGGTGAATTAAGTGAAGCGTTTCTTCTGAGACAGATGAGATGATGTACCTATGTCCTTCCTTTTGCATCTCTATGAAAATGACTTTACCAAGAAAGGTTTGCACAGAAATCTCTGCAGAAACTGCATTTTGTTCAGTCAAGGAAAGGGCTTCCAGCATGCACTCCTGTTCCTATTTGTGGTCAATTCATGGCTCATGCAAACATTTTGATAATGCCTATACTCTCTTTTCCCAGTGCTTTCAGCAAATTATAGATATACTCTAGTGAATTAAGATGTTCCAGGCAAAGTTGGATTTAGTGAAAGTTGTTTGCAAATATAGAAACAAAGAGTTGAACCATGAGGTATTTCTTGATGTCTCTGTTGTTGATGTTAGGGGGTTTTAGCTTGCTCCTGCTATATTCCATTAATGTAAATATGGACAGTCCAATTTTTTCCTTTATCATTTATTATGATAAAGGAAAAAACAGTGTACACCAACAGTAACAGTACCAACCTAGTGTACACTGTTACTAACATCAAGTAAATCAAACTTCAGACATGATGAGCTTCAGAATTTACACCTATGTTTCCAAATGCTTTCAGCAGCATTGCTTCCTGATGACTAGCAGGTCAGCTGTGGCCTTTCAGTCTTGAGGACTTACTAGTCATCAGCTGTAAGGTGGATATTTGCTAGACCTTTAATGTCACTCAGTGCAGTCTTTCAGCGCTTTAAAATTTCCCAGAATATTGAAAATATTTTTGTACTGGTTTGCATAACTACAATAGACAGTCTTATACTTCAAGTTGATTGAAGAGATCTAAGGACACTGAAGAAACAATAGTTGTTAAATCCTAACAGGAAGAGGAGACAATAAATAAACTTGTTTGATAGTTGGTGATCAGATGATCAGTAATTCTGTGCAGGAGAATTTCCCTTCCTCAGTTGAGATTTAAAGGTTCGTGTTATAATTGTAGAATCTCTGTGACAGAAAGGTTTAACTTAATTTTAATTTTTCTGGCTACTGCACTTAGTCCCTCTTTTGATTACATGGTGGACACATGAAATCCCTAAAACATACTTTTCTGAGAGAATGGACTTCTTGGGCTAAGAACACATGAAACCAGCAGTTCAAAATGTCTATCCAAACATCAGTTGAGTGCAGGTTCCTTCAATACACTAGTGGGATCTTTCATTTAAGTCAGTTGCTTTGGTGAGTTTCTTCTTAGTTACTATTTTAAGCTTCACTTTTCTATAGTAAGCCCAGGGAGTTCAGAAACTGAATTTCTTCTGTTCCTGTCATTAAAAGTAATCAATGAAATGATGAGGAAAAGAAAAGCAGAGATCACTGCGGATGAGTGACTTTTATGGACATCTGAATTTTAATTATTTTAAACCTATTTTTCTCATCCTTTTTAGAGTTGTTCTTGCTTCAGTGCTCATTGGAAATACTTACTGAGATTCAACAGCAGAGTCATTCACTAGAAAAGTAGGGTAGGGGTGGAGGTTTTTTTTCCACAGCCTTACCTGTCAGAGAAGTGGGGGTGAAAGAAAGATGTTGAATCATTCTTAAGTCATATTTTTTTCTTTGTGCTGAGATGATTTTGAGTGTAGAAAATGAGTAGGGTGATTATTTGTTAGAACAGAACTATTTCGTAAGATACTTAAGTATGTACTCAGAAGTTATCTTTCCTTCAGCAAACATATTTCCTTACAAATAAGTAGGAGTAATTTTAGCAATTCTGAGAACTTTTATCAACTTCCTGTAAGTTACTATTTAAGGCCTTATTTTCTATTCAGTCGACCTGGTGAGTTCAGAAACTAAGGCAACCAGCGTTATCTGAAGTTTCTGTATTAGGGCTCTTGGTATGAAAGTTTGAGATACTGCATGTCCTTGAAAATTTGGAGCAAAAATTAAAGACAAAAATTAACCTAACTTAGAGACTGAAAGACCAAGACAGTTTAATGGAGTTGGTATGGGAGTTTTTTAGTCCAGCAGAATTCTGAAACTCTTCAGAAATGGGTTGGTGGAGGTGGGCAGGCTGACTGGGTGATGAAGTCTGATCTTTTTTTCCCCCCCTTCCACTAAATATCTGGATCATTTGCACTTTTCATCTGATTTTATTGTACCATTAGGAAAAGCAGTAAAGTTTTCTCAGATAAACCAGATCTTCTTCTTGTCTTAAAGTCTAAGAGATTCCAAGTTTAACTGGGAAAATACTTAAAAAATAATAGATACGGAGTCTTTTTTTCTCTGATGTGATTGGTTTTGGTGATCACAATCAAAAGAGCATACAAGGAATGGTGTTAGAGGCTACCCATACATGATTTTGCTCTCCAGGAAAAGGAGAATGAACCCATTGCTACTATATTATTTCCTTTTTGGTGTTGCACAGAAGATTGGTGTCTTTCTGGGAGGTCTTGTGGCAAACCAACCTACCTTGGGCATTCTTATCCTTAGGGAAGATTTGGCTTGTCACCTTCAGCTCCAGGACCACTCATAAAGGTCCAGGTGACAGGTCAGTGTCTTTAAGTGTGCTTTCCATCCAAGTAAGGTAAGCCAGTGAGGATTATTTTAAGCAATGAGAGATGAGCAACTTCAGTTTAGGAATCTTTAGTAGGGTTAGTATAGGTATTTTGGAGAAGCCTGTTTCTTCAAAAATTTTTCAAGGCATTGACATGAGCTTATTTTTGCAAGGCCAAACTGCTTAGGCTGGAAACCCTTTCACATCTCTTGTCAACCATTTTGAATATATATACAGTATGATCATGTTAAAGTTTAGGAACTCCCATGGTCTTACTTAAATATACAGTCTTCTGCTCTTCCTTTGTACCGAATATTGGGTTCTGTAACTTTGACTAATGAGACTCTCTTGAAGATGTTCATAGCATGCTATGAAATCAATGATTTCAACTGTGATCAGGATTGAAAAATGATACATATACTTCTTCTGGTTGTGCTGTCCATGATCTTGGCTATATAGGGCACTGGATAATTATCCAAGTAGAATCTATGACAATTTGTAATTTTCTTGCAGAAAGTGAGTTCACCAGTAAGTTTCCATGAAGAAGAGATTCCAGGACTTGTAGTAGTTGCAGCACACATACATCATTCTTTTTAATGTACGCTATTGCCCATGTTCAGCCACACATCCAAATGAGGCTCTTCAAAGACTTCTTGAGAGTCATTCCAAATCTACTGTGCTTTTGTATGAGAGTAAGATGCACTGCTTCCTATTGCTGTTATGAAAATGCCATCTTTTATTACAGAGAAGTAAGTCCCAGTTGTGGGTTTTCTAATGGTCTAATACAGACCCGAGGAGCTCATATATATATATATCTATCCTATCATTTTAGACTTCCACATTTTCTTGGAAGTTGTTATAAGAAATTTCAAACTAATTATATGTTTAAACACATATCCTGTGAATTGTAAAAGAATACTGATTTCATGAACATTTGGCTAAAATAATCACACTCCCAACTCACTGAAGTCAATTAGTCGTTCCTAGGTCAAGGAAAGGATTTTAGAATTTTTACTAGACAACAGCTGCAGAGGAAATAATTCACTAGTAATTGTGTTTCCTTCTACCTATTTATCTCATAGATACAGGTATCTCTTATCTTTCCTTGCAGATGCCTATATTAGTATATTACTGTATGTAGCTTTCTGAGTCAGAGAGAGGTTTATTAACTTACCATCCTTCAAATTATTGTAAATTATGATCGTTGGAAATTCAAATGCAGTGAAGTGAGAATGGCCAGTTGCTTTTCTGGATTGTCTTCTAACACTAATGATTTAATTCTTCTCACACTAATCGGGAATTTCTGAACGTGGTAAAGTCATTTGCTCTGTGTCAGTCGCTTTTGAAATTCATTGATAGGTGATAAATGCTGCTTATTTCCTCAGCATCATCATCTTTTAGACAAGTTGCTTGCTGAAAGTATGGAAATAGTCTTCATCATATGAGAGAATTGTTCTAACTACCGAGGCTTTGCAATGCACTTTCGTTTATACAGCCCTTCTGTATAAGTGATTTCTGAGTGTCATGGTACTGTGGCTAAATTTAGTATAGTACCAGGACTGCTTTGTAAAGCTGCCAGTGCCCTTGGAAGCTAAGGAGAAAAGGTGTTCTCCTAAACAACTGGGATTGAAATGAAGCTCATATTTTGTAAAGTAAATATCTAGAATCAGGGAGAGAATTTATGGTTCATATTTATTAGTCCTTGTGGTAATCTTTTTAAAAGTAGAGAGTTTTAATTGTACATGTTGTGAAATCCACCATTTTCTTTACAAATAAATAAATAAATAGCATCTGTTGAGAAAGACATCGTATGTCTTACGATGAGAAAGTCAGCAGAGGGAGCACAAGTTAACGAACAGAATTATATTCAGTGTGATGGACTGGTGGTGGTAAAGGTTCTGGTGAATAAGCAATGAATAATCACATACTTGTTTGCTTTGTATTCTATAAAGATTTAATCACCGTAACACTTTCATACTACCAGCTTGAATACATTTAGATGGTAAACTATATAATGTTATTTCTAGAGGCATATAGAACTGTCAGGTAGAACTGAGCTATGATGAGTAGGGGTGTTTCTGTCGTGAACCTTGGATTACTCTTAGCAGTTGATTATGATGCAGTTCGACTTTGTTCTAGTTTGCCTTTTGCTTTCTTCATTTGCCAATAAGCAAGTACCTTGTGCAGATATATCCCTTCTGTTCATCTCCGGAGGGCCAGGGGGAAGGGAAGCAGGTGGATGGAGGCTGCTTGTTCTTCAGTGGCTTCACCTACAGGTTGGAGGCACTAAGCTTCCTACTCTCCTTGACGCTACTTTGGCTCAAAACAAGTGAGAAAATACTTTTGAGAAACCATGTTTCATTTTTAAGCGTGCTTAACCTTAATAGTTATGACAAGTTTTTAAAAATCTGTGCATTTGAGACGGCATTAATAATTCATGCGTGTTTCATTAAAGAAAGAACAAACTGTCTGTAGGGTCATTAAATTCTTACTTGGCTAAGATCATCAAAGTTTAGATGACCTAAAATGGTACCTTGTTGGGGTCGTAATATGCTGCTTGAAAAAAAAATACCCTGTGATTTAGTTTTGATTCTGACAATACTCAAAAGGATTTGTTATGTCTTACAGACCTTTCTGCAAACTACTAATGGGATGAACACAATATATCACTTTTATAATAGTGAGCTATTAAAGGCCAACATAAAGCAGTCTGAAGCCCATAAGTGCTGCCAACAGCTCCTGCTTTAATGAATTCCCTTTTAGATGTCCATTAAATGCTCATGGCAAATGTACTCATAATGGAAATGGCAAATCTAAATGGGTAGATATGAATAATCCATGGAGTTTAAATTCTGTTTATGATCATCTTCACATTTAGTTTTCAAGACAACGCAGTTTAGTTTTCATTACAGTTTGGAATAAAGAGGACAGGGAGTAATTGATTGCTTCAAGCAGATTAAAATCAATGGGTTGCTTTTCAAAGAACGCGTTCAATGCAGTAATTTCAACTTTAAACATTGATTTAGGAAACTCAACACAAAATGTTTTGTGCCGTGTGAACTTTTATGTGGAAAGACTAATACTAATTTTATTTCTATATATCTGTATATAGAAATATATAGAGGTTGTTATCAGTATGTGCATGAGTAAATAGTGATCTATATTAAGTCATTTTGATATTATTGCACTCATATAATGAATCAATGAGATTCCCGTCATCATTGTGATACTGTTTGTAAACCATTAGCACACAGAAATTACAGCCCATCATACATCATTACTGTGATTGAGGCTTTATTACCATATTCTCAAATTGCTTGCTTGCTATAAAACTAAATAGACACCAGACAACTATAGGTAGACGATAGACTGTGCATTATTGTACTGGAATAATGAAGGATTATTGTAGCATAATGGGGCACAACTTATGAGGAAAATAAACTTGGCAGCAAAGGAGAACTTGAGTGTTTTTAATGTTTGTTGTTACTACTTTAAAGGTCAAATATATTTGTTATGATCAAGTTACTGTTTCCTTATTTCATGAATCATACCCTTTTCATATTTCAAATAGGCCTTCTTTTATATTTAAGCATTTAAAACCTGGGAACTGCACTGCACCATTCAACTCCAGCGGCGGATTGACAGCTTTTGAAGTACTGGTGTGGTTGTGGAGGTGGTGGGGTGGGCGATAGGGCATCCGCAGCAAGGCACACTTGGATTGTATTGTGCTGAAAAGAAACAGAGAAGAAAAAGTGCATCTACAGACATGAGCTGTGAAGAAGTGATTAAGTTCTCCAAACAGACAGATGCTAAGTATACATTAGGAATTTTAGGAGCTTAAGTGAAAGAATTAATGATATCTTGATCTTAAAAGAGGATAACACACACTGAATTTGGACTTTGGGGAATTGAACAGTCTGTTGTGATAGAACTGGAGGCTTTACTCTACACCACCAGGACTCGCAGGGTACGCTCAAGGTGTTACTTTCTCCAGGTACGAGAAAAATCGGTTTTACTTTAATTTTCTAAACTTTGGAGTGAATTTAGACCCATAGGTCACCCAATGTTAATCGCAAAGGGTCAGTGGAGATAGAACTGCAGCTCCAAAAGCAGTTTTTTATTGTTCTCTGGAGATACCTCAAGTCCACTCACATACTCGCTCTCTCCCACTTCTGTTCCCACATTCTTGCTTATGCTTTTCTCTCCCTGCTCATTCACACTCACTTTTTCTCCTGCTTCTTTCACAATGATTTCCGTCTTTGATACGTGTCTTCAGTGAATTTTAAGTGACATTTGAGATAACTCATTTGTAATCCTAGAGCATTTTTTTCAGTGTAGAATTCAAGATATTCCATTACAGGATTTGTTCTGCCTAGGCCAGGTAGGCACTGTTTGGCTGAGGAGTAATGGAAACATCCAGAGTTTCTGAATTGGTTCCAGGTTATTACAATGATCGATTACTCATGTTTCAGTAGGACCTGCAAGCTTTGGTTGTGTTCAAGTACCAAACTATTAGTGTACATTTTGAGAAGGTATGTGGAAGCATGCTTTGCTTTAACAATGGGTGTTATCAGCCATAGTGAAAATATAATTATTGTTTCTGAGAGCTTGCAGGCAAGCCTACAGTGAGAGACAGCAGATCCTTACAACAAATAGAAAGCAAAATAAGAACGTGACTGTGTACTCCTCTACAGTCTGGGAGTGGGATTCAATGTCTGGGAGTCTTATGTTGTTACAAGACTTGAATGATTGGCTGCTGAGTGATGATAAATCTTCACGTTTACCCTACTGTAGCTTGGCTGGGATCTCGGGGACTCAGCTGTGTGCTCCTGACTCTTGTTTTTATTCTCGAGTAGCAGTAGGTGTGTTGATTCTACTAAGTGTTATTAAAAACAGACATCTGATGTATTTCTTTTGGAGGAATCATCTGAATATGGGCGTAAAGTTCACTTCACTGGGCAGTACTAATACTTGCTGTCATACAAGAGCTTTATTACCATCTGTCCTATTAGCTATGCAGGACTGAATGAGTTGGGAGACAAAGAGAATCAAGCAAAGTTAATTTTTTAAAACTGTACTGCTGGTATAATATATATAAAGCGTGTGAGAGAATAAATATGTGTAATTATTTCCAATTTTCTTGCGTTGCATGTTCTATTTTAAAAATAGTCTCACTTCTTGGTCAGAGGGCTTAGTTATAAATAAGTGTTGACTTTTTTCATACAGTTTTCTTTGTATAAAAACTACAGGACAGAATGAGTGCGAGTATTTAAATGTTAATGCAATTGTTCATGTAGATATTTAACCATTTTAAAGTATACTCCAATTAGCTTTGCCAACACCATAATTGAGCAGAAAGCCAAAGTCAGATTAGTAAGTATATAAGATACTAGAGTCAAATATATCGTTACTCGGAACTTTCTTACCACACACAGCTGCTTGATTTCTCGTTTTTGCAAAACATATTTCTGATTTTAGCATTGTCAGTCCAACAGTTTTTCTAACAGTCAAGCTCAGGTAGGTACATTTTGAAGATAAATGAGATTTCTTAAGGCTTTCAGCTAAGTTTCTTTAAATAAAATGACATTTAACCTGCCAATCACTTAATCGTGACTCATGACCCATTTTTATTAGAAGTTAGATTTAGCAGGTGTGAATAAGGCTTTGACTGCATAAGCAAGTCTTTTACAGAAGTAAATGTTTTCTTTGGCTTTTTTTTTTTCCCAATACTGGGAAGTTCCTGTATAGTTCTTATGAATGTGTTTATGTGTAAGTGACCTAACAGATGTATAACATTTTCATTATGAATGTTTGTTGTTAAAGAGGGAAGGTATAAATAGCCTTTTAACTTCTTGCCTTTCTGCATGTGTTGCTATCCTGTAAACAAATAGTATAGTCTCACCAGAACAGTTTATGACAGTACCTCTGCTGTTACAGTCATACAGGTAGAATATCAGTGTATGTGTTCTCACACCCTGTTCTCTTTCATCCCCACTGCATGAATATGAGTGTAAAAGCAAAATACTCTTAGCTCTATTTAAGTTCTTTTTTTATAACAAAGCTTTTCTTCATGTATTCTTTCAATTCCACCTCTGGCCTTCCATATCATTAAAGTGTTCCAGCTTGGTCACCTCTCCTGAACTGACAAACCAACTGAAGGCAGTTTTTGTCTGCCCGTTCTGTGGGAGGCATATCCCTTGAAATGTAAGTGCATTTTCTTTCCACTTCTAAGATCTGCATGTCCATTAAGCCATATTCTTGCTGTGAGCAGGAAGATAATCTTTGGGATTTTCTTCTTAGAAAAGTGTTGATATGCTTACTGTAGATAAGTGGAAAAATTGAGATTCGCACTGTACTTTCCGGTAAACTCAAATGGTTGTTAATCTGCTTGCACAATAATGACTGTTGATCTCATACAGAAAGACCTCACTGTTTTCTAGGAGAATCCTTCCCCATCATCACTACAATGAAAGAATCGTATTCAGCACTGTCCTAACTGTAACATGGATGTGGTTCTCCACTCTCAATCTCTGTCCATGTGTATGCTCATTTGTAACACTTCAGGCATGGATGACCAGGTCTTGAACTTGCATTCCCTTGGTTGCTCTCTCAGATAGCAGGTTACAGCAAAAAAACCTCTCTCCCCTGTCTTTAATCAGAAAAGTTTTGCCACCTAAGACCTAAAGTTTGAAGTATCCCACTGCTTTTCTTGAAAACTCCTGTCAGGGATAGTTGGTAGCTAAGCCCTGACAAAGCCAGTTTGGGCAGTACTGATTGTAATAGGTGTTTTAGGGTGGAGATGGATGTGTTTTCACATATCTGGCTTGGCGTGACAAGGTCAAAAAGCAAAATAAATTTCAGTCCTCCTTATTTACTCGTGACCAGTACTTAGGCCTTCTGGCCATGAGACGTTCAGAGAGGGAAGCTTCTCTTCGTACTCCTCATTTGTTACCATGAGATTTCAATGATAGGTTCTGAAAGAGAAAAAGACCTCATAGTCTGTTATGGTGACAAGAAGGTGTCAATATCCTTCAGCAATGTTGTAACATCCTTTTTACTAGCCTCCTCAGACAAATCCAAATCTTCACGCCCTTCTAAAGTCATGCTGTAGTCTATGCCATCTTTCATCGGTATTTGATTCTTCCCATCTAGACTTTTAAGAATAGTACAGCAAAATGTGGTAACTGTTTCTCATTTTAGGAAGGTAGAAACATGTTGCTTCTGGAAGTTATGAGTAGCTGAATTTTTGCATGAGCAAGGGTTGTAAGGGTTTGGATGCTGAGGTGTTGGGAGAGCAGACTCCTTAGGGCTTGGTTAACTCTATGCAGAGATTGCTGAGATAGGTAACAGACTGTTAAAACTTCTCAGAGGCTATCAAAATGAAGCCATGTCCATTTATCCCAATGCTTTCTTCCAGAGATAAATCTACATTTGTGTCCACACAGAAAAGTTTTTTCATTCTTCTTATCTGCTGAGCAGCTAGCTACCTGGAGCTTTCTATAACATAAATATGAATCTCTGTGTTATTACTTGGTTTTTCTCACTGTATGATTATCCATCTGAATTATTATTAAAAAAAAAAAAAAGGAAGAATTACTTACCAGTAAAAGGAATCTTTGAGATGCATAGTCCAAATACACATCTGCTTCCTGTCTGTCTGCCCTTTCTAAGCTCACTTATCTCTGGCACTCAGTGAAATGGTGCTGGGCATACTTTACATTAAAGAGTCTTGTCATGCATGCAGCAGTCAGGGTTTAAGTTTAATCTTGTAGATACGGGATGTTTACCAAAGGGGGAAAAAAAACCCCTATCCTTAAGTAATAGGCTCTATTTAGAATTGCAGTAAGACACAGAAGTGGACCGTACGCTGCAGGGAGTTCTGGGTATTGGTAAGTGGTCTCATTTGACTAAAAAGCTAATTTTGTGCTTGAAATGCACGTACGGTAGAAATAGGATCTGTTGGAAGGGGAATCAATGTAGATGTCACAGCTCCAGAAATCACACTTAACGAAGTTTGACAGTACAGTTTCATGGTCCATTTAAGTTGATATAAAACCACTCTAGTGCTGAAAAGGTAATTCTGCCCTTTTTCTGTCTTGCTTGCGTTGTCATTGCGGTTTGTATGGCTGTGTAGTTCCTACTGTTTCTTCTTTTTAGGATTGGCTTTTGGTCCTGACTGCATAATTGCTAGTGTCTATGCAAGAAAGCAAGTGGGAGCTACTGTAGATGTGACTGTCTTGCTAGCAAGCAGTCTTGTGAAAAAACATGTTGATTAATCATTCTTCTTCACTGTTTATTTATATTGTACTACTATTCTCAGGCACATGTGCAGCTGTCAAAAAGGAACTTTTAAAATACATTCACTCATTTTATAACTTTCTTTGTAATTTTAATTACAGGTTTCCAATTAAAGCAACAGATCTTAATTTGGGAGTCATATTGAAAGAACTTATGCAGTTCTTCCTGTTGAATGTATCACAGCTGAGCAGCTACTGCCCCAAAAAAATTCTTGAGATGCCCGTTTTTTAAAAAGTGTGCTACAGCACCGATGCATCAGGACTTTTGTATTTATATGGAAGTAAAAGCCTTTAAGTACATGAAGAGTCCTGTTGAGTTTTGTAAAACAGTGTATGCAGTGTAAGTTAATGTACTGCTATGTACCTGACCATTCAAGTTTCAGAACATAGAAGATAAAATGTTCCATATTTCTGCATGATAGCTTCTGGACTTCTTAATAGGTACCAGTGAAACCATCAGTGTAGCGTATGCAATTACTGAGAGGCAGCGAGTGACTTGATGTGAAATCACTTTTGCCAGGGTTTTTGGAAATATGTGCTTTTTAATAAAGTACATTTGACCTTTCCTTTGCTTCCATTTGGCATAAATTCACAGTGTCATTTCAGTTCTTAAAGAAGTAGAGGTAATGTCTGTAAACCACAATACATTATTATATACCAGTCCAAATAGAAGGAGGTAAGGATAGGGTAGGAAATGATGGGTTTGTTTTATTTTATAGCTGTTCGACCATAAACATGTATTTAAGATATTTTTAACTAGGATATATACAATAAGAGCATTCCACGTTAAGAAATGGTCACAAGATATGGCTGATATGGAATCTACGTACAAAAACATGTTTGCTTCTTATGAATAGGATGTGTTAGACCTGGAAAACCTGAAGAAGAGCTTTTGTCTGAGGTTCACGTGAACACCTCTTTCTTTTATTCACTGTTAAGGAGTTCTTACTGTTCAGATGCTGACGGACAATAAGTGTGTGCTCTGTTTTCATTATGTGGATACATAGCGCTCTGATATTCAGCTGCAGTACTTTTCCTTTGCAGCTGTAAACCTGCTTACAGTCCCCCTCATTATAAAAGCAACTTCCTTGTCTCAAGGAAAAATACTTTGAAGTAATAATGATGTTCTAATATATTGATAGAAGTTTGTGTAATTCCATTATCTCTTTAATGGACGTTAGTTTAGATAGAGCTTTTCCATTGTCCTCTGGTCCTTTCATCATGAATTGGTTAGCTCCGTTGTAAATGAGTCAGTATCTTATTTCTTCAAAGAGAGATGTCTGTCAAGAGGTTTGAATATTCTGGGAGTAATCTTTATTAGGCAATATTCTTTTCTTGAGTTTAAGACAGCTGTAATTATAAACATCTCACAAATTGTTTTTTTAATAGACGTGATTCCTGACAGCAAATATCTTCATATTAGGTTTGGAGAATCTTATTTCTATTAATGTTTAGGCGATTCTTTTATGTAGTTGCAGAAAGAGTCTCTATGTTGTGGTGATACCATTTTTACATAATAATGCCTTTTGTCTTATAGAATGCTATGTGAAGCCATTTATTTATGTTAAATCTCTTCATCATATTTGGTAATATGTATGTGTTTTCATTTAGTCAGCTAGTGGAAATCACATAACTTGTTTGCTTGTTTCTTACAAATTGTGACATACACTTGATTTTTTTTTTAAATAATTTAAATTATTTTGGTTTAAAATATTTTTTAAAGCATTTCATTTGAAAGTATCACTCAGGTTTTGACTATTAGATTTAACACATGATTGCATTTGGTTTGCTCATCAAAAGTGGAGAACATTTAATATTTATTCATAACAAAAGTATTAGAGAAGCTGTCAATAAATTTTCTGTCATAATTGAATCATAGGATATCTAAATTGTTGATAATATGATCTGCTCGTTAAACAAAAGTGTCTGGAGAAAATGATGGATTAATTGACTGATGGCTAAGGTTTCTCTCAAATATAATGGTTTACCCAGTTTGATTTGATTTGTGTAAAATAACTTTCTCTAATAAACAATTTGCTCAGAGGCAATAGAAGAAATGAATGGTTATCAAACCAAACTTAATTAGTCTATCCTAGATTGATATTACTTGGGGAGTCTTCGTTTTAATTGTGGAGAGCTGGATACAAAGAGTTTGGTTCATTATATTTTTCCTGTATAAACACTATTGTGTAACTACCTATGGAATATAACATGTGAATTCATTTTAATAAATGCTTGTAAAGTGAATTAGCTAATTATGCCAGGCTAAAAATGATTCCTTTAATTATTTTAGATATTTAACTAGTACTTCAATTTTATTATTGTTAGTCTGTAAACGTAATCTGTATTAGCTCTGCCAAACTAATTAGAATATATAACTTAAACAGCTTCAACAGTTTTGTAATGCTCATAATGGACCCCTCTCTGGAAAACACATTTCTGTTTTCAAAATAGTCAAATGATGATGAAATTCTTGGCATAGAAAGATTTTTGGAATGTGAGGTAGAATAACTTTTTTCTGAAATTGTATTTTTCAGAAAAAAAGGTGATATGGTTCAAGACTCTTGAATGTTTATCAAGTGAAGGAAAAATCACTTTCTTTTCCTCAGAGATGGTGTCAATCTAAACATAAATCATGGAGATACATAATTCCCTGAGGTTACACATCAGTAGGTTATCCATGTATAACATATAACACAAATACAGTTAAATTCTGCTGTTTTCAAAGGTTGAGCCCATGCTTAATTGCAGTAGTAAATGAAAATCTGCACATTCAAACTAAGAAGAGTTGGTCTTAAAGGCTTCCAGTTAATCTAGTCTAAATAATTTCCTCTTTCCCTTAAAAAAAAAAAAAAAAGAATTTTCAAAACATCTGTAGAAGGCTTACAAGATTGTAATATAAAATATACATGAGAGGGCTATTGTTTGAGGCTGAGTAAGTGTGGAAAGCAAAACATTATTAGTGAAGAGTAATTTAGGTGTTCTTAATTATATTCCTTCATGATTAATCTCAGGCTTATAAGAGCAGAAATTAATCTGTTTTATTGTTTCTTCTCGCACATGATGATTTCATTTTGACAGTCTGTTACCTTAGTTTTCTTTAGATAGTGTAGGAAACTTAGTTAGATGACTGAAAATCCAGTGAGGAAATAAGGACCATCTTTTTTGTTTTGTCTATGTATAGCCATTGAATGTAGGTTAGTGTTCTGACTTTGAAAAGTTAAGATTTATGTGCATAAATTTCTGCTATGAAGATGACTGTCCTGTCTCATCTATTTGAGTGACAGAAAACTGCTACAAAATGGCAAGTCAGGCATATCTTTGGAGCGGGAACAGTATCAAACAAAATCTTTGATATTATCAATTAACATATTTTCATGAATTCCTTCTGATATATGGCTACTTTACTTTTCTTCATCTCCTGATTATCTCGCCATCTAAAGAATAGTTCTTTAGCAGGTGTATCTATACTCATCACTAGCATGATTCGCGGAGTCTCAAAGAGGATTTTGAGAGCAAGATATTGAGATGATACAGTAGTCTTTGGACTACTGTAGATTGATGAAAAGAAACTTAAAAAGTAAAGTCTGGCAAGTCCCTGGACTCTACTTACATATCAAACTTTATCAGTTAAATCTCATTAAAGTCAGTGAGAGTCTCACAGCTACCTTGAGGATCAGCCAGCATTTTCACTTCAGGATTTTGGGAGCTCCTGTTATACAGCACGTCTCCTTGTGTCATGACGGCAGGAGAATTTCTCGTGCCCCAGGAACTGCAGGAATTCCGGGCTAGTTTTGGAGGTCCAGAACTAAACCTTCCTCTTCTGCTCAGATCAACAGAATTTCTTTCTCTGGCTTTGGAAAAAAAATTGCCCATTACATTTTTTAAATTTTGGTTTGGTTTGATTTCTTTATAATACCAACATCACTAAACTTTGTTCCTTGTGTGCCTCCTGCTGTGACTCAACAGTGCAGCCGAGAGACCATGTGGCCACAGAATCAAATCCAAATGTCAGATTCTTGACTATGTGAACATCTTTCCGCTGAAAATACAGCGTTATGTTGCCCCATCATGCCGGGCCGTTAAATCCCGTTAGATAACTCGAGCAGGAGCTTGAGTCTTTCCAAAAAGATGAGAAGTCTTCGCAGCCTACCGTAGCATAAGACTAGCAAGCTTCAAGGACTCTGAGAGCCAGGAGAAGAAAGGAAATAGGGTGTCTTACAGGGCAGCAGTTTATTTTCATAATGAGCATGTAGTGTAAAAATTAATATTGAAATTTAGACTCCCTGCTTCATCCTTCGTAGATATTTCTTTTGGACTGAAATCCTTGTAATATGAATTTCATGCACAACCTCGCGACGCGTTCTGTACCTCCCCTTTTGTATATACCAGGTAAGCAGCTAGAATGCTTCCCCCAGGCAGTGGAAGGCTGCTGGTTGCTTTGTGGTAAGCTTGGGGGGGCCAGGTCTGCATCTCGTACCTGGGAAGTGGTGCCCGAACTGCTAGACTGCCAGTTGCGCTGTGTTGAAGTGTCCTCTGCTGGTCTTGTTCGATCGATGCCATTATGCAAACAAGAATGATGGATTGGAAGGAGAGCAAGAAAGCACCTCTGTACATAGAGGTTATCTTGTTTGGAGTGGAGGGCGGTCATCTTTGCACTGCAGATTATTTATACGTCTATATTTAACACTCATTGATTTACAAATAAAATCAAATGTTCCTGAGGTAGGGATCATAACCAATATACTAGCCAGTCATGGAAGGCAAGGACATCAAGGAAGAGAGTGTAGCAGGATTTTACAGCAATTCCAACTAATATTTGTAATTTTAAAGTCTTAGCAATAATTTCTTTTGTTTGGTGAACTATAACACTTCCCTGTACGAATCATTAGGCAATTTGACTCATTCTAAAATAAACAAAAAAACCCCTTGTATACAAATTTGTGGCTCATAGGCAGGAAATAAAGATTCTTTGACTTTTTGAAAGCCTTTGAAATTCAGGATAGTTAGTGATATTTAATAAAAAAAGAGAACAAGTATAAATTGTAGAAAAATCTTTAGTTGGATCAGAAATGCATGATTTTTCCTAAAGCATTTAGATGTTGATATCTGAAATGAATATTTAAGAAATATTAAACAGTATACATGTTAATATAGGAAGTGATCTTGAAATTTCTAAAATATTTAAGATAAAGCATGAAAATTGTGTTAAAATTATATTAAACTTGTATTTTATAATGTTTAATCTTTACCCAAGCGTAAATACAATTTGGAGATCAAGTTTTAAAATTTTAACAATGAAGAGATGTGTGTAATATGCTTAACTCAGGTTACGCGCTGTTCATTACCATATTCAGTATTCTGAATAAGCATGTTTCACTTCATTGACCGACAAATTCTTAAGGTGTGATATAGGCTATAATATTTGTAATCTATATGTTTATCCAACCATACTGTGTACAGTTAGATAACTATGTATAAAATTTCATGTTCTGTTGGTGTTGCAGTTAAAATACCATCCGTAATGTATAGCAAAAGTAATGGTGATTTTTTTAGCGTTTTTTAAATTTTTTTATTCTGATAGTTTCAGCTACAGAGTTTCAACACACACTTAGGTAGAGCTGTGGTGCTCATTGTGCTTCCCAAGGAGTATTCTACGGGAACACATAATTCCTCATTAAATATATCGCAGAATTAATGCAGATCGTATGGGTTCTCTACATTCTCCGTTTTCTCTGGTATAGCACTGCCAGGCCATAAGAATGTCTAATAATCTATCCTTGTTCTCCTATCTGCTAAACAAAGCCTATGAAGTGAATGGCTTGTGTTAATGTTATATTTTACAGTCAAGGATCGGGACCCTTCACATATATCTCTTTTCACATCAGAGTCTTGTGGGGGCAAGGAACTCAAAAAAAAAAAAAGGTGGCATATAAGAAATCATAATTCCCGATGTAGTTATTTTGATTTTAGAAGCTAACTGGTTGGTTATTAATTAGAAGAGTAACAACTTTGGTTTTACTGTGCTTCATGATTTTTAATGATCTGTGGTGAAAACTGAAGGCATTTTATTAATATTCCTAGCTTAATATTAAAGCCTATCGCAGAATCCTCCTCCTTTTTCTCCAATATGACGTCCTGTCATACCTCCTATCATCTTTCAGTACAGTAAAATTGCAGGCAGCGTTAGGCAGCTTATCAGTATACATAGCACAGCTCTGACAAGAGCTGGTCTTAAATCAGTTGTCCTTGCTGATGAGTGAGCTAACTCTTCCAGGAGTTAAGCAAATCCATATTGCATATGCAAATCCATGTGCAATATTTTCTTCATCAATTTCTAGGCAGGTACACAAAATACATGCATAGTTACATAGGTAAGAAGTCTGCATAAATAAATAGAGCTGTTTCCACTACAAACTGGGAATACTGTGTAAGTGCTCAGTAGATGAACTCAAAGACGACAAGACTCAACAGTCCCTTACCACTTATAAACAACATTACAAAGGCAAAAATGGCTTAGGTTTGTCATTTAGAACCCACTGTGTATAAAGAGATTCTTTCCTCATGCTAACGCCTGTGAATATCTCATTTGTGTTGTTAATGCATTCTAAACTAGAGCAATCTTTTGTAGTTAGATTGGCAAGCCGGACCAAAACCTTAAAGTTATCTGCTTAACTAAACTCACAGTTCATTATACAAAACTAGTATTTTCGCCTTTGGCCGCCTTTGTACCTTATTTAAGATTTACCTTCACAGTTTATTATATAGTTACTTGCAGGCTTCCAATCACCCTGGAAGTTTGGCTCTATGCGCGTTGGTTTCATGCTTTTCCTCAGGATACGAGTAACTGTTTAAAAGGTTGAAGAAAGTAATTAGTTTTAGGATTGAACTTGATAAGTTTATGAATGAAGTAATACGGTCTGGTTGCCTGAAAGTAGCAGCAGTCTGGATAAAAAGCCATGGGAAGCCTCTTTCAGGGCTGTGTTCTGTATTCCTCTGTTCATGTATGTAGATAGCCAAGCATACAATGGTTTCTAGTTTAAAATACTGTAGAGATAATTAGCAATCAATTTAGTTTTGGTTGAGGGAGTCCTTTGGATGGCTTTTGGTTGCCTGTGTACTGGCTTTGTATTCAGCAGCAGCTGTAAAAAATACTACTTGCTTCGTGGACGAAGTTCAGAATAAAGTAAAAACAATCCTTGTAATTCTTCAGTCATGTAGTAAATGGCATTTGGGGGTAAATAGAGGAGACGACTGCAAGCTTTAATGGAAAAAGGATTTTTAAAAGGATTGTGTCAAACATAGTACAATAACTCTAAAATAAGAAAGGGGGTTAAAGATGCAAAAGTGAAAGAATGTGCTCTTACCTGTTGCCAAATGTTTTTTCATGTATGCATTATAGCTCTTTTTTGTAATGGTCAGTATTACCCTTATTGTGTACTGTTTACATGTCTGACTTCTTGTTTGGATTTTACTTGGTGATTTGGTATTAATTTTTAATGTGAAAGCACTTAGCATTAGGAGTTTGACATTTTGTCTGACCTTAATCACCAAGAGGATCATGAGAGGTTTATTCAGTGGGAAGAGAACTGTTACAGCTCTGACAGAAATGATGGGAAATAAGTAAACAGCCTTTTAAATCTTCACCAGAAATCAATAGAGTTTAAAGATGATGGACGTTGGTGTTTTTTGCTGCTTAAGGACTTCAACCTTTTACGGGAAAATATCTTCTCAAAGTGTCAGCATTTTTTTCCCCTAGCACAATGAATCACTGCTGCAAATAGAACACTTCATCATTATTATAAAGATGATGTTATATATGTCTCTCTATGATAATGCAGATGTTCTGTATTTTTACACGTGGAAGTGTGGTGCCACTTCATAACATTGCTAATTAATGGATGGTGTAGGTCAGCAAAATAATTTCATGTGTATTTGATAATATTTAAACTGATGAACTCTTGTCTTTATTCTGTCATTATAATGGCTGCTGTTTATAACTTTTTCAGTTTTAGCTGTTTTCCCCATGTCAATAGAAGTAGCTTTATTTAAGTGAGAGTTCTCAACTTCTTTTAATAACCGAGAATAAAAGCTACTCTAAAGTCATTGCATCAGCAGGCATTTAGAAACGATGCGGGTTTTGAGCAGTTGCACAACAAATTGTATAGTTTTCCTTTTCATGAATGATTTATTAGACGCTAGGATGGTACAGTATTTAGCAATATATCCACAAACAGCACTATTCAGACCCAAGTATTCATACATTTGCATCATCATCAATCATTTGTTGTGCTATTTGGGTTTTTATTATACAGTATTGGATTCCATTTTAAAACAGCTAAGTATACAGTAAATTATATTCAAATATAGTAAAGTTGCTGTTAAATAGTAATTGAGAACTTGACTTTCAAGCTTTCAGTTAATTTGTTTGCATCCTTATGCAGCCATTTACTCTGAATAAAGTGAAGGGGATTTAATTTTGATTTGTAGACAACCTTTTATATTGAAAATAACTGTAGCGACTGTACTTTTATGCTAATATCTAAGCATGCCACATGTACTCTTAGACAAAATCGTCCCGTAAGACCTCCTGATATGAAGTGATCTTTGATAGAAGGTTGCAGTACTTTGGCTACCACTGTGTTCAATGGTTATTAAACTGGAGTTATTACATACAAACTGATGGAATATTTTCAGTAGTTTATCTCAATTGATTAGCCGTATTGAGTACAGAGTGGCAAAAAACATTTAAAGCAGTTCCTCCTTGTTTCTTGTGAAGCAGCCTGTCTCTGCCCGCATTGCGTTGAGCTTTGTGCTTTGCCTTGTATTGCATAGTGGTGGAGCTGTAATATAGCCGGATCAGATTAACGCATCGTTTCTGCAGGGTGCTGAGAAATCTGACCTCCGTCAGCACATTGCTTAAGCATCTGCTTATTTTTAAGCATGGCTGTAGCCCTCCTAAAATCTGTGGGATTGTTTACCTGCTTGAAGAGTGAGTGTGTGTGTGTGTGCGCAATGTATATTTATATTGTCTCTTGTTAGCTAGCGAACTCATTGCAGAGTACCCGAATTTGAGAACAGTGCATGGAAGATGTGGAAAATCTTCCTTATAGGACAGCTCTATAGACATTTTCCTCCATATGTTCCAGTGTGTAGATTTTGATGACAGTAGGTAGTCTTGCTTTAATTTAGCATAAAACTAATCTCTAAGCTAACAGAAATGGCAGTCATATTTCGGGACTGGAACCTTATTTTCAGATGACTTTGTCTTTAAATATAAATACTCATTTTTAATAACTAATAATACACAGCAAAGAAGCATAGAAAAGGGAAATATGCATATAATATGCCAGCTCTTTAGCTCATGTTAAGTAGTTTGGCTGATCATGTTCTAGACTTGCCATTGTTAAGTAGATAATTTTGCTTACTTTGTAGTAGATTTTTATAAGTTCAGGGAATTCTTGCTCTGTGATGGCAGGCTGAAGTTTTGCCTTTAGTTCTCTTTCATTATTTTAAGAGGAAAGGCATGGATACTTGACTCTGGGCCAGAGACATCCTGACTCTTTCAGGGCCAGAAGTTTGGACTTCTCTGGAGGTTTTCCCTGGATAGCAAGGACTTCTCTTAATGTTTTTCAACCTTTCAGCATCATATACTTTTTAGCATTTTAATATCTGCAATATATCAGTGTTGAATGTGGACTTTCTTTACTAGGATTTTTTTATGATTTCACATCGTTTTACTAAAGATGAATAAGGTTTCTGTGGATTGATTAACCATTGAATGCCTCAGTAGCAAGTTGCAAACTTTATTTTTCTCAATTTATTTTTTTTCCTTTTTACATCCATTTATGAAGGTTATGTTATCTTAAAAAATTTCACCTCCTTTGGCCTGGAGGTTCAGAATTTTTATTTGGCTTATCTTTATAATAGTGGCATGGTGAGATGATGACAAAAGATTGTGTTCTAGTGGGTTAATTGCTCAGCACCTGAGGTACAGCAATCTATTATCTGAGACTTTCTGTCCCATTGCAAACGTGAAGTAAAAAATGTGTGAACATTAACCACTTTTGTATGGAATGTCAGAGATTCTGTCGTACCTGCAGTTACATCTGTCGGAGAGACATTCATTCAAAATAGAACGGATGCGCAGAAAGGCCGTAAACATGAAATGGAGACCTCGTCTCGCTGCTTTGGTTAGCCCTGGAAATGAGTGCTGAGATAGGACGTGATTGATCGCCATAAATATGTATGGGGGAAGGGAAGGGACAGGGCTAAAAATGCTGGGGAGGTGAAAGAGCTTTTTAAACTAAGGATGCTGTTGGCACAGGAACAAATGGATATGGCTATCAATAACCTTTGGCTAGAAATTCAAAAATGGTTTCTACTCATCCGAAGATCGAGGTTCCAGAACAGCCTCCCAGAGGGGGAATTATGGAGGGAAAATTATTAACAGATTTTAAAATGAAGTTTGAGTGATTTATAAAAGGATTAAGTGACGTGGTTGCCTGTATTGGTAAGAAACTGTACTCAGCATCCACAAGGTCCCTTCTATATATTTTAGGTCTCTCTATATACTTTAACCATTCTTCAACATGACTGAATCGTATAGAAGTATAGATTTCCCTTTTAAAATCTTGTGTTAATACTTGTGAATCTATGAATCTAGAGTATAACTAACGAGATTTTTTTCTCCTTTTTCTATCTGAAAAAAACCCTTGAAAATAATCTCTAACTCATAGATTTTCAGGTTGGAGAGAAAAAGAAGGTAGGACTTCATCAGAAGATAGTTGTCTTTTTGCAGACGGAACGTCCTCATTGAGTCAGCTGGAAAAACGCAACTGGCTGGCATTATTTTTTCACTGCCTATTTTACTTTCTGAGCTACTGTCAATGATTGCCTTTGCATAAGGAGTACAATACAGTAGGTCAAAAGAGGATTTTATTAATCTGTGCTCTGTAATATGTCAAGTTTGAAAATGCTATTACTGTTCTCCAGAGCACCTCAACAGGTAACTGTGATGCTAAGGATCTCCGTGAGATTACTGTATTGCCTCGCCTTCAGTTTGCAAGGAGAGAAAGCCTAACAAGAGCACGCTATGCATCTGCAGTAAATTTCTGCTTGCTGCTTTTTTTTTTGAGTAATGACATGGGATGTGTGGCTAGAAGTGTGAGATTTGGTACAGTTACTGCAGCGCTAAGTGGGATCGTAGAATCAGAGATTGTTTAGGTTGGAAAAGAGCTTGGTCCAGGGGTTTTTCTGCTCTGTCACCTTAGATTTTTGTTAAATCGTAAGCCCCTTCTGCACTCGAAACTGTGGTTTATGTGTGGAGTACGTAAGAGTCTTATTTTTGCTGGTCTTCTGGATGAAATCATTTAACTGTTCATTTATAATGTAATGCCTGTTACATCATCGCTTGCCTTATAAGTGGTTTGTTGTGGTAATTTTCAGATGTCTTTAAAAATCTCTATATATGTGTACGCGTATCATTAAAAGACACCGAGGCTACTTTGATGCACGGTTAAATTCAGTGTTACAGAGGAAGGTGACTGAAAAAGTAGCAAAGCGATGATCCTTCTGCATGTTAATTTTGCTGGATATTAATTGGTAACACATTTTGGATTGACACACTATTATCGATTCCTGGATTTAATAGAATAAAAAAGTGAAGCAGAAGGTATCTGAAAGGACAAACAGAGCAATATATTTGCTGAACGAAAGAGTGGCAGGGTTGTAAACTCTGACGTTGACAGTTAAACTGACAGAGAGCATGTTAATGCTTGTTGCAGGGATGTTAGAGGTCCCCATCGTTTGTCAGCGCGCTGCTGTAATACATGCAGTACATCTTCATTAAATAGGCATACAGCAAGCAGCTTCATGTTTCCGGATGAGCTGTGGCCGGGCCATAATTAACCTTTTGAACCTGGATTTGTAACAGAATGTAAAATCGGCTTAGGTTATCAATTACAGTCACACTCAATTGATAGTTGCCCAAAGAGGGTTTCTTATGAAGAGAAAGACATTATAATTTGCTCATTTCCTCAGAAAGTAGAAAAAGTACTTACGATTCATTAAATAATAAATATAAGTAATGTCTAATTCATAGCTTCAATATCACCTTATTTTGGTGCGTTATACACAGAAGGTCACGGGCAATACTGTGTCTGTCGTTAACAGGGCTCACAAATAAATTTGTTATAAACCTGAATTAGGAAATGTTTTATAAAAAGAAATCCGCATTTTTTTTAAATGAGAGAATTTTATCAATGTTTTGAGATTTTAATATAAACGTTTTGATCCATATTGCAAATGCTTAACCCTTCACTCTGTGGAAAACTAGTTTTACATACTTTAGGGACTTCAGAGTCCATGTATTTGTTGTAGCTTTTAAACAAAATCATGAATTAAAAACAATGTTTGAGATTATCCTTCAACTCTTTTAACCGTCCTCAGATAAACTGAATTTATGTAGTTATTTCTGTTAGTACTCAATGATAATGCTTTATAGCTACTTTGTTATATACAAAGCAAATTATATTCTAGTCAGATTTAATTTTTTATTGTTATACAGTACTGTATGAATATGCAGAGTATTTTTAAACAAACTTTACATTTGTTTTCCCTATAATATACTTCATTCATCATAAAAATGAATGAGGCTATCAGTCAAGGACTGACTGCTTTTTCTTAGGTTGATTGCTGCTGTCACCAGTGTTTTACAGATCTGGAAGGATTTCCCTTTAAGAGTAGTTTTTCATTATTATTCTATGAATATAGACAGTAATTTATCTGTCCACCCCTGCAATATCTTAGGATAGAGAAAAAAATCCTATTACATGTCCATAATATATAGAAGATTTTTAGAATGCACTTCAATAATTCTTATTTGCTCTTTTCTGTTGTTAGTACTGAAAATTTGATTTTAAAACCCACTTAAACAAATAAACACGGAATTACTAGAATATGTCATCTTTGAAAGGCAATAAATGTTATTTTGTTGAGAAGACTTGTAACAGACTTTCGGTCTTTCACATATTATTGTCTTTACCTACTAATAATACACATATTCCATGCATGAGCAATCTTTTTTTAAACTTCCCTTAATCTTTTTCCTTACTTCATTTTCTGTAAGTATGGATTTGTTAACTGATTGAAAGATATTTGAGTCATATTTTTAATTAAGGCTGTCCATCAGCAAACAAGTAAGGGGCCTTTAGGAGACCGTTTGTCCTTACAAGAAAGGAGCCTTATAAAGTTTGTTTGGGTTTGGTTGGTTGTTTTGGTTTTGTTTTGTTTTGTTTTTTTTTTTACCAGCCCACAATTTAAACACAGTCTTATTTAAAAAATAGTGTCAACCTTGTGTAAGAGTGGTCTATCCATGGTACACGACATCAAAATGTTACATTTCTTTCTGTATCCTTACTTGTTAGATTTGGGGGGGGGAAATTGTATTTAATTGTATTTAATTCTCTTTAAAGAAATTACGGATTCCTATGTAGAACATAGGAAAACCACCTAAACTATAGAATTCAAGTAACGTAAGTTTTTGCTTAGGGGGGGGAAGAAAAAAAAAAAGAAAAATATTTAATTTTCTTTTCAATCAGGATTTAATGATGTAAATTTTCATACTCCGCTATCTCCGCAGAAGTTCACTGCCCACTCTGAGCGTTATTTTTCCACCTTCAGCTCTGTCCTCTCTGTCAGTAGAAGTGTATTACGGTTTGCGTAAGGTACTGCAGGATTTCTTGAGCAAACGAAGGCTTGTGTTGGGAATGAGATGGCAGTGGTAAATTCAGGGAGGTTTGATTTGGTTTATTTTTTAAAGCAAACACATTAAGCCCGTGACCACATGATATATCTTGTGCAACTGTTGTTTTTGAAGTCTGTTGAGGGAAATTCACAGAAGATTGCCATTACCAATTACCAGCGCACAAAATGTCACCCAAATTCCATTCTGAATCTTTGAAACCAATTCAAAAATATTTTATTACCTACTGATTTTTTTTCTCTGACATTCCTTTCTCCATTTGCTCCTTCTGTGCATGAATGACTTCATAATATATTTACTAAAAGATATTATGAAGAGTTGCTTGAATAATAGTATGAAACACACTGTTAAAATAATTACCCCTCTCAAACGCGTTTGCACACAGGTGATATCTGCATTATACAAACAAAAACCTTCCACTTTTTTTTAGCTTGTGCAGACACAAGCTCAAAATCTTGGATAAACAGGATTCCTTAATGTGCTCATTTTTTTTTTCCCACATCTTAGTTAGGAAAGGGGAAGAGTTTTCCCCACAAGAATGGATGTATAAAATACAAACTAGGCTTCCCTATCTGGACAATATTTTCTGTATCACGCTTCTGCTACAATATTTAAGATACATGAATGGAAAAGCCCATTGGCCTCATTTTTGGAAGCAATGAGCATTATTAATGCCATGGAAATCAGCAGGAATTTAACGCACCCGAAAATCAGATTGCTTAATAATAGGATCTCTTCTCTTGCATTTGGGAACCTAAAAATTCTTTAATTCTCATATTTATCATTTCAGGCTCTCAAAGTTCATTTCTTCCCTCAATCTGAGGGTGATTTATGGTTGCTCTGTTATAGATGGAATAGTTCCATCTTTCAAACTTGCTGCACTTTCTCTAGCATTTCCATCACTTAGGACTTTGATTCTCAAAATAAAGGCGAGGTAAGATGAATGTGTGTGTATATAAGAACTCTCAATTGGACCCACCCACAGGTATCTGAAACTTTACAGTTCTCAAAGTTTAATGAATGCTTATTGTGCTCAGCATAGCAAATCTGAAAGGTCAAATGAAAAACCAAAGTATTATTGCACTACTTTTTCACTGATTTTCATCACTGCCACTGCTGGTAAAAGAGAAGGGGAAAAAAAAAAAAGGGGAGAAATCCTTGTTTCCAAAAATTTTGACTGATACTGTGGTTTTGTGTTGTGTAAAAGAATCTGAAGCAAACTTTTGTCGTAAGTGGCACTATCTGATTAAAGGGGAAGAAAAAAACACCCTAACCTTAAACTGCAGCATCTATACTGTGAATACGAATTTACTCGCCAGCTGTAATTCTGTGTGGCCAGGAGGCTTTATCCACAACTCAGGTGGGTGTTCCCGTGCTGGGAGCTGTACAAACCCCTACAGAATGGTGGGTGCTACCACCCAACCGTTCATGCTTCACAAAATGTGACCGGGGAGTGTTTTGTGCTGGTGTGCATGCACGCACTTAGGAGAACTCTGCAGTCTATTTTTTCTTTATTTGCTCCTTCACAATGGTCTTTTCAATCCTAAGTCATAATTTTTAAGATAGTTGAAGTATACTTACTAGTGTGGTTAAAAAAATTCTGTTCTCTTCTAGAAGATAGCTGTAGAAAAATGACAAGAGGCAGTTCTGTGTTTGTAAATTGTCCCCTTCTGGTAGTACAGCTGACTTCAGTGCGCATTTAGAGGAACACAAACTTAGTATAACCCAAAGAAAACTTAGTAGAATCGTAAGTAATATTTGAGGGTTCAGTTAGTTCCGGAGATCAGATAAAACCCCGTCACAAAGAAGATTTTGACTGAATATGCAAGTTCCCCTGTTCACAAGGTCTGCTTTCTGGTGGTTTTTATGTTACATGCATACCTTCAAAAGCTGTATAGAAGGACTTAAAAAATTCTTTCACTCTGATTCTGCTGCTATCAAAGGTACGAGATACTCAGTGCAAGAGGACTGTACATTCTCTTACTATTGCCTCCTGTTTGCATATCCCCTAACTAGTGTCTGAGGTTCCAGGTGTGGTTTAGTGCCATGCCCAGCACGCTTCCCACACCAAGCAGTCAGCCTCCCCGCAGTAAAGCCATCTCTCATAATCTGCAATTTAAGCTATGAATATGGTACATCTGCCCATCTCTCTGAGTAAAAAAAGGAAAGATCCTAAAGCATATTTTAACCTACATATGCTCAGATATCAATAGCCCAAGGTACTGTGTGGTTTTTTTTTTTTTTTTCCTAGTGAATGTTGGGTCTGCTTTAAGATGTTTTTTAGCTGTCCCCTAGCCTGGATGATGGCTTCAGTGGAGGTATGCCATCACCCAGCATTGAATATAGGAGTATCTGTGGGAGACAAACACGTACCTTTGTTTCCTGATTTCATCCCTTCATTATGTTTCCAGTGATGTAGTGGAGGAAAAAATAGATTTTGTAAGAAAGTGAGCATGGTCTTTCCTATATGCAGGTAGTTGGCACACATGGGGAATGCACGCAGGCAGAACTGACACACCTGCATGCTTGGGCGTGCGATTCCAGCACAGTTCTTTCCTCATTTGTTTATTTCTTTAAAGATTCCAAGACACAAATATGTGCAAATAATGATCCTAATGTAAAAGAAGTAAGTGGCTGTGTAAGTAGGAGAAAATATCCTTTCCTTCCCTGTGGTTTGAGGGTTTAGTTTGTTCTAAGCAAAAGGCAAGAACCTGCAATAAGATATTTTAGCCTATTAGTGTGAAACTGAGTCCAAAGGCACAGGCAGATACTGGATGCTTTAGGACGTAGGCTTCTGTATAAAAGTGTTCTCCGTCTATTCTGAAGGGTGCTGAAAGCAGCTCTGTGTTAGTGTTATATGAGGGTGACTGTTTCTTTGCTGTCTGTACTGAATTGTGCTGAGAAACATGTCTAAGAAAGCTGTGATAATGAGCAGTACAGTAGAGAGAGGTGATTTATGATACCTGTTTCTGACAGCTATAGTGCTGAGATTCCCAGGGTATCTGATCACTGCATTAGCATGCTGACAGCTCAGCATTTAGGACATTATGGTAATTTATCCTGCATATGCTGTCACCTGCACTGTCAGAGTTTCTTTTTAATGATGGTATAACTATTTTGTTTGTTTGTACTGCATTCTTTTCATTTGGCTAATGTCTTCTCATTAGATTGCACCTAGTAAATGAGAGTAATTAAGTGTTTCCTATAGCTCAGATGCAATGATTAAGTTGCAGAGTTGGTGCTGATTATGTTTTGTCATTTATCTCTATTAATCTGAGAATAATCCAGATGATAAACACATGTAATTTTTAGCTAATGTTCAATAGATGAAATTTATAGCTTCTCAATGGAGCCAAACACTAAATGTGTATTTATATATGAATAGTAAGTTATTGTACTTGCATTTCTGTTAAATAAACATAGAATTATCTGTGCAACTAAGGAAAAAAACAGAACATCTACTGGATATGGAGGTTTTCACCTTTTTAAAGTGCATTTTTATATGGGAAACTACTATTCGTAATTCACAGTTAAATGACTGTTCTTTTTATTCTGCTTTCTCAAGTATCTACAGAGAATCCTGTGGCAAAATTTTTGAGGATTTTTCTTACAGTTGTTGTCTGTATTTGTTACTATAAATTCTAGAATACAAAACTCATCTCTAGTAGCAGAATGTATTTTTTGTAGAAACACTTCCAAATTAAAGTACTCAGTTTAAAAAGGAAAAAATTATAGTAATGCATCAAGTTAAGCAGCCCACAACAATTTGTAAATCTTTATTTAACTTTCAAGCTGCAGATAGAGATATAGGAAAAAGGCTCAAGAGTTTTTTTTTCTTCAACATATGAAGTTGCAAGAATAAAATGTTGATACAAATAATAAGGGCCACACTAAATTTCAGGAGCACCCCGAGTTGTTTGATCATGTTCCTTTGTTTTCCTGGTTCTAGCACATTGCACTGTTTTTTCTAAATATGTAACTTAAGGAAGGTAGACAGCATCGCCCCATAATTGTTTGGGTTTTGTACGTCAAAATTCTCATTGGTTTCAAAAGTAGCAAGTTTTGTGTGTCAGCAGTTAATAAACTTCTTTAAAATGTAGAACTTGCAGTTACAATAGATGCTGAAGGAAAGACCCTAGATAGTTTGAGTTTTGTGTTAAGTATAGTGATATACAAATAAATGAGCTGAACAATTTTGTAACATATACATACTGTACTATGTTACTGTCTAATATAGGAATGTTGCCTTTATTATATCTGTGTCCATATGGTATCTGAAACTCTGTTTTGACAAGCGTGTTTTAATAATCTGGAGTTGCAACCAGCAGCCCTTTGTTGCATGTTTCCTTCTGTTTTGTACTTTAAAGTAGGATTGCCAACATACAATTACATTTTGATTTGGAACAGTTCCTCTGGTTTGGACAACTGTTTTTCACTGAAACGATTAGTGATGTTTTCTGGGGAAATATCTCCCCAGGTAGGTGTCGTACCGTGTTTCATTTTGGTTATTTAAGCTCAGGAACCCCCTCCTGCCCCCAAACGGCGCTTGGGCTGTTTGGCTCTCCTGGGTGCGCTCCAGGGCGCTGCCTGGCCACCGCAGGCACAGTTCAGACCTAACTGCTTTTGCTGTTGGGAGGCTAACTCTGAAAGAGCTGGTTTCCGTCCAGAATGACTCTTTTCAATGCTGCGAAGACTGGTCAATAAAATCACTCAGATTTGTCATTTGTCCCCATTTTGAGGTGCTGCCACCCTCTCCAGTTGAAGAGAGGGTTTGGAGCTATAGAGGGAGGAAGGCACAGAGGGAGCTGGGCACAGAAAGCTATGATGAGATGGAGCACGGTTGCAAAGGCAGCTGGAAACTTGCTGGGCCAGGAGAGGTAGGGGATCCGATGTGGACAGTCCAGCGCCAGTCCATAAATTTGTTTTTTTTTCAATCTGTGCACATTTGTTAGACTTGCTCCGATTTTTCCAATATGTCTTCTAGATGAGTACGCAATTATTTAAGGATTCACTTTTCATTTTTTAATAAATAAAATTGTGTTATTCATACAACTCAGTAGACTGCTAGCTTGAAATATGTTAATTGGATCACACTGTTGTTCATTAACGACTATTTTCTTCCTATGAACATAAATTTTAGGGCATCAGCATTCCTTCTGGAAAAGCAAATACCCTGTTCTGTTTATGTGGGTCGGTTCTAGAGTAGCTGCTTAAAATCCCATGTACTGAATTCTGTTATCTTTTCTCTTGGGTGGATCAGGAAAACAGTTGAAGCAGCCAGTGATGGCTGCTGGGCTTTCATTTCTTTGTGACTGGTAAATGAAACACATGCAGCCTCACCAAACTACATGACTAATGACAACCTCCAGTGGCTCCTGCAATCAAAGATTAATTTGCTTTATCAAGTTTAAAGAATAGTAGGTGATAAATCATGTCAAAAAGAAATAATCAGTGGCAGGCTGATGTTCTTTTGCACAGTGGAGGACAGGTGCAATAGAGGATTCATCTGCCATAGACCGTTAATTTTGTTCTCACGCTGTTGTGTTAATCTTCATTTTTATTTAGTTGATTTTTAAGTCAAACAGGATGCATTGTCAACTAATATTTTTGTCTAAAATGTATAGTATTGGTGTTTAGCTCTAAAATTAAATACTTGTTTAGAGTCTATCACTTGCCATCAAAATATTTTCAACTTAATTCCTTTAATAATTGATAGATATATTTCATTCCGATTGGTTTTGCTGTCCTGGAGCACAGTTTAATGTGGACAGGAATAAAAACGGGTTGTATGTATCTACTGCATACATAATATATTTCTTTTCCTTCCTGTTGATTCCTCTTTAGCTAGATCTCCTCTCTTATTTTTGTGGGAGAAGTGTACCGTTAGTCCTAGCCGTTACTCTACTGCTGCAGTTGTTTTGGGGTGTTGGCCTCTGAAGTGGAAAAGTGGTGATGCTGGGCGATTAAGGCCTGACCCACCATGGGACTTTCTCCTGCCTGCTCTTCTCCCGGTTCACAGCGCAGGAAGCGATCATCGTGTTGCAGGATGGCGTTCTGTATGGGTCTCACTGAATGAAGTGATTCAGAGACAGCATCTCTGTCACATTTGTGGTTACTGAATGTCATCATTCCAATTAAACCCGCGTTTAAAAAAAATACCAAGATTAAGTCACCATTATGTGTGTAAGGCTATCTATAGCATGTCATTATAGTATCACATTACATAGTATGACACTGACTCTGACCTGCGTTTAATGGTGAATTGTGTTGTACAGAAAGCAAGGATTGCAACTGTTTATTTTTCACGGAAGATACAGCTGTCCTCTGCTGACTTAACACTCTAGCTACACAATTGGTTGTTGACCATTTTCACTCTATTTGAGTTAAACCATGGCTCATTAACGTATTTGGCAACAATGGTTTTTTTCTGTGTTTAAAAGAATTTTGGTAATGGAATAATGCAGATTCTGTAAGCTTCCGTAATGCATAGAAATGATGGGATATCCTTATAATAATATGTGAGCCCTCTAGTGGCATTCTCCGTGTTCAAAGTTTAGGGAGCTAATTGTGTGCCACAGTGCACATGTTCCGGTAGGAGATGTACCAGCAGAACAGAATTGCCTCCTGTGAAAAGGAGTCTAAGGCCAAGGCCAGGCTGCTAGCCTCGGCGCGGGGGTGGTGGGAAACCAGGCTTCTGCTGCAGCTCTCAGGGCAATTGAGATATTTGTAATGAATCTTTTAATACTGATGGAGTTGCATTTTGCAAGGGGAAAAATTGTAAAACTTCTAACCAGCTCCAGTAGTTGGGTCTGGCGTACACAGTAAATGGGCTTATTAGGACCCATCTGTCCCAATTTGATCATATTTAGATCGAAAGATGCAACATTTATGCAATGCAGCTTTTAATATCTCCAGGGTAAAGATTAAAAGATTTAAAAAAAAAAAACAACTTCTTGTGAAGTAGAAGACAAAATTTTGCACAAAGGCTGAGCTTGACAAAAGTAGGTTTAAAGTAAGCCATTAGCAATTTAATGTAGCTTCTGGGCGTACACAGGCTACAGGCAGTACTGTTAAACGTGGTTTCATTAGAGCGTCAAAGTTAACTACCTACCTTCCTTCCCTTACACTGAATTTGTATGCCATTAGGCTGTTGGTCGTAAAGACTGAAGAGTAAGAGGGAGAGTAGTAGGACGGGTTATGTGTCATGTTGTATTAATAGGTCTGTCCTTTCGCTGTACCATTTGAAGATCCGTACCTGCGTTCCGGCTTGGGCACTGGCACTCAGAAGGCTGACTGATGCCGGTTCCTTAGTCCTGCTAACAGTGCTCAAGAATTAGAGCAGGGACATGCGGGGGAATCCTGAAAGTACAGCTATGTAAAAACTGGCCTCCCTCACCTTTTATTTTATTTCATTTTATTCTTAGTAACGCGGACTTCTGAAATGATACAGCAGTACTGCTTCAAATCCTTTGTGCCATTCCAGTGATTCTAGAAAGCTGAAAATGCAGGTTAATCCTCCCATAAAATCTTGCTACTTGTGAATCTAGATTTAAAAGTGGGGGAAAAAACCCTGCTTTTTACTTACTTGTATGTATCTTCAATGACTAAAAAATCCATATTGACTTTTTTTCCAGGCTCTCTTAACTTTTAACATAAAGGTTTAACCCGTAAATTACTGATTAAAATAATTGTCAGAGCAAAAACTTAAAATAGAATTAAATTTGAGTAAATGTTAGTGATGTAAATTTAAAATTCATAATGGTTAAAACAGAACTACCTTAAAAGCAAGTATGATAAGAAAATACAAGTGTATCACCGCATGGGGCTGTGTCTCATCAGCGCTGAGCAGAGGGGAAGGGTCACCTCCCTCGACCTGCTGGGGATGCTTCGCCTGCCGCCGCCCAGCACGCTGCTTGTCTTTTTGCCGTGAGGGCACAGTGCTGGCTCATCTGTGCTATGGTTCATTTAAAAGACATTCAGATGTTAAGGTACAAAATGCCTGTAAAGCCATCTTAAATTACGTTGTGGTGCTGATGGGAAGGAGAAGAGAGTACTTAGATATGTTTCTTAAAAAGCACCATCCTCTCTTAGCTGAAATCACACCTACTATTAGGCATCAACGATAACAGTATGGAGTATGGCATGATACTACTGTTCATTTCCACCACTTCATATTCCATAACTCGGTATCTTTTCTTACTCGGGGGTTTAGAGTGCAGTGCAGACTTGAATTGGAGTTATAAGGCTGGAATTGAGATAATTACAGTTAGGCCTGTTTTACTGTGATGTTGCTCATACGTAAGTCAAGTCTTGGCTCCTTTTTAATATAAGGGTGACTCTGGGAATAGAATTGGGGAGGGAGGCGAGAAGAGTCTGTGTTTGTTTATTTGGGGCCAAAAAAGAAAAATATCCCCTTCTCAATTTTAATCTGTAGTTCTGTAACTAAAATGGCAGAATTAAGACATTTCATAAATTTCTTTCAACAGTCCTTAGGAATATAACCCATCATAGCAGCACTTTCACCCTGGAAAAAATCTCTAGCTGTCTTCAAGTTGATAACAGATGAGTGAAGATAGGTAATAAATAATAGTATGGAAACTCTTCTTGTTTGAACATATTTTGCCAAAAGCACTGAATATGAAGTTGGGCGAGAGAAAGGAGAAACATTTTCTGAGTATTACTGACATACTTTGTGATGACTTAGTGGAACACCTTACGGCCAACTGTCTCCTTTATTCACAGATGTTCTAAAGCTGTCACAGCTCCGTTTCTTTCATACAACAAAGTCAAGAGCTAATTCATTGTTAATTGTTGAATGTTCCTTTTTATAGTATCTAGAGTCAGCACAGGAGCCAGCTGGCTTCCTGCGCTTGTGTATAATGTGTTCAAAAAACGGGAGACTCTGACAACCCTAATGCTTAAAGCAGTATGACTTGGTTTTGTATGTGGAGTGCTTGAACTAGGAAGGGGGTTTGGTTTTTTTTTTCCCTTATGAAAACGTGTATTTCAGTGAAAAGAAAAATGCAAACAAACATTTTCTCCAGAGTGTCTGGTTCAGGTTTGTGTTAGACTCAGTCAGTATCTTGCGTACCCGCGTGTGATTTTCATACCTAATTGGATTAGTAGAAGGCAGAACAAGTTCATCTTCCTGCATCTGACCAGGGAACGGGCAACGATGTAGCTGTGTCTCACCCAGGCAGTGCAAGGGCTGGGTCAGTGGTGGCTGTTATGTTGTGCATAAGCATTTTCCATATCCTGAAATCAAATTTGCAGAACATAGAGCATTTGGGCTCTACTTCATATTTCATTAGATACGCAGATCCTCCCCAAATTATTTTTATCGGACTATTCAGAGCTCTTTCTGACATTTGCTTTTGTGTGCTTATAGAGTAATCCAAAATTGTTAGTAATGTTGTCCTGGTATAGATCTGTTTCACATACAGGAATATATTTTTAAAATACTCTTCTCAGACTTAAATGCACTTTTGTTAAACGTCATAGGAAGGCAGAGAGTTGTCTGTCTTCTGCCCCTTGCCATTCTTCTGAAGCAAGGAGGAAAAAAAGCCCAGTATTTCAGTGATCTGTTCCACACAGGCTTCATCTGTATCTCCTTTGTTGGAAGAGTCGGTAGTTGGCATCAATTTGGATCAAAAGAACTGCAGTTAGGAAGGCCATGAGGAAGGTTCCATATTATTTCTCCAGAGCATTCTCACTACTGACGAGTTGTTTCTTGAGGCATGTAGCTCTATTGAGAAAGAAGTCTTCTGGGAACAAAAGTTTTATTTCTGAAGCAGGGTTTTTATATCAATTTAAGTATTAAATGATTTGTATAGATATCATCTACACAATAATGCGGCTTATCGCAAGATATGTAGAAACTTTTGTAGGTAAGTTGATTTAAAATCTTATTATTTTAGATTTTGTAAGAATATGCACAGGAACTGATGATTTAAGTAGCATTAATATAATAGACCATCTTTGAATGAGCTCTTAACAGCACAAGTACAGTCTAGTTTATGCATTTTCTTTAATAACCAATTTCATTCTCATCTGCTGAATAGCAATAACATTTAGAATAGTATTTAGATTTATGTAATCATCTAAATGTATGTGCTGTTGGAGCTAAAAAATTAGTTTTGCAATATCCCTTAAGACAAGCGTGAGTCAGCACCTGGTACTATGCCTTACCAGATCACTTTGCTTCTGCAGCGTTTCGGATTCTTTGACTGTAGAGAGTAGTTGTGTCTGACAGCGTTCTGTTATCTATCATGTTTGCATAGATTTGATTATCTTGTTTGCTTAAGAGGTCAGCAAAACGAACCAAAATATTGCTCAGTATATTATTAAAGACCATTACTATCAGTCATACTGTAAAAAGATGACATTACATGAAGGATGGCATGCAGAATGTAGATGATGTGGCCACCCGTCCAAGTCGTGCAGGACCCAGAGATGTGTGTGTGACATCTGGCTGTTTGGGTGCTGCCTGTTAGGTCATCTGGTGTCGCTTCTTGACTCGGTAACATGAACCACTGCGTTCTTTGCTGTATTCGCTCGAGTGCGACTGATTCCTATGTTGGATGGGATGGCCTGGTTTTATTTTGTTCTGTATTTTTCCCTCTGAGTGATAGCCTGTGTTTCTCCAGCCAGAGCCAAGACAGGATGTATGTTTTTCTGTGCACAACTTCAGGGTGTCACCCTTTTTTTCAGAAGACTTTAACATCAGAGGCCAAAGTCTGAGACGTCCCACATGTTACTGAGAAAAATTACTGATCAAGATTCTTGACCAATTTTGATTGATCAGTTTCATTAGTTTTTTATTAGTTTTGTAAGCTTTTCAATAAATACTCCTTAACTATAATTCTATTCCCTGCTGGTGATACAGAGTGCGATCTATTGCTGTGTTGTCTGTACAGTATATTTGTGTTTGGAATTCCTTAACTTATAGTATGCTGTCAAATTTTGGTGACATTTATAGTTGCTTAATTTCAACAAAAGCTTGATATCAACAACTTTCTCTTCCAACATAGACCTCTCAAAGCTTTTCTGGGTTCATGGGTCAGACCATGTCATTCCTTTCTCCTAAGCTCTTGCTCGATTTCAGTGTCCTGTGTTTTAGCTTGAATTCTTAGGTGAAATTAGGAGTTGTTGAATTTTCAGTGTCTGAGTATCACTATTTATTTTTGTATTTAAATATATCTGCAACTCCTCTTGAACCGAACTGTTGTTTATAAGAGTCCTGTCAAATTCTCTCTCCATAATTTGCAGTGCTTTCTAGGCATCCTGTATAGGCACTCTCCTGGTATAGACACACCAGGCGCCATTCACTCTTTATTCTCTACCATCTTAAAATTGCACCTATATTTCATCCCCGCAAGTAGACAGACTAACCTGAATTAGGAAACCATGGGGTTTGCTTTGCTTGCTGTCCAGGCCGCTTGGTTTGTTAAACCTCCTTTTTGTCTGCTTATATAATATATAATGCATGTCTTTGTGTTGATATTGGAAGCACTGATGACATGTGCAGAATACAAGAAAACACATATTGCCGAAGTAAACCTTTGGTTACCATAGGGAAAAGTGGCCCTAGGATTAAGGGAGTAGAAAAGTGTCTGAAAAGTATTTCCCATCTCATTTTGCATCGAGCAATGCTCAGTCAGACTGAAAGATCTGCCCCACAGCATCTCCATTCAGAATGATTGATAGTCATGGTGGTGGCGTGCTTGGGGAGGAATTCAGAATCATGCAGCGTCTTTGCTAACGTGTCATGGGTTGTTATCTTAAAATTGAATAGCGGTATTTTAAATGTTTTTATTTATTAGTAGGGAGTTAAGGTTTGTTTTCATGCTCAATTAAAGAACTGCCATTTTGGAACTACAGCAATGAGAAAAAGTTGTGTGAGCGAAGCAAAACCAAAGCCACAGATGCTATAAAAATAACAGTGAGCGGAGGAAATTAATATTAGGACTACACCTCACAAATTTAGATGCATGATGATATAGAGACAATTTTAAAGAATGTAATGCTCAGTTTAATGATTTATGAGACAATCAAATTGTAAGGAACAAATGTATGAAAATAGTTTAGCACATCAGCCTAAAAATAGTGCAGTACAAAAGTAAAAGACAATGCACCTCAGCATTCTGTGGAGATCAGCTATGATTGCTAGGCCAGCCACGAAGAGAAAATATTTTAAGAGCAGTTCAATGAGTTTAATAGATACGTATAGATTTAAAGTATTTCTTGGAGAGAGATACATGATGAAATAAGACTGCAGGGGTTTTTTGTTTTAAATCTGTTTTAACCAAAAAATGCTTTCCCAAAGCTCTGATACTTAGTTTAATTAAAAATACAAATCCCAGTTTTCATGGTATGTGATGGAGAATTATTGTTTTATATTACAGTAATATGTTGCAATTATTATTGAAAACCTTACGTAATTTTTAGAGTCAGGAGTAAATCATTGTTATCATGCAATAATTGGAAAATTGGTGATCACTTTTTTCCCGAAGGTAGCTTGGAGGACATCCTTAAAAATGTGTTTTATTTTAAAAATACTTCACACCTGAACTGCTGAGGCCAATTTTTTGTTACATTTTATGTTTAATTATGTAAATCTGTAGAAAAGCCTTTAAAAGTTACCCTTTGTTTCATCTCACATGTAGCCCCTGTTTCATACTCGGCTGTTTAATAAGGGGTCAGATTTTATTTATGTGGTTAAATAGAACATAAATATAGACATTTCACAGGATGTACCATGTAAATGTAAGCCTTTGTAGTTACAAGTTTTTGTAGCTGGAGAATTGTTTTAAAAGGCATGTAATTTATTAGCTATCAGTAGCTGCTTTATTGCCTTGCCGCGCTGCAGTAATAAATAAAAGAAAGTGAGCTGATTTTACAAATGGCACACAAGGTGCACATTTTGTGAAAAAAGTCTTTTTTTAAAGAATTGGCATTAAATCCTTTTTTTGTGATGACAAAGAGGCTAAGAGTGCAAACTGTATTTTCTGTTTATCGAAAACAGAGTCTCTTTTTCTCGAGGGCATTTTTTCCTATGATCATCAAGGGATTTCAAAAGCAATAAAGTGTGGAATCATTGTTCGACTTGAACAGTATTAAAACTTAGGTTTTAATTTCAGTGAAGTAATAAGATTTGAACCTGTCTCACATTACAGCACTGTAAGGCATTTAGCAATTGTATTTTAAAGGAGGTTTTTAAAATGCAGCTCACTTGTAAGCTAACTGTCTGTCTAGTAATTAATAGTTTCTCTTCAGCAGAGGCTGTTGTGAATCATACTAAGAAATCTCAGTTTTGTTAATAACAAATTATGATAATTGTAAGGATGTTAATTCCTAATTAGTTTAAACCTACAATCTTTTTTGACCCTGTCTGAGATTGATTTTCAAATGAAGACAAAAAAGTAGAGATTGAGGGTTTCAGCATGATTTTCACCTTAGAATTAAAAAGAAATTATCCACGTTTGTCTGCAGATTTCAAGAAACTTTATTCCTTGGGTAAGAGTGTATGTCGGCTTCCTGCTAAGAACTGGTGACGTATTTAATCTGTGACCATACTTGGTATCATTAATGCAGTTCCTTTTTCAAAATTGTATGTTGAAGATAATTCTGCGGAGCGCTTCTCTTTTCTGTCCTGACACAGTGAACGCCAGGGTACTGGAACTTACCGTGCACATTTTTGCACAGATATCCTGGAGGTTCGAAATGTAAATATTTCTTTGGGTTGGTTGATAAAATGTTGGCTGATGAGAGAATAGCAATCACTGTAAGTTGTAGCTGGAAATGAGCATGTATGATTTTGGAGGAGGGAAAGTTTATACACAGGTCCGTGTTCAAAGCAGCCATCAGTGTTTAACATTGGAGTGGTGAGCTATGACCTTCCGTGATGATTTTGAACGGTAACTGCCTCCATTAGCCATAAGGTTTGTTTCTTTATTTTAGTAGATGGCCTAGACTGTAAATATTAGAGGATCTAAAATAAATCAACATATTATCCTAAGGATACAAAACGTAAGAGCTATTTGTGGTTAGGAACCTTTGACAGATAGTTTGGATGAGGCAGATGATTGCCCGCCTCTCGTATCTGGCTTCCATTGCTGTGCCTGCAGGCAGTTTAGTGTTATAGTTGTATATTGATGTCAGGGTTACTACTGAGTGGCTAGCAATGACAGATGTCTATAATTACAGGCAATGCTTCCAGTATTTCAGAAGAGCCAGCCTATGTTGAACAATTATCTTATTTCTGGCTTGCCAAAGAGGGTTGTTCAAATTGCTAGTATTAGCTGTGGTGGCTCTAACACCTCTCCTTATGCCGTGGGATAAATGTGCAAAAGCACTCTCATGTACAACCCCGGTGCAAAACCTTTTTAAAATGTGTGATATCGCTAAATTTCGTATGCTTAAGGCTTGATCCTGAGAGATGCGGAACACCTGCAGCTATGTTAGTCAGTACAATGAAATAGTTTTCACTATAGAAATTTTAGAAGTATAATAAGTAGCTATGATTTTTATTACTTGTTTTTAAGTGCCAAACGAATGTTGATGCTTTAGCATTGAGGTTTATTGCACATAAGTACACTGAGTGGGCCACTAATTTAGATACAATTAAGCAACTCAATAAAATTAAGCTGGACACTTTTAATAGTTACAGGGGCAAGTAAGAGTGTTGATTACTGCTACTGAAGTACCTATCATACTTTATCTTTTGGAGTTTTCTGATGGGCACAAATCTACCTTTGTAATCTGTACAGTACTGGTTCTTTCAATCATCAGAGGATCTTAAAGCGGCATTTTGGCCTCTTGGTAAGCAAATACCTGACTGCATATATGGCTTGAATCTCTGCAGCGCAGTGTATAGCTCTGATGGAACTGTGCTTCGAAAACTAAAAATCTTCCGGATGATGTTCAAAAAGTAATAGCTGTTAATAGTATTTCTCAGTTTTCACTATAATATTTGTACTTTAAGCCCTGGAGGGGAACAAAAGAGACAGTGGAATTAAAAATCTCTCACGGTGCTTTACAAAAATGGAAGTCTAAACAAGACTTTTAAAGCTAAGCACCTTTTTAACAATTGGCTAACTGAAGACGTAGCAGATAAACCATTTTCTTATTTTTTTTTCCCAGAGAATGGTTCTCATGCCACATCAGTAATAACAGCAGTTAGTTCATAGTAGGTTTCCCATAGTAAGTTCACCAGAATTGTAAATCTTTCTTTCAAGATTTTTGGTACACAGGAATTAAGAAAGGAAGAAATAAATAAATAAGTAAATAAAAGCTGAGAGAAAGTCATTGAAATAGAGATCAATTTCCATTTAAGAAAAGGTTTATTGCTGGCATCGCATGGGCACTCTGTGGAGTGAGAGGCGGGGAGTTAATCACCCCCGCACCCCAGACTCCTGTGAATTCTCTTGCTCCGTCGAGCGAACGGGGAAGGGACTGGGGAAGAGGGCCTGGGAAGCAGCCTTTGCGGGAACTGTTAATGCCTCTTACTACCTGAACTCGTGATGGCAGAGTATTTCAACAGACTAGGAAGGAAATAACATCCATGGGAATGACTCGGAGCCGCACAGCAGATTTACCCTTTTCCCTACAACATTACGCTTTGTTGTAATAACAATACCTTAATTTTAAATGTTATTTTATACTAGGTCTCTTTCAATTGAGGATAACTTTATGCAGCATTTTAATTAAGCTAGGTTTATAGGTAAGACAGTAGGTAGTATATCATTTATATAATTGGTGTAGTTCCTCTGGTTGCTTACAAACACATGTAGCAGTGAATTGGAGAGTAGCCTACTTTTTATGTAGCGCAGAGCCCAACTTAATCTTCAGAGATCCTGTCTGAAACTAACTGAGGCAATGTCTTATGGCCTGTTTTGGAATTTTTTTCATTTAGGGAGCTAAGGATAAAACAACAGATTAGCCCGTTTTCTTGGTTTAGACTCCGAGTTAAGGGTGTTTCAAGATCTTTCTTACCTTTCTGAGACAGCCGGTCAGGAAGGGAGGTTTTATGAGTGACTGAGGTTTTCCTCTGTTATGGAGAGGGTGGAGGATAGAAAAGCCAAGGTCAGGAGGTAAAGATGAATGATCTGGCCCCCTGATATACTAATTAGGGGATTCAGTTTAGATTTTCAGAAGTTGTCTGTGGGATTTGGAAGCTAGATTTCTGCTGTGTTGTAATGGAGCTTTTAAGTTTTGAAAATTCAAAATACCTGATTTTGATTTAAAAAGCAGTGGAAATTGCTAATTGTGTCGTGGCACTTGACACTGAGAAAGAAACTCGTGATTAGCGTGGAGTTTTAGTGGGTGATACACGGGGTATTAGTGAGAGAGGGGGGACAGCCGCCTCAGAAATTTGCTGTGGTCGCCCCTGCACTGCGTGAATTCCCAAAGAGACGGTGGGGAAGGAGGTGCTCTCCTCAGCCTGCCCCGTGGGCTCCAGCCCGCTCCTCCAGGCTGGGCTGTGGCAGCTTCTGTCAGCTTGGGGTAAATATGGTTAAGGTCTGGTTTTGCCCTCAATGTTCATGACAAAATGCTTTAATGTTGCAGTGATAGTTCTCTGCAGCAAGGCCTGGAGAGCTTCAAGGAAGTTATAATATCTTAAGCATTTACGCTGTGCCTACGGGTAATAACTTTACTGTAATTTTCTGAAGATTCATTATCCAAAATCTTAATTCATTATAATAGCCCTTATGAAACATATAGAAACCAACATTTTCTTGTGTTTTCTTATTTGCACAGTGTGAGAGATTCATTGCTCTGTTTTAATTTGTTTCATGGGGTGCGTTTGAGTACATTCCATACAGTGCTGTTATTGAATTTCTGTGACTGTCATTATATAGCCATACAACCTTTAGGAACTCATATTCTGAGCTTCCCAGTTCTGTAATCTGCTTCACATTTAAGAATTGACATAATTAGCTTCTTCAGAGTTATAATGATAGTACCAAAAAGAGAAGACCTCAAAAGACAAAGCAAAGTTAAACATACTAGGACCAAAGAGTAGAGAAGTCAGGGAAATAAAGTTTTAGTGTGATTGCTGTATTATTTCTCTGTTTTCTTGGACTGTATTTACATACAAGTGCTTTGCTTTATAAAATGTTGCTTCCACAATTTTATTTTCTTGTCCTTTTGAAACGCAGCAGGTACAGTTCAAGTAGTTGGGAAGTATACAGTTATGTAATTTGAACCACTGATAAATCTGCTAGATAATAAAAAATTCCTTGGCACCAGAGCTTGTGAACCTGCTGTCTTCCTTAAACACCCTGATTCTACTGAGCTGGTTTTAATGGTACAAACAGGGGAGAAGAAAAAAAAAAAAAAAAAGGATCTCTGGATCCCTTGCCTTCACATGTGCTTTAATATGTTTGAAATTGTTACTGATTATTATTGAAGGTGTTTTGCTGGTCTCTTCTTTTTCTTCGCTGCCATGACCATCGCTGTCACCTTTGGATGTAGCGGTGCCACGTGGGTGTTGGTTGCAATGGCGGTATCGGCCCGAGCTTGCTTTGAGGGCCTGGAGTATGTACTTGCACCCGCGAAGCTCGTCAAACATTGCAGCCTAATGGTGTCACTTCTGCCGATTTTTTCACTTACGTTCATGACTGTTGTAAGAATGAGATGGTGATGATGGGATTTTTTGCTGTTAAGCTTCCGTTTTTGGCGATACCGTGGGGTGGTCACACAGTGTTGTGTGTTGATGCAGGATTTGTTTGGGGAGTTATCAACCCTGCAGGTGTAAGGATTTGGGAATGATTGTGTAAAGGTTTTGCAGAAGTCTTAAAGTGGTTGTTCCCTACTGAAAGGGAGGGAACTGAAAACATAAGCCTTGGGGTTTTGCTGCTGGCAGAAGGAAGGGGAGGCCCCTCAGGGAGGAGGCCCGGGGGGTGTGTGGGGCCCATCGGGCCCCCCCATCGGGCCCCCCCATCAGGCCCTGTGCTGCCTGTTCCTTCACGGCTCCGTCATGGGAACCAAGCTGGCAATGAGATCACTTCCACTTGCGACTCCACATCCTTTTATGACCCCTTTCAACAGTGTTTTTCTCCGCCTTTTGAATATGTAGCACAGTCTTTGTTGTTGAAGTGTTTTTTATTATTATACGTTCAAAATGCTTTGTCATTAATTTTTTATAGTGCTTAAAAGTCTAAGGGCGTTTCATTGTTGTGGTTGGGGGTTGTTTGCTTTTCTATTTTTACATGCTAAGAGTGTGTGTTGGTTTTGAAAACGATTTTGAAGAAGGTGTTTAAAATATCACATTTATTTTAGCTTACAATTTGTCACATTACGGAACGGGTAGTAGTTTTTATTACAAGCACTGTATTCGTGCTGACTTGAAATGACCCTGTCACATGTGAAAACAAATCAGATTGTTGCTGTTAATGAGCTTTTCAATTTACTATTCAGTGGATCAGATAAGTGGATTTAAGAGGTAATGATCCTGCTTAGCACTCAAGCTTGGCTGTCAGATCCTAGTAGTTGTGGGAAATCCCCAGGGACAAAAGCGTTGACACAGTTCTTGATGGGATAATGGGAATCAAAGCTAATGGATGATAAAAGGAGTAGTAAGAGTTACAAGGATAATTGTGGATTAAAGCACTGCTCTTTGTCAACACTGACTGCTGTTTTAGTATTTTATTTGTTAAACTCTGATGTGGGGAGAGCCCAGTTTGACAACAGAGCGCAGTGCTGCTGCCACATGCACTGCTCACACTCCCTTTCTCCACTGCTTTCCCATGGCAGAAGGCAAAGATCTTAACATAAATGTTTGTTTGCTGATATGTTTGCGTTCCTCGCTATCTCTTTTTCTCTTTTCCTCATATCAAATGCAGAAATTCTTAAACTTTGCTTAAAATGCAGCTGCTATAGCATTTCAGCAGTGCACTATTTAGAGGGATTTTTTTAAGTTAGAAGATATTATTTTTATATTTGAATATATTATTGTTGCTATGTTTAATTACTATAAACGATAACTTCACATTTACAGTGTGACCATAATATTTTGCAATGTTTGAAGGATTGTATTGTAAACAACAATTTTTTTCATGTTTAGATTGTCCTTTCACTACTGATTTTGTCACAGTAAATTACATTCGTACGATTATAAAAGGATAAATTAGCTTATCAGTTACGTTATCCTTGATCTTGGTACAATGAGATTGCAGCTTAAATGAGGTGCAGCTGATTAGAGCTGCAAGTTTATTTCCTCATGCCTTTAGTATGCTTGGATTTAAAACTCAAGTCTTTGGGACACGAAAATACAATTTTTATTGTATTATTTATTATTTGTATTGTTATTATTGACTTCCTCAGAGATAGAATACTGCTGGTTTGGTTTTTAAGTAAAATCATGGGATTGCATCACTAGCAGAAAGGAAGGTGGTACAAGCAAGTTTAGGTACAGTAAGAGAAGTAATGAGTTAGCTAAAGTCTATTGGTATTTGTGTGGAATATGTAATGTCAGCGAACAAAATTGACAGCTAGATGGCACCAGGCTTTCACCGCTGGGTCCCGGGGCTGCGTGAGCTGTGCTTGATGCTCTCGTCTCAGACCTTAGCGATACTTGACTTGATCACATCATATGGAAGAATTACATATAACCCATAATATTCGTTTTAGCGTCACTGAAGGTTAAAATGACTGAAATGAAATGTACTGACTGCTAGATCTGCGTTTAGCCCAGTCGTAAGCAAATAGCAGAGTTACTTGAGCTCAGGGTAAAGTGAGTTGGCAGAGGATCATAAAGAAATTTTGCAGTACATGTCTTCCTTCTGTTTCTGAAGTTGATTTAAACCAACTAAATGTTTTTATCCAAACTAAATGTTAGGCTACTAAAACTACCAGAAAATTTTATGAAGATTACACGCTAAGGAAAAAGTATTCTTAATGTGTCCTGTGCATTTGTTACTGCATCATGACAGCAATTTGATCTGATAGGTAGGGTGCCGGGAAAATTTGGCTGGTAATATAAGTCTTGGATCTGAAATAAAGGGGAAAAATATACAACTACAAGTTACTTGGTTGCCAAAGCCTTTGTTCTCCCTTTGAGAACACAAAAATGGATGTCTGAAGAGTACCTAATTTACCAGATTTTATGACTGGTAGTGCAAGAACTTGCAAATGCAAGCTAAAGGACAGTGTTGAATCACATCCCACTGAGGACAGAGACCAACAGAAGAATATTTTCTCCATCCCTTTGCAAGTTTTTACAATAAAACAGGTTTTTTGAATAGAGACTGTATTGTTCTGTGAACAACAAAGTGAGTTTATTGTGGAAAATTTACATCTCCATTGTGGGAAGAAATGTATGCAAGGACAAGTAAAAGCCTATCAGTCCCAAATTCACAAAATGCTATCAGAGAGTGTATAAGCCATCTCTTAGAAATGCTTCAGCTAGGTTGGGTGGACAGGCATTTGTGCCTGTACTTTGCTCATGCAAAATCAAAATAGGGAAGGTTTTAGAATAAACGAAAATGTTGGTACTTGTAAATGTCTATAATATGTTACTGTTGAAATGTTTATTTCCAGGTATATGCCCGAATGTCAGAAGTCTTGGGAATAACAGATGACAACCATGTTCTGGAAACATTTATGACAAAAATGTGAGTTTGTGCTCAGGTTCTATTTTGTATGCATTTTGTTTTGCCTTTAATGTTTACATTAATTTATTTTGTTGTTAAGTTTGCTCTTTGCTAGAAAAATGTCTTCTGTAAATTTTAAATATTTGAAGGAAGGGAAACCATTTTATGTTTTGTTTTTTTTTTTTTTCAATTTTTTAATTTTTTTATACGTATCTTATTTTCTGAAGGTACTGCAGGCCCCTAAATAAACACTTTCAGCTAGATATGTCCTCCCCAGTGCCTGCATCACCTCTGGAAATGGCTTACAGGAGAATAGAACTGCGATTTCATAGACTCTTGTTCAGTGACAGCCTGGCATAAGCAGTCCCCACCGTTCCCCACTTCTCATTCCTGGCACCCTCAGATGTCAGTGGAATTGCCTGTAAAGCTTCATGGTAATTTACAGTGGGGAGCTAACCGAGTTAAACTAATCTTTCTTTGTTTTGGGGAGGCTCTTTTCGATTGCTTTTTGGCAAGATCTGGCAAAATGTGGCAAAATTTGCTCTGTTAAAAATATGGATTCACAGAGAGAATTTTAAGGCCTCATACTGAAGGGGACAAGGGGCATCATTATCAGCTGTCTTCTCATCTTTTGCATTTGGCAGAATAAGATGGTGTGTTATTCTGGCAGATCAGTGTTGCGATACTTTCTCTTAACAATAATCCTAGAAAATTACTCTGGAGAAGCTACCTTTTTCTCATGCCTCTGCTGCAGCCGCTTTCCTTGGATGCCGGCAAAACTAGCAGGATTTTGTCTTTTATTACTTATGTCCTTCATGAGATTTGATAGTTTCTCCTGACTCAAAAAGAGTTTCATCTAAAATCAGTTTTGCTCTTGAAGCAAAACAAAATGGTCCCTCTGAAAAATTGTGAATATCCACTAAAAAAATCTGGGAGTCCCCAGGAGACGATGAGTTCTGTGTGTGCCTGGAGAAAGAGAAACAAGTACCTTACCTCTTTATTCTGTGGTGAGGAAGATGCTGCATCCTGTCATTTACTTCATGTCCTCTAAATCTGACTTATAAGACCTGTAAAGACTTTCAGTAGAATTTGACCTACTAGAGAGGCACCTCTGCTGATGTTGCCAGGTTAGCCGTGACCTGTTCGGACAGTATTAAACATGCCTTGTCTTTTGCTACCATGACTACCAACCTTGAGAAATAGTAGCAATTAAGACAAGGTCATTTTCTGATATGACTTAACTTTACTGTGAAAAACAAGGCATAAATGCTTTGCTTCCTCAAAACCAGAAGCTGAGTGTTATACTTGCCTTAGGATAACAATAGTACCCATCAAACCTTGATATTTATCTGGAGTATGCTTTGAAGACAGGTAAATGGAGGGTGATGAATGGAAAAATATTGATGGATACTTATTGTACAGTTTCTGGAAGCAGTCCATGTCATGGTACGAGACTGCTAGACTTCACTTTGTTGTTTCAAACTACATTGAAACTTGAATGACTGAGGAGAAAGGGGGGAAAGGGGACTGTTGTTTGGAGACCAGGTGCATCAGTTTGCTTCTCCTTTTCTACTTGTTGCTGCCATTGAGACGAAATCTCTGTTGCCTTTGCCAAATACAGAAATAAGTGTATATTGTTTAACAAGTTGTATGATAAGCACTACATGTGTTTAGATTGGATAGGGCTGTATTTGCACAAGTACTGAAAATTCAGAAAAAAACATAGCTAGGGTTTTAATGTTACATGGAGGAATTTAAAAGAAAACTAGGTATGTAAAAAGCAAAAATCAGTGCTGCTTTTTAGATTACACACTCTATATTTTTATTTTCTCTTTCCTCATGGCTTACTGTATTTTCCTAAAAACATGAATTGTTCATTGATTAGATTGAAGATCAATTTCATTTTACAGAATGGATGTTACAGCTTGAAATGGTCAATTCAGTCAGTAGCTTTAAGAGTTAGCTGTGAAACTGCTGTATAAACACATTCAAGTTTGTGTCAATTAAAACAAACGAGTTTCTCCCCAGTGATAGCATGCCAATTGGAAAATCTGGGTGTGAAACCATAACATACTGATACATAATCCAAAAACTAGGGTCTGATGGGGCAAGCCAGTCTGGCAGCATTTCTGGTGCTCTGTTACTGAGAGTAATCTTAGCACCTTCATAACAGCAGTGGGCAGGATACCTGACTGTGAGGCCATTCACCTTTTTCTCTTGTGGATGTAGTCAGTATTTTTAACCAGACTGTTATTTTAGAAAGTCACTAGTCTACTGTTCTGTCTTACCCTAGAGATGCATTTTTTTCTTTAAGCAGGTGAAATTTGTCATATATTATTCCTTAACATTAGGTTAAAAGGAAACGCTAGGGAATTTTTAGTGTGCACTTTCTTGTTGAAGTGGTGGTATTCTCCTATAGTAACTGCACAACAATGTCTGAGACAGTATGGTTTCTGGTTTGATAATGCCAAGCATTATGTGAAATAGAGGAGTTCTGCTTGAAACACTCTTGTTGCCTGGCTAATGGCAACTGGTGTTTCAAATCGGAAAGTGTTGGAGAAAGTACCTTATTGTAATCTGCCATTAGCACTGTGGGATGATCAAAAGACAGCGTCAGGTTATTTCCTTCCACTTTGCCATTAAAGAATCCAATGAAGGATGCATGCAGGAAGCATTTTATACTTGGTGTGAGGAGTAAACATAGCAATTGAGTTTATGGTAGTCAAACAAGTTGTAGTCTACCAGGACATATTAATTATTTTTTTGTTCTGCTGTTAGAGACTTAACCTCTTTTTGTGATAACTTATTGGTTGACACATGGAATTTCTAGTTTCCTGAAGTCCGATGTGAGCTTAGTAATGTTTAGATGGATAAATGGCGTTTTTCTTCGATTTCTTCATATTTTGAACACGTTTTCTAATGAGCTGTCTTTTTCCAGATCTCTGTGTTTTCAGTCGTTCACTTTCACGTATGTAGCTTTACTCTGCTCTTTTGAATTCATAAGTAGCAGCTTTGCAGTGGAGGATTGGTGATCAAACTCAGTGAGTTCTTTCATGAACAGAAAAAGAATTTGAAATACTTGTGTCATAGCTACTGGTGGCTGCAGTAGCCACTGTTCAGTTTATGGATTAAAGGCTGTATGAAATAGATATTCTTCAAAGTACAGAAATATTTTGAGATTTGTCAATGTAATAGGTGTCCTTTAGACCTTCTGACTGTAGTTTAAAGTACTACTGTCACATCAAATCCTAGACCTTTTATCACCTTTTCATTGGAAGTTAATGAATGTGCCTTTTACTGAATTCCTGTTAAACCATTTCTGAAGGGATGGAGTTTTATGTAGTCAGAATATCCATTAATGGCTCTATTTTTATCACAGCCTTACCAGAAATTGTATAGAATAGTTCTTTTAGCATCCACTGTCTTTGCTTGCTTTGACCATCACTTTATATGGTGTGTGTGTGGAAGGGGAAAGGCCAACTGAAGAAATACCTAATCTCAAGTGACGTTTTTCTAATGTGCAAGGCATCTTAAGTCTTCTCAGCTGTGTTCAGCATCGTAGCAACAGTAGAGTAGGTTCAAGGAGGGGTAAGCTGGGAGGAGTTATCTGAGTGTGAAGACAGGCAAGAGGGAGCAATGGGATTTTGAAGGAGCTACTAGGGTTGCAGTGGATGACAAGATTCTGGAGAAGGACTATGACTTAAGGTCTCAGCCTGTCTCCTTAGAGTTTCTTCTTAGCCTGTTGCCCCAAGGTACTGGTTTTCAAAGGCACAGACTATTCCTCTGTCTCTACAGAGTTCTCCATCCTTGTTGCTTCTGCTTCCTTCCGAAACAGCCCTGTCACATGTTCTTACGCCTCTTGGCCTACTGGGAAGTGGATCAAGGCCAGGACTCTGAAGGCAAGGAATGAGGCTCTATACCCAAACCCAACAGTAGTCCTCTCCTTCCACTGGTCATCCCTTTGAGCAGTAGCTCCCTACCTGCCTTGATCCTTCCCTGTATAGGTAAGAAGCAAGGAAATATTTAGACTGGAGTAGTTTTAGTTCCATCTGCTCCTTGAGCCTGTCCTGAGCATTTGGCCGAAAGTGTCTTGTATTTATTTTGGCTGCAAACACCTTTCCTTTTCTTCATTTATTCTTTGTGAGCCTCTTCTGGTTCCTTTCAATGATTATCCAACTCATGTGGAAGTGATTTATTGTGAGGTAGATTTACAAAATATTTCCCCAAATATTGAGTATTTTTCATCATGATAAAATAACTGAAACATGAATGAAAGATGCATATCCAAACATTGCTGTTGGATGTTTTTTGCCTTTTTTTTTTACTGCTGTAATGATTTCACTCTGGTGGATGCACATACACATACATATAAACAGAGAGATTTTCCATGTGACAATGTTTAAGTAATACATAAGTATAAAAAGTCTGGATCTCTGAATATTTTTCTGAACACTCATACTGATATGACTCCATGAATCATAGCAAACTAAAACTTGGCACTTTTCTTCACGACAGAACATGCATTTTTGTAACTATTCACCTTTGTCCAGCTCTAATGAAAAGTATATATCCAATCACTGTCATTGAGCCACAGAGAGCTTTCATTGTAAATGATGATAATCTACAAGAAATAATGAAAACATGTCTGTACAGAGCTTTCTTGCCAACAAATCGCTATCTTCGTTATTACTGAAACTTAGAGTACCACATAAGGAAGAGACTTTCAAAGTCTTTTTAGGAGATTTGGATGCCCATTTTTCTTGCACTTTAATGGAAATTGGATAGCAGACACCTTAATCAACTTTGAAAGTTTTGTTTAAAATGTATGATTATTTTTTTATCTTTATGATTTTTATAATGCAAATATATTTGTAATATCACTGAGACCAAAACTATTCCTAAGTTTACATGGTTCACAAACAAACAAACAAACCACCACACCCAAACTTGCTGATTTGCAGCAGTTGTCATTTCTTCTGGCTGGTAGCAACTTATCTTTTGCAACCGCTTGTTTGTCATATTACCAAAGCTCCTGTGCGTGGAGGTACAGTAACCTGTGCGTTTGCAGGTAGCGTAGCATTCCTGGGATTCCTCAGCTTTATTGGGATAACATACCTGCCCATTACGTTTCAGAGAAGGGGTTCAGGGCCTCCTCTAAAGAGGATGGATGAATTCTTTGGACACTTACAAATGGCCTGTAAGCAATATTTGAGCACCTTGGCATGCAATGATAAATGGAGAAGGCACCCGCCATCCATGTGGCCAAATGGATTTTCTCTCTTTGTACAGTATATACTCACTCTTCAGCACTCCCTTTTCTGTGCTGACTGTGCTTTGCTTTTGCTTTTCTACTTTGCATCCCTGATTGTGCTGCCTCCTCTAAAATTTTCTTTTTTAAATTGCCCCACGTTTTTCAGTTCTCGCTTCGAGGCTGGGCATTCCACTCCTATGCTCCAGCAGTATCATTTCCCATCCACTACTGCCACAAGAACTGCTACGTTTTGTATGAAGGGCTGTCCTTTGCTGTGCACCACACAGAACTTTTAAGAGCAGTGTGATACAGTCCATGCATCTGAAGAGGTCTTTCTCCAAATCGTAAACTGAGAATGGGACAGGAAATTAAAGACAGTAGAATGGTTTTGGGGGGGAAAAAGGGTCATGAAATGGATTTAAGAGGCTGGAAGTGGATATCTATGCCCAAATATCATAACGATTTGATACATGTAAAGGATTTTGATTCTCCTGTGGATGATACGGTAACCCTTTTCCCAGAGAACTGTAAATTGGAGTCTATAATCATTACTTACCTTCCCCTTCTAGATTTTCAGTTGAAAATACAAAGCCTCTGAAAATAATACTTTTAAGTCACTGTATTAAGGGAAGAGATGTTTAGTGTCCTGATGGAACTGCTTTAGTAAGCAGTCACGGTGACAGACAAAGCCTCATAGCAAGCTGGAGGGTTCGGAGGTTGGAAAGCTGGGAAGCTTCTTTGGTGCAGCTTTTAGAAGCTAAGGTTTTATTCTTGTCTTCTCACTAATGGCAAATGAAAAGCAAATATTTGAAAGTGTACTGGATTCTTGATGCTGTTTCATTTAAATTTTTAAAATTCTCGTAGCTTTTCAGCATGGATCAGTGTTACTGGTGCTCTTTTGGTTTTGTGTGTAGTTCTGTATTTTGATACTGGTATTGTTACCAAAATTTGAAATATTCTGCCATTTTATATTTCCACTTTCTTTGTACTTGCCTTTAAAATGTGTTCAGTGCTCATCTACCATAGATGTTTTGGTGAATTTGGCATTGGTGTAGCTTTTGATGAAGCTCTTATTTTCCATGACTTATCTGTAACTTTGTGATTGGTTCCTTTGATTCCGTTTCATTTAGTTCATATTTTAAATCAATAAGCCACTTGAGAGAGAGAGAGAGGCAAGGACAGTAGCACTTGGATTTAAGTGCTGTCTTGCCTTGATTTCTCCAAGAGCTGTAAATTTTCCTCCTCTTTCATTCCTTGGCTTCTCTTCCTTACATAGTGGAAAACTGCTTTTTATATTATGAGATTCCTCTCTAGATCTTTACAAATTTTCTCAGATACTTACAATGTTTTGTAGATGTTTCTTAAAATATTACATTTTATGTGTCTTTCCTCTTGCCTGATATTGATAAGGCAGAAACAGAAATGGGAATTGCTACAATTATAATTGAAATTTTTCGGCCTCTGTTCACTCACGAGTGCTTTCTAGCTTTTATATCATTACTCCATCTTTCAGCATCCAAATACAACCATGAACTGAAAGAATAGATGTATACAAAAGTATGCTGAATGTTGGATGAAGAGCCTTCCTTACACAGTTTTAATTTTCTCTGCAAGCTGTCCCTGTGACTTCTTGTTTTTCTTTAAACGTCTTACATCGGTCTACTGAAGGACAAAGATTTCGCTCTTTTGCAAAATAGCCTTTTTATGATTTTGATATTGATGTCAAATCTGGATAGTCCAAATTCATTTTTATTGCTTTGTATGGTATATACTTGTTAAGGATTTAGTGCAACTATAAACATCTACAGAACTCCCCATAGTAGGGATAAACTGTGAATTATGGACTTGCTAGAATGGGCTATTTCTTTAAGGCAATCTGAACCTCTGTAGCTCTTCATAGAAATTTTATAAAGTAAATCAGTGTTTGTTTGTAAATCTAAATTGAGGAATACTGCTTTGGTAATTGCATTGTTATTTGCCTTTTCCTGAGCAAATAATACTAAACAGTTAGATGCTTTAAACTGCATTCTTGAGTTTATAACTTCCTGAAAAAGAGATTTAGTTTATGTGGTGTAGTACATTCCTTAGCCTGTGAATATGTAAAAGCAATAATCAATGCTGATTTTAAGGCATTTAACATCTCTTCTTCAAGTTCTGTATTCCCAAAATTGAAATCCTGTTGCCTCAGGGTATAAATAGCTGGTACTGATTATACCTCTTACACCGTGGTCTTTCATCAGTAGATCTGACAGCTTGAAGTCAGAATCATTATGCATGGAAACTGAGGCATACAAATCTGAAATTACTTACTCTTGATCACCTGGCAGTTTGAGATACACCCGAGCAATTTGATATCACGATCAGGAATAGGTGCAGGGCTTCTGAGCCAGCAAGTCATGCTGCCTTTTTATTTGAATGGGCTGTGTTTCAAAAGGCTGTTGATGGCCTGTTTTTATTTCTCGAGATGAATCCAATCCCAGAAACTCTGCCGTGAATCTGTCATGCAGCATTATCTCCCTGTCTGGAGGGAGGGGGCATTCAACTTTCTTTTGGGTTTTTGAGCAATCGAGGGTGATGGTGGATGTCCCAGAAGAGTAGGGCACAGTACTTGCCTTCGAAAAAGGGAACTAAGAGGAAGCAACTTGATACAGGCTGATCAGCCCAACTTGGATTCTCAAAGGATTACTAGAAAGAGTTACTAGTAGTCAGTGTATAATTAAGTGATAAATGCATTTGGGCTACGTGGGGGAGGGAAGAGTAATTTCTTCTGGGACTCACTGGCTGGAGTTTACAACAGAAACAGTAAGTATCAGAGATTGGGACTTCAGTAAGATTGTTGACACTGGCCTACGTGACATTCCCATAAGAAAGCTGTCAAACGACAGACTACAAGATCAGTGACTCTTAACTTACTGTCATAACCACTCCTCATTTGAAAAAAAAATTACTTTCTTCCACTTTACTGGCTTCAATTTACCAATTTCATCTGAAGGTTAATGCCACCTCTTCACCTCCTAATAAATCTAGTAGGTGAGCACAACGGGTTCCATTCCAGGTCACTTAGGTGTCTTTGCACTGACCTGCACACAGTACAGAAGAAGCTGTAGAGGGTCCTGGCTCTCTGCTCCATGTCTCATGCTTAACCTCTTGGAAGGTAGTCGAGCAAGTCATCATCGCCTGGTGTTGGCTGCATACTGTAAGAGTTTGCTGTCAGAAATGGTAAGTTGTTTTATGTGGTGGTCCCCAAGGACTGATAATAGGTCTAGTGTTATCCTATATCATAATTTATGCATCGGTTCATTAATCAGAGTATGCTTCCTAAATGCCTATGTCTGAGAGGGGTTGCAATTAGGGAAATGCAGTATCCCTGATGTATCTTGACTTTAGTTAACTGTTTGGTGTAGGGAAGAGGAAAAACAGGGATTAGTACAAGAACTGTAAGGTAGAGTTTCACTGGGAATTGGGTATATCAGTAGCTCTGTGAATTGCCGCTTAGTTTTTCTGTGCCCCATTTCTCCTATGGAAATTTTCCTAGGGAATTTGTAGCAATTTGTTTTTATCTTGTGAAGAATTGGGCAGATAAATACTACAGAAGTTAAGTGGCCAGATACTGTGTTGAAAAGTGAGTAAGATAGATGTAAGTAGGGGTAAGCTTCAGATAATTTCTTTCATTATGACAGATGATGGATTTTTTTAAAATGAATGTATTTGTTACAATATTAAAAAAATGTTTGAATCCCTTGTTCAGGAAAAAGACATGGCATGTTTTTATAGCATTTTCTGTCTCATAAGTGGAAAATCCTAAGACGTATCGCAGAAATACATTCATAGTATAATATGCTACTACTCTGAGCTTTTGCACTGCACTTCTCAGAAAGAGGAATATGTGTTATAAAATCTCACTCTCTTGTTTTGTTTATTCTAGTGTTACAAATCTTAAATACCGGGGAAGGTGTGAGCCTGTGATTTCAAGAACTCTTCAGTTTCTAAATGACCTTTCTGTTGGATATCCTTTTTATTGTATATGGCATAGCATATTATTTGAAAATAATAAGGTAAAAATTAATACGAGACTGTTGTTGTTTTGTATGCCACATTTTAAAACCAGTTAGGATATTAATATTTATTAATCTTGGGGGATTTTTATGCATAGTTTTTAAAAGGTGTGCTTATTTCCACCTACTGCTTATCAACAAAAGAGAAATCATATAACTCGATGCTTATGTCATCTATCCCATTCCTAATCTTGAAGTCAGTACCATTGATGAGTTCAACAGTATTGAGGACAGGATTGGTTCTACTTTGAGGATGAGTCAACTAAAATATGAAGCATGAGTTAGATTTTAAACACGAGCCTCTTCACGTGTTTTGTGGTTGCCTGATTCTAAGTTCCTCACTGTGTCAGCATCATCATTACTACTGATGAAACAGCCATGACTTTGCAGGTGGATTTTTGTCTGGGTTCAAGTATTTTTGTGGAATTCTTACCCAAATCATGGATGCTAACTTGCTATCTCTTGCAAACCTTTTGTATCTTGTTCTAATATTCAGTTACTTATCATAAGTTGGAGAAGGATATCTGCTCTTCGAATTCTCAAGTCAATTGAGCAAGAAGATTTAAAAAAAAAGTAGTAGCTGGTTTTGATGTGACACAATATTTAAAGGTATACGACAGATAATAAACCACCAGAGCTCATGAAAACATTCAATATTGAAATCCTTTGCTGTTTTAAAATAAAACCAACTTTTTCAGTAATTTTCTAGAGGAGATTGTTAGACAAGCGAGGGGAAGGCACCTGGAATGTGACAATTGGTATCATTTTATTTCTCCATAGAACTCTAATCGTATAAGAAGAATTTTAATATACTTCTTTGGGTTGAAAGATGAGTGTGTGTTTCCACATTCCATAAGTGAATTTTGTTTAATGAAAATCATACAATGTGTACTTCTATGTGTTTACTTGAAATACCATTAAGCAGCTAACTTGATATTTTAAATATGCATGTGTTTATGTTCTCGTGGCATCACAGAGATAGGACTGCAAAGGACTTGAAAGTGAAACATTACTAAGGAATTTGACAGAAACAGAAGGGGAGACATTTATTTTATTAATGAGATTTATGAAAAGACTAATGACCTCTCTCTCCTCTTTTATATTATATACTTATTGCTTCGGTAGGATTCATAACACTTTCAAAATAACCAAGAATTTTAACATGGTGTACCTAACTTAAAGTGCTTGCTTGTTTATTTATGTACGTATACTTGCTGAAATAATCAGCCTCATATTACTGCTAAAGCCAACAAGCATCTAGCATTTCATATTGTCTTCTGGAGGCTTCCAAAGGCATGTATTCACACGGTAGCTCTCAAAAATGAGGGTCAGTATAAACTATTGGTGCAAATAATACTTTTCCAAGGCTGAAATGTCTAGATAGTTTTAGTTTTTGAATTACTTCAATTATATTTGCAATAAATGAGTTTCTGCTCATGAAATAGATATAATAATACCAGGACCTGGAAAGGATGAAAAACTAGATATTTAATAACCTAAGTTCTCTTCAGGAGTAGAATTGTGATGAAATCGTATTTTTTTTCTTTGCAGAAACTTGCTAACTGTTGCAAGAGCAGTTTCAGGATGTAAAGCAGCGCTGCCTTCATAAATATACATCTTAACATCAATGTGAAATGTTTGAAGACTAGTAAAAAGAAAGATTAACTAAAAGCATAAATACCAAAAAATTATTCAATTACTTTTCAGTGGAAATACTTCAAACGAAAATTCTGAGAACGGTAGCTTTTCTGCTTAGATGGGTGGGGTTGTACAAAGACAGCTTTAATTCTGGTTCACTTCACCGTGATGTTGTATTAGTTAAGTTTAAAATTGTGTTCCCTGGCAAACCATAAAAGATTTCAAAAGTATTAGACACCCACTTTTGTGCTGGAATTTAATATGCAACTTTTTATTGGAAAATAATCGTCCTTGTCTGGCAAAATCCACCATGCAATATTTCTGTTAGTAGGCATAATGCAATAAAGACAGGGAGGGCTATTTATCACTACAAATTTTGAGGATTTCAGGATTCTTTTTATTATTTTAATATATTTCTTTGGTATTAAATCAGAAAAATGATAAATTACACCTGTCGAGGCTGTTTTTCCTTTTTCCCAGAAAATGATGTACAACCCAATTTCACTGGTCATTTTGGCTTTTAAAGATATGTATTTTTTTCCTATAAAAAACTCTTCCAATAGGTTTTTTTTAATAATAATACCGAAGTACTTTTTATTTCAAACATATGAAGTAGTTTATAACTACTTCCTGGCATTGCAAACTTTGGCCTTTTCACGTTATATTAGGGTTTTTTAAAAAGGCATTAAGTATATATTGCTTTGAAAGAGTGTATTGTTAAGATGCTGGATCCAGTGGATCAATTTTCAGTATTTGATATAGATTAAATTGTGGCTAGCCTGAAAGGTTAAAATAATAATTTATTTAATTTCAATACTTTCTTGTATGTCAATCAGCTTCTACGCAGTCTTAGAAATTGGTATTTTTCTTTTTTTTTATGTGTATAATAGTCTTTTTCTAAAGGATAATCTAGAATTAAAAGCAAACCATAATTCCAGCAACTGTACTATATAACAGGAAAAAAAAGAAGAAAAAACATAAGACAGTATTAACAACAAAGGCAACAAATGACTGGAGCTGGTGTCATGGTTTACATTACTTTCACAATTATTCCAGGTTTGCATATTTTGAAATATATTAGCCCAATTTGATTTCAAAGCTCAGTTATTTGAATTATAAATCATTATGTCCCTCCTAGCTGATCAGTTGTGAAATATCTTTGAATTCATTTACATAATGGAATATGTTAGTCATTCCTTATGTCTTTGAAGCCATAGTGCTCCCTCATGGATGTTTAGTTCTTTCTAATAATTAACTTTTCCACTGTATATTTTTGTAGCAAAATAACTACAGTTTCATTGTTACGTTATACAATAACTTAGGGTAAAATATTTATAGTCTCTCAAAAAATCTTTATCCATGTCTTTGTTAGCCTTACAGTGTTATGAAAGGCTCTCCTTTGTAACAGGGGGGAAAAAAAAACAACTATGTGGCTTTGCAATATAAAACCAGGTAATGCTATGTCAAATGGTATAGATTGACAAAGGAGCGTCATCTTAAAACTAGATTAGGAGATTTTTCCAATAGCAGCTATAAAACCTATTCTTACACTTTTAACTGTTTAAAAATAATTTAATCCATTTAAAATGAAAAGGGAAATTGTTTATTCCCATAAAAGCAATCGAACTCTTCAATCAATTATGTGCAGGAATGGCAGAGTGAAGCAAGCACTCAAAAAAAAAAAGAAAGTAACAATAATAAGTGTTATGGGTATTTGTTTGTAAAATCTCCTGCGTTTGTACATGGCTGTAGCCACTACTGTACAGTCTAAGTGATGCAGTCCTACTGATTATTTCTTAAAGGACTTCATCAATGCCAGGGATCAACAGTGTGCAGTAAACTAATGAGTCCTGATTGTATAATACGCAATGTAGAATGTACCAGCCCGTAAGTCATTTCATTCATTTGAGGCCTTCAATGCTTATGAATGTTTCTGGGTTTTGAATTTTTCTGTGGCATTCCTGAAAAAGTGTATTCGTATATTTGGGTATCACAAAGCCTTTTATATCCCGATTTTACAGATGCAGGACTGAGACAGTTGAATTTAACGGACTTGCTGAGAATCATACAGCAATGTTCTGTCAAATGAAGGAGAAAATGCAGGCCGTTGCTTTGGCCGTTCTCTCGCTCCTTGTTTGCAAACATCCCCCGCGGCAGCAGCGGTTACCTCGGTACAAAAGCCCACAAAGATGGCGGCATGGCTCTTCCTGGAATACGCAGTATTATCTCCTTTGCCCAACCCCAGATGTTTGTATCATCTGAGACAGGGAATTGGTGTGACCTCGTGCTATTAAAGGTGTTCATAATTCGCACGGCTAGGAAAGGATTCAAGTTGTGAAACAAGTCTTAAGCGCCTGAACTTTAAGGGCTTCTATAACATAGTTTTTGCAACCTCAACTTTTGATTTACTATGAGTTCTTGTGCTTTTTAAAAGAGACCTTTAGAAAAATACTACGTTTCATCAGGTGTCACTGCCTAGTAAGTCACGCTAGAATATGTGATCTGTAGAATACATCCAGACCAGGAAATCCGTCACTTTGGTGTCATTTAGTCTGCGTCTCCTGGGAGCCTTTGTGTACAAGCAGGTAAATCAGACTCAAGCTTCTCCTTGCGGACCAGGGCCAGCAGCTTCACGCAGGAGTCAGGCAGCCTCGCTAGCGCAGTGCCCAGACCCGAGCAGCAGGCCTTCCCGAGGGCCCGCAGCGCGAGCAGAGCGTGGCGGCTGGGGCCGGCGCTGCGCCGCTGTAGGTACCGGCCGTCTGCGCTGCCACGGGCTGGCATTCAGCCGCTGTGCGGAGTGGGAGATTGCAGTTCGCGCTTAGCAGTACTCAGTTAGGTTGGGTTTGTATTCTGTGAAGTTGAAGAGACTGGGATTCCTGGGGAAGTATCCACAGATACGTCCAAAATTCCCAGCTGTATCACGTTGTTATGGACTTTGCTCTGGCTCTGAGACTTTGCGTGTTCTGAAGAAATTTCCATTCAGTTCTTATACATCTGGCAATACTTTGGTTAAGTGTTTAACGTAGCTTAGTATGTATGAGAAGCATTTTTGTCTGTTGTAACTGAAACAAATTAAATGTAATTTTTGACAGGTCTGGAAGATCACCTCTGTGATTTTGAGGCCATTACTTCAGAGCTGCTTAGGGCTGCTGCCAGTCCCATTGCCAAGTGCCAGTTGTCTTCAGCACAGGCAGTTGCAAAACCACTTCTTTTTTTTTAACATGCTGATAACATGGGTCTATCTGGGGAAAAACCAGCACCATTTATTATCAGAAACTCTCCGTTTAATTATAAAAGTCATTTAGTTCATTTGTCTCTTTTGTGACTAGAATATATGCCATGAAAAGTAATTGCTTTAATTAATAATAGATTATGGTCTTTAATGTTCTAAAGAATATCTCCATAACATATATTTCTAGATGAAATTCAGATTTTTTTTTTAATGTACATTTGTTGTTGTTTCAGTTAGGATTTGTTTCTCACTAAAACTTCCTGAAAGTTTGTACAACCTGATAATGTCATCATCATGCTGTGAGGCTGATTTTTCCTTAATACTTGCTACTTATAGTCTCCTGAAAAAGCTTGTGAAAATAGAGGCTGTGAAGTTCATGCTTCAGAATCACACGGTAAGTTTCCTTACTACACTAAAAACCATTGTGTCCAGTAAATTTGTAGAACGCTTTACTTTTCATATGCATATGTTTCAACAGAGCAAGCACTTCCCTTTCTTGGGCATCAGCGATAATTACAGCCTCAGTGACCTTAGGTGCCGGACAGTGTTCTACACCGCTCTCACTCGCCTTCTCATGGTAGATCTAGGTAAGGTCCTCCTCCCGTGTCCCTGAGACACCTTGCTGTGTTGTGTAATACTATGGACTTTTAAGGTTATTAAACCAATCAAACAGAAGTTTAATTGTACAGTAAATATGTTATAGTTGGTATTTAAATCACTGCCTATCAACTTGTGAGATTTATGGCGTTCAGCAATAGCACTGTATTTGTTGCCTTCTGTTGGAGAAATAAGCAAGATGAGCTATTTTTTGCATAGAAGCACTTTTTGTATTAAGTATGAGGATTTACAACATTAAGCGCTTGAGTAAGTACTTTGAGTTTTCAGGTGACATGCCAATTACGCCAGAACCTTCCAGCTTCTAGTAGAAGGGGTTTTTTTATTTCGCTTCTTCATGCAAGTTCCCAATATACAAGACCATCCAAGTTTTAATAAAAACATTGGCAAGAGTTCTGCAGTTCAGCCAGAAATACTTAAACATGCACTTGGGGTTACCTTTTGAGTTGTCCTTTGGAAATTAAGGAGGTTAGGCACGTGTAAAACTCAGTGCACATAATAGCTCGATGTGATAAAGGACGTGGTCACTTTGAATCCAGGCACTGCCCTTGGCCACCAGAGTAAAATGCAGAATTCTGTCTGCGTGATTACCTCTCCGTTGTCTTAAGTAGGGAAGGCTGGGCTTGTCAAAATGAACACTGAAACAAATTGTGTGTTAAAGAAGCTGATGGTGAAGAACGCAGCACGTCTCAAATTGCCTCTGTTCTGATCAGAGACCCCGTTCAGAGCTGTGGGCTTTGCAGTCAGCCTTGCAGGCTGCTTTCGTGAGGCTGGATGCCGAGAGGTGATCTGAGGGGGCCGCTGATGAGGGCCTTCACAAAATACGAAGGCAAGTCTTTTGTGTACTCATTTCCAACCCTCATACAAGGACTTAACTAGGCAACATGTGTGCAGAAGAGATTGACACACAGTCATAAGCCAACAGTAGTTGTTACTCCCCTTGCTGATAATGGGTGCCTGTACTGTCTGCTGCTGAACAGTGCTGAAAACTGTTGACTTCGAGGCAAGACTGAACCGTATTTATCAGCTTTTCCTTCAAGAATGGCAACTGTGAGCTGGACCTGCGTTTACTTGCAGTTAAACTGCTTTCAGTACTGGCTCAGTGTCATATAACATAAGCAATAGGTACATTTTCTAATATAAAACGGGTTACACCTGCAGTTTCAGTAACTTTTCCTACAGGGGAAAAAAAGAAGATTTGGTATAAACAAGATCACAGGTGTTAAAAATTACATCTCAAAGTAGAAGTTGTGTAAATATGTCAGACAAAATGCAGGCACGTGATTTATGACTGGCTACAAGCTGACAGAGGTCGTTGTGATTCCCCTGGATTTAACAGTGCTACAAGATCTGAAATGATTAGGAATATCTGGAAAAGTATACATCAGTCTTTTGGCTATTGTCCTTTGTGTTCCTGCTGGAATAAATTTGTTTGGGTTTGAACTGGTAGAAAAGCACATCTAGAGACACAAACAGGTATAAGTTGCGTTTTAGGATCCAAATTTTAAAAGTAAGGTGTACACAAACTGTCCTTTCTGTGTGTTCGTGCAAGCATTAAATGAAAGTATTCTTACCTTGTGAATCAAAAGATATTTTCAAACTGTGCAAACTGGCTCTTTTGGGCAAAAAAGCATTGTACCAATTGTCTTCTCTGAGGTTTTTTTCAAATTAAATTAAGAGCTTTATATAAAATCCTTTTATATGAATGATAAACAATTTACGTGGAAACAAAATTAAGATTAATTTTTATTGGTGGGGGCTGCTTTAAGTAATTGATTTAGAAATATTTTTGGATTAGTCGAGTATAGTAAATTCAGAATATTTACATTTTAAACTGTGCTGTTGGAGTGACTGGCAAAATTTAATTGTAGGAAAGAACAGTAATATAAATTAGTATTTGCTTCAAAATGCGCTTTGGTATCTGTTGAATTGCTTTAACTTTGTATGAATATAATTAGACTGAATTCCTTATGTGCCCCAGGTTGTGTTTTTAATAATTTTTTTGGCATTTAGAATTGCATCATTTTGTCCAAGATTTCTGAAGTAAACTGAATATTTGCGTGAAGTATATAGTAACCAAAACTAATACAAGAACACCAGTAAAAGTTACATTTAAATAAAAGTTTTACTAGGATTAATAAATTTTAATCACCTTTTCTTCGGCAGTACCAAAAGGAGTAGATCTAAGCTGTAGAAAATACCTTCAGGAGCTATTCGGCATGATTGTGTCCTGTACTTACAGGTATATGCAGTCATGCTCGGTGCTAAACCTTTCCAAGTGAAACAGGTTTCAAACACTATTGCTGTAAGCCGCACACAGATCTTCTATAACTTTTACAAGTGAGGCATCTCTTGCCTTTCAAAGGACATAATAAGGATGTGTATGTGTAGTTTGAATTATAGAAAATGAACAGTTTACCATGGTAGGTTTGTTTAGGATAGTTTCTTCCTTTCCTTATTAATATTGTACTGTTCATGGGACGTGAGTGTGACTTGTACAGGAATGCAAAAGAAATGTATAGGTAGTAATTTGTGTTGCTTTTCTAAAAGTTGCAAATTACTTGATTAATAGGGCAATACTCTGTAGGATCCTAATTGTATATTATTTCTTGACTTCCTTCACTGAAATTAAAAGAGAATTATCACATAAGATTTCCCTTTACCCCATTTCAAAAACTAGCTGGTTTGTCATTAAAGTGTTGGTCCCAATCAACACTGGACATTCTGGTAGTTCTTTGGTCTTCTCAACTTTTTAACGAAGTATGCTTGAGATTCTACCTTCAGGAAGGGTTCGTCTTGAAGCTGGATGTGTACATAGTATCTTCCTGGAGATTGTCTTCTAATGAGATGCAGCACTCTAGATGAGAGGGAGTATGACTTTCGCTATGTTGTGGTAATGCAGGTTTCTCCCGAGAACACTATAAATGGCAATTGAGCCCTGATCCTGCATAGAGCAGTATCCAAATGACTTCTGTTAGTCCGTACGCTGGCATGGGACAATACCAGCATGGGACTCTTTCTAAGTGATTGGTCTTTATTTATTAATTTTTTTGCTCCAAGGAAAATCTGATAAGCAATTAAAAGGAGAAAAGCATCAGGTATGCAATGCATATAGAAACAGTTTACCTCCTAGGAGGGCAAGAGGAAGCTGATGCTGGTCGAGCAAAGAGATTGGGAGCACAGGAACTACTACTGTATTGGAACTGCCTGAGGGGTTGGAGTTGGCAAAGGAAGGAGATAGAAACAAAAAGCTGGGTGGGGTTACTGTGAGTAATCAGAAGAGGACACAGCGTCCAGAAACGGCAAATAAAAAGACTGAGTCCAGTTGAAAGGAGCAGAGAGAAGATGGCAGAGGAGACAGGCAAAGACGGACAGGCTTGGATTTTCCCAAAGTCCACCAGATCCTACTGCTGCCAGCAGTAGCTTTGAAATCCCGCACAAAGCATCTCACCCTCTTCGGTTCTGCCGCAGGTGCGGGATGCAAGTCACAGATTTGGTCAGTTACTTTGCTAGTTTAAGAAAGTTCTTGAGCATAGATTGCGATTTGAAGGCTCCATAACTGTGGCTGACCAGTGCAGTAGCAGTAAGTTGTTGAAAGTATTTCCTTTGCTGTAAAAAATAATCTGGAAAACTGGGCACGAAAGCCCTGCTGTTAAAGGGAAGCAGGTCAGGTCAGAAAGCCAAGTATTCAGAAGTGAGGAAATGCCATAATTGGCATTGCCTCTGCAACTTTCCTTTCCTCTCCATTGTAAATATTTACATTGTTACGAGGCAGTTTTAATTGCAGGATCACAATTATTTCTCAGAGGATGTTTGCCTCTTTCAGTTCAGAAGATGTGTCATCCTAGTTTAACAAGAAGCTACTGAGTATTTTGATTCCCCCCCCCCCGTGTTGTCATCTGGATTTATGTGTTAGTCCACGCTTTGCTTTCTGTTGTGACTATTTTTTCTTCCTGGCCTTTTTTCTCCTTGGCCTTTTCTGTCGTTCTTGGAGTTGTCCTGGGGTGAGTGATTCGGTCTTCGCCGTATCCTTAGAGATAAAGAGGCTGGAATTAGGCCCATTTTAGAGATGGGTATATGAACTGTAGAAACTAAACTGTAACGCTTACACTAACTTTGCACAACCAATTTGACACGCAAAAGACAACTCATAACTTCAATTGCAACTTAGTTTGCCAGACTTTGCCAATGAAGAGAGAAGAGAGAGAGAAGCCCTATAGCAAAGAGCTCTTTAAAGAACATAAATTAAATTCCTAGTCTGAATTACTCTCGAGGGGAATCTGCATGCGAGAGGCAAGCTGCCCTCATTAAGGGCCTAAAGATAAGTAGTGTGAGTACCAATCCTCCTGCAAATTGCCATTTCTGAAAAGTTGTTGTTTATAGTTACTTGTTCAGTGTCATGACAAAACAAAAACAATCCAGATTTCCAGGTTATCTTTCAGCTGTCTAACCAAGACACTCTGTTTTTCCCTACCCACAATATCTTGTTTCTTTTACTCTAAATTCACACCCTCTGAAACAAATGAGGCAATAGTGTCACAGCAATAACCCCAACACAGTCCAGACTTCTTTCCACGGCAGCTTCATTCTGTATACTAAATAGGTAGGAGGTAGAAAAAATAGCATGCGATCATAAAAGATTGTGATTTAAACATCATGCTACAAAGTACACATGTGAAAGGATCTAATTTATTGTTGCAGTTTTAAATTTAACATTTTCTAACTGTTGAGTCTTGACTTTTGTATGTGAATATTCTTCCTGGGTATTGAACAAATGCTGTCAGATTAACAGAGAAAACAGAAATATGAAAAAGAGAAGGATGTGAAATGCAGAGACATGCCAGTCTCAGATACAAGTTGTTTGCGATCAACAATTTGTCGTCTTTGTTTATAGCTCGGTAAAAATATGTCAAACGTCAGGTTTTTGTTCCTGTAGGTCATATGAAAGTTCCCATGATATCAGTGAGATTTTTCTATAAAAGCCGAAGAGACTGACCCTCCCAAACAACAGTGTGAATATGATGTGATGCTTTTGCTGTTTTGTTTTGGTTTCTTTTTCTGTAGGTGAAGACGAGGATGAGTTTGAGAATTTCATGCTCCCCCTCACAGTTTCGTTTGAAAGTGTGACTCAGATATTCAACAGTAGTTTTGAACAAGAAGAAGCAAAGGTAGGTTTATTTCAGTTATAGGGAAAGAAATTATTGATGGGAAAAACTAAGTGGGGCAAGCATTTAGCAAGAAGCTTGTCGTCACTTCTGTCTCTCTCTCTTGGCATGTATATACCTGTACGCATATATATAATTAGGAATGTAGTCAGTAGAGACGCAAAGGCTATGAATGGCAATCCTAAATAAACTTTGTACAAAGATTTTATAAAGGCCTTGGGAGTTTTCAGTGCTTTGCAGATCAAGTGACCCTGTTTGATCCCCATTTATAATCAAAGGGACAAATTCATCTTCAGGGATAGTTTATCTGTTTGATATGTAATATTCCCCTTTGCCATGAAAGTATCCTGTTTGTGTATATTAACATATTTATTTGGGGGTATGAGGAGACGTGTTGTAACACACTTGATAAAACACTGCTGCTTTAAAGTATTTTTTCAAACAAGAATTTATTATATAAATCAAGACTTTATTAAATGGCTGGGCATATATGTATAAATAGGAACTGGTCTTGAAGTATTGCACCCTTAAACTGAACAAAGTGATTAGGATAACTGATAGCTAAATAAGGTTTTTATGTGCCTGTGGGAGCCATATTAGGATTGATTTGACAAGTCAGTTCAGCTGTGGCAACAGTCATAATATCTAACACAACATTATGTTTTATTAGTAAAATCCTTAAGTGTAGCAAGCTGTTTGTGTCAAAACAACAGTATATTTTAGGGAAGAAAAAGACTTGCTAGATGCAAGCTGCATCATCAGGAATGATAATATATTAGAGCACTATTGCATTAAAGAGATCCCCTTCTACCGTCACTGCATAAATAGTTAACAATGCACGCTGGAGTGCTCATTTCGGCTGCACAGGGTAATTTTGAAGAAACCCTAACAGTAATTTTTAATTTGCTATTTTAAAGTATGATGGAAACTTAAATACTACATCATTGTATTTATCCACTTCCTTTCATAAGAAAATAAACAGATATTCTAGAAATATGTAGCAAATAATTTGTCTGCAGTGCATCTCTGACATTACCAGAAGATGCACAGTTCACAATAATCACTTGAATTAAGCTAATTTTTTTTAAAAAATAGTACTTAAGGTTATTTTAACAATTACTTAATTATCGTTTCCTCATTTGTTGTTGTTTTATGTATTTAATTTTAGTAACTTTTCATTTATTAAATACACGCGGTTCATCGATCTCTGATTCATCTCTTACATTTTCAAGTTATAAATCCTGAAAATCAGAACAAAGAGGTCATTTGATAGCATTACCCTTTCTGTAGGAAACTGCATTTATCTCATGTGAGGATTCAGTTTATTAAAATAATTTTGCCATTGTCCTGTCTGGTTTGCTTGAAACCATCTTAGTAGAGAAATTTTAATGGAGTGCCAGTGATATATTCCTAAACTAGCAAGTTCTTAACGACCCTGGAAAGTGACTGCTTGATTACACTTTAACGGTATTTGCAAATAAAATCACAAGTAATTAAGGGGAAATCTCCAGGCTTTTGAGCAAGTTTGATGCATGATAACTGCCTGATTCAGCTTCATCTAGAGTAATGCTGTGTAGACAAGAGCTACTGAGATCAATAGCAACATAATGATAGTGGCAGAATTAAGTGAGTAACCTGAGAACTGTGTCTTCAAAATGCATGCAGCTGCCACAAGCCAGGGCCACACAGTGCACTCCGTGCTTCCGTCCTAAATGTTCATCAAAAGACGCCCTGCAGGAAAATGGAGTTAGATGCTCTTTATTGCTGATCGTGTCTCTTGCCACATTTATCAGGGAAATTGGATTAGCAGTTGGCAGCTGCAGGTAGACAAGGTTCTGCAGTGATTAAATATGCAGCTTGGCTGCATTTGTTGTGACAGACCTTTAGTAAATTCTACTGTAAGCACCATCTGTCTAATTTGTATAAAGAAAACTTGGTGCTTTAAGCTACTGATAAAGAACTAAATCTGTTGCTTTATCATAAACAAAACTTTTGCTCTAAATTCTCTTAAACATAATTTATTAGGTTAAAGCTATTTTTCTATCATGATGAATAAATAATACATGCAAAAGTGCTTTCAGGTACTTCATTTTGCAAGTACTGAAAACAAAAACAGTTCAGTTCTTCAATAAAATGCTTAGTATTCCGATCCACAGGGAGATGACACTGTTAAAATATCACTATGAAAATGGTCCAGGACTGCCAAATTCATTTAATTTGTGGTTTTTACTAGGACTTTCTAACTGGCTACGGTTTTTTTAATTTTTTAATATTTCTGAAATACCCCATTGAAAAACAGTCACAACAAGGGAGCTCTTTCTTTTTAAAATACATTTGTAATCATTGAATCCGCATACAAAACATATGTTTAGGTTTCTTTTCCAGGGAGATCAAATATAATTGAGATGGCTTAAGTAATTATGTGCTTTGCTTTCCTTTTTTTGTCGTCTTTTTTTTTTTTTTTTGCTACTCCCTTCTTCACATTTTTATAGCAGTAGGAAAAACGTCCAGTATTAAAACAGTGGCTAATTTTCTCCTAAGAATTTCGAGGTTTCTCTTGACAATCCGGTTAAGCGTTATATCGTCTGGGTAGCCGGAATCTCGGTAGTACTTTGTTTATAGTTGTGACATCATCAGATTTGCTAGAAACGCATGAAAAAAAGGATCTGAGGAAAAAGCAGTTAAATAGCAACATGCTATCTTTAGCTGGTTTGTAGAAACTCCATGCTGTTAAATTATTTAAAATCCTTGATTTTCAGCTTGCACACATTAAAAGTTTTCACACTAAGTGCCAAATGTTGCAAACAGCACTTTAACAGAATGATTTTGCTTTGATCCCTGTAGCAGTTCCTGAATAATTTATCACAGGTTATTGCCTTAATTCTGGAGAGGGATAGAGCAATAAAGGCAGATGAAAACACTCCAGTTGAAACACCTTGGGGCCTGCTCATTCCTCTGACACGGCTCTTTTGTTGGAACTATTTAGAGGTTATTAAGACGTGTCTCCAGAATTAAGAGTATGCTGTAAGGATGAAGACAGCCATCTTAATTCTAAAGACAAAGCGCAATGACCCTTCACCTTTTTTTTCCTTTGTTGTTATTATATAGTAGAATTATGAGGGTAATATTATAGCTGCACCCAGTAGTGCCACTATAGTTAAGGGTCTGTCAGACTTTCCATTACAAGCCCCGTTTTGGGGGTGGGTGGCGTGAGTAGTCTCGTCTGTTTTAAATTGCGTTAGTCAGACACTTGGCACGTGTTGGCAAGTCATAGGGGTTTTTCTGTGAATATTTAAATCTTCAGCTCCTTTTCTTTGAAAAATCCGTTGAAAAATCTTCCTTGGGACTTGGAAACAAAATACTTGAATTTGTTTTTAAAATTGCTTTGTTTTAATTAATCTTAAGTAAACCTATCACTGACATGCAGGGAAGAGCATTGCGAAACTGAAATTTGAACAAAATCGTTTCATTAGCAAGAAAAGCAATGTATAAACCCACATACCACTGACAAGCTCCTCTTGCTAGGTTTCTTGTATTTACTGTTCTTCACTTCTCATCTTACTCGTTTTGCAGTTGCTGGTGTTGTTATTAACTGTCACTTTGCCCCAGAAATGGCTGGTGTTCAGCTGTGAACGAAGCAGTAGCTTCATGTATTCTTCAAAATACTCTGTTAAGTTTGCCAGGCACTTCGAATCCCACAGGATGACAGACAAAAAGTAGATGTATAAGTGCATAATGTTGTTTGTCATTAATAAATTTTATGCATATAGGTGCTATTTGAAAACTCATAATGAACTAAAACTAGACTGTCTTGGGATTTTAGGGTTTGGGGGGGGGTGGTTCTTACTAAATGTGACTTAAGCAAGCATAGAATCTAGGGTGATTTTTGCTCCTGTTAGAGTTTAAAGGTATTTTTACCAGCGACTTACATGGATCAGGATTTATCTCGGGATTCTGTAGGCTATTATATAGGCTGTTCAGACGTTGCCAACTGTAGGCAGTGTTATTTTATAAAGTTCAGTTCGGATGGATAATATCTAAACCACTGAGTTTGCTGGGATTTTACAGGACAAGAATATTGTGGTGCCTTGTAGATTGAGGTCATTTATTAAGAATAGTGTGGTTAATGGTATGGGCTTTTTAATAACAATACCTGAATTTAAAGAATAGAAAACCAAGAAATGTAGTTTATGTAGTAGTTGTTCTCCTTTCTTTAGAAGGTCAAATGGTGTCTGAACTTGCCTGGTGTTTGTGTAGGTTCCCAGAAATCTGGGACCATAGTTTAAAGAAAGTTGCACATCTACTTTTCTTAATAGTTTTTAAAGTCTCACAACCAAACTGTTTCTTAAATATATTTGCAAAAGAGTGTTTTCTTACAAGCAGTTGTTTTTATAAAGACAGAATAGGCATGTTAGAGGAAGAGGGGTTTGGCTGGTTGTCTTTTTCTACTCCATGTTCTAGAGACCACAGCAAGATGGTGAGCTCTTTCTCTCCGAGCGCATCCTCAAACAAAGGCAAGTTCATGTCTTGCCAGGGGCTGTAGCTCCCCTTCTGCCCTGCTCCAGCCTTCCCTTTGTGCAGCCTCGCTTGCCTCCTTTTTGTGGCTAGAGTGGGCAAAGGAACCAAAATCAATCTGGAAGATTTCATCCTCCTTGTATATATTGTTGCATCTCTGTATCCCTTCAGAAAGAAGTATAAAGTGCTGCTGCCGAGTTCTTTTAATTCTTTACGTTTCGGCCACCATGTCTGCTAAACAGTTATTTTCTGTGTGGACAAAACAGCACACAAAGTATGAAAATACAGATGAATATAAAGTTACAATTTTATATTGCATCTTCTCAGTATTGAACACTTCCTCTCTAGTGATTTCAGAGTTCCATTAAAGTTAATGAGAGTTGAGACCTCTCAGCATCTTGCAAGTTCAGGCCATTTCAATGCACAACAGAAGGAAATGCAAATATTAAAATACTCCTAGCAACCTCACCAGTGTTTTGTAGAGAGCTCAATTTATCCTTGGATAAATCTATGTGCGTGCCATCCAAGTCAGTTGGACTAATGGGTCTGTATAGGAAAAGTAGAAATTAGCCCTTGTGTAAGATTACATTTAGCAGTTTAACAAGGCATCAGCCATAATTTGCTCTTTATGTGATCAATTAAAATTAATATGTGAATCTTACCTTTTGTATTTCTCAACACTATAAATATTACAGTGTTAGCACCAAGTGGTACATTATTGAAAACTCTGATTTTAAAGAGAGAATTCCTTATTAGTTTTTTTTGCCATGCTTCTATGGGGTTTTTTGGTTTGTTTGGGGTTTTTTTGTTTTTGTTTTTTTTTACCAGACTCTGCAGCACTGTGGTCTTTTATCATGAAAAAAAAACAAAGTACAAACCCCACCTGCAACACATGGATAAATTTTGTTAAAACTACTTAATTATCAAAAAAGAATATTTATGTCTAAGTAAATTGAAAAGTTCGTTTATATTGTTAAAATGTTTTTCATTCACTGGTGTTTCTTACTGATGTCTATTAATTATCCTGAAAACATCCCTTTAGTAGGGGCTAATTATCTATGCATAAAATGTTGTCTGCATTTGTGCTGGAAGGATTCTGAAGCCACACTTCAGTCATTAAAGAGGAAAAAAATTCACCCTAGAACTAATGTTAATACAGATAGATATTTACGTGGTCTTCTTCAAAAGTCACTTTTTGAAGGAACCTAACTTGGAAAATTACTTTAAAAAAAAAAAAAACCAAACCCAAAGATATGTTAAAATAACAGTACAATGAGAATCTCAGTGCAACCTTAATTGTAGCTTGTTATGAGTATCAGTTAGTCTTACACCTCATTCAAAATATTACAAGCTTAAATTAACGTTTTTATTGTTATTGTTACTTTAAATATATTAATACAGGAAGCACTTTTAAACTTTAGTACACAGTATTCATATATTATGTTTTAATTTGCATTATTCATTAGGATAGCATATTGAATAATCAAAAGCATTTCCTAAGCATTTTGCTAGTGTTATCACTACAAAACTTGTGGAGATCTTGTTTGTTAAAAGAATCTGTGTGGTTTTTATAAAAAAAGATTAGAGCGAGACATTTAAACTAATGAATCAAAATCAGATATGTGGTCATTATTGGCTGATTATTACTCCATCTGCTCTGTGCTAACGTGAAAATCAATTACTGTGTCTCTTTCCCACTGACAGCGTATGTTGATCGGGCTGGCAAGGGATCTTCGAGGGATTGCCTTTGCACTAAACACAAAGACCAGCTACACCATGCTGTTCGACTGGATGTATCCTTATTACACTATGACAATACCAGCTCTGTGCACAGAGGGATACCAGGCCCCTTGCATTAGTTTAATAGTATGGCACAGTGGGGAAGAGGAAACAAAGCTAAATGAACTAATGTGTAATCAGCTAAAATTACAGCACAATGGCAACCATGCAGTTAACTGGGAAGGACCACAGAGAGGTCACTTTTTTGTTGTGTCACACTACTAATCTAGAAAACATATCCAAGTGGTTTTCTTCCCTTCATAAATCCGTAATGTTTTCATAAAAAAAAAAAAGCTGTGTCTTTAACTCCAAACACAATGTACCTACATTTGGTTTAACATCAAAAGTGCTTAAAAAATACTATGCAAGTGCTATCTGGGGAGATTTCTCTCTCTGGTATGAATCATGTCTTTAATTTAGTCAGTTACTTTCTATTTATGTCAGCTCTATTAATATCACAACACCTGCAGTCTTCTTGATCCAGAAGAAAATGGACATCTGAAAACAAAATCAAAATCTTTAGCTTGTCGTTTTCTTCAATAAGTAATGGTAATGGAACTCTATTTGCTTTAAATATTGTATACATTTTTATGCCAACAAATACAATAACACTCATGGGTATTTTCTTAATACTACAGAGAAATGTTTTGTATTTTTATAAATACATTAGCTGTAATTCTCTCTTCAGGCACACAGTCATATTAGTAACAAACTGCTGAAATATATAGTGAAGTAACTATGAAAATATTTGTTTTATAATTTAGATCTCGCAAAGCTATGGAAGTTAATTATGTATTTGTTTATTTTATGGATAGAAAAAATACCATTCAAGTACAATTACATGCTTTACTAGAAATCAAGCTTTTAAAAATATTTTTCAGTAAATAATGAAACCCTACTGCTCGCTAATAATTTTCCTGGTTAAGAAAAAGGAATGCATCAATATAGAACTGCAACTAGGAAATTAGCCTGTAAGGACTGAAAGGCTGTACAGCAGAGCCTGCTATGAGCTGACAGACATCCTTGCGTGGTGGGTAGTAGGATCCTGATGACCATTCTGATAAGCCCTATTTAAGACCTTCGCAAGCCTGCAGTGATTCCGTCTATGTGCAGGCTCAGCTTGCAGAAAGTAAGTCCAAAACATAAAGCAATGTAATCTTTGTTTCTCTTAAAATCAGTGGAAAGCATCCCTTAATTTCAGTTGTAGAGGACTGGAGGAAAAAAAAAAAAAAACCAACCCAAAACAAACTACTGAAGCCAGACTGCAAATTAGCATCTCATTTTCTAGTGGGCACCACTGGGTACATTTAACTTCGTTAGTACTGTTTGTGCTTGTGTTACCCTAAAACTTAATAATAAAATCAGGAAGATGTGTAAAAGCAGATCAGTGCTGCTTCCATTTCAAATTCTTTTTACTTCGTTTTTTCTAGTACAGCATGAGTATCATGCTCTTCTATGCAGAACTGCAAATCTCCAGTTGTAGGAGGAGGGATAACAGAGACTTACCTCCTCTCCGTTTGAAAGAAATGGATTCATCCATGGAGGAGGTTTTTTATACAAGGATCCAGGATATGTAATCCTCAGGACCCTTTCCTGAATTTTTTTTTTTAATTAATTTATTCCTTCCAGTTTGTGAATTAAGTTTATTCCAAATAAATAAAAACAGCCTCCAACTTTTGGATTTCATTAATCTGTATTAACAATAAAAATAGGTTGAAATGTAGCTTTGTGTGGAATCCAAAGCTCAGGCCTTCTCAGTTTCTTTTCCCTTGCACAGGTTCAAATTTTTTTTCCTCATCACCTTTGGCTGTAAAGGATAAGTGCATGCTTCTGTTCAGTGGATTTCACCTCATTTGGCTGAGTCCAGCTTCATCCAGGTATTGATCCAAAGCATGAGAGCAGGATAAGCTGCTATTATCGCAACTCTTATTTACTGTATATAAAGACAAAAAGGTAAATAGGAGGAGAAGGGAAGGTTTCAAATATATCATCATAAAATGGTTTTAATAGCAAAGAAAAGCTGTTTTTCAAACAGATTTTATTGTTGTGTTTGAAACGCTAGTATTTCAATATTGAAAATGACAAATACAGAATATTAGCCAAAACGAATCTGATTTACTTGCATTTGTTCAATAAATAAACAATACAAAGAGGCAAGGGGTAAAAAGCTAAGCTTTTAATATACTATGAGAGGATGTTTATTCTGTATTGAAGACTGTCAGAAATAGTCACTTGTAAATTGTTGGTAGAAGAATGTACTGATAAACTTTTCAAGTGATTGCAGGAAATATTTGGGGTCTAAGCCCTGTCCGTAACAAAACAAATTACACTCGGTAATCTCTCACCTGAGAGATTCTTTTCTTTTTTTCTGATCGCAATGTTTAGGATTTAAGTTTTGTCCAGTAGATGGCAAAAATGAGCAGAAATAATATCTTTTAAGTCCTTTTGGTCCGGGGAGGGGAGGGGGGGAGGCACGCGGGACACCGTTGTATCTTGTATTTTACCATTATGATTGAGTTATTAGGATCATGGTTTAGAGGTGAATCGTCAGGTATGCTGAAGCTGCGCTAGATTGCCAAATAGGGCTGTTTTGTAGCAGGCTTGCTTATACTAATTGAGTTTCTCTAGCAAATCAGGCTCCTTGGAAAAAGGCCAAAGGCTTTTCATAATTGTATTGACAAGAAAATGAATATGATAAATGGTGTTCATTCAGCTGAGACAAGATTTATAGTTTTCCTCTGGCAAGGGATGAAGAGAAAATACTTATAATAATAGTAAAATTTGTTTTAAAGTTGTATTAGGTGATCTCTCAAAAGACTTCATTAAAATATTTCCAAATATTTTAAGCAGCTTCAGGTGTTAAGTATAGCATCTTCCCAAAGTATCCGGTAATGAAAGATGAAGAAAAACATCACACAAACAAACAAAACAAAACAAAAAACCCCAAACCCTGGATATGAAAGTCATTTATTCTTCCTGAAATATTGATATGTCAAGCTGTCAATGACGATTCCAGCACCACAGCTTTGGAAAGTTTATTTGCCTTCTGTATTCATAACATGTGGTCTCTGCAATTTGTAGGTTAGTCCTGAACATGCAGGTGTGGCCTGAAAAAACCTGTATACCGATTTGAGTAGAATCAAAACCTGTTTTTCTTAACGGTGATGATTCTCCTTATGTATTTCATTCTGCTATTTACTTCAAGACTGCCTGGATAAGATGTTGAATGTTTAATCCGTTTTCTTCCATCTTAATATCAGACTGTAGGCTAAGGTCCTTGGTCTCGCAGTCAGATACGTCCATGGAGATTCAGTTGTGAGTTCAGGGTAATATCCACTTTTTTGTTACTTTCGTTTAGTGTTTCTTAGAGTTAGGTGGTAACCCATAGGCAATTTTTCCTGTGTTCCTCCCAGTTGATTCTCAGTATTTAATGACTTGTGTTGTCTGTAAAAGCAAAAGGTTGCAATAAGAAAATGGGTTGCAAGAATTAAATTATTAGGTTGACTCAGTGTTGCAGTCAGCTAGATAGCACCCGATGGATATGGGTGAGTGCATGAAATTGCCTAAATAAAAATATCTATGTGTATAGATACATAGACACTAAGTTTATAGAAGAGTGATCTGCCGTTGAGATATTTTATCTAGGGATCATTTAAAAGTTCCAGTTGACCTAGATATTCGGATGTCTGATCGTATGCTGCTTCAGATGTAGATCACTAGAACAAGCAAAACAATCTTTTCACCAAACTACCAGTTACATATTTATCCAAATTCATATCATATTTCTTAACAAAATAAAACCACGTGCAGCAATAAGATGGCTTGTTCAAAATGATTCTCTTTTTGAAGAACTAAATTTTTAAGTTTATATGTTTTAAGGATTCAGGATTAGGTACAAACTTGAAAGAGCCCAACAAACAGCTGTAGGGACTGAAGTTTCCTAATCACAAGAGAAGAGGAGAACACAGTTTCTTATGAAACAAGGCTACCTGATTGGTAATCTGTTTGTAATAGCTGTTATTGCCAGTTGCATTGATTCAAATCTCAGTATCGTTTTTTGCAGTTTGAATTCCCTTGAGCTTGAACTGACTGGTCAGGTTATGTTCATTAATTAGCCAGATTCCTTGAAGCTTGTGGTTAAAAACACTTAAAAATAATATTCTGTTTAAAACCAATTTATTCCACTTTATGGGATTTATTAAAAAAAAAAAAAAAAATTGCCGAAGCCTTTCTGTTGACCCTAGCTTTCATAAAATTTGACTATAGTGTCTCCAGTCTTTACTTGTCAACGCATGTGGACTCAGTGCTTAAGTTTTTGACTTAAGATAGCTAATCGTATTGGATATACTGCTGACTTACATTTTGGTTGTAGGGTTTGGCCGTCAAGTTACTCTCTTTGCCATGAAATCTGAAAAGGCAAATTGCTTTCTACCCCGCAAAGTTCCACAGTGGGGCTTTGCAGCATGGCACCATCTCCCTTTTGTGTACGTGAGGCTGCTAGGAAGGCTAAGGAAGAGGCGTGACCTCAGAGAATTAATAGCACGGTTCGGTTCTGTACCTTACATGGCATCTGCTGCATTTTGAGTACATTGACCATCTTCTGTTGAGAGTGAGCTGGATTGGAAGTCCACCTCAGAAAAAATGGAGCTGGCATTAGTGAATCATCTATGCCCTTTGAGGATATTGTAGGCAAGTAGGATTTGAATTTAAATTCCAGTTTATTACTGGGTAACTCTCCATGGTATGTTTAACTCTAGTTTGTCTGATTTAAAATGTAAAGAACCCCATCAAGGAGAGAGAAACAAGGTCTGAAAGTATATTTCACGTGTTGGCCTGTTCCGCTATATATAGTTTCTGCCTGCAGTGCCTCAAGCAGCTGGCAGCAAAAATGCACGAGTCTTCAGATGCCTCAGACAGCCAGCAGTAGCCAGAATGCCTTCCATCTGTCTACACAGCGCTGTCATTCATCAGCAGTGCTATGTCTGACGGCTTTAGCCTCCACCAGAAGAGCTATAGCGAACTGAGACATGACTGTGTCTACATATCCTAGAAGCATGTAAACCTTTATGTATTTCAGACTTTTATTTCACAATCCCATGTTGAGTGCTTGGCCTGTATTCTGCTTTCTAAGATTCACAATAGTGCCTTTATTGTCTGAATAGGCAATAGCATTTTCCTAAGAATAGTCACTATTTCTCCTGTGGTTAAATAAAGCAGAATTATATGACATGAAACAAAGGTAAAAATGAAAAATAAGTTTATTATTAAACAAAACCATTGACTAGATTAGCTAGATCATGTTTTAATAGCAAATTGTATAGTTAAAATCTCTTAGTTCAATATAAAAACCCTGTTTAATTATTTGCCAGTCAGGCTGTGCTACCTCATTTTCATTTCCCAGTCTGCATTCGTATCCAAATAAACTTTTTTCCAGCGTGTTGGCAAAACTAGGGGTCAGCTTTGTATCAAATCGTTACTGACTGTATCAAAATATTTCATGTAACTCATAAGTTTTTTTTAAGTTACATTGCAGAGTCTACTAAACTTATTTTTTTCTGTATTGCATTCTTTTAAATCCTGCTTTATAAGAATGGATATCTCTTGGGTGCTGATGCACAAAGAGCTTTCCTGAAAGAGTTCTTAGAAATCTGACTTTGCTGGTCTCCCCCGCAGTTTGGCTGAATTCTCTTCTTGAAAGCTCTGGAAACAACTTCCTGCAATCGAATTGTTCCCAACCATTTATATATCAAATACAATATATATGAGGTGGCACTGAAATTTGGGGGCCAGGATTTGCTAACATGTAAATTTGTGGTGGTTTTAAATTAAATTGCCATTTGTGACTTATGCCATTCATTAAAAATCCAACCTCATTTTATATATGTACTTCTAGGTTAGCTTCATGTATACAAACTGCTTTCCTTTTCCTTCATTACAGCTCTGGTATGTTAACTGTTTCCCACTTAACTATTAATGTTTCCAAAGCGTTTAGTCTTCTGAGCAGAGACTTGCTTAAATTTATAGGTTCTGGCAGTCCCTCTGTCAGAGTGAGCTGCCAAGGTCTGCATCTGGCCCACCCAGTTCTAGGGGAAGTTGTTTTACAAGGTATTATTTTATCAGTATACTCTTTAACTCAGTTTGGTGAAGATACCCTGCATACATTTCTGTTCTGCAAAGAGCTATTGAACTATGGTACCGTGAACCTGCGTGTACAACCCCTATCTTGAAGCTGATGGCAGAATTCATGCAAAACAGGTAAGAAGCATGTGAAAATTAGATAGGTGATGAATACTGCAATGGTATGCATTCTCTGTTCCATCTTTCTGTGCTTTGCTTATCCTCGTGATGTCTGACTTTGACTTTAAGACTGCTAGTTTTGTATTTTGGAACAAAATTTGCAAGCAGAACTCAGCTTTCAGTGTCATTGTATTGTTTTACCAAAATGGTAGATGTTACAAAATCATCTGGTAAGGATTAATTACAGGAATATATATGAGAGACTATTGTGATTTTATATTCAATGTTAGTGGAATTGTATGCTTTAACCAGGGATAAATACTGACCCTATAATTAAATATCGGAAAATTGTCTGCTGTTAAGATTTGCTGCAGGCTGAATTTTTGCCCTAAGCCAAGCAGCATACATATGTGCCTGTAAAACCACAACTCCCTTTACAGTTTCTTTTGCAACTCAACTCTGCCAGCCAAAATAGGAAAGAATGGAGTCTAATACAGCAGTATTTGTGATCAGCGTGTAGGTAACTTTTCCGACAGCTAACATCATCTCTGTGGGCTAACCAAAAAGGCCTCAGAATGATTCTGGGAGGTTATTTCAATACTTGACGTTGCAGTAGTTAGAATGAAATTCCTGTTTTACCACAAGTAACAGAACAATTTATTTTGGGAAATTATCATTACACTTGGAAATATTTAGTGTACTGCCCAAAGGAAAAAAGGATTTTTAGATGAAAAATTGATAGTTCAAGTCTCTGTGCTGGGTATCTTCATGACCAAATTAATTAGAGTTTTCAGCAAAGAAGTTTGTGTTCCCATCACTTCTCATTTTGCCTTGCAAATCAAACTTCCAAGGAAAAAAGTTGGAATATTTGAAATTTTAAAAAACTGTTAAGTTTAATTTAGTGACGGGAAGTTGGTGCCTTAAAGTTCAGGCCTGGCTCCCAGTCAAACGCTAGTGTCTATGATGTGCGCTTAATCCCCGAATGGCTACACAAACCTTAAGGCAGAGTTCCCTGCTTCTTCTTAGTGTTGACTTGCTTGCTGTGACTCCCTCTTTGGTTTGTGTCGGCTAATTATGTCTTTTATCCTGGTAGTAGTATAATACATTGCTGGAAAAGTTTAACCTATTTTTATTCACGATGCAATGCACAAGCAGTATACTCTAATAGTGCTGCAACTTGATTTCAAGGAGGAGGTTGTTAAAGCATAAACACAGAACTCTAATAACGGTAAACAAAAGCAAAGAGGAGCTGGAACAATAAATCTTATGCAAAAGACAGCTCTTCAAGCTACTTTCCATATTCATGTTATTCTTCTACCTATTGCTATTCAGAAAATCTGCCTTGTTCCCTTTAGAAAACATCATCTGGGATGGTGTTTTTTCACGAGGTGTGTACTGCATTAGTTTTTACAGTTTAGAATGCATTATACAATATACTTTGACATGGTTAAAATATGTTAGAGTATCAGATTGTGCATTATGCCACCCTGACACTGAGATGATGTGTTGGTTCTGGGGTTTTTGCCTCTGCCAGCCATTATCATTTTGTGCATATGGAATACACAAATGCTTTATACGAGGCACGTTTTATTCATTTATAAACACCCAGATTTACTCCAGAGTTTGCAGCAAAGGACCCTGCAAATAGGGACTCAGCCAACAAACAATTGGACTTGCAGCAAAGATGCCTACTGCTGTCTCTGTGATAGGGGGGATACAAGGACTCCACGTTTGCTGAAAAGTGGATGACTACCAGATAGGTCAGCCAGGGGGTACTCTGGTTTACATCACTCGGTGATGACTCCTTTCCCTTTCAGTCCAAATAAACACTAAGGGTAAGTTTTGCTAAAGTTGCTTAGAAGCTTAAGACCTATATTGGAAGTTAACTTTTAGGCCTGAGCCAGGAGTTAGGCTTCTTTAACACAAAGAGAAATTGGAAAGATGCAACAGGGACTACGGCAAGCACTCTGTTGCCTTTCCAGATAGGGAACAAAGTGGTTCTTGTCAGCTTTGGTAAGAGCTGTGCATCAGGGAAGACAACATGGTGCAATCTTCTTCAGGTCTGAATGTTCATAAATCGCATGTGTTACAATTTACACTTGGAGAACTGGCTTGTGATTGCCACAGATTTTATGTAGCAGAACAACCAGTGAGGCTTAGTTTATTTTTAAAAGCTATACAGATGCAGAAGCAGGGTAAAAGTTAGCCTAAGCGCTTGGATTATGAACCTTTGTCACATTCTTCTGAACTGTATGCGGGCACAAGATGTTCACCCGTCGCTGAAAGCTGTGTATGTATTTATTGTCTGGTCACCTTTTCTGGTTAAAATTGTTTTGTCTTTTGTCATAGGATTGGCAACATACGGAGATAACTAGAGTGCATGTCATTGGACTGATAACTAGAATTAGTTTATCAAATAATTGTACTTTGTAATCAGCAAATGTTGTTTTTGTTTTAGGAATGAATCCATTGAAGTTTTCTGCTTCGATGACCATCTGAATATTTTTGCTGTTATTTTTTAGATCGCAACGTTTAAATTTTGATGTATCATCTCCAAATGGAATTCTTCTCTTCAGAGAAGCTAGTAAAATGATTTGTACGTATGGTAGGTATTCATTAATGTTTCCTCTGCAGTGTAATTCTTGGCCTGTCTTGTGATATAAAAATCCTGTTAGTTGATATTGTGAGCACTGATGGATTTGTGGAACACGTAGCAGGACTGTAATGTGCTAGAGCCGGTATCATCCCTTTGTAAAGTGCAGAGCTTGCGTGGCAGACCTTTGTTGCTCATTTACTTCCATAGATCAAGGTTCATTCATGTAGCATCGTTGCTTGTATCGCTTTTTTAACTTGAATGCCTGTCTTCTAGCAACTGCAAATGTATTTCAGCGAAGACACAAATACTCATGAGGTGTTTGATCTAGGCTACTGATTGATAGGTGTGGGTTGAGTTTATGTATTCAAATTATATTCCAGCAGTTCCAAAACATAATAGGACCATAACAGCTTTACCCTGGAGCGCTGTTAAAAGTGTTTATAATAAGTTGCTCCATTTTACTACTCCCACTCATGCATGCAACTGCAACAGGTCTTTGACACCAGCAGTTTATATTACCCTGCAACTAACTTTGTGGCTTGCAGTTTTGCTTTCTAAATATTTTGAAAGGAACATTACCAAGTCTTTGTAGAGCAACCTCATTTGTAGTTTATGTAAACAGGAAGAGCCACAAATGTCCTGTTACTTTCAAAGGAAGAAAATTGGTGCATTAGATTTGCTTTTACTGCATTCAGGTTGCTTTTTGGGTCTGGGAACTGTGTTACATGACTGTCTGTATAAAAAAAATTCAAATGTAATTTTGCATTTGATCTGCAGGGCATGGAAACAGTATGCGCAGAATGCATAAAGCATTTACTTATGACAGAAAACATTACACCCAAGTAACTCTCAATCCTTGCAAAATAATATTTCTGTTTCTTTTTCAAATACACCATGTAGTAAGCTAGCACATTTTTTTCAGCTATGTTCTTACATGAATCCATTAGAACGATGAAGCAAAATAAAAATAAGGTTTTTCATGTATGAAAAGATAAAAGGTAAACTTTTAGATTTCACTACTCAGTTTCTGTTAGCCTTTGTACTTAATTGATGTAAGCTTTCTTTTGATGATTTAAAAAAAAAAAATCAAGTGTAGTCATGATGATGCTTCAACCCTACTTGTCCTATGGTACCTGATCCTACTGCAGTTATATTTTCCTTTTTCATTTTTTTTTTATTTCAATCAGCCTTTACTCTCCTTTCTGCACTTATGAAAAACATGCCGTATTGTTGGGCATCCATTCATCTCAGTTGTTGGCATCAAGATTCTAAACCTTGCTGAGTAAACCACACTAGTGGGTTTCAGCCTGCTTCATTCCTAATTCTTGCCTAAAAAACACTTTGTAAAGAAACCTTTTGCTCTCAGTTGCAGCTTTTATGGTGTGTACGGGAAGTTCATAAAATTCTCAGCCCTGAAGTATTGGTAGCTCGTGCACATAAGGACCAGACAACATTTTCTGGCTCATGCTAGAATTTAATTATGCACCATAAAAGGAAATTTCAGGACAGTGCAGATTTAAGATTTAAAACTAAGCAGTGGAGCCGTAGAGCCTGTTGAAGCCTGTGTCCAAACACCTGTTGCTCTTTTTCTTAAATTATGGGAAAGATACTTAGGGAAGTGTGGCATCTATCTGGAGATGTGTGCCATAGAAAGAAGTGAAATGACCATAAGAGCTTTATCTCATGCTTCTCTTTCATGTCTTTCATAACTGTTTTCCTGTGGAAGGATGACACTTTACTCAACACAGGTTTAAGAGGAGAACTGTTCTTAATGTCCTCCTAAAGAAAAATTTAAAATCGCCTATCAACTACAAGTGGAGGAAAGACATAAATGTGGGAGAAAGCCTCCACTCAATATATGTTTGTTTGGGTTTTTTTCATTTTGCTTTTAAAACACATCCATATTATCATCAGTGTCTGAAAGGGTCCCATCAGTGATCTTCCCACTACTGAGGTGTGACATTTAGAGGAATTGTTGAGGTTTTCTTTTCTGTGAGTGATTGCCAATATTTATTCTGGGACTGGGCTCACGACAAAGTCACCGTGAAAGACCTCCCCGTGCAGTCAGATGAGTTGGCCACTCAGAGCAGAGATTTCAGATAATCCAGCTGGCTCTGCACTGGCACAGATGGGCAGCGCTGGCCTGGCCATCACCGCGGCTCAGCTGTGGGCACTGTAATAAACGTCTTAGATTAGTGCTATTTCAAACTGCTGCAGCTATTTGTGAAGTGGTCACTGGCTTACAGTCTGGGAAGGTTTTAGTGCCCGCTATAAGTATTTCAAGATACTATAATTAATCAGCTTTGAATAATTTCTGTTAACATTTTTAGCTTTTATCGCCAATTACTAGTTTATGAGATATCCATTCCAGTGTACAGAAAGATATAACTCTTCTGGAAATGTGTTGTAAGGATTCATTACTTCAGTTGTGTATGATCTTTTGAACATACAAATTCCTATAAAAATATTGCTATTAAGGGATTTTGCATTAATTTCAAATGCCTTCCTGAAAATCTTAATACCTAAATTGGGCTTTTAAGGAAAACTTTAATCCATAATACTCTATGACTTTTTTTAAGTGTATTTGTCTGTTAAGCATATGTAATCTTGGCAGACATCTGGGGAAAAATAAACAAGTAAACCAAGTGATGATCATAAAATTCACTTTGGTGTTCTCGAGCAATGTTTCCAGCCCCACATTCTGAAAAATTGTGTGATTCAGTTAAAAGAATGAATACGTACATGCCTTCTAATGCTTGGCTTCCGTTTTCAAGTTTTCTGCTGTACCATTACTGCAAGTAACTTAAAATTCTGAAAATAGTTGAGATTCTCACATTCAGCATGATTTTATGGCTGAAGCATTAGAGAAAAAAACAGAAGACATGCAATAAATGTCAAGAGATGACAACAGACAGTATATGCTCATTTATCTTACCAAGTCAGCCAAACCTCTTGTATATGCCTGCAGCTCATAGTGAGCTCCTCAGAGTTGATCAAAAAGAAACTTGAAACTCAAGATAGATTTGATTGAAATCTATACTATAATAATTGCGTCTTTAAGAGAAATGCAAAGTGATGACATGAGACAGATGGGAAAAACAGAAGCAAACATCTCTTCCTTTCATCACACTGTCCTCGTGGGAAGATCCTTTCAGTCTCGGTTTCAATTAATCCATTGACCGAGTGGGTTGCCATAAACTCTGCCCAACCTCCTCTCATCCTTGAGAAGTTCTTCTTTCCATCACCTGGAGACCTGGCTGTGAGTGCTCCTCTTGGCAAGCCCTGGCTGAACACTAGGCTTCCAACTCTGCTTGTTACCTCTCACCTCTCCTCCTTGCCACGGCCCGGACAGTGAGAGTTTCCTTCCCATAGCTCAGCAGCTCTCCAGGGAAAGACTTGGTCCCTCTCCTGCAGACAGCGTAGCCTACCCTGGTTGCTCCTCTTTCTTAGAAGAACATAACATACAAACAATAAATGAAAATATGGCTTAATTGTATTATACTTCCATTGGTAAGTGAAATATAAATTTGTTTTAGAACAGGATTTTTCCTTTGTCTCTCTCACATGTAATGATACACAGAAAATGCTAGTAAAAGTATTATTTTCAGAAATTTCACCTGCACCAAATTAAACATGAAAATTTCCAGTTATGGCTTAGGTCTACTGAAAGTCTTCTTGCTATATAAACCTATAGGTACATAAAAATGTGATCTGAAATACATCTCTGTCCGGTCAAGACTTAGACAAGGAATCAGTGACTGAAGCGAGGTGGCATCAGGTGATTCTTCTCACCAACATCAGAGCACAGTGCCCTGGTGATTATTGACATTATGTTGATTTTTCCTACATCTGGACTACACTGATCAAAGCAGTTTTGGATAACACACAGATACTTTGCATATATGACCTTCTTCAGGTGATGAAAATCACCTAGAATTTACATGTGGATTTGTTTTGTGTAAACCCTGTACTGTTGTTGACATGGGAATAACTTTGAAACAAACATTTGGTAACCTAGCATGTCGCTTTCTTTCCATCTTGAATTTTGCCAGAGTTCGTGATGTCCATTTATGCCTGAATGGTACCTCTGTTTCCTGTCTGTGTGTTCTGTAAGACCTGTGCTTGGGCTAAAAATAAAAAGGGGAAGAAAAGGGTAGAACTGTGTTTCTGGGGTGTGAATGTATGTGAACGCTTGTGAGTATGGATGCTGAAATCACTTTAATTCTGGACTAAAGCATATACTCTCTTCTCCTCTAGGCTGGCATAGAGATTTCATATGTTTGAGTGCAAAGCAGAAAAAAATCCAGAATGCCTGTTTTTAAGATATGCTAAGCATCTTCAGTTGTCACTGAATAAAATTTAAAATATGAATTCTTTTTATTTTGTAAAATTAGCACCTCAGCAAGTGCTCAATTCCGCTTAACAGATCCAGCTTTGCGATTAGGATAGTACCAGTGTGTCCTGTCCTTCTGCTCATTTATCACTGATGCTGATACAGTGCTGAAGACAATTCTAAGATGTCTTTACAAATGCTATATGTTCAAAAGATGTAAAGCCTGGCGTAGGATGCAAAAAGCACTTAGATAGTCAATTATCCTCGTTAGGTCTCTGCAGCTGCTTGGCAAGGGGTGCTGTGTCTTGTCCATTATGGCTAGAGCCAGCCTGCCTGAGTGATAGAGTGATTTAAAATAAACAACTGAGAGGAGAAAATTGAAAGGAGTTGGAATAGTGTAGTCCGCCATTCTTCATCCCCAATATATTTCACTTTTAATTCTGTACGTACAAGTCCCCTTGCTATGTGTTTTTGAACTCCCAGTTGTACAGGAATAATGTTTCACTGCACCTTGGGACCATCTATTTTTGTTTTGTGGTTTCTTTACATTTTAGTAAACCTCTTCCCTTTCATTATAGGAGACTGACATAAAAATAATATTTTCAATATGCTGTTTTTATTTATCTACATTCTGTCATGATATACTTTGATGTAAGTTTTTAATTTTGCTTCAGCTTTTAGCTGTTGTAGCAGTTACTGCTCAAGGTCAGCGATGAGGTTAGCCACAGTAGCACAAAACAATTTCCTGTTCTCACAGCCCAGGTAGCATTTGGATGTGGATTAAATTTTACCGCATTTTCCAGTAGCCAGACACAATTATTTCTAATGAGCTTTAAATTGCTTCTAGAACATGTATTTCAAAACTTAGTGTGGTAATCCATTCAGTGCCAGCAACTTCATAAGATAACAGTTCTTCAAAATTTTGGTTGAAGCGATTCGTGCTGTAGAACAGGTATTTTTAATCAGCATCTTAGCTTAAAAGTGGAGTGCTCCCCGGTTCGGTTGCCGTTGGTCTGCTCTCCTCTCTTCTGTGCTAGTGGTTCCAGAATATACTGCTCTTCATCACTGACTCAGATGCCATAATCAGCTGCTTTTGGCAAATTTATCTTGGCGCTATGCATGCTCGTTGTGCTGATTTGAGAGGTTTTATGCATGTTTTGTTGTTGTGGAAGCTTTAAAAAATGAGTTTTTGAAGCTCACTCTCATCTTTATGATTCATGTTTTCCTTTCATTTCCTATATATGGCCACTTCTTTATGCTGCCCTAGCATTCTGCATGCCTGGAAAGCATACATTCAAAACCATCTTTATGGGGCAGTGGTGAATAATAAAAATAGGAAAGGGGAAAAGGCAAAAAACACTTTTTCTCTATAAATGTGATAAATTTTCACAACCTTTGTTTAATCTCACCAAAGTCTTTTTTTGTCTTCATCTAATTCACACATGTTAAAACATGATTTAGTTGTATTATTATACATAGCACTTATTGGACTGAAATCTAGAACAAGCCCTGCTTAAATGAAACTCAGCCATAAAGTAATCATTTTTGTATTATAGCTTCTACTGTAAAAGCAATTAAGGAGGAGAACTGAAAGGGAAGCTGCCTGTCCTGACATGCTCCCGCATCTCGGAGGGAGTGAGGGAATGAGCTGTGCAAAGAGCTCCGGTGCAGATTGCCTGTGGGATTCTGAGGCATGGTGATGTTATCTTCGGTCAGAGCATCCCACTTTGGTTTTTTGCTGGCTTTGTCTTCCCCCTCTGCAGACACACACTTTTTCCTTCCAGCTCCTTTGTTTATGGTACTAAGTAGCCTTTTGGTAATGAAAGGCTTAAATTGTCAGCCAAATTTAAGCCCTTGTTGCCTACCAGGCAGTTTCGCCCGGTATCTCTAACAATCCTTTTCTTATTCCTGTCAGAAGTTTGTATCGCCTCTGAGACTCAGAAGTTTATCATTTTTGTAAGTGACATCGCTGTCAAATGCAGGGCAAAAAGTTGTATTAAAGGAAATCATCGAGAATTTTGAAAGTCAGTATATATTAAGATTGTGTGATACAGTTTCTCCCACATTAGGAAGAAATTGGTGCAAGTTGGATTTTTTTTCATTTGATTCTTAACTCGATAGTAACACTGAAACTTCACTGATTAGCCTCTACAGAGTTTTCATTTTGACAGGAGCCATGAATTTCAAACACAATTTTTAAATTCAGCATGTCAAAGTGTCGCTTTTATGGTGATTTAATTTCTTTAAATTGTTTCTTTTAACAATAGGAGTTTATAAAATTGTATCTTGGTCCTCCACTACAGGGATTATAAATGTAAGCATATCCTCAGTAGCTGAGGAGTTGTTCTTGACCTGATTCCAAGTACCTCAGTAAATTAGTTTATGTTCAGTAGTATCCATGGTGTGTAAAAATATTCCCCTGAAGCTCCTGCTAAATGTTACAAGTAGATCATTCTTTTTTTCTCTCGTCAGGCATAGCACCGTACTTCATATTTTTTTCAATAACTAATGCTAAAACACTAGTCTTTGTTCTAGCACTGCATCCCGTGAATCACAGGCTGATGGCTTGGGGCGCTGGTAACAGGCACCGTGTGGTCTTTCACCTCTGCTGCTAATTTGAAATCAGCTGTTCCCACTCTTAGGCCCTTTTAAAATGAGTCCATGAACAGAGAACAGTTCTCTGTGGACTTTGTCCACTTGCAAAAAGCAGCTTTTAATCTTGCACTAGACCCAAATTCTTCTCAGTGTTTTCATTAGAAGGGATAGGCACCGAATTCCTCTTCTGCCATGCCTGCCCGGGGTGAGGCAGTGTGAGGGAGCGGGGCTTGTGCCTTCCTCTATTGAATGCTTTATGCTGATCAGTGGATTTAAAGTTTTAATTATAGGGTGATTTTTTTGTGAAATAATAAAAATGATAGAAGATCAGCACTAGTGGATACCTCCTAGAATTCATGTTCCCAGGCTAAGGGATTCCTGGGGTTTTTCTAACTTGCTTCCTCCTCCGTTTTTTCCATTGACTTCCAATTAATTTCCATATTAAGTACATAATTGCCTTGTTGACAACTACTAAGCTCTTTCCATCTGTTGTTGCATATTACACCGAGTACTTCAAGGACCTAGGATTGCACGATGTCATGCTTGGAAAGCTCAGCTATAAACTCAAGGCTGTTACTTTCTTGGATCCAGAACTTTGTTTTGCTTATTTCTGAAGCCAGATATATATTTGTGTTATTAAAGTAGAGATTTTCTACAGAGAATGTAATGGTGGAGAAGACCAGATAAGGTTAGCTTACAGCACGCTTACCTTTCTGTCTTGTTTTTGCCGTAAGAATTGTACACTTTTCACATACTGGCTTTCAAAAATAGTGTGCGCCTTCCCACTTTATCTCACAGACAGAATTTTGTATTTAATTCCCCCCCCCCCCCCCCCCCCGCGAATTTGAAATTCACTGATCTTCTCAGTAACTAGACTAGGTCTTGTCAAAAAGATTAATGCTAATTAAGATGACGTGGCTGGGATATCTTAAATGGGGCACTGTAGGAGGCTAAATGGACTTTAATTTTATGTAAATGTAATTTCTCAGTAATGTAAAGTATTACAATAAATGAATATCCAGGTACACTAGAAGACATTCTTCTTTTTCTGCTGTGTTTTACTTTTCAAAGAGAATCTTTTGGATACCGGTCATTTTTAGTATAACAGAGATTTAACACCATTTGGAAGTATTTTCTATGCAGTAGCAGTCACTGGAATTGTACCCTCTTCCCCAGTTACACTGTGTTCATGACTAACAGCGTTCGGGGTAGTAGAGGTGCTCATATGACCATTTACAGTACCAAAACCATTCTGTATTTTCATTCATAATTTTTTTTTAATTAAGAGGGCTTGATTTTGATTGTGACCATCTTTCCTAGCCAAATATTTGATTCTTCTCCTCCCTTCCATAATTCTAGTGGCGCCATTCCAGCTTCTTACAGACCCCAGTTACTTCTTCTAAGCAGTCCCTGATGGTGCTCTCAGTCTTTGTAAATCTACTTTTCCTTTACAACCTGATGGGTAAATTGCTTTGTACTGGCTAGGAGTGGTGAACAACATTAATGTTTTAAACAGTAACTTACGCCTTTCTCTCTTTGCATCAAATGATACCGAATAGGTGATACCTTGATGTGTTGGGTGTTTAGAAACAAGGTTTTCCCCCTCTTTTTTCTAATTATATGATGTAAATTCCTCATTGTCAGTAATCAATAGCATTAAGAGAAAGAATTAAAATAAGGCAGGTAGATGATTTGCAGGTGGAAATTTGCGTGAGTAGAAAGGAGAGCTGTGTAGAGACAGACCCAGTTTAATATGAGGCCTCAATATCTAGTAAACAATGCTACGCAATCTATGAGATCTGTGTCATCTCAGGCAAGTTTTTACGCGCATTTCTGAATTGCCTGTTATAAAAGTAAAACTGAGTTGTCATAACTACCTCTCTCAACTGGCAATGTTTGGAATTGTGAATAGTTAATGTCCAGTTCGCTCGTTGCTCCTTGAGCCAAGTTGTCATCATAGCCATGACAACTAGGTTAGACACTGAAAGCATCTGATCGGTAGACTATTGTGCTTTTATTTGTAGGCATACTTTATAAAATGTACAGTTTTGTGTTATTTTCCTCTAGTTAAAATTACCAAGAATGATGAATAGTAACAGAGTGGAGACCTGGCACTTGGGTTTTGTGCAGGCCAAGCTTGCCAAGGTCAACATCAGATGGGATCAACCTAGTAAGGCTACTTCATGGTAGCACTGAAGTACTTAATCTTTGCTGCGTTCATTCTACTGTTTTAGTTCACTTTCATTAATTACTTAAGGTTAAAAAAAAATTTCATGACGACAAATTAACTCAGGGGTGCTGTGAAGATGAGCATTAAATTACTACAAGATACTTAGAAAACTTGGTAATGAGGCCTTGTGAGTAATTAGATTTGTACAGAGGATTGCAGCGGGATCTACTGCATTGCTGCACGGTGGATCCAAAAGTCACTATGGCCTGTTAATAGCAACAGCAAATATTTACAGTTAGCTGTTATTTTTACATTATAAACATGGATTTTAATTAAAAAGTCGTTCCCATCTGTGACTGGTAAAATAGAGGCTTTTGTAATGGATGTATTTGTTTTCTGAGGGATATATTTAGTGTGCCTATACATCAGCAACCATCCCAAGAGACCGTCATGGTAATGGATCAAAACCAGGCTTTGCTGCAGCGTGAGAAACTATAAAACCATGTGTTGCAACTCTGTTCAGATTAAGGAATTCATGCTGATAGACCCAGTTGTGGTCTGGCTGTACATCAGCGACAGGAATTCCATAGCTTATATTTTAAATTTTGCATACTAATTCCTTGGTGGCTTTTAAGCTCTAGTCATGCTTATGTAACAGATCTTTTACATCAAATGCAAGACCAATTTTTCTTCCAAATAGTAATGAAAATAAAGACAAAAAATAAGTTTAGATAGTGCCATCAAAATATTTTAGATTTGCAGCTGCTTATATAAGTTTCTTTCTTTCTTTCTTTCTTTTTATGAAAACAGGTAATCAGATCCTCTCTCTTGGGACTTTGTCAAAAGATCAGGTTTATCCGTTGAAACTCAAGGGCATTTCCATCTGTTACTCTGCACTCAAATCTGCCTTATGTGGAAATTATGTCAGCTTTGGCGTCTTCAAGTTGTACGGGGACAACCACTTTGACAATGTACTTCAGGCCTTTGTCAAAATGCTGCTTTCAGTATCCCACAGTGACTTGCTAGTAAGCAATTACTCATCTTGGGAGTCTTTACGTGAAATATGAAATAACACCACCACAGGCTTTGTATTGTTATAATGAGACAGAGGGATCTAGAACAGCTCAAATGCAGTTTTCAGTTCAATCACTTGAATTTATTTATATAGTAACATCTAAAATACAGGTATGAGAGACCTGCCATGTGAAACGGGAGCTTTTCCAGAATTTTCACTAGGCTTGTCGTGAAAGAGAGAAATGCAAAATTTTGTTCCTTTCTGTAGTTGCAAACCCATTTAGGTTGCCTGCATGCCCTGTAAAGCATCCTCACATATTCAACCACTCTGCAATTAGTTTCAATCTGTAAATTGTCACTGTGTATTCCTCATAAAATTTAAAACTTTAAAGTACACCATGTTCCCACTTCTCTGTGGGAAGACAACAGATCTTGCGCAAAATTTGAACTGACATTTTCTTCATGACACTTTAGTTCAGAACTGTCATTTTCTTGCAGGAAGGGACAAATTTGGGATAGTTAAAGGTGGTCAATACCCAGATTTATGCTTGCCACATAAAGAAAGTCCTTGGAACTGAAAAGTTGCTCTCAATTAAAATCAGTGTATGGGTTGTACAGTAAAGGGTGCGTATTTGGCACATTCCTAGCCATCCAACAATAAATGCCCTAAATAAGAGTCCTTAAGAGTGAGATGCTGATTGGGCCAATGGGTTCAAGCAAGTGCTTTTGCCTGCGCACGTCCTGTTACGGGACCTCACTTAAGCACATAAAAAAGTCCATCTCTGAGATGATTTGGGGAAATCTGTGATAAATCTTTCTAAGATTTCCTGCAGAAGGTAAGATACGGGCCGTAATCCTGTCAAACTGACACCCTGGACAGAACGCTATATTGCTTGTACTAGACTAATAGCTGTCTGCGTGGAATGTCAAAGCATGATAGCGTTATTGTATTATTCTGAGCTTATTTTAAATTAATGGTGAGTTTATATCCTATGGTAAATTTGAAAAGTTGAAATCTACCAAGGACAAGAAAATATTTTGTCTCTATAAGTATTTTGATTTAATGGCTAAATTAGAATTTATTGCATCATAAAAACTATGGGATCATTCTTCTATCATCTGTTAATGTTGTTAATATTAGTCAATGGTAATATCTGTATTTACTATGAATGTGTACTCTTTTTTTTCAGCAATATCGAAAACTAAGCCAGTCTTATTACCCACTTCTGGAGTGTTTGACCCAAGATCACATGAGTTTCATTACCAGTTTAGAACCTCGCGTCCTAATCTATATTCTTACCTCAATATCTGAAGGACTTACTGCAGTAGGTAAGAATTACTTACACTTGGCTAAAGAAAGAATTCAAGTATTTAGGTATCTAGGATTTTCAAAGAAGCACATTAATTTGTATCTTAAAAAATGAATATCAAGTGACAATGGAAGATGCTGGCTTTTGAACATTTTAAGAATGTGACTATTTCGGTTAATGGAGCTAAGTTCTTTTAAACATCTAACCTGTAGGTTTTTACAGATAGTATTTTGAAATTGTCTTTTCTTAGAAGCCAGATTTAAATTTATGTTAATGTTAAAATTATTAATGTGCCTCCACTAGGACTATACTGAAAATTCATGCATTTGTTATGCAGCAGTAAAATGTATTAATATGTGTACAGGAATCTGTGGGGTTTTGTTTTTATTTGATCAACATAGCTGTCGTATAAATAATGCTTGTTCTGCACAGCTGTGATATGATTTGAGAAATTTAAAGGTATCTTTATCTGTGGAAAAAAGAAACTAGTTATTCAGTATTTCCTGAATATACTTTAGAGGAGAATCAGTGCAACAGAAGCACACTTGAAGTAACAATAAAAATACAGCAATCTGGTTGCAGTTCATTTTATTCTTTTGCACGGTTTAATTTATGCTTTTTAACCCGATGACTGTCCAGACATTTGGGGTTTGGGGGCAGTGGGGGCTGGTAGCTAAAGTCATTTGGAATATGGAGGAGGAGACTGAGCATTTGGGGGAAGAAAAAATAAATCATGCAGTTACATTCTGATCGCCTAGGAATGACGTGCATTTATCTAGTTTTTGACTGAGAAGCTGTTCAAAACCTTACAGTAGTATTTATTGATTAGGGTGGTTATTAAGGGAAAAAAAATAGGAACATATAACATTAGTGTGTATAGATGTTACTCTATAATAGCTGATGTTTCTCATTACCGCCAAGTGTCAGTCAAGCCCCATAGGAATGCATGAATGCACCGAGACTCACAAAGCATTTGCTATGTTAAACACATTCAGCAGTTTTTGCTGCAAGAGGGAAACCACTGTTAGAGAGAAAATGGGTAGTGAAGAGCTAAGCAACAGCATTAAAGAAGTATTCAGGTCATTTTATTATATAATGCTGAAATCTGTCTTCTCCCAGATCTTTTGAGTGCTTTGTCCCCTGTAATGATGGTACGGCAGTTTCTGCCGATAGGCTGGCTCTGCTGGGAGTCTGCCTGTTGATCCTCTGCACGTGGATAGAGCGTACTGAATGCTAGCTTGACTAACAGCCACCAGTTCAGCAAGCCCTGTTCCTGGTCTCCGTTACCTCTCCACATTACATCTCTTCCATTTGAGATATTGGACATGTTAATTTTGATAATTCACTAGCATACCAAGTTTGCTTTAACCATCTCTTGGAAACCCAGTTTGAACTCATGTAAAAGAGAGAGAAGAAAATGTAAAAGCTATATAACCTTCAGCTTTTGCGTGTTATGTTTATTTTCCATGTTGATCTCTCAGTAAAGGTGGGGAGGAGGAGTAAGAAAAGTATGCATTTCCAATTTTAGCTTTAAACTTTTGTGGTTTAGGTATCTGGGAGAAGAATTATTAATTTTAAGGAACAGAGATGTTTTGCTAGAAAACTTTTATTTGGTGGAATTCCTGATATTCTGCTGAGAAAAGCATCAACAAAAATTTTAACAGGTCACTTTTTTTCACATTTCATAAACCATAGGCTTGCTGAGCCAATGCTCTCCTTCAGTTCATCTTATTGTCCTTAAAGTACCTGAGATAAATACAAACATATGAGACTAAAAAAAAGTGTGTCAGAATTTTTAACTTCACCTGACTTCACTGAAGGCTTGATGCAGTCCAGCAAAAGCTATCATGCTCACTTTCGTGTTCATGTTTTTCTTTGTTTGCTCGGATTCCTCCAAACTCAAGCAGTTTTTCAGTCTTTGAGACTTGCCACATCTACCTGTCTGTCAGTAAGACCTGGCTGTTTCCACGTTGCCCAGAGAGGATGTGGCATCTCCGTCCTTGGAGATATCCCCAGGTACTGGATGAGGTCCTGAGGAACCAGTCTGATGTTGACCCTGTTTTGGGCAGGAGGTTGGACTGGAGGATCGTCCCATTTGGTTTCTGCCACCGCCTTTAGGATCCTACTGGTATTTTCCCTACATTTTCCACTTGTATTCTCTAGCTTTCCAAACCAATTTTTGATTCTGTCCAAATGCCTATGCAGCCCCTAATCTTTATGAGTGTCTCTTGCACATTAAGAGTAACACTTTCCATGATGAGTCAGCTGAAAAATGCTTCTTTTTTTACCTTTCTGTTGAAGTGATAATGTGATTATTTTTCCTTAATATCATGTTTCCTAATACTGCGTGTATCAGTATCTTAGTAGTGCATATTGATGTCAGGCATTAAGTTCCTCATTTGTGTTCAAGAGGTTTTATTTTTGTAGTGAACTGAATAATTTTCTGTACTCTTATAATGACATGTCCAGATGAACTACTCTTTGGTCAGTTTATAGCTCTTAATATTAATTTATTTATTTTTAATTATCTCAAGAGTTAGTTACCCGTCACTGTGTTTTCTTAGGAGTCATTCTTCTAAATGTTTTATCTCTTTTAAAATTTTGGTATTTGGGCCATTACCAGTTGTCAGACAGTGAAATACAAATCTATTTCTTATGTGTTACTTGGTCACATACATCCTTCTGCCCTTGGAAAATGGGTAAGTAGATCCAAGCGTTGCCTTTTTCACTGAATTATATCAGTGCCACAAGAACATCTCAGAATAGTAGGGCTCAGGGCTATAAGCCATCCGAGGGGGAATTGTGTTTTAAACTGATTAGAACATACAAGTCATTTTCAGAAATGTTTATAAAAATGAAATAGCTGTTGTCTTTATTTTAAAAATTAAATACCAGGAGATCACTTCTCTTCACAGGAAAAAAGTATCTGACTTTTTTCTCTATTCTCTTTACATATGTGAAACCTTTGAGACTCTCATTGTTGTCAGCTGTAGGATAAACATTCCCTAAATCCTTATTTCTGAGGAGTGTTCATTCTGTTGCTGAGTAAATACCTCGCTCGATTCCACGCTTTATAAACACTGTGAAAGAACAGGTATTCCTTCTGAAGCGCCTAGCTGTAAATCAGCTATAATGGAAGCCCTCATCTAAGCTTTTATTGCGAGGATAAACACTCCAATAGTTCTCTTCTAAAGTGTTTACCTGGCTTTTTCACAGCTGACTCAGTGGATCAGAGCCTTTTAATGTAGTCTGCCTGGCATGTTGTCACTAATCTCTGCAAAGCTTTTCTAATTCTCATATGATTAATAGTATAGTATGCTATTCATTGAGGAAAAAGTAAAAACATTTTTTCTGTCTTGCTGCCTAATTTAGATGTTAAATTGCTAAATCCATTTACTTCCCAGGTTTAGTCTCAAAGGCAAATAGTGCCAGTATTGAACTGTAAGCAATTGACGGACAGGGAAAATACCACTTAACTCCCTCTCCTTGCGTTTATATGTGAAAAACAAAACAAAATCTTTTCATTTGCAGAGATTCAGCAATGTCATTAAACTGTTGAAAAATAATTCCCCTTCAGCACGCTGTTGTCGTATTGTTGAGACCAAAAGGCATCCTCAGGTTGTTTGGGGGTTTTGTCAGCTTTTTTAAAATAATATAACCCATCCTAACATACATGCTCAACTTCCAGTTACTTGAGCTTATGGCTAATTGGAATTGCCTACATAAGGCAACACAGATAATAAAAACCTGCATGTAAAGTTAGCCCCCAAAACATGAAATGAATGCATACTGGCGAAGAAGAAACCAAAAGAGCTAGTTGAATGTGATGGTGACTAGTGCCAGAGTCATGGTCCTTGTCCCCTGCCACCACCAGCACCTACCTCCCCGTCAAGTGAGAGCTCAGGTTTGTTTGACAAAACCACCGAACTGTTACTGGATCCGTGCTGACACACATGGAGCTGTTTTGGCGTTTTCTGTAACCACGGCCTGCTTGCTTAGTGATCCAAATGATGAGTTCACAGGTGATAGAGCTGAGCTGACCAGAAGGGAGAAACATGGTTTGACTGCGTTTTTCCTGATTATCCCAAGCTTTTATCTCCATTTCTTTTATAATTCCATCTTTATTCTGTCTTCTCTACCCATTTACTCTGTCCATAGCCCAGACTTGGTAGCTCCTTTAGCTCGTTTGTTCTGTTTATTTGGTTGGCTGGCTTGTCTCGCTAAGATTTAGTGAGAACACTATTCTGCTCCAGCACAAGGTTCCACACGCCCAGAAGAGTCATTCAAGGGAGTTTGCTTGACGCTCCCTGTCTGTTATATCCTTGCAATCAAAAGGAAAAATGAGCATAGGGAAGCATATTTGATATATAGTTATGGGCAAATTTAAGTAGCTCTTAACACTCATATCAGATTCTCATGAGCAAATGATAGCACAGACCTGTCTGCTGTCCTGCTAAAATCACTTACTGTCGAATGTAAAATATCTACTTGTACAGTATCAGCATGTTTAGAACTACTGCTGTTTTGTAAACTGATGATAGTGATTTACTTTGTATTATTCAATTTAAAAAGAAATAGAGTTAAGCACTGGTTTAGAAATACAGCAGAGCCCTCCTATGAAATATGTATTTTCAAATCTCTCACTTGTTATTGATGGTGATTCAATTCCACCATGAATTGCATTTCTAGTTTATATGCAGGACTGTTTTGGTTGAGAACACGATGCGTGCCAGATTCTGCAGTCTTTACTTTGGCAAGACTCGTAACTTTGAGCTCAGCTTTGTTCCATCAATGCATCTTAACAGCCTGCCCTGTTGAACTCAGGCCTAGGAGGCTCACTGGTCCGGCGGAGACAGGCTTGAGATGCTCCAGCTCCTTTCTGTGAGCTGTAAGATTGCTAAATCAGCTGGTTGCTTTGGCAGATCAAGTCTTGGGAGACCACTTCTATCTTCTTTGCCTGTAAATGTTTCTTCAGTGTTTACTTCAAAACACTCTTAGCAAAATACAATTAGTTTTTAGATGGTGAAGGGTTAATAGTGTCAGCACAGAGCTTAAGGAGTTAAACAGACACAGATCAAAATACTTCAGTGTCTGGAGGGATGTGTTTAAATGAACACTGCAAGGTTGGCAGGCCTCCAAATTAGCATAGTTTAAAGAATTCAAGGTACATTTAATTGGATCCTTCAATCCCTTTTCCCTCAGAATGAGCGTTTTAACAGTTTAATTCCTTTTGCAACCCCCACACATCCCTTACTCTAGTGGCCCATCTAAAATAAATACTGTGAACTATAAAAGGCCTAGAGAAGTTCTAGCTGAAGGCAGTGGCAACAGGATGGAGTCCTAAATGCTCCGCTCATTTGGATCTGATGTTTGAAATCGCAGAGAAGACCAGTTAGGGCTAAACCTTGCAGCCAGCAGGTTAAACCGCTGCGTGTGCATAAGGAGCTTCAGCTGGTGGTGGTATCGCGAGGAACCGGCAGTCGTTTGCACATGTGGCTGTGGGCAGGGTTACAGAACCGGGGCGGGAGGCAGCGCGGTTGTAAAGGTCGGAGTCGCAGCCGCTGGTGGGGCCGAGGAGTATCTCGGGTGCCAGGCCCGGAGGAGACCAGCCGGGCAGGGGGAAGGGTGCACCGCTGCGTTGAGGAGGAGGAGGAGAGGAGCCTGCACGAGAACCAGGGACCGGCACGCTGACAGCGTCGCGCTGATGCATGGCAGTGAGCGGAATCCTCTTGCACAGCAGCGGCACAGCAGGCAACACCTAGCAACAAAATAACTTACATAAATCAGACAGACAGACATATTTACTCTGCAAATAGGTTTAAGCTTTTAATCTCCCTTACTTATAGAAACAGTAAGTAAAGATATGAAGTGGCTTTTGCTTCTGCTTTTCAACAATATCCTCCTTTCATGTCATGACTTTCGGTTTTGGGGACATTTATGAAGTATTTGGCAGTGACTGCTGTTGTGTTGCTGCCAGCCATATTTAATGTACTTTAACCTACCTGAATTATTAGTCGTTAAGCAAAATGACTAACTGGCTGTTCTGTGATCGCCCTCTTACTACCTTTGATGGCCGTTGTTCATTGTTTGCCACCTGATATTGATTGTAAGCTATTTGGGGCAGAGAAACATTGTGAAATACTGCTTGAGAAAAACCTGCACAGCAGCTCTACTGGTTTAACCTTGCCTTTTCAGTAAGCAGATCAAAACAGAATTCTACTTTCCGGGAATCTGGAGCCCTCTGAATGTGAAGCTGAATACCAGTAAAATGTCAGCCCTCATCTTACACTTTCCCAGTACGCAGAAAGGCAGCTGCATTCATACAGCTGTGAGAGAAGCTCACTGGTGTTCATGAGATCTCTAGAACATAGAGCTATCCAGTTGCTCAAAAGCAAAGGTTTAATACCGCTGTGTGTTAATAAAAGCAGTCTTCAAAGCTAGTCAGCTTATGTATCAAAAGTAGACTTGTCGATGTATCGATTAGCCTAATGTCAAAGAGATTATTAAAGTTGAGCTCTCCAAGTACTATAAAATGTCATTATTAATTATTCTTTTATGGAAACAATTTCAAAACTGTTTCATTTTTTACACAGATACAATTGTCTCCTCCAGCTGTTGCGCTAGTTTAGACTACATTGTCACCTACCTCTTCAAGCACCTCGCTAAAGAAGGCAAGAAGACTCTAAGATGTAGAGAGATTTCACAGGATGGACAGAGATTGCTTCATTTCATGCAGCAGAACCCAGAAGTTCTACAGCAGGTGAATTAGCAGTCTTTTCTATGGGGTATTACTACATTTCTGAATTTTCCTGGTTTTTTGTGGTCCTGAACAGCAGGGTAGCATTGGCTATTTAGTAACAGAACAAACCTCCCTACGCTGGTATGCAACCCTGAGTCGCTTCAGCCGTGTTCTCATGACAACCAAAGATTGAAGATATTTTTTGTCATACTGAAAAGCACAGGTACCACTTGGCTGTACAGTATCTTAAAACTTGGTGTTTCAGTTTTGCTCATAAACAGAGGTGTGTGAGAGCATCAATACATTTCTATAGACAAATGGGAAGGAAAGCTCTCTGAAGTATTTTAGGAGGAAGAAGAACAAATTCTGGCATTGAACCACACATTTTGGTAATGAAATGTGTAAATTGAATGGCTGTATGCTATCGAGTTTGAATATTTTATTTTACAGTAGGTGACTCAGTGGGATTTTTTCTGTTAAAGGTAAATACAATAGAAATTAAATCTCATGCTTCTGAAAAGGAAGTGGCCGCTGTACTGCTCAGCAGAGATTTCCCCTTCCCAGCTCCGTCAGGTTTATCACAGCCCAAGTACATTATGGGGAGATCAGGATGTTCGTAGCTATCTATCCCCACATCTGCTCTGTGCCACACTCCCTTAAAATCTCATTAAACTATTTGAAACTGTGTCTTTACAAGAATCTCTGCATTCCTGACAGAGTTGCAAAGATGCCATTTCAGGAGACGTGTTTCGCAGGTCTGGAGGCTTTTAACGAAAACAGACATTATTAACAAAACGCAAATGGCTAGTGCAGTCGTCTTTGTGTTTCCCGAACAGGTACGCTGTCGTTTGGAAAAGGCCTGGCATACACTGACCACAGTTATTGTCGTCATTTGTTTACTGGGCTAATAGAAGGTGAAAAATACCTAATGGTAGCTAATATATTCCTGGCAGTATAGAGCATACTGTGAGAATATTAATGATGTTTATTATTGACATCATTATCAGAATATGATGATTCCCTTGTCATATTACGGGTTCTTATGTCTTACTTGCCCGACAGGGGTTTCATGGACACTAGCAGTGAAGTCAGCATTTGGATACGTATGTCAGATTGCTCGGTATTGCACCCTGCGCGCAATGATTTGAGCGTAAAGAACAGCAACCGGGGCTCTGGACTTCCCTGCGTTTGTGGCAATCTTGATGTAATACTTTGTCTGTTAATATGCAGTAATCTTTCACTTCACGGCGTATGACTAGGCGGTGATCTGTCTTTATTAACTTCAGATTCTGCGGAATACGTTATATTTATTTTGAATGCAGGCTTTCACGTACTCTTTTAAATATTAATGGCTGGTCTCCAGTAGTCAGCATAAATATGATTTGCATTAGCACTAGTCATATCATATTGAGTGCCTCTGATGTCAACTACTCAGTGTACTAATATCTGACATCATCTCCCGAGGTCACTGACAACTTTGACCTTTATTCTCATGCACAGTTTCTGTAGTCTCAGAAGCTCTTTTGAATTGATTTGAAATTTTGACTCTTCCCTTTATGAGGCAGTAAAATTGATAATTATTCAGATGGGAACTGAGCACTGAGTGAAAAATCAATTCCACCCGCTCTCTGCTGCGTATAAAATTACTTCTGAGTCTGCTGGACTGAACGGATGGCCAAGGTAAAAGCAGCAGGCAGAAATAGTAGAGAGGATTAGCTGGACGAAACTAATAGCCTAAAGGGATGGCTTTTGAGATGAGGGAGTGGGCCGGTTGGGGGTTATTATCAGCAATGATGGGACTCATTGATCATATGTTTACATCAGGTTTCCATTGGGTTATAAATCAGCCCTGAATAGAAGCGGAACCCAAGGCCTCGCGTTTTACCAGGGGGACGGTGTGTTAGATTATTCTCACTTTCACACTCAGATGAAAAGTGAGACATTGATTATTCATCGGCTGGCCATTAAACACTGGTTTTATAGATGATTTGACTATCATGGAAGCTAATGAACAAGGTTGCTGCTTCATAACCAGCGGTTTCAGTTTTCAAGACATCTGTGTCGGTTAAGTAATGCATAACCCTATTAAAAGGAATGGGTTACAAATTGCTTAACAGTGCTGAAAAACTAGACCCTAATGACTAATTGTGCTTTGAGTTTAGAGAGGTTTGTCAGCTCTTTAAACTAAACTGATGCAATGATAACTGCAATTATTTACTAGTTAGAACATTTCTTCCGAGTTGGATCTCTGGAAGTAGTTGGATAATTAAAATTTCCAGCAGCACTTGAGGAACAGCCCGCCTCGGGTCCTGCCGCTGGCTCTGCAGCCACGCCGCGGCCCGCCTGCCGTGTGCCCCACCGCCACGGGAGCCCCTCGGGGCTCCGCTGGGGGCTGCGGGCCCTGCTCCGGGCCGGCTCCCCGCCCGCCGGGACGGGCAGCAGCCGCGGGCGAGCGCCGGTGCCGCGGGAGCCGCGCCCGCCCTCCCGGGCCCGAGGCGGGGACAGCTCCGCCCGCGCCGCGCCGCGGCAGGGGGAGGCCGCTGCCGAGCGGCCCTCGGCCCGGAGCAGCAAGAAGGCGCCGCGGGAGCGCGGCGGGCGGTAGGTGCCCGGGGGCCGCGCCGCCGGCCGGGGCAGCGCCGGGGCCGGGGCGGGAGCGCCGCCCCCTGCCGGCGGGACGGGGGGGCAGGCGGGGCAGGCGGGCCGCTCCGCTCCGCGGCGGGCCGAGCGGGGTGACGGGCGGGAGGAGCGGCCGGGCCCCCTGCCCAGGCTCCGCGGGGAGGCCCGGCCGGGCCCGGGGCGCCTGGCGGCTCCTCAGCAGCGCCCGGAACAGAACACCGCTACCGCCTTGCTTTCCTGCTGGTGAGCCTACAGCTGAGCGCTCCTTCGCCGTTAAATGGGGCGACTCTGGCTGGGTGCCGTTCGGCAAAGAGGTGTATAGCCATGACCGGCGCTTTCGGCTTCTTTAGCCTCTATAGAGTAGCAGAGTTGTGTAATTAAACCCCGTTAATTCTTATTTTGTTTGCTTACATGCGTCCCGCAGTAGTTCTGGTTTTTTAATAGGTAGATATGACTGTACAAAGACAGGAGCAATAGAAAACAAGAATAGAAAACAAATAGAGAAATAGAAAACAAAAAGTGAAACAACTTGTTAATGTTCAGGAGCAAGTTACAGCATCCCTCTGAAGTGTAAGAGTGGCTGTTGGCTTTGGCCCTGCTCTTTGCTGTGCCACGGGCTTTGTTCCCCCGGGTGAGCTACCTGGTCTGAGCTTAATCTGCGAACAACTGCTTCGTGATGGTGTCTTACGACTGAACTGAATTAACGTGTAAAGTAATTTGAGATCTATGGATAGAAAGCAGTATTACGTTTATTACATTCAACTATTGCTGTTATATTATGTTGTGTTACGAGCACTTTAATAAATAATTTTTAAAGGCTCCTACTTTTCTATGCTGTTATTCTGGGATTGTCAGGTAAAGCTGGTGTTGGCTCCGCTTTATAAATGAAAGTGTAATTTTTGGTTTTAAGATGCTGCCTTTATGTTCTGGTAGTGCTTATCTTGCTGAATTGTACACATTAGGCTGTTAGTTCAATTTTGGTATGGCGAAGTACTGTTCATGTTAGTTCTTCCCAAAAATCCATCAGTTTTGTAGCGTCTTTCACCCATACTGCTGACATATGTTCCTAAGAGCCATGCTCAATAGGGAAAGAACTCTGCGTAGTCATCGTTGAAATAATTCTGTGCTGGGTGTGGAAGGGGATAAATGGTTGGTCGACTGAACAGAAACAGGATTTCAGTGACATTGCGGTGTTCGCTTCCTTTCCTGGGCTTCTCTTGGGGAGGTGCCTTAGGCGTAGGGGTAACAAGCGAGGGAGGGTATTGCATGGCGGTTACGTTCTGTGCATCCTCCTCGGGAGGATCGTGTGGGCAAGAATAAGGAGAGGTTTTTGGTAAATTCGAATGTCGTACCAACGTTTGGATTAGATCTGCACAGTGCCTGTGCCAAGACCCAGCGTGCGGCCGAAGCAATCTCGAACTCACTGGTGTAGGAGCAGTGGCAAGTGCCGTTTGGCCTGCCCAGAGGTGGAGCGGCACCGCGTGCCTCTGCGGCGCGGCCAGCCGGGAACCAGAAGGCACATGGCTCCCGGCCGGCGGTGGGGCCGGCTGGCTGCTGGCAGGTACGCTCTGCTTCCCAGCCCAGGTGGGCCCACAGCAGGGGACGGTCCTGGCCAACGGTTGTTTCAGGCTCGGGTGGCTGTGGAAGGAGGCCGTGCCTGCGCCGAGCCCTTCTGGGGGTTCAGCATTTCTGGGGGCAATGGGTGGGGAGTGCCGCAGGAAGGGAAAATCGGCAGGGATGTGGGAAGAGCTGCCGTTCATTGCCGTAGGGGAACGTAGTGGAGTACATGGGCCGGAGAGGGACCTCTAGGAAAGGAGCGTTGCAGTAGGTGGCTGGGGGTATGTGGGTGAACAAAGAACTTGGAGGGCGTGGGTAATGGTGAGTGCGGGAGCGCTGAAAAAGGGAGCAAGGATGGGGTGGGCAGTACTGGGGTAACAGGAGGATGCGTGGCTTATCGGTGATGGGTAAAACCTCTCCGGGCTGCTCACTGGAGCTGAGCGCTTGTGACTTAGAACTTCACCGAGTGACGAAGGTGCGCTGAACGAAGCAGCACTGCGTAGCAAATGTAAAACAGAAAGTAAAGATGCCAGTTGCAATGAAAAATCAAGTGGCATTACTAAAATAAAAACGTATTATAAATTGCTACTTTCCTTTTTTCCCTTTTATGTAGTAAAATCAGTGATGTTTTTGTTTTTCAGATAAACCTCAGTGCCACATACAGCTAGTGTGGAGTTATGCACAGTAATTGAAATAAAAACACGAGGAGGAGGTGTGTTTATAATGCATGCTTTGTGGCCCGTGCAGAAGCACTTGCATATAAGCACATCACAAAAAGAAATCTGAATTGTACTGCCAGAGGTCAGCTGTGCAAGATATTGAGTACCTGAGCACCTTGAGCCACATCTGTGAGCACATGCTTAATTTTAAGAGCAGATGAAACCCACAGGTGCGATTGTTCCCATGCTTAAAATTAAATGTGTTTAAAGGCTCGGCTGAATCAGGACCGGAGTGCTCAGCTTTTGCCAGCTTGAGCCTTGAAAGATTTGATACAGCAGTGAGAGGGATTTTCACTGGGACATCTGTTTTCAGCCTCTTAGCACAATTTAAAAATGTTATCCAATACTATCATAACTTTCTTTATTAATTGAAAGGGATGGAGATATACCAGCTGTAGCCCAAGCCAGCAGAGACTTGGGTGGCTAAGCAACAGAAAAGGCACCATATTGAGTGAGCCAAAATTCAGTCTCAAAGTCATTTATTTTAACCAGTGACAATACGTTTAGACTCTAGTGTTTCGATTTGATTGATGGTTTAATATCATATATAATTTTTTTAATGAAGGGAACCCATTTAAATATGTTAACATTTGCACTAGTAGTCTCCCATGTACATAACTGCATTTAATCATTACTCTGATTGTTTTTGTGGTTGTGTAATTTGTATCAGCAAAATAACTATGTCAAAGCCATCTTATCTTAATGAAAAATATGGTTACTTCTCTTTTATACGTACTTCTTACTGCACATGTATAAAGGCGGCAGCAGCCTCAGCCTCGAGTATATCACTAAATGTATAGCTATTGCTACATGAGCGCTGTCAATTAAGAAATCAAAAATATTAATGAGCTTAGTGTCTTCTCTAATTCTGCTTTGTTTAAAGGCTTGTTGTGATTCGTTGTCATGTGAATCAAGTAATTTAATTTCAAGACTTTTAATGTTAAAATACATCATCATTAGTGATGTATCTGAAGATTTCACGCTCTTAATAACGGTGCTAAATCAAATTGGGAATCTCCTCTTAATCATGCAAGCTGTGCCGTAGTTCACACAAACAGTTTTGGGGCTGGAGAGAAGTTTAGTTCCGCGAAGTAACAAGTATTGTACAGAATTTGTGTCTGGAAACAAAAAGCGGGGATTGGGCTTGCTTGCAGCACAAACTGCTAGAGGTGTCAGTGGTGGATGTGCAGCCCCGGGCTAGGCAGCTGGTGTATGTATGCTTTTGTTTATCGGTTACTGGTTTATGTAGCCTTTAGGCCAGCACATGAAACAATCGTTCCTACAGGGTCAGCTGCTGGTCAGAAGCAAAGTAAGAAAAGACTTTGCCTTAAAACGCCTCAGCCATAATTTTAGTGCAGCTGGCACCTGCTACTGGTGCACAGCGGGAGGGTTAGAGGTCAAAGAGGCAGTTGTTCTAAACTCAGTGATGGCTTAAAGGGACTTGTAGATTAATCTGCTTTATTAACTTCTGTATATTAGATAACTATTGCAGTGAATGACAGTCCGTCTTTCTGAATAAGTCCCTTCACCTCTTTCTCTCTTAAATTGGCTTTTGAGTAATGAATATTAAATAGAATACATTTCAGGGTAATTAAATGAAAACATTAGGATGATGTTGTTTTACAATCATATCTATAAGTTTCTTGTATATTTATCTTGCATTATTACTGTTCATTGCTTTTTGCTAGCAGAACAAAAAGCATAAATGTTTCAATTAAAGAAGGGGAACTGGCTGTATTTCTCAATAACCTCGTGTCTTCTATGCTGCATAAATATTTTCAAAAAGCAAATAACTTAAGGAGAAGTATAAAAATGTTTTATTCCTTGTTTACTCAGTGCAGCGTAATACTTTACATTACTTGGAAATGTTTTCGATTTCTGCTGGCCATGGTTGTTTTATATAAAACACTAAGAGGTGCTGGTTTGGGGAAGGGCAAAAAATATTGCCATTCCATAGAATCTAACTAGCGATATGAATAGCACCAATAATTTTGTAAAGTTCACATTATAATTCAAAATCCAGTTAGAAGTGATGCTTGCAGTCTGGAAAGAAAGCAATATCTTTACAAAATGGATAGGGAAAGGTAACAATCCATTCCATGATCTGCTACTGGCAGATTTGCCATGTGAGTAATGAAACTTGCTCTCAGTTAACAAACACCCACCCCTTCCTCCATTAAAAAAAAAAAAAAATCAGATTTAAAATTCTAGAATAGCAGCGGCTTACAAGGATGCTTAATTGCTGTTGGATATGATAGCAGTGGCCCGTTGAAGCTTATAGCGGATGAGATGGTGCTTGATGAGGCAGTTGCTGCGGCGTTCTGACCTAGCCACTGTTCATTCTGAGCAAATGGAAAGGTGTCAGGTGAAAAGGGCTGTTTCGTTGCCGAAAACTTTCTAATGACTGGCATACATTAAATAACGTGTCCCACTTAACCTTGGCAGATTTCCGATTTTCAAGACTCTGGAATTGAACCTCAAAATCCACATTTTTCCTAGGCTAATAAATTGCTGTTGGTTTTGTTTGTTTGTGATCCTGAGACATACTTGTGTGCTCAGGGTGTCTTCTGATATGGTGAGATCCAGAAACCTAGTTTGTTGGGGTTTTTCCCTGGTGTTTACTTGTTGGGGTTTTTTAACTGAAAATTGCGATTCTTGGGTATTTACATGTCTCCAGGAACCTGCACAGTAAAAATAAAATAAAATACCTTTTTTAAAAATCCCAATATCACAACAGATTGATGAGATTTGGGAAAACCGTTAGTTTATGTCAGTTGAGCTTAGCATAGTTTAGGTTAGCTTAGTTTAACTTCAGCAAATCCTCCCAGTGCTTTGCTGGGCACATCAGAGACGAGGCAGTTCAGCTATTGAAAGAGCACTACACAAAGGACTACTACACAACGTGGGATTTGGCCTTTCAGTATAACCGTGTTTCTGCATTCATGATTCGTTTCCCTTTAAAAAAAAAGAAATAAAAAAAATTAAAAATGAAGTGTGTGCAACCATTCTTTAAAATCTTTTTAGCGTGACAAGTAAAGTAATCTTCTATTGATACTTAAAAGTCCATCTGCAGAAATTCAGGCAGAATGTTAGAGAGACGCAATATCTATTGAAATGTTGAGTGTCAAACTGCCAGGGTAATGTATTTAGTATGAAATATAATATTCAGTGCATTTTGTTTTGATGACTGCATGAAATAGCCTTGTGCTCTTATCCTTTGTTGTTGTTGTGAAAGATGATATTCACTAAGAAGTGTTGGTGACTGTTCAGGACACAGTAGCAATATGCTTATTACCATCTTTATCATCTGTCTTTTATGTTTATTTGCAATAGCTTTGGTTACAGTTCAGTTCATCAGGATAGCAAAAATAGTTTTAATTGTTCTACAGAAGAAATTAGAGTCAATTTATGAACAGTTTGAAAACAGAAGAGGTTTGAAATATGTTAGGCAATCGGTAATTAATACTTGGATTAGTCTTTTTAAGTTCTGCGCTAGTACGCTGCTCTGCTCCAGTAGGGCAGAGTAGGCCGCGTTGCTTTATGGGCGATCCTTGAATAGTGCTTAGAGCCAAGCTTCTGGGTTTCTTATGCTCTGATTTCCTTCAAGGTGTGGCTTAAAAGCCCGGCCTGCCTCCCTGTCCCTGCTGATTATCTCCATATCAGTGCTAAACTAAGGTAAATACGGGTAAAATAATTACCCTGGTTCTAATTTTCTCTGTACTACTGGTTACTGTTGCTGTGTGGGGGATGCCTCTGGGTCTGCTGCTGGCAAACATCCACACGGTTTGAGCCTACACTCAAGCTGCCTGCAAATCCCAGCTGCCTTGTGGCAAGCAACATCAGGCCTCTTGTAAGAGAGAGGTACAGATCTGTTAGTGTTGCGGCAAGGCCAGGTGGATTTTGTGATAGATGCCAGGCTGGACTTGACTTGCAGGTGAGTGCAAGTTGAGCCCAGCTTAAGGACTTGCTCCTCGGCTTGCAGGGCCTGCATCCCTGAGGTTGCACTGACCACACTTCACTCAGTGTCAGAATCAGTCTAGGTCAGATTCAGGAATAAATGCACGCTTAGCTTGAGATACCTTGAAGTTCCTTGGATGAAAGATTTAGAGCTGATCTCATGCTCAGCCTTTCCCTCCATTTGCAGCTTTTTACATTTCTGGAACATTTCTGTAGATTGAGTTTAGCTTGAAATTGTTTCTAGACTAAATGATTTTATTTTTCCAGTAACAGCATTTTCTGACCCTGTCTTCCCTCCCCACGTGACTGGCATTTTGGAAGGCCTTCCTGTAATAGAGATTTCAGAAAACTAATGATCCAGCAGGTAAAGATCCCAATTCCTATGCTGGAATCCAGGTGCAACATTGAAAATCCCCAGCTTTTTTTGTGCATCAGCTCCCAGCACTTGATACAAGGGAAGGCACCGGTGAATTTCTCAGGGGCTGGAGATGAGAAGAGTGACGGCTCTTGTTTGAGGAATTTAAGAGAGATGCATGCTCTAAGTCCTAGTGTCAGTTAAGGGAAAGACAGAAGGATTTAGACATAGAACCATTTACATTCCTGAAGAGAGACTCTTGCTGGAAGGCGTTGGTGTAGGTGAAACTGCTGTTCTCTCCTCCCACGAGGATTAAATAATCTGTAACGAGTCATTTGGTCGGAGGTGCTGGTAGTAGACACTGACTTCATCCTGTGCCACCTCTCATAAGAGTGCTGGCTGTGCAAGAAAGGGAGAGGTTCTCGCCATGCAGACTGGAAAAAATGCTTAAGGATCATCTTCTGAGATGAGACTGACTGGGTTCACAAAGACATGAACCTAGCTGCTTCTTCATATACTGCTAAAAGCAGAGGGGAATGTGTATTTTTTTTTTTTAATAAGATTTTTAAAGAGCTCAGCCTTCTGCACCAAAGCAACCTGAAGTTTATGTTACAAATTATGGCAGGTTGTGCATTCCAAAAGTCCTGGTTAATCACAGTTCTGTCATCTTTAAAAACAGCTGTAACTGAAGATGTAACGCTATATAGTCATGGCCACTTGTTTAGAAATGGCTGAATCTTAAATAAACAGCTTAGGTTAATTTAAAATGATACTCTAGTATCTGTAACTGAAAATCTCTGAATGCTACCAGCTAAAAAATGCAGATTAAGGGTTGATGTCACAATCTTAAATTATTCCAGCCTGAGGTGGAATAATTTGCTGTCTATCAGGGAGCACAGATGGATAGGCAAAAAGAAGCTGTGCAGATACACGAGTTTGTAAACATCTGTCAGCTACACCAGATATCCAAATACAAAATCTAGCACTTCAGGCAGCATATGAGTATGTGACATTCAACAGAGGGTTTACATGAAATTCAGCACAGACAGAAGCAAGTCAGCACACCCTGGAAGGTAATAATTAATGAAATGTATCCCCTCCTCCCTGCAGAAAGAGGAGGTATTTCATTCATCAGGCATCTCCAGTGTTGCTGCCGTTAACTGTTCCGCTTCCAGTATTTAACGTAACCAACCCTCAGACTAGGCAAAACCGCTCCATCCCATGGGACTTACTGCTTTACTATAGGTGAGCCTGCAACAGCCAGCTGGCATCTCTTCTCCATCCCTGATGGATGCCAGCTCACCCAGGAGCATGGTCTCCCTTAGGACAGATGGACCCAGTTCTGCTAGGCGAGACTGGACCGAGTATCGTAGTCCTTCACGTAAAAAAATCAGATGCAACTGTAATTTGAAAAGAACATGTTCTGTCACGTTAGAATAAGCCCTCAAATTAGAGGGAAGAGATTAAAACTGCTGTTTGAAAATGTGCTAGTGTAGGGCAGAATCTTTCGCTGTCAACAGCTCGTGCGCAGGAGGTAGCTGCTGCCCGTGCTCCAGCTCTGTTGCCGTTACTCCCTAGCGTAGCACAAACATCTGCTTTGGGATCCTGGCGACTGCTTGAAAGGCAGTTCACTACTGGCTAAAGGTAGGAAATGAGGCAAGTAAACCTTAGCTTTGAAAAGTCCACTTTGCGCTACTGGTCTGTGTTATTGTGCTACTAACATACGGCAGTTTATTTTGACAGTGAAAAAATAGAAAACTGCAGTGGGTCTGGTGTCGTAAATTTAACGGGCACCTTGCAGGTGCTTGTCGTTAGCATTAAGCTATCATCCTGAATGTATCCTTTTGAGTATGTGCTCGTGTTTCTCTTTCAGATACAAATTCAGGTTTGAGGTAAGTTAGTACAACCTTATTTTATGATTATTTCTGCTGGCTCACGATTTGGACCTACCTCGAGTGTATCTCCCACGCTCAGCCCTTGGGCCGGTTCTAAAGATGTATGCAGGGAAATGCCGAGCTCCACGCTGTCCCTAACTGTTCCTTTCTCGCACCTATAGCCATCCCTTTCCCATCCCTTCTGAACATTGGGAGAGAAGACTCTCCCAGCAGGACATAACATGATAGTTATCATAGGAATACCCTCTGAAAGATACACTTAAATCCTGTTTCGGTCCATCAGCTGCAGGCATATACTAGTTCGTGGTATGCAGTGAGTCACCCAGATGCCTTGTCCTGGCGTCAGGATTGGGTTTTTTCAGCCATTTATACTTTAATTTTTTCATAAAAGGAAACAAAAATCGAACTATTCCAAATTGACATACAAGATAGGGTCCCTCACAACTTTATTAAATCTTGATAATTCCTGCAGCTTCTTTAAGCTTCAGCTGTTGAATCATGAAATTTTAGTTACTAATGTTTATTTACATATATATATATATATTGGAAGTATGTATAAATAGGGTGAAATGGTATATTCTGTGAACAGAAATCTGGAGGAATCTAGCTTATATAGACTGAAAGAAAAGCTTGGTCCGAGGGCAGCTTAGAAGGCTCAGGGCAGAAGGGCTGTTGAAGAGAGCTCTGTGGTTGCGTTAGCCCCGCTTCATGGACTGCTTCTGTTTTCTGTCTGATGCCCTCCCTCCTCCCCTCTTCCTACACATGGAATGAAAATCAGCGACAGGACGGGAGGGAGCCGAGAGGGCGTCCGGAAGGAAAGCTGCCGTAGTGTAACTCGGCCCGTTACTCGGTGCTAGAGGCCGAGGCTGCCGGCGGCAGCCGCAGCACCAGCCCTCCGCGCTTCTGCTGCTCTGGAACAACTCGTTTAAAGCTCTTTGTTGGTCTAATGTAATTTCATAATGCAGAGGGACAAGACGCGCGATTCTTCAACTCTCATATATTGCAAATCTCAACTGATTTGCTGATTCTGGCAGTTAAATATTATTTTTTGAGTTCAGGAATAATGGGCTGGTTTTCACTTTCATAATAAATAAAGGCATTAGTTTTCTTATTTCATCTGGAAACTTTAGCTTTGAACATGGAAAATATCAATCTGAAAGTTAGGCTTTCTAGTAAAATAAATATTTTAAAACAACAGATTAAAATTTAAGGTATTTAATAATCTTGGAGCATTTAAATCTTCCTAATATTATTAGTAAATGATGATCCATTTATTGATACAGGAAGAATTGATGGTGAAAGAACAGAGAACTCCAAAGGACATTTAAATTAGTAATCGCAGCTCCTAAATTAAGAGCAGACTGAAGCTAGAGCTATAAAAACCTACCAAGTTTCATATGCTAAACAATGAAAATCTGAATCTTTTTCAGATCTGAATGGAAAAAACGAGCGTTCTGACCAGCCAAGTGTTTGGTTAAAAGATGTATGTGTTCTTAGACCATTCTAAAGTTTGGTAAAGGAATACATACTGCTGTCTCTGGTGTTAACATAATGTCCTTTATGTTAAAATGTGATTAGTTGCAGGAAAATAAAATACTCATCCCAACATATGGGAGAGAGAAATGAGTTACGGGACCTGCAATGATGCAAGTGCTCTCTATTGATAACATGGAGCAGCAAAAAAAGCCTCTGTAATGGAAAGGCAGCTTCTTTTCCAGCTCCCTTTAGAAAAAGTTTTCATAATGAGGGTTATCTTGACCAACATTTTCCTCCTCCACCCAAGAAAGAGGCTCTGAAGGAAGAGGGGCTCTGAAGAATTAATTTATTGGAAGAGCAGTTCTTTATTCTTGTCTGTTCTGTTAATAGTTCCTTTTGTAAAGAACAAATGTGTCAGGAGAAACATTATTGAACCAGATAAAGTGATGCCCTACGTTTAAGATAAGAGAACAGAGGCGAGGTTGCTGTTTTGAACTTAGTAGAAAATAGATTACCTGCTGCCCCACCTCCTTCCTTTTTACTGTCTCTTTCCCCACCTTGAGACCTTGTTTTCTGCCTACGTCAGCGCGCGGACGTGGGGCTGCCCCGCGCCCCGGGCAGCTGCCCCCGCTGCGGGAGTGCCGCTGCAGTGGGTCTGTGGCAGGATCTGGGACATCATTTTCCTGAAGCACACTGTTTCAGTTTCTACCAAAAGGGTATTTTCCACCTAGGGAACAAAAAATCCCTATGTTTGATCAGTTCTGCTTCTGTGCTCTGTGGTTTGTTTTGCCATTGAGTCGCTTTGTGATCTCCAATTAGATGATGAGACCTCTGGCAAAGGTGGAGCAAGGAGGGTGTACCATAGCACGGGTTTCCCTCCGACGTCTGCACGCTAAATACATGCAAGTCCACCTGAACCCCACCAGCTTCTGCTGCTGCCCAGTAAGAGGGGCTGCAGGTCTGTAGCAACAGCATGACCAGGATTTGGTGATGGCTGGAAGGAGCTGAGGAAGTTGAGGGGGTGCCCCAGGCTCAGCCTGTATCGCTGTGGCTTTGCATACAGACTTTGTTCCTCCATCAGCCCCTCTGTAAAATGTGATGGTAATGCTGATGTATCTCAGTGGCACACTTTGACGCTAACTAACATCTGGGAAATGCTCTGCAGTTCTGAAAAGAAGTGAAATAAAAATGCAGCCAGCGCTGCTGCTGTTGGCTGCTGAATGCTTGCTGATGTCCCTGGGTCCAGCTGATGGCCTGGGAGCGAGCAAGGTCGCTCTGGGGCAGCGGTGCTGGCCGGGTAACTGCATTCATCTCCTCATTTGTAGATGTTATTGGGCAAAATCTCATCTTCAGAAAATTGTGGTTATCATTTTTGTGCATGTTGCCATCATAAATACAAATATATGTAAATGTGTGTCAACAAATGAAATATGAAGAAGAAGGCACGTTATTTCAGAGCCTCCTTCAGAAGCTTGAAGAGTTTCAGTTCCTTCATGACCTGAACAACTCAGGGGAGCAACAAAAATGGGCATATATATGGAGCTGTGTGTCAAGTATCTAGAAACTCCTTCTGCCTGGGTCAACCTGTTTCTCCTGATTACAACAGAGTCAAATCACTGATGACATGAGGTCTGAAGGAGGAGGCTGAGGATGTCACTTGGCGATGTAGGAAGAAGCTGTTCTATATTACGTGAAAATAGTAGAGAGGCGGGAGAGGGAGAATTTGTGAAATTAAATGAGAGCCTGATAGCTCTGCCCAAGAAGGAGTTAAAGGCTGGTACATCACCAGTAAATGTGCTGTTTGCTGAGGCAAAGCTTCATTATAAAGTGGCGTGAGGCTCGTCTAGACGAGCTCTGTTGCCTTGCAGATGGATCTGCGCAGGCTGCCTCCCTTAGACAGAAGTTCTCTCCAGCAGGGGTGGTCTCCTAGCGCTTGTTTGCGGGTGCAATCTCTCTTGGAGTGTGTCAGCAGCGCTGTAAAACAAAGAAGGATCTGGAATGCAAACAGCTTGCTGTAGGCTCATGCAGAAGTAACACAGGGAAACCAAAGCTACGGAGTAAAGCAAAGCAGCAGCAATAGTTGCGAGAGAGAAACACGGAAAAGGAAGTTTAAGGCTGTTATCGTGGATTTTGGTGCCCTTCATCTTGGTGGAATTAGGCTCAGTAATTGCTGATTGTATTCTGCCTATGCCATAACGCACTCCTGACAACCTCCGACAGAGGTCTCGATATGATAGATAGGTTTGCCCTGATTTTGTGCATGCAGCTCTTAATGCCAAGCCGTACACCTTGATTTTTTTGTTTAATCTTTGCAAGAAGTGGGATGTCCAAGACATCTGCAAAGACAACATGCTAGCATTCCAAATTGTCCACCTCTGCGAGTAATAAACTTACGTAACTTCATGAGAGGCGTTAATCGCTGTTCCAGAGAGCTCCCAGGCAGATGTTACAACCTTGTTCATATTAGTGCAGCGGTACCGCAGGTCCCAGTAGTTCCTTTAAAGAGAGGCAGCTTTGTGTGAAAGCGTCAGCGCTGGGTGGTGGTGTAACTGTCTGGTTTAACTGAAAGGAATGGGTTGACCCATGAAGAAAACGGACATACGCATGTCCAGGTATGAGACCTAGCTAACTCTTGAATGCAGTGTTGTTCCCTACGTGGCTAATGATTGCTAAAAGGGTTCTCTTTCATTAATCCTTGGAGTCAGAAGTGGAATTAAAAGTGTTCGACAGTAGGATCTTGTCAGAGGAGAAGCTTGGAAGTGGGAAGGAGGCTTTCGCTGTTTGCTGTCCTAGTTGGCCAATATCAAAACACACAATTAATAGTTAACTGTTATGTCAATTGCTTTATATTGGCTTTGGTTTTATGAATTATAACATTCATCATATTCCTTGCTTATTTCAGTACTGTCTGTACTACTTATGCAGAGACAAATAAGTGCTTCCCAGGTGAATTTTGGACATTTTGGTCTTTTTCCATATTTAGGCCAAAAACTTTCCTTGAATATTTGCTTTGCAGTTCATTTGCAATTTAGTAGCAATTCTGGGCTAGAGACCTTAAAGAAATCCTCATGCATTGTTTGATAAAGCTGGAGTTCGAAGAGGTGGCACTTTCCCTCTGGGTCAGTTGTGACCTTGTCGCTGAGCATGCCCTTTTTAGATTAAGCATCACAATGAAAGTCTTCCTACATGCATCACACTTTTTCTTAGAAATACGGCTATGTCAGTCGCGGTGCTCTGAGTTTGTTTAATTACTTAAAAACATGGTTCTGTCCTAGCAGCTGGCTTTGTTGCAAGCTACAGAGATGAAAATCTGGCGATGAATGAATTACAAGAAGTTGTAATTATTGTTCATGTTTGCAGTGCAAGCCCCTATTAGTGCTCGTGCAGAGGTTTTGAATTGTTTGCGTTAGTTCCAAAGCAGTATAGAACTGGTTTTGTCCTATGAGCAACGAAAAAGAGTTTGCCTGATGTATGAACTGTGAAGTCAGGTGAAGAATTGGCTTTTCCTACGCCAGACCGTATGTTCTGAACTTGAAAGCTCAAATAATTTGTGTTCTAGGTGATTTGTAGTGCTAGGATTCATCTTTTTCATTTAGTGAAACATGCTGTTTGACTCACCTTGGTCAGTTATTACAGGCTAGTTTGCAGTGTGGCGGCTCTCTGGAGACCCTGCTCATAGCTACTCATTGGCCTAGCAGAAAGGATTTAATGATTTTCTACTTCCTCTTTGTTTGGTTTTAGGGTGTAGATGTTTTATAAATGTGAGTCAAAGTATTTACTGGTGACATTTTACAAATTTTCACTCTGTTTAATCTCTGAGTAATGTTTTTACGTTCGCAGATGTTGTGGCCTTTGGCATTTTGGACTAACATATCTCAAGGATATCTTAGAGCATTTTATCTTTAAATGGATTCTATAGTTATTTTGTAATTCTTTTTACAAAAGTTGTGCTAATCCCTAAATAAGTCCTACCCTTCCTAACTACACACACCAGTGGTATAGAAGCACAGCAAGACCAGAAGAGGCCTCCGAGGGCGAATACTCCATGTGGCGTTCGCTGAAGGCTCTGGTTACGTGCCAGCCAACGAGCAAAGTGAATTATGTACCTGCACTTTGGGTTCCAGTAGAACTTAATTGTATGAGTTGATAGATCTCAGTGCTTTATAAAGTTGATGAAGTGGCTTTATCCCTGCTGTAGAGCTCCATAAAGTAAGTCACAGAAGTAAAGTAAAATGTCTAAAATCAGAGGCTGGATTTGTAACTGCGATGGAAATGGTATAGATTTATAGACTTCTTGCTGTAATCAGGATTGCCTTCATCGAAGTAGGGAGTGCCTCCTTCAAATGCCTTGCAGTGTCATGCTCGAAGAAAGGTGGATATGAGAAAACCAGAATCTTGAAGAGCAGCTAGGGATTAATCTGAAACTAATATAGATTGCTGGTCACACATGTACTGTTCTCCTAGAAGTAGTGTGACAAGGGGGCAAATCCCTGTGGTAAAGTCAAAGCCTGTACCTTAAATTAACACAGCTCTAAATCTCAATTCACATTTGTTTCAACTTCAACTTTTTCTTTAGAGCCAAGCTTTGACATTCGTTTTCTTTAACTTTCTTCACCTGGTAGTTTTGGCTATGGAAATATTTGTTTGGAAGAATGACTTTTGTAATACCGTGAAATCTCAGGGATTTCAGCGTGATTAGTAAAGGTTTCATTAATTTTTCCTTCTCACCACATCACACAGCATAACAGTATCCATATTCATGTAAACTGTCTGAATTTTCTTTCAGATGATGTCAATCCTAATGAACACCATCATTTTTGAAGACTGCAGAAACCAATGGTCTGTGTCAAGACCGCTGCTTGGACTCATACTTCTCAATGAGAAAGTGAGTATTTTAAGAAATTCCACCAGGTTCACTCTTCATGTAGCCATAGTTGAAATAATCATTTCACACAGAACAAAGCTGCTTGTTGCCCTTCAAATCCTCCATCTCTTTCCTTGGGACCTTGCTCCATTATGCTCGCATCAGGAGTGGAAAGTAAGGTTCAGCTCATGTGCTGTATAGGTATGTTACAGATCAGTTCACAGAGGCTGAGTGCCTTCATTTGGATGAAAAGTCCTCTCAAACCTTTACCCCAATTTCTACACCCAACCTTACATCACGCAGGTATATAATTAATCTTCTTTTAATCAATTTTCTGTCTTCGCTTTTCCAGAATTAAGCAGGAATAGAAGTTATGCAAGCTCATCTGGCTTTTAGATAGAAATATGAAACAAGAACACTGTGAAAATCACATCAGAAAAATTGCTTCCTAGACAAATAGTTAACCAATTTCTTTTCCTGAAAGGTTTCACAGGAGCAACTAGCTTTGGGGGGTATTATCTGAGCGCTTACGCTTAAGTACTCGCATTGATTGCAATTTGGATTGTGTGCATCTGTGGCAGATTCTGTAAACCAGGAAATACTCTGCAATTTGCCCTTTCAATAAAATCTGAAACTATGAATTTGGATATACCCATCATGTTTCCCTGGTGACTTAATAGAGACAATATTGTCTGAAATGGAAACCATCTGAGTAAATGAATGCGAGTTGATCTAAATATGTGCATTTTTTGTATGGCAAGGCATTGTTTCTGAAGATATTGACCTGTTGTATTTGCCATACTTCAGAGCTAGCTCTGACTTTATTCTGAATTGCTTTATCTCTTGGGCAGTCACAAGCCTCAGTGTATTACTGCTTTGGAGAATGAATTGTCTATACAATAAGAGGGTGCTGGAAAAAAATAAGACACTAAGATTAGCAGCAACTGCATACATTAAAATTCAAACTGAAATCCCAGCTATGGAAGGAAACTAATAGAAGAAGAAAATATATCAAGAAGAGAAGCGCTGTCTCATCATTCACCTGTGCTGAAGGATCCAATTTTAGCCATATCCAATAGCACTGTCATTCATCTTCTTGGTGTGTTATTGTGATTTAAATCCAAGCTCTATAAGAGAGAGCAGTTCTTTTAAAATGATTGAGAGGGAATAAGGGCAAATTCAGTGTTTAGGAAAACTTTATGACATCACAATATTATACTTTACAGATGGAAGCAATATTTCCTACTTTGGAAGGAAAACTAATCATTTTCTATCTGCTCTGAGTCACCGCATCATTATAAAAGTGGGAAATAAGTAGTTTTGTGCATTCCCAATCTTGTTCAAGACGACACTTTTGTTTATATAATGCTTCTGATTTATAGCGTTTAAGTATTAGCCTGACTACATATTAATTATGTGGTTTTGATGCTTCAGTATAAGAAGAAATTAAATACCTCACTTGAAGATAAAACCATGGAGCTGTAAATCATAAGGAATAAATTTGTCACTGGCAGAATATTCTGTTTGCTGAAATTAGACTAGTTCTAATGATTATGTGTTTTGCTTAGCAGACATGGATATGTACAAGCACATTTACTTACAAACAAGCCTTACATTTCTTTTGGAAGGGTGGAGATCAGGAGATAGAATTTACAATATTTGTATTGCCCCTTTTGCATCAAGGTTATTTATTTCGTGTTCGGAAAAAGTAGGACACGTACTTACATATGGCTGTAAAAGTCATCTTTTCTTGGCTCATTTCAGTGCACTGCTGGTTTATTTATTGGAAATGGGCTCCTTTATTTCAGGTAGGGTCTCCGTCTCTACAGCTCCTGAGATAGCAAGCACACATTTAGCATATTTTACTGCTTGTTCACTACTTCTTTTGTTTTAATGAGATCTTCTTTGCCCATAATTCTTCTCAAAGGGAAGGCATCAGGTTTACCTGGGGACTCAGAAAAATTGGGATTTATACATGCCTGCACCAGGAGGGGTAATTATGCCAAAATGGGTATCGTACTCAGAGTCCACCCTAAAACAACGCTAAATCTTTTGAGACGGCATCAGCTTAGTATGAAACGGGGTGGTTGCAGGCGGCTCCTGACACTGTTCCCATACTGAAGTGCAGCGACAAGTTTAATTTAAATCCCAGGTTGGCAGAAAAAGCCCTCTGTATCCTGATAATGTAGCAAGAGCATCTCCTCCTTGCTGTTGTCCTTCAACCGAAGAACACAGGCATTCGCGTGTAGAGGCAAAAGTGATGTTATTGCAGAGGAGCGCTGGAAACCCCAGGGCTCAGAACAGCTCCGGAGTGTGAAACAGTGATGCCAGGGGAGAGTCTGTGGGGGATGCTGTGCTCCTTAATGATAGGCAGCGGTGGTATTCCTAGCTGTTACCTGAGGATGCTGTTAGTACTTTCCGTTGTGGGGCTGCCTGGAGAAGTTCTTGGAATGCCTCTTTTCTAAAAACAACTTGTGGACGCTGGACAAGATCTCGGGGTTGTGGCCTTCTCTACATTGAACTCTGCATTTGTCACCTTGAGACAGGGCTTCTGGGAACGTGTTTGTTGCAGGCAGATATTTCGTCTTTCACACCAGCTCCCGGGTGCTTTTCAGTTTTGAGTTCCAAAGTAGTTTGGGACCCAGCTATTTGATCAGCTGCTGCCTTCACTTCCAGTACTGCCGCAGCGGTCAGCAAAGATGCGTAATACAGGATGTTTCTGGTTTGAGAGGAACTGGATCGAGGGCAAGTAATCTGCCAAGCAGACATTAAAGCAAACACTTCCTATAATCCTGTTGAGTTGTTAGGGCTTAGCGTTAGAGTGCTATGGTTTTACTACCTTTTCTTTTGTTATCCCATATTTTTTCATGTGTACAGGAGAGCTGTAGTTTTGATGGAAAAGGTGTGTTTAATTGGAGATTTGTTTAAGGTTTAAACACCTTTAAACCTGTTAAAGGTTTTTAAAAACTCTAGCAAACAAATCACAGACTTTTGCACTTTCAGACACCCTGCATGACACCCTACAAGTTATATTAACTTCAAAAGTCTACTGAATTTTGCATACTAAAAATGGATTTTCATCCTACCTTTGACAAGTTCTCTTCTTATACACCTGAAATTTGGGGAATGCCAGCAATATTATTCTTGACTGCAATATCAGACTGCTCAGAAACTCTGCCAGGTACTTGGGCACAGGTTCATCAGAATGGTTCGTTCTCCTCTGAATAATTGTATATATCAGTGCTTATACCACAGACGTGCTTACGCCCAAGGCCATAAGACTTGACTGACACAACCAATATAATAAAGACTAAACAGGATTATGTGACTTGCTTGGCTGTAGTAGTAGGGAATGGATAACACTGGAGGTCCCCTCCCGTTCAGTATTTCTAGACTAAACCTAGCTTTTTCGAAGGTGATAAAAAGTTCTGTTTTAACTAGCCTATAAATCTGCCAGAATATAATGGGAATAGTATATAGAAAATCACGTAGATTACTTAGCTTCTAAAGAAGCAAAGGTGAGTCGGTCTCATCACAGCACTGAAGTGATTAGAGCCCACAGCCAAGTGCACAGATTTGCACCATTCTGAAAAGACTTGAAAAGTAGTCAAGGGTGTTTCTGCCACCTCTCTTCGGTGGCTTTCTGTCTTGGAACTGGTTAGGTGGCCAACACCCCTGGGTAAAGTGGCATGTCACCTGTTAGCACTGAACTTCAGTCGTGATATGCGGCTGAAGCTGGTGCACTGCAGGACGGCAGCACCTGAAACCCGATTCAGGTAGACCTCTGCGTGCTGTTTGCCAAACTCCTCTCCCAGAGGGCAACGTGTGAAGCACTTGCTCAAGAGTGCTCCAGATGTGGATGAGTAACTCTGGGTTTAAATTTCCAAACCTCATTTTTTAATATTCTCCGCTTTGCTCTCATAGTACTTCAGTGAACTAAGGGCAACCTTGATAACCAGCCAGCCTGACAACAAACGTGAGGTCCTTGACCAGTGCTTCAGGAATCTTATGGAAGGAGTCGAGCAAAACCTTTTGGTAAAGAACAGAGACAGGTAAGTTCATAACACGTAAGCAAGCTGAAAGAATAAAAGACAAATGGAAACTTTAACTGGAGAAAATATAACATAGGAAGTATTCCCAGTAGCCTTAAACTGCAGTTCTTTTTGAAAGGAAGATAATATTCTATCAAAGAATTCATCCCTAGACTTAACAGAGCCTGAACATTTGATAATTATGTATTTTCTTGGTCAGAAATGTATTTCCTAATTTAATCCCAAAGTCAAGGTTTGCCAGGCTGCAGCTGCTGCTTTTTCACTTGGGAAAAACTGCCTCATTTCAGCAGGTGAGCCTCAGAGATTCCTTTTTCCAACCTTAAACCCCTCTGATAAAACATTTGCTTCAGCCTCCAGCAGTGCTGTTGCTCTGACAGAGCTTTTTCTTGCTGGTGTTGGGGTTAAGCAACTGCTTGTGAAATGCCAGAATGAGAAGGGATCCAGTGGGGCAGTTACACATTGTAGATAAATGAGGCAAGGATTTTTTTTTTTTCAAACATGAATCACAAATTCACCCAATCTTGCCTTCATTTCAAAAAATAGAATAGAAGCCTTCACAAAAGAAATGGTGAGTTCATCTGCATTTAATGTTCACATTAATGTTTTGTTACCAGCTAGCTGCATTTTCTCTTCCACGTGCATTATTCAACCAAAGCAACCTTGAAAGTGTAGAGACGCAATCTAAGTCCAGAGCGTGGAACTTCCTGGAGAGCTTGAAACAAACTGGAAAGGGGCTGGAGAGAAGTGATGGTTAAAACCATTTGGTGATTTTATTTCTCTGACATCTCCTCTGTTTGTTGGTGTGAAAATGATGTTGAACTTGTTTAATTCTTAAATAGTTTTGCATTAATTATGGTCTCCACAATTTTGTTTCATTTTCCTATTAAATTCTGGTACTAAAGGTGTAAGTTCCTTATGGCCTGACTGTGGATGATAGCCAGAGACAGGGGAATTTGGAAGCAAACCCAGAGAAGCACAGCGATCACATCCGTGGCACTAGTAAATCAGACTTTCTGTGTAACTCGTATTATGGATTAGCAGAAAACCCTCGGAAAAGGCGGAGAGCCACCGGGAAGGAGGAGAGTGCCTGTTAAAACAAAGAAAAACTGAGCTGGCAGTGGTGGGCTGTAGGACGTGGTCTGGCCTTAGAGCTGGAAATGCCAAGGGGAGTCATTTGACTCAACAGTCCTTCAGGATTTAAAGGAAAAAAAAACAAAAAAAGAAAAAATGAAAAACTGAGTAAAACTCGTTCTTATAACTGGATAGTTTCTTAGTTCCCTATCTATTTATATTTATTGAAGGCAAGAAGTCCTTCAGGTAACATTGTTTTCTGAGAAAAGCGTACTTTGATGTGAAGTTTCTGTGAGCTGCCTTATTCTGAGAACTCGCCTAGGCTGAGGGCAGGTGGCTGGGCAGGAGGCTGTCCCCTCCGGGCAGGCGGCGGGGCACGGCGGCCGGGCAGCCTGGAATCCAGCTCTGCTGCCTGCGCTCTCCCTCTTCAGGGCACGGACAGAGGCTTCCATCACTTGGGCTGCCAGCAAATATGAGATTTGGCAAGCGCTAGATTCACGTGTCTGCGGAGTTAAAGGGGATTTTCGTCTCGAAGCGCTGTGGAGTACTCTCGGATAGGCAGTGGCGCGGAAGCTCTCGGAGAGCTTTTGTGGAAGGGCAGGCGGGGAGGGATGGGTGCAGGTGTGAGGGGGACAGAGATAATTCGGTTGAAGGAGCAGCTCGTCTGTCTCAGTAGCGCATCCGCCTGCCTAACTCGGGAAGACTTTTAAGCCATCGCTTCCCCAACAAGCAGCATGAGTTAATACGATGGCTTTTCTGTTTTCAGCTCTTGATTTGTAATCCTTCTCAGATTTATTCTGTGGAACAGGAGGCTTCTTTTAATTGTGATTGTTTAAAATTGAGCAGAAATCAATTTCCATTAGTAAGGAAATAAGCACAAACGTAAAAAATTATGAATAGAATAAAGAATGAACTCCTAATTGCATCCTGTATTTCCACACACAGCAAGCCCCAGGTTACCACACTGCTGCTAGACATACCCATAAAGTGCAGTACCGCGGAGGCGGTCGGGAAGGATTATTACCCCTGGTCCTACAAAGAGACCTTTGCTGAGATCCCATCAGTTTTGCAAGCACCTGTCCACCAGTCCTTTGCAGGAAGGAGCCCTAAGGAGCCGTTCTTCGGGAAACTTTATTAGCTTCGCTATAGTGAGCCAGCAAAGTCTGACACAATCAAAGCAAAGAGCATTGAGGCAACAAACAAAAGAACATTTGAAAAACCCTAAATGCAGGGTGCAGTACGTGTTTCTGACATTTTAAATCATTTTTTGTGGGGGTGTTTTAAATACATACATGAGATGTGATAAACGGCAATTAAACTCTTCGTTTCAGGTAAGGATAGACCAAGGGAGCAGATCAGATTTGGGCTGTCGTACAAGCTGAGTCAGAGCTGGCATTCAGTCTCGGGTGCGATGACACCGGACGGATTTCCCGTCCCACACCTGCCAGCAGAGAACTGTTGGGGAATATTTTTGTGAAATCATTCTGTGCCAGATGGGTGGTGGTACCGCGTTTCACTGAGAGACAGGTTGAACTCTGACACCGCTCACGAGGGAGGAAGGTGGGTCTGAGAGCGCCTGGCCTCCATGGCCATCTGGACGTGTCCCAGAGAGCCCTTTGCTGGAGGTTTGGGGGAAAGGACATGTTCTGAGTCGCGTGAGACGGAAAGGTTTCTCGTTGCATTCATTTCCCAGCTGACTTTTAAAATGTTTCACACTGTTAGTAGGCTGAGTTTATAACGCTGCCCATACGTGTTTACATGCTCATTGTTATTTTATAGGACTGGTTTTTGAGGGCACCTAGTGATTTTGTTTGTGAGTTTTCCTCTGGTTTTCTTTCAATTTAAAATGTACATTATAGTTATTCTTTTTACCGATTTTGAAACACATCTCTCCATACCAGGCCTCCTTTAACCAAACGTCTGGCTTCTCTTTTTCCCAGGTTCACTCAGAACATGTCAGTCTTTCGAAGAGACATGGCTGAAGCTCTGCGCAGCGAAGGGGCCTCGGATCCCGGCAGCTTAGATATGATGAGTTGACAATGACTTTGGAAGCGGAGCACTGACTAATAAACCAACTCTGAAAGTTTTGGGACCCCGTTATATTGTTAGATAGACTTTTGACCCTTGCGAAAACTATTTTTTTAAGATATCTTCTGCCTTTTTATATCTCTGGCCTAAATGTAAGGATTTATAATAGTGAAAGCAATGGAAAATCAGCCTTAGTTTGAAGAACGTTTTCAGCCTTTCTTATCAAAATTTATTATCCTGTTGTTTTATCTTTATGAAACGGTTTAGAAACAGTACTTAACCAAAGAACAAAATAAATATACATTCCTTCTAAACTTGTATCAGTTAATGATTCTCAGTTCTACACATAACAGTAAATAATATTTCATCAATGAAAAACTCCAAGCTCACTCTGAGGTCGTAATTGTTTGAAAATGAGATGAAAGCCAGTACAAATTTTATATGACATCTTTTTGAAATAATAAAATTACTATTTTTCTACAAAATGTTATAGATTTCTTTTCAGCACTGGCGGTTAATGAGGATGTGGACAACAAAGTAGAAGACTAAAAATGAACATTTTAGGCTATAAGTATCGCAAGAAAATGTTGCACGTAATAAAATACGAGATGACGGAGCAAGCCTTAATGAAGTACTGATGATATTTTAATTTCACAGGTACATATTTTACAGGTCTTTGGAAATTGTAAAAAACACAGAAGAAAATAAAGTTGTTAAAACACTGTTTAAAAAGAATAAAATCTATTGACTACTACAAAAAAGAAAGCAGATAGTTACAGAGACTTACTGCCCGTATTTAAACGGCGTGCGGCACGATGAAGATGAACGCGTGCATCTGAAACAGCAAATTCGGCAGATTTGTCTTCACCTCTCGGAGATCGTAAAGAGTTCGGTGTGTACCAGAACAGAATCCCTCCTCCGGTCCAGAGCTCCCACTTGCCCTGGCCGCTCTGGTTTTGTGGGAGCAATTACTGTCGCTGCGTGGTGGGCAGGAGGTGCTGTGCGGGCTGAGGAAATACACAGATGAATTGAAGCAAGATCTAACAAAAAATACAACTATTTAAGCAATAAGCCAATTAGTTTATAATGCAGAAAAGCAATTATGTGCAATTACAAACTATTGGTATTGGGTTTGAATTGGGTTGGGGTTTTCTTTTTTTTCTTATGTAAATAATTAATTTTGTGTCTTTTTCATGCTTGCTTGCATGTGAGTATTCAGTAATATTTCACAACTGATTAGATAAGAATGGGAATTTTTAATTGTGGCCAACAGGGAGGACAAGTTTATACCTATATTTCTTATAGCTTTTTTCCAGTTTTTATTTTGCAACCGTTCTTTTTCTGCACATTTTTGAATTGCAGGAGTTAATCTGAAAGGAAGTCATTTTGGTAAGCAGTTTTCTGTTTACATTTAAGCTCAGCTGGAGAAAGTATTTCATCTGCAGCCAAAGGCTCTGATTTCCAAGAGTGCTGACTACCTGAGAAAAGAATCAACTGAGGTTACTGAAGAGCTGCAGATTCGGGGTGTTCTCCGTGCGGCCCGATGCTATGTGCCGAGGGTTGAAGACTTTGCGGAAAGCGTATGATCGTTACCAGCACATCAGATGTGTACCGATTAGTCCGGTCATTCACTTTCATTTCAGTCCTTCAAGGAAACCGGAATCTGTGCTGCTAAGTCAGATTTTAAAAGCTGCAAAACTGAACTCGTGCACACACGTGCAGGTCTCCGTGTGAGCCGGGGCTTGGGGAAAGGTTTCTCGGCGTCGCCGTGCCGATGGGTGCAGAGCTCAGGGCCAAGCAGTGCCACCTCCTCCCTGGCTATATAAACCCCTCCGTAGCCCCGTATGTTGGCGTTAAAGGCTAAGATGAAAGCGAATGGGTTCTGTGACTCCCTTTTCTTTGTCATACAGTGGAAATACATAGTGGTTGCATACCATCGGCATGTGCTCACCCTTTACTGGTTACATGAGCGGCTCTGCTGAGAGCTGGAGTTGGCACGTTGTAAAGGAGAGGACGTGTGCCCTCATAACTCGGCACTCGGACTTCAGGGCTTGCTTAATACACGGCTACTGACTCCCCCGAGCACTCGGGCACAGTTCTGAAATGTCCTTTCTAACACATCCCTCGGTATAACTTACAAGTGAGATTCCAACGAGCATCTTATAAACCGGGCAAACTCGAGACGCTTGCTTGAACAGCGTTTCAACCTTGGTTAACAATTGACAACAGGAACTTTATTTAGAGTAGCTGGTCGTATAAATACGCTTGCTTTTAGGTTAGGAAATGGATAGCATAGCAAACAGAGTGTGTTTTATGACTCCAGATTCTTTGTTGAGAGTTTACCGTCAGCTTTTTTAAAGGGCGCTGTCAAAGGGGGTACAGCCCAGAATTTCCTCCTGTGTTCACAGACATATGTGTTTTAAAAAGACATAATTCCGGGGGTGGGGTGGATTTTTTTTTTCTCCTTTAACAAAAAATGGAAACAATGGAATGGGAAGTGTCGGAAAGGAGACGCCGCTCAGACCCGGAGTGATTTCATCTCAAGAAACCAATGCGAGCCTGTCCGATGATGCAAACAACTCGGGACTGTAAAATGGCTCTGATTGTCCCCCAAATGCATTTGGTATTGTTACAGCGAAAAGCGCCGACCGCTGAACCTGGGGTAAGCGTCTGCCCCTCTGCGAGGGGGAGCAAACCATCCCCGGGCAGGCGTCCCCAGGGCAGGCTCTGCTGGCTGCAGCGGGCAAAGGCAGCTTTCTGGGGAAACAACGTCGGGATACCTTGCCCTGCTCGCATGCGGAGGCTTCGGAGAAGCTCAGCCACAGTATGTGCACACCTCACAGAATAATTCCTTAGACCTGTTAATGTTTTATTGTAGTACGAGTTTACGATGACAGCAAACCTTTCAAACCGTAGAGGGATAACACGCTTCCTTGCCGTATTAAAAAATAATGTTAGTGTAGATTTTATGTACCATAGTTTAGACTGCTGTTAAGAGGCGCTTCTTTGACAACATTCTTTTTGAGGTTTACAGAAAGCATAATAAAATATGTAAGTTACATTTCTACAAACAAAAGCCATAACATAAGTTATTTATAAGCGTGAGATCCAAACACTATCACGATAAATAAACCTTAATGGATACCTGCGGCATCCATCCTAATGTAATTTGCCCAACAAAAGTCATATTTAGTAGAAAAACCTGGCAGCAGCTGCTTGTTGGTGTATAAAATAAGAATAAAAGAGAGAAGGAAGCCACGTTGAAACAGCGGCTGCTTCCCGGGTTTACACACAGACCTGCGGTGCCTTCCAGCCTTCTCCTTCGGACGGGGCTGGCGCTGCTGCTCAGGGAGACAAGATGTCTCTGCATCTCAGGGTTTGTCCCTGGTACTGGGATGTTCTCCGTTGGCTTCGCTACAGCCTGATTTTATCAGCGATGGCAGAAAGAAATTGAGCCCCATCTCCCCGTCATCCTCTGTGCTCTCTTCCCTTTCCGTGGTGGCTCCTTCCCCAGCGCTTCCCCTGTACCCTCCCCATCTCGTCTGGTCTCAGGCGTTTGTGGACCGACGCAGAGATTCTGAACTAAAAGTTTTGGCTTTTTAATATAGTTAATATATATATAGTTATAACTATATATATCATTAATGTTAGCAACGCCATAAAGATGTGCTTTGAAATGTGAATCGAAACCGCTAAGGCACATTCATCTGTCCGAGGCTGCGAGCCACCTTTAACTGTTTGCTCTGTGAGCAGGGTTTAACTGTTTCCACCCACCGGGACGCGGAGGACGAGGAGGTTTGTCGGCGGCCGTGTTCAGCCGGCCAAGCCTCCGCTCACGGGGCTGCTGCCTCGAGCTCCTCCGCGGAGGGGACGGGGATTATACCTTGGCTGATGGGGACAGGGCTGATGAGGGTGGACCCCAGCTCCCCCCGGCCCTCCCCATCTGCCTGCCTGGGGTGAGGATCTCCCCAGCTGCAGCCAGGAGAGGTGCAGCCCTCCGAGGTTAAAGGAAGGGGCAGAGGGGAATGACCTTTAGACTCTGCAGCACCAGAGCTCTTGCCTCAGAAAAAGAGCAGCTGATTTAACCCTTGTGGGCCGACAAAACTGCTGCTCCGCTCTGCTGGGCACCAAGAGCGAGTGCCCGACCCCAGCATCGCTCCCTGGGGAGCGAGCTGCCTGCCTGCGAGAGCACGGCCACAGGCGGGACGCCCCGGCGTCCCTTTCCGTCACCAGGACGCGGCAGCGAGGCCAGTGCTTCGTCCTGGGGCCTGTTGGCCATGGTGGCCTGCGCCCAGGGGCGCTCAGCCCTGACGGGGAGGACCCACGGTGTCTCACAGGGCCCTACAGGAGAAGGTATGAGGGACAGGACCGCAGCACCCTCCTGCGTGCCCGTCTCAACCCCTGCCCGGTGCGTCCCCCCGGGTGGGCGCAGCTGGGGACAGGCAGAGAGCTCGGGCAGCAGCTTGCTGCACATAAACTGCTTTCAACTGTCACCTCCTCCTTCCCCTTCCCCTGCCAGGACGCAGAGCACCCGTGTCCCTCTCCAGCCTGAACGCCGGCCCCGCAAGGATGCTACTTCCAGGGCTACAGCTGAGGAACAGCTTCGTTGTGTCCTCTGTCGTGCTGACTCCCACACGAATTGTACATAATCGGTGATGCGCTAAACACTCAAAACCACGTTGGGTTGATGCAGCAGTTTTGTTTAGCGTGAAGCCTCACCCCACAACATCCATCTAGAAAAGGCTGTGGAGAACAGGACTGGCCCTGCCCACTCCAAGATCCGCTGCCAAAACCAGGAGCTACAGCAGAAACATCTCAGCATCTGCTCCTACTTTCTCATGCAGCGAGATATCACCGTTCCCTGTCATCCTATGGGAAGAGACAAAACCTGAAGCGACGGGCGATGCCTTTAGGGGATGGCACGTCCCCGCAGCCACCGGTGCCTCCTGCAGCCCCGCGCCAGGCTCTGGCAGCAGCGGCCACTTGCCGCAGGCTCGGGCTCGTGAGGCTTCCCAGCTGCCGGGGATAGAGACCGGCTCCAAACCTGTGAATTCCTGCGTGTTAAAGGAGGGTCTGAGGACAACAGAGGAGTTTGATACGTGAGAGGTGACACGGCCTTTAGCGTCCTTTAAAGGAAGAGGATTTATTTGCGGCAGCCAGCGAGGCAGCACGAAGATGCTGCTGAAGACCAGAGCTGCAGGTCAGATGCTGCTCAAACCCCTCTTCCCCAAAGCGCTGGCTTCCAGCTGTCAGGCGGTGCCTCAGGCAAGGGTCGCTGCGGCCATCGCCGGTCCCAGGCCCCAAACGAAGGAGCCTTCGGAGAAATGTGAGCTTCTGGGCACCTGGATATGCAGGACAGCGGGGCCCGGGGGGCAGCTCAGGGTGTGCACAGCCTGGGGCAGGGATGGGGCGATGTGAGAGGAGCTGGAAATGCAGCAACGCAGCGGAACGGATGCACTGGGCCGGCTCATGCCCTGTGGAGCTCCTCGAGGCGGTACGAGGGCCGGCGCTCGGCTGGACTAAAGTCCCAGCGCAGCAGTTAAGCAGCAGTTGAAGCACGTGCTCAGCGGTTTCAGGTGTGATCCAACCCCTTAACTGCCTGGGCTCGCTGGAAACCCTGAGCCTGTATCTCCACAGTGTTGCCAGAGGCGAATTCGCTGCTGCTGTCTCCTGGGATGAGCTCTGTGGGCACCGCTGGGCACCGCAGCCCCAGGGACGGTGGGGACAATTCCCCGGCACCACCACGACCTCTACCCCTACAGCCACATCCTATACAGAGCGTTTGCAGGCTGCACGGCTGCTTAAAAGTGCGTGGGGTGGAAGGGTCCCCAGCTCTGGGGTGGTTTCTCCTCTCCGGCCGGGCGCAGCATCGCAGCCCCCATGCGACCAGCTGCGGCGGGCGCAGGGGCGTTATTAGCAGCCCCCTGGCCTCCACGCAGCCTTGCAGCCTCTGCTCGAGCCCGACCGAGCGCCCAAACCTGGGTTTCCTGCAAGAGCATCCATCATGCTGCGGCCCCCTGCTCTCAGGCGGCTGCGCTAGGCAGCCCGGCAGGAGCTGCGCAGTGATGCACCATCAATTAACGGCCCATTATTATAAAACGCTGCCTACTGGTTTGAAAAGGCTGGAGGAGCCCCGCAGTGGTTTCTCTTGGTCTCATGCCCAGAGACCTGTCCCTCTCACCTTAGAAACAAAATGCCTCATTTTAAAAATAATTAATGGTAAACATTAAAAAAAAAAGGTGTAATGGATCACTTGGCCCACGCTAAATTTTGACAGTAAACATTTAACCGAGGCTACTGTACAGGAGAGCGGCTGAGCCGCATGGAGGGATGCTGCGTGTGCCAGTCGGGGCTGCACATCCCCGCGGCCCGTGGGGCTGAGGCCGCCCCTGGGGGGCTCTGCGCTGGGCCGGGGCTGGCACGGGCGGCATGGGACCCTCTCGGGGTGCAGCCAGATTGAAATCTGTGGGCTGCTCTGGGTGCCTGTTGTGCCATCCGTCGTCGGCCCCAAGGTGGTGGGAGGCTGATGGGGCGGGAGGGATGCTTGAGGCTGCTATGGGGAATGGTCCTTCTCTGTTGGGTCTGCAGCTGCTCAATGCTGGGTTTGGTCCTGACGGGGACCGCTTGTCTCTGCTCCCGTGTACGGTGCTCGTCCTCAGGGAACCTCCAGGGCCCTTGGCGGGAAGGAGCTGAAGACCCTCTGCCCATGCCTCCTCCCTGTCCTCTCCACTCCTGAGCGCTAAACGGCATCCTGGCACTGCCAGCCTCCTCCCACTGGGGATTTCATTTTCCATGGTGCTGGGACGTGCCCAGGAGAGGGGACTGTCCCTGTCGCTCCTCTGCTTTCCAGGAACAGCTGTGACTACCGGAGCTGCAGCCCCGTTTCTTTCCCTTTGCGGCACAGCCCGCGGGCCCGGCCATTGGTGCCTGCGGTGCGCAGGAGCACGTGCTGGTGGCACAGCTGGGGTCACCGCTGGCAAACCAGCTCCAAAGGCAGATCAGAAATGTCTGGTGCCGCCGTGGAAGAGGGATGATGGAGCTCCTTTGCTTTAGAAAGGCAGAGGCATTTGCGGTTGGGTCAGTGAGTTTTTCATTGCATGTTTTTATTATCTCATCCTACAGGAAGCACTTGAAAAGCTGAACGGTGGCATTAGCCGCTGCCAGGCACGTGGCAGGTCCTGCGAGGACGCGGGTCCTGCGAGCGTCTCGAGCCCAAAGATATTCCCGGGACCGAGGAGCGTATGTGCACACAACCAAGCCCAGTGACCACGGCGGGCTGCGGCACGTCCCCTCCGTGTCTCCCCCTGGCAGCCAGGTCTGGGAGCAGCTCTGGGTTTTGGGGATGGGTGAGGTGCACGCTGCTTTTCTGCCCCCAGTGACTCCCAGTGACAAACTGGGCAGGGGTCCCTTCTGCCCAGTGGTGCCGGGGAGGTGGTCACTCCTCTTACATAGTGTTACTTACTTTTTTCCCCCTCTTAACTGTGTCCCCCATGCCTCTGCAGGTAGCTGGGTGCAGCACGCTCCAAACCCACGCTGCCGCGCCAGCCCAGCCCGGCGAAGCCGGCCCAGCCACGCTCCCCGCCAGGGCCGCAGGAGCCGTGCCGCAGCGTGGCAGCAGGGCCGCACCGCGCTCCTTTCTGCCGGCACCGCGTGCTCGGCGCTACATCTCAGTTAATACTTGTACAATGTGCTGTCTGAGTTTTACAGGGAATGACAATGTTTCACCTCTCGCTCCACCGCAGCCTCCCCGCACGCCCCCCCGAAGCTCTCCCTTCCCGGCCTCCCCTGCCCGCGTGGCTCCGGTGGCAGCCCGGGGGTCTGGTGGGGCTGCCTGGCTGTACCCCTCGCCCCGCTGGGCACCATCCTGCTGCTGCTGCACCCGCTCCGCCTCCCCGTGCCTGGCTTAGCGGCACCCCTGCAGCTGACTGCTTGCGGCCGGCACTCGCAGGCTGGCCTGGTGCCATGCCGTGCTGTGCCATGCCAAGGCTGTGCCATGCCGTGCCATGCGATGCCATGCAAAGGCCATGCCATGCAAAGGCTATGCTGTGCCATGCTGTGTTGTGCAGTGCCATGCTATGCTGTGCCATGCCATGCTGTGCCATTCCATGCCATGCAAAGGATATGCCATGTTGTGCCGTGCCATGCCGTGCCGTGCCATGCCGTGCTGTGCCTGGGCCCTGGCCAGAGCCCTGCCAGGTGCGGGGCTGTTTGCACTCAGCCGCGCCCCGTGACGGGGCTGCCTTGGCGCAGGGCGCTGGGGCCACGCTGCGGGTGCCCCGTGCCTGCCCGGGGGTGCCGCTGCCTCCCCGTGCCCGGCGGGGCCAGCCCTCAGCTGGGTCTGGCTCCCCGACGGCACAGAGCGGCCGGGGCTTGGGCGGGCGAGCTGATCCCCGCACCACGCTCACCGCAGCAGGCGCCCGGGCCCAGCCGGGGGTCGCCGCGCTGCGCCGTACGGGGGGGCCCGGCTCCGGCCCGGGCCGCGCCGTCGGGGCCGCAGCTCCGCTGGCTCCGCGCCGGGCGGCCGGGGGGGTCCCGGGAGGGGGGGACGGGAGCGGAGCCCGGCGGAACGCGGCGCTGGGCAAAGCGGAGGCGGGTTTGGGGCGCGGGGCTGCGCGGGGCGGTGCGCGGGGCGGTGCGCGGGGCTGCGCGGGGCTGTGCGCCCCCAGCCCGCGGAGGGGCGCGGGAGAGGAGGCGGCTGCGGGAGAGCTGCATTTAAGGATACCATACGTCCCGGGTTATTAATTATAAAACATAATTAAAGTAAAACTGCAGAACGTCAACATATTAAATTTAAAAGCTAATATTAAAATAGCGTTAATATTTAATAAGGTAGCCGAGCGTTGCAAAGCTGTACGCTGATACTCTATATTTAACTGTGTAAAACCAGGAGAGTTTTCCCAAAGAAAAATGTATTGTTTAGCTGATTATCAAAGACTCTGTGATATATTATCCATTTCACAAAAATAATATAGATATCTTTTTAAATATAGTAATAAAAACATACTAGCGCCTTTTAAATATACTATTACTTACCACCCCTTTTCATATTGTACTATCACAGACACTTTGGAATTGGTTTAAAAGCACATCATTCATTATTCAAAGCTCATCTTTGCATATTATTCCAGCTCAAGTCTGCCAGGCTCCCTGTGAAATCGTTCACAAAATTGATAACAGCAGACACACACGCAATAAAAAGATAGCCTTGGGCAGCCCGAGTTCCCATTATGCAGATCAAGCTGCAATTTTCTCTAACAAAGCCTGCCCTGATTCAGGACTGGGTGTCACTTTATTTATTTATTTATCCTCCCCCGGTTGCCCTTTTTTTTTTTTTTTTGCTTTCTTTTTTCCCTTCCCTTTTTTTCCTCCCCTCCTTTTCTCTCCCCCCCCCCCCGCCCTCCCCGCCGGGCCGGGCCGCAGCGGGGCCCCGGGGGCCGGGCCCCGCGGCCGCTGCCGGTGGCGCCGGGGGCCCCGCACCACCCTGCCGGGACGGTGTGGATCCCACCAGCTCCGCTCCGGGCGAGCGGCGGTTGATGGCGGCTCCGCTCCCACCCGCCGCACCCAGCGGGGGACAAGCCCAGCGCGCTGCCCGGGGCCGGGGGTGGCACCGGGCGGCCCCCGGGGGCGGTGGGTGTCTAACGGGTGGGTGATGGCCGCCGGGCGGGGCGGGGCGGGCGCCCCTCGGTGCCGGGAGCCGGGGAACCCCCCCGACGGCCGCCGGCAGGGTCGCGCCGCGCCGGGGATCTCCAGCGGCGGCCGTCGGGGCCCCGCAGCCCGGGCGGGGTGGGGGGGGGGGCCGGGCCGGGCACCCCCGGCCCCCGCGCAGCTTCTGCCGCGGCCCGGGGGCGGCGGAGGGGGCGGCTCGGCAGGGCGGCCCGCGTTCCCCGCCGCCGCCGTCGGAGCGGTTCGGCGCGTTGCGGTAATTGAATGCTAAGGTTTAAAAACTAATCAAGTCCCTCCTGTCACCGCTCCGGCATCCCGGGACCGCCCCGCCAGGTGCTGATCAAATGCCATTACATTCTATTAGCAGGGAAATTCTATTCCCCGTTTTCATTTCCCTTTATAAGAGGGAAACTAAGTAAATGCGGCGGAGCCTTATTTAATTTCTAACGCCTTTAGTCCAATTTGGACGTCAGGGAGCGCCTGCGAACTCGCGCGGCGGCCGCGCCGGGCCCCGCTGCCGGGCGCGAAGGAGGCCCGAAGGGGACCCCGCCCCGCCGGGCCCCGGCCGCCGCTCCGCGCTGCCGTCGGGGCGCCCGCCCGGCCTCGCCGCGGGAAGGGCCCGGGCAGCCGCGGGGGGCCCCGCCGAGCCCCGCCGCCCCGGGCGGGCGCCGTCGGGGCCCGCGGGTCCGGCGGGCGGGGCCGGGGCCGGGGCCGGGCGGCGGCGGGGCGCGGGGGGGGGGGGCGCGGGAGGGGCCCCGGGAGCCCCGTCCCCGCCCGCCGCCCCGGCCCCGACGGCGCCCCCGCCGCCCCGCCCCCGCCCGCCGCCGCGCGGCCCCATTGTTCGTGCGCCCCGGTGATGTCACCGGCGGCGGCGGCGGCGGCGGCGGCGGCGGCGGCGGGGCCCCGCGCCCGGGCGCGAGGCCGGTGCCGAGCGGCGGGAGCCAATGGGAGCGCAGAGGCTGGGCGGCGGCGGCCAATGGCGGCGGCGGGGGCGCACGCGGCGCGGGGCGCGCGGCGGCCCCGAGGAGATGACGGGGCGGCTGCCGGGGCGGCGCGCGCTCGGCAAAGTTTCGGCGCGGCGCGCGGCGGGGCCGGCCGGGCCGCGGGGCTCGGCGCAGCGGCGGCGCCTTTATAGCGGGCGCGGAGGGGCGCGCGGCGGCGGCGGCGGCGGCGGCGGCGGCGGAGGATGGACCCGCCGGCGGGCGCGCAGGGCCCGCACCAGCACGAGCCCATCAGCTTCGGCATCGACCAGATCCTCAGCGGCCCCGAGCAGGAGAGCGCTCCCCCGCCGCCCCCCCGGGGCCCCGACGGCGCGACCTTCCTGGGCGGCCCCGCCGGCCGCGGCGGCGCGCCCTACCCGGCGCTGCCGGCCCCCTTCCCGGCCATCGCCGCGCCCTTCGAGGACTCGGGATCTTACAGTGTGAACCTCAGCCTGGCCCCGGCCGGCGTGATCCGGGTGCCGGCGCACAGGCCCATCCCCGGGGCCGTGCCGCCGCCCATCTCCAGCGCCATCCCGGCCATGCCCGCCGTGCCCAGCCTGGGCAGCCTCAACTTCCCCTGGATGGAGAGCAGCCGGCGCTTCGTCAAGGACAGGTTCACAGGTAAGGCGCCGGGGCGGAGCGGGCCAGCACCCCCCCGCTCCCCGGGCAGCGAGCGGAAAGGCGAAGCCGAAGGAGAAAACGAAATAACGGCAGCGCTAACGCCGATGATAAAAGCGGCGGCGGCCCGCTGGGTGCTGCCCTCCCCCGCGCTCGCAGCCAGCCGAAAAATCGCCCTCCCGCCGGCGCGGATGGCGCGGGGCGCCCCGGGGGGCGGCCGGGCCCCGCTCGCCCCCGCGTCCCCTCGGCGGTGCGGGGCCTCGGGGAGGCGCGGTGCCTTCGCGGGGAGGCGCGGTGCCTTCGGGGGGCGGCGGGCAGAGCCGCGGCCCCGGGGGGGCGGCCGGCACCGTGCGGGCGCGGGGCTGACCCCTCTGCTTCCCACCCGGGCAGCGGCGGCGGCGCTGACGCCCTTCACGGTGACACGGCGGATCGGGCATCCCTACCAGAACCGGACCCCGCCGAAGCGCAAGAAGCCGCGGACGTCCTTCTCCCGGGTGCAGATCTGCGAGCTGGAGAAGCGCTTCCACCGGCAGAAATACCTGGCCTCGGCCGAGCGCGCTGCCCTCGCCAAGTCCCTCAAGATGACGGACGCCCAGGTGAAGACCTGGTTCCAGAACCGGCGCACCAAGTGGCGGTGAGTCCCGCGCCCCCGGGGCCGCCCCGTCCCGCCGCCGCCCCCGGCGGAGCCCCCGCCCGCCGCCCCCGCCGAGCCCCGGCTCCGGCCGGGCGTGCGGCCCCCGCCGGCTCCCGGCAGCGAAACGGTGGGGGGCGAATTGTTATTATTCCAGTAGTATGATTATTGTTCTTTATTTTTATCTTTTTTTTTTCTTTTTTATAGTCCCCCATTCGTAAAACGGGGGATTATTTGTAGAAACGGGGGATTATTCGGAAAACGGGGGATTATTCGTAGAAACGGGGGATTATTCGAAAAAACCGGGAATTATTCGACAAAACGGGGAATTATTCGGAAAAAAAAAACCGGGGGAACGCTGGGAAAACGGGGGGATGCTCAGAAACGGGGTGCTCGGGAAACGGGGGGGCCCGGCCGTTTCCCGCCGCCCGGGACGCCTCCGTTAGAGGCCGAGCGGCTGCCGCCCGCCCGGCGGTGCCCGGCCCCGCTGCCCGCCGGGGATGCGCCGGCCCCGGCAGCGAGACGGCGGCTTCCCGCGGAGCCCCGGGCGCAGCATCCCGGGGCGTCCCGGGCGCGGGCTGAGCGTGTCCCCCGGCAGGCGGCAGACGGCGGAGGAGCGGGAGGCCGAGCGGCAGCAGGCGAGCCGGCTGATGCTGCAGCTGCAGCACGACGCCTTCCAGAAGTCGCTGAACGAGTCGATCCAGCCCGACCCGCTGTGCCTGCACAACTCGTCGCTGTTCGCGCTGCAGAACCTGCAGCCCTGGGAGGAGGAGAGCGCCAAGATCCCCCCGGTCACCTCCCTCGTCTGAGCCCGGCAGCCCGGGCAGGCAGCGGACTCGCCCGCGGAGCTCGGCCGGCGGCTCCCCCCGCCCCCGGGGCCGCAGACGGGGCGGGCGCGGAGGCGGCGAGCGGCGCCCGCGGGGCCGGCGGCCGGGGCGGGCCGGGGCCGGGGCCGGGGCCGGGGCCGGGGCCGCCGCGGCGCTTCCCCGAGGCCGGCGCGGAGCGGAGCCGCCGGGCGCTGCCGTCGCGGGGCCCCGCGCTCCGCTTGTATATTCGTGTCGATGTTCCACTAGGAAGGGAAATATGTCACTTTTTGTAAGAAGTGTTAATAATTTAATTTATTTATGCATCGAGATTTTGGGCACTATTAATATGGAATTATATAAAACCTCGATTATTTATATCGAAATCTGAACATAGGTATTTTGTGTTGGCTTTGGAACAAAAGGCTATTTTTTTTTTCCTGTTCTGAGGATAGTCTAAAGAAAAAAATACCTACCTATCACTTAGCGGAGGGGACTCAGTGGAGCCGGTGATGACTCGTTAGCTTAGGAAACCCTATTAAGCTGAAAAGCGGTAGCTTCCATCTGTCCCAGGTGAAGTTAATGTCAGCTGTAATTTATTCACCCTAGTAATAAGGGCTCCTTTCAGGCACCACACTCTCCGTTGTGTCCTCACCTTTCCAGCCGATGAGCTTTAGCGCACCGAAAGAGCACCCGCACCCTCTCCTTTCGCCACCGACTCTAGAGAAAGCGCCTTATGTTTCATAATAAAGAAGATTTGGGGTTGACACAGACCATGTATAATACTTTGTACTTGCCGAGACGTGTAAATAAACGTTTTCTTTAAAAACGCCTCTCCGCTCCCTGCCTGCCGCCGCGCCGGGGAAGAGCCGAGCCCGGGGCCGGGGGCTGCGGGCGGGCAGCAGCCGGAGGCCGCCGCGCTCGCTCGGCGGAGACGGAGGTGAGGAGCCGGCCGGGGCCGGGGGCGGCGAGGGGAGCGGGGCTCCGGCAGCGCGGCCGGGGGCGGCGGGCCGCGGGGCTCCGGTCGCTCCCCGCTCGGCCGGGGCCGGGGGGAAGCGGCCGGGAACAGCCCCGGGGTTGGGACGAGGTCGGAAACGCCGCGCAGGAGGCAGCGAGCGGCCGGGCGGGACGGGGCGCGGGGCCGCCGCTCCCCGGGCCGGTGCGGGGCCGGTGCGGGGCCCCGGCGCTGCCGGGAGCTTGCCCAGCCCAGCCCCGCGGGCCCGGCCCGCCGCCCGGCGGGCACCCCGCCGCTTTCGTTGTCCCTGCTCCCGCGCCGGCAGCAGGACGGGCCGGGGCCGGGGCCGGCGGGGCGCCGGCTCCCCGGGTGCTCGCCAGCAGCGGAGCTCGTTTAACGACCTCGGTGCGGCGGGGGGGTATTTTTAAGAACAAACTCCCGTAGTTCTGCGGGTGCGGGTGACCGGTCCTCCAGCAAGGAGGGAAGCTGCAAAAATGACATTTTTTAGAACCCAGCGATGATCCCGTGGTTTTCCCCCAGCCACGGACCAACCCGTGGCCACCGAGGGGCGGTGGGCTCTGCCGCTCCCGCGGCGGGCGAGCGCAGCGCAGCCCCGGCCACCGTCGGGCTGCACAAGTTTAAAGGCGGTGCCGGTGCCGGTGCCGGGCTGGCGGCTCCCCCGGCCGGGCTACGGCCAAGGGCGCGTTAGGGGCCGTCAGGGCGAGGGGCTCAGCAAATATTGCCCTAGCTAGTCCTTTTCTCAGCGATACCAGGGCACGGGCTCAGGCTGCGGCCGGGGTTTGGTTTGGGGGGGGAAGGTTGTGGCGGTCCAAAGGCAGGGCCAAATCCTGTCACACGGTGGGCGATGGCGCTGGGGCCGTGGAGCTGCTCGACCGGTACCGTTCGCCAGCCGGGAATATGCAGCCTGCGCTAGAAAACAGCGATCGAGGGGAGGTGTCTGGCAGGGAAGGAAAAAAAAAAGCCAAACCAAAACCCAACGGGGAAATCTCTCCCTGGCTGCCGGGTCGGGGGAAGCCGCGCTCCCGCGGTGCGGGGCCCCGCCGCCGTCCCCGGGCAGAGCCCGGCTGCTGCTGCGCATCCCCCAAAACCTCTCCCCGTTTGGGTCGCTCGTTTCCCCCCCGCGCTTCGCTGCGCGGCGATGGGCCGCGGCTCCGCCGGCGCTGCCAGCCCCGCCGCCGGGTGCGGGCAGCGGGGCCGCCCGGGGCCCTGCGCCGGGTCCGGCGGCCGCTCCCGGGGCGGAGCGGCGGGGGACGCGGCCGCCGCGGTCCCTGCGGTAGCGCCGGCTGCGGAGCGGGGGCAGAGCCCCGGGCACGGTCCGAGGAACGGCCGGCAGCCCGCCCGACAGCGGCAACGGGGCAGCGTCAGGCTCCGGGGCTGGAATAAACGGGTGTCCACCTTCACGTGTGCATTTGATGTTATGTTTTCTCTGTACCCCTAACATCGATAAACTGCGTTGTTTTCGAGACAGCCGCGTTCTTTAACGGTTCGAGCATCCCACGACTGTAAACTTCTGTCTCCCTGATTTCCCTGCAGTTTTTTCCCAAACTGCTGTAAGCCAGAAGCTGTGTATTTGCAGAGAGCATAACGATGCTGCGTATTGCTGTAATCAGCTTTGTGGCAGGCGAGGATCTCTCGCAAAGCCACAGAAGGTTTACAGCCCTGTTATTAAAAGCGGCGCAAGTGGGGCTGAACTCGGCGGAGCCAGCCCGGGCTGGGGCTCCCCGGGCCGCTGCCGCCCGTGGGCTGTGCCGCAGGCAGCGGGATCGGGCCCTGGGGCTCACCAACTTCCCAAAGGACTTCAGAAACCAGTAGCTTCCATTTCAACCATCTGAATAGTCACCGAATAGTGGGGCTTAGGCACTGGGAGCTGCGCGCTGGGGCTTGCCGGGGTTATCGCTGGTGTCTTTGTTTCGGAGGAGCTGGTCGGGAGGTTTTGCGATGCGCTGAGTGCGAGGGAGACAGGCTGCCTCGTGCATCCACGTCATGTAAGACAAGATTGCATGGGCGGTACGGGGGTGCTGATGTGAGTGGTCGTGCTGAAGGGGACAGAAGTGGGGGTTACCTCCAATTACTCTGCCCAGTAAACCCAGTGTTTATAGGAGCCTAGGGAAACCCCGGTGGGAACAAATACACAATATTTCCCTCTCTGTGACTGAGAGCAGTGTTCCCTGCCAGCCTGATTCAGCTGCGACAGGGCTGTCCCATGGTCCCTGCTGTCTATCTCTGAAGGTGCATGAACAGCCAAAGCCACCCACGGGGGCTTGCAGGGACTTTAGACCCTACCAGCTTGAGCCTCCCCGTCCCAAGGAGTGTAATCCTGGGGGATGTGGGTGCCCCGTGGAGGAGAGGGCACCTTTTGGGGGTGGGCTGGCCGTTGTCCTGATCCTGTTGATCGTCCTGTCCACGTACTGCGCCTGGGCTGTGCGGTGGACAACTCGAGTCGGGCTGTCGTGTACGGGCAGCAGTCTGACTTCCCAGTTTCTGAAACAGCCTTCTTGCAGCGTGGGCTCTGGCTAGTTGCAGGGGAGCGTGGTTTATCCCCCACCCTCCCACTCGTTGCTAAACGCTCCTTTACCTCCGTGGGAGACTTCTTAAAACACTGCGCTTAGCAGAGGATAAAGACCAGTGGTCTGCAGGCAGCATGAGGGCAGCAGCAGCTCCTGCAACTGTAGTGCAGCACGGCTAATTCAGGGGGGGTCATCTGAGCGTGGGCGGTGTAAGCCTGTGATAGGGATGCGGTCTGAGAGTGCTGAAGATGCTGCACATCCCATCAAGCTGAGTTTTAATATGATGCTGCTTGATGCTGCTATGAAATTGATAATTCTTAGCATTTGGATGATCTTTCCGATGCAATCTTAAATCTGCAAGTGAAACATCATCTCTGTGCCTGTGCGCTCTGGAAAGCCCACGCTGTGGACTCACATTCCCTCCTGGTGGGAAGTTTTAAGCCCAGGAAAACTCGTGTTTGCTGAGCAAGGGTAGAAAAAGGCAATGAGATTTAAGGATAAACGAATTATCCATGGGACTTAACTTTGGGCAGATCACTTTCTGAATTTTGCTTAATCACGCGTGTAAGTGATTTCCCGCGTAGGGCCGAGCAGCTGAGTGGGTGGATGCACGAGGCAGAGCGCGGGGTAACTAGAGCCGCGTGGGGGAACAGCGACCATTTCCTCGGAGTCCCTCTGGCTTTGCTCTAAGCCCAAACCCAAAGCACCCCCGTGCCACGCTCGCATGCACAGGCACAACCCCTCTCAGGATAAAAATGGCTCTGTAATTTGCATCTCTCAGCATTATTTTGTGCCCAGGGTATTAGATGTTACGAAGTAATGCATGGTGATCAGATCTGTATAGGCAATTCTTTTCCTAAATGGGCCTTAAAATCAATGGGTTATTAGCTCTCTTTCTCCGCTCCGTGATGAAAGCCTGGTCCTGTTAAACATGCAAACTACACAATATTCAAAGCCTTGGTTTACAAAAGTGTTTTGCTCAGCTAGGTCATAATTTAGCTCATTTATAGCTAACATAAATAATACTGAGATTTACACCTCACGCCTATGAATTTTCCTTGAAGCGTGTATTTCTGCACTGCAGCCATCACCGCTGCTGCTGAGGAGGAACGTAAGGGCTGTGGCTCGCCCAGGTGGGCGCTTGCTCCTCCTCCGTTGGTAGAGTCCCTCCTCGTGCCTTGCCTGAACAAGCTGGATGGGGTGGATGAAAGTATTTGCCTTCTGTGCAGGGGGGCATTTTTTGGGGGGGGGGCATACACACCATTTGCTTTTGGCTGTTTGGGGCATTTCCCTTCAATGCTGTGTGTTTCCCATGCCCACTCTCTTGAGTCCATTAAGCTCCCAACTTTTTCCTGACTCACAACAGTGGAATAGATATTTCTACTTGGTGTCCACTTGTTTGTGAGGATCTGAGTTTGCCTCCTGGGGGCACCCAGTTAGCTTTGATGGGCAGGGCTATAGTGGCAGTCTGGCACCTATGTGCTTCCCCCCCCTTTTTTGGGGGGTCTCTCTGCATTTCTCAGCATTTCAGTACTCTTAAAAATCTGCTGCTACAGTTAGAACTGCAGTGGTGTTTAGATACTTTACTCCCTTGAATTTTGTTTAAGGGTAAGAGATAAAATGCTCATTCCAAGTCATAGTGGAAAATAGGAGCTAGCTGCCTAAAGGCATCTCTGCATCGTGCATTCAGAATCGTCCACGCGTCCTTTGCAGGATGTGCCCAGAGCTGGAAATGCTGGGGAGTGGGGAGCAGAGACGTTTGAGGTGGGCCTCACGCTCTTTGGGCGGCACGGATGAAGGTTTCGGCACTTCTGCGGGAGCGATGTGCTGCTGTGCTCCGCGCTGGCCGGTCGGAGCCCGGCGAACTGCTGCCATGTTGGATGTCCGGGCGCCGTGCTCCACTGAACGGCGGCCTTGCCTGCTGGGGTGCTGAGCGGAGCAGTCTCTAAACACCCTCACAAATCCAGACCTTAGGCCATTCTTCAAAATACCGTCAAAATTAAAATAAAATTTAAAAAGTGAAATCGGCCTCTGGACTGGGGACTCCCACAGCAGATCTCCCGGTAACATCTGGAGTATCTATACAGACATCGAGGGTACCATGTTGATCCTCGGTGAGCTCTCCAACCTGACCCTGCAAGTATTTACCGCCTGGGAGCCTGAGTGCTTCTGCTTCGCTGTGGAGCGTTGGTGGGAGCAGGACCTTCGTTATTACCAGCATGTGGTGTTTGCTGGGTCCTTCGTTGCTGCTCTGCCTCGTGGCAGGACCCCGGGGATTAGACCCGGCTGTTTCTGTCCCCGTGCCAGCCAGGCCTGCGAAGCTGTACCCGTGCTCGGACCCGTGCCTCGTCCTTGTTTGCGCCCGTTGGGAGCAGTGAGCTGTAGCGCACCAGAGGGGAATGGGGATGTGGGAGAAAATTGCTGTGTCTGCAGCAATGTCACTCTTCCGAGCCGTTTGAATGAATTTCTGCACCTCTTCAGGTAAATCGGTATGTTATATGTTGGCAGTGAGATGCGTTTCACTCCGCGCTATGACCGGCTTCCTTCAGGAACTACTCCAGGTAGGAAGCAGACACCGTGGAAAATCGGTGTGAGCGCCACAGCCCAGTGTAGGTCCTCAAGCTTCGCAGGGAGGTCGGGCGGCACGTGCACAACTGGCAGTGTCTGATCCGTCATCTGCGTGCCTGAACCTCCAGCTCCCTGTTCAGGTGAATCTGCATTTTTATATATTTTTTATTAGGGACACCAGGCACGGACTCATTGTCTTGGTTTTATTGTCCTTCAGCTTTGGACTAAATAGCAGCTGGGTGGAGGGGATAAAATTCATTATCATGTTTTGCCTACAGTATTACTGGGCTTCTTCAGTCTTTTGAAAATGGAAGGTCATCAACCCTTGCCAGGCTCCTTAAATGACTTAAGCTCGATGCCACAAGTGTTCCAGAATGCCCAAATGATCCCATTAATTTGGCATCCAGCGTATGCTGCATTATACATACCGACTTCCATTGGCACATGCCACATCCAATCCATTAGTTGTGCGCAAATGCACTTAAGTTTTTTATTGCTCTTAGTTTTGTGTCATCAGCAAAGAAAGGTAAAGTTGATCTTCATCTAAATCACTGACATGGATTATTGCAATTGATTACAACGAAGAAAGAGCTTTTCAAGTTTCAAAGTTATGTTGTCTTTTATTTCCCCAAGTAGTAATCTGTACTGTTTAAGTTATTGCACAAGAACTGTCTCTGCAAGAGCTGTCCATATTACGTTCCTCGTTGAGAACATTTGTGTTAGTAGGCTGTCGTGATTCCCCCCAGTTCAGTACAGCAGGCTGCTTTTTTCCTTCTGGTGGCAGAAATGCACTAAATGTTCTTTATTCAACCCAGTTACAGAAGGAAGAAAAGGAGCTAAGCTGTGTGCCTGCTGAAGCTAACGTATACCGCTTTGGGAAGTTGTGTTTTAATGGGAGAGTAAATTATCTATGATTGGAAAAAATAATAGTTTATTGATAATTTAATCCAACATGCTTCTCAAGCTTAGCCCCTTTATTGGGCTAGTGTGTTTAAGACACCCAAGTATCCAGAGGGACGGCACACAAGGGGAGGATGTGGCCCGGCATCAGACCATTTTTCTGCCCAATGATCAATTGCGTACAACTGGAAAAAAATTAGGGAAGCCGTTAGTGTGTCCTTCCAGGCCAGCCTGCCTGCCCTGGCCAGCAGTGCTCTGTGTATGCGGGTAGCTCTTTACAGCTGAGTGATCCCCAGCGTTTATCCTGTGCCTTTCTCGGCAGATACTTGCACCCAGGCTTACCTTTGCACAGCTCAGTAGCCTTGAGGCTGCTCCAGGAGGCCGGTCACACCATTAAAATCAACTCTGTTGGCAAGAGAAACGCCTCGACTTGAATCAAAAAAGCGTTGAGGTGCTTAACTCCTGTTTGTTTTCACGGGGCAATAGGTGCTAACGTGTTTGTGGAAAGAGCCTCTGCATCTTCAGGGGATGAACCCCCCGAGCAGCCTGGCAGTGCCTCGCCTCTGCTCCGCTCCCACCGCTTCAAGTCTCTTCAGAATTCCCCACCTGCCCTAAGGGCAGCAGTTCTTAAAACATGACTGTGAAACTTAACTTGAAAAACTAATTATTAGTTAATAAAGCTTGTGGTTTATGGACTGGAGTGATAGCAAAGCCTGGCTAGAGTACGAAGCTGTTAAACACGAAGGCTCCTGGAACGGTTCGGCTGTTTTAATACAAGCGAGAGAGGGCCAGCTCTTCATTTGGTGTAAATCAGCAGAGATCCATTAAGTTCAGTGGATCTCATCTACTTTACATCAGCTGAGGACATGACCCCGGGTACTTAATTGGTGGTATAATATAAAGACATTAGACTCTCTTCTCTCGTTCATCTGCACATGTCGTTCCCATTAATGGTAATGGGAGCAGCCTGTAAGGGAATATGCGGCCGCGGGTGGGTACGGCTGGTGCCGGTCCCGGGGCCGGTCCCATCAGGGCTGGCGCTCCGTAAAGCTGCTCTCCGGCCTCCAAAGAGCCGGTGCTCTCAAGTGGAGAGGGAAAACAAAGCAAACCGGTTAATAATTAAAGAAGCCTTCAAATCTTTCCCTTGGACTGAGGGGAAGGAGCGAGAGCTCTGAGGGCACCTGCGCTGGGGCTTGGCGCGTGCCGCAGCCCTCGCCGTGCCGGCACCCTGCCAGGAGGGGCTGGGGCTGGGTGGGGGAACAGCGTGTTTGCCCTGGAAATCTGGAAAACGGGCAATTTTGCCACAGCAGCAAATGTTTCTAGGTCCAGACAAAAGGCATCCCAGGAGCAGCCACGGATGAAGGCTCCTGTCTGCAGCCCATGGGCAGAGCTCCAGGCTGTGCTCTTCCTCCACGCCAGCTCTTCGCCCGTCTTCTCCAAACGTGCGCCCCGCACTGGCTCTGGTAGCAGGGGTGAAGCAGAGAGGACAGGGATGCTTTAGCTGTCACTGAGCTGCAGGACTGGGAGAAGACAACAGTGCTCCTTCAAGCCTTTTTGTCCAATCTCTGTTCTTACGCCTTTTGTACCCTTGAGGTTCGCACACAGGCAGGCCGGTGGGTGCGCCGGCGGAACATGGCTATCTATCTGCAGGGCTGCTGTGTAGGAGCTGGCTCCTTCATAGGCAGCGGAGACCTCTTGGTAATTCATCTCATTTTGGTTCTAGCATCTAAAAATAAATATGGGGAGCTGCAGTCCTGCACCCTGCTTCATAGATTCTCCTAATCTGTGCTCCTGAACAGAGCTTCAGAGCGGTACTTGGCCACGCTTTTCCTGGAGTTTCTTAAAATATTCTTTCTCCTCCTCATGGCGTCTGTGTCTTCTGCAGGCGGCCTGTCTCCATGTTGCCTCCCTGCTCCCGGCTGCGGCATGCGTTGCCCTCTCTCAGGTCACAGCCTGTGTCTTTCTGGTCTTGCGCAGCTCCTCAACCTTTATTTTTGGTCAGGCCTTGGTAGCTGCTGAACACCCTGCTCCCAGCTTGCCTCTCTGCACCGGTGCTTGTTTGCTCTCCGCCTGGAGCCAAGAGCCCCACTAGCATTTTAGTGCTAAAATGGCATCCTAATGTTGCTCTGTCTTCTTTTTGTAGGGTTGCAGAACAAAAAAAAAAGTGGGATGTTGCATCTTGCCCAGAAGAGGCTGAGATGGGTAATTGATTCTGAAAGCAGTTTGCACAGTCGGGGACTCGCTCGCTGAAGCTGTCGCGTTGCACTGGGGAGCTTTGCCGTTCGGTGCTCCAGCGGAGCAGCTGTTGTACCCGGCATCGCTTCCAGCTTGTCACGAGCTGTGGAGGTTCCCCTGTCCTCAGACTGTTCATCAGGAATGCTTTGAACTTGAATTTGACCCCTTTATTCAGCAGGAGGCCAACAGCGAGCGTGGGGCTGGTGGGTAAGGAGGCTTTTCTGTGCCCAGTTTGGCACGTCAGGGTTAGTGGTTTCACTTTGAAACACCATTTCAGAGTCATCAAGCCCAGTGCATACGTACCTTGTGCTTACATCTCCGTGCGCCAAGGGGAGATCGTCTCTGAGAGCCCAAGCAGCGAAAAAGCCTTTTCCAACCCCTCCCAGGCTGAAATATTTTGGAGTACCTGGAATAAATGAAGGTTCAGGAAAAAAATACTTGCAGGATATCTGAAACGTGATCCTCCTCTAAACTCATCAAGGGTAAAAACCATAGGGTTTTAGGGTTTTTTTTTCTGCCTTGTTATGCTTGTGGCTTTCCTACATTGATCTTTATGAAGTTGCCCTTCTCCGTTTCGATCTCTGCCAAGTGCTCAGAGGGGAAAGGATATAATTCTGCTGTATGGGGGGTTGGGGTAAAATCACTACACTCCTTTCACTGCCATACTGAATAAGGCAGGGAAAATAAAGCAGCCTGTGTCCCTTCTTCATGTCAGGACTCTCAAACTGCAGACAGCTTTCCAAAAACCTTCTTAGATGGAGCTTCCAACCTCCTCTGCGTGATCGACTGTCAAACTGCACCTAGGGAGAGGAAGCTCCCGTCTGACACAAACCTCCCGTTCCCCAGTTCAAGCTTTTATCTTCCTCTGCTGTTCAAAATTCACATGGACAACCGATTTTCCCTGGTGACCCTGCCAGGTACTCTGGCAGATCTGCGAAGGCAGTCGTGCTCTCTTCTGTATGCTACACACAGCAGAGTCGTTCAGTCCTTCGTCCAGGTCTAGGCTGTGGTCCTACAGCTCAGGTGGGACTGCCACGAGTGGGAGCTAAACCAGAGCAAACCGGGTCGAAGTGCACAACACAAACCGCTGTTCACTATTTCAGATGGAAAAAAAGAGAACCTGCCTCGGTCTTGTCCGTCTCGGTTTACTTCTGCCTCCTTGCCTGCTTTTGATGCCAGTCTGCAGCTTTCCAGCTGCAAACTGAACGCCTCCCCATAGCGTTGGCTCCTCTTCACAAGGGTGCTTGTTGCTTTGCTCTTTGTCTTCTTCTCTGGCCAAGACTCTGCCTTCTTATTACTTAAAATGAACTATGGCCATGACTGGGGCAGAGGCAGAAATGCATGTGAGGTGTGATTCACGCTCTGGCCGCGTTGGTCGTGGCACAGTAACGCGGGAAAGCTCTGAAGGATGGAGCAAGAGCTGGTGGGGCTGGAGGGGAGGGAGCGGTGGAAGTGCAGCAAGTGGGAGAGGTGCAGGGGAAGATCAGCAAGAGGAGACATCCCAGACCTCTGTCCATGCGTGGAAACCTGCGAAGGAGGGAGTAAGCCAGGAATGGGAACAAAGAGCAAAGCTGGAGATGGGAGTGATGTGAACGGCTGGGAGAGAGCAGGGGAAGGGCTGTGCAGAGCCGCAGTGGTGGGGAGGGGACCCGGGGCTGCCCGGAGTAGCGGGAAGCTGTGCTGTGGGACTCTGCTGGACTTTCAGCTGGAAAAGAAATCTTTTTGTGTTTGAAACCACAGTGCAGTGGGGCTATATGTGAGCAAGCAACCAGGTACTGCCCTAGAAATGGAGGTGGTTTGGTGTGAGTCCATACAGAGGGGCGGAAGGGAGTAATTTCTCTGCGTTATTATTGTTGGGGTCCCATCGGATAGCGGGCGCTGGGACGGCTCAGTGGTGAAACCACCATAGCACTGAGCAAGCCAGAAGCCAGCAAGCATACTAAACCACAGCAAGAATGACTCAAAAATCCTGCAGAATGGAGAAAGCAGTGGTTACACGACCAGCAGAAGAAGGTGGGTGGAAAGAAGAGAAATGGTGCGTGAGGAAGCCCAGGCGAAAGCCCCGCTGAACAGCAGGATGCGACTCGCAGCGAGCGGCTGGAGCACGCCCGGGCGAAGCGGGGCGCGGGCCATGGCTGCCCAGCCGACATCTGTGTTCGGTGACAATAGCACGGCCTGACAAGTTCATTGTAGCTCGGCACGGGGCAGCAGGTGGGAGAGGCAGTGTGCGCAGCCACCTGCTCGGCCGCCTGTGCGCCCGTCCCCCGGGGCCGCCGCCGCCGCGGATGCTCCGCTGCGTCCTGGCCCCAGGGGAGGGGTGGCCACCGTGCTGCCCCCAGGTAGGGCGAGGGGTTGACACCCGCCACCGGGGTTTATATCAGAGGGGGGCTCTTAAAGTAGCTGTGGAAGGGTTGTGCTTTTACCTTTTACAGATTTCACTTGGTTAGAGAACAGTAATTTTTTTTTCTTCGTTACGAAAAAATAAATCTGTTTTAAGATAATTTTTGTGTCTGGAATTTAGCAATGTGAGATGGAAGGCTCAAACATGTATGAAAATAGATGAGGCAAAAACAAAGCAGCCAAGCCAAATCCTACACCTGTAACTCTTCCTGAACCCACCAGGCAGTGGGAGAGCTCAGCTGCTCTCAGCACTTGGCTTGTGCTATCTGAATGTCATTATTGTACAATAGGGTTTGATCTGAATTGGCATCGTTCTTGCCGGGGAGTGAATGGACTGAGAGCGATTGAAAGCAGCCGAGGATCCAGCCTCCCGCGCCTGTGCTAAGTAAGTACTCGTGCAGCAGTCAGCTCTGGTTTAGAGGCCAAAGTCAATTCACAATAACACCAATAAACTCACGCCGTTCACTTCTGATCGGCCCTGCCGTAACTCAGAGAGAGCCGATAGGGAATTTTTTTCTCCTCTCTCTCTGTAAGTGCCAGCTAGGAACAACAGGGTCTGTCTGATTCGGTGTAGCACGAGGAACTCGCTGCGTCCTGATGTTTGCTGTACAATGTTTTCTGAGCTCTTTGACAATTACTCGTATGCTGGGACGGCGCATTCATAGAGCTGTTCTGATTTACTGAAAATCTGGCTCACGGGTGCCATTTAACAATCTTGCTGGTTGCCAAATGCTTCAGCGCACGTTTCTGGTTTGAGTTTTCATCTTCATAATCGCATGCATTTAGTTTTCCTGATTGCATGTACAAACGCTTGTCTAGACTGACAGCCGTACGTGGGGAGCCGGGAAAGGCAGCGGGATTGCAGGTTTCGCTAAGAGGTCGGACTGAGCTGTACATTTTTGGCTAGCTAGGCTTGCACCTAACCCCCCAGCGTGGGCTTTGTGTGCCACTCGAGCGCTGTGCTGAAGACGATCCCTTCGGTCCGTACCGCTCACAGATGCGGCGAGTAAATGCAGACCTGAATGCAAAGATACCGGTTCTATAGCTGCGTTAAAATAGTAGGCTTGCTTCTGATGCGACAAGCCAAAATACCTACTAATGTGGAAGCAAAAAGAGTAGCTGGAAATGTTGCTGTCTTCATGCAAAAGCCAAGCTCCACATTGCTTGTTTTGGTGCCGGGTGCTGTATGGCAGAGCTGGTTTCTCAGGAGTCGCTGCTGCTGGGAGCTGACGGTGGTGCAGCACCTTTCCTGGGGGGCACGGCATCTCTGGGAAGCCTGTCTGTCCGGCCTCCTGTCCACCCGGGTCTCCAGTCTTAAACCAGTCTTAAAAAGGGCTGCAAGACTCACCCCTTCGGCTGAGCTTGCCCAACTCACGGAGCACAGCACTCGAGTTCTCTAATTAAAAATGTGTGGCCAGATTTCAAGGAATCTCAGTGTCAGGAGTTTTTTGGTACCTACCTCTGGTGTTTTAAGATGCCCACTTAAAACAGGAAGGTTTAAATGGATGCTTAAAAAAATCAGCCTAAGGTATTTAGAGATTTGCTTTTAATTATGAAGAGTAAATTAAAATATAGTTGTTCCATGGCAAGTTCACCTTAATTCAGTGCCTAATAACACAGGTATTACGTTTCTCCTGAATAAAGCCTTATTTGAGCTAAGAGATGTCATTTAAAAAGTAATCCCGTCTTGAATGAAACACTCCTGATGATGGTGAATCGATTTGAAATTTAAGTGCCTAATCACAGTCACAGTAAAAATGGATCTCTTGCTCCCGTTTTTTTGTTTGTTTGTTTGGTTGGTTTTGGGTTTTTTGTTTTTTTTGCCTGAATTTGTATAATTTTAGCTTCTGCCCATTGGAACTGGTGGCACACTTGTTTGCTCGATGCTGCCATTTCAGAGTCCTACATAGGAGACTCAGATTTGCTTCACCTCCTGGGTTTCCCTTTGTTCAGCCTAACAAAAAGTGCTCCCATCCTCTCTCTTTACTTCCAGAGGGGTCTCTCCCACTGGAAATGTGCTTCGCTGGAGGCCAAGGCAAAGTCCTGGAGCAGAGGATGCTCTCATGAATCAGCGTGACGCTTCCCCCCTTCTTACATATTCTGTTGTACAGCTTCGGTTTCTGGGCTGAGGCTCTTCTTTTAGTGGTTGAATTAATCTTCCCAGCATCGACACAAAATTAGCAACAGTCTGTTACCAGTATGGCTTGAATTTGTCTCCCTAGGAAATAACACAAGTGACCTTATTCTCATTTTGTCTTAGGGACGGTGCATAACCACATCACATCCCAGAAACTATTGGGGAACATACTGGAGAGCTAAGACTCCCAGCAGCTCTAAAAGCATGGAGGAGTCAGTTTGGCAATGTGGGATAATGACTGTAGTTAGATCTTGATTATGCTAAAGTGGCCAGGAGTGAAATAATTAAAATATAGATATTTGCTTTCTCCTGAGTTTCAGAGTTAACAACCCATTCTGCCAAGCAGGGCTACTTCATGTGTCAAGGATCTCGGATGCTTCAGACACGGAAAGTCTCAAGAATATTAATCTCTCTTATTCTCAAGTCACAGGATTAGTCTGAAAACAATTAAAATAAATTTTAATTCTTGAGCTCGGTTTGTTTGCCAATTCCCCGAGCGCGCACGCACGGCACCGCCAGGGTAGAGCCTGTGTTCGCATCCATTCTGCTCGCTGCCCACCGGCACGGCACCGGGGGAGTGGGTGTCAGCAGATATTGCGGTGAGATACCTGGGGGCCGGCTCGCGGCTCCCCGGGGGCCAGGCTCGGATGCGGCTTCCCCCGGCGCAGCAGCAGGGAGCCCCCCTCCCCAGACAACGCGTGTGCTGCCGCGCCGTCAAAGGGGCTCTTGTCCTGCCCGGCCAAAATTTATTGGTGCGAGGGCTGATAATTGATAGCTCTGAAAGATGCATTGTAGGCTGTTCTGTCGCTGGGAAAGGAGGCGTGTTAATGGGGTATTGTATGGACCGCTGTGAACCTCGGACGCTTTGTCAGTCGTGAAAAGTTAGCAAGGAGAAGCCTTGTTCCTCCGGCGCTGCCTCCCTCTGATTTACTGCCGCTCCCCTGCGCTTCGGAAGTGCTGCGACATTCCCCAGTAAATAGGGATGTATGGACGATTTTCTCTCCATCCTTTTCCTCCTCTTATCTGCTTTTCCCAAATATGTAAACTCTGAGAAAGCTTTATTCTTCTTCAATGATCATTCAATTGTCTCCAGACTGTATCTTTTGGTAAATTTATTGCTGGCTATTTTAAAAAAAAACAAACTCAAATGCATTTTGCATATTAACACGTAACTCTTGTTCCTGTCTGCTCAGTTTGGAAATGGTTGGATTGCTTTTATAAAGAAAAAAATGGCTAATAAAATTGGCCTCAGCACCGTTGCTTTGCAATTCTTATGAACAGTAAAGTGCTACTTACAGTCATTGATGTTAAAAGCTATTTCTAAATTATGGTGCCATTTATTATCTCTAGTGTCCAAAGTAAGTTTAAATGATGCTTATAATTCATGTTTTACCAAATTTCCTTTTCCCCCCGAGGATACCTCTGATTAACTTATGCACATTTAAGCGCTTTTTAAATTCTTCTTTTATTGCCATTATGCTCTGAAAATCTCAGCGATTCTCAAAAATGGGTAATAAACTTGAGATAAAATGCTGCAGTTTTAGATCAATGCTGACATATCACTGTGGTGATTTCTTCAGAGCTAAAGTGATAATGCTTCATATTTACAGAATATATACTAGGTTATTACTACAGTATTACCATTTTGTTCTAAGATGAAATGAGTAATTTACCAATTTATTAAACAGTTACATTTAAGTATTGCTTAGGACATTACCACACCAATCTGTTTACTTAGCTTGAAGAGTTACCATTAAGGAACCCTGTTTATTTAGGTAAAATTTGTAATGATCGTGCCCTCCATTAAGAAACTTATTTTTCTGCAAGCCTAATTGCCTGGAAATGAGTTTCTCCTTATTTACTATGGTGCATTCTGCTAAGCCAGCTAAAAACGTCACCCTCGCAAGAAGTGCTGGAGAAATTAATAATACATATATGGAACAGTTTTAATTAGTATAATACCAAATGTTAATAAAAGATTTATGATCCAGTTAAAAGTTCTAACGATCACAACAGGAAAAGGGCTGACATGTGGCGGCGGCGATCCGTTAAAAATAAACAAATGCTGCCAAACTCTCCAAATTGAGGATAGAGGAGATTTTTTTTCCTGCTCCTGTCCTTACGTGAGTCCCAGCTCAGTGATCTGTAAGGTCAGGCTCCGGCCCCACAAAAACCAGAGTACATCCAGAATGGCAAGAGGATAGCCGTAGGGGGTTATCCTGCTATGATGGGAGGGGATGGAGAAGCCCACCACGGTGGAATCGGCTGCATTTAATTCACTTGGTGCCACTGGGATGTGAGCAGGCAGCTCCTGCCTGGGAGATGCAAACCACAGCTGGCCCAAGGCGGGTCTAGCAGGAGCTCCAGCATTGCAGGACACAGCCTTTTGGCCCAGCTCTAGGAAAAAAAGCCCATGTTTTGAGTAGCTCAGAAGACCAGCGGTGGAGGATGGAGACAGAACCAGCTTGGCTCTAGCCAGAGGTAGAAGTAGTAGCTGAATTTCCAGAGGTTAATGCCTCTAGAGGAGCACATCAAACAGTATCTCAAGTCACAGATATCTCAGGTCCACCTTTCAGCTTGGCCCCGTGCGGCACTGGGACAGTCTCTGCCAAAGGTTCAGCCAGTGGCCGACCAGAAGCGAAGACGGACGAGTCCTCATGGAGTTGGGCTGGTTGCTGCTGGTCGGGTGAGTGTTGGTGAGGGAAGGCACTGAATTATCCATCTCAAATAGAGGTCTTCTAAGGTTGGAAGGAGGTTTTTAAATGAGCGACCCTCTGTAGCCATGTGAGCAGGAGGTGTGCTGGGCGACATCAAGGGACACCAGTCACTGCTGAGACCCACTGAGTGTCTTTAGTCAGATGAGATAAATTAAGATCTTGCTTTAAACTCCCTGGAACCTACCTGGCTAGGAGTCTCACTGGGGTCTTCAAGACAAAGCCCTGAAGAGGTGTCAGAAACATTAGCCTTAAGAGTTGGAGCTTGAGCCATTTTCAGTGCCGTTAGAGAAGGCTGAACTGTAAGCCGCTTCCCAGCACTATTTCTTTAGACCGATACTGCTTTGCATCCATCTCATTAGATCCCGGAGGGTAGGTCATGAGTAAGAAAAAGCACTAAATACTCTGCTCTGCCCAGAAGTGCCATTGTTCTTGGAAGTCCTAGTAGCAATACCTATTCCTTGCTTGGATTTGGGGGGATTTTGGGGCAGGAAGAAGCGCCACGATCTTTATATTTTTCTCAGGTGCTGCCTGGATTTGGCTCCAGCAGTACTGCCAGGAGAGGACTTCTCTCTTCTGGCACGGTTTGGGGATACTCAAAGCAAATATCAGAAGCCAGTCTTGTCCCGCATCCCATCTAGGTGCTCAGACTGTTTGCACATGCTGGCTCTCGCTCCCTGTGTTGGTCCATCAGGAGCAAGGTGACATGGCATTGCACCATGTGAAGGTAACTGGTTATGCAGGGTACGTACCCAAGGAGGAGTCAGGAGCCTAACTCCGATCCGGGGGCAGCAAGGGCAGAGAGGAGCTGGGGATGAGCTTTCCCAGCGCGTTTGCTCCAGCCGAAGGCCTGCCAATGTAGGATGAACATGTAGGACGTGTAGGATGAACATCTTGCTGGTGGGGCTGGGCTTCTTTGCTGCATTGGGTGAGGCCAGTACCCCAGAACAAATACTTGGTGGAAAAGTTTCTGTCGATAATAAAAATGGATATCCCATGCCTGTCACAACCTATACCTTTTGCAGCAGTGAATGGGTTGAGCTGTATTAAATCAGGAGCACTTTCTCATTCCCTTTTGCTAGGGTGCTGGGCTACGTGCAGCTCGGGAAGGTGCTGGTTGCGGAAGCATGGGGGTAATGTGAGCCGTGCACTCTTGTTCTTCAGTGGTAAAACCTTTCCTTGCTCAGGGGGCGAAGCCCTTCATCTTGAGATTGGGGATGCTGAAGTGGACATACACTCTGTGCTGGGGCCTGTTTCCTTTTTTTAAATTCCTCTTAGGGAGCTGTCTGTGAAATATTTGAACTGGAGTCACAATCTGAGTCTCCAGGTGCCGCCTGCCCCGTGCCCTGCCCTGGGAGGTACTTGCTCTGCTCTGGAGAACAAATGAATGTCAGAGATTTACTGAATTGTCTGGGAAATGCAGAGATTTTATTCATTCCTAAACTTCATAATGTGACTTTCCTTATTTGCTCTTTCCAAGGCCAGAAAAGGAAACACCATATTTATTCTTGCTAATGTAGCAATATTGATTAAGTCATAAAGCACATATAAATACATATTGACTCATATTACATTAAAGTATCTATCACTTACTACTTGTTCCTCAATAATACTATAGTTATGTAAAAAAAATGCATTAAAATTGGCATTACCTCAAGGAAAGTAGGATCTGCCTTCATTATTAATATTAGGTTTTCGCAAATAAAAGCTTGAAAAAGGAGGCAAGTGTTAAAAATGGAAAACCACCTCCCTTCTCCCCCAACAGTGACCAGGTATTTCTGGCTGTAGCGGTCATTCAGACACGGGTCCTGACCTCTGCTTCTTTGGCCAGTACTTCAGTTTTGTTGGAAAACTTTGTTGTGGGTGATGTCCTGACCCGTGGCACGAGGGGATGGGTATCTCTTCAGCATCGGCACATGCCTGCAGAGCTGGGGGGTTGTCTCTGGCTGTGGCTGGAGCACAGCTCTGTGCTTAGCTGGGTGTTGGAGCGAGGTGGGCAGCTGCCTGCCTGCAGCTGCGTCTGCATCGCGGCTGCTCCCGCCAAATGATGTTTTAAGCCTAAATTCAAAATCGAGATCCTCGCAACCCCCACTTGATTCTGGAGGTTCCTCACACTGCCAGGCACCCAGCTTTCTGCCCCCCAAAGTCTCTCAAGTGCCAAGATTTTTGCAGGTTTCAGACGTTGTCACAGATAACTACACTCTGGTTGTGCACAGCAGGCGTTCAGCCGCATTCACGACGGCATTCATGGGTGGTAGGGTGGCCTCTGGTTTGGGATCCGCTGGGTGCTCAGTGCCTGTGTCCCAAGAAAGCTGACTGGATCCTGCAGGTCTGCAGCTTGGGTGGGCGCAGCGCAAGGACTTCCCGTACTCACCAGGTGAAGGTACTGGCTCTACAAGGCAACGAGTGTTTAGGGCATCCTTCAGAAAACAGGGTCAAATTTCTGTTGTAATCTGAGCAGAAGAGGGACTTCAGCCTGGGTCTTCGGCATCCTAAGGACAGCATCACTTCTCTGTGTTTTGAGTGAGAAAAGACTCATGTGGTTCATAAACCTGGGAGCAGGGAGAGCAGCCACAGCCATCACCCCTAGTAGCAGCAGACTCCTCTCTCCAGCGAGGACCTGAGAGCTTTGGTGCTTTCTGCTGCAGCTTTTTCCTCTTGAGGAGCTTCTGGCTTGGTATATTGAATTTTGTCTCCTGGTCTTAGAAGCTGAGCTTTTTCCCCAAATATAACCTGGGAGTGAAATGCATAAGGTGTCAGGACAGCTGGGCCATAAATCTTACCTTATGGGGCTCGAGCTTTTAAATTGATCTGTCTTGCACCCAACACTGCTACCAGCAGCGTGGTTGCTGCAGAAACGATGCTCGGTTTGTGCACTGGAGGCCACTGAGTGTGGTGGGAAGGGTGGCACGCAGGTAGAAACCATCCAGCTGGTGGATAGCAGTGGGAGGGTAAACCTTATTTCTAGGAGTGTAAATAGGATAGAAATTGCAGGAAGGGTGCTTAGCTTCTTGCTGATGAAAATTAAGCATCTTCGGACTTCAGGGCTGGGCAAGGTGATTCTGGTCTGGTGTTCAATGCTGAACACACCAGCATTGGCAAGCAATTGAGTGTACCCAGCCTCCAAAACTGCTCAGGAGCCTCTGTGGCTGCGCAAGAGGAGGAGCTTGGCCATGGCGAGGGGGCGAGCGGGAGGCGTGCGGGATGGGCTGTGCTGCCTTGCTCCTTCTGTTGTGCCAAGGCTCCAAGACCTGGAAGGTGCTGCAGGTTGATTGTGCAGAGATTTAAGGATTTCTGTTAGGTTTAAGAAACTCGGTCCTTATCAGGATTTGGCCACTGCTTCACACAACCTGGAAGACTGCATGCATGTGTGCTGCCTTCTTACGTACGGTACTAAATGAATAAAACCAGGAGAGGAATTTTTTTAATACTCAAATTTCTCTTTTGCAGAATGCGTTTAGCCTTTTCCGTGCAAAGAAAAAATCCAGCAAAATACTGTCCACATGGCTATTTTATGCTTCTGCTTGTCTTTTCTTCTCTTTATAATTAGCCTAATGTGATATCTGATCCCTGCTCTTTTTAGTGTTTGTGTGCCAGTCTGACAGCACTAGCGCTGTTATTTCTTAGATAAGCTAATCACTTCTTAATGACTGGACAAGGTATCTTTATTTAACTGCATAAAGAGATTTAACTTTTCCCGTTAAGATATGACCGCTGGTTTATGTTTTGTTAATGACATGTAACATTGGTGTAAGACTCAGGTGGTACACACGTGTCAGAGCGGGCTTGGACGGCTGGTTTGAGAGAGGCTGTGAAAGGGGCAGGGAGAGGAGGAACTTCTTCTCTATTAATCAGAATTTATTAAGAAAACCCTCTTGTGAGCCCAGCTAGCTGCTGCTGCTTCACGGCCCGGTGTGTGGCCGCGGGGCTGGTGCTGCAAAATCGGAGGTGGGTTTAAGCCCCATCGCCTCCCTTGTGCTTATGGTTGAACACATGCAGAAGTGCTTATTTGTAAGATTATTTTAAGTGCTTGCTTTAAGATTATTGTAAGGGCTTATTTATAAGATATAAATACATCCCTAAAATGTGCAAGCACAAGGAGCAGTGCTCAGTTAGATCCGTATGTGAGCAGTGCACATATAGGTCCATATTTCCTCATCAACCTGCTGTTTCCCCCTTTCCTCTCAGAAGACGAAGCGGTAGCTAGATGAGATGAGATGGGCAGAGCTCTGCCCTGCAGCGTGCAGCCTCCCGTGCTCTCAGCAGAGCCCCGTTCGACCTGGAGCTGGCTGGGGCACCCTGCTGCGGGGGGCACAAGAAGGTCCAAACGACACCAAGCTGCATCGCGCAAGGGGGGATCTGTTGTCCGCGCTGGCACGGTGCTCGCAGGCCCTGGGTCTGTCCACGCCAGGCTGGTGTAAGCTGGAGCCTCGGTGTGCGCTGCTGGTAGCAGTGTTGGGTGCAAGACAGGTCAATTTAAAAGCTCGATCCTCTGTGCCTTGAGATAAAGGACCCAGACACAGAACGGACTCGTCACCCTGTCGTGCAAAAATGTGCTTTCTGGGCAAGGTTTTCTCTGTGAAAAAATGAGAGAGGAGAATGAGGCCAGTGAGACTAAATGGGAGCATTATCTGAGCTCTGAGAAGATCTGGCCAGGAACAAAACTCCCAGCACCTCTGAGCTCAGAGTTTGCGATGCCTCCTGCTCTAGCTCCGTGAGCCTGCAGACATCGAGAGGAACTGGCATCTGAATTGGTTTTATCTTTCAACACCCTGGGCACATGCCCTTTCAAGTTCTGGATGCAGGCACAAGCTCACTGTGGTGCTTCGAGGCCTGCTTTCTCTAGCATCATTTAGACCAAAGTTTTTTGGAAGGATGCAGAAACACAAGATGCTTCCAGCACGGAGCCCACGGCTGCCGGCGCCTTCCTGGGGCTGGGTCCTCTTCTGGGGCAGGGGGGCGAGTGCTCAGATGCAAAGCCAGACCCTTTAAAGCATCTGAAACTCTTCTGCCAAAACCGAAGGCAGCAAAAATCCTTTCTTTCTTTATTTGAAAGTTTTGTCCCTAGCATTTATGAGTATCTTAAAGTGTTAGTTTGGCAGAGAATCTGTATTCCTGCCTGACAAGAAAAGGGCCAGGCCAGTCCTTGGGGTTTTAATTTTACTGGCTGACTCTAATGTCAGTCTTATCAATGATATCTTTTCTTTCCCAGTAGCATGTTCTAATAAGAAACTAAATCACGAAGACAAAAAGCTTCTGGCATCTCCATTTTGTTGGCTCCTACCTCCATCTATGGCATGTTTACAAGAAAACATTTATCGCTGGAGCACTTGCCTGCAATAAGGAAAGAGCTGATAGCAACATCTTTTAAGCGGGGTCCTCGCCGCTCGGCTGGGCGGGTGCGGCGGGCTGGAGTGCCCTCTGCTGTGCTGCACAGCCCCGTCTCCTTGGGACCAAATCCGGACCAGCGCTAAACATCATCCTCCCGAGCGGTGGGCCTCCACGCCAGGCTTTGGCAAGGAGCAGCAGCTCGGTGAATCGCTTTGGAGGAGCGAGGGCTTGGCTGGCTGTAAATTTGTAAGTGGGTTGTGTAACTATGGAGTAGAAATGGGTTTTCTTGGTAGGATTTGTAAGGGCTTTCCACCCAGAGGAGTGCGGATGGCGGAGTCGTCTGAGCATGAGCGACTGAAAATCCAGTGCATTTCAGAAATACAGACAGAGGTTGTGGCTGATCCCTACAGAGGGCAAAGGTATGCAGCAGCAAAGGGGAAAAAAACATTTGATAGTGTTTTATATCTTAAAGAGCTCTCCAAACCCTACACAATGGGGTATCTTACCGTGTTTTTACGCGGCGCCGTTGCGGCCCCCCAGCGAAGCTGTGAGCAGGGCTAGGGCAGCCCCTTGTCAAACCCATCCGAGTCCCCTTGACTGCCTGGATGTCAGAAGTGTTAATACCCTCTTTTGCAGATCAGAGAATGGGGGTAGCAAGAGGTCAAGTGGCTTCATTAGGCCCCAGAGGATTTCGCTGTCGGAGCTGAAAGCCGGAGCGTGGCGTGGCGGGGAGCGCTTTGTCCGGCGCTCGGGGCTTCAAAGGCCCATCCCTTGTAAATCCTCACGCGCTTTGATCTCGCACTTAAACTTGCGTTTAACTTTGTCCTTTGCAATTTTCGCTGCTGGTGTGGCAGGCGCTGACGTTTTCTGAAAGGGGTCAGCAGGCTCGCGGGGGGGCTTCGACCTCCCTCACCGTGGGGGGTCTCTGCCGAGGGAAACGCTGCCGGCCGTGGTGGGATTCAGCACCCTCCCAAATCCCGCAGGGAAATGAGCAGCAAGAGGCATCTCTGGGCAATTCTGGCATCAAATGCAATAGTAATAACAATTAGCAATTATGCAGAGTTATATGCCTTTGGTGCCTATTACAGGCATCAACGAGTTCTGTTTCTGTTTTATACTTGTAGCTTGGCCTGATGCTTGCATTTGAATAGCAGATGCTGTAAGATAATTAGAGCCACTGCAGATAATACCGGGGGTGATTTGCTGCCGCATGCGGTGTGGCATGGCCGGTCAACCTTCCCGGCCCCCCAGGATGTGCCAAGGTCTTCGATGGTTGAAAGCCATGTGCCATGTAGCGTGTGTTTTGGAGAAGGAGGGGAAAGAACGGGAAATGGTTTCCGCTGCCCACGGCAGAGTTGTCCTGGGATCCATCTCCAGGTGATGTGCCAGGGACGGGGTGGCGGGTACCCCTCCGGAGCTGCGGGGCCCCATGGGGACCGGTGCTACCGTCTCCTTACCTGGTGTGCTCTCTGGAGTCAGAGCTGCTAGAAACAAACTTCGAAACGATGGCTGGGAGGCTGGGGAGGCCGTAAAGTCTCCTGCCAGGCTCCGCAGATCCGCAGCACTCCCTCCTCGCCGGCGCCGGGGAGCAAACGCGCTTTTACTGAGGAGATGAAATGCAGAGCTGCGCTTCAGCTTCTCCTCCATTCCTCCAATTCCCCTAGAAAAAAAAACGGTTAATGTAATATTACATCAGATTGGACTCCAAGGAGCAGAAAGCCAATTTTGGGGGAATGTGAGCCAACCTACATTTAACTGGGATGCTGATATTTACTGTTGCAGTGATCCGGGCCCATAGCATGGGTGAAGTCGCTAGCTGGGGATTCAAAGTCCAATTAGGCAGTGTTAATAGAGGAGGCGGCGATGCTTCATTGAGAGAAATTACTAAAATTGTACTTTTAGGACAGTCAATTAGCTGTGTTTTGACAAAGCAACAAAAAGATGAAACTGAAGCCCTTGAAAAAAGAATGAGAGAATTCAGAGGGAACATGTCTGTTTGGGGAATCCTAATATTTTTGTTGAAATCATTAAGTGAAATAAAATACTATTTTAAACCAAAGGGATAGAATATCTAATTAAGACAGAAAAAAGGTTTGGGGAAGGGTATTGTTGAGGGGATTAGAGAAATGGTTTACAATTCATGTTGACTGAGGCGGGGCCCCCTGAATATATTAGGTATATTAGTAACGGGGATGGGAAAAATCTCTCGACAAGCTGATCTAAAGTTTAGGAAGGTTTCTTTAGGGTGACTCCAAGGCTCCCAGACTCCAGAGTGAAATGTGGGAATGAAGCCAGGGAAATCAGGGAGACCGAGGCTGAGGCGTGTTTTCGGAGCTGCGCCGGGGCTCCCACGCTGCAGCGCGGTCCCGGTGCTGATGCGGGAGCTGCTGCAGTGGCAAAGGGGGCTGCAGGGCTTGCGCAGCCCTGGGATGGCCAAGCAGCAAGGGGGGGAGGATTTGGGGAGTCCAGGGTAACCTGGATGGTGGGAGCAGGGGAAGTCGGTGGGGTAGTGCGGACAGTGGACCCCCTGGGGACCCCCTCTGTCCCTGGGAGCTGCGGGGTGCTGCGGGAGCCCATCCCTGAGCCCTGGCTGAGCTGCTGGCAGAGTCCCCCTGGACGATGTGTGGCAGGATGCTTGGGTGCCTTCATTTGCTCACTGTTGATCTGGTTGTATCTCTTCTAAGACCTACATCTCTGCTTTGCGATTATGTTTCCAGGAGTCAGTCTTAGACCGGCGTGTTCCTCCAGAACAGAGGACATGGTAATGGGCTGGGGGTGCCTCCCAGCCATTTTGGTGATGGTTTGCGAGACCCTTGCCACCATCAACCCCTCGAGCAAAGCCCCAGCGCATGGAGAAGGCTGGCTGGGAAGGGCAGGAGGTTTCTCTGGCAATCTCTCTGTAACTTGGGATGATTTTCCCATGTTTTGCATCCAGCGCTCCAGAGGCTCCCACTCTTAACACACAGCTCCCATAAAACTCTTCTGCCTAAAGGCCTCTCCTAAAGAACTCCGTTTTTGACCGATATCATCATATTGTTTAATTTATTTGATATATAGAGACAGTTAGTGAAATATGCATGCTATATTATATTAAAGAGAAATGTAACCTTCAATTGGTATCTGATGTGCACTTTGCAATAACTGCTATTAGTTGTCTATAAAACTCCGAGACATCATTTGATTTTATTACCATTATATTATTTTACTTGGGAACATATAGAAGGAGTGGTGATTGCAGGTCTTCAAGTGCTTACTGGGAAATATTTAACACAGAATGTTTTATTTATTAGCATAAAGAGACACAATGGATTGTTGGTGATTAAAGTGATGATACTGCTGCCATACTTGTCAAAAATATAGACCTAATTCAATAGAAAGGCGACAGTCAGTCTCCATGTTGATCTATGCTGAAGTAAACTGCCTCTGAAAGCAGTACAAAGCCTGAATTGGCCTCTTAATTTTATGCTCTAGGGCATAGTATAAAAAAGGGAATTCTTCCTAAGTGCCTGTAATTGCATGTTACCAGAACCTAAAATATAAGCCAAATTTTTGAAATTATAAGTGTTAAGCTTTCCATTTCAATTCCTTCCCCTCCTCCTCCAAAAAAAATCATCAAAACAAAAGAGAGCTTTAAAATGCCTTGCTGTCCCACATCATTAATAAAATATACAGCATACTTAGCTTTTAATTGCAAATGTACATTTTGAAAAAAAAAATACTTTTTAAAAAATAAATTGTTTTCCCTCTCTCCCAGCCGTCCAGCACCAGAGCCGGGGACCCGCTCGCCCCAGCCGGCCGTGCCGCCCTCCATTTTGAAGTGGCGTGTTTCAAACACCAGCAATCTCCTGCGTGTTTTAGGTCTGCTTGTATGGGCTGGGATATAGCTTCCCTTCCTTAGAGGGTTTGAATTAGGTAAGTCGTGCAGGTCAGATGGGCCTTGCTAAGTCCCGTGCATCAGCAGGAGGAAGGCCAGCATCCCCCCAGCTGGGTTTGGGGTCTGGGAGGGCAGCGCTGGGGCAGGCTCTGCCCACGCTGGCGATGCCGATGCTCCTGCCGGCTCCTAGAGGTTGAGCCAGCGCAGTGACGCTGGCGAGGTTTGTCAGCAAGTCCAAACTGTTCAGGTGGAGCAGCTTTGCAGTGGGAGTCCGAAGTGGGAAGGGCTTGTGTCCTTCCTTTGCCCTGTGTTAAAATGGGCTTCGCTTTGCATAGACACAGCTGCCTTGAAAAAAGTCAAATATTCCACCCCTGCCGCCCTTGCATGGGTCTGTGTTTACAACTTCGCTCCTCTGAGAAGACAGCAGGAAAAAAAATATAAGATTAACCATTTTGTACACTTGATGGCTTCATTGGACAGGCAATAAATCAATACAATTGAATTGGAGAAGATAGTGTTCAAATGCTATTATCTGTCTCTCTGTTATTGAGCTGGGATCCTCGGACTGACTTACAGAGATCCCTCCACCTCCAGGATTCCCTTCCCCAGGAAACCTGTGGGATTCGACCTGCTCCAGGGCTCGCCTGAACCCACCGGGCAGTCCTGTACTTCCCTGCAGATTTCATCCTTTTTGGGTTTGTTATCCAAAGAAACCATCCTTTTCGGGTTTGCTGTTACATGGTTAGGTTGTTGGAGCACAAGCAGGAAATCATCTTAAATGCTAACAGTGGTGAAAGACACTGTACTCACCACGATGGAGGAGAAATCTGTTGGCAGAGCCGAGGGTGGCAATGCCGTGTGCCCCAGAGGAGTGTCTCCAGGGCTGGAAGCAGGGGGTTTAGAGAGCTAATCTGGTCCTCTGCGGATTTGCTTTTGCCTTCTAGCAGTGCGACTGCCAGCAAAGGTCCGGCTGCCGTGGTCCCTGCAATCGTGGGCATTGATTTATTCAGGGCTGCCTGGAGAGCACAGGGATTTTACCCAAAGGAATTTCCTGGTGCTCCCTGCCTGATTTGGGTGCCTGTATTTCCGTAGCTTTCCAGGAAAGATGATTGCATTGTGAAGTTTGTTTTTTGTAGAAAAGAAGAGTGGTCTGTAACAGCTTAAGATGCCCAAAAGGCCAGATGTAATGTTGATTAAATGGGTCTGACTCCAGCAAAGTTGCTGCTAAGTTATACCTTCATAAATGAAAGGTAAATCAGCCAAAACTTAAACACTGCAAGGACTGATGCTGATTTCAAGACTTCAAAAATACTTTGTTAGCAAAATATTCTGTTTCTCTAATACAGGCTTTAATATTTTAAAGTCACCCTCATGCGGTGGCATAAAGGTTAAAAATTCTTTGTTTACAGGTGAAATCCCCACTCCTCCTGCTCTCCTAGATCTTTTCCCAGCCCCAATAATTCGATAAATTTTCCTTTCGACATATGTAATTTCAGAGTGCCCTCTGCTGTGCAGACATCTCCAATGCATCGCTCTCGCTCATGCCTCTTCCCTCTGACAAAGCCACTTGCTTGTAACTCTTTGCATTTACTTATCCCTCTTGCTTCACGTTTCCTACGAGGGGCATCAGACCCAAATGCGAGTCCCCATCGTGTAAATGCACTGACATGAACTTAGCTTGAGTACCCTGGTTGCTCCCAACCTTCACATTAGTTAACAAAGGGTTTTGCCTATCTGATGGCAAAATCAGAGCCCAAAACGGTGATGAAAACAGTCTCATGTTGCCACTGATGAGGAAAACACCTGGAGTGTGGGTCCTCAGTTGAGTTTGAGAAGCAACTTGTCTCAGCGGTGACACTCCTCTTGGTCTGGTGCCACCAAAGGCGGTGAGCCTTGCTGCACGAACGTGGCTGCAGAACTGATCCGTGTTCTCCAATGTATTAACAAGAAATAAGTGAGTCAAAATAATCCTTGCTCTGTCTCCTGTGGATTTAACATACCTGGAGGATGAGGTTCTTACACTGACTAATGACATTTCTGTCTGATCCTTTTTTTCATTACAGGGAGTGACTTTTTTTTTAAGATCTATTAGTTTTGGAAACATGTCTACAACGATGCTATGGCTTGTAAAACAAAACCAGCAAAGCCTCCACGAACCAGAGACAACACACCCTTCAGCACCATAGGGAGGAGCAGGCGTGTCATGGGATGGCGCTGGTAGGAGCAGTGGAGGTACCATGGCTCTGCAGGGACCTTGGATGCTGGCAGCAGGTGACAATAAGGCATGCCAGGTCTAGCAAGTAGGTGTCTGGGACCCCCTCAGTTGACTTTTGCTTCGCTATGGCCAACATAGACATTGTGGGTTTGCATCTGATTGGAACTGCTTCTGTTTAGATGGGTCTGATGCAACCTGTTGGTGGGTGCCACGATGACCACAACAGAGCACACAGGGATGCCATCGTGGACCTCAGGGACCTTGTGGAGCTGATCCACTTGGTCTCCGGCTCAGCTCCAGCATAGCCACGTGCCGCTTGCTCTGTGGGATGCCTGGGCACGCGGGAGGTGTCTCTGCCACGTGCCAGGCCTGTTTGCTAGACAGGAACGTACAAAAGTGATGAACCATCCTGCAAGCGAGCGCGACACAGTGGCAGCACATGGGCGATGCTAACTTTGGGAGTGCCAAGTGCTAATTGATCTGTCAACAGCTAGCTATTAAAGGTGTTCCTGGGACAGACCTTCCTACCTTGAAACCCCACTGGCGAAGAAGCTGGAGGGATTCTGGGCTCTTGCTGAAGTGACAGAAATGGCAGATGATAAGTAACGTGACCAACGAGTGCTGCTTTGTAATTAAATGTTAAAAGGCACCACAACCAAGGCAAATGAAACTGATGGGCCCAACTGGGCGGCAGCAGCAGGAAGCTGCCGAGATGTGTGCAGTACAACTGATTGTGTCAGACCAGTTAACGTTTTTATGTAACAAAACAAAGCGAAGATGTTGGCAAAGAGGCAAAGAGCTCTGCAGCAGCTTGTTAGAGATTTGCAAATAGAGAGCAAAGCCTGAAAAGTGCAGTACAAGACAGATGGGAACTCTTATTTTGAGGCTGCTGTCAGCACTCAGTCTTCCAAATTTTAGGTGAAATTGAAGAAATATTGAAAAATCATCTCTCTCTTCCTGAGGAAGCTGGAAATCCTCTTTCTTGTAAAGGAAGTTCTACATTCTTCTGAGAACTAACATGCCATAGGACTCCGACCACAGGTAAACCCATCACCTGCTTTTTAAAAGTCTGGGTCACACACACATGCACCATTCATGACCAGAGTTCCCAGCTGGCAGGGGAAATGCAGAGAATTAAACAGGAGGTCCCTGTGGTTTTCCTTTGTGTCATCCAGGAGTCAAGGGAGTTCGGAAACTTTGCCATTGTATGTAACTGCTCTGGGGCTTACTTTTCCCCACTATAGGATGAAGCTGTGAGATGAGCATCAAGACGATCATGGGATATTTTGTCACCTTTCCATCTTGACCTGCTGCAAATTACCACCAGCAGTAAAACATAGAGACTTCATTTGAAGCAGGTTTCCAATGTAGGAAGCCCAGTGCCTGGCTGCCAACAGTGACTGGAAGAAATATGTAAGAGCAGGTTAAGATCACAGCGATATTTTCCCCAGAATATCTTCCCAAGCCATTCAAGGACTTCTCGAGCCAGAGAACATTGTCTTTTGTCTACCCTCCCTTGACTGATTTTTCTTTTATGTGTGTGTCCAATGTACGTAAAGTTCTGGTGTCCCCAGCGTCCCGTGGCAGTGACTTCCACAGTTCTGCTACATGTTGGCTGCGGATCTGCCTCCTCCTTTTTTTTTATTTAATCTGCCACTTACAAGTTTCATTTTATGCCCTCTATTTCGTGTATTAGGAGAGACAGCAGACAGTTGTTTCTTGTTCTCCATGCTTCTTGTTATTGAATAGCCCTTTATTTTGTGTTCTTTCACAACAGGACTATTGCTACCTATAGTAGTCAAGATGTGGTTGTACCCTGCACTCATACACTGACCTAATGATATTTTCTGTTTCTCTTCCAGTGATTCCTAACATTCGGTTTGCTTTTTTGACCTTTGCAGTGCTTCAGACAGATCATAGAGCTGTGTATTACATCTCTAAAGTCACATTTGTGATCAGAGATCAGACCAGAGCCCATTGTTTCATCTGTAAAATTTTCACAAATGTAGTTTGAAAATGTGATAAACGTTCATTCGTTCAGTAAATATCTTTGTCCAAAAGCCTCCAGAAGCCTATAAGCATACAAGCATCTATATATATGAAAGCATATAAGGTCAACTGAGGATGTTTTGTGTGCAGGAGCCAGTAAACCACCCTGGAATGCTGCTGCGATGCTACAAAACCCACGCCGCTGCCCCAGCTGGGCAAATATAACCCAGAACACAGAATGGTTTAATACTATTGCTTCCATTAGGTAAGTTGGGTAAAGTCCAGGAAAGCAACTGATTTATGGGGATGGCTTTAAACATCCGTCTTGTTCTTTTTCATGATTCTGAAGTAGTTTCTTTTGAAAGACCTTTCCCAGGCTTGTCTCTGCAAACTTGAGAGCTGCGATCCACATCCTTGTGTATAACCACAGGGCCCCAGATTCCCGGCATCTAAGAATGCCGGGTAGCACAAGCTGGGAACATGGACCTGGTTTAGCCTAATGAGCAAACAGAAATCATAGAATCATAGAATTGCTAAGGTTGGAAAAGACCCTTAGGATCATCAGGTCCAACCGTTAACCTACCACCGCCAAGTCCGCCACTAAACCATGTCCTCAAGCACCACATGTACCCATCTTTTAAATACCTCCCCGGATGGAGACTCAACCACTTCCCTGGGCAGCCTGTGCCAGTGCCTGACTACTCTTTCAGTAAAGAAGTTTTTCCTAATATCCAACCTAAACTTACCCTGGCGCAGCTTGAGGCCATTTCCTCTCGTCCTCTTGCTTGTTACTGGGGTGAAGAGACCGACCCCCACCTCGCTACAACCTCCTTTCCGGCAGTTGTAGAGGGCAATAAGGTCTCCCCTCAGCCTCCTCTTCTCCAAACTAAACAACCCCAGCTCCCTCAGCCACTCCTCATAAGACTTGGTCTCTAGACCCTTCACCAACCTTGTTGCCCTGCTCTGGCCACGCTCCAGCACCTTGATGTCCTTCTTGAATTGAGGGGCCCAAAACTGGACACAGTACTCGAGGTGCGGCCTCACCAGTGCTGAATACATGGGCGCCATCACCTCCCTGGTCCTGCTGGCCACGCTATTCCTGATACAAGCCAGGATGCCATTGGCCCTCTTGGCCACCTGAGCACACTGCTGGCTCATGTTTAGGCGGCTGTCGACCATCACCCCCAGGTCCTTTTCAGCCAGGCAGCTTTCCAGCCACTCCTCCCCAAGCCGGTAGCATTGCCTGGGGTTGTTATGACTGAAGTGCAGGACCCGGCACTTGGCCTTGTTGAACCTCATACAGTTGGCCCCGGCCCAACAATCCAGCCTGTCCAGGTCCCTCTGCAGGGCCTTCCTACCCTATATATAAAAATATAAGAGCTCGCCACATGTATCTCACATAGTATGGTTTTCCTGGCCATGACCTTGACACTGGAAGAGGTGCTTGATGCATCAGATTTCCTTCCCATGAGCAGTCAAAAACTTGGGGTCCTTTCGTTTCCTTCCCTGCAGCATCCTCAGCCTGCAAAGTGCCCCGATGAAGAGTCCAGGAACTGAGAGAATGCAGTAGTGAAGTAGAGAGGGTTGAAATTTGCACATTGTCCTGGCTGGGAAAAAAAGAGGCACGAAATGATACTGCCATCAACATGCTGTCCTTCTGTCTTTATACCCCGCAGGGGGGGCCTGGAGACTGTTGTGGAGAGGGTGAAATGCAGCAGTGCAGGAGCTGGGATGATAAGGCAACATCGGCCTCTCCAGGTTTGTGTGTGGATTCTGCAGATTTTTTTCTTTTATGTGGGTTTTTTGCAGGGAGGGGTGATGGGGAGAGGAACAGAAGGGCTCGTTCCATGCTGGAGAGGTGGAGCTGCCTGTCTGCCTGTTGCTCTAAGTTGAGACACCAGAAATAATGTTGGCCATGCTTTTGACTCTCTTGACGTCTGTATTATCAGCTACCTACGCCAGTGGAATTCTGGGGACAAAACATGACCTTTGACTGGTGTGCTTGAGGTCCTTACACAACATGTGAGCAAGGTCAAACACAGGAGAGAACCAAGGGAAGGCTAAGGGAGGATTATTTTCTTTTCCTGAGCAGATTTCTTTTGAATGTGGAAGCTGTGAGAGGTGCCCAGGAAGGCAGAAAAGATTCTCACTGAGCCAAATGGGGTCTGGCACACAGCTCAGTGACGTTTCTTGGCCTGCGAGTTAGTTTGGATCATCTCATCCCAGCTCAGAGGTCTGTGACTGTGGCTGAGTGCCCTCAGCCTCCACCATGCAAGAGCTGCTGGTAAGCAACCCTCTAGCAGGAAAGGTGTAGATAGGCACAGACAGACAAACCTCATCTGGAGGCCTGGAGGGATGTATGAAATGTGGGAGATAAGGCAGACAGGTATGTAGGAAGCCGATTTGGGGTCACTAGATGGTGCTGTTGATCTTGAAATGAGAACAGACAGCTCAGAGGAGGGACTCCTTCTCCTGAACTTGTACCCAGAGCATCTGCCCAAAATGATGGTTGACGGACAGCGTCTTATATGCTTCCCAAACATCAAATGGACCTGCACTTCAGGCTCTGCCAGTGAAGCTATAGAGACGAAGGAGTACAACAAACACGGGAAAATCAGGAATTGGACAAGCGTGTGCTGTGGCCCCACCCCATGGCCTTAGCTCTGCCCTTCCCCGAGCCTGCAGGAACCACGGGGCATGGGGGAGAATATTTTAAAGCCTGCACTGCAGGAGAAGTAGATGTGAAGAGTGACCACCAGAACAGGCTACTTTTATGTGGAGTACCATGTGTTCTCTCCCATCTCCATGGCCGCTGTTGCCCGTAGGTAGTCAGCAGAGCTCGTGCACATCTGCAGTGATGCAGAGCATCATTTTGGGATTAAGTTCATTGGGTTTAACAAGCAGAGAAGTGCTGTGGGCTGGTGGCAGGTACAGTAGCAGTGCACAGCAGCAAATGATATTCCAGTGGGAGGCACTGTAGACAAGCTCATGGGGCAAGGGCATCTGGCATCACTGGAGCAGCGTAGCTGCAAAAGTTATGCGTAGTCTGCCTCGCCAGCTTTACATGCACATGGCCTATGGAGCTCTTCACTGCCCTCTTCTTTCCTGAGACATCTCAGCCCCACCAACTCCAAACTTTTACTACTCCTTCTACTTCTACTGGGAGGTGGTCTCACCTTTGGGACCAGCAGGGCACAGAAAGTTTCAAAGTATGTTGACTTTTAGGGGCAATTTTTTCCAGGAAAAAAATCCAGAGAACAGTGCAGGTGGAGAAGCAATCTGTGCGTAAGATGCCCTGGAGTCATGGTTCCCAGGGAGGAAACAGCACCTGGGAGTGCCGATAGGTTTGCATGGCAAGGTTTTGATAGCAGGGGGTCTACAGGGGTGGCTTCTGTGAGAAGCTGCCAGAAGCTTTCCCTATGTCCAACAGAGCCAATGCCAGCCGGCTCCAAGATGGATGCGCTGCTGGCCAAGGCCAAGCCCATCAGCGACAGTGGTAGCGCTGCTGGGATAACAGATTTAAGAAGAGGAAAAGTTGTTGTGCAACTGGGCAATCGCAGCCAGAGGAGAGGAGTGAGAGTATGTGAGAGGAACAGCCCTGCAGACACCAAGGGCAGTGCAGAAGGAGGGCAGGAGGTGCTCCAGGTGCTGGAGCAGAGATTCCCCTGCAGCCCCTGGGGAAGCCCATGGTGAGGCAGGCTGTGCCCTGCAGCCCATGGAGGTCCATGGTGGAGCAGAGACCCACCTGCAGCCCGTGGAGGACCCCACGCCGGAGCAGGGGGATGCGCCCGAAGGAGGCTGTGACCTTGTGGGAAGCCCGCGCTGGAGCAGGCTCCTGGCAGGACCTGTGGCCCCGTGGAGAGGAGCCCAGGCTGGAGCAGGTTTGCTGGCAGGACTTGTGACCCCGCGGGGGACCCACGCTGGAGCAGGCTGCTCCTGAAGGACTGCACCCTGTGGGAGGGACCCACGCTGGAGCAGAATAAAAGTGTGAGGAGTCCTCCCCAGGGGAGGAAAGAGTGGCAGAGACAGCGTGTGATGAACTGACCCCAACCCCCATTCCCCGTCCCCCTGTGCTGCTGGCGGGGAGGAGGTAGAGAAAATCAGGAGCGAAGTTGAGCCTGGGAGGAAGGGAGGGGTGGGGGGAAGGTGTTCTAAGATTTGGTTTTATTTCTCATTACCCTACTCTGATTTGATTGGTAATCAATTAAACTGATTTCCCCAAGTCTGTTTTGCCCCTGAGGGTAATTGGTGAGTGATCTCTCCCTGTCCTTATCTCGAACCAGTGAGCCTTTCATTGTATTTTCTCTCCGCCCTGTCCAGCTGAGGAGGGGAGGGATGGAGCAGCTTGGTGGGCACCTGGCATCCAGCCAGGGTCAACCCACCACATTGTTCTAAAATGTTGCTGCAAAGCAGTGTATGTGCACGATATACAGAAGTTGGTAGAATTCAGTTTACCTGCTGATTATATCCTGTTTAAGGACCAGAGACCCTAATTTGGTAAGGACTGTCCTGAGTATTGGCAAGGGCTGGTGAAAATGTTCAGGATACTATTTCCCCTTGAATTGTATCTGGTACACAGTTTCCCCCTCTTTTCTTTAAAGGTATGGCTCTAACACATGTCCAGTACAAAGGCAGGCAGGTAGAGACAGCTCATCCCTGCAGCAGGTCATAGAACTCAATGGGAGAAGCATCCTTCTTACCCCCTGTCTTCTTCCCCCCCCTCCCTCCCCGAAGTGTGGCCATGCTAACCCAGGTGCTCCAACATCTAGCTCCCGTGACACTCAGAGCCCTGACCCTACTGCGTATCCTGATCCGTGACCTGTTGATACGGTCCAAGTCACCACAAAAATCCAACTTTTACTGTTTACTATTGCAAACGCTTGGCTGAGATCCAGGCTAGTGCCATCCATTTGGGCATGAGTAGAGCCACATCGGAACTTCAGCTGCATGCAAAAAAACCCCCAAGTGTAGAATTTTGATGTCTTTTTGTTAAGGGACCTATATTCAGGTACATGTTGTATTAGTTCTAAATTAGAACTAATTATCCCATACTCAAGGCTTGATTGTTCATACCAAATGTTTAGCTCCTGTGTCTGTTGGTATGGCTTTTAGAGTATTTAAGGAAAAAAAAAAAGAAGAAGGAAAAAAAAAAGAGAAATTTCAGGCTATCTCAAGTTTTACCTTTGTGATGCTAACACTTGGTGTAATCTATCTGTGTGACTTTGGTTCTTGTCATCACTGTGATACCTGAGTGCCTTCCTTGTGGACATCCTAGCTTGTCTGTCATTCCTCCCTTTTAGGCATGACTGTCTGACATTGGGCCCTGACATAAGAAGGATCCCTTGAAAGCTGTATGCAAGAATACAGAAGCAATGGAGCAGCACCACCACGTGCTGTCCTAAGCACATAGGCCAGGTCGTCAGCCTCCCTTGGCTCCCCTTCCAGTATGCAGCTTTCTCCGGTGCTGAAGGATCTTCTGATGCAGACCTTCGTGCTGCTGCTCTGCATAAATAATGTGTTACAGGCAAAGCTGGGGGTGGAACAGACAGTACATTAAAGAGAGATGATGAAGAAAGCTTCTAGTGTCCACCCATGGCAGGATCAGCAGTAAAAAGCAGACTGCAGGTAAGAAAGAAGACAACCAGGTAAGGATGGTCTTCCATCACATCTCCTGTCCTGAGCTGGCTGCAAACCCACCTGGAAGTGGAGGGAGATTGTAACCCCAAGGACAAGTCTTCTCAAAGCAACCCCGCAGGGCAGGGCAGGGCAGGGCAGGGCAGCTCTCACCTCTGCTGCACCTCGGTGTTTAGGGCACAGGCTGGCACCCTGCACGTCAGCTCTGTCCTTGCTGCCGCCGCAATGCTGGAACAGCGTGCTGCTCCTGCTGGTCTCGCTAATGGCGTATTAATGATATTAGCTAGCGCCTCCCTTGTGCTGCCCCATCTGATGACTGCAATCCGCGGTTATTTCAGGTTAAATTGAAATACTTGGGTTTTCAGGTTTGCAAGTGGTCTTTTTGATATCAAGGAAGGGTAAGTGTTTTGATGCCTGTTAAGATTTTGGCCCTGAGTTCATTGGGGCAGAAATTATTGACGAGTGAAAGGAGGAGGAGCCCGGTGGAGCTGTTATGTGACTGCTATGGGGCAACACAGCTGAAGATTATGTCATTATGTCACTGGGTAAATTAAGATTGCATAGGAAATCTTTATGGTGTCTATAGCTTCTGATTGCTTGACTGCAACCATGCTGTGGCTTTAACAGTGTTTAAAATGCAATTTCCTAAGTTTTCTAAAAGCTTACTAAAAAGAGAATTCCATTAAGGGAAACCATGTTGACTCTGATTTCTTCCTCAATTCTCCCCGTACAGCTATTTCTAAATCACTTGTAAGCTTTTTCAGCTATGCTGAGTATTACACAGCGTAGAGTTGAGCAGAGTAAAATGATCGATATTGTAATGGACTTCTCATCCTAGTACATGACAGAAATAATAAATGTCATGATGTATGACAGCCCTTCTAAAGCCCTATGGAGCCAAACGAGACGCAGTAAGCATATATCTCCTACTTCCTACCCCTGTTTTGCTTCTCTGTGTCTGTCCTTTGTTTCCTCCCACATTTATTTCCTCAGTAATGGAAGACTGTAATTGAATTAAAAGCGACTCTGTACGCACAAGAACATGCTGTGGCTGCACTGCTCCCCTTTGACAGCCCTGGGTGGACTTCGGTAACCGCAGTCCGCTTTGTGAGATGCTAAGCGCTGCGTGGAGCAGGTTTTGGGGTGGTTTTGACCCGTAGCCATGTACTCCTGTTGGCATTACACCAGGTAAATGTACACGCAAACAGCTGCAGCCTCTTTCACTGTCACCATGTAGTATTCACCTTCCCGCCCCAGTCTGTTTGTCAAGCCAAAACTTCATTTTAAATTTTGATACTAGTTCCCATTTTCAAGCCAAATCAAGCAAATGTCTTATCTGCGTCTGTACGGCTCTTCTTGGCTGAGATGTCTGATCAATTAACGATGCCTTTCTTCTGCCAGTGACACCAGCCGCACACTCCGTGGGTTTCCCTGCCTCTGCCACGTCACGAATCCCTGTGCGTATCTTCTCTGTACCGCATTGCCAAACTGCCACTCTTCCTACATTAAGTACGAAGTAATTGCTTTGTAAAGATAATAAGAAAGGAACCAAACCAAAGGTTAGAAAATGAAATAAACATTGTTCCTTCCCTGGTTTCCTGGGGAGATTTTCAGTGGAGTAAATGGGAAGGGTTGTTCATGATGCTTAAGTGATCGCCCTGCTCTCCTCTTTTTTGACTTTGACATCCATCAGGGTGTTATTTCTATACATACGAGTGGTGCACAGTTGCAAATTAACAATGTCTCTACTACAGAATGCAAAGGAAGAAAAAAAAATTATTAGTTTTTCTGGTTTTGCTGAAATACTGTTGTCACATGCTACAAGTGTGTCACCTTATATTCAAGTAAAGAGGAGAGCCGGTAGGAGGACGAGAAGAGAAATAGAAAAAAAACCCCACTAAGTTTAACACATATCAGCGTTTCCAAATCAGCTGTAATTAGTGTTGGGTAGTTATTGCACCACTGTAGCAAACTGGCCCGAACTGCAGAGACGGAGCCCTGGCAGCATGAGCCGCGCCGGTGCTGCGGTGAGCGGGGCGCCGGACCAGAGGCGCCTGCCAGCCGAAATGATCCCGTGACTCCAAAATGCGGCTCTCACAGCAGCCCAGATCCCCTCTCCTCACTCGCCCGGTAAGCTGCGCCGCTATTTATTCCTATACTTCGTTTTCACACACAAGTCAATTTTATTATTATTGTATTTTAGTTAGCCTGTGGCAATCTGCTTGACAACACCTCAGTAGACGATCTGCTTTCATGTTAAGAGGATTGTAGGGGGCCGTATCCTGGTGAACCCAGGGCTCAGGTAACCTCGTATCTGGAAAACTAATTGTATCTTGCAAATAGGAGACTTTACATTCGAAAATAAGCTGAATGTCTATGTACTGTGGAACTGCACTGTTTTTCAAAGGGGTGAGCTTTGTGGGAGAGAAGAGAGAGAAGGCGGACGCCAGGTTTTGACAGGTAAGATTCATTCTGCCACTGCGTCAGTTCTTTCTTGTTTCAGTTTGTCTCATTTTCAGCAACAGAATTTAATGTTCTTACTTTATGAATATGAATGCAGGTATTATGAATACGAGTTACGCATTTCAAATTAATGGAGAGACGAGCACTAAGAGGCTATATACTTTTATTTTTGAAGAGCGGGTGTTCAGGTAAAAGTAATCACAGAATCATAGAATCATAGAATTGTTAAGGTTGGAAAAGACCCTTAAGATCATCAGGTCCAGCAGATGGGAAAGTCTGGTTGCACTGGCTGTAAACTATCAGCAGTTTGAGGTGCTGTTTTATGTGCGGTAACCCTTCCCTACTTCAGTCTAGCAGTGGTTTAATGCAATTTTTTTTACTATTCTTGAAGCTGTCCAACAGTTCCCTTGGATAGCAATAATACAGTGAAATCTAGGCAAATCTCTACCCTCGGTCCACTGCCAAGGCCACCACTGAACCATGTCCTCAAGCACCACATCTACCCATCTTTTAAATACCTCCAGGGATGGGGACTCAACCACTGCCCTGGGCAGCCTGTGCCAGTGCCTGACTACTCTTTCAGTGAAGAAGTTTTTCCTAATATCCAACCTAAACCTGCCCTGGTGCAGCTTGAGGCCATTTCCTCTCGTCCTATCACTTGTTACTGGGGTGAAGAGACCGACCCCCACCTCACTACAACCTCCTTTCCGGCAGTTGTAGAGGGCAATAAGGTCTCCCCTCAGCCTCCTCTTCTCCAAACTAAACAACCCCAGCTCCCTCAGCCACTCCTCATAAGACTTGGTCTCTAGACCCTTCCCCAGCCTCGCTGCCCTGCTCTGGCCACGCTCCAGCACCTCGATGTCCTTCTTGAATTGAGGGGCCCAAAACTGGACACAGGATTCGAGGTGCAGCCTCACCAGTGCCAAATACAGGGGCACCATCACCTCCCTGGTCCTGCTGGCCACACTGTTCCTGATACAAGCCAGGATGCCATTGGCCCTCTTGGCCACCTGGGCACACTGCTGGCTCATGTTTAGGCGGCTGTCAACCAAATCTTGAGATTAGCTCATTTACAGCACCAAAGACACCGGACGTACAGATCAGCTCCTGGACGTGAGGACAGCCCAGACCGGTAACTCGAAGGCGTGCCCTGCCCAGGGCCAGCGACGGGCTATCTGTGCGAGTGCATACGCGAGCCTTTTCGGGGCTTGTGGCTCTCAGTACAACAAAAAAAATCTGACTTTTAATTCTGTTGTGACACACAGGTGTCCCCACATGCCAATTCATGTGAAAGAGTAGCTCACTCCCATCACAGACCAGCTGAAAGGGGGTTTCCCAAAATGTCGCTCCCTGGTCCACAGAGCCCAGTGGCACGGGGAGCAGTAACTCAGAATGGCAGCTCATCTTTGTAGGTGTGGAGACAGGGAAAGGGGCTGCTTTGCCTTTTTTTTTTTTTTTATCAAAGCTGACAGGGCTTCTGACATGGGCACACACAGCAAGAGGAGCAGGCAGCGTTCGTGTCACTGCACCAGGGCCTGCCTCTGCGTGGAGGAGCACTGGTGGCTGCCGCTCCTGGCCTCCCTCAAGCTCCCCCGCGGCTCAGGTCTGCGGCCGTGCTTGCACACCCCGTTCTCGGCAGGGCTCCTTACTCCGGCCGTGGCATGAAGCCCGTCGGTCCGTGGCTACCTCAGCGGGCCCCGGGCCTGCAGGGCGGCGATGGAGCCCCCGGGGCCTGCGACCTGCGCTGGGCCAGAGCCCCCGAGGGCGGCCGCCCACGGCTGCCGGCACAGCCTCCCGGGCAGGCTGGCCAGCTCACCGCCCAGCAGGCCGGCCCGGCCCGCCCTTCGCGCCCGGCGGCGCCAGCGGACAGCCATTTCACACCGCCGCCCGCCCGCCCGGTCGCTCCAGGCTACCGGGGCGAGCCGGCACCTGCCCGGGCGGTGCTCGCCGCCCCGTCCGCGCCCGGCGAGCTGGCGAGACCGCGCCGGCCCCACGCCGGAGAGAACGGGCCCAGGGCTGAGAGGAAGAGCGGCCCCACGGCTGAGAGAGCGGAGCGGAACGGCCGGGCCCAGCCCGCCCCACCGCCGCCTCCATTTCACGACCCCCGCTCCCCCCGAGCGCGGGCCGGGGCGGGGCGGGGCGGCGCGTGCGCAGAGGCGCGGCGGGGGGCGCGGCCGGGCGCGCGGGTCTCGCGAGAGCGCGCGGGCTATATCTGGGAGGGGGCGGGCGCGCGGCTTCCTTTAGTGCGCGTCCGCCCGCAGCGCCGCATCCCGCCCCGCGCCGCCCGCCCGAGCAGGCCGCCAAGATGGAGGACAGCGCCATGGACATGGAGAGCATGGGCCCCCTGCGCCCCCAGACCTTCCTCTTCGGTAACGGGCCGCTGCCGGGCGGCGCGGCCGCTCCGCTCCCTCGGGGCTGGGCGCCGAGCGGGAGGCGGCGGGGCCTGCGGCCTGCTGCCCGCTGCCGGCCTTGCGCCGCGCCTCAGCGGGGCGGCGGAGGGAGGGAGGGGGCCTTGTCGGGGCGGGGGGCGCGCGGCGGCCGTTAACCGCCGCCGCGGCGCGCGCCGCACGTGGCGCGCTGCTCGCACGTGGCGGCGGCGCGGCCCGGCCCGGCCCTGCGCGCTTTTGTCCCGCCGCCCGCCCCGCCGCGCCGCCCTCCCGGCCGTTCCTAAGGACGCGGGCGCGGCCCGGCAGCGGGCGGCCGCCGAGCACATGGCAGCGCGGCGGGAGGCGGAGCACGTGGAGGGCGGCGAGGCCGCGGCGCCCCTCGCTTGCCGCCGGCCCCGGGGCGGGGGGGGCCCGGCCGCCGGGACGGGGGTCCCGGGAGATGGCACAGCCCCGGGCAGCGCGGCGGACGCTGAGCGGCGGCGGTCTTAGGGCGGATGGGCTCGGAGGGGCTGCGCTGGAGCTGCGTGGCCGGCAGTAGGCCGCGGGCTCGCCGGGGATTTTCCCCACCCCACGTGTTTCTCGTGTGCCGTCGGTTTTCTGGGCGAGTTCGGGCCCTTGAAGCGGCGAGCTGTAAAATCATAAATGGTGAACAAATACCTGCATCTAAGTAAAACGGTATGCTTATAATTAAATGGTCTTTTCACAGGCTGCGAGCTGAAAGCAGATAAGGAGTATCAGTTCAAAGTAGATGATGAAGAAAATGAGCATCAGTTGTCTCTGAGAACGGCAAGTATTGTTTGTTTTTTCGGTTTTTACTTCTAAGTAGTGGCGTGCGATGCTGGGAGAAGTGAGTTTTTTAACATGTACGTTTATTTCCTTAAACTTGTTTCTTTTAGTGGTAAGTTTTTATGCAAATCTGTTAAATAATAAGCGCTTCTTATTGGGAGTGGAGCATACCATGTTGCTTGAAATATTTGTTGTATTGGGAAAAAAATGTTTAAAATATCCACTGATGTTTCATCGTTTACAGCAAGCAATGCAAGTCTGGAAATTTTAAAAATGAATTCACAGTAGGTTAATAAATGTATACTAAATAGAGTTGAAGGCCAGAATATACACGCTGACATGTAATGCCATAGTTCAGATGCTACAGGAGCACAGTGGGGAGGATAGATTTATAAGAATCGTGCATGGGCACGTTTTAGGAGACTTCATTAGAAATTTTATTTTGCAAACCTTTTCTGTGTACTCCCCAAACATAACTCCAGTGCTTTTTTCCCCATAAGCAGCTAATAACTAAATATAAATGGAGGGGTTCTCTAAGGATGTAACTGGGAAATGCTGTCTTTTATTCAGATAATTGATCTAAGAGACTCTTTGCTGAGCAGAATGCTCCTGGAAATTGGGATCTATACACTGAGAGTTCTTAGATGTGTCCTTAGGTCTTTCTGCTGCCATAGCAAGACACAACATTTCAAGGCTTTTGTTCTGGGCTGAGCAGGTTACTTTTGGTTAGCAGAAAGATAATATGCCACAACTTCACAGGAAAGCAGTTGAAGAGTTGTAGCATCTTTCTATGGTTCATTACTGAGTTGATTTAAATACAAAGAGATACCTTGATGATGCCTGGAAACAAAGCGAGTCTTGTAATTGTGGATTACTTCCTACAGCAGAATTGCTTCCTACAGGAGACTTGAATAATAATGCTCTCCAAACTTAGTGATACTTACGACACTTTAATATAGGCATTACAGTTTTGTGAATCATATGTCTTCAGTCCTTGTATTTTATGAAAATTACAGCCTGGACTTGACAATGACTAATTTGTTCTTAATTAGAGTTTCTTTTGAGGGAAGCATGTAACAGTAAAGTATGTATAGGACAAGTTCATGCAGATAGTTCTCATATCTGAATGTTTATCGTGCAGATGAAATTACTTACTGAGTGATACTTGAGATGTATGGCTTTATCCAAAGATCCTGTTTTTGGAAAATTATCTATAGCATCTCTTCTGATGCTGTGCGCTCTTCATGAGGGATGAAGCAGATTGGATGCATACCAGTACTTAGTTTTTAGAGTTGTAGGAAAAAAGTGCAATTTGATAACCTTTTTAAAGACAAAAGATGATGTACAGGAGAAATGGGGATTGAAATAACAAATGACAAACTGGAAGTGTCAAAGAGGCTTGGAAGATCTTAGACATAGCTACAAACAGAAAATGCCTTGACAAGCAGAAGAAGGAGTTGATGGAAGATTGTGATGGTAGCAAACACCTGGTGACTGATCTGTGCACCTGATAAAAGGCTAGATGTATAAAGATTGACTGACACGTCAGTTCAGATACAGATTTGGCAACAGACTTGGGTATGAGGTACAGAAAGAGGTGGGGAGGAAAAAAAGGATAGAAGTGAAAGGAGAAGGAGGATTGATGCATGTAGAGGTAGAAAGTGGCGTGAGGGTTTCTGTAGATGTCTTACTAATGATAGCTGAGAATGTGAAGAGGGATGGTTACTGCTTCATTACCTATTTATTGCCAGTGTGCATTCCTTCAGTGTAGAAATTAAAGGATGTGCATGGATACTTGCCAGACACTCAGTAAATAAATTAACAGTAAGCGCTGTAGTATTGCTTGAACTGGTGCACATGACAGGAGTAACTGGGGTGGAGGGCATGCTCTTAAATTCTTGGCCTGGTAGGTAGTCCCGCCAGCTGAATGATTCAGTGTGGTTGCTAACCCATTTGAGAGGTGAGATCAGAGCAGCAATTTCACCTCTTCAAATTTACAGTTACAAAACTTGCCATGAGTAGTGAATCCTATATCCTATTTCTCAGCCTTCAGTCTGATACATCTAGTTTGGATCATTATAGCCTGCCTAAAAACTCAGCTCTTGGAGATTGGAAATCTGAGTTGTATGCCTCTGCCTGAAGTGTTTACGCCCACATCTTCCATGGAGGGTGGAAAGCTTTCTTTTCACAGGCATTGGGAAAGGAAACAGAAAGCCTTGTTCACTTGTCTCGGGAATATTGTAGTAATTCAAGGGATTCTTGGTTTTCGCATCTTTTGCACGTAATCCTGACTCAGATGCCAGAGGTTCAGAGAACTGGAATTTCAGTGCTGTCCCATGTCTTGTCACTCATTTGCCTCCCTGCAGCTATGCTTTTTCAGTCTTCAGAAACTGCCAGACTTGTACCCAGTGTAAGGAATCCAGGCACTTGAGTTCTGAAATGCTCTGGGACAGCAGTTCTCAGTCCTTGGTGAATTAACACAGAAGGCATGTGCATAAATGACACTACTGAACTGAGCAGTTGTTAACTCCTCATTGAATGTCAAGTAAGCAAAAAGCATGTAGTCTAAGTAGTAGTTAAGTAGTTGGCAGATGAAACATGGCAGGAAGGGGAAGGATAAAGGCTGTGATTTGGAGTAGTGACAGCAGTGATTGCCCTTCCACTAGGCATGTGCTTGTACTTCTTGCCTTGGGCCAGCTTCAGTGCTCACTGGACTTGTCACTATTTCAATGCAGTAGCCCAGTGGCAAACGATCTGCTTTTCACTCTCATCAAAACCCATGCCTTGAGTTGCACCTTGCAAGGGCCAGTGTTACGGGGAAAGAGGCTGTTGGCTTGGGAAGGAGTGCAACTGAATCATTAGCAGTCAGAAATACAAACTTCAGTCTTAAAAGATACAGAACAGTGAATGGAGTTTAAAAGACTTTGGAATATTTGGGAAGATTCTCAGAATGTGCCCTGTTCTTTACTTCACAGGTTACTTTAGGGGCTGGAGCCAAAGACGAATTACACGTTGTAGAAGCAGAAGCGTTGGACTATGAAGGCAACCCTATTAAAGTAGTACTGGCATCTCTGAAAATGTCAGTGCAGCCCACGGTAAGTACAGGAACTTGGAAAAACCTACTATAAATTGTCTGAGGTGAGAAAGACCAGTTTGAAAAGGTTTCGGTTGACTGAATTTTGGTGAAACTGCACAGTGGTCAGTGGGTTCAGACAAGCGTCAGTTTAGGCATGTGTAGTAAATACAAGCTAAATATGAATACATTTTTTGTGCCTAGTAGACTTCCTTTAGTCATCTGGAGATGGTAGACTTTTGTTCAAATTACGCATTTTTTTAAAGAAGTGATAATAATTATGTGTGTCATCTCTATGTCATAAAAATGTATGCGTTTGCAAGCAGATGCATCTATAGCCTGCATTGCTTTCTTTGAGCCAGGGATGAGAAAAATCTAGTTTTTCTGCAGGTCCCAAGCTCTTTGAGATATTCTAGAGATGACTGCTACCCTCTCTTGATTTAAGAGCACCCTACTTGTCATTCCTGCCATCTGGAATGTAATTTGAATCGGTGTTGCTGATGTTGTACAAGTGGAACTGCACAATGCTGGGGGCAGGTGTGATGGATAATGTTCAAATTGGCATTGCTGCCAAGATGAGTAGAAACAAATGTGGATTGGTCTGGCTTTGAAAAGTGTGCTTTAATTATGATGAGCAGCAAGACTGTAGTAAACCCTGTTGTGGTGTATTGACCCTGAATTGACTAAACACTTCTGGAATATTTGTTGGATGGAAACTTGGAGTAACTGTATTAGCCTTGGAGCCTACAGATGTTGGTGCTCTTGGTTTCATTGAATGAATTGTCTGTTAAGCACACTTTGCCTTTAATATTTGAATAAATAACAATGCTTTTTTCCTTAGGTTTCATTAGGTGGCTTTGAGATCACACCACCGGTGGTCTTGAGGTTGAAATGTGGTTCAGGGCCCGTTTACGTCAGCGGTCAACATCTCGTAGGTATGTGTTACTCTGGTTACTCATCCGTGATCTTGCTCCTTGTCAGCACCAACAGAACTTGAGCGATGTGTCTGGTATCTCAAGCAGTACTTTCTCTAATACTGGCCCTCTGAGTCTTAATTCACTGCCCTCAGAAGCATGAGGTAACTGTAGGACAAAGGAGTTCAGAGAAATGCTTGCATACCTTTTTTTGCCTCTTGTTTTGTATGGATAAGGAGAGTTTGTCAGCCTTGCAATTTCAGTTCTAATTTCTCTCCTTAAAAATGGGTGTTAGGTTCCTGTTGTTAGTGTCCCACAGCAGAAAGCTGTGAACTGTTTTATCAGTTGAGAATGAGAAGACTGCCCAGGAAATACTTTTGAGTTTGCACTAAAAACTAAGCCAGGACTAGCCTTCTCCTTTGTAGAATTGTCTTTTGAAACTGGTCTTTCTTTCTAGAAGTTCTTAAATCTGTCTCCTTAGAAATGGAGAAAATTATATTCTTGACTTTATATGGCTGCTGTTCTGCGAGGAATGTTACAGGCAGTGTATGGTTGGTGTTCACCCGTTTTGGGTTTCAGTGTAGTAATATCTGCATACTATTAAATAAGGTGGGTTTTTTTACACATTGCCCTCATTTTATCAGCATTAGAGGAAGAACCAGAATCAGATGATGAGGAAGATGATACAAAAATTGTGAACACTTCAACAAAGAGACCAGCAAGTGGAGGAGGAGCTAAAACACCACAGGTATGTATATACTTTCAATCAGCTTGTCTGCAGAATTTTCTTTTGATTTGATGTTAACGCTGTAGGTAGTTAGATGGCTTGCTATGATTTACTTAAGATGTGGTCTGTTGACATCTGTGGGGAAGGATTATTTTGTACTTGGGTCTTGACAAAAGTACTAAATTACCGAAAGTGTAGTTAAGCACAGATAGTTTCCAAAGCTTTGCTGGAGGGGCTAATATGAAGGCTACTTTTATGTGGAAGTGTTATCCACTACAGTAACTGAGTGTGTGCAGATTCTAGTATAAACATCAGCATACTGCAAGTGTTTAAATGCTGATTGAAGCTCTGTAATGTAGAAGGAAAGGTTCGTGTGCTCAGAGCATGCTGTAAATTTGTCAATAGCTTTTGACTTGGCAGCTGTAACTTGTTGATTTTTAGCTAAACGGATGGCAGATAGCCTTGCAATTATGCCACAAATTGTTTTGGATCAAGGTTGCTGTTTATTAAAACAAAATGATATTGACACTTAACATACTTCATCTTTTTCAAGAAAAAAGCAAAATTATCAGAAGATGATGAGGATGATGATGAAGATGATGAGGATGATGATGAGTATGTATTCTTGTTTTCTTAATGTATTTTGAAATACAGTGTTAACTGTTTCAGAATATGAATCGTGTGACATAAGTGGATATTAAGTGAGCAAGCTGCTACTTTGTCTTGGCTACAAAAAAGTAGAACTACCTCAAGTTTATGCCCACAATGCAATCTAAATTAGTGTTATTCCAATATGTCATACTGGATTATAAAACCTAGTTTCATGTAATTCATTAACTTCTAATAGACTTAGAATTTCTTTATTGGTAGTAGTGGAAGTCTTAAGATACATGCCTTCAGTCTTAAAGCAGAAGGGAACGTACTTAACTGCTTTAACAGTAGTAAGTAGAGTATTTGGCCTAACACCTTGCCGTGTGTTAAAACAAGGTGTAAGGTAGACTTGGGAAGATTACTTGCTTCTGTCATGAATAAAACATTTTATTGGGGGGAGGGGGAAGAGTAGTTCCTAATGTGGTTAAAGCTGTCAGTATGAATCTTGAGTTATGGTGACTACCCTTCTAATTCTAGTGATGAGGATGACTTAGAGGATGATGAGGAAGAAATGAAAACACCAATGAAGAAAGTAAGTCCCATATATATATATACACACACACACACACACATTGTGACCCTCTTCACTTCACTCATGAAGGATAAAACAGCCTGTTTAATGAACTTGAAAGGAAGTGAATGATAACACCACATGGACTTAATATTTGCAGCTAAGTTTATTCAGACAGGAGGAGCAAGTGCTAACACCTCTTAACTTACTACAGGTGTTAATTAACCATCCTGATTTTGAGTAATCTTTAAAGATTCATATGAAGACCCCTAAAGCAGAAAAACGTGTGAGGGGAAGCTGTGTTTTCACACAGCGACATAGCTGTTTAGGTTTGAACTCTTGCATTTATTGTAATGCAGAAGCTAATTGAAGTGCCCTCATCTTTGCGCAGTGTTCTGTTTTATAATGAACTAGATATTGATACAAGGGATGACAGTAATCGGGCAGGTAGTCCCTTAAATCAGTGAGTTCAAGCACAGCTATTTGGAATGTGTGAATGGGATGCTTTTCATTTAGCTTAGTCTGTATAAAGACACTGTAATAGGACATTCAAACACTTCAGTGTGAATGCACATCCAATCCATCTTTTATTGACTTTGCTGCAGAGGGGTGGCTGGGTTCTTAGCAGCATGCATGTGCACGTGTGCTGTTGTCAGGCTGCTGTGATTTTGTGTACAGCTGTTGGGCAGCGAGCAAAATCCGCCTCAGAGATGTGGGTTGTGCTTTGCCATTTCAGTTAGTCCTGCATGCTGTGAAAAAGGTCTTTATAGCAACCTGTCAATAAAAAAAGGATCTAAATGTGTGAGCCCATTGGAAAAGGTTCATGTCAGGCAGCCAAGTGCTTGAATGTGAGAGTACATCAGCCCTTGAGTGCCATCTGGTGGTAAAATGGACTGTAAGACAGTTTGGCCACTGCAGAGGTAGAAGGTAGTAATTTTTTAGAACTTGGGTACTTTGGCTTGAATTTATGTTTACATATCTGCTGTTTAGAAGCAAACATTTAATGTTTTACTTCACTATATGCTGCTCTGCCCTAATGAATTTCTATACTGCACTATAAAGTGCACAATAGTTTAAGGCCTGGTAAAGACAATCTGAACTGCAGATTTCATGCCATCTAATCAAATCTAGTGTGGCTGAACAAAGTGGTCCCTTGATTTATATAGGGGTAATAGAATCCAATTCTTAAATATACATTTGGCATGGCCCACGCACATTCCAGATGATATTTCTGTGTGGAATGCCAAACGAGGTAATGGTTGTGTTACAAAAAACAAGTAGCACTGAGCCAGATCTTGAAAATGCAGTGCCGTCTAGAATTAGTTGTAGGCAATATCTGCCCCCAAAAGTTTGCATGGTGATATATAAGGAAAATGTAGTGGAGGTACCACATAGTTGTATGGCATCATAACAAAATTTGGTCTTGGTTATGTTAATGTATTGTGCTGCACCACCAGTTTTTCATTTGAGTTCCTGTAGCATACGTGCTTTTTTGCTTAAATAGCAGACACTGATCATGTTGCATGAGCAATGAGAATGCTTTTTTGTTTGATGTTAAATAGTATCTATTTGTCACTAAGTCTTGAGTATTTTGTTAAGCTTAACATTCACTAGCAGTTTTTCATGGCAAATGAACTTAAGTGCTTTCTTTTCAGCCTGTCCGTGAGGCTTCAGGAAAAAATATGCAGAAAGCAAAGCAAAATGGAAAAGACTCTAAGCCGTCCACACCAGCATCTAAATCAAAAGTGAGTGAAGACAAATGAGGAAAACAAATGTTTATTTTAGTGTGGAAGCTGGTTTTCTTGCCTAATGGTAACTTTAAATAATGTACTAACCGTTAAGTTAGGTTTTTGATTCTTAGTATGAAGCATGCTGGGCTATTGTTCATTGCTTCATGTTCCCCTCTGGAACTCTCTAGTGATCAGTATATAACAGTAGCAGCCAAAATTCAAAATCGGATGTGCTGTCCCTTGTGAGTATTGGTGACCCCTCGGTTTAAACCACAAGTCTATTTTATTTGTGTGGCTGCTTGTACAAGAGGATGAGTGCCGCTGCTAATAAGGAGTCTCACTTAACTGATCCATTTGAGAACTAACAGTTTTCTTCAGTTGCTTTGTAGTTTTCAAGCTTCCTTAGGCAGCTTTTTCCTTGCTGCATGTACTCAAACATGCATGCAGGGAAGGTTGATAGAGAAATGAGTGTGGAATGGATGGCAGGATAGCATCTGAAAAGCAATGCAGATGTGTGCTTTTTAAAGCATGACCTAATCTGGCTGCAGTTACAGAGTAAACTCTAAACCACTGAATGTTTAGGCTATTTTCAGTTTCATTTCTTTTGGGAGAAAGAGCTGTGTAGGCACCTGCCCAGAAGTATAAGATACTAGCTATGTGAACTGTAGTAACACCAAACATAAATGTTGTTCTTTTGCTTGTCTGAGGAATGTGTTGGAAGCACAAATTTAACTTCTGTGACTTTTTGAAAACTATCTGAAGTATCTATGTGATAGTTCGTTCTTTTATTCCATATAAATTCTGCAGTAGGTTTTAACATTCTTGTTTTTAGAAAACGTGATCTTGTATACTAAGCAGCTTTATGTATGTGCAAGTTCCTAATGAAATGAATAATTTTCAGACTCCAGATTCCAAGAAGGATAAATCTCTAACTCCAAAAACACCAAAAGTCCCTCTGTCGTTAGAGGAGATTAAAGCAAAAATGCAAGCGTCCGTAGATAAGGTGAGTTTTCAGAAACTTCAGGTTTGTCAGCCTTATTTTTATACTTCCGCAGCTCAGAAGAATTGGGTGTTTTTAAGAAATGGTTATATATCACTGATTGCCGTGCTGTTATTAGAGTATGTTGATGTTGAAGCTCAAAAATGAAAAGTGTTTGGGACAAAAAGAAGCCTCCCTACTCAGGAGAAACAAAACCACCTACTTTGTTTTTTGTATTCCTCCTGTAGTGATGTTTAGTAATTTGGTATTTTTTAGTGAACTCAGTTAAAATTTTTTTTAAAAAAACACAACAAAACAACAATAAACAAAGCAACAAACTTCGGGTGATATTTATTCTAAAGTTGTCTTAACTAGTGTACGCATTTTATTTTGGGCAACTAGAGTAAAGCAGAGTTCTTCACATGCTTGGAATTGCTTGGTCTTAAAGCAGCGATCAACTTAGATATCCAGATGCTTGTAAGGCTTTGTAACTTCCAGAAGGGGGAGATAGGTGCTTGTGATATGCATTAGTGAATCAGTGAAGACCTGAAAGCATTTGCTTTCTGAACTGGAGATCTGGGGTTAATTGAGTCTCCCCTCAATGGATGTTTCATCTTTTGAAGGTCACAGGGCAGTCACTCGGCTTTTGGTTGCTATCAGCTTTGACTAGCACTTCACGGTTATGCATATGAGTATTCTTCTTAGCTGCTATTTAAGTATAAAAAGGGAAACTGCATTTTGGTTATAGGCTGGTTGGGTAAAAATGCAGCAGGTAATAGAAATTCTTTTCCTCTTTGCCAAGTTTGGAAACCTGTGTGCTAGGTAGGGGTGCAGTTTAGTACACATCTACTGCAGAATAGGTGGCAGTGAGGACCTGACATCTAGAGTATACGAGTTCTGGTTTTACTTCACTAGCTCAGGAGCGTACTCAGGGATCATATGCTCATTTGTGACTGAACCAAATTCTTTACTGGAAACTTATTTTTGGCTAAAGCCTACACTGATGTCAGTGCTATGAAGAATTCTGGTTGGTGTGGGGTTGTTTTGTTTTGGTGGGTGGTGTTGTTTTTTTTTTTTTCCCAGTTTGGTCTATCTTTCCCCCTTACACTGGCAATCAAGTAATCTAAAGAATTATTATTGTCTTCTGCTTAGATTGATGTTTTGAGGCAGTTTTGTCCCAGTGTTTCAATATAGAGTGGATGCGGAGTGAGCAATGACAGATTGTGATCAGGATCGAAGCGCATATCCCTAAATTGTGAACCTGACAGTGATGGATGGTATCATTCTGCTAGGTCAAACTAACCTCTTGGATCTAGCGGATGCTAGGGTGGTTTTCTGCATGACTCAGAGGAGCCACGATTACTGTTGTTTCTGCAGTGTAAGCAGAAGTGGCTGAGCTGCTCACAGTAGACAGATGTCCCTATGGAGGGAAGCATGCAGACCAGATAACTGGCAAGTAGCTTTAGAATATACTTTCTGTTGCTGAAGAGTTTTTACTGGGAAATGCTGTGTAAGCGCAAATATGTAGAAGCAATAGCAGGCAGCTTAATTTAATGTTTTCCAAGATGGTGCTAGAGCATACCTTAGTGATGCAAAAGGTTTGTGTGTTGCCAATACAACAGCACTTCCAGCTGACAGCTAGCAAGTTAGCAGCTTTAAAAAAATCACTTTATTGTTTTATTAAATTATTAGGGTGGAACTGCTGTACTATGTAGTAAGTATATGTCAACAAGCTACTAGAAAAGCATCAGTACTTGTCAGAATCCAGGGGTAAGACTTGTCCAAATCCAAGCTTTTTGGTTGCAGTATTGCAGTTTCAAATACTCCTAACGTAGCTTTGTTCATAAATTGCTGTCTTCTGCAGTGTGCTGAGTAGCAGCTAAGTGTACTGTCGTAATTGGCTAGGTGTATTTCAACTGATGCATCTGAAAAATGGGAAAAATATGACTCATGGGGCATGTGAAAGTAAATCGATGTCTCTTAAAATAGTGTGCTGTATTATTTTGCCCGGAGATAGGAAAAGACACGAAGATAAACCTAGATCCATGAATTACTGAATCTGCTTTGTACACTTGAATATGTACAAAGACAATTTCAGAGATACACGCAAACGTCTCTAGAGCAGCTCTTTAAATTCATAGAGGTAATGCATTAGGATGAGTCTTAAAGGTTAGGTGGGAGATCAGTTAATTTTTTGCTTTAGAGAACTGAAGTTGAAACCCTACCTGTGAAAGATAGTAATGTTTCCAGTTGTGTGCTGTAGTAAGAATCCATAAATACGGAATTAGTTCTAGTTTACCTGAAGAGCATATGAATGTGGACTACAAACAAGGTTATCTTAAGCGGTGAATGCTTGCTGTTAAGTTTTAAGGTATGAGCAGAGATGCTTGTACAGCCATTTTAGTGTGTAGGCACTCGCTCCTCTGAGAAATACCTGGGTACTGTAGAGAAGCAAACCTTTTGAAATAGTCTAAAAGCAGATTGATCTGGGATGTTGCAAGGTGAGTTCAGTAAAATTCCATGTGTATTGCAAGGGGTTTAAGCTTCATAAATTATTTATTGGAGTGATTAAATGACCTGCATACACTAAAGCTTGCTTTTTTCAAAACAGGGTTCTTCCCTTCCTAAGCTGGAACCCAAATTTGCCAACTATGTTAAGAATTGCTTCAGGACGGAGGACCAGAAGGTAACTGAATTTATTGGAACTTGATAAAGTCCAAAAACTTTTATAACCTGACTTAGGGATTCTTTTCCACTTCTTAATCTTTACAAGCTTTGGACTGTTTCAAAGGGTTACAAACCACAAACAATACTTCAAATTAAATAAATGGGAACGGTTTTAAGGGTTTAGTTGGCTAAGATGGGAAAGCTAATATTTTATTACATTTTTCCAGCTTTTATATGGTTGGTAAATTATCTCTTGCTTACTAAACCCACAGAATTTTCCTTTTGGCACTGTATTGGCTAAGGAAATGAGCTGTGGTTTTCCTTGCTGCTGAATTTGGCCACCTAGGCCAGTCTGCTGTTCAGCCTTTTGTTGGGGAGGGTGTCTGGGAGGGGGAACTGTTTTGCGATGGAGATTATGGCTTTCTTGCTACATTTTCACCCAAAGTCAACTGAACTCTTGTGAGAGGGCAAGCCAAAAGGTGGTATCAGGAAGCAAGTTTCTGAATTAGTTATTACTCAACATATACTAGGTTAAAATGTGTCTTAGATTTCCCTATCAAAATTCCTGTGAGTTAAAACTTTCTTCCAGTGACAGAATTCCTTATGCTTTCCTGCTTCCTTCAGTGGTTCAGAGTAAACTTGTCTGATAGACAAATTGATAGGTTCTTGAAAGAATGTTTAAAGGCAGTTAGCCTCAGCTACTGGAGTTGGTCTGACATTAGCCAGGGTAGGCAGAGTTCAGCCAATATTTGCCTAGCTGGTCCACACCCATCCTCTCACTTACCTTCACTGAATTCTTACTATTGTGACTTACAGTGAGTAACAGTCTTCTAGCAGAAGGACCTAACGTCTTGCTCTCAACTTGATTTTTCTCTGAAAGGAATGCATTTTTTGTTGCAATTTAATGTCAATATTTTGCAGAGTAAGTGGTGATAGTAAACTGAAAATAATTAGAAAACTGGATTTCAATTTCTAACTTTTTGTGTACACTTCCAGGTCATTCAAGCTCTCTGGCAGTGGAGACAGACTCTGTAAGAAAAGAAAACAGTTCAAACAGTTCATTAAAATCTGCAGTCTTATTTCTGTAACCATTATTTGGCTGTCCTTTTTACAAATGCTGAAAGAGCTTTCCCTACCGTGTCTGATAAATGTCATCCAGATTACCTTGCCAAGAATGTGTTGTCCAAAATGCCTGTTTAGTTTTTAAAGACGGGACTCCACCCTCAGCTTCATTTTAAGTATGTATGGAATGTTTTGATAAGGCATGGTGGTGGTGGTGGTCAGACAAATGGAAATGGTGGGGAGACTAAATGTACGTGGAAAAAAAATAAAATTTAGTATTTTAATAAAGTACTATCGTTTCTTTTTTTATGGGTTGGGGGTAGTCTGCGTATGAACCCAGAACACAACAGGGCTTTAAAGTTCTCATAGGAACTAATGCTAAGTATTTTAGCTACTTCTCTTTACCAAGTGTACATCAGAGAGTCTCATGTTGTCAACTTTAAAAACAACTTTACTCTGGTTCCATGAGCTTTACAGCTACTGAGCAGATGATTGGTGAGAAGACTTAAGTGGTAAGTGGGACTTTATTCTTGTCTGGAAGTGACCACTAATAATATAATTGCCTAAAACAGCCTTTCCTGCATCTCGGTTTCTGACCTGCTTCATTGCTCTTTTGGTTTACGGTTTCTCTCTAACAACTGAGCTGGTAGGGCTTGTGACTCCACTTGTAAAATGTAATACTTTTGATTTGGGAATTGCTGGCTGTGCTGTTCCTCTGAGAGGCTGCAGTCTCTGAGGTTCTCTCATGTGATGACTCCTGTGAGGGTTTTGCGGAGAAGAGAACTGGCGTGAATGCTGTGGGGTGTGCCTAGAGAGCTCACCGAGATAGATCAATGCCAGTGATAAATTCCTGGGAATGAGGAGGAGCTGATCTCCAGCAAATCCCAAGAGCTCAGATGGGCAGGTGGTCCTTTCTCAGTTCCTTAGGTCTTTTCTGGTTATTGCCTACCAAGGATACTAAGAGGCTGACTTCAAACAAATTTTTGGACCGTTCTTGGTTGCCATATAAAGTAGAAATGCAACGGTATAAGGGCTCTTCCAGATGAAGGGGAAGGAAAACACGGATATCATGCCTGGCACCGAACTCTTCCTCAAGGCTCTTGTCTAAATGCTGTATCGCTTCAAATGCTTGAATGCTTATCTGTGTCGTAACTGCAGTAATGGTATGAAGACAGAATACTTAAAACATTTAAGCAGTTGTATGGTAACTATTAAACTGATTTCATCCTTGCAGTGTGTGAGAATTAATGCAACTGGCTTGTTTTTCACAGCAGAAAAATGTTACTTGAGAACAGAAGGGCATTAAAGCAGGCTTCAGCAGGTTGAGGTTTTTTCCACTTGAAGGACTCGGACCGTTGGGGTCCTACAGCGGTTACCTTCGCAAGACATGGTGAAAACCTTTGGGTTGTGCTGGCTGGGCATGGGGTCTCTTTTTTAGTGGATGTTCTCTTTTCCAGGTTGTTCTAGAAGCAGAATTTGCTTTGGTTAGTAAGACTGTCGCTGGAATTTTTTTTTTTAAGGTTTGCTATTACGAAAACCTTAGTTTCTATAGTTGAGATTCTGGGCATGATGGAAACCAATGCAAGTCTCCAGAAGCAAATATTTCTTTCTGGAAAAACAAAGCCAAGCAAAGTGCATGGTAGAGAAGCGAAACACAGTGCAAGTCTAGTGTCAAAGATTCGTTTAAGCCTGAGTATAATTGCAGTATGTGAAATGGCAGAGTATAAGGGTTTGAGATGCCTGTTTCGGTGGGGTTATGTCAATAGATGATGTCATATGCACAAGTGAGAGCAAATTTCCCTGGTGAAATGGAGCTAATGGCACAGACAGGCTTATTTAAGCAAAATTGCCCTCAATTTTGGCTGAAACAAGTGAAAATTGTACAGTAATTTCAGTAAGAGGCTATCCAGCCAATGAAATATTCTGAGTATTAAACTTTTAAGAAAAGCCAGAGCGTTGTCTGTCTGTAGGTCACTGACCAGAGCAGGTCTGTGGGGCGCAGGCACACGGCACCAGGATTGCAGGGGCAGATGGAGTCCGTACGGGCAGTTCTGAGGGAAAACGTATTCCTGTGCTGTAGCCAACGTATAATGGAAGGCAAATCTCTGTCAGGCTGGCATTATGCATCATGAGGCACAAAAATGAGAACTTTACTTGGCCCCGGTTAGCTTGCTCGCTGTTTTCTGCCAGTTTACGTTCTTGCAGCTCCAGCTGTGAAAAGTGGTCAGTGCGGCTGTCCCCTGCCCTGCCGCTGGCTGCGCGGCGGGCTGCCCCGTCCCTCCCAGGAGCGCTGTGCCAGTCCGGCTCCCAGCACTGCGCTCCTGTTGGGGCCGGCCGGCCGATGACTCCTGCTGGGCTGTGCAGCCGTATCCTCTGGGATACTCACATGCAGCTGCCAGTTCTTCCACTTCTTTGAACAGAGCCTCAAAGGTTGAATTCAAAAATACCTCAATTCAAGCTCGGATGTGAAAATACCTGCTGAAGAGAAGATCCCAAATACCAGATGTGGGTATGAAGTACTGTTCTTGACTTTCTGCAGAGTTGAAACATGTTTTTACCACGGTAATAATGGCATGATTGCAACAAAGCTGTAATGTTTTGTTAGCTATGTTGAGGGTTGTGCCATCCTGGTCCTTGAGGATGGTTTATTTGAGAGCACGGAGGTACATAGTATGTCAAGTAGTCATTGATGCAGACACAGGCTTTCTCACTACCATGGGAGAACAACTTGCCTTCCCTTTACAGGATGGTACATGCCTCTGCAGGTGGCTGTCCCTTGACCTCTCCTTTCTCCATGATTTTCTCCCCCTGTTGCCTTTCCTGTTGCAGGACCCTTCTGTTCCTTGCTTTTTCCATGCTTCGTTTCCTCCCGTAAGTTTCGTTCCGTGCAATGGATGGGTAGCTGGTGGTGTCCCCCTGCGCAGGACACGGAGAAGCTGAGCGGGTGTGCGGGGCCACGCGGGGTGTGCAGCAGCACTGTCCTCTGCCGCACAGCGTTGGCTGCGGCTACAGCTGCTCCGTACGGATCTGTGTTGTCTCCAAGTCTCTGGTGTTTCTGGGTATCTGATTTCAGAGGAGGTGATAATAGAAGGATACTGTCCTGCAGTAAAACAACCTTCTCCAGCTTCAGGAGGTCTTGGTCTGTGTCTTATTCCTTGGGGTGTTCAAGAAAAGTGCTTGTGGCCACCTTAGGTCTGTCTCGGTTCTGTTTGCTCCTGTGAATCAAACTAGCTTGCCAAAATGGTGTCTCGGACCCTGTCTCTTGTTTTGCCTGTGCTCAGCTTCTTGCAGCCTTTGGAGAGGAACGACTTGAGTGTGGCTGGCAGGAGGGTGGAAGGGAGTGTGTGTGGGCTGAGGTAATGGAAAACAGGGCCAGGATGGGTGGTGGTTCTGGGCCTCCTGCCACCCAGACAGTCCCTCAGGGGCTAAGTTCATGCTGGAACATGCTCTCTGTCCTCTAGAAATCTTACCCAGATACCCCAAGCTATGTCCCGTCTCCTTCCAGTGTGCCATTACTGACTAGCAGCCAAACTCTCCCAACTTTCCTTCCCTCTTTCCCTGTGGAGCAAGCACGTAGATCCTTACTCCTCTTGCCATTTTTTCCCAAAGGGGAATTAAAGACTGGATCCTACTTATGGAATGTCATAGAAAAAGCTGCAAATGAATTGGGTGGTTTGGAGCTGAGCGTTAGATGGAGTGCCTTCATTCCCTGGCCTTGTCTAATGGGCAGTAGGTCCTGGCAAGGAGCAGCAAGCGCAACTGGTTGTGTTGAGTGAGGTTTGGAGGTTTCGTGATCTGGTATTTAAGGGTTGCTTTGAGTCCTGGCTCTCGTGATCTGAATGAGGAGAGCTGAGCTTGCGTGACTGGGCACAGGAGCAGCAGTACGGGACTCTGAGGTGCGTCTGAAAGGGCCTGACTTGTCCTTCCTTCTGCAGACAGCAGAGGGAATCCCCTGCTCTTTACTTGCTGGTTGTTTTTTATCTACATTTACACTTTTGGGAGCAATTCTGTGTGTTGTGTTGCATCAGCTCTTCAGTGGCTGGCTGTTGGGTTGCCTGTTATGCGAGTGGATTTTAAGCCATGCCCAATTTTGACCAAATAAATTGATCAAATATATTAAAAGTTAATTAAGATTATATAAGTGTGCCAATGGAGACCATTGGGCTCTTCTAATTGTACGCATGCATGGCCTGTGGCCAGCTGTATGGGGATGACTTTTGCTCTGCTCCTTACTTTCTTCAGAAACTCTTACTTCTCCCCTTCTACCACTGCTATCAGCTCTCCCTAACCAAGCCAGAAGAGCCTTTATAGGAAGAGGATCCTGGGAGAAAATGAAGAACAAGAAAGGGAAATTAATGGAAAAAAAGAAAACAAGGTGGTCAAGGCTCAAAAGTGAGAACGGGGAAAAATGGAGATGCTCAGCAGGGGACCTCGAACAGTGCCTGCCGCTGCCAGCGGTGGCCATGCAGGCGATGGTGTGCTGCTGCCCGGAGACTTGCCCAGCCAAGGCAGTGGACACTGGCATACTTGAACAGCAAATGGCAAATGGGGAATCTAATTAGGCCACTTAAAACAGAATTGATGTGCCTGGTTCATCTTGGACTTAGTGTTTGGTTTATGCTGGTACTAGAAACAGTCTTTTTTTTTTAAACTGAAGGCAATTTTTTAGAAGGGTCCTGCAGTCTTACTCAAGATCCCTTCAACTAACTGCTGGGGCCCTAAGCCTGCTGAGACCCATCCAATTCTGTTGACTTACCTGGTATTTTAAGAGAAAATAAGTTCCTCTTGAATGAGGATGTAAATTTTCAAAGCTATTTTCAAATTAAGCCTGAGGTTTTTTAATTAATATTTTTTTAATGAGAAATAGCTGCAGGGGGAGTTGAAAGCATATTGTAGCTTGTCGAGGTACTTGGCATTTCACTGCTGTAGCCATCTTTATCCGTGCCTGGTTCATGTAACTCTTCCCATTACTCCTTACATTTGTCCCAAAGCTTGTAATGGGGATATTTTCCCAAGGACATCCTCGATGAGAGGCTTCTAGTGACACAGATCATGCTATATCGCGGCAGTACATATTATCCCAGCACTGCTTTGAGGGTTGCTTCCCAAAGTACCGGCTGCTTTAGCTGTTCCCTGTATGTAAATACGTGTGTGTGGACACTGAGGACAGTGGACAACTACAGCTAATAGGTTGAGCTTTCAATTTAGTAATAAGGTCACCTCTGGCCTTTAGGACATTCTTCCCTGCCCCTTAACTCTTTTCCCCATACTTTTAAGCATTTCCTTCAAATTTTCCACACAGAAATAGGTTTTAAGTAAATGACCCCCCCATAGCTATGGGCAACAACACATCATGGGATCACCGTAATGAAGGGGGCCCAGCCCTTGTGATCTCCAGAGACCACAGAATGACAGGGAGGATGGGGGATCTTGGCTTCTTTTTTAGGGTCTCAAACTAGGAGAGACACTTCTGCTTGTTCCCTCTAGCTTTATGGTTCTGGATAGTCCCTTCCAACTCATTCCCAGTTCCACATCTTGCCACAGCCTTCACCTTGCTAATTTGGTCCATCGCTGCTCCTCAGGCTTCTCCTCTCTGTCTTCTGATCCTTATCAGTTCCTCCTCCAGTCTTTGCCACCCATTGCTGTTGTGAGCAGTAGTCTTTCCCTGCTCAGTCTTGCTCTCTGTCTCTAGAAAAAGCTTGAACACCTTTGCAAACGTGGTGCTCCTGCATGAATCTGTTCCCCCTTCTGTGTTGCTTGGCAAAGAGTCCCTGAGAGCACATCAGAGGCTGGTGCCCTCGTTTCAGTCACGGTGAAGAATGCTGCTGCTAAAAGCCCAGCCCTGCCCTGCTGCTGTACCTCCAAGTGGATGGAGCATTCAGCCGTACCTGCTTGTAGGGCTGCGAGACGCTTGTGCATGCCCCAGGAGAATGGTGCTTCCAGAGATGTCTTTGATGATCTGTGACATTGATTTTTCCAGAAAAAGGCCGTGTTTGGGTATATTTTTGTGTAAACAGCAAAGAGGACCCACCCATCTGTTAGATTCTTTGAGTTGCTCTGAAGTGAGGTGTGGCCTACAGCTCCTCTTCAGAAGGATTAGTAGAAACACTTTTTTCAGCATTGTTTTCAGAAGGAGCTGTCCTGTGTCTGTCTCAAGGCCCACCTTGAGTTGCTCCAAGGTTGCTCATTCAGTTGTGCCATCACTGAGGACAGTGACATGGGGCATTGAGAGGTCCAGGATGTCACCTGGATGTTCAGCGCCTGCAGCTGTGGGTGCACCAACCCTGAACTGCCCTGGGGTGGCCCACGCCAGCTGTGGGGACACGTGTGGTCATGCAGCCTCCATATGAGGTCCTGCCTGTGAGATAGCACCCGGAACAGTGCAGGACCAGTGGGCAGGAGACCACAACGGTGGCGTGGGAAGGGACCGGTCATCCCAGAGAGAAGGAGGCTCTGCGGATGGGTGTTGTGATGGTGACTTGCTGGAGACAGCTTAATTCAGGAGACTTCAGTCAAAGAGGTTTATGTTTAAGAGCTGTCGAGCTGAAAAGCTCCAAGTTAAGGAAATATTAAGTTTTGAAGCTTAACAGCTTGTGATTTTTTTTTTTTTTTAGGGAAAAATGAAACCATGGAGGAATATAAATCCAAGAAGCCAAGCCCTAGGATTTAATGCAGTGCAAAGGCTGGAAAGTGGAATTTCCCACTGGTTTGTGTAGGGCTGTCTGCAGAGGTTTGCCTGTTCTTGCCTCCCTTCAGAAGCGTTCAGCAGCTGCCACATGGTTTCAGAGGGGAGCTGCAATGCTCCTGGGTGGTGGGACCAAGGGAAGCCCGTGGGCATCCTCCCCGTGCAGGACAGGCAGGACACCAGAGCAGGGGTGGCCAGGCTGGGGACATGGGGTGGGGGCATGCACTGGCTGAGGGGCCCAGGGCGCCGGAGGTGGGCTACCCAGGAGAACAGCGTATTGAACTAGTCCACTGGTCTCTCCTTTAGCTTGAGATGTCCATCATTTTCAGTGATTTTGTTTTCCTCGTTCCTCTGCTGATAAAGAACTGAGTTTTGTCTGAGTGTGCTGGAGCTTCCAGAGGAATCTGAGGTTTCAGTTCCCAAATCCCATTGAAATTCAGGAGGTGTTTTGGTGGAGAAAAACCTTTGCAAACCCTGAAACCCTGGCTGCTGAATAATGGGCTTTGTTAGTGTTTTTTTTTTATTTTTCTTACGAAGTAATGATGCACATCAGAGTAAGGGTTGTAGCATGCTGGGCGCTCCCTTTGCATGGGGTCTAGAGCTGGAAGAGACGCTGCTCTTGCCTCTGTTCCTAAGAAGTCCAGGCAGGGTCGTTGGCTGCAGAAGCTCTTGGGAGCATCCCTGCTCTCTCTGGAGCTGGGACGGCCTGTCTGCAGCGCTGGGCTGGCTGGAGGCAGCTTTTGGGATTTCCTGACCACCTCTGTCCTCCCAGGACTCTGCCCTGCCCCAGCTCCCTCCCCTTCCAGTCTGCAGAAGGCAGTCCCAGTTTGTTGTCCCTCTTACTAATGCTACAGAATGCAAGCTGCCATGCTTGGTATCCTATTATTTGTATTTCTTATGTTGTTCGTTATTCTGTTAGTTTATGTTTGTTTATACTTGGCATGCATTATGTGCTTTTGCAGTCTTCATTCTCCAAGGCAGGAGTTCCCGGTGGCCAAAAGAGGCCACCCCTGGTCATGGTGGGAGAACTCCAGCGGAGCTGTGCTGATACATCTGTGTGAGCTCTTGCTCGCTGTTCAGGGACTTCAGATCATTCCTCACAGCTATTCTCTCCTTAATGTGGAACGATGGATGTGTTGTCTTTATCCAAGCTCCAGATAGAGACCTTCATGTCTTTCCTGCTGGGAAAGCAGCTATTAAATAGCAAATACTTCTTGCTAAAAAGATGGGGTCATGCCACACCTGTGTCTCAGTAGTGCCAGTCTTCAGGTCTCTTGAGTAAGACCCTAACCCACCCAGATCCTGGCTCACCGTGGGAGTGATGCTTCTGTATTTGCAGGATTAATGTCTCTAATTCCTGATGCCGTCCCCACTGGCTGGCATGGCATGGTGCGGTTCATGTGTTCCAGGTTGGCATCTGATTTGTGGGGCTTATAAAGCACAGCTTGATGGTCACAAGCTAAAAACTCAGTGAGCATAAGGCACCCAGCAGCAGAAGCGCTGTTTTGGGTTCTTTTTTAGAGTAGTGAAGGAAAGTTCTGTTACGCATGTTCTGATTTAGTGTTTCAAATGCTTGATGTGGGAATTCAGCATTTCTGCTTTCACTGTATTTACACCTTTGTTGCGTGTTTCAGTTCATTTCCTATGCCTCCAAGCATTTTCAAAGTCCAGGCAACCAGCAGAGCGATTGCAGACACGCATTGGGTCTGTGCTGATCTCCCTGGCTCTTCATCTGTCTCGGGGCTCGGTGAAATCCCAGTGTAAAAGCTGACGACGTACGGTTTGGGTTGCTTTTGTTCCTCCACACGTGGTTTGTTTATGTCCAGGGAGAAACTTCAGCGTGCTAAAACCTAAATTCCATTGGAGTTAACTGATAAGTGAGCCTTCCCTATGCCTCTTGGTATGCAGTGAAACTGGGAGCTTCAGGGGCTGAGCACCAGCACCCAGCAGCTTTCCAGCCTCGCAGCTGCTGTTTGACGGCCCACGGTGAAGCAGAGTGCTGGGGACCAACCATGGGTGCAAAGCACCAAAATTGCTAAACACCAAATCATCGCGTGCTCTTGTGTTCAGACCATGCTGACGCAGGAGCGCAGAGCTGCTGCTTTCTGCTGCTACCTGTACAACGCGAAGGAAGCATCGCAGGGCGCATTAGCGGTGTTAGGGGCTGAAGAGGGCTACAGAAAGCGAACAAAGCTGTCTGTCTCTGCTGCTCCTGGCTGCTCTGACCTGCCCTGCTCTAAGCACCTTTCCCGTGCAGTTGCTTGCAGAGCTCTGTCTCAAGGGATGCGTTTTCATTTAGAAATTGCAGCTTTGCTTGTTAACCTTTTGTACGGCCCTTCCCTCTCTTCTCCCATATGTGAGTATCAGCAGGGCTGTTGGCCGTGCTGCCACCTACCACGCTGATGACTTGCAAATTGCTTGCAGAATTTGCATGCAAAAGATATTTCTATATATCTGTGCTTTGTGCTTTCAGTGCTTCAAATCAAGGCTTTAGCCTGGTGCTTTGTGGCTGGCTGAATCCGAGTCCTGACTGTTTGCTCTTCACCGTGTTCCTTCTGCAAGGCTGTGGCTGAATGTCATGGTGCTAAGGCTTAAGTCCTGTCCTCCCGGGTAGCAGTTCAGGGTTGTTTTGAGGTGGCTCTTCTGTCAAATGGCGGTAACTGCAAAGCATCCCCTCCCTCCCTGCCTGTCCAGGCTACGTGGCAGAAGTGTTTCTAAAATCCCTTCTTACCTTTTTGTCTAAACTGGTTAAAGACAGAACATGCACCACAGCCCTTCTAAGAGTAGTTTTTCCTTTTATTGAGGGTTTAAAATGTAGAAATCCTCTTCCAGTCGACTTTCAGTAAGAACTGTGTATTGAAATGGCCCAAGGCTGGGGATGCAGAAGATGACAGGAGCAAACAGCGCACAGGTTCGCTCGCCAGCAGCAGGGCTGAAAAGTAGAGCTGAACTTGGTCTTTGTAAAACATCAGCCTGGGTTTTTTCTTTTTCCTTTAAATCTTGGATCTAAAGGAGAAAGGGCCCCGGCAGCACGGCGTGCCAGGTGCAGCGGGGCCGGATCCTGCGCCGGCCTTCACTGCCGGCTGCATTCAAATTCCAAAGCGGGGGAAGGTTTCCCACTCAAGCATGCTGCTAAGTCCTTGGCCGCATTGAATGGGCTTCATGCTTTGTGCAATGTCTGCTCGTTGGGTGATATGGACCACTGGAGCAGGGCAAGAGAAACTCATTTCACCGGGGGCACCTTCACAGCCCTACAAGCGAAAGGTCATGCTGCTCAGACTTTGATTTGAGCTGCTGAAGAGCAGTCACTAATCCAATAAGCCACCGAGGCACTGTAGGACATAGTCTTAATTCAGGCATTTGCATGGGTGAGTGGAAGGCAGTAACCCTGGGAGATCCCGGGGAGCGCCCTGCGGTGCAGAGACCCTACCTGGCCCACGTCTTGCTTAATAAAAGGTCGTGAACATCAAGCTCTCGGCAGCACGCTGCGCCGGCCTTTGCACCCTGAGTATGCCGTAGGAAAAATAAACAGCTTAAAATAAAGGTGTTCATTTTCCAGTGGGCATTGGCTGTGCTGGCTGGGCTTGCATTGGGAATCGCATCAAATAGCAGCCTTCAGCAGTGAAGCAATAGGCATGGGCGCAGAGCTCTCAATATTATATACATACACACATATACTCATAACAACGTACAGCTAAGTGATATTTCTGTTTTTCCACAGATACATGTGAGCTGTGTCATCTATTTTCTGGGCTCAACTGTGTTCTTCAAGGCTGGTAGCCTGAGATTCACTTAATGTTGGTGTTGTTCTCCAGGTAACTATTGGGATTCTAAAGATGAAAGGGCTTTGTTAGACTACCGAGGCACAAAACATGGATCTAGTTTAAATAAAGAACTTGTGTGTGATTGCAGATGAAATGTTTTCATAGATGAAAAAAGGAAAAATCCAATGTGCCCTCTTGAAAACAACCCCCCAGGTGTTGCCCTGGCAGTTCTTGCTGTTTGAGGTGCCCAGGTGCCTTTTGCTCTGTGGGGATCCAGTCCCTTTGGCAGCCGAAGCCCAGTCGGGATGCGGTGGTGGGATGCAGCCGTGCTGCCAGCACACGGCACGGCCTGGGCCAGCATCGCCTGTGATGAGTTTTTCCATGCATAGCTTGCAGCTCTGCTGTAGCTGCTGTAATTTTCCCTGCTGTTGGGGGAACTGAGATTATAAACGTTAGCAGCAGCTTCACAAATTGCTTTTCTAGCTGTGCCGCTTCCCTCTGGGTGCAGTGGCCCTGGGCTGGCTTGGGTGTTGGGCAATGCCATCAGTCGCTGTCTAAGGAGCTTTTTCTCAGAGGCAGGTGATGGGGCTGCCACGATGCAAAGCCCCAAAGCGGTGGGATGGTGCTTGTGGCCGCCGTAGGGACTTCCATCCCTTCCCCAGAGCATCGCCGATGGCATTTCTACATCAGACTGGTCCCATGAAGGCACACAGTCGAAAAGCATGAACTTCCCTTTCGATACCGGTTGCATCACTGGGGTGTACAGATGTAAAACATCATCCTACTTAAAGCCCCTGAGGTCCTCGAGGCCAGCCCACATGCTGGTAACGTAAAGCAGCTGATGTGCTTGGTGTTGAAGGCTCTGCTCGTGTGGGAGAGGGGGGCAGGTCGTGTGGGGGATGCTGTGGATTTGAAAACCTCACCCAGAAATCCTGACTTCTGTCTTACGGTCGTTGAGTGTTTTGTGTTCTTGTGGAAGGAGGAAAACATGATGCTTTCAACTGGCACAAAATGTCACCTGTATGAAAGGTCGAGCTTTGAGGCTTGGCAGGATGAAGCAAATGCCTGATGGTAGCAGTGCAGCAGCTTGGCACCGTCACGGCAAGGATGGGGACCAAGTTGCAGTTTCCCATTTATCTGCATGGATCCTGCTTCCTCAAGGATAACTCTGGGGTTGGGAGGAGAAAAAGGTGACGTGGGCTGTTGGTGGAGCAGGAGAAATCTGGTTTCAGCTGAGGATGACATCTTGGTCTGGTGTGGTCTGCGGTGGCTGGCCATCTGCGGAGACTCGGTGGCCTTTTCAGGAGCTCTCATGGGCGGAGAGGCCACGCAGGCTTCCCACAGCCAACCTCTTCCCCCTCGGCATGTGATTTACGGCAGATTGATTTTACAGCCTTGCATTGCGTTTGTGCCTAAAGAAGATTTAAAGGGAAAAAAAATTACCTAAGGAGGCCCAAAGAAACCCATCGGGGCCTGACTCCTGCCCTGGGGCTGTTTCTGATCCAGTTCAGATTAATTCTCTGATTGCTCTGAGTTTCGGTGGTCAGGAAAGCTGAGAAGGAGCAATCAAAGCTCACGCTCGCAGATGACTATGAGTGTCCGCGAGTGTCAGGGAGGAATTATCGCTTTCTGGCTTTGCAGAGCTGCCGTCTGCGTTGGCAGACACTGGGCTTAGCAGGGTGAAGGGCTGATGCACGTGGAAACGCTGGGCTTGGCCCTGCGCCGTGGGGTGCCTTTCCCATGGGTGACTGAGGAGCTCCCAAAGGCACATGGTGGGTTCCTCCCCACCCGAACTGCTTCAAGGAAAAGAGATGGTGATGATTAGGAACATACTGAATATTTTCACATCTAAGCTAAATGCTCTCATCCTGCGAGTCCCCAAATTCTGTTTGTACCGTTTCTGTGTGGGCACCTTGGTGAGCTCAACTTGCAGGGCTCGGGAAAGTGGCTCTGATGGCCTTGGCCATCCTTGGAAACAGCCTTCGGCTGTGGCAGGGTGCCGTGGGACCGCTGTGACGGGGGTGCGTGGTGCCACTGGTGTCGGTGGCATCAGGAATTGACAGCGGTTTGGATTTTTTTTTTTTGACTTGTGGATCCATAGGACCAGAAGCGCAAAGTCTGTTAGATAGATTACATGTGTATTAGTGCTGGGGGTTTTATAAGAACTTGTTTTGGTCACTGTTTTCAAACTTCTTAACGTTTTCAGGCCTGAAACTATGGGCTGAAAACCACTGTGATTTGGTGCCTGAAGGGTCCCCAGCGATGAACTCCGGGGATTAAAGATGCTGCTTGATTTGTGGCTGAGAACCTGGGGAGGGCGAGCGCTTTGGTCCCCAGGGATGTGGGAGCAGCAGGGCCAAACACTCTGCGCCGATGTGCGCTGTTATTCGAGTGGAGAATTTGGAAAGCTCAGAGTTATGAGCGATGGTTATGTTCTCACTTAATAAGGTGTTAACTGATGTTAGGCTCTCTTTGGAGAGTTAGGCTATGCGTGGAGGTTAACGGTTCCTGGCATTTTGTCTGCTATAAACGAGCTTTCAGAGCCGGGGAAAGAGTTACCGCACGCTCTCAGCGTGTGCGTTTTTTCTTTACCTAAGGAAAAGTAAGGAGGGGGAAGCCCGTTCGGTTTTGCCCCGGGATGCGGGAGCCCTCCGGCGGGGCCGGGCCGGGCCGAGCCGAGCCGGGCGGCGGTGCGGAGCGGCGGAGCGGCCGCTGGAGGGCAGGCGAGCCGTGCCGGAGCGGGCGGGCAGCGGCCGCCGGCCGGGGAAGCGCCGGGCAAACCCCGACAACCTGACCCCGGTGTAAATATCCCGCCGTGGGAGCGGTGCCGGGCTCATGGACCCGGGCGGGCGCGGCGCTGCCCTGCCGGGGCGGCGGCGGGGCCGGGGGCCGGCGGGGGCGGGTGCCCGGGGCTGGCAGGGCCCCGCTGCCGCCCGCCCGGGGCTCGCCGGGGACGGGACGCGCTCCTGCCCGCTCGGAGGTAAGAGCGCACCGGGCCGGGCCCCGCCGCCCCCCGCCTCGGCCGGGAGCGGGGCGCGGAGCGGCGCCGGCGCCGCCGGGGGCTTCTCCCCGGGCGTTCCGGGCGAGCGGCGGCCCTGCCCGCTCCGTCGGGCCGGGGAGGGCGCGGAGGGGGCCGGAGCGGCGCGGCCCCGCTCCCTCTTCCCCCTTTCTTTTCCCTTATTTCTTAAACCCAATTGCTCCCCTCCCGGCCGGGCCGCGCAGGCGGTGCCCGCCCCGCGGGGGCTGCCCGGGCGGGTCCCGCCTCCCGCTCCGCGCCCCGCGCCCCGCCGTGCCGCCCGCCCGCCCGCAGCGGGGCGCGGAGCGGGGCGCGGAGCGGAGCGGAGGCGCTGCGCGGGGCGCGGAGAGGCTTCATCCGCCCCGCGGGGCTGGCCCGGGGGGGCGGCGGGGGGGCACTTGCTGATGATCGGAAGTTACTGACAATAAGCACCTTCATCCCCCCCCAAAGGCGGAGAGAGAGAGGGAGAGGAGGAGGAGGAGAGACAGGGGGAGAGGAGAGCTGATGCCTAAGCGAGTCACTCGGAGGAGGCAAAGCGGGCGGTACCACAACTTCTCGGCGGCGCGGAGCGGCGCGGAGCGGCGCGGAGCGGAGCTCGCCGGCCGGATCGCTCCCATGTCAGGGCGGCGGTGGGGGACTGCACTCCGCTAGCGTGAAGCCACTGGCCTCCCCCCTCTCCTCGCCCAGCGATGTATTCACTGCTCTCAGCCTGCACTTGCCTGTAAGGATTATGGCATATTTTTTCGTATTTTTTATGATTTTTTTAAAAAATTTTTAAATCGTTTTTATTTTTTTTTAAAACTCTCGTTTTGGAGGCTCCGGTTGCATTTTCCTTGCAATCAGGTGGTAATCGGGACCCGAGCCTTTTTATAAGCAGAGCATTGCTCTGCGCCCTTTAAAAAATTGCAAACAAAAACAAAGCAAAAAAAAAAAAATCAACTTTAACCATTTTACCGCATCATTTGATCTTTTGTTGCTTTTTTTTTCTCCTCTCCAGATGTTTACATTTCCTGCTGCTGTGCTTTCAGGTACAGGTACGTGTCCTTTCTGTCCTCTTTCGCTTTTGGTTGTAAAATAGAAACAAAGGCGGCGTGCTGACCTCGGAGTGCCAGGCAGTTTTGGCTAGGGCTTTCACTTTTTTCCCTCTAGTTTTTATAGCCGTATTAAACCGATCGGCGCGCCAGATGCTGGAGTGTCACCGGCCCTGGAAAGCGGCTGCCCCTCTCGCCGAGCTCCTGCCCCTTGCCCGCTTGCGCAGGGCCGCCACAGGCGCTGCGGGCCCTCGGCCGCCCGCTGCGGGCCGGGGCGCGGGCGGGTGCGCCGGTAGCCCGCCGTAGCGGGATCCTCTGGAGCGCATTAGCCTGGCTAATGATGTGAGAGGGAGTGCTGGACTCTCCTCCTTGCACAATGTTGATTGATGCACTTGCCTTGGAAGAGCAGGCGCTCTCCTGCTCGCCCTCCTTTTTTTTTTTTACCCCCCCCTTTTTTTTTTTTCTTTCCCCTCCTAGGGAACTTACTCCCAAAAACTGATACTTTGAAAAACACGAGCTTTCCTAGCCAGGAGAAGGAGGCTGCGTGCTCCCTCCCCATTATTCAGTAGAAAGCCGTCCAAGTCAGATCCTGCCTTTGATCCTGCCTCGGCAGGAATGAAGCCGTTGGAGGAACACCCTGAGCGGCGAGGCTCTGCAGCCCCGGCGCCCGCGGGATGGGGATGGCGGCGGGGGTGCCGGGGTGGCCGCTGCCCCCCAACAGCCCCGGGGCCACGCACCTCCCTGGGATGGGGATTTCAGCTGGGCATCCCGGAGCAAACCCACCTGCGGGGCCGGGCAGAGCAGGTGCCCCTGACCCGGTGGCTCCAGCCCACCGTCCCGCTGGGGCTGGGGGCCACGCGTGCCACCCCCTCGGCCCCGCGCGCGGCTTTGGCCGCCATTGCACCTGCTCGCCCTCTCGCAGATACCCGGGGGCAGCGAGGGATGGTCCTGGATGAGCATAGCCGCAGCCTTGGAGGGGGCTCCGTCCCTCCGGCCAAGCTCAAACCCAAACCAGCCCCATCCCCTGCTCCCCCACCCCTCAAAAAAATCCCCCGTCGCGTTTTTTTTCCCATCCCCTCTGAAAACTGCAGCTCGAACCTAACGCCGACAGCCTCCCCTCGGCGGAGCAGCCTCCTCGTCAGGAGAGGATCCACAGCTGTAAATTACCCTGCGGTTGGAAGGCGTTTGCTGTATTTCTCCGGTGCGTTTTTTTTTTCAAGCCCGAGGAATAACAGGCTGCGCAGGGCTCGCAGCGACGGCACCCTTTGCAGCGGGGAGACATTTTTTTGCGCTTGTGCGGTAACTGAAGTTAATCAGCCCTCCAGCCCCCTCCCTCTCCCCCTCCCTTTGGTGCTTTTAGTGAATCAGAAAAAGTTTGGCTGGCTGCCTGGAAAGCACTTGCTAAAATCTGATCTCTTACTTCAGCAGCCTTAAAACTTGGGAAGTTATTGGCATTTATACAGTTGGAGCTTGCAGGCTTCCAAAGCAATAAAATAATAAAAAAAAAAAAAAAGCTTTGCGCTCTGGTGCTATTAGAACCATACTTGCTCCCTTTCGTGCTGATTTTGCGGGATTCGAGGCGGGGATTCGCTGCGGATGGGCGCTGCAGAGGTGTCCCGGGCCGCGGCCGGAGGGGCGGCGGATCTCGCTGGGTGTTACACCGAGAGGCGAGCTCTTTCGGCGATTAGCGTTGGGAGCCAAAACATTAGATTAGTCATACTCAAGGGCCTTCGAGTGAGTGTTTACAGTATTAATGGTAGATGAAAAGATGTGAATGCTGTAAGTTTTTATTGCCCATTTTGTTACACTTTCTTTCTGGATTTATTCACGGGATTACATGTTTTGAGCCTGAATGGGAGCGAGGGATTATAGGATTTCTTTTATAATGATCAGTTTGGATAGGAGTTAGCCTTTGGTGAACTGGAGTAAATTAATGCATCACTTAGGTTTAATATTTATTTAGGCTAAAGGAAGTTGTTTAGTTTTGCTTAAAGGGCTCTGTGTTGTATTGGGGAGATTTAAGAGCGCCTGAAATGGATTATATTCTAAGGCCGCCTTTCGCCCTCCCGTGCAAGCCATGATCAGCGGGTCGTCCCACGTGCTAGTCTGAGAATTACGCTCCTCTGCTGATGGCTGTTACCCTGTGGCTCTGCAGGCAAAGGTAAAAATCCCTCCAGCATGCCCTGGGGCTGGAGGCATTCTGGGGCAAAATGCTGCGGCTCGGCTATTTTGTAGCTTCTGTCAGTTACTCGTGTACAAAGACTGGGGTGCGTTGGCTGCAGCTGCCTGCAGTTAGGCGGTATGGTAGCCCAGATGCTGACTAAAAGCATCTCGTAGACCCCGAGCCCGCCTCCGCAGCCGCCTGTAGGTGACCCCGTCGGGTGTAGCATCACCCATGGGTGGGTTGTGGCGGCACCGGAGAGGCGTTCCCCAGCGCGGACCGTGGGGAGGTCGGAGGGACGGGAGCTTTCAGGAGCAGGATTTAGACTCCCGGACAGGTTGGCCTCCTGCAGGGCTTTGCCGTCGGGTGACATTTCCACTGAGGGACACCGGGGAATAGCGCGTGGCGGGTCGGAGGGGAGCGCCGCTGGAGCGCAGGCGATGGGTGCTGGCGGCTGCGCGCCGGCACGGCCATGAGAGCAGCCCCGTACCTCGCCGGGCTGCGAGGAGGACAGCTTGTTCTCCGGTCCCTTCCCCCGTGGCAGCAACATCCCCATCTTGTTTTCTTCTCTTGCATCTTGGGAATTTCCTCTGCTGCTTGGGGTTGCTGCAGTCCCGAAGGCAGCAGGGACGCTGGATATCCTTGGGGACACTGGAGAGATTAATTTATTTACGCAGGTTGTTCTTTGGGATGCCTTTTCACCGCTGGTTACTAAACTCTGCCTCTATCACTTATCTTTAGCACCCTTCAGTTTAATTCTCCTGCTGCCTTTTCACACTTCCAGGAGCGATTTGTCCTCCACGTGCTTTTTCCCTCTGTATGTCTCAGAGCGGTTTCGGATTTGGCTTTGGAGTCAGTCCCTGCTCTTCGCGCTGGCAAGAAACCCCAGGATCTCCTTGCGTGGATGGAGGGGATCTCCCGTGCTGTGCTGGCTCTGGCAGCCCCGGTGGCCCTTAGGACATCGGGGTTGGGGAAATGGGACCTCAGGAGCTCAGAGGTCCCCCTTTGCCAGGGCGGGTGGGAGCTGGAGGCAGCTTTGGTGTAGGCTGAGCAGTAGGATGCGAGGTTTTGGGTACTGCCCTGGTTTGCAAGAGCTTCCAGCTCTTCTGCCCCTGGGCCACCTCCAGCCCATCGTCGGCCAGAGTGTGGGGCAATGCCGGCACGGGCTGCCCCGGCCACGCCACAGAGCGGAGCCTGATGCTGCCTCAGCCTCTTCCCTGCCCTGATAAACCTCGGCGTGGTGTTCTACATGAAGTGCATCTGTCTTAGATTATGAAGAGGTCCCTGATAGGGCCAAATCCTTTGCTTTTATGGCTCTTACAGGTTAAGATCCAGCTTTGGATTCTGATCCAGAAGCAAGGAGGAGGTCAGAAGAGCGTGCAAGGAAGCACTGGGCTATTTTCACATCTGCTGGTGTTGTGTAAGAGGAAGGCTGCCGCGCGCCATGCCAATAGCAACTTCTGTTTCTCCTAAGCTCCTGTGCAGCGACAGACAGTTATTGTTTGGGGCTTTGTAAAGTGAGACACAGAGAAGTGTTGCTTCCACACGTTCAGTGAGCCAGATCCTGCGGTCTGGCGAAGCTGCGCGCAGCACATGTCGGAGGCGTGAGCCTGCTGAGCGGCTTCCTCCCCTCTCCCTGTCTGCTCCTCCGCAGCCGTCCTCCCCAGGGGCGGTCGGACGCGAGTGCCACCGAACGGTGCCGGGGACACTGTTGTGGACAAGCTGGAATGTGATCCTTGTCACAGCCCGCCCGGCTTGCCTTTGCCACAGGGCTCCTGGCCGCCCCTTCTGCGGGCATGAAACGGTGCTGGAGCCAAGGGTCCCTGCTCGCCCTGCCCTCGCCCTCCTGGCGGCAGCGCTGGTGGCCGGCACCGAAGGCAGGGTGCTGGACCGCGCGGCCCCAGCGGGGTTATTCTCATGTCTACCCTCCCTGCGGGTGGGCACCCACCTGCCCTCATCCTCCTTGGGTAGCACAAGCATCTGTCTTGAGATGGTGGCCAAGGTTGTGTGTGCTGCCAGGGACGGAGGGCATCGCTCTTGAAGCCCACGCTGTGGGATAGGGCAGGTGCTGCTTCGATGCGGCGTATCGCTCTGCTCCTTGCGGCAAAGCCCTGTGTGCCGAGACTCGGCAGGGGCCCGGCGCGCTGCGACTCCCAGCCTGGGAGATCCTGTGCTTGCCATCTCCGCTCAGCCTGGACCGGGACTGCCGAGTCCTCGGCACGGCGTCCCCATGCCAGCACCTGCCTCCTGCTCCGCGAGGGTGCCTGAGCCCCCTCGGGTGAAGGTAGCGCTCCTCCATGAAAACGTCTGAAGGGAGCTCTGCTTTCCAGCCTGGTCTCGCTGTGGTTCCTGCCGCGCTGCAGTACCCGCCTGAGCTGGCCCACCCTGCGCTCGTGCGGGGCTGCTAACGCACGGGTTGTAGAAGCGATGCTATGAAGGACAAAATATGGCAAAGGTGGTCTGGGAAAGGCTGGGAAGTTTTCTGTTGATTTTTCTGAGGGCAGCTGACTCTTAATTATTAGGCAGTGAGAAGACAAGAGAAACTGCATAAGCAAAGCCTGATTTAATTAGAGGAGGAGGAGCTCAGCGATGCTGATGAAGTGCATGACCCCATAACGGGCTGGAGTTGATGAGATGGTCCATGGCTCCGGGTCTGTGCTGCTGCTGGACTTGCGGCAGTGGATGTGGTGCCTGCTCGTGTGGCTCGGCTAGTCTGCGACCCGCAGAGGCAGGCGTTGGTTGCGTATTAAATCGTTCGTTCCTGTTTAAAACCCCCTTGCTCTCCAGGAAACGACCGTGCTGCTTGCCACAAGGGATTTTTATTCCCCGCTGCTGACTCATTGCACCAGTCTATGAAGTGTCATGTCCTGAAGCTGCCCCTCGTGCCCTGCTTCTGCCTCCCGGTCTTTGGAGAGCTCAGGCTCGTGGAGGAAGAGGAGACACGCTGGAGCAGTGGCCTGGGCCGGAGCAGGGAGGCCCGGCCCCACTGAACGGCAGCGGCCTGGGGCTTGTGCTGATGCACGCCCCGATTCTCCTGTGGGAGAAGTGAGACTGAGATTAGCATGGGGGGAGTGCAGATGTGGGTCTTGCTCCTACAGAGATTGGGGTACGCAGCCCGTGCCCCCCGCGGTGGCTGTCGGCTGCCTGCCCTGGGCACGTGCCACCTCTGCTTCCCACGGTCCCCAGCCCTTCAATGTGCTGGGACAGGTCCTCTGCCAGAAGACCCCTCAAACACATGTTTAGCAGAAAGATTTGCAAGACTAAGCTGGTTTCCAGATTCCCATCCCAGAGAGGCAGAAGCAAATGTGAACTTCAGCATTTGGGGGCTTGGCATTTTCTGGGTGCGTTGTGGCCATGGGCAGCAAAGCAGAGCTGCTGCTTGGGGGCTTCGATCCGCACACCTGCATGTGTTGCAGTTTGCCTTTTCAAAGCTCTAGAGATGTGCAGGATGCTTCAGAGAAACAGAGAAGGACTCGGGTGTTGTTGAGGAAAGCACGTAGAAGGGTACAGTAGGTGCGGGGTTCAGATTTCCCCTGTTGGAGATAGCTGCACGCATCATGGTTGTTGTATTTAATTTCTGTTTTGCTTTCCTTATTGCACCTGGCACGTCCAAGAGTGGATGGAGGCGAGCGATGCTGGGTTTGGAGCAGTGCTGGGTTTCACAGGAGGGATGCCCGCTCAAACCCTGCTTGTTTTTGCTTGTAGAGCAGCTTGGCCGTAGCGTACCGAGGCAGGAAAGAAAAGAGCGGAACGGGCAAAGGGTGAGGCTTCCCAAGCCCTGCGGGTGCATTTGGGATGTGGTGATGCAGCCGGTGGCGGGTCCTGTGGCGAGGGGGAGGCGGAGGTGACCGCCGAGGGCTTCTGGGGGCTCAGGTAAGATGAACAGCATCGGGGGGACTCGGGTGGCCACTCAGAATATTTGATTTTGCTGTAAGCTGAGAGCGTCAAGCTGGTCAGCTGGGCGAGTCAATATCTCCCTCTGCTGCAGGAGTCTGAGCTCAAGAGAAAGACTCCCCTGGGGCTGAAAATAATTTTTTTTGGATCTATAAAGCTACTTCCCGGATCCTTGGGAGCATTTTTATGGGTTTCTTCCTTTCCTGAGGAGCTGGGAAAACCCCTGTTGCGCTCTCTCCTCTCCTCCTTCCACCCTTGCTGAGCAATAGCTGCTCTCGCTTTGATTTTCCCCAGATATGGACACTTTAGATATCAGTTGTGATAAGAGCAGGTGAAAAATGTGTTCAGGGAACAGCGTGATTTAAAAAGAGAAAAAAAAGGAGTGGCTGCTCTTGGTGCCCGGGCAGGGGTATGTGAGGATGGATACCTCTCCAGGGCCTTTGCCTAGGGTCTCTGCAAACTGCTCGGGTCCTGGGAAGGCTGGGGTGGGTCACGCCACGCGTGCTGGGGGATGGAAGCCTTGGGCACGGGGGGGCACCTAAGCACCCTCCTGCCTGGGAGCCCAGCGCACAGCCCCGACGGGGCTGGCAGGCAGGAGCCCCCAGGATGCTTTGGGGAGAGGTGCTCCGCTGCAAAGCGTGACCTTCCCCTGCTCTGCTGCTGAGACCAGGGCGGCTTCCATGTGGGAATCTGTGGCCCTGACAGGTCCAAACCTTTTTTTTTTTTCCTTTCTTGGATTTTTGTGTTTCGATCACCCGCTGTGCCATAACAGCAGGTACAACCAGAAATTCTGCAGAGCTGTGCGTTACGCTGCCTACCTGGTATGTCGCTTCTGTGTCTGGTACCTCTCCAGATGTCCATGGAGGATTAGGCATCCAGCGAAGCAGCTGGAGGGAAAGTAAGAAAAACAACAAAAAAAAATCGAAATAGAAAAGACTGTCTGGCTCTGCCAAAGTATTTTCCTATTGGCATTCAGCAGCCTCGCCATAGCATGAAGAGAAAGAAAGGGGAACAGAGAGAGGAAGGAGGAGGCTTAGCCTGTCATGGTCTGCGTGTTTCCCTTTGTGCGAGCTCCTCGCCGCGCCGGGGGCTGCGGTGGGTGGGAGCCGACGTGCCAATCTTCCCCGCTTGGCCAGGGGCAGGCTGCGGGGTTCGTGCCCCCGGCGCCGGGCTCGCCGGCTTGCTTCAGCATGGGGCTGGGCTCCCCGGGCAGCGCTTTGACACCTCCCTGCCTGTTTTGCCCGCACAAACAGCTGGATTTCAAGCTAAACCACAGGGCAGTGTTTTCCACGTAGCGACAGCACATCCTCCCCCGGCACAGCACCGTGCTCTTTGCCAAACTCCACTTACACCCTGCTCGCTGCACGCATTTGCTTTTTCATGAGGTTATCTGCTTTATTCTGCTGCAGCCAGCGGAAAAGAGGTCGTGCTGCCGGGAATAAAACGCCTTTAATATACTGACCTTAGAGTGCAATAACAGCGTCTAACAGCATCCTCCTGCATATAGCTCCTGTCCCAGTGTGGTGCTGCTCCTGCTGCTTGGCTGTAGCTGAGTGCGTGCCCGTCGAGCCCGCTGGCGATGCCGACGGAGGTGAACTTTGCTTTGGAGGCAAGCTGGGAGGAAAGGGGGAAGATCTGAGGCTGCGGTGTTGTGCAATCACAGCTCCTGCCTCGGTGGGCAGTTGAAACGGGATAAAAAAGCGGGGAACAGTCCGGCAGGTCCTGCTCACCGCCATATGGGTGGTAATGATGGGAGATGAGGCAGAGCCCGGCCCTTGGGCTCGCCCCACACCCAGATGGAAGGTGAGACAGTGCTTTCTGGGGTTCATTGGGGCAACCTGGGGGTGCCGGGGCTTGCCCCGGGCGGAGGCAGAGCCCCAAGCAATGGCCAGGCCGAGGGGCAGGATCCTGCAGACGGCGGGGGGACGGCACTGAGGGGAAGCAGCGTGGCCAGGGGCCAGGTGTGCCCCCGGAGTCCTCTGTTAATGTTTTATAATCCAAATCACGGTGAGATTGATGAATGCTAAACCTTGGTGAAGGTCCCAGGGAACTGCATATTGCATGGATACAAATACCAGAATGCAGCAATTAATTAAAAACGGATTGCTCTTCCTACAAGGTATCTCCAGCACTCCTTATTCCTCCCAGTTCCTTTTTCTCCTGCTGTATATTTCAAATCCCTTTCTTTCCTGCTGAAATACTATCTTTGGCATCATTTTTAAGGACAGCTTGTTAAAAAGCTGTTGTATCTTTTGGAATACCCTGAGCTACTCTTCTGCAGAAATCCAGAATTAACAGAAAAATGCAAGGAGCAGTGGCGAGCTTGGTAGATAACTGGGCTTGCAGCGTGCGTGCTGGGTGACCGCGGGCATGGCTGGTGGGATGTGAAGCCCTGGGAATATAAATTAGAAAATGGGATGAAGGACAATATTGATAGAAGAGCATTTTGCTGCTTCTTTATTGCTATTAATGCATTTGAAGAGAGGGGCGGTCTGGTCACCCCGGTCCCACCTGCGGGCGAGGGAACCCGTGCGATCGCAGCGATTGCTGCGATCGCACGAGTTCCCTCGCCCGCAGGTGGGACCGGGGTCACCTCCTTCCCTGCAAACCCTGGGCAATCCGCTAACCGTGCCGCTCCTTGGGCTTCTTCTGTTGAATTGTCAGCTATGAGCCTGAACAGATACTAACATTTATTTTCTCAAGTTGGATTCAAACCATAGGCAGAATTTGACTCAGTTGTACAAACCAACGAGTGGGGTGCGTGCTTCCATCCGTGATTTCCAACTATAAAATGAAAGCTGATTTTGACCCCCGTAAGCTGCCAAGCCTTAAGGTTACAATCCTGTATGAGTAGCGTCAGTCCCTCAATGTGAGGCTGTACTGTAAGACTGCACGGTGCAGTGCGGTATTGATTATCTGTAAAATAAATTATGATGTATGTAGTGCAGGTTTCTGACCCCGTGGTCGCGACCTTGCGGTGATTGGGGAGACTTCCGACCAGCTGAGATCAGAATAGCAAACAGCCCCCCAGCAATCAATAGAGAAACCAGCAGGTCTGGTCGTTGGGGCCTTTTACAGGAATAATGTTTGATGCCGCGTACATGCAGCGTTTTTATCCTGGGGAGCAGGCAGTTCTTCTACAAACTTCACCTAAAATTAGATGTCAAACTCCGTGTTGGGTGTTCTGCTGTGCGACAAGCCAGCCTAACGACGGGGCAATCGGGGATGGAAAACTTTGCAGTGCAAAAGGGAACGCGTGCATTTCTACGTCGGGGTTTTCCATGATCAGCAAAGCTGGTACCGCTCAGGTTGGAAGGGAGGAGTGAGGGCAGCTCTGCCCGCCAGCGCTGGCCAGCCCCAGCCGCGGTCTGTGGGACAGGCACGGAGGGTCCGCCCTGGTTATATTGTGTATTTATTTTGTGAGTTTAAAGTAGCATTGGGAGAGAGCTCTTCTGACCCGCAAGCCAAACTGACCCATTTGTGGCAAAATTGGTACTTAGATTGCAGGGCTGAATTTTGAGAGATGTGCAGATGCCTGCAGATGTGGACGCGGTGAAGGAGGTACCCGCTGCAGTGCTTTGCTGGGGTTGCCCCCCTAACCTGGGTTGGTGCAGCCGAGCCACCAAAGCACTGGCAAGGTGGGGGACGGGAGCGGGCTGCCCCCGAGGCACCCCACAGCATTGTCCTCGCTCCTGGCCCCGCTGGCGTGAGCATCGCGGCGGTGCCTCCGGCTCCTGGGTCGGCCGGGCTGCCTTCGCTGGTTTGGAGAGGGAGCAAATAAATGGGAACAGTCTGCCAGAGGGGCAGAGGGCTTGCTTTTGTGCTGTTTGTGTTGAAAGAGTAGGTGATATGAATTTAATTGCTGTTTGAATTTAGCAAACAAGAAAATGGAATTTATTTGCGCAGTTCTCATTTCTTTCTGGGAGCCTGATTTCCCCAGTGTGCGCCATCACCGTGTGTGCCAAGAAGCTGAACAACACGAGGTTAAGTTGTGGGCTTTCACTTCTAAAGAAAATCTGTGCTAACTCTGACACCTGGCCAGCAAGGCTGAGCTCGCAAAGCTGCTGTGTTAGCTGGGCGGCGGGCCCGGGGAGGTGGGGAGCTATAGGCATTCCCAGACCAAATGGGAGCTATAGGCATTCCCAGACCAAACGGGGAACTGTTCGTGCTGTTTCATTGGCACTGTTTGTGTGCCGGGTGCCTGCGGGGCTGTGGCCCGCTCCTGCAGGCCCCCTTGCAGAAGGATGCTCAGAGAGCAGGGGGACAGGGATGTCTGGACCGAGGCACGGTGCTGTACAGCATCCTGGTGGTTCAAAGAAAGGGCTGTTGGGGAATCTCCAGCTTCACGTGATAAGGTCTTCTTTCCGTGTTTGCCCACGGCTGGCCTGAATTTCCCCCCAGCAGCATTTTTTCCCACTGCTGGTGGCTGGTAGTGGATGCAGCAAGGCACGTTGGGCTCTCCTTGGTACCCGCAAGCTGTGCAGGGATGCAGCAGCCCAAACCTCGGAAGGTGCCTTAGTGATTGTAATGCCTCTGTTTTCCCCTATTTAAAATGTTTCAAAAAGGATTTATTTTCCAAAACTCTTGAGAATTGTTCCCTGAAAATGGGAAACCTGCAATCTAAATTAATTAAAACTGAATGAAACTTTTCCTTAACTCAACAAAGCAGAAAGATGATAAATCCTATTTGTCTGGCATTTGCAGTGTAAAGATTTCCATGCAGGAGCACAGCTAATAGAGATGAGTACAAATCTTCTATTAGAAAACAAACCGTGCTTTTCATTTTTGGCCCTAGGCTCACGTTTGTTAGATCTGATCCTGAAGGCAGATTGACAGTTTGGTTTGGATTAAATTCAGCCCATGGTTTATGCCATGCTTTTGATAAGGCTCAATATTAATCTGATTCTTTTTTTGTGCGGTCTTTAGTACATGAGCAGCAGAATTGTCCATTCCTAGGAATATTTTCGCAGTGAAACCATTGAGGAGTTTATTTCTGGAGGGAAGATGAAATTACTGATTTTAAAAACTCTCAAGATCCCAAGTAAAGTTGAAATCCATTAACTGCAGGCAGTAAGCTTGACATGACCTGGGCAGGTTTCGAGCTATTTTATTAACTGATATAAAGCGCATTTTCCTTAAATATCTTTGGAAAGGCAGCAGAGGAGGAGACTGGCTCACGCAGAGGGACCAGAGCAGGTTCCTGTGCTTTTACCACCAGCATCAGCTCCCAGTTCTGGTTAGCTGGGAATGGAGATCGGCACCGTTTGCACCTGTACGTGGTTGTGAGCTTGTGTTCCTTCACAGGAATAACGGGCATTGCCACTGTCCGCTGGTTCCCTGACCGACCTCCTGCGGTATGTCCCAAAGGTGGGCTTTTAGCTACACTGGCCCATTAGGTACAGATAGTTATTTGTGTAGTATTATTCTGTTTATAAATGGGCTTCACTTTCCAAAGCTGGTGTCTTTTGTCATTGCTCTGTTCCCTAGAAAGAAAGCGAGGAAAAAAGGTAGAAGAACTGGGAATGGGGAGGACCGAAGGAGAAGAGGCAGAGGAGGAATTGCTTGTCGCCTTTGAACTCTGTGGCTCAGCACTTGTGTGCCTGGAAACCCCGCTGCAAAGCTTTGTGTCTGTCCTCGCTGTAGGATGCAGCGATCTCTTGTGGCTAATTTTGGGGCCACCTCCACCTCTGATGCAAGCATGGCAACTTGCAAATGTGGTTATTTTATCAGGGGTGAAGTTGATCCCAAAGCTTGTCTTCGGTGCTTGAAGATAACCAGTGCTGGCAGGACCTGTCAGTTGGTTGTACGGTACTGGAACCAGGCACTGGAAAAGCTCTGACTTCACAGTGATGCTGAAAGCAACTGAGATCCTTATCCCAACTATATATTAACTTCCTAAAAAACAAAATGAATGGAGCTGGAGATGAACATGGCCTGGGTCTGCATTCATTTGAAGCTGCCTCCAGCAGCGAGGTGCACCCAGCGAGGCGCTTAGGTGATCTCTCTTCTGAGTGATGGAGCTCCTGGGGCACGTGTCTCGGGGTGAAGTCCTTCTTTCTCAGCAAGACGGTGCGAGTTCCCTGTATCCATCCGTGTTGGGTGAGCCCGAGATCTCCAGCCTCGAACGGAAAATGTGTGTTTGCACAATTAGCGTGGCCCCTTCCTTCCCTGGGAGCAGAATGGTTTATTGATTTCCTTGGCCCGCTCACCCCCACCTATTCAGCAATAATGACCCTTCCACCCCAACTCTAAATCATCCCAGCCTGCCTCGCCCGTAAGCCCTCTAATCTTTTTGGGTTGTTGTTGGTATTTATGCTCGTGGAGGTTTATGATCTGTCGGCGCTGGCTGCTGAAATGCTTTATTTATCCATACGCTGGGCCACACAGGGAGCGTCCTTATTCTGGTATCATGTTCAGGATGCTGTAGTTAAGGTTTGTGTCAGCACTTCCATGCACAGACCTTGTTATTCAGGGGTTTTGCAACTCCGTGGAAAAGAAAACCAGCGACCTGGCACAGCGAGGGGAGGCTCAGAGGCACACATGAAAGCACAACAACCCACTGCCCATTTAGGGATTATTAGATGGGCAACTTCTTTCCTCGAGGAAAATAGCCAAAAACATCCTCCTCCTTTGGTTCGATTTTGTAAAAAGAAAACCCTCTTTTGTGTGCTTGTATTGGTGTCGGATGGGGAAAACACACTGAGTTAGGACACAGGCTGGAATCCTCTCCGGATACTTAAAAAATAAACATCCAGCTGATGCGGAACAAAACTGCCTTCTCCTCTGAACAACTCGTGTGCTGCCGAGGGTGGAGGGCTTGGGGAAGGCAGCGGCTGCTCCCTGCCGCCTCGCTTTGCCCAGCCCCGTGGCCGGCAGGCTCGGCACCGCAGCCCTCCGAACAGTAGGCGACGGGGTATATAAATGTGATTTATTGCCCTGTTAGCGCAGGAGCTTGTGGGCTTATAAATTACTTGGAGATTTCTCGATAATAGAGGGAGTGTGGTATAAACAGGAGAGATAATAGGGCTTGAGCATGTATTTCAAAGAACTTTTGGGGAAGGAGAAGTTTCGTGGCTGTTGGCAGGTACGGGGTGATGGCTGGCTGTGGTGGAGGAAGAGCCTTTACGGACCAACCCAGCTGGGATATTTTTTTATTACTTCCTCTTAATGGCTGATGGATTTTTTGGGCGCTCCATGGAGCAGCCTGGAGTGGAGCTGATAATTCAGAGCGAACATGCTCGCGGAACCCGTTAGCCCAAGACAGCAGGCTGGGGTTTGCATCGGGAGTGACTTGTTTAAGCAGAATTGATCAGCCACTTGTGTCCGCAGGCAGGAGCAGGCAGTGATGAAACACCCTCCGGCTTCCTCAGAAAGGGGACACTGGGGCAGCAGGGTTTTTATAAAGGGAAACCGGGAGCACCAAATAGATGCTCGGCCCTTTTCTTAGCAGGTACCGAGCTGGCATGAATGGCAACCCTAAATTATGACCCCAAAGCCATTTTTCTCATCTCCACGATGGTGCCGGCAGGTCCTGCAGCACATCACCACGTGTAGCCGAGGGGACGCTGCCACCGCGCCCGGCAGCGTGCAGCAGGCTGAGAGCAGCAGTGACGGTACAGAAGCATCGTTTTGGGGAGGGCATTAGTGAATTGGGAGGTGCAGGAATACCTCTCCTCAAACATGCCTTCGGGCTGGGTCCGGGGGATGCCCAGCTTCGGCTCTTACCTCCCTCTCAGTCCTCGGCTTGCTGACCACCTTTGGCAGTGCACGGGGGGAAAGGGCTGGCAGCTTCTCTGCAGGCTTGCAAGAGCGCTGGGCTTGACGAGGAGCATCTTGGGTGCTGACACTGAAAGAAGTGGTTCCCATCTCTTCTGTTTTCCCTTGAAGCTTTTGGAGCGGGCCATGCGTTTTGTTCACTGACCGTGAACTTCTAAGCCATTTTTGAACACCTTGGTCTTACATTGGGGATGTTTTCGGTGTGAAATCCTGCTTTGCTGATTGCTCCTGGGAGCTCTGCAGCGTGTTACTGTGCGCCATCTCAGACCGTGGTTTCAGGTAGGGCCACCCTGGAGAAATGACAGAAAATGGAAAAGGTTGTTGTTAATGATGACTTTAATTGAGTTTTGCTAAATAAAAGTGGGTCTTCGCAGGTAAGTTGATTTGAAGAGATTTATTCAAAGTAAGTAGCACATTTTCAAATGGAAGTTGGTTCTGTCCACCTCCGACATCAGCAGGGCTCCCGTGGTGATGTATTTGGGGTTCAGAGGACATCCAGAGAGCTCCATTGTGCCTTACAGTTCATGAAATAGGTTTTGCAAGGCAAGCAAAGCGTAAAGCAAGATCAAAGAAAATATCTCCCTTGCAGAAATGAAGGAAATTTTGCATCTTATTTTTCAAATAAGCGAATTACTGATCAAAATCATCTCTGGAAAGCCCTGTTCCAGAAATAGCTTGCAAGACTTTTGTAGATAAAGGTGTTTCTCACATGCATGGGAAGAGAACTGTGCAGGGACAACTCTAATATTGCAGGTGCTTGGTCATGGTAACTTGGGGAGAAGAAAAGGAAACTTGTCAGCAATGTGTTGGCAAAGTGTGCAACTGAAATGGGGAAAAACTGTTTGAAGGACAAGGGGGTGCTCATCTCCATGGCTGTGATTTCACAAATTGTCGTTTATTTTTAGGCAATTTGCTGGCCTATTCCACTTTTCACCCTGACTGCTCTTTCTCAACACTGTTACCCTGGGACCTTGCCTTTAACAAGTCCCAGTGGGTTCAGAGAGCTCCAGTGGCTTGTTCCTGGGAGCTGGTCTTGGTTGTGCTGTGCTCTTGTCCCAGTTCCCTGCTCTCTCCTGGTTAGGAGCCTCCGATGTCATTTCCAAACCTAAGCCTTCCTTGTGGTACAGCAGCACTGGGCATCTCTGGGCCCCTGCATGAACAGGGCAGAGGAATCTTACGTCCCCTCTGTCCCCTTTCTGTGAATGTTGGGTTTTGACACAGCTGCGTACTTTGCTTTTTAAAAAGCAAGGGTTGTGCTCCTGGCTCTTCCAACAGTATCCAAGTCAGGGCTGGTCTGATGATAGTCTCTTTGGATATGGTGGGTGAAGTCCAAGGACAGAGAATATGTCATGACATATTGCCAGCATCACTGACAGGTGGCAACTGGAAGGAGAAAAGGAAATGCCCAGTGGTGGTTGGCATTTTATTGGGTTTTTAGACCTGAGGAGAAGTCGCTGTCTCTGTGAAGCATAGCTTGAAGTTTGCAGAGATCTTCTTCGCATACAACTCCTTTTCCTGTTTTGACATTAAAAGCTTTGGATCAGCCTGGCAGTTGGGGAAGGGCAGGTCCACAGTGAGCCCTCGTAATGCTGCCAGGCGTCAGCCACATTCAGCAGCACCAGCCCTGCTGTCACAGGCTTTATTTCATCGGGTCAGGATGGAGAGTCCGGAGCGGCTGTCCCCCACACTGGGCATCCCCGTCGGGTGTTGTAATTAGGCTCTGAAAGAGAGATCAGCCCAGAGAGGCAGGACTTCTCTCCCTCAATAACTAATATTAGCAGGCTGGTGTTCAGGAGACATGTAACCATGGAGGCTGCTGTGCATTTACCAGTTTCCAGTGATGTTTTGGTAGTTTCCACAACATGGATTTGATACTTGTCCTGAACCTGCAAACATCTCCCTTCAGACTGGTGCTGTTGGAGATGGTGGGAATAAAGAAGATGCTCAGCTGAATGACAGAGAAGACAAATGTTAAATGTAGGAGGGGAGGGTGCAAGCTTCCTTGCAAGCTTCCTTTCCTGTCTGAAACACCTAATGTCAGCCAGTCCTAAAAGCAGGCATGAAAAAAATTGGAGGGAGGCTAGTGGGAATGAACGGAAAGCAGAAGTGAGGTATCAGCAGCACAAACATTCCCAGAGGAATGACTCCTGCAATTTCAGTAAATCCCCCGATTGGCCTCCAGTTATTGTTAGATGGATTAACCTCCCTGTCCTTGGTCACAACCATTTTCTTATATCGCAGCACTGTGTGGAGGCTGCCAAAGCATCGGATGAGTGAGCAGTGATGCCTGAGAGGTCCCTTTCCCCTTGGCACCTTCCCGTGTAGGGTCAAGAGGTGTTATCTTGCCAGAATAAGCAGGAACGGGACCGGTTGGAGCTTAGTAAAAGGATTCCAGAGAGGAAACTTGGTAGAGGAAAAGTGGCACGGGATAATTCAATAGGGTCTCCAGGCATCTCTGCTGAATCAGCTGTGTGCTTTTGGAGAAGCCACCTTGCACGTGACATCAGTGCTCGGGAGCTACTGTCCAGGGAGATGGGTGTTAGCCACACCTCGATTTTCTTTGCAAATGCAATGGAAAAAGGTGTTTTGGAAATCCTGCCCTGAACTCGTGTGTGCTGCTCGGCAGTTGCCATGTTTTACCCTAGAGGGAGTTGCTTTTCTGCAGTGGGAGCAGGAATCTGTGTGTTCTCTGGACGATGTCAGGGGACCGGGATGAAAGGAGCTACCGGGGTAAACATCAGATCGCTGCTGCAGTGCTGCCACTGCAAATGTTTACTTCTTTTATGGTGAGATTGGTCTCTGGTGATCTTCTGTCTCCTTCTGACGGTGGTGTTCTCCCAAGTATTGCTTGGGTTTCCCATGTCTTGTGCTTTTGCTCCTGTTTTTGTGGAGGTCCCAGCTGGGCTGGTATCGAGCAGAAGAGCCAGAGATGTCACCTTGGACCTGATGGGCCCGTGCTTTAAACTGGCATTGTAAGTCCTAGGGGCGAATGACTCTGCCTGTTCCAGGGTTTGGAAAACCCCTGACCGGTTTCAGGGGAGTGGGCTTGAGGTATCTGCTCTGCCCTACTGCCCTGGCCAAACGGGTCTGCAGCTGGAGCATCTGCCCCGGGAGGAGGTTGCTGCTGATGGAGGGAAGGAGAGAAAAGGTCAGGAGTGCTTTGAACCTGGCAGGTTTTTCAGTAATTGGGCTCAGGTCTCGTTTGAAGAGACGAACAAATTGCTGGTAAGTATTTTTAGTGGGGTGCCTGCAGCTTTTGTCCCAGGAGCACCCCGCTGGGAGGACTGCCCTGGTCTCCACTGCAACCCAACCGGCGTGGCCAAGCTGGGCTCCTCCAGCGCTGTGTGTGAAAGGGGGCAAGGAGCCGAGGGCGACGGGTACAAACCGCGTGCTCGTCCGGCAGCACCCTGGGGATGAGGGGCGATAGGGGAGGGGCAGTCCCTCACCCTTGTTTCTCACCTTTGCAGAGCTCCCTGCGCTTTCTGCAGTTGTTCGGGAGCAAGCTGGCTGCTGCTGCTGGTCTGCCTCAAAAGGGACCTCCTCCGCAGCTTGCTGGGCGGGTGATGCATGCTCAGACGCGGGTTACTGTGCTGCTGCCTTGTTGGGGACCGGGTTTGCTCTTCATGTGTTTTGGGCTGGAGAGACTTTACGGGTTCCTCTCAACGTTTTGTTTCTTGAATGCCTGTTTCAACTGCTCAAAAACACTAATAGACAACTATTTGCGACGGTTTGAATTGCTAAATGGTTTTAATTCCTGCATATCAGGACAGTTTAGTTCAGCAGGAGTATTTTCTTCATAAAGAAAAGAAACTTTTTTTTTTTGTTAAGATAGCGAAGGCAGTTGTAGCAAGTCAAGCTCTCTGAATCCAGCTGCTGGCTTTGTGAATCCATGATCTCACAGGGTTGGTTGGGGCTGTTCTGCAAAGCCGTGTTGCAGTTCTCTTTGCAGCAATACCCGTGCCACGAGGAGGGACACAGGCATGAAACCACTTCTGAAAAATATTTACGTCCTGGTGCTAGCAGTGAGGAGCGGTGGCAGCAGCACAGAGCCGTGCGGGGATCCTGGGTCATGCATGGCCCATGCAAAGCCTGAAGGACATTGCCACCAGTCAGCAGAGCATGTGGGGAATTAATGAATATTGAAACTTCCCCCCGAGCAGAGAGTGCACCCCTTGGGAGGCATGGCGGGAAAGGGGGAATTGTTTTGGGCTTTGTTTTGCCCTCATTGAACTTGACGGTGTTGGAAATACCTGTGGTGAGGTGGCAAGGATGGGAGCTTGGCTCTTCCCCAGCAAAACCAGCTGGGGAGAAATCACAGTAGGAAATTTCAGTCGTAAAGGGGAATATTTTGGAAAGCTTAGGCTTGGGGAAGCAGTGATTTTTGCAGATCGGGACTGTTGTGAAGGCTGTTGTAGTGTAACACATCCTCCAGAGCTGATCCTGTCTTCTCTCCATGGGTTGTGTGTCTCAGGGTGGGTTTGATCTGCATGGTAGGACGTGTCCAGAGCAATATATGTGCAGTGAGGTCTCAGTCCTGGGGAGGTGCGAGGGTTTCTGCTGGCACCAAGGTTTGGGTTGTTGTGATCATACACTGTCCAGGTCCAGGCCGTGTAGTTACAAGGCAGTGCTGTTCAGGCAATATTTGGCACCAAAGGGGACGAGACCTGAGCGGGTGCCTGGAGTGGGAAATGGCAGGTGGGGCAGTGCCTGGAGGGGACGTGGGGGCTTCACCCTGTCCCTGGATGGCTCTGCCAAGGTCTAAGGTGAGTGGCAGAGCTAAATAAACAGTTGGGTATAGTAGTCCAGCTTATTCCTATGTTTCTTCCAGTAAAAACCAAAAGATTAGTGCAGTAGTAAATGAGAATGTTGTACTTTTTGGAAAACGAGGTGCTGAACATGGGAACAAATTTGGAGCTCTGAAACCCAGCCTATCCAGCTTCTGTCTGGTGAGTTCAACAGCAACAGCGTTAACCCTTGCAACTTCATGCAGCTGAGGCTGCACAGAGATGCCCCATGGAAGCCTGAGGCGACCTTGTAAAACCACCATGGAAATTTAATGTATTTCAGTAAGCAAGGGAGGAATCTGTTGAGCTGTTTGTTTGGTTTTAAAAAAATATCCTCTATTTTTTCCCCTACTTATCTTTTTGAAACTCCCATTCTTATTATTCTGGAATCATCACCCTATTTCCTGAAAATATAGTTTCACTAAGATGCAGTTGGATTTTTTAAAATGGAAAAGCAGTGGATCTTGTGGGACAGAGTTGTAGCACTCGAGCAAAGCTAAACTGCTTTGCACCTGCATGGACCCTAACTCTCCCTGCATCAGTGTCTCTTCCTGAGACAAAATCACGGGGATAAATGACAACTTTGAGTCGAGATTGCTGAGATTGCTTTCAACTGGTATCACAGATGTCCTGCGAGACCACAGGACATTTTAAAGCTCTGTTGTGATCTTGTGTCCCAGTTTGGGAACCCCATAAAGGACAACCAGAGTTACTTGACAAATGTGCATTTCAGTGTGTCCACCTGCTGCATGGAGGATCTCAGTTTTCCCCTTGAGACCTCGGTCGACTGTCGGTTGGCCAACGCTCGGAGCTGCAGAACCAAGCACCTGCAGATCCCTTTGGGTACGCAGGGACCTGCAGTGACCCTTCGAAATCATCCTGGGGGAGATGAGGTGCCAAAGCTGGAGTGGTCACATCTGCGTGGCATGGGGTGGCTTCGGGTCGGACCTTCCTTCCAGTGCCGACCTCCCTCTCAAGCCCTGGGCAGCGGCTTTGGAAGGCAACGTTTTGCCAGTCGCAGTGGAAGTCAGAAGGACCACCCAGTTCTGATAAGGGCAATTTAGAAAGGAAGGGGAAGATTGTGAAAAGAGGGGCAAAGGGGCACAAAGGGAAGGGGAAAAAAAAAAACCCACCACTGAACAAAAATGAAGATCAAGACCGCTGTTAAACACACTGCCTGCGAGGGAGGTCTCCACCGTGCCTTTTCTAATCTAGAGCCAGCAAGGATTGTATTAACAGCTTCAACGCAATGGAACAAATTAATCCCTGATGTAATTGAAATCGGTGAGGTCTCACAATAGGTGAGTTTGACCCAGTGGGATAGAAATAGAACAAGTATTGGAATGAAGGAGTGAAATGAAGTCACACTGTTCAGCCATTGGTATTTCATTCCTAGAAACAAAGGCCAGACAAATGCAGAGAATACATGGCTCTGCTGGGCATGGTTGAAAGCTGCTCAATAATATCAAGCTTTGAAGGGATATTTCTGTGTGGAGAGGAAGTATATAGCACAGATATAACAAGCATTAAAAAGAAAGACAAAGAAAGAAAGGAAGAAAGAAAAAGCCCTGCTTGCTCGTTGCCTGATTGATAGCTGTGGTAAAATAATACCAGCCCTGAATTAAAAAAAAAAGATATATCACAGCTGGAGAAAAATAAGAAAAAGAATTAAGGTCTGAATTGTATTTCCAGAGAATCAAAACTGTCACGAGCTCGTGGCGAGAGGCAGCGTCCTGCAGATAGCCCTGCAGCTCAGATGCATGGGGTTGGTTTGCTTTGGTTAGCATAAGTAGCAGGAACTGGTCCCACTGGGAAAGAGGTGCCTTTTGGTGCTGGGAGGTGGCTTGGTCTTGGCCCCTTCGGTGCTGCTGCACCACGACACGACGCAGGCTCCTGCGGGGGGCAAGGTGGACGCTGGAGGGGTGGGCTCCCTCTTGCAGGCTGCTGAGCTGCTGTTGCTCATGGTAATTCTATTAATAATGTGACTTGGGGGCTGCAGCCTGGTTGTGAATCGGTGAGAGCAGGCGGGAGGTGGAGATGTGGAGCACGGGGGTGTTGGAGCCTGTTTAAGAGAGCTGCACTGCAGCACTTCAGCAGCACTCTCGTGCTGGGCTCTGCACCGGCAGGCAGCGCTGGCTGGAGGGCCTTCCCTTCTGCCGGTTGCACGTGAGTACGGCTGGGGTTTTAAAAGTCATTAATCAAGGCTGAAACCCTGCTCTTCCCCAGACTGAACCGTTTCCCAGGGTGGAACAAGTTTAAAATGTCACCATCTCACAAATGGTGCGTTTGCACAGTTCTGGCTAAGGCTCACTCCATCATCAAAAGGAGAAATTTGGTTTTCTCGAAGGCGGCATCATCTTTCTCTAGAAAATGGCCAAATACTGACTGATGGGCCATAAAACATTCGTTTCCTCAAACTCTCTCAGGTTCCAGTTTTTGGCACTCCCTCCCGCCTTCCTCGTGGTTTCGTACCGGGCTCAGTAACGCTGTTGTCTGCCATCCGAGGGCCAATGGGCACGTTGCTTTAGGGGAGCTGGATAGCAGTGGTACACGGCTTGGAAAGCTGGCGGGATCTCGGGGAGATGCTGGGGAGTTTTAGCGATAGCCATATTTCTCAGGGGCTGTGTGTTTCGGAGAGAACGAAGGTCTGACGCTGCCTGAGGAGGTTTAATGTATGGCCTCTCTGAATGCGGCAGGCAGCTCTCCGGAGAAAAGGAGGCTCTGCTTGCAGAGCAGCTTTTGGATCCAAGTATGTGTCACCTCACTGAGCCGTATGTCCCCTCTTCCAAGCCCTGGAAACTTCTTCTCTTTGGGTCTTGTTTAACATTTCTGAAATCCAAAGGGACGGGCAGGCTCGACCCTCTCGTCACCCCGTTTCCTCCTCCTTTCCAGCTCCGTCCCTACATGCACTTCACTTAGAGCGCATTAAACAAAGAGCAAACATCATTGAATTTCACGTACTGCAGCAACTGGAAAGCACTCAAGTCAAAGAAATGAGGGGCTCGGGTTCAGAGCATATCTGTACAGGCATGGGGAGAGCTCTGGGTTTCTCCCCGTGATGGGACGATGTCTCCTGCATGGGCCCTGCCGAGGAAGAGCTCGGCATCTGTCCTCGGTGCGGGCAGGAGCTCCTCTGCGATGAGGGCAGGCACAGGAGGGGAGGTGGGGTGGTCTGGTGCTTAGCTTTCTTCTTTTCCCAGCATGGTAAAATGGAGGTTGGGAAGAGAATGGAGAAAGGGAATAGCCTGAACGCATCGCAAGGAGAAGCACAAGGGGGAAGAGTATTATTCAAGCTAAAGGGCATTGTTGGTACAAGAATGAATGGATGTAAACTGGATGTAAATATACAAGGTAAAAAATTAAGGCAGAGAATATTAGGGAAATGTTTCTGAAACAGCCTTCTAAGGAAGCAAAGATAAAAGATTGTTCATGACTCAATTTATGAACGGGCTATAGAGTGGTACAGCTCTTGTGGACAGAGATCTTTTGGCATCTGCGTTTTAAATAGGACATTCATGCTTGTCTGATGAAATATTTTTTCCCACCAAAAAAAAAAAATCAAAAAGTGTTTCAAGTGAAATACTTTGTAAACGCCATTGGTGGAGCCTTTGGTGGAGTCTCACGTCTGCATCGTTTTGAACAACCTCTTCCATGGTGCACCACGTTGCACTTTCTCACAGCGCATCCTGGAGGGTACATGGTCATCATCCAAGGTGACATCTCCCAGGATTGAGAGTGCAACTTAGCTTTTCGGATATTTATTTTTTAAGGAAAAAATAGTTTTCTGTGGATAGCAGGAAGAAACAACCACCAAAACAAAGGTCTAAGTTGTGTTATTTTGAAAGGCTTAGTTACATTTGTGCAATTCTGGCACTGTCATGCCATAGCCTCTCTCCCGTTGGGTGCACAGAGATTCACTCTGAAGTGCTCTCTCCCTTCTCCGGGTTCCTGCTGCGCATCTGAATATGGAGCTGCTTTGTGTTAGATGAATTTCCAAATGTGCTTCTAAGCCCAAAGCAGTGAATACGTCAAAGCAGTGCACATCCACTTCTGTCTGGCTTTGAACTAGGCTCCATAACCTGAAGGTAACAATATCCTGGCGATGGATTGACTTTGCAGTTAAGAGGAGGAAAAAGCAGCAAATAAGGAGTGCATTGCATTTCACTGCATGTGGAGGATGGCTGTCATGGTGAGCTAGCAAATCCCGCTGTAATTGGCATAGAGGAATTTTGCCAAAGTCATGGAAGCAAAGTGGTTTGTTACTTGCCTTTGCGGGCTTGAGAGAGATCTGTCTTGGATATCCTCTTGTTGACCTTATCGAGTTAACTTTCATGTGTTTAGAAGGTCATGGAGAAAATCATTAATATTAGGTTGATTTGATGGCTGAAAGGTAATAAGTATTTCCTGCTTATCAGATGGGGTTTGAAAGGACTTTGAGTAGCTTGATTTGTTTATCTTTTGCAATCGGTACGGCCCTTAGTGAGAGGGATTTTGTATTCCTAGTTCAGTTCAGGGAATGACATGTGGTTTGCTGTCTGATGAGGCTTGGAGGCTCCGTAGGGTAAAAAGCAAAAAATCAGGAAATTCTGAAGTCCAGCTCCCAGCTAACTTGGCCATGCTGTGGGCCTTGGACATCTCATGCTGTAACGCTTTATGACACGAACAATAACAGATTAACATCCCCTTTTACTGGAAAGCTCAAAATAGAAAATTCAAAGTGCGTAGAGGCTGGTTGGATGGAAAGCCAAATCCCGTAAACATGGCTTGGCACCGCGAGGGTTTCATTGACCTTGGCGGGGCTGTGATTGCTTTCCGTTCACAACAAGGCATCAGTGTTTGCAGAGATGTGGCACAAGCTTGTGCAGGACTAACATCGCAGTGCTGCTGTCAGAGGCTTTTGCCGTTCTTGAGCGTTTCTTGGATTACTTAATGGTGAAACCTTAGGCTGCATCAGCGAAATGGTCTTTCCCTCGCCCTCCATCTGGGATTTAACAAATAGGAGAGTCATTCTTTAAGCTGAAGGATCATTGTAAAGCCATTTAAAATGAAATCCACTCATTGTTTGAGAATCATTTGGCAAAAAAGCACTTGAAAATCTCCCAGTGTGGGCTGTCTGAAGACAGATGTCGTTTCTGGTTTCTGTGGCTGTTTGGAAAGGAGGTAGGACTAAATGCACCTACCTTGAATGGTCGGGCAAGTACCACAGAGAGGAGGGAGAGCTGCTTCTTTTCAGGAGTGAGGCATTTTTGATGCATCAGTTGCTTGAGATGATAGTTGCTTTTAAAAAGAATGCTGTTTATTCCCTTGCATGAGCTCTGTATTGCCAGCTGTATTTTTAGGATGTCTTTGTAGCTGTATATTATCACTGAAAGATGTAGTGATAAATAAATAATAAATGAATGAGGAACTGATTGAAAAGAAAAAGAGAGGAAGAATAAAAATGAAACCAAATTTGATGCTCTGTTTTAACTGGGATTTTGCAGGCTATAAACCGTTGGCAAAGAATGAGTTATATGAAACCCGCTATCCTGAGATGCTGAAGTTGTCCTGCATAGACAGCGGCCCATACCAGTTGGATAGATTTGCAGAATAGACCACAATACAACCCCAAATCTCACCAAAATGCTGGAGGAGACAAAGTAATGCAGGAAATCCTTTTCCTGTCCCGCAAGAGTGTCCCACAGGGCATGTTGCTGGTCAGGCGTTAGAAGATCCAGAGTCTGTAGGTTTTGCTACCTACAGCATGGATGCGTAGATGAAAAGGCCTCAAGCTGCGCCAGGGCAAGTTTAGGTTGGATATTAGGAAAAACTTCTTCACTGAAAGAGTAGTCAGGCCCTGGAACAGGTTGCCCAGGGAAGTGGTTGAGTCCCCATCCCTGGAGGTATTTAAAAGACGGGTAGATGCAGTACTTGAGGACATGGTTTAGTGGTGGACTTGGCGGTGGTAGGTTAATGGTGGGACCTGATGATCCTAAGGGTCTTTTCCAACCTTAACGATTCTATGATTCTATGATCAGATTGAAAGGTCAAAAAAAAAAAAGGTGGTAATTTTGTGTATGATGTTTTTATATGCAGTAATAACATATTAATCGTAAAAAAAAAAAAAAAGGAAAAAAAGATTTCCTTTTGCTTTGGTGAACAGAAGTGAAAGCCCTTAACTTTTCAAGTTGGGCTGGGACTTAAAGTCATTTCTGCATTTGTTTTTGTGTGGTTGTGATTGTTACAGAAATGTATTTGGGGGTGAATGGACTTAGTTTTAGGTGACCTTCTTGAGTGAGTGTTGGCGATCAGTTACTGAAGGAGGCATATGTTACTAATTTTTTTGAGATTTATGAAAGAGAGTCTCTCTTATGGTATATATAAATGGACTTTCTTATCTCAGTAAAGTTAGCTGCTTGAGGGAGTATACTCTGTAGGGCAGGGATACTGCGAGAATGGATTTCAGGAATGATCAAATAGGCTTTATCTCATGAAATCGACACTGCATGAAATTTTATTTTAGAGTATTGATACTGTCTGCTGCGGGCCAGATGCAGCCCAGGCTGGCACGGCTAATTCACCTTGGCCACGCTCCAGCAGAGCATCCTGTTTCAACAGAGTGCTTAAGCGTGTGCTTATCTTTAAGCAGGCAGCTAAATCCTGGTGGTTTCACTGCTGCTCTGGACCACGGCTTCTTGACCAGGGGACAGGTCAGCTGCAAGGAGAACCTGTACATCTTCCTCTTCCAGGATTTCTTTCCCTGGGTTAGAGCTGGGCCTGTTACTGAAGAAGTGATGGAGTGATACACACTTGGGCTGACTTTATTTCAGGGGTTGGTGTCCCCTGCTGATCCCCGTGTCAGGCTACTGCTGGGCTTGGGCAGGGTGTTGGGGTTGTGGGTGATGCTGGCCAGGCCCTTGGCTGGGGAAGGAGGAGACGTCACCCCTCTGGGCTGCGGCGTGCCCTTCTTACGAAGGGAGGAGATGCTTCATTAGCAGATCTTGGGCAGGAGAACTGTGACAAACATGCGCGGGCGGGTTTGTGGCATGCTCGGAGCTGACCACAGCGCCTGATGGCTCCACGGGTGCTCCAGAGTCCGCCCGGGCACTGCGGCTACGGGCTGGGGCCCCTGCGGTCTGAGGGCTCAAGAGACAATTAAAAGAGAGAATTAAAACATGTTTTGGAAAACAGATTGCCTTTTCTGTTTGAAGTTTCCAAGAAAGCAAAGCAACCTGCCCTTCCCCCCACTTCAGATCCCACCTGTTTTGTTTTTTTTCCTAGAAAAATGTGAAATTCATTAACATGTGGTGAAAGCAATGTAATGACGTCATCTTGATTTAAAATCTGTTTTAAATCTTAAAATGACGGAGCCAGAATCTTAACTGCAAATAGCCTTGCTTTTGTGGATACGAGGCAGACTGTCAACATTACTAGAACATCTCTGGTTTTAGTAGTTTTGCATCCTTTGCAACAATATCATTTGAAAAGAAAGCAAGAAGAGATGTAGGAGGAAAAAAAAGAAATGAATATTATTCATGTCAAGAGCCAAGTCCTTGTGGGTGTGCCCAGACCTAGCTGCAGTGCCTCGGGAGAGGAGAGCGAGCAGAGCCTGGCTGGGGGACGGCCACGAGCTCCGTCAGCATCCCGCGGTGCCCTCCTGGCAGGTGCCGTGGCTGCTTCTCCTCTCGCGTCCTCAGCTTTGGGTCACGGCTTCTTGCTGCACTCTTCCCGGGGAGTGGGAAGTATTGCTGTGATTAATCGTGTAATTCTTGTCTGTCACCTCCGTCGTCACCTTGAATGTCTGTTTAGACCCAGCGTTGCCCTGAATCTCCTTTTGCTCGGCCTGTGCGTTTAGCTCCTGCAGTCTCCTCCTGACTTCTGACAGTAAAATAAGAGAGTTAAATTGCTTTCTCTCCTAGGACTTGGGATTCAAATAGCATAATCCCAGCATTTAGTAAGGGCAGTAAAGGCGATCCCGCAACATCCCCGTGAACCTCATTGCTGTTGCCACTGTGTTGAATATAATGTTTTTGTTTGGGTTGCTTAGTGAAGGTCTGGTGCTAAGCAGCATTGCCTGCCCAAAGTTTTCCTCCTGCTGCTGATCTGTGTGTCCACTCGATAATTGGAAATGCTAAAAAGTTCTTTTGAGGTTTTGACTTTTAGGGAGTATTTGGCTTTGAAATATATGCTGGTATGAGATGACATACGCAGGAGGCTGAAGTGGGGCCGTTTTGCATGTTGTGGCCACTTGCTGTTATGTGTTTTAGCCTGGAATGGACCTGAACGAGGATTTATTGACCCTTTTTCATTTGCATTGCCAGCTCCATCCCCACACCACTATATCAGAAGACTGTTGCTTGCAGGCTAGGAGGACAAGCGTGCCATAGCGGGAACACGTTAGGAGAAGTAGTGACCCTGCTAGGAGTAAATGTCATTCCTCTGCCAGTCCCAAACCTAGGCATCATTAAATTCCCATGAGATTCTTATTTTGTGGTGGATTTTGTCTCTCACAGGCAAGCAGTACACAGCATTAGAGCTCACCAACAACGAGCAGACTTTGAATGGTCTTTGTCTTGGTCATATTAAAAATTGTCTGTTGTGTGGTGGTTTCATGTGTGTGCCGCTCGATAATCTTTTGCTTTTGGTTTCCGAATTATTTATTGTCCTGTGAAAGGAGTCTGCCACCAACATATTCTCCATCTGGGAGTTTGGAGTGGGCAGTGTGGATGTTGTGGTGCAAACGCTCTCGGGGACAGATCGTGGAGCAATTTCTGGGCTTTCGTATTGATTGGGTGTGAAGTGCTTTTGGGCACGTGCTGCCCAGCCTCCCCTTTGGGAGGGCATCTTGAGAACGTCTGGGTTGTCTGGTCCTCTGACCCTGGGCAAGGCAGGATGACTCTCTGGAAGCAGAAGCAGGAGTCCTGTTTTGGTGTTTCTTGGGAACAGTTAAGATAGGAAACGAGACCGCCAGAGAAGGCCAGATGTGTCAGAGAAAGTTTCTGGTAATATTTTAAGGCTGTAGTGAACTAAGATTAATTTAATCCATTGGCCAGAAAAAACAGATCAAGTGGCTCAAGCGATCAGACCCCTGCTGATAACGGCCTTGCAGCTGGACGTGCTGGTTTGGCTCTTGCTGGTCCTCGTGATCTCTCCCCAAGCTGTGGCCCTGTTGAGGTGGACAGAGATGCATCCATAGATGGTCACCAATGAGCTGGCTTCACTGAAAAGCAGAGCTGGCAAAAAAGTTAGGCTGAAGAGTGCCTGCATACAAATGACACTTTTATCGTAGTAGATTTTATGCCTGCATGAAGCTAGTGTCCAGTCTGCTAATGTCAGCACAAATAGTTTTTCCCCTTGACTTTTTCCCTGCACTTCATCAGGGGAATCAATGCAGCTGCTGAAGGTGAAGCACAAATTCTCTGAAATGAAGTTGTCCATCCCCTTTCTCCCATACGTGTCCATGTAACCCAGTAGAGGCTATGCATATGCGAAGGAGAGCCTAATTTATGGCCAGCGTGGCTGACCAGGATTAAATCAAAGCAGGACCGAGCAGAAGTTTTTACTCAAAAAACCCCCACAGTTTGATTGTAAAAACCCAGGTTTGGTTTACTGTCGAGAACCAGCTCTGGCTAGAATTACATGTAGAGTGCCTGATACCGCGGCCACAGCTGTCAAACGAAGGGCAGCCAAATCCAAGTCCTCGTGCGCCACGTGCCCGTTGGCAGGTTGGGCCGCAGCCTTTCTGTCCAAGATGCTTGTTTTGTTTCATGGTCTGTTCTGTTCTCTCTCCCCCTCCCCGTCCACTCGCAGATGTTTGCTGCCGAGGAGAACGTAGATTTTCGGATACATGTGGAGAACCAGACGCGAGCGAGGGACGACGTGAGCAGGAAGCAGCTTCGGCTCTATCAGCTCTACAGCAGGACAAGTGGGAAACACATCCAAGTCCTCGGCAGGAGGATCAGTGCCAAAGGAGAAGATGGAGATAAATATGGTAAGAATATTTATGGGGATCCCCCAGACTCCAGGTCAAAGGCTTTAATCCTGTATGTTGGGCTGCGAACCTCTTGGGAGAAAAACAAGGAGAGCAATAAAAAACAGGATAAAAGGGAAAAAAACCCTTTCCAGGTTAAGAACATGGGATTTGGTGTGTTGGAGCAGGCTGTCAGCCCGGCTCCCAGCTGCAGGCTGTTCCCACAGTAGTGTCATGCCCCAGTTTATTAGTGTATGATGGTGCTTGAAGAGAAAAATCTTTTTCTGCCCAACGGATGAGCTCACAGTGTGTCTACTGTAGTTCATAAACGATACCCAGGTTGGTGATCGGGCACGTTCTTTCCCCATGAACTCTGGGCTCGAGTTTGGGTGAATCCAGTGCTTCAATGAAGCACTTTCATCTTTCTAGGCAGGGGGGATATTTGGTTTAGGCTGAAATTAAGCAGACTTTGGGGATTTGAGAGTACCCCAGAGCTTAAGTTGGATCTCAGGGTGTGTGGATCCTGCAGGAACGCAAATAATTGGACTTCCCCCGGGCTAGCAGCGTGTTCAACTGTTCTCATTGTGATTTGCACACAAGCAACACGCTAGAAATGCTGCTAGCAGGCTGAATTAGAAAAAACTGTCTAATTCTGGTACATTTCGAGATGGTCGCGGCAGAGATACTTTTGCTCGAGTTGGTTGCTGGAGGGATTTTGGGGCTATTCAGAGAACTGGTCCTTTTTCTCGTATGGATGTACAGCCCCATGTGTTCATGCATTGCTGCAGAGGTGTGTGTATGTACTGCCCAGCATGCATGTTCACGTGAGGTTGACTTCACGTGCAGCGCTGGTGAGGTGGAGGTGGGCTATGATGATGGCAGGTCAAAACCTGGGAACGGTTGTTCCCTTGGGGAGCTTCAGGCAGGATGAGGTACACGCCATGCCTAGCACAGAGGGCAGCTACTGCCGCTGCCACCGTGGGCGGAGGAGCAGAGCGATGTGCCACGGGAGGTGACAGCTAGAAAGCACCTGGCTGGTGTGAAACGAACCCCCACGGCTGTTGTGTGGAGTCACCCAAGCTCAGAGAAAGCCCTGCCCCGAGCTCTCATCAACCTTGTCCTTTGTCATTCCCAAATTTCCAGATAAAACAGGGGTGGAAAGTGCCACTTGGCTGTTAATTATTGTGTCATTTTATTGCATTCATCCTCTTAAGGTTTGATATGTAAACTAGTCGCTGCGTGCTCGCTGCTGCCTTCCCCTGAAATGCTCTTGCCCACAGTGGCTGTCAGGTACCGTGATGTAGTTTTCCTCTCCATAAAAGAAGGCAGCATTTACAGTGGGGTGCAGCAGGGAAGTGTGCCCGTGAGCAGCTGACAAGTGCTAATTTATGTGTCAAAGCCCATCTTGTCCCCTTCATACATATGCAATCGTGTCTGAACAACAAATCCTCGCGCAGGAGCGTGCTTGTGACCGGTGGCGATGCTGCACAATTGCAGAGCCTGAGATTTGCTGTCTGGGGAGCTCCCCGGTGCCTGCCTCGCTGCTCACCACCAAATCCTCTCCGCTTCTGGTTGCTGGCATCTTTCTAACAACCCGGAGTGCTCCGGCCGTGGAGGCCATTTGCTGACACCCCTGCCTACTCCCTCCCCCTGTCTCCTAATAAAACTCCTTGACGCATCGAGCTGCAAAGCCTTCCCATCCCTAGCCGTGCTGAAAGGTTATGGAAATCTGTTCATCATCTTGCTTGGCACGGGAACGCTTAGAGCATGATAATCGGGGAGACAGTGAGGTGGGACATGGAGGTCCAGGATGTGACCACGCAGAGCTCCTAGCTGTGATAATGAAGGGGGGAGAGATGTCGGAGTTACTGAAGTGAGAACCATCTGTGTTACAGCCAAAACTGGATACAAAGGCAATGACACAGGATTCATTATGTGCTGGGAACCCCTCCCCCCGAGGCATTATTATGGAGTAACCTTTGATCAAGACCAGAGAGAGGCTTAAACCAGGTCTGGGGATCTCAACAGTTGCAAACTTTTGATCCACATCTCCGTCTTGCTGGTCGGATCTGCCTCTGAGGAGGACACCTTTCCTCTCATGCGGCAGATGGCTGTTTTTCCTCCTGCCCTTTTTCTCTCCTTCCCTCTTTTACTGGCTGGCAGGGTGAGTCAGAGCCAGGCTTAGCGCTGGGGAGTGCCCAGCTCGTTTCTTGGCTACGTCGCCCTTGCAGACGGTGCGGTCTCCCACAGCTTCTCCACTGTCTTAACCCTGTCCCCACTGACAGGGAAGATGATGGTGGAGGTGATGTGGATTGATGTCCTAAGGATCACAGGCTGGGAAAGGCTTTGGGAGGGCGAGCAAGAGCCAATGTCTGAGAAAAGGCAAGAGATGTGGGAAGAGGTGCCCGTGAGCTGGCTCTGGCCCTGAGTTCTCCCAACAACTCAGTCCCGTTAAGAGAAGGTAACATTAGGCAAGGGCTATGCAGACTCAGTCTTAATGTGGGAAGCGCTGTGGCTGAAGTCCACAGTGCTCATCACCAGCAATTAGCACTGGTACTTTTAAGGATGGGAGAGCTAATAACATTTTAGCACCTCTTTCCCCTCTCCTCCCATACATTCACAACTGGTTAAAGAACAGTGTCCAAGTGAAGGGATGCTTTTTTTTCCCTCTCTTTTTTTTTTTTTTTTTTGCACATATACAGCTTCCAAATGGCTGGCGTTGGAGGGTTGTCCTGCCTTTGAAGGGAGATTAGTTTTATTGCAAGGTTTTATTACTTCTGTAAAACTTCTCACCTCTTGGTTGAAGAGAATGCCCAGAAAAGAGGGGAGGTGGCAGATCTCAGGCAGTGAATTGCTCGTTTCCAAGCAGCCACCATGAGCACAGCAAAATGACCAGGCAGCCCTGGTTCAGGGAGAGAAGATAGCTCAGGGCCGAGGGAATCTGGCCGGAGGAAGCCCCCTTGAATGTTTTATCCGGGTCTGCAAATGCCATGTGCAAGGAAAATGCATGCTCTGCAATGCATAGTTTTGCTGGCATAATAATTCCGGTATGTAATTTTTGGTTTATGTGTTCTTCGGGGCCAACATCTGACCCCATGTGTCAAATTATTAAATGGCAAATTAAATCAGTTAATAGAATTAATTGAGTCGATGTAATCCTTTTAATCAGATGGATTTGATTCCTTCTCAGATGAATTAGAATCCATTAACAGATAAGTCAATTATTGGACTAAATTAAATCTAATAATAATGCCTGCTGCTCACAGCAACACTAATTAATCTAAATACACTTACCTATCTCCCAAGGTTGGGGTATTTTTTAAGGCTTAATTGATGTTCCTAAAGTACTCTGAGATCTTTAGATAACAGACGATCTATGTGAGCAAAATATTATCTCTTAACAGACTATAAACTAATTAAAAGACTGATCTATTTACAGATTGCATTTTTACTTTAATCTCTTCAACCTATTCAGAAGGAGTTTGCACTAGACCAGAAAAACAGTATTCCTGTTATAAGCTTATTATTACTTTACAGGTTCCTAAGTGGTCCTTTCATTCAGAAAATGAAAGGGGGAAGGAGAAAAAACAACCATTAAAGTGCTGACAAAAAAAAGAAAAGGACCTGGAACCTTTATATTCTACCTCCGATAAATGGTACAGATAGGGAAGAGAGGGATCAGTGACCTGAAACCTTAGATCCTTTCATTTATTTTCATTTCACAAAAGGCAGAAGACATTCTATCCTGTTTGTTCACGATCTTTGTATCCGGCGCAGTTGGGGAGACAGAGCTCTCTTGGTTGGGTGAAGGCATTTTTTGCCTCATTTGTATTTCACAGCCATGTGATTTTTGTTTTAATTTGTCCCTGGCTACTGCTGTCCTGCGGGGCGATGAGAAGTGATAGCCATCAAGAGAGAGGCGAGGGGGGTGTGAGAGGGCTTTGGGCTTGCCCTCTCTGTGGAGGTAACTTTTATTTGCGGCGAGTGCTTGGGTGTCCTGAAGGCTGGGATGCGGTATATATCGGTAGATTGTTAGTCAGTGTGTTCCAGGTTGCTACCCAGTGGTATTTTGTCCATTGACCTAGTCTAGCACAGTTTAAAAAAACCTCTTGGGTCCCCTAGAAGGTTATAAACCATCTATTTTATAAACCTTCTTGTTTATAAACTTTCTAGTCTATAGCATGGAAGGCTTTGTTTGAGGACCCCCGTTGCAAGGGGCAGCACGCAGGAATGGCATCTCTGCGCCTCAGCATCCCATCGCAGCCAGTGTTTTCCGCCACCCAGGGGGACGGACCCTGAGCCAGTGAAGTCCTCTCGAAGACTCCCCCCGAGTTCAGCGGGCATCAGCTCAGGACTCGAGGGATGCTCCTGAGACGGGAGGTTTGGGGAGCTTAACAAAGCGTGGGTTTGCTAGCAGGGTCTCAACAAATCTGGGGTCAGGCAGACCAAGGAGGGAAGCAAATTCAAGAGGTGGCGTGCATGCATGATGCCAGGCGTTACCTCCACGTGTCATGGGCGTTCCTGGTACAGAACGTCACACCCTATACAGATGTGATATTTTGGGTGGTACAGGGAAAGCAAGGAGCTCGGGGAGACGGGTGCCTCCTTCCTGGGGCCACCCCGGGCTGGGTGATGTGCTCCGCAGCTCGCAGTCCCCGCCTTCTGCTCTAGCTGGAGCTTCCCAGAGATGCCAGTGGACAAGCCCATGGAGAGCACATTACAGCTGTCTAGACATCAGCCACACTCCATCCCGCCAGAGATTTCATTTGTGGTAGAAGTGGGCTCTGTTCCATGAGGAGGTGTAATATGTGTGGAAAATATTATTATAGCAAAATAGCCTCCTTTAATTGACTCTAAATTTTGCAGGATTCCTTCCTAGGTTTGGGTAATCCTGTGCTCTCCAGAATTAATGAGCTGACATAGCACTTCTTCGGGTTTGGCAGCCTGACAGCTAATTTAGAACTCCCTAAACTCATTTCACTAATGACTCCCATTTGTTCTATCTCAAAGCCTGGAAACAAATGCAAAATACCAGTGCCATTGTCCCATCTTTAGCAAGTCATTCTTTCCCCTCAGTATTTCTGGCACCTTAACAGCAAACTGCCTTGGGAAACCTGATTAACCCTTTCCCTTCCTAGAATAGTTACAATCAATTTTGATCCCCCTCCTGGGAAGATCGGGAAGAAAAGACTAAACTCATTGTGGCTGGAAGGCGCAGAATTAACCTACAAGAAAGACAGGAGATGTAGCCCAAGTAGTAATTGGGGTTAGTTAAATATAGCTGTATTTCCACAGGCTGGGCATTCAGAAACCTGCTTTTCTTCCCAGGAGCCAGGTATGTGCAAAGGGGCTGCGCGTCCCGGTGCAGCTCAGCCCCATACCCGGCATGAACTCTGATTTGCTTTGTAATTTATTCCGCTGAACCATCAGGATGGCTGTTTCCTATTTAAACGACGTATCGCTGCCTCCAGTCTCTTCCCATTACAGTTTTGACATGACAACAAGACAAATAATTTTTTTAAAAGACCTTTTATCTTCTAAACCATTTATTTTCACTTACTTAGCCCGGGGGCAGAGCTGACCTCAGCGTAAGGGATGATCATTCACCATGGCAGCTGTACAGTCATATGGGTCCTGGGGACTGGCCTGAGCGGAGAAGCCTTCGCCGTCCAGCTGCTGTGTTGCGGCTCTGGCTTTTTTCCCTTCTTGCCCAACATCCCCTGATTGCTTTATTTATTTTTTTTTCCTCAAAATGTCTCCCCTTCTCATCTGCAGTGGAGCAGTAGCGAAGTTGCCCTTTGAAAGCAGGTGTGGGGATGAAGTGAAGCGCTGCCGCCGGCTCGCTGCTTTGCTGACCCACGCGCGGGGCGGCTGGGGCTGGAGCTGCAGCTCCTGGGCTGGAGCCTGGGCTGCCCTCACCTGCCAGGCGACTCTGAAAGCTCCAGCAGCCATTTGAAATGCACTGTAAGCATCTCACATGAACCATCTGTACGTTTAAGACATTTTTATTTTTCATTCTGCCGTATTCTGTGCCTGTGCCAGGGCAGGGGAAAGCTCCCCTTAGGCAGGATGAGAAGTTTGGGAAGAAAAATCCAAGCCTTTTGCTTTTTGAGTCATGACGAACCTATTTCAAACAACATATTTGTTGCCAATTTCCTTTACTTTTGGTTTTGATAGCTGCTACCCCAAACTCCCACTGCGGCCAGCTTCACACCTGAAGTTCAGCTCCTTCTGCAGCGTTCCCCGTTTTGTACCTGTAGTAACAGCAGAAGCTGTTGTTTATTTTTCCTCTGACACTACAGCGATTTTTAATTTCCCCACTTCTGGACCTTGAGATAGCTTAAAGAGCCTTGACTTTCACAGAAAAAAAAAAAATCACCTTTTAGCTCTGTGCCCAAACTTCAGGTCTCCATAATCACTGATCAGGGTTTGGAAAACATAGGCCTGTCTGTCAGTAAATATTAGGGACCCAGAAATAACAAGGAGAAATAATTTAGAGGTCTGCTGATAATCTGTCATTTTTAATTTCTGTGTGGAGTGGAAAGTGAGCTACAAAGTGAAAAATCTTTATTTTCATGCAAGTCATAAAAGGGTTTTTGTTAACAGTTTGTGTGTATATAATTCTGTGCTGTGATTTAAGTGTTCCCATTAGAAATGCAGAATAGGAAATAGGATCCCATCTGTGAGCAATTTAAGAGGAAGTGAGACAATGGAGTCGATTGCTGCTTCAGTTTAGATAATCAATACAAATATTATTAGTATAGTGATTTATCTTCCAAGACACTTTATGAAAATGTGAATGCCAGACCCTGAAGACAGGTCAATATGATATTATCTGTTCCTGCCTTGCTGTGATTATGGTTTTTTCCCATGAAGCTCAAGCAGCTGCTTTGCTAAATGCTCTTCCCTGGCTGTGATGAAATAACGCAGAAACAAAGTTAGGGCTTCCCTTTCTCCTCCGTGACTCTGAAAAGGCACTGTGCATATCAGTACAAAGATTACTTTCATCTGAAATTTGTACCTGGGGACTGCCGGGTGGGTACTGGGAGATGATCTTTAAGATCCCATCCAACCCAAACAATTCTATGATTCTGTGATGAAGTTCTGGAAGAAGTTTGCATAATTTTAAATATATTTCTAGGCCATGAGTGATTCTGTGCTCAAATGCTGAAAGAGCTCCTTTGAGTTTATTGCAGTTGTTTTATGTCAGTGTCTGTTATCGAGCCATGTATTGTGGTACCTGAGGTTTTCCCATATCTAAGCATTTGGCCAGTCATGAATTCAAGTCGATTCTTGGGATGCAATTAAAAGCACCCTGCACATAGGCTAGTCTACATTTCTGAAAGGGTTTTTTAATTGCTTTTACTTTGGAGAGGGGGGAAGGAAAACATCGTCAACAAACTGTCTTGTAATTTTGGCTTTGGTGTACATTACCATGCATGTTGTCAAGAGGCCACCGAGATTTGTCCTTCATAAGAAACGTTTGGAGGAAATGAAAAATGTCAATAACCCTATTAAGAACATGCCTAATTAAAGACAGGATGGGAAATTCAAAACTTGGTGTGTAACTTCTGCTTGAAGATAACACGGGATCTCGCTGGGTTGCCGTTTGAGAGACCTAAAGTGAGTAGCTTGCTTTGCTGGAGACTTAATGTTGGTGGTGGTAGCCAAGTCGCTCAGCCGGAGCATCTCCCGCGCTCCACTTTGCCTGACCTAGGTGGTGGGACACTGAGGCTGGACCCTCTAGACGGGGGAGAGAGAAGGACCTTTGCTCCTCATGTATAACGAAGTGGCACAAATTTCATCCTCTCAGTCTCCTCGTGTGTCCCTCCCTCATCTCCAAAACAAGGGTTGCACCATTCCCTCGCCTCATAGGTCTGCCATAAGGATAAAAGCATTGCAAATGGAGAGATGCTAAGAGATGGTGGTAATGGAGACCACATCGCTAGCCTGGTTAGAAGTAATTATTTGGTGTTTTTAGATGCTGTGAGACCATTCCTGTTTTCAGGTTGGGGTTTCCTCAAGAAAGGTGTTAGACTTTATAAAAAAATAAGGCACTTTAACCGCTCAGATTTCACCTCAGCTCTTTTTTCAAAACCAGATAGTCAGGAATTTCCGCAGCTGCGAGGTGGAGCACAGCAAACATTAACAACGCCAGTAGCATTGCGTGGCTGTCTGGAAGAGGAGGGAAGAGCCCGGTCCCCTACAAAATTGCACTGAGCCTCAGGCTCGGTGGAAAGGTGAAAAATAATGAAGCTCCGAAGAGGAGAAATTGCTGATGCATGACACTTGGAAATCTGGAAGAGTCCAAAAAGGGAGCTGAAAATACCCCCCAAAAATGACTATCTGTGGCTTGAACGAAATAGTGTCCGATCAGCATTCAGAAACCGCTGAATTCAGGCCGTTCCAATACTGGCATTTTCCAGACTGCCTGCCAGTCGGATGCAGAGGAGAACACGTGTAGAGCGTCTGCGGTCTCAGCGCTCGCAAGAAGGGAAGGCGAGCTGGAAGTGAAGGGAGAGAGAAGGCCCAGTAAAAAAACCCTGTTTTTTCTTACTGTGAGGAAGAGAAGGGGTTGAAAGGAGATGGTTGCATGGCTGCGCTCTGTGAGCATCCCTTTTAGTGAGCTGTGCCAGCAATAAATAGCGCACACTTTGGTCCCTGATGAATTTTAAGTATTTTCTGAATGCCCATAACAGAAAATTCATGCTTTTATGGTGATGTAGGAGCTGAGACCTTCTAAATGTCTCCTGAGCTTTGTGTCCCTGACTTCTGCTGTAGTCGCTTTGGGGATGTGCCTGTCCTTTGCTGACGCTACCTGGAGTGGTTGAGCTTGAAGAATCACCGGGTAGTGTTCGGATTTATTTTGCCCTCGTCTCTGAGAGCTGAAATGAGTGCCTAAAAGGCCTTCTCCTCCTCTGCATTTGCAGCTGCCAAAAAGGGTGCCTTTCTTCCCAAAGCAATAAGAAAAAACCCCTGCCATCTGCCGTGACCCTGACGCCTTCTAGCTGTAACGAGTTTTGGGTCTTCTCCAACAAGCAGTTTCCCAGCGATCACAACTGGATGGCAGCTGTGCTGGCTGGAAGGATCCAGCCCCAGGTAGTGCCGTGGAGAGGACTCCCTTGTTCCCTGATGCTGCTTGGCTGCTTCTGTTCCTCATCCAAGAGCTGGGCTGGTGGGACGGAGGAGGAGCGGATGTTGCGCCCGAGCGGCGCAATGGTGACGCAAGCCATTGACGTTTGAGCATATGGTAGGCGACATACGCTTGGGAACCTGGCTTCAAGTTGGCGCAGCTGGTATGGTTTGGTTTATACCTGATGTTCTCAAGTGCTTTTGGAAGGACAAGCAGGAGAGGAAACGGGTGGTCGGATGTGGGAGGGGAGCTCTAGCAGCAGGGGACATCACTGACAGCCACTGGAGGCGGTGAAGACCTCAGTGTGGAGAAGCAGCAGGGAAGGGCTAAGAATAGGATGGCATGTAAACACCAGATAAATCTAAAAAAATAGTGTCCAAATGTCCTCAATGCTTGGCCAGGAACAGTCAGGAGGCTCACAGTGTGTCCATGTGCCCCGTGCAGTATGGGTGCGAGGGGTATCCTCACCACAAAACCCGTTACTGCTCTGGCAGATTTTTGCAGGGGTGGGTGCTGAAACAGACTGGGGGTGCTTTGGGTTCCTCGTTTCAAATCACACGTTGTGTCGAAGCAGAGGGTGAACTCCGCAGCTGCTGAAAGCTGGTCTTGTCCTGTTGGGATCAGTGATATTGTCCCAGGTTCCAGCAGCAAAGGAGCTTGCCTAAAGGTAACTTCAGTACAAATCCCAAATAACATTTCTGCTGGTTGCATGGAGCGATCACAGGGCTGGATCTCTGTTACAACTGAGGCCTGATTATCCTCTTTCCTACACTCATGAAACTCCACCGGCTTCAGCAGAGCCATTCCTGGAGCTCCTGTGTGAGACTGAAAGGAGATTAAGTGCCCAGCAGTGCTTCCCATTCCTCCTGTGTCTTGCACCTTTGTTAAGACCTTGCATTTCAAACCATTTTAGCCAGTGGGAGGCAAATCAAAGCTGTTAGGTTTTAGCCGGTGACAATGGTAGGGTGCTGTGTGGTGTGCCCAGCCCCTTGCCTTTGTGCGACGTTTGCTCAGCGGTGATTCTTGCCTTTATTTCATTTGCTTCTGCATCTGCATTTGTAACCGTTTTTTTCAAGTTAAGTTTCTGACTGGTGACTCATTAGGAGTAAATAGGCAAAAGGATATTGACTTTACACCTACTAATTTGGGGGTGCTAACAAGCAAATGTAAGAGCTGTATAGTCACGGGGTAAATTGTTCCACCTGGGAGGACTGGAGGAGGAGAGATAAAAAGGATTGCAAAGAAACTGCACTTTTGTTTCTAGCTACTAGCCTTGGTTGTTCTTGCAACCATAATGAGTCTGGGTGAACGTTTGATGGTGACCGTTGCTGTAACCTGTTTTGAGCTTCGCCATGATTTTCTAGCGCTGGAACTATTAGACCTGTGTGGGCACGAGAAGAAGCTAAGATCCTAATTAGAAGAGGCTAAATATGTTCGCTCAGAAATGAGGTGCCCTTTACGGCGGCTGGCGGAACAAACCCTTCTTCTGCGGCATATGTGAGTGCAGGGTGGCGGATGAGTCAGGATGCGTGTCGCTGCCGGTGCTGGCGTGCTGCGCGTGTGCTGCACTCGGAAGGGGAGTTAGAGACATATAGGAGCTTTAATACAGCTAGTAGTACCGACAGCAACAAACATCAGCGGTGTGGGATGCCCATTGGGTAAACATGAATCAGTGTGGCTGCGTGGACTGTGGCTGCAGGGACGGCAGAGGCTCATGGCCATGGCCACGGGCAGCTCAGTCCTGCTGAGGTCTGTCCTCAGTTTTGCTGGTGCTGGGGCCCAAGTCAGCTGCAGATGTGTCTGTCCCTTTCCAGCCACATCTGTGATGCAGTGATCACGCGCCCTTAGGTATGCTTAAATCAAGACAAGGATGTCAGCTTTCTTGGGAAGAGCAACCTGTTGCAGGGAGCTGGAGCACAGCTGAGGAGCGATGGTCTCCAGCCCTGATGGTCCTGCTCTGAGCAGAGGCTGAGCTGGATGGCCTCCAGAGAGCCTTTCCACCCTAAATTATTTTGTGATTTGGTGAGTGTCTTGCAACATTGATTGTCAGAACAGAACTGGCAGATAAAGTCATCAGTGATCTGTTGCTTTGAAGGCAGTGGTTCTCCTTTGGATGCATTCGGTGGGACCCTGAGGAAGTGTCTTTTCGTGGTTTGTCCCTCCCTTTTCTCCTTGTGATTTTTGTATTGAGATTTTTAAGAATTTGTAGTATTTAAAAAAAAATTGGACGTAGGCAAAGTTTTCCATTCTACCACATTAGTCCTTCTGCCCTTTCCCTCAGCTTGGGGGCACCCACTTATATCTGTAAAGATGATACCATCTGCACAAGGGTATATAAACTGTGGTTTATCTTAAAAGGTGTGTGCCACAGAGCGGAGAGGCACACTTTGTACCAGTGCAATAACCAGTTATCATCTCTACTCCTTTCTGGACACAAATCCGGTTGACTGTGTACTTGGAATGGGAGGAAGGAGTCCCCGGTCCTGCTGTATCCGATGTCAGGCTCCCTTTCACTGGCTCCCGCTCTGCAGCTGTGACTTCAGCCTCACTCCTCCTCCTCCTCGGTGCCTGACCTGGCTGCAGCCAATATCTGTCTCTCAGCAGGAGGAATCTGAGGAAACGCAGCAAACTTCAGCTCCTGGGGCTAAATTGTTGTGCTCTGTAACAGCAAACTGTGTTGAACTAATTGACAACCAGCTTTAAACGTACCCCGATCAAGCAAATACATTGATTTATTTTTTCCTCTCTTACCGAGTGTTAAGCGGCTTCCAGCTTGGTTTCCTCCCCAAGAACTGGATAACTCATCTATTGTGTAGTAAAACTGATGGGCAGTTTTGACCTCTATACAATCCTTTCAGTATGTTGAGGGAGGAAGGAGTTTCTTATACTCGTATGAATGTTTGACCACTTAAAAAAGGCAAAACAAAAAAAGCCCAACCCAGAACCACACACAACAACAAAAGATGATCCATTTTCTCTGGATGTCTTTGAAAGAAGCTTAGTTTAGAGACAGACTGGAGAGAAAGGCTATTGATTTTGTTTGACCTCCAAACAGACTGCGGTCAGTATATTTTCCCTGTTGGAAGCGGTTCAGGGCTCTGAATTTCCGTGTCAGCATTTGTATTCTGAAGTGCACTGGAGCTTCTGCTGCTTCTTCAATAAATAGCAAGCTGTAGAGAAAGATAATGCTGGGATATATGTATTTCCCTCTGGATCTGCCCTTCCTTTCTTTTTCTTTCCTATATAACTCGTTCGTGTTGCTGATTAAGCATTTACAAGTCCTTTTCACTGAACGTCATGCAGGTTAGTGACTTAAGCTGGGACTACAAGCCACAGTTTTGTAATCTGCGTCTTGCTTTTTCCAGTGCTGAGCCAGGTCCTTTCCCAGCCTCTTGCCCGCACCAGCACCCATTGCCGTACCTGGTGCGAGGAGAGAGAGAGAGACGCCTTCATGTACACAGTAATAAACCCTCTAAAAAATGCCATCCCCTCTTCGACCCTGATTATTCTCAACCTTTACATAGGAAAGCCTTCCTGATTTGCCCTTAGTCTCCTGCAGTGATACAGAATATTCTGTTTGGTGACTCCCGTAGTACTGGAAAGGCTCTGCTTGGTACAGGTTTGTGTAGTTTTGTAGATCTTCTTGTAAATGGCTTATGACAACTGATGTGCCCTTTCTCTGGCCATTGCCTATCAAAGAGTCGCTTCAAGGGATAGAAATACCTGTAGGACGTGTTGATTGTCAGGTTTCTAAATGAACTTCTCAGAGCTCCTTTGAGATGAGCAGTATCAGTCAGCACCTCTCCATGCTGACGTGTCGACTGCGTTATCTCCTAATTTAACAATAATGCTTCACACGGTGTGTTTTGGGTTTGTATGCTTCCGCCCGCTTTGCGGCCAATTCAACACAGCAAGTTTGCTGCTGTCGGCACATCAAAGGGCAGCCCGATAAACCCGCCACGATGTAATCAAGCTGTAGGCAGAGGGTCGTTGACGTTGGATACCAGTTGCTGAGCTCCCCTGTTGACTTTGCCAGCATGAGCTTCATTTCTAATCTGCATGGACAGATGTTCCTCTTGGTCCTAATGCTGACCCCCTCTTTAGCGAAAGGGTTGGTCTTCATTGCCACTGCCAGCCTCACGTCTGCTTCTAGCTGTGGTTTGGGTCAGGGTGGAGGCTGCTGGTACGGATGCGTGAGAGCCTGCAGCATATGTGGTCTGCTGACAATTATACAGCATCAGTTTCTAACTTAAGCACTTAATTTCCCAGAGAGTAATAGCCCACTGCATCCCTAAAAAATAATGAATGGGGGAAGATGTATTTGCGCAGCCTGTGCCAAGTCAAGCTGAGGTTGCAGCCTGCGTTGTGTGTGTAACTCTAGTGACTCCCCGGAGCAGGACTTTAAGGGTTCCCCAGAACCTTTTCTTGCTGTCTTTAGCCCAACCCCCCTCTCCCTACATCTGAATATTCAATTACATTAACCCTTTGCAAATGGCTCAGCAAACACCTCCGAGAGTGGTGAGAGAGACCTGTAACTGTTAAACCTTTGCACAAACATGAAGGCAAGGAGCCGACGGAGGGAGATTGCAGGAGGTGATGGAGTTGCTCCCAGTGATCCCCAGCCCCAGGCAGGGCGTGAGCCTGCTCAACGCTGCCCAAGAGAGCCCAGCACTGTTCGCCCTGCGCGTTCCCTCGGCTGGAGCTGCTGGAGGTGGGTCCCATGGGTGTTGCCTGCCGGACTCCCCGGCTGCCCAGCCATGCTGGGTGCTCGTGTCTACCCTGGGTACCAGTGCTGATAATTATCCCTTGGCTCTAGTTCCCAAGGTCTGCGTGGCAAGTGGTCCTCCCCTTGTTTGCACTGGGCCATTGGGCAGAAGACGGCAATGCAGAGGGGCTGTCATGCTGTCTGGGCGATTTAGTAATAATTATTACTAATACAGCAATAACACTCATCAACCTGCTACTTGTCTTGAGAGTAAGTAGTCCTGGGCTTGCAGTCTGAGCACAGACTGGTCTGTTTAGGTATTACCCACCTCAAGGTTATCATGAAGCTTTGTTAATTAATAAGCAGAAAGTTTTGCCAGAGCCCTGAGCGGCAGGTGATGTATCAGTAAAACATGTCATTGGAAACGTAGGTCATCACTGGGAAAGCTGCAATGCTATATGTTACCCTATTGCAATGGCTTCCATAGGTGGTCTCCAGTACATTGTGATGGTGGATCAGGAATATGACAGTTTCTTGTTAATGATCTAAATCAAACACTAAGCACGTGTAGAAAAGCAAAGATGTCCTTGTGTTTTAAGTGCCTGTAATCTGTTTCTAAGAGCTGGGTACCAAAATATCCCTTTGATTCTCAAAGGTAATTGTACCTCTTAATTAGCTGGAGAAAAAAAAAAACCCGCAGCCTGAGATCTTGCTATATAAATTATAATTAACCCCTTGGCACTGGAAGTTGAGATTTCCTGCCCCAGAGCACAAATGCAAAACGCATTAGCAGCACTTAACGTCAGGCACTCGCCCACCGCAGCCGAGGGGTCAGCTCGCTACCCCATAAATACTGCTGCACTCCCAAGTCCAGTAGGAAAATGGCAGGGAAGCCGCGGAAACCCGAGGGGAAGCACTAAATACACCATTTGGGGATGTTTGACCTGCTTTTTTTTCAGAGCTGCAAATGCCCCAGCAGGAAGGACAACACAGAAAAAAAAACCCCCAGCCCCAGTGAAGAGATGGGAGCAAGGAGAGGGACGCTTCCTGGCGAGCGGTTTTGTTAGCTGACATGGCTGGTTGCTTCGCCGTGAGAATGGCTCTCGGCGCTCCCGCCTCACACACCTCCAGCGAAATAATTGTCTGGTGCCAGACACACTTGGCTGTGCCTGTTGTATGCAGAGCGCGCCAGCCAGGGGCCGGCGGCCACCCACTGCTGTCATTCACCAGCATCCTGCTTTTTTGTCTCCTTTTCATTCGTGCCTGTTGGGGGATGAGCTTTAACTCTTCACACCGGAGGTGGACCTGCAGCGAAACACCAGGTCGGGGCAGCTGGAGGCAGGGAGGAGGGCAGCGCGGCGGTTGCTGTGGGGAGGCTGGAGGCTGGCCCGAGCCCGCCTGCACCTGCGGCTCTTCCCTTCCCGCTCCCCTGATCTGCAAAGGGTCTCTGCTCACTTCATGACCTCGATGGAGGGCCAGGCCTGGTGGGCGCCTGGATTTAGGGAAAGCCATCTGCTTTCCCCACCAGGAGCTTGCAGAGAAGCTCCTTCATTCAAGTTAGCCGGTTCCTTTGCTCCTTTGGGGTCCTGGATGGAGAAATGACTCTCTCCTGCTGTCGGTCAGTCCCAGGGTGGCTGCGGCTCCGCGCTGGGCTATAAAGCCCTTGCAGATAAGGTGTTGTTTGCCAAGGGCTGTCTCTTGCCCCACGGGATGTGTGGCATGTCCTCGGGCTCCGTCGTGCCGGTGGCTCTGGCAGTGAGGGGTGTCACGGGCACCGGCAGCTCCTCTTGCAGCAGCAGTGGTTGGCTGAGCTCAGGTGGTGACAGCAAGCGTGGGGTGACTTGGCCACCTTGGCAGGTTTCTAAGGTGGCTTCATCCTCCTATGGCAAAGGTGAGGGCAGCCCTGCTCCTCAGGCTTGGCACGGAGATGTGGCCGTCAGGGCTGCCTTTAAATATTTCAGGTCTGCTATGTATAAATAGCGGTGGGGAATTTCCTTCTCCTGTCTGCTCCAAAGATTGTAGAAGGAGATAAAATAGGAGAGCAGCGAGGTGTCCCGGTGGGGAGGAGGAACGTGCTCGCTGGCATGGGGTAGCGAGTGCTGGAAGGAGGGTTTGTCCTTTAGGTTTTGTCCTTTAGGTTTTGTCCTTTGTCTGTATGTCTGAAGATTTTCAAAGTGGATTATGTGCTGATGAAAGAGCTGGCCGAAGAGCCCTCCGAGCTAAAGGAGCTCTGTCTGTCCGCGTTAGGGTGGGTAGAGTCTGGACACCTGCAGCAGCGGTGGCACCCGCTGCCTCCAGGGACCGTCCCCTGCGCGGATCCACGGGGCCACCCCCTCCAGGGTGGGGAGAGGAGGGGAGGATGCTCTAGGGCAGGGAGGAGAGAAAGGCGCTGAGAAAATTTTGGATGGAAACACGGGACTGAGTCTGAGCTTCATAGGTGACGTGGGTATCTAGATAAATTGAAAGTGGGATAAGTAACAAATAATATAATACGGATTTTACACTGTCAACACTGATTCTTTAAGCCCAGAATACCCCAAAATAAGCTATTAGAGATATTGATTCTTTGCTGCTCTTGTTTATAACACCACACATGAGGACTGGCTTAGTACTGTACTCGATTTACTTTTTATATTAGGATTTAACATGGGATCTCCTTTTCTTAATCCAAACACTTATGGTTTGAATGCAGAATTATATTTGAGATTTTAAAAGTACCTTTATTAAAACATAAAACTAATTTTACTGTTCTGACAGGTCTTATTTAAATACCCAGTGCCAGATGCCTTTTGTCCCAAATGACTCTAGAAATGAGGGGAAAAAAAAAAAAAGACTTTTAAAACTTCTCCTGCAATTAAAATGCAGTAAAAGGCAAGTAAATAGTCTTACTTATGCTGTGGACTGGGGGTAATAGTTTAAGAAAAGCCCTGCGATGAATGTGTTTCCAAAAATAAATATATGAAACCAAAGGTGCTAAAGGCAGAGTTCATGTGATAGCTGAATTTTGCTGTTATTGCTGCTGCTGCTGCTCTGAGAAGAGCTGAAACAATTGTGCTGTGTCTGTAAGGAGAGACCTTTTCAAAGGGTCTCTTGGAGGAGAACCCTCCTCCGAGGTGCTGCACCCCAGGGACTCGCTTTGGCTGCACTTGGTTCCAGAGGATGTGTCTCCCAGGGGCTATAGAAGATCAGTTCTTGTCCACCTCTTCCAACCCATACCCAAAAATAGTCACACTCTCATATCTAAGAGTGACAATCATGTATACTTCATTTAATAGTACGTTATCTTTTATATGGCAAAAGTGAGCATCAGCAGCACAAGCATTAAAAAGTCAGATATCTTTGAAATTGCATTTGCATCCATTTGTAAGAGCAAACCCTGTTTAAAATCTTAAAACACAGAGGAATTTTCCCTGTGTGCCAGAACATTTTTTTCTGGTAGGTTGTGCTGCTGCCTCCGCTCCTCTGGGTTCCAGAGCCACAAGAATCCCATTGAAAATACTGGAGCATCCTGCAACTTTATTTTCAGCATATTTTCTATTTGCTGGAAGAAGGAAAAGTTACAATGAACCCCTTTGAGAAAATGCACGAGCATGCTTATATTCCTAACCATAAAATTAATTGTCATAATTTCAACTTTTACTGGAGGGCACAGAATAATAAAACCTGCATGGTAGAACATAGCATCTTTTTATATCAGGCATGGCTGATAATCTTAATTCAACTAACACTGCAAATACTCTACGTTTCTCCTGATTAGCCCCATTTTGGAGCACTCACAAATACAACAGTGGAGCCTGGATGGACTCACTTTTGGAGTATGTGAAACCATCATAGCGTTGGCACACAGGAGAGATTTATGTGTTTGGGACTCTGTAAGAGGGTATGGTGGTGCTAACATAACACCTACTTCATTGCTGAGGATGAGCGGCCAACCACCAGGTTGCCCAAGAGAGGTGGGCGAGTGCTTCAGAGTAAGTGTGGTCTGTCCTACGCTTCTGGCCACAAATAAAGCAGCTTTGGAGAAGCAAGAGTACATGGGGTTCCCATAGTTGTCGTTCTCCGCTTACTGTTTTTTTTGTGTACATCAGTATTTTTTTGGGGTTCATCTGAGACTGGGAACAAGTCAAAAAAACTTCAGCAGGGTTTGTTCTTGCGGTAATTCTAACTCTCTGCAGGACGGGAAAGGTTCACGCTATTTCCAGACCCAAGAGACTCCAGTGCTTTGGATGGGTTTCAGCTAGGCATTCCGGGCCAGGTTCTGAGATCCTTGTCTGTTGCGCTTGACTATGTCAGTAGGAGTTTATTCAAATGAGAATGATCAAAGACATCAGGCTTTGGCCCTTTATTTTTCATTTCAGGTGCTTTTTCAAGCATTACAGAGCTTCTGAACTTTTTTGAGGCTCATCCTTCACTAATTCCAGACTCGGAGCCTGGCAGCTTGTCAAGCAGTTTTCCTGCCTCTGTAGCAATACTGTCCACTTGAGCTGTGTTTGGAGGCAGCAAGACACCCTGGTGAGATAGAGGAATTTCTGTGCTAACATTTTTAACGTTTCTCTTTCCAGGCCTACTTCTTAGTCATTGAGAGTGTGCAGGTGGCAAAGTTCAGTGCAGAAGTTGTTCGCTGCCGCTCCCCGCCCAGGCGTTTTTAAAGCACACAACCTATCGCCTCCAGTTTTACTGAGTCTTGTCTAAATAAGCTTATTCACCATCATTGAAGCAACTGCCAAAATATTTTTAGTGTCTCTTATGGTGAATTATGTATAAAACTTCTGCAAGAAGCCAAGTTTGATTCCCCACTGCTTAATCCTGTTTTCTTAGATCTCCAAATGGGTGCAAATGGCTCTGTGTCAGAATGACAGTATTTTACATTCATTTTTCATGTGGGTAAACGATGACCAGACTCTGGGTAGTGCAGGCTTGGGCCAGTAACATGTAACTGTTGCATTTTTAATCCTCAGATATTTTTTATTTGTTGGTTTTGACAGAATCACAGGTTCTGTGATTTATTAACTTTTTATTTATGTTGGGCAAAATCTGTAAGATCTACCGTCGTATTTATTCTGGTCTTATGTCAGCTAAATTATCAAACAATTTTCAGGTGAATGGACTGATTAAAGACCTCAGATTAGCAAATTTTCATTTAAGCTTCTCCCAAGATGTGGCGAATGGAGTCATTTTATAGGGACCATGTCTGGAAGCTTTGTCATCCTTCGGGAGCCAGAGTGGGCAATCCTGAAAAGAGTACTTTGTTTCAGAATATTCTTTTTTCCTTGACATTGCCCTTCTGGCATAAGCAACACATCTCCTACAGGGTGAGGAGGCAGACTCTCCCCGAGATGGTCCCTGGGGTGCTCAGGGAACACCAGCAGCTCAGCGTCGTTCCCTGGGCATGTTTTGCTAGTCACCACTGAACTGGTAGTGGAATTTTTTGGGTGGGTGTCCCCACAGGTGAGACCACTGCAATGGTGTGACAGGCTTACATAGAGAAGGTTTCACTAGTATGCCAGTGATATTTTAGTACCTGAATATCTCGGTCTGTGCGCCCCGCGGGGTTAAGTGCCTGCGGCAGTGTGTCATGCTCGCACATCTGTCTTGGGCTGGGTACTCAGGCTGGCGTGGTTGGCACCAGCATGGATATTTCCGCATGTCTTGGCCTCGCGTCATGTAGACGTGCCCAGTGAGCACTGAGGGGATAGCTCAGCGTCCTGGAAATGGGACAGGACGCCTTCTTGGTGCTAGGTTGCTGTTAGCAGATGAGAGTGCCTGAAAGCATCGCCCAGAGACTGAAGCTCCTATCAGCCAGTGCAGAGGTGAAACCCAGAGGAAGGTGTCCCAGAGCGTGCCAGAAAGAGGAACTTTAGCCCTTGTTTCTTTGTTAAAAGTGCTGTGATGCTGCGCTTTTCTCCATCACATCAAGCCCTTGGGGCGGTTGCAGGTAGGCAGGGTGAGGAGACAGCCCTGCGGAGGGCTGGGGAGGGGGAAAGCTCGCACCTCCGTGTCCAAAGCCGTGCTCCCGGCGTGTCCAACCATGCGGCTGGTGGCAGAGGCGGGACCCTGAAGCCATGTAGGGGTCTTTATCAGCACTTGAGGGACTTCCGATGTGTGTGAAGTCCTTTGTGTGAAAGTATTTGCAGGATCAGGTTGCTGCAATGTAAGTGCCTTTGAGGTCTTTGCTGCATTATAGATTTTCTTCTGATGTCTCCCATGCAAATATTTAACCTGTCTGGTTCCTGAGAGCTACTAAGACTGTTACGCAGGTGGCAGGTTGTTTCTGCAGTCTTTCCTTTGTTCACACAGAGCCCTCTGTCCTCCCCTTCCCGCCCCAAAATCGGGCATGGAGACGTGCCGCGGGGGTCTCGGCACTTGGCGTATATTGATGTGTTGATGCTCCGAGGGGCTTATGTGCTCCAAATCATGTCTTTTTCCCTAACTGCATCAGCTGACTGAGTAAAAGATAGGATGTTTAAATGAGGCTTAAAAGAAAACCTCATTTAGAGAGATGGCATTTTTAAAAGCCTGCGTTAAGACTGGGTGCGCTGCTGCCTGTGCAGTCCCCCTGCTCTAACACCGGGTAGTTCCCTTGCTTGTGCAAAGCGATGGCTTAAAAAAGAAAATACCTGGAGCCTGGATCTTGGAGCTGCTCTTACTCCTCCTCCCCACGACCATCCCTTTTAATAATTTGACATACATATCCTATGCTCGTTCAAGACAGACTCAATGAGCTAATTGCAGTGGTATGTGGGTCAGAGCTCTGCCCTCCTGAGCACCAGCCTTATTGATTTCAGTGGTTACTCCTGCTTTGGACCTGAATAATTGAGAAGGGAGTTGGGTTGTATGCGTTATAACTATTTAAAATGATACAGTTTGGAGGAATATACAAGTGTGCAAACAAAACTTGAGGATGCAGCCTAGATTCCCTTACTTATTCGTAGCCTGCGGGCTTTATTAGACCCTCCAGACTTTACCTAATTTTGGCATTATTCCCTCGTCATTACATCATGAGTGTGAAGTGGAGACAGGGTCATTCTCCTCTATGTTGTGGTCATGTAAGGGATTCACGTGGTTTTCGTAGGGGGTATGCCGTGTTTGAACAGGTTTCAACTATTTTAAGCACCCTTGGCCATGCTGGGGTTCTCGCTGGAAGATTCAGGCTTACCAGAGAGTAAATCTTACTCTCCCATCAGATGCGATGTATGCTGTGAACTATGGAAATGCACTTCGTCTCCGTTCATAGCATCGGAGTTACTAAATTGGAAAGCCGTGCTCCGTCACAGATGCTGTGGTCCCAGCCTCAGCGTATCTGTACATCCGTCCTCTTCATTAACTGGAAATGGTTTCAAGAGCCAAGAGTAGTTTCCCCGACTTTGTAATTGCATGAGGAAAAAAGTGGAACAAAAGCAACAAAATCTTGGTCCCCTCTGAGAGCCTTTCCCCCAGGAAATCTGTTTTAGCTGGCCTGCTTCAAGATGCCCGTGGGCAGCGTAAGCGGCCGTAGTTTCTTTTTCTCTGCGGTTCCTTTTGCAGGATTTATACCTGGGGGGAAAAAAAAAAGCAATGGAGGATAGACTCGAAGTATCCCATCCTTCTGCACCTTCGTTGTGTTTTCCCCTTTATCTCTTTATTTATCTGAAACTGGCTGGTGCCTAGGCTTTTGTGATAGGTACATGTAAACCTCACACTTCTCAGGTGCCCTCTTTCTCCTTTCTTTCCCCGTGTTTTTCTGGCTCCTGTCCTCCCACTCCCAGGAAATATTTGAAAGATAATTTGGCATATTTTCTGCCACCTTCACATATCTCCCTGACTTCATGTTTTCTTAGCTGGAAGATAGCTTTTCAACATATATATGTAATCCTTTTCACCTAGACATGTGAGGAATTCCAATCTCTTCCAGTGGGAGTTTTCAGGAAGGTTTAGGTTAAATGGGCCAATAAGGCAAAAGCATGTAGCAGAAGATCTCACCCTCTAAAGACATCTTTTCTCTTTAGCTCTTTTTTTTTTCCCCTGGAAAATATATCAGAATATCTAGCTGTCAAAGAATTTAAACAATAATACCTGATCTGAAGGCTAGAGTGCAGGGCTTTTGAAAATAAAGATTGTAATCTCTCTACGGTGTAGCCAGGGACTAATGGAGCTGGAAGGCAGGTGTCCTGAGCAGCAGACTGCCATGGGGACACTGCTCCAGCTCGGTGGGACTTATTTTACCAGAGCTCTCAATGGAAATTCTCTTAGATTTTCCCTGGCACTTTTGTTGTGGACATAGCATCTTTATCATAGAAATAAGACAGCAAGCCAAATCCACTTTACATTAATTTAAATCCTGTTGGTGGTGACTGAGCTCTTCTCCTGCCACGTGTGAGTGGGGTGGGAGACCTCAGCAGCCCCTTCTGCTGGGCCAGCCTCCATCCCCCAGAAACTCCTGTTGCAGCGTTCAGGGCTGGGATTCATCCCAGCTGATTTTAGCTGACTAGATGTGTTGTCCAAGGTCCCTGTCTGGCCTCCTGAGAGGATTTAGGGAGAGAGGGGCAAATTCTCCCCTGTTTAGATGCCTGTTGTAAAAAGGAGAATCAGCGGTAAGGGGTGCCTTAGGCTGGAAGCCAACTGGGTTATGAACCCAACCCTAAAGCTGCACTGATCTCTTGTAGGAAAGGAGGTCAAGGATCTCTAGAAGTAAGAACATTTCCAGCATCTTAAGACTCAGATTTTTCAGAATTGGGTACCTATGGGTGGCCTTAGCCTGTACTTCGGCAGCTAGGGTCACAGCAGGGAGCAGGCAGCATCTGCTGAACCTCCTTCCCTCTGCTCCCCACTCCTAGACATTGGGTGCAGGATGATCTCTGGGGCTCGTGAGCCTCCTCAGGGCACTGGGGCCTCTATGCCGGTGTATTTACTGGTGTGGGTGTCGCACTGGGTGCTCGCCCATCCGCTGCTGCTCAGTCTGTGCTGTGGCACTAGCCCGGGAGGCGTCTCAGCACCGGCGTAACCTTTGCAGCCTGCAGGAAAGGTGACTTCCATTTAGTTCTAAATTATGACATTATTTTATTAGATCTTTAAACTTTATTTAAATTCTTTATTTAAAAAGAGGGAGGAAGGTATCATATTTTAATTAGTAGCGGTGTCAAAGGAGACCTAGATTAATTATTTGAAATCACTCCATCCAGATGGTTTTAATTTTCACAGCAGGGAACCGGCATCTTTTTAAGGTGATATTTTTCAAATTAAAATCAGCTTGGATATTACTCATACTGGCTGCAGAGCGAGGGGGCGGGGAACGCGAGCTGGCGTGCCCCGTGTTTGTCCATCTGAGTGCGGGCTGCCAGGGGGGGACCCGCATCGGAGAGGTGCAGGTTGCCGACTGTCCAGTGGGACCGCGGATCGAGGCTCTCTCGTTGGAGTGCTTTATCAACGTTAGCTCCTACTTTGGCTGGCCAAAGCCCATGTCTGATATTAAGCATTATTCTTAGCAGCTTTAGTCGCAGTGCTGAGACTGGAATGGAGGGGGAATGCCCTGCAGCTTGGATGGGAACTTGCTGTGTCCGGTTCTTGCCTGTGTGCAAGCTGTGGAGCCTGCGCTTGACCCCTTCGGTGGGTGGCCCCGGGTCTGTTTGCGTACCTGGCTGGGTTTGTCACTGTCCATCTGCGGGCGACTCCTTGGCACTCTGGGTGTTGGCTGTGGTCCTTGGGACAATCTTTGGGACCTCTTGTGCTGGCTCCATCACCTTCCCTTGTGTGCGGTCTGCTGCTCTCCCCGTCTGAGGTTGACCATTCGTCCTCTCTAATGCCCTTGCTCATTTGAGGGGAAGCCCTTTCACAGTCACCTCTTTAAAGACAGTCATACCTTTAACTATTCCCTTGTCTATTAATGCTGTGTTGCATCTCAGCAGCTTCCCTGAACTTCTTGACGCGGTGGGCATTCACCAAGCTATATACCATGTTGCTCATTTTCCCCTTGAAGACCCATCTTTGACCCTGTGCCATCCTCCCCCATCCTGGCTTTGCTCATCCTTATATCCTTACTATGATGGGATATTTCTGGTTCTTGTGGCCCTTCCTCGCTTAAGTGGTCACTGGTTCGATACCACCTTGGCAGGTGTAGAGAGAAAGCCTGCAGCACCCGGCTGTCGCTGGCAAGCTGCTCGCCATCACAGATACCCAAAACCATGGCTCATTTCTGAAAGCCTTAGATAAATATCCATATTTATGCATGATTGCAAGTAATATTCTGCTATAATACAGGCATTATCCCACCTGCTGTCAGAAAGAATTTATTATTTAAATATCCAGTGATAAAGGTTTAACAAATACATCTAAATAAATGTAAGCAGCTAGTAACTGGAAAACCCTGAACTCGCATATGTGACTGAGCTGCAAAGGGAAAACTCCGTTTAGGGCCCTTGTGAGTTAAAGGTTTGTGATATTTGCACTGCTGCAGAAGCCAAAAGCTGACTTTACAAGTGGGAAAAATATTAATGTGTTTAAATGAAACAAACTCCTATTTCTATCCCCATGGTAAATCCTTACAGTGAACATATACGCTCTTAGAGGGTTTTAAAGTTTGAAATATGAATGCCAAAAAGAATGTGACTTCTTGCAGCATAGATCAAACATTCTCCAGAGTTTGGCAAAAGCCGTGTTTCTACGGTAAGGCTCGGGTCTTACAGGCGTGAGTATTTCCAGAGCAGGACCGTGGATTTGCACTTGCTGACACTTACACATTCTTGCATTGTGTTTCGACCATGTCTCCTTTCTCCCCCTGCATATCAGAGATGGATCTGAACCAAAATGTCCAGTCTGCATGCTCCTGCCTCTCCAGGGAAATTCCTGGAATCCGAACCTCGAGCATGACTGGAATTCGTGCTTAGATCAGAGAGGGAATGAAACGCTGAATTCGGACGTGTCTAGGTTTTCGAGGTGCTGATGGCACGCTACACATCTGGGTGGCAGCTCGGCCACTTCGGCAAATACAATTGTGTCGGGGCAGGTGGTTTATGAAGATGCAGCAGAAATTTGTCCTGTACCATGGCTCCTGGCAATGCTGCAAACCAGCTCTGGCCTCAGTGAACGTGCGAGGCACTATGAGATTGGCCATATTTCTCCCAGCTAGAGCAGAAGTCACGGACCTGGGCTGCCAGAAAGCAACTAGTGACCTCCTGGGAGCATAGTTAGACACACAGAGGATGTCTGCAGGGCGGGTGTTCATCAGACAGAACAAGCAGTGCTGACTTTCTCCCCTGCTAGCTGTTGTGTTGATCTTCAGGAGATCACTGTGATGTTTTGCACCAGGAGTGTGTGGCCGGACCTCTTCTGTGATGTGTTTGAGGGCTGCTGGCTGTGGGGAAATGATTTTCATTCTTGTCATGCTAATCTTTTATCTTCATGAGGATAAAATCCATGTTCTTACCCTCCAAGAACCCTCCTGCAGCATGAAGGAGAGCATTAGCATTGAGCTTTATATTGCTGATGGGGTGGCGGGGTTGGTGTGGACCGATGGAGCACACACGTGTGTATGCATGTTCTGTGCTAAACTGGCATTAAATCTGGAGCATCCGCAGAGGAGTCAGTGGAGACGTGTCCGATCTGCACCTGTGACCAAGCCTGGAGCTCAGCCCCTGGCTGGATCCTTGGGTTGCTCCCTTGCAGAGCGTCCCAGCGTGGTGTGGTGCAGGTGGAGGTAATGGGACAACGCGCTGATGAGCTTTGCACGCTCTGACTTAATGGGACCACATTGGTAAAAGCTTTTTTTTCTTCTTCCTTTACAAGCCCAGCTTCTAGTGGAAACAGACACTTTTGGCAGTCAAGTCCGGATCAAAGGGAAGGAGACAGACTTCTACCTTTGCATGAACAGGAAAGGCAAGCTAGTGGGGAAGGTAAGTGTTTCCTATTAATTCATTTGTAACATGAGTGTTACCTTTAGCAGCCTCCTCAAGGCTGTAATGATGTGTTCGAGCTTCGCCTGTCAGCCTCAAATGAAAAGCAGGAGAGAGGGGATGTGGGGTTTGCAAGGCAGCCCGTGCCCTTGCGAGCCCTCCCCCACGACCGTAAAACCAAGCTCTGCAGCCTGGGATTTTCTGATGATGCTTCGGATGCGGATGGGTTTGCGCTTTACAGTTGCGTTAAATTGCCGTGAGATGTCATCTCGGCATCCCAGTGTCGCGGCCACCTCCACAATAACTTTGTTACTTGATCTTTCTTTGGAGTGAAATTCAAAATAGAAGGGCAAGGGGGGCACTGTGCTGGGGAGGTAGGCAACATAAGGCTCCTCTCAGCGGTGAGCCAGGGGATGGTGTGGCTAATACTGGAATCCGAACATCGTACTGGGGCTGGGCCTCACGGTTCTAGCGTTACAGGAATATTTTATTACTTTGGATCCCCGCACAATGGAAGCATGCAGCAAATTACAGCGTGTTCACCCATCTAGCTTAACTTCTTTGCTGAAGTCATATTTTTTATGTATTAACTTGTTTTTGTAATTTAGGCAGTTCTTCTGTATTGTTGGCGAACCTAGAAGCTTGCTAACCAGGCAGGAGCTTGCTCAAAGCTAAAATATCACGGAGGAAAAAAAAAAAAAATCTCAGCCCTCAAAGGCCCTCTCCTCCACTGCCTGCACTTTGCACCACCAGGAATTAAAATCTGGCATCTTTGTGGCTGTGAAAAAGGGAAGCTGAGTTTTGTTTTGAGTCAACACAGCAAAAGCCACGCTCCCAAACAGAAACCAGAAACCAAATTGCTCTGATGAAACATTATTTACTTTTGCGGTCCCGAGAGTGACACTTGCGGGACAAGTGCCTTCCCGGGGGGATCCCTCCTGCCACTTTTGTTTTCCTCGTGAGCAGTGCAGATGCTTCTGTCGAGACCAAGGCCAGCTCTTTCGCAGGCAGCCGCTAGCCGTGGCAGCCTGCCTGACCCACTGCAGAGCTGCGCTGGCGAAGCAGGCAGCATCCAGGCGCTGCTCGAAATCGGTGGGGACTTGGAAATCGGTGCTGCGGGAGGACTGGACCAAAGCAGCTGGTTCTCTGCTTCCTGCACTTCTGTGGTGCAATTACTGCTCTGAACGAGGCACAGTTGTTTGGTCTTGGACAAGGAAATTAGTTTTTTTAACAGGACTTAGACCTCTCAGGATACACATGGATGCTTTTGAATATTGCACTGAACAGAAATCTGGCCTTTGAATTTTTTTTTTTTTGTGCTTTAATTTTCCATCCTTTAAATGTGATAATAGCATTTTTCCCTGAAATGTTACAGGATAATTTTGTTAATGTTTATGAGGTGCTGATACCACAGTAATGGAGACCTTAGAAGCATCCAAATTAGATGGGGTAAAATAGGCATGAAATCTTACCTCTTTCTTTAATAGACCTTACGCCAGGGTGGATCAGCAGTGGTACACAGTGCAACCCACATCCCTTCCTGGCCTGCACTGAATGTCCTGGCAAAGTCAGAGCTGTTTTTCAAAACGTTTAGTATATTTTAGCGAGATTCATCCCTTGATTTGGCCCATTGGGCACCAAGGCAGGACAGTTCTTTAGCTTGCCACCTTTCATGCAGCATAAAGCTTTTGGTTTCTTTCTTGATGTCCTTTTCCTAACATTAAGATGGCAAATGGTTTGTTATTAAAAAAAAAAAAATCTATTCTTGTAAATATGAGCCTTCCCACCCCAGACTGCTGACAAGTTCATAAACCAGCCGACCTGAGCAGGAGGGGGTACGGAGCATGGCGTTTGGAAGGAAAATGTTCCAGACGCGTTGCCCATATTAACAGCTTCTCATGAGCAAAAAAAGAAAATAATAGCATGTCTTCTTGATACCAAAGAGTGTGGTTTTAATTAGTATCATAGTTTCAGCTCTTTTTGTGGCAAGAGTTTGAGGGAATGCTTTTTAGCTTGAATGCTCTAAACAGCTAGTAAACCCCAAGGAAAACATTAGATAAAAGTTACGCCTGGGCTTATACAAATATTTAAGTTCAGTCTGGGGGTGGAGGGGAATGAAACCCATAAACTGATTGTTTCACGGTCGCCCCGGTATGTTCATTTGGCAAGAGAGGAGCCATGGGACCAAACCGGGTCTTTTTCTCTGCTCATTTCCTATTGCCTTACACTGCATAATCCCTAACAATACCAGCACATGCCATCTGGCTTTGTTCTCCTCCTCAGTCAGCACTTTTGGATCCCCCCCAGTTGAAAACCTGCTTTGAATTTAGTCCTTTTTGTTTCCCATAATCACCTACAAAGGGTATTACAGACCGGAGCAGGTTGTTGTTGTTCTCAGCTGGAACTGGTGACAAATGCAAGAGCTCCAGAGCTGGGGCTTGCTCCCCACCTCGGAGCCGGTTGTGTTGCAGGCCAACGGGCTAACCCACAGGGCTGAGCAGTGCAGCCTTCGCGTCTTTTTATTTATTTATCAGAAATTGCACCTACGCCAGCTTTTCTGAGCGGAGGCCATCTGATGGAGCTTTCTCAGGAGCCCCAAACCTTGTGTTTTCCTCCTTGCTCGGTTGTTACCCCATGTGTGTTCATGGCCAACGTTGGCCAAAGGGCTCGGAGGTGTTTTGGGCAGGCTTCTAACTTTATTTATTGTCACAGCATGCAACTGCTGAGGTCACTGGCGCTCTATGTGCTGCTTATGAAAACTGGAGACAGGGCAGGTGTTGTACAGGGAGTGACTTTTCTGTTAAAGGTGACCAGCACCAGGGGAAAACAAGTTGGATTGTGTTTCATCATTGATTCTTGGTGTTATGTTGAAGAAGGCCCAAGAAAGATTTAATTTTATTTTTTTCCTCCTGACCGTATTTTTTTTGCCTGTGGGTTTTTGGTGCCTCTATGTACACACATGTAGAAATTGTAGGTCCTGGGTTTTCTGATTTTGCTGAAGTTTTCTGTGTACCACTGAACTTTATGTTGGAGCTACATTACAAGGAAAGAGATTAAAATATGAAAACTCAGAACAGAAATACCAGGGGCTTTTCTTAAATACTTTCTTGTCTTTTTTTATTATTACTACTGTTTATTTCTCTCAAGCTTCTTACAAACACGGGGGAGAAGGGGACTCTGAAAGGTGCAGCTCCCCTTCCAAGGAGAGGTGCAATGTGACTTCTCCACTTGTGACAAGGCGCAACGTGACTGGTCACCCAGAACGCAAGAACTCTGAGTATTTGCAATAACTCAGTGTTGGGGAGAAGAGGAGCTAATGGTCTCTTTGGAGGAGCTCTGAGTTTGTAACTAACTGTGGGGAGTCCTTCTGTGGTTTCTCTCTGCCCCAGCTTCTCCTATCTTGTGCATTGAGATAAGGATGTCAATAAAGTAGGGACTTCATATTTGTAAAAGGTTGTCAAAAATAAGTCTTTTAAGTCTCCAGAGCAAGGAATAGCAGCCCGGGGTGTGAGCAGGTGGCTCTTAACTAGCTTGGCCACCTCTAGCTGTTCTTGCTGCGCCTGTCCTTACAGCAAATTTGTGCCATCTAGAACTGCAGGACGCTGCGGAGATTTCCTTTCCCTGCCCCATCTCAGTCCCCTCGTCGGGAGAGCATTTGCAAGAGGTCGGTGATCTCTGTGAAGCTTAAACTGGATCTGTCGGCACCGTTACAAGATGACCAAAGCCCTGCTCCTTCCTTTACGCACTGCTAAGGCTACTGGCTGGTACGTGGTGATCAGAGCATCTCCTAATCCCCGGGCACTGCTGGCAGGGCATTTCCCATGGTTCGCTAGCAGCCACCCGTGGGACCACGCAGTCTGGTCAGCACTAGTGCACAGGTTGTGGCAGGTATCCATAACGGGAGTGTTTTGCACTCCCAAGTATAAAGGGAGAGGAGGGAATAGGCCTGGTTTTCTGAACTGATCAAGGGCAGAGGAGAACAGACCTTGGCTTCCTGCAAAGTTGCCGTGTGGGAGGAGAGGCTGCTTATTGCAGACAGTGGCAAGGGAGACATCAGTTTTCAGAGCAAGATATAGACGCAGGGAAGGTAAGTAATGACTGGAAGGAATCCAGAAGATTTTAGAGGATGGGCAAAGAGCTAAGCACATCTTCGATTTGATCCAGAAATTTCTTCGGAAGATGCTCCAAGCAATCCCACTAATGTTCTTCCACGGCATTAGGTGGATTACGTCTTTTCCAGATCCAGCAGCAATATTGTTCCCCGTTGGTTCTCTCTATTGTTCTCTGTTGGTTTCATTTTGAGAATAGCTCCATCTCTCAGTGCATTAAGTCACTCCTTGAGCTCTTCCAGGAAGGGGAAGCAGGTGGTGGGTGCTGGAGCCATGTCCTCAGGGTGGGATGGGACTCGGAGCGCAGGTGGAGTCGGGACAGCGAGGCAACTGTCAGTTGTGTGCTGTGCTCCCATCTGATTCTGCTCCACATAACGTGGCTGTAATCTTGACACTGCGAGTCTGCAGGAAACTCCTGCACTGCTGTAAATGGGGGCAAGTCCTTCTTCTGAGGTAGGACGCGGATATGGAGAAAACCCCAGAAATAGGGGCAGAGTTAGAAAAGTGATAGACAGAATGGGGTCTATCACAGGTATCATCCCTGCCAGCTCTACAGAAAGTGAGAGCAGTAAAGTTGTATCCCGAGAAGTCATTACATCAGTTCAGCTCCTTCTAAGAATTCAAGCCTGAGAGCCTATGATACTATAAAATAGGTGTTTTCCCACCAAATCCACATGCGGACTTGCACCATCTCTCCTTGGGTTTTCTTTCAAAAACCCTCAGTGACCTGGTATACACGCACCCTCAGAAAATCATTATGGTACATATGCATTATTTTTGAAAGAGCATAGTAATGAGTTTGGTTTTGTTTCTTCTTTCTCTATGCTTAATGTGAAGAGTGGGAAAAAGCTGTTGGTTGAAAGGTAGGACCCTCCTGGCTGGTCGAGATGGCTGAAGCATTGCTTCAGCTTGATGACAGGTAACTCGAGTGCTTTCTGGGGACAGCTTTGCTGGCGCCGTGTCTGTAGCAGTGAAACCGTCCCAGCGCTCCCAAAGCACAGACGAGCAGCGCTGAGCTTGTGCCCTTGAGCACGGTCCAGCTCTTGAAGAAAAGCTCTGCCAGCCAAAGCGTGGCTGTGCCAGGGGCACGTCATCTGTGCCAGGGGCTGGAGGTGGCACAGCTCTGCTGGCCACCATCACCTCTCCCCCACCCCTGACCATCACCGCTGTGCTGATACCACTTACGGCATAGACCTGCCTCTGAGATGTAAGATTTTTTCTGGTGTGATAACTGCTTTCCAAGCCAATATATTTCTTAATGTTACCAGAAAGTTGCTAATACCATATGGCAAGGCTCTCTGTATTTTTGCAGGACAACAAACAAATTGTTGCTAGATGCCAGACTGCTCTGGCAGAGCTTTATCACTGATGCCTGCCAGCAGTAGCCTTTAGGGGATAGTAATAATTTGGGGTTGTTTACATTACAGCTTTAAAATAGGGGTTTTCTTGAAGCATGTGTGTGTTTAGTCAGGAAAGTTGGCTAAAAAAACTCTGACAGCATCAAAGAGTGAAGGCGCTCGCTACGGCCCATGCATGCGGTCTTGGCCCTTTACAATACCTCTGGCCTTACAGGAGAAGGAGTGTGTTGTGTTACAGAGGCTCCAGGTGGTTCAGTGGGAGCCACCCTTTGTAGGACAAGGGGACTTACCTGGGTAGGAGACACCAGGTGGGTTCTCCAAAGCCTTATCAGTGTTTCTGGACAGCCTTTGTCATCAGGTTGACTTTGGTCAAGGCTGAGGTTGAGCTTTCTTGAAAAGCTACCTTTGAAACACCGATGGTGGGAAACCAGTGCCTTGCTGTAAAGCCAGGGGTCTGTGTTAGCCTGAGACAAGGAGAGTCAGGGCTGAGCTCCGAGCCTGATGCCCTTCGCGTGCCCAAGTCCTGCGTGGCATTTGGCCACGAGTATTCCCCGGTGCCTGCCTGCACCAAGGTCTGTCCCAACAGCCGAGTGTGCTGCAAAGATGTCAGGAGGTGGCAAGGGCAGAGGGGCGCTCAGAGGTTTGCAGTTTGAAACTTCGATGCAGTAGATGAGGTGTTTGCACTCCTCAGCTTGTATGTTTAAACCCACGCCTAACTGCATATTGGATTTGGGGCAGAACTCGGAGTTTCACAAGGTTTTGATGCATATCCAGAATTTTTCCCGGAGTTGCACAGTATTCGGGTTGCTTGAAAGGGGCTTGTAAAACCTAACAATTTCTGGGGCTGACTGCTGAATTTGCAACAAAAACACGATCAGAATTAGTGGGGTGTCGGGTTTAATAGCGTGCATTTTGCAGATCTCTCTGTGACATGTTCAGCCATAAACTATTCTGACTTGGCATCTCATGTGAAAGCAAAACTTGACATGGCTTTTGCTGGATCTCGCTCAGATCTCATTTTGAACTGCAGTCTGGTTCTTCATATAGGGTGGGATTGGTCCTTTTTTTAAAGCGAACTGTTCCCAGGCTTTGCTCCCCTGTGAGTTTGTTTTAGTTTAAGTCATCTAAATAAACGCCTTCAGTGGAACCTGGAGCCAAGCAACCTGGGACCCTGTCATGCTTTGAACAGGGACCTGATCTGAAACCAGCCTCAAGTGTCCGAAAATCTTGAATCGAGACCTGCAGGATTGCAAAGATCTTAAAAGCAATGAGATGACAAAACCAGTTTTCTTTCGGTTGAGCCACTAGAATCTTCTGCATTCACCTAATCAGGCTTTTTCCTGTAACCAGTGGAAAAAATTTTGAATTATTGTTCTGAAAACTTAGAAGCTGAGATTCTCATGAAATTAAAAGCAGAAGTGGAAGCTAAAATCAGCAATCACCCTCCTCCATTCTCAGCCCCCAAATATCATGAGGCTTTTGGTCACACTGCAGCCTTTCACAGCTGCTCCTTTCCCAGGGCTGGGTGACCTGAAGCATCGCATTCAAACTTTTGTGGATGCTGGTGCAATTTGCATCATCTGGTTCATTTGTTGCAGTTTCAAATCTTTACAGCGCTGGAAATGTGTCGGAAGAATTCCCCAAGGAGGGTTTACTAAATGTTACGGTAGGGATGTTGTTGTCACACAGTCTCAGGGTATGTGGACACAATAATTTGTCATGTTACTTCTCGGTAGGTGTAATGTGCTAAGAGCTGGCCAGACCCCATCGTGCGCCTTCCCTGGGGGCTGCGATGGCTCTGCCCTCCGTTGTGAAGCTGTAGGCGGCACAGGGATGAGATGTGGCGGCCTGAGGTGGGTACGGTTGTGCTGGGTTTGCACGCTCGGCGAGCAGGAGCCCTGCTGGAACAGCTCCTGTCCTTGAGCAGAGGCAGCCGTCAAACGCTGAGCGTCACCCGGCTTTTCCAGGAATCCTTGCTCTGGATGGCACAACCGTGTAATGATTCCCAAGAAGCCGTTTATGGTTGAGCCCAGTGAAACTACTTTCCAGTGTTTATTGCACTGAGGCTGCCTTGGCACAAAAGCGGATAGGCTCCGATGCTGCAGTGGTTCCTTCAAAGTGGTAGGAGTTTATGCGAGCTCACTGGACCTTTGCAGCATTAATATTTGCTATGAGCAATGGGCCTTGCCGTGGTTCTGTATTTGTGATGATTTGTTTACAGCGGTGTTTTGCACAGAAGTTTCTCTGCAGGTGGGAATGAGAGGGGAAAATGACGTGAATGTGGGTAATGAATTTTGTGGAAGAAGTTTAGATGTTTTGTGGTGGTGTGGGATAGCAGGCGGCTGATCTTGGTGTTGCAGGGAGAGCAGAGGTCATTTTGAAGCTCTGTGTGCTCAGAAGAGGGAGAGCAGTTTGGTGGCTACTGATAAACACTGAACGGCTGCAAGGCTTGGGGAGGCGAGATGGGAGAGTTTGCAGAGAATGGGAAATGCTGGGGAACGCTGGCAGTGCTTGAGCTCATGCATTGCCCAAGAGGTTGGGATGGAAGAAACTTGCTTATATGGAGAAGACTCCTTTATTTCACAAATGATTAAAAACTGCATCGATTCTTAACAGAGTCTGTGTGTGCATTTAAGCTTGGATGCCAAAGCCCTGAAGGCTATCTGAGCCAGAAGACTGTGGTATTCATGGCACTGAATGGAGAGAGAGGCTTATGCCACCACGAGGCATTTACCAATGTCTTCCCTTTGCCGATCAGTTGTTAGTGCTGTGTGTACCTCTTGCCTGCGTGGTCTGATGGATTTAGGTCACGGGTTTCACAAATGGAGCACATTACTAAGCACACTGAAGCCCACACAGGGCTGCTGGGATTGGATTTGTATTTAGCTGCTTTGCCAGGCAGAACATTCACAGTGTTGGTTGGACATCACCTAACATCTTGTAAGAATAACGTGAATATTTAAGGTCTATGCTAAGTCCTTCTGTGCTACCTTCAGTTCTTGCAATCTTCTAAGCACCCTGGATGGGTGCTGATCCTCTCAGGCTGAGCAAGGACAGGAGGTTTTGCTTTAACCAAACTGTGGGTGGAGGAGCTGTGCGTGACATGAGCTGTGAATCCTGCAATCAGGGCTTCCTCGGATGGTAGCGGGAACATCTGAGATGGGACTAGTGCTTAATACATCATTTCACAGGCCAGGCCAGGTGGTCAAGAGGTCCTCGTAGACACGTTTTAGTCATATATGAATATCTCCAGTTAACTTAAGCTTCTCAGCACAGCCACAATGCTTTAAGTGTTTGCTCTAAAATATAGCAAAAGGTTCCTTATCCTTTTATTTAAAAAAATAAATTTCTTCATGATACTGGTTTTATGCCAGGGAGTCGCAGTTGCTCAGCTGAGGATGTGAGTGTTGGCCTTTATCTCCAGGCTGTGTCTGGTCACCAGAGAGCTGTGTAACAGGTTTATGGATTTCTTGCGATTCCTCCTTAGCAAATGTCATGTTTTCCTTTGGATATTCCTAGGAAGCACCAATTCTCTCTCAAACTGGAGTTTTGCAAAGTCAAGGTTCACGTTGCAGACCAAACTTGTAAGCTTGACCTCTAAATCTTTTTCTTATCCCTTGGCTGGGAGCTGTATATCCCCTTCCAGGGAAAACATACCACCTTCTTGAAAGTTACATGATAATTTAATTTAATCCTTTCTGTGTTCGAGGAGCAAATGTCACCATAAAGCTGCTAACATCCTGTCCCCTGTGTTTCTTGGTGGCTGCAGCTGGGTGTCATGCTGGAATAAGCTGGAATAATAATTCCCCAAGGCTAAAAATTAATTAAAATTATTGAGAGGGGATCCCCAAGCCCTGGTCATGCCTCACCCTGTTTGGGTGGAGAGGGTGTGCTGTATGCATCTTGTGCTGACACTTGAATCAAGTTGAATTTAATTGCTTTCCTCAGAGCATCTTACCTCCCAAGTGCAATTTTTGTAGGTCTTGAGCCTCTCTAAGATGAGGGTGATGTTTCTTCTAAATGTTACTTTGCAAATACACTGCTGTATTTAACTTGCAGCAAGCAACAAAGCAGTGCAGCCTTGTCTTCCTCAACTGGATGCAGTTGAGATGCGCATTCAGGTGGATCCTGCTCTTCAAGGACTGTTTCTACCTGACTCTCAAATGGTTTTTGGAGATGAAGTGAGAACGGAGGCTAATTTTGAAGTGGAGAATAAAACCTATGCTCCAACAGCAGCAAAAGATAGTCCATTTGATATGGCCATTACAATACATTTAAGGTCAAAGAAAAGTAGATCTTGCTTAAATATATTTTTCTTCTTGACATTTTCTTACATTATCTTTTGGGTAGTTAAAGGTATTAGGTTCTCCTAAAGGAGGACAAATCTCAAAAGCCTTGCATTTGTTGTATACAGATGGAGTTCGTCCTTCACAGGCTGGAACAATTCCTGATGATCATTTTTATGGATGGCACTTGATTTGATCATGGATTTCTCTTTTTTCTTAGTAATACAATTTGATGTGAAGAGAACTAATGCCATCCTGCAGACAATCAATGACCTTTCTTGGTCCTAAATTCCACTGATTTAAAGTTGCCCCAGGGAAACTGGTGTCACTACCAGAATGTCAGCTGAATGAGATTGCACTCGTTTGAAACGATAACTTATAAAATCAGTGCGTATGTTTGTTTAATGTGTATAAACCTGGGGTTTACCAGACCTGCTGTGGGGTCAGCAACTGTTATAATCCCGTGTTCTTGCTCCACTCATCATCTAGACCTGATGATTTAAACAATTTTATTTTTAAATTTTCCTATATAATGAATTTAAGCCTATACAAAATATGCTGCTCCTCTTAGCTGGCTTTTATAGACAGTTCAGGACTAGCCTGTGCCTGCGAGTCTCGGTGGAGGCTGGAAATGACTGCTCTCAAAGGAAACACGGCAAACCCTGGCAGCGCATTTAACCAAACAGGTTGTGCTTTGTACAGATGGGTAAAAATGCCGTCACAGCTCTTACTATAGTTAGCACCTAGAAGCGTCCATCCAACTGGGTCAGGTAGGTGCAGGTAATGGGAGATGTCATAGATCTGCTCAGATGTCACGTATGAAACCTGCCTGTGGTTTCAGATCCTGTGAAGCAGTAGCTTCCTATTGCAGCAAACCTGCAGTTTTGACTTAAATGAAATTTTCCTAAATTTTCTATTGGTTTCATAAATGTCATTTTAAAAGTGATTGACATTTCTCATCATTAACAGTAAGTACACATAGTTCTCTGAGATGCAGTTAGGAATTTCTCTTAATGAAATGTACATCTTTCCAGATGAAGCCAACTGAGTTTGCTCTCATTAGGGATATGTGCCGTCCTGCTGCACTGTTGGCAATAAATGTGCCTGTGACGGAAGGAGCAGGTTAGGAGGCATGTCCTGGCGTAGCCACAGCCTTGCTTGGTTCATCCCCACAAACACTCCCTTCATCTCTGTATCCTCCTGTTCATCCTGTGACAAACCGCTCTTCCAGGGCAGCGTTACTGAACAGATATGAGTTAGAAAAGTGGAATTTTTGAATGAAAGGTAGAAGGAAAGAAAAATTTTAAACCCTTCTCTTCCTTCCTTGGTTCTTGCCGCTTGTGCTGTGTCCGGCACAAACAGGGGCAGGGCTCTGCGAAGCCTGTAGGTCCCATCCCAGGCGTGCAAGACCGTGCCCATTTCTGCATGGAGAGACGGGATGTACCCCCGGTGCGTGTGGGCAGGTGGGTGCAGAAATGGGCAACGCTGCTTTGAAACCGGGCCTCTGAATGGAGATGTAGCCTCTCTTCGGAGAATCTCCTCTGCATGGGTTTTGTATTACTTCCCCTGCTTCATGAATGCACTTAGATGTCCTGTATACATAATTAACCTCTCCACTGCGCTGGCAGACACTTTTATTGAACTGCCCATCATGACTCCTAAGTATTTTCCTCGGAGGATTGTGCAGGTTCAGAGGCCAGAGAGCTGGAGGAAACGCGCATGAAGCTGAGTAACTCTTGGCAGTTATAGATGCAGCTTCCCTGATTTACAGCCCGGTCTAGGAGCAAGAATGTGCATTTGGGTCAAGAGGTGTCTCTGTGGTGAAGATGCCTTGCCATAAATCCAGGATGCTGAACATCAGGATGCTTATGATGGATCTGCCCTGATAACGCCTATAAAGTGCACAAGGATGGCCAGGGCCAGCTTACCAGCAGCCGGAGCACTCAGATTTGCCATGCTGCGAGGGGGTGGTGTTTCCCAGAGCATTGCTGGATCTGGCAGCTGCCGTACCCACCTCGTTGTCACGCTTTCTGACCTGCCTTTAAAAGGTGTACATGTGAAGGGGGAGAGTGGCAGTGCTAAAAGCTGCGACATTAACATAGCTCCTGCCTTACCTTCTTCCACTCGGTATTTTCCAAGCCCTGCGGAGTGAGTCTGAGCTCTGACTTTGAGCTGAGCTTGTGCAAAACCACAGAGAAGTACTATGCCTCCTGAAAATTGTATGTCACTAGGTCCATGCTGTGTAAACATCTCTGGGGCTTTATAGGGGGTATCAGTGATGCTGGGTGCACCAGCTCTTGGTCCTCAGCTGGGGATGCTTCAGGACTGGCTTACTGGGACTGCTGAGCCACACATCTCCCCAAAACCCAAGCCTTCCCCGCTGTCACCGCTCCAAAATTTAGGAAATACAGGGCAGGATTTCTTCTGTATAATGCAGTGTGTGAATCTAACAGTGCCAGCGTTCGAGGGAAATTTTCAGCAAGCCTTTGAAATAACTGCTGAGCTCAGTGGGTGTACCTCGCAGCTGGGGGTGGCGTGAGATCCAGCACGGTGGGGTACCACTGCTCAGGAACCCCCTCTGTCTGTCTGTCTGTCTGCGGAGGTGGGGGTGGGGATGCAGAAAGGGTCCATTTCAGAGTTTTTCCTTGCAAAAAACATAGGTGCGTACACCTCTTGGCAACCTTTTGCTTGAGCGGTAGCTTTCCCTGCTCCAGGATTTCTGGGCTGAAGCGGCTTGCGCAGAGGGGAGCGATCCTGCTTGTATGGAGGGCTCCTATCGTCACAATTTGACTTTGAGCCTGGGGGCTGAACTTGCAGAGAGGTGATAATGAGACAGGAGAGTCATCCCCGTCTCACTTGAAAGGTTGAGCCTTGCTGTGCCCTGTGCCAAGCCGGCATTCCTGGGTCATCGCAGACGTCTTTCCTGTGGTTTGGTGTTTGTTATTATTTGCAGCACATCACCAGCGCATTCAGTCACCTTACCCAAAAAGCTTCTAATTGCGGCATCGTTTGAGGCGGGGGGGGAAGTGTTTTAACATAAGCTTAGCTAACAACAGCTTAACACAGGATCACTCGTAGGGCTTAATTTGTGCCCTGGTCTTTGCAAACAGAGAAACCTTTCAGTCTTGGAGGCATCTCTCCCCGCACCGTGGTGTTACCCGAGCCGCTTGCGCGAGCTTATTGTTGCCGTAAAAGCCGAGTGAAGTTTGGATTTGCCGGTGCCCACTGAGCCAGATTTGTGAAGCATAAATGAGAAAACCTGCCCTGGCCTCCCTTTCCCATAAAAAGCTGCTCAGGTGGCTTAGTGTGGCAGGCTAATAGGGAGAAGGCGGAGGCGGCTGCTGCACCTGCTAATGCTTTGGCTCAGGCTGGTGGCACAGAGGCTGCCGCGAATTCCCCCTGAGCAGCAAGCTGTTAGTGGCAGTAATGCCTCGCTCGGAGGAGCGCTCCTGCTACGACAACAAAGAGCCCTTTGATCCTTTCCATTTGGAGAACTTAAAACGAGAAAGCCAAACTACAATAAGACCAAGTTGGGTCATAAAAAGGAGAGCAGGAGCACCAAAGCGCTCCGGAGTGTAATTGTAGAAGCAGCAAATGCTTTGGCACTTAATTCTGCTTTAGTGTCAGTTCAACATGTTTCACGTTTAATACTGGAGAGTTCGTCGCCAAATGCTCTGCGCAAACAATCCGGTGCTGCTCCTCGGTAGGCTCAGGGCACTCGGAGAGCCCCTGGCTCCAGCGCAGCTCCTTCAGCTCCGCTGCCTTCAGCTGCGCACCCGATGGAATTGGCCCGTGGTGTACGAACAGCCCCATGCTCGAGATGTCCCTTTCCGGAGCAGGAGCCTTGGGCGGCTGCTGCCGCTCTAACCCTGCTTGGTAAAGGGACTGGGACCACTCGGGTCCACTGCCTTGTCACTGGGCAGCGGCTCGCTGTGTCCGGGGCTGGTCCCCAGCTCTTAGCTACGCGAGATGCCCTGCCAGAGCCAGTGCTTTGTGCTGCCTGGGCTTTACCGGCGTGGTTCTGCTTTCCCTCGCCTCTGCGCAGACCTGGGTGATGCCCAAGGGCTTTCTGTGGTGTTTAGATCAGGCATTTTATAAGATGTTTATCAGAAGTCTGGCTAACAGCTACTGCATCTTCCCACAGCTATTAGGGGTGTGCTGAAACAAAAAATGCTCTGAATTATTTCTATGCAAAGAACTGAGCTGCAGGTTGTCACCTCCGCGGTGGCACAGCCTCATCACACGGCCAGGCATCAGCTCCTGGGAGCAAAATCGGTGATTTGGGGGTGGCTCCTCACAGGTGCAAGGAGGTGCTGACTTGAAGGAGCAGAGTTATGCCTTTGTGATGGCTCTCACCCTGCTCTGAGCAGGGAGCTTGGCTGGAGCTGTTGCCTGTGGGACGGTGGTGAACAAAACGTGGGAGCATCTTGTCCCCACGAGCATGTGTGGGACACCCCGGGGCCACAAAACCCTTGCGCCCACCCTGCCGATGGGGATGCAGGACTGGGTGCGGGTCCTCCCCCATCCTGTGGCAGTGCCGTCGCACGGGGCCAGGTGGTTCCTGCACAGCTCCAGGGCTTTCAAGAACTCTTCTTTATTTTAAAGAATCAATTCAAAACATAAACCTCCACATTTTGAAGGGCGAGCGCTCTGCAAGGTGCATCCTGACAGCTAAGTATGTATGAAATGCGGCTTGGCAGCATCTCCCGGCTGAGGTTGGCGGCAGAGGGTGCAACCCCGTATCGGCAGCAAGCGTTTGCACTAGGAGCTCCTGGGGAAGGGGAAGCAGGCGGCTGGAGCACGGAGTGATGTTCGGCCAAAGCCATCTCCCTTTTCTCTTCCATCCTCCTCTCTTTGGAGGAGCAAGGGGATGGTGAAACACCCAATGACTGTTTTGCTGTCATTTAAATAGGGACATGATTAGACCTAAGTGATGGGCACCTGATGAAAACAAGGTGGCACTTAAAAATTATTGAAAACCCTTATAAATGGCTTTTTCCCCTAATAGATTACCATGGGTCCAGCTCTCCATGGTGTAGGTAACGTGTGCGAGTGATTTATTCTATTGGGGATTATAACAGATGCTGTAAAATCATCTTGTAAGTATTCGAAAATCATTTGTCTGTCTCTGACGTGTCTTAGCACGTACAGGAATGCTCTGTTTGGGGAAGTGAGATCCTTATCCTGCTTTATCTCGAGGTACTTGTAAATGCTACTCTAATTTAATGTTATCAAATCATTTAGCTCTTCCTCTTCCAGAACGAAGTTATTTTATCTCATGCACCTTGTTTACTTCAAATTAGCCCTGAGGTTGGCCTGAAGTTGCACCTTGTTATTCCTCCACCTCCTGTCTCCGTCTTAGGCTCTGTCGGCAAATTTGAAGGTATAAGTAAATACTTTTTTGTTATTAATAGAATAACTTCCCCCTCCTACACACACGCTTTCTTTTCATTCCAGTCTTCGTTTTCCATGAGAAACTGACATTGCAGTACAAGCGGAAACCTCCCAAATTGCATGAAAATGCCTTAATTCTCCTAGCAACAAGGTCAGGGCTCAAATCCAGGACCCAGGCATGGGGGAAACGGCCCTCCAATTACCTGCTCCCCCTGCGGTACGGATCCAGTCGGTTCATCAGCACCTGGGTTTGGGTGGATTTGAAACTCAGCCATGGTATTGTTTAAAAATTCTCCATTCATTGGGGAAGGGTTTGTAGTGGGCTGAGCCCTGAGAAACCCGGGGCTGGTTTTATGGCTTCCCATTGAAACCTGGTGGAACCCCGTGGTGTCGACTGATTTCCCCCTTCCCCACTCATGTGGCTTTGATCAAACCCAGGGCTCGGAGAACGACCCCCCCAGGAACTGGAACTACTGAGCTTTGCCCAGTTCTGCCGTTCATTAAAGCATTTGTGAGCTTCCAACTGTAGATGACAAAACGAGGACCTTTGTGCCTAGGCTGGTATGGAGATTGCCGGTCCTATGGCAGAGCTGGCTTTGCCCCCGTATAGAGGGCACGTATAGGGAACACGGACCCTGGCTTAGCATGTTTGGTGCAGAAGTTGCCATGATCTCCCCACCTTCTTAACGGGACCTACCCGTGGTAACAGAATGCTTTAGGCAGGATGGCGCGTTAATGATTTTAGGGTAAACTTCACATATTGTTCCACTGATTGAATTGAAGCTCTGCTAAAGGTATTAAGCCAGGAAGGGATGGTTGGTCCTGGAGGCTGGCGGTGATGAAGCTTTTCCTCTGTTTTTGCCTGTGTGACTCCAGCTTGGGTTGTCGTGCCTGATGGTTCCCATCTCGCAGCTCCATTTGTAGATTGTAAGCAGTTATCTGGGGATCAGAGGTGCGGGGAAGCCTGGGCCAGCTCGGCCCGGGGGGCTTCCCTCCTGTCCCGCGATCCCTGCCCTTCCCACAAACTGCACCAAACTCTGCTGGGAGTGTGCAGGACTTTTTAGGAAGGCTTCAAGGAAAGAGCAGGCTGACCTGGCCTTGGGGAAGGGGCGGTAAGCGTGCGGGGCTGGGCTCCTTGCCCCCACGCCCAGAGGAGCCCCTGAGCAGAGCCGCTGCAGCTTGGGACCGACCGCCACTGCAGGTGCTGTGCTGGTCACGCTGCTGTGGCTTTCCTGCCCCGCCAGGGATGGGATGGGTGAAATGGCTCAAGACTGAGAGGGTCTGATACCGTTTAGTTTGCACAGAGGGAGTTTAATAGTAAGCATAGCAGTAAGCATGGCCTGCAGTACCAAAAAAATGCATTATTTGACTTCAGTGCGGAGTTGGACTGGGCTAATACTGTGATGGAAATCCTTTCTTCGGCTTTGCTGAGCGTTAGATTAAGTCCTGTATGATGCTCCATACTGTGCTTATCCCTGTCCTGAATCCATAAACACCCAGAGCTGAGACAACATCCAGGGCTGAAGCAAGCCTGTATCTACTCTCTAATATCTTTTGAGGCATAAAACAAAGTACCGGTGCACACAACGATGAATGATGTTCTAGGTGCAGCACCAGTTACTCAGCAGTTAAAAGACAAAATGTATTTTCTGGCAGCAGATTGCAGGCGAGAAGAATTTCCTCACACTCTGCCCCTGCTCCAGCGTGGGTCCCTCCCACGGCAGACAGCCCTCCACGAACTTCTCCATTGCGGGTCCTTCCCACGGGCTGCAGTTCTTCACGAACTGCTCCAGCTGGGTCCCTCCCACAGGGTGCAGTCCTTCAGGAGCAGCCTGCTCCAGCGTGGGTCCCCCGCGGGGTCACAAGCCCTGCCAGCAAACCTGCTCCAGCCTGGGCTCCTCTCCACGGGGCCACAGGTCCTGCCAGGAGCCTGCTCCAGCGCGGGCTTCCCACGGGGTCACAGCCTCCTTCGGGCGCATCCCCCTGCTCCGGCGTGGGGTCCTCCACGGGCTGCAGGTGGGTCTCTGCTCCACCATGGACCTCCATGGGCTGCAGGGCACAGCCTGCCTCACCACGGGCTTCCCCAGGGGCTGCAGGGGAATCTCTGCTCCAGCACCTGGAGCACCTCCTGCCCTCCTTCTGCACTGCCCTTGGTGTCTGCAGGGCTGTTCCTCTCACATACTCTCACTCCTCTCCTCTGGCTGCGATTGCCCAGTTGCACAACAACTTTTCCTCTTCTTAAATCTGTTATCCCAGCAGTGCTACCACTGTTGCTGATGGTCTCGGCCTTGGCCAGCGGTGGGTCCATCTTGGAGCCGGCTGGCATTGGCTCTATCAGACATAGGGAAAGCTTCTGGCAGCTTCTCACAGAAGCCACCCCCCTGCTACCAAAACCTTGCCACACAAACCCAGTACACCCTGTTTGCCAAAATCTGGAACCAGTGAGCAGCTATGGAGCCCATGGCAGTGGCGGGGAGGTGGGTTTGCACTAGGCTGCATCGGGAAAGCAGCCCCAGCAGGGCGGGCGTTTTGCTGCAGGGTGGTTGGGGAGCAGCACTCATGTTCAGGAGCTTCTGACCTCCAGTTCTGCATCTAATCCTGGCTCCCTCTGTGAGGAAGAATGTCGTTTAGGGACATGGTTTCCTAAGCCAGGTATTTGACCTCTGGGTGGCTGCTTTTAGGCTGAGATTGAAAGATGGGGAAAGGGGAAGGACCACATCTCCTCCCCCACCAGAAACGAAACCCTCTTCCGAACAAAAGCCAACCCTGAGAGAGCAGAGATGTAAAATCAGGCGCTTGCCTCACCCCGTCTGGCAGTGGAGCTGGGGTGGGTCTGGTGGCTGAGGACGCTGCTGCCCCATAGTCCTCCAGCTGCAGTCGCATCGGGATGCCGGTGGGATACTGGCCCATCCAGGGAGCCGCTCCAGCTTGGGAACGGCCCTTTCCACTGCTGCTGTCGCTCAGGGACGCGAGTTGGAGCCAAGCCTGGGGTGTGCAATGCGGCTCTGAAATAACCGGTTGGATTCAGGGACTGGAGTGGGATCGGGGACCTCGATGCCTGCGGCACCCCTCCGGCTCATCCCTGGAGCTCCACGTGTGGTTTATTTGCCAGGTGTTGCGCCCGGGATGCTGTGGGGTAGAGTTTGTAAAGCACTGGGAAGGCTTAGACTAAGGCTTGTAATGATTTTAGTGGGATTTGGGTAGTTATGGATGCAAGCCCATAAGGTATTTCAGAAAACATATCAAAAGTGAGCTGTAGAAGTGGCAACGCTGTTGTTTGGCCCATATGAGATTCTGATTTTTTTTATGCTTTCTGATTAAGTATGATGTTTCCCTGGCACGAGTTCAATTCATCCTCCTTTCCTAATGGAAAAAGCAAAGCTAAATGTAAAAATGCAAGCTTTGCTTGCAATTGAAGGAGCTGGACTGGATAAACTTAACTGTTGTCTTTGAAAAATCTTTCTCTCCTTGGATAGGAGCATTTAAAAAAAATGAAATTATGACCTCATGCTTTCGTGCTTTTTTTTTCATTTCTATTTCAGCTGATGTTTGTTACGGCTCCTATTAACAATGTTTGAACCAAAAACAAGGTCCAGATGTGATGATTTTATTTATGCCAAATTGGGTTTTGGTCACTGAGCTTGCATTTGGATAATGATTTTTTTCTTTTTTTTCCTCCTTTTTCAGCCTGATGGCACCAGCAAGGAGTGTGTCTTCATTGAAAAAGTCCTAGAAAACAACTATACGGCACTGATGTCAGCAAAATATTCCGGCTGGTATGTTGGATTCACCAAAAAAGGGAGGCCACGGAAAGGGCCCAAGACCCGGGAAAACCAGCAAGATGTACATTTTATGAAGAGGTACCCAAAGGGGCAAGTGGAGATACAGAAACCTTTCAAGTACACAACAGTCACCAAGAGGACTAAGAGAATACGACCCACCAACCCCAGTTAAAAAAAGACAAAAAGAGTGTCACAATAATAAACCACAAAAAAAAAAAAAACTGCACCAGAGGAATATTTTTACATTAAAAATAAGGAAGAAGCTCTATTTTTGTACATTGTGTTTAAAAAAAAAATAAAAATAAAAAAAATTAATAAAAGACTAGATGGCAAACGCTGGGGAAAAGCTGTTAGGGATTTATTGTGACTTGAAAAACAAAATGAACTGCTCTATTTAAATTGACTTCTTGTTGTTGATGACACACAGGTGCTTATTTCGCTTTTTTGGAAAGGACAACTTTTCAAGCATATCCCCAGAGGAAAAAAAAAAGTAATTATTAAAAATAAATAAATAAAACCAAAGAAAACCAAAGTTCTTTCCCAAAGTTACTGAGACCCTGCCCCGAAAAGTGCCGGTTTTGCAGTAATCTATTTATTGTCTGCTGCACGCCGGCCCGAGACAAGATGGTGTGTGCCGCAGTGATTGAGTTTCCGTGGAGTTCTCAACGCATCGATCTTCTGTAACCTTTCTGACGACATAAGGTGTCACGGCTCCGTGATCCTGCATTATGCTCAGTTCTGGAGAATGCTGCTAAATACATTCAAGTGACTACAAGATGACCTAGTACACCAATGATAAGGGAATATTTTAAAACCAGCTATATTATATATATTATATATATATAAGCTATTTATTTCACCTCTCTGTATATTGCAGTTCCATGAACCAAGTATTACTGCCTCAACAATTAAAAAATTATTTAAAACACATGTACATATTTTTGCTGTTCACACTTCTTTCCTCTCCCTGAGTAGTGGTTTTTTAATGCATATTTATCTTTTGTGTGAGGGCAGCAGGATATGTTCGGGGTAGTTTCCCCACTAGAAACTTTATTGCTATTTCTGTAATTCCTCCTTTTCCTTAATAGCGTCTTCCTCCTCCTGCCTCATTGTTCCCACAAGGAAGAAATCTTGCGTGGGGTGACGATGGGCTGAGAGTGGGGGAATCCATGCTAGCGTTTTTCAAGAGCAGGAGTTAAATTTGGTACTTTTCAGGCCAGCGAATATTTCCTAAAGCTTTGGCCAAGCAGAAGGTAAACTGGAAGATTAGCATCCTACTTAATTAACACGTACTTACGTGTGGCTTGTGTTTCCTTCTCTGGAGGTTTTGAGAGGGGCTATTTGTTTCAGCTATTTAATTCAATATCGTATCTTTTAAAACTTGCCCTAGACCCATCAAATCCCTCTCCCTCGCCCCACGTAGCTCTCCCAGCCCTTCGGTGGCAGGAAAGTCATAGGACTTGGACGACGTAAAGCCACAAGGTGGAAATCTGTATATACAGACTGACCCACACGGTGGGTTGGGTGAGACAGCATTAAACAGAGAGGGGGAAAAAAGAAGGACGATGGAATAACTGACCTCATATTTTAGCTGAAATGACAGCTGAGCTCTAGCGAAGCTTTAAGGAGAAGCTTGCTTGACCTTTTCCTTCTCTCTGTGTGCAGACATTGCTACGCTCCCTGATTCCAGCCAGGGCCGAAAATGCTCAAAGCCACTAAGAAAGCTTTTTCTTGTTAATCAGAAGAACGACTCTCACCAGAACAAGCTTTCTCAAGATAACTTTGAGAGCTGCAGCCAAATCCTGCAGATCAAAGCCGTTTGGGAGATGGTGCAGATAAGCATGCAAGCTTGAGGATGCTTATCTGAACCAATCTCCAAACCTCGCAAGCCTAGAGAAAAATGAATAGTGCTAAATAGGATCACTTCATGCTGCTCCACAAAAAGCTGGGCAGCCTTACAGGTAATGCCTTCACCCCAGCTAAGCATGGGCGGTCACTCGAGCAGCCCCTCTCCCAGTAAGTATACTGGGAGCTGCTCTCCTGGCGCACCTGGAGACCGGCACGGAAGCGGGACCTGATGGCACGGTGGTGGAATTGGTTGGTGGGGGCTGGAAGGCTTTGCCAGCTTTGCCTTCAGATTGATTCATGTGGGAGAGATTTGGGGAAAGTTCAGAGGAGCTCTGGGGGTGGGGGATTGGGAGCGGCTGGAGATTTGCTGTGTTAGTGCCGCCAAGAGGAGAAACCCAGTTGATTTCCAGAGTGAGAAAGGATTTATGGGTGCCTTTTTTCTCCTTGAAGTATCACCATGGCCCATGGCACTGATGGTTTCACTGTCAGAATGACAGGGTTTGGTTGCCATCGGGGAAATTCAAAGGGGTGAAGGCAGTAAATGCTGGAGAAGGCTGGGCAGAAGGGATCTCCTGTGAGGACGAGAGCAACCAGGGAGGATCTGCTGCCTGTCCTGCAATGCCCACTGGGTTTGGAGCCTGGCACGTGGGAACTAAGGGCCATGCAATTGTCACTAGGGGCTTCTGGCACTTGTGTTGTTGGTTTACAAGAATATTTACTGGACAGCAGTGAGACACATTCCTCGGGGTGTGAAAAGTCAGCGTGGTGAGGAGATATGGTGCTCCCCTGGGTTAGGTACTGTCGGAGAGATTTGTTGACTGAGAATGGTGTGCATTGAGTATTCGTGTTTGAACATCTGCTTTTTAGGGTTTGCTAACAACAACAAAAGCAGGGGCAAAGACGAGAAGAATTCACACCAGGTTCCCTTCAGAGCACCTTCATGTTGGGCAAAAGGGTGCTCTGGGGAGGAGACGTTCAAGAAATGAACAGAAATAGGGGAAATCCCTCACGTGCCCGGTGACGGACAGCCTTGTGCTTGTGGCCACCAGGCACGTGGTGTTTCTGCACCTGGGTGGTGCTTCGTGGTTAGGGCAGAGGTTGCAAGTGGTTGTCAACATCCCCATTGGACAAGTCTCTCTGCTGACCTCCAGGCTAAAGAAGCTTGGCTGCGGTGTTTAACATTTCTTCCTTTCAGAAAGTCTTCGGGCTCCGCGAATATGAGCTGAGATTCCCTGTGTAGGCTATTACATTTGATTTACCTTATAATTGAAAATTGTTAATGAGGATTTAATTACTATTGTGGAAATAACCTCAACAGCGAGGGGCATAACGCTCTAGGCGATTGCTTGAAGCAACTGATGGCATGAATGTGTGTGGAGCTCTGGGTGGGCACACTTTAAACAAATACACTGCTTAATAGGATTTAATAAAAGCATATTGTAGCTACTGTTTCAGAAATACTGCTAGATTTGTAGCAATGTTTTCATAGCTGAGATCAGATAGTGGCACGCTCTGGTAATGCCGTGGTTGGCTTTGTCATGAAGCCAGGTGCAGGCACTGCTGGGCATGCCGAAATGTGAGTCCATCCCAGGAGGGAAGCTTTGTAGGTCCAGGGAAGTTTCTTTGAGTGTGTTGCACAAACCAGACTGCTGTTTGGTGAGACCTTCCAGGTGGTGGGTCTCCCATGCTGTTCCTGTGATGATGAAGGTTTGGCAGTCAAAGCTCAGCCAGGCTCTGCGTCTGGTCTAACTAGGACAAACCTTTCATCGTGGCGTTGTCATGACCCGTGTGGGGCTCACTGCTGACTGAGAAGACAAAGAGTGTCCTGGTCCCTGTGCAAGGTGTCTTCCAGCTCACCAGGGACCTTCCTGGACCGTGGAGCTGTCAGCAAGTGGGAGAGGTTGACCAAGTTGACATCCCTGCAGCTGGAGCCCTGGAGCCGGCGTGGTCTTTCCTGCTCGACAGCCAGTAGTTTTGTTCTGCCTCTGCCTTGTTGATGCAAATGCAGGTGCCATTGCAGGCTCCGCGCCGCGAAGCTGGGCGGTTGCCACACCTGGTCTGCCCCGTTTGAGCCTGATCTGCCCCTCCTGCCAACAGTCGGCTTTTGGCAATGTGTCTTTTGGGAGCATGAGCAAGTGGAACTTGGCGCTCATTTTCTTGGGCTGTCCTTGCAGTCTTGTTTAGCTTGGGATCATCTCCGTAGCGCTGGTTCACAGGCTCACAGTTAGAGATGAGCTTTTTGCAGATGTGAAGCAGCAGGGAAGCCTCTTCCAGGAACTCACAGTTGTAGCTGTGCCCTTCGGCAAGCGAGGGATTATTGCAGCTGCCCAAAGGTGCAGCCTACCTATGCAGACGGATCAATCCCTTCAGGTACATCACCTCTTACACATCAGTGTGTATGGTATCTGCACAATTAATATTAGCTTTGGGAGCATAGCTGATACACTCCTCCAATAAATGGCACAAGTTGAGGCAAGGTGAGGAAGAAGCAGTTGGGACAAAAATAGTGAAGTCTGGGGAAGGGATGCTGCCCTAATGCTCAGTGATGAGAATATGACCAAGTTTTTACATCCATGACTTCTGGAGTTAAGGCCATAGCCTAAATGAACTGGATGCTCTAGTGCCTGTGAACCCAGTGTGTCTGTAGGGAGACACATGGGAGCAGAGCAGAGCTTGGGGAGGATCCTGGAAAGCACCGCGAGGCCTGAGCTTGGCTCACCCCTGCCGGCTGCACCGTCTTGGTCTTTGCAATAGCTTATTTACTTTGGCTCGCAGAAAAATGGCAAGGTGGAAGTTAGGTCTGGTTTAAGCAAACACCAAACCTACACCAGCTCTCAGAGCAAGGCTTGACAGGCACATGCATTGTGCTACAGGCAGTGTTTTGCCCTGTGGATGTCCATCAGCTTTCCTGGATTCACTGAGTGTTTTGGTGTCTCTGTACTTTCACAAAAGCAGTGGGATGAGATTTCAGCCAGGACCTCAGCCTCCAGCTGGAGAAGATGGTCTAGCAGTTTGTCTTGTCTAGGAGAGTTTGTCCACCGAGGAAGCAAACGGAGTCGGCTCTAGGTGGGATAGGTTGGGTAACAGAAAACATACGTGAATTTGGCTCTAAGAGCATGCTATGTTACCGTACCTACCTTTGAAAAATAAGGTCGTAATATGAAAAAGTGTGTGTGTAGAGTGGTAGTTGTTCTTTTTTAGGGCACCGAATTACTCTACAATGCAGGTATCTGCTGATGAAGGAGGAGGAGGCGTATGTACGTCGGCGTAGCTGTAAATACCCCCTGCAAAGCCCTTTGCCTGCCTCGGTGCAGCCCAGAGCCCTGCTCGGTCCCGCTCACCCAATGTAGCAGAAAGGGCCAGACAAAGCGTGGGTGTCCCCCAGGAAAAAAGCTTCTGTCTCCCACCCACTCTCAAGGTATTAAACTTCATGATTTTTGTCTGCTGCAAAGGAAAGCAGGTATATTCCTATGCATAATTTCCTGATGTAGTGCCAAAGAGTGGAAGTTTATACTTAAGATTCACAACAGCTGTTTAAAGTGCCTATGTCTCGTGCCAGCCATACCACCTGAATGGCCAAGGGATATATATAAAACTTCAATTATTTTTTGAATGTTTGTTGTTACTCATTTGGAGACGGATGAGAGGAGATTCCTCATGAATGATGTAACCTACGTAGACTCTGTTATTTCCAACGGTGTGAGCTGAAAAATTAGGGAGGAAAAATCAGGTCAAACTGAAACTTTTCTTTTTTTAAGTGAGACAAAGTAATGGGTGGAGAGATTTGGGCTTACCAAAAACATTTAATTCACCCTATTTTACAGTTTATTTCATGTCTTTAAGTATTAAATTTTAAATTTTAAAATTTTAAAGGAAAAAAAAGAGAAATCAGAAGCTTCACTTTTAAAGCACAAAGCAGTATTTGAGGAGTAAAAAAATCTCATCTGCCTATTTCTCAGCTGACACTATTTTCAAAGTCTCCAAATAGATTTGAGCCCCCCTCTAAAACTCCATTTCTGTGGCAGTTTACTGTTTCTTTAGCAAACGCCACCTCGCTCCACTGGCCGAGGCCCTGGGTGATAACTCCCACCACCTTTCCCTGGCACCTGTTGAGGGGTCCAGAGCCCAAATCTCCATGTTGCCTGTGTCTTACCCATTTCTTCTGTCCCCTTGCTGCCACCTCCTTTTCTCCAGAGGTTAAATCCTGGCTGATGGGAAAAAATTTCATAACACCATTTCCTTTCTTCCATGGCATTTTAAGCTCGCAACGCCGCGAGCCAACCCAAGAAGACGTAGACCGCGAGCATCCCCTTCAGTGCGTCACCTGCAGACTCCCTGTCCCGCAGCAAGGTCTGGCACATACCGAGGTCTCCCCCGCAGTCAAGACTCATGGATTTAGTGGCTGCCCGCAGAGACAAGCCAAGTCGTGAGCTCCAGGCTGGTGGTGACTGCTGTAGTACCTGTCCATGTTTGTTTTGGGTGGGACTTGTTTCTACTCAGAAAGTTATGGAAAGTTGTAGTCCAACCAGGGCAGCCTGAAGGTGGCCGACACCTCCCCAGGCAAGAGCTGATTTCCAGTTTTGGGGCAGACAAAAGGGTAACTGTCTGCACATCCCCAGTGTCTGCCAGGCTGGGGGACCCGTGGCTGAGCCACAGGAAGCGTAACGGAGTTACGCTGGGCTTGGGAAATGACTGGTTGAGTTTCCCAAGCCACATCAAACCGATCTGAAGAGAGATGAATTGGCCTGCTCGGGCCTAAAGGATAGAAAACACTGCCTTTGTTTTGAAAAAAACAACTGCGGCGGCCAGGAATAACAGAAGATGTAACCACATTGAAGCCTCTAATGGGAGTTTCTTCCTCGGTTAAGCAGCACAAGTGTCATGAGGTTCCCAGTGCATTTTGAGGGATGTTCTGGATGAAGGACAGCATGGCCCAGTCGGGGGAAGTACAGCAGGTGATGCTGCAGCTCCCCCTTCCCAGCCGGGTGCCGAGGACCCGCTCCTCCCTTGGGCTGTGATTTCACCGGCTTGTGCAGTCCCAGGCTTGGAAGGGCCATTTTTTTTTTCCCAAAAGAGGCAGTTCTGAACCTGCTTCCACCCTGGGTAAATGAAAGGAGCTATGGAAATCATGGGAAAAATTTGTAATTGGGAGGTTTCACCCCAAAACTTCCCAGCTAGGGGATCCAGAGACACGCACCCATTTTGGAGTACACCGCCTCTCCATCAGTAGCTGGGAGAGATGTGCCATCAGAAACTTTGCCGTGGGTGGAGCAGAAAGGACACAAGGGCAGGCTCTCCGAGTGTTTTGTGAGGCCGCACGGAGAGCCGGCTTGAAGCAGCCCCCATCCTGGCTGGTTCAGAGCCAGCTGTCTGCTTGAGGGATGTTGTGTGCAAGGACAGGAGGAAGCAGCGTCAGGAACAAGGAGGGAAAGTGATGGTGTGAGATAGGCCATGGCTTGCGGCACGCCAACGATTAGTGCATTAGTTCCTGGGAGGTAGCACATGTTACTTTGATCATATGATCGTATTTGCATGAATCAGAATGTAAAAATCTTGGCTGGGGTTTACAAAGGAGCCTAGAGGAATGAGCTGCCTATCTATCTATGTATCTGACACGAGCACATAGTGAAAACCCTTCCACTCCTTCATGGGACTATTTTCCAAGGAGAGACAGCTATGTGGAGCTTAAATGTTGTTTACAGCCGTGGCAGGCTTTAGGGCTGTGATCATCTCTGCTCGAGAGCTTTCAAAAGGATAAAATGAGCCTCCTATTATAAGGGCTGAAAATGATCCTAAATGAATAACACACATGCAGCCTTCACAGGCACACATTTCTGAGCCATTGGAAATGTTGGCACATGCAAACAAACAAAAACACATGTCTCGGGTCTCTGGTTTTCATAGATTTCTGCATGCCATGACATTTTGGGGGATGGCATTGCCAAGAGCTAACAAACCAGATTCCCAAGCTTGGCTCGCAGAGCTGGCTCGGTGACGCAGCGACTAAGAGGGGAGGCCTTTGGGGACAGGCTCTGGGGATTGGGGCACTCCGGGCAGAGCCTTCGAGGGGTGCCCACCCGCAGGAGGACCAGGCAGCGGGGAGGGCTGCTTCCTCCGGAGCAAGGTTTGCAATGGGGAGGCTTTCTGCAGGCAACCTGCTACCGGGGACCTGCACCCACTTCTGCTTGAAGGCAAAGAGGTGATGAAGAGCAATTGCTCTGAAACCAGCAGCCAACGGCAGTGCCCAAAATACTCCCTCGAGAGAAAGTCTGGGCAAGTTGCATGTGTACGGCTCCATCTGATCCTAAAGTCGCAATGATAGTGACATTGGCGATCGCTGTCAGAGCCAGCACCGGCCTCCAGGGACCCTGAGGCCGTGTGGGGTACAGGGACCCTGTGTCTGCCCGGAGCCTGCAGAGAGCTGGGCTTGTCCAGGCTGTGCCCTGCCGAGCAGCTGCTGCGACCCATGGCGCTCACCCAGCTCGTGCGCACCGTCCGTCTGCCTGTCTGTCTGTCTGGGTTGCTTGGGAAAGGTAAAACACCGTTTCCTGCAGGGTCAGATATTTTGGAGGGGGAAGAAAGCAATTTGTGGCTGTGTTGTCTGCCTGATCAAAAGTGTTACCGGACTCGGCTACACAATGTGCACTCTTTAAACCAGTCCCAATTAGTCCTTCTTGCTAATGCTGCATTTCATTCCTGGGAGACTGCACTCGGAGAGCTGTTATGACTTTGTGATTGTGCACATACCTTTATGTGCTTTCATTCTTAATCCCCTTTTTGCAGAAGCCAAAAGGTCTTCCAGCCAAAAAGGAAATCAAAACCTTTTGTTGGCTGCTTCATAAGAATTAAGGGTGGGATGAAGGTTGTAGCAGGATCTTAATTAGCCATTGTAAATAACGAGAGCGGCAGTGCCTGCAACCATATACCACCTTGGGTTGAGATATTGTCAGACCACACAAAGCTAGGTGAATGGGCAGCACAATGGCAGATAAAATTCACCCCTGACGACTGCAAGGCAAGGCACGGCGAGGAATAATTTGAGCTATGCATGCACGTTGTCGGGCTCCAAGTTAATTGTAATCATTTACGCTTTTATTGAGCTATCCGCAACGACTCCAGGGTCTTTTTTCCTTTTTGTTGTCGGGAAAGTAAAACAAAATATGAGGATGGTTAAAGAGAGGGATGTAAAATATTCCTGAAAGTCTGCCTGCTCACAGCAGAGATCCGGAGGAGACCCTTGCTAACATGCCGGGCTCCTCTCTGGATATCTGATCTCAAAAGGGGATATAGTGGAAATAATAAGTGTTCAGAGGCTGACAATGAAAATGATTAGAGGCCTGGTGAGGGAATGCTTTATGGAGGTATTGAAAGGGTTGCGCCTGCTTCATTTAGAGACAGGAAAGTAATGAATAGTCTAGACTGCAGGGAAAGTAAATTGGGATCTCCCGCTCACCTGCTCTCCTAACGCAGGCAGGGAAATTCAATGAAAGGCAGCAAACTTCAAAACTGGTGAAAGAGAGAGGTTCTTGACTTGGGAAAATTAACATATGGCATGGCGATTAACCTTTGGGTTCAGATTACGAGAGCCTGGAGACCGGCCTCGGGAGGGAAGGGCGTTGGGCAGCGTAGCCCCTTACGGACAGGTGCGTCTCCCACCCCACTCAGTGAAAGCCATGGTGGTTTGTCCTTGTTTCGTCCATGTTAAACAGCTCTGAAGAAAGTACAGGATAGCTCCAGCTGTGCTTTGGGTCCTTTCCCAGTCCTATCACATAGGCCTGTCATTTCTCACACTCCTATGCTGGCTGAAGGAGCAGCAAAAGTGCTCTCTGATGGCCTTGTAGGACCCTTGTAGGGCCCATCCTCTCCCTGTTACCTTTCCACCACCACAAGAAGCTCCACGGGCACCTCTCCCCAAGGAGACCTTTGCCCAGGTGGCAGCCACCCTGCTTGCAAATCCTAGCTTGCATTTTCTCTTGGTGCTTTTTGGATCCCCAAATCCTTTCCACATCTCACAGGCACCATCCCATTTGCTCACCATTGAGACAGTGCCAGCGCTGGCACGTGGCAGTGTTGTATGGCCATGCTCGCCAGTGGGTTGGAGTTGGAGAGGGTGCCTTCACAGGGACACCCAGGTCTTCTCCAACTCTTGCTGCCTTTCACACCAGCCACGCCAGGCAACTAAGTGCAAGTGGTCCTGCTCGGGGGGTGAAGAAGTTGAGATTACTCGTTTGATCTTGAACATGGCAAGTTTTGAGCTCATTGTTTCAGAGCCTGATTGTACAAGCTCCTTGCATACATTCGGGCTGAGATCTTTCGTCGCCCGGAGGATTTGGGTGTTCAAGTCCCATCCATTTGGCATGTTGCAGCCAGATTTCTCCCATGATTTCAGGAGGAGATCCATGCTACGGGAACCTGAATGACTGCACGGCGTGATTTGCTGGGAAGCCTCAAAAATAGCTGCCGGGTGAGAGGCGAATCTGGCTCCAAAAGCTCCGGGGTGCTGCAGAGCAACTGGGTGTCCTCTCCATCGCCTGGCCTGGCCAGCCCAGCTGCGGGGTGCTGCCGTCAGACGTCGCGGTAGGTGGTCTGAACCCGGCCCAAGGTGCTCTAATCTACGATCTGCTCTAGCAGCCAAGTGATTCAGGGCTGGATGTTTGCTTCGTACCTCTTCAAGGTGTGAACTGAGATCACGTCATGCTCTCAAAAGAAGACAACGAAAACAGACCCTCACCCTTCCCAGCTGGCTTCTCCAAGCAGACAGTGGCTCTGCTCCGGTGGTGGGACTGATGGCCACAAGCCCTGGAGAAGCCCTTCTCCCCCGCCTGGGACTTGTCTCTCCAAATGTGTAGGACAAGCCAGATACTAGCTCACAGCCGCTCCAGGAGGCAGGGATCACCTTTGGAAAGTGACTGACTTGGGGATAAACCAAACCCCTGTCCTTAGGTGGAATTCATTACGTTGAAATTTATAGGTGGCTTCTCTGTAGCACTGCATTGCAAGGGAGCTGGGAGCAGAACTTTGTGATGGAGTGCGTACCTTTATGGTATGTGCTTCATTAAACACCTTTCCATCCAAGCCAAGTGGTTTATACACCAGAAGAGCAATCAAAGCCTTTCCTGGTGGCTTCACAGCCATAGGAAAAAGGGCCATGCTGTCCCCTGGGACACGGGGAAAAACCTCCGGGGAAGGTTTGCCAGCAAGTGGATGGGAGCATCAGCACCTGGAGCAGCCCCGCTGCAGGAGCCTGTCCTGCACAAAGGGGTTGCCCGTGTGGGCAAGCGGCAAAAACATTGCTCCAGGAGAAATTACCCCAAGTCCTTGGGAACAGCAGCGATGGGGGAAAGAAAAATGGATCAAAGGAGCGTGCAGAGATGAAAGATTAGCAGAAGTTATTTGGTCTGGAAGTTTCCAGAGAAGTGGTGGTGGATGTGAGTGAAAATGTGGCTGTGGCCGGAGGCTGGAGAATCAGGGGAAGGCTGTGCCTGCGTCTGCTGGCAAATACCTGAACTGGAACATTTTGTTTCATTATCTGCTTTTGGGGGTTTTATTATCGGCTTCACATCTGTCCTGCAACTTCTCCTCTGCTGTTTGAAGGGTGTTGCTAGCTCCAGACCAGGAATAGCTGCGTCTTCCCGGAGGGCACAGGGACACCTGCTAGAGATGTTGAGTCGGATGCGCTCGAATGATGGAGGGGAAAATGTGAGCACCCACCTGCATGGGGAGAGCATTGGGTGTCCGGCGAGGTCCCTCGCTCTGTCCAATTTCAACACATGCGCGGGTGCCCTGCACCGATGTCAGGGGTAAATTGAGTCAATTATCTCCCACCATCTCTGTTGAAAGTGGTACTTAATCCTTTCCTCTAAACCTTTTATCTGACATTAAATGGTCATTAGTTTAAAAGAAAAAAGTTAAGCTGACTCACTTTCCAGCTGGAAAAACCTTTATAATTGCAGTAAAAATGCACTGAGGGCATGTACTGATAACATTGTTTTAGGGAACAAACAAAAACCACCATCAGTTTTGCATTAATTATTTTTCTGGGCAAATGAATTAAACAAACAGGACCGCTGATTTGTAACTTGTGGGCACATTATTGTGTTTACTATTAGACCTTCCTGGAAATTTCCCGAGTTAGAAGAAGCATTTAAATTATAACCAGCTACACGTTTCTGGTGGGAATCGTTCCCAGTCATAAATAATAAAATCTTTAGGCAGATGAGAAGGAATTCAGATTCATCTCCCCAATGTTTCCAGTCAAAACCAGGACTCCAAGACCCTGCTGCTTTGGGTGGAAGCTCTCGAGGTGAGGAGGGATGCCGGCGGGGAGCCCGGGGATCGATGCTCGGGCGGGCGAGAGCGGGAGACTCGGCTCGTCTGCCTGTCCTGCTCCACAAGCTCGTTAGCGGTTTGCATCATTAAGCAACGAGCCTCTGCTCTCAGGCTGGCACCTACCCCGTGCCGCCCTGGAGAAGCCTGGGTTTTCTACCAGGGCTTCTCCGTCTGGGCTGTGTCCTGCTGCTCTGGGGCAGGAGCCTCCTGACACACGTCTGGTGCTGCAGACCCTTGTGCTGAGGACGTGATGGGGATCAGGAATGTGGCACAGGAGGTGCCTCAGGGTCTCCCACGCAGCGCCACGATGAGCACAGTGGGTCTGCTGGGCTTTTCCAACCCCCAAAATTGCAATATTATTAGTGGCATCAACTCCTCAGCAATCCCCCCCTTGCAAAGCTGGAAAATGAGTGGTGGTTTCTCTGTATTAACTCTTCACCCCCCTGCATCAAGCCTGTGCTGCTTCCAAGCTCTGCCACAGTCCTCCCCATTTGCACAGCGTGAAAGGAACGGGGAGGGAGCCAGAGTTACTGGGGGTTGCTGGGAGAGCCGCTGCTGCCTGCATCCCTTTCTGCTGGCGACTCATGGTGTGAGCCAGGACAAGGACCAGGGAAGACGGCAGGCTGTGCCCCGGAGCAGCCTCCCACCCTGCCGTGCACCCAGCGACCGCCAGCCCAGGCTGCGGAGTGACATCCTCGCTTGGTGCCTGGTGCTGGCACCCACCTCGGGAGACGCCTTCACCAAGGCCTGAGCTGAAGCTGGGGTTGGACTGGGATGATTAAACAAGGGCTAAACATTAAATCAGGAATTAGCTAGGGGTCCGGTGAAATGTGACTGGGAATTTTTTCCTTTTTGCCTTGAAAAGTACAGCTAAAGGATTAAGTTTTGTGTTTTTTAACCAGATTTTTTTTTTTCTTGGAAAGTTCTTTGCATTTTTCCAGCCTAGAAACAAAGTCTAGAAATATTGAAATGTGAAAAGAATGCATTTCAGGTCCCAGTTTTTCTACTTTTGACAAAAATTAAGTTTTCCCTTAATGCAAAGGTTTTGCTTATCTGTAAATGTGTGGAAATTTCCAGCCAGCTCTAACATAGATTATTCAGTTTGTTAATTTTGAAACAGAAATGCTGAGATTTCCCATGGTTAGCAGGGCAGTGCCAGGCCCTCTCCTCCTGCCCGCAGCGTTGCACCACCCGTGGCAGGGCGGCACGCATCCAGAGCGGGGCACAGGTGAGGAGCTCAGCTTTTGAGTGCATCAGGACTGTGCTGACATGGCCAATCCAGCTGTTGCCATTGGGCTGTTCCCAAGCCACCCACCTGAATCCCCAGAGCAGGGTGCGCTGTGACCCCCTTCCTGGGACTCTCCGCACCCGTGCGCTTGGTGCTGCAGGCATCACTTCCAGAAAGCAATACTGCTCGTATTTAATTGACTAGTAAATTATAGATTGTGTGGTCCATTAGCCACTGCGCTGGTGCTGTTGAATTTACATGAAAGGGATGAAGTTTCCGCAGTGAAAACCCTCCCGTGGCCGCGGGAGGTCGACCATGTCACACGACGTCCCACTGATGCCCGGGGAAGGCTGCAAGTGAGTGGGAACTGACTCCAGCCTTTTAGGTTGTGCCCAGTAGCTAGGCCTGGTCCGTTAGTACTTGAAGACATTTTATTAATAAGACATGCAACCCAGCTGTGGCTGCCCCGTTAATGCGCAGGGTTGAGATAGCAGGGTGATTTGCAGTTTGAATGTTTTGCTTATGCTGGCAGCGAGCCCTCCATTGCTACCTGCTCTGCAAGCGAAGGAGAGCGGCCGCGTGCATCGCCTGCTATAGCCGGGGAGCTGGCAGGACCAAAAGCTCATGTAGCATGATGTATTTCATAGGAACTCAGTCCTGCAACACTTTGCAGAGTTAGGAAGCAATAGCAGCAATAAACCAGACAGACACAAGGACGGGGCGAGAGCAGCCCCCATTCAGGTGCCATTGCTGCTTGCACACGGGTGCAAAGCTCTCCACTTTGGACTGTGGTTTACCGAGACTAAGCTTTTTTGGGCTGGAGGTTTGTACAGCATTTAGCACACCAGGGTTTTTGCACGAGCAAAGTCATCATCACTAAAGGGTAGGAGAAAGCACGAAAGAAATGACGCGGAGCGCGAGCCCCTTCTCTGTGCAGCAGGAGCTGCTGCGAGAGGCTCCTGTTTGCATAACGAAGTAGCTCGGCTTTTGCTGTCTGCCCGACTCATTTATGCTTTTCTACAGCTCCTAGCCCCAATCCAGCCAGACTTGACATTAGCAGATGCCAAATGAATATTTGCACAAATGTTCACCAGCGAGTTTTCGTGCCGCTCCCTCCCTCAAGGTGGCAAGTGTGGGTGTGGAGAGCGCTGCCCGTGTTTGCGAACATGTCCCTTTGAACTCCCTGGCGGGGAGGGTGAAAGAGAGGGGAAAAGGTTTTCCAAGCAAGAAAATAAAAATAATAATAATAAAAAATCATCTGAACAGGTTCCAGCCTGTGTTATTTTGTTGTTAACCCAGAAACCTGTGGATACTGGAATCTGGGAAAGGAACGGAGGAATGAAAATGGACTCAGTAAGAGCGGGAATGCAGCGAGAAATAAAGCAAACCTGAAAAAGCCCCGAATCATGACTTTGGTTTTGTTGATATGAAAATTAGACACATACAAATTAGCTAGGAAATATCCTGTTTCTTTAGGGGGGTTGGGGGAGGAGAAGGTATTAACCTTATAAAGGGAACTCTCCGGCCACCCCAGGGAGGGTGTGAAGTAAGTGTTGGGTGATGTGTTGACTTTAATGCAGGAAAGGAGTCTGCTGCCGAGAGCTGCATTAATCCTGCGTCTGCATTTGGGCTGCAGTTGTTAGCATCCTCTCTTGTCTCCCAAACGTAAGCGCCCCATTTAAAGCGGTGCCCGGAGGATGCTGCCCTGGGCACGGCGGCCCCCACCCTGGCTGGGGCCGGCTGGAGGGGGCTGGGGTGGGATGGGGGGTTCCAGCTGAGGAACCCAAATCTGCTCATCCGGGGGCTGCCGGTGGTGGGCACAACGGTGGGTATTTTGCCACAGCCAGGCTCTCGCAGGGATTTGGTGGTGGCCTCCATGGGAGCAGGATGGACCCCTCCCATTCTAGCACCCCTTCAGCAGCGCAGGTGGGAGCAGGCCCGTCCCCGCGGCAGGATTTGGCCACCTTCCCCAGACCTCCTCGGTCTGGCGTTCGCCAGGTCCAGCCGGGTTTGCCACCGAGCCTGCGAGGGGGAGCAGCAGAGAAACGCCTGAGGACGGAAGAGTTAAGCGCACCCTGGCAGCACTCCCCTGCCTCCCCTCCCGAAGCTAATCTAGCAGATGGGGGAGATACTAATTATCCCCCAAGCCGGTAGCTGTGCGGTGAGGGCGATGCTGTCCTGGAGCCGTGCCATGCAGCGCGGCAGCGTGGAGGCATCGCTTCGGTGAGAGCGGGACGAGCCGTTTCGGGGTGACCCACGGGGACGCGGGGTGACCAGCCTGGGAAGAGGATGCTGCTGTAAACCCTGCCTTCAGGAATAAAAGCAAGGCGCTAGTGGGGCTGGGGTGGAAATAGGCTTGGCTTTTCCCATCTCGCCGTACCCTTGCTTTGGGCATGCCGATATCCTTAATTACTCCTGGGAATTCCCAAAAGAACAAGTAGTTTTTAACCGCTGCAGTACATCAGAGCAGGTAACTGAAAAGCTGCTCTGGCACAAACTGTTTCCTTAAAAACCAAACAAACACACAAACAAAAATCCATGTATTTAGCATGTCTGAGAGATGCCGAAGGTGCCTTGTCAGCAGGCAGCTTGTCCCTGCTGTTTGCTGGGCTGGAGGGACTGGTTCCAGCTCTGCCTTTTGAGTGAGGGTCTGTGCAACCCCCGCCAACGCCAGCCTCCTCCCTGCAAGCCCCGGGCACCCGCGCCCCTGACACCGCTCCGGGCTTTGCAGATGAAAGCTGCGTTACGAACAAAGCGTTATTGATTATTATCCCCTCGAATTTCAGAGCAGGCTAGCATTTCATGTGCACGACACAGTCCGTGGGCTTGCTGGAATAAATAACACATGGGAGCTTGTTCGTATGCCTAGTCAATAGGGAGCTGTCGGCTTACATGCGATTTCACACATTTTTTCAGCTAGCTCAGCAATCCAAATGCAAAAATCCGGCAAACAGGGACATCGTGTTTATTTCTGACAATCCCTGGAGAGGGCTGCATCCGTAAACCAATGAATGGATTACACTCATCCATAGATAATGGTGTTTTTTCCATCTGTGACAGATATTATATGGAAAATCTCCATTTCATATCTGATCCAAGAATAATTCAATATAAGTGAGTAATATAAGTTAAAAATATTGTAAATGCTTCTTAACTCTTTCAGGGCAGTGCGGGTGGAAGGCAGAAGCTGGTGGAAATCATTTGTGAAATGGGGGAAGGGGAATGATACTTTGCAGGTGGTATCTCAACCCAGAGACCTCACATCCATACAGCTCTTGGGAATACAGGTTGTGACAAATGGATCAGGTTTTGACCCTTCTGAGGGGCATCCTAAAAGCCTGGCTGGGAAATGAAGGAGGGGTCTGAAATGCAGAGGTCGCAGGCAGATCTCAGTCGATGTGGTGACAGCAGTAGCTGGTGGAAAGTTGCTCTTCTGGACGAGTCCCCAGAGTCGTGCCTGGATGGAGCACCCAGGGTATGGGCCAGCAGCTGCAAAGTAGCGGTAAACTATAAATATGTGGTCATCTGTTCAGAATAGATGCTTGTGGGGAAATAATTGCGATGTGGGTTGTGCAATGTCAGCTGGGGCTTTGCCCCTTGGGTGTCGGGTGATGCCAATGATGCCCTGCAGACCAAAATGGGGTGATGAAGCTCTTGTATGAGATTCCTAAGCAGCAAAGCGCTAAGCAGAGAAGCACCCTGAGCAGAGAGAGGTGATGCTTCTGGCCAAAGGCTTGAAACATTGTGATTTTGGGCTCTATGCACCAGTTCTGCCTTTTGGGTCTTCCAAAGGCAGCTTCCAGTAATTCCTGTCCTGGTTTGGGCTGGATGAAAGAGGCAGTCTTCTCCTGAAAACTCCCCAGTGTGTCCTAGAAGCAGTGAGAGTGGCTGAGACACAAGCTGGGTATCAGAAATGGGGATGGAGGGGATCAGCTTCTGCTTTCTGCTCTGCTAGCCTGGCACTTTTAAAAATTAATATAGTCCTGAATTTATACCAGCATGAATGAGATCTGATTGTCAATGACCACATATTAATAGGCTGTCACTGTGTTTTTTGGCTCATACAGCCATTAAGTGATAGCAGACTGTTCCTGATGTGCTCCGGTGCTGGTCAGAGGGGCAAGCCAGGACAGTCCTTAACCCACACAGCTACCAAGTGAGTAAAAGGCCACTCTGAGTTGAAAAGCCAGCACCATACCGGAGCCGTGTCCAGTGCCGCAGGTCCAGTTGTCAGCTCTTGCTTGGGTGAAACTCATGTTAAAAAGGTTTTTCCTGATCAAAGCTGACTTTCTCAAGAGCCCAGGGTCAGGCTTTTTGTCCTGCTCAGGACTTTCCATGCTAGCAGCTTGTTTTAATAATGAAATGATGCTTCAGGCTTGCAGGCTGGCTCTGTGTGGGTTTGAGGGCAGGTCCTTGATGCACGGCGGCCGTGCTTCCCTGCCTGCCTTGTGCAGGAGGCGCAGGAGGTGTACGATGGCAAGCTCACACCGGGGTCTCCAGCCCAGCCTGTCCGTGGCCTGAGGAGTGAAGGCTGCAGTCTCCATGCTGAAAGAGATGCCAGTAAGCATGGTGAAAATTCAGAATATTGAAACTTCTGACCACACAAAGAGCTTAGACAAATTCCATTATGTCCTGCTACGTCAGGGCACCCTGACATTACTCGGTGTGTCTCCAGAGCCACTGTGATGGCTGGAAATGTCTCTTGGTCCTGCACAAAACGAAACACTTCAATTTTCCTGATGGAAGAAGCTGATCAAACAGAGCTTACCCTGCAGACATTTCGATTTCAGTGAAGTCCCGTTTTCTGATGGGATTTTTTTCTTTTTTTTCCCACCTAGCCAGGAGAAACAAGGCACTGACTGGCAAAGGCTGGACCCCACTACATATAGATATAGATGAAATAGAAATATATACATATACATACACACATAGACATGTACATTTACATATACATATACGTGTGTGTGTGACTCTCTGTCTTTATTGCTACCACCACAGCATCCTGAAGCTTTTGTCCTTGACCTAGGCGACGTGCAGTACCAGCACTCCGAACCCGAGCAAGAGAGGAAAGGCAGCAGATGGGTGCAGACAGAGAGCGAGCGCAGGGAGACGATGAGCCAATATTGCTCAGTATGATAGACAGTGGTCTTAGCACACCAGCAGCCTAATTCAATTTTTTTTGCTGTCAATTTTTCAGTAGATATGCTGGCAAAGGATGGATTTAAGGAGGAATGTGAAGCGGCAGAGCTTGCTGCTGTTTGCAGAGATCCTCCTGGTGCGGAGGGTGGGCTGGAGGAGGGCACTGGGGCCTCTCAGGATCAGTGGAAATGAGCGGGCGCGATGGGTTACAGTACTCGACACCAGCATCATGCAGGTGAAAGCCCAGCTGAATTCCATCTGTGTTTTACCTGCCTGGAAACTGGATCCCCTTCAGATAAACTGGGGGATGAGATCTGGAGCTGGCTGTGGGGAAAAACAAGGAGAGGGAAAAATAAGAAGGTTTTGCTATAATGATGGAATTTCATATGGGATAGACTTATTTTAATCTTAAGAGATCATAGCATCACTACATATATGTATTTATAAATACAGAGTATAACGGCAGAGCTTAGCATTCAGAAGTTAAGATACGAGTGGGTTTCCTCCCTGGACAATGTCCTTCTCTCGGTTCCACTCCTCAGCCCTACGTGCCGGGGTCCCCGATGCACAGTGAAACCCCTCCATCCCTTTTTAGCTTTTTACTTCATCTTGATACCGTCTCAGGAACACGGCAGCATCCTTCACCAGAGATTTCAGCCCTCCAGACCTTTTAGCTCCCCCAGATGCGTTCCCTGCTCTTACTCCAGGAAACGGGCTCAGGACGCGGGATTGCTGCCTGAGCTGGATTCTGCCATGAAAGCCTCCTCTCCTTGAGGGAAAGCCCCCGGGAGCTCTCTGTGCCCCCTTCCACCACCCTGCAGCTCATTCCCTTAAATACCTGTGACTTCTTTGAGGATATTTAACTCTTCCCCTGACTGTGCTGGCCTCTGGTATAATTTCAGCAGCTATTTCCAGCTCATGTCCTAGTTGTCCGAGCCTGCAAGCTGGTTTGGTTTGACCTGCTAAGCACGGATGCTGTTATGGACAACACATGCTGGTTTCTGTTCTCCTCTCAGCTCCATACCCTTGGTTAATACTTTTCATCTTTTTCTATCTCAAGCAGAATTCTTCACATCTTCTGATTTCAGTGGTGCTCAGATGCCTCCTAGGGATTTGGTAACGTTTCCCCTTTTCATCCTGCCCCACTGCAGTTTGATATCGTCAGTGTGTTGGACGGTATCCTACCACATCGTCAGCCATGGACTCCAAATGACTATGCAGAATTCAGGAATATTTTGGAACATATGTTCCCCCACCTCTCCAGAGCCAAATATTTCATTTTGCTTCAAATATCAGGGAGGAAGTAATTGATTAACGTGTTCATTACTCATTTCTGGTACAGCGCAGTCTAAACATCTTAGGTATAATCCACGCTTTTTGCGGTGAGCACCATATAAACTCACATTAAGAGCCTAACGGCCATTGCAGCGCAGCACTTGGTATTTGAGAAATGAATCCAATTTTGTGTCTTCCCGCTATGCAAAAATTATATCTTCATTACTGTCGTGTAGATTTGGATAAACCTGCCGCTGCCTTGAAGATGCTTGTTTACGGTTAGAGCCCTGCTAACTCTTGCAAGGCTTGTATTGCGGTTTATAGCGCAATATAATGTTTGTGTGTGTCCTTATACTTTTACCGTTCGATCAGTGAGCAAAGAAAGAGGAAATAAGATTTGTTAGCAATAAAGCAGTATACAATAGCTATTAAAATGGGGTAATTACATAATTAGCACGGTAGTGGTAACTCACCCAGCATGAACAACAGTAAAACAGGCCCCTGTTTCCCTTGGTCCGACTCGAGCGGGGACCCTAACAAAACCTCCAAAATGGTTATTTAGTTGAAACACACACGAAAAACTTAAAAGCCATCGTAAAACTGAGAAGGGAGGCCCAAAAAAACCACAGGGAAGCCAAACACTTTCAAAGAAACAATAGTAAATTAGGTGTTAAAGATATAAAAGCCTGTTCCCTAACAATTTAATTAGGTAGCATGTCTGTTACAGACATTATGCTGCTAGTTTTGGAACCCATGGCAGGGCCTCACAGCTCTCAATTCACACTAGCCCCCAAGAGAGGAGTTTGTTATGAAGGACTGATGTTTTTGCTCTACAGAAAAGTGTGATGGTAATCAAGTGAAAATGGCAGGTAGCACAAGAAATTACTATTTTTCTTCCCCTTTGCAACTTTCCTTGACATATTTTTACAGTAATTAAAAGCCCAGTTTGAAGAATAGTCCTGGTTTTAATTAGCACCTGCTTCAGTTTCATCTGAGCTCATTCCCTCGAAGAAGGAACAAAACAACAAAACTCTCCTGGAATGGGCTTGAGTTTGACCGGTGTGAGATAAGCCTGCCTCCGACTTCTGTCCTGCACCCTGGAACGGGGCTCAGCAGCCAGATGCAGCGGCAGAGCCCCGTCGCTGGGAGTGCAGCCTCCAGACGCGCCCTGGCTGGGGTTTCGCTTAACTCCTCCTGCAACCACATGGCACCTCTTGTGCTTGGGAGCGAACCTCTTCTTGCCCCATCCTAAATCTGTCTGGTGGAGTTCTGGCTCCACCAAAGAAAATGAAAGTCCTGGTGCCTTCAACTGGGCTGAGTCCACCGTTAGTGACTTTTAAGGTTAAACTCGTGGGGGACAGGAACGCCTGGGGAGGGAAGGGGGTTGCTTGTTAAGAGGCTGTCGTTAAATTGAAAGGACAGTCCAAGTGCCTCACTGTTTCTCAAAAAGTCACCCCATCACTAGGTACTGTGACAAACCCCCTCTGGAAAGGCTGGCTTTTACCTCTGAGGCTCTAAAGATGCAGTTTTTCCTCTTTATGGCAAAGATGGTTGCATTTAATGACTGCTGTAGAAAGAGCAGGATCTTGTGGGAAGACTCTCCCTGACCTCTTCTCAAAGGCAGGATACTGAGCAGTACTCCTGCTGTGCTCAGGGTAATTTTCAGGGATAAAGTTTCCATTGGAGTGTTGCTTGACGGTTTGTTCTTCCATCACCTCCCAGCAATGTTTATACCCAGGAACGGAGAGTCCATCACAAGTTGAGGGATCATTTATTTTTAGTGGAGTTTCTTTGCTAAAAAATGGTGGCACAGCCCTGATGGAGTTAACTGAAGCAAGTGGAGAGGTCCTCACATAACCTTTCTGTTGGTTTGCAGGCTTTGCCATAACACTCAATCTGATTTTATATCTTCTAATGGTGAATGTGCCACGCAGAGCCATGTGCTGCCCTGCAATTAGCACTCCATTTCAATGCTGCCCTGGCCCGCTCTGAGTCATTGCTTCCCTACAGTGCTGCTTCTCATCCAGCAGATCTCAAACCAGTGACATGCAGTCACCCGTCCAAACAAGGCCAAGCCCCTTGGAGAACTGGCCCTGCTCCCTCCAGAAATGTGGCTCTTTTCCTCAGGTTTGATGTTTGTCCATCTCAGGATGCAGAGACACGCAGGTCCTCTCCAACATCGCCAGCTGGAGAAGAAATCGGAGATTTTTTCACTTTCAGAGACTGCACAGGGATGAGCAGGAGTTGCTTTGAGCACTCAATGCACTCCAGAGAGGGACGACGGTACTTCTGCATCATTTTTTGAGGCTTCTAATCCTTACTTATGCCTTTACATACACTTCCAGACCTCTGCTGCTGTGCTCAGCTGGAAAAAGGAGTAACACTTTAAAACAGGATCGGGTCTGCTTTGACAACTTCTTTGTTTTTAAGGACAGGGTGATAGGGGAAAAGCAGCTCTCTTGGGGAAGAGCTGCTCCCCGTGGCCCGAGCGTGGTCGCCATATTTTGAGAGCATGCACCCCCTCATTGGGTTACGTGCTGAGAATGGACCTGGACTAAAGTGCCTCCGCTCGAGAGAGGCACGCACGCTGTGGGACCTGCTGATGCTCCCATGGAGCTATGGGGAACCAGTGCACGCAGAACTGGTTCTCAGTGGTAACGACCAGCCGGATCGGATGGACGGCTTCCTCTGACCCCATGTCAGCCGCTCAGCCGAGCTGCAACGCTGCAGATAAGGAGCACAGATCCAGTGACTTCTCTTACTCTGGTATCCGTGTCCAAAATTTCCTCCCTGGGCCACCGAGATTCCACTTCTCCTCCCAAAGTAGCTGGCAGCAGCTCCCCTCCCTGGGGAGCAAAGGCTCCTGCATTTCCATGCTGTTGTGTGTGTTGTTTGCAAAGGGCTTTGGAGTGAAATCTTTCTCACAAGGCTTTTTTTTTTATTAGCACTTCATTGTTTTTTCAGGGCTGGAAACATAAGCTCAGCCATCCCGATGCTATTTTGGACCTCACACCTCTACTTGACCTAAGAGAACCAAGGACAGCTGCAAAAATACAAACAAACAAATAACTTAGAGCATTGGATATGCTTTAAACCACTAATGAGCTAAGCCTAACAACCCCCCTAGGAGGCATATGTTAATTTATATGTTTTCATTAAGTCTAGTCTTCAGCCTCTTGATTTGTCTGTGCAGTGTGCAGCATTGCGGGGTCCTGGGTGAACAGGGGAGACAACGGTGGGAGTGAAGCTTTAGCAAGAGTGTTTGAGATCGGAGAATTTTCTCATATTAAGCATCTCCTGCTTAAAAAGGACAGTGACGGCCTGTGCCATGGCGGTGTGACGAGGCGTTCTGGTCACTGCATGTGCAGATGCAGCAAGCGAGGCTGCAAAGAGCTGAAATAATGCACGTAACGTTGAATAGCGGGGAGGAGGATGGCACAGATCCTCAGCGAGCTGCCTCAGCTGTGCGCGGGAGCCTCCACCGACCATCCCTCTGCGGGACTCCGGGCCAAGGGCTCATTTTTGCCAGAGCTGCAAACCTCTGCCCATCTCACTCCATCTTATTCCAGCTGAGCTCAGATTTCCCACACCCAGGCACTGAAATTGGGGGAAAATAAAGCATTCGAGGAAGGGGCGATAATATTCCCTCCCCTTGCTTTTCAGTGTTACTAGATGTCAAGCGGTTCTGGCATAAACAGCATGTTCCCCCCTCGTAGCTCTTTTTTCCAGCTCATTCCCGTGAAGCTGCAGTTATTCGTGACTTCACTCCAGATCTATTGCTCTGGGATTTGGGAAGTGCTGCCACTCCCTCAGCCCACATCGCCGCCGGGGGGTGGGGAGAAGGAGAAATGGGGAATAAACAGGGCTGTCACCTTGCACGAAGCAGGAGATGGAGCCTGCCTCTGCTGCCCGACCCAGCCGCAGCCCCCGGGGTGGGACCGAGGGCTGTGACCGAGGGGCAGGGGCACGCGGGAAGCTATAGGAAACTGTCGCCTCCATGTATAAATAGCAACATGAAATATTCACATAGCAACTGCGATAGTAAAGCACTGGACACATCCATGCCCCGCAGCTCCTCCTCTGTAATTCTTTGAGGCTAACACTGTGTGTTGGGTGGTGCGGCAGCAGGGTCAGCGGCTGGTGAGGTGATGGAGCAGGTTCTTGTGCTCACCATGGGCTACTTGGTCCATGGGCGATCATTCACAACCTGTCGTGCTCCTCTTACACAGGGCAGATATGTCCACTGGGACTTTTGGCTTGAGTGGTCTGACCTGTGGAGGCAACGCTGATGATCAGAGGGGTGTTGATCGAGCAGGGAGCCAGGAGTGCTCCCTGCCCAGCCCTGCAGCGGGCAAGGGGACACCTCCGGAGGTTGGTGCTGGCATGACTTGCAGCAGAGCAAAGCCCACTGACTTCAAGTGTCTCTTTGGTTAGAGAAACAAGATGGGTAAAAATAGCAACTTACTGTTGAGGAAAACTGCTTCCTGTCTGGGCCTTATTTCATCGCCCAGGCCAGCGCCGTGCAGCTGCGAAACAGCAGCCTGGCTCCATCTCTTTGCTCCCTACTTGTACATGGTCAGTGCACTCTAATCACAGCGCTTCAGGGGGGACCTCTGGTCCTCCAGGCTCTGCTTGAGGGTAGCCAACCTCAAATATTTGGGGCTCCACATCAGTCATATTTGAAATATATTATTATTTGTTTATTTGCCCTGAAATTGTACTAAAAGAGGCTTCCTAGCTCTGCTAGGAAGTTCCCACCCTGTTTTACTTATGATCTAACCTCGTAGTTCATAACCCTTTGGCTGAGGGTGGGCATCTGTGGGCTGAAAAACTCAGTGCCCCTGCTCCTGTGATGGGAGTGTGGTCATTTCACAACTGGACTCATCTCCAGTTGGGTGACAAGTGGAAAAGGCTGTAGGGCCCTCAGGAAAGTGGACAGAAGAGCAGGTCACAGACTGGACACATTCTTCTTGAGTGTGATCCAAAGGCTGTAGCTTAGGTACAACCGAATATTGGTGGGTGTGGGAGCAAAGGCTGAGGGAACTGGAACAATTTGGTCAAGATCAACCTGGAATTACCTGATCTTCTAAATTCTCTTACCAACAGTGCGCAAGGTTCTTCAGCTCATAGGACTACAATGCCACCCTTGGTTTGCCTTGTAGAGGTGAAGTCATTTTACAGGTGATCTGAGAAACAGCCCTAACCCTTAGAACAGGTCCTCAACCGAAGCCTGTGGGAAGCTGCCTGTCCAATGTCACACAGTATTATTACTTCAGTGGCCTGAATTTCTTCACATTCCTGTATATATCTCCCTCATTTTTCGTCAAACTACATTCAGAATTCTTTTTTCTTAGGAGTAAAGTAACTCTGAGGATTTATTCCACTACAATACCTCTTCCCAGAAGAACAGTAGATAAATATATCAAGCTGTATCTGATTTGATTTAAGATCTTATTTCTGTTGCTGAGGTACATTTTCCTTGTAAGGAGGGCAGGCTGCATCAAAGCCATGATGATTCACTGAGTTTCGCAAAGGGCTGGTTTGCCAGTTGTGTTCTCCCGCTGTTGCTAGGCTTGTGAATCAGATCTACCTTGGACCTTCCCACAGAGCCAAGGGTTTCAGCTGGGGGAGGGCTGAGTGGTAACGAGAGCTGGTCAGAAGGTGGAATTTCCGCTCCAGGAGAAGCTCTGACACTCCCCAGTTCTTTTTGTTATGAATCGAGATGAAAAGGTGAAATTTGGAAGTTTCCCATGAAATGTAAATTTATAAACTATTCAGAAAAGAAAGCCTTATTTAAATGATGTTGGTCTTGTTTCTACTTTCCTATTATAGAAAAATGGAAAAACTAAGACATTAGGCAATGCAAAATACAAAATCTGTATAAGGTTTGAGTCAATATTCAACTATGTGCGGCAGTGGAAGCAAAAAGACCATAATGAAATGAAGCACGTCAATGCCATTGAAAAGCACCACTGTGGCGGTGATGAAACACCATGTTTTGACATTCTCCTGTTGTAAAATTTCATTGAAATTGACAAACTGCCGAGAAATATTTTGATTTTTGAATAGACTTTACTGGATGAGAAATTGCTCTGTTGAAAAATTTTCAGCTGGCTCTATTGCAAACTGAGTCAACAGCTGATGAGCAGACCATCGTCACTGCTGGAGAGGGCCTGGAGACGGCGAGGCAAACACGCGAGGGTCAAACCCTGAGCATTTTAGCAGTCACTCATCAAAATACCGTTTGACTTGAGCAGGAAGCCGGACTAAATAAGAACGACAGTGTTTGGCACTTTGTGGGTGTCCAGATGGCCTAGCATTAGGCGCTGGCTTCTAAGAGTGGATACGACCCAAGTTGTTATCAAGGCTTCTCGCAGCAGCCATTGCAGAGATTGACAAGTCAGAATGCCTTCGTTAGGAGCCAAAGTCAGGTCTGCTAAATCAGCCTCCAAATTTCAAGCAGATGCAAGATACCAAAGTAGGAGGAAGATGGCAAGAAGAGTTGTTCGCTGGAACAGACAAACTGGAACGTGCACTCGTGTCTTCTGCTGGAAAGGCCTCTGCCAAAGGAGAACATCAGATCTGAGGAACTGCTGGTTCAAACTGACATTTAATCCCTCAAAAGGGATTTCATGTATATCCATGGCACACGGATCTTAACTGTCTGGTAAGTCTGAAAGTCCACATTGTTCTGTTGTCAGCTTTAGAGCAACATGAAATAAAAATGCTGGAGACCACAACTGCCTCACTTCCAGTAATTCCTTTTAAACTAGTTAAAGTATATACTTGAAGTGTTAAAAAATAATAATCATTTAACACTTAAGAAGAGCTGTCAGTCAGACAAATGTGAAAATGTATGCCCTGGTTTTGGGTACGTAATGATGTGTCTGACTCTACGGTTTCCTCAACTGCCATGCATTTGGACTATTACATGACAGTAGGATTTGTCTCAGGAGTTTCACAGTTGGAAGATGTGTGTGATAGATTTATGGTAGTAGGTAAGACCTTTTTTGGATGCATGAAGAAGGAAGAATACAACTCTGAAATTATACAAGCCTTGTTGTTTTGTAAAATCCTAGCGCACTGTAATGCTGTGACCCCAAGGAAGCTGTGTGTTTGCACTGAAGCTTTGGCACACCTCATGCCATCGATGGTACCCAGGACTTTGGCAATCGGGACTGGGAGATGGAAGCTGTTACACGCCAGTGCGCAGCCTGGCTGCTGCCTTCGCAGTGCTGAGACAAGGGAGCCCTCACGGAGTTTCCTCTGCGGGCTGTGTTTGTTTTCTGGTTTGACTTTGGCATTGACAGTGAACAATGGTATTCTAGTAAACGTGGACGATACTGCTTGCAGATAACCCGTGTTTCAAGAGGGAAACCTACAAAGCTTTGCTCTGTTTTGCAATGAAGTCCTATTGCTTTGCTTCCACTGACCCTTGGGAAGCCCTCAATAAACAGGTGTTTTATCACCCAGTTTGATACTGCCTGCTCTTTCTTTTTTTCTTTTTACAACGATGTGCTGGGAACATGTTGGATGGCTTCTCCTGATTGCCTCTCAGTGTGGATTGAAGGTTAGAGGTGGGCAGGCAAACCACTGCTGGGCAAAAAAGGAGATTTTTAGTGCAGAGCAATGGATTGTAGACCTACAAAATAAGGCATCTATGTACAAATATGCACACAAAAACCCACCAGCTATCTTCCAGTTTCTGCTGTGGCTTCAGGAGCAGTCTGTGCCTTCCCCATAAGCCTCTCCCAAGGCAGCAGATCAGCTGCTCCCAGTGGAAGTGAGATTCACAGTAGAGGCAGCTCCCACACTGGGTCCCAAAGATACCTTTATCTCTGTATCGATGTAGACCCATTCTGTCGCTGCTCTGTGGCCATCCCAACCCCACAGAAGTGGCGCAGCCTTGGTGAAGCATTTCTCCACAACCTTGTGCAGTACCTTTAGTTACTCACCAAATGCCTCTCTGCAGTCCGTGTTGCGAGTTTTGCTTTTGTTGCTTGCTTCAGTTGCACCTGCTCGTCCCTCTGCAGATGAAAAGCTCTGAAGAAGCTTTACTGATGCCCTTGTCTCAAAGTGAACATCTGCTGCTGGGTTTGCTAGAGAAATTAGAACATGTATCGCAAAGGATGGACTTACTGGTTTTATTAATGGTGCAAAGTAGCTAGCTTTGAGAAGCAGTCAAGAGTGGAGCTAGTCCCTTTCCCTTTCCCAGCCACGGGTGCTCTCTCGTGTCAAACCCTTCTCTCACTTGGCAGCGCAGTGCAAATGTGAGAGCTGTGCCTTCTCCTGCCAATGTTCTTGCATTGCCCCATAATCTCCAACAAGCCGTCCAGCCCGGCTTAGATGAACACGCAAGCTGCCCCTCTACCTTAGTCAGCTCTGCTGGCCCAGGTGTGCTCGAGTGGGTGGGGGGAAAGGGGGGGGCAACCTCACATCTTGATAACAAACTGGGTCCCAGTGACAAATGGCATCTCAAGAGGTCCCACGATCACCTCAGTCTGGCTGGGTGGCACACGGCTGGTTGTAACGACCCTTCCCCTCTCTCTGAAGTGATGCTAACTTGGCTTTTCCACAACTCCAGGTACAGGAAAAGCAGCACTGGCTGCAAGAACCGGGTGAGTAATTTATAATGAATAATTTATGTGAGTAATGCTGCCTTTTTTCCGGTATGTGAGTCGTCTGTATGAAAAGGCTGGATTTTTCCCAGAGAAACTTGTTATTTGGAAACGCTTTTTTGAATAATCTCTGAAAAAAGAAAATCTTGGTCTGCAGCTTATTAGCGAGTTATTTGTTGTGAGTGTTTGATAGTCCAAATCAAGCCTGTCTTGCATGCATGCACACAGCTCACATGGGCCTGATTAAAGTCCATCTAAAGCCAGAGGGAGCCTTCCTGCTGGCATTGCTGGGCCCTGGGATGGTCCATGCAGTGGACCTCCTGATTTGAAGGGTGCAGGCAGTACTCAGAAATAGGTTTCTCCTGTGCTTGCACCTGGCTGCAGGTATCCATCGTGCTTGCTGAGACTCTTCAATATTGGCTTAAAATTTGTCAGTTTGGGGAACAAATCTATTCAGTAACTCCTCTGGCAATAGGCACAAGTGAGCTTTGGGCAGCATCCTTGTAAGCTCAGAATTTAGCAAGAATTTTTTTAACAGGTTTTGTGAAACCAACTTCTTGGGCAGAGGAGAGAAGACAGACTGGTATTTAGAGGACTAAAATTATGTGCGATAAATTTTTTGAAAGTGCTTTTCCAGTTTTGAAGCACAATTCCCATTTCTTTCCATTCTCTTACGTTAGTTCTGCCCATTCCGGCTCTTATTGTTGGCTTTATTCTTGACGCCTAACCCTTGGAAGTACCATGCTGCCCATCTCTCTCCCAGAGCAATCAGAAGGAAATGGGCACCCATACGTCTGGGCCACAGCTCCCACCCACTACAGTGAAGTACTGAGACTTGCTGGGAGTGGAGCTCCTGGGACATCCAGGCCAGTGTGTGCTATCACTAGTTTCAAGGGCTAGAAACTCATTTATGAACTCCCAGCTGGAGCTTTCTTGTATCTTTAGGGATCTTTGAATGTCTGGTTCTGCAAGCGTGAATCCCTTCAACTTCAAAGTGCACATAGGCACTTTTGAAAAATCTCCCTCATTCCCATTTCTAGTGCTTTGTCTGACGGGGCTTTGGCTGATGGAGCATGTCAGACTCCTCGCAGCCCACAACCCAACTGTGGTAACGCTTTATAGCAGCTCCTGAGAGGAGCCGTAACTACACATGGGATACAGCTGACCTCAGCTAACCTGGCCAAGGTTACTCGGAGGTTAATGCACCATGCGCTTGCGTGTGCGGTGTGTCACAGAGCAGGGACAGTCCCCATGAGTTCAAGGGCAGCGCAGCATCATTCCCCTTCCGACAGTAGATCACACTGACAAACAAGAGCACCCATTTCTGAGAGCATGGGGATGCTGAGAACCAGCCTTGAGACTGCTCTCATCCAGTCTGTGTTGGCCAGGACCTTGTTACGGTGAGGACACCAGGAGATTCCTGATTTCCAAACTGATATCTTCCTAGAGCATGGAAATGCTGAACAAGAGCAAGAGTGCTCAAAGCTGCTTCTTGAAACAGCGTAAGCACTGAAAAAACAAACTGAACTCTGAGGGAGGAAAGGGGATCTCTTGCAACCCAAGAAGGTTCAATGGGTTGCACAAGTCCCTTCTGGTTCCTGATCTTTCCATCACCTCTGAGGCTTGGGTGTGAGTCTGGACCCCACCACAAGCAGGCTTCCTGCTTCTTGCAGGAGTCTCCCGGTTTGCTCTCATGATGCAAACTCTGCCGTAGCTGCTGCACTCACCCTTGTCATGGCAGCCTTCTCCAGCAGAGCCTGTCACTTGCTCTCCAGAAAGCTGCACCTCTCCCCAGAGTGGTTCCAGCTGGCCTGGAGCACAGGAGCCAGGACCAGGTCTGCTGCCCAGTAATAGCCTTTTCCACAGTGGAACACCTCTACAAAACAGATCTGAAGATGAAGGATGTGTTCCAGCCTTTGCCTCCCAGCAGACTGAGGGTTTGCCCCCCTCCCACAGCACATCTTGGAGTCCAGACCCAAAACCATCCATGCTGTATCACTGTCAAACACTTCCAGAGTCCAGCTTTTGTCTCCTTCCAGGCCTGTCTGCAAGTAGGGGAAAGCAAAAGGGTGAAGAGGAGGCAAAATGGGTGATGTCTTCAAAACCAGAAAGAGGTGATTTTTTTTGGTGGAGTTAATGCAGGCATATCCAAGGAGGGACTGAAAAATAGGAAAGGGAAAGAGCCCAGCCTACATAGTTGTGCAGATAGCCATGGGTTAGCCAGCACGGAGCACTAAGCCATGACAGGAGGCTGGCGTAGTATCATCTCAGATTATTAGTGCCTCTTGTTTTATAAGCTAAGTTCTGGGGGAGGAAATATGTAGTGAAGTGAAACTGGTGATTGTACAGGCACGCCGGCGATTAAGGTTGAAGTGGGTGGGCAGTCTGTGGGGGCTGGTGTGTTAACTCCAGCCAAGGAGAGGCACATGCTTTCCAATCTATGCTATCTCAGTTTCAGTGCTGCAGACAACCCATCAGGGTGTCATTAACAAGCAGTTACTCTGCTCTCGTTGCTGCGCTTTAAGGAAATATGTCAAAGGCATTTCTGGTGAGCGAGGGCTCGGTGCGATCAGATTGCTCCAGCCTTCTCACAGCATTCCATTCAGATTATAATACACAATAGTTCAGACCCTGCTGTGTCCCATTACTCAATTATGAAATTGCTTTAGAAGTTGGGAGCTTACTGATTGGCTCCGAATGATTTCATACCCATCATATTTCTGTGTGTTTGTGCTCTTGGGCTGATTGCTCCATCTAGTTGGTTCAGGCCGTTTCACCCTTCTGCTTCATGCACTAGAATATATTTTATACCTCTCTGTACCACTAACAAAATCCCACTCAATGTGCTTTGCACCTTCAAATCAGGCAGTGGAAGTGCAAATTACCTTTGAGGTCAGTTGTTGTGGGTATGGAGCCTCCATGTTATTGCCTAAGAGCTAGGAGAAGTGGGAAGGTGTAGTGAACCAAAGTACAATCCTGTAGTGCAGAGCTCTTCTGCCTTACCTGTCTGGTAGTCGTGCAGCTCCCTGTGAGGGTGCAAAATGGGGAAAGAAGGCTGGAACGGCAACTGGCTTTATTTGTGCAGCTTCTACCACTCAGACTGAATCCTAAAGCATTTATCCTCTAAGCATCATAACCATTTAATCCACTAAGCATCACAACCAGACTGTATAACATTTAACTTTGGTCATGAATTGCACGCAAGAGGCAAGGAAAGAGTTATATTGATAGTTTGTACAGACATGACCTACTTGTGTATCAGATCTTTACGCATCTGTTTGCCTTCCTGCCTTGGTCGTCATGGGGTAAACATTTCTCAGTGGTGGAAGACTTAATGGAGAGAGGCACTACTGCTTTATATGTAAAACAGGGATTTTACACCTGTTTGAAATAAACCCCATGAAACCTGAACGTACGTGGTTTGATTCTACCAAATGACCCAATTTATCATATCCTCCGTAAAAGGGGAGTGGACAAGAATGAAGTCAGGAGGACTCAGCTTGTGCATCTTTAGGATGATCAGTCCTGTTTGTATCCATCCATGCAAGAACCGAAGCAAGGTCCTGGTCTAAATTAATGTTATGTGTTCTAGTTTGGAGAGCCAAAATAAACTCTGTCTTTGAACTTTTTCTAAAACTTACTGCAAGTGATCACTTTGAGCACCTATTGTTAATAGTAGAATCAATTTTCAGGAACATTTTGTACCACCCAAAGCAAAAAAGCTGATGCTGATAAACTGACAGTACAATGCATTGCCAGAGCCTGTTAGAATAAAATTGTTGACCTTTTCTAGGGAGATGCTGAGCTTACAAAAAAATTTCTGGGTAAAAATGTCCTTGGTATGCAATTAATAGTTTTCTCCCTTCTCCATCAATAATGGAATGTGATTTAGAGTCAGAGCAAACTGCTCAGGGGGCTGGATGTATTTAGAAGCCTGTGGATATGGCCAAGCAACTGGATGCCATTGACCTTGTGCTCAAGCCCTCGATCTGCTGTTCAAAGGGGAGAGATTTCTTAATAAAAAGCCTGAACTCTGGTGGTCCCTCAAGAGTTTCTCTTGGGCCAAATCCTGAAATCCTCTCTAGGCTAAGTCCTCACTGGAGACGTTTAGATACATGCACAAATAAAAATGAAATGAGGACACTGGATCTGTCTGGCTTGTTTTTAAGGAATAATTTCTTTCCCAGAATCAGCATTTAGCATTTTTTTTTCCTCCTGTTCAGATTAGACCACCAGCAGGTTTGTTTCACCCTCTAGGTGTTATCAGGGAATTACTGGAAAGCAGCATGACTTTCTATACCTTTGATGCTGTTAAAATGATAGTCCCTTCTGCCTACACAGGGATGTAGCTAGAAGGTCTTTGAAAGGTTTCAGCTTATGTTTCCAAGAAGAACCACTGATTTTCTGATGAGTTAAGGCTTTGGCAACAGCAACAGGATTCTCTCACCTGCCAGCAGATAAGGATCATCGTAAATGTTCACCATTCTGGGCTATGTTATTCAGTCAACTGAATACCCAAAAAAACCCCCAGTATTGTGCCATCTAAATTTTCCCCTTTCAGACTTTCCACTGGATGTGATCGTTCTGACAATCTGCCATGCCACTAGCACAGAGAGGTGCTTATCTTGCAAAGTTATTTCATGTATTTATTAACTCATTGTGTTTACTTATTTAAATATTCTCTGCAGATGAGACATATGGCAAATGCTGGCCAGCTTAGTCTCAGCTGCTTCTCAGATCCAGATGCTAATAACATTTCATAACTTGGCTTGTGCAGTTCAGATCTGTACCAAAAGACTCTGTTTTGAATTACCATTATATTTGATATTAATACTAAGCATACTCACAGCTGTCCTACATTGCTATTTCCACCCTCCCTGGGACCCAGCTCTCAGACAGAGGACATAACACTCTTGTATGTCTGCCTCTCAGGCTTTTAGATCGGTCCTGGACTCGCAGCGTATTGTCTACAGCAGAGAAGATGTGCTAATTGCCACTGCATCATTCTCAACTTATGAGCTTGATGGCTTTTTCAAGGCCAGGCCTAACCTGGAAAGTTTTTCCAGCATCATAGTAGTGACCTTCAACTGGGCAGCCCAGGAAAGATTTAAGTGCAGACCGTCCAAAGTCTATGAGGGTATTTGAGATGGAATTTTGGAAGTATTTAGTCCTAAAGATGAGGAATGGTATCTAGCGGGATTTTCCAAACCCCATTGGGCCCAGATCCTCAGTGGTGTTATATGTCTTTGGCTCGGCGAAGTCAATGGGAGTTAAGCACTGAAGCATGCTGAGGGTGTAGGTCTCCATGCCCCCTTCTCTTGGACACATCTGCACAGCCAGCTGCACCTTGAGGAGCACAAACACCTTTACAAGTCTGATGATGGTGAGCCCCAACCAGGCAGCTGAGCGCATGGCTTCCCGCAGCTCCCGGGGAATGGTCTCACCTCCGGACCTCAGTCTTGCAGACGTAGCAAAACGAAACGTCCAGCTCATGTGCGTTTGGCTGCTGTCTAGGGAGCCCGTGCCCACCCCTGGCTTGGGGTGTGGAGGGTGCCCAGGAATGGCATTTCCAGCTTGCTAAGGGCAGTGCTCCACCAGCTGAGACTGTGTAAACATCTCTCGTCAGTGGGAATGACAATTCGGTCGGTTGTATGACTCAAGTATTTTCTTTTTCCCACAGAGGCAGAGTTGTTAGGGAGAGGGAACACATCAAACAGTTCGACTCCTTGTGCTCTCTGGATCCTGGATGAGCAACACCCAGGGTCACCTTTTTGTCCACGGCCACTGATATGCCCTGGGCACTGTTTCTTTAGCACAAGACCAGAATGTGGTCCTGTGCTAATGAGCAGGTCAACAGTTACTCTTTCTAGAGAGACAGGGTCTTGTGCCTTTACTCACTAAAAGCTAAATATTTCTGTTGGTGAAAAACTAACTTATCATCTTTAATGGATGAAAATGGGAGAAAAGCTGTAAATCCAATGTAAATCCTGTCCTCAGCAAACCCCTCGGGAGTCAGCCGAGAGATGTTAGGACAAAGGCTAGAAAACATCTTGGGTAACTTTCAGTTTTTGAGCAGGTTGGCAGCCTTGGCACGAACCCATTAAAATCCACAGCATTGCAACAGGCATAAATCTGGCCCCAGTAGTGAAATGTCCTGGCCAGACGTGGGTTTGAGGTGCACCTCGCCTGGGTGGTTTCCAAGGTACACCGAGATGCATGCTGTGCAGTGGAGAGTCAGCGCCTCTCCCTCCATCTTCTACTTTCTCCTCAGAGAGGATTCAAGTTTATTTAATCTCAGATTTCTTGCTGAAAAACGCTCAGTGAGCATGAAATGCCTTTGAACTCTGGGAGTATTGCTACTGCCTGTAATAAGGCCGGGTAGCAGGAGACAGCCGCTTCCGTAGCTATTACAAACACATCTGCACAACGTGATGCAGGAAGCATCTAAATGCCTCCATAGCCTTGCACGCTTCTGCAAGCACATTAGGAAACACGGAGGACACAGTTTGTGACCCGCATGCCCCGCTCACCGGCCCGCACACAGTATGCAACGGGGGGCAAATCGTTGAGCTTAATATAAAAATATTTCCAGCCCAGACAACAATCAGCTGCGAGGGACTTGGAATACATTAGAAAGCGGATAGCCAGGAAACCCTTTCCATGAAGTGAAGAGAGGATTTAGTTGCTGAGTGCTGCAAAGATGCATACATTTTCCTAAAAAAACATTTGTAGTGCCAACATGAAGATTCAGTGCATTGTCAAAACAAGCCAAGATTCTTATTAAAACCAATTGCTTTGGTTTGTTAGGCTACTTTACTATGGTGCCTCTAAGCCAACATATGTATTTGGGTTTAGAAGAGCTGCTTCAGCCAAACCTTAGGTGGCTAGAAATGAATGCGAGCTGAGCAGATGCAGGGTATCATTTGCCCACTACTGTCCTTTGGAGGCTGTTTCATGGTACATGGTATGTCAGATGCTGGCTTTCTCCGTGAGAGCAGATGGCCTCGTGATGAAGCTGTGCAGTATAACTGCCTAAGCAGTGCAGGCAATGCTGTGGGAACCCTAGGTGCTCCTCATTTGCATACACGGTCATGTAACAGAAGAAAACAAGACAAAATACACATGCTATTTCCTGTAATCTGGCTTTCATTTGACTGAATTTCATGAATAACAAAGCCCGTTTTGAAGAGAGAGGTGTTATCTTTTATTAGGCTAGCTGTGATGATACCAGAAAAGCAGAAGAAGCCCTTGTACACCTGAAAGCTCGTCTGTTTTTTCCAGCTATATTGGTCTAACAAAAGCCCATCATGGGTACAGCAATACTACTGCTTAAGAAGTAGATGGTGTGTGCTTCTGAGGTGCAGTTCTACTCTTTATGGTATCAGGGTTGTTCCACCCATGCCAATGAAGCCAGGTGGGGTAAATGAAATTGGAACCAGGCCTGGCATGTCTCTGGTGGATATGCTAATACATGTATTCATTTACTACCTAAGCAAACCAAAAACTCCCTTGAAAAATATCTTGAATGTTGTCCTGGTTTCAGCTGGGATAGAGTTAATTTTCTTCTTAGTAGCTGGTATAGTGCTGTGTTTTGGATTTAGGATGAGAATAATGTTGATAACACACCGATGTTTTGGTTCTTGCTGAGTAGAGTTTACACTGGTCAAGGACTTTTCAGCTTCCCATGCTCTGCCAGGTGCACAAGAAGCTGGGGGGGGCACAGCCAGGACAGCTGACCCAGGCTGGCCAAAGGGCTATTCCATACCATATGATGTCATGCTCAGTATGTAAGCCGGGGGAAGAAGGAGGAAGGGGGGGACATTCGGCATGATGGCGTTTGGCTTCCCAAGTAACCGTTACGCGTGATGGAGCCCTGCTTTCCTGGGGATGGCTGAACACCTGCCTGCCCATGGGAAGTAGTGAATGAATTCCCTGCTTTGCTTTGCTTGTGCGCACGGCTTTTGCTTTCCCTATTAAACTGTCTTTATCTCAACCCATGAGTTTTTTCACTTTTACTCTTCTGATTCTCTCCCCCATCCCACAGGGGGGGAGTGAGCGAGCGGCTGCGTGGTGCTTAGTTGCTGACTGGGGTTAAACCATGACAAATGTATATAATTAGAATTATTAATTTTTACTTTATTCGGAATATGACACCAGAAGATTGGCTCTGTTTTAGCAGTGCAAGCCAAACACAGGTGAAGACTTTAAGGGGGATGGGTAGAGATGGCAATTCCAATAACAAAATGCATCAAAAATCAGGAAGCCGAGAAATAAGAATTCTTCTTTTCCTGTTTCTTTTTTGAGCCTTTTAGCTCCTCTCAGCTCACATCTACATTGTGTCAGTGTTAATGTGTTCCCCCAGACACTATTATTTCTGTGTCACAGTTGTTGCTGCTCTCATCATGGCAGACACAGAAGGAAACCTGAAAGACCCTGCTTGGGGAAGAGACTGGTGAAAGCAGAGGGGTCTTCGGCTTTTCAGAAATAACAATATGAGAGTCAGAAACTGCCGTTAAAAAATATTCAGCCTCAGCCTCCACGGACCTCCATCTCCATAGCCCCTACATGTGAATTTGGCTCCTGACTCTTCCTTTAACGCACTTTGTGACCCTGATCCCATCACTCTGTGCTGATTATCTATTTCCTAAAAGAATTTAACAAACCAATGATGACAACAGCCAATGAGTTGGCTAACGATGTGATCATCTGCACCTGGCAGTGGGTCGAGCTGCTCTGCGCTGCCCCATGGGAGCGCTTCATTTTCAGGCGCACTGAGGCAGACCTGGGAATCCCAAGGGGGAGATGTGTTTTGCGGCAGGCAAGTGTTTGTAGGCTGCAAAATAGTGACTCTGTGCTTGGTGTCCTCAATGTGTCTATGTGTACTGCGAGATGTGAAGACCCAACACTAGACTCATGGGTGTTCCTCCATCTCCAGAGAGTGATGGAGCATCGGCACCTGCCATTTCCATGGGCTGCTGAGGGGTGCTCAGCACAGTCAGCTTTTTAAAAGCAAGGACATACAGCAAGTCCTAGATTCCCATGATCTGAGCAAAAACCTCAAATTCAGCCTGCCTTCCGTGAGCGGTATTCGCACATCTGAGCCTCAAGGCAAGCTCCCAGCCTAACTATCAGACTCTTGGCAGTAATTTCCACACCGGTTTGTTGTATTTGGACTCGAGATTCCCCCTTGACCCCAAAAGTCACACTAAAACGCTAAAAGTATTTTCTTTACTTGCTAAAGAAAACACAGAGGACTTTATTTAGTTATTCAGAACTCCTCAGCCATTCTTCTGTCACTTCATGATTTCCAGAGATTGTATCTGTGCTGTTGTCTCCCGGCTCGGGCTGCTCGGTGCAGCTCAGAGGGGAAGGAAAGCTGTTACATTTCATTGTCCTCAAAAGAGGGGAGAAAAATCCGACTCGTGCTCCCAACCCAAACAACTCCGCTGCCTTGCGCATTCTTGACAGCCAGCAAGGCTCCATTGAAAACCGTCTGTAGCCTTTAACTCCCTTCTAACAAGTTGGCCATTTCTATAGAGAAGATTTTTTCTCCGCTGATTTATGAGCTTTAATTTATATGCAAGCCTGGAATACTTGCTTTGGGAAGAGTTCTACCTCTAGCCAAGCGAGCACTGAGATGCACAGCACTTTGCATGGTATGTTTGGTATTTTCATGGCCCAGTCTGTAGCAGGCCAAAAATCCCAGGTTAGCAGCAAGCCTGGTTGTAGGTGGTGCTGAGCGCTCGCGCTTCCCAGCCTGGCTGGGCCAAAGAGGTGCGTTACTGAATTGGGTGGATTTAACAGGTTTGGAAAGCCTTTGCATGACCCAGGCAGGCACAGTCTGTAAGTGTGGAAGTGCTGCTGCAGCCTGGGCTCCTGTGCAGCCCATACGTGATCTGGGAAATTGTTTAACAGTGTCTCAATGGGTGGTAATGGGATTTTCCAATCCGGAGCTGACTCGCTGGAGCCTGGGTGTAGGTAGGATTGTGCTGACTCTGCCGTTTCCTTTGGAAGGGATGGAGAGCATTTGGCACTTTTTTGCATCAGGTCAGGAGCTCCTGACTTCTGGCTTCTCAGCTGAGATATGGCAACTGGTGATGTGCACTCCAAGTCGCTGTAGTATCCCAGTTTGCTTCACGTTTGTACCTGCTAGGAGGATCCAAATTGCTGCTACTGCGTCTTAGCTGAAGGTTGGTACCTTCTAGCTGAAGCGTGGTGAATTTTATATATGCTTTACTAACTTCCTGGCTTTCAATGTAGGAGCAACATGCTTTTCATCCATTGGTTTATTATCACCATTTGTTGCACTATACGTATATATGTTTATATACATATAAATGAAGGGGTTGGCTTCTGTATACTTAAAATCTGAGGAGCCATGTTAAAATCACTGGAATTTGGTGGAGCAAGGAAGCACACTTGTTATAGCCCTTCCTGCCCTCTCAAATATAAGTTGTAATGCCCAGGAAAAGTGCCCCGTGGGCAGCCCTGTTGCTTCTGCAAGAGGAGAGGCATTTCATGCTGTGCCCGGAGGAGCAGGCTCAGGTTGGAGGCTGCTGGGGTGGCCGAGACCCCCGTGGGCAGCACTCATTGCAGGGAAGGGACTACCAGATTTCATTTTGCCAAGCAGAAATTCTCAGGCAGCAACATCTTTCGGGAGTGCCTTCCTTCAGCCAGGTGAGCAGGGTAAACATCGTTGCAACTCCATGATTGCTCAGCTGCGTACACGTGCCCTACAAGCACTTGTAATTGTCCCCCAGATGAGTCGTGCTGCCCCACGGCTGCCCCACAGGGAGCTCCTGGTTCGCCTTGCAATGGCCAGGAGTGTGCACCCAGGTAGCGAGTACATGAGCACCCCTTGGGACAGAGACGTATGGAGCTACTGTGGTTCGACAGGTTATGACAGGTCAGCTCAGGCCTCAGGGAAGCTGATTAGACCTGATGAGTTTGGGTTTGCCCTTGAGAGCACACACGGGTGGTTACTGTTGCTTGGTGAACTTGTTAGCTGCGGTAAGGGGACCACAGTTGAGCCCTCAAGGGCTTGGTCCAACAGCATGGCCAGAAGCCGTGCAGAGAAAGCACTTAACTGCCTGGGTAAGTCCCTCTACGCAGCAAAACACTTACCAACATGCTGACAGTGAAGCACGTGTTTAAATGTTTCTCTAAACACTGTGGCCTTAGGCCAGGATCCTCAAGAATATTTAGCTCCCTGATTCCCATTGATTGTGCTAAATACCTTCAAAGGCTTGAAACTTGATCGTAGCGGAAGGAAGCATGTTGGCTTTGGAGGATGGTAATGAAGCCCCGTAGGTTGGATTCCCTGACGTAGCACTGGATGGTGATGCTTACACATCCTGGAGCTGGTGAGACCTGTTGGCCCGGTGGGTCACCTACGCAGAGCTGTGAGCTAGCAGCAGCAGCAGCAGTGTGTTTACAGAGTTGCGGTTGTCTAATCTTGACTGTTATCATTCATTTACATCAACTCTTTGACATGACTCGAAATGCTTTATCTAGCATAGATAGGGGTCTCGCTACCAAGTGTTATGCACCTCCACCTTCGTACGGGAATAAAGAGACAGTGCTCTAATGTATACTCTGCTTTAAGTAAAACTGAGAAGGGTCTGGGTAGATGGGCAGAGCTGTTGTCTTCACAGATTGAATGGTGAGGAGTTCACGCAACAGTGTTTGGTTCTTTGCAGCAGGTTTGTTCTGCTCAGTGCCCAACAAACTGGTCAGTGGCTGGGTCACCTCTGCCTCTTGGTGACAGAATTAATAATTGATCACTAACTGGATCTGAAGTTTTCAAGGATCCTGCTACACTTGAGAGCCTCCTTTCATCTGATAGATGGCTTCTCTGACTACGTAGCTCATGGGAGCCCACCAGGTTACCACTGGCTGTAGGAGGACTCACTGAAGTACACCTAGAAAGTCTCCCATGGCAAGTGGTGTGGGGTTTATGCAACAGCCCATGGTGGGGGTACGTTCAAGTCCCGAGGATGCATGTAGATCTGAATGGGATAGCATGATGGACATCCCAGGAGGCTGGGAGTGTGAATTTGGATCCAGGCACCAAGGCTTACTCACACCCTTATGATAAGAAGGCTTGGGGGAGAGGCATAGGGTTATTTATCTATTTGTTTGGCTCTAGACAAGGCAATAAAAGGTGATCTTTTAGAAAGCTCAGAATAAGGAAACCTGTCAGAGACAGCCTCAGCCTCCTTCGCTGTTATCTCTGTTGCACTAAACAGAATAATTCATCGCTTGCTCTGGCTTATATAAAATTGCACTCTTGGATGTGACCTCCCTCCCGGGACCCACTCCACCCACCAGTACCTCCCTGACCTCATCTCCCCTCTCCCTTCTCCACCCGGCACTCGCTCCTGCAGTGCTGGCCTCCTCGACCCGTCCCCCACTGGTGGCTCCTCGCAGCTGGGGGCCGGGAGCTCGCTGGCGGCCGAGATCGCTCTTGCAATGTTTGGCTCTTGTGTGGTTTTTCGTCTCCGCCCAGGAGTTCCCTCCCCTAACTGGCTCTCACCTTACGCCTACCTTCCAGCTTTCCCTCTCCACTGCTTCCTGATCCTCCCTCTAAAAATAGGCTCTGTGGTTTGGGAGTTTCCAAACAAACAAACAAAAACAAGCGGAAGGTTGTGGTTTCTGCTGCTTTTCTTTCGCTTACCTAGACTGAGAAACCACCTTTCGCACAAAGACATCGCCGTGCATCGCAGAGAACTAAGCCAGTGAAGACACAGCAGGCACGGTGCTTTGGCACAGCCATGGGTGCGTGTCATCTGAGATGGTCCTAGCAGAAGAGGGAGCACAGTCCTCCTAATGCCTCTCCCATCCCCACCCTTCTGAGCTACAGCGCTACACGAGCTCTGTGTTATTGGTAAAGAAAAAAAATCTCGAAGGTGGTCATTAGAGCAGCTTGTTCACCACATGGGGAACATTGTTCTCCACCAGCTTAAGCAACATGGAACGAATTGAACACTCTGGGTTGCATTTGCTGTTGAGAAGCAGATAAAATGTTCATTGAAATGCTCAGGAACTGAAATTGTCTAAGCGTGACACCTCCACTGTTTGATCAACAGCTGGGTAACTGGGGAAAAGGAAGGAACAACAACAAAAAAATCTAAACATATTAGTATGTATATAATATATACATATTATATCTGAGGAATATAACTTGTCTGATATTAAAATCCCATATTCTGGATCCTGGCAGGGTTTCTCCTGGCAGCTGTGGGGCTTTCTGCTGCAGAGGTGGGCAAACATGGGAGTCTCAAGGACTCTACTGGCATGACGTGGTGCCACCATGACTACACTGGGTGTCTGGAGGCTTTCAAACAAGAGGCAACAGCGATGGCCTCACTGAACAGACCAAATCCTGCTCACCTTATTCACACTAGCCCTGAGTGAAGAAAAATTTCACTGAATATATTGCTTTGGAGTTACTGTCTGATCGTGATTCACTGTCTGGCTGCCCCAGTTACTAGGTTGCTTCTGCCATCTCTTGCTTTTCTTTACAAGTTCCACAGCACTTAAATTTCCTCCTTCCTTTAGCCTTTTGCTATAGGTCAGTGTCTGGCAGGGGTGGATTCAGCTACGTAATGGCTGTGCCGGTGCTCTCTTGGTTGGGTCATCAAACCCCTACAGGCATTGCTGCCTGAAGCGGGGAGCCGTTCAATGCTTTCAGCTGCTTTCCTCTAGGAATCTGCAGCCCAGAGCGTGCTGGAAAATTTGATTGGTGTGAACAGGGTTGTGCTAAGTGTGTGTTTGCATACAGCAATAATGATCCTGGTGCAATGCTCAGCGCTTGCACAGTCAGACCGGTGCTCCTGTGCCTTTTCCAATGCTGATTGTTCCCTTGCCCACCCTGCATGCCTTTTTGTATCAATAAACCCAAATACCAGCCCAGAATTGTTTGTGGTGTGAGTTTTCTACATGGATTACAAAGATTTCAAACACAAACCAGACTGCAGATCCTTAGAGAGAACACGTGCTTCGGGCTGCCTCCCTCGCAGGTTATCCTCTGCTCCTTCTGTTGATCCTCACAGGAAAAAGCGTTTGAACTGGAAGGACCTGTTTGCTTTTTGTGTAAGGGAAAAGGGAAAGAAAACCCCTGTCCTAAAGCATTAGCAGTTGTGTTCCCACCACAATGGGCTGGGGGAATAAAACCCCAAACTTTTCAGACAGAAGTAATATCTCACATCTCTGTCCTGTAGGCCTAAAGGCTTGGCAGGTTGTTTTTGCCTACACCAGTTTGTCTGATAAAATATACTGCCTTTATCTCTGCAAAACTTCCTTTCCAGAAAGGCGCACTGCACGATTTCTGTGATTCCGATGGGTTATGAGATTAACGGAGCAACCCGTGACCTTTGACGTGTGGGAAACCAGCGAGGTATTGCAACACCCTTTGTTACGTTCTCGGAGTTCCAGGGATGAGCGCTGCTATATAACCTATACGTCGTCCTCCTTGGGTGTATTCCTCCTTTGCACCTCCTGAGGTCACAGAGCTGCATGTCTTGGATTTCTTTGCATTTTGCAGCGTGAAGAAAAAAACCCCAAAGCCTCCATTCAGGAATCCTGCGTCAGTCCCTGCCTTCACCTTCGCGCCAGGGGTCTGTTTTCACACGCTTCCACGGGAGCTGAGTTGTGTCAGCAGCTGAAGCGGCTCCGTGCGCCGATAGTTAATGATGAGTATTTACGGTGCGCTTCACAGCGGAATGCCAAAGGAAAGGAATTAGAGAAAGACAGAGGAACGGTGAGGAGCCAGGTCAGGATTTTTTGCTCCTGATACCTAGCACAAACCTGTGGTTAGCTAGAATTTTATTTTTCTTAAACAATCACTTTCATTGAGATGGGGAAAATAAAAGCCAGGCATGTCCCTGGGTTAAATTTTGCCCCTTGGAACTTAAGTAACAGGAATAATCTCAGATGAGTTTGCCAGCATTCAAAACCTCATCAAGCTCTGAACTATACTGGCTTTACATCCTACCTGCGAAGATGAAATATATTGAGCTAGAATTCAGTTAATTTTCTGCCAAACAGGAATACACCTGAGCATCCACGCAGGCTGATAGCCATGTCTTACTGGGATGTCCTGAATGTTTTGTGGCTTTGAGAAGCTCAGTTGCACACATGGTTAAAGCAAATCCGTTTTATTTTCTGCAATACGTTATTATCATGTTTTTAGCCATTGGATATGCTGCTGTGTTTCAGAACAGGCAGCAGTGACAGTTGTATGGCCATAACTGTGTAAGCACAGTACATAGGAAACATAAAATGAAATTTTTCATGTTTCAGAGAGTTGAAACACAAAATGAAAATGCGAGGTGAACTGGGAAAGAAAAGGGTTAACCATTTAAAGGACTGAGTTAAACAAAATATATCTGTGCAAGAGTCTCCCCAAGGAAGTGCCTGAGACCACATCGCTTGGATCATTTAAAATTGGACTGTACAAAGCAATAGAGAAAATTCTGCAGGGAACAATCCTTCACTGGCAGGTGGGATGGTCTCAATGACCTAATAAGTCTTTTCCATCTCTAAGTCTACGAGATGAATCTATAACTAGTGCAATATGGTTTTGCCCAGCGTTCCCATGTGTTGGTTATGAACAGAGCCAAGCTGCACCAAATTCTGTCTTGTTTAAGTTAACTATTTATGCGGTTCTTTTGCCCCGCGCTCATTCCTTTTTTAGCAGACTCCCTCCCCAAATAGATGATTCTTTTATATTCACTTCATTTTTGGTAAGTAAAGCATGTCAAGTCACATACTGTGTCATATATTTTCCTTAAAATAGAACAAGAGGGCAGGAAAAAAGCCCCTTTCTCTTGCATTTCTGCAAGTGATCCCTGACTCTCATTTTGGGAAGGATTTGGACCATGCAGATCCTAGAGTCAGTTGTCCATCAGGCAGTTCCCAGCATCTCATCAGCCACATGGCAGAGAAATGCCCCTTTTTCTACATGCATGACAGGCACCAGCCAGAGCCCTGCATGTCCCATGTGGCACATGGTCACCCTGCCCAGGGAGGGACACTTTGGGGTCTCAGAGCTCAAAGTGCATTTGCTTTTGCTCTCAAGTGATTGAGTCTAGCTGGATGAACTCAAAGTCTTTGTTGTCTGTTCTCTGCACCCAAAAAAATCAAATTCATGAAGGGAAATGTGGGAAAACCGGGGATGTGCAAATGGCAAATTTTGGGCTTGCCAGCATAGCTGCAGGCAGGGGATTCAGCCCTGCTTGGAGTCAGGGGGGAGCTTTAGGGGCTCTCTGCCTCTCCAAGATCTTCTCAAGAAGCCTATGGGCCTGGCCAGCCCTGCCTGGCAGAGGGCCTGCTCCTAATCCCACAGGAGAGCGAGTGCTCCAGACATTGTATTTGGCTCCAGGCTTTTTTCCCCCTCCACCTCAGAAGCGTACTGGCAGAAGGCAGGCAATGAGTTTGGATGGGCTGCTAGATGATGGGACTGACAGACGTGATCAAAGGCTTGCTGCTGCAGAACCTGGGGCTGTGTTCAGCTTTCTGCTGCTCTGCGTGCCGGCTCCGGCTGGGGGAGGCTTGGGTAGAGGTGGCCAAGCCTGGGACTCTCGTGTCCTTCCCTGGCACAGAGATGTTCCACAAGAGGCATCGAGAAACTGGTGTTAAGCAGAGAAGTCATGTTAAGCTATGACAGAATTGGGTGGCTTCCCAGTTGCTCGCCGGAAGGGAGGTAGGCATGGAGCTTACCAAACTGCAGGCACTCCTTCCTCCTGGGGATCTCAGCTGCTTGAAGCCTCATCCCGTCCCAAGGAGATAAAGCAAATTTCTCCTGCTGAGCTAGGTGGCAGTCCTTTGGGAATAGGGAAGAAGATGTGACCTTCTTCTGAAGGTCTATGTCTGTAATATCTGAAGGTCTCCCAGCGTGTGCTGCCGTATGTCTGCTGCTTCTGTCATAGTAAAGGACTGTACCTTCACCTCACAAACCTGAGACCTGAAGAAGCTAAGGGTTAGCTTGCTGGTTTTTAAAGGTGACCAGGAATTGAGGTCCTTCTCATTTCAGTGAGTAAGAGCCAGAGCTGCGTGGCAAAGGTCCACCTACATGCCCCTGTGCATGCTGTTGGTTAAGGTTTCTCTGAAAGTTTAGAGCCAGCCAAAAGGAAATACTTAATTGAAATGTAAGTCATAGCATAGGTGCCTAAACATGTTTAAAAAGTCTAACTACTGGGTAAGGAGACACCCAGGGACTCTCTGGTTGAGCAGAGGATGGATATCCATTTTTCCCTGGCTGGGGTTAGGACCAACCAAGCTGCCTGGGCAGGCTGTGCACAGCGCCCCGAGGAAGGAGGACCGAAATGCAGAGCCTCAGGAGACCTCCTGGAAATGCTGCTCCAGCACGAGCCCAGAGTCCTCCTTCCTCCTCCTTGCCCCGAGGGGAGAGTCGCTGGGTTAGATCAACAGCAAAGCGTGAAGTGCTTAGATGCAGCAGGAAATGGGAGCAGCAGATAAACCAAAACCTCCTCAAATTCCCCACTCCTACTCACCCATCTGACTTAAGAAGTAAATCAGGACGTAACATGCAGTTGCTTCTTGTCTAGACCTAAGGTCCGGATAGCTTGCGTGGGGCGGCGAGCCTGTGTGTGGCAATGCGGTGTGCTTGCGCAGGCATGAAACCCATGTACCCTCCTCGCCTGCCGAGTTCAGCGAGGTCGTGGGAGCGCAACCGCGGGGAGGAATTCACCCTGGCACGATACGCGATGCAGCAGCCCACTTGATCCTTCCCAGAGACCTGGGTTTCCCTCGGTCCCGCGCAGGGACCGGCAGAGCTCACTGATGTGAAGGAGACGTTTTCCATGGACGTGGTGGTCGCTGGAAGAGGCCGCAACGAGCAACACCAGATACTCCCAGGCTGCCTGCGCTGCCTTCATCACTCACACTATTTATTTCTCCTGCTTGCTCAGACGTGGAGCTATTTTCATTTTTATCATCCCAGGCTAGCAAATATCCCTGCTCCTTGCCAGGGCAGCCAGCCTTTCTGCTTGGCCTTTTGCTCATTTGCTGTGTGTTTCCACGTCTGCTTTGGTAGGGTATTGAAAGCTCCTCTTTCACTGCTGAGAGACGTAGCCCAGCGAGCAGCTGTTGCTAGAACCGTACCCTCGCTGCCTGCACCAACATCTCATCCTACTGTAGCCTCTCTGCTACGATGGGCGCTTCTAGAAGGGTTTCCACCGAGGTGGGATGGGTGGGAGGATGCAGGAAGCGAGTGATGAATCAGGCTCGTTGTCTGATGCTCCCCACACAGGGACACCTCTCCCCAGTCCCCTGTAATTCGTGATCCTGGGGATCCTGGGTATGATTTAGTAGGAGGTGCCCTGTGGCTCTTCAGGGAAGGAGAAAGCACGCCTGGAAGCAGTAACCATGCCAGGACTTGGCACCCAGCACAGTACACTAACGGTGTTGATCGTTGGCCCTTTGCAATGGCCATGAACATCAGGGAGCGAGCTCGCACGAGGAGGTGTAGACCAGTGGGACCGCTGACAAAGAAGGGTTTGGGCTGTTTGGAGTCAGGGCTACAAAACCGCCCTGGCATCACTAATGTGACTCTTTGGACACTCCAAGTTCATGTTCTGGGACAGTACCACAACCCACATCACCCGAGTCCCCAAGGCTGTGAGCACCCCTTCCCCACCACGGACACTTTCCTACCATGAGGTTTTTAAGGGATGCTGAGGCTGTTGTCTGCTGTGCCCAGCCCTAGGAGAAATCCATTATCCTTGTTCTTTTAGGGGCTAGTAAATACACATAGGCACACACACAATGGAAACATGGTAAGAATAAAGGTGTTGGTGTTACCCAATTGGCCAAACATCTTTGGTTTCTACTTGAGCTGATGTGGGTGTTGGGGAGAGGGCTGCAGAGTCTCTCCATCCCGCCTCGTCCAAAGCCCAGCGCTGGAACAGAAATGGCTCAACTGTCCCGGTATTTGCTGGTGTCTCCCTTGGGGCTGCTGTGCTGCTCTCAGGTCTTCAGCAGCAGAACTTCTACCCTCTGCTTGTTGTTGCTGTCTTTTCATGTTTTATTTTACGGGAGAAAAAACTTTCCTCCCATCTGGAGGCAGAGCTAAGTGACGGGAGTACACAGAGCACCAACAGACCATGTGTCTAGAAATGGGCCAGCGGTTGGAAAGGGCACAGCAACAGGACGAGGAAATTCTGATTTGTACCAAAATCTCCACCTCCTGCCTCCATACTCCAGCTCACGCCATGATTACAAAAATCCACGGTTGTGTGAAGTGTCTCCAACGTGAGTCATTCATGGCAGCACTCTGGTGTGCACGGAGCGCGCGAGGCACGGGTCTCTCTCCTAGGAAAGCAAATTTCCCTTCACGGCTTTTTAGACCTTTTAAATATTTGTTGTGATTGTGGTACTAATTAAATTCAGCTGTTGCAGGTAATATAACTCCTAACAGCTTTTTTTTTTTTTTTAAGTTATTTTCTCCCTTTTAGAGGGCAAGTGAGCAGCACTTAAAGGTATATGGTCCGTCCACTGGGATGGCTGCTGGCAGAAATGCAGAGCTTTGATTGAACTCTGAAATCATTGCTTTAACCGTGCCAGTTTGCCTTAGCCCAGCACGGAGAGGGATGGAGGCGCAGCGCTCTGACGGGAAGGCACAGACCACTACCTGCCTGTATTTTCCCCGTCCGTGCTTTGAATCCTGATAGACTGAATGGCCAGTGCATAAGATGGGAAGGGAGGGTGTCCATCGTCTGAGCTCTTCCCTAGCTTGCTTTGGGTCTTTCTGGACCTCAGCACCATCACTTCTTCAGCTTGCTGAAGCAGGCAGTGCAAAACAGAGGCTCCCCTGCCATCTCCGCTCCTTCATAAGGGTTATCCGGCATCTAAACCTTCAGCAACGTGGTTCAGATTTGCGGGCAAATTGCGTAGACGAAAAGTCGGTGTCTTATGAGAAAACTGCATTTTTGTGGTCTTGTTCTGATGCTGTGCTGCGCCGTGTGTGGGGTTCAGGGCTTCCCGGTGCTCACCTTTCAGGTTGTCAAGGAGAATTTCTGCTTGTCAAAAATGATTCGAAACGCCCTCTCTGTGTGTCCTCCAATGTTTTGAATTTTAAAGAGTAGCCCTGGGGCAGTATATTTAAAACATGATCTCAGAGAAACTGGTTCATTGCATTTGTAAGCCTAAAGAGCGAGCTCAGAATGACAACGATAAATAGACATTAGGGTTTGTGGAGTCACACCGAGGTCAGGCGTCCCCCCCTCGTCCCATCCCCCATGATTTGAGCCAGTATTGCGTTTCCTAATTCAAAACCAAGCCTGGTTCTTTGTGCTTTACAAGTGCTTATCCCATCAGCTCTTCTAGCAGGGGCACCGTGGCCGCTCCTGATGCAGCAGGCTAGCGCCAGGGCTTTGAAACCCGGGTACCCCGAACCAGGCAGAGGGCTATATTTAGCCATCTGTACAAAGCCCCTTGATCTTCAGAGGGCTGGAGCACCTGCAAGCCCCGCCGCTGCCAGTGGGACCTGCAAGCACTCCCCAGCCTTTGAAAAAATCAAACCACTGCATTAGAGAATAGAGATTGGGATGATAGTGGGTGATTGAGTTATTGCAACTTAATGAGTTGCCGCTCATCTGCCAAGCCACAGCAACTCTGTGTGTGTGTGCGTGCACGCACGCTCCTATTCATCTCAGCCGTAGGATTAAACTAAAATAGTTCCTGTGGATTTGCACTGGTTTGGCAGCAATCCTGAGGCCAGTTACCAGGCGCTGCTGATAAGTCTTAACCAGTGGAGTTTAGAGCGCTTGAGTTTGAACGTCCCTGCTCGAAGCACAGCGGGGTGTTTTGTGCTCCCAAGAGCAGAATTGGGTCGGGGGGACGGGGAGTGGGTGCAGCTCGTATATGCATTAGGTGATGAGGCCCTCGCTTGTTCTGAGTCTTGGAAGAAAGCAATGAGCTTGGAGAGAGTTACAGCTCCTCTGGAAATGCAAGTGGAGCTACATTTGCATTTAGCGGAGTGCCAAACTGCCCTAGCAAATGCCACCATGTAGCTGAACCTATGGACCAAGACCTCGGGGCTGCCTTCAGGTGCTCCCAGCGCTTAGGTTTGCCCTCAGGGTTTTAATTACGCTGATGAAGAGCGAGAGGCCTTTTGTGAGAGTTGGTCCTGGCTCCTTATTCCAGTTTTCCTTCAATATAGCTCTGAGCTTTTGGTTAAAGTCCATCCACTAATGAAATGGGAATTAAAAAAGCCTTCTGGTCTTGCTTTCAGGTCCCTGCAGCGCTTGGCTTTCCAGCACGAGTCTCCTTATTTAACCATCACACAAAGAGTCAGGGCAAGGAGGACCTGTCTGGATAATAAGCCATCATTTTGTCCCATGCTTAAAAGAAGCTTTCTGTGCTCTGAAGAGGCCAAATAACATTTTCCCCCCATAATTTTTTAACTTTGGGCACCTTTGCAAACGACTCTGCTGGCTGGGATGGAGCCCAGGAGTGCCAGAACACCACGGGAAGAGGCTGCTCTGTGATACTGCCAACCTGAGGAGGAGGAAACGCTGGAAATCCCCTAAGCACGCCTGTTTTCTTGAGATTCCCAACTCAATTTTGCAAACTCAGAAGATTTTATATAATTTGGTTTAGTCAGTTCAGAGGTTTAAGGCACTTGGCTACGCATCTGGATTGCATCTTGGGGGTGGGTTATCCAAAAAAGAACTCAGAGCAGTTGGAAATTCAGCCATTGCTAGCAAACCCGAAGGAAAACAAGAGCGCGGGAAGGGAGTTTCTACTTTGCTACCTGGTGTGCTGGACCCTGGCTTTAAACCGACGATCTGTCTCTGTACTTGTCTGAGCCATCAGGTAGCGGAGGAGAGGCAGGGAGCGCATCAGCCGGCTTGATGTGCCGCAAGCCGCATCATCTAATCTGATACCCATCTTAGTGCCAGTGAAGGGAACTTAACCTCCCTCGCTAATCACCTGCCTGTGCCACCTGAAGGTCTTTAGAGTAAAAAACCACCACCACCACCACAAACTGATATATAATTTCTAAATGTGCAAAGACATCTCCCATCAGATGTGCAAGGGGAAGAAGCACAGCCCTCTGACATGATGGTTTCTGCACAAGTGCCAAAGGGCTTTATTCAGGCTTCCCAGTCTGCAAATGTTGGCCTTAAAAAGCCCCTGAATGAAATGTTTCAAGTTGAAAAGGCCAAGTCGATTCAAAATAGAAACAAAGAAAGTTAATTTTAAGAGCCCTTTAATTTCTAGACTGTAAAAGCCAAGAAAGTTGCGTATTGATGAGACAGTGCCTCGAGACAAATGAAACACAGCTCAGCACCCGCTGCTGGTGTTGACTATCCTTAGGTCTCGTTGTCTTCAAGAGCTGATAGCGATCAGCACCTCCTAGGTCTGAACCTTTAACCATTTGCCATGTTTTGCCTCAAAGGCAGCTGCACTTCAGCGGTGGGTGAAACGATTCCTCTTTGTCTGAAAGGGCAAATTCTTCCCTTTAGATGTTTGTGCTCACCTCCCATTAACTTTGGTATGAGCTGAGCTCATGCTTCCAAGAGCAAAATTTGGCTTATAATTTCTGCATGTTTCGGGATCCTTTGGGTACCATATAAATGTAAGATACTGTGATTCAGTGCTAAAGAGCAGAGAAAATGCAAGGCCCCAGGAGACACTGTAAGAGAAAATCATATAGAGCTTTTGTTTAAAACAAAAAAAAAGGGAGAAAGATTAAGAAAAACAATTGAGATTCATTCCAAAGCTGATTTCATTGCAGACCAAGGCCGAGAGCGCACATCTCTTACTTACGTGATCGCTTCTTTGACTTGGGTGAGTTACGGGCCATTGGATCAGGCCACAGTTTGGAAGGCATTATTGAAAACGTCTTACCTCCTATATTTCCTGGTTTTTAATCAAACTCACTGCGCTGCCAGAGGTGTTTCATTTACCAGGAGAGGGGTCAGCAAGGCAACCCCGAGCAGCAGGAAATAGCAAATGCAGAACAGTTCCTCCATGCTTGGAAGCTCTCCGAGGGCAAACAGCGCTTGGATGCTTGTTATTATCTGCCTCTGCCGCACCCCTCGCCATCTGGGGCATCCCGCACTCGCTCCCGGGGTGCCAGCGCTCTACGGGGGGAATCGGAGGCTGCTGGGTTTGGGACTTCTGGTTATTGTCCTCTGATTTCACCGACCAGCATTGTGCCAGTGAAAAGAGCTAACAATGCATGCATGTTATAATTTTATTTTCTATCTGCTGCCATTTTATAGTCTCTTGGCTTGTTACAACTGTCATAAAATTACTTTATTATATTTTCCCATCTGTTACTTTTTTGCCTCTTTACAGGGGGACATTGCATGATGCACATAGGCTAATTTAGCTTTAAAATTATTGTATGACTGTTGTTTATGGAAAACGAACACTATATTTGTGGGACAACATGTGGCTTCTCTGTAGCACCAAGGAGAACGTATGAAGTCAGCAAACACAAATGGCAGCGGACATGGCTGCCCCCTCCCCTCCTACCCCAGCTCCTTTGCTTTGAGTTGCAGTCTTGTCCACGTAAGTTAGAGCTGTAATTGCTCATTAATGTGGTCATCCACTCTGCATTCCCACTGCCCAGCTGCGGGATCTCCGTTGCCACTGGAGAGGTTCATCGCGTTCACTGGCGGTGAAGCCATTCAAGCTCCGTGTGCAAACTAAGCCACAGAAGAATTGATTTCACAAAAAAAATGGGATAGAGGAATAAGCAGGTGGATCTGCTCTCCCTACCTTGTTTTTCTTCTTCTGTTTTCTTTGCTGCTTCTGTTCAGTTCAGTCAAAGCCTCTTGGTTTGACTGTTCTTTCTCATACCAAGTGTCTATCTAGAAGTACAAGCCACCCCCTGATCTCCTGCTCCCAACACGAAAACTGGGCTGCGACCCTCTGGTCTGGGTAGCAGAAACGCCCGGGGATGCTTTAACATGGCTTTCTGAAACCCCTCCTCTAGTTTTTTTGCCTGTTTCCCCCCACTTTTTATTGCAATTTGTACCGCCACTGATGGCACCAGCCATCCACATTTTTCAATGTATATGAGATGTATGTTAAAGACCTGGTACTGTTAAATTATTCATATTATTAGATGAAACTGAGTGTTTAATCAGGGGGTTTGGTGATGCCAAGGGATTTCTGAACACACAAAATCTTGTTTTAAGAAAAAAATAGATAGTGAAGTTTGAGAGTCCTATTTATGTAAAATCCCCCCCGTCGCTTGTCCTTCCTGCCCCCAGTTGTAACACATTGTATTTTTCAAACATAATTTTATCTCCAAGAGAGAAAACAGTAATTACTCTTAACAGCGGGTCAGAGCGTGTTCCCACCAGAAAAACCTACATAGTATGTAGGACATGAGGCAAAGAAAACCTGTGCACCTTCAGATACCGGTGTATCTGTGCCTTCAACAGAACTGGAAGCCATGGGAGAATTTATGGAAGGTGCCAACTGCACTGAAAGACTTCAAGCAATGCCGTGCTGTCTCTATTGGGATCTGTGAATAGTAAGGAATATATTTTGTGTGTGATTTCAAAACATAATTGTAAAATTTATGGATGTAGACAATTAGCTGTTTTTTGATTACAGCCGTCTAACTGGAAAGTCTGGGTGAATTTTCAATATCTCTGCAGTTGTCCAACTATTTAACGGCAACAGTTTAGAAAAGGGACTCCAGGTTTCCTGTTTAAAAAGATTTTTGTATCTGTTGATTGTAGTAAAAAGGTTAAGAAAAGTATCAGAGGAGGTATGTCAGCATTAACGTCTGACTGCAGCAGTGCAAGATCCCTTCTGCGCCACCTCTCCTGTGGCTTCCTTCCTCTGGCAGTAGGTACTTCTCTGGTGACGCCGTCCTTCAGGCTCAGGGAAGGGAACAGAGTTATGCGGAAAACCGTGGACTGTACTGGAATTTAGCTTGATGAAGACCTCAGACTGAACTGGCAAGGAGGTTTTGTTTGAACTCTGCAGCCCCTATGCTCAATTCCTTATTAACTTTTTCAATATGTTCTATTACAGTCAGGCAACAATATGGGAGCTATCTTGCAGCTAATTTAACACCTGTAAATTCCCATGGCTGGTAATGAAACATTGTATAGGCTAGCGGATGAAGCATTTGCTTCATATATCAAAGGTCATTAGTTCAGTATTTGTTAATGCTGTAGCTCTGTAGCTTTTATTAAATTTTTTTCAGCTTTTTTTGCATCAGTGTACTTACAGCCTGATTAATTCTTCTGCTTCCCAAAGCTAAACGCAAAAAATGAGTATCATCTGACCCAGAACATTGGGGCTAAATTCTTTGTTGAAATCTTGAATTAACCTGCTTGAAATCATACTTCCAAAGCTCCTCTCCCATTTAGTCACGTGCGGACTGGGAGGCAGCGTGCGAACGGGGCAGTCGGGGAGGGGAGCGCCGCCCTCGCTAGCCTGGCTCCCGCGGGAGAAGGGCGCGTAACAGTTGTGCCCAGCTTAGCATTCGTGTCAGCTCCAGACCAGACCACCTTGTGGTCTTCTGTCTGAATTAGCAGTCCCCATGTAGTCGATACAATTCCTTACGTGCTCAAAGCCAAGTGCTTACTGCGGTGCTCTGCCGGCTGAGGCCACAGCAGGCACCATCTCAGTGGTGAGGAGCAACGGTTCAGGTCACTCCTGTGCCTCCTGACATTTCAATTAATTGCCTTTGTGGCATGTTCAACAACTAGACACCTCTCTAGTACCACCTATATGTTTTTTATTTCCCAGTTTTCCCATTTTTGCTTGCTTTTTGTTACAGTACAGTTTACAATTTTTGACTATTCGGAGGCAATCATTGGCAGACAGAAGATGGTGAAGAGGAGCACAACCCACCACAACCAAACCAAATCATCTGCCAGTAAGTGATGTCCTCCCAGTGCCCTTGGCCATACTGCCTGGCTTCCACTTGGTGGTGCTCGATGGAGGCGTGAATGCCCCTGATTTAGGGACGGTCTCCACCAGTGACGTCCTTTGGTCAGGTTGGTTGGTCATGGTTACACAAGCAACACCACTGCCTTACCCTCTCCTGCTGGTGAAAGGACTATTTCCCTCTGCTAAGAGCGTGCTGTGTCATCACCGCTGCACTGCCTGGGCTAAAAAGAGCTGACACAGTGAGCTCCGAGCCCCGCAGCTGGTTTTTCTGGATGTTTTGTAACTAAACTGACCCTTTCTCAACCCTGTCATGGGTTGGGTCCACCACAGTAGCCAACTTTTCAAAACACAACCAGCACAAAGCAACATTATAATGAAACCAAGCAGCTTCTGAAGATGAAATCGCATGAACTCTGCATCCAAATGTGATGCTGCAGCTTCTGGGAAATGCTGAGCGTGCGCTTCTTCACCTTGAAAGGTCTTGGCATGTATGCTGTTTATCAAAATAACAAGTCATTGAAATACAGCTGAAAGCATTGCCAGAAATGTTGAATGAACCACTGTTGTTTCCAGTCTGCCATGGTCTCTACTGGCTTTTCCAGAGGAGGGAAACCAGCAGGCTCAAGGAACGACCCGTGTACACGGAGCTCACCCCATTGTAGCTGCACCTTGCGTCAGCCTGCGGCGAGGGCTGCCCCAGCAGCAGACCCTGAGCAGAGCTGGGACGCGTCCAGCTCACTGCAAGAGCGGGACCTCCTTCATTTATCTTGACAGGGATTCTGGACATGATTTTTAATACTAGGTGCCACTCATCAAGGCTCCCTCCCCAGAACATGCCGTGTAATGATTCTGGTTATCGAGAGAGAAGAAATTCTGGATGTATTCCTGAGACTCGCTATTAATTTAATCTGAAGTAAGCTGTGCTTTTTATTAACATCTTTATGCTGTAGCATTTTATAGGATATCGGGTTCTTTGTAAGACACACATGCTGTTTTATATTCATATCTGTGCCTGCCTCAGAGCTGGCTTTGTGATGCAACTCATTAATTCAAGATTGAAATGTCTTTCTCCTTCTACGACGTTTAGATGCCAGATATTTTCTACAAAGCTTATAAAAACACAGTTTTGTACTTCATCATTCACTGTACTACCAAACAGTCACATCAATGCACTCCTGTCGCTTGCATATTCCACGGGAGAAGGTCTTATTCAGCTTGCAGAGTCAGAAAAACACACCCCGAGGCACGCATCTTTTTACGACAAAGGAAAAAATGACTGGTAGAGGGTCAGAGGTGCTCCAAAATTAACAGCAGCTTCTGTCTATATTCTGAATAATATAAATATGATTTGCAATAGCATATATGTGCATGGATAATGTCAAACAGTCCGTCTATTCTCAAATAATAAGCATCATTCTAGAAACATGGCTGCTAAAAACACTTTCACGCTAAACAGCAGTGAAGCCTGTTTGCCTGACGGGCTCAGCTTTTCAGTGATGGGGGCTATTGCACCCATCGGCTTCGGAGGAACTGTCCTGGGATCCTCCGTGCTCATGCTACCGCTCGCCGGGGTCAGGCGCGTTAGCGGTTGCACCGGCGGCTTTAGCAACCTCGATGGCTGCAGCAGCAACAGCCGTGCAGGGGCTTAGCTACTGAGCACACCCTCGGTGCGTGCTCCTTCGGAAACACTGCTGTCTCCTCCTCCTGCTCCCTTGCTCTGGTGTGAGTCACATCCGAACGCCTGACACCACGATCCAAACTCCCTGCAGTTGCAAAAGAGAAGCTGGAGTGCCCAGGCACCTCCTGCCCTGCCAGACGGGCTCAGGGTGGCACGGTGGGGGGCGAGAGACGTATGTGGGCACGTGGGCACGTACACGTGCATGCGTACATGCATGTGTACCTACGCGTGTGCACACGCCTGGCCCAAGGGGACCAGAAACCCCTCTGCACCAGCAAACATCGGTGGAGAGCAGGTTTTTCCAGCCATCTTCCTTCCGAGCTGTGCACGGAGCTCCCCAAGGCCCCAGGACTCCCCGGTGCTGGCAGCCCCCCAGGCCTGGGTACCAGGCAAGGCCCGCTGCCACGGGCTTGGGAAGACAAGGATGAACTCAAATACTGAGCAGCTGGGAGCATGTTTCACTTTATTAGGGCACCATCTCCATTTCCCCAGCCCTTCCTACCGCTGCCATGTGAAGAACCGATGCTGGGGCCAGCGCTGGTTAGCACAAAGTTGTTAGCTCGCGGATACAAATTACCTTTATAAAAAAAATTAGTTGAAATAATGAGCCTTCGGTGCAGAGCGGCATGGCTCCCGCGGGTCTGCAGCGGTGCCGTGCTGGGCTCGACCCAGCACAGCAGCTTCCCCGCTCACACCCGCGCCCAGCGACTCGGCCCCAGGGCTGCGGGATCAGGCTCTTACAACCGCAGCTACAATGAATGGTGGTTTGAGGTTCTCTTTTATTGAGTTAATCTTGGTTTTGTTGCAATTTCCCCTTATGTGTTATAAAATGGCCTGAAACAATAGAGGCCAGCCCTGCCACCTCCCCATCGCAGAGCCAGTGCTGTGCCAGGGCTGGCCTGAGCATCCCGCCCGAATTCAGACGGTGCCTCCCCCTGCGAAGCTTTGATGTGCAGTTTTCAAAGCATTTAAACCGAGATAGAAAACTCGTATTCGACAATGTTTCTGTATGTTTGACTGAACTTCTCAAATCTCTCCGTTTCTCTTCAGACGTACAGAGCCCGTGAGCTAAAAGCCAAGCTTTTTCCACAGCTTATGTTCTTGTAAAAACAGCTCCAAGTACACACATTCTGCTCCTCGCTCCAGTCGGGGCTCCGCATGCCAAGTCAAGTATTTATTTTCATTACTTTTGAGACCACCAAAATTAATGTATCTTTCAGACAGGAAGAATTTTATTTATTATGGTGGATTTGAATCCAAGAGATGAAAGAAGAGCAGCGTGCATCTCGAAAGCAACCGAGGCTGGGAGCAGGAGGAGACGGCCCGACCTGAGCTCCCCTCCCTCCCCGGCACCAGCCCCCGCCTGCCCTGATGCGTTTCCATACAGACAGACCACAGCACCGCGAATTCCCGCTCAAAACACCACCGTAAATCCTGCCACAGTTACGGTAGTGAGGGCAAGCTTCAGTGTTTTAATGAATTCCCCATTTTCCCAAGCTGCCGGTGTCGTTGCCGGTTGATGGCACAGCTGGGTGGGGTGGGAGGCTGCCGGAGGGAATCTGCTCGTCCCCGGGGAGCAGTGCCCAGAGAGCAAACAGATTATTTTTCCCCTTTTTCATGTGCTGATCCCCGAACTCTGCACCATGAGCATCTCCCCTGAGGTAACAGGTGAAACAGCCAAGCCAGGCCGTGCCTCTTCAGTGCCAGCTACAGCCCCGCCAGATATCTCCTTTGATAAGCCTCACTCAAACTGCTTAAATTGGGATTTCAGCATCAGTCTGTGATGCTGAAGCAGGATGCTGAAGCAGGATGGCTGAGCTCTCGGCATGAATTCAGACCCCGCTAACGTGATGGACCCTAGCACGCGTTTCAGGTTATTTCCAGCTCAACCTGCTCCCCTGCCCCGGGCCGTCCTGGAGCGCGCGTCCCACCGGGCTGGCTGCAACCGGGAGGACGCGCGCCCTGGGTGCTTCGTTTGTGTTACGCTTTGCTTACAAGAGGAATACATCACTGTTTACTTGCGTCAGATTGTCGTGCTGTAGAAAGATACATATAAATTCTAAAAACCCCAGACAAAATTTGGGCTCCCTCAAGCATTTCAGCCAAGAGCTTGGAAGCAAATTGCGCCTTAGTTACTCTGAAAGAAATCGCCACTGAAATCCTGCTCCCCGGCCCACGCGAACAAGCCGGGTACATTGAGGATCCCGGTCCCAGCAGTTGGCTTTTCATTCGCACCTTCCCTTCATTTCAGCGCTTCGGTGTGCTCCGACAGCCAGACTGCAGTGCCAGAGGACATTACCGAGAGCTCTTACCGAACGTGCTGTTGATATTAAATAGCTGTATAATTGCATTGTATTATTTTTCTAACTGGCAAATAAAATGCAATTCAAAGTAACTGATAAGTCGAGCTGTTTGTATGTTGTACATTCTGGTTAGCTTTCATTTCTCCTAACGACTGAACTTCGTCCTTCTCAGAAGCCGACTCAGGAAAGGAAAAGACACACCTGCCCTTCATCCAGGTCCATGGTCATTAAAGGTTTCACACTGAAGCAGCGCAGGAAGCGCGACGCAGCTGATGCATCCATTGCATTTGCTCTTTGGTGCCCCTGCAACACAGGATCCAGTGGTTCCCACGCAAGCGCAGCTATAGGAGCTTCTGGAGCTTCCCTCGACGAGTTCATTCCCTGGTTACTGGGGTCCGAAGTGTGTTACAAGTTGACGTGGAGAGACACAGGAGCTTTGGAAAGTCCTATTTGCTGGAACAGGAACCGCTCGTGTCCCTGCAGTCAGTCGATACTCGCTGGCAATCAGCGCCTTCTGGTTCGCCCAGCAGTAAACCAACACATCAGATCCTAGCACCCCGACGTTCTTCTCTTGGGAAGCTTCCCCTCATCACTGAATGAGTGTTCCCTGTGTTATAGAGGTGTTGTCTAACATTTTTTGCTGTTTGCAGCAGTACTGTCCTTTGTGCTCTCCTCACCAAACCCACCCAGACGTTGCGGTGGTGGGAACTGCTCGGTGCAAAAAGGGCGAGAAGCTGTGTCCTAGGACCTAGCACACAGTGCTCGCCAGTGTATTTTCATCTGGGGAAATCCAGACCCAGCAGGATTTTGCCTGTATTACTCAATTGTTTTGCTATGGATCCCATCATGACCTTCTTTGAAAGTGCAGAAATGAAATTCTAATTTGTTAAAGGAAAAAACTGCTGCTGCCATTGCTTTTTGATGTGCCTGGAGTTCCACCAAAATGTTGCTGAAGTCCATTAGGAAGAAAATGGATTACATCTCTATACAACTTTTTAGAAAACGTAATTTCACTTCTAGACCAGAGCCCAAAGATGGATTGGGTTGGTCACTGGCATTGGTCATTTTTCGGTAAAAATATCCCACTGAGAAACCTCATTGATGCAACTGGACTTGAGGCTCTCCTACAGAGGGAGGCAGACCGGTTACGTTATGGAGACAAGAGGAAAGTGTAGTGAGACAGAAAGGAAGACAAAACCCATGAGAAATTTGGCTTGGAAGTTCAACACCTCATACAACAACTTGTTGCTTCTTCCATGAAGCTGACTGAAGCTTCAGACAGGTCCTAAATGCGTTAACAAGGCACCTGGCCCCCAATGTACTTGCCTGAAATAATGCCGGTTTGGAAGTCCTTGAGATACCGGATCATGAGACAGCGTCAGATCCTTGCCAGGCTGTATTTGATATCATTTCTCATTGAAAAACCTTAAGTGGAACTGTAATTTTTAGTTGCTTTCATCATCTCTGATAACACCTCAAGCCTGGGTCCCAGTTCTTTAAGAGCGCGCAGAAAAAAGCGACGTATTGGACACCCAATAAAAGAGAATTTGTGCTATCCACAGTTAGCTTGAATTCGACTTAATTGTTTATTACTCTGAGGTCTCTGAAGGATAAAGAATATGGAATAAAATATTTCTACCACCTCAGCCTTTGTGAAAACATTCACAACCTGTTAAACACCAGGGTCAGTAACTTTGAAATGATCTCACAATTTGATTTCATTATATTTTAATTGTAAGTGATATATTCCAGGGCTCACGGAGGGCGAGAAGCTGGGACTGAGGGAACATTAAACCCCTGCTTTTTTTAAATTCTCCAGCCAGATGTACTGCAGGCAGGTGCAACACAAACTCCCAAATACCCTGCTAACATAACGAAGGCCTGACCTAGAGGGACCGATCTGAACGGGCTTTTCAGCCTGCATGCTTATTCAATTCGGTCTGCGGAAAGGCTGCCAACCGGGGGACGCGGTGCCAGAAGCGTGGTGGTTTTTTTAATGCAAAGTTGCAAAACCACAAAACTCATTTTTACTAGTGACCTTTTTACCACTAATTGTCGGGGTACTTTAAAAAAAAAAAAAAGTTACTTTGGTCAGGGCTGAAACGACGTCCCAGAAATGCTCCTCCGGCAGCTGCTCCCTAACCCCGCGCTGTTTTCCCAGTGTTCGCATCCAAACTAGACTGGGTCCTGCTTGGATGAGTCAGACAGCTTTTTGGGTTGTTGTTTTATTTTTTCTTGCAAAGCAGCTTTTGATTGTGAAATAAATCACCAAAAAAGAGCTGGAGCGTTGGAAAGAGGGAGCGAGGAGTAGGGGGTGGGGGTACGGACAAGGGGAGGCTGCAGGGCCGCGTCTGCACCAAATGCTGCATGAAGGTGGCTGGTTTTTTCCCCTTGCTTTTGCTGTTTTTTCCCTCTAAGAACACACAGGTCTATTTTACTTTATTTCTACAGCTTTTTTAGACATGGACTAGTCAGTAGTTACAGCTGGACTCACTCTCCCTATGAGAGTTTGACCAAGTTTTGATCTCCTTTGCCCAGGTTTTAATACTGATTCATTCCCTAATTTCATTAGAATTGGCGACATGTAAGAGGTGCATTTGTGAGCAGAGCTTGACCTACTTTTTCCACCTCCTCTGCCGAGCGTTTTACGAAGGGATTTAGCCAACGCTCGGCTGGGGGCAGCGGGACTCAGCCGGGCGACCTTTCAAGCCCGTCCAGTTCTGCGCTCTCCATACACCTCCACGGAGAATCCCAATTTCAAGTGAAAAAAGGAGACCAGTCTACTTTAATGAGTCCCAGTAAATTAAAACAACTCAATGTTCTTGGGCTACTTTATTTATAATTTTTGCCATGTTGCAGTTTCAGCTAAAACGGTGTAAAAGCTGGTCTTCTTAAATCACTTCTATGCACTGAAATACTTCTATACTCTGGAAATGCCTTAAAATGTAGACAGTATTTACTTAAAAATGCCTAGCAGAAAGCTGAGCGGCAATGTCCCGTGCTAGCAGGTCCCCCACAGAAGGAGTGTGCTGCTTCTTCAGCAAACAAATCCCAGTTGAAGAACAAACCCCCGCACTGGGCCTGGCCTCCTGCCGTGCCCAGCGGTCCCCAGGCGCTGCTGAGATCAGTAAAGCTGCACCATGGGCGCAAGCTTGGGTCTGCTGAAGTTCACGACAAATTTCCCACCACTGTCAATGGGCCCAGGCTGTCACGACGGGTTTCTGTTGTTGCTTTTACAGACAGCAAATTGAGACATTTCCAGCCTAAATGAGAAAGAACCACAACTTGCAATAAAGCATCTGATGACTAGCGGCTTGGGGATGGCGCTCGGTCACATCCATGTGAATCCATCCCCCACGACGAAGGAAATATCCCTTCTACCGAGGGATTTTGCTATTGCTGGTTTTGTTATTTTCAGCCTTTGTCTCAAAAAAATTTTCATGTGGTCCGAAAGTCCTAAGATGATTTCCTCTCCCGCCCCAAAGCCACGTCTTCACTAAGGCCGGCAAGCGCTGTGGGATGGCTTGTTTGTGAACACGGGGTGAAAGCACTTTGCTCTGGTTTTTCTTTCTGTCACCACTTCCCAGTTTTCTCTTTTTCTTTTTTCCTCGCTTCCCAGTATCTATAATTATCTCCGGAAAACATTCTTGGCCTCTAACTCTACCAGGCTGGTTTATAGCAGCGTTTAACATTCAAAACTAGCCCTGTTGATTGGCCACTGGCTGGGTCACATGGCAGCTCCCCGATTGGCTGAGCCCAACACAGTGGGATGCGGTTTAGCGGAGCACGAAACCACCCGCTAAATCGTAACCAAAAGCAGCTGCCGACTTAGCGCTGGGCTGAGCTTCATCTCCATCCCCATCACGTCGTGCTGTCTCTTCGTACACTTGCTGTTGAAAGCTCTCTGCTTTCGGAAACATGATTTTAGCAGTAAACAGTTTACGGGGTTATTTACAGCTCAATTTACTGAGCATCCTACCGGAACAATGAAGGAATGCTGCGGCGTGTGTTGTCTGCCGAGTGCGGTCAGCAGGAGAGAAGTCTTCTCTGAGTTTTTTAATGCATTTTGAACCCCTCTCCGTCCTCCACTCCACAACCACCTAACCAGTTACGATGCAAGCCTTACACACAGGAAAACTGCATGTAGAAAATGACAGGAACCCAGAAATGCAATGAAAGAAAAGCCAAAAATGGGTAACCTCTAATTTCCAGGGTTTTTTTCCTTAATTATCCCAAAGGATCTATACTTGAGCTCTGCCAGAAGCCTGGGTAGATGGGCAATTTGTCAGGGGAAAAAAGCACTGTGCCACCACTGCCATGTCCAGAGGGAGATGCTACCAGGGCAAGCTCCTCATCCCGCACCGGCGTCTGGTTTTGCTTGGACTGGATTTTGAATTTCACTTTTATTACCTTTGAGCCTGAAATTTTTCAAGGAAGCCCTCCAAAATCTTTGAAATTTTGCTCTCATTTGAAGGCAGGGCAAGTTTTACCCTCAATTTAAGTGAGTACAGAGACAAGAGAGCCCAAGGCAGTTTGGAAACACGTAGCTGAGAAGGTCTCCTATGATCTCCGCCACAGAATGGGGCTGCTCAGCATTTCCCGGACAACCGTGTTAATCTGAGGCTTAAGTCATTAATGTTCAGTGGATGGAGCTCCTTAACTGAAAGCATCTAGAAAAGTGCAAATTACCTCTGCTTTAACAAAAACCCAGTTACGTCAGAAGTAAAGAAAGGTTCCCTTTGCAGGGAACAGCTTTAAAAATGAGTTCTCCAAAGCTGCAGCAGTACCATGGTCTCACTTGTGGTTTGGGGCTCCTCTAGGAGCTGGTTCCTCCAAAGACGCAGCAGTGACCCTGCACCCCCGGAAAAGGGACTATCGCCCCCATCGAGACCTAAGGCACAGCGCTGCCTCTCCAAATCACAACCGAGATTTCTCAGACCTCAGACCTAGTGAACAGACGTTCTCTAGATGGTGTGACGGGCACCCCAGATGCTGGGCTGGGGAGAGATGGCTGGGCTGGGCGAATTTGCAAAGGGTCCTTCAGGCAGGAGCAAAGCCCAGTGCTGGCTGCAGAGTGGCGCAGCAGTGCCGTGCCGGCTCCACGCACCAAGCACAGCTCGAAGCAGGAGAGAGGCTGTACGTCAGCGATAGCAGACGCTGGGTGCTGGCGCGCAGCAGCTGAGGAGCAGCGACGGCAGCCAAGTGTATGAGGTCTTCGTGCACCCTGCAGCTGCAGCTGCCCGGGCTCTGCTGGCTTTCCTTACCCCGGGAGGGGACACGGTGGCATTCAGCTTCTCTGCTTGCTGCACATCGCTCAGATCAGCTCAGGCGACTCGTGAACTCCGGTTCCCTCAAAACCCCATCTTGCTGCTCAATTCAGCAAGCCTACTGCTCTACCCAGCTCTGCCTGGATTTTAGCACAACATACCAGCGCCACCATGAAGTCTGGCACCCCCTACGCGTACGCAGCCCGTCGCAGTCCATCCCACTACTCCACACACGTCTGGCTCCTGCAATGCTCTCGGAGCAAGCGCTTGCTAGCGCTGGGTGAGCCCATCGGCATCGCGGAACCAGGCAGAAACTCCTCAGCTGGGCTAGGACTGTGCATCACTGGTGTTAATGGGGTTGTATCAGATTTTGCCAGCTGCGGATACCGCCCACAGCTCTTGTATGTGACCTCTCCTCCCTACGCCATCTGAATTTTCTGGGCTTTGGGAAAACACGTACTCATACAAACAAAACCAGATACAGGAGGAGAGGAACCTGTTTAAGATTTGAGATGACAATTCTGCCCTCAGTTACACTTTCTTGAACAAGAGCAGATTTGGTTAGTAACAAGATACAGACCTAATTCTGATTATTTTTACACCAGCAAGGCCAATGGCTCTGGGAGAATGAGACGTGCTTTACCCTGGCACTGGTGCAACACCAACCACCGTTGCTTTTTAGTGCCCTGGACGTTTTCTCTGCAATATGGTTTCAAACGCTTGCGAGAGCTGAAAACAAAGAAATGAAATACCAGCCTCGTGCAGACTTTAGAAATGAAAAATGAAATGTCCAGGAAATCCCTGCGAAGTTTTGGACTGAACAGGAAGATACATTACAGAACTTTTTCAACTTTTTTTTTTTCCAACTTCCAAGCAGCAGAACGCCAAAATGCTAACAGGCAGGGCAAATTGAGCAAAAATAAAATATTCTGTGGACTGGGTTAGAAATTAAGGCAGTGTTTATTTTTTTATGCTTTACACTTTGGCCAGCATTTATCCCGAATGAAGGCAGCAAATGTTATTAGATTTCATGGAATGTAAATAAACAGTTATTGGTAAATACATTTTGGTGGTCTGCTTGTTACGCTGCATGTCAGGAAAACTATAGGGAACTGGCAGGAGTTCAGACGTCTTCAAGGAACACAGAAAACAGACATATTTTACTAATTATAGCTAACAAAAACACTCTGAGATTACAGTTAAATTACATTAAAACATAACTTGTTGGCAAAGGCTGTGAGCATAATGCTTTGCCTATATCTTTCTGTATAATGTTTCATCGGAACAGAGCAGTAACATCGGGAAACCCTGGCACGGCCCGAGCCGCTGCGGCCCATCGGGGCTGGTCCAGCCGGTCACTTTGTCTCCTGCAACTGTTTCTGTAGGTCCAGCGTAGTTTCTAAGAGGGCGAGGACCTGGCTTTGCCTGCGGCAGGTACTGCAGAGGGGTGACCTGACGTCTTCATCTGAGCCTGCGCAGGTGGGAAGGGAAGGAAAAAGAGGCACCTGCTAAATGCAAAGGGCTGTGCGGTCCTGGGGAGGGCTGGGAGGGCAGCAGCAGTGGAAGGCTGCATGGCTGCAGCTCCCAGCGGGAGCTTTTCTACCCACACCACCTTACCTGGATGGACCGAGCCACCTCCGGCCGAGTCCTCACCGAGCTGCGAGCCAGGTGCCATGGCTGCACCACAGAAGAGCTCTGCTGCACCTTTTGCTTCTGTCTTCTGGGTCTTCTCTGCAACACATCTATGGGACAAGGAGAGAAAGAAGTGATGGCTCTGCTCTGGACTCTTCTGTGGGGCACAAAGTCACGTTCCGGCTGTGTCAGTACACAGGGACCTCCAGCAGCCGATCGCGTAGCTAAAATCAGAAATATGCCTTGACCCAAGCCAGGAGTTCCCATATGCATTTCAGCTAACCTATTTACCTCCTTACAGAAACAGCATTGGGCCGACCATCCCCACGCACGAGACGCCCGGGCAGTGTTTGTGGCATGGCTGCTAAGGTCTCTGGCAGCTTTGCTTGCCCCCCAGGAGAGCCTCCAGCCCCGCACCCCCTCGCCGCTCCCCAACTCCCCTCCCGCTACCGGACCTGGCCCATGGCACAACTGCCCCACCATCAACGCAAACCGTTTCTGCAGGAGCAGACCCTTCTTAGCCACAGGAGGAAAACGAGGCCTTTCTGCAGAAATCGTTCCATTTTGATGATGTCCAGAGAGTTTTCACGACAAATGAGCTGTAGCGAACGCTGTCCCCCCCCCGCGCACCCGCAGCAAACGACCCACTGCGTGGGGCATGCATGAAAATCAACTGCAGAGATGCTTGCATTACACTGAATTAGATTATAAACTATTAACTTTACTTTTTTAAGTACAGTTCACATGAAGTAACTCGAAAAAGAAAGATGCTCAGAAGCGTTGCATGTGAGCAGCATTTGGGTCCCAGAAAAACCAGGTGCAACGTGTTATTCTGTTCTCCCATGGTTGTACATCAGGAGACGACAGTATTGTTACTTTTCGGAAAGTCTCTAAACTAGAACAATTTCCTTCCTTCTGCTGGTGGGGTATTAACGCTGAGCGGTCCCTGGCAGGGTGATGAAGCAGGGCTTGTGGCTCTGTCGTGCCGCGATGATTATCCATCCAGGTAAATCAAGGTGCTCATTTAATCTGACCATTTAATCTGACCACAATTTAGACTATGAGACAGGCGTGCATCATCTCGTCTGCCAAGTAAATGAAAGGGGAATATATGGCTTATCTCCCCAGAATATTAATAACACTCCTGCCACTGTGCCCCGCTTCAGAAATACACGCTTCCCGTGGCTCGCGTTATTCTTGCATCCATGCCCACATGTAAAGAAATCCTCTAATGAAATCATGCTTCACGACTACCCCATGGTAATCTCTTCACTTGGACTGTCTTTGTGTCACATTTATGGCCCATTCTTTGCTGGGAAGATTTTTACAGGGGATCTGAAGTTTAAAAGAAGACAGATGACAAGCTGTGATCGCGAGGAGGAGAGGCTCACCATATGGAAATAGAAAGCCCTGGCTCCCTCCTCTATCCCTCCTCCCCCCTCCCCTGCCGAGTTTCTCTACTTCACATGATGCTATTGGGATTTGAAGATCAGAATACAAATTAAATTATTAAACGAGGAACAAAAAAAACCGGGGCCTTTCCTCTCCATCCTCCCGTGTGATCAGTAATTATAAATCAAAGTGGGGAAAACAACCCCGCTGGAGGCTGGCATTTGGGCTACAGCCCAGTTGCCTACAGAAGGATATAATGCTCAGGCGACACGTATGTGCCTTTGCATGCTATGGGGTGTTCATGCATGAATTGGTTCTATAGCCAAGAAATTATTTTAATGGCAGAGTCTTATTCACAGGGCATATTTATTACATGATTTATTATTTACTTACTGGGAAAAGCAGAAGCACCACTCCTCAATCCAGCGCGTTTCTCCAACATCGGACTCCCAGTCACCAAAAACCATGCAGTGTCCCCCAGAACAGGACAGCCGAACCCCCCTCTGATGCTTTTTAGCCATTAATCGCTACAACCTTAATGCGTGGTAGCAATCACCTAAAGCCTAGGCAGTCAAAGAGAAACAAATAAATCCATTTCAGCTAGACAGAACTTGAGATGTGGTAGTTTTTGAGTTTATTTTGGTGTGGCAAATTTTAAACAAGTCGGTGATCTGGCCGGTCTCTAGTCTGTACATGGAGGGTGACCCCATCGGGTGAGCGCAGCCAGAGCAGGCGGGACCCCTTGCAGGGGCAGCCGCCGAGGGCTGAGCCCACCCCGGGGCGGGAAAGGCGCTGAGCCCAGAGGGGACTCGCCGCTCGTGGTCCGGCTGTCAGCCCTCACACCTGCACCCCCTGGGAGCCGCAGGGCATTTTGCACTTTTGAAAAACCCCAAGCACACACTGCAGGCCCCGAGTTTTGAAAGATTTGGCTGTTTTCAGCATTGGCTTTGCAAGGCTTGGGCTCAGCTGCTGGCCTCAGTAGCCAGAATTACAAAATAAGCACTTAGGCCCCTTAGTGCAGATTTGGGCTACGGACATCCCATTTAGGCACCCGTGTTTGAACACTGACTCCTTGTAGCCAAAATAAATAGCCGAATCAATGCTACACAGAGTTTAATCTAAACACGTAATGGAGTCTAACTCAGATATACACTGTATTCCATCGACAGGTCCTGGAGATGGCAAGCTGAAGCCTGCTTTTATAGTGTGCCAGCTCAGGGACCTGTTCCCAATTTGCAGATTTGGCCTGTTGCATTCTAAAAGATGTTTAATATACTCGATGCCTGTTTGTGTTAATGTTTACCATTGAAGTTTTTCATTATTTGATGTTATATTTGGCCATAGCATTAAAATTCCATTGGACCGACTGAAATCTAGTGTCAAATCAAAGCCAAAGAAGCGTCTTTGTGATAGACCTTCAGCTCCCATCCCAGCACGTTAAAAAAAAATCTATTGTAGGTGTTCTCTTTGTAGCTTTTCTTCCTTTTGCCAAAGAAATAGCAAACACTTTATTTATTAGCTGATGTTTTTATACGCGCAGCTCTGGAAGAGCGGAGCCCAAAGCCATGGACCAGCGGGGAGGCGCAAGCCGCTCTGCCAGGCGGGCACAGGTCCATCCCGTGCCAGGGTCGAGCGGGGGCAAGGACGGCGGCCACCTCCCTCTGAGCCCTTCTCCAGGCCTCACCATTTGGGATAAACAGGATTACCTACAGCCCTTCGTACGTACAAACCCATGCACCTCGGGGACAGCTGACGGACTACACTGATTCTTCTGCTGCTTGCAAATTGCTTATTGTTACTTGGATCACGGTCAACCTCTGGAGCCCAAACAAAAACCGATTTCCCACTGTGCCAGACCCCAGCGTTGCAGGGAGAGCAGTCCTGTCCTGAGAAGCCGAAAGCCTTGATTCACAAAACTACTTAAGCACATGCCTAAAATAAGATAGCTGCACTAGGACATGCTCAAAACGAAGCACTTGCATTAACTCTGCTGCTAACGAGAGAGCCTGCCTGACCGGGGGGTCTGGCTCTCGGTCCTCTCCTCCCCTCTCTCAGCATGCCTGCCTCTGCTCCCAGGCTGAGGGTAGGATTTTTTCATGGAAACCCAGTGATACAGGCTCAGGAGTCGATCCCCAAGTGCTGTGGGGAGTCACAAGCCTTGGGGGGATGCTGAGGACTCTCGGCGCTCGCAGAAGCAGAGCCTGCAAATCAGGCACACGCTCACAAAAACCCTGGCATGGCTCAGCAAGTCCAGAGCGAAAATAAATGAAGGAGGCTTGCTTAAGTCCAGATGTGTCTGAATTCAAAGGGACCTGGAAAATATGATGGCCTGGACGAAAAACTGGGAAACGGCATTTAAACATAAAGCCATGAGGGTAGGTTTGAAAAACAGTCAACAGATATTCTCTCAGCTAGTTAAAAAGGGGAGCTCTGCGAATAACCCATTTTTCAGTCCACCAAAGAACTGCCAAAGCAGACAGCGATGTTTCAGACTGTGTCCCTTCCCCATATTTTCTCCAGCTTCCTCACCAAAATTAAGATCAGATATTTTGTATTTCAGTGAACTTCACTTCTTTTTTTTTTTGCAGGACGGTGTTTTTTGATTTTAAAGATTATAAATTAAATTATGTAAATGTCATCTCAGTACATAAGAGCATTTCTTTTGACAGTATTAAAATGGCATGTTTTGATTAACGAAGAGTTCCCACTTAGCTCCAAACTAGATTTCCTTCTGAAATGGGAAACAAAAATCTCTGCCTCCAAAACTTTGTTCAGCTTTAGTTAAATGCTGAGACACTACGAAAAAAGATCTGCAGCATTATACTGAAGTAAGCGTTACATACTTATATAGCAGCAGTTCTGAAAAGCATGCCCAACCCTGGGATTACGCATATTAAAATATTCTCTTTAAGAGGTACACAAGAAGTTTGACACTTGGGGGAAAATGAAGCCACATTCCTAAGAAGTCCCAGTGGTCACAGGCCACTAAGATGACCCTTGGTAGGGTCAGATTGAGATTTTAGCATTTAGCCCAGTAGCGTGGCTTACTGGACTGTATATAGTTCTGTATATAGATCTGTTAATCCTGAACGGCATCATCTTAATATATCATTCTTGAAGGACCTGATTTAGTAAAAGCCTTTGAGATCCCAGCATTATTGGTCGAGATGTCATCACTGGCGCAAAAGTGAAGTAACCCAGCTTTCTCCCAGCATTAGTATTGATTGTAGTGATGGGGTTAGGATGGTTTACCAGATCCTCCCACATCAGCCTCCAATTTTTTAATGTTTCTGCTAAAATATACTGTTCAAAGGGATGAACAGGTTAAGGTTTGCTTTGTGACTTGTTGCTGCTGCTGGCTATGTGCTGCAAAAAATATCTGTTGGTATGTGAAAGTTTGGCAAACTGTTCCCTTTAGAAAAAAAAATCTTTGACGCTGTACTGAATGAAGTGTGTGAAGCTGCTAACACTGGTGCTGGTGCTCAGCGACAAGCTTCTCTTCTCACCATCACTGCTGTCTCCTCCTCTCGCCAGGTACCTCATTACGGCACCTCATGCCTAGAGCTGAAACCCTGGAGTCACCCGCTGGCTTTGAACGCCATCCCCTGGTTTCGCTGGTGACCACTTGCAGTTGGGTCAGTTTGAAACCACAGAGGCTGAACACCCTTTTCCTCTCATGCTTCTGTATTCATCTGGCATTGGTTTCATGAAAGGACAACTTGCCTACGACAGAACAGCCTGAAATAACAAACTGTCCACTTTCCATAAGACTTAGGAAAAATATAGTGATGGCCATTTGCAGCAACGAGATGTCTTTACACTCTGCTAACGTAAATCCATTTTGTGAAACCACAGGGTGCATGGGTTGGGGGACAGCAGACTTTAGTTATAGCAAACAACCTTGGCCACCAACGACCATTTCACCCTCTGTACCGTTGAGCTGAAAAGCCCATCTCTCATCCAGGTCCAGCCCCTAAGAGGCTGTTCCTTGCTTGATGCAGGCAAGAAGAGAAGCGTACGTGCTTCTTTACAAGCAGCAGGCACTACTTTCCCCTTCTAGTAAAACTACTGTCCTTACAAGGGGCTTGAAGCAGCTTCTAGCTTAAGTCAATAGATTGACTTTGGGACTTGGATCTGGCCATTATACAGCAACAGCACAGTATCTGGGCCAGGCTCTGACACGTAAATTGGATTGCTCCATTGGCTCCATTGAGCAAACCCATTTTTTATTAGCAGAGGGTCTAGTCCACAAATATCAGAGCTTGCTGCAGTTATCTTGAGTTGTATCAGCTACGAATCTGGCCTCCAGACATAGTTGTCACATCTGCCACTTCCAAATAAAATGGGCTTGTAGTATCAATGAAATGGCATCAGAGAAAGTTTAGAGCAAAAGTAATATGTTAAACATTAACCACAATGCTCACAGTCCTAGAAAGGTCTGATAAGCCACGATTAAACTTAATTTTAGATTATTTTATATTACCTACCTCCAAGCACTGTGGAAAATTGCTTCCTTTTAACTGCCTTGGCTGGCTTTCTCTGACCACACACATGCTGGGGGATATTTTCCCATGATTGATGTATTTGTTTACCGAGCTCCTTGCTCAGATACAGGCCGATTCTCCCTTTAATCAGAGGTGTGAATATCTTAATAGTTGTCAGAGCCCACATTAACCTCTTGATTAAAAGACATCCTCACACTTACCATTAAAGAAATATATGGAACAAAGCAAATTCATATTCTCAGTGCAAAACTCGCAATGGGCAAATAGTTATTTTATGTTAATGTACTTGGCCCACTGGCATTTCATCAAAAGTTGTATCTTACAACAGAAATGTTTTTTCTTTTTCCTTTTACCAATGGGTAGACGGAAGGGTTTTGCTGGGTTGGGTTTTTTTGCCTTTGCCTAAGGGCGAAAAGCTCCATGAACATCAGTTTTCACTCGACTTCCCCTGACTGCTTACCTACACTGGCTATTACGCTCTTTCGCTACAGCAATATTACCAATAAAATAAACATGTCAAAATTCAGAAGCACAAACAAGTTCATCTGTGACACTAATTTTGCCTGGCAAATAATTCTCCTTGTTTCTGCAAGGGCTTCAATTTCTTGTGGATTCAAAGCAAATTCATCTTTAATTTGATGCCTCAGTCTTATTTTTCTTTCCCAATCTCATTAGAGTAAAAATAGCAAGGATATCCATATGATTAAAGACTTCATGTGCAAGAAAGCAATCTGGTCATAGTGCTCCTTAGCTTTATGTACTTCTTTCTATTTGACAACATTAATTTGCCATCTGTCAGCTCAGTTACATAGTTTACTTGCTGCTTGCTTGGCGTTCACCTCCCCCTTTTTCGTTGTCAGCTGTTTTTAATAGTTGGGCCTCCTTGAGTGGGCCATTTATGCAGATTTGAAACATGAGAAATCCTAAAAACTGACCATATGGGAACCCACTTTGTACTCCCCAGGCTGACATAGCCATGCACAGACCTCCTCCCCCTCCCATGCACCCCCAGCACTTAAAAAGAATCACATTTTTCCATACCTCCGTAGCACCTTTCGTCCGGGGGACTCCAGAACATCACACGGCAGATACAAACAGGCGAACTTTGCTCTCTCGGGCAGGTCTGCTGAGGTCAGCTGAATTGTACAACATTTCCCGGGAGCTACATTCAGCCCTAAACATGCAATCAAATAAATGGAAGAGATCATTAAGAAAGGTGGCCAGTGCAACACAGGTGCAACATACAGCTGTATTCATCTCCCAGAGATATCCACAATAAGGGTTATGGATATATTCCATCATCGATTTTTCAATCTCTTGTGATAACTGTCTGAATTCCTCAAAATGTTCCTTTTCATCTAAATGCCTTAATTCTAGGAGAAAAAAAAAACAACAACTTGGAAGATGGTGAGGAGAATTGGGAGATGATGTTTTACTGCCAAAAACATGCAGTGTTTTGAAGAGGAATGGGAGCATCTAGTTCCCAACTTCCAACTCCTACCAGGCACCCAAAGGAGTGGCAGAAGAAAAGCAGGCTTTCATCTGGAAAACCTAATTTTTTAGAAAGTCTCCCCAAAACTCTGAAATTTTCAGTATCTTCTGTCAGTGCTACTACTTCATCATTATTATTGTCCATTGAGTATGTGTTGTCTCTGAAAATGCTTCCTTTGTATAAGGAATAATAATAATATTTTACTTTTATAAAAATAATAATATAATGTTTTTAAAGTGACCTTGCAAATACTTAAGCATGTCTAGAAAAGTTTTGTTGTTATAATTAATATCTTCTGTCTTCCAAAACCCACCGCAGAGAGTGGAGCCCAGTGGGCAGTGCGCAGCCTTTGCGTGAACAATCGTATTTCCCACTTGATAAGGCCGAGAAGGTAAAAACTGAACACTCTTCCTTTTCTTGGAAATGCCCTGGGTTTTGGGACAGGAGGCTTTTAGAGCAGCATCTGTAGAACATCTGGGACGAGGGACTGATGTGGGAGGTGAGCCCGGCTGTCAGATTGACAGAAATCCATCAGTTGGGGCATTTTTTTCCAGATCCCAAACATTTAAACCTCCAAAACTCAGATCTGATGTTAAGAATTTTGCCTATAAAAGGAGATACATTAGCTTATATATCTGAAATCATACTAATGTATCTGAATATACAGCAAAACCAACTCTGTCCATTTTTTTCCATGTCATTTTTCTGCCAGTTGAAGAGTTTCAGGATACTGGGGGGGCACTGAAATGAAAAGATGAACTTTTCTCCTGAGCAGAAAGCCAACATCAAGACTGGTTACTGCTTAATTCACAGGGGAAAAGAGAGCTGTGCACCGCCAGTGCTCTGGCCAGGGGCTTCGTGGCTCACCCGTGACGGTGAGCGCCCCGGCTGCTAAGCACTGCCCTTTGCCAGCCAGACTGGCCCATGCTCTTCCTTCTCCACCTAAATTGTGCGAGGGGAGGTATACCTAAAAGGCTTTTCATCCTCAGGAGTAGCTACGTTACCTGCAGATAAATGAACTAAGTGGTTGGTATCAATGTGAGAATTCATTATAGTTCACAGCTGCCGTTTGCTTTCTTTATGCCCCATTTCAGGAAAAAGTGACATTATCAGGGCTCGTGACTAGTTTGCACTGGTGGTTTTGGTTTTTTTTTTCCTTCCCTGGTTGCCTTTTCAAAAACTCATTTCCAAGTGATTAGAGAAAAATGTAAAAGCTTAAAATTTTTTAAACTGAGAAGACAGTAGCAGATGCAGAACAGTATCTCAGGTCTAGACAGTTTAAACACAAAGGGCCCTGCTCCTTCCTCAGAGCCGTGCAGGCAGGGCGCAAGGTTGCAAAGGGATGCTGGTCTGCGTGACCTCCACCCGCTTGGAGCCTCTTCGCTAAGATCAGCCCGGCAATCCAGCACAAAGGTTGGACAACATCAGCAGAGGGTGTCCGAACCCAGATTGCACCTGGAGCTCAGCTGAATGTGGTTTTGCTGGTTTAGATCCACACCTCAAGCAGAAAAAGAGACAGCGCTGGGGCAGGTCTTTGTCAAGGAATCCAGAAGAGAGCTGATGATGATGGGGAGAGAAGGGTGATCCTACCTAGGGCAGGTTGCTCAGTGGGCTGACCGCAGGCAAGAGGTCAGGCACTTTACATCAGGATCAATATTTCCAGAAAAACAAAGATGGAAATGACTTCCCAGCTCTGGTAGCCCAACCCCGGTATAAGCAGCCATGAGAAGATCACCCCAGTAAAGGGAAGTCCGACTGTGAGACAGAGCCAAAGTAATACCTCCAGCACCGCTCCCCCGATGGGAGCCCGGCCAGATGTGTGCCTGCCTCTGGGGCTAGAGCAGTCTTGTAATTTATAACAGTCTCCAGGCTGCTCTCATTTATGTTGGGGGCCAATGCACAGCTCGCTTCAGACAGAGTTCAAAGGCTGCCCCGAGCTGCTCTGCACGCGGGCTGGCTGCCGGCCGGCACCCAGGTCAGCAGCTGGCACCCTCCACTTGCCAGATTCAGCTTCCAACCCCACGCTGGGCTATCTCGTACAAATGGGGCTGGCGACCAGCTGGCTGCTCTAACGGGCTACCAAATGGTCCCTCACACGTCCCCCAGGTACCCTGACAAGTACTGCTTTGCGTCACCCCTCTGCAACGTACAGATAGGCCCAGATTCATGCAGCTGGTGCAAAAATGTAATCCCGAGAGGATATCCAAGCTTGTTTTTAGGTTGACAAAGCTCTCCCATCATTGCGTGGCAAAGATACTTAACTTGAACTGGGTACCAAAGGCAGCATTTCATAATTTCAAAACATAATCACCGCTCCAAACATTTCCCAGCATCAGCACATGTTGGATTCAGATATCCAAATATTTACGAGTTATCTTTTGGGGCTGTAAGCTCTGCTGTAAGCTCTGCACCACTGGCCGAACTCTGCCTTGTGTAGACAACATGTGGGTACAGATGACAGAAGCTACAATGGCAAAACAAATCCATCAACACTTTGACCAAAACAGAAATAGTGGAAAAAAAGAACATCAACATGATGTTGTTGGCAAAACTTGGCAGAAACATTCAGTTTAAGAAAGCTGAGCCATTTACATTTACAATAAGGCCTGACAGCTTTTGGGACACACTGTCTTTACAGAGGCTGGATTCATTTTAGAAGCTCAATCATTTGCACGGGGGTTTAGTGAACCAACCAGTCCTCCTCCTTCTCCTCTCTGGGAAGACTCATTAGCTACAGGGAAACTCAGTGTGAATGGGAGGTGTGGGGGGGCGTACGGGTAATTACACAGGCACCTTAGAAATAAATCACGAACCTACTGTTGATATGACTGCAAACCTGGAACTGATCCTCATTTTAGCCTGGGAGAAGGTCTTCAGCAACACTCTATAAACTACAAAGAAAAGAAAAGGAAATTGACTTTAAAAACAACATTTTAATAATACTGAGGTGTTGACAAAACCCTCGGAGAGCAAAGGAGCTCGGTCACACAGGATGGACTCTCTGCCTGGGAAGTGGCTCCTGGCATCTGCCTGGGGCGTTGTTGGGGCCAACGTTTCGTTAGCGCGGTGACTGCTGCTATCGTCATGTGTCTGGAGAGGAGGCTGTGGTGGAAAACAGCCTGCGGGGATACATAAGCTGGTACTGGCTATCACACCGACTATCTGCAAACGCGGCTCCCCAGCAGGAGCAATGGCAGAGGCAGGACTGCCTCACCCAAATGGGAAGCTGCAGCGTGTGCTGCTTCACAGCATCACGAGATGTGAAATGGGAGGTCAGAGCTGCTGTATTTCTTAACAGGGAATCCCAGAGGGAATGGGGATGCGCGATCCCGAAGCATGTGTGCAGTTAGCCACACATGCCTGGGATGGAAACGTGAGCGCAAACTGCAAATCTGCTGTCTAGCACATAGACTTTGAGTCTGTAATATCCGAGATGCACAGGCCTTGCCGTGCATGCACTGTACTGTTCAGCGCGTCCATGCAGTGACTATTTACCCTGCAAATGTATAAGCCAGGCTCTTGGTCCCACTACGGATCCCAAAATACACTCGAAGCCCCCCTCTGGCTTTCAGCAGGCCACCTGACATCCAGATGTCGTCCTACGGATGCAACGCAGTGTCAGTGCTAACAGGGACATGGTGATGCTGGTGGGAAGGATGGACCTGTGAAATTCCCCCCTGGTTACACCAGAAAAATTCAAATCTGGGAGGTTCAGAATGCTCTTCTGAAAGCCTGCTTACAGTAATTCAATGCCCAGAGAACACCTGAGCTAGCCCCAACTGTAGGAGCCATGCTTTCCTGAAAATGTCAGTTATTTCTAGGGCTCTGTTCTCTTCCCTTAAATTGAGATAATAGTTTTGACTGCCTTTTCAGCAATGACTGTCTCCTACGCTGGAGACATACAATGTCTCAGCCAGCAGATCTGTAATCTTTACAGAAGCAAGGCTGACAGTAATGTAACAAAAATCATATTGATTCTGTGTTAGACTATGGTGCAGAGCGCTCGCGTTGATACTCTGCTCCCTGCAGCAATGCATGCTGTTAGATCCAAAACCACGAGGGAGAGGCACTGGAGTCCCGACGTGAAAACCTGTGTAACGCAATAAAAAAAGCCACAGAAAAACTCAACAGAACACAGCGGCCCAGACTCACAGCTGATGCACCCTGCTACCTCTTGACTGGTTTTGATAAAATTAGGCTGTTTCCAGCCAGCTGAGAGTCTCTCTCTGGTCCGTGGCTCAGGCACAGGTTTGAGAGGCACACAATAACCCTAGTCATTTTACAAAGAAGAGCTGCTGAGCCGAGCACACTGAGCAGAGAGGACAGGCAGCGATGGCTCCAGGTAGCCACCTCACCATTTGTCATGTCAGTCATGCTTAGGTGGCTTAAAGGAATTAGTTTTCCATTTAATTTGGGAAACTTTCCCAGAATGTCTCGACTCCTGAATACAAATAAGAGTTGCTTAGAAAAGACTTCATTGCACTTGGCTACCTTTCGGCACAACGCTGAGCTAGATGAGTAGCTCCTGGGCAGGCCAGCTGGTTCAGTGCTGCTGTGGACACTTTTCTGAATTTACCCACAGCCAGCCAGGAGTTCAGCCTGCAAGGAGCCAAACAGACTCCATCTTTTGCCGGTATCTGCTAATTAGTATCATGTTTCCTAATCCCGACCCATTTTCTTGGCGCCAGACTCTTTGAACGTGGGATACCAGGTATTTAAGACAGTATTGGTATTATTCAAGGAAGGATCGCTGCAGAGACAACTCTTACAATTCCTTGCCTCTCACCTAAGCAGCCTGATGCTGGCATGCTACACGCTGCAACCCCAGGGCAGTTCATCCGGCAAGGGTAGCAGTGATTTTCTCGCTAGCAGAAATGTGACTTCAGGTCTTGCAGTGTAATAGATCAGATCATAATCTAGCAGCTGAGGTAATGTTTAAATCCAGTCCCTAGAGTCACTGGATATGCAGTGGATTATGACCAAGCCATAATGCCATAATGCAATTTATTTATTGCAGATAAACCAGGCTGTGCAATGGATATATGCTATTAATAACAAAGAATTTTGTGTGGGTGACGAGTACGTAGATGCTGTTGCAACCTTTGCTATTTGTAGCTATACAGGTTTGCGGCAACCAAAGGCACTAATTCCTTCAGCCTCTTACACATACACAGTCCAGTAAAACGCAATGTTCTGCACTTGCACATCCTACCTAATACCACAGGTACCTCCGTGCACCTCTCTCCAGCTATGACCCAGCACCAGGTACAGCACAGGACACCTTCCAGCCCCTGACCTCCACCCCTCCCCACCTCTGTAACATCCACAGCACCAGGACTTGCTTTGTTTTAACTAGAGGGCCAAAGGAGCTGCACTTACACATATTTTGGTCATGCCCTGCTATTTCAACCTGCTAAAAGGGAACTAAAAACCCTTAAATAACTGTGTTCTACAGATCTCCCCATCCTTAACGCGTGCTGGCTTTCTGGTCACCTGCAGAGCGAGGTCCTGGCTGGGACTGCGGGAGAGCGGGGTGCCAGGCAGGCAGCGAAGCCCGGCACTGCTCCCATACTCTGCTCCTTGCTGCCCGACTTCCCTCTCCATGTCTCCCTCTCAGCTTTGCTTTCCTTAAAAACTTTGAAGTTTCTTTTGCATTGTGGTTGGTTTTCAGATGCACCATGAAAATCCGCGTGCTGGGAATACTGTGGTTAAGACATGGGAATGCAAACATTGTGGAAATAACTTGGGTTTTGTTTTTCTTTTCCTTCCCCTTTTTTCCCTTCTATAAACTAACTTTTCCACTTCTTCAGTATGTTGGCACTTAGAACTTGTTTGGCCTGTTAATGGAAACAAGGACTGAAGGGGTCACGTAAATGATCTGTTTTGAAAAATGAGCAGAAGTCTGTTGCAAGCTCTCAGCCAGGATTCGAGCAGGTAATTTCGGGTGTAAGGACTTGCACATCTAAGCACTCAGCTGTTGGAAACTCCCGTGGCTGTGACTCATGACCCTCCACCCTCCAGCCTAGCTGCCACTGCCCTCGCACCCTGCTTGTCCCCCAGCCCCTGCCTGCCCACCCCTCTCCCCCAGAAGCCTGCCCTCACTCATCCCTGACCTCTCCTACGCCTTGTTGCTGGCTCTTGTCCAAGGGCCCTCTCCAGGCCATCCCATGTCGCTTCCTTCTCCCACCTTTGAGAAGATGACCATTAGCTCTTAGTGCTGCCCACAGTCCTACCCTCCAAGGTCCTCGCTGCTGTCTCCCTGCATGGCTGAGGCTGTACGTGCGTTTGTGTCCTAACAACACATTTTAACAACCACTGGAGAGTCACAGCTGCTGTAGATCTCTACACAGGTCGAGACACCGCACGGTATCATCACAGTGAGCCACAACCCATCCCACTCAATACTGCAGACTTACGGTAGAACGAGTAAGTTCACTGTACTGGCTCCATGGTAGCTGGACATTCACTATCAGCATACGCTGTGCTCTTTAAAAAAAAAAAAACAAACCCAAAATTTTAATGTTATTAGGGTTTAGAGTTTTTTCAGTGGTTCCTACAGATCTGTCCTAGATCAGATCCCAGACTAATTTCTTTTTGAAAGAGCAAATTATTTGCATTGAATAATAAAGACAAAAAGCACTTTCTTAGGAGTGCATTCTCCCATCAATGGCTCCTGTTACCACATTATCAACCACTACACCATCTTCACCCCACCACACCCTGCCTTCATCTTCACACACGTTGAAGGCAGAAAAGGCTAATATTCCCATCCTATCACCTGGAGACCTAAGACTCAAGGAGCCTACACGTAGCCCACGAGGGGCCTTGCAGGAGAGCACACACTGCCAAGGGCCAAGCCAAGTCCCCAGCCGCTCGCCTTCTCCCAAAGCCTCACTCGGCTTCCTAGCAAGTAGCGCCTTTCGGAAAACAGTACTTTGGTTTTTACCTTTTTAGTAAAGAAAACATTCCCATAGTTTTTCAAAAAGGACTCAAGATGTGATATTGTTAAAAAAGAAAATAAAAAAAATCTTACGTCTTCTATGATCTTGACCTGTATCTCCCGAACGTTTTGGTTTGGTTGTACTATGTTGCTCTTCGGTTTTTCACACTTCATCAATGTCTCGGAGACGTCTGTGTACAGCCTGTTTCTAAAGGGCTTTGGACACTGATGTCTATTCCAAAACGCTTCTCCAAAACCGAATAACACGAGGGTGATTTGAGCTCCTAGTCTGGGGCCTATCTGCAAAGTGCCTGGTGAAGTGCTGTTGTAGGCAGATCATAATTAATAATTAGCATTATTTATAGTGGGGCCTGCAGAACAGAATTGAAAGTGTCATCAGATTTTACATCCAAAATATTGTCTAAGTTAGTCCTTTCTAATTCCCAGGCATTGCTGTGGGAAGATACAATTGCACATGTAAATACTTTCCCATGCCTCCTCACCATGTGCGTATTTCACATGTGTAAAGCATATGGGAATGTACGTAGGGCCTCGTTGGAAATGTAGTGTGTGTGTAAATTGTTGCTTGTCTACATCTGTGTATCTAATTGCATGTGAAAATCACTACTTTAGTTGCATCAATGAAATACAACTTTTTGAAAATATAGCTTGCATGTGTTTCTCATTCATTTTAGTGAGGCACAAGATGATCCAGTTGAAAAACAGTAGCTAAGACCAGATGTTCTTCTGTTCCTCCAGCGTGAGAGAAGCAACTCAGCCTCAAGAAACTCAAAGCTGCTTAGCTTAGGATACTTGCAGTATCATGGGAGAGAAAGATCATCTCCTTCAGTGGCCTCCCTTTCCGAGGACTCAGACCAACTCCCAAACGATGTAAATGGCAGTTGTTCACCTTTGCTTCCAGTAATTTAGAATCACGAACCAAGCCTTCTTCAAGTGCTGATGAGCAACGGCTGGAAATGCTGTGCTGTGGTCATTCAGGGGGTTTTGAGGCAACCAGGGGACACTCCTGGGGACGCTCCTGGCCAGCTATGACTGGACATATGGCAGAGCTTTAATGTAATATATGATGGGAAGGGTAACTCTCCCAGCTTTGCCAAGACGTCATTTTTAAGCTATGTGCCTAATTTCTAAACAATTGAGTTTTAAAGATTTTAATAACTCCTTGAATTTTTCCACAGCTCTGCTGCTGCTGTGGTCATATTTCCAAATTCAATGTACCTCCTACCCCTCCACTTAAAACATTCACTTTTCATTTAAACCTGCAGGAAAAACAAAATCTGGATTACTTTCAAATTATTGGCCAAGCTCAAAGAGACATCCCAGCCCTTTATGGGGTGCAGATAAAAGAGCTCACAGTCCCTGCTCTGCCAGGAAAAACGTTCACTTTCTGTGAAAAACATTAAGAAATCAAATGAAGAGCTTATTAAACTTTTAGATGCAAGAATTTGCGAATTGGACAACGACGCATGTATATGTCAGACCCTTGAGATGAGACGGTGCCTGTCATAAACTGCTGCTGGATGCGTAAATAAGACTCACTGTGCTCTCCCCCAGCCATAGAGTATTGAAGTAGGAGCTCGGGCTGAAAGCACTCTTTGTGAGGATCAGCTCCAAAGATTTATGTGGAAGAATCTTTTCTTTATTTACCAGCTTGCTGAGACTGACAAAGTATTTGATAGCTTGGAGCCTCCAGCCTGAGAGCTTGGCTTGTAAGAGTATTTGTCAGTGATTGTACCTGCTTTGCTCTTTATTTTTCAGTGCCCCAACCTGCAAGCACCCTCCCATCCTGTTGCTGAAGGACCTTAAGGGAAAGCAATCTGCCCCCCACTCTCCTCCCTTCCACCTCTTCCAAACAAAACCGGTTTGGGTGCTTTATTCTAGGACATATGAACGTAATCCTCCACTTTTCAAAGAAGCATTAGTTATTCTAATAGTTATTCTAAAGTATTAGTTATTCTTCTGAAGAGAGGTGTTTTAGTTGGCAGAGGTGCTCACTGGCCATTGCAGGTGTTGGAAGTGTAGTTGTACCCGAGGGAGTGATGACTATTAAAAAGCGCTCCTTCTTACCCATCAGCTCTGTAAGGTTACTTTCAGAAATAATTGTAGGCTACACAGGGAAGACAAGTCACCTCTATGCTTATCAACACGACGGACCTTCATTGCTACTACTAATAAACACATGAGCAGCTTTGACTTGCAGAGCCCACTCTGAGTTTGCAGAGTTAGCAGCTACAAAAAGCTTTTCACTTCTGTCGTGGTTTAACCCCAGCCAGCAGCTAAGCACCACGCAGCCGCTCGCTCACTCCCCCCACCCCAGTGGGATGGGGAAGAGAATTGGGAGGGTTACAGTCAGAAAACTCATGGATTGAGATAAGAACAGTTTAATAATTGAAGTAAAATGAAATAGAATAGTAGTAATAATAATAATAATATAATAATAATACAATAATAATATACAGAGCAAGGGATACACTATACAATTGGCTCACCACCCGCCGACCGATGCCTAGCACGTCCCCGAGCAGCGATCGCTGCTTCTCACTAGTAACTTCTCACTAGTAACAACTTCTCACTAGTAAACTTACTGCATTTGATCTGTAAATGGAGACAGATCAATGTCTCAATTTATAAATGCAAATATGTGAACAGGGCTGCTGCAAGTAAGGGTGTGCGTGACCCCAGATCTACATCCAAAGATGCAGCAGACATCTGCCAAGTTACCCTGGGAGCTGAGTGAGAAAAGCAGTTTGTATTTTCTCCTTGATCAGGCAAATACAATACATGCATAGCTAGGGGATATTAAAAATAGTATCTGTTTGTTGGTCTTTGTAAATGACCACACTAAACAGAGATCTTGGCTAAAGATTTGCATGATAGTTCATGTTGTTTGTCCGCTAAGTTAGGTGCATGGGTAAGAAGACTGAGAGACCACTTTTCTTGGAATATGCTGCCTGTGATACTGCATGCTTTAGTCTTCCTTTCTCCTAGCAAGATCATATCCAGCTTACTGACAAATTCTGTTCCAAATACAACTTACACAGAGCATTTGAAGTATTTGGAAACCTTATCTGCATTTTTGTGCATATATTTTTGCTCCTATATTGGATTTTACCTAGCATGCAGGCAGCGAGACTACGAACAAGTAGGATATTAAAACGTTCGAGGCAGACCACTGGGGATCTCAAATACTCCATGACCACCTGTTAAAAACCCTAAACCATCACAGATCAGTCTGCTCCATTCACATCAAACTCATGCGTCTGTAGATTCGGTCAGGCTCTTCTCAGCCTGTTTGGCCCTGCAGCGTAACTGACTGCTCTTGGAGCTCCCATGGGCTCCTTGGAGCAAGCTGCTGTCCTCCTCATCTTAAGTATTTCAGTGTTCTCATCCTGCACAGCCCTGCTTTACGAGATGACTGGGGACAAGAGTCTCATCTTTGCTCGAGGACTTCCCTTCTGACACATTCCTCAAGGCAGTCCCAAGCCCTGAACTCCGCAGCCTGCACCTTCCATGCTGTGTTAGAGAGCAGGGTCCCAGGGAAGAGAGGGCTTGCGCTATGGATCTGCCCAAAGCAGTCCTGGGGAAGAGGTCTGCTTTGATATCACTGTGTCATCTGTTTAGGTACCTCTAGGTAACTTCTGATAGCACAGAAAAGATCTCAAAGCACCATGCTTCCAAACTGCAGGCAACAGTATTTTTGGGTGACCGCCGGTTAGTCTCCCTCATCTCCTTTGCAAGAAGGGTGGCACCTGGATCCAACAGAGGACTGGATGAAGGACAGTGTCCACAAGAGTATCTCCTGTCAAGCTTCCATGTTTCTGCATCTCACCTGAGTGTTTTGCCATATATTTCTTTTCACGGTTTTATGTGGCAGTTCACGTGACCTAAAATCATCTTTACATGTCCTGGGACATTTTCCATTTGCTGTGCATGACTCAGCAATCCCACAATGATGAAAAAACCACCTTAAAAGTCAGCTTTCTCCAGATGCCCACCTGGCTGACTCAACCTCTCTAGTGCTCTGAGTGATGGAGTGCAAACCTGACGATGCCATGTACCTCGAAACAGTGCATTAATTTATTTCAGAGTGATTTCCTAAGACTCAGCAGCCTTCAACCGAGAACCAAGTAGGCTCTGGCAGAATGGTGGTCGGAGTCTCCCTCCACTCATTCAGAACATGTTATTGCTGGTGTGGGAAGCAAATACAGCCGACCAGTAATGCCTGCTTCCAAAGAAAACACTCACTTTACTGTATCTGGTGTTTTGAAATGTACAAAAATAAATTATTTATTATCATGACTTTTGGGCTGAACCTGTTTATATGGGCTTGCATCTGTCTGATCCGAAGACTGAGTCACTGACTGACAGACACCCTGTTGGCTGGTCCACTTACTTACATTATGTCCATACTGTTCCAACAGCTTAAATAAAAATAGCAAGCTTGAAACTTCTCCTCTGTTGGCATTTCTTCATAGAGACGGGGTGTTGCTTAAAGAAACATCAAATCACTCTTAAAGAGGTCAGATCTGCAGGGTGAAATGGTAGAATTAATGGTGAGACTCCCTGGCTGCAGATTTCCAGCCCAGCTTTAGACCCCTCAGCAGCTGTGCTGGATGCCAAGAGAAGGGGCGAGGAGGTTTGGATGACGTGTGAACCGCTTCAGAGCTTCCCGCAAAATATCAGTTGATGAGAATTAAAAACCTGCTGAAGTCCAAAACTTGCAGCCCTTCTGCCACCGCCAGCCACTTCCACGTCTGGCAGCTGGGGCAAACTCAAGAGCAGTATTTCCACAGACACCAGGTTAATTCTTTTTCCTCCTTTTTACTTTGTAGCCCCTCAGATCCGGTGAAGACTGAAGTGAGAGCTGCAGATGAGCCTCTTGGAGAGGGAGCATGATGGAGGTGCGGGACTGCAGCAGAACTCTCCCATCCCTGTGGCAAGGGCCTTCTGTTATATCATAGAGAATTGCAGAAATGTGACTCAGAATAGAAACATCATTTTCTTCACTGTCCCTCCCAGCAAGGTACAAATCTCTCACCTCTCAGGACAGAATAAGGGGACTCAAGGCTGAATTTTGAGTAGTTCCAGACTTGCAGACATTTAAGGCTTTGTACCATCAGTGCAATTTTCTGATTTCCTGACTTTCCATTAGTTTGTAACCTTTAAATCTACATTTCCTGAATTTATTTTTCGTCTCCTCGTTACATCAGCGACGTTACTTGAAATAATCTGACAACTATGCAGATCCTCAGGTGTGAGCTAAAGAAAGGCTACCTGGATGGACAGAGAGATGTAAAAAGGCCTGAGGCAACAGGTAAAACATTAGCCCTCCTCCTCATTTCCTTGATTAGGTAGGAACTGAAAGTGGCTGACAGCGAATGCTGCATCCTATAACAAGGAAAAAGTCCTGGCACAACCGGCAGAGAGCAATCCTGTGGGGCCTGGGCCCCCAGATGGCTTTTCTGGGACTACTATAGCCATAAATGCTGCAAAATCCTACTAGTGCTGCAGCCAGGAGCAAGTAAGCAAGAAGAGCCTTGGACATTTTGAAGGTCAGAGGCAATACTGCCATTGCAGTGCAGAGGTACGGTGTTAGAAGAGGCATTAGCCATCACATAGCCTCTTCCTGGAGACTTTAGTACAGATACTAACGATACCATGGTAAGAAAGGGATGGTCTCAGGGCTCTAGTGAGCCTTCTGCCTCTCTCAACACTGTGAAGGTCACAATTCCTTACCTGGCATGGCCTTTTGATACCTACTTTGCAGTATCTTGAGACCACAAAGAATTAACCATACATATTTATGCTGCAATACACACCTGAGTGTCTGTCTGCCAGGAACCAAGCAAAAAACCAAATCACAGTCATGCCTTACTATTAATAGTTTGAATTGTTCAGCATTTTCATGCAAAACACCCTAATCAGGATTAGGAGCCCAAACATATCAGATGTCTACAGCGAACACCGTGACTTGCCTTTTGTCTCAGAAGACCTCTTAATTCAGTGAGTACAGCCGCTTGTGGGCTAGATCTACCTGTGATCAGATGGGTTTTTTCCACCTGAAGGTGACACTCATTTTTAGGTAACTGAAAGAAGTGTCTAATCACAGTTTCTCCCTTGACTTCACAGATTATTTTTACAGAAGAAGCAGCAATTCAGTACAGCCTGGACTTCTGCAACCGAGAAGAACATGCAAAGATGAAGAGGATCTCCTGCTTAGCACACATACCTTGGAGCAACAGCCAATATCTAAGTGAAGTATAATATTCTCCACTCGCTCTGCACTTGCAAGCATGGAAGACTATGAGTAGGATGTGTGTTTGTGGTCGAGGAGGTATGCAAGCTATGCTCTGTGTGGATGGAATACGCCTGGTGCTGAAAGCTGCGGGATGGAAGAATGAATGCAGTTGTATTGGGAGAAGGAGGAATGCTTACAGTATTTTGTGTCCTCAAATGTGGATTAGCTTGGACAGGGATGTAAGGTGGGAAAGACATATCCTGAACACCTGTTTCTACATCTGTATTTTTTTTACTCATTTTGGAGACAGCATGCCTTGCTTCACGCTCTCTGTCCTTATTCTGCACTCAGGTCCTTTCCATTTCATGCAAAAATAGTTTCTCCTCTCATGAAAGTCAGTCGTATTTCCAAGTGGGGAGAGGCTGAGAGGGGAGTGGTGCCCACATGCATGCGTTAGGGCTGCAGGAGCACGCATCTGCCCACGGAAGCACTGGGGAACTGGAGCAGCAGAGAAGCACCCACCCTGGGACCCAAACCTCCTGCTGCTGCACTGAGCGCGCTCCATGTCTGCTAACCTCCTTCATGCTGGGGTTTGCTGTTGCTTTCTTTCCACAGCTCGAGCTGCCGCTGAAGTCAGTGGGAATTTGCTCAAGTCAAGGTATTCAGGATGGACTCTTTGGGGAACGCAATGAAGGCAGCCACATTCTCAAAATCCCATGCAAAATGTGCATGCAGTGAGTCGGCAAACAGTGCTATTCTCACTTTTGTCAGCGAAAGGAAATTTAATTGATTTATCAAGAAGCTAAGGCTAAAAAGTCTCTCCAGAGGCAATGGAAATATATGCACTTTCACTGACCTCTGAAAATACATGATTTATGGGAATACCCACTTATTTACCTAAATTCCCAGAAACTGACCTGAAAAAATTAGCCCTTGATCTGTGATGGCAAGGGACTCCACAGAGGTAAAGTCACTGAAGGAGAAAGAAGAAAAAATAGAATCAAAAGAAAAAAGTATTATTTAAAACTAGAAATACATTGAAGGGATAGAAAATAATTTGTACTAAGTAGTGTAACAGAATATCGCTTGGCAATGCTGTTAGGCTGTGGATGGACAGAGAGACTTAGGGCTTCGAGCTAGTTTGGTTTGGCTGTTGGTAATTAGGAACTTGAAAGGAAATTTGAAAACATAGTAATAATAATTTCAACTTGGAAATGCTACGGTTCCACAGACCTATAGCCACACGCCTGACCTCCCTTCCCAGGGAACCTCCACGCACACCCCTCTGCAGAGCTGCTGGGCTTGATGAAGTCACACTCCACTTCAGAAATTCATTTTTTACAGGACGGTTACCGCCCCTCAACGCTATGCTAGGTGTCTGGTTGCCAGTACTTTCTGATGGATCACAGCAACGTTTAGACTGCAGACTTTAAGACAAACCCCCTTGTGAAAAGCTCTGTGTTCTCTTATGGTATTTCTACAAAGACGACAGGACCTTGACTCTCAAAATGTCCCATGAAACAATTTAATGCAGTAGACTGGACAGTATGTAGTGCCTCCGTCTTGGAAAGATGAAGAGTTTTGTTCATTCTGTTAGATTTGAACCTGAGATCCAGAGGGTGCAAATGAGACGCACAGGCCTGCTTATCAGTCCCCATAGCAAATGCTAGCTCTTAAATTTTCTTTGAAAAAAAGCTTGATGAAATTTAACTTTCCTCCTTGCAGTCCCAGCACAGCCAGCTCCCCTGAATTCAGTCAAGAAATATGAAAAAACCAAGCTATTTCAGATGTCAGATCCAAAATGCATGCTGCTCTACGTGTAAAGAAGGTATTGGGAAAATAACACGGACCACCATCAGTTTTGGTGTGCGATGCTTGAATTGATCTAGGATCTTGTATGGATCTGGGAACTGAGGAAGTGAAAAGTAAAAGCCCAGAAGTCATCAAAAGTAGATCAGAAGAAAATCTGTAAATTCCTTTGTCTAGAGAGTGAAAAGTTGGTTAGGCCATACTCCGTGGTGGCTCTGAACCAGGACTGGATGTTCTGTCATGCCTCAGAGGTCTAATCTGAAGTTACCCTTTGATCTCCTCATGGCGTTTTAAGTAAAGAAGCCATAGAGTCCATCAGAATCAGACTGTGAGAGCCTGAAGCCAGATTTGGATCTGGACTCTGTGGGTTTGGCTCATTTCTAGACGTAAGTGAAAATGCGTTTGGTGGTCTGATTCAAGTCTCCAGCAAACAGGTGAGTTGGCTTTGTTCAAAACCACTGTATAATTCTGCATGATTGGCACCTTTCACTTAAAAGAAGCCTGAGCTGCATTAGCCAGCAATGAATTAAATTGGCAAAGGCTTGGGGAGGTTTGTAAAGCAGTTGGCTGTGTTCAAGGCTTAGATTCTCTCATTTTCATGAACCCAAACCCACACTGGAATAGAAAGCAAAAGAATAAACTACCTACCCAGCATCTGATAGCATGAAGAATGCCATTCTTCTTAAAACAAACAAACAAAAAATCCCTCTTAATGTGATAATCTTACAATAACTAATTATTTCAATGAACAAATGACACCAAGACAAGAAGTATCCTGGAGTCAGAGGCATGAACTTTCAGCTGGTAGGTCAATGGTAACATATCTTGTTTGAACAAGCCTGACAAAGATCTGCTGAGCAATATCCACTGGGGCCAACAGTGCTTGGCTGTCTGCATTGTGGTGGAGAGATAGACTTGGATAACAGTGTCACTCACTCCTTCGCTGACATCAGCCAAGCATAATGAAGCATGGCCAAAGCCTTCTTCAGCATGATGGCAAGAGCGAAATGCTGAAAAGACCTAAAAATGGTTGATACGGATGAATTAGAATGAAATGGTTGCAGTAACAATGATCTGAGACGGCATGTCCAGCGTTGAAGCCAACACAACCCTGTTCCAACCCCCTCCTTCCTCTCCAGTGGCCTTCATGCTGCATTTTCATGTATGCTGCAAAAACTTACGCAAGTACGTCCAGCCCACAGCCGTGTCAAGGGATGTCTACACCGCAGACTACAGCATGATGCCGAGGTATCTGGATTGGCTGTAAATGAGCTAATCGGAGTACCTCTGGCCATGTAACGGCAGCTTCAGAATTTGCTTTGCGTAACTACTTTCTGTTGTTATTTTTAATCCTGATAAGAGCATTAGCATTGTAACAGAGTTGAGGTGTCTAAGGCCAGGGACCTGCTGATTTAAACACAGAACACATCTGCCCCCAAAACTGCTGAAGTAAGATCAGACACAGCAAGTGGATATGGAGAGGCGAGCAGACCGAGCACAAAGAAATCAACTGAAGATTTGCACTAGCTTAGTTCTCGCAGGAAACCCTTGCTGCTATTAAATCCAAGTATTAGCTAAAAATGAAGACAAAAGAGAGAATAGAAAATTACATCATTTGTTCTGTTTTGAAGGAGAGTTTTGCCTGGCTCTCATCCTAAAAGAGAGAATTAAAGTTTCACTGGATGCATCCAGTAAATTCTAATCTTTATTAGAAACTAAGCTATGAAGAGGTGTTTTCTTGTGCATAAAAATCCAGCTTGAATTTTTCAGGAGCAATTGCTATTTTAGCTGTTTCACAAACCTGGCCTTGAGCGTATGACTTTTTGGCAGTAAAAAAGAGATCTACGATATCACTCAGAATACCTTAATCCATTTTCAAAGGAAGGTCAGATCATCAGGTCAGCATCAAATGTCTGGGACTAGACTTTCTTCTAGACTGTATTCTTCCTGCAAACCCACTAACGACAAAGTTGTGTGAGGCACGAAATCCTATTGGCTTTGGCCAATGTTTGTGAGCAGGGTCAGCCCAAGGGAAGGGCAGCCCAGCCCTTGTAAGCTCCATGTTGAAATGGGAAGCGTAGATTCAACCCAAGGAATCTGGTTCACCCACAGGTCCGTAGATATCTTTTAAACCAGTTGAGAACATCACTTCCTCAGCCATGAGAAAGAACTCAAAAAAAAGGTGACATGGATATTTTTTTTTTGCGAGCAAATTGAGAAAATGTATGACCATAATCATCATGGTCCAGGACAAGGAGGATGCGATGGCTGAGGACGACTTGCAAGCGTAACTAAAGAAAAGTAAAGGGATGCTGTGCAGCACAGCTCAGTGACGGTAACAAATTAGTGCAGATCAATGCGCTTCTCAGTTCCTAGGTGTTGGTTTGGCACTATGAATGACCCAAGAAAGAAATCGTAACATGTTATGTGTGTGGAATGTACTCAGAAGCTGAAGGAAGCCACAAAAAATCGCCTGATACTTCTCTATTTGTAACACTAGCTGATGGCTGTTTCCAGTCCTTCTCTTTCTCCAATGCATCTTAGAAAATAGCTTTTAAATTCATCAGATCTTGGACATACAGCATGGGTAACGTTCCAGCAAGTAGCCGTTTATTTTATAAGGGGATTTAAATATTGTAAAACTGAATAAAATGCAGGTGTTTGCATTACAGACAAGTGAACCTTGTGTAAGCTCTACAAAGACGTGACTTCCAGATTAAAAGGGCTTTGCACAGTTTGTGCTGCCTCAGTGGAGGAGGTGGATTTTTGGATCGGCTAGTGCAGCATCTTCCTTTGCATTACGAGGTCCTGGATTCAAACCTCTGCTCTGTTTGCACACCGGGGAAACTCATGCAGTAAGACAGATGGTGGCCACATTTACATCTGCACAATTTTGTTAACTTTGGAATCTGGCTGAATGAGTTCAACCATCAGACTGCCCAAACACAAATAATTGCCATCTAGTGTCTGGAGCTGCCATGCTTTCTGAGAAGGATGGACACTAACCCCATACTGTGCTGCTGTTCAGGTGACCCAGCCTAGGCTGCTACCTAGGGATGCTGGGATTTACCAAAGCGGGAGCATAAATACATGTGAAAAATAGATCCACTGATTTTCACACTGGATTGTGGTAGCAAGGAAAGAATTACAGCTACCTCTTGGAAAGCTTCCCCAACGATCAAACCCAAACCTTCTGGCCCGTAGAGGATCAGCCGCCTCAAGAAGAGAGATTAGATGGAAAACCTTACAACAAGGCTTAAAGACAATGAAACTCTACTTGCGTCTGTTCATTGACTCCTGGTTTACACCAGTAAAAGTGAACAGATAGCCAAGGTAATACTAGTTAATTATTAAATATATAATCAGTGTAACCATGCCCTCTAGAGGACTAAGTTTACCTTCATAGAGTCAAAACCAGCCCTTGGGTCTGAACACTCTTAAAATTTGGGGGAAAGGCATTTTGGATGTTTGTATTTTCCTTCCACATCTGAATCTAGACATGAATCACGATTTCCTCACCAGTGCCGTACCTTACAGCGGGTTGAACCAACCCCCCAAAATGGCACTGAAAGGTGTGTTGGTTTAACTTTTGTACCCACCTGGTGTCTCTGCCAAACAATTAATTCAGCTAATCCCCACCCAGAGACCAAAGGATTGATCCAAGGTCTTATTCTCTACCAAAGGGAAGGTCACTTCCGTAGACATTTGACTGCTTTGCAAGGCCTGACCCAAATCAACACATTCAGTATTAAATAAACAGTGTTCATTTTCCTACCTCCTGCTTTCCCCATCCTCCTTCCTTTTCTTTTTTCTGCATTCACTGGCAATTTCCCCGACTTTCCTTGGTCAGCGCGGTTTACATTCCCAGTTGGCTTGAGCTGCAAAAATGAGAGTGAAATCAATCTGCGTGCAGTTCGTTTGCCGTGGCTGTGATCACCTGGGTTAGACGGGATGCTGGTGGCAGGATCAGCTAGCTGTGTTCGTGGGTACTCGGTGCAGGCTGTAACACGGGCCTGAAGGAGCCAATAAAAGCTTGTGGAGTTAGGTCTGAAACGTTTTTGGCCTGAAACATCCACATTTTGAGATCAGGAACCCACCGCTGTGAGCGTGTGAGCCACACACCACCAGCTGTGCGGGCAGCTACTTTGAAAAACAAAATCTGGAAAGGAACAGGGAAAGGGTCAAAGGTATGAGCTAATGGGAGGCAACAAAAGGGAAATTCTCCCTCATCAGTTCAGTAGGTTTCTGCTGGTCAGGTCGGTCTATGCAGAACTGCAGGTATTCCCTTGGAAGTCCTGCGGATCAGCTTAGGGCTGCAGGGCTGGAGCGGTGGCCTCCATTCAGGCTGTTGAGGGGCAAGCACACAACAGAAGGACACCCACTTGCTTTCTACCAGGGAATATTTTGACATCTTTTCCGTGGCACCTTAGCTTGTGTCTCTTAGACTGCTCCCCAGGAGTTTAATGGACAAACGTAAATAGAGCGCAGCTATATGTTAGTAGCTCTGTTGAGTAAACCCAAAATAGCTCGGGTGTGGGATTTTCAGAGCCTGTACCATTAGCTTTGCTTTTCTCATTGAGCTGTTGGGATGTGAGACACTGAATATACTACAGCTGTCAGATGTCGGTTTTTAAATCCACTCTGTGGATGTTTTCTTTTTTTTTTTTCTTTTAAAAATCCCACTTTACTGTATTAATTTTTTTTTTTCTTACTTTTCTCCCAATACAAGAATCTGTGTTTTTTTCCTTGGTTACTTCCACTCTGCTGACCTGGTTTCTTGCCTTCCTTTGGAAACGTTTAGGTGTCTCGGCAATGGAGAGGATGAATCAGTGAACATACAGCGGGTCTGGGAAAACCCCGGCAGAGAGGAGCGTGTGGGGAGCAGAGAGGATTGCAGAGCCTTTGGAAACAGCTCGGCAGTGAAGGGTGCTATCATTTTCCTTTTCTCCCTACATTTTCACTAGCAGCCAGTATTACTGCTCCGAGCAGATGCTGCCCTTGCTCTTAGTTCAGGAAGACCTTTGTGCCTTTGCTAGAGGACAAAACTCAAAACATTTTAGCAGCAACTGAAAAATACATAACATACTGCAAATTTTCCAGCAGTAGGGAGGTCTTGGCGTACTGGAAACTGAAGGATGATTTGCTGGGAAGGCGCAGATCTAGTCCTCACAGAGGGCTAAGCACGGAGGCACTTACTTAGGTTTTAGTTCTTTCTCAGGAACACCAACTGCCTCATCTCGGGATCACGTCCCCACGGTTCAGTGCTTGGTCGCAGCCTGCTGGAGACACGGCCATCCGCTTCATCAGCAACAAACACATCTGAGAAACAGGCAGAGATTTGGAGATAGTTCATTAATAGAAAAAACAGGCCACCTTTGTCACGTAAATTATATTATATAAAGGACATTGAAAATTTGACACACAAATCTTGAATAAATGCAGAGCAATGTAACATGATGATCTAATTATTGAATTTCTAAATTAAAGTTGAGATGTAATCTTTAGACGCTCTCCCTACCAAAGGTCAGGAACAATATTCTAATATATTTTTCTTCTTTTTAAAAAGTCTTCCAGAGAAAAGAGTGAATGAACTGTAATTTAGACAAAAAACGTTCCCCCAGCATTAAACGTCCTGTATCTTGGCCCTGGGGCAGGGATGCACATCATTTTAAGCATTTTGAGTCATCCCACTGATTTCAGCCAGATTAGTCATATGCTCAGCCTAAGCACAGCGCTAAGTACCGTGTGCGATCTTTTTATTTCAAAAAAGAATAGATGGTTCATGCTCAGATTTACAGAAGTTCCCTCCATTAAACCAATGACCTGTGCCTGTACCCTGAGCATTTGAAAAGCGCTTTACAAAAATGCATGCAGATTTATTAGAAACAAATACTTTTTCGCCTAGAATCAGTTGAATCTGAATCAAATGAATGGGTGTGTTGAAATGAAGGCTGAAAAACAAGAGCGAGTTGCGTAAACCGATAATACTACTATTAGGGTTGAGTAACATGCGAGACCTTTCTCTGAAAGTGGTAAATATTTTTCGAATTCTGAATGTTTGATGCAGCTACAGTGACTGACAGCCTGGTTTACAGCATGACTAAATCACATCATAAATGAAATTTAAAGGTAGTTAACAAAATAATCTTTATGACAAATGGGTGAAATGTGGGCTCACCATTTGAAAATGTCATTCTTTGGTTTTGTAGTGTCCCTTAAAGGCTAATCTAAAAGAAAATTAAATTAATCTCGTGCTCACCACCTTTAAATTGCAGAAGTGAAAACCTTTCAGGACTTGCCAATTACTAAGGAAACTTCATAGCTGGATTATTCCCAAATTGCACACCCTTTATTTTAACCACTAAAGGCAAACACATGGTTTTGATGGGTCGTAAAAGAACAGGTTGCTTTTTCAGTACTGAAAGAAGCTGTAATTACTTCCCTTGTTCGGTGACTTCCTGATTTACTTAGGTTGTTATGGGTGATACTACCCTGCTAGGGTAATTGGAGCTGCCGCAGCGAAGCCCATGACCTGAGGGAATGACCAGCGGCTTTTCAGTCTAGGTGACTTGCACCTAATGAGTAGAGCTGTGCTTCCCAGGAAAAGAGGACACTATAACTGCCTTAAGTGCTTGGTATGTGTACTTTAAAGGCTTATGTTTCGCAGTCCAAGCAAATTATGTCTCTGTATGATATTCAGAAACCAAACGAAGTCAGTTCCAGATACAGATAAAATAATGGTATTTTCCTCAGACAGAAATATGAGAAACAGATCACGCCAGGAAGGTGAGCTTCAGATATTTCCTTAGACAACCAGATGCCAACATACTAACACAAGGGGGTAACCAACAGTTCCTGAATCAGCTCTTGTCTGTAACGTAATATATAATAAAACACGGTCGCAAGGAGTGGCAATGGGTTATTCTAGTACGAATTAAACTGCTTAACTCAAGAGTTAGAAATGAGACCACGTAAGTTTTCAAAGGCTAGCACAGACATAGGGAGGGCATCGTCCCTGAGCCATCCTCGGAGGAGAAAGCTGCATGCAGTTAAGACTCCGGAGGGGACTGGCCACCCCCTCGACAGAGGCCCCCTCCTCCCCCAGCAGATGAGACAGGCAGCCATCCAACATCTCAGCAGTGCTCCCCAGAAAAGGCAGCTTTCTCAGCTGGCAAAGGGAGTGTCTAAGTTTAGCTATAACAGTTGCTCGGTTTGTTTTTTGCACATTTTTTCAGATATGTGTTATGTTACCTTTCTGTTCAGAAGGACAAACTGTGACTTGCTGCATGTTGTCTGAAGTTGAGATACGTGATTTAAACCTGTGGTTCCCGATTCAAAGTATCCTAGATCTCACGTGTTCTGAAACTAGTGCTGGCTTGGCTTATTGTGCAATAGGCTAGTTGCTCCAAGTAAACTGATGGGAAGAGGTTAAATCAGCCAGCTCTGAGGATGAAAGTCCTGTATCATGAATCATACATAGCTTTTCCCTTCATGTCCCCTGTATAGTCTGGTGGATCCATCCAGGTATGAAATCTTGCAAGGGGTGTGGGTACATAGAGGAGTTACAGTGAGATAAACACAATTTACACCATTGTGTAAATTCAATTTACAGCACCTTACAGCTGTCTGTCACTCTAAGAACAAAAGCTCATGTACTTTTACTCCAGGGGAAAAGCAAGCATGGGCAAAGACTGAGGAGCAGCTGAGATGCTGATGGGTAACTCCTAAGTTAATCTCACAGTAACTCAACCGTGTCCACAGATTCATCGTCTCTGCTAGAAGGTAACGCATGAAGATGCGAGTGTGCAAAGGCAGCCCAAAACTGAGGTCTCTAAGACACTCAGCATCCATGGACTGATGTTAAAACACCGACCAGGAAAGAGTTTGGCTATGGCACCTCTTCAAAGTGGCCAGAATATGCTAACACTTAAACTACCCAAATCTTACAGCATCTTAATTTCAGAAGTTATTTCAAGAGACATCTTGCCTCTTAATGCAAGAGACTGCAGACAAGTACATTTACAGCTAAGATTCTTCAACACCTGCAGGCACCACCAGCAAGTCTCACATACGGTATCCAGATGTCCTGCGCGGCTGGAAAAGGCATAGAGAGCACAGCATCCTCCCGGAGTCGCCATGGAGGGCGCTCCTTAGAGAGGCAGGTGGCCAGTTAATCCTTGCAAAGGCTCACTCTCCCATCTTTTCTTTACCAAAGTTCAACTGGAAGCCTATTCAAAGTATTAAAAACCTGGCCGTTTCTTTAAAGTATCCTAACAGTTTAAGCCTTCCTTGTGAAACACAACCAAATTACATTTCCAGTGGCTGGTATACAAATTGGATGCCAGAATAGCATCATGTAGCGTTTTACCTGAACCCCAGGTCAAAATTAGTGATTGAGGAGAGGCTTCATAATGTTGGGAGCTCCAGGAGCCTTTGTTAGGCTGATTAATTGAATAACATCACCATCAAGGACTTAGAGATGATCTGAAGAACAAATTATTTTAATTCATTATGGATTCTGAAATAGCAGAAACAGAGCTACTACTGATGATACTGAAATAACATTTACGGAAGGCATGAGTTAAAGCTAGAAACCTGAGCCTGAGCCTGGGAGGGCACACGTGCCTCCGAACACACGCAGTCGAATGACGGGGGAAATCTAGAAAAGTGATAATGCAGAGACAGATAATAAATTACAGTTTGCAATGCTGTGTGTCACGGAAAAAAAATCCTATCTATTAATTGGACCGGATAAAATTTCTTTCCTGTGTGAAGTAAAAAGGCACGTCCAGATACCCCATCCACCTGGGGCTGTCAGCACCACCAGGGCCAACACCATACCCGAACGACAGCGTGTGCGGGCAAGTGGAGGTGAGTCCATCAGAGAAGATGCCACCCACATTCTCTAGTTTTTTAAAAGCCGTGATCTCCACCATCTTACATTGATCAAACTCTCAGAGCTCATTCCCACCAAAGCTCCCGGCCTGGCCGAGGGCTGGGGAAGCAGACCTGTCCTGGTCTCCAGGATGGACTATGGGACACCGGAGCTGCGTGTCAGCATCCTGCTGTCCTTTCACCTGAAAACACCCCCGCTTCCCAAGGCGAACAGCCTTATGAAACAGCAATGTCCGAACAGAATCTGGTGAGGACTGCAACATCAGCCACACGTGGGTGAGTAATTAATGACCTTAAAGGATAAGCAGGGCATTTTTGGCTTATCTTATCCGGTGGCTGTAGAATTAACAGCTGAATTTATCAGCTCACATGGTCAGCTGTGTCAAAAGCTACCAGAAAATCACATTAGGTAAGCAGTTACCTGGGATCTTTGTGGCCTTCAAGGAGACAACCATCACCAGCCAGGCCAGCTGGGACTCGGGCTGTGCCCAAAAGAGGCATGGCACTGGCTAGGAATGACCCAGCCTGAGCCCTCCAGGACACACACGGGTTTGCCATGGGTCCTCCTCCCTTTTACAAACCTCCCCGAAGGAAAAGGCACCGATCGGCAGCATCCCTGGGGCAGCTCCCGAGTGAGGGAACAGATGCTTTCTGCTTCTCTGCCCACCTCGCCTCCAAAACGATCCGACATGCCCAGAAAGCAGAGTATGGGAGATGATGATTCATGGCTTTGTTTACTCTTTTCCGATATGTTATAACAGGCACGGAGATAACATTTGTTGAAATACAGATCTGTCATAAAAATAAGCAACGAAAAATACAAGTAAAACAACACAGTCTTTGCGTCTTAACTTTCCAGATGTAAGTTTCTGCGTTCCCACTTGGGTTGTTATTATTATTATTACTACTATTACGGTAATAATAGGATTCCCAGTCATGAAGCAGAACCAGCACACGTACAGAAATGTAAGACCGGAGACAAGAGGTGAGCACAGCCGGCCAGGGGAGCAGACAGTGCCTCGCCTGCTTTTTTCAGCGTGCTGAGCGCTCGTAACCGCCGTGTCCACCGGGGAGCCTCAGCAAGGCAGCAAGCTGGTGAGCGACCTCGCCTAACAGAAGGGGCTCCAAATCCTTTTATAGTCACAGATTATGAAAGTATCGGCCACAGTTGTTAGAAAGGAGGAGGAGGAGGAAGTTCAGGAGCAGCCTCAAAACTCTTTAAGAAATGGCCCATCCCTCTATTGCTTTACCTTCATACATGGGTTTAAGCTGCAAGATTTGGAACCAGGCTCTGGTGGTTTGGGGCTCAGCTTTCCCCCAACCCTGGGTCAGTTTGGATGTAGGGATTTGGCCTCTGTTTCTCAATGAGAGAGGGCTAGCTGCAGACTTTGGATCTAAATTCAACCCTTCCCAAGCTTACGCGGGAATGCTCCGACCCATCTCTATTTGTCTTGGGTAGGGGAGTCGCTGTGATGCTATCTGCAGTGGAACTTTCCATTAGCAACAACACGAGAGACAAAGAGCTCATGCTCTGACCTTTATAAAACTATTCCTTAACAAAATTTACTCAAGTAAAGAACCCACAATCCTCTTTGGTTTTACTCATTTAACTGATACGGACATAAAATATTTTGCGTTGTTTTAATAATAGTTTGGTTTTCTGCTATTTAAAAAAAAGTTCATTTCTCCGAATGTATTTTTAGCAAAAATATTTTGCTTGAACTTTTTTCCTCTGCCTTCAAAGGCTGCTGCACAGTTCTGGGGTGCTAAATACTAAACTCACATTCTACCACTCCATCTCCTCCCATTTGGATGGTAATCACAGGATCCTGATGCCAAACTCTGGAAGATATTTTTTCCAGCAGCAGCATCTGGCTTCTTGGCAGACCCTGCGAGCAGTTGTGTTGGCAGCGGTGGGAGCTGCTTGAGTCTGTCATGTGTTTAGGCTGCTGCAGAGCTGTCTGAACCGCCTTGTTGCCTTAGACAGTATGTTCTCTTGACTTCCATTTAATTTTGATAAATTTGTACTTTCTGTTGTCCGCCTGGTAACGAAACTCTGTCGATCCTGAAAGGATCTATATATAGTTTCTCTAATCAAGAATAATAACGGATGTTTGCGGAGCGCTTTTCAGCCCACCAGACCCCAGCTCCTGCTCGGCAGACGAAAACTGCTCCGTGACCTCTGCAGAGGGATCGTTTTGCACGCCGCTGAACTGCAGCCACCTCTAAAGGGATCGCGGGAGCCATCGAACTCGCAGGAGACCCTCGAGGTCCAGGCGCTCTCTCCACTGTCCCGCCACATGCCAGGAACGCTCTGACTAATGCCTGTCACGGGAAGACCAAGACTCAGCCTGCAAACTGACTCACACAGCTCGTTAGAGAAGCCCCTTTTTGCCTCCCGAGTACCTTACATTTGGTATTCTGGTGAAGGCACACCAGGAGGGATCTGCCACTCCTGCTTTGCAGACTGGCAGTGGAGTAACTTTGAACTTGACTTCCTTTCAGGCTAAATGAAGAGAGAAGTAAAGAATGGATTTATTTCCTACAATGCAAATACATAAACATAACTCCTGGTTCTGGAGAAAGATGCATGTGAAAAAAGAAAACTCTGCTTAGCTATACATCCCCTTGTTAAACTTGAATTTCTCTCTTGATTTCATCCACTGAAAAACCCACCGGGGTGATCGTACAGCTCTCCGGGCTGTGATTCAGTGCGAGACTTTGCCCTCCTGTTCCCATTGCTGGAAATCACTGTTCTAGGAGACATAGTTCTTTAGATATGCACTTTTCTTCCCGAGGCTCAAAATGTTCCTGAGGCTCAAAACCACTTTGAGTCAAAAGACCAGTATTCTGCTGAGGTAATACATTTTAACACTTATTCCAGAAGATTGCTAGCCATCCTTGCTTAGCTCTAGGAATGCAGATGTCTCTCTGTATGGCCAGGTAAGATCCTCTCATGGCCAGAGCACAAACACAACCTTTCCAGCAAGAAGAAGGTCACTCCAGACTGGAAGGGTGGGGCTCTGTTTTACCTAAACATGAAAATAATAATAATCCATGCAGTTTATTATGCCAGGTCTTGGACAAGACTATAGAAATATCTGGTCAGTCCTGATCTCAGAGGACCCAGTGTGTCTGGGCTGATGACCCCAGACCAGCTCTGAGGAGCAACGACGCTCCGTGACACCAACTGGAGGCTGTGAGGATAGGACATGCAGAGTGCTGCACGCTGTTGAAATGCAACCAGAAGTTGTAATTTAGACACTTTTCCTTAATGTTATTGTTTGTCTGGAATCTTTAGAAAAGTACTTTTTAATGTATCTAAGAGAAATTTGGTTTTAAGTTGAAAGCAGCACTTCTGAGAGCTGGGGGTCCCCTGAAAATCCCCCCCTTAAAGGAGCGTGTTAGAGCGGGCACTGTGCAGTCTCAGTTATACCCATCAGACTCCCAGCTTCTCCTAGAGCTGTCTTGAGGAGTAAGGGCCAGAATCACCAAACATCCAACCATACCCAAAACCCTCTTGCCTGCACTTCCCCTTACAGCATCCTTGGGAGGTACAAACAGGAGACATGGGAAATGGCAGAATACTTGATTTAGGTTTCACAGGGTACCTGTGGCAGCAAAAAGACACACGACAGGTCCTCTGATACTTCAGTGAGGGCCTTCATCACTGAGCCATCCCTTCTGTGCACCGGCAGCACACGCAGCACCCATCTATTGAGGGTTTCTCTCTCCCTCCTGCTCCCACTGCAAGGTTGGATGAGCTGCTTCTCAACAAAACGCTTCTACAAGTACCACAGTGACCACATGGGTCTCTGCTGGAGGAAATACTGAATAAAGATGAGCGAGCATTTCAAGATTTCATAGCCTTAAAAAACGTGAAATAAAGATCCTGTCAGGAACTTGCTGAGAGCAGCACAAAGATGGATCCGACCGTACATGGGGACACTGAGCCACAGCTGCTCTTGAACCCCAGAATCACAGATGATAGAGATGAAAACCAACTTCTGTAAATCAAGTAGTCTGTTCTCCCATGCTGCTGTAAAACTGATCCCTACAGGAATTAAGCTGAGGCCTAGTTGTATGCAGGATTATTACTGCAGGTCATTGTGGGGTATCCCAAAGGTTTATTTTTGTAATGGGATTTAGCTACACTGGACGTAGCTCTCAGTTGCTGGAACTGATGACTTGCCAGATTGGGCAATATTTTTGTTTGGATTACATGTGTAAGCCACCCTACAAACCTGCTGCCATCGGGGGGGTGGTGAGGGGACAACACTGCAAGTCAGAGGCTCAGCCCACCCCGCGTCCCTGGGTGAGGTGGGCAGGTGGGGACCCATGAGCTGTTTGCTGCTCCAGCAACGCACCCTGCAGATTCAACGGCGTCTGCAAAGAGCGGTCACTTGGGTGCTTGAAGGGAAAGGGACCCTCTTCCCTCAATTCCCTGCCGAAGGGATGGAGCAGCCTCTAAGTAACCAGCCCTCCCTGTCCAGGATCCAGCCACGCAGTAACTTGCCCTCTCCTGCCTGCGCTTCCCTGGCAGACCAGGGCCAGGCAGGAGGAGAGCTGTGCGTAGAGGTGCATCTGCAACTCCTTCCATGTTAAGGTCAATTGAGAAGCTGAAATTCAGACGTCAGAGCTGTGAGAGCGCTGTCTGGTCAAGGATCATATCAGGAGGATCTCTGGCTTCACGCTCCTCAGGAGAAATACTGTGGCCCAGCACGTGATGAGAGTATCTGTCCCCAGAATTTTCTACAAACTCTAAATAAAATCATGCTACTCCAACCCCAAAGCTGATTTCAATACAGAGACATTTGCAAAGCTACTTGTGGTTTGACAGAGTGTTTAAGAAGAAAACAAAACAAAAGTTTGGAAATGACTTGCATTGTTTATTTATTAAGTCTGAATTGGGAACTAATTTTGTTTCCCCTGCTTTTATATTCCCTTCTGCAGCTTTGGCATGATTGAGGGATTTGTGCGACTATCTCCAAAAGATCACAATCAGATAAAATTTAGGAGCGAGTTTGTTCTTGTTTGTTTACCAGTTCAATTCACCATCCCTAATTTCTTAGCACTTGCTGAGATATGACTATATCCAACCGTATAAACCTGGACGTTTCAGAAGTATGTCTGAACGAGAACCCTGACTCAGACTTACTTCCAGGCAGTTTTGCTGACATACGGATTCAGAGAGGCCTGATCGGGTTTCAAACTTTTTCAGTTCTTTTTCTAAGATCAACATACATGCCAGACGTTTTGTGATTCACTCATCACTAATAAACAATCATTTTACTATTGCAAAACCTCATTCGACTGCTATTTCCAATCCGTATCAGAAATGCTGCTTTAATAAACTCAACTCATGCGTTTCGTCTGAATTCACAGGAGTTACCCCAGGGGTGATTTTGGATCAATGTTATTTAATTTGTTTTGTGGGACGGAGGAACATTCCTTCCTCATATATGCGGTTTATTTGTGTCTATGCATTTTGCAAAGGAGAACATAAGTCATTTAAGGAGCCAGCTTAGGAAATGTAAGGAACCACATTAGGAAATTAGGCAGATGGATTATTTGGAGGGGCTTCTTTAAGCCCCAACAGAAGCTATTTTGTTGAGAACTTTATGAAGAACTAGCCCATGCAGCATCTCATGTGTTCCCAGAAATTCCAGAAATGTTTAATCAGATATTTAGAATTTCCAGTATTAACCAGAAGTGCTGCCAGCGGAAAGTTGGACTTCTAGCACAAGACTTTTGTCTTATTAAGGCAGGTTTGCTTGTTGTTAAAAGGTGTTACTTCCCGGAATTTTATTATGGAAGGGATGGAGAAGTAATGGCTCATGGCAGTTGTGGATTTTATAGATAGCCAGCAGTTACAAGCAAATCCCAAGATCTACAGTTTGTTTTTACTTAACAACAGAAAAGTGCAGAGATAAGGCTCTAAAAGGACCTCAAGGGATGCATGTCACTCCCATTGAGTCCAGACATTACCGGTACATGCCTCTCCAAACGTCTTTTGGAAATCCCAGTTTAAATCTCAGCATTTGAAATGCCTTCAGTGAAGCAACTGGGTCCAGTCTGATAAATTTGCTAAGAGCTATAAAGGGCTGAATGCTTTCAACTGCCTTTTTTTCATTTGGGAGTGAAACAAGGTCAGCTCTCCCCACGAGCCGCTTAACCACTCGCAGGATTAGGTGTTTAGACAAGAAAGGGCTTTTGCAACACGGGGCTGGCCTGGACAGGAAAAGGGGGAAGAACCCAAGCGAAATCTTCACTCCGCTGACATTCATCAATAACCTCCTGTGCCTTCAAAAGGACCAAGGTTTTGTGCAAATATCTACGTATTTCATAACCTCAGAAACTGCCTGAGTTCCTTTCATGCAGTTGACACCGACTCAAGGTTGAAGTTTTACTTAGCCGGGCAGGTTCACTCCTTCCCAGTCAGTCAGTTCTCTGGGTCACCATACCTTCCTTGCGAACAGGGAAAAGTCTTTCTGGATACTTGTAAGAATCCCATCATCTTTGTAAGCGGGCCTGAATTGTTCTGGCAACGCAGCTTTCCATATGTATGTTCAGAAAAGGCTCAGGGCAATAAATCAAGCACAAATACAGGACAGGCAGGCATTTACTACCTATAAATACAAGCAATGTATCTGATCTCTCTCTTTCCTATCTGCACTATAATCAGGTGGTATTATAGCTTTGCTATAAAGGTTTACTGAGATATAAAATAGGTCATGACTGAGGGATGAGATACAAAGCCAAAAGGATGCTGGAAAACAAAAAGGGCACAAGCAGACAAACAGAGCCCTTTGGAAATGTAATCACCATCATCACACACATTTTTTATATTGCACTTTTCATTTGATGATCCCTGAGTGCATTAGATCCTCTCGTGGTATAAATCAACACAGCTTCATGGAATTCATACTGACTCAGCTCAGAGACCTGACCCACATCATTTTTCTCTTCTCTACCAGTCCTCGGTTTTGACTCTGTCTCACCTCCAGAGACAGAAGCATCCAGGACTGTCACCACAGCTGAAAACATTCCTCTAGCTGAACATCAACCCGAAGCGCTGGCATGGCCATGTCCATCACAACGGCAGAGCAGAGGGTGGCTGCGATTCCCCTCCGGAGCCTCTCCCAGCTGCAACATCAGCCCCCACCAGCGGCCCCGAGCAGGCGCCTGTGACAGCCAGCCCTGCCCGACCTGCAAAGTGACTGCAGCTACGGCTCAGAAAGAGCAAAAGTAGGCAGAGACAAGTGCTTTTTAGATATTCACAAACATCCCCAGGCTACCCTTGGCTAGCAGGAACACCTTCAGGCAGCAAAGCCTGGGTGAGAGCATCCCAGGGAGGCGAGGTGTGACGGCAGTCTCACAGCTTGGGGTGTGCACCCAGCGCATGATGAGCTTGAAGCATCATCCCGGGAGCTTTGCAGAAACCAGTGAGCTCCCTGCACAGCACTGCTGGCTTGCTTCAGCCAGACGGTATGAAAACAGAGAGCCTAAACTGAAGTCAGTCAGTCCCTTAGTCACTGGGAGAGACCTGTGATTGTATAGCAGTCAATCAACAAGAGTTTTGATGTCTCCTGCCTGCGACTTCCATGCTCTCATGAGATATGAGGCAAAAGATACCTCCTGAAGGCCAACCCGAAACTCTACATTCCCACTCACCTCACACTACTTTCCCCTCCAATCTGGGCTGCCTGTCCTGGAGCCCTTGGAAATCAAAGAGACCCCACCAGAATTAGTTCAAATAGATTACTCAGGTAGTTTCCACAGAGGGTAATGAAGTTCAGAGGCACCCTGTTACCTTTTCATTAAATAAAAGTGTCTTTTATCTGCTATATTATAGGCTATGAACATCTCGGCTGAGACTTCTTTAAGTATGAATCTAACCTTTTGTAAGCAAAGTTTATCCCACGTGAACCATCTGCCAACCAAAGTTCGCATCACCGAACCACGAGAGATCAACAGCCCCAGAACCAGAACAGCAAGACACAGATCCTTCAGATAAAGAACAAAAAAGCATTACAAAATGTTTCTGTGTTTTACAAACTAAAGCTTCCATTGCTGATGGCTGAGAATCTTAAGGGTTAGACAGGAGCGGTTGGCTTACAATACCTGCAAATTATTCTCTGATAAAGTGGTGTGGTAGAGACCTCCTGATACCCTGTTGTTAGCAATTACTTCTTCCTGGTTTTACTGCATCTATTGCTGTGCACAGCCCATTTATTCCGAAAGGTGCCTATATCGGTGCTTGTCTGCAAAGACTGCACAGGAAGGTACAGAGCTATTTTGCTGATTTCTCTCTCAGCTAAACCCTTAGGTGCCCGGGGTCCCAAATTACGGACATGAAAAGCTGTGTGATAAAAGGTGCGAGGGACAGGGACAGGATGCCTGCTCGGTATCTGGAGGGGCAATATTCTCTTCTGTTGTTACGAAAAGAGGAACGTTTGGACAATATATAACGAAGCATAACTGAAAGAGATCTGGCCTCTTGAAAGCCAACGTGGCTGCTTGTCTGGGCAAGAGCCCTGGGACAGGTTTTCAGTTTGCTCAAAATCCTCTCGTATGTGCCATTCACTTTTGGCCATCCCCAGACACCGGATCGAAGCAAACAGCTCTGCAGCATGGGACCACAGTGACAAACATGCATCAAAAGGTGACATATGGCACTGAAGCAGAGAAGGCTCTCACTCCCTGGAGGTGAAAGATCTGCAGCTTTTGCAGAAGGGCATGGACATATATGTAGAAATTAAGACTTCTTTTTAAAAAATAATTTAGTTGAAAGTAGGAAAAAATATTCTCGCAGTAACCTGTTCATAGGCACTGGCTAATTTAGCATTAAATCACATACTCTCCCTGGCACTGGCGCAGAGGAAGGCATTTCCTGAACAGCTCGTTTCAAGTTTCATTCATAGGTACCGTCTAAAATTAGATCTACCGCTTTCATTCAGGTCCAAATCCTTTGCCTAGTGTAACATTTTTTAGAAACAGAAACTCAGTTAAATGTGGTCCATCATCTGCACTATTCCCCCGAGTTGGCTGAGGGCTGCAAGTCCCACCAAGCGAAGCATGAGAGCTAGGCTGGCAGCGGAGGCTCATAAACCTGCGGCTAAATGCAAAGTACCTGTTTTTATGGGTGATCGCAAACTCAAAAAAGAAACAAACGCTCCCTTTGACTCCGGACAAAGCACATCCTGCGCCACAGAGATAAACAAATGTTCGGTGGCCAAAGTCTCGCCTGTGAGCCAGGCTCTGACGGTGGAGCCCGGAAACGTGGCCAGAGGATGCTCTTGCCTTGACAACATGGAGCTGTGAGCTTCAGGAAGCATCGAACGACACGTCCCAAAATGTCTTACTGCAGATGATCCGGCTTGCTGGTTGAAGCACACAGTGAAACCCCTTAGAGGGAAGGGCCTCACCAACAAACTGCACAGCAGCTTGGATTTATTTTGACTCCAGTTCATTGACTTAATTCACGGCCTTCAAGCTTGCAGCTGATTTTAGTTTCAGAGTCTATCACACGGGTGTGAGTGACGACGTCCTCCGGACACGGAAAGGAAGAGCTAAAAACTGGGTCCTTCAAAGCTGTTTTGGTGCTCCCAGACAGTTAAGCCCCCAAGGCCCTTGGATGCCAGGGCTTTAATGGCTCCTGCCATCATCACCCCAGTGTGAGTGTGGGACGGTGAAATCCTGGCGGGTGATACAGCATGCCTATCGCCCAGAATTGCAATAACACCACCAGTAATGCAAAAAAATAACACCAGGGCGTTTCAACCCCCTGCCCAGGACAGCTGTGCCCTGACGCACGCAGCCGATGCTCGCCGAGGGAGAAGCACGCCCCGAGGCCCAGACACCGCTAAAGGCCCCGATGGCCGCAGGGAGCACGAGGCACAAATTGCTGGCAAGCGAACAGTAAACAGACGTTTTTTGGCAAAATCCAAGAGAGAGGGCAAGCTGCCTATTTTTAGCCCTCGTTAATTGTTTTAAAAATCCATCTGGCAACAGCTGCTAAATAATTTAGCATTTTGACCCATACGTCTGAAGCAATAAGTAACATAATCCCTTGCAATGGCCAACTCGGAGAGGTATGGCTGTGGGAAGCAGAAGTGTTTCAGCGAGTACGCTGCAGCCGCCCCGAGCTCCCTGCGGGTGGAGACCGTGCAGAGGCGAAGGTCCTCCCGGACCACCGGAGAGCCAGGCAACTAGTCAAGCCAGCTGGTGAGGCTCTTCCACAGGACACCGAGAGAGAGGTGCCTCCAGCAAAGGGTTCATCCTACCTGCTGTGAACACCTCTGAGGATGGGACACTTGCCCGTGGGTACACTTGCTTCACAGATAAGAGAAGGAGCCAAAATTATTAGTGCAGATCAGAAGCTTAAATTCTAGCTGGTCAAAGTCATTTGAGGTTTTTGACCCGAATATTAGGTCAAAGCCCTCGATATCAGCTCCAAAGCACACCCCTGAGTGGGACGTTCCTGGGGAAATCCCAGCGCCAGAACGGATGGAGCACGCACGGATAAGACGTAAGGCACTATTCCTGTTTATACACTCGAGATCTTCCAAACCACGGACTTGGGAAAGGTGCAGCCCGCGGCGTGGCTCGCCTCGGGAGCCTCGCCGTGCGTCACCAGGACTCCTGCCCTGGCTTTGTGTGGGTATTCATGCACCAATTGGACACAGTCGAGCGTCTGCTTTTTGGGGAATGTGTTTCTCTCGCATTTGACTTCAGATCTGAAAAGCATTCGCCTCCCTCCTCCCTTCCTCCTGGAGGCTCATGAATCACAGAGCCGCCAGACAAATGAGTCACCCAGCCAGTTTTTGGTCAAGCATGCCAGTCTGGGAGGCTCTTCTGTGATCAAATGTGATCGGGGCTGGCTTTGTCGGTGACTGGCCATGTGTTGAGTCGTGTAAACCTCTCCTAGGGGTCATCCCCACTCTCTTTGTGAGTTCTCTCCCTCAGCTTGTAATTGCTCTTTTGTCAGGAAAACTTGTGAACGTATTAAGGGAGGGAAGCAGGGGAGAGGGTGGGGGGTTTCTTCGGAAGGAGAGCTTCAGAGGGCTTCCCAGGACGGCGGCGGCAGCCGGAGGAATTGTTCTCCAAAGTCTCAGTTCATTGAGCTTGAACTTCCAAGCAAACCCGGCCCATCCCTCGTGCCTGTGAACCGACCCGGAGGACTCGGCTCACGGAGCCTGTGAGGATGCCACCCGGCCCTCTCAAAGGCTTCCTCCGGTCCCCAGCAGCTCCCCGGCGAGCGGCACACACTGCGGGTGCCCCCGGCCCGACACTGAAAACTGAAATCAGGGGCTCTCCGGTGGTGATGAATCTTTAGGAGTCATACAGACGGCACACATTTTATTAACTGGAAATATGGCATGCTAAGAAACACTTGCCTCGATTTATTCCCATGCAGGAAACTTGAAATCTGCTGCCAGCTTGTCAAAATCTTTTTTTTTTTCCTCTTTTTTCAAAAAAAGAGAGAAAATAGCTGAGGTTCCAGTCCTCCCATCTTAAAATGCATAGCGGGGTCCTTTTCGGGCATTCAAAGTGAGTTTGATCTCCCTAGGAACCACCTATTTCATTATTACTAAATTAGGCATGGACGGTGCTCCCCTGGGAAGTCGGCTTTGCCCTCTCTCACACCTCCCATCTCTCGGCTCCAGCACTGACCATGACGGGCAGGCATACCATCTGAGCCACTCTACTTTCTTCTCTTTTTAATTTGGTTGCTCAGGTGTGCTTGTGGAGGAGGCAACTGGGAAGGATGACACCTCTTACTGCCTCGTCCGGACTGGAGAAAGGATGGTGTATTTAATACCACCTCTGGGTGAAGTGGATGAACACACAGTAGTAGCTTACTTTTCGCAGAAGGAGAATGATACAAAGAGGGATCAAGGAAACATGAAGAGGCAAAGCATTTTCATCTATGTCGTAGTGTGAGATCTGCAGCCTCACACATCATGCTACGGAGACTTCTCCAGCAGTAAATGAGGATCACTGTTTTCCTAGTTTTGTGGTTCTGTAAAATACCTGGATATCCAGACAGGTTTCAGCGGGACAGAGTGGATGTGTCTATGGTTTCCTATACAAGAAACCATCAGTTTTCCCAAAAAGCCACTTGCAGCCAAATTTCCAAAAGTTGTCAGCAATTCAAGTTCTCCTCAAACGATCTGGGACATGTGAAAATGGGGCCTCTCTGACACTTGGCCCCTGACCAAAGGATCCAGCCCATGGGGTATCACCCTGCAAACAAGCAGCTCCAGCTTTGCAGGAAACCCAGCACAGCTCCTGCCTGGGATCTCCGACCTTCTCCTTGTCCTGCGCTGTAGCACAAGTAGCATGGCTGTTCTAGTATTACTTAGGTAGCTTCAACCAAGTATCATTTCACATACTAAACTTGCTTAGGGTGAAAAAACAAGGAGAGTTTATCCTAGCAGGGCAAAGACTGCACTCTTCGTCGAAAACTTGAGAATACCTCTACAAAAGCAGAGAATAACTAAGTAACACTGCCTGAATGGCTGTACTGAACTTAGAATCATAGAATGGTTAAGGTTGGGAAAAAACCTTAAGATCATCGACTCCAACCGTTAACCCAGCACTGCCAAGTCCACCACTAAACCATGTCCTTCTTTCCTCACTATCACTTGAGACCTTTTAGACATCACTCAGTTACAGGAGCCAAGGGTAGACTACCATTTCCTGACATCCTAAACGCGGCCTTTCAGGTTGTACCTCAAAGCTTAGTCTTCAGACATGTTCCCCTGCCCGACTTTCCTCCTCATTGACCCTCACCCCCCCATACAGAGCATTTTTGAGCTCCTTCTTGCACCTTTTGTTCAGCACAGTCCCTTTTTCCTTTCCTTTTTTCATACTCACTTGACTCACACTGCCATGCATGGGCTTTCTCTTTCCTCTTCTCGGAGGGTCGCCATGAGTTTTTATTTCTTAGCACTTCCCTTCTAGTCTAAACCATCTTTTTCAATACGGCATTTTCAAGACTTTAAAATTCATATGTCCTAACAAAGAGTCCCTCTGTACACATCTTATCTAACCCACGATCTCTAATTTGCCTTTAGCACATCCCAGAGACCGCACATAACGCATTATTCATCTAGACAGGAGATTTGATACCCAGGAGTGCTTTGCCTAAATCCTCTTGCTCTTTGTCCCTCCCTGCCACCTTTTGTTAGCTTTATGATCTCTGCCCATTACCTAGACCTGAAATAAGCTGGAATGGATAGATTTTCAAAACTGTTCAAATGCTGGTTATCTGTGTTCCTACCTGCTCCAAAAATGTGGGGTAGTGACCCTGTGTTTCCCACAACCAAAGCTGCTCTTCCCCTTACCACCCTTCACACCTCTATCTACCAGATATACTCACTTACTCCAGGCTGAAATTAAATATAAATATATAAAAATAAAATTAGTAAATATACCTCAACCTGAACATTTTACAGTCTTGGGACCAGGCACAGCTGATAAGGGTGCACTGAACGTATTTTTTACAGGCACCCAAAAGAAAAAGATAAAACACATTCTGCTCTCAATTATTGAATATAAATCCAGAAGCAGATTAGGCACATAAGAACCTGTAGCTGTGACATGAAAACATGGGATGATGAGTATGTTCCTATCTAGAAAGAACAGTTGTAGCTTTATCATTTTCTTAATTTGCTTCTTTTCACAGATATATTTTCTGTATCTTAATCTTTTATCTAAAATGACGTGATTTAGCCTGGGAAACACTGCGGCTGCGAAGTCTGATGTTCCAAGTAAGTGCCAGAGTGCGTTTTCAGTAACATCTAAGCCATAAAACCTTCCCTCCCTTCCCAACCTTCCCTGCAGTATCTGCTGAGAAGGGATTCCCTCCTGGCTGCTTCGTGCCAGGCAAACATGAGCTCGTTATCAGTCTGTCCATCTCTCTGTCCATCAGTCTGTCCATGCTGCTATTGACATGGGGATGGTATCCTCCGTACAAGGGTAACGGCAATAGCAGAGTGTCTCACAATCAATCTAGATCTTTTCCGTGTTTTGTCTGTAATAGAAAGAAATACTGAAAAACCTGGTCACAACCACATGTCTGAACACTGTTCATTGCTGAGGATGAAGGACGAAGTAAAGCTGGGCTAATAATGCTGATGTACGTATCCACAAATGGTGATTTTACGTGACAAATGAAATTGTTTAAACCTTTCTGCATTTGTTTTCTGTCAACATCAAAGTGAGTGAGTTTGGCAAAAATGCATATAAAAAGCTTATTTCAAAATCATACGCAGGAGTATTCATGGAAAATGAATTTTAAGTTGCGTACACCAGATTCATCTTATAAGTAGGAGAACACTCCTCTAACCAAGCCAAAGGAAGGACATCTTGTGACTAACTTGGCCAATCACCACAAAACAACATAGCAAAGATATTCATGAATAATCCACCTGGATTAATTCAAGAATGTATCTGCCAAATAGTTTATGGAAATCAAAAGATATTTGCAAACATTTCATGAACAGAAAAAAGTGACCACGTTCTCTAAACAGACTACCGCTGCACATTATCCCCTCCCTGGTGTGATTTGGTGGCGTCTCCCCCGTGTTACACATCAGAAGTTCCCTGATCACCATTCAAAGAAGTTCAAGGGTTGGTCCCTGTTTCAGGAACTTTCCTGAACATTTATGGTAACATTTTTTACCATCCACTCTGTGGCATTTGGCAAAAGTAGAAGACGCAGCAAGAGCAGTATCACTAAATGTTTTCCTGAGGAAAAATCTAACCTCTGAGTCTTAGAAATTAAAATAAGCAGACAAGGGTTTGTTTCTTTTTTTAAATGGCTTCTGCTAATGGGTCTCAGCAGCAACCAACCCCTGGTATCTCCAGGGATTTTAGCTGCTTGTGTGAGGTGAGGATCCATGCGAGATTCTTTTCGCTGTAAGGTGAGACTGCATAAACTGACATGTTTAAAAGAAACAAAAGGAAGGTCTGTTTGTTTGTTTGCCTGCAAATGTAATTAAACTGTGGACTTTCCAGAGAGCTGTATGGAGGCCAAAAAATATAAACAGATTTAGAAAGGACATAGTAACATAGTTCCCAAAGATTAAGGCTTCGGCCACTACTAGTCATACGGAGCATGGCTAACGCTTCTAAGTCAACCTCTCAAATTAAAAGAAATGCCTTAAGCACCTTGCATTGTCACGTAAAAGATTTCCCATCCCTTAAACCTTGAATCATAGAATCGTTAAGGTTGGAAAAGACCCTTAAGATCATCAAGTCCAACTGTTAACCTATCACTGCCAAGTCTGCCACTAAACCATGTCCCTAAGCACCACGTCTACCCAGCTTTTAAATACCTCTGGGGATGGGGACTCAACCACTTCCCTGGGCAGCCTGTGCCAGGGCCTGACTACCCTTTTGGTGAAGAAGTTTTTTGTAATATCCAACCTAGGATTCAACAGAATCTTGACCTCTATAATACTGGGAGAATGGTGAACCCCAGAGTCCTGGCATACATATCATGCCACTGATTATTTCTGCCTATCGCTGCTTAACATCCACTGACAATTATTCTCCCCTCACCCCCTCATTCAAAATAAACCTTTAAAATGCAAAGGCTAGCCATCACCCGAACCAGAGACAGACTCAAAGACCTCTGAGGACTATCAGTACCTTGCTTCTCCTTCTCAGCAGGAAACACAAAGCACCCTCGAAACCTTACAAACACTCTGCGAATGCCTCCACTGGGTACCTGGCATCTGCACTCCTCCAGTCACTCCAAAGGTGCAATACAGAAAATGATTAACACCTGCATCGTAGAGCTGCTTTTATGTACATTTACACAAAAGGCTGGAGCTAAACGCTTGAGGGGGGTCACAGACAGGAGCAGAATTACCAGTGAGCTTTCTTTTGCTTCTTAGCAGGGATGTCAGTGGTTAGCAGGGCTTAATGTGGCTACATGCATGGTGAACACATCCAAAGTCGCTGTTAATGCTAGAAAAATCACCTGATCTGTAATGAATGCTAATGAACGCTAAGGTGGTGGATGGAAACTCAAGGTGCTGGAGATCCAGAGGTCCATGCAAACAGAGGCACGGTCCGGGGAACTTGGCTGCAGGGCAAGGTTGGAAGACCAAGCCAGATCTGTTTCACCGCCCCCTTACAACACAATCATCTGCAAAGTATGAGAAGAGGTTAAGCAAAAAAAATGTTGTCATGAACTGATTTACTTAAAGAACTATTCTGTGCGGACTGACACAAATTGCTCACTCGTGCAACAAGCTTTGCACTGTCCTGTCTCTAGCACAACTCTACTTTGTTTGTCTTGTCCTTTCACTCCACACTACAGAGGCCACCGTAGGAGTTTCCTAGAAGATCCTGCACCTACAGTAGTTGATTGTCTTCTCAAGTCTTTGGCTGTAGAGATTCAGAAATGTTCCAGGCAAGTTTCACATTAATCAATTTCTGTCAATGTTACTAAAATGACACTGCAAGATTTTCACCTTGAACTACGTTCCCTAAGCTTGCTTTTCTACAAAGGAGCATCTTTCTCTTTTTTTTTTCTCTCCATTGACTGTAAAGCTCCAGGTCAAAGGAGGTTTGACAGCTCTGAGATTAGAAGTTTATAAAGACAGAGCTCTGCACACACACAAGCCAAATAAAACTTGCTTTTAAGTAAGAAATACTATCTACACCAGGGAAACTTTTTTAGTGGTGCCTGCCTCCTGTCTAGTGATTAACTGCTTTTTTTCAACCTAAGTGGTTGCTTTATCATCATTTGCACACACAAAGCCATGGCAACAATGAAATACTAGAGTTGTATTAATGCATTAATATGAATGTCTGCCTACTTTACATTAACCTTTTGCTTGGGAAAAGGAAACAATCAGAGCTTCAGCTGAGAGTAAAAGAAAATCATACTTAACAGCGCCTAACAGCATCTCTGGCTTGAAGCATCCAGCCTTTATTCAGAGGTATTTAAGGATGCTTGCTGACACGAGCTGTACCTCCCTGATACCTCCCTCCTGACAAAAATCATAGAAATGTCAATAAAACAAAATTACAAAGATGTGCAAAGATTTTTCCAAGGATCACTGCAATTCAACTTTTTTAATGTCCTTTCTGGGCTGAAATCTGGCAGTAAACATTTCAACTTCTGATTAGTGATCCATACAGCTATGAGCAGGGAAGACTGCAAGTGCCAAATGACGCCAGCTCAGCTTAAGATCCCCAATTTTAGGCACTCTGAAAAAAAATCTCCCTCGTCCCATCCTCAGGCAACAATCTGAATGATGCGCAGAATCTGTAGCTTCTATTGAACAGAAAACTGAGCCCCTAACTCTCTGAGGAGGGGGTCTTTCTTGGTTTTATCCAAATCAGCTGGCATGGACAAAACAGCTTGCTTCATTTTCTGTTTGTAGCTCTCCAAAGCTTGCATACACAACTGTTGTCTTTTGTGCTCCAAGCAGGAATATTTAGAACAAAACACCACCAGCCATATTCTCCAATATATAAATTCAAAATTTAAAAGCAATCATCTCTTCATATTCTAATAGGAAAATAACAAAGGGGAAAAAAACAAGTTACTGGTGAATTGGATCAAATATCTTTTTTTTCTTTTTATTTTACTACTGAGCTCAGAGTTGGCAAAGCATCTCAGTAGCTTTGGACATGAAAGTAAAGCAGGAACTTCTGGGGGAAGAGAAGACAGAAAATATTTAGCAATTGTCAACTGATCGCCTTATTGCAGCTGCTAACTGATGCACTGTCTTTTTTTGTTAACTGAGAGGAGCTACAGAAATATCGTTATGAAATAAAAGTTCTATTGCTGACTGTGAGCTGAATCTCTTTAGGAGGTAACAGAAGCACCTCCAGAATATTTTCATAGATACTTAGGTCAGATACAAGCTCTTGACTGCTTATCCGGCACTAGAGTCTCCTTTTTCTTTGCTTGTTGAATCAACCAGATGAAAACAGGCGAAGTCATTTTTGCTGGTGTACATTTTTTTCCTCCTGTGACTAAAAATTTACCTGCATCCAGACTGTGCTCAAAAGTACTCATGACACGAACTTCACCATCCAACAGATGATCGTGAATGCCATTTCTAGTGAATTAATTTTCAAATCCTTGGTATTTACCTTTCTCCTCAGTCTTCATCTGACTGTGGGACTTGATGTTTTGATGCTTAAACCCAACCTTCATAAAACTGCCTAGCAGAATTCTTTGAAATATGCTGAATGTGTCTTCCTTTTCTGCTCCTTTTCTAGTTTATTTTTCAGAGTAGAAAAAAAGGGCTGGATCATTTTTATTGGAATCTTCTTAGCTTTAAATGCTGCAATTAAATAATCTTCCAGTGTCAACACACAAAGGGTAAAATCCTGGCTTCAGGGCAATTATGGCTTTGATTGTGGTGAGATCAGTTGGGTTTTTCCCTTAGTCTTTATAATCTCCTTTGACAGGGTGTATAATCATAAGAAGAGGGAAGATTTGACTGTACGTGAAAAATTGTTCAAATGTGCACCACTTAGCAAGTAAATTTTGTTAAAACAATTTTTGTCGCTCAATTACTTTATTCCCAACTAAAATGCGAAGACCCAAGAAAAAGAAAGCTTTTCACATGAGAATGCATCACTGCTTCATAGAAGTCTCCTGTAGGTATATGTATATAAATAATTTGCATAAGGGATTTTTACTCTCTTGATAGTATTTCCAGATCCTTTATCTTTTCATAGTTCAACTCTAGAAACGAAAGCAACTTCATGCACTTAAGTCAGCGGTGAATCGTATGAAAGTCAGGATTTGAAATGCTAGAACCCTTTCTTGCAACTTCCACAACTGTCAACAGTTCTTTCAGACCACTCATAACTTGGATTATATGGCCAATGTAAAATGTATACTACCTAGCAGGGAAATACAGTAGAAAAATATGATTCCCAGAAAACAACAAACAATTTATAGGGGAGCTACTTGACCTTACACTTAACTGGAGTTAACAATGTGCAAGCAACTAAATGGATGCAATTTGTAAATCAGGTGCTTATCGATGGTACGTCTTGGGGATTCAGCTATCACTTTGGTGTGTCCGATTTCCCACCGACCTCTTCTTCAGTGGTCTTGTATCATCTGTCCAATCTCAGATTTCTACATCTCTCTCTCTGTCTCATGTATTTTGCTGGGTATTTGCCAACACCACAAGCTCGCTGCATTTTTTCAATTGCTCCACTCTCAGTAACGTATCCAATGGCTGTAAACGGTTGCCCTTCCCATAATACAAGCTACTTTCTCCATCGTCTTTAGTGCCTTTCCTTCCTATTCCTGCCATCCAGTCACATCTTCAACAGCATTTCTATGAGTACGCCCATTCTCTCTTCTCTGGTACAACTCCATCAAATGGTCATTGCTGCGCTCTCCTCTTGGACATAGCTCGTGACTCTGCTGCTAAAGTGAACGCTCTTCCCAACAGCACGCGCTGCCCGCTGCGTAGTCTGGGTGCCAGCCTGCTCAATGTGAAGCCTCTGTCCAAAGAATTTGTGCGACGTCCTTCCAGCAAACACTGCACTAAACCAACTAACAACTTAAATGAGAAAACAGCAAGACTGATCTTCACCGTGAGGTGGCTCAGGTGGGACTGCCAGGGCTGGACATCATCTCATTGCTGCAATCGGTCACTTGAACTAATGTAGAACTGAGGAAATGAAATCAGCCTGAGACCCAGCAAGTACCTACTTGTAAAAGCACTGGAAGTCATATCAGAACTATTATAACTCTCTCTATATTTTGGAGCATGTGCGTCCCATCCTCCTGTCTCCTATGCAGATAACGTATCAACTGAAATAGGATGAGTTACTCAAAACTGACATTGTGGACAGAACAACATCCGTATCACTCTTGCACTGGAAAATAAATATTTCTCAATATTCCTGTTCTTGTCAGTACAAAATAAAAAGGCTATTTTAACATGTTTTATGTAATGATTAATTACTAAGTAGCATTTTAAAAATTCTTATGGTTTGCTCAAGCACCAGGTTTTGGTGGCAGTAATTGCATAGGAAGTAGGTATTCAGAAATATTTACAAAACAGAAAATGTGCATTCTAACTGTATTAAAAAGCTAAAAAATCTACTGTCGCCCCCCAAACCTCAAGATAAATTACAGAGAGTTTCTATGTCAGAAAATGCACCTTTCAACAATTAGCACATTTAGCACTCTTCTAAGACAGAGCATGGGGTTAGGCTGGCTGCAATCTTTCTATACTTCTACAGCTTTCACTGCCCCACTCGTCTTAGTCTCAATTGCCACCCAACGTTTCAAACCTCTGTTTTTCACCAAAGCTAAGCCAAGCCAACAGAGAGACACTTATTGACACCTATGAACGCTTAAATGTTATGTTCTTAAGGAGTCTTGTTCTTACAAAGTTGATCATTTTGTAACTGGCCTGAAGAACTGGTAAAGGAAATAAATTGTGAATAGTGTCATCCACCCGTGACACCGAACTAGTGAAGCTGCATTACAAACATTACAGTCAGAGCTGAAAATAAGAGACTCCTTGAATGCTTGTCAAGGGTTGAAACAGGAAGTGGTGTGGGGTTTTTTTCCTATCATTAGGTGTTGCAAAAAAATTAAGAGACTGCAAGGAAAAAGATGGAAAATAAGAAAAGCCATCCTGGTTCAAGTCTGGAAGTCAGCCCAGCCCACACTTGTTTTGGAAGCAGCAAATAGCAGGTACAGATAGAAAAGTAGAAAAAAGGGGACACGTAGAACAAGCTCTCCTAGTGTACAACCCCGTATTAATGCCTGATACTGAAACAAAATATACACAAGACATTAGATAATTTGAGAAACTGTTCAACAACCGCTTATCCTTTCACACAAATTGCTCTGTCTTGGTTCTGAGGTCAGTGAAAATGGGATGATTTGCTGCTGATGTGCCAGCCATGCAAACAGAAGTCATCGTACAGCGCACCCATTTTTGGGACATTTTTACTTTTCCTGTTTTGTGTCAGAGCCTCCTTGGCTGCATTCTGAAACTGTTGAAAATGCCTGCTCTCTCCCTATTTCACACACTCCCTGGTTCCACAATTTAAAAAAAAAAACCAAAACCCAACAAAAAAAGCCCAACCAAATCTAGTGGCAACCATCACTTTGCTACAGAATAGTTGCAGATGTAGGTATGTTTTTATGTTTATTTGTGCTCCATTCTCATACTCTACAAACCCACCCACCTAAATTTTAACATACATGAAAAGTGCTTTGGGTATGCAGATAAAGCATGCCTATCTGGCTTCATTTGGAACTCCCTTCACTTGGGAAACAGGTGAGGGCAGGGTCCTAGGTGAAACATTGCTTCTGATGAAACGGCAATCAGTGTAAAGTCTGGGATGGTCCCTGGGAGTCGAGGAGAGCTCACCAGCCCAGCAGGCAGAGGGAAGGCCTCTGGATAGCATCTGCCGAATAATCACAGCCCAGCAGCTCTTACGGGAACGGCCAGACAATTCCCCCTTGCCTTTTTTGTCTGTGATGGTTGTATCGCTGGCCTCACAACCTGGGAGACAGACGCGTAGTTTTAGCTAGTCCCTTCAGTTCAGCAGTAGCCAGAGATATCAGCGAGTGCCCTGCAGAAGGGGATTTAACCCAGATACCCTAAGTCAGGCTGAATGCCTGAAGGTGCCAGCTCTGGAGGGAAACCAAGCAACTAGTTCAGACTAGTTTCTTAACTTTCAGATTTCTGAAGTGAGGGGAGGTGAATCCCACCCTTTTTATCTTTCTACGCTGAAAACTGGAAAGGGATACAAACAAAACGTGCTCTGGGAGGGAGGGGTGTGAGTGAAGAGCTGGCTTGGAAGGCACAACACCTGGGTTTTGTTTCTGGCTCTGCCACCGCCTCCTTTCAACAAGCTGCGTTCTCATGGTGCCTAAACATTATGTAAATGGAATAAAGAGAATTGTCCTGTCTGTTTGCATTACAAGGTCTTCACTGTAAGGGTATGTACAACACCTTGGAAGTCCTGAGTCTTACTGTAAGACAAAAAGACACACTTAAGAAAACAATGTCATGACTGGGAATCACAAGGATAGAACACATAAGGAACAAAAGGTGCTTAATGAATAATGACAAAGTCTTGTCCTAAATCAGCAGTTCACAAGCAGCTGGCAAAAGGAGAAGAAATGAAGCCCGTCTCTATTCCACCATTCACCCACGTAAGCTCTGTACACAGCCCAACATTTGCCAGCTGAACGGTAACCCCCACACAGTTCTTTCACGTCCACAATCTCATTTGTAGCTAATAATTTGTTTTTCGTTAAGATCTTTGTTGTCTTGGGCTTCTCTACTCCGTTTCTGAAAAGAAATTATGAGCAAAAAATAGATCAGAACAGTACGTGTGAGAAGGGTACGAATGAGACACCTGACACGGGAAGAACTGAGACAACCCGTTGACCCACAGATGTGCTACAGACAGCAACGGACCATGTGTCTGCTGCACATGTACTTCCACCAGGTAACCGTGATTTAAAAAGTCTTGTGAAACCAGAGATTTCTGCCTGTAAAAGCAGTTGTAGTGGGCAAATGGTTTAAATTAAAGAGTGAGCCAATCCAAATTTCTCTTTGAGAAAAAGGAAAGGGATGAAACCCAGCTATCTGAGAGCAGCATTTGGGATTACTGGACTCAAAACAAAGCACTTGCAGGTGTCTGAGTGAAGGATATTATGCACTGTGCCGATTTATCATACCGCATGAATTACAGGGATGTGGCTCAGACACTTCTTGAGCCATCTCAAGTTTAACTGGGCTGGGCCCATCCCTTTTATCTTCTGAACAAACTCTAGCTTGGAGTTTCATTCCTTACTAGACATGACTTACACCCTGTGGAAAAAAGGACGGATCCTGTCTGTTCCATTCGAGCTTGCTCATAACCGTAATTTTAGTCAACCGGATGCCTCTGGCTGTGCTGGGATAGAGCCTGGTTCTGGAACCAGGTGTGGGAAGGAAGGAGTATGAGTAAAAAAAGGGATTAGAAATATGGAAAGAGAGGAGGATTCAAGGCATAAGTTCAGCCTCCATGAATCACGGCATGGAGAAAGGGAGGACACACACATTCCCTAAAAAGAAACTTGATGTGGTAGGTAACCTAAGATTTCAGTAACATAGTCATATTTGGCCATTTTATTAGGATCAGTGTTTCCCAAACAAATTTTCCACCTTCGGAAAACACATGCCTCTTTTCAACACCAGCCAAATGGGTGGCGGTGACTGCTGTGCCACTCCTTTCAGGGACAACCGGCAGCGCCAAAGGTTTCGATCTCTTATTGTCTCAGCTGCTGCAGACCAAATTGTCCAGTCGATAATGATGTATACAGTTTTTCTAACTACTCCTGTTCCCCAGCACAGCTTGGGATCTCAATGCCAGGCTGTTTGTTTGTTTGTTATTCTTCCCTATTCCCACCTAAGCCCTACCCAAGGCTGCCTTTTTCCTGTTGTTTCAGTTCAGGCTCTTTGACCATACCCTCAGCTAGAGATTCTGGTACTGCACAGATGAGAGCAGCATTCTGATTTTGGAGTTTTATTGCATCTGAAGGGATAAAAGGAAAACCAGCAAACACCCACTTCTGTCAACAGCCTCAATGATAGGAAAAGCACTACACAAAAACACAACGCACGTTGAGGAAACTCCTGTTCTCCCTTGTCGTTCTGCTGACTCTAACTATACTTCAAGCAAACACTTAGTGGGGCAACCCAAAGATAATGCAACTTTCCACTTTTCTCCTGTACCTTTGGCCTACACCTCTATTTGTGTACAAACCACTGTACTTTCCACATTTTGCTTGTCTTGATCTCCACACTGCTACTGAACCGATGTCTGATGACCTCTGGTTACCCTCCACTGAGTCATCACCATGTTCTCCGGGCTGCTCAGAAACTGGGTGGGATATTGTTTAAGTTGGAACTAAATAACACAAACATTATGTATAGAGAAATTGGGCTACATCCATTTCTGCTTCTCCTCTGGCTTTTCACAGGAGCTCAATAGTTAATTTTTATAGCCAGCACGAATTCTGTCCGGGGTTTCCAAGACCCAGGACCAACAGTAACATGTTCTCCATGTCCGATATGTAGAGCACAAAGGTTTATTACAGCCCATCGCTGGAGAATGTAACATTTTAGCTCTAACTTCCCAGGTTTGCTCTTCAGTAAGTCAGTCAAAAAGCCAATCTGCGTGGGAGTTTGCACTGAATTCAAAACGCGGGGGCCTCAGACTTTTGGAGTAACCCAGTGGGAACAAGCCAGTGCTGGCATGAAAGTCACCATCCAGCCTGCTACTTAATGGATTACATGTTTGTTTTCTTTAGTTACTTTATTAAAGAGGAAAAAGATTTTGGGCGCAATTTTGTGTTAGTCAGTGATACTCACTATTCTCTTGTCATCAATTCCTTTTTCCATGCTGTTGCTACTTTAAAACAGTGAAGAAGAATGGTTTGTAGATTTATCTTCACTCATAAGCTAACATCTTAGTTTGGTTCTTTCCAGGGAAAATTATATCCAGGGACCATATCCCTGATATCTTTCATGTATTGGCTTGTTAGAGACAGAGTTTATATTTTGATTTGTCTCTAACAAACCTGGAGCTGAAACCAATGGCTTTAACAAAGGCTGTGTCCTTCAAAGGTGATGTCTCTCCTGGTAAACCGGCAGTGCTAGGGCACGTGCTTGGCCAGAGCCTGCACTGTTGAGCTGTTAGCGGGGACCACAAGGTACTCCTGGTCAAGCAGAGCCGGTGTGCAGCAAGAAGAGAGTCACGGTGAGCAAACCCTTCACAAAAAGATGATTGTTAAAATCTGTTTCAATTTTCTCCTCTGATGCTAATTAGCTCTCTGCAGATTTGGAAAGCTGTTGCTACAAGTTTTGTGGAACTTCTTAAAGATAAGAATGAAGATGTGGGTGGAGATTGCTTGCTGCTTATACCAAGACTAAAACATTTTGAAATCAAACTGGCAACCACTAGCAAACATTAAAACCCAAGAAAGAGGAATTCCCTGAGTTAAAGCAACTGGGAGCAGAAACTGCAGTGATGCTCACCTTCGCAATGGCTTTGCTTAGTTATGAAAAGTTTGACTTTTCAGCAAGAAGGAGTTTCAAGATTTCAGTTTCAGAGACAGCAAAGTGAACTTCCAGAGTTAAATCATCATCGTCGCACATGCAGAATAATGTGACTTGCATTATTCAGTTTATTTTTAGAATAAAAAGCTATTTTCCTGGTTCAATCTTAGTAAAGCCACTGAGAAATTCTGCTTTTCCTGTGGAGTGCACAAAATCCTTATGGTAAACCTAAATATTCCTGTTATCTCCATAACTTAATGAAGCCAAGATTTCACCCACCAGTTCTGCAGAAAGTACGGTTCAGGTTGGGCAATGCTCTTTTCTGTAGATTGGAATATTTAAATACTCCTATCTTTTATCTCCTGAAGGACAAAGAAGCCAAATACTAAATAAGTAACACCAGTAAATACTTTTCTGAATGCTTTTAATACTGCTGTTGAGAAGGGGAAGGTGTTGGGCACGTTTAGCAACAGTAAGGAAAGAAACAAACCTTTGCCTAAAGAATAATTTTCTATACTGTGACCAATTAGAATGACATGGCAATATTGGGACAGATGCCTCAAAATCCCCGGCCCTGTCTATGGGATCTAAACATCAGAAGCCAAGTGCAGTCACTCCTAGATGCGCAACAGCAGTTCCACCTCGTAGACAGTGTTTGTCTATTGAGACTACCTGCTAGAAATTCATCACAATATTTAGACTGGATTCTAAAACACAATTGAAATTCCCACAAAATACTGTATTACCTAGAATAACACTCCTTGTGCCAGTCAAAAAAGAACCACACATTATAAATATGTATTATTCGGATCACCTAGCAGCGCCGTTTAAGTACAAATACAGGGGAGCTCCGTTAAGGAAAAACAAGGTTATATTCTGCTTTGGGAGGATCAATCCGTAGCAAGTATCCTGAGGTGGCTTTTTTTATCTCAATGTTTTTCCACTCATTATTTCCTTCTCTTTGAATGAAACAGAGTTGACAAATTGGGCTGCTCATATCCAAACCACATGCTGCTTGACTTCATGGCACTTGTGGTTTTAGGGGATTCATTGTTTGCAAAGAGAATATCTTTTGCCGGGAAGATCAGACTTCTGATGCAATCTCATGAAACCCACAAACCACCTCCCTGTTCAAAACTTCAGAGTTGGGGTATTTTTCCTCTTTCTGCTGAATTCTTGGCAAATGTTTCAGATCACAGGCCATGACTAGAATCCTGAAGAAATCTGAAAAATTTGTTTGGCAAAACCTCTGGAGATTGTTCTGCTTAATCTGCAGAATGCTCGTTTCAGATCCTTCACTACTGTGGAAAATGGCTTTCCTCTTAATTGATGTCCCCACCCCGCTCACCAGGGATACGTTTGTGAGGAATGAAAATAGATGTGTGCCTGGAATATCTGAGGACTCCAAGAATAATTCTTACCACCTGTATCAAGTACATTCCTCTTCAGATCATTTAAAAGTCAAAGAGGCACCTAATTCCCTTTCCAACATGCCAAACTGAGATTAAAATTCAACAAGTTTTGTATTCTCCAAAAGTGTTGGTTGTCGCTGCTCAGTAATGACCAAGCTCCACCTTGGTGTATGTGGGCTGAGACCCCACCGCTTGCAAAGGATGCCCCCCTTGTTCACCCAAGCAATCAAAGCGGTCCTTATGTCAAGGTAACAGATATGGGACAACTTTAGATCCCAAAATTGTGTACCATACCCTAAAGCATCCCTGGTCTTTAGATGGCAGTTAACTTCTGAATGTAAATCTGACATATAGAACAGAGTTTTGCTTTCAACTGGTGCCTTTAATCAGCAGTCAGCAGTGCACAGACAGACAAAAGCAGTGATTTTCACACCATCATCTGTGTCCTGAAGGAAAACGAGGCACTGTTCACAGACATTTCTGGGGAAAGGTTGCAGACACTGGTGAGTGCACCCATCTAGGGACATTTCTTTATGAATTTATTTATTTTCTCTGCATAAAAAAGGTGGTTATATTTTGATTCTCTTTTGCTATTCTAGTATTGAAGGAGCTCATTTCTCTAGTCAGGTAGAAGAAACGAATCCAGTATTGTTTAAGAAACCAGTCGCATGCAATAGATAATAAATAACAAATGCCAGAGCGCAGCCTTAATGAGCAACTGCTAGCATGGAGGGCATTTGCATCCACTCTCATGATAAATGTCACTACAGTAGTAAAATGAAAATCTGTTCACAAATTATTTGCTACACAGAAACCAGAAATGATAAATTTGCATCTATAGCATTTTAAGAAATAACTTGACACTATGTAAAACCTCCCAAAGCCCCTGTTCTCTCCGCCAAAATTTCAATTTCCCAAGCCCTACCTGACGTGTACTGTAATAAACAGCATCGGAGTGTGGGTTAAGTGATCAAAACCAGAATAATGGCATGTGAGAAAAAGCTCCTTCACAGCATGGCATTGTTCCAAAACTACATATGGAAATTAATATCCTAATTAATAAGGGTTCATGAAGCACAAAATATTAAGGGCAGACAGAAATAGCTGGAGTGCTTCTATGTCACGACACACTCGGGGCACACAGATTGGCAAAGATGTCTTAGATGTACAAAAATATCTGGAAATTTTTCCAGTCTTTCCAGTCCAACCCTCTGTGTGAGGATTATATGCAAGTGTCTCACAGCACTCAAAGCCAATTTACAACGACGTGATAAACCAACTACCAAATCCGCTCTGTCTCTCCATCTCCAGCATTCTTAGACGCTGAGGAAGCAAAGAAACTAAAGGGAAATAAACTGATAAACATGCCAAAAATTTTTTTGAGGGCTCATAATTCAGATCTAGTGAAAAAATTCTTTTTCATCCCTGTTTTCTAGTTTCCACCAAGAGGTACAACACCCAATGGGTTTGAACAAAGCCAGTTGTGTAACTCCTGAGCTGGGCACATGCTGCCCTTCCACTGGGAACCCACCAAACAGGTCACCGGAGATTTCAGTTTCTGATGTACCCCCGTTCCGGCTGGTTTTCCACCTAAAAGGAACAATGCCAATTTTTACTACAGGAAGATTTAGCCCAGACAACTCCAAAATGACAGATATAGCCAGATTGTTTGGGGTTTTGTTTGTTTGTTTTGGTGTTGAATTTATGACTGACCATGGAAAATGTTAATCCTGAAATACTTTGAGAAAGCTATAGTTATAATAAATTCGATGGCTGCTCCCAATAGTTAAACCAAAGAACCAGAACTATCCTTCAACAGCGGCTCTGGTATCCACCCAATAAAAATTGTATTAGACAAGCCAAAATCATGACTAACAAGAGGCTAAATTCACAAACGTCATATATACAAATATTAATCCCATGGCACGATCTGTCTTCCAAATTAAGATGTGCTTCGACAAAGCCCCTCGGGGCAGGAAGGTTTTGGAGCAGTTGCCCACTCAAGCTTTCCACCCAGCACTTCAACCACTGCAAAGACGACACGTGACCATGTGTGGGGAAAGCGTGAGGTACAATGACCGCAACCCACTATTTTTAAAATCTCTGTGAGGGAAGAAGAGCTGTGAATAGCAAAAATACGTTAGCCAATAGTACGGCAAAGGAATGGGAACTGTAATCAAACAGTGGTGTTTGAATCGTTGGCACCAAACCTGAATGAAGGAAACGTCCTTAGAAGATGGGCAGGAAAGCTGAAGTCAGAAACGCTAAGCTCTGCAGTCACTGACTCCCTCTGAGCTCGAGCGTGAAACTATCAACTCCACGTCTTGGTCTTCAAGAGTTACATGAGACTGGAACAGTATCTCACAAGATCTGTAAGGCAGGCAAGCATCAAAATGTAGATTTTTTGCCATGCTGATGATGCCAGCTCTGGACAAGCTGGATTAGTGCTACTTTCTCTCCTGCTCAGTAGGTTAAATGCGCCAGGCTCATGAAAGGAGTTACTAACCTCGCAGAACTTGGTGCCCATAGCTGACACTAACCAAGTCTCATTTTGTTTACACAACTTTCTAGGAAGTTTAGCTACTTCCTGGACAGATCCCACAACAAAGATTTTATTAAGCCTCTTTTCATGCCAACTGCTTCATGCTCATTATTCATTCATCAGTCTTGAGATCTCTATAGCATGTCCTACATCACCAGTGTCCTCACTTTCCCAAATCTGAACGTGTCTCCTGTGAGATGACAGGAATTTGTGGGTAGCTGAGTGTCTCCCCTCTCTCTCAGAGCCCTTCAGAAGAAAAGGGTGATAAAAGTTTGCATTTCAAGAAGACACTGAACATATTTATGGAAGAGAAAAACCCATGGAGGACTAGTGCATATGCAGAAACCATGTGAAGTCCAGCAGGAGACTGCAGCTGGAACTTGGAAGAGCACAGGAGGAAGCCATGTGTACACTCACCCTGTCTCGACGCTCCCCTTCAGGCCTTCCTAATGGCCAACTTTGGAGAAAGGACCTTTGGTCTGATGTAGAATGGGCAGAAAGAACATGTTCTTATGTAGCTAGGCTTCTTCCTACGCTACTTAAGATAGCTTGGCTATGCACAGGCCGTAGTCATTAACCTGCCAACCATCCTTATTTGATGGATGAGGTACGGCAGCCATCAAGTCACCAAGAAATGCTACCAACAGGCTTCCCAGAGGAGAGAATGGGGAGCTGTTGGGAGATACAGGGCAGGAGAGCATGGAGCCCCTGGGTGCCAACCAGCTGATGGTCCGTGCTGGTGCCTGAGCCCACCTTGCCTACGGATGGGCCCTGGACCGTGGCCAGGCTATCTGTAGAGTTTTAGCTGACAGATCCATCCAACTGAAGCAAAGTGGCGATGATGTAAAAATAGAAAGGCAAAGCAAAATAGAAAAAAAATGTCAAATACAGCTATAAACAAAGCAAGCAGCTGCTGCAATAAAGCGTGTCAGATTATATTGCCTCTACTCCAGGACTCCTATTTTCTTTTTAAAACTGCTGGTTTTCAGAAAACAGTTTTTAAAAGTTTACTGAGCTCACATAATATCACGCTGTAAAATGTCCTGTTCACCTAAAGCAGTCTTGTAATATTATTTTATGCTGGAAGAAAAGCTGGCTTAAACTTTAAACCTCTGGAAAACTTGACACATGTCATCACAATACATTGTGCGCTGGATACTTGAGCTAGTGATGGGTAAACTGCAGAAGATTGAAGCTTATCTGATGTTTTAACTCCAGAAATCAGGCTAAAACCACGCGAGTGTCAGGTTAATGAGATTTCTGGCACCTCCTGCTTCTGGGGGGTTACAGCCCTTCCTGGGGTCTCTGGTCTTGGTTTCAGGAACGATGCCGAAAAGGGATCTCAAATGCATGTCTATCTAACGGTACCTTACCAACCGACACCAAAAGCTTGGACAGAACGCTCTATGACTTGATCAAGCCCGCTTGCTACCCACAAGAATAGTGCAATGAAAATCACCTACAGAATACTTTAAACACATCAGAGAGCTCTGACAAAATATATGGGAGGTGAAATCAGAAGAAAGTGATTTTAGTATTTCTGTCACCAAATGTAAGCCTTAGTATTAAAGTGCAAATTCTAATCATTACATAAATGATAATTTGGAGAGAGGCTCTTTACAGCATTCCGTGAAGACAGACCCAGGACGGACTTCAGAGAAGACTGAATTTATATCCTAAATAATTCCACAGCAAAACTGTGATCATTGCCGATACATTATGGACTTGCTACAGCACAAGCAAGTATGGGCACAGGAATAAATCATGAGGTTCTACACATCGGTACTACTCCAGTTCAGCTGCACTTTCTTATTTCAGCTGAGAGTACGGCGTATTGGTCCCAGCAGAGAGACACTGAATACACCCACCGAGGAGCTCCCCCTGCGAACCCTGGTTCAATACTTTTCAGCCAAGGAGAACCTGTATTTAAGGCTCATGGTGTGATTACTGTGTCCAGCAAAAATTTCCCAGTAATAATAAAACCAATATATTAAACTAATAGAATACTAATACTAATAATAATGTAGAACAATGATAATAAGAATGATGTAGAAAGTATTTAGAATCAGAGCATCATGCTAATTATTGAATAAAGCTTGGCTAAAACAGCTTTTAGGATGAAGGAATTTAATAAAACTTTTCCAAACCTGACTGTAAGATCAGTTCAGATTTTTCAGGCTTAAACTGAATTAAGGGGGATGGGAGATTGGTTTAAACCTAAACCAGTTTCTTCATTTCCTTCCCAGTATGAGTTCTGCAAAATGGTTCTTCACTTGGGAATGCTACCCTGGATGCACCAAGTGCTTCATGGCATTTAAACTTGTGTACGTGGCTGGGTATTGCTATGGACATAACTGAGTTTCATGCTAGCTATTACAGTGTCAAGCCAAATTCAAATACTTTCATTCATTGTCCACAGACCAATGTACAAAGACTCTTAAATAATGCCTGGAACTCTGGAACTTCATACATATGAAATGCTGTAATGTGTTTGTGTTTGAAAGACATTTTCCTTCTTCTAGAGCTCAAAACTGGCCAGACCTGGGCCCAGTTGAGTCAAATTTCCTGACCCACTCACCCCTAATTATTCTGATGGCCCCCCAGTACAGCAGACTGCAGCATTTTTGTAAGCAAAGGTGCTTAGCAGACTCTTTCAGACTTCTTACTCTGAAGCTGCAAATTTTTTTGCTTCAGTGTTAAAACTCAACAGGTCCAACATTCGTGGATCAAAATTTCAGATAAAGTCAGTGTAGCAGGCAGAGCTCAAAGATTTTACCAGCTTCTGAGAGCAGAGCAGGAGACAGCAACTGTGGGGGGATAGAGGTGCAATCTTCATGGCAAAAGGGCCCAATTTTCTTCTTCTCCAACAATTTAATAAACACTAATAGTAAGCCTTATGCCAGACAAAATCTCAGAGAAAACAACTTGTTTTAATAGATTATGAAAAATGTTAGCAATTCAGTTGCTTTTAATTTTTTGGTTGGACATTTCTTGCTGCTAAGGAAGTTGTTTCTGTGTTTTCCAACTGATCAGTGCGAGGTATCTCAAAACAGATTGAGGATGAGATGCAACATTTGTTTTCTGTCTGTTAAGGAACAAAAAATTTTTTTGTTCAAACAAAAAATCTTTTGTTCCTGTAATTTTTTTTGTGTGTGTTTAAAAATAAGTATTTCTTGCTGCTTAAAATCAAAAGGTATTCTAAACTTACGTGGAGAAATTTTTCTCCCCTCCTATCCTGTCCCATGGAGAAGATGGCATTTAATAAGAATAGTCAAGAGCTGGAGGGAGGGTGGGCATGGAGGCACGGAAGAAATGAAATGGGGAAAAAGCAATCTTTCCAAGACTTCTGAAGTGCTCCGCTTCCTACATTTCATTCTCTCATGTTCCCTCTCCTCTTCCTAAGCATCTCTGTTCCCATGTTCACTTGTTTACTTAATGTGCCACCACTCAGATCGTGCATTTATTCACTCAGAATGAAACAGGCTGTCATTCCTCCTCGTGAAGGATGCTAGTGAGAGGGGAAATGGTGATACAGAGCAAGCGATACGGCTATGGTGCTCGAAACTGTGTTTCTACCATCATGACGCTTGCCAGCTCTATCAATATATGTTTAAATATCATCGTGTATTAGTACGGACATATGACACGAGACACAAAAATCTCTTCCTGAAATATCTTAAGGTCTAGCCTTTCATAAAAAGCTCCAGGTGACAGAACCTGCTCAGGCTGGAGTTCCCTTCCCCTGGACGCAGCCCCTGGAGACCTGGCACACCTTCTAGGACACTGGTCCACATCCTTCCCAGCTGGAAGACAGTTCTGTTGTTTTTTTAATTTGTTTGTTTTTTTTTTTTAATTTGTTTCTGGGGGCTGCGTAAAACTGCCAGAGGAGACATAGAAAGCAGCTAGTGAGGAAGAAAGAAAGAAACACTGGCAGCAGCATGTGAACATTGTGCAAGAGCATCTATAGTTGGAGATGGTTTGTAGCACAGACACCAAGCACCCCGTAAAATGTTTCAGATCTCCCGAGCACAGCTCCAATAGGCTTTGAAGTGTTGACATCACATAAAATAAAATGCATTGCAGTCCAAATTATCGCATTGGTTTTTCCCCCTCTCCCCACTTTGATGGCTTCTACAAAGCATTTTATATGGTTGAATAAATTTGAGTAACTCTTTACAAGTAAATCAAACCAAAATGGTTTTAAAAAAAAAATATTGGATGCTTGCTACTAGCCTCCTTTGAAAAAATAAAGTGTGTTTCCAAATACGCTGCGTACAAGATGGTGTGATGCAGCCTGATTGGTAAACAGCAATGAAGATGAATACCTCTCAAATGCACTGTGATTTTTCATCCTCAGACAATCACTGCTTCCCAAATTAATGACCAGTTTGTTGATTAATTGACAGCCTCTATCTAAAAATCAATTGTCTTTCCTCTCACTGACGTTCTGCCTTTTTGTGCAAGTGGCTGCGTGAGGTTCGCAAAAATAAAATTTGCAAATTAAGATTAATTTATAACGATCCTTGGCCAGATCTCCCTCTATGTTGCAGCAGATGGACTTTTGTGTGAAATATTTTTCCTTAGTTGCTATAGAAACATGCCAACATATTTCTGCTTAAGTGATTTGCTGGAGAGCTGTTTGTTGTGTTGCCCAGCGCTGACAGGAGTGAATCATTTTTAGTCTTCAGTCAAGGCTGATTAAAACCTGGTCTCTGGGTGTCTTACCGCTGCTAACTGCTACTTACAGGAGGGACACACTGTTAAAGCCATTATGTCTGGGACATTTGAAGCATGCCTTGAAGTAAACCAGGCAGGTGGAAGGTTAAGGTTACAAAAATGACTAAAAGCAGAGAAAAACCCAAGGCTTACACACAACTGTATATAAAGAAAAGGCAGAGAAGTTATGATGACCTTTAAAAAAAGGATTTATAAGATAATTGGTTCTAGAAGCCAATTATGATGGAAACAAGCCCCAAATGGTATTTATTATGCAAAAGGAGAGGTCATGTGCCTTTTCAAAAGGCATTGTTTGAGGGAATGAACCAAGTTCACCCATGTCAGGTGCTGGCAGGGACCCTGCCCGCAGCAAACGGCAGCGGCTCTGGTCCAACGCAAGTCCCACATCACAAACACAGCTCAGGGGAATCCCACCAGTGACGTGTTTTCAGTTACATCTGTGCTGAAATCCTTTGCTGTTCAGACTACCCCAAACTTAACCTCAACAGCGTCAAGCTGAAGATGCAGGAGGCAGACGGCTCGAGCTATCTGTGCCCATGCTGCTTGGAGGGTCGGAGCAAGACCCTCTACGTATCCGAGTTTCCCTGCCTGATGAGCCAGTCCCAGCCACAGCGGCAGCAGCCGTGTCTAAGCCACGCAGCAGTTGGGCTTTCTGGTACGCTGCCTTGTCCCTAAGCACCAGCCACGGCACGCCATGCGCCTGTCCCCAAACCTGGGAGCTGGGAAGCTAAGGGAGAGCCAACGTGCAGCTAATGTGAATGCTCAAAGCCTTTGACTTTCTATGAATCTGTGTGCCAGGGTAAGCTGGCAGAACAGATACAGCCTCAGAAACTAAATTACAAAGCTTTGCTAGGGAGCTGACAAGCCCCCCCATTTCTAAGGAGCTGGTACCGAAGACCATTTCACCCGTTCTTCCATCCTCCTGCTCTGTGCCTCAGTTCTTCCACGTGTAAAACTCAGCAGAAGACACTGACCACACGCCGATGCTGTGGGATCTACCGACTAAAGTTTTCTGTAAGAAGCAGATCTAATTACACAGCGACTGGAGGCGCACAGCATTTCGGGAAGCTGCACGAGAAGAAGCAAACCCTGAGATCAGACTGAGGAAGCAATTCCCAATTCCCTCAGAAGCAGAACTGCAGATACGTCCATGTAATTAAATCACTTGTTAAACCTAGAGATAAATTTCTCTGTTTTGGAAACAATATAGTGTAATTGAATGTTAAAAAGTATGTTTCTTAATAAACTTTGATCCAGAGCTAGCTGCCAAGCCTCCCTCCTTTTGTTGGTTAGCCTGAGAGAGATCTGCTGTTCAGTATTAGCACTTGAGCCTGACACTGGTGAGCCTTCAGAGGTGTTTATAACAGGCTCTTTAACTGGCATCTTCTCTCCATTTTAACATTTTCCTCATTTCTGTCCCTATTTTTGAAGTACACTCCCACAGTGGCAGCTCTCCAACTCCTCTTACCTCCAAGTGAAGAGCAGGCTACCAGCTACCTTTATAGTTAAAGCCAATTTTTCTGCTTGGCCAGCTTGCAGGGGATCTTAGTCCATGGAATAGTTGATTCTCTGCCCGTGGCAAGCATATGAGCTATCCCTCCAAGAAGTATAACCTCTGCTGTCCCTCACTGAGATGCCTAGGAGGCCTGAAGGGCCAAAAGGCTCTCTGGGTATGTCTGATGTTATTTCAGGATGCCCAAAGCTGTACAATTTAAACATAATTTGCAGGAGACGGAGGACCAGGGAAGATGACCTAGAAAGTAGTTTGGTTCTTGGTCCCATGCGCGTAAGCCTCGAGTAAGCCCATGAAGTTATTCAGTACGTACTCCAGAAACATAAGCAGAAGAAGCAAGCACTACGGTAATCCAGGTTCCTGTGCTGCCCTGCTTGGAGCCCTCAATGAGTTACTCAGATTTTCATCATCTGGTGCCCCCATGTCTCCCAGCACACGCAAACTCAACCCTCCACGCTCTGTGCTAATGACTGAAGTATATTTTTCTACACTGAGACACAAGAATCTGGCACTAGAATACAATCTCTTATAAATAAATGACTGGATGTGCCCATCACTGCCTTGCTGAGACCGCACGTCTAGAAGAGGATATATTCCTGTTAGCAATAACTTCACCTCACTTCAGAGTCTGTACAATAATAGCAGGGCTTCAAACTTGGGGATTCAAGTTCCCTTTGTCTGGGGGAAGAGGCAAGTTTTGGGACATTTCACATGTATTAAATCTATTCTCCAGGTATTTCTGAAATAGTAAGAGTAAAGAAGTCAAAATTCCCTTCCAGCCATCATATGATCTCCGCAGTTGTGGAGCATGAACTTTTCTGGAGGCTCCAATACTGGAAACTGTTATGCCTGTTGATTTGGACAGGTAGATAGTACTATTGAATTCAGTTAGACATCTTGCAGATTGATGGAAAGCACTGCTCTGCTTTCTTTAGCATTGGGCATTAGTTTGGAAGTATCTTTCAAGATTGTTTTTTTTTAAAGTTGGCCGAACGTCCTATTTGTGAAAAGAAATGAAGCTTCAAATGTTCTTCCTCATCAAAGACTCCCTCTCTGTTAGAGATGGGGACTAGGCAGACCCTGGGGCTGATCCAGAGTGGGATTCTCATGCTCCTGGATTCTTAGGTTTGCTACAAATCAATGTGTCTCTTCCATGAGTTTCAGGGAGCGCTTGCATTAATAAAAGCGTAGTTCTGTTTTCGTGTTATTTGCCTTTTGGCACTGATGTGGACACAGATGACTAAAGACAGATAAGGGGTGGGTACAAAGCAACAGGCTCCAAACTTCCTATGTATTTAATAGTAGATCATTTGGAAGGGTTGTAATGCTCCTGTCACAGAACACAAAGCAAGGAATAGGTCTCATTTAAATTACCACAGGATTCAGCTTGCTTTTAAAGGCTCTGCTTGTTTCCTACTGAGGAAGACAGAAAATGCCAAAGAGAAAAATTTGTTGAAAGCTCTGAGGTTTCCCCTTGGCCACAGGTGATAGTAGATCTTGTCAAGTCAAGTTCTTCTTGATCTTTTTAACTTGTGCTGCTGGGCTTTATCTACCATAGCTGCAGGGTGTCATGAACTTCCAGGAAAGTACTAACAATTTACATCTCCAGTCCCTAGGCATATTACCTGTTCCTAGCCAATTCTATGAGAAAGGCAAAATGGTTTCCCATCTCCTTCATCCTTGCTCCTGCCAGTTCCTCCCCGATTCTCCAAAACCCCAAAACCAAACCAAACAAAAAAATCCCTGACTTATCAGACCTACAACATCGTGAAAACGCATCACCTACAGTCCAGTTACCAGGTGGAAGAGGAAGGCACTCACCTACACTAGAAGATGCAATATCCCAAGCAATTGTTTCAGTTCTGGTAAGTCTGCAAGGAGAAGGAGCTCTTTTCCATTATCCCAAAGTCTTCTGCCCACTCTCTGCAGGCTCCTCCTCATTACATTTCTGTGGAAGTCATCCACCCTCCTGAAATGCCTTTTCACTGCCAAGAGGAATGCCACCTCTTTCGACACAAGGTCTCTGCGAAGCAGTGATGACTGTCTCTCATCCAGGAATATTTTTGATGTAGGCAAATAGGAAGCATGCTTCTAGGCTGACTCGACTTTTTTCCACGAACACACAAGTCAGAATTTTTCAAGACAAGAGAATACCATCTCTTTCCATGTTTGTGCCTATCACGGTAACATTTAGCTGTGAAAATGGCAGTAGAAATTTAATTTGAGAGAAAGCCATAAACAAGAATGACCTTATCCAAGGCAGAATCACATAAGTTTTGACATGTTTTGGAGGTAACTTCGTGACTTTTTACACCTGCGAGTTCCTGAAGGGTCAGTGGTGGGTGGGGGAACGCTGTGCCACCACAACACAGCCCACCAGAGAAGTCTCCCTAGTTTATGTATCAGATGTTCACAGTGACCAGCAGAAGGGAATCCTCAGTTTGACTGGGGTGGGAGGCTCTGCTACAAGTACAAATACGAATAGTTATAGTTTTCAGGATGAGAGTGATGAAGAGGAACAGTGCAAGAGGGGTATGGGAGCTCGGCAGAAGAGACCCTGGGTTGTAACTATCTGAACTGTGAACTGCCTGCAGAGCCAGTGCGACCTGCCTCCAGACGGGCACAGACGGTGTTGCGATGCTTTTATCCTATCTACTAGGACCCACTCTGCGTGGAACAGCACCGACACATTCTGCACTGCAGAATAATACCAAACCCCTGCAACTGCAGGGCTGCTCTGCCCAGGGGTTTCAGTAAGCCTCTTGGAAGCAGAACCGGTAATGAAATGCATGTAACAGAGTAAAAAGATAATTTAAAAATTGCTGTGGAAAATAGATGATCCTCTTAAAAATGCCAGCTTGCTCAGAGTCAAGCAAGCCATCAAATGTGCTACCACATGTCGAAGCTCCATGTTGGCAGGTAGACTATTAGAAAAAAAATGTAGTGCTGCAGTGACAACGGCCCAGGTATGTCACAACCTGGGAAAGGAAGGAAAGCCAGCTACCCATCTGCAGAGCTGGCAGCTTCTCTCCGTTCCTCCTCACGGCATGCTGCGAGACAGATGTGCAGATTGGTGTTTTTGCAATCGAGCAGTGCGTGGCACTTAGCCATGTCTCTCCAACTAATTTTGATGCATTTAGACACAGGTTGCCACTACATTTCACATATGTCACCAAACTGAACATCTGACAATCATGGCAAGAACTGCAAATATTAGTTACTCCCCCTTCCCCCTCCTTTCCCCCAGTTTACAAATTCATTTTGATTGCGCTTATGCTTCTATTGGGTTTACTTTTATAATCACTCAAATGCTTATTAAAAGCGTGTTTTAGTTTCATGCACTACTATTCACATGAAAAATGCTACATGAGATGCAACACCAGGTTTCACAAAACCTACCAGCAGACTCTGACACAAACAACCCAGACAGGGATTTATCCAGAGCTCTCCCAACAAGAACCATGTACATACATGCAATTACATTGTGTGAAAGCAAAACCCACAAAATTTATTTTAAGCTTTGCTCCAGCCAACACACCTTATGTTATTAGCCTCATTTTCCTGGATCCCTCTGGGGAAGATAGCTTACTTCTTTCCCAGTGCCTTCTTCCAGTTCTCTTGGTTATAAAAATTATGCTTTATCCAGCCTGGGAGCAATGACCCATCATTTGCATTAATCACACCTAACCAACGTATGTGAAATTTCAAATGCAGCATGAATGCAAGCAGCTATCCTCTCAGAAAAATATCTCCCAATGAGATATATAAAACGTGCTTTTATTCATCACGTGCTTGTACAGCGTTAGCAGAATAGGCCCCACTGGGTTATAAAAGGGATATTGGGGCAGTCTCTGCACCAGGGTATGCAGACAAGGCCATCAGCGTTGCTGTAGATTCTATAGGTGACCCTCTCCTTCTGAATATGGACTGAGTAATTGTTCCCAGCCTGGCAAGCGAAGCCTATGCTCCTGGTGATGGTTAGGGAAAAAAAGTCAGCACCTGATCAGTTGTGGTAATGAAGAACACCTGTGACAACAAAATCTGAAGAGTTTTACTGAGTATCTTGGCTGAAGTTTTGTCTTCGGTACCTTGGGCAACTGTACAATGTTCAGCTGTATCCTCGTGGCGGTCCCGTTCCAGATGTAATCCTTCCCAGACCAAGCTGCTGGGAACCACTTCTGTGTCAAGCTAAAAGGTGGTGTTCCTGCTTTTATATTTTTACAACCTAACGTGACCTGCCGTTCAGGTAGACGCACATTTGAACCATTTCTGCTCCAACTGGCTGGAGAGCGATCGCAGTGCAGCGGGTATGACACAGGCTTCGGTGCAAGACAGACCAACGCAAAGTAGGACCCGGTGGCTGAATCTCTGGTGCAGGTGTGCTTCTGGAGAGACGCAAAATCATTTTACTAGAGACAGCTCAATGGCATCTGTAATGCTGCACCTGCACTTTTGCACAGAAATGTCCTCCAGTGAAGAATAATCTTGAGACAGAATGTAGTTTGCAAAGTGTTTGGATTTACTTCGGGTTGAAAAGTTTTGCATTAGTAAGAGCCATTAATTCATGTTTAACAACAAAAGGAAACAGAAAATACTCCTTTCCCCCTCTTGTGCTTCCAGTTGCCCCCATTCCATTCCTTTAACTTCCGTAACTCCTTGACCATTGCTGCTAGGAGATGAAAATTGAGACACTGAGCATATATTCTCCATATGCTTTTGGTGTCTCAGCGTATCCAGTGCTTCACACAGGACAGCTTGGGTCCAACAGCACATCCTGCTACGTGCTCAACCCTCCAAAGTTCAGTCACAACAAACCTTTAGAAATATGAACATCTTAGCAATTAATTTTCCTATTTTTAAACTAAGACAATACTATCCTATTGCAGGAACCATGTTTAAAAACATAATGTAGCTTGAGACCGTTGCCCACTGGAATGTACAAATACCCACTGAAGAACTCAGACTGAGATGAGGGTACTTGTAAAAGGTTCAAGAAAAAAGCAAGTAAAGAAAAAGCCCTCTTTTGGAGGTAAATTGAGTGAGCTGATGGTGGTGCTCTCTCTAGAAAGAGAACAAAAATCACATAAAGGAGGATAGTGTCAACTCCCTCGTATCCAATGGGCCTCAACTCCATCCTGAAGAACCAGCTCTGTGGATAAGACTGGTCTCTCCATGCTAGCCAAGTTTTTCTATATGACAGTAGTTAATGTTCGGTCGCCACTAGTGTGCTAGAACATAGCGTCCAGAGTCTCTCCCTGTGGTCCACAACAAACACTGCTGACTCGAACTGCAGAGTTAAGCCCCGGCCCCCTTTGCAGCGCTCTGGGGACAGCCCAGCCGCTCGTGATTTCCTTCACAGGCCAACAATCTCAAAGCCACTGGAACATCAAGCTGTACCCTATCAAACTACTCTGGTTTTCTTTATTCCCACATCAGTTTTGTCTGGGCTTAACAGAATTATTTAACAGGAATGCAGGATATCATTGCTTCTGGATCTCATGAAAATCTCCATTTTTTTTTCTGCAAGAGGAAGATGTTTAGAAAAGTGGATTATTTCCCTCTTAAGTCCCTCCCTTCCAGCTTCAGCAGATCAAACCTCATGTAACAAACAGACTCACAGCATCAGATGCTCCTAAACACCCACTGATCTCTCCAGAAGAGAGTTGCCTGTTCATGGAAGCCCTGCTGCCCGGCGGTCTCAGTCCCCTAAAGCCACTCCCTGAGAGTTTCCATGTCTCGTTCATCAAGGTACCTCAACCCGAAACACTCACAGTCCTGCTCCGGGGCATTCCTTTGGGTCCAGAAGGGACACCTCCTTACCACAAGATGAAGTTTGGTTCGTATGGGGTGGCTGATACATTAACTTGTTTCTTACTAGCTGGAGCTGGAATTACCCTAATACTCCCTTAAGTTACTAATACTCCCTCAAATTAAAAGATGCTGCGCAATGTGGTTTACATTGAACATGGAAGACGAGCTTGAGACAAGCCCTCAGCTCGTGCAAGTGCCCATGGCTCTCCTGACTCCACCTGAATTGCTGCTCCTCTCCCAGCTGAAGATCTACGCCAACACTTTAGGAAAGCACAGGAGTCCAAGCTGGGTGTCATTTACTCTCCAAAAGCCAGACAGTCAGCTGATGTAAATCACTCTTCCACTACAATAATTTCTATCAGCAGAAATTTGTTTGCCTTTAATTTACATCTCTCATGCATGTGTTACCTACATTATTGAAAACTGAACCCTCACAGCATCCCAAGGTGTTAGAGATAAGCTTAGAGCTAAAGTAATAAAAAATCTGGGTTTTGAAACACATACCAGTTCAATACGCTGTATTTATTAGTAGTGCCTGAACCCACAATCTTCTACTAGTTTACAAAGAGCAGTGAATTAAAGACGGTGATGATACAAATATGCTTCCTTCAGTCTGGTCCTTAAATTCCTCACTCCATCCTTGGAAATCTTAAATGAAATATTATTTATGAGGTTCTGCAGTAAGAACACAGTCCGGGTGTAATAAATTACCAGCAGCAAGCTAATGTTTTAATTTTTTTTCCAAACACAGAATCCAGTCCCTCCTATTAACTCTCTCTATGGCTTTGTCGGAGAGGGCTGTCTGCAGGAGCGTTTCCCTCCATCGGCCTCCCCTGGCTGCCAGCAGAAGATGCCAACAGCCACGAAGAGATGAGTCACAGCCTCAGGGGAGCACCTCTTGTCAGGATATTATGAGAACGACTTCACAGCGAGAGGGGTCATAAAGCAGCGAGGGAGCAGGCAGTGGGAAGGAGGGGAGATACTATCCCCACTCGGAAAAATTTTCTCATACGATGGCTCAATACACCTCTGAATCCAACATATAGGCAAAATCCAGAGCTAATAAACGTAGCTATGGAATGGATTTTGGTAGGCATGGCTAGTCCAGCAGCTGAAGAGGCTGGGTTTCTTGAAAGCAGCCCATACTATGATGAGTTTATACAATAGGAACAAGGAAAGTGCCAGGATCCATATGTGCCAACGCTTCCCTCCACTGTCACCAAAGGAGTTATGCCAGCTTATATTCACCGATGATCTGGATAGCATTTCAAATCTAATGTTAATATTAAAAATATTCTGCATTCAATACGAATATGAAGCTCTTGTTTGAGAAGCAAAACAAAATTCGGGGCCATAGACAGTAATGCATTTAACACTGCAAAAGCATCCATACTTCTCAAGCAAAGTTCTCACCGAAGTCTTAGCACAAGACGACAACCAAAGCTAATATTGTTTGGTTCAATATGAACGCAGGGAGAAAATTCACCACAGCGAATGGTCAAAATTAAGGGCTACTGTCACCTCTGAACTCATTTTGACACTCATTTTTCTGCCTTTCATAAACTGTAAGCTTCATTTGTTCTGGGGCTGAGTCATGATTTTCTTCCCTAACTAAAAAGGGATCACTAAATGATAATATATAGGTTTTTCATATTCATTTTTTATTATTTTAATATGGTTAGTATCCTATGTGTATGTAAACTATGAATCCAGGTAAAAAAAACAGGAAACTTTCCAAACACAGACATACTTCATATTTCATTTATTCAGTATGGCTATGGAGTGGGATTCAATGGAAACTGTATGGGAACTGAAAGCAGAGCAGATTTTCTGCACCCATGTAATTGAGAAAACGTAGGCCTGGAAAAGGACAAATCGGACGTATGATGTTTACATGTTCTTGTAATATAACTTTGTCTAGAGACTATAGAGTTGCACCGTTAAGTTCTCAAGAAGTCAGCTTAAATTCATTAAGCTTGTTAAAACTTTCATGTGTGTAAGATGCACTGTAACACAGCTGTATTGCAGGGCAACCGACTGCTTCTAAAATACCATTCTCCTCTTCCCCCTAACGATGAGAGACTCAGAGCAACAAAGTCATAATTGGATAATATGTAATTGGCATAACTTTTAGCATGAAAAGAATCGGTTTCTATCACTTGAATTATGCAGATTAACTGGCAGGAGAAGATATAAATGTACCTTGGGTCTGACATGGGACAATATACCTTGAAACAGCAGATTTTACCTGTGAAAGCGCCTGTCCTCAGTGAGCCTGTTTCTTTGTCAGCAGCGTGAATGGCTGTAATGCTGGGCTGGTACTGGTATGAGACTCGGGAGGAGAATCAAACCCCCTATTTACCACAAAGGTTAAAGAAATGACTTTTTCCTTCAGAGAAAAAAGTACTTTTCTAGGTGGTCCCCTTTACTCAGACACTGTCACAATCCCATTTGGTCTGTAAAAAGGTCAAGTCACCATTTCTTCTATGAGCTGTTACAGGGGAAAACCAAAAAGCTGAAGACAGGAGTTGCACAACTCCTGCTTGCACGTAATTTGAAAAAAAAGAAGGAAGAAGACATCATTAGTACTATCCAAGAGATGAATGGAAGCTGCGGGATTCAGCTTGGCAATGAACCAAGCTCTCCATCGGAGCTGAAGAAAGAGACCTGGAGGACAAGCGGACGCTACTCGTAGAAGGGAAAGACAGAATGATGCCCTTGGGTTTTAGCACGACTCCCCTTGTCCTTGACTGCAGTGTCAAGAAAAGCCCTAGCTCAGAGGCAGACAGTGCCAACTGCCTTTCTCCAGGCATCTTGCCTAGAAATGCTTCATCTCTGCCAAGTCGCCTCCTTGGCATAATAAATTCCTCCAAAGGAAGTCAATTGTCCACAGACACGCAGCTCCGCTTAAAGACACTTTTTAAAAGAAGCCCCCACCCAACCCCCAGTATTCTCACGCATGGTTGGGATTCCAATATCCCATTCTCTATCAACGTAGATTGGATCATCCAGTGTGAAATCTTTGCTTAAATGGAACTGGTTTCCTCCCAGAGACCAAGAGCTTTTCTGGGAAATAATCTTTTCTCTTACATTGACTGGGAACCACTGCAAAGGCTCTCCAAACATGGAATACCCTGAACCTGAAAACCTCACTGGACGGCATGAAGATATCTCCAAGCAGTAGCTAATGGTGGGGAAGCGTGCTGGGCTAATGACAATCTTGGAGACAGGGTCCTCCGCGGAGCCACAGGAGATACGCAGCGTGAGCAGCGATTCGCATCTTCTGCAATACCCTTCCCTAACACGGCTCGCTCTTGCCCTGGTGGGCTCAGCAGAACGCGGATATTAATTCAAACTATTTTTATTAGACTGCTTGTTGCTATACAGCTTACTCATCCATTAGGAAGAGGAACACTGTAGTTCCTCTTATCCCCTCCCAGAGACATTTCAAAGAGGTGGAGGTTTAAATACCACAAGTGAAAGCTACAGACATAAATTGCATATTTGTTTGTGTGAATCCGCACATGGCTCACCTTACACAATGTAAACCAAACCCTAATAATGGGACCCAGACTGAAATGGAAACCAGCTCTCCACAATGAGATACAGATTCTCGTGTCTGAGAAGTTTGCAGTCAGCTACAATAAAAATCAAGAGCTACAGCCCGGCCAACCCCCAAGTCTTCATAAATATCAATTTTCCCTTTTTTTTATTGTTAGCAGAAGCAGCTTGGCAGTGGCATGCCACCACACTATTAGTAAACACACGTTATTATAAACACAGAACAGAGATCATAATAACCGTCAAGAAAAAAGAAGGAAGAAATTACACAACCAACCGACTCCTAAGAAAACAATTTCAGGAATACAAGGCAGTTCTAGCTGGAAACGCCACTGCGGTACCCTGCACCTGATGCTTTCCGCCACCCCTCCCTGAACTTTTGCGCTATTTGTGAAGCCAGAGAAGAAGCTGTGACAAGGACCTGGGGGGGTTCTATATTCTCTGAAAATGACTCCAGATCAAGAGACAATTTCTGAGTTGCCAGACTGGCAGATACAATCAGGTTTACAAGAATCAGGCTATGATCTTTCTGCCTTCTAACTATCACAAATAATAACAAGATGTGTTAAGAGAATTAAAATAAGACAGTGCTTCTACAGGATCCATCCACACAGGGGACCAGAAACTCTTGGCCATCCAAGCGTCTGAGAGAGCCTGACGCTTCCTGCAGAATGGGATTTCAGTTCAGGCCTCCAGTGAACTCCCCCAAATTTATAAAGGCTAAAAGCGTGCATTCCCGATGCCGGTGTGCCCTCCTAACCCCATGATGGCACTGCTGCGAGAGGAGGCTCTGGGTGGCCAGAGGCAGCAGCACTCTCACTGCGGCTGCACCCATCGCATCGCTCTCCTGCAAGATCACCTTCTTTCTCTCCACGCATGTGGGACCATGGGAAGCATCGAGTACAAATGCGGCTGAGGGAACAAGGCAGAAACCACCGTAGCACCTGTAATCCTGCGCTCCACGGCTGTCTTCATCGTGGGCAACAGCTGCACTGTTCTTTGCCAACACTAAATGAAAGGAGAGCTTTCGAGTCTTGGTTTGACTTATTTTAGGAAGGACTACATGTAAGACCACAGACAAAAAGCGAGTACAGATCAGAAAGTACAAGGGAACAACATGAATGATACTACTCACTGCTACAAGCTGGTGCACAGTGTGTTGATAAACATGTTTAGGATTTTTGTAAGCACCAAAGAAAAGTGATTTTCTGCAGAGTAGGTGTGAGAGGCTGCAGTGTCCTCTAGAGACAAGGAGAGAAGATCCCTACAGCAATCGTGGTACAGATGAATCAAAGTTCAGTTGAGCAGATGCCGGGCAATATCTCTACCATGGAGATGTTCTGCAGCGAGAAACTGCATGATTTCTGACAAATGTAAATACGGAGACCTAGAGGGAGAATTCAGAGAGATCAAGGACTGAGTCCAATGGTAGATCAAGAAGGGTGATAATGGATCTCCGATTCTGAGTTTCAGCTACAAAGTGACCCCTAAAGATATGAGACTGTAGAGCAAGCAGCTGAACTGACTAGACAATGCCCAGGATGAAAAGGAACTCCAGATATATAAGGAGCCTTGAATGTAAATACCCAGAGAAAACTGAGAAGTTGAGGGGAAAAAAGCATGGGACACAGTAATCTCTCCCTTTGCCCAAAGGAGACTGAGAAATAAAACTATCGTGGAGGCAAAAGGAAGGCCTAGAAGAGGGCGATAAACTGGAGCTCCTATTTCTGAGACAGGAAAGAAGCAAAGAGACTTAAAGTGGGAGAAGGAAAGATATCCCAAAGAGCAGGAGAGATCACACTGTAATTTTTCAGTCGTTTTTGCATTTATCGGTAAGATCATGGATAAGAAGGGGAGGGCAAAAGCAGCAAGTCGGAAATACCTAAGAAGTGCCTGGGATGATGCAGATGGAGGATGTGGAAAGCCACGCTTTGGGGGAAAATCTACAGTGATTTTCAGCATGATAATTAGAATTTTTCTTGATAAATAAACATTAGTTCTAAGGCATATATAGGTGGTAAAGTAACTTGCTCTCATTTGGCACCTGTTGAGCAAACAAAACAAGCGTGCTTTACATAGTAAACGGAGCGTAACGGAAAGAAAGGCACGTCATTTGTACTTTTGGTATTGTTTAGAAAAGCTTATTCTTACCTACATGTTACAAAGTCCTTTTGGATCTGTTTTAAATAGATGGCCTTGCACAAACACAAGTCAATGTCTGTCTTTATTTCTACAGAGAAAGAGAGGAAAATATGTCTGAAAATCCTCTCCTCTCTCTGCCTGGGAGGGGGGGAATATTCCACGACTTGTTAAAAGTTCTCAATATTGGATGCAGATGAGCAAAAATTGCTCAGCAATTTTAGCAGCATCCCTATGGAATCTGGAAAAATGGTTAGAAGTGGTAGTTCACAAGAGGAATTGCTGGAGACAGCTTATAAAGCCGGCATCTGCAGTTCAAAAAGAATACCACTACTGGCCTCGGCTGGACTGGCCCAGCCTCTTACCTCTGTCCTGCCGCTGGACCGGGCCGCCAGCAGCAATTTCCTCTGGAATGTCCACTCCAGTGGAAGGAACATCTGGTATGTCCATATGGGGCTGGACAACAAGTGCATTTGTTGGACATGCTGTAGCAGGAGAGGTTAACACTAAGCCTTTAAGTGGTCACAAGTAGACTTTGAAGTTAACAGTCTATTAAGATGAAGGGGGAAAATTCACACCTCTTGGTGCTATTGTTTTAGTTGGTCTCCAGACTCAGGAACACAGCAGTGGGTTGATTTACATTAAGAAGCCTACAGTAATGTTGGCAACCAAACGAGCTATGGAACTTTAAAAAAAAAAAAAAGGTTGAAATCTGGAAAATAGAGCAAGATCTGCAGAAAAATGCTAAATCCACAGGATCCATAACCTTTCCAGTACAGCAAAGCTGGATGTCCTCAGTCTCTGTTAAAAATTAAGACTACACAGTTGTTCAGTGCACGATTTAAAGCTGATATAATGCGTGCAATAAAGCGGCTGCTGCAGTGTCTAGCTGAGTGGGCTGAAGTAATAAAGGCAGATGGCAACAGATTAGCAAATGGTTTTTACTACTTAGAAAATGGTATATACTTCTCTGACCAGCTCAAGAAAACTCAACATTTTTTCAGTTTCACATCATTTTCTTCTCTCATTCCCTTCGCTGACAAAAAATATTGTACTATCAGGGGAGGGGATATATTTGTAGTGCGACGCTTACTCTGAATTTTGATCAAAATCTCAGTCAGACCCTGAGCTTACAGAAATGGATGAATCACACTAATTGAGCCTCGATAAACTATTTGTTGTTCCATGACAACTTGTTCTGAATCTTACATCAACAGTGCAGTTGGACATTTAGCATTAATTCTGGATTCAAAAAATCTGAATTTTTCACAATTTCACATGGATTTAGCTAGAATTGTTTGGAATGGGATCACAGCAGAATTCAAGTGATGGTGTGAAGAGGGAACAAATTCAGATGTGGTTTCCTGTAAGGATGGCTGTGTAAGAGGGAAGGTAGCTGGTAATCAGCACGCGCATGCAGCTGGCCCCTGAAACACGGAGGGAGCAGGCCAGAAGAACAGGTATGCAAATACTGGGGCAATTAAGGGTAAAGAAAATGGATTAGTGATTTAAAAAGAAAGTATATTTGGCTTTAACACAGTTCGTGGTGTTGGTGAGTCACCCAGAATAATATATCCAAGACACCATCAGTGATAGGCAGCATGTGAAGACAATTTAAAACTCTCTCAACTGAGATACAGAGATAAGTTGAACTTGCCTGCCTTAAATTGAATTAAGCCAACATATCCATTTTCACAATAATTTGTAACTTAAAATGTACATTCTGCACACATTTCCCATTGAATACCTTTGCCTATGCTAAAGATCCTTTCCCAGTATTTTCATATTCTTCTGGCTACCACAAATAATGTCAAGAGCTGGAAAAATTATTTCTGGAACATGAACATTCTGCCCTTTTTCAATAAAGTCCAGATTTCCCAAACACAGTCTGTTACCAGCGATGCCTCAGCACTTGGGAATTACGAGAGTGGCTGGCACGGGCAGCTCCCAGCATTTTTCACCGCAGAGAAGGTTCTCAGTGCCTTGGGACAGCACAGCCAAGAGAAAGATTTTCAGATAGAAGAGATCAGCATAATTTCATTTATACAGGTGATGCTGTGTTAAGCAGAGCACAGGACCAACTAAAACTGCAACCTTCTACCTTGCCCCTTCCTCTCCTGAGGTCCCTTTCAATACATGACCAGCAAAAGGATTACTGAGACTTTTATTTATTCATTGGCATCAATTTATTATTTACTTTTTCTAATAAAGAGGTTAAGATATTAGCAGAAAGCTACGTTTCACTCAAGGAAAAATGAATAAAAGAAGAGCGGATGTTTGTGAATGTGGGGTTAGGAAAAGCCTGGCAGAGCAGACAGTATCTCTAATGCCATAATGAAGATAAGCAGATGAAAAGGGCCACTGCGGATTGCCACTGGCTCGCAGTTAAGTGGTGGGTTTGTAAAATAATTCCTTCTGATTCATTTTCTGGTTACATTATGGTTCTTCAGTCAATTATATTACCGCACAGGGTTTTAAACCAGATTCCTGAGTAAACAGTGAACAGCAGACAAATTAGTTGGAAAACCCAAGCAATGTTCTTTATCACACAAGTTTTGATGAGTATTATGGCTGATAACAGACAATCCCTCTGCTTCCTACCAGTGTGCCCGTGCCCTTCAGACTTACTAACGCTTTGTGTGCACGGATCCTGGAGAGGATTTTTTCGCAACTATTCCCAATACGTTCACAGCTGCAGAAACCCCCAAATAAATAAGAAAAGGAATTCTTTTTTTTGCAGTGGGGAGACATGCAACTGCCAGCTTGTACAAAAATGTGCTTTGGCCTTGGAGGAGCTGGGGGAACTTTTCTTTGGGGGCAAAGACAGCAAGACCACTCAGGGCTTGTTCCGAGCTCGCTGCCTTCCCCCCAGAGGAGCCCTCGTGTCCGTACCACCGAGGCTCCTCGTTTGGCTCTCTGCGAAGGAGCTTTTTCAGAAAGAGAAATGATCTCATTACTGTAATTCACTTTGTTTGAAGAACTTTCTCTCTGCTGTAATTAGGATGCTAAACCTGCGTGGTCTTGCCCCGTGCAGGCTCGGTAGCGTGAACAAGCCAGGACTAGGGGTAAGACAAGGAATGCAGACTAAGGGAGGGATCTCAGCTGGTTTTTCTTTATCCCCAGGGCTGCCAAGAAAGAGAGCCTGGGCGCCTGGGGATGTGCCAACCCATCGCCTCCAAGCCTTGAGCATCCACATCCTTTTGGGGTTCAGATCGCTTCACCTCCCGTGGTGCACCCCGTTGCCCCATCTCGGTTAAGGGTGCCTCGTGGGACAAGGAACTTGCCCTCACAAGTCCTGCCCGTACAGAAATAAAAGCAAGCATGAGGCAGCTCATCCAGAGCTCCCATGTAATGCATTAGCAGCACTTCCAGATCAAAGCATTTGGGGTTTGCACTGAAATATTCTGGTTTGCAGCTGAAAAAAAAGGAGCAGCTCAGGCTTCCAGGGGTTTGTGTGTGAAAAAAGGAAACTGTAGAAGGCAGGCATGGTAAGTGAAATCTTCTCCATATTATTAAACCTGTTTACTAATAAAGGCCTACCTGGGAGCTGCTGCTTCTCGCAAAGCCTTTGCTAGAGCTGCAAAGCCCACGGTTTAAGCTCAGGAGCGGTACTCTGTGACTAGAGCTGTAAGCTGAAGCCAGGCAAACCGGCATGCCCAACACATTCCCATGGGGCATGAGCGACTTACACGGGGCACTGTACGTACGCCCCCGACACTGCGGCACCTTGCACCGTGCCTCGCTTTGCCTCCCCACGTACCAGGTCTGGTAGGTATTATTTCATCCTGTGCTCCCTGGGGAACTGTTTCAACACCATGTTGGAATCCACTCTGAGTTTTTGACATTTTTTTTTTGGCATATTTTTCTTGTTCCTTCTGGGAGTTAACATCTCATCCTTATTAAGAAAACCTTTTAATACCTCATTCAGTAGGTTTTATTTATGAAGCAGGGAAGCACTGGTGCATGCTTCTAGCTTTAACCCTGTGCTTAATTTCATTATTATTCAAGAAGGTGCTGCCCTTCGGTGGGCCATAATTACACAAATCTAGACCCAAGTCCCGACGCCATCAGGCGCACAGCCTCACCACGGGCAGGACACGCTGGCTGCCTGCCCAGCGCACGACGGCTGCCTGTACACGTGCAGATGCTACTTCAGCAGAAAGGATCGCTGCGTACGGCTCTGCTCCCCGCTCGTTTGGAGACAGAATTAATTGCCTGAGCAGGTTCTGCAGAATTTGGCCCGATGGTTTCCTTGACGGACTGCTTATCGTTTGAATTCATATGAAATAAAAGCATTTCAGGAAGCGGCGGTACCTCCTCACAGCAGGCAGGCAGAGCTAGCTCCCCGCTCCAGCCCTACGGGGCTCACAGGGTTAAGCCCTGACACACCGGACTGCTGCATCGCTAACTCTGGAAATCGCAGCTTTTTGGTTTTATTTCCTTGTGAAGGGCAGGGCTGGGCTTTTAAAACACCTGCCATAAACTGAAGTCACTGAGAAACCTATAGGGCTATTTTATTTGTATTGCTACGCTAGTGAAAGTGATGCTCTGATCAGTTTTCATTAAATCATTTTCACTGGAAAATATGAGTTAATCAAAACAGAATCAGATGATCACCAGTTTTAATGTAACTTTTAATGTGCTTGGGTTTTTTTAAGATTCACTGTGAAATTTCTCATTATTGAGAAAATAAAGACAGTTTCTAGAATAACCAGCTGCTCAGTGGTCACAGTTGTCACCTGGGAGACAGGAGATCCAACTGCAAATTTATTCACTGCTGTGCATCCAATAACCAGGATGAAATAGCTCTGCTGATGTTCCAGGACTGATGCTCCCTAACCCCGTGAACACATCTGAAAATAGGGACATATATTGGCCCCTAAAAATAATGACCATTTTGTCCCCTGGATGCAAATAAAGTCACAGTAACAGCTCAGAAATAACTGCAGAAGGTGCCACCCCTCTCAGAAGGGTTTCCCAGACCCCCACATCCAATGTCCCATTCAAGCCCACTCTACAAATCAGGACGCCAAAGCTTTCTTCTCTCTCATGGCCGTAGGTCCAACTCCCGTGAGATCCTAAGTAGCTGAGTTTAAATGAGACAGCACAAAAGAGAATGGGGCCAGCACGGATAGAGCCCCATCCTCCCTTGGGTCACTTGCGCATATGTACATACCAGTTCATATACCGGTGTTTTGCCATGGCCCTCAGCTTTGCCAGGACCTCACCTTCTGTATCAGAACCCCGGCAGCCGAACAATGTCCCAAGAACACGCTCTCTAAAGAAATGGGGCTGTGAGCTTCTTTACAGCCCTGCCACCAAGGCTTCCCAGGGGGCTCAAAGGAACATATTTTCTGCTGAGTTATTTCCACAGAAAAAAAAAAAAATTAAAAATGCAAAATCACCTCCTTTCTTAGGGAAAGAAATGCTTCTGCTATTGAGTTGACCTCTCCTCCCCGTGCCCAGGTGTCCAACCTCTCCATCAGGCACCCAAGGGCTGAGGGACCAAAAGAGGGCGAAGGCTCTGAGAAGAGGGGCTGCTCTGCCCCTGCTGCACAAGCTGTACCCGCAGGGAAACAAAACAGAGGGAGAGAAACACGGTTTCTAGAAAGATTTCTGCAACGAGTGGAGCAAAGACTATAGACAATGCGTATACTGATTCAGAAATAATATGCTTACGCTTCTGGCAGGGGGCATTCGTTCAAGCCCTTCAAGAGGGTTACTGTGTTCAAGCCAGGCACTACCTGAGTGGATAAAATAGACCCCAAGTGAAGACGGTGAAGAACGAGGGTGGGAGCATATAGATGTAAACACCTTATTTCTAAGTTAGCAGATGACACAGGCCCCAGGTTAGTGTTTAGTCCCTGACAACACCTCACAGTCTGAGCTATCTACATGCTTAGATCAACTGTATTTTAAAAACATCTTTGATAAATGGCACATCTTCCTTATAAATCCTTTCATGCTTTGAATGGTAGTGAAGAAATATAGAGATATCTCTATTCATGTAAATTATTACCACTTCCCCCCTCTCCGCCTTGCAGCAATAACTCAAAATAACCTCCCAGTAAAACCGAGAATCTGTTTTTGTCATTTGCCTCAACAAGAGACAGGTCATAGGGATAAGAAAGTTGGAAACCTCCACGAAGCTGTGAGCCGAGGGTATGGCTCACGGCATGAAAACCTGCTCCAGAACCGCTCCTGCTTGCACGCGCTGCGCTGCGGCTGTTTGCGCATCCGAGCCACCGCATCCGCACAGCACGCTGCTCCACTGAGGTGCCTGTCCTGGCTGGCACCAGCCCAGGGATGCTGTGGTTCACAGACCATCCCACAGTGCCTTCTCCCTCATTTACATATGTTTTGCATTACCCCGGATGAAGCACACATGCAGATCTGTTCCCCAGCCATTGCTCCTGGCAGTAAACAGTAATTACAACCTCAGCCTCCACTCCCCGCTCAGGTGTCACGGTTGGTACTGATGGAGCCAGAGCCTCTGCTGATGCGATGCACGTTCAGATCCCTGCAAACCTTGTGCCCTTCCACAGCCATTTGTACCTGCCCAGCGCAGCGAGGCCAGCCCGGGGACCTCAACGTGGTGTCCCGAAGGACCACCACGCCTCAGCCATGTACCCATGCGGGATCACCGTATGCTGCATCATTGCTTGAAGACGGTACACAAAAACTGAGATTCTAGTTTCTAAGATTTACAGTTTTAAAATTTAAAAGAAAGAAGAAAGGGGGTTACATTTCAACTGCAATTTTAAAAAAATATTTTCTTATTTCGAGAATGCTGAAGAAATAAAAAATAAAATAAGAGGGCTTAGGGACGTTAACACAAACTGGGTATGACTTCAGCTCCCTTCCTAGCTTTTCCACCATCCCTGCAGAAACTGGTTTTTTTGTTGATGCTTTGCAGGGCTGAACAGAAGGAAACGGTCCACCCTAGGCGGCTGGTGAAGGGGCGAGCAGGTCCTGCAGCCAAGCCCTCCACCTCTGCCACGGTACGGGGATCCTCCGCGCAACCACGCAGGCATCAAAACCAGAGCACGATCGCAGGGAGAGGGAGGTAATAAATACACACGTGATTGCGTCCGTCCGCTGTGTATCAGACTCCTCAAAACTTATTACACACAGGCACTGCGCACGTGGGAAATACAGGAATGAGGGAGGAGTCTTGGAAGAGCACAAGGTGGAGACAGAAGCTTTTTTTTTAAAAAGGGAAAGCATAAGTACACAAACATTTGTGTAGGATCACAACTGGTCACCCAAACGAAGGTGAGGTTGGCCACACCGATTTGTTTAGACAATTCTGGAAAGCTTAAGTCTGATTCCAATCTACTTTATAAACCTTTCCTTGGTGTAAAGGTAGGTTTCAAATAAATAAAAAATTAAACAACACTGACGAAGGATACTCTGGTAATGTCAAAGCTCTCTTTAAGTTAGAAGTTGGAGAAACTATATTTTTCTGCAAAGATTTTTGGTTTCAACAGACTGACATCAACAGAGCTATGCCTTTTATGAGCACAGGAGCTGGCTTAGCATTGATAAACTCAGATATTTACTGGGGATCCGCAGGACAAATAACCGACTCCAAATCATTGTAGAAACTAAAATCCTCAACAGAATTTGGAAAAAGTCTCCTTTACTCCTTCTGGCACCTTCAGCAAGTTACCTGCATCTTTGCATCTTCCCATACATCAGGCAACTCTGGCTTCCATGAAACAGTAACTTACTTTCTTTGCAATCTCATCTATTTTTCTTTCCTCTCCTTTCAACCCCCTTACGAAACATGGCTCCTGGCACCTTTACCAGCCTCAAAACTCCTTGGCTGACCTAGTGCCACCTTTGAGACAAGAAGAGCTTCCTAGTAGCACATACGGGAGTCCCAGCTGTGCCCTACTACGCCGTCCCCAAATTAGAGGCCGTCTAATCACTCACTGCCAATTTTCCAAGTCAACAAATAGCTGCTCCATGGTCACTCCATCCTTTTTAAATAGCTACACTGATGAACTTTCTATACAACAATATTTTAAACTGGGTACATTCAGCAGAAATACTGCCATAAAAATACTGATAAAATATTTTAGAATGTTAAATGACAACTTGCAAATACTTTTTTTTTCCTGCGCTTGATTCCCTGTGCCTTTCATTACATGTTCAAAGTCTTTTATTGATGGTTCATTATTACTGGGGGCTTGATCAGCAGCAGTAATCTCAATGCACAGGTGGGAAAAGTCAAGCAAAGACACCGTAACTTCTCCTGTGTCTCAGTGGCAATCAAAGAGACTTAGAGTCGGTACCATGAGTCCCTGGCGTGACGCTGAGTAAGAAACCCCTAAATCAGGCACCCTTTATTGTAATAAAGTTGGATTTTTTTTCATTAATTAAAACATTGTGTCCACTTCAGTCAATATCGATATTTGTTCCCACTGCTCACCCAGAGAGAGGGTAATGAGAGATTCTACCTCCCAGCAAGGATCAACCCAGCATCCAGGACTTGCCATCTTGTCTTTGCTGCTGGAGACAGCGGTCAGAATATTACTGCAATAAATATCAAGAAAAACACAGACATTTATAAGCAGACATGCCCTCAATGCCCTTTCAGCTATGCCACTGATTCTTCAAACATCCTGGAGATTTTGACTCATCTCTGTCAAATACGGGGAGGAGTAATGAGAACAATAAGGAGGGCGGTGAATCTTAGGGCAAGAAACCAAGGAAACATAGGCTGGTGTCCATCTTCATTTATTTTGCCACACACTGTCCTGCTAATAGCTGGATTTGATCTATTCTGTTGATCCCGGAATTGGAGGTGGTGATGGGAATATACTTAAGAAAACTCAATGGCTGAACTTTGTTTAGACTAAGGTTGGGACAAAAATAGTCAGTAGGATTTGTCTTTTAGGGTTTTTGAGCCTACCTAGTATTAAGACCTATCAGGACACATAACCGCTTCACAGAGTAAAAGCCAATTTTTTTTCAGGGAATTAGATACTTCGGTATCCAGGACCCCATCATAACTAATATGCTGCCAGCACTGAAGTAACACATACTCACGATCTGAACACGTGAGATGATCCAAGTACTATTCTAATGGAGAAACGGTCACTGCAATGGGACAAGCCAGCAACGCACAGATTTACGGGTGAAAATGTATAGGTAGTTCAGTAGTTTCAGTTGGCCTGAAATCAGTGTTGGCTGATGTTCTCACTCAGGCTGTCAGGGGACTTCTGACACCTGGTTAATCTAGTTATTTTATTAAAAAAATAACCCCTCCCCTCAAGATTTATAGGATAGGGCTGGTTAGAAATGAAAACTTGTTTCTCATAAAACATTGAAATGGGTCTGACAAGGTTTTTCTGATGGCTTGTGATAGACCTCTAAGAATGAAGGCAGCAGCACAGGCAGGTAGACTGGGACTGACATCAGGGACTCCTTTGTCCTTGTTCTGGCCATGTCCTGATTTTCTTGATGGTTTTGAGCCCATCACATCAAATTCCCTAAGCTTCTTTCAGACAAGCAAATTCTAGGCAGCGTCTTTCTTAAATAAATATTTTTCTTTCTTTGTACAGTCAATGTTCCTTTCTCAGCTTGAGATTTTGTAACTTGTCCGTATTAGCCTTTTTACCAAGCCAAAGCATTTTATTCCCCTAAGGTTATATCTGAATCCTCCAACAACATTATAAGCAATGACAGAAAGAAGGCAAGCATTGCAGAGTGCCTCTGTCATTACTAGCCTGGGAAGGTGACACTCAAAGATCATTAACCAGCCCAGCCTTGTGCCTAGAAATATAATCTAACCACCTGGAATAATTTGGCATCCTTAACTTTTCTGCCCTAAAAGGTTCAGTGCAGAACTCGTCCTCGTGAAAGGAATGTACCTGACAGAGAGACGCTCTCGGGTGCAGAAGGGAAAGGACACGTTATAGCAAGATAATCCAAACATCACTAAAATACTGCAGTCACGGAGCTCGGGACTATTCTCAGCTGCATTTTGGTGTACAAATGGAGTGCAAAAAAGAAGGGTTTTATCTCTTGTACCCACCCAAACACTTTGACTTCTTCTCTTGTTTTTGCAAGGGACCGCTTAAAGCCAGCAGGGGACAGGGGAGAGACGTGTTGCAATCATCAGATACGAGTGAAACATTTTAATTGCTATTGGCTTCTGATAGATCAGAGTTATTCATACAGGCATAGTTTATTTTCCTATGGCCCATACTTTTCTGGCGAGCTGGCTGATGCCGAGGGTAGGCTGGGAGGGATGAGGCCAGGGATTCGTTGGCTTTAACGCACAAATGAAAGATGCTTTCAGTCAGCCGCAGCCTGGGTGCCAGGTTTTATTTTTTCAGTGCTCTCACTTTGGGGCGGAGAGGGCTGGCCCTCTCCTTCCTCATGCTTCCTTTGCTCTCGCACAATCTTTGTGGAGCTGCAGAAAAGAATTTTCCCATAAATAAACAAAATATTGAGTTACACACCATGTAAGTGACGACAGAAGAGAGCCCCAAGTCATCTTCTTAATTTCTATGCACAACACAACGTGCCAACTCTCAGATAAAAGATGCATGAAAGAAAATTACATTGCTTCCAAGTCCACATAGTTTTGAACTAAAATCACCAAGTCGTCATTTTCCACGTACTCATGTGCACATTAGGGTGCAGGGTTCAGCCATCTGCCTGCCCACCTCCGCCGGCACGCTCAGAGCACGCTCGCGTGTGCCTCCCCCTTTGCTCCCACGAGCCCTGCGGTGCTCTGAGGCTTTAGCACGCTCACCGGCCTGCAGATCTCTGTATTTTAACTCTTGCAGGCTAGCAGGGGACTTTTTTTTTAAGGGTCAGAAGGCAAAGTGCTAACTTGAGACCTGGTGCAGGCAACATCCACGTCCTGCTGAAATCACAGCTGCAGCTTTCCTTCCCTTGCTGGAAATCAGAACTTGGCTCTAGAAACTTTAATTGGGGATTAATTGCTGCAAAGGTCTTTCTAAAGCCCTTTTGCACAGAGGTGGTTTCTTCAGATTCTACTAGGCAATCTACAATTAGGCTATTTTTTTCAATAATTTGATAGCAGAAAGACTTTATTGAATAATTTTAAGGCTCGCTACAGATACTATTCATGAGAAATTGACTCAAAATGTTCAAGACAGAAGTATGGCATGACCCTGGTGGATTTAATTGTCTACACTGGCCTCGCTGCTTCACTTTTTGGCTCTGATGGGATGAGAGACTCTCATATAATTGAGCCGTAAGTGACCATCCTAAAGGCCAACATTTTTTGCAGTCAATATTGTTCTTCACAAAGCTTTGTGGCGGGAGGGCCTGGGGTAACAATTCGTACGGTGTTAACCGAATGCCAGAGGGTTGCCTCGAGCCCCTAACACATGGTGTGCTGTACCAGCACAGGGCGATATTCAATAAGAACGTCACTACACTCGACCATCAGTCAAATGGTCCAGTACGAACCGAGGCTGAGAAGGAAAATGAACCCCTGGCAAATGCAGGTGGTCCCAGAGAGCCTTTGGGAGGGCAAAGGACTGAACCTCTGCAACCTCAGGTCCACCACAGCATTTAAAAATCACGCACGCCTTTCTGCCTAATTACACCTCACTGTATTATACGTAAAAGCACAAAGATAATGGTATTGTAAAAGCTTTATAAAAGCTGCCCTTATTAGGAAACTCTCACATTACTTAGGAAATATCAGGTGCCATTTTGCTCTCTCTGCCATAGAAGATGCACCGCTAACAAGCACTTAGCCCCTGTCCTGAACGAGCAGCTGGGAAGGTTTTGCTGCGGCTCCGCTCTGCTGAGTGCATGTGCCCCCTTCACTGCACGGATGGCTTGACCAGGGAGGAAAAAACACGCATGCATGCAGGCCAAGATACCCAGCCTGCCCAGCATGGCTCCGCTGCAGAGGGTCTGAAGGGTTTTCCGTGTCACGGCTCCATAAGCAAAGTCCAGAGTTACCTATGTAAGAAGACATCAAGCAGAACCTGGAGCAGGAGTTCCCTAGATTAAAGTGCCTGGGATGGGAATTTTGTGCTCTTCCCAAGGCCCTACACAGAGATGAAGATGAACTTTTGACCAGAGACAAATACCTGTGGTTTATTTATTATCCCCAGTGTTTACCAGGAACTTGCTCCTTATTAATTTGTGAGTTACTGCTTGAGTTCAGTAACATCTTACTCGTGTAGTCCCCATATATCACAGCACTATTTGAGAAATATATTTGCTGTGTCTCATCTCCAAATGACCACAGAAAACCCCCATGGTGGCACCAGCCGGAGAGGACAGAGCTGCAGCACCGTGTGCTCAGGGGGCTGATGCCCCGTCACGGCAAAACCAGTAACTGCTGCCAGCTTCGAGAGCTTGTGACTCATAAAATATAGGAAAGGAAAAAGAGTAAACTCCCAACATTTTTATTATGATTTGTTCTAATGGTCTCTGAGCTTTCAAGACCTAGTTTCTTTTTTCTTCTCTTTACAACTTTCTTTACAGCAATGAAGAATGAGAATATAAATGTTGGGGTGGGGGGAGAGATTTGTTGATAAACACATGACTCCAGGAAGCGGGGATTTAAGCTGTAATTTTAATGAAATGGTGCTTACTGTACTTTGTGAAAATACTCCCTTTATAAATTGATATTAGAGAAACAGCACAATGCACTCATTTTTAAGGACCCTTCACACAGTCAGTCAAGTATAAAAAAGGGCTTAGTGTAAATGAAGACCAGTCCTCCTCTTTATTTTTTTGACTGATCACTCCTGACAGCTACGGGGGAATCTCTGGGCCTAGGGGGGCAGATTCACAAGAAAAGATTAAAACAACAAAGGAGCTGGGCCAAAACGGTGACTAAAGAGCTTGGTTTCGCAAGCTCAAGTGATTTCAGTTGCACAGCCACCCAAGACAGAGGTGGAACTGTTTCAGATGGTTCAAGGAATTACATGCAGCAGTTACTGGACTCAACTGAGTCTGAGTTTCCTACCCAGGAGGTCTATTAGACACTGAAATAGTTTTTCCAAGTAAAAGGTAGCAGAAGCACCGGGGCTTGAATTATTCAAAACTAGACAGGATCAGGCTCCGGTGAGAGCATGGCACCGGGAATAATTCTGTCAAGAGCCAACAAAATGAATGACCTAATAGGTCTCTTTTCCACTTCTGATTTTCAGCGCATGAAACGCAGTACCATGGCTTTTGCATCTCATAGCAATGTGACCATGTGCTCCAAGATGGAAAAAAGACCCCTGTAAGCCTGTTTTACAATACAAGTATTGTTTAGGAATGGTCTCCATCACTGCAGCAATACTACAGTCAACGGCATAATCGTGGGTTATTATTATTTCTTTGTCTAGATTGTTTAATTGAGATCAAAGCCTCATTGTAGTCAGCACCATGCAACTGCATACCGAGATACTTCCCGCCCCAGGCAAAGGATAGAGATAAAAGAAAGGAAAAATGACTTCTCATGCACCGTATTAATTGGGAAGCCTGAGAGAGAACCAAGGTCTCGTGAGACCATGTCTACCTCCTTAATCACCCCACCAAGCCACCTCTCACTGCACCAGCCATTACCACCAGAAGAGCATCCGGGCCGTGCTCTCCAGACCCCCAGCAACGAGCTTTAATGCCACAAGCTTTAAGTAGTCACATCGACACAGAGCTGCCAAGTACACTTACTGTAAATACTGGTCTTTTTTAGTAACAAAATCTTTTCAGAAATTTTTTTTTTTCCTGAACGATGGGCTTCAGGACATTTCTCAACAGCTTTCCAATGGCTCTTTCTTCCACATACGTGCACGTAAGTCACGATAACTCAGTATGCCACACGTGTTATATGTTCCCATAAGGAAATTGCCAGCATAGGATATACATAGTCCCAGCACGACAGGTTTCGTATGTCAGCACAACTGCCAGCACATGCTCTGACAACCCCTAGTTTCAGTTTCCCAATGCCACGGGAGCACCAACAGCCCTGAAGGGCCCGGGCAGCCTCCGCCGGCCACCCCAACAGCGCCCACCACCCGACTGCCATGTAGAGCTGACCTACTGGTACAGGTACACCCGGCTAAGTATGTGCATCCAAAACCAGCGTACAGATGATAGCAAGATGTTTCTAGCTACAAATCACCGCCGCATACCTCCCCACTGGAAAAGAGAGCTGAGAATAATTAAAACGAGCTTGCAGTAAGCCTGTGAAGCGTTTAGCGCAGTCAGAGCGCACCACAGACATTACCCTTATCACCACTGCCGCTCGTTGATCATAGCTGTGCAGATAACCAGGGTACTGCAGTCAAACCGTCTCTCTTAAGGGTTTTTCAATATTCAGGCCAACCTTCTGGGTTTTTTTAACAAGGCAGACAAAGTTCTAGAAGCTGTTAGGTCTTTCAGCAGAACACAGGTAATTGTTGGACAAAAAATGATAGGCAAATTCTTACACTTAAAAGAAAGCTGAAAACAAGATTAAACATATATAATATACATACAATGTTTTTCCACCCACTCTCGGATGAAAGCTTAAAACTTTCCTAAAACTTCTTACCACAAAGATACTCCATGTGTCAACAAACAGGCTCGCTAACATCAAAGTGCTGTAAAGATTTGAAACGTCTCAGAACCCGTGGGTAATAATTACATACCAAAAGCATTCACCCACGTTTACAGATAGGAAAATTAAGATATATAGGGCCATACACTTCCTCATTTACTATATCAAATGGAATTACAGGAGCAATGAATCTGGCTCAGAGAAGTTCAAATGATTTGCTTAAGGTCACAGAAGAAAGTCAAGGACGGAGCCAGAATGAGAACTTGGGAGTTTCGAGTCCTATTTGTAATCCACTTGATCATACTGACTTTGTAATTTGTCAGAGGGATGAATGTTCAGGGCTTCTGTTAGTACTCAGAAAAACCTTCTGACATGCATTTCCTTTGAAAGAGCTGATACAACCACAGACCAGAAACCAAGCCCAGCAGACCTGTGGTCCCATCTGGTACAGTCACTCTCATTCAGTGCTTGTGTTTAAATAAAACTCCCTATTCTCTTCAGAACTGACACGGTTTCTTAGCATGTTCATTGGGTCTTGGCACTTTCTTGTACAGAAATACACCTTTTCCAAAAACTACCTGCAAAGGAAGGTTATAGGTGCAAAACGGTTCATAATTAACGGTCCGGCAAAGTGACACTCAAACATCATTAACCAAATCAGCCCCACACCTAGAAAATGAATGTACCAGCCTTGACAGCTGTATTCCATGTCTGATGATGCCCTCATTACAAATGCTGAATATTCAACCACTTTTTCCTGGCAATAAAACCTTGACACAAGCTTAGGAAATCTACTGTACTTGTGAGAAAAGTGAGGTAAGAATATGTTTCCATTTACTCTCTGAAAGAAAACAAAAACAAATGACCTGCTACTGAATGTCCTTTTTATTCAGAAAAATAAATCAGCGGCAGTCGTTCTAATTTATGTTTCGCTAACCTTTCCTTGAGATTATTTAAAAGAAAAAAAATGGCTGTTTCTATGGTTAGCTGGGAGAACATGAAGGATTTTCTGGTCCTGTTTGTTCTTGTTAGGGGCCATAAACTTCTCCTTCTTGCTGAGTTCCAGTCACTGCAAACCCTTCCAAATTTCAATGATATTTCATAAATTAAATTTAAAAAGAATATAGCACAGTATTAGTGACAACTTCACGGCAGAAAAGAAGGGGCAGGGAGTTAGCTTCATCTGGGCTTCTGACTCCTACTAAATCAATAGGCTTCAGTTTCCTTTTTCAATTAAGTCAATACCAGAATTAGTTTTCCTCTCTTGAAGAAAAAATTGAAAGGAGACAGAGAAAACTGAAAGAAGGGATAGGAAAAAAAAGCCTGCATACATCCCATTCAGCTGCTGATGTATTGTGAGGAACAAATGGATACTGGGAGCACCCCAACAGGGTGTAAGTGCCTTTCCAGAGGCAACTTTGGGGAGGGCAAGGCACAGGGTGGTGATGCTCCTGCAGGACACGGGGAAAAGAACTACAGTGCAAGTCAGACAAAGAAAAGGAAGAGATTGTATTTGGCAAGATAAAATTACGTTCCGAACAAATAAAACAAAAGTAGTACAGAAAATTAGGTAGCTTCTCCACCATTATGCAGAAAATGCCTTCCAGTCGATGGTTTGATGTGACCCCCTCGCTTGCAAGGATCCCTTCCTGCCACGTACCAGCTCAATGGCCTGGAAGACAACCATGCACGTTGTGAAATGCTAACAAGTACCAGTCCAAAGGCTCAAAGTGACAGAGGAAATCCTGATCACGCAAGCACTTTGGAAAAGCAGGCAGCTCAAGGGAATAGGCAGACAACAGGTCCTTACTCTTCACCAAAGCCATTTTTCTGTTTCAGCAGGGAAAGGTGACCGGGACCATCAGCAGACAGCCTGATATGCACAACGGATCCTTGGTCCTAATGCTGCTAACAGCAATTTTCTCAGAGCTCCAGGGCTCAGGGTCTGTGTTTTATATCAAGCCCACGTGATTTCCACCGCAGTGACTTCGCGGAGGTTAGCAAGCAGTAGGGTGGCTGCCGGCAGCCTACAGTCGGGACCGGCAAGGCCGAGTCGGGATTGAAGACTCATTAGGACACTGGAGTCTAACCAGAAGACTTGTCCCTCGTTCCCGTGTAACGGGAGACATGCAGCGCAAGGCTTTAATGAGAACAAAATACCATTATTCATTGGGAGGACTCTTTAAACACAATGTGTTGCTGTAAAATTATTATAAATGTGTAACTGTTCCACCTTCGATGTAACTGAATGCCCCATTCCTTGGAGACTTAGCTCAAGCCCTCCGGTTTATATTCCATGCAAAAGCCTTTTTTTTCTTTCACTTTTTCATCTTTATATTTGTCCGTACACTATGGACATGATCTAAAAACATCTGAAGTCAGGAAAAACCTCTGTGACTAACTATAGCCACATTTTTGGGGCATTTTTCTACTGATAAAAGGTTAAATAATATGAATAAAATCTTTCAATCTGAGAGCATTTTGGTCAGAATATGTGAAGCTGTAGCATTAGTCCATTTGCAACCATATGCATATTTGTCTATTAACCTTTGTTAGGTTGTTTTTTTTTTCCCTTCTGGCTTGCTTTTGGGTGTTTTTCAAGAATATAAATTAATACCTATGTAGTTACAGGAAAATAAATTCTGTACTATGCAGCCTGCATATTTTGGATATTTAAAACTTAATTGTATGAATACAGCTTGCATCTTCAAACTTCTGGTTTAGGGTTCACGCCCCAGACTTCCCTGCACTGCTGCGTGATACCACGTTTTGGCTTTTTGGTGTCACAAATGTGAACAGCTCCTCTGCAGCTGCAATTGAATACGGTGGGACTGAATTCGGCCACAGCTGAAATTCAGCAGGGCAGACTATGTATCTATACACAAACTTTTATAAAGAAACTAGAGAACTGCGTTCTAGTGCGATAGGCCACTAGCTAGGCTATTCAAGAGGCAGCAGTTGCTCTTAATAGAAAAACAGCACCATATTGAAGAATACCTCCCAGGTGGCATGTACAACTGTATCTTAAATATTCAAATGTAATTTTTTTATCTGAAAATGTTAATTTAATTACAATGAAACATTTTCCTTTATAAAAAAACATAACCTTAATAACTGAAAAAAACCCCTGCTTTCTTCTACATTTTCCATACAGGGAAAAAAATAATTTCCTTATCAGTTCTATTTACCAGCTACATACGAGGTTTATTAATTGTAAGCATTCAGTGCAGAACTGGATTAACAGCCCCTGCACTAACGGGGAACTCTGGCAGAGTGGTGGGGTGCTTCAGGAAAGCTCCCTGCCTTTACTGGAAAGATGGTTTCCCAGCCCAACTTCCCATCTCCCAGCCAGCCCCTAAGTCTCATTCTCTGAGCCTTGCTTAGCTTTTTACGGAATGCTAAAATGAAGCAGAGCCCCAGCTATAGCTCCTAAAAGAAGTGCCAGCTTGTCTGTTACACCATCACCAGATAAAGAAGCAGGAACAGGCTGAGAGGCAAGAGCCAGGACGTGGAGAACCTCATCTCAACGCACATCTTGGCCTGCAGTCAGGTCTCCAGCGGCTGCTGTTCTTCGGGCTGGGTGACTCTTGTGTTTCTGCACACACGGAAAGCTTTCCAAGGGGGAACTTCTTGGCTACAGTCATGTCTAGCGGTAAGCGCCCTCTCCTGCAACATGGATCCAAGCCCGTGTGGACATCCTAACAGGGCCAAATGGCCTTAGTTTTAATTAGCATAAAGTCATGCAATGCCTTGTTACAGTAATACATGTAAAAGAGGTATAAATAAAAACAGGCCATCAAAACAAAGAGGATTCCCCGAGTTTTACATCCCTTGTTAGGTGCATCTAAATTTACTAGAAAATCAGATCTCCAGTATCTTGACTTGGGCATTAATGACACCTAAGATGGCAAGTTTTAGAGTAGCAACAGGGTTTTTTTTTTGCTTTTCGGCTGTACGCACCACGCCTCGGGCACGGAGAGGAGATGAGCCACGGCTGTGAGGGGGAGCGGGGGTTACAGGCTGTCGCGCACAGCTTCACAACCCTCCTACGACTGTTCCTTCCACATCAGCCCTGGCTGGCGTCGAGCGGCACGACACGGCGCAGCACCCGACCCACAGCCGCGCATGATTCATATAATATATAGCCGAGTGTGCCCGAAGAACCCTTGCCATGGGATGTCAGCTGGCCACCTGCCCCACTGCTGGCTTCTTCCAGGGGAAAGCACTGCAGGGAAACGGCAAGGCTGACTTCATTTGTTTTTGTACACGAGAACAGATGATTTTTGGGAAATGGCGGTTCAGAAACGTTTCGAGCGAACATTAATGAGCCCACCGTGGTGATGTACAGCGTGAGACGCAGACCTGTGATTGCACGCGCAGTGCTGTTTATGATCTTATGGCATTTACCTCTCCTTTCTTTCCTCACCTTTGTCTTCAGCCTATTTTAGAGCAGAAAGCAAAGGAACGCCCCGTCCCCCAGGCCCCTGACCTTTAAATTGAGCTCTCAGCAGCGTTCCCCCATCACAGCTCCAAGGAACGCTGCATTTCCGCTTTGAAGGGGGAGATTTGAAAAACAGAAAATATATTAAATGGAAAACACAACTGGTCAGAAAAGCCATTCTATAAATTATGGGCCTGGGCAACAGAGATATTTTTCTTTGGGAATCAGTCACTCGTGGTCTCCAGGCTACACTATGTATAAGAAACAAAAAAACCAAACAAAGAGAAAAAGTGGAAGATTTTTAAGCTGGCTCAGGAAAGGAATTTTTTTCAGAGTTGGGGAAAGGAAACTTCAAATGCAAGTGAAAGACCAACAGCAATCAGGACCATCTGGGTACTGAGACATGGCCACGAAAGCAAGCAGCCCTTGACCTGTGCGGGACACAGGGGGATCTCCATTCCACTTCTGCTGCTTTGGTGGAGATCATCTAACTATAACCCAGCCAACTCTCCTCAAACCATACTTCTGCTGATACTGATGTCATCTCATTGCTGTGAAGATCATCATCAGGCCTGATAGCACTACCTCTACTACACACCGGCCATGTCCACCTCTTGCAGCACGCCGCAGAGCCCTCCAAGCCTGCGTACACCCCTCCTCTGAGTCCGCATCACCATGCATCTTCACACAGATAAAACAGCTAGAGTTTAAACCAAAATTAGTTTTGCACAGTGCCAAAACTAATAAGCTCTGCCAACAGCAAAGCTTGTTCTTTTGCATATAAGCCTGTATGAATATTGCTAGACAGCTCTGGATGGGAGGGAACTCACGGGGAGCCTGCTTGGTGCCTCTGTAAGCATGGTGCAGACAGTCTCATAAATATAACAGGACTGGGATTTTCAAATGACTTAAAGGCAGTCAGACATTCAATTTCCATTATATTTTGGTGTTATTAGGATACGTAGCCCATCAGGCTTCTCTGAATCACTTAGCTTACTCTTTGGCTGCTGGAGGCCATCCCATCATCTGAACCCACTGGCAGATGTTTCAGAGCATCTCAAGGTACAAGTTACTCCTCAGCCTTTCTGCGGGAATTTGCTCATGCCTTTTGAACTACAGTCACCTCCACTGTTCAGCTGTGATTAAACCGACACAGGGATGAAGACGAATCAAACAGCCAAGCAAGCGCAGTCTGGCTGTGTGTCTGGTTTCTGGTGGTGACCAAGGCAGGTTTGTCTCCAGGGCAGGAACCAAAGCGTAGATCCCATTTACAGCTGCTGGCACCAGCTAGCAGCCGCTCCCTGGCGATCAGTGATACCATCCTCCTCCTCTGGTGTCCTCTCACTGTGGTTTATGCCACTCCACAAAGACACCAGCATCAGAAGGCGGCCAGGGCCGACCCAGCAAGTCAGACACCTATATAAGAAAGACCTCCTCACAGTACCACTTCTGAACACTGTCATGAGCCTTGATTATAAATTATTTTATCCTAATATGCACTGCTTTGGATATTTTTAATTAAAACCCATTCAACAACTGTAAGAATTGAGTTTTTTCTATCTGGTCTTGAAAACAGAACTGAATAAATCAAAAGGGTTTCAACACTGTACCTGCCTCCATGTAACCATCATTCTCCTAGCGTAACGGTGAGAGCAAACGCTTTGCGAGAGGGAAGTTAAAAAGGCTCTGAGATATTTGACTGCCCTGAAGCCACACAGCAATTCAGCATCCGAATGAGTGAAAAAACCTGCATCTGTTGATTTCCACTCTAGAAATTCCTCTACAAGACCACACAGCCTGGCCCTACTGTACTGATAGCAACCATAGTGTTTCAGTTCAGAGCAACAGCACAGCTTTGAAGCAAATCTTTCAGTCATTCCTGCTTATTGCACGTGAGCTCAGTTGTGATCGCTGCCACGGGGCTTTCACGGGCTACGAAGCTGGACACCCCATTGCAGGTGTGCACCGAATGCGCTCCAGGCTGTAGCAGGCTATAAGAGACCAAACCAACACTTGGTCCTGCAGGTAGCTTCAAGCCACATGCTTGGCTTGAAGGAAGCCAGACTAATCCCAGCCTAACATTAACCCCCAAATACATTTAGTGGAGGTTTAGGGGCCTGAACGTCAACTGTTTTTATCTAGTGATGTGCTTCTGTTGCACCAAATCACCTGCAGACATAGCCACTGCTTCCTCTCTGTTTACTGGCCCCGATTCCTTCTGCTGCTGAGATCTGAGATTTAACCTCGGCTCTGACTGACAGCAGTCACCGTGCAACTCATCTGGGAGCTCTGCTCAGTATCTGCGAGTAAATAGTCCCTCCACAGCTGGAGTCCACCCTGCAGCTCTCGGCTGCAATATCTAACCAGGCTCTTCTCTGGCCCTTCCAAACACTGCTCAGGGATTGCACTTTGGAAATGCTCAACAGCTTCACCCAAGTTTTCTGATAAAACCACATCAGTTTGTTGCTATGAAACAAAATGTTCAATGGAAGACAGTACTGCAATGGATCCGTGCAGAAGGACAACTTCAGTCTCCACCAAAACTGCAGTTCCTGGTGGAGAGAAAGTATTTCTAAATAACTTCTTGATATTTTTGAAGTGATTTTCAAGATTTTTTTTCATCAGACTTTACGTAACTCATCTCTGGGATGTCTGATTTCCTGGATAACAAGACAACGAAGAGCTGAAGACAGACCTGACCTCTGACTTGGTACTCCTGGCTTTCCCGAGGAGAGCGATTCTCATCGGCAAGGCTCGCGTCGCTGCCAACACTGGCTATCACAGCCAGTCAGAAGTAACTACATCTTTCTTCTGTCAGGGACCTCTGGAAGCTGCACGCCTGAAATCAGCTGGAAGGTGGACTACTGCTTTCACCCTTGGATCAGTCAGCGATAATATCAATATGAACACTCCCTTCTCACCGCTGTCTCGCTGTATATATTTACAGATAGGACATAAAGAAAGAACTAGACGGTAGACACTTTTTGTTGGTTCTCTTCCCCATGACAGACTAGCTCCTCGGAAATTAATGCTGGCATGAAACTGGAGTAACACAGTAAAAAAGGGGATCCCTTGAGTTGTATTTTGTGTCAGTTACCCCCATGGAACCTCATTAACTTCACTGAAGCTGCAGAAAAATAACACTGCAGAATTTGGCCTTATTTTATTTTTGCAAATGCATCTTTTAAAATTGCGCATCTGGAATTTAAGTTCTCTTCCAAATGCTGTGTGTGATTTGTTCTTGCCAGAGAAGCACACCTGGGACTAAGAAGGGGGTTTAGATAAGTGCCTTTCCATATGGCCCACTGATAAATGATTCATTCTGCACAGCTTAACTTTGAAAATAAATTCAGTATCGTTAAGATATTAAGATACCAGCTTCATATTTCACCTCATAATTGCACTTCACATATCACAAAAAGAGCTGGTCTGTTGTTTTCGCTGCTGCTGTTTGCAGATGCAGCCCGCAGACCCGAAGCGGAGCTCCTGGGTATTGCATCACAGCCTCGCTCGCTCTTTCCTCTCATTCCAGCACACAGTTTGCTCTTCTTCAGAGGGTCATTTATATATGGAATAATACCAAAAAAACAAACAACCGTTTTCTTCTCATGAAGTTACAGATTCAGTATCCTCAGATGAAGAAATAGATAAATACAATTTTTAGGATAATGCTTAATTAAATATGCTGATGTGATTAAAGATCACTCGAGATGAAAACGAGATCAAACAAAGCAAAATGCTTCCTTGAGAGGCAAGGAGCTCGGTACCCCTCAGCCCACCCTGTTGGCACTCAGGGCAACAGCGACAAGCTTGTAAAACTGGTCCTCTATTTGCTATCCCATGCTCAACGCAGGGTCGTCATCTTCATCCTCGTAGCTCTTTTGCCTACGAACTTCCAGTGTCACCACTGGCACACTATGGTCCTCTGCTGGAAGGGTCAAACTGGTCAGAATATTTCCCAGTCAAAACCAGAACATGATCACGTTTTGCATTTGACCCCTAAACACAACGGAATAGGTATGCCCAGCCATCACAGGCTTAGGACTGAAACACACCTGGTAACGCAGTGGGTGATGTTCTTATTTCCTTTTTTAAGGGAACCAGAAGGGGAACCAGTAGACAAAGAGAGACACTGGTGCAGGAACCTACAGCTCATCCTAGTCCATCTCCTTAACCTCCAGAACAGCCCACCCCGGGGACAGCACGTAGTACACTACGGTCCAAGAAAAATAAGGCAACGTGAAAACTTCACATGTAGATGACAACAATCATCGTGCTGCACCTCCGGACCATACTTGAGTACTACCATGACAAGCACGACATGAAAATAGGAGCACTACATCAGATTCAAAAGTGCAGTTGGTCCGTTGGTCTCGAGAGACTGCCAGGGTCTTTCCAGGCAGCATTCACCTACCGTATGCAGGTAAGGACCACTAACAGACTCTTCATATAGATGAAAGGAGCCCGGTGTCAACTGGCATAGCTCAGATGACATCAGTGCATTTATACTGGTTCCCATTGTGAAGATCCAGTTGTACACAGAATGAAAAGCAAGGACAAAACCCAGGAGATGCGCTGAATCACTGCAGTGCAGATAGGAGGTTTCTGCTTTCTCATCAGCGTTAGGAGCCAGACAAGTGGAGTTTCCGTACAGAAAGAAGAGCCAGTCTCCAAGTGCTTCCAAGGTCTTACGGAAAGCAATACCTCTCGAGGTTTTTTTTTAAATCTCCTTCAACCATTAATTCTTTTCAGAACCAGTGAAAATACTTCCTTTGGTCCTATCAGGCTGCAACACTTTTGCTTAAATGCATCTTACGTGAAAACCATGCTCAAAGCAACTGGGCACAGCTAGGAGCAAAGAGGGGGCCAGCTCAGGCTGCACATCTGGAAAATATTCCTACTGGTAAGATCTGCTGGAGCAGGGAAGGGGCTCCCCAGGGAGCAAGAGGCGACCCACGGTTGGCGTCGTCATAAACTGGACGAGGCCAGAGCCCGGAGGGAGCCGTGGCAGGAGAGGAGCTATTTGATATAGTAGGTGCTGTCTCCAGCTTTACTGGGGGATTAGAAAGCTGCCCACGGCATTTTTCTTGCCTGGTGCCCAGGGACGTGTACAGTTTCCCTGTTAAGAAGGATCATCTGAAGGAAGGTTGGGAAACGGAAGGCGGCGTGCTGCGCGCACCCTGGCTTGGGGCGCGGGAGGGATCGCTCCGGTCACAAGTTCAGCTGGCACAAATGAGCGTCACCCCGAGAAAGGGGATCTACGCTAGCGGCACCCACAAACCATGTCTTTCTGGTTGTCAGAAAAAAGCGAGAAATGGCTATTTCATGCATATTCCAAGTGTTTACTGTAAACAAAATGCTAAATATTGTGTTAATTGTAAACAAAAGCCCAGGGAAATAGTAATATGACAAGCTGAAGTTTGATCTTGAGAGCTCCTTTCAGGGACAGAAAATTGAGAAATATGGCTGGAGCAGAAACCTACTTTCAATTCCAGGTGCAGTCTATAGACATTTAGGCACATGATATTTTTTTCTATATAAAAGCAGTCCCAGGTGAGAGTTCATAGATGATATATCTAGAAAAACCCAAAAAAAACCCACCAAAAAAGCCTTGCTCTCTGCTCCAAAAAGCTGTCGTCTTTCTTAATTCTATCCATTTAAATTTATTGCTGCTGAAATTCCCAATGTCTGCCAAAATGTAAGGAAAGTTGCATACAGACGAGTGTTACCAGCACAACAGAGAGAAGTGTTCAGAAAGGAGCCGGGAAAGAAACACTGACAAGGGCAGATCCGTCATTTTCAGCGATTACAGCAATTCTTGGGAAGCATATATTTGAATTACCAGTAGTAAAAAGAAAAACAGAAGACAAACCAAGAAAATCCCTGCCATATGATAATGGATCAGGCCAGTGGTCTGTATGACTGTTATTTATTGCAGCAGTCATCTGAAATTGGAAGTGTGTGAAACTGGGTGCTGGAAATGTGCGCTGAAAAAGATGCCTCTGTCCAGAAAAACTTGTCCTCTCTTTCAACACGCATCGAGAAGGAAACTGAGAAGGGAAACGCAGTGGCGAAGGGATGCGACCCAGGTAAAGACTCTGTTCTCTACAGCCCACCGCTGTGCCAGGCTACCGGCAGAAGTCACGGCTGTGCTCGCTCTCTTGCTCCCTCTGCTCCTCCAGGCTCTTTGGTGCCTGACCTCCAGCTGTGACCTGTTTTGATGAACCTGGAAGTTATCTCCACAACTTCTACTCCTCCCTCCAACTGGGCAGGAATCAGCCAAATGGTTCAAAGGTCAACGGGAGAAGGGGAAAGTGGCTGAAGATACTTCGTAATGGTTGATAATTTTCAAAAACAGAGTGCTCTTGCAAGTCCCCAGTTTTCATTTAGAAAAAAATTCCAGTTGAAAGAAAAAACAAAGTTAAAAATTTTTTTATAACATTTAAAGTACTTTAACCCTATTAATATTAAAATAAAATCCCAAATGTTTTGCTAGAATAGGAGAATTTGCCAAACGGAGATTTCAGAAGTATTTAAAGACCAGCATTTTTCAGAAAAGCTATGTTAGAAACACCAGCTCTGCTCTACACTAAGAAATCATGTCACATAAAAAGCCAGACAGTAGACAAATAACACGCAGAAGATCGTTCTGCAAAGCTGGATCCCACATGACCCCATTTATTAAATGTACACTGAAAGCAGTGAGTATCTCCATACGCTTACTTCCATAGCTCGTTTTGCATGGTTTTTCAACCACAGAATTTAGCGAGAGCTCTGTAAAGTGCTATTTTCCGGATGCTGTAGTTCCAGGAATAAACGGGCATCCAAGCAGGTGAGGGAAAGGCAGTACAGCCAGAGGCCCCAGTTGAGTCCTCTAACGAGGACGCGGTATCCATTTCTAGGAAAGCCACGCTAACAGGAAATGCGGGGGTTAGAAATAGCTCTTGTAGAGAGGTCTTAGACTCTTAATACAGACGCATCTGTATTTTTCCGTTATACTGAGAGCTTTGCCCATATTTACTGCTTGGGGATTGTTTTTCTCACTGCTGTTGTCCTGCCAGCAATATGTACTTACGGCCGGAGCCTCTGCGGTCCATTGGCACGGCAGTTTGGACTTTGTGGTTGGACCTCGCTCTACTTCTGCACTTGGGCTCCGCTCTGTGCCTCACGTCATCTCTAATGCTGACATGCATGGCTGGCTGGGAAGCTTGAGCACATAGGTCTGGACCTACCCGGACGCTGATCTTACTTTCACGCAGCTTAGTCGGGCATTTTAGTGGGAACGGAGGAAGTCCCAAGTGCCCTGCGAGCCCCGTTCCTCAAGCGCTGCAGACCTCGGCACAAGGCAGCATGAGGGCATTGACCGTTTTGCTGGGGATCAGGTACCCATTTAATCCCTGTGCTCAATATGCCAGAGAAAAAAGAAAAGTCTGGCTGAACGAGAGATTTCCAGGCAGCACGATGCAGAGTGCCCACCTGAGCAGGACCGCCTTGCTGGCAGGACCCGCTGGTCCCCACAGCAGCTAAAGGCTGGGTACCAGGATGAGTCAGAGCTGCTCTGAGGTCATGCACCGAAGTCTTTTCCCAATCGCTACTCAGGGAATTGAAGAGATGTTTTGCCTTAGCTGCAAACGCGGTAGGTTTTTCTCACGCAAAATCTAAGAAATGTGCAGAAATCGATTCAGCAATGTCAGGAAGGGGCCAAGCTGTAAGGCCAGTGGTCCCTAGTGGCCCTCGGATGTGTGAATCAGTGAAAATCAGAAAAGTATCGTAGCACTAAAGCAAAAACTCATTAATAAAAGTGACAGAAAAAGCTCTGAGACAAGGAAAGATCCCAAGAGCAAAACTCATTAGACCCTGGAATAGCCTCCCCCAGGAAAGCAGTGTAGCCCTACTACTTGAATCGTTTTGTAACTAGACTCACTAATATTCTTGGGAAGATACTTCAGGACAAGTCCTTCGCTGGCAGGGGGGGTGGACAAGATAACCTAATAGGTATCTTCCATCTCTTAATTCTGTGAGTATTCTCCATTTACACCAAAGAACTTAGCTTTGTGTTAAAGAAAAGAAAACCTAGCACTGTCCTTTGCCTCCCTGTTGAAATGCCAGACGGATGCTTAGCACAACTGGCCCCCGCTGAAACCCTTCCTAATGCAAGAATTTTGGAACCCGATTCAGAGCATGACTAGCATTAATGTTTCTCAGTTTTTGATGAAATCTCTGTACGCAGACAGTCACTGCTTTCCCTTGGCCAGACTGACATACTCATCCTTGAGGGAGGAGTTGCTTCCCAACAGCAATTGCAGGGAGCGCACAAGGAATAAAGTGTGCAGGACGAGGGTGCAGGGACCCAAACCTGGCCCCAGCTGGTCTCAAATGAACCACACTTTGCCCTTTGCATGTCATCTACCAAACTTCACAAGCCTGTCTGATGCTCTCACCCATGTCAATTCAGTTCGCTTTTACCTCTTGACAGAAACCACGCTACAGCCCAGGGAATAGGGGGAACGAGAAGGATTCTGCACAAGGTTAAATGGAGGAATTGCTCAAGCAAACCCATGGAAGAGATCTCTAGAGCTTTATATACAAAAGATGAAGGCCAGGTTAAAACACACACGTCCTCAGCAAAGGCACAGGACTGAAAGAACCAGACATGACGTACCTCCACAGGGATGACCTCAAGGCATCCAAGAGGAGCTGTGCTAGAAGTTGATAATACCACATTGCATCTCCTGCTCATTTACCTTTTACAGAAGTACGTGAGCTACAAAACCCAGGACTGGGTTTTCAGCATTAAATTACATACAACCAGTGCCAGGTTTCCTGGAAGAGCGAAGGAGGAGGCAGCCTCTCTGGGTAGCACAGCTTTCATAAGAAGCACGTTCCACATGGTAGGACTGTGCTGCTTTGCAGTCCTTTACGTCATCACTACGACTGTATGTCGCTATAACAAATGCAGTGTACCACTGGACGACAGGGAACACTACACTGCGGTTGTCTGGCTTTGTTATCGGTCACTATCTGTATCCAGCAGAGTCTAAGGTCCATCGCGATATGAGGAAAACTTTGTACGCGGCAGAATGCACCCTCACAGAAAGTAGCTGTGGATGCTCTGGGATTTCAGGCAAGATGAAGCAATGAGTCCCACATCTCATCCCTCGCTCTTGGGCATCCCGGCCCCAGTGCAACCCACAGGCCCAAGGCAGAGGCTGCGAAGATGCAGATACCTGGAGCTGCCCAGGGCTTTTGGACTCGGGCACTCAGGCCCCACTCGGAGCCAGCCCCAGCTGGCCATCCAACCGACTGTGCGTCACTCAACTAACCCTGAACACAGATTACTATTTTGTGGCTAGCTAAAGCCTTCCAGACAGCTCCCAGCCTTGACCCAACAGCCTCACCGGCTGGAGAAGACGTCTCTCTCTTGAGTGATTCTGCTGAGTCAGCTGCTCTTGGTGTGTAAAGATATTCTGAACATTACGCATCATTTTACCACCCAAAGGAGCCAGGGGCACTTAGTAATTGGCATGATTTGGCTCATATGAGAAAACCAGCTGCTGTACTACAATATAACTTGACTGTTTTCCTTTCCCAGACTTTGCTATTTAATCTGAGTAAGAGGTTTGCAAGAAGGTGATGCCAGGTATAATTATGCCAGAAAAGACAAGCAGGCTTGTCTGTCTGTCTGTGCCATTATGTGCATACACTGTCATACGATCTAATACTTCTGGCTGCGTGGCATAAAATGGAAGAAAAAAAAACCTCGGAGAAGAACAATCAAAATGCCATTTCACCCTTTCTTATTATGTGTCATTTTTTCTGTTTCTTTTAAAAATTATTTCTCAAGTCAGTATTTGATGTGGTTATCTGCTATGCTCTGAAAGGACCAGGGGAATTTTTGAAGCCTCAATTTGTAGATTAACATAAAGCAGGGATGTCTTTTATGCTTGAAAACTAAGTTTACCAACTGCTCAGCACTGTACCTTTCTTAAAAAACAAGTATTTTCTCTCCCATCCCCATGATTTGGAAAGGTTTGTACTTGCTTCTACAACTAAAGGAGTTCACAACTACAATTTTACTGTCATTAGAGGGATAGAGGGTGATAGTGCCAGAACACGACTGTGGTATTCGAAGTCACTAAGCCAGTAATTTGCTGACTAATGCAAAACCCTGCTTGAAGGCTATCAGAAAACACTGGAAAACTTCTGGACGGAATCATGTGGCGCAGGAAGAGAGAGGTAGTTTTCCCAAGATACCCAGGAAAGCGATAAAGCTCTGAATCAGCCTGTGCTCTCCAGCACCAGAGTCAAGCATGATGACCTTTTTTTCTTCTGTATTTAGAATAAGTCCTGGAATGACCCATTGGACACTTGATCTTTTTATAACATGTTGGTCGTGCAGAAAACGCAGTAGCGAGGGCCTTGCACCACTGCACACCGAAAATTAGCTTCGATGGTTATATGGCTGCCACCACCTGAACTGTGGGTTGAGATAAAGACAGGGAGATCCCTTACCTTACTGTCATGGGCAAAACAGACTCAACTTGGGGAAAATTAATTTAATTTATTGCCTGTTAAAATAGGCACTCTCTTTTTCCTTCCTGCTCTGCCTGTCCAGTGGTTTTGCCCTTTCTTAAATATGCTTTTCCAGAGGTGCCACCAGCGTCGCTGCTGGGCTCAGCTGAGCCCTGCAGAGCCAGCTGGAGCAAACCAAAGCCGTGTGAGTCCGGCACGGGGCAACCCCGACCTCTGCTAAGAGAGGACCCCCGCTACCCAAACCTGGACACCCCATTCACCGGTCTATTAGCCTGCAGGCTGGTTCAGCAATACCAAGTGAGAACATTTCCTTTTAGCCAAACATCCTTCACAGCCTTTTGGAGAAAGGATCAACTAACCAACAAAAAGACCTTCAGCATTTCACCTGGATTTTAAGCAACTGAAATGTTATCTTTATGACAATAAGATGACTTGAATACACTTCCATATATTAAAAAGACCTATTAATAAATACTTTTCTTGTCTGAGTGACTTGCAACTGTATTTCTGCTTTGTGCCTTTGGCAGCAACATTCGATGGCCAAGCATTTTCATAAAACTGAAAGTTTTCCTGACCTTTCCTGCAGCAAGAAGTCACCGACTTCCTCCTGCTGTGTATTTGCATAGGGAATACTTTTAAGCCAGCAGTAGTCAAAGGAGAGTTTAGTAGTTGTGTCCAGGACTGTATCCTCAACCAAGAGGTTAGTCCTACAGGAGTTCCTTCAGCCAAATGCTTTAGAACCTGGAGATTAAACTTCTGTAAATTTTGCTTTTTTGTATTCCTTATCCTTTTGTAACTGAATTCGAAATTGTTATCACCTTTACATGGAATTGGTCAGACACCGGCGTGGCAGGAAGAGGACTCTGATCGTGCCAAACCTGGATGATGAAGCGTCACAACTATCAGCCTCCTGCTGCTGACTTCTCTCAATAAAGCCCGACTATGGATAATCCTTCTCCCACATCTTACAATGCTACAAGTACTGGGATGCCAACTTCAGCTAGATTAGCGCTCCTTGCTAACCCCCTTTACCTAAGTGGTCTGGCTCTTTGCTTTCCAACTTTTCTAGGGCCAAGCTGTGGAGCATTAATTTGTTGCAGCTTTTGTTATTTATAAAAGGCTATTTACATGTTTTGTTCGTTATTACAGCCTCTGAGTCACATACCAGTTTAGTCACTTCTAATCATTTCTATACTAAACATTCAACTGCTTAGAAGAAAAACCCAGCCCCGCGTGAAGTATTCACTGGTGAACGGGGCTGTAAATCACCTTGGCCGAGTTCTCAGAAGCGGCTGGGCAAAGAGAAGTTTCCTAGCTGTAAATGCCCCCACACACACACTTTTTGCAGACTCTTGGACTTTTGATAAACATGAGCAATTAGCACCTTTGCAGACATCATTTTCCTTCCCCACTGATGGAATATTGGATACCCAGAAGGAAACTGTGCCTTGGAGACAGGTTCCAGGAAGGTCTTCAGGATTGTGCATGGGATTATTAACACTGCTTCAACTCATTCAAGGAGTTATGTGCTAACACGCTCCTCTCACCCACACCTCCCTGCCCCTAGAGTGACATGTGCTGTGACAAGCCCATTTCTGTCTGATGGGAAGAAAAACAAACATTACAGTGGATAATCAAACAAATGTGGGCTCTTCAGTTCTTGGATGGGAACTCACTCTTAGCTAATGTCATAAAACATGGGAAGAATGCTCTATAATTAAACCCTTCTCTGGAAATATTTGACTAGGTTTGGGATGAGCGACAGGAACAACACTGAAGTCAGCAGCAGCAGTAAAGGTTGCATGAGACTGGGACTGAGGGATTTTCATCAAAATACATACTGGGAAGAAGCTGGAGGTTAAGAGGCTGCTACGTTAAGCAGGGGAATTCAATGAGGGGTTATAGACACACCGCAGCAAACCTGTATCTCCTTCTGTTCACATCACTGCAAACGCTCCGGGGGGAGCTGTATCTGCAAAGAGGAGCCAAGTTTACACCACTACAGTCACTATCACACAGTGTTCATCTTTCTGATGCAGGGTTCAGCTCCTGCTTTCATGCTGTCTTCCCACAATCTAATCTTTTTCTAGCCACGACAGTAGCTGAGCTATTTTCAAGAAAACCACAGACTGGTTTAAGCGATGCCGCAATGGATTTACAGCACAGAAAACAGAAGCTCCGATGTGTGATCTGCAGCAGCCGTAACACGGAAGCCAAGGCTGGAGACCAACAGGTAACAGGATGGACATTCACAGTGTTAATTAAACCACTTGCCACTAAAAAATGCGGGCAAGAAGAGGGACAAGTCGTGAATCCTAATGGGGCACAGAGATACGGGAAGCTGAGCCCAAGGAGACTCTCAGGCTGTTCAGTTTTGGATCCCAGGAAGATCTGAGCAATGTCCCAGAGCATGGGGAGCACACATGGCCATATTTTGAATTTCCACACCACCAGAGCAGTGTCTCATGTGGGTAGTGCTGGTTCTGCCTGTAGATCTCAGATCTGGACTGTGACCTCCCCTTCCCCCCAGCCTACCCCATTACACATTTCCCCTGTTCATCACTAATTCCCTTCCTCTTCGCATGACTGCCAAATGGGCATTCCCCATCCTTTGCCCCTATTCATCCTCCCAAACATGGATCCCACCTCACAACAGCCTCAGAGGTCTATGTTCAACCTACAAAGCTCTGTGTGTCCAGGGCAGGTTGCTCTAGGTCCCTCACGCCCGTCAGTCCCAGGGAACCAGAACAGGGTGGCACACACATCCAACAGACACCAAACCACACTCAGCTGGAGGTCGCATACATTAACATATTAAGCCAAGATTTGTAGCAACAGGATACCGAAAATAATGCTCTGAAATGAGGACTTGCACAGACTGTTTTTTAGAAAGTCTTAAAGAGCACACAAAACCCACTGACAGTTGGGAAGGGTGACTGAGGGTGCACGGCAATTCCTGAAAACCATTTCCATTTTATAATTTCTTCCTATTTCCAAAAAGACCAAGCATTCACACTGAGCTGAAAAGCTTAAGAATGAACTTTACTTTTGGAAAACCTTCAGTTTCACTGAAAAGCAATATAAATGGAGGGGGAAGGACCAACCACTGATGTTGGTAAGAAGTGGAAAGAAGTGCAATCTGTTAGTAAAATGGAAGAAATATGAGCACCGAGCCTCCTGTGTGCTGAGTTCTGTTCTAGGTTACAGCTCTTATCATCTTGAACACCACCAGTTAAGCTAAACTTTGTGTCTCAACTTGTCACATTTTGAGATGGATGAGCAAAATTTGCAAAATTTGTTGAAAATTTGCAAAATGCATTGAAGTCTTTTGAGGAAACACACACGAGATGATAATTCTAAATTTCAAACAGGGACGTCCAGAGTCTGTAATCTGCAAAGGGTTCAAAGCCAGTGCAAAGCGGATGCTTTCAGCAGAGTAGCAGGAATGTGGGGAGTTACAACTCCACCAGCCATCAAACCCAGCCAAGATCACACATCTCAAAACACCTTTTAAAAAGAAGTAGAGACACATAGAAGAACAGTCTCTTCTTGCTGGAGCCATCAGGTGAGCACCCAAAGGAAGTCTTAGGCAGTTGTTTGCACAACTTTATAGGTTCATCGGAAAAGACAATGTCAAACTTGGGCTTTTGAAATGATTTTCCAACTGGATGGCGAAGCAGACACAACAACAAAAAGAATACGAAAAAGCTGATGTGGTGACCAACCCCCAGCCTACTTCCCTCTTGTTTTTGAAATACGAATTTAATTTGCAAACCAAGTGTCAAATACCATTGTCAAGAGGCGTAACTCTTACAGCTGTTGGGCTACGGGAGAACGGCTCAAGTGCTTGACAAAAGAGGAATACAGTATGTATTGGCAAAACTTCTCATTACATATTTCAAAGGAAAAATTGAAACCACATTTCTAGACTGCAGAGTTGGATTACCAGAAAGGCACCGGCACACACAACGATCGCTCTGCCTCCCCTCCTCTTCCTCCTCAGCCTACCCTCCCTGCTGCGCCTTCCCATGAAGCCACCAAACGCCCCTTACCTATCGCAGCACAGCAAGGCCTCTGGTTTGAGAGAGAATATACCCGTGCCGTGAAAGGGTTAAAGAGGACAATAAAACACAGCAGGTGCAAGCACACGAGAAAGAAATAAAGCAAAATTCTCTCCTTATGGGAGCAATAGAAATGATTGAGAGTGTGGACTCTGTAATCTGCAGAAACTGGGGCGACACTGTTGAGTCAAATTAAATGCACAGAGTGGAAAAATCCTAGCCCGACAATATATCTGTGTCATGTGTCTGTGGGTAATTTACTACCACAGTCAGAGCCTGCCTTCGATAGGTTCAGGGGAGAGAATTAATGTGTGGGGCTTGTTTCCTTACGAAGTACGGACACGTGCGTACGTCTGTAACCACTCTGAAGAGTAATGAACAGGACAGTAAATTTTTTGCACTCTCCAATCTCCCCCATCGTGGTTAAGAGCTGTCTCCACCCTGTCACTCCAAGCACTGAGTTTGCTTATCAGGAGGCAGTGAGAAGAATCCGTGGGGTGAAGCCTTGAGAGACAGGTAATTGCTCAGGGCAGGAGGGTGCATCCTGCATCCCTGCCCTCAGCTGCCAGCAGACAGCAGAGCCACCAGGCCTGAGCCAAATATTCCCCTCCCGAGCCCTTTCCCCGGTCTCCTCAAGCAGCTTTAGGTGCTGTCACACGGCTCGGTTTGACAAAACCAGGTTCTGAAAATACACAGGCAGTAACGCCAGGACTCAGAGAGATGCAACACCCGGGATGCTGTGTTCACCCGGAGCAGGGGCAGGAAGCAGGTGTACCATACTGTGCACCAGCCTACCCCAGTCGAAGGCAAGGCAAGTGCAGCTTCTCTCCTGGCTACAGCAGCTTAGGACGACTCAGGAAAAAGATATTCCCTCCCACAAGACACACAAAGGACGGGAGTGACAGCAGCCCCAGCAGCTCTGCATAGTCCTGCCTTTAACAAGAGTCTCAGCCAAAGCCCTCGAGGTCAATAATCCGAGAAGACAGATCCATATTACCTACCGGCACGCTTTTTAGAGGAGTCCTTCTCCTCTGCAGTGATTTTCTCTACCACCCATCAGGCTTTACTTTGCTGTCAGTGTTGGATTTCAGCTCAGAGATTTGCACTGCAGCTGCTGGCTGGGTTCAGCTCCTTGTGTTCGGCTCTAGGAAACTTTCAGGATGAAACACAAAACTGGGTAGCTTTGGTGCATTACCAGCAACGCTCTGGCATGACTTCTTGATGTTCATTAATGCCAGGCAAGTTTCAAGTGTCCCAGAGCTATGTTTTTCTAGTGGATAGATGCAAAGCAAGAATCACAGTTTGTCTCCTTTTTTTCTTACATATACACAAACCCCAGATCATGAAACCAAGCTTAAGGGGCCCGATTACCTTTCCTTCACTGGTATAAATTGTAAATAGCATCAGAGACAACATGGAGCCACAAGCGTGTGAGGCGAATAGCTAAGCCACAGGAGTTTGCAACTCATTTTAAAATAGATAGACCGTCTTTAGATAAAATTACCCTGAAGCGTGCACAGCTCTGCTGCCTCTGTGCTGCATCCCGTGCCGCAGGTGGCACAGTCCCCTTCTTCCCGCAGCACATCTCCCCTGTCCCACCACCCGCGTGCCCAAAACTGAGTTTCAAATTCCTCTGCTTTCCAAGTCTTTCTTTCACCTCCCTTCTTCTGTTGAATTGTCATCAATTTGGAGAGAGAACAGCAGACATGCCTTTTTTTTTTTCCCTGCTAGTAATTATTGGATTTAGTTACCTGCCAGCAGCAATCCATGCGGCGGTGGGAGGGGTAAGTAAATATTCCCTGGCTCCTTTCCAGCACCCAAGTATTATTTCATACTCTAGTAATCATACAGAAGCTAATTAGTTATCTAAATAGGCTGGGATTATTTATTCTATAATTTAACGGCCTGACAGTTGTCACAGGACATTTGTCTGATGCTGCTTACTTCATTTTAAGGTCTTTTGACAGCAAACCGCACTCTGCTGCTGCTGTCACGGTTAGCACGACGGAGTGGGGCAGGCTTTTGAGGGGCTTTAGCCTCCACGAAGCACCCGCCAGGGCAGAGGGTTTCTCTTTGAGAAGCTGGGTCTCCAGAGCTCACCTGACTCCCCATCGCTCGCCGCCTGTGCCCCCGGAGAATGGCAGCCAGGACGCGGCGGGGCTACGCTGGGGAAAGGAAGCTGGAAAAGAAACTCCCAAAAGACTTTGACAAAATGCAAACCTGCTAACACTGAACGGTTTTTTTGAAAAAGAGATAATTCCTAGGGCCTTTCCTTACACCTATCTAAGAAAATATCTGGAGGGAAAATTCAAATGCAATTTTATCTAGATTTTTCATAACAGCAAGAAATCACTGTGGAACTGAAGCAGTGTTTGATTTCATTCGCTGTCTGCAGTATTAAAAGAATATCAAACTGAATGAAGCGAGACTTCATTAACAAGTTTACAAAGCTCCAAAATGTCTTTTAAAGGTGTAACTTTCTTTAGTAAAATGGAATTTCGAAGTATGTACGTACAGAAACCTAACACAGGAGAATTCAACTGGCTGGCCTGCATTCAGAAACAGTCATTCAGGAAGGGAAAAATACTGTAAAGAATTATTATGAAAAGTATTTACAGGAATTTGGAAAATCTGAATATATACAAATCCATTTCTCCAGACAGGAGCTTCATCTTTTCAGAGGCTAGAGTCACTTCTCTCCCCTCTGCCTCCCCAACAGCCTTGTCGCTACCCCGGAGCAGCCAGGGGAAAGGTGGGACCTCGGCGAGACGTTTCCGCGTGCCGGAGTTACTGACTGTCTTGAAAGCCATAAACACGAGCTCAGCAGAGTATATTTAATATATTTGATTTATGCACCTTATATGATATATAATGCTATATAAGATACACTGCACACAAGCTAAATTCCACATTCCCACATTGATAAAACCACCCCGGGTGATGCATAGAAGCAGACGCACTTTATCAGATGCAAGAAGAGCTCGAGCATCCAGACACTGGGGGACTCTGCAGCTTCAGCAGCGTGTTAAGAGGATACCTCTGCAGCCCACGGCAGTCAATTAGGATGTAACTAATGACCACAGTGTGTCATCTGTGCCATGAAAGGAAAACAGTGGGAGAAGGCCGTGACCCTAACCACAATGGAGAGACGTGGACTGTGCTGCAAGACGAAGCATGCACAGACCCAGGGACTGTATCAGCTAAAGGACTGACACCAGGATGAACGGTGTTTGCTTGGACAAGAGCTCTTTGTTGGGCAGTCCATTGAGGGGTTTTAGTTTCAAGCCTAAATAGGTGTCTGATTACTCTCTCACTTGGAGATAAGGTACCTGAATGTCTTGTGCAAACATCGAGAGGCCAGAGGGAGAACAAAACTTTGTGGAAAAGGCTCTTGGTTGCACGTTGTCAAAAGGAAGAATGTTCTAAGGAAAAACCAAACAATTCCCTCTGACTTTTGTTAGCACTGATGGAAAGTGGCAACGTATAAAAATGAGCTTTACGGCTTGCCAGAACGTCGCTGGGAGTGGAACAGATGGCCAATTCATCTCCACCGAACTTGGCACTTCTAACAAAAGAAACAATATGTGTTTTGCTACCCTAATTTTTCCCCCAGGTATCCCAGCAGGTGACTGGGATGTCTGATGACAAGAATGACTTGACTTGTGCTCCCCAAGAGCACGAGTTGCTTGTTTCTGTGGCCTTGCCATTGTTTTGCCCAATTACCCGCTCCTCTGCAGCACCCCGGTGAGGTTTCTCCACATCCAGAAGACAACAGCAAACCGGGATGACACACACACGCTCACATACACAAACGCCACCGCTTACAGGGGACTCACGTTTTCACATGGAGATTCATTCAGTGTCCTTACAACTAGTCTGAAAACGTCTATTTTCTTGTACTGCAGTTGCACACAACACATCACGGGGATGCTTTACAGAATGTAACTGGCTGTAAAAATTCCAAGATTAGACTGAGGGATCCAAAAAACAGTTGGCTACCCCAGTATGTTTTCACATTTAATATTAATTCCCAGGGATAACCTTGATTTCAAGATTTATATTTTTCTACAGAAGGGATAAGCTGCTCCATTTTCCCAGAGAGAGGGTTTGAGGGCTCCACCAGGATCCCTCTCACACTGATGCAGCGTGCGCAGGGCACACATATGTATGCCCGAAGGAGAAAGACGTGATTGAATAGAACACAAAACGGCCTGTGTCTCTGGATAAAATGCATCTTTCCCCAGCTCCCACACTACAGCTGAACCGTGGTGCAGTCTGACACATACCAAGATCCTTCAAATTTGCAAGTCTTGTGAAAACAAAAGGGAGTTGTGGATAACCAATGCCTCGAATATTCCCAAGCATGGGCAATGCGTGTCCATTAGCTGCCAGCATGACTCTCAGGCTTGAAAACTGTACTTTGAATATTCTCCTACCATTGCTTTTCTTTCTAACGACAGGAACAGAGGATGGGTCTCTGCAAGCTTACATGGTTTGGAAAACACAGGCTACAGCTCTACAAGTAGTCCATGCTCTAACTAGAATTTATCTGGCCACATGAACAATACTCTTATCACATGTTAATGAAGCCGCCAGATCATTAAGATGAAGTAAAAATCATTGATGATGATTAAAACTCATTCACTGGAAAACTGCTAGAGAAATATTATTAATAGTAGATCAAATTTAAATGATACTTTAAAGAAACTGATTTTGTTTGTATTAGTGATGCATTAGGAGAACCTCTAATGGGTTAACTAAACATTTTATCCACAAGCTATTATATTAGGAAATACAATGTTATATTCCCCACAGAGCAAAAAGTTGTTTTGTCTTACTAGTAAATATTGACTAAAAAACACTGATTAAATGAGTGTTCCCATCCTGCTGACTCAACCACAGCAGTGTTTGTTCCCTTAAGAGAGCACTACGCACACTGAATATACGTACAGAAGAATCAATCATCAGACATATGTTTAGGATATTATCTTTTCCAACCAAAAAGGCTAGGCTTTCAGTGAGAAACCAAAATCCAAGACAAGCTGTTAGAATAGCTTATCTCATATAAGCACAGCAGAATAGGTCACATCCCAGCCTTACAGAAAAGCATTGCCATATTCATATATTTTAAGGAATTTGTAAAGAGAATCATCTCATTATTTTTTCTTCTCATCTCATTATTTTATTTTGTGGCTGCCTATGGGGAATTTGAATAGTCTTGCAATTAAAAATACAAACTTGAGTCTGCGTGATTGTAGGCAAACAATCTCCAGCCTGATTTTAAGGATACTTAATGAAGCTGCAGAGCATGGGTATTTTAGAACATGCCTCAATGTCTCCCTGCCACCAGTTTCAAGAGAATTTAAACCTATAACCTGTCTCACTTAAGTCTTGCAATAGTGAGTGGAACAAGGCCTAAATATCTTGAAAATGCTTGAGTTAGACAGATTTTCAACACAGCTCAGCTCAAATTTCCCCTGCTTCAGCAGGATCCGTGCGCATGAAGTCAGTACGACGGGTCCGGGGCTCGCCGTCGTGCACGGCTCTGAGAAGGCTGCTGAGCATTTTTGGGAATCTCACCCCTTTCTCATGTTCCCGAGTGAAAGATGAGCTGCTTGAAAAATCTAGCTTTCACTTCTGTAAAATAAGGGTTGCAAGACACTGCGGATGCACACAGGCTTGGGAAAGCAATAATCGTAAAGAGCTCAGATGTTTAAATGGCACTTAAAAGATGAAAACAGGGTCAGTCAGTCTTGCTACACCTCCTGTTCCACCAAGTCACCTTTTATACTCCTTATTTCACTAATGCACAGTCTTTGCTACCTTTTGTACACATTGGCTTCTACAGACCAGGCAATTTAATTCAAAATATTTAAAACTACTAAGGGAGAAAAGCTGCTATAGACCTTCAAGCGACAGGCTGGGAGCAATCTGGGAGGTCATTTTTGGCAACTCTATCGTAAACTATTGCAGAGTATTGTGACAATAGTGGGATCTAAAGGCCCTCACCTCTACTCCCAGTTTTGAATAGTGTGAGGAACGAGTTAGATGCATTCAGACTGAATTTTTGTAGCCTAAAATTTCTCTGCGTGATCCCAATACTGTTAGTTCCCAGTAGGCTTTTGAGAAAGAAAAAAAAGTACTGAAAATGGATATTAACTAAGAATTATATTCTTGGTTCTGAAAAATTTTATGGTCCTTATTTTTGAAGCTTGTCACATGTGACGGACCAAAACCAAACTTCAGAGGGGAGTGCAGGTGGATTTTGACAAAAATGGATGATCTGAAGGGTAAGCCTATCGGTGCAGCCACCAGATGTGTAACAAAAGAAGAAATACCACAGCTATAAAATCCAACAATCCTACAAACTTCTCCAGGGTTGCAAGTGCGTGCAATAGCTGGAACTTTGTTTAGGGTGTGATACTCTTGCTGTAGGTGAGCACGCAGGGAAATCACTCCAGACAGTTCCTGTGCGTCCCCTGGGAATTTTGCTATAGCTTGTAGAGGAGGGGAGCCTGGTCAGCTCTTGAGCTGCTTTCCGTCCTGGTCCTCTGCATCGGAGGGATCCCCTGGTGCCCGAGCAGACACCAGGCGATGCTCCAGCAGATGGGATAAAGGCGGGCAGAGCGGAGCTCCTGCCCCGGCCACACGGCTTGGCCATCACGGAGACCGCCAGGCTGGGGCAGACCAGTGGTCTCCCTCGTTCAACATTGCGTCTCGTGAAGTTGCCAGTACAAGTCTCAAAGGCCGTAAAAACTATATGGTGTGTTTTGTTAGAATGATTGTTCTGTCATCGCCCAAACGTTGTTGTTATAGGTGCTACACGGGGTAATAAATAAAAATGAAATTAGACAGTGTCATGCAATGAAATAGGCAATCCATGCTGGCAGCTCTCCCGGTCAGATTGTACCCAAGCTCATTAGATATAGCACATATTATTTCACCGATGAAAATACAACTCATCACATATGTGCCTGTCTGCTGTTTTCACTCGGTGAGACCTAGACAGGGACGTGAGCCATCACCCGAGCTCCACACTTCTGGTCCAGATCCAAACATTCGTTTCAGGTTTGATTCCCTCCTTACTTACGTTAGAGCAAGTAAGGACTGCACTAACAGACCAAGACCGTTTCAAACTCCCTCCGAGTGCAAGATCTATCAGTCCTCGAAACCAAGAGTGTCACAGAACTGCTTTGGGAAACATCACAGAGCTACAGGAGCCATCTAGCCCTTTGCTGCAGGCTGGTGGAAGGCTGCTCATCCACGACACGAAATCTGGCAACTCAGGACACTCTTCTACCCTGCTCAGAGTAGGGACATTAAAAAATTGCAGTTTGTGTGCTCTTGTTTTAGCTGCTTCGAGTCAATTCTTGTTGGACAAAGGGCTGGGTCTGTCTCCTACCCTGGCAAGCGACGGCTTTGCTCACTGGTCTGCAGCCACCCCTGCTGCACACCCCAGCACTACCCCAACAAATAGAGGAAACAAAGCCTGAGTGTTTACGGCCCTCGCTTATGGTGTGGATGACCCCGGCGTTCGTCCCTACCACAACTCGAGCAAAACAGAGCGTCCTATATACCAGTCAGCTTATCTTCTTGCTTTCTTCTTACATGAATTTTGGGGAGGTTTTCTTACCATTTTGGAGTTCAGGAACTTTAAGGTCAGTAATTTTTGTCACTACAAGTATTTGAGTTCTGTTCACAAAGTGATTTTTAGACTTTGGGGTTTTTTCCCAATCAAATGAGAAAACATACAACTAAAAATTCCACCAAATCTGGAAGATGCCTTTTTGAAAAATGATGTTTAAAACATGATAAGCATTTTCCAATGAAACCTATTGATAACACTCCTTTTTAGAGTACCTGAGTAATGCTCAATGGCCTCTCAACCACATATTCCCACGATATCTTGCAGTTCCCCAGATGTGTAGCTATGGTGGCAGACCCTCTCTAGCTACTTGCGAACAAGAAAATTGTTTGTATCACTAAAACGGAGTCACAACAGGCCAGCTTTCCAGCTGGCATTACCTGCCAAGACAAGGAGACAGATGAGGCTGCAAGACACGGCCCGTTCGGGTGAACACCGCCAGAGCCACAGCCCGGCGTGCCATCGGATGCATGACAGCGGCTGCCCCGATGAGCCAAGCTTAGCTCACTGCTGCTTAAACGTGCTCATTACTGGCCTCCTGCATAATTACAGGAACCCTGGAAAGGTGAAGGAAGTGACATGTACAACCCCCTGTAAAATATGTCCCAGCCGGAGCATGACATCATGGCCATCGATCAGCCTGCGAACGACCTGGAGTCCGGATCTAGACTCTCATTAAGACTGACCAGTAAAAGGAAACGAGTTCAGCACCGAGCTACCATAGGGAGGTACCTACCAAGAATTTCTTCTTCTTCTGGGAGACTGTCAAGTCTCTCTAGAACTTTTCCATCAAAAAAACCCAACAGAGCAGCCTCTCTCCAAGGATCCTGAAATGGTTTATGCCCGTCAGTTTGCTAAATCTCAGGAGCAGCTCCTGCGATAGTTAATAGCTGGTATTCTTCTTCTACAGGTAGGCAAATCGAGACACAGAATAGCTGAAGTGTGACACTTGACACTATCACCAACTTAGGCAATTGCCTTCATGTATACATCTAATTTTTAAACAAATATGCTGGGTGGTGGGGTTTTCTTTTTCCATTTATCCAACATATAAGCAGTATAAGCAACCAGATGAATAAACTCATATAATCAAGTATTAAAGGCAGCAAATATGTAAGGGAAAGTAAATTATAAAAGCTACTCTACTACAGACCCAGAACAGAAAAAATGCCATTTGACTAACTGCAGCTAAGCTATGTAGCTTGGAAGTTTTCAAATTCAGACAGCAAGCCATAATGTAAATGAAATACATAAAAAAATGCAGTGTTTAAAAAACAAATTTTAGACCATGGAGATTTCCCGAGCTAAAGTGAGGCTGGAAAACACTATACTGTGTTTGGAAGTAATTTAAAAAATTACAGTATCTTGTCATCATTTTGAAATCTTTTGATATGTAAGAATATTGAAAAGGGGATCTAGAATTGCAGAACTTTTTGCCCACATCAGAATGACCCCTGCTACACAGACGACCCCCGAGTTCTGATGCAGTTTCTCCTCTCTTTCTCTTTTGAGCTTTCTCCCATGCAATTTCTCAGCCCCCAGGCAGGAGTCTGGATGTGCGCACACAAGGGCAGTTGTGCCTGCACGCAACGGGTAGATGCACAACCTTCTCACATCCGCACTGGGATGCGTAAACCTGCATTTTGAGATACTCCATTACAGTTATTTTGCATGCAACAGAAAACAGTGTTTGCTCTACAAACTCCCATGGTCGTCAGCAGCCTCACCTCCATGTTCTTCCCTAAAGGTGGAGACGGGGTGGGATCAGAGCCAGACCCTAGGTACCTGCATCTACTGGAGCGCTGCAAAGTCCTCCCCTATTGCTCAGTTTTCAGCTCTGGGGCTTGCTCATCCACAACCCACTCCAGTCATGCAGGGACTGAGTTTCTCAGCCTTCCAGTAACACTAAAGAGTGATATCCAACTTTTTTGCAAACTCCTCACCTCCTGATCTACCTTAGTGGGACGGCAGTTTGAATGGGATTTAGGAGCAAGGTTCTTCATTAAGCAAGTTTGTTGTTTAAGGTAAAGATTATAGTCTTTTGTAGGACACAAAGAAAAAGTTGGATGTAGTATGAAAATTACATAAAATAAAACTTTGAAATGTTGCAAGCCCAAAAAGGAATGAACACCTACATGCACGAAAGCTGGGGTGTACAAATCTGTCCCGAATCACAGGCTGAGTTAAAGGCCTTCTACAAACTTGTCCCCTCACTGCAGCACGCGTAGCCTCACGCTGCATTCCAGTCAATCAGCATAAAATCCCACACTCCCCTCCTAGATGTTATCCTTCACGTGCTGTATTAGTTACAAGCTCCGTGCACTCGAGCAGGCACTGACAGACGGCAGTAGATGATGTAGAGGTGCAATCATATCAGACTATGGAGAGTACAAATCTATACAGCATAATGAGTCTTCTATTGCATATATCAGAGCTTTGAAACATTTTCTATTTAAATATATAGTCTGAAAACTTTCAGCGTATATCATATCATCGAAACAACAGACTTCCATTGTTCAAATGGCATAAATCTATCATAGTCTCGTAACAGCATATGATTTCCACTAGCTACAGGCTTATATATTGTCGCTCTAGTAGCGAAGGTTTTGTACATGGAAATCGACTTACACTGTAAGAACAAATTTTGCATTGTTCTGTACCTTAAAGTCACACGTTTCCATGATGACCAATGAACTATTACACAGATTGCTGGCGAGGGTAAATCATGCTGAATAATCATATGTGTTTTGCCTAGGGGGTCTGTGCTTGAGCGATCTGCGGCTCAGGGCTATTGTGGCAACAGAGCCCCAACGGAGCAGCCCCATCTGCTCCTTCGGCACGACCCAACCGTGGCGGCAGCGCACCACGACTGCCCAAACTCCACGCGAAGCGGGATGCTCTGGGGGATGCTCCTACCCCACCGGCCTCACCGCACAGCTGTCCCACTCCGTGCTCCATGGTACGCAAGACCCCTGCCTGCCCTCATAGAGCTTGAAGCTCGCCAACCCCAAAATGGATTCATTGGTGTTCTCTCTCAACTCTGCCGGTGATAGTAGGACACTCCCTTGGAGGAATCAAGGATCATTTACAACTTCTGGTCCTGTGTCAGGATAAGCAGCAAACACAGGTAGGCATTTAGTGGCTTGCTGCCAGGTGGAAGATATCTGCTCACCTGGAAAATGTCCATGCTTCATCTTTGCTAGCTGGAGCTCCACAGCTGGCTGGAGAACAGCTGGTGAACTAGGTAGCGGTCCCAAGCTAGGCAACCTGCTGCCCTACCCACCGTGTGCTCTTATCAAGGGTGCTCTTGGGGATGAAGATCTCTGTGTTTTCCACCAGACAGATGATGAGATGCGCAACCCTACTCTGCAAAAAGGACATGCTTCTGCATCACAACAGGCTGGCTTGCTTGTCGATGCTAGATAGAAGTGTTTCTATCCTAAAACAAGACATGTTCATCCTCAGCCTCCTTCCCTGTCACACAGCTTTGTTTCCATTCCCATACCTATCCCTGGTCACTCTTCCCTGCAGCTGTCTTCTCATGATGATCACATCATGACTATCCATACCTCCTCCAGATGAAGACAGGTATCATTTTCTCAGGGCTCTTGCAGCAGCTCTCAAAAGCATGCAAGAGACACATTGCAGCAGATGCTAAATGTGCTGGGAACATTTTGAAAAGCCACCCCTGCGTGAGAGTGTGCTGCTGCAGAGGCACCCTTCCCCGGCTCAGGTGCTGCTGGTTGGCCTCTTGGGCCAGGTACCGATCTCCTTGCCTGGAGTGCCCCCAAGAGCGGGTCCTGCACATCACACGCAGAGGTGTCCAGAGGTCACTTTAAGGGCAGGATGCTCTCGTATTCCCCCTGAGGATGTAACAGATGGAGTGCTATGGAGATGCTCTCTAGGGCACTCCTGCAGCAAGGCAGTGCAAACAATTGACAAATTTGGCCTCAAAGGCATGCCCACAGACGAGGTGAACGCAGCCATAAAGCCTGATTCTTAAAAGGGAGATAAAATACATCATCAAAATATTACCTTCCAAATCTACTTGGAGAGGGGATTAAAGTCTTTCTGCACTTACCACTGAACCATGTCCTTATATCTTAGTGACCATATGTAAGGAGTTGCCCATAATGCACAGAGTGTAATTCTAAAGGACGGTAGGAAATGACTCACTTACTAGCTTGCTGTCGGAGGACTACATCATAAAATATTGGCTGTGGTCTCACATCATACCACACAGGCAGGAGAATTCGTATCAGCACACAGAGGCTATAGAATTACATTTTCTCATCAAACCCCAGACGTACACCATAGATTACAGGCATTCTACTGGCAACACGCTTGGCTGAAACAGGCTTGCAATGCGAGTTCAGGAGGAGATTGGCTTGCAACATACACGTCTTGTGTTTTGCTGTCACTTTGCTGTTCTTTATGAAATCTGAAAACAAGAGGTCATGAACTACAGCCGAAGCAGGAGCCAGAGCATAATCATCATCTTCCTGGCCCTCAAGCAGTTTGGGATAAGGAGCAAACTGCAAATACATTCAACAACAGGAGGAGGACTGCATGTATTGGGTGATCATCAGTAGGTAAGACAGTAGCATTGAGTCAGTGGCTTCCACATCTTGTCATACTTAGCACCAGGATTGCTGTCTGGAAGCTGAAACTCAATTAGTGTGGACAATTATTATTTAGACCCAAACAGAGAGTGTGTGTTACAGGTCTCATCCTGGGAACAGTCTGCTGAAGATCCGGTTTATAATGGTGCTAACCTGAGAGTTTGGGCTCTATCATGCAAGATGTAGCAAGACAATCCCCAAGCAGTCTAAGGTACATAATTTTAAAAAAAAAAAAAAAACAAAAAAAACAGGAAACCCCAGAAAGTTGAAACTAAAACTAGCTGGGACAAAATTTTTTACCTTTAAAAACCTTTATATGGTTAAATCTCTTTATACTCTTTCAACTATTTCAAGCTTAAAACCCTGTTAATACTATTTTTGCCTAATATTATCAGTAAATAAGTTGCATGAGTTTATAATTGCCAGTGAAGTATTTTAACTCATCTGAATAGCGTCTGCTTAATGAACAACTTTTAGATCTAGCTTTCGGCAGATTCAGATTTCAGTGAATGTCCTCACTGAAAAACCTTAACATTTTAATGGGAAAGGAAACAAATTCCTTACTTAGCACAAACATGAGAGGTTTCCACATAGGAGTCCTAGAGAAACGTACAACAAGAGAGAGCCACTGACCAAGAAGATTTCTGATCTACATGAATGAGACAAAAAAGGGGCGGAGGAAGAAGCACTCAAAATTGAAAGACAGAAGTAATCTAGAAATACAAATTAGTTCATTCCCTGCATCAAAACACGTCAAGCTTGGCACACTAAACCTGCATTGCTACAGATTTTCTGTTGTGTTAGAATTTTTCACATGTGACAGTTTATTTGTCCTGGCAGTAGTCACCCCTGCTGCCATCTACACCACCTTTAAAGTTGCTCATCCACATTGTTACTTGTGCTCCAGCAGGAATCTTGCACCAAGCTAGAAAATTTTGCCACAGCGATATTAAAATCTGTATTTTGTAACGTGCTTTGCAACAAATTTTGTGGGTTATGGGAACGTTACCTAATTTACAGTTCTTTGATGCGTGTAACAAGGATGTTACTACAATTTTAGCACACAGAAGGGCAGCAAGATTACATTCACTGTATTTGAAAGTACATCGAGATCCTTAGGAGAATGTACTAGAGATAAGAGGGGCAAAACATTATTACCCAGCAAGTGTCACATGATAACATCAACATATTGTTAGCTAATGAAATACAGACTTGATATATGTTCTGTTGGCTATGGAACAGGCAGGACCTCAGCGTATTTTTTTGGAATAATGCTAATTTGAACATCAAGATATAAGAGGTGATGGCCAGACCAAGCAATGTTTTTTTAACTAACCCAAAAGGGATAATCTGTGCATTTAACATCTCAGCTCCAGACACCGACATAACCACTGCTGGGACACCTTTCACAGGCTTAGCCACCCTTCCTTTAATTAGTAATAGCTACAAACATGTTCAAAGGTTTAATATAGCTAAGTATCTCATTATATTAAACACACAATAGGCATCACAGTGCACAAATTTTCCACTCCCCTGGGCCCATGAAGCACTGATGAGACTATTCCTTCAGAAAGCACCCAGGAAAGCCAGGAGATGATCTTTAATAGAGGTTTTGATCCATGTTTCCAGAATAGACCCTAACTGATGTTGTGTCCTCATTTGAAAGAAAAATGGAACTTTGTAAAAATTTAGGTCTTTAATGCTAAAAGGAAATAATGCTCTCTTAGTCATGACTCATTAGAGAAAAAAAATAATCTCATTTGGTGCATTTAAGCTCTCATTTACTTTCAATCTTGCTAATGGTTAACTGTTTCTTACTGCTGTTACCTACGTATCTGTGTATCTGTTCTTCACACTCGTACCTGGGTAACCTAACGTTGCCCAGGGGTTTCCCACGAACACTGTCACTCATTATTCCCTTCTGCTATAGGTTAAACATCTCTTACGCACTCTCAGGCCATCCCTTTGATTTTGAGGTAGTTCCTAGGTATAATTGAGGGAAAGAAAAATTGCAAATAGTTGAATATTGCTGTCTTCACATGTCTTTCTTCCTTCCCTTATTTCTGCTTCTCTCTTGTTCCTAATATTCCCCGACTTCCCTGCTTTCGCTCTGTTCTGGGAACTAGAGACATACATATTTTCCTTCATAATGTTGAAATCAAAGGTTCTTTTCCAGCATGTTTTCCCCCCAGACCAATGTGGATATCAAAGAGCAGTGTTTGTATGCACGCTACAAACCAAACACAAAAGACCTCCAGCCTTTTTTTGACACTAATAGATGGTATTACTGACTGCAAGACTATCTGTTGTGTATATACAGTACCTTGATTCCCAAAGAGTCTGTGTCCCCTAAGACTAAAAGTCTCTCTTGAGATACATATTTTTTTCTCCACTGGTAACTGAGGGGGCTCACGTCATACCGCAAGACTGAGGTATTTCAGTGAGACAGAAGAAACGCAGGTGTAAGTACCCAATCCAACAATCCCATGTCTACAAAATACTCACTGAATCAACTAATCCCTTACCTGGGTTGATAAGGTAATTGTTTTTTAAAGAAGAGGAGACATTCGGATTAGCAAACCTCTTGAACAACACAGGCTGACAGCAGTTTACCAAATCCTGCTGTAGCAAACCTAAAACATACGTTTGAGCTAGTCTATATTTTTAGCTGTGGTCCAAAGAACTCAAGAGATGAAGCTTCTACTGTGAGAAAGGAGAAAATAACCCATTTAACCTAGCTAGATCGCTTGGTGGACAGATCTCTCACAAGTTTCACATCGGCCACAAAAGCTTCAGCTGGAGGCATACCTTCCAGACAGTGACATCCATCAGCATCACGGCACAAACCTGCTGGAAACTGGGATCTCGTCGCTCCAGCTCTACCACAGGCTGGAACCGCCTCGCTCACCACTGCAGCCACTGCACAGGGGTCCTCCGCCGGTCCCTGGACAAGCCCCCGTCCAGGCTCCCTGTCATCTGCAGAAAGAGCACATGCAGAACTCCATCAGGGTAAGTAATGAGATGCAAATGTATTCCTTCAGAGGTTGATCCAAAGCCCAGTGAAGTCAATTATTATTAATGTAATTAGTACCGTATAAGCAGTTCAAGACATAATTCAAGTCAGGTCTCCATCAAGCCAGGCTGCGGATATACGCAGAGCAGAATTAAAGGGTTTACAATCTAAATGGGTGTGACAGACAAAAGAAAGAGAGGAAGGAGATGTGAGGTGATATAAAAAGAGCAGATAATCTGCCACAGAAACCCAATCTTAAGCCTGTGCTTTGTCTGTCAAACTGTGCAGCCTTTGGCGGGAATTTTCAATAAATGTTAAATCAACAATGTGTTCGTTAAACAATATTTTGAACCTTTATTTGTAATGAATTTTATCTCTCCTTACATTTCCATTAATTTTACCTTGCCCTTAGCAAACATAAGCACACGTCGTATTTCTACAGCAGTGGCTATATATTCAGGGTCATTCAAGCCAAGTCAATGGAATGACCCTGTAGTTACAAGCATGAATGAAGAGCTGAACAAAACCCACCATGAGCTTTGCTTTATTCTGTATCAGTAATTAAAAATGCCTGAGTCACACTGTGCACTTTCCGCACTCCTACGCAGCCTCCTCCAAGGTAACTGGTTTGCTTGAGTGTCGCGGCCAGATGCCAATCCACGATCCCATCACTGCGTGCTGGCACTGGCCCAAACTCTTTTTTATTTTTTTTTTTTTTTCCCAGTCCAGAAGGGAGAGTTTACATTTGTGGAGGGAGGGGTTGAGGAGAAAGCAGTGAGAAAGGGAAGGCAGCTCGGCATGATGTGGAGGAGCTCCCGCTCCTCCTTTGCTTTGCTTTGCACAACACCCTCTCCCCAGGCTCCTGCCGCTGCGGCTGGTGCAGTGAGAGCACCCTCTGCTGCTCTCCTCCCTCTTGCCAGCAAGCCCTTGGCATCTTTCAAACCCTACCCGAACCCGTGCGATGGGATACTCCCGGTACCCCAGCACCCAGCCTCCGCCGAGGCTCGCTTCCACCCTGCGCACCAGGCTCTGCATGCACGCGGTCCAGCTTTACGGGTCGCGAGGGAGCACAGGATGAAAAGCATGCATGCCTCCATCACTAATTCTGCAAACCTGCTAGTTTCTAAGCCAAAGGATTAAAAAAGAAGAAAAAGGGCAGGAAACTCTCCTTGTTTCATAACTCTGGTGTCTGGGCGTGACTGGGGATACAGCCTGCATCAGAGCCCTCGGCGACAGCACGGGCTTTATCTGGAAATTTTTGTAACTGCCATTGCTATTAGACCATATGAATGCAATTATAATATTCCAATAGAAATCAGTCAAGTATGTGGTAAACCAAGGGAACATACAAGGGAATGTGTGTAAGATAATCTCCCTATCGTGTGCATACAAGGGCACCGGCATTTCTTCCAGGATCCAGCCGTTCCCCACACCTCCCCGGTGCTCCCGGGGGATGACAGCGAAGGGCAGCTAAAGCTCCGCTGGTGGGGATGGAGGACTACGAGGTCACCCCTGAAATGGCAAGCCAGCCAGCCACGCTGGGGCAGACGAGGAAAAGCAGCGGTGGGAAGATCTTTTGTAGCTGGAAAAGGCAAGTCAACATGTAAATCCTAGTTAAAATATCTTTATTAGCAGCATTTTAATCACTTGCAAAATCTGGACCAGGATCAAACCAAACATAAGGCAGCAGCTGCTGTAAACAGCCGTTGTTGAAATGGAAAAATGATTAGCTCGGAGGGAAGGATGTCAGGCGTAATGAGCCTGACTTGAATGCTGCGGGAGCTGAGCTCTGGGCACGGCTGGGCACTGCTGGGCACCTCGGCACCGCGCATCCTGCCCTACAAACCCCTCCTGGGTGCCGAGGTCCTGGGACCTACAGCCCCTCTGCCTATCCAGATAACCGTCCCCTGGCCGTATTTACAGCGTTACGGTGCTTTTCAGCCTCTCCTTGGAGAAGTGAACAATTACGGCGACGCAGGACCCTCTCTCCTTCCATCACACGCTGGACTATAACACTGAAAGCCATTTAAACTACTGCAGAATTAGAGAAGAGTAATTATCCACCAAAACTTGAACGGAATCCCAGACATGTATTAGACCCATTTTGGCTCTAGCTGTATCATGCTGTCTTCCCCTCCTCCATGAGAAAACGCATTTCAATGCGTTACCTGGTGCAACTGGTACAAGTCTGAGATTTTTTTGTGTGCTGGTGAGAATAAAGTTTACAAAATGAATTTTACTTAAATTGACCCAAACTAAATAAATATATTTTTAAATGCCAGTAAATAAAATGTAAAAAGCCTATCACATTGACAGCAAAAAAACTTTTCAAAACTGGAAGAAGTTTTATATGTGCATTTCAATTACTGTAACTAAGTTAATAAAAATGGGAAAATCGTGCAGGCAAAGTGCTCTGAATGTCAGAGGTTTTCCCTTCTCCGCAACACAGAAAACAGGTGGCACATCTAAAGCAAGTTCATAAATGTTTTAGTGTCATTGAAAAAAGTAATTGAAAATCAGATAGTTTAGAAGTCCTGTACAAATGCTTTGTCCTCTTCCAGTCCTCTTCCCACCTTTAACTACAGATACGGCAGTGCTAATGGCTTAAGCGGGCCTTTTGCTGGACCTCGGGACAACCAGGTATTAAATCAATCTGTGCATCACCTCCAGGCAGCTAAACCCACCTCCTGCTATTGGCCTTAGCATTTCTGAAATGATCAGGAATGTACTTGCCTAATTTTAATGGTTACGAGTGCAAGGCAGAAAGGTTTAAATGGCTTCGACCGGGTTCAGGCGAGCACCACAGACTGTCGCAGTTCCTGCTTCTGTGGCCTTTCAACAGGCTGAGCTTCAGCAGTAACGGATGATGCAATTTTCACTCCCTCATCCGAGACATTTTCTGTGGTGTACATGGATTAATTCCTTACCAAAGTGATGTACACTGGGGATACTCTTTTTTTCCCAGGAGGGACAATTCTGCAGTAGAAGACAGCAGCAGGATCAGACCATCACCAAATCACCATGACTATAAGGAATGGGAAGCTTGTATTTTGGTGAGTCTTTTTTATGGTTGGTGTTAGTATCTCTTATGATATTTGGCAAGCAAAAGAGAGCTCAGGCAATGGGTGAGAAAGCTATAACACAATGCACCCAGCCAGCATCAGTGTGGATTTTCCGTTGTTTTAATAAAAATCACTCAATCTGCTTTCACTGCACGTGCTGCTGTAGCCATAGGAAAGGCGCAAAATGAACTTTTAACCTAATTTTCAGGTTGAACTATTCTACATAACTGCATTACGTAGAATATATTCCGGTCACCCTGAGGAGAAGTGCAGATATAACTGCTGCTCTCAAATGTTGCAGTCTCAGCAACATCCCTCCTACGCCAGCAGTGCTTACTGTGATGTTCTTGACTTTCATGTTGTGCCGATGCACTTTACATACTCCCTTGAAAACAGCTGGTCCATCTCTCCCAGTCAATCAAAATCACTGGGCATCGTCCCTGCCGTTGCGGTGCACGCTGGCTGGCTGGAACACCAGGAGAGGGGCCGGGGCCAGAGCGTTCAACAGCAGAGAGAGCCACCCAGCTCCTCTGTCCCGGTCACACGCAGTCCCTGGTATTTCTGGGCCCACTTCTCCGTAATGTTCAACCTGTCCAGAAAGTCCATAAAATGGGTAACGAGGAATGCAGAAGCTACCTTTAGTTGCCCCGAACTACCACAAAGAAACATCTTTCCTGTCCACTTCTCCAGTACAGTTTTCCCCTTCATTCTCTTTAATACTATTAATACTATTTGTTATTACTAATAATATATCTTTAATACTATTTCAAATTCATTTGAGCAGTCTCCTCACTCCTACAAGATGACTGACTGAGGCCAGATGCTTAGCTCCAGTGCCAAATCCTGCAAGGTGCTGAGCATATGTGGTTTTCACTGACATCAGTGGGCCAAGTGGACCATTCAGGTATTATTTGAACAAACCCCATTTAAATAGCTTAAACCAACTAAAAATTGGTTTTGCAAGAGCAAGAACATTTCCATTCAGGTTCCTGCACCAGAACAATTCACACAAGCCATCAGGGCGTCTCGCCGAAGCACCAAACATCGGTGGGATGATACTGATTGGCATTAGCTCAAACTGCGGTTCTTCAACACGAGGAAAGGTCTAGAAATCATAAGAACAGTCCCACCGAGTCAGTGCAAAGGTCCATGTAGGCTGCTGTTGGGATTCAGACATGCTAATGGAGAGTGCGAGAACGTGGTGAGCATAGAGCTGTAATTGCTCTCACACAGGTTTCATCAGGACCTGTTGTGCAGTAAAGTGACCATGTAAGAACACAAGATTACTGACCACAGCTGTGCAAGGTTTGAGCCTACAGGCAGCATCTCTCGCCCAACCAACTTGAAACTTCTTACTGTTATTAGCTGAGGGTGAAGTTCCACCATCAGGATCCAACTCAAAATACACATCGTAGGGTGTCCTCAGAAACAGGTATAAAAACGATTCCAAAACTGAGTTATTTGCTCCCCATGACTTGTTTTTTGCTCCTCGTAAGGCAGAGGAGGCTAGAGCTACAACTCTCACTGCGACGCCCTAGTCCCTCTCGCCACCCAAAGAGCCCCTCTCCCCTCCCTCTTGCCAGGATGCCACAAGAAATTCCAACTTTGAAAGCAGCTCAAATCATTTTGAGCATAAACACATACACGCGCCATCATCATTCCTGTGTGTCATGGGGAGCATAAGCCAATTCCTTAAATAATCCGCATTTCAAACGTTGAGTCTCAGAACACTACTGTAGGCTTGAGAAGTTGCTTCATACTAATCAGCTCTTAGTCCTGTCTGACTCGGGAGGAGAAAAAAAAAAAGGCATTGTTTAGTATTTTTCATTTCCATAAGGGGGAGCTTGTGCACAGAGGATTACTGTTGGTGACTCTCCAGCCCCAGAGACTTCACACAATTACAGCTCATTGAGACCTACTTCTGCATTAATTACCCTGCTCGGGAGAGGTGGTGCAAGACGAGGTCCCACGGTCTGCGCCCGCCCTGCCGCGCTCGGGAGCTGCGGTCTTGTAAGAGTGAGGACGGAAAACATTTCTGCATTAACCAGAAGTATTTGACCCATGCTCAAGTGTGAGTTCTGTTTATACAATTATATTAGTGGAAGGTTAAGATTTTTATTTAGCTAATGTATAATTCATACCACCAACAATGCAAATTCCTCTCTGTGGTTTGGAGATTGACTCTACCTAGTAAATATTAACATTTGTGGGATGAAAAATAATTGCGAGGGTTACGTGTCAAGATCTGTGTCAGGGTTATGTGGTAACAGGCAATCGACTGCTAATAGTTGGGCTTGAAATTAAAGATCTTGCTGTAATCAGTCTTTAGAAAACACCACCCATGTTTGAAGGGGAAGCAATCGTTTCTACCTGTTATGGTAACAGTTGAGTAAGTAAATGGCTGGTTAAAATTCAAACACTTCCCGCTGGAGAGGTAGCAAAAATGTCATATGCGAATTACCAGGTGTTATTGGTGAGTTTGCATATGCAAATCAGGTAATAAGCTACAAACATAGTGAATTTCCTACAAAACATATAAAAACTTTCGTTGAATAAGAAGTTAGGAATGAAAATCTAACACTGCAAAGACCTCTGAGGTGTAATTTTAGAGCTCTACTTCAAGTTCCCTCGGAAAAAAAAATTGGTCTTCATGCTTAAACCTGTACTACTTTTGAGAAAAGAGCAATGGCCACCATTCAACGCTGCGTACAGCATCTGCTGAAGTTCTCCGACCTTCACGATCTTCCAGGATTTCTGGGGGAAAACCAAACTCCCGTACACAACTTAAGGCTTCCTCTTTAAATAATTTCAGCCAGCTCTGTGACAGCCAGAAGCAGTACTCCTTTCCAAAATTTTCACTTACAATTTTGTCTACATTCAATTTTTAATTTCTGTTTTGTCACTGTTATAAATGAGCCAGGTGCTGAAGACTGAATTCCCCAGTTCCTGCCTGTGTACCTGTAGTCCATAAAGGTGACTTCTGAAAACACGTGCTTTCACTCCCAGTATTCTAAAAATGCCTGACTGAGAGAAATGCTTCACAAGCATGACCTTGTCACAGGTATCCCTTCTCTGCAAAGATGCATTCAAAGACGGAGGAGGGAACAGAAAACACCGGCCCCAGCTCCAGCTTCATTTCTGGTCAAAAAGAGTTGCCAGCCTCTGTTGGAAGAGGACGCAATAATCCACTGATGAGATGCGTGTGGACAGTTTATAACGCTTTTTCAAAGAACTGGCTCTGAAGTTCAGTGCAGCCAGTGTAACATAAATACATATTTTGATTTGGTCAATTACTGTCTCTCATTTGTATAACATGATTTAAGTTCTCAGGCGTTAAATGCACACATATTCTATTTTTATTGGGGCAGATATTAAAGATTTTCTTGTCCATATACAGTGGAGACTAGAACCCTCTTACATTGAAGTCTAAAGACATCGGCTCATGTGCTACGTGCCCTGGGTTATGCTACATGGGGGCTGCCTTTGATAGCGAGGCAATGCTACTGCACATCTGTAGACACAAAACCTGTATAAATAATGAACGCAGGCCCGAGGCGTCACCTCTAGCCATTCTGTCCAGTAGAACAGAGGAGAACTACTTTAGTCACCTTGCTGCAGGTTAAAAACATAAATGCCCTGTTGGGTCTGCCATCCCTTATCTCCTTATCTTATTTCTTGAATGATAGGGGGTGGTTCCCAACAGTTCACTCGTGCTCATCAGAGAAATTATTTGAGATTTTTATTTTTCTTGTTCCATTTTGAAAATTACTCAGCACAGATCAAGAGGTGCTACACACCTTTCTTCCATAACCTGAAAATGCACTGTGTTGAGCGAGCCCCTTGCAACCGCGAGGGAAGGAATTCCATGGGAACGCATGGCTGCCTGGGCTGAGAGCGGTTGGGGAAAACGGATCCCATCGTAAATCCATAAAAGGATGGCTTTCCAGAAACCCCAGGCAAAGCGCCTGTTTTAGAGAAAGCTCAACACGTCAGAAAATCAGGTCACTCCTTTAGGTGCCTCCAAACTCATTCAGGTGTAGAATTCACCAGGTCAGTCAAAGGCTTTCCATGAGATCCAGAGCAAGTTAAGCAAATTTTGGGTCTCACCTCCTCATATACCAAGCTGCAATAACGCTGCATGCTTCTTCCAACGCTTTTTCTGTCTCTCATAACCAATCTGGGGCAGGAATGCTCTCTTGCTATTTGCAATTGTAGGACACGATTCAACAGGGGGCAAATTTCAGATGAGGCCATTATACAAATAATAATGTAAAAGTGCATCTAAAGTCAACTCTACTGACATGAAGCTTTGGAAGTGGGAGTCAAAGAACGCATTATATTAATTATTAAAATAACTATGGAAAACAGTGAATTTCATGACCTGAAATCTTTCGTACTAAAGTATATGCTCTATTCCCTCAAAGATTTATAGGCTTAATACAGAAATCAAAGAGAATCAGTATGGTACCTCCTGGCTTTAAACATCTCTGGATCTTGGGTGAGTAAATGGGTTGCCATGAAATAAAGCCCCTTTTTAAATTCAAAGTAAAACACACCTATATCTACAATCTGAGGAGACAGATACTGAGGAGATACGGTATCAGATCACAGTCATGTTTCCTCTGGTACAAGACTGGGGGAGATCAGTCCAAAGAAAACTACTTAGCAGATTGAAGCAGTCGAAAAAAAAGTACATTTACTTGTTAATGTCTAATAGTCTCAGATGTCTACAGTACAAAGGAAAGTATTTGAACAGCTTAAAAGTTTTATGGTTAGAATAACATTCAATAAAAAATACATTTTTGCAGGACTGGTTAAGAAACCGCAGGCAGGCGGGAATTCCGGGAAAGCCCAGGGGCAGCCACGTTCCTCCAGGGAGGAGCAGGGGAGGAGTGGGGAGAGGCCTCCCCATGTTCCCCTGGTACACCAGAGAAATAGGGAAGGGATGTTTGGTTGGGTTTTTTTTTCCCCTAAAATTGTGTGCCTTTCTTTGATCAGGCAGGTGGGCTCGGTCTCAGAGATGTAGCTTTACGCTAGGAAAATCCCAAATCCGAAAGCCAGGTGCTATCTTTGCAATCTCCCCAGAAACCTGACATGTTCCAGGTGTCGCTGACACCCCACAGATCCGCGAGCCTGTTTAGAAAAGAGTCACGAACTTTTGGAGCAACGCTGACTCCGAACAGAGAGGTTCTGGGCCAAGCTTCAAATACACCCACCCCATGAGTTATAGATTTGTATCAAAACCAGGGCAGGAGATTTACTGTTTCTCGTGATTTAGGGAGCTGAAACCAGGTGAGATTCCGTGTTTTTTAATGAGTTTGACCTAGAATTTTAAAATGCCTTTGATTCCCAAATTCAAAGTGAAAGTCAGAGAAATGAGCCCACCTGAACCAGACCCAAGAACATATCTCCACAAAGCCCTGTGAAGTGAAAGCACAGCTTTGCAACAGCTTTTGTTGACATCTTCCCTTGCGGCAGGCTTCTCAAACAGTCAGTAACTTCTGACTGCCAAAATGCAAAATGTCCTCACTGTGCTATTCTCAAATGGGCTTAAAAAAAATTTTTAAAATCTAGTTATAGATTACATGTGCATTAAAAAATGCATCCTCTAGCACAAACATCTTACGGGGTTTCCAGGAGTTACCTTCTCTTTCTGTTGGCATCAATTGATGTCAGTGTGAACTAAAGGGGTACGAAGGTGGAGAGGAGAGGGAAACGCAAAAAAACTAATGGGATGAGGACACCTGTGTAATATTTACCAGTGTTTCCCTGACAGGTACCTTCCCACGCTTGAGATCACCAAAACCACCAGCATAAGGTATGCTGCGCAAATGAAGCGCCACGTAAGCACGTCAGTGGCTGCATCCATCTGCATTTGGCAGATACACTCACGGCTGTGCTCAAGTGTGAAGGGGCAGGTAGATTACAGCAACACAGACCACTGCCCTCAACAGATTCGCATGGAGTAAGAGGACAAATCAGTGTCCTCGCACTTGCAAGTGAATATATTCCAGTGAAATTGCTAAACAGCCAGGCAACTACACAGTTACAGCAGTTTCTGAACTGCTGCATACTGACACTTTGCCCCAGTCCTCCAGCCCAAATAACTTATGAGCTAACTTTACACTGCTGTTTTCTCCAGTCTTGATTTAAATACACATACACCTACTTTTTCTCTCACTCTGTTGATGTAAAGAACTGCTGGTCACAGCAAGGCATGTAGCAGCCACAATCCTGGGAAGGTATTCTTCTGGTCTTTCTGTGCAAGAACCAGACCTGAACTAGAGGTATCTATATGTATTTTTAACCTGACAGTCCTATATAGGCACAAGCATGCTTTTGCGCACAGAGTCCTCAAAAGCACAGATCCTTTAGCTTCCTGACCCAGAACAAAGTCTGCAGTGCTAAAGTACCGATACTTCATCTCCAGAACAGATGCCGGTGGACGAACCTCCTTTGATGTGCTAGAAAACGTGACATGTTTTTGTTCGGTAAGTGAAATTATGTCCCACTTCCCATCCACAGAGTACTTTGCTCCCTACACAAAACATTATTGTGATCTTTAACCTGGGGTGGGGGAGACCATGCTGCACGCAATACCGGGGAAAAATAACAGGGAAATAGGCAAGCATAAATGGAAGGATAGCTTTGTTACTCTCAGACATTGTTCCAGATGTGTCCCTTCTCATGAGCTCAGCACGTAGCCTGTCTTACTGTCCCTATCCCCAATGCACTCTCTTGCCTTTAATTCAGTTTTACACTCTTGTACCTCCTGCTATCTTCTCCGTCTTAGTTTTAAAGCATCCTGATTAGCAGGCACTACAACAGGCAAAGAAGAAAAAAAAAGCCTGCAGTGTAGGAAGAAGATACCCCCTCTCAGTAAAAGAGATTATCTTGAACGCTTCTCTCATTCAATAAAATGTGATGACATTCTCCTTTCCCTTTTACTCCCTTTGAGCCAGCTAGACAGATGTTCTCCCAGAAGGTAAGCAGGTCTGGTCCAGCTTACTGGGAGGGAATAAAACATCAGTTTTAAATGAGAGTTACCGAAGAACAGGTCCAACTGATTGAATGGGTTCATCTAAGTAATTACGTGAAGAATCACTTCTCCACAGTTTTTCTAGCTGCAAATAGCAGAACAGCAGCTGCCAGCAGTGCTCACTTCGGAAGGCTGCTCAGCAGCGTATATGAATTAGCAACCAGGCTTGGACCTGCTGGATGATGATAATGCAAGTCCAATTACATCTATAGATGCTCTTAGCTGGAGGTACCGGAGAAAGCAAAAGGCCATCACTGAGCCACTGCTGCACTTTCTAAGCCAGGAGAAGCTTACATTAATACTGATTAATATGACTTTCATATCGTTTGGGCTTTTGAAAAACTCATTTAACTTTTACAGCCTACCTACACGAGCAATGCTGCAGTTCCTGCTGTACTGCCTGGCTGCTGGTACTTACTGGTTTACTGTCTAAAACTGCCTGCAAACAGACAAAAACCTTCTTGTGGTTGCGATCAACATCAATAAATTGGAATGATTCACTATCAGCGAAAAGACAAAAAATGCAAGGAAAAGATGTGGACATAAATCCTGAAAAACTGGTGACTGACTTGAGCATTATTTGGTGACATTGAGCTGCGCTCTCCATAACTGAAGTCTGTAGCAGTTGTTTTAGAAAATGTGTATGGCACGGAAGTGAAAAGTCCACACTGCAAATCACCAAGAAACTTCTAAGGAGGGGACACAGCGGTACGAAACCCTCCTCCCAGCCCAGCCCACAGCCCCGTTCCTCGGGGTTCATGCAGACCTGCGCTCCCCGTTTCCCCCCCAACGCAGCCCGGCGATCTCTGCTCTCTACTGCTTCACCTATGTGCCCAGGCTTCCACGCCAATGCCGTGCAGCGCTGACCACAAGGCAACATCCACCCTATGCTGGAATAGAGACATTTAATTATCACTACATGGTTTCCATTGTCATTTTCTTGCCTTCCTGCTGGGTTGTTATGTGGGTTTGGAACGCACAAAGAGACAGGCACGTGGCTTTACGAGCGCTAAAACCAACAACACCTGCTTTGCTGCACACTTCTAATTTGACAGTAACTGTGAACCTTCCTCAAAGCTTTTCTTGCAGCTGGCGCAATCTCCTTCTGCATGGATTCCCATCTCTCTGCAAGACAATAACACCCACGACTGCAAGCTCTAACGTTCCTACAGCTGCGGCACTGGCTGGGTCCTGTCCTACCCTGTCTCAAGAGAAAGCGGTCACCATCCTTCTCTGTCAAACCTGGCTGAAACTGGCCAAAGGCACCAAAAGTTGCCTGAGAGCATCCCCCCTCCACTCGGACAACACGATAGCATAACCACTGTTTCCACTGGAAAAAAACTAGAACATATTATTTGTGTTAAAGTGCTACTTAAGAAGGCAAAGTCAGGGCTCCTTGTGCTACCTGTCACAGAGGCATAACGATACGGTAAAAAAGAGTCTGCAAGCCCATGAGCTTGCACCCGAGCTGATGAGACAGGCAAAAGACAGAAGAAACCAAAACATGAAAAAAACGAAAGCCTAAAAGTCCCCCTCCGGCTGCGCGAACCCGGCTCTACAGCCCTGTCCAAGAGAGGGTGCAGCAAGGCTCGGTGGTTTGTTACTTCTTGGAAGCCTTCTGAGAAACGTCTCTCCTGTCTGGAAGTGCCAGCTTACACCAATGGAAAGCATATGTGGGACATTTCAAGAAATCACTTTATTCGGGAAAAAAAAAAGTACAAGCAATTTTTATTTCTGAGAACTAATTTTCCAAATAGAAGGTTCATTTTCTTACTCAGAACGATTCCTCACTTCAGCTGCAGACGCTAAAATTTACATTTTAAATAGTTTTAAAACTTTACTAAGTCAAAATCAAGACAAGTGTTCTGAGATGATCATTCCTTCTGAGACCTTTTTTTTCTTTGGAAAGTGGGAGACACAACAGAAATGAGAAGCTTTTATTGCAAGTGACAGATCATCAGGCTTAAAGAAGGAGGCCTCATCCCTGGTATTAAGGAATATAAAACTACTGACTCCAATTAAGTTTTGTTCTATTTATATGGGTATAGAATTGGGTCTTTTGAAAGAAAAGTCAACGGGCATCAGGCAGCAGTCATGACAGGGAGACACTACATGAAAATTGCTTTTATTCATGCTCCCAAGACATCTATCCTAAACTAAAGGCTGTAAGTGTTGACAAGCTTCAGCACTACAGATTAAACCAAGACAGGAGAAGTAATTAAGGGTGAAAAATAAACAAAGGAATATTTTAGTTGTCTTGGGGATGAAAGGTTCTTTTGACCAGCATTATTAGTCTTCTAACACAAACCTTTAGCTTTGCTTGGAAGAATACTAGATTCTCTATGGGATGCCAAGCCATGAATCCATCAGAAAAATCTATTTTTGAAATCTTTCTGTCATGCTACTAAAGGAAAAAGTTGTGTTGACAAAAGTGCCTGTTGCGTCCCACGTAGCCTTTTCTTGTTCGTTGTTTTAAGAAACATGAAGGAGGTTGGGACTAAGGGATTTATAAACGTTAAGCAAACCCCATCCCTTTAATCTGAAATCTGTCTCGCTTTGCCCTTAGGTTGACATTTATTGTTTAAAAACCTTGAGAAAACGTACTGAGGAATTGCCCATTCCCATCAGTTTAAGTATGAAATGTTTAAAGTGCACATATTTCATCTAGTGCCAGGTCCAGGATCGCAGCCAGGTCTTGTTTGACAACCAGATGACTAACACAAAGGGGTTCCCCTTATGAAAACGTTTAGATATGTGAGTTGGCACAGGCCAGCGGATCACAACATACCCTGCCGGGAGCCAGAGCGCAGGCATGTGCGGGGCATATGGGCAGCCACATTAAAAGCGCATTGCCACGGTGAGCTGGGAGCGATTGGATTGAATCATCAGGCAGGCCAATTGGAGGGTCATTTTCTATTGCACTGTAATTCATAGAGCTGCTTAAGGGCGTTAAATGGAAACAATTTTAAGAGCGAAAATGAAAACTGACCGCGCGCTGCCTGGAGGTTAAGTAATGCTGATGTGTGAGTTTGTGATTACTCAATATGCACGTTGCCCATGCTTTCAGCATGGGAGCAAGTTTTCCCCATAAACCTCTGGACACGAAGCATTAACAAAAGAGGAGCTGAGTGGTACTTTTCCAGGGTCTTCCTTTTTCTAGTATTTCTTCTAATCCTAAGTTTCATCTTCAACTTTAAAATAATTTGTTCCAATTAACTTTAAGCAGAAGTATTTTTACACTGCCAGGGACTGTTGGATAAACAATGATCTAGGGATCCAGCTACCATCCTGAAGGTTATTATCAAGGAGAACACGAAGAGTCTCCAGACCACCCCATGAGAGCGGCACTCCTCCCAGCTGGGTCTCTGCCACCAGGCCCCACGGGTGACCACCACACTCCACGGATGGCCCCTATGCACCCACCTCAGATTTCAGTGTTTCTTGGGCTTCAACCCCATGCTGGCTGTCATACCTTGGAAAAGTCATGGACTTTCCAAATGACATAGCTGAGGCTTTTTGTGTTTATGGAGGAATATTCTGAGTTTATCTGAAGGTACTTAATAATGGCAAGTATTTTCCTAGGTGCACCAAACATCTCAAATTTAAAACTTCTAGTGACTATGAGGTGCGTCTATTTAACAGTGTTTATTAACATGAGGCTCGTATTTTAAATGTTGAAGTTTAAAAAGGACTAGAAATTCAGAACAGTTGCTAAAAATGCTGAAACGGATCAATATCAGAGCCTACACGAGCGATAGATGATGTCAAGTGTGTTTCAATTAGATGTGCTTAGCAGATTTTCAAATACTGGTATTTTTAACTGAATTCAGAATTTTGACATTTACAAACTAAAAATAGGGATGTTTTCAACAGGGAGGTTTTTAAATTTCAAAATCGAAGTCCATGGGGGAACAAAAGGTACAAATCTGAATTAAAGCAGCTCCTCAGCCGGAGGTGACGCGGTGACCACCTGACTGTCACTGAGGCAACACACCAGCATGCCAGAGGGCTGCCAGGCAGCTACGTCTTCTCTTGAAGTTGCTGTAAAATGACCACATAGTTACGGTAAATTAAACTGTGGTATTTTGCTCTAACTCAGTAAATATTTTGCATGAAGAGAAGGTAACATGATCACAAGGAATTTCTTGGCATGGGCCACTCTCCCAATTAATATTTACCAGTCATCTCCCTGTCATTGCACCACACCATTTCCAAAATCGTCACAGCTATGCACATATGGCTCTGGAAGGATATATTTAAGAGGAATCTTCTTTTGCAGATCTGATGAGGTCCAGCTGTTCCTACAGCACTAATTGTAGCCTTGATTCCCCTCTTTCAGCACCACCTGCAGATAACGCGGGGCACTCATATGCAGCCATGTGTGTAATTCAGCGCCTCAGAACACCAGACATCCTGAACAAAGCCAAGCGCCAATCTTCCTTTTGAGTTTCTTGCAGTGAGGTATTGCTAAGACCTTGTTTAAGGTCTGACAGAAGAAACAATACAAAATTTCAGGAGAACAAACTGATTCGAAGCCTTCCATCAAAGCAATCCAGACTTTGGATCGAAGGGTGTGTTGCCAGTTTTGGCTACAGCCTGACCCATCAGAAATTAAATTTAGAATTTCTCAAGGAGAATCCCTGGCCATTACACACTATTCTCAACACCACCAAACAACCAGTGCAAGACTATGCTTTTCATTACCATATTGCGGAACTTAACTATTCCTTGAGTAATTAGGAACTGATCTGAAATCCTCCCATTACTGTCCAGCATACAACTGGAATCAAGAAGCGTGTCCCCTAGTAAGCTACTTCAAAAAAGCAAGTTTGGAGCAAGCTGGATGCATTCATTCATGCAGAAACTGTCCTAAGTTGCATTTGTAGCTTATCGTCCACATCCCGAGTCATTGCAGCCATTAACGATTACTTCGAAGTGCCCTACAGATACGAATTTATGGGTACCTGCTCTCTGCTCTTCAACTATTTACTGTCCATGCACACTAAGTTCAAAGGGTTTGTGATGGGAAAGGGCAACAATTAAACAGTTTTGCCTCTCGCTGGAGAACTTGTGAACCGCAGGTGCGTATTGCTGAGTGCAGCTTACAAAGCAGAGTGGCTGGAGGTAAGCAGACCTAAGCCATCCCCTCTGCTACTGGGACAACACAATTCCAATGACATGGTAACGCACCATCCCTACAAGGGCTGAGACCCCCAAGCTGGGACTTCAGTAGTTTAAGAGGAAGGTAGGTTAGGGTTTACTTTGGCGTAACTATAAAATACCCATGACGTGGATGCGTACCCAAGATGAATTCCTCTGATATCAGTACAAGTAACTTTGTGTTGACTCAAAGGTCAGAGGGAGCTTCTGACAACCTCCTCTTCCAGCTACTCTTCCAACCAATCCCTCCATTTTAAAGCAGAGCCTACTCAGGAGATCATCACAGGACAATTCAGGTTGGAAGGGACCTCAAGAGGTCCTCTAGTCCAACCTCTTGCTCAAAGCAGGTCAGCTATGAGATCACACCAACTTGCTCAGGGTTTTAACCAGTCTGGGCTTGAAAATCTCCCAAGGGCGGAGGCTGAACAGCCTCGCTGGGGAACCTTGTTCCACTGCCATGTAGTCAACTGGCATAAACCCAAGGCTATTTCAATGTGCCTACTCTGTGCCCTAGTAGAACACCTCTGGACATCCGCCAGTTGCCTATGAAACCCTTGGTGAAGACAAATTTTCGAGTGCCTGTCTTACTGTCAGCAGTCTCCATCATTAAGGGGTCACTGCGTCTCATCATAACAGAGGGATCGTGTTCAGGGCTGACAGTGAAATGTCTTTCTGCCTACACATGAAAACCATACTTTTTGCTTCTGTTTCAGAATACCTCCAATACATCTCCCATTTCACTGCAGAACTATTACAATGCATATCAACACTATTATAATAGCTGACAGCAGCTAGTAATTTCTGGAGCTAAGATTGCAAGTGACCTTCAGATAGCTTTGCATTCCTACAACCTTCTGAAGTACCATGGGGACTGAAGTCTGATAAAACTGCTTCCAATGATAACAGCAAACACAGAGAACGCATAACCAAGATTTAAGTAATTTATGTACTTAGTTGAAGAAACTGGCAGGCTATTTCATATGCATACAAATCAAACGAGAAAACTCAGTGCTCAATACGCTTACACCGCCCCTCCTTTTACTTAGTGTAGTGTAACACATTTCTGCTCTTTCATCGTAATTCAGAACATGATCCTAAACTGAATGCAAGTGGGGCTGCTGCGTTTACTTGAATGATTTCAGCACTGAATCAAATTAACATGCAAAAATAGAATAAATCTATTTTTACTAGCCAAAATGCTGTGGATGAAGTAATCTTCACTTACAAGATCAGGGCACTCACTTCGCCTCCTGAACATAAAAGTGCAAAAAATATATAAATGCATGCTGATTTCTTAGACAGAGAACAGGAAAAAATTTAATTTCAGAGATATGTTAGAAACACTGTAAATTAAATGCACAGTGTTCATACCCAGGACTATACTCAATGCCACCCTTATATGGTTTGCAGGATTTACTATTATTAATCATTGCTGATTGCCGGGTTAGAGCTGTACAGATATTCTCACCTCGAGTGCCCCTCTGATCAGGGGCCACCTGCAAATGGTGAGATCTGCTCCTGGTTTGTATCATTTTGGGATACAAATGAGTTGTTACCACCTTATCTTCCTGTTAACATTGCAGAGGCGGTAATTACATCTGCATGATTTAGGTTCACACAGGGTGGGCAATGCTGAACATGGAAAAAGGCAGGTTATCTTCCCTCGGCTCTGCGCCACGCCAAGAAAAGGCTCCCTAAACATTCCTGTCTGAGATTCAGCATTCAGCGCTGGCAGGACAACGGGTAAACGGGGACCTATGTTTCTTACAGATATTTATACACACTAAACGATCATCCTGCCTTCACGCTGTGAACCTGCGCGCATCCTATTAAAAAAAGGTTGGAATAATAACAGTAGCAAATTGCACGATTAACTCGTCATGGCAAAACCCGCAATTTGAGAATTTTACAATTTGGCGATGCGATTCAGATTTGACCCTGTCTTACGCTGCTACGTGGCACATCTGGTCAGGGAACATGATTAACAGATGTTGTGACAAAGGAGCTGACTAAACAGCACTGTATGTCAATGATGCACCCGTGCTGTTATCAGACCTGGGAGCAGGACATGATATTTTTGCCCTGTTTTGCGTCAATCCTTCATATTGCTGAGCTGGCTGCCAAATAAACATAGCAGTCATTTATAGTGACCTTGGCAATTTTAAAACATCAATTATCAGAATTATATTATTGAAAACAGTAATGTGCCTGGAATTACACCAGTAGGAAGATGCTCTCTGACAACACAATATCTTCCCACATGGAAATAAGGACACTAGACCACAGCACCTTTACAGTGATTTAAAGTCTGCGTTACGCAGCTCGTACTGTTGTAATGATAACAATATTCTCAAAGCTGGGAAGGACTAGGAGGGAGTTAGTTGCTAAATACAGCGTATTTGATTTTATAGTATAGCAAATACAACATTGTTTCTAAATTCAAATAATATCCTTATAGCAGCTGAGTCCAAACCTGCATGCTGAGATGAATGCACGTGTTACTGGCTCATAGGAGCCAAAAAATGGCTTGTTTTTAATTTAACGTTCATCATCCCAAAGGATCCAAGAGCACCTTAGCGAGTGTCTGAGCTGAAGTATGGCCAGCTTTCGGACAGAACGGTTACCATTTAGCATCAGACACCAGTCCTTTATGCTAGGTTAGCACAGTAAACGTCCATGCTTTAAGAGGTTATATCCTTTCTGCAAATCCTACATAGCTACCGTTGCATCTCAGCATTATTTTAGGCATCGATCATTAACGCAGAAAAATGTTTTGCTCAAGTCTGGCTGACATGCATTTCCCATCTTCCTTGAAAACCTGGCTGTATTAGGACTGACTTTAGGTCCAAGTATGGTCACAAGACAGGGATAACTTCATTTTTGCTTATTTTTCTATACTTAAGTCTTAATACTTACACACTGTCTCTATGATTTTTTGCTCCCAGTATTATATTTTACAGCACTTAAAAACTAAGTCTTACAGATGTGTCTGCAGGGAAACTGGCATCCAAGATGTTAAATGCCTGTGTAGCACTGCAGAGCGCAGTTCATATTCACAGGAGGTTTCCACTAACTTGTTTGGACAAACTGAGTAAATGTCAGTGGGAATTCTGACCCTGCGCATTACATTAATCTTCATAACTACTCGTCCAGATGTGTACATGCTTCTAGGATGGAGATGGATTTTTTTCAAGTTAACTTTTGCAGCCCGTTGCTATTTGCAACAAGAAACAGAGGCTTCTGGCATCCACAGCTACTTCTGCTCCTTGGCTCTGACGAGGACAGAGACGGCTCATCCGCAGTAATGCCCACTTCCACCTCCAAGGAGGCGGACGAGGAGGGTACCCCAGCCCACGGCAAGAACGCATAACGAACGGTTCGCAGGGTTCAGACCAATTCCTGCACTGCCCAACGCTCTTCTCCACAGCTACAGAGACTGCTCTATAAGGACCACCGGTGTTAGAATTGGACGTTTCTTTCTATCCATCTGCCCTGCTTCCCACTCACCTCCCTCCTCCTCCCATCCCCTGCTGCATACCTGTAGAAACAGGGGCAAAACTCTGCCAGCCGCAGGGGTCTGCAGCAGCAGCGACCTCCCTGGGCTGCGCAGCCGCGGTGAAGCACGCCCCGATCCCGGCAGCGCAAAGCGCAGCCACCTCCTCAGAGGTTTCACTCTGGTGCTTCTTTCAATGATCTAGGTGCGAGAATGACAGACGAATGGAGGAAGAGAGAATAATTTCCCGTACCGTAAAGCCAGGTGAAGGCATGTTCAGCTTCCCTACTGTAGTGGCCGTGAATTAGTAATGAAGATGTCCATGTCTCATTTTTACAGTGCTCAGAGAGATGGAGGGAAGGGGCTGTGATGCTCCTGTCGGTCCAGTGACAGCCTCATTTGCACAGGCTACACCTGCCACACGATCCAGGATTTCTAACAGATATAATGCCACGGATAAAGAGATAGCCAAGTCTATGCAGGAAAATAAAGATACGACATTACGTACTGGCATAGATGAGTATGAATAACAATCACAGTATGGTCGCAAAACCACAGGTGTTTAACCTTCACGAGCAAACCAGCCTTCCCTATGGCGCTGCCCCTGCCGCGGCTCCCCACCTCCCCGCACTGATGTGCCCTACAGAGACTGCCGTAAACCACGCCACCTTCCTCACACGCCACGCACCCACCCCACAAAGTTTACGGCTGAATTACAGACGTTTCCGTCTATCAAATCGCCTCCTAAACTATGTGTAAAGGCAGGTGTGTTTGTGATTTGTTGTGAACAATTGCTTTTCAAAAATAAGCACTGTGTGCTTCTGCTTTCATCTGCCCTTGCCTGGCGTAGTTTTGCAGATGAGTTGAACTGCAGGCACTGGTGCATCCCACACCTCCCATGATCAGTTAAACGAAGTGCACGGACACCGGGGACAGTTTTAATTTCATCAGAACAGTATGCTGAGCTTCTTTTATTGCTGTTTTTTTTAATCTCAGAGTCCCCCTACCAGCAAGTTCCTATGACAAATTGAAGATACTGACAACAACCAACATGCTAGATTATCTGGAACAAATCGCCTTGCATTTCAGCATGTGTCCTTCAAAGGGATGGCACATGCTCAGTTTGCTATGTCAGAGACAGTATTATTTGTTAGCACAGTCACCAGCTTACCAAACAGAAAATGTAATGCTCTTCTTCATCTCCTGCAGAAGATGAGAATAACTAGTGGTTTCTAGGCAGATTTTTTACAGCTTTTTCTGCCAGCTGTTCTGAACAATGTTGTCCCTAAGACAACAGTCTTTGTAAGAGATTTAAAATTTGCAGTTTAGTGTGCTTCAATCATGCCTGTCGAGTGCTCAGCATTTATTAGATGAGCTTCAGCCATTTTTACTTCTACCACAAATACACCTTCTTTTCTTCTTGAGACTCATGAGATCACCATTTTGTGATTTTTGGTTGATTAAAGGGCAATCTTCCAGAAACTGGGCTCAGAATGGGAATAAGTCACTAGATCATCCAATGACCCTAATGACACAGGACTGCTTCTTACAGATTTCTCAGGTCAGCTCTTCACATGGTTTTAAACTGCACGACTTTCAATAGGGTTGTGCTGCCTTAACCAGCTGCCTCTCCCTCCGCTCTAGTTTGAAGGTCCCCAAATACTCCTCCTTCCCAGAACAGCCTCTTGTCCAAAAAGAGATGGGGGGGAGCCTCCTCTTGAGAGATGCAACACAGAAGGAACTGGGAAGAAAAAGAGCTTCTAGATACCATGCTGATACATGGAGAAGGTGATACTCTGAAATATAGTAACCTTCATTACACTAACTGATTTTTTTAATATACAGATTAGTTATGAATTGTAACTACTAGATTCTTTGAAATTATTGGTATGTGTTAGAGCTGTTGCTTTGTTTCTTATTCCTGGTGCACGGTGATCATTTGTTTTCAAAACATATTTGCCAGGAGAACATCCAGTGCACAAAATGAAGTAGTCCAGTCCGAGATCTGCATGTAAGACCTGTACTGTGATGGCTGTATTACAACAGGCAATTACTGTGAGAGCTGGAGAGATCTACCATTAGTTTTTACTTTCGTTACTCTGATATGGCCTGCTTCCATTCAATGGGAAACTTGTACGTGCTGATAAATGTGATGGACTCGCAGATTTATTCACAGGGCAAGAGAAGGTCTGGCTCTGGGAGGAAACAATTTCAGGGACGGGGTTTTTAGGTTGGTATTTTTCTTTTTTTCCTTTCTTTTACGGATGAGCGACTCACAGGTATGATCCATCTCCCTGGAGAAATGTCCCCATGTGATGAGGTGAGCACCACAAGTGCTCTCACAGCAATGGGAGTGCTACCTCGAGGTCTGGCTGTGCATCGTGGGCAATTCAGGGTATACCTGGAACGGTTTGGTAGGAGTAGGCACACCGATCTGTTAATTTTCTGTGTGTGGTAATATGTTGGTTACTGCCTGCATGTTGATCATAACATTAAGTAAATTGGTATTGGTATTAAGACATGGACACAATGATAGGAGAATGTGAATCCCTAAGTGGGCTCCGAAAGTCACTGCGGCAGGAAGGTTTTTGCCAACAGCTATCGTGCAAACTGCTTGGTAAAAGGAAAAAAAAAAAAAAAATCACTGTATTTGAGGTCCTTTTGCCAGACTAATCAAAAAATGATAGCTATATCCATTTACTAGCCCAATATTTTCAATGAAGTCATGAATCTACCTCTGGCCTCTGTTCTGTAGAGGGAGGGATTCATGGCTATTTCTGCTCCCTAGATTTCTGCTCATGCCCTTGTACTTGTGCCAGTACCAGTACTGAGGGACTCTCTGCTGAGTCGTTTCAAGGTGGCAATACAGGCAAAAAAAAAGCATGTTTCTATCCGATTAGTTTTCCACCAGCTAAACGTGACAAAACTGCTCAGCCCAGGTTCTGACCAGTGAATCCATCAATGACAGCTCTGGCCCATCGTCTTTCTTCCAGAGCTGGTCAGACGTGTGAAGAGATAACTGGAAAAAACGTAGATAAGGATGTACTTAAGACACCTCCATGAAAGAAATGGAAATTACCTGACCTGACAGAATCAATAAAGACTCATTAATGGCAGTGAAGATTAATGGGCTATGATAAGAGTTGGATATACAGCCATTAATCTTTCCTGGGACCTCGCATAAGTAATGAACATTGTAACTTCCCTTCATTAGCAAATCCATACTGTGCAAACTACAGCAAGCTACATGGGCAGGCTCAGCCTCATTTCTCAGTTCCTCAGCTTTTGTTTGCTGCAGCAGGAATGCATAACTGGAGCATCCAAGAGAATACCAGTACTCCAGATTTTCTCCAGACACCTATCTGCAAACCACTTACTCTTTAGCTCCTTGTTCTCCTGTGAAAAAACAAGTTAACTCCACTCCGCACACCCCAGACTGCACATCTGGTTTGTTGCTGTATTGACCACCGTGTCGTCGTAGAAGCTCACAGCAAACCCAGGAATTCAGTGAAAACTTTTTCCTTCTAGTTTTTTCATCACTGCAGACCTAACCCTTCGTTCTCAACAAAAGGGCTGTGAACTCCTTCCACAAGCATAAGTCAGTAAAGAGTTGTGACCAGGTAATACTTTATATAAGCATGTTGGGATACAGGAGATACACTGCAAGATACAAGATTAGATTCTGCAGCATGCTTTAAATGTTTCTCTTCCCGTGCTGCACCAGGCTGAGGAACCATTTTTTCTTCCATCTAGCGTCAATGGAAAATGCACATTGTCACTGGAAGATGCACATTGACACGAAGAGACACCAGACCTGCTCCACAGCAGAGCGTGTGTGCTTACACGGCATCTTGCTCCCCATTCTCCCCGACCTCGCTCCCACGGCACCCGGGGGAACGTGGGCTTGGCATGACAGCACACATGGCGGGTGGTGAGGTCCACTGCGACCATCCACATCCATGGGCCTTGCAAGGAAGGTAGAGGTAAGCACACGCACAAACCTCTTCAGCTCTGAGACCTCCAATCACTGCAAGCACTACATTCAAGCGAAAATAAAACTCGTGCTCAAATCCCAAGCTATTAATAGAGAGGAAGACATGCCAACATAGGAATAACTTCCACTCTCAGGTTGGCATATTTGATCTTTTCTGCATTAATCATCAGTGAGAGCTACAGGATGTCTTAATGCATAACCAGGCACAGCCCAGCACAACCTTAAGGAGGGGATGAGATCCAAACTACATCACCTGGGAGTAATCCGAAAAGGCTCCAAGGCATCTTTTTTGACAGACAATTTCTCATCCTTGCTTTCCAGGTTAGTAATTCACTTCTGACCTTCAGGAGCGGAAAATCATTTCTCTCCCATGCCCACCTCACTGACTGAACTTCTTTGGCCACGCCACCCTCGTCTTAGTAGGTGCCCACCCACCCGAGGGAAGGGTGGCTTCCCTGCGTACCATCAAGACATTCACGCACAGGTCTCCAATACTCACCATTTATACTTCCACAGTACTTGCAATCACCTACAGTGTATGATAAAACATAAAAAGGGCTGGATTGCCACTCCCAGGTACACTCAGAAGAAGAAAAGAACAACACACAATAACAACTTCCAATTCTACTTTTGCAACCCAACGAGGGAGAGGAACAAGCTACGCATCCTTACCAATAAACAGAGAGGACCTGAGTATTATTTTTGCCAAGACCGTATCTCTGCATACATTCAAAGGTTGAAACGGATCTTGTAAGTACTTAACACTGAATGATATCATCCGTAACACTATATGAGAAGCTTTAAAGGCAGAATCGTACAGAAAATAATAAATCATCTGCTGCAGTGGCCAGCAGCCAAAGTGACGTTACTCAAATACCATCTCCGCTGTGGCTATTGCAGCTGAACCGGGCATTCCCCAGAGGTGTGTTTGTGTTTGGGAAGAGATGCTGCTGCAGCGATACCCTAATCACAGTCGGGCCCCCAGCCAGTGCCTGGCACCCGGCCCGGGGAGAGCAGATCCCTCCGGGGACAGCAGAGAGAAGCTGGAGGCTTGCCACGCTGCTCCAAGTGGGAGGGATAAATAGCACTGAACTGGAATTACTCTTTCTTGAAGAGCTCATCAGGGGCATGAGGTAGAAGCTGAACTATGCATAAACTGGAAACGTAGTGTTTTAGTTCTACTAATACTTTTGTTTAGTCCCTCCAGGTACATGGGCAGAAGTTAACTGTAGACCACCCTGCCAATACGCGTGCCTTCGGCATCTTCTGCCAAGGAGGCTGGAGGAAGATGCTCTGCAATTTTAGGCAAAGAAAAGGTCTGTGTGTCTGCAATATGACGGTGCCTCTTAGTGTCAGATCCCTTACACAGTATACGTTTACTTGCGTGCACCCCAAAATTAACATTTTGGTTTGAATTACATTAAATGTGCCATAGCAAATAAAACTTTTCATGTCTATGATTTGGGGAGAACAAATGGATACAGTTGCTTGACTAGCAGCAAAACCCTCTTCCAAAAAGAGTCATTCACAAAAGCCCACCATTTATATGGTAGCAGTAGCACTCCTCCATTATTACAACATTATTTGGTTTAATTACCTCTACTCCTTTTTATTCATCGTCTGAATCCCATTCTGCTGGTCTCCCAAAGAGGCTAGTCCTACCAATGTATTTGTTTTCCAACTTGGTATTTGTATCTAGAGAAACTTCTGCATACAGTATAATCCTCCCCACTCAGAAATGTTAATCCCATAGATCCTGTAGCATCTTTTAGGGATTTTTCCACTTCTTCTATGGCCTAAGCTGCCTTCCCTGTACAGTTATAAACTTTCATTGCCAGAACACCACTTAACCAAAAACCCCTAGTCATCTGCAGGGCCCTGTGTTTTCCAGATTTCCCAGGGACTGACTTGGCTATGTGAGGGTCAGATGCGTTCCTCAAGGTTTTATTCCACAAAGTTCTTCATGCGCTGAAGTCAGGCTTCAGTGCACAGACATTTATGCATGAATTGATCTGCCTGGAGTCAGACCTCGGTGCAGAAACCTCGTGTGCTGAAGTCTGGCTGAGCTGGTTTGCCTTAGGGAAGCTGCCAGGCTGAACGTTATTACGGGAACTGGCCGTCAGCTTTGAAATCTCCGCTTGAGGTCAAAAGACCCCTAACACTAATTGCAGGTCGACCTAGTTAAAAATTATCCAGCTAAGTATTTCTAACTTAGTCAACAGCTACAATAATAAAACCACTCTGGTTCCGCTGAAAATTGTCTTTGTTTTTAAAAACCAAAAATGCCTCAAAACAACTTCTGATGCTCAAACCACTTCCACTGAAGATTTTCCCATAATAGAAAATCCAATTTCCTTTTCAATTGCATAATTGTATTTTTCCCTGTGTGTTAGCTTTCCTTAAAAAAGCGGTCTTTGTGCTAGAAAACCAAAAATCTAAAAATTTTGGATGACTCATTTCAGATTCTTTAGAAACTGAAGAGACCGGTGCGAGGAAGTTGCCCATTGGTTGCAAAGACCTCAGCCCCATCTTTGCGCCTCAGCTCATCGCCTCCGAAACAGTGATGGACAGTGCCGCCTTCTCGCTAGCTGTCCAGCTCAACACTTGAAGTGGGGCTAGGTTTTCAGGCTCTTCCCATGACAGGGCTTTCAACCCAGCTGGGGCCCCTAGATGCTACTGCAGTACTACTAAGTAGAATGTTAGTAAAGGATCATTTTCAGCAATAAACACACCACCAAATTACAGTACCTACTATTTTTCTCACAAAAAAAGGGTCATTAAAAGTGCAGCATGAAGAATACCATGCTGAAAGTGCAACTAAGAATGTCTTTATGACCACAGCTCTCCATTTATTTCCTATGTCATGCTTCTCTGCTTTGAGTACAGGCAGCACCCAGATAGAAGTCTAGCAATAACCTACCCCACTGGTCATGGGAAATGACTCTTTGGAGGACACAAAGACATTCTGGCAGCTTTCAGATACAAAATGAGCTTTTCTGGGGGGGAAAGCATAGATTTGATGACTTAATTTCTGTTCTCCATGCTTGCAGGGCGGTGCGAGCAGCAAGCACGTGGCTGCGTGTGTGCCACCTCTCACCAGCCTCCTCCTGGGACCCCGAAACATCCCCTTCCCACCTCCCCAGGTGCTGTACGAGGTCATCACAGAATGGCTGATGGATTTGCTGAGCGCACGGGGGTCAGGCCGTGAATCATCTGTACTAAGACAATCTGCACAGGACGTTCCAGGTATGGGTGAGCTCGGAGAGGTTGGCTGCTAGGCAAAGGGACATTGCTTCTCAGATAAACTTCTGAATGCAAAATAACTGCGGGAGCTCCTGCAGAGGAGATGTATGCGTACAAATATTTCAATAAAGAATGCATACAAAAAAGAATTTTAAAGGAGCGCTACATCATGGGTGTAAAGCAGGGAAATGTTACACTGGCATGGAGAATTGATAACTCTCCAAGGAAACACAGGATTTCCCTTGCCATGGGCTGGTCTGAGCACTGTAGGGGTGCAAATTAGCAGTCTGACTTCTAGAAGGGCTAGGTATACAAAATCCTGTTGCTGAGGACATAAAAATTCATCACCAATGAAATCTGTGAGTTGCAGCTATACCAGCACCTTGGAAAAAAGGTCTCGGGAATCTGAAATAAAGGACACAGGAGGACTAGGATTATCCCCACTGCCCAGGCTGCTCCGGCAAGGCTCTGACATGGTGATGGTTAAGCATACTAGCAACCCTGCCAGTCCTTGTGCAATGGGGCAAACAGCCATAACCTCACAGTTGACTTCAGCCCTAGAAGCAGCATTGGACATGCTGCAAAAACCTCCTTAGTGTGAGATGGTGGGAAAGTGCAAAGACTACATCTGCTTTCATCAGGTTTTCTCCTGCTTCTCTGTCAAGCACTGGAAGAAGATCATAGAATCATAGAATATCTCAAGTTGGAAGGGACCCATAAGGATCATTGAGTCCAACTCCCTGCTCCTCGCAGGACTACCTAAAACTAAACCATAGGACTAAGAGCATCGTCCAGACACTCCTTGAACTCTGACAGGCTTGGTACCGTGACCGCTTCCCTGGGGATCCTGTTCCAGGGACCGACCACCCTCTCAGTGAAGAACCTTTTTCTAATGTCCAATCTGAACTTCCCCTGACGCAGCTTCATTCCCTTTCCTCATGTCCCGCCACTGGTCACCAGAGAGTATTGTGTGCAGTTTTGGGTGCCTCAATGTAAGAAGGACATCAAACTATTGGAGTGTGTCCAGAGAAGGGCGACCAAGGTGATGGTGAAAGACCTCGAGGGCAAGACTTAGGAGGAGCGGTTGAGGTCACTTGGCTTGTTGGGCTTGGAGAAGAGAAGGGTGAGGGATGCCCTCATCGCAGTCTACACCTTCCTCAAGGGGGGCAGCGGAGGGGGAGCTGCTTCCTCTCTCTCAGCAAAATCATCACTATATGATTATTTTCAGATAAGCCCATGTGCATCGTCACATGCACTGTTGCTATTTGTAACAGGATGGAAAAATTCACAATTTAAATGAAAAATCTGCTGCTAAACTTTCTTGTGCACAAGTAGTGTCTGAACTGCAAAGATTTTCTGTGTTGTTTTCGTTGTGACAACTGGTCATCCTCTGCCTTTCTATCTCAGAGACCTACGGGCTTCACTGCTCTTCTCACTTCACACCAGGAGTTTTCAAGGGCTCTTCCAACACCCTTTCCCCAGACGTTTTAAGCAGCTGTATCCATCTTTTCCAAAAATACCACTCACTTAACACAAGATGGCACCACTGACCATCTAAGGGGCTGAATGCGAGGCCAGGTGCACTGGACAGGTTTGAAATCTGTTTATTCCACTCATTTCATGACTCCTGAACAAGCTCCTCCTGGTGCTTCTCCTCCCCATTCCTCACTTCGCTTTGCTCCAGACACGGTCTGTTTTCCCGCTTTGTCTTCCAACAGACACTTGGTCAAAACAAGCTAAAATCTTCCCCAAACCTAATTAAGCCTGGCAGTACCTTGCTAATATGAGTGAAAGGAGTCATGACAGATTAATAAATATCACTCAGCATAGTAACCTCTACTTATCTGTAAGTACAACCAGCTTACAAGTTTTGCCTCAGTAAGAGCCAGATACCGTGCCACGAACCTGAGAACCACAATGCGAACTTAAATCCAAACCTCTGTTAAGACTGTGAGCGAGCTGCCAGCATGGGCTGGACGTTCAGTGCCCACCAACCCGACAGCAACCACCATGCAAAACTCCTCCGATGGGACTCTGTTTCAGTCACTACCAATCTGGACCCGATTACCAAAGGGGAAAAAAAAAAAGGTTGACTGGATATTAGTGTTTCTCTCGAGTCCCTGGGAAGCAGAAAGACTGGGGGAAGGGTGAATTCCTTCCCTATACAACAGAGAATTACATCCTTTCTCTGGAATGTTTAAGCTAATTTGGAGAATTTAACAGATATTAATGTTCTTGCTGCAGAGACCTACACACCAGTCTACAGCTTGAGATGAATTACTTGTGAATCTTGTTCTATTTCCACAGATCTCTCTTGAAACAAAGCAAGTTTTATAGCACTTTATACTTTTTTTTAAAGTAGATTCCCCAAATCATTGCCCTTCAATGAAGTTCATGGCATTCCTTAAGCTGTTTTATACCTAGACAGGACTGAAATCTGTAGTCCTTGCTCAAGGATACATTCTCATGGTTTCTCATTTCTTGAGGATATACAGGCACAACTTGCCCTGTATGTATTTGCCAGGCTCACATTTTCCATTACCTTCCTCTCCCCTTAATGCTTCAAAGTACTCCTGCATAGTTACCAATCCCACAGGCCAAACTTCTGTGGTTCTCGCTAAATATCCCCCAATTACAATGAAACAACCAAATGGCTTTAATGGGTATAAATCTCGCCATCAGCTGCAGAATAACTCCTTGGATTTCAAAGGAGGTAATTCGGGTATCGTCCAGCTTTGCTATTACTTCAGTGCTACTGAAAAAACCATTTGGCAAGCATCATCCAGGGCTGTTTCGGGGTACAGCTGAGGTCCGAACCTGGGTCTGCATAGGAAGGCTCCTCCTACAGTCACGCCTAGAGTCCTCAGCAGAGAAGGCCGATGTACACAATAATCTTGTATCTAAAATGCGCACATTTGTTCATGTATTTTAGGTGTAAGCAGACTATTGTGTACCTAAGTACAACCAACCATGTAAAGTCTTGGGTGCTACCATTCAGTCATGGAGGCTCAGCAGTCCCCAAAGGCTCGCATTGATAAATCAACAGCCACACATAACATAATTTCTTTACACAGACCAAAATCCACTCAAAGTCATACAAATAGCTGTACTATACAAAACCAAGAGTCCATTTTGCTAATACTCTTTCCCTGACTGTATCAATATTCCCTGCTTTACAGGATGGAGTAAATCATTCCCGAGCTGGCACTAGGGCTACACAGCACAGCCCCGTACACCAAGGAATCCTGGGCAACTTCCCATACTACAGGCTCTTTGATTCCAGTATAACTGAAGTAATACAGAAATCCTCCTGTACTGATGCCTTAACTCAAGAGGCTGAACTGTTTCCAGTAGGAGCGCACAGGTCTCCACAGACAGCCACTAGGACCGGCCCTTGGACAGTGCCCAGCTTGCCCCCTCTCCCTGCACGTGCCTTCAGGGTCGTGCCCTGGGTTCTTCAAGGTAAATCCCAACGCCGTCAAAGTCAACAGAGGAGCATTATGGCTTTAAGGCAAGAGTTGAACATGGACAAAGAAAGATACCTCACAGCAGAGCAACAACCAAGCCTGTCTCGCTCTAGCCAGGCTCCGACTCTCATCCACAAGTGTTCTCCAACGGCAGCTGGAGACCCAACCACCCGAGCAGCCGCGGTGCCACAGGGCTCCTGCTCCAGCAGCGGAGGCCAGGGCTCAGTCAGTTTTCCAAAGCCTGCAGCATCACCTGCACCGGGCTGACAAAAGGAAACCAAAATACTGCCTTTGCTTTCTAGCCTCGCTGCCTCTTCCCATTTGTAAGAGATGCTGCAGGTCACTGGAGATTTTAGTTGTTCTGCCACTGGGAACACACAGAAAATACGGGGGCTCTCATTACAGCCTACCAAACCTCAGTACGCAGGACAGAGCACTAGTCAGCGTGCTTGTTTTTAATGCTTGATCTTTGTTCCCTTAAGAGAAATAATCATCCTGTTATGTACATGTTCTCATTTTCTCCAACAAAATTCCCCTCGCTGAATATTTCTGCAGTTATTCTTAGCATTTCTTATACTTCCAACTTCTCTCTGTATAAATCCCTTTCTCTCCTGCCTCCTTCCTATTTCTTTTGCTAATCTTTATATTCTTAGTAACTGATGAATTAGTTTACTAGCTGATGTATCTCTGTTTCTACAGCTCTTTTGCTTTTCTACGTATTTACACACACACTATACTTGCTCTCCAACTTCAGTCCTGATATCTTCATAAAATTTTTAGATTCAGGCTGAGAGAAGCCTATCTTTTGTATTGGGGCTAAAACTAGTGATTGTAGCTCCTTTTCCTTGGTACAAACACTCTCTTATCAGAGCTCATCATTATAAACTTCAAAATAAAGCTTTTTTTGCTCCCGGTAGCAAAATATAATATATATATATAAACTCATTAAAATTGTAATTTTGATTATAAAGTTGTTTATAAGATGCAAAACTTAATCCAGTATCAACTAATTTATTTCATTTTCTCTACTATATAACAGAGTTTTGATATTTAGGCAGTCTCACTGTAGGGAAACCTACAGTCCTAATTTCCAGTCTTTCTCGTATACCGGTGCTAAAGAATATAAAGCATTCACAGGTCCAGAAAGCCAATGTACCCTCTTGGACCTGTGAATCAGATTACACAATGTCAGACAATACATAGCTATAACCCTAAAAAAGCCAACTGACTTCCAGCAGGAGCCAATTTGACCCATACTTCACAAATAAATGTGAATAGTCAGAAAATAATCATTGTTATAATCATTGCTTCCACTAAAAAATCTGCTGGAGCAACTTCCTCGCTGGTACAGTAGACGCTCCGTCACTTGATGACTTCCACTGGGTTTGTCCATCTCTCTGAAAGGGAGGCTCGCAACCTTTTAGAGGAGATTTTGAACTGTGCAAAATTTAGCAACCTAGGTTCTCCAGTTGTCTTCTTACGTATAAAGTTTAACTACGCGATATGCAACCTGCCCATGTGTCCTAAGAGAGCACACATCTTGTGGCTCCCCGATACTACCTATTTGTATGAAAACGAAGATACAAATATTTGTATGAAAATAAAAAATAAGGATATAAGTTGCCTGATCTAGAATTTGACCAAGACCCTGAACGCACTACAGTAAAAGTGGCAATTTTCTAAATTATCGTTTCACTATTCTGGGGCCATACCCGAGATTAAATCTGGCTTGTGAACTTCCGTGCAATCTTATTTCTATGAGAATAAATTGGGAACAAATTTATTACAGTCAAAAGTTTTCCACAAGTGGAAGGGAAGGCTTGTGTGGGAACATGCTCAGAGTGTACAGGTTCATGGTTAAAACACTAGCAAAGACCTCTGAAGAAGTGCATTTGGCCTCAAAAATCAGGCTTAATCTCTTTCTCAATTAGCATTTTCAGGATGCTTTCACCAGGACGGGAACCCCAAAGCAAGTCAAAAGCTTTTTCCTACTAAAAAATTTCAGGTGTAACCCCAAATTGCAAATTTATCCAGAATTCAATCTCTTTGATCCCATTTGGTTCAACGTTTCTCCTTGCAGCAATAACTCCTCGTTCACAGGCTCCAGTAGGAATGACCTGTTCCTTGGCAGGGTAAGCTGTTATGTTTCCATCACAATACATAAGCTCCGCTTCAAGAGGGTGAGCAGGCAACGGGCCAAAAGCAGAATACCTCTGCTTTGCAGTCACTTCTGAGCCAAGATATTATTTTGACTTTTCAAAAGCATGAGTGGTCAAAAAGCACTGCTTGGAAATTGAAACCATCCTCCATGCACCTCTGCTTCTCTCAAATTAAGCTTGAAAAGCATTGTGGATTACATGACTCATGCAGCATGGGGACTGCGTTTTCCCAATCAATAATGCTTTCAGTTTATATTTCTCATTTGCACCTCAGCGTTTTTCCTGCCTTTATTGCTGAAGTGAAGAGACGAGCCTGTGGATCCCTGCAAAGAGTCATAATCCGTGTCAGCCAGGAGCTCACCGGACAGTACATCTTCATGGCTCTCGGACATCTGGTCGTTATCCGTCTTCCCTCCTGAAGGGTCCTGTGCAACCACGCTGGAAACTGTGAGGCAGTATTTGGAGTTTGTTAAACAGCCACAGTATATCTTTCCTTGCAGCACACCGTGCCACACTTTGATTTCTCTGACAGTTATATAGCTATCTAGGGCTTGCTTTAATCTCAGTAGCAGGCTAAAGTATTTTTCAAGCTGTAGTGTTTCTGTCTTATGACTGTCCAAATGCTGCAATGTTCTGCTGATATTACTATAAAAATCCAGGGGAAAAAACTTAAGCTGAATTAATTCCGGGCAGATTGCGATTCTCTATGGGTTAACTCGACTCCTAGTGCTGACTCGATCCCATTTGGCCCCTTCTGTCTGCAGACATTGGGGTACAGCCCCAGTTTCAAGTACTAAGGGGTGATCCCTTTCAGGGTATTGTATGAGTAGGGATCTTGCCCGGGGGACAACACATCTCACTCTGTTTTTGAAACTCTCCAGTTTTAAACCTTAGTGGGTGTTCATCGTGCCCAGGGAAGACACCGATTGAACCAAGTCTGCAATACACTGTCAGCTGCGACCCCGCAACAACTGGTGCTAGTGGGCAATAACAACGGCAGTAAAACCCACGCCAGTCCGCAATGTCTTTCACACACAGGCCATAATGCCACAACCTACCTACCTTAGTGTGTCAGCCCAGACACTGAACGGAAATTAATTAAAACTGCAGTCTGATGATAAGAGCTGTGCGGGAGGGGAGCTGGGATTCCCTCCCCGGGTGCTGTGGGCTTCGGCAGCCTCTCCTCTGCTCTTACTCTCATCACAGCCACTAGCACAGCTCTTAGACCATAAACCTTATCATCCAATCCACAGTTGAGCATTTTCTTTTTATTTCTGCAGAGTGCCTTGTGTAATCCTCGTGCGCTGCATGTAGCATTTCCCTTTGTTTGCCCTAAAAACCAGAATAAAATCATGTGGACCTTGACCGATACCAGTCAGTACCTCCCATCCCAGACAATATTCTAAAGGAAATCAAGCTAGAACCGGCCACAAATCTCACAGAGTAAGACATGGCTATTTTTAGACATTCCCAGAGCTGTTTCTGAAGCTGGAGAGACAGTATTATTACAGCCAAGCTAACTCCATAGGTTACACAATCTTTCTCTCCAAAACCTAAGGGAATCAGCACGGAAAAGCTGAAGACAGAACTGAAAATTCAGAGGACCAAAAGGTGTTTGCCCTGACACCTGAACCCTAAAAACATACTGCAGCTGGAAAAAAGGCTAGAGATGCCTACCTAGCAAGTTGAGACCATCTGCTCTTAAATGCATGGCCAAAACACTGCTAGCTGTGAAAAACGCAGACTGACAGTTTTGTGATGTATTCTGAGATAAGTTTTAAACTACTTTGTGCTTTCTTGAGACAAGTGCTTTTCCATCACATTCTGGAGATTACCCGCGAATGTATGTCCCCATTAACACATTGTAAATGCCCCGAATTCAGCTCTGGGAGAAGGGGAAATAGGTATATAGGTTTGTACTAATGTATATAGGGTTACATTTTATGTTAAAACCGAACACCTGATTATTAGTAACATCAAAGTTTGAGGGCAACAGGCAGAGGAATTGTTTACTAATAATTTCTGCCATATATTTGTACTTCAACAAAAAGCCCCACTCGTAAGTTTTACATCACTGGTCTGTTGGCCCTTAAATAATAATAATAAATTAGAAAAACAAGCTCATTTTCAGCAGGCGAACGTGCGAACACCAGGCCTGACCGAGGATCACCCCCCTCAGCACCTCGCCCCCCTCGGCCAGGGATTCGCCACGGCAGTGCCGATAAGGGCGAGTGTAAGCAGAGGGCAGGCGAGGCGATGCCCCGCAGCGCTTTGCCAACGTACCCTTGCTGCTTCCAGAAACGCGTGGCTTTGGGACGGCGCGTTCAGCATACCCGACCGCTCTCAAAGCCCATGTAAATACCTGACATCCACAATAACTTGGGGCAGTGAACACCATACTGTTAACTATACTTTGTGTGCACAATTATGGTTCCGATTGTTTTAATCTACCATTTTATTTAATTGCCTGTTATTCTTATATTGCCAAAGAAACTCTCTTTCCCTTTTGATATTCCCTACGTTGCACAATTTTATAGCTTCTACTGTATCTGTCCTCGATGGTGCCTTTCAGAGGCTGCCATCAAGCATCACCAAGTTGTTCCAGACAGTTCAGGGAAGATACCAGTATGTGAGGGCCTACAGCTATTCATCTGTCTCACAGTGCGCTAGGATACACGTACACAGCACACCACGACAAATGGCTCGGTGCTCCACTTGAAACGTATCAGAATTAAGTGCAAAAATACACATTCACAGGTACTAAGAGGCGCGCTGATTTTGAATGTTTCAAGCCACAAAATTAAGAGGCTAAATGTACATAATATATGCTTTGCATGCAAAGAACTTACAGTTTGGAGGGGGAAAAGAAAAGGCATCTGAAGTCCTAAAGAATCTTGATTTTACACTGGGTAAATGGTGTGTTAGTCCAGCTTTTTTCCTAACTTGCTGTGTAAAATCTCAATAAATTAAATTTCTGGCATACCTCGGTCCCCTGAGTTTTAAAAGATTATATTGTATTTGGAAGTAGCTTTTGAACATTTAAGGAGCCCAACTACCATACATACTGAGCACTGTAAAAGTGCAGAATAAGACATAGGTACCTATATTGAAGCATTTATGATGTAAAGAGAGAAAACATTTATGACTGTACTCATATGTAGAAATAAAGTGATAAAGCACACTTCCCAACTGCACGGACATCGTGGGCTGGGACAACACGGCCGCCTTCTAGCACAGTAACCTCAAGTTCTAATGTAGAAAGTAGTGGGAAAAGACTATAAAAAATTGATAGTAACTGCTGGCAAACCATTGCTTTAAGACTGAGTTAGAAGTAAATTACACTATTTGACTCAGAAGTGGCAGGCTTCTGTATATTGTTGCCTACTGTATGAACGGCAAAGAATGAGAATCAGCGGAGCAGATAACACAGTACATGGGAGAAAATCACAAAGAACTTAACAAGTATAAGAGCAAACATGTTAGAAAGAGGAATATTCTCTCCTGATTGAATAACCTGTATGAAAAAGGTACTCTGGTACAGAGGTCCCAGATTGAAATCTATACTACTACTATCACTTCTTACCAATCTTCTGTCTTTCCAAGATGCCATATATAAAATTGTATACACAAACTGGAATTAAAGAAGTCTGGGAGTAGAAAAATTCCCCCGATCCATCATTAGCCCTCGGAGATAGTCAGCTCCCCAGCGAACAGTTTCCCACATAACACAGTGATACAACGCATACGATAAGAGCTAATGATACACGATGGCTTTGGCAGGATGGATGAGTGTTTGAACGGGAAAAACTGTGAACTGTAAACTTGTACCAGCACTGCCGTTCATTTGCTGTCAAACACTAAACCTTGCTGCATTTAATACGGGATTTTTTGCTTTGAAAAACAGTAACAAAGTTCATGGTTGGACAGAATAGGAATAAGAGAAATGGCCGTGCATGTAAATAAGAACTTGTTCTTGTTTTTTGCTAGATGCTAAACAAACAAGGATGGTCTTTATATGTAGTAGGATTGTAAATAGATAATCATCTTAAGCATGGCTTCCCATATTCCATGATACTATTTTTCTGATCCCAGTATAGAGTTCTTATGAAGGGGGTGATTATCCATCTCAAAACTCAAAGGTGAACCAGCTTACCACGAGCGTTTGGGCTGCCCGGTGTCGGTAAGGAGCTAAACACAAGCTCAGGTAAAAATGCTCCTTTTTGCACAACAATTTTCATAGTATTCCCTCTAACTTAGAATTTGAAAACATTAAAATGCACAGCAACTTCTAACCAGTACTGCAGGCCAAAAAGATGGAAAAAAATCAGCTGTGAGGGACCATGCAGAATTCAGGGGAAGTGACTCTGTGCCACACTGGCGGTGACAGAGATGCCAAGGACAGCTCTGGATTCGGAAGACGAGACCTGGGAGAAAGACCTGCTAAACTTTGCTCCTCTAGAAACTGCAGAGGTTGGTTTTTTAGCTTTGCCATTCCTGCTCTGCTCCAAATCCCTATCATACAAATACTGCCACAAAGCAAATTTCAACTCTGCATTTCAACTGATTGTTTTGAACAACATTGCATCTTTTCTTTTTGTTTTGCCAAATAATCCAACACCAATACACTTAATGCCCTGTGACGCCAACAACAGTGAAACAAGACAGGCTCTTTTACATTTTAGCATTGCAGCTTCCCCATCAGGATTTACTGACAGTTTCTACCGACTTCGTATTTTGACATCTTGACAAGTGGGTAGCATCAACGTTGCCAGAGTTGCTTCAGCTGGTCTCTCCATCCCCACAAGGCAGAAGCAGGTGTATGTGTAAGTAAAATACAGCTTATGCCACAAAGTACAGATTCTGCACTTACTAAGTCATTGGCTAATCACCTGGCACCATCATTTGAAACAGCACTGAAACTTCTTCTGTTTTCCCCGCCCCTTTCTTTATGAAAAAATAAAATTACGGGACACAGAAACATGGACAAAAGCTTGTGCTTGATAAATATTGTAAAGGGTATCTGTTCTTTCACCGTGGCAAAGCAAGTGGTATTGTGGAAAAACATATAGTTTGCCTTCTTAACTACCAGTTATGCAAGCATTTTTCATGCAAAGCTGATTGCTTAGCAATAATCTTGAAGCCAGAAATGTGACGCACATATCCTGGTCAGTGTCATCATTATTGTGATATCTTGCTATTCCAGTTTTATTGAAATAACAGATCACATCATGGAGCTGTTTATTAAAAATGGAGTAACAATCTGGTTATTTGCTATGCAAAAGTGCACTAAGGATGCACTTAAAAGAAGATGCGCTGAAATCCGTGGAGAAGCCACAGAAGTTACGTTGGAGCATTAAACTATGCTGGCTTCTTTGCGCTGCCTTCCCGGCGCATCCAGGCATGCTCACTGCTGAAAAACATCTGATATCTGTTACGATCTAACTGTGCCCCTCGCATACACACCCGCTCGCTGATCAACTGGTAGCAAAGGAAAAGGCTAAGACAGAGCTTATATAGGCAAGGACTTCAGCTTCAGGGCTGCATTTAGCTTGGTCAGTGCCTGCACCTTGCCCGGTACCTGGGCTCGGTGTCAGGGCTTCGCAGCAGTCACACAAGGGGTTGCCACTGTTACACTAACAACATCTACATTTTCAAAACGCTGTTTATTTCCTTGACTATACTGATCAAGGCAAGATTTCCTCTGGAGCAGACGGGATGCTTATTCCCTGCCACCGAGAAGCGAGAGCAAGATTTGAGCTCGCTCCTCCCAAACTGAAAGGCAAGATCTAGACTGTCGGCAGCAGCCCACACGACAAACTTCAGATGCTCACAAGATCCGGCAGCTGCTTTCAAAGACACATAATCAGCCTTACATGCTGCTACTAATGAAATAATCTGAGGTCAAACCAATATTTGTATAGAACAACTGGGTTTATCTCTCTACTTAGATATAATACAGGCAAATATTTATCTTCCTTGAAACCATTTTAAACAGAGTAGTCCTACCAATTGGAGAGTTTTGCCGAAATATTAAACAGTCGCTTCCTGGAGTATCCTACAACTTTCTGTACAATTTGCCTCTATTTAGAGGTGAATAAATCACGAGAGCCAGCCCCGTTCCTCTCCGCCGCAGCACAACGCCGGTTCCCGTCTGCTTCACGACGGGCTTTCAGCACATCTTGTATTGTTATTACCAAAGATGCCAAGTCCACAGACCTGCTTTGAATTTCAGTTTCTCCACTGCAGCATTACAAAGGTTTCCACTGGAATGTCCCTCGGATTCCCAGGCTTTGATGATGTTTCAATAGCACAATGAAAGGCAGGTCCTCGCCACAACAAAAGACAAAATACCGTGTTTGAATACACGGAATTCTTTGGCCCCACAGAACATATGTCATTCGGAATGGTTTTTTCCACAGATTCAGATCTTTCTGGGAGTGGGTTACTGTTGCGGATCAGTAACAGTATTTGCTGTCATGCATGGGATCACTACGTGAACCAAGCTAAAAATTACAGACTTAGTTACACAACTAAGGTATAAACTTAGTAAATGAAAAGCAGTAAACTCATGAGTAGCTACTACGGCTGTTTGCCACAATTACTCATCCACACCACAGAACACACATCACATTTTCCAAAAACACTTAACTTCTTTTTTCAAGTGGGTGCTAGGTATTTGTAATGAAGCTCCTACCAACACCCCTCTAGTATGAAATCAGAATTTTGAAAATACACAGAAAATAAATGCAATCAGACTTCCTTTAAAAGCAGTTGTTTCAAACGATGCAAAATTGTTCCATGCATGTAGGCAAATGTATTTTTACATCTGCATATATACTGTATATACGGTGTAGGCATACACACACATTTGCAGGGGTTCTTTTAGCCCACCCATGCAAAAATGGTTCTGATGACAAAGGCATAGAGTGGGAAAAGTTTTCTCCAAAAGTATTACCGTAAATGGGAACAGCCACATTCAACAAAACTACGTTGCCAAAGAAACGGCAGCATCATAATTTTCCTTCAGACCTCCTAGACTTCATAAAATGATCCACCACCTACAAAAATTCCCGAAGAGAGCTCCCTTTTTGGAGCTCCCTCTGAAGTGCTTGTCCATCCAAAATCTCCTCACCCGCTCAACAACTCCTGCAGGGAGTCCCGCTCCTCCGTGAGTCCGTGCTCAGCAAGGCTTTGCAAAGGTGGAAGCCCTCTGCATGGCTGGGATGGCTTCCCAGGATTTCCATCGACAAAGCGCTGCGAGGTGGACCCTTCCTCAGCAGTCTGACCGTCAGTCTCCTTAGGGAGGACACACTGGCCCAAGGGACTTCTCACGGCAAGGCTAACAGAGGTTAAAGAGTGGAAACGAAGCGTATGGATCTAAATGGAAAGCAACACTAAAAAAATCAGTTCACCTCCTGGGTTCACAGTTGGTTTAGGGAGCAGGATAACATAGCCAGGGATCTAGCAACAAGCGGTGGTGTAAAGCATGGCACAGGAAGAACCCATGCTTTGGTACTGCGACCGTTCCAGAGCGGGGGATTAGCACCTGCTCCTTCCACCAAGGCTGTCCAAGGGCTTCTCACCCACTGTGTGCTCCAGCTGACGTCCGTTACCCAGAGAAATTACCCTCTGCTTTGCACCATCAGCCAAGCAAAGGTGAGCCTGCAAACCCTTGCTCACTATATTTTAATTCTATTACCTCCCCAGCAGGCAGATGCACTTTGTTTAGAAGAAACCCTCAAACCAAACGCAGCTGTGTAGTACATCAGGGATCAAACAAGTCATGGCGTGGCTGGGGCAGGCAGGGAGCAGGTAAAACCAGATTCTGCTGGGCTGGATTTGCTAAAAGGGAGACTTCTGGGCACTGACAAACAACCTTCCAGGATGGATGTGGAGGCCAGGAAGGGGAGGGGAAAGACATCCCTACGGGGCAACCCACTCTCTCCCTACGAAGTGATCTGGGACTTGCACTGCAAAAGCAGAAAAGAAGCTGAAGCAGATAAAACTGTATTTGTAATTCCTGGAACACTTGACAGGTCTGGACTCCCAGGACGGATGTTTCACGTTGTATTTCCACAAGTTCTATTATCCTGTTCTGTTGTGGTTTCAATTTTTTTTTCCTTTTTCTGCTCTCTATCTCTCGCCTTATTTTTAGTGGGGTTTTTTGTTTGCTTTTTTGTCTCTTTTACACAACCTCTTTTTGAGCTAACAAACTGAAAAACTGACTGCAGTTGCCTCTGGAGCATGCCTACTGTCAGATACCAGCAGCCATCCAGCATTAAGGTAAGACAAAAAAATACAGGCTCTCACTGTTTGTGTGCAAAGAGACACTTTAGATGCCAGCAAGTACCAGACTTCTGTACCTCACTTGCACCACCAGCCAGGTGAGAGGGGATCATCCTCAGCGCAGATCAGCAGAAGACAGACATCTCCCCAGAATATAATCCCAATAAATTCAGAGATGAGAAGGCTCCTGGGGACAGCTAAAGCGGTTCGTACCCAGCAGCCAACCTCTGGGCTTTAGTATTCTTGCAGATGGTTCTGCTTGTCCTCCTGACTGAGGCAAATATGCCCACTATTAGCTTGCTTTTCTTTTTTTAATTAAAAAATCCCTTTTAAAGCCATTTGGATCTTGTCATTCTCGCTAGTGAGAGACTAGCAAGTCCGTGTGGGTAATTCAGGGCTTTACAACACACATAATAGATGAGACCTTTGCTTTCAAGACCCTGCAATATAATGTAGATTTTTTGAGCTACACACAAGTTGCTTTTTTGCTAGTCAAACCTAGTAGGCCATCCCTTCATAAAGCAACGTCAGCAGGCTCCCTGAAGAAGCTAAACAGAGCTCCTGGGCATCACCACTCGATGGACAGCAGTTACTGCTAGCGGGAGGCGTGCAGGACAGACAGCGGGCAGACCTGCGGCACGGCCTCGGGCACGGGATTTCCTGCACCTCGACGCTGAGCAAGCTCTCAAGCACCAAGTCCTCGGTCTACTTGGGGAGATGCCAGGTGAACAGCCAGAGGGTCCATTACATGGCTGGATCAGGCCAAAAATGTCTGGTTACGCCTAGGGATGGTTCAGCACCAAGGCACGAGTAGTGATGGACACTAAACTACAGAGAGCAAGCAATATACAAGAACTGGAACAAGACCGATCAGCGGCTGCAAGAGCAGAAGGGGGTTGGACTGTTTACCAATGTCAAATTGTATCAATATCTATGTACTTTTGATTGCTCAACCTGCTGTGTGTAGGGCTTATGTATTAAACACCAGCTTGCACATTCCACAAAGGGTTTTGGGTTTTTTTCCTTCTTTCTAGGCTGTCAGAAAGGATTTGGATGAGGTCAGTCTCTGAACACAGAACATTAAGTCTTAAGGAAGGACACAAAAGCTACGTCTTCTACTGTACAGCATGTTGCCATATTGTGCGTATCAGTCAGATTTGTTTTACTACTAACAATTACCAGCTACAGCCGGGGCAACCTGGTGAACTAGCTTTCTGACACAGTCATTAGTCACAGTTCAACAGACATCATGATATAGTAGGATTCGGAGTCCAGTAAAGTAACGGACAGGTATCAAACAGTTGAAAAACCATAGACTAAGCACAAGCAGCACTGTGGCTGCCAAGGGGGGAAGAAACCTCATGAAATCTGGAATGTGTTTCTACTTACTGTCCATCCTAGTAAAATAAAATGATCTCTCATTTGAGCATATGGTTCTGCTTAGACAAGAAACTGTATATATTGGTCTAAATCCAGAATAGCCTTTCTGACATATTACTCAGTATTAGAAAATCACTACAACCTGCATGCTCTGTAGCAATTCCTAATGCTAAGTGCAACAAATCTACAATGATCCTCCTCCTCCCCCTCTCCTCCCTAGCTTTCTGTCCTGGACCCGTTTCTTTCTTCTTTTCTCAGCTTTATACCTTTTTCTATAAGGCCAGTTGCAAATGTCTTCCCCCTTTCTTTTCTCCATGCTGCTTCCATCTTGACACGCATCTCTTCAAGAAGAAATTACAGCTTTTCCCCATGAAAAGCCTTTCAGCAGTATCCTAGGGTTCCCAGTTTGTATGGTAACCTACTGATTGCACAGAGGGTCAGCTTTCAAATGGCAAATACCTCATGGATAATCTGTATGGTGTAAGACATTTATGTGTTTTAACAGACTGTGTAGCTTTTACTCATGCGTAGTCAGAGGGACAGAGGAACCTCCAAACCTTTGGGGCTGCTCAGGTGACAGCAGAGACGGAGTCCTGGGTCCTCGGCGCTCCCCTTCGGCTCCCAAAAGAGGGCAACGATGGCTGGAGAACACCCAGGTCAGGATCACATCCATGCAGCTGCTCGGCCAGGGTTAAAAGCCTGTTGCACAGTACAGAAGCATCCACATCATCCTGTGGGTTCCCACGAAGTGTCAAGACACAGAAAAAGAAGTTTATCTGAGAAAGAAGGAGGCTTTGCAGATCTTGGTCAATGAATGGGACCTCTCTGAAGAGGAGCTGGTTGACATTTTTCTAACTGTATTTTCCAGTTGAGAATGTATTTTAGACACGATCCAAACTTTCCACATACTGATTTTCAGAAAATGGCATTGCAAAAGAAGTATTGAACTGAAACATTTCTGTGAGATCAAAACATTTGAATGGGGAAAGCTCACTTTGTAAGAATGGAGATGGATGGGAAAGGAGACTTTGCCAGAAAACCACTCAGCCAACTGGGCCTGGGTTGGATCCAGATACGTCAAAGATAGATTCATTACTACTAGGCTCTTCTTCAGCTTACAGAGCCGTGCAGCCACGGCGAGGCCAGAGCAGTTCCAAGGCACCTGTGCTGAAGATGAAACGAGAGCCCTGTCCCCCCGGGGCCCCGAGGTGTATCTGTGCAGCACGACCGCTGCCTGGCTGGAGCGAGCTTGGAGAGAACTGCGAACACCATCGCACAAAGCACAGCAGAGCGCTGTACGTCAACCAGCATCGCGTGAAAATCGAACCTACAGCAAGGTGATGCAATCACAGACAGAAAAAATCAGTGGCAAGGAGCTGCAGCAGTATGGCCCACAACTCTCCTAGTGGGCTCCCGCTTCTATTAGTTGAGACTCGAAAAAAGAGCCTCTCCATGAAAAAGCAGCTTCTCAGCTGAGTAAGAGAACATTTACACACACTGAGCAACAGGCAAATGCAACTGTATCAAGAAAAATGCTAAAATAGTTTTTTGGAATTTTTTTTTTTAAAAACATTTTTTTTTAGCAAAGCATTAGAGAGAATGGCAAAATCCCTCCCCACTGCTCATAAGGAAATGGTTCCTTTGGGACTGTGTTCATCTGTGCGGACTGAAAAGTTAAGTCCTGAAACTCATGCTGGCTGCTAGTTCCTATTTAATTTGGCACCCACCAATTCAAGCCAGGTTGTCTAGAGAAATGGGCAATATCATCCTTGCCAGAAGGCTAAAAGCTCTTTCCATTTCAAGACACAGAGAACAGAGAAGGGGTGATCTCTCTTGACAAACAAAGAAGATACCGTCATGCCATGAGGTCAGCATCCCTTCTGCGCACCGGAGAAAATCTGTGCCATCAGGATGGATTCTTTCTGCATATAAAAGATTCCCATGGACCTGAGCCAAGATAAGGGTTTGTGCCAGGGATGAGGGAGCCTCAGTTACCTGTATAATCATTCTAGAACAGCTTCAATCACTTGACAAGGCTTACACATGGGCTGAGGTTAGAGTGAGTAGCTTCATAACCTCTTGAATTGGGAAAGAAGTGTATTTTGTAGAGCAGATCCCTTCATCTATCTAGGGCTGAAATACAAACCTCCTCACAGGGAGCACTGCCCATCAGCTGAAACAAGATACCAAGCTGGGATCAGGTAGCTGCATCACCCCACTGGACAGGCAGCGCTGATCCAGAGGTCAAAGCCTTTCTCCCTCTGGGGTGAGATAAGCATCTCTTTGAGGAACTGGATAGGTACGGACATGGACAGTCCTATGACAATGAGGCTGACAAAAAAGCATAATAATAATGCTTCTAACAAGTAAGAAGTCTCATGTACGGTGTGGATAAATCCAGCTTCAGGAGGGCCTTGCATGGGCTCTGGGCAGCCCAGTGGCAGAGCACTCAGAGGCTCCAAGTGCCTCTTTCAGAAAGCAAATAAGCTCATCGCACCCAGGATGAGGTAAGGGGGCCTTTCAGAGGTCGGACAGCTTCAATACACCAGGCCCGAGGTAAGAATTTCATTTGCAAGTTAAAATCATGGTTTGACACAGAATGTTTCTGAGGAAACAAGATGAACTTATGTCAGTGGAGGAAAAGCCAGAGCCAGTAGCTCTTACGCTTCTGAGATAACCTCACTGCACCTACTGCAAAAAGATACTCTTAAAACAAGCACAAACTTTACACCTTGACTACCTTATGAGGATCTTAAGAAGAAAAAAATGCTTCCTTCTAGTTAGCCAAAACAAGGGTTTCTTTGAAAGAACGTCCTCAATAGACTAGGATGCTTCGTTTGCAAGCTCCTTGGTGTCCTGCTGTGCTTGCACAGCACCTCATACAAACGGGCCCTGACTATGGCTTGTGTGGGCTGACACTGCTCAACCACCACATGAGGAGAGGGGAAAAGGTCTCAGGAAGAGCAGTGCATTCACACCGCAGTAGTGAAGACCCTAACGCTAGACAGGTAGTTGGCAGAGTACTTTCATTAGCAGCAAGAACGCTAACCCCATCAAATCAACTTCAAATGCCGTGGGATGAGAGGACATTTCCATGAATGAATGCCGATATTTTCTGCTGGCTTTGCTGAAATAATTTCTCTGTTTTGTTTTGGTGAGATGGTGGTACTTTAGGTAAACTATACAATAAATTAACAATCTTTATCAGTTGATGACCTTTTCACCAACTAAGGCTGAGATAAGCCTTCTTTCACAGTAAAAAAGCAGAGCACAGAAGCAACACCTGGTTCAGTGGCCAGAGCTTTCTTCTCCCCCCTCTTACAGAAGCAGCACGGGATGCACTATGCCACCTCACATCGCTCTCAACCCCAGCGCACACCCCAAACTACTTTTAGCCACATACGACCCTCGGGCAGAAACGCAACACGTGCACCAGGTCCATGGCACTTCAAACCTTTCCCCGACACCCACTTCGGTTGCTCAGGTTTGTGTCCTGGCCGCCCGCCAAGCGTGAGCTCACCCCGTGCAGCCGGACCCCCCGTAACACATCACAAATCCTGACCATGCTGCAGCAGCGCCGGCGCTGCAGGAGACGCGGCGCTTGGGGCACGTGCTGGCCCCTTCCAGATGCGCTCGCTCCTGGTCCACCATCTATCATCCAGCAGGAGGAAAGAGCATGAAACGAGCCAGCTGAGAAGGAAAAGGAATAACACGGCTTGGGAGAAAGCGTAAAGGTGGCACCGGAGGCGTATGCACAGGATGAGGTTACAGAGCAAGGTGGCAACCCAGGCTGAGGGCAGCTGGGCAGGGAAAAGGACCCCGGGGACCTCATGACTATGAAGGGAACTGGAATGGCAAAGCTGGGAAGGGAGGGCCGGAGGAAAGGAGCAGGATTCGATCAGGAGGGAAGGTGGTAGGGAAAACAGCAGAGATGTATAGCAGTCAGTCTCTGCACGGCTCTGGTTAGAGGCAGGGGAACATCATCGCTCCCACAGCACACACAGAGATCCTGGGGGTGAGCATCCTCCTCCTGCTGCCTTCTACCGCAGGAGGGAGATTTGGAAGAGGGCACAGAGGCCAAGGCGCTGCTTCTCTCTGACGGGCAGACTTACTCATCCTTCAGAAATGTCTCCTCTGGATATCCCAGTTTTGTGGCCTAGCAACGAATCAAACCTTCCCAAGACAACAGCCAGAGCTTGAACAGAGATAACCAGAGGTCAGTAAGACGGGGGAAAAACCGTGTGGAGATGACTTAGCATTTTCATGGTAAAAGCCAACTAAAGTTTAACATTCACAGTGCGACTGCTGTGGATGGTAAAACTCTTGCACCAACCATCATGAATACTGTCGTCATTGTCCCACTATCTCATCACGTGTGGCAAAGCTGTCTTGAATTACAGATAGCTGGCTAAAACAAATACAAACTAGGTTAACATCAAGCTTAATCACTATGTATTGCTCTGTATTTACAAAGCTCTTGTAAAGGTGTTGTAATAGAAACAGTAGGTATGAAAAAAAAACCTGATTTTTTTTAAGGCAAAGTCTGACAAATTGAGGCAGAGAAAGCTGTTGTGTGCTTGCCTCCAACAGCAAGGGACTGGGCTTGATCCATTTGGGGAAGTCATTCAGTCCTATGATCTGTGTTACACATCAGCTGAAATATAGCAGAGAAAAATACAAAAAAAAAAAAAAAAAAAAAAAGAGATAGGTACTCCAGTTGGGGGGGAAAAACCAAGACCAAAACCCAAACCCCCCAACCCTGCCCCCCCCCCCCAAAAAAAACTTGACCCACACCCTCAAATTCACCCTTTCCCTGGTGCTTCTGTGCTCAGACCAAAGACAGACCACTCTGTTCTAGCTGTACAATAAATCTTTCTAGGAACCGTAAAAAGAGCGGCAGAGAAAAGAAAAGGTGACTTGCCTGGCAGGAGGTAAACAACGGACCCAGAAAAAAGCCTTGTCTGTAATGTACCCACCCACTCCTCACTCCACATGAGACCCAGAACACCTCAAAATAAACCTCCAGCCAACCTACACTGTACTGAGCCTCTAAGCCACCTTTGCATCTGCAACTCGAATTTATTTTGTCTTTCTACTTCATAGGCAAACCCTACCATAAAGATGAAGACAACAGGCAAACTATAGGTGGAGAAAGTATGTAGCCAAATTAGCACAAATTCTTTCAATATGAGACAAAAAACACATGTGAGGCCATACCGCCTGAACTGGCAGCACGGTGATTTTCATTTATATGCCAAAATGTTAGAAAGTGAGTTTTTACCATATTTGAGAATTTCCTGTTACAAAATGAGAAACTTAAGCTGTGTGGGAAGCTCCGGGATGCCACCCCAACCAGCAGGCACCTCAGTCCTTATCCCTTGGCTTTACGCAAAGAAAAAGCAAGACAAATACCACAGAATAATAGGTTATCCCTTCTTATTTAATTTAAAAGCAAGAAGATCCTGAACTACTGAAAATCATCAGGCCTGATCTTACAAATCAGGGTCTGATGTAGTGCCTCTTGTCTCCAGCATCCAGAAAGAATGAATAGCAGGGAATCATTGATTCAAAGATCTGGAAAAGAAACACTGAGGTATTAAGAGCATCAAGACAAATCCAGTGTAGTTCCAGTCTAGTTCAGACACTGCTGGAATCCCTTGCCAGTCAAAGTCTCATCAGCCACCAGAATGCAATCAAACCTACGTTTAATGTGTTAATTTTTAAAATTAAACACAGTGTCTGGCAATACAAAAAAAAAAACAAAGAAAAAATCACAACTTGCTCTTGTATGAAGTAAAAGAAAAAAAAAAAACAGGAGAAAAATCACTCAGGAAACCACATTCAAAATTTCTGAATCATTTTGCTTTTAGCAAAATCCTACTCTTTACATTCACATGGCTCACAAATATAAGCACAAAATGCTAACTGCTAACCAGCTACCTACCTATCAAGAATTACTGAATTTATCTGTCAGCAATGAAAGCAGTTAAGAATCTCTCCACTCTTCCAAGTCATAGAAAAAGACGTAAAAATGCAATAAAAAATATATCAGCTGAACTATTCAGACTATTTACAAGAATACTGCACTATACTAAGATGCGAACTGACCTTAGAGCGATGCTGCAGAGCCAACATAAATCATGCGACTGCAATTGTGTTTTTTCGCTTTTGCCATTGCACTCGCTGCCGGCTGGGCAACGGTGTGCCGGACACAGCCGCAGGAGGAGGAGGAAGGCGTCTACAGCTGTGGCTTACACCCGGCTCCTCCTTGGGGAACTTTGCCACGTTAAAGCATCACGACTGCTGTGCGCCGGTGTCTCAGCAATCACTACAGAGCAGAAAACTAGATGACAAATACATTTCACAAATACGCGTATTATGTTAACTCATTTGATTTTTATTATTACTGTTAATTCCATAGTATTTTCAGTTCTCCAGTGGCTATTTTTCAATCAAGTCTACTGCAGTCAAAGGAACAGTTTCTTTATTCATTCTGATGATTGCATAAATATTATATCTTTGCCCATCCTCATGACTTGCACAATGTTTGGGACACCTCACCTGGAGTGCGGTCATTTCTTTGCCTTGAGATTCTTTCCTTCTGCATTTAACAAGGTGCCCTCTTAGCTAAACAGCAGCAGCTGGGCTAAAGCTGCATCACTAAACCCTCAGGGGCCAGCCTCTCTCGAGCTACGTGATGATTTACCGCAGGTGGGATTTGTTTGCTGCTTTTCTAAGCCCATCTCTTCAGCAGATGGGAAAGTCTGGTTGCACTGGCTGTAAACTATCAGCAGTTTGAGGTGCTGTTTTATGTGCGGTAACCCTTCCCTACTTCAGTCTAGCAGTGGTTTAATGCAATTTTTTTTACTATTCTTGAAGCTGTCCAACAGTTCCTTTGGATAGCAATAATACAGTGAAATCTAGGCAAATCTCTACCCTCAGTACAGGCTTTCAAAGATAAAGGCAGATTTCTATGGGGTGGGATGCGAGAATGAAATGACTTTTACAGCAGTTAAAAGCTTAATTTTAAAAAATACTATTACCCTGTACCCTCTGAAGTAATACCACCCAGTGCAATCACCTCTTCCCCCGGCTCACGGTGCCTGCTGCCAACGGCCAGGTTGATGCTCCATGGATAGACGGTGTAAGCGCTGCCCCACCACCCGCACCAAACCAGCTTTAACCTGGGCACGGCAGCCCCATGGAACAGCCAAAGCTACCACAAAGACAAGGAAACCCTGCACCCTCCCCACTGTGTCTGCAACGCAAAATGTCCCAGCTGGCCAAAGGAGGAGCGAAGAGGTCAAGTCCAGACAACTCGGTGCGAATGAGCCAAACCAGCTGGCCAAGCGAAGACAACGTGCATTTCCAAGCTGGATATGCTCTTGGAGTTGGGTTCTATCACACATTCACTATCAGAAGACCTCCTGAATACCCACATGGAGAAAGCTACACACCGAAAAATCCTCCAAAGTTGCGTTTTAGTTCACCTTTCTATTTAAATGATTTTGAAAGAGTCTCTGAAGTAGAAATTACATGACTGTAATACTCTTCGTATGTATTTGGACATTCATGGTAAGCACTAATTCCACTAAATTCCCACAAATTTTTACACCACTTCTTTTTGACGTGACAAGGAGGAGGCAGCAGAAGGCAGCTATCCCAGAGAGTCAGCTGGGCTCTATGAGACAGGAATGGGAATGCGATGACACATAACCATTTTAAACAATAATTTACTCCTGTCTCTTTTTTACAGGTTCTAACAACTTTGCTTCCTCTTCCCTTCCAACACCCTCCCCCTGCTCCAGACGCTGACAACAGGTCCTCTCGATACCCTGAACTGCTCAGTGAAATGGAAATCAGAGCAACTGTTCTCAACTTACATACAGTTTTGAAGCTTTCTGATCTAGCGAAAAACTTGCATGCCTGAAGTTATTTTTTCCAACTGTTACTCTGATTAAATCTATTACCTTCATTTATTTATACATCATCTTTATTAATGTTTATCAACAGTTCTTGAGGTTCCTAAGACAAAGAAACAAATAATAATCTTCCTTATTTCTGCTAATACTGCGTCACTCTTTTGTAGTCCTCTACATCGGTGACACTATTGGCATATTCATGATCGTTTCCATCTGAATGTCACTTTAAGAGTTTCAAACACAAGCTCAGTGCTGAAACAGTTGGTTTGCAAATACTGTAGGAGACATCCACGGTGTGGTTATTCAGTGTCTTTCACTGGGATTTTTAAACACAGCAACATTTCCATCACACACTCGGCAAGGCTGATTTTGCAAAGCCTAGTTTAGGGGCAAAAGCAGAACTACAAGAATGTTCGTATATAAAACGTGCAACAAATTGGACCTCAGCACTAAGGCCCGCAGTAAACTGCTTTACAGGATGTCACACTTGGAGGTCTCCGCATTACTGATTCCTCCCTTCCCTGCGTGTCAGCCAAGAAAGAATCCGTGCCGCGGAATCTGTATCTGCTTGCTATACATCCCGCTTTTTTAATAGATTTTCATATGGCAGGAAATCAACTGTTTGCTAAGAGCCAAGAATAGAATAGCTATTCCATTCCCTTTATGTGCTAAATAAGTCATTAATTACACTGAAGACAGCTATTACATTTGTTCAGCACAAGCTGGTTTTTAACGAACAGCCCATTCCTTTCCAGTAGCTTTGCTCCCTCAAATGCATGCGTCGACTCTCTCATACATCAGAGCAACCAGCAGCCGTCCCAACACAGTCGCATGTGTCGAGACAACGGTTTACTCCCATTTTATGCTGCTAGAAGCTTTGAAAAAAGGTTTAACGGGCAACACATGATTTGGAGGGAGAAAGATAATTGCCTTTTCCATTCCAGTATATCTTTTTCTTTTTGTTAATGGTTAAAAGGGTTATTAAAACAGAGGGTGAGTTCTTGGCTTATTTTTCATTTCCACTCTGTGCTCACCAAGTTTCTTCACGTCATCAGAATCGGGGCTTGGTTCCTTGTGTTTGGGTGGATCAGGCCCTGTCTTGCAGCAGACCCAGCACGGCCCTGTGCCAGGCACGCACAGAGCTCCTGCTGCTTGCCGTGTCCTCCTCTGCCCGTTACACGTTCAAAGCTGACCTGCTCTGTAAGGAAATGCCTGCAAGCTTTTCACAGCAAATATACCAGACAGGCTCTTGCAGCTTAATGCACACATCATGTCTTTTTTGCTTTGTCTAGCTTAGTTAATCAGCCCTCGGCTCTCTGCGCCCATATCCTAAAAAACTGACCCAGCAAAGTTTTCGATGTGGGATGACTTGTAATTTAAGCACTGAAGATTTCAAACAGGTTTCCAACACTTACAAAGCCCTCACAGTACCTGAAGCATGGTTAAGCATATCCTCAATGACTAAATTACAATGCGAGTTGTTTACAGAGTAAAGCAGTTTGCAGGGGAGAGCATCAAATTCTATCTTGGAGGTCCAGGAGCTCTCCCAAAGCAACACGTGCAAGCGCTGGTGGAAAGATGAATGCAAACGTGGGATCCTCGTTCTAAGGCCACATCTCCAACCACTCTATGCTGGAGGCATTTGCTTATCACAACATGTTGTTTTCTCTTCTCATACCGTACAGCATTTTTCCAAAAATTTTCCTTTTATTTTTTTCCCAGTCACAGGGTTTCTCCACCTTTCATAAAAAGACTGGAAAATCTGCACCAACAGAAGTGCACGGGACTTAAAATGAATAAGCCTGCGGACTCTCATAATTAAATTCATTCATTTGCTTAGTCTTAAGGAGACACTGGAGTTCTCTTTTCTTATCCCAGTCAAATTCCTGAAATAGTTTGAAGAAACAGGGTCTGTGAACTGAGACAGCTAGAGCTGGTATAAAGCCTTTGTCATAAAATATACTAGGTGTCCCGAAGGAGAAAAGCAAACGCTTTATGTGTTCCAAGATGTTCAATATCCCGGTCGGCCGCAAAGAGCGAGCAGACAGAAAGCCTGTAGTTCAGTGGCGAAGAATGTGTTTCTCAGCCGCAGGAAGCCCAGCCAGGACGCATCAGCCCTCATTTAAATCATCTCCCTCAAAATTATTTCTAACCAAAGGATTAAAAAAAAAAAAAAAGTCAATGGATCCGCACACAAAAATAATGTTTAAATCAACCGTGGACCAAACAAAGGAAGCAACTGACACAGAAAAAGTAAGACCTGGCCAAAACCACAGCTTAAAAACCGTACTGAACTTTATTGAGGGTTCACACGGATCTGAGTAATACCTCCCACCAGTGCTGTCCTGAGTCACAAGCCTTTTGCCCAGCCATCTGTACAATAAACACTTACGCAAAGTCCAGCACAGTTCTTTCAACAGAACAGGTAGTATTTGCTATGCCAGATGCTGCTTGAAATACCATGTGCCCTGGAGTTTCTTTGCAATGAATTATAAGAACTCACGATGTAGTTACTGCACAGTAAAATGCAAAGTGAGATTGCAAAGTATTTCACTGTATCTTTGCGGGACTGGTGCATTAACATCTAAAAGACTGTGGCTTCATATCTACAGAAAATGGGATTAGCCTCTGAGACTACTCCTGCTCTTAAAACCAAGGAATCTATTAAACATGTCAGATTCTGCCCTGCTGAACTGGTGTAAATCAGAGTAACCGATGATGAACTCATTCCAGATTTACCACCACGTTCCGAAAGGTGCAAAAAAAGCCACAATCTGTTTTCATCACCGTTTAGTTAGCTGTAATGATATTTGCCTGGGCATTACTGCTCCTATGATTTAAAGCAGGTTTGAGCTCTCAGAACCATTCTTCAGCTCCCTCCTAGACTAAAAGCCATAATGACAGTATTTAAATGGTGCTGTTAAAGCCCAAGAACGCGTTTCTGAGTAAAATGAAGAATGTCAGCTCTCGCTACTGTCGTAACTAGAAGAAACAGGACAAAGTGCCAAATACCAGCACATAGACCATAAACCACGACAGCTTTCGGCATCTAAACAGGCAAATGATGGCCACCGTTCCCTATTTTTAACTCTTTTTTAAAGGGTATTTTCTCTGTCACTTTTCCATCTGAGGATATCAACCAGGCACTCCTCTGAGCAGCTACTGTGGAGCTGAGGAAATGAGCTTGGCCAAAGCTCCAGCTGAAGAACAAAGCTGGTGGGTGACGATGAAGAAATATTGGCACCTCTGTTTTATCCTTTCTGTCTCATGAAAGGAGGGGATTTTTAGAACTATATTTTTTTAGAGCACAAAACCTCTATCACTGTGAAACTCTGCACTGTTGAGCATCTCTCACTGTTTATTTCTACAATATTTACTGTAGTTGAGTCACATCAGAAAGGATTTGTGATTCTGGAATAACTATAATACATAGCAGCTAACAAAGTATCATTTAATAGCAGGAAAAACTGCAGTGAAATAATATAATGACATTCTAGTTCGTATCTATCTACATTTATTGAAAAAGTGCTATTAAAGACATATTTTCTTCCTGTTGATTTAGCATCTTTTCCTCCTCCCAGAGCCTCACTTAAGATGTCTGTTTAATTTTCTTCATCTTTGCAATGCCGCAGAAACTTAGCCAAAGCACCTTTTAATCTCAGCCAGATCTGCATTTTGCAGATCTGTGTATCTGCAGCATACAGACAAAGTGTGGTATCCCATGGCAACAGCTTAAAAATTATTAACTGCTATGCAAAGTTAGTGATTCCATATTCTAATTACTCTAAGAAGAAAGAAGCTGTGAGTTGAGATGTGAAGATGGTTCATTTTATGACCTCCATCCTTCCAGTGTTCCATAAAATTATCCTACCACTTCTGGATCTCATAAACCTGCTTCTCTTGAGCGTGCCCTCGGTTAGGCCTGACCTACAGCCGTGCCCTACAGCGAAGGCCCAGTTACGACACCTCCGGTAACCCATGTGCTAGCACCCACCACAAGACCTGTTTGGCCAATCCAAATTGATTCACACAGCTCAAACCTCAAAGGTCAGAAACTGGCAATGCATTTACTTTCATTTTGACATGAAAGATGAGGACCAAGGCGAAGATAGCAAAAGCAGCAGCAATCACAACAAAATACAGTGTCAACTGCCTTACAGAACAACGTGTAAAAGCATTCAGATTTGGGTTAGCAGAAAGACTGGTATTAGATCCTCCAAGGCACAAGGGGTGGTAATGGTTTTTCAAAGAACTGTGAGAACAAGGTACTCAATGCCTGTTAATATTTCAGTGCAATTTTGGTGCCTCTATCAGTGGGTACGGGAAGGAGAGCTATATAGCTCCATAGGCACTCTGGTCACTAGCTGTACTGTCTCCTAACATCAGAAAAAAACATATTGCTCTAAGTACAACGTAAGAGTCCAACAAATTGAGTCTTAAATGAAACAGTTATGAGGAAAAGCAAACATTATTTGCTCATGAATTGTAATCATTTTATCAAGGGATATATTTCTAGCATAAGAGGGAAAAGCATTGAGCGATAAGAAAAATCCCTACAGAATAAATGCACAAAGCTCTCTGACTTGACATAACACAGTAGACCAATAATGCCAATGACCATTGCTACAAATAAACATTCGAAACAAATTTATTCCAGAGGGAGATGACTGCCAATTCCTTACCATCCATACTGGGGTTTTTACCAAAATCAGCAGCACACATCAATAGCAAAAAAGAAGAAACAACCCAAACTTCAGATGCATTTCGTAAATCCAATCAGCAAATACTCCTTTCCTGGCATGGTGTCCTCCAAATTATTTTTTATTAAAGAGACACTGAAGCAAGTGTTTCTAAGTATCACATCGGTCCGACTGAGATCCTTCATACATGGATTTACCACTAATGCAACTGAATACAGCAATTCGGCTGAATTATGCAGGTGCCACATCAAGTTTAGTCCAGGAGACCAGAATATGGAGGAAGAGGGACCAAGGCAACACACAGGTATGACTGTGAACAAGACTGTAGTATCTCCAGTCTTAATAGCTTCAGTTATCTTAAATGTCATCTCAGGTTTTTTAGTAATAAATCCTGCTGAGTTCCAAAAAATTGGAAAAAAATAGCTTCTTCTTGTCCAGAGCAGTATTACTGCCAATCTGACTAAAAGGCAACCTAATTTGAGCAAATAAACACCCTTACCACTAATAAAGGCAGGATTTAGGAAGAAGAGGATTAAGATATTATAACTGATGATGACCGAGGGCTGCCAAAACAATGCAGATGAAGAAGGGTAAATGTTATCCAGTGAGGCATCAGCAGAACTATTTTCCACAGAGACAGAAATATTAATGCCATTAGAAAACACCGGAGTAAGACCATACCTGAAATACTGTATAATTCAAGAAAGGCCTCCTACAGTAACCCTTTGATGAAAAGGGCTCAGTGATTGATTCCACTGCTCCCATACTTGCATTACATTCGTGTTTGAAATCCAGTGTTACTGTGTCTGAGTCCATACATGCTGATTATTTATTTTTAGGTTTGTTTTTTTTTTTTTCTTTCTTGATAGCTGCTTCTTTGCTTTAATTAGATGGATAACTAGATGTTAAAATAAATTGGTCCATTACCAGAGGCTGCAGCTGCAGAGGGTAGTCTATTTTTGTGCCCCTGAAGACACCCATGCTGCTCTGGAGAGCCTGGAAGGGCGCGTGCGTTCCTTCACTCAGCAAAACCAGGCCACGCTAACACGCCACTCAAGGTAACTCAGACTTAAAGCTGGGCTACCTGCTACCTACGTACCCCATCTTTCTTTGAAAGAAACAAAATTAAGACCTTTCTGGAGAGAACTTCCCAGCCACAGCAGTGTGGGAGCAGGCGGGACGCAGCAGGGTCCCCAGGCACGGCACAGCATTCCCAGTCTGTGAGCCCCACGGAGCGCCAGGCTGCGCCCCTCTCCTGGGGAGGGGATGCTGCAAGCCCGCGCAGCACCGCGCAGGGCCAGGCACGGACCTCTGCTGTCCACATCCCCAACGCAGGTAACGATGCAAATAATACTGGTGTTATCCAACTGCATCTTCTCCACTAGATGCACACGAGAGCAAATAAAAGTTAAGCTCATAGCAAAGTTGCAAAATTACAATGCCTGCATGACTGAAACTGTCTCCCAATACGTATTTTTATATATGCTGCAGATAGCAGCAGCCAGCAGCTGTTGCTATTGTCATTATTACATATAAATAATATTATCATAACCGTATATTACATGATGTATGCTGTTACATAATAAGATGAATCTGTAACAGTCTCCTACAGGATATCCTTCATGTATAAGCCTGTTTATAAGCTAGATAAACATCGTATCATATAGATACCATACCAGATGCACTGTATGAACCTCTATCTCAATATACATTACTATATAGTTATAGCACACAGCATATAATCATACACATTACCTTGTAGTAGTTATATAAATATTATGATATAATAATTGATATTAATTACTAGTAATAACAATAGGCATCATAGGTAATCGAATACAGGCGCTTTACAATTCCTTGCAAGAGCTGCATCATTTAATGGTATAGCATTACACGGAACTAAATCCTTGGGGGGCATTTGGGTTTTTTGGTTTGAACACAGAGTATCCCAAGAGCAGTCCCTCTGGTTCACTTCATGTCTTTACTCCCCAGAGTATTCCTTAGCTTAATGGCCTTAACTACTTACTCTCCATTTTGCCCTTCAAATCCTCCATTTGTATGGCAGCTCTGTCCTTATAAATCTCTCCAACAACCCCATACTCTACTACTCCCTGTACGCTTTAGAGCTCTATTTTCACTCACAATTAACTTTAACAACTTATCACTCATCCACATTGGTTTTAAAGTTTTATGTTTAGTTTTATGTAAAGATATATTCACTCCCCCTGAGCCAACTCCAGCACCTCTTTAAAGTTTAGCCAATTTTCCTTCATAGGCCATTTTCTAATAAACAGTGCCAGTCTACTTCACTTAATATGTTCCTCATTTTATCTGATTGGAAGCTTTTGAAGTTTAATTCACCTGTTTTTATATCAAACCTCCTACCATAGCTGAAACTTGAAACAGCAATCTTTCTCTACCTTGAATAGGTTACACAATGTCCTTCCAACGTAGGAAATCCAAACATTGTCCTCCATATCTTTACCCATTGCTTCCAAGATCACAGTCCTGACATACTAAATGAAGGTAATAAGCACAACATACTAAGAAGTTGCAGACTGTGTAAAGATGACGACCTCATCAAGCCACCATTCTGTATTCTTATAATCTACCAGCTCTAGGCAAATCACGTCCCATAAAAAACCATCATTGCAACATAATCTCTAAACGCCCCAGAAATCTCCATTTTAACAATGAAATTCCCAGACTGCAACACACCACCCAGCAGTTCATTCTGATTTTTTATTTCCACCGCTATCTTTTCTACAAGGTTTAGGCTAATTTGCTGGGCACCAGCGCTCTCCTGGACCACAGCCCCTGGCATGCGCTCTCCTCCCTCCCCCTGTGCTGCAGGGAGAAGTGGATGGGGGCAGGAGAGCCGAGCACCTCCCCGGGGCAGAGCAGCAGAAGGCGTGAGGACCGCAGCCCCGCGCACAGCACATCTCAGCGAAGGATGTCAGATGTTTATGCAAGGGAGTTACTGGGCTGCACACAAGCAGGTGGCTTTTTTGGCACACCCAACAAGGAATAGTGAAGTCTGATTCCTTCAGCAAGGAAAAGAGCTCATCTCAGGGAAGAACGTAAAGGGAATTTCAAAGATGTCTTTATTTTTCCTTCCTCTGGGCAGGAGTGGGAGATATAATCTACTTCGCAAGATGAGCAGCAGGAACGGGGTGCTCCCTGCATCATCTGCTACAGATGAAAAGAGCCACAGTGTTATTTATTGTGCTCTTGCTTCAGTTGTGCTTCACTTCTGTGAGGTGCATGAGCTCACATACTCTACTGTCAGCAGGAGAGATCATTCTGCTTATGCAAAACACTGTTTTTCTTGGCGTAACGATCCCCAAGGGAGACAGGCTGGGCAGGCTGGAGAGAGCAGCAAGGAAACAGGGTATCAGCCTTACATGAGACTCCGGGACTAGCCTTGCCTTGCATAATGCTCGTAAATACACACACAGCAAGATCCTCCAGCATGGGCAAAGCTTAATGCGCACGGTTGACCTGAAATCCAGCAGATCAACAAAACATCTCATTCTCTTTACCGCTCGCACACGACTGCTCCGGTGGGTTGAGATCTTCGCTCTCCGCTGTCACCATGGCTGCAAGCTCCCTGCCCTGCGGGGACCGCTTCCCATCTGCTCTGAGAGGGTGACGCTGCTGCCCGGAGGGACGGGGGACGGCTCTGCAGCAGCAGTGCCCGCGCTGGCAGACAGGCTGGTATTTACTCCTCCTGCTTATTGTACCTAAGGGATCCGCTCACCGCCAAAACAGTTTCGTAACAGGACTGAATACACAAACCAGATCAGTATCTAAGCAGCCAGAAGAGTTTAGTAAATAAATTGTCTAGACTTACCAACCAAGCGCAGAGTTCTCCAACTTGTAAAATGAAGTAACTAGTAAGATTGGAGCTTAGGAATAAAAAACATCAAATACTGCAGCGCCTGCTTTTAAGACCAGCGCATTCTGGATCTATCCATAATAAGGGGGAAAGATTTTGGACCTGCCTCTGCTCCCATATGAGAACATGGGATCCAGCTATCTTGTCCATAGCGGCACTAGTGCAGGTGTGACCAGAGCCGCTCGACTCCCTGCTCACACCTGCAACCTGTAACACAAGACTCGAAAGGGGGGATGGCAGCTGGGAGCGTGAGTCACTGGAGGGGGCTGCGGGGAGACGGGCCTGCTGCACGAGCCAGCTCACCTCGTCCCTGACCACAGCCCGTACATCGAGGTTGCGCTTCAGAAGTGCTGCAGCCTCGCAAACCGACCAGCTGAGCAGTGTAATCCAGGTGAAGATTTGCATCATCTTTTTTGCATACTTGCCCAAAAAACTTGAGGGCTAACACGACTCAAAAATAGTTAGAAAATATTAAATAATCACTTCCCTCACTCCAAGTGAGTGTTATTCTTAATTGCTTCAGGCAAGCTAGCTCAGACTGAGAGCCAAAATACTGACCGTCTATAAAAGCCGAAGAGCTGGAGGGGAGTACCTGACATTTCCCAGCAGCACCCACCCCACGCGTTCTGAGGATGGGCAGTGAAGCTGGCAGATCCAGGCCTCCTCAGCTGGAGGGCAGGACTGTTAGAGCAGTACCTCTCACCAGGGCACACCAGGAGGCAATACTCACTTCCCAGAAAGGTACTCTACTACGAAACTTTTTCATTTTTTTGTTTTGTTGTTTTAGCTCCAATACCAGTCTCTATAAAACAATCAACATAATTATGATTTCAGATTCTACATCAGTTTATTCAAATTATTTGTCCTTGTTTTCACACAGTGCATAGATTTTATTTTTACAGAACTAGCAAATCAGTCTGTGCCCAATAACTCGTAAGAGATAACTCACATAGATAACGAGATGGTACAACTATTGAATTTGTCAGGCGCAGATAATAAAGATAAAATTACCTTGAGCACCAAGCTCTACCTCTGTAAGTCTACAAAGTTATAACTCTCTCTAAACCCCTAAAGGTTAACAGGATGATGCTTTCCAATTTACCATCGTGTTACCAGCATACTTGACAGGAACAGTGGTACTTAGCAGTGACATCCTTTTTCACATTATAGCTCTGTGCACACAACACTTCACCAACTCCCTACGCTGACACGTTTGCGTAATACTACTGCACCGAGCCCAGCCATACAAGTTGTCACGTAGAATATATATATGCCACTGAAAAATGAACACTGCCAATGCTTTACATTCGGTGATCACAGAAGCTTTCATTCAAAGCTAAGGGCAAGGGAACACAACGGTCTTTCCAACACTAAGGTGTGGTGCATAAGAGCTGTTGGTAAACACCAAGCCCAGCGAAGGGACACGAAGATGATAAAGGGGCTGGAGCATCTGTAACACATGGAGAGCCTGAGCGAGCCGGGACTGTCCAGCCTGGAGCAGAGGAGGCTCGGGAGGTCTTACCAGTGTGTATAAAAACCTGATGGTGGGAGTAAAGACGAGGGAGCCAGGCTCTTCAGTGGTGCCCAGTTACAGGATGAGAGGCAACGGGCACAAATTGAAACCCAGGAAATCCACTTAAAGATAAGAAAAACCTTGTTTTTATTGTGAGACAGTCAAATACTGGAAAGCCTGCCTGGAGCAGCTGTGGAGCTTCCATCCTCAGCGCTAATTCAGGATCTGACTGGACACACCTGAGAGCCACATGCTCTAGATGACCCAGCCCGGACTGCTGCCAACCTCAGCTACGCCAAGAGCCTGTGCATTGATGAAATAGCACTGCTTGGCTTTACAGGAGCTGGAGTCCTCTGACCCCACCGCCTTCCATGGATCTCATTTCATACTCCACCACGCACCATGATCTTCCCTCCCACTTAAACAAAATATATCTCTTGGGAAGATCAGGTCATAGTGAGTCAACGTCAATATGATTTGGCTGATGAACCCAGCCCACAGAAGAGAACAGGGACGTGAGCTATCCCAGCTTCAAACCTGGAGAAGAGCAGCAGCAATGCTATTAGAAGCTCATATTTCTGTTAAAAAGTTTTGACATATCAGTTTTTCTTTTACCAAAGTCTAAGAAGCAATTAGAACAGGTTGTCCTGTACAAAGCAAAAGCTCATCACTTGCCTTTTTACCAGGAATTAAATCCCATGACAGTGTTAAAAGGAGCTCCAATTATAAAATTATTGCTATCAGATCTATAATCTGTAATGCAATAAACAAAACGGATGATTAATAAGGAGTTACAATGATAGCTCACTTAGAAGGACCACATTCCACGTCAGACCGAAACCCTGGCCAAGGATTACTCTTTTACAGCACTACGGAGAATCAGAGAGGGAACACACAGCTCATTAAGAGGATCCAGAAACAATCAGGCGTGTGTCAAAGTCACTAATCCTTCAGTGGTCTCCCATGCACCTGCTTTCTCTGCACTGCACACGTTCACATGTTTAGGCTGCTGAAATGCACTTCACCAGCTTTTCTCAGGGACCTGGAGAAGGAATATCCTACTGAACGTGGGCAAACAGCAGCCAGTAACAACCAGCATCATCTTGGATGCATGTCAGGTGGGGGGAAAAAAGGTGCAGGGTGGGGGAACAGGCTGCAAGGGAACAGATAAGAAAATGAGAAAAGCTGAGTCATTACAAGTTGATGAAAACTTTAGAACAACAGAAGGTACGATGGAAATTTAAAAAAATAAAAATCCCAAATGTGTAACTTACAGTACTTGCCATGATATTTTTACGAACAGTCATCTTACCAAGACTGGGATTCTCCATCCAACTAGTCATCAGATCCCATTTTCCATCAGTGGAAGGACAACATTTTCAGCAATTCACCTCAGCTACAATTTGAGCAATTCACCTCAGCTACAAGGAGTTTTCTATACTAAATCCGATGATCACATACTGACATTGTCATTTCTCCCTTCCACCTACAAATGCAGGCTAAGGGGACTAGACAAGATGTAGACGTTTGAAGTCTGGGAAAATAAATCCCATTTTTGGCATCTGCTTTACAATACTGATAATATTTAAGACATGTTAACCCAGCTGAGAGACACTTTAAGGGGAACCAGTATTAGGCCCTAAAGCAGCAGACTCACCTGCATACCTTGAAACCAATGCTATTTAATGTTCCAGCTTGGAGCAGTGAATATTTGTGTATCCTTTTCTTCTGAAGAAGATGTAAAGGCTTCAAGAGAAGTCAGTGAAATACTGTATTTACTCCCCTAGAGACCCTCTGGGACAGCAGGCACTTGTATCAGCAGCACTGGGCACCAGGAGAGGAGAACATTGGGTCACCGTCTCTTCTGCCTTCAGACAAGAGTGCCCTAATTGCCAGTAACACAAACTGAAAAAGGAATTTTCTGGTTTTCCACTGTGGAAAACCTTCCCCTAGACAATATAAAAGGCCAAAATGGATTTGGGAATGGAAAAAGCAATCTTAGCCCTAAAATTATGGTTTGCTAAGGAAGCAAATAAACGCCTTATTCAAAGTTTATGCAGGATAAACCCTACACGTGCTTAAAATACACAAAGAGAGAAAAGGACCTCAGCCCACTATTTGTGCGATAACCAAGGAGGACCAAGGGAGTAATTCAAGTCTGGCAGGTAACATTTCTCTGAAATAACCTTTAAAACACGCCTGTGACACACGTTTTGTGTGCACGAGAGCCTGCAGCGGCTCAGCACACGCTGCAGCAGGCGGCTGGGCGAACCCTGGCAGGGCTCACGTCCGAAGCAGACACGCTCCGCAGAGCCGCCGGGCTTCTGCAATGCGTTAGAGAAGCAGAGACGAACGTTACAGCGCGTGACAGGGTTACGGAGGTGTGATGTCCATTAGAAGCCACTTAGCTTTATGACACAACATGATTTGGCACTGGTGTGCGAGGATATGCTGTAAAAGCCGGCATGAATTACGTTATGATGTGAAGAGGGACTCATTAAATTAGGAATAGGATCTCTCAGAGAAGCCAATAAGCATCAGACAGAGCTGTGGAAAGAGTTCATTACATTAGAATATAAAAAGGTGGGCTGTGACATTTCGATTTGTTAACAAAGCCAAAAGGCATCACATGAAAACGGCCTATCATCATGTTACAATGTGCAGTAAAAGCCAATACAAATTGCGTTATGATTTTAATAGGGTAGTCATTGAGTTACAACGCGTAATTGAAGCCAGTGGGTCTTACACAAGGCTATGAAGCGGGATTTGTTATCTTCGTAACAACACACACAAACCGCGAGACGCTGCACGATGATATGAAATGGGGCTTCTCGAGACTAAACAAGAAGAGGATTTTTCATGCTTATGTTGCGTTATACAATAGAAGCCAACAGAAAAATGAATTATGATGTGTGGAAAGGGACACTTCCTAACCATATGCAATAGCTATGAAATAAAAATTCCTCCTAAATGGGACAGGATGGATGTAAAATTAGCAGCACTACAAAATCAGGCCTAACAGTACAATAAGGAGGGGGATTCACTCGGGCTGCGTGTTCGTCTGAAGCCAGCACGCAAGACAGCGTGAGGTAGTGTTCAAGCCATAATGATGTTTATTTTGAGGAAAAGTTACTATAGGAGCTTCTGAAGATAATTTTTGTAAAAACTAAGCATATTTTCCAGAACAAATGGAAAAGAAACACTACATTACCCAGCAGAGAAATTCCTCGTGCAGGTATAAATGCTGGCAGCCCCATTATTTTAGCAACAACACTCCAAATGCACCTGATGATGCTGCTAATGTGACTGTACTCCCTGTATTTACAGCTACACCACCCTCAGGAACCTGGAGTAGGGAGCAGGCAGATGCCAGATACGCTCCTTGACCTGTCATCATGCATCTGCATTGCCATCTGTAATAGATACAACCTGTATTCCCCAGCTTTACTGTCTTCAGATCCCACGGCCCTTGCAAGCACCTGCGCTGAAGACTTATAGACTACACCTCACCCTTACACTGAGTTTTACTGACCCTTATGGTAAGGGGTGAGAGCAGCAGGTTGAGTGGAAACTCCTGACATTTTGTTGACAAATAACAACTCTAGTGTTGCAGACAGCACCACAGCAACGGGAAGCAGGGTGGGATGATCATACTACGCCCATCCATCACAATATAATATATATATAACATATATTCTAGGTACAGACCTAGAATGCCACGTTTTCCCCTCCACTCTTCCCAAAGTTGGTCGCAAGCCTGTCAGCATCACCAGCAAAGGCTGAACTCAATTCTGAGGCTTCCCCCCACCCCGAAAATCTTCATTCCTGTGTATATGCTTGTAGTCTTAAATGTGGACCAGGTACGAACCCACATACTGGCACGGACCAAACCTGCACTGAAAGGTAGCACGCGACCTCTCGGAGAGTCCTAGAGGAGGATGCCAACTGCCAAGCAAATTCCTAAGCGATGCCGATTACTAACTGGCATGAGAAGTAAAGTTGTCACACAGAAAAATGAAAGCCTAGTAACAGATTTTGGAAAGGAGGAACAGGTCTCTCCCCAGCACGGCGCAGGGGAGCCTGGCAATGCAGCAGCTGCTTTCTCTGCTCACCTCTGTAAAGGTCCTTTATTCGTTCCCAGGCTTGCAAGACCTGATTACCAGGGCTCCACTACGCACAGAAGGACAGCTTTGCTATCTGCTGCGGCGGGTGAACCATGTAGTAACCTAGCAATTATTTAAATCAATTAGCAAGCTACATTTCCATTTAGACATCTAGCAATGTCAGGAGCTTTCCAAGAGTCTGTTTTTTCTCATGGTCTTTTTCCCCCAGCATGTTTTTAATTATGGCCAATGCTAATTTTAACGAGTTGTCTGCCTTCAGTTCTGCGTGACTATAATGTTCTCCAGCTGATTTTAAAAAATCAGAAGGTTTTAACTTTTCAAGCTGCCTTTTCAACAAAAACAGCCGACTGTTAAATGGCTTGGCAGCCAGCCCCACTCTGCAAACTGCACCTCACTGCATTCCAGGCAGCCCTGATCCCTCTGCATCCCAGGATGGATCCATGCACCCGCTGCAGAAAACCCTCTCGTGCGTGTTAACCCCTCTTCTGCTGGGCTACGCCGACACAAACACACACAGCTGAATTTTTCAGCTGCTTTTTCTTACTCAGATTCATTAAGCTTTGCAATATTTTCAAGCTATAGGAAGCATTAATAGATTTTAAAGCCAAAAAGGAAAACTTATGATCATCTAGCTAACCACCCGCACAACACAGCATACAGAATTTCACATATGATTCCTGTGTCAGGCCAAATCTTTTTGGTTCAGATGAGATATGTTTTCAGAAAAAGGTTCGGTCTTGATTTGAATTATCCAAGTTATTGAGAAATAGCTTAGCAATTTTTCAGCAAGTTATCGGTAATTCTAATCAAACACAGATAAATCAAATGGGAAATCCCCACCTCTTCCAGAATAGAGGACAGTGCTTACCTCAGGATTAATTTTATTTAGAAAAAGAGACAGATTTGTGAAGCTCATGTAAAGAGCCTTCTACATGCAGGTGTGCTCGTAGGTGAGGTTAGGGGCTGGGAAGACGGATTACCTGCCACCTCCCATCATACCTGTGCCACAGAGGTGTTAAATACAAAGAATTTCAGTGCTGAGAACACCTTTGAAATATTACCTGAATACTTGGCGTCTGGCCTGAGATCTTCACCTGAAGGTCACATTACAATTCAAGAGCACTCAGGAATCAAATTGTGCAACCTTGCCCCCTGTTGTTATCACCTGGCCAGACTTTCCCACTTCTAAAATATGTACAGCACATGCAATCTTCTACCAGTTTTGCGTGGTAGCTCTCCCACTGACGCAAATTCTCACTGCTTTCTTTTCTTTTCTTTTTTTTTTTTTAAAAATTGTATCACTTCTATATCTCCTAAACAAACTTGAAAAGAAAAATTGTAAATGCTAACTTAGTTAACACAAAACTCGAGGTATACAAAGTTCATTTTTCCCTACAAAAAAAGTGTTCTCATGTTCTCTTTGAATCTATATGCCTGCTCTAAAATTGTATTTTGCTTATTTAAGACTTGTGTTATCCACCTGAACTTTTTCATTATTTTCCACAGCATAAAGTAAAATTTAATTTTTCAGAAGCAAATTAGATTTTCAGACTTTCCAACCCTGCAGGAATTTTATAGCTCATTTCAACAGTTCTGAAAAACCTCTGATTTTGAAAAATACCCATGTGTTTTTGCAACGAAGCCAATGGAAAGTCAACCATTACTGCACACACAAATAAATAAAGATATACATACAAAAACACAAACACAACAGAACATATGAAGTTGTGATGAAATGGAGCTGCTGGCTGAAAGGAGCACTGTTAGATTTATTTATGCACTTACTAATTACCTAAGATTTCAGCAAATTCTATATGAAGTATCATCTTAAAAGAAAGAAGACGTCTTTCCCAAAAAGACATCTTTTTGGCCCCCAAGTTTTAGAGGTCACCTACCTTAACCCTGCACTGGTAATAAAGAAAAACAACAAGAAAAGTTTTACTATTATATGACAATGAATAGTGCCTCTTTCTCTGATCCACAGCATAATCTCTCATGAACCTGTTTTATTTTGCATTTAAATATTAGTATGTCTCCAGGCACACTACAATTTTGTATCAAAGTTAGTGTTTTCATTATTTCTTGCAAACTGAAGGCTAATTCACACTGTCATGAAATCATACAGCTCAGGTATGTTCACAAAGCATGCCATACACAATCTGTCAATGTATTAATATTCTAAGAAAGTCCATATGTCATATGGAACACTAGATATGAAACACAAAATTTTCAAACACATTACAGCTATTTGAGATGGACCCAAATGATAAACAGAGCAAATCAGCTAGACAGAGCCTTTCTGAACCACTTACTGGGCTGAGGAGTAAGAAGACACTGATCCAAAGAGATGGCAAATCCCAAAATTATTTTGAAAGAAAATTTCCCCGTGTTTCCCACTGATCTAGCAAACTGCTCAGGTTTATGACAAAGAAATATGCAACCTAAGAGATTTAATTACTATATTCTTCTTTTCTAGCACACAAATCAATTAAATTTATTCCAGCAATGCTTTGGATGCAGTTATGAACCCATCCTTACTTGGCCATGGCAACTGCACAAAACAAGGCCTTCTTTTGAAAACAGGAGCCCAGGCACCACCTTACTGGTAGCTCGGCAGAGCTACACCACCCTTACAAAAGAGAGAGAGAAAAGGAGCCTGAATCAAAGCCCGCTCCAATGGAAATCCATTGAATTTAACAGGAGTTGAAACGGACCCCATATATGTAGTCAACACGTGTGCCTGCATATAAATGCAGTGTAGCCACCTAACATATCCTTGCCGTGCCATCATTGTCTCAGACATCATAAGGGGAAGCATCTAACATTATAAATTAATGAGTGATTTATATACTTGCCATTATTCATGGCTATAAAACATTATAATGCTCTAAATAAGTAAAAACATTTTTGCAGCTGCTGCAAATGTTTCATTCCTCGATGTAAGCTTGGCTGAGAGCACGGGGATCTCTACATAAGTGCCAAATTCACAGTGAAGTAATTAGCACGTTGAAAAAAAATATATACCTAATGCGGTATGCTTTAGCCAATGTTTTAACGTGACCAGTGCTGATAACTAACCACAAATACAAATGTTTCCCAGGCTGCTCCTTTCCAGACAGGTAACTTTATCCCTTATCCCAAAGGTGTGGAAGAGCAAGGATGAAGTGTTACAGAATTGGAACGACGTTCTGCATTACAGATGTGTAAAACAGCTGGGCAAATGATGTCATTAAAAAGACTTTGCCACCTCTGCTACTTGCTCTTGTTATTAAAAGCAGACATTAACTTTCTTTACCTAATCGCACTGTGTAAACCTGTTGTGTCAAATCCTCAAGTATGTTCTGTCCCTAATTAGCAAAGACAACCTGCAGCTGCTTCCCATAAACTTCTCCGAGTGGCTTTGAACTTGCCGTGCTGCAACACAGATGCGTTTTGCTTCTGAAATGCACATTTTTATCTGGATAAGAGAGTCGTCTTCTGAAGGATCCATACATGCTCTATTCCAACCCCAAGGTCCATGGGGCATGCATGGACCACAACGGAAAATGAAATGGAAATAAAGCCATAATGCTTTTTCTCCATCTTTCCATCACAAACACAGACAGAACTTCAAGTCTGCAGACTAGCTTCACTTCTCACACTGAAGTCAACCAAACCTCTACTGAGTTTCTTGGAACACCAAAGGTGGTCCCAAATTCCCCTAAAAACAACAAGAATATCTCAGCCGCTTTCGATGGTACCAAAATACAGCTTCTATTAATAAGGAGGAAACAGAGCATACGCTAGAAAACAGGGAAGAAACATGAGTATTGTTCTAGGTTCTGATAGCATCACCTTTCCAATGCAGCAACTCTAAATACTCCTGTGAGCTCTCCAAGCTAAGCTGTCATGTCTACCGTACTAATTGCAGGCAGAGTTTTCAGATGTACTCAATACAGTTCAGCCATCCTCTCGCCAAAATCCCTGGTAATACTCCTGTTGACTTTAACAACAGCAAAGTCAGGGCTGTGCTGAGAATCGAGTCCCAACCCAAAGACACACGCATTTTTTCTTTTTTTTTTGTTTTTGGGTTTGTGGGGGTTTTTTTTGTTATAATAGTAGCCCAATATACCAGCATTACTGATTTTGAATATTTGTTTACAGGTAGCCATTGTACCCTCAATAACAGCACAGGGGATCACCCTAACAGGGAAGAGTCCCTGCTGTAGTCTGTATCCATATACTGACGATTTTCTTTCCAATAACAGCATAGTTCTCCTGGATTATCGTTCAAGTAATGAGGAAAAAATGTGACTACATATTAGTAAAGACTGATAAAAGTAGGCTATTTGATAATCCTATTAGATTTCAATGTTTTCAATAACGGCAGCTGACAGCATTACAGCTGTTTTACTCAGCTGTGCGGCAGGACACCGAGCCAACCACCCACTCAGTGGCTCTTTATAACGACTGGCAGTAGCCCCAAGACATGCACTCTAAAAAAAAAAAAAAAAAAAAATCTTATTAGCCTGCATTGGGACTACCAAAGAATAACTCAATATAGATTGTAAAAGGAGGAGTAAATAGGTATATTCCCTCTGCTTTAAAATTACAGCCAAGATTTTCAAAAATTCCTACTGGATTTGAGAGGTCATGGCCTCTTACAATGCCGTGTAACAGCATAGGGTCACGTCTTCTGCTGGCATACTTCCACTTCAGCTGGAAGATAATTTAGTTCCTGCTAAGACCCAAACAAGATGTTGTCCCCCCCCACCCCCGAGTAGGGGAATGCAGTAGGAGACACTCCATAATGAACACGCAGCTCTGACTTCGCCTATTAATAAACACCAACTTTTTAAGGTTATCAGGCCACACTAACCAACCACTCCTCCCATGCGTTTTATAAGGAGGCAGTATTGTAGACATAGGAAAAGTCTAGTTAAGCATTTAACTCACACGGACCTCAAAGAAGTGATTTGATATGCAGCACATACTCTAAGTGACTGCAGCATCAGAACCATTTTTAAGCCATCACTAGTCTACCACTGCAGAGGCACTGAAGAAGACAACTCTACAGGACTGAATTTGACCCCAGTTTTTTGCTTGCTGGGATTCTTTGGACTTCAGGAACACTGCTCTGCACTTAGGCTGATGTAACTGACGCCAAACATCGTGAACCCAGTGCGTATTAACTGTTACACTTGTTTTTTTTTTGACGTAACAGATACCCAGAATTGCAGCACATACTCAGAATTATCTTCTCCATTTCCCCTTTTTCCAGTGCCTTTACGTCTATCTCCCACCAGATTCATTAAGAAATACAGGTGCATTCCTTTTTTCTTTTCACTAAAAAATCAAAACAAAAGGTAAATAAGTTATACCATTATTCTTACACTATTATTTATTTTGGAAAAGTTTCACATGTGCGGCTCGTTCTCTTAAAAAGCTGTTGCGAACAAATGTTCTTTTTTCCTATCATGTTCAAGCTGAAAACAGAAATACAACCAAAATAGTGTGAATGGTCCTTTTGTAAGAAGACTTCTTGCAGAGGGTTCTTTTTATCCCTCAGCAGGTCTAGCAAAAGGTGTAAAATGCTCCCTAATAGATTGTTTCTAGAGTGAAGTCAAAAGTCTTTCAGCCTAAGAGCTGAACACTTTTATTATTCCTGGTAGAGTCACAATAAAAATGGAAAAAAGATGAGGAAGTCCCTTACTAGGAAAATCTTCATAGCTAGAAAATTCAAAGCTCTCTGCAGAGGACACAGCTGCCTAGAGAGGAGAAAAGCAGGGATAATTCCTACTCCATCATATTCACTCTGCTGTAAAACTACTGAAACTCACGTTTTCCACATTTACTTCTCCTAGTGACAGGTACTGCCTAGGTTTTTGCATGCACTAAAGATAAGCTTTGTTAGCACTTCCTCAGCTTTTGCAGTCAAGCTAAAGCAAGCAGAAATGTAAATAGTACTAGTTTTCCTTGCACTTCCTAGCAAAATCTTTAAAAAACAGATATTTACCTAATATAGTCAATATTTTATTCAAACCAAAACTGAGTATTTCACTTTTTCAAGCTTTTAAGAATGATTTTTCAGAAAATAAGCTACGAGTAGAAGGGACAAGTGAGGCAGGAAAAGCTAAATTGCTGGTCCTTTTGCAAAGTAGCAGAAATGGAAAAGCAAAATGCAAAGCCATAGCTGTTGAGGTACCTTCTCAGCGGCTGCACTGCACCTGTGCTCGCCCCTCTATCCATCGGTCAGGTCACATCCTCGCACAACTCTCCATATACCTCCCTGCTTGCTGGCCATACAGATGGTATGCGATTTTGCAGCGATAAGGGATGTAGCTAGGCATGTTCTGTGGCATGGAATGAACTCCAGGTCTCTGCTGAGAAAGCTCCACGTATCTTATGACACCAGTCTCAAAATTAAACAAATAACTAGAAATTATTCTTCAGATTTGATCCTAACAAATATCTGATATATGAACAGAAGGTTTGCTGATTCAACTTGCCAAGTTAATTTTATCTTGAAAATAGTTCCTCTACAGAAAGAGACCTTCTGCCATAAACACTCAGGGTGACAGGTTGTCCTGATGGATGTTTTCTTGTCACATCTCCTAACGGAAAATTCTGTTGGGTTTTGTTGCAATTGAATTATGCCTTTTGCTGAGTAATCAGAATGTGCTAACTGAAGTGGTATTATTTGCTGTCTGAATATTACTTTACTTATTCAACTTACAAAATATATTATAAATAAACCTCTGTAGAAAGAAAACTATTTTTTTCCACTTTTCCTCTTATATCTCAAGCATTGAAACTCTTTAAATATGACAGGTCATGTGCTACCAGGTGCTTACAGTACAAGCAAAAAAACCTGTGTCTATCAAGAATTCCTGGATCAGGTTGGTTGTTTTCTTTACATTGCAGACTCATCAGGAAAAGTGGGTTCACAATAATTATCACTGCTTTGGTTCTTCAGCCCTTTCCACTCTTCATCCCACCTATACTTCATGTCTTGAGTTATTTTGCTCCCATCTTTGCCAGGTGTGAGAAGATACAGAAACGCCACAGTTTGGTTATTTATAAGCACACCTATTCTTCGTCCCGGGGACACGGGATCTGTCCTGAAGACAACGCGCAGATCCTCTGCCAGCATGCAGCCATGATTCACTTTGTCAGGAGCAGTCCAGGGCGGATAGGTTTGTTTAGACTAACGCTATCATCGCTGGTTATTAAGAAAATCTTCAGTCATAAACTGATTTGACAGGAAGAAACCATGAACGTTCTTGTCTTTATGGCCACCTTGGGTCTGTAAAACTGACACACGCAATTTGGCTAAGACTGTCTCAAAAGAATATTTAAGTCAAAATTCAAAGTACTCCATAAATGCACACTTCGGCACGGTTTTCACTAATTTTCTTCTCAATAATACATCACAAATATCAGTGGCTTGTAACAACACGCCTCTTCTTTGGATGCAATGACATCAGAACAACCAGTCTTTGCAAATGAACTTCAGTGGGAAAGCAATGCTGAGGAACACAGTGAAGTGGACTCGATGATCCTTGTGGGTCCCTTCCAACTCAGGACATTCTATGATACTGTGATTCTAACTGTCCCACCTGACATGTGTATCCCACCTGAATGCAGACAGCAATAACAGAGCTCAGGACAAGCTAGCAACCAGAGCACCAAGTCTCACAGCTGGGCTGTGAAAAACAGAAAGGCATCTCCCTACAAGGAAAGACAGCAAATCGTAAAGAGATGGGTATCCCGGAAAGCAGAGAGGGCAAAGAGGCAATGGGATTGCCATGGGAGAAGCAGGATCGAATTACTCTTCCACGAGTTGGTGGTGGATGGAGCTAAGGCTGAAGAAGAAAGGAGAAGAGCTGCTTGCCTTTAAATGACACTTGGAGAGGGTGATAGGTAGAGACACTTCTAGAACAACTTCAAGAATGGCTTTTGGTTTGGGGTTGGTTTTTTTCCCCCCTCTATTAGCTCTTTTCAAGTGTAAGACTTTTTAACTTGCATTTTGAGGTTGGCTGGACAGCAGGACAGCAGGCTCCTTCAGTTATGGGGAAATAAGTTATTACAGTTGGTAGGCTGGAGCCGCTAATGAGCAACCAAATATAGGAACCTCCTCAATGACAGCGCAGCTCAGAGGGCTGTACTCATACACTGAATTGTGAGTGAAAGTCTACTGGTCTGGTTTGGATAACCTCTGAAACATTCAGATGCTTTTCCAAATCCCCTTGGCTCGGAAACCAGGCTGGCAAACTCTCCCTAGCAGTCTGATTTTTTTTTTCCTTTGGCAAGTTTTCCAGTGCTTCCTGGGTTTGGCTGGGATGGCAATACCACAAGAATGGTCTTCCTCGCGTATTCCAGAAGTTTCGCTTCCAGTCCCACCTCAAGCTAGGGTGTGCCGAAGCATGCGGAAAAGACAAAATATGAAACACTGCTTGATCGCACAGTAGTCTGGATTTTCTTACTGTATATACTGGCTAGAGGGCTCGGTCACTATAGGGAACAGCTAGCCTGCCTCTCCCAACAAACTATTCTGAAACCATCAATTCAAAAAACTAAATGATACAGCTATGTATTTTTAATGTTCCCATTATTCAGGTTTCTGAGACCCATTACAAACAACAGAACTGGGTTGTCTTTTTATTTATTTGAGTGGTTGGGTTTTTTATCCCTAAAGGTCCTTATTTTCCCCCTTTTCTTCCCTTCAGCAAAAGTCCCACTACAACACCCAAGATACAGACAAGACATGTTCTGCAGGAGTTCAATAGTATTTACACCCAGAACCTACAGAATTTAACACAGTCCTTAACAAACCTGTGGTGGTACTGACTCCACTTTAATAAGCACATACATACTGCCTGATTTAGGGACCAACTCCAGACACCCAAGTGTCAAATCTGGTACCAGACGCTGCAAGCAGCGTTCCATTTACAAACAGAGCAAACCAAACAACTGTCACATACGGGCACTCCCAGCCCGTCCTGCTCTGCCCAAGCGATCTTGGGATGAAGAACCGTGAAGCTGGAGCTGAGCATCCATCAGGTGGTGGGACAGCTGCTCTGCCAGGGCTGCCATGGTGTTAGCAGCTATGGTCTTAGTAAGGTCCTATGCACTGCAGCCATCATACAAATGGCAAGAACTGCTCTACAGCTAACAGACGCATCACATTTATCTGAAGAAACCAAATTTTGTACTTTTCCATCATTTTATTTACATCTGAGTAATTACACTGCCAGTTATTGCAATATATATCCTGCCATGACAGCTCCACTACAGGAGTACAGACTAAAGCTCAACTACTCGGAATAATCACTAACATTAATAAAGAGCCCGAGTGCCTCACGTGTTCGTTTCTATGAAAGCAAATCGGTGCAGAGCACCTCGAAGCAGCAATGGCAGTGCTGTACCATACACCGGCCCACAGCAAACGCGTGGCACGGCTGGTCCCCGGGTTTCCTACGCGAGGCAGCGCAAACCTGCTGCTGCGACAACGCACGAAGGCAGAGCGACTCGCTGAGGGAGGCACTTCACCGAAAGGAGGGGGAACAAAAATCCCCAATATATTTCTCCACTCAAATCAGCCAGTGCTCCCCATAGTATTCTTTTGCTTTTTCAAAAGTTTGACTCAAAAGCTTCTCACCATGGAACATAAATGTGTCAGAGGACATCTGTTTACACAATGAAGTACTGGGTTTGTCCCTTTTTTGCATGTTTTTATTTTTATTTTTTCAGGCAATGGAGCTCATAATCTGCTATTCACTGATGCTGGCAACCCGTAATATATTCTCATCGTATTTACATTTATTCTTTGAGTGCTAGAGCAAAGGCATTCTTCCCACTAAAAAAAAAAAACAGGCCATGTGTTTCCTTCTCTTACTGCCCTCAGTAATGTATGAGAACTTGTTAAAAAATAACTGCCATCATTAGGGACTGCTATTACAGAAGCGATAAGAAGTTCTTCAAATTCCTTCTCCATATTTTTCAAATCTGGGGAATCTGGCAAGTCCCAGAAACTGTTCTCAACACTTCACAGGTTTCCTAACTGACCCCAACAGTTGTCTTTTATCTTTCTGAATTGGACCTTAAGTTTCTGCAAAGGCATAATTATGAAGTGATAACAAAAATGATACAAACTGATGAATTACTAAAGCAGCACAAGCACATGAGCAGTACTTGTTTTGGGGGACAGTCCCATTGATCTCGGGGTAGCTAGAGCCTGAAGATTTGACATCACACTTACAAACATTTTCTTTCTTCTTACTGTCTAGCTTTGAATATAAAGCTAAAAGGTTAAGCACGAATAAAATGCACACTGTTAGGGATGCACGGGACAGCAATTTAACAAGCACTTCAACATGTGCCTTTAACTTTGAACATGTGTTTCAAACCCACAGATTTCTTTGGGACTGAAGTACATGCTTAAGAGCTTTGCAGATCAGGGAATAGTTACGGGATTACACATCCATTTAGAGTTGATGTATGTGCTCTAGTGCTTTCCAGCACAGACAGTAGATAAAGAGTCAGATAGCTCGAACAAAGTGCTTAAGTTTTGTGTTCAGAAATATTTTCCATAGTACCTGGCATTACAGAGAGGATGTAGGTCTTAATCTGTTCTCATTTTTCCTCAGCCATCTGTTGCTTCTTGGATTTACAACTTCTAAAACAGACCGACAAATTAAGGAAATTCCTGTCTAATTAACATTAAGGCCTTCAGCCTTATCTGAGGCTTTTCACTGCTGTTAGCACAGGAAAGACGTTCCCGCTATCTAAATAAGCTCAGTTTTCCCAGCTATTGCCGAGTCCTCTGAACACCCATTTTAGACCTCTAAGAGCAGAAAAAAAGATTTTAAAAAGACACTTTAAAAGTCAGGCTGAGCTGTAAGAACACTGGTCATGCCATGGCAGAGTAGGTATGGTTTGTTGCTTTGAGTTTCCTTTTTTTTTTTTTTTTAAACTAGAAAGCAACGCAAGGTAACATAAAAGATGTTGGACACTTGGTTGGTTGGCTCTAAAAGCAGGAGCTGACCTGTTCTCAGACATTTAGTAAATGTAAAAGTAAAAGACAATCTGTGACCAAAGCTGAGTGCAGAGGGCAGAAGAGAGGACTATCTCCATTACCTGCTGGCGTCATCCTCAGGGACAGCCATCTCTCTTTGTAGGAACAGCTCAGAGAATTTGCTGTCCCAATTACCTCCCTGCATGAGGCTGCTGTATGAAGCAAATAGCCTAGGAAAATGAGAAAATCTCACTCCTTTACAGAAAGTCATCAGTGAGATGTCCCAGGCTCGTTATTTGATCTTACGCTGGAACCGTGCACAGGGATGAGTCTCCCTCGACCACTGCCATTGTAAACGGAGCTAAATCATGTGAATGCACCAAGCTGAGGAAATCACTTGGTGAAGAACCATGGGATCTCATGGTGTTGACGTGTTTTGCAGATACCGAAGGATTACAAATGCAACAGGGCGAAGGCTGTACTACCCACGCATCCTCTGGCACACTGTGAATACACCAGCTCTGCTAGTCCAAAGCATGGGGAGACAGTCTCTAATTAAAAGGGACATGTATTTGCATACCAAGAAGCCTCCAGTTCAAGCATGGTTAGCACAGAACTAGAGCAATTCTAACTTGCTGCAGAAGCTGGACTACTCCCAAGATCAAGCAATCATAAAAACAGCTCTAAGTAACATTTGTTTTACCCCCGGTCTTGGTTCAAACACAGCTTGGCCAGAGCAGAAAGCCTGGGCCACGGGCCTCTTTCTAAGCAACATCTGCCTGAGATCCAGGGGATGGACGATAATTTTTTTGGCATTTTCTAGGAAGTTCTGAATTTCTGATGAATGAGAAAAAATTAGTTAGCTTGATAAGAAGGACACATATGTTTCGAAGTGAAAGCATGGACTTCAATACTGTCACTGAAAACAGCGGCACTGGGCAATGGTGAGAAGTGTTGGTAGGACTGTGTTATCTGTCCGGTAGGTATATAAAGTCATAGCATAAGTCATCACGGCCACGTGTCCAGAACAGGTTACCGTGCTCGTTAACGTACGCCAACTCCAGCAGTTCCCGCTGGGGTGGGCAGTATCGCAGCTGGCTCTGCTGGGCAGTTTCCTGATGCTCAATAACGGCTCACCTTGCAGTCACAGGCGTTGGTGTTTATTTTTCTATTGCAAAACAACAGCACTAGGACAAGGTACTATGACATCTCCCCTTGACTTGAAAAAGCCTGGTTTACTTCAAATGGTAATATAAATGTGGAAAAAAACCTATTTTCTGCCCAACCGAGATATTCAGATCATGCTATTAAGATGAACAACACAGCTTCTCTTTCAACACTTGTTATCTAGCCAGTGCTAGATCTTCATTCTCTTTTTCATCACGAAATAGTATCCTCTGACACAAATAGCGGCAGATGGAACAAAGTCCTCACACTTATAGCTGTCCTTTTCCTGCAGCCACAGACAAATTTAGAAGAAAACATTTCCACAGAGCCTCAGCTGACTCTTTCGAACAACAATGAATTAATCTGCCACGTAGTTTCTCCACAGTATTTTATTGGCAGGAATATTTAAGGAGATTAAAAAACAGGAACACTGCAGGTTGTTCGTGAAAAGGGAATTTTGCATTTGCAACAGCGTTTGTGTCACAAATTTGATTGAGAATTATGTTCTCATTAATAAACAAAACACCTTCAATCAGTTATGCATTTTGAATAATCAAAAGAAAGCAACTCTAAAGAACTGATAGACTAAAAATTATTACACAAGTCAACAAGAGAATTTAAAGTTATACTTATCTGAAAGAACTAAACTTTCCTGATGGATACAGCAGAGAAAAAAGGTGGTTTTCACTGGAAGAACAAATATTGCACTGAAAAGCCTAACAGCAAAATTTTCAAAGGCATCGTCATGACCTTAGAATCAATCTTCTGTGATTTTTCAAGTAAAATTATACTATCCCTATCTATGTCAACTGAAAAATAAGACTTTGATTTTTAAGTCATTTCAAAGTTATAATTTAGTGTGCCCTAAAGCCTCTTTAAAAAGTCACGTGAAAACAACTACTCAAACATATCAAATGTTTTTCAAAGTACAAAAATGATGACTAAATGCAAAGCAACGTGATCTGGGCTCGTTTGTGCCTTCACTCCCAGCTGAGAAGCGGGGCAGCCCCTTAACGTGAGCACGTCCCGGTCACGGTGCCTGCGCTGCTGCTTCCCCGGCCGGGCGAGCTCCGCTGGGCTACACCGGGACGGCATCCCACTATGTGCCAGACACCCTGGCCAGGGTGAGATGACCTGGCACTGCTCGGCATTGATTTCACTCACAGGCCAAGATCCAAGATTAAGTGATTGCCCGTGTTTTTAATGAAACTTGATGAAACAGAGCAAGAAATTTCACATCTCAGTTATCCTTGAAAAAGATAGGAGATTTCATTTTTTTTATCGATTAAAGAAATACAAATCTCTTCTGGACATGTCTCTGCTCAGACTTCTGCCTGCTTCTGCCAGTTTTGGTCATCCCGTGTTAAAACAGAAAGACTAGAAGGAAAAACAGAAAGCGTCGGAGGGTTTGACATATTAAAGGTACTTTAGTCAATGAGCAGTAGAATGTGACAGATTTGCGTAAGTAACAAAGGGAAAATGTAATTGAAAGGAGGGGAGCTGTACTATTTGGAAGCTGTACTATTTGAAAGTGCCATACGCCTCAGAAGGTGGATTTAATACAGCAGATATTGGGAGAGGATTCCTAGCAGAGACACAAATTACGAGTGTTGACAAGCAAGGTCAGCAAAGGGTAAATGTTGTGCAGGAAACTACCCAAGGCTTCAAAAACAAACTCCCTGCTGTGGGTTGCTGTTATTAGTGCAGGGATAGTAACAATTTTTCATGAATACTGAGAAAGCTAGTTTACAAAACTGGTCCTGAATTTTGAAAGCATACTCAGAAGTGTTATTTTTGTTGATGCTGTGCTCTGGGTGGTTTCGGTCATCCATGAAGGGCAATGGAACACTGCCTGAGAGCTGTCGCTCAGCCCAGTAACAAACAGCACTGGGAGTCATTCATATGCTGAAGTTCACCAGCAAAAAAATTCAGTACAGCCTCTCTAGGTACAGGTAATTTTTAGATCATTTTGGTAGTATTTTTACAAAGAGAAGAAAGCATTGGTCTTCCCACAAATACTGTTTTTTTCAAAGAGCGATCACTTGCCCAGCAATGTGATCTAGCAGTTATTATTTAAACTGTGGTAAAGCTAAATATCCCAAGTTAAGACTTCACTACACAACAGTAACGACCACTAAATTTATGATCCAAATATACAAGGAATATATGGGGGGTGAGGGGGGGGTGGGTTAGAAGAAGTAGAAAGAGAGATAAGCACAGTTACCTGGTTATATTCATTCCACATCCACACTAGCAATAAAAGAGTCAGGAGCAGGACATCAGTACCCAAAAAAGGGCTAAAGCCCAACCCTGGGTATACACCGAGCATCCGCCTTCCCTGCTGTAATCCCACCTGCCAGCAGTATCCCACAGCGCCTCACACACAGCACGTTCTTGCTCTGAAAGCTTTTGCCAATTAGCAAAATTAAACTAGCCAGACAATGATGTACATACATCTCTCATCTGTGTACGCTGAAACATGGTAAAGATCGCAGCGCTGAACAGTACGGGCTGGATGCTTTCCAAAGCAAAGAACCAGAAGCCGCTAAATCTTTGTCAGTGGAAGGGAGGCACAAAGGGATCTCGGATCCTGACACCTGCCAACACCAAACACATCGTGCAGTAGGTCTTTTATCAGTTGTTATAGAGATCCACAAGGATGAGATGGAGATGCCCCCAGGGCTGAGGAAGACTCAGGATCCCAAAGGGCAGCCAGTTGTAGGACCCAGCTGGAACAGAAGCAATCAACAGCTGGAGTTCAGCACCAAAGGGAGAAGTCAACTACTGCACAAGTCAGCGACCAGGGGCAGGAGCATGCCGCTGGATACACAGCGGTAAAGCTCTCGTGTTGAGCTTTGTGACCGCTATTAGAGAAGGCAGAACCTCCCCGGCACTCATCTCTGATTGCTGATTAATTCTAAACATCTAAAACTGCCCTTTGTGCTGTCATCTCTCATGCTAGAATGTTGACCCACAACCAATACACAACAAATGGCTGCTTAGCTTTTCTCTTTTTATGCTTTTCCTTGGCATATGAAGAACCACCAGCTGTTTTCCCATCAGCTGCTCTGTATTTACAAATGCTACAGGATACAGGGTACAAGCAAGATGAACTAGCGGGTGCACCTGGTGCGACAGCCTGGCACAGGGTCTCTCACCTTCAGAAAACTCTTTGGTGGTCTGAAGTGCTAGAGCTGCTGCTGGCCTTCTGCTTATTGCACTTCATTAGAGAACCTTATTAATCTACTACTTAGGCTCACACATGCCCCCATTTAGCCACCTGCTCCCCCAATCTTGTACTCAAAATAGGAAGACTGAGGGAAGTACGCTGCTGCTTATACAATTTTACTTTACATGGCAATTTTTCCCAAATGCTTTACCCAGACTAATTTGCAGCAGACAAAGTAACAAGTGCATTTAGAGATTGAAAAAAAAAAAAAAAAAACCAAACAAAACCTCTTGAGCCAACAGCCCTGCAGGCTCAAATTCTGCTGCTACCTGCTTGTAAGGAGAGGTGCGATGCAAGGTGGCCTCTCCCCATCGCACAATTCCCACAAGCAGAAACGATACCAGGTCCTGCAACACAGGCCCCAAGCGCACATTTCAGTAACGCTGCCAAACAGGTTCCTGAAGAGAAGGAAAACAGCTCAGCTTTCTTCTGTGCTTTTGCATTAATGATTTCCAGTGAAGGGTATTTTCTGACGCTACTGAACTGCAGAGTCATGAGCAGCCACCTTGCAATTTATTTACGATGGGAAAAGAACTGTTGAGCAGAAACCTCCAGAAAACCAATCAGCTTTTAACTGCAAATTATGTAGCTGGATAGTCATTGGTAAGAAAATAATGTAGTTATTACTCCACTTCGTTTCAAGATTATGTGTTCAAGGACTCTGGCAAGTGCTGCTTCTGTACTGAAACACAACGTGTATCTGCTTTTTACCCTCTATCTTTTTTCCAAACCTCCCAATGTCCTTCCAATTATACAACCTTTCCATAAGTAGATAGAAATTGTATGAAACGTTAATTCCAGAAGATGTATTAGTAATGGCTGCAACTTCTTCATATTAACCAGATGTTATTTTTAAAGTTTCCCTCCCTTTTGTCTTCTGTAGCTTCCACCACACACTCAGTTGGCTTTGACTAATAACAAAACAAGTACATTTTACCATTTGCAAAATACACATCAAGTATATTCTAGATTCTGAGCAATTAAGAGCAGACACACAGCTCTGAGCTATTACCTCTACGTCATGTTTATGCCTTTTATTTTCGTCAGCAGTCACTGCATTTGTCAAGGTTTCTCAGCAGTTACACGATATTTCATAAGCCTCTGGCAGGCTCCTTAAAGGATCTGGGTCTTTTACATGAGATAATGTAAGCTTTTTTTCTACTTGCTTGGAGCAGGTCGCTTTGGAAAGCGCCCAAACTCACTTCAAAATATTTCTTCCCTGTGCCAGAAGCTGCTTTTGAAGTCCTCTGCCCAACCCACAGGCACTCGGGTGCCAGGATGCTGCAGAGCGGTACCCAGCAGCCCGTAACGGGAAGCGTGTCAGCACTATCTGCTCGAAGTGGGGGGAGAAGAGACAAGGGAGTGGTGCAGACACTCATCGAGTGGAAAATCATCTGACATGTCCTAGGTCTAGGATCAGATCGTGGATGGGTCAAATGACATCCATTCGACTCTAGAGATCAAACAAGGCTCTATTCTTTCAGATTTTTGGCCCCTGCAGGCGAGAGCATGTTGTAATATCATGCTTTTTAAAGTGCAATATGCAGGAAATCATATTTGAAGGGTCTGGCATGTATGGTATTTTTTACGAAGTTCACTTTTCCCTTTTGCTTTTCATCTGTTTTCTACATTTTTTTCGGCATGCTTTTCCTTCTGATTTATTGTTTTATTATTCTATTTTTAAAATAAGAAATATTTCCACTTAAGAGTTTTTAATGTAATGCATATGAAAATTAGCAATGGACAAACCTCAAGCTCTTTAGAGGTCTGATCTGGCTAAGAGAAGCATCCAGAAGTTCAGAGGCTTATCCAAAGCTAATCTGAAAATTTCCAAACCTCTCTGGTCTAGACAGAGGCATAGGAACCCACTGGCTCAGGACTCCCGCCACTGACTGGGCTTGCCTCTCACTCAGCTGCTCCCTCACTGAACACCCAGCACCAACTTTTCATCAGTCCTTGCTGAAGAGCACACGAGATATACAAGCATACCCTTTTCTGTAGGCAAAAACTGGGCTCTTGGGACGCTGTTCCACGAAACAACAAACAGATGTTTGAGTCCCACTGGTAACAGCGAGACTTAAAACGTATGCCCAAGGGCTTTGCTTAGCAGAAGTGCTTTGGCAAATTTAAGCTCCACAGTATGATTAAAATTCATCATCCCCCCTCATCTGCCCTTATTATGCTTTGAAGGAAACATTTAGTGCCTTAACACACATTTACATATGCAGTATCTATTTCTTCAAACACAGAGGATGAACGTCCTAGCAGTGTATGCCATACACGTCACCTCGGCAGGTACTGATAGGTAAATTTTCCGTGACAACGTCATAAAAACCTTAGCCTATAAACCATGATGTCACCTAGAACTCCTGCCACCCAGGGTTTTGAGGGATCAGGCCCTTAATTCTAAAAAACCACCACGTCTCGTCCTGAAATCTGATCTACCCGATACAATCACACTGGCAAGGTTCCTTCTGCAAATTTTGGTGGTTCCTGATATTTTCTAAGGAAATGCAAAGTATCAAATACCAACACTTTTCTCAATATGACGGCTCTGCTTTTCCATCTTTGGCCAGCAGAACTAAATTCATGGCAGTGCAAATTACAATTTTACAGAAGTTCATCAAGATGAAGTTGAAGAAGTTGACTCAAGTTCCTTGTGACTCTCAGCGTGGTGAAAGGAAAGCAGACTGCAGAAAAACTCCATTAAGTTGATACGTGACAGCAAAGCAGGCAGGACGAAGGACACAGACTGATACTGCAGAACACTGGCCTTTAATGCAGAAAGTGATTATTATGCAGATCAGCAAAATGGAAGTGAAGGGCAATTGCAGGGAGAGGTCTAAGCAGATTATTTCTGTAGATGACTACAATGCTCCTCATCGATAAAGGGACAATACCTAAGAATGCAGGAAGGCACCAACTTGAAAATTTGGAGGAGTCTAAGGATGAGGAAGGACTTTATTTGCAACAGGCACCTACTCACCAGATGACACAGCTCATAGCTCAAATTCCAGAATGATTATGAGGTTTTACATAAATATTCTGTACTAGGCAACACAACTACTTCAAAACTCATTGAGTTTATACCAATTGATATATTAATACACCTCAGTGAGCTCAACAGCTGATGATCTTTTAAAATAAGGAATCATTATGTCTCAAATGGCATACAATTAATCTACAGCATTTAATCCAGCAGGCAGTCCCATGGCTGAATTCTGAAATGGGAGCAGATTTTTTATGAGCATTAGCAACATTTCTGGTTATACATTAAAGCACTAAGACCTTTTACCACCTGGATTCAGAAGATTGTCTCCAAGGCTTTATTTAGAATTTCTAGTTATGCTAGGGAAGAGGAGGGGCTTAAACAAACGTGTTTTTCTTGAGGCTTTCATGTTCTTCTAAATGTTCATTTATTGACATTGCCCACCAGTAAGTTGCCAGGTCTGTCAGATCAGCAAGACAAAAAGCTCTAAGTCTTGCTCCAATATAATTCAGAGAAATGCCATATATTTGATCATATGATAGCCAAACATCTCAAATCCACTTAAACAGATGATAAAATAAATAAGACTGCTCCTGAATTCATTTACATCCACACAAATTCAGAGCAAATGGACTGGTACAATAGACACACAAAACTTCTTTTTTTTTCCAGAAAAATCTTACAAATTAGAAGAGCAGAAGGCTGGAATCCCAATTGTTATGCTGATGCTGTCACCCATAAAGCACATTTCCTCCCTGCTCATGGCCAAATTCTCTTTATCAAAGGGATCTACTCAAGCTTTCCTGGGAAAAGGACTCAACCTCTAAAAGGTTTTTGCTTATATTTAGGGAGCTTTACCCTAAGAATTTGACATCCAATGCTAAAAAAGGAGATCCTTAGGCAGATTCAGATGTTTTGTCCACAGGAAGATAAACAGATGCTAGAAATGGCAAAACTGACTCCAATTTTATATTGCTGCTGTTTCGCTCTGATTATTCTTAAAAAAAAAAAAAAAACCAAACAAACCACACCAGAGTCCACTAGTCTTCATCTTTTCTTTTTTTTTTTCCTTGTCTCTTATAAGCCTTTTTTTCTGGCCCTGACCTCTTACAAAACCCAGTCAGTATATTAGCTTTCCAAGACAGCTTCAGTACCAACATCAAGTCGTGTTGTGAATTCTACGACACTGCCGGTTTATTCCCTCTCCCGGGAGCTATGAACTGCCTCTACAGGCCTAATTGTATCTGCGGTATAACAAGGTGAGGTTTAGAAACTGCAAAGTTTTCCAGTCTCTCCATCTGCAGGTGGTGCCTGATGCCATGTACAGAATAACAAGTGTGGCTGCAGAGTTCCCAGGACCGTGTCATGATTCATTCATACTCAGACGTTCTGGAAGAGAAGCATCCGAGACTGGCCAGAAGCCGAGTGGAATGACTATTTGCTGAAGGCTTTTTTTTTTTTTTTTTTTGCAAAAATATTTTAAACATTTTTCATTTTTCCAAATATCAATTCAGCTTCCGCCCTCCTTTTTCTAAAGCTTTTCCTCTGAAGTGGATAACGACACTTATGTCTGACCCTGAAATTCCAAACAAAATGAATTATACACCCAGTGACATGAGCTTCCCAGAACAATAACTGGAAGAGCATTTGGCCTTCTTAAAAAGAGGCGATTTGGATGTCTAGGTACGTCTCGGAGCGCATTAGACAGCAGCCCCACCAGAACTGCCTGCCATGCAGCAAAGCGCCTGCTTAATCACAGCTATCTTTTTTTTTCCCTCAGCTCACTATTCAGAAATACCAGCTGCGTGAATGAGAGGGTTTCTGCCGCAAATGGCGACAACCATCAGCACTCTCCTCGCAGGCAGACCGGCTGCAAGGCCAGTGGGTTGGAACCGACCCAGCGCCAGCACGAGCCACAGCCCCGTGCCACCAGCTCCGGGGCAGAGCCTTGCCGCACCGACCAGGCAGGGCTGAGGCTCGACCAGGGCTTCTGCCTGGAGCCAGCTCTGCCAGCACATCCCCAGCCCCACGGGGGAAGGCAGGAATGACCCAGTTCCCAGACCTTCAGGCTGGAAAGACGCATGGTCTCTGTCTAGGAGAATGGAGAAAAAGCAGCTTCACCTGTCCTCAGCCAACCCCTCTCCCAGTTTTAGTTGTGAAACAACAGCTTCAAATGCTATGAAAAATGGGGAAAAATGTCCTCGGTATTTCCCAGGCAAACAGCAGAGATCTCTACTTCCACAGCATGCACCACTTACCCTTTACTGCAGACAAAATACAGCCACATCCAGAGCATGAGTAAACCCTGAGGTGTTCAGGAGAGCTTGCTATGGGAGCTCAGTGCAAAGCATTAAAAGCTGATGTAGGAAAGGCGAGGCAAAGCAAAACGAGTGAACCCGCAGGGCTCGAGAGCAAATTAATGATGAGAAGACACTACATCATTTTGAGTTGAAAAGCATTACAGTACAAACATTAAAACGAAATGGTATTTGGTCTTCTGCAAAGACAGTTTCTACCAAGGCGCTCACAAAGCACAGTTCTGAGGCACTCACAAAATGGTTTCCCCTCACTTGATCCAGACTTGGTTTCCATTCAGTCAGTAGCAAAACTTTTTTCTTACCTCAAGAACACAGGGTAAGTCAAAGTATATATCAGAACTGGATTCCCACAAGGGGTGAAAACTTGGTCCTGTTACACCCAGAGGAGACCCCTGTCAGGGACCGCGGGCTGTACGGTCAGGGACCACACACCGTGCAATGCACTATCACAATACAAACACTGATAATTATATTGAGTTCAGCAGGAATCTTGCCGTTGTTTCAGAAGACCTGAAGTAACCTGGCGCTGCAGCCTTGCGCAGAGGTGAAGCTGTGCCAGCTCACACCCGCTGAGGATCCGACCCAGGATGAGAGTTCCAGGTTGGACCATAGACATTTCTAAGCAGCTTCGCAGTGCAATCCATGTGTTTTAGGTCAGATCTGAACTGCAAAACAGGGATCATGCTTCTCTGACAAAGGCTCCAGAAAAGTGCTCAAGTCTGAAAACGGTCTGCTTCGCTTTGGTCAGCTGGATTTGCAGAACACTGAATTTACAGAGGCAAGGACAGGTATCAAAATAAATTAACCATGAGCACATAAAATACAACCCACAGATGTAGCCTGAGAAGGTAAAAAAGTTGAGGATTTTTGTTTTAAACAAGTGAAGAGAAAACATACTGAGAAACATTGCTGCTATTAATTCTGCTTTACTTGGACTTGCTATTCACTGTTCATTTGTACAACTGAAAGAGAAGGGTATTGCAAGTGAAAGGGAAAGGCCTATCTGTAGTCCTGGAAAGGTCAATGGAAGGAAGTTCTCTGACTTCACTACAATTGACACAGCTTTGATGGACAGTTTGTCAGCATTTAACCTTCCCAGTTCTTCCACTGTGGTCTAAGCAGAGAGTGCCACCCCGCTTTCTTTGCACTACCTCCTTTGGCTAAGCCAGGTCTCTAACCCTCCCTTCCCATATGCCACTGATAAAACACTCCTCTTGTCCCCAAAGTACATCAAATTAATTTGCTTCTCTCCTTTGGCTTTTTTATTTCACTTACATCCCCTTCTGAGATCACATTATTAAAAGTAAATGTAATTAAAATCAATTTCCACAGTGGCATTGAAATGAGACCAAGAATATGGGACGGTGTGCTGCAAAGCCCAGTGAAGGCTGGCGGAGCCTCTAGAGAGGAGACTACAGACTCGGCTACCATCAGTCTTCGACTCCATTTTGTACTATCACACTTTCAAGCAGAAAGAATGATAAATTACAATAGAGCAGCACAATTTTAAACTTAATAGGTTTAAAAAAAACTATTATTATTTTGATCATTACTATGTAATTTATTATTTCAACATACCTACCAGCACAGAGCAAGGCAAGACTTTTCAAGTATTAGGGAGCAGTGAATTATGTTAGGCCACCCAACCAATGACTTCAGGGCTTTATGGAGGGATAACAAAAACAGACAGAAAGCATAAATCAGGCATGTGGTAAACTGAAGGAGAATGCTCTCTATCTTCTTCTGAAGATCATTATAATAAACAGTTACTGATTTTTGTCTGGAGCGTTCGTCTCCTGACAAAGGAAGCAATAGTTAGGTATTTTGCTTCCAGATCAGCAAATCCAAGTCTTGCTCCCTGTGTCCACAGTGTTGCACATACAGCTCTGGGGTGGGTTTGCTGTTGTAGGGGGAGGGAGTTGTGTGGGGTTTGGTTTTTTGGTGGGACAGGACTTCTATCTAGCCCCACCTCACAAGATGCTTCCAGATGTCTCCTGCTCTATGCACGCTGGTGGTTCTGCCGAGGTCACTGGGATCATCTGTGCTTAAGTAAAACAACAGGACTACTCAAGTACTACTTAAACTAGGCCATATGTTTAAGTTTCTGGCTTAATAGGGTCTTCCCTGCCCTTCTCCCTGGCATCACTTCTCTGTCACACTTTTTTCTCACTACTTATACCTTAAGCCTCAATTAATTTGAGGAATAATTGCAAGAAATTACATAGCTAAGTTTACTCTCAGGAGTTGCACTACTGCAGTGAATGGTAGTATTCTGATGAGTGAACTGAGCAGGATTTGACACTTCTAATTATTTATCTTTCTCAAACTGGAGATTTACCTGAGAAACTGAATTTAAAAATCGCCAGAACAATGGGACCCTCACACACAAAAGGAATAAAACCTCCTTCTTTTCCACAATTTTGTGACCTAGTCCACTGCTATGAGAGCCCTGAGTGATGCTTACTGCCGGTTTCCAAGCACGACTCAACTGCAAAGCCTCCCAACACCAGCACAGAACCGACTTCTTTTGAACACTTCCACGTAATCTACAAAACATATTGCTACTCAGTCCAGCATCTGCAGGTCTACTGCATCCATTTGCTATTGACCTTGGATTTATTTATTTATTTATTTGGGTTGACAACAAAAATAGTTCAGTGTGTTTAACATCAATTGAGCTTTCAGTATTTCGAAGGCCCTGCCAACCCGCTGATCCGTCCTCTAACTTTTGCAGTGGAAATCCTCTGACATATAACATGAGTATCTCTTGCCCTCGGGTCCTTCTCTGATACAAATATTAAGGTGACAGGCAATAGAAGAACTAATTTGGAGTGGACTACCGCTATAACCTTAAGCTACGTACAAGGCAGCGTGTTGCTTCACCCCAGCAGCAGCTCTAAAAGCAGGATGATCACATTTTTCTCGCTTGCTTCTGCTTTGCTGCAGGCATACAGTAAGCTTCTCCAGCCCTCCGTACCTGTTAAGCTACCAACCTCGCAATGCCTGTCACTGAACTGCAAGTCTGAATCATGGGTCTCCACTTCCAGCTCTTCCCTCATCCCGCTCGTGAAATAATTGGTTTGTGAACTGCAATTCCCAGTCACAGGAGAAATTAAAAATCAAGGCCCAGACAACACTGGTACTTTCTCTGATTCCCAGTTCACGGTTCCTTCAAGGCTACAACAAGCTAACTCCCAGTACAGCACTGCTTACAGCTGCACCTCCCCAGGAAGCCCACTCTGCAGCTACCACTCAAGCTAGATTCCTACTGAAACGGTCCTAACTGGCATCAAACAGAAAAACTGCTCATTTTGCACAGGGCTGGTAGGAGTTTACACAGATTTGGCAGTGCAGCCAAACATTTCACAAAGAATTCAGATTCGCTGAAATGTGTGGCACATCTTAAAGCTCATTACTATCCAAGAAAGGCCACCCAACCCTGAGAGGACCGCAATGAAAAACAGGAGAATCAAGCTAAAAGTATGAAATATTCTCAAAGAAATATTCAGCTTCAATATTCAACTTCAGTTAAGTGTCAAGCTTCTATTCACCTATTATTTTTTCACTTAATATTCCATGAAAAAGAAACCCACTTCCCAACAAGCTCCAACAGCCCATCACTCACCACCACATGCACCTGCAGTATGTTGTTATTCCACTAGATGCCCCTGTGTGTTACACAGAATTACCAGTGGAAGATGTTCTTGACAAAGATGATTAATGTGAGGCTGCTGTACAGAAACCCATCTACAGGGCTTTAGTAAACAGTTGTTTTGTTCAATACCATAAGCAAAAGCGCAAATCATTTCAAGCATGTGTTCCCACCAGTGCCAGTGCAAGAGCTCTCCTCCAGCTGATACACCCCTAATCCTCCAGGAACAGATCAAGAACGGGAGGTAAACTCAGCTACCCAGTGCCATAAGGGTCTTCTAACTCATTTTAGAGAAGTCCTGCAGCTGGGGAGGGCTTCTTTCATTTCTCCGTTGAATCCCTAGCTTTACACTGAAGTACAGCTTTTCAACCTGCCAATACCTTGATGAGGATAAGCCTTAGCAGTTTCATTTTAACCTGACAGTTCATATGTAAGAGAAGAATTGTTATATGGATATTATATTGATTATTACTGGGCCTCCTTGCTCTTATTCCAAAGGGCGCCATGACTTGTTTAAATATAGTTTGATTTTAGTAAAGAAAAACTTATCCCACAATCCATACCTTGCTGTTACATTAGATTCAACTCCCTGAAGTGGATCCATGTGCCAGGAGAACATGATCCAGGAGACTATTTCAAGTTAAGGGTATATCAATTCAAAAAGCATTGTCATTAAGCACATCAGTGAAGCTGTGGTGTTTCTGCTGTCTTCCATGGGACTAACCCAATACAGTTCCTGGAAAACTGGACCAGACTCCTGCAATGGTGAACTGCTGCATAGCTCAATAATGGCAGTTACATCTAAAGTGTGGAAATATTGCCCATACAAACTGCCTCAAAATTAACAAATCCCAGAAAAGAGCTGAATATCAGGCTATGACGTGTTTTGAAGAATTGAGAGCCCCAATTAAGTACCGTGGGCTTAGACTTAAGGGACAGGCAGGTATTCAAAACATTTTGAGGCTCTGTATACTGAGGCCTTTTGAGAATACGCTGGCAAATATGTCACAGTAAGGGCTGTAGGCTCCAAGAGAGTGCTGAATACTGGCAATGTGATTTCACCTTTTTTTGCAGATCTCTGCAGATCTCCAGGGTTGTACCTTTCAGATCAGAATTGCAATTTCCATGCAGAGTTCTAGGGCTTGTGCCTTTTCCTTGCCCTATGAAACATTAAATATTAGCTCTTCCATATCCACTGCAAAAATATTAAAACTGACAGAAAAGCCATTTGCCTAGAGAATGAGGTTAGATGAATTAACACCACTAGGGATATACACAACCATAACAGGTACAAAATACCCTCATACAATCTGTCCATTGTCTTTAACAGCTAAACTGGTATCTGTATTGATTTATCCCAGATGGAAAAAAAACCCACAGTAATCTGCATCTGGTACAAGTATGTTCAACCACGTATTAACGAGGAAGAGTTGTTCCTCTGACTAGTGTGCATGATGAAAGTGTAATTATAAGCAAGGAAATATGGTACATCCAAGAGAACATATGTTGGACTTGTGATGAATTGTCTGTGACGCTAATCCCTGAATACAGCAATCAGACTGTTGACTAATTATTGTAATACAATAGAAAAGGAAACAAGGAGAACCTATCTGGTAAAGTGAAATCATAGGCTTTTCACATAATCTTGCAATTTGCTACCTTCTCGTATTCTCCCCACTTACTTGCCAAGACAAATCAGTTAAAATCAACAGAACCGGAGTAGAGCAGCAGAGATCTGGTGTGTTCTTCCCAAATGTGAAATTCATCTGATCTTTTGGGGTTTTTTGTATATACTGACTCTTGAGAACTATGAAGTGGATTCTTTCCAAACTGGAACTCATTACTGCATGTCTGAAGTCTAATCCAGCTTCCCAGAAAGGTGCAGGCTATGTGATCGTTCTCCATAAAGACAAGACAGAAGCATAGCACAATGTCATGTGTAAAAAAAAAAAATCTGCATCAAATGCACCCAAAATTTGAGGGTTTGGGGAATGATTTTCAAAACAGATTTTAACCTATCCTTTTCTGCTCTGTCTTGGTATTTTAAGTTCAAATCCTCTTTGATTTAGTATGCCTCTCCAACACTTCATAGCAGATCCTCAGCCCTCTGCCTTTTCTGCCCAAGCTGTTTGAACATATGATGTTATTCTGATCTGTATCAGTCAATTCATCATCTCCAGCCTTACATCACAGCTACACACTTTGCTATTTTTCACAATCCCCTCATATTATTTTAGGAAACTTAAAAAAGGCATGACCATACATTTGGAGGAGTCCTTAAGGTACTCCCTCCACCAGGTGAAACATCTGTAATTACCATCAAAACCCACTTGGATATTCATGGTAATGAGAGGGAGAAACAAGCCTCCTACCTGCAAAACCTACATCCCCAGTTTGATGTACCTTCCTGCACTGCTGCTACCAGCTGGACAGCTGATGCTGAATTTGGTAGCAGTCTGATCTCTACGCTTTTACTACCAGTAGGCTTACTTATTAATTTTTCCCAGCAAATAATTCTGCTTGACCAGAGAGTTCAGCAATAAAAATGACTCTTGCAACCTGTGACTTCCATGTATTTCATTTCCTGGATGAAGCCCCTTCGTTTTTAAGAAAAACAGAAGCAGACTATTTATAACCATGTTACTTCAACTCATAGAATCATAGAATTGTTAAGGTTGGAAAAGACCCTTAAGATCATTGAGTCCAATCGTTAACCCAGCACTGCCAAGTCTGCCACTAAACCATGTCCCTAAGCACCACATCTACCCGTCTTTTAAATACCCCCAGGGATGGAGACTCAACCACTGCCCTGGGCAGCCTGTGCCAGGGCCTGACTACTCTTTCAGTAAAGAAGTTTTTCCTAATATCCAACCTAAACTTGCCCTGGCGCAGCTTGAGGCCATTTCCTCTCATCCTAAAATTGACAGTTTACCATTTTCTTAGCTATAGTAACTAACTATTTCACAGTATTGCAATATTTCCTTGAGAATGAATGATCCGTGCTATGCCTCAAACATGGCAAATACCACCTCTGAACAAGTCAGGTAACGTGAAAGAAAGCAGCCCAGGAGTGTTTCCACCCCTGTTTTGCAATGCGGTCTCAGGCACAGTTAAACAGCTCTGAGCATGGACCCCAGAAGTTCAAATGAACTCTGCTTGACATCAGGGACAGTTTCTGATGTTCACCCAGCCTGAAAACTGGGCCATCCAGTGAGCTACATGTGAAATATAACGGAATGGATGCCTGCAGGAAAATGCATCAAAATAATAGAAAATTAATAGAAAATACAAGCTTTCTAAAAACAATGGTCTCCATTTATGACAAGCCTTCCAGTAGCTTTCCGTCTGCAAGTACAGCAAGGTCTCTATTAACATGGAAGCAAAGAGAATAATTGAAGTAAATTTTTTGTATGTGCTTTCCTCAACTGAAAGAGGAGGCTCGGTTAAACCCTGAGAGATGTTCCTGAGACCTCCAAACAAAGGCAACAGTAACAGGGATAAACACATTTCCTGTGGAAACTGGGCAACTCGCATCATCCATGCACAAAAAAATCTGGGTTTGCTTTTCTCAGCATCCTCTTCTGAAATGTGATACAGAGAGACAGCGATGACAAAAGGTGTGAGTGACACAAAATGTCAGCGCAACATCAGACTACACCGAGTCATTTAATAATCACACCGGTCCTCGATCAGAGAAACCCGATCAAGGTTATGAGATCCACGGTATAGCAAAGTATACACTTTCAAGCTTGTTGATTGAAAAATACTGGGTTTCTTCTATTACCTCAGAACTACAGCAATGTTTCTCATACTGCAAAAAGCCACTCCTCATTGCTTGGTACTGTATGGTATCAGAAGAAGGAATTCAAACCTGACTGCAACGTTAGGAACGGTTCATGGTTAGCATTTACAGCTGGAAGAATCCCAAAGGACTTCACGGGTGTACTCTTAACAGTTAATTTTTCTAGATACAGGCTCAAGTCTAAAGTCACGTCTGGATCTGAATACTGCACACCCCATAACTCGAAGCAGTTGGATCCCAGGCTTGGGCTTCAGCCAGTTCCTGTTGATGAGCCACCACCACTCTGAGCTCAGCACATACGAGTCCACATGCTGCATATACATTACACTGGACACTCTGTACTACACAACCCACCCTGCTGTGACACCACGCGTTTAAACGACTACTGCATTATTCCGCGGGGGTAGCTGCACCTCAACGACAGATTTTTTGACAGGATTTCCTCCTGTGACTGCCTTCCACAAATACCTCAAAGCGCATGAAGTATTTTCGCCAAGACCCAGACTGCCAGGTTTAAAACAAAACCACCACCAGCCCCAAACCCTGCAACACAAGTCTCAATCCCCACCAAGCAGAAGGCCAGCTGCCCTTGTTTCTGGAAAGCAAAGGGTTTTTCTCCTCTTCGAATGTCCGTTGTGGAGATATCCACCTCATTTTCCTTATGCTATGGATGAGGACGCGCTCTCAGCTCTCTTTGCTCCTGTGTCATGAGCTCCGTGCTCTGCACAAGGCAAAGCTCTGTCAATGCAGACCTCTCCTTGGGGGAAAGGCCCCAAATCCACATTTTTCCAATTTCAATATTTTCAGTACCTGCCAGGCTAGAGATGCAGTTAACTCAGGTATCTGAACCCTTAAGTGATCCATAAAACACGGACAACTGGATATCTACATGGCCTAAGTGGGGGCAGAATTTAGTGCACCCACATGCAGGAGCTCAGTGAAGGAAAAAGCAGATAAGAAGGTGTTTTTTGCTGCAGAAAACTGTAAGAAAAAATAACTATTCTCTCCAAGATCACGAAAAATAATAATACTAGAGGAATGGTTTTATTTCAAATCTCTGCCATTTAGTTAGATTTACTAAAATTTGGGTTTTTTCATTTTAAAGTGAGCATTAGTAGCTGGCTACATACTTCCTGGGGAGAAGCTTACCAGCTCTTTCCCTCTTCGTCAAGCATCAAGACATTTTCTGCTCTGTTTGTACAGGGGAGTTTAAACCCACGCCTATGGGGACTGAAAGCACCTTCCCAGCTGTCTAACAGCCAGAACCAATGGGAAACAGACCTCTTGTCCTACAAAAGACTAAGATGACAAAACTGTTTCTACCCTGAACTTTGGTACATAAAAATTAGTTTAAAAAAAAGACAAAATACTTTGCTAAATAATAATCAGGAGAAAATTTATTTCAGATCCTAAGAATCATTTCACACTAATAATTTCAAATTCCATTAAATTATATTTATTCTAAAATTTTCAAAACTATGATTCTTTAAGACGTCTTTTAAAATAATTGCGAAATTGTCAAAATGCTCAATTGTGGAAGTATCTGTAGCAGTACTGAAGTATTTATAGAATCGATTTTACATTAAATATTTTGTCAAAAATTTTCATTTCATAACGTGAATTTTTTTTAATTAATACCAAAATAATTTTCTGAAAAGTTTCCAGCTCAAACAGTAAAGATATCTAAAAAGATATATAATAAGACGACTGACACAAGCCAAAAGCTGAAACCCCAGATCTAGCCCATTTGGGGAGCAGTTTTGCTAAGAGAAGAGTAAATAGCCCCACATAACGTAGCCAGCTGCCGCAGCCAGTAAAGCTCCAAGAAGCACGCCTGGTTCCTGACTGCTACAGATGAGCTTTGGTGGTGGGGACCACAGCATCTTCCGCTGCTGTGGTCATCAAGCAATGGCCACAGCAGCGGAAGATGCTGTGGTCCACACCACCCATCCTGCATCTCTTAACAGTGCAACCAGTACAAATAACAAAGCAAACTGACTCACTATTTACAGGCAATAACAGGGGAGGCACTGGAGCCCTCCTCAGCTGGGGAAATTTTTATTTCCCTCTGCCTCTCCCCTGCAAAGCCTCAGCTGCTGCAGAGGACAGAGGGGAGGTCTGCCCAGAGACCTCTCCACGTGTATATTTAGGAAACCAGGATGAAGCTCATCCCAAAGCAAATCCCTCTGTACCCTGGTGACTGAGAATTCAAATGCATACCTTCCAGTTCTGACATCTCTCCCTGGGTTTTAAGGCTAATATAACAAAGTTTATGTTGCTGTGTTTTGTAGGTTGCCATAGAAACCTTAAAAAAAGCCACCCTGACCTCTTTACAGAAAGGACCTGATCCAGAGCCCCTGGAAATCCACAGGAAGGCTGCCATGGTCTGCCCCTGGCTGTGGACCAGACTTATTTTCTAAGAACGCGGTGCAGGAACTCAACCCAGTTCAGACAGGGCTGGGAAGCCCACCAGGATGCACAGGTCTGCTCAGCGGGAGGGAGAACGAGCCCCGGCGCTCTCCTCTGTCAGGGCTATCACATCCCCCATGCTGCAGCAAAGCAGACATTTTGCATTGCATTCTAATTTTATTTTAAAAACTACAAAGCATACCAGAGCATTGGTGAAGCACATCCGTTTATATTTGAACTAAAGCATACTGGCTCTCTCCCGTATTTTTTTGGGTGGAAAGGGAAACTCAGTGGGTCATAGCAGGGTAATCTCTTTTTAATGTAGTGCTCTGTGCAAAATCGACATGAAGCCAGCCAAAGGAAGACAGATATTAATGATATTATCTTGCCCACATACAAAATAAAACATCTACAGTGTTATTAATCTGCCTTGATGGCTTTCTCAACACTGAAATATTCCAAATTACCAGGTCTGTTAAAAGGGACAGAAAGAGTATTGCTAGAAATAAAATGCATTTTCCAATCCTGGTGTAAGTGTGTTTATCTTAGGTATTTATATTATATGGTCTCCACTACCTTGGTATCTGGACTTTGTACATTTTTATCATGGTTTTTCTATGTGGTAGGAAAATATTTATCCCCGTTTTGCAGATGGGGAACTAAAAGAAAGAGCAACTCACCCAGCAATGGCAACCACAAGTACTTAATTAGCATCAGGTTTCAAAACATCAAAAAATCGCCTTTACAGTCACAAGTTTCAGAAAAACAATAACTGTACTTTCTGTACTTGTCATTTGTTTGCCGAACCCAAAGATGCTTCTCGGTTTCTGTTCTCAAGCATCTTTGAAGGATAAAAAAATACTTTAAGCAAAACAGGTGCACACAGGCATGTGATTGCTGAATACAGGGCCTTCAAATAACAGGAGAAAAATGTGAAACTCATGAAACTCAGCAACACTTGTTCTGCCTTGACCCGGACCTGGTTTCTTTACACCAGAGCCCTGGAAAACCAGGCTGGGTATTGCTTTGGCAGCCAAGGAGTCACCACACTGGGCTTAGCAATAGCTATTGCTTGATGGAGAACCGCAAGGCTCAGATGCCACGGCTAGTAACAGCCATGGTCCTGTCATGCAGAGGGTGGTGGGTGCAGTAAGCCTGAATCTCCCCTTTCTGCAGTGAAGAACCCAGTGAAATGCCAGTCTCTGTCCCAGCCCCTCGTTCCTGGGGCAGAAAAACTCCGTCTGCCCACAGCTGAGCCTCAAGCCATACCCAAGGCAAGCCATCCTGATGAGAGAAGCTATTCAATCTTTATACTTATTTCAGTTTCATAAAACAACCACACAAAATCCCTGTCCGCACAGAGTATCCCCTCCAGAGCAAAGAGACTGTGAAAATGAAAAATGCTTCGAAAATGGGATTATGGACGCAGGTACAGCACTAACACCAGGGCGCTGGCCAGAAGCCACGCAGTCGCAAGCTGGCACGACCCAGCCACCCAGCTGTACGCTGCAGTCTGGGCATCAACAAGAGACCAAACCCGAGTCAGCCATCATACACAAGCTTTTTAACACGCTAAGAGTGGGTCTGATTGTTGCATGAGACACACGTGAAAAGCTCTGAATTGGGCAAGATGGTCAACATACGCTCTAGTGTACGGGATCTCAACCTGCACAAATACAACAGCACCCAGGATAAACCTACCGGGAAGCCAGAGATGCCCAAGAAGGGCCCCTCTCGGACCAAGAGAGCCAGAGAGCCGCCTTCTATGAAATCTTACAAAATTATCTGAAATAACTGAACAAACAAATCTTTAACCTCATGCCAACGGCAACACATCCCCTGGTGTCACTAGAAATCATCTCGCTGCTCAGAAAAATGGTATTTTCATAATCAGAACAAAGAATCAGTCAATATGGCAACATGCCCTCAAGTCACAAAACAGTGAAATATCAATATAAAGTCAAAGTCTTAGAGTAATTTGGCAAGGATGGTTTTGAGTCCAAGATGCTTTGTCTAGCAATTTGGCCAGAAATACCTGGAAGACACAAACCCACTGAGTTCTCTGTCATCACTCAGAAACAAAATATAATAATGCTCAAAGTTTTGAATTTTTTTCTTTGTAAGGAAAAATCCTATTTTTTCCCCGCTTGCTCCCTGACTATTTGGAATTTCTTAGTGTATATGTCAATACCCAGAAGACTCCCCAACACTCTGTACCATGCTACAGACATGGGCTGCAAGTATCTCAAGAATTTATTCCTCCTGAACTTGAAGTGGCCACCAAAGTGGACTCGGAGAGGAGATCCTCCCTCTGGGTGGAACAAGCAAGCCCCGGAGCTGTGTATTTTCTCATGTCAGCTGATGGGACTGCAGTAGGGATTTTTCCTTGCCTCTTGCCTGACAAAACATGTATTTACACATGTGGTTTATTGTTTCTTCACACAACATGGTTTTCCACTGTTGTGAAAACACCTACAAAACCATCAAAGCTGTTACACAAAAACCACTTGAGCTTCCGTGCACTTGTACAACAGGTCTGGTAACCACAATAAGTTAATTCAACCCATGCATCAGCTATGCTTCTGCCAGCCCCAAGCGTTCAGAGTATGTTCAGGATTCTTTTTCCCTTGCTTTTTGCTTTCTAGACACTACTGCTACTCTCATGTCACGTTCTCCCCAGCAAATGAAAGAACGAGATTCCTTCTGTCTTAATGGAAGTTAAGATTTGGATTGAATTTCTTGTTTTATCAGCAGTGACGTTAAGGAGTGCAAGCCGTGCCATTGAGAGAGCTGGCATCACTGAGGCAAGTACCTCAGTTCCGTAAGGTGCGATAAGCCAGTTTAACCATATCTGAGAAAGAAAACATACCTAGGGCTCTTACCTAAGAAAAAGCACCTGAATTGGCCAGTGCTTTCCGCAGAGGCGCAGGAACAGACCAGTCCCTGGGTGAACACCCTCCTCACACGCACTCTTATGAGCAGCAGGTGCCACCTCACTGCCTCCTTGTCCCCAGCCCAGGGGACCTGTCTGAGACTGGAGCCTTCGCTCCAGGGCATCCCGGGGGCCGGCCGGCCGTGACCCACCGCGGGTCACAACAGGCAGCCTTTTGCTGCACCACTGCATCTTCAAAAGGGTGGGGGTTTGGAGCTGCCTGGACAAAAATATTTAGGGGATGAATGTGGACACAGAGAAGGGAGGGACGAATGAGGCTAGAGGATTTTGCAGATCTCCCCACCCCCCAAATCCAGCACATCGCTATTACCTCCCATAGAAACGCTTCCTGCTCTGAGCATTAGGGCAGGCATCGCTGCGTCCCATCACACGCCTGCTCGGTGCTCGGCCTTACACGTTAAATCAGCCACGGGGAAAAAAGCACCAGTCTTAGACTGCAGGTCCTAGAGATGCCAATTTTACATCCACAATCTGGTTCTTTCATGCCATTAATTTTGTGATACTGTCTTTATGCCCTTTACAACAGTTGAATCTTTCTAGGGGCGGCTGGCAGGAGCTATTAAATTATCTACTACAGACTTTGCCAAGCAAAGAATACTGCCCAGCAGTTCATGCTCCTCAGCTTTGTATGTTCCCAGGAACCATGCTTTGATATTTGCCTTGAGATACCACAGTCCCTAATCAAGGTGAATCTAAACTAAAGACCAGCTTTACATTTTTACAGCTTTTTCATTTTTACAAATGAAGCTATTAGATTAAATTTATAAATGAAATACTAAGGCTGCCATGCAGCCACCAAACCCACATGAGGCCCAATTCACATCACCTGAACCACACAGGAATATTTTCGTTGACATTAGGGTGGTTTTGATTGAATGCATGGAAAGATAATACTTCAGATGGCTATGAACCTTAGTTTCAAGACCTATTGAACAGCTTAAATTTCAGACTGGATCACAGACAGCAACTCAAGCTTTTCATCTATCGCTCATCATTTCTCAAAGTACGTTAGAGAAATAAACTTTTCACTAAGAAGGTCTACAGCATTTACCAAGAAGAGGGACTTCACTTTTACGGAGCAATAGCCAGCATTTTCTAAGCATATGGTATCCAAATGCCCGTTTGGAAACAGCATTCACTCTCCTGAGGCAGGCACACACATACACCTCATAAAAATAGATTTACAAGTCAAAATCAGCTATGGTTTGGAATGCAGGTCCTTTTCCGTGGATGCTGCAGAGCACAAGGTACGCCCCAGATGTGCCTATTGTAATAAAATGCACGCTTGCAGGAACAACCACCAGCTAATTCATTATGGCTTCCCATTTATGTGGTCATATTAGAGAGCCTAAAATCATTACGGCTCATTGAAAGGGAATGCAATGGAGGCACTGTTTGCTGTTAACCCTTTATTCCGCTTAATTAGAACTACCGTGGCAATCCTGGGGCATGCACGCAGGGTTCACAGGGACAACGGTCAAATGAAAATAGTTGTCACACACCACACAATGTCACTGAAATACAAAGCAAGTGTGAGCTCTCATTGCAACCCATTTGTAAGCTCTCCACTAAATTAACTCATGGGACAGAAATGCCTCTCATTTGGGCACGGTTGGACCTGGCAGAACTATTCTTCAGGAAATATTAGCTATTCTTCCTCCTCTATGCATCATGTTTGCAAATTAGGGGGGTTTTTCTTTCACAGAATGAAATTAACTTTTTTTACAAATACTTTTCTTCAACTGCCGTTGTTCACTTTGTATCTTGGTCAGACTTGTTTCAGTCTGTGGGTCACTCCCCAAGTTTTAACTTCAGCTAAAAAATGTTCACAAGTCACGACTGCTCCAGTCACTGGTTTGACCTCTGACTAACACCACGCTCCTTGCACTGGAAAATAATGAATTGCAAGTAACATTTCTGTAAACACAGATACTTACACCAAGAGCAGCCATCCCTGAAATACTAGTACAAACAAAACATGCTTGAGTAAATTACCTCAATTGGTAAATGAGGAAGGGACAAGAACTGTCAAAACAGAAAGTGAGTTGTGGTAGATTTGCTAAGTTTTTCTGCTGTTTAACTAACTCTGCCCTTAGCGTAGAGGGGGATATTTTTGGAAAGTCTTATAAAATCCATTCAGCTGTTTCTGAGGTAGATGAATGTGGAAAAAAACCCTCACAGCTGTCAACTTTATTTTTCAGTTCCTTTTTTTTGGTGCTTGGATAATTCAAAAATGGCTTTGATTTAAAACTCCAGACTTGGCAAGGCAAATGGTAGCCTTGACTGAAAAACGAGTGCTGTGCTTTAAGTTCTGCAATAACCACCTTATGGATGTTTAAAACCAACTACTGAACCTGACACAATACCTACGAGAAGCGCTCTGAACCTTGGCACATGCAAAGTCAGGCGTTTGAAAGACTGCATTAGCATTTGTATATTTGAACTTACAGCAATTCAAAGCAATATGAGTGATTAAATACTGTAAGAGCCCATTTAAAAAAAAAATCTACTGAAATATGCTATTCCTGCTAAGTCCCACAACTAAATACCATGTAAAACAGCATCTCCTTGAAATGGCACACGTTATTTTGGTTTTATCTCTACTGCAGTATAGCCTTAACGGCATACATGCCAATAAAGTGAACTAATACACTAATCAAACTGGGAATAAATTTTCACTGGCCCGATGAAGCAGTACTGGAAACTGATGGCTACACTGGCTGGTCATTATCAGTTTTCATTCGTTTTTTTCGCAGCTTAAATGGGTTTGCGTGTCGCTACTACAGTGGCGTTGTGTGTTGAACATCATCTTCAAGTTAGTATCACAGACTCTTTTTCTACTTCTCTAAATGACCGTTTGCTCAAAAAAATATAATCTTTGGTGAAGTACAACTGCTTAACTCCATAGTTTAAATGGTGAACTCTGACATCTCGGGATTTTTTTCCTGAGGCAAACCCAGTTTAATTCATAAACTTACATTAGGGGGAAAAAAATTAAATTAGAGCAGAGCTTTGGTAAAACAGAGGGCTTTTGGTAACCTCCGTTCGGTAGCCAAGAATTAGCAAGGAAAACACCGTTTCCCATTTTTTTAATTGATGCTTATGCCAAAACGCCTCAGGTATGTACAATCCCAAACAAAAGTCTTTGGGGAATTTCAGCCTCAGGAAACATACTCTCCTGGGCAAAATGTGGTTTCCTGGAGTCGGTAGTTCTGTTGCAGAATACTGGATGTTAACTTTGTTAATAAGAAAACATTTTTCAAATGAAAAATGACTTGTTAAACCACTTTTATGTCACTTTTTCAGTAACACATTAAAGTAAACAAACCTAAGATGTTAAATAAAATAAAAAACCCACTACACCTGCAGAGTTTTACCAGCTCACATTACAAAGTCCTCTCTGAAGTGGTTGGTGAGCTATTTCCATTACAAACAGCAAGTGTTCTTGAAAGTAATTCAAAGAGTCAAATTAGGCAGATTACATCAGAGTATATTTCCCTGCAGCATAAGGACTTTTGAAACACCTGCCTGACATATTTCAACCACTGCAGAGAAACACAGCACTGACTGGTGTCAGGAACTGCTAGAGCCTTGAAAAAAAGGCTATTTTATGTTTCATTCTACAAAACAATTTTTAATTAACAAAACCATTTTGTTCACTATTTGTAACTCTTGTTTTTAAACACAGAACAACAATAATACGCAGTGACAAGAAGCCAAAAGCTGCACTAGCTAAAACTACAGTAAGTTTTGTACACTTCATGTTAAACACTAAATGCCTCCTATTAGTCCTAGCATTCTGCTGGAAACTCTGTTATCTGCAACATGGTTTAGCTAATTAGATATATTCCCCACAAAACTCAAGTGACAAGTTTGAGAAAGTAGTAATGGCAGAGTCGGACAACCCAGCATCAAAGAGGTACAATTTCACATTAGCACTGGGAAAGAAGAGTTAGAGGGCACATAAACGGATCCACTGTTACAGCTGAACTGCCCCAGATGCATCGCATCATAGGGTACTCAGCATCTGAAAACTTCAGAGAGTGCTGCAATTGCCTTTTCACTTAGCTTCAGTTCTTGGAAAAATGCTGGAACAAATCACTACACAAACATTTTAAGCAAGAGACAGAGATGACTGATAGCCGACATGGGTTTCTCGAGAGCAAACCACGTCAGAGCAGTCGACTTCCTTCAACAGCAGACAGACAGGTTACGTAGACTGGGGAAAAGCTGCAGATGTAGTTTATGCCCTAAATTATCAAAAGCAGTAGACAGCATGACAAGGACAGGAGCAGGAGTATCTTGATGTAATAATGTTTTGAGGCTGCCTTTCAGGACATTTCATCTCGATATATGTGCAAAGCTGCATGGAAAAAACAAAAATCAAACTGACAAAGTTGGTATTGGTGTTTCCCACACTGAGCCAGGCTCTGCTTGGTTCTGTCCTAGCTACGGTTTATTTGGTATTTTCTTGAATAACTCAAATGATGGAATAGGTAGTATGCTTCTTAAGCACACAGCTAATGCTAAGCCAGACAGCACTGCAAACGGAGTGGAGAGGATTACTATGCAAAGTGGAGAGAAAAATTGTAGAAGTGGTTTGGGGAAGGGAAAAAAGGGATTCAACTGAATATGGAGCAATGCAAGATTTAACCTGAGTCAAGAATAATCAGTTGCATAAATCAAAAACTGGGAATACCTTGTGTCCGATACCAAACATAGAATCATAGAATCATTAAGGTTGGAAAAGACCCTTAAGATCATCGAGTCCAACCATTAACCTATCACTGCCAAGTCCACCACTAAACCATGTCCTCAAGCACCATGTCTACCCATCTTCTAAACACCTCCACACAAATAGTGGAATTACAATCCAAGAATCTGAACATCAGGCAGCAACGCCATAGTGCAGAAAAAAAGTGTACATATATATGAAAAGGTAGAGTGAGAGACATGTACTGTATTCAGCATCGGATGGATCTCGGCTCAGATACTATATACTGCTTTGAAAACTCCTCCTCAAAAATATAAAACTGCAGGACTACATAAGAGAACAAATGAACAGATGTGTCGGAAACAGAGCGTCTGAAGAAACGCCAGAAAAACTGAAGTTATTTGGAACAAAAAAGACTAAGAGACACTGTACTTGTCTTCAAGTACTTACAAGGTAAAACAAATTATCTACTTTGTTTTCACTTTGGATATTCAAGTAGCATGCAGAATGTGGAAATACAGCAGAATCACATCAGTAAAAGCAGAAATATTTGTCTGATATACGCTAAAGTCAGTTTCATTAAGACAAATTGCTGCCTCCTAAAAGAGGGTTCCATTTACATTGCAGTTTTTCTCAAAATGACAAGTGTCCTGGTTTCAGCTGGGATAGAGTTAATTTTCTTCTTGGTAGCCGGTATGGGGCTGTGTTTTGGGTTTAGGACGAGAACAATGGCGATGCTAAGTACCGCTAAATAGTCGCTAAGTAGCGCTTACATTGGTCAGGGACTTTTCAGCTTCCCGTGCTCTGCCCGGTGCACGGGGGAGGGCTGGGAGGGGGCACAGCCAGGGGCGGTGACCCAGACTGGCCAAAGGGCTATTCCATACCATATGACGTCATGCTCAGTATATAAGCTGGGGGAAGAAGAAGGAAGGGGGGGACATCTGGCGTGATGGCGTTTGTCTCCCCACGTAACCGTTACGCGTGATGGGGATGGCCGAACACCTGCCTGCCAATGGGAAGTAGTGAATTAATTCCTTGTTTTGCCTTGTTTGCGTGTGCAGCTTTTGCTTTACCTATTTAACTGTTCTGTTTTATTTTACTTCACTTATTAAACTGTTCTTATCTCAACCCACGAGTTTTCTCCCTTTTACCCTTCCGATTCTCTCCCCCATCCCACCGGGGGGGAGTGAGTGAGCGGCTGCGTGGTGCTTAGTTGCTAGCTGGGGTTAAACCACGACAACAAGATAAAGCTACTGAGAATCATAAAGATCCAAACATTAGAAAAAGCTTTCCAACTGCACAGACAGTTATGCGCTGGATTGGATTGCATTGCAATGCAAGGGATTTCCATCAGGAGGAAAGCCAAACCTTTAACAGATGGGAAACACCCATTTGCTCGGGAAGCCTGTCCTGTTCCACCCAGCCTCCTCGCCGGCCATATCAGCAACGTCCACTGCACTCTGCAAAACAGGAGATAGCCAGAGCACGGGACCTCCTCCTCTGTTTGAGAAGGGCAAGATGAATTATTGAGGTTGAAAACACCCCATGATCTGAGTAAGCTGCCGCCTGGATTTAGATGAAATAATGGGAGCAGCAGTTTCAGTAAGGAGCACCTCTAAGTAAACATGAAAGCAAGGACCTTTTGCATCATTTCATGTTAAATGTCTGCCTTAAGTTAAGGACATGACATCTCGAGTTGAGCTGAAAACTATTTCCTAGCAGACATTTCTTACTCTTACGAGATTGCTCTTTTTCAGTCTGCATTTTTATAGTGCTATTATCCCACATTATTTTTCTTTTTAAAATTTTAAAAAAAATCTTTTTCTAAATCTAAACTAAAGTTCAAGATCAGTTTTGCAGTTTAAGCTTCTTTCTTTATAATGGACAAAATGTCCTTATGTCAACAATGTCAGCCGATGTAATATATTTCTAGGATTCTTTTTAAAAATCTGTGATTTAAAAAAAAGTTAAGCCCATTCCTCATGTTAGCATCCCAAAAGTTTGTCAAGATGACTGTGTCTTCAATCTATCAACTCCAGGTACAATTTCTGCTTTTTTTAGATGCCAAGTTTCAACCGTCAATGCAATGCGATGGTCTCTGGGGAACACAGCTACCATTTTGCACCCACCTGACACAACAAAAGTAATTAGTTAAGCCTGATGCATTCTATTAGCAGTGCTGCTGAATCCTTCTAGGGAACCGCGGAAGCAAAGTCTGCAGGGAGAGGTAAGCATCTTTTATTAGACCGCCCAATAGAGCATTATTGTTTCAGGACCACACACCCAGGTTCCTACTGAAATTGTTGAGCTAGAAATGAGTTTGATGCTTTCCAAAGCGAGTTTTTCACCTCTTATTTCTACCAACAGGCACGCAGCATTGCAAATTCTGTACATAAGCATTTTTGATGACCAGCTTTTAGCTCAAGATCAGAGGCTGACTTTCCAGCTCACAATTACCACCTTGCACTTGTCTTTCCTGTAAGAAAAAGGTAGGAAGTGAACAAATACCTGCTACTATGTAAGAAAGAAATTAACCCACCGGTTCTCCTTTCACCAGAGGAAATGCACAATTACAAAACAACAGAAGTAGCAGGTAAAATTTCCAGTAATGGGCCCAGAGAGCAGAGCTACCTTAGGCTGCCAGCCGAGACACATGGCAGCATCATTCAGAGCACACTCGTGCAAAGCAAAAGCACCACTGGGTTGCAAGGCGCTGCTGCCATTTCAGAGCTGCTGAATTTTATAGAGCTCTTGTGGGAGGGGGAGAAATAGGCCAGTTCCATCAGTTCTTACCTCTATCTATCTCCCGCATTTCAAGAGCCAAATAAAAGACTGCTGTCAGCAAAGTTTAAAGTTTTTGTTATTATGTAATGGATCCCCGCAATGCCTAAACGTTTGCTTTAATTCTTTCACAGGTATGAGCTGGCGATTGTTACTTTCAGAAGGAACCTTGCAGTTGTGCTATGCAAGGCATTGCAGCTCATGTAAAATGAGGATGTCATGGTAAAAATGTAATTTTTTTATGTTGCAGAAGCTCTAAAACTATAAAACCAGCACCTTGTAAGTCAAGCCCTAGTTTTATGGAGTTAAGAAAAATAGTTTATAAACCCAGTAAAGCAGTTATTGGGAGTAAAGTAAGTTGGTCCGTCAGAGCAAGACCTGCTAACACACTCGGAACTGGGATCCAAGAAACTGGGACAGGGTATCAGTAGCAGCTTTACAGAGAGGGACGATACTGCATTTTTAAACCTAATTATACATCTCATGCCCCTGGCACAACCAATACATTTTTCCTCCATACAAACTGGACTATCAGGCGGTCCCAGGAACAGTAAGTCCAAGACTAAGAAAAATTAAATTAGTGCAGTCAAGAGTTATCACCACACTGATCTCTGTTCTCACTTTTTCTCCCACAACAAATCATAGAATCATAGAATTGTTAAGGTTGGAAAAGACCCTTAAGATCATCAAGTCCGACTGTTAACCTATCACCACCAAGTCCGCCACTAAACCATGTCCTCAAGTATTATTATTAAGTATGGTGAAGCATTTTGTGCTGTTCTTCAAGCAATGTATTTTACATCCAAAGCATTACTTCTCACTTGCAAAAGAAATTAAGGATCAAAGGTATATTCTGACACTTGTGGTTTCCTACGAAGAGCTGCTGCCCAGTGAGGAGGTAGGTGGGCTTCCGTCCAGCTACTGAATGATGGCATGGTAGGCTAGGTTTTAGACAAATTTTCATCACCTGCATGACTAAAGTACATGATTTCTAGGTGCAATCCATTCCTCAGGCATCTAATAAATTGCACTTGCAGAGATTTGTACCCAAGAAATTACTAGCCTAAAAATACATGACTATGAAAAAGCTGAAAAAATCAGGCCCCAGTGTTTGCAACAAAATAAGTTTCATAAGCTTTCAGTCAAGAAAAAAAGCCCTCAGGGGAGGAAAAAAAAAAGTGATCCCAAAAGCTACTGTTCACTTGTTTTGCTCTTTTTTGAGAATTTAAGAAGGAAGTTATGATATTGAAAACACAGCTTTACATACAACAAAAGAAACACAAAAGAATGAAATAGTATTTCCCACTTATGGAAAAAAGATTGAGTCAAGATTCATATACTCAGGAGATGCTGCCAGAAAACTTCAGAACAAGTTTCCATTGTCGGACACGTGTGTGTAATTCGCATTCACCTTGATGGGACACCTCCATTTCTTAAAGCAGAGAATGCTAGATTTCAGGACAATGTTGCCATTCCCCAAGTTAGATATTTCTCTATATATTTAATGGAAAGGTTGTTTCATATAAGCACCTTCTGCTGTATACTAGCATGTCTTGAAGCCTAATGAACCCACCCCAATCGGCACATCCAGAAAGATGAAGGTCTCTGAAGGTTTCACACCAGACTGAGTATCATTCTGCTGCGAGATGCGCACAAGGATTATATTTCTGGCTACAGCATGTGTGGCCAGATATTGTATAATAGCTATTAAAAAAAAGACAGTTCTGCTGTTCTCCAGTTGACTGAAATTTCATACCCCTTTTTCCCCCGCTTACTGGAGTAACTTCTACCTCTGGGCTCAACGTGACTAAAGTCACCATTATACGTTGTAATAATGTTTTTATATAAAAAGGGTCACAAGGGTCTTAAATTGCTGTACAAGCTCTGTAAGGCACAGAAATTACTTACACAAAACTAACAGTGCACAGTGTTTCTCTACAGCAACCAGTCCAGAGTCTAGAGTAGGAAGCACGTGCTGGAGGCTGAATACTTGAAGTAAGGACAGCTTCCAGAGAATATAACTTCAGCCAGGACTCCACCACTCTTGGCACTATACAAACGACAGAAACTATGTTCTGAAGGTCCTAAGAGTCTCTAATGCATATGGAAAAAAAGTGAGGCACAAGGAGTTAAGGCAATTTAATCAAGGTTGTAGAAAACACACAAGTTAATTTTACAGGTCCCAAGGTTGAGTTCAATACTTTAATTAAAAGGGCAGTAAATCCTTTCAAAAAAAAAGTGACACACCAATTCAGGGATTAATTAACAGCTATCTAGCTTTACCGAAAGGGAAAAAAATCCCCTACCTAGACAGAATTTCCCTACAGACATTGCAATCTTTACAGACGTTTTGTACCAAGCCCATCACTGGTATAATCCCATGCGAGTAATCTCAGAGAGTCTGGAGTAGCATCAGAAATAAAGACGTGCCCATACGTGAGCTGTACCACACGGCGGACACCACAAACACGGCCAAACAGCTGGTATATACTGCAGAACTCCTCAGGTCCCTCGTCAACACATTAACATCCCAAAGCATTTAGCAGATGTTGTTAAACATGGTGAAGCACTTGACAGATAATATAAACATTGTCATGGGTTTGATCTACATCACAACATCAGCCAACGCCCGGCAAACATCATCAATCTCGTGGGACTTCTGGCAATGTTTGTGAGCAGTCGGATTGATGCAGCAGAATGTGACTGCCTCAGAAAACACTTTTCTGAGACTAACTGGTGCAAGTTTTTGAGAAACCGAGAAACTGACAGCATTAGGAAAGAAAGATCCTGAACTCGGAAAGTCAGCAGGACTTCTACCAAAGCGGCTCAGATCTCACCACTGCAGCCTTTCAAAACCACTGTCGGTATCTTCACACCAGAAAAAAACCTGAAGTTCACAACAGCACTGGGTCACAACAGCAGGGAAGAGCTTCTTCAAAATCTTTATAAACACAATTATTTCTTGACTCATATTTTTCGTCTTTGTTTTAGATCCCAATACTTTTTTCATCATATACTTTAATTCAGGTTTTCCCCTCCCCTTCTGGGAGCATAATCCAAAACAATTTAACAAATTATAAACTGAATGAAGCAACAAAAATACTGAGTAATTATATCACAATGAAAACAGATGAATGTTGAAATTACTTCTCCACACATTGAAGGAGAGTCCTCTGGGGAAATCAGCATACGATGCCCAACTTTAACCTGCCTTCTGCAGTGCCTTCTTTTTTGTGTAATCTTTGGTATGATGGTCATCAAAAAGATCATAGCAGCACTTAAGTACACTATAAAACTCAAAACATGACACTACTTTACATTTTAATAAAGGGACACTTTTTATTTAGTGTTAAATCATTGCCTTGATAGAATATTGTAAACTCCCCTATTAATATACTCTCGGTAGCCAGTTTCCCAAAAGGATGTTGTGTGATCAACAGAGATACGCCTCAAAAGATTCAACTGCAGAAGCAGGGCATTAACTGGAAGCCCATCAAGACTGCAGACATCATTTACATTATGGCAGTATTCCAGACTTAGATAACTGTAGAAATAAGAGTGAAAGATCATTTTTGTGCTGAACCTACAAAGTATGTAGCAGCTAGGAAAGGAAAGCAAGGACTACAACGTATGCAGACCACTGCTACATACAATTAATATGAAGCTGACTTCCCTGTCATACTCGTTCCAAGAAACATTCCTGAAGAAAGCCTAATTTCTTAAGGGTCTTATTCAGTACAACAGGGTTTTAGTTATATATTTGAGCTTCAATAAGTAAAGGTATAGAATTGCTTCAGTATTTTGTTGAATTGAGAACAAAGGCTGTACAACGGGTTCTGACAGCAGGAAGAGATACACGTTGGACGTGTAACCCCATGTACAAACCCAGCTCACCTGCCACACAGACACACTGCTGCTCTGGAAACTTGGTCCCGAGCAACCCCAACAGCTTCGTACAAGCTGTAGGCTGGCAGGCGTTATTTCAGCCACACCAAAAGGGCACCCATCTCTGGAGCAGAACAAAGCAGCTGTTTAATAGCACGTCAACACTCCTTCAGGAGAGGAAGCGAAGGAAAATACCACATCCATTGAAATGTAATTAGAAAGAATGCACACGTGGTTTAGGAACAGAGTGAGACGGAGACAACATTTCAAGAGAAATGCTATGCAAACAACTTCCCCTTCGGTATATACCACCACTCCCATCTTTGAGGGACCGAGTTCAGAGACACAACGGGGCCAAGCTTGTTAGCTGCTGGATAGAGCCCTTCCACAGGAGAGCATTCAAGACGGGAGTCTAATCCAAGTTAGCTCAAAAGCCTTTGAAGTGGGAACACAGTTTATAGTCCTCTGGTAATTCCTTCCTTGATAGGCTGGAGCAAAGTCTTTTTTTAATTCTTTTAATGGAAAATGGCCACCATTAGAAGACAGAGGACTGCACCGATTCTGTCTGAGGGCAGTCGTTATTAGCCTCAGGAGGGAGTTAAGGTAATTTACAGAGATGCATGTTCTTTTGATCAAACTACATTTATTTAGAGTTAATTTTACTTAGAGCTAAGTACACAAGAAACTGTGAAAGGAAGAAAGTCTTGCCTTGGGCCTGCAGCACAGGGACAAAAAGTGATTTCATTGTTGTCACAGCTCTTGCCAATAATACAGAAAAATGTATTAAACTGGCACCATTTTTTTTTCAAAAGAATTTCCTGGGCAGTGCAACTAAAAACCCCTGGCAATAATAATATTAACACAACAAATGATATAATTTACACACCTGTCTGATTCCCCAACAACTTTCCTCTTCAACAAACAAACAAACAAAAAAAAAAAATCCATCTTAATTACTTCACAAATACTTCAACCAGAAACTTTTTTTTCCATAAAAAAATTCTATCCAGTAATTAAAGTCAAATATGCAACAAAAATAGAGGTTACCTTGAGGGTAACAGTAAAATAACTGTGTCCACACATAACTAGATCATCTGACCTGTCAGGGGTTACACTGTCAGTCTCTGAACAGTTTCCAAAACAACACCCAGGAGCCGAGCATCTCTCTGCTCAGCAGGATGAAGCCATACACACACACAACTGCATTCTCCAAACTATTTTTTGTTTTCCCCTGTTGTTAGTGAAACTAACCGACTGTGGGTTTGTTCAAATTTATTCAGTAAGTCGAACAACTATCCACCCAATGCTTTTCTGCAAACACCCTCTGTGTACCAGCTAGGTCTCTTCAGTCCACACCAAAAGCAGGGTGGTGGGGAGGGTCCCATCCCTGCCATGACCAGTTAACATAGCATTGAACAAGGCTTTTCACTTCTGTGTGTCACTATCTTCACCCTTTGCATCCCTCCCTAAACTGTAAGAACTTCAAAGACTCTTCTTCCGTAGTCCAGGTTAATGGAAATGGTCCCAGAAGTCTGCTGTGGTTCCTAGAAGCCACGATACAAAATACTCCTGGGATTTTTGCCATTTCCCAAACGTAAGCCAGCAAAACTCTCGATTTAAAATATGAAGGAATCCAACCAAGTCTCAACTACAAACTTTGCTTTGGTGGAAGACACAATTCTCTGAAATATTTTGGATAAGTGAACAATGACAAACAAACAATTAATAAGCATCTATGGTAAAAGCCACAAAACGTGAAGATATCCTAAAGCTTCCATCACCAGTAGCTGTGTATCTAAATAACCTGTGTATGGGACAGCAATTTTTGAGGACTCTGGCATCACATGGCAATTTCTGAAGCATGGGGCTACTTTTGATACAGGCAGTATTTCCCAATAGCGTCCTTCTTTCAGGATAGATATCAACATTCTTTCCCTCGGATCCCATGTACCAGCTTGGATCTCTCCCTGGAACTGACCTGCATTTAGAGAAGAGTCACAATTGCTTCCTTTGCTTCAGCTTCAGGTCTGCCAGCGAGGGCCTCAGAGGCTCTGGCGAGGCTTCCAGCTGCACTGTGGCCACACCAACACACACGTGGCACACAGCAGGCTCCCAGCTCTGTGGAGACTGCTTGCAAAGTGCACAGGTAAAGGTGAGCAGAAAAGAGGATCAAAGCAGCAGTGACTTGTCCACCGTCCATCTGCAGGCCTGAGGCCTTAATGGAAATAGAATATAGCCCTGTGCTCCCATCTAGTAGGCTCCCTCGTCTTGTACCCACTCACGTCAGCTCATAGACAAATACTAACATGTTTGTAGTGTCCCAAGTGTCTTTCTCTACTGGCTCTCATCCTTTTTGTCATCCAACAGCCATTCAGGGAGTACATGTGATCCAGTCATGCTAAACTGGTTATGTATCCCTAGGCTAGCTCAGACCAAGGAGAGACAATTTAAAGTCATGCAAAGATAATGAGATGTTTCTGTTCATCTGAGATGGCCTCTAACATCCAGCAGTAGGTGCCCGCTTCTTACTTTGCCTTTGACTGAAGGCTCACAGACTAATTCAAGGCCTGTCCCAGCAGCTCTCCATCTCTCTCCCACCCATCAAGTCTTATATTTTGAACTTTACGCAGTGACTTATGTTGCTTTATACGTTTGTGTAGTGCCCGCTCTGGTAGGGATCTTATGTATAACCAAAGCATCCAGTAAAGTCACAGCTGGACCGCAAGGCACTGGCTATACTGCTGAAAGCCCTAAATCCCAAAATCTCTTGGAGGCTGATTCCCAGCAGATACACTTCCTGAGCAGGGGCTAGCACTGAAACACACAGCTACAGGGACCAGCTCAATACAGGGGCAGCACAAGCAAAAGAAATAATTCCAGCCAGCACAATAAGCAAAAACAACAGCTAAGCTGTCTTCCAAAAGCAAGAGTTCATCCCTCCTTGTCTAAGGAGTTTGCAGCCAGCTGGACAAACCTGCACTATTGTACATGCAATAATGGTGGCTGACATCTCACCTCTCCTCTCCATTTTATATGCATCTAGAAAAACAATCTTTTTCCAATGCATGTTGAGTATTTATTACAGTTTCTCTTTCCTTCCCGTTTTACTAAGTCCAAGCTTTGGGATATTCCTTTAACTTCTTTCTCTGGAGAAGCGAGAGGCTTAGGGAATAGCAAGTCAAATTTTGGCTAGTAGAAATCATCAGAGATCCAACTAAAATTAGGTTTCTGGATGGTCTCGGTATCTGGAGACACACAGGGTAGTGCAGAAGACAACCTCACTTCAAACAGCTGAAGACCAAGCCTGCTACTGAAATAGATTTGGGTGACTCGGGTGACATCGGGGTGTATTCCAACAACTCTAATCAAAATGCCCTGTAAACTTTAATTCAGCCTGGCAGCAAACTGTAGAGGAGGAGAGCATCAGCCATGCTTCATATCTAAGAACTGAAATAAGAGTTAGATTGGGAGACCAATCTTAAAACTAATCCATAGTCCAGTCCCTTAAGAAAGATGAGCCTGTTGAAATCAGGCCTCACGCAATTTGCCCAAGAATAAACAATAAATCAATGTAATTAGATTGTTTCCAACCTAAGTAAATTATTTACAGTTTTCATGTCAAGTTAAAAGTTCTCTAGCTATCCAAATATATCCATGTAGGCATTATTTTATAAACTTTCCTTTTCTGAAGTAAATGTAAACATACATATACAAAAACATCAAGGCTACAGACCCAAGCACTCAAAACTTAGGAAATGCCAGAATTAAGTTTGCATGGGCAAAAGAAAATATTTTTCTCTTAATTTCATTCCCAGAAATGGTGAAACCATTTTTTGTTGAAGCTTTCCAAACAATTCATCTGAGGCAGACATTCAGCATGGAAAGTTTCAGCCCAAACAGTTAAAATTTGGCAAAGTTATATGCCACTGAAAACAGGGTCTTATAATGGGAAATGTGAGGCAAGCTTAATTACAGGCAGCATTACCAGCAGCACTTATAATATATTTAAGACTAAAATTTCATACTGGCTTTGCTAGGTCTGTTTTTCTAGGAATATGGTACAGAAGTATTTGAACCTTCTTATATACGTTTAAATTTCAGACTGTGTTTGTAAGTCTGGGGTCTTTGACAAACTTGGCCAAAACTACAACATAGCTATTTGCAATAGCCATCAGAAATAGAGGTCATTACTTAAAATTACAAAAAAAAAAAACCAACAAAAAATAAAAAAGCCCTCACTTGTATGATATGAAGTAGAAGGCGGCACACGTTTTCAAAGGTTCTCAATACTCACAACAGTTTCAAGTTTCCATAAGTTTTAACATGGACATTTTTTAGTTTGCATATTTCAATCAACTCTAAAGCTGGTCAAAAGGCGATGCTTTTTTTGCAAGAAGTTGGTTTCAAGACAAAAGCAAATTATTAATACAGAATTTTCAGCAGATCTGCTGAAATGAGCAGATCTGCTCGATAATTAGTACCTGGAACTTCAAAAGGAAAGGGGCTAAGTTCAAAACAGACAGTTAGATATCCTGGTCTCTAAGGAGCTGGCTGGCATCATCGCAGTGCTCTGAATTCTCCCTGTCCCAGCTTTCTCCATGAGCTGTTTCTTTTACAACCTGAAGACGGTGGTGGTATGCTTCTCACCCCATTTCTACTGACTACCAATTCAAAGAATGATTTACAGGAACTCAAAAACTGAATTTGGTACTCAGGGGACTGAAGGAAAAATCTGCAAGAGCACGGGATGAATTTCTGTGCTCTCATTATTAAATTCTGATTTATTCGATTCCTAAAAAGAATGACAATATATCTTACATAAATTAAAAGTTATGTTTTGTTCTACTAGCAATCAAAATGCATTTATCAAGAGGGAGAATGAGCTTTTGGCCAAAACCTTGGCTGAGATGCAGGTGATCTGCTTCCAGTTCTCTCGCTGACTACAAACTTTCTGTTTAACTTCGGCTAACTCATTTACCTCTTCCAGGCCTCGGCTTCTTATTTTTCAAGTGTAAATACCATCACCTCTGTTCTCCTGCTCTTTTCCAGTCAGACAGTACGCTCTTCCAGGCAGGCACTGTTTCATTCTGTACGTTGTATACTACCACCTGCGTAATGGCAACACATCCTGGGGGGATGTATAATTTTATTACAATAGAAATAAATCCCAGCTCTCTATGCTGTCAGTTGATTAAATGCATTCTTTCCAGCAAAACATACACCCCCATTCATTTTAATTAAGCATTCATATTTTATTTGGTGCTTCTTCAATTTCCCTCTTTTGAGGCAAACCCCCCAAAACTATATCAAATATTCTACTCCAGCTAAATGTACAGTGACCTCTTTATTCACTTCAATAATACTAGTGACATAAAGGAATCCTGTGAGGCAAGGCATCTAGGGTAGGAAAAATAAAGGTGACCTGTAAAGTACTCCAACTTTCCTAAAGACTTCATATTTGTAACTTATAAATCACAGAGGTTTGTTCCACGGTGACCTTGCCAATTATGCTGCATTGCAATGAACATCTTTAAGAGCTCACGGTGACACAGTGGCTTCTTGATTGAGTGTATTTGCACAAAATTTCCTACATCAATCTTGCAGCACCAATGGAGGTGATGTAATAAAGCTGGGAAACAACTATCAATTGTAAAAAAAGCTAAGGTTGCCCTCAGCAGCTAAGCACCGCAGTTATTTTTTTCGAAACTGATACTGAGGTTAAGCTTTGTGTGCAACATCATCCTTATGAAAACAAGTGTGGAAGAACTCTTATTTATAGCAGCAAATTTCACATTGTGTCTGCCTAAACTAGAGCGAGCCACTATGATTAGAAGCATCTCCTGCAGTTTACAATTCAACCATAAAAATTTGTTTCAGACTTGTACTTGACATTGAGGGGCTCAGCTTCAGCAGCTGAAAGAAGGCGTGCTGCTCTTCATAGTAAAGAAAATCCTCCATTTTGTATGAAAACTTACAGAATACCTCTGTATTTCTTTGGGCTATTTGCATCGCCATGGGCCAATATTACAGAAATGCATGCAATTCCTCACAGAAAAGCTGGGCTTTCAGAGGCAGTCTGGTATATTGGTATACTGACAAGAGCTACATCCACCTCTAAGCTCAGAGTATTTCATTTCATCTCTAACACAAATATGTTAAGCAAGTTCTTCTTACTACTCTTCCAGCTTGCATCTTTATATATAAGATCGACACATATGATCTTTCTGTAGTTGATGCATGTATCCATTACGCTCTCTCCTAAAGAACTGTGCTATTAATCCGGCTAATCTTGTTTTTACTGCAGAACAAACCCCAGCACATTTTTTGTGCAAGGCATTGCTCTGAAAATTCAAAGGGTGACCGTTTCTCTCTACCTCTATCCCAGGGGAGGTTTCTAAAGGAATGAGACTCGACCCAGCTTTGGCATGACTACATCTGAGGAAGCTGCAAACTAAGCAGGAGAGCTTCCACAGCTTGGTCACAGAACACCATTTCACTTGTGAAATCAACCTATTTTAGGGTACTTTCACCAGCTGTCTTAGAAATGAACTAGCAGTAGTTATATATTGACTTCATACGAACCCAGCCTGATGAGAATGCCTTCACCCTCAAAACGACTCATGATGCCATTTTGCCTCCATATTGCCTGTGCTCCCTGCGAGCTCAGATTCAAATTGGGGTCTTGAGTATTAAAGAAGAAGATTTTTTTATCCAGGGATACAGGCCATTCTGTGGCCCTGTGGGCAGCTCAAGAAAGGGTTAAGGTATCTTACCCCCATAAACCTAGTCCTCCTTTTCAGTGTTCGTACTCTGGCACCGCCAATTCTGCTCCCGTCAAGAGCTGGAAGGCTCAGGAGGAATGAAGGATGGGGAAAAGATGTTTGAGCAGTTTTAGACATGCAAGAACTATAGCACCCAATTTTGTCAAAATGTTCAGAGGGAGTCGATAGCATTCAACTCAGATGAGGCATTTTTACAGTCCTTATCCTAGATATCTGGTGTATAAAAATAGAGATTTCTTCAGACTTCTCTTGTATCAAGTACATGCTGGGGGAGCCATGTCTTTACTCAAGCCAATAGATCAGACCTCTTCCTGTGTAGTGTTTTAATGAAAATGACAGGATTTTCTTACAGCCACACTTTAATGTAAGATGCAACATCGCAGAACACAAAAGGGCTTGTGGAACAACAGACTGACAGGCTATAAACTTTACTGTAATCCTGAACTACCAGAAATACACCAGCATGGCATCAAGAGTAAACCAGACTAGCATCTGGATGATCAAGTCATAGAAGAACCTGCCAAAGCTGCATTTTTGCATGAGGAACATCTAGGTTGCCTGCCAGCTTTGAGAGACACTAGAGGTACTGCAGTGTTGGCTTTTCTAGGGAGGAGAAGTCTCGACTCCGCTGCCTCTTCGTATTACAGTGGTGTAGCCTTCACCCTCCTGTCACCGAACCCAAGGCTTGTGCTGCAGCGTGGCTTCAGGGGAACTCTGTAAATGGTGAGCAATTTGGGAATGCTAACCTAAAACACATCTGCCAGCAATTACACTCACTCACTGAAGCACAAAAGAATTCTGCTTATTTGTATTAAGCTGTAAATGCAACATGGCATTGGCTTTCAAATATAGAGATAAGCCTGTCATTACCTAAGCTGAACACTGTACATGATCAAAAAAGACAGGCACACCAGCAATTATGTTCTTATTTCCAAACTTTAATCTGGTTGCATATAAATCCGCATTGTTTGCTATCTCTTAAGATTTATTACTGCAGTAAAAAAATCCACTCTCAAAAATTAATATGCCTTCTGAGAACCATGTTCTTACACACATAACACCTGGGAATTCTCCCAAGCCTAACAGGCAGAGTCCCCAGGTTGAAAGCAATCAACAGCTGAAGGACACAGAAAGAGAGTGCTAATTATGTAAGAAAATAAATACATCCTGTAAGGTACATCCAACACTGCCATCAGCTTAATGGGGCAGCATTTCACGGAAGACTCTTAATACCTTGTAACTCTGAAGCAAGCTGGGGTAGCTGCCACATTCATCTGTCTTGTTGTAAGCTACAGAAATGTGCGCTATTAACGTGCAATATGTATTATTAATGTGCTATTACTCATGAAGAGCACACTGACCAGCTCTCTAGTATCTACCCAGTATGTTTTGTGGCCTTCGTGGTCAGGTCCTGTACCCCCTGAATTATTCTCCTCAATTTTTAGTTCATGGAGACTGGAGTGACCTCAAGAAAGCTGTTATTCAAGACACTGGCAGTCAGACCGACTGAACTGTGATATGTATTTGGCCTCTGCTCTCCAGGGGTATTGCCTAAAGCTCAGAAGTCAAGAGAGGCTTCCAGAGTCAGGATCATTCCGGAGGCTGTCAAGGATGGGTAATACTACTGTGTGAATGAAACCTGGCCTCCACGTCAGCCAGAGCAGCCGTGCTGGCCAGAAATACCAGCCGGTATGCCACAGCCACAGAGCTGGTGGTTACAGAAGGAGCTTTTAAATGGTTTTGAGAGACATGGAAAATGCCACAATTAGGGGACTATAGATTCCTTATGCAAATATTTTTCATATGTCCTCCCACACTGAGAGGCATTTGATTTTAGGCTTGTTTTCTTAGGGAAACAAGGTTTAAGCAACCACAAAGTCTGTTTTCTCCACCCAACAACCTGTGTCATTCATTACTACACCTCTATCAAATTTATTTGAAACTGGCTGTCCTGCAAAAGTCATGAAAACACATGGCCAGATAGAAGAGAGAGATTATTTCATGACTGAGAGGGATGAACTCGCACTGCAGCCTTTATTGTATACCGCTCACAGTTCACTCTTACATACCAGCGATCCCAGTTATTGGAAACAAATCTGTAAGAACCTGGTTTCACCAACTCTGCTACATGTGGAACAACTTGCATTAACAACAAGGGCAGGAGAGACAGCCTCATCTTTTGCACCTTCCTTCCCCTTATCAAAAAGCAGCTTACAGCAGCAGCCACACAGCACGGCCAGCTGTTTTGTAGCAGCCAACTGGTGCAAACTGGTGCAAACAGAACATAAAATTGTAAGCAATGGCAGAAGTCAGCATTAAAAGAATACAACCTTCAATTTAGGATTACGTTTTTGCACCCAAACAAGGTGGCACGTCTGATCCCACTATTAAAGACCCCTAGTTGGAAGAGTGTTTTCCCCAGTGAAGGTCGTTAGCAAAAAAATATTTGTCATACAACCCTCTTCAGTTGACTGGGAAGTATCCCACATTGGTAACAAGAGGGAGGGTGAATGAGCTACGCCTCACTACTTCCCCCTCCTTGCAGCGGACAAGGAAGGACTGAACCATGAACATGATCCGTAGCAACGCTTGGAGTTGGTATGTGACAATAGAGTGAATTAGAAGCACATGTGCTCAGGGAGAAGTGTAATGTAATTGGCATGCTCGAGACACAAGTAAAGCAAGACATTGACTGGGAGATTAAATTACGAAGGTGTCAAATTCGCAGAAGGGATGAAGGCAACAAAGCAGAAATAGTTGGCAAGATGGGGAAAAGAAATACTACATCAGAAAAGATTTTTAAAAATAGCAGGTTTTGTTGACACCTCAGAAGCCACTTGGACTAAATAAACAAGGAAAAAAAATGAAGAGGTGGGAGTTCAAAGTGGCTGAAACACCTCAAGTCCAGACAGGGCATTGTTTTATATGGAAAGATGTCAGCAAAGGCAAGAAGCAAAGGAAAAACCAAGGCAGGCCTTGTATCTGCTTATTCCTTAAGTAGAAGCCCGGAGAGCATTTTGGACGTCCTTCTTGAAAATAAGCCAAATGCAGCCGGCAGGAGAGACCTTTGTGAACATACAAACATCAGGCAACAGGGTAAACACAAAGGATTGCTGTAGGGCCAATGCCACATTGACATCAGGACAAGGAAGTAGCACCTGCTATAAGACAAGACAGGAAAGCACTTCTGTCCAAGAGGAAACAGAAATAAAAAGGGAAGGTGTGTGCCATTTCTATAGAACAGATCTGTATTAGGTCTATCCAGGCAGATGTTATTACCCATAAATTGGGTAATGATACTAAATTTGCATACAATAATACTAATTCCCTATCAGTAAGCATAAGATAACACAGCCTCACAACCTTCACTGCACACAGAGAATGGTAATTTCTGGTGTTATATACACTGAAGCAGATGTAATCAGAAAGAATTTACAGTCTAAGACCTAGTCTAGAAAATCGCATGCACATAAAAATTTTCATCCCCAAATTTATTAGGACTACACACAGCATATAAAATTATTTTAATTTTTTTTGGTAAGAGGGACAAGATTTTTATACACTTACAAAGACCTGAGTTGCAAGCTTTGTGCTCCAGGGAGAGAGCAAAAAGAAACAACCCCTAAATGTGTTCAATCGTGTCACGTCTCTCTTCCACTCACTTCATCCTCTCTCTCTCCCTCAATTACTTGCCTTCAACTGTTTGTTCCCTAAAAACGTATCACCTTAAATATCTTCAACGAAAAATCCAAGGCATCAGCAACTCTGAACTTTCAGACACATTTGAAAACATAAAAGTATTTTGATTACTTTGAAGTTATTCACTTAGATTGTGCTTCTCCTCCAGCAGGAGCCATATTCATAGGGATAAGAGTTTATAACTTCACTTCCTCATTTAATGCCCTACAAAAACTGTTCATTGCCTCACAGTTTTCTGCTATGAACATTATCTTTTAACTTATGCCATGAACTACAGGAGAGCTTTGTGTTTCTTCCTGCCAGAAAACACTATTTTGACATATCCTTAGACTTGTAATACATAACAGCATTACAAATCAGTTGTTTTTCTACTACTGTATGTCAAGCTCATGCTGTTTATTAATGTCATGCTATAACACTCTATCATAAAATTACTTCATCGTTAAATTACTTCACCGAGCACTTTATTGGTCTTCAGCTAGAACTATCACCGTTGAAGTCTGCTCCCCCATGAACTCTCACTCTAATCAGACTGGAGAGGCAAATCATTTTACCATTATGGAGTGACACCAGCTCCTAATCTGACAGCTCCTCACTACCCTGAACCATTGTTTCAAAAGCATAGGGAAATAAATAAACTTGCTTCCAGAAATTCAGACCTAGACAAGAAGCCACTCGTAAGAACTACAGTAATGGTGACATCCCAAGAGCTAGAAGAGTAAAACATGAGGAAATAAGACTAGCCAGACTCTTTATTAATGATTTCCATGTATAATCAAATAAAAAGAATTAGAGCCCATTAGCACCAGAACATTTTCTTCTCCAAAATCAATAGATAAATAAAATTGGGGAGGAAAGGGTGTTAGGAAAACACAAGCAGCAAGCAAATTAACAGGGGAGAAAACTCAGGACTCTTGTTTCTTTTTCATAGTATTTCACTGCAAAAACAAATGTAGACAACCACCTCCACACACACCTTTTTTTTTTTTTTTAAATAAGGGTTGTAGGAAGCTACCTTCTGACCTGGTCAGCTTTCCATCTGGGACCTTCAAATCCTGCTAACAGACATGGAAACCACTCTGCTGTCGCCTCCTTCAGCACCCTATCTCACAAGGATGACTAACTGGAGAGCTCCTGGGACCTGGAAATGATATTCCCTACCCAACATGGATCTTAGGAAGCATCTGTGTTTCCCATAAATAAGCCCCCACAGGCTAACTCATGAAGAACAAAGGATGGGGGGGGGGGGGGCGGGGACGGACAAGGGACGGGACAAACAAATCAAAGCCCAAAACACGTAGAAACACCTCCTCACCTGCTAAAAGACCACTTAGTTCAATATCAGAACAAAATTCAGCCCATAAATCATTGCAAGGTCTGGCTTGAGTCAGTAACCTGACCATAACCAAAGAACAGTCTTCATGCAATCTTTTCTAAACATTTAATCAACATTTCCTCCTGCCTAAGCAAGGCATTTTTCCTGTACACTCAAATGCCCTTGACTCAGGACTTCACCTGGTACTCCAGCATATGAAGGGAGGGATCATTTGAGTCATCTGTTCCAGGCACCCACACAGACAATTATTTAGTGCAAGAAGGTACCCAGAAAAGCCATCGTACCACACAGCACTTCATGCTCTGTAATAAACTTCCTATCAGAAGCCACAGAAAATATTCTTGTGGCACAGGACACGAGCAGACTATCAGCATGCCAGCTTTTTGGAGGACTCTATTCCCTGTTTGACACTTGATAATACAAACACAAATATCAAAATGTTGCCAGTGCTGATGATGGGTATGCGCATGGCAGATATGCACAAAGCCATTCACTGCTGCTTATAAATGAGATCTTACCTTTCCAGTGCTTGAATATATCACTCGGAGGTAATCTCAGCAATTCTGCTGGGACTTGTTTACACTGTCAAAAAAAAAGAAAGGGGAAGAGTGGTCAGGAAGGAAGAGTAGACCAAAAGACAAAGTTGCTTGTTCACGAGTAAAAATGGGAATGATTCCTAAGTTAATATCTATATCCTCCAAAGCAAAGTAATGGTCCCTATAAGTCTCCCATAAATTAAGTAAAACTTAACCCTGCAGAACTGAGCAGAGCACTGTGGTATCGCAAAGCCTACAGCATTGGGGACAAACCACTTCTTCCACATAGCTGTGCTGCCTGAGGCAAGTGCCACTTACCCTGAGGAGAGAGGTTTGCATGGGGCAGAGGCTGGACTTGGGGGTGGTTACAGACAGGATTCAGGTACAAGGTAATTTTGTATTGCAATGCACATTCGTACCAAGTCTGAGGCTGGATGTGCTACAACTTCTCACAGTCAACAACAGGACCCTAATTTAAGTCTTACAACATTCCATCTTTCATGAACAACTCCAATCCAATAAACAAATTGAAAGAAGATCTTCTAAAACAGTTTCAAGTCCAGGTTACCCAGTCTTCCACTCAAAGTATACTTTAAATGGCTTCCAGGTTACCCAGTCTTCCACTCAAAGTATACTTTAAATGGCTTCAGTCTCTGAAGACGGCACAGGAGACACTGCCATGCTCAGAAGTCATCTGGTAATCTGACACAACTGAATCTCTTAGCCAAGTTCTTGGTGTGCATCCTCTGGATATTTTCAGGGTGTATGGGGGAATATTGGCTTACCTTTTCTGTCCCTCTGGGACTATGGTAGGGTGCCCACCCACAGAAACAGCAAGGAAGAATGTGTAAACAATGTCTTCAAGCATATATGAATTATAGATAAAGATAGGTATAAACTACTGGGAATTATTAATTTAGGATTACATTGGGATAACAAGATAATTTAGTATCTTTTCATAGTTCTGCACAGGTGGAGCGTACAGTTGTGGCTGCTGTATGCCTGCCTTTGACCCACCCAACAGGTCATAAACCAGATACAATGAAATCCAGTTCTGTCACTCTGCTCCTTTTCAATAGGAATATTGGGCATGAATGTCTTTGAGTATTAACTCCAGACAAATCCTGGCTGCAACCAGCCCAACGTGCAGCCTCTTCCCTCCCATGCAAGTTCACCTCGTGAACACTATTACAGCCAAACATCATCCTCAGTTGGCAATTAACACAGATCACCTGAAATTATACTTGCTTACACTGACGGCCTGACCTAATTAGCAAAGAAGCCACAGACTAACAACTGAATTGGAAGAGTTTAAGAAATGCATAGCCTCAAGCAAAGCCCCCCTCGCTCCTGCTGGGGGGGAAGGAAGGGCGCCACACCACACAGCATCACCGCACCAGACACAGGAGAAAAAAAAAAACCACGCTCGGAGACTGCGAGGGTGTCACTGAGCACCTGCCTCACTGTGCTCCTGTCCCCAGCGTTGTTGTTGTTGTTGCTGTTGTTGTTGTTGCTGTTGCTGTTGTTGCTGTTGCTGTTGTTGCTGTTGCTGTTGTTGCTGTTGTTGCTGTTGTTGTTGTTGTTGCCGCCGGGCCGGGCCCCCTCACACCCCCCGGCCGCTCCTGCTGCGCTTCCCGCCGCCGCGGTCACGTGGTGCCGGCGCAGGGCGGGGGCGATGCCGCGCGCGCTCTCCAGAACGTTCCGCGCAGCCCCGCCCCGCCGGCACCTGTGCCTGCCGCGCTGGAAAGTACCACCCTCCCCAGCGGGGGGGGAGCTGGCGGAGAGCCGGCACTACAGGAATGCTCTCTCTATCATTCACGCTGAAATACCAAGGCCGAGCCGGAGACATGAAGCAGAGCAGCCATTTAGCCCAGCTGCTTCGCCAGAACCAGCGACTTCTCCTTTCCCGCCCGTTCCCACACAATGGTTCGTTCCACCGCCTTGGCGGTGCGGGCGAGGCCCTGCCTGGCCGCGGTGGCCCTGCCGGCCGTGGTAGCCCTGCCTGGCCGTGGTTTTATCCGGCTGCTCTGCAGTGCGAGCTGGTAATAAAGCAAACGCGGCTGGGAGCAGGCAGTTGAGTGAGTGGAGGGGAAGATTCCCCTCAGAAGGGGGGCGAGGGTGTGCCTCCCGGCGGACCCTGTGCTCTTAATGGTAAAGTAACAAAACTAATACAATGCCCCGACATAAACCATGTGCTTGTGCATCAGAGTGGTAAAACCGGTGTGAAATGGTCCCCTCTGGGGCTGTCCTGATGACTGCCCAGCCAGTGCGAGCTGGTGGCTGGGAGCACTGGCCTGCGCTGGCCTGGTGATGTCTCCTGCCCGCTCCTGCCGGCCAGCTGCTCGAGTTCAGAAACAACAGGCATTTTAAAAATAGCTTATAGCCTACCCTTTGACATTTAAACTTCCCTCATAGTTTCCTCTGTAGTTTGACAGTCTGTTACCAGTGCTCCCATGCTCAGAAATTCTCACTGGAACAAAGTAAAGATTATGGTTTGGCACGCGGTGCTCCCCGATGATACAGCTGTCCCCAAACTCACAGTTGCATAATTATTTTCCATCTTCTGCCAATATTTTGCCTTTGTGCTTCTGTTCTCTTCAAGCCACTGTCCCTCTACAGCTAAGAGATTGTTTGTTCTTCAGACCCTCCTGGCTATGCTGCTGAGAGGAACACCCAGCAGAACGACCTGTTGTTCAAAGAAGGGCAAAGATATTTTATCATCCATAAGACTGGTTTCTTTTCCTCTTGTCCCCCACTCCTATCTCACAACTCCTTCTGGTTCCTCAGGGGAAGGACAGAGCGTTGCGGGCTCTCCCCAGCACCCATCTATTTTGCTAGAAGAAGGAAGTGGGAAAGGTATCCAACCCAAACAGGGTTTTCCCCCAGGCAGGCAAGGACAGAGTGTGACGACTGACATGTTTCATCTTAACGCAAATCCAGCTCCAGCAGATTTATGATTAAACTGTAAAAATTGGCAATACTGGAAGGAATTAGTATCATAGAAAATGTTATAGTCAGGGGAGTTTTGGACTAGTTACTCAGAGAGATAAGGACAAGGAGCCTCACCGAAAGACAAATTCATCCCAGTTGCACAATACTTCTGCTGCTGCGAACTGAGAGTAATTTTCAGTGGGCAGTACCTGAAACATGAAGTACATCTGGTTTACCCTGGTGTAACATGAGACTGAACTTTGAATTTTTACGAACACAGAGAAACAGCTGCAGAAGTTAAAACTCACAATAATCCCCCTCAGTAAAGTATTTGGCCCAAGAAGGAGTATATAAACTCACAGGCTCTGTGCATCATTTCTCATATATGCTATTCAGGTCTGTTGCTTCTCAACACACACGATACAATAGCACATTCAGCCGCATATGTAACATTAGATTTAACAAAAGGATAAAACTTGCAAGTACTTCAGACATTTACGTCAATCCCACCTGACCTAGCAGGTGGCCCTTCAAAGCACCTGCAGTTTATTTGTCATCAAGATAACCTAGGAGGTCCAAAATGACAAATCAGGGTAGCATCGTAGCATAGAATCACATCGGAAAGAAAAATAGACCTCATCCATGAAAAAGTACTTCACTGCCAGTCGTAATGTTCACGGTCACAGTCGTACTTCTTGTGCTGTCAGTGAGCTCTGCAAAACAGGTTCCAGGCTGTCAGAGGCTGGGAGGAGACAGCCCCCGCAGCAAGAGCTAATAGGATAACCTTCACTGAAGCTATGAATAAGCTGAGAGGATGATACAAACTGTTGAAAGTACCCTCCTTAGTGTTATGATATTAACTACTGCCAGTAACGCAGTTGCTTCTTGGCTCAACAAAAAAGTACATTTTCTAAATGGGAGACTGGGCCTCGAAGAGCAGAAAATGTGCCTGATTTCATTTTGAAAGAACTTGATTTGTAGCCTGCATCATGCTTTAAGATCCTACATGATGAAAGCTGTTATTATACTTTCTGGGTCCAATGCTGGCAATCCTTAATTACACTGAGCGACACTTCATTACTTGAATAAAACCGTGGGGTTCAGCAGGTCTGTCTGTGTGAAGTACTCTTCAGACTGAGAGTTGCAGTTTGGCTTCAGTGCTAATTGCTTCTCCTATTTCTTCATATAACATGAGAGCTCCTAAATGCTTTTCCAAAGAAGCCAGAGAGAACATTGTGTGTCTGTTGCTTTTTCATCTAAAAGAAATCCATCGCTGCCCTTTACGGTCATTCTCAAAACCTGTATTTAAGCCCTGAGAGTGGCACAGCCATTTTTACTGTTTAACGTATTTTGGGCTGCTTTCAGTTTTGTCTAAGTTAATATCTTGCAGTAGTTGGTTTGTTCTGGCCTCTCCTTCCATGGTACATACTGTGCAGGAGAGCCAATCACTGAGTCTTTTACTGAATACTTGGTTCAAGGAATTGGATTTTTAGGTGTTGAAAAAAATCAAAAGAGCAGCTCCAGAGGGCAAATTGACTAGGTCAGAGCTCTGAGAAGTGTTACATAGACCCCCTGACACAAAAACAGTTTTAGGCAGTTGGGAACAGGCTCAATTTGGGCAATTGAGTTTGACATGGCTGTGACTGAGCATGATTGAAATCCACTTCAGATCTAGCCCCTAGAACAAGGAGATAAGTCAAATCTACCACTTGAAAATGATTTCTTTCATGTCTTTTATCGGCAATACCGTGAACTTCCAGTTAATGGTGTAGCAGCTGCAAAATGTCCAGGTCACAGCTACAGTTTGGGCCAACAAGCAGAAGTTTAATTTGTTACCTGGACACTTTTAAGACTCAGCTGGAGAGGGTGCTGGGCCATCTCGTCTAGACCGTGCTCTTGCCTAGAAAGGTTGGACCAGATGATCCTTGAGGTCCCTTCCAACCTGGTATTCTATGGTTCTATGATTTACCCAAACCACCTGAGCCTCTGAGATGTTGTTCCCTTTGTCAGCATATTCCTGCCACCAGACATTCTCTTAAAGCCTGCAGCGAGGACTGTCGCTTCTGGAGCTGGTTACTAGCGCAAGGGTAGCTGTGCTACATGAGAGTTCAGGATGTGAAATGAGACAAATTGCGTTCAGCTAGCACAGCGAGTTTCAGCAGGGCTGCAAAGGGACGTTTTTCAAGGCACCCAAAAGGAGTTGGGTATCACACTCCTGTTGAAAGACCACAAGTATTTAAGTAATGAACTCCTCCTTTGCACTTTGGAGGAGCAGAAAGGAACACTAAACAAATGGTGTTTGAATGAACACCAGCCTGCTTTCAAAGTCATTGATGAGAGCTCTCAATCCTGGCCAGTCGTTTGAAAATATTCACAGCCTTTAAAGTCTCATCTTTATAGTCAGAGAGAAAAAGCCCACGCCGCTAGCTTTACTCAAAGGGCATTCCTGACGGACAGTTATCCAGATGCGTTCCAGCTCTGTGTGAAATTGTCTCCTGCAAGACTCACTAAAATGTTTCTGCAGTCATGAGACCAGGCTGCAGGAACTTAATCCTTGTCATCACCTTTGTGACTCACCTTGCAGTTTCAATTGGACAAATTATTCCTCACATCTCCTCTTCAGAAAAATAAACCGCTGTGTTGAGTTGTTAGCGCAGAATGGCTGCCGCGTTCCAGCCTGGGCAGATGGATTACAGCAGTGAGTCATCAAATTGAATGTACAGGCACGATAGCTAAGATTTACAAAGAAGCCTAAGCCTTATTTATTTCACTGGAGGTAAATATCTAAACCATTTACATTCTGCTGAAACCCCTCCGCAGTGTACCTGTTACCTATGATACTGGTGGCTGGATGTTATATGCTGCAGGAACTTCAGTTTCACAAGATATCACTCATTGAGCAATAATGCTAACTAACTGCCACGTGATTTGCAATGCCAGCATGGTTAGGAACAGGGGAAGAATCATTGTAGACAGAAAATTTTGAATTGGTCTCAAAACAAACAATGACAATGTTCAGACCAAATGTGAATAAATAAAAGTTTCATTCTTTTCATTTTAGTGTCCTTAAAAACTGCTTCCTTGAGGAGTCTGACTCATAAAGCAATCTGGAACAGAGACAACAACTTTTGTTGATGGTGGTAGTGTTTGTTGACAAACCAGAAACTCCAGGAAAAAAAGTAATTACTTTGAACCATATCCACACAAGCTGTCTTATTGTTTTCAACTGAGATATTTGTATAAATAAATAAATTTGTATGAATATTTATACAAATATCTCTGAGTATGTAACCTAAGCAGTGGTAGAGCTGAGATGCAAATTGTCTTTGATGACGAAGACCAGATTATGTCCTATTGTATTTTTAATATCTTCTGTCTTCCCTCTTCAGCACTCATATCAATTATTTATCCAGTTATGGTCACTAAACAGCCTGATGAGCAAGGACCTGAATGCATTCAGTCAAAAGATACTCACGTAATAACCAAAGAATATATGCAGATGAGAAAAGAGAGCAGCTGGCAAAATAAATAAGGAAATGAACTCTCTCAGCGTAAAATAACTGATTTTGGCATCAGAACTGACAATGACAACATGTCAGAGACCAAGAGAAACCTTTATAATACAGGTCCTGCTTTCAGTTAAATTACTTCCTTGTTGAACAGCCTCAGATGGCTTCATATTGCTGAATCTGTTTAGATTTTTTTTCTGAAAATGTGATCCATCTTATCTGGCCCCTCCCGTATCTATTTTAGGACATATTTCATCAGTGATTTCAGATCTGCAAAGCTATTCCAAATATTTCCTGTGGTGTGTCGATAAATAAACAATAAACCCAAACCTACTGCACTCAAAGCCAGACATCCTGGAGGTTCTGACCATGAATTTTCTTCAGATGCCCGATACAGATGGCTCTCTCTCTAACACGTCACATCAAGAGCATCACCTGCTCATAGTGCTCCTTTGTTAAACAAGGTGCCCTCTGAGAGGCACTCTGAGCTACAGACTTTAGCCCTTTACATTAGCCGTCAAGGATTCGGAAGTTACTACTGCATCAGACATACCAAACAGCTCCTGGAAGTGCCTTGTTCACTAGTCACCTCATCGCCAGAGACACCATTTCTCCATATAAAACATGAAAATTATAAAATGGATATAAAATGAATTACCATTGTGAAATCTGAGCAGAATACACCCCTCTCTGCTGCAGCCCTGATGACTAGGTAAGGTCACAGGAGTACAAGTTAGGAATACTTTTTAATTTGTTTTTAACCCAGTAAGTAGGATCCCAAACCCACACAGGCTACCTCTTTAATTGGTAAGAAGCTGGTGTTATTACAGCCACATTTGAGGTTATAACACACATTGACCATAAAACTCAGTAAGATTTCAGTTTATCTAATCCCAAAAGACTCTCTGTGGGAGATGCCAAGTCTTTTTTTTTTTCATTTTTTTTTTTTTTTGGCAGGGAAACTAAGAATTTAATTATATTTCATCAGAGCAAGATCTATCCTTACACTCTGAAGTTACATGGCTTCATTACATCACAGATCTCCTAAATCCTTGTAGCTCACAAACAGCTCCATCATCTCTCTATTTAGTTACAAATTCTCTTCGCTTCCACCAAAAGTCTGTCATGAATTGGATGAAGACCGTCTCACGGAACTGTTTTGCTGTTTTCTATGCCCTCTTTTCAAGCAGCCAGGGTCTCCTCTTCATCTCTTCCAGAACCCTGAGTGAAACAAGATGTTTGAGTTACTTTAACCCTGGTTCAGTGCTTTTACTAGCAGAACAGCCAACTGATTTGGTGTAGAAAGAAGGGCACAATCAGATTCATCACTAACTTCAATATATGCAACCCTGGACCTTGGGGTACACCTTTTCTGAGAAGGATAATGCACAATGTAAAGTGGTATTAGATCTATCACTGCATATATGCAAGGAGGGCAGGTGGATTTATTAAAAAACAAATGACAGCTCACTTGACTGAGCAGGCTCTTATTCTCCTGCAGGCCCTCACACCTGTGATCAGAAAAGCAGTCTTCAAGATCCTTCACATAATATTCTACCCGAGCTGATGGACATACGGTAGATTTAAAGAAAGTAAAAAGAATTGGTCTATTTTATCACTGCGATGCTGAAAGATGTTTTCCTTGTTTGTTGCTGTATGAATAATTAACTGGTTTAATTAACTTTTCATTCTAGGTAAGGAAATGCGATTGAAAGATGATAAGAGCACTGTAAGCCATGAAGCCTGAGAGCCTCCTGCTGATACTGAACTTTGGCAGAAGGATGTGAAGGAAACTACTCACCAGAAGAAAACTGACCCCATTCTGTAATGCTCTGTCGGTGGCGCCATTCGGGGCCTTAACCTCCAGAAAGCAAATCTACCCTCTGTGCTGGAGGATGGCACAGAGCGTCTGCGACAGCAGCAGTTGACAGGAAGCGTGGTAGCCTTATCAGCAGATTAGCTGCTGATCACATTAAAATTAACCTCCTCCCAGACCTTCTCTGTGCCCACATCAGGAACTAACAAGGTAAGATCCCATGCTGCTTGTTTAATACTAAAGAGTTTTTATTTTCCATGTTGCAGTTCTACCTGCCCAAACATATATTTTGAGATTTAAAAAAAATGGAGGGGTGGGTGTGGAAAATTAACACTGAGATGGGATCAGAAGCAAATTCAGAACAACCAAAAAGCCAAGGTCCGTGTTAAGTTGGACAAGATTCTGGGCTAGGTTTGTATGACTTGTTTCCTTTTCCAGTTGACCATCTCTCTCTAAGGCCGTCTTTCCAGATTTGCATCTGCAAGGGGCATCTTGAAGACAATACAAACCAAAGCAGAAAGAACATGCAAAAATGCCTGATACCAAAATTTGGATGAAATTTTCAAACAGTGGATAGAAAGGAGAACAAAGGATTAGGTCTGTTGTAAGAGAAGACTAAGAAAAAGGTGAGACATGGGGGCATGAAGGAGGTGTATGAGGAAGCAGGAAGTTGTTGGCTGTAGTTGAGTGGGACTTGAAAGAAGCAGGCATAACGGGCTAGATCCTCAGCCTGTTTAAGTTGGCATTGCTTCTTTGACTCAACAGAGCAGTACAATTTACACCAGCTGACGATCTGGCCCGATAGCTGCAAGTTTGAGGATAGACCATATTCATCACAAGGCTGTAAACCTTCCCCACCCTAGGAAAACAAGAAGCGTAATCTAGTTCCTGAGCTTGCTCTAGCCAAGTGGAAAAGGTGCCAAACACCTGAATATCCTATATGTGAGGCTCTTTATTTGGGGGAGGGAAAAAAAAAGACAATAAAAACAATTTTACTGCCAAAAAAGTGTCCCTGATGCTTTCCTATAGAGAAACAATGACATCCAGTGGTGAGTTACATTAATCACAGGGGCTTTACATTAACCCTACCTCAAGAAATCATGGCTCATACCTGTTCCAGGGAAGGGATCAGTTGCTGTACCCGTTACCCATGTGCAGTGCTATTCCAGCCCTTGGAGACTTTAAAACTGTCCTTGCTACTTTCTTTTCTGATAAGCCAAGTGCCTCTGCATTTTTCTGTTGGTCCTCAAAGTCTAATAGGTGCTTGATCGTTTCTAAGAGAAACATCTCCAGGTGACAGCAATATTATCTTCATGAGCAACTGAAGGCTTCTCAGCAGGGTAGGCAAAATAGAGTTTGCAGTGCCAGCAGAGAAGATCACTGCCTGGCACTGTCCTCCCCATGCCAGCAGTGACTACCCATGCCCTGCCTCCCCTGGGTCACAGACTGATAAGCAGCTCCAGGCTGGAAGACAGAGGAAAAACATGATTAAGAATATAGCCTCTCATAAACCCCTACTTCTTACCCTTAGAATAATCTGATACTTGCACAAAATTCTCCTCCCCTTCTCCCCTGCCCCCACCCCTGAGGAGGTCAGTACAGATCTGGACCATGATTAACAGTCCCAGGCTGTAGGCATCACAAAACTGCCCGTTTACGCTGCTTTGTTTTGCCCACCACCCCAGCGGACACAGGTGCCCTTTGGTTTGTTGCTTTTATTCTGATTCAGCTTGTTTCCCACTGCTACTTCAGGGACTAACCCCTCAGCCCCAGTCTATTCAGTTCAATTTGTGTCTTCAGCTCCTTTTTGGGTTTGTACTATATACTGTCATCTATGTTTTACATTTAAAAAATTCACATGTAATTGATCATACATTCCCTTCCTATGATTTAAGTGCATCATGAGCATTCTGAGGAGAACAGAAGGGGGACTTAGATAAATTGACAGGTGACACACCCAGCAGCAAGTACTTTATCCAGAAATGTTCTTGGAGTAAACTGTCATGTCACCACTAGTCTGAAGGGTCTGGATGAAGACCCACTCTCCAGAACTGGGAGGATTTCTTTCCTAAGTTTGTCCAGAATCCAGTCTTTCTAAGCTTTATTTGTTTTCTACTCTCTAGGCATCTCACAGATCGACGTACCTACCACCACAAGATACCCTTAAGAGGAGGTGGCGCTGCTATACTTGTTGTATTACTGGGAGGCACAGTGGAAGATGACCAGAATTTTTTGTGTACAAGCTCTTGGGACGAAAACACCAACCTGGTAGACTTTTCAAAGTAAGCTGGATACTGGATTCCTAACAGGATTTTGTCAGGTAGGTACTTTCAAAAATCCCATCAGACACCCAGTGTCGTCGTTAAGTGCCTAAACAGTCCAAAGGCTGCCCCAACTCTTTCCATCAAAGCTACACAAAAACCTGTGGTAGATCAGGTACTGAGGAAAAGCCTGAAGTGCACCACCAGGATTGAAGCCCTGTTGAGTGAACTGCTTTAAAAGCACACAATTAGGACTGATTCTCCACTCTAATTTATTTATAACCTTCACATGCAAGACATACAGAGGAGACAGGAAGGCATATAGAGGAGAGAAAACCTTGCTTAGGGCCACGCAGTAAAGTCTCAAAATCAATGCCGTTTCTGCTAAATCGTGCTGTTTGTACCAATTGCTTGTCTACAGCCTTTGGAGATCAGGACTTCTAAATAGTCTAGTTAAATGGTCCGTGCTAAAATATTTTCCCTGTTTCATTTTTGCTAACTGACCACTTGCTCTCATATTAGGGAGCAATGTTAATTTGAGGAGTGGATTAGTTTTCATGGTATCTTTCTTAAACACCTCACTCACATACTCTCCAACTCTTTCTTCTTCCAAGCTAAACAATTCTCACTTTTGCACTCTATCCTCAGATGTAAACCCCACCCAGCCTTCTAACAATCTCATGACATGCTTTTGGTGGACTTCCAAACCAAAGAGGTTTCCAAACTGAACCTCCAAAACGTTTGAGGTTTCCCCATTTCTGTATAGTACTTTCCAAGAGCACACTCCCATTGATTCTGGAGGCAGCCTTGAATCAAAACTAACCATAATGCAGTCGGGAACAAGTCTGGCTACTTTTTAATGAGGAAATATGCTCTTGGGAAGTATCACGCAGTGATGGGCAAACCTCAAACACATTGGAGGTTCTGCTTGTAAACCTCTTTGATGTCGAAGTCTCACCCAATGGCAAAAAATTGATGATCATGCATGCACGGAAGCATGCCAGCCATGACATGAGAGAGCTATTATCACGGTGGGCAGGCAGCGCAGTCCCCACTACACACCCATGCTGCTGACTGGAGCAGTCCTTAGTTTTAGCAAGAAAAGAACATTTCATTACCAATAATGAAAGAAAAAATAACCCAGAAATATGCAATTCAAGTTAACAACCACCCCTCCCCACCCCATAAACTCCCACTGCAGCCGTAGCTAGTAGAGCCAGTTCTAACGTTGCTCTCAAATCTGCAGCTGCAGAGTGCCCCAGCCAAGCCAGGTTCAGATGATAATGTAGCTTTAACTGCTCATTGTTGCACAGTGACAGAGAAATCAAGCTCTGCTGGGATGCACCACCCTTTTTTTATTAATCTAAACGAAAAGACTTGAACTCTGGAAGAACAGATTTTGCTTTTGGTACATGTCACAGTTCTCCCACTGGGACAAGTCCATCTACAACACAAAGTCATTATAGCCTTAGCTTCAAGGCTGGCTTTTTATTTCAAGCTGCAGAGCCTCATGCTTTCTACATCAAAGACCTGTCTGTTAGGTAGGTGGTAACCAATGCTAGAGAAACAAAGAACTCTCAATCCGAGGTAGAGGGAGAAAACAAAGCAAGGCACCAGGCGCTCTGTGGGTGTGTGCCTGCCAATCTGCCTGCCTCTTCTCAAAGAAGTCCTGCATGTGAGGACAGAGGTGATTTTCAGTCACACAGAGAACTTGTTCATTGTGCCGATAAGAGTTACGGAACAGAGAGCCTTTTTGTGCTACAAAAAATATTAAACTTCCCGACTTACTTACTCTTCTCTAAGTCATTTATTTGTTTGTTACACTAGACAACTCCACAGGACACCAGGCTCTGCTGATTGGTTTCCCCCAGGCTACTCATCCCCTTTCTTTACATCCCTGTCCCCAAACAGGTATAAGTAATACACCCAACTACGAGAGGTTCAGTGCATCATCAAAGCGCTGTTAAAGGCTTTTAAGTAAACAGAAAATTACCTCTTGCTTCTCACAAAGTCCAAGAAAACAAGGCATTGCTGTTTCATAGTTACAGGCTCTGCACTGTGCAATACTATAGCAACTGCATTAGAAGAGAGTCGTGACAGGTCAAAATAGGGTCATGTACCTGCAGCCTCCGGAAGGGAGGGGAGATAGATAGTCTGAAACCTGTTAGAACGATTCCGAGCAAGTGTGAGCAACTGCTATTATTGTGATGTCCAACTGAGTAATATCTTATTTCTAATTTTAACATTCAAGAGGAACTTTTTGTTTGGCCTGGCTTGGCCGAAGAGCCATTGGCAGTTGCCTATGGCTCAAATGCTAATATGTCAGGAATTCAGGTTGGCATCCTGCGTCTCGGCGCACCGATGAGGATGTGTTGTTTCTCAGTGAACTCTCACTTCCCGTCTGCTTCGCTGTCGGCCTGTATGAAAGCCACCGAACAGGAGACTTGCAGGTCATGTGGCTCAGTTCCCGTGCACTGTAGGCTCTTGAAAACTTTTGGTTGTATATATCTGTGGCTCCTACTCAGGTGAAACAGAGGTCACAACCAAGCAGAAAACTTCTCAAGTATTAGCATTTTTTTTTTCATCTGATACCCTCTGTAATATGGAAAGCTGCACAAATAGGCTGGAGAGAATAAGAAGTGAACCAAAGTGAACCTTTCACTGTAAGGTCTGAAAAGATTCCATTAACTTTTTATTATCAATAATATGTAACTTTTGATTGTCTTTTCATCTCTGATATCTAGCCAGAGCGGGTGCAGTGCCAAAACAGAAGAAACACTGTGCTCACATTTGTAATTGTACATTAGTTTTGCTTTGGTTAACTAAATACAATAACCTTAGCTCAGTATCAGCAGTAGCCCTGAGGGTATAGCTCTTAGTTGCCTAAGACTGGAAGGACTGATGAGGAGAGGAGGTTATACCCTGTGTTTCAGACTTTTGAGTAAATAGGAAGCTTTCCAGAAGCAGCCACCCCTTATCTGCCCCGATTAAAAAGTTCACAGCACTTCTGCATGAGAACTCAGATAAGCCTCGCTAAACTTGACCCAGCCTTTTGATCAACTGAAGTTCAGACAGGATAACCCCAAAGTACATTAGTGAGATGAGACTGAATTAGCCCTGAAATCAGAGATGCAAAAGACTGACCTCATTTTTCCTTTCTTAGCCCTTCTTCCTATTCCTGCCCAAAGTTACTCAAGCTGTTTAGTCTGGTATTTCCTAGTACTTTCATGTATTTACTTTAAATAAAATGAAAGGATGGGGTAGCCATTATGAGTCTTAAGAGGTTCCACAGTCCTCTCTTGCTAGTCAACCTAAAATTTTCTTTCCTCTCACCCTTCAGGTCCCATCTCACGTGTTGCATTGTGTGGTTCTTCTTCCCACTTAGGGCTTTCATATATTTGAACTCCTTCACCCTTCCTTGTGCCATCACTTAGTCAAACTCTCAATACTTGCTTTCTTTTAATTATTTCCCTCATTTTTTTTTGTCTCTCTCACCTTATTATTTTCATGGCTACTTAATGCCCACCAACTCACTCATATCTTCCATCCAACTGGGACACACACAACTGAACACAATATCCCAAATCCCTTGATGCCAGTGCCATCTCAGCAAAAAGCATAATTATCTATTTAATATCTGATTTGCTGTCTCCCTATAACTCACAGGTCATGTTCAATAATACAGCTTCCCAAATCTCTCTCTGAGTAAGTACTTGCAGTTTCCTTTAGACATATTAGCTACATTTTTCTAAACTGAATCATGTTTGTTTTCTTCTTATTATGGTACTAATCTCCTGAGGCTTCTTTTGTACAAGTGGATGGAAAGAGTTTTTTCCCCTTATTATTGCACAAGAGGGTTTTTTGTCTTTGGATGTGTCATAATAAAATGGTTTTGGTAGCAGCAAACCTAATTCCTGTTGTTATTAAACCATAACACACTTCAGGACAACTTAGTCATTGTGGAATAACACTGTCTTGCGAGCATGTTGTGGTTTAACCCCAGCCGGCAACTAAGCCCCACCCAGCCGCTCGCTCACTCCCCCCCAGTGGGATGGGGGAGAGAATCGGAAGGGTAAAAGTGAGAAAACTCGTGGGCTGAGGTAAAGACAGTTTATAGGTAAAGCAAAGGCTGCACACGCAAGCAAAGCAAAACAAGGAATTCCTTCCCTACTTCCCATGGGCAGGCAGGTGCTCAGCCATCCCCAGGAAAGCAGGGCTCCATCACGTGTAACGGTTACTTGGGAAGACAAACGCCATTGCTTTGAACGTCCTCCCCTTCCTTCTTCTTCCCCCAGCTTTCTATGCTGAGCATGACGTCATACGGTGTGGGATATCCCTTTGGTCAGCTGGGGTCAGCTGTCCCAGCTGTGTCTCCTCCCAGCTTCTTGTGCACCCCCAGCCCACTCGCTGGTGGGGTGGGGTGAGAAGCAGAAAATGCCTTGACTGTGTGTAAGCACTGCTCAGCAGTAACAAAACCATCCCTGTGTTATCAATCATCAACACTGTTTCCAGCACAAATGCAAAACATAGCCTCACCCTAGCTACTCTGAAGAAAACTAACTCTACCCCAGCCAAAACCAGCACAGAGCAGCACCACGTATACCTAGCCAGAAGTGCTGAAGTAAGAGGAAGTGGGCTAGAGACAGACAACGAGGAAGGATCTACAGGCTGAGTCAGAAATTAAATTCAGCTGCTCTTAACTTTAAAAGAAAAAAAACAAAAAAGCACTGATCACTAACAGCTAAATTTTTATGTTACTCAAAAGATTTTGCAGTGACCCCCTTTTGTATAATTGAAGGACAGCAAAAGCATGGTAGGAAAAACTTGATTCTTAATTGTATAGATATATTTGATGAAAAAAATATAATCCAAACTTTGTCTCAGCTGAGGGGCAGTGTATGTTCTACAGCAACCGTTGGGGCACTTGGTCTATAGCGAGGCTGCTCTCCTCTTGACTTATGTATAGTCAGTGTATTTTATATGTAAAGATGGGCTTTGAAGGATTTACAGCCAGTCATGGACCATTTTGGAAAGGTATTATTTTCTTCACATTCAAAGCTGGCTTTTCTTCCCGGCCACTCAGTCCTTCTGCTATTTCAAATGACTGCTTGCCAAATCAGAGCTGGTAGTCATGGGAATTGTGCAGTTCTCTTTGGGAGAGTAGGGCAGCTGCTGTGCATGCAGCCAGCCTCAGGTTGTCCCAGGCCCCACGATTTACTGGGAATTATAATTTTGTCTATCATCTGAAGACATGTATATATATGTGTGTGTGTGTGTGTGTGTGTGTGTGTGTGTATCTGTGTGTGTATATATATCAATAGGTTAGCTTTGACCACCTTCTTGTAACGCTGCTAGGTTCCTGTAGTGGCTGGTCTACTGTGCATCTCCATCTAGACTTGTCAAACAACCTTCTTAGACCTAGGCAGTCTGAATTTCAGGTTTGGTTAGAGTGTAAACCAGTCAGCCAGAAGACCAAATTGACAGCCTGGCAGTACAGAAGAGAGAGCTCTCCACAATGTATTTTCAGGACTGGAAGGTTATGCTGCTTGAGTTTGTTGCAAACCCAGTACCATCTGCCGAAGCTGAAAGATAAGATATGGCAGAATGAAAATTCACACGTGAAAAAGCATTTTGGTGGTGAGTTAGCCCAGAGGCATTACATCCCTTTCATTCAAGAGCCCTGGTCAGATCACACAACTCAACTGAAGATGCTGGCAATGTACCACTTTATACCACTTGATACCTATGAATTTATACGATCTTGTGGCAGCTGGATGTATTTATGCACCAGCTGGATGTATTTATGCACAGGACCTAGTTTAAAGAGGCTTATTTTGGGAGGTACCTTTCAGAAAAATACCCTTGAAGGTTAGATCACTTTAAAAGAATAATAACCGTGTCACAGGAGATGGTATGCATGTAGGCTTTGCCATTCACCCAAGAGGACATCACACTTCAGAGTCATTCTGCTTCCTTGCACGGCACTTTGGGAATGCTCCACCATGCATACTGCTCTGGGCAGAGTCCCTTGGGAGGCAGTTGGAGAGGAGGGGAGCTGGCAGAGCGAGTGAGGGGGAGCTCACAGGTACGCTGACACCAGCACTGCCTGCTACCACTGCCAGCTGGCAAAATCTAGGCTAGTCCCCACAACCTGGGCAGCTGAGAGGTGCGGGAGTGACAGTGAAGGGGGAGCAGGGGAGAGAAGCAAGTAGAAGTAAGAGTGGGAGGAATTAACTGGTCCCAGAGAAGTGAAGTGGATCAGGAGCAAACACTTAAGTCAACAAACAGAGGGAGGAAACAAAGAAGAGAGAGAGAAAAATCCTCACTTAACAGTTTATAGCAACAAGTCCTAGGAGAACTCTCTGAGTTTGCATCCCTTGGAAACGAAGCCATCAATAATGCAATCCTGGAAAAGCGTCCCCACTCCAAGTCTTGAACAGTATGGATCCAGGAAATATTAAATCCATCTGCTGTGGAGAAAATGTTTTATCAACAACAAAAAACCCATTTGATTTATTCTCTAGACACTGGGCCCAGACTCAGTCACCAAGCTGTGCTATCTAATGTGGTTAGACAACTTCTAGGGAACTAACCTCTTGTTGCCATTACTCACAGTATTTGCTTTTCTCCTATTGCCTTACTCATCTGATTCCTCCCTTCTTATTATGACTCTGGTTGAGTTGATAGGTCATAATTTATACTACAGGCTAAGGTTTTCATGCCTTTGTCAGTAACTTGAGCCAGGGAAGTGAGTTATTCTTGCCTTTGCCTTGTTTCTCCGTCTCATTCCTTCTCTGTCTGGGAGTTTACCTAGACCTAGAACATACAAACTCTGTAGTACTACCCATCAGGAGAGAGGCCCATTAGCTTCCCCTCCGGTTTTAGTTACAGTGTGTGTCTGTGAGTGTCTTTGGATGAGTTTTTTGCTCAATACCAGGTACTTAATAGAAGCCTACAGTGATAGAGCACCATTAATCCCAAAGTGCTTTCCAAACCATAGATTTATCCACCTGAGTTATCCTAACTAACATTAAAACCGAGGCATCACTGGAGAAGAGCAGGCACACAGTAGACACTTTCCCTGCAAAGTTGAGGTGTAGTGGGCTTTTTTTCCTCAGGCATCGTGTCCAGCCCAGCTCCAGACACTTCAAGAAACATCTCACCTACCTTTGATGCTAGTTCCAGGTCAGTTAACTAGCTCCTTCCATGTGGATGAAAGCCAGAGCATGGTTTACACTCGTTTTATATACCATAGCCCACTCATGTTACGCAGCAGACACAGACTAAAACTACTCAAGTCCTGACAGGGAACCTAATTGCTTTCTCTCAATGATCACAGGTACCCAGTGCTACAGAATGGTTCTTCTCCATCTTTCTGGGCAAGGACTCACAGAGCAGCTACGTTTGCTGGGAGTGAAAGGCCCATGAGACCCCCTCACGTTGTGCAGCACGACCCACCCAGACACAGGGATGGGGCTCCACTCCAGGCTGCAGCTGCACTAAGGTTCCTCAGAGTGTAAAATGCTCCTCTGTAAACACCAATAACTTAAGCTAATTCTACTGCGATAACAAAATCAAGAATGAGTGGAGACAGGATCCTACGCTGGCAAAAATGGCTGCCCTCCTAATATGTGCTCTCACATCCATACCAAAATGCTGGGTACCAAATTGCATGAAGATGTCCAGATCACTTACTGGGAGACAAAAGGCAAAGGATTCAATGGGGCAAAAATACCCCTCCCCTCCCATCCCATCTCAAAAGAACCTTGCATTCTTCATCTTCAAAAAAGAGCTTCCCCAGATAGAGAAGGGAGGCCCTACCTCAGCTGAGCATTTTCTTGTTAGAATTTAGGACGTTCTCTGCATCTTCCACCATCAAGAGTTCAGCATGGTCATTACCTGCGGCAGTGTAAGTCAGATCTGGCTGGTTCTTGCCTAGGTGACATCAAAAGAAAAATGTAAGGATTCAGTTGGGTAACAGTAAGGTACAATCAGGTGGGCACTTGAGACACTTTAAATTTCTTCCCAGGAGGGGTTAAAAAGTTGAGCTCACCTGCCAGTTTTTTCAATAACCAAAGTCTTAAACAAAAAAAGCCAAAACACCCTCCCCCTCCAGCAGAGAAAAACATACGACAGAACTTGAGTTAGCCCCAGCAATATGGACAAATGCAGAGCTGGCCCGTTAAAATACACTTTACCTGCTTCAAAAATGCCCTCGTGGTCTTCTGAGTGGGAGCAGCGATTCCTAATGTGCTGTTTGACAGCTGCCATGGCCTTGCCAAGGGTGGTTCCTTCTCGGTGGTGAGTGATTATTGTATCTGCAGTCAGCTAGACACTGCAGTGTGGAAACCTGGGAGATGAAAGGCACCATATAAATATACAATATTATTACTGCTATTACTATTATTTCACTGGCCTTTTGCCTTGCTTTCTGGTTGAGCAAGAGAATATGAGTATTCCTGAATGTCCCCAACCCTGCGTTTAGTCAAGCCTCGTCTTTAGCACTGTAGACCTTCAGATATAATTTTTTCCCATCAGCTCAGTTCACAGAGCCACAGACCATGTTTCTTTACTTGGTATTAACTTCAAAGTATTTTTCCTTTTAAAATACAAGTCAATGTTATTTGTTAAATGACTGTTTTGAACTTGGATCCAATATTTTTAGTAAAAAAAAAAAAAAGGGAAAAAAGTTTTGTTTTGTTTTTTAACTGGAAGGAATCCAAACTATCCACGGCTTTTATAACCCAACTTCCTTATGAGTCAGGACATTTATTGCCAGAAAAATATTATTTTAACTTTATTAGTGCAATATAGTAGTGACATCTAGTGGCTTTCATCAGCGTCATGATGAGCGAGGGAGAGGCGCGACTGGCAGGACTTGTGGGAACGGATCCAGTTCGGGCTTTTATTATGCCATTGTTGAGAGTCAGTGGAATGAGCTCTTCTAAGATGTCTATAGAGTTTACTAAAATTATAAAATTCTACTAATATAATGAAAAGAAACTCTAAGTTAGGAAATTCTAATGGTATAACACCCATGTGTGATTTCTTCAGCTCATGTTTATAACAAGAAAGGTAAAAATCATGACTTCCTTGATCCGAGCTAAAATATCTCATTGTTCGCACTAGGGAACTCCTTCACCATGAACTAGAGAAACAATGTTCTCAAATTTCTAAGTCAATGTTCATCCCAGGGAATTTACAGACCATGTAGCCTAAATGCCACAGGCACAGCCCGGCTCCTTTTGAAAGAAGCAGGAGTTGTGCCACAGTTTTCCATAAAGAAAGATCATGTCTTAACCATTATTTTTTTTTCAGAGCTGAAGCTCCTCCTCAGGCCTTCAGCCAGGACACATTTTCCTACCGACTTACTTTTACACTCAGGAATACCAAAAAAGGGCAGGATTGGCCTTTTAGTAAGAGGATTGAGGCCGTGCCCTCACCAAACTGGCAGAGGCAGGGAACGCTCACAGGGCTCCTGAAGTAAAACTGACACCAGAGGTTGGTAGAAATAGAACACTTCTAGTGCTGGCATGAAAGCTTATCATCAGCTTTGTAGCTTAAAATATTTTTTTTTGTTAATTATTGGATAGCATTAATATTACAGCCAACTTACGGGTTCCCTTTCTTCCTCTCAGTGAGCTTGCCTGCAAAATTTAGTTGGGCACAAAAATTGCCAGATGTTCTTTGAAGACAAAGTAGATTATGCTTGTCTGACAATGCTCAGCTGGCTTTGGAGCTTCAGGCTATTAAACATCACTGTGATTTCAAATTCTACCATAGATCCTATACTTCTTTCTGTCCCTTCAGCTCAAAAAGTTCATTACTTGGTCAAACTTTCCATGTAAAAGGCCCATTTAACAAAAAGGCTATAACTGAGAAAAAGCTATTAATAATTGTTTTATTTAGTCATGGACGCTAGGTACATACAGAAAAGGAGATGAAATATTGGAAAACTTATTTTGTATAAGCATATTACCCTGTGCTGGCTGGCTGCAGCTTAGATAAATGGCAGGATTGTCCTATAACGGACAGAGACCTTGCACGAGCTTTGCCGAGGAAGCCTGCGCTATGCAACTGTTGGGTTACGGCTCTGCAGGTGTGTGCCTGGGCGCGTGCCTGTGTATGTGTGTGCATGTGTTTTATTATGAAAGGATTTACTTTTCCATGTGCAGCAGCAACAGCACCCCAGAGGAAGTCATAGCTGGGAAGTATCTAATATAATATTTGCACTGCGTCTGCAGTTCGTGTCAGCGTGCCAACGTTGTTGCTCCGCTCTCCCTCCTCGGGATTATTAGGGGGTTTGTAACATTAAATATAATGACTGGCTTTGAAGTTTAGACTTAAGAACTGAGACGGTTTTTCCATGTTGGCAGTTAAGTTGCAGCCTTCTTCCGTGGATGGCAGGCCAAGGAAACAAACGGTCAGCTCCACGTCTGCCTGAAGCACCTCCACAGAGTCAACCTACTGCTTCCACCCCGCATGAAGCTTCCACCCAGCCTTCGCTTGCAGCTTGGCCCCCGCTCCCCTGTGCTCCTGCAGCCAGGGTCAGGTCAGGCCTGGGGGTGTCCTCCAATGCTCCTCGCCAAAGCCCCCCTGGGGCGATGCAGCCCCAGCCCCAGGGCCACGGCCGATGCTGTCTCCAGGACCCGGACCGCTGCTGCCTGCACGGCAGCATTCCCCACATGCTGGAAAGTGGTGAGTCAGAGCAGCGGCTTGAGGGAAACTTCAAATACTCCAACAGGTCTGGCAGAAATATTTATACACCTGCATCTTCAAATATGCTTTACTTTCTCACTTTATAAATACATGGGATCCAGTTGAACACTTGGCCTAGCAGAGCCAAGCATGCCCCTTTTTATTTGATGAACCAGCTGTTTTTCTGGCCTGTTCATATAAACATATTTGTGTGTGTTGATTTTGCAGTTCATTGGGAAAAAGAAACCAATGACAGGTCATATGTGCATTTTTGTTATGTATATGACTACCACAGAGAAAATTCTCTTCAGTCCATTTACTTGTTTGCTTTGCATGAAGGGAAGCAGCACATAAAACACTCCGAGAAGGCATAGGAGGTGTACTGCTAATGCTTTTTTAACCAAACACATGCAAAATCAGTTCATACAGGTGAGATGTTGCAGCGGGTCTGTTTACAGATCACCATGGGCTGCAATATCATGAGTCCACGCGCAGGACAACTGGTGTAGCCTGGCCAGCGAGCTCCTGCTCACATAGTCATTCCTTTGGTTTTGGCTTCCACGCGCCTGTTTCCATGTGTGCACTGGCAGTGGCACTCACGATTCAGACCGGGATCTTCAAAGGATCAGAGATAGCCCCTTGAGGCCCTAAAATGCCACACCAGCTGGGCGGTTTGTACCTTGCTTCAATTATCTCCTTCCACACAGGCAGATGAGTCAAAAACCTGCCCCGCTTCTCTCCGGCATTGCACGTAGGTGGACAACAGACGCAGGCTTGTGCTCCTCCCTGCGTGGCGGCTTGTCAGGAGCTAATGCTACATGACAATCTCAACCAGCTCGTAAAATTATAACGGGATGTCAAGGAATTTATTGCCAAGTCTGAAAAAGAAAAACATTTCAATATCCTATTATGGCCTCTCCCCAGCCCTATAACCTGCTGAGAACTAGGCTTTAAAATGCTGTACTAGCCAATCCCTCTGAACTTTGACTTCTATTTGGAGGCATTGTTTTTTATTCAGCTATAAATAAGCTGAATTATGGGCTTTTTCAAGGGGGATGTGCATCTGGAACATTACATGGAAAACCTCAGGTTAATGCTCTGACAGTTTGTCTAGGCAGTAAAAGGTAATTGCATGCAACACCACAAAAGTTGTGCAATCCCCAACATAAGGAACTTTGCTTCATGCAAATCACTGGAATTAGACAAGGGATAGGATATACTCCCTGGAGGTGCCAGATTTCATCCTGCCAGTTTTATTTTTTATACTTACCTTAAGAATATATTTATAATTTAATATTTTGCTCTATTTCTGGTTGTCTTTGGGGCCAAACTATAAAATGGTCCATCCTGGTAAACAGTCACATTTCACCAGCTGCTTGAAATAGTTACAGTATATTTGCACAGCTATCTGCCCCTTCCATTTCCTCAGCAATATCACTGAGCTCCTCATTTCATGCAGCAAATGAAATTTTCAAGATCTTATTTTTCTGTGTGATTTTTATTATGTGATTTCACAGCCAAGCCAAAAGGGAGAAGAGAAGTTAACAGAGAAAGCCCATTTCCCCAAAGAAAGGCTTGTATTCTTGATAATATCAGATGTAACATCAGCAATGGATGTGCATAAGCCAACATGATACAGCAGTGGAGCAGGACTAGCCAAAAAGATATCAGTAAGCTATGAAGTTTTATTTCATTTTGAAGAAAAAATTAATATTATCTGCTTCCTTTGGAATTTTACACAACTTCCCGTTTCCCTATGAAATTTTGAAAGCAGCTTTATTTGAAAGCTCGCAAGGGGGTGTGCTGCAGGGACAGGACACTCACATGCTCTTTAGAAGTGAGGGAATGGCTTCACTGGGGAGAGGGGAGATGTGCCTGCTCTGCCTAAATGCTAGCTATTCTCTTCAAGTGCAATAAGAAAATAGGGACCCCTTCCACTGTCTTTGTCAGCGAGACAACCCCAGTTGGACTGGCCCCAAAAATAAGTGAGGAGAACAACCTACTTAATCGACAGCTAAGCCAGGTGGCTGAATATATGGGAGAGGAATCATTTCCAAGTTGCGTGCCAAGCTCATGTTCTCTGCGGTGGGGCCCCGTTTTGTGCTGGAGAAGGGTTAGGACTCCGAATCGCAGTGTCATGGGATGCTTTGGGCAGAGAATCGACTGCTGTTGGCTGGAGGTGCTGAGAGACAGTGCTGATCTTGCTGTAGCTCTGAAAATAGATCTGCACCTGCTATTAGCGTCAGCTTTGCCATCACAATCCTGTCCAAGGGTGTAAATAACTTAAGGAATAGGAGAGATTTTGAAAATAGACTCCACTCTTCCTCCCTATCAAGGAAACAACCCAGACAAGTACTCCAAATCTTTCTGACCACTCAAAAGTCAAGACAGAGCATTACAAGTGCTAGAAAGAAGGAAGCCTAAAACAAACCCATACACAATTAACAACCGTGCAATGAAAGCATGCAGCAAACTAACCTAGATTGAAAATACGGTCAAAGATCCAGGTATAAATTGACTTGAACATACCTGAAGAACTACCAGGGCAATTAAAAGAACTTGCATGTGCCAGCTTCTCTGCTGCTTTTCTTACTCTCTCTTTGCCTTGCACGTGGGTTCCAGCCTTGCCAAAGCGCTGTCTGTCTCTGTCTTCTGTTTGGTACCTGCTGCCCCTGCTGCCCAGGATCACAGTTGCAGTTGAATGTGGGTTTTATTCTGTGAGAAGGTAATAGAAGATATCATAAGTAAAAATTTCAAAAACAAGTAATCATTTTAAACATTTTTATTCTGGGGTATGGCTTGGGCTGCACGAAATTCAATACCTGAGTTGCAAAGTTCGACAATGTCTCTAAATTAATCTTCAACCACTGTGATTTCCAAAATCATATGACATTTTTCAAAATCTTTGCCTCTGAGTTTAAAACAAGGACAAAAAAAAAGCCCCATCTACTCCAGGAGGCAGGGAATCTTTATCCCCAGGCAAAGTTGGAGGGTATACGTTTGGAAGAGGTTCTTTTTGAAGGTGCTCACAGACTATTTACAAGCAGTAGTTCTGGGATGCTGCTAAGACAGAGCTAGGTAATGAACAGGTATACACATAAGTAATAAAAACTGATTATACAGGGAATATAAATCCAAAGAGAGCAATAGCAACTCAGCTCTATACGTCTGCTAGTTTTACCCACCTGTGGGCTTGAGGTCACTGCCCCACATGCTTTAAATCAGTAGTTTTCATATTGTATGCACAAGTAACATTTCAGTTCAAACTGGTTCCCACCTAGTGCCCAAGTTTTCCTGGTTGACAAGCCACTTCGCTTACTCCACACTCAGCCAAAGCAGAGCAGGCACCAGCCAGTATGTGACTGGGACAAGCAGAGGGTCTCAGCTGAGAAGAGTTCTGATGCTGTCAGCCCATACACCACCACATACACGTCCTAATCAATGTCATCCGGCTCCCGCTGGGGATTTTAGTATTGGGAATCGGGCTGGATTTGTGCTGGACTCTCCTCAAAGATGGAGAATTAAAGCCACTGGTTTGGCAAAGGTGACCTTCAACTCTCTCAGAATAAACTAAAATAAAACTTGCCTGAGGGTTGTGTCCCCGTTTACCTTGAACTCTGATGGCCCTGTGTTCACATGAATGCTGATGCTCTTCTCACACTGCACCGCAGCACTGGCTGAGCAAAAAGGACACATATCCAGTCCGTGAAGTTCCTGCACAAAAAAATATTGATTTTCCTTAAAAAGGAGTATCATCTGGATGGCTGTTCTATCGCTGCAGTAACTGAGAAGGAGCATGGCCCAGCATATTTGGATTGTGTCACATGGGACAAGTTAAAAGCTCAGCAATGGGCTCAGGAATTGCCAAAATGTCATAGAGGTAGTGGAAGAAGCGAAAGTCTCGCCAGCTCTCACATGAATGTGTGTTGGCTCTAGCATTCACGCTGGAAGTCTTTATGTGGCAACTTGAATTTCCTCATTTCACTCCTCTTGTTTCAGTTATCCGGTCATGGAGTGAAAAAGCAAAACAAAACACAAGCACCCAACGTACATGATTAATCACTCGCTCTGCATAACTCCCGGTAAATAGCCAAAGGCTAGTCACGGCAAATAATTCACCAACACTCTGCAAGCTGAAATACATTTGTATGGGGTGTTCAGCCAGTTCTGACTAGCAGACTCTTAGAAATAGGTATTTGCAGGAAACTCATCAACAGAAGAAAAATATGGTATTTATTACTGGCATCTTTGCCAGTTCTATTATTTGCCTAATATGGCAAAACATGGGAAGGATGAAGCAGAAGGTGCAAACAAACCACAATACGCTCACCAGAAAACCAGCTGGGTACGAGGGTCCCGTACCACCTGGAAGGACACTTGAGTTTATTGCCATGTGGGATTTGGACCTCTCAGCAACCACAAGTGGGGCACAATTTTCAAAAGCTTTGCTAAATTCAGCCCCATATACGGCTCAGATTTTCAATAGCATGTGATACCAAACGTACAGAGCCCTTTTGAAAATCCAGCCATCCAACTTGGTCCCTAAATGAGGGCTGAACTCTGTTGAAAGCAACCATTCAAAGCTAATAACCTGGCTTCAGGCTTGCTATTGTCTCACAGTGGTCATCAGATGCAGGAGAAAAATGAAACCTCTAGGGCGAAAGATCTTATCCAAGATCATCAGCAGAAACGTGTTGCTCTGCAACCTTGTTTTCTAAATGGCCTCCTCCCAGCCCGCCCCAAGTGGCACACGGCGTGAAACACAGATGGATCAGCACCAGCACATCTACAGCTGTAAATAGATCATATATAATGGTGTTTCATTTTGTATTCCCAGCTTGCCAACAGATATTAGGCCATGTGTCTGGTCGTGAGAGAGAGAACTTAAGCCCTGGAATAACAGCCACAAAATTTCCCTTTGTATATGGCTGTGGAATAAGGGCCCCTAGGCAAGATCAAGGCCCTGTTGTGGCCGAGTGAAATGATTCATGTAAAGTCATGAACGAGCAGAGGAGTACCTGAACTGAAGCAGAGCCCCCATCTCCGAGCGAGGGACGGCGACCCACCGCCCATGCTCATGCTCGCTGCTCAGAGACTCGACCCCAGCTCTTCCTCACGGCTGGGATACTTACCCCAACACTTTGATCGCCATCTGAAACGGTGTCATGGTAGAGTTTGTACCAAGGAAATAATCTGACAAAGCCAGACTTACTAAAAGGCTTTCACCTGTAGAAAGCTACTAAAGCACATGGAGAACCCAAAACCACTATTACTGACACAGGTACACTTCAGATTAACAGCAACCAAATAAGAAAAAAAAGACACAGGAAAGAGAAAAGTAGAAGGAAGCTCTGCTCTAAGTCTGCTCTGCTGCTGCTCTGAGGCCTTGTTACCCAAGAAATTTTGCTGCTCTGAGGTCAGTTACCAAACGCAATATCTATGTTTGCTTTCCCTCTTGCCTCCATACAAAATAACTATGCACTCCAAAAGAGCCACAGCAAAACAAACACACAAACAACCAGCACAGGCAGGTCTTTGTTGTACTTGTTTGATGGTATCGCTTGTCATTGCAACAAAATGTCACTGAGCAATTTATGGCATTTTGTCCAGCCCTTTACATCCTGAGGTTGTGTTAAACAGGGCCCCATCATATCGAAAACACAACATTTCTAGTGCAAAATGCCTGCAGGCTTAATATATTCCCCAAGGATTATGCAAAGATAAAAATATGTAAATGTTCAGAAGGGGCAGTACAGAAGAGACAAATACAGTACAAGCAAGAAACCAGTTCATATATGCAGACTCAGAACTGCAAATATCCATGTTTAGGGACTGCATGCATCCCCACAAATGCACCAAGAGGAACACTCAAGAGGGCATCTAATCTATTTTCTTGCCCAGTAACAGGACCAAGAATATTTCTCTGACAGAAATAAAACAGGGCGCTTATTTCCGCTGCTCCCTCTGTTCTGGAAAGCCCACGCTCTGCTCACCGAGATCTTCCAAAGTGACTTAAAAGCGCACGGTGCTGTGAGGAGGGCACGTGAGCGAGCACATGCTTGCCCGTGACAGCGTTATCGTGCTCGGCGTGGTGTGCAAATTGGCTCAAGCACCTGCTAACCCCACGCCTGCTGCAGTCCATCTCTGCAGCGAAGCAGGCCCCGTAAGCGTGGCTTTGAAGGAAAAATGTTAATGCATTCTTCAGCATCACTATTTGCCTTGCTGGTCATGCCGGGCTAATTTTGGTATTGCTTTCATGGCTGCACTTTCCTCTGAATATATGATTTTTCTCCCTCCGTTCCAATTTTCTTTCCAACCCCTGTCAAGACAACCAGTGCAGGCATTTATGGCCTTTCCGTTTGCTGAAATGCGATCTTTAGCAAAGCAAAGTTTGACCTCTCCTGCCTTTCAGGCCAGTACAGCTTTCTCTTAAGGCATCACTGGCAGTGGGCACACAGCAGCTTTTTCACAGGGCAGCAAGGATGCTGCTGAGTGAAAAGACAAGATTTTTTTGCAAGGTGAACAACAGAAACACACACAGCCCCCCAAACCTGTGCCTTTGTCACATTTCCAGAGGCACTGCTAGGTGTGACCCGAAATCAGAGCTGGGAGGTCGTAAGGACCGGGGCATCTCCAGCAAGCGAGAGATTCAAACTGCAGCGCAGTCTCTCTTATAGATCCTTTTTTTTTCTCTAACAAATAAATATACAGATACCTCACTACGGGGATCCAGCCTGGCACTCTGCTTAACCACATGCTTGCCTAAAAAAAAAAAAAAACCCAACAAAACTCCTGTGGGAACACAACCTCTTCCACACCAATCTTTTCCCAAGTCCTGCTTATAATTAAACTCCCTGGTGTAGCATCACCATCTTCTAAGGTCCTTTCCCAGCCTCTTAGTCTAGCAGCCGTCCCCATGAATTTGGTAAACGGATGCGATGATGACGCTAAACCCAGCTACTTGGCAGCTGCTTGCTGCCATGCCCTGCTCTTTGAGCTGGTCCGCATTCCCACCGAGCCTTTCCCATGCTTAAGAAGATGCTCCATGGCTGTTGCTGTGGCAGACCACTAAGGAGCACGCTGCCCGGCCCTCTCCATTTCCCTCTTCTCTCCCAGAGCCGGGCAGTTTGTCCTTCCTCAGCATTACTAGAAAATTTAAAAGATTGTCTTGTGTTTTATTCTGAATATGGGATCAGGAAGCACATCTGTGTGGCAGCTTCTTCTCCCCCCCTGTGCCTGCCCAGGCTCTCCCCTCCAATTTCCGCTTGCTTTTGGGCCTTTCATTCGTGAATTTGCAAATTTTTGTCAGTTTTTGACACCAGCAGCACGAAGAGACAAAACCAGATGGAGATAACATGGGGGTACATGTAGAGTGCATCAGCTTTGCCATAAATGTACGCTTGAAACACCCAGTAACTCCAGCCTAAGATGACCACGTCCAAAGGAAAGCCTTGTTGTAGACAGCGTTGGCACAGAGGTTAATGCAATGCACTGACCTGGCCACAGACGGCATCCAAGATGTAAACTGCTCTTTTCCTCCGTGCTGCAGCTCCTTAGCAACGAACAGGGACAGTACTTCCTTTCTCCCATCCTTTTTGGCCTTATCTGGTCAGAAAAATCTGGTCATTCAGGTACGCACACTTTTTCTTTTAAACTCTGTGTCCTGGTTTCAGCTGGGATATACCAGCTACTAAGAAGAAAATTAACTCTATCCCAGCTGAAACCAGGACACTATGTTTCTACAGCATATACAGGCTCAGCATTTGTTCCACTTTCAAGATCCATAACAGTTTTTTCTAAGGTAAAAGATTTGGAGTCCACAGCTTTGCTGAGGTAGATCAGAAAAATCAAGCTAAACCCAGGCTGGAACAAACCCACCAGCTGAAGCTGTGTAAGCCAACACATCAAGACAGCGGGAAGTCTTGGGAGGGTGGTAAAATTAAATTTTTCCCAAGCAAAACATTTTTATTAATTTGATAACCACCAGCATTTTATTTTGACATTAACTAAGATTCCAATCTAGATAATGGGAAATGGCAGCTTTCTGTTAAAAGCTGAGGGATTTATTCTTTTTTTTTTTTTTACAACAACATTCAAACAGCTTAGAAGCATTTGCTCCATTTCTGATGGAGAGTTTCACCTATAAGCAGCATACACTGGTATGTGTTTTAAAAAATATTTCCATATGCTAAAGGAATGCAAATGGTTGCCAAAGAAAGTGGCTGTTACAGCAGCAGGCTAGGGCTGTTTTTAAAGGAAAAACTGCTGCAGAAACGAGGTATCCACAGAGGTGCACTAAAGCAACACTAACTGCAGTGACCTTGAGATGACCTAGACCTCCTCATATTACAAAAATGAAAAGGGAGTTAGAAAATCTGAGGCCAATTAGGCGCTTTTTTTTCCTGGAGACATGATGAAATTTCCTGAAACAAAAACTTTAGCAAATTCTATAAAATACTTCTAGCTTTGGTGGAAAAATAAATTATTGCCTTTTTATCTCCTCATTCCTGAGGCACAGAGCTGGCCCACTTCTGTTTGTGCAGATGGATTGGAGGGAAAACACCCAAAGAAGGGCCAAGTGGTGAGATTCTTGGCACGAGCAATTAAGTGTGAAGTTATTCTCAGGGCTGCCTATTTGTTATTGCAGCAGGAATCATTAAGATTATATGGAAAGAGATTGTCTGGGAAAAAGTGTGAAGTAAGGATTATATGTCCTGAAATGCGATTAGTGAGCAAAGCATCGTCTGTCCTCAACAGGGTCTCTCTGGACCGGCAATACGGAGGTGGCTGCGCTCAGGTGGCTCCAAGGGACGCTTGGCTTCTGGTCTGAACCTCACTTCTGAAGCACATCCATCGACCAGGCACAGAGGCAGGAGCCGTCGTTGAAGAGAAGGTTGTCTCTTCACTGCCCTCCAGCGCTTCATGTTCATTTGTATCCATCCCAGAGGATGGTTGTGGCAGCATGCGGTTTCTAGTGGGTTCAAGGTGCTGTGGAGCATCACTCCTGTCACGTGTGGGCAGAAGCTGATCCTGGAGGAGGGTTTGGTGTTCAGCAGCTTCCCATCGTCACAGCCAAGTGGAGGTGGGTGTGATGGCTCAGCCTCCTGTTGAACACGTCCCACGCTGGCTTTCTTGGGGAGAGGCACGGCTTTGCCTGGCGTGCACGGGCCACGGTGTCTGGGCACCCCAGGCAGCAGCCACGTGGTGGGAGGAGACCCACCAGGATCCTGGCAGAGCTGTGCCCTTGGCACAGATTGTCCATGCAGGGGTTACCTCCTCCCTGAGGGCACGGCCGAGGCTCCCACGGGATGTGCACCAGAGAGCCTGGCCCCTCTCCTGCCCTGTGCCTGGGTGAGCTCCCCAGACACCAGGAACCAGGTCCTAGAGCCAAAATGGCAGGGCAGAGGAGGGCTGAAGAGTCCCTTCCCTCTCTGCTGCTGTCCCTCCGCCGACTTCTGCTGCCTTCCATGTCCCAAGTAAGGTGTGAGCAGATGGGGAGGGCCAGGAGGGCTGGTTTAGCTCCATGCAACCCAGAGCACAGGCTCTAATGCAGAGCCCAGGGACAGCATTTTCAGCTCTTCACTGTCACATGTCACAGTGCCATCATTCCAGGAGGCAGTAGCTTTCTCCACCCTTCCCTTGCTAAGCACAACAGCTCACTTCTTTCTGAAGAGAAAACACCCCAACAGGATGGTGTAAGCGGGTCTTATACCTCGCTGTCAACGTAGCTGCAGCTGAGACCCAGTGTTTGAAAGGAGGTCCCCAGTGAGGGAGAGGCTCCATGAAGGCTGTGAGCCCCGTGCTCGCAAAGCCAGTCTCCGCAGCCTGGGTGGGCGCAGCCACCGCAGCACAGGGGCAGCCAGTGACGGGCTTTGAACCTTCGGGCCCTGCTGTTGTACCTCCATCCCTGCCTTGGATGCCCTGGGACCAGCGGATGGGTACCCCACAGGTTAGATTTAGCTCAAAAGGCAAAGGGCTGCCCTCCCATGAGTCACTGTGGCTGTCCATTGCCTTCTTCATCCAGGAGGTGCTGGAGCAAGATCCACATTGGTTGCGCTGAGAAACGGGTGCGACCAGGACAGACGAGGCATCTCTGCAAAGCAAACTTTCCCTGCCACCATTGCTTGTGGCAGACCACAGGGCTGCTCCTCACCCACCGCTGTGCTGCTCTTCCCGTCCCCATGCCCCTTCTGCACCCCTCTTGTCTGCAGGCCGGGTCTAGGCCAGGAGCAAGTGGAGAGGGGCTGCAAAGAGGGAAGGGTACCGTGCCAAGGAGCAGCAGGCTGGGGATGAGGGAGTGCGAAGGGTCCTCGGCAGATCACAGCCAGACCATGCGCCAGGGCCTGCCCCTCTACGCCTGCGTCTCTCTCTAAAACCGAAGGTCCACATGCAAAACCCGTAAGCCATTTTCTCTCCTGCCCAAGGGGAAGCAGAGGTTTGGGGCAACACCACCCTGGCCACTTCCCCGCGCCTCTCTTCCTCCCTCAGCGCGATCTCGTTCAAGAGGGAAATGTTTGCGTTTCAATCCAAATGCTGGTGGTTTGGACTTTTCCTTTCACAGCTCGAGTCTCGTGGCATCTGCTGTAAACTGCGACAAGGGTTTGCGAGCTAGCCAGGAGCATGTGCCGAGATCAACGGATGCCTACAAGCGCTGGGGAGGAGCCGGCAGGATGTCTTTGCCTATCGCTTGCCAAACCAGCCCGGGGGATTTGGAGTCAACGATGCGTGTGTCGAGTACTCCAAGCGCCTTTTCTCAATCAATTCCCCCCACGCCCCCTCCGAGGAGCTGCCGCAATGCGGACAAGCACGCTGCAGGGTGAGGAGTGCAGACACATGCAAAACTCATCAGAGACGTCGTGTTTAGACAGGAAAGACCTGCAAGACCGTCGGGTTCATCTGCTGGCGAGAGGCTTCGTCGTGCTGATACCAGAAATCCCACAGACAAGAAGAACCTGCATTCCTCTGACACGGCTGGATTACCCGACCACGAGGGCTGCTCCGGGTTTACAGCCGCGATCAGACAGTAGGAAAGACGATACGGGGAGAGAGGGTGGTCGGACTCCAAACTTTTCCAGATGCAGCTGTAACTAAATACTGTTCCCACAGTGCTGATGGTGCTCAGGCAAGGCAGCGGAGCAGTGTTAGGTCATTATCAAAGAGAAGACAAAAGTGTTTTTTTCTAATGCCTAATTGGATACATCCAATTATGTTGTGCAGAGCTGCATAAACCACGTTGAATATTCTGTGGAATCTCTCTTTGGTTCAGTTGTAATTTTGACTTGTTAAATTACTGTTTAGAACGGTCGAAAAAAATCTAAATGCTAAAATGAAAGGAAAATCTTCTAAGGATAACAATTAGCTATTTCAGCCAATATTAACAGCTTTTAGTGGGCACATACCACACATTTACTGATGTGTTTCCCTGGAAACACCCAGGGAAACTGAGTGAGCTCAAACAACTAAAGCAAGAGATGTCCAGATTCAAGTACGTCCTTCATCCTGCTACAGTACCCAGACTCAGCCCCGCCTAGGTCTTCAGAGAGGACGTTAGCTATGGATCTGGGTAATTACTGCTGATTTTTGTCATCTTCTGTCCTGAATTCCAGTTATACTGGAAAATACAAAGCATTTCTGTAGAAGGCGTATGGCACTGCCATGAAGACACTGCCTCCCATAGCAGTATTTTTCCTGGTGTGTAAGCGATTAACAACTGACTCGTGTCCCGTTTCACTGCCACAGAGCATAGCACAAGTGCTTTTACAGAACCCAGGGAAAAGCTGGAGCTTGGAAAAGCCAATGAATGCTCCAGCCCACCCCACTCCAGAGCAGTGGCACGGCGAGGCTGCAGGACCACGGGGTCCGACACTGCGCAGGGCGGCCGTAAAACCTGCCATTGACACAGAGCACGGCACTTTGCTCGGCAGGCTGGGCCTGGATCACAGGAAAAACCAATCAAACACGACAGAGCAACCAAAATGCAATTTTAGCATCCCCAAGGGTGGGTTTTAAACTGCGGTGATGATCACAGCCTGTTTCGACGGTGCTCTAAGCAATGCGGCTTGTGTCTGGCACATGGTGCTTTTTCTCTCCACCTCTGCCGGTGGAGCAGTGTGTTCACAGGAAGGCTGCGTTCCTGTAGATTGGGTCTGGCCTGGGATTTTTAGGAAAAGCACTGTTGGGGCAGGGTGGAGAAGAGGAGCTTTCCTGAATTTATTTTTTGCATTATTCCTATCCTCTTTCTTTAGGAGAAGTTGGTCTTGAGGCTCCCTGTGGTGCGCAGGAAGGGTGGAGCAGCGTCCGTGACGCCCTTCTGCTCCTGGGCATCCCCCAGGCTCTCGGTGCAGCACAAAGGTCCATGTCCTGCACGGATACGCTCTACCCATCCACACTGCCAGCAATGCCGTCTTGTTTAATTCAGGCTGGAAGCTTTTGGCTGTCAGAAATCCATAGCCCAGACTATGACACACCTTCAAAATAAGGACTGAGACCTTGATCTTGATCCAATGGGATATTGTGGTTGGTGCTGTAAAAATACAGATGCTGAGGGCATGAATCGGACTCCCTCTCTTGCAAAAGCGCTGAGAACTCAGTCCTGTAACTTGCTTTCCACATTAAGCAGGTGGCTCCCGTGGGAAACTCAGCCTCTCTCAGGACCAGGCTGAAAGGAGCAGCATAAGGAGCTGCACGAAGGCACTGGCTCCACCGGTCCCAGGATTTCCTTCCAGCTGCAAGATTCAAATTCTGAAATCTCTCTACAGCTTTTGTTTGGTTTTCGTTTGCTGGGTTTTTTTTTAACAAAATACCAACCATGTTAGAGAAACATATTTCCCATTAAGTTAACTTCCTTAGCAACAGATTAATTTCAGTAAAGCTATTAAAACACAATGAGAAAAACCCCAGAAGATATAATTTTGAATCCTTTTGTGACCTTTTGTCCCCGTTACTCTTCACCTGCAGGAGACAAGTGAGCGCCGTGGGGAGCACAGGAAGGGTCAGGCAGCAACTGGAGGAGCATCTTCCCATGGGTGCAGGTAAGACGGAGCCCCGGCCAACAGATCAGCTTCTCCGGCTGAGAGCCGGGTGACCGGCATGGGCATCCATCAGTCCTTGCCCAGAGAAGGCAACAAACAGCCCAAAGGCAAACCCTTTACAGCTCCCGGTCCAAGCCCCAGCGGCTGCTTGCTGGGGAGTACCCGCTGCAGGGATTCACCCCGCTGAGAGCCAGAGAGGAGAGCAAGCCTCGCGGCCGCTCACCACAGCCCTCCCAAAGAAATTGCATCACAAAATTAACAGCCACGTGGGACTCCTTAAACAGACCGCTCTGTCATTAAAAAACAAAGCATGAGTGTTCACAGCAGCTTCTTTCCCACCTCTTGTGAATACCAGCTCGCTCATTCGAAAAATAAACAAGTACACATGCTTGTGAAACCCTACAGGACTGAATTACCTGTGAAACCTTAAGAGACTGAATTACTCTAGCCTTTTTTCTTTTTTTTTTAACCATGAACACACCCATGCTTCAAAAACATTCCCATTTGCAAGATTTAATGAACTGGCACAACGGACTGCTCACCGATTCCCAAATTCAAGCAGGCACGCCTTGCCACCGGGAGCAGGGGGAAGCTGGCAGCCAGCCCCGTTTGAGACCCACAAAGCTCCTGCTCCTGTTTAAAAGAGCTGCTGCTCAGAGCATCCCAAAACCTTGAGGCTGAGGAGGCTCCGTCAGACCTAGGACCAACCACCACCTGGGAGGAACCCGGGGCACTTGGCTGAGCGCTGTGCATCCCGCAGCTCGATACCTGCTTGCCAGAGGTGCTCTAGAGAAGCTCACGTTTCTAACAGAAAGCCAAGGATTCAAGGGGAAATTAAGTACGCTTAATTGAACGTAAAGAAGGTAAATCCAGTGGCAGTCGGAGGGATAACCTGGAAAAGCACGCCATGGCCAAGCACAGCACTCCTTGTTCGCAGCTCTTTGTTCTAGCAAGACTTCAGGGTCATCCCCGGATGAGGCGAGGACGTGTCTCAGGAATCACTTGAGGGTCGTCGGAGGCTGTGTGGTCCGTGACACTGGGCAAACCGTGGCTGTGCAGCCAGAGCCGTGAGCTGCCAGCAGCGGGGAGGAACAGAGCCCTCCCCAGCCCCGCACACCCCAAAGCGCTGCCAGTTTGGGATGCAGAAGCCTGGTGCCTCAGTTTACCTTTGGTCTCTTCTCTTCAAGGCGGAGATTTGGCTGTGGAAGAGACACCTTTCCTTTCTGCGGAGGCTGGGCTGGAAGGATGCACTGGCTCAGGAGCAGCCTTTGCTACCGAGGTGGCTCCGCGGGCACCCCCGATCGCCTCCAGCCAGAAGGACAGGCACCACCGCTTTGCCCATTGCCCGCCTGGCCGAGAGGCTCAGCCAGCACAGCCAAAGCCCCTGGTCCCTGGCCCACCCGTTCCTCTGACATTGCCCAACTTGGTGGAAGACTTAGAGGAAAAAAAAGTAAGCTTTTCTTCTGAGCATGATGTGTTCGGAAATTAAAAATAAAATCTTCAAAGGGCTCCTTCAAAGGAAAAAAAGGAGGAAAAGAAAATACAAAATTTTTGACTATGGAAAAAAAATAGTCAAGAGATACAAACACATCTCACTTTATTTGCACTGGCCTTTGCCAAGGAAAAGATGAAATTGCGATTCTTTAAATCATTCAGACAAGGAAAGCTGTTTCTACTTCAGCCTGAGACCCATCTCCAGATAAAAAAAGGGGCCACCCAGCCAGGGCTGCCTCACCGCCCTGGCTAGCCGAGGCTGGGGCAGTTTCTGGCCCACAGCAGCCCAGCTGCCCTGTCTGTGCTGCCACGTGCAAGGGAAGCCATTCCCACGCTGCCACGTCTTGCACGAGCGTGCCGGAGCCGAGCAACGGCCGCCTGCGCCGCAGATCCATAAACACGTAGCGGGAACGTTTCACAGCTTGTTCTCCACGTCCTGAGGGGAAACGTCTCCCCGGGGCGGGCGCTCGCCCCCATCCATCTTCTCCTCCTGTTGGCATGCGTGGCCGCTGCTGTTCGTGGAGCCCTTCCAGCAAGCACCAGGAATAAATCTCCAAAAATATACACCCCTCGCGCTTCTCCAGAAGGCAAAGTTGCTGTTTCCGATCCTCCCGGAGGCTTTTGACTTGTGCAAGCAGCGGCTCCGTGTTGCAGCTGAGTCTTGGAAGGGGAGAGCAGCGGCTGCCTCCTGCGGGCAGGGGCGCGGGCAGAGCTGGCAGCACCCGCCCCTCGGGCGCAGGTGGGGCGGTGGGTGCCAAGCGCAGGGACCCACCCCCTCTGTGCGGTGGCTGCTAGAGATGCACAGTCGTGCCGCCAACCCCAGCAGGCCGTGGCACAGCTTGGCCCCGAAATTTTGCTGTTTGAAGGTGCGAGAGGCTGCTGGGGGAGGAGGTGGTGCTTTGCTGGGATGAGGGCACAGCAGAGGCACAGGCAGGGTGGATTTCAGGGGTGAAGGAGCTCAGAAAAGACAGAGGGAAACCCTGACCCATGGGGACAGAAGGGACATCCCCTGGAAAAGAGGCAGGAAAGCTCCTGCCACGGAGATGGGGAAAGGGGCCAGGACAAGATGGTCCCCGACATGATTAACCGCCCCATGCAGCTGGCAGGAAGCACCGATGCTCGGAAACCAGCTCAGAGCATGGGGACGCCAAAGCCTTCGCTGGACCAGAGGGCTGCAGAGCCGCTGGTCACGGGCCCTGGTCCCCTGCAGCCTCCAGAGCCCTCAGAGCACGTCACGAGCGTGCCAGCACTCAGCACCACCCTTCCCGTTGCCATCCCCTGGCCTGTTTAAGTCCTAGTTGCGAGCCAACAGCCACACACTGCCTCAGCCACAAAGGGGTTGAGGGTAAAACAACGTTTTGCCCCCAGCAGCTCTGGTTTCTGGGCCTGGGTAGGAGGGGACACACGCTGCCACCTCCTTCCCTTCCCCAGCACACTGCTGGCCCCGAGCTACCCTTGCTCTGAGTGCCTCCATGATTCTTCCCACCTGGTCCCCAGAGCAGGTTCTAAAGCTTTCCTCATACAGCCTCTACAAGTAACAGATCTGAGATTCCCTTCCAGGAGCTGGGCCATGTTGAGCCATGGCTTTTGGAGGACACCCACTGCATCCCCTCGCTGCCCCCCAAAACCCCTCTGTGCCGCTTGCTGGGGTTCAGCGCCGCATCCCGTCCTCTGCAGAGAGGCCAACAGCTCTGCTCAGCACCCACCCTCTTCGGTAGGTACCTGCTTTGCTGCTATCTTTTAATCTATCCTCTGTCATTTTCTTATCTCTGTAATTAAGACCGGAGCATCCAATGGTACATGGCCTCTGCAATGGATGGTCAGGGTGGGTTTGGAGGTGCAGAGCCACAGCACCCCTACTCAGCGCCCCACAGCCCGACCCCTCCTCCCCACAGCCCCCAGCCGCTTCGAGGGAGGCACGGACCCCTGCGCGGGGCACCCGTGCTCAGTGCTCTTCCCCGACGCCAGCAGCAATGCCCGGGGCCAGCACGGCAGCGGGGAAGGGACAGGTCCCCAGCACCGTGCTGCCCCAGCACTGTCCCGCGGGCAGCCCCGGGCAGGGTGGGAAGGGCTTTGCAGCAGATGCTGGGCCTGAGCGAGAGACCCCACTGCCTGCAGCATGGCCTCGGCCACGGCGTGCAGCCAGCTCACAGCCTCCACTGCCACAAACAGCACCATAAAACCTGAAAATCCCTCAGACTGGCCTCAAACTCAGCAGTTGCCTGGCTCAGCTCAGCAGCAGGCAGGACGAGGAGTGCATCACCCCCACGCTCAGCTCCTGCTCTGCCTGCCCGGGGAGCCAGGGTCAGCTGGGGAGGACCATCTCCATCCCCCCAAACTGCCCGTGTGGCTGCCTTGACCCACACCAACCCCTGGGCTCTGAAAGTCGCAGCCCTTCAACCCAGAGAGCAGACTTAAACCAGCAAAACCACAAATGCATGAGCTCAAAAACAGGAACAAGTGAGAAAACAGTCACCAAAGCCCTGCCTGGGGAGCCTGCGGCTACAGGCACGCTGGAAGCACTGTGCACCCGCGCGCAGGCAGCCTCCGAGGGAATCATAGAATTGTTAAGGTTGGAGAAGACCCTTAAGATCATCGAGTCCAACCATTAACCTATCACGGCCAAGCCCACCACTAAACCATGTCCTCAAGCACCGCATCTACCCGGCTTTTAAATCCCTCCAGGGATGGGGACTCAGCCACTTCCCTGGGCAGCCTGTGCCAGGGCCTGACCACTCTTTCAGTGAAGAAGTTTTTCCTAATATCCAACCTAACCCTGCCCTGGCGCAGCTTGAGGCCGTTCCCTCTCGTCCTATCGCTTGTTCCTGGGGAGAAGAGACCGACCCCCCCGGCTCCAGCCTCCTTTCAGGCAGTTGCAGAGAGCGATGAGGGCTCCCCTCAGCCTCCTCTTCTCCAGGCTGAGCACCCCCAGCTCCCCCAGCCGCCCCTCCCCACCCTTGTGCTCCAGCCCCTTCCCCAGCCTCGCTGCCCTGCTCTGCCCACGCTCCAGCCCCTCCATCTCCTTCTGGGGGTGAGGGGCCCAGCGCTGAGCACAGGATTCGAGGGGCGGCCTCACCAGTGCCGAATACAGGGGCACCATCACCTCCCTGGTCCTGCTGGCCACACCATTCCTGATACAAGCCAGGATGCCAGGGACGTTCACCTCTGCTCGTTGAAGGAAGTTTGCTCTACCCTGACCCAAACCATTTTGCTCTCACCAGGGCACTTCCAGCCCCAGAGCAAGCAGGCTCGTCCCTGCTCCCCAAAGGGCAGAGGGGTGAGGTCTGCTGATGCTTTTGGCACGGGGAGGTTTTGTAACGCTGCCTGCACGCGTGTCTGCACGCTTCGCTGTAAAGCTTTGGGAAGAAAGGCCAACAAGGCATTCCAGGTGCTTCCTTAATTCAGCCCACGAGATGACAGACCCTTCAAAATAGTTATTCGGAATAAGGCAAGTGCTTCCAGAGTCACCTCGCTGCCGACAGTCAATTCCTGCTCTGTCAGGAGTGGCATTTGTACAGCTGTCACTCGGTGCCACGTGCGCTACCCGGCCGTAGCGTACAAACCACAGCAACGGCGCTGAGGCAACACGGAGTAAAACATCTCAAGGAGGGAGAAGGGAGGCAGCCCGTGGGTGCGGGGCTGAGCTCACAGCGGGGCCGCTCACCCAGCCGGGCCGAGAGCAGCAGAGCTCTCGGCAGCGAACAGGACGGGGGTGCAGAGCGTGGCAAACAGTTACCCTTGGAGGAAATCATTAGCTGTAACTATTTTTAAGAAATTATTTAGTTAGCAAAACTTTGCTATGACTTACGGCTGGCCTTGCTATTCGAGCAAGGCTGTACCTCGTACCTTACCTGTTGTAAGCGGGCAGCTTAAGGAGCCGTTCATACACACGTAGCCAGAAAGATCCGTTCCAGAGACACGTGTTACTTACCCTCCAGCTGACACGAGGCGCCGGAAAGGCGTCGGAACAGGCCTGTTATCTTCACACCAGATTAAAAACCTGAATAAAAGCTCCCAGTTCCAGCCCAGCGAGGAGGTTTGGTGCCTGCCCAGTGTGAGCTGCAGGACCGCGCTGGGCAGCCTCCGCAGCCGCGCCAGGCAGGAGCAAACACCTGAAACCCATCCCTGTGACTGCTGCCCTCCCTGGCCCCTGCTGCCCCAGGGCAGGAGGTCTGGCACAACCAGCCTCCGCAGAAGTACAACCAGACTCACACAGGACAGCAAGGCAAGGTCTTCCTCCGCATCTAACTCTCCAACTGATCATCTAACTGCTCCCTGCGAGTTACCCCCGCTCTGCAAGGCTTCCCCCGGGGCCCCCGCCACCCTCCTCCCCACAGCCCCGGCAGTCCTGCTCTCGCTCCCCACTTGGGTCTTCTCCATCTCACAGCTGCTCAGGAAAAAAAACCCAAACCAAAGCTTCTGGAAATGGTAGGAAGCAGAGGTAAATGAAGAGCAGATATCTGGGAAGCAAAACCAGGCTGCAGCAGAGAAGAGGTTCGGCAAAGTCATGCAAAACCTCAGCCCCGGAGCACTCAGCTCTGCACCGCCCAGGAGAAGGCTCTGGGTGAACAATTTGTAATATCGGGGCCAAACGCCTCCTGCTCAGCCCACAAACACCCATCCTGCTGCTCTCCCTCCCACCACCTCCTTCACTCACGCTTGCCATTGATTAATTTGACTAACGTGCATTTGTACCCACTCAGGCTCGTCAGCACAGCTCCGACCACGCCAGCCAGCCCAGGCTGAGCTGAATCCGCTTTAGGAGGAGCCTTTCTCCAGGTCTGCTGCGAAGCTGGTACCTCGCAGTGCTGACACCGTGGAAAAGCCAAGAGCAACCTCCCTGCACGCGCCGACACGCGATAGAATCATAGAATTGTTAAGGTTGGAAAAGACCTTTAAGATCATCGAGTCCGACCGTTAACCTACCACCGCCAAGGCCACCACTGAACCATGTCCCTAAGCACCACATCTACACGGCTTTTGAATCCCTCCAGGGATGGGGACTCAACCACTTCCCTGGGCAGCCTGTGCCAGTAAGCCTGGTCCTAGCTGTGAGAGACGAGCAGCCGCCGCTGCAGGGCAACAGATGAGGCTGGAGAACCCCACTCCGGTGGGAAAACCAGAGCCAGGGGAGCCACTGGCACCAAACCGTCTTGCCAGGGAGTCACAGCTCAAGTAAACAGCCCAGCCCACTGCAGCGTATCTTCGGCTATGAATTTTAAAAGAATCTCAAAAAAATAATTTGTAGTTCTCTGTTGAGCGCTTGTCCCCTCCGATCCTCTTTACAAACGATGCCTGCAGCTGTGCTGAAGCGAGCAAACCCACCGCTGCGCAGAACGCAAGCTAACAGGCAGCACAAATCAGGACGGGGACACAGGCAGCTGATAAAAACCCCCCCAACACGGGGCACTGAGGGACCTCACCCCCCATCACCTCCTTCCCAAGCGCACGCCCTTTCCCGGCCCCCGGTTACCAAAAGCGATGGGCGGTGAGAGCCGACGGCAGCCCGGGCTCCCGCGGCTCCCCCACCCCGAGAGCACCAGGTCAGGGCACGCAGCGAGCCCCCGTGCTGCTGGACCGCAGTGAGCGACCGGCGGGGTAAAACCCGACCCAGCCCACGGCTAATGGCCAGGGCTACCTCGTACCTGGCAACCTGAGAACGCTCCCTGGCGTCTCCTTAACCAGGGCCCCGGATCCGCCCTGCACGCCCAGGACGGTTCACAGCAGCGCGGTTACGTCGCGCCCGGGAGAGCGCGTCGCTCCCGGCCCTCGGGTAGCGGGAAGAGTCGGGGGCCCGACCGCGGCGGGGCGGGCGGGAGCACCCGCGGAGAGGTGCCTCCAGCGCTCCGCTATGACGTTCTCCGGTGGGAATTAACAGATGGCTGTTAAATGGGCTACGACTGCAAGGAAAACACCCAACAAAACAGCCGAAAGCAAAGGCCACCCAGGTAAGACGGAATTTTAAAGTTGGACCTCAAAGTTTATACTCCAGATTTTAGCAGTTCTGTCACAGAGCTTTTATGGCTTATTTGGGTAACGACATTCAGCAAGAGATTCACAACCCCTTCAAAGAGTTCAGCGAGGCTTCACTTGTAACAATGCACTTCTAGCAGAAAATACATGAGATTTTACTTGCTTTCCTCTCACTGAAGTGCAGCTACCATCTGAGCAGCAGCTTCGAAAATGGTTACCCAGTGAGCGTCAGAGTGGGCCAAGAAGAATAAAAAGTAACCTACATCAGAGAGACATTCTGAAGACCGAATTTACCACTACGAACCAGAACCTTGTCCGTGTTGTTAGCACAGAGTTCATAGCGCCTTTAAAAACATTTCAGGTCGGTGCTTCCCACGTACACCTTCCCAGAAGCACAGAGCAGATCGCTGGGGAGCCCCGCGGGCAGCAAAGTCGGCTCAAGCGCTGCGGAGAGGCTGAAGCAGGACGATTTAACAGGAGATTTTCAGCCTCCGCTGCCCTCGCAGCTGGACCTTGCCGAGACGCCGGCGGGTCCCCTGCTGCCGATGGCACGAGGGAGCAGCAGAGGATCTGCACCGCCAATCGCTTCTGCTCTGATCGTTCAGAAATGAACCGAGGGACGCGTTAACCACGCAGCAGCAACTTCTCCAACTGTTTAAAAGCGAACTTAACTCACAGATAAAACTCCCGACAGAAGACCAGGGTATAGAGGGCAAAGATGAGAACTTGGGATCAGTTTTTCTCACTAGCCACTGCACGTTAGCTAAAGAAAAACTTTTTCCTGAGCGAGCTAGCACTGGAAGACCCTTTCTCTGCACAGGGCTCAGGGCACGAACGCAGATCGCTTTAGCAGCCAAGGAAATGGGTAATATTTTAAAAATTCTATCTGCGTTCTTGATGAAGTCAGAAAAAAATCTTCTTGTGATGCTTCTGCTGACGCGAGACACGGAAGCGCCGCGGCAAAGCAGTGGAGTCGAGCTCCTCTGAGCTGGGTGAACTACCTCGGCTCCGCTTTTCGCCGTGTCCTCCCAAAGCAGGCGCTGCGCGGAGGGAAGGGTAAACACCCCCTCGGAACTGCCGGCGCCAGAGCGCGCAGCTGGGCCGCCGCAGGCGCCTGCCCGACTCAAAATGCTCTGGCCCGGCAGCCGCGTGCCTTGCGCTGGGCGCTGCCCAACGACCGGACAGGCCCCCACCGCGTCGGCACCACCGGCGCCCACCACGGCCCGAAGGGGAACGCCCACCAACCGTGCGCAACACCGGCCTCTGGTTAGATGACGTTACTCAGCCGTTTATTCGACAACTTAAGTTCAAACTTTTTTTTTATTAAGCACATTCCACAGTACAAAGCTTTAGATCATGAACGATATCTGTACAATTTAACAGTTTCAAGAAGCTGTTCATACACCAACTTTCCAAACAGATAATTGGCAAACATAATTACAAGTTAGAATTAGACTATCCCAGTGCTTTGAAACATTAATATAGCAGTAATGTACAGTTGCTCAATTATGGTTAGCAAAACAAAGTCCAGAGTGCAGCCAGGATCACTACCATTAATCCCAGGAGTCAAGTTCCTCGGGTGCCAATCACAAAAGTCCACTGCTATGTTACACAAAGCACAACGAAGTTTAGACTGCATGTTCAAATACCATTATCTCCCAAGGAAAAACAGGAATTTAAGTCTTACACATGCATTTTAAAAAAAAAGGACTCCGTTCTTCAGAAACAAATACCTTTTTCTTCAGGGCTGCGACAGATTTTCCTTTTTAAACAGTTTAATATTAAAGCTATTAGATGAGAAGGGTAAAGTAAGACACTTTCACGAACTACTGTCAAGCTTACCAAGAAGTGATCTTATGGACGCGTGTTTTTAACCTTCTGTACTTCATCACATTCGGTCATCTCGGTGAAATAAATATCGTCGTCGTAACACGGAAATGGGAGCTTAACTTAAACACTGATCCCAACACCTCTCAACGTGAAGGGTGAAGAGGAGAACACTTAAGTCGCGCTTCTCTAACGGTTTGGTAACACCTCGACGTACGCTTTCTCCGAAACGCTGCGTCTAACCGTGGCTGTTCCGTTGGTAAGGCCGGAGCGATCCCTCGGCAATCGGACATCCCCGACCCTTCTGGGTGTAAAAGGGAAAAACGCAAACCCAGGAAAGCGCTGCCAGAGGACAAAAATGCACGCCGTACAAAGGACCAAAGGAATGACAACACGTTTCTGTGCCAGCACGCACCTTCCCCGGGAAAACAGGCGGATTTCACGCTGGGCTCCACTGAAGCGGTAAAGAAAAGCCGCCGACAGGCGTAGTCACACACGGCTAATGCAGATATTCACGTTTGCATTTGTCCACGTCTTATTCTGACATAAGAAAAATGCAGTAGCGTTTATATGACCACATGAATTAGAGGGGAGACTATGACAACCTAAGAAGAAACTGCTGAGACGGCCTAATGAAAGCGTGCTACTGAAGAGGAACCACGACCAGGACATCACGGCACGGTCACAGCTGATGCTGTGGAAAAGAAAACCAGCACGACAGTTAGCACGGCAATCAGCACGGTAACCAGAGCACGGACTTGAGGGACCTCCGCTCCATCCTAAGGAAGTGTTACGAATCGAACATAAATAAATTTAACTTTGGCCCATGGCATCTTCTCCATTGAGCAGCCAAACTAATGCTAAAGAAGGACATCAGCAGGCGTTTGAGAGAACCGCCTGCTGTTCAAAGAAAGACATCTGTAAATACTGCGGCACAAAAATATAAGATACAGAACATAAATTAAACATTTTTTAATTTTTAAAAAGTTTAGAAATTACATTTTAAAATATGTAGTTCCCATTAAAAAAATCCTAATGAATACTGAAAACCTCCTTTCGCAGAGAAAATGTCTAGGTAACTCATCAACCCCTACAGTGCCAGTAGTTAGAACATCCTGCTGCCAAGTGCTACCACGTTTTGTATTAGTGTGTAGTGTCAGGAAATCCTGACTCCTAGCACCCGGAGGTTACACTGTTATGTACATTATATCTACATGCTTATACAGTATTTGAAATGAGGCAAGCACACACGGAAAGGTTTTAGTATACCAAACATTAGGAAGCGCAGGACGGCTGTAGTACAGAGCACAGTTAAAAGGAAAAGACAGTGCTATACAACTAGTTTAGATAACCTAGCCTGAATTACAGGTAATCTTTAATTTAAAAGAAATTATTGGTGCAGAAACAAGTAAACTGTAATCCAAAAATATTACTGAGCAATTCAGAAATATTTCTGAGAGTCCAGCGTACACTCCTATCGAACAAAACAGGCTCTGAATCTGTCATGAGAGTAAAGTCTAAAGGACAACGGTGACTTTGAAAGCAAAGCTCTGTACATTCTGGGCATGTGTTTGGCACCCAAATTTCATTGGAGAATGTTTTTTCTTTAAAGTCAGACAAAAGTGCAAAGCAATATAAATTAGGCCAAGTCCTTTCTTGACTTCTGATTTATTTCTGAAAAACAAGCCATCAGAGTTCAGTTTCTACGGACAATTTACATGTGAAGCTTTGGATTTCTCATTGCAGGGAAGGATAGGCTTCTGAAATTCATCTACTCGAAGTCAGTGAATTTGTAGCAAATTCAAAGACGACCACTGAGAGCAGGAAAGATTAAGAAATTTAGATATAGAATTGTGCTGCTTTGCATCTACACAGCATCTAGAACCAATTCTGACTTTAGCTGTCAATCGACATCTTCAGGCATGTAGTAGCCAAAAATCCAGTAGTTCAAGACTGTGAAACCCTGAAAAAGACAAAAGACAAGCTGAGCTGACAGAAGATACGAATCAAAAAGCAACATTTGGAGACATCTGGAGGAGGTTACGCCCACCCCATCTTCGCACTCCAGGCTGAAACTAAAAGGGCAAAATACCTGCGAGGAGTGCAACGCTTAGGCGACCCATTAGGGGGGTGCTCGCCGTTCAATACTTCCCTCTGTGCTAGAAGTCCTTCCTTCAAGGAGGGAGGCACCTCCACAGGACGCTGCCTTCCATGGAGAACATGCTCTGAATTCAGCTGAAGTAAGAGCACGGTTCTCAATGGCACCAGTCCTTGGGGGGGTCCCCTAGAGCTTGGCAGCTTTCTCACATGTAGAAAGAACCAAAACCCCTCTTGGGGCCTAAGAGGTGAGCCACCAGCTAGCCTCACTAAGTGCTGAACGCTAGTTGCTGAAACAGTGACCTACGTACAACTGCGAGAAAATTTTCCTTTCTTCTCCCCACTGCAGAGGAGCAGGCTTTGCACAGGATACAAAGTGCAGTTGCTTTAATACATGGGGTTTTAAGAAAACAGACAAAAAACTCAAGTAATTTTATATTTCAGTTACCTTTTCCAGCCACGTGACTCCATTATTACCTTGGAGCCAGTGCAAATTCCTAGTGTAATTAAATCTGAACTTTGATTTTACCTGCCACTTCCCAAAATCATTTTTACGGACTACGGAGAACTACCCTCCTCTGATACGAAATTCCCATGAAAGGTTAAAACATCTTTAGGCACTTCCCCTTGACTTCCCTTCCCCCAGCCCCAGGCCTAGCGCTTAATATAAGAATATTAGACTATCATATGGTAACAATTTTTATCATGTTACAATAAACAACAGGAATTCAACAGAAAGCAATAAAACTCTCGCAGCCAACTGCCAGGACTGTCAAAAATGATCCGCTTTGAAGAGACATAACATTGCAGGCCTTGTAAAAAAAGTGTACGGGGCTGCTTCAAAATTCAGAAAACTATAATGTTTGAAAGCATATAAAACTATTTCATTAAATGTCACAATGAAATATTAGCTGTTTGACCATAATTTTATGGAGATTTACGTTTTTTGGATTCTGAAGTCAGACAAACCTGTCAAAAAGTGACATCACAGCATCTCTCCTGTACAGGAAATAATTATTAAGGGACTGTCGTTACCAACACCAACAGCTCCCAGGATACGGAGGTCTGCGTGGTTTCAGTTGCGCGTCACGGGACAAGGCAGACACAAGCTGTGCAGAACTGTCAAGTGTGCGGAATTTGAACGGAAGAACACGCTGCCAAAGGCATTTCGTATTTCACTGACAAGTCTCAATGGCAGTGGGTCTTGGGGGCCACATGTGGCAAGAGAGGAAAGGAAGACACCGGCATATTGCTGGTCAAGAGAATTGATATAAATTTTATTCAACTCCTAATTTCCTTTGTGCTTAAGGCATGCTATGTATAGCTTTTCCATGAATCAAAACTAATAAAAGAAGCTTGCAAAAATACTTCTGTAATTTTTTTTTTAAAAACGAAACAACAAAAAAAAATTGTCAATCTCAAACTATCTTGTAAGTTAATGGAATAAAATACTGGTGTATGAACTGGAAGATAGACGAGATTGTTCCTAAAACTATTGTCTATCCTATGTGCCTGAAAAGGCAAGGGAAAAAAAACCAAAAAATTATTCAGAAAGGAGAAAAAAAGTTTTCCATAGAGCGGGAAAACCATTCAACTTCAACAAGCCTTGGAGTTTCCACAGCAGAAGCTCACCTAGGTATGGGCCCAGGTGGCACAGAAGCCAACGGCAGGACAAAGTCCCTAAGGATGTTCCCATCGGTGACAGCACCGAGCTCTCCACAACAAGGACACAAGTACGTCATCCCGGATCAAACAAAACCATTTGGAAGTGGAAGTCACAGGTGAGCAGTGCTGGAGGACCTGGCTCTTTGGGTAGCTTCAGGATTTACCTCCCAGCACGCTGTGTCTTTAGCCACTTCCCTGCCCTGTACAAACATGAAGTTTAGCAGTTTTGCCTTTTCAGATTTCTGTTGTCCTACTGCAGGCAGGATGAGGAAGCCCATGAGTTTTACTGAACTACCTTTGCAGCCGTGCTCTTAAAATGTGGTTTTAAGGGAAAGTTCCATTAACTGCTGGTTCTGCACCCTAGCTCATCATCATAGCGTAAGACTTCTTCCTTAATCATAGGCCTAATTATATTCAGTAATTACAGGTTCAGAAAGACAGGCACCTCAGTCTAGCAATGGCCAGCTTTTTGCTTTGACCCTCTGTGAAACGAAACAAGCCAACAGATCCACGTGTCATATCCAGAGAGGAGGTTATCTTGGCTTTTTTTAAAATGAGTAAGAGTTCAGTTAGTAGGAAAGGCAGCCAACACTTTCCTGAGGAATGCTTACAGGTGAAAGAAAACTGATTTTTAAGAACCAGCATCTCAAAGAAGCAAAGTGTGTCGTCTTTGCAAGGGAAGGTATTTCCTAGCCAGAAGCAGAGATCCTACAGAAGGAATGGAAAAATCTGACGAACTCGTTGCCCCAGCAGGGATAAACATACACAGATAGATAATGAAACTCCATGCTTACATGAAGACAGGGAAAGCTTTTCCCACAATGTTTAAGCAAACTACTCATTATCTACTTCAAGTAAAATAAATCCTTCCTGTTGGGGCAATGTTACTCCTAGCTCCTCTCGCTGCGGTGTCTCCACTTCCTTGGAAGCATCCAGTCTCAGCACTGGCAGAGATGGGGCAGTGGAGAAAGGGGCGACTGCTCTGCTTTGCTAAGGCAATTTCTGTGTTTCCAAGTCCCAGCATCACAGCTATTTATAGTCTGAAGTGCAATTGTTGGCAGCAACATAGATGACATAAGGAAAAGAATCCACTGTTCTAACAAACAGATCTACAGCGGAGCTTTTACCCACCGTGCTTCAAGAGCTGAATGAAGCTGACTTGCAGAAAAATGGAAACAAAATAGGCAAAGTTCATGTGCACCGTTTCTGACAGCTCTGAGTTGTCATGCTGCCTAACACAATGTCATTTTGAGTTCTCAAAGCCCTCCATACTATTTGTGGCTATCTCAGAACTGCCCATTTCCAATGAGCATTTCTCCAAAGACCATATGTACCTTCAGTTTACTGGAGATGCATTACAATGCTCATTATAAAGATTCCCGTAGTGAGCAGATGCATCAAGAACCCTAACAGCTCTGATTTCACAGGATATTTGGAGTACTTGTGCAATACACCCAGTCTCCTCCATTTCCAAGAATGTTGTGAATATGTAATAACCTTCCATAAAATACCTGAAGCACCCAATTATAAACAGGAGGGATTATAGAAGGGGATAAGATAACATGACATGGCAAGTTTTATACGCTGAAGCTTGACCATACAAACGCTAAATAGTGAAAGAAGTGGTATAAATAGGTTTTATTTTCTTAAGGAAAACATCAGCTTGTTGTTTTGACTAAGCCAACCTGCAGGCAGAGTGATATATTCAGATATTTATAATACATCCAATAAAAAGAGACTTACCTTCTGAGGGTAGTAAAGTGCAGACTGTTATCTGGAGATGTAAGTGTATGTTCTAGATGGAGAGCGGGTCTCGTTCTGGGCACTGGGTGGCACGTTTAGGAAATCCCAAATCAGAATTGTATCATCATGGGAACTACTAATGATCTGAAATTCATCGAACTGGAGTCTAAAGACACGTCCTGAATGTTCCTGCAAGCAATACAAAATCAGCTTAGCGAGGCAAGAAGAGGATAACGTTTCACTAGCTTTGCACTCACACGTGTAGCTGGACACAGAATGGTGTATTCAAACTCTGGTGTGCTGGTTAAGAAACCCTTGGTTATAATTGCACTCAAGTTTAAGAAAAGCTGATTTCGTACGTAAGGTTTTTTTCACCAAAACACATGGCTTCCAAATCCAGTGCTTGTAAACCCTGAGCCTCCCCCGGAGGGGCCAGCCATAGAGGCTGAGATTATTAAAGACAAAAGCAGCCTATCAATCAAACAGCAGCAATTTAGAAGATTGGCTGGCACTGACAGTCTGCCAGGGCTCCTCCTCTCACATAACACTTGCATTCAGCGCTGCTGCTAACTCCAGTTTTGTGTAGCCCTAATACACCACATCACAGCTTCATCCAGGGCACGCTGCTGAAAGGATCGTTATGGCTCGCTTACTAGTCAAGACAGACTTTGTTCAAGCGCTGCCATAAGAAAGGGAGGTGGAGGAGTACATGCTCCGTCAGCTCTTTCAAGAAATCTCCAAATGGCACTAAGAGGCCCAGAAAAGGTTCTCCTCTTCATCCTGCTTATCCATTTTTAATAAATTTAAAAGGAGTACACTACTTTCATTAGAGAACTAACCGAAGCTGTCAGGCTGGTCTCCAAACTATAACCTGAATGGAAAGAATCAACTTTTTCAGTAAATACACCGCATTCATATGGAATAAAGTAATAGTTAAATCTCATCTCTACGCAAAGACTACTTAAAAGAAGAAAAACTAGAAGCGTTTACCCCATGCAACGCTGCAGGCTTGGGGAGGAGTGGCTGGAGAGCTGTCCGGCAGAAAAGGACCTGGGGGTGTTGGCCAACAGCTGGCTGAACATGAGCCAGCAGTGTGCCCAGGTGGCCAAGAGGGCCAATGGCATCCTGGCTTGTGTCAGGAATAGTGTGGCCAGCAAGACCAGGGCAGTGGTGGTGTCCCTGTATTCGGCACTGGTGAGGCCGCACCTCGAATCCTGTGTCCAGTTTTGGGCCCCTCACCCCCAGAAGGAGATGGAGGGGCTGGAGCGTGGGCAGAGCAGGGCAGCGAGGCTGGGGAAGGGGCTGGAGCACAAGGGTGGGGAGGGGCGGCTGGGGGAGCTGGGGGTGCTCAGCCTGGAGAAGAGGAGGCTGAGGGGAGCCCTCATCGCTCTCTGCAACTGCCTGAAAGGAGGCTGGAGCCGGGGGGGTCGGTCTCTTCTCCCCAGGAACAAGCGATGGGACGAGAGGGAACGGCCTCAAGCTGTGCCAGGGCAGGGTTAGGTTGGGGATTGGGAAAAACTCCTTCCCCAAAGGGCAGTCAGGCCCTGGCACAGGCTGCCCAGGGCAGGGGCTGAGTCCCCATCCCTGGAGGTATTTAAAGGACATGTAGCTGTGGTGCTTAGGGACATGGTTTAGTGGTGGCCTTGGCAGTGCTGGGTTAACGGTCGGACTTGATGATCTCAAAGGTATTTTCCAACCTAAACGATTCTATGATTCTACGATTCTATGATTTCTGGCACTACTTTAGGTGTTGGAAAGGCCAGGCACATGCTGAATAAGCCAGTTACCATCACATACAGACAACAACTTTGGGTTGCTACTAGCTTGTCAAACTGACTCCCGAAGGAAAATTTCATGCACGTCTCAGTGGAAAGAACAATGGACTCATCTCCCCAATTTATTTTTAACTAAGTTTACTGTCAGAAACCAAAACCCTCATTACAAAGAAAAACAGAACTTAAGCAGCAGCCTTATGTCTGATAGTCCTCTGAAGCGGTTAGCGTTCCTGTGCTAATCCTTTCAACCCAACCTCCCTTCCCTCTCCACATCTCTTCCTTCTGAACTGAAGGGTTAGGAGAAAGGTTTGGGAAAGGCTCACGAGATTGCTCCCCTCTTTTTAATAAGAGGAAATTTAAAGACAGCGCTACAATGATATTAGGGAAACACACCAATAACTAGAATTATTTGATACAGTGTCATGCTGATTTTTTTTTTTTTAAGATTATCTGAGAATCTCAAACTAGAAAAACTTGATCCTTCTTTTCAGCTCAGATCCAAATCATTCAGCATACAACAAAATATAAATTTTTCTTTATTCTTAAAATAAGCAGCAGCCTAGGCTTTATAGAACATCCTGAAATTTTCACCTATCCCTCTATAATGTAATAAAATGCCTCTCACAAATAAAAGATTTCAGATAACCCCAAATGAATTAATTTTACATACCACTAACGTACGCAAGCATAATGTACTTGCTGGGGCACGAGGGTCAAGAGCAGCTTGCAAGTCCCAAACTTTAATTTTGCTATAAAGTAAAAGAAGGAGGTCATTATGAGAGCATTGTTTCAAGTATAAGCATAGAAGAAACATCTAAAGCAATGGAAAGTATGCCAGATTTTCCCTACAGCTAGTTTATCAGGATCGAGCAAAATGTTAGAATCTATCTTCACTAAAATACTAACGCTAAATCTCGTAAAACACAGATAGTTTTGTATTTCTTTTTAGCATCAAATACAGTTGATGTCTTTGTGATGGACAAGTGGGTTGGTTATATGAAAGACAAATTGACTATGTATGCACAAGGCATTTTGGAACTGCAGATCTCGAAAGCTCACAGCACTGCTGATAAGGTGCAAAGTTCCAGTGGGAATTAAGCTGGGACTGCCAACCCCAGTGAGACACTAAACCCAAATAAAAGGTTAGAGACAAACACGTTTCGAGAACTGTTTTTTCAGTAACTCTACTGTTCACTTGAAGTATAAAATCAGGCAGAGAAAGACATGGAGAAATTGGACATGGATGTTAGCTGTCCTGAATCCACTACACACTGAAAATACTGAGCAAGTCAGAAGCGCTAACAGTGGGGGGCTCCTGCCCTCAACCCAACAGAAACGGTCGCTAAAGACTTCTGAGAGCCCCACAAGATATGTTTACGCTTGCAATAAACATTTTCAGTGCTGCTGTCTTGTAAAAATAGAAAGCCTAAACTACTCTGAGCACACAGGACCAGGCAAGGAGCAATTCCTGAGGGAAGAAACAAAGGAATGTCACTTCAGCCAAACAAAAGTTTACTTTCTATAGAAAGTCAAACTTGAGTGATAGCACAATTTAGGAGTGTGCTAAAGAGCACCAGAAAAGCAGCTTCTTGGCTACTTAAAACTGCTGCCTGCTGCATTGAAATGCTCAAGCAGAAGCCACTCGGTTAAATATTGATCCATTAGTCAGATCAGAAGAGAACCCTTACACAAGGGAACACAAGGCGCAGTGGCTTTCAGAAGATGCTTTGCTAAGAAAGGCAAAGTTTTTTGAAATTGCTTTCAAAACCATACCCATCATAGGCTCCACTAACAATCCTCTTATTGTCGAACCTAATGCATCGAACCAGTTCTTCATGGCCTTCTAATACTCTTAAACAGGCACCGCATTCAATGTCCCATAGCCTTAAGAGAACAGAGGAGAAAGTCTTTGAGTACTTCAGGTTCAGCACTGCCCCTTAGCCTCACATGCAGTGATTTAAGCGTGCTACGGAATGGTTTTCTGTGGGAGATATCACGCAATTTGCTGAAAAAGGCATGAGAACCACGAGATGTTCCCTGCATGCGATTCAGAGATAAAAGTTTGTGTTGCAGCTGCAGTATATCAAAATTAATTTAGTCACTGAAAATTACATACAAGTAAAGGCTGGATAGGTGTTAAGTTATCTTGGGAAACTTTAATACACTTTTTTCTGTTCTCCATAAACCAATGATTAGAGGTTCAGAAAGTAATTAAGAAAACCAGTGACCAACATCTTCCTCATCTCTCCAAGCAGAAGACAAGGTGATAAACCATAGCAATAGAGAAGAAGTTTTGTTTACCTTTGACATAAACCTCAGTGTCCCACTTTTTCACAGGGGTGTGATATGTTTACTCTCACACCGAGTTAAGTTTCATTCATACATCATCTGCTCCAATAGCAAGACATACCAAGGATGTTTTGCCCATGCAGCAGTGCAGGACAGCATCAAAGGTCAGGGGAAATCCTATTTTCACACGTGCAAATGTACACTGTTACATACCGATAGCAGCTCGTGGGCACCCACCTAATGGTATTGTCTGAAGATCCACTGACAACTAGTCGATCCCTGTACTGGAGGCATGCAATGCCACGCTTGTGCCCATTTAGAGTACGAACAAACTCGCACGTACTTGTACTCCAGACCTGTGAAACACGGGACAAACGCTCCTCTGAGAATTATGCCCAAACAAGGTTTTTGAATTTCAACAGAAGCCATCACGAATTCATAAACAGAAGGGGTCTGAGGCTGAACCTTTGCTGGACAGTGGGAGTGAAAGCTCGCATAGTATTTTTACGGGCAAAGAGTGGGTACCTGGCATTAATGGAAGACTGGTGCTACGGGGAGCTAGCAGTGACAAGAGCCACGGGCATTGCTATTGCACATTGAGTCAATAAGAAAAGTTGGGGGGGGTTGTATAAAATATTTTCAAGTGGTAGAGACTGCCCCAAATGATTTCAAAAACTTGATTACACGTGAATCTTGATAAGTTAGTAATCATTTTTAAAAGTGGAAGTTATCCCATATGCAAAACCCCCACATTTTTTTACCAAAGACATTGTTAGCAATCTACTAGTAAGGGAAGGCCAAAACCATGGTCTATAAAGTTTTGTGGCTGCTTCTTTCTTAACATTAAATGATTCAATCAACTTTGCCCCTTTTTAATGAACTGTAATTGAAGTTGTAACATAGAGTATCCAGTGGCTTATTTTCCAACACAGAGTGCAGCAGGATCTTTGGCAGATATTTGGACATTAAACTGCCAAGAGCTTTTTGGCACAGTCTAAGGTAGCTCTGGTTCTAGAGAGGGAAGAGTGGGAACGCCTTTGTTATATTAATACACTCTGGGTAACTCAAATCTTCTGGTATGTAATAGACTTCAAATACAGCCTCTTAATTCTTCAAACATGGCAAAGTCTGGTTGAGCTGCTGGGAAGGCGTGGTGAGGAAAGGCAACTGCTGATAAATTTCACGTCTGGAACAGGACTGCCAATTGAAATAAAAAATACCGCTTGGAAAAAGGCACAAGATGTGCCACATTTAACAAACAAACCGATCTTGAGACTAGAGTTCAAACAGCAAGCGGGCTTTACTTTTTTGCAATTGTACGACAGAAGCCACAAAAACGTTACGAGCCTAGTTATGCACATAAAGACATTAACAGCTAGCAAGAGGAAGCAGCTCGCCGAACGGCGAAGAAAAAGGCACAGAACTGCTTATGAGCACCTTGGCTATTTAGAGTTGAATAACACTCAGAAGCTTTGCTGGCTTGGTAGGCATGAAGACCTAGATCAGAGCTCTGCCAACTTACTTTAATGGTCCTGTCACCTGACGCTGACACAATATACTTGTCATCGAAGTCTACCACGTTAACGGCAGCACGATGGCCAACTAAGACACGGCGCAGGGTGATGTCAGTAGGTGATGCCATATCCCAAACAGCAATTGATCTGTCCTTTGAGCATGTCACCATTAAGCCGTTACTGAACCTCAAATGAAGCACTGCCTCGTTGTGGTGAATCAACGTGTTCAGAACTTCACCTGTATTTACATCCCAAACTCTGCAAAAGAAAGGAATTTTATTCCAAATGAAGGATGATGGCTATGCATGGTATAAAGCGTAAACATGCACACATCTACTCTCTCTAATGGAGAGCTCTCTGGTTGCTCAACACCTCATAGGGCTTGGGGACGGCGGGAAGACAGCAACTGGGGAAGTATCCTAGTTCACGTCTCAGACCCACGAGCAACAATTAACAGCAACAAACAATTAGGCCAGGAAATGCCTAAGCTGGGACCACTGCTAAGAGAAAGGGCTGCTTAACAATGACCACGATTCTATAACTCTACCAGGATGACTAAAACCTGTATGACGTATAAATTGATGGAACAGACCAAAACAAATACTATCCAATATGATTTTTTCAGTTTTGCACCATTCATTCCGATTTAGCACATGCCAGTGGCAACTGGGATGTAGCACCCTCCAGGGCTACCTACTAGCTTACATGAAGTGAAAAACAACTACTTAATTTATACTGCCTGAAGGGTGTTATGATCAGTTCTTAAGTTTTTTTAAAGTTTTATAGAGATTGACATTGGTATACCAATGCAAGGCACCAGAAGGAGACAAGGCCCTTCCACTGAACTGTATCTGAGCATCTTTGTGGGACCTCTACTGACCACTGAATTCGTACAAGAAATTAAGCTCAGTAACACTAAAATTGCTGTCAGATAAGGGCTCCATATATACCAAGTACCCTTTCATTAATAGTCATAATTAAGAGACGTCAGAAGGCAGTACAAGAAACCCTAAATGAGGAAATTGTTGTATAGTTGGCCATCAGCCATTCTACAACTTCAGGATATGCCTTGAATCATACAGGTCACATTCCTTCAAAATTCTTAACCCTAAAAAAATGAGACTGAGATTTGGAAAAACATTTACTGAATGTGTTGCTTTGCCAAGTGTGAATATCTTGAATGTGATAATATATCACATTCGTATTAGTGATGTTTTCTGATATTTGCAGATTATTGTAAATATGCCCAGTGCAAAAACTTAATGCTCACCTCACTGTAGAATCTGAAGATCCAGTTACAATGACTCTTTCATCATATTGCAGACAAAGAACCGAGCCGGTATGTCCTGTTAATACTTTCAAACATTCCAAGCTTGTTTTGTCCCAAATCTGTTAAAAATAAGAAGTATAAATGGCTTATCAAGAACACGGATCCGAGACTCAAATACTGCCACAACAGAGAAGGAAGGAAGAAAACTGGAGATAGCAGGAAGAATCCATGGGCAGTTACCCTGTCCACACAGTAGGCCTGTCCTCTCTTTTAGCTTGAGGAAGTCTCCTTGATGCAAGTTTTTGACAGAACAGTGAAATAACCAATGATCACAAAAAAATAAACCTGTTTTGCGAAAGGAAATGCCGTGGATGATTAGCATGAAAGCAACTTATTAGCTTGAAAGCAAACTACTAGCAATGACAAGAGACACAACCAAGGACAGTGGTGAATGCAGTCCTCCGCCACGTTCTGCGAGCTCTGATTTCACAAGCGTTTCTTTGTAGTCAGCAGTATCAATCTCCTGGCTGGCAGTCCCCAAAGTTTCTAGAGCAAAGTGCAGGTGAGAACTTCGCAGGACTACAGAAGCCATCCCATCCTCATAAACCCTGCACAGATAAATACTGTCCCATGAAGAAACAAGAGAAATTGTCAAGGAGACACAAGCAGCTGCCTTTCCAAGGCAGAATTACCCGTTTACCTTGACAGAAAAGACTGAAAAAAGTGTTTACCTTAATGGAGTTATCTCGTAGGCCACTGATAATCTTTTCATCATCATACTGTAAACAGTAGACACCTTTGCTGTTTTCAGAGCGGCACTGAATCCTTTGCAAATTATGTCGCCCACATCGCCAGTTAGATTCTATAGTCTAACAAGAGGGGAAACAATCAGGAATTAGGCACGAGGCTGCGTGCTTGAGCATGACTGCTCCAACACATACACAGCAATCTTTTCACTTTTACATACATCATCCTTAAATTTGAAGTAGATAAAACTTAGACGTATCTTCCCCCCTGCCCAATAAAAATATACAAACCACAATTAATTAGAATTGTCATGACAAAAGCTGTGTTTAGTAGTGAAAATTATGGTCAACTAACCTTAATGAGAATTTCCAAAGGAGCCATTAGAGAGATACATTTCATAACAATTCGGTTCCCCCCCCATATTTACACGACCATCTGACATAAGCAGCAAAGATTAAACCAGGAGCTTGTAGGGTGCCATGTTCAGCCTCACCTGAGTAACTAACATTACAGAACTGCTGAGTCCAACAAGGAGGTTATGGGAGTTCTTGGACCTTTCCTTCCCCCACCCAGTCATTTCACCTATTAACTGTTGTTACGCATCTTAGAAAGGGATCTTGAGATATGAAAGCCTCCTCTAAGCACCTTAAAGCCTGATGAAAATAAAACTGAACAGGGACTGTAAGATTTGAAATAATCCAAACTTACTTCTTTTTCCCCTTAAAATCTGTGGAAGTGTAATTCTCAACATTTTCATTCCGAGAGATATTTTTAAGGAAAGAGACATGACACACCTTTAAAAAGCGGCAAACTATTTCATAGGGGAACCAGGGTGATTTCCATGTTTTAAGCATCTTTATTACTTGTAAGACAACTAATGCTGGTTTCAAAGAAAGGTAGGATTTTGGATAGGAAGTTCATAACAACAATTGTAAGAGAATCCGTGTACAGAACCCCAGGCCAACACCTGCAGTACCTAGACAGGCCGGGATGCTTTCTGTCTTCCCGTATAGGCACCAGAACAGGCCATTTATTTAGTTATTTCCCTGGGATCCCCCCCAAATACTGCATGGAAACCTGAGGAGAAGCTGATCGACTGTCAGTTTCGTTTGGAATAGCATATTTATAACCAAATCCTAACTTTCCAAGCAATAGCAGGCACCTCTGCAGCTCCTCCAAGAGCGGAAAACAACCGAAACGCTTATTAAAGACAAAAGTGGAGTGCTACTATGACGTCCCAATTCTAGGAAAACACGTCTGCTCCAAGGGAAAACTAACCTACCACTTTGTTTTCCACGCATTTGCTCCTTCAATTGTCTCCCATTATGCAATCTGGAGAGAATTATACACAGTCATAATACAAACCTGATGTGCCACAGGAATTTGTCTAAATCGTAAGTACTAAGAGATGCTTTTAGAGGAGCATGCTGACAAGTTATTCATCCCCTCTCATTCTCTTCCAATGTGGTGGGGAAGTTAATGAAATTAAGATAGCAAGTCATCTGTCGGTTTGGGATCAGCTTTTCTGGCCAGCTAGTGCACTGCTGATTGTCAGACTGGGAACTGGGCTTAAAACGTTCAAATCTGACACTGCGCTGGTTCAGCCTTGGACTCCTGCCTTGAAGGTAGCAGACTGCTCATTATGCTACTTGCTCAGCATGGGATGGAGGTTTTCAGGAGGAAGGACAGGCAATTCTCAAGCTTTATCTGAAGATTTATCATCTGTGCTAGGAGGGCAGAACTGCAACCCATTAACTCCTTTGCTGCTACAGAGGTGACCCTCAGAAACAGGAGAGGATTTCAGACATTAATAGCAGGAACCAAGATAATTACAGATCTGAAGGCAAGATATTTAAAAATCACTGAAGACACAGGAGAGAAAACACGACTCAATTTAAATAGTTCTAGAAACCATATATGTTCAGACGTTCAAGAAGCCTATGGGAGTTTCCCTAAAGCAAGGTTCTTGGAAAGGTCCGAAATAAGCAGCTGCACATAACACGCGCCGGCTTGCTCTAGCTGCCGAGCGCTCAAACACCATTCGAGCACTTTCGCACTTAAGCTTCCTGCGACAGTGATTACCAATAGCTACAGAACGCATTAAGGACACCACACATCAGAAATTTTGCCTGTAACAGTTTCCTAAACAAAACAGCAGTCAGTAAAAGTACGCTCACCAGACATTCAGGCCACGAGCTGGCTTGATTCTTACAAGTTCACTATAGGAAGCTACTTAATAAGCTCCCCATAAGAAAATGTTGGCTTCAAATAAAAGAAACTAAAATATTATTTATATCTATGTGAAGGCACGATAAAGCAGTAAGTCACATGCAGGTGCACATTTTAATTCCGTGAATAGATGTCATTTCATTTAGACATTATACGGTGTGGCTACTGTGGGAAAATACTTCATGTTTTTCGAGAACTTGTAAAATCCCCTTACACTGCGTAAATTTTCAATATGCTGGGAAAGTAGCCACAATACACAGAGAATATACAGCAACATTTCAATTGGCAATAGAGTGAAAACAGATGTGTACGTATAGAGAAATAACATTATTTTAGATGACTAAATACGGCTGAGTGGGTGGGCAACCTGGAGGACCCTCTGAAAAAGAACATGTTTAATACAATACTGGCAACCACATTAAAGCTTCTTGCTGTAGGAAATTTCTGGTTGTTACTGGATAGTGCAGTTAGTAAAAGTCTTCATCTGCAACCTCCTTCCAGGAGATATCTTAAGAAGCTGTGTATACGCCGAGTAGGTAGGCATGCACGTACAAGGGGTGAGGGAGAAACTGCTGGTTTATGGGCTGTTACAAGCACCAGGGAGTCAACGCTGAGAGACCCATGGTTTCTTTGCGTATTTACGCTACCAAACCTAATATTAACACATGCAACACACACTGCTGTATTTTCTACAGATCCCCCTCAAAGTCTCCAAGATAACTGCCTCTAAACTTGGTTTTCACAGTTAAAAGCTAGATGTTGCAGAACACTATCTCCTTAGTTCACACACAGAGAAAGAAGTTTCTCCCACTTTTCTAAGAGCTCACTAGAGCAATAGCAGCAAGTAGCTGACAAATGCTGTATAACCAACAAAATCTGGACATACAAGCATAAAGACCGAGCACGAAGCCAAAGCATCTGCCACAGCAGGAGAGCCATTTGGCAGCGAAGACATGCATAAATGGATAAAAAAAAGGCATTTAGAGAAAAAAGTACACATAGAAAATAGCCCAAGATGCAGAGGTATAGCCAAGCCTTGACCATGCCAGGTCACTGGTACAAAGATGCACAGTAAAAAAAGATGCAATTAGTGTGGATTAACAGTTGGAACATTTACTATATGTTGGAAGTGTTAAGGATAATCTACTAGGAACAGGGTTTTTTTTCCCCATTCGATAATGTACACCGTGTTCAGTTCCTTGGCTAAAAATTGCATTTTTATCCTTGTGAATGTTATTGCAGAGTAAGTGGGTTTATCTTAATCCCATAAACCAAGGAGTTTCTGTTCCCTCTGAATACACAATTCTCCTGCAGGACAAATGGTGCCGAAAAAAGAAAAAGCAGCCTACACATTTGTTACGTACGTAGGGATTTCTCCCGAAGCATGAGGCATGTACACCAGGGGCAGTTAAAATACGAACCCTTCTTCTTCACATGCTTTCTTCTAAGAGAAGAAAGAAAATCCTTCCTGACTCTGGCAGAGGAAAGGCAAAAGCAAATGAACTTATGTCACTGAGGTGGAGAGGGCTTAATATTTCATTTATTATGAAGTTAAGAGGGTTTGATAAGCAAAGACAAAATGACAGCTTGGCCATGGCACCAGGATCCCTGCATCTTTGAGGTCTTTCCTCTCTCAGACTCTCTGAAGATGCTACAACCATTAGAGGGGAAAAAAAAGCATCAAGCTCTTGAAGAAGGATACTGATGCCCTAGATCCTGGCTTGAGTCTGGAATTCTCTGTTGGGTCTCCAAGCTGCTGGTAGACAGTGAGGGTCAAAGAGCTTTTGTAGTCTCTGTATCAGCCTGAAGAAGAAAAGCTACATGATGCTTATTACCTAGAAGGCTTGAACTGGTCCTCAAGAAGAATCTGCAGAGAGCTAGCTGTCCTGTCATTACCACGACAGCGTAAACCACAAGATTTCTGACCACACGGGCATGACTGCCTCACAGCAACGGATGACAAAATGTGCCAGCAGCAAAACCTCCTTCCAAAGCAGCCCACAGAGGGATAAAAACCCTGCAAGTGAAGAGCATCACCATCTTTCTTGTGAGTGTCATCACTTCTGAAAACCACTGCTAAGGACCTAAGTGCTGGTGGTAGGCATGTAGCAGCAAAGACAGCTAAAAACTCAAAGACCACAGGAAGTGGATCAGCACTGGGGCAGATACTGTACGTGAACAGCAATGAAAGCCCTGTGCCAAAGCAGTGTGGCAGAAAAAGTACTTGTGCTGTATCCAACATCCCCTTCATAAAACACCTCCTCCTCAGACCAGCTGCATAATGGAAGTGATGAACCAAGAAAATTATGCGGTCAGAAAGCTCTATAGAGCTTACATCGCAACGGAGGAGCTGAAGAGTTTTGGCTGAAGGCATGATATACCTAATTACACATTCACTAAGACTTGAGCATATTGTCACCTGAGCCAGTAAACGTATCTTTGGAAGAAAGCAGCAGGGTATACAGATGTCCATACTAACATACCGACATCTTGAACTGGCACTGCTGTTAGAAGAGAGAACACAAAGTGCCGCCAACCATCCACCACCACATCTTGCCATTTATTATCCTGCTTTTACCATTAAGCATATTATTGCCTTTCCCTATGAATTCTCTTACCCTATTCCATGAAAAAGCTGAACCAACATGATTCATGCTACACTACAGGATTCAGAAGAGTGACTAGATTTGGATTTTACTCTCGAAATGCTTTGAAATGTAGGAGGCAGCAGCTGTACAACTGGGAGCTGCATGACACTGTGTCCCTCAAATGAGAACTGTTTAGTACTTAAGTTAAAGTTTATACACTACTGATCTGAAAATGTAGGCACTACTGCTCATCAAAAGAATTTGCGCCTTCCACTACCAAGAATTCTTCCTATTTTAGATTATTCACAATTAAAGCTAAGAGAAAGTCCAGAAGAAAAAGAAAAGTTACATGGAAGAAATTGCTGCCACGTTACACGAGAAGAGGTAGCAAACAGTAACATAGTAAACAAATGCAAGGAAGTACTAAGCAAAGATTAATTCAAAACAGCAATCAACCGATTTTTGGTATTTACCTCATTTCATGCAAACAGAAGAGGCAAGTAAGAATAAAAACCACCTTCATGAACAATCACAGAAGCAAGACTAACAAATAGAGAAATAGGGATCCACTATACCCCACTAACATATAACATACACTTATTTTTATACATATGCATGTATATATTTAAAGGTCAGTGTGTATTTGTTTAATAAAAGCCCACTTTCACACAAAAAAAAAGGGGGGGGGGACACACACAACACACACTACTTCCAACAACTAAAAAGTGGGCTTCTGGCTCGATTTATAAAAATCACAGGATACTCAGGCTATGTTTTGAAGAACAGTCTGAAATTAAAGCAAGGCCAAAAAGCTAGGAGCGTACTACTGAGAGCCACTCCACGGCTGAACACTACATGGGCTTTCAGGTGGGTTTGGGGTAAAATATCACTTTTAGTATGAACTCCAAGACCAGAAGAAAAGCCGTAAACACTGAAGTTCAAAAATCTAATCAACTCTAGCAATGGGAAGCTTTTCCTAGCAAGTGTTACAATTAAATAATGATTTTTTGGCAGAATTCGAGACCTAAAAATTAAGTTCCTAATGTTTACAGCTGCTTAGACAAGATCCAAATGTGGACAATATAAATTGATGAAGTGTTGTCTCTTTCTGCATGTGATTGATCCAATGTGTATGCAGCTGCTCAAAGGTCCACGAAGCAAAACTATTCCTGAGTCTCGCTGCAGCTTTGCTGAACCTTTTTAAAAGCCACATTTAAAAAGAGCAGATTGACCTTATGATGCTGAGCGAGGTAAATCTGGACAGTGGAATACGCTAATGTGTTACAGAGGAAGAGGAGAAGACTTGCAGAAACTGCATTAAAGGCCACTGACACACAAGGAATATAGGAAATCACTCTGGGAGAAAGCTGACAGTATCATACTGACCGTTTCGTCAGGCATGAAGAAAGGACAGCGTGTTCTCGAAGTGTCAAAATGGTGTCATACACCAGAGAGAGCTTAGGCAAATCAGATAAAAAAGGCAACATGAACTGATGTTTCAGACCTAAAGAACAGCAATTCATCTTGCTGCCCAGGATGGTGGTAGTGACTGATTTGTTGAGGGAGACAGAAAACGAGGCAGGAAATGAGAGACTTTGATTACTCCCATGTAAATGAGGTCTGGCTGCATCATGTCGCCAGGCTCTGCCCCATGCATCTGTTACTGGAGGCTGTCAAGAGCCAGGATGCTGTGCTAGATCTTTGATCTGAACAGTACAGTTGTTCTGTTTCCCCAGGGAAGGAGTAAAGAATCCTCTCAAGCCCTGCTCAGGAGAACCTGTAACAGGAGGATGCAGATGAACAGAGCAGCCCCTCTTCCCTGAAAGGTCCATCTTCTCTATCAAGCACCTCTGCAAACACAGCCATAAAGCATGAGATCCCAGAAGAGATCCAAGGGCAGCATCTGATGAAGAAAACCTTTTTCGTCTCTGCAGCTGCAATGATTGCAGTAACACCCACGGATGGGTCTCTCTGGTTTTCCCTTAAAGGATCTCCATTTCCCCCAGCTTCCATCAACTAGGTCTAACACACTTAAGAGACAGTAAAATGTCAAGCTTTCAGGTTACAGATGCAACATCAAAATATACCAACTTTAAATGGGCTCCTGCTTACACCGAAGCGATAGAGTAGAAGTACTGCTATCTGGAGAGGAAATTTTAAAAATACAAGCCAACAGCAATGAAAACAGAGAGAGGTCCTCAGAGGCACTTCAATGACACATGCATCTGGACTATCCACAACACCTGACAAAGAACAACGCTGCTGAAAAACAGAATTATTGCACCTTTTAGGTTCCATTGGAGACAATAACTAAGTTTATACGTAACACCATAAAAATACAAAGTTATATTTAAACAGGTACTTATCAGGCCCTATCAGAGCATAGGGGCATTCGAAGTACTCAAACGGGAACAATGAATCCCTCTTTCAAATCTGCAGAAGAAAAACGGCAGCCTTTTATGCTTGTTTGTGCAAAAAGTAGGTGTGATGTGGGCAAAGTGAACAAAGAAAGCCAAGTCAAGGATCCGTCCCATGCTAGGGGCACCTGAAAGAGGAGTCTTCTGCCCTGTTCAGACATGAGAGCCGAAACCTGTGCCGTGCACCACAAGAACTTTGTCCCTGCTGCTCAAAAGCCTCTCCTTTCCTTGGACAGTTTCGTTTTTAAGAAATGCCTTTTGGAAAGTGCCTGCGGAGTACAGATTTCAAAGGCTGGCTGAAAAAATTTCTAGGCGTATAATGCTGACCAGATTCTCCCCACACACGCACATAAAATTTCTCCAGCATCGTAATTAGAACAGTACTAAACAAACCCATTTCCCTCAGAAATTATACACTGCAACTTTCATAAACAGAGATCTCCCAATGCTGGCAGTGACTTAGGGTGAGAGCTGACTTCTTCCCCTTTTCAAATTTTCCCAAGGCTTTAAAATTTCAGTTCCAGTCCTAAAATCTGAACTTTTTCAAAATTCGTAAGAACACATGGTGTTTATCTGATGGCCTGGCACCACATTTTCCTATCGTCTTCAGCAAAATCACAGTTTAATTCTCATCTTAATTAGGTGGACCTAAGTCTCCATGGAAACAAGACGAGGGCACTTGCCATGTGCCTAAAGATAAGGGGAACATTTATGAAATAAGTCTTCTCAACTCATCACAAGAAATAGATACTTGTGCTAATCCTGAGGGGAAAACAGAATAGTTGGCCAAGCTTCACAAATAATATGGAAAAAATCCAGGGACTTGGGGTTCTGGAATCAGCAGTATTAAAGTTCCCATCCTGGCAACGTGCCGATTAACACAGTCCCATTAAAACAGCTGACCTTCCCCACAACGCTTTGGGACTGCACCCGGGCACAGGACACCCCGCACCAACCCGATCATCTCCATAAACACGGTCTTGCAAACCCAGGTTCACTTTTCTAGGATAAGCCCCAAATCAGGTTTTCCCTTTAAAAAAGCTCCTAAAGAAGCTTGGCAACTCACCATCTGACTTGGAGACATTTAAAATTACTGGACCACCTCTTGTGAAATGAAACCTAATTAAATATTTGGCTTCACAGTGGAGGTGGAGAGTAACCACCTCTTTCCAAGAATTTGGTTTCAGATCTCTAAATGTCCTCTTATTTTCAAATCCAATGATTTCAGAAGTGACACTGTGTTCCTAAAATGTGTTTGGCATGAAATAAACAGATATTGGCACTAATAAATTTTCAGAGAGGCAAGGGAACCTCACTTTGCCAAATCATTGCCTGTATTACCTTGCAGCTAACAACACTTTGTGGTTGCATGGACTTTTGACCCAAAATGCAAACAGAGCCCAAGGGAAAGAATTCAAATTTGCTATTTATCATTCCTCATTTTTTCTTCCAATTGTTAATTCAGGTTTCGGATTACTTTTCAAATTCTGTCAGTCAATCCAAAGGAGAGAGCGCATTCTCCTTTCAGCTTATCTCTACCCACAACCCAATTTAGTACCAGCTGCAGTAAATTAATAACTCTTATCATTAGAAACAGTCTAGCAGAATCTGGTTAATCTTGGTGCTCCACAGGTAAAATTCTGAATGACAAGATTTTTGTGTTACATCAAATATATTTTACTGTATTAAAAAAATCAAGTCCTTTGGACACAAGATAAATGTCTTATAAAAATACTTATATAATCACATAAATGCTAATATGGTAGCCTTTGGCTCATCACTAGCTCCCTAAACTCTGACCCTCTGACAGAAACAGGAAGATCTTATTAAAGGTCCAGGCAAATATTTGAAGAAAAAACATTTTGGTATTCAGAGATACAAAATTCTTCATCACAGCTAAGATGAAAGTCTTGTTTAAGAGCTTCTGCACATTGCTTTGAAAAATGAAGGAATGGGAAAAGTGTGAAACTGAGGGAGAGCACGACTTTAGGGTTGAAAATAGAATAAGGGGAGGAAAAAGTTAAGAAGTGCTCCTAATCTTATAGCTAAGTTTTGTTGTTACTGTTACTCACCATCTACACTTTTAAACAGTGTTAAAAGCTTCTTTTAACAGTCCTTTAGGGAAGCCATTTGTGAAAAGTGCTTTAAAGGGTGAATTATTAGGAAAATTATAATAGACTTTTTGAAGTGGAAGAATCATTGGACTCTAGACTATCAGCAGAAACACTAGCCCCACTCCAGGTTGGAAACCTGGAAAACAGCAATATTTCAGAAGGCTTGAAGGAAATATGTAAACAGGGAAAAATTTGATGTGGCACAATCCCCCCGTCCTTCTGCCTTCCCCCTCCAGTTCAGCAATTTCGAAGAACCAGGAGTGGGAAATGCGCTGCCTGTATAAACTGAGCACTGATGATTCTGGAAGTAGCCATTAGTTTTCAAAGAGAGACTTCACCACTCTAGAAGACTGGACAAAGACGCATTTGTTTCCTGAATTTGGGCAAACAGAGGCTTACACTTACTTTTGCTAAAGGGAAGTTCAGAGGCAAGAGCCCATAGCTGACTCCTTTCAGCTTTACTGCTCTACCAAAGCATCCGCGGGCCATGGACAGTGTTGAGGTTAGTCGCCGATACCTTAAATTCTACCCCAAGTCACTGACAACCACTAACAACCAAAGGTTTTTCATAGGTTTATAGACACAAGCATGGAATGGAAAGTACACAACTACAGGAGATTTTCCCTGAACAGCCCTAATTCTGCTTCTCTATCCTTGCCTCACTCCATCCGAGTTTGAGACACACAGGAGTTTCCTGCATGCCCCAGTAATATTTAACGTCGTTAAGGATATAAGCATTAGATAGAAACTACGGAGATCATATGTAACAGTAGCTGGATTGCCAGGCAGTTTGGAATGGGCAGAAACTATGGCGACAGCTTACAGTTTACTCTTTGTACACCGCAGAAAAGACAACTCTTTTCCCACGCTGATTACTCACATTAATATTTTTAAGTACTAGTGGCACGGCATGTTTTACATACAGCGCGTTCTACCGTTCCAGCTCCATCTCAAAGCCTGACATGAGATAACCCCTTACTCTGCATATACTACATTTATCACACCATCCACCTGAGCATTATATAATGAAAAATAAAAAATTATGAGTTGAAACTCTGTAAGAAAGTTAGGGTTCAAAAGAGTATTATAAAACTGTGTTTCTTGACTTCCAAACACCGATGCATTTTCTATCCACATTGAATACACGAGCCCTTACTTTTCAGGCAGTGCAGTGCAAACTTTTCTCCTAATTTGAGGGTTTGATATATTTATTATTATCTTAATGAAATTTAGGTTTTCAAGGAACGTGTTCATTACTGTGATATATTTTTAGTGGCATACTTGTTCCCCACTCCCAGATATTTAGAGACTGAAAATTTTTATACTTAATGATATTAGCAACAAGCAAAGCCTGAGGGCTTTGGGTTTTTCCTGCTTATTTCACACTAGCAAAAACTGTCCAATTCAGGAGCTTCATTTTTGTGCATTGTAAAAGCACATCTACAGCAACTAAAGAAGGAAAGTATTAAGTAGCAGACTGTGACAGTTCAAAGGCTGAATGGCCTCAGAGCATCTCTAAGGAACACTCCCATCTCTAATAATAAGAATTCCTATACAAATGTCCCACTTACACTTAAACAAATGAGTTTCAGAAAAATAACTTTAAAAATCTGAGTTGTAATAATGTTGAACTCCTTCAGTGTTCTACATCATCTCAAAGGTCATCTTTTCACACCGCTTTTTGCCCATTTTCATTATTGACCAGTGCCAGAATTTTGCAGAACAAGAAAATATCACATTAAAAGTTCTCCTTAATCCCATGGGCTTCTTATCATTGCAATATCACTCTGTCATTCCTTACAGAGAGTAGACATCTCCCTTGAAATAATAAAATGTGTATCATTCAGCTCACAAGTAAATATCAAGTTTGATCTTATTTTGCCTAGGCTACATTTCATGCTTAGTTCTTTAAATGTTTATAAATTGTGTAGCAAGTGTTATAAAAAAATATTTGAGAATTGGATTATGTTTTCCAGCAGATACATTTTACAGATAGGTTAAGAGCTCTGAATAATTTTGTTTACTGAGTGCCAAGCAACACAAACTCACGTTTGCCATAGCAGAATGATTCCATTAGTTCACATCTGTCTTAAACATCAAAACACGTGTTTCCCCACTAATGAATTTCAGACCAATAATTTCACATCCATCACGTGGTTGAAATAAATCCATTACAGTCTGTGGTATAACATAAGAGTTTTGCAGTGGGTACACAGCAAACTGAGCAAGACAGATTTTCTGCTGGTAGGCAGAATACCAAGATGATCCTGATTTATCAGAACCATTTTAAAATAAGTGAGCAAGCCCAACTTTGTAACTCTTAAACGAGATAAGCAAGATTTTATATCAAAGAAAAGAATAGTCATTTCTCCAGTCTTTTCACCACCAATAACCCTACTGTGTTTATCATTGATTGTTCTCATCAAACCACTTGAGGAGGAAAAAGAATCCCATACCCTGAAGAAAGCTGTATTTGCAACAGTGACTGCTTTAGCAGTAGTAAGTTACTAAATGAGCAACGTTTTAAGTGATTGGTGTTTAAGGCATTAACCCTCAGATCACTTTCTAAGTGAGCACCACCAATATATTAGAACATTCAGCAATACATGGAATTGTCTTGGAGTAGTAACTTTCCTGAAACAGCTATTTTATTGAAATCCATAGTCCCAGAAGAGTTCCAAAATCATTAAACACAAAGAAGACTCTGTTAACACTTAAAGTAACACGTTAATGCATGTACTGCGGCAGTAAGTTGCTGAGGGTATTTCTTATATTGTCTGAAGAGCCAGAGCTCACAAAGTAGAAGCGATACAGATACATAGGATATGCTTCATTGCTCCAACATGCACCATCTTTCAAACAACTAACAATATGCAACAGTATTTCTCCTGCAGATATTATATATCAGAAAACGTACCTCTATATCCTGTATTATCTTTGGGTATAAGGACCTGTAAAAAGAATTTGGGGGGCCATCTGTTGGTCTGTTTTTAAACAGGTACTGATCCCTAGAAAGAACCAGAAACATATTTTTCAATTTACCACAAAGAATCCAAACTTTAAAGAAACTCAAAATCTGCACAGAACAAAACCTTATGACATATTCTCACAAAATACTTGTAAGAATTTTTAGTACTGCCGTTACAACCCTTGTGACTTTACGATTTGACAGCTGTATTTAAAATGTCCAAGACTAAAAAGATAACAGGTGTTTTCCTTATGGTTTTCTAAATTAGAGCTCACTGCTTTTAGCCAGCAGGGTGTCGTCCTCTGCTCTTTACAATATGCCTTGCGTTTTCTTAGGCACACCACTAGAGAGCACAGAAAAGCAGGTTTCTAAAGCTGAACACCTCATCTCTTCAGATACTCGTAAAGGATAGAAAAACTCCATTGCCACAAACATAAATGATTTCTTTGAAAGAGGCTTCTGCAGCCCAATCAGCTATTTTACTTTTTAAGCAAAAAAAAAAAGTTTAATTGGAAATACTTCACTCAAGAAAAAGCCCTGCAAAACATGCTGCTCGTTTTTGTGAGCTGATTCTACATGTTGGTTCTCCCTGCAAAACAGAAATTAGAAATTTGCAGACAGACTTACCGCAAGAAAGCAAGTGTTGAAAGACACTGGTGCACAAAAGGAGAGGGGACAAAGCCAAAGTAGAAATGGGAGCTGACAGCTTTCGCCGTAGCTTCCCCCACTAGTCCATGCAGAGGTAAGGATCTCAGTGATACCAATTTCCTATAAACTTACGTTTTGGCAGAGCTCATGATTAGGGAAATTTGTGAAGGAGAACACTGTAAAAGGTGAATTTAGTTATTATCAAGGTACTTACCAACCCCTTCTTTCTGACAGTCCCTTCCATAGCGGATCTGTGCGTACCATTCTTTCAATCAATTTTTTCCATAGCATTCCCTCAGAGATGACTCTCTGCCATTCCTTACATACCAGCTCTGCTGCACAGAGTGATCTGGCATCAAGATAGGAAAGGATGTTTTCTGCTATGTGATCTAAGCCTTGCTCTACAAAGAAATAAAGGCAATCAAAACGTCAATCACTTCACAGTAAACTGCTAAACAAGTTTTGCAATATATGCAGAGAAAGCCAACACAGCTTTAAGGCACTGGAGCAACATGATAATTAAATTATCATACATAGACGCACCAGTTACAAATTAATCCAAACAGGTACACCAAAATATCTCTAACTCTTACTCCTTTTCTAGTGCAGTCTGCCTACTGGACTGTCCCATTTCCACAGAGCGAGAGTGAGCACAAACCAAAATTCAGCATAGTACACGCAAGCAGCAGAAAGCATTGTGCTGCTTCTGGGCACAGAATCCTGGACTTTTTGAGCACATAATGCGCTGAGCTACCTGATCCAAAAAGAAGACCATCTTCAAGGAGATGCTTTACTAAGCAGCAGGAATAAAAAATGAAAATATTGATTCTTTTACTATTCCCTCACATGTAACAATAGATAATTCAACTCAGCAGAAGACAGGACTCCACGGGAACAAATGCAGACATATCCAGCAGAAGCACAAGCAAAGATCCTGCAAAAACTTTCTTGCATCAAATGCAAGGACATCTTTTCTATTTAAGCTCTTCCTATACTCTGCAGGTGCCAAGTCCACTCCTGAATTTTCTTCAGGGCTGTGGTGACAGAGCATATGCCAGAGACACCATGCCCTGCAGCCTGCTGTAGGAAGGGGAAATCAATGAGAGTGAGTTCAACGGTAATTCATTAATTGCAAATGGTGCTTTAACGTCTAAAGCCGTTATCCCCATTCATGGTTTACCGCCACTAGACTCCATTCTTAGAGAAATTATTACTGAATGACTTTTACCAGAAGCCGGGGGTTTTGAGGCTTCTCTTCAGCTAGAAAAAAAAAATCAAGAGGGACAAGTTTCTTGAAACAATTTCAAGTTGAGTAAATCAGACTGTAACATTCAATACAGCATTTATTTTGGGGCCAATGGATGCAATTCTTTCTAGTATGAGAATCAGCTAAGAAACTTCAGGATCAGCAGGACTCAAGTAACTCTCAGATAACGAAAGGTGACAGCTCAGCTTCTGCACTTAAATTCCAGTGCAAAGTAAATTTAGTTTAGCTGCACAAAGATTTCCCAATGTATTTACAATGGCCATATGAACAGATATTATCTTAGCATCTTTAGTGCATCTGCTGCCCTCCCACCCTCGGGGCACACTACCTTCTACAGCAAAGGAGTGATCTCTGAGTTTGCGTACTGATTTGACGACGTCAGCTTTACTGGGTCAAAGAATGAGTTCAGCAATGTCCCACCAGAAAACTCCCTAGTAAAACAACATTACTCCAAATGAAAGCCCTTTGGCAGTACTTAAAGCACGAGAGTCGCCCAGGTAGATGTAGTTTCTGGGATGTCTAATTGCAGCTGCAGCATTAGGTATGTTCGTCAACAAGCAATAGTTATTAGCGGACTGGGGAAAAACTGACCTTCATCATGAAGATCCTAGCTACCAGAAGCAGCTTATTAACTGCTATGATTCTTTTATATCATGGTAGGGTTAGATTTACATATTCAATGCACTCAACTCGCCAGCAGAAGTTCAAATATACCAGAATTGGGGTCCTGCCCATTGGTCCAGGTCTGTGTAAGGCAATGTGCTGCGATATATTATTTCATAAATATCAGCTAATACTTATCCAAAAGCACTAGGTACTTAAGCTGAAGCTGATAGTAAGAACATGCACATCAATAAAGATGATTAATACAGTAAGCTGCCGCCACAGATCTATCACGACATAAAACAGGTGGAACACTGCACGCATGTGCTTATGGTCTTTGCCTAGATCTTCTCTCCTGCTGAGGGTGTTAAATTTAAAAATATGATTGTGTTGAGTAAAGGTACATACATAGAAACCACTTAGATAATATACTTGCACTAAATTTAAAACAGCAATCAAACTTTTCTTGTTGATATTCCAACTACAGTGTCATTGGTCCCACAAAAAATCACTGGTAAGTCTGTTACTTATTTCAAAGGACCTGCAATTTTGCTTTCCCAAAAACTCCACTAAATCAGAGATCTAGAATAACTTCGTTTTCGTGAATAACGTATGCCACTTGGCCAAGCATGAAAAGAATCTTTCAAACTAGGAGATGACGACCTTTTTAATTTTTCACTTTATCTCATGACAGCCTGCTTTAGGCTTCAAATAGTCCCGAAAAATCAAAGAAACTACTGTTAATTTTTTAAAGAATTAAGAAATTGTGTCCATACAGTCCTCCACTGCATGCTAAATTTGGCATGGCCTTCGTAAAAATGAACAGCAATAGAAAGGAGAAACCAATACGTGTAGTTGAAAAGCTTTGTTCATTTCTTCTACGTAATTTATAAAACTATAAAAAGACTTTAAAGAATAGTGAAAGCTCCTACAGTGTAAATTGGGTTTATACAAATTTTTCAATGCCAGTCCTAATAACAGATTCAAATAACTGAAATGTAACAAGGTCCAAATAACTGGTGCATCTCAAATCTAACCACTTCCAAACCAGCAAATCCTCTCCTAGCAATACCATGTCTCAGAGCAGCTTTAATCTGCACCATAAGAAAATGCCAGGGCATTTAAATACATTGTAAAAGTGGTATTCCAGTCTGCCACATCCCAGTCTTTCTAGTAAATAACAACTTGGAGATTCTAAATACTGTTTACTTAGGATATATTTATCTTACTGTGATGCTATGTGATTTGAAACAGTTCTCAAGGTTTTTCTGGAAAATATAATCATTGCAAGGTCATTTTCAAGAGCAAGTCTAAAATCATGAATCCCTGGGTATCAAAAAGACAAGCAAATTCATTGTGCAAAGTGGAGGGGACAGCTAGATACAAATAAAGAAAACAAATGGGTCTGCTGAGTAAGCATTTCTCTGATTTCAAAGGTTACAGGTGTGATCAACAGGGCACACGTCGTGTTTTAGTGGAAACAGATCTAATGGTTATTTTAGACTTCAGCACAAAATAGTCCTGTTCAACAACGTAAGATCAACCTATACAGAGCAAGTGACTGCCTAGTACATCTATAATGCTGCAATCATACAACACAGTCCTCTACATATTTTCCCAGCACGCAGCACATCACGTTTTGAAGAGGAAGAATTTTCTCCATGAAGCGTTGCAGTGCCCAAAGCAAACAGCGCAGAGGGTATGGCAATTAACCACCATAATTGCAAACTGTAGAGCAGTACACTGAGGTTCCTGTATAAAAGGTGGTCAAGGCTCCCATTTCATGGCACCATTTTTCTTTCAATAGCCTTTATACAACATCCGAGCTTAGATCACCCTCCTCTCCCTCTCCAGAGTACTAAGTCAGTGCGCTCACCATCCTCCCAGCATGCGTACCGTACTTCAGGGCTAAAGGTGTATTAATATTCACCTCACACAGGGATACTTAGTCAAATCAATGGGTAATAAAAGAGACATTAGTGCTAAGAAATGACAGAAATGATAACTCAGTTCAACCAGAATCAGGCTACTATGTTTCCAGCTTACTAATTAAATATAAAAATGAATGATTGCAAGGTTTGGAAGAAGTTAGAAGAAACTAAGAGTAAACACCGAAGTAGGTCACAGTTAAACCAGCAAACCCAGAAATTATTAAAAAGAGATGTAGACACTCTGATGCCAACCGTATTTCTGCAAAATGTGGCAGAATGACAAGAGCACCGACTTTTGGCTTCCAGCTCTCCCAGAGATACAAGGATGCTGTCCTGTCCTTTCCACATGAAAGGCATTTTTAATCAGTGGTGGCACAGCAGACGAGCAGAGGCACACATCAAACTAACCTTTTCAGATGACCTTAATTCCTCTTTGTTAGAAGAAAAACATGCTCCAGCTATGTCTGGGTTCCAAAAAAGCCAGTAGCACAAGATACGTGGATGACAGGCAAATCTTTCAATGTCTGCACTTTTAAGGTGTAAAATTCTTTACTCGTGCACCTGAAAGACTGCAGGTGAATGAGCAAATGAATGATGCAAAGTTCATCAAACAAAGTGGCTCTACGTCCAAAGGAACAGCCGTCCTCAGCAGGCACATTTTGGTCAAAAGACCGCTATTTATCTCTAGTAGTTGTAAAGACGGGACAGCAGGATCCATGCTGAACAGACACCCACCCATCTACTGGCTGCTTTTCTCATTCCAAAGTCAAGCAGTATAATTTGCACATTGGTATAACTTAGGAAAACAACCGTCACACATCTATACTAGTGTTCTTAGAAGGGGGAAACTTAGTACTTGACTAAAAGCATTTAAGTGAACCGTAACTCTGCACTTATTTCAACCATATATTTAAAGAAAAGTTATGGGACAAAGTAGCCACGCTAGCACTGGAATATATTGCCAACGCCTTGCTTACAGTTTTGAGCAATTTTTGAAATGTAAAGATCATAAACATGTCCAGTGTGAAATGGACAATTCCCAAGGGAGAAAGCGACAGACAAATAGAAGATGTTCAAATGATGTTCATGCACAAAATAATATTTTAAAAGTTTATCTGTTACTGCCATCTCCTGGCAACACACTAAATAATTATCCTCCCCCGAAAGAGATGAGCACTCCGAGGAGCCGTAAAGTTACCAATAACCAACCTAATAAAAAGGCTACACTGCACAGCATCCTCCGGACTCGACAAGCGCATGGTTCTGTGGCTTTCTGTTGGTGGTGGTTTGGGTTTTTTCTCCCTATTCTAGAATACCTGTATCATCTTTCAGAAGACAGTGAACAGGTCAGCTTGAGAGTGGAACTTGAAATGCCCTTCAGAGTTCAGACTACTGTGTCACTTGTTTATCAATAGCAGGCAAGTGTTTTTGAATCAAGTACAAACACTTTAGGAGTTTCATATGCAGCATACAGCATATTCCATTATTAGAAATCCATATGTTATATTTAAAATCCTTTGTGTGAGTAAGAATGTACACATCATTTAAGTAGTTTCAGAAGAATTTGCTTTAGATTACAATTTGGAGACCATAAAAACCATATTCGGATCACAGTCAGGATGGTAGACAGCACACACCAGGGCTTGCTTTCTATCCTAACACCTTTTAGCACAAGGTAAGCATAGGATTGTTGAAGTCCATGGTTTTATGATCTCCTATTTAGAAATGAATGTGAAGTCTGAGTAATACAATGTGTGTATTCATCAATACAATGTGTGTATTCATCAATACAATGTGTGTATTCATCAACTTACCATGTTCAATTGCTTTTAGTTTTCTTTTCCTTGTGAAATACTATTTTTCAAAAAGATAGTTCTCCAGATTAAATGTAGTTGCACAGAACTGATTAAGAAAAGCGATATACGATAAAGCAGGAACATTTTGCAATTGTTCAGCCTTTCACACAACTGCATTTGAAAGAGCAATAACAATCCTCTGAAAAACAGTGGTGAAAATCTGGATCCAAAGCCACTCCTCATGCTTCAAGTCTAGAAATGCAACCTGAATGACCAAGGTATCCCTACCACTTCACCCAAAAGCTAAGCCTTTCTTGGAGAGATCAAAGTTGCCATTTCTGGCTGTCGACAAGCCGATTTGAAGCAGAGGTGAAGAGCTGGCAAACCGCTGCTGAGGCACCAGGAGTCATTAACGCCATTTCCTCAGACAGAGAGAGGTACAAAACTCATCCTGCCGCCGGAGAGCTGGCCCCAGCATCCCGAATCAAAGCCTCTCCTCCACTTCGGGAAACGGTGCGACAAGAGACTATGCCCCAGAGTGCAAAGAGGACCGGGTATTACAATGTGTTTGGTGCCTTATGAGGAGCAGCTGAGGGAGCTGGGGGTGCTCAGCCTGGAGAAGAGGAGGCTGAGGGGAGACCTTATCGCTCTCTGCAACTGCCTGAAAGGAGACTGGAGCCAGGAGGGGGTTGGTCTCTTCTCCCAAGTAACGAGCGATAAGAGAAGAGGAAATGGCCTCAAGTTGCACCAGGGGACGGATATTAGGAAAAATTTCTTCACCGAAAGGGTAGTCAGGCACTGGCACAGGCTGCCCAGGGTGGTGGTTCAGTCCCCATCCCTGGAGGTATTTAAAAGATGGGTAGCTGTGGTGCTTAGGGACATGGTTCAGTGGTGGACTTGGCAGTGCTGGGTTAACGGTTGGACTTGATGATCTCAAAGGTCTTTTCCAACCTAAATGATTCTATGATTCTATGTGCAGAACTCAGAAGTATCAGGCCAAGACCCAGGTCCTTCTCAAAATCCAATTTTAAAAAAAAAAAAAAATAACAAAAAAACCACGAAAAACATTTCACTTTAACATGCATGGCAAGCATTCAGAGACAGGGCTAGAACACAGTTCCTACGGAGAGTAAATCTCCAAATAAACTCGGAGTACAAGGAAAATCTTCCTTCCTAAGGTGACTTTTGTTTTCTACAGGTTAGGAATGTTCTTGAGAAGATTTAGACTTGACTGCCTATGTACAGAAGGATGTTTTATGGAACTATCAGACCAAGCGTTTGGAGAGACAAAACCCAAGTGACAGGTGCTCAGCTTGTTTTTCTTCACTAACCCAAGGCTTTTTCAGACTCTTGCTTGTGGTGTAATCCTAGTACCAAACGCTCATTAATGTTTAATTGAACTAAACTGAGGTTTTCAATAAAAGCTAACTGCAATCAGCTACCACATCTCCACAACAGCGATAACACACACACGTATGCATATCAGTCTGGGACTGTACACTTTTAACCCATAGCCTGTTCATTATGAAGGCAATATTTCATTGAGTTTTAAGGATCAGCTGCGAATTACTAGGCAGAAGCCTTTTATTAAGATGCATAATTTTCACAATTCTGTATAACACTGGTCACAGTTAAGAACAGATTTTTCAAAGTCAGAAATTCAAGTGTTTTCTGATGTTAAAACACAACAATCTCATCTTCTATGAATACACAGAGCCTTGAAAGTTGCACACCGAGCTCAAATATACAAATGCTTTTGTCTCCAAGTCTGTTCTTAAGATTTTTATTGCTTGCAAAAGTGCACAGATTTAAATTGTTCACATTAAAAAAAAGACGTCAAGTAAAATATTTACCCTAATTAACATAGTAGGAACAGGTCCAAAGCACAGATACTTAGGCCCACTATAACTATGTCAGACAACATGCAGGACTAAGTTTAAGACATGAAGGCCTGAAATAGCCGCAGATACCTATTTTACATTAAAAGACAGTGAACATTTAGTTTTATAAACAGTTTCTGAACTAGGTACTAAAACATATCAATTTTATTTAGTAAAATGCATCTAGCATTTATTGGTATGCTTTTTAAAGAAAAACATTACTCCCATCTCTTGTGCCTCTACAAGAGCTTTTGCAGTTTTATAGAAAATGGTGAAAAATTACAGCTGTTGTTGATTATAGGTACCAGATGAAGGTTCGGTTGAATTTCAATAATAAATTAAAACAATTAAAATCCACAGGGATTTCAAAGCTCAATGTGTAAATATCACTTTGTATGAAAATGAAACCCAAATGTGGGATGTCAACTCTATAAAACTGACTAACATCAGATACGAAGCAGTCACTTAGATCATGCAACTGCACAGGCTTTTATTATTTTAGAAACAAATTTCAAAAGAAGCCTGGCAGGGTTTTACTTGCCTGAGACAGCATACGGTTCTCTTACAGTTTTAACACAGAAAACAGATATGGAAGGGACTTTCTTTCCTCATCAAGGGTGACAAGGCAGTGCTCAAGGGTCAAAGTTGTAATTCACTTAAGGAAAGGGCACAATGTGGATGAGACCGTGCAAGTAATATTAACATCTTAAAGATAACTAAGAGAATCAAAAGCACAGAGGTGACATAAGTTATTCTTGCAATTACGCTGTCCATTATACACCACTGTCTTTTGAGAGTTGTTTTTGACATGCTGGAGGAAACACCATTGGCAGATGTGGAAAAATAATGAGTATAGGCTTCTGAGCCACTTGATCAATGGGACTTGCAATTGCTGATACAACTATACGCCATACAGCTATAGCCGATACGGCGAGTCACACGCCACGATGGTGATTTGTAGTAAAGGAAAGAGCCCAACCACAGCCCAACTTGTAAGAACAGGAGCTGCAGACTAAACATTCTGCCACCACTTAACAGAAAAGCACACCAGAATTATCACTTTTTTCCACTGGAGCCAAGGGAAGCCAGATACAACAAACTTTTTCCATTTCTGCTGCATTCTCACAGGTGTAAAATCAGTAGGGACAGTAGCAAGCAAAAACTATTTCCATTTAAAGCAAAGGAATTTTACTTCTTTAAGACAAGTGAAACTGTCTTTTAAAAGGTAGTACTTTACCGTTATCTTTTAATGTGATGTTAATCCAACATGGGATTGATTTCAATCAACTCAGATTAAGTTGTTGGGTAAATTTATACAGACATTCTTCAAACACCACATAACCTTTAAGAAAGGCTGAGTATGGGAACAGTTCCCAGTATTTACATCTTCAAATGCAACAAAAGTTGTAAATATAAATATATGTTTATATATACCAATGTGGTATAAATAAGTGTCAGCTTATGCCGCTCCCAAAAATTCCTTAAGAATAAATATATAATATGAAAGAACTGTATATCTCCATGGTATCAGCCCTGAGGTATACAATAAAAGCAACCAAAATAAAATTATAACCGAAGCTCATACTTGCACATGATGACCATGACTGTCTATTTCACTTTATTTTTTAGTTAATCCCAGATACTCCCTAGAGAAATCAAAATTCAGTATTTTGAAAACAAGCTGGAAGAAATATCCACACTACCTAAAGGAGGCAGCTCTCCAGTCAGAATGAGCAGCACATTTTTACATGTGTGGCCAGACAAGCTAAGTCTTCTATAAAATAACTTCTGTGAAACTGAAGTGTGAAGGAAAAGGACACTCCCTCCCTTTCATAGCGCTCTATCACATTTTTAAGCCTGTATTTTTAAGAAAATAGAGCACATATGAGATTCCTTATCACATGTCCTACCCCATGTTCTTCATTCCCCTCCCAGCTGCTAAGAAGTTCATTTCAACCATGAGCCAAACCATTTGACAAATGAGCCAAAATCCCCCCATCGCCACCAAAAGTTGGAATTCCTCCAGGTTTCGTGAAAATATAGCAGCACTACAGAGAACAGAAACCCATAACATGCAAGCAGCATTCTGTCCCAGATACCAGGAAAGCCCATACACGCAAAACCACCTACGTACACCAATGTCTACAAAAGCTTCAGAGCTTGTAATACAACCAGCCTTTAAAGGAATTTTACTTCAGTGGTCCCTATGCTCAGAAAATTACCAGTTTCCAATTCCCTTTACGATTTGTATCGCGTCCTCATCCACCCTCAGCACTCACTGTCATGTCTTGGAATTCTTGGGATAACATCCACAGACGACTCACCGCAGGTGTGAATCTGTGCTATTATATTGCCAGTGGCAAACAGAACATTTTGACCACTTATTTCATGCTTATTTCCCACTCTGGAAACAATGTCCACACATTTACCTTTCAAAGAATCAAATTAATCATCCGGCCTAGCAGCAAAAATGTAGGGATACAATTCCTTCCAGAAATGCATGGAAAAATATATACAACTTACCAGGAGATTGAAAGCTAAAGATTCTATATACCTAGTTATTACTGCTCCATAGTTTTTTGAAGAAATGTGTACAGAAAGTTAAGAATAGATTTCACATTCGAACTATTGATGCAGGTTTACACTGATCGGTGGCAGAAGAGGTTCAGAGCAACTGATGGAAGGAATCCTGGCTGGACTATACAATAAAAATCCACAAGTACCTTTGCTCTTGAGTCAGCAACAAGACTAGACAAACTAGATTCACTCATCTAAGCAGGCAGCTTTTTATTTAAGATTCGGGAAACTTAGAACAAAACTAAAATGTAATAAAGACTTCACAAATGAAAACAGCTCTATAGTATTTTCTGTACTTATAGGGTTTGTATGAAAAAGGATTTTACATTAGAACTTGGAGAGATACAACTTTTACGACAACTCAATTCCAGTTTAAGCACAAACTATTCTTTGGGATATGCTACTCACAGCTACTTTTACATGGAACAACACTGGCATCCAGTGGCCAATTCAATTAATCACAGAAGTGAATGACTTCAGCTACCCTCCTGCACTTCTTTCGACTAGGAAGCATCACTTTATTTACACGAGACAACCTAAATCTGGAGGATGTTCCGAAAAGTTTGTATACACTCGAAGTACTAAACAAAAAAAGTATTTATAAATGCACCTCTTGTAAAATAAATATTAATTTACCTGGTAACGCAGTGATGAAGTCCCGTTGTAACATGGGCTTCAAGTAAGAGTTAATATGTCCATGCTGATAGTGACACATTCGTGAAATAAGGTGTTCCACAAATTCAACTTGATCTGATTCAGACCACTGGTCAAAATATTTAATACACAAGTCTTTTTCCTTTTCGTAGTTTCCTTCTGATGGTCTTTTTCTTGAGACAATCACAGATGAAGTTCCATTACTTATCTGTTTTTAGAAAAGGAGTATCAGTATTTAAATATAAACAAAAATAGGAACAGCTTTATAAGAACTCTTTCTAGGAAGAAAATGTGAGAAGATGCAAAGGAATAATCAACAGAATTAAATTTTAAAACACATTCTTAAAGCCATGAGTTACGCCATACAAACTTCATCTTTCATAGAGAAAGATGAATTAAAGGACCTTGCTCATAATTTTAAGTTACTTCTTACACTGAAAGACTTCAATACCCTTACACCTCTTACCATTTAGACAGCAAGGAACTTAATTCTTCTTAGAACAAACTTTTCCAGACTAAACCAGTGGTTTCTGCTGCATATTGCAGTTTGCCTCTACTGCACACTGCAGCCTGCCTGCACAAATGATTTACACATGTTCCAGCAGTTAAAATAACACACATTTAGAGATATACTAAAGTTGCGTATTAATACTCTAATTAACACAAAAATTCAAGACCCTCATGTCAGTGTTGAACTGCTTGTCCATAAAATGAAAACTCAGAATTACACGATGTCAAGGGCTTGTTTTGTTTTTGAAAAACAGCTCACGTCAGCATTTGGGACACCCACATAAAAACATCATTAAAATCCTGGATGCTTTAGCTACAAATAAGGGTGCTAGAAGAACACCACCCCAAGACTTACTGCTAATTAGTAAATAGAACCAAAGATTGATGCCAGGCTCTTCTGAGCCCTTCAGAAGACCAAGAGGGCTGCTGGGGGACAACTGTCAGCTGAAATACTCCAAACTTCTTCAAAGCAAATTGGTTGCAACTCCTTGCCATGTACATGTGTTCAATTTTTCCTTTTAAATGACAGTCACGTGCTTAGAAAGATTGAACTGTATTCCCAAGTATCCTTTGACGCAGAATTGTCCTTTCAAGGTCAGCACAACCTACAAAATCTGAGATGATCTAGCAATTTCTCAAGTATTATTCATCGGCCTCATCCTTCACTTGAAGGCTGAGCTAATTTTAGGATGATACAGTCAACTACATACAAGGATGATTATGCAGATGCAAGATTTGGAAGTTTCTCAAAAGCAGGAATACGTAAAAACATGCCAACTCTCTACACAAATGTTAGTCCTACCTGCCATAGGGTATTTTTCTTTGGAGACTCATCTTCATTCTGATCCTCCATTACTGACGTGTTCTAGGGGGGAAAAAAAAAAAAATTACAACTTCGATTTTTCATTCTATGGCAATTCCTTGCTCTACAAGCATTATGAAAAAGCAAATCAATTGAACAGATAAAATTTATTTTCCCAGTGAACGGAATTATCAAAGATTTCTGGCCACAAAACCTGGGTATTATAAATAAATTCCCCTTTTAACTGACATGTTTATCAATTCCATTTACTGTAAAGATAACTCCCCAACCCCTCTTCAATTTCCTTTGACAGGTTTTCATGCAGCCTTTCAACGCTTTTCTCACTGGGAAATAAATTCACTTTCATCCTACTCAAGCCAAAGTAATTAAACCTGTCAAAGTAATCAACTAGCACTTTCTGCCAAAGTTAAATTGCATACGTCTAGTTGGGAAAAAAAAAAAAGTCACTATACGCTACTTACATGCAACAGAATATGAATTTTTTTTCAGCTCTAGCTTACCCCAAGGAGGAGGGACTGTTCTCCCCAGAACGTCTCTGTAATTCACTGCCACAGTCTGCGTCCTATAACCCTTGGCAGTCACCATCTTTCTTCACCCTGACTTAATTACAGTGTTCTCCCCACATCATAACTGCTCCTCCCTACTGTTTTGTTCCCTTCTGTTCGAGAACGAGATGTAAGAATTTCTATAAACATTCAACTGCAAATGTTTCTTTTCGAGCTTACCTCAGTTTTTCAAAATCTTTCACTCATTTCCTCCCTTTTTGTTTTTTAATTATCTGCTCCCTTTTGCTGTCTATACCACAATTACCATCTATTTCTACCTACTCATTGGTACCCCACACCTTGGCAATTACTCCTCATTTAGCTTCCCACCAACCCTGTCCTCCCCATTATTCATGCCCAGGAGACACTGGCTAACTGGTAGAGGTCTAGCATGAAAAACTGAATGTCTTAAAACACTGTCTGTATTTATGTCAGCCTTCTTCCCCTCTATCAGCCGTCTCAGCAGAAAGAGGAACAACGCACTCAAGTAAAACACATGATGGAATAAGTCACACAATTCCTCTACTCTTGCCATCACAGATTATGGATTAACCCCTTAACGACTACATCCAACCCCCATTCCAAACACAATTCCACCTCAAAAGCATTCACCGCTTCATCTCCTCCGCTTTCTTGCACAAGGGATGTACGGCACCAAAACCAGAAAACTTGAAAAATGAACAGTGCCTATAGGCGAGCCTTCCTCCACCCGCTGACTACGGTGCTTTGTCTGAAGTTTACCTTGAACCCTTTTCTGCCTTGCAGTTAGCTATGAAAAAACATACAAGGCACAGACAAAAGACTACATTATGAAAACTATGTCCACTGGGTGATGGGAAAACTCAAGTCTATCTGGTTATGGCGCACGTAACAATGACAAATACAAGCCCAGGAGATGGCTAGTGAGGAATCCAAAAATGGACAAAGGCAGTAAGGGGTTTGCGTTACTCCACAGATACATACATTTCAGTGTTTCTGGACATACACAGAACAGTAACACTGGAAAAGTAAACCACCTTTTTCAGATTTTCAAAATTATAGTCTCTGGAGGGCCGTTCCAGTTATTCACAGCTACACACTGCCATCACTGATGCGCACACGATGTGTGAATGATGCTCTCCCACCACACGGTGCCACAAGAGGGAGCACAAATCAGCCGCAGACATACTGGTACCCAACTGGCCCACACCAGCAAACATTCCTCCGGGGAATTACGCAGGGCTTTTTTTATTTTATTTTAAATTTGAATGTGTAGAAATACTCATTACAGTGTTTATATGTTGTTAACAGTGTTTTCAATTACTATGTGCTCAAACGAGTAAGGAATATCTCATCCCCTTTTGTGGTTGAAGGATAAATACATGCATTGATCCTGTGAGCTAAGAGCAAGGAACAGGAACTCTCATTGAGAATATCAAACATGGATGGATTGGGTCACCATATTCAGCAGAAATCCCACATTACATCAGTTTAGCCCTAACCTAACTTTCCTTCGGTAGGTCACGGCGAGACTCTGCCATTGCTTTCTTCTGCTTCTTTATTGGGAAACGCCTCAGAGATCATTGCTATCTCCCTGGGATGCAAGCTAAGAACTGCCTCCTAAATGTTACGCCTTTTCATTCTGGGAACATATAACAAAACTACAGTACTGCTCTGCTATAATGCCAAGTGTGCAAGAACACAAACTGCACCAAAATGATCAGACTTCCACACTAGGCTATTGATTGCAGAGCAAGTTTTTGTCTTCAGTGTGCACCTAACTCAATTCTACTGTGCCTCTGCTGCTGCCTAGGTGAAGAAAACTACGTAGTAGACTTGAAGGAGATGCTACATCCTTGGCATGTCCACGGATACAAGGGAGAAGTAGGACAACTGCATTTCTCCTGCCCCTCTCCACTTGTCCCTCTTCCTTCAGAGCATCAGAGCACAGCCTTGGCCAAGAGGACAGTGTCTTAGATCCACAAATGGGCAACCTGGCACAGGCAGTACTGCTGCTGAAAGATATCTCCGTGACTTCTCAACATCTGGGCCATGAATCTAAGGGCAGGCTATATGGATTGATTTTTTAGGCTGGAAACTTAACATCATATTTATCTACTTCATTGGGAAGTTGGGAAGTAGGTAGTGGCGTTAATTTAATGGTATCTACTACAGTGTTTATTGCTTTTTCTCTCTTTTCCCATCTTAAACTCACTCCACATTTTCTTACTGTATTTTAGAGCTTGAGGGTTCTTTCTACTCGCAAATATATAGCTTCTTTTCCCTGTTATATCTTCTTTTCCTAATAAATTCTCTCTCCTTCTGTCTTAAACAATTTTTGGGGTTATTCCCCAGATCACATACGTCCTAACTCAATGGATTTTACACATTGTACACAGACTCTAATGTGTCTCTAAAGCACTTAAGCCTGCTAACTGAAGACTAAAAGATAACCGGGTGGATCCTGGCTTGTTGTCTGGAAGATGCAATTAGACAACTCTCATCTGTCCTGTACATCCACAGCACTTGGCAAAAGAAGAATTTCATAATTCCTAACAGCTGGTGTCACTACTCCTTGCTCAGGAGGGCCTCCAGCTCTTGTGCAAGACAGAAGATAGGCATCTACGAGTTCAACTCTTCCCTTCATCACACTGTTCCCTTCTCTCAACCTGTACCTTGTTGTTCACCCCACCCATCCTCTACATAAAGCTACCACGCTGGCCGCCTCTGCAGTTTTCCCAAGCAGCTTTAAAGTGGATTTAACACAGACTCCACTCCGTTTCCCTGCAGCTCCGCTGCTGAACGACATCAAGACCTGGTGCAAATGATGACCTCTCATTCAGTTACTCTGGCAAGGCCACGCGTCCCTGCAGTACGACTGACCTGCGCTTGCAGACTCTGAAAGAACAGGCTTGATTTTTTTTTACCCCCACAACCACAAGAGCCTAGCAGCTTCTCACAGTGGAAGCGTAGCTTCTAAATATTGTCAATGAATCCTGTTTATAAGTTCATTTTTTCCAGAAATTCTTGTTAAGTTGCTCACAGCTCTTGCAAAAGTAGAATGATATTTCCAACCAGCTGTCATTCCTTAATTAGTGCACCCAGAATAAGCGCTCTCCATCCCCTACCGGGAATGGCAGCAACAGCAAAGTGATAACAATGGGTCTAAGCATAGATGTTTTCCGTTGCCTTATAGTTGTTATAACTCAACTGAATAAAGTTACACTGAAGAAAGCCTCTGTCTTTATTTTCACTAATGGTAAAACCAGCAACGGCAGTAAAATTTACAAATTACTCTACAAGCTGTAGAATTTTAAAAGCTTGTTTCCTGAAGATTTGCATCACGTATTCCTCACCTAGTTCTGCAGTAACTTCTTTCTGCTCCACAATACCTCAAGTCTTTGGGATTTCTATGAGATGCAGATGAACAGGGCAAACAGGTTCAAAAGTTACATGGGGAGAAAGAGGTACTGACAAGCAGCATAACTATAGAAAGCTCATTTCCCCTGGAGATTATGAAAAGCTTCCAAAATAAAAATAACCATGAATGATCCCCAAAGGCAAAAAATTTTGTAGGCAGTATAAAACTTCATAAATAACAGTTTCTATTAAGACCCTTAGATACCTGGTAGTAACTAAAACTGGCGTCTCAAGCATAATAGTTCCACATACGTATGACTGTATGACATTAGGTGCAAAAGCACCTAAGTTTTTCTGTTGATGAATGGCACCCAGCCTGCAAGGCTCATCTCACTCATGAGACAGACGAAGAAAAGCTGCATCTTTGCTAACAGAAATCTATCAAACCTGTACAGGCTAACCGGATTTCTACCAGATTTGCGTTAGCTACAGGCAGGTAACGCTTAGGTTGGCACCATGCTTCAAGACTTGGGAGTGCCTTTAGTCACTTAATTGACTCTGAAGAGAAACAGCATGGCGCAGCTTTGTTCTTTAACCCAGTTTTAGTTCCAGTATCGAGAGAGAGCAATTACAGAAGTGATAGCAGTGATCCTGGGAACTGGGACGAGACACACAAGTAGCAGCAGTAGTACCTAGCAAGGCAGACAACATTGCTGTTTCTTCAATGAGAAACTTTTCCCCACCAAACAATGGATTCACAGGCTACAAAGGATGGGCGGACAAAACTAGACAATAGCTGTGTTATCTTGAAAAAAAGAATAGCAGTCTTCAATTATCTTTTCGGCTATAATGAAAGGGAAAGTGGTAGAAAACAAGAACTTCTATTTCCCACTGCCCTTGAGACTACACCAGTAAGTCTGATCTGAGTTAAAGATCAAGCTAAGTCTTTAAAAATCTCATTTTCGAGAAAATTCCCACTCACTGGAAAAGACACCAGGAAATTTCAGTTAAAATTACAAAATAAGCAAAACTAATCAAAACAGTTCAGCTAAAGAGGCTCTGATCTCCTTTAGCAAATCACATCTACATCTGACTTTAGAGAAGTTGAAGAAGCAATAAAAAAATAACTAATACATACTTGGATATCTTGAAGTCAAACACAGCAGATTAAGCTCGAGCCCTGCGTACTCAGATTGCCTTCTGAAACCAGCTCTGCCAGCACAAGGATTGCTGAAGGTATTAATTACACATTCACCCAGAGGAGGAGAGGAATCCACCATCCTATGTGACAAGTGGACCACATCAGTAAGGAAGAAAGCCGGGTAACCATCTTTACCATCTAAAAGCGATGAGCATGTGTCCCTCATGGCTTCCTGTTTTTAATATAGCCAGAAAACCCTGAATGGTTTAAAGCATTTCAAAATGAATGCAAGCCTCTCCTTAGGACGAAATGGTCACCATTTTCTAATCCAGGAACCTGTTAAACAGTGTTTATTAACAACGTCTTGATACTTGATCAGGGATAGGAGGGGATTTTCTTCTTTTAACTACTGAGAGACTCTTAATAAAAATAAACCGTAGCACAAACACTAAACAAAGCTGGAGAACCACCAAGTTAAACTGCACAAGATGTGAATCAACTCTTCTCACAGCAAGGACCAAATCCCTTATCACATCCCTCGAAATCTGTATATACCAGTCTGCAAAGAAACGCAAAAATACTACAGTGCTTCCAAATGCCAGGTCAGAAATAGGTGGTCCCTGACAGAGTGTGCTTACCCTAACCACTGCAAAGATTCATGACTTCAAAAAACTTCTTCAGAAGCAGAGCCATAGGCTATATACAGATGAATGACATAAAAGATTCCTGGATCAAGGGAGTAAGCATAAAAAGGTATGGACAGTTATTCAGACCTGGGCAATAAAGATATTTGTCTTCGCAAAGACGACAGCACCAGCAACAACATACCTCCAGCTACGGGTTTAACCTCACTCATGTTGCCTATAGAAAACGGTTCCTTGCAATATTTCTCCATTAATTATGTAACAACATAAAATACACTTTTTTTTTTTTTTTTTAATTTTGTGAGATGATCATACCTTTGGGGGGGAGGGGGGAGACAGACACAGGACACCAATCCTTGAGAAAAGTAGAAAATAGAGCCCAAGGCCAAATGATTTTACAAATAAGGAGTTTCTGAAAATATTTGATGGTAGATAAACTCAATCCACTGTCCACAGTCACTATAAAGCACTTTGAAAACAAAGCTTTAAGATGCATCAAGTTAAACTTGATTTAGTTTTAGGTAGTCCTGCAAGGAGCAGGGAGTTGAACTCGATGATCCTTATGGATCCCTTCCAACTTGACATATTCTATGATTCTAACTTGAACGTTAACTCTGCTGACCATGGACATGTCTATATTTGACATCTGCATTAGTAGCTGCTTGTTTCAGCTTAAATTAAACTATTTATGTAAGCACTAGGGATCTGCACAAATGAAGCTCAATACGCTCCATTTCTTACCTAGCTAGCTATTCTCCCAGTTACCAGGTTTTATTTTAGTGTAGTTATTGCTGGAAGTTCAAACAAAAATATACTTGAATACTAAAAGAGTCTACAAAGATCCAACAGCTGAAGGCAAAATTAGAAAAAACCCCTCACACTGAAAATAAGGCGTAATTTTTATTTGGTCTCTGACTAACCACCAAGAAGTTTAGAGGAAGATAGGGTAAATTCAGTGCCAGCAGACAGTTATCTGGTTTGTGTTTAAAGTCTCTAAAAACAAACACTCTAGTTAGGCCACAAGTTGTAGATGGGATGTTTTTAAAAGATCCCTAATGCTTTACATACCCAGTTTGACACCTCTCAAGGGCCTACTTTTAAGGAAGTTTTGTCCAGATGAGAAAATCCCAAAATACCAAGTTGCCTGCTCCTGTCTCTTTGCTCAGAGAAAGAAAATCTCAAGTTGTTCTTCACCTAAATGTTCCAGAACAGTTATTTTTGCAGGTTCAGAAGAATACAAGTAGGTGCTAAACAGGTTATCTTGCTTAAGCACTAATGCTTTGATGACTGGCAATTAGTACCACTATTTTAACTTTGTTTCTAAAGTATCAGTATTCACCATAACCTCACTATAAAATTAATTTGCTGATCTTCTGTAAACGTGTAACTGCATCTCTCTTAATATTCAGTATGCCTGACTTAACATGAAGTTAATCTCAAAATTCAGATTAGTGTGGGTTGTGTTCACAGAGGACTAAACTATGTAACTTGGTTTTAAAATGAAATTGTACACAAAAATGACCAGGAGTTCACAATTCCTATTCTGATCCAATTCCTCGAAATGCTAAGCAAGGGCTCCGACTTCTTCGCAGAGCTTTTGGTGATGGCACATCCTTTTAATAGGCAGTTGTATGCACAAACTGCAGCCTGAAACTACCCAGTGGAGCAAGTTATTTTGGTCGTTTATACCCCAGCCTGCAAAGCACGACGACCGATGAAGTACCGTAACAGCAAAATCGCCCTGCTGGCTTTTAGAACTTCAGAAATAGTGCAATACAGATTCTCATGAAGAGTAATATTTAAAAAAAAAATTTATTCACTCATTAAAATTGCAGTCAATTGAGGATGTAACAAGAAAGAAACAAAAAAATGTGCTACTTTCATCCAAGTTACCAGCCCTTTTCAAGCGTGCCTGTATTTCCACTCAGCAAACAGACATCATTAGTAAAAAAATCCCAAGAGATATCCAGCATTTTAAGCAGCAGGTATAGTGTCTAAAGTTACGTGAGGAGGACGCTTTTGATTCCTCAGCCAATTGAAGTCATCCATGGTTTGGCTTTGGTTTTTTTTTTAAATATGTAATAGCTTATTACTTCTTAGGGGTGGGCTTACCTCAACAGGTACTACGGGATTACGTCTAACATATTCCTTGCGTAACTGTTTCAAACACACCCTGACTCTCATTTAATTTTCTGAGTGTCTGGAGTAGCGAGTCAAAAGCTGCCTGTATCCATCCTATATTAATATGTTGTATTTACAAGGACAATGAGTACTGAATTGTGTAATTGGAGCAATTTGATGACTCATCCCTGCACCATTCCGAGTACCGAACCATGAAGGCTTGCAAAACTTGCACATCATGCAAACTATTTTGCTGAATATAAATGTTGAGCCCCACATATATAGACATATATTTTAATCACTTGCTCTACACCTGCCCCTCAAAACAAAAAGTACTAGTTTCATGCAGAATCAGCTTACTAAAAAAACAGTAAATGCAGTTTTAAATTCAGATAGGCAAAGTTAGGGGCTACATTAAGCCTCACTGTAATGTTTTTCATGATGCCACCTTGCTCAGCTCAAGCTGGTAGTTGAAAAAATCTGAATAATAATAATAATAATAATAATAATAATAATAATAATAATAATAATAATAATAATAATAATATCATCTTAGGTTGTGAACGAGCATCCAGCAGTAAGAGGCAGCCAGCAAGTCTTACTGCAAAGCTCCACCTGAGGCTTCCTGATCATGTTTTACTTCAGATGAAAACTGGCTTTATTTTCTAACCAACTGGACTCTGCAGCCCTTTCCCCGCCTAACAGGAGGTTTAATTATACCTTCAGCTTGCAAGTGTTGCTTGTTTTTCAGCTGTCTCAGTTCATGCCTTTAACTCTCCGGGCACTCAGCCTTTCTTGGCAGGTACTGTATCTGTGCAGTACATTAGCAATCCACATTCTTGCCCAGAGCAGAAAAATCTCAATACTTAAACAGTATATTAAAGCAGTCATTAGGCTTATCATTGTGATCACTGCAAATGGTTGCAAGCACTTTCCTAAAACGTTTCTGAATGAACTTTCACGACTCTAGAGTACGAATATGCCAAAAGAGAAATCCTTTCCACCTGCAAATAATAATTTTAACAGTAAAATGTTTACATCAGAATCATCAGAAATATGGCTATGACACACTGCCTGTAAAAGGTACACAGACACTAGGAGCAAGGTACTGGTTTTCTTTTTATTTTTTTTTTAATTAAGAGAAGTTACCTCAAGTTCTCAGCTACAATTACTATTGTTGCTTTTGCACTAACAATATTGCTAATGGTGCATCTAATTAATTTTCCAAATAAACCTATTTAGGTAGAACCTATCTGCACTTCTAATCTTAATGCATCACGAAGTAAAACAGTTTTTCCTCTGTACATTTAAGACTCAAGGGAAACTTCAAATCGTGTTACCTATACAGTGAACTTGCTGAAACTACTGAAGTAAATGCAACAAGTTTTCAGAGCTTCCACTGCATCACAGACACTTGTCCCGCACTACATATTTGTTCAGACCATTTGCATCTACAACTACACCAAAAGCTACCCTGAATAACTGGATTTTGTTAGGCAGTTAGGAGATTAGATATGTCAGGCGCTTTTTTTTTTTTTGGTATAATTGAAACATTAAGTAGTATTTACTACCTTAGAAACTATCTCAATACCTAGTAAATAGCCCCTTTAGCTTTATTTTCCATATTAAAAAAAAAAAAAAATCACAAATGAAAACTTGAGGAGAAAATACTGGCTCAAGATTATACTAACTTTTCTTCCTTCCAGAGCAGATGCGAAGAAACCTCTTCACATTCACTCATCTATTCATTTATAGCACTGGTAAAAGGAAAACAAACTATTTAGAAAGTTGCATTTCACTGCTGACTGCTCAAATCAGTCCATCCATCAGAACCACTTTAACTGAGGAATTTAAGCTCACAAACAGCAGCTGACTTCGAGGACTCCATAAGCAGCCAAGAGATTTTAGAGCTGACTGATGCATCCCTACAACGCACTATTTCTACATCAGCCCTCAGTTTCGCTTGCACACACCTCCTACAAGCCAAGTAGTTCAAACGGAGCATCGTTTCCAAAAGTCCTGCACTGTGTGGACACCCCGCGTCAGGGGCAAGGCAAAATTCAAATTACACCGCACGCTGTACAATGCTGTATTTTCTCTGCGTTATGTTCATGGGTAAACAAGGCAGAAAACGCACCGCTCTCCCCTTCACAATTAATAAGCCATTAACAGTATTTCAGGTTAAAGGTAGGATAAGTAACATCTCAGAAGCAAATTTCAGGCTAAGCTAATAATTAGATGACTTCCATTCATCAAAAATAAATTAGCCCAAGTTAAGATTAACTACACTTGCAACTTGGCTGCCTGGTGCAAAGTTAAAATACTTCAAGGGTTATTCCTAGATTCCCAGAGGGAATTTAGGTTCAGACCTCTGCTGCTGCTTCCATGTGAAACCACCTCTGTCCAAATGTAATTACCTCAACGTGCCGGCCAGAAGACAGGCGCAACCCTCAAGACGAAGGTGTCTAAAAAGCCGTATGAAGGATGGGACACTAATGGACATCAGAAATACAGACACTGCAGCCAGGTTAAGATCCGGATCATTAAGCCATCTTTTCAAAACCTGATCAATTTTTTTTTCCTCATATCCACTACCACTGAACACATGCACTGGTGCTTATTCCCTTTTTCTTCCCCTAAGATCTAGAAAAGATCCGCAGCCCTTTAACCCTCGAGCGAAGCAATACAATGGAACAGAAGGAAGAGAAGCAGCGGACACGTACTTCCAGCTTGAGAAAAGCAGCTGAGCAACACACACAAACACCACATATCGAAGCGCACATAACTGAAGAATAATTTAAAAATAAGCAACTCCAACCAACTACAAGCCCACAGCCACAAATTCACTGGCATTAAATACTAATACATTAGGACTGGAGAGTCAAAAGAAGCTGTAAGCTTCAAATATTCAATACTTGTCTCCAAGCATGCCTATGTATTTTCTCTGATTTTTCTAGGACCAGATTCTGGCACTTCTTCCTCTATATCCCTGCTTGCTTTCCCTGGCCAACAGAACTGCATCAGAATTTATTCTCATTCTTTGGTTTTTGCTCTTCCCCAAGGATCAGCAAAACTTTAACCAGATTTCAAAGAGGTTTCTATACAAACTTTTTCCATAAAAGTTATAAAAATGTTACTCAAAAACACTGAGGAGCCTGAAATACTAAAATTGCAGTAACTCTCCATTATTTGTCTTTTGCAAAATGGAAGGTATTTGCACACAAAAGAAATACAGAAAAAGTAGCCACTACAATGAAATATTCCATAAAACTGAAGTCAGCTATTCCAAGAAAGAATCCCATACTGTTTTAACTTCATTTTTTTCTTCCAAAGATGTAAGGCAACATATTCCAGATTTGGCAACTCATCAAAACTGTATCGGTCCATCATAACTATTCAGGAAATCCTAATCACTCATTAATTGTCTGAAACGCAATCTTTTGCTTATACACAATTTCAGTGTGTTTTTGTAATTGCTGATATCCAAGCAACTGAAAGCCTGGAGAAAACCTTATCTCAAAAAAGGCTGTGGACCAATTTCAGCTAAACAAAGCAGCCTTCAGTAACACAAGAGGTAAAAAAAATACCCAAACCATTTTTTCAAATATCCACTCAGCCTTGCCTGGGGTTACCCAGACACTCTGCATTCAAGTGCTGGTTTTATATAGGTATTAAAAGGAATGTGCAATTGCATAATTTAGATTTCACATGATTTATATAATGGACGTCTAAATGCTCCTGACCTGTAAGGCCAGCACCACCTCTCCCTGCAACTTCAAGTTACAGTTGATTAATACGAAAAGCACATCATTGTAAGACTCTACAGAAAAGGATTTGAGAACGGGAGGAACAGTTGCCCAATGTCTCAGGTTCCTCTTTTTGGAAGATTATTTTTAATCTGTATCACATCAGTGCCTTACTTGACGTTACAGCACACCATCTTGTAGCGGCATAAATGAAAGCTGGCAAGCTGTTGCATGGGGCAGCAGATCGAAAAGGCAGGGGACAGCTGAAACCAACACATTGTGCAACGAAGCCTTGAAATCAAAGCTGCGGCCACCGCAGCGTGCCAGCAATCGTCTCCTTACTTCCTGAAGACAGTTGGGTTTGATGTCACTTCAAGAGGAAAACTGCTGTATGCTGTTTTTACTTCTGAACAAAAGGACGGCGTTACACAAAGTGCCAGCTATGGTTTCCGTGGCCTGATGCGGAATCTGAAAGGGCTTTTGCTTCCAACAAACTGCACTGAAGAATAACTTTGAAGTTAGCAGGGCTCAAAAAGAATTTCATAGATACTGCAGGACGATATAAAAGTCTCTACAGTAGAGTGATGACAATCACTTCGCAGCAGGCATCCTGAATTTTTACTATTCCAGTACTGAATTCAAAGGCATTTGGCCTAATTCTTATAATTTTTCTCAAAACACGTACTTACATCTAAGCTTGAGACTTTCAGATTACATTTGTTCTAATAACCTGAGCTTAAGTGTACAGAACTGTAGGTTGATTCCTGTAACATTAAGGTAAATATTTTTTTGGCATTGTATGCCTTGAATACGTTCTCTAGTTCAGATAAAAGTACTATGATTTTCAAAGTTCAAGTGGGCATTCAAATTCTGCAATCGTACATACAACTTTAAAGATATCTTCTCTTGATCCCTGTTTAAGTGATTTTTCAAGTAGGGCATTTAATTATTAGCTCACAGAAAGAACTTTAAAGTCCACTTTCATTCATTAGTATTTTTTTTATTTCTTTTTTTTTTTGTATTTTCTATCAAATCTAAACTCTAACAGCCCTAATCCATTTAGTACAACGATGTGCAACGTTTATCAGTTACACCATGCAAGGCAAAAGAGCTGAAGTGTCCACAGACATGCCAAAAGATGTTTGCATTCATACACTTTATAGTAAATATTTAGCAGTTTGTTTATTCAAAAATAATATAAAAAAGTAGAATAGATGCAAAAAAAAACCCAACAGGTAAGAAGTGTAGTTTGGATCATCCCTAAAGCCTGGCTTAATAATTGTATCAAAAATTGTGTGTGAACTTGAGGAATGCAAAAAACATGTAAGAATTAAAAAGCAAAGAGTTCAGCTTCATCAGCTGAGAGTTTCTAAAAACACCAGTGCAATACCACTGAACAGAATTCAATATTAACAAAGTAAGTGAAAAGGCTGGGATGAAGACGACCTATATTATTTCTCTAGGGCAACAAAGTCAACTCAAACTTCTGAAGTACCTGTAAAATCCACTTGTCCAAAGCACAGGAGACCATCCTGGGCCACAAGGTAATGCCTTTCCGTAGTGGGGCTTTGCAAACATGACTATTTTGCCATAGAAATACTATGCAAAGCAGTAAAAAGTTTTGGTTATAGTTCCTTCTTTCTCTGCTGTACCACTTCTTCCATACTCGACAGATGGGTATTGGTAAACTTTGCTCAGAACTGCTGTTGGGTTTGCAGGCAGCTGTCCTACCCTTGACTCTGACGCAGCCTTTGATTTATTTGGATTCTACCACCGTTTCAAAGGGTCACAAAAACCAAACCACGTATGTGAAGACTCTCATATGCCACAGCCTTGAAGACCTACAGAACAACTCATCGGATGTAAATAAAGGAGGCCCAGGGAAACCTAGGAACGGCCTGCCTGCTAAGCACCCCAGGAACTTTTCACACTGAAAGACTAAATGTCCTTATGATGATGACTCTTAGAGTGGAACTACTAATATTGGCAAAACCATTACTATCACTGGTATCAAGACTGCTGCTTAATTCCCCACAAGCAAGGGATCCGATCCTCCTGCCGGTGACATTTCTGATAAGAAGTCTGACAGTGCTGTGTGAAGACACTGCACAAATGTCATTTCAGCCTTAGTGGGAGGAAATATTTGATTATACTTTTCTGTTCCTTGAAAATTCTTCTGTGGGAAATAAACCAAACACCTGCAAGGAAGAGGACTATATCAAATATACCTGGAATAGACTGCCATGCATTTCCTTCTCCTCTCCTAAGAAAGATTTCACTCCCTCCCAGCATAAGCATGGCACTACCAGAAGGCAGGCAGAGAGCAAGGCACATTACCCAGTAAATTTCTTTGCACCCTAACAGTTCCAGACATCAAAAAAATCCTCTTTTCCAAAGGAGGTTGAGAAAGCATAGACACAAAGGTGTGGCTAACATCTCTCCACTCAAAGACGTGGTATTCTGCAGATGTATCGTAATAGGTATCAAGAATAACAGCTCCTGCCCGCTACTTGTGAAATATATTAAGCTTAGTGCGATTGTGTTAGCTTTTCTGAGGAACATAAATTTATGTTTGAAATTACGCTCATCTGTTGCAGCTATAAGCAACGGCTCTGGATTTACTGAGGCAAGGTCTAGTATCTTGCATTGATACACGAATCCATCATGAAGAAATGTACTCGCCTCCTTAGGGACATATCCTTCCCAGTCTGAGAGACGATAGATTGTGATCTTTAAATGGTACAAGAGAGAAACACTAGCAAAGGCAGGCTAGTAATTCACCCAAAGGAATAAGGACCGGATCTCTAAGCTCATGTTACTTTTTCTACATTCAGACAGCAGCTTAGTGAAATATCTCAAGAGGGAGTCATATCACCACTCCCTCCTAATCTCTATCCTATAGATTATTGATTAAGTAAATTACTAACTTTTGCATACCAACTTCTGAAGAAAAGACAAAAGGTGGGAGAACTGCCCACCAACTAACAGGCACAGATGAAATACCTTGAAAAGCTGTTTAGAAAGAGAAGCAGGCTCCTGAAAGGAGCCACTCTTCTGTTCAAGCAAGCTTGCAGCTTAGGGATGGAGTGTACGATCCTTAGTGCTCTCTAAAAACTGCTGAAAACAACAAAGTCCAAAAAAAGCACTCGTACGTATGAAGTTGTTCGTACCAGCAAACCCCTTTACCCACAAGCAGAAAGGCTGGTGGTTGGCCGCGCTCAGACAGCCCCAGCCTGGAGAAGCCGCTGCAGATGACCCCAACCTGCAAAGCCGTTTCGCAGGCTGCCTGGCGCCCGCAGTCGCCATTTGCTGCTCGCTTACCACAGACCAGAACGAACGCAGCCGGACCTGGTCGGCAAAAGCCATAGTCAGCTGCAAGTGACCGCTGTACGTCGTGCCTGGGGAAAATCAGGAACCAAAACTTACAGCTATGTCGTCCATTTGCTAGTCTTCTGACACCACGGAACACACTTGGGCTCCTCAGCTAAGGAAACTAAAGACAAAGAGCTCTGGTTTGCAGCTCAATACTATCTCACTGGCTGAAGTTTAAAGTAATCTAGTAGCTAACCACTCTCTTCTACTTAAAAATAAACGATATGAATTGACCCAATAAAGAGAAGGTCTCTGCTCTTGCCTGTAAGAAAGAACAGGCTTAGTTAATAATTAAAGTCATAAAACTGAAAGCACTCAGATACACAAAGGATGACTGAAAAAAGTGCTTATCTTAACACTTTCCTTCAGATAATAAATCATGCTTCAGGAAAAAAACCCAAACAATCCCTGCATTTTACATTTACTGATCCTCTTGCTGTCTAGGCCTAGCAACAAACCCTGGCCACGCCATCAGGACGCACGGCAGCAAGCTGCCGTTACCCTGAGACTCCAGCCAGCGCCGTACCGGGCTCTTGCGAGACCGCATCTGGAGTACTGGCCCCAGTTCTGGGGGCTCCGCTATGAGAAATACACTGGGATACTGGAGCGTGGTCTGGCGGAGACCACCAGGATGGCCGAGCACTGGAGCACAAGGAGGGGAAAAAAAAGGTGTGGGTAAAATGTAATGTTACCCTTTGCAAAATACTTGCAATATATGCAACTATTGCCCCAAATTGAGCTGTCACATCAGTCCTGAGAGTCTGCAACACACGCATACTAAGAACTAAAAAAAAAAAAAAAAAAAGATATTATGAGAAACTGCTGAAAACAAAATCCAAACTGCTGTTAATTTTGTGCGGAGACTCCAGCTTCAGCCAGAAGAAAGAACAATACTGGGAAACACTGCTGCTGATTAACAGAGGGAAAACTGGACATTTTTACATCAGATCTACAAACTGGGTAATTCAGGCCATCTCACTGTACAAAACAGCAAACAAGCCTACTGCATGGATGTCTTTAATTGCTTCTACAATACTATGCTTAGTTTTAAAGCTTTCTGTCTCTGAAAGAAGCATGTTTAAAATAGAGGGATAAGTACAAATATTTCAGATACCGGAGAGAACACTCTGTTCCTTTAAAAGGAATCAAATATGCATTTCTTTTTAATGGACCTGTTGGACTGTTTCCAAAAAGAAATGGTAACAGTCCCACTGTTTTGAGGCAAAATACCAGAAAACATGTCAAAGAAGTATTTGTAAATTACTTCAAACCTACCAGAAGAAGCAAAGCAGTTGTCTGCCTTGACAACTCATTTTAACAGCTGCATAGAAGAATAACATTTTCAAAAGGATGCAGCCTACACAGCGACAGGCTATTCATCATCTTCCGATTTGTGATTTCATGCACTGTAGGAAAAGTTTTTAGCAGAATGCATCTACGGCACTCATTGTCATTTTAAGACTACTGCTTCACGTCTGTGCTGAATTTGTACTGCGAAAATGACAGTACTGCTATAAAAAAGGATGCTGAAGTTTTCCTGTCGATAAATTAGATTTTCATTTTCAAATACAATTTTTTCCAACTATAGTTTCCATTGTTGTGCTTCCTTCTGGTATCTGAATAGAAACATCAACCAACAGAAGCTCAAAATTAGTAAAGATTAACAAACAGAAGCTTAAGCAAGTTAATGCTCAATTGTACCTTATTAATAAATAGAAAGATAAACTTCCTTCGTTGTGCCCCAGCTCAGCTGTGATAGCACTGAGATTCCTTATTGATAAGAAATCATTTCCTTTGCAGGGAATGCTATTGTAAGTTATAAATATTAAACCCCTAATGCTCCAGAACTCCACTTGCCACTAGCAAATAGTAAGTTCTTCTGCACAGTAATAAATTATGAATTGGCCAATTCAAAAGGCTTTTAAGACCACGTTTTTGTGAAGGCAGCTTCTAGTCATGGAGCGGAAATCAATACACTCCTGTCTTAATCTATAAGCAGGAACGACACTGGCAAGAACTAAGTCAATGTCACCTTCCTACTGCTTGTCCATCACCAGGACACACGGTGCAAGAATGAAAATGCAGATGAAGGAAAACCTACAGAGCCGGACATCCCATTGTGCCGAAGTCAAGGATAAAGGACCGGTAAAGCCAAGTGCACTATCGCAAGCCTACTGACCACTGGGCGAACGGGCTGGGAGGAGTCGGGGTAGCTTCAAGTCTGAGAAAGCCACTACACGAATTTTAAGATTTGGTCTCTGGAGGAACAAGTTGACTTCTCACGCTGGAAGCTCTGGAAGTGAGAAGTTTATGATTCCTGTAGGGAATCAGTGCTCTGTTAAAGCTTCCAAGCTACATACCCCACATGTGAACATAAAAGGAAGAGAAGGACACTATGTACAATTGAGATGAAAATTTTAAGGACAATAAATGGAAAGGCGTAGAAAAAAACCCCAACATGTTAGGGGGCATCTAAATAAGCAAGAAAAAACTAAGCACAATTTTAGGAGAGAGATACGATGATCTCTTTTTAAAAAAAGTCAAGGAAAAGTGTAGCTGAATACAAGGAAGAAAGAGTTGGTTGAGCAGTATTTGGTTACTAGGTTAATTTCACTACATCTATCTAATAATTTATTTCCCAAGCATTATTTCGTCATGATATCATCCTACGCTATGCAATAATTCAAAGCCATGTTTGAGTACTTATCTTCTGTTGCTTAATGATTAGCCTTCAATTCACACTGGAGATGTTTACTTACAGAACTAAGAACACTGGACATTTCTCTTTGCATGACAGCGCTGTTGGAGCTATTTCCCAAATCAGCGTGACAAAATATGTTCAAAACCACTGCAGTGCTTCACGAGGATGAAGCTATGGAAGGTGACATATCCATAGGGTTGCATTACCATCTATTGCCATTATATTGGCAATAGAACTAGTTTCTCTACACACCTAGATAAGAGACCAGTATGCTTTTAAGCTTGCAGTCAAATCCATATCAAAGAGGATGAAAACAGTAGCTATTTGAATCCAAATGTGTTCATAACGAAAAGCTCCTTGGTACAAAAACATTATTAAAGGTAATTAAGTAGCTAAAAATAAGGCCTCAGAATCTACAGTAGTTTCAAGTATTATGAACTGGCGTTTAATATATGCTTTTCAATACAACAATAACAAGTGATAATAAGTGTTAAGGACTTTATTTCCAAATAATATTAATTACTCTGAAAATCAGAATAGATGAGAGCAAACTTCAAGTACCACAAATGGGAATAAATATTTTTTAATAAATTATCCTCCCTTCTCCATTCACTAACAGCTCACAGAACACAGAAAGTAAATATTTCTCCAGTAAACTACAGGAACTATGAAGGTATTTTACTGTGTGCGAAAAAACACAGAACACAAAACCGGACTAATTGTGGAGAAATGGAACGCTACCTCCAATCCGCTGACATCAGAGGGTATTTGCTTAAACGTCACAGCTTGATTTTAGAAGAGCCTAGTTAGGTTTTACGATTGCTAACCACGTTATGGAAAGGCAAGAATAAACGTAATCTCTGCTTTCTTCTTTTAGACTGATGGTAGATTACTCCTGAAGCCTAAATGTTTGAAAAAGCACTAAGACTGAATAAGAGCTTCCTGAGGAAATTCTACAAGGCTCCAGATTTAAGACTAGGCTTTTTCCCCTCTTTCTGGTCCATTCACTAATTACTCTACACATACACACAGAAAACAGATACAACTCCCAGATAACTTCTGTGGATCACCAAAGGGATTCTATATTTCCTTCTTAAACTTCCTATTAATCATCATTACACTAATCGAATGTGTGCTACAGAACGAAGATCTCCTGGTATATATGCCCTACCTGTTCTTAAATGTGGGCTTATAGCTCAGGAAACAACGAAGGGCAAGTCATGGTACCAAAAATAAAAAATGGGGAAAAGCACCTGGTGCCACTTTCACTTCTAGGTTCCCCTTTGGGCATCACTGAGTCACACGCCTGAAAGGAGAACTTTTTTTTTTTTTTTTAAAATATATCCCACAGATGCTTCTAAAAGATTCAAAACCTCTTACTCCTGGTTGCAGTTCTCCAAAAATCAGACTTTTAAAAAAAAAAAGCGCCTGTATTTTGGAACAAAATTTAAATCAAGAAAGCTCTCTCTACACCTTACCAAGCAGCTGCCCCACAGGTATCTGCTTCGGACAGCTATCCCTCCTAGGCTCTAAACCACCCACCCGGAGGGTGCAGCCAGCAGAAAAGCACAAGCCCTGCAACACGCAGAGGGGCCAAACACCCTGGTGAAATCCCTCCTTGGTAACTCCTGAAGTGCAACAGGCTGGAGACACAAAACTGTTTCTTTCCACGCACTGAGCTCCTGACAGCTTCAAAGCAAGCCCACCAGCTTGCACCATGCGGTTGTCCTTGCAGTGATGTACTTTAGTACTAGAAGTTGTTAACCCTGTTAGCTGTTACTATTATATAGTTAAAAATGGTCTGGGATTGTTAAATTCCTACAGGCACATGGAGGTAAAAGCCTACACAAATTAACTGGTACTTCAAATGTGGTTTTCATGAAAGCTGACAGATCTGTAACAATTCCCAAAAACAATATAGGTTTGAGAAATTTTTCAAAGTGATACGTCCTGACGTAACAGCTGCATTAGCTATGGGTTTTAATTATATATGACAGCACATCTGTGTGATAACAGGTTTCCAGAAACCTTGTGTGTAAAGTAGTATGTTCATGAACGAACTGGTTTGTATTTTATCCTGTAATCAATATTATCAACAGAAGTTTGTAATACAATGTATTCCGCATCAATTAATCTACTGCCCAGCCTGGTCTGAGCTTTCACCTGTTCTATTTATATAATAACTATAATCTATTTTAACTACTATGTACCTACTGATCGATACTGTAACAGAAAGAAAAAAGCTGTTTGTAATAAATAGGTTTACTGTTATTTCAATTGAAGATATAGATTTTTCTGTTTGTAATATTGTTTTAATACAAAGTTCAGTTGGGGAAAAAAACAGTTCATTTGCCATGATGTGCTAACTGATGAGAAATTTCCAAAGAGCTGATTTATAAGAAACTTGGAGTAGTCAAAGTTCTCAGATTCATCATTAAGGAATCCTTGCAATTCCCAAACCAGGTATTTGCAGAAACGCACGCCTTGCCTGCGGTAGGGAACCTGAGCTAAGGACCCCCCTAGCCTGACGAGTCTTTTTGAAATTCACTGTATGGGTCCAGCAGCGAGCCCTCCCCAAGGCTCGTAGCCCATGAAACCAAGATCTACACCTACCATTTAAAAGACAGTTATTCACAGCAAAACTGCTCCTATCCTGAAACAGTCCTCAAACTGTTAAATACAGTTAGGCATAAGTCACAAATTCAAAAGTCAGGTAGAGAGGAGGTAAAAAAATTAAGCATGAAAGTGTAGGATTGCAGCCCTAGGTCTGCACCGAAAAACAGCCTCATGACAGCAAAGCAGCAGTTGTTTCACGCTCGCTGCTCACATCCCTCACCAGGGTTCATGAACAAGCCTTGAAACATTACTGGCCCATCCCACCAGACTCCATCCAACCTACTCCCGACATCACTATCCATCTTAAAACCAGCTATGACCACTCGCTGAAAAATTCTAAGATGCTCTTTGGCCACTGATGAGTTAGGTCCCAGGGAAAAAAAAAAAAGAAAAAAAAAATCAGAATTCCCACTGAAAAAAGTTTTGTTCTCCTTTTCCAGTGAGGGGGTGAACGCTGAGGATGAGGGAAAGAGAGCAGGAAGATCTTACATTAGAACTAGCTTCTAAATATTCCCAAGACAGACACCAAACCTCTGTGACCTGCACTGTCATGACCGTAAGCATCTACTATAACCATTATTTGGCCATGATGCAGTGCCAATTTCTATAAAATTGTATTATCCATCTATACATTTATCTTGGTCATGGGATTTTTTTCCCCGCTTCGAATAGTATTTCAAAATTGGAAACCAAAAGCATTCAAACAGAAAAACATGCTCGTATTTTAACAGAAATTTTGAAGAAATTTTTAATTCTGAAACTCAAATTTGCTGGAACTCAAGTGGCCACATTTTGCAGGCAAGAGGAGAGGTTTTGAAATAAATGGTTACTCTCCAAGGCAAGACATTGATGGTAGCCAGTGTCTGAGCTCAAACGGACTGACTGCAAACAAAACTCAATTTGTTTAACTTTGCATTCACAAAAGCAATTTCTTTTAAGTATTCGTTTTCTACACATGAAAGACTGAACCACTGAATAACACTATTGTTATAAAAGATACTAACATTAAATAGTAGTTACGTGCTGCTCAAAATGTTACATTCAGAAACACTTCAGGAAGTGCCACACAGTTACTCCACATGTTCTGCATTTTCTTTCCAAGGCAAACATCCTGGGAGTTCAAAATTGTTAACTGGTATCAAACTCTCCCTTTTCATCGTTTTCAATCCCCCCCCCAAACCAGTGAAGAAACAGCAGCAATTCCCCATCTCTAAATTACGCAGGCTCAGCTTCAACAGCTTACTAGAAGAAAAACAACAGAGACCTTGAGCTTTAGTGGTCTTCTCTGCAGCGTAAGCCCCCAGCCCTTGTTCTTCACTTTTCAAAAGTTAAGAAGCTAAGTTAACAGAGTAACCCACAGAGCTCCAGGACTCCATGCTAACTATTCGGCATTCAAACATGCGCAACGACTGTCATGTAAGGCTATAACCAGGATCACGCTTAGTAGAAAATAAAAAGCTTATCCTTTCTAAATTAAATCACACAAATATTACAGGCTAGTCAGTTTACTGCAATTAAAAAGAAATGGCAAAGCTCATTATGTTATTTTTTTTAATTAAATGAGAAAGCAAAACGTAGCAGGCAACATGCACAACTATGCTACTTATATCACAACTTCAGTAAACAGGCAATAAAACACACAAGCTCACCACCCCCCGCAAGAGCCTACTGTACAGAACGCCCTCTTAAGATTCACTCCTACAATGCAGTTTAGAAGATTTCAGAAAAGGATGCACAAAAAACATTTAGCAGACTTAACAATTTGATTAAACAGAGTCCTGAGAGTTTAACAAATGTTCAACAGCATACGCATAACATTTACAACAAGAAAGAAGAAAGGCACCTGGAGACATCTGACACTGGGCATGCTCTGCAGGCATCTCAGTGCGCACATGCTCTCTACCAGGTTGGAGCAGCCTAGCCACAAAGACCTTGGCACAGAACACTGCAGGGTGACAAAAAGGAAGGAAGAGAAGAAGCAGTTAGATGCCACAACAAATCACTCAAGGCAGGCAACTCATTAGTATGTTAACGTGGGTACTTATCTATGTTATTTCTACATTAAGCACGAGGTTAGCCGCCAAGGGTAAAATAACGCCTGAAGATCCTTTTCAGAAAATAAGCCATCCCTCTGTCCTGTCAAGGATAACGAGCTGATTTGCCTCATTTGCAACCGCTTGGCTTTAGTGCCCAGCTGAACATTTGGACTTACTGCCAGTAGTATCAGAGTTGTCACAGTTTGGGCCCATCGGTTCAGCGACGCATCCATCCACGCATCGCTACCGACAGAAGCGAGCTCTGCTGCGGCAGGGGAAGGGGCCTTGCTCAGCAAAGCGGCCTGGCCGAAATGGCTTGCGCGGTTTTTACCTTTGCAGTCACCCTCGGGGGAGAGGAGCGCGGGAGCTTTTCGTTAGGGCGGCAAGTCTTTAGAAACAACCCAGAGGAGCTTCGGTAATTAAGGTCTGGCACCCCACACTGTCTCAACTTTCTCAAACAATTGGTGCTTATTTATTCCGACAGCAAAGCCGGTATTAACTTCTGAGGTTACAGTCTCTGTACTGGGACACTGACAACTAAAAAAATCTAAGTATTTTTTGAGAGAGGAACACCACCTAGCTAAGTTCAAATCGGAAGACCAAGTTCTGCTTAGTCAAGATGCGTGGTATCCTGATTAAATGGGTTATTGGGGAAAAAAGTTTGTATTATCAGTTGAGGGTATCCTAAAGCCAACTTCTACCCTAACTACATTTAGTACTCATACCACCACCCAAGTCAGAAAGAACCAGGCTTAACTACCAGACTCTACACTGCTGACACTAGAAGTTAGGAAAAGTTTGGAAATCCTTTTTGTTTCTTTTCTGAAGCTGAAGAAATTTGATGCAGACTCCCCAAACCTTTTATAGCTCCATGACATTATTCACAGTTCCTTTTAAGGACAGAATAGTACATACACTACGTAACCATCAGATAAAGAGAGGGAAAAGGATTTAATTCCTCGCTATCAAGCAGTGCACAAACCCAGCTCTAAGATCTGGCACAGGCTTAGCTTTCAATATTTTTCACACAGGCTTCCGATTTAGTCATAACAAACACCAAATCTTTAAAAGAAAAATCCCACATAGATCAAAGTTGAAAGTGGAATAACCGGAGGTGAGGACTCAGGGAAAGAGGTTATTGTGCCAGCAGTGAGGGGAAGGAGGGAGCCCAGAGCAACTGAAGAGGTTAAAAACTTTCTTTTGTTTTATTCATAAGATATGAAATAAATAAAAAAAAGCCTGATATTTTCATCTCCATGCTAAGGAGAGAAATTAAAGCAAAACCAGGAGAAGAACGACCCTAGCAGCACCAAAACACACTGGAATTCTCTCTCCTCTTATCTGGCAGGAAGGTTGCAATTCCATATGGATGTTCCGTACTATGCACTTGCCATGTGATGAGTGGGCACGTGTACCTTATGTACAGAGGTAAAAATAAACATATTTATGCTATATTGCATTGTTCTTCCTTCAATATCAAAATAAATTACAGTTTTCTGTTATTAAAAGTTTCTTATTAACGTTTGGAGAAACATGATTTTTCATTTAGCTATCAAGTAATTAATCCAGTATATCTATAATTACATTGCAATAATTGACTTTGTCATGTCCTCACACAAACACTTGAAATTTAGTTCCCAGAACTGTGCTAAGATAGTCAACCAGTGACATTAGGGAAACTACCTTCATTTCAATGAGACACAAAAAAAAAAGATTTTTATATTTTTAAAGAAAGATAGGATGTACTGTTCAAACCCACTGATCACGGTATCGAAAATGCAGGATCTTATATAGGCAGTTTACAGCTCTGCTTCAAAACAAGCGTATATAATTCAAGAAACTCTTTCTAATCTGCTTCATTATTTAATCCTATTTGGCACAATACCTGAATGGTGCTTCCGCAACACTGAACCATCAGAATTCCGTGTGTTGCTGCAGGTACTTATTAAAGCCCAAATAAATTTTTGCATTTTTAAACATACAGGCCTGGTAAAAACTTTAATTCTGCTGACATCACTTAGTAAAAGTCATTGATTGAGAAACACAATGAACTTCTCTCCTAAGATTTTCAGAGAAGATCTACAAAACTGTGTGTATAATGTGTATAATGAATCTACACCTACAGGAGTCCACAAATTATAAGCTAAAAATCACTGGTTTAGGTTATTAGACCGTGTTTTCTTTTAGGAACAACTCTAGCTAAATAAGCTGAATATTAAGAACTTAAGAGAAATATGGGTAACTTAAGAATAATTTTTTAATCTATTTCAAAATACATTAGGCACAGAGGCCATTTCCATGCCAAGTTTAAGCCACGCAAAAACCTTTCCACAGTATTACTGAATAAATAATCCTGAATAAAAGGATTTATAAAAATCACTGGACACTTAGCTACAGCAATGATGTTGCACAATACTACAAATTAAATATTGCATTCTACTTCACACTAAAACAGGAATGTGCCAATATTTGTGTGCTTCTTTGACATGTTATTTCTTGACCCTGCTTGCATAGGAACTGTCATAAATAGAAGCATAATAGTGTACTAAAGATTTAATTTTTGCATAACAAGAACCTGAACTTATGCCTTCACTTTCCACTTGCCTTTCATCAGGATCCCTGGGAGCTGCAGCACTATTTAATAAAGTTTGTGAATAGGAAAATGACCCCGGCCAATGGGCATAATATTAAACGCACATATAAACCAGCGTCGATCCCACTGGCAGACAACAGAACCATACGGGTTAAGATAAGGCCAATCAAAACTCAAATTTTAAGGAACAAACTAATTTGCAAGGTGACTCACATTAAGATAGCTGTGTGTTCATCTGAACGCACTACTTGCAGGGGAGGAGTAAGCAGATGAAAGAGGGGCTTTACAGCTTCATGGCAAGGAGAGAATGATGCTGAAAGAATAAAGACAAATAGAGAAACCCTCGTTGGATCTTTTAGATGCCCTATGTTTGAAAAGATTAATACATTAACTTTATTATTATAGGTTTTATTTTAATTCTATACACAAAGAACTGCTTTGCTGGTCCAGCCTCAGGAATTACATTTCAAGATTTAGGTGTCAATCTTAAATCTCAAATTTAAGAAACCTATGCAAATGCTTGCATTTGCATTCGAATCTATAAATTCTCAGTAGTATCAGTAAAAAAGGAATATGCCTCAATGTCTTTAAAGGTCAGATGCTAAGAAGTTCTTATATTAATAGTAAAGCACACAGCAGTGTTCTGCAAATAAATCAACGTTGTAAGTGATAACTTTTAGGATAGAGACACAAAAAAAAAAAAAAATCTATCAGCCTCTGAACAATCTAAAGTTTTCATTCACTTTGGACTTCTCATGGGTGTACAGTGCCGCTGTTTTGTTAAAGCACTGTAAAATGTCCAGAAACCTTCCATTTCAGTGCATTTGAAATTAAGAGTTAAATCCAAACAGAAATCCTCACCCTTTCTTACCCCTTAAAAAAAAAAAAAAAAAAAAAGAATATCACCCCTTTATCCTATAAAGGCCACTAAATTACTCAAGAAATGAATACAGACCATAGCCTGTGTTCCTGATGGAACTAATACAGCTTTGATATCCAGGGATGGAAATACTGCAATGTCATAATTAAGAATAACAGCATTTACATAACCAAGCCTCATTGCTGGAATTTTTATAAAGTATTAAAATTATGACCTTGGAATTTTTCACCACATTAATTTTAGTTGTACAAGATAATTTAAGGAATCAAAATTTATTAGTATGTTTACAGTTTGGGAAATTCTGTTAAATTTATTAGTATGTTTACAGTTTGGGAAATTCTGTTAAATTTATTAGTATGTTTACAGTTTGGGAAATTCTGTTCTTAAGGCAAAAATATCCTTGGTTTTGGACATCAGTTTCTAGACAGAGTCCAAAAAAGATTGGCGAGGGGAGGTATTTTGGAATTTCAAAGAAAAATACAATAAAACAAATGAGGGAGCTAATTTACTCTTTTTTTTTCAAGGACCATGACTAATTATATTAATTCACTCATCCTGCAACACCTTTTTTCTTATGCAGTTTATTACAAAACAAAATTCAACATAAGAACCTAACAAATCATTCAAGTCTACAAATCCTAAAGTCTGAAATGCTTTTCCCAACTTTCTTGTGACAACACACCAGCTCCTCGGTAAGGTTAGTTCATGTTCTGGATGTCCACAGGGCTACGAATAGAGATTCGGACTGGCAAAAAAGGTACAACCAAAACAACTTCAACCTTCCTTCTGAATTCTCTTCAGGTTTTTAGCTATAAGAAACTCGCATGCTATGCAACACTGGTAATTTACGGTTTAGTTTACTTTGGTTTAGGCCTGGACCAACAGAACTGGTACTTCTTTATTTCTATTAACACTTCATATGGATAAGTTCATGGGGTAACTGCCGTTACTTAAAACCCTCCCTATGGCTGGGACAGACACACCCCCTGGTAGCTCAGATTGGATGCTGCAAAAAGGGGTACTCTGAAAATCAAACTTAGACCTAAGGACAGTATGACTGTTTATGAAAGCTATATGCTCCCAAGTCAAATTTAGTATCAAGCTCAGATCTTAGCTTCTCAAACCCCAGCATTAACCACAGTAAGACATAAAAAAATATAAAGCAGTAACACTGTTCAAAGGCCTTCAGTATTATTTTACACTCGGCAGGGAATAGTCGTCAACTACTCAGCACACTCCACCCCCTTCTGCTAGCTGGGATATCATCCCGATCTTACCTGGTATTTTTACCTTAAGTGATTTATTCAAAATAGTGACAAGCAGAACGGTGTTGAACCAACTATATATCAGAACAAGTAGTCTCAATATTTGCAAGAGGTAGAAAAGTAAAAATGTCAAAGTATACTCTTAAGTGTGAATACTTAATTGGAAATAAAGTGTGGAGGCATGCATATGACACAAATACGCGTGTTCCACAAGTGACAGCCTGGCTTGGCACAATAATACATTCGCTGCGCTGCACATTTTGGCACAACGTTGAATATCTTTGCTGAGGTACTCAAAAACAAAGAAACAATTTACGTCAGACCAATGGTAGTACTTTGTACTCTTCCTATTTTCATTTCAAAACCAAGTTGTCCCTTGAGAGATGCAGTGTATTCACATGCTCCATACAAGTTTGTTGGAATCGGTGCCATCACACCACTACCTTTTCCATGTCCAAAATGCAATCTCACATCCAGTCTTGAGCGGCTGATTTGGAAGGCTGTTTGAGTACCATTCGTACAATACATTTCCAAAATCCATGGAGTTTTACATATGTATTCAAGTGTTCCGCTTTGATTTAAGAAGAGCTACATTCTCAGGTCAAGAACGTTGTCTTAGATGCAATTTACTCTTGCATTTCTGACCTTTGATGAACTACAAATGCAAAAGTTAATTTCTCAAAAATGAGTATCCATGGAGTAGCAAACTCATTTTAACTTGTGAGATGTTTTTGTTTATTCCTTTATTGTTATCAGATCATTCTAAAACAAATAGGTAACCAATAGCTGAGTCACACTTCCATTAGAAAAACCTATGTAGTTAAATGATTGCCATTCAAAATAAAAATCGTTCGATGTTACAACCTTCCAATAGCCATTCAAGATCCGCACGTAAGCTTCTTGCATTTGGGGAAAAATATTAAGTGAGGAATCAGGAAATTTAAAGCAAGACAAAGGGAAAATAATTTATCAGATAAATTCTCCTCATTACCACACCGCTCTTCTAGATAGGACAATGAATTCACAGAAGGGTGATGGATAACGCAGTCCCACTCTGCTCCTGAAGATCAAAGTATGCGTTTGCTACAACAAAATGAACGCTACAAAAGGAATATGGGTTCAGTGGAGAAAAGATTAAATGCTTTCTTTGAATATAACAACAATCTTACTCCATTATAATTTATTCATCAGGATAAGACTCATAAGATACAGTATCTCGTTTTCAGGAAGATACAGAAGACCAGGAAGAAAATCCTAATACATTTACGTAAGTCACTCTGAATGTTGACTGAAATTATCTAAATTTTCCAAAATACACAGTATTTAGATTAACCCTTGCCTCCTTTGTGTACGTACATCCCAATTCCCCCAGTTTCAAAACTCCAGAAGTGCGATACTCCTTTCTGCATTAACATATCCTATGTTACATAAAAAAGGCCATTTCAAAAGAAAAATGGCTTTCCTATGCTCTTACGCAGCAGGAACAGAGGTGTTACAGACACCTACAGACAGCAGCACACCTGCTTATAGTAAATCATAACTGGGGGGGGGAAGAGAAGCACTGAAAAGAGAGCTAGCACTGCCAATTGAATAGTAGATACTTTGAGTGAATAAGTTAACCACTTAGAAAAACGTGGCTGAAACTTGCCTAAGATGTTAAAAGTTGTCTCAGACTCTTTTCTCTATTAAGTTTTTAAGGATGAGGCCTAACACAATCTAGAAATTATATTAAGCCCATCTAAAAATCTAGTATAGACAAGGCAGCGTGCACTTTAACTTGACAAATTTAACTGCATGTGACGTCTGGGCTCAGTACATAATAAAATGCTAGCTTCACATTCGGGGTTTGTACATTAAATGCTGCAGAGGAATATTTACGTCACCTTTGATAGCTTCCTTACATTTTACTTTTTGAAATGTAAGAGTCAAAACCCGGGCAAGAACTAAGCCTCCAACCTGCACATACTTGCACTCGAGTTCAACTTAGCTTTACTACTACCTTTGATAGGACTGTTTCGTGTTTCAAAAAAAGTTAAGCAATATTAAAAATCATAACATTGGGGATCTTAATCAGCAGGAGTACACATTTATGCTTCCTCTTTCCCTGCCCCAGTGTATTTTAAATTATTTCCTCTTTTCAGTTTTGATCATTAAAGATGCCAAGTTCACTTCCGCCTCCCCATTCTCTCATTTTAGAAAAAGGCACACCCTGAACAGCAAATATTCCACGGGAAGATGTTATTTTGCAGTGTTAACTCCAAGGTGAGTCTGATCGGTGTGTGGGACAAATTCAATTTGATATTAGACGAGACTGCAAGAAATGTGCCAGACTAAGGTTAATTAGTATTTCCCTTAGATTTTCCCTCAGATATTTTTTTAAAGAATTGTACTAAAAAAAAGCATGCCCAAGACTCCTCCACCCTAGCCAAATAAAATTCAAGTACTCAAAAAATCAATCCAGGAAACGACAGTACCCTGTGCACAAATAATTCATTACATACGTATTCATCAATTAAAGTCAAGTATAATTTTTGCACAAAATACCACGCCAGCAAAACGCAGAGCTAAAACAATACATGAGATCAACAGCACCTACAAGAGTTTCTTCTACAGTAGATTAAATATTGAGGCCTTCACATTCGCTTTAATAGCTGTCTACAAAAGAGAACACTCAAGCGGCTTAGTGTTATTGCTATTAATATCAAAAGGAATTGAGGCATACTGCTTCGTACGAACTTTAGAAATAAGTTGCCAAGTTCATTAAAGCACTAACCTACAATAAAGCTGGGCATTAGGAAAGGTGCAGGTCACCCGTTCACACCAGATATTTAACTCGCATAACTTTATTTTCCTACCAGCCAGGGACCCGGCTTTCCTTCCTAATGCACACAAATACCTTCCAAACCTGTCTTTAAGATAGCACGTGGTAGCCTTTTACAGTCATTTCAAAATCTCGGTTGAATGTGACTCAAAATACAACCACACTCCCCTACTCTGAAATAAACCCGTTATAACTTTAAAGCTCCTCTTGAAAACCACGCCTTACAACTGGCTCAGCTATGCTTTGAAAACAACCAGGAACAGAACTTGACATTGAAATCTCATGAAGGATTTAAAAAGCTGACTCCAAGCACTGCCCACAACAGAATTTCAAATGGCATTTCAGCAGGATAAAGCTACTGGAATTTGTACTACGAACAACTAGACAAGTTCTCTAAGTTTCTGATGAACTCATCAGAGAACATGGCTAGAAATCAGAGCAGATAGCTGTTACTTTTCTGAACTCGACTGAGAAGCTCAACGAAGTCAGTGGTAAGGCTGCTTTCTCCTTTCAGAAGTAGGATTTGTAAACCTTTTGCTTAGTGCCCCTGCACCTGTAGATACTGCTTTCCAGCTCCACAGAAGGCAAGTTTACTCTATGTTCCTACGTTCATTTTTCAGAGTAGATCTGTGATTTCCTAATAAAGCGCTCGTGTATTTACTGAATATGCCCTTTCTTACTCTAAGCTCAGCAGCTAACTTGGTGTGCTCTAATACTTTAGGGACATTAAGCAGTTAAAGCAAGATACTGAATTTGCAGACAAACTCATCTAAGCAGAAGCAGCAAGATATAGTACAGGGTGACTTCTTACCTGAAACTTTGTTTCTGGGCTTCAGATCCACCAATCCAGAATGAAAGGGGATTCGAATGGGTTTTCCTTCTCAGACTTGTCTGTTAAAAGAGAGCAGCCAATCATCTTCAGCTTGGTGTATCTACTTCTTCCTTGAACGAAATCCCAATTACGTACTCCTAATGCTGTTAGAGAGACAAGGCAGCCTAGGCACCTTACCAGTCCGGTAACGACTACGTTAGTGGGGTCATCGGATTGGTGGATCTAAGACAAAGAAACGGATTTACGGACAAGAAATGGCTCTTTCCCCTGCCCTGAATCACCCAACGCACAAGTGTCTGGGGGCTATAGCTCACTGTGCAAAGATGAAGGAAGATGAGAAGAAACTACAATGCAAATAACGAAGCAAATGCTCAAGCTTCAACCACCAGCTTACGCCTCACAAGCCTGCTCCATGAACTGCCAGAACGGTAACACACAGGTTTTCAAAACAGTCCAGTACAGTTCCCCTAATTTGCCACATGCATGCTCTAAAGCATTGTACTGCAATGATTACTTCCCTGTTTCCAGGCTCAAAATGATCTGACTTGCCTTACGTATCTGCAGCACAAAGATGGAGTCTTCAAGACACTTACGATCTGAATGACAGCACTGAAATTCAGTAAATTTTCAGTATCGCTGCGTCTCTGGAAAACAAGCTAGAACTAGAAGAGAGCAGGCCAAGGCATGCTACTCCTGAGACAAGAAGAAGTCACTTCTTACTGAGCAAGATGATAAAAGGTCTTCATCCAGTACTTTGAGCAGTACATAGAGTATAAGCGACTAATTTAAAACAGCTTTAACAATAACATCTAAGAGAAGATGGAGGCTGCAGAAAGCCCATACTATGTGTGTAACAGAAAGTGTATCCTAGAGAGCCCAGACTGTGTGCCTTCCAGTCAGATCTTCAAAAAGTTTGAGATATAGCCTGCAAAATTTCCCCTAACAGCAGCCAGAAGCAACAGCAACGTTTTCTAGAACATAATGCTGCAACACCCACAGAAGAATATGCCGCTGCTGTCTCTCACCCTTTCCTCTGCTCTCCAGCCCCTCCAGATTGCTGAACCAAGCGTTCTTCAGCCTCCACAACTGTGCCCCACGTCTCAAAGCACCAGCAGCTCGGAGAAGGGTGGGAGAAACTGCCACTGCTCACGGCTGTGCCAAGAAACTGCGTCGATGAGGACGGTCACGTCCCTGACTGCCCAGAGCTACCCGAAGGAAGGAGCATCTTCATCGTGGGGCGATTTTCTGCTTCTCTACCACTGGTAAAGCAATAGTCGACTACATGGCGACATTTCAAGGACAAAGCAGCACTGTAAGCCTGATACCGTATCCAATCTAGGATTTTTAAGGCTGCCAAGTAAAGTGATAAGATGTCGAGGCATATGACTCAGAATTTTAAGAGTACAATATAGCTCAGTAAGAAGCCAGCTATCAAAATTATATAAATGTACTGATTTGCTAAGTCACAACAGAGCCAGCAGGGTGTTGGAAGGAGAGGCACTTCACCATGAAGGCATTCCTTAAAAGTAGTCGCAAGCGTTACAGCACAGGCCTGATTTTTGTCTCAAGAAGTACTGGCGTGATGGAGACAGCCTGAGTATCAAGTTTCCCTGGCTAGTCCTTCGCTGCCCAAATAGAATTGCCTAAAAGATTCTCTATCAAATACAAGCTGTAATTGTAACTTAAACTTTGCAAACAGATTCTGAGTATAAATTTTCCAAAAGCTGTATGGATTCTCGTCTGAAATCTTTAAATTGGCATGACCAAAAAGGACAGAAGATTTGAACGCATTACCATCATGCAAGGCACCCTGACGTACAAACATATGCCTCACAAAAAGGCAAAGAACGCAAGTTGTCACAACTTCTTTTGTAACAAAACTCCATATTTAAGAACTCCTCAACAGCGTGACACTCAGAACGCAGCCCTGCAACTCGTAACACCGAATATATAGTTGTGCTTCTCCTCTAAGTCAATGAACAAAACAAAATCTTGTAGCGTTGCCACAGCTAAAAGTTGACCTGAAAAGCGTTTTTTACCAGTTTACGCAGAAAGCACATCGATCCCTATTCCTAGCAAGTAGGTACCTACCCACATTTTACAAATTTCTGTCCGTATTCGTACAAAAAATGGGCTCGAGAAGCTGAACTACTCTCTGATCCCCAATAAAACCGTTAATTTCCTGGGGTAGAAGTACAGGGATGCAAGTCTGAGGGGACCTGGATTAACAAAGCAATGGAGAAACAACATGCCTTCAAACGCTCCCATTGTAAATTTAGCCTGCATGAGAAGCAAATTCAGTTTCCAAAAACAGCCAGCGCTTTTTTGTGTTAAAATACAAATGGCATCGCGTTGTTTTTGCATTATCTGGTCTCAGTCGTGCACTACTCATACTGGGAAATGTGTGGAAGTAGTAGAGGCAAAGGGAGTAGGCTGTCAGATGTCACACCACTGAGCTCATAAATACACCGATAAACTGGGGAAGGAAGGGATTTTCCAGAAAAAGTGGATTTTCTGTGAATAATGAAGTACTATCAATACTACGAAAATCAAACCGAGAAATCAGATTATACAACAACGTAAACAGTGGCATTAGTATACAGAAGACATCGCCTGAGAAAAAAGCTGGAACGTAAGTATTGTTATTAATCAGCATTAGTTTAAACAACTCAGTAAATATTCTCATTTCCCTTCAATTTATTTTCTCCCTTGCAACAAAAAAATTACTTGTCACAGAGCAGCACTCTTATAACCATGGTCTCTTATCCTCTCCCACACATCATTCTTCTCGCATTGGCACGTTTGCTGCAACATCCATTTCATTTTAAACCCATCAGCAATCTCACTTTGCACGCTGCTGCACAAGCACTCAAAGCAGCACAGGAAGATGAAACTGAAAATGCCAAAGCAACAGTGACCTCTAAACTCCACAGCAATAAAATGTAACGCATCAAAAGACATACATCAAGTTGATTTAACAAGTAGCAAAGGTGTTTTAGAAAACACGCATGAAATGAAAAGGTACATCCATCCTTCAAGGAACGTTCCCAGGCCTCTCTAAGGGTACAGCTTGTAACAGGGCAGTTTGTTTTGCTGAGATGCTGCTGCAACGCTTATGGGTGACCCAAATTTTTAGCAACGTTCAACAACTCTGCCTAAGGGATACAGTCAGCACGGTCTGAAATGCAGAAATGGCATACATGTGCTTTACAACTTTTTAAAGGAGCAACCCAATAGCACTTCAGAGAGGGCAGCTGGCGCGCATACCAGCGTGCCTGCAGAGATGGGATCTCATTCCACAGTGACACCTGGACACTGGATTTACGAGCACAATTCAGGACCTGCCGGTCCCAAGCCAGGGCTCGCAGGCAGCTCATCGCCCCGAAAACTACCCAGCGGTGCTCGCACAGGCAGGAAGCTACACACATGTTTCGGGCAGCAAGGGAACTTTCTCTGCTGCATCTTACTTCCTCAGCGTTGCTGCAAAGGTCGAAAAATTTAGTAATGTTAGAAAATTTAACTGCATTGCGAGGCAAAAAAGCCTCTGAATCTCGAATGAGATTTAAAAAGCCTTTGGTGAAACACTAGCACTTAGTCTCCCCAAGAAACTGTAACTTTTTTCTATTAAGAACTAAAAGCAATTTTGTTTCAGAAGTTTCCCTGCAAACGGAGCATCTGCAGTTTTCCCTCACCCCTATAAACTGATGGCTGCTGCCATAATGATCACAAACTTCAGATAACTTTTTTTCTTTGTAACCTCTCTTCCGCATCTTTGTATTCTCCTTCTTCCCTTCACCACCCGGTTTCCCCGCTCGGTCTATTGTTTCAGCTAGCCCTTCCCAAAAGATACAGCTTTCCACACTTCTTTGTCCACTTCCCTCATTTCATCATCCCTCTGCTGGCTCTGAACCCAGTTGCCTTGCTCCAATTCATTTTCTTAAGCTTTTCCTTCCCATTTTCTGCACCGCTGCCAAAGTCACAGCAATCTATTTTCTTTATATTTGCATCCTTCCTCTTACGGGCACTCTCTGAAATGCGACTGTCGCTCTGATAGCCTGTGCACAGCACAGATCTTGCATCCCCTGCCCCAAAGGCTCATCTGTGGCTTCCCAACAGCCACCTAACCACCACCTCTTCAGAGATCTGCTCTAGCCGTTTCCTTTTTTTCCCCACGTATAAAACTGTCCAGCATGCCATCAACTGCATGCTTAAACGTCTGACACGCAGCTCTCGACTCTAATTTAGCTACTGAAGATTAAAAAAAGATAACTGCAAAGCAAGTAGATTGTTATCCTACTGAAGAAAGCACAACTAGTTTACACGCAGGTTTACAAACGTCTTACTAACTCTCCATCTACTCCCAGCCTTTGATTAAGAACCAGTCACATTTTAGCTAGAACAGTACCTCCTTTGTTTCGGATGCAAAAATGATTGTCGCCTAGTCCATCTGTCTCTCTATTGCTACAAAAGCAAACTCTTTGAAGGAGTCCTCTAAGAACACGTGGAAAAAAATTCACAAAACCGTAACTGCCTGCTCGGCTTGCAATGACTGAGGCAGAGAGGGAAGAAAAAAGCCAGAACGTTAGAGCCCTGCTGAGATATATACAGCAGCTGTATTTTAGTTTCCAAACAGAATGCTAAGATTTATTTTGCACTGTAAAGCTTTAAATAGTTTGGGGGCACAGCCATCTCCAGTTGCAGTAACCCAAGGAACTTCAGGTACCGCTGGCACGATTCACAGAAGTTGCTGCTGGCAAGGCATGCCTATCTGAAACGCTTTATTCTGAGACCGTTACCTTTTGAATTTGAAGACCTTCAGCTCACATCAAAGTTCTGCCAGGAGAAACTGAAAGACTTTGGGCAAGATATTCAATTATAGTTCTTCATTTATTATTTACAGAGGCACTTAAACACTGGACACTTTTATGAGAGACAGAAAGAGACATTCTGGACAGTAAAGGTAGGATATTAGGAAGAATAACTTCAAGATACAAATGATAATTCGGTGTAAGCAAACGCTTGTCAGTTTTCTTCCTAAGCATGGTCCTTCCAAAACCCTTCCGTGCTACCACCACGGAGCAGTGTTATATTGAATTTATACTGCCAGCTCTGCAGCAGGGGATCCGTGTTTGGAGAACAGCATGCGCATCAAGGACACAGTGGAAAGACAGATGATAATAAACTCACTAAGTGAGAGAATTTACACACAGTTGGCTTCCTGCTTCAGTAACCATGTCCCATAGGTGTCTGGTGGGTACAAGAGACTGGGAGCAACCGATTTTTTTTTTTTTTAATACTATCCACCTCTTATACCACACGCAGTTCACCCCATAAACGTATAACTTTTTGACCTGTACAAAAAATGTATTTGCCATACTTATGCATTCTTTTACAAATGCTTTAATACAAACTAAGAAGCTAGTTACCCCCTACTTTGAAAGTCTGCTGGTAAAACAAAAGTCTGGTTCAGTGAAGCTTTCTGAGAAAATGAAAAACACAAGGCTTTTAGCAGGTATTGAAGACAAACGCATATAATGGGTTTGATGCGACTGAACAATACAGATTTTATACACAAGCCAGAATCTCTAGGTAAAAAAAACCTATTTCACAAAGCATTGCTGATGGTACTTCACCTTAAGAAAGAAAAAAGTTTGATTCTTTAAAAGAGCAAAAAGGTTACGGTTATCTAATTTCACAGAGAAAATCAAAACCAGGGGAAGAAAGAGCCCTTTCAATCATTTTGGCTAGCCCTCCATCTGTTCTGGATTACTTCCTTACCACTCATTTTCTAATAGTTTGCCCACTCACGGAAAGCATTTAACCGAGACAGCCTAAGTCCGAAGGTATCTAAACTAAAAACAACCCCGTCAGATATGCTGTTAGCCTAAATCTGGACCTCCCACAGTCAACACAAGTTAAATGTTGAGGCCTTGTCCCTCTTGAAATCACCTCTACAGGCAACGGGTATCTGCAAATGAAAGCCGTGAAATGTCATCACTAAATCAATTGCTCATCACTGTTAAAATGGCTAGATGACATGATTTACAAAACTAGAACAAGACACATAAAGCCTTAAGCTGTCCTAAAAGATACAGTGACTTCAGAACACTCGCTAAAACTTCATACGGCAAACGAAAGTTGTCGCTCTGAAACCTTAAAATATTTCTCTTAGATTCCAGCTTTAAAAATAGAACAGTATTATTTCCATGACTGATTTTTCTTTAAATAAATGCAAATGATCTATCCAGTGAAGGCACAGTTGAGGCTAGAACACCGTGTTCTGAAACTTCTGTGCAATTAACATGTTGACACATTATCTCTTGTTTATCAGCCACTCAGAATTACATTGTATTTGCTCCTCAGAACTTTTGCACCATACACTTGCTCCTGTATTTACTACGGATTCATCCTTGGCATTGGAGGGAAGTGATTGAGTACCCAAAGCGCACCAAAAGCAATCTCCTGTATCAGAGAGAAGCATAAAACATCCTGCTTTTAGTAAACAGTAACATTCTTAAAAAGAAAAGCATCCCACTAAGTCTGACAGGCTAAGATGATCCCTGGTTTAGGGATGTTTGCCGCCAGCATTAACAACCGATACAAGAGTTTGCATATAATACTGAAATCACTGACTGAAAACTCTGTCAATATGGCTTCTGCTTTGTGTATTTAAACAAATCTTCCGGAGAATCTTATCTTCTACAACACACAAGAAGGCAAAACCTCCAAGCCATGTCTTCATTTAGGAATGACTTTCAATGATTTTAGTGAAACATTTACATTCAAACACAAGTCCTTCTATGCAAGCCTTCACTAAGGCTGAAATTAAATTCAGCTACCAACTACTTTTTATAGAGTACCATTTTCTTGTGGAAACTACAGAATTAATTGTCTGTCTTACTAAATTTTTGTATTTATTAATTTCTTGGGAAAGAGAGAAAAATTTGTTTCTTAAACCTCCTACTACATAATAAAAAACTCAATAACCTCATCGACATTTGCATCGATTACTGCGTTTCCCAGGTCCAACTGCAAACAGAGGGTACAACAACTATCAGCAAAAGTTACATTTGCTGCTGCCTGCAAACATTTTGGCCCCAAATAGAAGAGACTTCTAAAAAGGGAGAGCATTTACAAAAAGACAAGCAAGAAAGTTGAGCAAGGCAAACGTTACCTTCCAGCCTCAAATGCTATTTTAGCACTTTGCGTAAGCCCAGGCTGAGGAGTATTTAGTAACCCTCTGTTCCAGGTAGGAAAAAAAAGCCACAAGAACTCACTTTACACCTCGGAAATTTAGCAGACGTCTTTTCTGTAGGCGACTCGTCCTGTAACGGATACCCGCACAGCTGCCCCCAGCCTTTACCCTCAATGCTGCAGTCCACTAACGTGGAAACAGTTCTGATGTCACCCACGCTTAAGTGCAAGATCACCGAATCGATAGGGAGCAGGAAAGGAGGCTCGCTAAGAGCAGCTTTTAAGCTACTGGCCTCAGCGATCAGAAACAAATACAGAAAGAATCACAAAGGTTTTTTGGGTTTCCCTGTTTCTTTTTTGATTTCTGCTTCTTGCGAGCAGACAACGCTGGAGGAAAGTTTATATTTTCCAGATCAGGTAGTTTAGCAAGAACTCTACTGGCTAAAAACCCATTTAATGTCTCCACTGAACCCAGCTCACCTTCAAAGTGCCTTAAAAGCAAATTTTTGCCTTTTACCAGTCGATTCTGCAGTATTGCACGAAATTTTGCATGGGAAAGCAAATTATGCTTATGACAAATAATTTAGAAGATATTTACTGATTGTTATTGTTTCTCAGCTCCTCACTTAATTTTATTCATCCCTAAAGGCAGTAAAACTAGGGCCCCCTAATATTTGGCTACAGAGATCTACGATTTGCTTATATTAAAGAAAAACCTTTCCTTTCTATTGCTTCCATCTGGCCGCCTCTCCACTAACCCGAATTTAGCGGCGTACGCGTTAATTAGGGGGTATAACAAATACACCAATTAGGTCTGGTTGGGTAACACCGCCCGTGCCGGACCGGAGCCCCGGCACCGCTGCTCCGGGAGGCCGGCAGCTGCCCCCAGCACCCGCCCCAGCGACGCCGCTACCGGAGGAGCCCCAAATCCTCACGCTGGAAGTTTGAATCCGCCCCCCCCGGGCCGCCCCGCGCCCGCCGGCCCCGGGCAAGTGCCAGCGGGGCGGCCCCGGGAGGGCTCCGGCGGGGCGGGCCGGGGGCCCGGCCGCAAGCCAGGCACCGGGGGTGGGGAGGCGGCGGGAGCCCGAGCCCCGCACCCCGCTGTGCTCCGGGCATTTCGGTTTCGTTTTTTGCAGCGTGCCCGCATCGCCCGCGCACCGGGCGCGATTCGCCGCGCCTCCCAGACCGGCTCTGCCTCCTCCGGGGCGGGGGGGTGGCGTCTGTTATTTTTATTTATTTCTTTTTAGCGAGATCAAGGCGCTCGCCGCGGCCCGGCCTGCGCCGGGAGGACCGGCCGCGGTGGAGGAGGGGAGCGGAGCGGATCCCCCCGCGGGGCGGCGGGAGGAGCGGAGCGGGGCGCGGGCCAGGGGCGCCGCGGGCCTGGGGCCGACGGCGGCCTCGCCGGAGTCACCTTCGCGGCGGGGCGGCGGCGGCGCCGGACCCCCGCAGGCCCGGGCGCGGCGGCGGGGCCTGCCGGCGGGCGGAGGGACGGGGACGGGGGGGGTGCGGCGGCGGGGAGGGGGCTGCGCGGGCGGCGGGGGTCACTCACCATCAGCTCGATGGTCTTGTCCTCGATCACCGAGTCGGGCTCCATAGCGGCGGGCAGCTCCGCCGCGGCGCCCCGCCCGCCCCCGCCGCCTCCCCGCGCCCGCCAGGCCCCGCCGCCGCCGCTCGCCCGCCCCCCCCGCCGCACGCACGCAGGCGCCGACGCACGCACGCACGCTACGCACGCTGCGTCCTCCGTGACGTCACGGCGCCCGGAAGAGGCGAGGCGCCACCCGCCCCGCGGCCTCGGGTAACAGACCACAACTCCCGGCGGCCCCCGCGGCCCCGCGCCGCCATTGGCTGCGGGCGGCTCCCGGCGGCCCCCGCGGCGGTGCTGGGGGTGGCGGGAGGCCGCGGCCCGGGGCCTGTCCGGGGCGACTCAGGGGCTGGGCAGTGCCCGCCGCTCGTGCGGCGGCCGTCACGACCCTCGCCGCGGTGGCTGCCGGGGAGCGGCACCGGCGCTACGGCCACCCCGTCCCCCTCAGAGCAGAGCGGGGGGCCGGGAGGGACGGGGGCCCGGTCCGCGGGCCGCAGCGCTGGCCAAAGGAGGGCGGGAGCTGCGGTGCCCTGTGCGGGGAGGGAGCGGCGGGGGCCGGGGCAGGGCCCCGGGGAGCCCGGAGCGCCGGGTAGCGCCTCCGGGGCCCTGCTGCGCTCCGCTGGCCTCCCCCCCGCGCTGTCGCCGCTCGTTTCACAAGCGAACACATTCAAACAGGTCGCTTTGTCCTGTTCCTTTTACCTATCTCCGTCACTTTGAGCATCCTGGCGTGGAACCGGGAGCTGGCCGAACTTCATTTCCCTATGTTTGTACCCAGACCAACGGAGGGCAGAACCCTCTGGCAGCTGGTCGCTAGGAAAAGCCCTGTGTCAACTACGAAGCACGCAGAAGGAAGCGTCTCTGAAATCCTTTTGGCTTACCCAGAGAGGAGATTGGCCTCTGTCTCGGTGCCGCACCTGAGGACTACGTTCTCTTGATTAAAAATTAGAGAGGCGAACAAGCTCAAAATGAGTGAACAAGGCAGGCGCTACATGGGCAAGCTTCTGTCAATGTCTCAGTAACATTTATATCAGGGTTTCTGAAGAGTAACATTTTCATAAGGAACAATACTTTGGTTTTGTAGCTAATTGCTGCAGACTGTCACAGCACCTCTGACCGAGTTTCTTCTTGGCGGCAGAGCTGGGTATTACCCACTGAGTCCCAAATGACTGTTGAAAACCCGAGAGAAGTTGGAGCACGTGATGGTGCCTTGGGAAATAAGAAACCTCCCTGTCCAAGCTCCTGCGCGGCCACAGTGTAATGGGAGGCAGCATCGCCGCCTGGGACTTGAGTCTTCACGGTGCTCTAAATCAGTCTGTAGGGACCTGAGGCTGGAGAACGGGACTTCATTTGTTTAACAAACTAAAGCTCCGACAGGATTTTATTTTTACCTTTTGCCTTATAAAACAGTGAATGCACAGAAACTTGTTAGCATGTTTTTTAGAATTACCAAACTATTAAGTGGTGGTGTTTTTTTTCCTAGTGTTTCTTTCCTCATGTAGCATTAAATGAAAATAGAACCCATGAAAAAGAGCAGCTTCTGCAAACTGTACTTAATTAGGGAAGCATTACGATAGGCAGAATCAGATGCTAATTCTGCACGCTGTACTGTTTGTTTAATAAACAGTTTTATTTAACAAATCCCATTCTGTCCAGCCACGTGCCTCGGGACGTACCTTGCTGGCATCGCTCGGTCAGGCAGTCCTGTCTGTGCTGTTAAGCGCAGTACCTCTTTCTGCTCGCTTTGCTCCTCCAGCTGCTCAGGGGCCAGCCCCGCACCACATGAAGATCCAACCCATCGTGGAGAAACTGAAACGGGATTATTCACCGAATGCTGACTGACAGCAGGCACGGCATTTGGAAAATAAACAGAGGGTCCTTGCCAGAGGAAACTTTCGGCCTAGGTTAGATGAAGGCAGAAAGGGCCGAATACAAACACTTGAAAAGGAGATGCGCCGTACTTGTGAGGGAAGATGGAAACACTTGGGTAAGGTGGTGGCGTTTCCACCTAGCTAATCACAACCCTTGGCAACGAGCAGCTTTTTCAACCTTTAGGGTCGGCAGACTGCGGCTTGCTGCCATCCTCCGCTACCACCTCTGTGGAGAGGCACCGAGCACCCGTGGGCTTCGGCTGCTGGGAGGGAGCTGGAGTGAGCCTCAGGCGGGGTTCCAGGCTGGGCGACGCTGAAAGCTCAGGTGCTTTGGGTGACCCAGGGCAGGCAGGCTGCGATCCGATGACACAGCAGGGACCGAATGCATTTGTAGGCATTGGCAATTGGAAGCAAAAATGTCATAAGCAGCAATCTGGTGTAACAGCACAGCACCAGTGACTCTGCTTGCGATGAAAATGGACTCCGTAGCTTCATGCTAAGCATTTTTTTCCGTTACCTGTTTAAATCTCTGCCAAAGGGTTAAGAAATGGAGTACGAACAAATGGAAATGGTGCAAAGTCCTTTCTTATTGACAGCACACCTGCTTTACAGGACATTTATGTCAGCAGAAATGTATTTTATTCATTCAAAAATGCTTAAAAGAATACCTATCATAAGGTCTAAACTCTTTTCATAGCACTTAAAAATGTAAACCAAGAGCAGCAGGTCTCCCTCCCCATCAAACAACCCCTGCTGCTCAGAGTCTGGGGGTGAAACTTCGATGTGTCCCGAAAGCTGCCTCATTTACGCTGTTCTGGACAAAGCAAATGCCAACCGTGCCGCTGCCCCAAAGCCCCTCTAACTGGGACTACGAAGCCCAGACTGGCACACTGGTGCTAACGTTGCTAACCGCTGTCCCTCACCCAGACACGCTCCGTTTCCACGTGAAAAACCATCCGCGGGCTTTTCCTGTCAAACCTGGGCACCCGGGCTGACAGCTGAGCTGAATTCTTTCCACCTTCACATCACGACCTATAACGACGGAGGACTCGCAGGTCAAATTATACCCCGTCCTTCACGTTGTGTAACGCCACCGACCTCGGCGAGCTCACAAAGGTGTCGCCAAGAACAAGGTGGGACAAAATCCAGCTTGCTTCTGCTCTCCCTCGAATCGGACGTTCGCTCTGGAGATCAAACAAGGCAGCGGACATTTGTTTGTGACAGCAAAGTAAAAAATCAGCATGTCTCGGTCTAAATATATGCAGGGAAAAGATTTGCTGACCAGCACAATACTATTTTACGTGTCGCTTTCCAAAGTACAGTCAGGCTGGTTTTCTGAATATGGAAAGGAGTGCCCAGGACATAGGAAAAGAGAAAAAAAAAGTAAAGGAGAAAAAAAAAAAGAGGAAAAAAGGCAAAAATTCCTCCAATTATTTGAATAAAGAGTAAATCCGTGGTCTCATTCTGGCAGCCTGAATGGTTAATGCATCGCAAGGACAGACGTTACAGAAGCAGGCGTGGGTCTTTGAAACTGTGGCACAAGCTGTCAGATGGAACTTGAGTTCCTGTAATCTGCTTTTAATCATGTGGAAAAACCACTTTCTATGCTATGAAAGAAAGAGAAGAATGTTGAAAATAATTGAGGAAAGCATTACAAAAGAATCAAATTTTTGGCTTTAGTACAGAACACCAAGAAGAGCAAGAGCAGGGGATATCGATCCTTGTATCTGTAAATTGAAGTAAAATTGTTGCTGAGCACCTCATGACTCTTAAGAAGAGCTCGTCAGGACTGAGCGATGTGTCCAAGGCAACGTCTAGTAAGATGGATGAAAAATCAGGGGTTTGATCAATTTATTCTGCGATACAAAAACATTGGATTCTGATGAAGCCATGAGTAATTCCCATGATTACGTGATCCCGACGACTGCAATAATTTGAGGAGCCCGTCTTTGGGCGTGTGCTGTGAATTTGGGTTATCGCGACGCTGGATCAATAACTCCTGTGTGTGTGTGTATGGCCATTTGCCGACAGATCTGTGTCACGCAGCTGCACGGCAGCAAAGCAGGGATGAAGCGGGTCATTAAGCAATAACGATGACCTTATTCAGCTGGAAGCACGCCAGGGTGGTGGGGCAGTTTCAGCCTAAGAGGACTCGCTCTGCCAGTTTTCCTGCAAGGATGAGGACGAGGGGGAAGTGGAAGAGGGAAAGCCCCGGCGCCAACGAACCGGAGATACCGCCACATTGTGCAACAGGGCAAGAATTAATTGAGGTTGATGTCGTCCTCACCATATTGAAGCAAAAGTAATTGTGTGTTTAAAAAAAAACGCTGGAAAGCTTGTATCGTGGGTCCCAAGAAAGCTGTGGGCATCCGAGTCACCGCGTCCGCTCTGCAAGGGGGCGAGAGGCTGCCCCGAGGAGCCGGGGATGCGCTGGGATGCAGCCCCAACCCAAACCATCACCCCTGGCCTGGGACCTCTACCAAAACTCGGCAATCATTTTAAGTCCACATTTTCCATACGTTCATTGTGTGATGTACCGAATTCCTCTTCCAACAGATATTTTCCAGCAGAGACATACAGAGAGGGCAAACTGCGTCGGGACCAGGCGGGCGGCGTGGGGGGAGCCCAGCAGGTAGCCGTGCCTCCGGCCCCGGTCCTGCCCAGCCCCACGGAAGGATTTGCTCAGTAATCCCCTCCAGCTTCTCCCCCACGGGCAGGTCTGTCTGCGGCTCACGCTGCCGAGGACCAGCACCCCAAAGCGCCGGGGGGAGGATATTAGGACTGACACAGTATAGAAATATTTCCCAGTTAGAACACAATTCGATTTTTTTCTCCCCAATTTTTTTCTGTATAATAAAGTGATTTATTTCTAAGCCTGTTTCCATTTTCTGGAATTTTTTTAGGCCTCAAATAGCCCAGTCATCCTGTCACCTTGTCCCTTATTTCAGGGCTCCCCCTTGGTGTTAAACAGCCACAGGACAAGGATAAAAGCGACCGGCTGCGGGTGCCTGCCAGAGAGGCTCCTCCGTACCCACAGGCAAGGACGCAGCCCCCAGTCCCACCGCGGGTCCAGCAAGGCTGCAGACAGGTGGGAAGAGAAAAAAAAGAAAAATAAGAGACAGGCAGTGGCAAAACGACCCAATCTCTGGGATTTGCTATGGAGCCGGCGGGAGCTAGCTGCTCAAATCCTCCGGCAGCTCCGTGGGTATCCATTTCCCAAACTTTGGATGCCTTCCCGAACTCCTCAGCCTAACATAGTCTACTCACTAAACCCTCCTCTTAGGATCTTACGAGCGTTTATTTGGCTCTTTGGATAGGGATCAGAGGTTACTCAATGGCCAGTAACGAGTTACAGAGCGAGAAAAGCAAGGGCAGATACATTTCAAATGCTCCTGCTGGAAGAATAATTATTGAACTTAGAGCTGGTAGGAGTAAGATATAAATAAACATTCTTCTTAGGGCAGGGATGACTGCACTTGAAGTACGAAAACATTTATTCTTCCTCCAAAGAAATATTTTATAGCCAAAATGGGGTGGCACCAGGTTTGATGATTTTTTTTTTTTTGAAGATCTGGAAAAAAAACCTGAGCAGATTCAGGATTCTTACCCCTGCCCAAAACCAGATGCACTAATTCAGCCGCCACCCAGACAGAAGCAGCCAGTCCTTATCCAGCTCTGCTACAGCACCTAAAATAATGAGGTTAGGAGCAGGAGGGCGCTCAAAATGCCACTATTTGTAAATAAATTAAAAAAAAAAAATCTCAGTGCAAAGCCCCCACACCCTCGAGTGAAGGAGGCGGTGCTGCCTGCCGTAGGCCCACACGGGATGGACGCGGAGCAGCAAACCCCTGGGGGCTGTCCCGCGGGGTCCGGGGCTGCTTCGCGCACGGCCACGGCTCAGGAGGACGTGGGCACGGGGCTCCGGCCCAGGCGGCACTGCTGCACCCAGCACCCACAGAGAGCACAGAGCTTCCTCGGGACCCACGCTCCCAAGCAGGGGATCCAGCAGCCCAGTTTTTCTTTCCTGTGGCTTTGTTTGTTTGATAAAGATTTGGTGGAATGGAGAAAGGAGGAGGAAAAGCAGGCGTGGGCAGCGGGAGCGCTGCCAGTGCAGCGCCTGGCTTTTCTGATCAGGGCTGCAGCTCACCTTCTCCGGCGACACGCGTGCCACTTTCGCCCGGCGCTCGGGTTGCGCTGCTTCACTTGGCACGTCCTACGTGATAAAGCAGGACATGATTTTGTGGTTTAAAGATTAGAGAGCCAGAAGATCCTATTCCAAAGTGTGGTTTAACATCTGACCCTCTGCACCCCATGGGTTCACTGCTTTCCTTCACGCTCCTCCACAGCCCCCCGCGTCTTCTGCTCACAGACCGCGGCTCATCCGGGTCAGACAAGTTGCACCACTCCTCACGTCTCCCAGAAAAATCCAGAAACCGTTTCTCAGGTGTAAGAAAACATCACATAGTTGATCTTTTCATACACAGGCAGGTGAAGCCAATAATATACCCCCCCCACACACTATGGCAGGACCTGGTCTTGAATATGGAATAGAATTTTCTGTCACATGAAAACTACAACCAAAAAAAAAAGTCAGCTCATACAACTCAAAAGGATATTTGCAAACTGGGTATAGTTTAGAGAGTGTCAGCTTTGGATTATTAAGAAAACAACCCCAAATTTTAATAAACTGTATTTGAAACCGGCTGGTTCACCAGAGCTGCCCAGCCCCGGGACTATCGCATACCGTAGCACCCCTTTAATTGAGGTTTTTGACATCGTTTCACTTTGTTCAAACAATTGCTTGCCCTTTTGGGGTGGGACCCACGCTGCCCTGCGCAGCACCTCCCAGGCCGGAGTCACCCGCAGCCCCTTGCGTGCGCCTGGCACGGGGAAAGGAGCGGCTCCGCATCCCCCGGCCCCACCGCACGCATCCTTCCCTGCCAGAAACCCCGCTGGCCTCGGGGGCACGGGGCACCCCCCGGCAGACAGACAGACAGACAGACAGACACCCCTGGGCCATCCTCGGCCCCCAGTCTGGCTTCTCCCAGCCCAGCTTCTCTCCTGACTTATCTGCAGCATTCACAGGCGCCCTGGGGTGATTGAAATGCTGTTCTGAGGCTCTGGTACCCCAATATAAAAGAAATAATAAAACCCAAACCCCACGCACCCTTCTCGTTGTTTATTTCCCGCCTTGGACATCTGCAATGCATTTGTTTCTGCACTCACTGACAAATACTCCCTGTAGACACGCTGTCAGGTTATTCCAGCAATGTCTTTATTTTCTCTTGACGCCTTCAGCATGTTTTGGACACTTAAGAAATTAAAATGTATTTTTACCTTGTGCCGGATGGAGAGAAGAAAAACCAGCACCAAAATCCCCGCTTTAACCTCAGAGCCAGCCTTGCTCTGCAGCCTTCCCAGGGCTCCCACCTGCATTTGCCGGTGGGACAAAAAGGTTTCTCCGTCCCTCGCCTGGCACATCACCCTCCGTTTGGCTGTCACTTCACCATTTGAAAACAGAACCAAACCTTCTTCACTGCAGCTCAGCCTGGGGGTGTCGGTGCCGAGGCGGGTTGCAATGCAGCTCTATCGCACGCTGAATACAGCCGTGCCGCCGCCGCTATCAGCTGACCACAAACCCTAAGGACTTGCCCACGTTCCCCACCGGTGCAAGGAACTCTCCTCGCTGGAACAGCGGAGCTGCCGGACCAGCAGGCGAGCAGTGGCTCGCTGCGCTCCCAGCTTTGGTTTGGGTTTGTGCAATTACATGGATGCTGCCCTCGAGAATTGGATGGTATATGGTGAATATGCTGCAAAGCTCAGTCCTCAGTATTTAATTAAATTTACAGACCCACCGGGAAGACGGAAGAGCTGACGATGGACTGCTTGGAAGCAGGCAACATACTTAGAAGAAGATTTTGACTGTAAGAGCAGGACAGTAGCTCCTACGCGTGGAAGCGGGCAGCGCTGGCTCTCCATCCTGCACGGGAGGAGGTGACATCTGGGGAGCTGGTGTCCTGCCAAGGGTAAGGCAACCTCGTGAAGCCAATAATCGATGGGGAGATGACAATAAAGCTACGAACAGGCTCGCTTCACAATGCAGCACCCTCCAGGCGCATCCACCTACCTAAGCAAAACAGCGAGGGACTGTGAGTAGCTCAGTTAACCTGTTAGTAAGAACGTGAGAACAAAAGCAGTTGTTTAATCCCAGCGTTGGGGCAGCGAGGGATTAAACCACCCGTTGGTTTTGCAGGTGAAAGGGAAAGCCCCAGCCCTTTTGGTGGTCTTAATTGGAATTTATTTCCGGGTTATTTTTTACTACATATTATAACTGTGCCGACTCTGGGAAGGATTAGTGCCCTGGGGTTCCCCCGGACCCTGCTGTCCCAGCTGGCACCCAGCGGACTGGGTTTCTGCCCCAGGCAGCGTGGTCCGGGCTGCAGGAGCCTGCTCGGGAGCCCCCTGAACTGCAGCAGTGCAGAGCCCTGAAGACCCCCAACTCCCCTCTCTGGCCAGAAACCAAAGGAAATGCAGCTTTCAGCAGACGGAGGCTTAGGAATAGCAGTTCTTTCCGAGTTTCAGGTGTACTCTTACGTATTTACAGCAGCCCTTTGATTTCCTTGGTAGCTTGTACTGCGGGGGATGAGACGGTGGGTGATGTGGCACGGGCAACTCAAACCACAGCCCATCCGTGGCACACAGCGGGGTCTGTGCCCACAGGGTGAGAGGATCCCCTCCTCAGCAAGGAAGAGGGCAGGAGAATAATTTTCATTTCATTTCAATTACCCTCAGCGACACTCACAGCAGAGGAGCTTGCCCTGGTACCATCCCCACTTGCCCCCACGTGTATCAGTCTCTCAAACCCAGCCCCCGCGTTCCCCAGGAACGAGCTCCGATATACTCAAGCTAAATAAGATGTTACATGAAAACTAACGAGCCATCAGAGCAGCCCTGCAGGATCTGCCCCTGCCGCACGGAGCATCCCCCGATGGGCTGGAGCGGAGCCGCTGCCGGGGGGCAGCTCCCGACGCTCCTCGCACCACAGCACAGGCAGCACGCTCCCCCTCGGCGCCCGCCTTGCCCCCCGGACGCTCCTCCTGGAGCTGCTCTAGCAAATGAGCATGACCCAGGCATCAAACCAAGCCAGGCTGAAGCGCAGCAAGGCTCGTCTCACGATAGAAACGCAACGGTGGGTCTCCAGAACGACAGTCCCCTGTCCTCCCCGGCTTTGCAGAACACGTCTTTGCCATCCCTAAATGCCATCGGGAAAACTGCGCAGACCTTGGTCACACCTGGGGTGCAGAGAGGACACAGGAGGGAGGTGTTTAAGATTCACTCGGCTGCAGACGCAACCAAAATCTATCCTGGCACAATAAAATAAGCAGGTTACGTGGAGTCTAGAAGTCGGTGTGGCGGAAGGCAGAGGGATGAGGAAGAGCAGGCGTGTCGGATGTGTGATGGAACAGGCAGGATGACGGCAGAAACCCCAGCAGAGAGGTATGCGAGGTGTCCCGGCAGCGCGCGGTCCCGACGGCCCGCTGCCACCCGTGACACAGGTTTAAAGCATCCTCCCTTCCCTCCCCGCCCTCCAGAAATATGTTCTTGGCTCCCAAGCGGTGCTTGAGCGAAGGCAGCCAACTTCAGCTTATGGCAGCCGCTCGCTACACCTCCGACGCTTGCGTTTCACACAGAAAGTCCCCATGCTTTATCTTGTATGCAAAGCACGGACATCGCCCTTTCGGCCAGTTACCTGCCGCGTTCCTCAGGCACCGAGTCAGTGGGAGCTTCCTTGTGGGCAGTGGGGAAACGGAGGTTTTCTACTTAATGAAAACTGGCTCCAGGAGCGTGAGTGGTCCCTCTGCCCAGCCCCATCGCCTGACCCCGCGGTAGGCTCCCACGGACAACCCCAAAATACCTCTGTGTAGCTAAGCACTAAGCAAACCTGGCAAACCGCTATTTAAATAGATAGAAAAGCTCTTTCTTTAAACAGAGATGATCTCTAAGTAAACTTTTCCCATCTTGCTTGCTGACCCAAGTGGCTTCAATCCATCGGTGTCCACCAAAGCCGCAGGGATGCCGACGTCCTGCAGAGCAAGGGGGTGACGAAGGCGGTGGAGAGAGCTGCAGAGCATGGACCCCCAGGGCAGCCGGCTTGCAGGGGCTCCAAATTCAGGGAGCAGCATTTGAAAGCTCACGGTAGGCGCCGATACCCAGAAGCGTGTCTGGCTCGGGGGGGTGGCTGCATGGTGCTGGTGTACGTGGGTTTGGGTCTGTCATGGGCCAAGCGGTCCTGGGAAGGCACCGAAGCCTCCAACAGCACCGAGAGCATCGCTCTGCACTCCCTGGAGGCAGCATTTAGTTTGTGACCTGTAGGATGACACGTGTTTAGTAAAATGCTACGGATGTTTCCAGGTGTCTGAACAGCTCCGGTTTCTCTGGGCACTGCCCCAGGTCTCAGCCCAAAGGAACAACATGGGAGCCACGGGAGCCATGTGCTGTGCTGAAAGGCAGATACCCACAGAACATCAAGCGATAAGGAGAGCGGTGTCCCCTCCCTGCGCCCGGACGGAGCCACCGCATCAGCAGGAAAAAAGCAAGAGGACGCAGGAGGGAGGCACCTCCATCTCAGCCAGGCACCGGCTGCGAGAGCACGGCTGGGGACCCCGCAACTGCCGTCCCCCACCACTGGGGATATGTCTGCGACCTGTCAAGGCCGCACGGTGCTTCTGAAGGACGGCACCCAGCTACAGCAGCGCTCAGATGAGACCAGCCATCCCTTCCTCTTCTCTTCTGCCACTTGTTTCCTCTATATTTTCCATTTTCCTTGCTAGGAAAATATTTTTTTTTGTACACTTTTAGCTTTCAGGCACGTTGCCTGCTTCCATCCTCTCCTGTCCTCAAATAATACAAACATCTCTGCTATTTTGGGTAAATTTAGACATGACTACGCAGAACCGCCCCGCTGGGGGTAACCCTGAGCTCTGTACTCTACACGTCCTTCCCACACGCCAGCCCACCGAGTCAGCGTCCTCCTCTGCCACCCTGAAACCATCCCAAAACCACCCGTGGCCGAGACGCGTGCGAGGCACGGGCTGTGCCCTGCGCAGCCTCGGCCGGATCCGGTGCCCGGCCCCTCGCAGCAAGAAACGCTCGAGCAGGCGCAGGCGTGCGGCCAGGGGAGAGACTCGCGGCACAACCTGATCCCCGGGGAAGGACCAAAGGAGCTGGTTTGTTTAGTCTAGAGAAGCAAAGATGGAGAGGAGACCTGAGGGGGCTTTTACGCGGCTGCACGCAGGGAGAAGTGCTCAAGCAAGGGGCACGGGCACGAGGTTACACATGTGGCAAGTGCAATTCCTTTTACCAAATCAGATGGTTAAACACCCTTCGGTGCGTTTAACTGGAGAGTGGTTCAGCGTGGCTGTCTGAGGCCTCCCGACCGTTCCCGGAGGGGTTTTCAGGACCAGCGTGAGTGGCAACACAGGAGCATTCAGGAGCTTTTCTACTGAATTACAGCAGCCTGGGCTGAAAGCAGCTCCCAAGAAATCAGCTAGAGAGAAGCAGAGGGGTTTAGTGAGCCTGGGTAAAGCCCCTCTGCCTGCAGCCCCTTTCCCAGGGGCTGCACAGCACCGTGCCCCAGGACAGGGCAAGCCTCCCGTGGTGCCACGGGGACCCAGCCCCTTCCCAGCACGGCACAGGGCCCCACGCTCAGATGCTCAGAGCAGCCCCCCAACTCCAAACCCAGGCAAATCCCAAAAAGGGGCCGATAACCCCAGGGGAGCAGCCAGGAGAGGGGTCAGCACTTGTGGGAATGATGCGGCGTGACAGAAACCACCATCAAGATGGAAACCATCAGCCCTGTTCAGGGCTTGAGGCTTCACGGGCTGGGACATCTTCCCTCGGTCCCGTGCCTCAGGGTGGGTTTGGGAATGGGGACAGGGCGAAGGCAGAGGGTGAGCGCTTCGGGGCGGGCTGAGGGGCGCGGGGGAACCTCCGCACCCACAACGGCAGGTACGGCAGGGTGAACCGCAGCGTCCCGAGTGTAACGGGATCCCTGTCGGTGATCAGCGATCCTGCAGCCAGCCATCACCATCCCCGATTTTTCCCGACACCGCCTCCCCGCTGTGCTGCACCCTCTACTGTGACGCTGGGGCTTCACTACCCAGCAGCATCCTCCAGCTCAGCGGTTCTGGCAGCTGCCAGCCCCAGGAGCGGGGCAGGGCAGGAGCCGGCAGACAGACAGCGCACGCCGGCTGCGGCTGCCCTCCGCTGCGGGCTGGCCCAGGGCGCTTGGCTCCACGGCACCCAGCAGCATGGGCAGGGTCGGTCCTGCGCACACCCACCCCTGCAGCCAGCCCTGGGTCTCCTCCCCTGGGGACGCTTCAGGGCGTCCTGGAGCCGGCCGGGATTTTCTGGCAGCGGCCCAGCCCCTGCACGGCCAGGGTCACTGCACACGTCCTTCCAGGAGCTACCGCCCTCGGCACCGTCTTACCTCCACGGGGCTGCTGGAGCCCGAGCGATGTGCAGAGCAGCTCTCGGGTAACTGGAGGCTGCTGGGAGCCACAACCAAGCCTAGCCAAAGGTCTCCCCACGCAAACCAAGTCCTGAAGTCAGAGCGCAGGGAAAGAAAGCAGCAAAGCAGCCGCCTGGGACTCTCCAAGCACACGGCAGGGACCACCAAGACAAGGAAACTCAGCTGTGAGGATCCCCTTGCCAGAGAATGAGGTTTTTTGTGCCCATGTGGAAACTTGGTGGCCAAACAGGTGAAGCAGCTTCTCAGAAAACTCCTGCCCTAGCATTAAAAAGAAGAAACTGTAGGTTAAGAGTGGGTTTTGTCTTACAGCCGCGGAGGTGGTTGGGGTTGAATAAAATAGTCCAACACATGACAGCTCGATATTCGGCCACCCGGACTTACACACAGCATCCTTCAGGAGCTCCTGCCTCCAGGTCCCGGCTTTCAAAGAGCTGCCGTGGCCAGGGTAGCCACCACCGCGGCTCTGCAGCGAGCAGACCTGCACGCATGGCACCGCCGTGGAGCTACACAGGAGGAGACCCGGGGAGGCAGAGGGAAAGGGGGGGACCGGCCCCGAGAGGGGAAGAGCAAGGAGCCAGGAGCCACCCCAGCATAGCAATGGCCACGGACCACCCGCATAACGCGGGACAGGCTGGTGGCTATGGCTGCGCGGCGGTGTCCTGCCACCCTGGCAGCCCCTGCCGAGCAAGGCAGCGGCAGCCAGGCAGAGCTGGGGCTCTTCGCCCACCCGCGCTTCACCTTTGCACCCGCTCAGCCTCCAGCAGCTTAGGGTCACCTCCTCTCCCGCTCGTTAGCGAGAAGTCAGGATTTGCCCTTTGATTTATTTAAGCACTGACAAAGATTCAAAAGTGTTGGAAGTGCAATTTTTCAGCACCAACTAAAAATAGCCGAGTGAAATTCCAGAGCTGCCTTTCAGCGCCGCCGGCTGCGCTCGGCTTCCCAGGACAATGGCATTTGTAGCCTGCTAGCAACAACAGCGCGGGCCGGGCTCCAGCTCCCGAAATAACAAGTTATAAAGGGCAAATTCTGTCTTTAATTACAGCTATACAAAAAGTAGCGTTTAAAAAGAACATTATCAGAATATCTGAGCACGTGGTGCCAACTTAAAACCGAACCGGGGAACGCAGTAAAAGCGGTATGGACTTACTATGCATGAAATAAAAATTCAGCAGGTGTTACCGAGGGCGTAAGGCACACGCAGTTGAAGCAGTTAGGAGAGCTGAAGCCCCTTGGAACGAGAAAAAAAATGCATTCAGACAGCACGCAGAAGCCGATCATCCGCTACAACGGCTCAAGCGAGCCTCCCCGCCGGCGGCTGCGGCGGTGCGTGCCCAGCGGCAGAGGGACCGGACCCTCGGGGTGCGTTTCAGACCTCTCTGCGATGCGCAGCAGCAGCTCCACGCGACATACTGCGAACAACGCTTTATTTATTCTCTTGATTCCAGCTAATCAAGATCAGATCCCTTCCAGGGAAATAATTAAGAGCCCGCAGTAGAGCCGGCACGCGGAAGGCCAGCCCGCCTGGCTTTCAGATACAAACCCGCATCCTCTCATCGCTCGGGCCCGAAAGCGCGCAAACTCGGCCCCACCGAACGCGCTTCCAAATTCCACGTCGCAGCAATCCAGCGCGCCGAAGGCGGGCAAGGCTCCCGGATGAGAGCACTGCAAGTGATGCTCAGGTTTATAGGCCAGGAAGAACCTATCCGAGGCTCTGCAATATTTGATGTGAAAAAAGATGACTGTAAATCAGCGCTTTCGAATACGAGACAATCCAAGCGCTAACACTGACCCCTGCGACCGGGACAAAAGCAAGCCTGTGACAGGAACTGCTTTCTGAAGGGTTAAAGGGACCCAGCAACCTTTTTTAAGCAGATACAAGGAAGAAAATAGTTTCACCGCGTTTCTCTCCGGTGGCCTCATCCTTCCCTAAGTGTGAGGAGGCTGCGGGAGGAGGCGAGCAGCTCTGCAGCCAGCTGCAGGGGCCGGCTGCGCAGCGGGGACCCCAGCACAGGGCTGCCCCGCCAACTGGGTGCACTGGTGTTTTCTCACCAAAACGTGAGGGGGAAGAGACGCGAGAACCAGCCAAGAGGATTTGTACATGAGGCAAGAGCAGCTCCCAAGCACATCTGACGCAGGGCACCGTGACATGGAACTAGGCAGCTCTCGGGCAGCCCTCCACAGCAGCCGGGCTGCGCTGCTCCTCCTTCTCCCTTGGAATACAAAACTGAAAAGCAGGAACCGGGTTTGCTGTTGCTGCCAGGAAAGGGTTAACTGAGAAATATTTCTGGTGGGTTTGGGTTTTGTTTTTTGAAAACAATATACATCCACATGCCTGGTTACACCAACTGGTGAGACTGCACGGGTAGCTTTCTGCAAGCAAGAGCTGCTCCTGTGACACGTGCTGACTGATGGGATTATTTTATTTTTTCTTTTATATTTTGGGCTGATCTCAGCTTGACGCTTTTATCTGCGCCACGAGCTGAATGGTGATCAGTTTTCTGTACCGAGGTTGCAGACAGCATGAGATGCATGCAGCAAAGTGGTTTTGTGCATCATTTTTATTTCTGCTGAAGCAGAAACGTCACATCTCCAAAACTTCTGCTATCCAGAGACTGAAGGACCATGAGCCGTGCTCTCCCGTCTGCTACAACTGCAGATCAAACAGCGTGAGGCAGCGAGCACAAAAGCGGAGGTCTGCCCAAGGAGACCCACTGCTGTAGGAGCCCGCAGGGACCGGCGCCAGGCAAGCAGCCGCAGGGCACAGATCCTGCTCGGCTCTGGTACTGTGGCACCAGAAGGTGGATGCTCAGCTTCAGCCAGAGAATCACTGCTAGGCAAGACCAGCCGGCAGGCGATTTAAAGCATCCGTTAAAATCCCCGATATTAATGATGCCTTTTACATATCGCCTTCCCAGCTAGGGAAGGAGGCAGGTCCTCTCTGGGAAAGTCATCCATACACCGAGCCCGGACACAGGAGAAAGCAGGGGCGGCAGGCCCACGCGGCAAGTACGCTTCTGATCCGGATTTCTGATCCGGATTTCTCCCGCACTAAGAGGCAGGGTAGAAAAGGCTTCCTTAAAAAAACCGCCCAGCTGTTCCATGACTGGAATATTAAGGGCAGGTTTCGGCATCTGCAGGGTATTTTTCATCGGCCTCGGTTGTTCAGAAGACCACCTCAGGTAACGCTCACAGCGCAACCTGCTTTGAACTTGGGTTTTTTCCTCCCCTTCTGAAGTCTGATTTTCGCTACAGCTTAAAAGAGCAACTCGGTAGGATGAAGAAACACAATGTTCAAGCCCAGCTATGAAGCAGCTACCTCAAAACTCAAGTACTGACCTGAATCTGGCACCGAGCTGAGAGCAAAGCAGGTGTTTCCTGGACTAAAGGAAATAAATCAGGAGTCCGTACTATATTCTTAAATATGGTTTAATACTCTTCTCCATTTCTGTACATCACAACACCAAGATATCACTGCTTGGGATCTCTCTGCAGAGGCTATATAGTATGCGAAGGCTAGGATTTTTCACCCCCGTTTAACGTGTTTGTATGTGTAAGTGTAATACATATCAGTATATATTGATATACACATCAATATATAATGCAATATATATCACTGAAGAGAACACATTGATTAAAGAAATACAAAAATTTGGCATCATTTCCAAACTTAAATAGTAAAAATAAAAACTACAAAAAGGAGCTGCATACCCTAATGTATCATGTGAAACAACAAGCAGTATATTCAAAAATGTAAATTTACATCCAATTTTTCTGGTCTTGTCATGTCACATTAGACCCATTTACAATGGCAAAATCCAGAACATACCGCTGTGGAGACCGCAAATGTGCTCAAACCTGGGTTTGCGCAGATCTACGGCGGACCCAGTCACACCTTCCGTGAGAGATTCCAGCTTTGATGTGGAAGTGACAGCAAAGCCATCTGCCGGGTTATAAACCGGGGTTACAAATTGTATTGCTCACCATGACAGTCATTTTGGACCTCAAAGAACAGTGTGGCAGAAATTTTAAGACAAGCTCCCCCTCCATTCAAGTGAAACAGGATTATCGGAAAAATAGGCAGGTATGCAACTTGGAAGAGAAGCTGCTTTTGACCAATGCACCAGGAGTGACAGAGCCAGCGAAGAACAGAGCTACCGGGCACCGCGATGTCAGAGTGCCCGCCAGAGAACCCAGGAACCCCCAAAAAGAAGCAAGCCTTGTGCATTACCTCGTGCCAATGTTCGCTTCACCCTCTGCCTGCCAGACCGGCTGAAAAACCCTTCGCCATTTCTAGTAGGTTGAAATGCATTCTATACAGCAGGCAGGACGAAAAGCTTTCTTGAGTCTTGATGCAACCAGAAGTTTTAACCCATTAAGGGCGCATTAGAGATCAGCATCAGATTTACAGGACGCTCGTGAGCCAAGCCGGCCTGCCTTAGTGCTGGGAGATGGATGTCCCCAGGGGGTTGTGCTAACGTTCAACGTCTTAGTATCAAATGCTCCAAACGCACCAGTACTAAGGTTCCAGTCAAGGACTCCATTTACTAATTATTCCTGTAAATTACCCGCTTCCATTAAAGACCTGTGGGTTCAAATTCACATATCAAGGAAACCTTACGCAGTCCTAAAGCAAAAAGAAAAACTTACTGAGGAACAAAACAAAGCAAAGTGTACCTTACTTCACTTAAATCGTATGTTTATTTTTGTCAAGACTGAAAAAAAAAAAAATCCTGAAGGCTGCACTGCTCAAATCCAAATTAAGCCCAAGACTTCAGCAGCATTTTCATTGCAATCAATGAAGTGCATTTCCTAGTTTGTGAGAGCAGTGCTTCTGCAAATAGATTAAAGCACGTTTGGCTGGTAAGCCTCCCCAAACCATCTGAATTTGCAAGCCACACATTGTAAGCTAGCACTCTAGGTAAGTGCCTTCTCATTCTTTTGAAGAGAACGAATGGCTTCAATTTCATTACATTTCTTCTGCAGTCTAAGCTGAGAATGCCATGTAAATGGGTCACATTGCTGCAAAATGCAGCGATTGATTTCTCCAATCGAAAGTAAAAAGAAACAAACCAGTAGGATCTTACTTCTATTAATTTTTGAAGGAAGAGGTTTACAGCAGTTAATGTATCATGAAGGTTAAAAAAATCATTTTCATAAAATACAAGAGCAACCAATTTCACCATTGAGTAAAAGTAAAAACTGGGATTCTTTTTAAATTAGTCCAAAGTGGCATATAGGAACTTAGTAGTTTGCTGCTGTACTGACACTATGACAAATCAAAGTGTAGGGTTTTGCTTTTTTAAATCCAATGCTTGTGGATCAAGTTCTGGAAATGTTCCAATTCTAAGGCAGGGATCTGTTGTGTTTTCCACCATGAGTTTGCTCCTTGGGTTGGATGCTGGAGGGGCGAGGCACGTTTTGCCGGACCCAGGTCGACTACCTAGTAGTCATCAAGGTCAAAAAATTCATCGTCTCCTCCTTGGTATTCCATTCCCTGGAAGTCCACTCGGTACCGCAAGATACCTGGTAAAAACAACACGCTTTAGCTTCTTCAAAATTCAAAGAGCATTTTAAGCAGCTTACTGAGCCCTGTCTGCACGTCAAGAGTTTCTCAATTCAATTTTCAGAAGCTGACGTAGCACTTGTATTGCAAGATAGGCTCAAACTGAAGACTGACAGCAGACACGCAGCTAGAGTGAAAGTGCCACATCCCTGTCACAGCCTGATGTAATTTGTTGCCAAAAGGAAGAATTACCTACCTGCTCAGCATAGACTGGCTTTCCTCTGGAAAAGCCAAGCCTATTCTAGGAGGACTATATCTCCAAAAAAAAAATACCATTTGTCCTATTTTAACTGCTCAGACGAAGGCCTATCGGTTAAATTCAGAAGGCAGCTGGCACTGAAGTGACTTTTACAATGGAGTAAAAGCAGTATTTAGTGGCTGTCTTCCTGGACTCTTCCCATTCCAAACACCAACCGGGGTTTCTGGGAAGCCTTTATCCCTGGAAACATTTACTTAGGTGAAAGGTATTCAAGGAACATTTCCTTTCAAGTCTACAGGGACTGGAGCACGGTAGCAAAGAGTACCCCACCATGCAGAGAGGCTGGATCTGGCAGGACAAGCAGCCTGTAAAGCAGCCTGGCTGAAAAGGACCTGGGGGTGCTGGTTGACAGCCGCCTAAACATGAGCCAGCAGTGTGCCCAGGTGGCCAAGAGGGCCAATGGCATCCTGGCTTGTATCAGGAATGGTGTGGCCAGCAGGACCAGGGCAGTGATGGTGCCCCTGTACTCGGCACTGGTGAGGCCGCACCTCGAATCCTGTGTCCAGTTTTGGGCCCCTCACTTCAAGAAGGACATCGAGGTGCTGGAGCGTGGCCAGAGAAGGGCAACAAGGCTGGGGAAGGGTCTAGAGCACAAGTGTTATGAGGAGCGGCTGAGGGAGCTGGGGTTGTTTAGTTTGGAGAAGAGGAGGCTGAGGGGAGACCTTATTGCTCTCTACAACTACCTGAAAGGAGGTTGTAGAGAGGTGGGGGTCGGTCTCTTCACCCCAGTAACAAGCGATAGGACGAGAGGAAATGGCCTCAAGCTGCGCCAGGGCAGGTTTAGGTTGGATATTAGGAAAAACTTCTTCACTGAAAGAGTGGTCAGGCACTGGCACAGGCTGCCCAGGGAAGTGGTTGAGTCCCCATCCCTGGAGGGATTTAAAAGCCGGGTAGATGCAGTGCTTGAGGACATGGTTTAGTGGTGGACTTGGCAGTGGTAGGTTAACGGTTGGACCTGATGATCCTAAGGGTCTTTTCCAACCGTAGCAATTCTATGATTCTATGACTCCTGGAATTATAAACCCAGAAAACTCTGAAACTTGTTGCTCCTTACGTAGCCAAACAATTCAAGCTTGTTTCGTTCTGATTGGTGTTCTTTGGCCCCTAGAAATTCCTCCTTACAATACACTCATCTCTATTTTACATCCATCAGCCTGAACACAGTAAGTGGCAACAGTTGGTTTATCAGCAAATAAGCAACAGCTTTGTCCTGGAATCACCAGTCTGGGGAGACCAAGGTGCATGGCAGGTGTTTTTGCTAATGATTTTTGTCAGACTGAAGCACATGAGCCAGCACATGAGCACCTCTGCCAGACTTAGCTGAAACTGGTCAGTGAGTTCAAGAGAAGGACTGAAGGATTTCAGAAGCCTCATTTCTCCATGAAGTTGGGCTAAAAATACTTTTATTTTGAAAAGAAGCGGAAGACTGGGGAGCAAAGTACAGGGAAGTTCTGAAGCAGATATCCAACTGCTTCAGAAACTAGGCTGGTGTTTGTCATACACCACTTCTACACAGCAGGGCATGGTCTGCCACAAAACAACAACTGTGCAGACACAGAGCGAAGCAGTTCATGGCCCTTCTGCAATTCAGCAGCTGGAAAGAAGGACAGTCTGCCCTCTGAGCACTCTGAAGGACAAAGGGATCTGAGGAACACAGTCTGAAAGTGACAGCCCATACAGCACCATCTTGCTGAATACGGAATTAATTCACCTGGAGACCCCTGATGAACATGATAGTTTCTTTAACTGGTATCGTGACTAATGGAAGTAAGATTAATCTGTTTAGTTTTCCACTTGTGTTGGCACCAGATTATCAAATCAACCATTAACACCCCCACACACAAACACATTTTTCTCTTGCAGTTTACCTCCAATTCCTCCAAATCCTTTCACAAATTGAGATCCTTCCTGTGATTTGTCTGTAACAATTTCCAATGTTGCTCCAAATTTCTTGTAGTTGTTTGCAAACCACTCCAGAAGGGGCATACTTTCTATCAGTTCATGTTCCTGGCCAGTCTACGTAGACATTTGAGGAGAGAAAAAAAAAAGTTACGGTCACTGCATGTTAGGCATTGAGCAAATTCACACCAAAAGTTGTCTTTGGCTTAAACATCACCCCTGTCTTTTCAGTCCTAAGACAGAGACACCAGCCTTCGTGCTCCAGGGGCTGGAGCAGCCCCCCACACTTGCCAGGGTCCAGGTGGTAGGCATTCCTGACACACGCATTTCAGACAAGTGCTGGCGCAAGCAGAAGGCTCCCGGTGCTAAGAAATTAAATATTGACAGGCCTTGTTTTGGGCCTCCATACTACAGAAGTTAGTGCAGACGTGGGAGAGAAAAATGCCTTGTTTATTCTTCTGCTCAACTGTCGCCTCGTGCTACACTCTTAGTTTTCACTGTTTCTTTAGATTTGCTTTATACCCCACAAACGGTTCATCGCCTCTCATCTAACCAGGCACTGTTTACTCCAGGAAATACTGATCTAGGCAAATACAGAGGCAAAAAAGCACAGTTTTATACGTAGAAGGTCAAGCGATTATTGGCATAGAAACACTACATCATTGCAGATAACACTGTAAACCTTCCGTGCACAGAAGGAATTGGCAATTACCCCACCAGGAGGGAAAGCAGCTGGAAGGGGCTACCCTGGCAGTCCTAATGCGAGACGGAGATGACCACCCTTTGTGCAAGGGGCAGACTTTTTTGCCCAGCTTGCTCTGCACAGTAATACAGCCCCGTCAGGACTTTTTGACCTGTACAGGCAAGAAAGTCACAGGCAGGGAATGACAGATCCACGTGTCAAATATATCTAGAAGCAAACACTCCCTTGCACTTAAATCCACGTCATAGTTTCTAGCCTCACGGTTGTTTTGTACTGATCAAATCAGTGTGCAATAAGCAGGGAGTAACAGTTTGGGACCTTAGCCTGCATGTTGCATGGTGGCTACCAAACTCTTCTAGCAGATGGTCTGATGGTGGTCAAAGACCCCATATTGCCTGTCACTTCAGCTCATTTACACAACCTTGGAATTGCAGCAGGAAAGGCCGGAGAAAAGCAAGTCTAGAATCCGGGGATTACACTGAAGGTCTACAGGAAGAGCCACAGGCTGCCGTCTTGAAGTCTCATCTGAGTGCCCGGAATGCCACCATGTTCACATGCTGGCGACAAACTAAGCTCAGATATTCAGAAAGCTGCACCAGTACACTGAGAATAAATCTACAAGCCCCAAAGCTGAAATACCTCTTTATCTGTGAAGTGGGATTTATCCTTCTCTTGCTCTGGTGTCAAATACAGGACCTTCTCCTCTGAGAGGGAGAGAAAAAAAATTATTAGGTTGGATAAGACTACCAGATGCAGGTTAAAGACAGCAAGAAACTCACAACAGCCAGCAATTACAACACAGAGGGTTTGGTCATTGACACTACCTTTCTTTCTAGCTGAAGCTCTATGGGAAACCAAACAGGGCACACCAGTAGAGAATAACTGTAGTGCCAAAACCAAACCAGGCAGAGGTCCTGCTGTAGGCGTATGGTTCGTCTATAGTCAGTAAGAACTGTGTTTCTGGCCATAAGGGTCAAGCAGTCTCCCCTCTGTAATGCAGTGGTATCATGTTTATACTTACACAACTGAGAGGCAGGTTTCATGCTAGCTCTGTGACAAGCTGCCACCCCAGCACTGCAATTCTTTCTCCACAGTGGAAGCTTGCTAGTTTCAGACTTTTCCCCCAGAGGAGCTGGGAAGCTGCAAGTTAGCGACCTGCCTACACAACAGCCCCTTGATCAAGTCCTTAATCCAAGCGAGAGGGCCTAGGCGTTAAACCCTGAGGGACGTGTTGGTCTCCCGGAAGCGCCACCTACCCTCCGTGCCTTGGCAGTGCAGAACGTATCTCATTATATCCAGATTTTCATAGACTATCAGTATCTCTACTGCTCCCATTTCCAAAGCTTTTAGTGTATCTTCAACGCCAAAACAGTACTTCCCCGTGTCCTGACTGATTTCATCGAAGTATCGTCCTGCAGCCAGGATACAGAGAAAGAGATTGTCACGAACACTGATCGTGCCACGGGGATTTTTAAACAAGCCTGATTTGAACGCAAGAAGAAACTGGAAAAGGAGACTGCAATGCTGCTGAAGGAAGCAAGAGATATGATAACACATCAAAGCACGTAATTTAGAACATTCATCGGCAGAAATTCAGCTCCATCAAACACTGCCCCATCAGGAATCTCGCTCCCTTGAAAGGCTTACCTTCGCTAGGAAGCAATCAATTGGACTAACCCACCAGCAGGCCCTATGTAACTTCACTCTTTTCAGCGTAAGGTAGCTGTTACTATTGCCCTCTTGTGCTTTCAAATTAGCAACATGTGTCTCCTGACAGTCAAACAAGGGATCATTTCTACTGCCATCTTAAAACAAAATAAATCTTAACTCGCATCTTGCTGAAGATGCAAACAGTCTGATATTTTTTCCCCTCCCACCCAAATGTCACCAGAAGGCCTGAAACAAAGGCTATCTCTGATGAAAAGATAAACAGAGAAGATATGAGAGGTTGGTGGGGGGAAAAACCAACAAAAAACCCCTCTCCTTACAGTCTCATTAAGTCCTGCAGCATTTGAGAAGGTGTCCAGGTAACAGAAAGAATCACTACAAGTCATACTCTGCTCAACTCAAAGCATTGCAGGCCTGAGGCAGCACACAAAGGCATTACCAGAAGGTCTTAAGCAAGATCAGCACATTCAGTCAAGCATATCTGGCTCAGCAGAAGGCTGAGCATGTAGTCACATACCTATTAGTTTCTTCTCTTGAATGAATTTCACATTGGAGAGGACCTCAGTCGACAACTCAATTGCTTGATTGAATCCATTTTCTCCTCCATATGAAATGTCAACTAGTTTGAGCACTTTGGATTGCAACCGCTAAACGAGAAAAAGAGGAGACATGAAAAAGAGTCTCATTACACAGCACTGCCATAAGCCTACTTCATAATGCCACAAGAATAAGTACCTGGCAAGAGTCACAGCATTAATCTATTTTGCTTCACTTGCAAGCGAGGTTCTGAGTCGGAGGGACCTCTGAATGCTTAATATTGAAGCACAATTTTCAGGCAACAGGGCCACAGAGATTAGGTTTAGTGGAGTTTAATTCCAATAATGCTTCTACTTTAGATTTGGGAACACAAAGGACACGAACACCGGTTCCAAACCAGGGAGGACAGATTTCTTATTAGCACTGTTACTACGAAAAGGAGATCTTGCCTCCTTGCAGGAGGTATTAGGAAAGGGAGACCTCTCTAGGATACATCAGATTTTTAGTTTTGATCAAATCATTTAAGACACCAAAGTTACATTCCTCCTGAGATGGATCTCATACCAGAGCTACTACTAATATCACCATGTCACTACTGACAGCTTAAACATTGGGGCTTTGCTCAGAAAAGGCCACTCACCTGATCAAACATGTCAGATTGACTTAATTCAGTTTTGAAGTCAGCTGATCCAGCTAAAACGAGACCAGCCACGTTCACCTTGTCGCCAGAAATGAACAGTTGCACAGCCGTCTCTGCTACCTTCCTTACATAGTTGTGTCGTTTTTCCATTCTCAAACGAGCAAAACGCAAGGCAGACTGACCTCCTCTACCTTTACGAGAGAACAGATGTCAGGTAGCAATTTGGAAGTCATTTCATTTCAGGAAGGTTATTAGTACATGGTCCCAACCGGGCCCTGAATAACTGAAGCCAAGGGCAGATGCAGCCTTCAGAATTAGTTTGCCACAAGCAGAGCCAGGGGCGCCCATTGAAACAGCAAGTGAATAAAGAGCGTTCATTCACAGCAAGAGATTTTTCTCCACATATCCCACAGAGGAAAATATGTTGAGGGTTTTTTTTTTTTCCCTTTTTATATGGACTCGCAACTCTATAGAAATTTTGAACATCTGTGCACATTTTCTATGTCCTGTACCTTCATTAAAAGCAATTTCCTTTGTTATGCTGCCTCACAGACCGTTCTTGCTGATGCAATGCATCCCAGCAGTCTCTGCTGCAGAAACTTACTGGGGGAGACGTTTCTATTTCATTTTGTCCCATCCTAATCTGCAGAGAAGGACAGTAAACCAGGAGTAGCTAACAGACGATTTGCTGAATTCATCGGTGGCTCACTACAATACAGCATCGTACAGTGGAACTAGAATTTTGCTTGCTCCATTAGGCTTCTGTGCTTCTTGCAAGGAACAGCTTCTTGCTTTTCACTGTTGTTTGCATGCAACACCATCACATGCAAACTTTAAAGACACTACCAAGTGGCATTACTACTTGTGCTAGTAATATTCAGTTAAGACTGTCCCAAAACCAAGTAAAGGGTCAAATGCACCAAGAAATAAAAAGCACCACTTTAAGATCAACTGCATATTACAGTGATTCATTAATTTTGACAGAAGGCTCAGACCAGAGGCTTCGCTGTCAGATTTCAGGGGAGCAAAGAATTGAGTAGAGCTGAACACCTACCGGCCAAGTTTCCGGCTCCTACCCTCGCATCCCACCCCGCGATATTCTGCTGCAAACAGTCTAGAGAGAGACTAGTGCATTACCATGCTTCTTTGGAAGATCCACAGTGAATTTGTGCAGGACTTCTCTTGTGTTTCCTTGAAGAGTTCCAAAGAGTGCACCGCTACCATCTATTACAATAAAGCCAAACTTGCTGTCGTCGGAAAGCAGCGCTGTAAGAGCCTGGAACAGAAAACGATGTTGTCAGCAGTAAGCACCAGTTTATTAAGGACTCTGTTTCAGAAAGGCTACCAGAAACAATACACCTCAATAAATTTTAGTTCCGTAGGTGGTTATTGCTATTTTTTAAAAATAAACTAGAGGAAGAGCAGCAGATTCAGGAGGTGAGACTAGCCCAGATTACTATCTCACACAATGCTGCCAAGAGCAGAAAGAAAACTAATGTTTAAGCTTGATAACTATTTTCACAGCATTACCAGTTCATCACGTGACATCGCAGGCAGGTGTAATAGCAAAACCCTCAAGATTAGCTCTGGAAAGTGTTAAGTGAAACGGATCACACCTCTACGAGGCTGCATCACCTCTCTGGCTGGCAAAACTGGAAGACTAATTTTCCTAGCATTCCAGACAAGAAAGCAGAACTTGTTTAGTTCACTGATCGGGCTATTTGTCGATTCAGTTTTATACTACAAAGCACCAATACAGACTTTCAACTTGCTAACTACCACAAATACTGGTTTGCTGCACCTGTTGACTTCAAAAAAATCCCAAAGATAGAATAATGAAATCTACAGTGGCTATGACAAATTCAGCCTTACAAAGCAGAATTAAGTAACAGCAGCAGCAATTATCCTGTGCATAACTGGCTATAGAGAAGACAGCCATAATATTGGCTGGAAAATGAAGTTATCCTTCAATTTTCTTCCCTTTAAAGAAGGCTGCAAAACTCATCCTGTAAGGTCATTTAAGTTGACTAACAACTAAAGCACTGCTTAGTATCAAGGCTTTTGAGTTACTTTTATCAAATTTCCTGGTTCTGGTGGCTGGGACATCCACAACTGCCCAAACTCCACGCTCCTTCGAGAGCATCTGTCAGCTACTGTTCCCCCAAGGGCAGCCTGAGCAGGTAGGCACGTTCAGCACATACACACACTTCTGTTCACTTCACAATAAATGTAATAGCAAGAATCCTCTTTCTGGCTGGCAAAAAACACATCAGCGGGATGGAGAACTTGTCAAATTCCAGATTGTTTTAAGTCACCAGTTTAATACTGAAAGAGCGATGGTGTTGGTTTACTGCACAGGACCTTTAACTGCCTGCATGCCTGCCAGCTTGATTATTGGGCTGAACGGAAAGAATAAAAACCATCAGTCATCTTTATCCAAAATCCACACAACCAAGTCTACAGCTTTCAAGCTTAAAAGAAACAGACACTAAGGTTTAATGGAATCTACTGGCCAAAATAAATATTCTGTATTAATTCCCCAGCAGTGGGATGAATGAGAGGAGGAAGTGGCATATTACATTGCAATCTATTTAACTGGGACAGAGCCAAGCAAATCGTGTGACTGGAATGAATGCTCCAGCCAAGGTATCAAAATAAGTCATTGTAAATCCTACCCTTCAGACACACATCAGGGTTCATATCCCTCTTGGGAGGTTACTTTGGTTTCACATAGGCAATAAAGTATCTAGAGGAAATCTTATCAGATACTCTTGCCAGGCAGCAGATGACTACAGCTCCAACGTTCCTGATTCCCTCTTATTTTAATAAAGTATCCAATGATCGGTGATTCCCCCAGTTTCCCCTTCATTAGTTCTATGTCAGCGATTCCACTGTCTGACCCATCAAGCACAAAATAGGGACTATTGCTTTTATTCTGTTCCTTCAGCCTGGGCTGAGTTTCTCCTTTGCCGCTTTGGCCTAAAGGTGAGATCACATCCTTTTTCTGCTCCTTGACATGCCCTCACTTTCATAGGAAAGCTGTTGATGTACTGAGCCAGACGCCCTATCTGTTGAGTTCTAGTTGCATGCTGGGGGGAACCACTGGGTTAAAAGCACGGCTCTACAACCGAATGAGATAGACAAATCAGGACTTCAGTGCTAACATCATCCCGTTGCTCAAGATAGTATACAGTAGGCTTTTACAGCTAGGTTTGATTCTGCAGTGCAGACAATACCAAGTAAAATAATCACATACTCAAAAGACACAGGAGAGCAAACAGCCCGTGGAAAGAGGTGCCGTTAGTAATCACATCATCAGTAGTAGCAATTACCACAGATTCCTCACAAGTTATTGCCACTCTCTTGCTGAGCAACGCTACACACCAGCAAGAGTGTATTTACAGCTGCCTCCCGGGAACAGCCCACTGGGCAGCAGCTACTTTTTTTGTATTGAATCAGTGCCCTGAGGCAGTAGCTGCAGCCAAGACCAAATTAATCCCTTTCCTCATAGGGCAGAAGGCAACCCACCACTGTCCACCCACTGCCAACAACTGCAGGGACAAATATCTCCCTTGGCTTTGCACCTCTGGCTATCTCCTCAATTCTCTTATTTACCTCTTGCGTGCAGTTGCCTACGGATGTGTGGGCTCAGCGGAACTCAAGAGCTGTACCTGTGCAGTTTTGTTATTCCTGGTAGGTCAAAGATGTATTGGGATTTCATCCTTGGTAGGGAGACAGAATAATATGGATGTACCTCACCTGCACAACAAGCACACCTTTCCTTCCTGTACTCCTCCTACCCTTTGAAACCAAATCATGGATCAGAGCTCCAAAAACCCAGGCAAACAAGCAAAACCACATCACTAAAGGGTGATGTCGAGCCCATGTCATCTGGGTTTGATGACAGGCAATTAAGTCTCAGTCCACACATTTATCGTGGTGAATGCCATGGACATGAAAGGCAGTCAGTCATCTACTACAAGTATTGAGACCTCTGCAACTGCCAGAGTCAAAACAGACTTAGACACAATAAACTGACTTCATGCAGTCAAGACCAGTGTAATCCACATTACTTTAAATGTGCTTCAAACCATTCATTTAACTAAGACAAGTAGATGTTGGATAAAAATAATCCCACTTTACCCCAGACAGATTAGGCACATGCCAGTTCTCCATCAAGGGTCTCAGTTAACACATCTGATATCAAGACTGGCAACACTAATATTATCTCGGCATTACTTTAAGGCCTGGCTTGGAATAAGATCTATGGGCCTCTAAGGTTAAGAAAAAAAGCCTGCCTCCAGCTACAGAGAAAAGCTTATTTCTGTGGGTTACACAAACTCAGCAGTTACTAGCTGGGCCATAAAGTCAGCTGTAGTAGGAGCTGGACAATATCTCAGCTGCTTTCAGCAAACATCACACATTTCTGAACACTAGCCAGTCACAAGCCATCCAGTGGCTTCACCAGCAGGATGTCTTAATTAAAGCCTGCTGTTCTACAGAGCATGGACTCAAGCACACCAAGGATTGTTCCAGTGAGTCTAGCAGAGCAGTCTGACTTTGACTACTGCAAGACCAGCAGGCAATAGGAGACTTCTTACCTCTGTGTGGAATTTGTTGTCACACAAATACAACGACGTATTGATTGGTTTGAAAGGTTCAAAGTCAATGTTGACTTTCTTCTCTTTTCCTTCTTCTGTCACAATTGTTCCACAGTAAACAACCAGACCATTTGGAGGTACTACAAAGGACACAATGCAATTTTAGATCACTAAGAAATACTGCAAGCTGTACCCATCAGAAACAAACTACTAGGCCTTGAGACTAAAGGCAGAGTTGAAACTGAAGTTCCCAAGTTTTTTTACTTTCCATTTCCCCCACCTCATTCCCTCCCCAGATCTCTACAATGGAAAACAAACTGATTTAGTGCACCTATACTGAACAGCCTGGAGCAGGAAGCTAAAGGTAACACTGATGGAAAGACTTGCAACAAAGCTGCAAGAACATGTACCTGTCTGTTAAACCCATAAGCTTGCAAGCTCACAGAAACCAGAAAAAGGCTGAACATCCCCGTGAAGCTTTCCTAGCTCTTATACAGTGATTTATAGACTGACCATCTCAGTGAAGGCCACTTGCCAGTGTCAAGACAGTAGCGATGAACTCTTTTCCAGTACTCATTTTAGATGGCCTGGGTCTATTTCCTCCCAAAATGATGGTAGTTGCACAGTGGCATGCATAAGGCATACATACGTTTCTGCTTGATGGAAAACCACTAGTTTAATGCAAATGAATTATTGTAGAACAGCTCTTAAGGCTGGCCAAGTTTAGAAGAGTCAGCACTGCTAAGGACAGAATCATGAGCCTGCTTATCAAAGACAAGGGCCATCCTACTTAGTCTAGTCCTAAGGTCTACCCTTGAAGTAGTCATCCATGGGCAACATACCTGGAATATCGCTGCAAAACAGCAGCACGGGTCAACAGATTTGATTAGCAGAAAACTGCATAACGCAGGAACTTAAGGCTGCTTCCAAGCAAGGGAAGTTTGCCAGCATCCATACAAGCTAGGAGTTACCTTTGTTATAGAGTTTCAGTCTTTGCTGTACAGATGTAATGGCTCCCAGTACTGAAAGGCGATTCACTCGAGACTTAATGTTGGAGGCGGTGCCAAACTCATCCGCTAACATTTTTGCCACTCGTGAAATCTGGTCTTTGGGGGGAATGATCAACGATATCATGCTGGTACCATTGCTGAGAAAGGAAAAAAGAGGGGTTGTGAGCAGCCACCAACCAAAGCGACAAGTGTATTCATACCATATTCCATGCACACAGCTGTCTCTCCTCCCTCCCCCCCGCCAAGGATACTTCAGGTCACTGTTATCGGTGTAATTCCCCTTCTGCTGGACAATAATGGGAGAGAAAAGAAAACAAAACAGGCTCTTCAGTGGATTTGACTCCATAACCAAGTGTTCAGGTTAGCCGCTACCAAGCAAGTCCTCCAAAAGCTTCTTGTTTAAGCTGGGATACTATTCCGGAAAAAAGAACATACGTACAGGCAAAGGGCTGCAAGCTAAAGGCATGTAAGCAGTCCCCAGCAGAGATTATTTAGAACAATGCGGCCACATACTTTAAGGACATTTTTAAGCCCATTCCATTTGTTCTCAGACAGCTGGAGCACTAGCCAGCCCAAGTGTAGCTTTAACACTTTGTTTTCCTCAGATTAAGACAGAAAACTGAACTGGAAGGATACTTTTGTAGCAGTTAGTCTTTTCTACTTTCCCACTAGCACTTTGCGTGATAGAGAAGCTCACCAACTCTGGCAGCTGCTTTAAGTAAAGCACGCTTAAGTACATGACTGCTAGCTCAGAAGCACCAACCCCAGGCATGGAGTCAGGAGGTAAGACCCCACAAATCACAGAACTGGCTTAAATTAAATGAAGAAAAAAGCAAGTTTGATAGTCATTTTTCCTATGGCTTTGGGGTGGATCCTGCAGAGGTCTTAATCCCCAAAGCAGCCTCACGGTTCAAATCCATCCAAAGCCAAAATGAAATCAGGGAAGTTCCTGTCCGCCTTCCAGCGGGTGCCTCCCATTTGCCATTGAAGTATCCCAGATGTCTGCAGTGCTGCTTCTGCATTGTCTCAAATTTAACCCAGACCTCATACTTCACATTAGAGTAATGGCATAAAAATCAAATGCCTCATCATGTCCTCTAGCCCTCTCAAGGGCAAACCAGCTAAGCTCTGTGGAAAAAAAGCTCTACTCAGGATTCTGAGTCAGAGCACCAAAGCGCTTTTCAGCCATGAAAAAAAAAAAATGGGTTTTGCTCTTTTAGATTTCTTATGGTAGGACAAGACTAACGCAGTACCTGTCTGCTGCTGTTTCAGATTGTCATGCACTAGCGTCCTGCCTGAAGTGTTTGGGCTACAGAGACAGCAGGGAAGTGCTTTAAAAAGCATCACTTCATTAGCCTCTTTACAAAAGTTGTACAGCCCTCTTCCAAAGATCTTCAATTCAGGCCAAGTTGAAACGGATGCTGGTAGGTCAAATAAGTCCCTGACCTTAAAGACAACTAATTGGTTTTAATATCCAAGATCCCCATACACACTAATCAAGAAAGTCGCAAAGAGACACTTGCACACATTATTCCCAGAAGGAGCTTTGAGCCATGCTGACAGCTATCAGACTTCCAGGTCACACCAGCCCAGAATACTCCATATACCACTCAATTAAAGCAGTTAGCTACCCCAGTGAATGGCACAAGCCTTAGGGGAGATATAATGGCCTATCATTCCCAGCAGGCTCCTTTGAGTAAGAGGCTGAGCAGAATGAAAGCAACTCTTCCCGACTTTTCTGAAAGTAGCGCTCTTGAGGCAAGCTCATGCAGTTCATTTCTTCCTCTGAAAGCGGAGATTCTCAGACTTCCCAGAGATTAGAAAGCTCTGCACATCACGCCTAACGTGCTGCACAAACTAAGGGCGTCCCGATGTGGCAGGTGGGAGATGGGACCATTATGCCCCTTGGGCACTCCATGGCTCTCCTGCTAGGAAGAGATTTCATGCAATTTTTCCTGTATTGAGGACAGAGGGGAAAGAGCGGACAGCGAGCTAGGGGAGCAGGTGGGAACAGCAAGGAGGAAGACCGGGTGTGCCCTCCCAAGACCAATTTTTCGGTAAAAAAAAAGCACTTGTAAAGCTACCTTCAGTTTTCAAATGCAAGCCACCCCTCAAATCCCAGTCCCTGTCCTCGTGTTATGTTCCACTGCCCCAGAAACGCTGGCATTAGCAGAGCTGCTGGCCAGAGCGCAGCTCTCTGCGCACTGTGAGCCGGCTGGATTGCACCGAACCCACACCTTGAAGGGGCCACCATAAAGGTGATTATTTATGTTACGCACAGCGTCTTATCTGTAAGGCAGAGTCACGTGTGTCAGTCAAATCACTGTTCCTTAGGAACACCCTGCCCAAAGCAGTGGACTTCACAAGCTCTCGTGATTTATTACTGCAAACAAATAAATGAAAAGGGTCTCTTAGCTGATGCATTCTCCCTCATTTAAGTCTCAAACTAGTTTAACACAGCACAGTACTGTGCTTGGTCCAGCCCTTCAGCAAATTCCAGCCTGGATTTATATCCAAAAGCACCTTCCATTACCAACATCAAGTGCATTTTCTTGGGTTTGACGTGCTTTTGCTACTGTTTACTCAGCCAAAGCTATTTCAGGCACTAACCGATTCCTGCAGAATCCAGCAAAATAGCAGGCGTGCAGCTTGCCACGGAGCAGCCGGAGCGCCTCACAGCATCCCAGGCTGCTGGAGCCTGGAGCACAGGGAGTCAGCTGGCTTGTCACCCCGTGTCCCTGGGCACCCAGCACCCCGAGGCGGGCAGCCCCTGCCGGCGTGCTGCTGCCTGCTGGGTACAGCTAATCCACCCAACCAAGCAGTTCATTAGGCAGCCAGCTAATTGAAAGTAACAGTCAGCACCCCCTGCTCATCTGCCTCAAACAAGCAACACGGTCAGGATCTGCTCACTAAATTAAATCATGTCCCAGAGAGGTTGAGACCAGCAAGACACCAGCTGCAGCAGATCTGCACACAAGTGGCCAGGATGGCTGCAGAACTCCTTCACACCCCGCTAAGACCTTGTTATCCCACCACAGAAGAGCGGTTTTCCCCTCTCAAAGCAAGCTTGTACCTGTATGTGACCTTAATGCAGGATGGCAAGGTCTAAAATAAAAAAAAAAAAAAAAGGAAAGTGGTTGCATCTGCTAAATTCACCACAATGAGACAAAACATAATAAATATTTTCTAAGAAAGCTGCTGTTCAAAAACACTTAGGAGAAAAGTAGGTTATTCTGCATAGTAATACAATTTCCAGGTTTCCTATCAGCCTTTGCAGCCACTGTGCCTGAACAAGACGACAGGTATTTCTGCAAAATCCCATGCCTCCTCCTCCTCCGCAGCTGCCAGATGAGCTGCACCCCAGGTTCTAGAGTGCATTTACTCTGGGAACGAGGGAGGGGAAATCATGCTGACTACGACCTCCCGAAAGGGGCCTTTCCAAACAGCAGACCTCTAAAACCACAGGCTCTGCTGCGCATGAAGCACATGGGACGTCTGCTGCCTGGCAGGCCGCTGCCAACCACGAATCCCCCGGCGAGCACACTGCCAGACAGAACTTCATTACAGAATTGTTACAGTGAACAATTAAGTAATCAATCTAGATTAAGGGCAGCGCTCACACTGGCAGCTCCGGATCGAACGTGCCATGAGCTGGTTCTTCCCTGCACCATCCCCAGCGCTCCTGAGGGAAGGAGGGACCCCGAGCTCTCCAGATTATATTCCGCTCAGCAGGATCCCGAGTTCAAAGTGCAGCATTGCTAAGAGATTCCCCCCCCTGGTTTTAGTGCACCCAAGACAAATTACACTAGATCAGCTGGAAGCTAATGCTTTCAGACTGAACTGAGCCAGGAAGTTTTAAGCAGCTAGAGACAGTTGCTGTCCCTATTCTGGGCTGAGGAGCGCCTGCACAGCAGCCAAATAGCTGCCATTGTAATGCCAGTACGTGCATCAAGACCCGAAATGCTCCGAGATGTTTGCTTTGTAAGAAACCGGCATCCCGGACCACAGGAGAGCACAGCATGTGCCGCTGCACAAGGGACCAAGAGGAGAAAACAATTAAAAGCGTGTCCACATACTACAAAGAAACCAGGGAGCAATTAAGTGCCAACCTCTGGAAAGGTAGAAACACTTCACTGTCTGGGTACTATGGTTACTCCTGAGGCTGTGCCAGCCCTGCCAGTAATTGGCAATTAGCTCAGATTTAGCATGGCCTGGAAGGCACCAGCATTAGGTATCTCTAGGATAGAAGAGGATGATCAGGGCTCCAGCCCTGCTCCTAAACCACTGCAGGTGGGCTCCAGCCTCGCTCCTTCAGCCTGCCAGAGAACTGCTGGGGGGACGGGGGGAAGCACAACCAAGCACACTTTGCTCTCTCAAGACAGCAAGTTCTTTAGAAGATTGAGGTTTGTGGATAGGACAGCCTGTTCTATTATTAAAAGTTCAATGTTATACAGTTTGAATTTCAGATAACTGTACCACAAAACAAACAGCTTTCCCAGTCACAGAGAGGCCTAAGAGCAAATGTTAACAAGTCATCACAGCGAGTGGCAGTGTGCATGGTGCTGAATCATCGCTAACCCAGCCCCGAAAAGCTGAAGGGAAAAGTTTTGCCAATATTCCTGCAAGCAGGTACTACGGCATCCAAGCAGCTCGTTTTCCCTGCACCGCCTAAGAGGTACGATCCAAGAGCATCTCACCGCGCCTTCCGACAGCTGCGGTATTGCAGACCAAGAAGAGAACCGTCGGGTTCTTCCCAGAAGCAAGAGCAGGGATTTCACAGAAGACACTCGCACCAGCTGGATGGCTGTGCCGACTCCCAAACCGCGTTTGGCACCAGGAGCGGTGCCCACTGCGTACACCGTTTATGGTTCAGCACGAGGAAGCCACCACAACAGAAGGCAAGTGCACAAAGCGAGCAGTGTATCGCATTTGAAATAAGCTGCCAAGTATACCCCATGGATGGTTTTCATTACAGCTGGCAGTTGAGCCTCCTGCTCCGGGTGGCCATCTTCATCTACAGGGATTTGGTTTCTCCTCTTTTGCCCGTCAGAAGGAACAGCTGAGCAGATCCTTAGACCTTCAGCTTTCAGCTGAAACTAGAAACTGGTCTAGTGGTTTTCTAGAAGACTCCTACCATCTTACACAGCGTTCTATCAGTAAAATGGCTACCTGCATGGCTGCATACCACACAAAACCCAAACCAGCAAGCACCGACTGTAGCTACCCTCGACTTGGCAGACAAGAGCAATCCCAACCAGAAGTCTGAGGAGGAACAGTCACTCAACCTGTCTTCTGGAATTCGGGATATGCGCTGGCAAGGGAGAGCATTAATTTAACAGACGTGCTATATAAATAGCCATTACTGGCCTATCCTGTGGCATCAGAGGAGACTTGACAAACAGCAGCTGAGCTGTAGCTATTCCACAATGAAACATTTTACACCTACAGCACACTGTGTAATGTGGAGATATGGAGGCAAGGAAGGTCAGTCATTCTCGGGACTCAAAATGAGCTTATTTTTACAGGGTACTAGCTTCACGAGTGTCTGTCTTTTCCCAGGAACCGAGGGCAGCACGAGGCCTAAATGTGACTGCCAGAGACTGGCAGGAGTGTGGAGCAAACAGCTTTCAGGTGATCCGATCTTAACCGCATACCACAGCTAGGAAGCTTTCTATGAAATAACTGTTGCCACATACTGCTTCAAGCAACATTACCTTCCCAAGGTAACATCTGCTGGTCTCCATCCAAGAGGACTGCGGATTACTGGGCAGGCATCACATGTATCAAGGAGCCCAAGCTGCCCGGACAGCCAAGGCTACTGAAGTTATATGATGGCTAGACCAGTTCCATCACTGACACATCCACAGCCAGCTGCAAGACTGATGCAGTCCGTGTGAGCCAAGGCAGAACTTCATCAGGCACACACCACAGGGCCAAGAGAAGAGACCTACTTCTGAGAAAATACCCACATAGCGCTGCAGGCACACGATGCTTCAGTGAAGGACTGAGTTGAGAGCACACTCCACACAAGCTGTGATGTAAGTAAAGAATATTTGAGGGTTTTTTGATACTGTATCTGAGCAGAGATGTCGAATGAAGTGCTATAAAAATTAAGTGTCCTTTGGTATAGGCAAGTACAAAATTGCTGGTTTGGGTTCTCTTACAAAACATAGGCCATTAGACACTCCCTGTTCATGTAAGTCCTGTGTGCAACAGCGTTGACCTTGCCGTAGGGAAGTTCTATGCGTATGCTCTTACAACTTATGAATTATGGCTGTGAAGTACATAAACAGGTCATAGCTGTGCCCTTTGAAGACTTAATGTCTTTTAATACGACAAAGCCTTCATCAAATAGGAAGTGGCTCAAGTCCACTTCAGATGCCAAATCTAGAGAGACGACAGCAGATGCAAAAGCTACATAACTTTTCCTAGAAATCCTGTCAGCCTGCTAGGAAAGAGCAGAGACAATCTTAAGAGCCTAGGATCCCTTCAGCGCTTCAGGGGCAACGTCATCTGGAAGCTTACCCAAAGACTGCCTTGACTGTGAGAACATCAGTTGAATGCTTTGCAACAAACACAGCCAACATGCCTCAATCTACTTGCTGCTTGAGAAGCAACAGCTTTTTGTGATGTCTCCATCAAAAATAGATGAAATCCTACTCCCTGTTCAGGTGATGGGCTCAAAGCACAGCTCGAGCAGGAGGCAAATGCTGCGCGGATACCGAGACAGAGCATACAACACCAGTTAGCTGACAGTGGGACCTACCATGAGCTCCTTTGAAGTTTAATGTAAAGTTGAGCTGAAAGCCGTACTGTTGGAAGTACTTTTTACAGCGTCATTTCAGCAAGAACCTCGCAACCCCCACCTCAGAGGCATTCTGCATTTCACCACAGTATACAGCAGAACTCTGGATCATCTACTAACAGGTGACAACAATACAAGTTGTTCCTCAAAGGTTTCCAGGCCATCCAAAGAAGGGTACGAAGATATGGAAGAGACCAGTTCCCAAGCAAAAGTAAGGCAGAGATGACTTCTCTGGATCCAGTGCTAGCTCATAAGCACAGAAAAAGCACAAGATGGGGGCAGGGTGGATATGAGGGGAGGATCACAGAGCCAGGAGACCAAGTCATTCTTTCCTCAAGAGTACTGTTCAGCATAAGCATTAATTGGAGAAAGCGAGCCCTCCTCCCCTGCCTCGAAGAAACACTCCAGATAGCAAATTCCCCAGTCAGTCTTTGAATGCCACCTCCTTCCTGGACAAAGGAAAATCACTTAGCAGCACAGCATGAGGCCATGCAGCTATTGCCCCCATGGCTCACACAATACCAAGCTCTTGAGCTGTAGTTCTGTCCCAGAGCCCTAGACAGGAATTTTCTATTGCATCTGCCAGCATTACAGGAAGATGATACACAAAAACCACCCCGTGTAACCACAAACAGCTTGAACACAAACATTATGACTGTCCTGAAAAGATATTCTGCCCTCTTACCCTAACCCACTGACCTTCTCAAAGAAGAAAAGCCCCCAGAGGCCAAGCAAGCTTACTGAGCGCAAGCTAGGGAGCTAAGCACCAAGCCAGAAGCCACCAAGCCAGAAGCCACCCTAGAAAAGAGAAGTGAGCCTGCTCTCCTCGGTGCACCCCCTGCTTCGGCAGCAAGGGAAAGCTTCCCACAGGGAGGCAGCAGATGGCTGCTTCAGCAAAGGAGCAGAGGCGAGGCCGGCTAGTGTCTCACCAAGGGTCAGGCAAGGTAGTGCTTCCCCCCCCAGCAGTCGCTGGCCTGCTGCCAGGGTCTGCCTCCTGAGCTCAGCATGCATCACTCCCCAGGGACAGAAAGGAGGTGAAAGAAGAATCAGGTCACAGACCTCTATTTCTCCACATAGCAGAGAATTTGGGCAGGTATCACGTGTCCGAAGGCTGCACAGGTAGCAGGTAACGGTGAGCCCTTGCCCATGGGTCCACCATGTCCACCTGCACAGAGGTCAATATAAGCAGCTCCACGCTCCGAGCTTCCTCCTGTCCCCACCTGGAGCCAGCTCCAACACTGCGGCTGCTGCTCAGGCAACCGCCAGCACCCAGATCCCGAATCAGTTCTGCAGCTCCAGGAGCAGATCCTGACTTCATCCCGTATTACCAAGAGCACTGAATCAGTACGAGTGGATACTGCACGCCCCACAGGGAAGGTGAATCAATGCCACTCTGAAATCCTTGGATCAAAGGCAACACATCACAAAACATAATTGCATAGGCATGTTTTGAATAGGCCTTATTGGCTGCGTCTGACCTCATGCAGAAAGCCCGGATGCCCAATTACTGGTAAGTGGAACAGACATTTCTGCACTTTAGACATTTGTGACTCACTGGGAGGCTCGGTTTTGCCACAGCTCCCCTGCTCTCCCTCCTCCCTCTCCAATTATTAATGCTCCAAGTTTAAAAGACTTGTTGCATTATGCTGATGGGCCAGTTGGGTACAAGATGTACACAGAGGGACTGAAGCAACAAATCCAGATTTGCTTGTTAAGATGTTAATGCCTTAGAGCTACACAGGAATAGGGAACTAACAGAGGGAAAAAAAAAATGCAGTTGCCACAAAGCCAAAAAAGTCTGTCCTCTTTTGAGGTGCTAATTCCCATCTTCTGCCACGTCATTTGTCTTCAGCAGTCAGGGTCTCATTCATTAGCTCTATGTGAATGATGATCTGTGTATGAATCACACTGTTCACTAATGATTCACGCAGTTGTAAAAGAGGGTATCAGGCTGCCGAACTACCAAAGGCTATAAAACACTAGAATTCTTGTCCGACACTTAACCGTTCTCCCAGATCAGGTCATTTTCTGCCACTTGCTAGCGTGTACTCTCAAAACAGCACTTCCTAATTGTTGCTGTAATTCAAAAGGAACAGGTAGAGCAGGCAGATGAGAAAGCCCAGGAAATGTTTTACAACAATTAGACACAGGCAGCCAGCAGGGTGTCAACAACCCTTTGGACATTCTCCCTGGCTCCAGCTGCCTTCTCACCTGGCACAGGGAGAGGGCAGCTTTCTCAGACCACCCACCCTCGACACCCCCGAAACACAAGCTCTCGAGACACTGCCTTAGCCCTGAGAGGTCTGATCAGCCCCGCTCACATGAAAGCCATATTCAGCTTCTAACCCCAGCACTGTGGAGACTGGCAGCCTGAAGAGCCTCGGACAGTCCAAGCAGGGAAACAGCGTGTCCGCAGCTGCAGTACATCCTGCGTGATTGCTTGCCACAGAGCCCTCGGGCATCACTTCTGCCCTGGACTATTTCTATTCCGGCCTCTCTGCAAATGTCTCCTCCTTCTCCTTGCACTACCAGAAGCAAAAGGCAGTATTAATATTATAGCCTTTACCGCTGTAAGCGAAACGTGACCTCCTTTAGAAACTACCCTTAAGACAAGTGGGCTGAGAAAGCACTACTTCAAGGAAGTAGTTCGGCGTAGGTAAGAACTTAAATCATAACCTCTTCCCTAAACACTCCGCACTTTAATGATGGATCATAAAGCCAAAGCAGAAAACTCATTGTCAGTGAGGATAAATTCCACGTGCCACCCCGCAGACGCTACTCTTCCAGTCCCTGCCCCACTCATCTGTTTCACGTTCCCCAGAGAGTGAAAGACAGCCGTTTACCCCAAGGCTGGCCCAGCCCAGATTCCAGCAGAAGCAAAAGACTTTTAGCAAAGGTAGGTCCACTGGAGACATCAGCTTGCTGCGGGGAGATCCTGAAGGTTATCCCGTGACCGGCACTAGCGTGACATATCAGCACTGCCACCTAATTAACACAGCACGAGTTGGAAAGCCAAGTAGTACCTTGCCACAGCACTGCCCTTCACAGATCGACCAGCTCACCCCGGCCCGGTTCAAGGTCTCCATCATACTCCACGTCCTAAGGTGAAAGCTTCAGCTCTGCAGAAACAGATCCTGTATCAACAGTTAAACTGTTTCCCAGAGCCCAGACCCGAGGCACAGCCACAACGACAAACAGATCCCGATAAATAAGGTAGGGAAAGAGATCTGCTGCCAGCCTGGGAGCAGGGGAGGGAGCCTCTGAACCAACACGTCTCTGGCAGCATGGCTAGAAACGAGTCACAGCAATGAAAGACCACACCAAATCCTCCTTCTGATGTATGACATCACTTAAAGATAAGATAGTTATACTGGTACTTGCCTAGACATGGTGGCATGGTTACAATCACATAAGATACAGTACACCACTATAGATAGTATATCTTAGATGCATGTATGGTGCAGTAGAGGAGCTCACACCAGAGTAAAGAATCAACTATTCTAGCACATTCAACTACTGAACAGTTATTCCAGCGCAGTTGCAACTTCAGCACAGCGAAGCTGTACAGCACCTGCTATCAGCAGAACAAGCCGTCTACAGTCAAGCGCTGCAGATGCTCCCAGGAGTGACCGAGTATTTGCACTACCTAACTCGGGAGAGAAATACAGCTCACCAGTGCAGCACAATATAACCGCGGCACCACCAGTTTCCCAGCGCTTTGTTCAAAAGAAATCAGGAACAAGGCAAACCTGTACAGGACATCTACTTGCAACTGACCCCACTTATTCCCTAAACGCATCCCAGCAGCTAGCGCTGCTGCAGCAGTCACAGCTGCAGTGTCACCTCACAAGAAGGTGGGCTTTCGGGTCACTTTTGGAAAGGCCCACCACGCTAACAGTAGAACAGGCCAAGACCATCCTGTTCTCCAGAACCACCAGGTCGTCCAAACAGGTCTCAGCCTTGCCAACTTGCCTGGTCACCAAGGTGGCATCATCCCAGGACACCCCAGAACAAGGTGCGGAGATGCGCAGCCTACCACCCACCTTCTCCCAAGCAGCCTCCTGTCCCTGTTGCGCAAGGCTGGGCAACAGCCTTAGCTGTTGGCTTGAGGCTAATTCCCAAGTTGGGCCCTTTCATCAGGACCAGCAAGGCTCCAGGTGGACTGCAGGAGAACTCAGCTGCAAACGATGCTTTCTGCAACACCAGCTGGGCAAATCATTTATGTCTAAGCAACAGGTCAGCTTTTCCACCCTCAAACAGAACTAGTATATATGTTTCACTTCACAGGAATTCCCACACATTTTCAGGCCTCTGTCCTTCCTGGTGACTGTGTGTCTCACGTTTAGTTTCTCCCATACAGCAGATGGAAGTCTCAACTTGGCAGAATCCAAACCCTAGCAGGAAACTGTATCGCTTTGCTTTCCCATGGCTCTGGAGACACCAAGACTTCCCCTTCTCTTGCCATTTCTCCATTCTCCTGCTTCGATACATTTCTTCCAGTTACAACGAGAAAAAGTTACTTGTTCCGACTTAGTTTCTGCATTTGCTCAGAAGCCTGCATACGCCCTGTTCCCCCCACCTTCCAAAACACTTAATTTGGAAAAGTGTTCTTCAACGCGCTCTGTTTGTCAACCTTAGTTGTGCTTGCAGACAGAGCCTTCAAAGACACCGTTCTCTTTGCCTCCTCTTTCCCTGTTTCTGTTAAATAACTCATAAGGGCTGCTGCTCTGAACAGAAGCCTAGCCCTGCCTTGAAGTTCAAGGCAGCAGGTTCTTGAAGGTTTTACCATTATAATGCAGCTCCACACCCTGCACCAGCACCCGCTGCGCTCTCGCTCAGGGTCAGAAAGTCCATCTGCCCAGCGGAGGTGTTAGTAAGCTGTTTCTGAGCAGAGCTGTTCGCAAGAAGCCCGCCCTCATTTCTAAGACTTTGAGAAGCTATCCAAATGTGATTCAGATACGACATCTCAGGCCTAAGCCTGCAAGGAGACCACTAGTTGTTGCTGATACTTGATTTTGCCAAGCATTTACAGCTTAGATTAGCAGAAAAAAAACCTGACCGTAGCTCTGCTAACTATTCAGAACTGCAAAGACCAAAGGAACAAAGAGTGATTGTCAGTTTAACACTGACACTGGAAAACTGCACGAAGCAACAGCAGCAAAGCTCCCGAGAGAGAGAGGATAAGGGAAAAAACAGAGCGGCTAGTACCGCTTCGACTTGAGCTGCTGCAACATCCACATGCAAAGACATGGCTGCAACTTCTGGGGGGCACAGTCTTTCACCAAGACTCTGTTTTACAAAAAGTAACTGTGGACCGAAAGCAGAATCCCTTTGTAGGGGAGAAGCAGAGATGCTTGATGAAAGTCTGAGCACTCCGAGCTCCCGGAGATGAATGACAAGGCTAGACTTCTCACAAGGGCATCACTTGCTCATCACCAGCCTTTTACCCTCATCTTCTTCTGGCTAGAAAGGTTAATTGCCTGTAGCGCAGAACTCGGGCCTCATTTGCTGCCACTCATACACACTCTGCAGATACCAGCTACTCCCCCTTCCCTTCTCACCAAATCAGAAAGATCAACTCATTAACTTGGTACAGGCTCAGACAGTTTGCAACTCAACTTTGGAAGAGCTAGGAGGAAATAACAGACACTTCTGTCTTAGGAAGCAAGATACCGACAAAAGCTCCTTCTACTCCCTGCCAGCAGAGATAGGGTTTGGGGGTTTTAAAAATTATTTTTCATTGCTCTGGTTTGCCAGATTCTTGCTATCCAGAGATCAGTGAGAAAGCCAGCTTTCCTAAGCAGGGCTGGAAAAATAACACAGGACATTCTCGCTAGGATGTTACCTTAAAGTTTGAGAAGCAGTCTTACCCTCGCTGGCCTCTAGCTGATCAGCTTCTGGCAAAGCTGAAGAATCTTCTCCCTTGGTTTTCTGACCAAATACTGCCACTTACGTCAACTATCCCAGACACGATAAAAGCACTTCCTTGCTCTTATGCTCACTTAACGTTTTGATAACATTCTGCAGATTTCATTGAGATTTTACCAAAATAGCTGGGTAACAGCAGAGGTGCCCCAGCCACCACATGAGAACTGAACGTCTAGCTTCAGCTTCCTCCATTTCCCGTCCCTTTCATCCACTGCAGGAACAACCAGCACATGAAACTGGGACAGTGCTGCTGGGTCACTATTAGGAGTACATGAGTAAGGGAAGGTGGCGACGTCAAGGAGTCCCTGGCCCTCCGCATCACCCTATTTAAAGGCCGTGCCCCCTAGCCCACCCCAGAACAGGTCTTCCTACTTCACGGGAAGAGGAAGCGACTCTCCCAAAGGCCGGAAAAGCCTGTTCCACTGCCTCACACCTCTTGTGCCGGGGAGCCTAACGCTTCTGGTGGCACAAGTCGCAGCATCTCTTCCCCTCACTGGACCCAAACAGACTAGGATAATTTTAGCTAGGACTCCCTGGAAGCACGACGTGCATTTACACATAAGCGGCATAACCTTGCTTATAGAAGGATTGCTAGCATCAGCAGCCTTCGTCAGGTGGCGGTTTAGCAGCTAGCACACGTATTAAATTGAGGAACAGCAGTATCATGACATCTAGGAGATATGCTGGATCCAGAGGGCTCAGCTAAACCTCCTACATGCATTTTATAGCACTTGCAGCATCTTTACCACAAAGTAGAGATGTGCCAGGGATCACTGATGGGGAAGAGGGAAGACACCTGGGCTGTGGCCCCAAGAAGGTTACAGCCACCCACTCCAAGCTAGCCCTTCAGCCTCACCTCTCCCAAGAGCTCTCCAATACCAGTTTTAATCTTGTTCTCTGCAACATTCATCTATTCCAAAGAACATGAGAGCTGCCGCTAAAGGCAGACATGCTTATGCTACCACATTTTGAATCAGGGAGAGCCAAAATGCTAACCGTACATTTCCAAAAACACACCGCAGCCTCCCTCAGCGCTGTTGCAGGGACCGACAGCTGTTTTCACAAGCTGCAGCGGATGCCCATAGCTCCCCAAGCCCCTTCAACTCCGTGGCAGAAGTGGTTTACACGCTCCCGTGCTTCCTGGGACCTCCCCGCGAGTGCAACGCACGCTGTCAACACCGTGCGAAGGCACAGCTGAATGATCAGCTTCGGCAGCCAAAGTCCATTCTGCTGCTGGGAAGGAAAACCCTAGCTCCACACTCCCTTTTCCCACACCCCCATCCCTTGCACAGCTACATCGTAAATCAGATTACAATAAATTTAGGGAGAAAATGTGCCTTGGGTTCTCCTCCCTTCTCCCCTCCTGCCTGTGTTAGTCTTCAGCTGAACGATTCCCCTGGCCTACTCTACACACAAGAACAAACGCCAGCGCTAGGGAAAGAACAAGACGGCGTCTCAGCTTACGCAAGCTGTCCAAAGGCAACCTGCCTTTTGGATGGCGGCAGTACGATGCCAGCGGTGCCCCAGCTAGATTAACACTGGTTCAGATGAGCCTATGGAAACCGGAGCCACAAGGGTGGCTAACGAGTCACCCTTCATTTCTATTTTATTGCACTGTGTAGAGACACACACTTTCTTTGCTATTTTACAGCTCCAGTACCTACAGTTCTTACAATTACTCAAGGCCGAGTGGCTTCCCAAACCGTGCAACAAGCCACTGCTGAGTTACCCACAGAAACAGGCACCGTGTCACCTCTGGCATGGGACAGGCCTTAAGAACATCCAGCTACTTTACTTCTGGTGGGGGAAAAAGAAATCAAAGCGCGAGGATGATGTAAGTGGGATTAGAGACTTTAATGCTATCCAGACTTTGGAAGAGCTTGCTTTCGGGGAAACGGAGCTAAGCGCTTTCACTGGAACATGAAGGGGTGAGAAAGATCAAATCAGTGTCAGTAAGAGAAGTAATAAAGTAAGGGCTGCCTGGGCCCCTGCCTGCCTGCCCTTACCCTCCTGCCTTCCCCGAGCCAGCTGGTCCCCTGGGAGGAGCCCAAGCCTGCTCTGGGGCCAGAGGAGCCGTCTACTCCAGCTGGAATCCGCCGTTCCCCGGTGCCAGCTGGCACGGGGCGGCCAGGGGACGCGGCGAGGCCGGACACGACGTGGAGCTCGGCAGCCAGCACGGGCCCCGCGTCCCCTCTCCTCTGCCCGGCGCGGCGGGGCCGGGGCCGGCACGGCCACCTGTGACACCCCCGCAGGGGCGGCCGGGGGGAGCTCATCCGCTCCCGGGGGGTGGAAGCAGCTGACGAGCCGCGGCCAGGCCGAGGCCAGCGGGAGCCGAGCGGCAGGCGCTGCCCTCTTCCCGTGCGGGAAACACGGTTACGCTTCCTTTGGGCGACGGAGGCTCCCCCGGTGTCCCCGACACGGCCCCCGGGCCCTGTTCGCCGGGCCCCAGGCTCGCTTTTCTCTCCAAGCCCAAGCCCCCGAGCGGCCGCAGGGACCCGGCCGCTTCACCACGCGGCGAGACAAAAGGGCACCGGGGCCCGGGAAGGGGCCGCCGGGCCGGGGCTGCGCCGCGCCCTCCTCCCGCCCCCGCGGCGGCGGGCCCGGGGCCGGGCGGGCCGGGCAGCGGCCCCCTCGCTCCGGTTCCCGCTCCGGCCGGGACCGCCCCCCTCCCCGTCCCCGGGGCGGCCGACCCCGCTGCCCGCCGGCCCGCCCCGCGGCCGCCCCTCCCGCCGCGGCGCTCCCCGAGGCGGCGCAGGCCCCGCCGCTCACCCGCGGGCCGCCTCCAGGCTCTTGATGAGCTTCTTGATCTTCCAGATCTCCACGTTGCGGTCGGCAGCGCTGGGATCGTCCGCCATCTTCTCCCTCCTCCTCCTCCTCCTCCTCCTGCTGCGGCGGCGGCGGCTGCGGCCTGCGGCGGGCCGGCGCACAGACACAGCGGTTAGACCCCGGCCCCGGCCCGGCCCTGCCGCCGCCCGCCCGCCCGCCGCGCCCTCACCTCAGGCCCGGTCCCCCCCGGCGGCGCGCGGCTGGCGGCGGCGCTGACGTCGGACACCGGCTGCTCGCGCTCCCCCTCTCCGCGCTGCATGTGTTGCAATCGGCTCACATGGGGCTTGTGACATCACTTCCGGGGGACCGGGGCGGGGGGCGGGCGCCCGCCCCGCCCGCGCGGGAGCGGGGCGCCACGCCATAGGCCGCCCGCCCGCCCGCCCCCGCCCCCCGCCCGCGCCGCCATTGGCCGCCGCTCCGCGCAAGGCACTGTGGGGCGCGTAGTCCGCGGCCCGCCCCGGCCCGGCCGCGGCGCTCGGCGGGGCGGGGCGTGACGGCGGCTCTCGCGAGAGCTGCGCCGCCGACCCCGGCCGCGCTTAAAGGGGCCGCGCCGGGCGGAGCGGCGTGGCCGGGGCAGGGTCTCCGCTCCGGCGCCCCCGGCCTGGGCCGCCCTGCCCGGGCCCTGTCCCCCGTCTGTGTCACCCCCGGGGCGGTGTCCCCCCGGGCCGTGTGCCGCCGGTTTTACACCCCGCGCCCCCTGCCCGCCCGGCCGGGGAGCGGAGCGCGTCCCCCCCGGGCCTGGTGCCGCTGCTCCTGGCCCCGCACGGCCGGGGGTTCCTCTCCCTCCTGCTGTGCATCCAGAGCAGCCTGGCCCCTCCCGACCCGCCCTCGTCAGCCTTTGGGGAAGCCAAGCGGGGCCGGAGGCACGGGGAGAGGAGGCGGGGGGCGGGGAAGCGCTTCCCGGAGCCCCAGGGTTAGCCGGTGCTTCCCCGGGGGAGGCCACCCGTGGGTGGCCAGGGCGGGAGCGATGGCTGCAGAGGCCTCGGCTCGGGGCGCTGCGCATGGCGAACGTCCGGGGAAGGCTGGGAGAGGCTGGGGAAAGAGTGCCCGGGGTGGGGTGGCGGAGCCGTGCCCCCGCAGCCCTGTCCTGCGCGGGGAAGATAAGCACCGGGCTGCCTGGCGTCCCCGGGCGAGGGCTGAGGGCCTGCCTGCCCCGCGGGGTGGCCGCGGCCTGGCCCTGGCCCTGCGGCCTGGCCCTGGCCCTGCAGCCTGGCCGGTCTCCCTGCAGACCCCCCTCTGGGTCCCCGAGGAGCGGGGGGCTCAGGCCAGCCCACCCCGGGGCGGCAGCGGCTCTGCTCGGGGAGCAGGGTTCCCTGTGGCACCCGTGGGCTGGGGTGGCCACGCGTGTGAATGCGTTATTTGAGGTGATTTGACGTGGCGGTCCCTGGCCCTCGCAGGGCACATCGCAGCCACCAGCCGGCAAGCCCGCTCTTGCGCCGCTGCTGGCGAGGACGGCGGGGCTGCGGGGAGCCCGTCCACCTCTGCGTGTCTGAGCACGTCCGAGAACCACACCTAAACAAAACCGCAGCCTCGGTCCCTCATTTGCAAACCCACAACCTGCCTTTTTTGCCCCGAAGATGCCGGGCAGTGGTTTGCTCCCATGGGAGTGCTGCAGCCTGGGGAGCACCTGCCAGCAATGCCTCCGGGACAGCCCAAAATGGGAACGCAGTGATGAAATGACGCTGAAGCCGTTTACTTGTTTCTTTTACTAAGCGGTAGCAGAGAGGCTGCTCCCCTGCTGCCCCCCTGGGGGTGATGCCCTCCCGGTGATGCTGAGCAGGTGCCGACAGCTGGGTGCTGGGGGGGTCGTGGCCGTGGGGTCCCTCCAGCCCCAGTCTGCCTCCCTGAGACAGCCCAGCTCTGGCATTTGCCATCAGCCTGGTCACCACCCCTGCCCTGCCCGGGGGCAGTCCGGCCTCCGTGCCATGCCATGATGCCGTGATCATGCTCCCAGGACGGCAAGCGCTGCCATAGCCCGAGCCTGCTGCAGCCTCCCTCCCCCCTGCGCTGCCTCTCGGCTCCCCGGCCCAGCGGTAAAGCACCACTGGAGCCCTGCCGGGAGCTGGGCACTGGGCACAGCTGGGCAGCACGGTCACCTGAGCAGAGACTGGTCTGGGACTTAGCCTGGAGGAGACACTGAATTTCTGCACTACCTGGTTGGATTTAAAGTCCTGTTTTTCTTCTGGGGCTGAGCAAGTATCAGTTTCAATCCTTACAGGTATTTTTTTCCATGTGCATCTGGTCCCACACAGCCCCTTATAATCCTCCTCAAAACAGGAGGATTATGCCCGGCTTTAGGAGATGATCTGCTGAGATGGAAGTTTCTGCGCCCGATACGACAGGGACGGTGTGCACAGATGGACGGGTGGACAACAGCTTACCCCGTGCTTCCCTGGCAGTCCTGCCCTTCTAATTCAATCCAGGGACCCTACTCCAAAAAGCGCCCGCTGAGCATCGCCGTTACCACCTCCCAGCCCGCTGCGCCCACCTCGCCGTGGCACTTTCTGCTCCAGCCTTCCCGAGGTGACAGACGCTGCCGTCGGTTCACCCCGCAGCTCTCCCGCGGCTGGCTGACACAGATGCCGAGCAGCGCCTGGCTCCGACAGCCGGCACAGCTCCGCGGGAACGAGGAGGGAGCCGAGAGCAGCGACGGGGGCAGAGCCACTGAATTACGGAGAACTTTTTCAATATACGGCTGCACTATTTAGAGAGGTTTTTTAAAAAAAAGGAGCCGTGCCTTCACAGCGCGCTGGCAGCTGCTGTCTTGCGGAGGAGAGACTCCATCTCGCTTTCCTTCTGCAGTCCCCAAGGAAGCCGAGCATCTCCTGCCTGTACAGGCAACCCAGCAGGTCCCTGTCCTCACCAGGCATGCTCCCCAAACACGGCATGCTGCGGCTGGCCGCAGCCGGGGGAAAACGCTTTTAGGAAAGGAAAAGAAGCCACTGCAGGCAAGCGGAGATACCCTGCACCTAGTGGAAATCTCAGCCTTCTCGCCCCTGTTAAAGGCAGGCAGGAGCTGTGAGGCTGGAATGTACTGCCCCAGCCCTGTTCCTGTTACCGAACGCTATTATTTTAAGGCGGTCTGACTTGCAGAGCCCGAGGAGGCCGTGCCTTGCGCTGCCCTGCTCCCACCGCGGGTGGAAGCACGCAGCACAAACATCGCACAGTCACCCTTTTTCCTCAAAAAACACGTGCAAAACTTTTCTTCATTACTCTCATACTCAGACCAGTAGTTCATTCCAGAGCTGCAGCACTGCCGGGGCTACGGGCTTCCTAAGATGCCTATCAGCCTACATGGAAAATGACAGCGGGCAATGAACCCCAAACACCCTTTCCCCCGTGCTGGCAGACACCTTCCCAGCGGCAGGATGGCAGCAGTTAACTCCTCAGGACAGAAGTTGCTCCTTTTCATGAGAGATAACAGCCCACTTGCTGCATCCCCTGCCTTCCTGGCAGTTTTTCACGGCAAGAAACAGTTCTCAGCATACCACATATCACCTGATTTCACTTTTCGCTCCACGATTCAATAATTTAGCTTATAAAGGAAAAGCTAAGAACAGTGCATTAAAAAATAAAGAACATCTATGAAAGATGGCTTTAAACTGTGACAAGGAAAATAATTCATTCAAGAAGTAAAGGCCAACCCCGGTCAATGATTCAGGACCCTGGAGGCCACGAGATGACGATCCATCGCCTTTGCCCCGACGGCACTACAAGCCCAGAACAGAGGGAAGAGCGTGCGAGCGGCAGCCCCCCGCGGCAGCAGCGTCGTCCTGGGCTGCCCCAGGCTCTGCTGCAGGAGCATCTAGCTGCAGCTTCAGGGAGGCAGCAGGAGAAGCTTCCACAGAGGATGGTTTTTAAACGGTTTCACTTAGGGATGTTTCCTTTCAGCACCTGAAATACCCAACTTGCTTTGCCAGAGAATTCCTCTTTTTCAGACTGCAGCTTTACACAGGGGATCACTTCTGACAGGAGCAGCAGCAGAGCGAAATTCAGGAGAAAAGTCACCTGCAGTCGAGTTTTGGAAAGGAGATCATTCTCAGGGGACGCACAGCCAAGCGCTCCCTGCCATTACCATTACCTGTCCACACTCCACGTACAGGACAGGAGCGGGGTTACGCTGTGACAGAACGAAGCCCGTAGTTTCACACGTGAGACGCGCACAGCTGCACACCGAGGTGGCACAAGCAGCTCCTGGGAGCAGCAGTTGCTGGGAACATGCACGTCCTCAGCCAGGCGTGTTCCTCAAAACTTCCAGGGAACCACGCTGGTCACACAATCTAAGTACATCTCAGCCTGCCATTACCCACCTGTGACAAATAAAAGCCCTGCCACTTAAAAAAAAAAACCACCAACAAAACAGGACCTGGACCCACACACGATGAATTTGTGACCACTTGGCCACTTGTCGAAGACCTGTCCACCCAACCAGCCAGCTGGAAGCCCCGCAGGCTGGCCTGCTGCACTGCGCGTGGGCAGAGCAGGGCAGCGAGGCTGGGGAAGGGGCTGGAGCACAAGGGTGGGGAGGGGCGGCTGGGGGAGCTGGGGGTGCTCAGCCTGGAGAAGAGGAGGCTGAGGGGAGCCCTCATCGCTCTCTGCAACTGCCTGAAAGGAGGCTGGAGCTGGGGGGGTCGGTCTCTTCTCCCCAGGAACAAGCGATGGGACGAGAGGGCACGGCCTCAAGCTGCGCCAGGGGAGGTTTAGGTTGGATATTAGGAAAAACTTCTTCCCCAAAGGGCTGTCAGGCACTGGCACAGGCTGCCCAGGGCAGGGGCTGAGTCCCCATCCCCGGAGGTATATAAAAGCCATGTAGATGTGGTGCTTGGAGACATGGTTTAGTGGTGGCCTTGGCAGTGCTGGGTTAATGGTTGGACTTGATGATCTTAAAGGTCTTTTCCAACCAAAATGATTCTATGTTTCTATTCCATGTTTCTATGTACTCCACTAACCTCCCCACCAACAGCCACAGGCCAAAATGCTGCAAGCTCCCTCTCACTTTAGTTAGATCACTCACAACTCTTCTTAAAAGTTGGGTTTTGATTTGGGTGGGTTTTTTTTTTTTTTTACCCCCCTTTCCACTTCCACAGGCCAGGCTGATTTACTCTGAAGTAGAAGCTGCTTCCAGTCTTTCTTGCTAGGACTGCTGGAGAGAGCTCAGTGTCTGAAGCAGTCGTGGTCCCTTCCAGTCCCCAACTTAAAAGTTCACAGAATGAAGACTTGTGGCCTTCCCTAATAGCTTCTCAGAATTGAGAGACTGTCTAGAGTGCCAGGGGGAAAAAAAAAAAAAAAAAAAAATTCCTTTCCTCCCTCCTAAATATCTGAGCTGTCCAGACAAGGCAGCTGTGAAGTTTGCTTTTTCTTTCCCGTTGACCACACATGCAGACTGACAGGAAAAAGGAGAAAGATAAATACACAGTGGCAAGGAGACTGCACCTCCTTGGAAGACTTGGCTGCTAGAAGCAGCAGTGGGCAACTGCTGCTCTGAGCCTACAGCCTGTTTCAGAAGGTCGTGCCCAAAGGTGAGGTCCCACGGCTACTGCAGACCACAGCAGGACTTCCAGGCATCTGCGCGAGTGCAGCGGGGATACTCTCCGCAGGGACGACCCGAAGCTGACACCAGATACCTTCTTTTTGGATGTGAACGAAGCACAAATCCCACAAAGCTGCTGCCACTACGGCTGGCTGACTGTTCCGCCCCAGGAGCTCCCACATGCGGTTAACGTGATCGCGTTCTCCATCAAAGGCCAGGATACCAAGAACTCCATGTTGGACACTTTTCTGCTTTTATTTTAAAAAAATCCAGAATGGATCCAATAACAGTTTTATTATCAAGGAAATTGTTTTACCATAAGCAGAGAACAGACACAGGATGGAGCAGAAGGCTCAGACAAGCAAAGTATTTAACTTCCACATAGCCTCTTTTGCAAGAAATAATGTTACAGCTAAATTTGAAGTAACCCCTCTCCTTGAGAGCAAAGGTACTAACCTAGCTGCAGATCCAAATGTTCTCTAGCAAGGTAACCAGCCTCCTCATTGCTGTTCACAGGTTTTATTACCTGCTCACAAGTACTCAGATCCACAAGGAGGGTCCATAGAGGTGTTATTCTCCTCCCAGTTCCAGCAGGACTTCCATCTCCACCCTTCAATTTAGTGACAGGGTTTCCAAACTTCGGTATCAGATTTAGTACACCATTGTGTCAAGTATCAGAAATAAACGATCAGCGAGTCCCCAGGTGCCTCAGTTGAATACCACAGGGCCAAACACTTAGAATTTTGTCTGGCATGAATTAACTTTCATCAAGTGACAATTTATCTAGCAGACACATCACTAAGTTTATACATTAAAGAATTTTATATATAGAATACTGCAAAAACACAGTAAGTCTGAATTCTGCCCATTGCTGCTCAGGAAGGTCCCTTCTCTCCCAAGCATCAAGAAAATCGACCTCTTCTTCATACTCTAGTCAAGGCAAGACAGAGACTTCTTATTGCTTCTCTTCCTTCTGATCCCCTGGACTTCCAGAACCCTCTCGTTCGGAGGCCATCTGTGAAAGAGTTGGCTTATTAGTTGTAGTAACAACAAAATGCTTCTCCTAGACACTTTTTTTTTTCCTAGCTACCGCTTAGGTTAGTTCTAGACTGAAGAAACTCTTCCCTCAGTGAAAAGGGTAATTGTCCACTGGAGAATGGAAACAATCTTCATCTCTGCATGGCTGCCACTAAGAGGGAGGAAATTATCTTCCCATTCTTTATGCTTTCCCAGTGGATGTAACAAGCTTACAATGCAGCACTGAACGCTTTCAGTTTGACATCAGAAAAGCAGTTTTCCACAGTAAGGAGAGCTTAGCACCACCTGGGCAGAGCGTGCCACTTCCATCCTGGGAGACTTCCCTGGACAGTGAAGTACGCATCTGCCAGGGCTCGAATGGGCGGGCCTTCCGCTGGGAAGGAGATCGAGAAGAAAGTCCCAATGGCCTTACTACTGTAATTCTAGGCAGACTGAGCAGGAAGCCTGTTATACAATCATCCTTAAAGTAAGTCCAGACCTTACGTTACTTCTTCAGGCACTCTACACACCCAGGGGAAAGCCCTGTCCGTGCTCTTCTTGAGGCTCCTTGTTAAGAGCTTCCAGTACTTTTTCATGCAACACTGTACAGAAACATCACACGCTGCCCGGGAGGCAGGCTACCTACGGCAGGATGGCCAAGATTTCAGGCCTTCAACTCTACCCGACTTTCTACAGCAAGCGTCACTCAGAGGGGGAGCTGCACTGAGACTCAGCGCGACCTGCAAGCACAGCTCTTACCCAAACGTTTGGTGTCCCGACTCACCCCTCCCATCTGAGGGCTATAAAATGGAAATGACCGTGAACTTACCTTCTTGTAGGCCATTTCAAAGAGTTTCAGGGAAGCCTGCTGCAGGCTGGTTGCTGCCTGCCTGATGTTTTCTCCCGTTTCAGTATCTTTACGAGCCAGAAGTTCCCTCATTTTAGCAATTTCTTCCTTTAATTTGTTGCACTGCAAATAAGTCACAAACAAACACAATGAAATCCTGCACTTCGTTCACCGAGAATCTCGCTCCTGTCATTTCACCCACCTACTGGCCACAGTAAAACTACCTTTTTTTGCCAGAAGCCATGAAGTTAAGCCTCAAACTGAGCCATACGGTCTGCAGAGACTAGGACTGTGCTCGGTTCCCAATGGGCACCTGGCCACTTCACTAAATGTGCCACAGTTGGCATTAATCGGTCCCCTTGTTTGCCGTCTCAGCAGAGGCGCCAAGGACAGAAAGCCCTGCAGAGACTGAAGAGCCCGCCAAGGATGAGCGCGGCTCTCCCTGGCACACCTCACCAGTGAGTCAGGCACCCCAGCAGCCAGGGTGAAGGGAAAAGAAAGCTGGTTTTCATCTATATTTAAGGCATGTCAGAAAGCCAACGAGTAAGGCTGTTCACCACCCTGTTTAATCCCTTTGTTGCACGTGGGAGAAGGAGCAGAGAGGCAAACAAAAGCAACACGGTCTCATCCCAGCCCCTGTAGCCATCTGTCAAACCCTCCACACAGTCTGGCATTTCTCTGTCAGACTGGCACGCTGCTGGAGAGGCAGGCCTGGAGAAGCGAGGTTACTGGGGGACAGCTGTGCCGGCAGCGCTTGCTCAGCAGCGCTTGCAGTCAAAACGTGGGCAGAGTTCTCCTTCAGGCCCAGGGGAAAGGGAAGGCGATCGCCGCCGCCTCTGTCAGGCCACCGTCTCCACCCAGACGGCACAGGGCTTCTTCCAAGCTCTGCTACCCACTTTCCCCTGGTATTCCCCAAAAGACCTTACAGGGAACAACAGTCCTTGCAAGGAACAAGGATTTAGGCTCTGTGCTCCTGTGGGAGACAACTCCAGTGTTCATAATCCCGAACACAGAGTCAGCCAATATCCATCCTAGAGAGAGGAGCCGGGCTGAAAAACAGCATTTAAACTGATCAGAGGCTACTTACCAGTAAACTATAATCTTGTTCCCTCAAATGCCTCACAGGGCCCCTAGGAGCCCTTTTATTCTGCTTCCAAGAGTTGTTAGCTTGAAGATTGTGCAATCTGTTTAAAACTTGGCTTTCGAAATTCATAATGCAGAAATTAAACTGTCACTTAGAACAGTATGAAAAGCACTCTTTTGATACTAAATATCCACTTCACTCCAAAGATAGAAGAAAAATTAGAGTTAAGTGGATACAGTAATTTTCATTGCCTCCAAGTTCTCGGGTGTTGTGTTTGTGCTACTGAGGCTGCTGGGACTGCACAGCAGCTTTGCCTCTGTCCCTCTGCTAATACACGAACAGTGCCTACCAGTAATCTCTAGCTTTTGAGCAAAACTCTCCTCTCACACAGGCCACAGTACAGTTCTTATCAAACCACCACAAGGCCAAGTCAGGGACATAATTCATGCAGAAACCTTTCATTAACAGCTTTCCAGGCTCTCAGACCTTCAGGGACACTGAACTCGCACTTTGAAGTAGGATATTTGCTATTATCCAAGCCATGTTCTTCTAAGTATGTCCTTACATCCTCCCATCAGCCACGCTCATCCCACTCATCAAGTGCAAAAACCAGGAGTCCGTGACTGCGCCATCCTTCCGCAGCATGGGAATACATGGAGTCGGTGCCACTGGCCAGCGCCAGCTATGAGTTAAGTGAGAATTTGAGAAAGATACAGTAAGGAATCTTACTTCCTTTACTGTTACGGGATCAGAAACTACCTACCTCATCCGCTGGCAGCTGATCCTTGAACTCCTCCATCTTAGACTCCGTATCATGGATGATGCCTTCGGCCATGTTTACAGCTTCCACGCGTTCCTGGGTAAGAGAGCTCATAAGGGCCTACTGCGTACATCACTGGCACTGCGAGTCGTGTACGTATGAACTAGCAGCTGGCATTTCTTTCCCCAATCTGCCAAATTCCACTCTAGCTCCCACCCAGGGTCCTTCTTAATGGCAAAGGGGGAAGAAGAAATGCAAGCAAACCATTTCTAAGTGTGTTCTGGCACCAGAAAGCCCAAACAATCAGTCTGTGCAAGGTGGCCCTCATGCTTTCACACTCAGCAAATCCCACTTCCCTGGAAGTAGAAGCAACTAACGTAGCACCACTGTTGGCACACTGAAAGAGCCAGCAACTGCAGAGACAGGACAGCTCGCTCTCTGCTCCTCGGGAAAGCAACAGAACTTTCAGAAAATATTCTCGAGCTTCTTCAGCAACAGGGGCACCAGAGACAACTAAAATGCTGGGTTGTTTTACTCACGTCCCCTTATTACAAATGCTTGTAGCATCTCAACAGTGGAAAACACTGTGCTACGTAGTTCCTAACGTCACCGTTGCAAAGACAACCAACAGGGGACAGAGCAGGCTATAAGCAGAGAGGAGCAGTAGTCCTGCTGAGATGAAATTCAGTCCCAGTGTCAACATGAACTGTTTCACCAGCAACGGTCTCTGGGACACCCAGCCCTCTCCATTGGGAAGAACAGTCTCCCCAAACAAGGGTGTGCTAATGTTCTCAGGAGGCTAACCACTCACAGTGGAAAGCTGATGAAAAATAATTTCATTTCCACACTATGTCTTCACTCTTTGTAGGATGTCAAAGTTCACAGCAGGATGGCAAGTCCAGCAGAGTGATAACTCTGTTTATGCATTCATGATACCTCCATGGCAGTAAAACCATGATCACAAAGGTGTAACGAGGGAGTTTCGACAATTACAGTTATGCAGGTCAAGTAAAGAGACAGAGAAATGTTATTTAAGCAAGCAATCTAATCACCTACAGCCTAGGAGAACACAAAGCAGATAAATTCAGTGTGCCAGTTTCAGCAATTGCTAACTACATGCGGGTGCCATATCCCAGAGTAGGCCTTCACTGTGTCTGCTTAAAAATCAATGCTCTATATTTAGTAGCATAATTCATTAGTACTACCCTCATTAAACCAATTAGTTCCAACCATTAATCCTATGAATATCACAGATTCAGTCACTCGACCCTAGCAAGTGTCAGTCTTTTCTTGACAAAGTCAGTGAGGCTTTCAAACATCTCCTGATGGCTTCACCTGCGCTGAGGGCAAATACTGCACTCAGAGGAATACAGCATTCAAGGTGCAACAGTGAGATTTTAAGCATTATGGAAAGCAACTTCCCACTTACAAAGGAAGAGGCTGAGGCGCAGCTTTGCTTGGCAGGTTCGATAATTTAAGCTTTAAAATAAACTCTGAGAAAGTAGCTTATGCATCCCTGTACTGCTTCCATTTAAATGCAACATCACAGTGAAAACCCAGCTGTAGCAGGCCAGCTTTAAATAAACAGCCAAGGTAACAGGCAGGTGGACAGTAAAGAGCATTGATGACAAAAAGCATAACTAGAGCTGCAAAGCTGTTTACTCAGGAGTAGCAGGCAGGTGACTTTGCTTACTGCTGCCTCCATGTCCCAGTAATTCTTCAGGGAGGAATTAAAATGCTAGTGTCACAGGGCAAGTTACCCAACCCAAACCCAAGATCCGAATGCCTCTGCATACATCTTCTTGCAACTTTGGAATGTAAACTGAACAGAAGGAAGCAAGCAGATATTCGGGTAACTGCACAAGCAAACAGCTCAAGACTATGCAGACGAGAACCTACAGCTCCTTCAAGGTGGGCACAGTTAATCGCACAGAACAGCAATTACTAGCTGGAAGATACCGTAACGCTCACATTACCTTTCTTCGCCTGTCTTCCTCTGCATATTTCTCTGCATTCTTCACCATGTTCTCAATTTCATCTTTGCTAAGGCCACCAGAAGACTGGATAACAACTGCATTAGAGAAGAAGCATTAATGAAGAATGTGGTCTCATCTCCGAGGAAAGGAGAGTATTATTTCCCAAACCCTCTCAATGGCAGCAGCCTTGCTCAGGGACTCTGCACTGTGAAGACCCCGTGGGCAGTACAAAGACAGCCAGTCTTTGAAGAGGCAGCGATGCTGCTGGCGAGATAAAAGCCTGACATCTTAGATCTGTGAACTCCCCAGCTCTGCCAGACGCTTCCTGTCCACTGGCCTGCAAGTCACTTTGACCGTTCTTCCCTTATTCCTCCTGGAAAGCGAGCGTGCACAAAAGCCCCCAAACCAAAAGGGCATTCTAGAAGGTTAAAAATCACAGAACTAAACAAAACCAAAAAAAACCCACAACAGAAAAAAACCAACCAAACAACAACAAAAAAAATCTAAACAGAAGGAATTGTTTTAGCAGGGCACAGAGATTCCTTTCACTGTTGGAAAGCAGCCCAGGCTGGTAGCAGGATAAGACAACGTTCCCCACCCAGCTCCTCATGCTGCCCTTAATAAGCGAACGTAGCGTGATTCTATGGGCAGGTTCTTAAAGGTCCTCCCCTTTTTTCCCCCTCCATTAGTGCCAAAAGTAGACTGAAGCTAATTTCTGTGGTAAAGCATAATTTCATTAGGAAAGAGAGGACCAACATCCAGGACATCGCAAAGTCCAAACAAGGGTATACCAAGATCCTCATTAGAAATAAGTTTTCTACATAATATCTGTCAATGGTACAAAACCCTGAACAAAGACACACACACACATCCTTTGGATGCAGATGTGGGATAGGCAGTTCAGCTTTATAATTAGGACCACGTTTGCATACAGATAGGCAGCTAAAAAATTCTGGTTGCCTATTATCAGGAGATGGCTATTCAGAGGTAGAAGGCTGCCACACATCGAAAATCTACAAGGAAATCGAAGTAACAAGCAGGGTGGTTTTGGTAACAAATTCCTGCCAAAAGCCAAGCAGCATGATTAATAAGAGCATATACCTTCAAGTTGCCAATAGAGAGTTAACAATATCTTTCTTAACTGGAACATGCATTTGACTGCTTAAGTGGTTGCCTCCAAGAAACAACTGAAGGGCAGTATAGAGGCTTCCCACTTAGAGGCACAAAAGCGATCTATTTTGTATCAGGGGAATCTACAAATGCTTCAAATTAATTTTCTGAGCCCACAACAGGGCTTTAGAAAATGTCAACCGTGCCGTTAATTACCCCAGAACACCGGGCCTAACATTTCATTGCACTACAGAGCAAAATATATTGACAGCTTGAAGTCCCCAAGCCTCTCTGCCATTTAGAGACGTTTCCTGCCTAAATGGATGAAAATGAACAAGGTGGTTACGCAAAATACCTGCTGCTTCAAAATACCTGAATTTCAAGACCTTTGTAATGGAGTAATTAGAAACAAAACAGGGTCTCAGCACAGGGCTGACCTGTTCAGCTGTACTTGACATGCCCTGGATTGAACAGAGATCTTGCCCCTTTGATTTCTCCCTTAAAAGCTGGCACCTTCATGCAGGCAGCCTCAAGCAGACAGCAATATCTTCATGTGTTAGCAGAGGGCACTCCCAAAGGAACAGCATGCCCAGGAGCACCGCTCAAGAACAAGTCGTACAAGGTGCTGGACTCCCAAACCCAGATTTCTGTCCCTTCGGGGCAGAACGTCACTGCTCTGAGCTCCTCAGTGACACGGGACACTGCTGTAAGCAGCAGGAGCACTGCTCCACAAACACCTGTGAGCCCTCAGTTCACCAACCTGTATGCCCAACACCTCTCTGGGGACTGAGGCACAGCTGATACATACAGAAAACCCCAGGAAACAGTTGCACTCTGCTGAAACACTGCTCTAGCGATCACAGCAGACTGCGAGACCAAGGATGGACTGTCATACAGTGCAAAATGACTCGGAATGTGGTAAAACCGTGCCAGTGAGGGCTTCCTTAACCTTGGTATAGGCAGATGCTTCATCTCTGCCTAATGCGCAAGGAGAGAGCATCCATTGGTGGCAATCTGTCAGCAGGCTAACAGAGGGTGCAAAGGAGTGCTGTGTGTTTATAGAGGCTTTAGTTCCTTAAAATGAAACTACAGGTCAGTTGTCACTTCTTCCTCTCCCTGTTTCATTCTGCAGTAACCCTTTGCCCTCCTTTCCAGAGGAGGCACTTAAGCCAAGACAACTTCAACTGCATCTATGCCGCACGGGCAACAGATAGCTTGTGTCATCCTTACTCTCAATCACGTAACATGCATCGCAGTCCCCACCCCTGGACTGTGGGACGCCCATCAAGGCAGCACTCCATTACCTGTGGAGTCACCTAGCGTTACCCTCAGTGCCCAGTGTGCTATGGCACCTTCACTGCTCCGCACCCTTCCTCCTCCTCCCTGGGCAGCATTCCAGAGCACTTACTTTGCTGTTCGCGTCCGGTGCCTTTATCCTTGGCTGACACATGAACGATACCGTTAGCATCGATGTCAAAAGTGACCTCAATCTGGGGCACTCCACGCGGCGCTGGAGGAATCCCAACCTGCGAACGAGATATGCTTAGCCATTAGCTCCCACATGGATATGAGCTCAGGGTATGAGGCTCCGGTGTTGGGCACGTTATCTTTGTGATCTGTCAGTTGAATCGACTATTAACTAATCCTCAGAGCTGAGTCCCCTGAATGTCTGCTGGCATCATGTGGTGAATTCGTAGTATCTAGATTTAACAGGATGCAGATTTCTACCAAGCGCATAGAAACCACAAGAGGTAACCCTCAAGTTTGGTCTGGAGATGGCACAGGTTCTGCTTTATTGCTAAACAAGCCACTCTTCCCTTCGAGGACATGGCAGGGTGCTCTGTTTCTTCAGTTCTGGACATGACTGGACTTCACTGACTACCTCTGAGGCTACCATATTAAAAGAGTGACAGGCAGTACAGCTTCCTTCAAAAGGATGGTTCTTCCTAGCAACAGCAGGTTTCGGCAAACAGTTTTAACAGTGCCAAACTTTGCCGACACTGACCAAACCAATTCTGCGTAGGGAGCTGGTCAGTCAGCCACACACACTGCACACGTGAATCCGTGAACCGTAAGGACTGCAGGTTAACATGGAGCCTGCTCCAAGCCTTGTCTTGGCAACACCAGAGGAGAGGCCCGCATTCAGGTTGCACAGGCCTGGTACTACAGAGCTCTTTCTGCTCTTTGTGCCCAGAAGTGGAGAGGGCCCTTCTAGGTGACCAAGCCCCAAAGCTACAGCAGCCCCTGTGCCACTTAAGACTGCTTAGAAACTCTGAGCTCCATCTTAAACACTAGTTGCTCCCCTGCCACTGAAAGGCTGTCCCAGAATCAGGCTTTAGAAACTGCTTTTTTACTACAAATAGGGTCAGATGTCTTCTGTAAGATGACTCCCCCCCAACACTACCTTCAGGGGTCAACTGAAATGGAGAAGGCTTTGAACTTCTCAAAGAAGGTCAAGTCTAAGGTCATGAATACTGAGTAGCCAACATACCAGTGTGAACTGGCCAAGAAGTTTGTTGTCACTAGCCATCTCTCTCTCTCCCTGGCATACTTTAATCTCCACTTGAGTCTGCCCATCAGCAGCTGTAGAAAACACCTGTGGAAAAGGAACAGAAAGTTACTGGATAGCTAGTAAATTGCAACACATGAACGGATGCAGTTACAAGCTGACTAAACAATAAAGGAATAAAGAGAAGCTACTTGGAAGAGATAAAGAATCATTAAATGTTTGTCATTCCCCTGTTCCTCTTACAAACCACCAAGACAAGCAACAGCTTACTGGCATCTCGGCCTATATGCATTTGAGCACATGAAAACTGGCAATGCCATGCCAGCAGCAGGCTCCAGTGGCAGCCAGCCACATTACCAGAGCATTTCCTCCTGAAGCAGCAGGGCTCCTGCCCCAAGCCCACGCCCCAGAGAGAGCGAGTGTTATCAGTAAGACCACATGCTAGCAGACCCAGACAAAGCGAAGTGAAAGAAAGGATCACACCCAAGTCTATGAGGGCCTCACAACACAGGAAAAAAAATAACCCCTTCCGAGGTATGCCACCCAAGAAAGGTGGTCTCAAACCGGTGTGGTGCTCAGTTACGGAAGGTCTCCACACAATTCTTCTTCAGAATGATGTGTTGACAGTTACATCATGGCACACACACTGCAGTCATGACCAGGCCACAAACATCCTGGGGTATCCTGGCACACATTAACACAACTCACCTCCCGCCTTGGGCGCACTAATAATCAACAGAGATACACAGTGGCTGACATTAAATCTGATTTCTACACAGCTTCTCCTTGCCAGACGAGGAGGAGACAAGACTATCTACTGGGATGCTCTGGGGAGCCTTCACTGGGTGTTTGAGACCACCACCAAAGACCCACCCATCTGGGGTCAAAGTGTACCTGGCTCTTCTTAGTGGGTATGGTAGTATTCCTGTTGATGAGCTTTGTGAAGACACCTCCCAGTGTCTCAATCCCCAAGGAGAGGGGAGTTACATCCAGCAGCAGGACATCAGTAACGTCACCAGCTAACACGCCACCTTGAATAGCTGCACCAATAGCAACGGCTTCGTCAGGATTAACTGCTTTGCTAGGAGCACGGCCAAACAAATCCTGCACAGTCTGCTGCACCTGAATGGAGAGAAAGCACAGCTCGTATGCAGAGTGAACCATTACCACCCAGCGCTGCAGCCACAAGAACATGCCAGCCGCGGCTAAAGGTTGCTATCTTTATGCTCCTGCTGCCACGTAACCCTGTGGCACGATAGAAATATTAAGCTTCAGGCTTGTGACTGCTCCCTAATTTCCCATCTTCCACGTACCCTGTTAAATGCACTCATTTCAGTCTAGACAACCCCTTCTCTGGAGACTTTCTTGCCATCAAGTTTGCCAGCTGCAAGTCAACCTACATCAGTCCTTTCATGTAGCCCAGCTGCACTCTGAAGGGATCACTCCATGCTTATCAAGCAGGAGTCAAGGACTGCTCCCCGGGAACTGGTACAAGCCAACACTGGGCAGAACACAGCTGTCAAGGACGGGACAGCTGTGGAGGCAGAGCACAGGGAAGGTAAAAAAACTGCAGAGCAGAAGGACAGTTCATCTTGTTTGTGTGTGATAAAGGGGAAAGAAAAAAAAAGGAAATTATATGAAGGACAGTATTTTCAAACTCTTTATTTAATGGGCTGTTTCACCAGAGAAGTAGATTTGCCATGTCAGCAGACAGTCTGAGCTGCATTATTAGCTTTTCACTGCTCTGCCCTTTCAGAAGGATGTGCTCATGACTACAACAGATTTATTGCTGAAGTACCCAGATGGGAATGCAATAAGGTGTCTGCCCCAGAACACAGCTCAGTAGCCCACTCCTCCACCTTGGAAGAGAAGGGTGTGGGACTTGGTTCCCGCTGGCAGCTTCCCTCCTCCCAAGTACGCCCGTTAGGCACACAGCGGCACAGGTGAGCGCCATGTGCCTGGAAAACTGTGCTGTAAGCAAATGTCCAACTCCTCTGCACTTAAGCCAAGAGACATCTGCTGGGAGTGTTCATTACAGAGGAAGACACTTTATGTACGAGCATATAATTAAGTGCAAGTCTTTCCTCTGGAGGCTTATTTTACAGTACAAAAGAAACATTACTTCTAACCACCCACTGTACGTTTCCTGGAGCGCTGGCCGCATGAGCGCTCCAAAGAAGGCACGGTCCCTCCTAGCAGCGTGAAATGAACACGACGACGTACGTGAGAGAAGGCTCTGTGCTGTGCACAACATACAGGCACCGATCTTGGAGCCAGAGCTGTAACTACCGGCACTCAGGAAAGCATCATGTAAGCTCAAAGCCACAGATGCCGGGGGTTATAAATAGGGCATAAAAATAATAATAAAAAAATAAGATCAATATTGAAGCACTGTCTCCCACCCCCAAAGGATACATAATGCTTCAGGAAGGGCTTCCCCACTTCTAGAAGTGTTTTTCATCACTTTATACCTAGCTAACTACACCATTTTTCCTTTATCCAGCTGGAACAGCAGGGACTTTGGGAAGGTATAGCACAGTTACTCCACTTGAGCTCTGGTCAGAGCAGCAGCTTCTGTTTATCTTGTTGCTCTGGTTCCCGTGCCTGGGTGACCTTCTGCACACACTAATATCACCTCCAGCCACCAGGCTCATTTAACACTTAGGGAAGAAAAAAACCAAACATCACCAAACCCCAAATAAATCCCAAGCAGGACCACGTACACACCTATTATCCTACAAAGGACCTACAAATCCCAAATCTTAACAGCTAACCATAGTCCAAGCCTGACTGATCCCTATGGAATGAGATTTTGATGATCTCTGTAGAAAAGGACAAGCTGTACCCTCGAAGAGAGCAGTGTACATACATGCTCGGCTCTGACTTCAGGGGAGCTAAGCAGCAGTCTGCAATGCTATGAACAAGAACAGTAAATCACCAGCAGACAGCGCCTTATCTGCAAGATTGTGCATGTCAGCAGAGCACGCTTCTAAGTTACCTGCTGGTGCTTACCACCACAGAATACAAGGGCCAGGTATTAGGTAACGAGCGTTTGGAACAGCTAGTTAAATATGCTTGACAACACCCAGCCTCACACAGGTAGCCGAATACACGCAACCAGCGGGTAACAGAACTGTTCTGCTTGTGCAGTTTCTTCACAGCTAGCCGTAAGTGCTCTGCACAGAGGAAGAATCCATCGGAAGGAAAAGATTACTGACAGGTTACTGTCATTGAAGCATACCTCTATCACACGCTGAAGTCCATAACGAGAAAACACGCTGTGTGTCTGAACAACGCTGCTTATGTTTGGTCCACATCAGAAAGTCAAGTTGATTTTTCAACTCCTCATAACTCCCATTTGCTTTTGTAAAGTTCAGCTTGGCTACAGCCCCCAGATCCAAGCTGAGCTAATTAAACAGGATGAGAGAGTCCCTTGCCACTGTTCTCATGCGGCTACTTAACATCTCTGCTCTGCTCCTGGGGGCCTTCAGCTGCTGGAGCTTTGAAGTTGCCAGACTCCCAACTTTTCTGTTACAGATCACCCTTAACAGTAAGCACTGGCTAGCTGTGCCAGCTCTGCCCAGAAGAGAGACGTATCTCATACCTTTGGCATTCTGGTCATGCCACCGACGAGGATGACTTCACCAATGTCACTCTTGCTGACTTCAGCATCCTGCATGGCTTTCTGGCACGGCGCTACCGTCCTTTTGATCAGATCAGCTACAATGCCCTCAAACTGCGAGCGACTCAGCTTCATGTTCAAGTGCTTTGGTCCAGAGGCATCCATAGTAAGGTATGGCAAGTTAATATCAGTCTGCAGCACAGAAACAGACACGGAGTGAAAAACAGGAATGGAAAATAAGGCAGCTACATGCAGGTTTTAGATCAAGTTACAGGTTCTGCTCTGCCTGCACTGAAACATCTACGTGCCTGTTCACCCTGCAGCCCAGTCTCTACGTGGCAGCAGGCATACTTTTATGTTTGACTTTTCGGACAAGAGATGGGAAAATTATTTTGTTACACACCTCACGGTTACAACTGTTAAGTTCCAATTTTAATATTGTGTTATTTTGAGGTCTTTTATTGTTAAGAAAAACAATTTAATTTCTATCATAGCCAGGAGGTAAGAGCTGAAACGTTAGAAGTGACAACCTTAATCCTCTTCCTTTAGTACAGCACAGAAGCAAGCCCATCTTCAGAGTTCCGAAACATTTTGCCAATTTCACAGAAGGTAAGCTACTTGAAGAAAATAACTCATGACTGTTTTCTAAATGCAAATGATTCATGTTCAACAGCCAGTCCGTTGCCGTTTAACACAAAGTCCATCAGTGCCAGGGACCATAATCCCCACTTTTCATGGCTATTTGTGATTGATCTTACAAATTCACATGCTGGATTTTTAAAGCAGATCTTATACTGAAACCATCTTGTTCAAGTGCTGAGTCATGCTGACATCAAAAGATACTACAAATCAAAGCAGTTAAAAACATTAATGCTTTAAGCTCTAGAGATTAAGTTTACACAACAAGAACTAAACCCACATTACACTGACTAGAGGTGTGCATTCACTTTATACATAGCATGGTCAAAAACAGTAGGGGAAAATAGGGGCAAAAGCAAGTTGTTTTCCCTTCACTGCTAAAGAGTTAAGGAATTCAGTTTTTCCTGGTATGAACAGACTGTATTTGCCAACTCTTGAGCTAGTAAAACAGAGCCTGCTATGTCTCTGGCAGAACTATGCATCCATTGTGACTGGCCTAAACTCCTTGCTATGAGCTCCCCACTGGCCAACAAAAAGACCACCATCAAAAAAAAAGTTTATTCAGAACCTAGAAATTGGCAGAGACCCCATTTCAATTACTATATAATTGACCTTAATTTCACTTAGGCAAGACTATTACACCCCCAGCTTGCTGCTTCTCCAGCTCCTTATTCAGTAGTGAATAAAGGATATGGTTGAATGCATTAATACACAAAGCAGGTGGAAAAAATAAAAGGGGGTATATGTTGCCCATTGTCTAGACAACTCTTCTATAGACAAATAAATAAAGATTCTTTATAGGAATTATTTCTTGTTATTAGACAAATTAGCTGTTTCAGTGGAATGAGTAGCACCAAGGTTTTGGAACAGCTTGCCCAAAGCCGCAAGTGCTTCCAGTAACCCAGCAGTACTAGCTGCAGCTAAACTCCCTGATGCCCACCACATTTCTGAAATACATAATAAGCTGGGAACAAGGTCACATTCCCTGCAAGATGAGAAAACATGGTGCCAGAAGAAAGGCAAAACCCAGCACCTGCTTTCTCAGCTTCCGACAACTAATTGTGCTCCTGAACAGCCTACCCTGCTAAAGGACTTTCTGTTAAAGTGATGTCATTTGGTTACACAGAAGCTTGCTCTGCCACCACAAGAAAAAAGCACAGCAATTTCACAGAGCTTTGTAAACAAAAATAATGGAAAACCCAGTGTATCAAAATGTTTTACTGGACTGCTTTGAACCCAGCCACCTACCTGCACCGATGACGAAAGCTCACACTTTGCTTTCTCTGACGCTTCTCTCACCCTCTGAAGGGCCATGTTGTCTTTAGTCAGGTCAACACCCATCTAAGCGACAAACAATACGGGTTAACAGACTCTCAGCTTTTGCGCAGGAGTCATGGAGAGCCTTTCTTCATTGCAGTTCACCTTCCTATCGCTCTTGACTGTAAAGGTGTTTGTAGAAATACAGCCCGATACGTGCACTTCTGCTGATCTCTCTCACTCCTGGCAAAGCATTTAGCATTTCAAAAACATCTGCTAGCCCTCTCTGCTCTGGAAGTGATTATGCAGTGAGTTACAGATTAAAGCCTGGAAAAGCTGCTGCATCACAGAATATAAAGGCAAGACTGAAGTAGAGAAGGAGTTGGAATTACACTGCAGTTTCCTACAGCCAACCCTGTATTGCATGCATCTGTGCTGATACGTTCAATTGGGCCACAGATTTTTATTGTTAAAAGTAAGCAGACTATGTATAGTAGAGTCCTGCTACACTGGAGGAAAAAAGGCAGAAGTCCTGCTATTCTGTCTTCCAGGAGAGGAGTATTCCACCTCAAGAAAACACGTGTAAGAACTGGAAGCCAGACTAACAGGTGTCTTTAATACTCTTAAATTTCAACTGTGCCATAGATTACAAACCAAGTCCTAATAATTTAAGAAAATTCCCATCCTTCCGTAGAAGTTAAGTGAGGTTAAAAAACAGCAAAACACAAGATTGAATTCTGATGAGATACCTTACCTCTCTCTTGAACTCTTTAACAATATACTGTAGCAAAGCCTGATCAAAATCTTCTCCACCTAAGAAAGTGTCACCATTGGTGGACTTCACCTCAAAGACTCCCTTCTGGATTTCCAAAATGGAAATATCGAAAGTGCCACCACCCAAATCGTAGACTGCAATACTACAAGAACAGATGCAGAAACACATTACTGTCTAGTCAGTTGTGTGGCTCAAAAGTCATTCTCCTCAGGAGACGAGGTGTGCAGAATTCATGTGGCTGTCCAGAAAAGTTAAAAGCCTCTCTAAAGACAGCAGTAAACACATTGCACAGCGTACACACTCCTTGAGTACTCAGAGTCCACGTGGAAGTCTTCTTGAAAAGATGTGCTGCACGATGCTTAACCTTGCCTGTTATTTCAAAGAGGACAGTTCCTTCTTCAAATAAACACACACTCACATCCAATGACAAGGGCAGGGACACCAGAACCATTATGAAACACGTTTTTCAAAATGCGAGGCTTTTACAGGAATATAAGCTACATCAGATCTACAAAATCTGTAACAAACCCCCTGCATTTATATAACCACCCCGGCAGTGACAGAAGGCTGAATGCAGTCAGGGAAGAAGATGCAAGCTGTGGACACCGGGCACCAAACCTCAGTGCTACGCTTCAGCACCAATGGTGACAGCCTCTCACCCAGCTGTCCTTAGCCACACCTACCACTGCTACCAGTAGGTAAGATAATTAAATTGACACTCAGCTTTGATAATTTAGTTGCAGCTGCAAGTTATGAACTCACTTTCTTTAACAAGTACGGCTGGCATAGAACAGAGGTGACATTACATAGCACTGACTCAAGGCTGGGAGTCTACTTTGGCAGAATTCCAGCCAGTGATTTTAAAAAACCAGAAAGCAGAAGATGCATTTACAAAGCAAATTACAGCCTGCTTATTTAAGAGAGAGTAGCTGTTATGAACAGGCACTTACACTTTGTCTTCAGACTTGTCCAGACCATAGGCAAGTGCAGCTGCTGTTGGTTCATTAATCACCCTCAAAACATTCAAGCCAGCTATCTGCCCAGCATCTTTTGTAGCCTGAGGGGGCAAAAGAGGAAGAGTGCTGACTACTGAGAGAAACTAAACGCAATTTATAAGCCCGAAAATCTTACAGCTTGGTGAATACCTGTCTCTGAGAATCATTGAAGTAAGCAGGGACTGTGATCACAGCATTCTTTGCTGAATGTCCCAGGTAATTTTCTGGAGGAAAAAGGAGACAAAACACAAAGTTATCCTTATGAGATAAGAATACCACCAAGTTATTACTATGTAGTTTGAAACAATTTTCCTGAACTAAGAACAGAAGACAGGCTTGCTGGTCAAGAACCTGCTGCTTTCTGGGAAGATGCAGGGGGAGCTGTGCAGAAATCAAGTCCTTCCACATAACATGGAACAGTTTGTAGACTTCTGACAGAACAGCAAAGCACCTCCACAATTCAATCAGTAACTGATGCCACTAGTGAGTGAGAACTCATCTGAGAGCTTAACTTGTCTTTTTAGTGTGCGAGACGGAACTTGTTTTCCATTTCTTCAGAGTGTTCAACATGTGATGCGCTTAACTCATTTTTGTCTGTTTACAGAGTCTGCTGTAGGAAACATTTATATGGTACAAATAACGTAGGTACACCACCTCTACAAGCATTTGAGACAGCAAGTCAGGAAAAATGTGTATTACACCCTAATTTAAGGTCACAAACTTCTCTCAACAAAAAGGGAAGTATGTAAACAAATACAGATTCAGACCTGCTAAAAAATAAGAATGTGCAGTGAGAATGCACAGACAGGATTTACGCCTATGCATTAGCCCTGCACAGACCTTACACACCGCATTATTCTGTGTTGCTTGCAAAGCCACATCATTCCATAGCTGAATTCATGTAGCGTCCAGGGCAAAACCCAATAGACCTACAGGAAGTAGACCCTTGCTTAAGGCAGAGGAACACCACCCTCAGAGTAAGTCAAATTCATCACATCTAGATGCTCACATACCACATACTCATATTTTACTCTTGGATGGAGCTTTAGCAAGTGTCCAGGATCTAACACTGAAGAAAAATCATCTTCAGATGAAGCTTCAGTAACAACCTTTAGTCCTGCCCTCCGAACACTTATCACTGGATGCACAACGCTTACCAAACAAGGCTGTGGAAGGCAGCTACTGACTATTATCTGTGTATTATACTCAGTTTTCCCAGAAACCACACTAGGAATTGAAAAGGAGAAAAAAAACTTCTCCAGGCCAACAGACATTTTCCATTAGTGAAGATTTAAAGTCGCCACTGGCTAAGAAGCTATTCATTCAGCCCAAAAATCGGGTCCCTTGAACACTCCCTTTCTTGCTACCTATCTAGCAGCCCAATAAGAACAGAGCCGCTCAAAACCCTGGCTGCCACAGCCCGTGCTCAGCTGCAGCATGGGAGGCACAAGGACTGCAGCTTACAAGGAAAAGGAGCTCCCCCTTCTGAGTGAGTGTGCATTCAATGCAATTAAAATTGAGTATCAACTCAATCAGTATTCAATTTGGTAAGAGTATGTTTTAAATAAAGCACTGATAGCTTGCCAAAGCTCAGAGACTGAGGTAGGCACTGATCTTCCCTGAGGCTTTGTAGCAGCCCATTGCTGCAACCTTCCACGATCTGCCCCACACAAGGGCCTGCTATACAAGGATTCCCGTAGCAAAAAAAGTACCTTTATGGCTGCTGCCCTTCCATTTACCGTGGCCCAGCACCACGGTCGTGCTTGTGCACACAGATGGCAAAGACCAAACTGTACCAACCTGCAGTTTCCTTCATCTTCATTAGTACAAAGGCACCGATCTGGCTTGGAGAATAGAGTTTCCCATGAGCCTCTACCCAGGCGTCACCGTTGGAGGCACGGACAATTTTAAATGGAACGTTCTTACTAAAAAACAGAAGAATTCCACGCTTAATTTCTGTATCAGCATACAGCACAAACCCCCTACGATTAGTACCAGCAGATGAACATGTACAAGTTCCAGACAAAGAATACTGAACTTGCCAACAGCAGCCTCAGATCCAGGGAGTCCCAGGAGTACCAATATCCTACTACTGTTTTTAATCAGCTACATCATTTAATCACGAGCCTTAGGTACGATCATACAGCTTTGATTGTAAACGCCCTCAAGAATGAGAAAAGTCTTCACTGGTAGATGCTGACCGTTCTGCACAGCATCAGCAAGGCTTTTTTCTCCTTCTCTGAAAACCTTAAGAAGATCATCAACTAACGTAGCAAAATACAGCTTGGCCCTCAGAATATAAGCAAGGAAACTTTGAGACATGAGGGCGTAACTACTTCACCCAAAAAAGGTTTATATTTTAACACATAACACGTCATGTTACACAGCATTGTATTTTATGCCTTCCTGCTGGTAGCGGAATTGCTCTCCACCCTCACTTACATATCCTTCTTCACTTCAGAGTCATCGAAGCGCCGCCCGATGAGACGCTTGGTGGCGTAGAAGGTGTTGTGTGGGTTCGTTACCGCCTGCCGCTTTGCTGGCATTCCAACCAAGCGTTCGCCATCAGCCGTGAACGCAACAACTGAAGGCGTTGTCCTGGCACCTTCTGAGTTTTCCAGCACCTATGTAAAAAATTTAACAGGGCGCAATCAAAAAACATTGCCTCTGAGAATACTAATTGGGACATTCAACTTCTAATAATGTTACTGCAAGCTGGTATTCATTTTTTTACTTACTTTCGCTTGCTTTCCTTCCATAACTGCCACGCAGGAGTTTGTTGTACCCAAATCAATTCCAATAACGGCACCTTTAATTGCTTCTGAGCTGTAAAGCATATTATGGGAAAAATAAAATTACTACTAAAGGAAAATAACTAGATAGCAAAAAAAGCTTTCTACCCTGAAGACGGGAAAAAGTCACTGGGCGTTGAATCAAATACACATTGTATTCTGACCTAAGGTGTTCTCTGACTCTTACACAGGAATTTAGCCTTGTACCTCTGTTTTCAGTCAGATCACTTTTAGTAAATCCTCACTTGTTTAAATAAACATAAAATATTATTCTTCCCCAGAATAATCTTTACTACATATGTTCTCAACATCCCTTAAGATTTTGACATAAACCAAAGTCGTAACTAATTCTGTCCCTGCACAGGCAGGAACTTGTTTTGGGTTACTTCTGATGTTCAAACTTGTTTGAAAACATCCACCTGGAGTCAAAATGCTCATAATAAATTGTATTGGTTTATTTATCATTGCTTAGCATGAAGAGAAGAACACACAAAGATAACAAATTACTCAACCCATGCAGGGTTCTCTGAGCCAGAGCCAAAGATAACTGATCTTTTTGATCCTGAGGAGCAACAAATTAATTTAATTCTGAAAAATGGGAGTGGTTCTTACACAAGACAAATCTGAACCTCTTCCTCCTTTCTAGGAAGAGTGTATTACCCCTTCCAAGGCTAGAGAGAACTCCTGAATCATAGTTTTGCCTTATAAACAAAGCCATGTTCTGGGATGGAGAAAGCATACTGAAGGCAGAGCAGGACCATGTTTATCACCAGGATACCACCTTCTCGCTCCCCAGGACGCTAAGTCGCGCTAACTCCAGTTCAAATAACATAAAGCAGCAATCCTGGAGATGTGCAACTCCTCGGTTTCTCGGTACTAACCAGAACTGGGCAGTTTTCCTAACACAAACAGATTTCCCATTCTATGTCCTGAATCAGCATCAGCCACAAAACATCTGACTAAGTTACACAACTAACTGCTACTCTTTTCCCATTATCTTGCAACACGAAAAACAAAGGATTAAAATGCATGTGCTGTTTGAAATAAACTTTATGTGTAGTGAAATGGAGCCAGGCATCACTCTTGTTTCATGCTGGTGTTAAACAATTTGTTCCATCAATGTTTGGGGTACATTTTTGTTTGGTTGGTTTTTTGTTTTGTTTTCTTTTAAAATCAAACAAATCTCAACAATCCACATTTTGTGGATGCTGCTGGTGGTGGGAAAAGGGGAGAGAACAGTTTTTAAGTTCCCCTGAAAAAAGACAGGAGATAAAGAAACAGCTTTGGAAAGTTATATGCATAGGTTGTAGTTTTATGATGCTGGTTTTGCCCTGTTACTCCATCTCTAACTCCAATAATGAGTTCTGGTATCAGGGTACATCTAAATATCAAACAGCCAAACATGAAACAACAAGGTAATACTTACGCATATTTTCTGCTGGATGCTGCTCTGAGAACGTTTTGACTGAGGCCATTCCAGAATGTCTACAAAACAAAGACATTCCAATGAAAACTTAGTTTTAAACATGAAGTGATCTTCAAGCCAAGACTTTCAAAGGCAGATAACTTCTAAAGCGACACAGTCCTACTACAACGTTTCATTTATTAAAAACTTAAGTGCAAGCTAAGGAAGAATTTGAGAAAGATTCAGATTGCCATAAAAAAAAAATCCAATTACTATACTTAATCATCTGGCATAACCCCGATTTGTGTTACCAGAACAGAGCTATCTCCCTGATACAGAGCAGCCTACGAACATGCTGCCAGGCAAAAGACACTTCAGTAAATTAACTCTGACCCTTCAGCTTTCGGTGAGCGGCAGCAGATAAACATTAACCCCGCTTCTCGCAGCTTTCCGCGGGGTCAGCAGCACCCGCCCTGCCGCATCCCTGGCGGAACCCGCAGGCAGGATTTTGCAGCAGCTCTTTTTAAGGTTTTTTTTTGCAGCGGCCGTGCCTTTGCCCGCGCAGATCGGCATCCCGGAGAGCTCTGGCAGCGCCAGCCTTTTACCGGTTTCAAGACCGAGCTGTGAACAAGCCCTCCCCGAGGAACCGGGCACTCGGGCTGCGAGCTGCCCTGGGAACGGGCCCGGGCTCACGGAACGCCGCGCCCCCCCCCGGCCCCCCGCCCGCCTGACGCTTCTCTCAGCAAAACCCCCTCGGTCCCAGCCCAAGAGGCGGCGGCCCGGGCCCGTCCCCACCGAGGCCGCCGCTCGCCGGCTGGCAGCGCCCCCCCCCCGCCCCGTAGCCCCCTCCTCGCCCCGGTCGTCCCCCCGCCCGCGGACCTGGGCCAGCCCGGGGGGCGCCGGGGCGGGGACGGCGCGCGGCAGGAGGCGCGCGGCGGCGCGGCTGGCGCGGAGCATGGCGGGGCGGCGGCGGAGCGGGGCGGCGGGAACGGCGGGCGTGCGGGGCCGCGGCTCTTCTGGAAACCTCCACCCACGTGGGCCGCGGGGGGGGGGGGAGCGCAACGCAGGACCCCCGCCGCGGGCTGTCCCGGTGACCGCCTGATCCTCCCCCTCGCTCTCGGCGCGCCGCTCGGATACCGGCGCCGGGGCACGGCTACGCGCTGCCTTCCTGAGGCTGCGGGAGAGGGCGCAACCCCGGCCGGTGCGGGCTGGGGCGAGACACGGGCGCCGAAGCGGCCCGCTGCACGCCGGCACGGCCGCGGACAGCCCGGGTCCTGCGGGCCCCCGCGCACTCAAGGTCGGACAGGATAAAGCGCAGGGCGATTGCAGCGGCCTTGCGTCAGGGTGCGCGGCGCGCACGCGCAGGTCGCCCCAGAACACCGCATGCGCAGGGGCGCGGGCGGGGCCGCGCCGCGACGCGCGCGCATGCGCAGTGGTGCGGGGCCGCCGTGCGAGCGGCTGGGGCGGGGCCTTGGCCGAAACCGGCCCCGGGGCCGCGGGGCCCGGCCCGAAGCCTTGCCCGGCGGGCGGGGGCGAGCCCGGGCCCGCCCGCACAGGGCCCCAGCTGCCAGGGCCGCCGGAGGCACGGCCAGCGCCCGCGCGTACCGAGCCCCTCCGGCGGCAGCGCGGCCCGGCCGGGCTTGGTTTATGCCCTCTTCCCAAAGGCGCGGCCAGCTGAGCACCCCCGACAGCGGAGAGCGGGAGCCCGACCTCGGTGCTTCTTCTGCTTCGCCGGGGCTGCGCGCAGGAGCTGGCCGCGCCCGGCAGCCGCCCTCCCGAGGGGGCCAGGGCTGCCTTTCCCCGCCGGCGCTGCGGGCTTGGGCTCCGCCGGGGGGTTACGGGTGGGGAGAGGCAGGGCAGGCCCTGGCTCCCTCCGCTTCGCGCCCCCCGAGCCGGCTGGGGAGCCGCGGCTGGGGCGCAGCGCAGACCAGGCGAGGTGACCGAGCCGGCAGCAGTACGCGCTCTTGGCATGGGCTCAGGCGGATCGTTCCTGCGTGGCTCACAAAAGCCCGAGGCCCCTCTGCTCCTGTAAACGCGGAGCCCTGGGCGGGCCGCCCCCAGCCCAGCCGGGCGCGGGGTGCGGGTGTCAGCCTCTCCCGTCGCCAGGAAGGGGCAGCAGCCAGCCGCGGTAGCGCTGCTTTCGGGCTGCTCCTGTGAGTCAGGAGCCTGGGAGAGTGACAGCTTAATTCACATCGCTGACAACTCCCAAGTGTTGGCAAGGCTGCAATTAAAACGCTGAGGCACTCAGAAGCGGCTCTGCGGGAGCTCTGTCTGCCCCGCTCCCCTCCCGTCTCCCCGGGGAGAAGGGCAGGCTGTTCCGTCCTGCTGCAAGCGAGCCCTTCACCCTGGGCCGCCGCCGGAGCCCCTCCGACAGCTACTGCCAGCTCAACAGGCAGACCTGTTCCAGCAGTCTCTGCTAAAAAACAGAGAAAGAAGAAATCCTCTGCTCTGGAGGTCTCAAAATCCCCCTTCCAGCTGCTTGTGAGGAGACAGATGTGACCTGCGGCGGCCTTGGGTGCAGCACCGTGGGTTCCGGCTGGCTTTGGGTGTCAGTGCCGGAGTGTCCACCTGCCAGGCACAGCAAACTCCAGGCAGCGAGGGCCCTCAGGCCCCCCTGGTGAAAGACCAGCAGGCAAGCTCAGTCTCCACTCCTGAAACACAAGATGCTTGCCTCCTGCTTGCTAAGAGCAACAGCTTTGGGCTACAAATTGCCCATAGTTGTTGCCCTCAGCTGCACCGCTTGCAGTGGCCTTTGCACCTTCTGCTCCCCCCCTCCTCTCACACACACTGATCCCTCAGAGGGCGTCTGCCTCATGTTCCCCTCTGCTCCCTAAATCGTGCTGGCAAAACACATGGCCATACCCCTTGGTGCTCAGGCAGCGGGCTGACATACCGAGCACCCCCTGCGAGAGATCCAGACCTTCCAGCTTGCTGGCTTCGAGTGACCCAGAGGACGCTCTGCATCAGGCAGGATTGGCCCCCGAGCCTGCGCTTCCCTGCCCTTGAGCCTTCCTAGGGAAAGGGGAAAAACTGCGAGGGGCTGGCAGGGAGGGGACTGCATGGCAGGGCGATATGGTTCCTCTCGGACAGTCTGCAGCGAGGACCAGGCACCAGCTGCCCGCAACACAGCGACACAGAAGTGGTGCGAAGGAGCTGCCCTGTGGGGACCCAATTAATTTCCTTCCTGTTAACTGTTGCCAGACGCGAGGCTGCCTTGAAGCACTGCAGAGGCTGGTCTCGCAGCAGGGCCGCCCTTTGGCAGCTGCAAACGCAGGGCTCCACGTGGATGTCCTGTCCCCGCTCCCGCAGAGATCAGCAGTGGAGCATTTGCCCGACTCCCGTGGGAGCAGAGCGGGGCTGTAACTCCTTTCCTACAAAGCCTGGAGCCACTTGACTGTTTGTCAGCTCCGTAGGCATCTGTCTCAGAAGGATGTCACTGTAAATGACAAAAATGCAAGGAGGTTACACGGAGTTTTCAGTGGGAGAAGCACGTCAGAGGCATCTGCCAGTGCCGGGGCTGCCGGCAGCGTGACAAGGCCTGCGGGGAGCTCTGCATTAGCTTCTCCACCTTCCTTATTTCCCACCGGCAGGGATTTGAGGGCAGCTCCTGCTCTCTGGCCCCTAGGTGCATTGGCATTACCCTGAGCGATGACGGCCCGGCTTTAGGTGACCCGGCGTGAAAAGGCTCATTGAGGAAGCTGCCAAAACAGCCGCACTTCAGTCGCCTTCCCGCTCACTGAAATGAAGTCTAATAGAAGAAGCAGTGATGGATCAAACACAACGTGGCATCAGTCTGCACCCTGAGTCAGGGTGCATCACAAGCGAAGTCCCACCACGCTCGGTGCGCAGGAGGAGAAAGTCACGTTTGAATTCAGGGTTATCCCCAAATGCTTAGTGAGGGGCTGCCTGGGGGGAAGGCGGGCTGCAGCGTACAGGAACCCCAAGAAGGGGGCAGCAGGGCAAAAGCAAACCCTCCCAGCTGCAGGGGTGGAAGGGATGCAGGCATTTCTCTTTGGCTTGGGTATTTAACGGTTCGTATGCACCAGTGTTGTAATGAACTGCCAGCCAGATGCTTGGCTAGGTAATCATCTCGGGGGGATTGCAGCAGGGACATGAGGGCTTGGGGTGGGCATTCAGCACAGAGCTGGTCAACCCCGCAGCATCCTTCCAGGCTTCCCTGGTTCCACCCCCATGATTCCAGTGGGGCTGGCAACAAGCATCAGCCTGTAGAGCATCAGAAAATAAATCAGAAAGCAACACAGAAGCAACAAACCAGCAACAAGACAGTTGTGAAGGCTGCCTGTGAGTCTGCCAGCAGCTCACCAGACCTTCTTCCTACAGTGCATGTGGCACAGACCTGTCACTCAGCCGAGGATGCAGGCGACCGGAGGGAGCAGCGAACCGCACCTCGCCCCTACGTGATTGCAGATGCCGTAATAAGGATCTGAGGTGCCTCCAGGAACCATAATAATGAGGGCAATTAGTGTGTTACAAATGAAAAGTTCCAAATGCTGTACTCTGCAGATTTTTTTTTTACTCTGATCTGAAGCGGCTGAGGTACAAAGAGAGGGTGGTTTTGGGAAGGATGCTGCGCCTCTGAAGGCTGGTCTCAGCCCTGTTGAGAGGACAGGCTGGCTTGAAGGTCACCCATAGCCAAGCCGTGCCACAGTGGGAAGACTGACGGGGCTCAGCCCGCCGACCTCGACCTCGCAGGCAGGGGAAGCCCCGGGGACCCCTCCGTTAAGGGTTCACCTTGTACGTGCATCGGCACAAGCCTCCCCTCTGCCCTTTGCTGAGCAGGGTTGGATTCATCCTCTCCCCCTGGCTCACGGTGGGGTTTTCCAGCACACGCCAGTCCTCTGCTCTGGCCTGGTGTCTCAGGATAGGCTCATCCGCTCTCCCACGTACCCTCCAGCATCCCAGTGCGAGACCCAGACGTGTTTCCCCATTTCCGCTTCCCTAATTTCTCCCTCATTAAATGGCTTTGGAAGGATCGCTCCCCTGCGACACGCATGCCTCTGCTGGCATGAATCTCTCCCTCGCTGCTAGCCTGCTGTCCTCCCCAGCCTCTCCGCTCTTTTTGCCCTCTCTGGTATTTGCAGAGTCACCAAATTTGCAGCCATGGGAACTCGGAGTGCTCTGTACTCCCTCCTCCAGGCCATCGTGAGGGTGTGTTACTGCACTATTCCCTCTGAGCCGGTTCCTCGCAGCGCCCATTGCCCTCTGTCCTTTTACCCATGCTAATTTAACCTGCTCTCTGGATTTGTACCCACCAGCTGAGAACCATCGCTTCCCATTCCCAATGCAGCTCAGAGCGTGCAAAACTCCCCAGCCAGTGCGTAAGTCCTGAGGCAGCATCTTTGTCTTTTGAGAAAGAATACAGCTTTTTATTCTGAAAACAATATAAATCACTGCATTGATACATACTTGCTATTTCCTTTGTTACTTCCCAAATACACGTCCTTTCCTTCGTAAGCTACAATGCTGTGAACCTTGTGCAGCTCCTCTGTGCGAACGTGCTGTGCTTTGTGCTGACTGTGAATACGGAGCCCGGAGAGAAAGACGCTTCCCTGCCTGGCAGGGCCCGTGCCAGCAAGCTCCTGTTGGATCAGCTGCTGCCAACACACCCAGCCCAGGTAGAGCCTGCAATTTATTTAATACGCATGGTTACGGCAATTTCATTTTGAAATCAGCCTCATGAGACAGGGGTGAAACAAAAGGGTAACATTTGGAGGAGAAAAATTCCTGATTTGTGCTTAGAAGAAGCAAGCTTCTCTGCTGCCTTGGCAATAAGACAATGAGGGAAGAAAACATAAAATCATTCACATTCCTGACTCCCTCCTTTCCAGTAGCACCAGCATATATTTTGAAGAGCTTCAGTGCAGGTTTTTACTGCAGAAAATAAACAGTGAATTGTGTCCCCCGCAAGCAGCAGCAGGAGGAGAACACATCCAGACCGCCTCCAGCCTCAGCTCCGCACCTCCTGCTGAGCCTTCCCGCTCAGCCAAGCCTTGTCACCATGCCAGGGTACGGACACGTTTGGCACAAGCCAACCCCTTCGTTGCTGAAGGAGGACACCTCCAAGACCCCCATGTCTTGATCTCTGGGAGCTCCTGCTTACCTGGGGGCAGGGGGTGCTTGGCTGGCAGGCTGTGGGGACCTGGGTTGCCGGAGAGCTCTCTGCCCCTTCGCCTTTCGCCAGGCTGGCTTTCCCCAGCTTGCTTCCCCAAGCCAATTCCTTGCACAGACAGCTGCAGCACAGGTTGGGCACAAGCAGCCAGGCCAGGCACGAAGGCGGCTTAAATTGATTTCAGTAGCACTGCAGCCAATTACGAACCCAAAGTCTTCGCACATGTTTTTCTCCTGCAGGAGAAGCCAAAACCCCTGGGTGTAATTAGCGACACGCTGCACGGCTGAGGGGCCAGCTCAGACAACCGTGCTCTAAGCTGCTGCTCGCAGGTCACATCCCTTCCTTCAAAAGGAGGCGGCTCTGGCGAGGATGCAGGGAAGGTGCTGCTTGGCCAGGTCAGACCTACCCACACGTGGCTGCCCTGCTGCGTAGCAGGAGGTGCAGAGGGAGCCCGATGCCCCCGTTGCACCCCCATGTCCTGCCTGTGAGCCACTGGCCAGACGCAGGAGCAGCCTGAGGTTGGTGGGGCAAGCAGGCATCGTGCCTTGGCCCCCAGCAGTGATGTCCCTGCGCTGCCGTCCCCACGGGGGTCCCAGCCCTGCTGCAGCAACCGCCCCACGGGCACACGTCCAGGAGCCTGGGGACAGCACAGACGCTCCTGTCCAGTCTGTGGGAGCCCTGCCCAAGCCGAGGCAGCGAAGGAGGGGCTGTCCGTGCCCTCCGGTGCCCTATGCACACAGGGGAAGCCCTGGGCTGGGATTTCTCCTGCTCTCAGCAGTAACCAGAGAGCTCCAGGGCCCTCTGACAGCCCCCCAACAGCACTACCTATCAAACTGCACCAGCACCTGCTCTCTGGGCATTTTTTTTAAGCAAATGAGGAAACAAGACACACAAATCACGATTCACTCAAACTTATGTGGTAGATCAGGGGTAAATTCTGCCCTGGGGCGTTTTCTCCTTGGATCATATCACTCGTTTTTCAGTCCATCAGCCCTGTCTGTTTTCAAGCCTCTCAAATGCTCTCCTGGCCCCAAACGAGGGAAACCAGCTGTGCCCTGGGCTCACACGCGTTCTGCTTCAGTCCTTTCTGGGGGACGTGAGCTCCACACCTCACCGCATGCCACATTTGGGTCTCTTCGAGACCAAAACTCTTCACTCCTTGGAGTCGGGAACCTGCATCCTTGGGTGAGAAAGATCAGAAAAGGACAGGGTGGGGAAAAATACGAGCAATGAGCTCAACACCAGGCGTGTTATTTCCATGGAGGCATCTCAGATGCTTCCTGTCCCTGTGGTTTTTGGAGGGAGGGCATCATTTAGCACATTGATTCAAATGACCTCCACCATTAATCTTTGCAAGACTTTTTTTTTTTCCTCCCTCCAAGAGCACAGGCAATTTTAGCCACAGCATCATTCTGGGGGGGAGGGAGAGGGAGGTGGACAGCTTTGAAGATACCCGACTCAAAGACCTAGTTATTCTCCCTGTTTTTCCCTCACCAACTTCAGCAGCAAGAACACATAAATTGTGTGTCATAGCTGCCTTTTCATCTGTCCCGGGAGTTATAGACTGCACACATAAGACAATTCATGTTCCTCTGCGTAATGAGGTGAGTTTTATAAATCATAAATCTTCACTTAATATGCAGGTGGTGTTTGCTGCCAGGTTTAGGAAAACTGATGCAGTTGCCAAGTTCATGAATGTCATAAATCATTCATGCTAAGGTAGTCTGCAATTGCTCAGTCCTTTGAGACAGACCAATTTCAAGGTGGTTGTTTAACACACAAACACGATCTTCATTGATTGTTTATACAAATATATATTTTCATTAAGTTTTTCCCTCTCCATTTTTTTTTCTTCTTTAGGTGCCAAGAGCGATGCCCTGAAGAGTCCCTGCTAGTGGCTTCTTTCCAGTTTCAAAATTCCATCAGAAATCCATTACCGAATGCATAAAAATCCATGGATTTGTAATAGAAAGAGCCTCTAAAGCTCAGAAAACACAGCCTGGATGTCTCAATAAATCCCAGTGCATGTGATTAAAAAAAAACCAGAGCGAGAGAGCGTGCCTCAAGTCTTCACAGGGTCGTTGTGGACATACAGCATTTTCTGCAAAATTGCCATTAATTAAAGGTGCGCTGATCCCAGCAGGGTTTTCATCTCTGCTCAGATGGTAGCTGCTGTGTGTGCCAGAGCAGGTAATGCACCCCGCCGTGGGGAATACCCCGTGTGCTTCTGGATTTAGCTTAGCCTGCACACACCAGAGCTTGCTGGGTGCTCTGCAGCCCCCTGGGATGTGCAAGATGCGGTGGGAAGTCTCATGGGAAAACAGCTTTGCCATGAGATCTGCAGTTTTTAGTGGGATGGAAAATTAGAGCGGTGTAAATCCTGCAAGTACCTGGGAAGAGACCCCCCTGAGTGCCAGTCCCAAGGGGCTGAGCATGGACAAACTGCTCAGAGCTGCGGGGAGGTTCGGTTCACCCAGCTCAACCCTGACGGGAGATGCTCCTCCTGGCCTCACGTCTCCCAGCCCCAAATGTCCCCAGGAGCTCTCAGCTCATGGTCTTTCTGCCTCATCTTCTTCTCCCACCGCCTCCTGGGCTTTGCATTGTGCTTTCTGGTTTCTTATGACTGCATTATTTCTAGGCTGGTCTTACTGGGTGAAAGCTCTGCCCCATCTTGAAGTGTTTAGGGTCATCTAGGGAGGGCTGTCACCTCCCCTGCAGAAGCAGGACCTTGGATTATCAAAGCCTTTCACTTCCCACCTGATTTACATCTTGGGGAGATCCAAAAGAATAAGGCACAGTACTACTGGACAGAGTAGTAAATCAAAAAATGTTTAGGCTCAGAGTCACCCGGCACTTGAGAGGGTCTGATATTGAACACCACATTAATTTTGAGTGGATCTAAGAAAACTGCGTAGGTGGAAAAAGGCAGAAAATTTTGACTGCTGTTCCTATCTTCCATCATCCTTTGCTGGCGTAATTAACTCATCACAAATAATTCAGGCACCGAGTTCTCTCTCTTTTTCCCCGTGATCAGCCAGTAAGTGCTGAAGTTTCTCAAGTTTATTCCTTGTTCCAAACCGCTCACCGAATAATTTTTGCTAATAACTCCCCAGCTGCAGATAGTTCCTCAGCATCTCGTTGTAAGCGTGTGCCAGCCAGAATTTGAGAACTGAGCCGGACTGGTTAGTTTTGGTCGGATGTGGAGGTTTCCTCCCTTGATTTAGTAAGCATGAAACCTAGAAAAGGCTTTTAGGGAAAAGATGACTTAAAATTTGACTTGCCACAAATCTGGCATTGGATTTGGCTCCCAGCCTGCCGTGAGATTTCTGTAATTTCAGTGTTATTCTTCATGATCCTCCACCGATCTCGCAGTTCTCAGTGCAGGATCAGATTGGTAAAAACGTCCTGTTTTTATTAACGCTCCTGTCTGCAAAGCAATTCGCTGGGATATTAACGAAAACTCAGCCCCGGGCACGGGTGCTGCCAAAGGGAGCACACCCCTCCACTTCAGCAGCTCCAAGGTTTCCACCTCCTCGCTGCAAGGTGCCCTTCAGAGAAGCATCCTTCTAACGAGAACGGCAGCTGACCCTTCCCACTAATTTGGAGCTGAGAGAAAACCTAGGTGAATCTCAAGAGCTATGGGACCTTCACGTCTGTAACTCCCTCCTCCAGGAATATTTATGTTCTTGAGACCAATTAAGCTGGGGTTGAGCCATACCTTGCACTCCTCAAGGTGCTTTCTACCAGCGAGCCCGTGCTGGCTTTGTGCTCTGTGCGTGAGCGAGCTCAGTGACGGGGTAGTGCCGTTGTGCTCGTAACCAGAGAAATTCAAGCCTGGTGACCATATCCTAAAAAAGAAAATAAAATGTTGATTGCTTCCTGCGAGCTCTGAGTTCATGGGCAAGAACCATTGCAACCCTGTCCCGTGAAGGGCAACGTCTCCTGGGAGCGGTAATCAGGGATTTGGCATGTCAGAGAGCAAACGCTGAGAGCCCACCAGGAATTCTTAGTGGCAAAACCTTGCAAGCAAAAATCATAGCTCACCAAAATCCAGCAATGGCAAAATGCAGAATTACCTGAGTTATTCCCACCCCGTTTGCGAAGGGAAGGAGCTTTGGGGATGGTTTCTCTAAGGATGTAGAGGGGGGATTCAAACCTCCTTTTAATTGTTCCTCCAGGTCATAAACTGCAGAGACGTGGAAGACGTTTCTGTGCAAAATGCCGCTGCTGGCTACGTCTCCTCGCTTGGGCCGAGCCCCCAGGGACAGGACGGGGGAACAAGGGCAACAAAATAGTGCAGCTAGAATTATAGAAGTGAGGAAAGAGTGGAAAGAGGAGAAGAAACAAAGTCAAATGACAATAGAGAACTGTAGGGCTGTAGCAGCAGTCCTGCTCCCTTGGGTCCCTGCTGCCGAGGCAGGATCCGGGCAGGCACGGCAAACCGGCTGGGGCTGCTGCGCTGATGCCGCGTGTGAGACCCGTGATACGATCAATAGGAAACTGTATTTTTCCTTAACATTTTGGGTTAAATAGTGCAAACTTTTCCATAGCCTGGGGAGTCGCGCACGCTCAGTCGGGCAAATGGGGCTTCTCTGTGTGCTGGCTGAGCCGGGCGACCCCGAGGAGCACGGCTGCAGCCCAGGGCCGGGGTGCCGGGTCCCAGGGACAGGGCCATCTGCGGTGGGGAGCCAGTAGCCAACACGCAGTGGCGCTTTCTCTCTCCCTTCTCATTGCTTTTGTGCGCGTCCTACTTCTTCTTCAAAGCTCCTGACCACCCCAGCTAGCTTTTTTTTCCTCTCCTTTCTCCAAAAAGTGTGACATTATCACCATCTGTAAAACTGCCAAACAAGCGACTCGCTTTTGCATTTCCCTGCAGGGCTGCTCTTCAATTAAAAGCTTTTCTTGATGTTTTAACTTTCACCTCCCTTAATTGAGGTTCCTTTTTCCAGCCTCCTCCCCCTTTTTAATGAGAGGCTGAAACGCCGGTTAACGGAGCTTTGCAACGGGCAGTGCCAGCAGCCACACGGTGCGAGACCCAGGAGCACATTTGGAGGGCAAAGGCTGCCAAAGCTGAGCTGCTCATGGCCCAGCCAAGTGTCACGGAGCCTGGGAGCAAAAGCCAGCGGAAAAATATAGGATCCAGGCCACGTATAAAATGATCCTGCCCTTGGTACATGCTCCCAGGCTCCATCAGTCAGCACTTTAGCAGCTAATGACACAGCGACGCTTCGCCTTTCCCTGTTGTAAATGCAGGGCAGGGACCCAAGCGATGCGGTGGAGGCGAGTCGGGCACAGCCAGGTTTACTCCTTGGCCGGTCCCAGCCTCATGCCTGGCACCCAAATCTTCCCTTCTGGAGCACCATCGCAGCACTACCACCCCCAAAATATTTTAAAAGCATGAGCTGGGTTAAAAGTAGTGAGAAAAAAAAAAAAAGACTCTACATCCTCTTTAATTTGCCTGCTAATTTATGAGCAGGTAAGCCTCTCCCCTGCCAAGCTTTTCTTCACTAAAAAAGAGGGTTAGAAACACTTCATAAAAAATACTGAGCACTTCACAAATTTTGCAAGTCCTTCTTGTGCAGGGACGGGGATAATTTTCTGTGAATTACTCATTTTTCAAAAATATAGTATGCATGCAAGCAAAGCAACCGCACACCTTTATTTATTTTACGTCCAACCTTGGCTAAGTTCAGAAGCCTCTGATTACGCACATTCAGATGTTTTTAAAAGCTGCTCATTTGTGAAAACCAATCTTCTTATAAAATAATGAATGGGATGCTTTCATGGGAATTAACTGCGTGCTGCTGGGAACCGGTACACGGAGGATAACGGAGAGAACACAGAGGTTTGCAGATCGGCTCCCTCCCCGCGCCTCTCCTGGCCCGCCGGGCTGGTTCTCGCGGGGGCCCCGGGTTGCTGGAGATGCAGCGACCGCACACTCCGGACGGGGACGAACGGGAGCTTTTGGGGCTCATTGCAAAGGGTTTCCTCGCACCGGGGCCGATCCCTGCTGCAGACCTGTCCCCTCGGTGCGTTGTCTTGCTGCAGGTCCCCTGGCTCCTCCGCAGGGCTGCTGCGCTCGCTGAGCCGCTCAAGTCTAGGTGGTGCCAGATGTCCTTGAAATGCTGCTAGAGGGACAAACGTCTGCAAAACCACTCATGCCTTGCTGTCCCGACCATTTTATTTCTTCCTTCATACAGTCAGCCTCATAGCTTGTAAATGCTTAAACCATCCTCGCCAACTCTCAAGCACTTTTAACCCTGAAACGCTGCATTGCAATACTTCCATGACTTCAGGTGTAGATTTTATTTCTGGCCTTGGAACAATTTAAGAATTTCTGGTGTTATGTGCTTGCTTGTCTTTAAAAATCATTCATTTGCAGCAGACAGCTGCCTTACAAAGTCACGGTGTGGGATTTGGGAGGGGAGAGCAGGAGCTGGAGCAGAAGGGCCGCTCAGAGCCTGGGAAGCCCTTCTCAAAGCCTCGCAGATGGGCAAGCAGACGCTTTCACGAGGGGAGAGCGGCGCGAGCTCTTGGATGAAAGCGAACGAAGCGAGGACAGCAGGACTGGGGGGAGAGCGCAGGAGCAAAAGCCAGGAGATGGGTTTCCCAGCCCGGAGGGTTGGAGGCTGCCTGCAAGGAGTCGGCACGTGGTGCCTGGCAAACGGGACTGCTTACATGCAGATGCAAAGCCACGGACGAGCCGGACGGAGGAGACTCACAGGTGGCACCTGGCTCGTGCACAGGGATATAAATAAAGCTTTGGGATCAATTCTGAAGGAGGTGTATGTATATTTTTGTAGACAATAATTTTTGATTAACAGACAGAAAATTAATTTTATAGGGGCTTTTAGGAAGATGTTTGCCAGCATGAATAAACAATGAGCGTTCTCGCCTGGCTCTGAGGACAGGCTGGGAACGGGGCTGCGGGGCAGAGCGAGCCTCAGTGGGCTCAGTGTGTGCCTGGGGCCGCGTCTCCACACCCCCTGCTCCGTGGTGAATCCAAGCTTGGCCAGCACCAGAGCTACTGAAAAAAAATGATGTTTTACCCTTTACAGATCATTAAATGCTCTAATGAGATTCCTCAAAAATACAAACGAGCCACCTGATACAGCAGGATGAAAGCCTATCTCCATGGCGGTGATTTTCCTGAAAACGCTTTTCATCTTTGGCTGCTGGAAGCTTCGACGTAAAAATTTATCGCACGCCCTCCCCTAATAAAATGTGATGGTTTTACTGTATTTTTTTATATAAATGTACATTTAGTTTTGAATTATACCAAGAGGCAGGTGCTAGCTTTGGTTGAGTCTGCGACACACAGCATAAATCACGGCTCCCTAGCAACTTCCCAGGACCACAGGCTTCTGCCTAAGGGTACAAGTAACTTCTATTGACTTCAATGAAAGTTTCTGGTATCCTGCAGCGAGGGAATAGCCCCCAGAAACTCATTTGCTGTTGATTAAAAGCAAGAGACTAATAACACCAGGCACCGCAGTGCAGCCGAGTGCTGTGCCGCTTCCCGCCTGCACCGCTGCCGCTGCATCAACTCAAAGCCCAGCCCTGCTGCTCCTGGCAGCCCAAAGGTCTCCAAAATGCATCTTGTTTCTGACCCCAAAACCGTTTGTTGTTGTTACACCCCCAAACAGCACCCAGTGTCACCACAGTGCTCCCAGCTGTCCTGCGCTGGGCTGGCCCCCCTATATCTGCCACGGGCTGCCATCCTCACCCAGCCCCTGCTCGCCGGGGACATCCCACCACCCCCAGCTGACTTCCAAAAAGGTCCTGGGGTTCCCCTGCAGCCGCAGTCTTGGTCTGCTCAGCGGAGCAAGGCACGGAGAGACAGGAGCAAGGGTTTACAGGGTCACCAGCTCCCATTGCCCATAGCAAGGAGCACCAGCCTGGCTTTGCATTTCTTGGCCAGTGTGTCCGAGGCTGGGGGGGCCAGCAGAGCCCTCTGAGCGCACGGCTGGTGCATCAGCCCCTGGAGCAGCCGCCTTTGATCTGATTGAGCATAACGAGCAGTGCGGGACCTCGGGAGATGCACCATCAGCACGATTAGCCATGTTCTCTGGGGAAAGGGCTGGGGCAGGGAGATGGGAAGATGACTTGTGATGGAGGAGTAGCAGATGGTTTCTCTCAAGGAGAATGCTGGGACAGTAATTACAAGAGACAAGAGAAGAGATGCTGGCTCGCTCACAAGAATTTGTCCAAGCAATCATGGGAAGCACGAGCCTCTCCAGAGAGCAGGGAAGGAAGCGTGAAGGGGGATGAAGACTTTTGCCCACAGGCTCCCAGTGCCGCGGCCAGAGCCCACCCACCTCTCCAAGGGAGCACGGTCTCTCCCTCTGCTTTGCACTGCACCTGTGACTCCCTCTTCACCAGGATAACCGTGGTTTTATGTACTTTAAGCTTGGCTTTGCTTTATCCTGCTCTACATTGTCCAAAGGGCGTCCCAACCACCATGCTGCTTTTCCCAGCCACTTCCTAACAGGTCTGAGATAAAGACGTGACTTTTTGGTTCTTGCTTCTCGTATGGGACAAGTTGTGCCAGGAAGGCCGGGCTGGCTGTGGCCTGGGGGCATCACTTCCCAGGGCTGTTCAGGGAAGAAAAAAAGTAGGGAGCAAAGCTCAGAGTTGGCAAGTGTTTTCCATCCTCTTTTGCCCAGCTGTGATTTTATGCCTTATTGCCTCTCTACCCCACATCCTCATTTCTCTGCTCTACCATGACTCTGTTCCCCTTGGAGCAGCTCCCTGCCAGCCAAAGCATGGCAGAGGTTAGAGAAGAGTTTAATTAGTGCTCCTCTCCCTCACTGCCTGCTCCCCTGTGCCCGCTGGTGTCCCCGCAGCCGGGCTGGACGAGCAGGGGACGTGGAAACAGAGAGGTGAGGAGGGCTGCGCCATCCCAGGGTGCTTTTACTGGGGGGGATCCCTGCCCACATGTACCCCTTGATGTTTTAGCTCTGCAATGCAGCCTGAGTAGTAGCAGAGACCTGCAGGTGACAAGGAAATCAGGGCTAATTAGAACCACTAATTAGATCTCTGCTGAAACACTGCCTGTCATGCTTTAACCCCAGCCGGCAACCAAGCACCACACAGCCGCTCGCTCGCCCTCCCCGCTGCCCCGGTGGGTTGGGGGAAAGAATTGGAAGGGCAAAAGTAAGAAAACTCATGGGTTAGAGATAAGAACAGTTTAATAACTGAAAAAACCCAAAACATAATAATAATAATTTGTAGTGAAAAGGAAAACAACAAGAGAGGAACAAAACCCAGGAAAAACAAGTGATGCAACTGCTCACCACCCACTGACTGATGCCCAGCCCGTCCCCAAGCAGCGATCGCTGCCCCCTGGCCCACTCCCCCCAGTTTATATACTGGGCATAACATCATACGGTATGGAATAGCCCTTTGGCCAGTCTGGGTCAGCTGTCCTGGCTCTGCTCCCTCCCAGCTTCTTGTGCACCTGGCAGAGCATGGGAAGCTGAAAAGTCCTTGACCAGTGTAAACCTCTATTCAGCAAGAACCAAAACATCACTGTGTTATCAACATTATTCTCATCCTAAATCCAAAACACAGCACTATACCAGCTACTAGGAAGAAATTAACTCCCAGCTGTCCTGGTTTGGACACCACCTCTGCTCTGTGCCTGTGGGCTGTGTTCCGAGATGAGGCCCTCCTGCTCTGAGGGGTCCCTCTGCCTGTGCAGACACATGTGCCAAAATAAATTAATAAAAATCAAAAATCACTTTTGACAAGACCGAAGTATTTCACATCATGCTCCCACTGACTTGGGCAGAGCCGCAGCTGCGGCTCCGCCGAGGGCACTGTGCCAGGAGCTTCCACGGGAGATCTATTGTGCTTCCTATTTATTCAGCTCAGCCTTCGGGGGCGAAGCTGCCCGGGTGGTTGGGATGGCTCTGCACACGTTAGAGCGAGCCCGGTGATCCACTTCTCCAGCAACAGCCAAAGCAGGGCCAGCGGTGGTTGTCAGGACCCACCTGCCAGGGCACACTCGCCTTGGGGTTTTGCAGGGAGCAGACCTGGGATTTCACTCCTACAGGCTTTGCCGAAGGGCTCTGCAGCACCTCTGCCCAGCTCCAGCACTGAAACCCTTCCCGGGGAGCCCAGTCCTCCGCCGTGGCAGAGGAACAGCAGCGCACAGCACAGAGGGACCTCCCAGGGGACCCTGGGGACAGCCAGCTCCTGGCCCTGGGCAGCCGGCAGCGCCAGCTGGAGCATTGCTGCTCAGGTTTTCCCATCTCCTTCCTAGCAGGAGCAAACCCTTGGGTCAACTCAGCTGCTCCTGGAGGGACACTTGGTGCACGTATCTGTCACCTCCAGGGAGGAAGGGGACTACCTGCCCCTCCTGCGAGCAGGGGCTTAAAATTAAAAGCCCTCCAAGACTGCAAAGCACAGACCCATGGCCAGGAGCATCGGTACTTCTGAGTTTACCCAGTGTTTGTTGCAAGGGGGATTGTGCCACGTATCCGCCGAGGACACCCAGAGCAAAGCCACACGGACATTTCGGTTTCGTTGCCACCACCATCAGCGTTTGTCTTGCAGGATGCAGCATTGACCAAGGCAAACGTACCCTTGGGTCAATACCGTTTGCTATTTATATCAGCAGACCTTATTAGGAGTGCCAGATTAGGCTATAAGGCCCTGATTTACTAGAGCACTTAAGCCTGTGCCTAACTTTAAGTACACAAGTAGATCCATTGACTTCAGCAGTTTAAGGTTCGACATTTGTAAGTAACTTGCTGAACAAGGACCTACATTATTCATCCAAAACCCCAGGTAATGCATTCTTAGGAAATAACTGTAGCAAACTCTACAAATCCCTGCTGAAAGGACATCCTAAAGCCCTGGCTAGACAGAGAGATTAGCTGGGATTGCTTTGTAAACAGTGCACATACATATATATATATGTCTTTTTAAATCAGACAGTGCAAAATTCAGACCTGCAGAGATCCCAGCCCTGCCTCCTCGCTGGATCTCGGGAGAGGGGACATGGTAGTGCAGCAAAGCGTCGTAGCACACACCAGCCCTCCCCATAATGCAGCCATATAGGGGACAATGCAATTAAGCAAACTAAATAAATGCAAATATAGGTGCTTATATCAGAGACACTCAGACAACATCAGCTGTAACTGGAGCCAGTAGTTCAGCTCCTGTTATTGCAGCTCAAGATGATATAAAGCCATGTAGAGCTGAGACATTGGCACAAAAAGCTACAGGCAGAGGCAGCAGGCATGTCCCTGCTTCAGGGGTCCCCCACGGAGCAGCAGAGCCCCCCCAGGGTGCAGACCCATGGTACCTGTGAGAGGTGAGCAGAGCTGGCCCGCTGATAGCGCCGGCCACAGCCCGGGGATCACCAGGCCACAGCAATGGAGCAGAATAGAGGACAAGCCTGGGGACCATGCCTACAGGGCTGGTGAGGCACCTAGCAAAGCCACCCCACAGCTCAGGCAAGGAGAAGGGGCTCAGCTTAAATGCACCTCCCAAGCTAAGGGGGAAGGTCCCCAATGAGGCTGCTCCCACCTCCTTAGCACCCACCTGCCCCAGCAGCAGGAGCCCTGGGCACAGCTGTGCCACATCAGGACCCTGATGCTCAGAGCCTCTCAGGCACTTTTATGGCATTAATTCCCCCTCCTTCCCCAGCTGGAATTGTTTCCTCCAGGATGGGTTTCGGGTGGCTGGGAGGGAAAGCGGCGATGGCGTGGGCAGGATGCGTCCCGCTGGCCACACCGCTCCGTTTGCAGGGAACTCCATTGAGCAGCGGGCCTCCGTTTGCAAGGGACCTGGGGAGGCAGCGACCGGATCGGAGCTTGCCCACGCAACATTTTCCGTTACAGCAGCTGCAATTATCCCTGCAAATCGTCAGGAGCAACTTGCGTGGCATTAGCGGGGAAAGCACCGCGCATGCTTTGCTGCTGGCGTTCAGAAGATGGCTGGCAAAATGAGCTAAAATGACATGGGTTTGAGCCATTTCATAAACTGTAGTGCAGAATTACATCCCTGTTGTGTAATTCCACCAGATAGATAGTTGAAAAAAACCCCAGAAATCTGTTGAAAGGATCTCATGCTGCATTCAGCCTGATGAGCAACAGGAGAAATCCTTGCCGCATCCAAGCGCATTTGTCGGTGCCCCGTGAGAGGGGCTATTACGCTACATAGCTTTTCGATACGTCGCGCCACGTCTGCGCACGTGGGTGACCACCTATAGGTGCACGGATGGGGGTGTCTGTGCACGCAGACAGGTCCGTGTGCGTGTCCCTGCGCTGTGCCCTGTGCCAAAATGTGGGAGCAGGAGGAAGAGGGTCCGCAACCGGGCCGGCTTCATCTTCCTCGCCGTGCCGCTGCTGGTGAGATTCAAGCAGTAGGAAGCAGGGAGAGCCAAGTGTTATGGATCCCTCGACCACTGTTATTTGTCCCTGTGTGCATTGCTGGTATTTTGCATTAAAATATATGTTGTTAAATTTATGCCTTAATATATATATATATGTGTAATATGGCTGAGTTACGGTTGCTGTGGGAACTATAACTTTCTTTTTTCCAAGAGGCTGTTATATGTCTTATTATGTTGTATCATCTGGAGGTTGGCTGGAAACAAGATTGCTGCTGTTAATCCTTCAGCATGGAGGGCTGATTAAACCCAGCCGTCCCCTCCTCGGGTCTGTAGCTGCACGTGGGCAGTCCTTGTATCACAGGCTCTCGTTAGACCGCTCGTTCGGGGCAGAGGGCCCGGGCTCTGGAAAACAGCACGGCTTAAAGCATAGGTGTGAGCTGGCTTTTACTTGCTTGCCTGCTGCTCTGCTGGGGTGCAGGCAGTTGGCTGGGGACAAGTCCAGCCACGGCTGGGTTGGGGACCAGCCATGCTGCTGCTCCCACCTCTCCCATCCTCGCTGCAGAAGAAAAATGGGGTCAAGCTCCTGCTTTCCCCATAGTGGCCGGGGCTTGGGCAGGATTCGGGCTGAGTCCCATCCCTGCCAGCCTGAGGTTCTCCATCAGGGAGCCGGGAAGCCAGGAGAAGGGCAGATCCAAAACCCCATGGGATACAGCCCCCTGAAACTGCCCACTCCTGCTCGCCCTCCATCACTTCCAGTTGCCATCAGTGGGACATACCCAAGCCCTGCGCCATGGGGTTTTCTCCCGGGGGAAAATCGTGTTCATGGCCCCTTCCATACCTGGTCCCAGCGGAGCTCCGCAGAGGACGTGCCCTCCCGCCTCGCCAGGTGAGTGCTTGGGGAGCATCTTCATCCCCGCACGCAGAGACGAGGCAGCACCTGGAGGCACCGAGACACTGCTGGGACCCCCATCACACCCAACCCCCATTGAAAGCAGGATTCACTCCCAAAAGCCCAGTGCTGGGTCCTCCTAACGCCGTGGTGGGGTTTGTTCGTGTTTCGGCTGCTGCGAGTCACTGAGGTGGCTGATTAAAGGCTTTAATGGGCCATGGAGCGGGTTGATTTGCTGGGAGGCTGCTGTAAAAAGATAGGAAGGCTGCTTAGCGCCTCGGTCACTGGAGGTATAAACAAAGGATGAATTTTGCTAGCACATGTCCACTCTCCTCATAATGAAACGCAAATTGCTCACCAAGAAACTGCTCCGGGATATAGATGTTTGTGAGAGGCTAAATGGCCTTCTTACCGTTTAAATATTTATTCCTTTTCTCACGCTTATTTTTTTTAATTTGCAGAAGGCACCGGTGTATAAAAGCTTCAATGCACAATATTTAAAAGGAAGGGAAGTAATTTCTAGCTGGTAAATGCTGCCCCACCGGACCCCCTCCCTGGCTGGTATAACAGCTACATCTCCTACGGTGCCCTAAGGAGCAACATATTTGGGCGCAAAGGGACCCACGGGGATAAAACTCCTGGCTCTGAGAGGCAGTGCTGGCTCCAAACCCCAGCAGAGATGCAAGCAGCAGCCCCTGAGCAGCATGCGGTGGTGGGGACCCAGCAGTGCCAGCACTGGAGGGATCCTTCGGCATGTTCATGTGTCCCCAAGCCCGGGCAGGGCTGGGAGCTGCCAGTCCCCAAAGCCACCTTTAACCCGGGTTTGGGGCTCTGGGAAGCCTGGCAGCATGAGAGGCTTTTCCTTTAGAGCATCGATGCCAGGCGGGCTCAGCCCCGGTGCCCGAGACCCCGGACCCAAGTGCTGGCCTAGGGGGTTTCCAGCCCAGAGCCATCACATCTCCCCACAGAGAGCAATGTCCCCCATGCCGAGGTGTTCTCCAGAGCATCGTGGCCTCCCATCACTCTCCTGCTGGGGACGATTTATGCCAGATATAAATAATCCTCCAACTCAGGCTGCAGGAAGGAGTTATTTACAGAGGAGGGATGAATCCCGCTGCAGGGTGACGTTCCTCGCATGACTAATGGCTTTGGTAGCACTATTTTGAGGCTGTCCCCACTGTAAGGAGGTCGAGAGGCAGGGGATGGGATGGGGACAGGGCAGTTTTGGGGTGTCCTTGACCCCAAGCCCCCAGGAACAGGCTGGTGAGAGCATAGGAAGAAAAGGGACAGGAGAGGCTTCCCTTGGCCTTTGCCCGTATCGGTTCAGATCCCTCCCAGGTGACTTCTCTGCTTTCACGCTGTCACTCAGCCTTCAAGAGCAAAGGTTTCCTGATGAAATTAAAAGGAAAACTGGTATATTTGCCACTTCAAGCCAGGGCCTCATTAAAGCCCAAATTCCCTCTCACTGGTGGGGTGAGGGTTTCTCCCCATCCCGTTACAGGGTGATAGTCAACATTAGTTTAGTGGTGGGCTTGGCGGTGGTAGGTTAACGGTTGGACTTGATGATCTTAAGGGTCTTTTCCAACCTTAACAATTCTATGATTCTATGATTCTATGATTCTATGATTAACCCAGCATACAGCCAAACACAAAAGGTTGGATGAAGTTGTTGGAAGATGAAGCCATGCCCTCCCTGGCTGCCCTGGTTACACACAAACAGCCTGGCCCTACCTGTGCAAGCCCTGCTTCGCTCCTGCCTGCACATCCCTCCCTGCCTGCACATCCTTCCCTGCCTGCACATCCCTCCCTGCCTGCACATCCTTCCCTGCCCGCACATCCCTCCCTGCCCGCACATCCCTCCCTGCCCAGCCGCAAAACGCGGGGCAGGCAGCGCGCGGCGTTGATGGAAAAGTACTGCAGTGAAATGACAGAGATTTCCCTTCCACAATACTGATATTTTAAAGTTATTTATGTACTAAATGTACCAGGGTTGCTATTGTCTCCGCAGCTCCATTTATTGTAAGGCATGCAGCATGAATTTAACATCGAGGGCTTTGTGCCGGGGAGGGCTGCCTGCGCCGCACGAGCACTGCGGGAAGGAGCGGTTGGAGCCGGCTCCGGCATCCACGCTGCCCTCCCCACCTCCCCAGCGCTGCCTGACCTTGGGCCAGGTCCTTACTGATGCTTTCACCAGGGAAAATGCAGAAATCAAGGTTTGCTCTATAATTTGCTTTTCAGTTGTAGTAAAAGGCAAGCGGAGGTTTAGAGGAGAGCCGAGGGAACGGGGCGGCAGGGACAGGACAGTGGCGATAGGGCTGCGTCTGGGAGACGCTCCCACTCCCATCCTGGCCCCGGGATGACAGCAGGGTTGGGAGAACACCAGGGAGGGCACCTGAAAGCAGGGACGTGTCGTGCTGCCTGCCCTCCCCATGACTCAGTTTCCCCATCTGCAGAAGGGGGTGGCTGAGCTCCCTCGGGTGGCTCCAGTGAGCGCGGGTGCGGTGTTTGGCAGCCCCATGGCAAAGGCACCTCTCCAGCCCTGTCCTGGGAGTCAGCTGCCTCAGTGTGCACAGAGCCAGGTCCCTGTCCCCAGCGCTCGTCCCAGCTCTGCTTTCTTTGTCACTGAGCGTCGATCCGCCTCAAACAGCTGCATTTCCAGGAGCCCCGGCTGTTTGCGCTCAGCATGACATCACTCTGCAGTTTACCTTCCGCTCTTCAGACGAGTTTATTTCTGCCCTTGAATCACTGTTTGATTTGCAAGTCACTGCCAGCCCGTTGTGCCTCCACGCGGCCCCGTCTCTGCTCTGCGCAGCGTCGCCCTGCCCTGGTTCTGCCTCGCATCGCTCACCCGCTGGGTTTTTTCCTGGTGACTGGCTGGCATTGGGATTTGCACCGCCTGGTTTGATGCCACTTGCCTCTGCCAATTGCCTGCGTTTTCTTCTGCCTGTTCCACAGTATTAGTCCTTTTCTTCTTCTTCCCCCCCATCCCCTTATGTTATTTGTTGCAATTTGGTTTTCTGACATTCTGTTGGGTTTTATTTTTCTTGGCGTCGCATCTTTGGGGATTTCACTCACATCATTTTAGCCTGAATTTGCATCGACATCACTATGTTTCTTCTTTTCATCCTGCTCGATTTTTCTTTGGAGCTGGCGCTGTTTCAGTGTTCCCTGACACGGTTCGGGGACAGCGCTCTTTGGCCTTATTCTGCAGAGTTTGCCTTCCGCCGCGCGGGATTGCTCACGTGCGCACGCTTGGCCTCGGGCAAGCGCAGGCAGAGCCTGTGTTAGCGTTTCTGGGCCGAGCTGGGGAAATGTTCCCGAGTCTGTAACAGGAGCGGCTGCTGGGGCCATGTCCTGGCTGGGAGCAGGAGAGCTGCTTGTAGCCTTGCACCAGCCGGTACCAAGTCAGCACCTTCTCTCTGCCCCCATTTCCCTACCGCCAACGCCGAGATAACAGTGCCTGTCTGCTCTGGCATCCGAGGAGGTAAAAGACTATCACTATTATTGAAGTTCAGTGCCATGAGACAGGAACGGTTGCTATCATCACAAGGAGAGATCCGAATTCCCATGCAATATTCCTTTGGCTTAAAGCCGAGTTGGTTGGGGTGCCCCACGCAGGCGGGGGTCACTGGTGCTCCCCCTGCCCCACACACTGGGGCATCCACCACTTCCACGGCCATGGCCCTTCCATGGCCGGCCGTGGGGTGGTTCATGTGCTGTGATCATCTGGTCCGACCTGGCTGCTCGCCTCCGGGTAGGTACCAGGGCTGGCGAGTCAAGGATGGCTGGGCAGGGATGCCACCCAAAGGCTCCAGCGTGTCTGTCCTTCTGGTCCTCACCTGCTGCATGTGCTTAGGAAGCCCGATGAGCTCCCTGGCATCAGGTCCTTCCTCGCTAACGTTAATGTCCAGCCCTGGAAAAACACCATAGTTACACACAGCACAAGTTGTCTGGGCAGGGACACGCAAGGATGTGGCAAAGCAGAGCGGGAGGGAGATACCGGCAGTAATGCAGGTATCAGGTCAGTGCTCAAGTGGGGAAAAAACACGTAGGTTCCCCAAATGCCTGCCCAGTGAATTGTCTGCCCAATTAACAGTTCTCATCATGGACTATTCCCTTGCTAGTGACCTGCTGGGGATGGACGGACAGACTGACCACCGCCTGGGACATACTAGCCATCACAGAAAGCCTGGGAACATCCTAAGGGGAAGAGGGACCTTGGAGGCAAGAGCACAAACTCCTGGTGCCACCACCCAAGGTGCAGCCCTGCAAGAGGCTCCGACAAGCAGCAGCAAGACGCCCCATCACATCACCCCAGTGCATGAGAATTGATGGGGTGTCATGGGGGTGCGAACATGGGATTGCGTGGCCACTGCTGGCTGCAGGGAAGGACCATGGCCACGTATCCCTGTGCCGGGCTTTGCTCCGGGGCCAGACACCCACCAGCTGGGAGCAGGCTGAGCCTTGGCGTTGTGCTGGTTATGGTGTTGTGCACAACTTGGTGCTGTGCCTGGAGGTAGAGGCTTTCAAGAAGGAGAGCTCCACCACCATGCTGTGTAATCCTGACTGCCAAGTGCATCCTCCTGTAAGCCTGCCAAACGGAGCTGGAGCCTCGTCCTACCCCAGATCCCGGCACTTCTGAGCTTGGCTGGGAATGCCAGGTTTTACCCTCAGTCTAAAAGAAAAAAAAAAAAAAAAAAGAGATGGAGGATGCACAGAGGGAGCCAACAGGAAAAACACGATCAGACATCCTGTATCGCAGGAAAAACTACAGCACGGCATGTCTGAGCAGAACAGCATGTCGTTGCTAGCAGCCCGTGTACTTCAGCTACTGCTAAGAAGGAGAGGGATCTCGGCACAGCGGCTAATGGGGGAACTGCGAGTCCCGACTTCGTCAAGTACATCTGAGATCTACATTTAGACTCTCTGGGAAATGCTGGCTGAAAGGAAGCTGGCACGAAATTTCCATTTGCAGTCACAGGGGTTTGGGGAAATCAATCTCTTTAGAGTCCTTTGGAAACCTCAGTCTGATGGCTTTAAATATTTACTGTACTCCTGCACACCAGATCCCAAAATTGCAGGGTACGTTCTCCCAGGCAGCCAGTTGGTTTAGATGCTGTAAGCCTCCAAAACGGTCTGTGCAGGTACTGATGAAAAACAATCCTTAATATGATTGTGATTTGCAGTTGAAAAACTCTGAAATGCTTTTCAATTTGGGAAAAAAACAGAAATAATTCTTGTAACTACAGAGCATTAGTGTCCTCCATGCTCTGGGCTGGCGACAAGAGCGGGACAAGGGAAGCCCATGCCTCAGCCAGCTGTGCCCACCGTCTCCTGCTGCAGGGATCAGCGACAGAAATACCCTCCTGGGGTCACCTCCTGGTGCTTCTGTGGTTTTGGATGACTTGACTGGGGAAACTGGAAGGCAGAGATAATGCTCGTCCTGCTGTGTAGCTAATGACATTGCCATCTCGGAGGCTTTAAAGTGGCCAGAGTGAGCATTAGGAGTCTTTGGGATCCATCATTTTTTCTCTTAAGCATAACAGCAGGTAACATCTATTTTTTTGCTTTTGAAGATGCCTCTGATGTCCCTGCCTGCTTCAGGGAGAGCCCTTATTCAAACCCTAAAAATTCAACAAGGCACTGGAAAGGCAATTTTTCTCACTTCATTATGGGCTCTCCTGAAGCAACCAGCCCATTGACCCGCTCCCTCGCCCCACCAGCACGGGGAGCGAGGGCAGGACAGGAGGCTGCTCTGCTCTCCAGGCCATTGCAGTTGCTGTGATCTGCTTCACCTACGCCTAGAGCCCAAATGCCGCAGCTCATTGCAGCATGGAGCCACCAGCAGCCCCAAGAGACAGAGGCCAAAACAGCTGCCTCCGATGGGCGAGAGGCACAGGGGACATCGGGGGCCTGCAGATCCATGGCTGATGGCAAAAACGTTGTGCTACAGCATGTTGGATGAGGCTGTCAGGAGCACATCTGGATGGAAATGTCTAAAGGTGACTCGCAAGGAAAGCCTGTAGACTGAGCAGAGCACAGCAAGAGGGTGTCCAGCACCTACCTGTGCTGGCCAGGCTGCAGAGGAGGTGGCATGGGGATGTCCTGGTCTCAGTCTCCCAGCCAGACTGCCATAGGTCTGTCAGTGAAGGACACATCTTCCTGTGTTTCAGAGGCACCTGATGATAGCGGAGGGTTTGGGCATCCTCATTCTTCCAGTCCAGAGAGGTGCTGAGAACAGCCAGAAGATGCTTCAGTGGCTCATGAGAGATGTCCTGCTGAAGTCCTGCTGTTAACGTGCAGCCTTCACCCTCCCAGCAGCCCGAAGCGGGTCCCATCCCAGCAAGCAGCTCCGGAGGATCCCCTGTGCTGCCCTGCACCGCAGCAGGGACTCAGACCAACCTGGGGGTCTCCGACTTTGAGATCAGTCTGAAATCAGCAGCAAAACAGCTGCAGGCCACTCAGAAGGAGTGCAAGACAGCACCTGGTCAGTGAGACTGAACCAACCCCTTCCTTAGGAGGAGGATGATGCTGTTTCACTGCTCTCTCCAGCCCCTGCCTCCCCTGCACTGAGCAGCTGAAGGAAGCACCCCAGAGCTTGGTTCAGGTTGGCCAGGCTCAGCTCCTGTAGCCCATCTCAGCCTTCTGCAGGATATCCCAGACCTGCTGAAATGAAGTTATTTTAGCAAGAACATGCAGATGTGAAAGCAAGATAAATTCTGGCGTGAATTCATTAATCATCTCTGGAGAGCTGACAAGTGTGCTGGGGGGCCTGCCTGGCAGGGAGAGGACTGTGCTGGGATTGCTCCCCAAACAAATGGGGCTGACCAGTGAGCTCTGGGCATTGTCCTGGGCACATGAGGTCCCAACGAGGGCGTGACCTAATGCAGGTGATGCTGTGATGAGCAGTAAGTCCTCTTCCACAGGGGAAACCCCCCAGCAAAACACCCTGCCAGGACTCAGGGCAGCAAACCCCGCTGGGCGCTACTCAGACTGATCTGCACTGCTGGAAAGTACAGGTGACAAATTTCACCCGGTGCTTGGTGGGCTGAAGTCTGGCTCTGCATGAAGCCAGCAGGCAGGGTCTTGCTTCAGATGTCCCTCACCACATGGCCTGGAGCCTGGCTGCCCTGGGTGTGCTGCCTGCCCCGAGGTGCACAAGCATTGCTGCAGAGCATGGAGAAAGTGCAGAGATTTAAAAAAAAAAAGAGATGGATGGTTTTGTGAAGGTCTGGACTGGATTCAGCTGTTTGTTTAGCCGGGCCAACACGGCATCAACTGCTGCCTGAGCAAACAGTCTGCTTAATATCTCCCGAAGGGAAAGGGCTGAAATGTCCTTAAGGCTCACCCCAGCATTTTACCAAAATGTTTATTCCTAGTCATTATAAATCTGCTGGATGTGCTGCTGGGCAGGCTGTAGCAGGTCATCAGCATCATTCTGAACAACTGGCAGCTCCATGCACCAGCAGGCTCTTCAAACTCATCCCCCTGAGTGCTGGATGCCTCCCCAGGGCCATCACCACCCAGACTGCAGGACTGATACCCCAGTTCTGCAACCGCCCAGAGAGGCAGTGGCACAGGGACGGACACAGCTATTGATGGAGAGGGCCCATGGACCTGTGACTGCTTTGCATCTCTGCAGTCATTTAAACCAGCACAGCTCACATGGGGCATAACTTACCCCACTTTGTCTTGGAGTAAATATCTGCCTAGGGCAGAGGGCAGGCAAGAAGTGCAGCCCCAGCCAACCCACCTCCGCCAGCGGTCCAGGGAGACCAAGGCTTTTGGTGGCAGCATCTGACTCCAAGCATCCAATAATGAGCAGACAGCTCCCCTCAAAAATGAGGGTCTCACATATCAGAGGGTTTGAAACCTAAATAAATGCTGGGTCTCATTCACCAGCTCTGAACCCCAGGGAAGTCACATTGCCAGGATTTCCCCCTTAATTTTAAGGGCTAGCAACATTTTGCATGTTTTTTTTTTCCTCCAGTGCCAACTGAGATTTTCACATTGAGATCCAGAGAGGTACACTGCTGCTTTCCAGACCGTAATTTACAGGACGTGCACATGGGAAGCACCAAGCCCACAGTGCCTTTAGGCTTTGACTCATTTGCCCGAAGGTCCCGCAGACGTGGAGGTGCCCCCTGCGCTCTTAGGGTGCCCTGGGTCCCCCCAACAGCCAGCTACACACCCCAGGGTGCGTGTCTGACGCCGCTCCTCAGCTGTGTCCACAAATACGCCCTGAGCTTTACCAAAATACCAGAACCATGAAATCCACAGCAAAACCATTGTCAATGCTGCTATTTATTTCAATAGGCATCTCCAACACATCGGAAAGCTAGAAAACAAGGAACAGCCAGAATATCACATATACAGCCAGAATCTAACATACTTTCTGGTAAATACACTGGGATGTAGGCTCAGTTGTACAAAATGCAGGACCGTATAAGTGTTTGACAGCTCTCACAGTCATTGAGAACCCCCAAAGAAACCAGCTGGGAAACTCACTGCCTCTGTTTCAAAGTTGGCTTATTGATAAAAAAGGAAAAAGGAAGAAGCATTAAAAAAACCTCAACAGTAAAACCCCAGCCTCGTTCAGCCTGGCTCTTTCACCAGCACTAAAATAGGGGAAGCAAAGGAAGATGAAATAAAAGCAGAGTGCTGCTGGAGCCCTGCCCGTCCCCAAACCCACCTCACCCATCACTTTCCCGTGGCTCCAGCTGCCACTTGCCTCCCAGCCAGCAGTAATCTTGATTTTAAGGCTGAAACCCCAAACAAGGGGGCAGGTGAAAAACCATATTGGCAAAGAGGATAGAAGCACAAGGGACGGCTTCAAGCAGCTACTCCTTACGGAGATCTCACCCGGCTTGGACGCGCCTTCACTGCAGTGCTAATGGCCCCCGGTTCTCCCCGTCACGCACCGCCCCGGCACATCCGCAGGGATTTCCCAGGCACGCGTGGCAACTCAGGGAGCGCAGCAGAGACCCAGCCGCTCAAGGGCTTGCACCGTGTGCTTGCCACGGCATGGGGACAGGACACCGGGCTGTGCAGCCCCAGCACCATGCAGCCCCAGCAAAGGTAGAGCAAATCTTCTTGTACCAAGGATCAGAGTGAGCCCTACTCCACTGTCAGAGCCCTTGTGTCCAGAGAACCCAGAAAAAAAAAACAACCCAGGCTTATCAAAGACTAATTAGGGACCAGCCTAGCTCCTCTATAGTCAATAAAGTTTTGCTATTAACTATTACCAGGGCTAGATTTTACCCAAGGAGATTTCCTGTTAAAAACCAGCTTAATTAACACAGGTAGAAAGTCCTTGTAGATCTCCCTGCTCCCACACCAGCAACCCAGACAGCCAGGTTATAAACATGCTGCCTTACAGACCTGAAATGGGGATCAAGGGGAGATAAAAGGGACAGAGAGAGCCCAGGGGCTCAGCTTACACATAGGAGCAGGGAGATGGTTCCCTCATGCAGGGCCAGCAACCCCAAAGCACAGCATCCCACGTCCCACCCCCAACCTATTCCTTTCCACCCTGCTCAAGCATCCCCCACCCATAAAAGCCCTTCCAGCTCCTGTCCTCGCCCTCCCCCAGTCCTTACCCACCTGGCCTCCCCCAGCAACCCTTCATTTCTTTAACTGGTTTTTCTTCCTGCAGATATTTTAAGCACCTGCTATACCCAGATTGTTTGGTGTCTGATGGAAGCAGGCAGCTTCGCTCTTATCTGTCAGGGTAGACGCAAGCCAAAGCCAGCAGGGTATAGGCCAGCTCTCTTGAAGCTGGGTAACAGCTTTATGTAACTGGAATAAAAAAGCCAAATTCAAGAAAGCTCCTTTTATCCTTGCCCTGCCACAGACTGAAGGGTTTGGATGTGCCAAGAGCTCTGCTTGCGCTGCGGTTCCCCAGCTGGCGGCAGCCCTGGGGTTTTGGGCTTGTGGGGTGCACAGCCCACCCTGGGTGCTGAGCAGGTTAAGTGCTTCTCTCCCTCCAGACCAGAGAAAACCATGCTTTGCCTCCAGCCTGGGAAAGCACGCTTAAGTTGGCACGGGGGGTTGCTGCAAAGCTCCAGTTGGGATGTTTGAATTCAGGATTTGGAGGACATACTTTGCATTAATCAAATAAATGCATCATGTGAGGCCTTTTCCATTTAAACGTCTGAAACAGATGCTAACTAAATGATCAGTATGACACGAGCAACATGGTCTGGGTCTAGAGGATATGGGAAGCAGTGGAGAGACTCCCAGGCTGCGAGCTGTGTGCTCGGTCCGTGTGCCAAGCGACCCGCTGAGGACAGAGCCTTGATTAAGTGCTGATTAATCCATGGATGTAGAAAAAGTAATTCTTCAAACTTGCTGCCCAGACTGAAGAGTAGGAAGGGAGCTCTTCTTTGCAAGACCTCAAAATCCACTGTACAACATGTAGTCATCTCTTACAAAGAACCAGAAATAATTAATCCAGCTCTAACTTTTCACATAAACCAAGAGTTTTTTCGGTGCTGTGGTGCTGCTTGCTTTCCCCTGTTTGCTTTCATAGAAGAGCCTTTCCTGCAAGCTTTCCTAGTGCAATAAAGTTAAGCCGCTAGGACTTACGCTCCTGAATGCAATAAATAAGGGTAGCTTGAATTGGTAGCTGAGCTGCTTATTGCATGAGTGGCAGCCAGATACGGTGGGGAGAGGTGCGAGAGCCAGGCTTAGGGTGATAAAATAGTTCATTTGGGATAAGCATCCAGCAGGACAGGAGTTTGCTAATCCTCCCCTGCACTTGCTGCTTCTGCAAGGAAGAGTAGGAATGTGGCGAGAGCGGGATTTCTTATAGCAGTGTTGGGTCTTTCCAGGAAATATTCAGAAAATACAGTTTCCTAAGCTGATCTGGGAGCTCAGAGAGACTTGAAAATACAAAATAATTGCTGGAAAGGAATCTGAAAATGATAGCTTCTTTTTCTGCATAGCGTTACACTTCACTTCTCCTGATGGAGAGTTCAAGAGCCAGCTCTTTTTCCTCTTTTCATTAACTCCTATGACTACATACATTTGAGAAAAGCTTCCATTAGTCACAGTTGCTTTCCTACTCATCCTTCATGCCTTTCAGCTACAAGACCAGGCTAACTGGTACCCGTATCAAATAGATTTCATGATGACAAGTATTTCCCCAAGTCCAGCTATGATCTGAACATCGTTATGTCTGCATAGTGTTACCTCTTTCCGAGAAGTCACGATTAGTGCAAATGCAGGAAATAATGATTTGGGACAGATACCTAGTATCAAACAAAACCTTGCTCTGACTCCTACCATCTCCGGTTGCCAGTGAAGAGCACCAGGCCATGAATGAGCACCGTTAGCAAGATGATCCCTTCCAATTATCTGGAACTGAAAAGGTCTGGCAGAGGGTATCTGCACACTGGGAAACTCAAGTCTCCCCCAAAATAGCATCAGCCATCTCTGCCACCCCTTCTGATCTCGAAACTGCCCTAGCCGTGGGCAGGCGGCTGCTCTCGGCATGAGGACCCAAGCAACTTTCCCATCAAGGCTTATATTTTAAAGGTAACGGTTTCCATACTTGCCTCCTGGTGAAGACCACGTTTTAGTGCAAAGCCTGTATGACGGGCAACAAATCCACCTTCTGTGACTGTGGGGACTACCCTTCCCCTTTCCCAGGCATGAAAAACTCACGGTGAAAGCGAATACTAAGAATGGGCAGCTTAGCAGCTGGAAATGAGGGAGGAAAAGCACTGGGAACATCTGGCAAGTCAGCTCTTGGCAAAAATTGTCTGAGAAGCTCTGCTCCAATGAGTTATCATTTGCCCTTGGTCTGAAAAGCGAACAACATATTTTTCCCTTCCCAGCTCACTGCCCACGTGCAGAAATGCAGGCGCGGAGGCAACCGGACAGAAGAGCGGCACCGCCGAGGCGCCTGCCAGGGGTGCAGTGCCCGCGAGCCGCTCCAGATGCACGCTCTGCAGTGGAGCGAGCTGCCCAAAGTTGGCACTGTTTGCAAACAGGAGGATCTGTTGGCTCTCCGTGTTGCACAGGCTGTTCCCCTCCGCGCTTGTTTAGCTGGCACCTCAGCCGTGTTACTGGCGTTACACCCTCGTGGGCACGGTGCCACCCTGGCAGATGGGCGTCGTTGCAGATCTACAAGAGGAACAGCGTGCACATCAATTGTCAGTGTATTAGAGGGAGGATTTATGTTCAGGAATGTTAAAACAGCAGCTCACGCAGTGCCCTGACCCCTCCGGTGAAGGAGCTGAGCTGCTGAACGCCCAGGCGGGATGAAGGCTGTGAAGCCACCATCAGCTCCCCGTGCCACCGCAGGGCAGTCGGGGGGCACGGCGGGGACTGGGAGCCGACTGGGAGCACAGGTATTGCCACACATCTCTATGCTCCTGGCTCTCTGCTACAGAAATCACTGCATGAAGCCTTGTAGCTCTTTCCCAAGAGCTCAGTCCTGCTCTGGAAGCAGCCACAGGCACTCCCACTGCTTCCACGTCAAGGGAATGTGAGCATCCTTCTCTGCTCCAGCAGAGCTTTTCATAGACGGCTACAGCCCATCCTGACGCTGTGCAGAACACGTTTGGCGTTGGCCTCTTCAATTATTGCAGCTGTGGCTGCTGGGTCTGAGGAGTGACCTCAAAATAACAATAGGGACATGCTGTGAAATTCCTATATGAAACAATAATAAAAAAAATCTTTATTGCTGTTACTAAAAGTACGAACAGCAGCACTTTGTTCAAGCTGAGTTTTAAGGCCAGGATTTTAAAGCATGCCTGGGGGCATATGTGCCAGTAGTGCATGGCATTGCCGCTCCATGAGGCTCCTTTGAAAATATTGCCCCCAAAATCTTAGGACTTGCCCAGTGTTTTGTCTCCTTCTGCATTTTTCATGTCACTCTTGATTTGTACAATGGAAAAAAAAATTGGTTTCAGGTCCCTTTGTGCCTATGTATTACTCCTGCAGATGTAGGACCACTGTATTCCAGCAAAAAGCTGTAAATAGATATCGAGACTTCATAAGCAAGCAAAACTGGCCACCTAACCTTTGAAGTGCTACTTGCCACTGCTCTCCACTCATGTTTTGTGCCCGTTTAAGTGTGTTGTTAGGTACGTGGCCATACCTATGCAGCAAGTAAAGATCTGATGGCAAGGCACGCTAGGTGTCTGCGCTTGCTGAGCTATGCTAGCAGAATACCACGAGCAGGGAAGAGGAGCACGGAGGCTTCGCTGAGCATTCCATCAGGTGGAAACTCTTCCGAGTACCCCGGAGACGCGCTGTCCTTGCCAGAGCACTGCAAAGTCCATGTGGCCACATCTTTGCTGCAGTTGCTTCCTCGCAAGCCGATTTTCATCAGCGCAAGCAGCGCTGTAGCCCGCTCTGCTCTCAGAGCAATGCTCCGCTGCAGAGATGCCCCCTGGTCCACCAGCTTTATGTGCCATCACTCCCACCTAAGGATTTCTGAAAACACCACTGCTTATCTGTCGTCCTGGGCATGTTTGCTGGAGAAAGACGCCATCTCTTCCCCAGGGAACTGTGGCCAAATGGGTGGGGAGCTCCAAATTATTTGTTACTGGTTTTTGTTTCCTAGACCACACGCCCCGCTTTCAGTGGCTGTGTCACATCCTTTCTCCCTCAAGTGCTTTTTCATGTTTTTGAATGAAAAGCCATGAAGCACCTCAAGCAGCGTGGCCATGACTGTCTCCATTTATAAGCAAATAAAACTAGGCTTGAGTCTGAACGTCCCTTGTTCGCTCAGCGGTGTGCATGTGTGTGTATGGATGTAATACTGTTTTTCAGTGGTTTTCCAAGCTGGTTTTGAGGTCTTGTGGTATGCCAGGGACTTGTGACCAGGTCTTCAGCAGCTCAGAGGGGAGCTCAGCGGGAGAAGGAAAGGGGCAGGGGCAGGCAGATTTCCTTCTCCGAGTCACGCTGTTTGGAACCACAAATTCCACTCCGCTTCTCTGGTCCTCTCCTGGGCAAACAGGACAAGCTCACCAAAGGGCTGGGGTGAGCCTTAAGAGAAAAACAAAAGCTGGGAGAACGGGTAAGGAAAGCAAGCCACGGACAGCAATGCTCCCGGCAGTCTCAGATCCAGCCTTGTATGAGAAGACCCATTTGCCACTTCTGCCAAAGCTCTGTGCAGTGCATGAGATGAGACAGGATAATAAAAATGTGCCCTAGTTTTCATTTTTGCTGTGAGGATAAGCAAGATGAGAAGGTAGTACCATGCAGAGGGCACAGAGGAAAGCTGTCTCTGAATGACTCTGCATGATTCAGAGTTCAGCTCTGCTTCTGTACTTCAACTTTGCTTGTGTCTTCAACTTCTAATTTTCATGCACTGTTACACTAGGGAACGGAGGGGCAGATGCAGTCCAAAAGCCAAGACACCTCTCAAAGGTTACACATGACTTTTAGGAAAAAAAATCTTTTTTTCTTAGTGTCATGATAGCTTAGAGTTCAACTCGTGCCATGGAGCTGGCATCGTGGTCATCCATCAGCCAGGAATGCCCTGCAGAGGTAGCAAAGCACATGAGAAGGAGGAGTTGGGAAGAGTCTTGGCTTCGAGGTGGATGTAATCAAGGACCTTCAGAAATCATGGTGCTTCTCTGATAGCTAAATCAAAACATCCCTGGAGTGGTCCTACCATGCCCACAGAAAATGAACGTGCCCTGCAGCTACACGCTCTCAACACTGAAGACCCAATATGCCGTGACCCTAAAATAGTATAACCAGGGGATTTTCACATCTTCTGGGAAATCATCAGCACCTATTCTGTTAATACAATTATTGCTGACTGTTCTTAAAAACAGACCCAGTATTATCTTGCTTTTTAAGACACAATTGCCCAAATCATCCCTTCAGTAACACTTACGTGGGCAAGAGCTGATGAGCTCACCCCAGTATTTGCTTCTGGACGCTGCACTGAACCGATCCCTGTACCATTTTGGTTTGGTTCCTCCGACCCACCGGCAAAGGAGGACCACTCTGTGCAGCGTTGGTGCTTGGGCATTTGGCTGGAGGGGCTTGCAGGCTTTCTACAGCTTTATGTGTCCTCACGGAAAGCTTGAGAAGATGAACGGATCATTTCTCTTGCAAGTGCTTATTAAAAATGTGAAATGCATGATGATTGCCTGCCAACCGCCCAATTACTATTTCTGCCCGTGACACAGAGGAATGGTGGGAGCATCTCCCAGCCAGGCACAGCTCAAATCAAAGAAGCACAAATTCTCTTATTTCTGTGGGGTCAGGGCTTCTGGCAGTGCTGGCCGAGGACTAGCAGTGCTGGATGGACTTGTTCTCCTCCAACACGAGTAACTGGCACAAGGGATTGTCAGCACTCAGAAGATGAATAAATGAGAAAATTTAGATTGGAAAGGAAGAGGAAGCCTGTTAGATCTTGAATATAGATATCAGAGTATCTTGGTAGATACTATGTGAGTTTTAGCTGCTTTTCCTTAATGAAGAAGCTGTACCCGAGCCAGGGAGGAGCCCTGCAGTGCCCTCTGCTTGTGCATGGAGGGTAGCTGGGTTTTCGTAATTTGTTTCTGCCCTAGGGATTCTCTGTTTCTTTGGCCAGGCCTCACTCACCATAATGTTACAGCTCAGGAATCGCTGCCGTGCTGGGTGAGGGCACTGGCTTGCCAAGTGAGTGTCCGGTCTTGGGCAATGGTCCACCCTGGCTCCTGAAAAGTGCAGGTCTCCATCGGCGCACATGGCAGCTGTGCAGGGCTTTCCTCCAAGGGGGAAGAGGAGATTAACTTGGGCCCTGGAACATGGTGTTTGATTGCTTCTGTAATGTCATTCATCTGCAAACCCACAGATGCTACAGGTTGCTGGGAGGGTGCAAGCTTGCGGGAGCAGAAGAGACGGAGAGGTGTCCAAACCCAAACACAGGATCAGCAGCAGAGACAGGATTAGAGCAGAAATCTCCCCAGTTTTTTTCTCATTCTGTTATCCTACAAATGCTAATAGTGACAGGGAAGAAGAGAACAACTGAAAGCCAATTACAGGGTGCAGATGGTGCCCACTGCCACGTGCATACTGGACACTGCTCATGGGACTTGCCACCCCCAATGCCCACCAAAGGCCTGTTGACATTTTGAGATGGGAGGGGTTCAGTACATTTCCTACCACCACCACTACCAGCAGACAAAGTTAGTTCTAATCAGCAGAAGATCCACAAGCAGATCAAGCTCAGATCATCTCTCAGATGGGGCTGGCTGGGGAGCAGGAGCTGTGGAGCACATGAATCATGGGGACAGAGCTGTCCTCCGCCACATCCACCCCAAACCCTACTGAGTCAACCCAAGACTTTGCTGGGCTCTAAGGAAGCAGAAAAAACAAGCTACAATGTGCCTAACCTTGACTTTCACCCATGACGGGTAGGAGCAGAGCCAGCACAGATGCTGTGGTCCCCTCAGGTCCATCCTTGGGAGAGCAGAGCTGTATGAATGGAGGACACAGCCTTTTCCATGCAACAGGGTTGTGAAGGGCGTTGGAGGAGCTGTGGCTTGGGGCTGGTGTTTCTTGGCTGTTTTCCCAAGGCAAAGGCAATGCAGCAGGGCTGTCCTTCCCTCTGTCCTTTCCTACCTGTTGTAGCTGCATCATGTCAACCCAACAAGAAAGAGCCCCCCTCCAAGGGCTCTGCGCTCGGGCTCTGGTCATCCTAAAGGGAGGCTGCAGCCCAAAGCACTGGGGGTGGTCTGGTTTTAAACACTGCGTGGAGACCGTCACAGTGTCACTGCTGCTGGGAAGGGCCCTGGTTCCACACACCGTCCTCTCCGATGGAGATGGCCAGGGAAGAGCTGGGAGGATGCAGGTCTGGCTTTTCAGCTGAACGTTGCCCAGGATGGCCCATCTGCCTCTCTCTCTCTATTTGGCCATGAATGCCTCAAAGTTTCAGGCACTTTTCCCAGGTCTGCTAACAGTTCTTGGCAAAGAGCTGGCTCCCACCGCTGGCTCGCTGCAGTTTTTACATCTGCAGATTTCTGTTTTTACAGCCTCACAGACATTGCACTGTGCTGCACTTGTATCAGTTCTGGAGGTAGTCATTAGTTGCAGTTGCTTGGGGAAGGCTGCTGAGCTCAGCACTATTAGATTTATAATATGGTCAATCTCATAAAACAAGCTCTAAACTCAGATACCTTAACTCAGGTCCTCCATTTTTCAGATGGCTAAATCTACGCAGAGATTGTGGTCCTCTACCATGTAACAGCGCAGTCAATCCTGCCGGGGAGCCAGGGATGGATGGAGCAACCCCTCCACCTGCGGGGCTTAATGGTCTTCTTCAGTCAAAATCCTCCTCTTCAACAGTCCTGGAAACTCTTTTTTTGGCTGGCAAGTAGGCACTAAGGTCCTCAGGCAGGAATAATCCTATAGGAGTAGAACCTGCGAGATCATGAAGGAGTTGCCAATCAGTGAAAATAGCTGGGTATACCTGAGACCGCAGATGCATTGGTGCATACGCGGGGAAGATGCGTGTAGCTCTGTGAATAAAGGCTTTTGCCATTAAATATTCTCATTTCTATTTGCATTGCTTGGACCTGAACCCCTTTGCTTCTCTGCCATGCTCCTGTTCAGGGCTTTTTGCTCTTACATGATGGTGGCAAATATCTTGCTGTACCTCCCCAAGAAGTGCAGCCCTGTGCCCCAGACGGTTTGGTGTTGCCAAGCATCTTCAGTAATTAGCCGTGCCAGCTTCAGGAGTTTTCAGGCCTTGTCTGGTTTTGAACATATTTTAGCTTAAAACGTACTTATTTTAGCCTTAATAATTTTTGCAAAAATTATTTAAGTAACTTTTGCTATAACTGCAACTTTCTCTAGGATCAGATGACTCACGCAGGTTGTCCGAGCCATAAAGCAGTCAGATGTCTGTTGTCTATCCTGTCGGTTTGGGTTTGGTTTAAGTTATATTATTACCGACTTCTTTTAGCTTCAGTTTTGCTTAGCTTTGTGCAATTGCATGATTTTCCCCTCCATTAAAGAACTCATATCATACAGATAAAAGTTCAAACAAACCATAATAATCGTGGCACAACTAACTGCCTAGACCAATGGGAGAGGGGGGACTGTAACCCATCAGCAGGCATGAACTTGAAATGTATAAAAATAACCCTGAACGAACCCAAAACTGAAGGGGGACGGCTCCCACTGTGCTCCTCCAGGCAAAGCCCGTGGGAACCTGACGGCTCGCCGTGACACCGTGATGGAAGGGCGAGAATTAACACCGGGGAAAGGGGTGGAGACGTGGGACTGGGGTTTCATTACCCTTTTCTTTTGCTTTGTACCTCCAAAGCAGAAGAGACGTCACTGCCGATAGAGCAGCTCTGTGAGGGACAGTAGGCTTCACTGGTGCCAGAGTGTAATCCTTTTTATTTCTTTGAGCCTAAAACTAAGAGAAAAATGACCAAAACCCGTTAGTTTGGGAAAAAAAAAAACCCGCCCACCCAACCAGATGGGTCTGTTTTTATTTTATAATTAAACTCACCCTCTTGGATGGGAGTGAGAGCACACTTTTTAACTGGGGAGGGAGCAGGAGATCCTTTCCAGGCTGTTTGCCGGCGAGGAGGAGTTTTGTTCCTGCTGAAAGGGAGCAGCATGACGAAGCCATGAGCAACTGAAGAAAGGCAGAGGCATTCGCAGTCCTCCCGGCACGCTCCATTATCCTGACAGCTGGAAATGGCCTCATTTTAAACATGGGTAGCTTTTTTTTTGTCCTAAGGAGCATAAATCTCTGTGGTGATGATGCCATCTGTCCCTCTGAGTACATATGCAGTGGTGTCTCTCTGTCTATCCCTCCCCACGGTGATTTTGGACAGAGGGGGAGAGCGCTATCACAAATGTACGCGGTGACAGCAGACCTGAACGGGCAAGAAATATTGCCACATCAGAAGGTTTTCCCAGGACAGAGTAAGATAACCATCACTGGCGTACAAGGACTGCTGGAAGAGCTGCACTGCCGTCTCCCAGGAGGCTGCCTTGCCCTTGGGGACGGGGCACAGCCACCGCGGAGATGCCGTCAGAGCCCTGGCTTTGCATGCACGCTGCGTGGAAAAGCCCCTGCTACGTGGGATGGAGGCATGTCTCAAGCAAAAGGAGAAGAGGGAAAAGGGAAAAAAAATGGAAAATAAAATAAAATAAAATAAAATAAAATAAAATAAAATAAAATAAAATAAAATAAAATAGAAGGCCCAGCAAAGCAAGATTAGCTGATTAGCATCTGTCTCCCCCGAGTACGTAACTAAAGCCATAGCTGGAGGGATTGCTGCCTGCAGGATGCGGCACGGCGCGCAGCGTCTGCCTGGGCATGGGAGCGATCCGGTGCTCAGAGCCCTTGAGACTGGCTTTCTATGCACTGGGAGTTTGCAGACACACAGACCTGTACTGCTGTCCAGTGCAGACCAGTTAAGGAACTGCTTTGGGAAGTGAGTCCAAAGTGAGGGGCTTTGCACGCTGGGTATCTCAGCCTGGTCCCTGCTGTGCTCTGGGGACCAGCGCTCAAAAAATTGTGCCCCGTAAGCCCAAAACTCCTGAATGACAGCAAGGAAAGTAGATTTGCCTCCTGGCTACAAAGGCTCAGCCACCAACTCGTCTCCCCAAGGCTTGCTTGAAAACCCAAGGGGACAAGAGTGCCTTTGGTAAGAGACTGCCTGAAATGCGTGGAGGTTTTCTTTTTTAAATTATAAACATGATTTTTTAATTCTAACCTAAACATCCAGAGTCTCCTTCCACCTGATGAATGACAAATGCTGCGTCTTACTCCACTGGCTTGGCATTTCATTTAAATATTTCTCATGGAGGACATACTTAGGTTAAAAAGACTAAATGATTTAGATGCACATCTGTCTGTCTGCTCCTGGACAAGCTGCACCCAGGATGCCTGTAATCACCAGTGCTGATTTGAGCGGTGGGACTGGAAAATTCATCACACCTCCTCATCCCAGTGCTCCTGGCAGAGGACACTGCTGGTGTCTCGCACCCCAAGAAACGATAACGCAGAGCATCCCGAAGGCAATTACAGTCCGGAGATAACACGTAATTTGCAATGTTGCTTTAAATTGACAGCTTCGTGTGAAACAAGATAACAGCTTGTACTAATGAACGTGTGATTTATAAACTGATGGGTCGAACAGTGTTTTTAATGTGACATAAAAGCCTGTGTAAAGGCAGATTAGGGGTACACATTACCTGGGGCTGATCTCACGTCACGTCTGCCAGCGCCACAGCAGAAACCGCTTGGCTCTGGGTTATCGCTGTTGATAGGAGAGACAGTTTTGCATTGACTTGACTGTATCTGATAAGTTTAAGTCAATCTCTGAATTTCTAATTAGGGGATTAGTTGGAGAAAGGATTTCCTTGCGGAACACTTAATTGTTGTTTTGCTAATTGTCAAGGATCAGGAGTAAGGACCTGCAGTTGCATATTAGTAGCAGCATTAGATGATAGTGTAGTTGGTTTAACAAGGATGTTATCATTCTCTTAAAATAATTGGCATGGAAAAGCCCCAATATTTTCTTTTTTTCATGAAATGCAATGTTCTGTTTCCCTAGGTTTTGTTTTCAAAATCTGAAACATTTTCATAATTTCTGAAATGCAATATAACAATGGACCAATTTCCTTTAGAAGAAAAGCTTTATCTCTTCCAAGTCATTTAACTTCCAAAAGTTTGAGCTCTTCAGTTAAAGAAAATATACAAAAATTCAGTCTGACCACTTCTAATGAGATTATCACAATTATACTTAGCCTTCCACTCAGGATTTCTCTTTACAGTGGCTTGATTCATGGGGGAAATTAACTTGTTTAAAAGTAACAGTTTTTAATAGAAATGTTCTGCTGACTGTTCTCCTTGCACATTAGCTGGAATCTGTTTTGGCACAACGTCAGGTCCTGGAGGCTGGGACGAGCTCCTTGCTCTGCGCCTGCCTCGCGCTTGCCGAGCAGATCCTGCCCACAGCCTGCTACAGCAACACAACTCATACCAAGGAGGCTACTGTAATTGTTTAAAGAAAAAAAACCTATTTAAAGTCTTGAAAACTTCCAAAGTCAGCACTTGAAGAAACATGAAATGCAATGAATTAATGAGAAACAGAGAATGAATCATTAAAATTGCATCACCACGACGTGTTCCTGATCGCATCTCCCTTAATGTTCTCACAGTCTGAACAATTGATTAAGAAAAACACTGCAGTACACTAAAAATTGGAAACGGTTAAGAAGAAACAGGATTAGCAAAGTCTTACAGGAAAGGTCAATTATTTCTCCCAATTTATTGCTAACCTGACATCTGTAAACAAATCACTAGAGGAACTCCCCAAAGACTACACTCTGTCCGACAAGACATCCTAATTAATGAGGATGCGCTATGCAAACACAAACAGAAGCAAGGAGAGATAATATCTAAACCGAGTCTTAAAAAGATGCAGTGGAAATGGTTACCCAGGAGGTTGCTGGAGATCAATAAATGAGAAGAAGGTTCAGGAGAGTCAGAATTTGCTGTGGGGTAAAGGCGAATAATCTTTGCGGTTATCGGAGCTAAGATGGCAAAATGAATTAAATGAGTTCAGAGAGGGCTTAGTGAAACTGGCTTAAAAATGGAAGAGGGTTGCTTGCAATCATCCATTGTGCTTCACGGCAGCTGAGGCTCAGCCAGGGTTTTTGGGTGCCCTGCCTTCATGGCTTTAGATGCTCTTGGACTTAGCGAGCAGCTCGCTGACCTTCAGCATCTCTGAAGGCCAAGTCATCGTGCTTGGAGAGTGCTCCAAGGAGGTGCCCAATCCCGCCGTTGTTCCAGCTGAGTTTCCAGACCCAAAGGTCGTGTTTTTCTCCTCTCTGGCTGCTGGCTGGCGGCCGTGCCTCGAGAGCCACACGCACGGCAGCATCCTCTCCGCCGGCCAAATCCGCCGGCAGCTGGGCACGGTGCCTGCCCCAGAGCCCTCCCCAAGCAAAACTGGATCATGGCAGCTAATATTAAAGATTCCTCTTCATCAGCATCCCAACGATTAAATATGTATAGAGGCATCTGAGATCTAATTTATTTCTTTTGTGTTGTAAATTCCTTTTCTTGTTGGCTTTTTTTGAGCTGCTTATAATTAAGACCTTCAGACAGAGCTCAGCATGGCTGGAAACCAGCCATGGTGTTGTTATATCCGACCCGTTTAAAGTGCATCCCCCTCCTCCTCCCCTAGTCAACCAAGAGATTCTTCTTTATTAATTCCAGTAATGATTTGATTTCCTTCTGTCTTAATGAACAGAGTGACACTGCATTGAGTCACTGATGTGCAACTTGCTGTTTTTTCCCTCCCTTTGGAAAGTTTTCAAAATATTTATGGATTTTAAAAGGAGCAGAGAAAGAAAGAAAATAAAGTTGCATTGTGTTTATTTGGCTAGCGCTCCCCCTTCTCTTTCTCATCTGCGGGAACTATAATTCATCCTATTGTCTGGGCTGCCATGGGGCTGCCTTCGGCTGGCGGATGGATGCCCAGCGTCCCCTCTCCCCTCCACTCATCCCTCCCTGCCCAGCAGTGCTGGCGGGGACCAGGCAGGGATACAGCCAAGCGTGAGGTGCTATACCGGGGTAAGGGAGCCTGCCTGAGGGGAAGGGCCCCACACCAAGGATCAGAGGCCTGTGTGCCCACTGACCCGCAGCTCGGGGGTCTTCTTTAAAGGGCGTTATTGTGACTGTGTTGCTTTGGGAAGTGCTTTGAGGTCTTTGGGCAGACATGAATCCAACCCAATGCCCATACATCCCAGAGCAGCTGCTGGAAATCCCCGTACCACAGAATCCAATCCCTCATGGCAATGCATGGGCAGCTTTCCTCCATAGGGTCTTCTGCTCCACTTCCAGCCCCTCGCTACCCCAAAATGCCAGGGAGGAGCAGTCTTTTCCTCTTGCCTGACATAGTCGCATACGAATAACCAAGAAAGCTTTAGGAGCTATAGAAATGCCCAGAAAGTGTCTACATCCAGACACTGGTGGGTCCTGTGGGACTTCTGCTGTAGTGTCATAGTTAGGAGCTGCTGGTTCACCCTGCGTCCCCGGAACAATGCTGCACCCAGGATGCAAGCCCAGCCGGGAGGAATCTGCATGAAGGATTTCAAGAGCTGTCACCTACATGGGGGGAAAATGTGGGTGCTGAGCCAACTGCGGGAGGAGACGGCACCAAACACGCTTAGCAAGGGATGCACCAGGCTCACACAGAAAGTCACTACCCGGCTGAATGCTGCAGTTACAGCTGAGAGGTGATGAACTTTCCAGTCTTGTCAGTCCAGAAAGTCAACAGAATAGCAAGGATGGCAGGTAATGACTGCCAGGCACAGTGCCAGTAGAGATGAGACTCTGCAGGAAGCACTTGGAGGTGAACGAATGCCCTGTGGGTTCAAAGCAGGCTTATCAGGGGACTGCTCCAAGGCAGAGAAGTCTAAGGAGAGAGATGGCTTTGGCAAGCTGAATCATGCTCCTGGGGACCATGGATGGATCGGATGGACCTTCAGGTCTGATCCAGCTCTTCCCACGTGACATGAGAGACTCTCCGAGTACGCGGAGTAGACCTGAACCCTCAACCCTCAAATGCAAATCCCAAAGCTGAGCTCTTCAGCAGGGCTAGGGGCACACAGCGAGTGTGGTGTTGGGGCAGCATGACCCAAACAGTGAATGGAGACCCCCAATATGCTGTCAGCCCAGGGCTTCTCAGAAAGGGGTTTTCCATCTCTGTTCCTACCTAAGAAAAGCAGTGAAAAGCTATTCCCCTTCCCCTGTGCCCAGGGCTGGGAGTGAAGCGGGCAGACCAACACACCAGCTGGCTCCTGACAATCCCAGGACACTCCGAATCCCAACATCCTCCACCTCCTGGCTCTGCCCTGGCTTCGGGGCTCCCGGCTCCTGCCCGGCACGGTGCCTCCAGCTCCCTCCACGCCAGCTCCTGCAAAATCTGCCGGCAGAAGCATCGCTCCCTCCTACAGCCACGGTGCGCTCTGCAGTGAGGAGTGACTCTCCCTCCAGATGGCTGTAAAGGTTAACAAGGAATTTATTCAGAGTTACATACAAATCAGATTGTCTTTTTTTTCCGAGAGGGAACAAAAACAACCACATAATTTCAAGCCCACACAGGCAGCGCAGCCTTCCAAGGTGGTTCAGTTGCTATAGACGACCACAGGCAGCCGAGCTGTCACGCTGAGCCCCACGGCATCGCGGGGACCCGTCGTGAGTCAGGGGACGGGGGTGAGCTGCGCTTCCGTCCCCGCGCGCCGCCCTCTGCTTGGCACCCAGCTCCAGCCCGGCTCCTCGCCTCCCTCCCGGGATGTGCTGGGGTGAGGGATGAGCTGGCTGCCCAGGCTGCCTTCCTACAGTGTTAGGAGGAGCTGCACTTCTCAAGAGTGGTGTCCGGCCCCATCTGGCCATGGCCAGTGGAGATAGGTGGCCCAACGTGGCATAGGGTGATGAAAAATGGAGGAACTGGAGATTTGGGGCAGAATCTGAAATCTGATGGTGGTTTTGCCATCCACCAGGGACACTCAGTTTGGAGCTGCTTTGTCCCCGTTGCTCTGCTCCATCTCCCCCAAGGCACCTTTCCTCCCCATCACATGGGAACCCCACAGCTGGTGGCCAAGCCAGTCCCCACAGAAACTCATCATGCTACCTGCAAAACCTTGTCTGTGGCCAGCCAAAGGCCTGCTCCTTGGGATGCTCTCACCATCCCACTAGCCGATGGCTCATGCATCAGCTCTTAGGGACCAGAACAACCAAACTTCTTTGGTTTAGTCTGCAAATCACCCAGCACATCGCTGGGCTCCAAGTGGAAAGGGGTAGATGCAGAGATACCCGATTTTTTGTTGCCCTTCAAGGCTGACACTAACAGAGCAGCGGGTCTGTGATACTGCAGAGGTCCGTAGCAGATTGGGACTGCTGTGAATGTGGAAAGAAGGGAGATGTTTGTGTGTGAAAGCTCCAGGAGAAACACCACATGAGCTACAAAAACCACTGTATCGATAACCCGAGGACACAACCGGCAGCGACGACACTGGGAACCCCCAAGGAGTGGTTTGCACTGAGACCTGCCTGCGGACAGCTCGTCAGCGAAGACAAGCAGCCTGCTCCAGCGCTGGATCTCCCCGGGGAATGGTGCTACAGCAGCTCGCGGGGGAGGCACAGCCCGGTGGCAATGGGACTGATGTGGGCTTTCCCCGGGGTGACACACCGTCTGCATTTCAGGCAGCGATCTCCCAGGTCCCCCAGGGCTGGGACATGAATTTCAGACACAGACGGAGTTGTTTTACCAGCCTAATAGACCTCCCCAAAATCTTTAATAAAATACATTTTTAGAAGTTTCAGATAGAACCGGGGTCAGATACAGAAAAGTCATGGAGGGTATTACTACCCATGTGAAAAACTGTTGCACTCGATTGAGACCAACAGAGTCAGAAAGGATCACGGGACACACTGGCGGGTGTCAATCATTTCATACTGCTTCACTCCCAGCAGACACAACACAAAGGGTTGGCCAGATGTACAAAACTTCCCAATTTTTTGTCCAGCGTTGCTCTGCTGGCCCTGCTGAAGTGGGCTGTTGGAGCAGTGACATAGCCCTCACCATCTTACATAGACAGAAATGCGGAGAGCACAGAGGCTGGATTTGGGGGGGAGGAAGAACATTTCTTCCTCCCCTCCCAGAGAAAAGGTGATTTATCATCAGGTTCCCAGCAATTCCTCTGGGCTTATTAGTGGGGACAAAGAGGAACAGAGAGGTTTGATTTTGGTTCGCAAAAGGAAAACACACACTCTCAGCTCTGCAGGGGCTCGAAGCATCATCTGACATTTTTAAGAGAAGTGCTTCTGGACAGATTGAATCCTGCCATTCTTGCCACACAGCCTTATTGGTCAAATAAAGCTGATGCCTGGGCTACTTGGATGGAAGATGCTTCTCCAGCCCTCCCTTTTGGATGCCAATATAGGAAATGAATGGGTTGATTCCGCCCTTCACACAACTGCTCTGCAATGCAAGCCTTGCGAGTTCAAGGCAGACCCTCCAAATAGCCAATATGTTCACCTGGGAATTTTTTAAGCTGTTTAACAGAACCTGGACCACATGTTTTCACTGGCCTGTTAAATCGCACAGTCAAACAGCGAAGAGCAGCAGGAAGAGCTAGAGGAGAAGCTATAGTTAGCTATTATCAATAATGAGAAGAAGCAGAGCACATGCCACATTAGGAATATGCTTATAAAATGTGTTCCTCGGCTGTACATTCGCAACATGTGTGTCTTCTTTTTTAGCATTGATGTGTAGCATAATCCAAAATCTGGCACCGTGGGTTTTTCCCCTCCAAGCCTGTCCTGTTACCCAAATTGCTTTGGCTTAAAACATTAGTTCCCTTGGGCGTCTGTTATTCGCAGACCTCACGATGCCAACTGAACAGCTTCCAGAAGCTCTGATGTCTCTCTTTTTATTTTATTTTTTTAATACTGTGAATCACTTTATTCCATCCATCTTCTGGAACAATTCCCTGGAGAGTATCGATTCTGCCGAGCATCTGCTCGTGCAGGAAAACCACGGCCATTCCTCCACTGGAAGTTTTCACTCCTTATGGTCATTAAAGGCCCTTCAATTTCCTGATAAATCTTGGGGGCAATCTATCAAAACAAGTTGTCCCTGCAGATATCTGTTGCTTGGATTGCCCGGAGCCCATCCCCACTGCTCCCAGACGCTTGATGCCCACTGGGACCATGGGCAGCCGCAGGGGCTCTTCTCTCTCGTCCCTTCCATGGGTCACAGTTTTCCCGTGGGTCCATGGGTTTCCCCAGAATTTCTCCTAGAACCTACATGGAGGCTCACTGGAACAGGAGAGGAAGGGATTGGAGAGTGAAATGACAGCTTTTGTTGATGCTCTCAAATTATTTAGGATATTAAGGACAAGGGCTGACTGTGAGAAACTGCAGAAGGACCTTGTGATGAGTGACTGGCCAAGAAAATGACAGGAGAAATTCAGTGTGGATAAATAGCAGTGCACGTGGGAGAAACCATTCCCAACTTCAGAAATAAAATGATGGGCTCTGAGCTGACTATTAACTCTCAGGAACAAGATCTTGGGGTTATAATAGACAGTTCTCCAGAAACATCAGCTCATTGCTCAGCAGAGATCAAAAGAAAAAAAAAAAAAAAAGAAGCATCTTGAATGTTAGGGATTACTCAGAGAAGAACAGAGAGCAAAACAAAAAAATCATGCCGTCACTGTATAAATCCCCCGTGCGCCCACACGTTGAACACCGCACGGGTGGAAAGGGATGTAGTAGAGCTGGGAAGGCTTCGAAGAAAGGTGGGAAGGATGATTAACCGTGCTGAATGGCTTTTGGGCAGGGAATGAGTACACAGGTGGGGAGCTCCAGCCTTGGAGCTCCCCCATGGTCCTCTACCCATGATGACAAGCCTTTCCCACCTGCTGGGGGACAGCCAGTGGCCACAGCTCAGCCCCTGACTCAGCGGCTCCTCATCAGGGGGTGATTCAAGCCCACGCGGGTGCTTCCCCTGGGTTTCGGGTTGGTAATTCTGCCGCCCCCTCCTCTTGCTGCAGAGGAGCTGATGGCCACCACGCACGGCACTGTCCTCCATGGGCGCTGTGTGTCCCCTGCGCAGGGCAGGCTGGGCAGGCGGTGTGGGCGCTGGGGAAGAGGAATTGGAGCAGCTTGGGAAAAGAGCAAGGGACGGATGCCAAAAAAATATAAAATAAAAATAAAGGAGGAAGAACTAGCTTCAACTTCTGTTCTTGTAATTCTTCTGTGCTAGCAAATCTGGTGGGAGGAGGAAAAGGAAAAAAGGCAGAAAATCCAGCCCACTGATGGAGACAGGATTATTGCACTGGAAAGAAAAAAAAAAAGCAAGAGAGTTTGGAGCTAAACCCACCCACCACCATTTGAAATGCTCAAGTCCAAATTCCTCTTCCCAGCCCTAACTCTTGGGTATGCCAGACACTGGGGGAAGTTTTCATCTGTATAGAGGGAGACCCAACACCAAACACCTTCCGGCATTTGGGATCAGGGCAACGGACGGCTGAAAAGAACGGAGAGATCCAGAAAGACAGACTGACGAGAGCAAGGAAACACTTGTGCAAAGGAAGCACTTCTGCAAAGTGGCACTAATGAGGACAAGGCCAAGTAGGGTGCACCCTGGGGACTCCTCACCAGCCAGGGTGGCACAGGCGAGGAGCATCACCTGCATCCACGCCGCTGGGGCCACCGCATCTGCCCGGCTTGTACGTGCACGGTGCCTTGCACCGCTCCTGCCAGCGCGCTGGCGAGCCACCGCGAGGCAGCTGCTTGTGGGAGTGCGTTAATGCGGAGCGAAACCGCCGCCACTGCGGCAGATGGAGCACCAGGCGGGAGCGAGGAGCGGATTTGGGCCGGTGAGATGTTAACAAAACTGTTGCTTCTGCTAACAGTTATCTGCAACTGGCCAACTCTGTTGTGTGATGTTGTCTCTGCCCTTCTACCTGGAGGGCTGGCATGATTTTTGCAGACAGGCTCTGATGTCTACACACAGCGACTCCCGACTATTTCTGCATTATCAGTGAACACAGGTTCCCTTTGCAAAGGGAGAAAAAAAATTGAGCATAAACATGTATATAAGCAAACAGCTCAAACCAGCATTTTTGCAGGATTCAGCCTATCTGCTGCTGGCAGGTTGGCATGTTGTCATCGGGAAGAATCTCAGGGGAGCAGGAACCGGAGGCCTCCAGAGATTCAGGCTCCCCTTCTGCTGGGTGCGACACAACGAAGACGACCGTCCCTGCCTTGACAGCTTGTGCATAAATGGAGAAAGCAGGGCTTGGAGGAAAAAAAAGAGACGCAGGAGTGGAGACATGCCCAAGAACATACACCGATCAGTGGCACGGACAGTCCGAGCCTGGTGCACTGCTGTTTCCTGGCCTTTGAATAATGCATCCCCCGAGGTCCTCCTTTCTAAGCTCAGGCACTCCACGGGGTCCTCCTGACAAGGACAGAACAATCCTGGTAGGGAACAGTGGATGATATTTGCAGCTCTTGAGGACTGGGTATAATGTATATCTTCATTTGGTATGCATGGTTTAGCTAGGGATATTTATTGCTGGGGTGACTGTCTGCTCCCAGCACAGGGCTCGGACGTTCATGGGGCAGCAGACGCCACGCGTAGCAGGAGGACGAGGGCGGCTCACTCTGCCCTTCACAGGGGCATCTTCATCCATTCCCATTATTTCTTCCTCGTGTCTCCTCTGGCATCCCCGGTGCTGCTGAGAAGGAATCGCGGCTCACAAGAAATTACAAGGAAGTCACTTTGTCCTTATATAAATTATTAATTTTAATCACATGAAGAAATAATAGACCCCGCCACACACTAGCCTTTGCCCGTCAGACAGAGTGTCCTTATGGATACAATGACTAGATTCACCCTCCTTGGAGATATTTGCAATATTTTGCCATGTTCTGGAGGAGGAAAGGAATTTCCACCCACTGCTGGGTATTTCTAACTTCCTGCCAAAAAAAGTTTCTTGTGCTTGGAGTGAATTATTTCCCCTTGGTCTCCTGTCGAAGCCCTGTCCCGAAATCAAGGAAACCGCCTTTAGGAGCAGATGCTACTCACTGCGTGGAAGCCTGCGAGAAAGCCTTTAAATTTTGCTTTGCTGTTTCAGAGTGGTCCACACGTGAGCTTTAGAGAGCAAACCACCAAGCCAAATCTTGCATCAGTGCAGCCGACGGTCCCGCTCCCGCCCGCTCCGCGGGGGCCGCCTGTGCTCCCTGTATTGCACGAGGGTGCTGTGCAATAACACGCTCCCGGTGTGAAGCTGTGGACGAGCTGTCGTTTGTGGAAGCGGGATGCAAACCCGGCGTGTTGATGAAGGCAGACAGAGTGCCTTGCGGTGGTACGGCTCGCTCAGGTCGGTTCAGTCAGATACCCCAAACTAAAATCAGGCGCCTAAAACCACCCAGAGCCTGTAAAAAGTCTTCGCTGTCCGCATCTCCAGAGCAAGCTTGGATATCAGTTCACCATCTTCCTAGCTTGCTTCCAGCAAGAAGGCAATACGTATTTACTGCTTTAATCAAATCTGCAAGGTCAGCACGAGATGGGAGGCAGCTCTCTCTGTTTCACGCCTGGAGCGCGGAAGGAGGGAGGAAGCATAAGCCTGCTCAGCGTGACCAGACCAAAAGGAAAATCCAGACGTCCTCTTCCGAGCCATCATGCCCCATGGCCACACTTCCCATCTCTGCTTCTCCCGTCCACGCAGCAGACAGGGACCCAGGACCATCTTCTCTCCCTCTCTTTTTGCAAAGCTACTTTAATTGCTGGGGTTGCAAAGGGTCCTTTTACAGAACCATTTCACTTTGCTCTTCTGTTTCTCCATACATCAATTTTTTTTTGTTTCTCTGTGGTTTCACAGGGAGGTATATGGGATTATGAATAAGGCATTGTGAGCTGAACTGAATGTGTTATTTAATGAAGTGTATGAAATATTAAACCATGCCTGATATGAAGCATGGTGAATTCTGTAAGAAATAATATATTACACTTGGGGAGGACTGAAGATAATCAAATATAATGAATGAATTTAGAATCAGAACACACAGAGCTTAGAGAAGTTAAGTTTTGTTCATTGTGAGCCTGAATTATATGTGACGACGGTTCAAGGCAGGTTCTTCCACCGCATGTTTTCTCCTGTTGTGAATGACATTATTGTATTTTTCCATTTAACATAAATCTATTTTTCGGAAGGCTGCTTCCACCCGAATGGCATCGGCAGATCCCATTAATCATGGTGCTCTCAATCACTCAGAATTATTTAGAGCCTCTTTTCTGTGTCTCTGGCTCTTTCCCCATTTCTGATTAATCTTAAACTAAACTAACTAAATAAATAAAATTGCAAGGATCCAAAGAGCATCCCTGTGAAGATCTTATTTAAGCAAGACACATGTTGACAGCTTAGGAGCTGATCCCATGCAGGTTGGGAAATTTCTGCTCCCGGAGGTTTCAGGAGGAGGAAAGCGGCTTTTTGGTTCAAAGCAGGAGGCTCCGCTTGGAAAGGAGCTGAAGTCTTGACCTCAGCGGGGCTCAGCCTTCTACATTTTGGGATCTTTTTCCTCAGGCATAGCTCATCCCATTTGGTCCTGAGGCTCTTCTACACCTACAAGAGACATCTGATGGGCCATGGTGGCCATCTGCCGCAGGGTGGCTTGTGCCATCCATGTGCCATGGCCAACTGCAAGGATGGGGCTGGAGATGGGTCTACTTTCGGGCTCTACTCTGGGTTTCCATGCCAGGGCTGGATGCCAAACTGAGCCAACCTACTCAAGAAATGTGAGAGAATACCATTGCTCTGACTTTTCTATACCTCTCCGTTTCCCAGGTGACGATTGCTATAGCAATGCCACCCCTGCCACCTGCGAGGAGCCAGCTACGCCCCAGCAAAGCCAGCCCTCCAGGTGCTTCTCCAGCAAAAACCCAGTAAATGTCCAGCCGGACGCTTGCATGTGCAAAGGTGCTGCTGTTTCTACAGCTAGAGCAGTCACGGTGAAAATGTGATGGATTTTAAAGCTGGTAGATTTAGCACATCTATGGGCTGTGCACCAAGCACACTGCAAGCAGAGCCAAACTCCTACCTGATACCTCCTGGCAGAGACATACCTGGAGTTGAAGAGAACTGGAAATAGTTGTTTAATTCCTGGTGTCCTGGCCAGGGTATGCTGCAGTAAGCAAGATTAACATAGCATTTGCATGTTAGAGAGAGTCTTTTCTTGATGGAAATCCCAGGATGCTTGATGAAGCGTGCCAACGGCGCATATCCATACGTTAACCCGAGTCCTACATCTTTATATTAGTTAGTGATATATTTTTATTGCTGTTATTCACATCCATATTTGGGGCTTAGAAATATCAGATACGTGAGTCACGGGCATCAAGGCCTCCCTTCTGTTGGAGTTCCACGGCACCCCCAGCGCACTGCCGTACATGAGGATGCTGAGTGCTGCTGCTGCCGGGCTGTGCAAGGAGCCAGCTCAGCCTCAGCAAACAGCAGAGGTTAAATTATGTACTTGCCAGGTTTGGGGTATTAGGGCTAAAACAAAGATATGGTGTCGGGCAAAACCACAAGGATTGCTTTAAACGTGCATCGTGGGGCCGATCTCTGATGAAGAGTGGCTGCTCTACCTCCTCTCCGAGGGTGCAATGGCCCTTCGCTGTTCGGCTGGCTTTGGCTTTCGCTAATAAACTAATTGATTCAGCTTGGCTCTCTGGAGTTCTGAGTAATTTCAATATTGAACCTCAGCTGTAATTAATTCAGTCGATACAGTCAACACAAACCATGGGCAATGCAGGGACACTGGTGCCGCGCTGGGCAGCTCGAGTCGCCTGGGCTGAGCGCAGAGAGGGGGACACTCTGCACAGCTCCTGGGCAGGGCAAACACCCCTGGAAAACTTGGCTGGGACACCAGGGACCCCATCTACTCAAAAAACATCCACAGGACCCCAGTGGATCCAGCACGGATCCAGCAGCCAGCTTCATCTGAGACACCTGTGCAGCCCAGGTCAAACAATGAACGCATGCTTCGTTTGGAGTAGGATTTTTAGAGTTTGAAGGCAAAATAATTTTAGATGCAAGAGCTTAATAGCCCTGAAAATGGGGAAAAAGGCAAGTGCTCTCGTAGGGACCCCACTCAGCCGTACCCCAATTGCCATGCTTTCCCCCGACGGGTGTGGGGAATTGCCCCAGGCTGCCTGCAGCAGGAGCACAAGGCCACCCCGGGCATCCAGGCAGGCAGGACAGGAGGCAAACAAGTGCCTGTCATGTCTGGAATATCAGTCCTGAGCCACGAGATGGGCTTTCTGGAGCCTTGTGAAATCCTGGGTGACAGGGCCTGTGGACTGACAGCATCGCACCTTGTTCGGAGCAACCCAGCAAGGAAGCCAGGGAGGAGGAAGGACTTTTTTTGCTGGGAGACATAAAGGCTGCTAATAAATAATAGAGGGCAGTGTTATTGCTTTTTTATCTTACGAAGTCAGACCAGCTTATGAAACCCAGACTGGAGCAGAATGCTAATCGGCAAGACTTGGCAAGATGAAGTTACTGCTCCTGACCCACACAAGAGTTAACTCAAACCAAAAGGAGAGGAGCCTCCCTTTCCCGTTGTTTTCTGTGCACAGAGCCTGTCTCTCTCCAAATGACTCTGCTGCTACCCCGGAGCATGCCTAGATGCCGGGCAGTTCCTCCCAGTTCCTTCCCCATTACTGCTCCTCTGATAAATACCAAGGACAAAAGGCGAGCCTTGAGATGCCGGGGACCACTGGCTGGGGCTGAGCGTGGCACACGCGCTGAACGAGACGTGGTCCTTGTCCTGCAGCATGAAACCACCGTGGGAATGGTCAGAAGCTGGGGACAGGGAACCCATCTGTCTGTTATTTAGCCATGATGCTTTATCTGTTTGCCCTTCTTACCAAACAGGACAGGTGGTTTCTGGAGGGCAAGGATGGTGCCCATCATTGCTGGAGGTGGCGATGACCGCCCTGCCTGGGCTGACGCGTGCTGCATGGAGCCCTGCGCTTTCTGCAGGCCCATGCTGCGGTGCCAGCTCTGGGAGATTCCTGAAGTCTCCAGCAAGTGCAATGCACTCCAGCAATTAATGCTTCTTTAGCTTTCTTAGACATAGAGGAGCAAACAGGTCAACAGAGGAAGCGCAACAGAGCAGCCGTGAGGAAAGGTAGTGCAGTTCAGCAGGAAGGGGCAAGCAAGGTTGGGAAGCAGAAAGAAAGCAAACGACGAGCTGTTTGGGATGAGAATGTTTCCAAGTTTGATTGTCCAAAGGTAAAATATCATCTTGCTTGCTAAAAACTCCCGATTACTTTGTCGATCACGTGCAAAGTGCACAAAGCTGTGGGTTACAGCACATTACTGTGCCCGGCACTGTAATGTCAGGGGCGCAGGGGTGTTTTGCTCATAGTCTGGGTAGCAGAACAACAGCAAAGTGCTGCAACTGTGTTTTGACTTCGATGCTGCTGTTATTTTTCAGCTCTCAGACTCCTGTGCAGGATGCGGCCCTCCAGCTCACATGCCTTTCATCACACAGACTGATTTCAAATAATTCCGCAAGACTTGTTTTTGATAAACTGCTATTTAAGTGTGCTATTTACAGATGGTAGAAGGCGCTATATTAAGAATCTGCGGAGAGCATAATAGTCTGTTTATTCGCACAGGAGGCACATCTGATCCTCGGCAGCGTCACCTTCGCCGCTGTGCCAGCACTGGCTGCAGGGACGGTCCTTTCACAGCAGGACCAGCCTCGCCCTACGTGCTCGGAGATGCGGCACCAGCTGTTTTCACAGCAGCATCTCCCCGCCGGTGCAAACGGGAGCTGCGGGCGATGCTGGCAGAGGCGAGCGCGCGGTGCGGCCGCTCTCTGTCGGGATCACGTATAGGCTTGTAATGTCACCGCAGCTAGCCCAGGGGACTGGTACCCACGCCACAGTGCTGGCCTCGTGGGCCCATCTATGGCAGTCCTATCTTCACAAAAGTCCTTTCCTGGCCCTGCACATGCTCCAGGGACGCCCCGGGCTCTCGGCGCTCATGTTCTCTGCTCTCTCCCTTGAGACACAGACTAATGCCAGCTGCAGGGAGACTTGTCTGTCTGCCCAGAGAAATTACAGGGCGAGTATTGAAGCACTGTCATCCTCTGAATGATTTTGCCTCCGTCCTTTGTAAGCATGGCACACACAAGCCAGCAGGACTATTTTTCTAATTATTATATTTTACTGGAAATCAATAAGCAAATAAGATGATTTTTTGGTCCTAATACCTCCATAGCTCTTCTTGCAGGGCCCAGGTATTGCAAAACCCACTCGGAGACTCTTACAGCGTTGTGATGGATAGCCCGTGTCTAACGCTGCTCAGGCTGTTTGCTGGCAGGTGGGGCTGGATTAAGTCATGAGTATGAGATGGGGTTAACCGTGATGTGAAGATGAAGCCCAAGGTAATTATCCACTAAGTTCTGTAGGAATTTGGGATACTGGATTCCCTACAAGCCCCACTGCCTCCTCAGAAGGACTCGCATGCATCTCCCTCTGAGAGCTGCCTGAATTGCCTCTTAATTTGAGCCCTGTCAACACAAGAGCTAAATGAAGAGCCATTTTCTATTGGAAGGAGTGCTATAAGAGAGAGGTAGGCCCTTCTCAGCGTGCGGAGCCAGGCAGCTTATTAGCGGGGCCAGCGTGCTCTGCAGCCATTGCAGCTCTGGCAGCAAGCTGGTGCATCCATGGGCTGCAGCCCTGCACCGCTGGCGTGTCCCAGCACCTCTCGGTGCAGAGCGGTGCCGAGCCGGGGAGAGGAGAGGAAGGGCAATTCCCACTCCTCCGGCAGGATTTTTTTCCTGAGTATTAGGCTTCCTGGAGATCAATAAGTATATAAAATCATTCCTCATCTTACTGTAAAGAATAGCTGTTCTCCAAAAATTCTCAATATATATTAGAATATATATAATATAAAAAAAAATATGTATGTTAATGCTGCAAGGGGGTCTGTTTCAGAGGTCTAGCTTATCTCTTTGCTGAAGCAGTAGAAGAAAACAGTAAAATAGAAGTAATTAGGGAAGGAGGCAAGTCATGAGCAGCACTCAGCACAGCGCAACCCACGCGAAGGCTCTCGCCCCGCTGTTATGGTCCCCTGCGGCTCGCTCCCGCTCACCCCGGCTACCTGGGGAGGGCCAAGTCCTTGGATTAGGAACACGGTTTACAAAGAGACCTTGTGGAGGGAAAAAAAAAAAAAAAAAAGGCTGGGCTGATTTAAACAAACCTGGAGTGAATAAATTAGTGGGGGAGCGGAAACGAGTAGATGGAATTACACAGGAGCGTTACATAAAAGCAGCTGATGTCTGACTCTTGCAATTAATTCAAATTGGGCTGAGCCTGGGCTTTGGGGAAGAATAACTGGTGGGCGGCAGTGAAAGCAAAGAATAAGCAGTCGTGTACCGAGCTGGAGGGTGGTGTGTAGCCGTGGTCTTTATTAGGGCTGGGTTTAATGAACAGACTTGTTCAGGACCTGTAAGAATATATCGGTGAAACTCCCCAGTTTTAGGGGCAGCTGGCAGGGCTGGAGGAATAAAGAGAGGGGGCACAGGCAGAGCAGAGTCACAGAGAGGGAGGCATACCTGCACCTCTCTGCTGGCTCCTGGGCTTACAGACAGCCTTTTCTCCATTTCCCCTAAATCTGGAACAGGGACTGCCTGAGGGTGACCTCAGGATTTGGCCGGCAGGGACATGGGGACTCTGGGCTGGAAGGGACCTCCTGGGTCACCAAGCCCATCCCCTGCTCTTGCAGCCCTGGCAACTCACGGGCATCATCTGTGTTAGTGGCTCAGCTCCTCCTGGTGGAAAGCGGTCCAGCGAGCCATGGCTTTCCTGGCCAGGGCCATGCTCCTGGCCGCCGGCGATGCACATGGGGCACCGAGATATGGGAACAGGGAGGTGACCCTCAACTGCATCTCCTATAACCTGGAAAAGGGGGACGGTGCAGTGATTGCCTGTGAGAGGTCATTACATGTCGCAGTTTGGAGCCAAGCGCAGTGATTAAAACCCACCTCGGGCAAAATACCAGTGATCCCTGAGCCCCTGAGCACTAACACCCGTGATGGCATTGCTACTTGTTATCTCTGGGGCTTAGGAAAGAGGCTCAAAGGCAGAGCAGTGTCCTCCTGCCAGCAAAAGCATCCCCTTGGATCTCAGGCATGCAGAGGCTCCCTGTCTCCGACGGCCCCTTGGGATTTGCCATCACGCTGCTGGGTTCCCCCCCGGCGACTGCCTGTTCTTCTAAAGGCCCTTGATCTGCGCGCACGAGACAGCTCCCACCGATGTCAAACCTAATGCCGCTAATCCTATTAGTTTCTGTTCAACCTGCCTGAAGTGTCCTGTTTAATCCTGATCTCCAGTCCTTCAAGTGCTTTAACCTTTAGATGGCTTCTGCTCCACATAGCACACCCAGGCATAAAACCTGCCTGTTCCTGTGAGTTGGAGATAGAAACAGGCACAAGATAATTCTGATCACCAAGAAGCTCTGTGCAGGGATGGCTAAATTTGGGGTGAATCCAAAGCTTATGAGCAAGAGTCCCATGGACTCAGCCAGCCTTTGGGCTGGAGCTTCAGCCCAGCTCTGAATTCAGGACAGCGATCCTGTGATCTAACACGTTGAAGCAATCTTCTCCTGCAGTCTTTATATTTGATAATCTGAGATCTGTGGGAGTCTTTACTTCATAATCCATATATCTTGTGACCCTCTGGAAGCCTGACAACTATTTCATGCTCGGATGGCTCCTTGCTCATCTTTGGCCGTGCAAGAAGAGTGTGTCCTGACTGGCACAGGAGTAGCTCGTGTTTCCATCACACTGAGACAGTGATTAAATGCCTTCAGCCAAGCACAAGGCAACTTCAACTGGGTTTGTTCTTTGGGGACTGGAAGGATGGGGAATGAGGCCAGATAAAGCCACAGAAGACCCCGGCTGCGCGGAGGCTGGAAAGCGATGCTTAGAGGTAGGATCGGCACCTTCAGCAAATCTCAATGGAGTCTGCTGGAAAACTGAGCTTGTCCAAAAACCAGGACTGCTCCCTGCTCTGGTGGGCAGCCCCAGGTGTCCCCAGGGTCCCCTGGGCTGGCAGGGTGCCTCCTGGGTGCCCATGCCAGAGCATGGGGTTTTTGAGTTTCTCGCACCCCTCCTCAACCTGTGATACCCCCTGGGAGGAAACAGGATGGGGAAACTGAGGCACCACTGGACCCAGTTGCTCTCCTTGACCTGTTCTTGGTCTGGCTGTGCCATGTAAAGTTTCCCATTGCTCAGCCCCTGCTCCTGGCACTCTAATCTGGCAGAACCCCAGCGGTCGCACCGTCCGGCACTACGCAGCCAGGTACAGCAGCTCTCCCCGGCCTCAGTCCAGGGGCCTGGAGCGGTGCCCAGGCAGGATGGTTTAGGAGCAAAGACGGGTTTTGCTCTGCGAGTACAAAGCTCCCAGCCACAAATAAAACCCACTAATAGAAAAATGGTACAAAGGGAGCCGGGCTCTTGGGGCCAGGCTAGAAGTGAGAGCAGTAAATTGGAGGATAAAACGGTTGCCGTAGCTGCTGGTCAGCCCGTATTTCACCATTTCAAGTTGCAGTAAAGAGGAAACGTTTTTTTCACGGTTTCATGCTATCATTGCTAAACCTTGCATGTGTAAACAGTGAGCGTCTTTTACATCCTCATGGGCTTTTCAGTCAATTGAATGCTTTTAATACACTCCCTTCCCCGCTTTCCTTGCTCGTGATGCTAATGCGCACGCTTCCCCACGCTCAGGAGTCAGGCACGCTGCCACCGCGATGTCTGCTTGGGCCTCCGACGCCCGTCAAATGCAATGGAAATTAAGCATTTAAAGCAAAATTATGGCTCGAGGTCCCCTTTTACTTCTGATTTCCTAATGTTAACCTGGGTATTTCTCCTTCGGGGACTGTTGCCATCCCAAGGTGCCTGTATCAGACGCGTAGCCCAAGAGGAGAGATGGGCGTTCCCCCGGGACGCCGGCCGCGGGGTGCAGAGAAACCCCAGCACATCATTCGGAAACAGCCAGGAATGTTTTGGTTGTTCACAGTGCTCTGTAAACATGACCTGTGCAGTCAGCAGCGCAGGACCAGGAGATAAAAAATAGAGCATATTTCAATATTTTCACAATTTTCAAGCCAGCCCCTTGAATGCTGGGGACAGACTCAGGCTTCCTGAACCCTGTCCGTCTCCATGCTGCTCTTTATAAACATTGATAAGCCTCCCGGCGCTCCCCAGACAGACATATTATCCCTTTTGTAGCTACTGCAGATTAAGACCCAGTGCTTTTCCAGGAGCTGTAACAAGGATGGTTGGCATAGCTGCCGTAAGAGGTCAGGATTTTCTACACACCTCCCAACTCCACCTTCCCACAGCACTGCACAGCTCTACCAACACAGCCCTGCTCCTGCCGCCAGACCTGGGGTCACCGCCAGCTTAGCTGGGGGAGTTAAGCAAGGGGATGTGCTGCAGGAGGGTCACAGCAACACCCCAGCAGGAAAAATTAATTTCCCCAGCAGTGGCATACAGTCGCAATAGCCCATGGGCTCCTGGGAGTAGTCATGAACACGTCCCAAATTCTGCTGCCACAACCCCAAAGCCCACGACCACCTGCACCGGCTCCAGACATACTTGCAAAGCCAAGGCAAACCAAAGGAGGGGAATGCCAGTAATATACTCGTACAGGAATTAAAGGAGAGACCTGGCCATCAGCCATGCCATAATACAGAGGATCTTGTTGCTACCTGTTTTTTTTTATCTTCCATGTCAAACCCCTGGCTAGCAGTGGCAGGCCTGATTAGCTCCGAAATGTCAGCAGCCAGCCCCCGTGAGCATGCAGCCGCTTGCTGGCCTCCAGCCCTCACTTTTCAGCTGCGAGGCTCTAATGAGGACATCAGTGACGCTCTTTATTAAAACAAATGATTGAAGGCAGCGTGCCACTGCCCAGCCCATGCTGTGCTTGCTGGCGAGTGAACGGTGAGCCCGAGTCCTGGCAGAGAGCGGTGCCAGGGCAGTGAGTGCTGTAATGGGGGGTCTCTGTATGCAACTGACCTTGCAAAGACACAGGATTGCTCTGCAGATCAATCCCTCCCTCCCCTTTCGTCCCACCTGCCAACCCTGCTCTTAAATGCTGTTGACTTGGTATTTCACCTAATTTCCTCGCTCTTATGAGAATAACATGGCGAAGTTTAGTCTGAGGTGCCCTCTGAGGGCTCCCATGCTCTTGGGTGTCTACAAGCAGCTGGAATCTCTTCTTGTAGAGATATCTGATGATATCCCAGTGTGGGAGATGGAGAAGAGACTCCATAGCACTTACTGTCCCTCCTTTCTCCACCCACCTCCTCCATCCAGACCTTCCCAACCTCCTTCCCCACCTCTATCCAGACCTTCCCAGCCTCCTTCCCAACCTCCATCCAGACTTTCCCAACATCCTTCCCAGACCTTCCCAACCTCCCTCCTAGGCTGTCCCAACCTCCTTCTCCAGAGGCCAAAGTTTGTCCAAGGACTTTGGTGTTGACCACTGGCCTCGGAGGAGCTGTTTCCCTGGGAAAATGAAGCATTACGTTGGCTTCATACATATGTCTGGTAGAACTATGAAATATTATAAAAGATTTAGATTTATCAGTCCGGACAGATTGGCCTCTTTCGCTGTGCCTATAAAAGCACTGAATGATGCCATCCATCAACGGGCGGACAGCATCGGCTCTGACTGAGGACCAGGCAATTTTGCATCGCTGGGGCCAAGTGCCAATTCCTTAAGTAATTCCAGGTTTCATTAAAGAGGCAGCCAGAGGAAGGCATCGTTTTGAATTTTTTTTTAAGTCAGCTGCGGGACACTTACAAATTACTGTGGAATTGATGGTGGGTGACTCGTTAAAATTAATTATGGCCATAATTAGGAATATTCAGGAAGAAAATCACAGGAAAAATGGTCCATGGAAGGATATTTTCTATAGACATATTGTAAAATGAAGCAAAAATTTGCAGCTGCTTTATTAATTTAAATAATAACATATGGCTTTTTCTTGCATAGCTTCGGAGGGTTTCTAATGGAGAGAGGCTGTTAGATGAGGCATTTCAGAGGAAATCAAATAGCCTCATAAATAAATGAGTTTTCTTTTTTCAGGGCATAACTGTATTCATTCTTACAATATTCATAGAGCATCACATTACAGGGGAAAAGAGTCAGGAGGAGCCTGCAGGCTGCGCCTGCATCCTAAGGACAAACTTCTCCTCCAAGCTGCCGGCTCCTTGACACGAACCCGTCCTGCCTGCACTTGCAGCAGGGCAGCTCCATGCAAAACTACGCCTTGCTGTAGTCCTTTGGTCTGCGCCTGCAGCCAGGGAGCAGGACAGGGAGATGTTGTGCCTGTGGGTACGTGGCTGCTCCTCACCCTCCTGCAGCCTCCCCCCACCGCGTTACCCTGAGCAGAGATCTCCAGCAGTGCTGTGTGCCCGCTCCAGTGGAAACTGGTGGCAAATCAATGCCACCATGGGGTCATGAGAGCCACAGGTTACGGCTTCTTCAATGGAGAGGCAAGGTGAAAAGCAGACCCTGGGTACCACCGTCCCCTCCTGCAGGCTACTGGGAATTAGGAAAACCACATCACTACCGTGTCCCGCTCACTCTGGTGATGGGGTGGCCACTGCAGGCAGCAAATGTCACGGGGGCTGTGTAGGAATGGGCACAACGTGTCCCCCAGCGCTTGCTGGCGGACCCAGCCCCAGCAGGATCACTGCGGGCCAGCAGAGCCGCAGTAGCCAGCTCCTTTGCAAACCCTCTTTGCTGGCCACACCCCACCAGCCAAACCCCCGCTGTCACCGTGCATCCCACTGCACGTCCCGCTGCTCTGCGGGCTTGTAGGTGGCTGCACAGCCCAGCCTTTGGTTCAACAGCTGTGCTAATTGAGAGGGAGCACTCCGGCATCCAGCTGTGGGTAACGCCGCAGCTGCCAGCAGCTTCGGCACGAGTTACTCTGCTCTAACTTTGAAACGCTCTAGGGTGAGGAGGACACGGGCAGTCCATTTCAACAGAAATGTTGTCCTGTATGTCCAGACACCACCTGGTATCAAAGGCATCAGACCTGCTCACAGCAGAGCATGGCAGGGTGGCTGCTCATGGCACAGATAGAGCAAAATGGGTACAAACTGAGCCGGGCACACGATTGCGGGGTCCATCACAACCTTCCCACAGGAGCAGCAAATCCTGCACCCGCTAATGACATCCCCAGCAGGGCAGGCGTCTGGATTCACCATTTGCTCCATTATCTTCTTCCCCAAGCTACGGAGATTATCTCACTACTTGAACTGTTCTGTGGGTCCGTTGTACCAGTCAGGTACCACAAACACCTACCCTGTGAGCACCTACACAGCAAAGCCATCGCTAGGCACGTGGCATCACTTGTGGCTATTTGCTGATCACCCTGTCCCTGCTAAATTTGGATCATGGAGACACAAGCAGGAAAATTAGACCTTTGAAGTAATTTGAAAGCACTAGAGCTACAATAAATACAAAAGGCAGCTCAGAGTCCTGAGGCATCTTCCTTTAACCAACTACTGTCTCGGCCCAAAGCGCACAAAGCCTACACGACCCTTTCCAAAGGTTCAGCAGGTTTTGGACCCCAACACCAAGAAGCCATGTAATGGCTGAGGACCTTTTCTTCCTGTGAGACCAGGACATTTACACAGATAACAGAGATAACCGCAGCACTACTATCGTTTGGTTTTGGGGGATGTACCTTGTTGAGGAGTCCAAGACACGCTCCTGGGAATGGTGTGAATCCCTGCAAGGCTGCTCCGAATTTCCTCCATTGGGACACCAATCTCTGGGGAAAAAACAAAATTAATCAGCACAGCAAATTAGAGTGGAGGAAAACAGTGCACGCCCCAGCGTTCGTACCCTTTCCAGACATGGTCCAGCATCTGTGAGTGCTCCTCCCTGCCAGCCCCACAGGGACAGTGTGCACGGCAGAGGCTTCTGCCTACTGCTGATTGCAAACCGCTGGAAAATTTATACCAAGAAATTGCTCTCCAAAATTTCCTCGGGGACACGCAGCTTTTTGGCAGTGAGCTGAGCGCTGCAGCACAGTGCCTGGGAGCCGTGAGCCCTCAACTCAGGGATGCTGCTGCCTGGTACGAGTGTGTCATGGGTCTGTTAGCCTGGGAATAAAGGTCTTGGGGATGCCCCTTGTGAAGGAAAGCTCCTGCACGTCCTGGCATGGCAGTGGTTTCCAGACCCAACTCCCTCCACACTGCTGCACTGAGCTGGGACAGGTCTCTGCCCCCGCACCGCACTGCTCCTCTGCAGAGCAGGGATGCACCCGCTGCTGCCTCGAGCGCCCGAGGAGAATTACAGACACAAAGATGGCAAACTACAGCTCCCAGGGGGATCCATGCCAAAAGGTTAAGAAATTTTAGCTTTATTGGGATTTTTCACTGGTGGATTTTCAACGGAAAGAGCCTGCTTTTCTATTCTGCGCATTCCTCCACTCAACAGCCCAATTTCCTCCTGACAAAGAAATTCATTAAGAAACTTCCAGGCCGATCCCAACCATGGCAGCTAGTTGAAATTGCTCAAATCCTCTCCAGAAAACCTTCTTACAATACGTCCATCTCCAGCTCCCTTTGCATCCCCCTGGTAACTGATTCAAACTCATAATGACCTATGAGCCGCCCGCCTGCTTAGTCCAGCTCTGGCGCTCGCCGTACCTGTCACGGCAGAAATATGTTCTCACAAGTTTATTTCCAAGCAGTATTTTTGTACTGAGGTTGTTTCTCTCAGCCACTCTTTTTCATGCAATAATTGTAGGAGAATTTGTAAAGCTGCAAAAACCTTTCCCCATTGATTGCTCTTCCCGTGCGAAGCGGGCAGGTGTAGGAAAGGAGGGATTTGAGCAGAGAGCATCCACTGCTGTGGGGGGTCGGGTGATGTGCCGGACCCATCAGGGCATGGAAAAGCAGCGGGAAATCCAGCATGAGGATGAGGAGACGTAACCAGCCACGCTCAGACCATCGTCCCCAAAGGACTGCGCAGTGGCTCATTAGCCACAGAAGAAAGGGCTAATTTTAGATGGGGTGACAATTAAAAAGCATTGTATTATCCTTCCTGTGCTACAACAGGCTGTCAAAATCTTTGGGTAAAACAGCAGTTAAATGAGGGGCTGACGGAGAGTTACAATAAGGAAAGACAATGGCATCATTATATTGGGATTTATCTTCCTGAGACAGGATTGTCCTCATTATTCAGGAGCAGTGTACCCAAAGGCCACTAATAAGGCTCCCTCCCAGGATGGAGATAAATCCCAAACCTTTCGAAGACTTTTGAATGTAAATGCTCCGTAGCATTCAAAGCGCCCTTTGATTTTGGCATGCACATTGTTCATGCCAGCGCTGCCAGTTCTGCTGGAGGTTAAATGGGCTTCGGGGACTTCACGGTCCAGGCCAGCTGGGACCAACGCCTCGCTGGGACAAGGGGGCCAGGCTCCTACATTGAATGGACATTGGGATCAGCTTGGGAGGGAGCTGGGGAGTCTCCCCTGCATGGGACCTGGCCACCCAAGTTGCCGCAGATACGGTGGCTGCGGTGAGGATCAAATGCCCACACGGGACAGGATCAGCTCTGCGTGGTGTGGAGCCTCTCGATTCAGGGCAGATCAAGGGCATTTAGCAAACCATCTTCTAGAATGCAACAATGAAGAAAATTGGAGGAATCTAAGCAGGAGGAGAGAAGTTTGTAGGATGATGCCAAACTGGCCGGTGTGCCCCCGTCCTCCCCAGCGAGCTGAGGGGGGTGGGAGGCAGGGGAGGACAGCGCAGGTCTGCAATGCTTTGTAGCATAATTAAATCACATTGACCAAAAAACCTCCTTCCCATTCATCATGCAGAAAAATCTATGCTTCACAAATAAGTAGGACGCTTCCTTTTTTAATGTTATAAAATAACAGGGTAAGTATTACATTCAATCCATAGATGGGAGGTGTTGTGTTGTTTCAAATGCTATGCTTTCCCCTTTAGCCTGCTCAAAAAAAAATAATCCCGATAAAAGCCTTAGGTGTTGATATATATTTGGAAAGGCAAATCAGTTTGGCTGTCAGCAGCAAGGTGGAAAACATGAGTTTTTCTTTTTGCATTAAAAAGGGCTCAGGGGGTGCAAACAGCGTGGGGCTGGCTCCTGCCTCACCAGTGCTGAAGCTGCTGGTGTCCCCCACCCCAACGCCAGCCTGCTTTTCTACGTCTTCAAATGGGCTGGGATGAAACTCAGAAGCTCCTCCTAGCAGGAAGGATGTGGTGCCCACTTTTCAGCCTCCTGGTGGAAACCCAGTTCCTTTAATGGCACCAAAGATGCCAAATCCCAATGCCGAGGCACGGCCCGTTCCACCCACGTGGAAAGCTACTCTTGCAGTAGCTGGACTTGGGGCATTTTTCTGGCCTTTGAGAGTCCAGAGTGCAGCAGATTTAAAGATAAAACCCCCTAACCAGTATCGCTGCTTCTTCCTCCCATGGCAAACCACCATGGCAAGCCGTGGCCATCATGCTGGAAGCGCTGGGCACCAGGTCCCCACGTCAGCTCATGGAGATCTCACAGCTCCTCTGGGCTCAGCATCACCCAACACCGTATTCATCCAGTAACAAAACCCCATGGTTAATTTATCTGACTCTGCCTCAGGATCTTCCCCAGAGCAGTGCAGGAGCACGCAGCATCTGGACCCAGCCCCTGCATCCCGCTGCCCGGTCCCCTGTGCCATGCAACATGGTGCTCTCTCCTCCAGACTGTTTATCTTAACAAAACCATTTAATCTTTGCTGTTTTCTATTTTGCCGTTCAGGAATGAAAACCTTTTAAATAAATATTTAATGACTCCTATTGGGTGCTGGGATGATAATGGGGCTGGTAGGCATGCGGAGCCACGCACCCACAGATAAAACCTGCAGCAAAATGAGGTCTCTTGTTTTATTGTTCCCGATGTTATAAAGATTGACTCTGCTATTAGAGCTTCCTGGAGGATTTCTCCAGGATAAAATCTCCGACTAGCAGAATTTAATCAGTTAGTGATGAAAAATAAATTTCAGGCGGCGGCAGCTTTTAAATAGGTGTAACTTTCTTTCTGAAAACATGGTATCTGCTCTGCTAATAAACCATCCTGCAGGCACAACCTGTCCAAACCCGCACTATGCGCAGAGGGCATGGCGTTCCCCATTACCGGCCCAGAGGGGTTGCGAGTGCTCTGATCCATCACTCCATTCCCTGTGGACAAGCCAGAGCAGACCTCAGCCCAGGGACAGCAGAGCAAATTAACAAGGAATTAATTAACCGTAGGCTGGCACTATGTGGGCTTTAGGTACAGCATGCCTGGGCAAGAGAAAAACCTTATTTAATAGTAAAACCAGTAGGGCTGGTTTTTGTTGGGGGTGGGTTTGCTCCATCCTCAGCTCTGGGATCGAAGGGCACAGCCCCTCGCCTGCCCCCACCACCAGAGAGAGCTTTCATGCTTGGTGTGATTCGAAAAGCACAACCCCAGAAAACAACGTGGGGAGGGGAAGGAGGAGAGCTTAAACCACGTAGAGGAGCAGATTGAGGCTGGCAGAGCAAGCGGCCCCGGCCGCGCCAGATGCTCCCGCGGGCTGGGAAGCATTTTAGCTGCTGGCCTCCGAACACAGCAGCTTTGAGCTAACGGCCCTGGCAGCCTCCCGCGAGGAGGAGAGGCTCCATCTGCACCCGGGCCAGCCCAAGGACCCTCGCGGTGGCAGAGGAGCCGTGGGAGGGTGGGGGGCTCTGCCTGGGGGAGACGGTCCCAGCTGGGGACTGAGGTGCTCCCCTCCTCCTGTCTTTCTCCGCTCCATCCCAGGCTTGGCCAAGTGAAGTTCAGCTATTACACAGTGTCAGGAGATGAATTACATGAAATTATAATTACATTGCCCTTGCCTGCTCTGGGCAAAATGCAAAAGGTCATCTTCCCTCCCCTTGCTGCCTGATCTTTAATATGTTAGGCCACTTATAGACACTGCCATGACATTTACAATAGGTCCAGAGAGAGATGCTGCACAGGCACTTGCATGTTTTCCCTCTTCCGAGGGACTTGATTTGGCTGGGGACAGCCAGAGCTGCACTGAGCCCCTCTGCTTTCGGAGCCGGGGTTTGCTGGAGGGCTGCGTGCTCAGCACCCCGCTGGCACGGTGAAGCCAGGTGCGTATGCCATTTCCAAAAACAGAGGGACTGCAGGGTTTTCTGGGGGCAGTCACCCCAGCACACAGCAGCTTTCTCATCTCTCAGCGTGGAAACTGCTATGACTTTAGGAGCAGCGATGCCTGGGTGGGTGTGAAGTGCTGCCGGCGAGGCCAGTCTGCAGCACAGGAGAGCCCAGAACTGTGCAGAACATGGGACTGCACAGGGCTATGCACCCCAGAGACCTGTGCAGAGGCTTTCACTGCTCCTTCGCCCTCCCAAGATATATCCTTGAGGATAGCTGCACTGCTGAAAGACTTTAGGTATCTTTCAGAGACACATATGAGCTGATGCTAAGGTTGTTGACTCATGCCTTGACTGAGATGCAGCACCGACCACCTAAAGCAGGCTCTGCAGCCAGCGCTGAGCACACGCCGCCGCATAGCCTCAAGCCAGCATTGGAGGTTACTTCAGGCACGCCTGCGAGACCTGAATTCGTAGTGACATGGACCAAGACAAGACACTGACACCATGGGTTTGGGGGTAAAGGCCACCCCACAGCGCAACACACCCGTGCAGGGCTGGGGTCCCTCGCAGGGAGACGCAGCTCCGGGGTGCACAGCCCACTCCTGCTCTCGTATGGTGAGAAGCCAATTTCTTGCTTTTCACAGCAATTTTCTTCAACTCCAATGGCTACAAACTACTCCGCTGATTGTAAATAAATACAAGGGGAGCTTAGCCCAAAATAGAAAGCAGAGAAACCTCCCTAGCTCAATAAACTATAATAAGCACTTGCAGGCAGAGAAACTGTAATTTGCAGGGCCAGCTCTCCCTGCGGGATGCAGGCTTGGCCGGGCTCCGGCTGGCTTCCCTTCATCGCGGTCCATCAAGGATGAGAAGAGGGGGGCCCGGCCCCAAAGCAGCTCTCCCGCTCCTTGCCCCACCGACGCTGCGGGCTGGAGGCTGGTCCCTGCCCGGGGCTGTGTTGGGAGGCAGGGCTGAGCACCGCCGGGTCCCCGGGGGTCTCCTCCGCCACTTGTGTCCCTGCCCAAGGCCGAGGGCACATCCGATTTACAGCTCCCCACATCAGAGACACCCACTCATAGCGCAGCCCTTGCAGAGGGCTCAGTCACGGTTGTTTCTTTAGGCACCATAAAAAAGAAACAAATCTAAGCGAAACGAGTGCCTGCATGCACATCCCTTCTCCTTCCCCTCATCCTGCCATGTCCTCTAAGGCCAGCGCTCCTCCTCCACCTCCTCCCATACCAGAAGCCCCCTCACTCCCTGCCCCGCAGTAAGCAGGGACTGTCACTGTCCCCCGTGCCCCCCAGGACCTGCAGGCAGCTCTGCCCCGGGATGCTGGCAATGCAGAGAGCAGCGGGGAGGGACAGTAGGACGCTGCCTGCAGTTTGTTTACCCCATCAGCAATGCCACACCGAGAGGTTTAGTGACACGGCTCTTGGCACAGCGAGCATCCCCACGGCGGCTGTCACCCCAGGAAGGGCTCTGGCTCACTGGCCACTGGGTCCTCTCCCCTCCGGTGCCTAAAGCAGCTCTCAGAGGTGGGCAGCTTTCCATGCGTGGAGGCTCCCACGGGAGGTTAAGAGTACAGGCAGGGATTTTCCAAAGCAGCTGACAGATTTGTGAGACACACCTTTTTAAAAACGAATGAGACATCAAACTCAAGCAGCCTCCAAGCTCTCAGTTATCCTGGCTAAGGAGGAGAGGAGATGCTGGCTGGGCCAAGGGCTGGTGCTGCCCTTCCTCTGTGAGGACACGGACCCAGCTCCTGCACAGACCAATGCAAAGAAAAGTTTTAAGACCCAAACTCCAACCCAAAATAAAGACTATTTTAGATGGCAAGGGTGATTAGCCATGGGAACAGGTCACCAAGAGATGGTGGGATTCACCATCTCTTTATTTTCCATCAAGTCCCAGTGTCTTTGTCAGCCAGGACCTACTTTAGCCAAGCACATGTTGAGCTACGGGTCCTTCCTGGATGAAATCTATGAATCTCCAAAAAACCAGCAGCAACCTAATGGCTTCTGAGTCTCTGGAAGGGTCTACAAATCTGATTCCTTCTCTGTCACTGCTATGCCTGTCTGCAAACAGCCACTTCCCCTTCAAAATGGAGGGGGGTCTTTTATGTGGCCTCTTAAAAAGCCTGGAAATCATAAAAGATCTGTGCCAGCCCTGTCCCAGCGAAGCTTCACTGACAGCCCTCCAGCTCCTGAACGCGTGAGCCGTCACGCAGCAGGGGCCAGCTGGCTCCCGCCAGCCCCTGGCGGTACCGCACTGAAGTTAACGATGCTCGAGCAGGGCTCGTGTGGATCAGCACAAACTGCCGGGGCACAGAGGAGCTCTCCTTCTCATCGCAGATGCACTCAGGCAGAAAGCTGAGCCGGGCAGGCAGGAGAGCGAGACCCGTCCGAGGCCACGGCTGTGCCAGGCAGGGGTGTGGGGGGCTGATGGGGGTAGCGGTCTTGGGAGCTAAACTGAAACCCTTTGGTGGGGAGACGCGTTCCCAGCTTAAGCATCATTGCTCGTGATTTCTCTTTTGAAGGGTGATGCAGACTGCATGGAAGAAGGTGTCCCCTGCTGAGCGCATGCCCTGCCTGCATAGACATTTACTCTGTGGCTGCCCAAAGACCCAGAAAGCAAAGGCGCATGACTCCCACAGACGAGGACAGCTGATCCCTTCCAAAGATCCCTACCCAGAAAGCCCTTTTTTTTGTGGCTCAGAGATGCTTCCCAGCTCCAGGGTGCTGGAGGCTTGGAGTGGGCAGTGCTGCTCACCCAGCAGTAACAGGCAGGTCCTGGGCAGCACGAGCAGCCTCCCGGCTGAGAGCCAGCACCCCATGGCACACACCGCCTTTGCAATGACCTCGTTCTTCAAGAAGGAGATGGTCCCCAAGGGTCGCCTGGCCCTAGCAGGCAGGAGGGAGGCCCAGTTCAGGCAACACTGCCAGACCCATGGGATGTCTCACAGGGCTGCCACCAGCAGGGAGGCAGCAGCAGAGTAGCCCCATCACAGGCTCTGGAGTGACAAACACAAGCCGGCGAGCGACTCGCCTCTCACAGGCAGCCTCAGGGGTGAACCACAGAGCTGGACGTCCACCATGATGCTCCATTCACAGCTTCACAAGAGCATCTTGCCACCACAGTGCTCCATGCAAGGCTTCAGAAGAGCATCTCACTGGCCTCTCCCTGCTTTTGGTGCCCATCACATTCAGGGGAAATAACATTCTTTCATCTTCTGTGTCTCTCTGTGGTCCTGCCATGCTCCCAAGAGATTTTGTGGCCCCACCAGCTTGGGACCAGTGAGGCCACCATGCCCTCTGGCCACCTCTGTCGCTGGCAGCTCTGTGCTAGCCCGGCACAGTATTTTTAGCTGTTTGACTGTAGCAAGTTCCTTCAAGCTTGTGGTTTGCTATTGTTGCTCTCCTTTAATAACCTGTAATAGGTTTTTCTCCTCTAAGATAAGACCTTAGTAGCAGCGGTTTGCCATCGTATCAACAGTATCAGGCATTCTCCTCTGCTGTAGGTACACTGAGATAAAGATTTCAGAGTCCTTTGAGCTATGAAGTAGACCTTTCCACAATAGTAAATGGTGATATTTCCATTCAGTAATGTATTTATATCTTCCCAGTGAGGTCAATAACAGAGTATCCCTTGAGCTGGGAAAAATGATGAGTGATGTCTAGTAATTACAGAGACCATAAGGCAACAGTGAATCTAATTTTGACATTAAAAATCCTGACGAGCACCTCCATTGCCTATTTTATTTGCTGGTTTGGATGGTGAGGTCCACCGCTGTGCAAGGAACGGATGTCTGTACACAGGACACGTTTTGGGGTTGTTGGAATCTAAAGCAATTAATTGCTTTTGCCTCTATCAGTTTCCTGGCGTTGCGCCTGACCTTGCATACGATTCATCTTCCTCATTCGTGTTAGATGTTTGCAAGTCATCTTGCTTTGAGCAATGTAGGCTGCAGTGGGGATTGAAATGTCTGATATTACCATCCTTCCCCTCTTCCTTACCACTGAGCCAGCCGGAGCACTTTCAGAAAGCATGGTTTATGGCTGCACATTGCAAACAAGCAGTAAGAGTGTACTCTGAAGATGAATTGCACGAAACAACTCTCCAATGAGGTGCATTTTGCATTTCAAACACCATCACTCCAAATGCCCAGCTGTCTTTGCCAGAGGAGTCGATGCAAAAATTTTTTTCATTCCCATTTCACACAAACACCCTCGTTCGTATTTCAGTTTTAGAAATCCAACGCTTTTCCACAGCCGTAAGACCTTACCACCCAGGCTTTCCAAACGCAGGGTGCAGGAAGCCAGCAAGAGCTCTGGCAGATCTGCAGACAACGAGGCTTAAAAGCCAGGCTACTCGATTTCTGCCACTTGTTTGGAGAACGGGGTTAATATATTGAGATTTTGGTAAATAAAAGTGCAAGGCTTTATTTCTGAAGTCATTGTATATTTTCAGCTTTTTGTGGTATTTTTCATACATTTCCCTAAAAGTCATAGGAGATGCGACGCTGCTTTTGGAATGATGCAGAATCACAGAAAATAGGGCTGGAAAGGACCTCAAGCGTTGGCCCTGCCTCAACGTAGGGTTAGCTCTGTATTATTCCCGAGAGATGTTTCTCCAAACTCTTCTTAAACACTTCTAATGATAGAAACTCCATAGCCTCCCCAGGCAAAACATCCCAGCGCTTAATTGTCCTTACTGTTACAAGGTTAGAAATCTCCTTCTCTGCAATTGCAACACTAATTCCCATCTTGAACTTCTGCAGATTGAACAGAGAATATTCCATCATTTAGATTGTTAGGGAAAATACCGACTCCTATTAGATCAAGGACAGATTCCTGCAGAAAGTCACTCAATCCATCCTTTCATTTGACAGCAAATCATTGACTTCTCTTGTCTGGTTTCCAACCATGTTTTGCACCTCTCCCACAGTAGTTTTATTGAGATCTGCTTACGAACCTTGTTAAAAGGAATATTATGTGAAACACAGCAAAATCCTAGCAAAGCCAAGACATCTGACATCTCTGGCTTCTTCTCAATCCAAAATATTTAGTCACATCACACAGGGAAATCAGATTGGCTTGACATGTGTGTGTTTTTTCTTTGGGGGGGATTCTTTCTTTTTTTCAGTACTTAGAAATGGTATTTTTCTGGTAACTGAATTTAAACCAGTTAGATTACAATGCTAGTAACAATTCTCCATGCCTCCCCCTTTTACCCCTCTGTAAATACAGATGTTACCTTTGCCTCTGCCAATCTCCTGGAGCATTGTAACAGCCCTGAGATGGCTTCTGCCAGTTCCTTGCCTAACCGAGAATGAAGTTCAGTTTGAAAATACTTCACTTATCTGCAACTGATCCTTATTACCCTTTACAATCCCTGTTGATTGCACAGCATTTCATACCCTGAGCTGCCTGGTTTCATCCCTGCCTGCTCATGCCACCCAACTTGCCATTGGGAACATGACCTAGCTTTCAGTCCTTGCAGTCTTCCCTCCTCTCCCCCAGGTCAGTGACGAGCTAGAGCTGATCGGAGACAGCCCCTGCTCCATTTCCCATCCTTCTGTTTCCTAAGGTTTGGATGGTTCTGCTGTTTGCCCACAAAAAGACTCGCTTCACCTTAAGGCACATAGGTCAGCAGCCTCACAATGTGCAACCATATTTACTAATCACTCATCATTTTTCTTTAGGTCCCACATCCCCTTATTCTCTAGCGCTTACAGCAAGCATGCGCATCCCTAAGACATATAGCAAAACCATCTCCCTTTTCCTCTGTTTCTTCTTCCAAGACAAGTTGCTCCCTGTTCTGGCACCATCCCATGCACAAGAATTATTTGGCCTCAGTCATGGGCTACCCAGCTGTGCTGTTAAAGAGCTTTCCTGGAGATCTCTTTGTCTGTATCTGTTTGGCTGCTCCTTCAAAGTCTCTACAGAAGTGGACTGACATTACTTCACCCGTCTTACGGGTGAAAAGCTAAGCCACAGAGTGAAAAACTGGTTGGCCGAATCCAAGAGCACAACCCCAGAGGCCTCATTGCCTTAGACTCGCTGTCCTCAGGTGGTTAAAGCCACCTCAGGAGTGTTGAACAAAGCCCCAACACAGGGATTTTGGTTGTAACCTTCTCCTTCACTCCTTACTAGGCAAGAAAATGCCACTATTTGGTAAAGCACAGTACACATTCGCAGCTCAGTTGCTGTGGTCCTTCTGCCAAGCCAGTCAAACCAACAAATCACTGTCAAATATATCTTCTTCCAGTGGCTGGTCACATTGACACGTGCAGAAGATATTAATTCCAAGCTGCTCATCATCCATTTTAGTCAGGAGAGATCAAAAATAGTGTTTGCTACAGGAGGTTTGTGGCTGTGACAGGCTTTTGCTTGATGAGTTAAGAATAGGTGCTCACAGGATGGAGAGAGAAGGAAGAACAGCTGAAGTCTGGGGGCTCCGTGCAGCTGCACGTGAAATCCAGCACAAGCTATCACTGAAGCACACTGTACCAGGGGACGTAGACAGCTGGGACGTAGCACTAGGATCATATATTACAGCTGGCAACATTACAAACAACTAAAGGACAATTGTCCTGACATTTTTTTATGGCACATATAGTTCTTTTTAATAAGCGTTTCTTTCATAATTGCATCTGTTCCCCAAAGGATTTACTGCGGATTAGGAATCCCATGCGAACACAGGGAAGCAAACTGTGATTAATTATGCTCAACTTGCTCAAGGTGTGCTGTGGGTAGACACACAGAGGCTAAAGATGAAAAAAAAATGGAAAACAAAGTAACTGGGCTGTTTTTTTCCAGAGATGAAGCTCTGAGTAGGGAGAAATCCTTCAAAACTGCCGTCTTCTCAGGCAGTTCAGATACCTGGTGTGGCTTCCTACCCTACAGCATCCAAACACATTTGGTTTGAATAGACCAGCCAAGTTCAGCGGGACTGCTGCCTGCTTAAAACCGAGCATTAGAGTGTTTTGCTAGAGCTGGGTTTAGACTGGGTGGACATGGAAAGGCGAGACATGGGAAAGCAGAGGGGCTGACTGCCAAGAGGAAACCTGCAAAGTTGGTTCTGCTGCATATCGGTGGTTGTCACCGATAGTCCCTGGAATCCAGCTGGTCCCCTGCCTTGGGGACAGTGACATGTCCCTGCTTAGCAGACCCAAAAAGGGAGCCAGAGAAAGGAGCAGGACGAGGCCCCCCTAAGCTCTGCTGCACCCCGTTCTCTATTTTGCAGGACCCATGGCCACAGGAGGAAGAGGCCACATTTGGCCAAGTCCCCCCCCTCTCCCCAGCAGCCCCCACAGAGAGGAGCTGGCAGAACAGGCACAGTTCATTAGCGGCGCAAACCCTGCATGCACCTCTGCTAGCTAATCAATAAACCATTTTTCTACTCAACCGAGAGCCATTTGTCACCGACATGATGAAAAATACCCTGCTCATCAGGAGACGGTGCCCCCAATCACCAACAAATGGTCGGAGCAGACCAAGATTTCTGAGGTCTCTAGCCCCATCCATGGTGGCCTCATCCTCCTCCTTCCAGGCAGCACCTGCTTCTCTCCCTCTCCTTCCCACATTGCCAGAAATACATGCCACAGGAATATTTTATCAGAAAACAGGGGTGATCCCCTCCTTTCAGGGCCCCTTACCTTCAAAGCTTAGCTGGGAGGTGGCCCCTCCACAGGCAACTCGGTCTTAGGAACTATGAACCGTTGTGCAATTACCACCACATCGAGAAGAAGCTATGAACCGTTGTGCAATTACCACCACGTTGAGGTCCATAAGAGCTCAGACATACCTTCAGCCCATCTGCAGAGTCCCTTAGCTGGACTCAGACACCTGCCCATGTCCCCCAGCAGCCCAGTGGAGCTCAGGGTACTGCGTGCAGATGGCAATACCCTAATTACAACTTCATGGTCATTAGTTGAGTAGCACAGGCAGAAGATCTCTGCTCTTTTGGGAGAAGGCTGCTAGTCCTCGTGGCTTCCTGCTCTCGCAAAAATGACACAGCTCGTTCTGAAGCTGCTCCAATTTTGTTTTCCAAGCATTGCCTCTGTCTGCTTCTCAGTCATCTGCTGAGGCTGCTTTCTGTGTTCCCAGGTGCCATCTTTTCCGAGAGGAACACTCCATCATGCACAGTGTGTGATAAAACAGCACGTGGGAAGCAATGAAAGGGTTAAACACGGAGCTGGAATTTGAAAACTATTTGATCCAAGCAAGAACATTATTTCAGGATGGGGAATTTCTCCCTCTAATAAATATATACGGGAAGGAAAAACTGCTGCCAGTAGAATTACTTATAATGTTATAAACGAAAATGGATTTGGGGATGCTGGGTTTTTTTGCAGAGCAAGAAAGACTTTTAGACCATTAAGCTAGAGACATTCATTACTTTCTTTCCATACACACAGCGCAAAACAAGGATTCCTAGATTTGAATGCTCAAGAAGGCTACACAGTGGTTTGTTCAAAAGTTATGAAGGACACAGCTTTAAATTAAATGAAAAGCAAGAGAGTGATGAAAATATATAGAGACTCCCACTCCCTGGCTGTCGCGTTTTACGTGAGTTTGGCAGTGCTCAACTGGGGCATGCTCACAGGAGGGAAAACTGCTCTGGCAGTCTCGGTGTACAGCTGGAGCTGATGCCCACATTGTACCCAAATAACAAAAAAGTATGATGAGCACGACTGCAATTATTACTAATTAATAACACCACCACTTAATGGTAACTAGATGCTGATTGCCCCACTGATTTTCAAGCACAGAAGACCAGTGCTCACCACCGCTAAGAACCCAGGGACATCACCGGGCACTCATGCAGGTAGAAAAGCCAAAAATACAAGTGAGAAACTGCGGGGAATGAAATTACACCCCTGGAAAGGTGGCCCTGGTCTGGCCAGGGCTGCCCAGCATGCTGCGAGGCCGGCAGCCGCGGTGCATGCGGCGCTGGAAGAACGGGGGACTGGATGCTGTTTTCAAGATCTGTCAGCTGGGCACTAAATTCCAGTAGAAAAAAAGAAATGAAAGAGCAAGGCAAACAGTTTAAATGAACCCAAGAGGCACATCCAAGTTACAGAGCAGGGAAGAGGACAGTCATTCTGGAGACCATGCGCTGAAAACATCAAGCAATAAAAATAACATAAAAACTCCCCAGTTTCCTTGTAGCATCGAGTGTCAGCGAGCAGGGAGGAGCTGCTGCCGGGTATGTACAGGTGCCGCTGAGCCAAAATGTTCTGTACTGTGCTCTGATACAGTAATATTCACAGGGGAAAAAGTTGGTATTTGCTGCTGGCAGTTGTATTTAACAAAAAGTGGGATCAGTTCGTGAGAGGGACCGAGGCAGAGATGCCATCCATCATCTGAAGCTGGAGAGATGGCTGTGGGCAGCTCTGAGCAGAGGTGAGACACCGCTGATAAGCACGGTGGCTTCCCAAAGCTCTCACCCTGCCGGGGCCAGCCAGCTTCCCCGGAGGCTTTGGCGACAAAGGGCATCGGGGAGGCAGGAGGGAGCGGGGCAAACCACCGCGTCGGGGGCAGCTCTGCGGTGGGCTCAGCCCATGCTGCTGCAGCGATGACAGCCACGAGCGGAGGCGGTGGGAGGGAGGAGGCTGAAGGAGCTGGCTGGGGCTGTGCTGGGCCACCCACAGGCATCCAGTGAGGTCAGCAAGTCTCTGCCAGGTGGCCCGTGGCAACCCCACGGACCATGCAATTTTATGATCAAGGCTGAGAAAGAGGAGATACAGAAAAGCCTAAGAGGGATGCAGGGCTCATGGCTTTGTAGGTAGGACCAGTCTGAACTCCTCTGAAGTGTTTCCCCAAATTAATGCTTTTTGAACATGACCGTATCATTTAGAAAAGCATCCAATCTTAATTTTAAAATCATCAGTGAAGGAGAATCCGTCACGAGCCCTGGCAAATTGTTCCAATTGCTGATCATCCGTCCTGTTACCCTGGATTTGTCTAGCTTCACCTTTCAACCATCAGGTCTTTGCACGCTAAATTGAAAAGCCCTCTGTCAACAATTTGCATCCTTTAACCTTCCCCTGGAGAGCTGCAGTCACTGCAGCATGAGGAGTTTGCTCTAACCTTGAAACTGCCTCTGAAATTACGGCACAAAGAAACTCAGTAAGAGAAGTTAAGAGGGGCAAGCAGGAGATTTGGGGTCTTGGTGAAAAGACAAATACTAAAAACTGATGTGGAAAAAGGGTTTCTGAAAGAAACCTTTCCTTACACTGGACTGGCGGGCTCATGGGCACAAAGCCTGGGGACACAGTGTGGACGCCGATAGCTCTTGGCCGTGGTGCAGAGCAGTCCAGGTGCCTGATGGGGAAGATGTCCTTCCTTTCCACCCCAAAACCCTGTGGAAGGCATCAGGACGCCAGCAAGTTTCTGAAATGTTGAAAACAAGACATAGCGCAAAAGCCCTGATGGAGGTGGTGACCCTGCCCATGACACCCTGATGGGGATCCGTGGCCTTGGGCTGCGCTGTGGGAGAGGCCATTGCTGGCCCTGCTCTGCTTGCCAATGGCATGAAGTGTCCCTTTATGCTTGAAGAAGGTTTTATGAGGCTTTCCCTGCCAGAAACTGCAGATGACCTGAAGGGGTTGGTATTTGCATGCATCTTACCCCACTGCTGAGGCCTTGAGGTTTTGGCCGCATGGTTGGTGGTGCAGCAGGCTGCCGGGGCTGGCCAGTGGCCGTAGGGACATGCGCCCAGCCACATCCCTGTACAGCATCTCCGGGAATGAGCCCCGCAGTGCACAGTACAGCTGCTGCAGGAGCATCATTTGCTATTTTCTCATGGTGTGTGGCATTGCCTGCTGCACATCTTGGCCAAAACTGGCTCTGGGTCCCTTCTTTGGTGCAACACGCTGGGCTGGACCTGGTGGGGAGGGATAAGGTGGCCTTCGGGCTGCACTGGTGGCTCCCCCAGCTCCCTGCCCAGGTGAGCTGTTGCATGACACGGTAACACCAGTGCTGGGGCTGTTGGGGTCCCCGTCCTTTCTTGCTTCTCCCTCGGCAGTGCCAGGAATTTACTTCGAGGGAAGCTGCTGGGCTGTTTTCTGGCTGGGTCCAACCTTACCCTGAGTCACCTCCCCACCCCCGGCGGCCAGTCCTGCTGCACAGACCTGCTTTCCGGGGATGGTTCCTGTTGTTTACCACGAGCTCCTTGTTTCCATGACGATGACTAACACGGTGGCTGACATCACGGAAAGGCCCGGCACGGTGACAGCATCTGCCAGCACGTTACAGGTGTTTCCCCTCTCTGAGCGAGATGCTCATTTGGGGACGAGCATCAACCATGGCAGGGATGCAGCAGACACTGTCCTGCTTTCATCCTGGAGCTGATCTTAAGAAGACCCCAAACTACAGGAGTTTGGTACCTCTGCAGGCTTTGTGGACAGGTCCCAGCCCTCTGCCATCCGGGTAACACAAGTGCTGTACAAGTATCATGACTATTGCACTCATTTACACAGCACCTTTCAGAGCACCCAGACCACAGAAAGGAGGCAGAGAGCATGGCAGAATGAAGCCAGACAAATCAACACATGCATCTATTGGACCAAGAGGAATTAAATGTTACAGGAAAAGCAAAATGCTCCTTTTCCAACCCAAGATCAAGCTGTGGTTGGGGCAGTGCTTCCAGCACGCTCGTTCCCAGGCAGCCCTGAGACCCCAAATGCCTGCCATGGAGCCCAGCTGGGGCTGAGAGCAGAGCTCAGGTGCAAGGTGAATAAGTCAGGCAATGCCCAGGAGGGGAGGGCTGCCCTTTTGGTACCCTCTTTTTGGTGGGGAATGAGATCTGACAGTCTGAACTCAAGGACTGAAAGTTCAGCTCCTGACTGCAGCAATTTAGGCTGAAAGCAGTTAGATCTGGAGGCAATCACAGGTGTCCTGAGCATCCTCGGTGCTTTGTGGTCTCCAGGGATGCCTGGAGGGTCCTATAAAGAGTGAAGGGGACAAGTGAAAGGCTTGGCTGTGGATTGCAACCATCATCCACTCCCCACGTGGGAAGGGTCAGCGCAGAGAGCAGATCTGGGGTTAGTACTGCATGACAAAAGGGCCCGGGGGGATGCTTGGGGCCCAGAAAAACAAGTTTCCAGGCCTTCCTTCTCCCTAGTTTGCTGTCAGCACTTGATGAAATTGCTCACCCAGGCACAATCCCTCTGTCCTTGCGATCTCCCACCCTGTGCTGATCCCAGCACAGAGCTCCCTGCAACTGGTACCCCGCTCCCCACAGACCCCCCACCTCCCCCTTGCCAGCAATTTTGGGATACACTCTCCATGCACATGCTAGGGCAGGTGTTGGCATCAGGCAGCAATGTTTTAAAGATGGCAAAAGACTTGAGGCATCGATTTGGTGAAGCTGCGATCAGCTGCGAGTCCCTGCCACCAGGGCTTGCAGAAATGCTCTCCTCCAGTGCACCCTGAACACCTTGGGAGCCTGTGAACTGCTTTCCGCCAAGGTTTATGTCTCACGAGAGCTTAGGGACATCCCCAGGGGAGGTGGCTTTGGGGACCAGCATCACACGTCATGCTTGAGGGTGTATTTCAGCCGCTGCTGTTGCTCACTGGTGGCTGGGGGGCAGGATGCTCAGAGACCCTAATCTGATGTGCCAGGGAGGCACTGACTTGCTGGGTCCAACGGAGGGGGAACAGCACATGGTGGGCTGTCATCCAGCCGGGGACGAGGATGAAATCCAGGCAGCATGCTAGGAAGGAGGCTTTACAGTGTAAATCCTTTGGGGTTGCTGCTGGAGGCAGAGGCTGGCGAAGCCTGGCTGCAGGCCGAACTCCACAGTGAGTTGCTGGTTCAGCCGCTGCAATGGGAATGGCCAATTTTGCTGTGGAAAACGGCTTAACGAGAGACACCGAGTGACAATGAGTGGCACCGAGGGGGACAAGGCCACCCGAGCAGCCCAGTGGCAGGTCCTGCCACAGCTCCGAGGCTCTGCCTGCATCCTGCAGCACTCCATAGGACAGGCAGGAGGAGATGCTCTGCTCTGGGTGTTTCCAGCTGCTTTACTCCAACTTCTCCAAAGCTGCCCACAGGCAAGGGGATGCCCGTGTGGGATGGCACCGAGCAAACCCTGCTGTCCGGGGGTGTGGGGCTCGCTCCCTGGCTGGCACACTCCACAATTACCCTTTGGGGGACTTCTGCGATGCCATGGCTGCAGTTTATGCTACACTGAGTCATTGCCAACTTGGTTGTTAATTCATATTAGGGCCGATGTGAACACTGGCGTGATATTTTCCGGGATGATTTCAGACTGTTTACCGCTGCTGTGTTACCATGGCGATTAATGCAGTACCGCTCCATGCGATAGTCCTATTAAACACCTACACGCGGGGCTGTTCCCACCAGGGATGAGCTCCCTAAGCCCTTGGGAGCCTTTGCCCAGCTCCTCCTGCCCATGCCACGGCTTCTCCCTGCGCCCTGTGCTCGGCCGCATCCCCTCCTGCCCATCCCCTGCCCCTGGAAAGGACCACGGTGACCGCTGGAGGGACTTGTTCTATTTTGCCATGCAGTGACTTGAAATCCCCAGGGAGTTTCCCAAAATCCCTGAAGCACACAGAGGCAGGCAAGAGGGTGAACACAAGGGCAGAGCCAACCCTGCGTGCTGGTCCTCACAGCTACGGGCTTGCACGGCGGGTGTAAGGAGGTGAGATAACCACAAGCCTCGGGCCAGCCGTGAGCGTCACCTTCAACCTGCACTTTAAAAATCCAGCCTGACACTGTTAAACACCTTTCTATAACCTCAGCGTGGCCATGGCAAAGCGCAACCCTCCTGAATGTGGCCCTCGCTGTGGTGCTGCTCCCTGGGATGGGCAGCGCTCCCACGGTGGCCCCGTGGCTCTGCCTCACTTGTACGACATGAAGTACCTCGCCGCGTCGTACACGCAACATCTTTTAGGATCGCTTTCCTCCCGGCAGCCCTGATTCAGTATTTATGAGGCTAAAGCTGCCGTTGGTCCCTGCTTCCAATGCTGGGTGTTTTCTGGGGGATGCAGAGGCAGGAGGGGACCGCAGGCAGGATCCCAGGCAGGATTGCCCCTGGTACAAGCCTGTGGGCATTTGTCAGCAAGAAATGACATGGTTTTTGTGCAACCCACAGGAGAAATAGCTACGGAGCCAAGAATAGCTCCTCATCTCCCTTTCCCAGCCTGAATATGTGCAGCCACCAGCCCCTGGGGCGAGCAGCTCCCGGGGCTCACAGGAGCAGCCCGGGGGAGTTGTCACTGCGGGGGTCACCTACTGCAGCGTGGCTTGAACGCCTTGGGCAAACTGCGAGAGGAAAAGAGCCGGGAGGAGAAAACCGTCATTTTCCGTGCCCTTCCCTGAAAGCAGCCGCTCTGCAAGCATCCATTGATCAAGCACAGAGGGCATCATCTCCTGCACCCCTCTTCATCCCACGCCTCTCAATGATTCCTTGATTCAAGGAGAGCACCCTGTAACCCCAGCCATGCTCTGCGGAGATGCCCGGTGCAGCAGAGGAGCTGCAGCAGACACTGTCTGGGACAGCTTCTGCAAGGGGTGTCTTTACGGGGCTGCTGTAGGATGCTGGACCACAACAGCGATCTACAGGCTACAGTGCATTTTGGGAGCACACCAAGGGAGATGCTGCTCTTTATCCTGCAGCCTGGACTTGCTCCTACCTAGGCAAACCATGAGCATCCAAATGTACACACCATAAAGAGTGGATTTTAATGGCAGACCTGAAACCCAGCTGCACGGCACCCCGCTGATGTGGGATGGCCGAGCCCTGCCATCCTGGAGGGACAGCAAAGGCCATCTCCTCTGTCTGCCCAGCCAAGCCCTTGCAAGGTGAGACCTTCATCAGAGGATGAGCTCCTTCCTCCAGGCCAAGCCCTGGCGTGGGGCAGCGGGCACCCTGCCTGGCATGGCTGGCCAGGGGCACAGCCTGCCCCGGGGGGACGACCTCTGGCAAACCCTTCACCCTTGTGAATATTAATCTGCATCCCAAGGAGGCATCTATTTCATCTCCAACTATTGTGTTTTTCTGACATATTTATGAGTCCTCTGTCTCATTAATCTGGTGAGTATTCATAAGACTTTCCTTTCATGCTAGAATAGCTAAGGGCAAAAGCCTCTATTTATCTATTCGATGCTGAGGAACCTTTCTCAGGAGTCAACTGGATGAAAGGTTTTCACCTCTTAAAATCCTTAATAGAGTTTTCCCAGCAATATGTCTTATGTGTTTTAGGAAAAAGTCAACTTCCTCTTTATGGCACGCCTCGGGTTCATTTCTTTTATTACCTTGACAAGATAACATTCACCTCCTCTCTCAATGCCTGCCTTTCTTTCCCCAGCCCACATCACCCTCACACGGCATTCCAGCTGAATAGTGATCTGTCATGGCAACAGCCTTATGGGAGAGTCTTTAAAATAATAATAAAAAAAATTAAAACTAAACACACCACAAAAGGGTGCCTAAGCAGCTTCATGCTCAGATTGCCTTTGGTAGGATTAACCTGGATGCCCTGCCCTTAGCGGGTACCTTCCTGACCTCCTGCGGGCTGGAACCCACCGTGCTCTGCCAAAGCCAAGTGGTTCGGGGCTTATTTGGGGTGCAAACGCTGCTGCAGGCGCGCAGAGGAGCGGTACGGGCAGCCTTCCTCCGGGAGCTGGACGGGGACAGGGTCAGGCCTGGGATGGTGACCACCGGGCAGGTCCCTGTCTGCAGGTGTTGGGTGAACGCCTGGGTGTTTTATTGATGGAAACAGCCTCCCCATCTATAACCCTTCATTCCACGCTGGCCAAGTGCTTGTTTCCAGGGCTCTATAAATAACAACAACTGCTGAGGTCTGGGCTGATTCCCCACGTGAGGCTCCTTTCCATTAGAGCACTCTCTAGTAATTGCTTTTCATTTACTTTTTTTCAGGGGTCTTCTTAGCATTGTATCTAAATCAATATTGTAATTAAACCAAAAATATTTCAGAAAAGCCACAGAGCAGTAAAAACAGGGAAGCAATTACAGGAAACCTTCAAGCATTAGCACCGAAAAGGAAATAAAAGAATAAAAGCTTTCAAACCCCCGTTTGAAACATTTACAAAAACATTTCGGTGCAAATGGCCTTTTAAAGCATTCCCTTCTGGATGGGCCATGGAGTTTGTAGTTCACACTAGTTCAGTGTGCGCTGGACTGAAGCACGTCAGGGTTATTTCTCCCAGGTTTCTGCCCTCACTTTCTCCTTCCAAGCACGTGTCTGTGCACGTGTACCCATGCACAGAGATTTGGGCTCATACCCTCTTTCAGCAAAGATTCAAACCAAGCCCAACCGCTTCCCTCTCGTTTGCCTAATTACCTCCCACCTCAGCCCAAACCCAAGAGCCAACACCAGCCATCCCACCGCGGCTTTACTGCTACCATCTACTTGCAGCGTGCTCACACTCTGGCTTCGCAGCCAGCCTCAATTAGAGCCACAACATCATATGTCCCCTCCTGACACACTGCAACTGCCCAAATAAAAGAAAGTGCCGCTCGGTGAAGCCCTACCCAATTATCTGATCAAGCAAAGAGAGAGCGAGCAAATGCGCAGGAAACAGATGGGGCCGGTGATGGCTTGAGAAGTCAATCTGTTTGTCTACTAATTATTTAATGTAGGAGACAATTTCAATACTTAACCCCCTTGATCCCGGGAGTTGCTTTGCTGTTAAGTATGGGAGTCAGGCAACGCATTTCTCATTAGCATTTAGCACCGGGAGCTCTGGATTAGCCAGCGTTGAAGTTTTGAATAAAAAATGAACAGGAGTCAGACAGCTTATTCATCATCCACGAGGAAGATGTCAAGTTTGGATATCCCAGCCATTATCATAATTGCCAGCGATATCCATCTATAAATGCACATCCAGCAGCATCAGTCTCCTTTTGCCGCTGCCCGAGCGGCTGGCTCTGCCCACCTGCCCCTTCTCCTTGCAAAGGTCCCCGCTGTTTTGGGAAAGACCTGGTGCGGAGTCCCACCTCGATGCACAGGTATTGCTGGCCATGGGGAGGACCCTGACGTCCCCTGCACCACGCGTGGGAGCTCACAGCCAACACGTGCACAGACAGGAATGGATATAAAGGGGCCGTCTGCTCCGCACGTGACGTTATCCAGCACGTCTGATGATCCCACTCGAAGCGGACAGAGGTCTTGGATTAAGCAATAGAGCACGGTCTGAGATCAAGTGATAAGCAGGGTGTGCTATAAATTAAAGCTGCTCTGTGTAAAGGACACGAGCGAGGTGCGATAGCTCTGGAGCGAAGCAGCCGCGATTGGAAAGGGGCCATCCCCGCAGCCCGGCAGCTCTGCCCTGCGGGCAGCTGCCCGCGCCCTCCCTCCAGCTTTCAGTGCTGTTGCCACCCCAGCGTAAATGTTACATGGGCTCTCATGGCACCTGAAAGGCAGGATCAGGACACAAGCCTTTGGAGATTCACAGACACTTTCTTTCCCTGGCAGCGCTAAGAAGAAACTCAAGGTTTAAATAAAACATGAAAAAAGGCTGGCAGTGAGCATGCTGGCTGACTCGCTTTGCAAGGTGCTAATACAGCACAGCCATTAATAACTCAGCCCTGGCTCATGAGTCGAGCAGGATCGCAAGCATCTCTTCCCTAGTGCCCTGCCACCCTGGGTGCCTGCACCCAGCTTGGCCACACTGACAGCATTTGGCTCACTGCTTTGAGCAGCGCCCGGGGCCAAACTCTGCTATGGGAGCACTGGTCCCTGCCACGCCACTCCCCTTGTCTTCAGCCGGGAGCCTACGCTGCTCCTTGCACCACCCAGCCCCTTCCACTGCTCCCTCTCCTTGTCCCAGGGCTGTCTCCCCATCCATGACCCCCTCTAACAGGTACCAGTTTGGCCATGCACCCTTCCCCAGCAGCTTGCAGCCAGGATGAAGCAACATCGGTCTCCAAGCCTGAGCAACATCCTTCCCCGCCGGGAGCTCAGCAGCAGCGGGGAAGGGGCTGCTTTTACAATGCCCCATAATTTTCGAGTGGCCCAACGCTAACTCTTCCCCTTAAGCTTTATAGCTTCAGGGTCATGTAAATCTCCAGTGCGTTATTTATCACCCCGCCCGCGTTTTGCTGCCTACGTGGAGAGCTTTGCAGGCGGGCACCTGCGACAGCAACAGGCTGTGCTGAACGCTGTGTTACGGGCAGCGGGGGCCAGACTCCGACACCCCATCTGCACCCAGGGAAGGGGCTGGAAACCACCAGCACTGCAAACCCAGCTTGCTGGGGTCCGGGGTAGGCACATAGGCATCCCAGGCAATTCTTCCCCGTTTGCTTGCCCTCGCTGAGCAGAGCTGTGGGCAATGCCATTAAAGCATCTCGGACCCCGGGTGAAATCCCAGGTCCTGGAGTCAGGTGATGGCCAAGTCGCACCTGGCATTGAAACAAAAAAATATTTCTCCTACATATACAGGTGTCTGCTGCTTGAACTGCCTGCCCAATTCACATCTCCCCTACGTCCAGATGAGCTGCAATGTGTTGAAAGCCAGCATCACCTTGCCGTGCAAACCAGACCCAGCCACCAGCATTGCCTCCTCCTGAGTGCCCAGAGGGGTCCCAGATCTCCCTGGGTTTGGAGGGACGGATTAGGCTCCTATTTGACAGCATATATGAAATCATCGTTTCCCTTCTCCTCCGTTTTATTAAATTCAGCATGTGGTTTTTACGAGAAAAGATAATTACAGAAGAAAAGGTCACTGTTATCTTTGCTCTGTTGTCATGGGTCACCCAAGCTATTTATTGCATCCTGTCTTGGCTGATCAAAACCCAGGCAGCTTGGGGACTGGCTCAGGGATGCCATGAGCACATGCAAAGCCTTTGGGCTGTCCTTGACCAAACGCTGCCTGGGAGTCCACTTACACATTTCACAAGTATTTTATCCCCATGACTCCCAAAGACCACAAAGCAACGTCCTGCTGGCCGGGGCACGGGGGTGCGTTTGCTAACTGGAGGGGTGAGACCAGCAGCGGGCTGGCACAGAGGGATGCTGCAAGGAGGCTTTTTGCTCATTTTGTTGTAATTTTAGCAGCTAAAGGGAAAAAAAAAAGAACAAAACTCATTCCTCTGATTTATGACTCCTGGACTCCACAGGGTCCCCGGCAAGGCTTGCTGGAGAGGGAGGTTAGCACGGGAGCACGGGGCCAGCCAAGGCCTGGGAAAGAGGCACTGGGTGCCTTGTTCTGCCATGGATTTTGTCAATGAGGGCACCTCAGCTCGATGGGTCCAAGGCAGCGAAGAGACACTATGAACCCCCACGCAGAGTAGCCGTCTGGCTTGTGTTAAGCTCCGGGTCCCCACTGAGGCCCACGGGGATGGCAGTGCTCCGGGTGAGCTCTGCCCCAGAGGCGGGGCAGGTTTATGGGGGCTGTCTCCCCATACAGCACTCAGATCTTCTGCCACCACTGCCCTGCAACATCTTCTGTCTGCCAGGAGCTGGCGAGCCCTTCCCTGCTGCTGTGACCCCATGTGCCAGCCCTGCATCCACCCCATGGTCGCAGCTCTCCATCTCCCAGGGGAGCATTAGGGAAAAACCGTTCCCAGCACAACATGGGGGCACTTTTGGGAGACAAGTGCTCCTGCAACAAGGCAAACAGGGAATGCTGCAAGAGATAAGGAGCCCACTGCATCACCCTAAGACAGCAGCCAGCATCCAGGGGCAAAGCAGGGTACCACACTCATGGCAGAGATGCCAAGTGCCCGCCCTCATCCCAAGAGCATTGGCAGCACCCAAATGCTAAAGCGGGGCTGAGAGCTCCCTCCTACTGTACCCTTCAAGGCTCCCAACAGAGCCCCCGGGCTGCAGCTGGCCCTGCCCCGGCTGCCATGCCACAGCAACATCTGCTGATTCTCCAGAAAAAGGTGGGGTTCTGCACAGGAGCAGGGCTGAGGATTCAGGTACCACTGCAGGGGGAAGGGGGGGAAGGACTGCAGGTCTCCCCCGGTCCTGGCAGCACCTCTCGCCCCCTGCTTGCCCACATGCTCCCAGTGTCCCATAGATGTTGTCCCCAGCCCCATAAGATGTCCATGCCACAGGGGTAAGAAGGTGCCTCCAGCATCGTGGAGATGCTGTGCTGCAGGAGGGTGTCCTACAGCCACCTCTCCAGGGCAATACCCTCCTCACTCATTGCCACTTTTTGGGTCAGTTGTGGGCTCCTAGGAGCACCGAGCAACCTCAGCCTCCACCCACCAGCAAAACACCTCCGGAGAGGGCACGTTTTGGGCACCTTTCCTGCAGGATCTCTCCCTGCTGTAAGTGATGCAGCAAGGAGCGGCTTGTTCTTTTCTGCCCATGCTTTTCTCTCGCTGCTCAGCGGCTGGGGATTCACGCCAGGACCTATCTTCCTCTCTCCCTCCCCAGCTCTGGCTGTTCCTCTCTTCTGCCACTCAGGAGAGGGCTGCAGCCAAATCCTGATGGCTGGCTGGTGCAGGGGAGGCTCTTTCCTCAGCCCGCCCTCCCTCTCCCCCGCACGCTCCCGCTTCACCTCTGAACTGGCAGCACAGGCTTCAGGCAGGTGAAAATTGATTTGCAATGAACTGGTGCCCTGCCAACGCCTGACTCATCCATTCACTCCGCATACATCTCCCCCCCACCGCTCATAAACCATCGTGCCGCCGAGCGGAGAGGGAGTGCTGCAAGAGAGCACAGACATTCAAGAGTTTTAAAAGGGTTTGAGAAAACACTAACACAAACCCAGGCCCGCAGCAGGACTGATGAGGAGTCACAGCACGCAGAGACAATATCAAGGATTTACACAGCAGAAGGCAGGCAGCAAAAGGTGAAAATTTGGAACCAAAACCCACTGAGCAAGAGAAGATGGTGAGAGCGTGGCTGGGGAGGGCAAGGTGCTCAACCGATCCACACTGAGAAGCACAGTATATGGAAAGATGGAAAGCTACAGCCACAAGGGCTCATGCACGGCTCCCGCTGTGTCTCTGTTAACCCAGGACCCTGCCCTGCGTGCTGTGCATGGCCAGCACGCTGGTGGGCTGGGAGAAGCAGCTCTGGAGCAGCCTGTGTTGGAGTCTAACTCACACAAGCCAGTCCCTTGCTCATGGAAGGGGCACCGATTTGCCTCCCAGGGCAAGAAAGTGCCTAGGGCTGGAGCTGCCATTAATCAGCACCAACCTTCGGAACCCACTCCTCCTGCTGTTGGCTGCAAAGGCTTATCACCCCCCACACCAGCTGCCCTTCCCTGCTCTCGGCATGCAGGATTCGATGGCACCATTTTATTGACACTGATGGATGTGGGATTGCTGGGACCCGCCAAGCCACATCCCTGAGTTTATCCTAGTTCTCCTGCCCAGCACATGCCTGCCTGCCAGCCAGCCGGGACCCCCGTGGGTGGTGGGGAGCTGTCATCCTCCAGAGCCACGCTCACCCACCTGCCCTCAAGCTCAGCCAAGGACACCCCAAATCTAAGAAATCGGCATCAAAGCACCCTCAGAGCCAGCACAGGCGTTCAAGATCTGCTGGGGATTTACACTAAGAGCATCCCTGGGCTGCTGAGGGTGGGAGCTGGCACAGCTGGAGCCCAGAAGCCAGAGAGGCTGAGCCTTGGGGAGGGATGGAGAACGATGCTCTAGAGGGAGGCAAGAGATGGGAACCAAATAACCCATCACGGCACAGCTCCTCCAGCCCACTCAGGGGACAGAGCAGTCCCCATCCCCACTCCCTGGCTCTCCATCAATGCAGAGCAGCTCTATTTCACAGGAGTCTTAGATAATTAAAGTCAAGCAAAAAAAATCTAACCCTGAATAGTTAATATACCCACACTGCTCTGCAAAAAAATACAGTCCCTCAACAGGCCTGTTCCAAATAATAATTCAAGTTCTTTAGAAAGCAGGTCAGCAGCACTGAGTAATAAGTTCATTATAATCTAATAAAGTTCATTAGTCCTTGAAAAGTCTAAAATGCAAAAGCAATATTACCGACAAAATCGCCCTCTGGCGGGATCATTTCTGGGTGGGAAAAAAAGGATTTGAGATAAAAGGAAATAAAAATAGGCAGCAAGAATTTGAAATAGGAGAAGACATTGCTGGGAGAATTGGAAACACCTAAAGTACATCCAAAGAGCTGCTTCTCGCCTGCAATAAAAGTCCTGCGCCTCACACATGAAAGAGAAAAGCAGCTATTAATAGCGGGGCAGTCGGGATGGCAGCTCGCTCGTACACGGCTGCACAGCCACCGCTCTGTGGTGAACAGTTGGAAAAAGAAAAATCCCTGCACAAGTGATAATAAAAGCCCTTAATTCAATGTCAGCGGGGTCCGAGTTTGAACTAAAAAAAGGAGGCGATGCGTGATTCGGCTCCCAGCCGCTCAGGGACATCTGTATTCAGGTCCCCTGCGTGCACATATTGCTCCTGCAAAGTCAACAAGAGGAATGAAGGAAAGCAAACAAATACCGGGGAGCCTCCTGGCACTGCCGGCACGGCCAGCCCCGCCGCCCGGCTCTGCGCATCGGAGCCAGCAATAACCTTGTGCACATGTATCCACTGAAAAGTCATCACGTGCATGCGCTTGCAGGATGGGACCTGCAGTTGTAAAAGCTTTGGGGTAGCATCTGTGCGGTGTGATAATAAACCAGGAAAGCAGCAAATGCTGGTCCCAGCAGCAGGAGAGGTTGTGAGCATCACGGGTTTGCACCTGAACGCAGCTACTGATCAACTATTGCTTGCTGTCCTGCTTTTGCTGGATCCAAATTAAGTAGGGAACAGGGAATCAGCTGTAAATCTGATTTCTTACCCAGCCATGCAGCTGCTCTGAGGCAGCTCCCTGGGAGGGCAGGGGTCCCGGGGACGGAGCCGACACGCTGGCACCCACCGCTGCCCACCCCACTGTAAAGGGCAAGGGCAGCACGGACTGGCCACAGCGTGGGCAGGTAACCCACCGAGCCGGCTGCAGGAATAAATCCCCACTAATGAGAGCCAGGGACAGTGCAGACGAGGGCCAGCACACAAATAAGAGAGCTGGGAGGATGTGCCCTTTAATGCAGGTTTTGTGGTTGATCCACTGGGATTTTGTACTCTGCAGAAAAATTACTAGTTTGTCCGAATTTTGACATTTCAGCAGAGGCACCAAATCAGAGGTGGCTTTGGCAGGCAAAGTGGGGAGCAATGCCGTTCCCCGAGGATGGAGAGAGGGGACCAAGGGCAGAGACCTGTCCCAGGGGGCAGCCGCCACTGTCCCCAGGGACCCCCAGGGCTCTCGGTGCCCTGGTTCCCAAATACTCCTTGCACCTCCCTGGGTGGATGGAGTCCTGGGGGCGAGCCCAGTGCCGCTGCTGCCCCGCGGGGAGTGGGAAGGGGGTCTCTGCAGGCAGCGAGGGTGGGTCAGGCCAGGCAGCCGCTGCGCTCCTTCCCCTGCTCTGCCTGTTCTGGTCTTTGTCCTTAGGGAAACGGGATCAGACACTGAGAAGAAGAACAACAGCAATTTCTCCAGCACATATTGACTAATTTTTTCTCTTTCCACCCCCAAAAAGACAGTTATTGCCATCCTTAACATCATCTAGACAGTGGCCAAACAAGGTTATAAAAGCTCACTTTGCTTAAAAGGAACAGGGATAAGGGAGGGGTGTTAAAATAAATACTTCACTTGAGACTTCATGTTTCAAGCCTTTAAACTGATTTTCCTTCTTTTTCTATATCTCCAGCAAAAGGCCAACACATTTTAAAAAAATAATTGTTTGTGGTTAGGGACAGTTTTTCACTGGATGCTTAACTTGGCCCATAGACTCATCCCTCAGCTGCTGCCACAGCCGTGGGACACGAGATGCTCCCCAGCCCTGGGGCAAACCAAAGGACTGTGATAAAAAGCCGCGATTACAACAGCGAGCCTCAGACCCGCAGCCACCTCTGCAGCCCTGCCATCAGGAAAATAAAAACAACACCCGTACGGCAGCAGCACCACAACCCACTGCCGCCTCCCGGGCAGGACGGAGTGCTGCGGGGTGGAGAACAACGAGGTTCCCAGGAGTGGTAAAGGTACAGTCAAATTTTGGGCCAAAACAGTTAGTCTGAGCCTTTATAAATAAAAAAAAATACCAATACATGACATCTGGAATTATTGAAGAGCTTGCCTGAATACAAACAGAGCCTCGTGCAGCGTTACTGCCCACCAGGGATACCGAGGCACGAAGAAAAGCGTCAGCTTTTACAGGTAGCGCTCAGCGTCGAGAGGTGATTTATAGCCAGCACGCAGGAGGGAAAACTCTTTCCATATACAGCCCCGTTTGCTGCGCAGCTATAATTATATATTACACTGAACTGCCCTTGCTACACACTGAAGGGCAGAGGAAATGAAAAGCCGTATCACATTTTTCTGACATTGCCCATTTCTTACATCGCACCGACGCCACGTCAGACCCACGTGCCGCGGCGTCTGCGCCGCGCTGGGAAGCCCAAGCGCTCTTACAGATCAAATTGATGCATGACAGGTAACGTCTCCTGGTTTTCTTTGCCGAGGGGATCGCACGACGCCAATTAGATAAAGCACGTCACCACGGGGACGCAGATACGTCTGGCTTCTTGCGGGCAAAAGAAGATGGTGAAGCAGGAGCCAGCCCTGGCTCAGATCCTTGCTGAAGCCCTGGGCACAAGAGGGTGGGCAGGGAGGGAGGTCCTCAGGCCAGCTCTGGAGCCTGGGGTTCCAGCACTTGCTTATGAACCCACCGTGGTGGTTTTTGCAGGAAAAACTGCAAATTCCTGTGCAAACCCAGCTGCAGAGATGGGTTTACTGGTGGCCCCTCCAAGGCTGGCTGGCAGCAGGACCCCGGTGCGTTGAGCGCCCATGGAGGAATGCTCTGCAGCACTTGTGTCCTGGGCCCACCTTCGGGTTCCAGCATCACAACTGCAGAAATACTGACTCCAACTGCAGAAATACCGACTCCCTCCTGGAGCTGCAATGAGAAACTCCACAGTATCATTACCAGACATCTTCAGCGAGCAAGGCTTCAAAGGGCACGTTTTTGTCGGGGCCGCTTTGTGTTGGCTGGAGCCAGCGCTGGTGATGTTCAGCGCTGAGGACGCAGCATCAGGCTTGTTCCTCACCCTGGGGTAATTTGTCTCAATCAGCCGCAGAGGAGAAAAATAAAGATCTGAAGGAAGAACACCACAATCTATTCAAACTACAGGAGAACATATTGGGAAAGAGCTTGAGGTAATGACCTTAAAGATTGATTCTCTTAACCAACATTGTGATGGGCTGTAAATTAAAGCTAGAGGGATAGGGAAAAGGCTGCAATTACCAGAATATTGTGAGGCTGAGAAAAAATATGAAATGGCAGAGAAAAATTTCATTATAATTAGAGATAGTGTTTCAGATTCTGATTTCAGTGACACTATGTAAATTCAAAATAATTCCAGAGGAACAAGCTGTATTTCCTCAGAGGCACCTCAGCATCCCTGGCTGGCTCTCAGGTGTCTTCAGGACACAAGGGGGGAAAGGAGAATGTATTTCTTGGTTGTTTCCTAGAGTCTAGATACATCACCGGTAGCTGGAAAAATTCAGAGCTAAACAGTTCTCTGGTAGAAATTAGTGATTTGTCAAAACTGGGAAGTTCCATGGTGATTCTGATCAAGTTCAGCTGGAAACAGGCAGGGCTGGAACTGCCCTTGAAACAGATTCCCCAGGCTCCAGTGGTCCACAGGGCCAGGGCAGAACTTCATGCCTCTCCAGGGAGGGAAATATGATGTTTTGTCACATCAGAACAGATCTAAAATCCAGGAGAAAAAAAAACCCTGAGGGCACAGATGCCTTCAGACACATCTGCTCTCAGAGCAGATCCCTGTAGGAAGCACATCCAACAGCACCTACGCATGACACAGCCCTTTGACAAGTGATGCAAAACCTAGCTTAAAATTGCTCATCAAATGATGTTAGGGGGCAAACACAGCCTATTCCAATCCAAATATAGCTCCAGACTGTACAAATCATCTCGAGTTAAAAGAGAAGGATATCTAAAGGTCCAGCAGCAGGATCTGAGGAGGAGGGGATGGGAGATGCAGGCTCAGCGTGAAATCCTCCCGCCTTTGAAGTCAACAGGAGTTTAGTCTTTGACTTCAGCAGAGTGAGGATTTCACAGGTGTCTATAAACAGACCTGAGGCAGCTCTTCAGGGGAGCGTGGACAACACAGGCTGTATCCTGGATTCACCCCAGGGAGCTGGGCAGCGGCGTTTGAGGCCAGCAGGCAGGAGCTGGACCCGTGTCTGAGCCGGCCAAAGCAGCTCATACATTTACATCCCAGTGCAGTGCAGGGCACAGTCACTGCCCATGACCAATTTGGGCTGCTCCTGGTGTTCTGCCATGACCAAGGACCCTGTTTAAGGTGCAGGTTTTCCACCTCCATTTAACAGCAAGGATCCTCCGGCCATGTTACACCTCTCAGCCCAGGGAGGCCACGCCGGCAGCAAACCTGCACAGAGGGCAGCACCCTGCCCCAGGAGGGGGAACTATCCCCCAGAGATGCTCAGCACTAAGTCTGCAGCACTGAAATTGCTCAGCTATGAGATAAAGATGGACTAAGGCCAGAGCAGAGCTGAGGGACTAAACGTTTTCAGATTTGACTGCAGATGGACAGCAGAACATCCCTAGGTCCATGAGTAGGTGCATGTATTTCTGCAGGGAGGCGGTGCCTCGTATGGGCTGCCCGAACACGCTTGGAGACAGTATTTCCAAGCCCAGGATGAGATGGTTTCCTACCACAGCCAGTCTGCAAGTGAGAAAGGTTTCTTTAAACTAGGCTTTTTGAGGAAGTATGCACTCCAATTTTGCATCAATCCTTCAAACTGGAGAGGTTTGGCCAAGTTCACATTAGGATCATTTGCTTGTCCAGTAATAACAGGTATGTGTGCAGAAGCAGATTTCCATGTGACGTTACGATACTGGCAGAAATCCTTATGCATTTAGAGCACCAAAAAGTGCTTCCAGCTTTTGTCTCGGAGAGAACTGGCATAAGCCCTGCAACAAAAGTACCTCCAGCTGGTGCGAGGTGAGTCTCTGCCAGGAGGGCTTGCAGGTCTAGCGCTACCTTGTCTAGCATGGGCCATGCTTACACTGCGAGCAGGACAGATGTGGCACGTCACATCAGATTAGTGTGAAGCTAAAACACTCCTAACGTGCCTGCACGGGCAGTGACTGGCAACGAGACGATGCGGAGGGCTCCCAGCAATGGGAACTACCCTAGAAATGGTCCCACTGCTGCCTGCTTGAAGGTTAGCACAGTGACAGGATGAAACAGCATTTAAATCGTGTGTCTCCAGGAGATGTTGCTTTCCTGGAGCTATTTTGTTTCCCAGAGCTGTGGATGCATCTCCCAGGACCTTGGCTGGTACAGTCTTTTCCCACCACAGTTCCCAAGCACCTTGCATCCTTGCACTGGTATCTCTTCCCCCCAAGCCTTGCCAATATCAAGGGAGTTAAAATAATGGGATATAATCTTTCCACGTCTCTGCGATTCTGGATGATGGAAGAACAGACATTTGCTACTTGGACTGATAATTCAAGATGAAAGGAAAAGATATCACAACACCAAAATATGGGACTGTATTCTGGCTTCTGCAGAGATTCCGTGCAGACATTAAGCAGCATGATCCAGCAGCAACGGCACCAGCCTTGGGCTCCTGAGACCTGCCTCTGCTGATGACCAATTTGAAGGTCAAAAGCAGCTTTTCTAGCACATCTGTTGCTGGGATTGACCTTGGCTGTTGGTGGCAGGAGTGACTGCTTGGAGGCAGTGGCCATGGACCAGGCAGGTAGTGCAGGGCTACAATCCGAGCTCTGCTGAGGAATTTCCAGCAGGTGCCACTTGCCAAGTCTGAACACAAAGGACAGAAACAAGAGGGAGAGAAGAGCTGGTCCCAGCACGGGGTAGTGTGGATGGGGACCCTGCCCCAGTCTTCCTCCCAGGACAAGCAGCAAATCAAGGTCCTGGCTTGCAGCAAGGTCAGGAGCATTTTGTTTGGGCAGCAAGTCTCTCCTCATGCAGCACTGTATAAAATAGTCCCTTGCTTTATAACTCCTGGCACACAGGCAACACTTGGCCTCAGATCCCCTTTTAAATTCCTCACACTCTTCGATTTTCTGCTCTCCATGTTCAGGGCCAAAATTGACTTCATGCATTATAACCCTCTGGTTTATGCTACTGAGGGGCACCTTCCCCAACTCACTGCTCTACCTGGCTGGAAATATTTAAAATATTTCTTTTGATCTGGGTTTTTCAAAGAGTAATGCAAGTTTTTAAAATACTAACCCTGGTTCAAGACCAACAGAGCAGTGTTTGTAGTAGATGGGTTGTTCTAGAGATGGGTTCCTGCAATGAAAAGCAGGGCTCTGCTGGCACTGGGTAACTGGGCACCCAGCTGCCGGCACTCCAGTTGTCCACCCTCAGTGCAGGATCTCAACGTTTCCCACTCATTGCACATCACAATACCCCTCCGTGCTGCTTTCATGGACGATTTCACAGGGGTGCAGGGAGATCAACCAGCTGCTCAGAGGCTGCTGACAAGGTCGGGCTGAGGGTAGGTGCCTCGGCTTGCCGTACGTTGTGCTGACCACTAGATCCCACGGTTTGCATCCCACCTCTGTCCCCAACCTCAGTCTATCGCCCCATACAATCTAGTTTGCACTCAGCATTTTACAGGATTGAAAACAGTGAAGAAAAACAGCAAGCACTGAAAGTAGGAGAGAGTGTGGGAGTTTGATTTGAAGTCAGGAACGGTGTCAGCATTCATGACTGCTGTAATTGCAGAACAACATCGCCCCTCTGAAGAGCAAACGCCAGCAGTGCTCCAGCCCCGATCCAGCCACCGGCTGCCCAAAGGGCTTCTGTGCTTTGAGCTGGACCATGGAGCCCACTGGGCTTTGCTGCGCTGCAGAGGCTGCCCCCAGAACGTGCACGGGGTGCAGATTTTCCAGGAGCATCCCAGGGGCACAAGCACTGGCAGCTCCCTCACCCTCTGCAAGCTTTGCATGCATCACATCAGTGGCAGGCACCATCTCAGCAAACCAAGGAACAAAAATCAGTCTGCTGGCCTGAGTGATATCCTACAAATAAATCACTTGTCTTCGCAAAAATCACTGGAATATGAGGCTGAGCCAGACCATCACCAACCACCCCTATGGGCTTTGCTGCAGTGGGCTCCAGCTGTTTCTGAGGAGCTTCCCACACAGCCCAGGAGACATTCACATACACATTGACCCGCAGAGCCCACATCTCAGCAGCGCTCCTGCGTGGGACAGGTGCTGCCTGCAAGGCTGCCTGCGGTGGAGGAACCACGCTGCTGGTCCAACAGCCCCTGTGCTGGGGATGGAGCAAAGAGCATCTGTTTCTCAGCCAGGGTCCCTGCTCCAAATTGCTTCCTGAACAAGCCAAACTCCAGGCTCCAGCCTGATATTTTGGCAGGTGCTTATAGCTTCTGCACAGAGGCACTGGCTCCCTCCTCTCTGCAGCGCAGCCCGGAGAGCCCCTCTCACTTGCTGTGGAGGTTCACCCCAGATCTGACCTGCCCATGGCCAGCCAGGGCAACACCAAGGTGACTAGCACAGCTCAGGTCCCCAGGAACCCTTGGGGCCTTTGAAACCACCCATGACACTTCGATCCAACACGTGGGGACAGCAGACTACTCAGACCTGCATCTGATGGGCTAAAGCCCCAGCAGGCTGGAAGCACCAAAGGAGAACCCTACATCAGCTGTGACAACCAAACACCCTGGCCACCACATTCATGTGCCCCTTAGAGGGATGGTGTTGGGTTAGCCATGGCTCTGGATTTGGCTTTGGAGGCATGGATGGTTTCACCAGGACTTGCACCCTGCATGAGTGCACACAGTGCAAGTGTCCACACCACGGACGGGCGCAGGCTCTGGCAGCAAGGTCATTTGTTTCCCTGATAGAAAATGCTACATACAAATATATTGACTTTCTTTAATCCCTACTAAACACAATAAAAGCGGACGCTGAGTTTCCACTGTGCCGTACTAACATGGTGCACACCAGAGGCAAACTGCAGCTCCTCCTGGGGAAGCTGGATGCATGTGGGAAGGATGCAGAGACCTGGCCTCTGCTCCCAAGGAAGGAAAGGGCACTCGAGCCAGCAGGCTCCAGCCCCTCCTGCCTGCTGCACCCGTCCTGACAGAGCTGATCCATAGTCTCCTTCTCCAGGTAACCTGATTGCCCTTGACTGATGTAGAGCATGGGAGAATCATTGGGTTGCTATGAGAAAGGTGTTAAAGATAATTTGGCTACTAGAAAGGGCAGGATGGAGTATTTGGCTGGATACAGAACAATCTGATTTGTTTTGTGCTCCCCCCGTCCCCTCTGCAGGACACCGACCCCACCACCTCATGGATGAGCTTCCTATGCCACGTCCAACCCTTCGCCCCAACTTCCTCTTGCAGAGTCCAGCCAAGCGATCTTGTAGTCTCCTAACGGATGGCTCAGCGTAAGTGCTTTTGAAAACACAATACGAAGTGGGAACAGGAGGCAGATTCGTATTCCAGGCCTGTGCCAACGTGATAACAACCACCCCGCAGCATGGTGACAGGGCTGCAAATCCCACCCTGCCTCAGCCTGGCAGCCGCTGCCTCAGCAAGCTCCGGGCTTGGGCTACGCTCGCTGGCACATGAAGACGGATTTCATCAGCAACCGGGAGCTCAATTACCCCACTCCAATTAACATAAGATTTTGCACAGACACCTTTTGCAGCGCTGACAAATGGAGCTAAGGTGGAGGGGATACAGGGCACCAGTGCTGGCCCTGGCTATACCCACACCACCTTACCCAGCTCTTTTGAACGCAAAGGGAGAAAGGACAGACCAGATTAGCAGCTGTGAATATATAGTGTGAACGCAATGAACCTGCTCATGTCAAGCTTGGCACTTGGAGACGATATTAGAAGATAATCATTTCACTTGGCATTGTCTGCAGGCAAACAGAGCCAGGCTTCTGCAAACTCAAATTATGAGCACTAGAGGCAGGACTTTCCAAAACACCCATGTGATGGAGGAGCAAGCCCCCCACGATTTTTCAAGATACCCCTAAATGCTCTCCAGATGCTCAGCCCGTGATCTGCAGATGCGTGAGCAATCACCTGGCACACAGTGATGGAAACCCAACCTCCTGCTGCCTACTGCATCAGACCCCTGCTTGAGCAAGGGCTGCCCTTTCCCCTGAGCAGAGCCCTGCTCCATCCCCAGCCTCACCCTCCTTCACCACCACCTGGGCTTCAGCGCTGCCCCCAGACTTAGCATTTTCACTATAATACGCACCCAGCCCCACATTATTGAAATATATGCCCGTGAACCTCAGGATGTGGCAGAGGACGCCGAGGCGGTGACATGCAGCGGGGAGGCTGCCAGCCCGTCAATACAGAGCCCAGCTCGTTATTTATGTGCGCTCACTCTGGGGCCTTCTCAGACACCGTCTGAATCCTAATGCCACAGCCCTCCTTAGAGCAGCTTCGCTATGTTGCAAAGACAAACTCCCGCAGATGACAGGGGAGCGGGTTTATTGCTAAATATGAGCTTCTTATGATTGCAATGTGCCAAGATAAGGAGCCAGGGACAGCCACACATGTAGGGGGAACGGACCCAGCGAGCAAAAATCAGTGCCCGGCCTAGGGCACACGTACCAGCACGTAGCTGAGATCTCCAGCCCTTCGCCTGCAAGACATGCTGCCGTGGCAAGGACAGAGGAATAGCTGCTGGGCTCACCTGGGCAGAAGCACCCAACAGCGTGCTTGTATTTTCCTGGCCCCCTTTCAGTCTCACTTTGCTTCGCTCTCTCTGATTTAAAAAGTGATCTGCAGCTTCAAGCAGATATTTGAAACAAGCTGAGTGCTGTTCTCAATGAAAAAAAGAAATCCCAAAGCCTTCTCCTCTGGAAAAAGGACAGGTTTGCTTTTTTTAGGTTGGAATTGCACTTTGGACTTGCTTCTATGTCATGTTTTATGTTTTCCAAGCACTGCATAGGATTAGCTAGTTAATTAATACTTAGTATTATCCTCACAGATGGAGAGAGCTTCTAAGAACTTAAGGTAAAATATTTTAGCAATACAGATTTGTGCCAACCTAAATTTATACTCCTAAGCATAATGAGATTAGTAACAGGAAAAAAAACAAAATGAGAGCAATAAAATACAGATCCTTTGTATGCATATACTGGTCTTTTTGCCTTTAGAAGTCCCATTCTCACCGTATGCAGCAAGAAGAGGTTTAAACTCCTCCTTTCATTTTTAATCAAAGTAGAGATAACGAGCCAGGGCGCGAGGACCGTGCAGGAGCTGCAGACCGGCAAGCGGCACTGCAAGGGACCGGTGACCGGCTGCGATGCCCTGCGGGGGGGACTGGGGCAAGGCACGGCCAGCCCAAATGGCAGCGGCGGGGGTCTGGCTGCACACCCCTCCCGCTCCCCAGCTCCCGCTCCGCCGTAGCCCATCCTCATCACTGTGCGGGTCCAGACAGGGCTGAGCTGAGCCCGTGGCGATGCTCAATGCTGTCATCCAGCTGCTGCATCTGCTGCCGATCTGCAGGATTCATGGCTGCTTGTGCCACTGTCCCCAGACCAGTCACTGCCCCATGGCTACCAAAAGGGCTCAGCGCAGCTAAAGCATCCCATGGGGGAATGCGAGATAAAGCTGGCTCAGCCACCGCTCATTCCCACCTCCAGACCTGAAGATGCTTGAATATTTTCCTGCTCTAAGTCAGACAGAAAAATAAAAATCACTAAAAGGAATCCAGACGAGGTCACTAAACGTTTTATTTTGAAATACTTCTTTTCACACCAACCTTTTCAGCTACTTTCAATAGAAGTTTCAGTTAAACTGTTTTGACAGAGATTTTGAAGGTTGCTTCAAGATAAAAATTCAGATTTGCACTGAAAAATGTAAAAATAAGGTATAAATCCAAAGCTGGCTCTAGCTCAGGTTGGGTTTGCTTTTGACGGGGGGGCAGAACACATCCCCACAGCTCCTTCCAGCCTAAGCTTTTCCATGTTTCCACGCAAACTATTTTAAAACACTTTCAAATATTTTGTCAGGAAGAGCCATCTCAAAAAATAGCCTTTTTTGTCAACAGTTGAATCTTAGCAGTAAAAGAGCATTTCACTTGAAATACACCGTTGGACTCAGTGGGCTCTAACTTCATACGTTCCCGGCTCAAATCAAACTCGGCTGTGACTTGCTCCCAGTTTGGCTGCTCTTCCCCCCAAATTACATGGCTCTGCTTAGGTCATTTAAGAAGAGAAAATCCTGAGCAATTAGACAGGGCTGAATTTTATCTTCCGTTTCATGTGAAGCTTGCCTAGCACAGGCTAGAAAAGCAAACACAAGGGGGATGGCACCACACTGAGCAGGCTCAGGGTCTGGCTGAGTCCCTGGAGATGGTTTCAGGTGTACACAGGCTGCCCACAGGCTGCTCTGGTATTCGGGCTATTTGCAGCATCTGGCACTCCTGTTTCCCAGCCTCCATCCCCAAGCACCCTGCATTGAGACAGCCTCTGAATCACAACTCCCAGCCCCAAATCTCCTACACCTGCAGAGCAGCTTGGAGCTCCCAACACCGAGCCCATCCCACACAGCACACACGGTATCACCATTTCCCAGCCACACAGGTACATGAGTCACCCCGTCCTTTCAGGCTCTATTTCTGGCTCCCAACACGCACAACAGGATCAATAGCTGATGTGTCAACATCCCCTTTTATTTTGCCTTCCCCAGAGCAGCACCCCATCCATCGGGGGTGAGGACATGCCCATGGCAGCAGTGCCACAGCTCACCGCTCGCAGGCTGCCGGGGCTGTTTGCTCCCCAAGCATTTCACTTATGGGGAGATGGGTCTGGTATGATTTAGGGGGTCAGAGCTAAAAGTTGGTGTGGGTGGAGGGAGAGTTGCACATCTCCCAGTGCTTGGGCATGGCCAGCTCCCAGGACAACACGCCAGTGTCTCGCCTGGAGTTAGGGCAGCTGAGCCTGCATTGCTCCTGCTCCCTGATGTTATTGTGGGAAGCAGCAATTGTTCACAGTCTGGTAAGAGGGAAAAACCCAAAACCTCTGGGGACTTGACCAGAGAATTAGGAATAACTAAGGAAGGGCAACAAAAAGCCTCCTTGCTGGAGCACTGCTCTCCAGCCTGGGATGAGAGCAACCCTGGAGCAGCCCACGCAAGGGCTCCTCTCCCTAACCTTCTGCTCCTGTTACTTGGGAGGACAAGGAGCATCCCTAGGGCAGCCTGCAGGTCCCATTTTTTTCCACAGGGGAAAGAAAGCAGCTCCTGCCTCTGCCAGGGGACAACGATGCTGCTCCCTGCTGAGGACAGCCTGGCCAGGTAGACATGGCCTTCCCCTGGGTGTTCCCAGCAAAGACTAGCTGCTCCTTTGATTCTGGGCAAGGAAAGATGATCCTTTGAGCAGAAGCTTCCTGCAGCCTTCCCAGCTGTGCAGGATTATTATCTCAGTTACACCTTAAAATAGACCAGAGCATTTGCCTCATTCGCTTTGTGTGGAGACAGCGATAATTAGAACAAAGAGGAGCCTGAACTTTGCAGCAATGGGAACTTCAGTGGGGAGAGATCACATTGGCAGGAAAATCAATCCACTGCAAAAAGGAAAAAGGAAAATCAAGCCATGAGGCCGGAGCTGCTTCAATAAGGCTAACAGCATGTTCAGCCAAATTAGGGGCCCCCAATTAGACAGCTCAGCTTAAGCAAAGACTGGCAGAAGATCTGCCAGGAAAAAAAAAATCTGACCTAAATAAGACATTTTCAAAGATGAGATCAGTGTGGAGAGCAGCTGTGGTCCAGAGCAACACGTCCATCCTCAGCTGGGTCTAGCTCCAAACCAGGAGGGTCCGTCCTGCTCTCACTGGCCACAGCAGCACTGGTCCCAGTAGGAGGGCCAGGCTTGCAGGGGAGGCACAGCCACCAGGTGAGACATCCCAGAAGGAGTTAACAAACCACACGCTGCAGGAATATTAATTCAGGCCTCTCGTTTGTAATCTTAAGAATTTAATTTTAGAAATTACAGCTCATCAGGAATTACTCACTGAACCTGGAAACAACAGACTGAAAGGAAGGAGTACAAGCGCTCCTGCCAGCCACTTCTCAAAAATAGCAGGACACAGGAGCCAGCCTGGAGAGGGAGCAGAGCCACCGCCTCCAGGGCCATGCGACACCCGGACCAGCGCTGCGGGACAGTCTGGGGAACCCCAGGAACGTGAAGAGCACTGATGCTGAAGAGGTGACAGAGAAGGTGTGGGGTGACAGCTGTCAGCCCTGCTCACCCCATGGCTGGGGTCTCCGCTGCAGGGTGCAGCATCCCGCACCAGCGGCCGAGGGTCTGCCCCGCTCTCCCTCTCCAGCACAGCAAAGGTTACGCCTGCCCAAACCGCACGCAAGAGCCTGAGGCCAGGCTGAGACAGGCACAGCATCCCCAAAACCCCGTGCCATACGCCAAGCCCCTGCTACAGACACGGTTGGGAATCACAACAGGATACTTTGTGGTTTGGGGTCTGTGATGGGTCGTCTTCTGCTTCTGAGCATCACTTGTCCCTGCTGCATGCACAGGGCTTGGGCAGCACAGCCTGATCTCCCTCTGAGCCTCAAATCCTTCTGCCAGTGTGTGGGAGTCAGGAGCTTTGAGAAATCATCAGTGGCGAGCAGCTAGCTGGGAAACGGGAGCGCAAGGGCGCTGTGATCGAGGAGAAAGCCATGTAAGCACCACCCAGCCTCCTGTCATACTGCAGTGCCCCAGCACAAACCTCTTCAGGGCCCAGACATCTCAGCGGTGCAAACAGGGCCGGATCCAGGGCTGGTGTAAGCCAGCATCATCCTTGCTGTTTGCAGCAGTCCTCTGCCAGGCCAGGGGTCAGGGAGCCCAGCAAAGCCCCTGCATGGGGCAATGCAGCTTCGCCAGCCCTTGCAAGCTGGGAGGGGGCTTCTGCAAGAGAGCAATTGCTGCCTGTGGAGCCGGGAGGGTTGGAGGGGGCAGGGATGTATTTGAGGTGCCCCTGCTCACCTCACAGGGTTGTGTTGCTGTGCATCCCCCTATGTCCTGCCCCAGGCTCCTGCCTGTCTCTGCCAGGGATGGAGACCGGCCCGCTGCTGTCACCTCTGTATCCCCATGGTGACCTTTGGGAAAAGAGGCTGGACAGGCTCTTGGATCAGCAGCCCAGGAGGGGACCACAGCTAGGACAGGCAGCAGGGTCCCCAGGGACCCTGCCGTCGCTCCCAGCCCTGCTCCTGCAGCTGTAGCACACAGATTTGTAACATGCCTGCGGGGCCCAGAAATGGAAAGCTCCACGTGCTATATTTAGCCTCTTGTTTATAGAAATACATCATTTGGTTTCATAATGGATTTTGTAGACTATTAAATTCATTTGTGGTGTTTGGAGAGGACAGAAGTTATCCCAGACTCGGCAGCCCACCTCACCCCATGCCAGCACAGGGCCACCCGGCATCGCATTCCCGGGCCGTGCTCTGCCTTTCTTCATGCCTTTGGCATCCTCAGGAAATTATATAGCATTATTAAACAACCTTGCTCTGACCCAGCCGTCCGATTCCGAGGCAACAGTGGCCACACACACAACACTCACTTTAACAAGTAATTATGTTTTCCCTCAATATTACCTCCAGCCTTGCTGGGAGCCTGGCCCCCCCCAGCTCGGCAGCCCCCCACCTCCGAACAAGAACCACAACCCCCTCCAGCACCTCAAGCTGCAGCCCGTGCTCCCAATCTGAATTTCAATTAAAGCTAACATTATTTTGCTGTCACCCAGTCAGAAAGCATTACAACACATTGCACGGCGGATGCGGTTGGAGGCAAAACAATTCCCATCGAGAGGGAGGGTCTCCCTGGGCACTCGCTCTAAACGACACCCGTTTATGGTAGCTTTCCAGTTAGCATTTAGGTTAAACCCAGAGCATTATTTAAATAATCAGCTAAATGGCACTGCTTAGCCTCTGAGGCCTCCAGAAGTTCACTAGAAGGTAAAGCCTCATGAGTCAGATAAGCCCATAGGAAGAGGAGCCCCAGCCGGTGGCTGGTACCAGCCCAGGGCCACCCCGATGCTCAGCCCCCTGCTCCCAGGAGCGGGCCACAGCCCAGGGGGACCCCCACCCACCCCCAGCCCCCCCCACCTCCAACCCACAGCCCCACTTTACACTCTAATTTCTGCAAAAACGATAAGTTTAATTTGAAAGGGCATAATTCTTAATTTATGTGTTGTCATGAACAAAGACAGCAAAAGTAGGTCATTTCATTATCTGCTGCCTGAATATTTTGCCAAGGAGCCAAGAGATAAAGCTAAACAAAATCATCACCCAAGGTTTGGGATTCGTTTGTGGAAAAAAAAAATATTATGGTTATTTTTCTACTTGCTTGATTTGCACATCTTGGATTGCAGAGCATATTTAGTTTGGCTTTATAGCATGCATTTATTGTGACTGTCATATTCGATAATGCTGCCTATAGTCAAAGAGCAATCTTTCACAGATACAGTGTCTCAATTTATAATTCAATATCACAGCTTTGAGAACTTGTACAATAAGTCAGCCAACAACAAAAAAGCCTAAAATGTCTCTATGCAAATAAACACGTCAGTGCATGAATGAACACCTTCCAAGAAAGCGACTGCCAGCTTCCCTCCTTGCTTCCTACCTCTGCAGTCAGCTGAAGGACGCGAGGGATGGAGAAGCCCAGCCTGTGGGAGCTGTGCCCGGGGCCTCCCTTATGATTTTGGGCGATGCTGCCAGGGCAGGGAGAACAGCTCAAGCAGGACAGGGACCACGCCGTCTGCTTTGTGGCTCCATGAAGGAGCCCTCGCTTGCAGGCTCACCACATCACAACAGGCACCTCACCACCTCTCAGCAGCACCCAGGAGGACCCGGCCACCTCAAGACCCCACCAAGGTTTGGCTTTTCCTCAACACGCAGAGGAAGGCACCCCCCATTGCACACAGCCCTTCGGACAGACACAACCATGCCTGGAAGAGCAGCAATAACTCAATGACAGCCACCTGAGCACTAAGTCCTACCACACCTGAGTGCAGCACCTGGGCCCCCCAGCCCTCTGCCCACAGGCAGGAGCCCCACCAAAGCCCAAACACCCACCCCAGCTAAGGCCATACTGGTGTCCTACCTGTGTCTAGTCCTGTCCTCTGCTGTCCTGGCTTATTGACTGGTCTCTTGGGGGACGGCAGACACATGCTGTGAGTGGCTTTGTCTCCAGCCCCATCTCCTGCATGGTTTCAGACTGGTAGCATAGCCTTGCTTTCAGCTGGTCCTGATGTCATTGCACTGTGCTTAGGACTATTGATGAACCCGGTGTCACCACCATCCTGCTCAGCCCCATGAGACAGTGCTGATAGTGCCTATAGTGGTGAGGACACTGCTGTGGCCACCCCAACAGAGCAGCCCAGCCCCTGATACTCCCTGGGAGCTTGCTCAGGCTGAGAGGTAAAGAGGGAAGAGCTGGAGCTTATATAGAGCTGGGGGTCCCAGGTGAGGCTGGTCAGGGCAATTAAGACCAGTAACAAAAGCAGGGCCTGGCACATCTTTGCTGGTCAGAGTGGTTCCCTTACTGTAAGTGGAGGTGATGCACCTCTGTGTGTACTACTGGGAGGGATGGTAGCTGGAAGGATCTTTGGCTGGAGCTGCTGTCATCACAGCTCCTGGTCCCAGCACCTCTTGGTGTGCCTGAGGGAGGCACAGCAGCCTGGCCCCAACTGGCAGGGCTGTGCCCCCACCAGAGCAGCCTTTTTCTGACCCTTGTGGAGCACAGCCCTAAGGGGCAGAAGGGGGAGCAGGTCCAAGTGTAGCCTAGGCTGGGGTCAGGATGTGCTGGGTGCTAGAGCTGCAGCCTGGAAGCATGCCCAGCTCTGCCTGCTGAGACACAGCTTTGGATGTGATCCCTGAGCCTTTGCTTGCTGGTAGCATCTCATCTGTAAGGGGCATGCTCCTATTTCCCACCATGCATGAAAGTGTCCCCACCCTGAGCAAGGCTGCCAGTGGGCTCTGGAGCTTGGTGGTGTGCGGAGCATGGCTGTGGCTGACCACAAACTTAACAGCGTAGAACCTTTAAAAGCCTCAGATGAGCAGGAAAGGCAAATAGCAGCTTCTCTATCCATCTTCAAGCTAACTTTGTGATTATTTGAGGCTGCATTCCTGTATGTTGAGCTGACAACCTTTGTGTGCTTTCCCAGGGCAGTGTGGTTTGGGAGTGAGTGTCCTGTGGGGATGGAAGAGCAGACCCCAGGGACCCCAAAACTGCGGGGGGTGAATCGCAGGTGGCACTGCTGCCCTGAGAGCACAGACCTGGCTCAGCTGCTTGGGAGGGAGACCCTCCTCATCCCTGTGCCAGGGTTAGAGCTCTGCTTTAATGCAGCCCTGTGTATGGGGGGGAGCTAGGCTCCGCCTTTGATTAATTTTAGGAGGGGGGAAACACATCCAGTCCCTGTGTGTGGTGCTGGAGGATTGACAGAGCCCTGGGCTAAACAGGGCTTTATGAGATGTTTAGCATCTACAGGTGGTGCTAAGGATGGGATGCTCCTCCGCCTGGTTCTGTGCCCGCTCTTGCGGCAGAGGAGAGCTCTTCCCCTCCTCCACCTGCACAGCTTTCTGTGGCCAACAGCAGACGCACGCATGGCAAACGGGGTCGGGGTCGTTGCACAGCGGTGGCTCCCCAAGATAACAGGATCCCTGGTGCTGCAGAGGTCAACGGATCAGCCGACCCCGCCGGACCCTCTGCACGTGCAATTAATTTGCACCAGTGAGACAAGTGAAAATCAAACTCTGCAGCCAGGCAATCGATCTGGCAGCCGCTCAGCCTGCTGCCCTAGGGAAATGCCTTGCAGATGGGGAGGGAGGGGGGTTTGCTGAGAGACCCCCACCCAGCTCAGAAACCCTCAGCAGGTCCTTGAGAGCAAAGCTGCACCACTGGCATGAGCATCCACTGCTCATTCTGCCTCCAGAGCGTGGCACGCTCCAGCAGACTGTGGCAGATTGATTGCAGTCAGCAAAAGGGTGGGGGAAAACTTAACATATTGAGTTATTTCAGCTCCCAAGCACAATTGAGGAAATTATGACATTCTCAGACAACAAGGGGCTCAGTTCTTTGAGGGTGCCGTGAATTACTGCTGTAGGCTGACGCGAGGCGGCTGCCCGGCCATCTCCTCCCATTGCCAAGGGCCAATTTCTGCTGTACGTTGTGGTTTTTCCTTCTCCAGCGCTTGTTGCTGCATCTATTGTCATTGGTGTAAAGGTCCCCATTGACTCTGAAACCCCAAGCACTTCGTTGTTAATCCCCAGGTTTAGGAGCTCTCTGAGCCGGCACAGCGTGATACAGCTCACCCCAAGGAGCCCCAGAGATAATCTGTGCCTTCCACTCGGTCCTTGTTAGATCTGCATTCCCCAGTTCCCCTGAGAGAGGGTTTGGAGGAGGTTTCATAGACCTTCACTCAAGCCCAATGGATAGCAGAGGACAGCCAGCCGTCCTTTTTAAGCCAGGGTGACGATCTGGCAGAGCAGAAGACCCAATTGCACAGAGCCCTAAAGGATAACCTGCAGTCATTCTGCCGCCCGTAAGACATGAATTTCATTTCCAGAGGGCTACATCATGAATGATGCTGAGTGCTTGCATTTTTTCATAACAGATGGACCGATCTATAGACATTAAATAAGACTGAACAGTTTTCCTTTTGCCTGCTGACGTATAAAATGGGTTTGTGTGAGGACTAGGGAGCAGAGGTGGGAAACATCTTTATCTGCTAATGATCCTGTGAATTATACATGTTTAGTATTCATGCATCTGAAGAAGCAGCAAACATAGCCATTTTCTGTGGAATGACCTTTACCAGCAGCCAATACATTTACATTTAATTTAGAATTACAATTATTAGGTCAACTTGGGAGCAAGTGGAACTTACATTTATTGAGAAGAGAGAAAAATTGCTGTTCCTGCCCTCATCCAGCAAAACGCTGGTTTTCTCTTAAATAAACCACTCAAACACGATCTCTAGCAGGGAGCCAAGCAGCATCCCAGATGCATTTGAGCAGCATCGCTTGTGTGTTTTGGCTGGATGAAGTCTGGGGACTGTGAGTTTGATCCAGCGCCCACTGAAGCGTGCCACGGGCTTTGGTGAGTATCGATCAAGGGGCTTCCATCGCCCACTGCTGCACATTGGATGAAGCCAGAGGCAGGACCGTACGGCCGAGGGGCAGCGTCTCCGTTTGGACACCGAGGTTATAGCCTTGGCTCCGGACTGTCCTTCTGGAGCAAAGCATCTGCAGCTCCACGTGTTTAGGCAGCGATTTTGCTGGGGCCAGCGTGGCTCCTGCGTGTGGCAGTAGCATTTCTGAGGGGTCGGGTTTGGGGTTGTCACCGTTTGGAGGAGGTGGCCCTGGCTGGAGGGGGACCCAGCGGGACCGAGGGCATCACGCTGTCCCTGCCCCAGCTTTTGCCGGGCCCTTGGCAAATCTCTTCACTCGACACCAGTCTGGGTGCTTCCCAAGGTCAGTTCCCTCGGGGATGGGACCCCCTCCATCAGGAAATGCTGGCTTGCTTGGCTTCTCAGCTCTCCTTCAACCAAAGTGCAGGTGGGAAATCACCCAGGGATGAGCGAGCGGGAGTGAATGGGGCTGAAGGGGAAGGAGTCGGGTGCTTAAGCTGGTGGGGGGGAGTGGATTCTCTTCTGTCTTGAATGCAGCCTTGTTCATCCCTGTGTCTCTCTTCCAGCAGCCTCAGGGCTCAGACCCCCCAGTTGAGGTTGCATGGAGTCAGGCAGGGCACCCTGCTCTTCCTTGCCCGCACCCCTGCTGCCAGCCCGGACGAGGTCCCTGGCATGTCCCGCTGTGGGCTGTGCAAGCCCTGTCGGTCAACTGAGAAAGTAGCTCCTAAGGTGCTGAATCTGAGCCCTGGGGATCAAACCTTGACCAAAGCCACACTGCGATGGCAGCAAGTGCCCAGCTGTGACCTGGAGCAGATCCTGTGCCTGCCATGTGCCAGCCCCACAGAGCTCAGGAAGAGACCCCGGGGAAAGCAGCATACAGTCCTTACGCTGTGTCTGCCTGTCCTTCGTACAGGCACCCCTTTTGCAAGCATCTTCTTTTCCAGCCCAGCTCTTATCCTCCCTCTTCTGCTAAACCCCTACGATGGCCCCGAGAGACGAGGCGGGACCTGTCCCACTGCGGCACAGGAGACTTCAGGCTGGATTATAACTCTGTCCCGTACCGATTAGAGGGGACCGACAGCACTAACCCGCACCAGCGGCGCCCATCACAGAGCAAACAGGAGGGGACACGAGTCACGGCCTCCAAGAGGCAGAGCCACAGAGCGAGCTGCAGCAGGTGATGCTGTTCAGGGGGAAGGGTGACACAGACAAATCACCCCAGTTATTGCCTGCAGCACAGGGATAACTAAGCAGGGAGCTGTGGAAAGAGCGTCGGCAGCCTGGCGGGGCGACTGGGGGATGCAGGCAGAGGCACCCAGCCTGGGTGCATCCCTCCTGCCCAGGGGGAAGCCCTCATCCTCCCATCTCTCTGCCACCTTTGCGCACGTGGGCACAGCCTGTCCCAGGAATTCCCTCATGGACAGACCACCTGCTTTGGGACAAGGCTGTCACGCGTCACCCCCGCTCTGCAGGAGGCAGCGGGGCTGCCGTCTCAGCACAGATGAAACTATTGGGGTCTTTCTGCCACCCCCCTCTCCCCGATAACCCGTTCTGTGCATCCAGCCAGGCGTGACCCACTCACAGCTACAGAGAAGTTCACCTGGGGTTTATTAGGGTAACCTTCCTGAAGGCTTCGGAGGTGCCTGTAATAATTTATGAGCTCTGCATGTTGACCGGGTTATTGCAAGTATTTCTGTGTGCACCGAGCCATTGCAGCTTTGGTGGCACAGCGGGACACCGTGGGGGGGGTTGGGGAGGGTTGGGGATGATGGCAGCATCACCGTGTCATGGCAGCCAGCTTCACACACTGCAAAACTGATGCGCTCTCCTTAAAAGTGATGCTGAGGATGCTCTGTGCTCGCCCATTGCCACAGTGAGCTCCTGGGAGGAGAGGGGAGGTGCAGCTCTAGCAAAGGGGTTTACTGGAGTGCAGGGGAAAGGAGCAAACAAGCTACACCAGGCAATAATGTGGCACCCCCTGACCCCAAATTAGCAGGCAGAAAGAATGACGTTTCAGCTGATATTTAATTTGCACACAAAAGGCGCAAAGCCCGTGCCCACCGCAGCTGGGAGCCCAGCAAGACAAAACACCCCTGGCAGATTAGCAGCCCCCTCATGCCATAAACCTAAAGAATGGTCTCTCGTATTTATTTCTAAGCCCTGTAATGTGCCAGCAGAGTATGTCACACTGTAGCTCAATAATCACAAAGCACTACACACGCATTTACAAGCAATTTCTCATTAAAGTCACCGTGTGTGCCATGGATGGGAGCACAGAAGCATCCCCCGGGCTCCTTCGTCTCCCTCAGCTCCCGGCTCCGGCTGCTCAGATGGCTGCTGCCGCGCTGCTTGGCTTCATTCAGGCGCGTACCGGCATTCAGGGGCTTTTCTGAGCTCCTTCATCTCCAGCTCTGCAGATGTTTGTGGAGCTCAATAGGCTGCAAGGAAACATCCAGTTCCTGCAAGGCTGGAATCCCCTGCAACCGGCAGGGAAATGGGGGCTGTCCCCAAATGCTGTCCCAGCGCAGGCTTGCGAGAGGAGCGTCAGCACTCTGCTAGGTCCCCAGAGCCCCCAGGTGTCCCATGGGATGGCCAGCATCCCTGCTCCGGGACGGTGAAATGCCCCCCGGCATTGCTGCCGCCCCTGTAGCCACGCAGCTGGCACGGGGGTACCCAGCCCCACGGCTGGGCTGTGCCCTGGCCACGGCCAGCTTCTGCCTTGTGGTCATCAAGGGCAGGTGAGATGTCCCATAGTGTCCCCGCTCCTGGGAGAACCTTGTGCTGGCTGGGGTAGGGATGCCACAGGTATGAAGGCTGGGTATGATGAGGATGGGGTAGGATGCCAGCCCCCCAAACCCATGATCCCATGTGCACGCCAAGAAACACGGTGATGACCCTGGCAAGAGAGCTGGGCACACGGCAAGCTCAGGGTGGGCAGCAGGAGTGGGTACCACAGGCATGCCCCCGGAGCTGGAGCTGGAAGGGTGACAAGGGGCTCTAAGTCACATCATGGTAAATAATATGAATTTTTTCTATATATAGCTTGTATAGAAATAGAATCTTTCTTTTATATAGAAATATATAAAAAATACTCTATTTTTCAGTGAGTTTCTGAGCTGGTCTCTCTTGGTCCTTCTTGCCATTTACTGGGGGAAAAATAGTGATTTATTTTCTCCCCAGGCCCCTTTAGGGAAACGCAGAGGGGCTCCCGGCAGCCCTGGAGAGGTGCCGAGGTGCAAGCCAGGGCCTGAGCACAGGCGCTGCTGCTGTGGCTGAACACCGCTGGTTTGCCTCAGCCAGAGACCGTGCGGGAAGACAAAAATCTCAGCCCACCTGTATTGATTTCCCCTGGCATGAGCAGCATTTCACCTTTCCTGACATCCTCCGTGGGGGTCCCCCCTCCTCAGCGGTGCCCATCGGGGCAGTGCCTGTGGTGGGGCAATGGTCCTCAGAGCACCCGGCATCACCGCGGGATGGGGGCCAGGGGGTCAGGCAGGGCCTTTGCTTGCTGCAAGAGGTTCTGTCTCTCCACATTCCCACTAAAATCCCCTTTTGTTGATCTAGGGGAAAACACAAGACCCAGATGTTCCTGGTTTGGGGAATTTCCCCTGGTTCCCTTCGGCGGGTGCAGTGAAATCCTGGCCATTTGCTTGCTGAGATCTTCAAACGCATCCCTCGGGAGAGCGGCTGGCGAGGTAGGAATGGGCAGGGTTGTAAGGATGTCTGCAGGTGACCGGGGACACCAAAGCCGTGGCGGGGAGGACATCCCTGCCAGCCCTGCCTGCCCGCGGCTCCGGCTGCCTGCGGGCCACGTCCTTCCCAGGGGACTGCAGCCTTGCTGTGCCCTGCAGTCCCCACGGCCCTTCAAATGCCAGAATAAGGCTGTGATGGGGGAAAAAAGCATTTTATGTATATACATACACATATACATGTGTATCCATATATACATATTCCCACCCAGCGTGGGGAAGGGGACAGGGGCCTCTGTGGACCCTCCGGCAGCAGGCGGGCAGGTGGGCAGCGGGAGGGGGTGCTGTGCCGGGAGGCTGCAGCTCTGAGCCGTGCCCATGTGTTTTTATCCCATCAGAGACTCCTGACCGAACCTTTAACGAGGAGTTGGGTGAGCAGCTCACATCTCATTTGGGAGAGCAGCTTTTAAGAGGCAAATAAGCTATTTTTACAACTCCCTTGGCTCCCAGTGCAGCCTTGCACTGGGCATGTGTCTCCACTCGGCACATCCTTCCAGGATTGGGAGGAGATGAAGGCAGGCTGGGATGCTCCATCCCAGCTCGCTCTCCTCGGCAGTGTCCTTCCCAGACAGGCTGCCAGCACCATGTAGCTGGTGCCCGGCTTTGCCGTTGAATATCCATGCTGGGGTGCATCATCGGAGTGGGATGGCAGCCGCTCGGGCACTGATGTGTGGATGCAACGTGCCCTCCTGAGCCTGGCACACCGCTGCTGGCCCTCTGTGCACGAATGTTGAAGCGGTTCCCGAGGTCCCAGTGCATCCGACTGGCCCACGCGTGGAAGGCACAGCATGCCCCGGAATGTCGCTCTCGGCTCCTCTTCCTCACCCTTCCTCCTCCTCCGCTGCAGTCAGGCTCTGTCCCTGCCCTTTTCCCAAGCATGGACACCACAGAAGATGGAAACCAGGAGGCATTGGCACTGACACGCAGCAAAGCTGCTTTTCCCCACCCCAGTCCCTTGACGCGGCTCGTGTGGCCGTCCGAGGTTGTCCCAATTAGCCAGCGAGTGTGGAGTGTGCACCTTGAGCGGGGAGCATGCACCAAGGGGCTGCGAGGCGCCCGGCTGCCAGCCAGGGCTCCCCCAAGGGTCCCGGGGAGCTCCCCCCGCCGTCCCCAGCCTGGCTCTCTGCCACGCTCCCGGCCTACCCAGCACGGGGCCAGCACCTTTCATCTTGGCTCTTTCATTCCCGGCTCAGTGGGAGCAGCCGAACCTGCGCCGGAGCTAACTGCAAGCCACATCAGAGCGAGGGACGGGGAGCTGAAAGCAGCACACAGCTATTTCATCATCCGGGCTGACAAAGACACGCTCGCTTAAATCCATTGCTGGAATTTTATTTTCAAGCCCGTCGCAGGGCTGAAAAGGTTATCAAAGCTGTTTGGACACAGTCCCGCAGGGGAATTCAGCTGAAGAGCTACTTTCTCTAAGCCGGCACCTTTGTCTCCCAGGCTCTGTGATCAGATCAGCGCTGCAGCTCAGACGAAGTTCATCATTGTGCCGCCGAAAGCCGCCTCGCAGGATGGCAAAACCGAGCACCGGCAGCTCTGGTCCCCGCGCAGGGCTCTCCTCTGTGGGTGGGATGAGTGGCTGTTCCCACCATGTGCAACCAGCTCCACCCGGGAATTCTCGGCGGCATCGCAGAGGCAGGCTCTTGCCATCAAACTAAACCTTGCTCTCATTTATATGGGTCTAAATTCAGAGCCCCTTTGGATTTTGGCCTGGTGTTAAGAGCTGTAAGCATGGCTCTGAAATGTTTACCCTCTCCATTTACCTGGGGAGATGATTTCTCCAAGTAAATGCCCAACAGCCTCCTGCAAAGCACATCAAAGCTGGCTTCAGCGTATCGCTGCCCAACCACCGTGTGCCTCGGTCACCCATCGCTGCCCGGGCACGAGGCCAGCATTGGATGCAAAGCTCTCCTGCTGCAGAGAGCTGGTGGTTTCCATTAAAGTGCTCAAGAAAGGAATTGCCGTGAGTTTCTCATGGAGCGAGGACACGTGGCGGGAGGAGAGAGGTCTGGCGAGATAAGAGGAGAGGGAATGCCAGCCTGGAGACCAGGGTCAGGTGTCCAGGCTGGTGAGAGGCTCTTCTCCAGATGAGAGGAGAGCAGGAGCACCTCTGTCTTATGAATAACCTCCCAATGTGTTTAAGAAATGGCAGAATATCACATAATCCGTAGACTGACCTAGGCATAGCAGGGCCCAAATGAAAAGGCTGATTATCACTTTGGCTCTCCATCAGTGCTGCTTTCTCCCCTGCGTTGAGGCACAGAGCTGGTAGGAAGCCATGAAGGGGCCTAAAAATCTCTTGCAGACTCCATTGCTGGCAGTGGGAAGAAGCCCAACATCCACAAGGGACTCTGAATCCAGCTGCAAGTGCAAGGACCTCTAAACACCCGCTCAAAGGGCCGTCCCTCGCTGAAGTCCCACTCCAAGCAGGCTGTGCCAGAGGCGGCCCCCACAGAGGGTGACACGCTGGCGGGTCTCTGCCTGGCAGGGAAAGTCCTTGTTTCCCTGGGGGCAAACCATGGACCAGGCTCTGGTGGCTCCTCTGCTGCTGTGCATCGTGCAAGGCTCAGAGGAGCAAGCCCTCTGCCAGCACGTCCATGAGCGAGTCCACCTTCAGCATCTTCTGGCCTTCTCCTCCCACCCAGGCATGGGTCCTGCCAGCAGAACCCGTCTCCGTCTCCGTGGCAGGGACTGAGGGAGCAGGTAAATAGCACAGATCTATTTAAAAGCATTTAAAGCCCAAGCAAAGCCCCAACCTATCCATTTCCTTAAACAGGCTGGTTGGAAGACCTCCAGCTGGGCCATTAGCTCAGGTAAGTTCTCCACCATCCAGCCACGTCGCCTTTCTGCCTCATAAAAAGAAATACATTAAAAACACGTATTTACTCCTGAAATTGGCTTCAGCAGTGCTGAGCATCCCTGGAGTGATGAGTTTCGCTCCACACACCCAGCCGCTTCCCGTGAAAAAAGCTTATTTTAAATTAAGAAAATAAACCTGAGCAGGAGTCTGGCTGCGCTGTTAACCCTTGCATACCACAGCGTGCCCAGCGCCAGCAGCTGAGGAAATACCCTTCTGTGTATTAAAGCCTGGGCTTGGCAGCGACAATGTCCCCAAAGACATCTTCAAGGGCTGCGTGCTCTCCTACCAAAAAGGATTTCTTCAGGTTGTGGAGACAAACGCAGCCAAGCCAAGAAATGCCAAGATGAGGACGGCGTGCGGCGGGATCCAGCCCTTCACGCACATCGCTCTGCCTGCGTGCCACAAGGACTGCCCGCGAAGGATGCAGGGCAGCGAGCATCACTTTGGTACCCAGGTTTTGCACTGCTCAGCGGAGCCGAGGGTATTGACTTCTGCCCGGGCTGCCACATGGTGCTCATTGTTAGTCTCTGGGCGCTTCTCAAACAACCCATCTATTTCCCCAGCTCCCTTGCCATATACCGAGGTATTTTCATCTCTATTTTGCAAGCAGGGAATTGAGGCAGGGTGGTTCAGGGGGAAAACAGCCGCTCATTTCGCACGCCCCATTGGAGCTGTCTGAGGATGAAGCACTCCCCGGCACTTCGTGTGCTCAAAGCGGAGCTCCGGGTGTAGCTGTACCTGCACGCTGGGCTCCGGGCTCATTTTCACCCCGTAGCACAGGCAGCGCTGGGGCTTTGCCAAAAGCCATGGAGGCAAGATGCAGCCCCAGGAGCCGGCGGTATCTCACTGAGCCAGCAAAATAAATTGCACCTCCTGACTCGCACTGCTGGGGCTTGAAACAGCAATGCTCTCCCGGGGGTGACGCAGGGTCGGAGGCTTCACCGTGACTCCCCTGGGCTGGAGGAGGCTTGCAGCCGGAGGCTGTGGTGCGGCTGTGCTCTTTGCTGCTCCTGCTGCAGCCACCCCTCCTCCTCCTCAGTGGCTCCTGCTTGGGTCACCCGTGAGGCAGGGCCGTTCGCCCTCGCCCTGCCAAGGACATGAGGGCCCGGGGAGCATCGCCCGCAGCACCTCTGCATCGCTCAGGGCACCAGGAGCATCATTCAGGGCACATCACGAGCGAGAGAAACTATAGCTCTGAGTCCAACATGCAGAGTGTGTGTGCGAGTATGCGTGTGTGCACATGTGGGTGCACATGCATGTGCATCTGTGTGTGCACGTGGGGACCATGCACAAAGCAGCCCAGGCTGCAGGACGAGCTTTGGCCTCTCCTGCTGCAATTGTTTTAACAGTCCCTGAAGCTCTGCAAGGACCCTGCATCACCCAGGATCAGGTTTTGCCCGGGACGGACCCGCCCTGGGCTGTAGCATGGTGGGTACGAGGCTTTTCGGTGCTGCTTGCTCCCAGTTGTGCACTGGGCTGGGGATTGGTCGCTCAGAGCTGCAGGGATTTCCAGAAGAGGCAGTTTCCCCAAGCCTGGCATCATTTCAGCACATTTGAAACAAGCAGCAGAGATCTTCCAGGGAGCCCAGGAAGCGTAAGAGATGCTCATCGGCCCAGCAAGACTGAGATCTGATAAAGGTCAGGGATCAGACCGATAAACCCCCAAGTTAACTAGCTAAAAAGATACAATTAAAAACTGACTGTGTGCAGGCAAAAAGCCTGGTGTAGAAAAGAAATAATCTTCTTATGGTGTGAGCGTAACCACCATTTCAGGTTTCCTGAAAGCAGCTAGAGATCCAAAGGAGAGTCACTCTGGCAGGGCTTATTTTGGCTTGATGCCTTAACTAGGAAGAGAGATGTCTTCTCCAGAGGGGTGGCCGCGGAGCCTGGCCCAGGCGTCCCCACCTGCCCTGCCCTGGCTCCTACCCCTCCGTGCCCTCGGCAGAGGAACAAGCAAGAGCCCATTCCCAATGAAATGATAAACCCGGGAGCCACAGTGACTCATGCACTGGGGATGACTCATGAAATCATACTAAGCCGCAGCTTCTTTCGGCTTGGGGACAGAGGCAAAGACCACTTCTGGCCATGAAGGGGCTTGTGGCCCTTCCCAGTGTCGTGCCCTGGGACAGGCCTTCCCAGTCGGGGCACTGATTCAGTCCTCTCTCAGCAGGGATGCCCAATATTGAGCTTTGCCTTGTTTTCCCAGTTAGGAGATGACCCTTTTTCATGGGCAAATACTTTTTAAAGGGTGGAGGTAACATGGCCAAACATGACAGGGATGCCTGCAAGCACACATGACGTCTCCTTGGCCATCGAAGCAGGCGGCTGGCTCAGAGCATCCCCTTTTCTCTAGCAGAGATGCTGGAAGGGGAGACAATTTAAGTGGAGGAATCGCGTGCGATGATTAAACGCCCCTCTCCTCTGGATTAAACGACGGAGGCCACGGAGCAGATTTTGGCTGCTGGTGGAAATGAATAGGAGACAGAGCAAGAGTGAACATCCCAGACCCCACACAGTGGTGGGAATCCCGAAGGCTGCAGAGATCAGCTCCGTCACCATGGAGGCTGTCCCTGTCCGCGCCGCACGGTGACACAGCCAGAGCCACCGATGCCAGCTTGGAGGGACGCAGGGTGAAAGGGACCCCCTGCTTCAGCATCGCCCTCCAGTTCAACCCCTGTCTGTGCCATCACCACCATCGCTGCTGGCTCTTGGAGGCCAAGCCTCAGCCCGGATGGGCAGTGATGGAGATATGGGGGTTTTCTGAGTTTGCAGCGGGTTTTTCCAACCTTTTCCCAGAAGAGACTTCATCGCCAATTCCAAAGTATCATTTACAACCATGAAACTCTTCACCTTGCCTTTGGGCATGCATTTTTCCTTCTGCTTAGATTAGCCCACTGAACGCTCAAGGTTATTTCACGTCATCTTGGTGGCACTGCAACTAATTAGCTTCCAAGGATATGGTGCACTGCCACGATGAGGGCAGGCTTCACGTGGACTTTTCCTCCTCTTCCCTTTGCGTGATGGATCATCTCCTTGATACGTGGAGACTAATGATGAATTCCTGGTGGGACAAGGGGCTTGATCTGGGGGGACCGTGCTGAAACAGCTGAGGAGCTTCCTGGACAGAGGAAGCTGCAGCTGCACTGGAGAATAACGAGAGCACCCACTTGTTCAGAAAAGGTGTTAAAATCTTCTGCCCTGTGTTTGGTCTGATAGCTGCACAGTGGATTAAGCAAAGACATTTACACCTTCCATTTAATAAGGGCATATCTGAGCATTTGACTCTCCTTCATTATTAAATACCAGCCTCTTGGTAGAAGATAAGAAAGGAAAAATAATTTTTCTTTTGTTTTAGCATCTATTTTCTTTCCTCCTGAGTACATCATCCTGCCCTGATATCAGGGGTTGCTGGAGGACACATGGTGTGGGAGCGTCTTCATCCATTGCCACCAAAGGACTGTAACGCAGGAGACCCCTCTTCTGCAAATGGCAAATTTCTAATTTTGCCACAAAATTAATCACAAAATCACGCATTTCGCCCAAAAGCCTGTGAAACCTTGTGAAAGGAAAGCCAAGCTTGTTCAGAAACAGCTCCCCTTGCCGGTGCCATCCCCAGGGCAGGTCCCGGGGTGCCAGGAGGGGTTTGCAGACCCCAGCGAGTGGGGAAAGCTATCCCCCTCGACCCTCACCCCAAAACCGCACCATCTCTTTTCCTGGCTGCTCCCCTGATTGCATTTTGCTTTGAGCTCTTTGCTGGAAGTGGCTCCCATCAGGACACCAGGAGCCACAGCCCGACTTGGTGGGACACGGCTGGGCTGTTCGGCCAGCGTCCCCCGCCACCCATCGGGGCTCGTGCCATGTCCCCTCTTGTGCAGCAGCATGAAAAGCGCTGGGCCAGCGTTGCTATTCAGTGCTGGCTATTTATATCCCGAGAGCGAGCTGAGGACCAGCCGCACAGCTGAGCCAGCCCATGCGAGCGGGGGATATTTTTAAGCACGAATTTTGAAAAGGCTGGTAATGAACCCACAGCTTCGCTCAGCAGCAGCTGCACCCGCTCCCCAGCCGGCTGCCCCCGGCCACCACCTCCGCCCAGAGGGGCCAGGGCCGGGACCCCATCTTGGCCTGGGGAGATGCTCCATGGGAAGTGCATTTGTGTCCTGGGCTGTGAGCGGGGAGGTCAGGGTGCAGTGTAATGAGCTGGCATGGCCCCAGTGGCTGCAAACCTGCTGCCTGGCTCAGCGCTGGGCTCTCCGTGCCAGCCAGACTGGCTTTATCCTCCCGACAGCCCGAGATATTACAGTCGGGGCAATTACAGCTCACTTTTAATTGTATGCAAGTTACCAGGTGCCATTTGGGCAAACCAAGCGTGACGCATGAGCCCGTTGGGCAACAGGTCCAGCAGCTCTGCTGTGAACTCTCCCGTTGCAGCAGCCCTCGGTGTCTGGCCAGTCCCACCGCCTGCTCGCGTCCTCGCGCGTGGCCGTGGTGGGATGGGTGCCCCATGCCCTTGCCTGGCTGCATCCCCAGGGTATGCTGGTGACATTGGAGCTGACCCAGCCAGGACAAGCCTCACCTGTCCTCCGGTCCTGTGCTGGTGCTGAGACCCTCCTGACACACGGGGAACTTGCCATGCAGGGGCTGCATGGTGCTCCCGCTGCAGCCCCGATCCCGGCAGCATCCCCCGGTCAGGCAGCTCATCCTGCCAGCCCAGCGCTGCACAGACGGAGGGGGGATTAACACAGATACCACGCTCGGTCTGGGCCCCTCGTCTGCCAGGGACGAGTCGATGCTGCCCTCAGCTCAGCTCTGCAGCCCTCTCCCCATTATACATCACAGCCACCGAGCTGCTGAAAGCTTCATCAAAGCCCCGTTTGCGCTCCCCGGCACAGCCCGGCTGTGGCTGGTCTCCCCAAGGGACCCTCGCCCGGGACCCCCCTGCAGTGGGCAGACGGGGTTCCTGCCTCTCCCCAAGCCCGGCACTGTGAGTGCCAGCATCACCCCTTCCCTCTTGCTCCTCCATACCTGCTGCCGGGCATCCCAGTGGGTCCCAGGTCCCAGATCCCTGGGGCTGCACAGGGAGATTCATTCGGCCCCTTTTCAGGGCTCCTGGGCAATGGGGGATGAGCCCCGAGCAGTGCAGGGAGGACCCCATCGCCCAAAGGGCTCCCCAGAGCAGGAGGGAAAGAGGTGGGAGATGGAGGTGCCGGGGGTCTTGGGGGCACCTCTGTGCCGGGGGTCCCCGGAGCTGAGGCCGGGGATGCACCCAGCACCCCGCTGGGAGGGTCCCCGCAGCACCCCTGAGCACAGGGATGCTGCGGGGATTTAGGGGGCATTTAGGGGGAAATTTGAAATGTCCCTTCTGGTTCTCCTCCACCCCCAGCCTGGCTGGCTCGAGCAGCCCCGGGAGCCAGCCCTGGCCGTGGGGTGGCTGTGTTCCCGCTGGGGCAGGAGGAGCTGCCCCAGGGCCGGCAGGGAGCTGGCTTGGTGCATACAGGGCTTTTTCTGCTCTAAGGGGACGCTTGCAGCCATGCAAAGAGGCAGCAGCTCTGAGCGATGCTTTGGGCATCAGCAAGTGGAAATCAATGCAAACAATGGGAGCAACTTGGGGAGGAAAATACTGAGTCACTTTCAGCCTGAGTTTGGGAAAAGAAAGTTTCCCTGAATGCTAAACAAAATCATATGTTCCAGGTTCCCCTTTCTCTTTTACATTTTTCTCCTGAGAAAACAAAGTCCCCGGCTCAAATCTAAGCTTTCGCTTAATTTCGTTGGAAATCAGCAGGACTGTAAAGTAATTACAGCTGAATTCCCAGGTTGAAGATGGGTCCTGGTCTGGAGCAGGGGGTGTACGGGTGCAGGAGCCAGCCCTGGTTCCTGCTGGCCCCTGGCTCCTGCTGAGCCCCTGGGCCAGGACAACCTTAGGGACCACCCGTGGCTGCAGCCATGCCGGTTGCTTCCCAAACAGCCCTGCGATGCCCTGGCTGGGGCTTCCTCGCCTGCAAAAGGGAGGGGAGGGGATGCTGAGTGCCTGTGAGTCTGAATCCATCCTTTGTGCTTGGGGAACCCCCCCAGACAAGGGGAATGGGATGGGGAGCAGCACCCTAAACACCCCAGACCTCAGCCGTTTCATCTCCCCATCCCTTCACACACCCACAGTCAGGTTTTTATCCTCTCTGGGGCTAATCCATCTGGCCTTACAACCAAGTGAAAAACTCCTGCTGATCCCAGCCGGGCAGGTTGGGACCCTGGGCGGGGTGGTGGAAAGCAAGCCAGGAACCCTCTTTGGGGATGGACACCTTTGCGCCCCGCAATCAGACACAGGACATGCTGGCAGAGCAAGGAGGGGGCCCACCGAAGCAGAGCCTGCCCCCGCAGCCAGACCCTTTGCAATCCATATGATTTGTTTTCATTTTCCTGACTTTTTTCTCCAAAGCCAGGTGCGTTTGAGCCTCTGGGCCGGGGAAGAGCCGGGGCCGGGGGCTGCCGCGGCTCTTCTCTCTCCATTAGCTCTCTTATTGAGTTGTCTTTCGCACCATTCACAGCAGCGAAATCCGCTACAGGCGTATTAAGGATTCTCCATGCAAAACTGATAAGCTGAAGCCTCATTATTATCCTGCAAAGTGATTATCTTTCCTTGATGAAGTCTCATATTTGCCCAATTTCAGATGGAAACCTTCCCCTTTTCAATTTGAGACTAATTCATTTCTTGACTCCTGGTTACAGTGCAAGATATCACAAACACTCCCAGCCTCGGCTGGCTCTGATTTATATCGTTAAGAATCATTTACTTGCTATTAAAATGAGCCTTCGGGGCTTTTGCAAACAAGCTGGATTAGCTAACAGTAAAACATTTGCTTTTCGTAAACAGCGACTTCAGGCTACGAAACCATCTGGGAGGGGATTGAACCAGCCAGAGCTTCCCCGGGGCTGGGGGCGGAGGAGAAATTTCAAATTTCCCCATAAATCCCCCATAAATCCCCCGCAGAACCCCTGAGCACGGGGATGCTGCGGGGACCCTCCCAGCGGGGTGCTGGGTGCATCCCTGGGCTCAGCTCCGGGGAGCCCCGGCACAGAGGTGCCCCCAGCACCCCCATCTCCCACCTCCCTCCCTCCCTCCTGCTCTGGGGAGCCCTTTGGGCGATGGGGTCCTCCCTGCACTGCTCGGGGCTCATCCCCCATTGCCCAGGAGTCCCAAAAAGGGTCCGGACAAGTCTCCGTGAGCAATCCCAGGGATTCAGGGCCTGCATGCTGCAGCACAGGCCTCGGGTGCAGATGTCACCTAGTAGCATATCCTTCATAATTAAGATAATTAACAATAGGATCATGTAATTGGCAAACCCTCCTGCTCTTGGCTCCTCTTTTACAGCTGCTCCAGGCTCTGAGCAACAAGAGGACAAACCCACCCCGTACACATTAACAGATCATTCCAACAACCCTCTCAAAACATTAACTTGGCCCAAGCCTGAGGATTTAGAGTGCAAAGAGCCCAAATCCCAGCACAGAGACCCAGCACCCTGGGCATTTCAGAGAACTAATGAGGAGCAGCAGAGTTGGGACAGGGGAGATGCCGGGCAGCCCCCTCTGCCCTGCTGCAGCCGGGTACCCAAGGGGCTTGGCAGCAGCTGGCGGAGCGACGTCGGAGCTCAGCCACTTGGAGAGCAACCAAGAATCATAGAATCATAGAATTGTTAAGGTTGGAAAAGACCCTTAGGATCATCAGGTCCAACCATTAACCTACCACCGCCAAGTCTGCCACTAAACCATGTCCTCAAGCACCACATCTACCCATCTTTTAAATACCCCCAGGGATGGGGACTCAACCACTGCCCTGGGCAGCCTGTGCCAGGGCCTGACTACTCTTTCAGTGAAGAAGTTTTTCCTAATATCCAACCTAAACTTTCCCTGGTGCAGCTTGAGGCCATTTCCTCTCGTCCTATCACTTGTTACTGGGGTGAAGAGACCGACCCCCACCTCTCTACAACCTCCTTTCAGGCAGTTGTAGAGAGCAATAAGGTCTCCCCTCAGCCTCCTCTTCTCCAAACTAAACAACCCCAGCTCCCTCAGCCGCTCCCCATAAGACTTGTGCTCTAGACCCTTCCCCAGCCTCGTTGCCCTGCTCTGGACACGCTCCAGCACCTCGATGTCCTTCTTGTGGTGAGGGGCCCAAAACTGGACACAGGATTCGAGGGGCGGCCTCACCAGTGCCGAATACAGGGGCACTGTCACCTCCCTGGTCCTGCTGGCCACACCATTCCTGATACAAGCCAGGATGCCAGAAGAGGGTCTTAAAATCACTGAGTGTAAATATAGCACAAACCCAACGCTGGGATCTTTGCAAAAAGCTCCAGCCATGCTTAAAACTGGAGATACACTCTAGCAGGATGGTTTCGTGGAGTCGGAGGTTTCTACTTCGGTAAAAGCGAGAGGGATTTTGTGGTGCGCCCAACAGTGGCGTCACACGCAGGGAGCGGGGCAGCTTCGGGGCGGGAGGCAGGACTCCTGTGGCACTTCGAAAGCATCTGCTTGGGTGTCTGGGTGCGATTCTGCAAGAATGGGGGTTTCAGAAAGAAATGGTGATCGCTCTGAGCTGCTCAGCCCTGGTGTAGGTGGGGGTATACCAGCTGCAGGTGCTGGCAGCAATAATATAATAATAAAAGTCTGGATGCTCCATCCCTGCCTTCGTACAGTAGCTGAGGGATTTAAATCATTGCTAATTTTCAAATAGTGTATTGGGAGGGGGATTGGGGCTTTTTTTTTTTTTTAGGAAATGGAATGTACTTAAATTGAATGTAAAATTGAATTAAATTTTAGCACATTGGTTGGCACGCTGGCATTTCCCAGCCCGTCGCCCGGCAGGATGGATGCTCACGGCAGGGGGAGGACACTGCCACCGCCGAGGGGTCCCAGCGTTGTGACTATGTCCTAAGTTCTTAAAAGAGCAATAACTCTGCAGATGAAGCAGCCTGCAGTTCTTTATGTTTTTAAGGTGAGATTTCCCCATCTCAGGAGAGGGAAAGGGCAGGGGAGGGCTGGGCTGGCTGCCCCCAGCTCTGCAAACCGCTCCTGCGGGGATTTTTCAGCCCAGCGGCGTTTGAGCTTTGAACGAGGGGTTTCTTCCAGGCCTGTGCCTGGCATGCATCTATCAAACGCCTTGAACAGCAGAAAGGGCAACTTCCTTTCAATACTGAACGGCAAAACTCACATGTGCCACTAGCAAATCACCTGTATGTTTAATTTACAAAAGCAATTACACTTATTCTCTTCCCTGGTTGCTGAAGCCGGGACAAGCGATGGGTATTTTTCTACTGTTGTGCACCCACAAGAGCTCTGTTGCCTCTAACCGCATCACTTCCTTTTTTTTATTTGTCAAAATAAATTGCTTTTTGCACAGAGGTTGTAATCTCCAGGCTTTGCCAGGCAGATCGGCCCCTGGCCTCAGCCACACAGCAGGACATGACCCATTGCCAGCCCTTTCGGAGCATCCCCGGCCGGCTGCTGGAGCCTGGCCTCGGTGCGGAGGTGCAGCAGAGGATGGGTGGCTGCATGCAGCTCCAGGGATGGACTCTCCGACTGGAAGAAACGCATCTCCATGGGAAGCACAGAGACCTCCCCAGCCCCAGCCTGGAGCTGCTGGTCTACCCATGGTGAGATGAAATCCAGATAACGCATCTTTTCGAGCGGCTGCCCAGCAGCGGTGGAGGTTATCTCCCGCTGGAGGCTATCGCCCGGTGCTGCTCATCCCCAGGTGCTGCTCGCCCACAGCTGCTGTTCACCACATCCCATTTTAAGGGATCGAAAGCAGCTGCCCCTTGCTGAGGTGGAGGGGATGACGGCAGAGATGGTCATTGCTCCCAGCTGGTGGCTACGGTGAGAAAACCCCTGCGTGTACTCACCTACAAATGGCTTAGAGAGGGAGCACCCAGCCCATAGCAAAGACACAGAGCAGGGTGATTTATGCACCCAGGCAAGGAGAGCACATACTTTGCTTGCCTGACCCTAACACCCTGCCCACAGCCAGCAAAGCTGTGCTGACCCAAGGGAGATGGTGGTGCAGGATGCTGTAGCTATGCTCCTGCCTGTTCTCCCTCGGTGACGGGGTGCTGTGAGGTCTCTGTGCCCGGCACAGCCCAGCCTGGTGTGGCCGTGGGCTGGGGGCAAGGGGAGCTGAAAGAGCTGGTGGGGTTTGCACAGGCTGCGGCTGTGCACGCAAGGTGAGTACCTCAGCAAGCGCTGGCTCCGGTGGCTCCAGCTGAGCTATTACGTCTCCTTTTGAAACCTGTTTGTTTGGTGCTTTGGTAACAGGACAGAAGCCTCACAACCTGTGTCAAAGGTATTTATGTTTGCTCTAATTAAGAAGCCTGAGGATGCTGCAAAGCTGCTGTGAGCATGTCAGTGCTGTCCTTCCCTCCAGGCTGCCGGGCTGGAAGGAAACTCGGCAGAAAAGGGCTGGCCTGGAGGAAAAATAAATCATCTCCTGGCCATCCCAGGCGAGTCTGCCAGCAAAGCAGCTCCTCCACAAGGAAAGCAGCCATGCCTTGGCTGCTGGGGGTGGCAGAATTAGGGCCACTCAGAGGGGATGCGGGTCTGTGTGAGCTGAGATGCTCAGTGATGTGGGTTTCTGCATCTTTTTGCTCGGAGACCTGACTGTTGTGGCTTTTCACGGCATTGATTTGTGGCTTATCATACTGCTCGGGGTGCTGCGGACATAGCTCAGGAGCATCTTCCCAAAGGCAGAAAGCCTGTTTGGGGGAGGAGGGGACGCGGTCCCCTGAGCCATGACGGCTCCCTGGGTGTTGGTGGTGGATATCAGTGTGGAGCTGAGCTCTGCAGCCACGGTACCCAACGGAGAGGGTCCTGCTGCCTCCAGGCCCTCTTCTGCATCCCTACCCCATCCCTGTCCCTCCGTCAGTGCAAGCAGCTAAATGCTAGTTTTTACAACAGATTTATCTTTTTTTTTTTTGTAAAAAATATAAAAGAAAAATCATTAGAGAAAAAGTTCATGGGAAAGCCCTGCCAGGCTGATGCAGAGGGCTCCTCTGGGTGTGTGCATCCATGGTCATGCCTGTCCTCCATCTGCCAGGAGGAGAGACAGGAGCGTCCCAGGGCTGGGGCAGGCAGCTGCCTGCGCGGGCAGCCACTCACGCCTTCTGGTCTGTGCCGGCCCACCAGCCTCGCAGAGGCAGTCGCAAACACTTGCAGGTTTTATACAGGATTTTATGTTCCTTTTTATCTGAATTTGGATGCAATTGTGATGTAAAGGATGTGGTGTCGGGCCAGAGCCCCCCGCAGTGTGGCAGCCCCTGGGGAGGCTGAGGGAGCAATCGAGGGTCTCTATCACCTGTAACTGAGGGGCTGATGGCTTCTGGAGCTGGGGCTGCATTGGAGCCCTGTTCTCAGTGGCACTAATAAAGTTTTTCTTTCCCTGAATTTGTCTAATCCCTTCCAAGCCCACTGATGGGTTTTGGCTTCCAGAGATCTTGCAGCCATGAGGTCCACAATTTGGCAGTACTTGGAAAAGGTCCTTCTTTTGCTCACAGCCCCCTCCCTGATGGTTTGGTTGCTTGAGCAGAAGGGGAAGGTTTTCCCTCTCAAAGGGTCTGTATTTCACAGCCCACCCAGGCAGGTTCCTCCTTACACTAAAAATCCCTTGGGCTTATTCGCCTGCCACGGCAGCTTCCCCGAAAGCTCTGCCAAAACCCTCTCTCGCAAGCTGAGTGATAACCACGTTTCCTGCTCTTCTGCATCAAAGCAAAACCTGAGAAACAGCTTTATAGCAGAAAGCGGAGCGAGAGGCAGCAGAAGCCAGCCAAGCTGCCGTGAAAGCTGCTGGGATGCCGGGGGCTGCGCTGGGGTCTCTGCCTCGCTGAGCGCAGGGTAAGCCCAGCCTGCAGCCAAGCTGCCGGCAGCCGAGCCGCGCCGGCCTCCCCGCAGGCGCTGCGGCGGCTGTAGGCGAGCAGGCAGCTGGGAATTACGCCCTGGCTCCACCACGCAGCTGAAGCTGCCGGTGCTTGTTGTGGTACAACCCAGAAGTGATTAGAGTGCTGTGAAAATCACCGTCCTGTCCTTGCCTACGGTAAGGTGCCTTCTTCGGCTGCTGTTCTAAGGATGCTCTGCTGGTCTGGGTGATGGGTGTGTGGCAGAGCAATCCTGACCTTCCCGGCTGTGCGTGGTGTGGCAGGGTCCCACCGAGCTGCTGGAGCAGTGTCCTGCTCCAACACCGTGCACTGCAAGCATAACTGGCCTGGGAAACTTTTCATTAACTTCAGGCTCCTAAAGAGGCAATTGGCTTTTATATTTTAGGTTAAAAGCTATCGGAACACTTTAGAAGCCCATATTTAATTGCCTGATTCTTTCCTGGTATTAAAAATCAAAAACCACCCCAAAAATTGGGATATTTTAAGAAACTTTCAAAGCATTAAAATGGCCAAAAAGGAGAAATGGCTGTGTGGAAAGAGAAGAGGGACAGATCTCTGCTGGTGGGTGGTGGCTCTTGCCCTGATTACCTGGGAGGTGGGGATCGAGGGGCTCTCGCTCGTCCTGAGTCCATTTGATTCCCTTTAAAGGAGCAACTTGGGCTCGTATAGAGTCAAGCCTTGGGAAGAGGGTCTCCTCGATAGCACGGTTAAGACGCTGTCTCGGTGAGCTGAGGTCACTGCTCAAAAGGTAGCTCTTGCCTCCCAAAGACCTCTGAGCAGGACACTAATTCCCTCTAGTTATCAGCCACGGCTTCCTCTGATTACATGCGGTATTTATTTGGTGACTGGATAATTTGAACCTATAGAGTTATTAATTATGACCTTAATCTGATCATTGCTTTGTTCCATTTTTAATTAGCTTAGTAAAACTGAAGTCATTTAACTTGGTAATATACTTGCTTAAGTGCACGTCTGATTGCATATCCTTTTTATATCCATCAGAAGCACTCGGGACTGGCTCACTCCATCAAACTGCAACCTGGGGCATGAACTCTGAGCAAACCTCAAGAAATATTAAGTTTACAAGCAGGCTACTCTGCTCCCAAGCAGCTGAGTAGTCTCCTATACCTGTGTTATAGCTGGCAGCAGGAGCCAGGGTGCGGATAAAATGCCCTGGTGCCAGGCAGTGGAGGAGAAAATGGGGATGTGAACCCCAGCGACTGTGCAATCAAGAATCGGCCTTTTTCTGATCGGCACAAGGGACTGTTCCATCTGGACGCAAGGTTTAGAAGAGCACAAACCCAGGTGTTTTAGTGGGCACTGCACCGCTACTCCTGAACAGAGGGAGCGCAGTCTGTGCACGCTCTCGTGGCTATCGGTCAGCGGAGACTTGCAAGCAGATGGATGGTTTGGAGTTATCTGCTCTCAACAATTTTAGTGATGCTCACGGGAAGCTTTTATCCTGGGCTCTTGGAAGGAAAGTGAAGCTGCTAGCAGAGGGCATGGGGCTGGGCCGTCCTGACTGCATCTCAGACGTGCCCGCATTAAGACATCCCCAACTGCACAGGCCAGCTGGGCAGCAGGGCTCAGATTTTATAGCCTTTGATGCTGACATCTGACGCCTCATTTATGGTCCAAGGGCTGAGATTTCCCTAATCTGGGATCTTGCTGCACTCCCAGCTCTCCTGGGTTACACGGGGCAAATCATTTCCTTGGTTTGCCCATCTGTAAGGAGGGGATAATGGTGCTGGCTGCTGAGCCCTTTGGGAGCCGTGGATTTGAAGTGCTCTCACTGCAAGGGGTTTACAATTGCTCTTTCCAACTTCCCTGCTTTTAGACTTGCACAGGGTTTCGGATGGCTTCTGCAAATGTAAGGAGATACTGTGGGGCTCCGCCTGCCCTAAAAATATGTGTTGCTGTTCTGCACTGCCAAGTACCTGTTGCACTATCCCCCAGGGCTGCATCCATGCCCGGTGGTAACTGCAAAGCTGATATAGCTATGGTGGTTTAGAGGAGGTGCTGGAGGCGAACATGAGGCACCGATGAGATTTTCAAACAAAGCAGTAGCACAAGAAAGTAGCAGTAGTTTAATAAAAAGTCGTGTTTTACCCTTTTTCTCCCCTCCTGATTGCGTTGCCGGCCCTTGCACGAACACTTGTGCCAGGCTTTGGCAGAGCCGCGGTGGCAGAGGATTGCGGCACGGCTGTGGCAAGCCAAGACCAGAGCGTGCGCAGGTTTACCAACATCGCATTGCAATCGCATCTTAAGGCAGATCCCAGGGCAGAGGTGCTGGGATCGTTAGGCATGAAAGTGCTAATGAAACCGAACCACTTTCCTGCCATGTTTTCTACTTTCTCTGCTTAATTCACAGCAGGGCAGTTCCACATCTATCCTCTCGGGATTGAATTTAAGTAGAACTGTATTTAATCACCTGTTTCATTAATGCCTAATTTTTCTGTGCAGACCTTGCTAACGGAGCTGTGCAGGAAGGCAGTGCTGAGGTGGGAAGGAATTAAACAGCTTTATCCTAACAGAAAGCCAAACCACCAGTTTCTCAGCTGCCGAATGCTGTAACCCTACTGGTTTCACTGGAGGACGTGGCCCAGAATCTCCTGAGCGCCTGAGCATCATGCTGTGAAAGAAGGACGAATGCTGTGGAGCCGGAGCAGGGCGACGCTTCTCTCAGAACTGGACCGAAATAGCTTCTTGCTGGTGTTTGCACCAGGCAGGTTCTGTTATGGCATGGTTGTCCCTAACCCCTGGGACCACCTCCAAGTTATCCAGGGTGAGTGTTCCCTTTGGATTTCACCTTTTTCCCTGGAAAATACAGGTGGCAGGACCAGTTCCCACTTGCTACAGGGTGAGGGGTGGCCCCCACATTTGCCAGCCTCAGGGCTGCAGCGGGGAAGGATGCGGCTGCAGAGGATTGCCATGGTTACAGGCACTTTCCTCATCATCCTTGTGGTTTGTAACCACTGCTCAGGGCGATGCACCACAAAGCAGCCGAGTAAAAGGCGCTGGGATTTCAGACCCCTCCCGATGTCCACGTTCCCCAGGACGGGGAGGATGGAGCCTGTTCCCCAGGAGGGAGTAGGGGAGCCCAGTTGGAGGTTCCCTTCTTCTGGCCTAAATGAGGCCAGTGAAGGTACTTCACTTGGCTTACACCATCCCTCCACATCGTTCTCCCCATGCCACTGCCTGTCCATGAGCACTAGGCAAAACCAGTGAGGAATTCAGTAAGGGTGAGAGACTCTGCACAGCCATAATTATTCATTTATGTTCAGAAGCCACACACAATTCTTCCAGCCCCTGTCTAGCAGTCATGTGACGCTTGCTGTCTTTCTGTCCTCCGGTCTCTCGTCTTTGCTCTCCCTTTTATCTCTTCTTGTTGCTCCTCACGTCATGTGTCACCTCGGACTATGGTCCCTTCCTTCACCGGGCAGAGACCCATGATGCCTGCTCCCTGTGCTGGGCCCTTGGCAAGTGGCAGCTCTTCCAAAACGCGGGGTGGGGGGGAAAATAAAAGGCAAGTTTAGGCAGATAATCCTCCTCTGGAGGAACTCGCACAGGTTTCCTCCTAAAAGCTGTTAAATCTCCAAAGCATCTCTTTGACACAACATCTGTGGGTCTACAAAACCTGTCCTTTCTCCCTGATCTGCCAGAAGCCTGTGCTTAAGGAACCACCCACCCCACCTAACTGGTGATAATTAACACCCAGGCATGAAAGCAAGAGTTGGCACACCTCAGGGTTGTGATAATTTGGGTTTGACTGTGTCCCTGTGTGAACTGGCTCTGCTTTGGGGTGCTTGCACCCTGCTTTTAGGCACTACTTCTTCCTCCTTGTTCCTCATTACCCCATCCAGATCTCATTACTCTCAGGCATTGTGCAAGCAGTGGGTGATGGGGATGGGCATGCTCTGCTCCAGCAGGACAAATGAGGTTGGTTTTTTTTTTCCCCAGCATTTCAGCTGTAAATAATTGAGCATTTTAAAACTCCATTTCTGCCACAAGACTCCAGAGGAAAGGGTTTGGATCTGATATACAGATATATTTTTAAGCAGTGAGAGATTGATTTGTGCTGCTCCTGCCCAGCTGACACCTGCATTCAGTCACCTCGGAAAAGCTCAGCCTGCTCCTGCAAAGAGAAAAAATTGCCGGCTCCCGAGCAGCCCTGCTGCAACACTTGTGCTCGGGGACACAGCAGGTGTCCCAAGCCCTGGCAGTGGCACCTGAGAGATTTGCTGCTCTGGGCGGGGTGCAGCATCAAGACTTCTGGCCCGGAGCATCCCACAGCAGAGCAAAGCAAATGCCGAGGGCAGCCAAAGCCAGGGCAGTGAGGTAGCCCTCTGCAGGGACCTGCCATGGAAACAGGCCCGTGTCCCCTGGCATGGGCACGGAGCAGACCTGCCCCACGGTTCAGGGTGTTTGTTTGTCTTACGTGGCTGGTTTCCAGGGAGGAATAACAGCTCGGAGTCTCAAGGCCTTTTAACTGGCTCTTCCTGCTGTTGCTTTCTGAAAATAACAATAGTGGGAGGTTTATGTTCCTTCTCTTTTTTTTTTTTTTTTTTAATTCAGTATTTTCAGTGATGTTACAATTGCTAAAGTGGAGCTTTCCCTGATGTGATGTCAGGGTAAAGTGTGTGGCAAAATTACAGCCAGCTGAATTAGCACTGTGTTTTCTGCTGCTCTGGAGCATTTGCAACAATTATTAGCTTTCTAGTGCCTAAGCAGGTAGAGTGTGATCCTTCCACCACCTCCCAACTCTCCAGTTCTCTGCATGCTCTGGATGGCACCGAGACCTGTCCAAAGTGCAGCGCGAGCTCTTGGCATGATTTGAAGTGCCTGACATCGTGCCTGACATCATTCCTGCAGTGGCCTCTCCACAGCAATGCCACCTACGGGTACCGCCAACAAGCTGGTGAGCAGAAATATGCTAAAGTTGCCAATGCTTTCCTGGAAAGATCCAGAAATAAGAAAATACCTTTATATATGCTATCTCCCCTTTTTTTTTATCTAATACAGCTATGCACACAGGTGGGCAAGACCCTTTATTTTCTGGGAAGCTGCACAAACAGCCCTTTGGCACCTCATGCTCTGCGAGCCGGACTCGGGTGAGTCCATCCATTCTGCCCACGCTTTAAAGCCATGTAACTAACCCGAGGTAGCTCCTCATCCCAAAACTAGAATTTGAGTCTGCTTAAACCATTGGACAAAATGGGTTGAGATAAGTAGGGCACGGACAGGAGAAGAAACAGGTATGTTCTTGAATGAGAAAGCCAGGGCAAGGATACTGCTCTTCTGATTGGCAGCTGCACACAGGCTGGATGGATCCAGATGGATAGGTGAGACTGGAGTTTGGCATTTCTACGGCTGTGTCAAGTGTGCAGAAACATATCCTGTGCAGTGACCAAGTGTCTGGAGAGCTGGGAGCGATCATTCAGAGGCATGGGAAAGCCCCAGACATACCACATAGGAGACATCATTGAACCCAGCAGGATGCTTTGTAAGTCTGTTGCTTTTTCCTCCCTCACATAAGAGCGAGCAGAGATCAGCAAAAAAAATTGCTGGGTGTGATGCTCATCCTCTTGCTACAATACCACAGGAGGTGGGAAACCCTACTAATTTTTCTCCTGGTTAAAAAGGATCCTGGTAAAAGGATTTATTCAAGTCTTGTTAGAAAATGCTGCCCCATTCTTCCCTCATGCCGGGGTACAGACGCAGCATGGCTGCTTGCCCACGCGGACAAGCTCAAAGATGGGGAGGAAATGTGATTTTTCCCTGATGACTTTCCTCCCAGTAATCTTAGCTGCTGTTTGTAACGGCAGCAGATACCGCATCCTCAGACAAAATCTGCTTTCCAAGTGATGATGTCCCTTTTTATAATAAATGCTGCCAACTCCCAGAAGTGATAGCTCACAAACAATCAGTGAGAGGACAACAGGAATGCTCTTCAGGATGCTGTGCGGAATAGATCATCCACTGTACAGCAACAAATCAAATTTAGGGAAAAAGAATTTGAAAACAAATTACCAGCAAGATATTTCAAGCTGACAGCAATTTGGAGCAACTTAGGTCTGTCTGGTAAGAACTGTATTCCTTTTATTTCCCTGTCAATAGCAGCTACCTCATAAGATTGGTTTCTTGTTGATAATTCTCTTGTCTGGAACAGAAACTCCTGAGCACACTTAAGTTGATAACTCTCTCTTTGATCACATTTTGGTAGCAATGCTTTTCACCTTGACGACAGGATTCCTCCCTTTGGATGAAGTTTCAATGCCTAAAAAGCCACGTGGTTGTGGGATTTCCAGCCGCAGGGCCTTCTGGTGCAGTGCAGGCAGTGCGGTCCTGGGCTTGGACTCAGGGCTGGGAATGGTGGGGATAGGAACCTGGGGCGGGAGCTGTGGGGATATGAGCACTAACCTGCTCTGCCTCAGTTTCCCTGCTACTACAACAGTATAAAAACTGCTTGTAAGTATTTCTTTCTTCATGGGAGAGGGATAATTAATATATGCTAGTAATACCTTCCCCTCGGAAATGCTGAAACTTGAAGGATTAAGGGTTCTCCTCCACGCTAGCCTGCAGCGTGAGAGGTGAGGACATCACCTCTTTGTGTGCCTAGGGGAGCGAAGTGGAGCTTCGCACGGCATGTGCGAGTTAGCAGGAGCAGACAGGGAAGGGAATATCAGATATGGTGCAACCACAGACTCAGCGTACGCACACAGCCCTGCCCTCGCTCTGGGTTCACGTAGCAGGTGGAGCTCAAGTGCAGCATGGCCAAGAGAGACGCTTGGGTGGAGGTGGAAGTCGGGAGTGATCCCACTCGGCACACATGGGATGTGCATTTCTCCAGCATCCCGTTAACATAGCGCTGAGGACTCATCTTGTGCTGAATGTGGTGCTAGGTGTGTTAATTATGGAGGCACGTCATTAATGTGCGCCAGCAGGCACGGAGAGGAGCAGCAGGGAGGAATGTGCTGGGGGTAGAAGGGAATGCAGCAGTGCTGACATACCCCGAGCAGGAGAGACATAAAAACAGTGCGCTAGTCTGTAATTTGCCTGCAATTTCTCCTCGGGAAGCAATGAAAGTTTATGACTAGCCATGGCAATGCCCATGTATCTCTTCCAGAAAGTGGCAGATAAAAATAGGCTGGAATTGCACTAAGAAAAAGAGAATTTTGACATTCCTTTGAAAACACTCTGTGGCCAAGCGCTCCCAGCCTGTTTTGGCCAATACTTAGTAAGAGGGATGCCAGCTGTGGCTGACAGTCATTTTGGTCGCTCTTGGTTTAGCACAAGGCAGGCCCTGCTCATCGGCAGAAATAAGTCTCTGCCGAGGGAAGTCAGACAAGCAGGGAGATTCAACTCGTGTAATCTTTTGGAACAGAAACGAAGGGATTCATGCCAGTTTAGCAAAGCCCTAGCTCCCCTCGGGGGTCACGTCAGCCTTGCGACAGGAGGACTGTTTCCATGTTGTTCTCTCAATTGCCCCACTTGGTGCTTAGGGCCAGCTTTTACCTTGCCGAAGCCTCGTGCGATGCTGCTGAGCTTCCAGGGAGCATGAAAGGGAGTTTGGTGCTCTGTGTGTAGGGTCAGGTGCTGTCAGCATGGGATTTGTTTCCTCCACTGGCTTCTGCTTTGTGTCTAGCATTTGGGAATAACTTATGCATTGGAAGGGAGGAAAGCCTTGATCCGATAACGGTTTAAATTTGTAGCTTAAGTTGTGGTCCTTTAACACCCTAAATTAAAATCACCCGGTCCTTGTTTTGCACTGCATCCCCCTGGATAAAGAAAGCAATCTACAATGCCTATTTATTCAAGCGGTGCCTTAGAAACTAAAATCTTATTGCCTATTCTCCATGGATATGAAATACTCAGTGATGTAACAGAGGCTCCATTTAAAATTAAGAATTTTTTTCCCCAGTGCCCTTGGCTAAGCTTTCCTTCTCTGCATGGTCCCACCTCTCCGGGAACCACATTTCAATGGTGCTGTACGCCCTTAGTCTTCACAGCATTTTAGGATCTTTGCAGATGGAAAGTGCCATAGAAATGTAAAACCTTATTAATTAAAGGCTGAAATAGATGCAGTGTGTGGAGGTCAGTGACTCATGCAGTAGGATTCTCAGGCTTCTGCTATGCATTGCCTCAGGGCACTTTTTTGAATGTTCCCTTCTCTGGGGCTATGACAGTTTACTACACAAAGGCTGTGTGAACCGGAGGTGAATGCAAACTGCTCCAGCTAGGCTGTTCCCTAGTTGGCAAAGCAGCAACCAGTGAACCCAGTTCATGCTGAGCCTTTTGGGACAGCATAATTTCTCCTCATTACGGTCTCTGCCTGTTTTTTTCAGGACGCCTGTGCTGTAGTGTGTGTGCGTGAGGGGATGCTGCTCGGTGCCGGCAGCCCCTGTGCTCGTGGCCATGCTGGCGTTGTGGATTGCTTCTGGGTTTCTCTTTCCAAAGGCTCCAGGGGCACTTGGCGATGGAGGAAGAGACAGTGTTTCAGTTAGGATCCGGTGGCTTCCTGAGTATGAACCCGGGCACGTTTCTAGTAGAGTTTTTCTTGGAGAGGGTGGGCAGTGATGCTTATCACACAGCAGTCATAAGGCCTGGAGCAGTGAGCACCCGTGGCTGCAGCTCTGGCTGGCACAGCCTCTGCCGACCTCGGAGGCATTGCAGCGTTGATCGGGGCAGCGAGGTCTGATCCTCGGGCAGCCAGCGGTGCCAGAAGGAGCCCTGGTGTAGATGCAGATGTACTGGTAAATCCGTTCTCCTTGTGTTTGAGGTTCATTTAATCGAGGTGTTTTAGTTATTCTGCTGCGACGTACAGCTTAGGTGGCGTAGCTGCAGTCCCACCAAAAGCACCACCTACATGTGTTTCCACCCTGCTAACGCAGTCCTGAGGCATGCATGGCCCCAGGACACTGGGATTTGCTTCCTGGCTGGGCAGATGTTGATTCCTAACTGGATCCTGGGAGACGATCTTTTACTTCTTTATGTATCTGAGCCCTGAAGAGGAATGGTGATGCCTCCCAGCTTCATGGGAAGGCTGAGGCCAATACTGGGGAGCCCCTAGGACTTGATGCCATAGCACGCATGAGATAACGTTTGTGCCAGGCACTCAATTTTGTCACTTTGCTACGTTGCCGGCTTCATCAGAGCCACCAGTCCTCAGAGGACGCTGCATTTTGGGGTAACCCCCATAACAAAGCTCGCCCAGCTTGCGAGGTCCCTGCCCTGCTCCTGGCCCCCTCTCTGGCGCACCAGGGACAAGCACCCCTGCAGAGACAAGCAGAGGTGACAAGGCTGTGCCGTGTAACTGCTCCTCTGCAGTCAGCGCAGCTGGTGGCACAGCGTGCCTGCCCTGGGGCTGTCCTCGCTGCACAGCATGACATCAGCTTGCAGATAGCCTCAACCCTCTGGTATTTGGACTCTGAGATTCTTTTATCGTATTTTTCGTTTTTCCTTTTTCTATTGGTTGACTGCTGCCCATTCAGCATCTCCTGCAGTGACTTCTGTCCATCATTACACTGCTCTACATCTTTTCCACTTTTCGTCATTCCTTTTATTTCCTTCCCTCTCTCATTCCCTCTTTATTCCCCCATTACCACCTCCCGTCCCAGCAGTCCTGTCTTTGCACCCCTCACTTCTCTTTCAACACTCTCACTTCTCTTTCAACACTCTCACTTCTCTTTCAACACTCTCACTTCTCTTTCAACACTCGCTTCTCACAAATAACAAAACTAAACCGCTCTTTTTAAAAAACACAAAGATCAAACACACGTTTTGAAACGGGCATGAACGGACGCCCGGAGCAACTACTCCATTTCAGCAATGTTGTCACAGAAATAGAAAGTTCCAGCTGAAGCATATAATTTATACCCTGTGTGTGCTGGGACTAGCAGACGGTGTAGTTACACCAGGTGCTACATAAACAAGACCCCCGTGGCGCTCAAACCTACCCCAGGATTTAACAGGGAAAGGCAGCTTTCCTGCTGTGACTACGCCCACGCGGGTGTCTTCAGGTGGCACCAGTCAGGGATTGCCCTTTTGCACACATCTGACTAATGAGGATACGCTGCCAGGAGTGCGCAACTGCCAACCACGTTCTGCTCCTACGTGCTACACCGACTCGAATTGCCCTAACAGGCGAGACTGAAAGCGTTTGTTTATTTTATGCACTTAACAACCTACCTGCAGTATCGCTGTGGCAGTCTCTCCTCCTCGCCTGTCCCTGGCTTACGTTTGGTTTTCACCTAGCGAAAAAGGGCAAGAGAAACATTTTACAAAACCCAGAAAAATGGGATTACAAAACCACAAACACTGCTAAAAGGGAGATTCAGGGTCAAGCAGAAAACTTCTAACTCATTTCAGAAAATGGATTAGATTTCAAGCTGCCGGCCAGCCCAATGCGGTCTTAATGACATTTACTGGATGGGAAGTGTTAGCTATTGTTCCTGGGTGCATGTCTAAACAACGCCCTGCATTTTAGTCTCCTTGACAGAGACTGCCACCATGTTCCAGAGAGAGCTGTTAATTAAGAGACAAAGTCCAATCTCAGCCTAGCTGGCTCTATTTTTACATAATTTTATTTTTTGTTTGCTCAGTCTGTTAACTCGCTCCACGAACCAACAGGGCTGCCAGCTGATGTCATACTTTTTCCTTCACTTTTCAGCAGCGCGGTGCAGAACGTGTGATTCTCCACAACTCCAGGCCTTCTACCTTTGAGTTTGTTGTTTTAAAAGGGATTTTTTTTTTTTAAATCTGACATTTTGTCCTGAAAGGATGTGAGACGTGCAGAACTGCTGAATGGGGAAGCCACCACAGGAGGCCAAGACATGATATTAAAAGGAGTAATGAAAGAAAGCAAGCTATTGAAGTGTAAACTCAATTTTACTGAGAGTATGCTACAGATCAGAAATGAGTAGTTTGAATCCCTGGTGCAACTGACACCAAAATATTAATGGTTTGGTACAAGCAGGAAATACAGAGAGCTTAAAAAATCTGTTTGCTCTGTGTTTCCAGAGGACAGCCTGTTTGTTAAGGCACTGAAGACCCTATACTATTTTAATAACGTGTATCTCAGTATCATAATTACAGATCTCGCTTTCTTCTGATTAACTTCACTCACCGACAAGGCTGGACTCTTGATCCCTATTTTCCTTCTGGACTGTAAAACAACAGTACTCCGTTTATTTCCTTGTCTTGGATCCCTTTCTTGGATTAAACCTGCAGGAAGGAAAAATGCAATCTAAATCGCTGCAGGACACCGTCTGTCTTCCTGCAGTAAAGGCTTGTAGGAGTACGGCAAGAATAGGAAACACAGTCCTGCTAATGCCGCTGAAGCAGGACCTGGAGGAAAGTCACAGTCCTGAACCATGGTGTGCCTTTGCCGTGACGCTGACCTGGGGGCCAGCCCCCTCGGGAATCCGCACCGGCTGCCCATCTCCCTCGGCTAAATTATGTACCTTGAATGAACCTTCCTCTCTGGTAGGTTGCCCAATCTTTCTCTATTTTGCTTAATATCAAAGGATGGAGTGAGGAGATTCAGGTATCTCAGAAGCGCTGGCAAATGAGTCATGAAACGTACTAAATTTATGAAATTGTTTTTACAATCCAGTACAAGTGTAAGTTCTGTAGAGATATTTGTATTAAAAACCATCTTAAAACACTCCATGAAAAATCCCAGAGTAATTTTGTTGTAGGATAAAAACGGTCCCTCTCACACAAGAGGCTCACTGAGACTTCTCAAAGAAACCTTTGAAACAAATTACCACTCGAAGATGACCCTCCCCACCTGCAAACCTATCTCTCTGGATTGAGGTTGGGTCCCCAAAACCTCCCTCTCTTCTGAGGGGTGGCCCTCTGGGATTTCTTCTCCTCTTCATTTGCACGAAAACAAGACTTTTCCTAAAAGCAACATCTCTCAAGATGGTTATTAGGTTTATCAAACCAAAACATTGATTTATGTTTCCCTCGCCTCCCGGTTCTCCGCAGACCTTTCTCCTCCTGTGTTACCTCAGGTGTTACCTCAGGAATTACCTCAGGAAGGTCGAAGGCAGGTTTTGACCTATGATTTTTTTGATTTTGCCTTCAAAAAAACCGATGTCCACCCGGGTTTAGAGAGCCTGAACTGAGGGGTGAGGGGAAACCTGCTTTTTCACCTCAGGGGCCAAAGCCCGCCATATCGCGGCTCTGTGGAGGGGCTGGAGGCAGGCAGGAGACCGAATGGAGCCAAATCCAGTTGGCGACCGGTCACGAGTGGTGTTCCCCAGGGCTCAGTGTTGGGACCGGTCCTGTTCAATATCTTTATCGATGATCTGGATGAGGGGATTGAGTGCACCCTCAGTAAGTTTGCAGATGACACCAAGTTGGGTGGGAGCGTCGATCTGCTGGAGGGTAGGGAGGCCCTGCAGAGGGACCTGGCCAGGATGGATTGTTGGGCTGGGGCCAACTGTATGAGGTTCAACAAGGCCAAGTGCCAGGTCCTGCACTTGGGTCACAACAACCCCAGGCAACGCTACCGGCTTGGGGAGGAGTGGCTGGAGAGCTGCCTGGCTGAAAAGGACCTGGGGGTGATGGTTGACAGCTGCCTAAACATGAGCCAGCAGTGTGCTCAGGTGGCCAAGAGGGCCAATGGCATCCTGGCTTGTATCAGGAATAGTGTGGCCAGCAAGACCAGGGCAGTGGTGGTGTCCCTGTATTCGGCACTGGTGAGGCCGCACCTCGAATCCTGTGCTCAGCGTTGGGCCCCTCACCCCCAGAAGGAGATGGAGGGGCTGGAGCGTGGGCAGAGCAGGGCAGCGAGGCTGGGGAAGGGGCTGGAGCACAAGGGTGGGGAGGGGCGGCTGGGGGAGCTGGGGGTGCTCAGCCTGGAGAAGAGGAGGCTGAGGGGAGCCCTCATCGCTCTCTGCAACTGCCTGAAAGGAGGCTGGAGCCGGGGGGGTCGGTCTCTTCTCCCCAGGAACAAGCGATAGGACGAGAGGGCACGGCCTCAAGCTGCGCCAGGGAAAGTTTAGGTTGGATATTAGGAAAAACTTCTTTACTAAAAGAGTAGTCAGGCCCTGGCACAGGCTGCCCAGGGAAGTGGCTGAGTCCCCATCCCTGGAGGGATTTAAAAGACGGGTAGATGTGGTGCTTAGGGACACGGTTTAGTGGTGGGCTTGGCAGTGCTGGGTTAACGGTTGGACTCGATGATCTTAAGGGTCTTTTCCAACCTTAACAATTTGATGTTTCTATGTCACAGCTCTGTGGAGGGGCTGGAGGCGGGCGGGAGACCCAAGCCGGCCATGTCGCGGCTCTGTGGAGGGTCTCCCCCCCGCCTCCAGCCCTCACCTGTCGGCGGGCGGTGCCGGGAAGGGCGCGGAGGCGGCGCGGCGGGCGGTGCCGGGAAGAGCGGCCGGGCCGGGCCGGGGAACGCGGGGCGGGGAGGCGCCCGGAAGAGCCGATTTCCTCAGCGGGACGGGAGCGGTGCGGAGAGAAGGAGGAAGAGGGAGACAAAGCGGCCGAGGGCCGGAGCGAAGCGAGTTAGGCGGCGGTGAGGTGATCCTCCTGCTTCCCCCGGTAAAGTTGTGGGGGGTCCTCGGGTGCGGCCCCGCCGCCCCGTTTCTCTCGCTTGGAAAGTTTTGAGCGGTGAGGCGGGCTGGGCCCTGCCGGCCGCCGGTTCTCGGTGAGGGGCGGCGGGAGGCTGAGGCGGGGGGGAGCGGAGGGGAACGCGGCCCGGCGGAGAGGAGCGGGCCGCGCCGCGCCGCCGCCCGTGGGGCGCGGGCCTGGGCCGCGCTCGGAGGCCGCGCTGGGCCAGGCCGGTGTGGGGCGGCGGCTGGAGGCCGGCTTGGGGCTGGGCGGGAGCCGGCTGCGTTTTGGGTTGATGAACGCGATTTTCCGGAGGAAAAGCGCCGGACGAGCCCGGTTTCTGGAGAAGTTTCGGTGGCAGCGGGGCTGTGGGGAGAGGCTCCTCCCCGCGCAGCCCGGCGGGGCCGCTCCCCGGCGGGGGGCCGGGCAGGGCGGCTGCGGGCAGGGCTGCCCGCCCGGCCGGCGGCACCGGCCTGGCCTTGGCCCCGCTGTGAGCCTCCTTCTTTCGGCCCCCCGAGTTTCCCTCGGCGGCGCGGCTGGAGTGAGCATCCTCCCTCTCGCCCGAGTTGGTGTCCCTGTCTCAGCCCACGGAACAGCCGCTCTTCCCTGGGAACACCCTCCTCTCCTTAGCTTGGCTCTGCCGCGTTTTTTGACACCCACCTCTAATCTGCTAGTGTGCAGTAAGGCGAGTGCTTCTCCTTCTCTGACAAGAAGTTTCGTGCTACTTTTTACAGCTAAAAAGTAGGGAGAGCGTATCAGCTCTCCAGTTTACGCACGACCCTTGTCCCTGCTGCGGTCATGGGGTCGCTGGGCAGTGAGTATCAGCTGGCTGTGATTCATTACTCCCACTGGTTCAAACCATGTGAAATCTTTCAAACTGAAAGCTTGCAGGAAAGTGTGTGGAGCACTTATATTTAGTGAAGCATTGGATGTGGCCAAGGCGTGCTTCCCTGTCTGTCTGCCCTTGGCCTGCCTGCCCTGCCCAGGAGGCAACGGGTGTCTTCTGGCCAGGGCCATCGATCCCTCACTCGCCCAGTCTGGGGTGTGAGCCTCCGTGACCCTGTCCTTGTTCCAGCTTTTGGAGTTATGACTCAAGGCATGTCTGGGTTATCTGTATTGAACTAGTCTGGGAGCTCTTTGCTGCCTCCCTGCCCCCCCCTTTTTTATTTTCCTTTGTCTTTTGGTTTTTTGAGATGGGGGTTGTATGAAAGGTATTCCTGGTGCTTGAGTTCCCGGTTTCCTGCGTTTTTCCTGCACTGTGAGTGGGGAAGCGGGGGAGGTGGGAGAGGCTCTTGTGCTAATGCACATCCTCAGTCCTGCTGGCTACGCCAGGCTTCCAGTACTTTCAAGCCCAGCTAAAGGCTGTGGTTTGTTTTGGTTTGGTTTTCTTCAGCTCCTGGGTTGGTTTGTAGGCAGGTTTGGGTTTAAATGGAGGTGAAAGCCCAGCTTGCTTGACAATATGTGCTGTCTTTTAGGTACCCTTTGGCCTGTCTTGAGGTGCTAAGGCCACGTTAAGTGTTTAATAGGACTTGTTTCTCCCTGCTGAATCAAAACTTTTTGTTTAAAAAGGGCATAATTTTATGTTGAGTCACTAACTGTTTTTTATTTACAGAGAAACAGTTTTTAAAACATCAAGGAAATGTTTTTTGACTTTTCTTGGGAGAAACAGACAAAGGCTTATTAGTTGTGTTTTTTTTTTTTTAAAAGGCTTTGCCCTAACCTTTTTCATAATAAACAATATGCCTTCAGTCGTTGTTTTTTTTTTTCAGCCAGCTCTAATAATAGGCCTCTGCATCAGAGATTAAAAGTTACGCAAGGTGGCAGGGGGGAGCATAGCGGGCAGAGATTAAAAATCCCCCGCCCAGACTGATGATTTAAAATACCAACATAAACATTTACCTCACAGTAAATTTTCAAGCTTTGGGAAACATCAGCGTTTCTGTGCTGACATATGTAATGGCAGACATTAATGTGCAGCTTCTTCGTAAAGCTTCCATTGGTCTGATAAAGTTAGCTGAAAGATGTAATAGAAAAGTAATTTGTGTTTTTTTTTTTCCAGCAGTGTGAGTATCTTCCTTCTGCAGCTGTAAGATCGAGAAACTGATCTTGCAAAGGAATCCACATTAGTAGAAATGTTTGAGCTGGAAATACACTTTAGTGGGTCTTCAGCCCTGCCTTGAAATTATATCTGCTGTTACTATTTGATTTCTAAATTACCTTTCTTTTGCAGGGAATTAGTTAAGCTCACAAAAATAATGGCAAAAACAGTCTACTTATCATAGGTGGCTAGTAAGGCTAGTCTAGAGTGAGTACCTATGTGGCCATGACATTTCTGTTAAAGGACTTGCTCTATTCAGTTTTACTGGCATCTCTTGGCTTTGCTGGACACTAAAGGAAACACGATGAATAAAAAAGGACTGAGTATTATTTTGTTAGGACAGCGCCATATTGAGACAGTCATCCAACATGGTGATGTATGCCTGTTGTTGTTTTCTGCTATTGTGCCTTAACTGGAAATCACTCAAATTCTTGTGCTGTGGAACTTTAATGTATATAACCTTGAGGATTTGGATCCTTTACTACTCTGGGAATTCACCCTAATTTAGTTTTATAGCTAATCTGGAATAGCTCTATTCAGTGAGTTTATAGCTCATGCGTTGGTTAAACAGAGTTGCAGCTTTAGAGAAAGTGCAGATGTTTGATAATTACCACTTTTAACTCCATACTATTTTAATCCGGCCTATGAGACTTAAAATAGAGCCTGCCCACAAAATTGTATACCAGCACCCTTACTGGAGGAGCTACGCTGAAAAGATGAGTGTTGAGAGTGACCTGCTGTGCCGCCAAGCAGAGCTGGGTGCAAGTAGGTTTATTGAGGTAAAGGAATTGCAGGAGGAATGCAGTCACCGCAACTGTAAGTGGGATCTTTCTCCTTGAATGACACAGACTCGTTATCTTCCATTCAGGATGAGAATGGGTGTTAACTCTGGTTTCTGGTGTGCAATAGGTTAGTATAGACTCTTCTGTTGGCAAATCTGATACTTAAATATGATTCATAATTCCTCCTTGACATTTTTTTTATTTAAAGAGCCAGCTACCTTTTCTCTAAACATGATTACATATTTTTGCTCGTTAATCCCAGATGTACTACAGAAAACATCTGCTAGTCCTTTGACATGTGTTTATGAATAGCTCTGGTGGAATCAGAGAGGAGTAACCTTTTCCCCCGTGCTTTATAGAGTGATAGAAGTTATTAAATATGCAGATCTAAACTAACATAGTTTGCAAAGGGAAATTCTCCCCCAATCTATTGACATTCCCTTCTGTTATAATTTTTCTAATTTACAAGACAGCTACTTGATTAATCATTTAGACTCTTAAGAATCTCTTTCGAAAGGCTTTAAGTTCAGACATCTATGGATGGAAAAAGAAAATTTGAGGCCAACTATAGCTAAAGGAACAACAATTAACCAAGGTAGGGAGTGGAACAGTACTGAGAACATGAAACCAAGCTGGATGCTGGTCGGTTCCCCAGTAGATCTGTTTTCATACATTGAGTGACGCGAGGAGGGAGGAGTGTTGATGTACGTTACAATCTAAGAGTGAGTTAAACTCCTGTAGTGTTTCCAAGGCAGTGAGGGGGGTGAGAGCAAAGACGCTAAGGAACTAGCAGCAGTGTAGCAGGTAGGATTTCACTGTTGATAATATGAGATACAATTTAAGCTCACTTGTGTGTGTTCTTTCCAAACCACACCCAGTTTTCTAAGCTATCTGTGTCCTGTTACAGAACAGATATGCGTATGACTGTATATGCTTAAGAAGAATTTCTGTGTGGAGACGATGTTGGGGAGCAAATGAGATGTTAGTGGAAGTTAGAGTAGAATATGCTGTAGACCCATTAGTGCACCCTGTTCTGGAGTAGCCTTCAACAGCTACTTTAAGAAAAAGAGACTGAAACTAGCGAGCTTGTGGATAGCTGATGAAGGATCAGGAGAATAATATTTTTTAATTTTTCTTTTCCTGGAGATTAACTGAAGGAAATGAGGAGAGAGTGTAGGCCAGTCACTTCTGTCCTTGCTGTTGTTCAGCACAAGATCAAGAGGGCATTTAGATAAATACTAAATTTGCTTCTTTTCAGTTAATAAGTCAATAAGAATTAGTGCTATTAGGAACATGTGGCCTTAATGGCATGCATGTTTTTTTTCCCCTCCCCTTTCCACTGCCTTTCTCACTCCCCCAAGGGTTCAGAGAGTTTTCATTCACTGTTTTATTCTGGGTACTTTTATAGGTGATATCTATGCAGATCTAAGGCTCTAAAGGGGGGGGGAATTCTTCTTTCCATATCTTTTTCTGGATGATACAAGCTCAGCCCAGAAGATCCACTTAAATAAACGGTCTGTACAAGGGCTGCGCTAGCAACGTAGCTGTACATAGCCAAAAGGCTCAGTTTAATTTTTGATGTAAACAGGGCTCAGCTGTATGCCTATAAAACAGTGTTTAACCTGCATAACACCGAGCAGGTCAGTATTCATCTTTGCAAAGTGCTCTTGAGATCTTCAGCTGAAGCCATAGATGGGTAACTGGTTTCTTTTAGTTGACTAGAATAACAAAGTTGGAAACAGCGTTATTGAATAGCAGACAGAACTAGTGGTATGCTGAGAAGCAAGGAGGTACAAGTGGGTGTTCCTGTGTGTAAATGCAACTAATCCAAGATGTACAAGCTGCCTGTTCTGTACCCGTTTTCTTGCAAGTATGTCCTTGTAATGTATACTTGCAAATCTAATTTCCTTTATCATGACTTAAAGACCTAGAGAATCTCATTGCTCGATGTTGAAGAGTTGCTCAAGATCTGGGATGAGTCATGATGGACTGTGGACATGTATGCAAGTGACAAGTCTCTTATGAACTTTATGGGAAATTGTACATGAGGTTTATTTCAACCAGTACCTGATGTTCAGGTGTTTCAGAGTTTAAGCATCTTAAAACTTATATTATTTATTCATTTAAAGGATGAGAAGTTGAACAATGAACTGGAAGTCGTGCGCAGGGGACTTGATGCGATCTGATTACTGTAGCTGAGAGGTCCATCCAGCCTAGCGTCCTGTCTCCGTGAACCTCATCGTGAGGTTTTGGTTGTTCTGCTCCCATCAACTTTTTATTAGTCTAGCCCTTGTCTGAGGCCCTAAGTTACAAGCCTTTCATCTGGCCTTGGCCAAGCTGGCTGTTAACAACATCAGAAGGAGAATAAGACAGGAACTCTGGGGGTCGTTTCCATTCCTACTGCTTGTCACGCTGAACAGTATCCTCTGGCTCCTTTGATGCCTTTGAGAAGTGATGGATGCTCTTGGGTGGTGTCTGGTGTCCCCCTCTGGTTCCCTGATGATAATTTTTAACCCTTGCCACCTTTCCTTTTATTGACCCCCACAATCCTTTGGCTTCCCTTTCCTGTATTTCCCCCCACTTTTTCTTGGCTGGTGGCAGTGTATAAAGCCATCCCTAAAAGGGAAAGCAATAGGCAAGCAATAAAACAAGCAATAAATGAGAAAAGGGCAGTCGAGTAGCATTGCTTCCCTAAGGTGCTGTGCCAAGCTCCTGCAGCGTAGGAGCTTCCCGAGCCAGGAGTTGGAGCCCGGGCTGACTTCTGTTCTGCAGATTTGTCCAGTGGCTCTCGTGGCCGGTGCCCAGCGCTGGCGGGAGCGCTGCTCAGCTTCTGACGCTGCTGAGCTCGTCTGCAGGTGCAGACTGCCTGTCCCTTCATTGTATTCAGTAGGCTCAGTTCAATGACTTAATTTCTTTTAAATTTAGAAACCTGCTTGAGAGTTGAAAGGCTTTGTGCAAGGTACAAGTAAAATGAAAGACACTGCATTTTTTGAGAGAGTAAAAAGCAAAGATCTGGTTTGGCTGAATGGAAAGCTCTGGAGTGGTTTAAATTTCTATACAGTGTGGCTTTGTAGTTACTGCCACTTCCACTTTTTGGAAGATGTGTTTAATTACAAACCACTGCCGTTACAGCTGGAAACGCATTTCCTAAGTAACATTAAACAATGCATCCTGAAAGCAGAGATGTGGGGAAGGCTTTTAGGCAAGTGAGCATATCCCTTATTTGTTACTTCATGGCACTTCCGCTGCTGGTGGAGTCCTCAATCACAGTACTCTTATTTTTTTACTGGTACAGCGAAGAGTGCAACATGATTTTGTGGGTGGTTCCCCCCCCCGCCCCAGCTGGGCTTAGGGAGAAAAAATAATGACATAAGATGCAATAAACAGTAGCAAAAAAAAAAAAGCTAGAAGGTTTATTTGTAGCAAAGCGGAATAATGCAAATTACTTGTGCAGGGTTAAAAGCTTATAACCTCAAGAAAAAAAAAGTTAATTTCTGATCTGTATGCATCAGTACTTCAGCATCAGGTGTTTTAAGCTGTTTTACTTAGTTTGCAGGAATTGGTTAAGCCAATTTGATTATGTTTAACAGAATATTATCATGGGCCTACGGAAAAGTCAGTGGTTATTGGTGAAGGACGCAGTGTTCAGCAGAACCGGAGGCAAAGCGCTGGTGCAAAGCCAATTGAACAGGATTTCTTAGCTCATCTGTTTTTTTGTTCGGTAGCTTTGTCTTGTTTCCTGTTCCTGGGGGTGAGGAGAAGGAGTGGAAAGGGAAAATGTGTCTTTAATCAGATCTAAGTTGGTTTCCACTCAGTAAATGGCTTTGTTACTAGCTTAAAATCCCTTTTTTTCCAGCAAGACCAGCCAAGCAATGACTCCTTCCTTGCAAACCTTCCGGTTCCTTCCTGTTGCTTTTATGAAATGTGGGTGGGTTAGTGACTTTTTTTTTTTAAAAAACAAAAGTGGCTTTAATTGGTCATCCATATGCTACGGCAGTGACTCGAAAGGGTTCCTGTCTGGGCGGATCGTTGTTAGCTCTCATTCTCGTGCACCGCTGTGCACCCTTAGCGAGTTTGTACTTGACAGAAGGTGGTTATGGCTTTGCAGGTAACTCTGGTAAGCATCCAAAAATTAATTGCACCAGTGTGTGTTTATTACTTGCTTTGCTCTTCTGGAGAAGCTGCAAAGTTCTCATCAGTTGGTGCCCTCTGCGTTCTCAGTGTCTGCAGCCTTGTTGACAGTTTGCAGGGAGAGGAGATGGTGCGTGTTAGAGCATCCTACCTTACATATTCTTCCAGATAACTGCAGTCATTTAGAAGATGCTTAACTCATCCAAACAACGCTTGTACGTTACATTCATGTTAGCTCTTCTTCTGGGGTTTGTTTTTGTGGGTTTTTTTCCCTTCTTCACTCGTAGCATGTGTTGGTGGAGCTGCAAGTTGAGAGTTGTCTGGGGGTGTGCAGTGATGGTGCAATTTTTCTTCCCGTGAAACTAATTCATTGTTTATAGCTAAGAGGTGTTGTTGAAGGTTGCCGTGAGCATAAAGTGGAATTCTTGGCCTTATCACTTGTGGGTTTTGTTATTTCTTTTTTCTTAAGAAAACAATTGTTTTGTAATTTTTAGATAAGACTGACAGTGTTCCTGAATCAAGGTGAAGGACTGAAAAAGGAATTCTAAACAACTTTTTCTAGGAACTTTAGAAAACATTTAACGTTGGAGAATCTTTGCGCTCACGTTCTCTTCTGCTTCAGTGGGTGCTGCTCTTTTAGTAGCTTTTGCAAATGGAGAAAACTAGGAAAACTGTTGTCATTCTGGCAACGCTATGAATTTTTGTTTCATAATCTTTAGTTGCTACTGTGCAGGGCATGCAATTGAGAAAGAATGTGGTATTTAGTCTCTGTTAATAGAAGACTGTCCATTTCCTCCATGTGTAAGCAAATTGTCTCTTATCAAACCTCTAATTATAGGAGTCTCGTTTTTTCAAAATATGCGTGTCAGCTCAACTCCAGTATTTGTATACTTTTGACTGTTTTAAAATTGTTAATGAAGGTCTAGAATTAGACGATGGGGTCAGCTAAAAGCACCGAAGGGTATTGCATAACAACATATCAATTTGGGAATGAAAATGTGGTTTGAGTGGGGTCAGATTCTGGTTATTTCTGACTCTATAGCTTAAACGGCACCTTTTATTGCAGATTGAGCGCCGAAGATGATCAGAACAAAAATACCCAGGTTTTCTTTTCCTTTTATTGCCAACCATCAGTGGTTTTTTGCAAGCTAAGCAAGAATTAATTTTGCAGCACTGGCAATTCTTGTGCCAGCTGATAAAGTAGGCTAATTTATAACAAACTTTTTTTCATTTGAGGAATACTTGTGGCAAAAATTAATTTGTTAAAAGGTTGCCCCTTCTTGCATTCATTGCTAACTTATGGTTGGTAATTGGAGCCTGTGCTAGCATGGTTTGGGGTTCGAAGAGCTGTGCTCTGTAGCCATAGCCTAGTTATTATATCTTCACTGACTGTGTCCCTAGGGTCTGAAATGCATGCTGTGGTTCTGAGAGTGGCAGTAAGCTGTTCTTCCATTCTTTCCTAATGACTTTAGGGAAGCTTTACACCATTTTCCGCCTCAAGGGTGGGAAGAGACACTGTGAGGTTGGAAGGGCTCTCAGTAGTTGAATCCAAGTGGTCTAGCAGACGTACAAGTCTCACCTGGGCTCTACTACCCCTCTCTCCAGGCTGAGTCCCCTGATTTTGTTTGAAAGTGCTATCTGTATAGGCTTAAATGTGAGAAATGTGGCTGAGAGAGGGCTGGCATTTGAGAGTTTGAAGTTACCATCACTGCAGGGATAAGTTAATTGAAAGTTCTTGCTTTTCGCTTAAAATGCAAGCGTGTTGCCCTTCTGCATGGCCAGAGCATCACAGTCCTGATCCAAAGAGCATACAGCTAAAATACAGCAGTTAAAAATCTAGTGATTACTTGTTCTGATTTTGGAAGTTATCTTTCATGGTGTTAGTATTGCAGGACTTAAGCATAAAATGCATCAACGTTATTGTGAAGACTGAATGAGTGGATTTATTAATAGTAATAGCTCACTGCTCATGACACTTTTTTTTTTTTGAAAAAGCATGTGTTTTTTAGAAAACACATGTTTAGAAAAAGCATCAGTTTTCTTTATGTAGTTGGAATCCTGCTTGAGTTTTGGAAACTGAAAACTGTGCAGAAATAAATTTGACACTTGTTGGGCCATACCGGGATATCCATCTGGACAGTTAAATGGGTGTAAACATGAGTTTGGTTCTTGCATTCTTTTAGGATGTCATCCACAAACTGGAGCCTTAGTATGACATAAATAAGCCACTAATTGCCCGTGCTTGCTGTGAATTGGCTTGCCATGCACCTCCTTTTTAGCTCCTTTGAGGCAAAGCAATCCTGGCAAAAATAAAATGATCAGAGCCGAGCGCTTACGTAACTGAAGGCAGGAGGCTGTTGTTAGCACTGGCATCTCTCAAAAACGGTTTAATTGTAGTTGTGAAATCACTGCTGTGGTCCCAGGAACACCGCAATGAAGGTGCTTGTGCAGAGCGTGCCTTCCATCCTCGTAACGATGGCTAGACCAAAATGAAGGTGTGAAAACCTGTTGTTACAGAGCGCATTCCTGGTTTTGGAGTGAAAATAAGTTACGTGAATCTACGGTACTATGGCAGTTGGGAAGCTGTTAAGGAGATAGCGTGTACTGCTTTGGCAAGCATGGTGCATCTTAATCTGGTGATATGCCCCATGCCTGCTTGCAGACAGAGCATGGTACAGGGCGGGCTGCGCTTCCAGGGGGGAAGAGGTGACGGGCTCTCTCTGGCATGCTGCTGGCTTCAGTAACAAGGCAGCAGGCAGGAGATAACACCCGTGTTGTAGAAGAGAAAACAGTTATAAGCGTCATTGATTTTTTTTTTTTTTTGTAGGGACACCAGATGTGGTTGCATCTCTTAACTCAGTAGCAAGGTCTAAAGATTTGCTAAACAAACGGAGTAGAGAAGCATTTGTTTGTTACTGGCTGTGCAAGGCTTTCTGATGAGTGGTTTCAGATGCCTCTCTATAGGCCTTCTCCACAAGAGCAACAGAGAGAAAAAAACATGAAAATAGATAAAGAGAGCTGGATCTGGAATGGTACTGGTGAGCAATAGGCTAATCTGAACCGGAATTTCTTCTTTTTACTTGGCTGCTTACTACAGTCTGTGGAAAAAATGTGTAGCAAAGTTGAATACACTCAAATGACAGAAATGTTTTGATAATCAAAGAATATAGCCAATGCAACATCTGAGTTTGTATTCATATTTCAGATTGTGAAATTCTAATAGTAAGGATTTCTAAGGTGGTAGTACCTTCATGGCATTAATGGTGGAGGAGAAGATTTGGTATCTGAGCAGACGAAGTTTAAGGTTGAAGGCTATGTTAGAAGAGGGTGATTGGTTTTAGTTGTGTATACTTGGCGTTAAATAAAAACAGCTTAAATCAAACCTGCTTAAATCCTTGAAAAGTGTCGCGTATACCAAACATCCTTGACTAGCAGCTATTCAGCCGCTGAGAGGAGTAGTGCTTTATTTGTGGAACGGGGCAGACATACTCATCTGGAGACTGTGAAGGGAAAGAGGAAAGAATGAAATGTTTTTTGTTTTTTTTTCTCTCCATACTCTTAGTGATATGGAAAACAGTTTTGAACTGTCAGCAGGGCATGATGAAACCCCTGAATGTGAGCTGGATTTAATATGAAGTGTGCCTTAACCTTTTTCAAACCAAAAATAGTCATAAGATTTGTGTTAATGGTGTATGTTAGATACCCAGTTCCCACAGATCTTTACCTGCTCTGCCTTGTCCTCCACCTTCAGCAGGGGTAAAGGATCCCTGCTGGTTATCAGATGGGTTGGGTACTTGGGTAGCAAAGGCAAGAGGATTCCCTTGGGAGCAGGGAAGCTGGTTCACTTTCTGGCTGGAAGATGAAGCTTGTGTTGTGAATCCCACCATGTTCCACGCTCATGATTTGGGTGATGGAATAAGGGCTCTTCTCATTACATTGCACAGAATATCCAAAGACAGTCTGCGAGCATGGTAGAGGACAGGATTATCATTCAAAATGACTGTGACTACTTAAAGAAATATGAGAGAAAGAAAGAAGCTGCAAAATAATGCAATCAAGTACATATTACTGTGCCTGGGCACAATCAGCTGCACAAAATGGGGAACAACTAGGTGGGTAGCAGAAAGGGCGTTAAAATGGAGAATGTCCTCCCAGGTATAAAATGTTCTTGTACCGTACTCTTTTGTTAGATTTTTTTTGGGTAGCGTAATGCTGGAATTCAGCATGCGGTCTATTGTGCTTGGCCCAGGTTAGCCCCCCGCTGTGCTAGTGAGACCACTGTTTGAATACAGTCTTCCCTAAGAAAAACCAAAAGAATGGTGAATGTAGTTAAAAGCTTTTAGAAAGCAGCCTGTCAGGGTAGTTAAAAGTTGAAGACTGATAGAAGATGGCATGCGAAGCACTCTTCGGGTAGCACAAGGTGGTGGGACTTAAGCTGCAGCAGAGAAGATGGGCAGTTAGATCTTCCGCTGTGTATCGAAAAGAGATTTGCTGTGGTCTAGAGGCTGGGAGGCTGCGGGATCTCCTGGTACAGAGCAGGTTGAACGTACCAGCTCGGGAGTGCCTGAGATGCAGCCAGCACCGCCTTCGGGTGCGCGTGGGAGCGCAACCTGGAAAAACAGGACCATGAGCACTAGGCCTTTCCGTGGTTCTGTGGGTGTGCAGAGATCGCTGTTGAAACAGTGCTCCTTCATGGGCTTTTTGAAAAGCCTTGAGTGCCTTCAGGACACTTCTGCAAAGAAGCCACAGAGCTACATTCCTATGCTTGCCAAAGTCTAGAAATTATTTGCATGCTGGTATTCTGGAAGTAGGTATCTGAAGTTATTCTTAAAACCTTGAATTACCAGTTTTTGAAAACACTACGACCTTTAGTTGTGGCTTTTGGAAAGAGCGCTGTATGCATATCACCTTCAGAGCATTCATGGCAGGCCAGCTCGTTGGACATGGTATGTAAATGCAGCCCCAGCAGTTTAATACATCCTTCTGCTCAGCTCTGTGCCCTCACCTCTCCCGAGCAGGGCTGGGACCTGCCCTCAGATGCACTTCGGGAGCAGAGCTCATCTCAGTGCTGCTGCTGCAGTCCTGTTCTCTTCTCCATGCAGTCCCACCTCCTCCTTCGGGACAGTAAGCTGGCAAGGTAATTTTTATAGCTACTGGCTTACTCGGAGACCATTTTAGCTCCCTGAAGTGGCTCACCGCATCAGGTGTGCGCCAGTGTGGGTGCCCATTCGAGGCAGGTTTGTGGCAGGGAAAGGAGTGGTAGGACTGTGGCAGTGTTTGCTTAAAGTGTAAGGGAAACCTCTTCTTAAGCTTTAGCCATTGCTGAGATCTTGATTCCTTGTATAAAGCAAGGGGAAAGTTGTCCTGGGATGGCTCTACGTGCAGAGCTGCCTGTTGGCTGGAAATTGTGAAGTTTCTGGAGGCAACAGGGAAATCTGGAAGTGCCACTTTTAAACTCCTTTTCCCACCTTCGTGTCCTTGCAAGCGCACTAAACCCCAGTAAGATATAATTGCATTACTCTTGAACCATCTACGACAATAACGAGCACCATCACAACCAGTGTAATAACCTGAAGGGTTTACAGTTAATGTGCCGGGCTGTGAGTATGGTTTAAGGTTGGGGCTTCATGTGTCTGAGCATTAGATGTGCTGGGAGGGCGTTCCATCCCTGCAGTGGCTCTGCTTGATGCTCTGTTTTCAGCGGCACCTGGTTCAACTTGGTGGTGACATCTGACTTTACCCCATGTTTCCACTTGAAGGGCTTTGCCAACAGTGCTAGCTGACGTAGCCATCGCCGGTTCCGCTCACAGCGGTATCTGTGGTGGCACGGTGAACCAGATGGGGATCTCAGCCCACCCTGCAAAAATGGATTTCTTTCCCTCCAGCCAAATCAGTTCTTCCCCATCTGGTTAATAGCTCAGCTGTGGGGAAAGCTGTGCCAGTGCAGAGGGGGTGTGATGTGAAGACGGGAATGAGTTCCTAGAGGGGTGTGGGAGGATGAACGTTGGTTTTTAAGCAGCTTTCCTGCTGCTTATGAAACCACAGGCTGGGCAACCGCAACTCCTTGTGCGGTGGTGTCTTTCTATATATTCCAGCACTTCAGATTCGGTGTCGCTTGCTCTCTTCCGCTGTGTGGTCTGTGCTGCTTTGTCCTTGAAATTCCTGCTTTGAGCGCATGCGCTGCTGCGTGTCCTGTGCATGGTAGGTCTGTGGTGTGGAGAGCCTGTTCCCATATCAGCAGGGTCATCCTCCCAGCTGTCTGAAAGCAGTGCTGCGCTGCCCTGCGGTTGGGTCCGTCTTCCAGAGGATGTCCTCTTTCTTTATGAGATGCTGCAGTTATTGCAGGCGTCGTGGGAATTGTTGTGTGCTCTCCAAGAACCAACAATTAAGCACTCTGCTACAATATCCTCTGACTTGGTTTGCTACCTGTTACCATATTTTTAATTCAATGAGGCAAGAGCTTGAGCAGTGGCAGGGACAAGACAGGTTCCAGAGAATGAGAGTGTTCTCGTGGTGGGAGTGCAGCCCTGCTTTAATGTGGCCCTGGCAGTTGTCCTTTTATCCCCTAAACCCACCCCATTCACACATGCGTTTGTAAGCTATAGCCTGTTACTGTGTTCTTCACAAGTATTTAATTGAATAAACATATTTACTACAATGTACAAATGATATCTAAGTCATTGCTACCCAACAGTGTATTTGATACCAACCTACGCTTTTTAGATAAATTTCAACAAAGTTTGTACTAAGTGGTTTTATAGACCATTACTTTTGGCCAATTCGTGAGCTATCATATTGCTGTGTTTTCAGGGGAATTGCCTTCATTATCCTGCTAATACAATTAGCGTGTCTTCTCACGGTTGCCCCGTCCTGCACTTTGTTTCTGCGAGAGGCATAACAACATTAAATAGATAGAAACAGCTTTTACCTAGAAACCTAATGGGCTTTCCAGAGCCCTGGGTTTGTTTCTCAGAAATCATAAAGGCTTTCAGTGTATTTTTCTTGGCTTCTTACATAGGAAGCATTTGCACCAAGCTAATCAGGAGGGAATAAACCAGTGAGATTCCTTGCTGGGGGTGGGATGTTACCAGGGAGTGAAGGGTGTTTCGCAGCCTGCCCTGTGCCAGCATCTGGGCCAGGGCACAAGCCAGTGCAAAGCTGGACTGGCAAAAGAAAAAGGAGGTGATTGGGAGAGAAGGCTGGTTAGTGAGTTCACAGGACTTAGTGGTAAGTGTCAGAGGTAAGGCGAGGAAGAGGAGGTGGCCATCCTCCACCCTCCTGCAGTCAGCTCACTGCGGGGGGTCTCTGGAGCTGCAGCCTGGCATGCCTTCTGCTGCGGGAGCTGGGACCCTTCAGCTGCACCTTCAAGCTTTTTGATTTAAAACCATCAGAAAAGTTGTATGTATACTGGCATGGATCAGTCTCTTCCTATTCTCTCCCCCCCCCCCCCCCCCCAGCTTTTTAAGTTTTCTTTCTCTCCAGCAGTGTAGGCACTTGGAGTGTGGGTGTAAGTGGAAAGCTGAACGCAGGTTAGGTGAATATTCCTGCTTTGCATCTTGCAAAGTTGTACTTCGGTGTATGACAGCGTGTAGGCTTTCAGGGCAAAGATGTGTTTTCAGTAGCGTAGCGAGTACTTAATCTATTGTATCGTGCCTGTGGTGTGAGGAAGCCTATCCCACGTCTCGGGACCAGCCCGCCATGGAGGTGCTGTTGACTGAAGCCAGGTGATGCGAAGCCCTGACTTCTTTATGCCTTCCCAGGCTGAGCTTCTCAAGTGCCCAAGAGATTTTATTCTTCACTGTGGCAAACAAGCAGCCACGTCTGTGCTGTTTCTGCATGTTTAGCTGTCGGTGTTGTATAAAAGGGTTGGTTGTTGGTATGTGTCGTAAACATCGTTGGTTACCAAAATTAGTGCCTTGCCTCCTGCTTCTTAAAAATAATGGGACGTTGTGCTTGTCTGGCAGCTCGGGGACATCTGGTGCTGTCAGAGCAATCTGTCTGCTGAGATGCTATGCAGACAATGCCCTGTCCAGAGTAAGAGTTAAAAATATTGGCTAATAAGCTTTAAAAAAACTTAAACAGTAGGTGCTTAGGAAAAGGGGTGGAAGGAGACTTTGGAAATGTATTTATCTTCCTGACTTTTTTACAAATAAAAAGTTAGAAATGTGGGTTTAGTCTAATCTTGAATTATGAGGGCAACCCGAAGCAGAAGAGCTGGAATCTATTAAGTCTGAAGTGGTATGAATTGGTTTTATGGACCTGTAGATACTTTAAATCCATTTTTTACTGAAATTATGGTTCTGGTTATTCCTTTGTTGTGCTGTACAGCATCACAGTGTTAATCTAGTGATCTGTTGTAGTTCGTTATTTATTTTAGACTACTGGTTTCAAAAACAGAGCTACTTTAGCAGTTTCACTAAACTTTTCCCATAATCATATTTGGTGTTCCATTGGGATGTTGATACAAAACTGTAATGGGAAGGAATGGCTCAGTGACAGCTCTTAACACATCTCTTCATGCAAATCTGCTTTTCCCTCCTATGTAAATGTTAAGGGGAAGTGCACTAGATACGTAAGCTGTTAAAGATGAACCAACTGGATTTTCTGGCTTTATAAGGCTTATATTCATTATTTTACCTTTGTACTTCCAAAAGGTGAATTGGATGAACGGATAAGTTGAATGGGTTGAGTTAGAACCTGGCTCCTGGTTTGACAGAGCGTTTGGGGTAGAGACTCATGGTGGAGCTGAGAAAACTGGCAGCTTTCTGGTGCTTTTGAGGTCACCGTGTTCCTTTCTGCTCCCCCAAGACCTTGGGCTGTGTCTTTTTTCATTGCTTGGGGACCACTGAGGAGTAGACCAAACATTGCCTGTCTTGTCACTGCTCTGATAAAATACTGTGGCTTTTGAATAGGTTTTGGTATGGTTTTGTTTCTTTGGTTTTTGTTTTTATTTTCTACTCAAAACATACAGGTAATGTCCGTATATTTGTCATAACAAGCAATTTTTTTAAACTGTCACCAGTTGAACCAAAACTGATATTTCTGGAGACAGTATAACCTTAACTTACACTGAATGAACATGTTGTGTGTTTAATAGCCTCCATTTTAATTTATTTTTAAAATACATTCCAACAGCATTAATAATTTAAAAAATGTATTCATGTAGCTCTTTTCTTCTTCTAGAAATGACTGCTGTTACTGCAGGCAACGTTAACTTCAAATGGGACCCCAAAAGCTTGGAGATAAGAACACTGGCGGTTGAAAGACTACTTGAGCCTCTTGTTACACAGGTAGGGGGAAAAAAAGGGGGCAAAAAACCCCTTCATAAGGATGATTACCTGTTTTGCTGTATTATTTCAATTAAGTAACTTTTAAAGCTTGAATTCCAGAAGTCAAAACACTACAAAACTAAAGATGGAAAAAAGTGTAGAAGTAATTTCTTTGTTTAGTTTTATTGTAACAAAGTTATTGGGCATGAATCTAGAAAGCCCATGGTTCTTCAGCACCTGATAAGACACAGTATTTCAATAAGTGCAGAAATGCATGTTAGTAACTAATGTTCTATTTCAGCTGTGTTGTTTCTCACCTGTATTTTGGGTGGTACACTGCTTATTTGTTGAGTCTAAAAAGCTGTGGTATGTATCATTTAGAAACTGGTATTCAGGAATGACAAAAAGCCATTAGTGCCTGCCACAAGTAGGGTCTCATAAGTTTGTTGGGGTTTTTTGGGGCTTTTGTTTTTTTTTTTTTCTTTGAGATTACCTGTGTTTAGACTTCCCTTTGGAAGGAGGTTCAAGTAAACAGTGAAATGTGTGGTGGGGGATGTTTGCAACCTGTCTAGAACTTCCTTGTGTTCTATGTAGATTACCGACCCCTCCTAACCGAGTTCTACCTGAGAAGTATGCTTTTATGGCATTTGTTACTGTTTCAGTATATCTTTCAGAAGATATGCATCCTTTGTTTTAATTTCTGTCTGTGCTTTATGTTGGATTTGTGAATAAAAGCTTATTTCTGCATGGTATATATTGCCCAGTGAAATGCACTGAAGAATACAGGAAAGCTAGAGTAAGTCTTGTACATGTAAGCTATGCGTATTGAGCATTTTGAAGATTCTTGGCAGAGGCTTTCTAGGTCTGGAAGAGAAGGTGCACTGGAGACAGTTAACTCATCTTCTTTAGCATTGTTTTCCTGAAATATGAAATTTTAAAAATTACAGTATGAACTGGAAGAGAAGGTGCACTGGAGACAGTTAACTCATCTTCTTTAGCATTGTTTTCCTGAAATATGAAATTTTAAAAATTACAGTATGAACTGGACACAACTCCTGCTAAGCGCAAACTGCAACGATCAAGTTGTTTCCAGTATTAACATCCCTTTAATCGCCAAGCTGCTGTCCGAACCTGCTGTTTGTTCCCTGTGGATATTCAGATGGGCAGTTGGATGATCTACTATATAGCTTTTTAGCCAGAGTTACTGATCGAGTCTTTTCTTAAGAGAAATTGTCCTGATTTGGCAAACTTAACTGAGCAAACTTGTTTATAGGACCTTTTTGTCCAAGTTCAGTGTCTGTAACTTATTCCTCAAGTAGCACAATTGGCTGTACTGGCAATCGCGAATGTTGTGAATGATGTGACTGGCGTTTTGCAGAGAGGAAAGTAGAGTACCTTGCCCTGTTGCAACTTGTTCTTTATTTGTAGTACCTGATGAACTGAGACTAACCAATACAAATGTGCCCCATTAACTGACAGCGGTATTCCCAAATGATGGCTTTCCCTCTCTGAATCAACCTACTGAAAAGATGGATTCAGCTCTGAGGACCTTTATGTCAGCAGTCCTTGGGCTTTCCAGACTAGTAATATTTTTTGTGTTGTAATTTAATGTCCCTCTGAAATAGCTTTGTATGGCATTTTCCTAGACTTAACAAAAGGGTGGGGGGGCACAAATGGAAAAGAGCATGTGAATTTTGTGACATCTGTCTGTATTTGGTTGAAGGGGATGGATCCTGATCCTGAGCTAACAGAGTACCTGGTGGTCATCTGGCTGCTGGTGACCAGCTTTTAACAGGGTTTCAGTCTAAAACATAAAACTTGGAAATACTTGTTGATTGCAGGAGGGTTGTGAGAGTTCAGTTTTGGTTGTTTTAGGGAAATAATGGGCTGTAGGAAGTCCTTTGCTCTGCATTTAGTCCGTTGGCTGTAGTACTGTTTTGGACTGAAAAGAAACTGTCTTGCTAGATTTCTGTAGATAATGGCTTCAGCCTTGTTTGGGGTCTTTTATGCCTGGAGAGCTATCCCAAACTAATTATCCCCATCTTGGTTTCTTTTTATGTGGTGCCAAATAGCTCTGGCCTGTTACTGAGATTGCAGTTTATCAAAAATACAAATAGATCTCAATTCATAAAATCAAAAGTTCAGGTCTGCTGCCGATAAGAAAAATCTCTAAGCAGTTTAGCTGAATTTATAATGCTCATTAAGGAATCAAGAAGCATGGTGATGTTTAAAGAGACGTGAAAAACACTTGTTTGTGAGTTTAACGTTTGGAACTGGCCATAGTGCAGTTATTAGCAATAAGCTCTCTAGAAAAAATACATGTGGCATTGCTGTCAAATTGATAAACTTCTAGTTTGTTTCATGTGTTTTTGGTTTTTTTTTCCCCTCCATCTATGCTTTTAGGTAACAACGCTGGTTAACACTAGCAACAAGGGCCCCTCTAATAAAAAGCGAGGGCGTTCTAAAAAGGCCCATGTTTTGGCTGCTTCAGTTGAACAAGCAACGGAGAATTTCCTGGAGAAAGGAGACAAAATTGCGAAAGAGAGCCAGTTCCTTAAAGAGGAGCTGGTAGCGGCTGTGGAAGATGTTCGTAAGCAAGGTAAGAGCTATGTATCTGATAGCTTGTAAAACTATGTTTTTTCAGAGCAAGTAGAACTGTCCCTGTTTCCCTTTTGCTGTTATTTCTGCACCTCTCCACTTGCAGAGGTTCTCGGCTTGTCTTGCCTGGCCTCCTTGAGGAATAATATGAACTAGGCAGATCTGGAAATTGGGTGTCCCAAGTAGAGATTGAGAAGAGAGGCAGAATGGCAGATTCTTTGAAGAGCATTTAAAACTCAGTTTAGGCTAAAAAGTAAACCTCCCCCCCCCATGTTATAGAACTACGTCTCAAATATGTCAATAACTTCTTCAATATTTGAATGTGTACAAAACAGCGTTGTAGGAGGAAGAGCCGAGTGTTGACTTGACAGAGCTGGATGTCTTGAATATGCAAAATGTAAACAGCAACAGAATGTGAGGACCTTGATTAAATATTCCAGGCTTCCTCCCCCACATCTAGTGTTGTTTTTTATCATTTTCTTTTTCACTTTCTTGGAGAAGACCTGCAAGAAAAGCCTATGGAGCTGGCTTACTCTGAAATATGCACTAGTAAATATTGTTGCTCATAAATCATTTATCATTCTTCCAGTCATGAGCCTTTTCTATGCTTCAGTGAAACCCAGTCAACTGGTATTAATGGTGGCTGCTGCTGCTGCAAAAAAAGGAAAGCTCATTAGCATTAATTACTTGTTTGTAGCTGAAGTTGCACAGTGATGAAATATTAGTTGAAAATGGTTCTAAGTTCTGGATGAGTCTGGTTGATAGACCAAAGAAAGATCAACATAAGAAGGCTGCAATATAAGGGGCTAATTGAGTTGGCTTAATTTAACAACAACAAACAACAGCAAAAGAGACATCTTTGTCTTGGAGCCTTTAATTCTTGGTGGTTGCTTGATTGCTGCTCAGAATTGAGAGTCAAGAGCTCATCTGTGAGTACCTTCAAATAACTCTTAGAGATATTAGTGAGCGAGGGAGCTGTACTCAGTCCTCGGGATTGAGAAGTTCCGTTAGCTGAGTTTGTAGTTGCAGTGAGAAACTGGTAGGAAGGAGAGACTGATAGAAAAACCTTCAGGATGACCCTTTCACTTGTTTCTTGGCCCCTGCTTGATTTTGAGACTTGATGCCAAAACCTCCCTGCTCTGTTGATTTTTGACAGAGGAGGTGGAGTTCATAGCTGAGAGGTGCTGGAGTGAAATAACTTCCCACCTTAATGTCATTTCACTTCTTCCTCCCTTTTTACTGTTTGCAGCTTGCATGAAATCTGGTGCATAGAGAGGATAGCTGTCTCTGTTTTCTGAAGCTGGGTGGATGATGATTTGCCTGAATATGGCTGGTGCCCACCGCTGTTTGTGGGGGTGCAGTCACAGCAGAGCTGGGCTGCTGGGGCAGCACGACCAGGGATAAAAGCCTGTGCCCCGTCACGGTGCCAGTGTTCGGTCAGGTTTAGCAGAGCAGCTCTTTGTAAGGAAATTAAAAAACAAACCTTTGAGGAAATTAGAAGCAAATGGTGAAAAATGAGATGCAAGAGAGGGAAGGCTTATTGCTGCCAATGCCCAGGGGAGGGTTGCAGTTCTCAGTAGTGCTAATAACACAAGGAGATACAAACTCTCAAGGTACATGTTTATATACAGTCCATGCACTTCAGAAGTGTTTCCAGTATTGTGGTAGAGCAGTTGAAATTCATGAGTTGGAGAAATGAGGGAAGTGTAACAGAAAGCCTGTGCTTAGTAAAACTTCCAGGTGTTGGTGCCTTTTTCTGCCTTTTGCAGTGGGGGGCAAAAGTGGAGCGGAGAATTTGGGTGCCTTGGTCAGCAGTAGGGTGATGGTGAACTGGCAGTATCTGTGTGTCTGACGGCAGCAGTGGAATTATAGATGTATAGCACAATTTATCTTCAGCAGAAGACAGGAAAATAGAATTAATAATGCCTCTATTTAGAGTAGGGAGCGGTTTAGTTACCATAATAAAAAAAGATGAATGAATGTAGACAGAGGTTATGAAGATGATTAGGACAATAGATAACTTGTCTCATCAGAGAAAATTAAAAAAATTTTTTTTTAGCCTAGCAAGAAGAAGATTGAGAGGGTACACGATTTTAGTGAGCACGCTTGTTCATAAAATCCCATTTGTTGGGGGTAAAAACAAAGAAGTGAAAAGAGCTATTTAGAATGAATGATAGTATGGCTGCATACTAAATCAATATAAGTGGATCTTCAAAGTCTTCCTGATTTTTACAATGGAAGAATAAATTACAACTCGCTTTAAATATTAAACAAGTTCATGAAATATCCTAAAGTAAGATTCCTGGCCCTTTAAAGCTTTGGACTTCTGATTTCTTTTGAAGTAGTGAAGCTTCTTAAAATAAAAATTTTGAACAGAATAGTGGAGACAAAGAACCAAAGTGTTTTTCAGAATAGATCCTGCTGTGGTTGTAGAAAATATTTAGTACCAGGAAAATGTCTGATGCGAACGTACTGGATTTCAGCATCCTTACGGCATTTGTTACATTAATTTCTGCCATTGGAGTTTTGCTGGGTAATAGAAGGGGCAATGTTGGTCTTGCCCAGTCTTACTCCCTGCGCTGTAAGCTCTTTGTAGGATTTTACCTTCTTACGAAGCATTAAAGGCTGGTTGTACATTGAAATGGTCAGCTCTTCTGGTGCTGTTGGGAGCTGTTTTGGAACTGAACTGGGTTCTTACCCAGGTGCTTGGCACTGAGACAGGTTGCAAACTCCAGGGTCAAGAAGGAAATTTCTTTTGGGTCAGGCTGACAAGGCTATTCCTGTTTTCCTGGAGTACTGGTGACGGTAGTTCACTGCCTCTATATATCTGTGTGCTAGTGTGAGGATCCAGGGTATTAGCTATGCTCTTACTGTTGTGTTTCTTCCAATGGTAATTTTACATAAAAGACCAAAAATTAAAGCTTAAAATTAAAAAGCTTAAGCCTGTGCATAGAGTTTGAGGTAGGAGAATGGATGAATGGGCTTGTGAATCCTGTGGACTTTGATCATGTTTCATGGCTGCAAATGCAGGGGAGTGAAGCTACTGGTTCAGCGTGGCGTCTTTCTGCCCAGTGTTTCTGAGTGAAGCGTTTTCCAAAACTGAACAGTAAGGCAGATTATGAAAGGGTAAAACATTTTTTTTTTTTCTCAACAGTACTTCACACAAGATGCATGGCTTAAGGATTTCCAAGGAACAGAAGGAGGCCAGTTGCAGAATAACTTGAAGTTAAACACTGAATTTTTCTTGGAAAACTCAACTTTAAAATTCTGTTGTGACCAGTTAGCTTAATTTCTTGGAAGGGTGCAATGAGTTCTCAGAATTTTTCCTGCAAGAAAAAGGCTTTAGGAGTGTTTAGGAGTGTATTAGAAGTAATCCTCTAGCCAAGGACTCGAGATCTTTGAAAAGCCATAACCTAAGGGAGCTCTGAGACAGCTCTTGGCAAGCTGTAGGAGGAGTGTTGTAGGCAGTATATGGATTTAATTGAAGACAAGCTTAAGGAATTAACAGAAACTTTTGTTGCCATAAGTTGCCAACCCCCATGTTTATATGGCAAAAGGAGATATGGGGCCTTGTCCTTTATAGTAGAAAGCAAGGGCAGCCTGTTGTGACACTGAAGGTGGCATTAGTGCTAAGATAGGACTTCAGTATCCAGAATAGTAGAGTGTTGAAACTGATTTCATGCTTGCCTTCATTTGGCGGGGAATAGGCAACCTCTAGGGACCTGTGATAGGGTGTTATGAGCAGGTGGAGGTATGGCCTGATGGCAGTCTTAATATTTCTAATACTGCTGGCAAAGCAGCCTGGAGACAGGCTTTGAACTGGAAGGTGCTGAAGGGTACAAGGTGATGTGTGGGCACGAATGCCTAGCTTGGGGAAAAAAGCATCAGTGCCCGTGTGTGTCCTAGGTCTTCTCTGCCTTGCCTCGCCTGTCTTCTCTGCCACTTTCCCGTTCCGTCAGTGTTGGTATAAAGAAAGCCCTCTCTGTCATGGTCATCATGTACCGCGCTGCTGAGGATTAATAGTGCTGTCTGAGAGTGCTGTCAGACCCTGTGGGCATGGTGGGAATGAGACTAGAAAATGGTAATTTTCTTTTGATGGACTAAAATCTTACTATTTCTGAAATGGGCTTTGTTCCATTAGATTTAATTGAATTCTTAGTGCTTTATTGACAAGATCATAGTATGGCTACCATTGCCTCTTCTTTTCTTGACTCTGTTTTATTATCTTTCCCTTGTAATATCTAGTGAAAATCTAAGGTTATATTGGAAAAAGAGATTACTCATATAAGAATTTGTACCAGCTGTATAATCTGAGTCTCATAGTCTGACTCTTCTGCAGTGTATTTCTTTTAACTCTTGAAATCCTGCTTTCAAACTTGCTGTGTTACCTCTGGTTCAAGTTTGAAAATGAGAAGATTATGCTGGATCCAATTTGAACTGCTAATGCGCACACGCAATGCAGTAACTGCATACTTAGGCCAGAGCAGAGTTCCCTCTTACCCTTTGAATATAGCTAAAATAACTACCCCATGTTGCTTTTTCTTTATAAAAGAAGTCTGAAAGCCAGCTTTCTTTAATTTGCAGAAAAATATATATATATATATGCAACAACTTTAAATATAATCTTCCTTTAATTCTGGGAAGCTGGTTATCTTTTGACACCCTGACAAGCTGTTTGAAACTCACTAAATCTTTTGAAGTCTCTTGTTAAAATAAAAATGAATAGCATTTTATTTCAGGATGGGCTTGTAAGGTTGTAATTTTAGAGATGGGTACAGGATAATTTTGGGTTTTAACCTTGTTAGCAGTTTCTGAGATTCAGATGAAGTGAGTAGCCACCTCTCTAAGTTGTTTTAAAAGGAAATAAATGAAAACAACATTCCTCTTTTTTGGGAGTTGGAAATGTGGGAATTTTACATGTAAGTAAATAAGGGAGGAAATATTTGTAGTGAATTTTGGTTCTGGCATATGTCTTCAAAGCCCGAGATTGTTAATAGATTTCATACTTGTGGTGGTGACATAAATTTCACTATTATTAGCCTCTTCCAGAAGGAATAAAGAAAGGATCGTGTCAGCTATGTAGGGGTTTTATAATCTCATGGCTGGTTGCGGTTTTTCAGCATTGGAGATGCATCATCTTTCACCCATCTGGAAATCTCAGGCTCTTAACACTTGTTAAAATAATGAGTTGTGGTCCTCAAAAAGTTGGGTAAGGGATAGCTTTAGATTGATATTTATAGCTGGTCTGTACTTGGACAGAAGCTTTTTTCATATGTCACAGTACTGAAGTAGCATATTTTTTATTTTAAAATGTTGTATGCCACTCTTTGTCATATTATTTAAGATGATGGAAGGGTGTTAGATAGGAGGGAGCGTTTGAACAAAATTGAGTATCTTGCTGTAGTTGCTTGGACAGGCTGGCAGCTGTGTTTGGGCTGTATTTAGCTATGAAGGTGTAGAGTGCTTGGGTGCTAGAAGCTCTTCCAGGGCAAGATATTAATTGCTTAATGGTAAGTATGTGGATGGTTAACCAGTTGTAGGTATTTTTGAGTAGTTAAAATAATAGTTAAAAAAAAATAGTTAAAAAAAAAAAGTCATTAAATAAGTCCCCCGTAGTGGGGATACGCTGCACTGATTGCCTAGCTGTGGGAGCAGGCAAGCCGTTGGCAGGATGATGCCACTGCATCGTCTTGAGACGTCGGTGCACATCTCGCCCATCCCCATTTGGTAGTGGGCTCGATGGGAGTCACTGTCAGCTTTCACTCGTGAAGCGCTATTTGAGGTTCTTGTCTTGTCTGAGACGTGCTATTTTTATTTTGGCATTTGGCCATATGGATGCTTTTTCATACAGGTTTGGGAAGCCTCTGACACAGCAGTTAGTTATAATTCAGTTCGCCTGCTTCCTGGTCATCTCTGGCTGCCCGCAAATCTTTGGCTTTGAGTACCTAGCATTTTTTAAACTAAATCCTGGCTGTTCACTAAATGTTTCTGAAATGCAAAGAGATCCAAGAATAATAATGTGGATTCCAAAACTTGCTTCTGTGTAGGAACTGTGGTACTGGAAGCAAAATGCTGCCCCAGAAACAGGGGGGAGAAATCCAAAATTTACTCTGACTATGTGCAGATATTACTTTTGTGCTTTCCAAATGCCTTCTGGAGGAATTTTTCTAGCTGTGTAAAGTGGCCTTTGCTTTTCATAGTTAACCAATTGCATTGCTACTATCTGAAACCCAAATTCTTTCCTCCTGCACCAGATGCAGACCTGCAGGCTATGAAATGTTGAAGCATTTTACGAAGCGGTGCCTCGCTTTCGATGCAAACCAGGGCATATCCAGCCAGGTCATCGCTCTGAGTTGTTTACAGTCCCATGAGCTGTGGCATTTCCTTGTGTGTTTACAGTACTTTCTGCTGCTTTCTGCTTAACTCCTACACGCACACAAATCAAAGCTTTTGCTTAAGCTTTGAAAGCATTGTAGTTTGTGAAATAACTGCAGTCCTGCACGTAATAGCGAAGGCATGCTGAATTTGCCTCTCCAGAGGATTCTGGCATGTTAAAACACCTGTACAATTGGAAATGAGGACCAAAGTGTTGGTTCCCAGCCCTTTCTCCCTGCACAAGCCCCTCTACCCTGATACCACGTGGTAACCATACTCAGAGGTAGCTACACGCAGTCTTAATTGCTGGCTGTATTTAAGCAAACGCATTTTGTTTTCAAGACTTAGATTGGCTTGCCCAGGAGTCCTTACAGCCCCTTAAGAACTGCTGTGTGATGTTAAAGTCAGACCATCTTCTCCCCTTGTGCAGGTGACTTGATGAAGAGCGCTTCGGGGGAGTTTGCGGATGACCCCTGCTCCTCTGTGAAACGAGGGAACATGGTCCGAGCGGCACGCGCCCTCCTCTCTGCCGTTACTCGACTGCTTATTTTGGCTGACATGGCAGATGTCTACAAGCTGCTTGTTCAACTTAAATTAGTAAGTGTAGTTCTTTGCCGTGATTCACTTTGCCGTGCCTGGCACGCCAGGCGTGCTCTGTCGAGTGGCTTCGTTTCATGCATGTGTGCTGGCCCAGTGTGTGCACTGTCAGCGGCTTGCTTCTGGAGCAGGGAGGTTTTGGGGTTTTTCCTCTCAGCAAAACGTGTGCGATGGATGTTTGTCACTTGTTTTTACACTCATTGTCAGTAGCTTTTGACATTGTGTTGCGCTTTATTTTGAACTTTTAGTATTGCAACTGAATGCACAATGGTCTGCAACTGCAGGTGATAATCAGTTTTTTTCATCTTAAAGAAATAATTGGCTTTGTTATAACCAGTGCTCCCTTGTAGCTACTAGGGATGAGTAGCTTCAGTAGACTAAATAAAGTGGATGTGGAATATTTGAGGAAGCCTTTTCTTCCTACAAGCAAGAGGGTGGGTGGGTGGTTTGTACAGAATTTGAAATGAAATGAGATTCGATACTGGGCCCACTTCTGCAGCAGGGCTTTGAGGACTCTCCTCGTGCCCTTTGACAGCCACTGCTGCAGCTCTGCCAGGGCCCTGGGCTCCTTCATACTCTTTCAGATGTGGGTACTTGCCTGTCTCTGGTAGCTGGTGACTATGAAGTAGTAGCTAAGCCTTGAGTACTATTAGCCTTTGAAGTATCTCCCTCCAAAAAAAGAAAGGGGGCAGAGGAAGATTGCTTTCTCTGTCTGCTATGAAGTACATTCAGAATTACTTCCTGAACTGTGGACTGTATTGCTTGGAAAAATATGTGAATATATATTCTTTTAGGTGGAAGAAGGTATCTTGAAACTAAGAAATGCTGGCACAGAGCAAGATTTGGGTATCCAGTACAAAGCCCTCAAACCAGAAGTGGACAAGCTTAACATAATGGCAGCCAAAAGACAACAGGTATAGTGATGGCAGCTCTTTATTCTGTATATTATTTCTTCTTTCTTTTCCTTTTTCAAAATAAGAAAGTAAGGCAGCCTTGCTGCTCTTGGACAGTACCCATGGCTGCTAATACTTTTTTTTTTTTTAAACTTTATTTTTATTGCTGAGTACTTTGTGTTGCACTCTGCTGTGTTTAGGAAATTTGAGCTTGCCTGGTAAGCAGAAAGTCTGCTCAGCTGTAGTGTACTGCTTCTGACGGAACTTGTTCTAGTAGCATTTGTTTACGTTAATGCTTTAGTACCTTCATGAAATGCTGCTTCCCAAGACTCACGCTTCCCATTTTGAAGCAGTGCAGGTGTGGGTAAGGAAAGAGAATTGAGATGTGACTCAGTGCCTGGTGCACTCAGCGCTAGACCACACTGCCTTTGTGGTTCATGCAGACAGACTGAATGTGTCCATTTAAACAGGGAGCAAAAGTCATGGCTGGGCACAGAATTACAGCTCTTTCCAAGAAAGTGAGTGGCGATGCTGGTTAGTCGTGTGCTGAAATGCCCATCTGAGAAGGGGTTTAAAATCCTGTTTATTATGTGTATGTTCTGTGTTTGGATAGCTTGTGCTTAACCTTAAATTGCATGTAAAATTTGTTTTGTTCAACAGCACAGTTGTGACTCATTCTTGTGTAGGTAAGTTTTCAAAAGAAAGCAGAGGTGTGGGCATTTATCAGAAATAGCATAATTCTTGTAGAGCGTTTTTTGTTTGTTTGTTCTGCTGATATGTACAAACCAAAACTGCTTATGCACCTCTGACACTGCTTGTTTTTTTGCACAGATTAATCTTTGAAAATAAACTGGGTACAGTCTAAAATGGATTGCCAGTTGGTTATGTATCTAAAATCTGATTGCAGTAAATGGGAGTAGGGTTGTGATGGCAATGCAATAAATGTTCTTAAACTGCTTTGTGATGGATTGTTCCACACTATGGGAAGTGGTTGTACTAAATCTGTAGATCTGTAAAGCCTGCTTGGAGTGCCCTCCCTGCTTAGTGTGCATCTTAGAGGTCACATATTACCCATTCATTTTGAAGAATCTGTCAGATTTTTTTTCCTTTTCTCAGTAAGGTAGCCCACTACTTCATTTTCTCACCTCTTGGTAAGATTTAAGAGGTAACTTTAAAATGTTCACACTGCTAATAACTGTGTTCATTCTTCCTTTTATAAACTTACTGCTTGTGGTGGACTCAGAAGCTTTATCTGTTCATAGTGCTTGTATTCCAAAACAGAGGTGATGGTGCTTTAGAGAATTGCAGCAGTGAGTGTTTGGAAAAGACCTATGGACTCACTAGTCTTAAATTAGCGGTAGTTACAGTCACCGGATTAATTTCATCTCATTGGAGATGAACAAGAAGTTGAATGAGACGATATACTCGTTCTTCTAAAATTAAGTATCCGAGTCTCTTGAGGAGAGTAAACTCCATCTTCTAGGTGTGATTAAAGAAAACATTCTGGTTGTGAGTCTTGGAGTTTAAAGAAGATCTTGCTTCTCACATGCAACTACAAGACCAGCTCGCAGGGGAAGCCTCTCGTTTGTTTGATAGTTAAAAATTAGCTTGGTTCTTAAGTTACCTAAAAATGTAAGGTAGTCTATTTTGAGGATTTAGATTTCCTTGTGATTCTGTAGATGTAATGCAAACTGGAAGGAGTGGGGAGAAAAACGTGTGCTCCCAACTTTTGCGTCCACCTGATTTACAGGTGTTACCAGCTTTCAAAATGCTGGTCCTCTACTGTGGCGAGGAGCAAAAATCCAACCTCAGATTTTGAACTGTGGAGTTGACTTGCCCTACAGTACTTTTTTTTTTTTTTTTTTGTCTTCATTAAGCTGTTGTTTTGAAATTAGTTGAGCCCCTAAGAATAGAGATATTCAATCAGGAGACAGATTTGAGCATACTAGGCAAAGAACCTGCCTTTTTTTGAAGATGCAGGGAGACAGTGTATGGATGTTAAACGTGGGGAATATTCTCAAACACTTTTTTTTCTTTAATTTTCCTAATAGGAATTGAAAGATGTGGGTCACCGTGATCAAATGGCGGCAGCCAGAGGAATTCTGCAGAAGAACGTTCCCATTCTTTATACGGCGTCCCAGGCCTGTCTGCAGCACCCTGATGTAGCTGCTTACAAAGCTAACAGGGACTTGATCTACAAACAGCTTCAGCAGGCGGTCACGGGCATCTCAAACGCAGCTCAAGCAACTGCATCAGATGATGCTGCCCAGCAGCAGGGTGGAGGTGGAGAGCTGGCTTATGCTCTGAACAACTTTGATGTAAGTTTTGAACCCTTTATATAAAGAAGTGGTAACTCCAACTCTTGTGTTCGTTCACCTGATTTACTAGCAACAGCTTGCTTTTATTTATATTGCCTGAAAGATCATTTTCTACTGAAATACAGCAAGTCCCGGGTGAAGTAGGCTTTTATTTTTTAAAAAGTTTTTTCCAAACTAGGATTGATGGAATATAGAAAGTTATATATGCAGTTCTTGGTGATTGAAGGCTGTCAAGTTAAACTAGCTCTGAAACAGCAGTTAGCCTACTGCTGCACTAAATGTAAGCCCTTGGTTTATTTGAAATTGATTATTTCATAATATATTTATGTAATGTATTCTTGTAGGTGACAGAAATGACTTATTAAAAGTGAATAATGTATTTGGAATTACCCAAACTACCTATTGAGAGGAACATGAAGTGGGACGTTTAATATGATCTTTGGTTGGGAATGAATTCATTTCACACTGATGTGTTGTACTGATCTGTCGTATTCTTTATCTTGCATTCAGTAAGTTACTGAGGAGAGCCATGCATTTTTACTGAGAACACTTTCCTTTTGAAGCCAGTATCCTGTGTCTACCACCAATTCAACCTCTGAATTTTAAACACCTTGGCACCAACTACCTCTAAAACTTTAATATTGCAAAGCCATCACTCAAAAGGTGTTTAATACTTTTGTGTTTGCCAGATATTACTCACCTTCTCCTTTTTGCTCTTACCACTCTTGCTCCTCCCCTACATTACTTTCTCTGCCACGTTTCTTTTACCAGGATAAAGTACTATTTGAGTTCTCTCTGTGCCCAGTATGAAGCTTTTCTATGTGGTCTCTTGGGTAACAAGACGATGTCATGGTTGTCTTGATCTTTGCGACTATGTCTTCAGTTTTAAGTCTGCTTTTCTTAAATTCCATCAGTTGTGTGTTCAGCTACGTAAGTCTTAAGAACGTGCCTCAGGCTGGCACCCAAGGGATCGCAGGTTTGAGTGGGTATCTGTGGGAGGGAAAGGCAGGTCCTGTAATAGCACACAACGTTAAGGACTGACTTGGGCATGTAGAATTGAAGAAGCAGTTCAGTTCAGGTTCATGGATTGGCTAATCTAGCTCAAACCATTTAATGTGATTTCTGATATATGGCCATATTTTACTATATGAACTCTGTAATGTATGGCCGGAGACTTTTTTTGAGTGTTGCGGTTCATGTGGAGCTTTTGAGCTTTTAGTTCTGCTTTGTGAGGCGCTCTTAATAGCAGCAGGGCTTGTTCAGCAGGCCAGCTTCAGTGCGCGTTGTGTGCGATAGCTTTGTCATCTCATTCCTGCCAAAGGAGACTGACAAAGCAAATGTGTTCAGCTTCTCGGCAGATCTTATCCCTGCACTTCATTTCCTGCTAACTTTTGAGTGTTATTGCGCTCTTATAATAGAGGCTTTGCACACACACGCCCCCAAATACTCCAGTGCTTTTACTGTGATGGTAAAATATTAAATGGCTACCAGAAGATAACAAGATAATCATTATCTCTGTTTTTGATGGTGCGGTTCTGGAGTTGTAGCATACTACCATTGTACTATCTGCGCAGCTAAAAGTTTCAGGAAAAACGCGGAGCATGTTGGAGAGCACGTGCCATGTTCTAATCCTGCCGCGAAGGCTGCGTGGCTACTCCGTAGGGAGACGAAGTGTGCTGGCTGGTGGGAGAAGTAGTGGTCGCAACGTTGCTGTTGAAGTTAGCTGGCATACAAACTGATTGCGAAAACTCCCATTTAAAAAATCTTCGGGGCTTCTTTTATGAAGAATTAGCAACATCCTCCCTTCCTGCCCCCGTAGTGGGAAGAAAACCCACCCAAACCCTAAACAAACCACCAAACCTTGAAACGGCCAAATAATTTTTCCTTAGTAAGTTGCAAACCCGTTTAAATAAACTACCTGAAAGTACTCACAAGGTGACAAATACTACACCGCTTCTTCCTGGTGAACTTCTGTGGGTGGTGGTATTGACCCCTTGAAAAGCAGATACATCAGCACTGCGGTTTCAGCCTTAAGTCTCTCAGTATGAGCTGTGCTTAGTAATGCTCTGTCGAGATAAACCTGTGATAGTTTTCTGCCATGAAGAAATTGATTTCTGTGCTGTTTGAAACATTCGTGTCGATGTTTCACTTTGAGAATTTTTGAGAATACTGTTGTATTTACCTGCGTAACAGTGAAGAGAAGAAAGACTGCATAAACTAGGACAACAGAGCACTATATATAGGGCTCATTTTGGACGTTTGTTTTCCTTGGGTTTTTTTGTTCACGATGGGATAATTATATCTGACAAGTTAACTAGTGAAGGCATGTCCGGATTGACATGTAGTTAAGAAGAGTTCTGTACTTTGAAACTTATTTGTGCTGGCACGTTTGATTTTTGCCATTCATGTAACAAGGCTTCCTGTGGCCAAGTTTTGTTTAGCTGTCAAAACAGCACAAGAAATGACTAGTAATGTAATCTGCTGGGGAACCTTTTAGTAATTTTACAAAACTACTTGTGAAAATCATCCTCAGTGCCAAAATTGTGTGATGTTTGCCTCCCCCCAATCAGGGGTTTGCTGTAAAGGTTGGTTGTCTTGATGGCTTAACAGTAACTTATTGCTTGGTCTGATTACTAATTTCTAAACCCTTTATTTTACTAGAAACAAATTATTGTGGATCCATCGACCTTCAGTGAAGAACGTTTTAGGCCTTCCCTGGAAGAGCGCCTGGAGAGCATCATTAGCGGAGCAGCCCTGATGGCTGATTCATCCTGCACACGTGATGACCGACGGGAGCGTATAGTTGCCGAGTGTAATGCAGTGCGACAGGCCTTGCAGGATCTACTTTCAGAATACATGGGGAATGTGAGTATCTTCTGTTTGTTTAGTTTGTCTGGTTTTTAACTCCATGTGATTATCAAAAATGTGGAATTGAAGCTGTGTGTCTCACAGCTAGTTTGTTCTGTTCCCGAACAGAATTTGAAGAGTAACCAGTGTTCCTGAAAGGTTTATTAGGTGGCAGGATCAAACATACTTAAATCATCAGTGATACTTATCTTAAAATTGATATCTAGTCTTCCAAGCAGCTATTATCATCATAAAGTGTTAACCCTTCGGCACTGTTTTTATTTTATGACTGTTAATATTGGTTTGTGTAGAAATTCAATAGCATTAGTCTGTTTTTCTGCCTCGGTTTACATAAGGTAACTTGGCTTATGGAAAAAGTAGTACTTCTTCACTTCTGTTGAAGCTTGGAAAGTTTAACTGTGTCATCTTTTTAGCTAAAGGCATAGATTTTCAGAATCAAGTTAATTACTGTTGCTACTCAGTTTGAGTAGAGCTGATGTATGAAGTTAAATATTTAGTAAGAAATCCTGAGAACAGTTTGATATAAATGCTGGACTCTGAGCAGTTTTCTTTCAGTGTTTAGGCATTTGATGTGCACGCAGTATTTGAAGCTTGAGAGTGTTTCTACGGTTGGAGTAAGTGTCATGTCATGCAGATGAGCTGCTGCGTTTGAGGGCATCATGGTATAATGTTGGACTTCCCTCCCCCCCCCCGTTACCTCTTTGTTCTTATCCCAGTGGGTTTGAATCTGAATAGCTCTTGCTGTGTTGAGATGAGGTTGGGATATCGTAAGATTTAGACCACACCTAGTCTTTTAAACTTAAATACCGTTAAAGTTGATTTCAGATAAAAAGTTGCAGAAATGGTGACAACTTAAGCCAACTACGTGGCTTGTAGCACTGTGGCAAGTAAAATTGGCTGAAGAAATCTTGATGGGATGAGGTGAAGCCTTATTTATGCTTTTGAGCATGTTTGAGGTAAAACTTAGTTCAGAGATACTTTTTTTTTTTTTACAGTAGAATTTATTTAGGAACATCGCTGTGTTCTGTACCTTACTTTCAAATCTTTTGGCAAAAACTACTTCAGCATAGAATAAAACTGGTCCAAAGGCTGCCATGTGCGGATTAGGGTGGTATAATTTGGAGAACAGATGCAGTGTGTGGTAGAGAGAAAGTAAACCAAGGATTCCTGTTTACCAAAGACAAGGACGAAGTAATTGAACAAAACTGAAAGCTGAGTCTTATATAGCCTGCGGGCTGAGCTAGGTACTTCATGTAGTCTGTCTTAATTGCTTGTGAAAGTAGCTTGCGCTCAGCGTTGACATTATATAGAACTTAACGCTGCAGCTGGGAAGCAAGCCACTAAGTTGTGCCATTTAAAATTCCTTTCAGAGCAGGGTGTTTTATTAGTATATGATGCATCTGTAATAATCCCTCAGACAAATGTGCTGCTGGATTGGATGAAGCCCTGTCGGGATGATTCAGAATAAAACATCCACCAAATGCTAATTAAAAACGTGGAAGAGGTAAATGCTCAGTCTTGCATGTAAGAGCTGGTGGCGTTTCTCTCACTGAAAGTTGGTCAGTGCCTGCGTAAGACTGCAGAGCGCTGGCTTCCTTTTGCAGAAATGCCTGTCCTCCTCCGCGGCTGTGTACTGTTGTCTTTGATAGGCAAGTTAAAGTAATCACGCTGAGATGGAAAGAATGTATTCCCTGTGTTATCTCTTTTAACACATTGTGAAATTAGTGGAGCATACTGAATTTTTTAAAGTCACTGCTATGTTATGATTGTAGACAGTGTAGTTGGGGAAATGAGATTAGAAATTCAGTGAAATGGAGTGGAAAAAGCAATTGATAAATTATGGTGAAAATGTGGGATGGTGTGTAAAAATCCATACTGAGGGAAGGGGAAAAAACCCTCGATGGTTAAGCTGAAGAATGAGTAATAGTTGGGAATCTAAACGGTGAAAAAGGTTTGATACATCTACAGGAAGAGCAGGGATGTGCTGGCTTACAGCAGTGGCAGAGGAGATGCCGTATCATGTATATGCATGATATACCCACAGCTACCGTACCCAGCCGGTGCCTGTTGTGCTTTTCTCCTTTGAAGAAGGAAATGAATCGGGCATTAAATCTCTTAATTGCACAGTACTTGCAGTGCATCAGAAATCTTATCTGAGTGCTAGAATAAGAGGTATTTATGGGCCAAGTGTAAAAATTCAGAGAGAAGGTTGGATGAGGAATACACTGGAAAGGTTGAAGCAGGGGAATGTCTTGAGGCAGATTCGCTTTTGCTTTTAAATGCCTTCTGTTTTAGTGACTTCCTCTAGCTTTTGGGTTTTCAGATCTCTGGCAGTAAAAAGGCTGTTGTTTCCTAGATGGTTTATAACTCAAAGTTTAGTGTTTTGGACCCATAGTTTAACTGTCTCTCTGGGCCTGTCCCTGAGGGTCTGTAAGTCTGCAAGCAGTTGCAGGCTGTGTTACAATGTGTGGCAGAAGTTTCTATCCGAGTAACAGTTTTCAGTAATAAACTGAATTGTAGGATCTCTTGACCCCTGCTGCATCTGCTGGCGTGGTGATGAAGCCTGTGATTGCGCCCCGAAAAGAAGGGCAAGATTTGCTTGTTCGGTACGTTGTTACAGAAGTTTGTATTCCCTTTTCTTAGGTTGGTGTGCGTTTTATTTCCTTTTCCATCTGGCACACTTATCCTGCCATTTTCAAGAGTAGCCTGACTTGGTCACGCTAAATTTTCTACATCAAGGCCAGTAACCTGTCTCAACAGTGGTCAGTAGTGGGTGCCTACAAGAAAGAGGACAGTAACAGGGGAGGTGTGTAGTTTTACTTGCCCAAAGTATCCCCCAAGTGCTAGCAGCCCGCAGCTCAGGTATTTCCAGAGCTAGCATTGCTGACTCTGTTTAATGGCTCTTGATGGACTTTTCCCCAATGAATCCGTATAGTTTCTTTCTGAACCCTTATAAACTTATAGCATCCGTAATCTTTGTTAGTAAAGAGTTCTCCTGCTTAAATAGGTGTGTGAAGAAACATCTCCGTTTGTTTTGAAGCACAACAACCTTCTGCCTGTTCTATTGGACATTTCCTCCATCTCATTTAGGAAAAGACCTTGAGCAGTTACTCCTTGCTCATCCTTCCCTATGCCACTTATGTTGTTTCAGAGCCATATCATATAGGAGACTTTGGTCTTATCTTCCCCAGAATGAAGTGTCCTAGTTTTATTAGGTGCTTGCCGTAAACAAGATATTCCAACCTCTCCTCTCAGCTTGGGCTGTGCCTTCATTATCAAACAGCATGGTGGATTAGGATGGGATTTGTAGAGTGAATTAGGACTCGATGCCTCTGCTTATCTGCATTTCACAGAAGTTCGCATCAGCTGGTTTTAGCCTAGTCCTGTGGACTGGCTGCTAGTTAGCTTTTGGTGTGGTAGTGGCTGTCTCCTTGTTTAGAGTCACTCGGAGAATCCAGCTCGTGGCCCAAGAAGGCTCCAAGATGAGAATTGGAGTGTGCAAAGCAGCCGTGACTGGGAGATGAGTTTCAAAAGTACACTTCTGATCTGAGCCAAAATGCTGGTGTAAACGCATTCTGCAGTCTCCTCCTGCGCCTTGTCTGGGTCTTCAGATTCCCCTTGAGATTTGGGGACCAGAACTGCAGCTGTCATTCAGGATTCAGGCAGTGTCATGGTTTCTTGTGGTTTTGTTCTTTAGTCCTGTAACTAACGATGCCTAACACTTGATTTGCTTTCTGATAGCTGCTGAGCACTGAGGTGGTATCTTGATGAAACGCCTGCCATCAAGATTTAGCTTCTGAGTCATAGTGGTAGGAGTCTGTTTCTGTGAATGTTATGTTAGATGGTCTTTCCCTTATGTATCACTTATTACCTATGTCCACTGAACTTGGTCTGCCATTTTATTACGCAGCCTCTTGGTTTATAAGCCACATTCCTTAAAATGCCAGCTGTTCATCCCTTAATTGTAGCATCTGATTCTTTAGCTTTTTCCCCCCTCATCTTCCGCTTCGCCTAGGGAGAGCTGGTTTCCATTATGGCTTTTGCTCACTTCTCACAATTCCAACAGAAAATAGTTTTCCTTTTTAAACTTGCATTGCAGATCCCTCCTGGATTGAAATAGCAAACACTAATGTCTATATGCGTTTGATTGTTATTACTTGGAGTAAACTTGATTCTTACTGCTAGTGCTGAATAGCAGAGCAAGGATGGGAAGGCCTAAAAAAAAATTCATTATTGATTCTGATTAGCATTGTAAAAGCAGAGTAGTCCAAGGTCTTGGATCTGGGATCAACTGCCTGGAATGCAATAAATTGACCACATCAGTCGTAGCTAAGTTTGCAATATAAGTAATTGATGGCAAGATCCAGATCTTTGTGTGATCTGTTGCAGTCAGGCATTCTCGGTGTTTATTTTCTGAATTAAATGAAAAAATTTCAAAGCATTATTTGTGTTTAGTTGGACATCAATACCAGACTTAGGCAGGGGAAGAGGACAGAACAAAGCATCTACTTGAACGATGTTCGAGATTAATAGTACACCAATGAAGAAGTTAGTAAGAAAGCTAGGATCTTGAGTACAGCAATATAACAAAATACAACGGAAACAGTCTTTTGTGTCTAACTCCATAATCTTCTGTGGGTAGACATTGACCGGTTGCGGTTTGGTCCAAATAAAAAGTATGAAGCAGAATATTTTTTGACACTACTACCAACTTAGCCCAGTGCTGCCTTTGCACTAGTAGCTGGTGTGATACCTTGCCCAGTGCAGAGAGCAGGTACAATCCTTGTCAATGTCTCCGCTTTTCTGTACTGTACTAGTCAACTCTGCCTTAAATTTATATGTGTAGTTTCCATTGCAGTTATCTTGTCTAAACTACTTAAAGTGAATGCATAAAAAAGAACACCCAGGCTGATAGAGCTGAAATATTTCTGAGAAGCTGGTATGTAGAATGGAGAGGTAAGAAAATGTGTCTACAGACACAAAAATCTACGAATTTTAAGTTGTGACAGGGGATGTGCTGTGTGCTGTAACTCTCCATGGGTGTTATTAGCACAGAACTTGGGCAGCTTGCCTTGATTTTAGCTGCTGTGTTAAATATGGTAAACAGGAGATCATGGTTTTTGAGGTTGGGGTTTTGAGGTTGGGGTTTAGGGGGTTAGAAAGCACAGGCCATCCACTGGAAACTTAACCAGAAAGTTCCAGTCTGCTCTCAGTTTGACTACGTTGAACTTGTAGAAGACATCACTTATCTGATTGACATGTAAGACTGGAAATAAAAACTTCCTTAGGCTTTTGATAGTCCATTCTTATTGCTTGGTGCAAGTGTCCTGAGGGACGGGGACAGTTTGGCTTCTTTCCATAAGTGCTGTTTTAGAGCCATTCAACAGCAGTGATCAGAGGTGTCCAGTTCTATTTAGTATGCACAGAAATGTGCAGAGAGCTCTCATTTTAAGTCTGTTCTGTACCCCATCAATTTCTAATGCATATATAGCTACCCTTTCATACACACACCAGTGACTCGGACACATACTAGCATAAACTTTGTCAGAAATTCTAGTTTGGCTAGTGTGGAACGTGAACCCAGAGTCCCATTGTGTACAACATGCTCTTGTACAATAAAATCCCTTGTTACTACATTTGGAAATGATAAATCATGTTACATAAAGTAGCTTGACAGGTCCTATTTCAATGGGAATTTTAATGCTTTCATATTAACATTCTGACTGTGTCCTTGACTGTCTGGATTGCATTAGAGGTGCTTGGCAGCAAATGGAGAAAAACCATTGGGGGCTGGTTTCAGAGCAGGCATTCCAGGCACAGATTACTTCAGCTGATTTCTTTTCCAGTTTCCATCTTCTCTTTGGCCTTAAGTGGTTGAGTACCACAGCTGAGTGTGTTTGGGGGTGGGGGTTGTATTTGTTTTCATGTTAGAGATTTTAATCTAATTTACAATTGTATAGCACAACTTGAAGGTAAGTGAGGTGGTTGAACCCCAGGTTGCTGCACTACACTGCCTAGTAGGAACGCCTGCATGCTGGCCAGTGTGGTTTGGCTCTCAGGATATCTGAAGTAGGTCTCAACACTTCTGGTTTTAGACTTGGTGGTCTCATAACTTGCTAAATGCTTGTTTTGCACCCTGTTTCTGTGCTTAGCGCACTTATGGAAATGTACTACTCCAAACAAGTACTGTTTCCTCGATCTTAATTGCGCTGTTTTGCTTTTCTTCCCCAAGCTTCTTTGAGCATCTCTGATGCTTGAAAATGAATGGGCAAGAAAGTGCCTAGCTTATCTATTCAATATCTTTTGGGAGAAATAATTTTGCCTTCTGAACTACCAGCGAAGGGTATTTCTCCTCCTGACACACCGTGATCTACAGAATGGAGATGTGTTTTCATTATGAATTTGCTTATTAATAATGTTGATCTGCAGCTTTGTATTTCCATGAAGGATCCAAGCTTGGAAAGGAATGCATGTGAATTTTAACATGACTGTAAAACTTATTTACAGCAAGTATCTATATATTTGAAAGGGCTCTTGCATAGCCCTTTTAATGAAAGTAACTGTTTCTGTGGCAATAGATGTGAATTAAAATGGCAGACCGATCCATATTTATGATAAAGATGCTGATAAAAATTCTGCCTTGAGATAATCTACACTTTCTTTTTTAATATTGTTTCTGTCAGTTTAAGATGCTTGAATGCTGATGTGATGGACGTGGTTTGAAAGCCTGGATGGATTTTCCTGTCATGGACTTCGCTGTTCAGTAGAGAGCTACACTGTTATGCTGGGCACTAATTTCCATAGACATTATCAGTTTGATGAAGATGCTGCTTTCAAAAACAAAACATTTCTGAAGTGATACAGTTTTTAAGTTTAATGCTTACAGGCTGACATAGAGTAAATAATTCAGCATACTTGGAGTGAAGCCTGATGCAGATGATGAGAATTTCACACTGCATCAGTTGAGCATTTTTGGGCCACTGAAACAAGCTGCCAGATTGCTTACCCAACATCATCCTGGTTTGGGACTTAGCATGGGGTATGTTTTCAGAAGACATTCTGGGAACTTTTATTTCTTAGGCAGTAGTAGAAGATGAGAGCCTATGGAAATAAACGGAAGTCAGCTTGGGCAAAGCTTTATCAGCCTCGTGAGCTTTGGGCTTTAAAGCTCTTCATAGCTCCCTGTCATCCCAGCAGTTACTCTGAGCTCGTCCTGATGCACACGTGGAATTGCTGGTTTAGAGATCCCAAACAACTGCTGCGATGAGGGTGCTCAGCCTCGGAGGGGAGGGAGGGCAGCACATCTGGGCTCCAGTTGTTTGTCATGGCTGGTGGTAAACGTCAGCGCAGCCAGCCTCTGCTGAGGCTACCAGTTAATTTATGCAAGTGGCACAACTTGAAAGTCCTGAATACTTTTTCAGGCCCAAGGCAGCCTTTGTGCTATGCAGTGAGAATGCATTTCGTAAAGAAGCATATGGCTGGCTTAATGCCTGCTTAAAGAAACCCAACAAAGCCCAACACTCATAGCTGAAGTCTAGTTCGAGCACAAGCTTAATCTATTGAAATCTTAAATCATTGGTCTTCTGCATCCACTACCTTCAGCCTTTACTGCTTGTTTGGCACAAATTTGCTAGTAATAACTCTTAAATTGAATAGATTTGACAGTAGCTGGGTCTTAGTCTAAACTGTCTTGTACAGCAGTATTCAACCTTGCAGTCTTTCCATGCTTTTCAGCATTTTTGTTGTAGACTCTTAATATATGTAAAAGAAGGCAGGTTGCTGCCCTCACTTACAATGCTTACTCCATTCCTGTGTGCAGCAGAACTGAAATCTAATGCTATCTCTAAACTTGAGAATTGAGTCCTGTAGATACCTTGTGTGACAGTAAAGGCTTCCATCCTACCTGATCCCTCCTTTCCTCCCCCACCCCTTTAGGTTTGTATTGATGAAACGTCTATTTCTTCCTTTCTTGTTAGACATATGTCTATCTCCAATGTTAACACATACTAGATATCTTCTAATACTACATTACAAATCCAGACCTTTCTTAATCTAATTTTGATAAAATAACATTTAAGATTGGTGGAAGGAAGACCTGAAATAATAAGGTGTGCACACTTGTTTGTGATATTGCGGTTGGCGTTTAGCAGCATTTTACTTTTGTTGAGCTGTAAACTATTTTACATAAATATGCTATAATGCTATGCATGGATTCTGCTTTAAAATTCTGTGTTTTGTGACTTAATTCATTTGAATTCTACTCTTTTGTAGGAAAATATTTGAACTGTATAGTCCTATGTAAGATGAAATATATAGTCACCCCTAATGAAGCTCCATTTGGTGATCCCTGAGTACTCTCTCAAAGCCAAAATTGAGGAGTGTAGATGGAACAGAGCATCTAAGTTTGCACAGTGACTACTGATCTGTGGATAAACAGTCTTTTAGCCTCTAGCAGGATCATGCTCTCAGTGTGCAGAAGTATTACACACACAACTGGGCTTTTGAATTCCTCTTGTTGGAGGAAAGGGATGATGGAATTATTACAAAATTGGAACACTACAATTCTTGCATTATAACAAAATACTTGCATCTCAAGTCCCGGACTTCCCCTTTTTTCTTTAGCCTTGATCTAATACAAACTCTGGATTAAGTTCCTGTCTTTCTGCAAGGTGGGATTCAGAAGATAATGAAGTGAGAGAATGAGGACAGTTGCTGTCCGTGTACACACATATCCATGCTACTGTCTGGTACCACTTACATCCTCTCCAGTGATATGCAAAACCTGTCATGCTCTTTTCCAATATCTCTTCACCTTTTATGTAGATCCCAATGCAAGCAGTAGAGGTCTTGATGGGAACCCAGAATTGCTATCCTAGATGTGGTATTTAATATCTAGACTGTGCTCTTTGCTTAACCTGTTTTATCCTGTGTAAGAAAGCTGATGTTCTGTAATGCTCATAATGTGTCCCAGAGCTTTAGACTTACTTTGTCCCAGAAAGTCAACTGAATCAATACAGAATAATTAGCATTTGTGGCTTATCCAAGTAGTGGCAGCCCTCTTGAATGTAAATAGAGGCGGAAGAGTGACTTAATCCTTCTTATGTCTGAGGAGAGGATGAGGGTTAAGCTGTATCTTGGAAAGCTGTTGAAATAGAAGAAAATTTTGGCTTCCTTCTGGTATGCACAGGGACATGTTTCTTCAGCAGGAGGGACAGAAATTAGAGGCAAATGGGCAGAGGAGAAACAGAGCAGAGGCAACTTGTATATGCCAGGGTTAAAAATCTTCTGCTCAAAGCTATTTGAAAAGACTTACTTTATGACTTTGGAGACTGTATACTCAAAAATTATTCTTGCTGAATTGGCACTCTAAAAGAGTGGTTTCTTTACAATAACAACAACAAACTTATAGGCTCTCAGGCCAAAAACTTCCTTACAAAGGTGTGTTAAAAGATGCATTTTCCTTAGTGCCAGTTAAAAAACATTTTTCCTGGGCATCAGGCCATAAGGGGAAAACCAGAGCATTTGCAAAATTAGCAGTAGTCAGTGAAAAGGCAAAGTTGCATGGTTCTGAGCTTGCTTTTGCAAATAACTATGCCTTTCATAAATTAAGTGTATTTTTCTCTAATGTCTGTATGTTTCAGATTGAACGCAAATGTTGCGTGATGTGCAGCCATTCGTGGATTATTGACTCATACTGCATATGTGTTAACCTCTGACTGTCAAGAAAAAAGGTTTTTGTCATTCATTGGGTGCTCTACTGCTGCCATATGTGGCCAGGAAAAAAAAAATTGCTTCTCAGCTCAGAATCTCTTCTGTATGCCTGAGGTGCTGTCATCTATGGTTTACTGAATATGATAACTTGAATTGACATTATCAGTTACTTTATGAAACCTGTGGAAAGAACTTGGAAAACGAAGCCTGGTAGCTCTTTGGGGGGGAAAAAAAAGGCTTTGGAAATGAAAGGTTCTTGGTTTAGAAACTGTTTAACTCTGTAGGTATGGTATTTTGAGAGCTAAGTATCTCTGTGGAGCAAAGGAAACGTGGGTGATGTGGGATTGTGCAGTGGAATAACTGGAGAGAGATGAGGTACAGTTCTTGTGGATGCAGACAAGTTAGCCTTGGTGGTTGCAGACTGATTTACTAGCTCTGCTGGGCTGCGGGGTTCAGGCAGCAGGCAGGTGCCTTGGTGGGGGGTTCTCTGGCCACCTGGCCCTTTCTGCTTCTTGCCTGCTCCAGATTTTCCTTCTAGCTTGCCCTTCATCTGCTGCATTTTAGGGAATATATTTTGGTCTCATATTTAAAAGATGGACTCCTTAAAAAGAAATAAATATACTTTTTATTGCCTTTGTGTTAAGTTGATTGAATTTTGCACTAAGGTTCCCACCTACAAGGCAGGAACCTCTGTTGTGTGTGGTGGTTTTTTTTAATTGTTTGTTTGTTTGGGTTTTTTTTGTTTGGTTGGTTGGGGTTTTTTTGTTTTGTTTTTTGTTTGTTTGTTTAAATAATGACAGATTAAGATTTGTCCATGCAGTGTGAAGCTGCACAAAGGAGCAGTTTGGGGGAGTCAGGGCATTTACTATCTTAACCTATTCAAGACTTCAAATAATTTTGATACTGTTCAATTTTTTTTATGTTGTCTTGATGTATAAATGTGGTTGTATAATTCTGTCAATTAAAAGAAATACACAAATATTAAGGAATGCTGGAGATCCTGAAGTATCTTCCTGCGACTTCTTTGAGACACTCTTCATTATGTGTTTGAGACTTATCTGTATTTTGAAGTTTCTTTTCTTTCCTGATATCAACTTGTGACCATTTGTATTGGCAGGTGTCAGGTTCATTCCAGATGGAGGAAGAAAACCCTGGGACCTGTTTGTAGCACACAGTCTGTCCTGTATCTAGTGTTGGAAGGCTTGATGGAGGTTTCTCCTTTTCAAGCTTCCCAGCAGTTGAATTACAGCTGTGAATGTCAGTGGTGGCCCAAGTCATATACCTCTATGTACATGCTATCCCCATGTTTTTTAACCTAATACTGTGCATTGCTTTTAAGTATGCATTAATTTTACTCAAAACATCTGAACTAAACCTCAGCAATTCATTCTACTTGCGTAGAGGTTGAGCAACTGCCTATGTTATATTGCCCAGGTGGCTTCTGCGTCTGTGGCTTCAATTTCATTTCCCTTTTTTCAAAGGGTTCACCAGTCACCTTCTTGGACTGTGTAGGGAAAAATTTGTAACGTGGGGCTTGCTCGCTCTTCCCTGCTATGCCTTTGAACCTCTCCTTTGAGGACTGTCTTTACTGAGTCATTTGGGGGGGAGAAGGTGACACAAGAGCTCTGATGTCAAGTACAAAATAAGACTGCAGCTATATCATTTGATACTGTTCCCCTTAAATGCCAAATTGTGAATTTCCTTAGAGGCAGAATGAGTTTTTGGGCACCTCTCCAGGAGTCAAAGAATCCCAATTCTAGAGGTCACTGGACTGAAAAAAGCCAAGAAAATGAGAAGTTAATGCAGAAAAAACTGAAATGTTTAAAAAAAGAAAAAAGTTGAAAGCCCTTCTGTCTTGCACCTGAGCAGTTGACCCCTTGTAGGAGATAATGGCCTACAAGATGGTTGTATTTCTTCCTGTGAGATCTTTTAATTGAGGAAGGCAGGGTCCTCACAAACTTAAAAGTTTTATGTTCTTGTGTTGCAAGAGCTGGTTTGAAGCAGGCTTGGCTCTCTCGTAGCTGCAGGTAAGATTGCTGCCCAGGCTCGCCTGGGTACAGTGGTCTCCTGCTCAACTCCCACTTCTGTTATCATACACAGATTTTCTTACCCCAAAGGGCTGCTCCTATATATGCAGATGCTGTGTGACTCTACTATGGGAACTGTGACTAAAATGATAGAGGAGATCCTATGAGGAATATGTGTGTAGAGAAAAAGGTAGTCAGTAAGCAGCAAATCTTCATGTCCTGGTACTCCCCCATATGCTATCATGAAGACTTACAGAGAATGTCAAACTGGCTTTTTGGTGACAGGTGCTGAAATCTCCAAACTTCCTCTAAATTTTATCCTCAATCAGTTTTGTGGTGCTGTGGAAACATCTCTCCCCCACCCCCCCCCAATCTCTCAGCTGGAGTTTAGGGAATCTTTTTGAAAGAGCAGGACTATATCGAGTGCACAGGGAACTCGTATCCCCGGGAGTATTCCTGGTGTCATTTCCAGTAGATGGATTAATTTATTTTATGGATTTCGTAAGCTTGCTCTATGACTTTGGTTATATTACTCACTTCTGGAGCAGTGCCTATGTAAAGGGAAGGGTGCTTTCGGTACTAGACTACAGTGAAGTGTATATTCAGTTAAAGCTTATTTCTTGGTGTAAAACTGAATTTAACCAGCTGGGTTTTTCAGATCACTGTCAGCTTAAGTACATTCAATTTCCCTGCTTTCCTGTGCCAGATTGTACAGTTCTGTACATTAATTCTGTTTGTTTTGAATAGCTGTTGCTTTATCATCTATCTAATGCTAATTTAAGTCATCTATCTAATGATTTCTTTACAAGTAGAGGCTGATACAATAAAAACGTGAAATACCTCTGCATCCCATAGCTCTCTGCTTTGCTTCCTTTTTCTGAAGGCTTACCGTAGGTGATGCTGCCTTCCTGCTCCACCTCAGATGTGCTGACTGTTCCTAAATGCTTTATTTCCTTTGACATTTGTTTTCTTTTGAAGAAGGGCAGCCACTTCGTATGTGTCAGGCTTGTGCTGGAATTTTAAATACTTTAATGCATTCTCATTATCTGCAAGGGTGGCTGGCTAATTAGTTAGCTTAGTAAATAATGGCTTGATAGTGTCTCTGTGAAGGATGACGTTATGCATGCCACATTTTTAGTGCCTTTTTAATCCTGCACGGTTCCTCGGTGAGTCACTTGCTTTAGGTAAATGGAGGTGATGCGAATAAGGTTGCTGGCTTTCTTTAACCGCAACCAGCGGTGTCAACCTCGCGGTCAGCGAGGGTGTTCTGGTTTCAAGCAATTTTGTCTGCTGTGGAGGCAAGTGAAGTTACCGAGATGCATGTGTGGGAGGGAGAGGAGGTACTTCTGCTTTTGGTGCTGGTAAGGCTAGAGGTGCTCAGTAGCTGGTCTCCCAACAGTTAGTCAGCTTTTGATGCCATTTCCAGTTTTTAATGCCTTTTGCTTCCTGTCGAAGGCAACTTCGTATCTAGTTTTTTTGTTGCTATATTGCAGGTTAAGGCTGCTGAATCCCTTCCTACAGGAAATACTTAAAAATCTGTCACACACTGAAGCTATTTATATTTCTAATAATGAATAAAGGATACATTAATTCTAGCTTTGAATGTCTTATGACTGTATTGGTAGGATTGTTTTATTATCTGTTTCTCTGAGCTGCCTTGCCAGGAGTTAGGTGGCTTTATTCCCAGATTTATAATGCATTCTCTTCCTCTTAGAAAGGGCATATGCTGTCTTGGCTCACTCTTTTTAATTTGAGTTTTGCAGGGGTCTGTGGTGTTCCAATTTTAGTTGTTCTATTTCTAAAGCCTTTTACATGCATGTAAAATATGATAAAAACTAAAATATTTCAAGGCTCTTACAATTACTGCAGGTGTAAACTTCAGCCTGCTTTTCATCTTTCTGGATATATCTATTAGTTCATATAATTTGCAAAGGAAAAACTTGAGATATTCTTTAGGTAAGGTTACTAATTAACATAAAAATGAAAAACCAAGCCTGTAAAAAGGTGGCTCTGCAGTAGCAGATTACTCACTAGCCCCAGCAGCTGTCTTGTGGCTCCTGCAGAAGCGTTTTGTCCCTCTGATTTGGTATTCTGAGACGTTCTCCCATCCATCCTGCTACTCCCATCTACCCAGCCATACTGAAAGTGAGATGAATTGACCTGTAGCCAAGTTTAACTAGTTGTCATTCAACAAAATCACTTGTGAGGAAACAGCTGTAAGTATTGACAAAATATTGTGCTGCCCTCCCTGAGCTCCTCGGTTGTTATTCACGAGCAGCCTGGATTAGGCCTCACCTGGCTGCACAGCCATCGGGGGTGATCCAGCATTGTTTTAGCCTGCATGCTGCATGAAGAAACACTGTAGGTTTAAAATAGAGCTTTTTATCAGCAATTCTGATACATCTCTAGGGTCTGTGTAGACCCACGTTGTAAGACTGTGGAGGCTGTTTGTTGCAGCACGGTGCTGGCTCGCTGCATGTTTTCTTCTGCTCTCTTCTGGGCTGGGTGGGAGCTGGGCTTGGGGCTGTGGTCTAGGATGGCCCAGGAGGAGATGCCTGCCCGGGCAGCCCTTGCGCTGCGGAGGTGCAACCGGCCGCAGCGGAGCAGCCTGGACCTGGGTTGCTGGAGTCCTGAGCCCCAGCTCCAGCACGTACCCTGCCTGCTCGCCGTGGGGAGGGAAGAGAAGAGGAATACAAGCTTGCAAACTCCTGAAGGAGTAGGATGCCAGACCCACTGCAAAATAACATCTGGAGGTGTGTAAAATAGAGCCTAGGCACTCTTCTGCCTCCCATCTGTTGACTGCACATGAAGTGCTGTCTCATGGAGGTCTCTGGGGAGGAAGCCTGCTGCTTGAAGGGTGGGTGGGGACCCGGCAGACTTAACCAGGTGCAAGTTAGAGCCCTTCAACCTGGCTCTCAGAGCTCAGCTGGAAAACATGTTCAAGGTAACAAGGAACAAACCTCTTCCCTGAAATCTTTTGCAGAATGTGTATTTGCTTTGTTAATGCTAGGTCCAAGTCTGGCTTGTAGAGTCCTAACTTTGCCCCAGCATCATGATGTAATGGAAACTAGGGAAACTCAGTTCAATGAAAACTCAGTTTTAGCATATGATGTGTTATTGCCAATTTCAGTTTCCTTTTGAGCTCTTAAGGAAAAGATGCATGTTGTTGCAGGATGATTTTCTTGGCACCTTGGCACTTTCCTACCACTATTTATCTGTATGAATAGGCATTTTTGCCTCAGTGGTGGAAATGTGTTGCAGAGGTATAGAACCTATATGCTCTATATCATAAAACTTATGCTGTTAACTTCTTTAGATATAAGAACAAGCCTTAAGAGAACGCAGGTAGCTCCATTAACTGGTAGTGGCACAAAAGTAGTACAAAATGAGAATCTGTTGTTTTCCAGACCAGACAGACATCTCTCTTCATCCCTTCCCTGCCTCCCCCACATCACAGGTGAAAATAATAGTAAAAAAAATTACTTTCTGCTGTTGCAATACCACTTTTCCCCTCAAGAAATAATACATTGATAGCACTAGACAGTAATTTTAAAGGTTTGATTTCACCATTGCTTAAAAGAGGACTTGTTCAGTTACTGTTGCCTGTGAAGATATTTGAATGAAATTGCTAGTTACCCCTGCAGCTGGAGCACAAGGGGTCTGTGTATATATGAGTGAGTTAGTAACTGGGTTCCTGCATGGGCTGGGGATGAAACTTATCACTTCATATGGTCAAGATTCGATTGTCCTTAAGATGTGAACTGCTTACAAACCAGCCCCAGCGTCTGCTAACCAGACCCGGCATTTTCTGCCGCTCCCAGCGTTGCTCTCGAGTGGGAATTCTGGAGCAAGTTACAGGGATTAGGAATGGGGTTTAGCCTGGAGTAGTCATGAAGATTTTGGTCAGCTCCCATTAAAGTTAAAAGATGTTGTGAAATTTGGAAGAAGACTAACTTGTGTGTTCTCCTAATATTCCTTTTTTGTTAGAGATCAGACTCTGTAAGAGTGAAGTTGCAAATTATAGCTCTCGTATGAGGAAGTAAGGCTTTTGGAGGCTTTTTTTTTTAATATTAATGAAGATACTGGAAATATGTTACTAATTTGAAATATCTGTTTCAAAGGCAGTGGAATGCTTTTGATAACATACTGGTAAAATAGGCCTTTCCTGATTATAACTGCATTACATTAAAAAAAAAAAAAACCAAACCACTTGTCAAAATAGAAAACAGGCTGCGTGATGGCCTTGGTAGAAGCTGTTTTAATAATCACAGAGAAGTCCTCTTTTCTAATCAGGATGCTGTGGGGTTTTTTTTTTTTTTCCTGGCTGAGATCACTGAAACCTGTTCTTGTTCTTTATCGTATTTTGCACCTTGTGTCTGTGAGCAATCTGCGTCAAGTATGTGGACTTGGCATTTAGTCCTAATTCTTTCAGTAGTTTAAAACATTTGTCTTGCATAAGCAAACGTAGGAAACAGTATATAGTAATTATTCAAAAAAAGCCCTATTGGGATTAAAGTTAGTAATATTTTTAGCATAATTTACCCATTTAAATCCATTTATGGCAACTGAGCAATACTTAGGCCAGCTGGAGGTTTAGGTGACCAGGAGATACCCGAAGTGCAAGACAGATGACTTGCAGCTGGTAATGGGTAAAAAGCTCAGAAAAAGGCAGTTGTAAAGTTGTAGGCACACTGTTTTAACAGGCATCGGTTTAGGGTAAGATGGACTTGGCAGTGCTGGGTTAATGGTTGGACTTCATGATCTTAAAGGTCTTTTCCAACCTAAACGATTCTATGATTCTGTGATATGGTCAGACCCAATGTACTTTTATATAGATAAAGATAACATTAAGTTATTGCTTAACATAATAACAGCGGACTCTGGTACTAAGATAATATCTATATCCTTGCAACTGTCTCTGTGCAGAGATTCCCATCTGCAGACACGCAAACCCTTCTTGAAACTGACTGTAGAAGATTTTCTGCCCTCCAGAGGTAAACTTCCCCATTAGTGAGGGGGTTTTTGAGATTTAATTTTGATTTTTAAATATTGCTTTCAGTTAGTACTCCAAGATCACTGGTTGCATATATTTCATATTGTTTCAGGTGGATTTATTGTGTCACATCTCTATTATATCCTTTTTTTTTAATTCATTGCATATGTGTGCATAATTAATGTTTTAGAGGAAGGGGGTGGTTGGGTTATTTTGCTATTTACATAACCTCATCTTTTTGGAGTGGTTTCCTTGTATTTTCACGGTTCCCAGTGGGTGTCTGATGGTCAGTGAGTACAGGCTAAATTTTGTTCTTGGCTGCTACAGCAAGGGTTGAAGTCAGAGGAGTTGCAGTGAACACAATGTGCTGCAATGTAGCTAGGTTTGCATAAACAATTGAAACTGTTTTTTAAAGCTGACGATCACTTACTCATTTGCCTGATGAAGATTACCATTTTTTAATAAATGGACAGTAAAAGTAGGTGTCAAAGTTCCTGTTTTGATGATGCAGCTTTACTGTGGTATATTCAAATGATCGAGTGCCCACTAAGAAGAAAGCAGTCTGTAGTCTAGTAGCATCAGCTCATTTGAATGTAGTATAAAACTTTTTTATGTGTCTCTGGACACTCTCATTGGCATGCTTTGTCAAGTTAATTGTTGTCCATAGACAGTTGTAGATATGAAGGGGTAATATCCCTGAAATTTATCTGCGTGGTGCACTGGAGTCGTTCTCCACTTTGTCAGTGCTTTCATTTGTCCACCATGTTTTACGGCGCGCTGTCAGGCAGCTGTTAGTCACGGGGGGATCCTGGAGTAGTCTTGAGCTGCGTTAGAGGAGGGTGCTGAGCACTTTCACGTTCCAGGTCTCCGCGTAACGTTACTGCTTTTGTGCAAATGCTTTTTGCGCAAGAACCTCGCTGCGTGTCAGGTGGCGTTTGCTGTCCCGGTCCCTGCTGGGAAGGGTGCATCTCTGCAGCATGGGAGCAAGAGCTTTGAATTCATTCCATAAACACTTTTCAGATTTGGAGCAAAGTGGTGGTTTTCTCCAAGTTTCAGATTTGTCAACAAATACCTACATCGCTGGCAAATCCAAAACTTGGAGTGGAAGAGGCGCTGCAACTTGTTCAGCAGTTCCCAGCACTGAGGGTATATTGAAATCGCACAGGTGGTCTGTAAATAGCTGAAATGCCTTAGTCCTGATCTCATTGTTACATTGTTAAGCAGTGGACTATGTGGGTGTTTAATTATTTTAACTATGGACAGCAGCTGTCCCTCGTCCAAAGGATTGACATATTTTAGCTGGTCTAGAGGCTTGCTCTCCGCTCACAGGCAGAGAGTAATACCTGGCAAAAGCTCATTACACATGGGACATTGAGCATGCTACTTTGTAGTTACAGTAAAGGATGTACAGACATCTTCTAAAAGTTAACTGTCACTATAGACTGTAGTAACTTGTCAAAGGTATCTGTTATTTTTGTTTTGCTCAGGAGCATAGTGTCATGTTGGAGATGTACTACCTGCCAAAGCTTACTGTATTTTTTTTTCTGTAGTTCAACCTAATCAAATGTCTAATCTTAGCCTTTTTTGAAGTTTCTGGTGTCTTAGGACTGGATGCTAATTGCAGGCAAAAGGCATCTGTCATGTAGTCAAAGCTGTCTGATTTCCAAGTTCCACAGCTGCCATAGTGCTAATAGATGTCCCAGAGCTAAACCAGTCATCCATAAAGAATATAAACTAGAGGTGGCTTTCTCTTGCTGCCTGCCCTGTGGCTGTTGAATTCTTGAAGGCCTGAACCCTAAAGATATACACTTGATACCTATAGAACTTCCAGCTGTCATTAGGAGTTACCAAACTTGGCTGCCTGTGCTCCGGGTCTGCCTTGCAGTGGTCTGCTGCTCCCCTGGGTGCTGACCTAGGCGTCTCTCCTACCTGGAAGCAGTGACACAGCTATTTCCATCTTCAGGACTATCTGGAAAGATTGAGGAGGAATTCCTTAACCTTTAAATAATTCAACCAGAATTTCAAACATGGAGTTAATCCTAAGTCTCTGCAGACCTTGGTACAACAGATGTTGCTGTTCGTTTGGGGATGGCATGCTTCAGGGCTAGACTCGATCAATAAGTAGTTCCACATCTTTACTGAAGCGTGTTGTCTTATCCTGAGGACAACATAGATGATGCTTTAATATCTCTTGCTCTTTAAACACGAGGTACGCGGTTAGACCTGGGGGCTTGCAGAACGGCCCACTGTGTGGTTTTCCCAACTTCGTAGTTTGTTCCTGGCTCGCATCCTTTGATAGGTGCGTGCTGAGAATGTTCCCTCTGTGACTCCCTTCTGGGCCAGGTGAGTTGGCTTGGGTAGCTACAATTTGCTTACTCAAAGCAGAGATTGTTAACAAAGCTTCTGAAAGTGTCTGCAGTGCAGGGGAACGCATATGTGTTTTCCCCTTGTGAACTGTTGTGTGGTGCCTTTAGAGATGGAAACTCACTTGTGCCCTGTGTCCCTGTCTGTGTCCCTGTCCCCTTTCCTATGTTCTCACTGCTAACAGATTGTGTCATTATTAACTTTACTAAAAGCTCTATTAATTTTACAGTTTTTTCTTCGCTGAAAGATTAAAAACTTAAGGTGGTATCAGGGTTGAAGCAATCTATTTGAGGGCAGAAATTGATAGTCCCAGCTAACAGCACATGGCTTTTGAGGCAGAGGTTCTGGATATGTGATGGATTATTTAGGCCTTAGTTAAAGGGAAGAGAGCAAATGCATTCTAATAAGAATACTTGCTTGTAGGGTTGAGCTAGATTCTGCATTAACACTCTTCTCAATATTTTTAGCTCTTTGTAAACATATAGGTAAAACTACTTTTTGCAATAAGCTTTTCTGCAGTATTTTGTATACTTCATAAAGGATATTTCAAGAATTTTTGTAGCTATATGGTTGAGAAGTATCTTGGAAGGACCTTTCTACTTGAAATGCATTTCCTGTATCTAATGCTGTCTTTAATCTCATGCGGTCTCGCAAAACCCGTTCTACCTATTAAATATGCAGTAAAGCTGTTCTGTTTGGTAGAAGATTGTATGTTTAAACAACAGAAGTCCTCGTTGCTCCTGTATTTTAAGATTAAAAATTCAGCTGCAACACTACCTTCAGGTTCAGAGAACAGATTTTCCAGATTTATTCTCCTGATTATAATACAGAAAATGAATTGCTTTTGACTGTAAAGAATTATGACCCATTCATTATTTAAGAACCTTCTTGATGGATGAACCTCTTCTACTTACTTCAAGACTTTTCATGAAATAAGGCTGCTTTTTTAAACGGGTATAAAGCATAATGCACCTATATCACAGTGGATGCACTGCACACTCTTTAGGGGTAAGGGTTGGTGGAAAAGAAAAACAGCACTTTCTCTGTGTCTAGTTTGCTTGAGTATTCAACATACAAGTAGTAGAGCCTGCTGGGAGAAAACAGGGGTAAGTTACTTGAGCAGCATTTAAAAGAAATACTTTGGTTTTTTGAAAGGAAGATTTATTGGTTTCTTAAAGTGTTCTGGTAGTAGAGAATACCACTTTAGTTTTGCTTGTGTGTGTATTGGAAGTGTTGGTGTTACACACTGGGAAGAAAACCTTGTATTTGACTCAAGATATATTCCCCTCTGGTCGCTGTTCAGCTCCTAGCAGCTGTTTCTTATGCTGCCAATTCAGAAGGTCTCCGATGATTTTTGTGCGTATTTAAGTCTTTGGTCTCATCTTTTTAGCAGACTAAGAAAGAAGAAAAAGTCAAATTTCTTAGACCTTGTTGATTAAAACCAGGAGAAGAACTAAAATAATGTTTTGGTTACCTCTCAGCCCAGAAATGTTTGCTGAATGCCCTTAGTAGCCAAACCTCTTTAGTCATGCATCACAGAAATAAACATGAAATTTTGTTAATGAGGCAATTGTAGTAATTTTTTGTTTGTTTGTTTCATGGAATCATAGAATAGTTTGGGTTGGAAGGGACCGTTAAAGGTCATCTAGTCCAACCCCCCTGCAATGAGCAGGGACATCTTCAACCAGATCAGATTGCTCGGAGCCCCTTCCAACCTGACCTTGAATGTTTCCAGGGATGGGGCATCTACCACCCCTCTGGGCAACCTGTTCCAGTGTTTCACTACCCCCATCATAAAGAACTTCTTCCAAAATAACTCCCAGAGCACGTGGCTCCTGGTGACAAATATGACAGATAAAGCTTGAATTCACTATAGTACAATTGTTTTTCTAGTATCTTCATGGTAATGAAATTGTTGATTAGGTAACAATGATTTCATAAAGCTTTTTTCCTTAAGAACAGATTACAGTAAATATTGACATTAGGGTTTTATGGTGGATGAACACTTGCACTGAATTCTGTCCCTGAGCCTGTACACTCACCAGAGGAGGGAGTCGGCGCTTTCCCAGATGTGCTGCGATTTTCAGTTCATTTGTGCAGTCCTCTCCGGTCAGATTCTTGAGTCTCAATTTTTTTTGCAGTTGTCTTAACACAGCCTACATTTAAAAGTAAGTTGCTAGTGATGTTGACATTTCCGTGCTACTAATTGGATTTAAAGGTTTTGCATAGTATATTCAGAATACCATTTTTTCTCTTATGTATCTTACCTTTGCTTGTGAAAACAACTTTTTTTTTTTCATTTGAGAGATGCTTTTTATCTTAAAATTAGTCTGTGACAGTTTAAGAAAATAGATTTATCATGTGCTTCTTTGAAGTATTAGAAGGATTTGAGAGGCAGTTAGCCAACTGACATTTAAAACCCTTGAGAACTTGTTTCAGCCAAACCTTTTGCAAAAAAGTAAATGCAGCTAAGGCTTAGTTACTAAAATGATTTTAGCTGGCAGTTCAGTGCATGTAATCATCTTGGAACATCCTGAAACTTGTTCTTTTGTTCAGCTGTTCTATCAAGGCTTTTGGGTTGTGTCCGTGAACTTGTCACTTCTCTAAATCAGAAATCTTTCTCATGTTATTGAAGCATTGTGATTTTGAATGTTATATTCATTGCGGTAGCCTGTATAAAAAGCACTTCTTGTACAGGGAGTGTATTTCTGACACTTTCTAGATGGCTGTAATTCAGAGCCGAAGTGATGTCTTGCTAGTTTGACATCTCTAAATCATATGGGTTGTTTGTCCTTGCTAAATTCTTGGCAAGGTGGTCTTGTTGGAAATGCCATGCTCCTGGCTGGCACCGTGACCAACCGTTGGTCTACCAGGCGACCCAAGGGGAACACCCAGGGTTGGAGCCAGGTCTCAGCAGCCCTGCAGGCAGCCACTGCCGGGTCGTGCCGAGGCTCACGCTGGAGAGGATGCTACTGCCTGCGCTTTCTGATGCAGGTACTCACGGGGGGTCAGTCTCAAAGGCCGAGAGTTTGGCTTTGGCTTGGTTTTCACACTCTCATCTTGCTTGTACAAACAATTTTTGCTAGGCAAGAGACGTCTTGTTTGAGAAGAACCCATGCAGACCAGCTCATTTATTGTAGTAAAACAGAAAGTGCTGTATTTAATACGATTATGGCAAATGGATTGGCCCAAACCTGACTTGTCTGCTTTGGATAGTGCTGATGTGCTCTTAAACTGCAGAGGGTGTAGACTGGTCTTTACCTATTGTGAAAGAATGAGCTTTTGACACCTCTGTTTGAAAAGGGAGGAAGAAAGAGGCAAATTCAGTTTTACAGTATACACAATTTTAATAACAAAATTTTTCTGTACACTGCACTTTGTTTTACTCCATTACTTACACCCCCTCCCACCAGAAAGTGGCTCTTTAAACATAGTTTAAATACAATGCATCTAAAGACTCCTTTTTAATCTCTGGTTGCTAAGCTGGTAGAATAGTTCACTCACTAATGTTTTCATGATGGTAAAAAGAAAAATGGGGTGTTGTTGTGTTTTTTTGGGTTTTTTTTGGTTTTTTGGTTTTTTTGTTTTTTTTTTTTTACAAAGGACTGGTTGAAGGATAGCAGGTGCAGCTTTTCATTGCTTACACCAGAGGTGCACAAGCTGCATGGTGCTTTGCCCTTAGATAGCGCAGGTTTTGCCCTGTCTGAGGCTTGATGATATCCATCAAAGCTTCTGTTACCTTTCCCTAGATACCTCTCAAAAGGTTTTAATACAAGATGTGAAATGCTGAATTTCCAGATGACTCTGAAATGATCTTTAAGCATCCTGCTAGCGCGATGGCTAAAAAAGCAAAGCCTGGCACCAGTTCTAGTGTACAGGACTCTTTGCAATGGAGAAAGGCGTGGGGAGGGAGGAGCTGCTGCTGTGCAACTGCTTTTGATTTTTGTTGTTTCCTTGCTTGTTCCTTTTTTGCGGGGATGAGAAATACTGTATCCGTTGCTGAATTTCTAATTTTTATAGAAAACTTCATAAGAAAGATGAAGTTCAGCTTCTGGGTAGGTTTCATAGGTCTGAACAGATGGATTTTGATAGCTACGCAGATCACAAAATTAAATCAACTTTATTTTCATTAAAGTAGTACAGAAATTAACTTACACACATTAAAAAATAAGTGTGTAGTGTAGATTTCTGGTTTAAAGCCACTGGATATTTCTGATTTTACATGTTAGCAATAGGCCACTGTCGTCTAAGGGGGGGTAATGGGACATAAGCTCAGATGCTTAGATTTGCATGCAGGCTAAGCTTATCGCTGAAAAATCAGATAATTTCTGCTTGGGGGAAAAGCAAACAAAAACAAACATTGATACAGCGGCTTTAATTATGTTTCCATCTGATAGGAAATGGGAGCTCTGTGCAGAGGAACACTTCAGCTGGAGACTAAACGCTAACCCATTTTACTCTTTATTGGGTAATTTTTAGTTGTGTGCATTTAAACGATGATCTAATGCAGAGCAACTAACGAGAGGGGAACAGAAAGCATTAATTCAGACCTGTTCCAGTATGATGACTCAAAACTTGAACTTGTGCAGCTAGGTTTGTGTTTCACGGACACGAGGGTGGGGAGGAGGAAAAGCTGGCTGGAGATCAGTGCGGCTGGAGGAGATCTTTGGATGGGACAAGGATCTCGAGAGCAGTAGAAGAAATTTTCATTTCTAAAAGGCCCTGAACACTTGCATGAGGCTGTGCCTAGAGGTGGTGAAGCACCTATAATGCCATGTAGTATCTGTAGGAACTGAGGCTGTGCAGCAGAGGTAATATCTGGAGAGAGCAAGTTAACAACCTCTTGTCATCAGCCAGTGCTCATACTGAAATACGATGAATTTAAACCAAATTATTGTGGTTCTTGTTCCATAAACAAAATAAATCAGAGACTGCTGAGTAATGCAATTATTACAATACCCTCCTTGCCTGGAAGAGTCACAAGCAATTGAGAATGGAAGACAGTGACTTGTTTAAAAAAAAAAAAAAAATTAACAGCCTCTGGTCGTGTCCTTGCGTAGAGCGATGGCTTTGCCTGCCGTTTGCTGTCCCTCCTAAGGGAATTCAAGTTGACTTCACTGCTAGTGTTTGACATTCTGCGAGTTTTATGATACCTGTTACCCTAAATGTAATGTTTGCGGAATTGCTTTGCTTATGCCTGGAACCTGGCAACAAATGGTTTTGGAAATGGCAGACATAAACCACGGCATTTGGGAGATTGGCTGCGTATTAGTGTGTAGTACAGAGAGTCAAAGTAAAATTGAACAGTGCCGTGCTAGGCTGTGTCTGCTGCCTTCCTGCTTTGCTGTCTGCAAGCCAAGGCAGCACTGCAGGACCAGTGGAAGCTGGGGATACTGGTGGGGGAGGGAAGTTGGGCACCTGGGTGTGATTGCTTTGAGAGACACTGGAACAGTGCTTTAGTGCTTGGAAATTGGTATGAGTGGCTGGGGTGGAGAAGAGGATTAAATCCAGCGTTGCTGGACATCGGTCTTTACTCTTCTTGGGCATCATAAGCTAATAAAGATGGAGTAGGCTTCTGCGCAGAGCTGGGGTGGTGGGAAAGCATCTCCTTGGGAGGAACCTCAGCACTTCAGTCAAGTGGCCACTTCTCGTTACTGTGTGGAAGACTGACATGGTGCCTTTTGAACTGTCTTGCAGCAAGGGTTTCAGTTGGACGTGGAGGAGAAAGGTGGAATTCCTTCTTGCAAATGCAGCTGAGGACACCAGAGTTCAGTATTGACATCTGATGGCTGATGATAGTGTAGCAAGATTATTTGGCTGTCAGTATAATTAATGAGTTCAGTTATAACTTTGTCTCTGCTGGTACCCTACAGCTGTACATGAAAATCATTCATGAAAGTGTCTGCTTTCCAGTTTCCCCCAGTGCAGACCATGGTGCAGGTTAACACAAGGTAAGGGAGGTGCGCAGGCAGGGGCAGGTTGCTGCTGAGACAGCGATGCACACTTGCCTGCCCGGAGCAGCGCAAAAGCCTGGATGTAAGGGAAGAGCAGTGAGCACTTACTCGAGGTAAGGAACGAAGCAAGTCTTTCTACAAGCAGCTAAATACCCTTGGATACCAAAACATTTTTGTATTTATCAGCCTAGGTCTGGCCTTCTGGCTCACATGAGATTTAATCATACAGAATATTTGCTCTTTGTCCACCTGCCCTGCAGGATTTTTTGTATTCAGTTAAAAGCAGTAATTGATTTCCTAGAATAGGTGTAAATCGGCTCATCGTCGTATAAAGAGTTACGAGGGTTCAAAGGTGTCTCTATGGAAAACCGTTAGAATTCACTGAATCTCTTCCGTTAAAGTACAGAGTCACAGGAAGTAAACAAAATATTTGTTTTATAATAAGGGCACTGTATGTAAAAGTAAAGTGATGCAAATTAATATCTTCAAAACCAGTAACTGAAAAATCTTTATGTAAAATCTTAACAGAAGTCACACTTATCTTGCTATAATTGCCTTGGACGAATTCATTTCACAATAAAACATCAAACCGTTGTATAATTGCACCCTAAATACCTCACTAAGTGGTAATACAGATATATAAAAGCAGAGTGAAATAGCAAACAGATTTTTATGCAGTGATTTTTCTGTTTAAAAAGTTTGCGGAATAGTTTAGTACAACACAATTAGCATACTGTAATTACTGATTTGTTCAAGGTATGTCAACACTGTGAGGAATTTCTTCGTCGGTGTGTGCTGGTAATTGTTTAACACTGCAGCATTGGACACGACACATTTTTTAGTTATACATACATGTATATATATATAAAAAATTTTCCATCCCTCTGGTCCTTTTAGCTTTGGTTAGAATGTTTACAATATTTGAGCAGTTGACTTAAAAATAATGTAATCCTTTGCAGACCCCCCCACCCCCCGCCCCCGTGGCATCTGAGTACCACCGTTGCTGCATAGATCTGCAAATATTTACATATAATTTCATAATATAGTATAAATAGCAATATGGTACTTCTGGCTAAAGAAATCAAATTACTCCTTAAGAATGAGGTGCGTGTGTGTATGTATATTTATATATGATTTTTTTTAAATGGCATACTAGTTTAGATTCTGTCTCATCCAAGTAAGAAACAAAACATTTTTTCAGTGAACTATTCTATGAACTAATTATGTTTTTCTAACTTATCAGAAGGTACTTTTTTTTTTAACTGGTAATTACCTTGAATTTTGGAAGAGGAGGACAAGTGAGAGCTTATATTACAGGGGCTAATTCTGTCTCCAGAGAAACCAGCGGAGTTAGTGCATGAAAATAGCTTCCAGGCGAGAGGAAGCCTCAGCCTGGGGGGGCAGCAGGGGGACAAAGAGAGGCTTCTTCCTTCCTTCCCTCTTCTCCTTAACCTCGCGGTTGGTATTTACTTTTAATTAAGAAAAACTTGCATTAAGGGTATTTACACATGAAAAGGTGTTGAAATGCTGTTTGTTCATAGTCATAAGTAATTAGCCGGAATTCATGAAAAGCATCATCAAGTCAAACCAGAGAGCTGATAAGAATTGAATGCACTTAATATTTAGAATCGATCCCGTCGTACTGAGCCTTCCTAAATAAGCTACGCTGCCTACTTTGTAAGTGCCTGGAGAGTCGTCCTGCTGATTTGTGATCATCCTGCTAATTTGTGACTGTGTGAACGGCTCCTGTCTGTATCTGTTGTGAGCTTAGCAAGGTCCGTATAAGCAAGCCAAACTATGAATGCAGATAGGAAAACTGTATTTAAAATGACCGGTCCCCAATGCACTTAAATCCCCACCTGGACCTTCATTGTCCTTTTTTTTTTTTTTTTTTTTTGTTTCCCCTCCCTTTTTTACTGGAGTGAAATATCAGAGGAGGAAATCTCCCTCCACGGCTGCCTTTAAAGTGAACAGAGCCAGCTGGAGCGTTTGGGATCCTACAGCTGCAGTGGAACAAACGGAGCGTATGTCCCCCCGCAGATCTCTGTACAGATACCCAGTATCCTTCCCCTCGGACTGTTTTCATTAGAAAAAGTAGAATATGGAGACTTGGGTATAAATGTTTACACACAGTCATATAATTACATAACATGACACATTTTACATAGTTTGAGGTGAGCATCTTTTTAGACTTTTAAACATTAGGAGTGCAAGTTTAATGTAATCATTGCTTCTTTAACACTGAAAATATTATGGATTTATTTTTTAAAAAACTTAAAAATACTGCACCACTCCATAAACAATGTTTCCATTAAGTAGCTTGGAAAATTAGGCTTTATGTCAACATTTGTAAAAATTAGAATCTGATGTAGGTCCCCTACAATTTTAAAATAGGTTACTTATCTGATTTAATTTTTGATGGCATGTAGGTATTATACTTCACATTCTTTATACGGCAGCTGCTGACACTTGCACTGTCCGTAGCCATTAATGATGATGAAGGGTCCTTCGTGGGTGGGTTCGTATTCGTTATAGGGTCCTTGGTCTGACATGTTTGCCATATGCAGCCGTGTTTGGGATCGGAGCTGCCTGTGGTTTTGAATCATTGAGCACTGCCTAATTCTTCTTAATGTGGGAGGGCAGCACTTCCTGGAGATGAACACTATAAAAATGATAAAAAAGAAAGAAAACAATAAAGCCATTGTTCCTGTAATTACCCTCTGAGTGAAGATGGCATTGTTTGGCTCGGGGAAATGTTCTTCGGTGGTAACGACCATGCCTGCTGTAGTTGGAATCTCTTTGTCTCCCATATGGAAATGAGAAGAGCTTATTCTTTTCGTGTACTCGGTAGTCGGAACTGTGTACGTCGTGGCCACGGACGTAACAACAGTTGATAAATTCCAGCAAAGCTGAAAACCATACACGGCATCCAGAATATCCTCTCCCTGGGTGTGGTCGGGGCTGTGGCAGAGGATGGAGTGCTCCCACCGACCTTGGAAGCCACTCAACCATGTGGCCAAGGCGCAGATCTTTGGGCTGCATTCCCACAGATTGCCGGAGAGGCCCACGGTGGTGAGGGATGTCAGCGACCTTAGGATCTTGGAATCCAGAGTGGTGAGCTTGTTGTTATCCATTAGGAGGGTTTTAAGGTTAGGCATAGTTTCAAAGACGGTTAGGTCGATGGCTTTGATTTCGTTTCCAGTCAAATCGAGCTTTTCTAAGGTGCCCCAGGTCCACTCCATCCCACATGTCAAGTTGCTAATTTTGTTCCACTGCAAGAAGAGCGTGTGCAGGCTGCTCAGCCGGAGGAAGTGAGCAAAATTAATCTTTGTCAGCTGGTTGTGCTCTAGGTGAAGCTCCCTCAGCTTGATTAATCCCGCAAATCCGTTGCGAGCCAAACTTCGCAAGCGGTTTGTGCTCAAATCCAGGAACTCCAGGCTACGACAGTCCCAAAACAGGCGGACCGGGATGGTCCGCAGGGAGTTGGATCGCAAGTGCAAGGTCTGTAGCTTGCGAAGGCCGTAGAAGAGCTCGGGGTGCAGAGAGGATAACTGATTAAAAGAGAGGTCCAAATTCTGCAGGTTAAGCAGCTGGCTAAAAGTTGTGTTTGGCAAATGAAAGATTTTGTTGGAACTTAAGACTAATTCCTTAAGTTTATACAGTCCTTGAAAAGAATCTTCTCTGACTGTTGCAATTTGATTATGATCTAAGTGAAGCCAAGTAAGTTGACTGAAGCTTGCAAATTGATCCCTTTCAAGTTCAGAAATATAATTGTGCCTCAGTGACAAACCTAGCGAGCCCTTTTCAGTGGTGTTTGGCACTGAGTGAAACCCCTGAGAGTCACAGTAAAAGAGCAGCTTCTCACAGCGACATTTTGGTGGACAAGCCATGCCCAAGGCAGGCAGCATTTTTAAAACCATACTCATTGCATATAGTGCTGCCAGCATACGAGCCCCTAATGGCCACTTGAAATGTAAGCCTGCAGAATATAATTTAGGAAAACAACAAGATAGGATAGCCTTATCAGTATACTTTGAACATCACGATGGAAGATTTCACTGCAGATAACATTGCCATGCATTTCCGACAAGCTAATTCTAAATGCAAGAAACAACTTACTACGAAACACAGAATACTTGGATATTACACTTAGGATGAGTCTTTATCTCTATTACAGAGGATTACAGTGTCACAATTGGAAAACATTTTTTTTTCATAAGGTTCAGTGCAGAAAAATTTGCTTTAGCACCTAACTGCTCCTTTAAAGCATAGCCGGTCATTCATTATACAAGGTATATAGAAACGTAGGAACTTACCCATTCTTTTGAGTACATTGGAGGTTGCATTCAGTCGTAGTTTTAGACTCAACGCGGTGAGTCTGTAAAAGGCTCTAATGTAAGACAGCCTTTGAATAATTTACTGGGTTTAGCGTCCTTTAATATTAGTGCAAAATTGAATCCACGATGCTCTCTTGGAATATTCCTTTTGAAATCACTGGCTTGATCTCCTCTGACAGGTCTGTGATTTTTAAATCAAGGCTTAATACAAGTTTTCATCCTCTGTGGCTGCTCAGCTGTTTAATTGAAGCTCACGTTCTCTTTTTCCGCAGCTGTGGCTTCCTTTAGTCCTAACTTGTTGATGGCAGATGGGTGGCTTATTGCTGAGAGAAGCTCCTGTAGTAGCATGAGTGCATTTACTGAAAAGCTTTTCAGGGAAGCGGTACAAGAATGGATTTGCTTATGCGCTGCGACCACACAGGGCTGTATATAGGCTGACGTCACCTGGTGACGTTCCTTTTGTTTGGGTTTTCCAGAAGCTTTGCTGTTTTAAAGCATTGTGGTGCATACTGTGATCGTGTTAAAGACCACTGATAGAGGGGGGAAAAAAATCAACGGTAGGAGTCCTTCGTCCCCACGACAGAGGGAATAGGAAAGACTTGCGCCACCCCGCTTCCCCCTCCTACCTCTGTGCTGGCTGTATTCAGCTGGTGTGAAAAGCAGCGCAGAGCTGCGGTTGGAAATGCCTTAGTGCTAGCTGCTGCCTGTTTTCTGTTAAATATCGCTGCATAAAAGGAACTTTTAGATGTGAAGGAGTCACAGTTTGAACAGAGGATGCTGGTTAGCACCAGCTTTTCGCAGAGGTGAGAGGGATTTGGCAGCTTACAGCTACGCATAACAACTGTGTGCGACTGTGGTCCCTGCAAAAGTGGTAAAGGGAGAGAACAGTCATTTAGATGAAGGTGGTGTGTCAAAGTACAGCACACAGCCCAGGAGCAAAGGACAGGAGCGAATGTTTCAAGTGATGAGAAATTTCTGGAAAAAAGCTTGCGTTAGGGCACAGGAAAAATTTAATTGGAATCCAGCTTGACAGCATGCAGTTATGAAATCTGTTTTGGGGTTTTTTTTAGTGTTTTGGGGTGTTTTTTTTTTCCCCCTCAAACGGTGGCTTTTGTACTCGCTTTTTCCTGGGGACTGGAGCGCAGGAGAAGTCATGAAGTTGGCATTTACCATCAGGGCTCAGAGCAGTTTGAGGGCTTCCTTGCAGTCACCGATGACATTCTGGCATTCTGTGCCCCCCGTGACAGGGGGGACGTTACTTCCATTAGCATCTCGCTGCGGGGTAGGTCCGTAACAGTTATCCCGTGTGTTCTAGAGTTGCAGAAATTTGCATTTGCAGAAACGGTAACCCTGCAAAGCTGTCCGTGGTGTTACAGCTGAGCTGGTCTCTGGCCGGAGCGTGCACACACAGCGTGGAGGAGGCAAATATCCTGTCATGGCTGCTTGCTTTAAAAGTTCATTGCCCTTTTATCTGGAGCAAACTCTCCTCCGGGTCAGCTGGTACTGAAAGGTAAATGAACAGACTCGATTTAAATGTTTTTTAGGGTTTTAGGTTTTTTGCGTGGATGTGCAGGAAAGCCTTTGGAGCAGCCGCTCTGGCCTTGACTTGATGTGGATGAGGCAAGGGGGTGTTAGCTTCCTGCTCCAAGCAACTTGAATAAGTTTCTTTTATTTTCACCTTGAGATATAGAGCAATAATATAGAAGATGACACTTGAAAATATTTACTCTGTAGCGGCGAGGTATCGCTTATGACCTCAAGATACGAGATGAAGTGAGAATAACAAACTTCCCATGCTGCTCGAGGAAGATGAAGAATTGTGTCAAAAGAAGATTTTAAAATAACTGTTTACCTTTGTTATTAAGCTTTGGTTCCCTAGAGGTACTTATTTAAACTAAGACTTGCTGTTTTCTGCCTGCTGCTCCCTTCGCTGCCCTGTGGCGTAATTGTAATACTGACTGCGGTACTTCTTTTGTGGCGGGCTGTCCTGTCCAGAGCAGACTGAAGGGAAGTGCTAAGTGGAAAGTAAAGGGGATGGAGAAGGCGAACTCCTTAAAAACAAACAAAAAGAAAACCTCAAACCCACCCAAAAAACCAAAGCAAAACAGAAAAAATCCATCCCCAACCCATCAGGAAAGTAACTAATGATAAAGCAAATTAGGAAATGCTAGGTAAACTTCTTAAATTGCTCTACCACAGTAAATATTTTCACATTTGCTCTAGAGTGAAAGAAGTACATGCCAAGAAATTACATAAACCTATTTAAAGAGTTTCTTCATGTTTAACGTTCACTGTACAAAAAGTACAGAAGCTGAAATCCAGCCTTAGCTGTCAGTTGCCAGCTGTCTGATGGAACCACTGCGCTGAAGTACCTGTGGCTGCGCTTCTCATAGCGGCTCATCTGGTGCAAAATCCTGATTTGAAGTGTTGATTGGAATTTTAATAACATTTAAATACAATAACATACCATTTAAAAACAACATTCCAAAGGGTGTAATTAACAAAATGACAACGACTATAAGGTCAAACGTTACTCCTCTCCTGTGCTAGCTCTTTTCGCTCTTACCAGGAGGCTGAAATTAGGTATCTTTTGGAAACATTTTGCTTTTTTGCATCAGTATCTGTAAGATAAGATTAACATTGTGTAATTTGGCACAGAGTTAAGAGTTAATGTTCAAACACGGTAAGTTGCTTCCTTTCTAAAGCTCTCCATTCTTTGGCCCGTAACCAAACAAGGGCTATTTAGCACCTTGCCAGTGAGTTTCCTGTTTGGGAAACTGTTAACGCGAACTTTATGGGTGCTTTTCTTAGCGAAACATGGTTTTATGTGCGCTTGCCACGAAATAACAGATATTACCAAAAACGTGCATCTGATTCCCTTAAGTCTGGAACTCTGCAGTAATATTCACGTTGTTCCTCGAGAGCTGCTTGGGGTGTCGAGGTGTAACAGGCTGGGAATAAACCCCAGCTGTCCGCAAAACTCACTCGATTGCGTTTCTCCCAAGACTGAAAACTCGCTTGCGTGCCGAGGAAAGCCACGTACGAGTGCCATCTGGGGACTTCTGCCAGAAAGAGCGCTTCAGAGTAACGGCCCAAATCGTCACATGCAACACAGAGAGGGAAGATGGCATGTCTGCCTCGGGAATAAGCTTGCTAGGACCGAATAACCCTCTTGGGGGCTTCTCCCTTACCCCACTCTGTGAGCAGCAAAAGAACTGGTTTTCCTGCTAAACACGCACGCTGGAAAAGTAGAATTGCACCCTGAGGCTAGCATTGTCATTTAGTTAGGCTGACATCTTGTGGAAGCCTTCCTAGTGTATTAAGAACAACAAATAAGCTGATTTTACTTGATGTAGATGTGGGCTGCGTGACTTTCTTGTGCTGTGGGCTTGGAGGATGGCAGGCCCTGGAGTTGCGGGCGAGGCTGGGGCACCCGGGATTTGCAGTCGCGTGTGTGGCACCATGCAAACAGACAGCCCACCCTTCTGCCTGAAGAAATGATTGCTTTAATTTTTGCTGGATGTTAGCGCATCGGGGATCATGGGAGTGTATGCTGCTTTTTTTTGCTAAAAGATAGCCTTTGTGCTGCGTCCGTGAGGCTGTGAGGCAAAGGAGACGAGCACAGACGTGTGGCTGTAGCATGACCGTGCACGTACTGTCACTTGGATGCGCTACCATGGAGCTGGGTTAGCGGTGAGCTCCAAGAAGTGGACACACAAGAAAAAGGCATGTCCAAGGCAGTGCATCATCAACAGACGTGTCCAGCTCTTCAGGCTAGCTGCAGAGGTCCTTTGGGCGAGGGCGGTGGGAGGGATGGGACAGGGCACCATAGGCCGGGCGTCATTGTCTTCCTGGGAGCAACGTGTGTTGCGCCATAGTGTGACTGTCACTTCCCTGTCTGGCAGCTCTCTTCACCTGGCACTGGTTGCCCATTTTAATTCCTCTTGTACCAGGATGAGTGCAGGAGCCAGCCTTCCCCTCTCCGTGGGCGCTGAGGGGAGCGTGGGGCCGCCGTGGCTGCAGCCTGGCAGTGGGGAGGGACGTCAGGGTGGGAGCAGCACGGCATGGCAAGCTGCGCAGGAGGGGGAGCACAGGCATCTTTATTCTGATTCAGGTTCTTGTTGAACCCTAGACGATGGATGATGTGCAGCCCCCGTGCTTTGGTGAGCTATGGGCTCGCCATGGGAGACTCCTTCCCGCAACAAACCAGCGTATAGTCCTGCTTCCTCAACTATCAGACCTCAGATATGAAAGCACCGCTGAAATTCACGCATGTCATGCTTTGCTGCTTACCCTTCCTGGTTTGGAATCAGCACTATTATATCTGGAATTTGTTTGCAGCCCTTGTGTCATGGTAATAGAGAGGTATGGATGGTTATCCTTTGTAGACGTGTAATTAAGCTGGGTGTCAAGGCAAAAATGAAGCATGTGACAAACTGAATCTGAGCACTGACTCTCCCGCCTCCCCACAAAGCACCGCTCAGCAGCGGTGCACTGATGTACAACTGCCTTTGCCACTGCTTGCCCAGAGGAAGGTATGCCAAACGCTCATTTTTTCACTTATTAAATCACCATCATTGACCACGATGCTGCCTGTTGTACAAACAGCTCAGAAGACAATTCACAGATTACCTGAAGCAGAAACCTCTCTGCAAACCATCTTTTTTAGGTGATTGCATGGTGGGTGGCAAGCGGGGCAGTGGTGGCTCTCGGTCATGCAGCGGTGGCACATCTGGCTCACATCTGGGTGCTGATGAGGGGAGCAGGGATGCTGGGCTCTGCAGGGGTGGGTGCGCTGTGAGGGCTGGCGCTGGGCAGGAGGCACCGTTTCTCTCAATAGCTCCGTAGTCTTAGCTTAAGCTAAACTGATGATTTAACATTGAGATTAACAGTGAAGGTTTTTGATATTTAGCTATAAAAACATGGTTTTGTGAGTAACTCGTAATACGTGCACTGCTGATCCTGGTGGCTTTAAGACAGCAATCATGCACCACCACCGCTGTGCTCTGTTACCTTTATAAATCAGTTGGGGTTAGATTTTAACATCAGTAGCTGTAGGAAAAACTTGGTTCAGGGTTGTTTTTTTTTTTTTTTGGTTTTAATTCAGATGGCAGGCCTACAAAGGGAATGCTTTGTGACAGAGATGGTGATTCCACTTGCCTCCCTGTATACAAATCCCCTTTCTTTGCTTTAAGCCATTAAAACAAACCCTAGTGGGGATAGCTGTGTGAGCTGGAACAGCAAGGATGCGACAGTGACTGCTTGTATTGCTTTCCAAGCAGGGTAGCAGTGATGGTGGAAGAGCAGAGATTACGGGGGGTGGGGGAAATGAGCAATTTTTAACACCAATTCTAACCTCTTTGATAAAGATCTGATTTAATTTAAAGTAAATTTGCACTGTGGCTAAATTTATTATCCGTGATACTGGACAGAGCTGTGGTATCATACTGCAAAATGACTGACATGGTCAACATGACCCTCTTAAATCTACTGAATCTATTAGCTGCTTACTGACTGCAACGCTTGTGATTCCCTCAGCAGAGTTTTGTGTTGAATATCTAAAAATCCTGTTAGTAATCTGAATATTCAGGCTTCACTATTGTGAGTCCTCCTAATCCCATGGATAAGAGAAGCTGATAGCTGGGATGTGTTGTGCTGCCGGTTCATTAGTTGGCTTCTCAGTGAAAGTTTAGACTAAAAGCAAGGACTGTTTTTTTAATAGTAGGGGTAATGGGTTACTGGAACAAATTACCCCGAGGTGGTAAACTGTCACTTGGAGCCTTTAAAACACGATTTATTACTTGAGAGAGGACTTGTTGAGTGGAACCAATGGGTGAAATTCATGGGGTGTGTGGGAGCCTGGACAGAGTGACTGTTGTGGTCGAGGATGATCTTCAGTGTGCTTATGTGCCCTGGAGGGTTTGTGCAGCCGCAGGCTGTCCGGCTCCTCGTGGGCTCCAGCGACCACTGTCCCACTAGGTGCCTCCACTTGGACCTAACGGGGCGGAACTGGTCCCACAGTTAGTGTTTTATGTTTCATTTTATGCAAAAAAGGTCAAGGAACTTCAGATGGGCAAAACTTGACATCCTTGTCTCTGGGCCAGGACCTTGGTTAGAATTGGCTGTGGTGGTTTAAGATGTTAATAACAAACAGGGTCTCTGTAGCCACAGAGATGCGGGCGTCCATCGTGTTCATCCTGTTCTGCCCCGCTGCACCAACGAAGGAGCCGGGTTAGTAGCTATAAGTGCTAAACTGTTAAATTACTGCAGCTAAATTAGCAGGGCGTTTTATGTTGAAATCTTCAGGAGGAAGTTCTGTTAATACTTTTGACGAGCTTCTGTACTAAAATTTCTGAATGCCAACAAGGTGGAAATAAACTGGAGCTGCCTTGCTAAAATCTAATGGATGGGTTTAGATTATACAGCTCCTTCTGTGCTAATATGTGGTGTAGCTTAATACAAACGCATCAACAGTATGAAATTGGTGCTGCTTGGGCACGCAATGTATGCATTGCATGCTTTTCAGGGCATTTTACATAGAACCGGCTGTGGTTTGGTCTCATGAACTGAAAGTCCATTAGTGGAAGCCATCTCTTGGTTTTCCTCTCATCCAAAAGGCATCTGGTCCTCGTGCACCGAGGCTGTTCTGGGCTGTGAAGCCAGGGACAGCAAAGTGGAAGCGATGGGTGGACTCGCTTCAAAAGCGTGCTCCTGCTTTGCGTTGAAATGGTAATGTAGGGGCACCCAGGGAGAAGTAAAATGGCACTTCTTGGAATAGCTGAATGTTTGGCTTTCTACATAATAGATGAGTATATATCTTAGATCCAAAGATACTCCTGGAAAAAAATGCCCACGTGTGTGGGGGGGTGCCATGGGTTCAGTAAAATGGTCACGTTGTAATAGGTAAACTGGTGTGAAAGCATCAGAAAGAGCAAGCAGCTGCAATTGCAGGTTTATGTCTCAGAGCAGGCTTTTAGTTTGTGCAGTGCCAGTTGGCAGGTTTCAGGTTTTCGGGTGAATTGCCCGTTGCGAGGAGCCCGCTGCCCGCCTCGGGGTGCAGGCAGCACCCACCGCCACCAGCACGCTCGGAGCCGCGGCCTGGGACAAAGCGATCGCGTGCAAGGCAAGCTGAACGGGGATTTCTAGCATAACTGCGTTTTGGTTTTCATATCCACCAAGCATGGGAACAGCAAACTGTTCAATACATAAGTAGCATTAATTTTCACTTTATTTAGAGACCTCAGCTTTGATTTTTGAATGTGGAGTGAAGAACAGGCCAACACTGGGTCTGCCGAAGGTTGTGGCAGAGTGAGAATGAGCTCCTGGTTTTAATTTCAGTCCCTTTCAGTTACCTTTTGTGATGAGAATCAAATTGCTTGATCAGGGAGGTGACAAATCTTCAATAATTCATTAAACTATAATGACTTTACAGCATCCTAATCCCTACCCCCCCACCTCTCCTCACCCCCTGATTTTGTTTAATTTTTATTTCTGCTGTAGAGTGAACTCCATGTTTTAGATTCAAGGCTGCCTATCCAGGTATTTCAAACCAGCCTGCCACCTGGAGAATTGATAACTGGCATACCTTCACTTCAGTGCTACTAAATGGTTTTTCTTCTCAACAGGATAATTACATTGATCGTGGCTTAGAACTTCAGAAATTGGATTGTGGTTGCATAAAGTGTGTTTCAGAAGTCTAATATAAGCTCCGTTGTACGGAAAAACCTCCCAGCAAAACCAGACCATCACCATTGTTTTATCTAACACTCCCAATTTGATACAAATTAGGATATTTTTTGACCCAGTGTCTGCTTAGAAAGAGAGAAGCTGCCACTGCTCTTGGCCCCTTGCCCTCTCTTTAACAACAGGGCTAACGCGAAACTTGCTGTATTGAAACTTGGCAAAATCCAGCTCTCAGCGGGTGGGCCTCGATGCTTACTTGAAATGTTGGATTTCATCCCCTTCAAATGTTTTATAAGGATTTTCCTTTTAAGATAATTGATTTTTGGCTTTTGGCTGATGCTCAAGAGCAGTCTTCTGTGATAGTTAGGTATGAAGGTGTGTAAGGGAGCACTTGTATTGGGCGCGCAGCCCTGCAAACTGCTTGCGCGGTGCTCGTACCTGCAGGTTGAAGGCAGCGTGTGAGGTGTTTGCGTGCAATGCACTGGCCTCGGGTGATCTCGACAGCCGAGGCCATAGAAGATTGAGGATTGAAGCAGGGCTGTTCTGGGCTCGATGCAGTGCCAGCCGTGGGGTGGTTGACTGAGCTGGCAGAAAAATCTGAAACTCGGGGGTTGAATATGGTCTCCAGCTGATAAGGAGCAGAAAGACGGCTAGATTTATGAAACCATCCTTTTCTTCTGAAAGAAACCTGAAGAGTGTTAAAGCTACAATCTTAAGATGTCAGATGTTCCTGTACTGCCCAAACAGGCCAGGAAGAGAGTGCTTTATCAGGGAGGTGGAGACTTTACTTCTAGTGTGCATAATCACTTTAAAAAAAAAAAAAAAAGTAGCTGACAATGTACTTGAAATGAATAATACTGGTTTTACTTTGAGACCCTGAATACACGTTTACCTCTGTCTCTTGTTTTTCAGGCTGGACGCAAAGAAAGAAGTGATGCATTGAACTCTGCAATTGATAAAATGACCAAAAAGACCAGAGACTTGCGTAGACAGGTAATTAATAAATAAAGTTGATACTTGTTGAGACGACTGCATTCCTGCATGTTTACCCTCTTGCAAATATGTTATCTGTTGGTTTGTTTCCAGTGGCAGTGGGCTTCCCTGCTTGTATTTAGTGAATTAAAAGCTAGAAGCTTCCAGTGCCTGGTTCACAGGGAAGCATGGGGTGGAAATGCAATCCCCTGTTAACTCTGTAATAAAGCTGTTGGATTCTCAGTCATCCTTGTGGCAAGAGAGATTTAAAAAACAAAAACAAAAACTTCACATTTTATGGATTTTGAACATAACCAGCTATGTTTTACGATTTTGATGGCATTCATGCCAGAGAGGTTATTTTCTTTGAGGACTTTATGTAACATCAATTTTTTGTCTGTTTGGTTGTTAAAGCAATATATCCCCCTTTTCAAGTAAATGTGAATATGGATCAAGTTTGTTGAAAAATGTTTTTATTCTAGTAGAAAAAGAAAAAAGTTAAATCAGCATGTTGTTTAATCAGCTGAGGGAAAGCAGCAAATTTACTCAGACAAAACCAATATGAGCTGCTAAATCAATATTTGTGGCTAAACTGGTGACTTGCACTATATAACTAATCCAGTTTTTTAAGGAGATTTAATTTAAATTGAAGCAAAAAGTGTATAGACAAGACTTAGTGCAGGGAAAGCCTTGGCCACACAAAGGAAAAAGGATCAATGACAAAAGTACTTAAGCTTTACATATGAATACAGTAAAAAGAAAACAGCAGTGGAACACTACTGAAAAATATCTCATTCTTTTATTTTTATTTTAGCTCCGCAAAGCTGTTATGGACCATGTATCAGACTCTTTTCTGGAAACAAACGTTCCGCTTTTAGTATTGATTGAAGCTGCCAAGAATGGGAATGAAAAAGAAGTTAAAGAATATGCCCAGGTTTTCCGTGAACATGCCAACAAATTGATTGAGGTAAGATGGTACAAATTAAAATTAAATTATCACTAGTTAAATTAAGGCAAGACTAGGCAAGCCACACTTTTCATTTCTGTTGAAACAAATAGCAAATTCTGTAATAAATTTGCTTTTTAAATTTTATTTTAATGAATTTAAATACAATTTAATTTAATATTTAAATAATAAAAAATGTAAGCTTATCAAAAAGCAGCAGCTACTGTTACATAGCTGTCGTGGTTTAACCCCAGCCAGCAACAGAGCACCACCCAGCTGCTCACTTACTCCTTCGCAGTGGGATGGGAGAGAGAATCGGAAGAGTAAAAGTGAGAAAACTCGTAGGCTGAGATAAAGACAGTTTAATAGGTAAAGCAAAGGCCGCGCACATAAGCAAAGCAAAAGAAGCAATTCATTCCCTACTTCCCATGGGCAGGCAGGTGCTCAGCCATCCCCAGGAAAGCAGGGCTCCATCACGTGTAACAGTTACTTGGGAAGACAAACGCCATTGCTTTGAACGTCCTCCCCTTCCTTCTTCTTCCCCCAGCTTTCTATGCTGAGCATGACGTCATACGGTGTGGGATATCCCTTTGGTCAGCTGGGGTCAGCTGTCCCAGCTGTGTCTCCTCCCAGCTTCTTGTGCACCCCCAGCCCGCTCGCTGGTGGGGTGGGGTGAGAAGCAGAAAATGCCTTGACTGTGTGTAAGCACTGCTCAGCAATGACTAAAACATCCCTGTGTTATCACCACTGTTTCCAGAACAAATCCAAAACATAGCCCCGTACTAGCTCCTATGAAGAAAATTATCATAGAACCATAGAATACCAGGTTGGAAGGGACCTCAAGGATCATCTGGTCCAACCTTTCTAGGCAAGAGCACGGTCTAGACGAGACGGCCCAGCACCCTCTCCAGCTGAGTCTTAAAAGTGTTCAGCGTAGTGGAGTCAACCCCTTCCCTGGGGAGATTATTCCAATGATTGACTGTTCTCATTGTGAAAAATTTTCCTCTCGTGTCCAATCGGAATCTCCCTGGGAGTAACTTGTACCCGTTACCCCTTGTCCTCACCATGGGACTCCTTGTAAAAAGGGAGTCTCCATCTTCTTTGTAGCTCCCCTTTAAGTACTGGTACATGGGGATGAGATCACCTCTAAGCCTCCTTTTCTCAAGGCTGAACAAACCCAGCTCTCTCAGCCTGTCCTCATACGGCAGCTTCCCAGAGCCTTGACCATCTTGGTGGCCCTTCTCTGGACCCCCTCCAGCCTGGCCACATCTTTTTTGTATTAACTCTGTCCCAGCCAAAACCAGCACAATAGTCTGTGTAGTTTTAGATATTATACAATGCAAGTATGTTATGCTGTTACCTTTACTTGATTTGTTAATTGGGGATGGTGATACGGGGTAAGGGAGACTGTGGCAATGACTGTCTTGCTGTACAATTTGGCCCGTTGCTTGAACCCTGGAGTGTTTTTCTTTTCAGTAAAATACCAGTAAATATAAACAGGCCTTTTATGTGAAGACTTTTAGAATTAAAACCTGCTTGAGTATGTGTAAAGAGCAAACAATGGACAAACAGAAAACTCGCAGTAACAACAAAACTGATCCCTACCACCTTTTTCTAATAAAAACGCAAAGGCGCTCACACTGGTGTTACTCCAGACTAAAGCTAATCTGTGGGAAGATCAGCTTACATGGGACTGACCTGTCTTAACTAAAATGCATTAAAGATCATTAGTCTACTAATAAATGTGATAGTTTTCCAACAGGTCGTGTTTTTACGAAGAGCAATGTAAGTTCATACCCTGTATTCATAGATACATCTCGGTAACCTTTGTCCTCTTGCCGTTGTTTTCGCATGAGAGTTTTGTGCCTGCTGATGCTAAATGCCAAGGAGCAAACATTGGTATTGTTGAAGAAACATGCCACTAGGAATAAACTTCAAAAACTCCTCCTGTGCACTTCGGTATGCTTTGAGGCCTCAGCTGGCTCACGTGCTTAACCTCAGCAGCTACCTGGGAAGTCAGATACTGGTTAATGTATCTTTGCTCTCTTGGTATCACTGCATTTGATAATTGAGTCCATGCGTCTCCTAGGTCATCGGGGATACGTTCAGCACAACTTGACAGATTTAAATTATTCAACGATAAGACTTACTGAACACCAGTAAAAGTAGTTTCTGACTCTTGCTCACTATATTTTTCTCACTTTTTTTAAAGCCTTAGGGGCTCTGAGCATGGTGCACAACTGCCCCATAGTCTGAGGTGCATCAAGCTAGTCCAGCTCTTCAGAGTTGCTGTCTAAGCAATGAAAATCTTTAATTCTTTGAAGGTATCTGTTCTTCGCTTCTGGCCTGCCATGTTTCAGCGTAAATGCCATCCTTAGATAGTTTCAAAGTTATTTTATTCTAAATTTTAAGTAACTAACATTGTTCAACAGAACAGCAGGCAGAAGACGGTGCTGCTGTGCCCCTGCCTTGGCAGCAGGGTAAGGCCATGCCACGTGCAGTAGTGGGAACACTTTGAAGCAGGTTTTGTCTAAAGCTTCCCTTCTTCATGTTGCAAGCCTAACTTATCTAGAAAATTATTTTTAGGGCTTGTTTACAGGAGAAGTTGACTGGCATAACAACAGCAGTACCTATTCTGCCATAGTTGTGATACCTCTTCAGTGGGTGTGTGGTGTCCACACGTGGAGTTTATTGGCATAATTACAAAGGAGTAATTGTGCTGCTCCGTCCGTGACCTTCCCTCCCACCCTTGCTAGGTGAGCCCTTACTCCCTGCTCCTTCAGAATACGTGTGCTATCTGAAAAGCAACGGGTGGCTGTCCTCACTGGCACGTAAGAGTGGTTTTTACTGACCTTACCTTGTGTACAAAATGCCAAGCTGCAAATGAGTTTTACAGAACCTCTATTCAGCCAAACAGTCTGTCTTTCAAGAAAGACTATTCCCCTGAAAGTATGCATTAAACAATATTTCTGACTGGCATCAAAAGGTTCTGCTAAAATGATATGCTGCTGCAACAACTTTTTGAAGGCTTGCATATTGCTTTTGCTGTCTAAAATGTAACTATAGCTATAGAGTAGCATGATCTAGATGGCTTCTAAACCTCTTCCATGAATGTAGATGGATTATTATATACGCTTAGCTTTGACAGAAGGGGAATAGTACTCCTGCAGAGCCCTTGTCTCGAGGGGATAGAGAGCCACTGCGGAGTCATATGCGATGTCAAATTTACTGTGAAGGAAGACAGGTCGGGGTGGGTTGCACTTACAATCTCTCGGTGTGTCTCTGCCAGAATGGAGAAGGATGTTTGCAAGTTCCCATATGATTCTGCTCTCGGGCAGAAAACTCGGCTGCAGGTATCTGGAGAAACAATAAAAGATTGTGTAAGAGCAGAACAGAAGATGTTCCACTTGGTGAAATGAGAAGTGATTGCTTCCACCTGATTTCAGTGGAAGATAAGTGTGCCAGGGAGTTTATCGTAACTACCCTCAGAAATGCTGCTGAGTGACTCAAGACATCAAATGTGACAAAACAGCTGCGGTGCAGAATGGAGCTGTGTTGTGTATCACGCTGTGATTGACAGGCTGCTGCGTTTCAGATGTAGAAGAGAACGTGTCCTTTCCTTTAATGCTAACCGATGGGAAGAAATGCACGTAAGAGACGTGCTCTGCACTAGGTAACTCGACAGAACCCCATCTGAATTAGTGAGGAGTTTTACACGTTGGATTTAGTACCCCTTTGTCCTGTGACCTGGAGGAGTCAGCGCTGCTCTCCTGGTGAACCAGCCACTAGAGGGGACTGTGATATATTTTTTTTTTTTTTTTTTTTGGACACTAACCTGCTGCAGGTGTTGGTTAGACTGGAGGAGCAGCAGTGCTGGTTCTGCCCTGGGTTAGCATGGGGAGTTCTTGCTCCTGCAGTGCAGAGGTGTTTATGGGCCCTCCAAGTAGCTGTAAAGAGATGCAAGCATATGATCTGGGTAATTTTATTTTGAAACGTTCCCTTCTTGGCAGCAGAGCACTGTCTGCTTTGTGGTTCCTAAAGTCCAGGCAGCCAAATTTGACCAAGAGGTGCAATAACCACAGAAATGTGATTTGCCTGCTGAGTCTGTATCTTCTAGAGAAACCATACCAAAGCTGTGTCCCAAAGGGCTTCCATCTGATTTGTTTCTCACGTGGCAAAATACTAACCCCCTTTATCCTGCCTTTCGAAAACTGAGTAACAGTGAAATAGTAAAATGAGCCTTGTCTCAGTTGAATAATACATTTCAAAGATAGCTTTCAAAATTGCTCTGTACTAACAGTCCATTAACTAGCTAGCACTCTCCCTGAATTTTGTTAAAGGAGTTTAATTCAGGAATTGAGCCAGTTTAAATGCAGTATGCAAGAATAACAGAAGAGACAGCATTTCAGGAACCAGTGTAAGAAAAAGTAAAATTCACTCATGAACTATGGAAGTCTTCCTAATTTACAGATTGTACTTACTTCCATTCCAATGGTTCTTACGATGCTGGGTAAAGTGGCCTGGGCTCTCCAACCTGTAACTTTGCTCTTGAGGAAAGACAGCTTGGCATTGGCATCCTTAGATTTAATGTTCCTCCCTAGAAGAAACTAGGCTGTCCTGCAACTTGGTGCTCATTTTTAATGATGTCACTTAGCACCACACTGACTTTTTGTTTGTCCCCATCTTTGAAGCGTGCTCGTGGGCAAGTTGCCTTTGTACTGCTCCCTGTAGCCACTGCAGTGACACTTCTGGCTATTCTCTGAAAAGTGAAAAAGCCGTAAATGTTAAGAAGAAACTTTTACTAAACTATTGAATGCTTTAGAAAAATAAAAATTAGGTTGTCAATTTGTCACTGTTTTATACTGTGTAGTTTTAATGGAAAAGTTTTTCAGACCTTAAGAAATGAGGTAGTTAAAAGGGAGATGGGGACAGAGTCCAGGTTAAAATCTTCCAGTAGTTTGCTTGATGAAGAATATTTTGGAAAGGGAGAGTTTGTAATTCCTTGAAAACAGCAAATAATCTTGTCTTATTCTGGAACCCAGTACCCCTGTGTCAAATGTTTTCCTCAAATTTTATTTTTAAGTCTCTTTCTCAGAGAAACTTTGGTAAGACCAGGGAGGTGAAAGCTCTCAATGATATTTCATAAGCATCAATTTTTTTCCAATTGCTTTAATTTATCTGAAAAGACTGCTCTGTGCCTTTTTTAATGCCCTGGGTTGTATCTTGCATATGGAGAGATGATTTTCTCATCTTCAGTGAAAACCCATGAACAGATGCAGACTGCAAATTTATTTGCTTGGAAAGAATCACATTTGGGCACTTGGAACTCCATAAGCTATCCGTAGCCTCTCATGCTGACATTTTCCCCTTCTGTAGCCCTAACTGTCTAGCCTGATGTCCTGGAGTAATTCTTCAGACCTCAGTCTAAAAATACCGCTCTCCAAAAGCCCAAAGCCTCGCACGCTTGCAACGTTTTTATTGGAATTTACCCTAATTTGCCCATACTTGCAGCCTGTATATTCTTCAGAGTCTAACAGCTGCTGGTTTTTTACATGTGAAAGGCTTTTAAAAAATCTGAAGTGGGTAAAACATAGCTTGGGTTTAAAATAATAGCTTTTGGACTTCTGACAGAGCAAAGGTTTTGAAAAACTGAGGCTTGCCTATCCTCTGTTCATGAGATAGAACTTACCTGGGCATAGGTAGTTACCATTGTGATAAAGGTATGCATTTGGCGTTTGTGCATCTTATACATTTATTAAAAATGAAGCGTGGAATGGAAGTGTCCAGCAGATCTAGAAATAAATCTGGTCTCACAAGATTATCCTTTGTGTCTATTAGTCACCTAATTTCCAAAGTTTATACAAAGTTTGTAAAACTAGCGTCTTTGGAGGTGGGAGTGGACTGGCTTTGCTCATTCTTTAAGTACTCTTTTTTCATGCTTGCCATCAAAGGTATGTATCAGTACTGAAAGACAGAGATGATTTATCTTGGGTGAAAAGTGCGGACAAGCATAGCACTTGACACCCAAATCAAATATTGACTTGGAACGTTCTTCTGAATCTTTGGGTATATTAATCTCAAAACTTGGCATTTTCCAAGCTAGGGTCGTTATCAGTCATTACCGTGGTATCCAAGGACCTATTTTTCCTGATCAGTAAGCTAATTTACAGGGGACAAAAAAATCTGCAAACTCAGGGTTGTCTTTTACTTGCTTTTATTTTTGATGTAATTGTGTGTTACAAGGGAAGTGTCCTTGCGCTATGGTCTGGAGAAGAGAGGCAGGGTTAGTCTAACTCAAGACTGATTTCCCATTTTAAGACGGAGAGCAAAATGTCTCTTCCAAAGAACAAGCACGTTGTCTGTAATTTGTCTATAGATAACCTTGGCAGCAATTTAAAACAAATGCCTTCAGTAAATGACCAGTATATCTTTAATGTGTCCTCTAAGTCTGACACTCTTTAAGAACTGATGCACTTCCCTTGTAAGTTCATTTTATTAGTCAACTAATTTATAAATAAATTAAATTCAACTTGTAGAACATGCTTTCCTTTACATTCATAATCAGTAAAGTAGGAAAGCCTCAGCAGAAAAAAAAGTTCTTCCATTTTCCAACAACACTGGATATACAAATTTAATACATCATACATAAGTAAAGGCAAGTGACCTTTTAACTGAATAACTTTTGTTCTTGTAAGGTTTTTTTTGAGGCCAATCTTCTAATGCTACACGAAATTATGTATGAAAGGTTCCGTAGAATGCTGGTAGAGGTTAAAAATCATGTTGGAAGAAGAATAAGAGACTTCACAATAATCTTTCTGTCCAGATTTCATTGTAAGTACACATGGGAGAAGCAAGGTAATCAGTAATCTGACAGTGAAACTGATGGGAGAGATGAAGTGATTGAAGATGAATTTGAACCCTCACATATCTGGACAGCGATCGGGGTGTTCGGAGACATTCTTCTATTTGAAAATCATCCTGGTTAGCTGCTGCTACGTTGAGGAGAGGCATTTCTGCCATACCTTTTCCTTAGGGGCAGTCATTATGTTGGATGACTGTTGAGAGTGCGGGGCTTGGTCTTTAAACACTTGGGCCAAGGGAGATGTGAAGGGTGTAGAAGTTCAAGGGTGAATGAGGTTAGGGTTTGGAAAACTGTGTTAATGTCCTTTTACCCCACTAGAAACAGCCCTGTATTTACTCTGTTCCTTTTTCCTTTGGAAACAGGTAGAAGCATTTGGGGAAGGGGAAATCTGTAAAAGAGGTCAGGCAGTATAAGCACGGTTGAATATAGGTGCTGTAGACATGATGTCTGCAGAGGCAGGTAAAAAGCAATAGAGTCCTGGCCTATTTTATTTTCCAGATATTTGAGTCTTAATTCCAACAGCATTTTTAAGTAGCTTTTTAGGTACAGCTTTTATAGATGTAGCATAAGTGTTTTAATTCTTGATATATAACTTCTATGTTGCCTTTTACATGCCTTGATGCATGTCTGGATTTTCATCATCTTAGTCATTAGCAATATCAGAATATTAGTCATGTAGTGTCATCACGGAGTTGCCTGAAGTCTGTGTAGAGCTCATTCCTCTTACTGTTTTGTTGCCTTCTTCAAGAGCATAATGTACTTTAATTACCATTAAACTTGCCATGAACAGTTGTCTGAATTGCCAAAAACTGGTTTAAACAGCTAATAATAGGCACTGAATTGGAAGCCTTTAATAAGATCGTAATGCAGCATGCTCTGAGTGATAAGCAAAATGAGATTGGAAAGAATTATGATTTCCACTTTGATAAATGGAAAGGCTTTTTTGGATAAGGGTAATTATTCAGGTACTGTCCAAATATGACTACTAGAAACACTTTTATTTTAAAGAAGAACATTTGTGTTGCTAAGAAGCATCTAAGGTGAGGATTCGCTTTGAAAGTTTTAGCTTCGGATCAGATCTGCGTTACGTACCAGCGGTGTGATTTCTGTCATGGTAGCTCAGATCGGCTTGTGTAACTAATGTGTTTTGTGCTTATAACAACATTTTATCACTTTAGCTTGTTTGTCTGAGGAAGGAATAGTTCCTGTGCCAATAGTTACATCTGCTGCTACAGCTGCATCTACGAGGGGCACGGTGCCCACGTAGCACACTGCTATTCCTTTACCAGCTCTGCTCTCTGTCAGGTCTATAGAAAGGATAATCTACCAGTCTGGAAATAAAGGTATTCCTGTACTGCGAGCACTTCACTGCTGTGGGTATGTTTTATGCTATAGATGTATCGGTGCCCTTCAAACACCTCTTCCCCCCTCTTTGATTGAAAAACTTCCCTGTTGGCAAGAGAGAGAAATGCTCTCCCTTCTGCACTTGCTGCTCAGTAAATGGGAGCCCAGTTCGGTTTGTCATGGTGCACAAACTCTGGGTTTGCCCAACTGCGTGAAAAATCTCCCTTCTTTATGAAACCTTGACAACATGCGGGGTTGCACTCTGTTGGAGAAAGATATTTCCTCCAGGTATGGAAGGAGCCGGCCAGTGCTGAAAAGAGCTTTTGCGGGACAGCTATACCTAGAATGGGACCGGGTAGCTGGAGAGGAAGCTGGAGACAGCTCGTTTAGGTTGAAAGCCAAATGCAGAGCTGTATTCTTTAGCTAGATTTTTAGACACACAGCCACAACTTAAAAGGTGCAAGTTTGGAGATTTGATCCCAAAAGAAAGGTGGTTACCCATGAAAAGATAAGCAATTGCCTCAATATTATAGGGAGCAGAAAGTACACAATATATTGTCTATGATCCCCTTCCTCTTTCAATCAGTTGCAAGCCTGTTGAAATAAAAACAACCAACCTGAAACCCCCATTTCTCATTGTCTAAAACTTTTGAATCAAAAATGAAAACCATTTGCTTGCCAGTTTTGTTCCATCTAGCTGAAATTTCCCCTCCATGCGTTTATAACCAGACTTGAAATTAAAATTGCTCTTGTCTTCTGCATGAGGTTGCAGAGCTCTGGAAAGAGCAGTTATCTCAATTTTATTCCATCGTTCCCCTCAGTGCTTTACATCTGGAGTCCTTCTGCGTGTGGCTTGTTTTATTTGTTTTATTTAAATACTTTTACTATTTTTAAGTTAATACATTGGGATTCTGTTGCCTACAACAAGCTCTTGCAAGGTACTTTCTGTGGAGCTGCAGCCACTTGCAACTACTCAAGTCATACAAAATGACAGAGTAGTTGACAGCATGACTCCTCCTATGGACTTGAACCAAAGTCCTCCTGCCATCCCTACACGCATTAAAAAAAGTGAAACTGTTTTACGTAATTCATAATTGGCTATGCCTCTGCAAAACTGGTGAGTCTGTAGGATTATAGCTGTCATGCAGACTTCTCCCTCGTGCAGTACCTGTTAGGACTGGACGTTAAAATGCTCACATTTGTCTTGAATATTCGTGGTGTATGAGAGAATTAATAAATGTATGGACTTATTGAATAATAAAAACCTTTTTTTAAGAGGGATGGAAATTGCATAGTTGACGCATCTCTTCTGAGAGTCCTCAGTTGCCACTTAGTTTTGCCAGAACAGTTGTTTCTGCAGATGAATTAATTTCATGGGCTTTGACCATCGTGAAGTGAATCTGGACTGTTTTCTTAATATGGGGGAGGAAGAAATTAGATGTGCTGTTGTTGAATTTTGTGAGAATATCAGATACACTTTCCTTTAGCAGGCCCTCAAGAGGAAAATGTTGAATTCTGTCCATTCTTTTATTGAATTTAAAATGGGGGATTTTAAACCGCTTAAAAGTGGTAATTTGCATTCCCAGAGAAATTATAAAATAAAAATTAAAAAAAAACAGAACAAGTTTTGAAGTTTAATCAGAAATTAAAATGCCAGGAACACCTTTGAAAAGCTTTGTTTTCATGTTGCTTAAATTCCCAAATTTTCTGTGTATGAATGAGTTTGTTGTTTTTGCACAGGGGTTTGTGAGCATCAGTTTTGAGAGGATACTTGTTAACGGTAAACTGAAAAGTTGAGTTTTTCAATAGGAAGACCGTCTGAAAGCTCTTACTTCTGCAATGCTATTTTTACAACCGCGGTTGCAAATGAGAGTAGTCAGACTCTTAGAATTCAATTAGTGTGTGTTTGTCTCCTGCATAGCGATATATAATCCTTATTTATAACAATGCTGTGTGGCAGAGGCGGCTCTGACAATTTTAAACTCTGCAATAATAAACACATTACAGAACCTTCTTTGGATTGCGCCATTGCTGGATGATTGCATCCAGCACCCATTTAGGAGGGCTTTGTGTATTTGACTTTCTGAGGAAGCTGTCCTAGAAACATGGCTTGTAAACAAGGAGGAAAAAGTTGGTGTTGCTTCTCTGAAGTCAATCCAGGTGCAGGAAGCAAAGACTTTGATACAAACTTTCAGTGTCAGTCTTTGAAATCCTTGAAAAAGAAGATTAAATGTGTTAGAGGTTATAGTTTCTCTTTTCTCTTGCATTTTTGTGTCTCTTACTGAAAAAGCAATTTGTCAATCCTTTAATAAACATTTCCATGTAAAGTAACCCCTCTACCTAAGCTAGGATGTCAGTGCAAAGAGAAAGTTTAACAAGTACAAAGCTGTACCAGTATGTCTCGGTTATTTTCAACAGCATAATTTAAGAAGCTTAGTGATGACCCCAAGCTCATGTAGTTGAGGCTGCTATAGCCTTTGAATTGCTGGAAGATGCAGCTCCTTAGTAATTATCTGAACAAATTTCAAGTTAAAAAAAAATCAAAAATGTATTTCAGGTGAAAAAGGTAAAAACTGCCTATTTTGAAAGGCGGCAGTTGTCTTACAACAGCTGACAACACAAACACAGGCTGACAAATTTTCACTAATGGCGAAAAAAACTGCTTTAGAAATGTCAAGATTTTTCCTGATTTAAAATTAGTAAATTCTGAAGAATCAAAATAACTAGAGTTTGAGATGGAATCACTCTGTGACAGATGGCACAATATTTTTATATTAGAATTATACTTTCCTGTTAATAACATATTCTCAATTGACCCTTTGCACTGAGATGGTGCCTACCTCTAGAAGGAACCAGTTAAGTAATGCCTCCTCCAAAGGCATCGTCTCATCTTGCAGTACTCTGATGTCATTGCTAATACCAATCAGATTTGAGTTTCAAAAATTGATCAGTGCACGAAACCTACTTTCCAGATCAGTTCTTCCAGCTTTGAGTTTTCCTTGGCACCAGTTCATTAGTTCAGTTGGTAGAAATGGCTGTGCCTGTGCACTTCTCACTAATGCTCGGTGCATTTGTCACTGGGGGTGAAGTTAAGCTCATCCATCTAACATCAGCAGCTGCTTTGGGTCCGTCCTGCCTCTTGGGATACATGAAGCCGTCTCTGGGAGATGGTTGTATACTCTGTGAACTAGGAGGGCCTTGATACTGCATCAAAAAGATGCTTTTAAATTGGTCTGTCAGTGCTGCAAGAGGTATCTCTGAACCATGTCAGTCTAATTTCTCTAGTCTGTCTTCATTCCCTATGTATTTTTAACTTTTTTCAAGAGATTGCTCGTTATGGGTGATTACATTATTTGCGATTTTTTTTTTTGGTCTCCTTTGATGCCTGTGCCAGTAGTGCTTATATAAAGGGGCTTGATTATATTGAATGGTAAGAATGAACAAATGCAGCAGGAATTCAATTGCTGTTTTGCTCTCAAGCACAAGTGTTCTTTCTAAATCAAGTCTGACCACTTGCTATGTCAGTCAGCTACATTGTTGGAGACATGGAGAAACTATTTCATTTACATTTTGATTTAAGGGAAATTTTTGTTTGCTTGAGGTGCTCTATTTTATTTGGAAGTTTTAGAAATGTATGATTTCCAAGTGCTCTGCATGCTTTAAAAAAAATTTGGCTGTAGTTGATCTTCATCTCAGCTGCAAAATCCTATGTATTATGTGTACCTGTTAAATAACTGGCCAGGAGTACCCTATCCTCTCTACACACAGGGAGTTTGAAGTTATTTGTCAAATATCACACAGGAGTTATTGATGATGGGTTCTTTCAGGTACTTTTAAAATTAAATTTCTTAATCGTACAACCCTCCACATGAGCTGGTACATGCAACTTTAGAATTCATGCTATAGAGCATCTGGCAATTAATGATAACTTAAAATACCTCACTGTAACGTCATTTGCAACTTGATTAGTTAGTTGACATAGCTCTTCTTACATTTCAGGTTTTAAGAGGTTTCTGAGTGTTTTCCAATAGTTTGACAGAGTCTTCCTACGGGTGCAGTAAATGCTGGATTGCTGTGAATTTAGGGCCATGTCCTGCAGCGCTCTGAAGTTGTCTCTGCCTGCTGCCGCATCCCTCCTTTGCTCTGATGCTCAGCAAATAGTTTGCTGGGAAGTTTGTGTGCTAATCTGGCAGAGAAACTAATCCACCAAAGCAAATAGCTTTCTTTTGGACAAGCATGCTGAAATGAAGTGTTGAGATTTGGAGACGCAGCAGTAGGATGGGATGTGGCAGCCAACAGTTGGATTGTCTTTAAACTGCCAAAGACCCTCAGTCAGGGAAGCACACACACTTCTTTCATAAAGGTTGGCAGTCCCAGTCAGGCAATTTCTAAAGAAGAATTGCCATCAGTGAGGTATTCAGAAGAAAAATGACTGTTCAAAAATGACTGCGCAAAAAAGCAAAATTTCATCATACCATGGCGGGGACACTCAATTATAAACTTCTTTGCCTCTCTGTATTCAGACAGAGCGGGGTTTCTGTGCGCTTGATTCATCACACTTGGCTTGAGAGAGAGCACAACATCTCCAGATATCGGAGAGGCTGATTTTGTAGTGCTTCAATGTCGCTTTTATTCAGCCCCTACTCAATAGAGCTTTGTGTTCTTCTTGCTCCTAGAGATTGCAACTGCTGCTGTGGAGGCAGAAACGATGTGGAAATATGGACCATAAAAAATATTGGCAAACTGGTGTTTCTCAAAAATATGACCTGTGCTTAAAACAACAGCAAAATCTTTATTTGACTTTTAAATCATGGCATCTTACTGTCCTTTTAATTTTTTTTTTTGAGACTCTAAACAAAAGCATAATATACTACAGCTCACTGTGAGCTAGGGATTTAAGACATGGCAAATCTACAGGGGGAAAAACCCCTATGTTCAAAAAAAAAATCTCTTTCTGATGGGGCGTTACAGAGAGTACAGCTGCTTGGTGGTAGTGCCCTGCAGAGAGGAACTGAGCTGGAGCCTGTAGCAAATGTGGTAACAGAAAGGAGGGAGAAAAGAGCCTTGGCGAAGCTGGGTGCAAGCCGCACGACCTCGCAATGAACTGAAGACTTACTGCAACTCCACCTCTCGCTATGTAGGTCTGTCTACGAAGACTAGTGGAGAAGAAAGTTGAGGAGTAGGACACTAATATTCCTGAAAGCTGGCAGAGTTTTCCGTGTTGTGCTGATGCTGCACAGTCTTTCTCTCAACTTTAGTTTGTTTTCATCCAAATATATGCCATTGCATCTGTTTACTTGGTGGTTCAGTGTTGGAAACATACCTCTTTTCTTGACAGCGCATGGGTTTATATCTTTTGTAACTTGATTTGGAGCTGGAGAGAGGAACAGACTGTGTGCTTCGCAATGGGAACTTGCTTTTTGGTCCCAAAATTAATAATGGGATTGATGAAAAACACCGTTCAAGTATGTTGGCATGTGGTTGACGGTTTGTGGGACAGTAATGTATTCTGTGTGGGAACATCTGTCGTAAGGGAATGGCTCGGGGAGGAGGAAAAGCACATGATGTAGTTGCAGATACTACTTCAAAATGACTTGAATGTGAATGCACAAGATAGTTTAATTAAAGGGAGAATGGAATTTCCCCAGCTTATGGAGAAAAGTATATGGAGAAATGTGGTTCACTGGTGTTACTGAGCATCTGCTGGCTTGTGATGGTGCTTTTACAGAACGTTTACTGAGGGGTTTTGCAGGTTGCTCTGTCTCTGAAAGGACAGTACTCAGTGTTCATCTCAGTTCACTTTGTGCTATTTTTACAGCTTTCTGTGTTCAAATGGCTCAGAATAACATGCTTGTCATTCACCTGTCAACTAAGAAATGTAACTTACTTCAGACTTCTTTCCCCTGAGAGTAGCTCTGATATGAGGAGTATCTTCAATTACCAAAAAATTCCGTGCTGTCCCCTTCCTGTGTGCTCTTAAAAGGCAAGTGTTTACAAAAGGTCCTCTGTTTCAAGATGACCTAGTTAAGGATGCTGCTGTGCAGCAGGTCAAGGTTTTGGAGTAAAGTTTTCAGCATCACCAGATGCTATTTAAATTTTGGAGAATCGTGGATGGATCTTCAAGATCACCGGTACCAGCAAATGGTTTTATTCGATGAATCACAGCATAAATGGAGGGCTGAAGGAACATGTGCCTGATACTGCAGTCTTTGGCTAGATGAGAAGTACATCAAGTAGTTTAAGTCAATGCATTCAAATACCTGTATCCTGTCACAGAGGCGCGCTCTGTGCAACAGCAGCAAAACAACTTTAGCTTTGCAACACCACTGCACCATTTTCATAGGTGAATTGCTTGATGAGTCCCCAAGTTCTTTTGCGTTGACACGCAGTAGGATATAGAAATGTTTCAAGAAAAAGGGAGCATCCCTGCGTTTACAGACATGAGAAGACTTAATCCTTGGATGCATGGGAGCTGGATTGGTTTTTTAATTGTGTGATTGCTGCTGTCTCACTCGAGTGGGAATGGGCTTTTTAACTGTAAGTGCTGCCAGTGTTGCTCTTGTACCTTTTGCTGGAGAGAACTTTACTGAGTCAGTGGTAACAATGATCTGTCTGTCCTGTTTGAATGACTATGGGTTTATGATCTGATGAGTTATGATTTTATGGCTAGAGAAGGGGCAGATGTCATTAGTGGTTTCAAAACTGGTTAGAACTGAACGAATGTGGACACTTTGTATTTCATGATGGGTTACTGGTCACTGGGGGTATGTAAAAAGTTTCCTACAGAGGGAAATAAAACCCAGTTTTAACAGTTGTGTTTTGGTTTTTTCCCCACCTCTGACACAGGTTGCCAACTTGGCCTGTTCCATCTCAAACAACGAAGAAGGCGTGAAATTGGTTCGCATGTCTGCCAGCCAGCTTGAAGCCCTGTGTCCCCAGGTAATCAAGAGCATAAGAACATAAGACATACCCTAATAAGCTGGGCAACTGGTCCTGCTTAGAACATGTTCTGACCTCTTAGTCTCTGTCTATGGACTTGCTGCAGAACTTGACTTTTTCCTTAATATATGTAGAGAACGAAATGCAGTGTAGGCATCATGACTTAGAAACTTTAAAATATACGACAAATTAATTAGTGATATGAATGGGTCTGTTTTACGTAATAGCTCTAATTTCATTTGGCCAGGGTATTCTCGTAACCTGCGAGACAGTAAACTGGTGAAACTTCAGTGGTTTACTGTGCCTGTTCATGTTGCAGGAAGATGTCTTGTGAAGACGCTACCACTGCTCCTGTGCATGCTATAAGATGATTTATAGGTATATTATTTTTTTGCCTGAGTAGAATATAAATATGCCAAAAAAATCTTCTCGATAGAGTAGGATCAGAGGAAGCTCACTATGCATGAAGAGTTTTGAACCTGGCTGAGACTACCTTCTAATTAATAACTTTTTAATGGAAACAAGGAAATTAAGTTTACATAAGCACTAGACTATCCTCTTCCATTTTGACAGCCCTGATGTCTTAAATGTCTACAATTAGATACTTGGATGAACCACTGAAGACTACAGTGCACTGTCAATTCTTGTAATTTACATTTTTTAAAGCAACAGGAAATTCAGATCTAAAACATACGAATAAGCTATTGTTGGTAACAAGGAGCTAATGGAAAACACATACTCAAAAAATTGGTCAAATGACATTTTGTGAAAATAAGGTGTATTGTCTCAGGATTATTTGGAATTTGTTCAGGTTTTCCCATATGCATTGGTCCTTTTAAAACCAGCTGAAAGGGAGGGAGAGATGTACAACTGTACCCGCCTCAGCAGGAGGGGAATTTTGAGGGAATAGGTGAAGGTAGTGTGAAAAGCAGGACTATTTTACCTTTTCTGTTACTTTTAAGTAACAGTGCTATTAAATAGGTGAAGATAGGCACCTGAACATAAAACATTAAATACTATCTAGGAGGCCCTTTGGCATCCTGGGGTGGACTTCTGTGGTTCCTGCTCCTGGATCAGACCCTGGGCCGGTGCATGAGCTGCGCTGGCCGTGCAGTTCTTTGCCTCCCACATCTGGGGCAAGTGGTGCGTATGGCTTGCTAAACCAAAGGTCAATTTTTACAGTTGGAACAAAGCATGTGGAAGAAAAAGCTTTTAAAAAGACATCTTATCTGGTATAAGGGCTTGCTCTTTCTTAAAGTAACCAACTAGGCTGGACGTAATTTTTTTTTTAGTTGTCTCCAAGAATATGGGTGTCTAATGCATGTTGCTCCAAATAAATGCTGATGCTTTTGAAAATAATCACCTTAAGAAAGTTAAGTTTTCTTTGAATCTAAATGTTTCTGGTAGTTGCCCAAGGCTGTGGTGTGTTTTTCCCCTCCCCATTGCTGAAGTTGTGTGCGTTTCAAACTCTATCTTTGCTTTTCCAACAACTGCTTATTTAAGCAAATCTACTCTTTTATAAAATAAACACCATGATAGTCAACGTGAAATAATTAACAAACTACAGCCAATAGTCACCAAAGTAATCACATAGACTGAAGGGCAGTTGTTAACCTTTGACTTCAGGGATTATGGATAATACCTTTAACGCGCATTGGAAGCTTTGATTATCTATAAATGGACAAGGGCTATAACTGATGGATTTTGGCTTTACAAAGGTCACATATCTGAACTTCCAAGCCTGCCCTTTAGATGCTCCACTGCACAGTCTTGCCTTAATTTCAGGGTCGTCGCCAAGAGATTAGTAAATGACACTGTAGATGTTCATAGCACTTGAAAGAGTGCTTTTATATTACATTACATGTTCTCTGGTTGATTCTTTAATGTACTAAGAGTATTTAAACATGTTGGGAATCCTGAGAGATAATTAGGGGCACTTGTCTAAACTGTTTTACAAATGGCATCTGTGTTTTCTCCTAACAATACAGAAGTTTGTTTTATGCCAGTCTAATCGACGCAGCATGCTATCGTCCTTCTCGACTGCATTACTGAACGGTCCCCAAACTTTGATTATTCTGTATAATCTCTAAATGCTTCTAGATGTAAAGAACAGCATAGTGAGATTTTGTTTCCGTTTTTAGACAATATCTGTTTGTTCTGCAGTTTATTCTTGATGAGATTCGCAGCTGCTTCTTGAATCCTTTTAGGTGGCTGTGCTGAACAAACGTGTGAATTAGGCATAAAATACAGATTTAATCTGACATTATCTGCTGTGGTGTGGTTTTTTTTTTTTTTTTGCTTAGATGGAATTTTTCCAGGAAGATGCTGGATTCAGAATGATTCAAGCCAATCAGTAATTACAATAGTCTCTGAAACTCAAGTGAATATATCAATATCACACAGAAATATGACGTATGAAATTTAATTCAAGGTATTGCTGTGGTTGAAAGGATGAAACTGAAATTTCATGCACTTGAGATCCAGGTAACCTCTTAAATAGCTTAGCTGAGTAGAGGCCATTCTGGGAGCAGGGAACTCCTGGTTAAAGAATGATTTCTGCAGAAATCAGTCTGTAGAGTTAATTATAAAAGCTTTCTCTCAAATAGAGCAGTTATTCGGTCCCTTGCCATAACTAGCCTTTTTGAGCCGGCAGCAGGAGTAAGGAACGTGCAACACTTCAAACTGGCTAGGGAAGACTTGGAACTTTTGTCAGTAAGGACAAGAAGTCAGTCATTGCCAATGTCACCTATGGGTTCAGATGTTCTCAGGTTTGAAATTTAATTCTTTGAGGAAAAAGAAGATGCAGGAAAATTTTCATCTGAAAAGTCTCTACAAAAGCAAGCAGTTAAATTTGTTTAGTGTGGCTATGTTACTGGAAATCAGCTCTTCCTCAAGAGTAACATCATCCTTCCTCTTTGTGAGTCCCCAGCCAATTAACACAGAAGTTAATGCGAAGCTGAAAACTGAATGTGATATTTAGAGCTCCCTTTTGATGGTGCAGAAGGAACTCCTAGGAAGAGCCGTGCATGCTCCTTAGTAGCCAGCTGGGTGACTTGTGTTAGTCTGGGTTTACAGGGGAGAAATGAGGCAGCATTAGGGGATCACTGGTGTTTTTCTTCATGAAGCCTTGATTTACAAGCCTGCCTGAATTCTCTTTTTTTTGAGGACATGCATTGCTGAAAGTCTGTAAATCAAAGTGAAACTACTTTGTCCAGCATCTCACAGATGTTACCTGCAGCTTCACACCTTGCTAGGTGTGGGGGGGAAACAGGCCAGTCTATGGTGGGTTAAGATGAAGAAACAAAAGTCCTCCATCACTACAGTTAAATGTTTTGGTTTTGTTGTTTTTTTTTTTTTTTTTTAAAATGCTTAAGATGTCTTTCATAAGGGAAATGGAAAAGTACTGCTGTGAAATGCTTGGAATAGTTGCCTGTGCTTCCATTTGCCTAGCAGAGCGCTGGGGGAAGTTTTCTTTGCCTTCTTGCTAAACACAGAGCTTGCCAATGGTAAATTAGCAAAAGATTTTGTTTATCTCGACTCGAAAACCTGGATCCTTGCTCATAACTTTGGCTTCTGAGTTCTGTTTCCAAGAAGTACTTGCTTTGGGAGCCTGCAAAAGCTGTTTTGTAACAGCATTTTGCATTAAGGATGTCTGAGAAGAGAGCTTAACCATAGGAGTGTTTCTGATCATACAAGCTGTAGGTGTTTAGAAAGCAAGAGTGAAAATGCCCCAGTACAGCTCTTGAAAGGAAAGAGTGTTGCTCCAGCCTTTTGATGTGACAGTCTGCTGTCACTTGCAGCAGCTTTTACCAGCTATATGTTGACTTTCTCGTTCTTTAAAGCCTCTGTGAAGTTCATCTATAGACTTTTAAGCAAATTGCAGTCAGGCTGAGAGTTCTGGAAAATAATTACAAATTAAAATTTCCATCAGGTTGGGTGTTTGCTTCTGCCAGCAAAAGCTGGAGCCCATTGCCCTTGAGACTGGTCACCTTCTGGGAAGTGGGTTGCAGGGGCAGGGTAGACCTGCACCTCCCTAGTGTGGACACACAGGACCTCTTCTCCCATCTGTAAGGCAGGGCTCGCTCTGAGCCACTGCTGGTTGCCTTTCTCCTCTGCTGCCCAAACAGCTCATCCTCCTTAGAAACCTTGGGAGGGCACCAGGCAGCATCTCTGCGCATCCTTTCCACGCTCCCTCCGTACCTACCTTAGCACAGACAGCGTGCTTGGTGTAGCTCACCGTCCCCTGCACGGTCAAGTGAGTGTTGCCCATTAAACAGACACTGGATAATTCTTGGATTAAATTACATTTTTTTATCAAAATAAATTGGCTCTTCTCATATTAACATCTTGTTTTAATAATTGCTGTTCCACATCCTTACATTCCAATTTTGAAATGCTTGAAAAGTGATTTGCTGCTGATAGATTTCTGATGAGGCAGATGGTTACATATGCTGATCACACCTACTGACACAGATAGAAAAAACACCAAAGCATAAGGAATCCCATGTAGAGGTTCCAAATAGCACAAAAACTTCTGTTTAAAAGTTGCAGCATCTTAGAGAAACAAAAAACCCCTCCAATCCACCCCCTGAAATCAACCAAACCCAAACGTGACCTGCAGGCTTTCTCTCCTCCTTGAGTCCCCAGTTACTGCCAGTTCCCTGGTGGCTGTTGGAGGAGATAACTTCATTTTTCTTGCAGTAAAGACTTAACATTGAACAATTGTCCCCTTTTTTCTTCTCTTTGAAAGACTGTCAGATTTTTTGAATGTACTAACTAGCAGATCTATCTCCAGACTGTTTAATTACAGGTGCTTGAAGCATTTTATTGGCATTGAGTAGAAATACTTACATTAAAAACTTAACACTTGGGTTGCAGTTTTGTATCATGCAGTCTTGCTGTGAAGAAGAGCCAGCACAGGACAGGAGTGGCCATCAAAGAAACAATATTAGAAACTCGAGCAGTTACTGATGCATAAAAAGAAGCAAAGCTAGGAGAAAGGGATGCAGTTCTGTAGAAAGAGGTATGCGAGTGTGTCAGGACCCTATGTTTTCATCGCAGGCACAGTATGATCTGTGGAGTGCAGTAGCAGAACAGCTTCCAGAAAAGACACAGAGACCCTGAAACCCCCAAAGCTTCAGCACCTGAAGTCAGTGAAATACAAAATGAAGCAACACAAATGGCACCAAAATTCTTGCAGCTTCTGCATTTGACTGGTACGGTAATATCAGTCCTCAGCTACAAATGAAAATGCTTTTTCCATATAGGAGGAAAGTTGATAGGATAATTATGTTTACACAACATGCAAATAGTAAATACTTTGACAGCAGTATACGCTAACCTGGAGAAGGTCATGTTATTCCAGTAAAAGTGTGTATCTGTGGGTCATTTAGCACTGTAACAACAGGAATAAATCTCTCTGCAGAGATGGCTGCAGTCACTCTGTGCGTAACTGGCAGGAAAGTGCTCAAAGTACCTTTTATACATTGGAACAAAGTATTGGAAATCAAAGCAAACTTTTCCTTCTTTTGGTGCATCGGCCTCGGTACACTTGCTGGTCGCTGCCATTATAGCTAGAGAAAGTGCAAAACAATCTTCTGTATGTTTTGCTTCCAGGCATTTTGGCTCATCAGAGTCTGCAGAGTGCTTTTTGCTGTATTGAAGTATGTAGAGGGTTAGCACATGTAGACATGTAGATGCAAACCTGGGGTTGAATGTAACTGGAAGCGACTTAAATGTCCTGCTTATGAACCGGTTTTTCCACTCAGAGCAAAATGCAATTAGGAGCAGGGAAGGAGACATGAGTAGGGTGAACGCTGGAGGTAACTTTGGCATCTGGCATATGTAAAATTAAATTATGAGCAGCTTCTTACAAACTGCCAGTAAGCAAGCTATGCTTCTTTAACACAGAAAAATGCGAGCACTAAAATCCACCGGAGCAAGGGGAGTCCTGGCTGGGCTCAGCTGGTGTGGCAGCTTTGGTGGCAAGGTCATTAATTCATTTGTTGACCATTTGGAAAGCTGCACTCTGAGAACTGTGCTTTTGCTTCTACCTTGCAACTAGCCCTCCATATCACAGGAGCGCTCTGTGAGGCAGCAATAAAATAGAGCGAATAAGGGGCATTGCATGGTGCAAATACCAGTTTTGGCAGGTTGAACAAGAGACTTCTTCCACTCGGCCTTGCACTGAGGCTGCTCCAAAAGGCAAAGCTCAGATCACTGCTCCTACCCTTCCTCACTCTCGGATCTTCCCAAAGCAAACTCGATCCTGCTGTCTGCTTGACAAGTTCCCTTTCACCCACTCCAGAATAAAACTGATTTTCACATCCCAGCTGGGGCTTGGTTTGCATGTGTCCCTTTTTTCTCCACCCCTGAGATGATAGCTGATGGGTGGGCGCTTTTTTTTGTACAAATGCAAAGTATCCTGGATTTGAAGGTCATGGAGCTACTTTCCAACTCATTACCCAAATGCCACAAGAAAGCTGGTAAATTAAGATCTTTATTTAAAAACAAAAAACAAGTGAATTACTTAGGAACAGCAGATATTTTGGTTGTAAAGAAAAGGTGTGTAGTAAGGAGAGGGGAGAGGACTGGGTGTTGTTTTAGAGCTTTTGAAACTGAAAAACTTCTTCTTGTGGCACAGTAACATCCTAAAACCAATACTACAGGAAACAGGGCAAAGTTAAACCAGCTGCAGAAAGAAGAGTCTCCTGTGAAGAGCAAAAAGTCCCTATCAAAAAGACTGAGGCAAAAAGTAAAAAGCGCTTATAGCCATTGAAATGGAGAGTTATGTGGCTTATGGACATTGTGTGCACTCAGGCTACGTAAAGATACAACAGGTTGGGATTATGCAAAATAGATAGGTGATAGTTTTCTTCTCCCAAGTCATGTTTCTTCCTTTGGCCATGCCAGCCAAGTGTTCAAAACTGTTCTTTGTAGGAACACCACTGTGTGTAAGAGCTTTCTTCTAGCCTCTATCAGTCTTTCAGGTGGGATGCTATGAAGGTGAGGCTGGAAGCCCTCCTAAATTAAGCCTAAAAGAATTCATTCTGGGTGACCTAGGGGCTTTAATTTACCCACAAGTACATCTGAGGTTAAGGTGTTTTCTGTCCTGGAATAGCTGTGTTTTTTGAGAGAGCTTCTGGTCAAAGTAGCTGCAGTCTTGTAACCCAGGCAGAAGTCACTCTTCAGGGAACCTTGGAGAGTCCTGCCCTGCAAAGGTATAAATCTATAAATTCAGTCTAACATCTTTATTTTCAATAGGGAAAATAAAAGAAAAAAGGGGGAGGAGAAACAGGTTCTTCCCATGAAAGACACGAGAAGAGGATTTGAGGTACAGATTGAGACATCAATTGCAAGTCTTCTGAATCCTAAGCCTCCCCGATCTCAGGGCGTGCATTGCCAAGTCCTGGCTGCTGCTGCAGGAAGCTGCGAGGCGGAGGAGATCGACTCCAAGTAACTCGCTGGAACCACGTTATCGAGCGTTGGGCTGTCTGACTTGAACATTGCAATTGCTACATGAAACAAAGCACCGATAAAAATAGTGTGTTTTCTTGCCATGCTTCATTTCCTTCTGGATAGTCTCAAAATGTCCCTGTTTGATTCTTTTCTTTGTACAACTTCAATGAGTCATTGTGATCACAGTGCTCTGGCAGCGTTTTGAAAAGCTTTGAAATACAGAATATTTCCCTGAAATTGCCAAATGTTTTACATGGAAGTGGCTACGTTTCAGGTAGTCTGCTCGTGTTCTTCCTATTTTTTGAACTATATATATCTCCTTCATGTAAGAGTTACTCATATTTTAAATTAGTTGCCCAATACTTCATGTTTTTTGGAGAAGCAATAGTGTACTTTAATCAGTCCCTTCCCCCTCCCCAGCAAGTGTTCATTTTTAGATAATAAAGGAATCACAGTCCTGCTACATACACAGACTATTTAAGATCCAGCATCCCTGTCCTTTTCCCACGTCTATCTAAGCATCTGTTGGAAAATAAATCAGTCAGTCTGTGCTGGGTACCAGGCATCATGTAAGAGCACATGTACTCGAACAGATAATTTGCAGGGCTTTGTCAGTAGTCCCTGGGACGTTACCCCAAGCAGACGTGTGAGACGTGTCCAGCATAACTTGCCTACGTACATGCTACGCTGTACATATTTGGCTGAGTAAAGGGTCTGATCACCCCTGCTAAAACAGAATGTGGGAACCACTTTGCACATGGAGATCGAGTATGTGCTACAAAAAAGGACTGTTGAGCTGCATCTGCTGTCTTGAATTTCTTCCTGAGCACACGCATACCTGTGTGGGTTTCCTAAGCTGTAGTTTTGTCTTTAGTTACATAGTGATGTTTGATAGCCTTTGACTTCCCCACCAGGTTGTCCCCATCTCTAGCACTGCTGGCTGCTTTCCAAATGCAAGACACGTCTGCTTGGAAGGGAGATCTTACGTGCTAGTTTTGCTTGGCCTTTTTTTTTAAATGTTTGCCTTGGCCATGCGTTTTTGCTGTTGTAATGTACAAAAAAATGTCCTTTTTTCAGTTGGACAAGCTGCCTGTTGGGAGGACGATGGTGCAGCTTGTGCCTCCTGCATTTGGATTTGGTGGCGACACCCTGTTGGAGTTTCTTGAGCACTTGCAGAGCCCTCTACCTATGACAACTCTTCCATTACGTGTGAAGAGTTGCTTGACGTGGGCATCAGGGGTTGGACACTTGCTGTTGACAAAGATTAATGGTTCAGACAGCTGCTGCTGTTCAGACATACATCACGCAGGTACACAGGCCATATGTTCCTTCAGCGTTAATGCTGACCTGTCTCAGTGCTTAAAGGATGTTTTCATATCTGATATTAGTCAAGGTAGCTAGAAGAGTGCACGAGAAAATGTCCTGACCCTTGGTATGACCATCTCTGTCTCAGTAGTTACGGTTACTAGCAGGATAAAAGCTGAGAGCAGATTTCTGGAGTGTTGGCTGTTTTGTTTCCAGGACACTCGGTAGTTGGATTCACTTTCATAAAACTTTGGATATCTAGATTTTTATTGATAGGTGGATAATTCATTACATCAATCAGATTGGGGCAAGAAGTGGTGTTGCCTAGACTTAAGAAGCAGGGCTCTTGAGCAGAGGACAGGTTTCTTTTTCTAAAACCTCTATTTCTGCTTGATTTTAAATTTTTAAACATGATTTTCTTGGGTGTTGCAAGGCTTTTTTTGAGGCTTTCAGGACCTTGATCTTAATGGGCAGCGTGAGGGTAGCTGACCAGCGTGCCCCATGGCTGGCAGCAGTTCTCTCTCTGAAGGGACACCTGGTTACTGCAGCTGCCTACGCAGAAGGTGGGACTTCAGCGTCTGCTTTGAGGAATGGGAAGCAGCAGAGGACCCCATGTTCTTCATGAAGGACGGGGGCACTGTCATTATTGGCAGGGTTCAGAGGCACGTTTCATCCCCGCGGGTCTCCTGAACAGATTGTAGCTCATGCCAAATTGTTTTTTGCATTCATCTGTGTGATCGAACCAATCAAGCTCGTTGTGATTTGTGACCCAGCCTTGCAGCCTCCATCTCCAGAGGCAGGATGGTAGGGTGGAGGGCAGTACAGCTTTTCTGTGGATTTTCCTCAGTCACTGCTAACTTCTAGCGTCCATCGGGTGAATCAGCCTCCTTCTCCTGCCTGATTCATTCAGTGCCATCGTGATATGTTTGACATCACTATCATTTCCATGTTTAGTGAGTTATATTTTTTTTTAAATGCTTTATGACACTTTTAAATGGAGCAGGTAGAGAAAGTAGATTTTGGAAAACCAGGAACATCTGGTGCTCACATATTTTGTTCGGCAACTTTGTGAAATTAATGTGGTCCTAAAGTAGAGAAGAAAAATCACACATTGAACTTATAAGTTAATTAGTGCTAACTCTCAGGTGCTTGAAAACAAGGTTAGGATTGTCCTGTCGCTCTGACTGCAGATGGTTTCTCATGCCTGGCACGTTTCCAGGTCATTCTGCTGGAGCATGGTACAGCAAGAACAGGAGCAGGCTTTTGAGATTGCTTTCTTCCCACACCAGAAGAGGCTTTTTTGGTCATTTAACTGACCAGTTAGTTGGCACAGCATAAACTTGGTTACCTGGCAGTACGTGTAGCATTTGTTCTGCTTAGAAAAACAAGGACCTGGAGTAAATTACAGTCTTAGGGTTTGAAGGAAATGAGTAGGGAGGTGTTCAGGAGGAGCATTAAATAGTATCCTCTCCTTCTAGTCCCTGGCTAATCTAGCTCTTCCACAGCCGTAACAGAAATCTTAAGGTATTATAACAATTACTGGCAAGGTATAGAGTAAAGCTTTAAGGAAAAGAAGATAAATACAAAATTTATCTTTAATTTTATGTTTGCATATTGTTTCTACTTCAGACTGTGTAAGATTAATCCTTTTTTGACCTTTTTTCTCAGGTTCTGGCGAATAGCTTAGGAAATGCAGCCTCCAGTGTACTAAATGTCGTCCTGTCTAAAATATTTAACAACACAACTTGCACTCAGAAAGCAACGCCTTTTTAACATGAGCTGTTAAAGAAAGGTGAAGCTAGCTCGTGTGAATACTTGCCAAGTGTTTTTGCTTGTAATAACTAACCATAATAAACGTGGAAGCAGGTATGAGTTGGATGTGAGAGCAACAGAATAAACACTTTTGTGTTTAAACATCAAGTTCCTGAAAACTTACTAAACTTGCTTCGTTTGCTGTTGAGTTCATTGGATAAACATATGGAAACTAATTGTTTCGTTAAGGGTATGTTTTAAAAATCCAGAGGTGTTTTACAGGTCATTAATGCTGCACTGGCTCTGGCTGCTAAGCCCCAGAGCAAGCTGGCTCAAGAAAACATGGACCTCTTCAAAGAGCAGTGGGAGAAGCAAGTCCGCGTGCTGACAGATGCCGTTGATGACATCACTTCCATTGATGATTTCCTGGCTGTATCAGGTAATCAGGGGTTTGATCTGAGAAATAATTATTTTCATAACTGAGCTTTTTCCTGGAAATGGGTGGTTTCTATACATGTTCTGGAGTCTTCTCAGGTTTTTGGAATGGATGGTGTTGGTACGCTTCACCTGGCAAGCATCATCTTCTGCTGAGCGAGGTGTGAAAATAGAGCAGGAGATCTTGGCACAAGAAGAGGTATTTTTATAGCGTGAAAACAGCGATAGTTTAGTTCAGCAGGTACTGTAGAAACCTGTCATTGCACTTACAGCATGTGCATGCATAAATGTATATATTTACATGTCACTAGGCAGATCAGCTTAAACATAGCGAAAGACACTTTATGTCTCAAGATTTTGAATTGCTAGCTGAACTACTGATGAATTACTATCTAGCTGCTGAAGACAAACCTCACTGGTGACATTGGGGGAAATAGAATATGTTTATGTTCAAGTTATGAACTAGCAAAAAATATGATCCCTCAATTCACCTTAGACTCTTCTTATGTAAACAAATGAGTATCAAACCATGGTCGTACAAGTTAATTAAAATAAAACTGTTCCTATAGAAAATGTTCTGGGAATATTTTTAACCATGTCAGATTCAGTAAAGTTTTTAAGGAAGATTGTATAATTATAATGGATTAATAATTCCACTTGGCAAAGTGCTTGCCAAGATAATCTGTTTTATCAGCATCATTGATAAAGACCCACTATTAGCTGCTGTGACCTAGAAATAAGGGGGGCGCTTTTATTTCCACATCCTCTAATTCTGCTCTCATCAGAGGACGTGGTGATATAACCACGTGAATTGTGTCTGCAATAGCATTCACAAATTACCACTACAAACCGAGGGTCTAATTTTCCTGGTGCAAGCAGGCCTGGGCATCTCAAGTGACCTAAAAACTTGTTGTAAAGAGAGGTTTCACAGGAAGATGTGTGGCATTGGAAGTACCAGGTGAACATAGCTAGGAAATGTAGACAAAAACTTGCAGGCCTGAATTAAAGGACCATCCTTTTTTTAATATTAAAAAAAGAAAGGGAAAAAAAAAAAACCCAAACCAAAAAAAACCCCCAAGTAATGTTTCTACAGTGAGTCACCTGTATTATCATACATGTCATATTGTGGTTCCCTGGGTTCTGAATAAGAATTTTCTTTGCAATGAGTTAGCATAAATTTATTAGGCAGTTGAATGTCCTAGTTCTTTGTATCTGTCTGCGTGCTTGTTGTTGCAGCAGTAGTTGAAATTGCACAGCTGCAAGGAGCCTATTTCTGGGGAAATATATTTAGAGAGAATTGTGTGATGAAGTTCGCAGCTCCACTTGGAGTTTGCCCACAAGAGTACAAAACATTTTAAAGAGAAAGAGCTGTTAGTCTATGAAAACGCAGTCTGTATAAGCTGCCTTACTGTATTTCGCTTCCAGGTGTGGCTCAAAATGGGTCAAGCCACTGGAACTGAGTGGTCTCCATCCTCATACAGGTCATTCGAGGAGATGGGTGCTCTGCTTTTGCGGGGACAGGTTATGGTGTTGGCCCGCTGCTGAGTTGCACTGAAGAGTTTCAAGGGCTTGGCAATAAGCAGGGGATGCTTCTTTTCTGAGGCAGTAACAGGCTGACTCAGGAGAGAGTTCACCTCGAGTGTGTGCTTGCCACCGAAAATGATGCTGTGGAAATGCTGTAGTTTGAGACTACTTCAGATGCTCAAGTGCATTCAGCAATTATTTGTATGTGCTGCGTTATCAAAGAGATGTTAGAAAAATATTAAAGCAATAAATATCGCTTTAAATATTATTTGTTTGAAGTTTGATAAATGTTTTCCATATAAATGCCACAGCTCCAATTCATCTACTAAAAGTCTAAACATCTTTTTGGATAAAATCGTGATGAGTATGATTTATACCAGGTTCCGTTTGGGGTTATTAGGATGTTTGTGCATAGTAGGGTTTTATCAGTTACTAACTGGGATGTAAGCAGAATGAAAAAGTGTCCTTGTGGGTCTGTATGTGTACATATAGCAGCACATTCCTACAACATGTTGTGCTGTCCATTATGAAGTGTATGCTTCATTGTTCAGCTTATGCTACAGAATTGTATTAATTATGCACAAGTAAAGCTTGATGAAAGAGATGTTGGGTTTAGATAATAGCAGACTCGTACAAGAATAAGGATACTTAAATGCACAGTGTTGCAGATAACCTTGCAGGTTACAACATTACGTGAAGGGCATAGCATGAGAAAGGCCCTGTTGAGTTAGGACGATGGTCTGGCAGTGGCTAATTGTCAGTGCATGGGAGATTAATAGCAGAGGAGTCCTGTAGACTGAAGATCTTTCCTATACGCTCCCAACCATGAGTGATTTGCAGCTCAGCGAGCTCCAGCGTCAGAGGTGTTATCTACTGAACAGTCCTTGACAGATTTTTCTCATTTAAGCTTCTGTTAGTTGCTCTTCCAACCATTGTAAACCACTGGCATCTCCATCATCCTGTGCAAAATTCACAGCTTAACTGTGCTCTGTGTGAAGAACCTCCTCGTTTTTGCAGTGTCGCCTATTCGCTTCATTTGATGCCTCTAGTTGTAGTAGAAGATGGTGAAGAGGTTTTTTCCCTACTCGTTTTCTTCATGCTATTTGTAAATGTACGGACTTCTGTTGTACACTTAGTCAGTCATCTATTTCTTGACTGCTGAGTCTTTGCCTGTTTCATTATTCCTCATTTCAGAGCTCTTCTGTACCTTCTGTAAGTCTTATCCCTCTTGTCAGTGCCTTCCCTAAGCACTCTGGGTGTGTTTGTGTGCCCACTACCTCTGTTCTTCAGAGCAGAGATTGTGTAATTGTCAAATTCAATGTTCTGAAATTACCTGGATCTCCCTTGAGACCCTCTAAAAAAAATCATTCCATTTGCTGCCTTCTGTTCCTCTGCTGCTGACAGAGGTTTACGCGAGAGACTGCCCTTCACAGCGAGCTATTTCGTCTTAAGAGCCTCCAGATGAATATTGCCTGGGCCCGATGATTGTCCTTCTCCATTACAAGATGAGTACTGTATTTATGAGTGTATTAACACTCAACTATTTGTTCCACAACCATGTCTACTGACACTGCTGCTTGACCTGGATCCTCCAGCGTCCCTTCTCAAGAGAGGGTCCAGCATGGAAATTGTTCTAAGACCTTCCATAGGGGACACAGCAGAGAGGCAGAGTTACATTTCTGCATCTGTGGCTTTATCTCCTGACTTGCTCTTAGGTTGTGATCTCCTGTAGCCCCCAGACTCCCTCGCAGACTCCTTGGGATGTTTGCTTAATCCCTTTAATGGGGAGGTGGGTGGAGGTGGAAGGCGTTTGGTGGGGGTGGATTGAGGATTGACAGCCATGGGGGACTTCTGATTCTGTTAGCTTTTCACAGTTTTATGTATTTCCTTGTTTGCTCTAAAAATCATTTTTATTGGAAAAATGTCTTTCCTCTTACTCTCTTACCTTGTTGCCAAGCCACACCATACTTTCCCTGTAGTTATTTCAGTAGGACAAGATCCCTTTGCCGTCGCCTGTGTTATATTCTATGTTATATTCTGTTGCTGTGAGATTTTTCTCCAGCTCAGCAGCAGGAAGGCTGTTAGTTTTGATGCAGGACGGCGTTATCACGTCCCCAAAGGTACTGGCGATGAACCCGTGTGTCAGCATTTCTTGGGCTCTGCCACCCCAGCCTCAGCAGATGGCATTTTGTGCCAGACACTTGTGGTCCATATGCCTGTAGGACAGGTAGCAGTGGTTGTATATACAAGCGCACAGAACAGTGTCAAGTCTGATTTGTTATCGTCCAACTGGAGAGTATAACCAGAGTGGATGCACCTGACAGTCCCGTACTTCCCCGGGGGCCCTTGCAGACTGCCCTGTGAGGGATTATCTTTCCAGAGAGGCATCTTCCTGGCAACTTTGCATCTGCAAAAGACATTAAATGATCAGCAGGCACTTAAATATTCATCCTCATTTTGTCCATGCCTTTTATTAAAGTTCATATAATCCAAAGAGGTTTTTAAATGGTCTGTGGCTTAATTTATTCGTTAAGGAATTCAAGCAATAAACAGTCTGTGTTTTGGCCTGACGCCGGTGCTTTTTCTTTTTACTGTTGCAACTTGCAGGGATGTCTGTCTCTTGCTTTAAATACCAAAACTCTGTGTGTTCCTTGCTGCAGCTCTTGTACCTTGGCTGCCTGCTCACTGACTTGTCAAATCACTAATGAACCTGCGCTTACTCTCTCTTAGGGCCACATTCTGCCCTCAGCTGAACTTGTTCAGGCTGAGTTGCTTCAGAGGTATTTCACAAGTGTAATTTTTGTCCAGGTTGCTTACAGAAGTCTCAGAATATTGCACCTGGCTCTGTTAATTTTATGTAAATTAAGCGTAACTCTTCCAGCAGCAATCCTTTCAGCCAGTTTATACAAATCCTCTATCAGTCAACTCTATGTGCTTCTCGTCTCTACAAACTCTTGCAAAATGGCTCTTTTACTACCTGCGTAGGGAATAAAAGCCACTTCAGTGGCGCGGATTGGCAGTGTAGCATGATTAAGTCAATGGTAAGTAACACTGGAAACTATTTTAAGTGACAGCAGAAATGTTTCCAGGTTGGTTTCTTACCAAGCAGCCCAAATGCTGATGTTGGATGGCAATGTCAAAGCATTGGTACTGATATATTAAAGAGGTCTCTAACAGTGCTCGGAAGACCTTTTGGGTAGGTTTCCTCAATGCGGATCCCCAAATGAGGATCCCAACCTCTCTAGGCATCTTCAGAAATCTCTTAGGGGTTTTTACTCATTTTGGGCCTCTTGGACTTGATAAATGGGGGAAAACATCTCTGTGTAAGAAAGAAAACTTATATTCTGAAAGTAAATTACAGGCAGGGGTCCTGGCTTTATTTTCTGTTTTCTTAAGAGGCAATGAGTACTCTGTCGCTGGAACGCTTTCTGCATAAATCACCACATATGTTATGTGTCTTAAATTTGGATGGAGGACTAACAGTTTAATATTCTGTGATGGTATGCGTGTGGTTGTAGGAAAACACTATGTAGGAAGCTAGAAACGTGCAACAAGTGCCCCAGTCTATTAGAGCATTGAGTGGGTTAGGTGTGGCACTGGGGAGGGTGCCTCATGGCCCCATGCACGTGGAATGATGGAGGAGTGGCTTGCAAATATTTGGAATAAGGGCTTTGGCAGTCCAGGGGAGGAGTATGGAAAGAAACACTTAGGGGAGAATTCAGCTGAACTCAGCTTTTCGGTTGGTAAAACTGACTACAAGCAGGGGCAAGAAGTGTGGATGGCAGTAGATGAATGGACCGATGGTTTTTTTGACAGCTGGTTGGGAAGGTCAGCTGTTTGCCAGTCATGGCAAGCTTAAAAATTAATGCATTACGGCATCTTGCTGGAGGTTTCATAGAGCAGGTCACAAACTGAGAAATTGCAATGCTGATGACTGCAACAGAAAAGAAGATATTATCGTCTAAATCCTCCTTCTTTTACCACCAGAGAATCATATTTTAGAAGATGTAAACAAATGTGTCATTGCTCTCCAAGAAAAAGATGTTGATGGTTTAGACCGCACAGCTGGTGCAATTCGAGGACGTGCTGCTAGAGTCATTCATGTTGTCACTTCTGAAATGGATAACTACGAACCTGGAGTCTACACTGAGAAGGTGTTGGAAGCAACGAAGTTATTGTCCAACACAGGTAAGAGTTGGTTACTCCCAAGATCCCTGAATTCATATTGCTTACAAGCACACGGACAACCAGATACTCTACCTGTGAAATCTATTAAAGACTCTATTTACATACTATAATGAAAATTAGTGGGGGTTGTTTGCAGAGCTGTTGCAAAATGAGAAATGTAATTTTGCTGTGTTGACTGGCTTAAAACTCAGCAGTGCACAAGGTCTCCCGGAATGAGCTTGCTGTCACTGACTGAGCTGTAGAAAACTCAACACACTGGGAAATGAGTCCCAAACAGTGAGTCAGGGCTTGAAAGTTATGCTGATCGTCTTGCAGTATTGTACCAGGCTCTGTTAGTGTTCAGGATCCAGAAAGAAGATTTCTACCTATTGGCCCAGTAGAATAAATTTTGGGTAATAATTTAGGGTAAATGTTGTAAAATATCTTTATAACTGTTAAAGAAACACGGTAGTTTGTAAGTCACCCACCCCTAAACGATAAATTAGGGTGTTTTCTGTGAACTGGCTGGTAACATCCATATAGGGCAAGGAATTATTCTGCTTGCTTCAATGAGTGCTGTGCCAACTGTTAGTTGTTGGTTTTGCTTTAATTACAACTTTGATGAAGAATCAAGGGCGACACTGAAGAAACAAACAGACTGTAAATGGTTCTGTGATGTTCTTCCTGGGCTGCAGTGAGTCACTGAAGTACAGCAGTGCAAGCAGTGCACTCTTCCAGTGCCTTGTTAAACTTGACCTTTGTCGTGGTAATATTCTTTTTTTCCACAAAAGTGATGTACATCTACAGAGACTATTAAACAAATGCTTAGTATTTTATCCCATAACCCATTCTAACTGCTTCCCCCGGTGTTTTCTGCTTGTCCACTCGAAGAGTGTGATAAACTTTTCACTGTCTAAGGGGAAAAAACCAAATAGCAGTATAGTAAAAAGAAACTGAAGTGAACGTAAGACTTGAGCTACAGTATTGGTGTCCTTCTATAACAAATGCTTTGAATTTAAATGGAACCACTGCAGAGTTTCCAATGATAATTAACAACGAGGCACACGTACAGAAAATGGCACCGGGGTGGGGACTGACTGTTATTTTGTGTTCTTAATTCAGTTATGCCGCGGTTTACCGAGCAAGTAGAAGCTGCTGTGGAAGCACTGAGTTCAGACCCTGCTCAGCCAATGGATGAAAATGAATTTATCGATGCTTCGCGACTGGTGTATGATGGAATACGAGATATCAGGAAAGCCGTACTGATGATCCGGGTGAGCATAACTGACTTAAACAGCTTTCTGTTTTTCCGCTCACTTTCCCTCACCTCTGTTGAACTGACATGCATCAGCTTTACTGAGAGCAGACAGCGTAAGATTTTTGTTTAGCTCATATTAACATTCTGAGTCTTAAAAACTGCTAATCACTCTGTGGAGTACTTCAGAAGTACGTTTTGATTCAAATTCATTAAACAGATCTGAGCATCAATGATAGCCAGAGTTGTGATGCTAAATACCCTTCACGCATCTTTTGTAATATCACGTTAATGCCTTGCTTGTTAATGTGCTAAAATCAGTGACCTTTGATTTAACAACAGCAAGTGGATTCTTAACTATAGATTTTTTTTGACGGTTTGAGAGCTTAGAAATAAAACCTAATGGCTCTTTATGAAGTAAATTTTGAGAATTAATGCTAGTTAGTCAAAAACAGGTTTGGATGAGTTCAGCCTGTAGTTCCTAGAGCATGTAATTCGTTAATTGGCTAACCTCAGTAAACAGGGACCAGTTCATAGAGGCTTTGTCTCTTCTGGGTTTGTGTGTTTCAGGTGCAGTGAGTGTGACTTCGAAGTCCTAATTTCTGGGAGGTCAGGCAGCGTTAGACTGGTAGGAGGTGTGTAGGGAAGAGGCAGAAGGGCTCCTGCAGTTGATTGAAGGGATGCAGAAAAGAAAGTTCTGGTTGAGGCTGACCTATGGGCATATTTCTTGAATCTTAACGTGGTAAAAATGGGCAAGAGCCAGAGACAGCCAAAACAAATGTAGGGGGTTTATTCCTTTTTTTCTTTTTCCCTTGTACCCCTCTGACTCAAGCATAAATGCCTTGCAGAGAAACTGGCTTCATCTTTCAGAACGGTAACCATGGCAGATGCATTTTGGTGATACGTAAATTGAGGATGTACAGCCCCAGAATATATGTGATTAGATAGTAATTGCAATAGTATCTTCTGTGTTTGCTGCTTAAAGCAAAGAATCAGATGGGAAATCAGAAGAAAAGCTGACAGCCACATATGTGCTCTCCATATAATTTTTTTCAAACTTAAGCTCGGGATTTATAGACAACCAATGTTAGATGAAGATATCAGTGCTTTCCTGCTATGCAGACAAACCAATTTGATTCACCCCCTGCTAAAGTCCTTGTTATTCAGGACATGAAAGCATGACTGCCAATTCCATGTCGTCAGTAATTAGCCGAGCTGGCGATGCCAGGAATCCTGACGTTTCCCCTTGTGCCGCGTCTCTGATGTCAGGGTGCCACGACTTTATTGCAGCTGCCAGCAGCTAACGGCAGCTCACTGGTGACACATCAGCGACCTATAAAAAAGTGAAAATGTTAGTATTTGTTGTCCAAAGGGCTGTAAGGTCTAGAATGTATTTAGGAGAGGAGAGTCATCCAAATGGAGATGCCAGGCCACCACTTCTCCAGGGCATCGTCTCAAACTCGACCACAGGAGCAACCACGCTCGCAGGGGGATGCTGCTAAGCTCGGCTGGGGCAAACAAGCTGCCTCACTTGAAACTTTGTCTGGTGGCACTTGTTTCTTTACAGCAACCAGAAGCAAAAGTCACTCAAACACCTAATTTTTGTGTTTATGCAGTGCATTTTCAAAACTAAAATCGTACTGTATCTGTTTGTTATTGAAGTAAAGCTCTTTCCTCCCCAATCCCCAGAGATCTCTCAATCTCTCATCACCCCCAGAGGAGTTTTTGCTCTCAATGGCAGGTCGAAAGGCAGAATTACACTTTGTATAGCCCAGGTTGTTTGGGCCTTGGGATGGATGGGAAGAGAAGGGGGCTTGAGAATCATAAACAGTTTCTAAAGATACAGCAGAACTGTTTTCTTTAATTTTTTTCACTTTTTTAAATATCGATACACTGAGCTACTTATTAGTATATGTCCTTATGCTGATTTTGTGAATATACTCTGTTCTTCAAGACATGGAGAGAAGACGGTGGCTGAAATACCCTAGGTCTTGATTGTCAACATACTCACCTTTGCTTTTTGGCAACTATTTTGTGTATCCGCCTTTATTTTAACTGTATCACAAGATGTCTGTATTGGAAAGCAAGTTTGTCAAATTCAGATCATAGGAAAGAAATATGAAGAACTTTATTTGCATCTTATCTGTTCATCACAATTTATGGCATTTATCAGTGAAGTTCTTTGTTGATCCAGCTCTGCAAAATAGTCATGAAGTGCCACTCTAGGCAAAGATGTAGTATTTTGACAAACATGCTGTTTAAACTTGATAAGCTTTATAAAAAGTTTGCCAGCTATAGACTGGCAGTAGCAAAAATAAACCTAGGCAAGCAGGAACTAGGTCAGATGTGTTTAGCCTACAGCATAAAAGCTGGCCCTTACTAGCTAAAAATTTTCAGCTTTTCCTGGGGGATAAGAATAAATTTCGATATATTTTATCTGTTGTTAATTTAGTCGATGCTTTGATTCATAATTGTGCTAAAGACGCCGCCTGTGGTTTTGAACCAGGCCTTAAAGCTGTGTGTAATTTTAGCTTCAGAATCTCAAGTGAAGCTTTTACATTTAACCAAGTTGCAAAAATACTATTCGATATGCAGAAACTTTTTTTCCGTGTTTCAAATCCTGAGTGCATTAGTGTCCTGATAAATCTCAGATGTTTAGTTACTGGTATGTAATTTTGGGGATCCCTATGGTGTTTAACATGAGCAGTCAAGCATATATAATCACACGTGTTCACAAGCTGGATACAGTCCTTATATTTACCTTGTTGTTGAAAACATGGAATAATTTTTACCTTCACTTATTTCCATTCTCTCTGCTTGAAAAACAGTATTCTTGTTGATTTTTAGAGCCGTGAAATCTATTGTTTGACTCTGACTGAATTACTCTTTCCTCAGACTCCTGAAGAGTTGGATGATTCTGACTTTGAGACTGAGGATTTTGACGTCCGAAGCAGAACAAGTATTCAGACTGAAGATGATCAGCTCATTGCTGGACAAAGTGCAAGGGTAAGGAAGAAATCTGATCATTATAAAACTGTGACCTGCCTTCAAGAAAAAGTTCAACTTGCTTTGAAAATCCAGGTTAAATTTTTTGAGGGTGGTGGTGAAGATGTTGGATCAGAAAACTGGCATTCTTTTGTTTCCAGTTTTCTTCTGAAAAGGAAGTTAAGTGTCATGCAGCATGTGTTGGTCTGATGGACGTCAGAAACGTCTGTGTTTTATTTTGGATGTACCGAAAGATCAAAATCCTTTTCATACTGATGCACTATGTTATACTTTGACATCGCAGACTTTGTAGGCACTGACATTAAATTAGGTGAGCTCCTGCAGGGAGATATGGGGCAAATCATTCCATTGCACTAATGTTGAATTTTCAACACACAAATACTAAATTTGTGGGCAAGAAATAGATAACTCTGCAATTCAGGCATTTGTTACAAAATGTCTTCTCATGCATGTGTTGGTGTGTGTTTGGCCACTGAGCATTTAATCAAGACAATGTTGAGAGGAGCTCAAAAATGAAATAATTGAAACTAACTGCATTTCCTATGACTGTTAAAAATGAAAGCATTGATAAGCAATATATAATCATTAATAGGTGAAACCTTAAAATCAGTACATTGAAGGAAAAACAGGCCTTACCTATTGTTTTTATTTGACATGTCCCCTTCTGGATCGATAACAATTTACGCTCTTGGGAGAGTGCCAGGAAAGATTTTTTGTGAAGGCTCTTCTAGCCTGAAACCAGGCAAGAAGTAGCTAGGCCTTATTTATCAAACTTCTGCCACGTTGGCTTTGAAATTATACTAACTGAGAGTATTTTTTATGTTCTCCTTCCTTGTACAGGCACTCTCTATTCCTGTATCCCTCTCTCCCCTTTTATTTAAATACAGACATTTCTAATTTACCTTTTAGCACAGCTGCTGCCAGAGGCTTCTTTTTGTACCGAAGACTCCTTTTCACCTGCTCCTGGAGGCATGAATGCTCCTAGAATTTATGAAAGCAAGGGCATTGAGTCTCATACAGGCTGTAAACCTAGTCTAATAGATTTTATTCAGGAGTAAGCACATACTCTTCCTTTTCACTTACTCTTTCCTCCGTATGCATTTTTCAAAATAGTACATCTAGCTTTTTGCAGGAAAGAGACTCGTAATATTTCTTCTGTGCATTGCAACACTGAAAGATACCCAAGTGGAACTTCCTTTTGAAACTCTTAAATTTTGTAGAAAAGGCAAGTCCCTCCTCTTCATGCAGTTTTTCTTTGATGGATGGTAATATCTGGCAAATTTGTTTGGTGCCTAGCAATTTTACCATGCAAATGCCCGTGTTTCAGGTGTCAGCTTGTCTTTCCGGGCACTCTTTCTTAAGAAAGACCATAAACTTTAGTTCAAAATGGAAGGAAATGGCTCTGTGAAGCCTCTAGGTAGAGGATTGCTATTAAAGTTTTATCCCCCATCTTCATGACTTAAATTGGTTATTAGTGAAATGTTCCAAAAAGCCTTCTACAAGTGGCGGCATAAAGCAATGTGAGAAAACTCTCTCTTTCAGGCTATCATGGCTCAGCTCCCTCAAGAGCAAAAAGCTAAGATTGCTGAGCAAGTCGCAAGCTTCCAGGAAGAAAAGAGTAAATTGGATGCTGAAGTATCAAAATGGGATGACAGCGGTAATGATATAATTGTTCTGGCCAAACAAATGTGTATGATTATGATGGAAATGACAGACTTCACCAGGTGAGTCTTTTTAATTTGTGCACACACCACCTTCTCTCAGAACTGGCTGGGGTGCTGATCTTTCAATGAAATATTTTGCAAGTACTCATAAGAGTCTTGCTTCTTATAATTTCCTTTAGATGTTACCCTATTAAATCCTGTGTATTAACTCGGGAAATGCATTACTATGCAGTGACTGGGTGGTAATAACTGTTTAAATTGATCTATAGATGCAGAGAAGTTATTGCCTGTCTTTCTTTCTTTCTTAAGGGTGATTTTTGTCCCAAGGAATATATATATATATATTTGCTCAGTTTCTTACAACATTAAATTCTATGGGCTTCTTGATATCGCTATACTGCAGAAATAGTTCCTAGTATGGTTATTTGCAAAAGAAAGAGAGGGCTTTTGATGCCTTTTGAAATTAATTTACCAGATTTTATACAACACTATTTTTTAAACTTGATGTTGCATTCCATGGAAATTGCAAATCTGTCTTCTAAAATGTTATCTCTTATCATCATTAGGTTGCTTAAAAGAGTAAAATTTAAGATGTTTTTATTCCTAGATTTAATCTAAATAGGGGGAGGGGCTGGAAGGGGGAAACTGTCTTGAAAATGAAGGTGCTGTAATGGTTACACCTGCCTGTTTCTGTGCAACCTTATTCATGCAGTTTGGGTGAGGCATCACTTCCAGTACTATATGGAACAGGATGAGTAAAGCAATATATAGTTCACTCTTCCAGTTTTCTGGTGCTAGAAGGTAGACTCTGTTCTGTTTTGCAGAGGTAAAGGTCCACTGAAAAATACGTCAGATGTGATTAGTGCAGCCAAGAAGATTGCAGAGGCTGGGTCAAGGATGGACAAGCTGGGACGGACTATTGCTGACCATGTAAGTCACAATTCATTTTCATAAGCCTCCAGCATGAATGAGCAATAGGAGATCTTTTAGTACTGCAGACATGATGAACAGAAGAAAATGTGTTTAGTTTTGATGGTTTGGAGTTTTTTTAACTGATTTTCCAGATTTGTTGCTAGAAAATTCTAGCCTTTCTTTTCTAGCTGCTCTCCTGCCATCCTAAGCAGTGTAAGCAGCTAAATATGTCCAGCAGTAACACTTGCAGCTCCTTGGCTTAAATCAAGCACCTACCATTTTAAGGTAGCAATATGCCAACACTGCTTCATGTCACATAGTATCTAGGCCAATTTCGCTAACTGAAGAGGACTGAAACTGAATTCGTGTCGCTTCTGTCATGCTCAGAATATGCCCAGTGCTTCCCAGAGCAATGACAAGACTGCATAGGCAACACCGTAATTATTGTACGTGGCCTGTTGCACAACCTTTAATATTATTTTTGAGGCAGCTTTTTAATATTAACAATTTTCAAATGCCCTGTAAACTGACTGGTGAGATTGTCAAAACTCTCTAGTATTGTTTTCATTGTCTAGTCAGAGCTGATGAAGACTTTGAGGGAGGCATGTAGTCACCCAAGCATTTTCTACGCTGTCCCAGGCTGTTGTGGATGTTGTTGTGCTATATGTACAAAGGTATTTGAAAAGAATTCTGTAGGATTGAATGAATATGGGCCAGCTCAGGGTTTTATGCGCTGCATCTGCCTGTCCTGAGCCACTTCAGAAACTGGGTTGGGCCAAGCAAAAGCGCCTTTGGTGTCGGTCCACACCCAAATTGCAGAGAAGCATCAGCATTAGTAATAATATTCTGCCTTCAAGAGAGACCCTGAAATGCAGGTAGGTTAAGTCTGAGATCATGGACTAAACTTTATTTTGTACAGCTGTCACTTGCTTTTCAGGCCTTCTCTGAATGTAAATTCATAATGCAAGGTTTTAAATAAAACCATGTCGCTTTGGAAGTAAATCTTTGTAATGCAGATCTCTCTTTAAATGTTGCATCCAGAGGATGTTGTCTTCACCCTAATTTATTAATGATGCAGTGAGAAATGTTTGATGGGGAGATAGAGTTGAAAAGTGCTTTTTAAAATAGGTCTCCTTGCTATAGCATTTTGACAACCGTATTTCTGGAAGAATCAGGTGCGCTGCTGCTGTAGGTAAATGAAGCAAAGAGCAGTTTGTGTTATAGATCTCGGGGGATCCTGGGCTGAAGGTTTACAATGCCTTTTTTTTTTTTTAATTCACATGTTTTATGCAAACTTGGTATACAGTTTTCTGCACCAAGCCATTTCAAAATATAGAAGAAAACTAAATGGCTCCTTTTAGTAGAAGTAAAGTCCTTAAAAATGTATAAGATTAAGGACATGTTTGAAGATAAATATGAGCAGGACTGTACAGTTAGTCATTTTGACAAGAATATAGCTTTTTTTCCTGACTCCATACTCTACTAATACTTTCAGCTTGCATATTTCATTAGATATGCTTACGTACTCTTTAGAAACTATCTGACAGTTACAGAGGACGTACAGTGCAGCCATTTCAGCGGAGCACTAATGCCTTCCTATGCCTAATACGGGCTTTTAACAAATGGATGGGGTTTTATGTCCTGTTCGCCATGTGACACCGGGTGAATCATGACCCCTCGTGTTAGTGTGTCAGGAACTCCTAACTCCTGCCGTCAGGCAGTTTTACAGCACATTTCCTTTGAAACCATAAAAGCTATTATCCAAGGTATTTCACGTCTCTTGAAAAGTGTCTAGCCATCAGCTGGCAGATTTTCCCAAAGGTGTTCCATCTTTCACTCAAAGCAGCAGTCTGCTTGTTTTGAATGGGGGAATATGAAGAAGTTATGAGTACAACACAAATGAAAATGATTTGCAGCAAGACAATGATTCTCCGTATTATTTTTTTTTCAATGTTGAAATACTTACAAAGCAAAAGAAAAATTCTGTTGCTTTTTCTCTTTGATAGTGGTGGGAGGTTGTATCAGTATCCGATCATTAAATGGAAAGGAGCTGGGGGGAAGGGCAGGGATTGCCCTGCTTCCCAGTAAAACGCTTCAGCGGGCTCTTGCTCTCCAGACTGGTCCATGCGCTGCAGAGGCTGGTCCGGGGATGTGCTCCGGACCCAGGCTGACTGCTCTCCTGGGGGACGGCTGCTGGCACACATTGCCACGTGCCTGTCCTGCCATGGCCACTGCTTCCCCTAAATGCCTGCTTTCAGCTTCTCTAACCAAACAGTGCCGAGCCCAGCTGTTACGTAGGGCTGGCGGGGGCATTTTATTGTGGATTATTGCTACCCTAAACTGGAGATACAGTGGGAGGAAGAAAAGTCTGTGCGGTTGCTTGCTTACACCTACCAGACACGTGGGGATGGGGGTTGCCTGCTTGTCTTAATCAGCACACACCGCGGGAGAGCTCTTCTGTCGTTCCCTGCCCCTTTTCTTTGCAAAAAGGGAGGAAAAGGTGATTCTGCTTCTCCGCAGGCTCAGCTGGGGTGGTAGGAAGCAAATGTGTGTGCGTGTTTGCTCTGTCCAGGAGGGGTCCTGGATTTGACTTGGAGCAGCCAGCTTAGCTTTTGCCAACAACCACCATCGAACCTGTGGCAGCATCTCATTTTGGGGGGTTTGGGGAGGCGGGGTGTCCTCCAGTACACATTTGTTTCTGTCTACAGTGCAGCTATCTGCTGTGACCGTGTTGTGGGAATCATCCCAAGCTAGCTCTGCAGATGGTTTTTTTTGTGTCTGTGGCTGTTGTAGGTTAATGCGATAATGTAATCTTTCTTAATCAGTGTTGAAATTGTTGCCTTTTGGGTTTTTTGGTTTTTATCTGAGTGTTCCTGCGTAGGAAGGGACAGGGCTCATACAGGCATCTGCAGTGCCTTTTGTTGATGTTCTTTTTTATCTTGTGCTACATCTCTATTCAAACATCATCTGTCTTTGAACTGAATTCTCTATTCTGCTCATAGAAATAGCACACAGAGTATAGGATGTGGTTTTCCAACTCACATCATATTGATATATACAACCGAATAATATTTCCTATTCCACTGCTTCCCCCACTAATGTTTTTCTGCCTCCTTCAACCACTGGTAAACATGCGGCAGCCTCTTTCCTTGAGAGTGTCTTTCCTTAAATGGTTTCCATAAACTCACAACCATAAAGTACCTTGAATTGTTTAGCGGTCCTTCTGACATGCCGTATTGTGCATTTGTCAACATTCAATTCAATCTGCCGCTGTGCTGCTCATTCACTTTGTTAGATGAGCTGTTTGGGAGATGGAAAGCATTTTCCAAAATGGTAATTTCAGCTTTTCATTAGCTCTTTGGCCGATGCTATTTGTGGACTTTCTCTAAAACATCTTGTACTGCTGACTAATATTGATTGGCTTAAAAAACTAACCTGCAAGTTTTGCTGCTTTGTTATTCCTGGTTTTCACTTCACTGATGGAAGCAATGTGCCTACATAAGAGTTGCAGAGACTTGGGGTGTTTTCATGAGCTTTCCTTGGGAATAAGAAGGTGATTTCTGTAGTTTATGGACACACAGGGTCCGATGCCCGTAAAGCCATCCAGATCCCCGTAAAGCCATCCAGATCCCCGTAGCCTGTGTTACGCAGCCTGATCTGCTTGTCCCAGCTTGCCAAAAATCCCGTTGTAGTGCATTGTGTGTGTGTGTGTGTGCGCGCTGCTTTAGATCACAGCTCAGCAGCCTGCCGTACAGAGGCATCGTTAGATGCAACATATAGTACAGCTGTTTTCTCTCTGCTGTGCTGAGATATCACATTGGCTTAAAAAACCCACTTGTTCTGGCCCTGGAAAAAACAAATTTATTTATTAGCTACGCTCACCTTCCTTTCAGGGCTAAATGACCGCTATGGCAGATCAGTTACTGGTGTGGGAAGCAGATGCTCCGTGTGAATGTGAGCCCCTGTTTGCACACCGCTGCTTGTGCGACACGACGGTCTGTTCTGGCGCAGTCTTCTTTTGTGCCTTTTATATGCAGGGAGACTTTGGATCCTGCTTCCATCTTGTACAGCTAGAACTGTAGCTAAGGAGAGAAGGTCTGCAGGGAGAATTAGGGCTCAGACCCTGCTGCTGACACCCAAGAGGGGATTTTTACCTTGCTCTGAAAGGAGCAGAGAGGCTGTGTGGCCATAAGCAATAAACCTGAGCTTCAGTGAACCCTAAACTAGTAAATCGGTGCTACATTTAAGGTTATTCTTCCAAGCATACCGTGTCTATTATGAATCTTCATTTGACAGTCCGTTGTGCAGGATCAGGGGACTAGATGGGACGGGATTTTGCTGTGAACAGGGGTGTGTGGAGAAGAGCTCTCGCAGACTGTGCAGCTCTGAGTCTCAGCAGGGTCTGGTTGGTGGGAAGAGCAAGCAGGTGCTGGGTGAAAAGATGTGAATGCTGCTTAGACCAAGACTCTTCTCTCCTTGTCACATCTAATCACTGGTAAATCACTGCGGCCGCTTGTGGCTTCTGTAGCGTTTTTGGTGCTTGTCTGGAGGCCGCCGGTGCCAGGCTTCTCCAGGACAAGCGGCTGGGCAGGCAGACCTGCAGCTAACCCACTGCCTGGAGGGGAGAAGCGGAGGAGGGTGGTGTGCCCTGCTTGCCGTCGAGTCAAGCTAAGCTGTGGGGCCAGGGAAGAGCATTTGGATTTTGTACGTGAGTGCGTGTGTTTATGGGGTGCTGGAAAGCCTGCATTTAGTGATAGGGGATTGTGTACCAAGCCGCTGGATGGAGGAGATTTAAGGAGTTTCTGGATGGGGTGCAGCCATCTAGGAAGGATGGAGATCACTGCAGAGTCTGCCGTCGGTCTACCAGTACATGACCTGTCGGACCGTAATATCCCCGGCATCCCTATCGCAATCGCTTCTGCCATCATGAATATATCCAGGCTGGTTTAAAATCTTGCCTTGGGCACTGCTTGCAGCCCAGCCAGTGATGTCTGGAGGTCAGAGCTGGCCAGCGGCCCAAGTATTTACCCAGTCGCGAGATGTGTGGTGCCCCACGCTGGGGTGCAGGCGGCCCTCGGTGCCCCGCTAGTGCTGCGTGGATGGGGCAGGAGCGTGGCACGCATGCCCTTGGGTTTCTTCAGCGGCAGCGTGAGAGGCTGGTGGGCAAAGGGTTTGTGGAGTTCAGTGCATGCCAGCTGCTTTATTCACTAGTCTTCATACGGCCAGAGCGTGCCAGTAGATCTGAGATGGCCCGTTATTCTTTGGAGAAGCGATGCTGGCCACCATGCTCGCTGCCGGTTTTAAAGCTACTGCAGGACTGGCGTGGGTAGTAAAAGGCTTCCCGTAGCCTTTTTGTCTTATACTTGCAGATCCCGTTTTGGACTGTGGCCGCCCCTCAGCAGGGCTCCTCTTGTTTTGAAATCCAGCGTGAGACTGGCTCATTAATCATCTCGCCGCTCGGCGCTGCAAAGCCAGGGATGGCCCTTCGTTTCTGTCCGAGAAAACAGCTTTCTGAACTGCACTGCAGTCTCCGGTACCTACGTAGTCTTTCAATTGCAAAGCTGAAAAAGTTACTTTTATCTTACGGATGAGTGCTTCAGCAAGCACTTTAAAATTTTTATTTCATGCCTGGTGAGGAATCTAGTTTCCACACTGCTAAGAAATGGGAGCAGAAGTCAGGAAAATATCTACTTTCTGGATATAATTGAGTAACTGTCAGGTTTATCATTTCCTAGCTTAAAATACTTCAGATTGGAAATCGAGGCTGGGTTTGGTAACATCTGCTAGTTGCAACTTGAGGTCTTGGATGTCAGTTCATTGCTGCTGTGTCCCGTGCAGTGTACAGGGAGGACCTTTTGTAGTTAAAAAACCTGCTCTGGGAAGGTAGGTAGCCCTCCTCCTCCTCCTCCTCGCAGGGACCTCAAGGGCAGCTGTGCAGCTGATCCTGGTGATTTTGTCCAGCGGCTGCCCCTGTGCTCTGATAGCCCGTGTTTATTGCTTCTGTTATTTTCTGTGTATTTAGTGATGCCCAGGTATTGCTCATTTGTCTTTTGAAAACCAAAGCTCAGCAGAAGTGCAATAATCTCTGGAGCACCTTTGCTATGTCAGAATGGAGTTGTCTGTTTTCTCCCTAAATGATTTCTGTTCCAGTTTTCGTGATTGCAAAGTAAAACTTGACCTTTGTTTTTCCAGTGCCCCGATTCCGCGTGCAAGCAGGACCTCCTAGCCTACCTGCAGCGCATCGCACTGTATTGCCATCAGCTGAATATCTGCAGCAAAGTGAAGGCTGAAGTTCAGAACCTCGGAGGGGAGCTGGTTGTGTCTGGGGTATGTATGAGCTATGACATGTCCGGTTCATGCGGTTTTTCTTCTGGGGGTAGCAATTATTCCAAGCTAAGCTTTTACGCTAAACAATATAGAATATAGACAAAAGATTTTGGAGCATTCAGTCAAAGTTTTAATGCATGCAAAGTTTATAATACTGCCTGCACTGCCTCGTTGTTCTTGGAGGAAACGCTTACTGTTTCAAAGGGGGGAAAATACAAATACAGACTTCACTTTTCCTTACTCAACTATGTTTGTAGACAGATTCACTTTACCTCTGTGTAATCTACTGCTTTTCCAGACTGTTTTTCACTCTTAGTGAGGTTAAATCACTTTAATCAGCATAGCTAAACCTACCCCATGTCTCTGCACAGCCTTGGAACATGCTGGGGTCCTGCAATGCTCCAGAGATGTTAATATTTCAAAATAGCAGTGCCCTGACGAGTGCAGGGATTTTTAGCGGCTGCTCTATGACAGCTGAAAGCTGCCGTAGGCCAGCCTGCTTCCTTATTCTAGCCATTACTTAGCAAATAAGTTTTTCACTGTAGTTCATGAAATGCTTCCTCCTAAGGGGAATCTATATGGCGGATATTTGTGGGGAGGGAAGTAGAGCTAAACTCTTAATTTCTTCTGGCATATTCTTCCTTGCCCTAGACAGGTACGTTTGATCACATTGGTGCTTTTGCCCATCCGTGTCATGACTGAGGTAGGAGGTTCGAAGAAGGGGCAGAAATGGCTGGTAGTCCAATATTGCTATCTGAATCGTTAAAAGCAGATGGAAAAAAACTTACCACCTTCTGCTGTTTAGATATTTCAAATGCTTAAACTTATTAGCACATCTTTTTTTCTCTCAAACAAGCTAGAATTGTAGAACGAGTGCTTGGGGACAGCAGCAGCTGAGGGAGGTCTGCAGCGACCTGCTGCAGAAGCAGCGGTGGTGATGGACCACACTTGCATAAGCTTGGCACCTTCGCAGGGGAGCCGGGCTTCTCTGCTGCACCTCCTACTGCTGCCAGTCCCGCGTGCTTGGATTTCCAGCACAGCGGAGCCGAGTGATGAGATGTAATGAAACATGTGTTGCTGCGCGTCTCTGTTGCATGCCTGATGTCCTATTAGCTGGAAGGCTGAAGGCATCGTGCTGTCAAAGAAGTAGATGTGTCATTATGCAATAATACGTACTCCAGGGTTTTACTGCAGTTATTCAGTGTCTTCAGAATTTACGTACCCTTCTGCCATAAATTAGTTATATGAACAGGCTGGCATCTGTAGTCTAATCTCCTGGTTTTATCTGTTCTCCACGAGTCTGTCCACTGGGGCTAAATATTGCCAGGAGTAATGTTAAGCTTCTGTCAGATTATCAGATGAAGGCCTCTGCCAGTCCAGGGACTTCACCTGTCTAAAAGTAAAATTCTCTTCAACGTTAACACCCCCCCATCCATATACCGCAGAAGTTTTGTGAAAGCAGAGCTATAACCAAGGCAGTAAGAGCTTGCACCCTAAGCAATCTGACAATTCATTTAGAAAAGTACCTCCTTGCTTTCGTTGCATTTAATATGACTCTTCCTGCTGTGAAGATTCATGGAAATAGTTAAATGCAATGAAAGTGTTTTCCAGCGTAATGACTGGGGCGAGGAAAGGAGACGACACTGGTTTGCTGGAGGGCGCGGATCACATCTGCCGTTGTGGTACTCAGAGGAAGGTACCAGCACCAGTAGAAAAGCAGCCAACCTCCTGCTCAGTTTATTTTGCTGCTAGATAAGCAGTGGCTTCAAGGTTTTTCCCAAAACCTTCCTTAGATGTCTACAACGCTGGAATTTAAGTGTGTTAGAAGCAGCTGAGCTCTTGTGTAAGCTTGGCGGAGATGCAGAAATCCTGCCCAAGACGAAACCCCCGCCCGGCCCCTTTGGCATTCAGAGTCCGGAGGTCCCACCCGGAGCAGGGCACTGGCACCCGGAGCGGTGGGGTCCCAGCTGAGGTCACCTCCCCTCTCTCTCCCACCCCGCCCCGTTTTTGGCTCTTCACCTCTGCCATGTGCTAAAGCTTCGGCAAATGCATTTTTTTTCTCATTTTAATGCTCTTGTAAATCAGGAACCGCCTGGGAAAGGGCTCCAGGCCTGGCTGAAGATGCAGTTGCATTCCTTCCTTTCTAATACAACTTAATATTCTAGGGTGATTTAAACAGTTATTATTGGTGATTAAGATATTATTACAGCTTTATTAATTTCATTAGAGCATAAGCTACTGTTAAAGCTTAGTCACAAAAGCAAACAGCAGCGTACACATCTTTGTGATTGCCATTAATATGGAAAAGGCACAGGCCATGGGCAAACACTGGTGGCACAAGTCAGGTTTTTACCAGTTAGTGGCCAAAGAAAAGTGCCACCTTGAATTTGGAACCTCAGATTTCAAAAGAAAACCCAGAAAAATCAGGTTTTGAGTGCTTTTACACCCCAGGACTATCATGTTTTCTGGAATACTGTGTTTGTGTGGGTTTTACGGCGTGTAACGATCGCGTGTTACCGTTTGGCAGGTGGACAGTGCCATGTCTCTTATCCAAGCAGCCAAGAACCTGATGAACGCGGTGGTGCAAACCGTGAAGGCTTCCTACGTGGCATCGACCAAGTACCAGAAGTCCCAGGGCATGGCTTCGCTCAATCTTCCCGCCGTCTCTTGGAAGATGAAGGCTCCGGAGAAGAAACCCCTGGTCAAGAGGGAGAAACAAGACGAAACCCAAACTAAAATCAAGAGAGCGTCCCAGAAGAAACACGTTAACCCCGTGCAGGCTCTCAGTGAATTCAAGGCGATGGAGAGTATTTAAAGAGAGGTCTCTGTCTCGGTTATTTTTTTCTCTAGCCCACTACTGCTACTTCCAGAACTCTACTTTTAATATTCTAAGGATTTTTCAAAAGTTTACTATTCCTCAAAATGTATTTACTTAATATAATTTTGATAACTTTGTTTAGATTCCGTGGGGAAATACTCAAATTTCTAAGTCCTATCAATATAGCTTCAGCCTGCGGAAGTGTGTTAATTTAGATTGCTTTTAGATTTCAGGGGTGTATTTCTAGCGGAAAATTATTTTGTATAATCTTGCTTTAAATAAAATATTCTATAACCAAAGAGGATTTTACAGTAACACTAACGGTTAACACTAATAGTTGAATCATGCTACTCAGAGACTGCAGTTTTTCATTGTGATCAAGAGAGGAAAATTAGATCTTTTCACTCTAAAAAAAAATTAATTAAGGTATTGTATGTATTAGTGTATTCCTGCTGTTGGGGTGGAGAGGGAACGAGCTTTGTACGCTTAAAGGAGTATGAAGATGCAGCAGGCGCGAGCTGCGCTGCCGCAACAGCCTGGCCACAACTGGAAAAGACGTGAAACCCCCGGACACGCTGCGCACCCCGGCCTGGCCGGGTTTTGCTGGGGGTGGCGGCGGCAGGGGGCCATGTTCGGAGACGCGCTCGGGGGTGCGCGGCTCCGTGATGCCGCTTTTCCCGCGCCGCGTTAGAGCCGTTGGCGTTGCCACGCGTGGCCTACGGGCACCCGTGGGTGACTTTGCCGCCGGCCTCTTCGGAGGGGGTTTCGCACGCGTCTCTGCCGGGGGAGCACCCAGAGCAAATCCAGTAAAACACGGAGGCGGCCGATTACTTCTGTATGCCACCGGACGGGAATTTTAATGCCTGGTTACAAATTACTAATGTATTTTGCTGCGGGACACTAATAAAGTTGCTTTTACCAGCCGGCGTATTGTGGTGCTGTGAATGGAGCGGGCTCCCAGCCCGCCCCTGCTCCCCCTCCCCGGCATTCAGATGCAAATCGGCTTTGTACTCATTTCTCATAATTGCTCTGCATCCCGCCTTGGGCTTCCAGCGGCACCCAGCAAATCATGTTTGCTCAGGCTGCAATTCAGACTATACATTATTTGTGATAACTATAGCTACAAGGTATAATTTCGCTGTCTTATTTAAATTTTATGAATTTCAGTGTGTTTTACACTTACCAATAAAGTCCAGTATCCGCGAAGCAGCGCCTGCGCAGGTCAAAGCCGCGTTTGCTGTTTCTGTAAAGCACCCATTAAAATGGAAAGCAGCCTGTTCTGTAGTTAATGTTTTAAACTGCATCTAAATTTTAGAGCCGATCCTTGGCACCGTTATGTTATAATTTTATTTATCTCGATCAGCTTATAATTTACTATATCAAGGTTATTGCTGTCACCTTACCAAAATGCTGGTCAGAATTAAGCTAAATAGTTCTCGGGATATTTTTGCCAAATTTATTATGTTTTCAAGCTTTTTAGCCTCTTGAGTGCAGATAATAAACAGCTGAATTCTATACGGGTTTTCGTACGCCTTTAACATCTAAGCAGGCGTCTGCCGGGAGGGTAAGCCAGCGCGCTCGTTCCGCCGGCGCTTGGGAGTTAATGAAGTCGATAAGCTGTAGATCTTGTGTCTTATATATAATTATTAACTGCTTTTATACAATGATTTTTTTCTCTGCTGGTATTAATGTAATTGTCCTAAAGGCTGCATTCCCTGGGCTGTTCAGTGGCTCTCTCCAAAATACGTACGTTGCTCCCCCCAGAATGCAAGCTCTTAATGAGCTTTAAAACCCACCCCATAAATTAGGATGTACAGACGAATTGATACGTATTTAGCTTTTAAATAAAGGTTAGTTTATTTTATGCTACAAATCAAAATACGGTTCCACCTGATGAAAGCTGGTTTGAAAGCCCAGCGGGAAGCGGGAGCCCGGGGGAAGCTCGTGCCCCTTCGCCTCGAGGGGCGGCCACGGGGTACGGGAGGCCCAGGGCCCAGCTCGCCCCTCTCCGCCATCCAAGAACTGCTCCTCCTCCGAGAGCCGCGTTGGGGTTTGCAGAGGAGAGGCAGCGAGGTGAACCATCACCGGCTGTCGGTTACTCAGTTCCTCTGTTCAGGAACGCATCAGCAGTGGCTGGGGGACGGCAAAACCCTGTCGCCCCGAAGCAGAGGGAGGATTTAGCGTCATTAAATCCAATTTTCAGTTTCCGTGCTGCGGTATAACTGGCTGGGTACGTGGTTATCGATACCTGCGCGGCCTCTGCTCGCCAGGACGAGCCTTGGCCGCTGTAGGTGCTGGCTCAGCACAGATCTGCTCCTAAACCCGGGGTGAATTCCTGCCTTGCCGCTTGGGAAACGGGCTGCATCGGGCAGGGGGTGGCCTCGGCTGAACGGAGAGGGGGCCACTGCCGGGGGGCTGTGATTGCGCCCATCAGGGCATGGACGGTGCTTTCAAAACCTGTGCCCGCGAGTTGCATGCATAGGCGAAAGCCGGGCCTGGAGGAGGGCTGGAGAGCGGCAATTCCCTGTTCCGGAGCGAACCCAAGCCCCCGTGGCTCGGGAGCCCGGCACGGGAGCAGCACCGGCTCCTACTCGTGCTGCCCCGAGCAAAGCGGCCACGGGGCCGCTGGCTTCTTCAGCGCCGGACCCAAGGCCCTGCGAGGGGGTGGCTCCGTGGCTTAAAAAAAAAATGTAAATACGCTGATGCCGTCGGGTCAGGTAACTTCAGTCTTAATCAAAACCTCCCGCGTGGAAGCGGCAGCGTCACTTCAGGGCAGCGGTGCTGCGCTGCAGAGCGAAGGGGGTCCGGGCGCGAGTGGAGCTGCAACTTTATTAGAGAGCCAATTGAAAAGAATTACAGTAATTACTGCTTGGTGTAATTAAGCGCTGGGGAAAGGCTGGTGCAGTTGGTCTCCGCTGCGGCTGCTGGAGGGGAACGCTCTCCTCTACCCGGAGGGAACGAGCGCGACCCTGCCCGGCTGGGAAAGCTGCGCGGGTGCCAGGTGGGAAAGCTGTTCAGTGCCGTCCGCGACGGCGCGGGGAGCGGAGCCTCTCCCTCCCTCCCCCGGCTGCTCGGCATCGCTCTGGGGTCAACACGAGGGGAAATCGCGGGGCTCCAGGGGCTGGGGATGGAGGGGACCCCCTGCCCGCCAGCGTGCGTGGGTGGGCGCCGGGCACGGCTGCTCCCCAGCCACCACCTGAAACACCGCAATATTTGTGGGGCGGGGAGGATCTGGGGGTTGGTTTTTCACTGCCATGGGATGGCAGCGCCCGGCGAGGCCGTGCCCAAGCCCAGCAGCCTCCTGCCCGCCCCGGGAGCAGGGACCTGGCTGCACGGGGACGCTCGGGGAGATGAACCCGCGTTGTCTTCTGAAGTGTATTAGTGAAGCACATTAAAGCCCCAGGAGATAGCGTTATTCCAAATTTCAAGTGCTCTTAATTCAATTCAGTGGTGAATCAAGCCACTCTGAATTTATGCCGCTTTAATTGCGTGTGAAGGCTTCGCAACGAGGTTTAATGCCCTTTAATGAATGCCTTTTCCATTCAGCTCCCTCCCTTTGCTCGCACCTGCCCTGCTGCTGCCCGGCTGGGAGAGCAGCCCCGGGAGGGGCGGCCGCGGGCCGGGGGCTCCCCTGGCTCCGGGGGGATGCGGGGGGATCCGGGGGGATGAGGCGGGTGCGGAGAGGGGAGCAAAGCACCCGGAGCTGCGTTTTCTAATGGCAGGACGGGCAGCAGGCAGGGGCGCCGGCTGCAAAACAAGCCGAGGCGACCTCAAATACGCAACGAGGCAGGAGGGCAGAGCGGGTGGTGAGGGGTTTGTGGGGCCAAAACCCCCAACAAATGGGTGGGGAAGGAAAAATCCATTAAGGGGCATCCGATGCTCCGATGGTGAAGGCTGAGGGCTTCCCTGCGCTGCGGATTTTGGAGGCTGGTGACATCCCAGGCCGACGGCCTCTGCTCCGAGCCCCCTCCCTGCTTGCTGCATGCCAGGATTTGGGTTTGGGGGGCTCAGGCTGAGGCAGCACCCCCTCCTGATGTGCTTGTGGGGAAATAACGCTGTGGCTGGCCTGGGCACATGCGCGATGCCGGCCCGGACAGACTGCGGCTTAATGCCTTACCCCACCTTGGGGGTGTGGGGAGCAGGAGGGACCCCGTTATCTCCAAAATCAGGGATGAAAAAGTCCCTGTCCCACCTCCTCTCCCCTGGACCCACAGAGCTGCAGGGTCTGGTGAGCCCTGCCCGGGGCCTCCATCTCCCCTGGGACCTCTCCAGCCCCGGGACCCTTCCAGTCCCTGCGTGCTCTGTGCCGGGGTCGTGGCCCCAGTGCCGAGGAGCCGCAGGGGTCCCGGCAGCGGGCGGAGGTGCCGTGCCGCCCCGCGGGAATTCGGGTCAGCGGGACGCGACGCCCCGTGGCGTGGGCAGACAGCACCTGGGGCAGGCTGGGCCTGTCCCTCTCCCTGTCCCCATCGCTGTCCTGCCCGCAGCCGCCAAGGGAGAGGCAGGCAGCAGGGCAGCAGCCCTGTCATTACTCTGGGCTGCAGACCAGCGACGCCGTTTTGGGAACAAGCCTGTCATTAGCAGGGACACCAGCCTGGGCTGGCGTTTATGGATGGGGAAATCAGCCCAGTGCTCGCCTGCTCCCCTCCATCACCCTCTGGGGACACGCGGGGACGTGCACACCGGGGCAGGGCGGGCAGGGTGCCTCCGTCTCAGGCTGCAGCCCCCAAGGCTGAACGCTGCTCGTGGCTGCCCCATGGCACAGCCCTTGGTGGCCCCTGAGACCCCACAGCTGCCACCGCCTCCCCCTGCCCTGGCAGCGCTCCCATGGCTCCCTGCAGAGCTGGGCAGCCTGGACGTGGTGGCCCCTGCGACTGGCACCAGCTCCGGCCTGGGGGTCCCCTGGGGCCACCCCACCTCCCTGCATGGAGCAGGGCCACCCGCAGTGCCCGTCCCTTCCAGCTCCACTGCTCCTGCATTGTGCCCATCCCCGTGGCATCCAGGCACCGGTGCGATGAAGGCCTTTCCCTGCAGTGGGAGACTTTGGGAAAGGGGGAGCTGCCACACGGCGGGCGGGCCAGTGGCACATGCCAGCCACCGCGCCGTGACGCTCCTGTGCCCAGCGTGAGCGTGGCCCCAGCACAGGGCTGCGAGGTGGCGTTTGTCAGAGCATCGGGGCCGGTCGCCAGTGATGCCAGGGGAAAGGCAGTGCCTTGGGCAGGTGCTGGGGGGGCCGTGCCAGCGGGAAGGGGGCACCTGGGGGCTGGGATGGAGCTGGAGAGCAGAGGGGCTGCCTCCCCACGGCCCTGGTTACCAGTGGATTCCCACGCTTGTGCGTGGCCCTGCCAGAGCTAAACCACCTGGGTAATCATCCGTGTTTTACTTAAAGCACTCGGTGTTCAATATTTCCAGGTGATTTGTGTTAATTTGTTGTATTCAGCCAGCGGAGTTGCACTGGCAGCAGCCAGTGCCCGGCAGCTCAGAGGCTGCAGCGGCGCAGCACGGCCCTGGCAGCACCCTGCAGCCGGGACCCCCGAGCACAGGGACCCCCGCGGCCAGGGGAGGCGAGGGCTGGGGTCAGGGCGGCGGGAGGGCTCTCACTCCTCATGCACCAAGCAGCCGGGGCTGTGGGGGTGCCCTGCGCCTGGCAGCGTGGGCCCTGCCAACAGGAACGGCTCTGGGGGAGAGCTGAAACGGCCCTTAGCAAATCAACCCCCGATGTGAAGGTCTGTGGTACCACGGGGGCATCAGGCAGAGCCGCTAACCAGCGCTAGTAACTAACGAGCAGTGCACCCCGGGGCGGGGGCCATGGGCTGCAAATGCCCCCCCCCCCAGTGCAAGCAGCTCCCCAAAACGCCTCGGCCCCGGGGTCAAGGGGCTGCCGCGCTCTGCGGGCGCTGCTCCAGCAAACCCCAGCGCTGCTGCGGGGGTGCCCCGGGCACGGGGGGCTCCTGTTCCCCTGCTCCGGCGCAGAGCCTGGAGCCCTTTGGGAAGGGAGGACGCGGGGTTGGAGCGGATGGAAAGGTCACAGCGCAGCAGCGGTGGCAAAGGGCCGCAGAAAGCCTCTGCAGTGCCAGTGTCTTCAGCAAGCGTCCAAATGGCTTGTGATAAACCAGGCGGCACAGAGCACCCGCGCCGAACGAGACGCTGCTCAGAAACTTCGCAGTTTAAAGACTTTTAGGATTAGGGAGTGGGGTTTTGCCTTTGGGGTTGAACAGGGAGGGCTGGTCCAGCTGCTGCCGCTGGTTTTCTCCCTGCTCGGCCCTTAAATAGGTGTGAAACCTTCCCTACCGCGTTAAATCCAGCTGGGAAACAGCGCTGAGGCCAGGCAGGGCTGAAGAAATCCACGCTCTGATACCCCATGTGCCAGCTCCGCTCCCCGGCTGGAGACCTGCTTCCCCATGGCATCCCCAGGGCTCAGGCTTCGTGCAGAAAAGCCCCTTCCCAGGCTTGGCCTGGCCACTGCCATCAGATACAGCTATTATGGTTTTTTTAACCTACAAAGCAAAAACCTGGCAGTTGGCTGGGAAATGCATTTCAGGAAAAAAAAAGGAAAGAAAAAAAAATCATTCTTTATCCCAGCAAAACAGCCTGACTCAAAACCCAAAAAGAGAAGGACAAAAAAAAAATCAATATTTATAATTAGCCCCGCTACTTAACAGTGACAACTGACACGCTGTAAACAGTAGCCAGAAATATATTAGCATCAAGAAGGGCTAATAGCCTTGAAATGGCCCGATGGATGGCCTGCCGGCCGCGCTGGCGTGGGGCGGTGCCTGCCCGGGTCGGCAGCGGGGATAAATCACGCAGCCCCGTGCAAAGCCCGGCAGCGTTTGCGGCGCAGGCACATCACCGGCAGTGGCAAAGCCCTGCGCGGCTGCGCTGGCCCCGGCTCAGGGCCGGGGGACGGTGGGGACCAGCCAGGCTTTTTATTTTTTTTCCCCTTAATTTGTTTTTCTGCACTTACGTTGCTAATGTTGGTGCTGCAGTGCCCAGGTCCCATTAAGCCGGCGGCGGGAGCGGCGGTGATTAAAATACCTGTTATTGCCAGAAAGCAATTCTGGAAGTGAATACAGGAATTATAGATGATGGCCTCCTTGCCACGCTGGGAGCAGGGTGAGCTCAGCGTGACCCGCCGGCATCGCTCTGCGGCCGAAAGCTTTGCAGCCAGCGCTGGGACACCCCGGCACTCGCTCTGCCTTCGCCTCCCGTCGTGCCGCTGGGCAAAGCCTGGGGGGAAAAAGCTGCTGCTCCCCCAAAGCCGCCCTTGAAGAGGGGTTGGCAGGAGAACTGCTGGAAGCCACCTAAGCCAGTGGTGTGAAAGGGGTCCCTGTCCATGCCCAGAGCACCAGAAGAGAATGGCAGGGTGGAGCTGCTCTCCTCCCTCTCCCTCTCCCTCTCCCTCTCCCTCTCCCTCTCCCTCTCCCTCTCCCTCTCCTCTCCCCTCCCCTCCCTCTCCCTCTTCTTTCCTCCCCCTCTCCCTCCCTTTCCTTCTCCTCTCCCTCTCCTCTCCCTCTCCCCTCCCCTCCTTCTCCCTCTCCCTCTCCCTCTCCCTCTCCCCTCCCCTCCCCTCCCCTCCCCTCCCCTCCCCTCCTCTCCTCTCCTCTCCTCTCCTCTCCTCTCCTCTCCTCTCCTCTCCTCTCCTCTCCTCTCCTCTCCTCTCCTCTCCTCTCCTCTCCTCTCCTCTCCTCTCCTCTCCTCTCCTCTCCCCTCCTCTCCCCTCCTCTCCCTCCCCTCTCCCCTCTCCCCTCTCCCCTCCTCTCGAATCAGTGGCCACCACCCAGCCTTTAGTGCCCATTTCTCGGCCATGCCGAAGCCCCAGCGCTGGCCCGGGTGAGCCTCTCCTTGCAGAGGGGACAGCCCCAGGCCGGGTGGCCGGGGGCCGCATGCCCGTCCCCAGGCACGGGGCAGCACCGTGGAGCTCGCTGGGCTCACTGCAGCGTCCCAGCCTGCAGACTCCTCAGGGGGACTCGTGAGAAACGGAATTGATCTCTCTCTATTTAAAAAAAAAAACCACAAACCCTCCCAAAAAAGGGTTCAAAAGAAGGAGGAGGTTTGGACTGAAATCAAACAGACAAAATAATAAATAAATTCAGTTTTTATAATCTTTGCTGATGGCGGGGGAGGCGGCAGTCATCCCCAGGCCAGGGGCTGGGCAGCCAGAGGCTTGGGCCAGACTTTGGCTTCTTCCTCGCCTGAGGAAGGACGACGTGGGGAGGCAGAGTCAGCCCGAGGAGGAGAGGGCAGAACAGCTTCCCCAATGGCCCATCCAGCGTGAGAAGGACCTCAAAGGAGGTTCGTGGGGGACCTGAGCCTGGAGGAAAGAGGGGAGAAGCTGCAACTGGAAGAGGTCTGTGCCCAGCCCAGAAAGGAGAGCGTGCGGTACATCATGGATGAAAAACCCTTGGCTGGCCAGCCTCAATCCCTAGATCATCATCTTGGAAGCCATCTCCAAGGGCAAGAACACCACCAGCGGAAAGACTCAATGGTTTGTTGAAGGGCAAAGCGTGCTGTACCAGCTGGCTGTCCCCTGCGACGCAGGAGCGCTTCCGCGGCCGTACCACGCCAGGGCTGAGATGGGTGTTTGGACTCCCAGATCGCTGGGACTTGGCTGGCCTCCAAGCAGCGAGGGGCTGCAGGAGAGCTGCCACGGCGGAGCTACCTGACCTACACAGAGCGGGTGGCAGAGCTGGGCTTCCTGGAGTGGTCCGGCCACACTGACTTGAGCGAGGGACAGTCCTGCTCCGAGCGAAGGCTGGATTAGAGACCTCCTCCAACCGATGTTTCAAGGAGACGACACTCAGCCCTCCTGTACAAGCACAAGCCGATCCAAAGGCAAACGGTGCTGTCTGAGTGCCGAGATGCATTATACAAAGCAAATAAAAGATCACAGCCACCGTGGGTCATCGCCAGGCAAGAAGAAAGGCAGATCAGAGCTGCGGGAACAGACGCTTCCCTTTGTGCAGCAGAGCTGCCCAACGAGGACGGCCCCACATCCCTCCGTCCCTCCCACCCCAAATAACCCTGCAGACGGGCTGAGAACACTCAGCCGTGTGCTTACGGTACCAGGGTTGGAGGATGACAGGCAACGTAAGCTGAGACGTTGCCTCGTTCCCTCCAAGGCACATACCTCTATTTTCCAGCAGTACCCCATGCAAAGGAAAGCGTGCCCCCGAACACACGTGTTTTAATAATGAAGCTGTTGGCACACTCGCCCAGTGGTGGGATCTCATTTAGTCCAGCAGTTTATTCAAAAGTGCGTTTACACTGGTGCCGTCAAAACTCACGCTGCTGCCCTGAATTATCTGGAATTGAACAGAATCTACAGCTGTTTTCATCTTAACTCCCGAATGATGGTATTTACAGAGCCAAGGAGTTCCTTGAAATAGCCGTCTTTGTCACCTTCCCTCTGCTCCTGTGCCGCCAGCTCCTCGTACTCGCTGCGCAGGAGGCTGAGGGTGGTGCTGAGGGCCTGGTCCCCCCGGTAGCGCTCCTTGCAGAAGGCCATCAGCACGCCCACCGTCTTGAGGACCTTCTCCCGAGTGTCGTGCTCCGGCACGGCCAGCAGGTTGGAAACGACCACGCACCAGTCCTGCTCGACCACCGCCGGGACCAGCTTGACTTGCCGGTACTGCTGGATTTTCTCTTCCATCTGATCTCCGTGCTGTGAGTCCTCAAGCAGCATCTGTGGGAAGTGGTGGAACACGGATTAATATCCCTATTGGAGAGCAATCGCTCCCAGGAGGTGACACATCGCGGGAGAGTAGGATGCACATCCCCTAACACCTTGGAAGGTGACTTGCAATGGAAAACCAAGAGGAGGATGTGTCCTGGTTCACTGTTGCCTGTGCATGAAGTTGGCCACAGGGGCTGGTTGCCCACCCTGGAAAACTCTTGGTGACCGGGAGGTTTGGTATCACACGGCCCTGGAAGGGGACTCAAGGGAAAGGATGTTCAGCAGGAGACCTGTGAAGTCTCTGGGTCTGCTGCTTTGGGCTGCTGGACAGGCTCCTGCAGCACCTAACGAACATCGCTGCTTGGCTTCACGCTGCCCTGCGGAAGAGGTGGAGATCTCCGTCTCCTCCAGCCACAGCCAGACCTTCCCCTCCCAGCCTGGTCCAGAAAACCCCAATTACTGAAATTTTGCAGGGACGGTGCCGAAAGCGGAAAGGTGCCCGTGGGGTCCAGAGTGGGCAGGGCTGCCGGCTCCCTTCCCAGCGACAGAGACCGGCTCCGAGCAGCGCCGGGGCCAGGGGGAAGGAAGGGAAACCTCCTGCCATCGCCCCAACACCTTTCGAGGCTTGGGTGGTGGAGTGGCTTCGCTCCCCGACAGAGCACTCCTCCCGGCTTGGCTGGTGGCCCCCTGTGATAATTACTAAGTCCGTGCTTCACTAATTAGTTCTGAGTAGGCTGCTCGCCTCGGACTGCTGAAGGCAGACGAGGGCTTCTGCGCGGCTGGTGAGCAGAAATCCAGCCCTGGGGAAGAGAGAGGGCGGCCAGCGTGCCCAGAAGCTGCCACAAGAAGCGATCGGACAACCCTGTCCCCGGGGGCCGCTTGGGTCCCCAAGGGCACCCATAACATTTTCTCTGACCTGTTCATCAGCCTGGCAACGGGCTCCGGCCGTCCCCTGGGTGGCTGCTGCAGGGAGCTTGGTCATGCTGTTTTATCCCACCGATTTACAGGACACGGCGGGGAGACCTCCCCTCTCCCGATCCCCCGAGAGGGCTGCCTGCTAAACCCCCGCTGGCCACGCAGGGTTTGGGGTGAAAAGGAAAGAAGGCGGCAGAAAAAGCCGTTCAGAGCCCTGGCAATTTGTGCTTCAGCGCCGAGAGCGGCCGATGGTAGTTTACGATTTTCAAACCAACCTATTTGGCTGTGGCCCAGCCCACCCCAGATCTGCCACGTCCGCTCGGACCAGCCCCGCTCGCTGCCGGGCACCGAGGGCTCTCCCATCTCCTCCACGAAGGGGCTGGGATTGATACATAGCATTCCCAGTGCAACGGGCAGTGAAAAATCATTGTTTTAACATAAACGTGAGAATCTGCCGGGCCTGCGGACTGCCCTCAGCCACAGCGGAGCTGGGAACAGATGGGGCTGCCGGAGGGGCAGCCGTAAAACGTGCAGCAGGAGCGACCGGGAATGGTTCGGGTAAAATGCCCACGTACGCTGCCTTTCCACGCGAGCAGACAGGATCGCTGCGCCTTAGAGCCAGCACCTGATAAGATTTCAGACCCTCTAAAATAATTTGCACCTCTACAAAGTCTCCCGGAAAATAACTGTTTTGAAACACAGACATTGCTCTGCAGTGCCTGAAACCCAAGTATCACAGCAGTAATAATCTGCAGGGCAAATTGGCTATAAACTGAGTGAAACTGGATTTAATTTCCATTCTCTGGAGTACGAGAAACGCACAGACTAAACAACAACTGATGGCAAGGAAAGATGGGTTTTAAAATGACATTTACAGCAGTAATCCAAGGTATTTGAAAATAAAACACTTAACGTCGCGGGCTTGGCTCCAGCGAGGGACGTGCAGGCAGGCGAGGCCCTCTCCAGCAGGCAGGGGCACAGCAGCGGCGGCTGGTCCCCGGGCACTTGGCTGGCAGCCGGCGGCTGGATGCCGCAGCCGAGCTCACTGCAGTCCGGAGCCTGTTTTCCCTGCTCAGGTCCTTGCCATTTTGCTATTTAAACACTCTCGTGTGGAAATGGCGATGGTGGTTTAATGAAAAATAAAGATTTAAGCTCGCTCTGGGCTCTCCTAGGCACTTGTCCCCCGCAGCAGTGGCCCGTAGGCCGGAGAGAACTCATCCCAACAGCACAGACCAGCACCGATGCTGGATCGGCCCCTCCTCACCCTCGTCCTGCGAGGATGCTCGCCGGCCCCTTTGGCTCAGCGCGGGGGTGAAGGTGGGGAGTGCCTGGCCGGGTCCCGTCCCCTCCCTCCCGGCTCCTCACCTTCTCCACGATGAGGTCGTAGAGGAGCGTCACCACACGGACGTGGAGGGTCTCCATCCCCTTCTGCCTGAAGAGGCTCCTGAGGACCTGGAGGCCGCCCAGCTTGAGGAACTGCTGCTGGGCGTAGGGGAAGTGTCTCAGCATGGAGGACAGTGCGAAGAGAGCCTGGCGGGGAGAGAGGTCCATCAGCACGGTGGCCACGGCCGCTGCATTTGGCGCAGCCTCTCTTCATGGCATCCCACGGGGACAGGAAAAACACACTCCAACCCATTTGCGCCGAGCTCCCCGGCAGGTGCATTCAAACCTCTCCTTGCTGAGGGGCATCTCTGAGAGTTGCCTTTTCTCCTGATCCCAACCCTCCCCGGCGCTGCGAGGCTGCCCAAACTTGGGTGACTTCCACCCGAACTCCAACCCAGACTGTCGCCGCGCTTGCTAGAACGATAACCCGGAGGGGCCTGAGGGCAGCACCTGAACAGACCCAACGCCATCACTTCTCCTCACAGTTCACCCCCACTGGTCCTCGGTACAGAGCTCGGCTACAGGCTAAGGACGGGGTGAAGGGGCATCCAGCACCACTCAGCAGAGCCTGATCCCCTCAAGATGGTTTGGACACCTGGGGAACATCCTCTCCCTTGCACCCACGCGGCCAGAGGACGAGACCATGATGTTTCCCAGGACACAGCCCCAAAACAGGGTCTGTCACGGTGCAGCATCACGCACTGCCAGCGAGAGACACCAGCACACCCGCGCTTGCCTCCTGGGCCTTGAGTAGCAAGGGGTTAACACCTAGGAGGCAATTAGGGGCCAACCGGCTGAATCTTACACTTTTGACAACCATGGTTTGCAGAGGGGACGTGCTGCCGCCGCCCGGGGCAGGGCTGCTGCCCGTGCGGGGACAGGGATGCTCATCTGGGCGCCTGCCCGCGAGCAGAGCCGGCTCCTCTGCACACCGAGGTGGACCGTGCATCCCCGCTCTCCGCGGACAGATCCGAGCTGACAGCCATGTCCTCCCCGGTCCCATTTGTTTCTATTTTCCATCTTCCAAGTTGCCGCTGGTGAATTGTAGGATGTTTCCGTCTCCTTTTTTAACCATAGGCCAAAGGACAGGGGAGGGAAGAAATGCACTTTGGGCCTCACTGCTGCACACCACTGCGAGCACTGGGGTGGAAAACCCACCGGAGCGGGAGCTGTGGGCTGCTGCCCCGTGTGGGAAGGGGCTGGGGCACCAACCTGTCCTTGGGATCCTGGCCTGGAGAGAGACGTGAGTCTGTATACAACACGGGAGCTGGAAATTAAAAGCCTCTGTCCTCCTGGAAAAGGGGGTTCAACCCTCGGCGGCTCTCATAAGGCCACACATGAATGTGAACAATACTGAGCTCATCCCTCTCGCTCTTCTCCAGGGGCTGCCAGCGGGAAGCATTCAGGCTCGCTGGAAGGAAGCGTCCTGCACCCACCACCCATGGGTTCAAGTGATGCCGGTGAGGGCCTCTGCATGCCCAGCCATCCCTCCCCACCCCAAAATGAGCTCCGGATTGAGCCACGGGCACTCCTGGGAGGAGTTTGTGAGCACGGAGCATCCCGTGGTGCACTTCTCCGGCTGGGACCTCCTCACACCCGTGGCCAAAAGCAAAGGGGCTCCCCAGCCTCTCCCGTGCCTTTCACTCGCTGGAGGACCCTTACCATGGACTAAAGGGGAACGTGTTTGTGGGAGCTTATTAAAACACTGGCAGCACACCACCTTTCGCATAACAGCAGGTGCATTAAAGATGAATGAAGGAGCTGGTGGTTCCCTCGCGCCGCCGAATCCCCTCTCGCAGGAGGTCACCGTGTTAAACGGTGAGGCTGGGTTTTCGGGAGCAGCCAGATAATTTTATGGCCCGTAAACAGCGGTAGCATCACACGCTAAAGCGAGGGTAATGAGATCTCATGCTCCAGGGAGTACGGTGAGGAGGGAGGGAGGACAGCGGCGAGGAAGCCCCCACCCCGACGGACAGCACTGCACATTTGGCTGGGGGCTCTCGGCGCTGCTCGGTTTGCTCCAAAGCCACCGCCAAAGGCAGGACACGGGGCTGGCTCCAGCAATTAGCTCCTTCCAAACGTCAGCTCCCATGTTTGTTAGCCTCTGATCGTTACGCCTGCCACAGGGACCCCCGCCTTTCCTCCCAGAGGAGCCACAGCACTGAGTCCTGTCCCCCGCGGGGCTGGCAGAGCTGCCGTGCGTGCCACTGCTGGCAGTGGGGGCGAGACCCGCAGCGCCGGGGGCCAGGGCTGCCGGGGGGGGTCCCAGCACTGGAGCCCCCCCAGCGTGGGGAGCAGCGCAGGGTCCCACACTCTCACGATGTCAGCGATGTCCCGAGGAGCGCTTGCATCGAGTTCAGCACAAAACCAGCTTTGCCCAGAGGTGCATCCCCACTCGCTCACCTTCTTCTTGACAGCCAGGGGTTGTTCTGTAGCCAGAATAACCAGGAGCTTCTGCAGCGCGCCCCCCTCGATTGCTTCTATCTGGACTTTGGGGTTGCTGCAGGGACAAAAGCAAAAGGCAGGTCACCAACAGAGCGGGGCACGGCCGGGTGGGACGGACACCGGGTCTGGCTGGGGCAGCACCCTGCAGCGGGTGCGAACGAGCGTCAATCCAGCCTGATCCCAGACCAAATCCCCCCAGCTCCCACTGACCATGGCTCACAGTGATGAAGAAGGTGCAAAGCCCTGCAGGCCACCCCAAACATAGCACCTGACCAATGCAACCTGAAGCGATAGCAACAGGGCTGGGGAAGGGCATGCCGGGCCATCCACATCACCCCACCACAGGCCCACGTCCTACCTGTCTTCCCCTGGCAAGAAGCCCTGCCCTGCGTTTCCCTCTCAGCTATTAATCCTCTCGTTTTGCATTCCATCTATTCCTTAACGGCCTTTTATTTCGGTACTTGCTTTCCTCCTCTCAAGCTCCTCATTTGCTGTTAACATGCTGATTTATTTAAACGTTCCTGTGCTGCAGCACCAGCCCTCCAGCTCACCTGGAGGAAGGTCCTGCTTGTCCCCGGCACCTCTGAATCACAAATTACTCCTGGTCTCACCGCCCACACACCTCTCGCATCGAGCGCTCTTCTCCAAGAACTACAAATAGCTACATCCATCCTTCTGTCTGCAAGAACCAGGCTAAAATTTCAGGTGTGGATGTGACCAGCTGCCCCAGGTGCAGGCAGATGAAGACAAGCCCTGGCCTCCGTCCGCGCTGCCCCCGGGTACCGGCTGCCCAGGCAGAGGCACCTCGGCCACGCAGACACACTTCTACTACATCTTTGAAGGTGACAGAGAGGTTAGATGCTAACGGCACCCTCTTTGGCAGGGCTTTCACAGTTGGAGCACAACGTACCAGCTGTCTACATCCCTGATCCCGGGTCTCTCGCGCTCCGAGGAAGAGCTCCAGCACTTCAGCCTTTGCTCGACTTCAAAGCAGCAATTGCACTGCAGCCAGCAAAGGTCACGCATCCCTGCTACAGCAAAACACCCACAGCTCTTACCGCTACCAGAAAGCTGCTGGAGCAGCCAGTGCCAAGCATCATCCAAGAAATAAGAGAGACAGAGGCAGACAGGGTCATAAAAACCAAAAACAGAAGACAAGTGGACTCGGGCAGGGAGCAGCTTTGAATTAAACCCATCACTCCCAGAAATACAGCAAAACATTAAGCTCGTCTATGTCAACCAAAGTGCTGGGCAATCTCTCCAACCTTCCCTGCTCCATCCAGGCTTTGCTTCTCGCACCTCAGCAACTTCTCCCAGGGCAAAGACGGGAAGAAGAGTACAATGGTGGGATGGAGGACAAACAGCTCCCAGAGCACCCAGGGGTTGGCTGAAGACCGGTCTAACATACCCCAGCAGGTGGAAATGTGCTAATTCTGACCCTCGCCTCAAAAGAGCCAGAGATAAGTAATATCTGTCCTACAGAAGTGAGTGAATCCTGCATCTCCTTTCGGTCCAGATGGATTTATAAGCCAGGCTTGTGATTAGACTCCTTTGGGAGTCCAGAGACACGACATCCAGAAGGCAGCAAGGAAATGCAGCAGTGAGAAGCAATACACGTACCAAAGTCACTGAAGGTGCCCTCAGCAGCCAGTTGGGCACAGCCAGTGCTCGAGCTGGGACGGCTGAACATGGCCATGCTCAGCGCAACAGCACGAAACCTTCTCCTGCAGAGGCTGGGCAACAGGAGCGCAGGTGCCGGGGCCGTGATCAGAGCCCTGTGCATCTCCAAAAGCCACCCAGCCGCTGCAGGAGATGCACAGACAGCCCTCCTGCCGTGCCAGGCTCGGCTGCAAACCAGGCAGGACAGGGAAGACAAGTTTTTTTTTCCAGCTCTGTTTTTCCAGCGATGACAGCTTTGGTCTCTGCCTTTGTCTGTGTACGGTTGGGTTGCGCTTGTTTCTGCTTTGAGCTTTTCTAGGGCGCGGAGGTTCGGCTCTGCCTGGCACATCATCAGCCACGCTGTCAGGCACGTTTTCAATGCTGGGGCTCTGTGATCGGTGTGAACGAGAGGCAAAGAAACCACAGTTGCATTTCCAGACCCCAAGGAGGAGCTGGCAACTCTGACGCTCAGAAAATACAACTTCTGATCCAAAAACTCAACCGAATTTCACATGCACGTTACTCTGGGAAAGGGAGACCAGAGTAAGTGCACAACAAGTTTGCAGGCACTTTTCTGAGTATAACTGCACTGAAAGGAGACTCTCCTACGCTGGAGACCTCTTAGTGCCATTCAAGGAAAATGTTAAGTTTGGGATATCCAAGTTCTTTTGTCACATCTATCTAAAATAAATCAAAAAAACTTACAGCAAGGGACACAACTGAAAAATTGGCATGCCTTTTAATGCTTGGTTGGTCACCTGGAGAATTAGATCTAATTAAAATCTCTGAACCATGGAGTTTTTGCCAAGGAGCACCTCTAGAGGCTAGGAAGCCTTCCTGGATGGTAGGCATGCTGCTCACTTCTCAATGTTTCTGTTGTTTAATGTCTCTACTATCAATAGTCTGGGCTTCACGCTAACAAAAAAGCTCGTTTGAGAGTTTGGAAAACTCGGCACATATCTGTACAAATTACACCGTCAAGCCCAGGGAAAAGCAGCCTGAACAAAATAAATACAGTGAGACAGACTGTGGAGCGCTCGCATGGGAAATTCAACCTGTGCTAATCTGCTATCGGATAAGGGGATGGTGGCACCAGCAAGGAAATTCACTGAAGTGAAACTCTGAGGCTGGGACAGAGACTGAATACAGCCTATGACAACACCCCCCAGTGCTACAGCGATGGCAGAGATTTGGGAGCGCCCAACGGATGAGATTAACCAGCCTCAAACCTGGATGAGGAACAGCCACAAGGCTATGGGGACTCGACACAAGCGGCTCCCCAAGAGAGCCCCTGCCTGTGCTAAATGCAGCCCTGGTTCACCCTGGGAGGGCCCAGCCTGACTGCAGGGCCACAACGCGTCCCCTCCCGATGTGGCCCTCACCACACGTCTGAGGTTCTTGTGCCTCCCATGTGGCCCACGTCCATCACATCCATCTCTCTCTTATTCTGTTCCCAAAGAGTAGAAAACAAGGCTGGGTACAGGCTCGTTGTGATTGATCCATGCAAGAAACCACCTGGGTGCTGGGACAGGCTGGGGTTAACAGGCACGCTGCTGATGTTCATGCTGGCCAAGATGCATTGAGCAGGGGTGAAGAGGTCAGGGAGACCAGCAGGAATCCCTCGTGCCCACACCGTTGTCTCTCAGCAGCTCCTGAGAAAGCTCTGTCCCTTGCAAGGTGGGCTTTGTCCTTGGGCAGAAGATCCTGAACTTCTTGAGACACGGGTCATCCATCCCAGATTGTGAGATGACCTCTGAACAGCTCTGGACATGGGCCACCAGACCCTCCTGATATGGATCCAGGAGGCAATACCCTCTTTCCCAGGGTGTAGTCTACAGTCTACTCTCTGTGCTTTCAAACCCCAACCAAGTTGATCCTCCACCCAACTCAAGATGCCCCTGCTGCCTGCAGACCTCCCTGCTTCTCCCCACCTCTCCCAGGGACCTCCGCAGACGGGCTCACCCCGCAGTGACGGGGCTGCCACCCACACCGGCACAAGCACACCGCAGCACTTAAGAGCACCCTTTTGACCACAAGACAAACAACATTTATGTTTCCCACTGCTGCCTCCTTCGGAAGCTCCTGGAGTTGTCACTTTGCTGAGCACAAATTTAATGTGCCGTTTCATCAGCCCAGTGCATTTCCCTCTCGGGGGCTGGAGGAGGGTGACTGCGCCCTTCGGTGGAGAGGGGAAAAAACAAAAGCAGGGGAGGGAAAGCCAACAGAAAGCCTCCATCTGAGCCTGCCTGCTGCAGCTCGCAACGGCAGAAGGAAATACTCCATTTTCTGCCAGTTTATATTTCACTGCGTTGGAGTTACGACTTCCCACGAGGGGCCAGAAATTATTACAGTCAAGGCTTGTTTGCCAGAACACCGCAAGCCTCAACAGCGCACGGAGAGGGGAGCAAAAGTAATAAAAACAAGGGCTGACGTGCTGTGATCAGCGCTATCGGAGTAAAACGGAAACGAAGCTGCCGCAGCCCCCAAGTGACCGGTGGCAGGTCCTGCCTCGGGCGGGTGGTGCAGGCAGAGGTGGGGCCTGGCATCTTCCACCAGCTGCTGGGTCGGGATGTTTGCTCCCTTCTTCCTTTCTTCTTCCATTAAAGCTCTTTGTGGAAGCAGCAAGACCTTAGGATGGGGATGACCGGCCAGAGGACCCACCAGCACGATGGAGGCTTCCTGGAGGAGACATGGTCTCACAAGCTGGGATCAGAGCCCTCCAAACAGCTTCTCCATGCGCTGTAGCTCATAAAGCCCCACACGGTGCAATTCCCCCACACCTTGTTGTTGGGCTGTTAGGGACCTGCTTGTGGGATGGCCGCCGTTTCTCCTTGGACATTGTTTTGGGCATGCTAAGGAGCAGCATCGGCTGGGGGGGCTGCGGCTGTTGCTCCTGCAAATCCAGCATGGGCTTCTCCTTTGCCATTTTCACTTGCAAACTCGTTACATGGAAGCAGCTCCCGTTTTGCTGAAGAAGGGATTTTTTAAGAGTACTATCCGTTAAGAGATCCCCTTACCCGGTTCCTCCTAGGATGACCCCAAGTACACGTGCACAAATTTAGGAGAGACTTTTCAAAGTTTTTCCAGACTGCACATGCGAGGGGCGTGGGAAGACTGAAAAGCAGCATCACAGCCCTGAGGCAACAGCAGCTCTTGAGTTAGACAGGAACTTGCAATAAGGCAGCAAAATTAGATTTAAATTAAAAAAAAAAAAAGGAAAGCCAAGCGGTGCGGAGGGACCTGGGGACTTGGAAGCACAGAGCAGGGCAGGCAGGCAAACGCCCTCGTCTCTACTGCTATAGCAAGGACACATACAGAATATTTATTTCTTGGCCTGCTTGTTGTACAAACCACATGAGACCCCAGAACAAAAAGGGTCACCTCCTTACTCTGAGCATCCTGCTGAAGCCAGGTAGAGAAAGACCAAAAAGAGGTGTGAATGGGGGAGTGCAGTGGAGGGGATGCTCCTGCCCAGCAGGAGCAGGGTGCTGAGCACAGCACCTCTCCTGCCCTGGCTGGAGCGTGTCCCGCTGCGGCAGCGGCCATGCACCCGCTCTCGTGGCCACTGGCTGCTGAGCTACACCAGCATCCTCCCCAGGGCGCAGGGAGAGCTCGTGCTTTGATGAAAGCCCAGCATGATGGTGAAAAGGCACGATAATCACCGGGCTAGACAGGACTTAATGGGTCTCTTCTCTCGTCAGAACCAGCGGTCTGCGATGCCGCGTGGGAAATCAAAGCCGGGGATCAAAGTCTGTAAGCCTGTGAAACAGCCTAAAAAATTTAGTACAGTCTATTTAGCTTGTGCTATAACCTGAGGATCAGAAAGAGGCAGCAAGGCAGCGTGGCTTACCTTGCCTTCCCCTCTCTCCAGCCCCCCTCCCCAGCTTTCACTCCACAACCTGTTAATGAAGAACATGAGAGCGCACCAATGCTTTGCTCGCAGGAGAGTGAAGCGACTCGAGCCCAAAACGTGCCCACGATGGCATTACAGCTCCAAGGCTTGCCTGGCTTCTCGTGCCTCTCAAACCTTCACACCTGGGTCAGGATTTGAAAGGCAACGGAAAAGGTCATTTTTGTGAGTCCTGGAAACCAAAAGCAATACAAGCAGGGTCACACGTGAAAAGGCCAACAACTTTTTCAGAGGCCTCTGTATTTGGAGGATTTCTGACAGCTCTTGTAAGTATATTCACGTTAAAATTACCTGACAAATAAGAGAGAGAGAAAACTGATCATTACAATGTCAACGCTTAAAGGTTTGACTGGAATTCAGTAATTCCAGCCCGAGCTATAGCTGTAAATCTGAGACTCTGAATAAGGGCAGAAAAAAGAGGCAGGATGATCAGCAGCTCGTTAATACTTGCACGATTGAATTTTAGATTGCAGGTTTAAGAAAAAAAAAGAAAAGGCATTAAAATAGTCCAAGTGAGAAGTGACACATGCAGAGAATAGGCTTTCCTATTGCATTCAAAGCACTGGCTACGGCATGAAGTATCCCCATTGGAAATGACCGCGGAGCAGCTGCAGCGGGCCCAGCCGGCTCCGAATCCACGACGTACTGGGTGCGCAGCGGTGGGCTACACCTCCTTCTGAACTTTGTTCTTAAGCAGAGGATAACTGGGACAACTCAATGTGAACAATTCTGCAGCACCCCCGTCCTCTGAAACAACCACCCTGGCTCTGCCGCGGGATGCCAGCAAATGATGCTTAAGCACAGGGCTGGCGAGTCTCTTACAAAAATACAGATTTAACACAGAGGCTTTCCATTGTTGCAGAGTCCCATGCTATCAAAAAGGACATTGGCACGCACAATATGAGATGTACAGGGTAATAACAAAATAACCCCAACCCCAACAAGGCTGCCTGTGACTATGCAGAGTTAGAAGGAGGAGGGATGAAGTACTGACACCCCCAAAGCCCCCACCGAGGGCTGCACGCCTACAAAGCCTCTTCTCTGAGCATCAGCTCAAACCTGAGTTTATCACAGACAAAGGCCTTCAGAGCTATGACTTAAGGAGATTAAAAACCACCCAGAAAAATGGAGCCCTAAGTAATTGTGCCGATCAAAATACAGGGAAGAAGAAGGGGGTGAGGGGGGAAAACCTGACAAAAGGAAAACTCGGTTTCAATAGGCAACACAATACAACAATTTCGTACCAAAGATGTGAAGCATAAAAGAGATGTTAGATGTTCAAAAGCACAGAATATAGGAGAGACATAAAAAAAAAACCCGAGAAGATGAAAATCGCCACTTCAATGCAATGCTGCCTTCTCACTTTCTACCAAGCCAGGCGCTCATCGCAGTAGCGGGGGAGCAGCAGCATCCCTGTGAGAGCAACACGTCTCAACGTGACATAATGGATTACATAGATGCAAGTATGGTTTTTAATGAGCAATTAGGTTATTGAGTATTTGTTGCTAAGAGGAGAATAGAACTGCAGAGAATAAGTTGGAGCTGAGTACGTGATTCTGTGATTTTGATGGGCTAATGTGATACTTAAACCGAAGGAGCATGAGTCACCCGAGAGAGGCAGAAATAGGGTGGAAGACTGCCTGGGGAAAGCTGGGGGAACCTTGGCTTGCTATTGACCATATACCTGTGTTCCAGGTGCCAACAAGAGGTAGCTGAGCTTCTTATGAGCCCTGCAACGACCCTGCTCAAAGCAGGAGGGCTATAACGTCCCATTACGGACAAGCCCTGAGCTCCCTGGGGACACAGTGACATCGGGTTTAACTGGGGCAAACTCTGCTCTCAGACACGCGATGTAACTGGGAATTACCCAAGGTGAGTTTCTGGCCCTTTGCGGTCACAACAATTTTAAGTTGGAAGCACAGAGAGGAGATCGTTCTCACGGCACAGCCAGGGTCAAGAGCCATTGGGAGCCCCGCCAGGAAGGGACCCGGCTCGCTGAAGCCCAGAGAGGGCAAGGCTAAGGTGGCTAATATTTTGGAACAGGAAAAAAAAAATCAGACTAGCTGCAGTGCTGTCATGTAGCATAACAGATGGATAATTAGATTTATATGAAGAGCTGTAAAAGTAAGTAATTAAATAAAAGCACAGAATAGCGAATCTGCGGCAGCGAGACACCTCGTAGGGGTGCAGAAAGCCCCAGCCACAGGGGAGCGGGTGGCAGAGCCAGGGCACTCGTTTGGGACAACCAAAACCAGGACTTGCCCAAAGCAGGACTGCTCCCGAGGGGAGCGATGTGAACAGAGGGACCGAGTCGAGCTGCAGTGAAACCCCTCCTCCTCTTCACCTCTCCACGGAGCAGAGTAGAAGAGTGAATACCAGCTCTGGACAATAAAATCTTAGGTGCCATAACAAAATCAACTGCGCCAGATTGTTCTGCTGAACGCACACAAACAACAAACTGACAGGCTGTATTTATATCTGTAGAAAAAAAGGTTCCACGAAAACGGGCCAGAGATCGCACACAGAAACAAAGCGAGCCCAGGCAGGGATCCCACCGCCCCAGCGCGCGCGAGGCTCCCGAGGACACCCCCAGAGCCCCTCTCTTCTCCTGACCCTCAGCTTCACCAGCTCAGAGCTTTATTTTGGTGCCAGCACATACCCCCCAGCTACGTGAAGGTCATTGCTGACGGCCAGGTGACTCGCTGGTCTGCTTTGGAGGGGGGTGCGCACCCAAAGCTCCCACCGACGCCAGGGCAAGTGGAGGCGGGCAGCTCTCAAGAGCCTCAGATACCAGCTCAGCTTCCACGAGTTTAATCAAACCATTTTATGATTAAAAAGCAAAGGTTTTTGGATTCTCAGGGCTATCACCATCACCCTGTCAGCACAGAGCTGGAGGAGCCTGCAGAGGAAAGGGTATGGAACAGCACCGTGAAGGCCAGCCCATCTTCGCCGTTCTCCTGATGGTGAAGGATGGGCCCGTGCAGTCCACTCTGGAGGGTTTGTCAACCCGCTGTGATTTAAGGGTTGGGCTGGGTGACTGATACCCCATCGAGCGAGGGAACCGCGTGAGCTCTCTTCCAGCACAACGTGTTGAATGACTGATCCTTCCAGGTAGGTACGAGCAAGTGCTCCACGGTGCATGGAGAAGGACATCACCGGAACTCCCCCCAGCACTCAATCACCCAAACTAATGCTTTATTTTGAGGCGTAAATCAACCTTAAGGCTATATGTGCTACGCTTACAAAACACTCCCTATGCATTTCTGAAAGCCTGTTATTTTACTGTAGGTCAAATGCATATCGGTGCCTAAGGATGGAGTCTGTTTCATCACAGGCTGCATTAATAAAAAGTGAGCGATTCTCTATGAGTGCAAGCAGAACTCATTTATTTCCGTGCCATTTTAGCCATAGCCCACAAAAATTGTGTTGATTTCTTTTCAAAAATCACAACACAGCAAGGAACAAGAACAATATTGCAGGATTCATACCACATCCTTGAGCTCATCCAGTGTTTTTCATCACAGAGACTTCAAAGCACCCCCTGATTTACAGACGGGGAAACTGAAGCGCTCCCAGGAGCATCGGCAGCCGCAACAGGGTGCACGCATGAGTGCTGGGCTCCTGCCTCCCTGCTCCTCCCCTTCTTCACGCTCCTTTTCTCTGCACGCCTCCAGCCTGCTGGCTCCAAAACTCAACTGGCCTAGGATGGTGGCAAACGCAGGAACGCCCGAGGTCCTACCTAGCTCTTTGCTGCTGCTGCACGTCCCCTGAACAAGACCCCTCTGCAACAGTAACTCGCAGTGGGGCAGCTTTGCACAGAAGCATCCCTGCAAGATCTGCCATGTCGCACTGAGCATAATTCAAGGCAGGCAAAGTTACTTAAATATTCCAACAAAACCTATTCACATGCCTTAGGTAGCATGAAAACACTGCAAAAAAAGCTGTCTGAAAGCACCGTGAGAAGAAAGCCTTAGTGCTAACCGCCGGGCTCCTAACACTTCAGCTTATATTCTCCAGTGAGTGCCTATCTAATGCATCCCACTAACAAATCTCGAGAGACATTAAAAGGTGGCCTGAGGCTAAGACCTTCGATTGTTATTCGCTTTATTTGTTTGCTTGCTCATTTGAGCTGATTTTTCTTTAAGACAAGTGCTAATAATATTAAAAAAAAAAAAAGCAAGCCTTTGCCTGGCGTGTCCCTGTTGGGAATGCCAGCGGAGCGCAGGCACTCTCCAGCTCTTCCACGAGACACAAAGCGAAGTGTGAGAACAGGCACTTCACTTCCCTCCCTTCCAGCAGCATCTCCGCGATGCTCTGTCCTATTTTAACCCTGCCATCTGTTTCGCAACTCTCTGCATTCCTCCCGTAACCGAGGAAGGCATTGCATTACATCAAGCAAATCTTTCTATCGTGTCCCACCCGTTTTGCTTACGGATGTGCCCCGGAGCACCCCCGGGCGCCACGACGGAAGGCATTGCTCTTAAACAACCGATCTGCCCATCACTTACGAGCCTCATCTCAACCCACCCCGCTCCTCTACAGGGAAGGGAAGATGCTGGATCACAGGGAGAATCACACCCACTGCAATGTCATGTTTTAAACTCTGGCTGTTCCTAGTCCCACCAGGTTTAACAGTGCTATTAGAATCATTTTAGACTAGAAAAGTAGATTTGTTTCACTGAGTCATGATTCAAAAACGAGACTTTGCTCCATTTACAAAAGCAAATCACCATCTTGCAAATGCCAAGCACAGATTTCAGCTCCAAAAGCAAAGCCTTGGCAACGCTTCCAGCCAGAGAGAGAATGGAAAAGCTGCATCTGCAAAAGCTGGGAAACGTTTTTTTATTTATCTGGTTTTCATAAACAGAAAGCATCACCTGTGGAACACCAGCTCCTGGAGAAATCTAACGAACTCATTCTGCATCAAGCTACTTAATCACGCATTAATAGAGGGAAAAGTGACAGCAGGAGTGCCGCCACGGGACCAGGGACTGCGATGCTGCAATGCAACCCACAGACGATTCAAGCCAGTTCCTGGGTGGGAAGCCCTCAAGGAAAACTTGGGAGTCACAGAAAGCACCAGCAATTCTTTCTGCTTTCTGATTCATCCCTACTCAAACGCCCACATGCCATGGCAGAGGAGGTTGGAACTGCTACATTTAGGATGACATTTAAAAATCAAGGTTGTGCTGCTGATGGTCATTAAAAATCCAACAGTATTTTTCAGGAACAAGTGGGTACTCGCATCGGTGTCCCTGCCAAATATCAGCACAGCAGTTATTTTACTAGCAGCTTCAGTTAAAAGATAAAGGAAAATTGCACCCACCTGTAATTACTGTTATTACTGTTGTTGTTTTTTAAACATTCACTACATACCTTCATATTTTCTAAATACAAAATAAGACTGAAACATTTCTCCAAACCTTTCTAGGTGTCAGATTCATCTCACTTAACATTAAACACCTAAAATTAAGACATCTAGCTCAGATGAGCTGCCTGGGCTCCCTTGGTGATGTGTTCCAACCTCTGGTCTGCACATCCCTGGAGATCCAACCACTGTTTCTGTATTTCCACGTGACTTTCCTAGGCTAGTCCAGAAAGGCAAATCTACAGACCAAGGCTTTAGATTCACTCTAAAAGGGGCTGCATCTATTCTGAAAAGTGTCTGAGGAATTCACAGTCACCAGCAGAGATGATGATTTGCCCTGTGGGAGATAGGGCTCTCTTTCACTCCTGTCTTACGATGGGATGTTTTGTCTTTTGGAGGCTTTCTCTGTCTCTTTGGAGGTCTTTTTGTCTCTCTTGCCTGGTTGGAGATGGAGCCTGGATAGTCAGCTCAGGTGGACACTCATGAAGGAAGACTGAAGCTAGGTGATGTGGATCCCATCTTCAGAGAGAGGGTGAAGGAAACACCTACAAATGCCTGAATCAAGCTGTCAAGAAGTTAAAATGACCAAGCTAGCTAATAAAATATGGTAATAACGCAATGAATTCGTGTGCATATATAAGAAACAAAGCTGCGGCAGGTACCACAGCTAAACTGGATGCTCAGAAAGGGCTGGAGCAAGGAGAGGAAGCACATTCAGAAGGGAACATTTTGCATAAAAGATGCAGTGGAATAAGATAATTATGCAAGAAGGGAATTTCAGCAGCGTGTCCTACATCACTGATGGATGGAGAGAACGGATACCTTAACAAAGAAAGCCGACATGCCAATTAAGTTTTAATGACCCTAAAGGCAAAGAGAAAAAGCCCTCATCTGCTACGGTAGAGGAGGGAGCCAACAGACAGACTTAGCCTGGCAATGAAATGGTTAGGAAAAACCAGAAAGATCTTGAGATGAACACTGTCTCTGTAACGGAGAGCAGTGATACGGGCATCAGAGGGAGGTTCTGCGAGGCAGGAGACAAGGGCTAATCACCAGGGCAGACGAAAGCTCTGAGAGCAGTTGTGGAAGATGAGATGCCTGGATTCAGAAACAGCTTGAATGTGAAGGGTGAAGAAGGAAGCGGGGTTCAATTTATTCAACGCTCTGGAACTGTGGAAAGACATACGCTACGTAAACGTTAGTTGTGATGATCACTTCCCACTGCTAGACTTCGTTAAGAGAGGACGGGAAGGTGACACAACCAGAAGTTCACACATGTGCTGCGAAGGCGCAGGAGGAGAGGAGACTTGCCAGTAATTGCTGGGATGTAAAACCCCAGTCGATCACAGCCTAGTAAACAAATCTGGGTCTGCGTTTCCACCTGCTTCATACCGAGGAGAGAGGGAAGCCACTGCCTAGTGGGTCTGCTGAGGGCACGGTGCACGCTGCCGGGTGCCCTGCCTGCCCTGGGGGGCATGGGGTGCTGCCTCTGCCTTCAGAAGCTGTAGATGCTTAAGGAAATCACTTCAGAAACCGATGGTCCTAAACCGATGCTTCCTGCCCGGATGGACATTCGTGAACCCACGTGGGAGCACCCTGCGCTGAGCTGGAGTAGAGCGTCTCCTTGCTAACGTCCATCAGCTCAGCACACAGCAGTCGGACTGATTTCGGGCCGTTTACACAAAGGAGGTTGCCACGGCCTCCAGGTGAGTACACAAACCCCACGAGATGAGAAGTTGCCTTCTCTGCGCTAATGACTAACGACTCAAGTGCATTATCCTCCCTTGGCCATCCCCTGGAGTGCGAAACACTGGCCTCCTTCCCAAGTGGAGCTGCTATTACCTCCCGCAGATGATATCCACTACCAATTTGTGACAATGAGATCAGCATCCACAAAGGTCCTGCCTTCTTCTGTCCTTAGTCACATCCATCCCTTTCTGCTCCCCCAGCAGCAAGGACACCAGCCTGCCACCAGTCCAAGGAGGATCAGTCCAGCTCTTCATCCTCCCTCACGATATGGGTTGGCTCTTCACCCTACCTCACAGCTGATGGTACCGAGTGGTACCAGCACAGCAAGGTGAGACATTCCCCAGGCTGGGCAATGCAGAGCCCAGGTCAACAGGTATCGTGGGTGACGTGCCTGGAAACCATCACCCCATGGAGAATCACTCATCACACTGACCTACCTCCTTCCCACTCTTCTGCCTGTTGTGCACAAGCAAGAAAAAAAAAATCTCAGTTTGATCTCAGTTGATGAATTGGAAATTCAGCAATGGATGTCATTTATTCTTCTCGCCCAGGAGGGCTCACTGGACAGCAGGAGTTGGAGACAAACTGATTATCATGTTGGGAAATAGGACTTGGACAGGCTTTGTTTAAGTCCCTCTTGCAAACGATTATGTTTAGTTCAAATTCTCTCTCTTTTCTCTGCGTTCTCTGTGAATTCCCCAAATGCAGCACGAATCTTCTAGCATGCTTGCCATGGGTTGAATCTGGGCAAGTTCCCGGTCCTCAAATGCTCATCCATGTTTATGTCCTTCACGCTGCGCTGTGACAGCACGTGTCACATAATGCCTCGGACAATCTGGGTCCACATATTTATGGCACTGGACCTCTGTATTTCACAGCACAAACCCGGGGACCTACAGCTGACTGCGGACACATTACTCGTTCTTGAAGCGTAGGCCACAAAGCTACTTTAGTTCTGCTTTTGCTTGTAAATCAGGGGCTTACATATGTAATTGGCCTAACCGTAAGAGCAAACAACAGCAGTGGTAGCACAGTGCCAGCAATTATTCATGCCTATAATAAACGCCTGTAAAATTGAAAGCCAGCCTTTAGAAATCTGGCTCCTTACTGCACATATGAAAAAACAAAAACTCATTTGCAGGGCTTGGCCAGTGGAGTTTTTAATTTTGGGGGAGAGATTGAGGGGGGCAAGGATTTTTTTTTTATTTTTAGTTCTATAAAAACACCACTCATGCCTACGTTTAGGTCACGGATTATTTTGGCTACATTTCAGAGTTTTGGAATAAACCCAGTGACAGGCGGGGAGGACAAATCTGCCCTGCGTATTCCGAGAGCAGGTCTCTGGGAACAAGCACAGCTGATCCTCGTCCCTCGGCATGTGGGAAACAGAGTAAATTGTTTACAGACAGCCCTTCTTCCCTGACTCTGTGCTGAGCCAGCAGCGAGCCTGCAGATGAGCTGCCATCCCTGGAGATGACATACAACCACTGGCCCTACCACTTCTGGGCAAACGACCATGCAGCGCTGTTCCATGCAAGAGCAGAGATGCTGACCCGGTGCCTTGGACAGGTCCTACCAGTTAACGATGGCATCCTCGCTGATAAATCACTCCTTCGGGTCGAGCCACAAGCAGCACGCTGCCTCTCTTTGCCCTCTTCAACCAACCGTGGCTACGTCTCACTGCAACAGGGCAACACAGCCACCCTAGGACTTGCAGGATGAAAGGTGCGATGAGATCATTCTTTCTGCTGTGCACATTTTTCACCCACAACACCAGAGCAACCCCTATAAAACTCTTCTAGCACATTGCTGAAAATCAATAGGGTCTTCCTTGATGGCAAAGACCCCACTGGCAACAGAAGTCCGCCCACTGGGTGGTCCTCACAAGCCCAGCAGACAACACTCTGCTGAGATACTATCAATTTTAGTCCTTGAATTGCTTTAACAATTAGCAAGGTTGAAAGGTGTTAACACAGTGTGCAAACGGAGTGAGGATGGAGTGACTGTCAGGGAGCAGACCTGCAGCCTGATGTACTGGAAGGCACCATGCAGGCGTGGGTGACTGCCAGCCACCCCTTCACACAGCAAACTGGCACGTCACCCATACCAGTGCCCTGAAGAGCAATGCGTCAAGTCTTCTCCTTGATCCCTGCTGAATGAAACGCATGGTCACCTATCACAAGATCCTACAGATGCCCTTCCATGCACATCTCCTCATCCAAGGGCTTGAGGGTCCGTGGTCCAGCAGCTTTGCTGGCCTCACGTTCCTCCAGCATCACGTCAGCCCTTTGCTTCCTCACCACTCACCAGGCAGCAGCAGATTTTGCCCATTCCAGCAGCAACTTGGAGCACAACAGCAGCAGGGACCTTCGACATGCTTTGGACCTCCAAGGGTAGAAGGTCTGAGGTACTGACAGACTTCCTTAACCACGAATCGACCATTTTATATTCTCCTTTGGCACTTGTGGTTGTTTTTCTCCTGCTTTAAGCAGTGGCTGAGCATGAATGGGAAGAGCTCTGTAAGGACTGCTCTCCCACTCTTTGCTATGCAAAGCTTCCCTCTTCAGAAATTTTCTGTAACTACCAAGTTTTAGTATCTTCTGAAGGAAACCGCATTCATCACAGTTCAGAAGGGACCTTTTGGCCTAATCCCCACTAGAAAAACTGCCGAACTGATCCTCCCATCTCACAATTAACAGTGACAGAGACTTTGCCATACCGGGCGATGCGGTGCTGCTATGACAACAGGAACGGGAGACTCGTTAAGGGTCTCATCAAGAGGGATAACAAGCAATCACGGCTCACAGAGAAGGCAGAAATCAATGAGAGCTGTTGATACCACAACATTTTGCTGGATTGGGCCAGGTATTCGGTAAGCTCTGAAAGGTTGACTCGCGTTGTTACCGCACCGTCCCTGTGAGTACAACTTCTGAGGACAGGCAGATTCCTGGGGAGTAGGGATGAATATTCATGAAGGAACTCAGTTTGGGAGAGGAAATGAATCAAGTGTGACAAATGCCGCCTATTAGGAAAAGAGGGTGGCGTCTATTTTTAGTGGAGTTAAGCAAACATTAAAGCTCACTCTCTAAGAACTCCAAATAATACCACTCACTGGCTCTGCCTCTCCATCGCCAGATAAGAATTTAGCAGCACATTACCACCAGCCAAAACCTGCTCGCCTGAACAGAAGTTTTCCGCTTTAGCCCCCGTATGTGTTTTATAAAAATAAAAGTTTTAATCTCTAATCTGCATAGGAAGATGTAACGGTTTCCACCAGGATTTATCCCCCCCCGCCCCAGAATCATAAAGCTTGAAGGAACCTTTTTAAGACGGAAGAAAACGCTGCATTCAAATCTCCTAAAAGAGCACTCACGCGGAGCTGTAATCACTTCAGATGCACAGAATTATCAGGAGGAGAAAATTCATCTCACTTAGAATCAAGACCCAATTTGAAGCAGAAAGGAAGAGGCTTGGTTTGCCGCCGTGCCAAGCACTCAGACTTTTCACTGAAGTCAAAGAAGCTACAGCTGCTCCGAACCATTGAAAATCATGCCCAGAATCTCTAGCGAAACTTGTTTGCAGAGATGGCAGCAGGCTGATAAGGATGTTGACTGCTCCAAATAGGCCCACGTTATTTTATATTTTTAGAGATACTTAGCCTGCCTATTATTATTATTAAGCAGAGGTGGAGTATTTACTGCCTGCTTCTCGGAAATCTGTAAAAATGCTGCCTTTCAGCAGCTCCTCTTTTCTTCTGGTGAACATTAAAGAGTTTCCTTCTCACGCTTTTCAGGCTTATAAGATGTCCAATTAAATAAGACAACAGAGAGAGAATATTGCCTGATAAAAATAACACGATCCCACAAAGCTATTTGAGAGGCCTTGATCTCATAACCTAGGGTGCTCCCAACCTGAGATTCAGACCCAAGCATTTGGAGAGGTCTTTCCAGGGTTGTCCTAACCGTGAGCACTCAGAAGACCCCCGGGCAAGGGGAGAGGACGAGGCAGGGATGAAGGACCCTCGCAGCAAACTCTCCCCAGGTTCAGTCCAGGTGCCGCGGGCTCAGCTGGTTCCTGCACTCTCCCCTGCCATGCACCAAGGGCCAACTCTTCCAAGTCCAAATGCCCCATTTCTTACCAACTCCTCCACCTGCAACACCACGTGGCTGCTGGCACCTCTCCTGTACAGCTTCAAACGTGGTCTTAAAGATGGCTTACAAAGAAGCAGCTCTGAAATTAGACGTGTCAAGTATTCATTATTGGTATCTGCCTGCGACACCAATCAGGCTGGGTGAAAATCAACAGCAGAAAGATGTGAGCTTTCCCAGAGCAGCCAAACCCTGGGAAATCTGTTGACCGCACACACAGGCAGTGCCTATCTCATCTGTGACTTTGGGATCACAGGTGGTGTCTCCTCCTGAGGTCCTCTCCCGGTCTCTCCCTCCCAATCAAGTGTTCCCACGATTTCCCTGGCTTTCAGGTTACAAACTCCCCTGTCATCTAGAGGGGAAGATGCCCACCATTAATGAAGTGTGGCTCATTACTGGGTACACTGGGGCAACCTGCATCCCCAGCGCAGTACCTATGGCTGAGTCCCCACCAGGACAACAGCCAGCACGCGGAGCTCACCGTACATCATCTCTTTGGCGCATTACAGTGTCATTTGTTAGTAAAGTTGGGCCCGTTGTCCTTTAGAGAGCACATCTCCGTCCCTCGTTGCGCCGGCCCTCAGCAACTGTTGCCATGGTTATTACATTTGAGTGCTTTTCATCAAGAAGATGCTGCAACTGCTGAATTGTCTCTTGCAAGAGTTATTTAGGAATAACTAGTTAGTAAGTAGGAATAACGGGTTCAGACTGCCCACAGAAGCCAGCGATCCCAATTATTTTTGCTTTGATCCTGCCTTCTTTCTGGTCTCTGCCAGGTTCAGCTTTAAAGCGGGGGTTAGAGATAAGCAGAAGAGAAGGAACGCTTCCTGAAGGGAAACACACTCAGCTCTGCCAGGAGATTAAAGGTCTCTCTTCATACAAAGCCTCTGCTTTTCAATCAATCATAAATAGGCCATAACAAGGCGCAGCAATCAACCAGGAAACATATATCCTCACCTGTCGGGTTCAGGTGGAGAAATGAGATGTATTTTCCAGCTCCATCATGTTAATTGTTAATCAAGATATTGTGGGCAAAGCCCAAAATCCGTTCATCAGTCAAGGGGAGTAACTGATGTCCCAGCGCTCTCCTCCTGCACGGCGCGGGCTGTGCCGGCCCCGGCAGGCGAGAGCGGCTCTCCCGGCAGGCACCAGCCCACGGCTCTGCCGGGGGTGCCGGTGGTTCGCGTCGAGAGGCGGCTGCGTTTCAGACCCTTTTGGCATCACAAAGTGAATGAATAAAGCCTGCTCCAGAAAGCCAAGGCCGTTTTGTTTAGCTCTCATTTAAAGCTCTGAAGAGTGACTGGGTAATGATGGAGCTGGTTTCCCCCTGCAGATCGGGTCCCACAGCGCAGTCCGTTAGGCTTTTAACGACATAAATGCCTTTTTCTGCTCTGTGCTAAACCTGGCACAGGTTTTGGGTCGGGAGGCGCATACCGCAAGACCTGAAGAACACTGCAGCTAAAGGAGAGGCACGTGGAGCCCGCTGCAGCCTGGGCACCCACCAGCACCAGCCTTTCCCAAATCCCATCCCGTTGCAGCGGAGAGGGCTGCCCAAGGCAGAGGGACCCTCCCCACAGAGGGATCTAAAAGAGGGAGGGAGACCTCAGCTTCATTCACAGGAACAAGGCCAAGGGCAAGAAAAACGTATTAGATGTAAGCCAAGCACGTCTCACACCTGGAGCCGAGCAAGCATGCCGTGCTGTGCCGCGGAGACGCTCAGCAGAGCCGCAGCACTGGCTTTTAAAAGGGTGTCTGCCCAGTAGCAACTGGTAGGGACACCTCAGTCCCTACCAGGGGACTCAGGCACCGAACCTGGAGCCACCAGCCAGGTGCAACGCCTGCCCCCCGGGGTCGAGTTCACCTCCTTGTACTGACACGGCAATAGGTGGCTGGCAGAGAGCTGCAGCCCCCTCCGCAGCGCTACCCCAGCGCTCCGACGAGCACGCCACCGCGCTGCTCGGTGACCACCCACGGATGGTGAGCTCGCTTTTGTAAGTAGACTGTACTTTCCTAACAGCCACACACTGAAGACAAAGAACTGAATTTGGATGATGTGACGCCCAGAGAGATCGCGGTTCAGCCTTTCCTGAGTTACCAAAAGAGACAGAAGAAGACTTCAGTTATTCTAGCTGAAGTAGCTGGATTTAAAGAAATCAAATTTGTCAGTTCATTAGTGTGTAACATAAGAATGAAAAATGCATTTCTAATTCCTGATCCACTAATCCACAATCCGCTGATCTGCAATCCCCAGAGTCCCCAGGGAAAGAAAAGAAAATCCACAGCAGCCTTATAGTATTTCTCTAAGATTTCCTGGCCAGGTCCTGCAGAAAGAGCTCACGCTATGGAGCCTTCCTCCCTTTACAAAATACACCTTGGCAAATTTGCTGCCCTGCCAGGGGGTATCAGGGATAATAAAACCCAAATTGCACTTGTCAGAATAAGTGAGCGATGGATGTTTTGTGAGGTGCCAGGTGTGATACTTCACATGTTTGCTCAGCTCTCCGCTGATCTGCAGTATCAGCTCATCTGCAGCAGCCCTCCCACTCATTAGGGCAATTAGCAAGGTCCCAGTCCCATTCTTAACTCGACAGTGCTGCTACTGCGCTCCAGGACAGGGTGCTGGCACCTGTGGAAAGACTGTCCTGGCTGGACCTAAGAGATGTGGCCCTCTGTACCTTCTTCCCAGCTGATGTGCACCCATGGATGCTGCTCCTCCTCCTTTTTGCCCCAGGAAGATGGGTTCAAGGTACCCCTGCGCTCGGGGTATGGCAAGGGTGCAGGGAGCGCAGACCTGCCAAGCACGCTCACAGTCATGGGCCCCTCGGCCAGTTTGCATACATTAAACCGAGATCTCCATAAGCAACATCAACTTTCTACATGAAATCCTTATTTAAGTTATTTTAGACCCCTCTGCTTCATTCAGCTAGCCAAGGTGGAGGCATCCACAATCCTCCCCTTTGGCAAGCGTGCCCCATGCCAGCACAATCCCGTGCACAAAGGGAAGATCAGCTGTGAGCACTGAGCTGTGGGGTGGGAAATTGGGCCATCTCCTGGGGCTGCCACCATTGCACTTGACCATCCCCTTCCTACCCTCTCCAGACAGACGTGCCAACATGACTCCGTAACTGATCTGGTTTTGCCTTTGCAAAGCACCTCTGCCTTCACTTGCTGCTTCTCCCCAGCTCGGTAGCTGCTCAGAACTCACTGCCTATGCAAGCGTGGTCATGGTCTGAGCTGTAAGGCCAGCTTGCACGGGGAGGACTTGCTCCCAAAACATGATGGAGAGATCTCCTTTCTGCAACATCTTTTCTTTCTCCTTTCTAGTAGGTGTGTTAGAAATGCCTTAAAGGTCTTTGGCTACAGACTCCAGAAACATCCACTAATGCCAAAGTCGGTGCAGATAACACCACCTGGTATTTCTCCACTGCTCCCTTTGGAGGGGTAGGTCCACCCTCCACGTCTCACAAGGATGTGAAACCACAGCCCCCGAGGGAATTGCTCAGGTGGCACATGGAGCAGGAGCTCAGAGCGGAGCCTGAACTCGCCGCCCCCACCACCGCTTCCATACCTCCCCATTCCCATTCCCAAGTTTTTTGGAACATGCCTCAAAATATTCCCCCCCTCCCAGCTCTGCTCTCCAGCGCATCAGTCACACAAGAGCCATCATGCACAGCTGCGGGAAGCTCGAGGCCAGAAATAGCAGCTCATTACTAAAGCACGTCATCACACACCAAGGACCCTGATACACCCTCCGATCCCCTCCCCATCACCCCAACCCGCACACCGCTTTCACCGCTCCGCCAGCCAGTCCTCTCCATGCCCTCCTCCAGCAACAGGTCCCACCTGGAAGGGGACAACCCAGGGCTGATTCTACCAAGTGACATCTGTACTTCTCCCACTGAGCTCCTCAGCCTGCACTCACTGAGGTTCATGCCAGCTGAATTGATCTCCAGACGCTGACGCGGTAGGACCAAGCCCTGTCTCCATTCCACTCTTGAAGGTTTCAATTAATCATAAAGCCAATTCCATTTTGGGCTCCATCTGTCTTTATTCCTTCAGGGACTAATAATGCCTCACCATGTGTTTTCACACACTAGCTGAACTGAAATTAAGACAGATTTCAATATGAAGTGCCCGAGAAGAAAATGCATTTTTTAAAAAGAAAATTTCAGTCTCGTTACCATTCTCAGCTTGGAAAAAGATCTTGCTCAGTAAAAGCAGCAGGGTATTAATTTGGAAAACAACCCCGGTGAATTCCTGCTCATTGCAAGACATGCAAACACACTAAAATCATATTTATGGGCTTTTATGACAGAGTATGTATGGAAATGTAACACAATCTGCTTCCAAAGGGAGGTGAGGAACATGCAGAGGGAGATCAGAAACGCTCGTGTGTGCAGCCACCGACCAAAGGGACTCTGGCAGCAGACGCCCTGCTGCACCAGGCATGGACCAGAATCCAGAAACCCTTTTCAACCCTCTCCATTGCACTTACAGAAACAGATAAAAAACCCAAGAACCCTTGTGGTTCACCATGTATGGCAGGTTTTAGCTGCTTAAGGCTTAGGTAAACCTCATTTGCATGTTACCATACCTTTACCACCCGGGTTTTTCGTTCCTACCTCCGCAAAATCCAGCCACAGGGGCTTTCCAACCAGCCAGGCCTGCATGTCCACTTTAATAAGGCAATTCCTATTTTGATCTGGTGGTTTATACAAAGCAACAGCCCTAATTATTGATCTTGGCAGATGGAGCTAAGGATTAACGACCTGACCCTTGCAACAGCCACCGTGGGGCTATGCCCATCATCTCGCGACTGTCAGTCCAGCAGCACCAACACATTCACTCACTCCTCACCCACGCAGAGATGCAGTCCCACTTGGGTGATAGCCGAGACTGATGCAGACAGGGATGCTCAAAGCACAGGCCAGCTCCAGGATGATTAACAGAAGGGAACAGGTATGGCTGTGCAACAGGAGAGAATAACTGAGAGAGTCACGACCGTGGAGAGAAGCAGCGTGACAGGACATTTACCATGACCCACGTATCACCTGGGCTTCAGCTAACACCATCTGACTGCTGGAAGAGTCCTTTCTCTTTCCCATCCCCTATTTCCAAGGCATTAAAAAAAAAAAAAAAAAAAAAGGAGACAGTCTGGAAAGGATGGTTGCAAGAGATTATACGATGCACTCCACGTTAAATTCACAAGAGACAAAACCAGAGAGAATCTGTGAGAACTGAAGTGCACTGGAGGGACAACTAGGCACTTCTGATGGAAGCGAAGATGCAGTCCTTTGATGGTTGCCTTCTGGAACTGGCTGCAGTACCTTGGAAACACATTAAATGCAGCAGAAAGGACAAGTGACGTACATCTATTGATGCTCTGAGCAGCAAATTAGTTTTCAAATCTATTCAGGTCTCATGCAGTGGCATCGAGGGGCTAAGACTCGGTGGGAAGTGGCTGCAGTAGTGTTTCTCCAACCTGTGTGATGACTCCAAGCTGCCCTGCAGGGAGGGGGCTGCCCACCGGTCCAGCTCCCTGGAGACGTCTCGTGGCCACAGCGTGCTGCCCTGACTGGCAGGGCTCAGAGGTCTGCGCAGCTTCTCAGACACCCAAGCCAGTGAGCCATCCCCTTCCAAAACACGCCAGGCAGCTCCGAGGGCCTCTGATGGACATCTCCTTTTAAGCAGAAATAGGATCATCTAAAACAGGGATCAAAATCCTGCTCACAAGAAGACATAGAATGTCAGCACCTGAGGGAAGAGCAAGTAGTCAACAGCGATGATGAGTTTCTTCACAAAACGATAATTTCCAGTAAGCTGTTGTTTTCTCTCTCCACAGCACATCACCCTGTTCAAACACTTGGAGAGCCTTGAAGGGGCTGAGGTTGGCAGCAATCTGGTGGAAGACCTGAGGAGCTGTCTTCATGGATGAATAAGCAACTGCTTCAATGAATCTTGCAGCACACAAATAGATAAGGAAAAACACTGTATCAGAACAGGCTGGAAGATGCCAACCTAGGAACAAGGTCACTTGCTGGGACTTGATCCATCTTCAGTCAGGACAGGCAAGCACCCGTCTTAGATGCCGTGAAAGCCTGAGGCTGCTGGCTTGTGTTACTTTGCCTCCTATGCAAGCTCTGGGTCCAGCAGCTCTGCCTTCCTCTCCTCAGCACAAGGGGAAGGGGAACAACACAGGACCAGTGAGTAAACATGGCTAAATCCAGAAGACAGCCCACGAGCTAAGGGCAGCCCCCCCAGACCCCTCCAGAAGCCCAATTCTGCCACCACCATTCACACCGCAAACCTGGCTGGATCTGCCTTTGCATGCTGGCTGCGTACAGCCTGCCAGCAATTAAATCCAACAAAAGCCGCAATCAGGGAAGGGGTAGGAGGATGCACGCAGCAGGACCTACAAAGGGAGAGATGGGATCTGGATCCTCCTATACAAGCTCAGACAATAGCCATAATCGTAATCGCTGGGTCAGTTCCGTCCACCCCAAACCCTGCTGGGAGCAGGTAGGTAAGTGAGGCTGGATCCTGCATTTCCTGCTCTCATTGTTCGTCTTCCTCCCATTCTTCGCTGCTTTGTTCTATTCAATGCACTTTCTCAACCTCCCTTCTGAAACACATTAACAACGGGCTGCTACAGCCTCCTGTACGCCGTGATTAAAGAGTAGACACAGATGCCTCTTCTTTGTGGAGCGTTTTGCACCTATTACTTGGAGGGAATGCGGAGAACACGCGACATGGGAAAGTCACAGCAGGTCAGGAAAATAACGTAGGTGTTGGGGAGGAAAATCTTTGAAGCTTGTGAAGCCATTAGCCGAGTGCACAGGCTGTAGTAAAAATGATAAACAGAGAACATGGATGATGAATAAATAGTGGCTGAAGAGACCGAGGAATACATGTTGCGTCCAGAGATGAAGCCAGGTCTACACTGAGAAACAGCAAGTTTGGGCTGGGTTTTTTTTGCAGAAAGTGATTAGGTAACCAGTCCGAATGCATATTTTAAATGGAACCACCACAATAACTCAAATGCTTTAGCGGAGAGCATTTACTAAATGAGAAGAGACAGAAACAATGTGTTTTATATAATGCATGAGCTGGCTGTGATGAGTTTCTCCTGCAGGTTGCGTCACCAATCTCCCTGCTAAAGGGAGGGTGCTGCTGAGCACCGCCGGAGCGGCTTCCCGTCGCTCCCAACCCCTGCCACATCCCTGGGCAGTGCCGGCTCTCCTGTGCCTTCAGGCCAGGCCACCTCAGGCAGGTCTTAGAAGAGCAAGCAGCAGGAGACCAGCGAGACCCTGCACGGCTCTGGGAGCGCTCACCTCCGTGTGAAGGACAGGTGAGGAAGAGACCACCTGCGTCGTCAAGGCTGAGCCCCGTGATAACTGATAAAATGCAACGGTACTCAGTGCTGGGGGGGAACCGTGCAGGTTTGCTCGCTGCTGAAGTGTGATGTGAGACCAAACACTCCAATTTCAGCAATCTGCATCCTCGCTGCTTAACCTCTTTCTCCTCCCCTCACACCACCAGCCCAACCCAGACCCTCCGGGATGGGGTAACTCACTCCAGAATTCCCACACTTTACAGAAGCGACAACATCCTCAGCCTAAAACCAGTCCCACAGGGTTAGGCTAAGATGTCCATTCCACCTTGTCAACTCTCCAGCAGGCACCTGGGGAAAACATACCTGGCATGGGATGAGCACCCAACCCTCCGCTGCTGCACCCACCCCACCAGCTTCCAGACACAAGCGTCTTCCCAGCATTTAAATTACCAAAGCATTTATGAAAACAAAACCAGGAGCAAACCTTGGATTCTAGATTTTTCTCATGGGGTCTGCTCTCCCTGTCTTCCTGAGAGCACAAGGATGGCAGTTTACTATTTAATTGTTAATTACACTTTCTTGTTAGATTTCAGACGCTGAAAAATGTTTAGGGATTTATTCTTCTGTGTAATTAACCATAATGATGAAACACAGTTTTATACCGCACTGCAGTTTTTGTTAAGGTTATTCATAATGGGGAAAGGCTAAATAGGTTGAGTTCATTATCGTTACAGAAAAAAATTGAGGTGACCCAATCAAATTAATTTGAAATTAAGTGCAGCGAGGCTGATAACTCCACACAAGTCAGGAGTTCAAATAAAAATAGAAGAGACAATCTACAAAGCAAGAAATTACCAGCGGGCAGGGAGTCGAGCTAGAATTACTGCATCTGGGAGGTGGCAAACACACGGCATTGGCAAACAGGACCACTAAAAAAACCCATGAAAATGGATAAAGAGATGGGCAAAGATTGTAGGATGTAAAAGGAGAAGCTGGAGGAGGAAGGAATGAACATGAAGATGGATTTGAAATAAATGGGTAGAGACAGTGCTTGTTAAGCTAACTAGATTTATTTCTCTGCCCAGAAATTCTTATGTCCTTACAAGACAGCATCGAAGCAAGGTCTTTAATTTTACTTTTCCTGGGTTTATTGCTTGGGCCTTAATGTTATTTAACAGCAGCGAGCGTCAAACAGTTTCATTGCAAAGCTGGACTTAATTCAAAATCGTTAAATCTGGTGGAGGCTTTTTCCTCTTGACAAAGACGTCCTGAAGAAGCTGGTGCTTCCCTGACAAAACATGGAAGTCGCATACCCTAGGAGAATGGACACCACCAAAATACTGATGGATAGAGCAGGGACGGGGAGACAGCATTCCCCCATCCCTCCTCCCACAGAGATGAAGATGAGAAAGGAGAACAGCAAACAGCCGGACACCACCATGCTGAGCACTACTCGAACACCCCGGCACAGCACTGCGCAGGCAGGCAACGGAGCCCATCGCTCCGGGCTCTTCTTTTAGGCTTATCGTGAAAAGCAGATACATGTTTTATGCCTGTCTGCTTTGCCAAAATGGTGCAAGCTCTACACAAGCCTCAGAGCTGGGTAACATGAATAATGGCGATTGGGACGTTCATGACGCACATCGTCATAGTTTAAGGGGTTTAATCTCATGGGAAATGGTTAAGACAAGCGATACCCTGATGTGAGCCATCTCTAGGAAACTCTTGAGTGCTGCTACAAGGTGATGCTTGAGTTATTTTACCTGTGATGAGTTTCCTCCCAAGTCTTTACCAAGTCCTGTAACATTTGTTTTATCACTCAGAGCCAAAAGAGGGAACAGCGAGATCCCAGTAGCGCTGGGCTTGTTGGAAGAGGCCGGCTGGGGACTGCCCTGCATCCTGCTAGGACATACGGCAAACGCAGGCTCAGACCATCAGTTTGAAGTCCTGTCCCTGGCTACCCAGTTTGAACAGCACATGGGTTTTTAACGGACTGGCCAAAACGCCACAAATCTCTCAATGCAGCTGCACAAGCGACTTTCCTCCTGGCTCCCCACTTCGGCCATGCCAAAATCTCACCTTTTGCGCTTTCTGCCCTCTCCCCGTGCTTCTCTTTGCCTTGAAGGTCCCATGGCTTAGCTCCTCTCGTCCTCACCTCTAATTCACCCCTAAGCATACGGGCAGCATTTGGGATAAAGCTTCAAGAATGCATTCGACATAAATTATTATTCCCCTTCTAAACGGATTACAAAAATCCTTTTATTACAAAATATTAAAATGTTCAAATTATTGGTGTGGAAAAACATTTCCTGGAGGTAAAGTTTTTAAAAATTGAGGTTTTAATCACAAGCATAATCCTTTCTGGCTAACATTTCCAGTCTTGTGAAACATCTAGATACAAATTGCGCAGAGGCCTGGCTGTGCTATGAACAAAGGAAGATGCTGCCTGTAAATAGCTTAGAGGACATCAGAAGACACTTCTCTCATCAGCAATCTTTTTAGCTTAATATAGCTCCTCTTTGCATAAAACATTGACATTTTTGCAATGTTTGGACCCAATGGTGCGAATGCTGATTGTCATCCGAAGATACTAGAGTGTACCTTCAAAAATATGCAAGAACATTTTACAGACAGTAGTTTTACTTGCCTCCAAAATGCTGTATCTTAATATTTCATACTTATATATATTTAAATGTTAGTACCACCAGATAAATGCTAACATGCTTTTATGCTAATGCAATCACTGAAAATCCAGATAATGTTGTGTATTGGCATATACTGTTAGTGAATTATGGATACCTAAATGTACAATCCCACATGCCTAGCAATTATTTTTGTTAGTGCATTTAACTTTTATTTGCAATCAGAGCACTTGAGGATTGTTCAAATGAAGTTTACTTTTGCAAACTGCTGAATGGAAAACATTTTGTTAAAGGTTTAAAAACAGTAAGACTGTGATGAGGTTGCAGAGTTGCAATAAGGGCACCGCTCAGAAAACTCCACCAGATGGAACGATGTTTGATTTGGTCACAGACTCAGCGATTAAACCCAAATGCCTAAAATGAAGGACGTGTAAGAGAAACAAGAGATGAAATCTTGATTTCCTCCATACCAGATCACCCTCTTCCACGGCAGAGGCTCACAGACAGACGCAGATGGATGCCACAAGGACATCATCCGTCCAGGCAGCACTCAGGCAACTAGACCCTAGGAGCCTCTGCTTTGAGGACCAAACTCTCCTGTGCTAAGACTGCGTTTCAAGTCCACTTTAAGCCAAATAAATAGGAATAATACCAGGAGGGAGAAATCCTCAACTGCCCCTGCTGTACCTTCTCCTCCTACCGCCTTTGCTGATCCAACATCTTGGCCAGCCACCTGGCCCATTGGCTCAAGGAGCTGATCCACCTGAAAAAGCTTTTATCCCAAATCGGTTTTCAGCACAGCCAGACCTCCGAGCCAGGTCCCAGCCGGACTACATGCAGGCAAGACCTGGGTGATGCAGCTGGTTGCTCCATCCCTTACCTGCTTCACTACCTGATCAGAGTTAAAGACAATGCAAATCTGGAGAAGTCCTGGATATTTTTAAGAGTTGAAAAGTTCTGGATGTGACCCAAGCATGTCTGAGACTGCTCAGCGTCCAGTGATTTTCTCCTGTATAAAACAACCTGCCTACAGGCAATGCCAAACTCCCTCTTCCAGGTTCAGCTGTGCCAGGAGTTAATGACCTCCCGAGCTGGGCTGAGGAGCTGCTATGATCATGCCCTGCTTTTCCTCCGGGAAGGTTTGCCTGGCTTGAAAGCGCTGGCCTGAGCCAACCTGGCTGAAGTGACCTGGGAGGTGGCCACAGGCCCATTTGGTGAGCAGCAGACCATCGCCTCTTGCCCAGGCATGGCTCAGCATCCAGCGTAGGATGTGATAGCAGCCCCGGGCACACAAGCATGGATCAGATCGTGCCCCTACAGCCCAGTGAGCTGTGGCACCTCTGGGCATTTACTGGAAAGTCCTACCACCTACCACCTAACAGAGGCCCTAGGAACAACCATGAGTGAAGGAAATAAACAACAACCCCTCAGAAAAAGACAAGACATCAGAAAATGCTTAGCATGAAGTACTTGAAATGCCCGCGGCAGTTTAAATGGAGCATGGACTAAGCTGGGAAAATGTATGAACAAACAAATTAAGCAGATAGTACAAAGCAGACGAGTTGGCATGTAGGTGTCTATTGAGAAAGCTTAAGCACAGCAAGGGGAAAAAAAAGCAAACCTAAAAACCGGGCATAATACTCCTCGCATTTTGGAACTGAGCTCTCAGACAATACATCATCCAAACCACTCAAAATTACCATCTGTCGGAATGTCCTCTGAAGAAAAAAAGGTCTAAAAGTTTCCAAAGCAGTATTTTAATATTGTCATATTAGAAAAGAGATTATTTCTGTCCAAAGAAATGCATTTGCAATTAATTGAGGAATACTATATAAAACCACTAGTTTCGTGGCCATTGCTACACGCTCGTATCATGAGACAATGAATTTCTTGAGTCTCGATCATGTCACATTAGCTAAATCAGGAAAGAAGCGATTTAATAGCCCTTGTCGTTTCGCAAGTTACCTGCAAATGTTTCCAGAGCCTCTATGTGATTTTCCCTTTATGAAACATATCATTAAGAGTCTACATGCTACTAAAGAACCTAAGGCAACAATTACAATATTGTCTCAAACATTAAGATAGAGCAGAATATGAAGAGCAGGTCTGTGTTTCTGATGTGAAAGAGCACATCATCTTGTGCTCAATAAGTCAAACGCTGCTTCAAAATATAAGCTGGATCTTTTCTTGGTGTAAATCTGGGTACCTGCTGCTGTCCGTGAGGCCATATTACTCCACACATGCTGAGGACCAACCGCATCGCATACAAGATTGCAAAAGAAATGCAGATTTCTAGACTATATATTAGACTAAGTGGTAAATAATTTATAATGGTGGAGAAGGTGACCATATTTTTAGGCATAGAAATATGCAGATATAATGGTCCTGACTTCCAAGCTTCACTCTGCACTTCAGACCGTGAAGTCTGGGTCCACCCAATGCATTTCTGAAGTCTCTGCACACATGAAGGTGCAACACACACCCCCTACAGCCCCAAAACCCGTACAACAAAAAGGGCACCAATAAAACCCATCGAGCCCATATCGTACCACCTGCAGCACTACACATTACGCCCTAGCACAAGGCCGACTGGGCTCCTTCAGGCAACAGCCACGTTCCAACGAACCACAAGCATCCTTCAGACCAGTCTCTTCTTGATTCAGCCTGCTGACCGCATTCCTAACCCCGTGTCTAATTGACACCCATTTGGTTATGCCTGTGGGTCAGAGGCACACGTCCATGGGGCTAAAAACCCCCTCCAAAGACCACAAGAGTTGCTATATTTCTGAAATCAGCATCTCGCTATCCTAAAGAAGCCTGGGAGCAAGGGGCAGGAGGGAGAAAGGTGCTCCCTGGGGTGCTCATAACCACACCATCCTTGAGATCTCCCCCCTGAGAGGGCTGCCAAGGGGAGAGGAGGGGAGGCAGAATTATTCCCCTCGGACTTTGTAAAAACAAGGAGCCCAGGGAAATCAAGAAACAATCATAGCTTCCACACCGAACTACTTCTGGCTAAGTCTAACGAGCAGGGTGAGGACGCACTGACAAGACCAGGGTAAGTGGTGCTGCAAGGAAAGGGCTAGGCAGGGGAGAAGACAATCTGGTGTGTTGCAGAATGAGAGAAGCTTTCAGCTCCTGCTATTAGAAATAAATCAAGAGAGAAGCACAGAGCCTGTCTGCTCTCCTGAGGCTTTCACTCTCCCAGGCTGGGTGGGAGAGAGCTCACCTGGACAGCGCGGCTCCCAGGACGAAGGCAGCGTGCTCCTTCAGCACGGCCTCGGTGCTGTTCAGCCCGTCGATCACCAGCTGGAGTCCACCCATGGAGAGGAAATCCTTAGCGTTGTCCACCTGGGAGAGAGCAGGTCCCATCAGTACGAAACCCCCAGCCAGATTCCACTCAACAACTCTTTGAGAACACCTTGCTTCAGAAAGCACAGCATCTCTTCCCTCCCAGTCTAACCAGAGCTGGGCTTTGAAAGCAATTAAAAATTAAGAGGGAACGACGGTGGCTCGAATTCTGTACTATGCTGTGAGCAGCGGATGTCATGCTTGCAGAAGCACAGTCTACTAACAGGTGGCTATTATCACATGCAGAAGGCATCGCTGAAAACTTAAATACTTTGATTAGCTATCAAAACCATTCTTGACACCTATTTTGGTAATTCAGCTGATGTCAAAAATTTGGTAAACCTGATGATGTCAAAAAAAAACCCAGTTCTTTGTTCTCTCACCTGAGCAGGCCATTACTGGGAACCCAGGGAATTGTATGTTTTGCAAATGCAATTAATTAATTGATGCTCTAATTGTAGCACCAGGAGTTAGGGATGTTTAAGAGCCTGTCAGCAGCAACGGTACACAGGCAGCATCACCTCTGCTCGCAGCGAAGCGCAGAGGCGGTTCTGGGTGTTTTTTATGAGTACAGTCAATGATTTCATGCGGATGTGAAAAGCAAAAGCCAGCCCCTCCTTGGAAGGGTCAGCCCGGAGCTTCCCCTCGGGGCAGCCTGAGCAATGATTTTTCTAAAGCAGACGATATTGGAATAACTGCCAGTAGGGAAAAGTTTAAACATTAGTGGGGATTCATCCGTCTTTGACTTTAACCAGACTCGGGGCTAACCAGGCACAAATCACAGTGGGCATCTGTTCGCGGAGAGGAAATTAGAAAAGGGCTCCGAGTGGCTCGCAAACAAAATTTAGAGGAACAGTGCAAAGTGCTTCAAGTACAAAATTCGGTCCAAAGTCAAATCGATGCATTTTGGTTTTCAAGGATTTTTTTTGCAGTTTAAAAGGGAATCTGACAAATGGTCAGAATTGTGTGCACAAAAACCTCGATTTTAGAATTTCGACATTTCTCCTCCCTGAAAGACAGGGAGAAAACAGCGTATGTTGGCAGATGGAAATAGAACATAAAAATGAGTTATCAGCCGGGCAAACCAACCTCCCCGGCTTCAGCAAGCAGACCCCGCTGATGGGGAGGGACAGGACAAACACCGCAGGCGTGCAGGGTGTGCTGGGCTCAGGCACCGCACTCCAGCCTGAACGCTCTTTGAGTCGACAGTGACTTCATGCTTATGTTATATTTATCTCAACCGTGTACCTTCACCAAAATTGGCTGCAAGTCAGATATTTTAGGTACCCAAGAGAATGAAGAAGCTATTTAGCTTTATGTCCTACGGGTATGTCTTTACCAAAGCAGGACCTGGGGAGCTACAGCTCGTCTCTTCTCCCCAACGGGACAAAACCCACCACTTGCTGTCCCTCTGCAAAGCCGGCGACAGAAAGCCTATCTCTGCAGGTCTGCTGGGGCTGATTCAGGACTTGCAGCAGCTTTTGTATCCTTTCAGATCCTATTCTTTTCACTGTCCCTATAAACTGGACCTGCCAGACCTCTTACTTTTCTGCAGGCCCACCTTTGTCTACAAAGAAATCTATGCAGCAACCCAATTTCAGCTACCAGTGGGTGCTTTTATTGCTCAGCCTCTGTAAAAGCTCCAAGGCTGTTTTAACGCTGGAATTGGACGTTGGCTTCTGCTCAAGAGGGAATGCACAGATAGGCAGAAGTTTGCATCCAGCATCAGTCGTGGTAAAACCAATCGTCCCCGTATCCTCATCAGCACCGGAGTCCTTCAGGCCAGCCCCAGTGTCCGTGAGACACCTCAACTGCAGAATACAAATTGTGCTGTAAAGCTTATTTAGAAGATGTATTTATTTTTTTTAACTGGAGTTTGTTGTGAGAGCTCCTTCCCTCACTCATCATTTTAAAACCAACAAAACCCCCAAACCCGACAACATGAAGGTATTAACCTCTCTGGGGAGCGGAGGATGCTGTGAGGCAGCAGCTCATGCCTCGCTTCAGTCCACTGAAATCAGCACGGAAGAAAGCCAAAGATCAAAAGAGCTCTTGAGTAAAGTACACAGGCAAGGTGGGCGAGGAGAGGGATGGAAGAAGAGCAAATATGACAGCAGTTATTCAGGGAGCCGCTTCAGATCAGAGGAGAAAGAAAACAGGGAGGGGAGGTGAGAGAGAAAATGTTAGAAAACGAGAGCGAGGAAGAAGCAGCATGTCAGCCGTATGCAAGGGAGAGGAAATTAGCAGTGAGAAATGGTGTAGCATGTCAGAGGAGGGAAGAGAGGAAGATAAGGAGAGTAAATAATTGAGAGAAAGAGCCTGCAACGCATGAGAACGGGTCTTGGCTCTGCACACTGCTGTGCAAGCACCGTGAATTCTGTTTATAAATGAGTTATGTTCTGGCCTCTTCACATTTGCATTTGGGTTTTATGCCTTACAGATAACCTAGCAAGCCAAACCTTCCTGCTCCTTCTCCAAGATGGGCTCCCAAATATGCCAAGTTGAATCCTGACTGATGAGAAGCAAACCAGAGCTGGCAACCAAAAGCTGAGCAAACACAAAGCCCTTGGGCTGTCTCCTCAAGAGCAAGAGAGAGCATCTCTCCCCCGGCTCGGCACCGGCCACAGCTCCCCCTCCACTCCCTCGCAGCGAGACTGGAGGCACGTGCTGCTTCACGTCCCAGCGCTCCAGGATGCCCGTGACCACGCTGCAGAGCGGAGAGCATCCTTTGCTTGCAAACCCCGCAGGGCATGGCATTTTCCACTCAACAGGGTGTTTTGGGCCCCAGAGGCAGCAGCAAGGCAGACGGGACCCGAACGATTAGCAAAAGCCGTGGCACGTTACCATTCAGATGGAGGCCAGGGGAAAAGGGAGCAGTGGAGCCATCACCGGTCCCACACATAGGCGTGTGCTGCCCTGGGCCACCCAGGCCTGCAAGGATCCCTGTCCTCCAGCAGCACGGCTGTGGCTCACCGCAGAGGACTCCTGACAAGTTCAGCCCTTCCAGGGTTATGCGGCACAAGCGTATTTGGCTGCTAGTCAGTAATTACATTAAGCCAGTGCTGCTAAAGTCAGTACCAAGCAGAGATAATGCTCTGGACGCATTCAACTGGCTGGAAGAAGAAGGAGGAGGAAAAGCCATGCTGGCTTAGAGACAAGTCATATTTCTTATCAGCTTCCTGCCTGATGAGAAGGTGCTGCCCAGCCATCTGCCCCGACAGCGCGGGCACAGAGCAACGTTGTGATTGATGCACAAAGGAGTCCTCTGTGCTCCCTGCCAGCCTCCCTGCCATTTCCCCCCTTCTGACCCCTTTGATGCTGGATGTGGCTCCCTTTGATGCTCCAGGCCCTGCACGGGGAGCGGGGACCGCTTCCCTGCTCCTCTCGCCTTTCTGAAATTGTTTGCCCCATCCCTGCAAGCAGGCAGGATTTTATGATGGAATAGTCCAGACTGTTATGCTGGAAACCAAAGCATCCCGGGGTGTTTGGGGGCTGCTTTTTAGCATGCCCGGCCTGATGCTCTGGCACCCTTAACCAGACAGAATTAGCCCTGAGTATAAATACGAAGCTCTTTGGACGCCCATTGTTCACACTTATTCTCTGAGTCAGACAGATGCCGTCAGTGAAACAAAAGCATTGAGAACAAACAGCAAGGAAGCCTCTGCATGTGTATGACAGAGATTTAGTGTGGAAATTCGAGACAAAGAGCCCTGGAAATAACACTTCTATTAGCTGGTGCATAGACTCCATCTCTCAGCAGCTCATTCCTTCAGCTATTTTCCCCAAAATATCATGTTTGCTTTTAAGAAGTGTCATTCCAGTAAATGGTCTTGCACTGGCATCTCCAAAGAGTTATCCCGTTCACACTCTGAAAAGATAAAGTCACTGAGAGCGACACTGGAAACTCTCCCAGTCTGCTCCAGACTCTCCCAGTCGCTGGGGAGGGTGAAGCCCAGCCCTCTCCCAGGAGGCAGAACACAGCCTCGATGCCCAGCTGCCCACCCAAGCTGCTGCAGCGTGGGAAGGCACCAAGCACAAGGGAAGAGAGCGGCGTGCCCAGAGCCTGCAACCATCGGGACGTAAAAGTGTGCGAGCTGAAAGCAGAGCAAGAGAGATCGGAGGAGGGGGGAAAAGTGCGAGCATAAACCCAAGGCAGCGAGATTTCAGGAAATATACTCAGCCTCACACAGAGCCCGTTAGCACGGCTCAGTTGATGCTCAGCGACTTGCCATTCACCTGAGCCTCCTCAGTCATTTCTGCCACCAGCCCAGCTGTAAGAGAGGCTCTACATGCCATTTCTTACTCATGCCAAGACAAAATACAGGGGTTTGGGTGGCTGTTGTCATCCCTGGTATGAAGACATTCTCTGTGAACCGATGTAAGGGGACCTACCTGCAACTACAGATGCTTTCCGTGGCAGAAGCGAGAAAATATTATTTTTTTTAGCAGCCATCACTATACTTACCCAAAAATGGCAGATAAAACCCCATTTCATAACATTTAGCATATAAAGGAGAAAAAGAGATGGCAAGAAAAAAAGCCTGAGAACAGACAACAAATCAGGGAACACTAACCCCTAGGAAACTGCTCGCTACTGGTACGAGCGATGATTTATTCAAACTTGGATATAAAATAAGCCTGCAGTAGCCCTCTGCTGTCTGTTATTGTCCCAGGATTATGATAATTAAGCAATTTGTATTACCTGATACCGATAAGAAAAATAAACCCACGTTTATGACACTGTATCCCCTGGATTTTACATGGTAGTTACTAATGCATTTTTGTTACCTGGTGAACATAATATTCAAGATCATAAAGCGCTGCTACTTTTTCATCCAGCGTGGAGGCAGAGCTGTTGAATTTGCCGATTAATTTAACCATAATTTCATAATCTGTTTCCATCTTCACGTTCAGCTTTTCAAACTCCTCCTTCAGCTGCTCTATGGGCCGGAACTTCTTCCTCACCTCTTCCTCGTGGGCCTTGAAAGCAGGAGGAGGAAACCAGATATGAAGGCAGGTGATAAAGAGAGTCAAGAAAGATGCAGAAAGAAAACCCAGCCCCAGGTTTACAAGGGGAATCTGGCTGGCTGTGCAAATGCATTTACCGCTGTGCATCAGAGATGCAGAGGCAGCGTTGGAGGGCCCTTCCGAGAAGCCCAGGAACCCAGTTATCTGTAAGATGCCCACCTTGGGTACCAGCAAGCACTCCCCAAGGAGCTGAGCCTGTACCTAGGGCTTTGTACACCATTTCTATGTCCTACGCACCTTCCAAAACAACGTAAAGCCCAGAGGCAGGAGGCACTGCTGTCCTCTGTTTGCCTGCAAGCAGATGTTCTCAAGATCTGACTGCAAAAAGCCCTGAGCAACCTCCCCAGTCTCACAGCTGACCCTGCTTGGAGCCGGAGATGGGGCTGGAGACCTCCAGAAGTCCCGTCCAGCCTGAATCGTACAGTGACTCCGTGCCAGTGGCATCAAGGAGATGTCCTCGGATGCTTATGAAGACTCTTTTGTCATCCCAATCACTTAACATGTTTCAGGCTGGCTTTATCTCTCAGGGAAACGTATGCACTCGCTGTTGGGGCCAGAAGCTGTCAGAAAGCAAGGCGGGATGACCGGCTGCAAGATGGGGGCAGCTGAAGTGCTGTGCCTTGGGGCTTGGCCAGGAGACGGCTCGTCCTCCAGCGTGGCTCGTCTCCCTTGTACAAACAGCACTCCAAGGGCTGCGGTGAACCAAGAGAGCTGCGGACAGGCGTGCGGTGAGAAGGAAAAGGCTCTGCCAGGGATCTAAGAGAGCCCCAGAGCCAGCAGGGACCAGTTCTCCAGCATCAGCACTGGTGACACTGGGGCAGGTGGGGACGGAGCCTGCTGCTGCAGGGGACAGAGGAAGCAGAGAGGCCAGACTGAAATGGGCTGCCCCAAAAGCAGGAGAAAGCAAGAAAGCCCCTTTTGAAAGGGATTCTGCCACAAACACCAACACCAAAACATGTTTTTACACAGGAGTGACCCCCGACTAGAGGGTTCGCACATGCAGCGCTCCCCCCAGGCAAGCACTGCCCTGCTCCCCCAGGTGCGAACAGAAGCCGAGGGCTCGAGCCATCAGAGAAAAAAAGAACGATGGAAGTAAAGCACTGTCAGTCTAATGGCAGCCGTACAATCGGCACTAATGACTACTTGCCTAATTACTATAGGTACTGCATGGTAACGGACCGCCATCCCCACCCCACACAGAACTGCTTTTGCAGGAGCATAGATGGGACCACGCTTGGCGTAACTCAATTTACTTTGACACAGTTACTTCAAGGATGAATTTGCTCCCTGCAGGAGTGATTTTAAATGGAGTACTTTAGGTCCATTAGATGTAGCTGTTTTTAGCCCAGTTGCTGGGACAATAGCTATTCTAACAGGGTTTTTTAAAATATGGCTTATTTTCACATAATAGAGCATCACTAATTTTTGCATTTAAATGACACTCATTTCAAGAAGTCCTGCTATCAGTAATGCTGGCTGCTACATAAATAATCTTTCAGAAAACTAAATAATGCCCTGGTGCCAGATAGGGGAAAAAAAGACTTTCTGCAACTCCAAGACTTTAGAGCCTTGACTCCTACCTCAGTTTTCCTTCAACTGAGACATCGTCAAGGCAGCAGGAGAAGCTAGGGCCTAAGGAACCACTGCTGGGTGGAAGAGGGGAAAAAGGCTGTGATCCACCTGATGAGTCGCATGGCATCCCACCAGTGTCATGCCAGCGGCTGGGGATCAGCTCCAAGCCTGCAGAGGGCTGAAAGCAGCACTATTTTACTTTGGATTGTGGGATATTTGTAACTAAATGGGAAACTTACAGCTTATATAAGGAAACTTCAGCCTATGCTTCACCATGGCCATTTGGTTTTTACTACCCAGGGCATGAGATTTGAAACTTAAACCATGAGATCACTTCTGGATCCAGCTATGCCAGTGGCAGGAGATGCTACGTCCGGCAGCTTGTCACCATCCCCGAATCTAGAACAGAAACGCCTCAGCCGCACAACACTTTTTGTACGTCCTCATGCTAAAAGGAGGACAGTGAACAGCAAAGTAACTTCCTTTACAAATACTGCCATGCTGCAATCCAGTCTGCTTTGGGGTTCTGCAGACATTTTTGTGAACCAAGCGGCAGTTGAACAAATAAATCAAACCATAAATAAAAAATACATCCAAACAATGGAAAGGAAATCAGCCTGCGGGTTCACACAAGCGTTTGCAAGTTACTTTTCTGCATGATTAATTCAGGTCTAATCACGTTGGTATCAGAAAACTTAGGGGAGCAGCATCACACCAGCGAGCTTACTGAACATACCTGCTTTGGGTTCGGGAAAGATCCCATAGCTTCACTTCAGCATTGGTACATCAAGAACAACAGTAAGAAATTTGGTGTCCGGATGGCTCACGAGGACGGTTATGTGGACACTGTGTGTCTAGTTTGCTAGTTGAGATCCCCCTCACTTGAGTAAAGACCAGAAAGCAGCAGCATCTGATGGCTGATCCGTCGCTAAACTGCTGATCTCAGCCCACTCCACCACCGCAGCCCCTCTCCCCCTCGACAGACCACGGGATAATCATTACCGAGAAACACCCTGAACTGTGAGAATACACTTAAGAACTTACAAGCAGCTTGCAACACAAGGCCTTTAAGTTTGAAATGAATAAAATGGACCTGAATAGAAGTTTTCCATTTTTACAGAAAACCCAGGATTAGTACAAAAAGGAGTGAGAGCTTCCCAGGGAACCATATCATTAACAGGCTAGCAAAGGTATTTTAGGTCCATATTCACCAGAAGATTAGTCTGCACAGTATTTTCCTAAGCAATTACTTCAACCATCATATTTCTGAGACGTGCAATGCAGGGTGTTCGCATCTGTGTAGCGTGCATTGCTTTAGAAACAAGGAACTCTCCTTACCTTTCTTTCTGCCTTCTCACTTTCCTTCATTTTAGCTAACGCTTTTTTGAGCTCCTGGGATGTGAATGAATTTGAGTCAATATCCACCTTGCCCAGCCTTGTAGAGGAAACAAAACATTTTATGAGTGAACAATTGTATCTGTAATATTTTCATTGTGATATACTAGCAATGGATAACGTCAGGAGGAAAGGAGCTAAGAGCGCTAGATTTCCATGCATCTCACTTAAAACACAGAAAAAAAAACCTCCACACTTGAGAAAAGATTAGTCTGAGTGTTGTGTGTGGTTTGCAGACACCTCACCCTGACAACCAAAAAAGGCTCCGTAATCTGCATGCCGACACAAAATCTCAAGTCCTAACACAATAAAAATCGCTGATTAATTTATGCCTCTGGATTTCATGGAGCAACATAGAAAAGCAGGAAATGTTTCAGAGGAAAAACAAAAAAGCACCACTGTGCCACTAGATCCTTGCTAAGGACTTGCAAGCTTTAACATGGAGATCTACAGCTGAAGTGCTGATGATCGTCATACACAAAGTTAGGGCAAGGGTAAGTCCAAGCAGAAATTACACAGAAATGCTTAAAACCATGTTGTGCTGCTCTTTACGTCGATCTCATTGGTTCAGGGAACTTGTCTGGGCCATAAACATTCTTGCATGGAAAAAAGGAAAACCAGCCTTTGAGACATCATGAAACTAAAGAGCTTCTCCATGCTCCGAACCGGAGTAACGGGGGAGCGAGGGAAGCAGTGGTAAATCCCATGCCCTTTAGGAAAGAAAGTTCCCCATAGTAACCGAACCTGCCTTTGTTAGGAGGATGCCAAGGGAAAAGTCAGCACCAGCGAAACTTTTAAAACACGTTTTAAAATGTGGGTACAGGGAAAGCTGTGTGATCTAAGGAGAACCTCGGCAATAACTGATGTGTAAATGAATGCTGCAAGCCTGCTGACTGCACCGAGTTAAAAACAATGTTATCTGGCTCAGGTCAACAGAAACAAAGTCCCTCACAACTGCTCTGATGGTTTAAGCTCTGAAAGTAGTTTCAGATCGATTGCTGCACATGTTTCCAAGGACAAAACGTCACTCAAAGAAGCCACATTGCAAATTTAGTTTCAGTGTCACGGCATGAGAAGCCACCAAGGTGTCTATGCAGACATACTCAGGGCACTTCTACCGCCATCCCTAAGGGATCACAAAATGGGGCCCAGTTTTCACTGCTGAACCCTTAAACCAGTCATTAAGTCTCAAGAAGGGACAGCAGTTGAGTGCACCAGGGAACCTGGCCTCCAGTGAAGGACATGAACCCCGCAGCCCACCCACCCCTGATGCTTTGCATCGCTGTACCTTTTTCTTCTTCTCTCTTCTCCCGTGTCACTTTTTCCATTTTCACTATCTGGGAGCTTGGCTTCTCTCTCTCCCGTCTGCAGATTTAATCGCACATGTGACCCTGCAGGAACGGCTTGACCTACAAACAAAGGTCAGATTATTTTAGGGCACATGCATTATTATTTCAGCTTTGTGCACGAAGGGCGAGCTGAAGGCGCACACTCCTACCGAAGAGAGAGGCGAAAGCCTCGTCCCGCAGGGTGAACAGGAGCGGGCTATCCGCTGCCGACCGCTCTCCCCTCCAGCAATGCTCCTTTGACACGAGTGCTGTTTCAACCCTGCAGAGATGCCACCCTGACCCTGAACGCATCCCCGTGCCGCTGGGCTGGCTGCGTGCCGCAGGGGAGGACGGACCCCGAGCCGAGCCGAGCACCGGCTCCCTCCTCCCTCCCGGGCCAGCTCCTAAGAGAGCACTATAACTCCACATCAGGAGCCGATCTGGGGGACTCTTTGGAGAAAGGGGAATTGGCTGCTGATTGGGGTAGACAGCATAAAATACAGCTGCCAAAGTGAAATCAAAGCATACTGTAGACTACAGCCAGGTATGCTGAATATCAAGTGTACCGAGGCAAGGTTGTGTTGGTTTGGAAATATTGTATTAAAAGGAATATATGATCACTACTATCTGCCAACAAAAATACACAGAATACATTAAGCTTTGGTTTTAAATGCAGAAAAGATGGGAAATTCAGAGTGTTTTTTCTTGGTCACAATTCACTACAAGCACGTCACGATGGCCAGCTGTCGCAGAGGGATGGAGAGGAGGCAATATTTAGTTGCTTTTTCTTGATGTTGCTTCCTCTTTTAATGCTAGAAATCTGCCTGCTTAGGAGAGCGGGGTTGCAGCTGAATGAATACGGAGATCTTAGCTGCACACGGATGGACAGACAGACACACAGCTGCTCATGCTCCTTTCTCTCAATGAGGTTTCCCTATTCAGCCTTTCCTTTATCTGTTTCCTTTTACCTAAAAAGACGCCTAGGATAAAACACCACAGCATGTAGGAGACAGGTAGCATCTCCTACCAAACGGAAGCGAAGACAAGGATAATTATTTCGTACAATAAATGCATGTTCTCAAAACCAAAATCCTTTAGTCTAGGGAATGATGGGATTGATCCCCCCTCTTCAAGACCAAAGAGACATTTCACTGATCAAAGGACCTGGTGCTTCCTACAAAAGACTGGGATGTTTGTCACAATTCAGACAAAAACATTTCAAAGCCTAAAGCCATCCAGCAGGTATAAATGCATTTAGAAAAACCAGGAAAATCCATTTTGGAGGATTTCCTATTAAAACAGGGTGCATTTCTGATAGCTCCTCTTTCTCTCCACCGAATCCTGTCCATAGGAAGCTGCGTTAGTCAGATATGCGAGGGGACAGACCTGATTATCTTCCCATCTTAAACTATGCAAGGACAGCCTAGATATACCTCCTCCACCCTTGGCACGCGTTCCACCGATGGACCCAACCCTTCTCCTGCCCCTTTACTTGCGATACGCAGGAGAGTTTTAATCTATATGGCTATCTAGAGGAGCATCTTCCCGCTTTCAAAAGGTGAGCTTTGCAGGAATTGGCTGCGATAGCAGAGCTGTCCCCCTCGCAGGCGATGCAGGCAATGCAGCCGGGACGTGCCTGTCAAAAAGGAGTTTGTAGGATCTCCACGAACAGGACAAAACTGCATCTCCTCTCCCTGTTTCAGGGGACACCGAGGCAGGGGGCTGCCAGCAAGAGAAAAAAAAAAAATTATAAAATGGTATTGTGTGCTGAACACACAGATACATGAGGATGTTTTCCTCCTCCACGGGCATGAACACCACTTAGGGAGAAAGTCAGGGGTGAGCTGGGTCCTTCCCTTCCCAAAGGCAGCGGCTTTCCTCTCCGGGTCACAAGCACTGGGACAGCCCGGGTTACAACCACAGCACTCGCTGAAGCAAGCCCTGAATTGTCAAGTGCAGCCAGAAATAAATGTCCCCGTTAGAAGAGTACAGTATATTCTGGCTGTCGTGCTCCCAGTGCATCTGGCCACATTAGTTCACTCGGTTGCCAGGGGAGAGGAACGAGGCTGATGGGCTTTGCTTAAAAGAAACATCAGAAAGAAAAGCAAGGGAGCAGCCTCCAGAAGGGCTGAGTGACTCCCGTGTGATCGGTCCTCCCAGTTTCTATTTTCAGCGAGCGGTAAATAAAAGAAAACGCGAACCCCGGCGCGCACGAGCTCACAAACCCAGCGCAACCAAATTAAGGAGGCTGCTATCAGAGAAGACAAAAACCTTTCCTGCTTCTGCTTCTTTGCACTTTCCTAAACGAGATTTGACCAAGACCATCCAAACCCCAGAGCAGAAATCTCAGCCCCGATGTATTTAAGCGGCTTTCATTGCTACAGGGGTATCTTCTTGCCACTGCAGACAGCAGTGCAGGCTCATGCCACAGCAGGACAAACGTGCTGCTTTATGAAATAAAGCAAGAAAGATGCCTCTCTTTTCAGCAAAAAGATTGGCATAGTCACTCAAAATATTCCAGATGTTTGAGAGAAGATGAGGTCTTCAGTCTTGTTTAGTTTGGGGTATTCTGAAGTATTATTCATAAAGTGTGTTTGAGGGCGGGTTGACTTGAATAATGTGATTAAAATTGCTGATTTAAACAAGCAAGCTGGAAATCCTGAATTTTAATCATGTTTCAATATGTATCTTCTAGACATTTCCCTTAAAAATAGTTGATTCTCTTTGAATCCTATAATTTGATACTATTCAACAACTGGGAGCACACACCGGAACGATACTTATGCAAGCAATTACACAGCTTCACATGCTGTTGATACAGAATCACACTCTTAATAGCTTTTTTTCCTAGAGGAATTAATTTTTTACTTATTGTTTGTATTAAGTTGCATTTGGGAAATGAAACTCAATTAAAAAATATAAAAACAAGTTTATATTTAAGCAATTTTCTGACCTTTTTTTCTCCTTGACACCTTAGAAAAATGAAAGATGTCTATCCAACCAGGTATGCATTGCATATCTGCGTTACTGAATGAAGCTGAACGGTCTCACTTCCAGAGATCTCCAAATCCTACAGCCGCTAGATCTCATCCTGTCCTACTCCCTCGCTCCTTATAAAGGGAAAGAAGAGTTTCCATTCTAATTAATTTCCCAACTCCGAATCATCTACCCAGTGAGTAGAAACAGCTGCGAAAACCCCTCCGTGAACCCACAGAAAAGACTATAGCTGCCGGCGAGGAAGCCGGCAAACTCCTTCCCCCACAACCGGTTTGTATTCTTTACCACTTAAAAACTATCCCATACTTGGAATTTTTTAATCCACAATTGAAATGATTTGAATACACGTTACTGCATCAGCTTGGGTTGATGGACCTAAGAGAAAGCCACAGGGTTTAAGCAGGCCACCCGGCGTCCCCGACGGGGATGTGCCGCCCACCAGCCCCTCGATCACTCAGCCTTTCGCCTCGCGGCCAAAAAGATAGCGTCCGACAGGTAAAATACTTCCAGAGGATAACAAACCCTTGCCACTGCACGAATGACAAGGTATTTACTGGGAATAAATGTCAAGGCAAAGCAACAGTGTTTATTTTCCAAGCTGATCCTGTGGCAACACACTGCTATGACGATGTTATTCCTGTTCGCGATTTAATCCCTTCATCTATCGGTGCCCACGGCGGCTGCAAAAGCATTGGGACGGGCTTTGCTCTCCTGCACGAGCACGTCCCCTTTCTGCCTTAGACCTCTCTCCAGAAAACTGTCGCCGCACCTGGGTGCTGCCACGTGTCCAAGCATCCGCAGCCTAGAAACGTGTGGTCTTTTGGAGGTGTTGCCAGTGCATTAGCATTTGTCTTATTTGGATGCGTTCAGTCTGTCCTGAAAGTTGCTTAAAGTGACGCCGAGGAAGAATTTAATTTATAGCCCTGTTCTTTTAATCTTGGTCAGCCAGATTTTTTCAGACATCCGTTTATTTCTTCTTATAATATATTAGACAGAGTAACAACACCGGAGTCAGCTTCAAGGCAGCAACTCACTCGCAGGGGTTCTGCTGACATTTATAAACTGATCCTATTTCTCTCTTGTGTTTTATGTCATCAGCTAAACCTGTCGACTTAAATTATTGCCTTGTAACCAAATCACAGTTATCTGTTATTCTGTTACGTGTACGTTTCTGAAGCTCTATACCTATATCAAGCTTCACAGAGGTTGAAAACAAGATGATAAATAAATAAACGGAAAACAGAACACTCTTCCATCGCACTCACAACTAAGGCAAGAATCAGGCGCGTTATATACAGGATAACTAAAAGCAGAGGCCTACTGTGCTGAATATGCACCACGCAGTAATATCCAAGTAACCCCATCTCTCCTTTTCTAGACCAACCAAATGACCAACTGTGTTTCCTCATTAAATGAGAAAGGTCTCATCCTGCTCAGCTCCTTTCCAGTACGTTATTCCATTTAGTGCTGGCCACAAGTGGTTCTGCATCTCTGCACGGGGACAAGGCTGAGCCCCAACTCATTACACAGCAACAAGCAGGCATTAAAAATAACCGGAGAAGTCTGACATCACATAGACATGCAGATCTCATACCGAGATCGTGCAATAACTCACTATGCTCCTGGCAGCGGCCTCCCCATCCCCTACCCGCCCTGAGCTGCCACCCATCCACCTGCCCAGCAAGAGAAGCCCAAAAGGGACACGAGACTCTCCCCCTCCAGAAACCCCTTCTGGCACCACTTCGTCCCCTGGGGCAGAGAAGCGTTCCCCTGGAAGGCGTCTGCAAGCAGAAAAAGGGGTGATCCAGCTCACCGAGGCAGATCCCCTGGTTCCTCCCCAAGTGAGCGTCCTCGTTTGCCATTGCGAAAATAAAGTAAATCTATTAACGGTGTGAAAACAAGCCCCAGTTACGAGTCAGTAACTGGCTCTGCAGTTCTCAGAAATCATCTTGGTATCCAAGCAAGTGTTAGATAGCATCTACCTTTCTTTACTCTTCGTTTCTCTCGGCACAGGGGAGTGAGGGGAAAGGGACTTTCTTTCTAATACAGGCAACAAAAGAATCCACGAATCAATACGTGAATGTTCCCAGCAAAACAAACCGGCAATGCTGCAATATTAAAAATAATAAGGCTGCACAAGACTGACAGAGCATCCACAAAAAGTTATCTGATGGCACCGTACCTACTCCTTTAATAAAATAACGATTAAAAAAAAACAACACAAGGAGACAAATCCCAGGAATCAGCAGAGCTCCCCTCTGCCGCATCGCTGGCACCACCGGCTCCAGGAGCCACCAGTGCCACGGGTGGGCAAAGGGGAGAGGCTGGGGCATCAGGCGCTGGCCACGCACAGAGGGACACAACTGCCCTGGCACTCGCCCAGGCTGCCTGCTCCTGCCGCGGGCTCTGCCTGGGCAGGGGACGGGATTTCACACGAGCACGGTGCTCTGGCTGCACGAAGATGCCGCCTGTTTCTCACGGTGAGTGCTGGGCTCAGAGGAAAACAGATGAACCAGCCCTCGTCGGATGGGGCTCAGCGCGTGCCCGGACTCTCCAGTTAGCACTGTTGAGCAAGGAAGCAGCAAAGCCTAGCTTTTTTTTCTATAAAGGTGAGTCATACCACTCCTCGGATTGCTTGTTATTTCAACACAGAACATTTTTACATACAAAAGGAAGGGAAAATGTGTAGAAGACACAGGTCAAGAAGAGGTGGATTACTGATGGGAAGAGGAAGCCCAGAGCCTGAATCTCATTTGCTTACTTCCTGACCCTTTTTCACTCATCTACAGCCTTCTGTATTAGTTCGCTTTCTGGCACTCACTGCTCCTCCCAGTTAAGTGCCACCGGACAAGGTTATTAATATGCTATATATCACCTCTTCCAGAGAGCTAGCAGAGTGGTTTAACAGCGCCAGGCCCTAGAAGCCACCCCAGCATCCCCCGGCGTTTCCCGCCATACCTCGCCTGCAGCGCAGGCAGCGAGACAGCTCAGACACCTGCGTCCACATTTCCAGTAGAAATTCCTGTAACACTGGATGAAATGCTTTACAAAGCCACTTCATGTGCATCTCTCATTTCCATTAGTTCTGTACTTCTGCTAGGGAACCACAGCTGCCTGCTGAGCACCACACATCCTTGGAGAAGCACCGTCCTGGCCACTGCCCGGCGCTCCCGGATTTCTCAGGTCTGCACCATCAGTGACAGCAGGGGCTTTAATCACCTACTGTCATTAATTATAGATAAAACTCTTTTATAATCACTGTGTTTGCCATGTTCGTGAACTGTTCCTTAAGCACATGCTTGCGGCATCTGTAGGGGATGGGATGCTGGATGAACCCCTGCCACGACCCGCCGTGGCCGTTCCCGTTGTGCCACTTCTCCCAGGGGCTGCCTGCCCCGGGGCTGAAGGCAGCCACGCTGCCTCTGCCTGCAAATGAAAAGTCCTGGCGGTGTCGGGCTGGTTTTATCATTATTATTTTATCTTACCATTGCACCTCAACAGGGACAAAGATCCTGCTGTGCAGAGGGCCGACAAGGATAAAGACATGTCCTTCCCTTCCTGGGATTACGGAGGAAACCATGAGAGAGGAGTTCTGTCCTTACAGCACGAGCAAACAACTCGGACTGCTGTTTTCGTCTGCCTCCCAGAGCACGCAGACAAATACTGAGTGGGAAGGGCCTGATCCCCAAGCCACAGATACTTAGCCCTCAGCAGCAACTCACACCAGTGTCTTCCAGAAATGCCTGAATGTGATGAATTGGTGAGAGACTGAACGAACAGTTAAAAAAAACTCAACAAAACCAAGGATGTTTCACGTAAGACACTTTAGTTGGTTAGTTTATCTGACAAATCTTTTATATAATACTCCAAGCTACGCTAATAAATATCCTGCAATTTGACCTGTCAAAATGGTGATGTCTAAACACGACACCTTCTCCAACACCGATTTTGCTCCACGCCGCAGCAGAGCAGGGACATCTGAGATGCTTTCAAGCTCACTGAGGGTGAACCCGTTCCCAGTTCAACACCCAGCGCTGCTGCTGGCAGCAAAGCCACCCCCAGGAAAACCCCAAAATCGCTGCCCTGATACATCCCAACACAAAGTGCCACCATCTCTGCCCTTGCCCGGGGTCCTTATGTGTCTCAAAGCAGTAGCACTGCTTTCCGCTGGACTTGAACCCTTCTTGAACAGGGCGCAGAGAAAGGGCCATTTCCATTCCAGTTTCTCATTCAGCAAGAGAGAAGCTACTTGCTGGTGCTTGCTGGGCTACTGTTTTCCCATGGCTAATGCCATAGAGATCGCTGTGTGGACTCAGGGTGCTAAAGGCTCCGCACAACCAGGATTACAGGGAGACACGTGCCCACAGTAAACCCTGGGAGAACTTGCTTGCATCCCGTGATTTTTAATGCCAACAGCTTGCTTGCTGCAGTAATGACCATGTCTTTAAACACCATCCATCAGGCCTACAGCTCAAACATTTGTTTATCTGAAAAGGGTTTTAGAGCCACTCTTTTGTCCTAGTGCTGAGAGGTCTTCTCTGTAATTTGTTTCCCCTCAGCAGATATAATGAAAACGTTTTTAAAATGATGCCAGAATCAAATCCCTCCCGCAATTCGATCCACCGCTAGCGGAGAACAAAGCGTCGCAAGGAAGGGGCTTTCCAGTAGGTAATACTTGGTTAGACATGTGAAAGCATCAGTTAAATTTGGACACTCGGTTGGACAACCACTTACGACTGCCAATTCAAACCGATCCAGCGCTCTCCCACGGCACTGGTATTCATGTTCTCTCAATTGATCAGCAAGCGCCAAGGGCCATGAGCCCAGTTATTCAAACCGGCAGCACCCCGTGAGCACTGGGCTCCGGCTCCTAACGCCTCTTGCCAAACCCACCCGCTGCCTGCGCTTGTCTTCGCCTCCGGCTCCGGCAGCGGGAGAGCGGACGGGGAGGGAGAGGCAGGCGAACCCGGCGGTGACAGGCGATGGACCCTGGTTGACACTGCCAGAGCGGGTTCGTTTAACTCACGCCTACCATCGCCGGCGGCCAAAAGGATTATTCCACACGTAGCCCAGCCTCGTGCAGGGGCATGCACAGAGCCGAGCTAGATGCCTGCCTAAAAACCCATCAAACCTTGACCCTCTCGTGGCAAGATAACCACCGAGGACGAGAGCACTGGCTGTCACGCGCAGGGCAGAGCATGTACCTCCCGCGAGGTGTCTGACGCTTCCCGGGGTGCTCCGAGATAGTAAGGGCTGGAAGCGAAGGCGGATGCTAGCGAGCTGCCTGGGGAGGAAGACTCCTAGGGAAGGAGCGATGGGAGGGCTCGGGAGAGGACATATGGTGCCTCTCTGACGGGAGCCGCTGCTGTAGCATCTGTTGATATATCTTCTGCTGCTGCCAATATAGAAAAGCCTCATATGGCAAAGAGCTCCTCGCAACAAGTGCTTCTGCCCTTCCACCTCCCTCTCTGCAAAGGCTTCTCTCTCACTCGCACTGCAACAGCAGAAAATACACCAGGACAAAAATAATAGCACAGAAGGAAAAAGAAGGGTTGCCCTTTTGTAAAATTGGCAAAACCACATGTTCTCACTTTATAAGCAAACCCTTATCTCCAGCTTCGAGCCAGTCATTTCTTATGCATTACCACGCACCCTTGGCTACAGCATGATGCATGTGCTTAGCGATTCAATTCGAAGCACTTAATTTATTTTCTCTTCTGATATGGGGCTCGATTCTGTGAACTGTAGCAGTTTGGAAAGTTTAATCCCACAAAGGTCCGGGCAGCAGAAGAAAAGTGGAGATCAAAGGTGTCCAGCCACACTCTGATTATTTCAGCTATCAAACGGCATGCTGGGCTGCATGGACACTGCAGTGAACTTGGTCTCACCATGTCGCCAAGTCAACATCCAAGAGAAACATTATTTACAAAAGTCAGTTTTAATCCCTCTCTGGCTCACTAAGTTATTTATCCCCAAGCCTAAACTACTTCATAATGTCACTGCAACCTATTAAATAATTGTCATCCCACAGGTGTATTTGTTATACCAGAAAGCCCATCTGGGATGCTGAAGGCTTATCTACATTCAGAAAAGATCAATGCAGAATGTAGGCAGAGAAGGACGAGGGGGATGACCAGGAGAATTGAGAACCTGACAAAATGAGCTGAGGATGATATCTATTCTTCCAGTTTTCAGGCATCTAATTCCTTTTTGAGCCAGGCACCATTGGTTTCTTTATTACGACAGAGATTAGCACCTCCAGAACATCATCAACCACAGCTGTCTTCCACATCTGTCACCCTCAGAGAGCCTCTCTTCCTCTCTCCGGTGACCATTGGGATGGCCACCACAGATGGACGTAAGGGCAGAGAAAACCACCCCCAAAGAACCCAGCAATGCGGAGGCATGGAAGGGACACAACTGCTCTCTAGAGAGGGATAATCTGTCAGGACCAACACCAGGGTGAGAAACAGGAGGTCTAAGCTCACCACAGTTAATCTCCAGTTGGTAATGAGGAGCTGAAGCCTAAGACTGTGCTACAGGAGGAAAAAGGGGCAAAAAAAGAAACTATCTTCAAGGGGAAGGCTGGGAAGCTCGAGAAGGGGTCTTCATGACTGGGTCTCAGCGATCTCTGTTCCTGTCCTCAGCTTCTGTGTTTATAACTCAGTCAAGGCTGAGACTGAAAAGATGGACACGTTCAACAGAGGAAAACCAAACTCCCTTCTCTGGCTATCACCGGGAGCGTTTCAGGACACGCTATACTGCTGGCAAGGCGTGCAGCTTATTGACTGGGATTGCATCTCTACTCGATGCGTGTCAGCTGGCTCATCGCACGCTTTCACACCAGCGGTCGCAGTAGCATCCCGGCACCAGCATTTCCCCGAGCCTAGAGCATCCCCCAGAGCCGAGAGAGCCCAGGTCCGCAGACAGTTGGATAACATTTCCCCAGTTCAATGCTGAAAGGTGCCTGATCCGAACCGCCTGGCTGCGAGACTAGCAGAACGTATTGGATAAACTCGTCTGCCAGCTACGCTGCCAAGCTATAGTGAGAATGAATTTGAATAATAAAAGCTGGAATAAGAAGATGCCTTGGAGAGCACGTTGGTATAGTGCTTTCCCAAGCTTCAATTTAAAGCCTCGTTTCTATAGCTAATGCAGTTGTAGGGAACATTAGCCTAATTTTTGTCAAGAGAACTTGTCAACACTGCAGTATTTAAGATAGACGCTAAGGACTTGGTTTATATTGCAGATAGATCACTAAGAAAAAAAGTAGTTGTGCCACACTTGGTTCACAGGAAAATAAATTGACATTCTCCCTGGGACTAATCAGTGGATGCTGTTTTATAACACCGTGTGTGCGAGCAGCCTCACATTTTACCAGTGCACACACTGCAGCTCAGACCGGATCCAAATCCACCGTGGGGTTAGACACTGAAACCCACGGGGAGGTGCTTTAGATGGGTCATCGCTGGAGATGGGCACCCAGGGACACAGAGCCTGTCGTTCACCTTCCAGAGATGTTCAACAAAACATTTGGCCCAGCTCCTGAAGGGTTGGGTCCTTCTACTGATGGCGTTCACCAGTTGAGCCACAACCAGTGGAATATGATTTCAGGGCTAAGGGGAGAAAACGGGTGGTAGAAGTAGAGAATTGGCTTTGCCTCCTCAGGGGTTCAAGCAGGAGGTCAAAATCGAACTTGCCTAGCCTGATTTGTAGAGATGCTCCATGGGCAAGTCAGCATAAAGCAAAGCAAAGAGAGGCTGTACCCTGCATCTTTAGAAAAAAATGTTTGCACGATCCTGCTCCCATCATACCCCGCTTTAAACAATTAAAACATTCCCAGGAGCCCAGGTGCGTTACTGCTGGCACGGCTTCCCGCTTCCCACATGCCAGCCTCAGAGTTGCACTTGCAGCAAGTCCAGGATAACAACGCTGGTGCCGTGGCATAAAGGCTAGTCCGAGACTTGCAGCTTGCTCAGTGCAAAGTTGAAAATGCCCTTTTATTTGCAGTTGTCACTTGGAAGCAACAGCAGAATAACCTTGGCTTTGGAACAGAAATCAGCTTGCAGAGGAAGCCTGCAGGAGCACAACCCCTGGGCTGCAGACTCGCGGGTAGGAAGGTGGCTCTGCTTTGCTATGGATTCTGCACTCGCAGAAGAACTAAATCATTACAACAGCCAGAAATGTCCCTTGGGAAGGAAATCCTCTCAAAGATAAATCAATAACTCAGTGTAATTTTAGCATGCAGCCAGGAGAATTTACATTGCCAGGAAGGCTGAGAGCTCCGCCACAGAGACAGAGCCACAGCATCATCAGATGGCCCTGCAGCAGTCCCCTGTGCAAGAGCTCAGGCTCCAGGTATTTACTGCAAAGCCAGGAGCCTGGGATCTGCCGTGCCAGGACCTCTACGGACCCAAAACGAAACGGCATCAGCGGGGATGCGATACGGCAAAACTCCCCTGCAACAAACCTACCTTTCCCCGGCTGTGTCCCAGCTGCCCTCCGCAGCAGCAGTGTGGCTGCTCTCCGCAGTCGTGGCAGCGCTGGCAAATGCTCCCGGCTCTTACAGGGTAAGAGGTGTGCAAGTACAAAGCGCAAGTTAGAAGAGGCGTAGGAGTCCAGGGGGAGGCTACAGCCACAGCCTTCCCCCCTGCCCAGGGTTACAGGGGTTCCCGCCAGCCAAACCACCCGCAAAATAAGGTGAGACACCAATACACTGCAGCACACGCTGTGATTAATGAGACTGCAATTTACGTAATTATATTAATGCAAAGTACACTTGGACCAATAAGTTCAAGGAAACTAATGACACTTTACAGTGCAGTTCAACACTGAGCAGTAACTCTAGCAAAAAGAAAAAAAAAGTCCCTAATTATTCAGTAATTCCTCTCCTCCCAGATTCTCAGGGTCAGCTTGGAGGAGAAGGTGGCCTGAATTATATTTTTGTTTCCAGAACGTCAACAGAATTGCTAACTAAGTTCCAGCGGCAAGGTCAAAGCCTGCCCATAGTTATACACGCCAACCCCCCCCCCAACCGCCGGCTCTAGCAAATGGCAGCACCGCTGGACCCAGGGAGATCTCAGGCTGCTCATTCCTCTACGACCGTGTTTAAAGCACCTGTACTCTGCGCTGCTCCTCCAGAGACATGATACCAGTGCCTCTGCCATCTTTTTGCTCTGCTCCCCAGCATGGATGGATAAACTACAGTAACTAATTCCTCAGAAGCTAAAACTGGCCTCCGTGAAGCGCAGCATGTTTTACATGTCCAGGAGTTCAACCTTACTGAAGATAAGCCTGATACAGTGAGGGCTTGGAAGCAGCCTGCCCACGGGTGGGTCAAGCAGCAAACACATCCATACCTGCCCGGAGAGCCCTGGAGCACAACTGCTCACCACCCTGCTTCGCAAGAGCTTGAGGCACATGCAAACCCTCCCTACAGAGGAAACTTCTGTTGCTGCTCTTTCTCCTTTGTGCTTTTAGGACTTGCCATGTGCGCACACACACACACAGTCCTCTGTCCTCTTCAGCACGTGCTCGTCCCCTGCTGCAGCCCACCTGGAGTAATGGATGCATTTTGGAGCTCCTGTGCTGGCCACAGTCACGTCGCTCTTCACACCCTCCTTCGGTCCCACCAGGCTCTCAAACAGATGTGCCCGTGCTCCGTGAATGCTGACATGCTCCAAGTGCCCATATCTGCAAATCCAACTTTACAGCAGCTACAGATGTGGCCTGGGTTTCCATATTATTTCATCAAGACTTGGACTTTGCACCTCTGAAATGCCAAGATGTTTTAGCAGAGCTGATCCAAGGCGCAATGTCAGAGCTTATGCCAGCACCGATCCAAAGAGCTGAAGATGCATTATGACCACCCCAGACAAAACCAGGACAACCTGTTAAGCTCCTACAATGCAGAACACGAAGGTGCCTGAGCAGCCAGGGCAGAACAACTCTGCAAAGACTACACAAAAGAGGAGACCTGATAAGCGTACCTCCGCATCCGATATAAAACCAAAATCAAAACCACAACTAAATGAATGGTCACAAGTTCAGTGTCTCAAGATTGCACTCATGGGCTACAAGCCAGCAAAGCTCGCCTGGTAGCTTCCAGGCTCAGCAGCAGCATCCTGCAAGAGGGAACATGCAAAAAGCCAACTCAGTGATGATCAGGAAGAGACATATAAAGTAAACCGTCACATGGCAATCTGCGTGCACCCAAATGTCCTGCAACACAATTAGAAATCAACAGCAAGACACAGAAACCCTCAACCACACAGTGAAGTATAAAGAACACTTGTAATATTGATTTTAAAAGTGCCTCAGAGAAGACAGTTGCGAAGGAGCCTGAGAAAGCAAAGCAAAATGCCAGAATTGAAGCCTTTTTTTCCTCAAAAAGATATTAATAATGGAATTTCAATGCAAGAAGAAAAACTGAAACCCACACCAGATTTTCCTGGTAATAACAGCTTTCTGCAAAGCCCAACTATTAATGTAACAGGGACGTCCATCAATCAAGCACGCAGAAAGTACTTTGAGAGCTAAAAAAGGAGCAAGCAAACATCTGCTTTTGGCAACTTAAATTTTGCCCTTAAGCACAAGAAACAAAATAAATTATCAGAAGGTTGGGCTTGAACTCATTTTCTTCCATCCTGGAGAGCTAAATGCTGAGAATGGGGCTAAAGGTACACAAACACGCCGCCGCCGTGATTTGCGCCTGACAGAAAATGGGAGAAATAGGCACAATTTCATTTGTAGACTGAGGAACTCTTGAAAAACACCGGTGCCATTCTCAGCACCAACAAGGCAGCGAGCTCCCAACAGCAAACAAGTGGAAACACCTGCAGAGAAGTGACCATGAACTCTTCTTTGAGCACGTGGCTTTAGCGATGACCTTTTTGTCGTTAAGGAAGGTCTTGTGAACCCTTCTCCACCTTCAGCCATCCTCAGCCTGCCCAAGACTGTCCATACACTGGAGCGATACCAGGGTGGGATGACAAGAGATGCAAACTTGCTCCGAGATGACAGTCGCACCCCTCCTCACCACGGCTCTTTTCTTCCCGTTGCCGCACGCTGCCCACAGGAGGCTGCAGTGATTAAGGCAGGTTGTCGGTGCCTCCGTTTCTCAGTGCTGTCATCAAGCAACACTTCACTTTTTGGGTCCATCCACCCAGACAAGCACTGACTGGGATGTCAGCAGCAACCTGAGAAAAGCTGGATTTACACCAAAAAACACAGCTGCCAAAGAAAGTAATTGGGGTGCCCCTATGCCTCCAATATTTCCTCTTTTTTAAAACACAGTAGGTCAAAACAAGTGCTGGAGATAATGAACAGAATTTACTGATTCAACCAGAAGAAGCTGCAGGCATCACTGCAACTAAGTCTTAATAAATTCTGAAGAGTGACACTATAAAATGACATTATGGAAGTCTGTATTTATTGTCTCCCCATGCTTTCTGTATCCAAGGTGCCGCGTTACACTTAATAACAGTTTTTCTCCCCAGCTGCCAGTGTTGCAAATCCTGCCTGACACCTGACAAGCTAACGGTTGGGGTTTAACCCCCCGCCAAATACGCACATTTCCACCCCATATAAAGCTTTGGTGGCGTGAACAGGGATAAATGATTAAACCAGTACTGCCCAGATGATGTGCAGGACAGCACAGACTGTCTCTTTGTCTCTTGGGTGTGTGGCTCCACAGGGCTCACTGCGATACAGCAGGAGGGTGGTTTTGTCCCTGCTCCGCCGATGGAAGCGATGCAGAGAAGGAGCAGCTATTGTGGGAAGGTACCTTCAAACACAGCCACGTTTCAGTGCAGAAGCACGCCGAGAGCGGCCAAGCATCACCGCCGCGCAGTCCCCAGCAGCGCTGCCGGGCTGCACCACAGCCTGTGCCGGCAGAGCAGCCCCGCCAGTGAGCTCCTGCCCGGTGTCACAGCAGGCTCCGTGTGAGGCATCAGGAGGTCCTCATGGAGAGCCATGGAGAACCAGAGGTCCTCCGGTTCCTCATGCCAGAACTGTGGGAAATCTCCCCTTCCAGGGTTCCCAGCTCGGCTAGCACTGCGAAGTACACTTCAGTGACCCTATATCTGGCTTTTAGACTGTGGACAAAATCTTTCTTGAGTGTGGTCTTCACTGAGTGTCTTGTTTTACTTGTTTGTGTAGTATCCCTAAGTCTGCAAGAAAATCACCTTTGCACTCAGGCTGTACACGGGCAGTGCCTTGGGTTGTGGATAGATACTTGACAAGTATAAAGATGCTATCCATCCCACCCTGTCTGCATCTTTTGCACTGCAGAGGACACAAAGGAAATCACATGAACCATCTCTAGTCCACTTCAGGAAAAAAAAAAAAAAACCAAACCACTAACAAAACCTCACACACAAATCAGTTTATCAAGTATAGCAGAGAGCAAACAGTAAAAATAGCCAGTGTAGGTGGTTTGACCTGACCCGAGGATCTTTGTTCGAGTGGATGAAGGAGAGCGTATACATTTCCTCCTCATAAAGCAGTTGTATTAACACCTCTGACCAACACAGCCTGATTTGGAAGAGCCTCGGCTCTTCCTCCTCTCCTGCTGGCCAGCAAGACCAGGCTTTCCCCGCGGGCAGCAGGGTGAGGCTCTCCTCTGTTGGCAGCCTCGCTCTGCTCCTCCTTCACGACGTCCTTTTCACTTCAGAATGTAATGCAAATGTTTGGAGAGCACCTGAAGAGATCAAAGTGGGTGGAAAGATGATAAAACTGGGCTCGAGTGAAAAACCTCTTGGCGTATCTTCCAGCAAAGGCTCTGGTCCCACAGGGTGTCTTCAGTCCAGCCTCTGGCTCCTGGCTCCAGCCCTGCTGGGCCAACATCCCTCCAGCAGCTGGTCTCCGTCATCGCTTTCTGCTGCCTCTCTTCAAAGAACTCTCCAGCAACTCTTCCCATGTTTGCTCCCTTCAGGTTTCAGCTGATGTTAGCAAGGGGGAACAGTCAGCATCGCCACCAGGATTTGCAGCTCTCTGTGGAGCCCACCATGAGATCCTCTGTCTTAACAAAGGTACTGCCATACAGAGTCACAGATCAGTCGGGGTTGAAAGGCACCTCGGAGATCATCCCCATCCAGCCCCTGCTCAAGCCGGGTCACCTCGAGCAGGTTGCCCAGGACCGTGTCCAGTTGGGTTTTGAATGTCTCCTAGGATGGAGACTCCACAACCTCTCTGGTGGAGCTGACCTGCTCCAGTGTTCAATCACCCTACAGTAAAACAGATTTTTCTGTGTTTAAACAGTTTCTTCTATTTCGGTTTTTGCTGCCGAGGTCCCTCTGAAGGGCAGCACGCCCGCCGGGTGCAGCAGCCACTCCTCCCAGCTTTGGATCATATAGACTGTAAATACCCTCACAATACCTGTAAAAGCCTTCACAATTTGCCACCTCGTTACAGCTCTAGCTAATTGAGATACAGAAAGGTCTAATCATTTTTGCATATTATCTGCTGCAGAACAGTGAGATAACTGTAATTAGTAGCAACCTGGTTAGCAGCTTAAATGATAGTATAATTAATGAAGAACAGGTGGGCTTTGTTTCAAATAAGAAAAGCAGCAGATTATATCAAAATGTAAATGCATCTTAAAATACAGTCTCGGTGATAACTTAAAGGTGCTTTTAGAAACACCACCAGACAGAAACAGAAAGGTTCCGCTTGGGCTGAATGACAAATCCTAAAAATAAAACCTGGGCTGGGGTTAAAATGTAAATTGTTGATTAGATCTATTTATTCACACCCCGCAGTGATGGGAGAGACATGCAGCTTAATGTTTCTCCTTTTACTTTGCAGGATCATAGGCACGTTCCTCTTATTGCCATTGCTGCTTGCAAGGTCTTTGCAACCCTGGGAGACCTCCAGCAGAAGAACAGAAGAAATACCGAGTGACAGACTGCATACATTAATTCGGTATTCAGATAACATCCTGTTGCAAGTGAATGACCCAAGCAAAACTTCCTGCAGTCTTAAGGAGCAGGCAGAAAATCGGGAGAGAGGAAGAAGCAGCTCTGGACCGAAGAAAGATCTTGTTATCCTTAATTAGAATTTCCAACACCATCGCACTTACTCCTTCCAAAATGTAAACACATAATAAAAAATTAAACTTGAATATAGTGTTGTAAGAGTTCTTGCAGTAAATGGGAATTAGTTCTACAAAACATCAAGACAGACCCAAGGAGATTACGTTTCTTTCCCAAGCTTATGCTGGTAAAGCAGAGCTGGAAAAAGAGAGAGAGATTTATTTTTTAACTCAGAAGCTTCCTTGAGATGCTAAAGGAAGCTGTTTCAGCAAAGCAGAGACATTTGTTTCACTGTGAAATTTGTTTAAGTAAGAACAAATGCAAAACAAGTTTCTAGACCTCAGTAAACATCAAATAGCTTTTTAAATTTACATCCTAAATTCATTGCAGATTCTAAAATGAATGGAGGGCAGAGATCAGAGAAAATGTCTCACTGAATCAGGACAGCATGATGGATATTCAGAGTTTTCCTCAGAACAGCAAGGTGCTTTTAAGCCAGAATGGAGGAGGCAGAGCATGGCTCTGAAAAGGGTTTGTGGAAAAAGAGGATCTGTTGCTAGTGTGACTCTGTAAATAAATATATGGAAAAATAAAAAAAAAAAACAAATCAGCTGCAGCCACATCTGAGTAAGAGCACTAATTTGCAGGCATGAACTGTGAAGGACCAGGATGAAATATTCCTCACAGGAGCCATTTGACTGTGTGCTGACTGCCCGAAAAAAACCCTGACTTTGTCCTCACCCACCTAAAATCATTTTTGTAGAAATTTTAGTAAGTGGGGTCTTGGCGCACATACAGCCCATGGGGGAGACTGTAGGAAGGAACAGACAGAGCAAGACAGTGGGGAAAAATGCTTTCTTCCTAATTATGAAAAAGATAACACTGTGAAACTGTGTTTTAGTGATCTCCATAATCTAGACCGAATGCCAAAGAAAAGGAGGGTTTAGCTCCCAGAGCCAGATGTTTTTGTAACAACTGTCAAACACACACCAGGGACCACAAGCTCCTGGAGCATATGGCCACATGTGTGTCTTGGGAAAAGGGCTCAGAAACGGTCATTCTGGCCACAGGCTGTATGGTACTATAGTTCTGCACGGGCTAAACAGCACTTCTGCTCCGAGAAACATTCAATGAAGGCAGGCAGCCTGGATGCGGAGCCAGTGATGCTAAAGGGACAGATGTGGAAGGAACTGGAAAGACGGTGCATCCCTTCAGGGACAAGGCAGACCACCTGCCTCCATCGCAGCCAACCTCAGCCAGCAAATGAGATAAAATACAGGACGGCGGTCTGAAAACACAACATCTGCATTATATCAACAGGTCAGAGATTAATTTATGAAATTATGTAATAAAATTAAAAACATTAAAAAATCAACTCTGCAGGAAGGCCTGATCTCTAGAGCTACCTGCCAACCTCTCCAAAAGCCTGTGGTCAAACACATCCCGCAGCCTCACGAGCTGCGCTGCTCTGTTGTCACGCCACAGCCTGGGAACATAATTCCTAAACCCAGAAAATAATTGCTCTGGGAGCCTTCTGTCACCAAAGGAGGAAGAAGGACGGCTTCAGAAGGTGATCAGGAGGCGCTGAGCTCTGCTGGCACAGGGAGACTTCCCTCGCAGCTCAGAGCTCAGGGTGTGCGGCAGCAGCATCTCCACTGAACGGCTGCAGCGGGCGCTGGATGATCTCTCTGGTCCCCAGCATCCATGATGGTGTTTTGGGGGGAATTCAATGCTTCCGTGCCCATCAAGCAACCTCCAGGGTTTCATGGGGATGGAGGTCCGACCCGCGGCTAAGCAAGCACGCATTGCAATGCTTGGAAGGCTTGTCTCACAAAACAACATCGTGCATTTGAAGTGTAAGGGATTTGCTCTGATTATATTCAGTCAAACCTTCAGAACGATTTATGTGACTCTGGAACCGAAGTCACACTTTTTAAAAACCACTTTCCCATAATACCTGATAAAAACGTTGTAGACAAGGTCCTGGTCTGGCTTGCTTGCTCTGGGAGGAAGAAGGAAGATACTCAGACTGGAAATTCAAGATAACCCAGGCTGTATGCACTCCCAAAATGTTTTCCAGGAGGGAAAACATTTTTCTTCCAAAGCACTGTTACAAGCTTGAAATAAATGCGCAGACTGTTAGATAAAGACAGAGATAAAAATAGGCCTGTTATTAAATACCTCTTCTTTAACGAGGTTCATCCTTCTAAACAGCCACATGAAGGTTATTAATGTTATTACAGAAAATATAGCATGCTTGCACATAAAATCATAGCAAGATATTCCTCATCACCCAGCACACATTTAAGCATCTCTTAGCAGCTCACATGCTCACAGCATCCCTCGTTTGGCAGAAAGAAGATAAAAGAGAGGAATGAGAGATCTCCTCTCTGGGAAAGCGTCTCTCTTCTTTCAAAGCACTTTTTCCCCTCCAAACCATGTAAGTTTAACCATGTGAATGATTCCCACTGCTTATGTCTACTGCTACACAGCTGATATACTTAACCTCTTTGCTAGTGCTACACTTATAACAACACCAGACAGAGCTAAGTTTGAAAATATTTTGGAAAAAGCAGCCTAACTTCCTCCCGTTGCAGAAAAAAAGCCGCCTGACTCTCAAACATCTCCATCACCTGGTTTATAACCACTTTATAACTAACCTGTAAAACACTGGGGGGCATGAAGTCATACACGCAGCTAGCGGGAGTCACGGATTGTCTCATCTGAAAATACATCATTACATCCTTGTTTCAGTTACGCCCAACATCCAAGCTCACAGCTATGTGTTAGAGAAGCTGCAAACTTTTATCTTGGCTGCTCGGAAGCGCTATTAGTTTTTGGTGGTACGTACATCACCGCAGAAGACTTTGTATAACCAGCTTGTTTAATGAAACCAGTAGCACCACAGCCAGTAAGGGACAGCGTTCATCCTGATTCACCGAAAGGCCATCTCAGCCCCGCTCTGTTCCTAAACCTGAGCAATCCAAGTAGTAAATGTAGAGTTTTTTCTCACCAACACTGCTGCTGCCAGGATACCGGCAGTTCTTGAAGTGACTGAAAACAATGGAGGTTTTATCTGGGTTTGGGAGGCTCCCAGTTCACTTCACAACTACTAAACGTGACACCCTCACGATGTGCTGGGAAAACAGCAGCTGCAAAACTTCCCAGGTTATGGAGAAGCAGATAGGAAACACAGGGAAGCAGCCCTGTGGGCCAGACCGGTACCTGGCCACGCTGAACGTGCTCTGCCGAGCAGCACCTTCCCACCCATCCTGCCGCTCCCAGCGGTGCTGCGCTGGGGCTGGGCACAGCCATGAACCCCTGCAATTACGTTTCATTAAAACCTGCAAGTTAAATGCACTGACACACAACAGTCCATTTCTGTCCAGCTCCCAGGAATGATTTAGTACCAGGAGCTACGCAGTTCTGAGGTCTCACATTATTAAAATTTAAAAATATATATATATATACACACTGCATTTACAACACACTACAAAATATATAATCAAAACTGCATTACTACACTTGTCAAATTACAGAAGCAGAGTGTTTTTTATAATGTGGGAGGTTTTTTTTTTGGTTTGGTTGTTTTTTTGGTTTTTAACATGCACATTCAGTTACTGGCCTATAAAGTCCTGTTATTTGCTACGGTTTCCCATTTCTTAGTGTGAATGACAAAGGTTCTGCAGTTCTGTCCTCTCCTGGAAAAGGTCGGCTTTGTGCCCAGGGACCCAGCCCAGTAACATTCATGGTTGTTTCACGAGTGTCCCAACCACACGGGTCCAAAGCCACCTACAAGTGGCATCTTGTTGAGATGTCAGCAGTGGCTCCTGGCAGCTCACGGCGCAGGGGACGGCCAGCCCACGCCTGCCTTGCAGCCGGGAAGCCGTCCCGCTCACCGCACAGCGCTGCCCTTGTCGGCACGCTGAAGAGACGGCTTGACAAGGGCCGGGTGTGCATCCCCGGTGGGCGCCCTCTGACTTCCCAGCTCAGGGAACCTGCCGGTAAAGAAAATCCAAGCAGATGACACAGAGCGAGGCTGGAGACAAGTAACAGCACTGCCCTCATCTGCACAGCTGAGCTGGAAAGACGCTCATACACACAATATCTCCACGTCCAAAAGCTGGCATCCTTCAAACACTCCCTACTCAAAGATTTAAGATACCTCCTGTCTGCACGCTCTTCGAACATCTCTCGAGCAGTCCCAATCCTGCCTCTTACCAACAACAGGCAGGGAAACACTTATCCCTCTTACATGCAGCGGGAGTAAGGCATGGAGAATTTGCTTTGTTTTACACATCTGCCCTCCAGTGCCCCACGCCAGAGCCGAAGCAGCATGTGAAGCTTCAGCCCTGGCACTTTTGCAAGAGAAGACTTTCAGCGTAAGCAGTAATTAAGCACAGTGTTAGGGAGACCGTGCATCCTGCGATGCGAAGGTGAGAAGTCAAGGAAAGCCCACAGGATGGCGAAGCTGAGAGAGGAGAGCATGAAGGCACGTGGTAATAAAAAGGAGGACAGGCACGAGATACATTAAAGATATCAAAGCCTCATCTGCGAGAGGTCAGGTGGAAAACAAGCAGAAGGAGTGCTACCAGTGGCCATAGCTCTACCTCCGAGCACTGAATGGTTGCAGTTGCTTTCACGACTGCCTGGGCTTTCCTACCTGCTGTAATCACCCTGCAGCTCTCCCTGTTGCTGGCCAGAGAAGATTATAGCAACTTCACAGTTGAGATTTTTCTCCTCTGCACATTGGTAACAAGTTATTTTAAAAAAAAAAAAAAACCAAAAAAAACAAAAAAAACCAAACCAAAACTGGAAAAGAAGCATTTCACCTGGTATAAATGAGGTTTTTAAAATCCCATTTGCTTTCCCTCTTCATGCAAATCTGTCCTGATCTGATGAGGCTCCTATCTCCTGGATTACACACGTCAAGCTTTGCAAAAACGAGCATACCCTGGTGGTTTAACGACGTGTTTCACAGCCCTCTCTTGCCCGTGCTGACATAAATATTTCAGAAACCTGCACACAACTGTTTGACTTAGGTCTAGGTCACCGAGAAGCCAATGGTTCAGACAGATTCATTAATTCAGCAAGGCAATTAGCAGGAGTCAGCACAGCTCAGGACATCCCGGTGAGCGGCAGGAGCAAGATACCCACCGACAAGGCGTACAGAAATCCTCACCAGCCACCACATCACCCACACGGGCTGTGGGACAGGCCCTGGCACAGGACTCCGCAGCCAAAGGGATCCCTCCTGCCATTACCTTCTCCTCCCAGCTTTAAAAAAACTCTTCTCAGCTTAGAGCAGTGCTGGTTCGTTCAGATGCTGAAATCTCTTGAAAGACAAAGACTGGCAATGAAACCAGACTGGGTTATGCCCCATCCTGAGTCCTGCTCTTTCTAGCAAAACCACAGAAAGTCCATCAAAGCAGCTTCAGAAATTACCTCCCCAACGCGAACGCTTTCTTTCAGAACTGCGGGTAAAACAGAGAAAGCAGCCCGAGGATCCTTGGAAGCTGCAGCCACGGATATTTAAATGCTAAGCAATGTATCATCAGCTCCCCGCTGAACATAAGATGGTTTCATCTTTGCAGAAGCAGCAACAACAGCATGCTCACATCAACTTCGCTCTGGCAGTTTGATCAACAGCGGCAGTCATGGCTTCTTATTTTTTAACTGCAATGTAATTAGGCACTTAGGAAAATGACTCTGAACAGCACAAATGCTATAGAGTAACTGCAGGTATCAGCACAGCGCTCTGCAAGCCAGAAGTTTAACCACAGCTAAAGGTACAGGCCGGCCGAGCTCCTGTAACGCGTGCTCTGCCCAGCTAGATACTGAGACATGCTACCCAAACCAGAGAGAGATCCAATGCTGCAACATTTCAGTCGCCAATGCAAGATTTTGCTCCATTTCTCCGGTCTGCAGGGAGCTGCTCTGGACCAAAGGAAGCCTTTCTGTGCCCCACTGTTGGCTCCTCTCAAATGGAAAGCATGCAGAGTAGACTGTAAATATTTTAATATTTCGGGCAGATGAGGGTCACGCTCGGTCCATCCATATTTGGAAACTGGATACATCAATTCCCAACCTCAAACTGCCAGCTGAGAAACCGGCCAGCGAGTTTCTGCCGTGTCAGGGAGCAGGAAAGTGCTGCTGCCACGGAGGTGGACAGAGCCCAGCTGCAGAGGCACGGCACAGCCCGGGCTCCCCGCGCACTGGTTGCTGCTGAGGAGATGATTAACCCCCTTTTTCTTTCCCAGTTAAACCCTTGCCTCTTATATCCTTTTTCTTAATCTTCACAGCAATGTCTTCTCAGAGGAGCCACTTCTGACCCTAATATCGGGTGGAAAAATCTGCTGGTCAGTGATGTGATTAAATGGTCAGAGTAATCCAACTTGCAATCATCACCAGGAATGCTAAATGGAACAGAGGGAAACAAGGTGCCCAAATAATAAAAGGAGGTGATTCCTGGGAAATGAAGCATTCATGTGCTCTAGGATGTTGTGTGGCAGATTTGAGGTCACCTACAGACGTGGAAGAAATGCTTTTATGTACAGAACCCCTAAGAAAACTCTCCATTTGACAGAGAAAACCATCGATGCCATCCAATCCTTCCACTCACCTCTGCCATCCCAAAGACTAAAGGATCAGTATTTGGTTGCCATAACCAACAGGCAAAGATCACCTTGAAAAATGGTGGGGCGTTTCTGTGTGCTGACAGACTCATCTCCGTGCACTTGGAAGAGCTTAACATAAGCAGTAACAAAAGCAAGTCACCTCTGCTATGTTTCTCCAGAGAACTTCCAACTCACAAGGGTACCATCACCTGGTAAAGGTGCATTCAGAAAGGAAAAAGACATCAGAGGAAGCACAACTTCAAAAAAATTCTGCGTCTGTGGAGGAACAGACACCTGACCAGGATAAGCAATCTGACCATGGGCGTGAACATCCATTCAGTGCAATCCCACTTGTTAAAGCACAAGTAGCCTGCAAGTTCCTATAGACGCCAACCAAAACCAGAGCAAAAAGCCCTGCAGATGTCTTCATCATTTCTTCAGATGATACCAAAAGAAGTAAAATAACAGAGGTGCTGGGAGGACTTTCCAAGGCGCACGTATCCTTTCTAACCCAGTTGTGCCTGGTGCATTATTTAGTGTCAAACGAGAAAGAGGCGAATGCCTAACAAAGCGTTAAAGGACTTTGTGAAGTTTCACCAACCTTTCTACAGTCCGTCAGCTTCCTGGCTGGCTGGCAGAAGAGACAACTGATCTCCTTGCTTCCAGATTACAGACGGCAGAGCTCTTAGGGTAACTGTCTCTCTCTGTTTGCATCCAGCTACCTCCAGCAGCTTGAAGTGTGCTCAAAGTGCAAGAAAGCACTTGATCAAATTCCAGCTCACATTGTAGGCAGCAAGGGAACAACCGCACAAAGCAGCGCTACATATACAATAATGAATTAGGTGGAGGGATTTGACAGGTTACAGGTTGATGACACTGCTGCAGTCTCGGAGGAAGTGTGGTTTGATGCAATTAGCAACAGGGAACTAGAAAAACAGCAGAGTAAAGCTGGAAATATGTGTATAAAAGATGAGCAACTGTGGGACCGGACAGAAGCATAAAAAAAAATCCTGTGTTGAGCTCCAAACAGGAACAAGATGAAACAGGAGAGCGACAGGGGGGGAAACAACTCTGAGCTCCTTTCCACTATTCAAAATTGAAGATTCAGATTTTAAATCAAAACGTTTGCTTCCCCAGGAGAGACTGGCCCCGTTTGCTGCAGGGAGACAACGGAACCCGGCGTGGGGGCATCGAGAGAGGCAGGCAGCAGAAAGCAAACTTCTGAGCATTGCGCTGCGGTTCACTTTGGCCTGTGCTGAGCAGACACCAGCCAGCCCAGCCAGGGCTCGGCTCGGCTACGAGCGAGTGAAATCACATCAGAAAACACTGGAATCATAGAATACCAGGTTGGAAGGGACCTCAAGGATCATCTGGTCCAACCTTTCTAGCACAATCTAGACGAGACGGCCCAGCACCCTCTCCAGCTGAGTCTTAAAAGCGTTCAGCATAGCGGAGTCAACCCCTTCCCTGGGGAGATTATTCCAATGATGGACTGTTCTCATTGTGAAAAATTTTCCTCTCGTGTCCAATCGGAATCTCCCTGGCAGTAACTTGCACCCGTTACCCCTTGTCCTCACCATGGGACTCCTTGTAAAAAGGGAGTCTCCATCTTCTTTGTAGCTCCCCTTTAAGTACTGGTACATGCGGATGAGATCACCTCTAAGCCTCCTTTTCTCAGGGCTGAACAAACCCAGCTCTCTCAGCCTGTCCTCCTATGGCAGGCTTCCCAGACCCCTGACCATCTTGGTGGCCCTTCTCTGGACCCCCTCCAGTCTGGCCACATCTTTTTTGTATAGTGGGGACCAGAACTGTACACAGCATTCCAGGTGTGGCCTGACAAGCGCCGAGTAGAGTGGGATAATGACTTCTTTTTCTCTGCTGGTGATGCCCTTTTTGATGCAGCCCAGCATCCTGTTGGCCTTCTCGGCCGCAGCAGCACACGGCTCACTCATGTTGAGCTTCCTGGCCACCAGGACCCCCAGGGCCCTTTCCACGGAGCTGCTCTCCAGCCAGGTGGATCCCAGTCGGAGCTGCACTCCTGGATTATGATTTCCCAGGCGCAAGAGATGCAGAACCACCGGGTTAGATACGATGCCAATGCGTGCTCCTCTGCTCAAGGACGAAAAGGCACATCCCTCGTGCAGCCCCGCTGGCTGCTTCCCTTGTCCTGCGGGAACTCCCTCCCTAGCACGGACCTGGGCTAGCAAGGGGGAAACCCTCAAGGCCAGAGGCTGCAGGGATGGGCTTGTGAAGGCAGCAGGCTCCTCAGCCTTGCTTTGGGTAATACACGTGCTAAAAATGCAAGTCTCAGTCGACGCAAAGAATTTTGCTTCAGAGAAACCCACAGGAGACAAAAACCCAGGCTGGTGAGGGGAGACCAAGGAAGACTCCTCTTTCTGACATGTTTCTACCCAAATCTGCATGCACACCTGAAATGAGGATCCACAGCGACCAATGAGGCGCACCACCATTTTACAAAAGTAAATGACATTCTTCCCCTCTGTGAATGCTGACAAGCTCCCCGCTTCCACAAGCCCTTCGCTGCACATGCCCAACATGGAATTGCTACCAAAATAAAGTGGAACAAGACACTCAAGCAATGGAGAAGGTGCTTCTCAACAAAACCAGCAACGATGCTTATGTCTGCAAGTATATACATATTCTGCTTCAGCAACGGTGGGGGGGATCTGCCAGTCTGAATACTAAGCAGGGACACCACAAGCCTTCCATACATAATGGTATAAAAATGGAATATAAGTATATACTGCAGCTTTGTGAAATTTAGGGGCTTTTGCTAGACATTTATGTTATACAAAGATTTACATTTGGAAAAGTCATTCTGCTATATCTGGCAGAAATTTCAAGACAAATGGATCCCATATTTATTCATTCAATGATAATACTGAGCACAGGGTAAAGCTCTTTTAAATTCAGAGCACTTTATGAAAATTAATTACTACTTAGTTCACCCTTCTGAGGTGGAAGGTATTACACCTGCATATACATGAGGACACCAAAGCACAAGTGGATTAAATACCTTGTCCGAGACCCCAAAGGCAGGCTTACTGATCATCCTAATTGCTGAAATATGTGTGCACACATGCATCTGTGTATGTGTGTGTTTAAATGGGCTTATCTTCTCCAGAGCCTTTCCCAGCGCACGGGTTTTTGCAGCGAAGCCAGCAGCTCAGTTGGTCTTTTCTCACCATACATGTCCCATCTACGTCTAATAAAAGATACCAACCCAAAAAAAAGGGAACAGATTTTTTTATGGGATGTACAGATAAGGATAAAAGCTGGATTTCAAACAGCCAAAGAACAGAAAACCTATTGTTAAAAAAGCTGTGTAGTGTTACATTGACGGTTCTTAATCAGATTGCCACTGAGCGGCATTTCACCAGCCCACACTGGAGCACAGCAGACCTGGGATACCGCGTGCCAACAAATGTTATAAAATCTGTCCCTTGACAAGCATACAAAGAGAAAAAGGGCTTCTGAGCTAGTGACAGAGACACATCACCACCTGCAATGTGACTGGCAGCCCACTCGGCCTGCTCCAGTGAACTGAAAGCACTTTAGCAACCGCTCCCATTGCCAGCCGTTCTGGTGATGGCCTCCTGGCCCGGTACTGGGTCATTGGGTCCGTACCTCTTTGTCCGAACACCAGCAAAAGAATACATTGTCATGGGAACAAACAGGTATTTTGAGTTTCTGCAAGGCTCCTGCCGGTGCTGTCAGGTGGGGTTTCAGAGGGACGCTATCATTAGTCATCAGCACGTTACCTGGACGGATGGTTTGCCACTGATGTGTGGGGTAAAACACTTCCAGGTCCTCAGGATCAGCATCATCTTCTGTTATCGGCTCTTTCCCGCTGTCATCTTTTATGTCGCTCTCTTCTATTTTTGTAAGGGCAAACTCCTTTCGGATAGAAGAGATTCAGCTCATTAGCAATTGCATCTGGGTAATTTAGTGCTGGCTGAGAATACAAAATTTTTTCCCTCGCCAGCAGATTTTTTTTTGACATCCGAGATTCTTTCCACATGGTTAAATTTAGATTTAAAGTATATTAAAGGTTAAACATGCATAACTAGCATGACATTTGTGCTGAAGAAAGCAACACAGCTTATTTCCTATTCCAGTGCAGGCTGCAGGTTTAAAACAAGCTTTCGCAGAGCCTCACCTATATCACACTTGGAGCCAGGAGCCCTGACTATTATTAGGGTTGTGTAACGTTGTAAGACCCTGTTTTCCCTTGCCTAAAAATATGTCAAACTTTTAACTTTTTCAGCTGAAATTTTCCACACGAGTGGAATGCCTCAAGCGTTGGTTTTTTTTTTTTTTTTTCCTTAAATGCACTTATTTCAGGCTTGGAGAAGATTTCAGCTAAAATAGTTCAGCTATTTCCAAAATAGGACACGGGGAAAACACACCGAATTGCCCACACGATAAAAATGTGAGCATCCTTTTCTTTACCCGTTCCCGGTGCCGTCCAAGTCTTTTAAAACAATGAGGCAGCGATTTAATCACCACCTACGTTGCAAGTGCAGCATGCGAATGACAGAGGTGTGGTAGATCACTTAGCACGAGTGGTATGACATTACGCAAAGGAAAAAACGAGGATGAAAAGCAGGAAAAAAAATCCTTGCTGCGAGGGAAACCTCGCCGTTCACTGGCAAGTCTCCCTAGGGAGCTGGTGGGAGTCATGTAAAACTGCAACGGATAAAATTATTGAGAGTGCATAGTAAGTAACGTCCTCGTACAATCTCACACCAGGCTATTAACTGCTCGGGAAGCAGGTCTTTGCTATTCTGGTTTTCACAGGAACAGATAAGCTGGTCCAGGCTTATCGTCCAGACAGCTCAGTTTCTGTTGCAGGGAGTATTATCAGCTTCTGATATCGCCAAGGACGACATCACTGAATAATTTCAAATAACCAGCCTATAGGGAAAGATTACTCGTAATTGTTGGCAATTAGAATAAGAGTTACAGCTCACTTCTTGAAGTGTTTTGATATTAATCCTTAGAACGTTTTCACAGGGAAAAAAAGAAGTCAATCAAGAGGTTAACTGGAAATTTTAGGCCATGTTCTGCCTTCACTTCTTCCACTTCTTGGGAAAAATGTGTGCATATTTTCTGGCAGAATCTGGGTGCTTTGGATATAAATATCCATTATCCAGCCTAGGAGAGTGTTTCCAAGCAAGAGAAATGTCAGCCTGAGCAAAACACATACAATTAGCAACGACAGTGGTAACACATGAAGATGGTTGACAAACCAAGAGAATGTTTTGTTTTTATCTGTCAAAAGGGATTGAAATTTCAGGAATGCACTGGAAAACAGAGCTTAACTCCTGCTTTCGCTCAGTGCATCAGAGGCTTGAAATTGTTAAAATTATGACAAATGGCTAAAGCTCAGTAGCAATCAAACATAAAAAGCCAGGTTCTACTGATGAAAATCAATGTTAACATTTTCTGAGCCAAGACTTAACAGGACTAAAATAAATGAGAAAGAGCAGTTATTACTTAGCTTATTTACACTGCTATATTATTATCCAAGAGGGACTTAACGATACAGGCCATTGTAAATTTACCAACAGACCTCCGAGTGTTGTATCTGTTGAAACACATAATGGAGATGGCTGATGTTTACCAGCTCTGCTCAGAGAAGTGCCGTGGTCTGAATGTTCGGTAAGGGTAAAAGGACGGGACTTGGTTCATTTAAATGTTACTGCCACTGCTTGGCCCGCAATTGCTTTGCAATACCCCCTTTTCATTAGCATTTCTGGCAAAAATGAGGAACAACACACAAGCGAATCTTCATTAGGTAGGATCCTTTCCGGTTTGTTTTCATAATTAAAATAGTAGAAAGAAAGATGTTTTCTAAAGAACAATGGAAATTTCCTTAAAGGCAAAAAGCCTCCTTGCTTTATCAGTCTGAAATCAACTGCAAGGAGCTGAAAAGCCTCAGCAGGGAGGGTTTGAGTCAATCTGCTGTCTGTTTGCAATAAAGGAGGGACGTGGCCACCACGGAGCTGCTGTGGGGGAGTGCAGGAAAAGGTGATGGGAGAGTTAACCACCCATTGCATTAATCCTGTCTGAACCTCCAGGCTGCCTGCCAATTCAGGCACGTCCCAGTGCTTGTTCTCCAGCTGGGATGACTGTGCTCTATCTCCAGCCTCTTCCCCTCCCTCCCTGAAATAAAGACAAATTATCTCATCATTACATGACTCCAGGTGGGTCCGAGGCACTGGCCTACAGTGTTTATACTGTAATCTGTCCCTTGTATTTGCCCTGGGTAACAGCACAGCCCCCAAACAGCTGCATCACACAACCAACAGGCCAGCAAGCTGCAATGCAAAGGCAGGAGTGAGTGTCCAGGGACATGGGGGGCCAGTGATCCCCTAGGCCAGTGCTGCTGGGGGACCCCCTGGTTTAAGCCACAGCAGTAATTAAATTAAAAACCCACCACTCTACTGCTCAAGCTTCCTCAAGGAAGCTTTCCAGATCTACTAATCTAGTGGGGCCTGGCACCTGGGGCTCAGCAGCAGAATCCAAACAAGGGGAGTTTTGCACACCTGTACAAGTGCAAAGGGACAGACAGCATCCACTCACCTCAACAGCAGCTTCACAATAACACTGGAAGTAGCAAAATCCATGCACATGGGACGCAAGGACCTGAGAGGATGCCCTTCTAAGCCTGACTCACTTGCGGTGACTCAACAGGGGCACACCTAGGAACCTAATGGAGGCCACCTCTTCGTGTCACTAGCCCGCATAATTAGCTTTGCCTCTTGCCACAGGGGGAATGTGTGACAACTCCAAATAGAAAAAGTGACATCTAGCAAACAAGAGAACTGCCCGAGTTGCACTGTTCCTGTTGCAAACCCTCCGGATTGAGCATATTCTGGATTTCCTGGGGTGAGGCAAGCAGTCTTAAGAAAGAAGCCCTTCTGAAATGTTGTTATTGAAGACCTGCTGTCGAGGAGAGGTGATTCACCAACCGCTGCAACACCTGACTTGGCCCTACAGAGGGATCAGGTAAGGCTGTCGCCCCACCAGAGACGCCAGTGGCTGGACAGCTCTTTGCAAGCACGGCTCTCAGCCGGAGCAGCCAACACTTACGGGAACTCTGTCGCTTAGGCTTGACCAGGAAAACACTGCAGAAACCACCAAGACCAACAGGTTGACTTTGGCAGCGGTGGAGAGGAGACTGGCCCAGTGAGACATTGCCACCAGCCTGAAATGCAAAGGAAAACAAAACCAACAATATTTTAGTCCACATTTTCACAGGTTTCAGCTTTCTTTACGCAACATTTTGCAACGCAGCACGGGTTCAGGGGTGCGACACCGCAGGAAACAGAACACCTCGAGGTGTTAGTGCACGGGTCTCACTGGGGGCAGCCGATAGCAAGGGGTGCCGATTTTACTGTGAATGGTGTTTATGACAGGTAACGACAAAGTAGCTCATATTGACCCCGCAGGGGCTTATATCTCTCCTAGAAAATATGAAGAGACCTGGAAGTCTTGTTTAAAATCACTGTGTTAGTGCCATGGATGACAACTACAGGGAAAAATAAAAATCAGTGCAATCCTGCGAAGGCTTTTTATGCCTGTGCCTCATTTTAAGCACAGAAGTAGCTGCGTTAATTCAAATTAAACAAAACTACCAGTTGTCAAAGGATCAGGGGTTTCTCTAAATCCATAGGTAGGTTTTTCTTGAGGAAAACAGCATTTTGCAGAGGTCAACAAGGTTTTCTTGGCGGTTCCTACAGCGCAAGGCTTTCCCCGCTGCTCAGAGCACCGGCTCACCCAAACCGTGAGCCCAGGAGCCGGCTCTGCCCACACATGCGGTGGACCATGAAGCAGTCCCGTGGCATGCAGCCACCCCGACTGACCACAGACCTGCTGAACAAGAGAGGGGGAAAGAAAGAAGGGTCCTGCTCTTGTGGCTGGCAGTCACCCTGGTACGGAGCTCGTATCCCCAGCACTACGTGCGTAGCCACGCTCACACACACGCGTGCCCCCGCTGCCTCACAACACGAGGCTTTAAATCCACCTACAGCATTCAGCTCGCTGCTTCACATGCTGGGGTAGGGAACGGAGCAGCCTGCCAGCACACAGGCTGGAGAAGTGTTTCCTTTGATTGGCTCTAAATTTACACGCTGCTAAATTAAACTAAATGAGGTCTTTTGAAAGAAGATGGGACTGATTAGTTCCGTTCAAACACTCCTTCATTACTCATCCCTCCATCAAGTCTGCTCCTACTCCTATCCAGGTTTTAAAGAATTTCCTCCCATACATGCAGTCCTAAATGTCTTTCTTTCTGTCTCTGATGTCCATCAGGATGGCACATCACATTGCAGACTTTTTCCTTCCTTGAAGCAACCATCTTCTATTCCACACAGGAGAAAATACGCTCACAGGCACACCCACCACCAACTCCTGCCACCAAAGGACCTCTCCCCCCAAAAAACTTGGGGACATGGAGGGCGTGGAGTCGTCCTCTTCCACCCCTTTACTGCTACCTTGTCTCCCCACTCCATTATATTACTTCTTCCTCTTCCTGCTTCGTTTTTGCCTTAGTAAAAAAAAAGAAAATAAAAGGCAAAACACCGCATCACGCTGGTCAGCGGCGGACATCTAGGAAAAAGCAGCAGAGCAGGGAGCCCACACAGTAATACATCTGATGCACTTCTGCATCTTCCCAAAACTCTTGACCCAGGGTCTTCCTGAACAGGAGCCTCTGTCTTTGAACTCAAATCCAGCTCAACCGGATTTTTGTTTTCCCATTAATTGCTTTTGGAGTGGATCTGGACTGCTGACTCCCACAGCATCCCTCAGCAGCAAGCTCCACTATTTAATTCACACCATGTGCTAAAGTACCACATTGCATTTCTGACCCAGTGCTTGATATCCTCTTTTCTAAAGGGTCAAAGAACCACCTCAAGGAGCCACGAGCCCCATTAAACTACAACCGGAGTAGAAGAAAAGCTCTCCGTTTTCAGAAGACAGGCAAAGACAACCTGTGGCCAAAGCCTCCATCTCTCTCTTGGGCCACTGCCAAGTGCAACCAGGCTACAACCAACACCCAGGTTCCTGAGCTGGAAAACCCAGAGCAGAGTTCATGGGCTCAAACTCCACCTGCTCCCAGAAGATCAACGCACTTTTCTGGCCAATGCCATAGTCAGGGCCTCAATCTTAGACTGACCAAGACATGCAGTCCTCCCCTCAACTCACCTCAGAACAAACTGCTGCTTTTTACATGGGAAACAGTTTTTCGGGTTTGGGTTTTTTTTTTTTAGTTATAAAACAAGCGGTAAAACTGGGGTAATGAAAAATAGATGTATTCCTAAAACTTTACCTGCAAACCTGGAAATAAAAAGAGAAAAGAAGAAAAAGAAATTCAACAAAGCAGCGGCTGAAAGAAAACGCGCACTCCCATAAAAATAGAGCTCACGTGTACCGAGAAGGCTGGTAGCAAATGACAGCACAGCCTCTTTAAAGCCTACAACCTCATGCCTGCCTGGAAGATGACATCTGCACAACAATTAGCAGTTTGCTTAGGTCCCAGGTAGGCAGGAGGAGCTAACATGTGAAACACGGGGGTTTGAAGCTCCTGGAGAGAAGCCTGCACAGGCTGACATCTCGTTACAAGACAGACATACGCAGAGGGCGAAAGAGGATTTCCAAACCAAATGTTATGGGGATACAATGCATTTTTAGAAACGACCCTTGCAGCTGGCAAAGCAGAAAGGGTGGTAACCGTGGACCCCACCTGCATGGGGAGCATTTGCTCTGATTTAAGGACATCATTTTGGGATCCAGCAGCACCCACATACAGCTGCAGCCGATCAGCACCAGAACCACTACAGGAGGACAACAAATTCCCCTTGTGCAGAGTGGGGTGGGTTGTGGGTTTTTTTTCCCAATAATCCTCTTTTGTCAAAGCAAATCAGGTAATAGGGAAAGAGCAAAGGGTCACACTCAAAGAAGCCTCCGTTGCCGGCAGCAGTCCTCCCGTCAGAGCAGGCGATGTTCTTGGCTTCGCAGCACAGGGAGGTTCTGCTCCACGGCTCCAGAAAACCCCATCTGCACCAGCGGCCACAAAAACAATAGCATTGCCATTATGCTCTCTATTAGCAGGGACATTTTTACTGATTTTACTAGCTGCGCATCAGTAAGTACTGCGCATCAGTAAGTGCTGCACAGCCCCGTGAATGTGGTTGCTATAGTCATAGGTGACAGTTCAAAGCAAGTCAGTAAGAGGAACATATTTCATTAATGCCTTCTGCTGCTGGGAACGCACCGCTCTTTCATGTCCTAACTCAAAGCCTACGCTGCGTGTACTGTGCCACTCCAATAAATCCATCTGAAGCCTCATCTGAATTCTGATCCGCTGCTCCGGGAGAGCACACGGACATCCCAGAGAGCTCCCCAGCCCTCTCGCCAGGCTCTGGTTTTACAGCCAACTGGAAGCAATGACAATAAGCTAATCCTTGTTCTCATCTCGGGATTGAGGGAGCACCATGGGAATCATACATCTTGCGAAACTGTCGCAAATTTACTAGTTCAGGTAGGGTATCTGTCCAGCCACCCTTCGTTGAGATGGCTGGTGGTAATGACAGCACCAGCAGCACTTTGCGTGTCTACGAGCACAAGTAATTCACACAGCTCCCCTCGCTGAGCACAGGGCAGCACTGGAGAACAATCAAACAATGAAAGGCATCAAGGAACACATCCCAGGCACCCTTCAGCTGAACCGGTGACGTGAAGACCTCCAAGCACTCACAGCCTCTTAGGCTGAAGCAGAAGTTTGATGGGCAATAACAGTTAAGGAAACTGTTTTAAAGATAGACGTGTAAATTGGGATGTCTGATGGAAAAGGTGCACTCAGGACACATACTGCAATCAGTGTGGAGTGAAGATCGCCGTTCAACCACAATGTCATTTTAATGACGCTGGCATCTATGGCCGAGACCAGCATGACATGCCGAGTGACATGCAACGCAACGGAGAAAGAAAAGGAAATTTAGCTGACCTGACCTGAAATTTTCCTCCTCTCAGCAATAGGGTCCCCAGGTCTGTAATGAGCACCCATTTTTGCCGACTTGCTACTGAAGAGCAGAGCAGTGTCAGTCAGACGCCTTGGGAATGTCCCGTGGCCTGCAGTCCCTCCTCCTCCGATGACTGCAGCTACATCAACAGGAGGAAGAGGAGGTTTTAATCTGAAATTCAGCCTGTGCATAAGAGAGGAAACAGCTGGTGGACAAACAGAGGATTACTAGGAGGCCACAGGACACTCTGCCCTTCCCTGTTCATTAGTCAGGTCTGCACAACCCTCTGCTTTCAAACAGACAAGCAGGACCAACCTGCAAATATGATCACCCTCTCTTCTTCCCAGAGGCATGGAGACACAAAGGCTCCTGTTAAGTATAAGCCAAGCTAAGAAAAGCCACCCTGGAAATACATGTTTTGGTGGACACAGGCCCAGATGACCATGTGTCTGCTCAGCAGGTCTCAATCCTGAAGACCTGCCTCAGCTCTCCCTGCCCTGACAGTACTTGGACATTGCACCGTGGCTTCTGGCATGAAGCACAGGATTTCTTGGATTTCCTTTGGAAATGGGAGCCATGAGAAGACAACTTGCCCATATTAAAACCCCAATGGCTCTCATAAGACAGAGCACAGGTCCTATCCTTCCAAACATGCCTACCTGGAGATGGTTACCTGCAGCACATTTTAATGTGGAAGATCCAGCAGGAAGATGCGAGCCGACAGGCAAGATGCTGCAAGAACCACAATGAGCTACCAAACCTTGCACAATGTGAGCGTCCCCCACTGCCTTCACTAAGAACAGGACTTGTGAGTCTCTGATACCTCTTTTCCCCCCTTAAAAGCCATCTTCATCATCTTTTCATGCTTTTTCTTCCCTGAGACGAGGTCTAGAAATTAACTGCACTTGCCCTAGGTGCGGTGCCCAGGTGAGCTGCTGTGGCTCTGCATGAGTGATCGACAGGCACCCAGGAAGCCCCAGGGACCTCCTGCTCCGTGCGTCTGTCTGAGCCCCCTCCTGCCACGGACAGGTCCTGATCAGTAACATTTCCAAAAGGAGGCAGGAGTGAAATTTCCTCTTCATTAAAGCCAATATTAAAATTACAAAGATCCTGGAAGAGACCTGAATACGCTTGACTGATCAAAGAACTGGATCTGAATAAAAATTAATAATAAAAACAGAATAAAATAATAATAATAATGAACATAACACCTTATGCAAAGCAGGAGAAGAGCCCTGAATGGCAAAACCAAACATAACAAGGAGCTTCCTTCAGGGACCCGTGCGATGCTCCCAGTGGAGCCCCAATTTGTTTGTCCTCGATTCTCCCAGAATAAACCAGGCAGGAGCAGACTGCTCTGGGTACGGACCCACCACACCAGGCTGGCGCAGGCTCCGTGCAGCTTCGTTCCAGGTCTGATGTTGCATCTGCTTCTGCCACACTCGGGATGCTCTCAGCAGCTCTGCTCCTCCTGGCATCCTGCCGTTGGGAAAGCACGCTCCTGCCTCCCACGAGTATCCTGAGCTCCATGCAGGAGCCCACTGCACTGAGAGCCCCCAAGCCCTGCCGGAGGGTTCCACGTGGGCACAAAGCCCCACACGCATGAGTGAAAGACAGGACAGTGAGCACCACTTGTTTGCAAACACCCTCACACTACTAAGATTTCAGCGGAGGGGGCACAGCTGCAAGACAGACCATCCCGTTGACGCCGCTTACGAAATTGCTTAAAAAAACATTTATTCTTGCTTGCTCCTCACCATTTACTCCTACCAGGACTCTGCTCTGGAGTGTTAAAAACACTCCTACACAAGGGAAAAGCTGTGGGAACACCTTCCTGTATTTGGCTGCCTACAGAGAACCCATGCAGCAAGGAGGCCATGCTTTTAGGTTTCGCAGCTTGAGCTCTGCTGGTTAGGCAGAGCCTGCCCCCAAGCAGCAGGTCCTGCTCTGATCTGCAGCAGAAGCACCGCTCTGAACTAGGACCAGTGCACGGGGAGAAATTTTGACATGGGGCGGCGGGGATGAGGAGGGAGGAGAAGGATAACCATGGCAGAAACACGTGCTTACAGAGCCTGGCATCTACCATGCAATCATGCAACTTTTATAACCGCCACTAACAAATAACAATAAATATTAATAACCCCTACAGGCTACCTGCTTAGCCATCAGCTAACATCAGCCCCTCTAACAGCGGCTCAGCTATGATACCACCTAACGCTGGTCTTTCCTACAAGCGCTGCCGGGTGCCGATGCACGCGAGAGCAGAGCACGCCTGTATCCAGCGACAGGAGACAGCACGGCAGCGCCCGGCACGGCAAGGGCGGCTCTCAGCACCCAGCGGCTTCACCGGCACCGGCCACGGCTCCACACAGGGGCGGAGGAGTGGGTTCTTGTGGGTCATTTACGGTTAAAGCCGGCATCGCCCCTTCTACCCGATCACAGCAAGTCCGACCCTGTTGTTTATACAAACAACCTTGCGCAGTTTAACATTAAACATCGTTTAGTCTATCAATTAAATTTACTTAATGAATTACTTCAGAAACCAGCATTCACAGAAAACGCTGCTCTCCAGAGGGCAAGAGCACAGCTTTATCCTTTGGTGGTTTGAAGTCTGAGCAAGGCTGCCGTCATCCTCTCCAGCAGCTCATTAGCGGCGACGGCAGAAGGGGCCACTCTCTGCCGCGGCTCAGCAAGATCCCCGACACCAGGGGCTGCAGCCGGCGCGTCTCCAGCACTCCTCAGACCCTCCACGCTGGAGAGCCCTGGGTCCAGGATGGGGGGATCTTCTGCTCCGCTCAGGGTGGAGTGTACAAAAGCATAGCATGCCTCAGAGATCAGAGGACTGAATTTATTGTTTATTCATTATTTATAAAAAAATGCATCTACCTGAATTTCTGGCAGCTGCTCTCACAGGGCTCTGCGACCACCTGTACACACACCTGACACCCTCTGCAGAGCTTCAGGGCTAGCAAGCACGTTCGAGTCTGTACCAGAGCACGGGGGCTGATTTGCACCAATTCAGGACTTGCCTGGATGTAAAAGATATGCAGGGACCTTCAGGATGAACATTTTTCTGAAAGCTGCCGCACTGCCTGACCCCAACCACGCGAAACAGCTTTCCCCTTCCTCATTGCCTCCCCATCACCCCAAGCCCAGCTGAAAATGCCTCTCCTCCTGCCTGTACCTATTCCCTTCTTCTGCTCCTTGCTGCAATTTCCCATGCACAGCACATAAAACTGAGTAATATTTTTCACCCCACATGTATCTATCATTTTCATCAGCCCCTATTTGCAAGGTGACACCTTGGCTCAGACTAACCTGGGAGTCCGCCAGCGTTCAGCGTATTTTTTTTCCCCCCTCTGCTTTCCCAAGCTTGGACAATGTAACAGGAAAGAAAGCGCACGCCGCACTAGCCAGGGCACGGGGCACCCTGACATCCCGCTGCAGCTGGGCCCACAAAGAGCCACAGATTTAACTGGCATACTACTCCCAGCCTGTCTGGTAACAGCTTTTTATATTTTCCAAGTTCCTGCCGTTCACTCGTGGCTCCCACATCAAATAACAACCTCCCTCCCCTGGCAGGTGCTGGCTTCCCTATAAAGAGACTCAATTAAGAGGTTAAAAACACATGCAAAATTCAGGCTCAGTATTACAGAAATCCGACGCTGATTTATCAGGCACACAACTCCCACAGCAGCACCTGCACCACGCCACCTGCCCCAGAACAAGCATCTATCCCTCATGTCTGTATCTCAGCCCATCCCCACCAAGACCCTCGCTGCCGGCTCCGGCTCAGCCTGGAGGTTTCCCATCAGGATTGCCATCGCTCCCGAGCCGAGGGCACCTGCTGCCGCAGCCCTGCAGAGCACCCGGCGCAGAGGTGCCCCGACAGCAGGCAAGCAAAGGGCCTCACCAGCAGTTCTATCGATCCGCCAGAAACGGCGAGCTGCGAAGTTTATGAAAAATGCATTTCCTCACCTCTCCACAGCGCACCGGCCGGCGGTGACAGCTCGTGCTCGGCGTGACAACCCACGGGCACAGGTCACAGCAGGGAGCAGCACAGCATGTGGGCAGCAAACGCGTGGCTCGCCCGCCGCGTGCTCTGGCTACGCGGCCAGGATTAACATGGCATCGCGACCCATGGGATTAACTGCACGGGACGCCTGGCGGGATGCCCAGCTCAGGACCTCCCTTGCAAGAGAGCTGGGCTCCCCCACATTTCCAGTTCCGGGGCAAGTTCCCAGTTGAAAAGCCACTGGGATCCACCTCGTGGGCCAAACCCACCCAGGAGCTGCCAGATTGGCCACCGGCAGCAAAACCCAGAATAACGCTCTAACAAGACAATCTCAAACCCTCCCGGAAAGGGGAATAAGGAGCTCTCCAGGGATGAACGTAACCTACTGCCAAAGCAGGCTCCCTCGGGACTGCTCCTGGCTTTGCCCCAACTCTCTGCAGGAACCCGGGCAAGTCGTTCCCCACACCGGGGGTCAGTTGCTCCATTCCTAACACAGACGCCACCGTTATAGAATCACAGAATGCTTTGGGATGGAAGGGACCATTAAAGCCCATCCAGTCCAACCCCCCTGCAATGGGCAGGGACATCTACAACCAGACCAGGTTGCTCAGAGCCCCATCCAGCCTGGCCTTGAATGTTTCCAAGGATGGGGCATCTACCACCTCTGGGCAACCCGTTCCAGTGTTTCACCACCCTCATTGTGAAAAATTTTTTTTAATAACTGAAGGAATTATGGGGCTCCTTCCACTAGGGTCTCCAGCAATATCTTCATGTGCTTGGATGAAAGGCATTACGGAAGTTTGCTTATTTTTTCACTGCATCAGTACTTTTAAAGTGGTCTCAGAGGATGCCTTTCATAAGCAATTAAAAAAGCCCTGGAACAGTAACGAGCATGAAGAGAGAATGGAGAGACTACCAGTACAATCATCTAGAAGCGACTCTCACCACGATTTCCATTCTTCTACCCAGGCATTTCCCACCAAGATTAAAATCTGACTCTTGCTCCCCAAGCGCAAGAGCCTCCCCAGTCTGAAACCGAAGCAGAGCAGCCAGCCTGCAGCAGGCAGCATTCGTTCAGCAGTTTTTTTCCCAAGGAAATTTAAAATAGCAAAGAGCTCCAAGGGCTGCAAACGCAGAAGTAAATGCACAGACACGGGAAGCTGAAAGAGAACATAATTCCTTCCCTCTCCTGTTCTTCATCATCTGCCACCTCTACTTTGGGGAACGGTTTTTTGCCTTTCTCGTTGTGAGATGGTTACAGACTGACATGTGCTCACGCTGCACCTACGATCAAGATGCTCCAGTCTTCGTTGGTCCTTGGGCACTGTTTTAAGATTAATAAAAATCAGGGAAGAAGCAAGGAAACTGCCTGCACACAAAGCACCATCAAATGCAAGGAGTCCACAGCTGAAAAATACACTTCTCATCTCTTGTCAGATAGGGAGAGCTATTTTAGATGTTACTTGTAGCAACACATGGAAAAAATAGTTGAAAATGTGACAGTGCAGCATCCTTTTAATTAAACTCAGGCACTGCAGAATTGCCCCGGCCAAGCGCAGGTGCTGGACGCTGCATGTCTGCTTCCGCGGGGGTAGACGCAGACCCGAGTCCTCCAGCAGAGGAGGTTTCACAGACCCCTCTGGAGGCCCGACTGCTGTTATTAGATGGCCCCAATCACCCGCATGGGTGGTGACCTTCCTGCTGTCATCCTGCCTTTTGCCTCATCGGCCTCCACTAAGCACAGCTTTGATCCCACAAGTGACTCCCAATTCAGAGACCTTCTTTCCTTTTGCGGCCTAGACATGAAGCACCTTGGCTTCTGATGGGCGGACTTTCATGTTGCACAGAGCGCCCGTCTCTGCAATTCGTCTGGTCTCTTCAAACAGCAGCAGAGCCGTGGCTTGTGATCTGTGCAAAACAGCGTTTTCCTTAGGGAAGAAAAGTCATGCTGGCGCTCATCTCCACCTTGTCATGGCAGAACAGGCTGTATTGGTGCTTCAAAGAGCTCCTCAACCTTAAATCCTTATGACATGGTGACAAATCAGGGAACCTGCCTCTGTATGTCTCACGAATCCCAGCAGAGGTTACGAAACAGCATTTCTGCGAACACCTTAGCCACCACGGGAGCCTGTGTGTGCTGTCAGTCGCACCGGTCACCACACTCGAGGGCTACAAGGTCCAAGTGGCTCCTCTCCACAGGGAAGGCTCGAGCAACCACTTTGCTACAGATGTTTGAACTGCGAGCCTGGGCCTTACAGGTGTGCACAACGAAGGGTCATGGAGAGAGACTCAAAGCAGTAAATCCTCCAAGCAGCAGGACTGCTTCCAGCCCACAGGTCCCTCCTGAGCTCCATGACTGTGCTCACTGCTCTTCAGAGCCATGGGGTTCAATCAGGAGCAGTACCTTAGCTCCGTCCCACTGCCCCTCAGCCGCAGCAAAGGCAGGCTCCAGCAGACCAAAACCTGGACTGGGGAAGGAGGAAAACAGAGATGCAACCAGAAGTGAGTGGTTTTCCTCTGTGATTTTCTCTTCCAAGGGACAACGACTGTGTTCGTAACCTCAGCACCCTTCAGTCCAAAGAAAAAGACCTACTGCTTCTCATCTGGAGCTTGGACCAACAGCAGGAGACCCAGCCACTTAAAAGGAACATCCTTTTGTTAGAGAATACCCTATAAAGAGCCATTTCGTGGACTGGCATATCTCAGTAGCTGAGCAGCACCAGTCCATGACGGGTCCTTTCTCTGGCAGTCCTGGCTGTCGCTGCACCCGCTGCCTCTGCAAACACCGCACAACGCACCCAGGCAGTGGGAAGCAGCAGCCAAAGGATACAGTGATTTTTGCTCTCCTTTTTTCTTGGCCCTTGCTGCATGGCTACTTGCGAAGCCAAGGACTCTCAAAATCTCCCTGCCTGCTGTAAAAGCTAACAGCAGGCTGTTAGCCACTCATACTCTTTAAGCTCTGATGAAAGATGCATCTGCAGCACCCTTCTCTGCTCAGAAAGCAGAACATCCTGAGCAGCCTCCTCTGCATCCTGGTGGTGCCACAGACTCATCTTGCCACATCGGGTGGGGAGACGGCGAGTCCACCACAGGACTGCCAGGTCGCATTTGTACGGAGGGGGCTTCTCCCACGAAGACCACAGACTTCAGCTGTCGCCTCCTGCAAGCAGATTTTATCGCACGATGGACAAACTATTCTGCAGAGCTTCTCCATCAGCTGCCATCTAAATACAGCTGCCACACGAATCAAGGCTGCTTCAATGACAGCCTCCACAGTGACTTCCAGTGACCGCAGACGTCACACGTCAAGACAAGTTTTGGCACCGACCCCGACCCAGGGAGTGAGAAATCTCAGTGCACCCAGAACCAGGCAGGGACGGTCACTCACATGTAGAACGGTTTGCAGCATCAGGGTCAGACCGCATATTTTTTCCGAGGCAAGGACCCTGTCATTTATGCATTAAATGGCACATTTATTCTGCTATTCAGGAAGAAATAATAATTACAGTGGCCTCCAGTCTCCAGCTCTTTCAGTTTGTACTTAAAGAAAGAGCAAAAAAGGACCAAAGCAAACAGCGCTTCCACAAAAATCTCTGAACTGGCTTTTAGCTGCGGGACAAAAGAGGGCCAGCTGATGTACCGCTTCCCTTATTGTCCTGTCTAATTTCTATTTCGTAACCGCAGCCAGGCACTGCAGGCAAAGCACTTCAGGAGGCAAAGCACCGCTCGGGTGGTTGAGCAGACCTGACCTTCAGCCTCCTGCCTCATCGCAGTGCTCCAGGTGTGCCACGACTGCCCAGAAACGTGCTGCGTGCAGTGCTTTCTTCTTTAATCGTGGGGTAAGGAGCGCTGAGCCAGCCCGAGCATCTGGCGGGCTCTATGAGGCTAAGTGCTTTCGAACGGCGCTGGAGGAGCCAGCACACGCCAGTGGGTCCATCCACGCGCGCGGCTACGAGATGCTCGCTCACAAACACATTTCTAGCGCACATAACTCTCCTTCTAATCAAGCAGTCAGTCCTGTTTTGGTGGAGATTTACAGAGAGGTTTTTTCTCTTGGAAGCAATAATAGATGGACAGCAGGAAAGAGAAGAAATTAATGAACATAGTAATTATTCCCAAAGTCGCAAATAGGAGTGATTCCTCACCCTGAGACAACTCTGGAAAACGAGATTAAAATACTTAGGGGACATATTCTTGAAACTGCAGGTAATAGAACAGATAAAATGTATTTACAGTATCTCACAGGGGACATGTACTTTTTATTCTGCTGAGGAATGTAATATTCCACTCTTCATTACAGAGTTAAAAGGGTGTCCTAAAAAAAGCAGCTTAACAAGGCATCTTTAATGGCAACCAGGTCTGGTTCCAGAAACGCAGGCTCTCCTCTTCTGCCCCGCACACCAAAGCACAACGAGAAACACAACGAGCATCTGCAGGAACACCTAGCACATAAGCAACAGTAATAATCTATGCAAATAGCACAATTTAACAACCAGCAAAAAGGAGGCTGGAACGGGAGGTGGGCTAAAACAACACTCCCTCCGCTGACACTTTCTAAGAGGAGGAGGAGGGCAGACCTGCCTTCCCCAACTTCCTTGGTGCCCGCGAAGCTGCGGCTGCAACAGACTGCGCCTGCAGTACCCGCCAGCAGAAACAATTTGTCATGTGTCAGATCAAATAAACTCTTACGAGACCACTCTACTCCCTGAAGCAGACGGCTGCCAAACTCCAAAGGAGAAATCCAAGAAACCTAGCTGGCCGGTGTCAGACCCAAGTGCTTACGAAGACCAGCACACTTTTCATTTTTAAATCACATCAGTACAACGCAATCTGTTCCTGTGCAGCACTCCCATGCGAGGCAGCCATCAACAATATCCATTATTAAAAAGAATTCAGTGTTTAAATTATCACTCTGGGCTGAAGCTCCTCATAGCCCAGAAACTTCACGTTCTTCATCCAGCGGCACAGCATCTCACTCATCCTAGGAAGGCATTAACGTGCCCTGCTGTGGGGCACATCCTTCTCTCTCTGTTATCCTGCTGGGCAGGACAACAAGCCCCTAAACCTGCTCTGGGCACATCTGCAAGATTTAATCATGCCATTGGGGAACCCAAATCTCTCACCTGCTCCTGCAAAGACCAGGCTCAAGCACTTACTGGTCTGCATGGAGGGCAAATCCCTCAGCTCAGGGCTCAGCCGCTGGCTCCAGACATTCCAGATGCTGGCATGCTTCATCTGGGGTCAGCTACCTGAGCCCACCACGGCCAGGAAAACCGCTCCTTCTGTAGAATACGAATAATGGCCCCAGAAAAGTTTGTCTGCCCAAGGTTCCTGGATGGGAAGCTTGACCAGCCCACAAAGGTCAGCTTATCGCAAAGCGAGAGCGAACAGGAGAAGGGCAGGAGATCCAAAGAAAAGATGAGAGAAGTAGGAGACACTGCCTCACATCACCAAAAAGCAATTGCCTGCCCCAAAACCCAGCAAACAGAGCCTCGAGTGACACTACGTATCAACAAAAAGAAGTGAGAAAAGGAGCCTAAAGCAAGGAACAAGGGAAGAACAAGGTGGCAGGCACAGGGCATTCCCCTTGGTATTGGTAGTACCAGCACAAACCTCAGCTGCGTGGGTTTTTTTCCAGAATTTATTTAAAGAGCATGCCTCATGACAAGTTATATTTAGACACCATTTTATCTGTACCAGGACTCCTCTCCAGCCACAGGGACTGGCATCAAGCACAGGACACCGTCTTGCCAGCCTTACTTGGACAGGATTGTTGCTTCCTACGAGCATCTCGTCCAGCGCAGAAAACACCATCAGCCGGTACGTGCACCAGGAGAGCTGTAAAGTACTCGTGGCGCTGCTTTCCAGCAAGGAGCAAAACACAGGCTGTTACCGTAACGCAGGAAGTGTTAAACCGGGATCTTGTGGAGGAGGAGGTTAGCAGACACAAGTCTGTCATTTACAGCGATGCTGTTCAGGCGCTTACAGCTGCAAAGACGCCAGTCGAGAGCCAGGTTCCCACAGCCTCTCCCAGGCTTTACATGCTCCAATTTCCACCCAACGGCTCTTTGGACAGTGACCCACCCCAGGTCAGGTGGGAGCGAGCAGAGCCAGCACCGGGCACAGCCAGCCCTCGCCCCCAGCCACCCCGCTGCCCCAGCCCGGGATCCGTTTGCAAGCAGGGTAAGCAGGCAAAGCTTTAGGCACCAATCCAGGACATGGCTTGAACTCATGGTGGGCGTCCTGCTCTGAAAAATTTACCTTTTTTTGAGCTCTCTGACTTGTAGAGATTTCAGAGAGAAATCAAAGTAGCGCTGTGGGAGTCCAGGGCACCCGCACGGATTTCCTCAGCAAATTCTGGTTATGTTTCTAAAAAACAGAAAATTTCCCAAACGCTAAGAGAGAACAAAACCCACGCTAGCCACCAGAAACCAGCCAGAACTCAACGATGCTCCAGCCAGCAATCTCACTCTGCTCCTCAAGCGATGCTCTGCACAAACCCAAACAAAGGAGCCCATTTACATCATCACCGATGCATTTCTTTACCCCTAGAAAACTTGTACAAGTGCCACGCTTGTGAGTGCCATTATGATTTCCAACAGCCTCCCGCTGACGTTGAACAGACTTTCCAAGCTTCTCTGCATACATTTTGTACTTGATTACCCCATGCTTGCTGGAAGAAAAGGAACAAAATGCACTCAAGAGCCACTTGCTTATTCCCGATTTGGGTACAACAACATCGAATGCAACACCACCATTTTTACCTCCCGGCAGCCTCCCTGTGCCACACACCACATCCAGCCACCGGAGACAGGCGTTTCCCACCGAAGGAACGAGAACCTCACACCCAGCCCTTCGGTTTTGTAACCCTCACAAGGACCCATCTCTACAAGCCATAATGCATTAAGCAACACAATATTCAAAACTAAGTCCAGAGCTTGCAGCAGAACCTAGCTCACTCAAGGCTCCTGCTGGAAATTTTCCATAGTGTAACGGTTTATTTTGTAGGCAGGAAGAGATCAAGAAAATTAATTAAGTCAGAGTAAGAAGAAAAAACTCCCCCTAAAGTAACTGCACTAAAGCAGCAGTCGTGAGCAGGCCAAGTACATTTTAAGGGCTATACATTTTCACTTCCAAAGTCTTAGAAAAGAAAATGGAGTGACTTTGTTCTGCATGCATATTGTCCACCATTTGTTATTGTCTGTCTATTGATGCTTACTTGAAAAACAAAATTTAATTAAACTCCACAGTACTGCATAGCCTGCCTTTGAAATATGCCCGCATTAGTGGATCATTACAGTAAATGAAATACAGCTTCATATCGTATTTTTCAAATAACATCCTAAAACATTTACAAATTAAATAATACCCTTGCAGAGAGAAATTAAGAGACACAGTGTTCAGCAAGGGCAAAGAGATGTTTACAGATGAAGTCTGAAATGAGACGTGGAGGCAATGAGGCAGAGAGGTGCCGGAGGGCTCTTCTAGATCTCGTTGAGACGGTTCTCTGTGTACCAGAAACCAGACAAAGAAAGAGTGCGCCAGTGCCAGGCGCGCAGAAAGGGCAGAGCCCCCGAACCCCCAAGGAGGTTTCAGCACAAGCTCGTTCAGGGTCTGGGGTGCGCTGGCACAGCCTGCCAAGCTGGGGAGGTGCCTGCGCTCCTCTGCATGCAGGAGAGCTCAATGCACCCACGCGCCCTTTGCATCCTTCGGAAACCCGGCCAGAGCCGTACCGGTCATAGGGAAGGGAACCCTTGCAACCTACACAGAGCAGTGAAAATCCAGACTCTCAGCGGGCTGAAAAAAGGGATGCAGAAAGGTGCTCTTGTGGCAGGATGAGAAATACACTGCTAATATTTACCGGGAGCAGAAAACAAGGGGAGCTTTGGTTTCTCAGGGTAAGTAAAAGCACAAGCAGGTTAGTGAGTCAGCGCTGGTCACAGCAGCAATGCCTGATGCTGAGCAAAGCAAAGCAGCATGTTAAAAAGCAAGTGAATATTACATGAGCCTTACAGCTCGGGCTTGAAGAGATCCAAGATTTATCTTTTCCTTAATAGCATCTGGGGCGATGCCAAGTGTTCTTTGACAAATTATTTACTCCGAGAAATCATTTTCCCTAAACAAGGGTAGCCCGTTACCGCATCCTTCTTCACGTGAGCCTGGCAAAGGCTGTGCCCTGCAGCTCCAAGGGCCCCATCTCCATGGTGATGCACCAATGGAGGTACCAACTCCAGCAAGAAGGCAAACCTCCCCAAAGAAAAGGCTGAAGATGGCAGAGCTCTCACCAGCGTGAGCCCTGGAGAAAGGTGGGCTGCGTGCACCGAGCACGAGCAGCGCCGGCAGGCAGGGCTTTCGCGACAAGTGGAGCATGCCAGCCTACAAGCAGGATGGAAATGAAGAAAACCTTGCAAGGGCACCTCTGGATGCGTTTTACAGGAAGACGGTAAAAGATTCACAGCTGCTGCCCATGCCAGGGATCAGCAACTGACAGCCGAATTCCCGTAGGTCCTGCTGAGTTCTCATCAGCATGTGAATCTATTATTTAGAAGAAAAACATTCAGCCTGGCATATAACCATTGAAAGCTGTCAACTCCCAGACTGTGAGGGGCTTCCTCTGCGGAAAGGATCCTTCCCTGTGGATCAGGGACTCCTCACCAACTTTACATCGCAAAATCAAAACGAACAGCTGCGGCAAGGGGAGATCCATTATGCATCGCCTTATCAATCCTACAAGAATAATGAGCACTGGGACCCCAAGACACTACACAGCACATAGCAAGGTTGGGCAAAAACCACTGGAATATAGAAAATGCACCCCAGCATCCTTCCTAAAGGAAAAATATGGTGGTAGAGAGGCGTTGGGAGTGACAGAAAAGAGCTGGCATACAGAGCATCCTTCCTGTACTGGGGATGGAGACTCCGACAAGGCTGCTCAGGTCCAAACTGCGGAGGGCAAAGCACAGCACTCATGCACCAGCAAGGCGTCTGGCTCCTGCCTGCTGACACTCCCTCCTCACCTCTCACACCAAAGCCTCCATTGGGATCAACAACTCACGTCCGCTCGCCTGCACACCCCCACACCCACTCTCCCATCAGTGGACAGCATGAAAGCTGCCCGGCAGCACTCAGGCAGATTCAGGCTGGCTTTGTGCTTTCCAGGCTGTGGCAAAGCCTCCTGTGCTTTCCAGGCTGTGGCAAAGCCTCCCTGACACTTAAAAGCCGCACAACCGGCTTGCATAAAAGATGAAGATTGCTGAGCCTCCTGCAGCCTTCCTGAGGTGAGCGCAATCTGTGCACGCTGTAATCATCAGGCAGCAGGAGCGCGCCGAAACTGGGGTGGCTAGACTGCAGCGCGAGGTTAAAAATGACCGGGCTTCACGTTTATGGGTATTTTAAAAAACGTGCTCATCTACAGCTCACCAGCACTTTTCTCCACCTCTGAACATACCGAGAATGAGGTCTCAACATTTAAAACAGACCGGGCTGTTAATCCTGGTTTGCTGGAGGAAATAAAGGGAATGGGATGTCCGATAGGGAAGAAGGGGTACAGCCCAAATACCTCTGAAAGTGCCCTACTTCTGCAGTTCAAGGTTAAACATCCCATTTGCACTAATTTCTGAGTCTGCCTCTCTCAAAAGCCGCGCCAGGTAATTAGAATCATTATAACTATTATTAGACCATAATATTATTATAGCATTTTTGCTACACTTGACATCTGTTGGCTGATAGATTTAACTGGTACATAAGAAATAATTGCGCATAGATTTCTTGCAAATGAGCACCAACACGGAAGACATTAAAGCGTTCTGCGTTGAAAAAGTTAATTTTATGAAAGCATGCTTGAAATAAAAATTCTAAAATTAACAGTTAAACCTTTAAAAACTCCCATTAAAGAAACTAGTTGGGTTTAAAGTAGGCAGCTGTTAAAAAAATCCTGACTGTTCTTCGGATGCTTAAAGGCATATACCTGGCTCGGTATCTCCTTCAGATCAAGATATGTATCTTCTTCCCACCTATTCCAGTGACCCAGGGGTTTCTAAATCATCCTTCCATCTTCCTTTTCCTCTCTCTGCTGCAGGCTTTTGAACTATTTGGGCAAAGAGTCTGGCTGCACAGAGAACCAGTATAATCAGGACTCTTACAACCCGCTCGCTGAAAATCCTACAGAATTATCAGCAAACACACATCTAGAATAAAATACAGCTTCTTGCATCCCATGAAGCCCAAAGGGCTTTGCAAACTGGACTCAGGATGCAATTTATCCACCACTGAGATTCAGCTGTAATCCAGAGTAGAACACAACCTTTCTACCAGTATTTAACTACAGCACACAGCCCCCTGGAGAGAAGTAAGGAAGAATCCAACAGAAACCACAGGAATGCTTTAGGAAGGCTGAATTTTATCCCCTGGAACTGAATTTTGGTCAGGGCCCCCACCATCAGCGGTGAACCAACAAAGGAGAACAAACAGGGCACAGCTGCTCCATCCCGTTGCTGATGTCCTTGAAGCACAGCCTGAGCAAACAGCTGTGGCCGGGTACCTCAAGTTACCAGCCTTGAGAGGTGGAAGAGATGAAAACCACAGAGGAACCCTGTGTTGTCCTAGAATTCAGTGAGGCCCAATTTTCACTCCAGAGTTACACCGATGTGCGAAGAAAGATGGTATAGTGGGTGGAAGGGCACTTCAGAAAAGGACCAACTGCTTAACATGCCAAAAGCTGAACACAGCAGCTCAGTACTTACAGAACTCAGGGGCAGTGAGAGCTGGTCCTGTGCGGATGGTGATGTTTACTCCAGGTAAATGTATTTCAGTTAAAGTAACTCCTCTTCCTTAAGCTCAGTTCACGCTGAGAAGGTGACCAGCAGAGCCCTGGCGGAATGAGGTATCCTGCAACTGCTCCCACAGCAACACACTATTTAGGGATAAAAATGAGTGTAATTAATTTTTCCAGAGCAAGTCATTTTTTTTCCAGAGCAGAGCAACCACACAAGGAACTTCGAATTGCTTGAGGAGAAAAATATATTTTTACTACCTTACTCACATACAGACAAGCCTAACTCTCACTGAGGACAGACCTACGGAGAAAGAAAGGGGAGCAGGACACTACGGACACAAATTCCCCCCATGCATACCCCTCTGCTACCAAAGCAGAAACAGCCGGGGAGCCCCCGGTGGAAAGCAGGGCTGAGCGACCGGAGCATTGCCTCTGAGCGATGCTAGTCCTAGCGAGCGCCAGTGAGAAGCCCCACTTAAATGCAGTTCATGAAAGCTCTTGAAAATCACCCGAGTCTTCAGAAATGGGGTACAACTCCCCCTCTACAGAGATCTGCTCATCACACCTCTGACCAGCACAACAGCATTAAAGCGGGCTTTTCAACTCTATCCATCCGACACTCTCGGGCAAACCAGAGGAACTTGGACTAGGCGAGCTCACCGTAATGAGGCACAGTGCTCATTACTAACTAAAAAAAAACCAACCAAAGCAACTCACACACATACACGCTTTAGGGGCTGCTATCAACGATTCCGTTACAATGGGAGAAAACATCACGTATGGGCCCTCAGAGCACAGTCCAGGTCTGCTTCTAGTCATCCTCTTCATTAATGGTCTGAACAATGAAAGAGAAAGTACTTTTATAAAACCTGAAAGGATGCTCAGCAGTTAAGAGCTGGAAGCACTCTGGAGGTCATGATCAGAATTGACAAACTGAAGAAAAGTTCCAAAAACACCCACGAATCAATAAAAAGAAAAGCAAGGAAAACAATGCAAAGAACCACACTTGGAAACAGCAAAAAGAAAGATCAAGCACACAAATACAGCACAGGGAAAGCTATCTGGACAGAGGTAGCGCTGAGGAAAATCGGGGACTGGACTAAAAACGCGATGTACATCAGCGTTGTGACACCACAGCTCCAGCTGCAAAGAGCTAAACGTCATTCTGTGATTTAAGAACATAAAATTCCTAATTCTGGGCTGGAAGGCCACGCTCAGTGCTGGCACCACCCCTAAGAAAGTCGCAGACAAACCAGAGGGTCTGGGCAACCACCGGAGCAGTCGGCGGTGTAAAACACGCAGCCCTGCACCAGCTGTTGAAGGGTTTCTCCATCCCTGCTCCCCTCCAGGGTCATTATCAGCTCTCGGCATTTAACAGCTGTTGACAAGAAGGACAATCATCCGCTGGGCTCCCCGTGGCCTGCTTAATTTGCTGCACGGGCAAGTTAGACAAGGTATCAGGCTCTCCGAGACCAGGATTTCATCAAGTCCCAGAGGGAACTTGCCCCCCGGTCCAGATCTGCACTAACATCCACCACTCTCTAGTCTGGAGCTGAGTATTTCTCACCTGGCCTCAGGGCAGAGGCATGGACAAGGAGGCTTTTCCAGCCCTGCATCTCATTTTAGCATCCTCCATCTGGCCACTCCTACACCGCTACAGCAGTGACATCTTAGAGCTACATTAACAGCCTTCTCTTCCCCAAAATACAATAGAGCTCCTCATCCTGCCAAAAGGGCACCCACACAGCAACGCAGAACGAGCATAGCCGTAACCACTTCAATTCACGTCTTCATTACCTTTCATAAACGAAGCTCTTCAGCTCAATTTGCCACCGAGCCACTTTGGCGGTGAAGATGGCCTTCCCGCACACTGCAGGGCGAGCGATGCTGACCTGGGCTGCCCGTAGGGAAGGGCAAGGCTTCCCTCCTCCCCCCTTACCCCCAAACAGCCCCACCGACCTCTGCAACAGGCTGTAGCCTGTGAGAGTTACCACCCAGCTGAGCGGGGAAGCCCTCTCTACCCCAAACAGAACAATTTGAGGCAATGATTGCTGAAAGCAATTGAAATAATTGAAACAAGGTGTTTCAAAGTGGGCGAGAGCAGCTGTGCCCGTGCAGCTGATGCTGCATGCACACAGCTGCACCAAACCCCAACAGAAGGCTCTGCGAGAAATCCAGTGAGGGGGCAAGATCTACAAATCTTATGTGAAAGTGGGGCTTAACTTCCAGGAACATTTAAGATTTCCCAGTGACTCAAGAGGATTTTTTTTTTTTTTTTTTGAGTCAGAGCTTTAGGAACAAACTGCCTCGTGAACCGCAGCCAGAAGAGATCTGACAAAGCCTTCGTTAGCATGCGCCATCTCCTTCCACAGGGCTGTTTCCCAGAAGATCCCCAGTGTTGTGTCATTTTTCACTTCAGGTGCTAAGAATATCTGTGTGTTAATAAAAAATAATAACTAGCTTTACAGGGAACTTATCAACAAAGCACTCCACAAATCTTAATTAAAGCTGATTCACCTACTTCACGAGTGCAAGGTAAATGTTATTTCTCAGAGGGGAAAGCTGAGCGGTAAGAGAGCTGAGGTGGGTTACAAAAGGCACAGAGGGAGTCAGTAGCAGAGAGGATTAGCACATAGAAAGGCTGACTAATATCCCTAAATTTATCCCCATAATCCACGGCCTTGCAAATTCTCAGGGTATAGCTGACATGCTTTCAAACATGCTTGACCACATCTGTATTTAGTCTTCCATTTCCTTGCCAGGTAAGAGCAGACAGAGAGAGGGTTTGGGGGTGCTGGAGAGTTTTTCAGGTGTTTTATTGCTCAGGCTAAAAAAATCCTCAACTGTAAAAAAGGAGAAGGTGGTAGCGGTAGCACCAGCACTGGCCTTGTGCTGCTTTAGGGCACATGGGCAGCATTGAGGGTGCAAGGGCTGTTTGGATAACTCATTAGGAGTTGCCAACTTCCAGCTTATTTCTTTAGAAGGATCATATTTGTATCCCTTCAAATCTAGTAAATACATGGTCACACAGATGGCAGACCCCAGGAACTTGCAGACATTGCTCTCACCTCTGTTAGCTGCACTTCTACATTAAAGTTTCTGGGACAGTATTTTGGATGCTCCAGCCACAGAAACACCCTGGAGGCTCCTGAAAAACACCAACGCGGTCCAGGCTGGTCATTTTAAGGCAGGGTTGGAGGAAAGAAGAGAGAGAAAAAAAGAAGTCCATCCCTTAATAACGCTACTCCCAGAGCACAAATTAATTCAAAAGGATCGCACAGAGCAGAAACACTGCGGTAGCACTGTTGGTAAATGACAGGGTGTGTCAGCGGCTTCTAAAGCCGTGGAGACTTATCTGCACTTAAAAGGTTTCCTACCAGGACTGTACGCCCGAGCAGCCTCCTCGCACAGACAGCTCTACCAACAGAAATGCCTGTGCAGATTATGCTACTTTGGCAAGCAAATTAAACAGTATCAGTGAAGTCATACTTTCTGCCTCTAAGCCATATTTGTACTAGGTTAGCTCTATCAGCAAAACACTGTAAAATAAATAACTTGCCCCTAAGAAATTGTGTCTACAGAACTTGTTAGTGTAAACCTAGGCCATCTTGAGAGGCGGGTAGTGTTGATTATTTGTCAAAGATTACTTCTAATGCGAGTGTTAGTCAACCACTGAAGTTAAACATTTTAAGGCAATATTCCAAATAGTGTTTATACACAAAATCCCATTTGCTCAGTTTTCACTCCCTGGCTTTGTGCAACATGTAATTTCACTAGTTCTCTGGCAAGAGAGCCATATGCAAGCTCGTACCAAAATAATTAAACAGTTTTAAAATTCAGACCTTGTGTTACTGAGTGCATACCCTGAAGGAAAATCCGTTTTAACGGCCCAGAGCTACACCAAAGGACGCTTTTATTCCACAGCCGCCCAGGTGCGAAGGGGGCCCGAGGTCACCCAGCCCCTCCTCATGCTCAAGGCCGAATCCAAACTGCTCCCGGTTTGTTGAATTTGTATTTAAAACCCCTCGGCCCAAGGGGTCCCCGGCTGCCCGGGCCCCCCGCCCCGCACCGCCCGGGCCGGTGCCCACCGCAGGGCCCGGATTTCCCGCCACTCCCGGAACACGCCAAACCAGGCGCCTGCCTCGGCCTCCCGGCCCTGCCCGCGGCGGGCCCCCGCCCCCGGGCTTCGGGCAAACGCTGTGGCTCCGGCCCGGCCGCAGCTCCCCGGGCCCCGCGCCCTCACAGCCCGGGCAGGGCCCGCTCTGCGGGGAGGCAGCGCAGCGGGCACCCCCCGCCCCGCCAAGGCCTCACCGCCGGCCTCCCCTCGAACGAGGGCACCGGCAGGGCGCGCCCCGGCGCGGAAGGCAGCGGCCCGGCCCCCGGCACCGAGCAGCGGCCCGGGGCGGCGAAGCCCCGACCCCGGCCGCCCCCCCACTCACCGCTCCGCACTGCGCACGCCCCGCTCGGCCCCGCCCCGCCCAATCCGCGCTGGCCGATGCCGCGGCCCCGCCCCGCCATTGGCCCCGCCCCGCCCTGGCCCCGCCCCCGCGCGGCCCGCCCGCGCTCCCGGTGAGGCGGCGCCGCCGCCGTGGCAGCGGCGGGATCGCCTCGGGTCCCGGGCCGGGGCCGGCGGCTCCGGGAGCGGCCCGAGCGGGAGGTAGCGGGCCTCACCGGGCCTTCGAGGGACGCCCTCGCTGCGGGCAAACAGCCTGTCCCGGACGGCGGACACCAGCCCGGCCGAGGCAGTGCCAGGCCCTGGGGAAGCTCAGTCACCCTGAGGGAGGGACTGACAGCCTGACCGACCGACCGACTGACTGACTGTCACCTGTCGGTTTTAGGGGAAAAGGGTGAAACGAGTGGCTTTTCTAAATGACATCTGCTTTCTTTCGGGGTGGCCGTACCCCGCAGCTGCCTGCAAGCGGGCCCCAAGCACCGGGCCCTTCGCTCGTCCTGGGTCGCCCTCCGGACAGGCCCGGGCGCGGCAGGGGCGGCTGCCCGGGGAGCTGGGGCAGCGCCCGGCGGGGCACAGGGACAGCCCTGAGTCCCCGGGCATCGGCGATGCAGCCAGGGCAGGGTGCTTGGTGCCCTGGGCCTGCCCGGCTCCAGCCTCCACCCGCCTGCGCCGGGGCGTCCTGAGCCCCCCGCCCCCGCACCGGGTGGGTGGCGAGGAAAGAGGAGGTGACATTTGCAAGGTGTGTGAGATGTGGTTGGCCTGAGCCGGCTTCTCTTCCCTGCCGCCGGCTGCTTCAGCACCCCCTTCATTTTTCGCACCTCTTGAGAGAGGTAGTGAAGTTTCAGGTAAATACAAGGGTGTTAATTCACAGCCTCGGCACCTAACGTCCCCTGGACTGTGCTGAAGAAGAGGTGAGAAAGTTGGACTGGAAGGTACAGGGGCTGCCAGGCTGCCGCAGGTGTGAGCCCGTGGGTCCCTTCTGCCTCGTTAGGTCACAGCACAGTGCTGTTTAAAATCGGGTGCCAAAGCATTTCCCACCCCTCTCCCAGCAGGTGACTGAGCGATGGCATTGCAGAAATGACGGAAAAGCCACAGGCACAAGCTCTGTGACCCTCCTCCCCGGCAAGGGCTGGGCTGTGGCTGAGGAGCAGCTGGCGCACAAGGATGCCCATGGGCTCCACCATGCACCAGGCAGTGGCCAAAAACACCCTCTCAGGCCCAAAATTAAACCCACAATGCTTAATTATCCAGCAAAGGATGCTCAGCAGCAGCAAGCAACAACTGACGGGACAGCACGGTGTAAGGGGACCAGCGGGAAGCTGCATGTCCATCCTGTCCCCTGGGCCAGTGACCCCATGGCTCCACTCAGCCACGCACCGAACTTTGCTGCCAGCTTTGCTGCCACCGTCCACCAAGATCCTGGTGGCAAGAGATTGATTGTGAGCAAATCCTAGCTTTCATTTCCAGTAAACAAAATGTTTTCAGTCTTTCCAGGTCAGATATAAGCACCTCAAAATTGGAATCCAGAAGCAAAACCCACAGAGCCCATCCGGAGCGCTCCGCAGATTTATTGGGGTTTAATGGCATGATTTTTCCTTCCTTCTCCTCCCTTTGGGGCTCTGGGCCCTCTCGGCTCCCGGAGCAGCATTGCCGCCAGCTCAGGACAGGGCTCATCCATCCATCTCTGCCCAAAGCCCGCCGTGGTTTCTCTGATGGGGCAGGCGAGCTGGATCCAGCTCTTCCCCTTGTTCCTGCCAAGTGGAACAGCACTAACGGGATGATCAGCCACCTCTCTGAAGCCGCGGTGAGCCCTCTCTTTCAGGCACAGCAGGAGCAGCAACAAAACCCCTCCATGCACCAAACCCAAGGCTGGCAGCCAGGCAGGACTGGCCTCTCCTCTGCTTGCAGCCCAAGAGCCAAAGGTCGGCTGGGGCACAGGGAAGAGGAGCTTCTCCCCGGCTGCAGCCTGAAGGCGATGCGGCAGGGTGCCGGCCGCCGGCCCGCGACGGCCCCGGGCGGTTTGGGAAGTCTCGCTGAGATGCTTCGTCCGTCGTCACAGAGAGGAGCGCTGCTGCATCCGCGGGCGATACCAGCCTAATCCCGCCGTCTGAAACTGCTCGCACATCAAAGAGATTAGAAAACACGCTCTGCATGTATTATCTTTTGCATTTTGAGTTCTTCTGTTTGATCTGATGGGGTGGAGGTTTTTTTTCCAAAGGTAGTGGAGAAGATGGGTGTGAGAGAGTAATTTAGGGCTGGGAGTAATTTTTCATCAATATACTTAAAAGACAATCACAGCACTAGGAGGGAGGCCTAATTGTGGAGTTGTGTAATTAGTTTTTATGTCACTGCAATTATTCTGTTGGCTACATATAAAGAACATGGCAAAATGCAGCACTTAATTTTAAATCAAGACTTGATTCTCTTTTAGTAGGTAATTGATGTTGATCACATCACTTAGCAGTGACTGCAAAATGTGCTATTTAGATTGTAAAAGGATGGAGAAAAGGACTAAGCAGATAGGTAATTGATGGATCACGGGCTGCATTGGTGGGAGGCAGCATTAATCCATCAGACTTCGGTTGTCTTTGTTTCCAGCCTCTTCTGGGCATTGTTTGTGGCCCAGAGCATTAACGAGCGCAGAGTGCTGATCCCCGCAGCATCGGGCACCACAGTAAACGGCCGCGCTGCCCCTGGACAGCAGCATCAACAGATGAATTTGCATTTAATGCAATTGATTCCTTGTGTTTAAATACCTTAAGGGCGAGCTTTGCTCAAAGCGGCTCAGCTGTGAGCGCAGGGTGGGATTCGGGGCTGATCTCCCTGGGCAGAGCATCCTGCCCAGGCGTGCGCCGCGTCCTGCCTGCTCCCCTCTCCCAGGCAGAGACCACCAGGCACCGCTGCCCATCTCCCACCGGCTGCCTGCAAGCCCAGAGCCACTGGCATCCCCAAATTCCTGCCACGGGGACCTTGGTCTTCCCTTATCAATAGCACTCAGCTGTTTGAAAGAGGAAAATCGGAAAAGCTGAGGATGCAGAAATGGGTTATTCCTTGCGAAACAGCACTGACAGCTTCTTGGTCAGCAGCTTCACAAGTTTAGCAGTGCTCGAGGCCAAGGGGCCAGAAGAGTTGGGCCAGTCCTACACCGAAGCAGCAGGGAAGCAGCAGGGAGAGCTCGGTTCCCCCCACGCAGGATGATACAAAACTTGCCCTTGTTCAGCACCAGCCCAGATCAATAGCTTGACACCGCACTGTCACGATAAAGTCGATAAAACTCTTCCTTGCCTTTGTGACTGGCCCTAATTACTTGATTTCAAGGAACTGAAAATTCAATTCTCCTGTGGGCAGGAGCTGGAGGTGAGACGGTACGATCGCTGCAGGGACAGTTCTGAGGTGACTCTTGGGCCACCAGAAATTCAGATTTTCCCCAGGGAAAGGGGTGTGGGTTTGTGCCCGGGACCATCGCGTGCTCGGCTGGAGCCACCTCCCCTCCTTGGGATCCTCCTCGGGACCGTTCGGCTTCTCCAGCAGCTCGGCCGTGGCAGTGTGTTCACGGGGCTCCTGCAGGGAGTAGCTGTCACCAGGAGGGCTTGATTGCCCTTTTCCCCTGGGAGGATGCCAGGAGAGGAGAAGCTGCTCTCGCAGCCAGGGGAGCCCCTTTTCCAGGGCATCCTGGGTGAGCGTGGCTTTGCTCCCATCCTGGGGCCAAGGCAGGCTGGGGAGGAAGACGATGAGGGATGAAAGGTGTCGTTCACCCGGATAATAAGGAAACTCCACGGGCTGCAGGAGACTCATTAGGGCGAGTTTCCAGGCGGCAGGTCCAGGCTTTGCCTTTCACACTTGCACCAAAACAGATGGAGTTGTAGCCAGACAGTCACTGGGAAGAGGACTGTTGTCTGAAATACCTTTCCCCTCTGGCCTTTCCTTCCTTCCTTCTGCTCAGCCTTTTGTGTCATGCTGTAGCTCTGAAAAACAAGATGAAATTCAGGCTCCAGCAGGTGTAATTGTTTAACAACCTGCAGCTCTGGTGCTGTGCCGCATCGCCTCCCAGCCTGCCCCGGCCGGCCTCGCCGCTGCCAGAGAGCTGGCGGCAGTCACTTTCCGCGCTGAGATGATGAAACACGTCTTTACAACCCAAGAAGCGAGTCACGACCCAGTCTGAGTTCGGAGCAGACTATTTTTTGCAGTGCAGTTGCATCCAGAGAGGACAGAGGTGAACCCCAGGCTTGAGATGGGGCGGCATCACAGCTGCAGGGTTACCCCGCTTGCTTTTAAAAATGCTTTTTCTCACCCATTTTGCGTGCTGGGACCCAGAGGCTTCTGCAGGACCAGTTTTGCCACGTCAGCATCAGCCTCCCCAAATTGCCGTAAGGATCAGACGGGTCCCACTTGCAGCCTCTCATCACCACCAGCCCAAATGCTATTTCATTCACCGTCCAAAAAACAAAAAATTACTCATCTGAGGGCTTTTGCTGTCAATCCCTCAGAGGCTCCGGAGTGGTAAATGGGATGTGACGAGCCGAGGGGCCATCCCTGCTCGCGGGGAGGCTCTGCCAGCGAGGCCGGGGGCCGAAGCACAAGGGTTTCCAGGTGAGCTGCTGCCCACGCAGCGGCAGCACAGCTCGGGATCGGGATCCCGGCAGGTGTCGGTCCCTGACGACTCTTCTCCCTCTGAAATGCATCTGCGGGATGGCTCGGCCCTCGTGGGAGCCTGGTGGCTCCAGCCAGGGGAGCGAGGGCAGGCTCTGCCTTATTTCAAGAGCCCGGCAATGCCAGATGACTCCAGAATTTCATTAAGGGTTATTAATGACGCCGTTCATCACAGCCAAGTGGTTTGCCGCACGCAGGCTTCCCACCGGGCTTCCCTCTCTCGCTCCCATTTGATATCAGGTTTGGATTAAATTAGATAAGGTGGCAACAGTGATCAATTCAGAGCTGCTTTCCTAGGAAGCCATGTACAAATGACTTCAAAGCAGAGAGAAGAATAAAGCCCGTAGCAAGAGCAGAGGGACCTGTGGGCGCATAACTGGTGCGAAGGGAATGTGGGGTTTTTAGTGCCACCAGCTTGGCTGCGACTGGGATGGGACTGCGCGGGCAGCAGGGTCCCCAGGGACCCTTTCTAGAAGCAGTCGCCTCTAATGCCCTGAGCAGGAACCTTTCCAGGTGTCCCAGCAGGGATTTAGGTAGGAATAACATCACCAGCATGGGGTGCTGGAGAGGGACGGGGCAGCTCCATCCCCTACCTCCTCCCCAGGGACACGCAGGCCCTAGGCACAGTCTTGCAGTCCCGCTTATCCCCCGGCAGAGCAGCCCGGGCTGAGCCAGGCTCCCTTGGCCCACGGGCAGACGGTCCCTCCCAGGGCTGAAGGTTTCAGATCCTTGGGAAAGTCCTGGGAAGCTCCCATCCCTGCCACTCCAGCTGCTGCCCCCGGGAGCCACATCGCCTCCTCTTCACTGCATTTGAAGCATCCCCACACCGCAGCGCACACGGGTTTGAGAGCAAGCACAGGGACGATTAATAAAACACTTCCCATGAGGTGGAAACAAGGAGACCGTAAATCTCGGCGGTGCCGCACGCTCAAAGGAGAGGGGATGGTTATGAGCTGTTATTCCCTGCAAAAATGGGCTTTAAATCATCACCCATCACCAGTGCCCAGCGCTGGATGCTCTGAAGTTGCCCAGCAAAGCCTTTGCGCCTCCTTTCCACCACAGTGCGAGTGAGCGAGCCCGATGCTCACTACCCGGAGGTATTTACTGCTCGTCAGCACCCACATTCTGCTGCTGCTCCCGGTACCCACTGGCATCCAGGAAGAAAACAGTCCTTAAAACACCAGCGAGACCAAATGTGCTTTTTTTTTTTTTTTTAGGATCTCACTTCCATATGCCCATAATGACCAGGCTGCAGTCTTTGGGAAAACAGCTGGGCACATCTGCAGCAGGGGTCACATGATGACAGGGCACAGGGTGCTCCGCAGCGAGGACCCACTGCCCATCCATCCTGGCCGGGGAAATGAAGATGTTATCGAGCAGCAGCGCGGCACGGTAATTGAAAGCCTTTTTGCGGCTGGAAACTCTCGAGGCTGCCAGTCTCTTGGCTGAGCTGCCGCTTACCGACGCTTTTTCATTTCCTCTCTGTTTCGCCTCAACTTTCCATTGGATTCCTCATCCATCTGAACCGCAATGATAAATATGGAAATAAAGAGGCATTTACAGCCCCTCTCCTGGGCTGGGTTTGTATATAAATAAGCTGTGCTCGAAGCACTCTCCTCTCTGCAACCACTGGCCCGGGAGCGGCAAGGTCTGCTGGAGGCTCGGCAGGGTGAAGTTTTTGGGGAAATGGTGGCAAAGAGCAGCAGGTGCTGCCAGCCACATCTCCAGGGTGAAAACATCGGCAAAAGGGATGGGGCCCACAGGGATTTCTGCAAGTAGAAGGGAAAACGCAACAGCTGAAGAGCTGAAAGTGTGAAGTATGAAGAAAGGCTTTAATTTTCACAAAATCTCTTAATCCATTAATCACAGGGACACTTCCGTACAGAAACCTCCCTCTTGTTTAATACCATCTCAAGATCATCCAAGATGGTAATAACTGTTTGGCAGGCGAGTAGGAGGAGCGAGGTGGGACAGGCTGACGCCGTGGGCTTGTCTCCAGGGAGAAGAGATCAGCCCGTAACAGCAACGAGCCGGCACAGGGACGAGTAGCGATGGAGAGCACTGGACCCGGCTGCGGGAGAGCTACGGTGGGCACCGGGGAGGTGGGCTTCGGCAAAGGAGGATGCCCCAGTGCCTGTTGGCTCTCTGGAGGTTGCCTGCAAAGGCTGGACGACCTGCCTGGGTGCCTGAAACAGAGGTTTTGGGCGTTTTAAGAGCAGACTGTTTTCCCTTCCCCTCCACCACCACGCCCTTCCTCTCTGCTCACACTGCTGTGGCATTCCTTCCCTTGTCCCCAAAGAGCTGGGGTGTGTGAAAATCATCCTGGACAGAGAGGGAAGCACTGGCGGGGCAGCAGCTGAGCCCCCCGCCCCGCACGATGGGGTGGAAGGCCCTGGACACCTTCAGGATGCCATCTGAGAAGGCTTTGACCTGGGCTCTGGCCCCAAAAAGCCATTGGGATTCTCTGCAGCGTTGGGATTTTCTGCTGGGCACCAGGGCCCTCCAGGGTGGCGATGGGCCTGGGAACCCTCTGGCTAATGGATGGGTTTTGCGGCAGAGGCACCGAGGCAGTGGACGCAGCAGCTTGGCCAGCGGGGTCAGACCTGCCCAGAACAAGCCCTTGCCCCGGGGGTCCTGAGCTGCTGCCTACAACAAGCATCCCCCTGTGCATGGCAAGCCAGGGTGCCCCTCTGCCTGACGGGGGGCCTGGTTTAAGCAGGATGCCCCTCCTGGCCTTTTCCTTGGCCGGACCATGGACCGATTCATCCCCTGATCCTCACCTAATGCTTTTCTCAGGCTTCACCCACGCTGCTTTAATCCCACGTGTTTTGCTTCGCTGGCAACACTGGCTTCATCTCCAGGCATTGCATCGGACCAGCCGAGGTCTCCTTCTTTCCCATGATGGTCCCGCAGACCTCAGACTTCCCTCTCAGCCAGCGGGTGAACATAATATCTACAAACCCAGCTGCCTTCCTGAAGCTGTTACCTGCTTTCCTCATGGGAGGCAAATAGGAAAAATTAGTATGCGGCTTCTTCCTCGGGAAATCAATGCGATCTCAACTCACTGTGAAGTTCCCCGACTGTTAGAGATGCTGCACTGGTAAAAACTAATCCTCAGAGGAGAAATAGTGAGGAGAAAAAGAAAGAAAAATAAATTCCGGTGACTAGACAAGGCTAAAATGTTGCAGAGGGCTAAACTCCTGCTAGTGCTGGAGCTTGTTTGGAAGTCCCAGAGCAGAGAGGGCCGCGGAGTGGATTCAGTCCAGCTGTTTATCGCTCAGCTAAGAATCAGCTGTAATTGTTAATTCTAATTAAAGCTGTTGGAAAAAAATGTAATCAAGAGTTTCCTTTCAAAAAAAGACATTTCAGCTAAATTAAAAATTTTGGGTTTAGAAAAAAGGGGGGTAAAATGTTGAAAATTTTGAAACAACCCATTTCAGCATTTTCAGGATGAAAAGGGATATATTTTTGTTGTCAAATGCATCATCACTTCAAATGTGTTTTATCTTACAGTCTGAAGAGCAAAAATAGTTTTCAAATCAAAGCAAAAATGATATTTTTAGGCTTTTTTTAAAGAAAAAGCCTATCTGGGGGTTTCTGTCCTAATTAAGAATGATTTTTTTTTCCTGCTTTATCTTTTTTTTTTTTTTTAATGGAATAAGCTGTTTCTGGTTAGCTCTACTCTAAAATGCTGGGCTGGTGCTTTTCTTGGTGTGTCCACTCATCTCTGCCCACCACCCGACCCCAGGATACACGGGCTCACACCATCCTGCTCCCGGTGCCAGCACTGGCTAAAACCCCCTGGGGCTCAAGTCGGGCTTTATAAGACCTCACAGTATTAAACCAGCACCAGCAAAAATGGCACTCAGTAACTGGGGTTTATTATCATAGTATGATTTAGAGTAATTAGAGACCCAGAAGAGCCCACTTGTGTGCTCAGGTCGGTGCTGTGCAAGCCCTCCTCCAGGTCTCCTCCACATACTTAATCCCATACCTTGCTGCTCGCCCCACAGAGCTTCTTCCTTGCTGCAACCTGGTGCACCACCAAAAGGAGGAAGATCTGCTTTGGTGAGTCTTGCTGCATGTGTAAATCCCTCAGATGAAGAGAGCCTGGTGGAGCGGAGCAAGTTGTGATGCCCATGCTCGGGGGCACGGCAGCTACTTCACCACATTTGCAACCAAGACAGACCCTGCGGCTTGGTGCCATGAGATCTGCCCGGATCCCAGGGCAGCTTGTGCCCCAGGGGATCCCCCTCCATAGGATCAGCAGATCACATTTATTGCACTGAGAAAGGGGGTTAGGATCTGTTAGATGAAAGGCGCTGAGCAACAGAGATTGCAGTTTGCAATCTGTCTTCTGGATGGGAGCACTGAAGGAGGGAGAGAAGAGAAAAAATGAGGGTTGAAGAGGCGCTGGAAGGGGAAGGGGACACCAGGGAAGGAGCCTTGGCCAGGGGGAGCTCAGCAGGAGGAATGGGAGGGGAAGGGCGCGGAGCTCCAGGGCTCTGCCAGAGATAAAAAGGGAAAAAGAAACTGCTCTGCAGCAGTTTCAGCCGAGAGCAGAGGGGAACTGCAGGCTCGTCGTGCTGCCTGAGCACATTTTGAACAACAAAAAGACCCGGGCTCTGGCAGCGAGATGAAGGCCAGGCAGGCCGGGAGCAAGGGCAGCTGGGGCGAGGGGAGCCCGGGCTCTCCCGGCAGCAGAGCGTGCTCCTGCCCGGCCAGATGCGGACTGGCACCGCGCTTGCTGCCGGTGCGGCCGCCCCTCCGGCATGCTGATTTTGCTTCATGTAACCTTTTCTGATTGCTCTTTCCTCTGGGCCAAGGGAGTTGCTCTCTAGCCCCGCAGCGAAGGGAACAGCCTGACCAGCGTTTCCCTGCGCTGCCCAGAGGGACGCATCCAGCTACAGCCTCAGAGACGGCTCACAACAGATCTCGCCCCACTGCCATTCCCGGGGCAGCTGCGCCAGGGAGAGCTGTCACCCCAGGAGACGGCACAGCCACCGATCTATCAAGACAGGCAAATACTAAGCCCCAGCGAGAGGCTGCAGGGCCCTCGGCCAGGGAAGGAGATGCAGTTAGATCACGGCTGCTTCTTGCAGGAAGCAACTGGTGGATGAAGCCTGGAGCATCCGACAGCAAGCCTCACGTGAGCCCAGCATCTTCCTCTCCTGACATAGCCACTGAATACCACAGCAAAACAACTTCCTCCCACCAGGTCCCAGGAAGGTCCATGGGGAGTAGGGTCAGTGTAGAGACTAACAGGTTTTGTACATACTCTCTTACAGCAAGATGATGGGCCCAGCAGGGAGCAGGAAGGGCCAGCTGCTCCCAAAGGGAACGGAAACCGAGATGACCCCAGCAGAGATACCACCATCACCAGCGGGCACAGCCCCGCTAGCTCTGAGCACAGCCCGGTGCTGGTTACAGGGTCCCCCAGCAGTCCCAGGTACAGCTTGCAATAGCCCAGGCCCAGAGCCCACCCAGGAACAAGAAGAGATGAGCCAAGGACAAGGCTGGAGGGAGGGCTACAACACAGCTCCAAAGTTCATCTGGAAAATAGGGCCAAAGACACAGCTACAACAATCCAAGGGTCCCTCCAGGAGCCAAGCCACCAGCAGGGCAGAGCCAAGGGGCCCATCCATGAGCAGAGGCAGGGCTGGAGCCAGGCACTCCTGCAGCATCACTCGTGGGAGGGGCAAAGCTCCAGGGCTGAGCTTAAATGGGGCTCCTGACCTACGGGTGTAGGGGTGTCAGGTGAGGCTGCTTGGGGTCATTAAGGGCTGTTGGTCCCTGGGGGCTGATCCAGGCTGCCTGTAACCCTCGGCAAACAGAAACTACCCAGCACATGAGCACAGCTATGGTAGCCTGGGCAAGGTGTTGCCTGCTTTGATGGCAGCAACACGGGCTGAAGGGGAGCACAGCCCTGTATGAGCCAAGGCCGCTGCTGATGCCCTCTCCTGAGCTGAAGGGGCAACGTGTGGGGCTGGAGCTTCCTTACCGGTGCGGCCAAGCTGAGCTGTGGCTGTGGGTCATGCCATGGGTGGGCGGGCTGCATCCCCGTGAGGGCAGAGGTAGCAGGAGGGATACGGAGAGGGTGCCGTAAAATGTATCTAAGAAGAGTGATTTTTCTCTTTTTGTTATTATTTTACAGCTGTAAATTATGGAAAGACTTGTCATCGCTCTCCCAAATCACTCTCAAGCAAACAAAAGACAGTTTTAAATTTGACAGTGCTTTGCAACAAAAGGAGTCGGGTGTGTTTCGCTCATAATTTGCCCTTGGCTCCCTTTAGCCACATCTTAAACTACTTCACCGCTTGGTCTGATTAGCAGTGTCTCCTCGGGGGCAGAGGAGGCCGTGGAAGAGTGGGAGGTGTTCCAGGTCAAGATTAAAGCGCTCTGCATGCCATTAACTGTCAAAACTATAACTAGCTTAAATCAGTGCAATTAGATGGCTCACAGGTTACAGGAGTAACGGCTGCAGCTTTTCATTCCACATGCCGTGTGCTTAAAGCGCAGCTTTGACATTAAAGGGATGTGATTAAAAGCGAGCGTCGGGGGCTGAGACCTGGCGGAGGAGCTCAGCAGGCAGGGTTAAGTCCACAGCTTCTTCTGGGGTCTTCTGGGGTCGCACACTCCCGGGCCTGGGAAAGAGCTCTAAGCACAAGCAGAGCCGGCTCAGCTTTTTAAGTCTGTAATGCCATCTTGTGATGATAGCTGGGAAGTGGAAATTGCAGGGTCCCCTCCGGAGTCGGATGAAATGCGTGGCTCTTGTTCAGATGGATAGAAAGCCCAGAAGCACCTCAGTTTAACAAGTAGGAGACTAAGAGAAAATTTGTCTCTCATAGAAAAGTCCCTATTCTTGCTTTGAGAGAGTGAAAATTATTCATTCCATTAATATTTCTCTCTCTAGTTCAATTATCTGGCTAAGAAAGCAATTTCTTCCAGGCTGAAGAATCTGACTTGGGTCTCTCCTTGGGTTCTGAGGGCTAATCTTCCTTCTCAGCGTGGGAGGACGCAGTGCCACCTGTGTGATGAGCTGCAGTGGAAGGACCTCTGGTTCAAAGTGCCATATCCAAGCAGCAAAGGTACTTTTCTTCCCAGATTGAAGCTGGAGAGTTCAGCAAGACCAACTTTGCTGTAAGCATCCACAGCGACCTCAATGCCGAGATGCACACATAGGGGCGTGGAGAACCAGCACAGGAAACACAGGATCTGTGAGGCTGGAAAAAATTAAATCAAGCACCAGCTAACGGGAACTGGAGTGCAGGTGAGCTGGCTCTCTGCTTACCCCTGATACTGCACTTCAGGCACACAAGGTAGAAAGAGCCAGCTCAGAAACGGCTGTGGGCTGCCAACAGCAAAAATCCCTCGCTGGGAGAGAGCTGCAGCTACGCCTTCCCCAGCCTCCATCAGATGCCTTAACACCGGCTCAGTGCCCCGTGTGTCCGTGGCCAGGCACGGTGGTGTAGGTATAACCTCTCCCAGTTGGATCTGTTCAAGGGAAGTTTTTCACTGGGGCTTTGTGGTCCAGTGAGACACTTCAAACACCTCTGGGGAAAGGCTGGGATCCCTCCCCTCTGCTCCTCCTCTAGCTTAGGCTCTCAGAGCTTGGGGATGCCACTGAGGCTCAGCTGGAGCTGTCTCTTGCCTCAGGCAATCATCTGCTCCCATCCTTGTCTTCTTCAAATGCTTCTTAGTCTTTTTTTTGCCCCAAAGTGGGCAGGTATTCTTCCTGGATGCAGGGATGATCGTGCAGACCATGATGAGTGGGGTGCTTCTCCCCAATGCAGCCTGCCCCTGCCTCGTCCCAGGAAATGCCGGGCTTGCTCGTCCCAGGACAGCCACGGCTGCGCGCGGGGACAGAGGCTGGTGCCGAGCGGTGGAAAGTGTTGGGTGCTTTCTCAGCTCGTGACGAAGCTAGTGATGGACAGCACTTTCCTGGCTATGCTCCAGTGCAGAAGATCCAAGGCTGATGAAAAGCTGCTATGGTGCAGGGACAGGTAATAGCAAACACAGAGGGCTCTTCATGATTTTGTTACTGGAGGTCTTACTGCCTCTGGCTGAGGGCACGTGCTCACAGATGGGGATGGATGATGAGCTCTGCTGGGACCCGGAGCAGGCCGCCTAAGCGATGGCTCCAGTTTGGAAGCTGTATAACTCATTAGCACAGCGTGCGGCCCAAATTAATATGCCTTGCCTCTTATAATAAGACATTTTCAGCAGGACCAGGGAGATACTTCAAAAGCTTTCTGAATGCCAAATACCAGAACTCAGCAACTCTTGATGCCAGGAGCAGCCTCTCACTTGACAGCATAGATTTCCCTGTGTTCCTGCACAGCTTTCCCCTCTAGAACTGGGCTTGGAGCATTGGTTTATCTCACGTGGCGAGGGGGGCTCAAAAAAATGCCTGCATGTTATTTGTGAACTTTGGATAAAAGGGGTCACACCAGGTGAAACACAATGGCTCTGCCACGGGTATCAAGTAAAGCCCTCTTCTGCTACAGCTTCCCGGCGAACGTGCTCTCTACATCGGCTGCGTCCCTCCGAGGGGATGAGAAAAGGCTTCTGAAACAGGCTGAGCCCAGCGATGCCGTGCTTGGAGCACGTGCTGCAGCAGCCTGGCCAGACACCGGGCTGCAGAGCTGAGCACAACCGCACTGTGACGGGAAACAGCACCTGGCTGGGCAACCGGTCCTGCCGCCTGCTCCAGGCCTGGGGACGGGAGGCAGGGGCAGCTGCCTGCAGCGATACCCCAGAAGTGTCCACAGCACGACTATCCGAGAGCTGGCTTCGTGGTGGTTTCATCTGCTCAGCTGCATTGGCCTTCCCTCTCTCCCGGGCCATAGCTGATGTCAGCAAACATCACGTTGTTCTTTGGTACCCAGATCCCCGCTTGGCCTGTTGTTCATCTTAGCTTGGTGGAAGCTAAATACATCCTCCTTTTCTCCTGCAAGTGCCGTGTTGGGGACTGAAGGGACTGAGACGCTTTGTTTCAAGCCAGGTTAGAGATATAAGTTACCCCAAAACAGAAGCACAGCCGGCCTTCAGAAGGGCTCCTCTGGTCTAGACACAGCCTCCCTCGAACTCCCTGCAGCCCAAGGCAGCCCTGCAGCTTGTGTGCAAAGCAACTCAACAGGCTCCAGAAGCCTCTCTAACCCCTGCTGAGTAAATGCTCAGTTACAGAATAAAGGCGGGATCACACCCGAGAGATTTTGCTCCCATAAATTAGCAGGATGGGTTAAATCAGGACATGAACCGCGCTCTGCTGGCACAGCTCATCTGCTCGAGGGACTTGCAGTAGCAGAGAGCTGTAACGCTTCAAAAATACGCGTGCTACAAGCCTAGGATGGGACACACGCCGGTGTAACCGATGGCTGGAGCTCCTGCAGCAGCAAGGGCGATGCCTGACTGTTATCCTGGCTCCGAAACCGCCCGTGCCCAGGACTCGCTGCCTGCCCGCGTCCCCTGCTCTTCTCCGGCTCCGGCGCTGCAGGATCGTGCCGTGATCCTTCCCTACACATCGGGCCTTGGATCAGCGGCACCTGTGCCGCACGGTCAGTCCCCGGAGCGCAAGAAGAGCAACACTGTGGGAGGGGGGAGAAAACTCGGTGAATCGCTGCACGAAAAGTTGTGCAAACGGGCTGTGTGGGGCAGCCCCGCTTCCCCGGGCCGCGACGGCCGCACGCACCGCGGCTGCAGCGCCCAGCGCGACCGCGGAGCGGCCTCGGCCGCCAGCCGGGCCCTGGCGAAAGGCGCTGTTACCCCCCAGCGGCCAGGTGTTCCTGCAAGCGCTGCATCAGGAGATACGAGCTAACAATACTCGACACCAGCAGTTTTTCGGGCCCCGAACAGCGGAGATGAGGGGGCAGCCACGCCGTTTTCGCCGCCTTTTCTCCTCTTTCACGAGATTATCGAGTTTATTTTCACCCAGCCCGCGCCCAAGGCGGCCGCCCCGGGCCTGCCGGGCCCCGCCACCGCCCCCGAGCCGCGCCGGGCCGGGCCCGCCCCGAGGGGAGCGGCCGAGGGGAGCGGGGCGGCGCCTGCGGAGCCACCTCGGCGGCGCGGGGGGGCCCGGCCTCTCTCGGCGCCGGCCGCCATGAGCGACTGGAGCGGCGCCGGGCCGGGCCGGCCGCCGTGAGGTGAGGTGAAGGCGCCGGTCAGCCCCCCGCCCTCCCCGGCCGCCATGAGGCGAGGTGAAGGCGCCGGTCAGCTCCCCGGCCGCCATGAGGCGAGGGGTAAAGGCGGCGGTCCGCCTCCCGCCCTCCCCGGCCGCCATGAGGCGAGGGGTGAAGGCGGCGGTCCGCCTCCCGCCCTCCCCGGCCGCCATGAGGCGAGGGGTGAAGGCGGCGGTCCGCCTCCCGCCCTCCCCGGCCGCCATGAGGTGAGGGGTGAAGGCGGCGGTCCGCCTCCCGCCCTCCCCGGCCGCCGTGAGGCGAGGTGAAGGCGGCGGGACTCCCGCCCTCCCCGGCCGCCGTGAGGCGAGGTGAAGGCGGCGGGACTCCCGCCCTCCCCGGCCGCCATGAGGTGAGGGGCACCGGGGCGGGAGACCTGGGGTGCCTCACCCCTCCCCGGGGCTCTGGGAACGGAAAACGCCACGTGAAATATTCCCCCCTATTTTTTAAATTGTTACTAATGGCCGACAGGCGGTCGTGCCCGGCGGCCCGCGCTGGCTGATAACCGCCGAGGCCCTGGGACCGGAGGGTAATGTGTTCAGGCTGAGCCGCTTAGAAGTAATTTCTCAGCCTATTATTCGGTTTGATTATTTTTTTTTCCCCTTCCGCAAGCCAGATCCCAGCTGTTCAGCTCTATTAATACAGATTTAATTAATTGAATATTTGAAGTGATGTTTCTCTTGTGTTCTCTTTAGGGCTTCCAACTGATAGGCGGCTTAAGCGAGTGCGAAGGGATCGCTGTAAATCGGAGGTCTCGGGTGGAAAGAGCTGTCTGGCAGATACAGCCCTCAGGTAACAGGCCCTCGCCGGTGGCCTTGGCTTGTGGAGACCCCCGAGTTTCGCCGGAGGTGGAAGCAGCCACACGAGGCCTCTTTGGGAGGAGACCGCCGCTCCGGCAGCGGGACCGGTGCCTGTGGGGAGGAGATGCGAGGGAGTAACCGGCACTCGGGGAGAGCTCATGGCGTGGGCGAGGCCTCTCCACCGGCCAGCAAGGGGAGATGGGCAGAAAGGCTGCTCGTTCTGCCGTATTGAATAAACTAAATGGCCTCTGCTGGCTTGTGAACGGGCTGTTGTGCTGGCCGCTGGTGCTCTGGGGTGGAAATAATAACCTGGCTTATCTAGCGAAGCAGGCAGTGCTTCCCGTTGCTGGAGGAAGCCCTGATGAGAGGAGGTGTTAGAAGCGAGGCCGGCGTCACCAGAGGGATGTGCTTTTGGGCCTCGACTTCCTTCTGTCCTTTCAAAACTCAGTTTTGAGTTTCATCCAGCGGTAGTCAGCTACCTGTTGCTGCTCGGTGCCTGCGATAGTGTTATGCTGCTGGGAGAGAAATGTGCTGCCGAGTCGCTCCTGGCACCGCCGGTGCTGTTCTGGTGCTGGATGGTGCCAGGTTTTGGCAGCACTCTGCATGCTTGAGAGTGGAGTAACTCCTCCTCGGTGGAGTTAATCCTAGATTGGATGCAGACAACGTGCAGTCAGAAAATTAAAAAAAAATCCGTTGCAGACATTTTGTTTAATATTGCATCTTTTGTATAAAAATGAAGGTCAGCTAATTAATTGGTCAGTGTTAAGTGTTGAATTTGGGGTCTTTAGAGGTACTCCTGGTAACTGTATGTTGTTGAATGACAGGCAAATGGTTTGCGTGTTTCGCTGCAGGTGGGGGCTTGCTGGAGTTGTCAGAAGAAAGAAGCTGTTGGTGCTGCTTTGAAGATCCCCATTTGAAAAAGACTGAGAAGATGGAAACTTCCAGAATTGAAATGGGACTACTGGAGAAGTACCTGTTTTCAGGATCTGGACGTAGTAACCTGAAACATCAGAGGTGGTTGGGGGCAAGGTATAAAAAGAATTACATCTACAGTTTGTTAATTGTTAATCCCCTCTCACTACTTGTGTAAAAATATATTTTTTATGTGACCGCTATTTATTAAATTTATTTATATTTAAACTTGCTCGTTTTGGTTTTCCTTGTATCGTGAGGCTGTTGGGTACAGCAGGATGTGAAAGTCGTGTTGAATTCCTGCCTGTGGGAGACTCGGGAGAGGCAGGAATGCGGCGCTGGGTGCCCGGTGCCCCTTCCTGCCACACGCACGCTCTCCTCCGTAGCCTCTGCTGCAAGGACTGATTCTTACCAAGGCTTCCTTTCCTCTGGCACTTTGAAGGAGATCAGATGTTTAAAGTTTTCCGTAAAGGAAATAAGGTCTGGAATTCCTGTTTCTGCTGCGTACACAGCCTGTACAAGTTCACAACATATCCTTCCCATCCCGCAGTTCCTGACTTGAAAGAACTTTCTCGTTGTCTCCCCTCGCTGGGCCCGGGGGGAGGCGAAGCCCACAAAAGACGGGGAATTGGGAAAGGCTGCCAAATGGGTAAAATACATGGAAACTGGTGGGGAGGGGAAAGACGACTGTTACGGATTTCAGGCAAAAATGCTGTTTAAACTCAAAAGTGACTGCAGTTGTCAGAGCGAAGGAGTATATTGCTCTCGCCAAGATGCCTGACCCATTTGGATTCAGTGCAGTCTTCTGGAGAGCCTCGTGTTTGTAAAATAATCCAAACTTAGGAGTTTTTTAGGCTAAAACTTCTGTTTTCAGTTTTTAAATAATGGTTCAATGGTCTCCAGTCATGTTACATTACAACTATCCTGTCGTGGATGCTACTGTAGCTACAGTGCCATCTGTGTGCAAACTAAGCTCGGAAGCAGGGACGTGAGACTGCTGTTGTACACCACGCTATCTGCAGGCGCGTAACGGTGTCGGCGTGTTCAGGTTGTTAGTGGCTGGAGTTTATGGATAAAACACTAGCAGGCACCAGGTTAGTTCCTGGGGTGTTGATATTTTGTGTCAAATAGGTGCTTTTGTCGTGTAGTTGGTCCTGTATAAATGAATTACAACGCTGAATTTTTTCAGGGCTTTCCTAATTGTTAAATGTCCCTGGCACTGCTCGCGTATCTGTCAGCCCTTTGCCATCTGAGTATCGCTGATCGTTGAATACACATTTGTTATACTCCATACGGAAACATTTGTCCAAGCATTCAACGCTACTGGGAAAAAGTTTTTTCATAGTTGAAGTCTCTGACATAGACAAATGTAATTTTACTAGTTCTATAGGAACAAGTTCTACCTGCAAAGCTAATGACCGGGCTTCCTGTGGATTGAGGTTGTGCCCAGCGATCTTCCTCTGTCCCCGTGCTCGCCCGGGAGGGCAGCGGTGGGTGTCCCTCGGGCTGGGCGCGGGTTCCGGTTCTCGCTGCAAAGGCTTTCTGCTGTGTCAGGGGACACTGCTTCTGTACCAGATATTTCTGAAATGGGCAAAAAATGAGGAATGTACACTCTCTGTCAGCCACATAAAGCATGTGCTACATGGACAATAAATGCACGCTGACTGGTTTATTTCCTTGAAAAACTGTTTCCGCAATAAAGCTCTGCTACGTTCATCTCGGGGCTGAACCCAAGGCTTGTAGGCCTGCTTGTGCCGTAACAAAGCAGGCAGTAGAAAAAGAGGGAGGAGGTCTGTTGGGGTCACCTCGCCTGCTGCCAGCAGTGGTGACGATCCCATCGGGGCGGCGGGGAGCGGCTGCAGAGCTCTGCTCAGGGCACGCCGCGAGAGCTCGTCCGAGGCCCCGCAGCTCTCAGACGGCGGGGGGGCAGCACTTTTTCCCCAAATCCACCGGGCTTTGTCCACATACTGGAAAAGAGAAACACAGGGATGCTGTAAACGCTCTCCAGTGACCAGCAAGAGTGCGGGCTCAGGGAGCGGGAGCTCCGCGTCTTACCGCAGCAGCCGGTTAGCGATGGCCAGCGCTGTGCGGCTCCTTCCGCAGCGCAAACGCAATCAATAAAGGTCGAAGTGATTCGCCTCGCCGCCAGTTTGGTGCCTTGACCGAAGGACAACAAAGGGAACGGAGAGAGGGCCCTGTGGTCCAAGAGGAACAAAACGCTGGCGCTGAAGTAAAGCCAGGGAAATGGAGCAAGACTCGGGAAATGCTAACGTGATTTATGATCCTGTTTATTTGCACCATACGTTTTGCAATCTATATATGACTTTTACTGGGCAAAAGGAGCTGGATTGCTTATTTCACCAAGGCGCTTTGCTCTGCTTTTACTGCTCCGCAGTGCTGGAGCACAGAAGTATTGTTAACTTAGATTTATGTGTTTGTTTTTGAGCACTTAATTGTTTTTTGTCCTGAGCTTGTTAAGAGCGCTGCATTTCTTCTGGTTGTTCTCTGACCACTTCCATATTATTTCGGCACGTATTTTGTACCGATCCCCGTTTTTTTTCAAACGCCTTCTGTGTTATTGTTTCATTGTTCTCTCCAGCCACACACAGAGAAGAAAAGCAGCCTGTGATGAACCCAAAAGCCGGGTTTTTCTTCTCCCCTGGAGGCTGAGCTCAGCCCCGCTCCCTCACCTTTGTACAGCTGCCGAGGGCAGCGGCTCCCGAGATGATGGAGAGACTGAGCCTTCGGCCACAAAATTAAATGGCAAAGAAAGATATCGACTGTGAAGAATTTCAAATCATAAATAGCATTTGCCCGATTGTACGCGTACTACTTTGGTCGTAAACCCGACAAATTTAAGGAGAGCAGAGGCGAAGTGAACTTTCCTCGTACCAGCGCAAGGTGGCAATATTGGCTTAGATGAAAAGGAAAGCCTCGCACATAAGTTGCGGGGCTTTTTTTGCCAGAATTTTCTAATGAACCTAACAGGCACCGAGAGCCCATTGTCTTAAATATTTGAGAGATGGCAACATCTTCATGCGCTGAGCAGAGCGGCCCTCGGGCTTGAGCCGGCAGAGCATGGCCGCGCCGGGGGCCAGGCGCCCGGCCTAGGGAGCCGCGGGGACTATGAGCGTCTGCCCCGCTGCAAAGGTAACGACGCTTTGGGGGCAGAAGAGCCAAGTGGCAGCGAGGAACCATTATTATCTTGGGAAAACACAGGCCGAGGCGCGCGGCTAGCGCTCCTCCGCTCCAGTCACGGAGAGCGGGAGAGGCCGCGGCCGGCGCGGGCCCTGAGGGGAGCCCTGGCTCTGTCTGAGCAGGGTTTGCCTCCGCCGCGGCTGGGGACGCGCTTCAGGGGGAGCCTGGGGTTCAGAGGGCACCGACCCCGGGACTGTCCCCCCGGCTGTCGCCCCGCGGGCGGGCGGCGGGCTCCGAGTAGGCGGAGGGCGGCCGCGAACCCGGGGCACCCGGACCCCCCCTCCCGCCCCGCTTCCCTCAGGGCGGGCCGGGGGGGCGGGGCCGGGCGGGCGAGGCCCGGCCCCGCCCCCGCGCGCCTTCCCACCCGCCCCCGCGGCAGCGCGCGGACAATGAGCGGGCGGCGGGGCTCTCGCGAGAGCAGGGTGAGCGGCTCCCACCTCTCGCGAGAGCTGGCGCGGCGGCGCCTCCTCCCTCTCCCCCGGCCACATCCACAGACGGAGGGCGGGGCGGGCGGGCGGCCGTCGCCAGCGAGCGGAGCGGAGCGGAGCGGCCTCCCTTCGTCCCTCCCTCTCCTCCCCCGCCGCTGGTGCGACAGCGAACGGGAGGCGCCGCCGCGCTCCCTTCCCGCCGCCCCCGGCCCGCAGGTAGGAGCGGCGCTGCGGCCGCCCCCGGCCCGCCGCCATCTTAGGAACCGGCGTCGGCGGCCGCCGCTCCGCGGAGAGGGGAAGGGGGGGGGCGTCCGTTAGGAACGGCCGCGGGGGGGGGGGGGGAGCGGGGCCGGCGGGAGGCGGCAGCGCGCATGCGGGAGCGGCGGGCCCGGCCCGGCCGGTGCCGCGGCCCCGCCGCCTGCCCCACGGGCCGCCCGGCGCCCCCGCCCGCCGCCTGGCGGTACTGCGGCCGGGCCGGGCCGGGCGGCCTCCGGCGGGCCCGAACAAAGCCCCGCGGCTCCCCTTGCTGCGCCGTGGCCGGCCGCTCGCCAGGAAGGGCCGGCTCCGGCGGCGGTGCGGTGCGGGGCCTGCCCGGCCTGCGCTGCGGGGCGGGGGCGGGCCCGGGGCCCCCTCCCCTGGCCGCCCCGCGGGCGCTGCCCGGCGCTTGCTGAGGGCAGGGAGGGAGGTTTCTTCTCGGCTGCTCGGTGTTTCGGCACGTAAAACGTGTTTTTAGGGGTGACCCCAGCTAAAGCTACGCTTCGACCGCCGACTGAAACTTCACCGGAGCGCCCTGCTAGCGCCTCTGGTTCCAGCTGAGGCCTCAGAGTCGGCATCTTTCCTCCCCAGCCCCCCAAAAACGTCCCCTCGGAAGCTAAACAGCATGTCAGTAACGTGCGTGCCTTCCTAACGTCTCTGAAGGCCGTTAGTCTCAAAAACTGCCGGTTTTGATGTTTATTTGGCATTAAGAGTTAATGAATTGAGCGTTGAGAATACTGACAGTGAAAGCATCCCTTTGACTCCTCTCTCTACTCAGTTTCACTTTCATATAATTTAGGCTGGTTACAAGTCATGCTGCAGGGACTTCCCCCCCCCCGCTGTGGTGGATTAATAATGTTCTATGTCTTTTATGTACATACCTTGTTTCCAGAGTCAAATTAATGCGATATAAAGTTCACCTATGCTGAAAATAAGCAAAAGTTAAAAAGGACTTTCTCGGAACCTGAAGAACTGCTTTGTTCTGATAAATGAAGCATTTATGCTGCAGAAAGAAAGCTGAAAAATCCCTCTTTTAAATGCGCAGATCTTTTCCTTTCCACAAATCATACCTTTGGGAAAAAAGTATCTGATACTGTTTTAAACAATTGAGTAGTCTTTATTCTTTTTACTCAGCTTTAAATTCTTCAGGTTTTTTGAACTATCGGTGGAGTAGGTGGTCCTGACTTCTAGAGTAAGATAAGTAGGGAGCAACTCTTCTTGAAAATGTAAGTCTCTTAAAGTAGTCTGTGTAGTGTTTATGCCTGAGAAGAAGAAAAGGGAGCATTTTCTGGTACTTCTTTATAAAGAATCTGTTGATCCAGTGGTTTAGTCTTCCTGAATTTTGAAACATGTTAATACATTGAAAACTTTAATATATTAAAAATCATATATTATTTTTTCAAAATGTAGTGAAACATGTATTAACATTTTCAGTGTATTACTGAGAAATTGGTGAACTTCTGTCTTGAATTTTATCAAAAAACACAGAAAATGATTCATTCCTGAATTACATGGAATAATTGAATTTGAGTGAGATTACTGGCACTTGAGCCTTGTCCGTGTGTTCAGTGGTAGCCCTATGTCCGTACTCTTACATTGTGCACTACGTAAGGAGATGAAATCTGAACGACAAAGACAAGAATTTTTATCGCTTCCTAATGATTCTGATGAGGCTTGCAATGTCATGAGCCTTTTTTGTGTGTTTGTTTTAGAGAAGGTATCTGAAGTTACTTTGTATTGAAAACTTCAGTTTCCAGTGTTTTGCACGTATCTGTTACATACATCCCAGCACTAAATAATGGGAAGAATAACCAAGAGAAATTCCAAAATGTATCCTTAAAATGTGAATATCGATGTTTCTAAAGGTAAAAACTAAAAACCAATTAAGGAGGAGGGAAGAAGAGTCAGTCTTTGAGGCTCCAAACTAAATTAAGGATCCCTGGTATTATGATCCATACAACTGAAATACAATTGCCGCCTGGTTTATTCAGGACTACGCTTAAATAAAAATGCTCATTAATTCGGTGGGAGATAAAGAAGTAAATATTGCCTACTGCCCTTCTCTGTGACTTGCACACATCTCTGCTGAGCGTTCTGGTGAATGTGAAGCTATTTTGTAATCTAATACTTGACAGTGTTCTGGGTAGCTCAGCAAATCTGGGGGAGAAGCTGTTGTAAGCAGAGCTGCAAAGAAATTATTTCCATTCAGTTTATTTGTTAAATTATGAGCATATTTTTGTAGCCTCTGTGCTGCTTGCATTCTTCCTCAGTGCTCTAAGTCAACAAGTCTTGAAAACAAAAGCAAATACCTCACAATATTTTTGGACTAATTTAGTTTGCAAGTGTTTAAGTACCATATTGTATAGTCATAACTTAAACAAGAGAGTTTTTATTTTGAGCACTAAAATGGTCAAACAGTCCCTTGATTCTTCTCTGCAGCTAGAATACATCTCTACAACCTCATGCAAGATTTCAGCCGGGAAAGAATGCAATTTTGTCCCAGCTCTGGAAATGCCTGCAGGCAGACTTACAATCACTGATTAGTCAGAAGGCTTTTTAATCACTTACCAGATCAGAATACAGAAGTGTTCTGTTTTGGTTATGGAAAAAAAAAAAAAGTGAAATTGGTTCTCTGTTACACTGATTAACCCTCTGATATGTGGTCTGCCTTTGGATCACTTTATGTAGAACGTATTTATTTTTAAAAAATAATTACGGTATGTTCTGTGATTTTTGTCAATGTTTTGGTGCCTGTGGGGCTATTCATCTCCAAAACTGATGTGAAGGAATAGTGATTGTCTCCTCGCTTTGCCAAGTGCAGGAACATACGGTCGTTATTACCAGAGCTTCCAGTCTAAGATCCTACATCATTCTGCAATGACTCTGTTTTTGGCAGACCCCTTCTGTTGAACCGAGTCTTAATGGCTTCATGGAGCTTTCCGTAGGTGCTGGAACCTGTGTGCATCCATCTTACTGCAGAGTTGGAGCTCTGAAGGTAGTGACAAAGAGTGGGCTTACAGGTAGTAGGAAGGAGTGCATGGAAGCCATAGAGGTAATCGTGTGTCTATGGAGCAGTCAGTACGCGTGGCGGCAGTTGTTCTACATGTTCCTGGCTGTTTCTGTTTTCCCTTTCTGAAAATACATGGGTTTTGCCTCCTCTACTTTTTCTGTACTGTTCCTTGGACCCTTTCTTCACTTGTGTTGTTTCTGTAAAGGGATAAATGCACTTTTTTCCCATGCACTTCTTACAAAAAGAAGGATGCTTGAATTTATTAAATTATATAATAAGCAGAAATAGGAAATCAGCGTCTTTCTTTTACAGCGCTCTTTTCTCATTCAAATGTTGAAAACCGTGTTAAGTTCTTTTAAGATTTGTAATTGCTAAACTAGTCATTTTAATTCCCCATTTATAAATAACTCTTTTTCATATGTAATACTTCTCTGTTCTGAAGCAATCCTCTGTTACAGTAACTTCAGATCTCAGATTATTATGTGCCCCTCTGAGCAAGCAAGTCACTGAGATGGAGCTGAACATAATCCTAAGAAATGAAACTCTTCCAGTTGTTCTGCAAGGCCTGAAACAGATTGCCTAATCTGTGCACAAAAAAGTGCATGTGTCCAGTGTGCCAGGTGCTGCTTAAATTTTTGAGGTCATGACCTTTGAAGATCAGTTGAACAAGATGGGTTGTTTTCTTGCATTTGAAACAGCAATATTAAATAACCACTCTGAATCCTGGTACCTGAAATGGGTGATAATCTGCCTTTTTCTGTAAGGCTGCTAGACAATTCCTCCTTTGCCTTTGGAAAAACAGTGGCCTTTTCTGTATTGTCCAAGTTAAAGTAATCCCGTAGACTTCAAATCCATTACACGCGGTCATTCAGCAGCTAGATAACATCTGCTTCTAATTTCCTTGCAAGTTCTTGTTTTTACTACCATTATTTTGCAGAGCAGCATGGGGAGCTGTCTGTCTAAATTTTTCACTTGAACTTCCAGATCTCTTCCGTCGATGACCTTTTTTTGCCATGATGTGTTGGAGACAGTTTTGCCAAGAAGCATACGAATTCTTCCGTAGCAGAGTAGATTGCTGCACTGAGTGTAACGCATAAGGAAGGAGAAGAAAAATGTGTAGATTTTTATCCAAAGGGCAAGGATTGTGGAACTTTTTTGAGACTTTTTTCCCAAGGGTGTACAATCTTCAAAGGTCTTGTGCTGTTACAAACCAAGGGTGTGTTTTTCAGCTTGCAGATTATTTAATGTTTTTATCATAACTGAGTTTACTTGATTAAATTCAATGTGTTTTGAGTAATTTTGTTTTTGAAGTGAAAGTGAAACTGACTAGAAAGTGAAAACAGTTATTTTTCATTTTTGAGACTTTTCTATAAATAGTGGAAGAGGAATGGGTAAAAGATGAGTTGTTCTAAGAACAAGATTAATATTAAAGCTATAATATGTATGCACAGGTTAAAAAAAACTGAGAGTGGTAGAAGGAACAGGGAGCCAGGGAATTATTTTCAGCCTACCGGTGTTCCATAAAAAGTGGTAATCTAAGGTTATCGTGTTCAGCACGATCAATGTATCCCGAGAATTCACTGAATTAAACTGTTTCCAGGAACAAAATTAATATTTATGTGGAGCAAGAGTTCTATAAGTTTTATTGAAAAGAGTTTATAATCAGTTTTACACGAAAAGAAAAACCTTCTATAGTGTTTGAAAATCAGCCTCATTTTGGCCTTTATTTGGTAGCAGTGTATTCTGTAGGATTCAAATTTCTCATTTTTGTTGTCTGCCTTTACAGAAAACTCTTTTGCAACTTGTAGGTATAAAATGGTGGTTTTTTTTCATTGTCCGCATTTGTCTGGAAAACTAGTAACATTTTGACTTTCAACTTGTTTCAAGATTGCTTTATATTATATATTTTCAAATCTTAATATGGCCAAATTTCTGTCCAGAGATCTTAAAAATGTATATCTGAAAACCTGTCTGTTCCCGGTATAGCTGAAATTACATGAAGAACAATTAGCATAACACTTTCAACTCGGCTAAATCATGTCTGGATCTTTAGACAGCTTTGTTCAGTCGTACTCATCTTGTTGCTGTGACTCAGTTGATGGCACACTCGCTTAAAAGCTGGCATTGGTCCGTGGGAACCTGTCTCTATCAGATACTGACATGAAATCTTTCAGAAGTGATCAACGCAAGAAATGCTATCTTAGAATCACATATTAAACCTGACCACGTGGAAGTTAAACATTCTTTGGTATGATTTTTAGAGCTCTTCCCCCACTGTGTTTTGTTGTTGCCTTCATCTGATCTTAAAGAATGGGGATGGTTAGGAGTAGAGTACAACAGCGATTGCAGGATGACGGTGATGTGATAAATAGTGATTTTTGAGGATAACTCAGAAACTTAGTTTTTGTAAGTACTCCACTCGAATACCTAATTCGGTGTAAGGCAGTTTACTGGCTAGCACACCAACTGCCAACGTTATGGTCTGTCGTCATCATACAATTGTCTTACTGTCCCACTTCATGCTATTTCATAAGATTGTCCTTCTTTGTTTCTTTGTCTTGTTCCTCTCTCCCCGCCCCCCCCCCTTCCGTTTTTATTTTCCCCTTTGCTTCTTTCTTCCACGGGTGTTCGCAGCAGCAGCACGGTATGGTTATGTAAAACCTCCGTGCGTATGTGGGGTCAGAGCACGGCACGTAATCAGGTTCCCTGCGGCCCAGGTCCCTGCCAGGCCGGGATGTGATGGGTTTTGTTCTCCGCTAATCTCTCCAGAGCAGCAGACAATGAACTGCCAATTGAAAATTGTGACAAGAGGATTAGTGAGCATCTGTTCAAAGAGAAAGGGTGTTTTCGAAGAGTGGAGAACTTTCCTGATTTAGTGAAAACTTGAATAGTGCAGGTCCTTGCATTAACAGCAGGACGTGCCTTTCCTGACCATGTGGTTGTCTGCCGAATCACTGTCAGGGTCTGGTTTGTGAAGCCCTCTGGAATATCTGATTTTATGAAGAACCTAGTAAGTTCAGTTTCAAACCATTCTGTAAGCGTGTGAATGAACTAGAAGGAAATTTATATGTAAAAATGGAAGGAGTAAGGATTAACTTGTAAAATTGTCATAAAGTACATGAAGATTACTGAATGTATAGAAGATAAAACATGGTACCCAGGTGAATATTATTGTTTCTCTCATGTTTGAACTTGGTTTTTTACAACACAGTTCTTAAATGCTTTCTATTCAGGTGTTCTTTAGTGTGGTCAGCGAGTCCTGGATATCTCCGCTTAGAATTTGCCTCATCTGCTCTCCCTATATTCTTGTTTTACTGTTTTCCTCTGAAGCTTTCTGCAGTGCTTTTCTGTCTTCTGCCTCAAATACTTTTAAACTTCTTTTCATCCCCATGTTTCTCAATCTCTTATTCTTAACCAGATGTTAGACAATTAAGCTTACTTTAAGTGACTCCAGCGTATGTGGATCTTAAAAGCATTGCTGAAATATGAGTTCAGATGTACTGGTAACAGAATATACAGCAAACTGTATAAAGCAGTTACTTTTCAAAGATGGAGTTCTGTGTGGGGTTTGTGTCCTTTACGTATCTCTCATAGAATCCATTATTTTTCTACATAAATGCATAATTTTGTAACACATTGCTACTGAGAAAGAAAAACCAAGTGCTTTTCAACTTAAAGTAGAAAAAACTTCATGCGCTGTTGAAAGAGGGCTCTGGATTGAGTAGGCAGTCGGGATAGAGACATGCTCATAACCTTGACCTTTTTTCTTCTGTTTCCAGTACAAGAGAAATTGCCTTCTGCAGAACTGCTCTCTTCAAGGAAAAATCCTTGCTTTCATTTTGTCCTTTCCATTCCTCCCCAAACGTACCTGTCCTCTTAGAAGCCGATTTCATCTGGAGCTATGCAATTTGTGCCTGTTTCTTTTTCAAGTGATTATGTGTTTTATGTGCATCTCAGTGGCAGTGCTGGAGAAGCAAAACTGCTCTGCAGAGATCTGAAAGGGCTTTACCGCATCGGGGACCCAAGAACAGCGTATTCCTGGTGGAATGTTTTCATGTCTGTTGAATTGCTTTAAATTTTGTGTATCTATCCCAAGGCTGAAAGAGTATGGGGAGAAGTTTTACAGTTTTATTTCTGCTCTGCACTAAAAAAAAAAAAAAAGAACATTTTATGAAATATATCCCTTGCACCATAAAATATACTGTGGATATTGATATGCTGCTTAGTTAAAACTTCAAGTAAATGCAGTTGAACCAAATATTTAAATACGAGGTTAGTATTTTAGTGGGACATGAGGCAGATACCTATCTCTTATGAGTTTTGTTTTAGGATCTTTAACTACCACATGTGGTCATGGTATCAAAGTGTCAGCCCTGAACCAAGGAGGAAGCAGTATGCTGGTAAGAGACACGGACACGGCTGTCCTGCCGGCTGGCTGGGGGCGTAGTGCCATCTCCTGACTCACCTGGTGTCTCTTTCTGCAGGAGCAGGGTTTTCCTTGGGTCTCCCATCCCAGTACTAAGCCTGACCTTGTTTAGCTTGAGGTCTGAGAGTACAGGCTGATGTCACGGCTGCAATATAACAGTAAAGAATCACTTCCGAAGTGCTGTTATCCGTATAACTGCAATTTGAGCAAGAGGTCTTGTTTACTTCCTGCAAAATTTAAAACTTATTTTTCTTGTTCACATCTGTCTTCACATCGGTAATTTGAATTTTACTGCATAAAGATTGAATATTATGTTTGGTCTTATTTACCAGATCTTACAGCAGAAACTTTTTGCCCAAACTTCAGTTACTTTTAACTTCTTTTCGTCCTATTCTGTGATGGTATAGGTTTCATTTTCAAATATGTATAACATGCCAAAGTCATCTTGGATTCTATGGGCTTAAGTTTTTTGTGGTCTTCTCATAGACACAGTACAGTAACGTAGGGTATAAACAAAACCATTAACCAGAGATCAAGGCTTATATGCTAGTAAACTTTAGATGCTTTCAGACATCCCAAGCTTCTGAAATTCACTTGTCTTCGGTATGAAAGTAGCTTTTTGTAGAAGAGGAGTAGTATGTATAGGAAACACGACTGTATTTTTATCTGAAATAATATATGTAGGTTCTGGGTACCTCTTGAATCTGTTAAGTTGTGTAATAAAAGCCTTGTAAGATTGAGATCTTTTGATGTTTTTAGATCAACATGATGCATAAGTTTAAAACTGCATCTGTTTAAAGGGATTTATGACTAAAACTGCTTGTTTTTCTACAGAATTGTCTGGTGTTTCTCAGCTTGAAGAAGATCTGCAGTCATTATTGATCCTCTTTCTTGGCGTTACCGTTTTTGAAGTGAAGTTTGCCTAGCTTTCTAGTGTGAGCTCTCTTTTCAGCCATCTTATAAAAAAAGAACAAATTTTTTTTGATCCATAAAGTAGACAAGCTATAGTTCTACAATGTCCAAGTCATTCCAGCAGTCATCTCTGAGTAGGGATTCACAAGGTCATGGGCGTGACCTCTCTGCAGGAATAGGCCTTCTTGCTGCTGCTACCCAGTCTTTAAATATGCCAGCATCTCTTGGAAGGATGAACCAGGGTACTGCACGCCTTGCTAGCTTAATGAATCTTGGAATGAGTTCTTCATTGAACCAACAAGGATCTCATAGTGCACTGTCTTCTGGTAGTACCTCTTCCCATAATTTGCAGTCTATATTTAACATTGGAAGTAGAGGTCCGCTCCCTTTGTCTTCTCAGCACCGTGGAGATGCAGACCAGGCCACTAACATTTTGGCCAGCTTTGGTCTGTCTGCTAGAGACTTAGATGAACTGAGTCGCTATCCCGAGGACAAGATTACTCCTGAAAACTTGCCTCAGATCCTTCTACAACTTAAAAGGAGGAGAGCTGAAGAAGGTTATGGTAGAGATGGCAGATCATCCACACGGGAACCACCGTACAGAGTACCTAGGGATGATTGGGAAGAAAAAAGGCATTTTAGAAGAGATAGCTTTGATGATCGTGGTCCTAGTCTCAACCCAGTGGTTGACTATGACCATGGAAGTCGTTCTCAAGAATCTGGTTATTATGACAGAATGGATTATGAAGATGACAGATTAAGAGATGGAGAAAGGTGTAGGGATGAATCTTTTTATGGTGAGACTTCGCATAACTATCATAAATTTGACAGTGAGTATGACAGAATGGGTCGTGGTCCTGGTCCTGAGAGATCTCTCTTTGAGAAAAAGAGAGGTGCTCCTCCAAATAGCAATATTGAAGACTTCCATGGATTCTTACCGAAGGGTTATCCCCATCTGTGCTCTATATGTGATATGCCAGTTCATTCTAATAAGGTGAGTTATGCACCAGATACTTCTATTTTCCTTTACGTTGTAGTATCTGTTCTGTTTTTACCTATTTCTTTAATTATTTCTATAGCCTGGTTGCTTTTGAAATGATCTGAAAGTTGGTTTGAGAGTGAAAAAGGCACTTGGTTTATTTACAAGGTAATTGTTAACAAACACTGTAAACCAGGGCTTTACATTAATGTATTTTGTTTGCCCAGATTGCTTAACTTCAAGTCAAACAGCTATCATCTACTGGGATATCTTATTTATATTTTACATCTACATGTTCTCTTAACCACAAACATCTGGCATTCAAGCAGTTTTTGGGTGGGTTTTTTATTTTTTGTTGGTTTGGGGGTTTTTTGCAGTGTATCTACTGTGCTATTCAGGAAGCTAGTTTCAGCTCTCCTCCACATCTGTCTTGATTGCTGATTTATGTGTAGTTAAGATGCATTCTTGCACAGTTCTGCTTTTTCCCTGTCCAAAGGGAAAGAGTTAATGTAGAGCCCTGGAACTTATTTGCAAAAGTAAAAACCACGTTTTAGATTAGCTCATTCTTGCCTTTTTAATTTCACTTTAACACTCTATCTCATACTATGGCTGAAATTTGTCGTCATTTTTCTCCTTTTTCACAACTTTCTTAGACACTTCAGACTCACTTTTTATTGTCACATGTTGCATCTATCCCTGTAGACTCTCCGAGCAATCAGTCTGCTGTTGCAGTATCCTGCTCTGTGTTCCTAGTAGCGTTCTTTACTTGGCTCGCCAGTAGAGTGGATCTTCGGGTATATTCGGTTATGCTGAGACTTCCCTCTTAGCTTAGGCACGAGTAGCTCAACTGTCTGCAAAGGTAGCAGGTTGCTCAAAATGGCCTGTTTATTCAGACGTTATTTTCAGAGCCTTCTCACTTTCAGCTTTTCCAATTTTACTCATCTTGCTGATTTTCAGTATACTAGGCAATTTAATTGGCTAATTGGCTAATACAGTGCCCCTCTTGTCACAATTAGTGGCTAATTAACTTGAAGGCCTTCAATTGAAAAGATAATACATGCTATTACTGTAAAATTGATACAATGTGGAATTGCTGTTACTAACCATTTCTTTACAGTTACCTCTCAAAAAGTGCTGCTTCTGTACATCTAATCTTTTTGAAACACGAGAATTATTCTGTCCCTGCAAGGAAACGATCAAACCAGTTTTAGAGCACACGCTGTATGACTCCAGCTGATCTGACAGTTTATGAACTTGTGTTGCTTTAATTACTTTTTATAAAAAATAAGCACAGTAAACCAGGTTTCTTGTCTCCTACATTTGACGTTTATTTTCATAAAAGGTTTTAAGTGTTAACAGTTTAGATGCCATGCTCAGTTCTGTAAAAGGACTTCATTTGGTTAGATTGAAAACATAAACTTCCGAGGCCCTTGAAGGTGGCAACCAGTAATCCTGTAAGTAGGGTTCTTTTTAGCACTTTATTTTAAAGCCTCGTGGTTCTTAGTTTGCTTGGTATGAAGATCTGTTGAAAGGATATCCAACATGAAATATCTTTCCAGGTATGAGAAATACCGAATTCTTTTGACAGCATAATTTAAGTGGCTGACTTCTGTAACATGTAAGCCCATCATTTTTGTAGGAATATGCTTGGACTTAAACTGCTAGTATACCATAAAATATTTGAGATTGGATCGTCTTTTTCTTATGACCCAAGTTTGGGTTTTGTTTCTAATTTCAGAAATCATGTCACTGCAAGAATTTTTCTCTTTCTCTCCTTTTTTCCTCTGCTTTGCATACCTAACAGTTACAGAATTTCTTACTTTGTGTCTCCCACAAAATTGAATCAAGTAGAACTTAACTTTTAAAGTAATCTGATCTGAACCAAAATTTACGGAAAGCAGAAAGGGAATGCTTTTCTTAGCTGGGACAATGTAAACTTATTCCTGCAGTATCAAAATCTCATTTTCCCCACCTCCAAATAAAAATATCATAGAAGATGTTTTTAAAGTGTATGATAAAGCAATGTGTATTTTAAGCCTGAGCAAGGGCTTAAACACCCTTATTGTAACTTAAGCTGGCAGACTAGTCCTCTGTTTTTCCTTTTTTAGCGATGTTCTTAATTGCTTCTTTAATTTGATGTGTATATATTTTAAGACCCAGTTTGTTTTCTGTCTAGTTGTGAAGTAAATCGTGCCCCAAGTTTTTTTAGGCATTTTGTCAGTCCTGATCCCTTTATCAAGGAATGAGGTGTTAGATTTGGAGGGGTCGTTTTCCCTGCCAAAGAAAAAGGCTGATATAACATGAGCAGGTGAATTTGGAGGTTAAACACTTGAAATGGTGATATATCTCAAAGGAAAAACATGGCCTAATAGAGGGCTATCCAAAATTAGGTGCTTAAGTTTGGCCTAATTTTCTGAAGAACAGTGCGTCCTCTTGCTTGTATCAGTTGAGGCAAAAGGCAATCTGAGTTTTAAGGAACTCAGTTCAGATTTTCTCTACCTCAACTTTGGGCGTTCATGTTAATTAGTGCCGGTAAATATCTAGTGCCCTGAAACCTCAGAGGAGTGACGCTTCAGACTGGGTAGAGGCAGGGAGTAAAGGGAAGTCCAGATTAAGAATGGTATTTAATAAAAAGTTAATAATGTAGATGAGCCATTGTTGTTCTGAAAACTTTCCCTGGGGAAAAATTTTCAAAGTCATATGTCACAGCTCTCTTTTTTTTTTTTTGCCAATTTAAAAGCATTTGAAGTATAATGAGAATTAGATCTCCCAAACTTTGGCTCTAGTTTGCAGGTAATTTCTATTTCAGTTTATAATAATTTTAAATTGCGTGTTAAGACAGCTTCAAAGCATGGTATATCTAGCAGAATGAGCCACCGAGGCTTTACAGATTGTGCACCCAAATTTAGAGGGGGTTCTTAGTGTTTAAAGGACTGTTTTCTGTAGTAAAGTATTAAAACTTGTTAGCAAGTTTTAAACTGAAGAAGCTTTGTTTTTAAGTATTGAATATTTCATAGATAGATAGGTAGGTTTGCTTGGGGGTTTTGGTGGGTTTTTTTCATCCTAATTGCCAGCGTATTTATTAATTTATAGTTGCAGAGCCTGCTTCTTGTGTGGTTAACAAGAAAAAGTGGTGCTCTCATTTTACATGTTCTTGATAAAATGAATGGAAGTTCATCTTGCTCCACGTTATATTCTATGTATCATGGAGTAATATTGTAATGTAGCTTAACGACAGTACTTTATGGGAGACTTAAAATTCAGGTTTTTCTCCTTTCTGGAAAGTGCAAGGTAGGCATTTAGCATATAGAAACACTATAGTAAGCCTCAGGAGCGCCTTATTGTATCCAGAAGGATGGCTATAGTGTGGTGGAAACTAAAAACCAGGAAAGATGAGGGATTAGGAAAAAATCATTTGTGGGTGCTGAGCAGAAATGTACATGACATATAAAACAGTCAGCCAGTGCAGTACATGTGTTCACAGTTGAAAATGTAGCTGATAAGAGAAAACCTTCGGTTGTTAAACTGCCCCCCAAAGACCTATACTACTCTCCCCTTCATTTCTCTGTGAACCTAAAGCTAATTTGCCCCCTGTGTGTCTGCTGATCCCTTTGCTCAGTGAAGAGCAGCAGAGTGGAAATGAGACTGTGGCTCACAGCTGTGCAGCAGTGAAACTTCAGAAGTTCTGTCACTGTACAAATGCGAATATAGCACAAACTAGTGCTGTTACTTGTAAGAATGTAAGGATATGGAGATCAGGCACTCTGTACTTTGATAAAGGAGGAGTCCCCATGCCTTCTCTCCTCTTGAAATAAATAATTCCCTTCATTTTTATATGTCACTTATATACTTGTAGTTTGTCCTAGCTATGCACTTTCATTTCTTTTAGTCTTTCCTTTCTGAATTCCTTGCAATTTCTTGGCTTCTTTATGGTTCTAAAAACTTGAGTGTTTAGTTCACATTAATCTTTAAAAGTCTGAGGAATGAAGCAGAGAGAGTGGAGGAAATTCTAAAATTACAGAAGAAAAAAAAATAGCATCCAATTCTAAAAGTTGAAATCGCAATGATATGCATGTATGCTGCAGCAGTTATCCCCTGGTAAGCTTTGCACCTCTGAGGCAGGATCAAGCCCATAGATTGCAAGACATTTTTCATCAGACACCTTTTCACCCAGGTTAGGAGTTAAGAGGTAGGTCCAATTTCAGTGTCTCTTTAAAGCACTACAAAAAGAGATTTCATTATATATGTATGTATCTTCAATACTTCAGCTTAGAAGAGAAGATACTGCACTATACAACATTATTTTGTTAAAAATGGCTTGCCATATGTGGCTGTTAATTTTTAATTATTTACTTTGCTGCAGGAGTGGAACCATCATATCAATGGAGCGACTCACAGCCGACGTTGTCAGCTGCTGCTTGAAATGTATGAATTTGAAGTACAGTAAACATTCTTGTGGCATGAGGGCATGTATAACTAAACAGCGGTCGATTATGTTGCACAAAGGTTTAGAAAACATGCTGTGCCTTGTAGGGAATAAAAACATGCAACTTAGCATCTTCAGGACAAAAAGGGGATCTTGGTTCATGACTTGACTCCTACTGATCTATATGTAACGTTTTAAAGAGCTGGATCTTAGGAGTTGAGAATCTATTGTAATTTTTTTACTAGTCACGTATACCCGCTTCTAAATTTGTGTTATAAAACAAACTGTGTGCAATTTGTGTTATAAATTGGCAGACATGTTGCGTATAGTATAGGAAGTTTCTCATTAAGAATAACACTTTTATCCTGTCAATAGATACTGCTCATGTCTCTTGTAGTGGTCCTGTAGTGGGCAGTGTTACCATGAGTTTTATCTGTGTTAACATGTAAAGGTATTGCTGCTTGTATGAAAATTACTACATAGGTAGAGGAGATTGTATTTTTCTTACCTTGTCTTTTTTTTGTTCCTTTCAAGATACCCAGAATGGAATCCTGACAGTGATTCAGGACACGGAATGTAAGTAGTAATGACTTTTACAGTATCTGTAATTTTTTATTTGAAGCAGAGGATGCTCTTAACATTTTATGTGACACAACACACCTCCTTTTCTTCAAATGGATACCTCCCTTTGTTTTCTACTAGCTGAAGAGCAGCAGTAAAAGTAGCTCAAGTTGACTTCTTGAATGCTCTGCAGAAATTAGGGGGTTTTTTGAGAATGAAAGCTTCACTGTTTTTTTGGTTTATAATTAAGGTGTTTTTTCCTCTCTTTCTAGGGGTGATCCCTTTATGTTGCAGCAATCCACAAACCCTGCACCAGGAATTCTGGGACCACCACCACCTCCATTTCACCTTGGAGGACCTCCTGTTGGGCCAAGAGGTAACATTGATAGGCTCCTGCTTTTACAAGACTTAATATCTTGCTTTTTTTTTTTTCTTGTTTTAATTTGTTACTGGTGTTCTAGAAAAACAAAACACATACATTAGTCCCTCCCTAGCCAAAGACTGGTACTCAGTTCCCACACTTTTCACCTTTCCACCATCTGCTAACTACCAGCCAGGTTATTATGGCTGGCTTTTTAACTGTGTTTGAATTCTTGCAAGTTTCACAGAAAAAAACCACCAACATGTAGCTAAATGACAGACAACACAAAAAACTTCTAGACAGGAAAAAGAGAAATCAATGTCCTAAGTGTTTTTCCCCTTAATTAATTTCAAATGAATTTGACAAATAGATTTGAATAGCAACTGAGAAATGGGAAGAGGAAGATAGATAGATCATGCAAGCCTCTTCTTCACAGAAAGGCAGGCTAAGAATCAGGTTCTTGCCTGAAGTTGTGACTTCCTTTGAAGTTGTTGCTACCTTTTAAATAGTTTGAGTGACTGAAAAGCACAACTAGTTGATTTACCTAGCCATCCTGACAGAGTACAAGTGTTTCAGACACTTTAGAGGATTTTTAGATGATAGATGCATTCATACTTAATTTCATTAAAATAATGCTGTTTTGAAAAATCAACATCTCAAACTTGACTTTGAGCAAACTATCTGAAAGGCTTTTTTCAGGTGTTTCCTATTAAAATGGGCACTATGATAGAATTGGTGGTGTTTTAGAACCAAAACTAGGAGTCTTTTTCTACACCTAAAACATCAATTGTAAAAAGTGTACCTTAGTTAAAGAGCTCTCACATCTTTTGTGTGTGGGGACATTTTGCTATGGCAAATCTTACTCTAAAACAGGAGAGATTTTTTTTCAATGGGCTTTACTTATTCTTTGCTATTTCTGCACATCAAGAAGTGCAGCTCTTTGTCTTAATGTTGAACTGAACAGAATGAATGAAGGAGGACCCCAAGTTACAAGAGCTGTGAAATAAACAAATTAACAGCCTTCTCAGGCTGTCATGAAATAATAAGTTTTTAAAATGTGATGTCATTCTGATTTAGTATTACAAGTGACTTGTATCTCTTAAGAACTTGTAAAGAGGCATGTTAATAGCAGTCTTACAGGTTGAACTAAGCTTGCTCATTCTTTTAATTTCTTAAAGGAGCTGGAAATGGAAATATGCAAGGACCGAGACACATGCAAAAGGGCAGAGTGGTTAGTATTAAAATTTGTTTGTTTGGTTGGTTTTTTGAAAAAAAACCACAATTATGCTTTTTGTTTGCTTTCATAAGATCTTTTTGAATAAATGGATTGTCTTTAACAGTGAGACTTTAGGATTTATTTGTATGGAAATACTGAAGCTTTGGAATAAGATTGGGGTTTCATTGTGCCAAGTACTCTACAAAATACTTGTTTCAAAACTGTACGGATGCTATTTAAACATTCTGTTATGATGAAGCTGTGGGACAGGACATACAGAAAGGCAACTTTGGCACGGCAGGCATCTTCCTCTGTGCAAATCCCTGGAGGTTCTGTGCCTTTTCTATATGCATCTTGTTTTAGTTACTACTGAAGATTTAAAAATTTAAAAAAAAAAAAAAAAAAGGATAAAAGTAGAGCAGAGCCTTGACAGACTTTCTTTTTAGGTTAACTGATAGGTGTTTTCTTTTCATGTTGTGTATGCACACTTTGTCTTCCACAGGAAACAAGCAGAGTTGTTCACATCATGGATTTCCAGAGGGGAAAGAACTTGAGATATCAGCTGCTTCAGCTTGTTGAACCATTTGGAATAATTACAAATCACCTGATTCTAAACAAAATCAACGAGGTAAGATTAGGCCCTTTAGTACTGCTGTTGGCACTGCTTGGTGACTTCACTATGCTTACTGTCTGAGCTTAATTTTTGTAAAAGGACTTGCTCAGCTACCAAGCAAGATTACACACGTGTCACTAAGGTCATGTGTGTGAAAGGAAGAGTGACTAGTATATTTCTTTCCAGAAATGCTGTAATACTTCATTTTAACTTAAATATTGTTAAAAAAAATCCTTCTTGTTGGTTGTTCATAGCTTTCTCAAAAATACCCTATGCTTGCAAATTCTGTTCTCGTTCTAATATTCTCTGAAAACTTACTTGGTCTTAGTTTGTATTATGCAGTGTGTCATATTTTGAAGTGTGGAAAAAGCCAATATCGTAGAGGAGAAAAAGCAGGAAGCAATTGAGTGTTCTGAATCCAAATCTAGGCGGAACGTAAACACCTAAAAAATAGTTCTGTTTGTGCACCTAAATAAAGTATGTGAAATTTGTGCCAAGTTCCACAGGTCAGTTAGTGTTGTAACCAAAAGGCAGTTTTCATTTTTGATGCAGCATTTTACAGGAATGCAAGGAAGAGCTTGAGACTTTAAACAAAAATATAAATTCTTGAAGGAGTAGCATTTAATTTGTTTTTATATGATTTCAGGCATTTATTGAAATGTCGACCACTGAGGATGCCCAGGCTGCAGTAGAATACTATTCAACAACACCTGCACTGGTATTTGGTAAACCAGTCAGAGTCCACTTGTCACAGAAATACAAAAGAATAAAGGTAAAACACTTCTGCTTTTTTAACATTGCCTTATTTTAATCTGGGGCAGTCAGTGTTATGAGGCCATTGCATTTAAGTTATTCTTAACTTACGTACTTCTCAGCTTTATCAACTTAATCAAGGGACAGTCACCCGTGTATATTTTATGTAGTATGTACTTTAAAATTTCATTCCCTCTTAATTTTAGAAACCTGAGGGTAAACCTGACCAAAAAACTGAGCCGCCAAAACCAGAACTTGGTCGTGTGATTCACCTCAGCAATTTACCTCATTCAGGATACTCTGACAACGCAGTACTCAAACTGGCTGAACCATATGGAAAAATTAAGAACTACATACTCATGAGAATGAAAAGCCAGGTAACTGACCATAGGAACATACATGTGTGGAGATTGGAAACTAAGGTTTTTAACTGTGAAGAAATGACGTGCCTTTAATTGGTGCATGTGTAGACTTTCTGCTGTAGCATAGATATGGAAATTATTAGAGGGCTATGTAGGTGGTGTTTTGCTATCTAGCTTACTGCAAAATGTTACTGTAATGTGAGCTGCTTTAAAAAAAAGAACAGGCCTCAGCTGTGAAGAAGGTATATTTAGCATTGAGGCTTAATTTTTTTGTTATGCAGATTTCTAGGAGTCTTGGAACTTTTTTTTAAGGCTGAAAAAACATCACCTATGAAACGTTAACAAATATATTCCACCATTACACATTTCTTTCATTTACCCTTTATTTTTCATTCTTTAAAACTAAACAAAAGCAGTCCTGCTGTGGCTCTCTAACTTAAAAAAAAAAAAAGTTTTAAGAGTGCATTGCATGTATATAGTGAAATGCTTTGGATGTGCATGTACATGATTTCTATAAATATGCGGGAGTTTAAAGTATTTAGTTCTAAACTTTTTTTCAGCTTTGCTGTCCCAGCTTGTTGCTCCCTTGAGTTAAATAGGAAATTCCAGTGCTTTTTCAAAGAGATGAGTGCCTGAATCCCCTAATGCCACACTTGTGGAATGAAGAATTACTAGAATCTATTGTATGACCCTAGGAAGTCCTCCCTGACCATATTTCACTGGAAAAATAAAATCCCTTGCTGTCTAAGTTGGATGCAGAAACAGCTTTCTTCTGTCTGCCAATGATACTCTAGCCCAGATGTGTTTTTAAAAGCTTGTTCAGCAAACTTAGTGTGTCATAGGCTTGTTTCTTGGAGGAACACCTCACAAAGCAGGGCTTATAGAACAGAAGCTGCTGCCTTTCTGTTTCAGGCTTCTTTCGAAAAATTAAAATACTGGGGTAGTTTCTCAGCTACCCTGGAATTCCCAGATACTTAAGCACTGAATAAATTAATTTCATTGTCCAGAAGCTTTTTATTTGGAATCGTATTTTGCTTTATGGTGACTTTTTTTTTTTCCCCTCAGATTATTTAAATGCCTGTTGTTTCATTTCATAACTTTCTGTGGGACAGATATTACTGAATTGAAAAGCTGGGGTATATAGAGCATGTCGGTAAATTTTAAAATGGATGCCTAGTTTGGAGAGGATGGATATAGCTGAATCTCATAATTTCATTTCAGCATTTGGAAATGCTGTGGTTTAAGTTAAATAGCTTTGCCTGCAAAAGTCTTGTGTATTTCATAGTTGTTTTTAATGTGTGTTTTAATCTTTTCAGGCTTTCATTGAGATGGAGACCCGAGAAGATGCTTTAGCTATGGTTGAGCATTGTGCCAACAAAGCGCTTTGGTTCCAAGGCAGATGTGTGAAAGTGGATTTATCTGAAAAATACAAGAAACTGGTGTTAAGGGTAAGTAGTGTTTTCAGTTTTTTAATTGTAGTTAAAGGTGTAAAGTGAAATAGAAGACAGCTACTGCTTATTGAGAATTCAGTGCTGCTTGTAAAATGGATTCGCTTTAGTATTTTCTGGCTACTTAAGTGCAGTTGCTTAGCATGAGTGTGGTGTTATGAGGCCTAGAACAAAGTAAAAGGATTTTCCTTTCAGATTAAACAAAAATGAAATGACTAGAATTCAGATTTTAGAGTAATTGGTGTAGATTTTAATGAAAATTTCTCCGTTTAGTGTTCTGTAATGTGGGTTCTTTCCCCCCCCCCCCTCACCCCTCTCTGAAAATGATCAGTGAGTAAAATCAAACTGGGTGGCAGAAGTATGTACTCATACATTGTGTGCTTAATTCTTGGCTTTTCTCTTCACAGCTGCTGGTCAGTTTTGTCCATTTTGTTGTACATGTACTCCTGTGTACAGAACAAAGACAAAATGTTATTAGGGACTCCTTTTTAAACTACAAAGTATTGCAACAGAATGTTTCCTGTGTTGGATGCCATCCAAAACTTCTTTCTTTAGCACCAGAAAGCTTTTTGATCCCTGTTGCAGACACTAACCCCAACTACCCAGATAGATTTAGTCTTACGATCTAATTTTTAAGAATAAGCTTTGTCAAAACTTACGATGTAACTGCACCTTTGCATGTGCCCCTCATATCAAGGAGGGAAGGGTTGGCTGATAGCTTTTTCTCTTTTTGACATAACACCAGGCTAATACTCCTGCAATTATAAGACTTCTTCCATCAGAGCAGGATACTAGGTAGAAAAGCAGGAGAAATCTGAACTGTCAAGCTGTCTCATAAAATACATAAGCTTTCTGTTGTGGAGTAGGAAGAAATATTATTGCACATGATTGTGCACCACAAATGAACACTTTGTGGAAAATTCAAATACTTAACCAATGCATCGAATAGTTTTCCATGTTCCTACCATACAAGTGGAATTTACTATTCAGTAACTGCTAAAGAAGTGTTTTGAGTCTTCAAAAGCTTTCCATGTAGCCCATGACTCACGATAGGGCGAAGAGTATAGATTAAGACTGATTTGTGCCATTGCCTGCACCACACTATCAGTTCTTAAGCAAAAGAGGAATTGTATATGATTTTTCTGGAGCAGGATATCCCATTTGTTTTGTATTGAATAACTTGATAATTACTGTGAATAAAGACATGGGATTTCTAGGTTGGTAAGGTCTGTCTAACATAATAGCAGTTTATTAATTGGTTGGTAGGTGGGCATAGTAAAAGAGTACCTGTGGATTAACATAATTGGAAACACTTGGCTAGATTGTGCTGTCTGGTTTGAATTAATGCTGCAACAGTTGCATAAATAATACTCTACTGTGACTTACAATTTTTTTAAATTTTATTTTAGATTCCAAACAAAGGAGTTGAACTGCTGAAAAAGGATAAAACTAGGTAATTTCCTATTGCTAAAGCATAATGTTGTTTAAAAGAAATATGAAAATACCTTTTCCAGAGTATAGAAATGATACAAAAGAAGTCAGGCAAGCTCTGAGATGAAATTGTTGTTTGTTGTGCCCTGAGATCAGCTGTTTCTAATATGCTGCCTACCCTCTTCCTCTAATGATGGAGATTTCACAGCCTCTTCAGGCTCCTCAGGAAATCTTTTCCAGTCCTTAATTAGCCTTGCCTTCCTGCAGTTTAAACCCATGAGCAATTGTCCTGTCTTGTAAGGACAGTTCTTCCTTGCAGCAGCCTTTTGCATATTTGAGGAATGGTATCCTTCAAGGTTTCCCTCAACCTCCCATTTTCTGAACTAAAACACAATCTTTTTCAGGCTTGTCTAGAAAAATGTAACCTACCTTTTTAGTCATTTCTGGGCTCTCTTCAGGTTTACAAGCAAGTATTCTTTGTTCTTTACAGAAAGAGAACGTATTCTCCAGACAGCAAAGAGTCTCCAAGTGATAAAAAGTCTAAAACAGATGCTCCTCAGAAACCTGAGAGTGGCAACGTAGAAGATAAAGTGAAAGAGGAGAAACAAGATGATGCTGCTGAGCCATCGGGCGCTAAGAGTAGTGAACAGGCAGATCAAGATGAGCCCAGTTTACTCCTTGAATCTGAAGACGAGCTGCTGGTGGATGAGGAGGAAGCAGCAGCACTGTTAGAAAGTGGCAGCTCAGCAGGAGATGATGCAGACGTTGCCAATTTAGCTGATGTGACTACTGAAGAAAAAAAGGACACAGCTGATGATGTGACCGTAAAAACTGAAGGGAATGTTGTGGCCAATCCAGCAACAAAGAAAAAGCTTAAAAAGGTAATCATATAGCAAGGTACCTGAGTGTGGAAAACCCTGTCTAGCTTAAGTAGCACACAACAGTACATTCCATTTCAGATCTTTTTCTGTGGGTCTTTAAAACACATGCATGGCACACCTGTCTGAAGAGAAACGGGTGTTAAAGCTCCTGTGAAGAAAATGGAAGATCCCATTGGATGCAACTTGCAAATGGAATCAGTTATAAATCACTGTTTCTGTTTTCACAGAAGCTGTTAACTTGTGGGCTTCTACCCATGTCGCTTCCTGGGGTTTTTCTTGCCTTTCTCTTCACCCCTTTTTTGACTAATACTAAGCAACCAGCAACTGTTCTTCCTGAGCAGTTTCTCATGAGACTGTCTGTAGTTAGTTACTCTTTTGAGCACAGAGCAGAACAATGACGTTCAAAAAATTACTTCTTTGGGACTTGAGGCTGGCCTAGACTTGGACAAAATTGTGTGCACATCTACTCTTTATGCTTAGCCAGAAAGGTAGGCAAGTCCATTTGTGGTTAGCCAAGGCCCATTTCCAATTGGAGGGGAAAAATAAAAGGAGTTTCAAGGTGTCTTCAGTCATAGGCTACTTGCTGTGAATTCCCTTTTTCTCACGAGATGATCCCATACTCTCGTGGTTTTTTTATGCCCTACCAGCTGCTTTTTTCCTGTTTAAATCATACGCAGTTATGTGGAGTAGCATGCAAAGTTTTAGTAACGTTATTGACCTGGAATGTTGTTTTGCAAAAAAGTAAGGTGTGTTCCTTATTCTTAATGAGTGAAGTGTGCATGGTTTTCAGTTTTGGGGGATCCTTCTATCAGGAAGCTAGTTACATGGTGTTGGGTTTAATACTGCCGATGCAAACGGCAGCGATTATTTCTTATTATGTGGGTATCTGTTACAATAAACTGCCTGAAAACCCAAACTTGCTTCCTTGAAGACCTACATTCTTAGAGCACAGATGTAAAGCTAGTGCTGTTTCAGTACTACTCGCAATTGCTGTTAAGCATGTGGAATACTGCTGTCTCCATATCACTAGGAATGTTTAAAAAAAAATCAGAATTCAGACAGATTCACTGTCTTTTAATGAAGCTGGATTTTAAGAGACTGCCCCAGTTTTGGTGGTTGGTGTTTTGGGGTTTTTTTTGTGATTTTTTTTTTTTTTTTTTTAATGTGGAAGCTCCAAGCTTTCCACTGGTTGAAAAAGAGCTCTTAAATTTTAATGAACTTTTTAAATGAACTTTCATGCTATTAGTGGGCACAGAAGTGTTCTGGTAAGGTTTCACCTTTTGTGTAGGCACGAATTGGAGGATCTCGTGGGACTGTCTCAAACAGAAACAAAATTTCTGCATTCCAAAATGACTTCCACTTAAAATTAAAATACTCATGTTAGAAGGACTTTCAAAGTAAGAATAGAGCAAAAAGATACTGAAATTCTCAAGTTGAAGTTCACGTGTTGATATGATAAAACAGTGGACCCTCATGATGCAAAAAAAAAAAAAATTTACTCTGAAACGGAACACTTGATTCTGGGACAGTGGAGTACATTTAAAAAGAGCTCGTTACATTTCTGCATGCTTGAGTAACACTTTGAATGAGTGAGGTAGGTCTTGAAGGAAGAATTTGAGCATTTTCCAGGGAATTTGGAGAAGATATTTCTCTTCTGAAACTTAAGACAGTCTGAGGGAAACATTTAAGAATAAGCTGACATAAGGAAAACATTTTCTCAACAGCGATACGTGGGTGGCTTTCCGCGGAGCATGGAAGGTTTTGTCACTCTAGATGAGGTTGGTGATGAAGAAGACTCGGATCATCAAAAACTCCGCAAGTCGGGTTTGGCAGTAAAATCTGCTGGCAAAAACGATGATAGTTTGGCAGAAATCAAGGTAGACAAGATTGAGGAGCCAGAGCAGGAAAATGAAACGTTAGAAAATGGAACCAAACCCGAAGATAATACGAAGGCTGAAACTGTTGAAGCTTCTGATAGCACAACAGCACAGGATACTGAGAAAAATGCCCATGAAAATACAGACACCCAGGATGAACAGGAAACAAAGAATGTCCAAGAGAAATCTCTTGTTCCAGATGAATTTAGGATTGGGCCGTACCAGCCAAACGTTCCTGTTGGTAAGGCTGTTTCCATTTCTTTTCAGATATGTCTCTGTGCATTGCAGTAGCATTTCTCATTTCATTTGCCTTTTATTTCTGGCAACACATTGCCTCTGAGCCTTTCATTTTAGGGCTCCCCACTCTTCTCCCCTTCTTCACTCCTCCCCTAACCCTAGTATTTTCTTTTTTTTCCCTTATTTTCATACAGTTCTTCATAACACTTTCCTTAGGCAGAAATTAAATGGGAAGAGGTATATTTTAGCAACACAAATTCAATAGCACAAATCACAATAGTGGTAATAGTTTAGACTCATACTAAATAATCAGAACTCAGAAGCTGATCACAGAATGTTTTTAGTTCTTTTGAAGGAACCAATAAAATGGACCCTTAATCTGAAAGGTTGATTTTAAATTTAAAACAAAACAAAAAAAAAAGCCTGCACATATTTAGTTATTACTAGGCCCCGGCTTGACTAAACTAAAACAAGGACTTTTAAAGACAAAGCAGCTTTTAATGTAAAGTGAATTATGGTTTTAAGATTTAGCTGAAATGACATATGACATTAAAAGAAATGATGTAGAGTAGATCTCTTAGTTTATTCTGTGGTGTTTACTTCTCTAGGTGTGAATTATGTGGTACCCAAAACAGGGTTTTATTGCAAATTGTGTTCCCTGTTCTACACAAATGAAGATGTTGCAAAAAAGACCCATTGCAGCAGCCTTCCTCATTATCAAAAGTTGAAGGTAAGGCAAAAACTTGTTCATTTTAAATGGCGTGATTCTTTCCTGGGGAATAGATCTGAATGAGACTGGACTGAGTGAAAAGAAAAAAAAAAAAAAAGCTTTCAGGCAGTGGAAATTGGCTTATTCTATAACTTTTAACTCAAGCTAGACCTCTCCAAAACGTCATCTTTTGAAAATAATACACAAGATACATATTTTAAAGATGGGCTCCAGCTTTTTTTTTTTTTGTAAATTTGGATTAAAGAGGACATTCTGATTGGAGTAAAGGCCAGGTTTAGAAGTAGTGGTGCAGAGTAAATACAGATGACTCAAATCCCTTCCAGTTGTCCCTTTGAGAGTATTATTAACCAGTCAACAGAGCTTAAGCTTAAGTTTTTATATATCTAGGAAAAAAAAAATCCATATTTGCAACTTCTGATTTTGTGAGCATGTTTTACAATTTCTAATTGGATTAGGTATCACATGATTGCATGGCATGAATGATAATGCTGCTGCTGTATCTTTGTGTACTGTGAGCTGCTTTTAAATATCACCTCCGAGAAAGGGTAATCCTAAACGAAATTCTAATAATAATGCAGTGTTCACATACATTGATTTCATACAAGTCGATTATTGAGCTGAAAACAAACTCCAGGGGTTCCATAGGAAAGAAGAAGGTGGCATCTCAGACTCAAAGTGTTTGCTTTCTCCCTTGCAATAATAGGGAACCCTAAACAAATACAGGGCCCTGGAAGGCAGATGGCACAAATAAATGTCACAAAGCAAACATTATCAAGGAGTAGATAAGAAAATCAATTACCATGCAGAATCTTGTAGTAAGAAAAACCCACCTCATCCATCACCCATAGCTTTTTTTTTCTTTTTTTTCCATTGAGGTACGTGATGATGGGACTTTAAGGACTTGATGTAAAAGGGGAAGTGGGGGAAATAATCCCAGTTTATTAACTTTATCACTTACTTAAACGAAACATGATTCGATTTGCTTTTTCCATGGCACAAATGACTAGCGAGTTGCTCTTGAATGTAATGTTGGTGTGGTTTTAGAATCGGGGAAGGAAGGGGGGGAAAATGCAGCTTTTGTTTTCACAATGGCAAGGCACTTCTCTAGCTGGGAGTCTCATTGACTTTGAGAGCAGTAAAAGTAAATAAATAGACAATTGATCTTGCTACCAAATGTAATCGAAGTGATAATGAATTCTTGAAACTTCCAAAATAACCCTTCTCCAGGGAGGGGAATTGTTTTGTCCCTGGCTTTATAGGTGCCAAATTCTGACCAGGTAAGTGGCACAGCCGCTGTCACAAGTCCATGACAAAACGGAAAGTTGTTCTCTTGGCTTGCCAGCCTGTTGGGAAGGCGCTAACGGCAGGGCCAGGTAGATGCTCACAGAGGCTGCCACGTGGTGTTTACTGGTGGCAGGCTGTATGTTCGGTGACATAATGACAAGGTGGTGCTTCAGAGGAGCTCTGCTTCAGTATATGGAGAAGTGCCAGTCTTGTTAGTCAGGACCTTTGCAGATAATATTCACAGATTTTACAGCTTAAAAATTGGATTTATGTTTCTATTATTGATGTTGTGACTGTGAGAAACTCTTTAAATATATCCAAAATATGGTTGCTTTCTTTTAACAGAAAATTCTGGATAAAATGGCAGAAGACCACAGGCAAAAGAAAGAAGCTTAAAAGGAAGGAAGGATGTAAGGAAAACAGTGGCTTTGTTTTTAATGTTAATCTTTTTTAAAAGCAGTACAAGTAGTAGATGGAAGAATACTGTATTCTTTTTTGTTTTAGTGAAATACAGTAGGCATTATAGGTCTGTTCATGTGTTAAATGTTGTAGCAAAAAGCATATGCAGTTAAGTTAATGACAAAAAATTTGTTCTTAATGTGAGAATGGCAACAAGTTTTTGTTTTGACACTTCAAGCTATTAAAGAAAAAAATCTTGCACCCTTGTGGAAGGAAAGCTCATCTACGGGAAGAAAACTTCATTTAAGTGAAATTTACTACTTTCAAGCTTCAGAAATTGTCTTTCAATTCCATTCTCAATAAAAAATAAAAAGTAACACTGTATTTTTATTTTATCTAGAACATTCCATATTTCAGTCTGAGCCTAGCAGATATTTAATTTGGAGTGTAAGGCTGTCATTGCATTTCACTTTGGAAAAGTCTTTAAATGTAAGTTGCATTTTTAAATGTTGAATTGCAGTTTCTTTTAATGTCATTGCTGTTATATAGCAAATAGGAAAATTAGTGATAGTCAGCTTTACAGCTTCGTGATTTTTTTTTTCCTAAGCTCTTGATAAACTTTCCTATTCAGCTATTCCGTGTATTTTTAGTGAAAAGTAAATGCCCATTCACCTCTGACCAGTATTATTTCCTTGAGCTCTTCCTGCTTTTACTTGAATCTTGTAGCTGTCGTACATCTCTAGTATATTCAAAAGCAGCATTCGAGTCCTGAAATGTAAAAAGGTATCTTTATATTCTTCACATGTAATTTTTTCATACCTGCATTTTAAAACCATTTTTGTTAAAATCTGGTTTCGTCAAGAATCTTTAGAACTGTGCTCTTAATGTACCTGCACATGTGATATGTGAACAGGAATTTGCATGTGTAACCTGTGTTTATCTGTAGTTTTTGTTATTTACTGCTTATTTGTGAATTCAGGTTACTAAAGTGATTTACCAATAAACAAAGCTAGGCAACAGTAATTTGTTATAGATGTTTGGCATGTTAACCAATGTGTCTACTGAACTCTTTACTCCTGTGTTCATGATGCCACACTGAAACTCTAGCTCCCTTTTTAAAATCTGCATGTTTTAACACCTGTGATTTAGCAGCTTACTGCATAACTTTTCTTTCTCTTTCCTAAAACCTCTTTTGTTTCCAAACAAATTAAAACATCACTTGTTAAAACGCTGGTAGGTATATTCTGCCGACAGTTTTATTTCTTGAGTTTTATGGTATTTTTGTCAAAGTTGAAGTCCAAGCCACATCGCGTTCATGTGGATAGAAATGACCAGGGACTAGTCTTTCATCCTGAGCCTCTTGGCCAACAGGGAGGCTTCAGTGCTAAGAAGGGTTTTCGAATGTAGGAGGCTGAATCTTGAGGAAGTTAATTTACTGAAGCAAATGCATCTAGCAGAGACAAGATGGTGCGTTTTGTGGAAGTAAAGTCTTGATGACTTGTCTTGCCAGTTGTAACTTTCTGCTGTTGCATCCTCACAAAAAGGGGAGGTGTGCAATCCCTTTTGTGCAAGAATTAAGTATAACTTCAAACATCTCCTGCTGTGATGGTAGCAGTTTCTCTGGGAACTCTCTGTATAGAGTGGTGAAATGCTAATAAGCAGCTAATGGCGCAGATTTTATTTAAATAGCCTATCCAGATTATAAAACCTTATCATGCAGTGACTCATTCTTGCACTTCTACCAAGATAAGTTACTGCTTTGTACATGGCACTCATTAGTATGCAAAGTTTTGTGTTTGTATGAAATTGATTAAATGTAATGCAGTGATACAGTCCTAAAACTACTCTACAGCTATCCTAGGCCCCTGAAAAAAAAGTGCACGCAACAGCAGCCCTGCAGTCAGTTCTATTTTGACTAAGTCACAAGGATGTACTTGGCCCCTCCCTTGCTTATGGTGACATTTGTCAGGCATCTGTCTCCAAGAGGCTGCTGAGTTCATCAGACAAGAGGAGGACCTGACTTCAAAGCAGTCGTTCAGTGTTGGGCAGTCATCCCCTGTCTCTTCACAGACGGTAGATAAAATTTATTTTGAAGGTCTCCACCTCTCCCAAGCATTTTAAGTTTCTTTACAAGATGCAGTTGAGATTAATGTATTGAAATACCACGGGTCTGTGTGTTTTATTTTTAAAGTAGCCTTTCCTTAGCTATGACCTGCATCATAAACAGCTGTGCAGTTCAGTGATCTTGCACCTCGTGTCCTCAGCCTGTTGTAAACGCTAACCTGTCTAACTGCTGGGGATTAAACTGTAGGAGGATGTTACATCATGTTTAGTGTCTAAACATAAAGAATTCCCAGGCGTGAAGTAATTGCGGCATAGTCCAGCTTCAGTCTCAAAAATCCCTTGCTCCTATCAACTCTGTTTCTGGTATTGGTGGATGTTTGATGCGTAATGCATGTACTTTCAAAACCCTGATAAGCTGTACGAAACCTTCACACCTCTACATGTGCAACACGCTGCTTTTATACATCAGGAAACAAGTCAAACCTAATTTGCTTCTGCAAAATGTCTTCTGTTTACATGTAAAGGACAGGGAGAGAATATATGCCTTACACTAATTTCTGATGAAAAGAAGGCATCAGAATAACTTGATCTTGAGGACAGATGCCAGGAACACACTTTGGTGGCAGACTGATGTGTGGTCTTGCCATGGGCTGCTTACTCTTTGGAAATAATTGTGTCTGTGCTGCTCTGTAATTTAGATGCCAGCTTTCATACATGAATTTCAACTCCGACGAGTAACCCTAGAGGCTGCTGCCTCTTTGCTGTGTGTGTAGTTCAGCAGAGGTGCAACAAGGCCCTGGGCTTGCTGAGCACAGTGGGAAGTAAGAAGAAAAAGAAGCGTCTATTATAGATGAGAAAGCCACGCCATGATGGATTTATTAAAATAGAGTTGTAAATAGTTGTGGAAATTGGACTAGGAAGAGCAGAGTAGTTTTGATTTTTTTTTTTTTTTTTTTTTTTAAGGCTGATCCTTCCAGGGGTACTTTAAGGTTATACTTGGCTAGAAGGTAAGCATTTACTGAGTGTGTGATGGGCCTTACAGAAAGCTTTTAGGCCCTGGAAACAAGTTATTAATGCTGACCAATAAAATCACTATAAACAGCTTGATCAAGGGAGAATCGGTCCCTGGAAAATCTGAGAAAACCCAGACTGCTGTAGAGTTGGTTATCCCTTACTAAAATTAGGAGGAAGGAAGGAAGTAAAGGGCTGAGCAGAGAAATGTTAATTAAATTGTTATCCTCAGAGAGCTCCTTTCCTGCTTACAAGCAGCCTCCGCGAGTGTTTTGATAGCACAAGAGACTTTCCAGCCTAACAGGTGGTGTAATGCGAAGAGCTAAGCTGAGCGAGTTGGTCTGTACGCTGCTAGCTCGCTAACTGTTCCTGAGCCTGAAAAAACCTGTTTGCGTATGGTAACTCTTTAACCGCGAATGGATTTCGGGGTTATCGAAGGTTACTGATTTCTGTGCAACTTAGTCCTCAGCAACACGCGCTGTTGGGCTTTGCAGTTGCATGCAGAAAGGTTTTTGTGCCATACATTTCCCAGCTTGCTGCTGGGGCAGATTTCCAGCTCTTTGGGGTGGTTCGCTTTACAAGTCCGTCGTACCGAGGCGGGTGTTGAGCGGAGGTGGTTTTGCGACACCGCGCTTCCACTCCAGGTCAAGCGGGATTGCGTTCATCAGGGGCTGGGATGGAACAAAGGGTCTTGAACTCTGTCGGTGTCCAGCCGCTTTGCTTTTTTAAGAGGTGGTGAAGATCAGAGGACTGGAAAAGCCTGTACGAGGCAGGGTGTTCGAGGGGATGGGTGAGCACAGCACGGCTCCGATCATTGCTAAACCCTCTGTGCACTGGTTTTAGCAGGTAGTGTCTGAAGGAGAGAGTAATTTCCACCTTACCTTTAAGAAAAAGAAGGGCAGAGAGAATAAAAATTGCTTTTTCGCCCCGTTTTGTAAACAGGGTTGAATTCTCAGCACTTAACGTAGGTCCCAGAAAAGGGCGTTTGTTACTCCTGGTTCCTAATGCAGAGCCTTAAAAGCGCCCGAGTCTAGTGAAGACGTCTCGTGAAAATTCCCATGACATTTTCTTCACTTGGTTTGCGAACAGACGCGTTTTTCAGGGAGCACTGGATTGCGTTCCCCGCTCCGGAGCTCAGGGCCCGGGGGCTTCCCGGGGGGGCTGGCGGCCCCAGCGCGGGGCTGGGACAGGCGCGGCCGGGCGGGATGGAAGAGCCCGCGACCTTCTCCCTCCCCGCGGGGGCGAGGCCGCAGCCGCCCGGGACTGCGGGGCAGGTGGGCCCTAAAGCGGGAGGGCGTCCGGGGACCCCTTCGGTACGGGCCGGGCCATCCCGGCCGGCGCCACAAGATGGAGGCTCGCCCTGCCCCGGCGGGACTACGCTTCCCGGCGTGCCCCGCGCCGCGCCGCGAAATGGCAGCCCGGCCGCCCGGCGGAACTACAGCTCCCGGCGCGCCCCGGGGCCGAGGCGGGGCCGCGCCTCCCGGCGTGCACCGCGCCGCCCCCCAGCGCTGCCGCCCGGCCCGCCGCGCCCGCCGCTTCCGGGGGAGAAGGGGCGGCGCCTATGAGGTCACGCAGGTAGCGGAAGTGATTTCACGTCCGGCGGCCTGCGGCGCTGGGAGGGGAGCGGGGCGGCGGGCGCGGAGCGGAGCCGGTGGCGAGCGGGGGACGAGGCGGCGGTCGGCGGCGGAGGAGCAGCTCGGAGCTCGGTGTGCGCACCCGCGGCCCTTCCCTCTGCGTGCAGGTGAGGCGGCGCGGGCCGGGGCGCGCAGCCCGGGTCAACGCCGCTGCCGCGGGGGGGGGGAGCGGGGCTGGGGGAGCCGCCCCCTCCCCTGAGGCGGCGCCGGGTGCTGCCCCCCTCCCCGCGGCGGCGGGGCCTGCGCGGCGGGGCCGCCCCGTGGCGCCGTCTTTATTGTCTCCGGCTCCATCCGGGTCCTGGCGGCGGCGGGGGGGGGCGCTCGGCGGCGCGGGGCCTGACGGGACGGAGCCCCCGCCGCGGGGGCGGCCCTTGTGGGCGAACAAAGCGGGGACGGGGGGGGGGCCGCCGTTCCGGGGCCCTCATCGCCGCGGCGGGGACGCGGCCGCCGCCGGGAGGGGCGGAGCCCGCCCCGCCTCCGCACCGAGACGGGATCAGCGGCGGGGCCGAGCCCGCCCCGTTCCCGCCGAAGCGAAGCGGCTCCGCGGGCGTCGGCGCTCGCCGTTGCTGAAAACAGCAGCAGGGGGCCCGGGGGAGCAAACCGGGCCCCCGCCGCGGGGCTGCGGAGCCCTTCTGCCCGCCCGGCGCCCGGCCGCGCTCCGCGGCTCTGCTCCTCGCAAACAACGGCTTTTTTTGGGTTTTTTTTTGTGTTTTGTTTGGTTTTGGTTTTTTCTAAGCCTCGGTGCTGGCGTGCTGCGTAAATGAGTTGGCCGTTTTCAAGTAAACTCCAGTGCGATGCTTTGAAGTGTTTCTATCAGATAGCATTGGCGTCCCACGTGAATTTGATTGGGAAATGTATTTATTATACGGAGCATAATCAGTTTACTTGATAACCGCCACTTGCTAATCTAATTCAATAACAAGAAACTTGGCTGGCGCTCCTGACTCACGAGAGTAATCCCTGGTTAATAAGCAAATAACACCATCTTCTGCAGAAATTCAAAGTGCTCCCTGCTGCACTAAAACAGCTTTGCTTAAACTTCGGCTTATGCTAAAATCCAAATGTGCTCCTTGCTGTTCTGTGTCACTTCTGCATGCTTGAAGCAAATATCTTAAATTCCCCTCCCCTCTATTTTTTGTTATGAGGGTTAAGGACCTGGGCTTTGCTCTATGGAATTAGGCCCCTCGACCTTATCTTCCGAAGTAGGCGGTAGATAATCTTTCGTGATTGGGGTTTAAATGCAAAACCTTCAATCACAAAGCTTTGAATTTTAATGATGGTTGGTCTAGGGCTCTTCATTGCTATAAACACAGCAAAATTCAGAGAAGCAGGTAAATTAATGGACCTTAATGATGTTCTGGAGTAACAATTTCCACACTTCAAACAGAAAACACTTCTGAGTCAACTGAAAGTCCTGTTGTTACAGGATTTTTAATTTCTGACTTAACTCCTAAGATAAAAATGCTTTTTTTTTTTTGTCTTTCCATATGCACTTACACTGCTCTTCCTGTATCGCCCCCACGCCCCGCCAAAATCCCAGAATAATTCAGGGCTGGATCTCCAGTCATATCACTGTGGCAGAAGTTTCCATATTTTCTGTTCTTTAGCACTACTAATGTTTGATTTCCTCTTCTAATGTAAGGAGCTTTGAGATCCTCTGCTTTCCACCTACTCGCAGATGGAAAATGTATTATTTTTATTCACAACGGTAGTGTAGCCTGTCACCGTGGCTTGTTTTCTGCAGTAGCCTTCTTAGATTGTGACTTTTTGCAAGACTGAAGCGGCATTTGGCTCTCCTCCTCAGAATTGCCTGTAGCTCATGACTAAAAAGCCTGTGTCTAATACCGGTGAAACGAGACTAATCTTGTCCTCGCAAATGAGCACAGAAAGCCAACTGGTTTGTATCTTGACATGGTGAAATGGAAAGCTCCTTATACAGTATATTTTATTACAAGTTGCAGAAAATGAAATTACATGGAGTGCTGTGATTAAGGGACTGGCCTGGGGCTTCCTAACTGTTCACGCAGGATAAGTGTGTGTTGACATGTTTTCCTGTGGGAAAACATTAGCGGACTTAGGGCTTCATCAGATAAACTTTAGATATTCAGGTTGAGCCTCGGATCTTTCTCGACGATAATCATCCACATCGTCCTTGGGCAGTAATGGAAAAAGTTGCTTCGGTCCAAATGTGAAACACTGAACTTCTCTTCCCTCCCTCCTGAAGCAAATAGCTTGTGTTCTGCGGGAACACTTAAGAAATTGGAAAACTAGCCCATGATTCAACAAATTAACCTTTCAGGCTTTTACACAAACGAGTAGGGTGGTTTTTTTTTTTTAATTATTTTTACCTTTATGGACTTGTCTGGGTGCAGTCGTCTTTGTACAGAAGTTGCCTGGAATTTGGCCTGAGTAACTTACGCTGCTGATGCAGTCATTCATCTGTAGTGTGAATTGTTGGTGTGCAGAAAGCCCGGTGAAATATTAATATCAAGATTCACTCCACAAAAGAAAAGGTGAAAACACTTGCCAATTAAAAAAAAAAAAAAAATTAGTTTTTTTAGACTCTGAGGTCTTTTATTTCATTTAGTCCATCCTGTTTGTTAGCTTGCGAACAGCTGAAGTTGCTTAAAGCAATTTCAAGCTTGAATTGGGGTGTTAAATGTGATGTCTTTTCCTGTTTTACCTTAAATGCTGCCAGTGATCCTGTGCAGGTTTGTTTTGAAAGAACATCAAAAAGAACCTGTTTTCTCTTGTTAGAATACCCAGGCTCTGGTCTCATTTGTTGTACTTCCTAGGGAGCTAAAGTCACTTCCGTACTTGGGTTTGCCTTTGATTTAAAAACCTTGAATAGAGCAAACCAGGCAAGTTCCTTTTTCTTTGTGCTTTTCTTAATTGATCATTTGGATGTGACAAGCCTTTGACCTGGTATTATCAAGAATACGTTTTGAACCAAAACTTGCATTAATTCTGTAGATAATAGGACGAACAGAAATATAAAGAGAAAATATGAGCTGCTATGTGATAAGCCCTTGTACTCTTAATAACGATGGAAGCTATATTTTGATACCCTGTTCTCTGAATAAGTCATTTTTTGATTGCAGACAGTGAGCTAAAACGTTGATTTGAGAATAAAATAAAAATATTTTCACTTACTGCTGCATCGTTTGATTACAAATTTTTAGTGCTAAAAAAACATTCAAGTTTGATTTTTTTTTTTCAGCTCATTGCCTCACGTGCTTTGTATACTGTTTAAAAAAAAAAATTAACACTGCCAGTATTAGTATCTAAAAATACTCAGCTTTTCCAGTATTGGTATCTCTACTTAAGCATGGTATAGGAAAACCAGCAGCATTGTCTCGTTTACTTTACAACACAAATAAGATTTTCAGTTAGAACCTGGGCTCTGAGCAGACTTGGCTCTCTGAACTCGGAGTTACAGGCTTCACACAGGCTTATGAGCCTGGCGGAAAGGCTGCGATACCGTTCTTACGACAAGGGTTCAGACCAAATTTAGGTTTTATCCTGCCTTTGATTGTGGCCAGGTGGAACAAAGCATGCTTGCCAGCTGTGCCGTCGTTCCTTGGGTTCAGGACGTTGCGATATCGCAAATCGTGGACATGCAGAAACGTTGAGTGCTCTCTCAGTGCTGAGGTGTGACTCAATCCATGTTAATGAAGTGGGATGAGAGGCAAGCACGTACTGTCTTCCGCTGCCTTATGATGTTGTCTTCACCTGAAGCTTCCCAATCAGTGGGCTTTCGCTAACGAAGTAGCTGTAAGAACTGTTGTGCCAACTTGGCTCTGTGAGGAGTCGGTGCATGATGGTTTCTGCCTCACTTGCGAGGTTTCCCAGTGGTGAAAGGGCTGTGAAAGTTGGTTCATGCAATCACATGGAACATCCCGTAACTGAATTTGGGTAGGCTAAAAGTCACACCGAAGTTTCCCTTACCATGGGTATCCTTGGAAATTCCCCTGAAGTGTTGCCCACCCCCGCTGAAACAGTACGGACACCGGGCAGTTCATCTCCAGGGGAGTTTGTTGAAACTCAGTGGGAGCTGTAAAAGTATCATGGAAAACAAATTTTCCTTTTGCTTCCTGAATGTTGCCTTCAATACTTTCCTACTGGCAAGTACGCATGCTTTCTGATTTTTTCTGTCACTTTTCATTGGCCTTGGTGTTCGGCATTTGCTGATTTGATGAGGTTTAATTTGGGAAATTAATTTGTCACTCGGATCTGCATACAATGGAAACGGCGTTTCTGATACTCTTTTACTTGTTGCGATTAGCAGAGCTCCTCTGCTGCAGTCAGGGTAAGGCTGCCTGGAGCCTTCAAATACAGGTGCAGCCTTCCCTTGGGCCGGGCTTACACAGAAGCAGGGTGGTGAGTGAATCTGCACATCTTTAATTACTGCATTTCTTAATTGCAGATTTCGAATCAAAGACGCAGCCATGAAAGATCCAAGTCGCAGCAGTACTAGCCCAAGCATCATCAGTGAAGATGTGATTATAAACGGTCATTCTCATGAAGATGACAATCCCTTTGCGGAGTACATGTGGATGGAGAACGAGGAGGAATTTAACAGGCAGGCAAGTCATTTCCCTCTATCAGTGTCTTGTGATGTGCTTTACCATTTTCTAGCTGAAGGGAGGGGTGCTGTGGCTTAGCAACCGGGGTACAAGACCTTTAGAGATGGGGTTTTTAGATAGGCTTGCTGGAATAATGGGGGGAACAGACAGGTCTCAGTTTCTCCGGCAATAAATGCCTATTTTCTGTAATCTTGGTGGAAAATATGGGAAGTGTGGCATGTTCTAATGCATCCATTAATTCCCTGCTTCTGTGAGAGGGAGAAAAAAAAATAGCGGACAGACTTTATGTGGCACTTTGGAAGGGACAGATCTTGCTAGGCTGCTGAGCTGCAGAGGTTTTATACGTGCAAACATGCCGGCTGTTGTAGTTCTGAACTGGATACGTCCAGGTGCATACCTGCCTCATCAACAGGGAGGTGGTGGACATAGCTGTTGGGTGACAGTCCCATTTGTTGCTTAATACTTCAGTGTCTTACGGCTGGCCTTCGCAATCAGGTTGGAAGGAAGCCTTAACTTCGTTTTTCACCTTGCATCTGGACACAGTTTTCTCTCCTGTGGAGGCTGGGAACAGCCTACCTCTTTCCACCACCCCTTTCTTAATTAAAACTTGATCTTTGTACTCCAGTAGCTGCTTTCTCTGCACTCCAGCACAGTGTGGCTGTGCTGAAGTCTGAGCTTCTGAAATAGGATATGTCTGCTGCTCTCTCTTTCGGGTGCCAGCAGGGCACAAACCTAATCTGAAATTCAGGTTGCTCGTAAAATCTAAATTCTCTTGTGCATACGCCAGGATGGTGTCAGCGTTGTTTCCTGTTTGGTGGGTTTTTCCTCCTGGGTGCTGTACTGTAGTTAGCATACGGGGTGTGTAGTTCTCAGGGAAGGAGCTGAGAGTTGTGCCGTGAATATTTTTCAGGTATGTGCTCCATTTTCGGAGAAGAGGAAAGATGGGAGCGTGAGGGGAGAATGGTCTTGTTCAGGCAGGCAAACACCATGTGGCAGCCTGGTCGCCTGCTGCTGCAGGCACATCTCTCTGTGGGAACCTGAACAAGCTAAACTTGGGCTGGAAAATACAAATGGGCAATATTAATTTCAAGACATTTGGGGGATTAAACGTTATTTAGTACTTCTGGAGCTGCCATTGGAGGCACCTGTAGGTGTACAACCATGTAACAAAAAACCCGGAGCCAGGCAACCCCTGCTGTAACACTAGCTTGTGGCTGCGTGCCCACGGCTGCCTTTTACGCGGGACGGAGACAGTGCCTTACAAGAAGGATTGGTCGGAGACCGCCGTCCTTGCTGGAGTGCTTAACTGGGGAAGTTGCTAAGTCAGTGTTTCGTGCGGGGTTTGAATTGTGTGGCCAGGGACTTAGGGCACATGGTGATGAGTCTTTGTTCCCCAGAGCTGTGCATCTTGAGCACCACGTGCGTGAGCTGGTGAGCGTGTTTGCCCCAAGCACAGGGGGGACCTGGGATTTACAGGAATCCTGAACTCTGGTGCGAACCTTTTTGATTTGGTATTTGTGATACGTAACTGAATTTCCACTTTAGGATTGAGTATGCGTTTGATTTCAGAGTGAGGGATAGATAGGAAAACTTGTTTGAGCTTCCATTGAGTGAACTTTTAAATCTGTCCTGAATCATTTTTCCACTACCTTATGTCTGGCAAGTCATTCACACCAGCTTCTACTTCCCTGCTTTCCACTCTCAAGTACTGTGATGCAGGACATGGGAAATTTGTCAGGATGAACTCCCTCCAAAGCTTGTTTACTGAACAACCAAGCAAAACTTTCCTTTAATCTTTGCAATGCGTGTCAGTTCTGCATCAGTTGATTTGTTGGGCTTATAGTACAGCAGGTCAGCATTCTTAACTGCTAAGCTCATGTGGAGTTCCTTAGGAGAACTACACTGGGTGAACACATAATCTACGGCTGAGGAGATGCTGCTTGTTCCAAGTGACAAGCAGTGGTTATTTTTTCCCTGAGTCTTGCAGGACACTTTCCTAGGGAGTGTGCCTGGCCACATGTGTTGGCCCTGGTTCCCTTCCTCATACTCGCAGTGAGTTCAGTCCAGACGAGTCGGTACAACTGAAATTTTCACTTGGAACCAACACTTTTCTTCTCCTTGAGCTCATAAGCTGCAAACAAAACAGGGCTGGGGGGGTTCTCCTGCCGTTCCCTTTTACCTGCAGCCCAAGTTCTTGGGACAAAGCACTTATTCTACATTAAAAAAAAATCAAAGCTGATTGCCTCCCTGCAGCGCAAGCGTGGTGTTCTGCTAGAAGTCCTACTGCATAGCTAGAAAGAAGGTCAGCTGGGTGCACAGACCTGGGAATGAAGACGCAAGCTCTCAGTAAGTTTGTTGATGAAGCGGTTTCTTCTCGTTGTATAGATCGAAGAGGAGTTGTGGGAAGAAGAATTTATTGAGCGCTGTTTCCAGGAGATGCTGGAAGAAGAGGAGGAGCACGAATGGTTTATTCCAGCCCGTGATCTCCCACAAACAATGGATCAAATCCAGGACCAGTTCAATGACCTTGTTATCAGTGACAGCTCATCACTGGAGGATCTGGTGGTAAATTCAGTTTCTCATCGTATTTCTAAAGTTTGACATCTCTCTTTGTCCAAGGCTGATTTTTGTTGCTGGTAATGGCAAGAGAAAAATCCTTTACGCGCAGGCCAGAGACTCTTAAACCATGCCTGGCTCTGGTGGACGGGGAAATGTGGAACGGTTGGGTAAGGGATGTTTCCTCAAGTGATGTGACTTATTCAGTGGTTTTCTTCATAACCATGTGGTGCCTTTCCTGGCCCATGGCATAAACTCAGGTGGCTTTGGGTGTGCGTAGCACGTTACAGAAGAAAGGCAGTGAGCGAAGCACGCTGCCCTGAGAAGTGCTGTTTGGTGGCAGGACTGCAAAAGTTTAATTCAGTGTCTGCCAGCACTTAGGCGTTGGGTAGGTACGAGCCGTGTTCTCAGGTCTGGTGTGGATCGTGTGAACCGTAGCAGATCTCTTTGTAGAAACCCTAAGGAAGAGGAAAGCAGCTAAACTGATTATTTCCCTGTTTCTTGCTGTATGACTTCTGTCCAGAGCTTAACCAAAAGAAAAGGGCAGTGTGCACACATTTTCCCTAACAAAATACAAAGTTACTGATACAGAGTCCAAAAAACCACATCGTCATGACACATAACTGCTGTGAAACTCAGATGCAAAGCCCTACTTTTCCAAGCATAAGCAGCTGCAGGCAGCAGTTTCAGACTCAATTAAGAACACAAAAGCCTAATCCTCCATTTCTTTATGATCAAGAGCTCATTTTGGAGATGCTGGCTGCCCACCTCTAACTGCAGCACGTTGTAGAGCAGCGGCTTGCCAAGTGGGAGGACAGGGTAGTCACAGACACAGATATTTAAAAAATCAATACAATGCTCATATACCTTAAATTCCAAGAAGTGGCTTAAGTTCCTGGAACAAGTCTCCTCTTGCTTAAATAAGCAACATCTAAAAACCTCATGGCGCATTTTTAACAGTTCAACTTCAGGAAAAGCTATTTCAGCATTAAGCAAAGTCGCTGTATTTGATGCACACCTGTGGTTTTCTTGTTTCGTATTCCCTGAGCCCTGATCTGACTGAAATGTCCAGGTGGTGCTAAGGAAGGCTGGATAATTCGGGTACCAAGCACAGAGGAGGGGGCTTTTCTACTGATTATAGAGACTTTTGGGATATGCTAAAACCCTGTTATATGCCTGACTGTTACTCTAAATCTGTAAACTGTTCCTAATGCTGTCCACATAAAATCATATTCCGCTTGCAGAGGTAAGATGAAAATAACAATTCTGTTTTTCCCTTCCTCAGGTCAAGAGTAATCTGAATCCAAACGCAAAGGAGTTTGTTCCTGGGGTGAAGTACTTAAATATTTGAGTAGACTGGGCCCTCTCTTGGTGGATGTAGCACAATTTCCACACTGTGAAGCCAGTATTAGAAGATTTAATTGTAAAAGCTCTCTCTTCTTGTCACTGTGTTACACTTATGCATTGCCAAAGTTTTGTTAGTCTTGCATGCTCAATAAAAGTGCTGAGACTGTTATTAAGTAAATCTGTCAAAAGTTTAATGGAAACATAATTGGGCCCTGGCTCTCTGCAAAGGAGACAGTGAGGTAAGAAGCACCAGTCAAGTTGAGACAAAGTACCACGTTTATAAACCTTCTGCAGACTCTGTCTTTTTAAACAGGACTTGGAATTTGCTACGGATGGTCTGTTTTTAACTAAAGATGTGTTAACTGGTGCTAGTTTGCACCTGATAATGCCTTAACTTAAAAATGAAAGCAAGGAGATCTGATTGTTATGCAAATTAGCTAACTTTCCTTTGAAATACCAGTATTGTTACTAATGTTAATTTTTCCCCTTAAAATACTTCATGCTGTTAAGCAGCATGAGCTTTAACAGAAATTTTACAGACCTGTGCAGAGTCGTAGATCTCAGCTACTGAACTAACATCCAAGCGATTGGAAGGAAGAAATTCCCTGTACTTTGCAGTATGTTATCATGTTAGAAACGTTTCACTTTGATTATGTTAAAGGAGATGTGAGTTTCATCACAATTTTTTCCAAGAACCCGGATACGTACATAGCACTGCCTATGTAACTTTTAGCGTACAACTTTATTATAGCTGGATTTAACCAAGGAAACCCTAGCATTAGTGATTTGAGTGGTGCTTTTCCCTTGCTTTGTTTAATCATCACTACACAATAGTCTACAGCACAACAACTTATTTTTTGTTTTCTTTTAATAAAGCTAGAACAGTTTTGGCTTCTTAAACTTCATATTCGGGTAGGTTAAGCTGCCATACGTGTTCAGTGTGAATAGTGTTTAAGTTGAAAATATTGTAAAAAAATTATATTTTTTCAAAAATATTTAAAAAAATAAATAATAGTAGAACTGATGTGGTGGCCGTCTCGTGAATGTGCATCTCGCATGGGAACTCGCTTGGCAACGCGCGGAGGAAAGGGATGCCATGATGGGTACGGTGCCTGTAAGGCTGTTCGTAACATGATAGCCCAAAATATCCATCCGAGGTTGGACTCTGACCGCTCTTTCATTTCTTTCCTCCCGCTTTATGTGCTTGCCCGGGCATATTTTCCTTCATTCTCACCGCTGCTAATCCCAGCTCAGCTCCGCTGCGGCTGGCGGCACGGGCAGTCCCGGTTAACAGCTGACGGCACTATATAAAGCCGCTGCCGGGCGCGCGCTGCCGGAGGCTCTGGCACGGCGGCTGCCGGCGCTGGGCTGCTCGCTGCCCCGTAAACCCCAGGCCGCTGCGGCAGGGCACGGGCGAGTTGCCTGGTCTGATCCGCTCTTCGTAATTTTGTCCAGCCTCGCTCTTAATATCTTTTTCTTTTTTTTTTAAGCTCCAGTTAAACCAAATGGAAACACTTCAGAAATTATGCAGTGCTGCAGAAGGGGAGGAGTGAGACGAAGCCTTTATGCAGGTGTTACCCTACAGCGTAACGGCATCGCTCTGTCGGTCTTCCTCTGGGTGGAGGAACCTCTCTCGGAGGAATTCAGTCAGACCAGCTCTTTTTGCTGTTGCTCTGCAAAATGCTAATCGCAATGATCCCAGGCTCCTTCCTGAGCGTTACCTTCCCCCTTCCTAACCTTCGGAGATCTGCTGGCCTTCCGAGAAGCAGCAAAACTACGCGGGTGTTTCCACTGACTTGGGAATAGTTTAGACTCGAGCACCTAAAGCCAGAAGGTCAGGAAATAACATGCTGCCGTGCCCTGGCTTATTTTTAGCTGGAGCGGGAGTTTCACCAGAGAACCCCTGCACGGCTGGCAGCAGTTGCTTGTCGGGGAGCTTCCTCCCGGGGTTTCAGCCCGAGCGCGATCAGCTCGGGGTGATTGGCAACGGCGTGCTGCTGCTAGGAGCCAGCTTGTGAAACAGCCAGCCTCGCCACGGCTCGGTTGCTTTGCTTTGTTTGTCTCCTTGCTGTATGCCAGCCGACTCTGTAACGTGGGGAGGTTTGCTGAAGAGGTGAGCTTCCCCGTGGTCTCTGCTAGGACGGAGCTGCCGCGCTCCACGGCAGCCCCTGCCCTGCCGCGTTCGGGGCTTGTGGCAAGAGTTGATGGCGCAGCGGTGTTTCGGCTGCTGCTGAGCAGTGCTTGCACAGCGTTGGGGCTTGCTCTTGCTCCGGCCCCAGCGAGCAGGCCGGGGGTGGGCGAGGAGCTGGGAGGGGGCACAGCTGACCCGACGGGTGCTGGACGCCGTGTCACGTTGTGCTGGACAAGTGGGGACAGCAGAGGAGGGGGGTTCTGCTGCTGCTCGGAGCCTGGCTGGGCAGCGCTGGGCTTGTGGGAGGTGGTGAGTGATTGCATTTGCATCACTTGGGGATTTTTTTGGTGTTTTTTTTCCCCTTCTCTTTACTTATTATACTGTCCTCCCAACCCACCGGTTTTCTCACCTCTCTTCCTGCTGGGCTGGGGAGCACGTGTGTGGCCGTGCTGCCACGCTGGTGCGGGCAGCCCCTGACAGGGTCATGCGATGCTGTCTTCAGCTTTGGATTTTGGTGCTAAACCCAAGCCCAGAAACGGGCTTGACTGTCTGCCGTTGCAGCGAGGCCATGGGCTGCAAACCGACCGGCTGCAGGAGGCAGCGCTTCACCAGAGCGGCCGCGATGGAGCCGGCCGTCGGTGCCCTCCGCAGCAGGATGGGTTTGCCAAGGGCTTGTGCTGAGCCACCTCCCGCTGCACCGGGGCTGGGCCGAAGCCCACCGGACACGCGGTTGCTAGGGCTGGACAAAATCTAGCGTGTATCCGCGTTGGGCAGCCCGGGAGGGAGCATGGAAAGCTGCTGGAGCCTTCGAAACGCAGAGGGGACGAGGGAGCGGTGCAGGACACAGCAAAGACACTGGTAGGGCAAGTGGGCTTGAACTTTTTTTTTAATGTATGATCTTAAAATAGGCATCTTAACGCTGGTCTGGGTACTGTGCCCTGCACAGAGCCCGCTTCAGCCGCCGGGTAGCCCTGCTGAAGCCGAGGGCACAGTGTGAAAATTCGTGGCCCCAGGTGGGAGTTCGTGGCTCCGGGGGCTCTGGCTGGCTCCAGTGGTGGCTAACGAGCCTCAGCAAGGGCTGAGCAAGTCTCAACAAGCCAAAGCTTGAGGTGGAGCAGTGGCACGGGGGGTGGCTGTCCCCAGGCAGGCACCCCGGGAGCTCAAGATGTCCCCAAAGGCACCTTGGAGTTTCCCTAGCCCTGTGTTCGAGATGAGCACCAGAAGCCTTGCCTTTGGACGCAGCGGGTGCTAACGAACCCCGACAGCACCCGTGGGAGCCCGGCTCGGCTTCCCTGGTGCCGGGGTGGGAGCCCTCCCCGTGCTCAGACCTTTGTGCACACGGAGAGCCTGTCTGCGTTATCTTGCCCGTCTGCAGCCGCCGCGTCGCCGCCCCTTGCCCGGGCCCTAAACCCCGTGAACACCGGGCAGATGGGGACGTGCCTCAGCCAGCGGCTCCTCCTCACCGCGCTCATCCCGAAGGGGAAGTCGTAGCTCCTCAGGCTGGCTCTCGCCGCGCTGTCCGAGTGTGCGCCCGCCTTCCACTGCACCAGCCCTCGCTCCTCCTGCGTCCCTGCGGCAGCCGGCACCACGTTGGCCCAGACCCCGGCCCCGGCCTGCCCGCAGCCCAGCATCGGCCCCCCCTCGCCCTCCGATCCCCTCTTGCAGCTCTAAACCAAAATGAATCTGCCTCCAGCCCCCCCCTGCTTCCTCCCACCGCTCCATGTGCTTTAATTACCCGGGATGGTGTTGTCCAGGATGAAGGCGATGGTCCCCCCGACGAACATCTCCGTCGTTAGCAGCACCGTCAGTATCTGGTCCAGCTCGGGGACACCTGCGGGAGCGCAGGGACTGAGCTGGGACGTGCTGCGATAAGCCGGATTTGCCTAATTAATCGTTGCTTACCCAGGGTGGGCAAGCGCCTGCTAGAACTGCCCTCCTCTCTTCTTAAGCACCCAAAATCGGGGCTTTTCGTGGCAGGCAGGTACCTGTGTTAATGGCCTTGGGGTGGGAATCCAGGTAGTTTGGCAGCGCCAGCCCGAAAAACATGGCGAAGCCCAGCACAAAGAGGTTGCGGGAGGAGTTCATGTCGACGAACTGCAGGTTGGAGAGGCCGACGGCCGTGATCATGCCTGCCAGCAGAGACGGCGGAGGGGTTGCGGGCGGACAGGGATGCCCACGCCGCCGGCTGGGAGTTGGGCGTTGGGGTGGGCTGCCCGCAGAGGCAGCGAAGGGCGTTCAAACCCAGCCGTGGTTCGACCCAAAGCCTCAAAGCCCGCCCGGCATCCCTGGGGCTCACCGGCCCCCAAATCCCCGGGGAAACGGCCCGGGGCTGATGATAACAGCACCCCGGGTTTGAGGTGCCGAGGTTACCGAATAAGGTGCAGAACATCCCGCCGAGGATGGGGTCGGGCAGGGAGGCAAACAGCGCTGTGAACTTGCCGATGGTCCCCAACACGAGCATGATGCCGGCCCCGTACTGTATCACCCTCCTGCTCCCCACCTGCACGGAGAGACCGGCAGCGCGTGGTGGCACCCGTCCCCCTGACCGAGCTGGGGCCCATCCCCGTCCCCCGTACCTTTGTGATGCCCAGGACGCCGATGTTGGGACTGGAGGAGGTGGAGCCGTTGCCGGTTCCCAGCAGCCCCGCGATGATGCAGGAGATGCCCTCGGTGAAAATGCCCCTGGGGAACAACACGGACGGGCTGGTCCCCGCCGCCGCTCTCCTGCGGTGTCCCTGCCCGGGGCCCAGGGATGCCACGGCGTGGGAAGGGTACCGCAGGGCCAGTGGCCATACCTGTTAATGGCGTGCACGGGGGGAGCGGGGGCTCCCGCCAGCCGGGCGCAAGAGTAGTAGTCCCCGATAGACTCGACGATGCCCGCCAGCGTGGCGCTGAACATGCCCAGCACGGCCGCCGAGGTCACGGTGGGCAGACCCCACTGGCCTGCCCGGGGGGCGGAGCGGGGCGTCAGGGTGGGGGGCACCCTGGACCCGGCCCCCCCGGTGCTCACCAGTGCCGCTTCGGGGTCCCCAGCCCCGCTGATGCTGCGCTGGGTCCCCGCATCCCCCGGGGCAAAGGGGTGTCGGGGGTCCTGCCTGCCGCAGGGCTGCCTGGCACTCACAGGGGTAGGGGACCCGAAACCAGGGTGCCACGGACAGGATCTCCCCGCGGGCGTCTGTCCTGGCCTTGTAGCCGTACGCCTCAGGCTGGCCGGGGAAGACGCCGGTGAGCGTCAGCACGTAGCAGAGCAGCCACACCACCATGATGGCCAGGATGATCTGCAGGGGCAGAGACCAGGGACGCACCTTGCATTGCTTGCAAACCCATGCATGGAAAAAGGGGGATTTTTGGGACCCCCCACAGGACCCGTTGGCTCTCAGCCAGCCCCTACCGGGAACATCTTGAAGATCTGGACACGGAGCAGGACGAAGCCACTGCCCCGCCGGTAGCCGGGCAGGCAGATGGTGACATGCCGCAGGTACTGGGCAAAGAGGATGATCAGGATGATGGTCCTGGGAGGAGAGAGAGACGAGGTCCCTCATGCCCCCGGCGTGCTTCTGGCTCCATGGGGGACACCCCTACCCCTTGCCCCCCCATCCCCATGCCTGTGCCGTACAGCGCGGCGATGCCCCAGTGGGAGCCGGCCCGCTCGCCGGCTGCCTGGAAGACGGAGAGCCCGATGAGGGAGATGGTGGGCGTGACGGTCAGCGGCCCGATGTAGCTGAGCAGCGCCCCGGGGAGCCCCAGCAGCCCGATGGCCACCTCCACCAGGCTGGACACCACGATGGCCCCCTGGATCTGCAGAGTGTGGAGGGGGGGAGAGAGGGGGTCAGCACCCCGCCAGGGATTTTGGGGTCCCCCGGGGATGGCAGCAGGGCGTTACCTCTCGCATGCGGGGCTGCCAGATGTGGGAGGTGTTGAGCGGCAGCACCCAGTTGCCGTAGATCTGCTCTGGGGACGGAGGGGGGTGAGGTGGTCCCTGGGGCGGGGGGGGGAGCAGCCGGACACCCCCCCTGCATCCCCTCTGCCCTCACCTTCGGGCGGGCATTGCCACTTCTCCAGGGCCAGGATGGACTTGGCGGGGACGAGGAAGGCCAGCGCGCTCGCCTGGAAGAGGGGCAGCCTGGGGGGGGAAGGAGAGGGGACGCCTGCGCCCACGGCCTGGGGACGGGCAGGGGGGTCTCCGCCGGGGCCACGGCTCTACCTGATGCCCACGGTGGTCTGGATGAGGGTGGTGATGCCGACGCAGGTGAAGATGGTGCCGATGAGGTAGCTGACGGTGAGCTGGTCCTTGCTCACGCACAGGCTCTCGGCCAGCAGGAAGGGGACGGCGATGGTGCCGCTGAAGCAGGTGAGGTAGTGCTGGGGGGTGAGAGGGGCTCAGCAGGCTGGGGTGCCGTGGGGTGCCCCATGCCACGGGGAACGGGGGCTCGGTGGGGGGTACCCCCGTTCCAGGCTGTACCTGGAAGCCCAGCAGGATGCAGAGGTACCAGGGGGGCACGTCCTCAATCCTGTAGAGCATGTCCATCTCCGTCCGGGGGGGCCCGGCGCCCGCCCTGGGGTCCTGGCGTGCGGGGGGCACAGCTCAGCCCCGGCTCGCCCCAGGGGGCTGGGGTGGGGGGGGACACCCCGCACTGTCCCCACGGGTGGCACAGACTGCCCCATGGGACCCCCAGCGCCCTCAGGGGTGGGGAGGGTTCCCGGCTGGCGGGTCTCCATCCGACGGTGCGTTACAGAAGGATTTGGGGTGAGCGCTGTGCGGGGGTGCCCCGGTACTCACCCTGCCCACCGCAGGCAGCTTCTTCCCAGGGGGATGCGGGGGGCCGGCGGGGGCGAGAGCCAAGTTCCCGTTCTGGCAGCGAGGGCGAGGCGGGAGCTGGGTCAGTGTTGTCCCGGGTGTCCCATAGGAACAGGGATGGGCTCTGCCCCGGGGACGCGAGGGCCACCGGGCCATGGCTTGGCACACGCAGCCGGTCAGCCCCACCCAGCACCGGCTCTGCCCCCGAGAGGGGTCTGGGCTCTGAAACCTGCTGTCCCTACGTGATGGTTTGTCCCCAGGGGAGAGGGGAGGGGGGTCCCCACTGGCCCTGGGGTGCCCAGACCAGCCCACAGGTGCCAGTAAGGATGGCACAGCCAGTCCCAGCCACAGCATCCCAGCACGTCCCCTTGGTCCCAGGCTTCACTGCAGCCCTTGCGCTCATCCCATCCCTTGCCAGCCCCGGCTGGGCATCATGGCCCCGAGCTGGCCATCATCTGGGGTGGGTACCCCTGGCCACCCACTTCCCGCTGCCCTGGGATACAGCTGAGGAGGGGACAGGGATGGGGACAGAAGCTGCGTTCACCTGGGGCTGAGCCAGGTCTCCCGAGCGGGTCCCCATCCTCCGGCGATGCGATCCCGGCGGCAATGTCACCGCACAGGGGGTTTTATGGCCATGGGAAGGACTTTAGTCACCACTCAGGCTGTGGCGCGGGGCAGCAGGCTGGAAGGCGGCCATTGGCTGCCGGTTGTGAAACCGGGGAGCGCTGCCTTGGGGACAGATCAGCTATTAACTCCTTTAATTAGGGCTGGCACCGCCAGCGGGGCCGGGGCGCTCCCGCCGTGAGCACCACGTTGGTAAAACATTAGAGCTGGCGGGTTACAGAGTAATTCCCGGCTCGCGGGGGGTCCGGCGGCGTGGGGTACCAGCTGCCGCCGGCATTGTCCGGCACGGCCGGGCTGGGTGTCAAGGGATGGTCGCGACGCTGGTGATGGGCGATGCCAGGAAGGTGCCCACCTCCCGGCGTGCATTGGCTCTCACTGGGGACGAAGTCGGCTCCGAAGGTCGCCTGGGCATTAAGCATTAACCGCGCCGGGGCTACAGCTCGTTCTGCATCGCCTTGGGCGCGGCTGGCCCCCCGGCCTTGCCGCCGGCGCAGGCCCCCTTCTCCCCGTGGCAGAGCAGCTCCCGCAAGGCGGCCGGGCCCTGCCGGTGAGCCGCGTAGATCTGCGCCTCTCCCCGCTCGCCCACATAGCCGTGGCACATCTTGGACAGCCTGCAAAGAGCCGTAGAGGGTCACACCGCGTCCGTCCCCCTGCCACGGTGGCAAGGGGATGGTGCCTGGCACCCCCCTCCATTGCCGACCCCCAACTTACCTGCTCGGCCAGGGTCCCCCTGTCACCATCACGCTCAGGGGCTCCTGCCTCGGCAGACCCGGCCCCGCCAGCCGCTTCTCCCCATCCAGCTCCTGCACCCCGTAGCTGCGGGGAGAGGCAGGGGTTGGGGACACCCTGGTCCCTGGGGACGCCCTGGTCCCTGGGGATGCCCCACTCACCTCTCCCAGCCCTGCGAGCAGCTCCTCTCCAGCACCTCCACGTAGTCGGCCTCGCTCAGCGCCTTCCTGCCCACCTTCCCCTCTGCCCTGCGCAGCTGCTCCTCAAGCTGGGGTGAAAGAGGGCAGAAAATGGCCACTGAGGGTGGCAGCCTCCCCGTGACCCTGCTCCCAAGCGGGGATGGGGTCCGCACCCCCTTTCTTGCAGCCCCGGCAGCGGAAGCACTTTTGCACGGGGTGGTGAGCCCATGAGTAGCTGCAAGGGGGCTCGCTGGCCCCAAAGGGCTTTTTTGGGGCGCCGTCAGGGGCAGCCATCAGCAGGGTGCCCCGGGGGAGCCGGCAGCATCTCCCCAGGCTGGAGCACCCCCGCGAGGGCTCTCAGCCCCGGTTTCGGGGTGCCGTCTCCCCAGTTCCCACCTGGAAAGCGATGGCGTGGCAGGCGTCACAGCGCAGGGATTCGGGCATGTGGGGTGAGAGCCGCTCCTCGGGGCTGAGCTGGGGCGCAGGGATGGAGCGGGACGAGGCGGCAGGGGGGCCCCCACACATCTCCTTGGCCCCCGTCCCTGCCAGCAGACTCAGGGCCAGCCACACCGCCAGTGCCGGCCGCATCCTGCTGCGATGCCGAAAGTGCCAGGGTGAAGGCGCGGGGTGGCTATAAACCCCCCGGGGCCGGCAAGTGGGCGCTGATGTGTGGCTGACGCACCTGCATCCGGCTGACGCGGCCCCGTCCATCGCCGGGGCGTCGGGGCGGGAGGTGTGTCTGTGCATGGGGTGTCCCCCACCGGCTGTCCCCTCTCCGGGAGGTTTTGGGGAAATTCAGTCCTGTAACCCCTGACCGCTCCTCCTCGACCCAAACCCCCCCTGGGACGGCGTGGACCCTCCTGGGCTGGGGCAGGGGCAGGGGTTTGGGGCTGGGGTTCAAGGGCTGAGGCTCAGGGCGGGGGTTCAGGGCTGGGTTTTAGGGTTCAGGACTGGTGTTCGGGGCAGGGGTTTGGGACTCAGGGCTGGGGGTTCAAGGGCTGGGGCTCAGCGATCACCATTGACCGCAGAGTCCCCTCCTGCCCCCAGGGGACCAGGGATTCATCCAGTGGGTGCTCCAGGACAGACGGACGGACTGCAGGGTCTGAGTGCCTCAGCTCCCCCGATGGGGCCGCGGGAGCCCCTTGCACCCCCCCTTTACAGACTACACAAACACAGGATGAATATGCAGGATTTAGTGCTGTCTCAGCATTTTTATTACTATTTTAGGGAGTCCGTGCCGCAGCTGTGGCTGGGGGGGCTGGCGGTGGCCGGGCCATTGTCCCCCTGTGCCGACCAGCCCGGGTCACGCTCGGGACAGGACCGGCAGCACGGGGGAAAGCGGGGGCCGTGCATCTGGTCCCTTTGCCAGCCAGGGCCCATGACTTCAAGCCCCCCCCAGGGCTGCCAGGTGCTCACATTGGAAAATACCCTTTTTCTCCCCATTCCCATGCGGAGCCGGTGAGGTCCAGCCGGTGCCCGTTACCCCTCGGTGCTTCACCAGCTCAGCCGTGGGCAGGGGGTCTCTCCCATGCCGGGGGTGATGCTGACTTTGGGGTTAAAGCCCGGCCGCTTGGGAAGGGACGTGCCACATGGGTCCGTCCCCAACTGAGGACTGTCACATCTGGAGCAGCGGTCCCTTCTCGGGCCCGGCAGGGCTGGTGCGGGCAGGGGGCTGGCCGGGGCTGGGGCTGGGGCTGGCCCGCATCCCCGTGGGGATGTAGTACAGGCTCTCCAGGTATCCGCAGTCAGGACCCCCGGCAGCGGGTGGCCCCTCGCCCTTGGGAGCGGGGCTGAAGGTCCCGGAGAAGCCCGGGTTTTCGGCAGCCGGCAGGTCGGGGTGTGCCGGGGAGGGGGCGGCGGGCGGCGGGGGTGCCGGGAGCCCTGGGAAGCCGCCGTAGGGCACATAGGGTGGAGCATAGACCCCTGGGGCCATGACCAGGGGGTTGAAAGGAGCCTGGTAGAGCCCAGCATGCGATGCCACCGGTGGGATGAGCACCTCCAGGTACTGCCCCGTCTCGGGGTCGTAGAGAGTTTTCAGCTGGGGCTGCCGCGGCGGCTCCATGTAGTAGCATTTCCCACTGTCGGGATCGACGAGCATCCTCCGGTGCGCAGGCAGGTGGGGGGCAGAGGGCTTGGTGGGGCTCGGTGTGCTCTTAGTGCTCGGTGAGGCGCCGTCCGTCCTCCGTAGGAAGTGGGGAGCATCCTCGAGGCGAGGCTGGGGCTGGGCTGGGGGCAGCGGCACCAGGCGCTCCCCAGCGGCCAGGCCCTCAGTGGGCCGGGGCAGGGGGGGCTCAGGGCTGGGTTTGCTCCAGGGTGCTTCCCCACTGGCCAGGGGGGACACCCCGGTCCCCAGCGGGGCGCCAGCTGGGTTGGGGGCCAAAGGGGACCCAAAGGATGAGCTGGCTGGGTTGGGGACCAGGGGGATCCCAAGTGATGAGTTGGCCGGATTAGGGACTGAGGGGGTCCCAAAGGATGTGCTGGATGGATTGGGGACCAAGGGGGTCCCAAAGGATGCATTGGCTGGGTTAGGGACCAAAGGGGTCCCAAAGGATGCGCCACACAGGTTGGGGACCAAGGGGGTCCCAAAGGATGCACTGGCTGGGTAGGGGATCAAAGGGGTTCCAAAAGACTTGGTGGGGTTGGAGACCAAGGGAGCCCCAAATGATGTGCTGGCCAGGCTGGAGGCGGATGGGTAGCCAAAGGATGAGTTGGTCATGTTGGGGATTGTGGGGGTCCCAAAGGACACGCTGGCCAGGTTGGGGACTGAGGGGGTCCCAAAGGATGTGCTGGCCAAGTTGGGGACCGTGGGGGTCCCAAAGGACACGCTGGCCGGGTTGGGGACTGAGGGGGTCCCAAAGGATGCGCTGGCCGGATTAGGGACCGAGGGGATCCCAAAGGATGCGCTGGCTGGGTTGGGGACCAAAGGAGTCCCAAAGGATGCGCTGGCCGGATTAGGGACCGTTGGGGTCCCAAAGGATGCGCTGACTGGCTTGGGGATCATGGAGGTCCCAAAGGACGCACTGGCTGGGTTGGGGACCGAGGGCAGCTTTGGCATCGGAGAGGATTTGGGAGCTTTCACAGGAATTGCTAAGTAGTTGGAGTTCTCTGCCGGGGAAGCAGGAAGGTACGGCTCGGTGGCTGCCGGCCACTTCAGTAAGTGCTCCCAGGCCTCCCTCCGCTCCGGCAGCTGGCCAGAGGGACCTTCGCTGGCCTCCCCGGCTCGAAATGGGCTGGTGGGGCCGGTGCTCTCCGCAGAGCTGCTGCTCCCCGCCGACACCTGCTTGCTCGTGGGTGGCTTCGGTGCACTTCTCTCTGCTGGTTTCCCAGGCTGTGGGTGCACACTGCTGCTCGCCGGGGGTCCGGCTCGGGGGTCCCCACTGTCACTGCCACCATGCCGCTGCACCATTGACTCAGGCCCCTCAGTGGTGTGGACCCCTCCAGTGCCGCCATGGCCGTGTCCGTCCTTTCCCTCCGTGGGACTCGGTGGCGGCGGTGGGAGGAGAACCGTCTTCTCTGTCCGCAGCATGGCGCTGCTCTGAGCCGAGGAGCCCTCCCCGGCCGCTGCCGGGGACCGCCGGCCCACCAGGACATGGAGATGGGTCTCCATGTGCGGCACCCCCTCGGCCACTGGCGCCCGCGGCGGCACCCTGAGCTCACTCCGCTCCCGGCGTGGGGGGGATGCCGGAGGCCCCTCTGCGGCAGCCGCCCCCCTCCGCGTGGCCTGGACCCTCGTGATGTGGACGGGGGAGCCCTGGGTGGGCGAGGGCTGGCCGCCAGCGAGCTTTGCAGGGCCCTCGGCACGTGCCGGGGCTGGCTCCTGGCTGGCAGCGGCCAGCCCCTCCCCGTCCCCCGGCTCCATCGCTGGCTCCCGGCGGCAGACCGAGGTGCAGTGGATGACAAGGGGGGTGGCTGGTGGCGGCCCCCCGCCGCTCGCCGGTGCCGTGGTGCCACGGGATGCGCCGGCAGTCCCAAAGCAGAGGCTGTAGCTGCTCTTCACCAGCTTGCGCACGTCCCGGGGCTGCGGGACGCGCGCCTTCCCTTTATCTTCTGCCTTGGGGGGGGCAGCCGGCAGGGACGCCCGGGCTGGGGTGCCGGGGCTGGGCGGCCTGCGGGGCACCGCTGGAGGCTTCTCCTCCTGCCGGCTCTGCGGCACCAGCCTCACCTCCTGTGCCTGGGAGGTGAAGAGGTGCCGGGGCGGCACGGTGGGGAGCGCCCGGCTGTCGGCCTCCAAGGGGAGGGTTTGGGGGTGGCTGCGGCGGATGGCTCGCTGCTTCAAGCTGGGCCATGGCTTCGGTGCTCTCTCAAATCTGGGGGCGACATCCAGCGCCTTCCCCACCCCAGGGTGGCCTTCGAACAAGGCGCGTGCTCGCCGGTAGCGGATCCTCTCCGTCGCCGGCTCCTCGGTGGCAACAGGCAGCCGTTGGCCCTCCAGAACCTCCTGGTACTTCATCCTCTCATTGAGTTCATTGAAGGTCTTCTTCAGCTTGCAGACACTCTCCTTCATCTCCTCACTCAGCACCACCCCCTTGGTGGGACGGGTGGTGGTGACATCCCCCACGGCCACCGGCATCTCGCCACCCCGCAGGTCCTCGGCTGAGAAGCTACAGTCTGAGCGGGAGAGAGAGCTGGACTTGCCCTCCAGGCCATCCCCCAGCAGGTCGGTGCCGATGGAGGACAGCCCTGAGGAGGTCGAGCTGCCCCGCAGCCCCTTCTGCTCCATCTTGATCATCTGCTCGTACTGCATTTTCTTGGCGAGGACGTTTTTCACCAGGGAAGAGGCCGCCCTGGTCTTGCCGGCGTCGGCATCCAGGGAGGCCGTCTTCATGAACTGCTTGTAGTTGAACCTGAAGTCCTCTCCGACAGTCCTGCCCTTGCTGGGGGGCTCCTTCCTGGCGGGGGGCAGAGGCTGGGGGGCTGGGCCGTCACCCCAGGGGCCGAAACCTGTCTCCTTCCTCTCCTTCCTCTTCAGCAGGATCTGGCGCTTGGGGACGGTCCTCTTCTTGCAGTGGCCCTTCCTGGTCTCCCCGCTCTCCAGCTCCACGTCCACGCACTCAAACTGCTCCTTCCCCAGCAAGCTCAGCAGCTCCCCGTCCACGCCAGCGGGGAAGGGCCAGTCCACCCTGCCATGGAGGGCTGCCACTGTGCCCCGGGACTCGCCACCGGCCGCCGGCCACCACCGCGGCCGCCCGCCGTCCTCCGACAGCGAGTTGGAGAGGCTGGAGGAGGTGTGGGAGCTGCACATGTCGAGGTGGGCGCCAGGGAGACCCGAGAGGCTGCGGAAAGCCCTGGCCGTCAGCGCCCGCACCTCACCGTCCACCTCGTCCGAATCGCTGGGCGCCCCGCCGAGCATCCCCCTGGGCTGTCGGGGCAGAGCCAGCTCCCCGCCGCCGCTGCCGCCGCCGGTGGTGGTGGCAGGCTGCCGGTCCCTGCCGAGGGGACCCATCCTGCCCCCCTGCCCCAGCGCCGGGCTATTCTTAGCCACGATGGACAGCTGAGCCTGCCGCGGGCGGGCGAGGGGGCCGGGCGGTGGGGGGACGCTGGGGGCCCCCGCTGGAGCCCAGCGCCCCGGGGCAGCCCCCTCGGCACAGCCGCCCCGCCGCCCTCCGTCCCGGGACGGTGTCCCCTCCTCGTCCAGAAACTCCAGGCAGTCCTTGAAGGTCTCCGTCCCCTCCGAGCACAGGGCGGAGTGGTAGGAGGAGACGGAGGAGCCCGACATGCTCTTGGCGAGGTCGTCGCGGGGGAGGCCGGGGAGTTGGCCCTCCTCCTCCGATGCGGACCGCCGGCCATCCCCACCGCCGCGGGGACCCTCACCGTTGGTGCCGGACGGCTCGGCGTGGGAGAGCAGGACGGGGTCCCTCTTCCCGCGGGGCATTATGGCAGGGATGACCCCGGGGAGTGCGGCCGGTGCCAGGGGACCCTCCTTGGTGCCGGGGACGCTCCGCCGAGGACGCTGGCTCGACCTTCTGGCTGCCTCGCCGTCGCAGCGGCTGGACCCAGCAGCGGGACGGAGCAGCCCCTCGATCACATGGACGTCAGCGAGCGCCAGCCCGGGGGAGGCAATGCCAAGCGCATTGCAGGGATGCCACCGCCGCCCCTGGCCTTAGGGGTCTGCCGGGGGGCTGCCAGCACCATCCCCGGCCCCTCACCCCGTGCTGCTGCTCCCCAAACCCACAGGAGAGGTGCCAGGGCGTCCCCGTGCCCCACGGGGGTACCCGGGCCGTGCCCCCCAGTGCAGCGGGCTAGGCTGCCCTGGGGCTGGGGGACCCGTGGACCCCTGCGGGGACGTCCCATCCCCGGCACAGAGGGCACGGCCAGGCCCTGGGCCCCCGCTCCATCCCCGCCATGGCTCCTTTCCCGGCGCTTCTGCCCACCTTGCTGCACGGACGTCGTGTCCCCATCCTGGGGGCTCCCCCAAAATGAATCGCAAGCGGCCAGGAGCAAACTCAAGGCTTGAAATCAAACCAGGCACCGAGCACCTCTGGGACTCACAAGAGCCGAACGAGTGATGGCTACTATTTGCCTTTTTTAGGGGGACCCAAAGCAAGCAGCCGGGGCACCCGGCACTGCACGAGGGTCTCCGCAGCTTGCCGGCCCTGACCGCTGCCGGCAGAGCTCAGCCCCGGCTTGCAGGGGGATTTTTGCAGTGAAGCAGCAGTAGCAGGTGCTCCCTGGCGCTGCCAGCCCTGGAGCAACCTGATGCCCAAGTCGTCTGGGTTCATGCAGGGACTAAATTTAAACCTTGGCAAGGAAAAGGAGGAGAGGAAAGCTTCCCTGATAGCTGGCCTGGCGCTTAACCCTTTGCTTCTGAGCAGGGCTGTGCTTGCAGGTGGCATTTGTGGCCACGGGGAGCGGAGGGGACCTGCCATGGGCAGCACTCGTTGGCGTGGTGGCCTTGTGCAAGAGAGCAAGGGGGGGATTTCAAATCCCTACAGCCTGGCTTTGCAGGGAGCCAGTGGGATGTGGCTGCCAGCAGAGGAGCTTCCCGTGCTGCCTGGCTGGCTTGTGGCACCCCAAAACCTTGGGCTGCTGCTCGGGTGATACGACCACCCTATGGTCCCCACGCGAAGGGGGTCTGGCTCTCAGCCTGGGGCTGTCTGGGAGCGTCCCCGAGCCCCCCGGGCCCGGCTCCCTGCAGCACGGCCTTGCAGCACAGCAGCCCAGCGAGCACCTGCTGAGTCACTGCTGGCTCTGGCCCCAGCACAGCGCAGCCGGGAGCACCGCGGGGACGTGCACGCAGCCTGTGCCTGATGCCGGATTTGCAGTGCTGGGGGGATGCACAGACCCACAGCAGGGAGGGGGGTGCCCTTCCCCTCGGGCCGAGCTGGCTCCTCAGTCCCCAGCCAGTCCAGATCCCAGAGAGATGCTGTTTCGTTCCCTCTCCTCCGCTGAGGGTCGTGCCCAGTGTCCCAGGGCCACGGGGGGTTGGTGGGAAAGGGAGGCTGGTACAGCCCAAGGTCAGCGGTGTCCTGCTGAGCCTCCCCGGGGTGCTGTGCGATGCCTTCGGTGCGGCCGGGGTACCGCTACTGCGGGCGAGGAGGAAGGGCAGAGATGGCACAAGGGGAACACGGGCTGCGGGAGCTGGTGGAGCTCTGGATAAGGTGAAACAATCAGCCCAGTGGGAGGATCGCTGCAGCCCTCCCTGGGCACAAGGGGAAAGGTCCTTGCACTACTGCCTACAAGTCCTGCTGTCCTGGCAGCAGGTGCAAGCAGATTTAGGGCAACAACTTGTATAACCGCTTTAAACCTTTCCTCCGCCTCTTTTCCAGCACTCGCGCTAGGCACAGCTCTTGCTGCTGCTGCATCTTTCACTCCGACACCCGGGTCCTGCTAAAACCGAAACGGTCAGAGTGTCAACAGCTGCGACAAGCGGTACGGCGATACCGGAGGCTGCGAGGGTGGCTGGAAAGTACCGCTGTGTGCCCAGGCGTTCATCCGCTTCCCCGGCACCCGCTCTCAGCGCTGCGGGAGACGGGATGGCCCCGTACACCCCCCGCTCCACAGGGCCAGCTGTACGGAAAAGCGTGGCCGGGTTGCAGCAAGGGCTGCCGGCTTGGCTGGTTTCTTCCAACATCCCCGAGGCTGCCAGGAACAGCCCGTCGGGGTGTGCGGTGGAAGCGCAGAGGGAACGGGCTGGGCAGTGCCGTCTCACCGCCCCAGCTGCAGCCTGGGGCTGCCAGGCAGGAGCCGCGCTCCAGCGCCGGCATCTCCTCCTCCAGCATCTCCTCCTCCTGGTCCTTGGTGCATCCCCCTCTGCGATGTGGCTCGGGACTGCTACACAATAAGGAGAGAGGCGGGCATGGCGGAGATCCCGGGGGTCCCCCTACCAACTGAAATACAACCATTTTAGGTTACGAGGCCGTAAACCTGTCTTCCAGCACCCGAAGCAGTTCGGGGTGTGCGGGGGAGCAGCCTGTTGGGCACAGCCACGTTACAGAACAACGGGCGGACCCAGGCTGAGACTTGCTCATTAAACACTGAACACTTTTATGTTTAACCAGCGTGGTACTGCCTGTAGACGTACTATTGCGTTTGCTTATTAACGTGTTCTTTGTGCCAGCTCTGTGCGTGCTCGCCCCGTGGCGCTGGCAAGCCTGCGGGGGAGGCAGCGAGGAGGAAGACGAGGGGCTGCGGGCGCAGGACGGGCCTCTCCCACGCTGGAGCTGCCTTTTGCAGCTCCGGAGGCGCAGGAAACGCTGGCCCGGCCTGGCCGAGGCCTTCAGAGCTGCCTCAGGGGCTCGGATGGGAACTGGGCACCCGGAACGCGCCAGCTCTGACAAATCTCAAGCCGCTTCGGTACCCGAGGGTTGGATGGGCGAACCCGGGGCGGGTACAAACAGCTTGGCTGGCCCGAGCCCGCAGCGCGACCCGCCTCTGGGCCGGTGCGGGGCTGGGCCCCCCGCCCCGCCGCACTGCCCGCCATGGCAAGATGGCGGCCGCCGCGGCCGGGCCTTCCCGTCCCCTAGCAACGCCTTAAAGGGGCCGCGGCCGGGAAATCCCCCCGCCGCGGAGCCGCGGCCCCGGCCCCGGGGAAGGGCTCGGCCTCCGCCGCGGCCCCGGGGAACGGCCGCGGCCCCGCCGGGCGAGCCGCCGGCTGGGGAGGCCCTCAGTTCGCTGCCCATCCCCGCGGACGCCGTTTCACACGGAACAAACTCCCAGACGGCACCATTACCGCTTGTTTCAGTCAGGCTTTTTACCACGGTACCGACAGGCAGGGAAAGGTTAAGTCTTTCATTAAAAAAAAAAAAAAAAAATATATATATATATATATAAACGCATTTGCAAGTCCGCAGTGCTCCCCAGGGAAGAGGAGCAGCCCCGGGGCCGCGGCGGGTGCCCGCTCCAGGCGAGGCAGGCCTGCTCAGGGAGCGCCACTTCTCCCGCTAGAGACCCAAGAAATAATTAGAAATCAATCGCGTTTTGGCAATTAACCTTTGGTTAATGACAGCGATGCATTTTGACAGCCACGGGCACGAGATACGATTTTCCTTTTTTTTTCCCCCTCACTGGGCGGGATGGCGGTGCTTCACAAAAAGAAGCGCCCGTGTTTACCACCCAAGACATTTCCCAGCCACATGCCCTTCCTCAAGCGCACAACGCCGGCATGATGCAAAGTCATCGGTAACAGCCTCGACTGTGACTATGAACAAAGAACATCATATTGCTTTTTGAAATATTTCTACCTTTCAGCCCCATCTTCTGCTTCGCCCTGGCCTCTTGTCACAGAGAAGACTCTTAAAATCATTGTGCTTCTCGCAGGAGGTCTCCCACCTCCACTTCGAGATCTTTGGATGAAAGGTGCAATCTCTTTTAAGTGCAAAATACTACGTGTGAATTCAAGCTCCGTACAGCAGATCACAGGTCCAACAAAGCCGTCGCGTTTGGTCTCCCCACCTCTATCACTCTACAGCCATGGGAGGCAACCAGGAATGACAGGGAAGATACCAAACCTGGAACAAAGTCCAACCACTTTAATATATTTCAGATACATTCTACAGACTATTTAATATATAAAAAGCAACATTGAAAGAATTTTGCTTTTTATACACGCTCATATTATGCGCTCAAAACTGGGAAATACCAGAATTAAGACCGCCTGTCCTCCTGCCAGCCACGTTACCAATCCAGAATAACCAAACCCAACATTTTTGCCCATACAGACTCTCACACCGAACGTGTTTCACAACACCCCCCCTCTCAACGCCGTTTTTACTGGCACTCTTCCCGCTCCGAGCGGCTGACAAACTCTGCTCAACTTCCCCAGGTGCTCCTACAAAGTTGCCCAATGGGGAACAAATGTTAACATGAAAATGCTATTTTAAGGAGTCACTATGGTTTTTTTTTTAATTTTTTTTTAACACACCACCATTTCATAGCAGCAATATCGCTGTAGTTGCAGTGGTCTGATCACACAGGGGATGTGTATGTCTCATCGGCAGAAGCACCAAATCCCAAAACGAACACACCCACACCCCCCCCCATGTGGTGCAGATCACCCAAAAAGCCGCTCTTCCTGCAGCTCCCAGCTTCGTTTGCTGCCCAACCTCCCACCGCCGCGAGGGACGGGACAGGGGCACCACGGGGACGCGTGCTGGGACCTACGGTCCCTGTTCCCCGCTCTCAGTACCAGCGGGATGCCCTCAGCGCACCAGTACGCGACTGCACCGGGACGCCCACCACGTGGAGACTTGAAGTCTAAGCTTTAAAGGCAATTTTAATTCTGGCATTTCTCAACTTTTGAGCAGTTTGCTTCCTAGGTTTAAGCCAAGGCCATCTGTGGCGTCCTGCGCTACTCGTAGCGAGTTTTAGGAATGGGGGCAAAACCAGAGACTTGTTCCGTTTTCACAGACACGTACCTCCACGTCAGAGAGGCGAGCGCTGCTTCTGCTGCGCTAGGTCCCCACGTCGGGGGGGAGGGCAGAAGCCTGCAGCTCGCGTGCCTGCACCGCCTGGAGACGTGCTTTGTAAGAACAGTTCGCTCCGCGTGTGGTACGCACCCGCGGCACCCCACCACGGGAACCGGCTCCAGAGGTTAATGGTGCTCAACTGGACTAACGCTCTGTTCTCTGCTGCTGCTGAGTATATCCCATCCTCAACCTGCCTTTAAATGCCTGGTTTCGTAAAGGAGGATCAAGAAAAAACAGGACACTACTACACAGATCTTTTTCTTTGCAATACTAATTACAGTGAAACATTCATAACTGTTCAACGGAGTAAAAATATGCTACATCAAAACTGTACCAGAAAAAGCAGGACCCCTGTAACAGCTGGAGAAGTTTGCAGATAAAAATCAGAATTGAACAGCCAGCTTAAAAATGTGCCACTGAAAACATATGAGAAAATAAATACGGTTGTCCTTTCTTTACAGTTTGGCAGACATTGAAATTGGTGCAATTCACAGACTCTCATCATCTTGTTCGACGTTGCTGTTGGCATTGAGCGCGTTGTCTCACCAAGGAGCAGAACGGGCACGGCCCCCAGCCAGACAAGCGCAGGGTTACGTCCCTTCGACGGCGGGGAGAGCTGGGAGCGTGCTCAAGTGCTCGCCTGACGCAGGTACTTGACTCGTCCGAGTTAAGCATTGCATATTACACTCGAACAGGAAACACGCTGCCTTCCATCTACGTTCTCATTCCAAACCGCCGTAGAAGCAAGGACAGCCGCTTGTATCAGTATGAGAAGGCTAGCGCACTTAATACCGAGAACTACGCTGTTCGTACGATGGCATGAATTGCAGGTCCATATAAAATACAGAAAGCTAAGACATCTGTCTGCTCTCCTGGGAAGAATATAGTGTTTGGATGGCAGACAAACTACCAATGAAGACGGGTTCCAAACTAATAGTGTCTCCCAGGGAATTAATTTACAAAGTGCCACTGGTCCTTGGAACCAAATACAGTGTACAGTATATTACAGCAAACACCAGCTCTACAGCTTGTGTTGGCCCATCTCTGCACTCTATGCAGAAGGAATCGAACGTTCAGACTCTTTACAATAGACTACTTCCCTTTTTATACAAAGGAAAATAAAAACATAAGTTAAAACAGCAATAAATAAAACTACAGAACGTGTGTGTCCTGGTCAGCCCCCTTTGTGCATTCCAATCAGACTGGAGAGCTTCTCACAGTGCTCAAGTTTCAGTGATTCTGCTTTCTGTTTTAACCGCTCATCTCTGTATAGCTTGGCCAAATTTGACAAATCAGACTCTGAAAGATGAAAAAAAATATATATTAGGATGAAGTCGTGAGCCTACTTTACGTAACTGTTCGTCAGTGCTTTGTTATCCTTGTGGCATGGTTTTTTTAAATTCACCTTGTTTCACAGTGAAAGCGGGCATGTTAGCAACTGTCTTTAAAGAGAGGCCATCAGGTTTAACCGGGCTGGCTACTTAAGAAAATAGTATTTTCATAATTGCTTGAAAACTCAAACAGTTATAATAACCCTCCCTACCAGTGCACCAGCAGGACAATAACCAAAACAAAAAACAAGACTGATTATTACTGTCTACAAAGGAAACACAAACTATAAAAATATAGCTTAGAAGTCATGTAAGATTTAAAATTATGTTAATGACCTAAAGAATAGGTGATTGCTTTAAAATATAGGTATATATTTAAACTAACTGCGCATAAAAAGGGGCTAGTAGGATACCGTTCGATCTGCTACACAGCACCTGCCTTCGGCGATACCGCTATTTACATTCGAATTGGATCTCACCTCATCGTGCACTGACCCTCACTGACGGTCACCAGGCACCGACTGGCGGAGGGCTTTACTCCTCACCTATCAGTGGTATTTAAGTGACAAGCCAGAAGGAAAGAGAGCCTCCTGACTGCTTTTCCTATCGCTGCCTCGGGGCTGTCAGCTGTCTGCAGCCTCTAAGCTAAGCAGGAGCTACAAGACATCCACCCCTGCCCACGTAACCGAGGAAGGCAGTTCTTTTGGCAGATCCATTCTGCGAGGGCCCAGAGCACCCACCCGAATACATACTTTAAGGTACAGATAATTGGGTTTTGATGTTGCACTTCTCAGAATTCAAACTCTGTCTGGCAAGAGGTTTGCACAGAAGGCATTATCATTTTTTTTTTTTTTGGTATTGATTACAGGAAGGTGAGGGACTTGTCTGAAAGGCCTCTGTGCCCGTTCATTAACAATACAATCTTGAATGTACTTTGCATATTTTTCCCCTTCTTCTCAAGACGGAAATAATCCCCTTGTTTAAATTATTCCCCCCTGGTAATTCAGAGAAGTTTCTTTTGCTGATTAGCTAACGAAGTTTTAATATAGCTTTCTCCCTGAAGAATAACTTCAGGATTAGATGTGCCTAAGAGAAGAGCAGTAATTTGTTTCCGAAAAGGTCGAAATTTCCCTAAGCACAGGCTACCTGATGACACTCAATTTTTCAAAGAGCTTTTATATATCTTACAAGTCCCTCATTTTACAAAATCATTCAGAGTGGAAAGAACTTCAACAGGGCCTTTCATGCCTTACGTCCTCTGTCCCTGTCCCACTGAAATTTAAAGCCCCTTAACCCTCCACCTATTACTGAAAAGCTTTACAGACTGGCAGGCATAAACATTTTATTTTAGATCAGAAACCAGTTTTCAGGTTTTATACCTAAAATGCCACTCAAGCAGTGCTGGGCACAAAGCCTTGACAAGCCTTCAGCAAAACTACACTTGGGAAATCGTCTCTGAGTCCAGAGTCTCTGGAGTTCTGCAGTGAAGAATCTTAGCTTACACTTATCCAACTGGGCAAGAATATTCACTGCGAATGCTTGCACTTTTGACAGCATTCATTCTGTCATGTTGGTTTATTTATGTTTTTCAGTCTTTTACATGGAGTTGTTCCTTTGTACTTTTCCTCTTTAAGGAAGTTCTAAAATACCTAATTCTGACTACATATCCTTCTTCTCTCTGTTTTCAGTTGCCTCTTTGTAATTTTCTCTGACTTGGAGCTCTTTGCAGTCTCACGTTACAATTGCGCTATCACAGCTGAACAATCTCCTGTAAAAACCTGGGACGTGCCTTTTGTACTGGATCAAAGATTTCAGAAGACCAAAAACCACAGCATACGCAACTTTTACACAGTATTCTGCTGTGAAGGGAGGAACACCGTCTACTGCAGCAGTATAAAAGTGACTGGCTGAGCAAGACACCGATGTATCAGTTACTTTTGACATTTTCATTAAGATGGTTGGACACCAGGTAATGCTTTTGAAGTCATAAAATCAAGGACTTTAAAAATCAACCTGTTCCTATGTAACTATGTCCATTTTGCTGGTGCTAAAGAGAAATGCACCCTCAATTATAAACCAAACGTACTATTAATAGACATTCAACTGACAAAAAAAAAGTTGGCCAAATGAAGTTAAACACTTAAACAAGAATGAATGGACCAAAGTTATGAAGCAACAGCTGACTAAGAACTGTCTCAGCATCTCCAGAGAACTTTTCCCCAGCACTCCAGCTTGTATTCACAGTTTATTTTTACAAACTTGGCCGTACTAAAGTTAGCACAGTCTCAGCTGTGCTCATTACCTGCTCGCTGGCCTAGATGGTAATCACTCTGAAAATGTTTTTTTTTAATTACAGTGGTCTCTTCAGGCTACTAATTGTGGACCTTGTAAATACATTTGCAGATGTGTGACTAACAAAGTCTCTTAAGTGCAAAAAGCTCCAGAGGAGCACTGTTTTGTAGGCATTACTTGACATTCAATGCTGGATCATCTCCCCCTCTCTGACTATCAGTCTCTCAGACTTGCAAAACCTGTTGCCCATTTCGGGGCACAGCACTCCTTACCTCAAGGTCTACATGAAAGAGACAATGTGGCGACTTTCAGTTGCACAAGGTCAATTAAGAGGATTTTTCAGTAAGAAATAAATTCTATCCCTATAGCAAGCCTACACATGAAGCCTACTTTTATGGTTATTAACAGCCACATTATACCTAGAGGCTGCTACTGCCAGCCACAGATGCTCAGAGATCACAAGTCAAGCACACCAAAAACTCAGGGATTGTTTGGGATTTTTATGGTCTTATATTATGGGTTCTTTTCTTTAACTTCAGAGCCTACATCTGTGTATTTCTCTTTAAAAGCAAGATTGGTAACTTTTATATAAAACAAAACAGTCTCTGGATGAAAACAAAACAACCCTTCCCATCAAAAACCTGTCAATAGTTTGGAGTCAGCAACACTTGTTACCTCTAGCACAGGATTTAACAAGTCTTGTTTAGACAAAGTGTATGCTACCATAATGATGCACTTGTTTACAGTGTCTTTACCAATTGCAAAGTCACTTTTTAGTAGTGTGCTGAGGACTGTTTTACACGGAGCAATTTAGAAAGCCCTGCTAGCGTGTGAAAGCAGCTTGCCTGCTGCTTTCAAACATTTACCCAGAAACAACTTCTTCCAGTTTCCTTTATGCACAGCAGTAGTTTGTGTTTACTCATTTTAAGGGGATGAGTTCTTCAGCTGAAAAAAATCAGTCACAACGTCCCAACTTCAGCTAGTCCTTGTAACTTGATTTCTGTTACTTTGTACAGTTACAAAAGAAGCAGGGATTTGCTCTATTTTAAATTAACTAAAAGAGTAGTAATTAACAAATAATACAATACGGGGTTAGAATACATGCCTTTATGCGTGCCACTGATCGAATTAGGACTGACGCGAGAATCATGATTTTGAATGCTCACAATTTTGTGTTCCCCCTTTCTGCATTCAATTCTTGTTTTTAAAAGACAATCTTGACTATGGTGAAAAACATGATCTCAAACTCATCTAAAGATAGAAAATGCAAATAAGAGCACAAAACAAGTACAGAAGCACGCTCTTTGAAAACTGATACCAGTAACACAGGCCACTGCAAGATTACCAAAAGCACCTGAATAGGCTACGGGTTCTCCTTCTGATGAAGTTTTGAAGAAAAAGTTAGATAACCTTCTCGTGGAGCCAGTCGAAGCAAAAATGATTCTGCTCCAGCAAAGGAAAGGTGAAATGGGTGATGTCTCAAGATCTTCTCTAGCCCTAGCAATCTGTCAGACCTACATAAATGTGGTGGATTACACGTTTAAAACATCATCACTGAGAGTTATTCAAGCATAAAAACTGAGTGGAAAAAATGTCTCAAATGGTGAAATCTACTTTCCACTTGTCTCGCAGAATCGCCTAAAATGAATTTCGACAAGAGCCTCAAGAATAGCAAATTCAGTGTTAAGAGCAGATGTGAGAAATACCAGTGCAAGGTTTGAGATGTTAAATGCATCGGAAAATCAGGCTAAAAATGGCAGTGCTTTGTGATGCATAGCCATCATACAATTACTGATGGGTTGTAGGCACACACTTGTAACAAAAATAACTTACTTTGCTGTTTCTCCTTCCAGCAGCTGGTCTGAATATAGTCTATGTAATCTTTTTCAACCGTTTTCTCTAGCTCTTGAAGTTCTGCTCCTTGATAATTCTTTTCAAAGTTTTTATCAACGTAGTAAGGCACCTGCAAGTTCTCTGTTTCTCTGCTAATAACGTGGCCTATGGACCTGTGAAAACATCATGGAGAAAACACATTTTTTAGCAGTTCAAATATAAAGAAATCAAAAGATGTTTCTCCGTATTAGCCTTTCCAGAGGACAGTATTTACAACTTCTTTAGTTACTTTCTGCAGGACTACAGCTCCCTCAACCATCCAATAAGGAAATTACAAGTCTCAGGCACAGCAAGCTGTGCACTACAAACAGAACTCATCCCCCCTGCTAAAAACCACAGGAAAATAGCTAATATTTGGAGATACCGACAAAGAACTGACTCCGAGCTGACACTGTTCCTTCCAAATACTGCGTTTGTTCTCAACAGCTCAGTCAAGACACTTCCAAAACATCAGAGCAGATTTTATCTGTGAACAGAAGCTCCACACGCTTTCTTCTGTTTGCTGGTCATTTCTGGCAAGTTGGGTCCAGAAAGCCATGGGAATTGATAGCAAAGGCAGAGATTATAGGAAAGGCATACGGCCCTAGTATTGCTTAGGGCACAATGCAATTGGATCTGGATTTTCCCGATTTCTGGATCCTTTAGTAGAAATAAGAATTTGCAGGGGAGATTCTAGCTACACTCTCCTTTAGGGTTTTATAATCATGGGTAAGCAAAGTGGGGCATGGAATATCCCGAAGATCCTGTAGGTAGAATTAGCCACTCTGACACAGCCACTGGATTAAACTGTACTTTTATACTGAATTTCCTTATTTGAGCAAAGATACCCAGGCATATTTTCAAATCACTGCCCAGAGAAAGAGGCAGGCAGCCAAAACACAAAGGTTACACTCTACTCAATGGAATTCAGTTTGCCCCTTCTATTTCCTGGACTCCTCTTTTCCTTCTCTCTCGCTATGTCTCAGAGGTATATGCTCTCTTTATATAAACAATTTCTTTTAGCTTTTAGGCTGTTACTTTTTTAAGGATATGATTTAGAGAAACAGCATAACTGTGTACCAGCCTCAGGCCTGACTATCTCAAATCAACAGAAGGGGAGGTAGTGAAGAAAAGCAGGAGAGATTAGCTGCTCTGCAGGCAGCGTGGGAGGTTTCACATGGGACTGGCAGATAGCAAAAACACTCTCTGAAAAAAACCACCCAAAAAACAACCACCCTCTTGTTCTTATGCTAGCTCTACACACTGACATCTTGTGGTAAAAAATGATAAAGGGTGTTGGGCTGCTATGACAGTGGAGAGGATATGGACCTAAACCTAAGTAGTTTTGCTCCTCGGAGGGAGCAAGGGGAGTCTTTGGAGCACTCTGCTACTGCTGTGTGCAGCAGGTTCTCCAAAACCTGCTGACTCCCACTCAGAGCCAGAGCCAGCGAAGGTGACTGAACTGGTCGGCTCTTTCCCACTAGAGAGCTTCCCTCCTCCCAGCGCTGGATGCCGAGAGGAGCAGGCGGGTTCTCCTCTGCCCCACAAACTCCGACTACAGCAGGCCTGGTGGTGTTCCTTCTGCTTCCAGAGCTGACCCGTTCAGTTTGCCCTCTGCAACCCGGGGGTCCTGCTTCTTTACAGATGTTAAACCCGGGCATTTCAAGGCTTTAATGATTTGTGGGGCCTGACAATTCTTCCAGTAGAATTCAGGCTCCAGAGCAGATTTGGATTTATACTGCGAACCGCAGACTTCATTTTGCAATTGCTTTACATAGGAACCTCAGTGGTGGTCCACAGATCCCTGGGGGCTGGGCAGACCAGAGGCTGATCAGCACTGTGGCTGGGCTACACCCACATTCCTGCCACTGTATCACTGTGCAAAAACATTTCACACCAGTTGAGAAAGCTTCCTGGCTCGGTGCCTCTATTTGTTCAGCACACAGTACAACAAAGCCCACCATAGTTAACTTCACAGCGATAATGCTTAGGAGAACTCATCAATAGAGACTGTTGGTATTTCCTTATTTACAAATTGATAACACTTTCCAGAAAGAGCAGAACAGAGCACTAACATGCTTTTTGCTATCAAGTCCAACTTCCGTCTACAACCTTATCGCAAACACCAAAGACCCGAAAAATGTGCTTTTAAATGACTTACGATTTGTAGAATAGGCTGTAGGGTGGGTTTGTGGCCATCAGTTGAGTTATAACTGACACTATTATTATTATGAAAACTGGCATCAACTGAATAAATGCAGAGTATGAATTCTGAAAAGAACAGCAATAATTAGTAGTCAAGAAAAGATACAGATAGAAAAGGATGCATCTGTTCACAGAAACCATCTATCATAGATCAACAATGTATTAAATGTACACTGAAAAGAAAAAAAAAAGGAAGGACTTCTGAATTTTGAGAGGGATGACATTTTAACTTCAAAATAACCTTTATTAATAACCTCAGAAAACTCTTTAAAGCCATTTTTTTTCAATTATACTTTAATGATGTTTCTTTCATCTACAGCTTCCTTCACAAGGCAATAGATGCCCACAGCACTGTACCTGTCAGTGACCAGCTGACAATCCAAACTGAAGGAACACATTGCAATTCCCATTTGTGCCTACGGCTTTCCATGCATCTTCTGATGTTTGCTACATGCATTCTAAAAATCTCATTCTCTGTTCAAACACTGGATAAAATGGCTGAAAAGTAAAGGGTTAAGAGACCATATATAGCGTAACTTGGGACAGGATGCAAGCAATTGGTTTTTTTGTTTGAATGAATTTAGTAGAACAAAGGAGTGGGAAAAAAACATCAAAAGACCGAAGAGTTCTGATAGCCATAGAGAAAAGACAGACCTTTACTTCTGCTCTTCATCTTATTTTTAAAATGCCCTTCTAAAATGCCTTTTATAATCAGGAGCAAAATACAATACGCAGCTATTTAGATTTTGCTCTCTGCCCTGGGATAGCAGCAAGAATACCTGACACGGTAGTAGGTGGGATTCATTTGCCCTAGCTTAGCTGTCTATAGGCTGTATCAGTTTTTTTTCAGTGCCCGACTCTAAGAAACTCACAGGGAAAAATTCATCTTCCTTGGAGAACGATCTCGTTAGGTTAACAGACTGCATTCGGAGGAATTTTTTTCCAAGGCAGGTGGCATGTGTGTATGCGCACTTGTGTCTCGTCTGGAGGTTTCAGTTGGTAGAAAAGCATCCCAGACCCATCCTGCCCCGGGGCTGGAAGAAGCCTGTGCAGCACCTGGGCAGAAGTTTTGTGCTAATTTACAGAAGGATTAAATACGCCATGAGGCAAGCCAGTACTGCCGTATCCGTTATCAATCCACATTTGGACTAATTGTTTTTGGATTACCAAACCATTAGAGCTTGCAAAAATCAAGTACCAGCAAAACACTTGGTGACAGGAACTCCAGGGCCTGTAATCTAATCAATACAATGTATTTTTAAAGTAGTGATTAATAAAAGACAACCTAGTTACTTTCGAAAACATCCATTTTGGCTGCAGCACTTGAGGATAAACACTGAGCATTTAAGGATGGGAAAGTCTGCCCTGGCTTCAGATGTGTAAGTGGACCCCTTGCCCCGGTGAAATATTTTAAGCCCAAGAGATCCCTCCTCCTGGCTACCTGTGGCCTGTTTTCTTCCTCCTCTTGCTCCTGCGTCCATGCTCTTTCATTTCGGTGCCTCCGTGGATAATAGTGCGCATCTCTGGCTACATTTGAGAACATATGGATATTTCCTGTTAAAAGATGCCAAGAGAGAGTCATGATTTTCATCCAGTTGCTGGTGCTCACCTGTGTTTCTCAGAGTTTCTAGCTGATCATCCAGGCTTATGCTACACAGCCTGAAACACAGTTGTGAGACCTCAGATTAAAAAGCGCCAACACACCTCAGATTTAAATGTCAAAATAATATGTCGTTCCAAAAAGCATACCAGAGAAATTGTAAGGTTTGCCCCAAGTCCATCTTAATTTAAATCAAACTGCAGAAACATGCTAGAATTTTTATTGTTTTATCTCCTATTTTAATATTGTTTTTGTCACATTCACTTGCAAAGCCATAGCTTGTGTTGCGTCCCCAGGCTCTAAGCAGGAAAATTAATTTGCTTCACCAGACTCAGGCCATGAATTATGGCTTCCCCTAATTACTGAATATGGTCTTCTACACTCATTTCTACTTCCTCTTCCTTCAAGCTATTAATAGTTTCACTTAATGGTTTTAGAATAAGGAAAGAGATTTAAAAAATGAGTAAAAAAAGAGTACAGTTCAGGATTTCCTTTCTTGCACACTGAATATAGTTGATTTATTTTTAAAAATTCTAAAATGAGGAAAGAATTGCATATGCTGTTTCGATTTGAAGCTTCAACTCCGATTTTATCACCATATGAATATCTTAATAGCTGTGTTCTCCTCTTTTGAAATTCAGAATGTCTTTGTATTAGAGAATTTAAATTTATGGCCTTATCATGGCAACAGAAATGCAAATCTATTTTTAAGCCCTGGGAAAGATGTCACATTATTTTACACTCTTATACTGTCCTTTCTCTAAATTTCCCAAAGAATTCTGCAAGAAACCTGGGTGGAAAAGACCTTTGCTATTGTGTCAAAACATCCGTTTCATTGCTTGTTCAAAGATTTTTCCAAGGGTCTAGGCATGCTTGCAGAGCTCCAACAGAGAGCCAGACAAGGCTGGCTTGAAGAACAAAAGTTTCTTTCTTGAAAAAGAAAGTTTGTTTCTGTCATTCAACACTGCTCAGACAATATTTTATCAAGCTGTGAAAAAACAGAAGCAAGTGTGGGAAGAGAAGAATGGCTTTTGCAGGGTGCCTAGAAAAAAGTTTTCCCAAATCCTAAGTTTCTCAAAGAATTGCTGCCAGCAGTTTCTTTCCTTCCATGTGCATTTATTTTTTATGAGAAGGAAGTTCAACTTGTAGCCTCTACCCATTATAACTGCAACACTCTGCCACGTGGAGAGTCTCCTTTTAGACTGAGGACATTCAACATTTTAACTTTTAATATTTTTCCACTGAATATCCACAGAGGAAAAATGCACGGCAAAAACCAAAGCCATAAACCTGCCCACAAAAGCTATTCAAATGAGTTTACCCTAACACCAACATTTCTTATTCACATTTCCAGAAAGCCTGGTGATAGCAAGGTGTCACAAAACGAAAACCAGCACTGCACTGCAGCTTAGCACAAACTTCAGCTCACGCACCCAAGTCCCACTTAACATTACGACAGTTAAAAATGGTCTCTTTATATCAACTATCTGGACACCCTCTTACTAGTAATTCTCTTGCTAAGTAGAAAGTGTGTGGACTTTGCCTATTTGGAAAACTACTGAACTGACGATTTTCCATAATTTAAAACTCACTCTTAGATTACAAAAATGTAAATAAATTTAGACCCAAACATTTTTTTGGTGAGGAAATGACTGTTTACTACCAACACTTATTACTATGAAATTATCTTTTTATTTTCTTATTCTTTGCCACTCTGATAAAAATGCCCATTTACTTCTTGACACCACTCTACCTGTTAAAACCTGCCATGCCCACTACCCACATTCCTCCTGCAGCTCCTCAATTTCTTGTCCTCAACTCGAAGCATCCTTGTCGCCCACAGCTACACTGCAGTCACGTACCATGAGGGCAACGTTTCACTGGTGGCCGAGGCAAAAAGCACACAGAGGTGCAATTTCTTGCAAAGTCAGAAACAGAAAACTTGCAAGCTCAGTGTAGAATTATGCCACGCCAAGTTTGTCTCACTTTGCACATCTACCAATCAAATTTTGAAAACAATTTGAGGTCCCCTGAGCTGCAAGATGCTACCACACAGACTAAGGTTACAAGGAGCTTGTAAGTAATTACCTGTATCTGTGGCTTTAGACTGTAGTAACTGGTGTGTATGTTGCTTTATACCATGCCTCGGAGGTGAGAAAGTTTACAAGAGTGCTAAAGTGATTTGTTAGCTACTGCCAGGAAGACCCTTGAGCTCACCATACCTTTCAAATTTACTTTTAATCCAAACCTGTATTCCACTGATCTTGCAGTATCTTTTTATTTTTACTACAAATACAAAAGCCAAGGCTGGACTGAGACACGCACGGAGCTGCCACAGGTACGGATCTACTGTTCTGTTACTGGATACTGTATATCTGGTAACAGCCGGCCTTTCCTGGCAGGCATCACTTTCTAAGCTAAGTTTTCATTTCTTTACAGTATGTAAGCTGCTGCAAGCCAAATGAACTCCTATGTTTTCCTCGTTATAGGGGCATTGAGACAACAACGTCAGGAGCTGCTGCCATGCTGTACTGGAACGCAGTAAGGTGTCTCAAGTACATCACCATCAGCAAAGATACCTCTGATCCCTTCCCAGTCACACCTTATTTTACCTTCCATACCATCGCTGGCTTCAAACAACAGAGGGAATAAAAGCAACAACAAAAAGAAGGGTCTTCAGCTACAGCTGGTATTAAAATGTTGCCTACCCAATAATCAAATAGCCTAGCCCCTTGCCAGACTAAAACGTTCTTACCCTTAACTAGTACTGTCAGAAATTTCCAAGAGAGGCTGGGAGGTTCGGAACTTGCCCCAGCAGCAACAGCCGTTACCCCACTGGCAGCGCTCCCTTCCAGGAGCATTCCTGGACAGCAAGGCTGGGCTTCGACAACATTTTTTGGGGAATGGAGTTGCTAAAATCTGAAGTTTAAACCATGCATTAAGGGAGCTTTTCCAGGCATAAAAAGCTAGGAAGGGAGAAAAGAGTAAATCCAAAAAAGTTTTTGCTCTTTTCAGATGTATAATCAACTCCCTGAGCAGTACCAAGAGAACCTGAACTTCCTCTACGGTCTAGTGTCAGTTCATTGCATTTCAAAAACGCTGCAGACAGATACTAACCTGTAGGAAAGTGCCCACCAAAAAACACATTGAATATTTCTTCTGGTGTAATGTCTGCTTCAAATTCTGTGTAGTAATTATAGTGCCTGGCCTGGCCAGTGCTGACGTGCTCTTGGTCACTTCCGAATTCATCGTATCGTAATCGTTTTTCAGGGTTGCTCAGAACTGCAAAAGCGTTGCCTATTGCTGGAGAGTGAATTAAAAGCAGTGTTACACAGGCATATCACGCAGTATTTCCAGATCTCAGACTTTTATAAGCAGAGTAGCAAAAAAGCCCAAACAGGCACAGAAAATTTGTGCTTGACCAAAGATGGAGTCACCTTTGAAAGAACTGCCTTTGTAAAAAAAGTGTTACAACACTGGCATTACCTGTGACGGAACCCATTTCCTGCTATCACTGATAACAGGAGAAAGACATAAGTGTTAAAGTATATGGACAGAGTTGAAATAGTTGTAAAACTGAGGTGAGAGTCCACTTCAGTCAAGAGATCGAGTGAGAATGTAACATTTTATCAGATCAAACTAAGCACTGACACAGAGGTCCACCTCCATATACCATATACAGTTAATACAAAGTTAATAACTGCAGAGACTAATTAAAATGCAGAACCATATTCCAAGTTTTTCTGTCCGGAGAGATGCTTGTGAAGCTGTACAGCATATCTATTTCACACTCTGTGTCAGACCATCCAGAAGTATTTGTTTGGTTCACCTTCTTCCTTGATCTTTGACAGAACACGGCTGTAAACAAGTTCATAGAGAAACACAACTCTAACACAAAAAAATAAAGAAAAGCCCTTCAAAAACTCCTTCTTCTAACAGACTATGAATGAATACCTTACTTTCCTCGTGCTGCCTGACAGTGCTGCTGCAGATGGCTGCAACACAGGACGGAAAAGGCAAAAGATGTAAGAGTTTAGGTGTTAACATTGTTGATACAGGTTTAGATTGCAACATTACTGAAAAGTCCGGACATAGAATATTGGACTCAATTTTCATATGCTCGCATAATATAAAAAATTTTTATTTATGACACAGAGCAGTTATTGATTACACAACACCACACTCTCCTGCATGGCATCACTTCCAAGCATCGTTCTGAACCTTTAGCAGTACCTAGGAAAGAGATCTGGGATACGTTTCCCTTTGCTTCCAATGGAAATCTGTATTCTGAAGATTAAGAGGCAAATCTTGCCGACCAGCTGCGGGATTTCGTGGAGATGCGCATAGCTGTCTATAAAAACGACAAGCTATACGGGCCCGTATGATGCCTTTATATAAGGCGCAGAACTGTCAAGCCTGAGGCAGTCTGTCCTCGTTTTAATCTTGCTTTACGACTTTCGAAGCCGGGCCAGCCCCCACCTCACCTTTGAAAGCCTCCGTTGCTCCGGGGGGCGCGGTTCTTGTCAGGGTGAAATTTCAGGGCCAGTTTGCGGTAGGCTTTCTTCAGGTCCTCCTCGCTGGCGTTCCTCTCCACCCCCAGAATTTCATAGTAGTTCCGACACCTCTTTATTCTGGAAGCGCACACAAGGTTACCTTTACCGGCCGATCCCCCCCGGGCACCGCCGCAGGCCCCCGCCAGCGACCCCCCCGCCGCCGGGCCGCAGCTCCCCCCCCGAGCCGGCCCCCCTGCTCCCTCAGGCGCTCCTCTCCCCCGGCCCCGGCCCGGCGGAGCTCACCGCCGCACGCCGTCCAGCTGCTCCGCCGTGTAGGTCATGGCGGCCGCGGCGGGCCCCGGGGCAGCCCGCCCGCCCCCGCGCCCCTCACAGCCCGCCGCCCCGGCCCGCCCGCGCCGCCATGTTGTGCGCGGAGGCGGCGGCCGCGCGGGGACCTCTGGGTGCGGGAGCCCGGGGCGGGAACTACAGTACCCAGCGGGCACCGCGCGGGGCGGGGCTTACGGGGGCGGGGCTTACGGGGCGTGCGGGCGCGGCGGGGGGGCTTGTGACGCTGTAGCGAGGCTCGGTGACGTCATAGGCAGCTTCCTAAGGGGCAGGGGCACCGCGGGTTGCCCTCAGGGCTGCGGTGGTGGCTCGTGTGGGCCGAGCCTCGGCCGCCGGCCTCCCTACCGCAGCCCGTCCCGGGCCAAACCGGGGTTAGGTCACCGGGGTGAGGTCAGTGCTGTGGCTGGGACGATAGCGTCAGGGAATGACATCATTGTCTCGGCGCTGAGGGCGCCGTCCTGGCAGCGCTGCTGCGTTGGGAGGGCCATGGGAGATGGTCTTGAGCGATGCTGAGGCTGGAAGGAGGCTGGAGAAGCGCCTGCGCCACACCTTCTGACCAAGCTCTGGTTGGAAGCCCCTCAAGGGCTTGTGCTGCAACTCCTTCCAGCTGCAGTCGTGCATTGCTAGTGCTGCCGCTCGTTCCCCTCAGCCCATCTGCCAGTTAAAGCTGGGCTAATGAGCTATGGGAGCGGAGCTGTGCTGTGAGGGAGTTGGTATCCCTCTTTTTTTGGAGCAAGCAGCTTGGAGAAGATCTCTCCTTTCACGTGAGCAGCAGTGACTGGAAGTTAGGGGTTACATCACTTCTATTGTTTATTTTTTATTCATTCTGTCTTTTGAACAAGGTGAAAGTTGGAGTTTTGCTTTTGGATGTGGATCAGTTTTACAGCGGAGCAGGTTCAGGTTGTCAAGACTCTCAAGAGTCTATGAGAAGAAGGAGCACAAAGGAAGGAAAATTAAGCATGGCAGCATCATTATGGAGGGGAGAGTAGTTAAAGCCTGACAATTACTCAAGTGTTTTGATATTGCCGGTGCTTATCACCTGCCTTTGAGGTGTCTTCCTAGGACTAAAAACCTACTTGTGAGGCTCCATGCACCCAGTAAGAGGTCTCTGAGATCTGGAGCTGTCTGGATCCACCTACCTAGGAATCACCTGGGATCTTGCGCTAAGCAAACTCACCAGTCTGGTGGAGGCTGGGTGAGTGGAGTGATGTCGTTTTACTTTTCAGGAATTTTACCAGAATGGCTTCATTTCTTTAAAAAATAGCTTATCAAACTACCTGGTGTGTCTGTTAAAGATAGAAAGTGTGCTGGATCTTAGCAGGAGTTGTGCAAACGTTGCATTTATTTTGCTGAACACTTCATTGCTGGCTGCAAAGCACAGCTACCTCTAGCACTGCACATTCCAGTAAACATCTCTTATCCATCCTATACAATTAAATGAAGCTAAATTATTATGTTTCATTAAACGGTGCAGGGGAATGTGTGCAGTGATATCTATTTTGAGTGCTTGGCTAAATCTTTTTTCCCTGGACTTCACAGTTTACTTTCAGGGTTGCTGGATGTTGATGCTCATGTTAGGAGAAGGCAGTATCCCGGCGTACTGCTGCTGGGTAGATGAGATGCTCTGGAGGTCTCTGTTGACTGTGGAGCTGGTGAAGCTTGCAAGCAGGAGTCATGGAGAAGACGGGCAGAGGCAAAGGTAGTTGCAGAGTTAGTGCTTTAGTACGTTACGCTACTGAATAAGGCAGCTGAGACCTCCAGAAATACCCAACAGCGCATCGTTTCTCTTAGGGTCACGTGGAGGCTGGACATTGATGTCTCCATCATCCTCGGTTGCTCAGCTTATAAGGATGTATTTTTTGCTGTAGGCGGTAAGAGTGACTGGCAGCTGGGTCTGAGCCAGCTCGGGTTATGAACCAGCTGGCCCCAAACGTGAGCTGTTGCACTGTGGAGCCTAACGGAGGACTGTTCTCGTTATCATGGTGACTCGGGGGTGCGCTGGTGGTTCTTGGTGTTGCCATAAGGTGGGTGCTCTGGCTGAACTGGAAGAGGCAGCTGCTTTTCTGGTCTATCAGGAAGCTCTGAGAAAGTGGTGGTACAGAAGATGGAAGCTCTCCCAGCAAACTCAGGCTACCAAACTTCAGGACCTGAAGTAGCTCAGCGTTTTGCTTGTGGCCACTCCTTTTTACACTCAGATAAAACCCTGTCTATGCAGAGACCTTGTTCTTTGCACTTAAGGTGAGCATGTTGGACCTGTGGGAAGATGGTGATCTGCCCACCTGAAGCTCAGTTATTAATAATAAAGTATTTAAGATAGCAATTTGCATTTCAGCAGCACCTTTAATTCATGGCTCTCCAAATGCTTTACAGACGTCGATTAACATAGCCTCACAACAACCCTGTGAGGTAGGTGGATATGATCATCCAGTATGGGGACAATGAGGGCACCAAGGATAAGGGGCTTGGAGCAATTGTGCTAGGATTTGACCTAGCACGTGGCCATTTAAGTCCCATTAGGCCTTCAGCTTTAGATCATGCTTTTCTGATGCATGGATTTGACTCAATGAGGGGCTATACTGATTAACGAGCCTGTGACTTGCTGGCACAGACTATAATGGCCATTAATCTAAGGCAGCAGTTTATTAGCCAAGTAGAGGTTTCCTTGGTGCTTCTTGCTGCTAGAATAATCTGAGGGTTTGAAGGCATATAAAAAATAGAGTTAGATATCAACCATTGAGCATGGCAGGCTGTAACTGGAGAAAACCCTTAGACCCCAGGTGGGGAAGCTATGTGGGATGCTACTGTAAATGTATTGATCGGAAAGGACATAATAATTTATATATAAAGTCCACCCTTGCTCTTTCACCAAAGGAAAAAAAAAAATAAAAGAACCTAGAAAGTCACCGCTGGTTGTCACGCGTCAGCTTCGAGCTCTGGGCCCTTGGCTTCATAGCACCTGCAAAAGGAACAAAACATGGTGCATCAGCAGCCTGTTTGGGCTGGCAAAAGAAGTTAAGCGATGTGTTCCCTCCAACCCAGTCCAGTGCTAGTTTAGCTTTAAAACAACTTAAAATGATGTGAATTACTAGTGTGGGACGGATCTGAGAGTACAGATGGGAATGTGCTCCAATATCTCCTGTGGAGCAGGAGTGCGGTAAGCTTGGACTAGAGGGTGAGACCTTTACTTCACAAAGGCTAGCTTATTTATCTCTTAGTTTAATGACAAACCAGTCTAGCTCTGATGGCTGGCCCTAGGTGATGGCACCTATATACGTGAGGTGTACGTGATGCCTTGAGTGCAGGCAGCTTGGATGAACCTGACATGGGCATCCAAACTTTTCACGAGGCCCACTGGAACCAGTTTGGACCTTTAGGAGTTTGATGGCAGCTGTTTTTTATTATCTTTCTGAAGGAATAAGAGAGCAAAGAAATAACTCAAAGGCATGCTGTTATCCAGCAAGATAAATAATCCCCAGCTAACTCTGTAAAAAGTGAGGCTTAGAAGGGAAACCTTTTCTGACGGTGGGTAACTCATGCTGTTGTTCATGTTGATGTTCTTCATGGAGATCAGAGTGATGCTGTTATCCTTCTGGCTTGTGCCTGCCGAGCAGCTGTCAAGAAGAGAAGGCGGTATTAACTACTCTGGGAAATGAGAGAAGGGAGTTCCTTTGCACACAACCGGAGGCAAACTGGCAAGGCTGTGGCTGGCTGGCACACGGGACCAGGGCTGACTTACGCTGCCCCTTGAGCTGCTGTCCTGACTCGGGCACATCCTTAGTGCCAAAGTCCCCATCCCCTGTCCGAACACAGGTTCGGGGATCCCTGGGGAAACAAGGAGTGCATTCAAATTTGGAAGCAGTGCGGGTTTGCCCAACAGAAAGCACCTTTGTCACCTGTGTCACTACTTGTAGGCAGAATCAAGGAGCAGTTTGGATCTGGTTCTCAGTGACTGAAGTACCTTCTAGCCCTGCAGCCGTTACCAGAACTGGAACAAAAGGAAACATTACCCTGTCCCTCTGTCCTATGCCCTTATTTGTCGTGCAAAGGGAGCCCCGGATATTTTTACATCTGATGCTGCTGCTTATGTATTGCCAGCATCTCTCTTAAGAGTGAGAGTTACATGTGTTAGGAAGGTGGAATTCCCCTTTCGCCCTGCCCTGAGGGCTGGGATATGCATTCAGTGCCAGTGGAGACTGGATGACTTTGGGGATTAGTGTGCCTCGGGGGGCACAGTCCTGTGCTCCGATATGTCCTGCCTCAGTGGCTGCACATCGCTTAGACCATGATCATGAAGGGTATTTGTGAACCATTGATGCTGATGCAAATTTGGCACCTAAATACTTAGACACTTTGCTCCATGTGTCCCTTGCCTCTTTCCAAAGCAGGGTTTATTACTTTGGTAGGAAACTGTCAGATGGAAAAGCAGGACCAACATGTTTTGGTCCCTTCCAGCTCTTGTTTCCTGCTGCTTTCCCACGTGCAGCCTCTCTTCTTGGGTAGCCGTGATGGACCATGGGGTTCAGATGGACCATGGGGTTCAGATGGACCATCCTCTGCTTGGTGCTTCTCTTCCAAAGGCCTCTGGATTGGGGGCCCCTTATCCTGCCCTTGCTAGATAACAGTAATAGGTGTCTTGGAAGATATTTTTTAGGACCCAACTGCATCTCACTGAGGGTGCTTTGAGATCCAGAAACCCAGGTTTAGACCTCAAGTCTGTATCTAGGCAAAGACAGACAAGCAAACTGCTTTGGGAAGGTGATGAGTCTTCACAGATATCAGTGCAGCTTTGAAATGAGGCCCCTAAATATTGAACTTCTACCTTTGACTCCATGAGACTGAGGATGAGGTGCTATCAATGCTCATTTTGGTTTTTTACCTGTCTCAAAGATGTCTTGAAATGCTTCCTTCCACCTGAAATAACCAAAGCAGCCTCTTTTCCTTCTTAAAATTAGTTCTGGAATAAAATAGGCATGTTCTATAGGATGTGAATAGTGCGAGCAGCCTTACCTCTCTGACACCATGGAAGTCCCTGGTTTCTGTTTGTCTGGAGGGAAAAAAGCAGTTAGTGATGTATGGGTGAGAAAACATCACAGCGAAGCAATAAAATAAGTCAGCTATATTCAGAAGTATGTTGTACAGGGTTATAAATGAAATCCAAATGAGATTAGAGACACCATGGGGGATACTTGAGAGTTGATTAGACAAAATTCTTCAACTAATGTGACATACAGGCAAGACCGAATGCTTTGCTGCCTGTTTAGGCCCTAGCATCCTTTAGTCTTTTGGCAGTTACCGTCTTGCTGTAGAGCAGCCTTGCCCTCTAGTGGGCACTGCTTAGTGGGAAATGGGATGCCTAGGGAAAAGGAGTGTCAAACTCCATGACTTTTGCTGGAAGAGCTGCCCACATTTAACTGCAGCAAACTTGAGACTGTTTCCTTGTGCAGATGGGACTGGGCTGAGGCTCTAAAGAGGTGATCACACTACATTCCTAACTGCTGAATCTGTGTTCCAGTTTGGCTTCAAAACCTCCCCACCGTGCGTGTAAGCTTCTAGGAATTACCAGATCCATGTAGAAACTGATGACTTTTTGATTAGGGAAAGACAGATCACCCCAGGCAAATACCTTCTGAGTCCTTTGAGCGGTTACACTTGAACCTCAGGCTGACCACGCTGACCAGAATGATCACAACCACTATCAGGATAACTATGAAGCTGATGACACCTGGGGACAGAGGAAAGAACTGTCTGTGACTGATACAACAGCGTGCCCGTCCTCGGCTTCTGGGGCAGCGGAGAGACTGACTGTCATCAAAACTTGAGTAGGAAATCAATACTTTCATTAAAATGAGCATGGTACGTAATAGGCAGAGAAGTAAGTAGTCACTAGAGCGAATGGCTTTATCCTCTTGTGTTTTAGCCTCAGAGGGCTTCTGATGAGTACTTAATTGGTAAGGCAGTGCCAGGAGGGCAGAAGTCAGCTGATTACACCGGGGATTGATTGAAGTCAGTGTGTCCCTACTACAGTTGGTAAATCTTATCCTAAAGGTGTATAAAGTCAGATAAATACATAACGTAACAGGGAGAGACAAGCTACAGACTGAGAATGATGTTATCTGTCTCAAAAAACAGTGGCCAACTGCAGATTTGATTCATACATCTGGCCTCGATAAATTGAGCTATTCTTTGCACGGGAATCTTCCTGGTAAGACTGCTTCAGGACTTCTTGTGGCTTCCCTTGGAGGATATAAGCAAATGATACTTATGAAGTTAACACTTGACTTTTAAATGCTTCTGAAATAACACTTTTTCCTATAGTGTGATAGAAATGAGCAAATTGGGTTTTTGCTCATCTTCATGGAGGAGGGAGACAGTATAGCCCAAGGCAGAGTGGGTGTCTTAAATCTACCCTGTGCCTATCTTCAAATCTATTCCCAGGTTAAGGTATGGCATCTCTTGCTCCATCCTGCCACAGTCTGAAGGGTGTGGAGGACTTGGCTGCTTCGTACCAAGCAGGGTGCAGCTGTACAGGGGAAGGCAGTAAGGCAGGGTGGGAATGCATTCCCAACAGGCTTGCAGGGAAAAAAAGTTGTCTAAGCTTCCAGGCGGGTAGCGTATTTATTCTAGACCCTGTCAGGGAAACCAAGGCGTAGCATGGGATCATTTGTGCCCAGGTCTTGTACTAACATGGAGCTGGGGCAAACCCTGGTGCTGGGAGCAAGATCCCAAGCTCAGGTGTAGCCGTGATGAACTTTCAAATTGTCTGTCCCTTGTATACTGGGCATGGCTGGGAGTATTTATTATGTGCTTTATTGCCTGCTGGTCACAAGTCTTTTTCTCAAGGGTTTTCCCTTGCACTCTGAAAACTCCAGGATCAGGCATGCTGAAGAAGAAAACTGTGGAGCCATCTCCAGGGAAGCATCTCTGAAGCTGGGTGTCCAAAACAGCACGGCCTGGCGAAACAGACCCCCCCCATCCTCTCCCCAGGTTGCACAAGACCTTACCAAAAGCTGCCACCGTCAGTGGTGATTTATCATCTGTTGGAGTGGGCGTGCGCAAGTAGCCAGAGGACTTCGGTGTTGGGGTAACTGGCTTTGAGGTGCCTACAAGAGGGGAAAAAGGTAGCTTTATATAAAAGTCTTTCTTCCAAGGTTGGGAAAAGGATTCCTAGCAATGCTAGAGGACCTAACTCACACTTGCACTTCACTGAAGAGAATAACATTGGATCCTGGCCAGCCCCGTCAATGTTAACAGCAAAGTGACCAAGACTGACGTGGGAATCAGATTGCCTTAGTGTGGCCCCTTTTATCAACAATCGGAGAACACCCACAGGGTTTTCTGCTGGGGCCATAGTGACGAAGCTGAGCATGGCCAGTGAAGGACTCATCTGGCAGTGTGTTTGAGGGGGAGGCTTGTGCTGTCTCCCTCCTTTTACAACCTTTTGCCATAGTAGCACCTTTCCTGTTGTGACTCACAACCACTGTTCCCAGGCTCAACAGGTTGCTCCAAAATGCTGCTTCTGTGGAGTTTCACAGGCTTTTAAAGGGCTAGATGGGATGGCTAGCATCCCTCAGGTACTCGCTGGCCGTTCACCATGCTGCCTTGAAGACAGCAGTATGATGGCCTTGCTGTTGGCTGTGAAAAGGGCTATAAAATATCTAGCGGTAATCATCTCTCTGCGAGAGAAAGGAGAAAGCACCTTGAGTTGCTGATGTTGTGGTACTCTCGCTTCTCTTGGGATCTTGACCTGCAGAGAGGAATGCAGAATGTGAGTATCGTCCTTGAGTGTCCTCTAATAACCAAAAGAATTAATGGACGTGCTGGAGAGGAGAACAGATTCACAGTAATGCTGGCGGTATCTGGGAAAATACGGAATTCATACTCAGGCTAAAACCTTCCCACCAAACATACTTTGTACTATTTTCCATGTCCAAATAGAAACTCAGGGAACCAAAATTCAAATACCCTTGTATAAACTGTTCAGGCTCTGCAGTCCCAGATGCAGTTTTGGGGCACATACAGCAATTGAATACTGGAAGAGTGAACTGGGAAGGTTATAGATTTGCTATTGCTTATAAACGTTGAGACTTAAAAAAAAAAAATCTTCTTAGGGGAAGAAATTCTGCAGACTGTGGGTGTGGATTGGCTGTTCGGCTTGTCCTTGTCCTTGGAATTAGTGGGTATGCTGTCCTGGGTTATCTAGAAGTAATTAAGCCAGTTTGAGTTGGGCTAACTTGTACACCAGATGTAGTCTAGCTGTGGCAGTGTAGAGGTTTGTTCGAGCAAGGCCTCCAGTTCTCAGTGGGATAAACTGGCTTACATGAAGCTGTTTGGTTTGTGACATCTGCCTCCAATGCCTGTGCAAGCAAGCTTAAAGGCAGCCTGCGTGTTTCACTTATACAGAGAAAAAAATCCTTTGCTGCCTCCTGGATGTGTGTTGAACGGCCAGATTATCTGCATTGACCTTAATGAAGAGCTACAGGCCCTGTCAGGAGACTAAAAATGATGCTTTAGAGAAGAAGATCATCTGTAGGTCAAGCAGGATCTTTTTCCTTCTTTCCCATCCCCACCTTCCCAACAGCAGTGTTGGCCAAAAGTATGCGCTGCCTGGAGAAGTGTGAAGCAGCTCCTGGCACTCTGCAGTGGAGCGCAAGGCGTGCAGCTGAAACTGAGGTTCCTGTCTTGCAGAAAACATCACTGTTTCGGAATGTAATTTTGCCAAAAGTCAGAAGAAAAAGGAGAAACAGTATGAAAATAGGAAAAGGTATGAAATACAAATCTAACTGGTTCAGAAACCACATGGAGCAGAACAGTCCTGAGAAGCAGGGACTACTGCTGTACAATTTTTTCACCAGTCATCAAACCCTTTGTTTCGTTCTGAAATTATTCTTCTAGCCACGGGCAGTGGGCAGAAGCTGTGGTTTGCTGAGCCTGGCATGGATGCCCCATCCCTGGGAAATGTTGGGTCTCACACACAGGAGACCTCTCTTCTGGAAGCATCAGCAACATTTCTATATTCAAAGATGTGTGGAGCTTTTCAGATATAAAGCAGGGTTATAATTAATAGCAATCTGCTCTGATGTAAAGGGCTCTTGGCTTAGCTGGGCACAGGCATGCTGGTTGGACATCTGTGCAGGCAGAGCTGACCACGGGTTTTTAACCTTGCTTGTGTTAGAGAAGATCTGAGAGGTACTTGGTGGGGCAGAGCAGTTTCTGTCTTGACCATTGCAGATTTTTGAGACTGAATCTTCAATAAGGAATCAGCTTAGTTGTCAGATTTCAGTCTTCCCACTCGCTTGGATTCTGCCCTTATTCTGAGAAAACACTTACTGAATTCTCTCATTTTTGCTTACAGGCTGGGTTAAGCAAACTGTCAAAAGCAAAACGATTTTTTTTTTTTTAAAGATGTAAAAAGGGCTCCCTTTTCCTAAACATAGATCAGTCTTTCAACTGTTCAAGTTCATCCCAGGCAGAGGATGTTAAGTGCATTTGCTCTTGTGTTTTATCACTGCTTGTAAGGATACCAGACAGGGTTTTGGGTGTTACTGATGGCTCAACCCCAAGATGAAGACTAGTGCTTAGATAACCTGCACCACGTGAACCAAGTAAGCCAATTGCCATGAAATTATCTAAGCTTATTGTTACTCTATAAAAGGACAAAGTACCTTGTGGTGGCGAAGCTGCCGTGCTTCTGTTGCCGCTAGACTTTTCATCTGGGTAAAGAAAACATGGGAAAGGAGAATTAACTCTTGAAGCTGCTACTAATTGTGCTATGGAGAGCTGCTGGGTTTCCATGGGGTAAAAAACTTTGCTTGCACGAGACTTCCCCTCCAAACAAACGTCAAGGTGTCCAGCTAGCAAGCTGCGCAGTCAGTTTAGAGAGCGTACGTGAGAGGTGAGCTTGGGAGAGGGAGGCCGGGGTGCCTGTAGCTCCTCCACAAAACATTACCTGGTAAAGCGTGATCTGGCTTTTCTGATAGGGGCTTGCTGTGCAGCTGCCCCATCGAGGTCATGGTTGTGTCCAGCCCTGTCCTTTGGGGAGCTGGAATGAGCTGCTCTCTTAGCAAAGACTCAGAGAGATTCAAAAGTTGCTGCTACTGAATAAGTAGCATGGCGTGGACTAGCCCAGTCTTTCTGATGCCCCCAGTTTTGCTTGGATAGGGAGGGATGCATAAAAACAGGTCCTGCCTGAGCAAAAATTTGAGTTTTCCGTACTTACCTCGCACAGTCAACGCTAGCAGTGTTGTAGCGACGGAAGAGGATTTGACTGTAGTAGTTTGACCCACGGAGGTGAGATTCAGGCCGGTTGGTGCTGTTGATTTTACTGCTGGCTCTGCAGAGGAAGCATAGCGTTACTTCAAAGAGCTCTGCTCACCACAAGCTCTGCTCAGCTTGGAGGAGGGCACGGCTGTTGCAAAGAGTCCTCAAACCCCTTGGGAGTTATGGATAATCTGCTAGGGAGAGCACGTGCACGAGCAGACAAGGAAATAGCCTTGGTCCTGCTCAGAGTCAGGGAGCTCTTGTACTTCAGCATTAGCTTTTGCTTTTTTTTAGTGTACGGAGGCGCCGAGCTGGCAGAGCTCAGGAGACACATGGGGAAAGTCTGGTTTTTGCCACTGCTTTTTCCCCACTTTGAAAGGGGAGGTATTTTTATCACTGCACGCTTTAAGTGGCTAGAGCTGCCTGGCACCCACGTGTTTGTTTGCTTGTTATCTGGAATGTTAACTTTTATGTTTCATTTCACTGAGAGTCTCTAAGTACAAATGGTTCAGTTCTTGCAGTGGCCTGCAGGCTCAGTCATCTTCCTCAACCCGCTACTCAAAGCTGCATAGCAAGAACATGATCCAGAGCAAGATGTGGGGGGAAAAACCTTTCAATAAGCCCTCTGGAAGGAAGAGTGGATCACCAGCTTGGAATTTATAGGCAAGTTCCTCGTCTAGACTTCTCTTGGCTTTCCAATAAAAATGAGAAAACAGTGAAAATGGATTTAAGGTTGGGTCCGTGTGTGTGTCACCCCCCCCGCCCTTTTAGCCAAATGCTTCACCAAAATACTTGAATTTAGGAATAAGTTTCTTTTTTCTGCAAGGCATGGAAGCAGAATCTGAGATCTTTATTATTTTTGGGGTCCCTTTGGAAGGGTAGCTATGTTTAGATTTTTTTTTCCCCCAAACATAGGAGGAAGAGATCTGTCTCCAAAGCTCCAAGTGGGCAAACAGATGCAGATCTGGAGTTGGAGAGATCCCTTCTTGTGTATTTGGTTTTGTGTATTTTCAAACTGAAATGTGCAGCTTTCTGCTAACACCTCCCTACGCCCACTTCCAGGGCTTGTATGACTACATACATGTAGTGTCCCGAAGCTGCTTTCAGCAGAAGGGGAGAACAGAAAAGAGAGAATCATAGAATCATAGAATTGTTAAGGTTGGAAAAGACCCTTAAGATCATCAGGTCCAACCGTTAACCTACCACCACCAAGTCCGCCACTGAACCATGTCTTCAAGCACTGCCATCTACACGGCTTTTAAATTCCTCCAGGGATGGAGACTCAACCACTTCCCTGGGCAGCCTGTGCCAGTGCCTGACTACTCTTTCAGTGAAGAAGTTTTTCCTAATATCCAACCTAAACTTACCCTGGCGCAGCTTGAGGCCATTTCCTCTCGTCCTATCGCTTGTTACTGGGGTGAAGAGACCAACCCCCACCTCTCTACAACCTCCTTTCAGGTAGTTGTAGAGGGCAATAAGGTCTCCCCTCAGCCTCCTCTTCTCCAAACTAAACAACCCCAGCTCCCTCAGCCACTCCTTGTAAGACTTAATGAAGTAAGGGAACTCCTTAGAGCTTCATATTACTTTTAAATATTTTTCTGCCCTTATGAGTGATTGCTGTTTCCATGAAGGTAGATAACAAACTCCCCAACATGAATGGCTGAATTAGAGCTAAGGCAGTGTTCAGTCCCTGTGCTGACACAAACATTGTACAGTTTAGGACAAGCCTCTTCATGCTTCCCCTTTTCCTCTTGGAGAAATGGGGAACATGGTGACCTGTTGTGTGGGAGGTGCTGAGGGTGTGCAAAGCACTGGAAGTTTCTGGTTAAAAAACCAACGCGGTCAGGCTTGTCAAGAGAGCAGTATTGAACAGTAAATGTAATGCAGGGAAGCTCTTACAACAATGACTTCACTGCTGTTACTTCTGTCACGACACCAGACCGGGCGTGCGAGGCACTGTGCTTGCACGTACTGCACGCACCGGCGGTCCTTGCACGGAAGAGCTGCTAAGCAAAGCAGGAGATGCCAGGTAGGAGGGTGCAGCAGCACGGACACCGCCCAGCCTGGCCCCTTGCCTGGGCTCCGGGCAGTCGCATCCTTTCTGCACACAGGATACAAAGCCCAGGGTTTTTCCTGGGTTGTGACCTGTCGGCCCTGCTTCTCTCTATTGAATTTAGTGATTTTTACCCTGTTCTTGCTCACACCCGTGCCTTGATCTCTGGGGTGAGCTGGCTGGATCAGAAGCCCTTACGCCACAAAATTTCCTTCTTCCCCACCACTGTTCTCATCTAACCTGCCACTGCACAGCCCCGTTTATTGCTGGCTGGCCCGGCTGGACTGATGGTCAGACCAGTTACAAGCCAGGATGCCCCTGAGCTGCGCTCTTAGGTCTCCAGATGAGCGTTACCTGAGGTATGGTTCTTTACTTCAGGGCTGTGCGTTGTTGATTGGGATTGACCTGTAACACAAGCAGAGAGACGTGGAGGTGACATCTCCTACACGTGCTCCTTGTTGGTGGGATCCCCCTAGGGAGGGTTGAAGGATGGGCCACAAAGGGGCCATTACGGCCAATACGAGCTGAAATTTCAGGTGATGGGGCAAGAGATGCTGAGGAGGGAGTTTGTCACTGGTGTGGCTGCAGGGAGCTTGGCTCTGAGGATCTGTGGAGGAGAGCATGCTAACGGAGAACTGCCTGGGGACAGCTGGGGGGAACCGAGAGCAAAGACGAGGCAGGATCCCTCTGCTTTCTCCAGGCTTCCTGAAACACAGCATTGCTTTCTTCCAGACAAGGTTGGGGGCAGAGACCAGGAAAAGGGGAGCCAGCAAGGTCATCCTCTGGGGCTTAGTGCCCTCCATGGCCCCTGGAGATCTGGGGGTGAATGGTGATAGATGGGGCAGGCAGAGGTGGGCAACGCAGGGTCCTGGGAAAAGGATGGGAAGTGGATGGGAGTTCTGAATCTGGTTCCCATTTGTGGACTCTCCATTTGCATCCCCATGTGGGCATGTGCATCCACATCCAAACAGACGTTTAAAGCAGATCACAAGTCAGGAGGTACCTGTTACAGCGTGGACAGAGGACTCTGTGGAGGTTGTAGTACCTGAAATGAAAGAATAAGAGCATTAGCAGTGCTAATCTGTGACTGTCACTAATGCATTGGTGTTCTTGCTGGTTGTGTGGTTTGGGCTTTCCTCATCTTCTGTAGGAATGACTTTGAAATACATGATTTCCCCAAAAGCATTAGGAAAGAAGTAGTAGCAAACACTGAGTGCAAAACTATCAGGTTCTGAGTAAATTAGTACTGGAGTTTATTCAGCCAGGATAAATGCCCTCCTCCCCAGATGGAGCCGAACCCTTCAGGGGGCCGTCTTCCTCTGTCCCAGGGGAAATGCAAGGCCACATGGATCGGTGGGGTCGTTCCCTCCCCAGGAGCTATTTGCCTCCAGCTCAGTTTGGGCAGAGAAAGGCTGCTTGCCCTGTATTCTGGAGCTGTTTAAAGAGTTAAGACATGCATTTGAACGCTTTGTTCCCTTGAGACCTTAATGAGTGGATGGATGAGGTTCGTAAAGGCTTCCAGGATCCGATGGGACTGCTTGCCTTCCTGTCTCCTACCTCTGATCCTTCTGTCCCCTTCTGTCCCGTGTATTTGCATCCTGGGAAGCTGGCTGAAGCCTTGTGGCCATGTAGGTCTGGGCGCAGCGAGGGGGCTGCAGCTTGGGGACTGACTCAGAGCTCCTTCCCTGGTAGTGGTGGGGAGTCCTGTAGGTCGGTGCAGGGCTTTGCTCTGCCAGGGTCGCAGGTGTTGCACTGAGTCCCTAGTTTCTCAACTGAAAGGTGTTTTTGTTTGGTTTTTGTTTGTTTGTTTTTGTTTTGGGTTTATGACAAAGCATCCCTGCACCAATCCCCCATGTTGCCTACTCTCAGGATCCCTGGTGTTTTTCTTTAAGCCCCAGCTCCTGGAGTCCTATGATTAGATGAGATGCCAATTAAAAATGCTGCCATTTAAAATGGGAAAAAGAAATGTCCAGTTCCCATACCTGGGGACAAGAACTGGAAAATATAAATGCACTTTAAACACTCAAATCAAACCCAACTGGTTTAACTTTGAAAAGGTGACTATGAGTCTGTTGGTTTTGAAATGCACATCCTAATTGGTATTTTTAAATGGTTGTTGCTGGTGACCCTGGTGCTGTCTGTAGTTAAGATTAATGGAAGAAACTACATTACAGCTACAGAAACCAGCTGAATCTGATCCCACCGGTGATCCATCTCACCAGAGTCCCACGAGAGCTAAAGGTTTCGGACAAGAAGGGACAGCAGTAAAGGCTGAATCCTTCCAGCTCGCTGTCCCCTTGTAACGCGGCGTAGCTCCATTGCAGCAGCGGTCTGCGGCAGGCTGCAGTGCCTTTGCAGGATGCTGCGCCTCGGGTGGCCGGAGGGGAGGTCCAGCAACGCAGCGCTAGCCAGAGCAGAGCAGTGCTTGTGCACTCGTTTACTGCCAGAATCTGTCCTCCCTGTACAGCAGATTCATCTCACCCGCTGCTTTGCATCTTCATCTCACCCGCTGCTTTACATCTCTCATGAGCCAGCCTGCAAGAGAGCTCATCTCCAGGCTCTCTTTCTCGCCAAAGAGAGGACCAGGCACTTCTAAAACCCTATTGCTCTGACCCATCTCACATGTCTACCTTACTGCCTTACCTATTTCAGATTTCTACCTTACTGCAGCTGTGGCTAGAGGAGCCACAGCCTGCAACACCGCGTTTCTTCCCAGGAGCCGCAGAGGCGATGTAGGTGTTGACCTTCATGGTAGGTACCTAGGCTGTAGGTGTCTGAAAGAGGTGAGATGAATGCCCTGATAGTGGTGTGCATCTGGAATGAGATCTTCAGCATCCAGTGTATGTGGGTTGTCAGGGCCTGGCTCAGAGCTCACCCTTTGGGACCGTCTGGGTGTAGCGAGCTCCTGATTGATCTCATTTTTCTCACGTAACTGCATTGGAGCTGTAATTGTTTTTTTGTCTGAGGCTTTATGACCATGATCCCAGCCAAACAGGAACCAGAACAGTGTGTAAACCACAGTGAATACATAATAAAACATGGTCTCTTTCCAGATAGGATTTGGCTGTGAAAATCAGACCTGACTTTTCAGATCTTTTCCACGCTTTTCTCTTCTAGCTTACTGGGCCGCAGGCTGGCAAAACTGTCTTGTTTAGTCCATGAGAGAGGAGACATGATCAGATCTTTAATTACATAGAGAGGAAGCAACTAACTGGTTTTCTAAATCATTGGGAACAGGACCAGAAAACCAGGACTTTTAACTACAGCAAGGAAAAGGGAGGCTGGGCAATAGGAAACTGCTTTAACGTAAGGATAGTGAGCTGCTAGGAGTGATTGTGTGGGAGAATTACGGGATATCCTTCTCTGCAGGTTTTGAAGAACAGGTTAAATGAGAATCAGTCTAGTAACATAGACAGGATTATGGACGGACGTAACATCACTTACTAAATCAACTAATATAATGGAAAAAAAGATCTTTTGGGCACATGGTTGCCCTTCTTAAAGAGGTAGAGATGCTTCTTTTGAGGAAGGGGGATGCACCCCTTTGCAGCCCTGTCCCCTGGGGTGCTGTGGGGCACTGCCTGCTCCCCGGGGGCCGGCTGGCTCTGTGGAGAACATGCCTGACTTGGGCTGTTTCCATCGATCCCAAGAGTTTGCCAAGTTTTCTCTTTGTCACTGGGCTTCCTCTTAAACAGCTTTATAACACAATTTCTGGACATTGGTTTGCAAATGCCTTAAGCTACTCTGTATACATTCAGCACAAAAAATTAATGTGCTGAGGTCATCATGGGGGCCAATATCCTCTAGCAGCTGCCAAACGCAAACAGCTCCTTTCTCCAAAATTCCCTTGCAGAAGCCATTGTCTTGTTCCTCCATGGGGAGAAGTAGCTGCTTGTAACACATTTTCTTTTTAAAATTATCACAGGTGCTTTTTAGTGTACGTGGCACGTGAAAGCATCAAGAATCGCTGAAGAGCGAGCTATTCTCTACACTTAGTCTTTGTTGAAGGAAAAGGGGAATAAAGGTGCTGAGCTGGCAGTTTATTGAACCATTTTTGGTGCAGCTGAGGAGAAATCTGGGAGCTCGAACGGAGGCTCTAGGGATGGGAGGAAGCTGAGAGCAAGGGAGCTGACATTGCTGCCCCGTACTGCCATCCCTGATGGGACCATCCCGCAGGCCGGCTCCAGCATCCCCGGCGCGAGGGCAAGAGGATGATACTCAACGCTTTCTTCCACCACAGCTCAGCCCCTCAGTGAAGGTCACACCAGAGCACTGGGTCATAAGGAGTTCTCTGTTTGCAAAACTAAACCTTGGGGTTATTGTAAATAGATGAATAAGCTTTTTTTTTTTCCCCAGTGCTCAGTCCCTGGAGTTCACCTGGCCAAGTAGCTGCTCACCCTACTCTGCCTGCTCACCCTTCTCTGCTGCGGAGAAGTGACCGGTCTTGCTGTGAAGAGGCCGAGGGATGGAGATCTACTTCTAGCACTTTGCTCAGGAATAAATGGCCCTGGCTCTATAAACACAACCGCACGTTATTTCAAAGTGGAGCATGTCTGGCTCTGGCTTCTGGCCACTGCTGCTTGTTATGCCTTCCCTGCAAACTTAAATAATCAAAAGTCCTGTTATATTAGGTGTTTTCTTTTGGTGAAGGTGCTTAGCATCCCGGTTGAATTACAGCGGAGAGGGACGGACGTGCGCAAACAGGAGGAGACCCAAGTCACGTGTGGGGCTGGGCAGCAGGGTGGGTACAAACAAAAAAGTGCCGCGTGTCGCAGCTCCCTGCTGACGTCCCCGGGGGACTCTCGTGCAAATGGTGCTGGAAACCGTTTCCTCCGGGTGCCTCTGCCAGCACGGCCCTGCTCCCCTCCATGGAGGGCCCTGGCTATATCAACAGCTAACAATAATAATCAGGACGCAGCCAGCGCAGCTGTAATTGCAATAAACATCAAAGCCATTCAAATGACTTGCCATTGAGCGTAAGCATTGCCAAGATATTTGTTTGGGTGCAAGTGATTTATAGCCAGATTGTGCAGTTCTAGGTGGAGACGGGGAGCTTGCTGAGGGATTTATGACGGGAAATACGGCTTTCTGCTCTTGCTGTAATGGGAAACTCCTGATTACCCACCAGAGCCATGGGGCTGCAGAGGAGCGCATTGGAGCTGCAGGTGCATTTCAGCTCTGACTCAGTGCTAGCTGCTTTTTGGTTAATTTTTCCAGAGGATAAGCAGGGTAATTTTGGGTTTCTGTTATTTGTAGTAGTTCTTCTGTGAGGCTAGATGTGAGTGTTAGACTGAGAGCAGAGGGGTCTTTCCCTGGAGCCTTCTCTCACGGCGGCCGAGATGTTCCCAGGGCCAGCAGCTACCCTGCTCACTCCTCAGCACAAGAAGAGAATGATGTAAAACAAAAAAAGGTGAATTTTAGGTATTTCTGCTTTGGTATTATTTTTGGCAATATCGTAGACATTTAAAGAGTGGTTTCTCCAGCTGCTGACCAAAGAGAGGCACTGACACTTAAAAAACCCAAACTACATCAGAGCCTCTGTGTAGCAGCACAGCTGTAGCAGAGACCTGGGCCAGCTGTTGGAAACACTTCAGCAGGGTTTAGATGAGGCTCAAGAAGGGCTCGTGCTGTCCAGTCTGTATTCACAGAGTGATGGAGTCACAGGGGAGGATCTCTGGCACCAGTATGAAGGCACTGGGACTGGTCCTGTCCACTCAGAACTGGTGATGGAGAGGGACCGTCTGTCCCCACTGACATGTAACGCTGGACTCACTGGACTCTTCTCCTTCCCTGGCAGTTTTGGGGGCAGATGTGGTGATGTCCTACCTGTCCCCAGGTAGCGCATTGCGTGGCAGGGAGCTGCGGAGCCCGTGTGGCCTTGTGCAGCCTTGCTGTGCCAACCCCGGTGTCACCCTCTGCTTGCAGGCTGCATAAACAAATGCTTTCAGAAAAGAGACCTAGCCACCTAAAATTAGACTTTTCAATTCATATATTGGCACTTCCGTCAAATAACCCATGACAAAAATACACCGAGCGCTTAATGCAAGTGCAGCTGTTTCCTGGGTGAAGCACAGCAGCTGCTGAAGCAGCAGAGAGCAACAACACCCAATTCTTAGGGCTTTCACATGGAAACAAAATCCTGTATTAGGAAACCTGGAAAGCAGAGAGCTCTGCAAAAGCCTAGGTCCCATTTTATTAAGCACCTAAAAAAGGTGCCTCTGCCTTGAGGGTCACACAGCAGAACAGATAAGGTGGAAATTGTGGAGGAGAGAGAGGAAAAGTGTCGTTATGCAGGCTGGATAACTGACAGCCTAAATCAGGTCCCAGAACCACAGAGGTATTTAAGCGTCTAATTCCCAAATGGCATGGGGGGTTTGGCAGCTCACTGCCAAGTGGTTCTGAATTGTAATGACTTGGCCAAAGTGTTATGGAAAGTTTAGAGAGCCAGGAATTAAGCCCGGATCTTGTCAGCAATTAAAATTAATCTTAGCCTTCCTCTGCCCCTCCTGAAGGGCTGCACCCAGCTCTGGGCATCCTCTCTGAGCATCACGCTCTGTGCTCCTCGCTGGTGAGCTGTTCTGGAAGCAGATCTTAGCGGAAGTCAATTAAAACCCACTTGAATGTAGAAAACAAGCTGGGAGAAGAACAATGTGGGAAACCGCATGCACGGAGCGGGCTCTGCCACATCACCGTGCTGAGGTCTGTTTTTTCTACGAAAAGTGGTTGCTCCTGGAAGAGGAAAGCAGCATGGCTTTTCTCCTGGCTGCACCACCACTGCTCCGTGGTGTTTGGGGAGTAAACACCTGCTCCATCAGGCTGCTGCGCTGTCACCTCCCAGCTGCTTACTGGTTCCAGTTTCCTCCGTGACCTGCTTGTTTTAGAGCTCTGTGTTTGCTCCTGGTCTCCCTAGTGCTGATGGTGTGGGTTCTGCCCTTCTCCTGGCCATGCTGCTCCTAGGGTTTGACCCTGGCTCTGGGGTTTTGGAGGAGGAAATCACTCTATGCCTAATTCAAATGAAACATGGGGGACCATGTATCCAGGCGTGATGGGAGCCGGAGCCCAGCCTGTGCTTTTTGCCTACCTACATTTTTTTTAAAATAATATTATTCATCAGCAGATCTCAAAGCACTTTACAGAGGAGAGGGGTAGTGTTAGCACTGCTTTGTTTCCTGTAGATGGGGAAACTGAGGCACAGAGGAGGTGTCACGAGTTGCAGGCTAGTTCTGCAGCGCTGCTTTCGCACCTTGACGAGGCTCCCAGCCAAGGTCCTGCCATTGTACGGGCCACCTCACAGGTGGTCCTCATCACTTTGTATGGTTTTCTTCCAAATGCTGTGTGCTCCAGCTGCTGTAGGAGATCAGCTGCTGTATGTGCTTGTACGCTACACCTCCGGACAGGCGTCCGCGGAGCCCTGTGACAGCACACGCGTTACCGTGCCCTGCGGCAGCACAGCCGACCTGGTGGATCAGCAGTAGGTGCCTACCAGGCACGTCTTGCTTCCCCCAAGTTCACAAAGGCTCTTTGCTACCATTTCCAAGTTTATTCACAAATTAATTATTCTTTCCAGTAATTCCAAGATTCCCCGGGTTTATCTGGGCGTTGCTGGTAGCAGCCAGGCTGTGTGGTGTTTGCAAACCACCACGGCAAAATGTGATCTGCTGGGACTGGTTCAGCTCACACCCAGTGACCCAGGAGACAAGGTGTGTAAGGGGCTGGTGCCAAAGGGATTTCTCATAATTCCTGTTCGTTCCACTTTCTTTTCTTAAGTCTCCTGGCTTGAACCCCAGGGGAGCGGCCGAAGGACGTTGTCCCTGCTGGGATGCAGTCATTTCAGCACATGGGTGCCGGGGAGGCACTGTGCAGCTGCTGCCTGAAGGGCTGAGTCCTGTAGAAGCATCAGCTAAAGAGCAGGTAAAGCATCTTGGCCTGACAAGCTTCATCTGAGTCCAGATTTTAGGTGAGTGACCCTGGTGATACCACCTAGGTTTTATTCCCAGATTTCAAAGCACTTTATGGAAGAGGTCATTTTATTATCCCTCTTTCATATCTAGGAAAAACAGGGCCCGGGAGCGTTACGTGGCTGTGCTAAGTGGCAGACACGAAGCCCAGTGGTCCTGTGTCTCCATCCGGTGCATCGTCAGCTGTGACATGTTTCTCCCTCATTTCTAATCACACTAATTTCAGTGTGATTCCAAGATTTTTAGCAACTCCAGAGTCACTTCTAGCTAACATATGAGAGGAGCTTATCGAATCATATGGCTGGAGCTGCTCGCCCAGAGCTGTGCTGCCCTCGGGAGCGTGCAGAGTCTGCAGTTGTGCCTGACGATGGTGGGAAAGGTGGGGGACACCCACCTTCGGTCCCCTCTCTTGCCCTGAACCAGTGGTGGCTGTCCCCAGTGGCTGTCCCCAGTGCCAGAAGGGTTTGCCTGGCTTGCTCGGGTGGGTGGGCAGACGTGCTCCACACCTCCACGGCTCCCTCTTCCACATTTCTGCAACAAACAGCCGCGTCTGAGCTCTCTGCCTCCTCTTTATGTAGGGTGGCAAGCCCAAGCCACTCGCTTTGCTTCTGTACTACTATGTCCCTGTCCCATCACTGTGTCCTGGATCAGCAACCTTGATCTCAGGGAACTGGGTCCCAAACCAGTGGTTTCTCACCAGCCAGCAGTGAGAAGATTCTCCCTAACCTGTGAAATCCAGCTGCTAGTAAGGCAGTGCCATTTAACTGCATCCCTGGTGTTTCACCAGGTTTGTAGGACGTTTCACCAGCTGCTGGCATTAGGGGCAAAGTCTCCTTGAAACTTCTACATCGCCAGACACCCCTGCAGCCAGGGATACTAGAGGGGACTTTGCTCCTTTCTGCTGTGCTGGGATGATTCAGCTGAAAGGTAAAAACAGCTCCCCCAGCTCATAAGTCTACAAAAAAGATTGAATGGGAGATTCCTCCTCGTTACGGTGGTTGGGTCATGCTGAGTGGGCTCCTGTGGGCAGTGGAGTAGTAAGACCTTCTAGCTGAGGCTTGGCAGTGGTGCCTTTTGCTGGTGCTATGCAAGGTGCCGATCTCCCTTTTCCAGCCTCGGGCTTAAGCCCACACCTTGGCTTTCCCAGCAGGAACGTTGCTGGTGTTGGGTTACCAGCACCGTCCCCTCCAAGGACACCTGTTGTTGACTCACCTATTGTAAATGGGACATAATTCCTGGAAACTGTCTCTGGCCGCTTTCGTCAGATTTGCAGAGTCATCTGCAGGGTTTCATGTTACTAGAAGGGAGCAGTTTGTTTTGTGAACAAACATTTCTCCTAACCACCTCCTGCTTTCTCTTCCTTCTTCACCAGGTCGGGGTTGCGCTGGCTGCTCCTTTTTGGCCAAGGAATCAGGATGCACCAGATGCCCTGGTTTTAGGATGCAAGCACTGTCTCTGGAAGGTCTCCTGGTAGCTCAATCTCTGTCCTCTAGCTTCACCCCATGTTTTCAATTACATAAAAAATATATATCGACATATTTATGTGTTTTCAATATACTATGCTTCTTGTGGCATTATCCATCCATTGGCTGGGATGCAGATATGGAGAGCAGTGGATGGAGCCACAGTGGGAAAATCCTGCTGGGTTCTCATCAGCTTCGAGGAGGAATTTTTTAGTGGAAATCTTTTGTCTGGAAAATGCCTGCCCATTGTATGGAAACCGTTCATAGGAAGAGGTTTGTTTGGACAAATTTTCTGTTAAGTGTTTCTGGGGGAGGAAAAACAGGTTGGAAATGTTCCAAACCTTCCCACTTCAGCAATTTCAAAATAACAGTATTTGAACCTTCCTTTAGAAATAACTGTGAGAGCTTAGAAGTTTAAATTAAGAAATAATAAATTCATTAATGAATTAATGAACTTGCACAAAGTAAAAAAAAAAAAAAAAGCCTGTGTGGAAACAGGCAGGTATCAGTTTCCAGCCAAAGCAAATTCTGCCTCTCCTGCAAGGTTACTTCCACCTCCTCAGGTGCAGGGGGACCTCTGAGCTCTTCTGGCTTGTTCGAGAGCCTCTCATTCCCTTCCCCAGCTGCCTGTGTGTCGGGGAACCAGCGGCATCACTGACCCTGTCTCTGCTCCTTTCGCTAAGCCTGCTGCTTTGCCTTGCGCGGAAGCTTTCCCCCCCAAGTACTACACCACCTTAGTGACTTTGCTAAAAAATTAAAAATAAAATTAAGGCCACTTCAGAACCATTGAATCAATGCAAAAAAGCGAGACGGCTATATGACAGTGGGGAAGGCTGGTTGTTTTGATCAAAGCTGGAGAGGTGCAACTGCAGCATGCAGGTGATGCACATCGAGCATCAGCAACGCCGTTATCATCGTCTGTAGGCATTGGCCCTGCTGGGGTCCGGCGCTAGCTGCCAGACACACATCTAGTGAGAACGGTCCCTGTCCCGTGATTTTAAGCAGGCTGCAGAGGACAAAGTGATGCGCTCAGGACCGAAGGACGGAGGGTGGGGTCCCTTCCGCCTGATGCTGCAGCAGCTGGGTCCAGCCGGGAGGTGAATCCCTGGGGGTGGTGCAGCTGGTGCAGCCGGCGGTCCCGCTCCGGGCAGGGGGCTGGATCTTGGCGTGATGCAGCTGGGCCAGAGAAGTTGCCTGACAACCTCTATGGCATTCCTGTCCCATGCAAACCATACCAAGTAGTTTTAAGGGAAAACCAGCATTCTGGCCAGGCATTAAGGAGCATAACGGTATGGCCAAGGGGCCTCAAAGCCCTTTGTATGATACTGGGCACAATTCCCCCCTCTGCTGAAACCAGCAGTATTGCCCTCTAATGGAGAGAGACATTTCCCAATCCATGTGCTCTTACTTCTCAGAATTACACAGCTGCTAACTGAATTGGTTTCTATATTCTCTGCCTTGTAAAAATCCCATTATTACCAGCACAGCATCTATAACCTATAGGCAACTTCTATGGCTTAACGATAAAAACTTTGCATTGGAGGCACATTACTCTTAGGTGGTTGTCTATTAGAAGCAGCGATGATGTTGCAGTCTATATTCCTTTGAATGCTTTTCAGCTCCTAGCTACTACAGCTGTCAGCAACACAAGAGGTGCCTGACGACGCAGGAAAAACCAACCCGTCACCCTTCAGAGCAGGAAACCGGTTCCTTCATCCCACACCGCGACGCACGTGGGAAGGAGAAGTTAAAGCAGAATTGTCACAAAGGAGCAGAATTATTACAATAAGGATGAGGCGCGTTCTGCTTGAGTCTTGCACATGATCTTTGTATTTACATCGATGAGAGGAAAAATTAAAATGAGCCAAGGGAAAAATACTTCTGAGGAAAATAATGTCCTGTACATTTAAATGTTCTACCTTTACGCTTTTTTGACAAAAGTCACTACAAAACGCCTCAGCACCGCAACCCTCAGCAGAAACGCTCCTTTTTGTTAACCAGGAAAGAGGTTCTTTTATTGCAGTGCTGTCAAGTAAACCCTGTAAACCTGGTATGGCCGCATTTTTCCCAGCAAACTGACTCCTGCCACCCCTGAATTTAAAGGCTGAGCTTTCCGATGGCAGCTACCATATGTTCGAACATCTGGCTGGTTCCCTTTGGTGCCCCCATGAAGCCAGGCTCCCCAAATCACCCCGCCCAGCACCGCTTCACCCTCCCTGGGGTGCGAGCAGAGCATCTCACCTCGGAACAGCACGCAGCCGAACAGCCAGAGCAGCGGATGGACGGACGGAACCAGCATCTTCTCGGTGGCTGGTGGCTCTGCAGCCCTGCTGAGGCTCTGTCCATCCCGGGAGGGACAAGAGGGTGAGGAGCGATTTGCCTGCCTGGGCTGACTCTCGCAGAGCTTCCTGTTAAAGAATAGAAGGAAACGGGCTGAATCCACAGGGGAACTGTGTTTTTTAGCCCATTATGGTCGGAGAGGATGTGAGACATCGCTTACCGACAGCAAAGGAAACCTCGCCATCAGTTTGTTGGGGGATTCGGCTCTCATAGCGGGGGAGAGCGGCGGCACAGCGGGCCTGCCCTGCTTTGGGCCTCAGTATCTTCTTTGTAGTGCCTGGGTTTTTGGGGAGATGCTTTGTGGTGAGGATGTGCACCCCAGGTCCAATCCGCTCCGCATCAGCCGTGAGGGGTGCAGGCTGCATTGGTCCTTCCTGGGCGAGGAGCTGCTGGAGGAGCCAGTCCTCCCCTCCCACCTGAGAGGGGGTTTCTTAACACCTCTCGGAAGGATTTGGAAATATTTGCTCCTCATGGGGCCAGGGTAGCTCAGCAGCTGGTGCTGCCTCAACCCCTGCACCTTCCTGTGCAGCTCCAGTGAGTCTGGGCACCAGGACGTGCTGGTTTTGGGATGCTGGTTTTGGGATGCTTTTTTTCAGGCAGCAGCGGCATCCTTGCCCGCAGGACATACAGAACACGCAGGCTTTGACTTACCCTAACCCCAGTTCCTTGACAAGGGGAGGAACTGGAAAACTGGGCCGATTCTGCCCCCCATCCAGCATCCAGGTCCTTCCTTTCCACAACCAGGAGATGGTGGCAGGAACGGAGGGAGAGATCTCCCGTGCACTGCACAGCTCCTTGCATTTCAGTGGGTCTCTTCAAACACCAAAAACCCAAGCAAACCATCAGACCAAAACCAGCCAGCATCCCACAGCAGCCTTTGCTTTTACAAAATCTCTGTTAGCAGCCTCCCCCATCGTTTTTTCTCTCTCTTGCACAGATGTGCTGCTCAGAGATTATGCTGTAGATTAAGGTTTTACTGAATCCTGAAATGAGTGCAAATTCGCAGAAGCTCTAACGTGCGGCCAGATCTCTTCTGGATGCTTGGCTGGATGGGGGAAGAGGCATTTTCCGCCCCATTCTCCCCATGTGCAGGAGAGACAGAGCCCAGATACTCACCCCAGCTTGTCTGCTGAGAGCCTCCAGGTAAGAGCAGTGTTGTTTTGGGATGGAAAGATGGGGAGACGTGTTTTGTAATGGCTAAAACTCCAGAGGATCCATCTTTTCTGCTCTGACATGTGCTCAGAGTCACTCCAGCTGGTAGAGGGTCTGACTGCGCAGCATCCCTGGACCAGGGGGACAGTACCTGCCTGCGTGCAGGGGTACATGCTGCTGGGCGCGAGGGCATCCTTGCAGCCTTGCTTGCATGGCCGCCGTGTGAGGGGAGAGATGTGCAAGCACCGACCTGTCACTGGGGGGTCCCAGGGTCCAGAGCTTCACTGTGGACTCACGCCGCTGCTGGCCATAGCCGTGCTGAGGAATGGTCCTTCCGCAGCACTGGGACCCCCCTGCAGGGAAAATCAACCCTGGGGTGCATCATCTCTCGGGGTCAGGGTCCTTCCAGCCCGGAGCATTGTGTGGATACACTTTGCCGGGCTGTGCAAAGAGCTCACATGCAGAAGTGTGATTTTTTTACACCGATTTCTTAACTGCGTTAAATTTTAGCACCAAGTCAGTGGAAGGAGGGAGGTTTCCTGCAGTTAGGGGGTTGCATGCGTGCAGCCGAAGGGGCGGTAGGTGCTTTCTCCCCGAACAAAAGGGCGCTTGTCTTGCAGTGGGCGAGAGGAGGGTTTTTTCCGGCAAGGGTGCGTGACAGCGCGGGAGGGGGCGGCGGCGCTGATGTGGCACCAGGCTAGGTAAGGGACACCGCTCCTGCCCGCGGGATGAGCAGGCGCTTCCTCCTCTGCCCCGGGGAATCCCCGGGGAGGTGTGGGGCCGAGGCATGACGTGGCAGCCTCCGAGGTGAGTCTGGCTGCACCTACACCGGAGAACCATCCCAGAGGTTTTTCTGCTGGTCCTGCCGTCAGCTTCCCAGCCTCGCCACTGGAGACGATGGTCCCCATGCAGCAGGGACACCGAGGTACCCCTGCAGGGCTGGGGAGGGCTCTCTTTCCTTCCTCTTCGCCCCCGTGCTGGCTCCCATGGGGTTTTGCAGCTGTGGCGAGGGATGCCTCGCGGTGTGTTTTGGCGGGGTTGGGTGTCCCAGTGAGGTCCCTGTGGGATTTGGTCTTGGATTGGCACTGTGGGGCTGGGGGTGAAGAGGGGAGGGCGGAGGGCTCCCCGCTAGGGAGCAAGGAGTAGTGGGGAGGGAAGAGCCCCACGCCAAAGGTGTCCAGGACAAGGGGATGCAGTGCATCGGCTCTCTGGCTGAACGTGTCCAGGGCACCGTCCTACCGCCCCAGATATAACCACCAAAATCTATCCTGTCCCACGAGCCCGAGGGAGGGAGCACTTACAGGACTGTCCCATTCCCTGGCAGCTGCAAGTGCAGGCGGGAGCTGCCGACTCGAGAGCAGGACATAAGGACATCAGATGGCTTCTGTTCTGTGGTCACCCCTTTCCACCCCATGTTTCTCTGTCCCAGGTCAGCCTGCTCAGCCATGAACACCTCCACACCCGGCAGCCAACTGAGACAGCTCGAGCCCCAGGACGTGGCCGCCTTCACTCCCGTCTCCATTGTCAGGACCGTGACAAAGAAATCCGATGCCCTGCCCATGATATCAGTGATCGTTGTCATCTTCGTCCTCTTGGCTGTCTTCATCATCATCGTGGTGCACTACGGCCCTCACCTCCGCACTGTCCAGATCACCCTCTACCATGAGCCCATGCCGCAGGACCTGGACAACGGGGTGCACCTCACGGACTGGAAGAAGCTGGGCTCTCAGAAGAAGCTGCCTGCCCACCCCTGCCAGCGGGAGCCGGCCGGCGTGGATGTGGTCAGCGTGAGGTGCCAGTGCTCCTGCAAGCATCACCTTCCCTGTGGAAGTGCTGAGCCCAATGTCATCGAGATCACGTACCTGTGACAAGGCTGTGGGCCACCTGGGCAAGACCCAAGGGACCATGTCCCTCTGGAAAAATAGTGACTGGGATGTTAGCTTAGCCCAAGACTCACCAGTTCCCGCACACGGAGGTTGTAGCTCCCCGGGATTGTGTCTCTCCCCAGGTAGGCTCAGCCAGCAGGTTGAGTGTCACTGTGGTGACCCATCATCAGCACGCAAAGTCCAGCCCGGGGGGTGCCACTGTCCCCAGGCAAGAGCTGGGTCCCCAGCCCAGGCTCTGGGGCTGGGTCAGCCTATGTGGGACAGCGTTAGCATCTCTTCTGGTTTTTCTCACCCTGGTTTTACCAGTCCCACACTGTCTGGGAGTGGCCAGGAGAGCTGTCTTGGGCCTTGTGTCAGCTGGGGAGCTCTGGGCATGTGCTCGGCCCCTTGGCTGGAGCTGGAAGTTACGTCATCTGGAATTGCCTTCCAGATTAAAGATGTTTCCACATGCACAGTGTCCTCCTTATGCCATTTATATGGCACAGAAAAGCTTCCAGCCCCTCTTTTCCTCCATGCCACAGCTCCTTTTCCTCCATCAGAGGTCTGAAACACTGTTCTCCCTCCTACCAGCCCTGGCAGTGGCCTCAGCCCATCGTGGCAAACAGCCAGAGGAGAGGAGGCAGCACCTGAACCTGTGTTCGTGTTTCAGCAGTGGAGCCAGCAGCAGAGGACGTGTCCGGTCCTCCAGTGGAGGTGGGTGAGAGAGGTGACATGGCAGAGGCAGGAGAGGTGATAAGGGCACATCAGCCACCCCTTGCAGTTGGCTAAACATCTTGAGGTGTTGGCACTGGTGGAGAAACGAATGCATCTCTGGGCAGAGCCTGCAGCATCTTTGTGCACAACAGCAGGGATGGGGAGACCTAAGGTCATCTTCATTGTGGTCATCTTCATTGTCCCCATCACTATCTGCTGTGCCAAGGGGAGCTCTGCTTGGGGACCTGGGGACTTGGGTGGTTTCAGCGTTGGAAGCAGCAGTGCACGTCCCAGCTGAGGAGGGGGCGATGGTGGGGTCGGCGTAGCCAGCCACGGTGGGATGGATGTTGATGTGGCTCGGTCGCCCTGGGCAGAAGCTCATTGAGGTGGCACAGAGGGAGCAGATGGAGAGGTGAAATGTCCTGAGCCCTGTAAGGCTCCTGGTGGTAGCAGACCGTGGTGAACTGTTCAGCCCTGGGATCTTTCTGCTGCTGGAGGCACCGGACATCTCACTGGACAAGAAACTGGTCTCGGTTTCTCCTCACTTGGTAGAAGCTGGACATCAAAGCCTGTCTTCAGTGCGTGGGCTCAGAGGACAGTCCCTGGGGAGGGAGCGCAGCCTCTGGGATCACCCTCAAGGATTTACTCTGCTGAATAATCCCAGAAGTCAAAATACGGTTCCCACCTCTCCCCACCGCAGACCAGAACAGCCAGTTCCGTGTCCGTCCTAAGCCGCATCCCCAGCACAGATCCCTCTGTGCACTGTTGGACAAGAAACAGGGTCTTTTACCTGTTCCTCTGGGTGCTGGAGGTATTTCTGGCATGGCAGATGCTCCAGCATCCTTCCTCTCACTTACTTGAAAGCTAAGTAGTAGTTGGACTTGCTGAAAAATTTTCGTGTTTACAATAAATGTAATTTATATTACTTTTTTGGGAAGGTTGTTTTCTCTTTTGATATTTTCCCCCTTTTGTTTTCCAGAGGTGATATAGTGCATTATCAGCTTTCCCACGCCTGTGTTAGAGGAGATAAGGTCTGTCATTTCAATTGAAAAGCACTGAGAGTCCCGCCTCCCTTTGCATGTCAACACAGGGCTTATTTTTTAATTTATACATCCCTAACTAGCAGCACCACCTGAAGAACTGACCACCTTCCAGGGATATCTCTTTAAACGATGCTGTAGGTTGTGATAATCCAGGTGGTCACCCATGGTGAGGGCTCAGTCTAAGAGCTTAAGAACACCCCTTACAACCATCGCAAGATCTGCATCGTGGTACCCAGACTGGCTACACCATGTCTGGAGGACACCGGCTGTGTGCTGAGATGGTGTCACCCGTCCAGGGTGAATCGGCGGAGTCACCACCCGGCTTTCATGGTTGTGTTGTTTCAGATCAGTTTGGTTCAAGACAAAGTCTTTAATTGGAGAAACAGGAGCTTTTGTGGCAGCTCCCACTGAAGGACAACCGCAGCAGGGAAACGTGTTTGCAAAGAAAAGATTAAAAATGTCTAAATATTAATAAAGAGAAAGATAAAATGGGTAATTATTACTACAACTCATTGATTTGCAGCCGCTGGGGACTCGTAAAGGTCTGATTTATGTTACGGCGTGCTGTGGCCTAGATCTATCACTTGCACAGCGGAGGAGCTGGGGAAACCCCACCGTTGCAAAACGCTTTGCCATCGTTCAGGTATTTCAGGTTGTCAAACCAAAAGCAAATAAAACTGGCAGTGAACGGCGGTGCTGATGGGGCTCCAGTTTCCCCCATGTTTGTCCCGTGCTCTGATCCTTCCAGCCCAGTCCAGGAGCTGTCAGCAGCCCCTTCTTCTATATGACCTTTTCTGGAAAGATCTAGTATTGGAGTTCTGGCCTTCAGGATTTTTTCCATATATTTAATTTGCAAACAGATATTTAGATATAACCTTTTGAAATACAGGAAAAAAATTACTGTAAGACTCATAATAGCAAGCTAGATCGTATAAGCAAGCGACAATCTTTTGCCAGCTTTCTCCTCCGGAAGGACACCAAGGGTTACATCTCAACTCTGCTTCTCATTGCTTTCTCCTACACAATAAAATGTCGTTTTTACAGATTCTCCCCTTTTATATTTGGCTGGCTCTACTGCTATCCGCTTATAGGATTGCTCTTTGTAGTGCAAGACTTTATAAAATACATTAGGGTTCTCGAGTGGCAGAGGCTGTGCATGCAAATTATCATAACATTATTACTCTCTGTTCAAACACTGAGCTTGTTCCAATTTATTTCACTTATAACTTTCTTCCCCTCCTTAACAATAATCTTTTTATGAACACAGAGCAACAATAACTCTCCTTATCATACCCTCTACACAGGGGAGCTCCCGGAGCACAGCAAGCAGGAGCTGGCAGAGACTTTGCAGTTAGCTGCTTTTCTCAAAGCCAGATTGCTGCCTTAGGAAGCTTTTAAAAGCTGCTGCATCACCTATTAACTCTGTCCTGATTAGGTACTGCCTGCACCTCCTTTTATTTCCCTCCTAATTAGGGTGTTCTCCTGCTGCAGGGGAGCACCTGTATAACCCCTGCACAGGCACATAGCTCCCAGCAGCATTTAGCAGGGGTTTTGCAGCTGGGGTTGCAGGAAACTCTGCTCATGATGCTGCAGGGTTGCCTAAAATTGTGCAAAATTGAGGGAGGCATCCAGAGCATCATCAGAGGCTGAGGCTGGAGGGGAGCTGCAGCATCGCCCAGTGCCTCCCTGCAGGGCTGGGAGCCAGCTGAGCCCCACCGGGACCTCTGCCTCGGGGTGGGGGGGTCAGAGACCCTCTCGTTGGAGGTTTGCTGCTTGCTGGGAGCTTGGTGGCTCTCTGCACCCCGCTGCCCATCGGCCGGGGTGCTGGGAGGGCCTGGGGACTGCGGCAGAGCCGAGCGCGGAGCAGCAGTGGGCTCTTGTGGTGGAGGCAGCCAACTGCACGCTGTGCAGGCAGCGGTGCAGGCAGGGGTGCAGGCAGCAAGCCGGGCTGGTGATTTCTCCCGCCTCTCTCTCCAGCATCGGTGAGAGCGGGGCTTGTGTTTGGAGGGATGTGCCTGGTTTTGGGCTCCCCGGTGCAAGGAGGCATTGCTGGAGGAGGCTGCAAGGAGATACAGAGAAGTCTGTGCTGTGATGAAGGATGAGGGCCTGAGCGACCCAGCCCAAAAGGGACCCGACTGGAGTGGGAGGCTGGACCAGGTGGCATGTGGTGGTCACTTTCAGCCAGTGTCACCTTCTGATCTACTGGAGAAGATGAGCACAGGGCCCCCTGAGAGAGGGGCCATCCACCTCTTGCAGATTTGTGTACTTGGTGTGAGAGGGTGAATAAATTCCTTCCTCCTGAGAAAGGTTCCCCCAAGAGCCTCCCCAATCCCTCCTGGCAGCTCAGGATGGGGTAGGTCCTGGGCCACCTTGTGCATCTGCACCCACCTTCTAAAACATCTAATGCACAGAGATGGATTAAGAAAACATGTTTTTTCTGCTGAAAAGGGAGTGACACTTTTAGAGAAGCAAAGCCTGTCTTTGAAGCGCTGAAAACTGGGACAGTTGAGGGGGAAAAAAAGCATGATCCCTGGTGTAAGGGCACCAGCTGGTGAGAAGCAGCCATGCCTTTACTTGTCCCATCTAGCTTTGCAGCCGCCCTCCTGCTGAGGATGGTGCTCTGAGGTACGGAGCTGAGCCTGGAAGAGAGCATCCCACCTCGGGGTGCGTCCTGTTGTCTATGGCCTCCACGTCCTGACCCTCAGACACCATTTCCCACCCCATGGAGCAGCTGTAGAGCAGAGATGAGACCAAGTCCTGCTTCCCTGAATGGTATGTCTTTAGTTGTGCCATTTCGAACTCTTCTCCTTTTGGTGTTTTCCATTATTAGATTTGAAAAAAATTTCTCTTCCCTTCTCATTTTTATGTTGCCCTATGCAACCTGCCAGTGATGTGCAGCACAGCTTGTGGTTCCCAGCTAACACCAAGCCAAGCCAAAATGACAAACAAAATTTGAAGACCTCCAGCTGTGCAGCGGAGCTCCAATTAACGTGGTGGGGCTGCTCTCTGCCATGTGACGGATGGTGAGTGTGTGGGGCCTGGAGTACAGCTCTGCATGCCTGCGAGGTTGGGGTGTCCCCTGTGTCCATGTCTTCCTCTGGAACCTGGAGAGCCGCTGAGCTTCAGAGGAGCCAGATTTTCACACCAGTAAATAGCATTTACACCTGCTTTCGGCACTAATAGCATCACGCAGAAGCTGAAGAATACTACTGCAATAATTGAATGTAACTGATGCTCTTTCAGAGCTTTAAATGAAAGGTTTTAGGTGCAGCCAACCTCCTAGCGGGGAAATTTTATGATCATAGACACAACATTGTCTATGGAGGTCTTGAAGCATCTGCACCTTGGAAACCTGCCTGTGTGTGAACAGGAAACAGGAGCAGACGTGTTTTGTTTTTAGCAGCAGATCTTATTTTACTGTCTGTGCTTCTTGCAAGTCTCAGCTCAACCCCATTTTTCTTTTCTGTTTTCTTTGTTAGCATTACTTTGCCCATCTTCCACCAAGATGCGGCCGGTGTGGTTTGCAGCTCAGCAATGCTTTTGCATTGTCCTGCAGCCATCCTCCCTGCAAACTGCTAATGTCCTGATGGCTTGGGGTCACAGGTCTAGTCTACAGGGATTTATTCCTGAAGCATCGTGATGATAATTAATGCATTAGCTCCTCCAGCTCATTTTCTCCTGGGCAGTCCAGATCTGTCACCAGTGCTGGTATCTGTGCAGCTGGTGGGGGGACAGTGCTCAGGAGGGGGTCTCTCAGTGACTCTGACTTCTCCCAGTGCTGGGACTTTCACATCAGCCTTTCCCTATGGTGGCTGAGCAAACTGGTACTCAAAATCCCATCTGCCTCCATGCCTTCGGGGAGAAAAAGGAGCGGTTTGGGGCTACAGCAGCCTAAAGGGGCGTCCTCCCTCCAGCTGGTGGGGCGGGGGCCACAGCGAGCGGGGTCCAGCACATGTGGGTGCTGGTGTTGGGGGACAATATTTCTCCTGGCACATCAGTGGTGGGTTAAATGTGGGGCACTTGGTGAGGTTGGCTTGTTCCGCAGATGGCCTGGGAGGCGATGGGGAGAAGGATATGTCTTGCAGGGCTCTTTGGGGAAGCCCCACAATTCCCAGGCATAATATTTATTTCCTTTCCTTGGTGATATTTCAGTGCGGTTTTTCTGTTCTTCTCCATCCCTGAAAAGGAAAGGCATAAAAAAAGGGAGGTGGAATGATGAGACTCCCCCTAGAAGGAAGTAGCCTTCCCACCCTTCCACCCGAAAGCAGGGCACGGGCTGGGAGACATCCGCTTCTCCATCCGCAGCTCCACGGGCAGCCGGAGAGCAGGAGAGCATCCCTCCGGGAGAGCCCACGGGCTGGCTTCGCTCAGCTGAGGAGGAAGCAAGAGCACAAAGCAGGGAAATGACTTGGCAAAGGTCACCTGGAGCTGGGGCTGAGCCCAGGAATAGCACTGGGTCTCCTGCCACCCCCCGCCAAGGCCAAGCTGCACCGGCCCTTCCTCCCAGTGTGCTGAGCCGTGGCACTAACCTCCCCCGGGGCAAAACGGCTGGTCGGCACTGGGTGGTTTTGCTTTTGCTGTTCATTGTGGCATTAAAATTTACCATAAGAGATGACAAGTGATGAGAGCCAGGGACTGGGAGGGGAGGCAGGCGATGGGGATCCTCAACTGGGAAAATCAGAGCTATGAGGGAAGGGACGGGAATAGGATGGAGGTATGGGGGTGCCCAGCAAGGCTGGAAAGGCGGGAGGAGGGGGCAAGGCAGGCACAGGACACCAGCGGCAGCCGCAGGGCTGCTGGGGCTGCCTGGTAGATGTAGGGGCCAAGATGAAGATGATGTGGCTGGTGGGACTCAAACCACACCATGAGGATGCTCTGCTCTCTGTAATGGCCAAGGAAACTTCTGCAGTGACCTTCCCTGTCCTGAATGTCTTCAATCACCTTGAGACCCAAAGTACAGCCCGGCTTGGGGTAACTGGGCTCTGCAGGCAGCCGGCTGCCTGCTCTCCTGCCTGCTTAGGAGGAATACATGAAACAACTTTAGGCTGTGCTACCGGTGCATGCACACGTGTGTGCACGGCTGGCCAGCGAGCGGGTGGTTCGGCTGTGCAGCCTCACGCGGGCTGCTTGAAGGCAGGGGCTCGGGGTAAAATGCTGAAGTAAGGCAAAGAAGGGATTTGGTGGTGCAAAATCAGTGCTGGGTGAGGAGTGCTGCTGGGGAAATCAAAGCAAGGGCGGAGCTGGGGATAGAGCGTGTGCCAAGACGGGTGGAGCTGGCCAGGACAGACGGACGTAGGGGATGGGGAGAGGCCTGACAGGACACAGCTCGCATCTGCCAGAGCCTCCTTTCTTCCCTTGTGCCCACCTGCCTGTGTTTGACGTGGCAACTCTCCCAGTGATTCATTAGCTCATTTTGGTGTGTCCAGATGAAAACGAAGCAGTGACATAATCAAAAGCCATACGTTGGAAAAGGTGACGTGGGTGCATCACCCTCAAAACCGGCAGCAAAAGGCAGAGCAAGGAGCAGGGATTACATGCTGGATTTAGACAAAATGAAAATAAATCAGAGTAAGTCAGAAATGTAACGGTGTGGGGAACAAGTCTTTGGGGTAATATAAGAGCAGAAGTCCATCATCATCACTGGTCCTTGCAGATATCTTCCTGAAGCACGCGTGAGGCTTTGCAGATGGGTTAGGGACTGTCTGCAGGAATCGCACCTTCTGTAAAATGCATTTTTCTGGGTGACAGCAGGCAGTGGTGATGGTCCCTGCAGGTTGGAAACCAAGGGCGCTTCCGCACCCCTCTCCCAGCTGGGGAGCGTGCTGCCCCACGAGCCCCCACCCCACTGAGGCATTGTACCAGCCCGGTCCTCCCTTTTCCTGTAGGAGGGGTTTCCATAGGAAACACGGCTGGTCCACCTCCTGGCCCTGGCCTGGCCGGCCGGACGCTGCTCCCCGGCTGAAGCAGCGGCTGTGCCGGTCCCCTCTGCTCCGGGCTGAGTGTGTCAGCCCGGGGAGCAGCCGGCTCTCCCAGCTGTCCCCTGGCGATGGCGGGGCGGGGGACAACCACTGGACTCGCTCACCATTTCTCCTCCTTTCCAACTGGTGGCTGGTGCCTATGGGACTTGGAGATGGGAGAGGATGCCGAGGACTTGCGATCGCCGTAAGGACCATTTGGGCATGCGGCGGCAGGCGGACAAGCCCGCAGCAGCGTGCTGGGGCAGCAGGGCGGTGAGCTTCGCCAGCAGCATGCTGCTGCTGAGCCGCTCCGCTCTCCATCTCCCAGCCTTGTGGTGGTACCTCTTCCTCTCCACCGATGCCCAGGAGGTGGCCACGTTCACGGTGCAGTACCGGGTGTTTGAAGAAGTGCCGCTGGGAACGGTGATAGGGACGCTGGCCGAGCACTTTGAGGGGGGTGAGAGTGGCGAAACAGCGGATGCCTTCCAGCTGATGGAGACCCCTGGGAGGTTCCCGCTGCACGTGGGGAGCGGGGACGGGGTGCTCAGCACGGCTGGGCGGGTGGACAGGGAGCAGCTGTGCCGGCACAGCGATCCCTGCTGGGTCTCGTTTGACGTGCTGGCTGCCCGAAACCTGGCTCTGATTCATGTGGAGGTTCAAGTGCTGGATGTCAATGACAACGCGCCGCGGTTCCCCACGCCCGAGCTGGAGCTGGAGATGTCAGAGAGTGCATCTCTGCGGACACGTATCCCGCTGGACCGAGCCCTGGATGCTGATGCCGGCCCCAACGCCCGCTGCTCCTACGCCCTCTCCCCCAGCGAGCACTTTGCTCTGGAGGTCATCTCCGGCTCCGATGGGACAAAGCATGCGGAGCTTGTCGTGGTTAAAGAAGTGGACCGGGAGCTGCACTCCTCTTTCGACCTTGTGGTGATGGCCACTGATCACGGGGAGCCACCAAAATCAGGTACCGCTTTAATTAAAGTCATCGTCCTTGACTCTAATGATAACAGCCCCGTCTTTGCAGAGAGCTCTTTGACAGTAGAGGTTCGGGAGGATGCTCTGCCCGGGACCCTCCTTGTGACTGTCACAGCCACCGACCCCGACCAGGGCCCCAATGGGGAGATCGAGTACAGCCTGAGCAAGCACGCACCCCCGGAGGTGCTGAGTGCTTTCAGCATCGATGCCCGCACAGGCAGCATCACCCTGAAGCACCCGCTGGACTACGAGGAAACCCACGCCTATGAGCTGGACGTGCAAGCCCGGGACCTGGGCGCCAACCCCATCCCAGCACACTGCAAGATCCTGGTCAAGGTCCTGGACGTCAATGACAACGCTCCTGATGTCCACATCACCTGGGCTGCGTGGGCGCCCGTGCTCTCCGAAGCCCTCCCCAAAGACAGCTTCGTGGCTCTGGTGACGGCCAGCGACCCCGATTCGGGAAGCAATGGGCAAGTGCATTGCTCCCTCAGTCAAGGGTACGAGCACTTCAGGCTGAAGAGGACCAACAGCCACAGCTACATGCTGATGACCAATGCCACGCTGGACAGGGAGCTGCGTGCCGAGTACAACCTGACGTTGGTGGTGCGGGACCAGGGTGACCTCTCCTTGGCCGTGCTGAAGCACCTCACTATCTGCATCAGTGATGTCAACGACAACGCCCCCTCCTTCGAGAAGGCCACCTACGAGGTTGCTGTTGCTGAGAACAGCGAAGCACCTGCCTTCTTGCTCACTGTCCATGCCACCGACCCCGACCTGGGTTTCAACGGGAAAATCACCTACAGCATCCCAGACACCTCTGCTTCAGGTCTGGTCTCAATCGACCCCACCACTGGGGATGTTTTTGCCCTCCAAGCTTTTGATTATGAGCAGGTGAGGAGCCTGGAGTTCCTGGTGACGGCGGAGGATGGTGGTCACCCCCAGCTGGTGTCCAATGTCTCCATCAGGCTGGTGGTGCTCGACCGGAATGACAATGCACCCGTCATCACTGCGCCGGCGCTGGTGGGAGGCGCAGCCACGCTCTCCATCCTGGTTAGTGCGGAGACAGGGTGCTTCTGGGTGGTCCCCGGGAACGGGAGCACCCAAGGGACTGCAGCGGTGACCAATGCAACACTCGTGTCGTGTGTCGGCGCTCCCTTCCTCTTCACCATCGTGGCCAGGGATGTGGACTCCGGCATCAACGGGGCTCTCCGGTATGATCTGGTGGGTGGGGATGATGCCGGGCTCTTCATCCTGGACCCTCTCTTGGGGCAGGTCTTCCTCAACACCAGCAACGCCAGCAGCCTTGCCGGCAGCGACCGGGAGCTGGTGGTCCAGGTGAGCGATGGGGGGGACATCCCCCTGCACACCCTGGCCCGGTTCCGCTTAGTTTTCCGGCACCACGGTGCATTCTCCAAAATCTCAGCCCAGGATCCCGGGTGGCTGAGCCCGTCTGTGGTGGCCATTATCTGCCTGGCTGCTCTCCTGGGTGGGTGCTTTCTCCTTGTGGCTTTAACCCTGTCTTTGCGTAAGAAGGAGAAGAAGGACGGCATGGCCTACAACTGCAGGGAGGCAGAGGATGCCCGGAGGCAGCAGCAGCTCAAGAAGCCGCACAGGCAGATCCAGAAGACAGATATCCACCTCGTCCCGCTGCTCCGGGGCCGGCCCCGGGAGGCCGAGCCCCCCCGTCCCTGCCAGGAGGATCTGCCTGGCACAGCCGCCCCTGCACTGGGGGACTCCCCGCAGGCTCCCCTCCACCTCACCCCCACTCTCTACAGGACCCTGAGAAATCAGAGGACCCAAAAGGACTCAGATGAGCAGCAGGGGACCTTCAACCTGCCCATCCTGCAGCGCCGGCCCTGCCAGCCCCACAGACAGAAAAATTCAGCGAAAGAGGCTGCGAGCCCCCTGGATGCAGCACCGCACTGCAAGAGCTTGGTGAAGCCACCACAGGGGCCCGTGGGAGAGCCCCTGCTGCCACCCAACCAGCCTGTGGGTGCCGGGGGACCTGGGCAGCCCCAGCCCCACCAGCACATCCTCAGGAGCCTGGTCCGGCTGTCGCTGGTGGCACTGGCAGAGCAGAGCCCCACTGGGGAGTTCGTGATGGAGTCGCCTCCGGTGCAGGTAGGAGCTGCCCACCCCATTGCTGGAGGCGTGGACATTTCCCCCCCGCCCAAATCCTTCCTCGCCCTGGTCTTGCACACCCTGGGGTGGTGGGAATGTGCAACCTGATGGCCTTTGGTTGGTCTCTTCTCCCATCCCTGGACAGAGGTGCCCCAGCAGTAGGGGCTGGGTAGGATGAACAGCCACCCCACCAGGGGCAGGGTCTCCCCGTGCCCACCAGGATGCCCTGGGAGCTGGGGTGGAGGATGGCCATCATGCAGGGAAGGGGACAACCCCATGCTCACTTCCCCAGGGGAGCGTTCGGGCAGGGAACGGCAGGCAGAGACGGTGCAGGGGAAGCACTGGGGCCAGGTGGGCTACCCGGCTGCTTGTTTTCCCCCCCGGCGTGGGGATGCTGAACCATCTGCAGGAGGAGGAAACGCTATAAAAAGGCCGGGGGGTTCGGAGGGGACGTCCTGGCAGGAAGCAGCTTGAGTGGCGATCGCCGGGGCTCAACAGGCTTTTCCTGCCTTACAGCAAATCTCCCAGCTGCTCTCCCTGCTGCACCAGGGCCAGTTCCAGCCCAAAACAAACCACAGGGGAAACAAGTACACGGCCAAGAATGGCAGCAGGTAAGGCTGGCTCTCAGCCCGTCCCTTCCCCACGGCCCGTTCCCCTGCGTCTGCGCTGCCTCTGCTTCAGCCCCACTGGCCCCGAGAGCCTCCAAGGGCGGGAGACACCAGGGCAGCAGACGCACAAGGCAAAACTTCATCCCTGGTTTTGCTGACCTGAGATTGGGGAGGTAGGGCCTCCCTTCAGGGGATGGCGGCATTCCTCTGGTCCTGGCTCCCCGTGGGTATCCAGCACCCTCCTAGGGCTGCTCTTTGCCTCCTTCCCGGGGCACCTTTGGCACCCACCTGAGCTCCCCCGCAGCCGCGATCCATCTGCCCGTCCTTGCTGGGGGAATGCCGATGTGTTCAAGTGCGATGGAAAGGTGCACTGATGAGCACAGAGGGTCCCAGCTTTGCAGGCAGCAGCACAAGGACAAGATTTCTCACGGCTCTGGGTAATATCTTAGAGGTGCTGTTGCCTGTTGACATGAGTTCAGGACATCTGTCCCTGGGTCAGGAGGCTAGCGAGGGAGAGACCCTGCTGGCAGGGGTGGGAAGGACTGAGATATCCCAGCTCTCTGCTGAAGATGTTCCCAGAGACAAACTTTATAGCATTACCGTTAAATTATGGTGTTGACATCTCTGGGTGAATGCTCCCAAGGATGCCAGGGCTTCATCGCTGCCTCACCATGTCCCCCTGTCCTGCCCAGGCCATGGGCAGACACAGCTTTCTCCACCTTTCTCATCATCATCTCCATCTGCTGAGGATGGAGAGGGAGGGAGAGCCGCTCTGGGGCTGCTGGGGCAGGGCTGGGCTGCTCCTCTCCTGGTCCTGCACACGAGCAGCTCCTCCGAAAACACAGGGAAGAGCCAGCAGCTCCCCGTTTGCTCAGGATCTCCCTGCAGAAGGACAAAAACCCTCTCAGGCAAGAAATGTGGAGCAGCCCCATGTGTAGCCCAGCACCCAGCTGGGGCCCAGTTTTCAGAGCGTCTGTGGCACTCCTGATCCCAGTGCATGTGTGGGTGGGTTAAAAAAAAAAACAAAACAACAAACCACCAAACAACAAACCCAAAACTCATTATTTGGTGGGGACTGAAATGATTATGACTTCGGTACTGTGAACGATGCACTGAACGATGCCCACACCCCACCTCTGGGTCATTTTATGGGGGATAAAGACAACCACCTTTAAAGCAATCGTCGGGGCAGGGTTGTGCTGAGGGTTGAAGTCTGATTTGAGTGTTTTGGTCCCCTCGCAGGGCTGCGGGGCTGGATGCTGACTGCCTGAGCACAAAGGACAGCGGGCACGGCGAGAGTGAGGCGGAGGACCGCGATTCGGAGAGCGGGTTTGAGCTCTCCGTGCCGCAGCTGGTGGGAGAGGAGCTGGAGACCCTCCTGGAGCCGCAGGCAGGTGAGGTGGCCTTGCTACTGGGACCGTGCTGGGGCTGGTGGGGGGCTCCAGCAGTGGGATCTCCTCAAATAACACACTAACCCCTTCAGAAGATAAAACTGGCTGGCCTGTGGCAAACCAGGGGACATCTCATCTCCTAGGGTGGCTCTGAGAGTGGCAGATGCTTGGGACAGCACGTATGGACTATCCTATGCTGTTGGTACCAGGCAGTTTACAGCAAAGGGACTTGCTGAGCTTCACATTGGATTTTTTTCACGTTTAATGACTCTTGGTAGATCTTTCCCCCCATAGAGGTGCCTGCTGTTGTTGAGCCGATTTGTGAGGTTGGCCTCTGTAGGGGTGAAGTCCAGTTTAACTATGCACCCTGTGAACACTCTGCTTCCCATGCTGACCTGAGCCCCTTCGTTTCATGGTCTCCTAGTCCATGCAGAGTGAGAAAGGTGAAGCGTTGGCCTTGTCGAGCCCCTCATGATGTTACAGACCCTTTGAGCCCCATCAGGCACCTATTTCCTACCAGGCTGAACTCGTCCCGTCTTGTCTCCTGTGACCAACCTGTTACTAATTTTAGTGTATCTCTATTGAGATGTGGTGACCAGAGTTGTGTGCAGTGTTTAGGATACATCTACGCTGGTGGTACAAGGAGGTCTTCTCGTTTGTTCTTCATTCCCCCCTGCCCAAGCTCCATGCTGAGCTCTGTTACCAAACTGTTCATGGTGACTCCCAAATCCCTCCTCTGCGTGGTGGGAGAGTCATCCGTGCATGACGTCATTCCCCGTGACAATTATCCAACAGTTGGTGACACAGAAATCCACCAGCCACTTTTAGCTCACGGTGCTCAGTATTATTAGGTCCTTCAGCAACCCCCTGCTTTCATGTCAGTGGTGTTTTAGTGGAGTCAACACCAATGCCATCCACTTCTCCATGTCATTTATCACTATGTTGAAGGGTTGCTCTGGGACTCCACTAATGACCTCCCTTTGTGGGGAAGATTATTTATTCCTACCCTCGCTTCCCAGCTTTTAACACACATTAGTGCCTGACAGTGCCTGGCTGTTAATTCAGGGACAGCTCAGGTCCCCTGCGAGCCTGGCTGGTGCTCTTCTGCAAGCTCAGGTGTCTTCTGTCAGTCAACCAGGGCCCTTCATCCACCTCTTCCAAAGATGCCAACAGATTTGCAAAACGCAATTCCCTGCCTTGCAAGTGTCACGGCAGTTCTTGTCCGAATAGCAGGTACTCGGCTATCTGCTGAGCTTCGCGTATAATGATTTCCAGGAATTTGCCTGTGCTACATTCACCTTCATGTGCTTAAAAACTCATGTCACAATTTCTACCTTCCCTTCCTCTGATACCGTATTCATTTGAAGCAGTAGTTAACGAACAGCAGTTAATAAACCAAGCGATTTCATATCCGAGTTCCTCTAGCACTCCACGGTGAATACCATCTGGGCCATTTTCTACATGTTCCTTTTATTGATTTGTTCTAAAAATCTCTTCTACTTGCATTTCAATTTGAAAGAGTTGGGCTGACTCACGTCCTGTAGCAGAAATTTCATTGTGGAGCCTCTGTGCTCCTCCACAGCAAGAGGAGCTCACTGAGGTTTGCTGCTGTGGTCATTTTAATTCCAGAGTTGGGCATTTTCTGTGCTCTTGCTTAGAGGGAGAACCATGCTGCTTCTGTCTGTCTGCCTTTCTGCCCTTTTATTCTGGCAAGGAGCAAACAAAGGCAAGGCTGAGTGAAATGAGAGCTGCAAGCTTCCTCAGATTTAAAGGTCCTGCAGCCAAGAGCAGGGAGCAAACAGGCTGCCCAGTTCATCCCGTGGGTGTACTGACATGCACCGGTCCCAGGAAAGGGACCGGTGGACCTGCTCAGCAGATCCAGTCCTGCCCAGACAGGTAGCATCCTAGAAAATCTGTGCTATGGTGAGGCATATCCATGAAGTGCCATCTCCCATGCTTCTTGGATTTGATAGGAAAAAAAACCCTTTTGGCAGATTACTGGGATTTCACAGTGAACACCAGTGGTGCGTCCTGAGGCTATGCCAGCGTGGCTTCCTGCCCATGCAGTAGTGCTGGACATGACAAAAGAGGCTGCCCTGTTTCAGTGGTGAAAAACAACCTTAACCATGAGCCCAGACCTTCCCGAAAAGGCAACGGAGCGCAGACGACGGAGCTGCTGGACTCCTTCCTCCTCTCCCAAACACAAACAGAGAAGTGGACCTGCATCCTGAGAGAGGGAGGAAGGAAGCATTGCTTGTGCTCAGGAGTATCATAACAGCTGGCTGAGGCCGGCTGGGCCTCTGTGCTATTCGCGGTGCGGGGGAACTGCGCGAGTCATCTGTCCCAGCCAGCTCTCTGGTTGTTTATGCTGCAAGCATCGAGCTGCGGGCTGAACTCTCAGCACCGTCTATTAACACCTATCCCCCACCAGCGGAACAGAGCGCTCGCAGCAGCAGATGAGAGATACAACTTTATTGATTATAAAAACAACCCCCGCTCCCGAAACACCATTAAAATAAGGCAGTAAAGAGTTATCGGTCAAATTAAACGTACCTAATTATAAGGTTTCATGGTCACAGGACCATCAGCCCACTGAGTCTTGGCTCTCCCCGCAGCAAGCAGACTACTGTTGTGCCCTGCTCCAGAGCTGAAGCAAGAAAATATTCAGGGAATGCAGTGGCTTCTTGCAGACTGAGGAGGAGAGAACTGTGGATGTTTTAGAAAAAACATGGGACTTCAGCACGCTTGGCAGATCTCTTAAGGAACAGTCACTGTGACTGAAAGAGAATACTGAGATTGCAGAAAGAAATTCTGGAAGTTAAGCAACAGAAAAGAATTTTGGGGCTTCAGCTGAAACAAATCTAAGCGATGTATCTGCCCTTCTCTCTGTACCAGGTTTGAATCCCAGCCCTCACCCCCATCCCACCCCTGGACACAGTTGTTTTTCAGAGAAAAAGGACTAATTACTTAGCTGGCTGAGGAAGGAGACTTGTCTCTGATTGACTAGCCACTGACTGAGCACCACGCGTCCCAGGCTGTGGCAGGGCATTGATTATTTTCTGGAAGCGGCACGATAAGTGCATTAGAATGGGGACCCTCCTTTCAGAGGTCACTTTATAAGTCAGAGCCACATAATTATTATAATGACACCAGCTCTTGCCATCTGATTGAGACCGTTGTGTTTTGTTACCAGACACCAGTTATTTGTTTTGCTGGAAAGTGTTTCAGAAACCTGGCAGTCGCTTTGAACCTCCCAGTGGTTCTAGGTTATGCTTTGGAAACAAAGCAATGCAGGGCTGGAAGGCAGTGTCTGTGCACCACATCACTGAGTCTTGTTTACCAACTGCAAAGCTTACCTTAAATAACAAGAACCCCCGTTTCCTTTCCTGCCGTCTGATGAGGAAGCTATTCCAGGCTCACCCTGCTATGGGGTCCTTCCTTTAATTTCCAGTATATGTTTATTCATGGACAGTTATAATCACTTCTTCTTTTGCCAACACTATTTTAAGCATAAAGATTTCCTTTGTCGGTGCTTATCTCATCAAAATAATGACAGGTTACAGTCAGATCCCTGGTGAGCATTTGCTTCCCTAGGCTAAGGTAGGCCTCTTGGGGTCTCCATCATGTACGCCTGGACTCACTCCTGTTTTCATCTCAATAGTTTTCTCTGCACTTCTGTCATTTCAGATCCTCTTTCCTACAGATGGATGATCAGATTTGTATGTAATACTCCTAATCAGGTCTCGCCAGACCTAGTAACAATACCACGGATATGTCTTCATGCCACCAGGGAATACCTTGACCCACACATTGTATGATTTCATTTGCCCGTTTCGGGGCAGAATCACATTACTGGTGCACTAACGAGCCCGCAGCCAACACCCACACCAGGCTCCCACTGCTCCTCATCTGTTTCCAATTGATGAACAATTACTTTATAGCTCAATTTTTTGTTACTAGTATTCAACCATCCAGCTGTGCATTTTATAATCCAGAATTTCATTCTGCTTCTGTTGTTATTGGTTTCACAATAACTCATTTCTTTTCGGTCTCAATATGCCTCCTTAGCCGCAAATTCCCACCCTAGAGTGACCCTTAAGGGAAGTCCACTAGTGACCTTCTTTCTGTCCAATACTTCCCCCCCTTGAAAGCTTTGCATTGTCGTCTCCCCTCTAGCCAGTGCTAAACCTCGCTTTCTCTGGCTTTGCTAACAATCTAGTGAAGTGCCACTTGAAGCTGCTTTGAGAAAGCAAAGGGATCCTAATGATTATTATATTAAAAAAAACCCCAAAACAAAAAAACCCAGTAGTTTTAAACCAGTTCTAGTTTTTTTTTGTTTTTTTAAGCTGCTGTTTTGAATGATGCTGCTGGTAGCGTATCTCTAACCTGTTTACAATCAGTCCTCTCACAGATGATTTCAGGAAGTCTCGTCATTGCTCAATTTTTTTTTCTTTCTTTCTTTTTTTTTTTCTCCTCTTCTCTCCTGTGGTCTCCTCCACTCCATGTCTTACCAACAGTTCTTGTTTTCACTCCCTCCAGAGCTGGCCCTCAAGAGGCTGACGGCTGCTGACCCAGCATGGGTGGCTCGGCTCTCCTTGCCGCTCACCAGTAGTTACAAGGATAACGTCTTCTCCCCTGACTCTCTGCATTCACCTCAGGATGAGGAAGCTGCAAGGCAGGAGAAACCAAGGACCTTTGAGACCTTCGGCAAAGGTGCTGGGGCTGACTCGAATGCCGCTGGGACAAGACTGGCCAGCACCTTCCTGTCAGAAATGAGCACCCTCTTTGAAATGATTTTGTCCCAGAAGGTCCAAGTCCACAATGAAACCAGCTCGGGGCTTCTGCGGCAGCTGTCGGCACGTGGGAAGAGCCTTGGACTGGAAGATAGTGCTCCTGTTCTGTAGGCAGCTTGGCGGCTGTGATAAGGAGATAAGAGTCAGACAGAGCTTCTTCCTGCATTTGGGGCACACACATGTGCTTTAACAGGGTCATCGTATCATCCACATCTGGACTGATCACGACAGGCATATTTCTTCCTTTGCCTCACCCCATCAAATTTCTCCATGACTGATTTCACCTTGTTTAGTTCCCTTCCACCTGCCTGTTCTTGCCTTCCTAGCTTTCCTCCTCTTCCACCCTCATCTTTCACCTTACCATCACGCTCAAGTCACACAACAGCAGGAGGGCCCTCTCCCCCCAGGGCAGGCTGATTGAGGGGAGGGTTGTTAGATTAACCACAAGCACAACACAGTCAGCTACATCCATGTGATTATAGACTCTGCACCACAGACGATAAAATATTGCAGTCATGGACTTTGCAACGTGCTGCAGAGTTGGGCTCCAGGATCTCAGTTCTTATTTAAATAAAACTGTTTTTTTTCTAACACTACCATCTCTGGAACAAGGTGCACTATAGGTGACATAATGACGTATCTGCAGAAAGCCTGAAATGGCAACTCAGAAAGGGAGATCTGCCTGTTGTCTCCCACTGATCCTTTCAGCTTTTGTGCTTCCACCACTGTGAACTTGGCATTTCGTAAAGCGCCCCAAAATCAGCACTTCTGCTCTGGCATCTCTGCTGTGGTGCACTAGGTGCCCACAATTTCCCTCTCCATGCTCTTTTTAGAGGCCATTGGATTTTGGAGCGCAGTCCTTGCCCAGAAGCAGACAACAGATGGCTGGAGTCTGCCAAAGGTAACCTGGGAAAAGGGAAGCATGAAAACACTGTTTTGAAATATTCAGTCACAAGCTTCAACCATATTATGGGTTTTCACTTTGATCTGTATGTATGTGAGCTATAAGACAGTTTTAGGATAATAGTATGTGTAGGAAAACTAAGATACAGGTATTAGTAAGAGAAAAAGCAGCACACAGGTATTGTTAACCATGGGGATTTGCACTCGCAGAGAATGGAAAGGCAACAGTGGCATAGGCATCTGGAGTGCATTTGTAGGCTTACGCAGCGGTGCATGGACGGCAGGTAAGTGCTTCTGGATCGTGCACACATAGGACTCTCTTCTGTACCATAGTTTGTGCCTTCCAACTACGATACAAAACATCAGAACAAATTTGGGGCACGTTGGCAAAGTGGCTGTGTAGGTGAGAGGAGAGTCACGCCATGGGAATGAGGGTAAGCCATCGCCTCCACTGCTAGCAATGCACAACGCCGTTGCTTGCTGAGCGACTACAAAAGCGAGGCTGAAAAGACTGCCAGCCTCCCCTCCATCAGAGTGCAGGGTCAGCAGTGCTTTGTACACACTGCTTTCCTCCCTTCACCATCTTTACGTTAAAAATACCGCACTGACTTCTCCACAGATGCCGCAGTTCACAACACAGGTTTCTCCAAAGCTAATTTGCTCATGATGGGGCTGTCGCATCAGGTGTCTTTGGGTGATATTTTTGGCTTTCATTTTACTGTTAAGTTGAAAAAGAACAGGCAGCAAGACACAGCAGACATGATCCTGGAGCATCTCAAGGGTGTCTTCCCTGTGTTCCCTTTCCATGAATCTAGAGGTGACAGTGCCCTGCTTTTAGCGTGTACACACACAAGCCACAGCAGCAGACAATCATACAGGTAATTTAAAGCAGAGTAAATGAGAAAGTTATCCCTCTCTGTTGCTCTTGGGACCAAATGGCAAAAGCAACAGAGTAAGATTTCCCTAGGTAGACTCTTTAATATCCAAAATATGCACTGTTGTATTTGGAGTCTCCAAAGTGCTTTACAGATGACCCCATCTCTGGCAATAAACTACACTGATGGGTTTGCCCCAGCCTGCTTATACTGCCACGCTGCTAATAGAAATGTCTTGCTCTTTTGTTTCACAAACAAAACGGGCTCTTGCACCAAAACAATGACAGTGAGCCAAATTCTAACTGAGATGCAGCTGCGCAAACCACGAGGGAGGCATAGCTGTGACTGTGAGGAGATGCAGCCTTATGGGATTCCTCTGCATCTTGGGAACGCACACAGAGGACACACGGCACAACCTTGCATGTTCCTCTGGAAAGTTACTTTGATGTGCCTGTCAAAGGACATACTTTACACAAAGATACATCATAATAAGAAGATTAAAAAGGAGACAAATTCCTCTCTCGGTTCAATTTCCTGATTCTGCAAACTGCTTTCAACCCCCCCAACCCTTACCCCCGTCCTGTCCTGACCAATGCGTAAGCATGCTGTGGATTATCACAGAATAGGAAATCCACCCGAGGAATTTCCTGCTAATTGTATCCTGCTTGATAAAGGAAATGGTCTAAGAAAGTTTGGTCTGAGCAGAAAGAGAGACCAGACTAGAAGAACAATCAGATGTGTTGAGCTCTGGCTGTGCCCCTCCCTTGCTGAATGGAGACCACAGCAAGTTCAGGATGGGGCCATTGCCTTTGTTTTTCAGAGCCTGATCTACACAAAGCACCAGAGCAGCATGGCTACAGGAAGCTGGACAGTTTGTACAGATGCCCTTGAACCAGTTTAAACTGGTGTGGACAAATGTCTTTTTCCGGATTCAGCTGCCCCAGTGGAAGAAATTATCATACCAGCTGCTTGCCGCTGTCTGCCTGACAGTGGTTACTGCCCGCTGGGAGCATCCCTTATCCACTTCAGTGAAAATGAGCTGGTGTGCTTAGCAAACACATACAATATAAATTTTGAGGAAAACCTTGCTCATCGTGACTCAAAGGGGTGTACCCATGGGAGCAGCTCACTGCCAGAGCTGAAGGAATAATAACTGGGGACCGAAGGGCACGTACAAGGGTGCAGGATGGCTGAGGACAGCCGTTACTTTCACCAGTACAGGTGGATCCATAAGCCATATCCCAGAAAAACCTGTGCCTTAATAATCAGAATTCACCCTCTTGCTTGCACAGGTTTGAAAGCGGATTAAACTGCCACAATGGCAATGTAGAGACAAGCCCAGACTGTGCTGGTAGCAGAAGCGCTGTGGGAACAGCTAGCCTTGAAGTGAGATCAAATTGCCTCAGAGGGTGCAGGCCAGGCCCATCACAGAATTAGGTGCCAACATCACCATATGGTGGCTTGTAAACCTCGCTGGAGGACCGTGTGCAAGATGTGCAGGGCTACTGGAATTATAGCCCCACATCACATCCCCGTGGCATGGTGGGAGTTTATATGTAGCTCTATACGGAAATGTAGGAGCATAAGAAAGGTCCTTGTATTGGAAGGTAGAGGGCCAGACGACATGGTGGCACAGGAGATATCACAAGGTTTATTCTCAAAACCCCTGTATTTAAAAATGGCTCCCGTTCTATTAACAGAAAGCTTTTTCTTTCCACTCACTGCTAGCCTGCTTCCAGCCCCACGCAGACTACGAAGGGCTGCCCTCCCTTCTGCCTGCTGGTTTCACTTACCGACTGCTCTAATAACAGCAGTGGTGGGGCTCCAAGCACTGCAGTTCCAGTGGGGTTGGCCTGTGTCCGAGGGCACGGCTCCATCCTGCACTGCTGAGCGTCATCGTGTGGAGTCCGTCTGCGCTCCAAGAGTGGGGCAGGGTGAGGGCAGATTGTCTTGGCTGGGTGGCGTGGAGGCCTGCAGGCACACGCTCAATAGCCCAGAAACAGGGGCTGGAGGAAGAGGCTCTTATTCCGGAAGGGAAGGGATGCTTTGTTCGCACATCTGAAAGTACATTACAACAAGATACTAATGACACATCATACTAGGGGAACAGCTTCTCCACTTCAGCTTGACTGGAAACAGCTGGTAAGAAGTGGAAAGAACTGAAAAGGAAAAGTGCTCCCTTCCCTTCAGTAAAAAGGACTCCTTTTTGCCATGGCCCTGCTTTTACGGGGTCACTACACGATGCAGTCCCACACACCCTCTTCCCCCGCTGCCTGTGGTACCTTCCATCTCCTCTTCTAACACTCGCAGTCTCTCCTGGGAGTTCCTGTTCCCCGCAGCAGCTGACTGTCGGTAGTGTCTCATCGCTTCTGCCAGGTTCTGCTGCACCCCAAGGCCTTTCTCATAGCAAACGCCCACGTGATACCTGCTTTGGGTGTCCTAGCCACAGGAGAAAGCACAGCAATCAGCCCCACATGATGGAGAAGTGACGACATCACACGAAAGGAGAACAGACAGTCTTTAACACCTTCTTTAAAGTTTACTGCTCTATCTTTGGTCACCTTCTTTAAAGTTTACTCCTCTATCCATCAGACTATATCTTCAGTAATGTAGTCCCTTCTCCGAGCACATAGAGAAGTAGAATTTCTTACCATCTATCTCTGACCTCGCTCCTTCCTACCCCTTTCCAATTAAATTCACTGATTTCCCTTCAACATCCAGGTCTGTGTCACGGGAACAAAGGAACAGCTGTCTCCGCAGACCATCCCGGTTGTCTCAGGGGTCAGAGCTAAGAGGTCTTGGGCAGCCTTGACTGCACCCACATCCTGATCACACCCAAACTCTGAGCACGCCCTGTGGACTGCCCTACGACAATTCACGCAGAAGTCTTGTATAAACATAACAAATGCCAGAGAGGCACTTGCTGCCAAGGGTTGGAAGATGCCCCTTGGCAGCATCAGGCCATCAGGCCTTCGATACAACAGTGCACCACTATCTTGCTCAGCTCCACCTAATTATATTCCAGCAGAAATCTCAAGCAGCAGAAATGAAGTCGAGCAAATAAGCGCTAGAGAAAAAGCACCTAAACTACTCAGACACACGTAACTGCTGAGAATGAACTAGAAAGCAGAGGATGTCACTGCAGGTGGGTCAGTGAAGCCAACTCCAAACCCATGATATGTTTACAATGTCAGCTGTGCACTTTATCTTTGAGATCCAATAGGAGGCAAAGGGTGTCACAGATAGCAAGAAAGCAAGATGACAGTCCTGAAGACACTGAAAAGATGGCACGGGCTAGCAGTCACACAGACCTTTTCCACCAAAAAAGCCAGCAACATAACTTGAAGAGTATGACTGCCATAAACATGATCTAAACAAGGCTTTGCAAAAAAAGAAAAGAAGAAAAAAAAAAAGAAAAAAAGGAAGTAAGTAGGAAGTTTTAATAAAGCCATGAGAAAAGAACATATTGCAAGTGTTGCTGTCTGGGATGTAGCTGGTAGAGGAAAGCGAAGAACTCAATGAGTGGGTGCTTTGCAAAATGTTGCAAGTCTCAGTTTATGACAGCAATAAACTTCTTTAGAGATGAGATAAACATGTTGAAGGATTGGCACTTCAGATGTGACAAGAGACAGGGTTAAATAAGTATGAAGTATTCCACTAGCCGTCTCTTATAGGATGAACACCTCAAAGACAAGACCACAAGGAGAAGAGATCCCCAAATTAGCATGGCATAAGTGACTGCAATATACTTTGAAATCTGAAGGTCAGACTCGGTTCTCCAACACTCTTTAATATGGTTTTTATATTCTACACTTGCACGCATAGAATAAGGGAGGATTAAAAAGTGGTAACCAAAGTAAAACGCAGTTCTCTGAAGCACTGTTGTATTTGGAAGAACACTTGTCAGTGTTCCCCCCTTGGCTCTAGTACAGAGCAACGACCTGAGAGAGAAACACCGAACCCGTGACTTTTTGTGCCTGTTTTCCCTTTTTTGGAGTTGTAGCTAAATGGTGCCATCCTTGCTTCACCCATATCCAGCAGTCTTTTAACCAACTAAACATAAATTCATACTCCAGGTTAATGGGAAAAGAACAAACTCACAGAGCCCTTCTCCCAGCAGAATGCGTGCGGTTACATCCCCGGGAGCCTATGCACAAGCCTGCCACCAAGGATGAGGCTGTGGTACATCCGCAGCCAGCAGCCACTGAGAAGCAGAGATGGGGAAAGATGATTGGGTTCTGAGAACTGTCATGGCTGCGATCAAAACATGCAAAACACTGATCTGCTGGGGGATACCCCTGGGACCTGCAGTTACCTGCTAGATTTTCTGATGTTAAGGGCTTACTAGGCATTCAATAAATGACAATCATCTATTTAATGAGATAATTCATTGTTATATTGTGCAGCATACGCATCTGACATCAGGCTGAAAGGGAGTCAATGATGCAGCTTATGAGAGATCTTTAGCAGACTTGGAATTAAATACTGTATCAACCATCATGAACATGATGTCTGACCTGCTGGGGCTCGTCAGGTCTAGTCTCACCAGTGATTTGACAGTGTCTGCATTCTTAGAAGTGGGTGAAAACTGAAGTGGTAAAGCTTGCAAGTGATGTAGTGTCATTTAGAGTGATCAAATTTACTGTAAAGAATCAATTAGAGAAGATCTTGCAGGACAGAGTGGGCAACACAATCACAGAGGAAACTTAGTGTTGACAAATGCAAAGTAGTGCTTATAGAAAGAAATTTGTGAGTCACTGTGATAGTTCCCTGAAACCATCAAGTCACTGCCGAGTGGCAGGCAAAAGGGCAAACAATATTAGGAATTATTGGACAGGAATACAGAACAAAGCAGAGGATCTCATTATGTCAGAACCCTGGCATGCCTCCATCCTGAATCCAGTTTTAGTCCAAGCATCTTAAAACGGTCAAAGGAGAATTCGAAAAATAGAGGAAGACCGACAAGCAAAACGGAACAGCTTAACTACATGGAGAGACAAACTAAACTAGCGCCCTGCAGCCTGCAAAAGAAATGACTCGGAGAGGACATACTAAAGGGCGACAGAATCAAAAGTATTAGCCAGAAGAAGAGGGAATAGCTATTCATTATTTTCCATTACACAAAAGCTGTGGGAACTGAAGTTAAAATGAACAAGTTCTTCAGAAAAGAACTAGCTATTACAATGCAGTGCAAGCTGAAAACGAATGAACAATGTCACGGCGCTGTAAAGAAACAGAACTGTGGGATGCAGAAACCTGGCTGCAAGACATGGGATGCCATACTTCTCCTCTAAGTGCTGGTAAGGGTTCAGGAGCAGTACTATCCCGAGATTGTGGCACGGCCCTTCAAAAAAAAATAAGCCTGTGTCACTTGGAGAAAGTTCAACAGCAAGCAAGAAAATTGTTGGGGATCTAGACAACATGATGTGTGAAGAGAAACTGCAACAACGGATGAAGGCTGAATGGAGGTTCAAGTATTTAAATACATTAAAGGTCCCTGCAAAGAAACAGAAATAGTCTTTTCATCCTCTCTATAGAAGGCAAGAAATAATGGGCCAATTTTGAAGAACAGATTTGAGATAGACACAACAAAGTTCTCAAAATGATACAGTAGTGAAAGAGTTTGACTGAAGAGGGTGTAGATGCTCATAATGGGAAATCTGTAAAATTATGCTAGATGAATACAAGCACCGGTGCTGTAAGAACTACTCCAACCCAGCAGGGCTGGTTTCTACATTCATGTTTTGTAGGGTCTGTGCCCCAGGGCCTGCTTCCTCTCCAAGATGCACCAAGGCTCCACTCTGTCCTTTCAGACTCTGCGGTAAAATCCTGACACTTGCTCCCATTTCCAAGAAGCCCTGAAATCTGCCATGATCCCAAACTGAGAACAATCATAGCTTGCAAAAGGATTACTTACGCCATTCTTTGCTGCCAGCAGCAGGTACTTCAGACCTCTCTTCTCCTTAGGTTGCATCCCTCTCATGTAGAACACTCCAAGATAAGCCTGTGCCTGCAACAAAACCACATGATACAAATCAGCCAGGATTTTCCCCATTAATTACTCCAGTTCTTTTACTCATTTTGCAAGGTGTTCAAATGCCAGGGTTACTGCTGCAAGATGGGTGTGCAAAGTACCTTGCTTGCTGCAGAGCCTGTTGACAGAAGAGGGGCTGTCCTAGAAAAAAAATCAGTCTGACATGCTAAACACAAAAAATCATATTTGATCTACAGAACTCCACTATACATGCAGTAACATCACCATACTAACACCGTAAGACCCAGAATATCGTTTCAAACTGCACTGTGGAAATCAGAGCCAGAGAACGCTCCTACTCGTGAGCTGTCCGTAAGATACAGCAGATGCACTTCCTGGAACAGCGTGCTACATGAGATACAGTCACTGCCAGAACGACTGGCATTCGCAACACAAGATGGCACATGCCTAAATGCATCTCCTAAAGAGTGGGAAAGGAGGGCAGGGTACACAGATCCATGTGGATGAATCATCTTGAAAAGTCACAGATACCATATGAAGATCTGTTCTTATTCCAAGCATCTCATGGAAGTTCCTCCACCAAAGCAACCTGTACTCTTGGAATTGAGAGGAGATGAAACACAGAGCTACATTTTCAACTGTAGGTCAGTTTTCCTAAGTCAATGGTCTAATCTGGGTGTCTAATCTAAGAGCCACATTAAAAAGCCCAACAGCAAAACAGACAACCAACACTGCTGACCCCATGGATACCTAGCTGCCTCCCATGTGCAGGCAGGGCTGTCTCCCATACACTGTCAGAAGTATAAATATGTTGGAAGAATTTTGCTTCCAGTCCCACAGATGCTGCTTTCTAGGATATCTTGTGGTTCAAATCCTCTAGACAGGGTTCTCTGCTGGCTCTCTCCTACGAACCCCCACACTGTGGACACTAACCTCTGTAATCCCAGCCATTGCTGCTTGCTCCAGGAAAGTCACTGCCTTCTGATGCCTGTCCCATTCATTTTCAGGTCTGTGGCACAAGAGGTATCTAGCGTAGCGGTACTGTGCCATGGGGTGACAGCTGCTGGCCGCCTGGTAGTAATAAAAAGCTGCCTGGAAAAAGAGAAATACACTTGTGTGATTCAGGTAATACATGCCCTCAAACATGACATGACTCCCCTCTGGCCAGGACAAGCTTAACCTCTGTGTCTAGATCTATCATAAGCTGCCCACGCTTACCCCAGCAGCTCTCCCACACCTCCCCGCTGAAGGACATGAGATTGCTTAAGTGAGACAGTGGACTGCGACTATACGAGAGCCCTCTAACCACCCTGCCTTCTCTAGTCAAAACTCCCCGTGTTGAAGGGGGTGGCACCGGGCCAACAATACCAAAGCTTCGTCTGTGCCAACGGGGATCTGCACAATTACTCGAAACAAGCTGCCTTTGCAGATCTTTCCAGCTACAGAAGATGCTGACTGCGGACAGCACGCACTAGGTGGCAGGCTGTAGTTAAGGTACCCACACTGGACAGCTCGAGATGTAAAGAAGCCCTCGGATGTGCAGTGGTGTTTTAAACACAGTAACATGACAGGTTTCTCCTTGGTACTCTCCTGGGTGCTAGCGGCACAGCCTGTGTACCTGCGAGAAGACCTCAGAAGCTATGAGAAAGAGGATTTCAGGAGCACATCCCTGCAGGGATCTATGACACTGAAGCCAGCACTGCAAACCTGCAGTTTATATTATTTCCAGCATTTTCTAACGAGACTTCAGAGACTGTCACACCCATGCAAAAGGAGAAAAGCGCCTGTGCACCCGACAAAGACCACTCTCCTGGTCTGTGCTGCACATAGACAACCCTACAAGCCGTGGATACCTTTTCCAAGTCTTTTTCCGTGCCTCTGCCGTGCTCATAACACAGACCCACATTGAACTGGGCTTTGCTGTAGCCTCGATCTGCTGCCAGTTTGAAGCAGGTATAGGCTATCCTGTAATGGCCCGCTCTCATACTTTCAATCCCTGAGAAGAACACAATGTAAAAACAGGGGAAAAGAAAATGGACAGAATGCAGTCTCAAATGCAGCAACCTCCCCCACAGCTACTGGGCCTTCCTTGGCCCATGCCAAGTGCTCTGGTCCACTTCTGGCTGGCTCACCAGCCCTCATTCCACAGGACCAAAGTTTCCATAGGAAAAATGGCAACATTGCATTTTAGGGATTTTTCTAGTCTCATTGCAAAGAAGGATCACGGGCTAACACAACGTATGGTCTGCACAGAAGCGGCTCGCTTTTTTAGTGCTGCAACTAGTGGTGTATATAGGGCAGGGATTTTTTTCTTAGATCACTGCATCTTCCTTCAGCTCGTCTTAGAGTTGCAGTTCTGCAATTGCTTTTTCTGCTTGCCAGGAAGACTGAGATCTCAGACAATGACAAAAGATACAAGGATATGATGGTTCGTGTTGCAAAAAAGACAGAGATGGCTTAATTTCCAACTACAGATGTCAGGACAACACTGCAGGCTTCAACCAAGCCTGGATTTAAATATGCTGATATAAATCAGGTGGCAGGATGGGACAAAGGGCAATAAATCTCTCAAAGCACAGTTGAAATTGCTGAAAGGAGGCTTCAGCTTGGGTATATGCCATCTCTGCCTTCACACAAGACCTGCAACAATTTGGAGGTCCTCCAAAAAGAGAAATGTGTGGTTTAAGGACAAAACAAATCCAAGTCCACATTACCGAGGATATTCAATGCAATGGAAATGTCAATCCGGAAAATCTGCTGCAACTGGAAAGCAGCTTCCTCTAAATGCCCTCGCTGAGCTGGGTCACCCTGAGGAGTTAAAGAGGAAAGCCATTAAGACAGCAAAAACCATACAAATCCTATAGAAGATTCTTTCTTGGAAACCAAGCAGTGAGACACATTTGTACTGTACTCTAGTTATCAAGAGGGTGATGTAATCTGGTGTCATGTGTCCACAAAAAAATGTATGGACATTGCTCGCCTCCCCTCTGGCCAGGGAGCTTGGTGTAGCCTCTCGGACATCATCAGACCTTTCAGAATTTAGCAAATACCTGATACCACTCATTAACTCCCCACTTCAGAAGTAACAATAGCCCTTGGTCACCCTCCTGCATCATGTCAACAGCACAAACAGTCTCTGTCAAACACGCACTGACATATTTGTATATGCTTTACACAATTCAAGATGAGCCCACACTGTCAGCTTACTGAACACTGTACGCTCCTAATAAAATCCTGCACAGCAGAGACAATGTCTTTTTTTTTCTCAGGAACGAACAGTATTTTTTACTTTACCACAGCTCTGGGAGGTGGGAGGAGGATTAGCCTGGCCTGCAGCTTTAGCTTCCAAGCTTGCATACAAATTTAGTGCCATCGAGTGGCAGCAGTGCTCACTGCACAGGAGCTGAGATGCCTCCGCACTTGGGGAAGTCATGGAGCAAAAATGCCCCTTGCCACCCAACAGCTTTACTGCTCAGCCAGCACTCAGAGCTCCTCACAAGAGCGCAAGACACGGACCAACTCCTCTCCTCTCCCAAGAGCCTCCAGAGACCTGCCCCATGAGCTACGAATGAGCTAGAGACTCGCTCTATGGGCCCTGCAGACGTGGTACCTCCTAGGATGGGGAGCTCGACACTCATCCCCTCGGCAGACCCATTGAACGCCTTTCTGGTGGGGGAGCAGAGGTCACTTCAATGTCAAAGAGAGGATCCCACTCTGTTAAATACTGAATTTATCTCCACTCTGTTCACACTGTCCTTGAGCAATTGCTCAGCTGACTGATTTTTAAAATGGGGAATTGTCTGCACCTAAGACTGTGAATTGCGAGGAATTAGCAGGTTTAATCACAACAAGAACAATAACATAATTTACAGCCTTGTGACTCTCAAGCTGATGCACCCTCTTCAAGCCCAAAGTGTCTTCCTCTCTATAACAGACAAGAGCCAGTCCTGATTTGCAGCTTTAGGAGGAGTGACACCACCTTCTCCAGTCATGGGTTGTCTGGTAAAAACCAAAATAGCAACAGCATGTAATCACCTATTGAAAGATTGCATAAAAATGCAAATACACGAGAACAGACTAGGGATACTGCATAGGGATTTTTTTTGTTTGTTCGTTTGGGGCGGGGGGTTTGCCATTTTCTTTCAGTGCTTCTCTACTAGCACTCCTGTTACACCGACACCTTAAAGGATGGCGATGCCAGTTTGTAGTTCCAGGAACTTTGCTCTGGCTAAAGCAGAGGGCAGCATATCACATCTCTCTTTCTCCTGGCCTCGAGCTGTGCAGGGCAGAAAAGCGTCTTGCATGTGAGCAGGTTGCTCAGGCTGTGCTTGGGGTCGCATTGAGATGTCCTCCTGTAGGGAAGGGGCCTCGGGTGCAGATGGAGGGCGCAAAAAATGAAAGCGTACCTTTGCACTGCGGAGAACTGGCTCCAAGCTGGAGCTCTCAGGGATTTGGAACTCCCCTACATTAAAAGACAAAAGAACAAAAAAAGCAGGGTTAAGCGATGCTGTATCTTCACCTCTTCCTCCTCTTCCCATCCTCTCTACTCCACAGCTCTTTCCTAGAGGACCCATCGCCCACCCAGTCAGGGACATTAAGAACAGAAGGAACACCGACCAACCTGACCTTTGTATCAAAAGCAACCAAGTGCCACATCAATACAGTCCTGTAATCTGCAGTTGGCTAACGCACCTCCTCCAGAAAGACCCCCAGTCTTGATTTGAAGACACCAAAAGGCAGAGAATCTCTCGCTTCTTCTGAAAGTTTTTTCCAGCAACTTGTAATCGCTGCTTGAAACCTCTGCGCTTCATTTCAAATTAAAATACATCTGGTTTCTGCTCCCAGGTGCTGGCTCTTCTAGGCTTTTTTTCTCTTTACTAAAAAGCCCATTCTCCTTTTGATAGTCCTGATAGGACTAATCAATCCCTCTTGATTCCTGTCTGTGATTCTAAACAGACCATGCTGTTCATGTCTTTCAAATGAAGTACTTTTCTGCCCGAACTGATTAATTTTATGACTTTTTGCCACTATTCCTGAATTTTCAACATTGTTATTGAAGTGCGGACCCTCTCACCAGTGTTCACAGGAAGGGTAAAATTGCCTCCTTATTCGAATTCATAACTGCGTAGTTTGCATGTACCAGAACTGTGCTCCTATTCCCATTGCCCAGGGCATCACACCGAGATCTCACGCTTAGGTGCTTGCCTCCCTAGCTCCTTTTCCAGGTAATTTCTTTGCAGGGTACAGTTCTGCTTCTGCAAGGGGATGATTAGATGTGCTATTCCAGCTGCATCATATGCAGGCTTAGGTTATCACCCCAATGTGCCCCACTCGCTCATCGCTGCCCTCCTCGATACGCTGGCACAACCGTGTGTTCAGCCACTATCTGACCAGTTTCAATCAGAATTATCTAATGAAAACATCTACAGCAAAAGCTAAGCCACCTTGCTTTTAACAGAATTGCGCTGGAAGTGATTACACAGGCATTTACGCCAGCTACTCTAAGAGGATGGTGACCTCCAGCAAAGAGGACGAACAGGCGAGGGCTGACTGAGGCCAATTATTTTTAACCTGAATCACCACAAGCAGCTGGATCCCACCGGGCACCTAACACCAGGTGCTGAAGCCTGCCCCACCTCAAGCCAGAGCTGCTAACACAAGAAGTAGCTGTGCCCTCCCTCTGTCTCCCCGTCTCCCTCTCAAGCTGCGTGGCTGCAGAGCAGGGAGCCAATACGTGTAAAAAATCCGTCCTTTTGGGGGCCCAGTTCCTTGATTTCTGGCACTATTTGGCTACACAAGCACTTGTGCGGCACAATGGCAGGAACGAGCATGCAACAGGCAGGATTGCTTCTTGCAGTGCCTGCACCGTCTTACAATGCACATGAAGCCATGGCCTATGTTCCAGCTGCAGCCTCATTATTCCCAGATAAATAATTCCCCTCTGGCTGTATTAAAATGTATTTTATCTGAACAAGCCCCACTCACCCAACGAGCAAGATTGCTATGGCAAACACAATTTCTATTCATCATTCCATCAAAAGTAATATAATCTGTGAATTTATTAGTTGTGCTTTACATTTATTTTCAGATCAGGCATAAAATTATCTGATCTTTCTCACCCTAAGACTCTATCTCTTGTTCAGGTATCTCCCTCATGATATAATTTGTTTTTTTGCCATACATACAACAGCAAGTCTCACGAAAAAAACTGTCTGTATTAAAAATTCTCCCAACTATTTGTTTAAACAACATTAGTACATTCATGCTTTTAAGAAACTTTACATTTGGCACAGACATCTTCTCCTAAATCAGAGATTCGTCATTTACTGAGAAAACATGCTGTAATTTGGACAAACCATTACCCCATGAAAAATAAACAGAAACTGATTCTGAATTTTATCAGCCTGCAAAACTGTCTCACGCCCCTCTCCCCCTGGAAATCCCTCCTCACCCAAATCCCAGTAATCTCCCCAGATTACAGTCACCACTCCTGGAGAGCATAAGGTCACTTGGAAGAAAACACAGGGACCAACCGGTCGTGACACCCAGTCCCATCTCCTGAAGGACCAGATTATTGAATTCTCTCGGAACTCACCGTCAAGGCTGGGCAAGCCTCACATCAAAACTCTTCAGGGATATCATGATCTTTAAGACTTGCCCGTTTCCGAGCAGCTGCCTCAATACCAGGCACACAATCTAAAAACAATGCTTAGGTTCTTTCAGCAGTAAACGGAGAAATAAAAGCACCCCATCCCAGCAGCAAAGAATCCCATCCCACTTCAGCAGAATGAGAAGATCAGCTTAGATTAACCTTCGGACTACCATTAGGTAATACAAGTTCACTCCAACGGTTTGTTTCGTATTTCCCAAAGACTGGCCAAGCTTCAGCAGAAATTCATAGGAAGTAGGCTTTGAACATATTCCTTGCTATATTACACACACAGAACAACGTGAAATTATTCTTAAGGTTGTATGTTCGAAGCACACAAAAGCTGGGAATACCACAGTTGGAATTTTCTGTGCAACTTTATTTCTACTTCTTCAAACATGACTATGCATCCTTTTTTCCATGCAATCTTGCAGCTTTCAGCGTACTGGATGCCCAACGCTCACATATTCAGCAGCTAATAAATATTTGGTATTTCCCCACTGTTCATCCTGTACTAATCAAATGTTGCTCAAAGCTAGCTCCAAATGAGGAATTAATAATCTTCTCATAGACAGTCTAGATTGCTCATCCCAAAACATCCGAACGCTTCACAAGAATGAATTCACAACAAAAGCTGGACAAAATCCAGGATTTCTGCCTCATGGAAAATTTTAGTGTTTCCAGTTGGTTTCATTGTGCTTTGAAATGAAAACACACTTTTGAAATGTCTGTAATCTCAGAATTGAAATAACGAATTTTACAGTTCTGCCAGGGGTAAAATACAACTCCCCAGGGCAGCATTCAGCTGCTATAACACTGAGACTGGCTGTAATCACCTGCTTGTTCACTGTGTGCCTTTAACTTTTGGCAAAAAAGCTTCGCGTGAGGCATGAATTGCATGAAAAAAATAGGATGTGATCATGCAGCTAAGGACTTGCTGATAGTAATATCCAGACTGCTATTTTAAAGCAACTTTTAAATGATTTTCCTACAGTTTTCTTTTTAAACACACTAAAAGCAATACATTCTATCATGTTGGGTTATTTTAAAACTGGAATGGCTCATCTGCAGAGCTGGGGTGTTTGGATCCATCACGAAGATCTTTGCCACTTGAGGTAATGAAGTAGCTGACAGCAATAACAGATTGTCACTGTACATGCAGACCAGCACAAGCAAGTCTGGAAATTAACCGAAACACTGAAAGAAAGGGTGGGGACGTGGAATTCTCTCTAGAAGGTCCTTTGCCATTGCTGGCAACAGCAAACTGGAGAAGTGAAGGTACATTCTGCTCTACTCCGAGTTCTGGAGGTCTGTTCTGTAATAGCAAGACTGTACTACCAGATTCCCCTGCATCATCTGCCAGGCGTCTGTCCTTCCCTTCCTTCTGCTCTCCCCAGCTTCTTGCTGCATTCTGATTTAGCCAGCCTCATTCTCCTTCCGTAGCTAAACACCAGAAAAAAAAAATAATCCTAAACCTTAGGCAGCTTTTTCTGTAGAAGGCAAAACATACTCTGCGAGAAAGGTATCACCAAGGCATCACCAAGCTTCACTTTAAAACATTCCACAGAAAGATGCACAGGACTTCTCACATTACAAAACTATGCATTTTTTCAGACTCTCCAGTGAAAATTACTGAATCTCTTCACCCTGACTTTTCTCAATAAATTCCCACAAAATGGATGCACAGCATGATGTGAGAATGTAACCTGAGGACTTATGCATTGAGCAAAATCAAATTATTTCTGACATATATTATCTCTGACAACTGACAGTTGTAGATGCTTGTGTAAGGAACAGGGATTATAAAGTCATGCTTTTCCTGGCAGAACTTTCCAGCAATCAGCTGTTCTGTAATCTTCTGAGCAGGAGGTTTCAGCTGGACCAATTAAGTTTAATTTGAATGTGTAATTTTACCTAATCACTTCTTGGAACTCATTTATACTTCTGGCCTGTAGCAATGAGTTCCGCAATTTACCTGTGCACTGACCAAACATGTACTGTCTTTTGCCTTTTTTCAGACTCGCTACCTGATCATTTCTGTGCTGCCTATTAATATGTGTATTATGAAAAACGTTGTCCCTATTCATCTTCCCTCAGCACGTTCAGTTTCACAGAGTACTAGCACACCCTCTGCCACTTCTTTTTTAAGCTGAAGAGTCAGTCTGCATTTGTATGTAATTGTCTCCTTGTCATCCTTTTCTATGCCATTTTTGTTACTGTTTTTAAGACAGTGTGTCTTTTCCTTAAGTGTTCAAGATGTGGCTGCAGCACAGATTTACACAAACCTACGATACCATCTTGTCCTCAGTTCCTTCCTTTACAATAATTAACATTTAATTGGCCTCACTGCTGCTGAGCACTGACTCAACCTTATCAAAAACATATCCACAGTGACTTTAAATGTTCCCTGTGCAATATAATGATTAATTTGACACTCCTCATTCTGTACGCGTATTTACAGTTACATTCCCCTGCGTATACTAATTTAACCTACCTTGGGATTACCCTTCCTTTAGTTCTTGTGCAATCTTTTGCTGTGACTTTCACAGTTGACTGTCCTGAATAATTTTGTACTATTTGCTTCTTCTGTCACCAAACTCGTCACCTCTTTTTTCCAAATCACTGCTGACTGTGCTAACAGAACAGGTTTCAACAAAGGACTTAGGGGAATCCACCAGTAACAGCTCTCCATTGTGAAAACTACTTCTTGTATTTTAAGGAGTTACTAGCCCAAGAGTAGCCCCTCTGCCTTCCTTCACATCGGCTTTATTTCTCCAGACAGCTTTTTTTTTAGGTTTTGGCTGAAAGATTTTCAGAAAGCTAAAAGCTGGATAATCTTGCTCCACGTGCCCGTTGACTTTCTCCAAAGAACTCTTAATAGATTTACAACTCTCTTAAGTCTCTGCAATGGAGCAAGCTGGCCTGAGAAATGGCTTCCTAAATCCTTCCAAGACCTTTGATTCTTTGATATAGCATGCTCATCCAGGTATCTAACATCTGTATTCTATAACACAGTTTCTGTCAACTTAGAATTACTTTTTTTCAGTTTTGCAGCTCAAACAACCCCCCCTTTTTAAAAGCCAGCGCTCAATTTGTCAGTGTTCATTCTTCTGGTCATACAGCAGATTCAAGCACTGGATCACATACCATCATTAGAGGCTCAGCGACTTCATAGCTTCTGAAGAACATCTGAACAAAGAGCATGTGGCCTTAGTGACTCGTCACTGTTCAATTTATCCGTTTGCCTAAAAGCTCCTCCTTTTGACTCTCAGTAGGAAACTGTTTGTCAGACACAGACACACATTCACTCCTGAACGTTCAGCTGTGCCAACTGAAGGCATCACTGTCTCCACTTATTCCCCACCACTTCTCCCAGAGGTTCATGTCCAGTAATCTGCCAGCAAGGCAGTGTGTTTGAGTGCTTCTTAATATGCTCCAGGCAAAAGCAGATGGGTTAAACAGTCTAATTGGCAGTTTAGGTAAATGAACCTGGCTGTTTTCCTGGAGCTAATTAGGAGACATGGAAACAAAATGCTCCATTTGCCAACTGATGGGAATGGTAACCTCTGGCAGGAGATGGGTTTGATAAGCAGTGATGGGCAGTAGCTTAAATCAGCACAGAAGAAAGCCAAAAATCTGGAAGAAAGCAAAGAATGGGGAAGCCCTCTGGCCTTTTCTGCAACACCTTACATCATCTAGTCAGCATCTGTGGGACTGATTTTTATGTGCCTCTTCTACACCACAATCATATGTTGTTCCCCTTTCTACCTGCTCCAGCAGGCTTCCTGCTTCTAACGATTTTCCTGAAGTGTTTATACATCTAGTAAGTTGCCCTGTTGTAGGCCTCATCTGATCTTCCTTGATATGACTTTAAATTTAACAAGTAGGACATGCTTTCCTGGATAAGACTTCAATTTTTTTGAAGTATACCTTCCTATTTTTATAAAACTCATTTTAATAAGAATGTCTTTGATACCTCTTTCCACTGTCTTATCTACAGCATAGGTGCTCGGATCTACACTCTCATCTTCCAGGAAGAAAATAATTCCTTTAGTTTCACACCATGTACACAAGTCTCCCAGATCACTGGTGCACTATTCACCTAAATCCTTCTGGCTGCAAACATCTGCCCACAGTAAAAGAACAGCAACTGGATGCTGTAATGAGGTTGCTAAGGCAGACCAGTACTGGTAAAGCTGATGTCACCTGCGCAGTTACAGCGCAGGCTCCTCCCTGCCTTCGGGAGCTTTTTTCCTCCTGTCTCTGGACTGCTGATTCATCTCTCTGAAGTTCTGTCTTTCCACTCTAACCTATCTCCTCAAGTGTCGATAAATGGCTATAACACTTCTTGGCTCCTAGCTTTGCCTTGGGGAAACTCAGAGGCTCAGAAGTCCTTCTGCCACAAGTATCCTACCCCGCAGCACATTGCACGTACCTACTTCTGCCCAGGGCTGGCTCTCTCCTTGCCCTGAGGGGATGCCTGGGGATGAATCCTCTGGTACAACCTCTGGACTTCCTTTCTGCAGGAAGTGGGACCCCAGCTGCGCGCTGGGACAGCTGGTTGAGGCTTCAGTCACTGCTGAAATACAGAGCGCACACCAGTTCCCGTTAGCTGTGCAGTGTCTGCTTTAGGAGACAACACCGAGCTACGTCTCTACCCAGCGCCCTCCTCTGCTCTGACCACAAAGCCAAGCAGGAGGAAAGTTCAGGGAGCAGAGGCCAGAACAGAAAACAAAGGCAAGGCATGCGGGATGCAAAGTAGGATTACACCAAATCGTTAAGAAAGAGCAAGATTCCCCTCACAGATACCAGCCCTCACTCTCCCCAGACAGCTTGAAAGCTAGTTGTCAGCTTCTCACAACAGCTCTCTTGCAGTCTTAGTTAACATATCATGAGGCAGAAATCCTGACCGACAGCCGGGCCCTCCCACAACCCCTTCTCACAAGCCAGAGCTGCTAACCTGTTTGCTGAGAGGGCAACGAAGAAAGCCAGAGAGACCTGTGCTCTCTCCTGGCGTCCGTCAGCGACCTCAGCCATGAGATCTGTCTGACCAGCTGCAGAAGCAGCGCGCCAAGTGCTCCCTGAAGAAAAGCAGACACAAGTCAAGGAAAACTGCCCCGCTCCCTCTTTCTATCCTGATTCCATTCGGGAGTTCGGCCACAGCCCCGTTTCGGGGAGCCCTCCCACCACGGCTCCCCTGCCTGGGGGCTCCCGCAGTGCCCGCTGCTCCCATCCCCTCTCAGGCCCCGCCACCCCCCCAGCCAGGGGCAGCGGCCCTGCCCGCCGCTCCTCACCCAGGTGACGGCCTCCAGCACGGAGTAGCGGGGCACCAGGCCGGGCAGGGGCTGCTGCCTTCCTCCTCGCTCCCGGCCATCCCGGGGCCGTCCATCCTGACAACCGGGCGCTCTAAAACCACCAGAAAACACCAACACCGTGAAGCCACAAATCAGCCCTCAGCCCCCCCCGCCCAGCAGCGCCCTGAGGGCAGGGGGAGGCCCCGCTCTCCCCGCGGGCCAGCGCCGCGGCCCGGCGGGCTGGGCCCCGGGCCGGCCCGCACTCACCGCTCGGGGCTGGGGCCGCGGCGGTCGGGCGGCTCGGCGGCGCAGGCGGGGCGGGCGGGGGGCGGCCAGCAGCGGCCCAGGCCGCGGCCCAGCAGCAGCCGCCACATCCCGCCCGCGGGACCATAGAGAGGGCGCGTTGCCGAGCGACGGCGGCCTGGGCCATAGAGAGGAGGGAGCGGCCGAGGGGATCGGCTAGTGCCGGCGGGACTCCCGCGGGGCGGAGGCGGCGGCGGCGGCCCCCACGTCAGGCTACGTGGAGAGCGGAGCCCGCAGGGGTAAAGCACCGGGGAACGGTTTCAGGCGTCCTGAGCCCACCGGGCGGGTAGGGACAGAGCGCCGCCATACCATCGAGAGGAGCCAGAGCGGCGCCCGGCCCGGCCCGGCCCGCCCCCCCGGCGGAGCGCGGGAACGGAGCGGCGGCCGCCGCGCCCCGAGAAGGGCCGTGGCTGAGGGGGGCCTGGGCCGGCCCCGGGGGGGCCTCTCGGGGGTCGGGGTCCCTTGTAGGCCGAGGGGCTTCCCTGAAGGGCCGGGGGGCGGTCCCTTGTAGGTCTGGGTGTCCCGGGGAGGGTCCCTGGGGATCCCCTGTAGCTTGAGGGGAAAAGCACAAGCAGGTGGGGGCAGCCGGTTGTGCTGCAGGACCGGGGTTTCTGTGGGGAGTCCCTGAGCCCAGAGGTGAGCCCTGGGGGTGAGGACTTACCGCGTAGGTACCAAAGTAGCAGTAGGGAGTGCTGAAGTATACCCGAGTCTGTGATTACCTAATAAACCTAATAAACGGTGCCTTTTCCTAATCCAGAATGGCCTGCAACAGCGGGGTGGATGGACGTTTGAGTGCACTGCAATGGGTTAGGCAAGAAAAAAATAGCATACTGCAAAGTACTTTTCTTATAGCAAGAAAGTAATTTCAGGTGTGATCAGAAACTCAGTCCGTTAATCTTCCTGTAACCAGTGATGTGATTATTTCTATTTGGGAAATGGGTATATATGCAAAACATTTGTGAATGGAAATGTGTAAAAAATGCATTAAGATGCGGTTACGGTTTGGGTTGCGTATGAACCTGCATCCACGTCTTGTCAGCAGTCAGCCTGATCTTGTGATTGATCGTGCTCGTGCTTGCAGAGGACTTCCTTGGCTTATATCTGCTGTGTGCCTCTCTGTTTCAACGGTGTTGCAACAGGAGATGGCAGAGTTCCCAACCGAGAGCGTGGCGTGCCAGGGTGAGAAAAAGATAGGCTTTATATTCTCCTTACCCTAGTGGTTTCCTTCAGGAGTATGAATATTGCCGCCCCTGTGCTCGTTCCAGCTGAACAGTGTACTTTCATGTTTATTTCTTCGTTCCATAGGCACAGAAATTCTTGGTCATTCTGGCAGTTTGTCTCTCTTTCCAGAATATGGTTTTCTCTTTGCTCGTAATTCCTGCTATGGACTTGTAATTCTTGTTCAGTATTATCCGTGCTTTATGCTTGGCTGGCTGCAAGTTTAGCTCCAAGTGTGGCTTTCCAGGAGATACGTAATCGCTCTCTTTCATCAGCCTAAACGCTTGCTTTAAACTACCCTATTTCTTTTGGTTTTCCATAGCGTTTACTTTTTTGTAGCATCATATGGGATACAAATCCTTTATTCTCTTCACCCCAGATTTGGCTTAATACCTTAATTACAAAGTAATTTAGTTGTCTGTTTTAGTAAATGTGTCTGTAATTGTCTTATGTTAGTAGACTGGTATTTCCTAAGCTACTACAGTTTGTTTGGGGATGAAAATTACATGCAAAATAGAAATACCAGCCTCTCCACTCTATAATCTTGCCTTAATTTTCTTGCTCATCAAGTTGATATCAGTAATTAATGCTCCAAAAACTTAAACTGCATTTCTTGGTATTGGTTCATCCAAGATATTCTCAGCTAATCACTGTATTTTTAATGCCCTTAGTCCTAGTTTCAAGTCCCCAGCCATTTGGTGTGTGATACTCTCTGTCTTTTCTGCAACCGGCAAGTCAATAGCAGAGCTAATCTGTTTTGATTCATATCCTGAGGATGCCACAGGAGTTGAACGACGTCAGTTGTGCAGTTGCTGTATGTTTGTGTCTTTTACTCTGGAGAAGGAAAATAGCCGAATGAAGACGAGACGAGAGGAAGGTTCTGAGAGACGAGGAAGGGGACCGCCCAGAGCAAGAACAGAGTTGAGGTGGCTAAGATCAGAGACGTAGGCTGGTGTGGAGTAACATGGCTGAAGGAGTAAATGTTGTGGAGAGAAGTGACTCGAGCTATGCAGGCAGGACAGCGCGTGCTGCGCAAGGGCTGCTTCTTGTGTCTTTCCAGCTCAGCTAGTTTGCGTCCTTGCAACTTGCAGTCGGAGAGTGGAAAGGACATTGAGAAGGAAGAGGTGAGAAGCCATGAGGAATTGCTGCAGGTGCAGAGTGTCTTGCTTCAGCTTTTCTGACTGTTGTTGGTGGTATTTTGTTCTGTGCACCCAAGGGTGCTGAGGGAAGTGGCTGATGTCATTGCAGGGCCACTTCGAAAGGTCACAGTAATCAGGAGAGGATTCTGATGACTGAAAAAGGGCAAGCATCGTACATGCATTCAAGAAGGGTAAGAAGAAGGATTGGGCAACTCTAAAACACTCTATTTAGCCTGAGTCTCTGGGAGGTGATGGCACACCTTCTCCTAGAAACTTTGTTTTCAGCAGGTGGAGGATAAGAAGGTGATTGGGAACAGCCAGCATGGATTTGACAAGGGCAATCATATCTAACCAACCTGATTGCCTTCTGTGATGAGACTGGCTCAGAGAACAAGGGGAGAGCAGTGGGTGTTGTTTACCTTGGCTTTAGCAAGGCCTTTGACATGGTCTCCCATAGCATCATCTTACCAAACTGGTGAGGTATGGATTGGGTAAATGGACTATAAATTGTACGGAAAATTGCCTGGACTGTTGGGCTCAGGCAACAGTGATCAGTGGGCCAGCACACAGAGCGTACAAGAAAGGCTGAGAAAACTGTGTTTGTTATCACACGATAATTTCAGGAAAATAAATGCTTTGCTCCTTAGGGAAATAAATACTGTGCTCCTTAAGAAACCTATTTATTTTGGTGGAAAGAGGAAACCAGACTGGTTGTAGAAAGCAAGTTAAAAAAAAAAGGTCAAAGTTCTAGGAGGTTATACACATTCTGAGGTCTTTTAAAAACCTTATAATTGAAAGCTCTTTTTTTATTCACTGGTTTAAACACTCACTAATGCCAGTCCCCCCTTAAAGTCCAGGCAAAATCAACATATCTCCAAGTTCTTGATTATTTCTTTGAGGCACACTTGCCACTGGAACTTTATTCCCTGGGTGCTGGAGCTGTTTCCTCTTATCTCATAGTGGTCTTCTGGTAAGTTAGGTTTTCATCTGTGGTTTTCTTTTTCTGTACCTTGAGCAAAGTAACTTAGTGAAACATGTAAGCTTTGATACACAACATTTTTTTTTTCCTCTAGCCAGAAATTTATGGCTGAAAAAACCCACCATGCGACTTTGACCAAGTATACTTGAAACATTGTAATTACAGATGATCTAGTTTCACAGCTCACAGACAAAGAAAATGTGTTTGTTTTACTTTATTAGATTTCTTATAATATGTTCATGCAAAAACAAATGTGCATATACACACTCTGTCAATACTGCCAACTGCAATTTATTAAGTTTTATAAATTTTTTCCACTAGGTCACTGTATTGTTAAACAGACATCGAATGCAGGATCAATGCTAAAGATGGGAAGGCTAAATTTCAAAGTAAACACTCTCATCTTTCTCTTAATAAGTTTATAAGGGGCATTTTTGAGGAAGTCTTAATTAATCATGGGCCTAAAACCTCTCTTAATGCGGGTGTATTTTTCTAACAAGAAAATAAGAAAGAGAAGGTATTTGGGTGTAAGCTGTAGCTCGCGCTGCCGTTTCGCTCTTCCCTGACTGCTGCAAAGCCCCTCAGTCAGTCATTGTAATCCAGAGCTGAAACTGGGAGCGCGGTTTGGGGATATATCTTGTTGCTTTGTGATGAACTTGGAGGCCCTGGGAGAATCTCTTGGTGTTGACAGCCCCTGACAGTAAATGTCACATGAATTCGGAGGGAGCTCGGAGCCTTCTGGTGACTGCTATGAGAAGAGACGTGGTGACAGAAAACCTGATTGATGAGCCATGCCACAAGTAGAGGGAGCCCTGTGTGGTGATTGCCTATAATTGAATAGTCCACGGAAGTTATTTCTGGGTTTCCTATGAACAGTGACATACACTCCAGAAGTGTTTTCACGGGGAAGGCCTGCAGATTTTAACCCTGGTACTCAGCAACTCCCTGTTAATGCAGCGTTTACAGACTTTAAAATTTCACCGGCTGTTTTAGCTTCATGCCTAGCATAGTAATTAAACGAAATGACAACTGGAGATGGTCAGCCATGCAGTTACCTTTAGAAACGTTCCTTTGTCAGCTTTTGCCTCCTCTTTTTAGTGCTTTCTCCTTGTGGCTTGGCTCTGTGATCTGACAACGTGGAGACGTTGATTATCAAGGTTCTTCCCAATTCTGACAATGCGCTCATCTGACATGGGCTTGTCGCAGCCATGTTAAGCACAGCGGTGATGCTCCTGGCATTAAATGGGAATGTGAGACATTATAGCCCACTCGCCCAGCAAAGCATCTGCCCGCACTGACCAATTAAATTGGCTTCTCTCTCATTAAAACCCTTGTGCAGACTCTGGTATGTCACAGATCTTTAAAATCTCCATTATGAATTCCACCTTCTTCTGGGTATTTTTAGCTTATACTTGAAGAAATTATTATTGTCTCTTGCACTTAAACATATCAATTTTGGCTCCACAGACATCTCCTCTGGGCCATATTCAAAGACCTGAGCTGACTTGAACTGCTGAATCCGTAGGGAGGCCTTCAGCACAGCTCTAAGCGTGTGGACGTTGGAGCCATGCAAGAAGGAAGAGGGAGAGAAATTCAAGCCCTGCCCCCTTCCCTTTGGTAAGTCAGGAGCACATCCCTTGCAGCTTTACTTGGTTGTGCCAATTTAATGTGATTTCTTCTGAGGGCCAGGAACCACTCAAGGAAGGCTGACAGGTTTTATCAACAGAATGGAAACTGAAGTGATAAGGTGAGAGTTATTGACCTGATAACTAACAAACAGAAAACTTCAGTGTCCCTCAAGCTAAATATTGCACTCAGCAGGTAAGTAAAAGATGGCAACAGCTGTGGTCTTGTCACTGAGTGAGAGTGTGTTTTAGTGTAGAGGAGCAGGAGGTGAACTGTGAAAACAAACACATTCAGTTTGCTACAGACTATTTCCCTCTATTACTTTTAATGAGAGCTAAACTCCAAAATGCACAATGGGACAATAATATTTTAGATAGAAGGAACTCTTCGTACAGCTCCTAAATTCTAGGCACCCGGTTGCAATTAAAATGATTGCTTGCATATTATTAATAGCTCGCCAGTAGTTTAAGGCTGTTATCAGGTGTGGGACCAGTTGGTACTAGCCACTGCACAACTAAATGAAAAGCAGTGCTGTCCTTGAAGGAGCTGAGTTAACAACCTGAACCCACAATGCTCAAAGGAGTTTGAAAAATGAGAGAAATGTAAAAAGGCGAGAGGAGCTGTGTTAAAATGCGTCGCTACAGAGGCTGGCAAGGAACATGGCTGGATTGCCATAGTCAGATGTTAGTAAATGCTGCCTAAGTGGTTTTTTATTTATTTTAATTCTGAAATTGTAGTGTGGGGAGGGCAGATGGAAAAGCAAGCAGAGACCTCTAATGAATTATGATTTAGAAGTAATGGAAACAAAAAGTACTGCAAGTACAGCAGTCTTTTGTTCCTCCTTTTTCCGCTTATATTTTTTCCTGAAAACATGCTGGGATTGCGTATGAAACCTAGCTGTTGCAATTCTCGCACATCCCCTGAAATTCTTGTCTGACAGAATGTGAAGGCCTTCAGCAGCTCAACAAAAAGGCATGCGACAGAGCTCTTGTACGATGTCTGTCTCCCCTTTCTGGCACCTGGCCTGCTCAGTACAATTGGGAAAGACAAATGGCAAGTGATTGCTTCCTATTCAACTTCTGCATGCTAACTTTGTTTTTCACATGGAAGCAGTTTTGTACTTGCCATGTTTGTCATTCTGCCATGTATCTTTTCTTTTTCCTGTTAGAGTTGGTTTTTTTTTGGGGGGGTGAGGGTACCAGAACCGCACTTGGTATTCAAGAAGCAGATGCACCATGAATTCATACAGTGGCAAAGTCATACTTTTCTCTCCTAAGAATTCTGAACTTTTGATTTTCTTTTTTTGACTGCTGTTGAGCAATGAGGTGATATATTCATAGAACTAGCTATTACAACGTCAAGATGCATTTCCTAAATTGTGCAAACTAGTTCAGAGCCCATCAGTCTGTGTTTAAAGTTAGTGTTGCTTTTTGTGGACAGCCAGATTATAGTTGTCAGGGCTGAAATTTATCTTCTGCTTTATCACGAGGCTGCTCAGTGTCATGAGATCTTTAAGTTCTCGTAATAAATATTATCCTAATTAATTTAGTTTTTATCAGAAATCTTCTTCACTATCCACCTGCTTTTCAGATCACTTCTGAACACATTGAACACTGTGGGCCTTAATCCCCGTGGGACTCCACTGACGATCATCTTCCACTGTGAAAACTCATTCTTTAGTCTAATCTTCTTTTTCCAATATTAAACTATTAACGCTGTGGGGTCCTTACCTGTAGTCCCCGGCTGTTTAGTTTGTTTAAGAGCCTTTGATGAGACGTTCGATGTCTGAGGTTTGTGGAAGCTTGGGGTGAGTTGGAAATACAGGGAAAATTTCGCAGCTGGATCTCTGTTATTTACATGCTTTTGACTCCTTCAAAGAATTCCAGCAGATTTAGGAGGCTCAGATTCTTTTTACAAAAGTCATGTTTACTTTTCCTTAATGTGTTACTTTTATTCATGTATTCACTAATTCTGTTCTTTACTAGAGCTTCAGCCAGTATGACTAATATGGACATAAGACTTAGTGATCTGTGGTTTCTTGAATCACCATTGGATTTATTTTTAAAAACTGATTTCTTATTAGTTACCTTCCAGTCCTTTGATAATCGCACCAATTTTCAGTAAAAGGTTACATACTAAGGGTATTAGCTCAGATGATTCATATTTAACATTCTGTAAAAATCTTGTATGCATATCATCTGCGCCCCGTGATACGTTGTTATTCATTTTGTCTGGTTTGTAATCTACTCTTAACAGCCGTAAATTAAGACAAGCCTTCTGTGAATGCCTTATAAACAAGATGCTGGTTTCAGAGTTTCTCTGAGATTCTCCAGGTGAATAGAGATTTTTTTATAAAAAAATTTGGGATTTTTTGTGATGGCATTATCTTTTCTGAGTGCTTCTTTCGTACCTGTATAGCTCACTGGCTCTTGCAAGCTTCTTGCACTTGATGTGTTCAAGAAGGATTTATTACATTTTTTTTTTATTTCTTTAGCAAACTGCTTCTAAACTCTTTCTTCAGTCTATGTTATTGTGCTTTTACATTTAGTCTGCCAGAATTTATCTTCTTTTTAGTTTTCCTTTTTCAGACACAACTTCAGCTTTTTGCAGGATACCTTTTAACTTCCAACAGCCTCCCTGATCCTGCTGTTTTATGATGCTAGCTTTTTGTTTTTCTCTCAAGTCTTTTTTGACAGGTTATATGCATTTGCTTTGAGCCTCCAATATAGAATCCTAAAATAGTCTACCTGCCGTCTGAAAACATTTTACCTTTCTGGCTGCCACTCTGAGCGTTTTCTTTTTTTTTTTAACAAATTTCCTCACTTTTGAATTCCCTTTCTCTGGAATCAAGCACAACCACTGCATTTGCCAACATTTCTTCATTTCAGAGTACGAAGTCATGAATCAGATAAAAGGATTAGGGGTTTTGGCGTAGCCCAGTCTGTAGGAAGGCTAGAAATATCAGCCATGAACATTGCGCTAATGTTAATTTCACTAATTTCATTGACTGAGAAACAGGGTACGAAGTGGTTTGCCAGGGCTGGAGGTGGTGGGAATTCCTGCCCTGGAACATCAGCTTCTCTCTCCAACCTACAACAGATAAAATGACAGGTAATTGGGAAAAAAAGCAGTCTGGGCTGATTTGTCACCACATCACTGAAGTTTGATACTAACTAGCTGGAGTGGTTTTGGGCAGAAGCTGTCTGTCCTGTGCTGGTGGGAACCAGAGTGAGACAGCAGAGTCGTGCTGGCAATGTCCAGTTCTCACATTAGCGGACACAGGAATGATCTGCTATACCAAGAAGTCTGGGAGAACAGCGTGTGGATGCGAGTAGTTCTTCACTGTGATGGTACTAGAGAATGAGAGCTTAGGCTACTTCACGACTTCAGTTTGCATATAACAAAATCTTGGATAAGGTCTGACCACAAAAGGAGTAAGACTGCAGATGGTAGAGGCTGGTTTGCTAGCTGATTCTTTTCAGGTCTCTCCAATTCCAGACTGCTCCTTGCAGTAAGTAGTAGCTGCTTAGTAACAGCTCCAAAGGTGCTCTGAAACTGGTGGGGATAAGCAGTCTTTGCCAAGCAGGTGCCGCACTTCAACGTGTGACTAAAGTTTGCTTACCGGTGAAAAACGTTTACTCTGAGGTTGAAAGGCACCACTACTCAGCTACTGCAAAGTACATTTAAAGCCAGGGTGAACCAAACAACGCCGGTTACAGTGCAACTGCTGACTAGCACTGACTGCTTAGCAACAGCGAGAGTGATATGGATACAGATGAATTGACTGTTTTCTGAGCAAGCTGGGTAGGAACAGAAGTAATTAGCTGCTAGCTGATGAAAAGGCATGCTTAATTATTAGTATAATTATAGATATAATAGACCAGGAATTATTCAGTAAAAGTAAGAAAGCCAATATGTTACAAAGAAGGTAATCAGAATGGAAGAGAAAATGACAGCAGTGTGAATTCTTGAGAAGAAATGTAAAGAATTAAGATGATAAATCTGGGATCTTTTGGGTTTCCACTCTCTGACATATCAACTCAATTTAACAATGGTGTAAGGCTATACAGAGCTAACAAGGTCTGTGGCTTGTATTATTTCTGGTTTTATATGATGTTGATTTAACTGATTGTATGCCAGTGAAGTTGAGCTGTATTTTCATAAATCTCAGAACCTGCACAACCTCACAAGGGCCTTTGTTCTCCTTCCAGAAGTACTGCAGCACAGCCATTTAATTTGATGGATCCTGTGGGAAGCTGAGCTATAGCTGGTTCTGGTCAATATTGGTAATTGATTATAATTATTTGATAAGGCAGCACTGCTTTCCTTTGGCACCCTGAGTAAGTAATTGTGACTAAGAAGCAGTCATGTCAGTCAGCTGCCCTGCCTGGCCACGATATCTTAAACTGTTTTGCATGCCCACTGGGGAGATGGCTGGGGACAACAGGCTGAGCTGCACTAAGAGACATTAGGAATATGTTGTTGATATAGGATGTGTAATCACTGAAATGGGTAATCTGGGGAAGATTTTAAGTACATCTCTTCCGATGTCAGCATGGACATAGGTAGTGCTGGTCCTGCTTTTGTGCCAGGGATTGGACTGGATGCTAATGGCAGCAGCATTGATCTGGAGTCTTCTATAAGAATCCGGAACGGAGAGGCCCGAGATGTATACAGTTCTTTCTAAAGTTGTAGCAGTTTCTAAAATTATGGCAGTGGAATGGGAGACTCTGGCACCAGCAGCTCTAATCTAGATTCTTTGAGACTGAGAGTAGTGATGCCAAATGATTACAAACCCTTTTGCCCATTGCGCTGGTTAGAAAGGAAAATCAAGATACAAAGATTTTATTGATTTACTATTTGAGGACTAATTATTAAAATGGCTTTTGATTAATGAGTTGTGAGTCAAGCTGGTTTGGCAAATAGCATTTTGATAAGGTATTTGTAAGACAGATAGTCTTAAGATGGTAAGATGAACGTATAACACTGTAACCTTAATGATGATGTTAATGCAGAAATGATGTAAATGTGCATGAGCAATGACTGTATGAAGTCACTGGGGTACATCAGGACAAATTGAGTACAGACAAACTCTAATCAGCATCAGCTGAGCACAGAATCATTGAAAACCTGGAAGAAATCTCAGCTGATCACTTAATCCATCTCCTTCTCCCACAACAGGATCAGATCTGCTTATGACATTCTTGGCATATGCAGAACTGTTGTTTGTCTTCCATTTTGTAGCAGACTTTTATCTGCTACAGGACTGTTACTGCACCGATCCTGACTCTGCCAGGACTGTTATTGCATCTCTCCATGGTCTTTTTTCTTCTGAGCACCTCCTGTTCTCAGTCTCTTGATTCAGGTCATGTTTTCCAGACTTCTAACCATTGTTGTTATTCTTGCTGCTTAGCCGGTAGCCTTTCTTGAGGAGCAGTACCCAAGACTGGACGTGCCTCTGCACTGAAGTGTTACTAATACTGAATACAGTGAAAGGACCTGCAAGATGTCTTGCAGGTAACTCTTGTGTTAATGTATCTGTGTAGTGTTTTCTCTTTGCTCAGGACAATAACCCCTGTTCAGCTTGTGATCTATCAGAACCTTCAGATCTTTCTTTTTTTTTTCCCCAGACTGCTTTCTGCCAAGCTGATATCTGTCCTGTATTTGTGCACTTTACTCCTGCCTAAGTTAAAACACTACACTTTTTACAATTTACAATTTTTACTCCTATATTTATAGACAACTTGTCCAAGTTGTCAAAAGTTTTTAATACTTCTATCCCCCATGTATTTGTAGCCACTCTTCTCAGATTTAATCTTGGCAGATTTAATAAACACACAGTCCATTCCCTCATCCAGGCTATCAATAAAATATCGAATGGAACTTATGAACAGCTGAGTAACCATTCAATTTGTCCTTTAAATTCCACAGTGAACCCTTGGAAGCTACTCTCAGAGTGCAGATTCCAGCCAGATTTGTGTCGCGACTTTGGCCAGAGCATTCTTGCCCTCACGAATGTCGTGTGGGACAACGTCAGGAGACTCAGTGACATTGAGGTATGTGGTATCTGCTGGTTCTTCCCTATCCACAAACTCTCATTCGTTGGAGAGGGAAATTAAATTGAGTCAGCTTGTTTTGTTCATGAGGAATTAATGTTGACAAGTCCTCATCTCCTTATCAGTTCCTATGCACTTAGAAATCATTCAGATTATTCTGGTGTTTTTCTTTTCCTGGACGCTAAGTCTTTTGGTATCTTAGTTATTCTATTTGACTTGTAGAAGACGACTGCTAGTGGTTCCAGTTATTTGAAAGTGTAAGAACTTTGGGGACAATGGTGAAGGCAACAGATACAAACCTCTCACCAGGAGAAACCCTGTGCCAAATGTGAAATTCCTGTGATAAAGCAGAGAGACACAAAAGGTTCTCAGGAGAGTAGTGGAAGGAACGTTTTCACAAAAAGACGTTATTTTATTTCAGTCTGAGAAATTATGATGCAAATCAGCTTAATTTAAAAAAGACATTTCAGGCCTGCTTGAGAGAATTCTTAACAGTTTGAACTACAAGTCTGAACAGTCTTGTAGAAATATGGTCAGGGTCATGTAAAAGAAGAAGTTGGGAAACCTTAATTTTGGGCTGCACTGACTTCTTTGCCTGTAATAGATTGGTAGTGAACATCTAAGAAAATAGAAATAGAGATTAGACTAAATTTCATAACCTTTTAACCCAGAAAGCCTGGATCTCCTCAGTGAAGTGTTTTCTGAACTCTAATATATGCTCACTGTTGACATGGGCTTATTCACAGAACAGAATGACCTTTGCACAGCTCAACGAGAAGCGCGTGTGTGATAAGTTTCAGTATCTCCTGTTCAGTGCGCCCACGTGACTGTAGGTTTGACCTTACCAAAACAAGGTGTTATACTTCGTCTTGTAGCACTTCTGCTGGGGTGTTTGATACTGTGTGTATAGGAAGCGTATGTATATTTATATGAACACTCCAGTATATGAGTCAAGGAAGAAAGAATATCCATTGCATTGGTATGAACCATGTGCTGTTTTTCAGAAACTTTGATTTTGCCTGAATTCAGTATTCTAAAGGGCAAAAAAATACCACGCAACAAACTCTTATCTATGCTGTGCATTAACAAGCCTCTGGGTCGGTACCATTTCCACTGTGCGTTTTGTTATGTAGAATTGTCATCATGGTCGTGCCTTGAACTGTTTGGAAGATTGAACTGCTGACAGAGGAGGGAAATCAAAAGTGTCATCAAACTCTCAAAACAGAGGCAGATGTATTCCATGCTGGCTGCAGGAATTTTGAAGTGTGTGCAGGGGCCCCGTTATGACTCTTTTTTTCTTTCGTCCCTTTTTTCACCATCTTCTGCAATACAGATCCCCTTCTACTTCCTGGTTCTTTAAGCTTAAGGAGCTGTAGAAGTGCTCTAGAAGTCATTCGTGTGTGGAAAAGTGTTCTTGTTCTCTGGCATCCTTTGGTTTTGCATGTATGCTCCACAGACAGGTACTCGCCGCAAGGTCAGAAATGGTCTTGGTGACGAAGCGGAGACACACGCGAATATACTGAGGACAGGGGTGCAAGGCAATGCAGTACAGATTTTATAACACAGAGGTGAATCATTTCTTAATAGTGAGGACTTTCGAGTATTAACTCTAGGTGACTTCCACTACAAGGCAGCTGTTAACATATTACTGTGAATTGGTTTGGAAAAAAAAAAAGATTAAAATTGCATAAGTAGATACATTTTAAAGAGACAGAAATAATAATGACATTAAAATTGGCTGAAAGAACTGAGCTACAGTAACAATGGAACGTTTTAAAAATAAATGGGTAGCTAGGAAAGGGTGTAGGGAGACATGCTGCTTGGAGATCACAGAGGCACCTAAGCTTGACAGTTTCTATGACTGCATGAAACAGAGAAACACAGCCAAGCCCCCGCTCTCTCCCAGCATATTATACTGCACAGCAATCAGGTTTAGTAACACATTGCTGAGAAAAAGACTCCCACTATTTAGTATTCATTATAGATGGCATTTTTCAGATTGCAGCGCAGCAGTGTAAACAAGCCACACTGGAGGAAGAGTGGAGAACAGCATTTCTCCAAGCTCTGATTTATTTATTGTTGGTATTCACTAACTACACAAACCTATGGTAGCACCAATTTTAGGAAGGGAAAGTAACTCTCGAACCACCACCATTTTCCAGTGTTCTTGCGGGAAGCCAACACAACAGGAGGCAAAACACAATTTCTGCAGTAGGACAGGCGTGTGGCTCCCTTGTGAGGCTGAAACATCTGGTAGATTTGTCTCTGTGAGTCGTTGTGGATCTGCAGGCCTGCCTGGGTTCTGCCAGCTGCCTGCTTTCTATTCCATTTACATTGCATTTTGTAAAGCTTGTCTGCGTGAGGAGGAAGCCTGTCCCCACGGACAGGGTGCTGCTGTGCTGGGACACCTGCATCCGTGGGCAGAAAGCTGCCTGGACAGACCAGTGTCCTAAGTACCCTGGGGCTGACCAACCGCTGTCACATCCAAGTGTGGGATGACACCAGCCAGTGACATAACGACCAGAGAGCTGTCCTGCCTGCATGCTTGCCCTTGCAGAGAAAGGTGCATGGCGCATGTTGCTGGCCCCTCTTTTTTTGGTGTGAGATCGTTTCTTCCAGGTGAGCCGGGTGCCAGCCACCCAGAAAAGCAACACAGCTTTTCTGTCATCCATGAATCATTAATTCCTGTGAGGCACAAGGGTACTGAGCACTGCAGCAGAGGTGGGAGCCATGGTGTAGGGAAACACACGTAGACTTTCACCCCAGTCTCCCCACAACCTCCCCAACACCTGCCTAGCAGAAGAAAGGCCATGTACGACAGCTCTGCTCCATGCACACCACCTATGTGAGTATAGAGAGCCTGTAATAATGGAGGATCTTGCCGGCTTCCCTCTCTGAATGAGCGAGTTCCATCATTCTGCTGACACAGATGCATTCCTGCTTTTGAATGTGAATTCTCCTTTGGGAGTTGCTTCTCCACATTCCCTACCTGTCTTTTACCTGGCCCTGATCCAGCCTCCTCACAGGCCCTTTTGAAACCTTGGTGCGAGAGGTTCCTCTGCCTGCCTCACCCAGCATCCAGGTCCCTGCTCCCTGCAGTGCCGTGGCAGAGTCCTCCCCATCCTTCCGTTCCCAGCTGGAGGTGTTAGATGTCTCCAAAGCCTCCCTTCTTTGAAAACACCTTGGTGGACACCTGTCCTTTTTTTCAGAGGGATTCATGACAGTATCTTAGGAGTATTTGATTTTCCCCCACAACTACCTCACAGTAATACCTAACTTAAAAATGGGACCTACTCAAAAGTGCGGGAGCTTCTTAAAAGGAAATTAAAAGCAGCTGCTCTAAGGATGCAGAAGATGAGAAACTAGATAAAAACACCCTATCTGAAGCTGTAAGTGAAATAATTCTACAAGGGACCGAAAAGGCAATATTCTAACAGCAGAGTGGAAGAGAGTATTCAAAATCAGGGATTTCTGAGCAAATAAAGAAACTATTCAAAAAAAAAAAAAAGCATTAACCGTGAAGCTAAATCCATAGGGCAGGCATGGGAAAATTTTAAGGTGCAAACTCACTAAAGGAATAATAAAAATACTAGTAAAAATATTTTTAAAATTGCCAGAACCATGTACTTTTCCAGAGTTTTGGTCAACAGATGACCAGTCTCTAAAAGGATTACTGTAAGAGAGGAAAACTGCTGTTGAAATGTAAACTGAAGCTTTGTGTTGGTGCTCACTATGGTTGAGGTTGGTTATTCCCCCATGAGAGCCAAACTTATGGGGACAAATGTAAAGAACTGTCTCAAATTAAATGACATTAAAATGCATTTTAGGACTAATTGATAAGATGAAGAGTCAGAAATTGCCAAGACCATATGGTAATCACTCAAGAGCTGTGGAGGAAAACAAATATGCAATTATGGAGCTACTACAGTGTGTAACCTGTCACTTAAATCAGTCTCCCTGCAGGAGGGATGGAAGATGGTAAATGTGACAACAATCCTTGAGAAGGTCCCCAGGAGCGAAGCGGAGAACTGTGGACTGTCACTCTGAAGTCTGTACTGAGCAGTGAGTAGAAATTATAAGAATAAAATGATTAAATGGATAAACCCCAACATATCAGGGAAAATTTTTCTAGTGAGCAACCACATTTCACAAATTTGTTGGAGCTCTGGAAAGGATTCTGAAGATGCAAGGAAGATGACCTAGTCATAACAACGTAAGAAATGCTCTGGTGGGTCAGACCAGTGGTCCATCTGCCTGCACTGTCCACCTCTTGTTGCTGTGACCATGATTTTATAAGTCTCACTTGTATCCCCGTTGCCACCTTCTCTGCAAACTGAGAACCCCCTTTAGTGTCTCTTCCAAAGCAACGACTAGAAAGCAATTTAATCTGGTTGATGGTTCTTTACAGAACTTGTAATTAAGCTGTAAAATCCCTTGCCATAGGATATTATGGATGCTCAAAGTTTACTTGTGCTCTGGGGGTAACAGGAGAAGTTAATGGAGAGAAGTTAAAGCATAACCTGTTAAGTAGTAAAACCAAGGATTGTGGCTCAAAAAGTTCCAAGACACATATTGTTGGAAAACAGAATAATAGTCCAAGAAAGAATCGCTGCATGCCTGGTGTGTTCTTAAACTCCTTCCCCAGGCATCTGTATTGAAAACCAGATGCTGCAGTAGAGGAACCTTCGATCTGACCCAGTGCAGCCTTTCTTGTGCTTTGTTATGTTCTGTCAAAAGAAAATGAAACGTAGATATGGATGTAAACACTTCTGATGGTAACGGTGAACACTGAACAGTGAACACTGAACTCATCTCCCCACTATACAAGCAAACAATGAATTTTTGTTTGAATGCTAATGAAGATCTCACCACGATGCTGCTAGGTCTAATCTAGCAATATAAAGAGAAAAGCTACTTGGTGGAAATAAAGAAAGGATCTTTATAAAGGGATGAAGACGTATTGCAAATGTTGATGTCATTAACCACTCACAGGTCAAAAATATACTTGAAGCTACTGATGTAATTTGAAGTAGGTAAACAAGTATTAAGAACAACGTTTTCTTACAATTAGTGCATCTGCTATGATCCGAAAAGGAGAAAGTTGTATTTCTTGTATCCCTTTAACTCCAAATGATCCAGGGTTTGTAGTCAAAAAGCAGATCTTTCTACAGCCATCTAATCTATTCTAGATCTCTTTTGGTTTTTGGATCAGAGCTGAGGCAAGCTTCTTTTACAAATTTGTGCTGCAGTCTACTAAAAGAGTTGTTCCTTGCCAGGAGAATATTACATACAGTTCTGAGAAAAATTAACAGAGTCAGCTTGTTTGAGAGCTAACTGATGCTTACTCACAACACTGATAAGCCTGACATTTACTGAGAGGTGCCACAATTCTCAGTCCAATGAAAAATCCCAAGAGGATGGTTTTTTTTTTCAGTGATGCTTCACATTCTATTGACTCAGGATAAGCTGGAGTCTTCTAAAGTATTTTCCTCAAAAAAAAAAATAATGTGGAGCCCAACTCCTCCGCTTGAGTTACGTACAGATGTACTAGCCTTCCTTGGCACATTTGTTAATGATCGTGGTATGCTTAATGATGCTCTACAAGTTGTCAGTGCCTTATGTGTCATATTTCATTCCTGTAGTGTATTAAAAGCACTTATGCAAGAGTTCTTGGTGCCTTGATTGCAATTACAAAAATTGTACTTGGAATAATGCCACTTAGCACCTCCACATAAAAGCCAAAGCTTGTAGTGAAATACCTGTTTGTGATATTAGGCAGTGTTCTGGCTGTTAGTGTAGTCTTCGCGTGTTGGTCTCTGCTTTGGCTTTCTGTAGCATCCACAATATCTGGCCATGCAGGATTCTTCTGGAACAGGCCCTGCCTCAGAAAGACTGTCAGAAGGCTTTTGAATGTTTGAGTAGATTATGTCAAGCAGTTCCCTTTTGATCATTATTATAAAGATAGGTTCAAATAATTCTAAAATATTAGTGATGCAAAATTTTCATTACAGACACTGTGATAATTAGCTCCTACCGTATCGTGCTACTTATCTAGGAATTCCATTATTCTGCTTTTAATTATCATTTTGACCAACTTTCAATGTACAAAGCTGTTTCTCTGGTGCTTTAAAATAGACAAGTAATCCAAATAGTGGCTAAGAATTTTCTGACAAAATTGTTTTTCAGGGAAAAAGAATTCTTATTTATCAAAACTTGAACTTTTCACAGGAACATAGGTTCCAGATGTCAAGAGTTGCAAAATCCATCACTTCAGGTGGTAGTTTGTTCCCAAATTTAATCATCACTGCTGTTAAAAAATGTGTGTTTCATTTCTGGTTTGAATCACTTTCATTTTTCAGCCCTTAGTCTTTCTTCTGTCTCTGCTAGATTAAAAAGTGTTGGTTGATATTTTCCCCTTGTGAAAGTATTTATCGAATCGCCCCACAATTGAGCTGTTTAAGTTTGCCGGTTAGATGTTCTTCTCTCCTCATGTACTTTTTACGGCTCTTTTCTGCCCCCAGTCTAATCTTTCAACAGCTTTAAATGTGAACATCAGAATTAGATATACTGGTGGTTTCAATGATGCTGTACCCAGAGGTTGAACGGATTCCTTATTTCTAATCACTTCTCCCATTTTATCACACTTTTACCTTGAGCGTTCGTGGTGAGCTCCTTGCCCATTAAGACCTCCTAAGTCATAACCATTGCACTCCAAGATAGAGTTTTCTGTTCTGTAAGAGCAGCCCATATTCTCTGTTGGCTCATTGACTGCATCTTCTTGAACTTAGTCTTCTTGTACCTTGCATAATGTTAAGTAGAGAGCAGCCTCTCTTCTTGGATGTTCAGGATCTAATCATTCTGAAAAGCAGTCGTACTGTGTTTCTATAAATTGGTTCTCTAACCTTTTTTTCCTTTGTGCCATTATATCGATTTATTTATGAGTAATAGAGGTCCCCATGTTTAGTATTTCACCTCTCAACATTAAGCACTCAGTCTTCGTTCTCTGGTGACTGATGGGATAACTCTACTCATATATTTACATTCTTACTGCCAGGCAGTTTCAGTGTATAGTCTTTTCCAGTAAGAATTTTAGTCTGACTAGATTCCTTAAAACATTTTCTTTGATATAAAAAAAAATTCTTTTGCCTTTATGATTTATACTCTCTTTTCTTTAGTTTATGGCCACATGCTATGGTATACTGTTGGTTTTGTCACTGGGGTTTACTATTTTCTACTGGGTCAAGATCTGATTTTATTACCCGTGTTTTACTTAATCTAGGTTTTTTTTTAATTAAAAAAACGCATTTTTATATACATGCATTTATAGTTCTTAATTTAGGGGGCACCTTTGTTTAGCTTCTTAGTCAAGTGTCATTTTGATATGATAAAATTTCACCTATGAACTGTTCCTATCCCTGTACTAAGCTTTTTCTCGGAACTAGCTGGATACACAGAGTATTTTTGTTTTACCAACCCTTAGCAATCTGTTTGCCTTAGCTCATGACAGATTTCCCCCAGCTCCCACTTAATTAAACACATCATATATGTTTTCCTTGTGAAAAGTCTGATTTCACTTTTGACTTTTGATCGAGACCATCACCTCTGGGTAGCGTCTTCTTCTCCTCTGCCTAATTGGAGTTGTATTGTAGAACTGGAAGGATGTCAGAGAAACCGTCAACAGTACCCTGGGGCTAAATCTTCTAGCCAGCAGTATAACTTCGCCTTCCAGGATCCTTCGCTTGCGTTTCCCTTTAAAATTTGTGACATGCAGTAGGACCTCATGCTCCTCCCCAGCACTTTCTAGCATCCACCTAGGTGCCTCTTAAAAGACCCCTTCGTATTCTGCCTACAAGTCAGCAAATCTCTGTCATTACATGCACGGCTGCTGCTATGCCCCTGGTATTTAAATTTCCATCAGCACAGTAGACTGCAAGTCCTCAACTGACAACGTATTTTCAGATATAGCCGTCCTGGAGTTGTCAGCTTGCTTTTCCTCAGCTGGAAGGCAGCTTCCTGCTATGTTAATACTACGCTGTGCTATGCTATGCTGAACTATCCATGGTGAGAGGAGGCTGAGCCTCCTCGAAGGTGAGAGGAGAGCAAGCAGTCTGAACTTGGCGTAGTCCCTCATGCCCTTTTACACTGGTTTTGTGCCTTATATTTGTTCTCTCTTTGTTCCTCCAGATTAGAAGCTCTGGCTTCAAACCGCTCTAGGTATGGGCTGTGAGAGCCATGTGGGCAATGAAGACAGTAGCTGAAACAATTACTGAAGTATTAGTGACTACCCTGGAAGCTCTTGGAAGGCAGGTAAGATCACTGAGCACTATAGAAAGGCAAACAGTTTAATTCTTTGAAAAAGAGAAATCAGGAGATTCGAGACCACTCTTCCCAGAAGTAAGTCTGAAAAAATATTACATGATTGATTTAAAGCAAATAGAAGATAAAAAGAAAAAAAAAAGACATAGATTTACCAACAATAAATCATGCGATCTTGTTCTAATTTCCTTCTTTGAGAAAATAATGTCTAGTAGATGAAGAGGAGGCAGCAGATGGGACATATTTTGCTTTAGGAAAGCTTTTGAAACTGTTCCACATGATTCTCTCAGAAGCAGACTAAAGAAATATGGTCTATATCAGTGTGCCCAGTATTTCTGGCTGGGTGAGACACTTACCTTGTTTCTGTATAAGGGAGAGACCATATGTTGCAGCCCTTCCTCTAATACGTAACTGTATTGTGCAAGCATAGAAAAGCCAGTGCTTCCTGGGGCAACGAGATTTATTGCATATGTGCAGACAGATCCACATACTGCCATCATCAGAGGCACTAAGTGGGCTCCCAGAAAAGATGGCCTGCAGTGTACTCAAAATAGTTTGTCCAGCGGGCAGCCCTCCTCCCTGTGGACTTTAGGCTGGATCCAGAAAGGAACGAGGCAGACCACAGCCAAATTCATTGTCCTGGCAGGCCATGGGTTGTCCATACCTTGAGATTCATCATTTAGAAGGTACGTGATATTACTGTAATGCGGGTGGCATTACAGTCAGACTGGGAGGTTATTTTGACTGGAGTCCTGCTGGCATATATCCTGGGCCCAGTTCTATTCAGTTTTTTAATTAATGACCTATATGATTTAACAAAGAACTCACTCATAAAATTTGTGGATAAACCAAGAAACACTTTGAAGGGCAGGATCATACTTCTAATGATCTTGAGAAACTGGAGAAAGTGATCCAGAAATCAACAGTATGAAATAAAAAGAAACAAGTGCTGTGTGCCACATTTATGAAAGAGGAAACAAATACCAAACTATTAAAAAAAGGTATCACTGACTGCCTGACACATGCCGGGAAAAGAGATGGGAATTAGAGAAAATAAAATACTAAACATGAGTGAGCAATCATGAAAGTCTCATACTGGGAGGTGTTAATGAAATGTGTTATTAAAACATGGGAGGAAATCTCATTTCCTGCAGCGCTATTGAGGCCTTTGCTGGACTTTTGTGTCTACACTTAGTGCGAGAGGGAACTGATGTTGTGAATGATGTGGGTACCGACAACAGAGGAATGAGTAGGAAAGAAATTTTGAAAGTGGAATCACAGTGTTATAAATTGTCACAGTACCAGACAAGCAGATTCTCAGCCGTTGGTGAAGTAATTTTTACAAGAGAGATAAGCTATATAAATCAATGTGAAACTAGTTTGCAAGGTTTTAACATTCAAAAGCAATGAGGTATTTTTATAGTTGACAGTTGTGGAAACTCACCAAATAAGCAACAGTACATGGTTCAAGATCGCAACTCCTCTCCAAGAGAAATAAGAAAATTCTTGTAATTTAGAAAAATGGAAGGAACTGAAATCAATAACATTGAGGAAGGAAATAGCAAAGAATAGTCTCAGCAATTAAAGTCCCAGCTAAGCAGGCCCCATGAAAAATGGGCAACTAGATCAATAAAAAATTTAGAAATATATCTATACAAATGCTGCAACTCTGAAGCCTAAAAGAGGTGAACTAGAATGTCTGATTTTAAAGGAAGTTATTGACATAATAAATGCCTCAGAAACTTGGCAGAAGGATAGGAAACTGTAATAATAGGGAACAAATTATAGAGGAAGGCTGGAAAGGGGTACATTAGTGGTGAAGCAGTGGAGAGTATGAGGAATTGTCCCTAAATGAAGTTTCAGCAGAGGACATTTTGGAACAAATCAATAAAATGAACAGTAAGAAAGCACCAAGATAAGATGATACTCAATCAAGAGTTCTGAAAGACCTCAAACACTAGATTAAGAGAAAGCTAAATGTAGCATGAAAAGTGTCATTTAAGTTGACCACACTGCAAGAAGGATGGAAAGTGGCAAATGTGTCTTCAGCCTTGAGAAAAAGGACTCCAGGACAAATGTGGAAAACCACAGATCAGTAAATCTCACTTCCAAACTGAATAAGTGGGTAAAAAACTACAATAATAAAGAAGAGAACCAGTAGACAATTTCATAAATGTGATTTATTTGGAAAAAGTCATTACAGTTCTTGCGGAAGGAGACCATGTCTCATAAATCTATTTGAACTCTTTGAAGATGTCAACAAGCTTGTAGGTAAGGTTGATCTAGTTGATAAAGTGTGTACGGACTTCCAAACAAATGTCAATAAGTCTTTCTGCAAAGACTCTTAAAGTAGTTAAGCTGAGATAATAAGATGTCCTCTTGTAAGTAAATAAGATGGAGACAAAATGGCACAAAAAGTGGGAGAAAAGATCAGTTTTCCCAGTGGAAGGAGCTCTACGGCTTAGTCGTGCAACTGTTTGATTTAGGACCTGTGCTTTTCAATATCCGTATAAATGATTTGGAAAGGGGGGTGAATATTGCCGTGACAAGGTTTGTGGATGACACAAAATTAGCTGAGATAGTCAAATCTGACCCTGAGAAGAGAGGCAGATGGTTCTCGTGGCAGTGAGTGACTGTGTCAGAAATGGCATGTGAAAGTCAACGCTAATAAATGCAAAGTAGTTTGTCTGGGAATATACACATTCAAATATATATTATACTTTTTCAATTACAGATTGAACATTATGTTATTATCACTCAGAAATAGAGTTGCTGTAGGATAACTCTGTGAAAACATTGATTCAGTGACCACAGCAATAAAAAATTCAAACTGAATGAGAGAAATTTTTAGAAAAGGAAAAAAGGAAAAGAAAAACATGATTATGTGATTATGTCACTGTATCAATGTTTGACAAACCCACGTATTGATTAATATGTGCAGTTCTGTTCATCCTGTCTCATAAAGAATAAAATAGAACTAAAAAGGATGGGTGGGAGTTATTTAGCTCGGAGATTTAGACACCTAAATTTAGGTTTCTACCTGTAGGTGTCAATCTATGAGGTAGATATCTAAACTCCAACACTAAATCAAAGCTTTTTAATCTGAATTCCACCCACAGAAAATGGATGAGGACAGAATGGTTTTCATATCAGGACAGAGAAAATAGTCAGGCATGGGACAGAGATCTTGAGATCTCCTAGCTAGCTAGGAAACAATGAAGAGGGGATGGCTATTATTTTTAAGAATAGAAGTTAAGGATACTCCATGAAATTATTAGGCATCAGGTCTAAAACAGAAAGTCATACATGCTCATATAAGATATTATTAAATTGTAGAACTTATTGCCAGAGGCTGTTGTGTAGGTCAAAAGTATAAATGAATTAAGAATTTCTGGAAGGCTGATGGGAAGCCAGTTTCCTGCCAAACAGTATTATGAAGGCTCATTCAGCTGTCAAAAGCCAGGTAGAGGTACATGGGAAGGACTCCGAGGCAGCTAAGTAGGACAATAAAGGCAATTTCTCGGCCAGAAGAGAGATCCCGAGTGACAAACTGGCGTGTACCCCACCAACAGCTGTTTTTGTGGTCAGTGGGACACCATGAAGAGACAACCACCACTGGGATCTCAGGATTAGAAAGTGTGATATATTCCAACATAGACTTTGGGGGAAGAAGGAAAGGGAGGGAAATAAATCGTGTGCAGAAATTTTAGGAAATGAGGGAGACTGATGATAGCCATAAAACAATAGCCATTAGCATAGGTAATGTCCAGAGCATGGAAACAAGAAGCAGTGTTCGTAGCTCGTGATCTTCAGCACCTCAGAGTTGACTGAAGAAAATCCTAGCAGCCACGAGCGGTACAGCTGTTCCCAGGGCTTGCGGCTGGTTACGCTCCTGCCTGGGGCTTGAAATGTAGGTACTACAATTCACTTGCTAAATGTAGTCTTTACTAGAGCAATGCTGTAGAGGTTTTTGAAATTGCTAACAACCACATTCAGCCCAGCTTATCTCGCTCTGTCCAGACTCCCTGGGTTTCACTGACCAGCGGTATTTCAGTCGTTACTGAAGTTGCAGGTGGGATCCTGAATGCAATCAATAATGACCCAAACACGGTCAGTTTGGGTGGATTGTCTCAGAGGAATAGCTAACAAGATATGCAGGGCTGTGGACAGTAATGCTGGAGAACATCTCCAGCTCTCCGATATGGGGCAGAACTGAATTCTGAATGTGGCTACCACTGTAGGTAAGTTTAGGTTAGTATAAAGCTGTGTATAGTGGTCCCAAACTTTCCTCTTTCAATCCTGCTTTCATTTTCCATTTTGTTTGGATATATTTTCATCGTTCATTTTGTACTTTAGAAAAATATTTGTTTCTGTTTTGAGTTACTCTGCTGGTTGTCCCCAGGGTATTTCCAGCTGGCTCTTAAATGGTTGCAGGTATTTTCTGTGTGCTTAGGCAGCCATGAATTTGGCTCCACAGCCCTCAGAAGGACTCGGAGTACTCTGGCAAGCAGTACTGCTCATCTGCAGGGTGCAAACTCAGAGAATGATGATTTAATTAGATTGGTAGCACTACTTAAAAGCAAAATTGGAAACTAATGCAGCTATCTTTAAAATACGCTTCAGTATTACATAAGAAGCCCATAATAACATCAGAAGTGGAAACCTTTAAATTAGGGTAAATTTGATGGCAACTTTTATATCCTTTATTGGATATATGCAGCATATATTGGATGTATGCAGCATGCCAAGCTGCAACATGGTAAAATCCATTAGTACTTTGGGGATCATCTTTTTTTTTTTTTTTTGAAGTTGGGAACTATTCATTAGCTCAAAGTTAGACTTACTGTAAGAATGTGCAAGTTCTGGTGGGTGCTGCTGTTGCTGTTGCTGATTGAGAAAGTACCATCCTCTCCCAGAACAACCCGAGGGCCTGAGCCTCGTGTCCATGAGCCTGGTAGAAAAACACTGCAGCCTCCTGCTCCTACATGAAATTCCTGCTTTATTAAGTACCTCAACCAAAGACCATGATGACAAGTGCATTTCTTCCAGTGCCAGTATGAGACGTAAGCGGTTCGCACCCCCTTCTGTCCCCAATCCCTTTTGTTCACGATGAGGCTGCCCAGGAACCTGGGACAGAGAATGGGGCTGCCTAAAAAGCACTTTTCCCAAAACAGGGCTGTTCTTACCTGGGATCCACCTTGATCCACTTCTGTATGTAGCCCCAACACAGTTGTACTGTCACAAACGTGGGGCTGTCACAGAAGCTTCTTATACTGGCACAGCCTCTGAAAGGAAAAGATATGTAATTACACGCAAAAAAGAGAGTGCTCTGAGTAATCTCAGAGCTTTGGTATGCATATGTATGTTCTTCAGTCTCCGGATAGGGATGATCTGCTTTACATGAGTACTTGTCACCATAGCAGGACTCTGAGCTTACTGCCTGATGCTCCGTTTGAATTCTGTGACCACAGGACTGTTCCTAGCATTTTTTGCCTTTTCTGACCTAGAAAATATTTACTTATTTTTTATAAATCAGAACTGCTATCCCTGGAAAAAATTTAATAAGGTATTTTGGTGCCTGTCAGGGAGTTGCCAATGGAAATCGGGGTCAAAACGGTAGCATGGTTCTGGACTTAATTAGACAGGCTGCTTTTTTTTGGAGAAGTTATTTTAAAGAGTTGGACACTGGGGAATTTTCTGCGCCGAGTTAAGAAGAAAACAGCTTTAAAATTTGTTTCTCCATTTCCTAGAAAATGAGTTTTCTACACGGTTTTGGATTGTTCAGCCAAATGTCTCTGTTTTTTCATGATACGTTTCACAACATATTTGTTACGTCCAGACGTAGAATGTTAGAATTAATCAAAAATGAAATATTTATGGAGAAAGCCATTTCATGTCCATCTCTGTCATGAGACTGGCTGGTCTGATAGGGATTAGAGGTTGTTACACTAATGACTTAGACTTTTGTCTCATTGCCAGAGCAGTTTCCCAATTTAGAACCTTTTCTTCTGATTAATATTTGTATTCCTCCCACAATTCCTCTTCTTATAGGAACTCGTACTGGGAATTATTCCAGACCTACATAATGTCTCTGAAATCTTTTTATCCCTCTGTTTGCTGATCAGTGGAAAGGATTTTAATGCCAGGTTGGGTAATCGAGATAAATCCTAACTTCATCTAACTTTATCCCTCGACCATGTCTTGGATATTCTAGAAACATTTTTTGTGATCCATAAATAAATTCACATAGGATTTTGATTAATCTTTTTTTTGCTCTTCTTTTTTCAGTGAAGCCTCATTACATTAAATGGGAGATCAAACAGAGTGTATTACAACTTCCAGTATGCATGAGCTTGTTTAGCGCAACACTTTTTTGGGGGTTGAAAACATTAGTAAAATCCAAAGACAAAGTTTTGTGCACAGCCGAGCATGTATAATGTATTTTGGTACTATCCTGGAGCAGTAATAGCTTCTAGTGCCTGATAATGCTTTCTAGCCCCATTCAGTTATTTGAATTAGCTTACATAGTGGTGCAAAGTATACACTGATTTAATTCACTTCTAACTGCAACTTGTTACAAAGAAGAGGGAGTCAAGCTTGCTTAAAGTAGGTCTCTTGCTGGCACTTGAAGCCAGCAGAGGCGTGGACGCCTGTGCGGTTTGGGAGAGGTAGGGCTCCTGGCTCGGAGAGCCACATCACAGCGCTGCGCTCCTGAGTGCTACTCCCTGAGCCCGTTTGGGACATTTCATGGCCACAAGCCAGCCACTTCTCCTGCCCAGTCACTGGGAGAAGCACCCACCTAAGGAAAAGCTTCACACAAAACTACATTCTGGTTAGAAAACTGTCTGACCTTGCATGTGGGCAATAACAGGGAGCAGGGAGCCCATATCTCTTTATCCTTTTTCATTAGACTCTTAACTCCAGCAGAAGATTTCAAGCTAACCCAGAAGTCAAAGTTTTCTCACCAAGAAGAAAACTTTGGTCTGAGTGACTGCCGAGTGACAGCTCTGTACCTCAGAGACATCAGGTTAACCGAGCCTGGGAAAGATGGTGGCTCCAGTTCGTTGAGAGAACTGGACTCCATGTTACCCTTGACTGTCCTAACGATAGATAGGATGGAAAAAACCCTCCCTTGCTTTGACCCAGAGTTGCTCTTTCCTCTGATGGTTCATTGATTCCCTTTGCTCCCCTTCTCATTTAATAGATTTTTATAAGTTGGGCATTTACAGATCTGCTGCTATTAACATTCAACGTTAGTGGACCCAAGAGCTTCTCTGCCAACTATGCTGGAGCTTCTGAGCCTGCTGATTTAAAAATGTTCATTGCTGATGGATTCTAACATCTCTCTCAGTTACTAATAGACTGGAAAGTATTTCATCAACTTCAAGCAATGAAAGCAAATCATCCTTCTTTCCAAATACCGAATAAAAGTCTGTTTGAACACTTCTGCATTTTCTGCATAATCCTTCACAATTCTCCTGTCTGCACCGAGCAGTGACCCCGTACTGTTGCTAGGATTTCTTTTGCAAACACAACTTTCTTGTGCTAAGCTCTGTCAGCCATGGATTTTATTCTGAGGTTTCTTTGTTTTGTGCTTCTCTTCATGTAGGTCAGGAGTTTTCCTGGCTATTGATTTACAACTAGTTATATGCAGTAGTAGTGTTTGACATTTCTGTCTTTGTTTTTCTTTGCTGATACCACTACCAAACTTTAACCACGTGAGTCAATTGTTTTAAGTTGAGTGTCTGACTCAGTCTGATATTTTTCACATTTTTGAAGTGTCAGGTAAAATGGCAAAAGGATTAGGAAAAAGGTACCATTTTCCTAATGTTTAAAATACATAAATATATCTTTGTATTATATGTTTAATATTGAATATATATATAAAAACAAAAACTCCAATAGCAATGCCATATAATCCACTTTTGACAAACTAGACTCTTAATATTTGAATTAAGGGCTTGAAATTTAGGAAAGGAATAACCCCAGTGAAAGATGTGCGTGTTTTCTTTTCCTTTGAAATCTGACGTGTCCTGAGTCTCTCACCATGTCCATCAATGTATGTTCAGCTGAGACTCGCCAGCGTTCAGCTATGTATTCCACAGAGACCTTGTCCAACAACAAGCACCACTCCTGGCTTCAGGTGTGAGCAAGATCTTGCCTGCAGTGCACAGCAGAGGAGCTGGTGCATACCGGCAGACCTCAGAAGCAAGGCAGATGGGAGGACGTGGAAGGTAAACAGATGTAAGGTAGGAAGAGAAGCAAAAATAGCTGGACAGGCACAGGTGGGGCCAGGGAAAGTCTACAGGATAGAGGTGGAAAGATTGGTGCTCGTTCAAGTGTGTTGCCTGTTCAGAATGTGGAATGGAGCCCAGCACCACGCAGTGCCTCCTGTGCAGGTCTGGCAGAAAATACATGAAACTACCAGCACAGCGTGTGCATTCAGACTCAGTCTGCTTAAGGTCTTTATAAAGGATGACAACATACTGTTATCAGTAACCTCATTGTAGATACCAGGCCGCAGAAGGAGATGAGGATACCAGAATACTGTCTTCCTCAGCAGCAGTATCTGGGGAAGAGCTCTGTCAAGGAAGGGCTACCTGTGCTCCCTCCCTCTGGAGAGGCATCCTGATACAGCATCAGCAGGGCTGGAGGTAAGGCAAGCGGTAAAAGAGGGCTCACAGATTATGGCACGATCACTGAAGTTCAGGTGGCAAATCTGCCTTCTCTTTCAAAAGGTATTCATGCTCCCCAGACTCTCGTATACCTTGTGCTTCATCACTGTATGTCAGAGATCCTCATTCTTTTATCAAAGCTGTTATCTCTTGTTCACGCCAGCCTCCCCGCACCACTGTGCTGTCCCTGGATGGAGTATATGGGCAGGTGAACGTGCAGAATACATGCATGTAGCGATACATGCATGCAGCTACTCCTACCTGCACTAAGAAAGCCCTGCCGTAGTGCTGTATCCTCTCCCTCTGTTCACTTGTGTTTGCTTTGGACTGTAAATTTCAGTGACCGCAGGCTATTAACTGACAATTCAGAAAATCATCCAGGAAAAGAATCTATATTTGTCCTATGCTGTAAGGTTTTTCCATAGCACCCACTACAGGTCACAAGATGTGAGCAGAGAGAGTCCATGACCCTTTGATTTGTCTGAGTAGGATGGGTTTTGTATTCTTTGTACCTTAAAGCCCAGTGGCTTTCTTTTCTCATAACTACAGTTACAGCACTTTCAATCTGAAGGGCTTTTCCTCAGCGAACCTTTCTCTTGTACTCGCACCACGGTATCTCTTCATTTTCATTATTAGCAGATGGAGCGTGAGTCCCAGTTCTTTCCTTCCATCCTTCCTGCCAAGAGATCTCTGGTGCCTAGGCGTATTTTGTGGATACTTAATCTTGCGCTACTTTTCTTCCAGTGATTTGGATTAATTTTATCCACGTACATAAAATTATTTTGTGAGTGACACTTTCCATTAAAAAGTTAGTTTACTAACCTAATTCGAGTGAAAACATTTCATGCTCCCTTTTTTTTCAAATTTGAACTTCATTATTATTTTTCTGTAATCCACTTTTAATTGTAAGTACCCAGGGTTCTGCTAGTTCACGCGGCACCAAATGACACAAGGTTGCTCTGGAGTGCTCCAGCGAGTGTCTTCTGGGGAATATTGAAATTCCATGGAAACAACATGAGAACCATTATCCGAAACAGCCTCTTCAGGCAAACCATATGGGGTGAAATATTCTGCACTGCTTCGATAATCCGAGCACAGATATGTTCACTGGTAACTCTGCAGTAAGCATCAGTCATTTGCTTTGTCTGTGCAGTATTAATGAGCCATTTCAACAGACAGCAGGTTTCGACTATATTTGCTGCATATTCATGTTGCTTCCTTCAAGTTGTTTCAAAACTCTTTCCACTAGATTAACTAGAAAGTCTCAGTTATTCTGTCAAGTGCTGGGGTACCAAAGACATGGACCATCCTGTCCTTTCCAGTCTTGGCTAGTGTTTGGGAGAGAGACGGTGTACTAGGCACGCTGCCTTTGCTGAGCCTTCCTCCAGCGGGGAGGCTTTGCTGCTGCTTCCAGCACTGTTTGCCAGGGCTGCTTCTTTCTGTGCATGTAAAACCTCCTTACTGCTTTCTGGTTCATCTGTCTTACAGAGGTTGTGGTCGTTAGCAAGCAAGGGAGCCTTAAGACACTTTTTGCAGATGGGCGCACATTATTATGGTGGAGGAGTGAGAATATGCAAAACCCAGAGTAGGGAGCACGGAGGGAAGAGTTGTGCATTTTGACTAGGCTGATTTGTGCTGTGCCCGTAAGCATCTCTCTGTGATGCTGTTGTGATATGGTCAGGGGAGCTGAATCACTCCAGGTGTTGGTCTAGGTACCTACAGAGCCTCCCTGTGCATGAATACAGCATTTTCCATGGGGCAGAAAAATTCAAAAAAATTCAGAGACAAGTTTTGAGAACCGTAATGCACACAGAAGCCTCTGTGGGGGCACTGAAAGCCAAACAGAGGGCTCTGGTTAGTACTGAAAGCCACACCGTAGGTTTCAGGGTGCACTGAAAGTCACTTGAAATTTAAGAAATACTTTAAATTATTCCCTCTTCTTTTTGTGAGCATTTGGAAACACAGTCCTTCCGTAATCTTAGTGCCCGGTTCTGATAGCTACATGGAGCTTACCCTGGACAGCAGCTTAAAAAAAAAAATCATTTAAAAAAAAAATTAGTAAGGTTGCTTACAGGTCTTTCTACAGAAAGACATTTGCACCACAGGTCTTGAACTAACCACTTCCCAAGCAAGGGAACTCACATACTTAAACAGCACCACAAGGATAATTAAAAGGGGCAGGAGGCTGCCAGTCCCAAACGAGATTGGCTCAGGTGCTGGTAGGTGTGGAGGGGAGAAAAAGAGAGGTTTTTAATTGCAGGTCTGTTTTTTATGCTACATCCATTTTACCAAAAAAGACAGAGTAGACAGTGAGCACATGATTTATCCAGCAGGACAGAGCCAGCAGTGCTGTGGTTGAGAGCTACGGGGGAGGGGTGCTTTTCCTCCTTTTTTTGGGCACGATCTTCTGAAAGGAAAGAACAAAGACTAATGGCTAGCACAGATGTCTGTGAGTCTGTCCTGCACCCTTTCAAGTCCTTGTATTTCTTTTTGTATGTTTTTAGAAGCAAGTTTTATTGTATTGCCTTTTCTTCCTCTGTAAAAAGTGAACTGAGAACGTTGCGGTGTCTCACCTCCAACGTCTTGCTGGCTGGCTGGCTCATTTTCTCACATCAATCGATGCCCTACCGTGAGTTCCCACTGCCCCTCCAGAGCAGGTACAGCGTCAGGTGGCCGTGCTGGTCCTTTTCTTTCTGTCTCTGGAAATTGCAATAATTGTAAGTGTCCGTCCTTGGAGCTGGAGCAGCTTCTCTATTCCCAGGGGCAGATGTTCCTCTGCCTCAGCCCAGGCTCTTCCCCGGGGCTGTTGGGATGGAGGGCAGCCGCAAGGGCTTTTGCGTCCTGTGCTGCGGTGTGGGGCACACTCTCCCTGGCTGGGGCTCTTTGGCCCCCTCACCTTTTTCTCCAGAGTTTGTCTCCAGGTGCTGCAGAGGTGCCTGGTCTCCGGAGTACGCTTCAAACATGCTGGTGCAGAGTGCAGGGGCTGTAGTGCTGGGGCTTTGGGGGGGCTGCAAAGTGATTGCTGGTGTGTTACTCTTCCAACTTGACTCAGGAGATGGGGATTTTCATTCCTCTGTGTGATCGCTGGTTCCCCATTAGGGTCTGTGGGCATTTTTGGATCACAAGGATGTGTGGCAGAGAGAGGAGCGTGGATGAGCAGACGTGGGGGATGTCTGTGTCACCAGGAGTGCTTGCACCAGGAGCCTCTGCCCCGCAAAGGGCTGTGGGTCTGGTTCCTGAGACGGGAATGGAGCCACCACGGGCAGCATTGCACTGGGGTGGGAGAGCTCCTGGTTGCTGGGGCTGAGCCTGCAGCACCCGGGGCCCGTCCCCTGTGCTGGTGTGTGGAGACCCCACAGTGGGTGGCTGGGAGCAGGGAGCCTGTGGGCACAAGGGTGCCGGTAGCTGGGGGGGATCCCTGTGCGAGGACTGAGATGTGCTGCCGTTGGCCCTTGCATGAAAAGCCCCCGAGCGTGGCTTCTGGAGGAAAAGGAGAGATAAACGAGTGTCTGTTCCTGTCCTGGTGCAGGGATGATTTGGGGTCCCTGTGCACATCCCCCATGGGTCTGTGGGGCAGGGTGTGTGGTGGGCATGCTGCTCGGTGCAGGGCACAAGAGATGTGCCATCAGATGGGACATGGTGCATGCTATTCCCTGTCAAGCAGGGCATTTTGGGAAGCTGCTGGGATTTTGGGCTCTTCCCCAGCAGCAAGCCAGTTCCCAAACAGCATTTGTTAGGTTGGAGTTTGCAGGGCAGGAGACTGACCTGGGACCTGGAGTGTTGGAGAGAGCCATGTTGGTCTCATTCTGCCCTCATTTACTCACGAGGAGCTTTTCTTTTGGCAGAGACGATGCTGTTTTGCCTCAATGAAGTGTCAGAAGTCACTGGCGAGGAACACAGCCCTGATGATATGGCGAGCAAGGGAGGATGTGGGCAGGGGAGGAGATGTCAGATAAGCGCCCCAAAGTGGTAAGTGACCAAAGCTAAACCCCGAGGAGACTTTGGAGGCCTGCGTACACCATTCCTCGTGGGTTGGTTTTGCCCAGAAGGTCCGGGTGGGGGACCTGGAGGGGATCCCTTGCTGCTAGCAGAGGCACGGTGATCCCAGGCGCTTCTGCAAGGCTCGCATGCCTGAGGTGGTGGTGGGAGGGCTCTGCAGTGAAAGCACAGGGTGCCGCACTGCAGAGGCAGGAGCTGGACTGTGCTCTCCCCATGGGAAAGGCTGATGGGTGTCAAACAAGCAGGAGCACAGTTAAATCCGAGCTGAGCAGTTTGTGTCCCAGCCCCTGTTTGAGAGGAACACCCAGAGGGCCTGGTGCCCCCCTCACAGGAGCAGGAGGGCTGCAGGAGGGCTGCCCTCCGCGGGGGTCAGCTGCTGAGCTGAGGCTGTTTGGAACGGGTGGTAGTTGGCTTCTGGACTGAGATCGTCTTTGTGGTGCTGGGGTTGCCTGTGGGCACGTCTCGTAGGGCTGGCTGGGACTAAAGGTAGCAGCTGGCTTGGCCTTCCCTTGTCAGGTGCTCTTCATTGCAGATAAAAGCTTTTTCTGATCATTCTAGTTCCCATGGCTGGCAAGGATTTTATAAATGGCAAAGGCTGTCACTGTGGGTCAGCCCTTTGGGATGTCTTTCTCATCCGTCCAGCCCAGGAGCAGGTTGGCAAACCATCTTCCTTTCCTAAATGTGCTGGCAAGAACAAGCGTCTCTGTGCTTGAACTACAACCCACTCGAGGTGGCTGCCCTGTGCTTTTGGATGAGCTTTGGGAGAGATTTTACCTTGCCCTGCTGTGGCTGAAGCTCTGGCTCCTGCTGTGTGTGGAGAAGTGGAGCCCTGGGCTTGGCTGGGGCTGGGGGCCGCTGGGACAGCTGGAGCTGCTGGGGCACTAATCCAGTGTGCACATCTGCACGCCTGCCCCTGCTTGGGTGAAAACAGGGGTTTGAGTCTCATTGTTTGTAGAGGAAAAGCATCTGGAGTTTCTTTTCCTGCTATTTCTCTGTTTTCCTACGTGCTTATTGCTAAGAATAACTGCTATTTCACCTCTTGCCTGCCCTCCACCAGCTGCTTGGGGCCACCATTTTAGACTTCAGCTTGAGCTGCAAAGAGTAAGTGACCTTGTTTTCCAGAGACCCTGTCTGAAGGAGCAGGATCTGGATTTTGCCTTCATTTACCCCTTAAGGAGCTGCCACAGGAGGAAAGGGCCTGTGTTTGCCAGTTCCCCGCAGCCCTTGCTGGGGAGCCGCGCCACAGAAGTGCTGAGCAGGAATCAAGCATGCTGGCATCACGCTGGGTTAGTTTTCCTCTTGGAAATAAAAAAGTGGAGCAAGCCACAACTGAGACAAGGTGACTTTCAGTTTATTCAATGCGTTGTTTACTTAATGCCTGGTAACAGATCTCTGGAGCAGACCTTGCCCTGCTCCTCATCCTCAGCTTGTCCCACAGCTCCTGCATCAGAAAGAGCTTGTTGCTGTGCTGGTGGAGCTAAAAGGGGGCAGCCAACAGCCGTGGCTGTCTTGCTGCGGCAACTCTTATTTCCTTGCAGTGGGTAAGTGCCAGAAGAGGCTGTTTCTCTGCCTTCACAGATGCTCCCTTCAGCCCAGCTTGCTCTTTACTCCATTTCAGCAAGGGCCCAGCAAACACAGCTCCAGCTGCTGAAGTCCTTGTTCCAGCGTGCTTCACAACCCTTGCCATTAAATGGATGGTAGAAAGTGTTTATTCAGGGGGAGGATAGTAGGGCACCTGGAAAGACAAGGGTGCCCCAACTTAATTGGAAGTTGAACAGTGATCGCTGCAGACTGGGCTGTGTGAGGGCAGAAAACCCAAGTGGCTTTTTTGTGCCCACACTACTCACGGAGGCTGGGGAGTGAGGTCTGGCAGCGTCAGCCGCTCCAGCTGGGCCTTGCCCACCTCTGCACTTAAGTCTCATCTTTTTATTTTTTAAGAGAAGTCTCTAAAAGACTTCCTTTATAAGGAAGCCTTTAAGAGAAGTCTCTAAAAAGATTTCCTTCACGGGGTAAGGAGATGAGGCGTAAGTGCAGAGGTGGGTGGGGGGCAGGCCCCACCAGAGAATTTGCCAGAGTGGGGCAAGACCCATCCAGAGGGGCTGAGGCAGGGGGTGACGGTGGCTGCGAGACTTCACTCTGCAGCCCAAATGAGTTGTGTGAGGATAAAAATGCCGCTCAGGCTTTCTGCCTCCACACAACCCAATCTCTGCAGTGACTGCTGTTCTTAAGAGCCCTGAGTGCTGGAGCAGAGTGTATTTACAGACCAAACCTATTTCCCAAAAGGGAATCCCTGTGCAATTTTTGGGGATGTTTGCAGTTGGTACAGAAACAGGCTAATTGCAGCATGACTCACGGGCAGGACACTGCTCTGCTCGGGGAGCTGGCACCAGGGCAGAACCACCAAGGCTGTGTCCCTCCTGAATGCTGCTACCAACTAATGTAGCTGAGGTCAAAGCATGTCTCTTCTTCCTACCCAATAGCCTGTTCAGGCCAAATCACCACTTTGCTATTGGGAAGAGCTCAAATATAAAACTGCAGGAACCTACCTGTGTTTCCTACCACCTAAGTCTCCCAAAGAGGCAGCTGCTGCTTTACCTCCTTCCTCAGGGACCGGCAGCCAGCGCCTGCTGGGAATGGCAGCCAGGCAGGACCACAGAAGCTTCTTCCCCAGGTAGGGGCACTGGAGAGGGGCTGCTTATCCTGTCTCTGGGGAGAAGGTGGGGCTATGCACACGTCTAGGCTGTCTGGATGAATTTTTGCTATCACTTGCCCAGTGCAGGATATGCTAAAAAGAAAACGGCTTTATTGCCCTCATCCTGCCTCTCTTGCTTGGGCACCCAGCCCTTGCTCCAGACTGCTCTCAGGACTGAAGCAAGGAGTGTGTCTCCTCTGCCCATTGCCCAAGCTCTGCTGGGAAAATGAGATTTGAGGGGCACCAGCTTCTTCCCAGCAACCCTCCCCTGCAAATAATGAAACAATACAAATAACCTGGCTTTGGCTGCTAAAAACCAGGTAAAGCAAAGAAGTGAAAAGCTGTGATGGAGATTTGGGGGAGCCCTCCCTTCCTCCTTTGCTCTTGCACACAAACAGGGGCTGCCTTGGGCTCCGAGCCTGCAAGGAACCTGCCCTGGCTGGGGGAGGCAGCCCCAGAAAGCAGCACAAGGGATCAGTTTTAGGGAGTTTTATTTGTTCTTTGCTTACCGCTTTCTCTGACCTCCAGTGCTAGGATCTGCTGTGAAAGCGAGATCTGTACCAGGCAGGATGCAGGCTCCAGGAGGTCACGGCGGAGAGGGCCACAACCACAGGAGATGCCCAGAGCCACTGGCCGCACAGTGCTGACAACTGAGATGGTTTTTAACGTGACTTTAAACTGCGCGATTCACTTTGCCAACACCACTTTCTCTCACTGCAGAGCAAAACCCTTCACACACAGGTGCCGTCCCTGGGGTGAGTCCTGGTTCCCCTCCCCTTCCCTCCCCTGGAGCAGGTCCAGCTCTCATCCCGCCCTTCTGCTTCAGACCAACTCATTGGCGAATGGCTTAAAAAGATGTGTCCCTGCGTCCCGTCCCCATGCAGATGGCTGTGAGGCTGTGGGTCCTGCCCTTGCTCATTGCTGTGTGATGGGGCTGATAGTCCCGAGGGCCCACAGAGCACATGGAGGGCTCCTGTGAGCACCAAAGCACACGGATTTCCAGGGGTAGGGGACACCAAAAAGCAGATTGACAGCTCTGGGGCACCGCGAAAGACACACCAAGGCCCTTGAGGGCACTGGAAAAGAAACAGAGGGGCTCCAGGGGTACCCAAAACCACGCTGAGGGGCACTGTTGGAGCAGAAGGACAAACAGAGCAGCGCTGGTTCCCCTGTTGCCTCTCCAGCTAGCTAGGGAACAACAAAAGCAAACCAGGAGGTTGAGGGAACCAGAGGGGAAGCAGAGCACTGAAAAGCAGACGGAGGGATTTGAGGGGGCCTGGGTGGCACCAAAAGCCATATGCAGGGATGGGGGGCGCACCATAAAAGAAGAGGAGCTTCTGGGGACATCAGAGGGGCACCAAAACCAAATTAATAGCATATGTTAGAGACCTGGTTCTTTTTTTCAGCAGAGAGAGTCCTATATCTGTCCTTTCGCCTCCATGCGCTGGCATCCAGGTTTCAGACGAATTTCACGGTGCGTAAGCATCCCGAGAGAATTTCCTTCTTGTTCACGCTACGGAAGAGAAATACTCCTGTTTCCACTCGGATCTTACAATGGCTTGTCAGTGACAAAACATTCCCAAATCCTCTCATTTATCAAATGGCCAATCCTGTTAACAGCTTAAGAAACATAATTACCTGCAATCTCTTCTGCTATTCATTTTATGCCTACACTTCCCTCTCTCTGGCAGCTTACCAGCAGGCAAGTCAAGAGCTGAGGCACGGCTGCAGCCGCGGAGCGCTTCAGCACTGCAATTTCCTCTAATCACCTGCACAATGATCGCGGGAGTTTTGCCTCCCTGTTTGTAGCAGCAAGAAGCAGGTGAGTGAGGAAGGCACACGGCCCAAAGCGTTGGCTAACACGCCACCAGTTGTGTGTAGGTTTCCAAGCATAGCTGCATTTTAAGTGCTGTCCCATCTGTACGGTGGGAACATCATTGATTAGGATCTGCTTTTGGGCACAAGAAATCACAGCCAGATTTACTTGTCTTGGAGATGCAGGTGGGCTCTGAGGGAAGCAAGAGAGGCTGGTGCAGGCTTGGGTGCTGGAAATGGCTTGTGAGAGCTTCATCAGTAAGAAAGCAGGGCCTGAAACATCAGCGAGCTGGTGAACTAATGGGGAAATTGGGATCAGCTGGAGACAGTGTGAGCTCCTGATTATTGCATTGCTAAAATAGGCTGATTTTATCTTACTTCACATTGGCTCGTTTGGATCAAATTTCAGGGAGGATTTAGAAGAGCAATGTTTGCAGGCTGGAGATCTGCTGGCTTCCTAAATGTTGGTTATGTATGGGACAGCTTAAGCCAAAGAGAAACCCCTAGGATCACCATAGCTTCCCCTGCAGCTTGAGGACTAGAAAATTCCCAGGTCTGTCCTACCCATGCCGGCTGCTGAGGAATCTGCCTTTTGTGCCTTAAAATCTTGTACCAGCCTGACATTATCACTGTGCATTTAACTGGCCAAGACATGCTTCTGTCTACGCTCTCTGTTTAGACCTGCCTTCAGTTCTGAAGGATTTTTCTTATGCCTACTCTACTCCTCTTTTCAATCATATCAGCTATTTTGGATCCTTAGTGTTTTGGATAAATGATATACATTTCTTCTGACACTTTCATATGTTATTTTTAAACAGTTTTTTATACTGCTTGCCAACATTTTATCCTTACAGTTCTTTGAATTTTGTATTAAAAAAACCCTATGACAAACTGTATACAAGCCAGAACCTCATCTTGGGATTTGGGACTTTTTGATCCTCCTAAGATACTGAATTCAAGTATATTTTGGTCACTATTATAGAATAACCCTTTCTTAATAGTGGTTTGAACCTCAAATACCAAATTTGGCCAGAACTGCCTAAAGAACTGCTTTTCCCATTGAAAATAGTTCACTTCTCAAAATTTGGTCACTTAAAGTGACTGAATTCCAGTATGGCCCAAACGCCACCCAGACCCAGGTGCCAAAGAGCTTGGGTGGCTCTGCGCTACCTGTCCGGAGCCGTGCACTGCTTGGGAACAGCAAGGAGTTGGATAAGAAACTATCTGAGTCCTGAGGAGAGACTGAAGCAAGCTCACTTCTTGTGTTTAACAGGATATAATATATACATAGGGAAATTAAGAACTACAAATGAATAAACTGTACCTAAAGAAAGTGAAAACTGCCCCAATGAAAAAAAAAAAAAAGTAGGACAGCTGTGCTTTTATACAAGAACTTGGTATTTCTTTTATGACATTTATTTCAAATCATGCAAACCCTTCAGAGCATCTCTAATGCCCAGTGGAGTTCTCCAACCTAAATGTCTCATCGTCGGTGTAAGAAACAAAGATAATGTAATTTGAATGCTGGATGCAACAACGTAGGCTGCTCTTGAAGCTGATTCCCTGCTCCAAATGGGAGCGATGGCTCCAAACAGACTCACCAGAACAGACTGAGAAGCAGACGTCTCGTTTGTGAGGAAATGGCCAATATCTCAGCTTTTTCCCTCCCATTTGTTTCTTCCTGGAAAGAAAATACAAAACAGTTGCATAAAGACACTGCGATTTCAAAGCAAATTTTAAAACATTTCTGATTTGCAAATAGCATTTCAGCATTTTCGTGAGACTAAAATGCTACTATGATGCTCTGTTTAAATATTTCATTCCAGCTCCCTGAACAAACTTAAAATCTTATTATAAGTCGTTTTGACATAAAAGCGTGCTTCTCTGTGGTGCCTGTAGCTTAGACATCTCCAGCTTCAAGCGCAGCTGCAGGAACCCTCCCTGCTTGTGGCTGATCAAAGGCAAACCACGCTGCCACCCGCGAGCCGCCGCTCGTCCCCGGCACCCAGCCCGGGAGAAAAAACGGATCCTGAACCTCCCGAGTGCTTCTTCCCTAGGGGCGATGCTGTCTATGAAAAATACACGTTGCTGTCGTAACCCTCCTGTGAAAAGGTTGAGCGAGTTTAGCAAACAAAAATACTTTGCCTTGGTTCAAATCGCGCTGAAACAAAACATCAGCCAGCACTGGCTGCTCAATTAAACCATTTGTCGTGCAGCCTTTGGAGAGGAAAATGCTGAAAACAGGATTTCAGGGAACATACATATTATGTGGAGAAAATGTTTCATGAGAAATTTTGCAAATCTCCCTGCAATTCCCATGCGCTGCCATTCCCCAGCATGCAACACGTGCGTTGCCCTGAAATTTGGAGGACGGCTTATGGCTGCGTGTGACCGTGCTGCGACAACTACCAGGATGTACGTGGGGCTGCGACAACTGCCACGATGTATGTGGGGCTGCGGGGGGGATACATTTTAGTTAATTCCATGTGTAGTCCCGATGCGGGAGGAAGGAGCTGTTGTTCCCCTCCTGGAGGATTGAGCACATCTTTTTTGGGAGATGCTGGCTCTCCTCTTCCTCAGTGTGGGCATTTAACCCCAAAATGCCCATTGCATCCCTGCTAATGGAAGCGGTGCTGCTTTACCTGTCAGCGCTGCCACTCCACTGTGGGAACCGGTCCATCACGTTCCACTGTTGCAACGGAAACAGCGATGCTGGCTGTGCACCAGGACACCCAGCTTCTTATCTTTATTCCCTTGCTCCTTGTAGTTACGTGCCACACTAATTTCGCTGGGGCCCAGGTCTGCGATGACACCACGGTGGCGGTTCTCCCAGGGTCTCTGAGGACCTGGTTTGGGACTCTGAGCATCCTGACTCCATCACCCAACTGCGGGAGCCCACGCCTCTGCTCGATGAGATGCTTGGATATTTCTTGTGGTGTCTCTGCCCTTGATAACACCCTGATCCACGGGGTGGGCACAGGGCAGAGCCTGCGGAAGCCGAAGTCATGGCTGTGGGTGTCCCAGAGCAGGACACATTATAGGACATGTTATAGGAGAGGACAGGGTTACTGTCTCATCACATGGCTCCACCCAGCCACCAAACAGACTTACAGAAGCTGTGTAAGCGCTAGCGCGTTTTGCATCTCCATCGTTCTTGCTGAGTAGCTTTGAAGGCTCTTGATGCGCGTGAGCGAGGCCCCATCCAGCACACAGGGAGGGTACAAGCAAGTGCAAGTCAGGGCTTATGTTTGCCACTGATAAATGTATTAGTCTTTAAAGTGGAATTTAAACTACAACCCTTTTTCAGGCACCTCAGCACTCCGTTATTTTGCAGGCCTTGTAAGGGAATGTGATTTTGCCTTTTAACTGGAGTGTATCTTATGCTAAGCAGTGAGATTAAGCGTAGGGATCCGAAAGAAGTTGCTGAATGGCAGAATTGCCTTTATAAATAACATTAATAATTTATCCGATCCAGGGGTTTTGGGGGTAAATGAAATACCTGCCTCTGTATAAAGCCCACTGAATAGGAACACATCTCTGCTTTTATGAGGCTTGGATTAAAGAAGGGAAATGCTAAGGGGCTTATCTTCGCTTCAATTTGCAGCCCTTCCGGCTAATGGCAAACTCATTTAAGAAGCTCCTGTGTTTGTGCCAACTCTGCCTTTATTGTCGGTGCCGGAGCTTGGCTGTATTTCTCGCCGCAGCGCTGGAGAGAGCGGAGAGGAAGCAGTTTGTTTTCTTGACCTCAGATTACCAGACAAAAGCTAGTGAGAATAATTGTCCTTGGAGTCCTCCCTATTACGAGTTGCTTAAAGCATCTGCGCAGCGGCTGCTGAGAAGCTGGCGGTCCAGGGACCCCACGTGTGAAAGCGGACAGGGCTGGTGGCTGAACGGGGATGAGTCAAAAGAGCATCTGTCATCTTTCTTCTGGGACGCCTGCATCCTCCTGCGTGGACAGTCGTGAAATGGCAAAATTCATCCTCTGCAAAGCCCACGAACTGTCACTTCTCAGCTCTTCTTTTATGCTGGTAAAAATCAATTGCTTCAAAGTTCACTGAAGGTGAAGGCAACATTTGCTTTCCATTCAGAGCTAAGCGGGCCATCTTCAAGAGCAAACGCTCTCAAAAGGGAGAATAGCAAAAATCAGCAGAAAAATTTTCTGAATAATTTGGACTAGGAAAGGAAAAAGCAATTTGCTCCCAGTTATTCCACAGACAAAAGTATGAATAAAAAAATCATGAGCTATTTACCCTGCCTGGACTGTTTGCATCAGTTTTATGCTATTCCATTGCTTCACCAGCCCCCAAAGACCTTATCGCTGCATCCTCAAGGCGCTTAAAGAAAGCATGGGGGCATTTTTTGCATGCTGGATCAGCAGAGACCAAAAGCAGAGAAAACAAAAGGGGTCCTAAATCTGAACCACGCTGATGCTTGCGTGTGCATTGACCTGGATCAGAGACCCAGATTGGCCGGACAACTCTACTGGCACAGAAATTTTGTGTAAAATGGTATTACAAGCTCAGGTACTTTGCATTCAGATAGCGAGGCCGTGGCAAAGGCAGGGTGGGTATTTACAATCTGCTTTAGAAAACCCTGATACATGTCGTTAGCTATTCTGTTGTAAAGGCGGTTTATGTTACCTGCATCTGCTGCTTTAGGTGGCCCAGCCAGACGGCTGGCACTGCTCAAAATGCTGAAGACTGTGCTGCTGCAATGAGGAGAGGAAAAAGAAAGGAGGATGAAGACCTCATAAGCTTTATCGAAAACCACCAAAAAGTCAGGAGATTTGGGGATTACGCCGTGTAATTACATTACCTTAAGAAAAAAGTTTACTGAAAATTTCCTGTTTTGTGTTGCCAGCGCTTTTCAGCCATTAGTAACACATAACTTCTCATTGTCTTTTCCCGAGGCACAGATGGGCTAATTTTCAGCTACCTGATAATTACACATTGTTTGAAACTGTATCAAAAGCTTCTGTTCCTGCATTCCTCCAGCAGCTGTTCTTACAGCTCACAAATTCCCTTGATCGGGGCTTGCAAGGGTCCCCATCCATCAGTCCGTCCGTCCGTCCATCTGGAGGGCCAGGAGCAGAGCGGCAAAGCCTCCATGCTCACACGCAAGCTTCATAGGCTGCTTGTACAAATTTGCACCATTTCCAAACTGGGTGGAGTGACTGAAGCTCCACCAAAAGCATCTCAGCTCAATGCCAGTATTCAAGGTTAATATGGGATAATGCTGCATCAAAATGTTTCTCCTTAAATACGCATGGGAATGCTGATGTCATGGGGAAATTAAGGGTAAACCAACACAAGATGTTAGAAATCAGAATAATGAAGGTTTAGTCTCCATTTTCCTTGGGCAAGGAGCTGTCCTTGGGCAAAGCTGTGGACTGCCAAATTGGAGAAAGGCAGCGCATCGGCTGTATGGAGAGGAAGGTTGACAGCCCCTCCTCTAGAGCCGTCATGGAGGCTGGAGAAACCTCCTTCTCCCTTGATCCCTCCTCTTCGGGAGTGGTTACTCTGCCAGTTAAGCTCTGATTGTTTTTAGAGGGTGTTTTCTCTGCTGGTTTGAGGCTGTCTGGTGGGAAAATGCAAAAGGCCTCACTCATGTTTTCTGCTTCCCCATCATCAAGTACCCCTGCTGCCTTATCAAAGAAGGAAATTAAATTGGGTTGACATGACTGGTTCTTGACAAACCCATGTTCTTTGATTTTATTCATCATTTTACATCTTACAAGTTGCTCATTTAAGACTTTCTTCCAGCCCCTTTCAGGGAATTGAGATTACGATGATTATTCAATTTTTTAAACTTTTTTTTAAAGTATCCTCTTTAAAGAGAGGTGCTTCTCTCATCTCCAGGGACATCTACTCCTTCATAAATTTTGAAGATAACCACAAAGGGTTCAATGTTCTTGGGTGCATTTCATCAGATCCTCTCAGTTTGCATACATTTGACATATCCAAATGGCTTTAAACTTCTTTCCTTATGCTGGCCTTCTCCACAGTTCTCTTCAAAGCCTGTTTCGTTAAGTTTCATTCACAATTAACCTTTTTATAAAGACTGAAACGAGACAGGGCAAATTCCTGCTTTGAACGCTCAGTCCGCTCTCCTTCCCCAGGCACGTACGCCCCTACACATCTCGCTGTTCTCATTTTACATCTAATTTATTTGCAGACCCTTGCTGGTTGCCTCCGAAACCTTGTGCGCGCAGACTTAGCTGCTCTCACGCTGTGAACCTGTATTATTCCTCTATTCTCCCCCCAGGCACGTGCCCGTTGCGACTTTCCATATGATTTCTTTCCCGTTTCCAGACCCTGCTGCTGCCGTAATGCCATCTAATTATGCTTCTTATCTGCTTTCACAGGGGAGCAGTTTGCTGTTGTGCACCATCTTTGGTCTCTTCTGGGAACTGCCAGTTCTCATACGTTTCCTTACCACGTATTTCCATCCAAAAGAACTTCTCCACTGCTTCCCTGATCGCTGTCAGATGCTCATTATTTTGTTATTTCTGTTCTTCCGTCTTACTGTGCCGGTGGGAAGAGACACTCGGGTTATACATAGCTTCTCCTATTCCCCAGTCTCTTGGGATATAAGTTAAGGACTAGCCTGATAAGGCTGCAAAACTGAAGGCGGGGATCACTGAAAGCTCCTAAAATCCTCCTGGCAGTGGTCCTAAGTGGGTCCAACTGGGCATCGCTGCAGAGAGGGCGTCGCTTGGAGAAAAAGATCCAGAATTGGCCATTCGGTCCCAGAATTGGCCATTCGGTCCGTGTTGGACGGTACATGGGGAGCAGGGCTCTGCCGCAGGATCCCCCCAGACCCTGGCATCTCATGGAGTCGTTTCTGATGTTCTCCCTGCATATGGGGATGGGATGATAAACAAGCTCCGCTCATGCCTTGACTCTTCAGGCAATGTCCGTATCCTTGTCTCAAGAGGACCAAAGTGTTACCCACCTCCGTAGCCCTGTTTCTGGGTTCATTTGGCTGGAGCCTCCGTGCAGCGGCACCGCTTGCGTGCCTGACGTTTACTGTGTTGGCCTGATAGTCTTCTTGTTTCTCCTGTGGCCACTTGGAGTCAAGTGCCACTGGAAACATGGCTCCTGCAGGGAGGAATTTCAGGCGCCCGCGGTTCAGATCCTAGACATTTCTGAGTGCAATTTTGTTTCGGGTTTTACAAATGCTCTTCCGCTCGCTTGCTTGCCTCGAGTAATGAAGCAGTGAGATAAAAGACAGGGCCACAGAAGGTTGTTAAAAAATTACTTGCAAATTAATGTGAGGACAAGGTGTATGAGTTAATATCGTATAAAGACCCTTGAAATCGGCATACATGCGTGCACCCTCCGAGCACTGATATTCGCAGGCAGAACTACACTGGTAAACTGAGCCCAAGGGGCTTGATTAACAGGAAATTTTCAGAATGCCAATTAGAGCAAAGTTTACTGAACAAATTGTTTGCACTTGTACCCTAGAACCATCATGAATTTTAATTCAGCATGGATTTATGTGGCTGAAACAATAATTAAAGATACATGAACGCCTCACGTTCAGGAGACTCCCCCACGGCTACGCTGCAGTTTTGGGTGGGGAATGGGGTGAAGAGCTCATTTGGGCAGGGTTTGCTCTCGCTTGGGAGGACATGGGGTGCAGGAGGCTTTTCCCCATGGAGATATAAGCAGTTTCCCAAGTACTGAGCTCACCGGTTTGTGCAGTGTTTAGTCTTTGACTTCTTTTTCTCTTTTTTTTTTTTTGCCTTCATTTATGTAATCTGACAAAGAATGATCCATGGGGTATTTTCTCAATAAATGCTGGCTTGTCTTTTCCTGCCTTCCACTTTTGATGGCTGCAAGATGTTAAATCAGCTCCGTGGGTCCCCCAAGACTGGATCCTTGCCCTGTCCTCTCCCTGCAGCCCGGGAGGGGACATGGGGATCCCCTCTCTGCTTATCCCTGCTCCTCCTCAGCCAGTCCCAGGTTTAGACATGAGGGGAAAGCCTTGCATGCCACCATGACGCAGGGAGCAGCTTTGCTGGGGAAGAAAGTGGTGCTACCATGCAGCACCAGCGAAAAGTCACAATCGAGCAGGGCGATGTATATGTATGCCTTCATTTGAATTCTTCTCTCCCTCTCCTTGAGCTGGTAAATAAGTTACACATATTTTTAGAAGAAGTTATTTTCTGTCACTGCACTTTTAAATGTCAAGCTCCTGGAGAGGAGTCTTCAAGATAGTTTAAGGTCAGTCAGGCTTCAAGGAAGAAATACGCAGGTGGGGAAGAAAAGCCGCTGTCGGGCTGCGGTCCAGCCTAAACCTGGGCTGTGGTCTAAATGACAGGCAAGCATGAGCATCCCGCACGGACACAGCACCCAGGGGTGTTGCCCTCCCTGTACTTCAGCAGTTACCCTCAGTTATGGAATAGCTAAAGACCTTTACAAAAAACCCAGTGGCTGAAGATGATCTGGCCCGTTAGTTCAGGAGTACTGATGAATAATGCATACATCCAAAGGTCGGTTTACAAATGATTAATTAACCTTAAGAGAGGTTATCCTCATTGGCAATATCCATTGTCCTAAACAGGTTAATCATGTCTGCACCGAATAGCCTATTTGAAACACAATTATTTGAGAGAATATTGAGGAATCGTGGAGCAAGCGCTGGACATCTGCACCACTCACCCCAGAGACGGGCAAACACCAGGCCCGGGGGACTGTAACCAGGTCTCCGGGCTTTGCTGTGCCACACGAGGTGTAAGACAGGCTCGAGCATTGCTTACTGGAGCCCGGCGCCTGCCCACGTGCATGCTAGGGTATGGCTGGGAAGGTGCAGAAATTGCATCTTTGCTATAGTAAACAGTTCAGGCATTTGTTTTCCTGCTTTGATGTAAAAGTGTGGCTCTCCTGCCAGAGAGAACCGCTCCTGGTGCCTCCTGCTGCGACTAATGGCTGCTGCGCTCAGTGGGGATATCGCCTGGGCAAACAGGCCTTTAGTCCAAGGGCTTTTTGCATTTGTTATCAGTGATTTGTTATCTGTGTCTATTAATAGAGTGCTCCTAAAAAGCACTTCCACTGTCTGGAGTAATTTCTGGCCGATACCTGGATGCCTCCAGCAAGCAGCATCTCTGCTAGAGCTTGCTCATCTTCAGCAGGGAGCTGAGCAGCTGCTGCTGCTGGGGACCTGGGGTGGTCCCCCACTCTGGGGAGAGCTTAAGCCCTCTGCCCCCTGATTCAGGCTTCAAGAGAGCCCCCAGCTCCAGGCAGGGTCACTTATGATGATCATTTTTTAGCTTTAAAATAAACGGGTTTGTTTTATTTTGGCAGAGGCACGTTTGGCTGAAGGCTGGCCCCCGTCAGTACCTCTCGCGGGACAAATGTCAGTGCGTGGAAACCCTGTCTACATCAGAAGGAGGCTGCTGTTCCGCCAGCTCCTTCTTCCTCCTACCCACTCCTTCCCCTCCAAAAACAAGCAGGACAGAGAGCTCACCAGGGTCTTCTCTTATGAAGAAAAATTTGCCTCTCTCCCCTGACAAAGCTCCTACACTGGATGCAGCTAAGTTGGTTTCTTACTTTTTCTTTAATCCATGATGCGGCAAAAGCAGCACACATTCACACCTTAGTACCCCATGTCCTGAAATGTGTGAGGTTTCTGAAGTGTTTCAGCTCAACTTCAGCATTTCCGAGAGAAGAAGGATCACTCTCAGCAGAGAAAGAGAGAATCTGGGGGGAAAAGACAAAAATACACATCCTAAGCAGTTGGTTTTTGCTTTGTCCAGCAGGGCCAAACCCCAGAAGGGCAGAGGGGTGTCTGAAGTACAACTCTGGTGGGGTGTGAATCCCTAAACTGAGGTCAGTGACCCATACAAACATCTGCTGGCCTAGATGCCTTTAGGGAACTGAATGCTGTTGCTCCCCGTGCTCATGCGTTCAACTGAGAAATGATGGGGAGCCCATGCAAAGCTTAGTGCCACCACTAAGGTGGTGGACCACCAAGTTTTTCCCACCTGCCTGCTCATCTCCTACATCTCCTGGCTGCCACATCCATGCAAAATCACTCCCGACTTGCTGGAAACAGGAGCAGTGGGGTGATGGGGACCATCCGAGAGATGCCAGAGGAACAGCACCCACCACGTCTGCTCTCCCTGGTGCTTCTGCAACTCAGGCATCTCCTGGGGCTACAGCTTTAATACACGTTTATGCATTTTCATGGGTTTCTTAGAAGCATGAAAATGATTTACAACATTTCATATTACAATTTTTAATCCTTTAAAATTAAAACAAATCTTTTCCCTGCTTTGCCCAATTTTAAGGCATCTCTTTTGTTCAGCTCTTGCAGAAAAATATGGATGGAAGAAACTCCTAAAATCCCCAACCAGTGGAAACAAAATTGGTATTTTTCCAAGTTAAGTACTATAACAGAGCGAACATACATGTTTAATTTGAAAATGTTGATTCCAAATGGATTTTTCTTTAAAAAAAAACTTCCCCCAAGCAAGTCAATATTTGTAATCAAATTGAAATTTCCTCTGGGAATTATTTATTTTCATGAGGTCTAATTTTTTGCAAGGGGAAATTTTACGCAGGAAGGTTTTAAGTTGCTTTAAACCAGCTTTAGGAACCTGGGCAATGGGAGGGGGCTGGGAAATCCCACTCAGGCTGCAGCCCACTTGCCTTTGATGAGGGTGATCTGATGAAAGAGTTTAGACTGACCCTTTCCTCTTTGAAGAGGGTAAAGAGCGAGCAGAAAGGAAGAGGAGAAATTGGAAAGGAGGAGGCATTCAACACCAATTTCTCCCCCCTCCCCCTTTATATTTCTTGAATCATCATCTTCATCAGCATGGCATGGGATTCACCTCTGGCAACATTAGAAAGCAAGACATTTGAGCTGGCTATTTTTGGTTTCCTACACAGCCAGAGGGGACACACAGCACTTTGGGGTGGTGTGTAGTTCACCTACCCGTATCTGACATCTACCGCAGGATGAGATGAGTTGTGCCATTGACTTCATCTGCCTTGAACAGGCGAGGAGCTGATGGTGACAGGTCCACATCCACCGTAGCCTGATGAATCCCGTCTGCACTGCCTGACCTGCTGTTGATTTACTGGTGGAGCAGGAGCGTGCCTGGGGGCACTGCATGGGTAACACAACGCAGCCCCCGGGGAGGAACAGGCACCTTGTACTGCTGTTAGTGCATTAACAGCACTCCAGACCTCAAGAGAAGAGGACACATGGGTCTCCCAGCACCTATAGGGAAGCCCTTCAGAGAAAATTGTCATGGCTCAACCTAAAGATGATTTTCTTACAGAATTTGTGTCCATTTTAGAGCAACAGTTGGGGTTAACGATGTGCATAATTTACATTATTATGCCTTTTATTTTTGTATTATGATAAATTGCCTATCTTCACGTTTCTTTTTATTACGATGCGCTGGGAACACAATATAGTGGTAGGAAAACAACAATACAGTGCTGCACTGTCAGTCTCAAACACAGAACCAGCACGCCCATGCTACAAACATTCACAGATGCACAGCACCGTGTCAGATTATTAGCTCCAAGGCAACTGCCACCGTGCAGTTTTATTGGAAAAGAAAACAAGGTAATTCAAGATTTATTCTCTCTCTAAGAAAGTGCCAGGAGGCAGGAGCCAGCCCCCAGCATCTCCCGTGAAACACCCGACACATGGTAACTTGTTGCTCCTCAGCCTGCGCCCGTGGGCTGGGGATTTTTGAGCGACCTCTTCCAAAGGAGGAGGATTTTCCTTCTTGTCCCCATACCGTACCCTAAAGGGGGCGATGGAGATCGACTGACTCTGGTTTCACTCTATCCAGAGGGAGATAAGCACACCCCGCGCTCTCGTGGCTCCAGGCACGGCTCCTGGGGGATCGCGTGTGGCCCCTAATCACACATCCTCGAAGCTTCAGAAACATTCCGGGATTACATTCCAACTCAAAGTGTTCATTGCCTTCAGAATATTGCTGTCTTAGCCCCTTTTCTAATGGATTAGGGTGAACTGATCAGCAAACAAAACTCTTTATTAACAGTTATCTGCCATGCCCCGATTTTGTTGCTCTGCCCAAATACAATCTGTGCCTGGGCGCTGATACAGACCCATACTGTGGCCAGAGAAGGGCCCTGCTGAAAACATTTAGGAACTGGGAGGAAAATTATTGGGATAATTGGAGTGATTAATTTAGAGTTGTTGAAGACCATTTAAAAAGATGCCCTAAATGTGTTCAAAAAAGCCGTGCTGATTAGAAAAGCAACGAAAAAAATGAGCCTTGATTAGATGAAAGGTGAAAGAAGCAATAAAAACAAATAAAACAACCTATATAATAAATGGGATAAGAGCAAGCTGACAGCAACAATCATCAGTCAGAAAGCAAGAGATGCAAACAATGCCTGACAATAACCCGTGTTGTGAAAGGAGCCTTAATGGAGATGGAGAGGTGGTGCCCAGTCCAGGTGTTTGGGTTTGCAGTTATGTTGGCAGTGCTGCAAAGAGGCAGCACAGCAGGGCTGCTCCGGAGCGGTCTGTGTTGGTAATTTTAAATAGAGGCTTGCTGTCATGTTTTGGACAATACTGAACTGTTTATGAAATATGCCTGCCTCCCCCCAGATACATATTTTTTCTTTAAAATCTGAAAACCAAAGCTAGGAAACCTAACTCTGCAGAAGAAAATGCAAAACCGCTTCTGTTCTTAGCTTCTGATCAATCTTTTTTAGCTCTGCTATCACTCTTAAGGACACAGAAGGAAGATCTTGTAGGGTTTTTGTGTCTTCCAGAGGACAGACATCGCTGGCAGGACCCAAAAACTGATGTGTTCAGCATGCTCAGGTTGGACTTACTGCCCACGGACAGTTGGTTTGTAACAAGTCCGGCACATCCCGGGGCAGGAAAGACGCTGTGCACGTAGTGAGACCATCGTGGGTGCTGGAAGGCATCCACGCACCGATGCTGGAAACTCCTAACCCCGATCCCTCAGGTGCCCGGGAGTCTTGACCCCTGTACGTGCACAGGTCAGCCAGGGACTGTGGAAGGCAGCAGTAGGATAGATTGCTGCTGCGAGCTGAGAGGTCTGCACACAAAATGTTTTTTTCTTGCTTGGTTCAAATAGCTTTGCTCCATCTGAGGCTTGGATCCAGGTTCTCCAGCCTAGAAGCCAGAGATGCTGGAAAAGGCTCGATGCCAGACCTCAGAGGTGGGGGCTCAGGATCTTCTGTTTGCCAGCCTTGGGGCAGAGTGGTGGTAAAAATCCGCACGCCCCCCCATACACCCAGGAAGCCTTTGGCCGCTGCTGGCATTGGCACAGAAACCGAGAAGACATTTACTTCCAGGAGCAGACGCAAACACAGGGAACTGCCAATTGGCCAAAATCAAATAAAACATGACCTCTCATGAACTGGAGCCTTAATACTTTCAAACAACCCTGCACTCAATATTGGCAATGTAATAGTTTACCTTTGAGACATGGGGGCTGGAGGAGAAACGAAACCTGAAGCTCCCGGAGATGTTTCATTACCATCATTTCTATTATTGATAACAAGCCAGCAAACCCCCGCGAGGTCCCTGAGCTGCGCTCTAGGAGAGCCTGCCTGCACCTTTTCCCCAAGGAAAAGCACAAAACCCGAGAGCTGGGTTTTATTAGAGTACCAGAACCTCTTCAATTACAGAAAATACAGAATGAGACAGAATAGAAATATTGTCCCCTGGCAGGCAGGTCCGTCCTTTCAGGTTTGTCTTCAATCCTGCAACCCACCAGCCACTCCCTGGGTAACCACACACCCACGCAGCCTTGCTGGCCCCCAGAAAAAGCCCCTTCCTTTCCTTTGAAGCAGGGCAGACACCCCCAGGGAACAAACACTACATTAGAAATAATGGGAACCCTTCAGGGAAAAAATATCTGAGTTTGATTACAACCACAAGGAAAAACATGGAAGCTTATCTGCAGTACATAACCCCTCCCAATCAAATTAATACCATAGTCCTGTCCAGAAGTAGTATAAACATCTCAACAACTCATTACCTTGTTACCTGGATCACTCCAAGCTTTTTGGAACCAGCCTGAAGAACAGGCAAATCCATTAAAAATTTTATTTCTTTTATTTCTCTGTAGCTGCCTCTAACTTCAGTCCCTTTTCTGTTAAACTTTGGCTAGAGTAAGTTCACCTTTACCTTATTTTGTTTCCCAGCAAGATGTTTCCTACATTTTTAAGATATGTCCTTGAGTGCTTGATATTGCCCTTGAGTGTCCTGGAGTCACCAAGGCAGAAGAGCCAGCTGCAGCTTCTGGGTCTATAAACCTCTTTCTGCCTCTACCCCAGGACAAAACAGGCTGCTGCCAGCAATTCCAGACAGGCAGAATTTCCCTGGCTACACCTGCACCTCAGAGCCATGGTCTGTGGGGTGCTGCAGGTTACACTGGACTAAAGCTCCTTCTGCCAAAATCTGAGCCTCTGGGCATGGCTCCTCTTGCCATGAGGTCTATCCAGAGCCGCTGCAGAAACTGCAGTTCCCCTTCCTACTTCCACATCCTAAGATGTCCCTCATTTGGGTACTTAAAATCCAGCATGGTCATGCAAATGGGAACCACACTTGGAGGCAATTTGGGCTGTACTTTTCGTTTCCCAAAAGTTTGAAGGCAGGGGAACCAACAGTCTACGCCAATCACCACTGCCATACCCCTTACAAACCTTTCAGTAACTCGCTTTTCAAGGCATTTAGACCCTTGTAACCTGCTGCTTAAGAGCAATGGGGACACTGTATGAGACTGGACATGGCAGTAGCATACGGGGAGCCATATGCACTACCAGGAGAGGAGCATACGGCGATTAGCAGAGGGGCTGACCCCGGGCAGACGTGGCTGGGGCCACGGCTGAGGCTGCCAGGGATGTGGGTCCTGCTCCCACCACTGCAAACCATGGCTCAGCACAGCCCTTCTTGTCCCTGAGGGCCAGCAATGCCCTTACTGCTTTTGGTGGAATGAGGCAAAATCCATGCACAGCTCATCCTTTGTGCATAGGATACCCTAAATTTCCAGCTGTAATGGAGGACCAAACAGTCCAGCCTTTTCCTTGCCCCATGAAAAACCACTCTGCACCCTTGTTGCAGCAGCAGTGCTGACCCCTTGACTGCAATAAAAATATTTAATGACCAAGCATAATTTTCTGCGTGGCATGTCAGTCAGTAAAGCTGTCAAACAGGCAGGGCCAGGATAGTTTAGATTATAGCAGGTTGGTTTAGGATGTAGCAGCACAGTACATTTTTTTCCCCCCAGCCACCAAGGTGGTTGGGGAAGTCCTTCACCCCCTTCACTGCTTCTCTGGCAGCACGTGTCTGCGGGTCTGTGCTGTGAACTGCATCGCTGGCACAGCTGGAGTTAATGTTGACTTCTGGAAGCAGGAAGGAGGATTGTGCTCATATATATGAGCACACATAATAATATGTATTTTTAAACCTAGGAAATTCTTGTCGCCTCCCTGGGGCTCAGCTCCCCGCTGCTGCTGTGGCCTGGGTGGGTGGGTTGCAGGATGCAGTGCGAGGCCAGGGGCTGGGAAAGCAGCAGCGCTGGGGCTCACAGCCAAGGGAAACTCTCTGCAGCAGCACCCTGCGCACCGAGCGATTCACAGGGACAGGTTTTTGCAACCCTTGGGCTCCTTGTGCCCATGTCCAGCCTGTGAGTCACCCCCACATAAAACCCCTGTGCCTATAACTGGTCCCTCACAGCCTGCTCTCCTGGAGATGATGGCCACTGAGATGCTCAGCCCAGGGGTCTCACTCCAGCGGCCCTTGCATGCATCCAGCACCGTGCAGCCACATCAAGCCCTGCCCCGGTGTGGCTGCTCGGCAATACAGCAGCTGGCGTACCAAAGGCTGCCACCCCGAAGGGAGCCTGTAATCCCCCAGTCCAGAGAGATGCCCTTTCTCCTGGGCATGCAAGGGCCCTTGGGGGCTACGCAGGGCCTTGCTGCTTTTTCTGTGCTGGTTTTAGCTGAGGAGCTGAAGGAACCCATCCAGAAACCACTCAATGGCACCGCAGGAGACACGCAGCAGGATTTGAAATTCCCCAGAGCTGGAGGGGTGCATGTGCTGCACCCACCTCCTCCCACTTACGTTAGCACCCCGCTGTCCCCAGCACCTCTCCAGTGCCCAGAGAAGGGAAACAGCTGATGGCATATCCCCAAACCCTGCCATCACCCCTCTCTGTGCCCAGCAGGAGGGCAGCAACACCACAGGCTGGGGCAGCACGGCTCCTCCAGCTGCCTTTTGCCAATGAATCCCAGCTCCTGCAGCCCCCCACAAATCCAGAGGCATGGAAAAACCTGTGAGATGACAGAGAGCTTTCTTATTCCTACCGTAATTAGTCCTTTAGGAATTCAGTTAACAAGCTCCCCGCTGCAGCTATCAAGCCATCATCAGTTAGGCAAACAGGCGTACAAGCCAGGCCAGGTCCTTGCAAGTACAATATAAATATTTCAGCATGTCCAAGGGGAGCCTGTCCTTCTACACCCTTTGCAACTTTAAAGTGTTGCCCCGCTGGTGGGAATTTAAGGGCTCTGTTGATGACCAGAAGCACCTGTGCCCCCCCGCCCCTTCCCAGCTGGAGAGCATCTACCCTGCCCAACCAGTGCCAAGGAAAAGCATCGTCCCTGGTATGACCACAGCGTCACCGGGCTGACCCTGGTCTGGCAGGATTGATGCCGTGCAAGGTGTGAATACGCCGTCAGCTCTGCTGTCCCTGTGTGCTAGCATGGTGCTAGGCACGTAGGCAGGCATCCAGCGTTATCCAAGTGGTGTTGCCTTGCCTGTCTCTGGGTGTGTGATTGGGCTGAGATATGCACCGGTGATGGCGAATAACAAGCATTGCTGCAGGGGCTAGATAACTTCTTATTTTTATGGTTTTCTGGCTTTTGTCTACAAGCTTGGCCAGGCTGGAAATTGAGAAGTTGATGTTTTCTGAGCTGTTCTCCTGGGCTTCGGGAAGTGGGGAGATGAGACCTCAATTCAGTCCACCTGTTTCCAAATACCAGTGGAGCAGGCTTTGAAACAGGGCTTTAGCTTGGGGCAGATTTCAAGCACGTCTCCCTCCAGGGGCAACTTGGGGACCAGGGAAGTGGGATGCTCGATACCTGGAGGGACACTGGACACAGCCTTGCCTGTGCCTGCTAGAAAAGCGCTGGGATGTGACACCCTGTGCTACAGGTGGCTGAGGAACGGGGCCGTGCACAAAGGTCCACAAACCTCCTCTGCACCACCAAATGCACCTCTCTGCCTTCAGAGCTTCGTGTGTGCTACAGGTCACAAGGAGAAGCTGCAAAAATGACCAACAGTTCTTACAGATGCCAGAAATCATCCGGGGAGATCAATTTAATCAGCGCCTGTCCCAGCCAGTACGCTCCTTGGGGACGAGGTGAAGAACACGCAGCGCTGTGCTGTGCAGTTCCTTATCAAACACCCATCTCACCGACTCCCCAGCCAGGCTTGCTTAAAGAGCAGCAGTCCCTTGTTGCTAATCCATCCCCTCCAGCCAGCGGGGACCTGACAGCCCTGCCTACGCACAGGGGCGAGCAGACGGTGCAGCCGCTGCTCGAGTTCGGGGCTTCAGCCCAGGGTGCAGGTGATAAAATACACCCTCTCCTGGCTTCAGCGCAGGAAAACGCGTTCACCTGCTATGAAAGATACTTCAACTCAGCAAACTCTATTCAAAATGAAACCCATTATGGCAAAGAAAGAAAAAAGTCTCTAATGTTTGTACTGCATCAAAATGAATGATGTCACATGTCCAGACTGCCTTGGAAAGCACTGAATTGCCAAGAGATGGTGAATGTCTTCAATATTAAGTGAGAGGGACCAGAAGGAAGATGCTAAAACCTAGAGAAACTTTCCAGCTAATGCTGGAAAGTTGATGCATTTTTCTTTGAGGAGCATCCTCTGCTTTGATTTAGAGGTGCCCTTATAACACTGGGGACCTGATAACGGTGCTGGTGGCTGCTTGAGATCAATGCACGGATGTTACCATCCCGTCTTCTCCTAGCCCAGCAGCGTGTGCCAAAGCTTTGACTTCAGCACCTGCACCTGCTCTGATCTCTCCATCACTCACCCAGGATGAACTTGCAGCTGGGCATGGGCTCGGGCTCACCTATACCTCAGTGCAGATGTAGCCAAGAGCCTGCTGGCTCTGCATAACCTGAACTACCACATCTCACACAATTCCTGGGGGCAGCGGGAGAGGAGCACACTGTGCTCCTGGCTTAAAGCTCCCTGTGGTGCCTTTGCGCAGCAGTGGGATGTTTGATGTCCCTCCAGCTATTCCCACCATCGCTTGGTGTTACGAGCCAGGACACCGCTGTGCAAAGCCCTGCTGAAATACAGGACAGCTGGCAATGCCAAAAGCCACGGGCTCCAGAGTACGGGTGCCAGCATACCCCAGCAGGCGTTAATTCCTTCTGTAGCGACGCAGGGGCCCTTCCAGGCCAGTTCACTGCCTAGTTAGGCTGAGACCAGACAAAGCTTAAATAACACGTGCTACTTTTGGTAGTTTGACTCCAACTAGTCACATTGGAAGTTGTCACGGGAAGGTGTGGGCTCGCTCGGGCAGAAACGGAGCAGCAGCAGCAAAACGCTCCTTCCCACCCAAATGACTGTTCTAACAAAGCAAAGTCCTGCCAGCAATTTATCATCCCTTTCCTATAGCAAAGCCCCCTCAGCCTGGCCAAACGAGTGAAGTGGTGTGCTAGAAGGAAGGACAAGCTCGAGGAAGGCTTGAGGGAGTTATTTCTTAAAGATGCTCTTTTGGAACCCAAACCACCTGGTTTTGACTTTTGTTTGCTCATGTTTTGCAGTAGAGGTGGAATGCATTATTTCCCTGGTTAAACATCAGTTCACTTGTATTGCTTCAAGATTTCTAATAAAGTTAGGGTCATAGTGACCCTGCAACTATTCTGCTGATATTCTGCTTGAGTCGTGGTGGTTTAACTGAGAGCAAACCCTTGAATGTCCAAAATAACCCTTAATCTCACAAATTATGAATCATGCTTTCCACTACCTGCTTTTCCTTCTACCTGCTGCAACCCAACAAACTAAAATGTCTCAAAACTTCTTCTGAAATAATAAGGACAATAAACTTCTGCATCAAAGGCAAACCGTGGCTCGCAAGCTGCTTTTGGAAACACACTTTTTTCCTACTTTATAAGAAAATACCATATGTTTGATGCTGAGGGGGGAACAAAGGAGGGTAGTTTGTAGCATAGACCCAGCCTAAGCCTGTAGGGGAGTAGGGGTGGATGGAGGGAGGAGAGAAGCCTTAGGGGGACAGTGGCACACCTGAGCTGGTGTCACGGGGGTTGGTGATGCACCATAGCCCCATTTTTCACTCTTCTCAGTACCACCACGAGACCAGCTTTATTCTGTCATTCTTTTTAAATATTTAGTGATTTTCTCCACAAATTTAGAAACAAGTTGGCTGGTCTTGCAGATGAAAACGAGTTTAAAAATTAATTGACAGCTTTTAAAAATTAATAATTATTTCAGTTAATTAAGGTTGCAGCTTAACATTTTTTAAAGCGTTAACAATTTGGTAGCTGCTACGCAGTCACCGTTGGAATAGAAAATGATGGGGATTGAGAGCTGGAAACATGTCATCTTCGTCGTCTCAGAGAGCAGGTTTTTGGGCCCTTCTGCATCATCTGCATTATTATTGACAGCATTACTGCACCTATCAAAAAATGGATCTATCACATCGTAATTTTGCTAGAATTTCTTTTGTTCCAGATAATTTAAAATGCTTTCTTGTTGTCCATAACACATTTGGATATGGATTTTTTTTTAATGGATAGTTTTACTTCTCATATCCATTGTTCTTTATTTCATAGCATCTGATTTTTAATCACAACCATTATCTTCCTCCCTTTCCTGATTTGTTACTTATTATCTGTAGCTCAGCCCGCTGTTCTTGCTTCCTTTTTTTGCCAGGATTTGTTGTGATCTTTTCTTTGTGATCATCATAAATACGCCTGTCAAGAAGGAACCGAAACAAAAGGCATTTATTTCTCCAAGAATTTGAGAAATTTCTGTTTTCCAATGAATCAGTGGAGAGAGCTATAAAAAAGTGCTGCATGTGTGAGAATTGGCCAGCAGATTTTGCTAAGGGCTTTTGCCTAGTTACTGCATCCGAATGGGATGGTTAATCCCTGCGGCCTCTCTTGCAGATGCAGAGCCCATCAGCAGGAGCTGCTGTGCACGCTGGCCTGGTATCAGCACCAAAAATCACCTTAGTTTCCTAGATCATGATCTACAGTGGTTATAAATTCATAAATCTGAATATATGTTATCCTGCAGAGATGGATGCAGAACAAGTTGACCCCCCATTTCCCTGCCCGGAGCATCCCATGCAGCAGACCATGGCTGAAATGCTGTGGGGTGTGCAGGAGAAGAGGGGGGTAAAATTAGAGTGTGCATTTCTTAATGTCCCACAGGCCAGAATGACACACCAGAAACTTTGCCCTGGTGCTGTGCAAGCCCAGCTGCCACGGTCCACATCTGCTCTGCCATGCCAGCAGCCCATCTTTGCCATTGCCGGCTGCAGCATGCACCGAGGCTGCTCCCTGTGCTGGAGGGCTGCTCTCGTTTGCCATTTGATTTGTTTACATTGATTTTAGAATAATGACTTTTCATGAAATAAATTTCGATTGAGAAAATAAATTATTTTCTCATTCAGGCGCAGGCAGGCAGCCTCTGCGCTGGGTGCACGCTCCCCAGCCCTGTCGGCGTTGATTCCCCATTACAAGCACATCATCGGCAGGGCTCGGGCAGTGCAAGAATTTCCATTCAAATGTGAAGTATTCAAAACTTTATGTATTTCACTTTTCATGCAGAAAATCTGCCTATTTCTACTCAGCACAAGAGTAACTTTTGTTGGGTTGTTTAACCTTGAACAAACGATGGTTTAACCATTTTCAGGACAGTAGAATGAAAAATTACACCGCTGCCGTTATGCACCGCTGCTCCGTGGCCGATGGTTTAAACCTGAACGTGGCAGAACTGCAGTCTGTAAGCAAAATATATATTTTTTTTTCCCAATGCTGCAGTGGAAATGTGCTTTGAGTCCTGCTTCATTTTAGAAATGTGCTTTGAAGCTGTGCCGTGTTGTTTTCTTTTTCCTGCCTGTGTTTGATGACCTGCCAGCCTTCAGCTGGCACCAAGCACAGCTCTGCAAAGGATCAGATGGGAAGTCGTTGCGTGGCCCTCATCCCAGAGATGCTGCCTTCCTTCGTGGGTGCAGTTACACCGATGCTCGTCTGCTCGTAGGACTGGAGCTTTCCTGGAGCATGAGATGAATTTTAAAAATCATCTCCCTCAAAGGCTGTTCAAGAAATTAAACCATCATCCTGATTCTCTCCTTACAATAATGGAAGGTAAGCATGATGTACGATGGGGAATCCCCTTACAAAAGCGGCTGGATACCCCTTACAGTAAGGAAGAGCCTATGTTTCAATGTGAAATCCCATGTCCTGTATTAAAGGCAGACTCTCAGTTTCCAGTCTGGACTAGATATGCAGAAACATGCATGGAGACCCCACTCATCCTCCCCTGACCTCAAATTAGAGCTCGGCCCAGGTCACCCATTTCAGGAGTTTCCTGATGGATTCCTACATGAAACTTAAAAACCAGAAATAAAATTAAGAAAAGTAAACCATCTCCCTGGTGAGGTGTTGTAAAGCCAGTGGAGCCCAAACCATCTTGCTGCATCTCCCAGCAGATGGCCTCCCCTAAGTTGTTCAGTTATTCTGCAGCCCATACAAACCTTACAACAACACCCTGTGGGGAAGAAGTTTAGTTATGCAGAATATGAAAAAAACATTTTCTTCTTGCCTGTTTCGAATGTCCTGATCCATAGTTTGATACCCCTAGGTTTTGTGCTGTGGGGAACCCTGAATAATCTCTCCTGTGCTGCTCCTCATCACACAGCCCATCAATTACACTTCTTCCAGGATGAAGAGTTCAGTCCGTGTAATCTCTCCACCTGCAGAGCCGTTCCCCAACCCTTATCTTTCCCACTTCTCTGCATCTTTTCTAGTTTCTAGGGGTTTTTTTCTGTCCTTTTTTTATTTTTTTTTTTTCCAGTGGAGGGAACAGATTTGCAAACAGTATTTAAGCAGCAGGTGAATTATTGATCTGTGCAATGACAAATTGATCTCTTCTGTTTTGTTTAACACTTTTTCCCTAAAAATGTCCACACTCAATTTACTTTTTAGGCTGTCACAGATCACTGAAGCAATGTTTTTGTAACACTACCTGCAACGTGGGTTTGCAAGGACGAAGTTATCTTTCCTGAGCAATAATATCTCATTTAAGGCTTATGACTGGTTCAAGTACAAATGGACTGTTTCACCCGTGCACATGATTTTGCACATCTTGCTACTGAATTTCACTCTTGTTTTAGTGTCCAGTTGCTCAGTATTGAGAGATCCTGACATAGCTTTTCACCATCAACTCTGAATATTGAAATGTTGTCAGCAACTTCACCCCCTGTTTTCCTTTCCTTCTCCAGGTCATCTCCTGATCTGGAGATGACACTCCACCGCAGGCCCCTGGGTGCCTCTCTTGGCACCCTTATTCCACTGCAAAATCTGCTAATTTATTCCTAATTTGTGTTTCATACTCTTATGCAGTTATTAGAGAGAGGAGGACTTTCTCTTTTACCCTACAGTGGTTTAATTTCTTTAAGAGCCTCCGATGAAGACCATTTTCCAAAGCTTTTGCCGAATGCACCTCCTGCTCTGCAAGCTCACCGGCTTTCCAAGGGCTTGTGGTGCAGGACTTCCTTCTGCAAAACCTGCACCATCTCTTCCCCACTAGTTCATATTTAATCTTGTGCCTACTGATATCTTTGTTATATTTTTCTGACTGTTCACCCAGCGCAGAGATCGGCTGCTCTCCGGTCCCCTGGATTGCTGCTGGGACCCTTTTAAATGTCATTGCATTTACCACCTTCAGCGCCTTTGGTACCACAGTTATTTTAAACAGTCCCTTGAGCACCACTGCTAAATGTCTGTTTCATGTGAGACATACTTGGGGCTCTGAGGTGAATGCTATCTGCTCCTTTTGATACTCTTAATTTCCCCAGTTTGCTCCCCAACCTCTTCCAATGACGGCTGATTTTGGGATGGGTCCTCCATGGTGGGAAGAGCCCCAGTGGGCTCCACAGCTGCTGAGGCGTTTGAGAAAAAGGTCTATTATTAGATTTTTACACCTTAGAAAGCTGCTCATCAAAAAAAAAGGGTTTCTCTCCTTTGTCATAATTTCATGCTTAATTTGTCGTCTCGCACTCTTTTTTTATTTTCCTCATTTGAACATGACTTCTACTTTTTGAAGGATACTGTTTTACCTCTGACAGGCTCCTTCAGTCAGTTCTTTAATGAGAACAGCTAATTTTTTTCCCTTTTAAAGTCTCTTTTGATAATTGTATAGATTTGCTCTCATCATCTAATAGAAGATCTGTAAACAATGTCTGTGTCCCCTGGAAAAATTTTACCCTTTTGGCGGCTGCTTTTAATTTCTTTTTAACAAGCCTCTCCACTTTTATGTGGATAGCAATTTTGAAATGAAGTCAAAGTGAACTTTTTTATTTTTAAATTCCTACAGTGTTACTGAGTTTAAGTACCTTGCAGACACTTTTATAATAACATTTTAAATTAGCCCTGTGGCCTGCTCAGGATTAAACCTAGTGTTGCTTCTCCTAGCTGTCCTGAGAAGGAGTTATCTTCTATGTTGTCTCTAGACATCTATCCATTTCTCTATGGGAGTCTTTGAAGTCCCCCCGGTATTGGGCTGGTTTCCATCCCCTCGCCCCCACCCCCGATCTGCCTGATGGCTATTATGGCTAAGAGTCATCTGATCTGGTGGGTGATGATACAGCCTCAACCTTTTGCATTGGCATTAAATTTAAACCCACAGGGGGTCTATTATTTTCTAACATTTATTGTTCATTGTTTTATTGTCCACTAAATAATATCCAGCCTACTCCTCCACTTGTCCCACTGGTGCATGTGCTTTCTGTCCCAGTCTGATGTGCCTGTTATGCCAACACTCTCATGGTTCGGGGTCTGTGGGCACCATGAAGGTCATCCTGTCCCATGAAAACCCATGGCCTGGGATAAAACCTCAGTAGTGTCCCACACTGACCTTCTTAGCTGGGTGAAAGGGACATCCAGGGTATCCCTTTCCCAAAATAAAAGTCTGGGAGAGTTCCCCAATTCAGTTGGAACTGTTGCTCCTAAGGACGGGCACGTCCAGGATCCTACAGCTTTACCTGGATTCATATGTGATGCCAAATAAATCTATATGAGAAAACAATACAAAATAACATGTTTCACTCTAGCAATGGAAAGATTATATTACTAATTACAAAGTTTAAAAGAGGGCTGCCAACCCCCCAAAACCTCACAGCTCTTCCTAAAGAAGAAGGCTACTTCTACATTTGTAGTGTTTCACTTCAACTCCTGAAGATGTGCCCCAACCCTGAGAACTGGGGAGTACTCCAGTTGGCACATGTTGAAGACCTCTCCCACAGTGTGTCCTGGATGATGGCTCGGTTATCTGGCCCTTCTGTCTGATCCCAAATGGTAGGACATGTGCCCGGCTGCATCCTGGACAGCTTTCTCCCCAAGGCATATACCTGGGCAAGATTCAGACAATCATCTCCCATGCTCGTTAAGCTGACCTCATCACTTTCTTTCCAAGCCCTCCTGTCTCTGCATCCCCACAGGTGAGTACCCAGCCGCACTGGTCCTGTCCCACCATCCCTCCTCCCATCACACGCTGGTCACCTAGGTGTGAAGGTTCTCCTGACCACCACCTCTGTCCCCTCTTACTGATCCTTGCATAGCCTGGGAGTTCTCGGGGGCAGACACACATTGATCCCTCTGCTCCTGGCATATCCAGTGTGCAAAAAAATCCAAGTGTGTTCAGTCCTGCCTGTTTTCCTGACTCTTCCCCTGTCATTTCCAAGAGGAATCTCTCCCTCCCCTAGTTTGCAGCAGGATAGGAGCTGGGGGAAGGTGGCAGGGAGCTAGTTAAACCATCTGGTGCTTTCCCTCCACCTCCGGCTGGTACCAAGCCCCCTGCTGATATTAACGGTGCAATGAAGCTTCCCATCGGTACAAGTGCCAGCCTCTTGTTCAATTACACACCAGCTTTCCAGACAGCAGCGCTGCAAAGGGCAGCATGGAAATGGATGGATCCCTGCACACCTTTGCCTTTGGACTGTGTTTTCCTGAAGCACAGAAAACAGGAACCAGGGTGGGAAGGTGGGGAAACAGGAGGGGATGCAGGTGCAGGGGGCAGACATGGTTCCTGCTGCCAGCCCTGGTGATCCTGGTAGCCAGCAAAACCCCGATGGTGAGCTGAGCTGTTTGGCGGACTTGGCAGTGGTAGGTTAACAGTTGGACTCAATGATCTTAAGGGTCTTTTCCAACCTTAACAATTCTATGATTCTGTGATTCTATGAAATGAGCCCAGCTGCACAGGCACGGACCCAGAGAGCAGCTCCCGTGGAGGAACCCTGGAGAGCTGTCTCCTGTAGACAGCATCCCATCACACAGAGGGCAGCAGTAGACAGCAGAGGGAGTTTGGGAGGACCAGGCACTACCCCAGCCTCTCCTGAAACAGCAGCTATGGGACACCTAAATGCTTTGAGGTGGTCTCACCTCTCTTTAGAATGTCTGTGAAGTTGTCCTGGTGGTGGCCCAGGTTTCTCCTCTCCTCCAGCCATGGGTCTTAGGCTGGGACCTCTATTGGGGCAACCTGAACTTGTGCAGCCACCTGCATGCTGCTCCTCTCCTGCAGCCCCTGACCGGCTGAGCGGTGACGTCTCCCCCCGGGTCTCCCGCATCACCCCTGCGAGCTGGGGCTGTGGCCAAGCACTGCAGAGGAGCAATGCAGCCCAGCCTGTAGCTTTTGCTGGGAGCTGGCTCCAAGGCCTCATTCCACTGCATCACACTGGGCAGCTCGAGAGCCTGAGACTGTTAGTTGGCTGGCCCCTCTCACCAGACTGACTTTGGATTTTTTGTTGAACTAAGTATTGTTCCAGATAAGTGAGACAACGTTAAAAAGCAATTAAAAGCCTCAGGTTGTGCCTGAGTAGAAAAAGTAATTTAATATTGTCCAAACATGTTTTTGACATTTTCTAAATTAAAAAACAGACCCCTCCTTCCCACTTCTCAGTTCACAAAATTAAAACCAGGGCTGCCATTTTAAGGGAATATTTACAAAAAAAACAAAATGCAACTTTGTAAAGGATTTTAAGTGTTTTTCAGGTTTCTTTTTGGATTGCAACTTGCTGTCATACTCTGTGACCAGAAATATTGTCTGCAAAGGCGGCTACGGCCCCTCACATCCCAGCTGCCACAGAGGAGCCAGGAGCGTGTGACGACAGGAGGGAAGGTTGTGAAAATCTAAGTACCTTTCCCTCTCCCATTTTTAGTCTGAAAGCAGGATTATTTCCAGGTCTCGTAATTTCCTCTGAGCTTTTTATCACAGCTAAAAACTGCCAGGAACATTCAACAAGGGAGGAGAGGAGGAAAGGGAAACCCAGCAACAGAAACTGGGTGGCGCAGGCAGCAGGCGCTTCGCCGAGGACAGCCGGCAGGATCCGCTGTCTACCCTGGCTAGCTCTGCCTGAAAACATTTGTAAAGCAAGTCTGCTTTCCATTAAGACAGTGGGGAAAGCCTTGTTCATGCCAAAAAAATTTGTCCCGGCAAGGTCTGAAGTAGATACACTTAGCTTTAAACTGAGAAGCAGCGCTGGCGGGGTTGACTTTGCTTATATCGTGTGAGCAGTGCAGCCAGCATCACAGGGAGCAGAGCGGCTGCACAGGCTCCGCTGGTTTCTTATGTTTTATACTTGTTTTGTGTGATCTCTTAGCAAACTGGTAGCAAGCCACACTGCCCCTTTTCTAAAAAAAAAACAAACCTGTGCAAATCCTCAACATCACCCCTAAATAAATCCAGGCTTACAAGAACCAGCAAGTTTCCCTCCAGGTGAGAGTGGACAACATTTCCCAGGCTTTTCAATTTTCCCTTTTAAAATACACAGCCTGCTTATTCATTCGCAGCTGTCACAGTTTCATTTCTTCCCTGTTCATGCCTTGAGCATCACTTCTCTTCTGCATCCAGAGCCTTAAATGCCGCCAAGCGCGGCTCCCGTTGGACGGCGTACCTGGTTGTTGCTGTGCAGTGACGTGCTTGTCTCGTTGTAGAGCGACAGCCGCGTGTTTGCTTGTCTCTGTGCAATCTCCTCCCGGAGGCTCCGGAGGATACTGTTTGCACTGCACAGGCTCAGACCCTGGGCTTTAGGGATAAGCCAGATTTTCTTCTGATTAAAGACTTCTGAAAGATTAAAGACACACAGTCAGGGCCCAAGTCAAAGCTGCAAAGCAAAGATCATTCTGCAACTTTTTGGTTTGCAATTTGATTTCTTTTCAGTCTGTTCTCCTGCATTTTTAAACACGTAAATTGGAAAAGACAATCATCTACCACAGAGCATCGTAGTGCCCCTGCTCGAGAGCAGGACTGAAAACGGAGCACCACAGTTTGGTCAGTCCCTATTCCTAAGGGTTTTCCTCCCACCCCAGTGTTTTGGGCACAGCCAGTGCAGCTCTGCTGGATGAGTCTCCCACTCCTACACAGCCCCAGGCTCCTGCTTTGGTCCAGCTTTTTTCTGATCTGCCCTGCTTTCCCTTTTCCTCCCATTCCCAGTACTTGCCTCCATCCCACATGTACAAACCTCCCCATCCTCCTCCGTGTCCTCTTCCTCAGCCTGGATGACAGCAAAAGTCTCTCCATCTCCCCAGAAAGAATTTTTTCCCCGAGGCCATGGGCAAAACATGCTCTTCTCATGCACCAGAAGTAGTTACACAGCTGGACTGGTTGAACAAACAGGCCAAGGACAGGAGACACATCCACCGTCTCCAAAGCAACGTGCGTAGTGGGGAAACACGGAGTGGTACCTGGGGACATCTCTCCAGCGCAGCCTCCCAGTTCCAGGGATCAAAGCCTTGCATGTGAGGGCCCTCCAGGGCACCCATCTGAACTGGACTGGGCAAACTCTGCCTCTCCCTCTCCTCCCCATCTCGCTTGTGCCCACCAAGCATGGGAGCATTCAGTAGCATGTCCCGAGTGTGGCCTGCTTCATCATCCCCAAAGAAGGTTCTCCAGCAAAAAAAGGATGTGCCCAGTAAAACTTTTGCAGTGCCTATTTCTGTTTCTCTCACTGAACACACCCATCAAGCCACCTTGGCACCAAGCAGCAGATGCTCTCTGTCATACCGGAGCCCCTGTGTGATCCTTATGTGGGATAGTCTAAGCATCCTCCTCTGCTTGCTTTGTGCTACTGTGTGGTGTTGCCTGAATAGCCAGGAGCCATCTGAGCAATGTCAGCCTGTCCTGAGCTGTAAAAGGACAAGCACGGAGCCATCCAGACAGGCATCCAGCTCTGTCCCAGCAGATGCTTTGGGACCTGAGTGCAGGGGAGGTACCTGTGGGAGCTCCTGGTGGCACTGTGTGGCCATGGGTCGTCCTGCCCTGCTGCCACCGTGCTCACCAGTTGGTCCCAAGGAGTGAGCAGGTGCCTATAGCCCTGAGAAAAATCTACCCAATTTCCTCTGTGTACAGAGCATCCCCAAAAGACGCAGTTTTGTTTGACTATATGTTGGGTTACTTTCTTTTCTTCTGAAATGAAGATAGCTCAAAGTGACCAAGTCAAACAGAGTAGAAATAAAAAGAGTTATGAATAGAAATAAAAAAGGGGTTATGAACAGCTTCCTTACCCCCCACATCCTTGCTGGTTGGTCCTTCCTCCCAGACCTGCTTGCAGCTGAAAATAACTCACAGAGCTGCAGCAGCCGTGGCATCAGCCCCGCTGGGCCCTGCTGGGCTGTTTGTCCTTCCATCATCCCCTGCTCCCCTCCACAGCCTCTGGGCACGGGCTGCAGACTCCCAGCTCCCTGCTTGGCTTTTCCTCGCCGCCTCCTCCTCCTGCACCCGGGAGGCTGGTCCAGGTCTGGGCTGCCTTCTTGCAAGGGAAGGAGCAAGGTATGCTGGCTCCCTTCTGAGGCATCTGCCCGACTCCGACACTTTTATTAGAGAAACCTGACACACACACACGCCGAGAGCGCACGCAGATCAAACAGATGCTGTCTGTCACAGAGCTTAAAGCCTAATTACAGAAGATTACAGAAACTATTTATAAATATTTATATCCATTTAAATATATTTATAAACGTATCAGGATTGGATAAAAGTGTATATTGTTATTTTAGCTTAAGACATAACCAAGTATCATTTATACAATGCTCATACAGTAATCATATATTTGTATTAAGCTTCTTTTTGATTAACATGGACAGCAGCTGTTAACATCTGAATTGCTGTTAATACAAAGTAGGTTGGCACCGATGAGCTAAGGAGAACGGGTGGGTAGATGTTGAGAAGTCTGGAGGCAACAGAGCAAGTATGCTACAGAGTAGAAAACTCTTCCCCTTCTTAGGCAGAAACCCTCCTGATTCACCAAGAAGGATACTAGAAATATATAGCTAGGTTATGTATCTTCTTTCATCATTAATCTGGTGATTTATTGTGGCAGCATACTGCCTGCCTTCCCCCATCATTCACTTGCATTGCACCTGGGGCAGCAACAATCTCCCACAGCACAGCTCCCTGGTGCTGCTCATCTCGCTTGGGTCCTCTACATGTGCAGCAACACTCAGCAAGTATAACACCTAAATCACAATTTCGTGTCACCCAGAGGTTGTCCAACCTCACAACTCACCTCTTTTGCGGCTCGCTTTGGACACTACGGAGGAACACCCTCCCCTGGGCACCTCCTGATGCACGGCAGAGGAGTGCTTTTCACTGTGCAGCAGTTTCATTTCTTCATCCGATGTTTAGGAAAGGCTCCAGCAAAGGCATTTGGAAAGTCACCTGTGATTTCTTCCTTTCTTTTAGTTTCGCTTCCTAGAGGAAAAAAATGTGTGTGCTATTCAATGGTCTGCCAGGCATTTTGAGCTGACGGGGCAGTCAAAGCCACAGCTGAAAGGGGCAGAGGTCCCCAGATCAACACATTTCTAGGAGTTGTGTGAAAATCAGAAAATGAACCTTTATTTGTGTTCCCGTTGCAAGCACAGTGGGGAAGACTCAAGCCTTACCTGTGGCATTCAGCAGCAGCTCACCACCCAGGAGGATGCGGGCTGGTGGGCCACCAGCCTGGGCAGAGGTCTGGACTGGCCCCCGCACCGGCTGGCAGACGGCTCTGGATGGATGTGGACATAGTGGAGGGTGCTGAGGGTAAGGGATGGAGGTGTGGGGGAAGCACTGGGGTGGCGGGCAGTGGTGGCAGACACAAGATAAACTTGGGAAGCACTGGAGGAAAGGCAGCTTGAAGCAGCAGCAGGGAGCCCAGCAAGACGCTTGCCATGCGAGCTGCTCCCATCGCTGGACCTCGCGGTTGCCCCAGCCAGTCCCCGTCCAGAGGAGGGTTCGTATGGGCTGTGCCAGGCACTGAGCAGAAGAGATGCTGTCTGCCTGTCCCTGCCCTTGGCCTCCATCACAGGCATGCTGCCGTGGTGTGGGCAAGCCAGCCCATCCCTGCCTCCTTCCAAGCACTTTTTTTTGCCCCTCCAGGAGAAGACAAAGCAAGAAACTTGCTCCATGCTCCCGGCGAGGTGGTTTTGAGCAGGACAATCCCTGTGGTCAGGCATCAAATACCAGCATGTGAGCCATCTGCTTCTTTGACTAAAACACCCAGAGAAGAGCTGCTGGATTGGAAAAAGGATATTAATCTGAAAAGCGTACAACAAAGCAACTGCAGGGTGTTTCCCCCCCCGAGCCAGAGCGAGCGAGGGAAAGCTGATTACCATGACACACAGGAGCCCTGATCTAATATTCCACTTCAAGATTTGCAAATAATGTGCCCATTAACATTCATTAGCTCTTTAAATAATACCTGCCAGACCTTCCAGGCAAGGAGGAAAGGCCCCTGCGCCCAGAAATCAATCACATAACAGCCTCTAATTGTGCATTTTCCACATCTACGCAAAGTTTCAATAAAAACAAGCCAGGACAGAATAGCAAAGCCAAAGCTGTCATTGCTGTGTACAGAGCTGCGCAGAGACACCCTTTCCGCTCCCGGCTGCAGCACGAGGATCTTGGCTAATTAGCGGGCTTCTCTCCGACAGCTCGCCTGAGTTCAATGGGCGCTGGGGGAGGCTCTCTGCAGGAATGTGTCAAGCCAGCCTTTCACCACCCAAAATAGCTTCTGTCCTCTAGCTCGTCAGGGCAGCCTGCAGAGATAAGTGCCATGGAAAGAAAGAGGCTGGTGTCATGCCCATCATGCCCCAGGAGTTGAGACTTGCTTGAGCTTTGGGAATCCCACATTAATACCCAGATACGGAAAGGTTCAAGGGGGCCTCCTGCAGCCCCAGCTGAAGTAACACCCTAAGAGAGGTGAAAAACTAATGGTTTGATATCAAGGCATGGCCGTGGAGCTGTGATGCTACCTGCAAATCTCATTGCTCTCTATCCATCACCTGGACTTTCTGCCCTCCCACCCGCGCTTCAGAAAGGGCAGATCCTCTGCTGAAGGCAAAGGGGGATCAGGGCAAGAGGCCACACCACTCTTTGGTCATACTGGTCTTGGATGCTCAAACGAACTAGCACCTCCCCAACACCCTTGATAAATCAAGTTTCCTAGCTGTTAACTGCAAACCTGCTGCACTGAAAATTGACCCAGCCAAGAGTATCTGTGTTCAGACTCTGCCAGGGGGACCCTGCTGTCCTCTCACAACTGTGACTGCATCCCAGGCAGACCAGAGGGATGAGAGTCAGAGGGTCCACCAGCATGAACACAGAGGTCATGGGCACTGGTAAAACCACAGTGCTACTTTTATTCTTGGGCTGTGCCTGTGCTGTGCAGAGGACTCCCAAACCAGAAGCATGGGGACACATCCTTGCAGAATTATGAGTTATGGGAATTATGGAACGAAAATCCCTTGAGGTCATAAGGCAGGTCAACCAAGGTTTGCCATTGGAAGAAGACTTTATGTGAAGGTTGCTAGGTGTAGAGAAGCAATGCTGCTATCACCTCTTCAGTTGTTTTATACTGATGGACACAGTTCATTGTGTCACCTACCTGGCTACCAGCATGATCTGGCTCCCTCTTCTCTACCGCTCCAGCATTGGTTTGAGCCTGTGCTGAGCTGTTTGGACACACTACGTCTCAAAGAAATCAACCTGCCAAAGAGTGAATAGCTTCTCGGCAAGATAAAAGGTATGGTCTAACCCTTGTGTGCAGCAGTTCTGATTAAAACAGTGAGCAGGGTCAGCGCTGCAGTAGACACGATGGCTTTCTGGGTTAGTCATCATCACCCAGCTTCAGCACACTGAATCACCCTGCTAGCACTCAGTAAGCAACTGTTAGGCACTATAAAGCTCAAATTAGCTGTCCATACAAGCACACTCTGGATCTTGTCTGGTGTATTTTAGTGCTTAAAAAAAAAGAGCTACAACATCAAATAAGTAGGTCCCTTTGCACAAGGCCACAAGCAAGCCTAGAGGCATGAGGGGGGTCTGTAGCACATCTTCATGTTCCTTAGAAAATGGCTCTATGTTGTCACAGATGTTACAGTCAAAGCAAAAACACTGTTTGGGAAAGGCACGCTTTCCTCAAGAAAAACTGTGCAGCAGGGAGACAGCTGTTTATAGTTGCATTTAATCAGCCCCAAATGAGATTGAGGAGTTAATAGACAACCTAGAGTGACTTGTCCGGTCTGACTAGCCAGGTCAAGGAAGGGCAGCAACAGAAAAGTTATAGGTACTGCAAAGGGTCTGCACATCTGCAGGATTAGTGAAAACTGTGTTCCCCAGACAAGAATATTCTTGAGTGAAGAGAGGACTGAAGAAATTCCTTCAAAGTGTGAAGGTGAAATACAAAGAGAAATGGGGGACAAACACTTTTTTAATGTGCAAATGATAACAGTGTAATGGAGAAGTGCACAGGAAAAAGAAATAGTTTTGCGTAAGTACCTTGCTCTGTAGATATTGCAAAGAAATGCAAGAGCAAAATGAGTTTATGAGCATACTTAAAGGGCAGTGATCTGATGAAGAAGAGAATTACAGAATTAATGTTCTCTCCTGGATTTCTTCACAAATTTACCAAGCAATATTTTGCCAGATTGTTCCACATACCTGGGAAAAAGTAAAGAAAAAGGGAATTTCCAGTTGTAGAGTGGAGCGGTGGATGTTACCATCACACTGTGATATGCAAAACAGATGGTGACCACCACTGCTCAGGTAAAAAAGGGATCATCTTTAGACTAGTCCTTCCCCAACCCTAGCATCAGCTCTGCTCTCTTTGAGCCTAGGTCCCCCCAGTTGGGTAGCAATTCTCACCTCCAACCTGCTCTACGTTATTGCTAAAACTGCCCACTAATCCTCCCTGCTATCTCTCACTGACTCCTAGCTAATTTATCCTCCCAGCTACCAAAACCTTATTTAATCTAAAGCTCCTGTAAAAAGAAAAAAAATCTGTTTTATGCTATGTACTCTCCAGTCCCTCATCCAAGACCTGTGTGAACATGGATAAAATCACTATTTAATAGTGCTGGTCAAGCCCTGCTGCTTGTTCAGAAACCTTGCTTCCAGCCTGTTTGGATCAGCTATTAAAAGTTTGTATGAAACTTGTGAACATGTTCTTGTAGTACACAAGGGAAGGATTAAAGTGTCTGGCACACAGGAACAGCCTGAGAGTGGTCTGTATCAATCGCATACCTGGGGATTGAGTGCTGCACGTGAGAAAATATGAAGATAGGGATTCACCCAGCAAGATGTTGGAGTCTCCATCAGAGGAGTCTCCTGCTCTCCTGTCATACGTGATGGAGATGAAGCCAAAGGCGCTGGGGACATGACCCAGCTCTTTCTAAAGCAGGGGGCAGAGAGGGGTTGGGTGCGGATCCCTGGGTGCACCCACCTCTTTCAGCTACCAAGGAGACCAGGGCAATGTCATCGCTAGGGGAGCTGCTGCCCAACAGGCTCGCTCATCCTGCAGGTCCTTCCTGGATGCAGGAGCATGTGGTGGGACCAGGGTGAGTCATGGAGAACAGATACTGGCTTAAGACAGCCCTATGGTGTCTCTTTAGAGGTTGGAAGAGCTCAGCCTGGATAAATTTCAGGAAGGTTAAATTTATCCTAGAACAAGTACTTGAGTAGTTTTCAGCTCTTTTTCCCCACAGTTTTTTTTTTTTTTTTTTCCCTTTCCTATTCCTTTTGCAGTACATCGAATCACCAACCTCTAATTATTGCCTGCAGTTATAAACATGCACTTCTGCCTGGAAGAAGTCCATTATTTTTTACCTAAAATTGAGGGCAGTTAGCAGATGCTTGGGTAGTGTGAACACTTGCAATATATTATTAAAACAAGCTCTCGCTCCTCTGCTTTGAAATAGCTGCTAACACTGCCTTCTGTAACACTTCTCAGGCTTTTTGAAAGTTTTTGTAATCCCAAGCAGATAGCAACCCTTAGTCTGAAGAACATCAAACTATGTGATTTAATGGGCCTTTCTAGCACTAAAAGCAGGGAGTCCATGAAAATTTCTGTGCGGTGCATAGCCATAGCTAAACTCTCTTGCAGCCATTTAAAGCAGGAGTGGAAGAGTGGAGACAGAAGGGAGCCCTTTCAGATTTCACGATTATCGCATATCAGTTGAGCTTGGTCCCCAAGGAACATCTACTAACGCTGGAAACTCAAGGCCCAAAGGCAGAAGAACTTCAGACAAAAGCCAGTTCCCATACTGTCCTTGCACCTTTAAAATCTCAGTACCTATCATATTTAAAAGCTAGAACAGGGACTGGATTAAACCATCTGCAACAAATCATCCTGATACTATTTCAGTATTAAAAATCTTTGTGTTACAGTTGTCCATAAATAAAAAGTAATTGTAAAAAAAGTTATTTTGAAATTAAAAGCCATCATCATAGCTTTCCTTGATTACATCCTTATAGCATCTAAAGAGCCCTACTCCAGTTTAAAGCTTCATTTTTGACAAAACAGCATTTTGATAGAAAGAATATCTTTTAAAAGCTACCTGGCTCTAATATTTGATAACTCATAAAAGTGCAGGAAGATAAAATGTTTATATTAATTTCTCTAATATATATAACCTATTAAATATAAGCAATATAATGTTAAGCTGAACTAAATTAACATTATAATATATTATTATTAACATAAGGAACAATATCCAAAGTAGCATTGGATATTCACGAAGCAGTAAAAGGGCTTGTTTACTGCATTGAGTTTTCCATTAACTATCACTAATACTGTTGCTACTGAAATGGCCAAATGCAGTCTTTTGCAACGTGATTTTAACTATGCAGGGCCTGGGAATGTCTGCTGGCTTTGCACTTGAAGAGCAAGGTGATGGGACTTGCTGGGCTTGCCTTGGCCCATGAGCTGGTTTTAGCTCATTTTGGCTGCAATCACCGTTGATCAGTGGCTATTGCCTAGCTTGTTTCAGCTTAGCTCTGCAAATGCTACATGAGGATGAAGCAAACCTCAGTGGTAACTGCGTAACAAACAACCCTTTACATTAATTGAGGCTGGGGAGCTTTTGTGCAACTTGCAAACTTCAGCAGTGACAGGAAAGCAGGCTGCATTAAGAGAAGGTTTAAAGGTAACACCGAGCATCCTGGGGAAGGTGTCCTTGCAGCCACCCTGAGCTCATCCTGGTGAAGGGCTTGAGATGCCATTGACCCATTTGACACCCAGATCCAGTTTCTGATCCAGGAGGATCAGTGCCACCAGGCTTAGGAACAGCAGACGGGTGAGCATAACCTGAGGCAGATACCAGCAGGGTTTTTATTACTGTATTATTAATGACGCTTTTCTGTATTAATTTGGAGCATTACTATTATTGTAACTGGAATAATAACTGTTCGTTATATTCTGCTTAGAGTGTTAAGACTGTAACCAGACTAACAATAAATTCATAGCTCCACAGAAGAGGTGTTCCCGTTTTTCCCGTAATGACATTTTGGGTCTAACAGGCGGGTGAGGCAGGCCAAAGGGGCAACGGGGCAGACGCGGCTCCTGGCTCCCCACCGTCAGTGACATCCTCACGAGCAGGGAGAGAATCGTCGGGGGACTTGGTTACAGCTTTCAAATGGAGATCTCCAGCCAGTATCGATGTCTGAGGATGGCTTGGAGTGGCCTGCCAGTGAGCAGGTCATTGAGCCTGCACCTTGCACAAATCATTATTGGTCAGTGCCTCAATTAACAGACATGCCAGGATAACTTGTAGCTGTACAATTAATCAGAGGTCAGAGATGGCTGGAGCTGTCTTACCCAAACTGGTAGGACGCATCTCCTTTTATATTCCCAGAAAGAGGGAGCAGCCGAAATACAGAATGTGCTTTGTTCCCTTCCTGGGACGTGCCAAGACAAGACATGCTCCAGGTGGGCATGTCCTAATTTCTACCCATAGATCTGATCACTTTCTGATTAACAAGTGCCGGCTTTGCCAAGACGAGGAACACAACAGGCATTGCCCGTAAGAGACTGAATAAAGAACATGTGTTCTATTCAACACTCCTCTCCCTGGAGCACAAAGCATCCCGATGAAAGCCGAGGGAGGAGGGAGCAGTGAGGGGTAGTAGCCATCAATCCATCTGGTAATGCCTCAAATCACATCCAAGACGAGCATCCCATTAACTTTGTTTCTCTGAAATCCTATTTAGGGAACCAGCTCGTAAGATGTGGAGTAACAACAATGTGACTTTCATATCACTTTGAGAGAAAAGTACTTGAATGCACTCTTAGTTTATCTTGAGAAACCAGTCATTGCAACTGCGAGCCGGAGCTGGAGAACTCACTTTCATGCTGGTTCCAATTGATAAGCCCCAAACCGAGCCTGATAGTTGTGTCTTGTTTACCCAAGTGACAAAACGACTCTTTGTGTCCAAATACTTCTCTGAAAGCACATACCTTAGTTAAAACCTTGCAAGGGACTTCAGTTTTTAATGCTCTCCTTGATTTACAAGGAGAGGAGCTGCTGCTGTGAGGGAGTTATGCCGATGCGAAGAACAACCTGCAAACATGAAGCCTGGCAGCAATCATATCCTCAGTTTGCCTGGTTTTATCTGTTAATAGTTGTTGCCTGCTCAGCACACGTTCTCAGTGGCAAACCCCTGCTTTCACAGAAAGCCGCTGCCTGTCTCGACACAGCAGTCATGGTGTGAAAAAGCTGAACCACCACGACATGGCCAAGAGGTCCTGGCCCCTGAAGGATTATCCCACAAGGACCCCAAGCCAGGAGGAAAGCCCTGGAGAGAGGCAACCCTATTCAGTCCTGTCTGTCCATCCTGATTTTAGGTGCTTTATTAAGCACTGCTTGCAAGCCTGCTGCTAAATAGCTCATCCAGGGAATAACGAACTGCCTGGAGGTAGAGGATGTGTTTGCGCCCTCAAGCAAGGATGGGATTTGCCCTGTGCCCCAATTGAGTGCTCTGATAACAGGGTTATGTCAGAAGGTGTGGAGGAAAGAGATGGGGGGATTCTCCAGCTGTGGTTTGAGAGCATACTACAGCTGCTGGGTCTTGTATGGAGTGTTATCTTATGTGTGTTTTGCAAGACTTGCAGATTAGATCCCACTGGGGAGAAACCATGGCTTTAAGGGCCCTTTGATACAAGCTGGCTGCACAGCCCAGAGTCCCATCAGTCCTGGTCCCACTTCCAATGCAAGTCTGATGTGGGACAGAGCATCAGGCAGGCACAGATGGTCTCCTGCAGACAACAATAAGCCCATACAGTGCTGGTGAGGGCTCTGCACTCTTCCAGAAGTCATCTGCCCCACCAACAGATTGCAGATACAGCTTACTCTGGTAATGCGACTGTAGGATGACTTGGATTAACTGATTTAATTCATTATGCTTCATCTGTTTTAACAGCTAGAGTTAAAATTATCATTTTACATGTTGCAAGCATGATCAGGTGGCCTGTGGTTTGTTCGCTGTAACTTCTTATTTTCTTTGTTAATTCTATTTTGTCTAATAAAGTGCTTTAATTTACTCTAATTTACATATTGTACTGTAGCTAAAGAACAGAGATAAAGAGAGCTACAAGAAACTTTGAATAGATAATCGGTTAATTAAAACAACTTAACTGGTATGTGGTTTATAACATATTGTTCTCACAGAAGCAACAATATGGTGAACTGCTCTGGATATGTAATTCCAACTTCCAGCTGCCTTTTATGAGTGTATACTATAAAAGGGCTGGTAATTATGAAATTCCTCAGATAATTAGGCTCCCTTTCTCAAAAAGATCTGAACTGCTATGTATCCAGTCTTGTCCCCCTAGCTGCTAAAGACAATTTATAGTTGTCATGGGCATTTATCCAACTGCACACCCACCTACTCTCTGCTATCAATCACCAGGACCTGTATAAAGCATCTTGGGTGGGGAAGACACATTCACAGCTGTCTCCTCTTCCTGAAAGAAGTTTGGATCAGGTGGGATACCATGGAGGGATGGCAAATTGCTGCTGAGCCTGCTCCAGGCAGAAGGTGCTGGAGGGGACAGGATGAGTGGTATCAAGGTTGGGCTGGTAGAGCTGGGAATCTGCAACCCAGGCAATGTCAGAGAGCCCATGGTGAAGGACAGGATCAAAGAGCCAGGCCTAGGAAAGACATTAGACAAGTGCTCTCCGGAGGAAACAAAATGGGACTAAAAGCTCCACTCAAAACAAATAGAAAAAAAGAAATAACAGGGAATGCTGGTTTAGTTCTCAGTTCCAGGTGATTTAAGTAATTGGAAAATCATAGTTGTGAAACAACTCTTTGCAGAGCATCATAATCAGCCACACAACTCAGTGGGGCCTAAGTGCAGCAGAATGGCTCTAAAGACCCTTTGAGGAATGTGCTTTTCTGGGGGAGACATGTCATTTTGAGATGGCATCTGTAGGAACAGTGGTTTCTTCAGAAAAATAGAAAGTCTTCAGGACCATAAGGATGCAGTGATTCATGTGATACTTATTAAGAGACTTTAGCCAGCTTGCTGACAGACACTGTCGTTCCGAGGTCTAGCTGCTGCAAGAATACAAACTATAAATAATGTGCAGCTTTTTCATGGTGAAAAGAAAATTCTGAGCACGTGGAAGATCATCACCTCCAGTCTGGGACACCTGATTCAGGAAAGCACTGTGGACTTTGAGACAGGAGATGACTACCCACACAACTAAAGCCAAGCGCACGCTTGCACGCCACACTCAAGTGACACCTACATAAGGGCTGTGTCTTCTCGAGTGATGTATTCAGATCACGCATACTCCCCTCCACATTATTAAGTTTGACTCAGTGCTTTGAATTCTGCTCTAAGCAATCCATAATCTCCAACCAAATAATCATAAAGGCCCTGCTGGCCTTAAAACATATGTCTCTGACAATAGCAATAAACCTATTTATTACTATTGTGACCACTGAAGAAAAGACCATGCAATGTGAGCATCACATCATCCAGATTTACTTGTAAAGCAAGCCATACCCAGCATTTACTAAATGGATGAGATGATAAAAATATTACTGTTAAGATCTACTGATCATATATGTGGGCATTTAAATATCAGAGACAGTTACCACTATAAAGACTGGGAGAGGAAAAAAGACATAAAATGAGATTAAGACAGAAGGATATAAGCCACCATAAAAGTAACTCAATAAACAAGGCACTGAGCTTAAGTCTGTACATCCACAAGCATCCCGCCACTATAAACCCAGGGATACATTAGGAGCAGGTCAAAAAGCCCAAGGAAGGGAAAATGTTTCTTAGACAGATACAGGTTTTGCCAAGATGCCCCAGTGTAATATGGACCAGGCACCTATTTCACAGCTTTAGGACTAGCAAGTGTCTGCTATCTCTAGTACTCACTAGAGCAAAGCAACTACTGCCCCAGAGGTTTTGAAGCAATAAATATATTGATGGAATAATGATAACATGTTTGCAGTAGAAAATTGCCTATAATCAGGCAGTGTCATGCTATAACTCTGCAACAATAACAGGCAGTCTCAGAAATAGGAAGAGAAACAGATTTGGAGATATTTTCAGCTTTTAAAGAGAATTAAACAAAATGGAAATCGCTAGCAATACATGCACTAAGATAGAATTGCACAAAAAATAGAGGAACAGTACGGACTCCACTGGGGGAGATACCCACTGGGGTATCTTTACATATTTAAGAACACAAATGTCTACAGGACCAAGCAAGCTTTATGGCCTTAGCTTCTCTCCACTGATACATAAAAATCAAGAGACTTGCAGAAGTAGAGTTAATTCACCATTGCATATGCAGAGAGAATAGCTATAATAAAAATGAATGTGCTCCTTGGCTAGTATTTATTTTTCAAATGTTCCCACTAAAATCCTGGGTACAACAGTAGCAGAATTGCAAGAGGACATTTCAGAATTTTATGGGTAAAAAAAAGTAAATCATAAGAGAGGGAGAGCAGAGGAGATGGCATCCCCCTATGTAAAAAAATATATGATCAAGGCTAAACTAAGAAAGCTTTTCTGGTGTTACAGATTATAACACCAGTTTTAGGAGGTTTCCCCCTTCTACACGGATTATCTTTGGAGCTCATAATGTGTTTGCAGCTGGAATAGGCTCTTGTGGATGCTCTTAGAGCAGTGGATATCAGTGAATATTAGTTGACTGGGAGTACTCAAATCCCATTTTTCCCCTCAACCCACTGACCCTCACTTCATGGGGAAGATGAACATACTGACATACAAAAATATTTTGAATCCTAAAATCAGGGGTAGTTCTGACAAGCAGAATAACATACCAGACTCTGTACTTAAAAAAATACCTATTTATTGGCTAGCAAATAGCCTTTACTATACATATATAATTTTATTTCCTCACTTCCTTCCATAAAAAAAGTTTATTCTGCCTCAAATACTTCCTGTGAGTTTATCAAGCGTAATAATATTGATGTGGTATGATATGAGTGGGTCTAATATGCTTCAGGCCCTACCTATTGCCACCAATGGCAGAGGGAGACAGCTTAGGTTTTAAAAGGAAGAGATGGGGAGCCTCTGGCACCAGCAGAAACGAAGCACAGAAGGGAGCGTAGAGCCACATTTACAACAGTGTATTTGGGATGTTAAGAGTGACTCTGCAGCATCAAAGCTGTCCTACTTCCAGAGTCTTATCATATTTGCCAAAGCACAATTCAGGGAAAAGGGCTTCAGCACAAATCACATTCCACTGGAAGACTTGCTAATAAATAAATTGCATCCCACTTTTAGAAACAATTTCCCATGATCAATAATGAATAAAAAAGTCAGGTCCAAAGAAGTGTTGTGACAGCATGACACATAAGTGAGTGACAGCAAGGATTTTGCTTCAGTAGCAAAATCAGTGCCTGATAAAACATTGCATTTCCCTAGGACTCGAAAGCTACTGCAAAATAGGAAGAAAAACTCAACACCCCCAACAAGGCCCCTGCAGCACAGCCCAAAGACAGATCAGTTTTTGACTAAAAAGCTATCTCCTGGGCTCAGAGTTGCTATACTGCACAGAAAAAACATTGCATTAGCACATGGGTGCAAGGCTATGGGGAGCAAACTGCTTGTACTGAGGACCAGAGTAGCTTCATCTTTGCACAAAGTCTGCTGAAGTAAGGATGATGTGCATTTTTGTGCAAGTTCATGAAAATTCTCCCTAGTAATCACATGTGCCTCTGGCAGGAGCCTCAGCTGACCAAGTATTAGCAAAATGTGGGACTACTGATCATCAGGTGCAGCGCTTGGGGGTGAAACCAGAGATTCCTGTGCCTCTCTGGAGACGTTGAGGCAGAGCTGTCCTGCTGGGGATGAACTGCTGCTTCTCTAGAAAAAGCCCTTTGATTTTCTGAGGATAATCTTGGGTCTTGCTTAGACATAACCAAACCTCATTTTGAGCGGTAGGAATGTGGAGCTCAGTTGCTAGATCAGCCACATACGTGAGCCGAGACCTTGCTGTCCTGCTCATGTCTCAGCACTCTCATGCTGCCAGGACTCAAGTAATCGCAGGATTCATAGGTTTTATGGGCTGTCACTTAATGTAAAGAGTGCCATGTTCAACTCTAGACCAGACATCATCTTCACAGATAAAAACAAAATCACAGAAGCAAACATTTTTTTTTGTGACCATAGTTTACAGCTTCAATGGCTCAGCTACAAGCAGAAGAATAAAGTGCAAATCCATCCAGACAAGTATTTACTTAAAAGCCTTGTAAGAACCCATTTCACATAACTGAGAACACTTGCGCACCAGCTATCTGAGAAAAACAACAAATTTAAAAAAACCAAACCACAAAGAATAGTTGACATGATGCCAAAACCCCACAATCCCACAACTTAAAAAGGAGCTGTGTTGCTTTAACAGCATTCCTGATGACTCTTGCAGCCTGCAGCACATCTGGCTCACTGTGTGGAAGTCTTGGGAGAAGGGCACATGCCCATCAGCTATCACCCCCAGTTTGCCCCCACGGGCCAGGTTCGGCTTCTAGCCTTCCTGACAAAACGAGTCCTGATCAAAATCTGAAAATTAAACTGCCTGGGTTCACAGTGAGCTTCACTTTCCCACTCAGAGTGAGTCAGACAGCTTTGCAGAGCAGCACTGTGCTGAAGATCAAGAAGGAAAAGAAAATGGGATGATGAACAGGCAGCAACCAGCTGCTCCTCTCTCAAAACACAGCAATAAGCTTTTCAAGTCCCTCTCCCTGGTTTCTTGGTAAAACCAGCCATGGCACCGGCTGAGTCATCCTGCCTCCCTCTAAGGACACTGTGACTGCAGGCTGGGGCTCCCAGACATCAGCATGGCTCCCACCAGCGTGAGCTGCCCCAGGCTCCCCTTCAGTGGTTGCTCCCATCTGCCCAGCACTTCTGCAGGACAGGCAGCACCCAAACCCATGCCACCTCACCCCAGACAACTCTGTACAGCCTACACCAGCCCTCCTCCTCCTCCAGACAGGAGATGGTGAGAAATTGCCACTTGCATTATGAGGTGTTGGGTGTTCAGTTTCTTGGTGTCTCTAAACAGGGAATGCAAGGAGATTTATTTAGTATGCCATGCTTAGGCTATATATAATCCTGTGATCTTGGGGATCAGGAAGAATTACTATTTCTGCCACTTGATGTGTAACTTGGGGTTTGGTTTGTTTTCCCTTCTGTAGCATCAGCAAGCAGCTGCAGGTAAAGGTGGATTTGGCAGGGGAAGACACATCTTGCTCCCATGGCCAAGATTAACCTGATCACCAGGTTTGGAATCAAGAAGGAGGTTTTCCTTAAGTCAAGGATCATAGGGATGCCCTTACATTTTTCACCTGCTTCTGTAAGATGGCATTACACTATCAAAGGCCACCTGGCCATTTTTATTGGGCAGATACCCTGTTGCTGCAGGAGCCCACAACACTGACAACATTCACAGTCTCTCCTGCTTTCTACCTCTGACACATTGCTTTTTGTTGTATTTGGCATTTTAGACTTGGAGTTAAGTACATTAAAGTATGTTGGAGGATTATCTGTGGCTTTTGAAGCTCCAGGATGTTCCTCTGAACCCCTGGATTTAATTTCTATTTCAGAGTTGCCTGAGCTCACAGTGGCCCCATGCAGTCCTCCATCCTCCTGTTTCACCAGCCATGCAACACCGCACATGACTGAGACAGGTAGCGAAGAAAATCACTCCAGTGGTTATCCTTACTGATTTACAACCGTTTACCAGGAACACTCAGAAAAGCCTGCTGAGTGGCCATAATACGCTATTATAATAAAGTTAAATTCTCAGTTAATTATTAGCTATATCTTTTACCAGCTATCCTGCTATTTTATGTAGGATCAGTGTTCAGCAAAATAACTTCAGCAATCTGGTTCTGTTCTTTGTTTTGGCCCAGTGTTCCCTTCTCCCCATCCTCTGAAGCTCTCTCAGTATTTCACATTATTACAGTACATATTATTAAGCCACAAGTTCCCCAGGAGTTTCTCCAAAACACTTGGAAGCCCATTGCACAGCATCTCTAATTTAAATGCATTTGACTCAATAATACAATTTAATAACCACCACAGTTACAGTTTAGAATGAAAAATATCTCATTAGCTCTGTAAACTTGCAATATGCTGTCCTGTTTTTTTTTTAATTACCAGGCAGAAATATTTTTGGAACATATTTGACTTTTCAGTAACACTACCATCAATTTTATCATGCCCACTCAGTAGTGGGCCTTACACCAGCAATAGATTCCTTTTAATTCCTAATATCAGATTTCTTTTAGTCCTAACACATTTTTATTTTCTTCTTTTGTTCTTTACTTCTCTAACCACACACTTTCAAATAATATAATAGCTCAGTTTAAAAGGTAAAACCCAGATAATTGGTGTTATATTAATTATTCTCTCTTCCCTTCTTTATAGATGTGCATGCATATATGCCTGCACTAACAGTCACTGCCTGTCACCTACACTTAAAGAAACATCTTTACCTATAATAGGTAACAATATTATGTATGTACATATATCATTCATATACATTTACTGTCAAGACACTGGCAGCCATCCAGCTGCCAACGTTATCAATATAAACAGAGGAGTTGGAGAGGGGGCAGCCAGTGATTTCAGTGTAGTCATTGACTCACAGACCAAGTTATTATTCCTTTTTGACAGGACAGGGGTTGGGCTTTTGCGTTACTCTAACACCCAAAACAATTTGTATTTATTTATTTATTTTGCACAGCAGAATCATGGGTCTTCAGTATCTAATTGAACATGCAAGAAAAACCTCTCTGGGAACAAGCAAGTTCCTCTATGCTTTCCTTCACTACCAGTTCTGCTCAGCACTAACATTGTCATGAGAAAGCACTTCAGCATCCCCCCACCCTGGTCCCCCTCTTCTCCCCAGGCCATGACCATTCCTCCCCCAAAATGAGGGGAACCACTTGTGTACCCGGTGGCAATGTGGGGTCTGGATCAACATCGGGCTGGTAGCCACCTATCCCCATAGCCCACATCAGCCTTTTGCTGGTGTTACCCTGACACATCCCTCCCAGCCATGCCCCCAAGGGTGGCTGCAGCTTACCAGGAGAGGACACACTGTGACCAGGGGTTGTCTCTCCACTGGAGCCTCAGGAAAGGGATGCTTCTAGACCAAGCAATTCTTAGGGGCAAGGACAGCTTTTAAAGGCTGCAGATGTGTCAGAGCTGAGGGCACACAAGGTATCAGCTTCATCAGCTCACCCCCAGCATTTGGGATCTACCAGCAGCCACCTGGTTCAGCTCAGCTTCTGCTGGTCCTGGTGTGGGCAGATCCCTGTGGTATCTGTCCTGCCCCAAGCCACCGAGTCAGCCTGCCCCTATGGCAGTCCCAACACACAGACAAGAGGTAGAACTCATCTGTAGGGGAAGGCAGGGGCTGCTGCTGCCTTGCTGGAGAAGCCAGGTCAGAGTGGAGCAGGTGGGTTTGCACAGAGAAGCTGTGCCAGAAGGCTTCAGAAAACCAAGAGCATCTTCTGGGGTGGATAAGGGCTTCCCTGCATTCATCCAAGCATTTGAGGCATTGATTTCATAAATGCTCACTTTATTTAGATGCGCTCCCCCGTGATGCTCTCCATCCTGCCCAGCTGCTTCACCCTCCCGTGCCTGAGTCCTGCAGTGAGGACAGAGAAGCTCAGCGCATGGAGCCGTGCTGCCGGTCGGAGGAGGACAGGGGCAGGAGTGGAGATGCTTGGGGAAAGGCCAGGCAGCAGCCCGGCAGGCTGTGCACCCAGGCAGGCTTTGAGAGCCGTGCTGGAGACTCGTCCAGACCTGAGAGCTGCTCTCCCCCTCCCCAGTGCCTCCCCCCCCATCTCTCTCTCCACACTCCCTTCCCTACCCTCCGGTTCTACGGCTATAATCAAATCATAACTTTTATTAAATTTGAGATTACTTTTTAATGGAATCAATTTCTTGTGCAGTGCTTTTCCCTTCTGCCCCGCGGCTCAGCCACGCTCTGCACTTTTGTGGCTTTACTCTGGCTTTTATCTCTGCTGCTGCCCTAATGACGAACGCTGGCTGCATAGGTGAGCAGCCACGACCCTGTCCTGCCTGCCTGACGAGATGCATCGTTCGCTGTGGGGGCTCTGACAATGCTCATCCCTTTGTCCGGTGTCACTGGAGCAGACATCCCTGCTGAGGAGCACCGCAGGGGCAGCAGGATTTGTCCCATCTTGCAGCTGGCAGCATGGATTGTTTTAGCACCTCTGTGTTCAAGAGATTTTTCCCTGGAGGGAAGGGAGTCCTCAGCTTTCCCCTTGGCTTTGCTGCTGCATTGGAAACCCTAGGCTAGATCCAGCTGCTCTGAAGCTCCTGGAGCTCAGACAGGCTGAATGCACCTGACAGGGGCTCCCATCCTCTTTGTCATACCCTGCTGGAAGTCAGAAATTCAACCCAACCCACTCACGGTGCCTGGCCAGGCTCTGTGAGGATGCCCACTCCAGGGCAGCCCCACGGGCAGGCTCTCTCCATGTTACCAAGTGGACCACATGGATGCCACCAAGCACAGCAATTCAAACCCAGCCTTCATGATTTTTGAGTTTCCTAATAACCGTATTGCCCAAAATGGCTTTGACTTTGCAGTTTTATGTAACTCTCCACTCATCTTCCCTGCCTCCCCTTCTACTTATTCTTTTCTCTTTCTTCCTACAACACCTACGGATTGTATTATATCCTCTGATGCAGAAAGGCCCATTCTCCTTTCACTTGTAACCATATAATGACAACAAGAAAAATAACAGTGACAGTTTTTATTTGGTCCTCCTCCTGCTGATGTTCTTGAAAAGGAATTTAAGATCCTAACTTTGGGTCTCACATACGAATGTTCTGGGTCTCACAGCTTTCTTGGTTAGAAACTGTATTTTCTAAATCCTTATTTAGGAACAACAGGTCAGGCTGCCTCCTGGTTGTTTCAAGACCTGGCTCTAGTCCAGGTGTCTTTCTCACAAAAACTTTCTCCCAGTTTGTAATACCTGAGTTTTGAAAAGATGGATTTTGTTCTGGTCTGAAGGCATGCGGAGCTTGGGCTCATGGGCTTTGTGCTGTCTATTATGCAGTTTCGTTGAATTTCTTTGGGAATTTAAATTTAATTCCTCCAAAACAAATAAAGATGCATTATCTGGAGTGATTTCTTCAGAAGAAGCCGAAGCAGCAGGTACTGAGCACAGCGATGTGCAGAGGTTGTATTAGCCCCGGCGTTTCCCAACTTGCAGTCTGCGCAGCTCAGCGCCCAGCCTGCACCCAACACGTAGCAGTCAAGGTGTATCATGGGGTACAGACTGCACTGGTGTTTAATTTTTCAAGACAACCATCAGAAAAATTCTCTAACTTGACCTTTTTCTTCCATCAGCCTGTTTGATGTTCATGTCACACCATGAGCATCCTAAATGTTTGTCCGGAACACAATGCCTGCCGCTATGTTCATACCACAGTGTACCTGCTCTGCTTCTGGGGAAATAAAGCTGAGATCTACTGTCTGATTTGGTCAGTAAGAAACAATATCAGCTTTTTCCTCCAAGTCTGGCACTCTTCAAGTTTAAGAAAGAGCAGAAGAGTCCAACTACTGATTCGGTTTTTGGTGTGTCTGCTCTCGCTGTCTCCCTGAACGCACTAAAATACCTTCCATGGCTGAGCTTCCATGTGGCCAGAAGCAGGTACTCTGTAATTAACGTATCTCTATAAGTGTTCACAGCATTTAACTACTTCCAAAACAGTATCAAATGCCTCTTTTCATTCAGAATTTGAAGGCAATTTTATATTGTTCTTTGTGTCCTTCCTAAGATGGGAATCCAGAGCTCTTTCTACAAACTAAAGAAATATTTCATGCCATGACAACAAGATGAGAAGCTCTAAGTCTGTAGTTATTCAGGTAACTTTCTTCTTTCTCCTTCTTTCAAAGTCTTATTTTATTTTTCAGCCAAGTCCATTCTGTGTGTATCTCTGCCTGTGAACAAAAGGATGTTATTCTTTAAGATTTGTTTGAAATGCTCTTCCATGGTCATTTATGAAAGCATAAAAATAGATTCAGTCCTGAAGCATGAGACACATCACCAAAAGCTATATATATATGTGAATAGATATTTGTGTGTGTTTGTGTGTGTGCCTGTGTGTGTGTGGTCTTTTAAGGACATTTCCTTTTTTGGCTATGCACATGGGGTTTATTCCTGCAAGAGGAGTTTTTTCCAGTCTCACACAAATCACCAGGACTGAGGGAACCGCAGTTCTGCTGTAACTCTGCCTGTAATTAATAAATCATCTAAAGAGCAGAGAGTAACAGGTCCACTTTGAGGTCCAACAGGAGACTTCCAAGTATAGAAGTCTTTAAAAAATTTTAAAAAAAGTCCATTTTGGTGTCTGCTATCAGCTCCTATATTTCTGTTGCTAGAATCTATGAGGAAGCTCAAGTTATGTAAATAAGAGCCCTCCTGCAGGTTTAGCAGGTAAAAGTGGGAGCTGGGTACAGCTCCAGTTTCACTGAGCTCAGGGATGGACATGTCCCCTTTCCTGAGAACAGAGAAGGATGGGTTTGTTGGTATTGCCACGTTTTTTTCCCTGCTCTGTCGGAGCAGCCACGCTGGTGAAAGCAGCATTTCAAATACTGACTTTCTGACTGTTCTTTAAGCCTCAGGTTGCAATAAGTAATTAGCTCTCTTTCTGTTACACTCCTCAGTCAAGCACATAAATGCTGGCTGCTTCTATCCAGTTTTATTAAGTAATATTTGATCAGAAGACCATTCCCCACAAACCCAACATCGGCATCGTAAGGATGGTCATCCACCTTGGTGACCTGTGCAACCTCTTCAGCTGCCCTAGTCTTTTCCTGACATCTCATGCCTGCCTCTCTGCCTACCAATATCTGGCTGACAAATAACTTTCCTGCCCTATACCCAGGCTTATTAAGAAATATATGTTTCATTATGCAAGGCATCGGGACTACTTGTCCCCAGTGTTACCTTCCTGGGGCTGATGGCTCCTGTTTTCAGATGTGCTTGTCACCATGTGCCGCCTGACTGCTCCCGCTTCTCCTGGGACCTGACTGGCACGGTGGTCCCAGCTCCTTCCAGACTGGGATGTGCTTGGGAAGGTGGTGGGCACCCTTCTGCACCCACGTTGCTGTCCCAAGTTACATGGTGACCTGGTGAACGTCTCACTAAGCAGCCTCTGGGCTGCTTATTTCCCACTGAATGAGGAATACAAATGTTGTCCCTTAGTCTCTGAGGGAAGCACATTTTTCAGTGACACTTTCAAGAGGACAGCCTGTCCTTCCTCTAAAGCCATCACAGCGTAACACCCCAATCTGCAGACAAACATTATGCAAATGTCTCTTTTACAGCCATAGTCAGAAATGTGTCTTTTCTTGTGCTTCATTAGGACATTGGCATAAAACGTCATTGCAGCCTGAGATTTGCATCCTTTCCATCAGAGAGACAAGATTGTTTTCCAGTTTACGGCTGTTTTCATTTCTGTAATTTTTAGAAGCCTGGTCTTGCTCCTTGCTGCTCAGAGGACCACACTGGTGGCCCAGACCTCCACATTTAGGTATTTACCAGGCTGCTCTGTCTCCTTCCCCATAGTCCACGAACCATCCACACCTCCAGTGAAGTTGCATCTGGAAGAGAAGAGAGGAAAAATAATCACAAAGACTGAATGGAGTCAACCCCAGGTTGGTCCTGGGTATCATGCCATCTTCAGGCCCTTACTTTTGTCCCCATGGTGGTCCCAGCTCACTTCTCCTTAGCTGATCTTGACTCTGCTCGCAGGTTGCTCCAGGACTCAAAGGTGCAGGGATGAGAATGATATTCCCAACATCTGTTGGTCTGCTCAGGAGAGACCACAGCCCCTGGGAAAGTGTTCATCTGTTTCAAACAATAAATGCACATAGTACACTCCATGTAGCAACAAAAATGTAAAGTTTTCTTAAAAATGAAGCTATCCTGCCAAAAATCCTTGAGTTTTGGTCTAATGACCCTTGTATCCTGTTGTGTATTGCTATTTTCCATGGGTGCTCACAGGATGTGGATTTTTATGTGGGTTTCCCAGTTGTTCATTGCTTATGGACATGCCGTCATGTGGTGTTTCTGCACATGTCCTGTGGCCACTGCCATTTGCTGTGTGGATTTCCTAGAGCTCATCTCCTGCCTTGCCTGCTATTGGGCTATTCCTCCCAGTCCAGACTAGCCACAGCTGTATGTGTTGTGTCCCCATGCTGCTCTGCTCTTTACTGTGCTGTTCACCCTCTAGCTCCAGCTCATGAGATCTCTTCCCTGAACCTTTGTCCAAGCCATTTGCACCCCCAACCCATCACCGAGCAGAAGGGTGAGGACTTTCAGCACTTTCTGGCATGGAAGATCTCACTTGGAAGGACCATGGCACCTCTCATCCTATTTTGCTCTCTTTGTGAGTAATTCCCTCCCATTCCAGTACAGGAAAGAAGAATAGCAACAACAATAGATCGACTTTTCAGTGGTTTGTAAGAAGAACTTGCCAATTCCTCTTCCTGTGCCCCAAAACCTTTCCTCTCTACTCACTGTGTGAATCTTCTAATATGTTAACATAGGGAAGCTGACCCAAACACCGAGGCTGTCCCTAGCATGGATATGCCCAGCTGCATGCCTCAGTTGCTCAGACAGACGGACGATGCTTGGGCTGGAGAGCCTCACCGTGTGCTCCCAGGATGACAGGAACAGGTATCACAGAGCAGATTCGATCACAGGTTGACTTGCATGTTCTGGATTATGCTTCTCCGTCCCCTGATGTAATGTACCTGTAACGCCATTTCCTTGAAATATGAAAAGCAGAGGAAATATATAAGTGAATATAATGTCTATATAGTAATATATAAGTGAATATAGTGTTTACTTGGAAGAAAGCACTGGAGGAATACTAAAAGTGAGTTGTTTGGTTTGACAGAGTACAATGCGTACCTGACTTCATTACTCTGTCAGAATATACGCTGCTCGAAGGCATTTTGATAATTATTTGTGTCACTTATTTATTTATTTATTTATGCTCACTTTAAACAAGATTAGGTGTGCTACGTATTTTGTAGAGAGATACTCACAATACGGTATTTGTGTAGGAAGCTGCAACGGTTTTCTAATTATTTGTGAAATGAAAATATTCATAAGAACCTGGTCTTTTTCTAATCCTGAAAATGAACATTGGTAATCACTGTTCTACTGAGAAACATCTTAACACATTGCTGCAAACTCTGCTAAAAACAAACACAGGAAATTTCACCCTCGAAAATATTTTGCAAAATATAACGTATGAACTTGAACACACTAAATCAATTTTTTTGCATCCTTGGCAGCAAGCGCCTTACTCAAATTTCTATTAAGCTCTGGAAAGGCTGTTTTGTGTCAAGAAAGAAAAAGTCAGCCCCTTGGATTTTCTTTAACAGATGCTAGCCTTCTAATGAAAAGCCCAAGCAGTAGCAAGTCCTCACTGAACTGGTGGTTTTCAAAGGACTCCTTCTGTACAAACTTGGTAAATAAAAATATGGAAAAAAACCCAAGCCAAAAACCTAAAACCAGATGTAGGCCAAAAATTTAGTTGAAAATGGACAATCTCCCCAGCCCATGGGTGTTTAACAGCCAGCTTGCCCAGGGGGTCACTGAGCCATGTCCCTGCAGTGCTTTCTCTGTAGACCGTGCGAGCCCAGCACATGGGAAGCACTTTCCCATGGCTCCAGCTTGCAAAGCAATTTCCAGTGTGGGGTGCAACAGAGGCTGTAGGATGGCTATGGAAATTACCAGTATTGGCTCAGGCTTCCTTGCCCACAGATCCTGGATCAGCAGAGGATATCGGTACAGGGAATTAGGGCTAATACAGCTTCTGAATCAAAGCTGCATGTCAGCAGCAGGATTGCATTTCCCAGGTGTTGAGACAACGAGGAGGCAGTATGGGATGCAGCTGGAGATGCCGTGTATGTCTGCACATTTTATTTTAAAAATACCCATTATTTGCTTTTATATTTTGGCTAGTGGAAGCTATTTCTTTAAGGCAGGATAGAACAGGAGGGGATGCCTTGGCCAGCAGCACCAGGCTGCGTGTGTGCATATGTGGTGTGTTTGTGCGTGTACGTTTGTGTGCATGTGTGTTTGTGCGTGCATGAGTGTGCTGGGAAAGTACCAAAAGCCTTTGATACTCAGGTTCCTCATGGGTAACACATCCACAGTGGGACACAGGAACCTGGTGGGATCCAAGCACAAAGCTCGCAAAACCTACTGGAGGCTGCAGATGGGTTCCCCTTGGGAGCTGCGGGTGCACTGTCTGCAGCAGCCGGCCTCAGACCATCACTCATGGCTGGGATACCACTACTGGGGTACCAGCATCCCCAGACTTAGTGCTCTTGCTGCTGTGAGTGTTTTCACTGGGAGAGGCCAGGTGGTGAGAGCTTCCCCTCCATCAGCTCCCTTGCACGTCCAGGTTGGTGCACCGTGGAGTGGCAGGGTCCACGTCGGCATGGTGGCAGTGGGTCTGACTCCTCCAGCTGTGCTGCTCCAGGGCTCGAGGGCATGCTGGTATTGCCTGTCAGGGAGATTGGTGGGATCTGAGCTGCCAAACTTCCTAAGTCATTTACAAAGCGCTGTTTGCCCACCCCTGCTCGGTGGTGATGAATGGAGTTATTATATCTGCACAATCTTATCCTGCCCCCCAGCAAAACTCAGTGGTGAATTGAATGTTGCTGGGGAAGGCTAGTGAAGCATACGGAGCAGTGATCACATTTGTCTTGCAGGGAGAGGAAGAATTGAGGGCTGCAATAAGCAGCATTAAATAGCCAAGCGCGCTGGATTACAGCTTGGCAGCTCCCTGCCTGCTGCGGTCTTCCAGCGCGTTTGCATTGCTTCCCATTGGCTTGGGCATCCTGGCAACTGGGAGCGGTCGCTGAGGCTCTCCTCCCATTTTATGTCACACCTCTTGTGCATCTCAGGTGGGAAAATCGGCTTGGGTGTTCCTGGTCTGCAATGGAGTCACCTCATCTTGCAGGAAGGACTCTCTCCTGGTTGGGTTGACCAGTGGACACTATTCACAGGCTCTTTTCCCTCCACCTCAGTGCTTTCCTGCTTTGGGAGTGTTGTCTGCACAGGCAGGACAAGGTATATGGGTGGAAATGACCTTTCCTGCATGTGTTCTACATGCTCAGTCGCATGCTGACCAGATGGGGCTAATTAATAAATATGAATTAGTTAATACTACTAAAGCACTTGGTAACTATGAATCATCACTTGCTGAATCATTACACCCAGTATTCCCTCGCAGCTGTAGTAGGGGCGGACATTTCTGGGGCAGAGGAGTCACCCCCAGTTAGCATGAGGGTGCAAGTCTGGAGAAGGTCTTGCAGAAACTGGTCTGGACCCCCAGATGATGGTGCATGAGCTCCCATGCTCCTCCAGCACCTGTACAGATGGACTGCACTGTGGTGCGTGTGGCGGTATGGGTGATGCACAGGTCAGGACCGCGACTGAGGTTGTGTGTTTATGGACAGAGGGATGTTAATCACGGCATGATTCGTTTGCCAGAGGAGCAATCAGCCAGAGGCACTGATCCCCTTGTAGGTGTGCGCACTTGTGTGCATCAGCGTGCAATGCTGTGTGTGCTGGTGTTGAGATGATAATAAAGTGGGTGGGCAGAGTTCCATCAGCATGGGACTGTTTTGGGGAGGATGGGTGCTAGAGGGTATATTGAATAGGAATGCGGACACTCTCGCTGGAAAGCATGTGCTCTGCATGCATCTAAACCCGCAGACCCCCTGAGAGAGCCGCGGGGTTGGCTCAGGGGTATGGCTGCTAGCACAGCATCTGCAATCAGGGCGCACACCCGTGCTGGGGCCAGCAGAGAGTGGCAGCAGGGGGCTGTCGTGATTTGTGGCTCCCAGGGGCTACGTTTGGTGGGCTGCACCTCCTCCTCCCCGGCGTGGGCTGTGGGAACCGCCGGCCTCCCCGTCTGCGGGGGCGGTGAGCAGCGGCAGCCTGGGCCCCGCGCACAGGGTCGCGGGTCGGTGTGATGCTCCGCGGAGCAACGCTCAGTCCCGATGAGGGGCGAGTGTGGGAAGAACTGCTGGGAAAGTCACAGCCTCATCCCCCCAGAGCCATGAGCAGAGCAGCAGCTAAAGCACAAGCCTCCCGGGAATACCAGCAAGGGGTTTAACTCTGTGCGTGCTGCCTGAGGCTGGGATTGGCGGTGCAGGACATGCCTCTGTGCCTGTCCTTACCCCTGCAAGAGGCACTGTGGTCACCCCTGCCCACAGGAGCATCCTCACAGTGATACCACCAGCATCGGCTTTGTCCACTCATTAAAACCTCTGAGTGGCGGCACGGCAAGTCCCAGAGAGGAGCGGAAGAGGCCTTCGCTATCGCATTGAGGTGGGATCAGAGGCTGGAAAATGAACAAGGCAGTTTCTCATCATGTAAAATCACCACAGGCCCCTGTTCCTCTCCCGGAGGTGCAGAGGCGGCGCAGACTGACAGCCCTGCCAAGGCACTGTCACAGATTTCCTATGCAGTATTAGAGAAGCGGGGAGAGATCTCGGAGAATTTGCATTAAAAATGGTCACGTTGGCATTTGCTTCTTGCTGAACATTTCTTCTCTTCAAAGAAAGAACCACATATTTTCTCAGGAAAAAGGAAAGCAAGGAGCAGACTGTCCCAGGTATCAGGCCGATGTTTTTGTCCCAAGCAATTTTCATCTTAAGAATAAAAGAACTGCATAAAGGAAAATACTGCTGAGCACACTTGGTTTGCAATTTTCCAGCCTTTAAAGGCTGGTCCCATCACTTTCCTCCCAGCGCGGCTTGTTCTTTGGCCCCTGAGGACACTGTTTCCTTGCCAGATACTAATTTTCAAACCTCAGCTCTTTCAGCTTGTTCCAATAAACATCACAAGAATGTTTCTAAATAGGGAATGTGCATTTTTTTGTTCTCCGTAAGCCTTAAGAAGGAGGGAAAGATTTTGCAAAATGTTAAAAAAGGATTATCAGGCAATGAGGCACCCTTTGTCCAAGCGGTGGAGGTTTGGAGAGAAATGAAGGGTTAAACCTATTGAGGCTGGGTAGGTGACCCTGGCCGAGGCTGTAGAGTCAAGGATTGCTGCCCTGTTAGTGGAGGTGAAATTAGAGGGCTACCCGCTTGTGTGTGGGCATGGGTCCACACAGGTTGTGGGTACTGTGCCCCTCCGTACTTTCTTCAGCCAGCTCTTTGCAAGGATGGACATGTGATGGGGATGCTGAAGCTTGGCTCTGAAAATGAACAGGTTGTTATCCTCAGGTAGTTTCAGGCTGGTATCAAGCAGTCTGAAGTCATGCCTCTCGCTCATCCTTTCCTTCATTCCAACATCCCTGGTAAATCATGACTGAGCCAAGGAAATGGCTTTACAAACCGGGAGCAGGCGATCCTCTGTGACTGCAGGAAGAATGCAGGCTGCTTCTGCTAAGATGCCAGGCTTATTAGTGATTATTTTAATTAAGTGGAAACTTATAAATGGCTCTGTAAACAAAGAAGCTGCTGGAAAGCTCACTGCCTCCCAGCTGCACCATGCCTGGCACTTTTGGGTTTGCTGAGGTGACCGTCTGTGGCATCACCTGCCACATCCATGATGGCTGGGGGAAGCCCAGCTTCATCGGCCACACCTCAATGGCTCTAGGATGGCTCACTGGCAAGCTGGGGAGCAATGTGGATGCTATGGCAGCTCCACAGATGAGAAAACTGCCAAAAAGATCCACTAAATAGTTCAGTGTGTGACCCAAAAAGAAAACAGAAACAAAAAAGCCTTGAGCAGGAGATGCTGCAAGAGCATAGTCCTTTACCTTCTCAACGGGGACATTGAGAGGTGAGTTGATTGCCGTGTATAAATGCCCTGATGTCTGCAAGTCAAAGGCAGACAAATGAATTGTACAAGATCGATGTTTTTCTTTAGCCAGGTATAAATTACCAGCTTGGTTCCAGGATGTGGAAATTCAGGTTTTGCCATCTGATCTGATGAGATTTCGTGGCTTGAAGTCCATCCTCTGAATCCCTAGAAATGACGGGAAGGGAGAAATGCTAATCTACAGATAACACCTGCATGGAGGGTTACGATATCTGCCAAATTTTTTGCAACGCCATGTGTACCACAGCGAATGATTTAATGTGCTTGCATACCTAATGAGTGTGCAGGTACCCATAGGCTGTCTTAATAAAATAATATGAATTTAATGCAAAAATGGAGAGATGTGGGCATTTTGACCATTATTATATCTGCCCGTTCCAGAAGATTCCAGAGCCTGGAAAACGTTTCTGCTCCTAACTTCCCCATCAAAATGTTGAACATCATTTAACTTACTTGGGGTTTTCTTTTTTTTTTCCTGGTGATCCTCTATTTGCAATTTTAGTCAACCAGAGCTTGCCACGCATAGAGACATCGCTTTAACTCCCTTTCCTGGATGTAATTTCTTAGAATTTTTGTGAAATCCATCTGCATGGATCCCAGCGCATACAAATCCAATGACACTATTATAATCAGGCTTAAATGCTGCAGCAGCCTGCTACCATTTAAGCTAATAGCTCCCAGCAGGCAAAGGTTGTTATCCTTTATGGACCAGCCCTCTGGGGAGCCACATGGAACAGCTTGTAACAACGGGTTATGCATTTGGAAGTTGCCAAACTTTACTTACTGCCTCACAGGGCCCTGGGATTTGGTGATTTTTATTTTTTTAAATTTTTTTTCTTCTCTAGTTGCACAGCAAAGGTTTCTGAGCCTTTGGTATGCTTGTGTAATATGGACCTTTCACTTAGTAATTACTTTCTAAAATTCCCTGGATTATCGGTAGTCACCTGTATGAGCATCTGGAAGTGCGTGTGCTGAACAAAAAGAGATCTTTAGGTTTTTTATCAGGCAACAAGCAGAGGAGTGAACCTGAGGGACCTCTAGCCCCCCCAGTCTGAGAAATCCTGGCAAGTCCTGGGGATAAACACGTGGGCCTCCAGGCGGGGAGGTTTGAGACAAAATCATTGGGAAATGCCAAAGGTTTGCTAACACATTTACAAATGGAGATGCTTTTGTTTAAAAGAGTTGATATTTATTAGGCATGCCAGTAGAATAAAAACAAGCACAGATGGAGAATAAATCTTCCTGAACAGCCAGTGCAGTACTCCTTGATCATTCAATAAACATCATATTTTAGCACCTTTAGTCCTTCCTAGGCAGCTCTGTAGCTGTTAGAAGAGGGGCTCACTGAAGATAAGATTAGTTGCCAGCTCCTGTTCAGCCACTGCCTTTTCCATTTCCTTTTAATTTTTTCAGGCTGCCTCTCTGCACTGACATTTTTCCACATCAGTCTCTGCTAAAAGGGCAAGCTAGTAACTAGTAGAGGTATTCTGAATGAAATGAAAATATTTCTTTATATCATCAGAAGTCTTGCCCTTCAATACCTTGGAGACTGTCAGAAACAGATATTTCAGGTTACATTTATTGTATACAACACTCCAAATTCAAAGGCTGATGGGTGCAGCAATTGGTGCATTTTTAAAACTAACAGATTAAAACATGGATGGTATGTTGGTTGCTCATTTGTGGAGCCCTGAGCATATCTGGGCACATCACTTGAACAGCTTGGGTGGAGATGTCTTTCCACGATGCCTTGTACGTCCTGGACACCCAGAGATTGCACTTCGACTACCTCTGCTTGAAGAAAAGCTCCAGTAGCTACAGCTGGAAGCCCAAAGAGTTTACACTCTCTGCAGAGGATTTGAAATCTGGCTGTGGCTCAGTATATAAGCCCAGCTGTTGAAGCCTACATTTGCCCCAGCTTTTTCCAGAGCTGAGGGGGGAAAGGAAAGAAAATGGGATATTTTAACCAAAGTCCTTCTTGACTACAGACTAATTCAGGACAGAGAAGAAGAAATCTAAGCATTTCACCTCTAAAAACAAGTCTTGATGCCATGGATTTTGTTGGCATCTGGTTTTACTGATGGGAGCATACAAGGAGCTGTGCAAAGCAACCAAGCTCCCTTAGGAGCCAGGAAAAGCATCAGAAAATGTGTCCCCTTCACTGAATGAACTTGTCCTCTTTCAAATCCCCCTCCTGCTCTGCATTTGTGTTGGAAAGCAAGTGCTGGCCATGCAGTAGATGCTCCTGTCACCTGCTTGGACGCTCAAAAGTTCTCCTTCTCAAGGACCTCAATGCCTTGTTAGGAGCTCAGCTGCTCACAACAGCTAGAGGACCACTACAGTGATGAGCTGCCTGGGTGCCTGAGATGGACATGTTTGTGTCTACGGGGGTCAAAGGCAGAACCCCTTGCAGTTATCTGGCAGCATCCACCCTTACTCAAGCAGAGATTTGTGTGTTGGAGGAGGGATACAGCTCCAAGCTCATTCATTCTTCATGAGCTCTGACATTTAAGTGGCCTCTAGACACAGCCTAGCTAAGAAGGAGTTACACTAACCCTGCTTCAGAGGACAAAGGTGGGTGACAATGGTGAGATCTCTGAACACTGGAAGCAAATTGCTTTGGTGGGATTGGTGTGCAGCTGTGCTCGCCCCCATGGTGTCTCTGCCCTGCCTCAGCTATTTCAGAAACAGCTCATCTCCAGCAAGGATGGCTGGTCCCCACGAGCTTGTTCCTGTGCTCCCTGGTGAACGACTGTTGCTTAACAAGGATTAGAGCTCTTGAAGTTATTACACAGAAAAACACAGCATTTAAAAATACCACAACAATACGTAGGTTGCAAATCGATCACCAGCAAGGTGGGACACATCCCAATTAAGGTGTTTTGCAAAGCTTTAACGCAGCCCCTGTGTGCATGCACCGTACCACAGCCTCTGCTTATAAACACGTACTGCTTCTGTAAGACACAGCCTGACCCTGTGCTGGGATGAATGGCATACACTTAACGAACCATTTTTCAATATCTTGCTTTAGCTTTATTGTTTGGTATGGTCCCTTGTCTTATATGCTGCTCGCTATACAAATCTTCTTCTGGGGACAGAATTATTCATCTCCTTGGCCTAGATAACATTAATGGGACACAAACTAATGGACTGATTTTTCACAACACTCTCTGAGATGAATGGGCTTCTTAATCCTCATTTTATCAGTGAAGAGTTGAAGCATAGAGCATTTAAGGTCCAAAGATTCCTCTATATATGGTTGTGCAATCTGAGACTCTGAGGACCTGCTTTAGGTGGTGCTTAATATTCGATGGACAGATTACTTAGCATTAGATGAGCTAATTCCCCCACATGCAGTGGCAGCTGCGGGATGTGAGATCTCCAGGTGTACAGCTGGAGCATCTCAGAAGAGCCCACAGATGCTGCCAGCGGCTTCTCCGTGAGCTCTGGACCTCGCTGCCACCTTCCCCACCAATGGCCAGGAAAGAGCCCACTTCTGAGATCAGGAGAGAGTGGAAGAGCAGAATACTCCCTAATTATCAATTGCAATTGCTACTGCTTGTTTGTTGTGTCCTCTGCCCCACATACATGGGCTGCTCCAGCCTCAGCAACAGATCTCAGTTGCTCAGTGAAGGAGATCTATCTGTGGAGCTGTGTTTGTCTCAGAAATGGGAAAATGTTCATCATAGGAAGAGGACAGCACTGGTAGCTTCTTACACCATGGCATGGATTTTGTTGCACAGCAGTAAGGTGCCTGCTTGGTCTACAAATGTTACCATGTTCCTGGGTGGTGTTTAATGGTCAGTGTACAAATTTCCAACAGGGACCAGTGAGGTTTTGGCAGGTGATGTGGTTATACACCACCTCTGAGAACAGCTGGCTGTCCACTGTGTGCCCTGGCAGATCTTCTTCCAAAAAACCAATGGTGATCTACAGGATGCTGGACCTGGACCTGCTGAACCAGAGTGTCTGTCTCCCATAATTGGCTCTGTTTGCTCCTCTGCTTACTGGAGATCCCTGGGGTGGTGAAAACTCTCCTGGGGGTCCTTTTCCCCTAAAAGCCACTTACCAAGGTACTGTTGTTCACCTGGTCCTAGTGCCTCTTCTACATCTGACCCAATGCATTGGTCACCTGTACCTTGCCATCTGCCTGCCCCCGAGGTTGGCCCTCTTTGCCCCCAGACTTCTACTTTAAAAGCCCTGGCTCCAAACCTCTACTTGCTTAAGTTGTCTAAGGCCAGAGGCTCCTCTTCTGCATAGGCACACATGCTTACTTTTTCTATCCCATCCAGTTCCGGCTTTCAGTCTCCTAAACCGTGGGTGAACTTTTCTTTTGCCATCAGCCCCTTCTACCAACAGCTACAGTCATAGGTAAGTAGTGTCAGAGACTCCAGGAGATGTTTGGGTCCTCATTGTACATCACAGATCCCTGAATTAGCCTGGGAGGCAGGAAAGTATTTTCAAAAGAGAAACACTTCAGTCCTCCTGCTTCAGCTCTTCTCAAAACACGTGGTTTCCCCTCTTCTCTGCAACCAGTCTGTACACACATGGACCTGTTTCTTCATCGGTGCCTTGGCATATCGTGCTCTACAAACCAACTGTACTCACTTCTGTGCCCACCTAAACTCTGTTTATTTTCACCAAATGCCCTTTGTTCTTGGATGCTCTGGAAAGGGAAATAGTGTGTAATGCTTATATATGTAACCCCATGCTTTGCATATCATCCTTCTTTCCCTTGTTCCTAACATCTTCCCTTTTGTGACTAGTCTGTGAGCTGACCTCATCTCTTCTCTGAACTGTCTTCCAGGATCCTAGAAGGTTTTTTCCTCCCTCCCAGGGAGATTACAACTAATTCAGTGCCCATCCATGCATGCAAAAATTTAAATAATAAATCATCTTTCCCTGCCAGCAAACACCCATGCACACGAATGCAAAGCCCCACTTTCTTTTGGCAAAATGGGGCTCTGTCTCAGTCTGAGACAGCCTTACCATTATTTTTGTGAAATTACTGGGAATTGCGGACTGCAGATGCTTCCCACCTGCCTGCACAAAACCCCCCACATCCCTGCTTGTTTTGGCTCTGCTTAGAAGGAAACGATTGCTTTGGGATACTCAAAAGGACAGGGAGGGGCAGAAGGGAAGCACAGAGGAGCTGATACGGGGTGAGGGCTGAAGGGAAGACGCTGCGAAGAAATGGGAGTAGAGAACAAAATACGGGGCGTGGGAAGCTAAAAGAGTTGGAGTGTGACCCACGTGCACAGAGCCAGTGTGCTAAATTCTCTTCTACGGCAACGTAAAAGGTTTTTATCCTTTAACTAACACAGTGGTGAGAGGTTTATTCAAGTAGAAAATTTTTAATTGCATTCTCTTGTAGTCAAATATTAATGGAAGGACCTCGTACAAATAAAAGTGAATAATGCAACAGCTTAGCTGACAACATTGTTTCACATTCATTGCAGATTGTGAACCTTCATTAAAATGGATTATTTTTGCTTTGGAGATTTAACCAGCAACATGACTTTCCCCTCTCACTGGCCCTGTTATGCCTGAGCCCGCAGAGAGCTCGGTCCAAGGAGGAGCTTGCAAAATTAATTCCGAAATAAGAGGCTGAAACTTCCAGGACGTGAATTCTTCTCATCCCCTCGGCTCAGAGGAGAGCTCAGCATGGAAATCATTAAGCAATGAGTTTAAGCAGACCCCTACGATGGAGGAGGGCTCAGAGGAGATGGGCACGGCAATGTGCTTGGGAAGCACAGGGAAGAATATAGGCAGTGACCTGTTGTAAAGAAAGCTGAGCTTATCCCAGCACCAAGGGGGCTAGAGGGTGGCCTTCACTTTAGGTCAATGGCTCTACCAGTTGGGTGGATGAACTGGTCATTCTGATCCAGCCAGATCAGCACTGGTGGGAGCGGGGGGCTCATCTATGTGGCTCAGCCCAGCACAGAGCAAACAGCAAAATGAACTTTGAAGAGAGCGATGGGCTGGAGCTGACTTCAAACCATGTGCCCCTTCCTGGTGAGTGGGGATGGTGGGCACAGGGAGACCAGTGAGAGGCACTGGGTCAGCAATAGGTTTGCCTCCCCAAACCACCTCAGCTTGTCTCAGCACCCTGAGCAGGGTCACACGGGGACATGCTGATGCTCCCCTGCAGATGCCTGTCCGTGGCCCCAAAATGCTGTTGACCACCCTCTGCCCTGCTTGTAGATATTTGAAAGCATCCTTAGAGCAGGATCATCAGCCCTGTGCCATCATCAGCCATGTTTCCATGCCACCACAAAGCTCTGCCCCACTTCCAGCTCTCCAGACTGCCTTGCTTGTGATTTCCTGAAGCTTTGGTGCCTCCATGCATGCAACAGCCATGCTCCCCATGCAGCCTTGGGTCCCATCCCCAAGCCCAGCTGCACAGCTCCATGGCTGTCAGTACTGAATGAGCCCAGGCAGCCCCAGCAAGGAGACCAAAGCCCGTCTGCAAGAGGGGATCCAAGAACCGCAGTAGCAGTTTAAAACCACTTCAGTATTTTGGTCCAATTGGTGGGGGCAGCCTCACACGGGAAGCACATGGCAGGAGCAGGAGTGCAGCTCCAATGCCCTAAAGCATCACTTTTCTACCAAGAAATGCAGAGGCTAAGCCACAGGGATGCAACACAGGTGCTCAGGTGGCCATGTGGTTAGGATCACAGCATTTCAGTGTTTGTGGTCACAAATGAGCTCAAACTAATTTTCCAAAAAATTTCTCATCACTATCTGCATATTGCTTGGGTGGAAAGTTAAATCTGTTCCAGAGCATTCACTGCGAATCTCTCCAGCTGCACGTTTTCATTCTGCCTAACCCAGGATTAATTGGGTTTGTAGTTGCGGCTGTGGGAAAGCTCTGATGTTCTCCACTACAGTTTTACTCTCAAGTTTTTTTGCAACTCTAATTCCTCGCTTACATTTTGAACAGCAATTCCTTGCTATTTTTAGTCCGAAAACATTACAAACATACAGGAAACAAGACACCTACAGAAGTTGCCCCTGTGCAAAATTATGAATGATTCAAAAGTGCTGTTGCAATTGCCAGCCTCTCCTTCTCTAAAAAGCTTTGTAATATTAACAGTATGGGGCTGGCTTTCTCCCAAGTGGTGCAAAACACCTGAGATAAATTAATTGTTGGACCTTGAATTTACCCCCAGTGAGTTGGAGAGAAAAGCACTGGGAGTGGGGTATGATAAGGGAAACCCACCCTATACCCTGTGCTCTGCTTCCAAAGGGCCATCCTGTGCTTCTGCCTCAGTTTCCCCCACAGCATCGCTCTGGGGCTTGGGAAAGCAGAAATTGTCGCACCGAGGGAACTGTGTATCTTCTGATGCTCAGCCTAGCAGCTTTAAAAGGATTGGATCAATTAATTTGCTGCTGGTGGCTCGTAATACAGGTGTTCATCTTCCCATGTGCATCTAAGTCAGTGCGAGGACACTTGCTGTAGCTGTTGCACGGAGGAGCCTCTGAAGAACTATTCGGTGACTGGGGGATTTATATTTGTACAATGGCCTCACTGTAGAGTGAGACGAGCTACTGACATGGCAGTACTTATAGTCTATAAAACAGCAATTATGCTTGTTATTAGATCATCCCATTTACAGCCTGAATCCTTTGCCTATGGTGCATGCAAAGCAACCCAGTGACTCTCCGAACGCTGAGCTAATCTGTACTAATCCATTATGTAAATCACCAGGACAATAACCAGAGACAAATGTTAAATGTCTTAGAAACACCCGGCCTTCCTTAACAAAATTTGACCCACAAAAATTACGGTTTGGTCTGCAGATTGCTGGGAGGATTGTGTGTGGGAAGAGCATCTTCACTTTACAATTTGTAAACGCAGTTTGAACCCCTGGGGTACCTCCTAATCTCGGCCTTTATATGGGGCTGCTAACGAATTGGTCCCTGTACATAGAGCAAAGTGCCTGGACTCTTTGGAACAGGACCCCTGTCCCCAAACAAAGTAATTTTGAAGCAGCTGTGGCCACCTTGGGGCCATGCCCTACAACTTGAGTCCCTCCAAAATGTGGTCTTTGTGACCAAGACTTTAGGGAAATCTTAGGGAGAATAAAACTTGATGAGTACTGTTGTAGGTCACGAGAGTGCATGTATTTTTCTTACTTAAAGCCACTCATGACTTCTCTGGGCAGCAACAGCAAGCGGAGACAGTGAGCGAGATCCCTAAAGGCAAGCAGAGCACACAGCGGATCAGAGCAAGCCACCCAACCGCAGGAAGAGAGGGTCTGATGGTCCGTGCTGGAGGGTTGTGCCTGTACGTCCATCCTGCCCCTGGACACAGCACATCTGGCTTGGCAGTCTCTAAAAGTGCCCAGGTGACTCTGAGGGCATCACTAAAGGAGTCTACCCACACTGCCTGGCTATTGCTCTTAATAGGAGCATGGGTATTCCTTAAGGATCCCTTATCATGGATTCCTCATTGTTCTTTATCCCAGATGTTATACATATCAAAGTGATAACTATTGGAGGACACCTTCTTCTCTGCCATGAGGTCTGGCTATGATCCATCAAGATCTGGGGTGTCCTTTGGTTTTACGACTTGTTCTCCCATTGCGGCAGGGAGAAGCAAAGCCACAAGGGGATGCCAGATAGATTCTCGTCTCTGCCTGGATTCTGCTCCTAGGGAGAGAATCTGGGCTGTGGCAATGAATATTTTAAAATGTGGGGCTTAGGAATCTCAATGGCAACATGTTTTAGCAGCACGCTTCAAAGCAAATACAGATATGGCTGTGTGTCTGTGCTCTTAACTGTCTATCGGCATTTCCAAGCTCTGCTAGCAGAGCTGCTAGACTTTGCATGATCTGCAAGATTTAGATGGGCTCTTCCTCCCCCCCACCATCTTTTTATTCAAATAAACCCTAGGATAATTACATGCAAAAATCCTGTGCTACTGCAATGTTGATATTGCACATTTAGAAATCATTGCAGAGGGGATGCATGTAGGCAGAGCCATAAGGACGGTGGCAGCTGGCTGCCAGGCTGGCACGTAGCGATTCGCCGCCAGTCACAGTGGAGCCTCAACGGGTCCAGACGCTTCCCACAGTCTCACACTTTGCTTGAACACCAAATTTGCCTCCGTGCTTGAGGGACCCGCGTGTGCTTAGTCCCTCGACGCATCTCACAGGAGAGGCATCCGCAAGTGGCTCAGTGACAGTGCTGGGAGTTATTTTAAGCAGACCCATTTGACTTTGCTCTGGAGCAGATGAGAAATGCTCAGGCAGCCAGCAGCGAGGGCCAGGATGCTGTTCAGGACTAAGCCACCTGCACTGTGCAGCCCAGCTCTAGGTGTCTGGGTGTGCTGGCAGCCTCTGAGCCCTGCCGCAGGGTTGGCCTGCACACATCTGCTTTCGGGTGGGCTGTCCCCTGACTTTGCAGGCTGGCATTACTGAAATGATGGGTAAAAATGATAAAAAACCCCCTGCCACCCGTGATGTTTGCATGGAGGCAGACAAACAAGAGACCGTGCCTCCTGAAGCTGTAGCTGGAGACTGGGAGGTGCCCTAAGGCATATCCAACAGCTCCAGACCCACTTGTGAAAGCACTCATGTGCAGCCCTGCACCACTGCCAACCATCAGGAGAGCCCAGACCCCCAGTTCACAGTGGGGACACTGACATTTATCTGCCTGTGAGCACCCGTCACAGGCTGGGAACGAACAGTGGTAAGGACACCTTTTCTAAGCTGCATCAGTGGCCCACGTCCACTTCTCCTCATCCTCATGCCACCAGCGTGCACATCCCTCTGCAGCCCAGAGCACCCATGACTGAGTGGACACTTTTATTTAGGCTCTGTGGGAGTGATGCGGAAGGAGGCAGGTGGGCAAGCTCACCCGCAGCCCCACATCCAGCTCCGCACAGGGTGGTTTGAGAGAAATACAGCCAGGCTGAACTTCAGGGGAAAGCAGGGGAAGGATGTGATGGATTCCAGAGAAGAGCCCTGGGGGGTAGGCTGGGGGAGGCAGGAGAGCAACCTGCAAAAACACAGAACATTTTCATAGGGAAAAGTGGCTCCGCTATTTACGCCACTCATCAAAAAGCAATGGAGATGTAGGAAACCTGCTGTGCCATAGAAGTGGTAATGGGCCAGCCTCCAGTCCCTACCTTCAGCTCTCCCACTGGGCTGAGGCTGCTTCCCTTCTGCACAGCCAAGGGTATGTTGCTGTCATCATATCTGGGTTTGATTTTGCCAGTAAAAGTAACTTTTATGACAGACAGGGCTTCTGTGATTATTTTTTTTTTCACCTTGGCCAAATTTTCAAACAGTTCTCTTAAAAAAATAAAAAAGAAGGGAACAAAACATGAAGACCTCTTAGAAATAATGCTGGAGGCTTTGTAGTTTTGCACAAAACAGGCTTTCTTCAAAAATCCATACAAAACAAACAAGCAACCTAGAACTCAACTTTAAAATCTGTACATGGTTTCTTGCAGAACCCTGCAATTTTGTGCCCAGTATTTTTTTTTTCTGAAAAATGAAAGCTGTAACTTTTTTTTTCCTCACAAAAGAAACAAAAGATTCAAAGGAAATTGTGACAAATTACCCTCTAAAATTCTTGAAAATAAGCATTTGCCGTTTGCTGACCAGTTCCGTAGTATCTTCCACCAGGAAACAGGCAGATTTTCCTAGGACATCTGCATGGACCCAGCTCCACGCAGCTTGCAGCCGATCCAGGTTGTCCTGTCTGTGGGTGATGAAATCATTAGGAAGCCTCCAAAATTGGCATTCAGACCAGGACGGTTGCTCTGTGCAGCTGCACTGACATCGCCTCAACTCCCTTCCCTTCACTGGGATTCTTTTCCTGCTGTTCTAGCTTTGTTTTCTTGCTTGTGCCCTTGTGCCTTAATCAAAAGCATGTGAAATTACTTTCAGGAAAAAAAAGAAAAACCAATAGCAAATGCTACCTGGAGTGTTTTAATAGCAAAATGAATGCAGGCATGATTTTTTGGGTATCTTGAAGACTTCCTTCCTCCACAAATAACCCATAGGTAGGGGATGGGAGAAGGAATAACCAGAAGGTGAGACAGGCTGTGGGGTACATCATTCCCATTGCAATAACTGGAGCTGGTAGGTGCCTGTAGTCTTGTCCTAGCCCATTGCCCTAACCCCACTCCCCGTGGGGCAGGAATTTGCACTATTTGCACTATTATTTCAGTGATCACAGCACCACTGCTGGGTGCAGGCTGGAAACCCAGTGGTGCCATCCTGCCCATCCCCACAGCTCCCTGCCCTTCTCTACACCCCACTCTCAACAGCTGTTCCCAGAGGCTGGATGGCATCTTACAGCTCCTTGTTCTGTATTAATCTTTCAGTTCATAGCACAGCACAGAGAAATTGCACTGCAAAGGTGCACTTGGAAGGCAAGCTCTAGATTTTGGGGAATCATACAGCTATGGGAGAAGAGGTGGGACAAATATGGGGGAAACCGAGAAAGGGGATGTGGGGGTGGATTTGCCAAGCATGGGGTCAGTGTGATAATCAGCCAGGAGCTCATGCCTGATGCTCGAGGCTCCTGCAAACAGCCTCTGGGTATCTCTGCTCCATGCACAGAGCAAGGTCTGCGGTGGGAGCCCAGGCTGCAGATGTACACTGTCTCAGTGCCTTTAGATAACACCTCCTGATGCTGAACAACTGAATATGGGTTTGGGACTTTTGTAGCTTGTGCTTTGGTAAGTGCTTAAAAAAGTGTGTGCGTGCACACACACATAATTATTATGATCACTTTGTACCTGTTCTGGGCCGATTTTAAGAGTTTCATCTTACCTGCTTGTGACTTTCTTAAAATCCTGTGTGTGGTTACATGTTTTTTGCTGTTCAATTAGCTATAAGGAGATAAGACAGGTATCACTAACATTTAAATGGAGTAGAAGAAAACAGCAATTTGCATAAATTAATTAAGAAACTGACCTCGTTCCCCAGTACTCTTCAGAGAGCAAGCGAAAAAAACCCAGTTTATTAAGTCAATACTTAGTTTGACACCTGAATCAAGCTTTACCCAAACCAAATGACAAAATTAATCCACAGCAAAATGCACCATAAGTCCCTTCACTTCAGTCATTTATTTTTTAAGCTATCCCAGCAATTTATTTTTAAACATATCAGTACGTTATGTTCCATGACATTTCACATCTACAAAAACACCATATGTATTGGCAAGTGATTACTCATTGAAAGTGCCATATCATGGATGCAAGTATATCTGGCAGCCTGGGTTTTCCCCGCCTCTTTTGGGTCTATGCCCTTATTGTTTCATGGATACTTTCTTATTGGGCAAATTGGCTGAGTGTCTGGTTTATCCCATGCTAAATATATATTTGAATTTTCTGTGGACGTTGTGAGACCACACCTTTGTTCTGTGAGCCGTGGAGGGTGGTGGGCATGGTCTACTAAAAGTCAGAGCTGTACTTTGTTGCTGGAGAAGTCACCGGAAGGCGATGCTGTCCCACCTGGCCCCAACATGCAAACAGCAGGTCCTCTCTGACCTCTGCCATACCCCTGCCATATTTTCTGTAGCAGCATTACAGCTACTCCACCGAGCACAGCTTTGCTGCATCAATGGCTTTAGTGCGGCTTGAAGACATTATTCACTGTAACTTAGCGATTATTTCAGAGCCATCCCTCGATGCTCACAACCCACAGGCAGTAACTTTAATAACAGAGCTGCAAACCTCCACCACTAGCTGTCTCATGGCTGAGTTGACAAGAGCAAATTGGTCTGAAATATCCAGGTTGTAGGGAGACAGAAAGCAAGTAGCTTTGTTACTAGCGGGGGCTGACTAGCTGCGTGTAGGATTACCGGAGCTGGGCTAAGGTTCTTCTACATCAAGATCTTCCTCTTCAGGAAGCTGCTGTGATCCATTTTCTCTCTACAAATCATTTATCCAAGTGAGTCCCTAGGCAAATTATTCCAAAGATGAATCTGGAAATGGTCATGGAATTGGCCCCCACAACGGGAAGTGCCTGAGCAAGAAATGTCCTCACATATTGCGCACCTTTGACACCTTCCAATTTATATTGCTGGCCCAGCTCTTGAAAGGGAATAGCAGAAAACAGAAGTAAGGCACTGTTTAGCAGATCATAATGAATAATAGATAGTATGAAAAAATGAATCCAGGTGCTTGAAGACAGAGTATAAACCATAATTAAAACCTACCAGTGCTGCTATGACAGATGGTACAATACGTACCCTGAAAATTGTCCATGAACATTTATTTAATATCTGAGAACACTAACTGCCAGCAGGCTGTGGTGCTATTGCTGGATCACCACTTTATTGGTGACATCCAGGAAGAAATTCTCTGGATTGCCTCATGATTCCCATAAAACCCACAGACCATCATGTAATCTGATGCAAGGAGGACCAAGTTCATCACGGACATACTGACGTGGATGCAAACAGAATACCCAAGGCAACATACTTTGCAAAGATATTAAAAGTTAGCATGCAAATGTGTCTGGAAAAATCACAATGAGGTGTTTTGTTTCGTTGCAGGAACATGTTCTGGTATTTTGAAGTGAGATTTGCAGTCCTGGAGCGGGACAGCATGTTCTGCAGCACTGACATGAAAAGGTTGCTTAACCTGTTCCTCGTTCCAGCTTTAAAAAGGCAGCACAAGAATAACTTCTGCACGTCCATCATTCTGCCTTTGTGCAGGCTACAGCAGGAACTGAATTCTTCTGCTTTCCCGCTAATAATGCTTCTGCTTTCAGAATTAATTTTCTGTCGCGTATTTCTCCCTGGTCCATTTATGCCACCCTGCTTACACCTTTTATGTTATTTTTCCTGGCTTTAGTGAGTCAGAGCAGCTCTGTAGCTCGTGGGTAGCAATGCCGAGAGTCGGCCCGTCCCTGGGGAGCACCTGGGCTCTGCTTCGATGGCAGACGGAGAAGCCTCTTGCACGGGGCCAGCTCTGCAGAGCAGTGCTCTGCAAATGTTCCTGCTATTTGTAATCAGCCGCGGTTGTCACACTTTGATATTTGTTCTTTATAAGCACTCCTGCAGAGCTTGCCAACAGGAATGTTTTCTACACAAAGATGCAGCAGCATGTGTTTCAGACATGAATTTTGAACTTATGAGTATTCACGCTGGAAACCTGAGGAGTCTGATGTGATTAAGAAGCAGATCCACATCACATGGCTTGTTTGCAGTCAAAACAGTTCCAATTCTGAATTATGAAAATCATTAAGCCCAAGTGTGGTTGTCCAGCAACTCCTGGTAGAGACACACGTCCCCATACCCAAATTCACCTTGGCGTTAATGTATTCACCAAACAGGGCCAGCCGAGCAGGCAGCGCGATGCACGGAGCAGAAAGTTATTCAGCACACTGAGGTGAGGTTGATAAAACCCCAGACTGAGGAGAGGAAAGCTTTAAAGTCTCTGCGTGCAGAAGAGACGATCACAGCACGGTGGGATGCTGTGCCTGGAGGAAATGCTGGGAAGGGCCCAGTGAGGTGGTAATGGTAGCCCATAATCATGCTTGGGTTTACAAGTAGGATGGAGATTTCTTGTCATAGTCCACCATGGCAGCTCTCATCTAAGCTCCCTGACCAGCCCTGGACCCCAGGGTGAGCCTCCTCAGAGCTTTTCTCAGTGTGTCTCGGCTATGCGACAGAAAGGCACCATTATCTCTGAACATCTGGGTGTGGACGCCCTCAAAGCAGAAACAACTATACCACGTTGTGAATAAATGGTGGAGAGAAAGAGAAGCAATGTTCAATAGCACAGTGCCGGTTGAGCCAACATGGAAAATGACCCCACCACCCCAGTACTGTTCAGGTAGGAAAAGAAATGTGGTCCCTCTCCTGGTCACTTTGATCAGCTGGCAACATCTAGGCATTTCAGCAGAGAAAGGTGTCCTTGAGAAGAATACAATACCCAGTTAGTACCTGGAAGAAGGGTCAACCAAGAGGAATAAGGAACTCCTTCATGCCTGGTGCCCTTCGCCAGGCAGTGCGTGCAGCCACGCAACCTGCCATGATGCCTCTGCAGGGATTTGCTCTGCGGTTTTTCCAGGGAGTTCTGCCAAGAGGACACATGGTGGTTCTTACAAATACTGCTGAAAACGATCCAGGCAAAATAGTGACCGGGGAGATCAGGGCAGTACCTTTGTGTCTGTAACTTAAAATGGGGAAACTAACCATGGCAGAACCTTGATGTCAGCTAGAGCCATTGGAGGTGCCTGGAAAGTACCCTGGTCAGCAAGGCTGGCATGTGCTCCGCATCCCTCAATGGATCCCGGTTAGAACTGGGTGGCAGTTCCCGTGAATCTGCAGCTTTCTGGCACCGTGGGCCAGAGCCCGGATAGGATCCCTGGATGCTTCAGCAATGCTAACACGTGTTCCAGTGCCTGGTATCCAAAACCTGTGAGGGCTGAATTGTCTCAGGTGCTGTTTTCTCTGTCTGTCCTCTGCATTTATGTGTCTTCAGGGTGTGTGTACTGTCTGCTACTGTGCAGTGCTTGCAGCTCAGTGACAACTCTGGCACAGAATGCTTTGGAGCAGGAGCAAGGGTGATGGATTGCCAGGGGAAGCGTGCTGGCATTCAGCCTCTGTTCCCCCTGCATGGATGCATGGGGACAGGAGCAACGAATTAATCTGGACTCCTACCAGGGAGCAGCAGTTTAGGAAGCTGCTCCATTTTGCTTGTTGCAGATCACAGCTCCCAGCTGAGACGCAGCTGCTGTACAGGTGCTGCTTCTCTGCCCCGTTTCACTGCAAGGCACTGATGGAAAAGGGTGAAGTAAGAGCTCTCTTACAGCCAGATCCCCAGCTTGGCTCAGCGCTGGCACTCAGCAGCTGTAGCAGTGGTTTTGAGGACCTGCTGCCTCCCAGCTGCACATCCCTGGCACCGAGCAGAGGGGTCCTAGCTTGGCCACGATATCTGGCCACCCTTAGCACATGCCGAGCCTGCAACCACATGGGAGACATCACCAGGAATGTGGGACTTGTTACTGAGTCAGCACGTGGGATGCTGGGCCACTTTCATAGTTTTTGGTCTCATTATTCTTATGTTGGCCCCAATGAATGATGGGCTCTTTAGACCCTGCCCATGAGTTCTTAAGTCCTCTCCAGCCCCAGACTGACCACAGAGGGAGCTCAGAGCATCCCAGCCATGTAAGGGCTGCTGCAGTCGGTGAGCCGGCCAACAGAAACCATCCACCTCTTCATGTACATGCTGACTCCTCATCAGTCTGCTGCTTGCTCATGAGCTTTAGAAACGCTGAGATGGACACAGAGAACAAATCACAGGCCATCATGCAGTTATTTCTCTTCTCTTGACTACTCAACAAATGCTGCCTTCTGTTGTCTACCACCCATGCAGGATCTGTGAAGCTCCAGATACCTAAGCATCAGCACTCATCTCATCTGCTCAGCTATGGTAGCTAGAAGACAGGTTGACTGTAAGCAGAGCTGTAGGGACAGAGCCTTGGAAATGGCATCACAGACTCTCAGCCAGCTTAATTCTGCATTTCAGCCCCCTGGAAATACCTGTAGGAAGGGAAATGCGTGGGAAAATCTGACAGAGTTGCTGTGTTTGGTTGCTGGCACATGTTTCTAATTAATTTCTTCACTGCTCTACCAAAGCAAAGCTTCTGCCCAGGATCAGTGCTGCTTTCTGCTGAAACTGCTCAGATCTGGGATGCACGCCATGCTTCCACTTGGTCTGAGGACACCAGTGACGCCTGCGTCACTGACCTGGAGCTCCCTGTGGGGATCTGAAGGCATGCCTGGCTCTGCACCGGTATCGGCCAAGCCTGCGTGCTGCTTTCTGGGCCAAATGATCTGGGAGCAAGCAGTGTACATGCAAAGGCTATAGGACAGCCTGGCCTCTCTCAGGCAAGAGCAGAGCCAGCTGCAGGCTGATGGTCCAGCTCAGATGCCAGCCCCTGCAGGAGTCATCCGAGGTAGGATCAGACATTGCACATCTTTTGCACTGATGATCAGTCCAAGAGTAACAGGGTCAGTGCTGCCCCTGAGAGCCAATGAACAGGCACGGTTGTGAGAGCGGGTGTGAGAACAGCTTGTGACAGTCTGTTTTCCCCGGCTTGGAGGTGAAGTGGTAGCTGGCTGTTAGGAAATGCACTCATTGAAGAACAAACTGATTGCCGAACAGCTTGCTTGACCCAAACTCACAGAGTAGCTTACTGCCTCACTGAGGTTTTGTGGCTCCCCCACAGCCACTGCATTAGGAAACAGGGACAGCCTGGCATCTTTTCTGTGCAGAGGGAGCAGGCAGAAGACCTTTCCTTCAGTTCAAATGTGGCCCCTGCCATTTGGACTTCTGCATGTCTAGATATGACAGAGACATTGAGGAAGCCATCCAGACTGGAGCGGAGCTGCATGAAGCACATCTCAGCATCATCATGAGCAAAAGCCTCATCCTACTCCAGGAACAGTCTCAGTCGCTGTGTAGGAGGTACCAGTTGCTGAGAAACCACCTCCTCACCATGTAGTCTGCAAATGAAAGTTATTCTGAGATACTTTACCTAATGGTCTTCATCGTACAAGTGAATACCTACTAGAAAAAAATGACTGTACTGGATACAAAGCTTCTGGCTACCCTGACTGTTGCTTCTTTTCCTGGTAGAGGAACTCCACGGCTGGAGCTCTGCAATCAAACCCAATTTTCCTTTTCCATCTTGCTTTTCTTGCTTCTTCAAATTAGTGGAGTGGCTGTGTGCTTTCAGTGGAGTTGCCCAGAGAAAAAGGCAACCCATTTTTCCCCATTAGCTTTGCAGCACATAGGAGCCGGCCCTGGAGTGAGGTATCACCTCAGATTCTCCTCAGCTAGGACTAGGGGAATGTATGGAGAGGGTAAAGCTGAAGTTTTGTTCTCCACATACTAATACTTCATTTTGCATGCTCCTTCACGAAGGCAACAGGGCAAAGCAAATGAGCCTTGATAGCCTTACCCAAATGAGTTATCATCTTGGCAGTTTATCCCCCGTTCCCCTTCATGGGTAGCTGCTTTCCTCAGAGGCAGGGATGAGAAGTCTTGATTTGTGCAGGCAGGCAATGCCAGATGAAACATCAGATCATGGTGACACAGACAGGACTCTCCTGGCCTTCTGTCCCACATCTCCCACAGCCATGACTTGCTCCATGAGGGAAAACAGCTTAGATGCCATGCCAAGACACCCATTTAGTCACAGCACTGAGGTGGATCTGCCCAGACATTTTCTCTTCCCTAAAGAGAGGTAAAAGGACATTTAAACTACTAAACCTGGCTTTTGGAGAACTACAAAAATTAGTTGTTTCAATGAAAGAGATTCAAAATGACTGGGCCAGACAGAATAGAAATTAAATAGGGTTTGCCTATAGCCACCCCCTGCCCCATAGGTGGGTAATTGCTCCAGCTAACACTGCCCAGTCCCTTCCCTGCGCTTGGTGTTTGCAGACCAGAAATGCGACTCTGGTCTGATCTAAACTCTTTCCAGCCATGCTCCCCGCTCTCGCAGCGTCCTGCCACAGGCTGTATCCTGCAAACATCTTTCCCTGAGCAGACCTTCTCCTCCCCAGGGACAGGCTCTCCCCTCCTCCCTGAACACTCAGCTGGATGAGCTGTCTCGAGGAGCATGGCACGTGGGATGCACAGACAGACACTGCCCATTAGCCACGTCTTAATGGCACGAGGGAGCTGCTGCCACTGCAAAGCCTCCGGTTTGCGTCCTACACAGGCTGGCCCCATTCTGATATGATTGGAGCTGAAGGGAAGGTGGAAGCATTGCAGAAAGATTAAGTAGCTAAATCTGGTTAGCTGGTTACACACTGAGGGCTGGCAATAGCGTAACTCTGCCAGGATCATGGCAGAAGCTTTAAGGTAATAAAAGAAAGGGGGTCTGAGCAGCATATCGCTTCTCAGTGTGCATTTTGTACGGGCTGCTCTTGTCCTCCTTATGGCAGGAGAGAGGGTGAGTTTCTCCTGCCTCAAATTTAGGACTCTATCCAGCAAACTCTTTGTGGGCCTGTAGATACCCGCACCTCAGACACACCAGCTTTGCAGTCTCAGCCTAGGACTGGGTATGCTGGCAATGTCAGAGCGCTGGCGTGCTGCTGCCCCATGCTAACAGGGTGTCCGTGTGTCAGGCACTGGTGGGAGTGGGCTGCCTCTCAGCAAGAAGACGAGCATGTGAGGACCAAGCAGCTCATCCTGCTGTGCAGGCAGAGGGGCCAAGGCTGGTAGCCTGCCCCTGCCAATTTGCCTGCAGCCTGACAAAACCATCAAGAGCACAAGGAGGAACAGAGCTGTATGGGTCCTGGGGGCTATGAAACACTTCTGACTCCAACACAGAGTGATTCCTGGGTCGCAAACCTGAATCTGGGTTGAAAGCCTGAATCGAAGTCTGTCTTTGGGACTGACCAGGCTTCGCAGATACCAATGCCTAGATCATAACATCCATCCATCCATCCGTCCGTCCATCCATCTCTCTTGCCCCACAACCTTTCTCCTGTTTCTCCTCTCTTGCTCTTTCCCTCCTTCATGTGTTTTCCTCCTCTCCTACCCTCTCTGTGTTTCCCTTCCCCAGCCCAGGCTGCAGCAGTAGCGGCAGAAGTGAGGTGGAATCAGCCTCCTGAATCACGGAGCAGCAGGGAGCTGACACATCAATCACAGCTCTGCTGTTGGAATTAATGAGAGCGCCACAGGTTCGGGCTGTCACTCACTACCCTCACTTTGCTGCTTCCATATGGCTGCCAGCCGACAGCCTCACGCTTCCCAATCTCTGCCAATTACAGCCTCAGCACTCCCAACCTCCTCCTATTAGGCTCACAGCTTCATTATTCTAATTAAGCCAAACAAGCTGAGCCCTCCCTTTTTCACTATTGATGCACGTCCCTTGCATGCATCGGAGCTACACTGCAGCAAACCTCCTCATTTGGGCACCTTTGGAGAAAAAAAGCAGCTAGACAGAGCGGGAGCATCCCAATGTCTTCTCTCCCAACCGCTTCTTTGGTCCTCACTCCCTTAGCTGGGCAGTGGGGTAAATGCCCCCATTTGGCAGCAAGTCTCAAAGGGGTCCTTTCTTGTCAGAGTAATTGCAGGCAAGGCTGGCTGATCTCAGCCAGCCTGGCCTCCTAAACTAATTAGTCGGGATTCTTCAAAGCTAGATTGCATTTCCACCTTTTTTTTTTTTTCCCTTTTTAGGTCTGCCTTCTGCCCCAAAGAGATGGGAAGTGGCACCATGTGGGCAGGAGCCCATTGGGAAGGAAGGAAAGTCACCTCTCTCCTGGCCTGCTGAAGGAAGCCATGATTAGGAGGGGTTTGCACTCCCCTGGGTCACAGCCGTGCTGTTGTATCCCTAGGTAGCCCCCCGATTTTGCTCTGCCTCCCGCGGCCTTGTTGCTGGTTGGTAGTGACTTGATGCTCTGGGCGACAAGTGGTCACAACTCCAAAGTAGGGTTTGAGCAGAAACCTCAGCCATCGATGGGGAGGAGGAGCAGAGCATGCTATGCTGATAACTAATGCATTTTGTAACAGCTGGGGGTTTCTCTGCCCTTAAGTTGCATTGCTTGACACAGAACAAGGCATTAATCTGTCTTGCTGCTGGCAGGGATGATGGGCTGCAGGGAGCACAGGCAGCCCCCCTGGAAACAGGGGGGACACAGGTCCTTGCACTATGGCACAGGACCCGACATCCTTCACCAGCATCTCCTCCTCCATGTCTGAGCCACACTGGCACACACGGACATTCCCAGGATTGTCTGAAGTAAAAATGAGGACAGTAGGGTCTACTGGAAAGGATGACATAGAGGATGTGCTACACAGCTTCTGGGTGTAATCAGCCATAAGCGATCCTGGATCGCTGACCTGGCTGAATTGGGGTGGCAACAGGACTTCACAGGTCTAACTCCACCTGTGCTGGGGCTCTTATTGCTGCAGAGATGTTGGACCCAGCCCTGGATGCATCCCCCACCTGGCTTGGGGATGTCTTGGCTTTTGAGCACATGCAGTGACAATAAGCTGGCCCCTGCTGGGAGGGGAAGGGCTCCTCTGCGGATGTCTCGCTCATGCCGCAGCCCCGCTCTCCTGCAGCTGGCACTTAGGATTTGCTGACCTTTGAATCCCTTAAATAGGTTGCTCTCAGCGTTACTCCAACCAGCTCAGCCAAGAGATGCAACTTCTGGGTGGGTGCCAAAGTGGAGCCTGGGCTCCAGCGGAGGTAGGGAAATGCCTCTTGCTGCTCGTGCTTGGGGGTGGAGAAACAGCAGTGATATTTCTTCATCTCTCCTCCCCTCCATGCTCCGTGACACTGAGCAGCATTCAGAAAAGCCTTTGTAAACAAGGCGATGCTGCCTGCCTTAAGACAGGGTTTACTTTTTTCCCCAAATTTTGATCTACATTTTTCAAAAAGCTGGATCTCTAATTTAATTTCCCATTTTCTAAACAACCTTGATTTTTCTGTAACAGCAGAAGGCTTCCTAGGCAAATTGGGAATCGTTCATGCCACTAAAATCCAGAATATTTGGAAAAAAAAAAAGCCCCAAATTACTTGCTGTCAAGTTCTCTTGGATGCTCCTGCTGACCACTCTGAGCTTGAGCTCAGTCCCACCTCCCCTGACTCCACCAGCACCCCACAGCCCAGCTCTTCCCCGTCCCCTGCTGTGTGTCACCACTACGGGTTCGCCCCTGCACATCTCCTGTCCCTGCCTGCCCAGCTCCTCTCCCTGCCTGACACAACTATGCCCACAGCCCCAAAGGGCACCCTGCTGCCATGTCCATGACCAGGCACCCGGCACCATGGAGCTGCAGACAGGACCTGACACCTACATGCGTGGCAGAGCCGATGACCCTGTGGTGGTCCTGCTGCCTCTGCTGGGCCGGCAGGTAGAGGGGGATGTAAGCAGCAGAGACATGTTGGCTATGACACTGTTAGCATTTTCCCAATGAGTTATTACCAGGTTAAAGGGTTGTGATAGTGCCAATATCCAAAGCTGGGTTATTGTGTTATTAATGTGCGGCTGTCGCTGGCTATTAGCACTGTGATCAATCCCCGGTGACAAGGGCTGCTTAGCCTGTCACACTTTGTTTTATCTTCCATTCTTAGACTTTTACTAACTCACAAATTGCTAATCCAATCTCCTATAACCCAGTTAGGGGAGGACATTGTCTCTGTGCTGCTCAGACGCAGGAGCTGGGGCCCTGGGAGAGGACGTGCTGGTGGCAGGGTAGGCACACGTTTTTCAGGGGTGAGAGAAGTGTGTGTTGGCTGCAATAAATATAAACACGCTACTGTCCCCGTCTCTTCAAGGAAACTCTTCCTAAAGTGCTGGCTAAACCAGTTACACAAAGCCAACTTGATGGTGTTCAGGAGAACATCTTTCCTCAGCCTTTTGTACTGACTTACCTCCAGGTCATGTCCATGTCCTTGTTGCCCCATGCCGCCCTGGGGGTGTCGTCTCCATCTCCACATGGCCACCCCAGTGCCATGAGGACAGCACTGCAATCTGTCCAAATGCCTCCATCAGGTATCTCTGAAGCCTCAAGAGCTTTGGCATCTCCACCCTGGAGCCTTCAATGGGCAGAAATGACCTTAAAATTTCAGTCCCAAGGACAAATCTGCACTTTGGAGCAACCCATTAGAAAGAGTTGGCAGCTTCTGTTTGACCTCAAGCTTGTTTCATTGCCCATTTATTGGAAATGTGCATTTCTCTGAGTCATTCCATTTCTGGTCACTGACTACTGCAATATCTTCTCATAGGAGAACTCAAGGCAAGCTGAGAAGGAGGGCTGCTGCATTTCTGCTCCAACCATCAAAAATGGAGACCATGGTGCCTTAATACAGGGGCCACAAACTGCCTAGAAAACCTGCTCAAAACGCACCACAGCCCACAGTCCTTGTCTTGAGGTAGAGACCTGAGGAATTTGGATTATAAAATGAGTTTCTCTCATTCTGCCCATGGCAGTAGTTGAGGGTAGAAAGAAGACTGACAAAGCTGGTGGAGATGCTCCATTAGGGACACTTGGGATTGTGTGGGGAGTGTGGGATAGGACTGGTGTGGCTGGCCTGGGGATAAATGCACAGGATGAGTGTGGGTGGGCTGGAGTGGCAGTGTCCTAGAGTTGGGGATGGGGTCAATGAGGTCGGAATAATGCTGTTGGAATAATGCTCTGCACGGTGCACCCTGTGCAGAGAGGAGCCAAGAGCCCTGCTCCCGGCCCTGGGGATGTGTGTTGTTCCTGCACACGTTGTTCAGGCTGGCAAGCCAGTAATTTTGCTGCAGTTGCTACGCACGCACTGAGAAACTGCTTTTTGCTTCCTGGCCAAGATGGTTTTGTAACATCTCTGCATGCAGCAACTGCTTCTCTGCGATGGGTGAACTGAATTCGTATGTGCACAGCCTGAAAGCCTGCAATAGTGCCCTGAGGCTTGCAAAAGGCATCCTATCAATAAATGATAATGATTCCTGAGCGAGAAAGCCAGCTAGCAAGTTCATGAGTCCCAGATGCTCCCAGCACACAAGGGAGAGCTCCCAGAGGACACGCAGGCGAAGGATCTGGCCATGCTGAGTGTTGGGTGCTTGACTCAGGGTCTGGCAGCTGGTGTCTTGGCGGGCAGGAAAGCAAGGGGGGGAAGGCATTTCCTACAGGGCATGACCTGCCTCTGTGCAAACAGAGGTGTTTGACGTGAGCACTGAATTCTGCCAGGAGGGCAGGAGGATGCTGTGTTGAGATCTAGTCTGTGGTGAGCTTGTCAGCAGGACCGGGGACACTCATGGCCTTTTCTCTAGTACCTTCAGGCTGCTCCACAGATCGAGAGTCCTATTTTTAGATTTTCATATCTCAATAAGACCCTATGAAATAGCTTCAGATGTTACCACAGACGGGCCTGGACTTCCAGCCCATTGCAAGAGCTGGGTAAGTACACAGACAATGGGACGCGCTCCGAGAGCCCTGCAGCATTTCACAACCTTTGCCTCGTTGGAGAATTGTTCTTAGTAGTGATGACCCCTCCGTGTGTGTGTGTGTGTTAACACGTGATGTGCGAGCACCGTACTATGGTGCTGCTGAGCATATTATAGCCAGTTTTATATATATATATATATAACGCCACAAAAAACACTAGAAGACCACTCATGACAGTTAGATAGCACCAGCAGGAGGAACAGGACTGCACAGGTCTTGGTATAACATGCATTAGGAAAACAAAATAACAGGCACGTTCAATTTATACTCCCTGAGTGATAAATATGTCAAAATGGTTATAAATGGTGCACTTGCATGTTGTAAAAGTTGCACATGGAGAAAAAGGTGCAAATTCCTTTGCAAGTTGTACAGTCTCTACTATCAACATCCACATACATGAACATGAATGTTAAATATTCCAGAGGGCAAAAATTACAACGCAAGGTTTCCACAGTTCTCCATGGGTGCTTGGTACAACTGGGCAGGTAATGTTTTGTTTCATTTTTTATGAATATCATGATGATATGAAAACTGAGAATTTCACATGGCAGACCAAAATCATCACCAACATGTCTCTTATCAAGTGAGTTCATCCACTAGGCAATGCCTCTGCTGAGCCCAACATAATTTGTACTTTGGACACCACATTTACCTGTTTTCTTATACCTCGGCAGGCTTTCCAGCCAGACTTCAGGCACATGGGAGAATTACCCTTTTTTCCCCAGCCAATGCATATATTTCACAAGTCCTCGGCTGCATTCATGGGTGTTAAAAAAGAGAAAAAAACAAAGAAATTGGAAAAACAAAGTTTAATGAAAAAAACCCTGGTCTTTCTCTGTGGGAATGGGAAAAAATAGCCCTGTTGGGGGAGAGATTCACAGGACTGGGCTGACTCAATGGTGAACAAGGTGTCAGTTGTCCTCTGTCCCCATAGCTGGAGATTCCAGCAATTACTTATTTTAGAGAAAGATGATAACCAACATTCACTCCTGCTGGGCTGTGCAAGAAAGCACCATTAATAATCCAACTAGTGAGTACCTTTCCTTGCAAAACTCTGATTGCAAAGACTAACAGTCTCTGACAGAAAAAAAAAAAAAAGGTGACAATTCCCACCATGCTGTGCAGCACCGGTGCCCTCCCTAGCTGAGGACATCGTGCCTGGAGACCTTCCTCTCCCTGCGGAGTCGGTGCCGCTTGTGGTGCTAAGGGGAAGGATGAGCACACCTGGAGCTGTGCCTGGTGCCGGGAAGGGATAACAGAAGGTCTTTTTTCTCCCCCAGACTCTGCAAGGTCTATTTAGGAACACAGCTTATATGTCAGCCCCAGTGTCACATTGGGTGTGACAGGGCCAGCACCGTGCTTCAGTCAACAAACAGGGCTAAGCACAGTTCAAGCACTCTCTGTTCCTGCGAGCTTTTAGATCAGCTTAAACTGTTTAAGCAGCTGCACTGCAGTTTAAGATTAAGCTGGTCTTTTGAGCAATCTAAGCAGTTTAAAATACTCTAAAGGCTTAACATTATAGCCAGTTTAAGTTGCTGTAGGGGCTTAAAGCAGTGATGTACAGTCAGTATCTTAACAGGGTTTTCCACAAAATGTGTCTTTATAGCCTGTGATAAGCCCGATGGATCAGGGTATGTGTGTTTGCATAGGGCATGCTCATCTGCCTGCTTCGCAGGCATTTCTTTCTGACCTTGCACATTGCTGCTCAGATGCGTGTTCCTGCCTCTTCGCTCGGACTGCTGTGTCTGTGCCAGTTGAAGAATGCTCTTGCTTTATCTTGCAGCATCCTATTCCTCTCCCAGACACACCAGATGCACCAGAAAGACTTGCTTCTTCAAACCCACAAGCAAGGAAAGAGGGAAAACCAGCTCAGTTTGACAAGCTCCAGAAGCTCTGGCCCTTTGTCTTAATGAGGCATCCAAACTTGGTGAAGGAAGAAGAGGCCTCCTGCATGCACGCAGCCTGATGCAGCCAAGGTCAAATGGGAGCCTCCAGAGTAGCCCAGCAGAAGGGACAACTCTCTGAAAGCCTGGTTTTGTGGGGCCTTTAAAATAGGAGCCCTTGGGATGCCGTAAGACTGCCCTTCAAGGACCACAGAGGCTAAAGGAGGCTTACGTTGCTTTAACTCTGTCTTATGACATGCTACAGTCTTAAGGCATTTAAGTCCTTATGTGACACTAAGGGTTTAAGGTTTTACACAGCTTTAAAAGTGGCTTAAATGCTCTCTCACCTTTCACGTGGGACACAGAGCACTCCTGGCACAAGTCAGAGGGATGGCAGTGCATCCTTGCACAGAGAGGACTTTGCTCCAGCAGTGCTACCCAGGAGGGTCCCTGCAGGCGCAGCCTTTGTGGTCTTGCTCCCGTGTCCATACCATTCCAATCTTGCCTTGCAGGTAGCAGCAGCATGGGAGCAAAATGGCATGTCCAGCTCCTCAAAGCCTTTTACCTAAAGGCAACATCATGAGCTCAGAACACGAAGTGCCTGTTAAGAGATGAGGATGGTGGTCTCACCTGGGGGACCTACACCTCACTGCCACTGGTAATGGAGAGCATCACTTGAGGTTTTCTGGATCCAGCACATCCCCAGGGGTTCCTCTACACCATCCCTGTCAGGATCAGTGCTGGGCTACCCCCATGTTGCTGACAATAATCTGTCTCTTATGCTTTTCAGGTGATAGGATCCTTCCTCACAGAGATGTCTACTGTGCAGGTGCAGGTTTGGTTTATGCAATGCTGTGCTTGGCACTGTCCATGCTCAGACAGGAGGAAAATAACACTCAGAAAGTTTTTACCAAGCGTTACCAACTTCTGGTGGGATGGGTGCATCCCACCTATGGGGAAGGGGATCCAGAGCTCAGAAGCCCACCATCACCTGGTTGTACTTTGCATCCTCCCACCTGAGGCTGGTACTGCTGGCTGCAGAAAAGCTGTTGCTCAAGGTGGTGTTCATGTGACCTGCCTGTCACCATACAGCACTTAACCCTGTGGCTGTGGGGGATCTCATAACCACCCAGGGAGACAGATGGATGTTTCCAGAGCACTTTCCCTCTGCTGCATGGGAGGTGTCAAAGGCAAGCCTGGTGAAATCGCTCTCTGGAATCCTCTAAATCTCACCTTTAATTATAGAGACAGCCCAGATGACTGTGATCTCTGTAGATGAGCATAGGCCTCTGTATTTTGCTACAGAGCAGACACTCAGATGAATTGTGTTTCCCTCCTTCTGTCCCACCTTAGTCTTCAAATGGAGATTCCAACTAAGCTTGAATGCCCCCTCCCGGGATTGCACCTAAACAGCATTACTCTGTATCCTTCTCTTTGGAAAACAAAACCACCCTCTGAAAACAATCAGTTGTGGCTTTATAAGCCCAGTGTTGGGGGAGATTTTACCTACCTCCTGGTCCCAGTTCAGGTCACGACAGGAGCAGGCGCTAGCTCCATCAGTGGGGATGCATGGGCAGGGCAAGCTCCAAGGCCAAGCTGGGAGCCGATGACAATGTCATGCTCAGGGCTCTGCACTGTCTTGCTGGACATCGGAGGTGACAGGTGTCAGCTTCGATACAGCAGCCAGTGAACTGATCCCTGGCTATGCGAGCTCGGGAGGAAGCACATCTCCTGGGACAGGCCATGAGTGAGGGTGTCAGCAGCCAGGCTGGATGATCTACCTGCAGCTCAAAGACTTCTTGTACTCTGCAATATCTGCTGCAATTTTTCCTTCATTGATGTACAACCCTCTCCAGACCCTCCTAAGGGGCTGCCTTAATGCTGGGAGGCCGCTTCAGGATGCAGCATCATGTAAAGATGGATTAATGCAACCAATAACATTGCACACGCTAAGATCTCTAAGCTTGAACATCTTCAAGTAGCATGAGGAGCAGTGAGACCCAAGAAGTTCCTTTTATTTAGGTAACATATATTGGTTCCCATGCCCTGCTGAAGCTGCTTGGCAGAGGCTGACGGCATGAGGATTACTCACTGGTTTGGTTCCTCCTCTCTTAAAAAGTCAGATGAGAAGTTCAGGCTAAGATGCAAACTGACCACTTGATGAGTCTGGGTCCAAAGCTTGGTGATATCCATCAGAAAGCTTCCACAGTTTCCACCTCACACCCCTTCAGCAAAGCACACTAAGTGGCAAGTCTGTTGTATTTAGGATAACCAAGTCAAGCCTGTAGCCGTCAGATGCTTGGCCCTAGTTCACTGGTGTCTTGCACAGATTACATCCATGCCAGTTTGGCAAGCTTAGATGAATGGCTGCCAGTGCTCCTGCATGCCTCTGTGTCCAGAACCTTGCAGCAATCATGCCTTGCTCCCCTTGTCTGAACGATGCATGCCCAGGACTCATGCATGAGCTGTATTTATGTTACAGCAGACAGGGCTGTTACTGCTGCTCTACTCTCAGAGTTCATGGACAGATGCCTGTGCCAGAAGCTGATGTCTGCCCCACACTGACAGCGCAGTGGGGGCCCGGAGGAGTGACGACGTGCTGAGACACCATCAGACATCCTCTGTCCATTTTGTGGCCTTCCCAGAGTATCTGTGTCTACCCTTGGCATGTCCATCCGAAGCTTTCAGACAGTCAATGACATTCATGTACCCACTTGCAGGTCACTGTAGGGAGCATCTGGGTTTGCAAGTGGAGAGATCTCCCTGCATTGTAATGCTGGGCTTGAAGGACTGCAAACACTGCAACCAGCTATCTGGGATGCGGGCATGGGACACTGCAGCCTGGCCAGGCCTCGGAGTGGAAAAATTGGCATTGGCATTGGCAAAAACGCCTGTGCATCTCTCCAGTGCACAAGATGGATGTTGCTTTCCTACATTTTGCACTGTTCTGAATGCTGCAGAGGGTGCAACATTTTTATAAATTCAAGAGGCCTGCTAATCTTCCTGTTTTTCAAAAGGCAGTGGGTGAGTTTGTTAATTTTGCATTCCCGTGTCCTTCCTACAAAAAGAGAAGTGACCAAGGTATAAAACCAGAGCAGGTGTAAAACAAAATTGCTTAAAATGCATTCCCAAGCCCCCCTTTTTCAGATGAGATCACAGAAACTGGGGCTTGCAAATTCGCACCTGGCAAAAGCATTGTTTGCTATTACAGCAGGTGAAGCAAGTGAACACCTCTGACAAACGCATATTTTTTTCTACATGTCTATTTATCCTGCGTATGGAATTTGAGCACAGAGCTCTTGACCTAGGCAGCCCAGCTGTGCTATCACAGTCCTGAGAGGGATAGCTGAATCTGGTCCAGATTGGTCAGAGCTGGCTTTAAATTAATTGAACTCTGAGGTGCATACCCATTATACGTGGAGGACCTCATACTCATATATACTCACTTTTATATTTTGCATTTTTCATGCTGGGATTCCGCTGTTGATGTCACTATCCAAACAGCTACTCTTGAAAGTGCCCATAATATAAAAAATTCTATGTTATCTAAATAAAAAGCTGCATTTCAGGTGAAAAAAGTGTGTCTAATAGCCATCATTTTCCCTTTACTCTGAAAATTTGTCCACTTAAAATGAGTAGAGGCTGCACAGGAACGTTAGGAACTCCTGCCTTGCTCAAAATTCCTGCAGACCAGATTGCTTGTTCAGGTGCCTCAGTGTGGACGGAGTTTGGGCTCCTGTGATTTTAATTCTTGTACCTTTAGTGGGTCTAGCTGCACCCAGTGGATTTTCAGGACAGGAGACTGCTTTCCATGATGTTTCTCAGCAGGATCTAACCACCTATGTACCATTTGCACCTCTGAAAACTCCCTTGGTGGGGCAGTGGGGTGTCTCTGACACCATGGCGGCAAACCCTGCTTAGCAAAGAGACTTTATTTGTACTTGAATTCTTTAAAACATCTCCCCTGTTCTGTTATGTTAACACCAATTTAAACCAAATCCTCGAGAAATACATGGAAAAACAATATATCTGTTAAAGATTTTGCACCAACCGCTATCAGCAGTGGGCAGAGAAAGCTCATTATCCACTCCCTAATGAGCCACCCAGCAAGGCAAGGAAACCTGAGAGTAATAAGATACCAAAACTGAGCAGAATGAAACACTCCTATTTTCAAAGAGGAAAAATTTGGAAGGACTCAACAGAGCAGACACAGAAGGGCTTCATGTGATCAGCTCTACAAAACTTTCCCCTGCTTTCCAGGCATCTAACTGTACATCGCATCTCACCGTGAGCTGCCACGAGCCCAGCTTCTCCCTCACTTGCCAAGCAGGACATGTGGACCTGGAGATCGGGGATAGGAAGAGGGGTAGATTAGATAGTGTGTCTTCCCGAGGTACTTCCAGCCTGTTTTATGTCATTTCTATGATGTAACTGCCAGACATGAGCTAGCTGGGACCCAAATCTGGTGCACAGAGGTGCTCTGAGACTGGCTGTCCCTGTGCTCTTGCTGGGGAGGAGAGCAAGACAGATGGTGCTTCATGGGGGTCCCCACTAAATAACAACGATCCTGGTGAGATACTTTTTCAGGTGCCTGTGTTTTTCCATAGATGTTTCACCCCAGAGGCTGCTTGCTGCACAAGAGGTACTTTTAGGGACCAACTAGAGCTTGAGGGACCTGCAGAAGGATTCAGCCCCGGGACATCTCTGGGGTTTGCCTCGCAGGCACAACACCATACTAGAGAATTTGCTGGACCTTTCTGCCACTCTGGTCTGTTCTGCATCTTTCCTGATGCCTCCAGCCCCCTATTTCACACCCCTCACCCAGCCCCACTCCTCTTTCCCCGCTCATGAACCCCAGCTGGCACCGGGGACCTGCTCTGCATGCAGGATTCACAAAGATGAGTTTCCGTAACTGGACAGGTTTACCTCTGCAGTTGTAAAGGCAGAAATGCACACAGGCATATGGGTAAATGCAGAATTTGTGTGTGTCTGTGAGGGATCTCTTTGCTGGGCATCCCAGCATTCAGTGTCTGCTTCCGGACCAGAGGCGCATCCCCAGCTCCCATATCCTCTTCCTCAGAGATGATTCGTGCAAATATGTTACACCATTTTTCAGGTGAAAGCTGCATGGTACTCTGTTCGCCACTACACTTGCTGCTAGCTGTAAACAGCTAAAGTGCACCAGTCAGCTGTAGGAAGGTCTGCTGTCTTCCTGCTTACAAGAAGCTTTGCCTGCAAAACTTTTCTCTTTCTCACTCATCTACCCAACCATCATCCCTGCGTGTATGGTCACAGGCTTTCTGTGACCCTGTGTGCTAGACAAGAGAGACCTTGTCAGAGGAAGAGGATGCTGCTTGGATGTACAGCCACTCTAATGATGCCTTAACCACTGACTGCGGTTCAGCCTCACCCTCAGCAGAGAAGGACCCCATCCAGCTGTACTTCACCTCCTAGGTGCTCTCTGACCCAGCGGGAGGTGATTTTCCGTGTTTCCAACCTACTCACTGCACAACCTCCCTTCATTCAGCATTCACCTTGAGGACAGGCAGGGCCAAGAGCTGTAAAATGCTGTTTTAACCCATCCCTACTTGTTTTGTGGTTCTGAGGCTTTATGCTGACCCTGCCTGCAGAGCTGAAAATTATGCTGAGGAGCGCAGGGGTGCAGGATGTGACCGGGCAGCTGCAGCTTGTGAACGCAGCCAAATGCAGCACAGACCCTCCTGGGTGGATCCCTCATATGATGGGGACCTGATCATTGGAGAGCAGCTATTGTGGCAAAGAAACACAGAAAGAAAGGGGTTTGCAGAAGGAGGGAGCTGCCTTGGTTAGGGGGGTATTGAATGTGCATTGAGGTACCCCAGCAGACATGGTTCCCTCACATCACTGCTTTCCCCCAGCCCCTGCCACTGGGTTTCATCCCTTTGGAAACCCAAGGACAGGGAGAGCTGATGTGTCCCAGCATGTTGGTCCAGTATGGGGATGAGATATAGCCAGGGTGCACACCTTGGACCGCAGGTGTCTCCCAGACCCGTGACGCTTGGTCCAGCCATATCCCACAGGCGAGCAGCAGCTTTATGTGTTTAGCTCTGCTAAACTGATGAGGGCAGGTGGGGGATGCTGCCATTCTCTGTATGCTTCGGCTTCTCAAAAGCACAGCGACTCTCACATACCAGGACGGACATTTTCTTGCCCTGGCTGCGGGTGTGAGGCTTCTCCGTATACCTGCAGGCGCTGGCACCAACTGCCCCACTCGCAGACACAGGTCTGTGTTCAGCTAGAAAATGAAGAAACGATGAAGTGTGAAAAAGCCAAGTGCAAGCCTGTCTCTCTATGATGATGCCCTGTGCTATGCTTGCAGTATTGGCAGCCTTTCCCCGTTGACAATGAAAGGAATATCTATTACTTTTTTTTTAACATGAACACATGTGCTTGAGTACTCTCTGGCTAGGCAGAGCACAGGCATGACTGTGACACCCCCTGACCTCCCCACAGACATATCTAGATGTACAGCCATGCACCCTGCAGGGCATGCAGAAGTGTGGGAGTGCACATAAACAGAGATTCATGCCCAGCTGTGCCCCTGCATGCACAGGTATGTGTGTGCATGCATATACACACACATGCACCCACACAGATGCACATGCACACACACAATGCACACATATACAAACATGCACATGCATACACACACATATACATGCACACGTGCACACATGTGCGCGCGCGCATGCGCGTGTGCACACACAAATACATGCACACGTGCACACGCACATGCGCACATGCACACACACACACGTGCACATGTGCACAGACACAGGCTCCCCCATGGGCAGTTCTGCTCTTGTTTACCCCTGGCTCCAATCACGACCTTTCCATGTGCTGACAGCCACTGCCACCCCCAAGTGCACAGTCCCTCCCAGTCTCCTCTGGGAGGAAATCCACCTTCCTCCACCCAACACCAGGCTGCTGGGTCGCCCTTCCCACGCTGGCCATGGCGGCAGGCCCTGCTGCATGCCCAGTCTGTGTCAGATTTGGCGTGAGCCAAGCTTTTCCATGCTGCCAGCCTGGTGCTGGGTTTTCTCACCACCTCTGCTGCCCTGGCACATGTGGTTGCCATGGCAATGTGTGAGCCGAGGGCCTGGACCACCCAGCAGCCTCCCTGCGGAGGATAATGCTCCCCAGGTCCTTCCCCACCTGTGATGGACACCTCTGTGCATCCCTGGCTGAAGGAGAAGCCCTCAGGGTTTTGCGCCACTGCAACATCTTGCACTTTTGTCACTCAGCTATTTCACGTTCAGACTCTAGCCTGCTGCAAATTAGGCTGCAAACCTGAGACTGCAAAGCAAAAATGCAGGGTGAGCTAAGGATGGTCATTTTTGCTTCCCAGAAATGTTATTGAGATATTATCTGACAACACTGCAAAAAAAACCCCCATGCAAGTTGTGCATTAAAGTGTTTCTGAACCCATTATATAATTGCTCTCTGTCATTAAGAAGGATCAAAGTTAGCCTGAACCATTTGAAAATGTGTCTGGAGACATAGCCCATAAGCTCTGTCTCATAACAGACATTTAATAGTTAGGTGATTAATATGAAAGTGCTTCTTCCTTCAAATATCAATATTAACTTGAACTTTGCCTTAAGTAGGCTTGAGCCTATATTTGAAAAAGTATATTGGTTAATGTGTTAAATAAAAATCAGTCATTTCATGCTGTAATCTTTCTGCTATAATCTTTTCCTTTGACTCCTTTTCATTTCGGTCCCTCAAGTAATGATTCAAGACCATTTTTCTGCACACGAATATACAAAGGAAACTGTAAGTCACCCGCAGCCTGCGAAGCTGGATTTCCAATTCTTGAGGCAACAGAGCAAACAGTGGGCTAAGAACACACAGGCTGAAGTAGTTTGACATGAATGATTAACAGAGCTGGTTCATCAACAAATACATGTGGATCAAAACGAAGACTGCAAATATTCCATAAGAAGAGAAAGAGCTAAATGAATTGAATAAAGTGTTTGCTGTGACTTGCTTGGCTGCCTGTAACTGGAAGGCTGCATTTCTGTGGCTCAATGTGCCTTTTTTTATTTCCTTTTCCTTTCAGCAAAACTGCCAACATCCCGAGGATCCTAGCTATGTGTTGCTGATTGCTTGGTGTGATATTTTTCTCTGTACCAGTGGGCTGTTATTAATGAACTGCCAAACCTGACAAAAAAATGGAGCCGAGTGTATCTGCATGGCTAAATAGCTTCTTTTAATTTGCTGTAGGTCTACAGGTTACTTGGTTTATTTGTGAGAACAAACTTCAAGACCCTTGCTCTCCAATGCGAGCCGTGGCCAAGAAAAAGAGACACTGCAGCAGAGAATCAGAATGAAATATAGCAAACGGAGATTAAAAAAAAGTTTTGCCCATTTCAATGAAATTATTGAAGTAGGTAAAATTAATCCCTTCTGCATCTGCCCTGGCTCCAGAGGGATGGCTGCAGGGCTGGGTTCGGGTCTTGGTGGCTGCGGTGTGTTTGCAGAGAGGAGGCTGGGCAGGTTTCTGCAGAAGGGAGGAATGGCAGCTGAAGCAAAGGGCTGGCACCTCGCAGGGCTCATGGCACTCGAGGGGCTGGGGCAGCTCAGCAGTGGTGGTGGTTTGCAGGAGAACACGCGTTGCATTTCCAGAATAAATGCTGCAGGGGATAAACACCGCAGCCTCTATTCCTGAGGAGCCCCTGCTGACAGCTAAGGGCAGGATGGGTCATGCAGCCTCTCAGGAGCATTTTAGGAGATTATCCAGGCTGCCAAACTGTACATCAGCTTAATTTGGGAAGGAAACGGGGTGCTCTGCCTTAAGCTTGAAGCTGCTGAGCATTGGGCAGCCTGGCATGTGCAAGCGCTGTGATTCCAACAGGTGCGGGGCATTTTGGGACAAAACCAGACAGGCTGGGTATAAACCAGTCTGGTGACAACCTTACTGGGCATGTGGGATCCCCAGAGCATGAGAAATCACACGGCTGAAATGCAAAGGCAGAAGATGCAAATCCACTGCCAGAGGAGCATGAGATGGGAGTCAAACAAATGACTCCCATGCCTGGAGAAGAAACTCAACAGGTCTGGGTACCTCTCCTTAAGCAGGCCTCAGCACACATAATGGCTGGGCTGAGCCCTTGTATCTTTCATGGCATCCAATGGGGGCAGAGCCGGTCCTGGGAGAGGACCTGACCTTGTCATGCAAGTGGTTCTGGATGAACCCAAGAGGGTCCAGGAGTCTGGAGAGCTTCCCCAGAGAGGGACTTCTGCACCCTGGATGTGTCAAGACATGCCACATGAATCCTCCCCGCCCGGCCTGGAGTCCAGCCGTTGAATCTATGGGGACAAAAAAGACTGTCTGGAGGAAGAAAGGAATGTGCCCTGGGTACTGTTTGTCTGGCACATTGCTACTGCGAGTGCGAGTGCAGTAATTGAACTGTGTCAATAATATACCAACAGAGCATTTCCACCAGAAAATGGCATTTAAATGGCATTTTGTTGTAATAAAGAATTTCCATGGGAATACATTTATTTCAAGGAAATTTAATTTTGAAAAAAAGAGAAGACATTTTGTAAGCTTTGAAAGCTCAAGCACCTCTATTGCAGTAAATACATCATTTGTTACTCTACAATTGACTTTATTTCTCAGCTTATTCAACATCATGTAGTTATGTAATTTGATTGAAGTAGTTAGCTAATATTCAGACTTGACTTTTGGCAGCTCTTTCCAATATGGAGGGAATTTGCAAGAGAGCCAGGTATTTCTGGTGGAATTCATTTTATATGCAAAAACATTGCTGTAAATGACACTTTCCTTGAGATGAATACTGGTGAAGCAGGAGATACTGATGCCACCAGACTTCTCAAGCCTCTTTCCCCAGCCAACACACTGCCCAAAATCTCGGTCTTTGCTTTCTCTGAACATAAGGCTACAAAGTGTTGCTTTGGCCACCCTTGGCTTTTGATGATTGCTTCTGATTATTTCTGTTGTCTCCCCACCCTCAGACAGGCAGGCCCATAGACCTCTCTAACAAGGCAATATCCATTTAGCTCTTTCATATGCATAGCTCAGCTATTAATTAGTCTCACACGTGGCCCGTGCTTTGGGCAATAGCTCCTGTTGGTTGCATAAGAGAAATGAATTCTTTCCCTGCTCGCTCTGACTGAAGGATGGCAGCAATGCCCAGCTTTTGCAGTGCTCTCCCTGACCGCTTACGGAGCAAGAGGGTCCTTGTGCCTCTGCATGCTCTCATCTGCAGCCTCCAACCCACTCCCAGCTGTGCGGGTCCGGCTGCTTGCAGGGATGGATCAAGCCTTTCTCCTCCTTCAGCAAAATCAGCCTGATACAAGCACAGCTGGAAGAACAAAGTGCACAACCACTGTCCTCCTGGGTGCTCACACGAGATTTTTAGGAAGATATAAATAAGTCACAGCTGTGCATAAACACATTAGCAAGGTGTTTGGTCCACCCAAGGTGAACAGAGGCCAGTCCAATTCTGAAAGTCTCATCTGAGGAAAGCAGACAAAGACTCCAGCTTTTAAACTGCCTGAGTCCCGCTAGACCATGAGAAAGGGCAGCCAACATATCTTGGTCATCAGGATTAGAATAAGGGGATTACTGCACCTGCTAAAGTCTCTCTGAACTTCAAAGGCTCATGGCACATCATATTTTTAAACATGTCCCAGAGTAATTAAGCAAAGCAACTTTAAAAGAAAGGCATTTTGTCAGTCTGAGGAGCTCCCTTGGGAGTTTCCTTGCTGTGGAGAAGGTTAGCCTGATTATGGCAGGAAGACAGGCGTTTTACAAACTCCCAGCTGCAGCCAAGTCCTAGCTGTGACACCGTCTGCCAGGGCCAGGCTCTGGGTCCTGGAAAAGCCCCCAGAGCAGCCGATGAACCCACTGTCCTTGATAGGAGAGTTAGGCTCCTGCAGCAGCCTGGTGCCTCCCCCTGAAAGGGCCTTATCGCAGCTCTCCATCCACTGCGGCAGTGTGGGGGTGAGGAAGGGGGCCAGGATTCATGCAGGGCTGTCAGGTTGATGGACGGATGCTGCTGGTGCCCAGCCCTGCTAAAAGTCTTGCATATATCCATGATGTGTCTCAGCATGGAGCAAATGGCTATGTGCAGCATTGCCCTGCTGAAAGGGGCAGGAATGGTCACTTGTGATGGACACATGTCACAAGCACATTTTGAAAACCCTGGAGATCAGGATGGGCTCCCCATCACTTGTGATCCTGTCCATGCTGCTGGTGTTGGCCCAGGAAGGGTGGCACCATAAGGACCTCCGAGACCTGCTGCCCAGTAAGACTCCTCAGGCCTCTCTGGTCTAGGACTGAGATTCAGTCCTAGGCTAAGAAAATAGCTTTTCTGGGTGATTTCTGATTTCGAGCCTGGCTTCAGCATTGCATCAGGTAGAAGTGGCATCCTGCTGAGCTTTCTGTGACTCACTGTGCCACCCACTTCTCGAGGAAAGGGAATGTTAGGTCTTTAACAAACGAGCCGAGCACTGGAAATTGCTTGTGGAGTATTGATTGGTGTCCAGACTGCAGGGAGAAGGGATTTTCAGTCATTATCTGGAAGATGTCAGGGCCGTGAGACTGATCTTAAAACTGAACAAAAATAGAAATTATTCCTCTTGTTTTGTTTGGGGGTTTTATTTCCTTTGCATTGAATTCTTGGTTAACATTTACGGGAGTCAAACCTGGATGCTGCTGCAGAGGGGGAGGTACAAAAAATCAGAGCAGCAGCACTACACCAAGAGCACATGGCCAGAGAAAGGGCTGGGGAGCAGAAAGATCAGTATTTTTTTTTCATCCTATGTTGTCTAAATGACATGTGTGGGTGCAATGAGGTAAGGGGTTTCTTCTTCTGACTCTAGGCCCACTAAGAGCAGACCAGTGCAACTGGTACCCCAGGGAGCAAGCAATCCCTCCCTTCCTCCCTCCTGCAGGAATGAGTCACAGAGAGCTTGTGTCCAGCTCCCCAGCCTCTCACAGCTCCTACCCGACCACTCGGCTCGCTCCAATTAGGCAAGAAAAATGTGTGGAAATGAAAGGAGCCGTGTGCAATTTCCAGCAGCTGTTAACTTCTTTGCTCTGCTCCCAAGATGGTTGAATTTGAATCGATCTGGCTGTGGAGCCCATGCTAAAGTCTACACATCTTCACTTAATGCTTTACACAACATCTTGGCCAAGCACCAAAGGCCGAGGACCACTTCCCATGTGAGTGATGGGGGCACTGTCAGGGTCAGAGGAGGTAGGTGGGACTCAGCGGTGGCTGTTCCTGGACATGTGTCCCAGGTGGAAACATTTCCAGCTCCTGTTGGCAGAGGTGAGCATTTCCAACCAAGCATTTCCACCTCTGCCCGGTCATTTTGCTTGAAACATACCACTTTTTCCAAATCTGTTTCTGATTTCCACCAGCAGCCTGCTCAGATGTTGACTGGTGGCTGGCATTTTATCCCAGAGGTTATGTTTTATGTGACTAAGCGGGGAAACACAGGGATGCAGAGCCTTGTCAGAGGTCTTTGGTCTTCAGGAGAGACCCAAGTCGGCCATGAGTAACAGGAAATTTCCAATCCCATAGCCAGCAGCTTTTGAGATCCCAGCATTTCCTTATAATCTGAATTAGGAAGCTTAGGCAAAGCCAGCCAGCTTTCCCCTGCCTCCACCCCTCTCCCCCCATAGCCATCCTGCAGGGTTTCAGGGTCCCTTCAGGGCTCCCCAGCTCTGATGCAGCTCTGTGGCTGCTACTTTTGTCACCTGGGTCAGCTTGAACATGCCATGGAGACCATTAGCAGTGATGAGTTGCATGTACCCCTGGGGCCCCAGAGCAGCTTTGCTGCTGCAGTTCCCATTTGTTCACAGCATCCTCAGGATGTCTGAGCTCTCTTGAGCTCCTCGAGTCCTGGCCTGCAGGTCCCTCACCTCAGCTTGTGTTGCTCAATGTTTCTTTCCAAATATCCAGTTCACCATCCTGCCTGAGTGACTCTGGGTGGCTGATTCTCATGGCTCTTCACACATGTCCCTGAGCCTCCATCTAAATGTGCCATTTCCCAAAAGCATCACGGGTTGCTCCGGGAGGCAATGTGATTTCTATTTCTCAGTGCTGCCGTGCAGATTTGTAGCTCACGCTTTGGGGCAGGTGGATTTCAAGCTTCGCCTGCGCTGCAGTTCACAGAGCCCTGCCTGCACAGAGGAAACACAGCCTTGATGGTCCTGGCATTTCTGCAGCACCCAAGCTCTCTTCCCGAGGGGCAGCCAGGCATTTCAGCTCCCTGCCAGCCAGGAAAAGCTCCCTCGGATGAACGGGGAGATGGGGAACCAGCCCAAGGCAGGCTGTGTCTACCCCTCCCTCCCCGAGCCACGCTGCTCATCACCCCGCCGGGGTAGCCTTCAGTATAATATCAATAACTCTTTACTATAAAAAAAATAAATACAGTATGAATGTACCAATTCCTCCCCTGCACGTGCATACACACCAACTCACACTCACCCACACGATCGATCTCTGTTTAATTAAATACTGGCAATGATTGTCACGTGGGGGCAATTCTGCTGACTTGGGCACTTTGGGATTTTTATGCATCTATTTCTGCTTTGCTTTTCCATTAACTTATTTTTCCCTTTGTAATAAGGGGTTGTCAGTGTAATTTATACAGCAGTGCAGGAGGCACGGGCAGCCCGGGGAGCCATTCACAGCTTGCCAGGGATAAACACAATTACACATTTTTAAATGTCAGACTTCAGGAGAAGAAATGAAAAAGGTAAACTATATAAATCTCAGAGAGAGAGAGAGAGAGAGCGCTGCTCTCTCTTTGAAGAACAGCTTCCCAGCCAATCTACCATGCCCCAACATCCATGGCACAGGCATGTCCTTCCGTATCTCTGGGATGCAGAGGCACAAAGGAAGGACCATAAGAAATACATAGAAAGTGATAGTAGCACTTGTGTTTCCCATATTGCTATTGAGTATTTAAAAAAAAAAACAACTGAAAAAGCATTATGCCCTGGCATGTGTTCCCACAACCTGTCCCCTCCTCACCCACTGCAGGCCAGCTTGCACAGGGGAGAGCCTGTGCTGCTCCCTACTCATTTCACAGTCAGCTGCTTTGATCTCATATGTGATTAAAAGAGGATAGTTCAGATGGATTAAATGAGAGCCACTTACATAATCTGTTTAAAATTCCAGTAGCACATATTCAGAGAAGAGGAGAAGGAGAACAGCCACCAACTCCTACTTGTTTTGCAAACTAGGTGGGAGCTTTGCTGCTGCTTCTCCACTCCTGGTGGGCTTGGAGCAGTGTAGGAAAATACCTGCAGGTGACAGCAACTTTGTCATTGTGAACTATAACGTATGCCTGCTAGAAAGAGAGAGGAAAGCTGAGGGTGGAGAGGGGAGGCTTATAATGCCCAGGCCTTACTAAAGAGCAGCTGTTTGAGCTCTGTAAAAGCTGATGGCATGACCAAGGTCTGGTGTTTTGGAAGGGTGTGTGTTGTTATGGCCTAGGGTGCTTCCAGGTGGTTGTTGGCCAGGGTATGTCTCTTGCTCTAAGCCTGGAGCAGAGGGTAAACCTTGGGTGGGAGGAGGTAGTGGGTTAACAGGGTCTCCTCATCTGGCTTCTCTTATACTTGTAGTCTGGAGGAAAGAATGTGGGGTGAGGAAGGACCTACAAGTGAAAGGATGGGGCTGAAAGTCTTTGGAGAGTGCTTGCAGGGGTAATAGAGAAACTGGAGTTTCTTGTTACCTGCATGCTAAATGAAGGGACCCTGTCCCACTGTTATGGAATCTTGAAGGGCTTAGGCTGTGGAGGAAGGCAGTACAGCTGATGAGCTTGTAGGGCCCCAGGAAGATGCTATTTGATCATATTGGTACTTTTCCTGCTGGACTGGGAGGATGCTGCAGTAAAACAAGGTAAGGAGATAGAAAGGGAGCATCTCTTGATGCAGGGAGAGGGAGGGAACCGTGACAACACAGTAAGCTGGACAGCTCACTTCAACACTTGGATGGCATTGCTAATGGAAAGCCACCAAAACAGGCACAGTCACTGTTGAAAGACTGGTGGGTGGTTATGGAAGTGAGGACTGTTTCAAGGGACTGGATGGCGGGGCTGGAGGGATGAGGGAAGGTAGGAGATCAGATTCGGGGCTGGTAGTGATAACTGGTAAAGCCAGTGCATACTGGACTTGCAGTAGATAGGGATCAGCACAAGGAGGAGGAGCTCAGCCTCTGCAGGAGTGCGTTAATAACCCTGGACCCCATGGACGGACACTAACTGATGTGGCAAACAGAACAGCCATTTGGCCAGCAGCTGTAAGATGGAGGTGTGAGCAGGGAGTGCTGGGGATGGGTAATAGTATAGAGAGATGGGAGCCAAGGTCCCTTCTGTAAGGCTGCTGTAGGAAACTAGGGGCAGTTCTTTGCAGAAGGGAGGAGATGTCTTGCAGTGGGCTTGGAGGCATGGTGCTGTACAGAAGTGTTTGCAGTGGAAAGCTGGCCTGGAGAATAGAGTACATTAATAGGTGAGATGGCTTTTTGGCCTTTCTAGAGGCTGTGAAACCTTTTTATAGGAATGCTGCTAGGAGTATCAAAAAGGATGAACTTGTATCTATTTGAACTTGAAGGACACTGGTGTGTTAGACTGTATTGACCTTAGGAGCATAAAGGCCTGATCTCTAACCTGGCTTTGGAAAATGGGATGCCAAGGGCATTTCAACTGCTGCTGTTACATCCCTGTAATTTAAATCTGGGTTGCAACTTCTGCAGTAGTGTATCTCCAATAAGGCCATGCTAATGAGTTGCTCAGAGCCTTCATGGCATCCAGGTGTTTCAAAGTGTAAGGGCCATGAAGGAATGAGCAGGGCATCTCCCACTAGCTGGCTGTAAACCATTAGTTTGATGGCTTTGTGCAAGGGCAGGAAGATGAAATAGGACTGCAGCAACATGACACAGTGAACTCAGCTTATTTACTAAGTGATAGTGTTTAACATAGCTTCTGATGTAGTCAAACTTCAATCTAAATGTTAGTTATGCTTAGGCAAAGGCAGCTGTGAATGATACCTGGCCCATTGCAGGTACTACTGAGAAACTATACTGAGGGTGAAAGAACCTTGTCTTCATTGAGGGTGACAACAGGGCTCTCCAGGGAGTGGAAGAGCCTTTCTGAGGTGCCAAGAACTGTGAGGCAAGACCTGGAGAGATGGGACTTCTTACAGAAGAGGTGCAATGAGTTTTTCTGTAACAGAGGCTGGTATGATAACCAGGCTCTGGTGTAGATTTTAAAAACAATCTCCAAAGGTGTTTAAAGTGGCATGGAAAGTCTAGCTGTTGTTCCAGGTGGACGATTTACAAGCCTTGATAATGACCTAGCAGATGTTTATCTTCCTTTCAGGATAGCAGGAGGTTCAAGGTGTTGCTTGCATAGCAATGGGAATTTGGCTGGGGATGAGGCTGATGAAAAGGAGACCTCTACCATCAGACAGCACAAAAATCCTCCCTAGAGAGGCCTTGAGGTTCAAGAGCAGGGAGGACTGGTGGAGACAATTTTTCCCACACTGTCTAAAGACCAGCAGTGTGTCATATAGACCAGGTTGTCGGCTGGGGGATGAGTGGCATCCAGGGCTGCATTCAGCTGACAGTGGTCACTGTTCAGTGAGATCTGAGTGGCTTTGAAAGCATGAAAGCTAGATCACATCTGCTAGGATTGCATCTACATCTGATGCCCTTTACCAGTGGTGTTTGAGTGCAGGTGGAAGTGGAGGTCCTCTCTGCTTGGTAGTTTCAGGGAAGACACAGTAATGTTGATACAGTGTTTTTGACTATTTTAGGATATTTTGATATAGTTGATTTTAGAACTGAGAGGCAGTCACAGGAGGAGCCCACTGTGGGCATATGTGCAATGGAAACTGCTTCATCAGTCTGGTGATGGGTGAAATGGAAGGTGTCATGGAGCTCAGTGCAGTGTCCTGGCTGCTCTTGGCACTGATGGTGGCATGGTCTTCTGCCCATGCTAATGGGGTGCCATGCTCCCAGCTCTGCAAATGAGCCCAGGAAAGGGTATTAGTTACCCCTCTGAAACAAGGGAAGCTGCCAAGGTGGGTTTTACCTACAAATAGATCTAGGCAGTAGAAAATACAGGGGTGAGGGAGTATCAGTTGTTTTGGTCCCTGAAAACTAAAGTGGAGAGCTGCAGACTGGAGTGAACTTCTGTGGGTGCTTCCCACCCTCTTACTTTTGCAGATGCTCTTTGCCTCTAACATAACCTGATGGTGTCCCTTGAGCCTAGATGCCAAGAGGCTAAAAACACGGAACGTACAAGACCAGCTTAAGATTTTTTAAGCAGAGCTAAGAGAAGTGGTATAAGGAGTGCAAGCTGGGACAGTGGCTCTTAGAGAAAATTGAGTTGGCCATCACTGAGTAAAAAAGAAATGATTTATCATTTGGCCATTCAGTGTTGCCTGAACAGCCAGCTATGCACTCCTGAATGCCTCTCCAGGTACAAGCACCTCTTGAGCTGGATGCTTTTCTTGAGTCTGCTGTTCATCGTGTGAACATGAGTCTGCTGTTCAGCCTTCAGAGAACTCCCCAGTCATTAAGTTTAGGGCCCTGCTAGCAAAGAAGAAAGTGATACAGGATCACAGCAAAGAGCAGAGTGTCATTAATGAACAAACAAAGCAGCAACTACAACCAGAGAAAACAAAATGCTGGTCCCAGACAGCTGAGGTTTCTAGACAAAGATTTTACTTGAGTAGGAAGAAAGGAGTCTGTTTACAGAGCTAATGCAAGGATTAAAGGGAGAGAATGAAACTAGAGCTTTTTATGGTATTGCTTGAGGAAAAAGACAAGGAAACAATATTGGCAGAAATAAAGTTTGAAACACAAACAGCTGGTACTACAGTCATCATAGCTGGACATAAAGCAAATGAGACTGCAGAGATGTTTGGAATTGGGTTTTCTGTTTGAAAACTCTGGCATCTATGTAAACACAGAAGGTTTCACAGTCACTTGGTCTATCCATTGGACTTGACTCCAGCTACAATAAACAAAGCCACAGCTAGCCTACGAAAATTATCTGAAAATCAAGATCAGCTGAGCTGTCCAGGGAAGGATTAAAAACACTGGGTCAGCAAGGCCAGGCAAGTGCATGCACCCCAGGCAGTGGGAGGTGGGTTGGAAACAGGTATCTACTGGGTGCAGGGGAAGGAGAAAGCTCACAAAACAGACAAATACACAGCTTGTGTAGTGGAACAGAGTGACCTGGGAAGGGAAAACCTCAAGTCCTGTCACCTCAGCAGGCCCAGCAAGTGGAGGGGCTGCGGTGAAGCTTCCTGAAAAGCTGTCTGCTATGTGATGCTGCACCTGACTTTCTGAAGGTCAGCCACTGGACTTCACACAGGCTAAACATCAGAGCTGTCGATTCCCTTTGAGGGTGCTGTTGATTTGGGCTTGCCAGATGGTTTCACTGGATTGAGTTGCTTTATCTTTCTCTTTTACCTGGAGCACAGCAAAAAACTCTTGCTCGAGTAACTGGCCATTGGCTTGGGCTGACAGTAAGCAAAACTAGTCTGGCATCTCCTTTAGACCTAAGGAAGCCATCAGTTACTCCAAGAAAGATATTCCTCCATTTAGCTCCTCTGTAGCTGTCAAATATTTAACTTTCTGTACTCTTTGTCATCTGGAATCCCAAGAAAACCTGAATCGCATCCTGGTTGTTGGGGGTTTCCCTGCTTCCAGCTCCTGTGCTTCAGTTAAAATAACAGAGGATATAGCTCTGTTTAAGAGGTGCTTGTTGTTCCGTGACTGATGCGACTCCAGAATCATGAGCAGTAATACTAGACTGAGGAAAGTAATCAATAGTTGAGATCACACCAAAATACATTCTGAATTCAACAGGCAAGTGCAGCTTGTCCTTTCAGAGCCTTAGAGATTTCACTGCTTATCCCCACCAGGAGAAGTGGGGAATAACTTTTTACAAAAATCATTCTGAGAGTAACACAGACCTCACCACCTAAAACCAATAAATGCCTCTGGTTTGATCAGGAAACGTCTTTGTGTGCTTAAACATGCTGCACCTCTGAAGAGAGGCAAAGGAGTTGTGTCTGGAGACTCCCTTCAGGTCTTTTATCGAAATGTTACATGTACATAAGACTGATCTCTGCCCCAGAGGCCTTCAGATGTCCTCTAGAAGCTGTGTCTGCTTGTGTACCTGCCAGGATGATTGACTTCTCAGGGCAAGCACTCCATCCTCACGTCCTAGTGCTTGTCTCTGCGATGTGTGCTGCAGTTGCTTGGCTGCTGCCTCGTGGTGCTTTCCAAGGGTTTATGGCAGTTTCACCTTTGAACCCAAAGTTAATGTGCATGGCTCTGCAGCTCCAGCTGTTTCTTGGCATGCTGAGTCCCTGTGTCTCAATGGTCTTTTGTATTCTTTCAAATGCCTGGTCCTGGATTTGAACATTTTCACTGACTGTCTCAAGAGCTGTCAGACTTAGGAACTGTCTCAAGCTGATTAGCTTTCCCTGTCTGTTTCTTGCATGTCCTTTTTCCTTTATGGCCACCAGGTTCTCAAGGTCTGCTGGAAGTCAACAGATGTTTGCTGAAATGGGCTTCATATCCTGCTTGTACTGCCATTATTCAGCATTTGCTTAGGAGTTAGTGGAACCTAATACTCTGCAAGCATAGTAGAGAATCTTTCACTTATCCCATTGGATAATGTATTTTTGATTAAAAAAAAAAATCCTTTTCAGACTTATTCTGGACTCTAATTCTGTCCTCCAATATGTATGCAGCTCCTCCTGGCCTTTTTACCAGCCAGTTTAATAAGCATCCTCTACAGGGCAGCATCCAGGTCACTAATGAAAAATTGAATAATATTAGACAGATGTGCTTTGCAAAAGCCTCCTGGATGTCTTTCATTCTGACAATGAGTCATTCACGGCTCCTCTGCAAACCCATTTCCAGCAAGTTTTGCGCTGGTGTCATACTAAATTCTTCCCAAATGTTTTTTTCACATGTGTATATTTGCTTGCAAGGGTTTATTGAAAGATGGTCAAAAACCACACTAAAATTGGTACACAAGGTATCATCTGCTGATACTGCTTACCTTGCTGCTTTTAACAGCTGTGGTAACCAGTAAAAATGAGATACAAAGACTTAAGTGTGGAAAAAGTCCATAGCAGACTCTTTTGCCTGAACAGCATCTGCATCAAACTGTTAGAAAAATGAGTATAACTTTGAAAAGAGATAATTCCTACAGAATGCCTCATTTTATTTGACCAAGAAATCTCAAGAGACCTCTCCTAAGAAGCCTTCAAATATCTGTACTGGGCATTTACTAGTTATACATCCTCTCAGCTCTCACACCAAAGTAATTTTCTTTTCTCCAAATTTCATCTTAATGGTGGTTTATAGCATATGTTCACAGCGTTATTCATTAGCTCTGGGTAAATAAACCTAAAAATGAGGAAAAAACCTACAATAAATATGAACAGCAAAAGACTGGTTCAAGAAAGATTTGAAGAGAAGTGAAGCAGGAGATTTTTTCTACTTTGGCCATTAGTGTGTTGTTTGGAAATCACTCAGCCATTCTTGTTTACTTTTACTGACAGGAATTATGTGATTACAGCACATTACTATCCCAATTTATGGCAGAAAGGCTAGCTAGAGGACACTTAGGTGGGAATATGATCCGAAAGCTGACTGTACTTTTGAAAGATAAGATGATGGCTGAGCCATGGTGCACTGCAGCAAGAGGGTCCCCACACGTGTGCCCTCTTTCCTCAGGTGCCCACACAACAACATGCAGGCAGAGGTGGATCATCCATGGGTGTGGCAGAGCAGGAAGGAGCCAGGAATCCAAAGTCATTGTATGCAGGCAAGTGAATCCCAACCCAGCGTCAAGCAGACTGTGCAAAAGGCAGCAGTCAAAGCTGTAACTGCATTTGATGGGGTCCAGCATCCGGCTGTGGTGGAGATGGCAGCTATGGAGCAATTCAGAGCTGACAAAACGAGATGCATTGCATCGAGGCCAGAGCCTGGTGAGACTCTCCCAAGCATTGGCATGATGAATTCAAAATGTGGTGCAGTTAATACAAAAGACAAACGTGGTACCAGGCAGAAAATAAAGGAGGCAACAGATAGGAAGGTGTCCTTCCATCCTTATGTTATTGCTTTTGATAGGGAGACTGCAAGGGCTTTCAAGGGAGGACTTCTGAAAGCAGGAAACAGTGGACCTTGATTTGGAGAATTTCTCATGCAAAACTGGGTGGGAGCATGCACTTGCAAAGGCTGTATGCCAAACGCTGCAGGAGGAGCGGGGAGGGAAGAACTTGGACAGACCTGAGTTTCCTGGTGCGAAAAGGCCTGACTGCAGTTTATTTTTGAGATATGATTAAGCTTTAAGAATGAAATGAAGCATAAAAGTACATGGGAGAGGAACAGCAGAAGTAACAGTACAAAGCATGAGCTACTGCAGTGGGAATCTTCTGCTGTCTTTCAGCAGTACCCTTCTCAGGAAGTGGTCATGATTTGCACCCCATTTTTGGAACATGAAGGAGAACAAAGGTTTGCTTAGATCCTCTTCTACGGATAAACATTTAAAACATAGCAGCACCTTGGACTGACCTGTGCTCGTGAGTACATACTGTCTAAATTTTCTCCCCTGTGCAAAAAAGGGGTGTCAATTTTCCCTGTAATGTAGCCTAGCTCTCAAACTGGGAGACTGAGCTCTGTCCTCCTGAGACGATTAGCCCAACTCTTCAGTCTATGTGGCTGTAAATGGGGCTAGGCCTTGAACCTTGGTGATGGCATTTCCTAGTTGTGCATTGTTCTCAAGAAATAACCTCTTCTGTTCACTTTTTCACATGCAGGGACTCAAATTACCCTCAAAGAGCTTCTTCCAATTTTCTTACCCTTCAGAGTTTCCCAGGCCCAGGATCAGCACAGGCAATGAGTGAAATTGCTTGCAAATAGCTCATTTCTCAATAATTAAACCCATTGTTCTGTAACAATGCTGTAGATTTTTCTAAGATATTATTATTTTTAAATGATTACTTGCAAACATATAATTTGATCTCTCCTATTTAAAGGCGCATCAGGAGATCCTGTCAGTGATTTATTGTGGAAGAAAGAGTGGGAGAGGTGGGTTATCACTGGAATATCATCTACTGTCTCAACAGAATTAATTTGTAGAAAGATGCAAAGTTAGAACACTAATTTGCAGTATTTATTCCCAAAGGTCAAAACATCACTGCAAAGAGTAGCTGCAAGTTGGGATTTCAGAAAGCGTTCAGGCTTGGCATAGGCAATCCCTTGGGCACCTGCAGCAGCACACCCGCTCACCTCTTGCAAAGCTATGGGGTGGGTTATTCTGCCCTTGCTATGAAATGCCCCAAGTTGGGTGTTGAAGGCATTCTTTTTTTCTAATTACATTTTATTTTTGATGCCCATATGGTGAAGACAGTCCACCTTTTTCTGATCCCAGTGTTATGAGTGGCTCTTAGCCATGAAAAATAAGACACAGAGGTGGGAAGTTGAAGGCATAAAAGAGGAAAGAGTAGGGGCCTGATGGACATGTAGCCAGTGTCATAACGATTAGGAAGGGGTCTTGTATTACAGTCAAGAAATTCTTGGGTTCTGTGGAAGTCCAGGGAAATAGTAAAGTAAGGTTTTGTAAGCAATAACTTGAATTTAATCTCCCCTGAGATCTCAGGCTTTTTTTCCTTAGTTAAATTACTTCAAAATGTGAGCAGGTGGTAAAATCTGGTGTATCTATGGGCATATGATTTGTGACAAAAGAAATTGTTGATACTTGAAGAAAGTTTTATAATGAGATTAGGAAGCTGATAGGTGTTCTGATTATCTCCCCGGGCTAATACTGGAAGAAAACTTTATTCACAGAATGAAATGATGCCATATTTCTGTGGCTGGATGAGGAGGTAACAAAAGTCTAGAAGTAAAATTCACATTTCTAACACAGTAAATCAGTGTAGTAACTTAGCTTGGGAAGTATGGTATCTCTCTTATTTGCCTCTAATTTGAGATTAATGCATCTTTCTAAAACCTCTACCACTCTCCTGCAACCAGCAGCTCTTGTGATAAGGCAAGGGTTCATAGGACTCAGGTTTGATAGTGAATTGGATCATCAAAATTATCTTCTCAACACTTCTGAATATACACACCCTGTCTGAAAAAATGCAGAAATTTAGACTTTAACTGAATAGTTGTGGAGGTGTTGGTGAGAAGGAGTCTCTGGAAGTCTCTGCTCAAACTGACTGCTTGGAGCAGGGCTACTGCTCATGCCAGATCAGGTCATGGTGTTGTCCAGCCAAGTCTTGGAAACCTCTGGAGGGAGTTCCCACTGCCTCTCTGAGGAGCGTACTCTGGAGCCGACCACCTTCCTGGGCACTGGGCTTGTCTAAGGTCCAGCCTGAGCCTCCAATGCTGCTATGTGTGGCCATTGTAATATCACCTGACACCACTGAGAAGAGTGTCTCCATCTTCCCACCACATCTTCAGGTGAAGGCTACAATTAGATCACCCCTCAACCTACTCTTGGTCAGACTAGACTGGCCTATGTCCCCCAGCCTTTCCTCGTAGTCCATAAGCCACATACCCCAATCATCTTGATAGCCTCTGCTGGCTCATCTCTGCTTTTCCCGTGTCACTCTTGAACTTGGGGGCCCAAAACTGAACGTGGCACTGAGGTGTGGCCTCCCCAGCACTGACCAGAGGGGATGGTAACTTCTTGCAGTCTACTGGCCTTGTTCATCACAGTGCAGCCCAGGATGAGGTTTGCATTATTCAGGATGAGAGAGTGCTGGAGGCTTGTGTGCCCTGGCAGCCCATCAGTTCCCAGCCTGGACCAATGCCAGGCGTGATGACGACCCACATGCATAATTTTGCACTTCTTGTTGAACTCTGTGGAGTTTCTGTTGGCCCCATCCTCAAGTTTCTCAAAGTCCATTTGGATTGGAGCTCTACCGTTTGCTGTGTCAATCATCCTCTCTAATTTAGTATTGTCCACAAATTTGCTGAGGGTGCACTCTGTCTCATCACCCAGGTAGCCGATGAAGATATTGAACAATATCAGCCCCAGTATTGACCCCTGAGGCACTCTGCTTATTACTGGCTGCCAACCAGATGTTGAGCCATTGATTACCACGCTTTGAGCCTAGCAGCCCAGCCAATTTTCAAGCCATCTAATAGTCCTTTCATCCAGCCTGTACTTCCTCAGCTTCCAAATGAGAATGCTGAGGGAGACAGCGTCAAAAGCTTGATCAACCTGGCTATGTTGAATTAAGGCCAAGTCTGAGGTTATTAACTGAAACAGCAGACATGCCTACACAACCAAATGAACGAGTGATTGCAGTGTCTGCTGCTGTAACCATGCTGGCTCTAGGGCACAGTAACAATAGCATTAACATGGGTATTAGCTCCTGCTAACAAGCAGAGTAAAAGCTCCTGAGGAATTGCACTTATGAGTGCTGCTTTCTAGCAGAAACTGAAGTCCATGCTTCTGCATCTTTTCTGCTCCTATTGCCTATGCCAGTTTGGTGGAGCGAGGATGGGCACGCTAGCACATGCAGCAACAGTATTTGCTTTTGCTGTGTAATCACACCTAATAATTTTGTGCTGACAGAGCTGACTTCTCAGGGGCACTAAGAAGCAATTAAAAACTGTATTTGAAATCATTAAATGAAGACAAACCTTGCACCTAATGCTGCTGCAAGGCCCTTAGATGGGTGAGCAAATAACTGGGGAGATGAAGAATTCAGATGGGAAAGCGAGGCCTCTTGGTATTTATCCACTTGTTTGTGATTTGCAAGTTCACATACATTATGGATGCTGTGTCCTCCTATTCAGATGGACTAAGGCTGCCAGATATATTATGAAGACTTATGGTGATAAACAAAGAAGAAAACATTTAATTAACCCAAAATGACTATTGCTATTGGTGTCAAATATATGAGAACAAAGCTGGTCAACTTGAATCACAAATCCTCAGCTGGTAGAGACATTTTAGTAAAGACCTGAGACAGCTGCGCAGTGCAATTTCTCTCACTAATGATTCTTAAATTAAGAAATTAACCCCCTTCCACAAGCATTTGGATTGTGCTGGAGTGGGAGACAGTAACAAAAATTGGACCGGAGTCTATGGTAATAGCAACCATGGACACTGCCAACAATACTGTTAATTTTTGAGCCCCAGTGCTTGCAGAAATAAGGCACTCTAGACTGCCAGATACGGCCCTTGTAAGGGAAGGGACAGTCCCCAAAGGCACTGGTGAGCCCTGTAGTACTCATGTGCTGCAACATGTTCACCAGGCATGCCGGTCTTGTCCAGAGGTTACGCCTTGTATTAGCATTGAGCTTAAAGCAACTCTCTTTTCAATAGTGTCCAACCATCTTCTGTCATCAGTCAGACCAAATCTCTGCATTGCTGGAACACCTCAGTGTGCTTATACCAGCTTCAGGATTTTATGCTGGCTTTGTGGCATCCATGTCCAGCATGGAGTGCCACAGTCAGAGGAGACCTGACCAGCCTGTAACCTGTCAGTATTTTTTTGTCAAGCTATCAAAAACTCTTGAATGAATTTGGACTGGTAGAGTGAGTTCATGTCAGATCAGTTGTCTGTATCATAAAGCTGCAGTGTTTTTCAGCTGGTATTAGGAGCCCTAACGTTGGGCTTACTATATTGTCTAACGGTGACCTTGCCAAGCTGTTTGCAATGCACAGACTGCTGTAAATGAATGAAGCTTCTGTTAGGGAAGCATCAAAGCAGCAGCAGGGCTTGGATGCAATTGCTTAGTGGATGAAGGGCCCTGTGCAGCCATGCATCTATTCCCCTTCACATGAAAAATTCATGCCGTGCACTGGGAGGTGTGGTAGGCATGAAGGGATTTCTTTAGCCCTCTCCTGGGTAAGTCCATTCCTCGTGGCTTCATGGGCTAAGCTGAACTGAGCTTTGGGCAGACTTGATCACTGAAAACTGTGATTCAAATAATTGCTACTAGTCATGTCGCAGTCTCATTGAGTGTTGTCATTGCCTTTGATTTGACTACCTTTGAATGTGAGCTTGAGATCAGTGAGGTCAAGATGTTTCAATATGACAGAAAACTTCAAAGTTCTTGAAGAATCTGTAAATGCTGATGGGTCTTGGACTGTGTCCTTAGACTGCCTGTAAAAATGCTTCTTTTTTACCATTTCATCTTCATGTTCTTTCTAAAGGCATTCTGAAATGGTGCCTGGAGATATTTTCTTTAGCTTTTGCTAGATGTTCATCCCCCTCAACAAGAAATGTCTGATGTGTTTATTTTTGTGTGTGTGATCTTCTAATAGATTGCTTTTACCCCTTTGAAGGAAAAATCATTGACTTTCTTAAGAGTTCACACTCCTTCCTCCCATCATCCTGCAAGACCTTTGTTTCTATCTTCTGCAGTGATCTGCAGATTGGCATAATTTCTTTTCTTCATGCCTTTTCCAAGAATTCTCACTTATTCACCAATTTTAACAGTTCTGTAGTACTTTGAGAGGTTCAGAAAGAAAAAAAGTTCCCTAAACACAAAACCTTTGGTATTTTGAGCCATTTGCTCATTTCTATCTAGGTCAACACCTGTTTGGGGCGTAATGCTCAGTGCATGGTGAGCTGCCTTTCTGGTCACCCTATGCAACTGTTTCAGTTCTCCCGGAGTCCAGCGTATTATTTGCTGTGTCAGACGTGACTGAGATGCCAGAACACCTTAATTACCTTAAAAAAGCTTACACAGAGCTTTGATTTCATAAATGTACAGATTTTCTTGTTCTCTGTGATTTCTTCTTTAACATCACAGTGGTTACAGTGCCTTGTGCTAAGATAAGCTTTTAGTTATCTTTGGAGTCTTGGATCTATCCTTCACAGTAGTAGTAAGATTGAACTGTTGCCACTGAATAATGCTCACAGAGGCACCTTTCTATAATCCATATTGCACGCAGGTGTCATTTGAAACACTGAAAGGTGCTGACTATTTTACTCTCATTTTCACTAGGGACTACTGGCTCATCGCCTCTCCCTGCAAACATGCCTCTGCTCCACATATGTGAGCTTTCCTCAGGTTAATGATAAAGTCAAGCTGATTAGTTCTCTGAAAGTGGCTAATAAAAGTGTTGGAGGATGGGGTACTTCAGAGATGCCTGGCAAATGGTAATAGTGGTTCCACTATGTACTCAGAGACTTCTTTTCCACATGATCCTGATAAACTTATAAGTGAGAATGTTTGGTGCTTTGCATCCTCATGGCTTTTCACATCTGGGAGCCCAGGATGGATCTGAAGTTCCCTTTGTGGTCTGCTGAAACCAGTAGTCTCAAGTGTTTTCTTAGACTTGGAAAACTTCTCACACTGCTTCCCATTAGGAGTTTTTCTGCAGAGTGCTACTTGTTGCATCTGCAGACTGTTCTTGCAGGAGGTGGTCCTGCAGAGGTCTCAGGTTTTCCTGTGTCTACAAGACCTGCCACCAGACACACCTGCATCACCTGTGCAGCAATTCTCTTGGAAGCCTTTTGGCTTTCTGCCCCTTTCCTAAGGGTCATTCCACCTGTTTCTGGAGTTATGCTTAGATTTTCCTCTTCCTGGAGACTTTTTCATCATCTTTCAGGTTATACACCATTATTGTTGAGCTAGACCATGCAACCACAAGCTTTTCTTCAAAACTTCAATCTCTTTTCAGTCTGGAGAGGTGAGCCTGTTTTGATTGACTGAGGCTTCTCTTGACGTGGCTCCCTTCAGTCAGCAATGAGCAGTCTGCTTTGCCTGCCTACATTTTAGCTTTTTTTTTTTTTTTTTGTTCTGGATAAGAATGATATGTTGTCTTAAATCCTTGCTGACTGCTTAAAATTCTCCCACATCTTTGGAGTGTTTAATTATTCCCCTTCAGGAATGGGTTTAAATTGACTGACTGCCTTTAAGGCTGTGATTTCACATGTAATAGCAGTACTGCTAAAATTATTATAGGCTGGCCCTCTCCCTCGTGCAGCTGACTGACCTGGGAGAAGCAACACTTCAAAACCAACCTTTTCTCCTCCAGCTGGATTTAATCCGATGGGCTCCCTTGCCCTGGTTTCTCCCCAGCCACATGGATGCAGCAAGGCAGGGGCACAGAGCATCCTCCCTCAGCGGAGGTGCCAGTTTATGGTGGCATAAACCGTGGGTGGTATTTTGGTCTTAGTTTTGTCTCAAGCTCCCTTCACCAGGGAGATTGCTGATGTTCATTAGCAACTAATTGGTGCTGGCGAGCTGTCACTTTTACCCCACAGTTTTGCAGCTACTCTGGCGGCAGCAGCTGATGCTTAATTGCTAAGTCTGAGTGAAGCTGTGGGTTCACAGAGATTGCCCGAGTTCTGTTATCTGCCTTTGCTTGACAATTACATGTAGTTTTGATTAGTAAAATTTTGATGGGTTTTACTGTTCTGCTTCTTTGATGTTTTGAGAAAGCTTTAGCTGTGCTGCTGAGCCGCTCCTGTAAAGCATGCCAGAGCATTATTTAGGCATGGGAAAATGGAAACTGCATCTGGACCAATGCTGCTTGGAGATGCTGTTTGCAAACCAGATTTTTGTTCCCAGTGGTTTCCATCTGAGGCAGAAACTATGGCTGACATATTTTGCCCAAGAACTAGTTTTAATTTGTTGGTTTGCCTGATTGAATCAAATTTGACCATTAAATGGCACACTTTTAACTTCCTAATCTATTTGCATATGTATCTTTGTGGGTAAATGTGGAAAATAGAGTGGGGTCATTGCTGTCTGCTGGCTAGTTAGCATAGCTCAAATGGGAGGAGCAGACTCATGTTTTTCCACGGTCCATTTTGACCCGGTAGCTCTCCCTGTCCCTGAGACAGCAGTGGCAGTCCCAGTACCCGTTGAACAGCCTCAAAACTGCTGTGCAAGGATCCAGTAACTCAAATCCAGGAGCACTGGTCATGTGAAAATGTATTTTTTGGGACATTCCAAGACTGGCAAGTTCAAGACCATAGTCTTGTGACCCTACACCTTACATTATTCTCTAGTCTGAAACAAGCCCAGGTGTTAATTCTGCCAGCTTCACCTCTGGGTCTGAGCACTCCTGTTTAGGTAATTGCAGTAAATGAGCCAAAGTCTCAGCCGAGGTCTGGCTGAATCATCTCTGTCTCAAAGCAGCCCTGAAATGGGAAACTCAACATGTCAGCTGGTTGCCTCTTCTAATGCCAAGCTGTACCATGTTGGCTGAGATGCTGTGTGTGTTGTGCTTCCTCCAAGCAGACACATGGCTGGCATGGGACACAAGGGTACATCAGATGCTGCAGAATTAAAAGTCATGTGAAATGTCTCCAGGTATCAGATATGTGGCCAGTCCCTCCCCCCTGCTCATCACGGTCCCCTTTCCGTCTCTCCTAGGGTGACAGTCTGGTTGGGCAGTTGTCCCTTGTTTGTCGGGGATTCTGCAAGTCCCTCAGCATGGGGCTGAGGGCACCGGTGCTGCAGAGGCACAGCTTACACAGCAGTGTAATGCTGCTGTGTGTTCTGCTCAGTTCCTCATGTGGTACTTCCTAGCTTTTCAATTGTTTGAGTTTTTTTCTTGACTGTACACTGAACTGATATTTTCAAAGACCTTGCTATCACAACCCCAAAACAGTAAGGTTCCTCAGTGGTGATGGTCCGCCTACAGACTGTTGGTAGGTGGAAAGTTCAACTCCCTGCATGCATTGCCTTCCCGTTGATATTTCTGGTTATCGTGTCTTATTTCTTAGATTTACAGTGTTTGTGCAGAAGCTCTGTCTCTCTTCTCCCCATCCTGTTCAAAGAAGAAGGTGTAGTCTGAATATTTGCCTTTTCCATATAACTATTGTCACCTTCTGTCCTATACTCTAGGTGATAATGCTGAGGTCCTGTGACTTCATCTTGTTCTTCCACACCTCCTGGCTTTTTTCCTGCTGTCTTTTCAAGTGCCACTTGCTGTGGCTTGTTTTGATTTGGGTGAAATTTGTCCCCCAGCTCCTGAATCACCTGTCGTCAGGATAACTGATGCTGTAGACCCTAGTGCTGACATGGGGCAGATGTCTGCTCTGCTTTGCCTCAGCACCCAGCCTGCTGGTTCATCTGCAGGGCTGTACATTTTGCTGGATGCCCTGGCTGAGCTTCCCATGCTCTGTGATGCCGGGCTCCCCTGCAGAACCTGGGGCAGGGTGACTTCCCTGGCCAAGCAAACGTGGATGGGATGGCAGGAGCCATTGGCCTCAGATCCCGCAGCTATGTAGAGGTTGGATTTCTGTGCTTGTTTAGTTTTTAATAAGGTATTCCCTGGTTGCTACATTATATGAATATTCATGATTTTTTTTTCCCTGCTCTCCCAGCACCTTTGTGCAAGGCCAGGACTTGCACATGCAGCTTCTCTGCCAACTTTCATAACTTAAGCCTTGAGACTAGCTTAGCCCAGCTTCTTAAATCTAAAGCTTTGCTTTATTTCATGTTAAATTTGTGAACTCCAACTGCCAGGCACTAAAATTCAACTAGAAAAAGGATTTTTTGATAATCATGATTTTTCTCCACAACTTGCAAGTTCTGTAAGCATCTCGCTACATTGTTTGTGGCCAAAACCATTACAAATCTGGCTGAGCTAAGACCTGAGAGAAGTCTGAATTCTCTTGAGCAAATGCTGCTTGAGATTAGCAAAGTTCAAAGAATCCACCTTGAAAGTGTCCTACAAGATGCAGTTGCACTACAAGTAAAGATAGACTATGACATTTTAGAGAAAAACAATGAATAAGTTGGAAGGCTTTCTTATCTGCAGCTCTGGCTGTAGCCATGTATCTGCTTCCCTTGCTGCACTCCCCACCAGTGCTCCCCTTGCTTGGGAAAGAAGCTCTGACCTGTGCTTTACTTTATGCCCATGGCTGTCCTGCCTTACAGAAACCTGTGTCTGATTCCTCTCCATACTCCTATGATCCCATAGTGTGCTTCTGACAGTGCGCTTGCCCAGGGGACTTCATAAACACTAAATAACTGGGGAGAAAATGGGGGCAGGCCAGTCATTGTCCCTGCTGCTCTCCAAATTCAGATCAGGTGCAGAGCTGGGATTCAGCTGCACCTGCCACAGGGTGGGAGAAAGACATGAGACCAAAGGGGGGTTCAGGATAGGTCCTCAGGCAAGGGTTGAGGAAAACAATTTTTAAAAGAAAAAAAAAATCTCAAGATGTTCTTGACCTTCATTTTTGCTCTTGAAGGTACTGTACCACTGGTTGGCCTGTGATACTTGGATGCCAAAAATTGTCCTGGTCACAGAGCAGGCATGCTCACCCAAACTTTTGGAGAGGAATCTGGTACTTAATGCAGAGAGGAGGAACGCCGGTGTGCCCTCTCAGAGCACCTCCTCCACCTTCCTCTGGCCTGGACCAGACCTGTAAGGAAGAAACTCAGCAAGCTGGGAAAGCAAGAATAACGTTGCTGAGACAGCTCTGATTCCCCTCTCCCTTCTAAGGCAGAGGAGATTATTTGGAGAATACATTAATAAATCCTTTCCACGGTTCCAGGAACTTCCACTGGCAACCAGTTTGCTTAAGGGCTAACCTGGCAGAAGATCCCAAAGATGTGAATGCTCATGAATACTGGTAAGATCTTCACCCTGAGGAAATAACGTGTTTCCTTTCCAGCTGAGGCTGAGGAATCTAATTGCACTGTTCTTCCTAATTGAACTGAAAAATGCTGCCATATCAACCTATTAAAAATATTGCAAGCTTATGTCTTATTAATTTACTGTGGGAGCTGTACCCTTAAATGTGAATAAAATTCTGAATAAGATTGTTTGAGGTAATTCACAGGCTTTGATTTGAAATATTTTACCTTTTTGTTTAAGTTTGTTGTTGCTGGGCAAGATGACAGTTTGAAGATGATACCTCATTTTAGATTTTACAGATCCTGTAAGTGTGAAAATGAATGAAACCTAAGAGTGTAATGTTGCATATTATTCAATTATTATCTTTCAGCTGGGTCCAGAGAGCTTCCCTAACACTAAATCTGGGATGGAGAAGCAGGAGGTAGCACAGATACTCAGAGGAACCACAGAGTGAAACTACCAAGGAAACTACTGACCCTGCAAAAGATAGAGTTTCTCGAGCATTAAATGCTGTAAGCCCCAGGGCCCAGTCTAGGGTTTGCAAAGTAAATGCAGTTTCCATTGACTTCAGTGTGTGTTTGGCCCTCAGGCTTGCTGCTGAGGAAGAGCCTGGTGGATTCATGCACACTTTTCTCCATACATAGCGAAGTAACAGCCTGATCAACTTATCAGAAGAAGGCCTTGCTTTCCATCAGGGTAGGAAATGCATGGAGTCAGTCTCCAAGCCCATTGATGCTGGATGCATGCAGTTGCCCCTGGTCATTGCCAGGGAGGCTGGTTTGTGGCTTCATGCTTCAAGATGCAGACTTTCATTTCGATATCAGCTTGTGCTACCCTCTTGGTGTTTCTCCTGGGACTGGTGAGGATGCTTATTGGTGCTGGGTGCATCTCCCCTGCTTGCAGAGCAGGTTCCTTCCCCTGGTCCTGCACCCATCACAGCCCACCTTTGCTGCAGGAGGGGCCCTCCCCATGGAGACATGGAGCCTCAGAAACACCAGCTCCAGCAGTGGCTTAGGAAGGAGAGCAGCACATGTGCAGAGTGGTGTGGTTTAGGTTTCAGGGGGTGGAAGGGTGGTTGTGTTTTTTTAATGATTTTTTTTTTCCAAGTGCTACTCTATTTTTTTTTTTTTTTGTTCAAAATCATACTTTGCCTGAAGGAGGCTCTTTGTCACTGGGTGTCCCTGATGCTGTTCCCCGAGGAACCAGACCTGCAGGCAGTGGAGATGAATCAGGTCTGCCAGGATAACTGTGGCAGATAAGAGAGAACTGAAGCCTCCAGCCCAGTTTGAGAGAGAGAAGACTGCTGAGGAAAGAGAGGCTAGCTCACGGTGCTGGGAGATGTGGCGTGCAGCCAGCCTGGAGAGCAAGAACCAGCACGCCCAGCCTGAATCAGGGAGGTTCTTTCCATACGCCAGCCATACACACACCTCAGCTAACAGCACTTGCTTTCCATTGACAGGACAGAGAGGAAGAAAATGAGAGCTGGCTGGAACATGGACTCCATAGCGAGAGCTCAGAAACAGCATGAAAACCATCAGGAACGTGAGAGGGGAGGAAAAAACATTACCTCTAGCTCCCAGTGTGACTGAGCAGGTCTTTGTGCCTCTAATAGTTTCTCCATCAATCTGCCAGAGCTGCGTTTTGCCGCACAGAGCTGCCTCAGCCGAGTGGCTATTGCTAGGTCACCTTTTGCAAAGGATTTGTGTCAATGTAAGCTGTGGTTATAGGGTCACAGTGGAAGTGCAGAAAGCAGCAGTATGTCGCTGGGTTTTTTTCTTTTCCCAGCATTTGTTGCGAGATACAGATTACCATGCCATCACTGAGCGATGCTGTCTCTTAGGCCAGTTATCGTTGTAAAACTTCACCAGTGTGTGGATCTGCTGCTTTTTGTCTGCGCTAAGGGGAAGGATGTGCTGCTGTTGCCTTTTGCATTGTGCAGCAGGTGCCCAGCTGAGCACCAGGCAGGAGCTGCCCCAGATTTTGGACTCAGGCAACCCCTTTCTTTGCTGCTTTGTAGCCTGGCACAGCAGCCTGTTCGTGCTAACTGGTAAAGTATGATGATTCACTTCAAAATTGCCTCCTTGATCCCCAGCAGGTATCAGGGGCTCTGCGTGCAGACCTCCCCAGCAGGGAGCAGGGGCGTGCACCCCATCCCCTCCCCTTCCCCGACTAGATGTGACTCTTTGTCACTCTGCATGTGCTTCATGCTGCGTCTTCACATCTCTGCCTTCAGCACGGGCCGGTTGTACGGCAGCATGGCTTGATGCAGCCCATGGCTCCATCTGCGCTCCCCACCAGACAACCCTGCCTAACTGCTCTTCTGCTCTGGCTCCTGAAAGCATTTGCACCCCATGAGCACCCTTGGGTCCAATGCTGTGCACCCAAGTATTACCGCCGCAGCAGCTGCCACACGGCAGGGGGAGGCGGAGAGGGCTGTTTCTCACGGTGGGTGGAGGTGCTTTGCAGCAGGACCCTGTTTTCTTGCCTTCCCCTCTCCTCTCCGTGGGCAGAAGAAGCGGAAGGATTGTAAGGTACCTCAAAGAGGAGCCAAGTGACCTGAGGTTTAAGCAAAGATCATGCACTCACAAAAAAAAGAAAAAAGAAGAAAGTATTAGGGAAGCTCTAACACTGTTTTGCTTCATCTTTCACCTAGATACAAATTGTCATCGTGCATTAAGAGGGAGATGCAATAAAGGTATTCTGTGCATTTCCTCTTCAGAAGATTGACCTGCAGCCCCTTCTCTGGCGATGCTTTCTAATGCAAAGGTTTCCTGAGAGCAAAGTCCTGCTTGGGCATGAAGTGCAAACCCAGAAAACGTGAACTGCAAGCCTGAGGCTGCAGGAGAACGAGAAGGGGCAGCTGGGTGAAGCGCTGTGCTGCTGTGCAAGGTCCTGGGATCCCGATGATCCCATCAGCTGAAGACGGAGGGAGTGCGGCGTGCAGGGGGATGGTGAGCAGCCTGACCAGGGTGAGCCAGGTGCTTGGAAGAAGGGCTGGCGGCTGCAGGGGGATGTGGTGTGAATGTGGAGCAGAGGCAGCAGTGCTGGCAGCTGGAGAGGCTTCCCGACAGGAGTACTGGATTTCACAGCACTCTCAGCTATTTCCTGGTGCCCTTCTGTGCTCTTGCCACCTGGCTCTGATGCACAGCAGCTGTGGTACAACCCCTTTACAGCTGTTTGCCTAAGACCTGCTCATCGCTGCCATGCTCCTCTCCCTGCCCCTGCCACTTTGCCACTGCAAAATATCTCTCTCGGTGGTGATGTGTGCCCATCTCCTCGTCTGTGTGGATTTGCTCATAGCTGCTGATGCTTTTCAGGCAAGAAAAACTGCTCTAAGGAAGCCTGGCTCTGTTGCGGTGCCTTGTTGTTGCTTCCGATGATGAACGATGGGGTCTGGTGATGGTGTGACGCAAGACTGAAAATGTTAATCCCAGGGTGAGCATCCAAGACAGGTTATCGTGCTCAGAGATCTGATGCAAGCCCACTGCAAAGAGTTAAAAAAACCGAGACCCTGTGAGCATCCAAGGAGAAAGCCCAAGCACAGGGTGCCCAGCCTATGTCTAGGGGAGGATGGAGACATCAAGCATGGTGTACCCAGTGGGTAAGAACAGGCTAGCGGAGAAGCTTATGAGATAACTGGGAGATTAAAGAGCACTCTGGTGTGGACACAGTGCTTGGCCCAGCATGCAGTTAACCCATCCACGTCTTTAAAGCAAATTTAAACCCGCAGTGTGTTTCTACTCTGCGTAAGCAATTAGCATCACATGGCCATGGTGATTTTCATCTGGCACCTGCATCCCAAAGCCAATTTAGCATGAAAATGCTCAGTGTGTAAACACAACAAGAATAGCCTCTTAGCTCCTGGGCCTCCTGTCCTTGATGTGACATTCAGTATTTACAAAGGTTGGAGTTTTTTACACCACAGCAGGGAACCACGCAGATTTCTTTGAAATCAAAGCATGATGACTATTTTGATGCCCAAAATGACTGCATCCGCTCTGCTAATATTGGACAAATATTGACTTGTGGCTACTACGAGTCCGTTCCTTTACTGATGAATGCTCAAGGCTACTTGGATAAACAAATACTTTCTCATGAATATTCTTATTTTAACACATCCCTAGAATAATAATCATATGTCCTGTATACATTCTCATTATGCTTTTTCTTCTGTTGACGATTTGAGGTGACATTGTGTGGCACTTCGTTAGCACAGAAAAGGAGTGTCCCATTGTGGAGGGTCAGTTGTCCAGGGCAGAGTTCAGCTGTACAATTCTTGGACTCTGCTTGACCCTGAGCAATAGAAAAAAAATCAGAATTACTATTCTTGCATGAGGAAGGGGATGAGCATCCAGCACAGTCCTGTCAATGCATTGTTTACTCTGACTGCTAGATCATTAATCTAACGCCTGATAATACTGGTGGCCACAGCCCAGATGCTGCAGGTGATTAGCACCTGGACTGCTCCCAAAAATACACTCTTCCATTAGTGAGGATCGCTGCTTGTTGCCCAGCCCATGCCATCTCCCTCAGCTCCAGGAGCTCTGCGACTGCTTGCTGCCTGTGCACCCCTTGCCAAGGACCAAGGAGTGACTGTCACATGTGACCATGGTGTGGCAGTCCCACTTTTCCTGCTGAAGTGGGACATGCCAGGAGCTCCCTAGCAGGAGAGGTGACAGGGGAGAAGATGGGAAAGCGGCGTCCTGGTTTCCACATGTTGCTCCTTGAGCTGCAACCCTAAAACAGTCTTGGCGTACTCACACCTTGGGTTAAGACAGACCTTACTGGTTTCATTTGCTAATCCTGGCAGCAAGGCTTCCTGATGCCCATTTCTGCTTCCCACTATTGAAATGGCGATGCAGTTCATGGTTGGTCAGCTTTGGAGCAAATGGCTCGCCTTAACGTGAAGTTACTAAGCACCTGGGGACATCTCCTGCTCCTCTTGATGACAGCAGGACCATTACCTTCATTTTGCTGCAATCAGTTACTCCACTTCAAAGTGGCTGGAAACATCAGCATCCTGTGTTGGCATTGCTTTACAGGCACTTTGCATTGACATGAATGGCTCCACAATGGTGAACTGATATGTAGGTGAGGCTGTTAAAATTATTTAGTGTAAGCTAGTAAGCAGAGCTACCAGAGAATGAAGTCTTCCAGAATAGCTCTTCCAGAATAGCTCCCTGCATGAACATTCAGGTCCAGAATAAAGAGGCGCTTAATTCTGGAATAATTACTCTAATTATTTTCAATGAGTCCTTTCTCAAATTTTGTGAAGTGTCTAAAAATTGTGCATGTCCCTGTCACCCCAATGAGATCACACTGTTTCACGAAATTCAGAGTAGATGAAGTTACTGACTCCCCCAGGCAGCCTGCTTATTTTTTAATCCATTTACAGTGTTTTGATTCCATGGTGATAAGGACTTTATAAATGCTAATTGATAAATGAGATAGAGTTTATATTGGCTCATACAGGGCAGAAATAGTCAAATGCATACAAAATTGTTATTATTTAAAAACTCGACAAGACTTTCCATTCCAAAGTCGACGCAGTGAATAAACTCGGGGAAAACACGTCCTTCGATGTGTCATCAGCAAACGCTGTGAGCATCTGGGTTCGCAGGCTTACACCAGCCTGGCACAGGTGGACGGCCAGGAAACCACCGAGGAATCGAGAAACAGCTGTCAGATGTCTCATAGTAAGTATGGGCAACGCCACATGCTTTAATCTTTCCTTCTCCTTTCTTTCCTCCCTTCCCCTGCAAGGATCAGGCCAGCCCAGCAGCCATCCAGGCACTAGCTTGGGAAGGGGAAAAACTCTGGTTCAACTCACCATATGGACAAGCTGCCTTTGAAGATGTCTGGGGCTTTGGCTTCAGTCACTCAAAGGTGCTTCATTTACTACAGTAAGACAAACATGAATCTGGAAGTTTTAAACTATTTTTACTTTTCTACTGTTTTTTTCTTAAACGCATTGCCTGCTTTAACTCCCGCTAAGTTCATAGGCACCCTAGAAGTAACCCAGCCTGCCCACAAGAGGTGTGCGCTGCTCCTGAAGGAAACGGCTGGCTTATGTTGCCAGCTCACTGGAAACCATATTTATAGTCAGAAAAATATGCAAAACGTATAGAAACTATTGCGGGCTTGCTCAGTGCTTTAACAGAAGTCCCTGCAAAGTTTATGAAACAAATTTGCAAAATGAGAAAACATCTTCTCTGTCATACCTGGAGGCTCTGGCTCCATGTTTTACAGGGTTTGATGGTATTTTCTCCAAATCCCTCCAGCCAGCAGCACTGACCAGAGATTGCAATCATCTGATCCTTGCTCAGCAAGGAGTGTGATCGCTGTGACCCAGGATGGGTAGCATTGCAGAGACGCAACATTGCACAGATGCTTCCAGCACTGGAGCCCCCATTCCCTGGGAAGCACCAGCATTGGTACCCCAGGGAGCCTGGGAGGCAAGCAGCCTGCAGAGCCTTTATAAGGCTTCCTTCCTTTTCCCTTTTATTGTCTAGCCAAGACTAGCTGTCTCTTAAACTCATGTGGACAAAGACTCTCTGATGCTGGAGCGTGTCAGCAGAAGCATACATCAGTCCATTTTTTCCTATCTGTGGGGAATGCAGTGCGCTCTGCCTTGTTTTCTCTCTCGTTCTGGTCCTGCACCAGGCAACAGACATTGGTAATTAATTGCCTTGGTCGGTTTTTTTAGCTGTAGTCTCTTGCTGGAGCCACAGCATAAAAAAATAGGAATTAAATTCATGTCTTAGTCCTGCCGTACAATTCCCTTTCTCTGCAAGATACAGTCTGAGCACAATGTGCATAGCAGCCTCCAGACGTCGGGCTGGGGAGCCAGAATGGCACTGCTGCTATTTTTGCCAAATGCTGACATTAGTCACGCTAAAAAAGAAAAGCTACCTCTCACCTCATTATAAAATCTAGCAGGATGCTCAGCACCCAGAGCTGACCCAGCACCCCCAGGAGTGAGCTCGCTGCCTTTGGCTGGGTGTAGCAGGGGCCTGACCACAGCACAGTCAAGGCGGACCAGGGTGTCCACTGTAAAAAAAAGCCACTTTCCTGCTCAGTGCGTGTGAGGCTGTGCTTCCCGATGCTCCACTTGCCCCACTGAAAAAAGGGAGTGACAGCAACCCCATGACGAGGGCACAGCTTTGCCTATGGGGTCACGTAGGGCAGCAGCGTGGGAATGGCACACCGAGAGTCAATGCCAAGACCAACAGACAGGCAGATGGACAGAAGATTGTATATTTCCAAAAATTAAGGGTGAAAGTTTTGGTTTCACCTCCCAGTGAGTCCCTGAAGATTTAGTCTATGGTGAAGTGTGTTGCAGACATTTCATACATAACTATAAGCACAGTAATAAAACATGTTATATGAGTTACAAGACATAGTAATAAACAATCTCCGGTGATCTATCAGTCTAAAAGACCCCATCAGGATTTATTAAAACTTCTGCTAATCATTTATACTTGCTTTTCTGTATCTAAAAGCCTGCAAGCAGGAAGCTTCAAACAAAAAGCCAGCACAAAAGCCACGTCGGGAAGGCAGTTTATTACAAGCCCTGTAGTCACTAGCAGCAAAGATACACGTGCATTTTAGTGGGCATGAGTTTGCTGCAAAGAGGTTTGTGCAGTGTCCACGTCAGTCAGGAGGGAGAAGCAGCCACCGTCAGCGTGCAGGGAGGGTATCAATGCACACTCACTGCAAATGCAGCTCACCTCCCGCCTGCAGACGTGACGTCCCCGAACACCTGCTGATGCTCCAGCGGCTGCATCAGAAGAGGCAGAACCAGTCATCTTCACCTTGTTTGTTCATAGAAATAGCTAAAATTACTGCTGTTAATAGGATCTGGGGAAGAGCCACACACAGCAATTATCCAGGCTTACTGCAATTGACTGAAGTTGTCCAAAAATCACTAAGACAAAGAAAATCTCCCCCTGGCATTAATCCTCTTGTAGTCTAGACAAGATCTCACAAAGTATATTCCCATGACCATGTGGCTCTGCACTGTCACTCAAAGACTGAGTAATTGTAAACAGTCCATCAGATTCCAGATTATACCCCCTCTGCCATCTTCAGAGGTTTTTATGCTGTTTACATTGCTGAAAGTAGAGACACGCCAGGAGAAAAAAATCAGCTGGGAACAGACTTTGGCCTGGAGTCCTTCCAGTGGCACCTGAAAGGTGTCTTTTGAAGTCTCCATGCGAGCACTGCTTCTGGAATAAAGCTATGCACTTTGCCATCTGCAGACTGAGCAGATCAGTGGGCATTTGCTCACCCCAAAATGCAGTGAGACACCAACAAAACCAGAAGAATTGCACTAGCAGCTGTGTAAGAAAACATATTTGATCAAGAGTTATTCTTTGGCCAGTTCTGTACACAAATACTGAGCTGGGAATGGGAAACTGATGTAGCTACCAAGAAACTTCTTCACAGCATCTACTGACATGAGCTGCCAAAGTCTGACAAAGACTGCTCAGACCAAGCAAATGCACTTTCTCAGCAGAAAGTGCCAGCCCATATGTTTTGCCTGGAAAGTAGGCATCAGGTAGATGCATGGTCTATGGGGTACAATAGCACTCTTCAGCAAAGAGACAATGAAACTCTAAGTTGAAGAGAATGATGAAACAAAGCCTTATACTTTTGAAGGACCTGAAAATACAATGAAATATTACTCAAGAAATAAGTGTTAGCCTGGCAAAGGAAATACCAAATGCTCTTTCTGGCAGGAGTTTTGGTCATGATACAACTGAAGATCTCCCAGAAACCTCAAACTATGAAATATCTGTTTTGAGGAACAGATGACATCCAAAGCAATATTAGAAGAAAATCAGACCCTCCGCTGATTTTCCCTCTTGCCATCCCAGGTGGAGAGCAGCAGGCATTGCCAATCTTGATTTAGCAGGAAGGACCTCAGATGTACCTGAGGGTTTGCTTGGCAAACATTTTTTTCCTCTGATTTTGACATAATATGCACTCAAGTAGAAGCAATCTGCATCAGGTAGAGCTCTAGCAGCTTCCCTCCACTCCTACACTGTCAAAAGCTGATTTTTGCAAGTATCTGATGGTAACCAGACCTGATAGCTTGTAGGTGAAAAAAGATGCTGTTCTGCAATACCCATGGGAAGCTCCTCTGTCCACAGCATTGCATGAAGGCTAAATCCCATCACAAATGCCACATAAGGTTTCCTTCTTCCCCAGGGCTGCTGGGTATGGAAGTTCATTGAACGGGCAGATGCACCCCACTGCATGGTGGGTGGTGGGTCCTTTATAGATGTGGTGAGTCCCACCAGGATGTGGGAGACTGCAAGAACATGCATGCCATTGTTTATAGATCTTGCTCTGAACAGGGCACCCTCACTCTGTGACTCAGCCCAGGGCTGCCACCGTGAACAGGGGAGCATTGGTGGGGCTGAATCCAGCAAGGTGCCCCATGGCACAAGGAGTGAGAAGACCTCCTGTAGACACCACAGACCAGAAAGAGCTGGATGAGGGGTGGTGACATCTTGGTTCAGTCTGCACAGAGGTGCCAGCCACATTGGAGGGACTGTGCTGCTTCTTACAGAGAGTGCAGCCATTGCTTCCTTGGGATGAAGGACCCTGTGATGTCTTCCCAAATTCTCAGGTGTCTCCATCACCACTGGAGCAGAGAAAGGGTGATCTCTGCCTGATGGGGATAACCAGATTTGCAGCCAAAGACACTTGGAAACCCAACCTTTGAGCTCTCAAGATCCTTAGCACAAACAACTTTGCAATAGTTACTGCCCTGTCTTAGGAAACTCATGACCTCTGCTTGTGAGACCTCCTTGCTTTTCCTTTCCCTTCCCCATGGGAAGTGCCTTCTTCCCTGCAGTGAGTGGGCTGCTGCTGCTGGCCAGATGTGCAGGTGCGTGCTGTTTCTCTGCAGTTCATGCCTGCCCCTGTACATCCCAGGGTTTTCTTGGCGTGGCGCTGCATTGCAAATCTGCATTAGGAGCATGGCATCAGCGCTGCAGCTCTGTGGGAAGTGCGAGTGCTCCAGTTCCCCCAGTGATTAGTGGGTGACAGTTCTGATAAATCAACTGTTTTATCATAAACATATGCACTCAGCATTAACTCTACATGTGCCCAGCTCTGGGTGAAGAGATTATTATTCACCAGGAAAGAGACAGCCTGCAACAGGGAGATCCTCAGCATATCCCCCTGAGGAGCTGCCACGTCCCTGCCCTGGCTCATGCACATGCACACACATGTATGCCCGGCCATATGATGACACTAACATGTACATACAGCGTAACCTGCATGTGCCCGCACACACCCACGTACACAGAAGAGACACACCCACACCTACGTGGGCTTCGTGTACAGTCAGGCACCCCATACATCCATGCAGATACACACAGTGATGCCTGGGCAAGGGATTAATCCCAGCTCTTCCCCCTGCATTCCCAACTGCGTGGTCCATAGAGCTGCTGTGTTACTTGCCAGGCCCCTCGAGCAGCTGATTGAGACGGCAGCAAGCACTCAGCAGCCCGAACACAGATCTATGTGCATGTGTGTCCTTGGTGCCTTCTTCGTGCCACCATCCCTGGGAGTGGTGGGCATGATTTTCTTCTGCAAGGTGGGGCATCTGTGTGTGTAGCCTTCTTGGTTTCCAACCTATCTATCTACCTGCACCCAGCTTGTAGGACTGTCAATCAGCTTTTTTCAGAGTCACAGCTGCACACTGAGCCTTGCAAAATGGGAAAACCCAATCCCTTGCAGCCAGGAGCAAAGCTGAGGACAGGGAGCAAGCACTGGCCTTTACCTGCTCTGCTTCTCTGTGTCACGACATGATGACTTGGGACACACGCTCATGCAGAGAAAGAGGGCTCTCAATGAGCCAATGCTGAAGTGAGCTTTGGTGGTCCCAAAGCTGTGCTCATCCTGAACTGCCATCGCTGATGGGGACACTTCCATACATCACTGCTGGGTTTGCAAAGCACAGCTTTGCTGCAGCCTGGGCAGTTTTGGATACTCAACCCAGGCTTGGGCCAGGAACAAAGAGCAATGGAGAAAGGGGCACCAAAGACACTGGGATGCAGCAGAGCCTGCAGCCAAGCAGGAGCTTCAGATAATAGATGCAGGGAGCCGTGGTACCCCGGTACCAGTTACCCAGGAGCCTGCCTCAAGGCTGAGGGCCACTGCGGGCATCTCCCCTGACCTCCCTGCACACAACCTTGCTTGCCTGGGGCAGGGGACCACTGCCACACTACGGGGGAAACCAAGGTGGCAGCCCAGGAGCCCATTAATCACCACGTCTCTCTGTGCATTGTGGCAACTCCTCATTTAGTGTATGCATGTATTTGTGTATTCCTTCTGACATTTTTATTATTATGAGATAGTTCCCCTGAAGGGGGATGAATAATGAAAATGCAGCCTTTGGATATAGGAAAGTAGGGAGGCAGAGAGTAACTGCTCTGCCTAAGGACACCTCGCTGCAGTACACATCCCCTTCCCACACACTGCTGTCCCCAGCGCTGGCCCCTGATGCCTCCCTGCTCAGAGCTAGCACCACATCCACCCTCCCCTTCTTCCACAAAATGCTGGCACATCATGTCTGCCCTTCCCTTCCATCCCTCCAGTGAGCTCTGGTGTCTCTTCTCCTGCGTCCACACCCTGCTACCAGCACCTCTTCTGGAAAGGTGCTCGTGGGCATTTGGCTCTGCTGACTCTCTTGCCCGAGCACTTGATGTTGCATTGACGACATGGAGCGGGGCAAGGGGACTGCTTTTCAGGCTGCTGGAGGTGATGTTTGCCAAGGGGATGCTTTTGAGGGTGAGGAGTGGAGGTGTGATGTGACATCCCGCCAAGGTATCCTGTGTATATTGCTGGGAAGTCTTCGATAGCTGCAAGCATGTGAGAGCAGCGTGGCTGTGCTCACACTCAGGGCTAGGGTGGGCTCTGCTGTGGGCAGACACAGGGTTGTAGGGTGAGCGGGGGGAGTAACTGCCCCCCATCGGCTTCTGTCAGGGCAATCTCCCTCTGGGCACTGTGGATGGGAGCACTGATGCCACGGGCTGGGTTTGGAGATCAGAAAAAATCAACAGTATCAGTTTCCGTGGCAACGCTGCCACTGAGCTGGAAGCGAGCACCATGGCCCCCATCACTGCAGACATGTGGGAAGGCCCTGCCTGGGTGATGGTTTCTAGACAAAATGATGTTCCCATCATTGCATGGCACCGGGCAAGAGGCTGGAGACCTGTGGGCCGGAGCTGGATCTGCAGGGGGGACGTGGGGCTGGAGCCACCCATCCCATCCCATCCGCCAAACCCACAGCCCACACCCCCCAACAGGGCAGGATGCTGCTCTTTTTTACTGGGGCTCCCCTTTCCCCATCATGCACCCCAGGGGCAAATGACTTACAGGGGGATTTGAAGCCTGTGGACCTTCCCTGGGTAGCTGGGATGAATGGAGGGCTGTGCTGTGAAATCCCGTGGCCAGAGAGATCAATAGCATGACACAAAGCCATTTATATCACTATAAAGGGAGCATACAGACTAGAATTAGTTACACTAAAATGTCTGTCACAGAGTATTAATTGCATTACTAAATATGTAAACTGCGAATGTATTTTATAGGCAGCATAAATTTCTGTGTTAATAAGGAACATTTCTGGTCCTCTCTGTGGCTGCCCATCACGGCGTGAGCTCTGCCGGCATAGGGCTCTCCTGGCTCGGCATGCACGGGGCACCTGGCAGGCGATGCTGCCAGGCTCCTTTGGTGCCACATCCCCGGCAAGCTTGCACTGTGATTGCCAGAGGCGTCCTGATGACAACACCCTCTGTCCTCCGGCAGAGAGCAGAGGCACAGCTCAGCCCCATGGCTAGGAACAGTGGCAGGTCAGAATCTGGCCCCATCCCTTGTTGGGATGGCAGAAGAAGGTCTCGGGGTGATAAGCCAGGTCCCCTTTGCAGGGGAAAGTGAGGATGCACAAGGAATCTGGACAGGCTTTGGGGTTTCCCCATGGGACTCTACTGCTGCGCAGTGGGATGCACAGCCCAGGGTGCTGGGCACTGCCTGCCTGTGTGGGGTACACCAGTACAATGGGACTGGGTATGGATTGTAGTCCCTGAGCATCTTGTTTGGGCTCTAGGCTGCTGGGATGGGCCCTTCAGGAACAGTGGCTGGAGGTCAAAGTATCCAGCCATCCGTTTAGATGCAGATACGCAAGCACAGGGTGTAGTTCTGGACCTCGCATGCTTGCTTTGCTCTGTTTGTCCCATTTCAGCACTGCTCCCCCTTTCCTTATGCGTCTGCTGCTATCAAATGCTTCTTTAAACAGAGAAATTCAGCTTTCCAGTTGCTTCAGATTATTTTTGGTTCTTGCAGTGAAAAAGTTTAAAAAAAAAAAAGAAAAAAGATGTAAGCCTTCCCAGAAATGTGAGCTCCTGCCTCTGTGCTGCCCAAGGGGCTCCTGCCGGCACTCGCACCGGCAGTTGGAGAGTTGAATCTCATCTGTAAGTCACCCTGCCCGTGGCTGTTGTGGGGTGGTCGCAGAAGGGAAGCAATCCTGGTTTTACATGAAATATTTAACTGTATCTAAGTTACAGCTGGCATACATCCACTGCAAACAAACATCCGTGGAAGATCTGAACTGTCAGTAAATGCCTATGAAATGCGTATGAAAAGAAGGGAGAAAAACACAGCTTTCAACATTAAAAATATCACTGCAACTTGCTCCTTTTAGTTTAAAGAGTCCCTAAGGGCAAGTCTTTGACCCTGCAGCCCTGTTGCTCAGAGCCATTTTGGACAAGCACATATTGGAAGGGCAGTTATTGAATTGGTGATGCTTGATTTTGATTTTTTTTTTTTTGGTGAGGCAAACGAAGACAGAAGCAAATAGACACGAGGAAAGAAAAGGGCACAGAGAAGAAGGTAAAAAATATCATTTCCCGTATACTTTGGCTTAGTTGCTGAAAAATGTCAAGCCTACAACCTGCTCTTGTTTCAGATTTGAGAGGAAAGCTTTGGCAGAGGGCTGGCAGCAGCCAGCAAATTTACCATGGGATCCATGCCAGCACTTCTTAGGGAGGCAAATGAGATGACAGGAGGAAGCACAGGAGATAACCGGTGGATGAAGAGGTGCACACAGCGCGGGTCTGTCAGCAGGGACTCCAGGTACACAACGATTACCTTGTGCCAAGTCGGTAACCCCAGTAAAAGAGGAGATGTCACTGGGACACCAGTCTCGACCCAGAGGCTGGACTGTTCCCTGTTCAGAAGTCCCTGCTCCTGAGCCATGTGCGTGTCTATGTAGAGGATTCCTCCTTCTTTTGCTTCAATGCTAGTGACTCACACAGAGCTTGAGAAGAAAAAAAAATGTATTCCTAAACATTGTTATTTTGGGTTCATGAAAAACAGATTGCTCACTAGGTAACAAGAGAACAACTTGCCAGACACATGTAGAGGTCACGACGACTGTGATTCATCTTACTAATCTAGCAGGTATCTAGAGCCATTTTAAATGTCTTTATGCTTGGCAGTGATTCACATCAACTGCTCCCAAGCACTTTTCCAAAAATGCAAGACTTTTTCGCTCCTCTGTGATTGTGAGAGTTGCTCACAAAAGGTAAGGAGAAAGCAGTCAAGCACTTGCCAGATAACCATGTGCCTCACCTGAAGACAAGAGGACTCAGACAAATTTGCATTTAATACCTGCACTCAGATAGCAAAATATGAACACATTGCCTCGCTGTGCATGTGCACACAGCAGAACTCCATGTTGGATCTCCTATTTGTATCTGAGTGGCTACCTTCCACCTTCAACATCTCTGCAGCCTTCATGCACAGCTGGACCAGAAGCATCTCCAGGAGGCTTCTCCAGGAGGTACCTCCAGAACGAGACCCCAGGAGAACAGCAAAGCTTCTTCACATGTGCTGACCACACACATGCAGGTCTTTGTCTGTGGGGTGGTGGCAGGATGTTGGGAGAAAGCAGGAGGCATGCTCAGGGTGTCTGTGGGAACCTGAGGCTGGATGAGCATAGGATAAAATGAGATCCTCTAGAGAGGGACTGGTGTGCAGTTTAAATCTGGGAAATTCAGATCTAGACTAGAGTCAGTGGGAGTGGGTAGATGGCACATGGGTGGGAGATCAGTTAGTGCGTGGGCTACGGAGCAGGGAGAGAGTGAAGGGGTGCAAGTGGGATTATGTAGGCTGGTTGGAGAGGTGGAGAAAAGGCCATTGTATTCCCTTCCACATCACATGTCGTGCTTGGAGGAGTGAAGGAAAAGAAGGCGGCTGCCCAGATACCACCAGCTTCCTTGGCGTAACCAACACGTCCCACGTCGCAGTTAATTGCCTCAGCATAGAAGCAGTGAAGTGCCTGTGGGATTTTCTTCAGGACCACGCACTCCCACCACTTCCTTGGTGTGCACATGAGATTGAGGGATGCAGAGTAATGTCATCATTCACTTCTTCACACGAGTAGAGGGGGCTTGGCCTCCTCCCATCCTCCCCTCTCCAGTAGATGATAAAGAGATCCTTCCAAGAGAAGGTCCACCAGCAGATCAGATGCTGAAAATAGAGGTTGAATGGGGTCTTGGTAGGCAGGGTCTTTTGCAGGTAAGATGTGTATGCAAGAGCAGGGAAAGGGAGATGGTTGGCAGGATTAAATGTACTGCTCCATGCCTGTCCAGGGAGATGTTTCAGCAGAAAGGCATGTAGGTGTCCTTGCAAAGTCTTGGAGAGCTGCACTGTGCCAGCCAAGCCTCTGCCATCTCGGTAGGCTGGGATTTAGTCACCTGTATTGTCAAGACAGCGTTTGGGACAGATCTGACCTAAATAGGGACATCTGATTTTAGTCAGAGAGATTGCACCCTCTCTGCTATTTTATTATTAAAGAAACTAATCCAGGTTAAATCCACAGAAAAAATGAACCAGTCGTTTCAAACTGTCTTTATCTGGAAAAGCAGGGGTCCCATTTCCATTTGTATTCCAGGGAAGAGATCTTCAGCCTGAGCTTTAATGTCAACACATTGAATTAAAGGGTTTTTCATTAGTTACAAGGAAGGTGAAAATCATCTTCTGCTGAGATGTGATTTGCAGCAGTAAGCTGCAGGGAGATGATTGTACCGTCTTATGCAACAGGTTTCTGCTCTTCCGCTACGAGTGTAAACAGGGAGGTCCTCACACAGGAGATGGTGAGCTCACAGCCAGGGCTTACTTGAGCGGATGTAGCAGGTGGGAGGGCTTTCAGGTCTCCATCATCGCCAATCTCTGTCCCCGCCAAAAATGGCGCATGAGAGTGCTCCACGTTCCTGGGTTCAGAGCTTCGCCATGTCTTGAGACTGGGGACCAGATGTTTTAGCATGACTTTGGAATTGGGAAGCAGCTGGGTAGCATCCCAGGGGCAGGACCCAGGGGATAGCTGGGTCCAGGATATGTTGTTCATCATGTATCCCACACCACGCACATGGGATGCCAAAGGGTTGAGAAGAAGAGATGCACAACCAGAAGAAGCTGCTTTTTGTTTTGGTGTTTTGTTTTTTTTGTGGACAGGCCTTTGAAGAGTTCAGCCAGCCGAAGTGGATTTAGACCATCAGGGTCAGCCAAGATGGAGTTGAGGTTCAAGGACCAGTGCGTAGCTGATGGTTTTCTTCCCCCACTGCAGCAGAGGTAGAGCTCTTTGCAGCACTGAAACTGGGAGGAAGCGCAGCGTGGGCTGAGGATGCAGGGATGTGTGCATGCATTCATTCAGCAGGCAAAAACATGTATATGCAGCTGCATACACTCTATTTACACAATTTTACTAGGGTGTTTTTATTTTTTATTTCACTATAAAACAAGAATAAGTGATCAGAAACAAAAGAATTTAGTTATCAGCTGCCAAAAACAAGACAGAGAGAGGAGTATTGCAATAAATTGCACAGTCCATAAAAAATTCCAGCATATTAACAAAAGTGCTGCAGAGCAGACAACAGGTAATGATAAAGCTGAACGTAATTACTAAAGAAAAAATTTCTTTTAAAATACTGGAATATTCTCAGTTGAGAAACATTGCTGATCTACAGTTTAGTTGGCTGGATGAAATAATATCTGTATTAAAGTGAGGAAAAGCAGAAGCAAGCCTGAATTTGGCAACAAATCCTACCCAGGTCACGTTTAGGAAGCGGGAGTACCAAGGACTTTCTTTTCCATCAGATTGCTCTGCATTTTTACCATACCCTCTGAATACGCGGCTGACACCTCGTCCGGCCCAATTAAAGTAACACACTAAATCTCTGCAAATAGGCTGCCTGCTGCAGCCCTTCTCCACAATCCCAGCATACCAAGTAATAAGTTTCTTCTCTTTTTCTGACACAGGCTATGAACCCGCAACTATATGCCGGAGACACAAATTCTCAAAGCCTAAATGCAAAACTCTATAGGCTGCTCGGCTTAGCGGCTTGTTAACAAAACCCAGATGAAAACTCTCTCAGATTATCCCTTTTATCAATTTTCCCAGCCAATACGAGATGTAGAGGCTGACATCGAAACAATGTGCTAGTTAGAGGATTCAGAGCGCATTGACCAAGTCATTTTAGTTAATCAATTACCCATTCCATGGTCCTAATAGCTCTTTAGATCTCATTTCGCTTAACGAAACTGCGAACTCAAGTGCTCAACTATACAATTTATTAATGAAAATTCACTTTATAGTAATTTTAGAAATTATGGATGGAAAATAAAGATGATTAACAGTGCCTGCAAAGATTCCACAAATGTATATAAGGCTTTAGAACTTGGTTGTGAATCAGTAAATCCAATCGAAGAATAAATGTTATATCAGAATTAATATTAACATAGTGGTAACTTATTCTAATTATTGCATAACCTATTTTGGAGGGGTAATTTTTATATCAGCATGAGCTGTTGGTCTTTAATCTTTCATTAATTTCATTCATAGCCTTTTATTAATTTGCCAATCAAGCTTTATATTTGAATTAAAAGCTCTGGGACTTGAACGTGTCAAGTCAACCAAACGATTTCAAAATCAAGATTTAGGAATTTAGACAGTTACTTAATTACAGCAAACACTAAGTTCATTCACAACTGCCTTCTCCTCATCATGATACTCATGGTCACACCGTTCTCCTCATCGGTTTTGCTCCTTCTGCAGCCTTCATTTTTTCTAAGAATAGGTGCACCAGATAGAAAGCTCTTGTAGAAAAAAAAAGAGAATATGGACTGTGAAATAAAGGACTGGTTTGCATTGTGTGTGTTCTGCAAGTCACATCAAATTTGTAGTGCAGCTTGAATTGGTGCGGTTCTTATTTATCAAGGTAAATCTTTGCCAGTTTGTCTTTCAGATACACAGAAGACAGGCGGATCCTCTCACAACGAAACTGCAAAGCACTGCTGAACTCTCTCGTGTTTGCTTTTTCCTCTGTTGTTGTCCATCTCCAGCACTCGTGCACCTTCCCTGGCCCTGACCGCAGCCATCCAGCACATGTGTGGCAGGACACACAGCCAGGTGGCTCACGGGTGCCATCCTCTGCGGCACTGCTGCCTTTCTTCACCCAGGACCTCTCCTCTGCACACCAACCCAGACACAATCATATTTGTCATATTATAAGTACAAGACAATGTTAAGGCTATGTGTGGGACAAGGAAGAGGAAGATAGAGTTATCACACCAGGCAGGAATGCATATGGGCATAGCCAGGTCACTCCTATCTGCACTTGGGGGTTTCAAGCCCATGCATCTTTGTAATGCGCTACTTGTAATGCTACTATCTAGTGACCTTAATGCCCAGCTACTGCCTTGTGGATATGAATACCATGAATATCAAAGTTACTGCAGTGTTTACATTGAGTTAGAAAATTGATCCCATCCCACCCACAGGCACTAGCTTGTTTTCCAAGGTACATATCCTTGTTATTAGTAATTTATAGGCAGCATTTGATATTGCAGATAGGGTGGGGCAAGGAGCAGTGGCAGGAATTGCTGTCAGCATGGTAAGATGCATATGTAACTGGGGGGCCTTAGGATGCTGTTACCTGGTCAACTCATACCATGTAGGACCAAAATGATACCTTTCCTCTTGCCTGCAGCCTTATGTTTCTTCCATTGGCTATAGCAATTCTGCAGAGTCAAAACAACCTGCTGCTCAAGCTGCAAACTAACATTACCAAAAAACCATTTCATTTTCTGTTGAAGGCCAGCTGTGAAACAGCACCCTTAGATCTGGGCAACTTGCTGTCTCAAATGCCTTTCTCACTTGTAGGTAAGAGAGCAAATGGCTTCCTTGAAATAGAAGACATCTCAAGCAGGATTGAGGGCCACTGACACAGCAGAGCTGGAGGCACAGGAGTCCGACAGTGAGCAAATCTTATTGAGACTCTGGCCATCCTAGCAGGGCTGCAAGTTGCCGTGTAGCTCAGGTAGAACCCATGCAGTTCAACCCCATGCCATCCAGCAAGTGGAACAGTTAACCAAAACCAAATCCACTCAGCGTATACCCAAATGCTGCAATGATTCCTAAAGAGACAGGGAGCCCAGGGACTTGGGGTGGAGAGGATTAGGCACTGAGATGGGGCTGAAAGGGATTGAGCAGTCTCAAATTTCCCTCTGTAAATGATGAGTTCAGCACTGGACCCTGAGAAGCCCATGTACTTTCCCCATCCAGAGTCTGCTAAACACCAGCTTGGACCCAAGTTCAGCTGGGCTTTGTCATCCGTGTAAACTCCATTGGTCCCTTATCTCCCAAGGAGGGAGCTTTCAGGAGAAGAAGCAGCAGGAGATATTCCTCCGGAGTCACACTGACATTTAAGCATCCCTGCGTGTCTGTGATGAGTTTCTGACCTGAGTCGAAACAAATTGAAGCTTCAACATTCCCCTTCTTATGCAAAACACAGTTGGAGGGGTGAGAGGAGCTGGCGGCTCCCAGCCCCATGAGATGGAGGCGCAGACACGACCAGTTTGCAGGTGCCTCTGCTCTGCATATGTGGAGCCAGTGCCGCGGCACTCTCCCACTTTCATCTTTGGTGTGTAAGTGTTGCATTTCTGGCTGTAGCCTGAGGGCAAATTGTTCTGGAAAGTTTGAGCAAAGCAGGTTCAACTGCTTCAAAGTAGGAAGTGGATGACAAAAATACATAATTGCCTTCTTAAGAAAATAAAAAGCAACTTTTTTTTTGGCAGATTGGCAAGTATACACTTCCTACGCACTTTCCCTTCTACCCAAAACATGATTCCAGCCTTATTTTTATTTCAGGAACTGTGAATTATGAAAGGGCTCTCCCCTCCCTCTTCCTCTGCCTTTTTATCTCTCCCTCCAACTCTTTCTCTCCCTCCCCATTCCTAACCAGTATTATGTTAGTTTATAACCTTCACATGCAGACCTTGTTCTAATTTACTTTATACACACGTTGCAGGGCCCGCAGGACAAGGATTGGTTTGCTGCTGCTGTGGCTTTATGAATAAATCCTTTTACAAAACAAAATCACCCTGCAGTGCCACGGCTGGGTGATATGTTTTACTAAATCTCAGTGCCCCTTGTCCCACACTTTTCCGGGTGCATGGTGCTTGTGCATGCCCGGAGCCAAGAGCAAGCTGCCACATCCCCTTGGCTGCCCCCCAGCCTGTGGGATGCCCCTTCGTCTTGCTCTTCAGACACCCCGGGGCACCTGCCGCTGCCGGTACCCACTCGCTGCCTGCACACCGGGGAGCTCTGCGGCTCTGCAGTGGGTCAGGCTGCTCAAGCTTGCATGGGTGATTACAAATCCCCTTCCTCCTGAAAGGGGAGATGCTAGCTGTGAAGCTGTGCTTGCTGTCAGCTGCCATGTGGCCTTTGTAGACATCCAGAGTTTCTCCAGTTAAGCCTACTCGGAGGAAGATGTAGCTGTTGGCTGGTGCTGCTGCCTTTATACAAATGTCAACTTGTGCTGACAAACCAAGTCCACGCAGGCTGGCAGCATGCACCAACGCCAGGAGACTTTCCTGCCTCTTACCTGCTGGTCCCTGCAGGTTTGGTTACAGATGCGTGCAGGCAGCAGCATCACTGCTCTCTCCTTGACCAGCCTCGATCCTCACAGACTGACTGCCGCAAAGGGCAGCCCAAGGAGCTCTAAAGCCACGGAGAGAAACGCCTTCTCCCCAGGGGCAATGCCTGGGGCCACACCTCAACCCAGAAGGCAGGTTGGGGGGGTTTGCAGAGCATCCATCCTTTGGAGGAAGAGCTGTGGGAGAGAGATGCAAAGCCACTTGTGAAGCAATGTACAGGTAAAGGCTAATCAACTTCACTCCTTGGCTGCATCTGCTACGGTTTATGCCAATGCACTGGCAAGGCTGAAAGCCAGCATAAAGGACCTGGATGGTGGAGATAAGTGTCCCTTGGAGCTTCTGGCATCGGGGGAGGTGAGAAGAAAAGAGTTGGGCAGACTCCATCATTCAAAAAGCACTTGACCCCACAACCCTCCTCCCATTAAGTGCCCACACGTGACTGTGATGCTGTGAAGCCCCAGCTAGACTGGCTCAAAAGTGAGTTGAGAGCTGCAGGCAGAGCATGGGAAGTACTGGGAGCTTCCTGCAGCTCTCCTTTGGGATCCTGGTGCTGGGCAGAAGGCATTGCCTAAACACCAGCACAGGGACTAGTAATGCACCTGGGCACGATGGGTGAAATGCCATGCGAACATCAGCCGTACGTCCCCACCTCAGACATGCCAAGGAGTGCTTCCGTCCTGCATGTCCCCCGTGGACTTTTTGCAATGTGAAGACTAATGCATCTTTCCTGCTATGCCCAAGAAGAGATCAAACTGCCCCAAACCAGATCCTTCCAGAACAAGTTACGTAAGCAGGAAAATAGCTGTCCCTTTAACTCTTCCTTGCAGGAGGGAGACAGGGGACTAATTTTTAATCTCCCTCTGTCCCATCACTAATCTGTGGTGGAAGCTCTCTTGCTCGGCTCTTGTCCCTTTTGGCCACCCTCAGGCACCTCACACTGCTGAGATACAGGGAGCCCTGCTCCAAAAAGCAACTGACAGCATCTGCTGAGCATGTCAGCCCACACCAGGTAGCATGCTGGCTCTCGTCTCGCCTTGCCAGCCACCCATCGGGAGCCCTGTGGGCATTCACTGGGCAGCGGCTGCCATCAGAAGGCATGGTCCTGGGCTGTGGGGGGGCTTGGGGCTCAGGGCAGGGAGACCAGCTGTGCCAAAAGCTGTGACAGCTGCTGCTGGTCCCAGATGACAGGAGAGTTTATGGCACTTGTAATAGGTGACCTGCAGACAGTAAGATGGGATGCAGCCTATGGAGGCTCCTATGAAGGAGTCTATGGAGAAGCAGCATGAGTGCGACCAGCCCTGTGACCCCCAGGGGCTTCTCCTCCTGCCTGAGCTGGGCAGCAATTTCCAGCACGCTGGTGCAGAGCATGGCTCCTAGTGCCACGCTGAACTCCTGCCTGCACCCTTCTCTCTGGAGCTGTTTCCACCTCTGCTACAACCAGCACTGTGCCGCTGCTGTCACAGTATCTGTCTCTGTAGCATCTCATCCCTGGCTCCAGCCCCTCTAGACATCTGTGGTCTTGACAGAAAGAAACGTCACTGGAGACCATGCATGGTCCCTGTGACTCCCCAGGTGGTGAGAGGGTCCCAAGTCTGGGCTTTGGCAGAAGAAGTCGTGGTGCTGGCATCCAGCATGGAGCATTTTGGAGACCAGGGACCCACCCTCCCAGGGGTGGTCCTCCACTGGTGGTCAGAGTCTTCCCAGGCTTCCCATTCCTGCACCAGAGCTGTGTGTGCATTTGACATCGACAAGGATTCAGGGAGCAGGGATGGGACTGCGGGTGGCTGTGTTCCCTGCTTAGTCCCCTCCCGAAGCAGGTCCCTGCTAATTGCTCTCCCTCCAGTGGGATGAGGCAGAAATACCTCCCTGTGCAAGACTGGGCTGCTGCTTGGAGAATATATCCCCTTCCTAAAAGCTGAGCCCAGCCACGTGCACCCAACCCACCCCCCTCAAGCTCTTGGCGCAGAGCAAGCTTCCCAGGCCCACAACCCATCCATCTCCTGGCACGCTCATCTCCGCAGTGCCTCTGGCAGAGCGGTAAGCTCCTGAATATTTTATGTGGTTATTAGTCGACAACATAATCTATCTGAGGGGAAGTCAGAACTGCTGACCGAGGCGTATGGCACAGCAGCGGGGAATGCTGACTCCTGCAGCACCCTGCCCCATCCTCGCAGCATCACCCGGTGCGGTGCAGGCACTACCCGCTGCTGTGGGCTGGTGGCTTGCCCTCGCATGTGCTGCGCGCCCACGGCCAAGTGTGGGCACATGCTGCACTTACAGGCAGCCAGATTGAATGCCTCCTTGTTTGAAGAGCTCGTGTATACATCCCTTCCCCCCCTAATTTGTCACATATGGTGCAGGCATGATATGTCCATGTGTCTTGGCGCAGGGGCATATGCTCTGTACACAGCAGTGCCATGATTAGCAACACATTAGCCACAAATATGCCGGTGATGCATGCAAGTACAATGTCTATACCAGTACGTACAAACACAAATGTGAGCATGCAGAAACTATGCACCCAGGCCTCTCCTTCATGTGCAACCCATCCAAATTCTGCAAGCCTGGGTGCCGGCAAGCACTCACATGCATGGTGGAGATTGCTGGCCAGCATTTTGCAGGGTGTAAAATTCAATACTCACTGCACCTGAAGAAATGTCTCCCAGTACAAAAGATTGCAGAGCCCAGGAATGCATAAGAACAGTGATGTGCAGACACTCACTGTGCAAGCAGCCTCGGAAAGTAGAGTCTAGACTGGCAGGATAGCACAGAGGCTGCACACGCATTCACTGCACATGCTTGCACTGTGGAGCTGCACAGTCCCAGGGAGGTGCAACAGCAACGTGTGGGGAAGGGCTGGCAGAGAGAAAGCTGAGCCATCTCTTCAGTGTGCCTGCCATCCAAGGGAGGTGATTCCCAGTGCAAACAGGTAGCAGTTGTAGAAGATCTAAGGCCATGATGAAAGTCTGGCCATGAATATAACATGGCGGAGGCTGAGAGGAAAATACCTGAGGAGCTCTGCCCTTTTCAAATCTTGGTCCCCAGTGAGTGGAGTGACTTGAAATGGACTTATGGTATAAGCCAGGCTGCTGCTGAACTTCTTGTTCCCACTCCCTCCCCTGTGTTGGCACTGGTGTTCATGTGGGGAGCTGGGTCATGGTTTTTTGCTTTTTTTTCCTGCCAGATCAGCTTCCCAGCCTGGTTTCTTGCATGGCCACAGATTTGCCTGCTGCAGTCAGAGGGGCCTGCTGGGGATGGCAGATGGGTGGCAGCAGCACCCAGTAGCTCATCACAACCAGGAGCCAGGCTGAGGTGGGAGAGGCGGGATGGGTTAGCAGTCTGGGGGGCTGCAGCAATCCCTCCCAGTGGGCTGAAAGTGCTTGGAGAGGCAGGCAGAGCTGCTGAAGCAGGGCACAGCTCTTGCCTGCCTGTCGGGAAGCAGAGGCACCTGGCAGTGTTGCCAACCCCGGGATGCTGCAGAGCATCCCAGGCGAGGCCCAGCCTGTGCTGCTGCTGCTGCTGAAGCACCCGGCACTGCCGAGGAAGACTGTGCCAAGCGGGTTCATCTTTATGTAAATCACATTCACTTCAGCTGGCTTCCAGGATAATCAGTATTAAAGGGAAACTATTTTCTAGTTCATTAGAGGAAAGCTGCGTCCCTGCGGCTGCTGCTGTCGGCACCTCCTTCTCCTTCCAGGAGAAATGATCTTCGTGAGCGCCAAACACGGAGACATTCACACTCTAAATGTCAAGTGGGGGAAGGGGGAGAAGAAAGGTCTGTGGCTCCAAGGGCAGCCCTTCCTCCTCCTCCACCCTCCAGGAGGGTTTGAGTGAATTGTGGTCCTTCCCCTTGGGCTCCTCCCCACCAACCCTCACCCTCATATGGGCTCTGCCAACTCCCCCAGCCCCACTTGCCATGGCCCTGGGGTCCTTCCCTCCATCCCTTGCTACAGGACTCCCCTGGTCCTGATGATCCCTCATTCCCATCTTCTCCCTCGGCTCCCTGCTGCTTGGTAGCAACCCCAAGAGCCCAGGACCTCTGTGCACAAGTAGACTGATGGTTGTGCCGATGCTTCTGCCAGAGCCTCTTCCTCTCAGCAGGATGCTCTGAAGTTACCCCAGGGCTGGGACTGTTCTCCCCATCTCCTAAATAAGAAACAGGTCCTTCTTGTATGGATTATGCCTTCCCTGATCCCCTGTGGTGCAGTGGTCTCTCCAGTGGTTTCTTTACCCCATTTCTTCCTTGGGTTTTCATTGGTCACAACATCCCCGTGCTCATCTCATGGCTTCTTTCTTTCTCACTTTATCCCCATTTATTCTCTGTGGTTTAGTCCTCTCTCCATGTTATCTGGGTAAAGACGCTGCTTTCCTATCCCACCAGCCCAGCCATGTGCTTGTGGCCAGAGGTAGCAGCACAGACTCAGCAGGCAGCGGTGTTTTGAGGTTTGCAAAGGATGTCCCCTTGCTGATAGGCCTTGGTGTTGAGATCTTCCCACTGCTCCAGAACAAGGCTCTGTGTTTGCCTGAAACCACGGGCTGTCAAACTCATAGAGCTCGATATTAATCCAGCTCCCAAGAAACACCGAGATGATGCCAGAAGTGATGCCAGCCTGACAATCCAAGGAGAGAAGCTTTTTACTTGCCAGGTCTCTGGGAAGCTGTCTTCAGTCCTGCCCAGGCAGGCAGCCCCCTCCAGACACTGGGTGCTGCTAGTGCTTGGGCTCTCTGCTAGGCTCCTGGCTTTGGAAGTAATTCACTCCAGCTCCCAGAAAGCCTTCCCTGTGCAGAAAAAGGACATGGCATGAGAAGGCCTCAGCATTGCCCATGTCCTTTGGGATTTCAGAAAGAGCCAGAGTATCTTTCCACTTACCCATGGCAACCAGGAATGACTGGTGGAGTGGACTGCCAGTAAGCCCCAGACATTTTCACCCTGGAGGTGGTGAAACAGGTTGATTTGGGGCTAAAAATGGATCATAAAGGCCATTCAGACCACGTTCCAGCAGAGGATGGTAAAAGACCCTCACTCAAGTAAGCCTTCAGGTCACCATCTTCTTGGAAAACAGCTCTCCCATCCACCATGGAAAGAGGCCAAGACTACCCCCAAGACGCATGGAGAATCCCAATGCAAGAGGATATCCAGTTCCCTCTACCTTTGAGTGATCCTGGAACTGGGATTACCATGAAGAGGGACAACACACATAGGAGCTCCTGGCAGGGCAGGGAGACTGAGCTGGGATCCTTTCTGTAAAGGTTTTGCTAGGCTGGGTGTGCTGGAGATTCAATCAGGAGGGGACAGGCTGTGCTTTCACTGGGTGGCAGATGGGGACAGGGTTTGCATGCACAGGGCAGAGTGCAGGGAGATGGCAGTGCTGCACACCTCCAAGGTGATGATGCTGAATTTCCTAAGGATGATAGCACCAGCACTGAGTGCGTCAGCCCAGGCACAGCCCCCAGCACTTTGGAAAATGGCTGGGCTTTGCCCACTCTCCCTCCTGCCTGCAGACTCTGGGAAGCGACCGTGGTGTGCTGGCCCTGCAGCTGCAACACACACCTCTGTCTGTCCACCTGCATGCCCACACACTCCCAAAGCATCTACTGGCACAGCTCTGTGCCAGACATCCTGCAGTGGGTCCTCCCCTCCTCCCAGCTTGTGTCTCCTCTCCTTGCCGGCCCCTCATCCTCAATGAAGCCAGGCCTGAGTGACTCAGACATCACGGTGGCATGCATCAGCGTCCAAGCTCATCAACGGCAGACAGGGCAGTGACAGGAGGACACTAATGCAGAATTATTAGTGGCCTCTATGAGGATGGTTTCAATGCATATCCATTAGGAGCAGCTGCCCTGACAGTGGCTTCTGCCTGATGCAGGGGAAGAGCAGAGACACACTGAAGGCACTGAGGGATTTGGTGTCCCTCTGGTGGGGTCCTGGTGAGAAGAGGCAAGAAGGAGGCTGTGCTAGGGCATGGGGCAGAGGAGCAAACTGGATGTGAGTGGTGTGCCTTCATCAGACAGTAATGACTGCATGCACCAGGCATGGCTTTTCCTACCTTGCTCTGCAAGAAGGGGTCCTGGAGCTGTTGTCCCCAGGAAGGTGGAAATCCAACAGGATAATGGTAAAAGTGAGATTGGAAAGAACTGGAATGAGTGTCCTGTCAGGAAAGAAGACAATTTTCTGGAAAGAAGTGCAAAAAACCCCACCCTTGGTAGCTCCTTCCTGGTAGCTCCAAGCATGCAAATGCACTGGCCTGTCCTTCACGTGGAGCCAGAGAGCCAGTGTGAACTCTCCAGTCTTGCGGAGGGATGCCAAGTCTTGGCCTTTCAGAGCTGTTCTCTTCTCTGGCTCGTAGCCGCGGCTGGGGGATTGCTTCGAGGAGAGGCCAAGACTGACAGATGATCCCCTAATCAGCTGTATAAGCAGAGCCCAAAGGCCCTGTTCCCACCTCCGCCAGCTAATTGCTTTTGTTACCAGCCCAACGGGGCAGAACCGTTTTTTGTGCTCCGGTGCCCTTTTTAAGCATTCACACTGTGTTTCCCAGATAGGCTGTGCAGATGTTGATGAGCTCTGATGAGCGGTTTACCCATCCTCCCAGGCACCAGGCCTGATCTCTCCACACGCGGCAGAAGGCAGCCTGGAGAACGCTCCTGTGCAAGGCGGCGAGTCTGTCTGAGTTTATACCCTTTGTTCATGCTCTCATGAAGAAAACCCTACTGTCAATCAAGAAGAAAGCTTTTTTTAGGCTGCTCCCATCCTCAGACAAAGCCCAAAAGTGTTTCGGGACCTGTGATCTCAGGCAGGGGCAGTGTGTGTGTGTGTAAAGACGGGACAAACCTGCCACAGTCTAAGCCCATGGATGAATCTGGTATGACACTGCTGATGCTGGCAACGTGGCTATCACCTGCAGACTAGTTGTCTAGACAGTCTGTGAATGAATGAGGAGACAAAATCACCTCTGGGGTGGGAATCTTCCGACCTACCTGGACTCTGCTACAGCAAGAGATAGAAATGCTCTGGCCCATGTGGGATGCTCAGCCATGCCTGGCTTGTGGGTCAGGCTTGCATCCATGTTCCTTACCAAAAAGGGACTGAGATCTGCTCCAGGGAAGCACTCACAGCATTGCATCTCCTGTGCTCCACGCCTTAATCCCTTAGCAGCAGCAGCCAACAGTTGCTTTGGTGACTTGCAGCATGGTCCAGGTATGAGAAAACTTCTTTGCAGTCTGCTGCAGCAGCATCTCCTGCCCTGAGTGATGGAGGAGTGGAAAGAAGCAGAGGTACATAGTGAGTCCAGGCAACCTGGCCCGAAGGAGCAGATCTGTTTTTGCAAATAAGACCAGCATAAATTCAAAATTACCTTTGTATGCACTCCCAAATGGGTCCAGAAGTAAAGAGGAACTTGGAAGATAGGAAGAAGGAGCAGTCTGAAGCTCCCTCAGCAGTCAGAGCTGAAATTCCCTGGAAATGTGATAAACAGCTGGAGAAATCGAAAGCAGAGGTCGGCCAAAAGAAGCTAAAAAGCAGCCTCCACACTGACAATAGTGGGGCTTAAAGTACTTGATGGTTTAGCACTCTTTAGTTAACTAGGGAAGAGGAGAATAACTTTGAAGTCCTATTGAAGAAATCTGAGGAGTGCTACACTCAACATGAAAATGATGCATATGAGAGAGAGCTTCTTAACTGGAGCATACGAAACAAGGTGAAATCATAGAGGAATCTGCAAGTCATCAAAGTCTGAAGAGCCCATTTTGCAATTATGGGTGCTGAAGCTTCAGTAAGAGACTGAAATCTGATTGTGACCTGGAACAAAAATTTTAGACAGAGATGACAGGAAGATCCTAAATTAACCCTCTGCAAAGTGATTAGAGCTAGCTAATCCAAGAAAACCACTCAGTCTGGTATGAAGGTTATAGAGAACTGGCATGGTTTTGGCATGGTGGACAAGGCAGAGAATCCAAAGTGGAAGAAGAGAAGCAGCGAGACAGAAACGCACACAGAGCCGGCACTGGAGACCAGCAGGAACACCATGCAGCTATGCACAAACCAGGGCTGTGCCTGGAATACAGAAAAGGTACAAGACCTCAGTACATCTCCTTGCTTGGCAAATGCTTGCTTGCACCAGGAGACAGTGCCTAGCCCTGTCAGCCTAGAGAGAAGAGGTGACAGAAGTATATGAGTTCGCAGTAATTTGTAGGAGCGAAAGACAGCGCTGCTGCGGATGATGAGACCATCCATCTGAAAGCACAGAGGATAATAAATATGTGTAAGTTGGATCCTGATGCTCAAACAAGGATGGTGCCAAGGTTAAGGTTATCTGTAAGCAATAGGCAGCTCTCCAGCCCACCCAAACCTCTGTCTGGTGGCACACAGCAGCACACATATACTTTCTCCATCCATGACTATCCTTCTGGATCAGCCAAAACCATACCCTCTGCTATGAAAGAGGCTGCTGCAAAGCCCTCTGCTCTGCCCTTGAGTGACGGCTGCCCAGCCATCTCCAATACAGCTTAATTTGATAATAACCCTGAGCCAGTTTAAATACTTCAGTCATGCCACCTCTTAATCATCTTCTCTCAGAACAAAATAATCCCACTTTGGTTAATCTCTTCTCCTGTGGAAATCTTGTCACTCCTTTATTGTCTAAATGACTTTACACTGCGCTCTCTCCAATGCAAAAATATCTGCCTTCACACAAATTGACAAAAACAGGACATTACTCCCAGTGTGGTCTAAGTAGTTTCATGGCACTGTGTTTGTAACCCCAGTGAGCATCTTGTGAATGGTCGACACCTCTACTGCATCCACAAAAGCATGTAGATCCAGGGCAATATAATTTTGTCCAGTTGTCTGCATGGATGTCTTCGCTGATGCTCATCCCCGGACCGGTGCAAAGCCATCTCCTCGCTCACCTGCATCCTTGGTGTCTGAGGCATATGGGCAGGCTGTGGCATGGCAGGAGCCAGCTGGGATGTGGATGGTTGCAAATAAATTAGGAAGCTGGTTTGGGGGTTTTTTGGGTTGGTTGTTTGTTGTTTTTGTTTGTTTGTTTTTTTTCTGGAGATGCTGGGCATTCAGACATGTGGGATTTGACCAGACAGGATAGACTAACTGAAGGCAGGAGACCAGCAGTGTCCACATAAGAGGACAGGACATCTCAGGTGTGAAGAGAGAGAGGAATTCAAAGGACACTGCAGGCTGCAGTAAAATCACATGCTGCAGGGGAAGGTCCCCGTAAGGGACCAGCAAGTCCTGGTTCTTCCCTCTCTGACCCATGAAATGCTCTGTATAGCCAATACTGTCACCTGAAGAGCTGCTATCAGGAGAAATCAAGACAGATTTCAAATCAAGGCATCTGCAGAAGATTGTCAGGATGTCCTGGCTGCACTTAAATTTTTCTTCTGCAACTGTGACAGACAGAAATGTAATTACAAATTAAAAAAAAAAAATCAATATGAGATTTTTATACATTCATTTTGTTACCAGGATGTAGGATTTTAGGAAGAGCAGCAAATGTCTCACCAAAAATTCACGAGAGCTGACATAAGTGGCGTTTCATCAAAATCTGGAAAAGGTTTTTGCCTGGAGAAGGGATACAGGTGAATCCACCCATGGGGAATCTGTTACTGTTAAGCCTGTACCAACTTTGTAGAACTAAAGTATTCCCCCCAAATCTTTGTTTTTTAGGAAATTTTAAAAGGCAGTAAGAATGGTGTTAGCTGTTTTACTCCCACACAAGCAATAAACAGAGAAAGGAGTTTTTCTCCTCAGCTCCTCATTGTTTGTTGGATTTTGTGTCACAATTCCTTATGCCTAAAATGAAACAAATACCATGTGCCCATATTTAATGCAATTTGTGGAGGCACTAGAGAAAAAGATGCTGATATTTAGGTGTGAAATATTGTCTCCAGGAGCATGAGGTTGTGATTGAGAAGCACTCAGGCCTCGGGACCCACGGCGTGGCTGATGTCTTCCATCATAACACCCCACGCAGGGTGGACTATTCTTATCCCCAGCCACTATCTTGTAGTTATCATTATCAGACACATTTTTGTTCCGCCAGTGCAATGAGGCCAAGCTTGAGCTCAAATAATGAATAGGTACCTTTTAGTTGAGTTAATTGATTTGGGAGAGACAGCATTTCATAGCCCTGATTGATCTCTTGAATAACTATAGGCACTGCAAGCTGGGCAGAGATGCTTTGATTCTGTGTCTGCTTTGAGATTTATTTTCCTGCCACACTGAAGTGTGACTGAATTGTGTACACTGGTTCAGATCACATCGCAGGTGCCTCAGCTGGCTTCATACGGACCCTCAAGAGTCACAAAGTAGAAACCACCCATTTACCATGTTAAATACATGACCTCAGCAAGGTGGGTGTACTGGTGGGTTTTTCTGGTAGGGTAAGGCAGGGGTCTCCCTGGGTACCACCACCATGAGCGATGTATTCCCACTCTTCTGGCCAAGGGTTTCTCCAGCTAGTATGCATTCTAAATAAGTGGAATTCAGTTAAGATATCTCATGAGTAATAGCCTGATCCTAATGGTGATGGGGCTGTCAGACCTGGGCAGCTCAATATTACCAAAGCCTGGAGAACTCCAGGAGGGAGCAGTGATGCAGGGTGAGTTGGGCACGGGGCAGAGGCTGTCTGTCAGGCTGTCAGGAGGCAGGAGGAGTATTTCTCCTCCCTGGAGAGGGCTGGTGGCTCCTGGCTGGTGTCCTGCTGGGCCACCAGTGCTGTTGACCACATTAGCTGGATGTGCTTCCCCAACTACTCAGCAGTGCCCAGCAAAGAGATTGATGTGAGGGCAGAATGTCCTCCATCGATGTTTTCATCTATTTATTCCTCTGCTTTAAACTAAATATTTGACAACTTTTCTGGGATTAAGCCCTCTGATCAGGGCCCTGATGATTTATTTATACACAGCACTCTGCTGCAGGAGATGGAGACATCCTGATGGCCAAGGCACCAGCACCATCACGGATGTCTCATCTGGGGGCACAGGCGTGATGGCCAGCAGCTCCAATGCCACCCCAGCACCACTAAGTTACCTCTGCTCTTACACCTGCAGCTCTTGAGGAGGCAAGAAAAGCAGCTGCAAGCAGCTGGACAAGGGGTGATGGGGAAAATTGCTGCTCTGATGCCTGAGGAGATGCATCTTGCTGGAGCTCTTGGTCTCCAAATCTCTATTTTCAGTAGTGAGGCGTGAAAGGAAACCCGGAGAGAGAAATTGTTTAAAAAAGGAGCAGAAGGTAGAAGGAGGAAAATTATGATAATTCGCTAAGGAGATAGGACACACTGAAGACAGATACTTTAAGTGTGATGTGCTCACAGAGGGCGACCTGCACTTTTGCCTCCTGCAATCCAGATGACCGACAGACACTAGTTTTGAAAATCTGCCTTGTCAGGCTGGCTGGGATTCATTGCCGGGTATCTGACTGTGGGATGCCTTGAAAGGATGAGTCCTTGTTCGGAGTTGATTTAGGTCGCTGTGCTACGCTGTGGAAATGAACACAGCTGTGGCCCTCTCTTCTGAGTCAAAGGAGACTCATCCGTATGCACAGGCCACTTGAGGACTCCTAGGCAAGATTATAAAGGCAGGTACCAGAGCCCTGACAAATGTTAAGGTTGTCGGGATCAGACGTGGAGAGAAGTCCTGTGATTGCAGCCAGGGCAGAGCCACACAAAAGGCTGTGCCAGCAATGAAGATTAGGAAGGGCAAACAAATTTTCATGAAGTGCAGAATTACCTATTGGAAAGAGCCATTTCGAGAAATGTCAGGTTCCCATACATGTAAGGATTGTAAATTAGGACTGTACTGCATCTGAAAAAAACCCTGTGCTAGCTGACCCATGAGACATGGGCTGGATGCAAAGTGCTTTGGTTAAGCTGCCTGGCCCATGCCCTGCAGGCAGGCAGGTGGGAGGAAGACAGTGATCCCTTTGCCCTTGGCATCTCTGAACTGATGAAAAACTACAGCATAGTTCTTGTTAACGCCTCTTTGCTCAGTGGTGTTTATGCGTGGATGCTGTAGCCATGCCACTCCATTGCACCCTCTGCTTCCCAGGGTCCCAGCCAAAGTTGCTGCCCTGCTGCCAGTGAGCCAGGTCAGAGGTTTGATTTCCCATGCTGCTCCGTGCATGGCAGAGCTGAGCCCAGCTGCTCACACCCATGTTTGGCAGTGGGATCCAGGGGTCTTGAGTGTTGCTAATGCTGCATTTTGGGTGGGAGCAGCCTCGTGCCAAGTGCAAAAGGATGGGGACTGTGCTGAGCAACTTCCCAGCTCTGCTGCTGCTGGCACACCACGGCTCAGCTCATGGCACTGCAGGCAGGGGCCTGGCAGCACCCAGGCACTCCCGCTCCCCACTGCAGGGAGATGACAGGGCTGTTTCTGCCCGCTCCGGGGTCACCATGAACCCCTTTGAACCCACCAGGCAGAGCCTCATGTGCAGCAGCATGGGGCCAAGCTGGTTTATCTGGGCTGGTTCACCCCTGGCGTCCCATTGCAGGGGCTGCCAGCTCGTTGGTGCTTGCACTGAAGCAGCAGACGGTGCTGGCTCTTCCACCCCTCGCCCTGCTTCCTCCCCTCCTGGCTGATGTGAGAGCGCTCGCTGGGGGCCTGTGTTCATTTATTCCTCTCATTTGTGATTCAGCCTCTGTGAGAGAGCATGGGGAAGCTTTACCGATGCTCTGAGCTGAATAACGAGCTCTCGGCATTTTGTTCAGCACTGGCAGGTAGGCAGCAGGGCCTTGGAGGGTGCTTGCAAAGAGCAGCGCTCTGCGTTCAGTGAGGCTTTGTAGCAGTTCCACTGGGCTTTTGGGTTCAAACAAAGCAATTTTCATTCTCTCGCTTCAGCACAGACAGGAGAGTGGCTCTGCAAAGCCCAGGAATGGGCAGGAATGCCCATCCTCTGGTGGCTGCTGACCCCTGAAATCTGGCTGAGCTCCTGCTCTGGCCTGGAGGGTGCTTCACCCCCAACCTGGGTCCAAGGTGACATTTTAATCTGATAGTTTGGGAGAGCGTGGGGCATGCTGGATGCAACAGCAGAGCACCCAGCGTGCACTGAAAGAGAGCATCAGCATGGGCAAATATTTTTCCCAAGATGGGGAAAAGTGAGTGGCCATGCAGGAGCATCTCTGCAGAGGTGGATGCCACCTGGGCAAGCAGTGTCCGTCAGTGAAGGAGGGAGCAGCCCTCCAGGACAGACAGACAGCTGCTGGCCGTCAGCAGCCCAGCCCTCAAGCACAGCAAGCAGGAGAGGAAAGGTAGATTGAGGGTGGCTCTGATCACATGCCCTCAAGGGAACTAATTTATCATGAATTTCCACCTTTTGTTCAATTTGTGAATACACCCTGATTTCTTTGGTGCGCAAATGTGTTTGCCTGATACTTCGGATGAACATATTTCAGCCTCCCTCCGCCCGCATTCACTGCCTGCTCCCTTCCAGAGCACACTATTTGCTATTCATGCCCTCTCATCGGGCGCCTTTCACAGTGATTTCGAGAGGGGAAGGATGACTAATGCATGCCAAGCAGTAGGTAACACATTTGGAGCCCCGTTTCTGACCTATAATCCTTGATGATAAAGCAGATGAAACACTCGGGATGACAAACCTCTTCATGCAAACCTTGTATTTCTCTGGGTCCTGCAATTGTCAGTCAAAAACCCAAGGTGGTCTCACAAACAGCAGCTAAGAAACCTGGTCTGCACATCCACTTTGGGGCTTTTTTTTGGTTTGGGAAGGAGTTTTTAGAGGCAGACAGTCTAACAATGGGTTAATGGCATGGCTGTAATGGAAAATATTGCTGTATGCTAGAGTATGTACGAGGGACACATCTGACTCTTTAGAGCTAATGATAAAAAAAAATAATACGAGTGAAATAGCCCTTGCCTCTGTACCAGATTGCCTTTGTGCTGTACATAGCGGCTGCAGAAAGTGCCTACATAACGGCGTAATTGCCCTGTTGTAACTTTTAGCCTCTTATTACTTTAGTTGTGTGATCACATGGGGTTTTGTCACGGCGATGTCTGAAAGGATATACGGGGAGGCTCTTTCTGCAGCTCTGGGCAGCAGCAAATTTCTGTTGTCCTCAATTGGACACATACCCGTGAAGACCAGACTTTATCCTACCCAAACGTACAACACTTACTTTTTGAATACAGAACACACTTCTGACCTTGTACAATAAAAGCGGCTTATGATTAATGTTAGTTAATGGCACATCCACTAACAAATCTGCCATTGTGTATGGGTTATTTCATGTGTCTTGCGCCCTCACCGGAGAATAACAGAGAAGCTTCAAAGTTCCTGTAATATCAACTCTCTAAAATCATGCTTGAATTTAAGTTAGAAATGAAATAAAATAAGTAATGGCCATTTTCTTTGGCTGGTCTTCATTACTGAACATTTTTTCTTTGGCTGAAACCGAGGAACCTGTTTTTATTGGGTCACATCCATAAAGAGCTGCACTTTCAGAAAATGACTGATGCTGATGTTATTAAGGGGACTGAAGCCACGGACTGTTGTAAGTAAAGCCATCTGGTCAAAATGATCTGCTCAACAGGTACAGTTAAAGCAATGCCAGGAGAGCTCCCAAGCTGGGGGTGGGCTTGGAGAGGGTCTTGGGTAGGGAAGACAAATGATTTGAAATGGTGAGGTCTTGCATTCCCTGCTCTTGGGAATGTCTATAAACCAGTATCTTCTGAGGCTGCCTGGGAGGCTTTGGCCAGCCAGCACTTGCTGCTTGAAGGGTAAAGTATCACCACAAGCAAAAATATCTCAAAAGAGCTAGCACATCTGTTAAAACAGTTGTATTCTAATCTGAAACCAGAGAATAAATAATCAGTTAATTATATTTCAATTGAATTTTATAATTGATTATTGCATGGTATGGCTGCAATTTTTGCGTGTTTGGGTAATGACAACATATGTTCTTGATGTTTTTAATTTAAATTATTACTGAAATTCACTCTCAGATCTGACTGTATTTCAGCATGTTTCTATATCATGTTTCTCTTTCCTCAGATAAACAGTTACCATAATCATCAGTGCCATCATCATTTTTGCAATCGGAAACTCTTTTAGACAGGGAAGATAATTTTCCAGAGGAGTGAGTGCCCCGCAGGAATAAGCCAGGACAGTACATATCCGCTACTTCAGTGTACATAATGATAACTAGAATACATTCACAAAACATTTGGGAGACATTTCTATTTAGGTAAAAAAACCTGTAAGAATTATTTTGTTATGTATTATTGTTATCATTATTATTACAAATAGACAGAAAATTCAAAACACCTGGAATCTCAAGTATCTCTGCTGCAACATTGTAGCAACAAAGCTCTGCTAATGTCGTGAAGCTCAGCAGAAGTCCATATAGGAGATGGAGATTTTATTTTAAAATGAAACTGATTTCTCTCACATGCATTCTCTTATGCCCACATATTCACAAGTTGCAGGACACATGTATCCATGTAATCTTTCCACAGTAGTTGCTGTGACACAAGAGACATTAGAGATGCTGGCTGTGAAATCCCCTTCCTGCCTTCTGGCTTCTTCTTAGGATGGGACATGTGCCGATTTTTGGGTGAGCCTTTGGTACCCTTCGTGTGCTAACAGTGACGTTGATATCTTGTGCATCCATCCTGTGCCACCTCCGTGAGTCACTGGACACCAGTACTGGTTTATTCCTTGCCTTTTGCCTGCCTACCTGGGTATCTTATGGCTCCAGCCCTTGTCTTTATTTTCCTGCTCTTGCTTCTTCAATGGCTTCTGCCCAGCCCTTGTTTTAATCTGGCTCTTGTCTAAGGCTGGCCCTTTTTTCCAGTGAAGTGCATGGAGATGTACTCTGGTCTTGGTGACCTGCTCATATGGGGGCCATCGCCTCTGCCCTTCCCATGTCCCTCTTCTGCCATTCCCTCTGGTCCTTCCACACCCCAGCACTTCCACTCAAACACCACACATCCCAGTTTCCACATTTCCTACTGAAATGTTTACATCTTGGTACATGCTTCTGGTGGGATGCCCACCAGTCCCATGGGATTTCCCAGGGCTTTATCACTAGCTGACGGGAGAGACTAGGGAACAGACACAAGAGACTGAGGAGCGTGGGGTCTCAGATAACACTGGTCATCCAGATGATCCAGAACTTCTTTTGTTTTTCCTGCTGCATTTCAGGAAATGGCTGCTGTGCTAAATCTCTCATTTCTGCAGGCAGGCGCAGCTGGTTGGCTGGCTGACCTGCCGCGTACACAGGTTATTATTGTCACAATAAAAAGCAGTGGCATCTAAAGTCAGCTGTGAGGGCTTGGGGTAGACGTGGTGATAATGGCTTCTGAATGCCAGAGAAGAGACAGAGTGGTTATAAATTGAAGGAGATTACATTTAGGGAATAGGAAGGTTTGGAAGTGGGTCACCGAGATGCACAGACCGAGCATACTTTCTGGCATCCCTGTTGGGAATCCATCTAATGACGTGTTCCTGTTAATTCTTTAGTTGTGCATCCTCACAGCCCGGCTCATCCTCAGGCGCTCCAGCCCAGATGGACCTTCCACAGCTGCCTCTCACTCCCAGTTCCCCAGGACACCTGGAGCCAGAGTGTACACGTGTGTGGCGTGACAGGACCAAAGGCAGCACCGCTAATTACCTTCTGCAAAGCTGCTGTCTCCTCTGCATCGGGTTGGACCAGGAACAGTGGCCTTGGAAAGGAGACGGAAGAAGTGATTTCATGCACTGGTTGTGTGTCCTAGATAGCGGCTTGCTGGGAGGGGAGCTGAGGAGAAAGAAAGCAGCTGGAAAGTCTTGAAAATTGCTTGTTTTCCTTTTAATTTTTTGTTAGTGTTTAGGGCTGCAGTGCAAGGCTGTGTGAGTTTGTGCTGGAACCACAGGCATGGCCGTAGTCATGGCCTCTCATTTAACCAGGGCTGAATCACAGTGCTGGGATAAGCAAATTAATAAGTGCCGTGTTTCCCAGTGAAGGGTATCTCTGTCAGCAGTTGGCAAGCCTGTAGCGGTGCTAGCTGTGTTTTCATGTTGCATTTCCACACATAAGTCATGAACTTACTGGGGCTGAGGAGGAGATGCACTGCCACTGAGGATCAACTCAGTGTAGTAGGAGAGTTTTTAATCCACAATTTATGTCTACAGCCAGATGTGAAGCAGTAACAGTGGGAGAAAATCACTATTTACACAAATTAAGTTGTGAACTAGTTTGTTAGGTGGGATACAAACAAGCCATGTGCCTTTTAGGAATGCAAGACAGTGCTGTAGTTCTTGCAACAAAGAATATCATCCGTATGCGGAGATTTGAGAGTGTTTCAGTAAAACCGGTGGCACAGAAGGGAGCTTAGGAAGCCAGATAAGCAGGACACCGGTCCAATTTATAATTAATGTGGTTGCATGTGACAGTTATATATTTTGAGGGGCTATTAGGTAGGATCGAAAAGTGATATAAAGTGTAGGGAGAGCATTACTGAATATTGTATCAAATTCTGCATCCACACTTTTATCATGGATTAAAAAAAATTAAAGAGAGCTCAGAGAAGAGCTGCAAGTATGAGAAAAGGTCTGAAAAACCTGCTGTGTGATGATAGGCTTAAGGACTTCAATCTATTTAGCTCATCAGAGAGCAAGTTGAGAGGTGACTTGATCATGGTCTCTAAGCACTTCCAGGGAGGAGATTTCTGATAGCAGAGGGTCCTTTAATCCAGCAGACAAAGACAAGACTCAATGGCTGACAGGTGGAGCTGAAGTAAGAAAAATTTAAATTGGAATTAAGACACAAAAGTTTCACAGGAAAGGTAATTAACTTCTGAAACTGCTCACCTAGGGATATGCTGAATCTATCTTTAAATGATAATTGAAGAGATTTGCTCCCATCTAAACACAAGTTATAGGCCCAACAGCATTCATTCATGTGGAAGTGGAGGTAAATACCCTCCACCGCATCTACACTCATTGCCCTGCTTGCTCAGACCTGGTCAGTTGCCTGATCTCATGGTGAGGATGCGCCTGGAGCTTGAGGCACACATGCCTCTCCTCTTGGGGGGCACTGCACTAGTGGGTGTGAGGATGGGGACTTTCTTCCCTGGGGACATTCAGGGGGTTTCCTTTCGGAGTCAGGTGTCCATCATACAGAGTTTCTCCAGTGCCTCCAGTCTGGAAACTTGAGTTGCCAGACTACATGCATCTGTGAGCGGTTTATACCCCTTATTTTTGTTGCAATGTTCTTTACTTCAATCCTCCAGCTCACCTGGGTTTTAGATAATGTTGGTTTTGGCATCAGAGTTGTTTGACCTCTCCTCTGACTCGACTGCTGAACTCATCATGATATTGTCTCCTGCTGCCAAAGGTGCGTCTTCAAACTGAAACTGGCTCAGATGCTCATCATTAGAAGAAAACTCTTTAAAAAAAACTAATCTCAGAGGGTCTCCAATTGCATTGGAAATAAAATCACAAAGAGCCATTGGTCCTGGTAGGTGTCAGGGCCCTAATTGCACCAATAGACCTTAATGGTCCTAATCAGCCTCACCTGGGCCCTCACCCACACCTTGTCCATGGCTCAGGAGTCCTATTTAAAAGCAGCCCTGGGCTTGCTTTCTTTCTCTGAGCTATGTTGTAGGCGTGTCTCTCTGTAGCTCTTCTCTCTGTGTAGCTCTTCTGGCCCTGCCTCCTGGATGGACCTTAGACACTTGCTGGACCTCAGTCCTGGCTGGCTCCAACTCCTTCTGCACCTGTGGATGAACCCTGAACCCAGTTCATTGCTGGGTATGTCTGGGACTGCTTTTGAACCCTCTTGCCAGCAGCTGGCTCTGCCTGCTGTGTTCAGATGCTGTGGCACTATGTCTGTTTGTGAGGATACTGCATGTGCTGGGGCTATGCTCAGCTCCTTGCTCCCCTTCACTTGGGGAGCATCTGGCCCTTGCTGGTCCCCGACAGTAGGAACCCATCTAGTAAGCAAGACTGAGACAGGAAAATTTATTTTCCAAGAGCAGTTTGCACAGTCTTGCAGGTATACCTGCACAGCAGTGTTTTTCTGTTGCAGTTGTAAATTAATCCCCTAAGATTCAGTGGTCAACACATGTCATAAGGTGTTGAACAGTGGGTGCAGTGCTTCCTACTAGACTGCAAAACCCAGTTTAATGGCTGGTTGTCACTGAATAATACATCCAAAGAGAAAAATATCCTTCAGCAGGAGACTTCTGGAGGCTTGCTGTCTGTAAAGCTAAGAATGCTTGTGCTTGTGATGCCACTGTCATGGTATGATGGGTGAACATGTCAGCAGAAATGAGAAGAGCTTTTGGGACACCTAGAAGAGATCTTGCAAGTGTAAGCAGAATGCCCACATCATCTGTCCCTAGGGACCTTCCACTGAGCCATGTCACCAACTGGAAACACTCGGGTTTTGGGGGTGATATCTATGTTGTATTTGGGCCCTCAAAGCTGATTGCATCAACAATGTGCCAAGGGCTTCAGAGGGTTCAGAGCTGTGTTCCTCCACCCTCACTGGGCAATGCTTGCTTTGAGCTTTTTGGTCGTACCTTATTCCCCATCTACAGCTCCACAAGTAGCGCTGCAGGGCACCACGAGGAGCTGCTCAGTTACTGAGCAACTCGGCAGCTACTTAATTTCTCTCCTGATGCAGTCCCAAGGGAGAGCAGGGCTACTCTGCTTGCTCCTGTGTCTGCTATCCTGGGAGGACAGGAGCATGACCCAGCACCAAACAGATGCCTGTCCCCATACTTCAAAGCAGGGAGAAAAGACAAGGAAACAGGAGCAAATTCGGTGCCCTGGCTTTTGTCCTTTATGTTTCTCTGAACTTGGTGGAGCCAGACCCTAGGTACCATTGCCTGCCAGGCCAGGAGGAAGGCAGCATGCAGGCAGTGTGTGGGACCGCTCACATGGGAGCCAGTTATGATTGAAAATGGATATTGCTGGTGCATGATAGCTTTTCAGGCAGATGCCTTTTCTTGTGTTGTAGTGGAAAAACTGGAATATTTTGAGTGAAACAAGGAAAAGTCTGTTTTGAGACAAATTCATTTTTTGTTGAATGAAATGAAAGCCCCCCAGCTGAATTGTTCACTCACCCACCAGCCCCACAGGCTCTGCTCAGAACAAATCCTCAGCTGCGTCTGGTAGGAAGGGGGTTTCAGATGGCTCTTACTCCAGGAAGTTACTCCCCAAGGCAAAAACAACAACATATTTCCTCCAGAGCAAGGGTTGCCCAACTGTTTTAGCCAAGAGAATATATTACTGTAGTGTTGTCTGGAGGGATCACGTTCTTGCACAGAATAATCTACTGAGCCTGCAATAGAGATTTGGTGTAACAGATGTAAACCTGACTATGCTGAATAACTACTGGATATGTAGAGGGATGTGCTGGGAGGTGCAGTCAAGAAACCTGTAAAAATTATGTATTTCAGAGTGGTTGATGCTGCTTGTAGGACAGCACAATAGTCTTGGCCAGGTTGTACTTAGGGGAAGGAGGGATGCATTGATCCAGGAGGCTGTGTGTAACCCATAACATCATTAAAGTCATACACACACTAGTAAGGATCTGAGTGTTAGGAGCCAGTGAAAAGGGGAAAAAAAAAAAAACAACAAAAACCACCGGCAGATCAGACTAATTCTGACACTGTAAATGAAAAGCCAAATGAAGTCTAGAAAGTCATTCATCCACATCACTCATGTTAAGCCTTAAAATGTTCATACTAGCCAATGAAAATCATTAAAGAAGTGACAGCTAGGTTCTCTAGAGGAGTAAGAGCCAGTGTAGCAGATACGGGATATGCTTTAGCAAGAAAAATTTGATGAGCTAGCTTCTAAGTTAGTGATTTCTATGACTTCATCTGAACATTAAAAATGTAAGTGAATGCCATTTGGTGTTAGCTCTGCTCCTAAGATATTAGATGGAGTCAATTTACAGTTCTTCAGTGGATAATACTTTTTGTTTTTAGCAAAGGGTGTTGAAACAGAATGGAAAATTAAAGCAATTTTTCTGACAGCAATGCATAAATGTTGACCATGGAACGGAAAAGGAAAAAACAAAACAAAAAGCAAGTACATATCTAACCAAGTGCGTCTGTATTAAGCAGCAGTGATTTCATTAGTGCTTTCATTTGAATAAAGGCAGAAGATGATGTGCCCTTTCTGTAATGGAAATGCTCTTCAAGTCCAAACTATCCATGGTCATTACAATCTGAAGAGGATTGCTTTGGAAATAGCTATATGGAGTCAGATGTGTGCCTGGGGCACAGCGCTGCTCACTCCATGGCTGGATGTGTTTTACCTAAGTGTGTGGGGCTGGATGCAGGTTGGTCCTGCTTTCCCATAAATATCCATGTTTATGGGTATGTTGTTCTGCTCTGCAGTCTTAGACCTTTGCCTGCTTGTCCAACAGTTCAGTGGTGTGGTCTAAGCGGGGTGTTTTTAAGCACTTAAAAGGCTCAAAAGAAACTAAAACTCTGACTAGAGGAAAGGCTGCACTTAGGGTAACAGGTAGCAGCATTGCTGTGGTCACCTCTCTTGTCCCAGCTCCCTGCACACCTAACACAGGAGCACCTCAGGTGTTGCTGCTGAAGCTCGTGTTTGTCTACTAGATCTCTGCAAGTTTTGCCTTCCACTTTGTGCAGGGATCAAGGGCTTCCCCACCTCTCCTTTCATCCTTCCCCCAGCTCTCTGGCTGCACAGGAGCTGGCGCAAAGGAGAACTGGGCTACTCTGGTCTACAGCACGATGAGGTCTCCTGTGCTGTCCTGGTGTGTGCTGCCACTGTCCCAGCAGGACACCCTATACCAGTACCATCCCACCCCGCGCTCTGGCTGCCTGGGATGTACTTTTTCCCCAAAGGACCTAGGGTCTGTGTGTACACATCTCTGCAAGGGGACAGGAGCCTCCTGAGCGCTCTCATGTGACTTTGCACCCTTTTGCAGCAGCTCAATGTAGCACTGGGCATGTCTTGCTCCTGGAGATGTCCCCATCTCAGTGACCAACCGTGTTCCAAGGGTCTCCTGGGGCACCATTGTTGGGATCCTGATTTCCACCCGCCCCAGCTGTGCCCCTGCCCCGAACTAAGCAGAGTGTGGATGGGCTGCAAGCACTAATGGGAGAGGTTAGGAGGGTCAGGGGAAAAAAAGAGATGCAGAGTGGCCAAGCTTCAGCCAAGGTTAAGCGTGCCGTCTGTCATGGTGCCACTAGATGTCCTTATGAGAAAGGGCTTGGTGCTGCCCACGGCCAGATAACCACAGAGACAAAGCTGGGACTGGAGCTGGGGGCACCTCTGCCTCTCTCGCCTCCACCCAGCAGTTTGGCTCTTCCACAGCCAAATAAGCCATGGGCAGCGATTCCTGGCTGCAGGGACAAGCTCCAGCAGTCGCCTGGGGATGCTGCAGCACGGGGGTGCTCACAGCCTGTGCTGAGTCAGTCCTCGCCCCTCCTTATAAACTCCAAGCGTTAAGGAAATAAAAGGCTGTGCTGTACAGCTCTGAGAGGAGCTGTGTGGGAGGACGAGCCGGTCTGCAGCCCTGTGCGTGGAGGGCTCTCACATGGCTCAGATCTTCTTTGCAGAGCTCCTTGAAGACAGCTCAGAGCAGCCAAAGTGTGGGAATCACTGGGCAGCAGTCCTCACTGAGCCCAAGTCCCATGTGCTTCCGTGCATAGGATTTGCACCAAATCTTCTTTAGCCTTCACTGTAGCGGGCTTTGTGGTCCTGGCACGGGGACCTTCCTGTGATGCCAGCCCTGTCCCTCTGCTCTGTTGATGGTGTGGTTGGCCGTGCTGGCAGTGCCGAGGGAGACCTGTGCCGGGCAGGCACCGTGCTCCCCCTCCTGCCTGCTTCCTCGGTGCTGGCAGTGTGTTGGGAGAAGGACTGAGAAGCAGAAGGTGAAACTCTGCAGCGAGGAGATTAGAGCTCTTGTGGTTTTTTTTCTTTTTTTTTTTTCTTCAAAGGAATGACTTCGTATTTTTGGAAATAATAGCTGCTCTGAAAATCCTGGTACAAACCAGGCTCCAGCCTTGCTTATCACGCGCTGTACTAGGGGCCCTGTTGGGAATGCAGAATTTTAACTCCTTGCTGCCTGCTTGCCTTGCACAGTTGTAGTAACTGACCGTCTCACCCCAACACAGTCTAGTGGCTCAAATTAATGCTAGGTAATGCTTGGAGTCGAAGGCAAATCTCAGCAGGAAAGGTGAGTCAGATGCCTTGGGAAATTGGACTCAGCCTGGTGCAAAGATGCTAGAGACTAAAGCTGGTGGTGTTGGATGCTGAGCAGCTGTGTTTCAGCCATGCTCAAGGTGTGACTGACACACAGTCTGCAGCCTGGCAACCAGCAGGCGCATCTTTGATAGAGTTGCCCAAAATAGGAAGAATGGAAATAATAAATAATTTCTGTGGCTTGGTTTATGGGTTAACCTTCTCATCCATGCACAGATCTCAACAGGCTTTTGATGTCTCTTGATAGTCAGGAGTCATGGGGGGGTGGGAAGAGATGCTAAATTCAAAGTGGTGGAGCAGTAATGATGTAAAGGAGGAGAGTTAGCAGCTCACTAATTACATTTGCAGATAAATCCTAACTGGGAGAAGATGCAAACTCCAGTGTGAAGTGAAACACAAAGGAACCCGAGAGACTGGCGCTGTGGGTAGGAAGTGACAATACAAACCAACCCTGATGAATGCAGTTCCTGTATTGTGGGGAAAATAACCCTGAAGCCAAATTCAATGGGAGTGAAACACCTGGAGAGCAATAGCCTTGGGCAGAAAGCACTCAGCCTACCAGGTAGGAGTTTGTGGTTGCTGCTATTGTGTGTTGCAGACCCAGAGGAATTGCATGGCAAGGGCAGGAAGAAGCCTCTGTTGCTTGCCTGAATCCCAAGAAGGATGTAGTTCCGATAACGTGTGCAGTGCTGGGTCCCAAAGACTTTGAGAAACACAATGGAAAGCAACAGGCCCAGCAGAGAGATGAGGACAGGACTTGCGCAGAGACTGCCCAGTCCTGGGCATGGTGGGGGGGTGGGAACTGAGAAAGAAAAAGGAAGAACTGGAGGGAGTAAGTAGGATGGCAGGGGTGACAGACCAGGATGCTAGAGGAAGGGAGAGAAGAGGAAATGCCTCACAGCAGATATTGTGCTTTGCTATTTTTAGGTAATCCTTGCAACCACAGTGTACTGTGCAGTGGTCACCTGAAGAAGTGAGGAAGAAGTGGTTTCGGGAGCAGCCCTTGGAGCCTGCTTCTGCCATGACTGTGAAGGGACAGGGAGCGTGGGAGCCCAGCATGGACCAGGGGTCCCCAGCATGCAGATCCAACGCTTGCTCAGTCTCAGGCCTCCCCACTCCTTGTGACAGTGGAACCTTGCTAAGGGACATGGCCAGGATGCGAGGGACATAGCTTACAACAAAGGAAGGGGGCACCAGCTTGATGGCACAGGGAACAGCCTGATTTTAACTCATGCTCTGTCAAAGCCATAACCTCCAGCCCATCACCCTGGCATGGGCTGTATTAGCTTGGAGAGAGGCCACCGCCTTCACTGCTGCCCAGGATGTGAAGTCAGGCATCTGGCCCACTCCTGAGATGTTTTCTAGGCTCATGTGTTTTTCATGTGCTAGACCCACCCTGTGAAAATCCAGTATTGCTTCTGCTTCCCACTGAGCTTGTGCTGTGAGTGGAGCACTCTTTGGAAGTGCCTCTGGGCCGGTCCACCCAAACTTGTCCTCCTGCGACTCTGTCCCCACTGCTCTGACATGTTGTCTTAACACCCTATCCTTCCAAAGGGACCAGAGGAAGACTCCCTGTGTAACATGTTTCTTGGTGAACAAACTGGTGAGCACCAGGATGCTCAGCAGCTCTGACCTTGCTGGCATGTGGCATGAGATCAGCCGCTGCCATTTCCCGCTGTGGCCCCATCACACTGGGGATGGATGGATGCTCAGTCCGGGTGTGACAGGGCAATGCCTATGTATTGCTGAGAAATGGTGTACCAGTCCTACCAAAACCAGACAAACTGGCTGGAGAGAGCGGGGTGGGCAGATATTTAGTGAGAGAATTTGCAAGATTACTAGCCCATATGAGCCGATGTATTTAGAAAGGGATTAACAGCGATAAGGACACAGCAAGAAACAAGTGGCAAGCATGGACCAGACAGATGGGTGGCCCTGGAGAGACACTGCCCTGCAGGTCTCCTGTTTTCTACGCAGTGGTTACTGGGAGAGTCCCAGTTCCTTTGAGGTAACACGTTCCTGGGGTCCATCAGTGCAAAGAGTACTGCTAGCTCGAATGCATAGTGGGGCACAAGGGATGAGGGTGGGTCCCTTTCTACCACAGGCAGAATCCTGCTATGCAGGATTTGCAACCAGCTACAGCCACCTCTAGACTCTTGGTGATCTTCAGTTGTTCACAGAGGTCCTGGGGAGCAGCCAAGTCCAAGTGGGGGTTTCTCCTCTCCACCTTATTTGCTCCTGTGCCAGGTTTCTCTCCTTAGGATGTGAAGGGCTGTGTATTTGAGGACAGGTGTCTCCCAGCTTGGAGCATGAAACAGCTGGGGTTTGTCCCCAGGGTCTTTACCCTGTGCTGGGTGCAAGGGCTCCATGCATCTGCACAAGCCTTAGGACACCCCCTGTGTGAGGAACTTGTGCCTCAACCAGGACCTTTTCTTTCACCAAGCAGCCCCTCATGTCAGCAAAAATAAGGAGTACCATCTCATCTCCTTTTCCCTCTTTTTTTAACCTGCTGGGGATTCAGTCACATACTATGCATCTGTGTGCTGTGTTGTGGGAGGTCTCAGTTTTCTTCAGAGCTTATGTCAGGAGCTCTAGCACCCACATGAAGCTTTCCGAGGATTTTGTTGTTTGCAGCCACGGTAGCTTGAAATGAGTGCTGAAGTTATAAGCTCCCTGTGCTGCTGGTGAACCCCGATGCAATCTCAAAGCTAGCTGAGCTCTGGTGAACAGCCCATGTCCTGCAGCTGAAATAATTCAGGCTCTGCAACTTGAAGCACAGCGCAATTCACAGGCTAACCCACTTGTAGGGCAAAGGATGAAGTGCTACATCCTGAATATGAGCAGTGAAATTACCAGTGCCACCTCTGTCAATGCCACTGAATCCCTCTGAAATGAATTCTTGAGAAGAAATGAGCCTGTTATACGAAGAGATTTGCTGAACACCGTGGATTTGCCTTTCCTAGCTATGTGCAGGGGCAACGCAAGCTGACCTTGCTCCAAGGTCAAATAATATCAGCATAGGTTCAGCAGCAAGTGCTTCCCAGTGTGCTTGCTCTCTCTGCTTACAAAGCGTGGGCCAAGTCCATTCCTGGGGAAATGGCATGAGATTACAGCAGGTCTGCTCTGTTTTCTGTAGGGCAAAAGCTAATCAGTCCCACTGTGCCCCCAGAAGGCATGGGTGTTAATGCATGCCGGTAGGAGGATGCTGCCCCCTGAATAGGCAGCTGAGATCAGGGCCAGGGTGGCTGCCTGAGTGCGGAAGAGCTGTTAGGTCAGCCTGGAAGCTAGGTGGGAGAAGACACATACCCACAGCACAAGACCAAAAGGATCTTCTATGGGGTCACCTCTCCAGCAAAGTCTGTCTCCATCCATCTGTCTTGGAGAGCAGTTGGTCTCCATCCGCTGCCCCCCCCACACAACTGCCTGTGTGCGGGGGAGTGGGAATGGGTTCGCCCTTTGCCTGCTGCTTCCCACCCTCCCCGAATGGTCTGGCTTTTGGGGAGGCTTAGAGCAGCCTGTTGGGAGTCAGGCAGCTCCAGAGTGCCTGCAATGGGGCATTCATGCCCTGCATGGGGCTTTTGGGTGGTTCAGCTGCGAGGGGCGTCCCTAAACCCCTCGGGCACATTTGCTCCCTATCTGAAAGAGACTCCAAGCCAGCCCCATCATGGGCTGATAATGTCTGTATTGAGGTAGTCAATGGAAAAACTATGTTTCCTTCTTCTGGAGGGTTTCTTCCCTTCAGAAGAGAACATGAGGTATGAGATGTATCACAGGATCCAGACATTTCAAGCCTGTTGTTTCCTAGCTGCTCTTCTGGCTGGTGCCAGTGTCTCTGCATGTCTTGTTTCCCAGTTACATTTTCTAACTGTGTATTAGGGAAGTTGGTCAGGCATGATCAGCCTTGGGGTCCCATACCTTTGTGCACTGGGATCTCCCGGGAGGACCTGGCAGAAGGTAACCTGTCATGCACCCTCTTGTTGCACAGCTCTCAGTGCACGCTGTGCTCAAGGGAGGTGGTGGTCGCTTCTGCGGTGGGGACAGATGGGTGGAGGGGATGCCCAGGGAGACCCCCCAAAGCCTGCAGCCCCTGGGGACCACAAGGAGGAACAGGGCACGGGTAGCTCCCTCGAGGTTTGGGGTAGGAACCCAATGCTCCCGTGTTGGCTGTGAGCAGAGCAGGACAGGAGGACCCACCTCTGAGAACACAGTGGCCAACAGGAGAGCTGAGCAGAAAGGCTTTTTGTTTCCCTGCTGCCAGATTCTGCAATTTTGGGGGCTCTCTGCTTACAAAGTGAAGCCTTCCTCTTGATATTCCTCAGAAATCCCTCAGAAGGGGCAAGGAGGGGTGTATGGAAGATGTCTAGGGAGACCCACTGCAAAGCAGCTCTCTGAGCTGTCGTGGTCTCTCAGTGCCTGTGCCGGGAGCTAAGAGGCAGGGAGCTCAGCAAAATCTTCAGATCTTGCTGATTCTGGGGAAGGGAGCACACAGTAACAATTTGGTTGGGTTCCCCACTGCTGGGAGTGCTCTTAGATGTTATGATTTCTTAATATACTCCCTACGCGTGAACACGCCAGGTGTTGGAATTTCATAAATTTGCATCTTCGCAATAGCTGCTTGATTCCCCAAAAGGATCAAAGCTGATCTTTCCCGGAGAGGCAGCCTGTCTATTCAAAGCATTTTCATGTGACAACTTAAAATGGGTTCTGTGACAGTGCTGTAGATCTGCAGTGGCCACCACCCAGAAATCTGTGCTGCTGTTTGCACTGCTTTGAGTATTCTTCACAATTTTGTGCTCCGGGGCTTCCCCCTCCACTGGCTACTTACCTGCACGGCACCAGTGCCAAGCGACCTGGAGAGGGGCATAAGCACACCAGCACTTGAAAGGGAAACCTTTTGGCTGGTTCTTTATTCACAGAACTTTTCACCTCATGTAGACTCTCAAAATCTATTAGAAAAGACATTTTTCTCAGGTGAATAAAAATATCTCAATGCCTTAATGAGAACATTAAACTCAGTTTCACCTGCTTTGACTGGTGCCGTGAGGTCTCGTAGTAGATCAAACAGCTTTTGTCCAACTACTGGAAAATAAAATTAAAAAAACCCAGCTGTTTCCCTGACAGGTTCTGTATTACCTTGTTCTTGAAATTCCCTTCATTGTTCATCATGTCAAGCAGGGACACCTTATTGTTGATGGAGCAGTTCCCAGCTCTTAGGCTGTGTAGCTGGGACAATCATTTATGTCACAGGTTGTACACCATCCTTCTTGTGGATACCTAAGAGTAAGCACAGAAGTAGAGGATTCCCATCTTTCGGTAATAAAACATTACTATTTCCACATATGACTTGTACAGTTCTGGTGTCCAGGGGGAAGATCTCATCTGCCCACCATAGCTTCCAGCTACTTCCTCCATATCCTCTACCTACCCTTGTGACTTCTTTCAACACCAACTTTAATTCACTTGGCAAGTTGTCAAATGAGCACAAAGCAGCACCAAACACACTGCTGTATGGTCTAAGGGCTTCACAAGGATAAGTGCACCTGAATAACAGGAGTGTGTATGTGCATTTCTGCTCTGGTCTTTATTTCAGGTGGCTGTTGGTCAGCTGTGGCCAGGACTGCTCTATCATCATCCCTCTCCCTTCAACTGGTCACAGTGGGATATGCACCCTTCCCACATACCTGTAGCTGCTTCTGCCTTTGGTATGACCCTTCTCCATAGGCATCACCCTCTGGGGTGATGGTCCTCTCCCACTGCTTTCCAGTTCATGCTGCAACTCTCTCTCTGCACCCTCAGTGTAGCCTGCTGAGTTTGTGTGCCAGGATATCCCAAGAGCAGGAGTCAGGAGGTAACCTGCCAATTAACATCTCTGAATTGAAGATCACGTAACAAATGCTTCTCCTCAGGCTAGCTGGAAGTTATGGCTGTGATCAGAAGTTAAGGACAGCCCAAATGCAAACATGAGCAGAAGCGTGTCTGAACATGCTTCCATGCTGCCAAGCTAGGGGACGTGATATTTAAGTAAATCTTCAGTTTCCCAGACAGGTTCAGTTTGAGCAAAAGCAGCAGCGGTGAAGGTGGTGGAAAATTGGAGAGTAATTTTTAACCTAGTTATATGTACTCTGAACACCTCTGTTTATCAGCTTTTCTTAGGGTGGTGTTTCTAGGTGGAGGATGGTCTTGGCTGGGTCTGCGCCTATGTTGTTTTTTCCTCAGATAAAGTAGCTTGCTGGGAACATGGGAATCCCAATATGCCCAGGAGAGTAACCTTCCAGAGATGTTGGAAATGGCATTTACCAGGTGTGGCGATGCTGGAGACAAAAACCATCTGGATAAGTGGAAATCTGTAGAGAAAGAGCCACTTTGTGGAGTCCAAAAATGACAGCATTGAGGGCTTTGCTGAGCTGGCTTCCTGACTGAGAGTCAGCTGCTGTTTCCAGAGGACCTCTAAATGCTGGTTTGCGTTGGTGAGAATATCTGCAGAGCTGTTACTGACAGCGACTTGGCCAATCTCCCCAGGGACTTCATCCTGCTCAGGGTCAGTGCAGCTTTCTCTCTCCGAGCTGTGATGTTCAAGCCCATCTTGCAAAGCCGTCGGTCTGCAGGAGCTGTGCGTGGGCTGCCACCATGGGTTATTCACGGGAGATGTGTTACAAACCGGCTGAGGAGCAAAAAGCCCTTTGCTGGGGAGGGGGTCGAGCACACTGGGACCAAAACTGCCTGGTGGAGAGGAGGGCTCCTGCTTGTGACTCTCCCTGCTGCCAGGGCAGGTGCAGCAGGGGTCTGCTGGCCGGTCCTTGCCTCTCCCACAGACTGTCTCCGGAGGAGTTTGTGAAGGATTGATAGCACCGGGTTCCTTTCCAAGACCAAAGCCCCATCACTCAGAAGACGTTAGACATCGTCTGGCGTGACACATTGCTCTCTGGCACTGACCAGGGCAGCCTGCTGACTGCAAATCTGCTGGGTCCACGGGCAAATTATCTGCACATCAGCACATTTAAGAGAAATTAATTTCCCTGCAGGAGCAAGGAAGAAAGTCTCTTCCAAATCAGAGTCCGGCTCATGGTGGCTGTTATGAAACGTGGTGACAATCTCCCCTGTGTTACGCAAAGAGGGAGCAGCATCTCACCTGGATCTGCAAACAAGCCAGCAGGCAGGAAAGTCACAACAAGCAACAGAAAGAGAGACCCTGGTAGATGGCTTTTAAAGTTAGTTACAGAGGACTGGAAGCCCTGAGGATGTTTGAGCTTTCCCTCCGCAGTCAGTGCAGGGACACAGAAGCACTGCAGAGGAGCAGCGATGAGGAGAATGGAGTCACAGGTGCACGGATGAGGAGGAAAATATTTTTAATAAATCTGATATAATCTAATTAGTGGCATCTGACTGAAGAACAAATGCCCCGCTGTTAAGGAAGAAGAAAAAATTAACCCCAAAGTCCTGCTAGCATTTGTGCTGGCCTAAAATGATATGTAGGGTTTAGGACAGAGGAAACTAACAGAAAAGGAAGGAAGGTAGATGAAGGTAGATATGAAATGGAATAAAATGTAATGTGGCTTTACCAGAAGAAGATCAAGTGAGATAAACCTGCTGTCTCTTTTCAGGAAGATAGCTGATTTTTTTTTTAATGGAAGGAAAAAAATTTCATCTACCTGAATTTCAGCATAGCACTTGACATGACACCATATGAAAGCTTTCTTGTGCCTCTGGAGAAGATGGGCTCAGTCAGGTGAAAAAGAACCCAGGAAGCTGTGCTGGGCAGTTACCAGTACCGGCTCCCCTGCTCCACAGTTTGACCATGAGTGCGGATTCAGTGCAGCAAAAAGAAACCAAAAATTAGAGGAATAGATCTATTGCTGCTGTGGGCAGCTCTGGGAAAGACAGCCACAGAGGGGCCATCCCTCATCCCTTGGTGTGGCAGAGCCCCAGCTGATGGGATGGGGGAAGCAGACAGGGGAAAGGCACTTTCCATCGGCTGTGCTCCTGCTCTCTGCCAGCTTGGGTGAGGAGCAGGAGTGTCTCTCGGGGGCCAGAGCCCCTGCAGGTGCTTCTCCTGCTCCTCCTGCCTCCCCAAGAGTGGGTGCTGATGGGGTGGAGGGGCTGCACAACAGCAGGCAGCAACCCAGCTCCTGCTCCATCCTTTTTCTTCAAGGAAACCCATAGAGACCAGGCAAGAAATGCCATGAAAGCCACTTTCAAGGGGCAAAGAAACCGCCTGGAGAGGAGATCAGCACCTGCTCCCACCTCCCCGCAGCGAGGCAGGGAACATCACGCATGAGCCCCCTCCCTGCCTGTGAGCTCTTTCCCCCAGTGCCATCCCCAGGCTGCCTCAGCCCCGGGCACTCTTTGCTCATACTTGCGTCTGAATGCACATTTCTCCAGCTCACTGAGTCTAGACCAGAGCTGGAAAGTGTTTTATGTGTGCAGGAATGGAAAGGAAATGAATGCTGCTTCTCCTCTCAAGTCTGAGATGGGGGAATGATTTGCCAGGGATTTGTAATAGTTTTTTTAAAAATCTGCCTGAATAGGCTTTCTGTGGAAAGAAAAGGAAAAGACTCTGAAAGCAGAAAATATGGTTATGTCCTAATAGGATAATTTGTTAGTAGGGACAGAAAAATTAAAAAAGGGAAAAGAAAAAAAGAAAAAAAGCCAAGGTTGCCTGGCAGCCGGGAACTGTTCTTGCCATTGTGGGGCCACATAGCTATCGGGGCAGGAATTTATCCCACACTAGTATCCCTTGTATCTCTGAAGAGCAAATCCCGGGACAGTGTTGAAGAAACCTGGGAACTCATCCCTCTGCAGATATCCTCCTGAATGAGAGCCTGTCTCCGACATGTACTCTGTAAAGATTTATGCAAGCCCACCTGCTCCAAACCTTCCTGGATAAGCCCTGGGCTTTTGCCAGGATGCTGATGGCACTGTGGGTCTTGGGAGCCAGATTTGCTTCCCGTTGTCACTTGGTATCCTGCAATACAGTTGATTTTCTTGCAGTCTGGGTGAGCTTTAGATCCAGCTGAGTTCAGGGGCAGAAAAAACAGAGTGCCACCCCCTTAACTGCAAACGATGACAACTGAGGACCTCTTTCCTCTGAGTAGTTATGCATAAAATATATGGCTACGAGTCCCTCTCGGACCCTCTGCTGACACTGGGGAAGCCTTTTGCCAATTTCACCAATGCTGGCATGGAGAATTTGGGAATTATCTGCAACATTTCTGACCAGTATGTGTGCCTCTGTTTCCTTGGCTTATTTCTTCTTACCCAGGGCTGGGAGCCATGAGCATTTGCAGGCAGCAGCCTGACTCCTGGAGCAAACACTACCCTGAAGGCTGCCCTGCCAACATGCTGGGACCCAGCCCCAAGTGATTATCTTCCAGAAATGATATCTCCTTGGAGCAGGGCTCAGAGGAGTCATGGGGGGAAGCTGCTGAAGCAGGAGGTGTGGAGCAGAGAGGAGAGCAGGCACCATGCTGCCTGCGCTGGGGAGAAAAGGTCTGTTGCCTTCCCATCACTGGCAGGACTCTGCAAAGTATGGTGTGAGTGATGTCCTCAAAATGGGCATTTCTGATTGCTGTCACCTGTGTCCCGTTTTGATTTTCTGTTTGCTGAGTTGGGAACAGGTTGCAGGTTACAACTCAAAGGATGCTTGCGTGAGCTTCACTGAGCTGCAACCACAGGAAGATGTCCTGCTGTCCTCCTCCCCCATGAGATGCTTTGGACACTGCTCTGGCCATGCAATAAGGTGCTGTCACCACTGACCTGGTGAAAAGACAAACTTTGTTTTGCCTGTTACCCATGCAAATGTTGTCTGCCTGCCTCTCCTGAGCATGCCAAGAGGCACAAGGGAGGAGCAGGGCTGAAAGGAGCACAAGATTTCCCCTTTCTGGAGCAGTGAGCTGTGAGGCTGGCTCAGCCACCTGCAGGGGGGTGACTTTCAGCTTTTGTGTCCCGGGTCTGGTAAGAAGCTGTAATGAACAAGCCACAAAAGCAATTAATTGCTAATGACCAGCCTTGACTGCCCAACAGTGGGGTTGTGGGCACGAAACCAAGCGAAGGCTCTGCAGGCTGCTGGTCTCTCTGAAATCCCCTCACTTCCCCCAAGGTATTTCTGCAGGAGCCCAGCGAGGGCTTGGGGCCCCGGCACTGAGAAAACAGCCCCTGATGGCAAAGGACTGTCTGGGAACATGCTTAGCCCTCTTCTGCATCACTGCCGTGTCAGGTCACCGTCAGGTCAGTATGGCCGTTTTGGGGTAGGAGCATCAACCAGCAGGAACTGCAAGTGGCGACGTGCTCCGGTAGCATGAGAAAGACATTGCACTGTTTCCTGTCCTGCATCCTTGTTGGATAAACTCACCAGCTGTGTTTGATGAGACGCTGTTACTCATCTCCTGGCTAGCAGCAGGATTTCCAGGGATGCTGACTCACTCCTGGAGAGTCCAGACATAGCAAACCCATGGATGCTCCCACGATGCCTGTCATCCCAGGAGCTCCCCGCCGCCCATGGGTGCTGTTCCTCTTCCCCAGAGGCAGCCTCAGCAGTTTCATTTCCCGTATAAATACCAGAATTGGCTTTCACTTGTGTCATTTGCCCTGGGCTTTCTGCCTCTCCTCTCATGAGATGCTCAGTAAATTCTGGCTGGTTTTGAAGAACTTTCTGCTCAGCTGGAATATGCTGACTCTCATCCACCTTTCCAGAAAGGTATGTCCCAGACCAGAGCTGATGCAAGTCACACTTATCATAGAAACCTTGGAGTTCATCTTCAGAGAGAAGGAGCTTTGGGGCTCACCCTTATCCTGACTCTGTGCAAAAATCTCCCTGGAAGAGGTAATGAACACCCATGTGTCGTCTTTTCTCCTGGAGGTAGGATGGCTGGCGCTGTGGGGTTTGGCCAGTCTGCTCTGAGCATGGTGAGAGCTGTTGTCCTGGCATTGCTTGGACCATCAGCAGACAGTGCATGAGGAGACATGTCTGTGTGCAGGTGGAGGAAATCTCCCTGGACAAAGAGGTGGTACCCACATCCAGGAGAGGTGCTGAGCAGGAGCAGAAACAGAGTTCAGCCTGGCAGGGCCCTGCCCAGAAATGGTGTCCTCCCTCACAAGGACCCTTTTCCCTGCAGCTAGGACCGAGCCAGAAGGTAGGTTTGATCTGTTTGCTCTCAGAGCATTTGGTGTGCCCCTCTGGGCATGAAGAAGCCCTTGCAAGGTGGGTGGCTGTTTCCTCTGGGGCTGTCCCACCTCTGCAGGGTGGTACAGCCTGATGGGGGGATGCCTGGGGAGGCCTCCAAAACCTGCGGGTCCCAGGGATTGCAGGGAGGGCTGGGGTGGGAACCCAGTGCCCAGGAAAGCCCCCGTGTTGGCTGTGATCAGCCCAGGACAGGAGGACATGGTGGGTGAAGGCAGAGGGCAGACAGACAGACTTTTTTGCCAGACCCTGCAACTTCTGGGGTGCTGTGCTTAAAAACCAATGCTTCCCCCTTGATATGCAATTGAAAATCAGCTTTTAAGTTTAGAAATCCCTCAGATATGGCATATTCCTGCAAATGCTGTGGGGCTGGCCAGGCAGCAGAGCAGCTGGTGGGGTGACCCATCCAGGATGATACGGAGCGGATCACAGCATGTATGCTGGGAGAGCTGCTCTGTTGACAGACACAGCAGCTCCTCTGAGGCTTCATGGAGCTGTGAGGTCATACCTCTCACTTTCCAGCAAAGAAACACAGGTTTGAATCCCTCTCTGTACTTGGAAGACTTCATGGCCCTGGGGAAGATCAGGATTAGCTGGAGCACCTGCTTTTTCAAGAGGGGCCACGATTTTTTTTTTTTTCCTGGTCACTTGAGTCCAGGGCAGCGTTGTTTTTTTCTGAGGAAGCTCTCCTGTCCTACTGCTCTTAAAAAATGAATCGTCCCTCATCTGAGCAGTCCTGGGAGAGCAAGCATGGGAAAGCTCATTGCGTGGGTGCTTCCTTTTGCCCCGTGTGATGCTAGGAGGAAGCCTGTGGGCTGTGGGAGCTTTCTGTGGGGAGTTCTGGCTCTGGTGGCCAGGATGGAGATGTGGACGCAGGGATACTGGCAAGGGTGGAGGTGCTTTGCAGTCAGGACCTGCCATCTCCTTTCTCCTACGTCACAAGCAAAAATGACCAGTCCCCCCATCTCATTCCTAATGCAGGAAAAGCCTCTCTGATATTAATAAGAATCTAATTATACATTTATTGTTCCATGAATTAATTACATCGCAAGTAGAGTTACCTTTTACACAGCCATTAAACTTCAGGAAGGCCTCTTTATACCACTCCATGGATAATTTAATTAGCATACTAATGTCTTATTAGCTATAAACCCAAAGCTGGTTTAGAATCACTTAAATTAAAACTCAAAAGCCTTCAGCCACCCTGTAACCCCTCTGCCTGAATAGTGGGCAGAGGACGGGAGTGTGCGCAAGCAGTGGGCTTTGCCCTGCCATGAGCAGAGCCTCCCAGGCAGCTTCCCCAGCTGGCACCGGCAGGATGCAGCGCTGCCTGCCCCTGCCTGCACAGCATCCACAGGGCTGAGATCGCGGGTAAGGAGCCCCTTAGCTCGCCTCCTAATTCTCATTTTATTTCCTGTTAGCTCTCGGTTTCCTGTTAGTTATCGGTATTTGCATTAATTGGGCTAGTCTGGAAGAGCTGTGATAATCCATTATGGATGGACAATTAAAGCCATAGAGGGGAAGTTAGGAGCTGGGACAGGAGCATCTGTGGCACTTTGAGGGGGTCCCGTCGCCAGCCCGGGGCTCCCTGGGGATGCAGGGTTGGTGCCACCTTCTCCGTAGACTTTCAGCAAAGGAAACCCCAGAATGGATGATGGGGCTGGTTCCCATAGCATCCACCCAAGGCAAGCAGAAGCAGAGGGCATCTGTCCCACTGCAATCCCAGTGCGGCATGTCCCCTTGTCCCCTGGTGTAACCTCTGTCCCTCACCTCCCACCAGCATTGGGACTCTCTGTTAAAGCACTGCAAGTTCATTGTTGCGGCTGTACTGAGATTTGTGCAGGGAGCTGGGATTATGTTGCTGTGTTTTACATGATCCCAAACATCCCACTCATGCTGGGGTCAGGACTGGCACTTCTGTACGTTCTTAAATATTGCAGTTTATGCGTTAAACCCTTTTTAAAATGACCCTTTCTACCATTCAATTCATGAGTGTAACTTTTTTTTTTCAGATCTTCTTAGCTAATAAATAGCTTAATTTGGACGTTTGAAAATTGACTCAGAGGCAGAGTTTAACTAAATCGAAGAGCAAGACTACTGCTTGAATGTAATAATCTGAAAATAATTGATTAATTTGCATGATCCTTCGTAATTGCTTCAATTTACACCCAAGAGGCCACTGTCATCAATAGATGAATAAGACATAATTTTTAAAGTCCCAATAATGCATGGAATAGAATTTAGAAAATTCACTCATTCTGAAGCATGGGGCAGGCTCCTGCGCACCATCAGCTCAGCGACACTTCCAGCACATTGCGGGGAGAGCACTCATTGTTAGAGAAATCGTGCTGTAATTTAATTCACTTGTTAAGAATGTAATTATGTTCATCATCCTTGGAAAAGAAGAGGATCAAATCCTATCACAGTGATGCTAACCTTTAGATGGAGAGATTTCAACAAAATGAGGAAGCCGGCTGACAGCATCAAGAGTCAAAAGTAAAGAGATTAAAATTCTAAAATTTGGCATGGATGCTCTTTAAGGAGTGACATAGCAAAACAGCTACCTTCTGCAAGGTACTTAACCACATGCTCAACTTTAATTGCCATTAATGAGATTTCAGCATATGCTTAGCTATACCAGGACCTGACAATAACAAAGGGGCTCAAACTGCCTGCATGGGTCTGATCAGTGAGCACGCGAGGAAGGCAGGGATGAAGGTAGGTAAATGGCAGGGTTCAGGAAGGTGTTTGGGCCACACAATGGTCCTTCAAAAAATGGAAATCCAACCTTCATGAGGTCAATAAACAGGGGCAAAAAATACAGCATGAAAGAGGGAAAACAGGAAGCTGGCAAGAAATAGCAAGACTTGCTAGGAATGAAAACAAACAATAGATAATTCAAGTCTGCCAGGAACAGGAAAGCCTGCAAAGGAACGAGACAGGTCTGCTGGCTCCCCAGGAGTTAAAGGGAACAATTAAGGAAGATGAGGACACAGCTGAGAAGTGAAATGATTTCATTTCATAAGTTCTCACCTCAGGGGATGTTGGGAGAAATCTGTTCTTGACTTGCTCTTTTCTGGTAATAAAGGTGAGTTGCTATTAAGGATTAAGGTATCAAATGAAGAGGCGCTGGTGCAAATAGGTAATTTAAAAAATATTAAGTCACTGGGTCTAGATGGGACATTGAGGCGTTTTGAAGAAACCTAATAATACAGCGGCTGAGCTGCTGGGTGAGCTGCAACAGTATTCATCTCACTGCCAAAGCAAGTGCAGGATCAGAGGGCTGGAGGGCAGCAGCAATTGCTGTGCCTGTATTTTACAAAGAAACACTGAGAAATCCAGAAACTGCTGCCTGGTGAGCCTTGTGTCAGTACCAGAGACACGAGGTGAAGTGGTCAGTGCACACAGGATGGTAAAGCTCCCGCTGGGTGTGATCTACCCTCATGATGCTAAAGATGCATGGGCTTGGGAGGATCCATCTGACCCTGGATTGCTCTTCGCTAACTCCTTTTACCCTGTCCCAGTCCCTTTCCATTTGCAGGACTTCAGGATCATGGAAATCAGCTGGCAGCAGCTTAGGAGATGTCTCGGTCTTGCACCTTCTGCTTGGCACTCCTTCAGAAATTTCCCCAGAGGATAAGGAAGACTAGCTAAAGTGGAAATATAGAAAACATATCGAGGCAGAAAAATTATTCAGATTTAAGGCTGCCTGCTCAACCCTTTGTGCACGTATATTATGGCACAATACATGGTATGATTCAATTCCCCTCAGGTTTGCTTCCTAAAAGGTAGCTTGCTGTGCCTTCAAATAACATTTCCTTCCACCCTAAGACAGGCATCTAAGAAAGGTGGGATGGGATCAGGCTAGGTGACACCCAGAGGTCCCTTCTAGCTTGAATTACCCTGTGACCATAGGAGTCTTCCTCCAAAGGTCTCTGGCTGTAGAGGAAGCCCAGATGTCCAGGCACGCAGCCAGCTAGTGAGATGAGTACAAACATATTCCAGATGATCGCTTTCCCCGAGACCATTGCCTCCTTCCAGCCTGTGACAATTCACCATGGCGGTGCTGCCACCATCCTAACCCTGAATCTAGGGGTACAGACGTTTGAGGAGTTAGAAGAAAGTTTATTTGGTGATAAGCCATCTCTAAACAACTTACATTAGAGGTCCTGCACATTTCCCTGAAGCATTTGATGCCAGAGAGAGTTTCCCTCAGCTGATGCAACCCAGCGGTGCCCGTGCTCCAGGTTAGACAATGCCTTTCATGAGACACAACCAGAGTGGAAACTCTCCACTCAAACATGAAACCTTGTTATAAAATCACAGGACTGAAAAAAGCATATTTTGTAAATCCTGGGCATCCCTTCCCCCCAGCTGTCCATTGCACTACTGTGGCATTTAATGTTACATTTTACAGCCTGAGGGCATTACAGTTATCTCCAGCAATGTGCTAAGGTATGGAAATGCAAACATGGTGCTTGGGAAACCCTAACCGTGATTTGTGGTGATGATAGGCCATAGAGGCATGATTGGGGCTGGAGCACCACAGTGACTTTTTAAAATCGTGTTCAGCTACACTGGTATTTAGAGGCGTGATAAATTTGTCTTATGCTTTTCTCCTTGCTAAGGCAGGGAAGGGGTACGGCGCTTGGGAGTCATAAAGTCTCTTTGCTGCAAGGACTCCTGCCTTAGGTCTGCTGCCTATTCTGTACCTGAGGAGAAAAGCTGACTTGCTGCTGCACCTGCCTCCATTTCCTTTAGGTGTTGCAGCCATGAGGCACATAAAAAATTAAAAATCAAGAGGAAAACAAGCAGTATTTGTGGCTCTATATAGGGTCAGTGGTAGTAAAAGCCTGTCTTCAGAAAAAATCATCTGAGATGATTCCAAGATCTTTCAGAGCTTTGCAGTGCCTCTAGGTATTTTTTGCCATTCCTGTATTTTTCTTGTTAAATTTGTAGTTTATAATATTTCTATCTTAGTGCTTTACTGGGGACCATAAATACCTGATGAAAAGCACTTTCAGACTACCTGGGATGCTCTGAAAAGCATGTGAGTAGTAATAGTCCACAGGAACATCTGCATCCTGACAGTTTGTGAGTTTATCTGGGTAAAGATGCATCCATGTAGTGCTTCCAATTTAATTTCCATGTTTTTCCAAAGAAGAAGAAAAATGTCTTATGTTTCCTGGGTGACTGGAGGAAGGTTTTACTGTGCCAGGCATCTCTAATCTCCCCATGCAAGATTTCCTTAGTGGCAGACAGAGAGCAGCAGTCTGACTAGACACAGAAAAGTGGATAAGGTCTGGAAATGATGTTTTACAGAGGTGTGGGGTGTCATCACATTCTGCTAAAAATATCAGCTCACCTTCAACAGAAATCACAGGATCTATGATCATGAAAGCAATTGATGGGCTTGGGGTCTCAGTGAGCTCAGCCCTGCTCCTGCACAGCTACAAATAAGCAATGTCCCCAAATCCCTCTCCACTTCCACACAACCACAAATCTCTGTCCTTCCCTCCTGGAGAAGTCCCAGCCGCTCTGTGTTGACGGCACGCTCATGCCTTTCACGGGAGCTAAATTAGTGGGAGGTTGGCTGCTGCTTGGAGGGCAGCCTTGCAAAGGCACAGAGCTGTGAGCTGGAGTGATCAACGGCGCAGAGGGCACCGTCACTGTGACGGGAGCTGGGTGCCAAGGAGGAAGGAGCAGGTGGTGTGAGCAGTGATGCAGAGTGAGGTGCTGCAAATCTCCAGCAATCAGCACCCACCCGACACAGGCATAAACTGATTGAGCTCAAGACCTGCCTGTCAATACATGCAAACGATGTAGATAGCAGTGACATCCAGTGTGTGGCTGCTTCAAGAAATTCAAATTGGATTGCCAAACTTTTCACCCTTACAGGAGTCTACCAGCTTACAGCTGCCCCCTCCGCAGCAGGAAGCTGCTTCCATTTAGAGCCGACTGAAGAGTGGAAGGAAAAAAAAAAGTCATTAATATTAATTTGAATTCAACTGAATTTCAATTAGACTGTGTTCAGGATCCACAAATATTTGAGCAGTGCTATTGCAAATATGGTGAAAAAGCAAATCTGTAACTTTAACACACAAATATTCACAAAAGATAAATTCTGAACTGCGTGCTCACAACTCACGTCGTCTTGACTTGAATTCTGCAGTCATGTGCTATTGTTTCCATGCACTGGTTGGGTGGTGCACAAGGAGCCAGCAAACACCACAAATATACCAATTTAATGTAGCCTGTTAGGTGTGGGTGAGAACATTAAGTCACAACATGAGTTCTGGTATGTGCAAGCTGGGATGCCGAGGCCGGTGAGCCGTGCTCCTGACGTGGTGAGCTGCTCCATATTTCCTGAGCATGTAACAGGCTGCCAACCCAAAGGGGACAGGGCAGAAATGGGATGCATCCAACAGCGATGAAACTCATGCATGGCCTGCAAGGGCTGGGAAGGAGCCGACAACAAGAAATGCATAGGAGTATTAGATCGCTGAGAGAGAAATACCCAATTCGCCATACGTCCCACCACTGAGTGTTTTGGTATCCTTGATTTTAGGTCACATAGCATCAAGATACGGAGGTCTAGGTGATTTTTCTCTACATTTCTACTGTGTACACTGGCTGCACATCCCCATGGCAAATAGCTTGTGTGAAACCAAAAGTGGGCTAAGCACAGGCAACCGGAGGAAGATCTACCTGCCTTTGTGAGGAGCATAGTTAGATCAGGACCTAGGAATGGAAAAATACTACCCCCAAGCAACATGAGCATTCCCAAGTGGAGAGTGCCTCACTAACAGGAACCTCACCCTTGTCACAGGTGGTTTGGAGGCCTCACACTGCGCAGCTGTTGACAGTTTGGAAGGATTTCAGAAAAAAAAGGGAGAAATGAGGAGGGCCTGGAGTCTGCTGCTGCGCATTGCAAGAGTCTTAGTGGTGGAGAGGTAGGGACAGGGAAAAAAAGCACCCAAGGACTGAATATGTGAATGCCACTGTGGTAGGGGAACTCATCAGCAGTACAAAGGGCTTAAGTGAAGAACAACAGTATGAAAAATGATGAATATGAAGTTGAGGAAGGGAAGATGGAGAAGAACTGACTACCCACCAGCAACACTGATTTGTTTAGCGCTATGGGCTGTCACAACTAAACAGGAGGTAGGTAAACTATAAATCTACTGTAAAAGGGGTTGTACAGCTCTCAGATGCTCCACCTAGTCCAGTGCTCTTCCCTGCCACTGACTACACTCAGCTGGCATACAAAGCTTAGAGCACCCAAGGACCAGGGTAGTAGGATTTACCTGCCAGCCGGGAAAACCCTTTCCTTGGGGATCTGATCGTGGCACTCCCGGGTGGGGAGTAAGTTTTCCCTAACTTTAGAGGTCTACACTCTACCCTGCTCAACTGTTCAGGCTGTTTTTAGGGGAGGCTGGAGAAAAATGGGCACTTCACTGCATGGTTGGTTTGTTTTGTCCTAAGGTTGGTATTTCAAATGTGTCAGAGGAGTTGCACCCTATGTTTCAATGTCTTTTCATCAGCTGTAAAAGGACACCACATGAGTACCTCAAGTGTAAACATCTCTAACGTAAAAATTTCCACTTAAAAATCTCCCTCTGTGTCCTTCACCTACTTCTTTTTCCTGTGAATAACTGCTTTTTCTGTACACTGGCCAAGCCTTTCGGGTGAGTGATATTCAAACAACAGGCAGCTGCCCTGCTGCTCCCGTTGAGTCCCATTGTGAAGCTGGTGAACTGATTGATTGTTTGGTTTCTTGAGAACCTGATGTTGTTTCTGCCTTTTCACTGGGTGGCTGAAATGTTTAAGCAGGAGAAAGGAACAATAGCAATAGAAAATAAAAGGGGGAGAATTGTGAGAAATTAAGTCTATACAACAAATGATTAATAGTGCATTTCCTGAGACAAGCTGCAAACAATAAGCATTGGTGCTGGGATCCGTGGAGATTTGGAGACTGGTGATGCTTTTACTGACTCCTTAAAAAAAATAAATAATGGGTATGGGGGATCTCTTTCATGGCACATTGAACGTGGGGCCCTGATGCACAAGTGCAGTCTGGGGGACCTAGTGAAGAGTCTCAAGATGGTCATTAAAAGACCAGGCTAACAGAGGCAGCCTTTACAGGGTAACAGGGTGTGTGAAAAAGCAATGTGTTTTGTGCAAAGGGCTTCACACTGCCAAGTGTGTAGAGGACAACTGGTTGTCCTGATCCTGTAACTTTACACCTATGAATAGCACATGTCCTTGCATCCTCCTCCCTCTTCTTCCTCTCCTTTTTCAACAGCAGTTGGGGTGGATTCTGTCATTTCTGTCACATGGTCTGACGCTGCCTGTGGAATTCATTTCCATTCCCCTAGTAGACTCAAAAAATTTGCAATAAGTCAAAGAAATTAAATTTTAAGCTCACTATTGAAGGATAATGAATCTGAAATATGTGATCTTTTGTAAAATTATATTCTTTCAAATGCTTAGATTTGGGGAACGCTATCTCATAAGGGAAGTACACAAAAAACTGCAATCAAAATGACCTATACAAAACATAAAGAAGAGTTAATAGGATTGCTCTGAATTCTAAAGGGGGTGGTGCAGAACAGCACGAGTGGGCCTTGCAGTGGGGCATTTATAATGTCCAATTCCATTAACAAATTTTAATATAGTCTTTGAGGGTAGAAAGCGGTCGTTAATAAAACTTTAAATTAAAGCATGCTAGCTGTCGGATTAGATCATTAAAATTGCAGGGTACTGGCGGCTGACTGGCTCTGCAGAAGAGACAGCATTGCTAAACCTACATTGTCGAGACTATGAAATAATTCCAAAGCAAACAGGAAAAAGGAATAAAACAATTTTATATGTGTGAATTATGATTCTATATCATGTTTAATGAAGAGAAAAATGTAATCATATTTCATCAGCTCTCAGTGTAATCAGTGTTTCTGAACACCAGGGACTAGACACGGAGGGAGAGGTATACGCACAGTGCGTCAGTAACTGGTCGTGCAGATGGACAGCAGGACCAGTGCAGCTTTTAGACTGGTGAAGATCATTGCCCTGTGTCAGGGCAAGGGGTGAATTTTTCTCCTGCAGTCCAAGGCTAGGACTGGGTCTGAAATGTTCTAGATGTGACTTACATCTCTCCATGAGAGAGTTTCCTTAGCAGAAAGGCAGTTTTGATTTCTAGAAATGGTTGTTGCCTGGGGATCTGGGCAGCTGCAGGACGAACACACGTCTCTTGGCAATACTTTCTCAAAAGATTTAGGAATGATCCTGTAAGTGGGTCCCTGGAAAACCAAATTGATAGCTGAACACGCAATATTACTTGTGGCTGCACAGCAAATTTTTTTGAGGACAGATATATAACTGTAGGAAGCCTTTTGCTCCTATTTATATTTTGCATCTCATGCAAGACTAAAGAGAACTGGGCCAGTTCTGCTGTGCCTGACACTGGGGGGGGGGGGGGGGACACACACGGACACGGGGACAACAAACCCACAGTTTTCCTCCAAAAGATGTGACTAAAGTTATGAAGGGTGCCTGAGAGCACCAGGGTTCCTGGCTGACTGGTGTTCCCTGTCATCTCCCCCCTAAAGGCTGTTTCTATAGATAAGGGGACGCTGATCGAGCCCCCTTACCTCTGCTGGAGGTAAGGGCTTAGGGCAGGAGAAGGTAGAGCCAGCACTGCAGGGAGCACATCTGCCTGCCTATTTGTCCCAGCACTATCCCACCACCTTTAGGTTCAAATAGGACTGGGGGTAAGAAGTAGAGCTTGGCTGATATAAAGCCCACTTTCCACCTAGATATCAAAAAAACTTGCCAGTTGCTGAGTATCTTCCTCACCATTTCACAGCTGGAGAAACCGCAGGGCAGGGCATGGACACACTCTGGACATGGACAGACACAAGTCTTTGTGAGCTGTACAGCTCAAGCAAACCAGTTCTGTGCCTCCATCACCAGCCTCAAGAAATAAGAAATGAAGAAAGAAGAAATGAAATTACTCCCATTAAGTAATTTAGATGTGTCATTCTAACTAGCATCACCGCTTCTGGGAGGCACTGCGGTTTTCATCTGTTGGGACAGGCGCAGGGACTGGACAAGCAGCTTGGCATGGGTGACAACCACTGACATTTTGAGGGATGTAGCTTCACAGTTGCTCCAGGTGCATGAAAGTCAGGAGCCAAGGAGAAGCATGTTCAGGTTCACAGAGACAGCAAACAGCAAATCCATTCCTTGAACATAGCTCCTAGCTCATCATACGAATTTCTTGTGAACACATTTGCCTTTCTATGAATTATTCATTCCCTTAAATGATTGGGCAGATGATTTATGTGAATGCTTTTTGGCCTATTGGGAGATCTTTGCTTGTACAAACAGCCATGCTGGATGTGTCTGATTGGTGCATACGCAGGCTTACATGAGCATTTGTGACATTTTCCCTTCCTTCAAGCTTTTAAGTAAACAAAGTGTGCTCGTATGAAAGTCTAACTGGTGTCAGTGTGAATCTGTGCATGTATGAAAAATGAATACTTCTATTTAGTCCATGCAAAACATTCTTTTGATGTTGAATCTCACTGGTGAGCATTTTCTTCACACGCAATCTTCTTTCTTCCTGAAATAGACTTCTAGACAGAATGTGAGTTTTGGTTATTTTACTCTGACGGGTTATTTCTAATTGTGTCTCTCTGGAAAAAAAGAAGAAAGGAAGGAATTAAACACTGCATACAGGAGAGCCAAATATAGGGAAGCTGAGTGCTACCTCAGCATCCTGAAGAGAAATGAGCACTTTGCAATTCAGCGGTGAGCAGGACTGGTAGTGGTCCCTCCTGCCTGGCCTCCAGAGATGGGGCAACAAAGGTGGCTTCTCACTGTGCATCCTTTCAGTGCTCTGCAGTACACGCTTTCATCTGTTCCTCTGAGGTTTTTGTCTATAGACCTAGCTCCTGTAGCACATTTATGTTTGAATAATGCTGGGTTTTATAAAAAATATTTTTTTTCTCTTTGCCTTATTTGCAGGACAAAAGTAAGGATTTCCTTTGCTGTGCTCCTCAGCTGAATTCTTCCACCTTGTATTAGATTTGAACTTGAAGCAAATTGCTACAGCATTTCTGCTGAAGCCAGATGGGCTACAGCTCTGCTTTGGGTGACGAATATAGAAGAACATTTGAGCTACACTCTCTGAGCATGAAGACCCCTCATTTTAGGCACAGTGACCAGCAAGTGGGTTCTGCTGCGGCTTAACCTTGGACACCTGTCAAAGGGTCCTGGGTTCGTCACCATGAGGACAGTGAAACAACTGTACAGGGACAGACCAAATATCTGCACAGTGCGGTGTTCTGCCTGAAACAGTGGCCAGCAACACACACTACAGCGAAGTGTGTGAAAACCAGTCCAGCACTGAGTGCTTCTGGCACGGTGGTATCCAGCAGTTCATGGAGCATCGTGAGCTGCTGGTTGCAGCCAGACTGCTGTGTCTATGCCACTGACAGACCTGTCTGCCTTGAACACACCGCATGTCTTTTGACATGCATGAATCCCTGTGCAGTAAAAGCGCTTCCAGGTCATCATTTTGAATCTGTTTCCCAATATTTTCATTTTTTATTGTAATGCCAGAAACAGGGAGTCACCAACTCCAACTTTCTTTCTCCAAAACAGTTGGGATAGACTTCCGTGGTCTATCCAAGCTGAATAACCTTGGTCTGTTCAGTCTCTCAGCATCAGGAACATCACTGGGTCAGCCTTTTCACTTTTTTTTTGTTTGTTTTTTCCTACTGCGTCCTTTATGAGATACAGGATCAGACATACACTCAGTATTCAAAATAGAGATGGATCATGGACCTCCATGCTGGTTGTGATGACAATTCCTGTACTGTTATCTCTCTCTCGAGCCATGCCTAACATCCTCCTTGCTTTTTGATCCAGTGTGCCGGTTTTGACTGGGATAGAGTTAATTTTCTTCATAGCAGCTAGTATGGTGCTGGTTTGGATTTGTGCTGGAAACAGTGTTGATAATACAGGGATGTTTTGCGTGCACGGCCTTTTCCTTACTTATTAAACTGTCTTTATCTCACCCCATAAGTTTTCTCACTTTTACTCTTCCGATTCTCTCCCCTATCCCACCAGGAGAGAGTAAATGAGCAGCTGTGTGGGGCTTAGTTGCCAACTAGGGTTAAACCACGACACCCAGGCACAGGTCTGAGCAGCTTTCCCCGGGCGCCTTCCACGGTGCTCTGTGAGTTCTTTGATGAACGGTGGTAGCTAATTCAGAGCTAATCATTGTCTGTTTAAACTTGGTTGCCATTCTGGATTTTTTTCACCTTCACTGACATTACCTTACATTTATTTACACTGAATTTCATCTTCTGTTTTATTGTCAGTAACTCAATCTCAGAAGATCCTCCAGAGCTTTTCACTGTCAGTGTTAGATTTCATGATCCTGAATAATTTTGTCGCATAGGCAAACACTGTCACTTCATTATTCACCACTTTTCCGGATCATTGATGAGTGTCACACAGTACAGATCCCACGACAAGCCTCCGAGGGACCCAGTGACTGGTCTTTGGCCAACATGAACACCAATCAGTTATCCTTCCTTTGGTTACATGTTTTTAACCACTTATAAATCTGTGGAGGGACTTCCTCTCATACTCCATAACATCATAGTGTCTCCAGGTGCCTTTTGTGAGAGACCTTGAACGTAACTTTTGGAAATCGCAATTTAACTACAGCAGCCAGCTAATCCTTGCCTGGACCCGTGTTGACACCTTCAAAGAAATCTAATAGATTTATGTGATATGACTTCCCCTGGAGAAGCCATGTTGACTCTTCCCCAGTATAGCCAGATCTACCTAGGCTCCTGTTAATTCTGTTGTATATTACAGTTTCTTCCGATTTGCCTGTCACAGAAGGCACACTTCCTTGTCTGCAGTTTCTTATGCCCTTTTAAAAGAAAAATTATGTCATATTTTCTGCCTCCCACACCACTTAGTGCCATGCTGGAGGAGAGTGGAGGAAAGCTGGAATATGGAGTGATATTTTATCTTGTGGCCTCATGAGAAATGAGAGCTACCTCAGCAGCCCCTCAATCAGGTTATGCAAGTAAATCAGTGCAATTTGCCAAACCCCAAGTTAGCACCTGCATAGACACAGATTTACACCTTTATGTTCATCTGAGCAGGTCAAGATGCAGCAAGGGCAAGGACAGGATTTGCTCTGATCAGCTTAAAGGGACCAGTCCACATCTGTACTTGGGAACAGATATGAGAAGCGCATTGACATGTGCATTGGCACTATCTGTCTCAAACTTGCCCTGATCAAGACAAGTCTATAGCTGAGATGCCAGCCACATGGTCATGTGGACAGTCTCACTACTTACTAAACAAGATTTATGAAGAACTGTGCCCGAGAAGCTGCAGGAGGTCCTTAAAGGTTTCTTCTTTTACCCAGAACATGCCACTGTGGTTTTTATTATCAGCATCCCAACATGTCTTCCCCATGTCCCCAACAGCATAGGATAAGGATGATCACAGTCGTCCCGACCACTGGTCCTTCTATTCTGAAGTCCTGTCTTTAGTAGTTGTCATAACTCTGGTAATCTCCTCTGTGTCAGGAGAACATCCTCTCTCCCTCAACAGCTCTTGTTCAATGTCAGAGATCTTTAGTCTAAGACATAGTGCTCTGGACTTCTGGCCTAGCTAATGGGAGGGTTGCATAGATGCCCATTAGCCTTTAGGCTGCTCAGTGTCCCCAGGCATGCTGCAGAAGATGATAGTTCCTGAAGCGCATTGCTCATCCTGGGCTGCACACCCCGTGCACAACTTGAAACACTCATTTGAGTAAGACTTTGAAGGCTTTGGTACAAGGTAGATGAGATCTGGCCTGCTCCTTGCAACCTGCCTCTGCATTCGTCCTGAGGTCTTGGAGTGGACATACCATGCCACAGAAGACCTTTATCACCCCTTCTTTGAAGTGAGAAGACTGGGATCGTCTGGCCTCAGGACTTGCACTGGTGGAGGCAGTGCTGGTGTGATCTTGGCAGAAAGGGGCACCTCCTGAATGCACCCCCTTCACAGATCCCTGCCACATCTACATCAGGTTTGACAGCCACAGCGCCAGTTCCCTGGCTCCAGCCATAATGAACTTCTCCATCACTATTTACCCATCATAAACTTACTTTCAGATCATCCTTATAACATTTTTCAGCTTTTTCAGCCACTTCTGTCTGTATTGGTTGTTATACTCTTTACATAATCCCTATCAGCAAAACCAATGCTCTCAGCTGAGCTGACCTATTAGCAGATCAAGGTTAATTACTTGTGGTGTCTTTTCTAAAGCCACCAGTCTCTAAATAATGTTGAGTTAAAGTGTACATCAGTAGTGACCGATGGAGCTTGCTTTTGGTCTCAGCTCCCCACTTTTACTCCAGGTCTGCTTTCCCTCTGCTGCCTGTTTCAAGCTCCTGCTCTTTTCCTTTTTCTCAGGCTCTAGGGGAACCCAGGTTTTCCTTTCTTCCTTTTCTTTAGGCTTGGATACCTTCCCTGGAGTTACCCCTTCTTTTACTGTGGGGGCCACAAGGCCCATCTGCAGCTTCCTATGGGTACCCATCCACCACCCCGGCACTGCTGGATAACCAGGCAGGAGGCACATCCCCTTGGTGTGCCGAAACAACGTCCTGCTCCAGCAAGAGGGTCCTGAAACCAGGCAGGTACTGCTTATGCAGAGAGCTGTGGCCAAACCATGCCTGGCAGGAAAGACTGGGAAAAGAAGCAGCTGTTATTTTAGTGTCTTATCCCAGCTTGATTTTCCCTAAACAATGAGCCTGGTGCTTTAAGCACTATTTTTTCCTGGCACTGTTTTATTTTATTATATCTGTATTGAGATTTCTGCCCAGCTTCTGCCCCCACACAGAGCACCTCAGACATGAGAATAAAGATCTGCCAGCAGCAGGCTCTTCCCGTGACAAAGCACAGTGTGTTTTGCAGCCGGGATGAGAGGCAGGGGAGAAGCCAGGATGAGAAGCTGCTGTGAGTTTGCAAGTGACTGTCGTTGTTTGTTTTGTAATCCTGGGTCATTGCAAGTAGTTTTTAAATTGATTTGTCCCTGTGCAAGCATCATTGCCCAATTCAGAAAAGCCCCATTCTCCTCTGTGCCTCTTATGCAAGTGTAACTCTCTACCACACAGAAGTCGAATTGTGTAATCTTTTTCAAGCCTCTTTTTCCTCTGGGTTACACAGTTTGGGATCTGTTTTGAGAATTGGAGATTGCTCATATATGAAGGGAAAATGTTGCCTGCCTTTAGCATGCCTATCTTGGCTGTAGCTGACTTACTTAGATATTCTCCTGTGCTGGTTGGATTTTAACTGCTATATTAATAAATCAGCAACAGCAGTCCTGTTGGGGAAGAATGCTGATCATCCTCAATATGTGCCCAGAGACACTGACTTCTGGACCTAACCACCCAGCTGTCCCAGGAGGCTGCTAGATGCCACGTTTTCCCTTTTCTCAGCAGATGCTGAAGACATTGAGCTGGCAGGACTGACTGCGAATCTAACTCCGCTCCAGCTATACACTGGCTTGAGCATCCAGTGCTTCAAGTTATTACAACTCCCGAGGCAGACTCTGAATGTAAAATAGGTGCCACAGCTCCTTCTTGGAATAAAATAGATAAAAAATCAATGCATTTGAAAGAGAAATAAAAAATAATGTCTGGTAGCGCTAATATTCCTCCATGCGAGACTGAAAGTGCTGAGCCTCTCATGGCAACCTTGATTAAGAAAAACATCTTACTTTAGAGGGAGATTGAAGATCTAGAAAATGCATCTAAAAAGGTGACCTCTGGGTGATAAGCATAATTACTGATGCTCCCATGGAGCTTTATGTATGTGACTTAAAGCAGAAAAATAAGGACCTGGCATGGGATCACAAATTCAAATCTAATCCAAGAAGTAACAAAGCTTCTTGGACGCAGGCAGAAGGTGTGAATCTGTGTTAGCTCAGGTGTCACGCTGGCTGCACTCCTGTGTTGAAAGACCTACTTGGTGAGTTTTTCCCATTGATTTTAGTGGAAACAAGATCAATTGTCTCTTCGGGTTCCTGTGTGGGAATGAGATTATGTTGAATATTAATTTGGCTTGCTATGGGCCCTGACTGTCATTTTCTATCAGCAAAGGAGAATTCATGTATTTCCATAAATTCGGATACTTCCATCTATTCATTCCACATATTCATAGACATTATCTCAATTCCCAGCTCTAGTTCAAACAAAAGTTAGTTCCTTTTACAAATAAATTATTTTCCACTGTTGATGATATTTCTAATTTTTGTAGGCAAATTTATACATTTGAACAAAGGAGACAAAAAGTTTCTTTGATGTAGCAAAGCCTTTCTGAGAGCCATACATAAAATAAAAGAGAAACGATAGTCTGGAAAATTTAAGGAACGGATGGGAATGATTCCAAGTTACCTTGTACTTAACTGAAGTTCTCAGAAATGTTCTTTTCTTGTTTTCTATATTGGAGCTGTTCCTTGAAGTACGTATGAATGCCTCTTCAAACTGGCATTTAATCTTTGCATATATTTTCTTTCACTTGTAGAAGTGGAAGGGCTCTTTATGGAATTTCTTATTCTTTAGCATCTCTTCACCTTGGTCCCTAATTTTTGGTGAATGTTGCTGGGAGATATGATAGGACTGTCTGTATTGTTCAGAACAGGATTTTCACCAGTTTCTACTGCTGAAAATCCCCCTTGTGCGGTAGTGATTTCTGTTATAGGGTGACAGCCTCAGCCAGTACAAGTCTGCCTTGCTTCACTGCTCTCAAATTATCCTACATAAGGATTTCCTTGGACATCTTCACCTCAACAGAACTATTGTCCAGTAAAAAAGAAATTTGGCTATTTTACCAGGATTTCTGGATGTTCCACAGCTTGGAGGGGGCAGCAGCTGAACCGTGGGCACAGGTATGGAAACCCAAAATATATTCCCATAGAGCTGGTGCTTTTTGGCCCCTCCATGCACAGCAAGCTCCAGCGGGCTCCTTCCGCAGCTGCCATGGTGCACTGAGGCAGCACAGGGCACGCACACATCCCTCTGCCTCCAGCCTAGATCCCCCTGGGTGAGCATGGAGATTAACATGCAGCCCACAGAAGTGGGTTTTGACCTTTTTTTTTTTCAGAACTGATAGACCGAAAAGCTGGGTGACTCTGAATGCTTTAATGTGCCCAAGTGCTACCCAGAGCAGCACCTTTCTTTCACTGGGGCTGGTGGAAGTGCAGTGCCAGAGCGAGACAGAAAAAGTGGCCTGTCAATATGTCACGAGCATTTTTATTCCCTGAAAGCCATTTGTCCACCTCTGCTCTCTAAACTGAGTTAGGAAGAACAGCACCCAGGTTACATGCAGCATGTATGACTGAAGCTCCCAATGGTGAGCATTGCTGCAAGGTACTTCTGCCAACCCAGCTACAGGCGCAGGGCAACACCCTGTTTGACATGGGGAAAGTCACATTGGTTGAAATACACTCTTTAAAACTCATCCCTAAGGCACTCAGCACTCCCCAGCAGTGGCTAGGCGCAGTGGCTCTGCTGCCCTATGCCCTGCTGGAACATCCTCCTGCAGCAGCCCCAGCTCTTCGTTTCCCTCCCAGACCTGCTTGTCCCCAGCAGCCTCCGAATCAGCAGGAGCCCTGCTTCAAACCATGTTGCAATTTAGTAATGACAAACATGCTCTCCATTCCAGCATGCAGGCATAGCATCTCTGTCTTCAATTATTGCCTGCATTTGATTTCTTAGATTAAACTGCTTGAATCAGGGATGTGCCTGACCTGTATGGAGCCACTCGTTCTGCCCCTAGTATACTAATCATAGTAGTAGAAGTAATAATACTAATGACAATGTTGTCATGGGTGGGATATTAAAATCCACTAGTGCCACAGCTCCTGGAGGAATCTTAAATGGCACTATAATTAAGTCACAACAGACTACAGACCTGCTGCAAATGAGAGATGCTAGATGAAAAGACACAGACAGTATGACTTCAGTACGAGCACTCAAGGAGCCAAGGTTTACAAAACTTCAACACAAAATGGAATAGCAGGAGGTGACATGGAATTTCTTAAGACTTGTAGGAAAAAATAATGGACAAAGAAGCTGTGTAAGCGGATGGTACAGCCATGGGTATGCAGAACAAAAAAGGGACCTTCTGCAAAAGTATCTCAGAGAAAAGAAAACCATTGCAGTATAACGGGGAGGGGGGTGAAATCAATGTCAGCTCAAAGTCGTTGGGGTACTCCATTCCAAGGAAAGGAAAGGGGAGGGAAGAGGGGAAGGGAAGGGAAAAAAATGGGTGAGTAGGAAAAGACTAAGTTCTTTAAAAAAAGCATTCTTCATAAGCAGTATACAAATGAATGTGTGAAGAATTAGATTTGTATAAAGAAGGGGTGTGAGTAGCAGGGAAGAGAATTAGCAGTGATTTATTGCCACACTGGCAATTCCCCGGGGAAAGATATGTGCAATAGAGAAGAATAAAACACTGGAAAAAGTCAAGTGTGGGTATTAAAATGTGTACAGAGAGAGAAACATGATTTTGGCAACTCTCATAAGTTAGTATGACCTTAGCCACTAGTAAAATAACAGCACAGATAGAAAAAACCTATATCTCCACACAGCTAAGAGATAATGGAGCAAGAAACAATAAACAATATAATTGAAAAAGAAAAATCACTGCAGAGAGACAGCCTTTGAAAATAACAATTAAAATAGATTATTTGATCAAAATATGCCTAATACTTCTACACAGGAATAATGTTATTTACTGGCAGTCCTCCTGAGTTCAGTATAACTTTCTGAAGCTGGGAAGATGTTTGCATCTATAAATGTTTGTGCGGTCAGAGTACTTGTGGGTAATGGGAATGCAGCTCCCGGGATGCAAAACGTGAGTCCAGAGCCTCAGTGTCAGTTTGTGGGGCCATGGTGGGCTGCGCCAGTTGTGGGAGAGAAGATCTCACCTATTTAGGTTCCCTGAGAAATGCTCAAAAGAGAAGAAAAAATTATAACCATCTGTGCGCATCTAAATAGTGTAAACAGGGGAAGGGGGGGGTGGGATTGTTTTGTATGGCACTGGGAGAATTTGCACTACTGTGATGGGAAACATAAAAAAAACTGCACACCAGCAGGGAAAGGTAAATTTGAGAGAATATCAAAAGCTTCCCCCAGCATCTGGGGTAGGCTGCATAGGGCCGTGCTGGCGCTGCAGCCTGGAGACACTGAAAACTCGGTTAAACAAATCATTAGAAAACATTGAGCGGGATTCATTAGAAAATATGGAGTGGGATATGGTCTTATTCTTGCAAAGCAAATGGCTGTGAGAATGTAATTAGTTATTTCAATCAGGCTCCCCGGAGTCAGTCATGTCTGGATTTGCCTTTCTGACTCTGTAACCAGTTTCTTCCCTGATTTTGGGTTGGCTGGGCAAGCTCAGCAAGCGCCCGGCGGCGGGGGGAGCCCCGGGGAGCTGCAGCAGCACCCGGCACACGGAGGGTGCAGGGCAACATGTGAGGGCAGCAGTGCTATGGAGCCTTACTCAGAAAGAGTAATGAGTAAAGAGGAAAGAAAAGAGATGACAGCAGTGGCATGAAAAGGAGGGCAGGGGAGAGGTTTTTGAAGGAATAAAGGATACCTAGCTGCAGATACCTACACTTTCTCCAGACTAACGCCCTATGTGCACCCCCTTTTCCAGCCTCTGTGACCCATGCAGGTGCCTGTGCTCCTATCTCCGCCACCCCTGGGCTTGGGCAGCTCACATGCTCTTATTTCCATTTGTGTGCATGCAGAAAGCATGGAAAATCACAACTTGACTATGCTCAGCTATTCATTGAACTGGCTGTCATGAGTTACACTAGGCCCTGAACTGCTCTCATTTGTGTCAGAGGGTCAGGCTTGGCTCTTGCAGACAACCAGAGACCAAACCAGCCCAGGAGCCTTTCTCCTGGCTCCCTGCAGGGAACACGTCCCAGGGCAATGAGATCCCAAGCCAGAAACTGCTGGACAGTCACAGCTCCAATGATGCTACTGATTTTCCTTTACAACTGAAGTAATTGTGCATTTTTTTAGTCTTATCTCAGCCATTTATCTGCCTAGGACACATGCCTGTGTATTGTAAAATCAACTCCGGAAGACACGTAGGCACATGGTCACATTTCTGTTGTGTGTGACACGGAGCATGTAACACAGGTGTGGCTTTATGCCCGGTTTATGCTGCCTGTGGGAGAACAGGTGCTATGTGATCTGGCGCAAAGCCTGGTGGTACAAAGTTTGCGCGTCGATACTTTCTGGCTGGTATGAGCCAGCATTTTGAGTTTATACTGACACGATACTTACCATCGTGTGAGCATGACTATTTTGATCCAATAGCCCTGGTGTCTGAGTTACTATTGAAATGTGGCTATAAGGAACCAAAACCTGGAAAATGCTTGGTAGGATGGCAGCTCTGCTAATGGTTTTACTCCTCCAGCTTCAGGCTGGGCACCCTGCTGGCCAGGAGCTGACAAGGTTTCTGCAAGTCAAATTAGCCCTGGCGCTTCTATAGAAAATACAATTGGGGAAAATGCATTGATTTTGCATAGCCAAATCTTCTGGGCCACCTTTATCCATATGGTAAGGGAGGCAGGGGCCAGGAGAGAGTCTTTAGCAGGGCAGTAGCATCCCATCTCTGAGCTGGAGGGAGCATCCCACCATACAGATGCCACCTGTCTGACTGCAGCCATTATGGTCTCAGTAGCGTAGCACTGTCCCCATCCAAGAAAATACAGAGCCAGGATTGTCTTTCTACAGGGAAAAGCCAGATTTGGACACCAGGGCAGCCTTAGGGAGGTGCTGGCTCACAGATATTAAGTGATCCAGCTCCAGTTTCAGTTGTGACTTTGCAGATTGACTTGGTCATGTGCAATGTTGTTTGTGCAGCCATCAGCAGGGCTGGTGGAGAAAAAGCAGAGGGCAGGACAGCCCAGGGAGACCTCAGCCTGGCTGGAGACCTGGCTGTGCCTGCACTGGCAGTGGGAGAAGCCATGTGCACTCTATGTTTGCTAACGGAGAGGTAGGAAGGCACCCGGCTGGCTTTGCTCGGGCTGCTTGATTACTGTATTGATTGGCTCTGCCGCCGTGCCCGCGACAAGGGTGCGAGCAGCAACAATTCATTACTGTGTACAGCGGGAAGGAGGGTTGCAGGAGGGGTGGGAGGGTGAGGCCAGGGGAAGCAGCAGCACGGGGGACTGCCGAAGGACAGCCATGGGCCAGCCTTGCTCACAGGACCCCCAAGAGTCCCTGGTTTTTCATGCAAAACAAGCGTCTGTACCAGCACATCCTTTAAATCTCTTCCCAGAGCACTACATCAGGAGCAGTTTGTAATATGATGATGATATGACTGTGAGCAAGGCACGGGCGGTTTTAAGCCCACAGCTGCCTAGCACCCGGTGAGGTTTTCTGAGCTATTTGGGCTGTGCTGAGCTCTCCCTGTGTGGTGGACAAGTTCCCCTCCATGGGCAGTTTGTGAGCCTGCAGCCCCCGGGTGGTCCTGCCACGGGAGATCTGCAGCTCTGGGGAGGGTGGATTTGCAGCTCACGGCTGTGCTGCAGGACGGTCCTGGCAGGAGCGTGCCCTGGCTGAGCCCTCCAATTCTTCAAGCATGGGCTCTGTCTCCACCCACCCCAAAAGGGCCACCTGACCCAGGCACCCTTTTCCTAATAGACCTTAGCATAATAACGCAAAACAAGGAAGCAAAAAAAATAACCTGTCACAAGCAGAGTACAATCTTTTTTGGGGCTGCCAGGATTTTTCCCCAGCTTTCTGCTCTGGGTAAAGGAGCTGTGAGCAATGGTGGGGAGCCCCAAATGTGTGTCCTTGCCATCACACCCCACATACATACGATGGCAAAGTGGTATGTGGACACCAGGGAGGATTTCACACCATGTCCTGTGTCTCAGCACAGTCAGGGTAGTTTTGCAGAGGTGGGTGGAAACGCTCCTTTTGCCCAGGCCACCAGGTTGGAGCTGGCTGGGGTCCCAGGGAGCAGACAGCCACACAGGGGAGTGCTAGGGGCTGGAGCCACTCTCTGTAGATGGATTTCTTTTCTTAAATTATGCTTTAATTTCCTCTCCTTCTGGTACCAATGCCTATGTTTTAATGAGCTCGCTCCCCTAGCATATCAAACAAGTCTGATCCCTGGTGCTCCCTGTTTGCAATTCCCAGTGGCTCCTAACCAAGAATTGTGCTGTTTAATTTTGCCAGTCTTCTAGTTTACATTGAAGCATTAAAAAAAAAACATAGACGAAAGGACCATATTTCTCCCGGTCTATTGATAGAGCGTGATAGGTATTAAATTCTATAATTCTTTTGCTGGCCTTTAAGCAGCCTTGGTGTTAATATTTAATGATGAAAGATGCTGGTAATCAGCCCTGTATCCCAAGTGTCTGAATGCTTTATGATCTTGCCTTTGGGAGCCTAGTTGTGAACCCAGCCTGCCAGAGCTTCCCACCCCAACTTAATAAACTTTGCCTTTCCTGCCCAGCACATCATCTGTCTCCAGGCAGGATCCAGCACAGAGATGATCAGGTAGCACGAGGAAGTACGGAGAAGAGCATGATAATAAGGGTGAGCATGGAGGCTGCTGAGACAGAGACAGGTGTTAAGCAGGCAGCGTGCCCTGCCGCTGCAGGGAAAGCACAGCCCAGCTAGGGGCACTGACTGTTGATTTGGCACTGCTTTGGGGACTGCTCTAACTTCAGCCTTGTGGCACAGGTGTCTGCAGGCTACACTGCAGCCCAGCCTAGAAACAGCGGACAAGAGTGCATTGACCATGTCCTCCCCAGAGCAGCCAGGTAGCGTCGGCTGTGAGCCTGGTGTCTGCATATGCCAGCCCCTGCCGGTCCCACCTTGCTGGTGGGACGCCTTCCTTCACCCTCCTGCCCGATGATGGTGTGTCTCCCATCTCCCAGTCAGCCTGAGCTCCTACACCAACCCCCCTCAGCCCGGATAAAGCCAGGCGCTTGATTCTGGACTCACAGCTTCGTCTCCAGCTGGTCTCCAGAGCATCGTGGGGTGTGCTGGCTGACGTGGAGGTCTGCCACAGCACAGGTAGTGCTGCTGAGGGTGATGCTTCACTGGATTGGAATGGCCTCAGGCAAAGTCAGCAGAGCCCTGTACCAAAGGAGAACTGCTGTTAGTTGCTAATAGTACTTAGCACTTACACATTGCAGAGACATTTGTGTTCAAAGCCATGTACAAACATGATCTCATTAACTGCTGGCATGGGAGTAAGTGCTGTCATTCAAAGCCAGCTGTTGGGAAACTGAGGCAGACACACGACTGTGCAGCTGAAGCAACTGAAGCAGACATCACCCATCTGCCATGACCACGTCCCACTGCCACTGTAGGTCACACTACCCCTGCCTCCCTGGTGCAGGGTTGCAGCCTCTGGCTCTTCTGATGCCAGCACTGAGCTGGCTGGTCCTTGACCCTACTGGTACCATTACAGTGGGAGCCCTTCCCATACCACTGTGAGCACTGTTGTAATAGTAGTGATGTATTTCACCTGCAGATATTTTATTCCAATTTAGGAGATGCAGTAAGCTTTCTCCATAAGGCATAAACCTTATTTTGCTTTATATTTGTCTGCCTAGGCTTTATGCTTGTATAATGAGATGAGTAAGTAAGCTTGCAAGCTGATTGTGTTATATGGCCACATATAACCATGGCAGAGGCTGGGAGCAAGTCTTCCCTCCCGAGCACGACCCTGAGGAAAGCTTGTCAGGGAGGCCAAAGAGAAACATGGTCCAAGACCAACAACATATGAAATTCATTAGTCGGGGGGGCTCACATGCACCAGCTGCAGACACACGTTGTCCAACAGGAGCTTCACAAGGGCCAGGAGGTGCCAACAGGATGGAGGTAGAGCCTCTCTTCTCCAGCTCACCCAGGTCACTCAGTGTATCCCATTCACCTTCTTGCAGTGTTGCTTAATCTCACATCCTCCTTGAGACACCTGCAGCAGAGTCCCCACTCTGACAGGCAGTGTTTTATTATTGGAAGAAGAGGTAAGAGTGTCTTCTCTTGCTGGTGCCGCAGACTCCAATAAACACCCTTGCCTTCCCTGGTAGCAGACTGGCACCCCTGAGCTATTACAGAAAGGCTTTTCATACACCAAGGAGCCACAGATCAGCCAGCAGGACTTGGTTGCTGGAGCTGGGGCCACTGGGAGGCCCCAGCAGGAGGAGAGCCCCACAGAGCTGCTGTGCAGTGACTGCACACCCCGATGCAAACTGCACCCCCCAGGCAGCCCTGGCTGCCCCAGAGCAGGGGTCAGGCCTGCCAGAGCCCAGAGATTTATTTGATGATGGTAACAGGCTTTTTGTTGCCTGGTGTAGAGAGGTACCAGGGCTCCTGGGCAAGGAGCAGAGAAGTCATCTTCATGCTGATGGGATGGTCAGAGTTGCTTCAATCACTTGCTGCACTCCTGCCCCCGGTTAGAAGGGCTCAGCTTCCCAGGGTGAGGATGTGGAGGACTTGGCATCTGAGCCCATCCCAGAGCTTCTTTCATGCAGGTTGTATGAGCCACAGCCCAACCAGAGGTCTTTCAAAGGTGGACAACTGCCATTGGGTGACGCTCATTCACTGCAGTGTCCTCAGGTCTGAGCTCCCACTGGTTTTGAGCACCCACAGGAGCCAGAAGAACTATTTCTAAGTGCTGGAAAACCACCAGATTCCTGCCCATGCATCCAAGTTTGAATAAAAGCGTGGAAGAAATCTTGTGTCACAGAACCAGCTCCTGGGACAGTGAGTCCTGCTGCACCTGCAGCTGGAGATGAGCTCCTGTCTGCTGCTGCGGTTATGACTGGCACAGGCAGACAGCTCCCACCTTGTGCTTCAAAGCAGAATGAGAAATGGGGAAGGTGTTGATGTGCTGAGAGAGCACCAAGCTGGAGGCTGACAGAGGCAGATAAGGCTTCCCAGTGGCAGGCGGTGGGTGCTGATGTGCAGGCAGAGCTGCCTGCCTGCCTCGGAGGTGTCACGGCTGGTGCGGAGAGCAGAAGGCTGGGACGCAGCACAGCCTGCTCTCATTCCCCGGCCAGGGCTTGGCACAGTCTGGTCCTACAGAGCCAAAGCTCTCCCCATCCCACCTCTCTCAGCCCTGGTGTCTCTCATCTGAGGCCATCTGAAGCCTCATCCTTGGCCACTGGTTGCCCTCAAGGGGGTCCACTCTCCAGCAAGCTCCTGCATAGTTGAAACCCACAACCTCCTGCAAGCATAGCTCTCACCCAGTCCTTGGCACCTCCTCAGGACCATCGCAGAGCCAAAACACGCCCTCTCCCTTTTGTTGCCCATCAGCACTTGTCCCCAGGCCTCCCACCTTGTCCCCAGCACCCTGTCACTCAGTATTGTCCATCATGCACATCCTTCTCTGAAACAAGGAGTTTCCCCAGCGCTCCCTTGACCAGGAGTCAAGCCTTAACAAGCAGCTTGTAAAAAAAACATGGAAGGGATCAAATGTTACTGGGAATCTTTGACTTGTCCCTGCTCTTTCTGACTCAAAATATCAAAGGCAAAATAAGATTTTCAGCATAACAGAGAGTGGTGCAGGAAGGCACACTATAAACAAACTAACGAGTTTAGTGCCAGTGAGAATAGCCCGTGCTATTACATCTCTCTTCCCAAAATGAGAGAATCCTTCTGATACAATTTACTGACATCATTAGCAGGGCTTCCTGCACTGCTGCAGAGTCTTCCCCCACCACTGCTTCAGATTTTAAGCTTGCAGGCTTGAAATGTTATTGTTTTAATCTTTACATAGCAAGAACATTTTAGAATTGGGAACTAGGTTTGTCTGGGGGGTTGCCTTGAAATGCTTACATTCACCTAAAGGGATGTAGACTCTGAAGTATAACAATGACAAATTAACTTTCACTGCTAGCAGCCATTTCGGGAAAAATCATCGGCTTCTGGGTTTTTTTATTTTCTTGTTGCAAACTGCTTCCAATACTTCCTTAGGGGAGCTGAGCTGCTCCGGCCATTTTGGGCAATGCCGAAGTGATCCAGCAACCTTTAGCTGAGAGTTTTGGAGTGGCAAGAAGATTGTTCTAATACAAAATCAAAAATGTAGATGTCAGAATTTTTTATCTGGAAATACAAAACGGCTGCATCAAATTCAGTGGGTGTTTGCACTTTTTAATGCAGCTGAGCTCTTCATTGTGCAAGCTGACTGTGCTGTAGAGTGCCCAGTTTGGACTAACAGCTGCAGGACTGGAGAATCAAGTGGTGTCAGGATGCTTTGGAGTCCATCGTTAAGTCTATTTTCTATGGCAGCGCAGAATCTTAATATGCCTAACAGAATATGTAATGAATATCCGGAGAAATGCATGAGTAATCCAGTTTGCACTTCAATACACTGCTGGCCTGCATAGTGCCACTGCTATAAAGACTGCTGAAAAAGCTGCTCCTGAAACTGTTGTAGAATCACAAAATTATTTAGTTTGAAAGAGACCTCATGAGGTCTCCAGTCCAACCTTCTACTCAAAGCAGGGCCAGCTTCAAAACCAAGTCAGGTTGCTCAGCGCATTGCCCTGTTGGATTTTGAACATCTGCAAGGATGAAGATCCCTCCACTTCTTTGGGCCATTGCTCCTAGTGCTTGAGCTGCCTCACTGGGAAGAACCTTTTCCTCATGGTCAGCTGGGATTTCCCTTGCAACTTGTGCCTGTTGCCTCTTGAACTTTGGTGTGCACCTCCAAAAGAGTCTTCCTCCATCTTCTTCATAACCCCCTCAAGGTTTCAGTGATGTTGTAGGATTGCATCTTATTTCTGCCACTGCCTCCTAAGTTGCAGCAAGATTTGTTGGGTTTGCTGCTTTAGCTGTGGAATAGCAGAATAATTAAAGAGGAATTTTCCAGATAGATAATCTTCCATCTTCCTTTACCATGCTGGAGGAATCCCAAAATGTAACACCAAATAGATGGGAGGATTGCCCCTTCCAGAAAACACGGAGGTTTCCTGGTTGCCTTAACGGAGAGAGATTGTCTCTGCAGATTTAGTTCTCCACTGTTGGCATTTCCCCCTGCAGCCCCACCTCTGGACCTGCCCCTGGAGGAACCTGCCTTGCTGTTAGCTGCAGATGGAGCCTTTGGACATCTAACTGCGTGGGGCTGGCACTCCTTACAGTCCTCTTCCTCCTGCCGGCACAACACGTACACTCACTGCACACTCACTTTCCCCAGCTTTGCATTTATATTTAACTTAGGAACAGCTAACTCAGATTGAGCTGTTTCTTTTCCAGACAAACTTGTCAGACCTTATTTGTATGCCTCTCTTGTCCTTTTTTAGAGCCTCTACCTTTTGCTTTCCTGAATTGTAATTAAAAACCTACATCTGTCCTACAGACCCTGGGAGCAATTTCTGGGTCCAAGGCAAACCACAGCCACATTTCAGATTCCTTCTAGTGCAGGACCTGTGCACACACACCCACATCCGTCTGTCCACACCCTGATGTCCACTCAATCAACCAGCTCAGTTCTTTGTCCATGCAGAAGCTGTGGGAAGTTCTAGCAGGTGAAAGTATTGACGATGGGTGAACCATAATTCCAAAGGTACTGTCTAGATGGCAGGGAATACATCGTCTCTAGGGGACTGTGGAGACCACCCTCAGTGGTTTCCATGGCAAATCATCAGATCAGTGCTAGGTCTTCCTGAAGAGAGACAACAGCCCAGTATTTATCGATGACCTGGAAGAGAGTGTACAGTCTTTAGAGGTTAGAATTAAAGAGGATATAAAACCCATCAGGAAGACAAATGTCGCCAAGGCAGCATCAATCACTTGGGAGGCTGAATTTGTTCCAGAAGTCTGAATTTTGGTACAATGAAATGTAGATCCATGCATCTAGGAACAAAGATGTATAGACAAGGTGGGACTGTTGTACAGAGCATGGATTAGAAAGCCGTAGTGGGATCAGGTGGAATCCTTCTGAACTTGAAGTCCCTAAAGAGGAGAATGACAAAAAGCAGGACACACTGGCTTCACATTCATATGGGACTGTGCATTGTTTTAATAAGAGTACTGGTGTGCTCAATGTCCAGTTCCAGGGTCACACATAATGAAAACATGGAAAGAATCCAAGAAAGAGGTACAAAAGTCAGTGAAACTCTGAAAAAAACCAAACCCCTTGTTTTATAATGAAAGGTTTAATGAAAAGCACTTAGAATAGTTACTTGGCACAAGTCTGGAAGTACCCAGCAGAAGAGATATATTTGAGACCAGAGAACACTTTAATCTGGTGATCAAAGTTGTAACAAGATCTGGTGGCTGGAAGCTGAAATTAGACAAATTTGACCTGAAAAGAAGACACATTCCAACAGTGAGAGGAATTAGCCATTAAACAATGTACGGAGGAGATGGTTGATTCTTCCTCATGTGGAGTTTTTTTACTTGAAATGGGACGTCTTTCCGAAAGAGCTGCCTTAACTCAGCCAGAAATTACAGGTTTGACACAGAAATCACTTGGTAAAACCATCTGGCCTTGGTGATGAAGGAGGACAGCGTAGCCTTTCTGGCCTCAGCATCAATAATCCATGACATCTTGTCACAGAGACATTTGCTCATCTTGATCTACATGACTTTAAAAGCCACATGAACATGTCTAGTTGCACTTGAGTTACCTTGAGTTATTTACAGATTACTCCACTGCATGCAATAGCTCTGCATCAAGTTCTTCTTCAATTCCATGCATGTGTGCGTGATCCGGACAGATCTCCTGCTTCTCACAGTTCATCTCTTCTCCAGGATTTCACCTTCCTGCTTGCCTCTCTGGCACAAAGTCACCCACCTCAAAGCAGTTAATCTGGTTCCCCAGCCAGATCTGCCTTCTTCAAGGAGACTTAGCACAATGAGAGGCTGCCATCCTAAGTTATCACTGTGCTGAGCACAGCTGCATTCATTGCACACTCCCAGAAGGGCTGCTGAGCATCCAGATCTTTGGGAAGCAGCAGCAGGGCAGAGATGAATGTGCTGGCCCTGCAACAGGATGGTTGTGATTGGGACTATGCATCCTGCTTTAGCTGATTTGGGGTGCAGAGTCAGTGCTGGTACGAGGCTGGATCACTCCCAGGAGAGGAGTGGGACAAACCCACCCCTGCATCACACTCAGTAGCTGCACAGAGGTGACTCAGTCCTGACACGGTGGGAGCCTGCACTCCTGTCCTTGGCATGGTCCAGAAGAGTGGGCACAAGCTTTGCTTACCTTCCTGTTTTTGATATTGGTTATATTTTGATTTGCATAATCCAGTACAGTAAACAATATGGTCAGATGAGACTAAACAAGAGGTAAAAAGAGGAAAACACAAACATATTTACCTAGTCTAATGAGCAGCACACTGATCAGACATGAGCTGCCACCTGGACTCCTGAAGGGCACAGCCTGGTGCTTGATGTGAAAGCTGGGAGGTGGAAAGTGGGGGAAGAGAATCGATGCAGTGTGGGAGAAAAGCAAAATCACTTTCTCAGGGATGAGGGATGCCATATCTTTCCAGCTCGAAAGGGTCATCTGTCCTAGTAATGCCTCCTGAGCTGCTCACGCGTCTGATTACTGCGGGATGAGGAATACCCAACCGCTGTGCAGTTGCAGGAGGGCTGCTTCACTGCTCCTGGTGGCATTTGCTTCTCCAGCAGAAGCTGAGCACGGATGGTGTGAGCTGCAGGGAGGGTGTGGATATGGGATGGGGGTGGTCAGAGAGGCTTGAACCTGCAAAGCCACCTGGTCAAGTACTTCATCAGCACCCCCACATCTCTCCCCTCTTTTGCTGCTTCCCTGGCTCAAGAAGGTGCTACAAGCACATTCAGGAAACAGTGTTGGGAACAGAAATTACTCTCGGAAATGAAGACTGAAACAATGCAGTTTTGCAAGCAGAGAGCATGTTTGAAAGAAGAGATCAGGAAATCAGCATGCGTTGTTGCTCCATTGTTGAAATCCCAGGTTACATTTTTTAAAGAGATTTTGAGAGTAAATTTATTTTAATTGAATGGCTTTAAACAAAACAAAACACAATGTTTCATTTGAGATTTAATGTAACATTTCATTCCACCCCAAATCCATTTTTCGAGGCTTTGTGTCAGAAAGAGACCTGAAAAAAAGACTGGCTTTAACCAATGGGGTGCATTGTCTTTTGTCTTGGCTTAGTAAGCAAACTCAAAAAAAAAAGATGACTGTACAAAGCCCTCCCCACAACTGAAGCTCCTGACATGTGCGAGGCAGGAGTTGTAGACGCTGCGCCAGCCCCACGCTTTCAGCGGGGACCCAATTGTTTGCAAGCGTTCCTTGTACCTCCCTTGCACAGGTAATAAGAGCCCTGGCAGAAGGCAACCCGCTGCCCGCTACTGAAGTGCATAATAAGGTGTATGTTTTATAAGGGAGACGGTTTTAATGGGGTTTAGTGGATCTAAGAGTCTCCACTGTGTCATAAATTCCTGAGACAAGCTTTTGGTGTCATATTGCTTCTTGTTATAATGAAGGGGATTTGAATAGGATGTAATGTAGTTGGGAGCTAAGATATGGCAGCAATTTATCAGGAGAATCTGCTGCAGCGCCCGGGAAAATGAAAGCTTTTTTAGATATAGATACAGATGGATTGGAAATGGACTTGCTTCTCACACAGGAGGCTCCTTTATCACCAATAATATCAGGACAAATACTGCTTTGCACTTGGCACTGTCTCTAATTGCATTAACATATCAGTTGTGAGTGGTAATGCTCCTAGCCAGAAACTCATCACCAGTAGAGCCTCTGGCATACGAAGAAGGGTGCCAGCTGCTTGTAGGTGTGAATATTGTCATAAATGGGATTTCATAAGCAGAAGTAAAAGATCCACTCATATCTCCTTCTACAGTAAATGAAGCAGCTCCTTGCTTTGTAGCTCCCTGCTTTATAGCTCCTTGCTCCCCATCCCTGGCTGAGAATGTGCACCTGGATGTGGACAGAGGAGGTAAGGCAAACCTTCAGGGGAATAAAGGAAAGGTTTACCCCTCAGGGACAATGTCTTGTATGAGTTCTCAGAGAATAAGTATTTTGCTTTTCTATTGACCTGCTATCCTCCTGCAGTGGGACAATGTGTGTCTAATCTTGGCATGATAAAGAATATAGGGCACTGGAGACTAAGTCAAGGAAAGAACCTAAAAAGAGCCTTAAAATAAAGTATAGGGCAAAGTATGGTACTACTGCTCTATCAGCCATGTTACCCTCCCTGCCCAGGGTTGCTGGAAAGAACCTGCACAAGGAAATGTTTACAGCAAATGTAAAAAGACCATCTAATGTCTCCACCACCCCAGATGGTGGGTGCCTGGCCTTGCCTCCAGCCAGGTCTTTTGCAGGACACATTATATGGGCTGGCCTTGTGCAGCGATGCCTGTCCAACACAGGACAACCCTACAGCACAACCCCACTGCTGTGCTCTTGCATGGACCACGTGGGGCTGATAGTGCCATAACCCAGAGAAAAGAGGGCACAGCTCCCGCCCAGCTGGGCCTGCTTGAGGGACAGCGCACACAGCAGGGGACAGAGCCAACAGCTGGAGCCAGCACTGGGAAGGGATGCTTGGGGAAATGGTACAACCCATAAGCAGTGCTCTGCCACCCATCTGCAGGCAGTGCTCATCTCCCAGACCTAGGAGCACCCCTACTCCTACAGGGAAAAAGCAGTTTCTACAGCTGGCATAGCCTGAGTGTCACAGACCTGGGGGCACTAATAGGCTTTAATTGCCCAACTGGCCCCACCCAGGCTCCCCACCCACACGTCCAGCAGCTCCATTTAAATTCAGGCCTGAGCCTCTAGTCCTGTCCTCAGCTATGTTGTGGCTATTTCTGTTCCTAGCCCTGACTGTTTTTCTTGGCTGGACCTGACTTTTCACTTCATCTTCTCTAGGACTGCTGATGGACCTTGTCTTTATCACCAGCCTAGTCCCATTCAGTTATTGTGGGATGTGCCAGTCCCTGGAATACTGCCCTGCCACTGGCTTCCCCCTCACTCAGGACCAGCCCTGTTCTTGCTGCTCCTTCACACTGAGGGCCACCTTCAAGGCTATCGGGGAAGCTCCTGCATCACATAGGAAGCCTGAGCAGAGCACTGGTGAGTGTCTTCCAGGTCCTTCAGGAGGAAGGCAGGGGGTATCCTGAAGGGGCAAGAGACAGGGGAGGCAAGCAGAGCTGTGCCTCTAGAGTGGGTCTTCTCCCCAACGTTCTTGTCTTCAGCCCCTGGTTTAGCTGTGCAGCACATCCACTAGCATGCAGGTCTGATGTGTGTGACAAAAAAAAAAAACCCACAGGGATGTCTGTAGCTTGTGGGTGCACTGGCTTTTCTGACTGATGAGCCCCCAGGGAATGCACTGCCCAAGCATAGATATCAGTGACTTCCCAGGAGGAACAGTCCATCACCTGGAATATATCCTTCCTGTCCATGCCTGTGACCTCCATTTGCCTGATGTTTATTCTTTCTTTGAATATAAGTCTGCAGCATCAGAGCTGGGAATAGGGCACTGGGTGAACATGATGGGTGAGGGGAACTTCTGGGCATGCTTTCTCACCCAATTTCAGGGCTCTCTGCAGCTTTCTGGCAGTATCTGCAGGGATTGCGGTAGCTGTCAATGGGAGTTCAGCATAATGTAGGAAAGACCACCTGGCTGTATAGAAACAGTCTTTAGATGAGAGCCCAGATCCTCTAGGATAAGCTTGCCCTGTCCCTCAGACAAAGGATGTAACCTCAAGCTGCGTACATGTGGGGGACTGAACCTTGGAAGCACAGTGTGGCCAAAACCAGCTCTGTAGGTGCCTGCTGTGTACCTGGCCAAGCTTGTGGGGATCCTGCCTGTGCTGATCACAGACCCTGCAAATGAGAGGTCCATGCACTGCAGGGAGTCTCACCAGTGCTTTCACACAGAGGGGAAAACGGTTCTGGTTTTCTGGAAAAAAGGTTTCCCCAGCACAAACCCTTAACCAGTCAGCACTTCTCTTGCACCTGCCCTCATTTCAGGTTAACTATGATTGACCTTCTCCCAATTTTTGGAGGTATAAGAGAGTTGCCTTCAGTATTTGGGCTGTGCTCCTGGTGGGAGGGGGAAGGACCCAGATCTGTTCTGTCGCTGCCTGTGGGGCTTCTTAAGTGTCAGCCACTCAGGGATGTAAATGCTGCATACATCAGGTTATTCAGAATTTGGCTCATCCTCTTTTGATCTCATATTTGTGTCTTTTTCTCGGCTCTGGATCTGTTTATGCACCCCACCCCCTTCATTTCTTTCTTCCTTTCTCCTTATAACTCTAATCATCCCTTTTAGATTCTAAAGATAGGACAATGTTGTGATAAGGGAAAAAGTAATTTTGCAGCTTGACCTAAAAATGGGCATGTTTGGATTCAGTCAGTTCTTGGAATGCAGCTTCAGAATTAGGCACAACTTCCAAAAGTCCAAATCTGGACTTTTCTTGTTGTGTGCAGAGGGCTAGGTAACCCTTGAGACGGTTCGTGCCCATCCCTCCCCTGCCGCAAATGCTCGGCACTGGGACTTTGTCTGAGTCCAGGAGCAAGTAAGAAGGGTGGGGTGGAGGTCTGATATGCTTATGTTGGCTTTGATGGCTTTAAGGAGTGTCATGGCAACAGTGTTAGCTGGGTAATTAATATTGCACACAGGATTATAGTGCAGGCATAGAAGACAGTGCTTTAAATACATAAAATAGCCCCTCTGTACTAGCCTGCTTTCCCAGTTGGGTGGGGACTGCTGTATTTCAGGATCAGTAGAGCCATGGGAAAGGTCAGAGGACCTATATCCAGTGCTGTAGCTGACCCTATTTCTAGCACAAGGTTTGGCTTGTAGACACAAGCTGTCAAGCCCATTGGAAACAAGCAGGGCACTGCTATGTGTGGTGGGTCCTGAACTCCCAGCCAGCAGGAGGAAGAGCAGGGAGTTGAAGCAAACTAGCTCTCTGGGATGTCCTGCAAACCAGAGGCTGCAGGTGAGGGTACATGTGCGGAAGATGGAAGCAAGCCTGACACTTTTTTTTCTTTGCTCACAACCTGAGGGTAGATCTCTAGGAGTGTGGGGGGGAAACTCTGGGGGGTGGCAGGATGGGAACATGTTGAAGACCCTCTCCGACAACTGTTCATTCCCCCAGTGGTCTATGTGGGAGTCCTGCTCCATTCTTGCAGACCAAATCCATGGGCAGGGGCAGCTTCACAACTCCTGCACTTTACAGCAGCATTTTAGAGTCTGTAGACTCAGCCTGGCTGGGCCAGGCACTGGAGAAGCACATCAGGGGTGGGGAAGGCAATCTTGCAGGGCTGGTGACAAACACCCCACTTCCTTCTGCTCTGCATCCTCCTTCCCAGGCTGGACACAGCAGGACAGACAAACCAGCTGAGTACAGGTCTGCATGCAGGTAGCTGCCCAAGGTCAGCACCTTGCTGATCCAGCTCCTCAGTAGCAGAGGGCTGCCTGGGTTGAGTGGGCTGCCTGCCCACAGTCCCTGGTGGGGGCAGAGCCCAGATGACTTAAGCCGCCCTTGGCAGCACACTCATCTCCCAGGCTCATCTTGTTCTCTCCCCAGCGCGGTCCTGTGCCAAGCCATGGTCTGAATGCCCAAGTCCTCCTTTCCTTCTCATCATGCGTGTGCATTGTGCTTGCTGTCACAGTTAGTGTGGCTGTGGTACTCAGAGCAAACCTGCAGATGGGTGCTGGCCTCTGGTTCCAAGGGAAGCAGCTTGGCCATTAGATTGGTCCTTCCTCTTGTGCTGGCACCTCTCGTAGGTGAAAGTCCCCTTTTCCCTTGCCTCTCACCTGGACAACCTTGGAAACAGGGTTTGGGTGCTTTCTGTGGGCTGGCGTGACACTTGGTGTGCCTGTGAAATTCAGTCAGTACTGATAGCGTTGGGAGCACTGGAACTGACCTCAGCACTGAACTGTACTACTGGAGCAGATCTCTTGTTCAGACAGTACATTTTGCAATTTGTTTTCTGATCTAGCACCAAAAGGGTCCTTGTACCTTTTCCTCTACCTCTGACTGCACACTTATGCCATGGCACTTGCATTGGATCTCCCACCTGTGCAGCCATGAGCTCAGCGAAGCTAATAGTGTAGAAGTAAAAAGGCATCTTCAGTCATAGGTCTCGCTCAACCCTATGATGCTAGACTGGAATAAATGCACAATGAGGTTGCACCCACTGGTATGTCAGCACTGAACATGTCAAAAGGCAGTGGAAGCTCAGTGTGACTCCCCCATCCTCTCCTGGAACAAGGCAGTTCTTCCAGTGGGGAGAAGAGCTCGGGGAGGCAGGTGGCATAAAAGAGCCAAAACCAAATCAGCCCTGGGCCACAGGGTATGTGTAGGCAGCTCTCTGCTGCTCCAGCAGCCTCCCAGTTTGCCCTTAAGTTTTAGGGTCCCTGTTGCTCGTCCTTGCTCCTCATCAGCCCATCCTGACCTCTAGAAGCTTCTCCCAAATGAAGGTGCTCAGTTGCTCTGGAGAAAGCAGCAATTTCAGTTCTTTTCCAAACTAAGCAGAGAGCAGCAGCAAGGGTGAGGAAAGAGTTGGATTTCCTCCCTGGGGCCCAGCCAGAGCCTTTAACTGAAGATATAACACACAATACCCATAGTGAAGTGTGAACAAACAAAATGAACAGCTCTGCTGTTCATTAATGCTGTGTAGGTGTTGGCTTATGTAGGAAAGTCAACCTACTATTGCTGTGGGGAGCTGTTAACTTGAATAGCAGTGGCCTGTTATAAGTGAAGTGGTACTATACGGGCCTGAAAGGAGGAATGTTAGCTATTGTAATTGCAACTGCAGTAATGAGGAGCTTGGGAGTGGGGCTGATAAGCAGCTAGATAATAGACTAATGAGCAGGATGGCTATAGTCTGTCAAAGGACTAGCTAAGGTATCTGCAGGACCCCTATGGTATTGTATGAGAAGGAAGTGTGGACCAGGAAACAGCCAAATATAGCATTTAAAAGATGTATAGGATGAACTGAGCACTTAATGCTGATAATAATTGGAGCTTGAGGGTGTGCTTAGTGTATGAATAAAGTAATTAACCAATTAAAAATGCACAGGAGACACATGATAGAAAATGATAACCAACAGGAAAATGATTGATGCCCTGTACAGGGAGCTGGAACATTCAATGTATGTTATTAGGAGAGATGCCTGGGCTCTTCAGATACCGGCACGTGTAGACCCACTGGGTGCTCTTTGATCACTGGTCTACAGTGTTGTACTTGCCACCTGCTGTGCTGCCTGTGTGATAAATTGCCTGGAATTAATTCAACCACCCTGTTTGCAAGACACAGACTCTGGAAACTGTGTGGTATCTACATTGGCTGGCTTTGAAATGACCAAGCATGTGGCAAGGCCCTGGGGGGTCATCTGCTTTCCAGAGGGAGGAGATGCCTGAAAGGAGAAGTGGCCAGCACCGTGTGGCACGTCTAGAAGTCCGCAGATGAGCCAGAGGGATTAATCTGGTGACGCATGATTGAGTTCTCCTTTGCTAGTTTCTTTTTTAAGACCCCAGAAAATGTCAGTAACAACGGTGAAGATTTCAAAATAAGGCATTGAAAGTTAGTGAATGCAACAGTGAAGGTGATCTGCACCACTTAAATTCCTGTGCCTTCTCAATGAGCACTGTGACAAAGTTTTTGTTGTATGGTCATAATTTTCTTTCTTCTCTAGATCCAACATGCAGGGAACACAGCTGCTGTGGTGTGAGGATAAGTCAGGGCTTATCCTGTGGGCTGTAGGACCCTTCATTTATTGCAAAACTGGGAAAGTGTTGGGGAAGAAGGCAAGTTGTTGTGGGAAGGGGAAGATTTAAGTGACTGGATGCCACCCTGGAGAACCACATATTATTCTTGCCTCTGCTACAGTGCTCCCATCTGATACCTAGCAAGTCCTGTACACCAGATATTTCACTGGTGACTTCTAATGTATTCCTCATTTCCTGGCATCTGGCTAGAGACCCTACTACTTAAATTGCTTGAAACTGAGCAGTTGTGCTACAACTGAAGTCAGTGGGAACCTTGCTCTGAACATACAAGCCATTCTTGCTGAAAAAAAAAAGAAAAGAAAAAAAAACCCCAAACAAACCCAAAATCACAAAAACCAAAACAGGGACCAGGTGTCTCAGACTGGGTATCTAAAACTAATGGATCTATTTGATCTTCATAAACCCCTTCAGAGTACAAAATCTTGTGCAAAAGAATTCTTGAATGTCTGTGAAGCGCTCAGATATGAGAATGATGAGTTTCATAGGAAAGCAGATGAGGACATTAATATTTCTGTGCTTGTTGCATGACTAGGACAGTGGACAGTAAAGTAGTATGCTGCATACTGAAAAATGAGGAGAAAACAAAATATGAGGCAGGTGCTCACTCAGGAAGTGCCACTCATGCACAGGCAGCCTCACTTTGAGCTGTTGATTTGGTAACCTCACTGCTGTTTTTGTGGGGGTTTTGCTCCATACTTAGGGGGCTTATTTGCCTTGATGGCCAACAGCCACATCCTAGTTAGTCCTATGATACATCCCTGCCACAGAGCTTGTAGACCAGGGCCAAGTCTCGTATCCCTGTGAGGCATTGGTGGGAGCAGAGGCTGGGACTGGGGGGGCAGGGTAACCAAGGACCACCAGCTGATGGATACTTGGCCAGTTTGGAGCCACCATCATCTGCCTTGGCGCTCTCAGGCTTCTGTTTGTTTTGCATCAAAGGCGAGTTTTGAGGCGACTCAGTGCGGGGTGGGGATAGAGGGGCTGTGAGTTCTCGAGAAACCTTGGGCCAGAGAAACTCATCAAACCACTTTCCAGTTCTGGCTGAAAGTTGCAGGGCAAACTAAAAACTTGAGCTCTGGTGAATTCAGCTTGCCAATACGGAGTGTTGCAAGTCTTCAGCACCTCACTTGGTCTGCTGCAATCCAGCCAGCAATTCCCCTTCCTAGACAGGAGGTGCTGCCAGGGCTCCTCTGCTTGGAGAAGCATAAGCTCCTGATACGAGGACTGAGCAGATGAGTCTGTCATGTCATCTCTGCTGCTGCTGAAGCGCAGTGGCAATGGCCGATTCGCACAAACGCTGTCTCCAGGGGCACAGGATCAAAGTATGTGTGCTGCTCTGCTTCAGTAAACTACAAGGGAGCCAGGAGTCCAAATTCGGCTTTCTTTTCCCACATCCCATAGACTATCTTGAATGTCTTTGTATATACAATAATATATAGATGTATCCTTTCTACCCTGTCTCATACAGGACTAATCAATGGCAAGGTGCAATATCTGTTTCTCCTTGAATGTGAGCATCGCTTGAACTGCTGGAGCTGAGCAGCAGACCTTGTATCCCAGGAGGGCAACAGTTAGCATGCGAACAGAGCAAGCCTTCCTGTGAAGCCCCACCAACCTGCCTGGAGAGCAAGGAATAGCCAAACTGTGATTCCCTCCATGTCTGCATCCAAAGGGGAATCAGAGAGACCATCTATCTTCTTTTTTTTTTCCCTACCCTTTTTAGTCTGTTGTTTTGCCTTGCCTGTCATCTTACTGTATCTCCTTTCATCTTTCTTTTTCTCTTTACCTTCTTTCACCATGGAGATGGCCAAGTTATTGACTCAAGGCTGTTTATCTGAATGTTTCAACCTCCTGAGTCTTCTCACAATATGACTTGAAGTATTGAATCATTTTTATGAGTTTATTTCTAATGGCTTATTAATCAGTTTCCCTCTGCACAGTGGAGCCTGTAGGGTGACCTCAGACCATGTGGAACAGCAAAGGACTCAGTTAAAGGACACTCTACCTTGGGGTATGACATACTAGCTAAAGAATGGGATTCTTCTTGCCTGCATGATTAAATGCTGTAAGTACATCTGCCGCTACTGAAAACACACTTCCTTACTCTGTCATTGAATGAGTTTGGTCCCTTGAATAAATGAGCCTAAGCTGTGGACTTGAAATCCACAGCTTATGAGCATGCTGCAGATATTAGTCACATTGTTTAATGCAATACTGGAAAGCTCTCGGATGCTACAGTGACAAGCACAGTGTGAGCACTTGTACAAACTAGAACAAAAAAGCTTCTTCCTGCAAGCAGTCATGAGCAGGCTTAATGTAATTCGGTTTCTAGCAGAGAGGAAGTCTGCCCGACCCACTCATTTTCTCTCTCTCTCTCTCTTGAATGAGTTTGATATCTATGTTATTGAAGAAAAGTCAAGTCAAAGAGAAGAGGTTTACATTTACGTCCCGATTCAGAAAATCGCTTGAGAACATGCTTAACTTTAAACCTATCGTTAGAGTTGAGCATTTGCACAAGTGCTTTGTTTTACAGGGATTGAGGCCCAGATCCAAGAAAAAAAAAAAGTCTTAGGTACCTAAAGTGGGACTCAGAGAAAGCTTGCATGTTTAATACAAAATAAGGTCTTTCTCAAAATCCTATTCAAGTTGCCCCAACCAGGAAGATACCTTTACCAACTTCAGTTGATGCTAAAATTTCTCTTTTTGCCCTATCAAAGCCCCAAAGCTCCTCAGTCCTGCAGAGCTGAGCACCCTGGCAGCACCCTGGGCCAGCGCTGCAGGGATCCAGGCAGCAGGGCATCCTTTGGGTCCCCTTTGGGACCTGCTCAGGGCATCTGCAGCCCCACAAAATGTTCCCTTGGTGGCAAGGGATGCAGGTAGGTGTCATGTCTGGAGGACAGTGGGGTGTGCTGCCAGGGGAGATGGGATCCTCCTTGGCATGCCTGCTGGTGAGTGCAGGACAAGGGCAGAGGGACAGTGCTCTGGGGCATCCACTGCAGTTACAGGCTATGGCTTCATAATGAGTCATGTCGTATGATTATATGAGATAATACAATTGCACTCTTAATGTTAAGAAAAACCATAAATGGTCTTGCAAAGGATAATGAGGTCTGAAAGACTTTGAAGTGTTTTGTGGGCACCCTGGGATGGGGTGCTCCACTGCCTGTACTGTCTCCCTGCATAGGCTTCCCCTGACTTGGGGTCAGCTACCGTGTGGCAAGACAGGCATGTTAGCCACATCCTCGTGCTCACAGGCAGCTGTTTGGATAGTTGAAATTGAGCCTCTCCATTTAAACCAACCCACATCCATGCTCATTTCCCATTTTCTGTCCCTTGCCTGGTGCATTCAGCTGGTTCAGCCCAAGATGGGGCACAGAAGGGACGCTTGCCTAGGTGCACCTTGTTTTGCATGTCCTGAGGCATCTCCCTGTCTCATACTGCTGTGGAGCACCCAGCCCTCCTGCCCTTGCTCCTCTGCTGCCCTTCATGAGGGGGTCCCAGATCCCGAGCATCTCACACTGTGGCTGCATTCCACCCATATACAGACAGTGTCCAAGCAGTTCCCACAGTGGCCAGCTCTGTGAGGAGGAACAGATTAAAAATCTTCATTGTGAAAAATGTCAATATTTACATTCTCTAAGTTAAGTTGTTCTCTTTATGACTTTCTCCCATAAGTGCCTGTTACACTGTTTTGAAAAGACATGGACCTAAGAGCAACACAACCAGGAACTGACAGAATTAATAAAAGAGAGGCTGGGACTTATGAAAATAAGATGATATTAACAAGATAATTATCTCTCATCAAATTAGTCCAGAGGGAGCCGAGCCAAGCTCCACTCAGTAGCCTGGAAGGAAAGGAACTGGCAGGGGAAGCTATTTGTATAACAACAATAGAAACACTCTGCCCTTCTCTAGGAAAGGGCTTGGAGCAGCGAGACACCACTGTGATAAGCACTTTATAAATGCAGATAGAGGGAACCTTTTGTCTGAGGAGCTCGAAGCAGTTTCCACTGAAGAACCGCAGCTCTGCAGCCTGCTGTGGGAGGCTGGGACCTGGGGAAGGACCTCAGCTCCAGAAGGCAGCTGCGGCATGAGAGCTTTGCCAGTCAGCAGCGCAGCCCATCCACCCTCACCCATTTTTCCCCATGCTATTGTCTCTCTCTTCTCCTTCCTTGTATTTTCTTTCCTCTGCTCTTCTGAGGCCCACAGAATTTGTTTCCATCCTGTGCCTATCTGGATTTAACCTGGATTTAGCCTCACTGGAGATCTCACATTGATCTAATCTGTTTTTTTTATCTTTCCCTTTTAACAAAGCAAAATGACTTGGTATAAAAACCTGTGCTAACACACCCCATCTGACCACGGTGGAGCTGAGCGCGCTGTGGGTGATTCTGGGGAAAGCTCTCCTGGCAAATATGGCAGTGAGAGTGTGTCCTGCTGCACTGGCTCTCCGTGTGCCCCTCTGCTCTGAGCTGCTCTGCCTCCATGGCAGCAATGCCAGTCTTAGCCTGGAAGGCAAGGGGGAGATCTCAGGAGACAGTTCAGAGGTTTTCTGTTCCTGCATCCAAGTATTTCCCAGTACTGGACCCTAAATCCAGTCCTCTCCTGGGGGAAAACCATGCAGAGAGCATCCTCCTCTCACCATCAAACAAGCTCTGTAAAAGTTCATAAAGCATGCATTTCCCTGTGCTTTCTCAGACTTTCAAAACAAAGGCGTGTGTTTTTAATTATGCTGCTGTGCTATATTTTAGGCATTTTAAGTAACTTCATTTTCATTCTTTGTTGCTGTTTATGTGGTAGCAGTTTCCCTCTAAATGTAAGGCACCTCAAGGCTTTCGGTGTACTCTGTTTCATAACCTACCTCAAAGCAACTGACTTTTTCTGCTCCCCTAGATGGCAACTTAAGACAAGTATTTATCCATCCGAGAGCAGCGTGTCTCAGGGAACACTAGCTGGGCAGAAAGGCGTGGGAGTCAGAGCAGATGATGGACTGAATTTTGATTAACGCAATATGATGCTGTTGCAAACCAGACAAATGCCAGGTTGGGCCACGTTGTGGGTGAGCCTTTTGCAAGGATTTCTCATCGCTTACCTCGCAAATGGGAAGGTTAAGTCTCTGCCTGTTTTGCTTCACTAGAAATGTCATGGAGCCACAAACCCAATTAGTCTCTTTGCTGTGTCTAAGCAGGGACTGGGAAATGCTTCTGAAATCCAGACCTGGGCTGTCCTCCTGCTCTGCATCTCCGAGAGCTGTCCAGGCACCCCAGCCTTGGCACCTGCAGGCAATGGGAAGTGTTTGGACCAGGGGTTGGGGTGTCTCACATGGGAGGCAGAGGACAGGGTCCTGCGGAATGCGCCATCAGGCTTTCTAGCTGCGTCTCTGCTGGCATAACCTCCCCTTGCTCTACCCACCATTTCCTTCATCTCCTGCTCATCCTTGTCCTGCGGTTGCCTGCCCTTCCCTGAGCTGGTGAGCATCCTGCAGGGGAGTGCATGGGTGAGTTGTGGGGCTCCACCTTTAGAGCAGATACCCCAAAAGGTCTTCGAGAATGGGGTGCAGTCAGTTTTTCTAGGTAGACCCTGGACTTACAGAGCAACAGACTTGAGGCAGCAAGCTCTGGTTAAATGCTTAAAATGGTGAGATTTGTGTAGGTCCTTGCAGGAAAGCCAGGGGCCAGAGGGATCTGCATACCCACTGAGCAGCAGCAGAGGGTGACAGATGGTGGGCAGCCACCTCCGTGGGGATGCACAGGCATCGCAGTGGGAACAGTGCTATGGTGCTGTCCTACGAAACATTGTATAGATGCAGAAAGGCAGTCCCAGCTCCAAAGATCTTGCTCCCCGGGTGCCCAGCACTTGCCATGCTAGCTTGGAGAGGCCGCCTTGCTGCAGGAGGCTTGGTGGCTGTGCCACCAGCTGTTGTGACCGCAACTGCCGGTGCCGGATGGCTGCTCCTTCTCTGCTTGTCCTGGCTGAGCACATGTCATAGCATCCTTTGCTGTGGAGTGCCAGCCCTAGTAAATAAATGTATGTTGTGGAGCAAATGAATGAGTAAATGAATGAATGAAGACTTTTGGCTTCTTCTGGCTGTGGAGAAAGCCGCACTCTCCCCATGCGTCAGGCTGCTGAGGTCTGCCAAGTGCAAAGCCATCTGAAAAAAAAAAGGAAAACGACTCAGTGAGCTAGAAAATGCCTGGACTGTTGTGTGAAATTCCTATGCACCATCCCTGTCACTCCTCCTCAGCCTTGCACCCAGCTCTGCCTTTGGTGGGCATCTCTCGTATTAATTAAAGGTGACAGGGTGCTGGGAAAACAATAGGGTGGGTATCCTGGAGTTGCACCCCAGCCACCATTCTGGTCTTGGCTGTCCCTTTGCTCTGTCTCCTGGCGAGCTGCCAGACGCTTGCCACGGAGATCACAGAAGGGGCAAGAGGCAAAATGTTTGGTGCCACTTCCAATTAGTAAATTATTTTATCTTCTGGTTCCTAGCTCTAAATCTGTTATGGCGGCTGTAAAATGCCTCCCTTGGCTGACTAGATGGATGCACAGGATATTTTTTTAATTTGAAGGAGGAAAAAACATCCTGTTTCTAACCCAAAGTGTCCTCAAATCTGTTCCCTGTGCGATCTCTAGCCCCCAGCTCTGCCAGAGCGCAGGCAGCAGAGAGCACTGGGAAACCTGCCTGCTGAGGCACGGTTTCTGTGTTAGTGTTACAGTGTGGGTAATGATCCCTTGCAATAATAACTGCCTGCTGGCTCCCCACAGAGAAATCTGACCTGACATGGGGAGCCAGCCTCCTGCGCTGGGGGAGCCCCCCCGGAGAGCTGGGCTGCGGGAGATGTGTCCTGGCTCTCTCCTCGGGGGAGCAGCAGCCTGTCACGGTGCAGGGATTGTGCACGTCCTGATGGGACAGGGGGCTTAGCCCCATGGCACTATCGGCTTGTACCTCCCCTTCGGACCCCTGGGCAGCACTGATCCCAGTCCTCAGAAGAAGAGAGCAGGAGCAGACAAATTGCGAAGACTAAAGGGGTTGTTTGCAACCAGAGGCTTTGATGCGCACGGATGTGGACTGAGACGAGAGATGGATGTTTTGCTACTGGGCAGGGAGGCGAGCTGGACTCAGCTTTTGAGCTGCAGCCTGCCTGAGGGGCTGCAGGCAAGTTTGGCCCCCTCCTTTCCCCCACGCCAGCCCCCCACTGACACCCGCCTGCCTGCATGCAGCACTGAATTTCACTCTCCTGCTACTGCAAACACTACTCTGGCACTTCGGCCGTGCAAATGCCTTGAGCTAAGCCCCACCCCCCCAAAATACTAATTTCTCAGCCCAGGTCCAGGAGTGCTAAGTACCTGCCTTGGTGCAAACCTCAACTTGCCAGAGTCTGGAGAACAAATGGCTGAGGAAGGGTCCTGGAGGGAAGGATTGAGACTATTGCCTGTTTTATAAAGAAAGTTGCTGAAGGTCTCAGAGCACATCTCAGGTGCATGCCAGAGACATGGCACCTGGAGAGGCTGCTGAGACTCTGCCACAGGCCCAGGGCCAAGAGTGCTCACAGGAGTTGTGCAGAGGAACTAGGCTCTCTGGAGAAGAGACAAGACTCTGCTCAGAACCTTAAACACATTTAAATGAGTGGCAAAGATAAAAGAATACAGATAAGAGATAAGAACTCATATATGACAGTAACACAATCTTCATAGCTGCAGTAGACGAGCAGGAAAAATAGCCATATTCAAACACTCGGAATATTATCTTGAAAAACAAGAAGTAATTAGCTTGTCAGGAGATAACTCTCACTTCCCTTGCCTCAGTTTAGGCACTCGGTTGCAAAGGAAGTTTGGGTCACCTGCAAATGGCATCTCCACACAAAATGAGGCTTCGTGCATTACGAATGCCGTTGTGCTGTTGGGACTATTTTCTCTTTAATTACTAAGGTAAAATTGCCTTAATCTGTATGAGGCAAGGTGGTATTATTAGCACGAACTATTTAACACTAAAGAAGGCAAACATATATCTATTAATAGTCTGCAGACAAACTGGCTTCCTTAACATGGTCTAATTTTGCATTACTGGGTCTTCTTACCACTAGTGTTTGCTGGTCATCTTCTTCCTCATTAACAGGACTAGAGCCAAGAATGCTCTACATTCCCTTTAAGTCTTGTTTTTTTCTGAGCTTCTAGCTCTGTTGATCAAAGATATTTCTAGCATTGTTTTCTGCTATCTAAGATGCCACGCCCTAACCAAGTTAGGGTTAGAGCACTATCCTATCTACACATCCATCTCTCGTTAGGAAGCCTGCTCGTGGGAATTCAAGAATAGCTGCACTGAATATGCACGAGGGTGCATCCTGTCTCTTGGCTTTGACACAGGCTGGTACCAGAAAGTGCTGAGGAAGGGTTTGTCAACAGGGTAAGCCAACAGTTATGGCTTCCCTGATTATACCCTCCAGCAGCGACAAGCAAGCTTCTGTTTAAAGGCTTCCCAAGCCAGAGATTGCATCTGTTTCTTTATTTCCAATTCCCCGATGGATCTGTGTGCTGTTAATTTATGTAACCACTTTCTGGGCTCACCTATGCAGGACCGCAAGGTCCTGTAATCCTCAGTGCCACACATCAGTGGTATTCTGGGGGCTGTTAAAAACGTTTTTGCACGCGTTAGTCCTGCTGCTCCATCATTTCATTTGATGTCCCTAGTTCTTCCTCAACACTTAACAGGTAAAACCCATTTGAAGTCATCTTCCACCTTGCTTTTAGACAGATCTCATTTGCTCAGCTTCTTCCCTGCAAAGGCCATTTCATGTCCCCGATCACTGCCATCTTTCTCCTCTGCACCGCTTCTGCTGCTGACAAGTGCTTTGGAGATCAGAGCACCAAGACTGCAAGGACTGCTTGGGACGTGAGTGCTGCATGGATTTACGTTAGGGCAGAGGAATGCTTTTTTAATCACCCAGACCCAGGAATACAACCTTGGCTCGACCTCTGCTGCTGCCTAACTGGCTGAAGGAGCTTGTCTCACTGTTCCTTTGAGGCCGAATAGTAAGGAGCACAACGACCTGCTGTTAGTCATTGCTTCTTCCAGATCCAACAGTGGAGGCCTAGGGAGTTGTTTGGGAGGTCCTGTACACAACCCTGTGGCCCATCCCATTGAGAACAACCTGCAACAGTGAGACGGAAAGCATCACAGTATATAAGGAGGCAAAGCACAATCCTGCCAGTGTGTGCAGTCATTGTGCTCCACTGTATCCTAATGTTTGACTTTGAAATGCTAATGTTCTTTTAAAGTAGGTAATTTTCATGTAACTTCTATCTACAGGACTCAAAGAAGGTGTTTATTACAATCCTGTCTGTCCTGGGGCATAGGTAATGAATTACAGAGCCTTTCCCTGACCAAAATCCAGCCCGGCTCCTCTGCATTAAAGCTGTTCCCAGCTTTAGTGGGAGCAGGGATAGCTGGTGTTCATGCAAGTGCATGACCCGGGGAGGTGTCAGGTGCAGCTCTCATATCATTTCTCCCCAGCATCCTCAACCTCTGTGAACATCTGGACCACTGAGTGCTGGCTGGAAGAGGGCTCCCTGCCCTGCCCTGGGTACCTTGGCAGCTGCCCTTTGGGCTGGCGTCCTGGCGCTCTGCAGGGCTGGCATGGCGCCTCTCTGCCAGACACCACAGCTCGCGGCCGAGCACCGCCCTGACGTGTTGGGGCACCAGCGAGAGGGCTGGGAGAGGAGGAACAGAACCAGCCAAAAGACCGGCTTCGGGAGGAGCGGGAGGCAGCCTGGGGGCTTTCGCTGGGCTGTGCCTCCTGCAAGCTAACAGTTGTGCCACAAGCCCCAGGCAAAAGCAGGATTTGCATGCCATACGGCTTGGGAAACCTGGCAGAGCGGCCTCGGCGACTGCATCACAGCCCTGCCCGTCGACTGGCGTGAGCTGTTTGGTTTCCGTATAACAGCCATTGCTGCTGCATGGATGCTCTGCTGTGCCCTGCACGCAAAAGCAGATCCATCCATGTGTGCAGCAAACAGTGTCGATCAGAGCATCCCCAGAGCAGCTTGCACAAGCCCAGGTAATATTTTTAATAGGTGTCCTAAAAGCCAGCTCTCCATGAGCACCACACACGGGCCTCATCTGAATATTGTTTTTCCTAGGGGTGTTGGCCATGCCAGGAATGTGTCAGAGCCAGGCCCCTGAGCACTACAGGTAATGTTTGTCCTTAAGCATCTGGAGTCAATCTGTCTAGTAGCTGCTCAGCAGGGCACTTAGTCACCCAGAGAGGGCTTGAGAAGGAGCTTTGGTAGCCAGGGTGGAGCATGGCTCTGTCAGGCTTGGCTGGCTGGGGAGGCACCGGTGAGGCTTGGGACATGCAAAGAGCCAGCCGCAGGCTCCTCGGCAGCGTGGGGGATCAAAAAGAGAGGGAAAATGAGATTTGTAAAGCTGGTGTCCTGCGAGCACCCTGCTTTGAAGGGCCACTCCCAAACCTATGAGAGGAGTGATGAAAGCCGGTCTGCGTGGGGGAGCCCAGCAGCAGTCTCTGCAGCAGGCATGAAGGCTTGGGGAAGGCAAACACTGACGTGCTTTTGATTGGAGCGGAGGTTTGCACGCCCGGTCCAGCCGTGCACAATGAATCCTACGGCATTTCCCACCCCACGCATTGCGGGGCTTTGAGGGCCAGTGCAGGGGAGAAGCACGGGGGTGTGGGGCTGGGGCCACCCTCCTCTCCCTGGAGCAGAGCTGATCCCCTGGTCTGCGTCACCGGCAGTGTGAGGAGAGCTTTCTAGATGACTTGGCATGCTGTCCCGTTAATAATAGAAAGCGGGGCTGCCTGGATTCTGTGTTCTGGTGTGAATTATGCGCACAAAATACAATTTGCTTTGCTAATGGTTTTTTGCCGTTTTGGTGCTGGGGAACTTTTCAGAAATCATTACCATGCGCTCGGCTCTTTATATTTTTCTCTCTCTTCTCAGGCAATTTGTCAGAAGGGATTTTTTGACAATTTCACTGAACCATGCTTGAGAGCAGGTTAACCCCTCAAGAGCTTAGCGCATATCCTTCTCCTTTCCATTGGCTCGGACTGGTTTGTTACTACTGCCTTTGTCAGGGGCAGTGGGAAGGTGGATGGATAGGTGGATGGATGGGTAGTTAGGGTAGCTATCTATTCACAGGGCTCCGCATTCAAAATTCTCTGACATCCCCTGCACATCCAAATTCTCAGTACGCCAGATAATGAGAGTATCTCCATTCCTCAGGGACACCTAAACAACAGGATAATTGCAGCGATACTGTTAGGGATGTCTCCAAAAGCACTGAACCGTGGAGCATCCTTGAGCTAGGTATGCACTGCAAGCGCTTCCCAGGCAGGGGCTGGTCTCCTGAGCACCAGTTGCCCCCCTGCTCCTTGGGGAGGTTGGCCATGGGCCACATGGAGGAGCAGAGCTTCCCAGTTCTCATCCCAAAAACACTCTTACGGACCATGAATTTGTGTCTTCCCAAGAGATTTTTAGGAGATGTGGGAATGCCAGAGTGGAAATGGACCTTCAGGCAGCTGAAATGGAAAAGGCTTTTGCGTTATCCCAATCATTCTGTGTTTTCGAACAGCCTTTGGTCCCTTTGGATGACTCCCATTGCTGGGAAGCAGACTTGCAGACCTCACTCAGCCTCTGCCCTACAGCCTCAGACACATTCAGGGGCTTCGCTGCTCGTGCAGGAGCAGGCTGTTCCCCTTGGGAATGTACGAGCCACTCCATGATGTTGAAGGGTCTGATGGGGATGGAGGTGGTGGGGAGGGAAGGGGCGGCTGCAAGCCTTCCGGAGCCTATCTGGTCCATCTGTGGGATGTTGTATCTGCTCTTTGGAGAGCCCAGGGCAGAGCAGCCTGGAACGCTGGTACTCTGCAGGCCACAGGTGATTCTTCATCATGGAGGGAAGTGAGGATTTCACCTGTATTAATTTGCTTGATAATTAAATGGTTGTCTTAGCGAACTTCTGTCACCCATTGCATGCTGCTGAGGATGCTCTTCCAGAGCTGCACCTGGTGCTGGGCTCGTGCAGCCATGCCGCTGTTGTTTTAGAAGAGCTTCATCTGTGCCACCACCTCCTCTTGTTTACTAAGAGCGTGTTGCAGAGAAACGTGTTAGAAATCTTCCTCGGGCCCTGGCCTGCGTCTGTGGGAGCTGTGTTCAAACATGAATTCCCTTCAAGCACACATGGACACTAAAGCCTATATACCCTGCCAAATTTATTTACATCCATACTACAGTTGTCAAATTTTGCAAGCTAAGCAGCAGGGCTCGAACAGGTTTTGAATGACAAGAGAACATCCCTGGGAGGATGCAGATCCTGGAGCAGGCAATGGTCTGCAACAGGGATGCATCCAGCCTCAGAGCTGCTACATCTTTGATTGTGTTATTTTTAGGCCAGAGTATGCCTTACCTGAGCAGGGCTATTAGCCACTGTGTCGTGGCTAGAGGTCAGGTTGGCAGATTCTCTCCTGCTGCCTGAAATTCCTCTGTCGTGCTAGTTGGCCGTAGCAGCCCTTTTGCTCCCTAAGGCTGTTGCAAAATCTCTGCAGAAAGAGCTGCCATGCCCTGCTCCACTACTTCTGTGCCACTCTATGAAGGGCTCCTCCAAGACAAAAGCAATCTTTTGTTATTACTCATTATTTGGATTATTTCCGTCACCTAGTAAGCTTATTTTCAAATAAGAAACAAATTAGGTTAGTTTGGATATTGATTGCTGAAGTCTTCCCATTGAGCAATGTTTATCATCTCCAGTGGGTGCTGCCAGGCACAAGGTCTATTAATTGTTTCAGTGATTTCTGTGCTATTGGGAGCTGGATGAAGACATGCTGGTGTGTGTGTTCAACCACTGGGTCTGCTGCAAGGTGAAGCACTGGTGTTTGTCCTTGCCAGTCCTTGAAACCCTGTGTCCTGCATGGCTCCTCATGTGTAATTGCTTAATGGATCCACCTGGACCAAAACCTCCATGGTGGGTTAATTGCCTGGATTTCTGCTGAGCTGAATACGCTCCACTTACCTGAAGATGCTATGCATTTATTTTACAATATCCTTTTCCTATTACCTGTTATCATATCAAGTGTCCTTCTCATTTGTGTACTCCATAATCTTAATATTGTTGGAGATTTAGCCCTTGAAAGCCCTTCTGGTACCTCAGAAGCTGTGCAAAGCCAGGCATATCTAAGGAAGCGCCTGCTGGACTGCAGTGTGATGGCGAGGTACCCGATATAACGTCAGATAAGACTGCCATCAGTATCACAGCATCTACAGCTCCCTCAGCTACCTCTATCCTGCCCTACCATCTCACTGGTTTCCCATTACAAATTAATCAGTTAAACTCTCTGTGATCACAGCTACATTTATGAAAACCAGCCCACAGCACACAAATTTCAATCTGTAACCCTATCAGAGCAGTTTTTCTGATACGGCTAAGGACATGAAGCTGGGCGGTTAAATGAGCTGGGAAGCCTATCACTTCGTGAAAGCATCTAAATATCTGTAATGTCACTTTGCTAAAGCATCACTTTCTGAAGTGAACTAAATCTCTGCGATGTCAGCTCTTGGAGGACAAATTCTGTGTTTCTTCTTCTCTTATGGACTCGTTTCTTAGAGATGGTTGATTCTTATTTTTCATCGTTTGCTGTGGCCTGTTGAACCTACCACCCTCATGTGCTATCCCTCCGGTGAAATGACAGCAGCGTTGTGTAGTTCATGAGCCCCAATGGACTGAGCTGTCCCAAATGGCCTCTGGGAGGTCAGGGGCTTGTCTCTTCCAATGGACACCTTGCACCCCAGCAAGGTGAACATCAAATAGGGCATCCAGCTTGTTGAAAGATTTACCCAAATCAATCAATCAATCAATCAATCAATCCAGAGGTTTCAACCACACAGTTAAAGGCCAAGTGTCTCTTCAAATCCTAAGTGAAATAAACTGGATTGAATCCTTGGAAAATCACCTGGGCTAAAGGCACTTATGAAGCTGGTCAGCATTAGATTTCTTGTGCAGCTCATAATGCCAAAAATATTGATTTTTTTTTTTTAAACTTGGAAAGGCAAAATAATTTCAAATGTGCTAAATCTTTCAATTAAACTGAAGAAATTCAAAGATCTACCTCTGGTGTTTCTGGAGCCAGAGCATTACAGTTGTCTGTAGCCCATGACTAAACCCTCAAAAAAGAAGTGGGGGAGGTTGCTGTCAGTCATCAATACATACTGCAGGTATCCCTTTGCCACATCTGCCCTGGAGGACTCAAAGCACCACAACATGCTCCAGGCTGGCTTCAAACAAAAAGCAGTCTTCTGACCCATTTTCACACCCTTTTGGGTCAGTCCGTCTCTGGAGTATGCCGGCACAACACCACTGTCGTGGGTGGGAGAAGGACACAAAGATTCTTCTTTTTTCCTGCAAAACGCAGATGTCATTTTTCGCACTGCAAAGACATACTTGCGGTTGCATCCTCAGTCTGCAGAACAGTTTCCACAGCTCAGTGCAAAGCTGAGGTGATGCTCATATTCCTGGAAACTAGACTGCATATATTTCTTAGCACATATGGTTGGGACACAGTGTTAAGGGACCCTCTTTGTCTGCAGCTCCTATTTTACCACCTCTTTACCTGATGCTAATGACGGCACCTCTGCCTCCACCTGCTTGGATTCCTCCTTGTTCCTTCCTAGCTGTCTTGTCAACCCCCTTCTTTTAAACATGTTCATCTCCTATGGCACTTAACTTTGACCACCAAGTCTGTATTGCTGGGCACCCCTTCTTGCTCCTCCTTTAAATCTGCTGCTCCTTGGTGCCTGGCTGTCCAACCTGCTCCAGCAACCTAGCCCCAGCTCTTCATTAACTTGCATGTTGCTGGAGCAAGCACCTGAAAGAGGAGCACTTTCTGTCCACCCGTCCTTCTCCCTCTCAGCAGCCCTTTTCCTTTCACCTGCTGGAAGCTCCTCCGGCCCCGGCTCCCTGAGGTAGCTGTGAGTGTTGGCCCACTGCCCTCTGCCAAGCAGCTGCTTCCACCCGTGCTGACCCTCTGCACACAAGCTGCTGAGTTGCACAGTCAGGCGTTTGTCACTTAACATCTTGATTACTGTCACTTCCGCGATCTTGAGAGTTGCTCCTAGCCATGTCCCACTCCGTTTGGCTTCTGTTGCATGCTTCACAACCTGCACGCACAGAGATAATCACATCAGCCAGCACGGGGATGACCCTATGGACTCAGAGCAAACATTTCACTGGCTTGGCGGCAGCCAGGAGTGGGTGATTAGGGAAGAATGTGAGAAATTGGGGTGATCCCTCCTCTGGCCATCTCAGCCCAGCTGTCACGGGTTTCCCATGCTGAAGGCTATTCCAGAGAACTGTGCTTGATAGCTGTGGGCAGAGCTGCTTTCCGTGGATTTCTAAATGCATCCGACGGCAATGAGTTCCTCAATGCGATAATGCACCATAGGAGAAGGTACTTCCTTTTGTTTGTCTTAAACGAGTTGCGGGATAATTTCATTTTGTTCGTACATAATGAGAAGTCATGAATAATCACTCAGTAATCGCTTTCTGTGTGCTAGTCATGCCTTTACAAAACTCTAATCACATCTCTCTTTAGTCATCTCTGTTCAAGGCCAGAGCTCTTATTATTTAGTCTCCTTACAAGAAAACATCTATTCTTCCAGCTGGGGATGATGTCTCCCTTGTTCCCTTGCTCCCTGATGCTCCCACAGCCATTGCACCCTCAGGGTGTGCCCACGCACAGTGCTTGTCCCCTTTCACCCCAGGCCTGGCCCCACAAGCCACCCCAGAGATGTCATAGGTCCAGCTGGGCTCTGCTCAGTTCTCTTGTTGGGAGACTCAGAGCAGAGCCCGAGGTGTTCACCCCCGGCCCGCACCCAGCCACCAGGAAGGACCTGTGCCCAGGCAGAGATGGAGAGCTTGATCCCGGGAAGCCATGTCTCAGGAGAAACATGAGGATAGAGCAGGGCATGGTGTGTCCCCAGGCATTGTCAGCAATGGTGTTGCCTTCACAGCCACTTCTGGTGGGAGAATTTGTCCCCCCTTCACCCAGACACCACCAACTCCCATAACCAGACAAGGAGGCATGGGAGGGTATCTCTCCAGTTATCCTTGGGTCTCCAAACATGGCAGAGGGAGGGTGATTCCCAATCCAGCTCCTCAGGGCATTGCTGGAGCAGATGTCGGGGAAGGGGAGTAGGACTAGCAGCCCCTCCACCCAGAACGGGCTGTGGGCCCCAGACTCAGCCCCACACATGGCGGCAGTGGGGAAACCTGGAGCCAGCTGCCTGTGGCTCCAGCAGGAATGGGGAGCTGCGTGCCCGGTGGCTATGACCAGTGCATTCAGACAGAAAGGACAATGGATTAGAAACATGCCTTAAGTGGTTAATAAAAGAGCATTTGCTCCACTGAAAGGAAGCACTGTATCTCCCCTTGGGGGAATTTTCTTTCCCTCCTTATGGGGCAGATGTTTGCCCTGGTGACATTCCCCTGTGCAGAGATGGCACAGCAGGGATGGCACTGGAGCCTGCAGACAGTCCAGCCTGCACAAGGGAACAAGTCTGTGCATGAAGAGTACTGCAGGAACTGCAGCTTTCACATCAAGGAAAGTTTGCTGGGAATATTCATAGTGATTCCCATTGTATTGCCTGGACCATGGGGTTTTGTAAAGCAACCTCATGAGCATTGAAGGGGGAGCAGGACTGGAGGGGGATGCTGAAGGGAAGGTGGTATTGTGTGTGCATGAGAGAGAAAGGCACTTGTGCAGGAGAGAGGTGTTTCTGTGATGTGGAAATCTGTGTGGGTGTGAGGGGAAGTGCTCATGTTGCCCGTGTGGGAGGAGGAACAGCTCATGTCCCCTGTTTGTGTGCAGGGGAGGCTTTACTGGGCCAGAGCAGGGAGTGTTTGGGCAGCTGGTAAGGACTGAGGGGGTCGGAGGCATAGGGGCCACCAGTGGTGGGGCAGGAGGGGTTGGCAGTGCTGTGGGGGGAAAGTACCTTTGGGGGTGAAGGGATACATGAGTGGGCATGAGGTAAGGGTGAGGGTGATGCCCAGGACATGGGCTGGTGGGGTCAAATCTGAACAGGAGCACACAGCATCCATGCAAGCCCACAGGTGCTCCTGCAAGAGGGAGGAGGTCAGCAGGCAGCTGCCCTCAGGGCTCAGCCAAAAAGGGGCACTTCAGTGTTAAGGTTTGGGGGGACACAGCATTAAGGTCTGGCTTTAAAGGGGACATCAGGGCTAGGGGCTGGGGTGAAGGGGGCCTGCCAGCATAGCTGAGGGGTGGGGTGTTTGGATAGCCCCCGTGCAACCAGAGGAACATGCTAGCATAAGGGCTCAGTGCTGGTGATGGGGATTTTTGGCAATGGTCAGGGTCCCCAGACTGCAGTTTTGAGGAGCCTGGGATATCCGTGAAGATGGGCTGAGCTGGGATTATTTATCTGCCTGCCTATCACAGCAGTGGCTGGAGGCTATCAATGGAGAATCAATAGTGCGCTGCAAAGCCCCAAGCCAACTGTGGGGAATTTCTGGTACTTCTCCTCATGCAGGATAACAACTGTGTCTCAGACTTGGTTTTGGCTTGGATTCTTTTTTTTTTTTTTATTTCATTGATTTCCTTTGTTAGCTTGGCCGGTAACTGTTAATGGGATGATCAGTGTTGGGCTCTGTTGGGTAAGGGAAGGAAAATGATAGGGTGTGTTCGAACCATGTGTCCTCAGCTTGCTCTTGTTGTGGAAAGGAAAAATATAAAGGTCAGACAGCCTCTGGGTCCATCTGCCTCATGTGGAGCCTCTTCATGCTGCCAGGCAGGCTCCTGCCACTCCTGGGCTCTGTCATCTGCAGTGTCCCAAGTGTGCCACTGTCACCACAATAGGCTGAGACATTGTCTTCAGCGGAGCTGGGAATGGTCCCTTCACTTCACCGAGCATTAAATCAGAATAAGGGCTGGAGCCAGCAGAGAGTGTTGAAGCCAGGACTGATGTGCTTGTGGCAGCTGTAGCTGGTACCAGAGGGGACTGGATGCCACCCCCCCAGCCATGTCCTGGGAGCAGAGACATCCTGCGGGGATGGGCAGTAGGGATTTGGGATGTTCTCTCTGAACCTCCTCACAGGCAGACACACTGCTCCACACAATGATAAAGGCTGTCCACATCAGGTTGAGTTATAGGTGTAAATGCACCCTGCTTTCCCTCTCTCCCAGGCCAGGACAGTATTTTAACCCACGCTCTCCCCGGCACAGCAAGCTGTGCATGGTGAATGCAAACCTCTGATCAAATATTCCCTCCTTCTCCCCCCATGAAAGTCTAAAGTGCACCGTCAGTCAACAGATGACTGAAATTTTGTTTTCATCAACCGACAGGCCAACGCAGACGAGACCTCAAATGTTAGTCAAAAGCAAACATCAAAGGGCAAAGTCAGAGCTGGGTGGATTTGTTTGTCGAGCCTGGCGACTGAAGTCTCCCTTGAAGATTTTGGATGCAGGGATGCTGCAGCAGGTGAGGTGCTGCCCAGCAGCAGGGTCCCGGTGCCGTGCAAATGCCAGCAAGGGAAGAAAGCATGATGCACAGCCCATGGAAGGGAAGAGGTTGCTGGAGAAGAGGGCAAAATCTGCCATTTTTTGCCAACAGAGAATGTGAGCTGGGAAGCAGCAGGACCAAGCTCTGCTGCTCAGGTCCCAGGAGGTCCTGGGAATCCGGGATGCTGCCCCTTTAAAACATGGGGAAAAAAAGACGCAAATGAGGAGTCGGCTGAAAATTAGTAGAGCAGAAAACTCCAAATGATGCAGAGCTAATTCCTTAAGTGTCAGACTGGCTGCCAGACCCTCCGCTTCTCAGCCCCCTGGCCCCGCAGCACCCCCGGGCAAGTGCAGGCAGCTCCTGGGGCTGCTTGCTGCCCTCCGTCCCTGGAGCCAGCACCCCTGGGACCCCAGCAGCCCCCTGGGTTGGTACATGCCACATGTGTGGGCTTTTTCCCTGGCTGCAGCCCCCAGCAGCCCCGTGGCATCGCCCCCGGCCAGGCAAAAGGGCAGGGGAAGTTTTTTAATATACTTTTATTGGTCTGTAAATTTCTTTTCTTTCCCCACTGGCTTGGATCGATGTTTGCAGTTTACTGAAGTCCCAGGCACACAGATTAAATCCTCTCCCTCTATTACACTAGATGGGCTTTTATTCTCCCTCTGATCACTCGGAAATAAACACAGTGTGAGCAAGCAAGAGAGGGGGAGAGGGAGGAGGAGGGGTGGGGGCTAACCAATTTCAGACCTGTTTATTCCCTACCAGCCTCGGAGCTCCCAGTCATTAAACAAGTCACTTAGTCTGCAAGCTGCTGTATCCCCTGTCCTCTGCTCCTCCTGCCTTCCCCTTTCCCCTGCCTTCCTGCTCCCTCTCTCCTTCTGCTTCCCTCTTCCCTTCCCCTCTTCTCTTTCCCCCTCCTCTCCCTCCCCCATTATTTTTAGAAGAACAATAATAATTAGGCAGAGCAGCCTCTAACACAATTGTTTCAGCCTGAACAGGCAATTAGGACAGGCAGAGTGAGGCTAATGAACGGTGCATTGGTTCCCCCCCAGTCCTGCCGCCTGGCCCCCTCCGTCCGCTCCCCGCGTCCCCACAGACGTGTGGATCCACTCACGAGCTGCCTTTTCTAACGCGGGCAGGAGCTGGCAGGCAGCGCGGCCCCCCAAGGCCACGGGCAGCCGAGCCGTGATGAGCCGGGGAAGGGGGGGACAGGAGGCGAGCACATGAAGCGAAGGGTGATGAATGGGAGCTGGGAGCTGCGGGCATGGAGATGGGGATGGAGATGGGCTGCAGCCGAGCTGCCAAGCTGTGACTTTGGCAAGGGGACTCATCTACAGAATAAGAGTGACAGGCCGTGCGCGGCCCCGGGCCCTGTCGTGTGCAGGAGAGCGAAGACAGGAGCTGGGCATCAACCTGCGGCTTGGTGCGGGCTGGGAGCAAGAGCTCCTGGGTCCTGCTGTGTGGAGGGGAGGGCAGGAGCAAGGATCCTGGTGTTAGCCCATCACGGGCAGGGATGGAGTATGGGGCCAGGGAAGGGAAAGCCTGGGTCATGTAGCACACGGAGCACAGTGTACGGTCCCCCATGCTGGCGTTGGCCATGGGACTGGTGACCCTGCGCACGGATGCCCCTGTAATGGCTGTTCCCAGAGATGTGGTGTGGTACCTGGGGCCAAGCAGCTGCACTGAAATATTCATGCCAAGCTCGCTTTGAAGACAGCATGATTTCTTGGAAACTTGCTGTGCATCTTAAATGGAGCTGTCTGCTCTGCATGGCTGCCTGGGCATGATGGGAGCAAGCGGGGTCCTGCAGGGCTGATGAGACGCCAGGAAGCAGGAGAAGTGTCCCCTTTTGGTGTGTGATGTTCACACCCTCAAGAAGGATGTGGAGTATGGCCCATGCAGATGATGCCCCCATGCTGCTATGGGGACAATGCAGTGCCATAATCCCATTGCAGATGATGCTCCAGGAGCAGCTGGCCCCAAGTTAGGATATGCCCAGAGCTGATGAGATGATGAAGTTTGGTGTTGGTGCTGTGAAGATGGGGCAGGCAGTGCCAGGGACATAGGTGCCACAGTGACAGGGTAGGAGGTGATGGAGAGGGAGGTGGCAGGTAACGTGGAGGTGTTTGTGGCAGACTTCCCTGGCAGGTGACACCAGAGGTGTTGATGCTGTGGCTGCAGGATGAGAGACAGTGGCGGTGTGGGCTTCCAGGGCACTGTTACATGGCTGAGGAGCTGCCTTCTGTGCTGTGCTCAGGAGGTTTGGATATGAGCCCAGTGCTTAGCCCATCTAAGGGTATAGGTTGCCAAGAGATATCCCCAGCACAGAGCTGATGCTTGTCCTTGGTGTTCCTCAGCTCTGTATCCTGATCCAAGAGCGGGGCTGTGGATGTGGGTGTGCAGTGGGGAAGGGGACACTGGGGATTCTGGGTGCTCTCATGGATCCCATGCTCCGCTGTGGCCCCACACTGGCCCTGGACTGCCTTGAACTCAAACACCCCTAGTTTTACTTAAGTGATGGGACCTTTTGGCCCCCAGCTGCTCAGCATACAAAGGCAGTGTAACAAGCAATGGCACCCCAAGCAGGAAAATAGAAAACCTATATTTCTGCCTAGCCAGAAAAGCCTGAAAGCTGTCTGTATGCAGCTTCCCGTTCTGCAGCCCACCATAATGTATCGCAAATCCCAATGTAATTTGCTGTCCCTCAGGCCGCTCGGTATTACTGCTTCCCAAATGTCTCTCTCCCAGTCTCCATGGTGTTAAATTATATTTCCCCAGCTGGATTACTTTGCATTTGTTCAGAATGAATTTCATTTGGCTATTTCCTTCCTATGCCTGACCCTTCTTTCCCAGTGCATTATCTTTTAGCTCTTTGTCCTCACCAGGATTTGCAGCACCTTCCCATTTCATATCCTCTGCAAATTTAATTAACATGCTCTTTACCCTCCCTCTTTCAGATCAAATGAAGATGTTAAAGGAGAGCAGACCTGGCACAGATCTAACCACTAACCACTAACAACAATACAAGTACCTTGCACTTAAATTATGCACTTTCCATCAGAAGATTTCAAGGGCCTTTGCTGAACTGGATAAGTGTAATTATTAAAGCTGGGAACTCCGCTGCGCTGGGGAATTTAATATTTGAGGTCTGCCTGAGGGCATATGTCTTGTTGACTGTTGTGTTGCCATAGACCTTGACAGTCCTGGGATAGATGTCCCTGCAGTGTTGTGCCTGTCACACCCATCTGGCCTGGCCCCGGGGACACAGAGGTCCCTGGCTGGGGGACCCCCCAGCTGGAAACCCCAGGTTTGGAAGAAGCAAAGCAGTGACCTGGCAGCTGGCTCAAAGTGTCTCCTGGTTTGATTCCAGCAAATGAATCAGTGACATGCTGCAATTTTGCTGAATTAGGAAATACTCACGAGATGCTTCAGTCTTTGTCTGTAGTCATGCAATGGGGAAACAGAGGCACAGAGGTAATGGTGAGTGTGTTAGGCACACAGACTGTGATTCACCTGCCTTTCGGTGACTGAGAGAGGAATATCCAGGGCTCCTGCTGTTGGAGCAAGAGCAGCCCCTGTGGAGGGTCACTACCCTGACCTCCCTTGGGCTGGGAGGAATTCGCCTTGGGCAGGGCTGGGTTCTGAGGATGTGTGAATCCAACCTTGTTTTCCCCTAACCAGAAACGGGGGGCTTCCCCCCCTCCTCCTGCACCCTGCATGGACAGCATGAGCTGTTTCTTCCCATAGAGATAGCGGGGGGCCACCCCCACTGAAGAGCCTCTCTTAAATCCTACTTTGGCTTCATCTTAATAGCGACATACAACTGTGTGGCAACTTGAGCTGAGTGTAAAAGGGGTTTGTAGGACACAGTTACCAAGTTCTTTACAAGGGAATGGTCTTTTTTTTTCTATTTTCCAACATTTAACAACGAAATGTTCTCATCTTGTTAGTGTTACCTTGATGATGAATAATGTATACCGCTCTTGCTCTGTGTGATACTGTATTCTTAAATCTCTGTTGCATTATGTGCCTGCACATGCAAGAACACAAGCCTACTATAAAATTTTCTGCCGTGGCCTCCTCCAGCTAAAAACAAGCACAAGAGCTGCCACTGAGAGGAACGATGCGTCAGGAGCATCCTGGTGGGTGTGAGCCCTGAAAAGGGGTTTTACTGTACTCACTGCTCAAACTTTCTCACCTTTGTATTGCATGAGGCAATACAAATTGTCCTCAGACCAAAGGAACTGAGTGTATGGGTTGCTGAAAGCAAAACCCCATGGATATAGCTTGGGTGCAATGGAGAACACAGAAGCACAGAGGACCCAGCATCTCTGCAGAGCCTCTTCCCAAGACTGGACAGCTTGCCCAGGGCTGCAAAAACCTGCAGGTTGCTCTTGGAAGATGCTTACATGGCCTTTCCTTTACTAGGCTGGAAGTGGTGCTTTCCTGGTAATGCCCACAGTCTCCCAAGGTCCACCGCTGCCCCAGGCTCCTGCCTTGCAGGAGAAATCCTGTTATTCAGTGGCTGTGCAGCGCCTAAGCCAGGCATTAGTCCTTCTAGTATTTTTCTCTCCTGATAAGTCAGCTCATATCCTTGATTTTCACAGCAATATTTCAGAGCAGCTAAGCAGGAATTCAGCCACTGTTTATAACTTAAGGAAAATAAACCCCAATGCCATTTAAGGAGAATATTGATACGGCACCGAATGGGGGTGAAGGGACTGTGAAATCCCAGCTGGAAATTGGTAGCATCTTTCTAGTGCTGGAGCAGTGAGCTCCCAAACTGCCTCCTCCTAAGAGGAGTGGGATTAAGAAACCAAATTTCTCTTATGATAAACCATCATTCATCCAGAAAAGAAATGAGCTGACACTGTCTGCTGGGAGCTGAATTTTGCAACTTTGGTAGCCCTCTGGCCTGACTTTCTGGGTCAGATCTGCCCCAGGTAGTTCCTGTGGCAGTGGGCTCCATGCCCTAACACTGCTAACTAACGAGTTAACCATTAACTAGCAACTAGTATTCCCATTTCTTATTTCTAAATGAGTTTTCTTGCTCTACCATAACAAGGAGTTGGGACCCCTTGCTATTTTCTCTGCCTCTGCTTAAGCCAAATTTGCAGCCCACATTGGCACCCAGACTTTTGCTCAGGAGTCATGGCAATGAGTCAAAGAGTTCCTGATGAGAGCAAGTCCCCCCAGTTTTCCACCCAACATGCACCTTGCATGCATTTCCAGCGCAATCAATTTTCTCCACATTTGCAATATGCATCCTCATCTGCACGGCGTGTGGAGCAGGCTGGCGAGGGCCACTCTGGGATGCATGCTGCGCTGGAGATGGAAGATAACGTGTATGCTTGCACATCAAAGTCAGAATTTTTTCCCTTTCTTGCTGTTCTCTGCACAATTTATTATCAGAGAGATGTGCCAATCTCCTGCGTGTGGCCTGTGTTCGTATACAGGCATTCAGCTACAGCTGCACGCAGCCGTACATGCACACACTGTCTGCGAGCTGAGAAAGTTACTGCAGCTGGATTTGATTAATTCAATCCAGGTAAGTTGTCTTGGCTGTGAATTGTCCCCTTCTCAGTGCCAAATCTGCTTGGCCAGGATATCACACCTCAGGAGCAGCAGCATCCAGCTCCTCCCAAAGCTGGAGGCTGGGAAATGCACATTGCTTGGCCGACTGTGGGAAATGCCCACTGCAGTGCGGAAGGTCTGCCTTTGAGAGGAGGGGGGCAAATTGGAAATTAGGGGGCTTGGAGGAATGAAGGGGGAACACAAAAATGTCTGACAGCTGTGCGATGGGAGCAGCCACTTTGTAGGGCAAAAAGTGGGCAACCTCAGTTCTGCATGAATTTCTTAAATTCTCAGTGCTGTGAATTTCATTTTGTCCTGTTAAATTATTAATCTAGCAATAAAACTACCCCCCCCCATACCTCAAAGCCCCAGTCAGAGCCTCATGTGGCTTTTATCTCCCACTGCATCATGAAGGAGCCAGAAAGCAGGCAGGGAACAGAGGTGATGGGATGGTCCCAGGGGAGAGAAAGGGAAGCTGGATGCACTCGTGTCCCTGAGCTGGTGGCTTCTGATGTCCTGCACCCCAGAAAAACATGCAGCAGCTCAGGGACAGCTTGGTCCTGGGATGTCCCAGCAGTGAGGATGCAGCCGTGTCTTGGCGCTGGAGGCTTCTGCATGCTTTGACTCAGCAGAGTCACCACCATATGGCAGCCGAGCTTTGGGTGCAGCTGGTACCCAGAAGGCACTGGAGGATGGGGGTTTGTGCTACAAAGTGCCTGACGGTAGCATCAGCTTGGGGGATCTGGTGCTCACTCCTGCACCTCAGAATGGGGTCAAGAAACTTCACTGGCTCTAAGAAACCAATTTTTTTTTGGCAGTGTGCATTTTAAGCCAGCTCAGATCTTTCACCTGCCCCTCAGCATATCCCTTGGAGCAGCTCTGCTGGGGCAGGCGAGGGGCCCATACGTCGTGGTTTGACTGGGAATGAGCCGAGAGAGAGGGTGAGAGCAGGAAGACACCTGTAGCCAGCAGGACCACCAAATGACAGAGCAAACCAGCAGGACTGCCCCATGGCAGCTGGGAGCCTCTGCTCCACAGAGGGTCCTGGATTCACAGGTGCCTCCACCCAGCCTGGGACTTTCCTCCATTACCCCAGGATTAAGTGGAGCAGATCTCCCTGGGAAACGCAAGGACGGTGTTGTCCCATTCCTAAATACCCTGGAAATGATAAGCCCTCCTTCTCCAGCAACTTCAGAGCCCCAAGTGCTTCATACCTGCTAGCAAGCCTGCATGCGGCTTGGCTCTCTGCCATCCCTACCCTGCTCCTGTCCTGGTGGCCCACTGCTGGACTTTGTGAGAAGTTCTCTGTCTTGTGGGTCCTCTTTCTGGCAGGAGTGAGATCTTATTTTATGAGTTATATGGGAAAAAAATTACCCTGAAAGCCTAGACAGATACCTGAAAGTATCCGGGTCACCCAAGCCGTTCCCAGATTCTCCTTCTTGCATCCTTGCATCCTACTCTAGTTACCACAAAGATGCACTTGTGATATCCCCCCTCTGAGCACTGCTGGTCCAGCCTGAGTGCAGAGGCAGCAGCAGCCCCACAGAACAGCGGGAAGACAGTGCTGCCTCTCTGGAGGTAACAGAGCCCTCCTTGAGCTTGGCAGAAAGAAGTGCTTTTGCCAGGACCTGCTCCGCAAATCTGTTTGAAGAAAGCAGAGCAAAATAATGCCCAGGATGGTGAAGAGCGTGCCGAGTGGAGGGGCACAGCTCTGCCTCCCATGGAGAAGAATAAGCAATATCTGGATTTTCCCTGTGTGGTGCCACTGCTCTGTGGAGGAGGGCTTAGAGGGGGGACCGTGACAACGTGCATGAAGCATGAGTGGAGAAAGCACCTTTGTGTTAAAAGAAGATGGGAATTTTTCTGGTTGTAGATGGGGAATTATGCATGGGGAGACCAGAATATGGGTTACAGCAGTGTTTAGCATGAGCTGCCATAAAGAAAGGAAAATACTGTAAAAGCTAATGCCCAGCAGCAGCATGGCTAGACGTTAGTACACAAATGTTATTAGAGAGAATACTGCTTTCATACAGAATAGCCCAGGAATGCTAATGAGGGGCTGTGTGAAGTCTCCTCTGTAAGGTTATGTATCCTACGAGGTTTTTTTAGTTTGAGAAAACCACAGCACAAAGTCTGGCTGGTTTTAAACCAATATGACAGATTTGTCTGAAAGACTGTGCGTAAGGAGAAACCGCTGAAGCCAGGGTCAATAACCAAAAGCCCTCAGTGGGGCCGGCTGACACAGACTGCCACAACCTTGCTGAACGGACACTTTTTGTGGCAGTGTTGTGGTAGGACCTGGTGTATGAAGGGGCAGGGGAGAGGGATGCCAGCACCAGGGAATCACCGGACCAGCCTTCCTCACTCCTCCCTTGCGGAGGCTGCAGTGCGAGAGCTCTCTGTGGTATCTCAGCTTGCCATTTAAAATGTTGGGTGTCAAGAGGTTCCCCTGACTTTTCTCCCCAAGGATGCAACTGCAGTGCACGTTGGCATCCTGCTTATTTCACACCCCAGCAGGGAACCGGTGCTGGGTCTTGGCGAGTGTTTGCCGAGCAAGAAGCTCTGTATGAGGTGCCTTTTCTTTTCCCGTTCTCCAGGTGGTTGGGTGTCCTGCTCCCTGCCTCTCCCTGCCCACTGGCATCTCAGCAACACTGAGTTTTACACCACCTTCCACTCACTTACCCCGACTCACCAACATGTCACTTACACCACCATTCATGTCACCTCTGATTCTGGCCCATAATGCGCAGTGTGTCACCTCAGCAGAGGATTAACCACAGAGAGCTTTAGAGCCAGCCAAGCAGAAAGCAAAGCATATGTCATCTCTCCTTATGTTTACAGGAGAGAACATCACCTGGCATCACCAGAGACAAGGGCACGCGTTGAGTGATCTCCTCCTTGGGAACCAGCACCGACGGTACTGCAGCTCCAGCGTGTCCAAGGACATTGCCCCAGCAGCCCTGCACGCAGGTCGCTGCCTGCGGAGCCCGTGCACCAGCTGCACCCGCAGCTGGGAGCTCACCCAAGCCTTGTGTCAGGGCAGAACTACATCCATTCCCATTGTCTTGGGACTCAGAAGGGGAAAATACGGCACTGCTAGCATAAAAACACCTGAAGGCAGAGCCCAGCCTGATTTATCTGGTCCTAAGGAGACTTAATTGCAGAGTAGTTTGCTGCGAACTTTCCACGAAATGCTCATCTCCTTTGCTGTGTCACCACACATTTGGCACTCCTTTTCATCACAATCTCTTTCTTTAATGTCTGTATCTTTTAGAACTGCTTCTCCGGCAGTGTTTTTGCTCTTGTATTTCACACCTCTGGACAGCTCTGGTTGAGATCCTTCAGCATTTCTGCCTCGTGAGCCCTGGGAGAGCCGCAGTTCCATTCATTTGGCCCAGAAAGCCACTGTGGATGGGCAGGGAAATGCGTTTATCCTCATCTCTTTTAAGATCTTCGGATTCCCGTTGCATATCATACCCTGGCTGGCTTTTGTCTCAGTCACAAGAATACACAGTACCTGAGGGCTCATCTCTCTACCCAGCTTTTAAAGCATTGTACTTGTCTCATCACCGGCTCATGTCTGCAGGAGCTAGTGCGTCAGCGTAATGTGTTACTACCTGCCACGGTGCCTGTTAGTTATCTGCTCCTTCTTCAGTGTCTGCAGTCCCCCCCACCTCATGCAGTGACAGGCTCTGGGAGAGGGAGTAGCGGAGGAACCTCCTCCTAGACACCAGTTACCTGAGGGCTGTTTTAATATCCCCGTGGAGAGAGCTGTTCTGCTTTCATTCCTGTCATGGCAAGGGTAAGGTGTCTTGCAGGGAACCGTCACTGGCAGCTGGGTGACAGGGGTGTGCTTGCATCCCATGATGGATCTTCACATGTCCACGCAAACGTGGCCTTTTCCTCGGTCAGGAGCAGACAGGGTGGCCATGTCCCTGGCACAGTAGCACCCTCCCCTCTGCAGGCAATGCTGCTTGCTGTGTGCCAGCAATCACCTGCAGCTGCCAGTGCCAGGGAGAAATGGGCCTGTGTCTGATTTTTGGCCATTCCCAGGTGCTCTCATGCTTGCATGGTGGGCCTTCCACCTTTCCTACGCTCCTACAAGACCACAGGGTGGGTATCCAGTCAGATGTCAGAGACGGGCCAAGGGATGCTGAGCTACATCAGGACTTGGAAATCCTCTATCTGCATGTTGGGAACATTGAATCCAAATTTGAACCTTTTTATCACATGCATGTGCCGTTAGTGCCATTACCCAAATGACAGAGGCTGGACATAGCTGAGGACTTTGGGTACCAAAACCAGCCAGAGCTGCTGGCCTCCCCAGTTTGCACGAAGAGAAGATAAAGGTGTCCAAGCATGCACACTGGAGAGCATGTCTGTGTGCGCCTTTTATCCATACATCTCATGCCCACTTTATGCATATATGTGCCTGCTCACCCTATGACTTAGGCATATGCATGCATGCTCATCCATTTGTGTGGCTGTTAGGTCTACTCTTTATTTAAGTGGGAATATGAGGGTCTCTGGGCTTGTAGGAGGTGTCATGGGCTGGGCAGCAGGTGGGAGAGGGTGAGCTCATGCATGCATCCCTGTGCAAAGTGCCTGACACACCTGTAATGAGGATGATTGAAGGCTGAGTGCAGGATGATACCGAACAATATAAGTAAGTGGTTTTAGTGTCAGCAATCTTCAAACTTGCTGTCAAAGGGAACATTTAAACGATTTTCCTGCTACTCCAACGCATTCGGGTTATATTTATACCCAGAGAAAACTGGCGCTATAAATGTCAGGTTTGGAGAAGGGCTGGCTGCATCCATCAGAGGAGGAATTAGAAAGTAAGGAGGAATGATGTATCATTGCCAGCTGACAGACCTGTCTGGAAAGAAAATCCCTGGGGCCTGACCCATGCCACGGTATGCCCCAGGCTGGGGTGTCTGCCCTGACACCCTGTGTTCGCACACAGTGGATGGAGCAGGCAGGGCCCCAAGCTGGCCACAGCTTTGAGGGGGAAGTGCCTGAAGCATTTAAAACCTGGCTTTTAACAGAACACAAGAGATCTATAAAAAATGGTGAGAATTCTGTTTTGCTGGAGTGAGAATAAAAATAAAAGAGATCGTAAAGAAGCCTTGCCCTGCCCACTGTCCAGGGGGCTTCATGCTGTCTTCTAGGCTTGTTCTCAATCTAGCAGCTTTCAGTGGTTTCCAGCAACCCTCCACAGTGTCCCCTGGGTCTCTTGTCCCTGTCTCCAGCCCAGCTAGGCATCTGCTCCCTGCTTTTCTCAGCAGCCAGGCGGTGCATCAGGTCCCTCGCCTGCTAGCTCACTGCCCTTGGCCTGGCACTGCCCTTTGGAAAACCCTGGAAACCCTGATGGTCCTGCTGCCATCCCTGCAGCTGCAGCATGGGCTTGGTCCTTCTCTGTCCAAGGGGATTGGCTTCTCTGGTTGGGTCTCTGCTAAAAGTGCTTGACTGGGCTCCCAGCCCCAACACTGCCCATGCTGTCAGGTTTTCCAAAGTACCAGTTGGCAGTAACAGCCCCCTCACCTAAATTATGCCCTCTCGGGAACTGCCTGTGGAGCAATAGGGTTCCTCCCTTCTCCGGGGCATCTCCATCCAGCTCCAACCACCCTCCATCAGAGCTGGTTGCCTGTTTCCCAAAGAGAGGGAAAGTGGGAGACATGCACTGGGGAGTCTATCAGAAAGGGAGGATATTAGGGGCTGGAGCAGCACAAAGCGTGCAGCTGCTGGGAGGGTGGAGATGGAGGACTCAGCCTGTCTTATCCCTCCAGGGATGGCCCAGCACCTGCTTTTGGGGGAGTCAGACCAAGCAGAGTGGTGCGATGTATGAAGGTGTGTGGGGAGGTGAGATACACACGGGGAATTTCAAAAGCTTTATGCAATTCCTGGGATGTCTGCAGAAAGCCAGAGCTTTCAGAAAGTCATTTAGGATCTCTCAGGTAATGAGGGATGATTTTCCAAGAAATGTTTGTTGCCCTGGAGCTCTGCCAAAGCAGAGCTATTGGGAAGGTGGATATCCTCCTTGCAGGTCAGAGTATGGAGACCCTTCTGTGGGAAAGGAGGGATGGATGTTTTTGGTCTAAGGGCCTTTTCCCAATTCTGACATCTGTTTGATAATTTTGTTCATGCCTAGGCTCTACAACAAAGCCAACAAACTGTAATTTCATTGCACCTGGTGCATGGAGAAGACCTTTTGGTGGTACATATGTTGCAGTATAACAGCATTTAGGAAGTTGCACAGTTCAGATTTTGCTGTTGACGTAAGACAGCTTTGTAAGATGGCACATCTGATGACAGCGCCCGACCGTGGGCCAAGAGCACTGCTGCTCGCAGAGCCCTGATCCAGTACAAACTCGCTTTGATGGTTCAGCTGTTCAAAGCATTCAGTGGAATTTGCTTTTCCCCAGCAAACTTCCTGCCATATCCCATCTTGCCTGCCCTTTTACAGCCAGTGTGTAGCCAGGGTGAAGTTGGAATAAATAGCATGTTGTTTGCTGTTGCAAATTTGACAGAAATGTGATCATGTATTCAAACATAATCCAGGTCAAATTGGCACTGGCAGGTGAACCAGCAGTGCACAGCTCCCGCTAAATCATAGAATCGTAGAATCGTTTAGGTTGGAAAAGACCTTTAAGATCATCAAGTCCAACTGTTAACCCAGCACTGCCAAGTCCACCACTAAAGCACATCCCTAAGCACCACATATACCCATCTTTTAAATATCTCCAGGGATGGGGACTCAACCACTTCTCTAGGCAGCCTGTTCCAGTGCCTGACTACCCTTTCAGTGAAGAAGTTTTTCCTAATATCCAACCCAAACCTCCCCTGGCGCAGCTTGAGGCCATTTCCTCTAGGAAGGACTTGCTGAAATTCAGTTAATTGCTGGGTGAAAAATAAAAAATAAACAAGAGAAAAAAATTGACATTCCCAAGAACCTTTCATATATCAGCGGGAAATCATTCCTAGTTCAGTTAACAGGTCATGTTGACAAGTCTAAGAGCAAGAAAAGGTCAGCACTGCAGGGTGTGTAGAAGGGCAGGAGGGAATTCCAGTGGCAGATGCAACGGGAGCTCATCTCTGCCCTGAAACCTCCTCCAGCTTTGCCTCCCCCCGTAACCATCTCTCCGAGCATGTGCTGACACTTGTGCCTCCTGCCTCCGAGCCATCTGCCCTTACAAAATGCTCTGGGAACGAAGCCCATGCACACCGCCACCAAATCCTGCACTTTGTAAAGGCAAAACACGGGTCTGGGTCAAACTGCATCGCTGCAAGACCCTCGCCTTTGGTGTGCACCACATGGACCACCAGGCTTGTTCAGCCAGCCTTGCTGCCAGGATGCTTGCAGAGGAATCACCTCTGCCCACCCTGCATGTGTCCTGGCCACCGTGGCTGGATGTGCTGCCTGCATCCAGTCCATGCATCACCACCGAAATGGTAACAGCCCCTCTCCCATCACGGTGGCAGAGCTGCTGAATTCCCTCAACCAATCCTTTCCTGCCTGGCACGGCTCCACCCGGCAAAGTGAGTGTAGCTGAAGTGCACGCAGGTAAATGCTGAATTTAGATGATCAGCTTGAAAAAAAAGGAGGTGAAAGGGTAACTTCTTCAGTCTGTAAGAGCTTGCTGGGGAATAAAAGTGATTATTGATCTAGGAACCAAAGCAGAAAGAGATCCAGAGCCAGAAGTAGTACATTGACTAAATTCAGAATAGATGTAGAGGTCTAGTGGGCAATTAACCACCATGCCCCCGGACTGTGGTGATTTCCATTTCCTGGCATCTTAACTTTTTTTCCCCAGAAAAAAATGTGGTTTAGGTCAAACAAAATTTGGTTTAGGGAAGTGGCAGCACCAGGATGACTTATCAGGTCTTCAATGCTCTGAGTGCACAAAGGCTGCATGGGCAGCAACATGTGCCCTTAGGCCGTCTCTAGATGGACTGATCATCTCTCCGCATTGATCTGGGGTAAAAAAAACTCATTCAAAAAACCAGTCATTTTAACGACTGTTCCCCACAATTGTGCTGGTACTACCGCCTGGCAGCTGAGGCAAGGGGGGAAAGGGACAGGAGATGGAGGACTGTTTAAGCAGCTCCTGATGAATGGTCCTGGTAGGCGCTGGGTCCTGTTACTGCAGCAGCACGGGGCAATGGTAGTTTCTCGGCAGACATGGTTTGGGGATGATGCATATCCTCACACTTCATCTGCTTCTTCCTCCCAGCACAGGACATTTTTGGGATCTCCATTCTGTGGTGCTGCTGAGTAGGACGCAGGACAGGCTGGGTGGCACAGAACCTCTCTCCAACAGAGCCCACAGCAGATGCCAGGGAAGAGGAAAGAAGACCAGGCAAGCACACACGATGTTCCCCTCTAATCACCCCCCATCATCCCACAATCTGCAGCTCAGGGACATCCTGGGCCAGGCATCATTACCATGTTGTTAGTAACCCTCTGTGGACTTCTATTCCATCCCATCTGCCCTTGAACCTGTGGGGATTTTTAATCTACCCATGTTTTCTACACACTTCGCGGGTTGAAATGAATGCATAGCAGGGAAGTCAGAAAGCCAGCCACCTCTTTGCTGATGCACAATGGAAATCAGAGATGAGACTGAGCAAGGTAAAGGATTCACGGAGCCTGAGAATATTTGCATGGCATCAGATAGTGGAGGCAGCAGAGGGTGGATAAGGAGGGTTGAAATAAGACCCTGGAGCCTCTTGCCTGGATTTAGTGTCTGTCAGGGTCAGGTTTCTGCAGTAAAAAGCAGAGAAAATTATTGTTGTCCCTTCAGGACAAGCCCAGGAGGAACCTCAGCTCCCGTGGCGGGGAGGAGAAGCACCGCTCTGCCCCATCCCCAGCTCAGCTGCTGCTCTCCAGCCACAGCCCAGGCAGAGGGATGCTCCAAGTTGTATTGCCCACACCCCTGCCACAGCTCTACACAGCAATGCTGCTGGGTGTTTGTGCTGCCTGTGGTTGACTTTCAGGTGTTCCCAGCAACCCCAACCAGTCCATCAGTGTAAGGAGCTGCAGGGCATCACCCCATTCTATGCTGTGGGAGGAACATGTTCCCCAGGAGCACTGCAATGCTCTGTGTTAACCCACATCAGCATCTAGTTTCCTCCAAAGTGGAAAGGGAAGCTCAGCCCATGTCCATGCCCACTGCCTCGCTCCCAAGTAGCTGCATGACAGTATCAGGACCCCACAGGGTCTTCTTTCACTGCTGCGACTTTGTCCCATTCACTGGGCTTTTGCCTTCCTGCTGCTGCAGACAACCGGGACGCTTCCAGCCACTGCCAGCAGTCCAGGTGTGCCAGACCTAAGCATGGGGTTACTGTAGAGATTAGTGCTTTCTCCTGACCTGAGCAGCTCACCGAGTCTTATTTTTGTTAGGGAGAGAATGGATTAGAAAGTCATATTTCTTGGTTGTAATCCTATTTCAAAAAATGCTCTGAATCCCACGTCCCTAAGCAGAGGGGACTTGCCTCAAGCTTCTTTCCCAGTCAATACACCAGGCACTTCTACCCTTCCCACAGCTTTTTGCACCCACAGGTACATGCACGTGATAGTGTGTGCACATTTGTGGAAACACCCTTCCTTCCCCTAGGGCTTGCACTAGCAGAAGGCTTCCCACACCATGGCTCAGCCCCAGTGCTGGTGGAACTGTTGTTTCAGGTCTGATTCTTACCTGTGTCCAACCTGGACAAGAAATGCTGGTCATGCCTCTGGGATCAGTGAGGTGTCTCCCACCCTTTCTTCACCTTCCCAGAGCCTCCTGGATTCAGTTACTTTCTCTTTGCCATCTTCTTTGCCAGTCACTCATTCTTTTCTCCTACATCCTTTCCCTCGCAGTAGCTCGCATCAGAGGAGCGAAACTGGAGCAGCACAGCACTATCCCCACCCCCCAGACACCTCTCCACTCCCTCTCCATCCCTCCCCATCCACCACCACCATTCTCAAGGCATATGTCCCAAGTTTACCTACAAGCATACCCAGCATATGGGTCAGCTCAGGTCTTCACCAATAAGATGATTTGTGGAAGGGCTCAAATTTCCAGTCATTTGCTCTATCCGAAGGGGAGATATTGGGCTGGAAAAATTAGGAAATTAGAATGCCTTCTCAGCCACAGAACAAACCACAGCATTGTTGGGATTGCAAACCATTATATGGGGCATGCCTGCAGTGCATTTTCTTAGGCAGGGGGTAGCAGCTCCAAGGATTGTCCCACAAAACCTTTCCTGGCCTGCCCATATTGCTGCTCCCTTGGGACTGCAGGCTGAGAGCCACAGCTTCAGGGATGCCATGGCAGAGGTGAGGAGCTCAAAACACTTCCATGCCTCTTGCCACAGACTGCAGCTCCCTTGCTCTTTTTTTTGTTTGTTTTGGTTAGTACTATTGTTAATCTGTGTTTTTTCCAGAGATCTTCCCCTCTGTGCAGTTGACTCTGATGTACTGGTGCCCATTTAGGAGAGGACACTGCTAGATGTTTCATTAATGAGACAAGCCAGAAATATGAGCTAATGGCTTCATACAGCAGCTCACATGCCAAAAGTCCTGGTGGTCCCCGTCATCTGCCAGAAACCCCTGGATCCAGAGCAATTGCCCTGGTGAGGCTGGACACCATGAAGAGAATCCCTAAGGACATCATGGAGATGTGGGACCATATGAAGCAGACCTGTCCACTCAGATTTTGCTTGAACTCTTGCTGCAGAATGCAAACATGGCAGGACTGGCCCTGAAGTTGTGAAAACCAGGGAGTTTTTACGCATCTCAACCCTGCAAAGCCCAGTGGACCTTGCCAGCTGGTCTGGAAAATCTCATTTTCCATCCTCCTGTCAATCAGGGGTGCCCCAGTGTGGGGTGGAGAATATGGAGTCTTTCCAAAGCACAGTGGTTTCATTTCTGAATCTCATAAATCTCCTGTTGAGCTCCAAAGCAGGTGTGAAATACAGGATGCTCCTCATGTGTCCTGGAGCTGGGCAGGATTTACTCGACACGAGGCTCTGGATGCAGATTTCTTATCTCAGCAACAAGATTTATTGAGGCCCTGAGATTTATTCTGCCTGTAAAATTCTGTTAAATGTAGGGATGAGTTGTACAATGACTATTGTTTGGGAATGTATTGTGTCTGCTGGCAGAAAAATGGTCACGTCTGTAACCAATCTCACGCGACTGCCAGGTGCGCTGGGACCGCAGTGAAAATGCACAGGAGGGATGCAAGGAGCCAGATGTTGCTGCCAGGAATGGTGGCGAGGCAGCTGGGGGCTGCACCATCATCCCACCCTGGTCCTGCTGAAGAGGGACACATGGGAAAGGGGGGGTACTCAGCCAGACAGACCCAGCAAGGGTAAAATGAAGAGGCTGCCCCACACATGGGTGAGAGGGTGGGCTCCAGACGGTGGGAGGATGCTGGGGAAAGCATCTCTTTGACCACGTAGGGGGTGAGGGTCTCACAATGAGCCCAGCCCCACGGTGTGTGAGCTCAATTCTGCAGCACGGTGCCCGCTCAGGGCAGGCGATGGGTGAGGACATCCATCATGGGATGAGGGCAGATTGCCGGTGGAAATAGCTTCCTGGAGGACAGGCTGCAGGCACCCAGCTCCCCAGGCTGGGCTCATTAGCTGGCAGCCTCGGCGCTGGTTGGGGGAGGTGGCGCTGGGTCTCCTGGCAGAAAAGCTCTTTTGATGGAAACGAAAATTTTCGCTTTTGAAAAACCTGGAGTCAGGGAACGAGCCTTGGGGTTACCATGGAAACCCATCGCTGAGCCGCGCCGCAGCAGGAGACACAGCCACAGTGTCTCTGGGTCTGCAGTAGCGAAGCCGATGCGAGTGCAAGCTGATGGCAGCGTGCCTTGGAGACACCCTGGGTGTCTGCAGACAGCGCCGGCCGCATCCCTGGACCCTGCATGAAGGCAACCATGCATCTCACCAGGACTGCAGAGGTGGAAAAAGTGATCAGCTGCCGGGATGTATTTGGTTTGTTATGATGGGAATGGGCTGAGAGTCAGAACACAGTCATGCTCATCAGACCACGGGCCACCAGCCCGGTGTGCAAACAAATCACACCGAACAGCAACAGCAAGCTGCACGCAGCAGACTTGCTGCAGATTGGCTCTGAGTTATATCTCAAGGAAGATCAATAGAACAAATTATACCAGCAGAACAATATGAGAGAGCCCTGAAAACCCCAATTACTGAAAACCTAATTAATATGTTTTTAAACAAACATTATGGCAATACTTCAAACAATATTAACATGGCCACAAAAGTTTCACAAGGGCAGCAAAGCAATTCTTTAGCCCATGGCAATAGGGTGGGAAGAAACCCAAAACAAGAGCGAGAATGGAAAACAATTACTTCGATACAGCCACAGCTGGGGAAAAGCAAGTGCTCTTTCCAACACACAGCACAGGGACTCCCATATGCTACCCCAACACCCCGCAGGGCTGCAGATCAATAGTCCTGTAGAAAAACAGAGTCAGAGAACAAGGAATGGAGAAGAAAAAAAAAAAATACTTTGCACCAGCTCCTCCAATCCTTCTAGGAACAACCAGACAAAGGGATGTGAAGCCCAACCTTCCCGAAAGGAATCTCACCCGGAAACCTGACCCCTGAACAAAACAGCATCCTTGGAAAAACAATGATACTTAAATACATCACTGATTGCTCCTGGGACCCCTGACACAATGCAGGAGCAAAAGGGAAGCCTTAGCCTAGTCCAGCACAGGAAACCGTGTACCCTAGCTCAGACATAGCTGAGATGCTGACACGCAGCCCTGCACACCTCCAGGATATCATCCTCGCCTGTCTAGATGGACACATCCCTGGAGCAGCAGCGAGGTGCTGGGGTGCAGACAGCTGGAGGAGCCCCAGCATGAGCGACAGCACTGGTGAACGATCCTGCAGCAGACAACATAATCCATTAAAGTCCAATTGGATCCCTCCCCGAGAACAAACCAGCAACCACATCTATAGCCTACAGATGTTCAATTACAGAGGGAGGCCTTCGCCTGCTTCAGAGATGACAAAAAAAAAAAAATTGCTACATGAAGGAACTGGTAGAAAATCATCTGACAACACTGAACTTGTGCACCAATCCATCAGGCGTGGGATAAAAATAAACAGCATGCAACTGGGCCCTCAGGCTGGCAGGAGGAGCAGGACCCCAGACTGGCACAGTGCACCAACACAGGCGACCGCCCACCGTGCAGAAACATTGCAAGCCCCTGAGAAGAAGGGCTGCTGTGTGCCAGCGAGGCAGTGCGATCGCTATGTGAATGAGCACTGACCAGACAACTGGAGCAGGGCATCTTACAGGGGGTGCTGGAGAAAACAGACATTTAGTGTGGCTCTTGGAAAGCTTCCAAGCTTTATGATAGAGTGAGATCTCAGCCTGTATCACGTAGCCTGCTCCTCAGGGTGCTTCTGGCTGGCAATACAACCACTGCAAGGAGGAGCAAGGTCAGAAAGAAGGCAGGGGTTCAGCGTAATCCTCCCCAATAAGCCTGCTGCAGAAAGTATTCATCAGTGCAATTTGATGTCCTGTACTGTATGGGCAGAGAAATGTGAAGAGCAATGTATTAATATTGGCAGAAAACCATCACCGCAACCCTGGCCCGTGCAGCGTACTCCTGCTTTGTGCAAGAACTGCTTCATGGCATGCAGGCACCACAGCAAAATCCCACACAGGAGAGGGAGAGCTACGTGAAACTGGATACACATCCACACACATCCATGTGGAGCTTTCAGTGAAACCATTTCACATTGGAAAAAACCCAGTTCACCAAAACTGAGCCCATAGGTGGATATACACAGGATTTCTCATGGATGCTGCTCAGGAAAGTTTCACAGGAGGACGCAGGAATGGTTAAAGCAGCTCAGACCAAAGACCCACCTAGCCCAGGTGCTTCATGGAGGGTGCAAACCAAGACCAACACAATTTCCAACTAACTCTTCTGGCTCCTGCCATGTGGTGCACAGACAATTCCCAAGGCGGTTGTTGTGTTTTGTGCTCAATCTGACTTGGCAAATTTTTCTCCCAAGAATTTCTGTAAAGGCTTTTAGCACTGACATGTATTTTTCAGATTAAGGGTGGATTCTGAAGCTGGGTAAGGAGGATCCTGGAAGAGCACCATGTTGGTGGCCTAGGCTGTCAGCTGAAATGTGGAGATGTCAGTTCAACCCCTGTTGGGAGTCGTCGGTCCCTCTCTAACCCAGCAAGGGCTTTTTTTCTCTCTACAAAACAGAAGGACAGGAGTGGGAATGTCTCCAAGAGGGACTTTACTGCCCAGTGACTAGGGTACTGCATCAGATGGGCCACAGACTTCACTCTCCCATGGGCTGGAGGAATGACCTGACTCCTGAACTATTTGTGGTATCTCATTTCTTTTGGAACCATCTTGAAAGACTCTGTTTTCATTCTGATGCAGGCTAATGACTGATTTTTTGGAAGGTGAATGTCTTTTTGTACAATAAAATTGCTATTCTCACCTAACATTCACAACCCTGGAGGCAATCTGGCTCATCCATGAGTCCACCAGGAAACAATAGCTTTCTTCTAGCTTACCACAGGGGCTGGTTGTGGGCAGCTCTGGTGGGGATGAAAACCCATCAGCCCACAGGAATGTCCCACCATCACTGCTGGGAGCTTGGAGGTGCTCCTGCAGCTGGAGATTTTGCTTCTCTGTTGGTTCCCTGCCTGGGGGTGTGCACTGGGGTGCCTGCACCCCCGTTCTTCTGGCATTGTAGTTATTTGGATGAAGCAAAACCAATGCAATAACTGGAGATTATTTTTACTCAACTAACACACTGTGTTCTGCTTTTCCATGTGCCGGGGATCTTCCTCTTTCCTCTGTACATCACTGCGTGCAGACCCTGGATGAGAAGGGACATGGCAGGCATGCTGCAGCCAGCCCCTCTTCTGCAGCCAGCTCTAAGCCTCCAGCCTTCTTTGATCATCTGGGGTCCCTCCTCAAACAGGATCCCTACTCAAAAAGTGCCAATATTGCAGACAGCTCTGGCTCTTGGCTCCCCTTCCCTCTTGATGGTCCTGGCCTGGTGCATGGGACTACCCAGGCCCCAGAAATCTCATTTTTGGGTCATATCCTCAATTCCAGGCTGTCTGCCTGGGACCGTCTCCCACAGCAGGAGACCAGGGCTAAAATCCCACCTCCAGCCAGCTACAAGCTGCAGGTACCCACCCTCTCCCAAGTCTCAGTACAGCTTCTCCTTCCTCCCAAATCTGTTGGTCCCTGCTGGCCATGGGGTCTATGTCCCACCCACCCTCTCTCCAGCGCTGTGAACCACAGCAGTGCAAGCAGCCATAGGAGGAGGCAGCCCCGGGCAGGCAGGGAGAGCACATCGCACACCTTGTGCGCGAGAGACTCGTGCATGTCCAATACAGAGGAGCCGTCAGGCGGTTAATTAGACCCAGCACTGTGCTCCCGCTGAAGTCTATTAGCAGGGTTTTAGCTGACTGCTCCCTGTTTGGGATAACTGATGTGAGCAGGGTGGGAGAGAGGCAGCAGGAAGCCCCAGAAAGGAGGATTTGTGCTCTGGCTGGTGTGGGGGAGTGAAATCACACGACGTTCCTCGCCAGGGTTTCTCAGCGGCAGAGCATCTTATTAATCTCCTTCCCTCCTGCTTGTGGAGCGATGTCCCAGGCAAAGCAGGAAGCAGCTGTGGCCTGGATTACCTGGTCTGATTCAGTGCCCTGATAAAGCCCAGCTCATTTGCAGCCCTCGGGGAGGAGGAAGGAAGCAGCACAATAGCCGAGGGCCAGAGGTCCGTGCAGGAAGACACCCCTCCCTCCTTCCTAGCCCTCGCCTTGCATCGTGGGATGCCCTCTGAGCAGCCCCTTCCCTTGGACACCAGCCACGTTGGAGGAGGGGGATGTGTCTCCGCACAGGGCTGTGAACTGCATTGCTACTCATTTCCCTGCGCTCCAGATGCCTGGAGGAATCGAGCCTTTGAAGCATAGATGAGCAGCTCACCCTCGAGGCACCCCAAGCAAAAGCCCTTCCAGAAGCAGGCAAAGGATAGGGAGCTGATCATGCAGGAAGGACCTTTGCAGGGAGTTACGAGCAGATGCAGGCATCAAGTGCTGCCAATGCCCTGGATGGAGCTGTATGCGGTGTGGCAGAGTGCTGAGCAGACCACGACAGCCACCCCATCTGTCCTGCTCAGCCCGTGAAGGGTGACCGACGAGGAAGCACAAGGCACCACGAGGTGCTCCAGCGCTGTGGGACATATCCCCCTCCCGCAGTCAGGCTGCTGGTCCCCGCACGAGACCCTGACCACAGCCTGGCAGACTGCACCCAGACCAAAGCCATGGATGGCACTGCAGACCCCACTTGCCTGTTGTGGTCCCATCCCAGGCGGCCTCTTTCACGTGCTTTTCTCCATCTCATCCTCCTCCTTTGTTTCTCCATGCTCTCATTCATGCAGATCTGCAAGGCTCCCTCTCTGCTGCTCAACTGCCTCCAGGGGCCTCTCCCTCTGCTTTGCTGAGATTATTACTTTTCAAATTTTCTCTTAAACAACGGCAAACACTCCTGAGAAAACGCAATGCTCCAGGTAGGGAGCCCCTTCACCTCGACACAGGTTTCCTCGTGCAGGCTCTACCCTGCCTTCCCCCCACCCCCTAGGTGCTGCAAAGGTGGAAATTCAGATGCTGTGCTTACCTGTATAGCTCCCAATAAAGACTATCAAACAGGAATGAAACACAAAAGCCACCTGGGGAAAAATAAAAGCTCCTGACACATTGCTAGGAGGGCTGAGATGGGAATGCTGCCTGCCTGAATGTGATGAGGAAAGAACAGGGAAGCAAGAGGTTTCACCTGCTCCACGTCTGCCCAAGCGCGCAGAGGAAAGCAATGAATCAGGAGGTGCTCTCCCTCCCATCCATGTGAGCAGGCCCCTGCCCTGGCCTGCCCCTACCTCGGGATATAGATGCAGGCTGTGGTGGAGCAGTGCTGCTGCCTGTGGGAATCTCCAGTTGCTTCCTGAAGCGTGCTCGGATAAATGGCACCATGGGAATTTACAGCAGGAACCCGAGGACAAGCTCAGCCTTGCTCTCAAAGGCTTGGCTTTCCTGGGATCATTGCTGGAGGACTCAGAGGACATGTTGTTATCCACTATAGAAAGCTAGCAGATATGTGCTGGAATTTGTCCATACATTCAGCCCCATCAGATTCACTTTCCCCTGGGATAGTTCTGGCATGACTGTTGTTTCCTGTTCGGAGCCGGAGCAGAGGATGGGCGGGGGGCACGTGCGGAACATCTCAGCCGCACACCCCTGCCTCTGCCCCGGAGCCTTTGCTGGGGGATGGTGGTGGTGATAGTTGACCTTTCAGACCAATCATGCCTTGCTGGGATTTATAATCTGAGATACTGAATGTTTACATCCATTTCTTCCTGCAGCACGTGTACAAAAGCAGCCTAAACCAGAGCCTACAGGACAGACTCTTGCAGTGAGGCATCCTATGCTATGGGCTATTCACCATCAGCCACAGTCACAGCAGAGGACACGTTCATCCCAGGACATCTGCCCCTACTCTCAACCTCCTCCACCCCAGTGCCTCCCCCAGACCCTTCCCAACCCACCGCCCTACCCGCCGCCATCACCTCCCCTCTCCTCTTGTTGCTCCTGGATGGACCAGCTGTTTCTCCTTCTCTCTCCCAGAACATCCCCCACAGCAGTTGCTTGCTCTGACATCCGAGAGTTATTTAATGTATGTTTTGCTTCTTGTAAATGCAATTTGGTGGCTGGAAATGGGGAGGAAACCACGTGAGCTGCAGCCTCCCCGCGGACCTCTGGCAAGCATTCAGCCCCTTCCCTGGTGCTCGAGGGACCTTGGCTGTGAGCAAGGCAGCCAACCGCTTGGAGCATCTCTGCCTTACAAGAGTTAATGCCTGGTGCAGAGTCCCCGTTCCCCGCCCTGGCAGCATTTCCTATTAGTCAGCCTGGCCTCTGCCTGGGCAGCACTGCTGCAGAATGGGTCCCCTCCGGCTGCAGCCACCCCATGCCTGGCACCTCATCACCCCGCTGTCCCATGGCACTCAGGGTTTGGGAGGGGAAGCAGGATGAGGACCAAGAGCATCGCTTTTCCCAAACCAAGAGCACTAAACTTACAGTCAGATTAATTTAGCATGAATGAAATGGTATTGCAACACAAATGCCCTGCAGCTATAGGGACCAGGCATTTCTCAAACTTTTTTTTTTTCCCAAGGAGAATGTTAGTCAAAGCAGAGCTGCCATCAGCTTGGGGGTGCCACCGTGCCAAGGGGCACATGGGTCAGCAGGAGAGCTGGGATGGCTTGGGCAGCAGAGGGGAGGAGGGAGGCAGAAAGCAGCGGAGGGTCACTCAGAGAGCCTGGGAGAGGGTCTGCGGCTGGTCCCTGGTGAGAGCAGTGCGTGGAAATGAGAGGCAGGCAGGCAAGTGATGTTGCCAATAGCTATTACAGCATCTCTCAGTGCTAACACAGGGCAGAGGGGAATGCAATCCCCGGCTGATCTGGCCTGATCCAGTCTGAGTGAGCAGAAGGAGAAGGGTGCAGGCTCTGCCCCAGGGTACATGCCACAGTTTCACCCTGCTACTGGGCATGCTCCAGCTCTGGGTTGTTTCTGGGTGGTTGTACAGCTGCATGCAATATTCACTCTCTTCTATAAAATAGTCAGCCCACAAAACAGTGCAACGTAGACATTTCACACAGTGCTAGCAAAGGATATGACAACCAAGTAAATAGCACTGCAAAATAACTGCACAGGGCTTCCAAAGCAGCGTCCAAGTGGACTCACACCAGGGTTGAGACAGCCGGCTTCTTCACGGTCTAGAAATGGGGCTGACTCAGTGTGCAGAACTACAGTTTGCTGAGATGGGTTAACTGAGGATAGGTGAACCATAAGCAGCTATAAAGGTTCACTGAAGGTCCAGGCATGTGAAGAAGACCAATTCTCCAGTGCACAGCCAGCACATGGCTGTCAGGAAGGAGATCCAGGGATCAACATGGAGGGTGGTCTCAAAATATCACCCTAGGAGGGGGCAAAACAGTCACTCAAATGTGAGGGATTATTAGGAAAGGAGTCAAGAACATCACTGCTTCTTCAGCAGACCAGGAGCCATAGGTGCTTTCCTGCCCTCCCCTGCATCCCACAGAGGTGGGACTTGCAAAGGGTTCATCCTGGCAAAGGCACTGAAGGAGCCTAAACTGAGCGTGGGGAGAGAGGACACTGGAGGGGACAAGCGTGAGAAAAGGACCAGGAACAGCTATTCAGAGTGCCAGGCCCAGAGCACTGGACGAGCAGCAGCCCGAGCATACCAATTTATCCGGTGCATAATTAAAACCTGGAACTCGTTGCCCTGGGACATGGCGGGGGCCAAAAACATAAACAGGTCTGAAAAGAGATTAGACAAAGCTGCAGCACTGAACATGATGATCCGGGTACAACTTCCAGCTCCGAAAGCTCCTGAAACACTGTTTGTGGGATGCTGGGGGAGGGCTGAGGGGAGAAGGACCTCTCTAAACCTCTGTTGTTTCTTACACCCTTCCCCTCTGCATCCTCTAACGTCCATCTGCAGGCTGACCGCCAGGCTAAAGGAACCTTTGGCCTGAGCCAGCATGGCCATGTTATGCTCTTGTGATCTTTATGCACTTCTCTGTTCTCACGCCTGCTCTATGCGAGAGCAGCTCTCTCATGGGAGCTTTCCCCTTCAGCCTGCCAGCACGCACTGCCTGCTCAATGCACTCGGTGCTGGGAGCTTGGAGAGGGGATTGCATCAGCCCCAGCATGACGAGCGCTGTGCTAAGCATCGCTAGCAAAGACAGTGCCACCAGCAATGGCACTGCACAAGAGGCCAGGTCCCTCCTAGGCATCCCGTTTGGTCACACACACAGCTACAGCCATGAAGTTATCATCTCTCTTATTGAAAATGAGAATTCAAATGCAGCTAAAAATGCTGGAAGAGTTGCAAACTGCTGGGGTTTGCCAGACCAGCCCACAGGGGAAGAGAGGGCTGTTTTCTGTGAGTAGAGTTACCCCCCCCAGGTACAATTTTTGGGGTTTGACCTGCAAGCCTTCCCAAGATCCAGATAGACACCATGCAGGAGGTGGCAACCTTTCCAAAGTGATGGAGACAGATTAGTTTTTGCAAGACATGCATGAGATTGTATTTTTCTGACTCAAATTAGAGGTTAAACTTCCTGAAAGCTGGGAGATGGTGTCCCTCTTGGAAACAGTCAACTGCTTCATGGCATCTTCCCGCAGCACAAGGGAGATCCAAGCTGAGTGTGGGCATGCTACCTCTCACCAATGTGCCAGGTCCTGGGCCAGTTCTGGTCATGCTACATACCATTTTAAATCTTTGCTCTAAAACTCTGATTTCTGGGTAATCATTGCTGCCTGTCTTTCCCATGCAACATGAGAGTTCTCCACCTTGTTCTGATTCAACCCTTCAAAGCTGGCTCCACTTTTAATTTATAAAGTGACAAACAGAAGTTGTGTATTTTGCTTTGGATTTCTTTCATGATGACTCTCATCACTGCCTTTGTTTTCCTGCCATCACCATGGATCAAGGCGATCTTTTTGCTGGAAGCAGGCGCTGTAACTCCAAGGTCCCTTCCCTGTGCTCGGCATGTACAGGTGAGACAGTTTTGTCTCCCATGCACATTACATTCTACTCAAGTCAAATGTCACCAGATCGTTTTCTGACCCATGCTGTCAGTCCCACAACAACATTTGGCAGCTCCTCACAGCCAGATTTTGTTTGCCTGCCCAAATTAATTTTATGCCGTCAGTAAGTTCTGCAACCTCACTGCTCCCTGCCTTCCCAGACCATTTATGCCGGTACTGAGCACTTCAGCCCAGCTCCTCATCTGACTTCACGGGCCAACTCCCTCCCACCTGTGAAAATCACTAATTTTTTGTACCCTTTCTTTCCTATTTTTCAACCAGGAGAATTATCCATGAGAGGAATTTCATTTTCGACTCATAACAAGTTAATTTCCTGATGAGTTTCTGATGATGGACATTGCCCAAAAGCATTTTGAAAATCCTAACAGATTATATTGACGAGATCACCTCTGTGCACATATTGATCCCTTCAGTGAACATTAATGGATTTCTGATGCATGATTTCCTTCCACAAACACTGAAGCAACTTTCTCCTATTATATCCTCTTTATTCATTTACCCAATAGCTCTATTCTTTGTTACAATTTCTACCTATTTGCTTGAAACAGAAGTCTGACCTACTGCTCTGTAAGATTCTACACCCCATTTAATACTTAAAAAAAAAAAACACACAAAAACCCTAGTGTCACATTTGATACCTTCCCTTACTTTTCTACAGAGACCATTTTAAGCTACAGGTTATGTATTACAGTTAGTAAATGGGAAATGTCATCTTTTCTTTCCATACGATTTTTGGGTGAATCTCCCTGGTTCTGGCAATTAGTTCCTATTCATGCTGCCAATTTGTCCTAAATTCTCTCTTCTAATGGCACTTCCATTTGAATCAATTCCTTTGATTTTCTAATATCAACCTGGAGTGTTACCTGAGGCTAAGCCAGCCTTGGGGAAGTCCTGTTTTCTCCCTCTTTTCCCTTTCTCTTTAATTTCCTTCCTGAGTCTTCAGCTGAGTTCCTCCCCCTCCCTTTTCCCTGGGACTGGGTTTCTCTCCTGCCAGCCCCGGTATCTTCTCCGGATTTATAGCCTGACTGTATTCTCAATTAACATGTTCCTTCCAGCTTTTATGGCTTCCAAGTCACAACATTTTCAAGACTATGGCAACATATTATAGACTGTACATGTAAAATAGGTATTAACAGCATCTATATCTTTCTAGACTCATAATTTCCAACTTCTGTTGAGCTCTCCAAAGACTACACAAGACTTGGAGGCAGACGTGACTTTAGACAGCACTCTCTAAATTACCTTCCCTGGTGTGTCTTGGTGAACAAAAGACCTTCCTGCCATTCACCCCCTACCCTTGCTCTTCTTGTGAGACTGTACCTAGTTGGAAATAAATGTAGATGCCTTTCCAACACCTTCCCTGCTGCTTGCCTCCTCCTCCAGCTCCTCAAGAGCTGTGCAAAGCTGCAGAGCCCTGGTCAGATCTGCCCCTCTTCCCAGGACAACCCTCACTGCTCTCCTCCAGGATAAGGTGAGTGTGGTGGGAAGCTGACTGGTGAGCTTTCAGGATGCCTCTTTAATAAGAGCAGGATGGGGCGAGGAATCAGTTTGTGGATGGAGACAGAGCAGCTGCCTGCTAAGCTGGTATGAAATGTCCTGGAGCAACGGATTGCTGTCAGTGAGGGGCTCTGTGCTGTGGGATCTGCAGGCCATATGTGTGGGCGTCCAGGAAACTCTTTCAAAATCTCCCAGCGGTGTACTGGCCGCTGACTTGCAATTTCTCCAGGCATGATCCCTAAGCTGGACACCGTCAGCACCCTTAGCTGCACTGCTGAGCTTCTGTGGAGACAGGAAAGGAGGGTTTAGATGGGAAAGGCATCCCTGTGGCTCTCCTGACTCCCCTATGAGGGGGTTTGATGCAGAACAGCATCAGAAGACACTGAACCGACACTTTGGATTTCCCCTCAGCCTTTGTGGGGGGTCTCTTCTAAACTGCCTGCCTGCTAAGGGCTGATTCGTGAATGCAGCTTTTCTCCTGCTACATCTCCTTCTCTCTCATTGCCCAACTTTATTAGTTCATGAAATGAAGCTGAACTTCCCTTAGGAAAAGACTGTAAACCCTGCCTGACTCACTAACTTGCTCTGCTGTGAACTGCGGTTGCATGACCTAGCGAGCGTGTGGGTTGATGGTCCATTTCAAGACTAAAGAGAGAAATGCCTGGTAAGATAATGGAGAGTTGCTTGCTGTGGTGGCAAAAGAGTTGCATGCGAGACTACATTCACACCTGGCGAAGCTTCTCTGAGATCCTGTTTGTGACTCCAGACTTGCAACACATACAGGATCTAAAGACCTTGCTTTGCTGTCTGAGTGGAGATGCAGTCCAGCAGTAGCTTGGTTGAGCTCTCTGCAGTCCTCTCCTGATGGTGCAATCCGCATGAGGACAGATGGCTCAAGCAGTCCAGTGACCAAGAGAAATCCATTCTCCCTACAAGCTCAACTTAAACCCAAGCATGACAAAATTCAGAAACTGTGCATTATTGAAAAGACAAAGGCACATGCACACCCGATTAATTCGGAGGTCGTAAATAAAATAAGAAGGGCATTCATCTGTATGATTCACAGAAAACCTTAAGAGTGAGCAGCAGGCAGCGAGGACATTACAGAAATGGCAGAGAAGCTTTCGGGAGGAGCACAACGTGCACTTTTGGCAAGGTAGATGACAGGATCACTAAGTTGAAGCTCGGGGCTTTTATTAAACCATTTGGACATCAGGAATGTAAGTGAATGTCTTTTGGTATTAGTTTGCTCCCAAGGCATTTGAAAGAATAATAGCACTGATCTTGGAGGGATTTCAAGAAGCTGAAATTAGAATGAACGCTGTTTTTAATTTGGACTAACGAGCTTAAAGAGCAAAATGAAAGACTCCGAGCAATTCTGCAGAGTCAAGACACAACACTAAGCTGAGGAACATCAGAATCTGATCTTTGCAAGCGTTTTCCATCTTGTATACAGAAAGAGCAAACGAGACCCAGTGTCTGATTCAGATTAAATGGTTAATTATTACTGCTATTGTTACACTCTGACAGTGTAGCAAATCAGTGATATATGAGAGAAAAATAAAACCAGCCTTACTCTGAACAGCCTGCAATGCAAGGGAGGATACAGAGAGCACCAGAGACTCACAGCATTGCAAGCATATTTATTAGTGTCATCTCACTTCTCCCGAGATTGACAGAAGATGGGAATCTTTAGCATGGACTCGACTGGAGCGAGATGATAGCCTGGGGGCCAAGCACAGGGTGAGTGTTAATAAAAAAAAAAAAAAACAAACACAAGAAATGCCCAGATTTATTGGGATGGTCACCTGCTCAGCAAAACTCACTCCAAATCTGTCTGTGGTAAATAAACGCTGAGGGATTTGCCGGACGGCGACATTGTCTCATTCTGAGCAGTCACACTGGTATTAAGTTAAAATTAAAATACCTATTGCCTTGCAACAACAGACTTCAAGGTTTGTTTGGAGAGCATCTGGCCATATTATCTAAAAAAAAATGTGCAATTACAATTGCGGCAAGATCTCTGCAGCAAGGTGCAAAAAAGAAAATAAATGTTCCCAGCTGTGTCAGAAAGTCTGCTTATGTGAAAGCCCTTGCACCAGCTCCCTGTTTCTTGAGAACCAGGTCTTTGCAGCTGCTGCTTGAACTCCCTTGCAGAATGGGAAAAAAAAAAGAGGTCTGTGAGGACTTGGGTACAATGCTTCCCACGGTGGGGACCTCAGGTGACTGTGCAGTAGTTACAAGATTCGTCTTTCTTCACAGGATCAGCTTCTTGTTCAGACAGACGTAGTTGTGTGGTGGCTGAGCAGTTTTCTGGTGTCATTGTGTGGCACATGCAGTGACAGAGCATGGAGACACACAGTCGCGGTCCCTCTTAGGTAGCGAGAACAAACCTGCAGGGCTGCGTCGCTCAACTCGGCGATCATGAACGTTAGCAGGAAGCTGCCAGCCGCGTGAAATCTATCTGTGTGGCTAGCCAACCTCATCTGGAGGAAGCTTTTCCTCCTCTTCTTCTCCTGATATCACACACGTTGCTGTTCCTCTTGTTCTGTGGCTGCTCACTCTTGATTTTGCATTAGCTTTGCTCCTGCTCCCTCTCTCACATGCACATGGAAATCACAAGTGCGTGCAGGTGAAAGTGGCCAGTCCTTCCTCCGTCCTGCATGCTCTCTGACCACCATAAACCCCGCTTGCGTGGTATAACTGTCAGTGGGCCTCCTTTTGGGGATCAACCCCTTGCACAATGATTTCATACTGTTCCAGCTGATGCTGTCCAGGGGAATATTTAATTGTTCTTGCCATGGAGCCTGAGTTAAGTTTGGCAGGAACATCTAATACTCTCAACCAGGGCTCAACAGTGCCTCTTACTACCTTTCAATGGAGGTTTCTAGTTAAGTTTTTTGCAAAGAAAATCTTGTGCCTCATTAACATGAACCTCAGTGTTTCAAGTGGAAACGAGCATGTAATGGACTTTCCAGGGCTTTACATTTTGCCAGGACACTGGTGCTAGTGTGAGGTGCACTTCCAGATTTTGAGGGGAGATCAGAGGACTCCCTCCTCACATTCCAAATCTGTGCTGGTGTAGGCTCCTTGGGACACCACATGTTAACCTGTCCATGCCTGGCCAGCTTGGAGACCCCTGCCCAGATCAGCAGGTGCCCTACACTGACGTACCCCTTCAGACCTTGTCTCTTGGTCCATTTGTTACCCCTAATGACTTGACATGAGCCCCAATAAGTCCCTATCTTAAACTGCACACCCTGAAACTGCAAACCTTGCAGCACCAGGATGGAGAGAGATGGAGCCCCTGCGGTGGAGCAGATTTGTTCTGCTGCTGCTGGGAAGAGCCACAGCCTCCCTTGGCCAAAGCAAGAGACAGCTACCCACCAGGGCTCAGCACTGCTCCCAGCTCTTGCCTGGGACAGCACACGTGAGGCGTAAGGCCCTCCCTTCCAGCCTGCCCCATTCTTTGTTCCCACACCTGGTCACTGTCCCTCTCTGCCCTGAGGAATCCCCCAGCTGGCCTATGTGGCAGGATGGGGAGGAGGCACATCCTGATTTCTTATGGTATAACAATGATTAAAGTGTGGCTGAAAATCACTTGCTTTCCTTCAAGCTCCATCTGCATCCCTGCTAGAGCTTTATCCCTCTTCCTTCCCTCCTTCCTGAACCCAGAAAGTACCTGGGCTCAGAGGAGCAGAGGAAGGGATGTGTATGGAGCCAGAGGCAGCAATCTGCACTTCCCACCTTAGGGGCTGGCAGCAGCAGAGACCGGGCTGCAGCTCCGAGCCGGGACTGTGCCTGCTTCAGCACAGGATGCCAGCGCACAGACGCAGAAGCCTCTCCGTCTGCTCTGGCGTTCCTCTTCTCCTCTCTCCCAAGCCCTCCTCCAGCCAGGAGTATGCACAGTGTGCCGCAACCTCCCTCCTGTTCGCATCCCGCCAGGAGAGGACATCAAGGTGAGGATGGGAAGCTGGGTGGGATCTGCCCGGCTCTCAGGGCCAGCAGGGCGGGGAGGCTTGAAACAATCCAATTTAGCAGGCGCTGCTCACAGGGACATGAATAATGGGAAGTTGATGCTAAACTGGAGCCATAATTTTCATACCAGTGCAAACAGATCCAAATTGTGATAAAAGGTTTTCATCTGCGGAGGCTTGGAGAGGCCCCTGTGCTCTGATTTACTGCGCCTCTTAATGTCGCATCTGACAGCACTTTGCAAACAAAATGTTCTGGCCATAAACTAGCAGGAGAGTGAGTTAGTGAGGCTGGGGGAGGGGAGGAGATGAAAGGAGAGGGTGGCAGAGGGGTGAAAGGGATGCCGTTATTGCACTGTTCCTTGGGTATCACTGCAGCGTTTGCCGATTTACCCACGAGGGCAGCAGAAGAGCCTGTCGGAAGAGACCAAAGCGGGAGGCAAAAGGAAGATGAGACCAAAGGCAGAGGCACCCGATTTGTGAAGCTCAAAGGGAGGCATCCAGCTCCTTTTGCCAATCTCCACGGGAGCTGCACGTTCAAATGCGGATCTGGACTATCCCCATCCCTGAGGGCAGACCAGGGGTACTAGCGCCGGCTCCTGCCCTCCTGAGTCAACAGAGACCCAGGAGCAGGGGACCTGGCTGCTTTGGCTGTGAGGATTCATGGCTTGGCAAGAATACATAGCCAGGGCTGCTTCGCCTGCCCTTCTCTGCCACCTCTTCTGCGCCTACAGCTGCCCCATCCTCTGTACCTGCCACCTTCCCCTTCTTCTGCCAGGGTGCCTGACCCCAAGCTGAGACCAGAGAGCTCCACATGTCCAGGGAAAAGACCTCCAGACCAAGAGAGAGCAAGCAAGAGAGATCACACAGTCCACCAGGAGAGGTAGACGTCATGCCTCTTGCCTGGGAAGGGCTGTCTTCTGCCATGATCTCCCCTTTCAGCTCCAGACATGGACAGATGAGAAGCCCGCTGCTGGGAGAAAGCTGGTCTCAGCCAGTGTGAGACACTTCAGATCCTGGGCTGGAGTCTGGCAGGGGTGCTGGGTTAATTGGGAATATGGGTAAAGAAGCAGGAGCTGTAGGGTGATGGATCACAGCCCCCAGGCATCTGAGTGTGCAGGCTGCTACGTTTTGCACCAGTGGAAGCTTTCTCAGCCTGCTTGGCTCCATTCCCAGATATAATGAGCTGCAGTAATTGAGCCCGGAGGTCAAAAATGTGCAGCTCACTGTTACCAGAGTGTAGAGGGCACTGTCTTCTGCACAGGAAAGGCTTGGCGAAGGTGATGTCTTGTCTCCATGGATATTTGGATGTTGAGCAGCATGGGTGGTGCTGAAATGACCAAGAAACCTTCTGGGAACTGTAGTGCCAGGCAAGCCAGCCAGGCCCAGAGTCAATGTGCAGGGTGGTGCTCAGCTCTGGCTACAACACTGCCTGGGCAATCACCACATTGGAGCAGTGCCAGGAGGACCCCAGTGTCCAGCCTGTGGCTCCAAGGTGCTTGCAGGAGCTGTGAGTGTCAGGGAGAGCAGGCAGCCCATGTGTACTGTTTCCCCTTTCCTTTTCTCCCTGCCAGCTCAAGGATAAGATGGGATGTCATCCATCTTTTGTTGTGTACAATGCCGGGCTAGAGCTCTGCTGGTCATGCCAGGCTTCACAAGTCAGCAGAGAGGAGTAGGCAACAATTTGTCTGACCTACCTGAGGACAAGAGAATTATGCACTCAACAAGACTGAGTAGGTCTCCACTGAAGCCAAGTCCATGTTGAAATTAAATCAGATGAGTCCCTTGACCCTGGATCATGGCTTTTTTTCTCCCCAAACCTTGTGACCAAGTTCAGTGTGATTTGTTATGCTCTTCCTTGATCTCTCCATCACCTTTCCCTTTCTCTCTGGCCTGGGCGGAACCTCCAGCCAGGTGAACATCATCACTTTTTTAAAACATCTAGATGTTGTCAGTTCACAGTTAGTCCAGAGCTGAGGTTTCTGAAGGAGTCCCATGGTTCAGACCCGTGAGATACCAGAAAACCTGCAGCACTGTGCTACATGCTCACTTAGCAAGTAACCTATCCAGCAACGCTCTGACTAAGCGCTGACACATTTGTCATCTGAGCTGCCTCCTGTCCCCTGGGAAAAGTAAATGACATTATGGTAACCCAGGCGGTTAATATCAGGCCTTCCTGCCTCCTTTCCCCCGCATGTGCAATGACCACTTCAGTGCTGAAGGCAGATGAGCATGTTCTTAATGACATTCCCGGCAGCACATCCTTGCTCCAGAGAGGACTAATCCCTGTAGCCATTCGTAATGTGGCTGAAAGCAAGCAGGCTGGGATTTGCTTCCCCATCTTTACGTGTCAGGCCCTGCTCATGCTGAGGAAGCATCAAGCTTAGCGGGGAAGGAAAACTGAATGAAAGTACCCCAAGCGAGCAGCCTGCCTCGGGTCCCCTGCCTGGGGCATGCCCCTCCCTCCCTTGTGGTGCAGACTAATCAGCACCAGCAAAACACTTCTCCGTGTCAGACCTTTTGCCCCCTGCTCTACAGCATGGCCATGCTCACAGAAACTGTGTCCCTCCATGCCTGCATCTGCCCTCTCTTTCTCGATTTTGAGGCAGGATTTTCCCTGCCCTTCTTGGGGATTTGTCCTGATCTCCACCAGCAGGCTGAGATGATCCCAAGCTCCTCATGATCCCAAGCTCTTACCATAATCCCAAGCTCCTCATCTCTTCTTATCTGGACGACTGGAGATATCTGACCTTGCTGGAGATCTTGTGCTGGCCTGGAAAGCCCTTTATAAAATGAAAAGTGCTTTTTTGGGAGATAGCTACTGTTGTCCCACTGAGGTTGGCCATGAGTTGTGATGTTTATTGTGGTCAGCTGAAGGGACATTTGAGATTTAGCATTCGATATGCACATCCAGCACAGCACCCTGTGGACATAGGCTGATTGCTCTTGGACCTTTTTCCTCTAGGGAAGCTTTTGCCCAAAGGTTGCTGATGCTGCGGCATTTTACTTGGTCTCCACTCTGTCACTCTCACCATGCATTGCCCTGGAGTGAGTCATGGGAATGTCCGTGATGCTGGGAATGGTCCTGAGGAAAATCCAGAACACAAAGGAAAGCCAGTCAATGTTTGGTATGGAAAAAGGACACCAAAGTCAGGGTCCTGGAGCAGGCAGGCTCTGGCTCTGACCAAGCCTGGTAGTTCTGGTGTTCCTGTGCACTCCAGCATTTATAGGACAATTCATCTGACAGTAGATCTCTGGAAAAATAAGGAAGGTATAAAGACAGGATTCCAGCTTCTAAGAAGCTGGCGCCAATGAATGCTCATCAAACACTACTGTGTAGTAAAGGAATTTGGAGACAATTTTCCCCAGCGCTCAAGAGACCAATGAGTTCAGTGTCCCAAAATGCTGGTGGATTTTTGGTGTCCAGGGTCTGGAGTTTTGAAGACTGCACAGCCACATCCAAGACCTAGGTGCAGCCACCCTCAAAGTGACTTGGAAGCCAAACCCATGGTGAAACACGTAGGCTTCCTCCGCAGTGAATGGGGATGAATGGCACTGCAAATGAGCACTCCCCAATCTTGGCCAAGTGGAAGACATCATGGTTTCACGCCCTGTTGCATTGCTGGGTATAACGCTTACCAGACATCATGTACTCTGGTGGTGCACCCAGACCTGTTCTTTTATTTGATCTGGTGGTGAAAGAGTGGTAGACCTATATGTTGAGATTTTGGATGTTTCTTTTCACCAGCTTGTCTCTAGTAAGGGGCTCTGGGTGGGAGACGGGAGGCAGGAGTCCCCAGACAGAGACACCTACCCTGGGTTTAGGTGGACCTCCACATGGTGCCTTCTGATTAATGCAACACTGTGTGGCTGCGCTGACAGCTAGACCACCCTGAAATGCAAGGATTTTATTTCAGAGACTGGAGCTTTTTAACACCCCTGAGGTATAGTTTGCTCCAAAAAGCAGGTATTCATAAGGCCAGAGATTTTATCATCTGCTGGGGCACAGAAAGGCACATCCTGTGTCTTCAAAGCCCAGCATCAGTGAGTGCACCAGAGCTGATGGTACTGGTAGACACACTCACACCAAGCTCACATCCTTCTCACCTAGGGACCGGGCTGCTTCGGCTGTTGTCAAAGCAACAGCAGCTGTTCTGCAGTTTCTCCTGGCAATAAAGTTTTGCGCTGAACCTCAATGACAGTTACATGTACTCCCAGCCCAGATGCTTTCATGATATCTCCTTCTCGTTTTGCTGCACAGAAGAGCCAGCACACATGGTGGCATAAAGCATGTTTTGAATTGCCCCTAGTGAGAAACCTCGTGGCAGAGATCATTGGGCCAGTAAAAAAAAACCCATTCACCAGTTAATTCCCCCTGTAAACCATGCCACAATAACACAGGGCAGATCATACTTTATTGCCAGCTCTGTTCCCCACCTGCATGCTGTTTGAAATTGTGGGAAGTCAGAGGCGATGGGATCAGTTCCTTGGAGTCAGATCTAAGTGCTGAGTTTCATTTCACTGCTGAGGGTATGGCAAGTGCTTGGTGTGGGGATTTGTTTCTGTACAGGTTGCTGCTGACAGATAAAGTAGAAGGTCCCCATCACACTGGCACACTACAGCATTGATAGAGGTGGGAGTTAAATGTCCTGTCGTCCTGCCACCACCTGCAAGGAGCTTTTGCTCCTTAGGTGCAACCCTGGGTGCTCAACATCCCTCAGGTGACAAGGGGAGCCCCTGTGATGCTGGTGTCCATGAGGCGATCTGGCCCAGTGCAAATAGTCTTATGCAAATAGCCTTTCTGAACACCGTTATGCCATAAAATTTATAACAAACATGGACATGGATACCTCACAAAAAAAAAAAAAAATCCTGCAGCCCCAGGTGGGAAGGGCAGCCAGTCTTGCAATGTCTTTGGAGTCCTGCTTACCAAACCCAAGCATGCCTAGCAGAGGTCAGGGTTGATGGGCTCTCCACTTCCCCCAGTCTGTTGTTGGTGTTCCCTGGGCATGGTGCACCAGGCAGCTTGGAGCAGTGCAGAGAGCTGCCAACCCTCATGGCTAAAAGCTTTGCTATGACAAAAAGGGCATATGTCTACAGGGAGCAAAACAAGCACTAGCTTGATTTTGGGGTAAAGCACTGGTTCATGCAGCTTAAACTGGAACAGCTGCCTTCTGTCGGGTTCCTGCACTGTTCTTTCCTAGTGCTTCTGCCACTCCCTCCAGCCCCCGTGTCCCTGGGGTGCTGGTAAAACTGCTGGATCAAAACTGCAAACCCACACTGGTGGGCAGCTTTAGGAAAGATGGCAAAGAGGCAGCCTCCATTTCTGCCAACAGGAGTGCCCAGCACTGGCCAGCACAGCAGCTCGATAGGACAAATCCCCCCATGTGTGGTTGCTCTGCGTCCAAGGAAATTCCTAATCCACCTGCTCCTTGGAGCTGCTGGCTCAAGAGGGCTTAACGCTCCCAGCACGGAGAGCCCTGGAGCCCTGCCATCCACCTCCCATAGTCTGGTGCCATTGCAGCACTGAGTCCTTCCTGAGCAGCACAATAGCTCTCTACAATAGCTCTTCCTCTGCCCCTCTGAGGACAAGGCTGCAATCTTTCTAATGAGTTTGTTCAAAATGAATTTTCCAGGTTTTTACAATTGCTCCCCCCCGCCCCCTCATTCCCTTTTTCCAGCTGCCTGACTCCAGCACTCCCCAGTTCACCCAGCGCCGAGGCTGTTTCTCTCTTCAGTCGCAGTTTAATTATATGAACTGCCTTTTTTTTCCTCCTTTTGGTTGCTATTTGGTGTGTGATTCAATGTTCATAATGTACCCTGGGAACCCCTGCTCTGCATGTGCTCCGCTGGGTCCCAGCACTGCTGATTAGAAAGAGATCCTTTATCTGTGCCGGAGAGGCTGGCGTGTCAAAGCAGCCCAAACTTTACCATTCACATCTCCCCCTTTCTGAAATGCCTGTGGGTCCCTGCCACACTCGGAGTCTCTTTGAAAATCCCTACAATTCAAATAGCCAGAGACTGACGCTTTCATCGCTGGGGTCATGGCTCCTACCAAGAGTTATTAGTGTGCCTTTCTCTATTCTTTAAAGCTCTTTCATATAATGTTCTGTCTGTTTGTGTTTAGAAAGGGTTTTGTATAGATTTGCCACTGGCGCAGCTCTTTCTGTGTGGAGCTTTCTCTGGCCTGGGGCTGATGCCCTTTGCTTCTCCTCCTGGCTCGAGGGATCACTGCCCGCCACGGGCATCCTCCCCAAGGGGCCATGGGACCACAACTTTCCCCAGTGCTCATCTGGTGACTCTGCTCTGCCAGGGGATCTGTAAGCAGCACCGATTTTGCACAGTCCCAGATGTCCATGAGGATGTGTCAGGGCTCCTCCCAGAGATATCAGGCCAAATGGGCACTGATACTGCCAGCTACAAGGCATGGACTCTGCAGCCTGACTTCTGTGCCAGAGGCGTTTCCATCCCCATTTAAACTATTGGGGTTTCCTATCTTTGGGATTTGTAAGCACAGCTGCATTCTGCTGTCTGCATAAGCCTGTCCCCCAAAGGGCCAAGTATCCCTGCACCACCAGGGCTTTTCCCACCCTGCCCAAAATCCTCCTGCTTCTGACGGCCACATCTTGCTCAGAAACTAGCTCCTGCTCTTTGTTCCCTCCTCATTTCTGCAGTCAGAAGCAGATTCCTGTTCTCATCTCTCCACATCTCACCCAATGACCAATTTTCCCCAGAAAGAGGGAGCTGGCAGCCCTCAGGGTCCCACAGCAGGGACAAGGCATCTGGTGGATCCAAGGAAGAGGTGGTCAAGTCCTGTCTCCAGTGGAACAGTCCAGCTTGCTGCTCTTCTCCATGACCCTCTCATTTCCTTTCCCAGTCTCAACTGCTACTATTGCAGCCTGCATCTCCTCTTCGGGCTGTTGTCTGGCCTCATCTCCAGCCCCCAGACAAAGTTCTGCCATATCGTCAGACAGGGATCCCTTTCCTTGCAGATGCATGAGAGCATAAGCAAGTGGTTGGTTTATGGCCCAAAGCATGCAGGCTTATCTCCTGGCTAAGCCAAATGTGTGATCCTGTCCAAGGGTGGCCAACAGGGACCTCATCTAACCCATTTACAGATCTAAACCTCTTCTGATCCCTGCTAAATCCACATCCTTAGGCATGCCTTGTGGCCATGAGTCCCTCCAGCTAAGCTTTTGCTGTACATACGAAACTGTTTCCTTTTATCAGTTTTAATTAGGTTGTCTTCTGATTTAATAGTCTGGCACTTTCTTTTTCACTTTGAGAAAAGGTGAGCAGGGGGACAGGCTGTTCATTATATGATACTTGTAATGAACAGGTACCCTGTACCACATCCCCACTCATCATCTCTTCCCCAGACAAAGTGATCCCAGCCCTTTCCAGTTCCCTGCACACAAAGGCCCTGAAGTGCAGCACTTCCATCAGCCTGATGCTGGTTGCTTCCTAGTGTGCTTGCTTCCAGGTAACATGACAAAAAGGGACATCTAGTTGTTTCTTATAATTTGCCTTGAAGAAAGCAAACCTGTAAGCTCCACCTGAGCCCGTGATCAGCTGTAACTCAAGGACGATGCCTGTGGTAGCTTTTGCCCAACCTCCAATATGAAGACAGATGCATAGCATCTACCATCCCATTTCTTCTGCATCCTGGCATGGTTGGTGGGTCCCTGATCAAAGAGGATGCAAGCGGAGGAGGACATCCATGGTGAACCATGGCCATGGCACATGAATTCACAGTCATGCTCACCTCATTTCTCAGATGCATGCTCTTTCTCTTGCTGGAGTGCATATTTACACTCTCAGGTCATTCTCCTCGTGCTTCTACAGGCCTGACTTGCCTTAATTATTCGTGTCATATGCAAGGTCACTGTTGCCCTTTTTTCCCATGTTATTAGCTAAGGCTTTGTGCCACGGCTGCTACATTATGCCACTAGACAAAGTCTTTCAGATCTTCCCTAGCAAACATTTAGCCTTGGGAAGGCAAGGCAGTGCCTCTGGAATAAGGGACACGTGGGATGGGAGTGGGTGAGAGCAGGACATCTATTAGCTAAAAGCCCTGCAGGAAAATCAATACACTGCTGCTGCGTTCCCCTCTCCAGGTGCTGATGTTGCGCTATGGTTCCTGGAAAAAGATATTGCCCTCCCTGATGCAGTGTATGTGTGCATGTGGGTGTGAGTGTGCAGAGGAAGGAGTGTGGTCAGATGCCTGGGCAGAGTTCATCTCACCTGACTTTAGCTGTTTGTAGTGTACATCTTGCCAACTGGACCACTCATCTCTGTTTCACTTGCACTCACTGCAGAGGAAAATAAACTTCCAGGCAAGATATGTCTGATCTGCTCTGGCACACACCCCAAACCTGCTGTAAGAGGAGCTCAGGGTGATAAACTCAGGTGAAGATGTCTACCTCTGGTCAGATTAGACTGAACCTGTGCCTAGTTTCATCTTTCCAGGAAGCATTTTGCAAGGAGGCCCAGTGACAAAAAAAAGATGCTGTACAAACACTGTGGTCGAGGAAGCTGAGAGCTCTTATGCCTAAATGGAGATGAAGCAAATATCTGAAGCATATGAAAAAAAAATCTAGGAGGCCTGGAAGGAGTTCAAGCTCTGTCTAGAGGCTTTCTAGGAGACACAGAGAGATGCCCTACAGCTGCAAAGAGGTCAAAGCCAATTGCCTGGAAGTAAAAGCTCTGTTGAGGGCTCAGATGTTCAGGCATAGTTTCAAGTGGAGCCTCAAACTGCCCAATCATGGCTGGCAAAGGGGCTTGAGGAGCTGACCCCCAACATATCTCACTGGAACCATAAGGCTTCATGAAAACAGAAGGAAGCCAGCATGCCCCAGCCTCCCTGGCACTTGCTAAGAGATGAGAGGTCCAGAGAACTGCCTTGTGCAAAACCCTGAGGGCTGGCAAAACACAGGCAACCACCCAGCACAGCCCACATGCAGAGCTTGGTTAAGGTATGACAACCCCTGCTCTTTCTGCCCTCTCTGCATCCCACAGGAGCACAAAGTCAGGCTGTCCCTGCTTGGGTGCAAGGCACCCCCTTCTGTTCCCACTGCTTCTACCCTCCTCCGTGTTGCAGTTCAAATGGACAGGTAGGGCGATGAACCAGGCAGGGAGATGAACCAGAAGGGAAGATAAACGAGGCAGGGGCAGGTGGGAAGATGAACCAGGCAGGGGAATGAACCAGGCAGGGGGGCTGATTCTAGGTTGAGCAGCCAAGCCCTGATGGTACTGCAGAAGTTCCCCTGGACCGACTTACCCAGAGCTGGCACCGATCCTTGCATGCTGCCTGGAACCAGATGACAGTCTGCATTGGTCGGGACTCAGCAGGGGTCCAGGCGAGGATATTCAGCAGGACTTGAACCTGTGGTAGCTGGGGAGTTGAGAAGTGTGGCACAGCAGCACAGCCAGGTCTCAGCAAGGAGCCCAGGCTCTCATGCTGCGAACCACAGCCAGGACAGCAACCAAAGTCAACAGAGAGGAGCGGGCCTGTGGTGAGGCTGCAGGACGTGCTGCAGAGCTCGAGCCTGGCCATGCAAAGGAGAGGCTGACTTCCACGGGGCTGTGCACATGAATGTGTCTCACGTACAGTGTGGAGCAGGGGATGCTCATTTGATTAATGGCCCTTTTGGACAGTTAGAGAAATTGTTAGACTCGGCTAGTGAAACAAAAGAGATTGGCAATCATGTGAAAAATAAGGAAAAGGGTTCAGTGAAATCCTGGCACTGTGAAATGAATGTTATTAATTCAAAGCGAGCCAGGCCAGAGTGTCACAAACATCAAGGCCAGGCATTGCCCTGCTCAGGAAATGGGCAGGCGCCGAGCAGAGAGAGCAAAGACTGGTAATGTGGGCAGTGGCCCCATGGTCTTCCCATAGATCTGGGCAGCTGAACAACAGTGCTGGGAGCTTGGCCACAGCGTGCATCAGGGTGTCTGGGAAGCGCCTGGGAGCTGCAGCCGGCAGCTCGTGGGTAACGGTGATGAGAGCAGACGTGTGTGAAGTGCCAAGGGCCAGAATGCAGAGAATGGGGATGCTTGGGCAGGACAGCGATGAGGCAGAGCGTGCAGTAAAACAGCACCCTCGACACTGCAGGGAAGGGGTGGTGAGATGGGGGAGAGCTCGGAAATGCCCCAGATTTCATCATGGTTAATTCGAGCTATGGACAATGGGAGCACCTGGTTGGCAGGCACCCACCCTTGCCGTGAGCAGGCTGTCCCACCTCCAGGTGCTCCAGCACTGGTGATGCCCAGTGGGGACACACATGGGCAGCAGGGTCAAGCTGGGAGCCAAGAGCTGCAGCAGCAGTATTAGCTGCTGCTGTGTTTGTAGGCTCAGAGCAGGTCCAGGTTCCCGTCTGGTCACAAAATGATTCAGTTTCACAAGAACTGAAAGAAAAGCCCAAAGCAAAAAAAAACATCCAGGGACAAATAGCAGTTGTCAACATTTTGAAAATGAAAAGGAAACCAGCAACAGCCATTTCCCAGGGTGCCTGATGGACTCCTTCTCTGAGGTTTGCAACACCAGCAGGCCTGAGAGAGCACGGGAAGCTCCTGAGTGGGGTGGTATGGTCCCTGCTGGACTCCTTGGATATTAAAATTCCCTGTGGCAGCTAGTCAGTTTTTCAGCCCTGCCCATGAGGTTATCCAAACTCTTCACAGTGCAAACCCCACTGCAGACCTGCACAGATCTAATTTCCATCCATGCATAGCTGATTACAAGCCAAGGAATTTCCTCAGCCGATGCCCCATTACTGGCAGCTCCTCTGCAAGAACCAGGGCAGGATCCAGTGAGCCCTGAGCTGCACAGTGTGCTGTCTGAAGTACACCTGGGGACAGCTTCATCCCACCAGTTAGGGCACTGCCTTTGGTGTCTTGCCCAAGGGAAATGACTAGGTGGGTCCATTGGACATGTTGGGTTTACAGCCTGTGACATAAAGCAGAGAACAGGTTTGAAGGGAAAAGAAACACCCTGGCCTCCAGATTATGGGGGAGTTGAGGCAGAAAGGCACCTTTTGGTGTCTCTCTAAATGCATGTGTCTTTTTGAATGTCTTTTTGACTTGAGATTGCCAGCTTCTGCAGGAAGGTGGGTGAATTGCTTGGCCTGGGGAGTTTCTGGTGGCTCTGGAGGCTCTGGAAAGTGGAGCAAGAGTATGAGGTCAGTTGGCAGAAGCATGTCAGCCTGGGTTTAACACATCACAGCTCCGCACACTGTCCTTCACCGCTCGTGACCCAGAGTACTTATCACCCTGAATGGCTTGCTCCTGTCTTCTCAGAGCTGGCTCCCCTGTGAGGGGGCTATGCCTCCAAAAGAAACATTTCTGCAGCTACTGACAGATAATATTTTAAAAATCAAGTGTTTAGATTGATGAGGTGAATACACCCAAAGCATTTCCAAGTAAGAAACTCCAAAGACATTTGTGCCACTTCTGAGAGCTGGGACCAACTCAGCAAAACCAAGATATATGGGAGCTGTACGGAGCACAACAGGCAAAGGTGTTTGTGAGCCTGAAGTTCTGGGCTGATAGGGAGGAGCAGAGAAAAGTGAGTCTGGAGCACCTTAAAATCTCAGATCTAAATCACAGGCAGCTCTACAGATATAGGGTTTCTGTGCTGGCATCAGCTTAAGTGATTTGGAGGACTTTATGTTCAGAGTTTGACAGATTGTCATGAGGACACTCTATCTAAAATAGCTCATGGAAGTACATTTGTGCTAATTACAGTCACAGGACCTGAAGCAAGGATTGTAGGCACTCCTCCCTGTTCTTGCCAGTAATCATATTTTGCAATTCTTTAAGTGGACTGTGGGGTTTAGACATATCTGCCAAAGCAGAATGAGCAAAAGCCTCTGGAGCTGGTGAGAGTATGCTGGCAGCCTCCTGGGATGGAGGACCAGGTAGTGACATGGAGTCAGAGGAGCCCTTTGCACTCTACTTCTCTGAGGCATGGTTGTTGCCTCCTGGCAGGATTGCTATTTCCAGCCATTGGGCTTCAAGGCTCCTCAGATGCTGTTCGTGAGCCAGGGGACTTAGATGTCACAGATAGGCTTTGACAGTCATCCCAGAGGAGTTTTCTTTCCAAAATCTGTCTTCAGGACCTGAACTGAGAAATCTGTCCTCTCTCCTAGGAGTTGGTTGCTGTCATGGGATCCTTCCTATGAATCAGGGTGCTGGGTCAAATGGATCTATAGTTCAAGGAGCTTGCTCTTGTTGAGAAGGAGGCTCCTTTCTTCCCCAGGCCCACAGATCCAGCCAATTTCCCCTGCTGCCCCTGAAACTTTAGTGAAACTGTGCCCTTTGGACAGACAAGAAATAGCTGCAATATCAAGCTGTAAGGCTATATGTTTTGGTTGATCATAATTCATTAACAAAAACCAGAGAGACAACGGCGCACAGAAAAGGTTATATGAGCAGGCAGCTGCCTGTTGCCACTTGACTGAGGTTAGCATCACAGTTAAGCTACTAGTTTTATAATAACCTCATTGGGGATTTTCAACAGGAGGAGTGCCTTGCTGGTACACAAATATCACCACATTATATCAGCAAAACTCCTTGCACAAATGAAGCTATCCCAAGGAAGCAGCCTTTTATACCCACCATAGGAAACCCAAACCAAGCAAGCAAACCCATCCAGACCACAGAAAGCACAGCTCTGCCCATGAATTGCTTCTGCAGGAGCGGCTTTGTGTGATCCCACACTGTCCCCTCTCCCAGCAGCACTCCTGCCTGCAGATGCCTGCAGGGTTTACCTGCGTGAGAAGCTCTGTCACAGCTCAGCTGACAAGCTGCATCATTGCCTTCTAACACTCAGGAGCTCCACAGAAGAGCACTTTTACTGTGACAAACCCTGCTCCAGGTGCTTGCTTGTACACTGGGCAATTGCACCAGCTGAAAAAATCCTTGAGAGCCAGGACTGTGCACAGGCATGCTTGGATGGGGGGACAAGACCTACTGACACTACCTGCTAGTTCAGCTGCATGAAAATGCTGGCTTCTATTTGGAGGTGGCAATGGGGAGCATGAAGGAGTCAGCAGGAGAAGGCTGGAGACTGCAAAATTGAACGTTTTTGAAACTTGAGAAATGGGAAGTGACAAAAGTCAGGCTCCTTTTGCCAAGGGAGGAGATGTTTTTGGCACTAACGGTCCACTCAGCATTTCTCACGGCTGCAGCTCACTGCTGGAGGCCCTTCCCTGGAGCTGATGCCACTGTGGCACAGGCAGAATCAGAGAATCCCTTTTTTCCTTCCAGCAGATTTGCTTCTGCAGCCGGTGAAGCATAGCACGTGTGTGTGGTAAGAGATCCAGGCATTGCTCGCAGGGAAAGGCAGAACTAGACTGATGACTGTAACAGGTTACATGCTGTTCCAACACGTTTTACCAACCAGGTTGCAAAGGAGTTTCGTGTCTTTAGCCCAGAGCGCATGGTTTAGCCCCAGCACACAGCTGCAAACTCCAGAGACAACCAAGTCCTCTGACAAACTCCAGAGATGACCAAGAGGCTGTCCGGGATCTGGACATGGAGGCTGTATTTTCCACCCTTGTCCTGCTCCTCCAGTCACCCATACTGGTACATACCGTGCTCCACCTTCTGTGTTTAAACGTGACAGGGGCAAGGAGGAGGAGAAATGGAAGAGGATCCATGTGGGGAGTGGGACACCAGTCCATGGTTGGAGATGTGCTCCTGGACTGGGGAGGAGCTGCTCCCCATGAGTAGCCTCTGCTTTGGAGCTCCTTGTGATCCAAGGCTTAAGGGACCAGGGTCTGGTCCAGTTAAAAGGCATTTTCAGGCTCTTATTAGGAAGAGCACATATAAATAATAGGTGCCCAAAATTCAGGCTCTGGGGAAGCTCCAGGAATTCCTCTGACTCTTTCATTCCCTAGTTCAAAGATGTGCAATGTTTTTACCACTTCAGGCTGCTTTGGGAACTAACCAAAAATTTCTAGGCTACACCTCATTTGTATATAATCTGCATCTGAGTTTTGTTACGAGATAAATGCAGGCTGTCAAGGGGACGCAGTTGTTTATACACCAGAGCTGGTAGGCACTGATTTTTGCAAACACAGAGAGACTTTCTGTGCAGGGCGAAGGTGCTGTCAGGGTGGAAATGCAGCTTCCTGAACCTCTGAAAACAAATGTTTGCTCTTCGTTTTCCCCTTGGGTCTGCACAGTGTGGAAAGAGGGTCAGGCAAAGGCGTCCCTTCTTTGGTCACATTCCCATAGGAAGCATCTGCTACTAAACATATGTTGCTGAAAAAACCCCCATAAATACAAACACAGTCTTTTAGTTTGTTTCTGGTTCACAGGCACTTCTGTCAGTTCAGGATAGGGTTCTCTGAAGCTGGGACATGACCTGTCAGTTGTACCCTGCATAGCAATCTCAGAGTCAAGCCTGCTGGGAGCTGGGCGCGGGGTCAGTGGAACCTCTCCATGGATCCATCAGCTGAAGGTCAGAAGCAAGCTCAGACGAGCCCTAGCAGAGCTGGCATCTATCCCAGCTGTGCCAGCTTCCCAAGAAAATCATGGAATCGTAGAATGGTTTGGGTTGGAAGGGACCTTCAAAGATCATCTGGTTCCAACCCCCCTGCCATGGGCAGAGACACCTTCCACTAGACCAGGTGGCTCAGAACCCTGTCCAACCTGGCCTTGAACAATTCTGGGGATGGGGCATCCATAACTTCTCTGGGCAACCTGTTCCAGTGCCTCACCACCCTCACAGTAAAGAATTTCTTCCTTATATCTAATCTAAATCTACCCGTTTTCAGTTTAAAGCCATTAAATAGAATAAGAGAGTGCAGGGAGAAGGGTGAGGGAGATGAAGGAACAGGGACAGGCACGATGCAGGAGTGAGGGAGGACAGGGGGCTCTCTGAGGGTCTCCAGTTTGGAGTGCATCTTCTGGGCAAAGGGCTTGTTGTAGCTGCTGCTGCAGACATTTGATGCCCTTATTCAACGCTGGGACCTACCAAGAGATGAGAACACATCTTCCATGCAAAGCTCGGGCAGGAGCATACAGGGACATGATTTTGCACCCCCAGTGTCTATGGCACGGTGCGTCATGCTGTCAGGTAACTTGTGTTTGGGAAGAGAACCAGGCTTGCCATCTCATTCCTGTCCTTGTGGGGACACTCAGTTTGGGCACAGTGGTGGTGTGAGAGCAACTTCCAGTCACATGGGATCCTTCAGAGTCAAGGTCATGCCATGCCACGTGGGGCACCCCTATTCTCTCCTCACCCACTACCCATCACCACAGTGCCTCGTACCAAACTCAAATAGCTCCTTGGGAGTGATTTCCATCCCCTCCTGGGTGACGATGCTTGTGACTCCAGCCCCACTCCTCTCCTGCAAGGTGGCCACCACCTCTGTCCCTCATTGTTGCACTCACTTGCATTTCAGGGGACCCTTTGCCAGCAAAGAGTTTAGGAATTTAAAATAATTTTGCTTGTCCTGATGGAACAGAGGCCTCAGCTTAGAGAAGAGTGGTTTCTAGTTGTTGCTAATAAGAAAGAAAAATTTCCCTTTTCTTAAGCAAAGAAAACCAAGAGCTGGATAAATAAGGAAAGGGCAATGTTCAGACATGGTAATTCCAGGGTTGCTGGTCCCCACAAGTCTTTTCCCACCTCTCCAGAGGAAAGCTTTGAGCCTCACAGCCAAGACACAGCACAAGCCTCCTGGGGCAGTGACGGCATCTGAGTAGGGCAGAGGGATGGGGAGGCAACAGGGCATAGGGTAGCTCTTCCATGTGGACCCCCGGGGTGTGGGACCCTCCCTCCTTGCCCCTGGGTGCAGGGTGACCTGCACAATCCAGGAGGCTCTGAGGCTCTTTTTCATAAACAGCAAAAAGGCTCTGAGCCAACCCCTCCCTGCTCCTCTTGGGAGGCTTTTCCACAGCCACCCTGATCTTCTGACGGCTTCAGCAGTTTTTCCAATTTCTACTCAAAATATATTCATGAATAGTTTATCCCATTTGCTCTTGTGCCAACACTGGCCTATAGTTTAAATAACAAGCTGCCGTGCTGATGTTTACCCTTCCCTCCCTCTCTTTCTCCCCAAAATATTTATAGAGAGCTATCACATGTCTTTCAGCCATCATTTTTCTGGGTTAAACGTTATGGGGCAGTCCCATGGTTTATACATGAGCTGAGCTAGGAGAAGTCTACTGCAGGGCCAGCAGCTCCGGTGAGCATGTGCACTGAGCAGCCTGAGGTGCACAAGGAGGAAAGCATCCCACAACGGGCAGAACAGCATTACTCACTTTTAGTGAGAAGAACTCTGTGGGCACAGTGCATCCCTACACCGGTTTCCAGCAGGTGGGAGGCCTGAAGGTGGGCTCAGCCCAGGAGTCTCAGCATGAAAGGAGGGTCATTTCATGGTGTCCCATCTCATGTGCTGCACAAGTTGCCCTGGTTGCTCCTCCCTTAGGTTCCTTGTCTCAGTATACTGCTAACAGTCTCTCCTCTCCAAATTCTGCAGGTCTCTGGGATGGGTTAGAAAAATGGCTTTCCTCAGCAGAGAGCTGGGTGCTGTCCTTAAAACTGCCCACACTTTCTCTCTCTTGGATGCCCATCCATTCTTCTTTTTTTAATTTCTTCTCCCTGGGTATTGAAATCAGATGTAGAGATGATGTGGGTCCTTCCAGCCTTACTCTGGTGTCATCTGATGACTGATCCTGTCCAACATGCCAAGCTTGATCCCATGAAGCCCAAAGCCTTCTGATGTCCTCTGAAACCTCTAGCACAGAAACATGTCTGCAGATACGTGATCTTTACACACAGCAGCACTAACTGTCACCATGACCTCCTGGGGATACGTGCTGACCTGGACTCTGAACTCCCCAGCTCCCCTGTATGGATACCCTGCTGTCTGCACAGCACGCGGTGGGGAACCACCTCTGGACAAGAGGCTCCCTCCTGGGAAGGTTTAAATATTTGCTTGCACTGCCTGTGTGGACATCACGGCTCCCTGCCCCAGAGCAGCCATGCTCTGGGCTTTGATAGCCTGTCTGCTCCTACCAGGCATCGACCCCTCCCCAGTAAGGCTTCCAGCTCCCACTGCAGAGCAGGACACCACTGGCAGCTGGCTGTGGGTCACAGCTGGCAGTCTTCCCAAAGCTGTCCAACCTTGCCGAGACTGCATTTCCAAGGACTCTCTTCTTCTAGACCACATGGGTGCTCACACCCACAGGAGTCTTTCACTGGTCTGAAGAGCTGGCTGACCAGAAACAGTGAAAAGCAGGATCTGGAGGAAAGGCAACTTGAGGCCTGACCTGAGCAATAGGCCAGGCTTTAGCATAGATTTTAAAGGAAATTGTAATTAAAAGCATTGAAGTAAATAGAAAATGGGATTAAATACCACATGGATTTACCAAAGGCATACTGTGGCAGGTTGGCTTGATAGCTTTCTTTAAGAAGGTATCTGCTTTCCCAGACAAAAGAATTGAAGTAGATCTCATCTCCCTGGACCTCAGTCAAGCATTTGATGTAATGCACATGAGAAATTATTAATTAAACTGGTGAAGATGGGGATTAATGGAGAAATGATAAGGAACAGGGGTAAGATGGGAAATGGCTGGAGGGGAGGCAGCAATGGATAGTGTTAAAACAGCAAGCACTAAGCTGCAGGCAGGCTACTAATGGAGTTTCTCAAAGATCCATTTGGGGCCTGATTTTGCTTAATATTTCCACTAATGATCTTTGCACAAAAGGTAGGAGACTGATGATAAAACCTGCTGATGATTCAAAGGAGGAAGCCAATGCATGGCAGCAGTGGAATATCAAACAGAAGCAATTGGGTGACCTTAAAGACTGCAGTAAGAGACCTGGAAGGAAATTCAATAGTACAAATGTGAGGTCAGGTACTTAGGAACTGATGCAGGAACTTCAGCTGTAGCTGGAAGTAAATGAAAAGCACAAGGAGCTTACTGGGGGAGTCAGTCACCAAAGGGCCATAAACTGCCAATTTGGTTCAGCAGTGAAAAAGGCATGTGTGAACTGAGCTGCAATATTTCCTGGAGAGAGAAACCCATCAGCGCTGCAGACGGTGCATTAGTAAGGCCTCATCAGGAACAGTTTTGCCAGTCCTGCTCACTCTGAGACTCCCAGCGTGGCCCCTTCCCCACCTTTGGAAGAGTTTGACCTGCCTGCTCACCAGGATCGCTCAGAAGGCATCCTTCTCCCCAGAAATGCTCCAGGGAGGGTCATGGAGGAGAATCTTTTGAGCTAATGGGTGACATTGGCACAAAGAAAAATAGGATTGAACAAGCCATGAGTCCACTGAGGCAATTCTGGAATAACTTGCTAGCAGCACAGGACAAAAAGTCACAGCAAAGTGTATTGAACAGTTTGTGCGGTGGGCTACACACCGTGGTGTAAAGGCTGGAAGTGGCCTGGGACCCCATGGCTCTGCTGACCCCCCTGAGATCTCCAGCCCTGTGACTGTGGAAAACTGCTGCACACCATGCTACAGGTTTGCATGAATGAGCCAACTGGTATAATGTTGTTGCCCTCACGTATCACTGCTCTTTTCCCTGCCTGCTGCCCACAGGTTTGGCACTACCAGAGGCACTACCCAGAGGTTTAGCACTGGGTGAAAAGGACCGCTATCAAAGTATGTCACCTGCCATGCTCTTGGCTTCTTCACCAAACCTGACAAGACGAGGCACTATGTGACGTGGTGGCCCAGTCTCAGTGTTGGTGGCAGCCAAATCTCCTCCATGGACAGTTGTTGAGAGCAGGCATATCTTGGCTTCTACTGATGGGTGATAAAACACCACTGGACCCGTGCAGGTGTGAAGCTCAGCGTCACCCATCCCTGATGGAAACCCCACCTCCCTGTGCCAAGCCGCAGCATCGTCTCCCTTCAAGATGTCATTTCTTTTGGTCTCCCCAAAGCCCACGGGGCTCTGCAGCTGGCGAGAGCTGCACATGCCACTGCTGACATGCTGCGTTCCTCCCATGACGTGACCTGACGAGGCTGATGTGGCACTTTTCCATCCGACCTGACAGCTCAGGAAATTCAGTCGGGCTGACAGGACGCACACGCCACTTGCCGAGTGCAGCGGGTCCTGGCGCCAGCGCCAGCTGTTTCTGCTTCCACTTCATCACTCCTCTTGGACCAGCTCTTCAGCACTGGCAGCAGCAGCAGCTCCTCGACTCGAGACCTCACGGACGTCAGCTCTTGGAGAAAGCCTGTGCATCTGTGTCAGGCCAGTGACAGGGATTGCCAGGCATCCCGTGGTGACACGGCACTTCTGCAGCACAGCAAAGCGGCTGCCTGGGCAGGGTGTGAGCCTGGCTGCGGGATGCATGGAGATGAAACTCTGCCGGGAGAGGGTCACAGGCTCTCAGGATGCCTGGGTCTGCAAAGCCCAGCCCAGGGGTGATGGGGAGTCCCATGGCAGGTTAGAGAAATGACCACCTTCCCAGGGCAGAAGATAGCTGCTGATGTTGCTGCCTCCAGCTGAACTGGAGAAAAGCCATGAGGCAACCCTCATTTACCTCCTCCCAGAAGGGTCTCTCACCCCTCCTCTGAAGCATATTTACTCCATGTTTTAGGGCTGAAAACACAGCCCCCCTCTTGTACTTATAAGCAGAGAGTGAACCCAAACTACCACCATCCTTGATCAAAGAAAGCATCATGGACTGCCTGGGCTCTACTCATGGGAGCAGCCAGAGCAGGCACCTGGCAGAGAGAAGTGTTTTCAAAACAGCCTGGGATCCAGTTTGGTCCTGAGAGATGCACATCAGCTGGAAGTGGAGCTCTGAGACTCATCCAGTCTGCACTCTGGTGCCCATGAGCTTCCAGCTCCCAGCTCAGCAACAGCGCCCATCCCCCTGTGGCACAGGGCTGTCTTAGCCAGTGCACCCACTGTGGGGTGCAGCGTCCACACAGAGCCTGCCCCCCCTAGCCGCCTGCAAATGGGCATCTCCCAGCAGCTTGCCCTGCAGCTTGCTGCAGCCACCACCTCTGCTTCCCATGCTGTTTGCACCAGGGAGAGTTTGGGAACGGGTGCGCACTGAGGGGTGCTTCTGGCCCCTGGTGCTGAGGGCATGCAGCATCCTTGTTCACTCCAGCAGCCCTCCCCTGGCACCCACTGCCCTGCATCCTCTGCAGGGTGACCCCAGCTGCTGCTGCAGGTGCAGTGCTCTCTCCTGACGCATCAGCGATTTCTCCATATTACTTCTGTTATGATAGTATCCGGAAACTTGATTTGAGGTCCTCGAAGCCTGCCTGGGAAGTCAATCCCACACAATATCGGCTTCATTACTTGCAAGTACATGAGAAGAAACAGGGCAGTCATACAGCAGCTAAGCAATCTCTGCCATCTTGATGTGCCTACAAGTGCTAGAGAAGCAGGTTTGCAGCGGGGGTGAAAGGATATGCCCTGAGAGCATGCAAGAGCTGGGACCGAGTCCTTTAACGCCTTTAGAGCCCATCCTGCAGAGATGAATGTTTTTCCACAGTGTTAAATATTGATTCATGGGTTAGGAGGCACTGAAACGATGACTAGCTGCCTGTGCCAGGGTAGGGAAGGGCTGCTTGGTGTGAGGCACAGCTGGTGATGCAGGTACCTGCCAGGGCCCAGGTGGACTGATGTGACACCTGCTTGTCATCACTGTGTGTGCTCACTCCCGCAGACAGGGACATTTGCTCCTTGGGGTCAAGTGAACCGTGAGTCAGCCCAGAGCAGCATTTTCCTGTTTCTTTCGTCCTCCTGCCTTCCGCTCTGAGTCTGCCAGTAGAAATAGGAATCTTCGCCTGGTTAGATGGCTGCTTTTCTCCTCTCTATAATTAGATCTTCTCATTGTCTGTTTGGTGTTTGTGCGACTGTATCTGAGGTTGGCTTCTGCTGTCAGGCAACCACAGGGCATTCCAGTCCAAGTGCTGTTGATTTCTGCTTTTATCCATCTGAAAAAAATGAATGAATACACTGACATGCCAGTCCTGGCCCTGGTCCACACTGCAGCCAGACGCCTGCCGCTCAGCCCTGCTCAGGGGGAGCGCTGGGAGGGGAGGAAGTCAGGCTGCCCTCGTGCCATCCAAACCACCTCTGCTGCTGGTTATGGAAATAAGAGATGCTGTGTGCTCGTGGGGCTGTGCACAAGAGAAGGACTTTGCTGTCAGCCTCTCAGTGCCTGCGCTTGTCCCTCTCCTGTTTGCCTTTCTTTGCTCTGGGAATGGGAACTGGTGTTTTTTCAGCATCATGAGCATGGCAGGAGATTTGCAAGTGCATTGATGGCCAGTAATGAAATTACAACGGCTCATGTGGGAGACAGGCTCCCGTCTGGCTTCTGACCAGGATCCTGGCTGCTGCGGGGTGAATGGTGCCATCAGCAGCATGGGGCAGGGCAATGCAGGCAGCCACCAGCAGCAATCAGCAGGCGGGGAGGCACGGAGCTCCTGGCCTGCCGTCCATGGTGGTGGCGGGTATGCGGTCTTGGCTCCCTTTTAGGCAGGGTCTGCATTTTACAGCTGCTAGCAATTTAGATGAAAAATCTCATCACTGCAGTCAAAACACATTGGCTAAATACCGTGCAACTTTGAGTGAAAAAAACCAAAGATATTTTAGGTAATGCTTTGGTCAACAGATAGAAAACTTGGGGAGCCTGGAGACAGAGAAACATGGTAGCTGGAGGGATGGGGATTTTTAGTGGTCCAGAGCCCGGAGTGTTTGTATGGGTGGCTGAGCCCACAGAGGATTGCAAAGAAGACCTGGCAGGTGGCAAGGTGGTTCAAACCCAGAGAGCGGTCCTGGAGGGGAAGGCGGGGACCTAGCACCCACCAGGGGAATGGGCACTGCGAATGTCAGGGGCTGTCCAAATCTGCAGCATGGGGAAAAGCAGCTGCATCACAGGGAGAGACCTAAAATAATCCTGAGCAAACAACAGGGCAGAGGAGCCCCAGCTGCTGCCTACCAGACTCCATTTTGCTCATTTCTAGCAATCTGGGAACACAATTTGTGCTTTGACAGTTCCAGTTCATGATAATATTTTTTTCTCCTAACTTGATTTTGCTCTAAAATGAACTGACACAGAAGTTCATCAGTCTTACAGGACTGGAGTTGTCCTAGAGAGGCAGCACTGGGGTGAGACTCCTGCTTTCAGGCAGGTTGCGGGCCTGTGAAGGAATTTAGGTGCAGTGCTGGTGAAAATCTGGCAGACCTGAGGTGCTCTGAGCAAAACATGACTTGCTCAACAAATCAGCATTTCATGATGTGTCCCAAAAAGGGATGCTTTTTTGCTTAGATTATTTCAGGGACACTTTAACAGCACAGTGTGCAACGCCCATGCAATGACACAGAGCTGCTGCACCCATGGGACTGATAACATGGGTGCACCCAAGACAGCGTGGGCAGAGCTCACCCCTCCTGACACAGCATCCTGCAGGAGGTGGGTGGTGGAGCCCCGTAGCTGCTTCCCTTCTCCTGACCCAGTCCCAGCCACAGCCCCAAATGCCTCCAGCACAGAGCAGGGGTCCCATCACCTTGCTTGGACCACACAATGCTAAATGGTGCTCTCAAAAAGTTTGGGGTTTTATCTTTTGTGATGGTTTTGCCCAAATCAAAAAACAGAATAAAATGTGTCTATTCCCATCTTATTTTATTTTAATAGGATTAACTATTCTGGTGCTATCAAAATGTCTGTTTCAACATTTCCAGGCTGAATAATTTCTCTTTGTTCAAAATGACATTTAGGAACAAATTTCATTTAAGTGTTCTTTCAACTTCTGTTTGAAAAAGTCCAAATTGCAATGACGTATTTTGGCTTTGTTGACACTGAACATTCGGACTGATCCAAAAGAAATGCTTCCAGATCTTCATTTCTAGAAAAAATTCAGACTTTGATGGGACTGTTTCATTTGCAAATGAAGAAAAAAAAAAAAGTCATATTCTCAGCATTTTCTGTAAAAATACAGCGCCTTTCCTTTCCCCCATGGTCTCTGAGACCGCATGGAGCAGATGTAAGATGCTGTCTCCATGGGTAACCAGCTGCTGTGGGTGCATTTGCAGCTGGGGATGTTGGTGCAGAGCCCCATGAGCGGTGAGAATGGTGGTGGGGATGTGGGTGCAGGCAACATCTGGGCAGAGCTGAGAGGCTGGGGTACTCCCAGGATCTGGGCTGGCTGGGTCCCCAGCAGTGGGACCTCCCAGCCTGATCCAGGTAGCTTTTCAGCAGAGGCTGCCCCTGGCAGGTGCCACCCATCCTTCTCCCAGCCGGCTCTTTGGCAAGACCCGATTCTTACAAGCTTGGTCACCAGTGGATCAGTTATTACCGTGTTTCAAGTGATGGGGAGCTTTCAGGGCCCCCTGTTAGCCCCTGGAGCACTTCAGAGGGATTTGCAGCCACTGGGATTTTGTGCCATACAGGGGACTTCCACCAGTGATGGATTAAGCCTAATATATTTACTGTTGCAGGTCAGTCTTGGCATTTTTCTCCCACTCTTTAAGTGATGTTTGCTTATCAGTTTACTCCATTTATCATTTGTTAGCTGGTGTGAGCTAGCAACTCCTGGTCTTGCTTGCAGAGTACAGTTGATTAGGAGAGATTTCTTCTCAAAGTCTAGGGGTCCCTTACCAGCTCAGGGAGGGATGCACCTTTGTGGGGCTGTAAATAATACAGGGCAAGCTATGGACCCTGCATCATGCCCCCCACTCCCCTGGCTGCTGGCGAGAGATGTGAGGAGGAAAGGGTGTTATTTTTTTGGGTGGCATGGGGAGAGTCTGACATATTCCCTCAACAAGGGGGCAGCTCTCAGCAAGTCGCCTAACAAGAAGCACACAAAGAGCAGGCAGCAAAACTGCTGAGAGATCTGATGGGATGGGACGTCACTGTCTTGGAGACAGGGAGGACAGTGACTGACTTGAACCTGCTGGAGATGGGGAGGAAAGGCAGAGTGAACTAACGCTGCCAAAGAGGTTAAGGGGAATAAGATGGTTTTTACAAATATACCAGGGGAGTCTCAAATACTGGAGAGAAAGTAGGAGCCATTAATAAATTAGGAAGAAGATTAAATTAATGATGACTCTCAAATGGCTGAACTGCTGCACAGCCTTCTAAAATTTGCCATTAACCAAAAAAAAAGAAAAGCAAGGAGCATCTTACAGACAATAAGAAAACAAAAAAAACTTTGTCAAATTGTCAAATGTAATTCTTGAGCAAAGACAGGGTGAACCTGCATGGCTCAGTAGGGCTGGGGGCATGCAGCCGGGAACGGGGTGGGACTGAGCTTATGAAATAAAGCAGGGACCGACAATAGAGTTGTTTAAGTTACAGAGAAGCAGGAAATTACCAGAGGATTTGGAAAAAGGAAGTACACCAGCCTTCATGAAAAGACAGTGATCCCAGCAGCGATAACTTTACGACTCCATCTTCAACCCAACAATAGAGCCAATAGCCAGGGAGACTTCTGGAAAATAACAAAATTGCGGCAGTGTCCAGCAGGACCGCGAGGGCAGAGGGGGACCAGGCACACAACCCACAGCGTCTGCAGGCTGTGCATGCGTTTTTGTCCCCGTGACTTACCCGCAGCACTCCTGCCCTCTCCCCGCACATTCTTTTGTGCTGGCAATCAGAGGGCTGGTGCAAAATGCACCCTTGGTGATTGGGGAGATGTGTTTTCCGCTTTCAGGCTCCTTCCTTGTGGAGCAGCCAGCTCTGGGGATCTCAGCAGCAGCTACAATCCTGCTGCTTCAAATGGAGCCACATTGGGCTTCTGGTGCTGGAAATGTGACAGCTCTCACAGGGAATCTGGACAGAGGCAGCCAGAGGAAGGTCCTAATCAGACAGAGAGGTAGAAACAGCAACTGTAGTTACATATGTTGGATTAATCTGGGATGGAACTGTTGAGTTCTAGGCCATCTGGACAAAATGTCTTATCGCACAGGAATGGGAGAAGAGCCCCCAAAGCCCTGACCCAGAGGGGCAGGACACGTTCCCACTTCATGACCTGCAGTCTTGGTCTCTGCAGGATCAGGCAAGCCTCGATGGATCGGTCACACACCCTCATCATCATGAGATTTTTCTCCACAAGTACGAGAAACATCACTGGGTTTAGCCTGGAGCAGAGATTTTGGCCCAAATTTGCAGAGAGAAAAATCTGCAGCAGTGAGTACTTACAAAAGCAGAGCCCTGGGTTTGCCTAGAAGATTTCCAGTGCCCTGTGCTCGGCTGGGGATGGAGCAGATGCCAGGGCTCACAGAGGGCTGTGTCAGAGAGGGGATGCTGTGGCACGACAGGCACCAGAATGGAGAGCTGAGTGATTGCAGCTGTGCCCCATGCCTCCTCTCCCTGCCCTGGTGCTGCCTGCTTTGGCAGCTCTTTTCTCCAACATTTGTCAGGGAGCAAGCAATAACAGGGGTCTGATGAGGGCACTGAGGACTGCCCAGCACATCGGAGGGTCTTGGGCTTGGACCAGTATTTGCAAAGGAGGCTCCTACAGGCAGAGGAGATAGCCAGAGGCAAACAGTGGCTGGCATGCAAGGTGCCCCCAAGCATCCTTAGGGACCCTGGGTTCCCAGGGCAGCACCCCACAGAGACAGCCCAGGGGACGCGGGGTGCCCCGGTGCAGCAGTCGTACCACACGCACCAGGGCTGCCAGGCATCGTGCTGGCACCAGCAGCCCCTGCCTGCAGCTTGTATGCCTGGGCACAGCTGGAGGCACTGCTGTCCCAAGGAGATACAGACACAATAGAGAGACACAAGGGAAATGATGAAGGGGCTGAAGGATGGGATTTAGGAGGCAGATTAAATGAACTAAATCTGTCTAGCTTTGCCGATCAATCATGCAGGCAAGAGCCGGATAACTGTCTCTGAGTGCCTGAAGGGTGCAAACACTGAGGGAGAAGGAAATTACTTAGGGGACTTCAGGGTGTCAGAGGGGGAAGAGGAATGCCAGAGCCGCTGACTCAGCTCTCCCTGCTGTTCATGACAGGTCTTCAGGGGCAGGGGATGGGACAGACCCCCAACCAAACCATGCCTGGGCTGCAAAGGAAGCTTCTGGTCCATGGCTGGCAGGTCAAAGAGGTCTGCAGAAATTGTATATGGGATGAGGGGAGGGTGATGGAGCAAGGAGAACATGGTGGGCTAACGGAGCTGTGCAAGGAGAGCAGTGGGGTGAGGAAGGTGGGATGGGACTGATAAGCAACTGTAAAGATTGCATTTTCTGTTGCATCTGTGTTGTTCCAGACCTTGACTTTGGCAACATGGCTCCATGGGATGCTGCTGTCATGCCTACTTGGAGTTTGTCCAAGTCAGCTGTCTGTCCTGGAGACCTCTGGGCAGAAGCTGTGGTGGGAGAGCCCAGCACAGGGGAAGGTGGTCCTCTGCACAGCAGTCCATACACAGTCCCTGGCCATACCCTCTTCAAACACCACAGGGATGGAGGTCACCCAAGTCCTCGTCACAGAGAGAGCTCAGCCCAGTCGGTGCTGGGGAGGGATGGTTTTGGGTGCCCTCCCGGCAGAGGCGAGCCGTCACTCCTCCCCAGTGGCATTCACAAGGCACATCTCCCAGCACTGTGGACCAGACCTGCCGCCCTTCATGCCACCTTCCCCAGCTGCAGATCAGGCAGCAGCACTGACTTGCAGGACAGATCATTTTAACTTACTCCCCCATGCCAGCTTCCCCCCATCAGCCCAGCCTGCTGGTTTATTAGGGCCTCTGGCGGAGCTCTGCCTCGTTCAGGCTCTTTATCTGTTTTCATTTTCTATGCACACCTCTGGGGCACTGTACAGATATAAAATAATCAAAATGACAGTCCCCAGATAAAGGCCACTTTTGTTAGGAACACACCAAGTTCTCATGTAAAAGCATACAAATGGCAGTTTATTTTCTATCTCAGCACCTTTTGGGTCTTGCAAGCATTGAATACTTCGCGAGTCCAAAGAAAAATATCCTGGTCAGCTCTTTCACACTCGTGAAACATGGTGCAGTGCATAAAGTTCAGAGCCAGGAGTGAATAACAGCAACTTTCATTAACTGTCAAGTGAAACCAGAGGCAGGCTGAAGTGCTAATTCCAGTTGGGACCCGTTCAATAGCAAATTAACCTGCCAGTGATCTCCCAGTAGGCTACTGAACAGAGCAGAAGGAATAATTTGAAACTAGGTTTGTAGAGGTAGGTAATATCTTTTTTATTAGATCAGCAGATAATTTGTAGCCAGATATTTATTCAATGAGCCTCTGTGTGCGTGAGTGGCGATCTGCCTCTCCCTGCTCCCCCCCATATTTGAACAAACGATGAAGACCTTTTCAGATCTTGCCATGGACTGTTCGCACGTAGGCAAAACCCAAGCAGGGGGTCCATGATGGACCTCGCACATCGGGAGACGGGGCTGGTGACCTGCGATGGGAAGGGCGCAAGAGCACTTTTGGTGCTGACACTGAAGCTGATTTCTGCAAACCCTTGCTCGCTGCACCCGTAGGAGGGGAGGGAGCACAACGCAGATTGAGGAAGGCCACAGGAATGTTTGTAAAGGCTTTGGCATTTTCCCCTCCATCGCTGGCAGGGAGAGACAGGGCAGGCCGGCAATGAGCAGTGCCGGAGGAGCATTACATCACCAGCGCAGAGCCGCGTTGGCTGCACAGCGCCCGAGGAGGAGGATGCTGTCTCCTGGCAACCCCCGCGCCTGTCACATACATCAGCATCAGCAGCGGATGCAATGCAGGACCAATCGCCTCTTGCAGCACCCTTCTGCCAAGAGGGGTGCTGGCCACCGTACAGCAAGGGCCCTGCGGCTTTGCTGGGCACTAATGAGGTCTCCCATCCGATGTGGCTTCGCGGCTGCAACTCAGCTCCCCACCACCCCTTGAAATGGGCTTTTCTGACACTGTCGGCAAGAGTAAAGGCAGCTCTGGGGCTGGGCAGTGACAAGGCTTCTCAGCCAGCAACAGGAGCAAGTGCAGTGTTGGGAAATCAGACTCTAGATAGGATGGCTCACTCCCAAAATTGAGCACCGTGCTGGGATCAGCTGCAGAAACCCTGTGCTTGCCCCAACTGACAGGTCAAGACATCCACCGTTGCCATCCACACACAGCAGAGAGGGGGCTGCTGTGGTATTGAGGGTCTTTCCTGCAATACCAGCTCTGATTTTCTCCATGCTGGGAGGCAGGGACAAGGATGCAGAAAGCTGTCAGCTGCAGCCAGCACCGAGTCCTGCAGGCACCCTCTTCCTCCAGGGTCAGGGGAGGGGAGCAACTGAGCAGATACCATCTCCATGTGGAGCTGCCATCAGTCCCGGCTGATCGATTCCTCCAGGTGCCTGGGGCACAGCAGCCACTGCCAGCCCATTTTGCTTACCTGAGTCCTCCAGCACTCCAGACTTTCACCTTCTGGCCCCCAAAGGGAGGGAGATGAGGCAAAATATTTGTGCCTTCTCTGCTGGGGGATGCAGGGTATGTCTTCATCCATCCCGTCTTTAGCCAAAGGTGCCTTCCAGAGCATCCCTCCATGCTGTTCCTTCTCCCCATGCCTCAAAGCCTGAGGTCCACCACCAGCTCTGTTCTCTGTTTGGTCTCCATAGTCTCTGGCCATGCAACTCCATCCCACCCCATGGCTGTACCCTTGCTCCAATCTCCCCCATGTGTGGTTGGTGACTGCAGGTCTGCGCAGGCGGAGGCACCCTGGCAGGAGCAGCACAGACGCTGGGATAAGAGGCAATAAAGGCTGTGAATCAGCCTGGGGCTGTCAGCCAGGGCCTCTTCTGGCAACTGGCAAGCTGCCTTCAGTCTCACAGATGAGTCCTACAGCACCAGCCTATTCAGGGACTTCTACTACTAGCCTGGAAAGGGAATGGGGATGAGGCACAAGATAAGTGCTTTCCCTGCTGGAGGATGCATGCTGGGATGGGCTGGAAGAGGAGCAGAAGGATGGGGAAATGGGAGCAAGGCACAAGCATCCAAGGGCATCTACTCTCTCTCAAAGGAGATGTCAGCTCCTGAGCTGCTTCGAGACAGGGGTTTAATTTGTAACCCATTCAGCAGCACAGCAGCATCTGCACCAGTGGGGGGGGCCGGAGGCACTCAGCATCCCCAGGCTGCTCCTGGCAGCTAGGAAAATCCCCAGTGCCTGGCAACTGGGGCAGTGATGGAGACAGAGCAGGAGCACTCGGAGGGCCAGCGGCTGAGCAGCCACCAGCTCCTGGAAAAAAGCCACGATGGCCCCAGGCTTCCTGACCACTCCAGGCTCACGGGCTCCCACAGCAGGGGGGAGATGAGACAGGAGGGAGGAAAGCTGTGTGGAGGGGAGATGGAGAGAGAGGAGGAGAGGAAGAGTGGGGGAGGGCAGGAGAGGGAGCGCCTGATGAAGAATACGGGAATGGGAGGCAGACAGAAAAACTAATCGAGGATGATTGAGGGAGAGAAGGAGGACGAGTGAAAGATTGAGACAGAGTGATAAAGAATATGTCAGATGGACAGGAAAACTAATAAAGAATAATAACCGCCCCTGGCTGAATGCAGCACACACACCTGCCTGTGGCTGTGTGTGAGAGCACAGCAGCACGTGCCCCCCTGCCCCATCCCCAGGGAGGACACATGTAGGGACATGCTCTGTGGCTGGCCATATGCACGGGCCCCCCTTGGACATATGGTCACCCACAGAGCATCTCTGCTGGCGTCGGCTTGCACGCACACAGAGCCCTGTTGGTAGCCCCACGGAGTGCTCTCAGCTGTGCGGGGAGGAGGATGGCATGTGTGTGCAAACCCAGGCACCGCCGGCAGCCGCTGCCCACACACTGGTGCTGGTCACTCTCCCCCAGTGTGTGCTGTATACAGGGTGTCGTGTACCCCCACGGTACCCAGACTTCATCCCAGGACAGGGGAAGGATGAGAGTGCTTGGAGGAAGGTTTGCCCTCAAGGCATTTGCCTCCCAGGCAGGACGAGGATCTCACAGAGCAAGTGTTCAGCTTTGACAGGAGTGGGGAAAACCAGCTCCTAGAAGGCTCAGCTGTGGCTGATTTTATTTCAAGTATGCGACCCATTTGGGATCTCACTGTGTCCCAAAGGCTGTTTGACGGGCAACATCTGTGAAGGGTTCAAGTGTTGCCTCTGGTGTGCTGCTGCACTCAGCCGTTGCTGGTGGCTGTGCTGTTGGAGCATATGCCAGCACCGCATCAGGCTGGAGGCGGAGCCCTGGAACAGCAAGTAGGATTTTATCATCTCTTCACCTCCTGCAAATTTGAGTCATGAGCATAATTCAGCAGGTTTCAGGTTATGGAGAGCTACGCAAGGCAGGGGAAAATAGCCTCTCCTTTGCTTTTTGCTCTTCGGAAATGGCCAGTCCTTCCCCACCTGCCTTACCCCCAGCAAAACATTTTGGGGTGCAGGTGGTGTTGTCAGCATTTCGGATGAGATTGTCCACATAGTGAGGGACCTGTGCCATGGCAGACCTACTTTGGCAGCCAGAGAGGCACTGGGAAAGATGCCATCCTTTCCAGCAAGCTTAGAAAGGGCTGGGATGAGCACAGCTTATCCCAGGATAGGAATGTCGTGCCCTCGCAACCGTGCTTGGAGGTGGCCACTGGGCTGTGATATAAATAACACAGAGGGTGTGGTGCCGCCGGGCCTCCCACACGTGAATGACGGGTCTGCTTGCAGTAAGCAAGCACGGTGCGTGGGAGCTGCTCCATCTGCACGCCGAGTGTGTATGGAGGAGTCTGACCTGCCAGGGCCAGAGGAGAAGGTCCCCTGCAAAACTGGAGACAGAAGAAACACTGACCAGGACCGAGAGCAGAGCAGTGAGTGGGATGGGATGGAGAGCATGGGGGAAGGCTTTAGTCCAAGGTAAAACAAGGTAGGGAAAGAAGACTCTATCCTGCCTTACACCTTCCCACTCTTCTCACTGCTCTGCATCTTCCGTCTGCCTTGTTGCTTCCCCTGGTCACCCCTCCCTTGCACACAAGCCCAACCCCAGCGCTTTGCACATCCAGCTGTGCCCAGCACCTTCCCCACTGTTCTGCCCAGGCTTGGGACAGTTACAGCCGAGCACTGCTGGCACACAGCCGTTTGTTTCCTTCAAGGCTTTCCTGCTGGCTTCGATTTTTATTGCAGCAAAGCAGTACGCGTATGGAGGCAGGTGGAAGTGGTTGCTCAAAGTGGAGCACATGGGATGCACCATCAGGGTGATGTGTTTAGTGTGTGGGCAAGGCAAGATGACCTTTATTATCCATTTCCTAGTGAGAGACATCATCCATTTGCAAACCTCTACTGTGCTTGGGTAGAAAGCACTGAGCTTCGGGGGTTTCCCCAGCCTTGCGAGTGGTTTATGTTTGAGTCTGCCTAGGTGAAGGACGTGCCGCCGAGCTGTGATATTGCCATGCAGGCAACAAATTATGGGTGGGCAGAGCAGCCTGCTCTGACAGTTTCTCCAGATCAGATCCACATATTCACAGGGAAACTGAGGCCTGACCCACTCCAGCTGACTCCAGAGATGTTGCCCAAAGGCCATAGAGTCCTGGGAGAGCCCTTCATCTGCTGGACCATCAATGAAGGACTATCCCAGGTCTACGTGGTCTTTGGAAAAGCCATTTAAGTCACTCACTTCCTGCTACCTTTCTGAGTCTGTAAAGCAGCCTCTGCAGCCCTTTCCTCAGATCTGGAATTATTTCATAGGGCAGGAGGAGAAGTGAAAAGCAGCTAAGGACAAGGCTGGGAGACATAGCAGCAAGACATCCGTGAATTTCCCCTGCTGACTGTGAAGAGGCTTACAGCTCTTCTCCGATGGGTGCAGAGATGTTGCAGCAGCTCAGCTCCATGATCTTGCCATGCAGCTGCCCACAGACACCTTCTCCTGCACGATGGGAGACCCAGGAGCAGTTTCTGCAGCAGCATCCCTCTGTTCTTTCCAAGCTGCATCAGTCAGGAGAGGGTGGCTGGCACCACACTGCCAGGACACCACCCTGCCCACGATGGCCTTGTGTGACAGCTGCTATCGACTCTGCCTAATTACAGTCCCCCTCCAGCTGACAGCCATCTTTGTTCCATCTCCAAGGGCTCATCTCAGCTGTAGAGTTACAACCCCTGATGTCCAGGTTCAGTCTACACATGCAGCTGCCCTGCTTGCAGGCAGCTGAGATTCCCAGGCAGGGTAGCTGAGGGGGAAGGTGTCTGCTTGGAGTTGTGGTTGCATGGGTTGGTAGTCTGCCCGCAGCCCAGCATAAGCATGTTATAAATCACATCAGTGTGGCAAAGCCAGAGAAGCAAACATCTCTGGTCCATGTTTGCATGGTTCCGAGAGTAACACTGCAGCCGTTTATGGTAGGAGCCTCGGTATTATTGCAATGCAAACTAATCAAAAGTAGGTGCTGATGGTCATCCAAAGACTTCCATGTTGCCCAGAAAGGCAGGCAGATCATCATGGGACTCCAGAGCTCCCCAGCTCCCTGCAGCGCTGGTGCTGTGACAAGGCTGCTGCAAAGAGAGAACCGAGGAAGGGTTTGCTGTCCATCCTGACATTGCAAACCTTCATTTTTAAAGCCTTTTGAAAAAAACATCTCTCTCCAGAGGCAAATCTGGTAACGTCACAATTTGGAGCTGTTTCACAAGTGAAAGTGGGACTCAACCAGGTTCTGCAACAGAAGCTGGCTGTCCATAATGAGATCAGGGTGGAAAGATAGGCTCAGGCAGCTAAGATATCTGATGCATTGCATCCGTTAATTTGGAGGAGCCTAGGACAGCGAGTTTTAGAAAGCTGACTTTTCTGAGGAGTAAGGGTGCTGAGATATCTGGTGATTGGCACCCCATCAGGGTTGATGGACAGGCAGGGAAGGAAAGGCAAGCTCAGAAAGGGAGGGCAGGCGTGCATCCCTCTCCGCTGGAACAGAGCATGGTTCCCATTTGCACTAATCCTATTAGGTCTGTTTGCACTAAGCCCCTGCAAGCACTCCCTTGTAGAGAGAGTGCCTGCCTTTGTGTGGGCCAGGCTCAGCTCCACGACCGCCATGAGCAGATGGGGAAGAAGAGCACGGTCCAACCAACTGTGCCTCTTTGTGTGATTAAAACATGGTGCCAGGCCATCCTGGCATGGCAGCTCAGAGGCTCACACCAGGCTAAAGGGTGCTTGCAGCACTGCAGAGGGCCTGGGGCTGGGATCAGCTCAAGAAAGGGATGAGAACAGCAATGTGGGGTGAAAGCTGTTGGGGGTTGAGCATCTGGCTGTGGAGGAAACTGATAGATTCTCTCTGTCTTGGACGATGCCAATTTCCTGGTAGCAGAGGGGGAAAAGCTCCTGCTCTTAGATTAGCTGCTGTTAGCAGCACCCCAGCCTTCTCTCTATCAATCTGCCTATGGGAATAAACTGAGCTGCGTATTCTGCTGGGGCTTCAGTTCGAGAGCCCCCCAGAGAGGGGGCTGGGCTTGCTCTAAATCTCCTAATCCCCTTCATCACACTGCCAGATAACCAGAGACACCGCAGCAAACCTCCTGGGGCTGGGTCCCCCTGCCTCCCCCGAGCTGCTTGCAAATCCCAATCATCCTGTAGGCGATTACAGGGGTTTCTCCTGTAGCACAATATCCAATCTCCCCCAGAGGCCACCGCAACATATGCAGGGCTGGGCTCCACGGTCACTGCAAGCAGAGGCAGCCCTGCTCATCCTATTAATGGCAGTACACGGGAGGGATGAGCGGGGCAGGCGTGACCTCTCCTCAGCCTAAAGCCAGCCAGGGAAGGAGGGCTTTGCAGCTTCCCTGTACCATGGTCCCGCTCCTCCTGCACGGTGGGGCTCTGTTCCTCACAGGATCTCACGATGGAGTATGGTTATTGAAGCACATCACTATCCTCTCCACGGCCAGCCCTGCTCTTGTGTCCCCACAGCAGTCCACAGCATCACGGCATAAACACATCCCCTGCCAGAAAGATGGTGTCAGCTCTTAAACTGCTTTCAGCTCTTTTTGAACCTCTACCCCGAACATCAGGCTGGCACAGCAGTGGCCCAGCACCCTGCTCCCATGCAAGGAGTGGCCACCATCACAGCACAGGTAGGCAGCAAAGGCTGTGCCATCCCATCGCTCATCCGAGCAAGAAAGCCACCCTGGTGGGAACTCATGGTCTGGCCACTTCAGCTCTGTGCAGAGCTCTGCTGGCTCATGTTGTCCTCCCACCAGATCTGCTTGGCCCAGGAACCACCTCAGGATCATTTTATTTCTTTAAAGATTCAGTGAAAATAGATCAGGCAGTTCTGAGATTTCCACCTGGTTCCCTGTTTATAGCTTGCAGAAATGCCCATTACTGTAGAAGTGAGGAACTGTGACAAAGAACCAAGTAAGCACAGATCTTCTGTGATTATTGACAACACTGCTTTAAACTTCATGGTGCTTTTTACTGAGCAAAGCCATGCTGGGAGAAAGCCTCAGGAGAAGCAGCCTCCATGAGGAAGATGGTGCCTCTGCATCAGGTCTCTCCTGGTTAGAGACAGAAAAAGATCCCAAACCTCATCCATTTTACCATGCAAGCACTGAAAATGAATCTGCCAGATCTGTGCAGGCAGCTGGACAGCTGAAGCTGCAAGGTCAGGCCCTCAGGAGACATGAGAATTAAGTTTTCCATCAAAATGGATGTCCCTGGCCTGGCACATTCCCAGTTCCTGCTGTAAGACCAGGACCCTATTAAACCAGATGTACTTGAAAAACCCCAGTCAGAACAAAGGTTATGCAGCAAGTGGTTTCTTGCCCAGCTCATCTCCCTTTACATGCCGTCCCCACCTGGCAGCTAGTCAGACCATCGCCCCATCCCGGGGGAGGCTGCCAAGGAGCGGGCAGGAGGGGCAACTTCCCATCTCCTCCACCTTAGGCTAGGAATGATTCTTGTGGAGCCTCAGGCTGTGCAAACCTCCAAGGACCAGTGGACTCGACAGGTACACTGAGGCCATGTCACTCGACTCCATTTCGGTTGCTCCTGAGACCCAGTCCAGTGGGACCATCCTGGGCTGGAGGATAGCCCTTCCACATCCACCTGCCTCACTGGGCACTGAAACCCATCCCAAGGGCAGTACTGACCAGGGACCCTTGTGTTCAAACTCCAAGCTATGCTGGGCAGCCGCAGCATCCTCATCAGCAGCATCCGTGAGGCCCCTTCCCATCCCGGTAATCAATGTGTGCTGCCATGGAAACCAAACAGCTTGCAGGCCAGCACATAGCTGGCTGGATGTGATGCTCAGGGCTGTGCCAGAGGACCAAGAAGACTTGCTGCACTGGGGTGGGGTGAGGGGAGGGCAGGGGGTGCCAGGGGGGAGCACAGTGGAGTAGGGGAGGAGAGCCAAGGAGGGAACAGAGCAGGTGGGGGAGTGGGTGGGATGGGGCATGCTGGGGGGGCAGAGAAGGGTAGAGCAGAGGAGAGGAAGGAGGCATGAATGAGGGGCACAGGGGGTCTGCACAGCCTGGGCTGACTGGGGAGGAGGAGGGAGCATGAGGAGCAACTGTAAGGCATGGCACAAGGCGAGGCACGTTCAGGAGGGACAGGGAGGTCCTGGGACTGTGTCTCTGCTTAGGAAGACACTCTTTGGTGATCCTGGTTATCTTGGGGGCAGGTGGGTGCTGACAGCTCTACATGGGTGCTACCTGCCCTCCCTGTGCCAGCTGTGGGAGTCTGGCACCATCCTCAACATCTGGATCCTCTTTCCTTGGGATGGGGCATCAGCAGGCAGCAAGGCCACTTGGTTCCCCAGGGCCCCTGGAGACACATCCCTGCTGCCCAGCTGGTGTGTGCCTGCACAGAGGGCCAGCTGACAGCCCCCCATGCCCTCACCCATGAGGACATGATCCCTCAGGAGTGGGGGGCATGACCCAGAGGAGAGCCCAGGGAGAAGGGAATGGTAGAAAAGGAGTCTCTACAAAACCCCACCGAGGGGATGATGGTCTGCATCTTCACTGGGAAACTCTTCCTTCCCAGGGACACTTGCCAGTGTCTTCCAAGCTGGGGGTGAGTCTTGCCTTTGCCTGGTGCTAAGACCACAGCAAGCCCAGTGCCTGCAGCTCAGCAAAGAGAGAGAGGCACGGTGCTGTGTGTGAGCCCAACACAGCCGAGACACATAGCACCCATATGTAACCCGACTAATGAGGGAAGCATCTCTACTCTGAGCTAAGAAATTGCCCTGTACAGCTATTGATCTTGCCTAGCACAGTCCAGTGCAAAGGCAAGCAGGAAAACACAACAGCCACAGCTGAGCAAGCTTCCTGCAGCTGCAGTAGGAAGCAGCCATAAATGTGCTCTGGTTTGAAGTGGCCCAGCTGTTTCCAAAGGGTCTAAACTACCTAAAAAAAAAAATCAAGCATGCTTGCTAAAGGAGATGTTGAAATGGTGGCAAATAGCATCAGGCATCCAAGGAGCAGTGATGGAGGTAGGAAGGAGTCTGGAGCTGGTTGTTTGGACTTTCCCTGGTTTCCACCTTAGCTGGTGACAGACACAAGTGCAGGCAGCCTTGGGGCTGAAGATGTCTTTTCACTGAAACATTTTGGTTTTAAATAAAGGAGACTGGTCTGTGGCAAACTGCTTTGTGGGGTTATCTTACTCATACCTGTGCAGAAACATCCTTAAGCCAGAAAACAGGAGCAGGGAGACAAGAACGGCCATACCAGTGCTCCTTGCACCTGGAGGAGGGCAGCAGGAGCAGACATCTCCCCACAGCCACCAAGGCTCTTCACTGCCTCCATGTGCTTTATTCCCTGAGGATGCCCCAGGCCTCCCCCAAGGATGTGACACAGAGGAAGAATCCATCAGGCACAGGCACCCGGGTTTTCACACTTTTATTGTAAAGCTTTAGGAAGGGCTAATTACAATGGAGTTGGTCATCTGACAGCTCAGCAAACAAACAGAACAGGAGAGAACAGAAAGGGGATCACGACGGTGTCATGCTCACTGCTCTGAACAGAAAGAATTACAAGGGAATCAATTGTGCTCACAGCGCCCGGGGAAAACCAAGCCCAAGGCCAAAAGCCTTCCCCGCACAGGGAAATGCATCACACATTGAGAGCAATACAACCTTAGCAAGAGGCATTGCCTTAGACATAGGTCACCATCTGAAAAATAGTTGGGTACTTTACTCTGCCATAGGACTTCTCCTTTAGAAAAGCTACACCTGCATGTACATAAAACTGTACAAAAAACAAGGCATCACAAGCAAGGAAATGAAATCTCGTATAAATAGAACCAACACTGAAGAGCTACAAAGGGGTCGCTTAGATCCTTCCCACGCAGCCCGCCTGCTCCCTGGCTCTCACCTTTGGTTTTACCCCTGGCTTGTCCTAGTGCAGTGTGAGATACAGTGAACCCCTCCGCAGAGGTGTTGAACCCCCTTCCTCTTCCCTGTGCTTGTCTAGACTGGAGCCCGTGGGGAGCTTCCCCCCCGCCACGTGCACAGAGGCTTTATCCTTCTGGCTTATAATTGTGCAAATGAGCTTCTTTCCGACAGCACCTCTTCTTTGCCCTCCCCCAGGACTGATCCCCAGTGACATTGTCAACTTCACCCCGGGACAAATCCCCAGCACCCCCTCTCCCAGGACCAATGTCCAGTGCCTTCTCCCCAGGGACCCATCCCCACTGCACCCCACATAGCCTCCCGCCCCTTGGCACCCCACCAAGGAACCACTCCCACTGCCCCCTCTGTTCTTCCCCACAGACCCACCCTCGCCCCCCTCATGCTCCCCCTAGACACCCATCCCCTCTCCACCCCACAGATACCCATGCCCTCTCCCCACTGTGCTCCCCTCCAAAGACCCAGCCCCACCATCCCTCTATGCACCCCCACGAGACTGACCCCCCCCATCCTCCCTCCCCATGGCACACATCCCCAGCACCCATACCTCCCACCCCTTGGGGACCCCCTCTGCACTCACTCTCCACCCTTGCACCATGCTTGCACTGAGAACATCACCAGGTGCTCCAGGAGACAAGACAGCAACTCCAGCCACAGGGCTTCAAGCTTCAGGGTCCCTCTGGTGACCCAAAGCATAAGGTAGGGAGCCCATCCACAGGTGAGGGGCTGGAGGAAGCTGGTCTTGGACAAGCACCCCTCAGATGCGGCTACATCGCTCTCCCAGGGGGTCCCCAAGAGGGGCACTGGACACTGCCACTGCCTGAGCCGAGGGGAGGCGTGAGCAGTCGAGTTGGCAGTGGAGTCAAAGATCCTGGCCAGCGTGGCCAAATTGCACATTCTGCCCAGTTTGGCCCTGAAACTACAGAGCTACAATAAAAACAAGTTCAGGAGCGTGACCTGCTCAGGCAGCCAGGCCAGGGGAATGTGGGCCCCGCTGGGCGGCCACTGCGGGCAAGGGTAGAGCAGGGATGCCCAGACGGGCGGGCGGACATCCACCAGGACCATCGCGCCTACCTCAAGGGACCCCCAGCCGGTCAGCAGGGAGCAGCAGCAGGAGGCCAGGAGGAGGGTCCTGCCTCCTCTGGGTGGCACCCCGAGGTGCCGGGGCCATGGGCAATGCAGTGTGGCGCAATGCCACCCGGGGAAGGCGAGGAGCAGGGCTGGGGCATGAGGGAGCGGTGCGAGCAGGTGCCTTCTGCCACCATTCCCTTGTCACCAGGGCTTGGCTTGCACCATGTCCCCTCAGGTCAACCGGAGCTGCACCGGGGAGCTGGCTGCATCTTGCCACCACCGCCGAAGCATAGGGAGAGGAGCTGCTCAGAGAAAGGGATGCTGGAGGAGGGCAGGAGGCTGGGCAGGGGGGCCCCCCGGTGCGCTGCACCCCGACAGGCACTACAGCTATGGCAGGACAGTCTCTGACCCACAGCGGCTGGGGTAACCTGTCCCTGCGGTGTCCCAGTGCCGGATGAGCCCAGCAGAGCCATCAGCAAGCCCAGCGGTGATGGACCGCGTGAACCAAAGATGAGCCACGGGGGGAACCGTCCTGCAGTTACCACTGGCCTCGCTCCCTAAGGAAGATCCCAGAGATGAAGACAATCGATGCACGTGCAAGTACGGGAAGAACAACGGTGCAGCACAGCCCCTCCCCGCATCCTGGCGGGGGAGGACCGGGAAGGGCTACCCAGGAATGAGGCGCAAGTGCCCCAGGCCCCTCCTGCCAGGGGTACATGTGAAGCCCCCCAAAACAGGACTGTGCCCCAGCTCCCGAGGGAGCAGAGAGGCTCAGGAAAGCGTCCAGGCTTCCCCCTGCAGGGAGTCCCTTGAGGGGTGAGGGGGTCCTCTCCCCGCCACATGCGCAGCGCTGCCCCAGTTGGGTACCCTGCAAGGGAGCCAAGGATGCTAGGGCAGCGGGGACCTGCCAGGGAGACCGGTCGACCTTTGACAATGGAAGAGAAAGCTGGATCCCGTGAGAGTGGCCCTGTGGCCTAAGGGCAGCGGGAGTCCAGCGGGCAGGGGCTTGGTGGCCCCCGGTGTGACCCTGAGACAAAGCTCCTCCTCACAAAGGCAATGGTGGCTTACAGGCGGATGGGACGGAGGTCAAAGGCATGACACAGCCGGCCTCATGGGCATCCCCTGCCCCGGAGGAGGCACAAGGCGATGGGCTGAGACGCCACAGCCCATGACGACCTCCCTGCCAGCAGAGTCGGACTGAGGGCTTCTCCGGACCCAGCCGGTCCCTTGACTGGGGGCTTCCCCATCCCTCCTCCACCCGCCGGGTGCAGGGCCACCACCAGGGAACCGCCCCCCAAAGCAGACCCTGCCTATGGCACCGGGCAGTCCCTACGGACCCTGCAGCTTGTGGGCACAGTGACAACGTTCAGAAAGAGATCCAGGCTGAAAAATAGCGAAGTCCCTACAGTCCGGCTAGGACACTGCCCCTCTCCTCCAGCTCCCCAGCTGCTGTTTCAGGGACTGGTCACATCTCTATTTACAATATAGAACATGAGTGTGGGCCGGGCGCTGCGCTCCTGTGGGCTCTTCCACGCAGCAAACCATTCAAAGCTGGAACTTGCTCCCTGTGGTTTGTTTCTGTTTTCTTTTTCTTTTTTTTTTCTTTTTTTTTGTTTTTTTTTTGTTTTTGTTTAAACGTCTTTTGTTTCAAGGACAATAAAAAGTTTCGATCAGGCAGGACTTGAATGTCATTCCTAAGATTCGTATTTACAGGAGTCTACAGCAAAGGGACAGGCAGCTCGCTCCCTGTGCATGGGGACACCCCTCGTCCTATGCCCCAGGAACTTCACCAGCTCTGCGTGGACCTTTGGTACGTAAGCCCTTCTCCCCAGCCATGCCCTCCGCACCAGGAGCCTGCCCAGCCCTCCCTGGCAATGCAGCAGTTCAGAGACATGCACCCGCAAGTGCTCAGAAATCGGGTTTCGGATGCTTTGATCCTTCCCACCCACCCCCGGCCCTAGGAAACAAAGGGTTAAAAAGGTGCTCCTCTCATCCCTGCCTTGCCCTGCCCTGCTGTCCGTGGAGCCCGCTGCCTGGAGAACCGGCTGCCGGATCAATAAAGCATTGAAGTTTAAAATGTTCCTCTGGACACTGGCCTCAGAAGCGCATCTGCTCCCTGCCCCTCACGCCCAGCCTCACAGGTATATCTCCCTCTTGGTGGTCTGGGACGAGGGGGTGGTGGCTGGCTGGAAGTCCGAGGTCTGGGTGAGAGGAATTTCCTCCATGGGAGAGTCCTTGCAGGGCTCATGGCTACTATTGGAGAAGGCACTGTACGTGGGGAGCAGGCGGAGGTTGGCCATTTTGGTGCTGCGCTCTTCTGAGAGTCTGGGGCTGCCATTCCCGACTTGCTCTTGACTCCCTCTGTCTTGGTAAGGCACAAAAGTGGAGAGTTTGAGGGCGTTCTTGGGCCTGCGGCTGGGGGAGGACTGGCCGGGCATCCAGCAGGTATCGGAGTGGCCGAACTCTGTGCACTCCCGGGTACAGGTCCCAGTCATGGCTACATCGGGCAGAGGCCGGAGATCTGCAGAGAAGCAAGCGAGAGCATCATTAAGCACGCCTGGGTACTACCGGCTCGGGATGTGAGGATGGAGCACAGGGACGACAAGCAGAGCCTGGATGCCTCTGTCCTACCCGCACCCTCCCGCAGTGGGAGGGGACAGCCGGATCCATGGCCACCCAGGGAGCAAAGGCAGAGCTGGGAGGGGAACCCAAGGCTCCTGGCAGCTGATGCCTCCCGTCCAAGCTCACAGCCCCAGGTGCCCCTGGACAAGCATGATCCCTGCAGCGGCTGTGTGCAGAGAAACAGGAGGCAGAGCGTGGGGCAGAGCTCACTGAGCTCACCCGCTTTGGAGATGAGCATTGCACAGGAGGGGCTCCACAGCCTGGATTTGCACAGCAGGAGACAGGCTGGCACAGGACTCGTCACCCCACAGGTGTGGGCACCACCTGGACCCTGCTAGGCTCCAGGAAATCCCTTGGTCCAGCACCTTTGAGCACCACTGACAGCTTCACCATGCAGAGACAGGGAACCGCCCTAAACACAGTCAGGCTCTTCACTGCCCTGAGGTACAACCATATTTCCTGAGCACCATCCTTTGGCAGCCCTGCCCTGCTCACCATCAGGCATGCCAGGCCACCTGCAAGCCTCCCCAAGCACCCATAAGCAGGAGCCCCATGTTCAGCCACAAGTCCTCAGACATCGGCTGGTCTCCCGCGGAGCCTGAAATCCCCGAGTGCAGCAAAGCACACAGGGGCAAACCCATGTCTACCCCCAGAAGAGGTTGGACATATCTGATACTCATGAGTCCCTGCCCCAGGAGCGCCTCTGTGCACCAACACCTGCCCCTGTAAGAGCCAGGTATCTGAGGGCATCAAGAGCTCCCTGCTCCTGGCATAGCTGGGAAACTGACCACCAGCTACACCAGTTCATGGTCTGGTGTCCTCACATACCAGCCACCCTCTACCCCAGACACTACAAGGCCTTCTTGAGCCTTGGCCATGTGTCCTTCACACAGGGAGTACCTGTCACAAGTCTTCAGAGGCCGAAACTTGGCATTTCCATGCAGAGGTGAGTGTCCTTCCAAGAGCCATCCCAGACACAAGCCATTCCTTGCCATCTACCCCAAACTGGGGCACAACATAGCCCCCTGTCACTGCCTGGGACACATCACTGCCCGCTACCACAAGCACCTGCTGGCAGATCAAGCCTGGTGCTGATGCTGGGATGAAAGGGGGTGCTGCTCATGACCTTGAGACTGCTCTGACTTACAGTTGTCCCTTCTGGTTCACAGAAGTCCTCTCCATCTCTCCACCCAGCTCCACTCCACTGCATTGCTGACAAACAGCCCTGCAGACTAATGGAGGGAGATACTAAGGAGCTCTGGGGACCTGAGACATATGGGGCTTTTACTGGCTCAGGGCATGCCCCTTCCCACCAGATACACACTGGTACACATAATCCCCTCCTCCCAAAAATGAACAGACCTGCTGGCACTCCCTCAGCCCTGGGAAGAAGCAAACCAGAGCCATTCACACCATGCTGGGGGCTCTGCCCTCATCAGCACATCCTTCCCGCCAGCAGTTTGGGGCTCTTGGACACAGGTGTCCACAAGTCATGCTGGCACAGCTTTCACACACAGGCAACCCCGGGATGCGAGGAAGGTCTCTGCAGGAGAAGGCTCCATACAATGCCAAGAATGGTTGACAAGGGTCATAAGTGAGAACTAAAGAGATGGGCATGGAAGAAGGGGCAAAGTTAGCAGCAAACCAGTGCATGAGCATATCTTGCCCTAGAACAACCCCCAGTGACTGTATCCCAAATTCTCAGCTCCTCTAGGGGCTGAGGCACCCCACATTTTCCCCCTGGTTCCTGCAGAGGCTCTGGCACCCACGCTGCTCCCTGTGCTGGGAGCCACCTCCTGTGTCCCGTCCCCTGGCACACACATAAGCTGTGATATCCTGGCAGAAGCCATAAGGACATACCTCAGCGCAGACCCCCTTCACAGCCTGCTCCGCTCAGGGGACTCTAATGAGGAGCAGAAAAAGGACGAGAGGGTCACATCATTGCACAGCCCCCAGCCTCCACACCCACCCTTAGGATCCTCCTGGACCCTTCAGCCTCTGCCAGCCCTCCCCATTGCATTGCACCAAGCCCCACAGCATCCCTCTGGTACCCACTGCCTTCAGGAGTCCCTTGGCCTCTCCTGGCCCTGCTCCAGCCTCCTTGAGGCTGCTTGGCCACCACTGCTGATCTCTCACCAGTTTCTCCAGCCTTATCCTAGCCTCCCTGGAGCCCACTGGCCCTTGTAGGACTCATATGGGAACCTGAGGCAAAGCTTGAAGCCACCTGGCTTGTGGCACTCTGAGTCCCTGTGTGCAGAGGGACTGGGGCTGTGCATCACACAGCAATGTGCACACACACACGGATACAGCCTGGCTGGATGCACGCTGGCGTGCTCATGCACCACAAACGGGAACACTCAGATGAACTCGTGCGCAGGGGACAGCCACGCTCATGCTGCAGGGTGTGAAAGCAGGAGCCCAAGCATCACAGGGGACAAGATGCCTGCACAGGCCAGTGTGAGAGCATAGCTTGCCAGTGCATGTCTTTGGGGTCATTCTCAGGGCTGGCCACAGACCAACTGTCCTATTTCCTGAGCATGTGGAAAGTTGCCTCGTTCTTTCTCCTAGCTACAGATAGAAAGTAAGATACGAAACCAGAGGCAAGACAGTTCAGTTTTCACCTCTACTCTGTGCAAGTCAAAGCAGAGACTGGAGCCTGTGTCCTAGATGATCCACCAGGTCTTCCTCTCAGGACAACAGGATGCCCTGGTGGCCACCAGCTTGGTCAGTCTGAGGTTGTGTTGCGTTCTCTTTCACTTCTGTTCAAGAGGCAATATTGCCGTCTCTCTCTCATCTGCTTTCCTACTGGACAAATGGGATGGCTCATCATCATTTCTGCTTCCAGAAATGCCTTGGTGCTGTGCACCCCCAGGGTGGGGAGTAGATGAGTGTCACCTCTTCTTGCTCTGGCAGAAGGTGCTTTGCTGAGTCTACGGGGGGGTACTGGCAGGAGCAAAATAAAAGCTACCTCTCCAGTGAACAAAGCTATGGTGATTTCCTTGTGCCAATGGCAGCTTAGAAATCGCAGCATCAAGCAGGAACGCTGTGTTCAGGGTCTTTTATTCTGGTTTTCCCATTGTCTGTTTCTGGCACCAAGGTCTTTTTCCAGTGTTGTCCCTTCACTTGCAGTGAGATGCTGGCATCGGAGCTCTGCTGCTAAAGGAGTGTATTATGTGCCATGAGCACAACCAGCTCTGCTTTAAGAGCCCGGGAACGGGGCAGGGTGTAATTCCTGAATAGCTGTGATTTAGAGCAAACATGACCCTACGGCCTAATTCTTAGTGCATGCCGGTGGGCCAGAGACTTCAATGTGCCACCACAAAGAAGCAAAAAAACCTTCTTTGGGCGTAAATGCTGGTGGAAATTTTGCCCGCAAAGTGCTGATTCTGGATGCCCTGCAGTGTGGTGAGGAGGCAGAGCCCAAACCTCACCTTGAGGTTGAGGTGTCCACTTCACCTTAGGAAGTGTACTCGGGATTTCGGATCCCTCCTTCACCCCAGGAATGCAGTTTTGTGACTTTGAACCCCTGAAATCTGACAAAGTTCCCGGGTGATGAAGAGGATGGCCATGCCCTCTCCAGCATCTCATTCCTCCACAGCATCCTGGCCATGCAAAGTAAAAGCTATGTCTGTGCAGCTGCCGTGTTTTCCTGAGCTTTGCCCTCTCACTGCGCGCCTTCGGAGGGCTGGCCCATCCTGTTATTGGCATTTCCATACCAGAAGGCTGTATTTCACAGCCAGGAGGGTTGCCTGGTTGTTTGGGCATTCACAGTCCTCACAGTCTTCTGGCTCCCCCCTTTCTATAGCTTTGCATTTCTCTGGCATCCTCTTGTTAGCTGCCTTAGGGCTGCTCTGCCTGGGCACATTGCATAGGAATGAATCCGGGGTAGTAAAAGTCGCATCCCTTTGAACTTTTCAGATGAAAAGGGGGCACAGCTGGGGCTTTACACCAAGATGCATTCAGAGATGCACCCTGGGCCCTTGTTCTGGCTGGAGGAGGGGAAGCTCTCTCGAGCCACGGCTCTGTTCTCGATGCTGGCATGGCTGTTCTTGTCTCCTGACATCCAGGGCACCTCTGCTCTTTGTGAAGGAGACTGTGCCAGGCTGTCTCCTCTGGGAAGAGGCACATATTGGTGCCTCTGCTAATTATTTCTCTCTATATATCCCCATGCAGGGCAGGAACACATTCTCGCAAGGGCTCCTCTAATAGTATTATTGCTCTTAGTGGGGGATTTCAACAGTGCACTTGAGTACTGTTAGACAGGAGACAAAAGCAGGCAGCCTCATTCAGCAGGCACTTCCATCTCCTGCAGTAGATTTGCAGAGGTTCATTCACCCACTGCAAGCCAGGTATCTTCAAGCAGAGGCTGAGAGTCAGCCTCAACCACTTCTTTTTTGCCACCATCTGCAACGTTCACAGTCTGGTTTCATTCTCCCTGTCTTCCATTCGCATCAGACATCAGCACCGTATGTGTGGTGTGCGGCACTGGGTGAGCAGGGATGATGCAGCACAGAAGGACAGATCTTGCGGGTGAGGGGATGTAGTGGAGCAGCTCTTGGAGGGAAGACAGTGGGACTGTGGGGACGTGACACAGCAGAGCACAGCAGAGGATGCAGAGAAGCCTGGAAGGGAGGAGGAGGGAAGCGCAGCATGCTAGGAGGGACTGGAGAGTTTCAGTGGTACAGAGAAATAAGGAATATGACAGTGTGGGGAGAGCAGCTTGGAGACAAAGCAGGATGCTTTTCTGAAGCATTAGATCAGAAAGACTCAACTTCCCTACCTGGTGGCATGGAGAACATCAGCCACTAATTTCAACCAGTTCAGAGCCCAAAAGCACTGTACCTCTTCTGGCCTTGGTCAGGGAGTAGAAGGGTGGAGCATGTCCCATGCTGCAAACTGAGGGCTGGGGTGCAAAGTATTTCTTCCAAAATGGCTGTCTTTCAGCCAGAGAAGGATGCAGCGTTTCCAGTACAGGCAGCTTTACCACCTCTATTGCCCTGGTGTGGACACCTGGAAACATCTCTTCTCCCACACCAAGCCCTCAGGGCTCTGCAGACCACTCTTGGGACACCCCTTACAGCGGTGACCTCCCATGACATCATATCCCAGCAGCACTGTCCTCCCTGCCTGCCCCTACAGCATCTATGCAATAGGAACAACTTCCCCAGTGCTGCTCTTTCCAACAACTCCCTTCCTACAGCACAGCTCCTGAGAGCAGGCACCATTCCCCTACTCCACCATAGCTTACTGGTGCCATTCTCCTGCACCATCGCTCCCTCCAGGTACCACTCCCTGGAGAGCTCACACCTACAGGTACCATTTCCTACAGCGCTGTTCCCTACAGGCACCATTCCCCTGCCGAAGTACTGCTGACAGGTACCATTATCCCATGCCACTGTTCTCTATAGGTACCACTCCCCTACAGCGCGACTACCTACAGGTATCGTCCGCCTACAGCGCAGTTCCCTACAGGCACTGTCCCCCATGGCGCGGTTACCAAAGGTACCACTCTCCCGCGGCATTGCTCTCTACAGGTGCTGTTCGCCCGCGGTGCCATTCCTGGGAAGCACCATTCCCCCATGGCGCTGTTGCCTACAGGTACTGGTCCCCCACAGTGCCACGTCCTCCAGGTGCCATGTTCTGTGCTGCTGCTCCCTCCAGGTATTGCCTCCCCCCGCTGCTGTCTCCCCTCCAGGCAGTGCTGCTCTAATGGTGCCATTTCCTCCAGGTACCATGTTTTACAGCGCTGTTCCCTCCAGATACCACTCCCCTGCGGTGCTGCTTCCTCCAGGCACCGTTACTTCATGGTCTGCTCCCTCTTCACTACAACCTAACAGTACAGCTGTTTGGATAGTGTGCTGCAACATCCCATTTTCTTATACTGGCAGCCCCATTGTTATGCTGTGCTATGCTATGCTATGCTATTCTTCACATCTTTGCATCCCAACACTGCAGGAATGAGTGCCTTGCACTATCCGGCCCCTTGACTTACCCCTCTCCATGCCTTTCCCCAGCAGCAGCATGCCTGACTCAGTAGCCTGAAGGAGTCCCCCCACATTGGCAGCAAGAGATGCTCAGCAGCCCGTCCCCACCTGCCAGCTCAGCGTGGGCTTCCTGTGGTGTACAGGAGAGCTCCTTCCCAACACGTCTTCCCCTTGCAAGGGCTTTCGGGAGAGGGGAGCTGTGCTGTAGGTGACTGTGGAGCCGTGATCTCCTTTGCAAAGCCCAGACACAAGGTCCTCCCTCAAGGTCCCCAGATGAGGTGGGCATGGCCAGTGCGTTATCCCCAGCAGGGAGTGTCCACCCTCCGGACACAGGGGACCAGAGCAGCAAGCTCGCCTTCTGCAGCTCCTCAGTCCGTCTCCTTTCTGGCCCCTGATTCCCACATCACGTGTGGACGTGACCAAAGCCCTCTACCTCCAGAGCAGCAAGCTCGCTTTCTGCAGCTCCTCAGTCCATCTCCTTTCTGGCCCCTGATTCCCACATCACGTGTGGACGTGACCAAAGCCCTCTACCTCCAGAGCAGCACAAGCGCAACACCGATTTCACTTTCCAGGCCTTGGGGGAGGCTGCTGGACTGCTGCCCATTTCCACAGCAATGCTCCAGAGATCAATCAGTACAGAAATATCGGAAGCTGAAAGCACAAGTGGAGAGCTCCCCGCAGTCCACGTCAGTCCCTATTTTTCCTAGACTGAGCTAATACCATCCCTACAACACCCAGGCAGACGGTTTGCAGGACCATTCCTAGCACTACAACACCCAGACAGACGGCTTCAGGGACCAATTCTAGCACTACAACACCCAGACAGATGGCTTTCCAAACTTAACACCGTCACTACAGCACGCAGACAGATGGCTGCTGGTATCTGAGACCGACCCGACACTGCCCATAAAGGTGGTTACTGCAGTTCAACGCCACACCTACAGCTCTCAGGGCAATAACGAGCAACACCCACTCTTACAATAAATATTGAGAAAGATCCTCAGACTGATGCCAGCACACAGATGGATTTCTCCTAGGCACCAAAGTCAAGAGATATAACATGCACGGCCATCTCCCCCAGACCCTACAGCGCTGAGCATCTTTCCCCTCATGCTAAACAATAGTATCTAAACACCAGTAGAGACAGCTTGCTCCAAAGTTAATGGCCTGTCAGCCCCCAGATGCACATGCGGATCAAACCATGGCCTCTGGAGTATATTACAACAGCACACACTAACTGCAGCACCGAAGCAAATGACTTCCCAGATCCTGCCAAGGGTATCACAGCAGAATCAGCACGTAATTAATGTGGACAGATGCACCCACCAGCCTCAGCCTCACCAGCACAGGTAGTGCTAAACCATTTTGTTGGCAGCGAGGGCCTGAGCCCAGGCTCCCAGAGGACATGTTCTTCCCTTGCTCACCGTAGCTGGAGCTTGAGGGACCACCTTCCCGCTGCCGTTACGCCTGCAAACTGCAGGCGGCTGTGCGACAGTAGCAGGCTGGCTGGGAAGCACAGGCATCCCACGGCCACATCACCACAGCAGCGGGAGGCGATCCGTACCCTGCGCCAGTGGCAGGAGCACCCAGACGGATGGCTCTGGACACTGACTGTGTTCCTGCAGGGACCAGGCAGGGCTCACAGTGCTCCGTGACAGACTATGGCACCCGCGGGACTCCCAAAAGCACCGTCTGCCCCCCAGCTTCACTGCAATCCCTGTGACCCCCAGTGAAACAAATTCAATCTCGCTATAACGGATTTTGTGCTTGTGGTGCCACTTACATGATCTCCTACCCTGGCACAGTGGGGCTTCAACCTTTGCTGGACTATAAAAAGCAGAATTATTACATTAAATTACTGAATAATTATGTTAAGAACTACCTTAATAGGATTACAGGGTTCAAAGGTTAGGAAATGCCAAAATTAGGATTGTCCATGCAGTCTTAATTTGCTTCATGAAAGTCTGCTTCATGAAAGTCTGCTTCATGATGCAGACCAGAATTAAGCTCTGGTGGAAAATATTTTCCCTGGAGTCCCTTTGTGCCTCCAGGGGAGAGGACAGAACCACTTGGGAGATATACCAGGCTTTTTGGGAAGAGTCTTTGCCAGTGAGACTCTATCCTGCAGGCTGCAGAAATTGGGGAAGGTACAATGAAAGGGTCAAGAGATCACAGGAAATGACTTCTCTAAAGCATGGGGCTGGAGGAGAGGGGATTGCTTTACTATTGAGAAAAAACTAGCAATTTCCTTTCCTACCTGCTTTCAGAAGTGAAATATCAGGACAGATTTCACTGCCACTTTTCAAAATATTTGGTAAATGGTATATGTCTACTATGAAAAATTGTGTCCTTGCAGTTAAAATTTGCCAAAAGTTCAAGCAACTGAAATCAAAGTCAGGTAACAAGCATTACTGGGCAATCCTCTTCACCCACATTGCATAAAACACAGTCACAAGTCTGGCTCCAAAATGAAATCCTGGTTCCTATAATATCCAAACACTGTCCTCTGGCCACCCAAGAACTTCTCGTGACACCTACAGACAACAGACGTTCAACAAATAACCACCAGAAAGGTCGAGAAGTCACACAATAATGAAACCAAACAATTACAAAACCATGTTCCCAGTCTCATTATTTGCTCCTGCAATATCCAGCCCGGGTAAGTAACAATTCCTGTAGTACCTTCAGGAGTGCACAAAGGTCTTGACAAGAAGTTGTGGGCAGCAGAGCAGCCGCCCTTCTTCCCCCCCTGCCCAAGGAGGAGGGGCAGGTCGGAGCACAGGGCTCTTCTGGCTTTTGAGTCCTCTCTTGCAAGGGCTAATGATGGTTATGTAAATAGGCAGAGGAACACCACCTGCTATCCCCAGGGGCTGTCAGCTCATGCATGCCTTGTATGCGCATTCCTGCTACCCAAATACCTACACAATTGCTCCTTCCACATTCCCACCTTGCCTTTGCCGATGCCTCCCGTGCATAGGATTCCTCCCAGACCCTCCCGGCGGGGGTCTCAGGCTGGGTCTGTGGGGCTGACCTGTCCCCCTGTCCAGCCAGGGGCTCCCCGGGGACACAGGGATGCCTGGCCCAGAGCCTTCTGGCATGCCCCGGGTACCGGTGTGCTGCCAGCCGATGGGAGTGGGGTGACCAGAAGGGGCCAGGCCAGCAGGGCCAGGAGCAGTGCCACCCAGAGAGAGCTCTGGCTACCCACCGACCTAGCTACAGGGTGCCTACAGCTGAGGTGCCCTTGCCCAGCCCTCCAGTGGGCAGCCAGGGTCTGCTGCATCTGGGTGAACGGCAGGAGAGCTGAAGCTGGGGCCTTGTGGCACCAGGTCCTGGGGAGCTCCTAGTCCATATTATTATGGGTTGCTGACATACAGTGGTCCTCTCACCCCACTCCCTCCTCCCCTCTCAGAGCATCACTGAGACACATCGTGGGTTCTGGAGGGGACTAGAGACCTGTCCCATGGCTCCTGCAGGAGGATTGTGCCCTGAGCTCCTGCCACTGCTCCAGAGGCTGGGGACACTCATCTGCTTGCGCTGAAAGCCTTGGGGCAGCAGCGGGGGCAAGCGCAGCAACACACATGCCCCAGGCCACCTCACAGCTTCCAGGAATAGGATGTGTTAAAGCAGCAAATGCTTCTTACAGAAGGAACCTGAGCGGCTAATCCTTGAGCTTTACCTTGTGCCTGAGCCTGTGAAAGGCAGGGGTCTAATCCTCTCTGACCCAGCCCCTCTGCTCAGGCACAGGGCTCGGAGGGAGTGCACAGAGGGGTCCCCTCCAGCCCACATCCCACACATGCTTCCAGGCAAATTGCAGCTCCCCATCCCTGGGGCTAGCCTCAGCACCCAGTCTGCTGCAGCCCACCGCTCCAGCCAGCCTCCCTCCAAGGGTTAATCTTCCTCTCTAGAGCTTCTCAAAGCTAATTAGAAAGAGCCTGGGCAAGTGTGGTGGCAGACACCGTTGCACTTATCTCCCTACTTCCGGGGCTCTGCCCTTATCATTTAATTAAAGCTGCAGTCGTGCTTCCCTTCCTGGCAGCAGCTAATCAGGGAGGGCACTGGAGCTTGAGGCAGCCTTTGCCAGTTCACCAGGGAAGAAGCAGGAGAAGGGCAGGGAACATGCCCCAGGAAGGACAATAAAAGGGAGACGAAGATAAAGAAAGAGTCCCTTTGTGCTGGCAGCCCGGGGACCGGGAGGGCAGTGAGGGACCCGAACCCAGCCCCAGCCCCAGGGCTAGCATGCCAGCCGCCGTGCTGTGCATAGGGGGATGCAGGGTCCTCTCAGCTCTAGATGGACCTCTGCAATGTCAGCCTGGGAATGAGCCAAGAAAGCTGCCTCCACCACAGGCAGGCTGGGAGGCACTACAGGCTAGCTCCATCTCCCAGGAGGAACAGGACCCTGGACCCCCACCCTGCCTCAAAGCAGCTCTCCTAGCAAGGCATGCTCAGATGCACCCAGACACCAGAGCCCATGCATGCCACATGCTCCAGCAGCAGAGCAAGCCACACTCAATCCTCCCATAGGCAAGGAACAACCCGTGCCATGCAGTACCCAGCACCCCAAAGAAAACTGGGGACCCCCAGAGTACTGGGGAAAGGGCATATCCAGGAGGGATGCCATCAAGCAACAGGAGGGATGTCCATCAAGCAACAGCAACTACAGCAAGCTCCTGCACCAGGTCTCTGAGGGAGGGCAAGGATGCATAAGCCCTGAGAAATGCTGTTGTTTGAAGGCCACACAATGATGTGTGGGCGCAGCTACACAGGGATGCATGCTGGCGTACATTCATTGAGAGACTCAGGCATTTTGGGGCAAACAACCCCCAACCGATGCTGACAGCTTCCGTGCCAAATTCCACACCTCTCTTCCAAAGCACGGTTAAGCTAATGGGTCTTGAAAAGAAATTCTTATAACCAGTTTGTTAGCAGGGCTGAGACAGCATTTCTTGTTCTCAAAAAACAGCTGGAACACCTCTGCTAAAACTTAAGAAAAAAAGAAAAAGAAATCAACCTGAGGGAAACCCAGCATGGAAAATTTAAGCTTTAGCGTTGGAAATCTGCTGAAGTGATAAGCAATTGAAAGTAAGTCTGTATAATACAAAATGTCAAGCAGCCTGAGGCTGCGCAGTCTATATAATGATCCTCATTGCAGGTTCCAAAAGCTGCTCTGAAGGCGCAGCCTGGTTGGGAGATGCATGCGTGTACTTGGCATGCTCCGAGCAGAAGGAATACAGCAATTGTTTCAGCCTTATGCCAACACTGTACAGTCCTTCCACTGCTCCTGAAAAGGGTGGTCCTCTCCCACCATTGCTCACCTGCTAGTTCCTCGATCCTCCTTGTGTCCTAATCATATGAGCAAGAATTAACACATGATATTTTAATTTTTTTAATTAATTTTCAGCAAGACCAATTGTCTCACCTCACCTACAGGCTTGTGTCAGATGGGAGTGAGAGGGTAGCCACACGCGCAGCTTTGGAGTGCATTGCAAGGTGTGCCTGTTCATGTGCACAGGGACATAGGAATACTGGTCTGGTTTTATGAGCACTCTCTGTGTTTGCTCCTTGGTGGCTGCCTTTCATTGTACACTTGTATTAAAGCTCTTGTGTCAAGGAGAAAAGAACTGGCATACGCACGTCTGCCTTTGAACAAAACCATTGTTAAGCTCCATCAACAATTTAATAATCTTTCACTAGCAGGACAATGAATCGGGGGAAATTATTCTTGCAGGGGGGCCAGTAGCCACACAGCAAAGCGCTGTTCAAGGCCTTTGAAGTCACATAGGTGTTTAACCGACAAAAGAAATCACAACTTTATGAAAAGGGCTTGCCTCAACAAGGGGGTCTGGAAACAAAGAAAACCAAGACCACTCGGAGAGATGCAGAGCAAGGGAGAAGGAAGAGCCCTTGGAAGAGAGTCAAGCCAAACCCCAAGGAAACTGGGAAAGGAAATGACAGTATGGATTTGCATGCATATGTTTTGTTTTCTTTCCACAGATCTTTCCTGGGCTGCTTAAGAGTAAAGTGAGCACATTCACTTGTCATTTCAGCTTTTTTACATTCTGTTCTGACTGTAGAAACGTGCTGATTGCCTGAACCATAATGTAGACACTGAGGAGGAAGAGGCCAGAGCCTTGCCAGAATTTGTGGTGGATACTTGAAGGATCTGGGAACGGGCACTAAATCCAGGGCTGATGCTCTTGGGCTGCCCTGAGGAGGAAATACCTGTCTGCTGATGGAGGATGCACACATAGACCCGGATACCACACCCAGCCACAGAGAACCAAATGCATGTGAAATCCAACACACAGCTGTTTTGTGAGCATTAGACCAGGGGTATGGTCATGAAAATTTGGAGGAATGTTCCGACACCAAATGAGGGTGTCTGACTGCTGATTGCTCGAAGATCAAGAGCAGCCCATGCAGGAGAGCCTGAACCTCTGAACTACCCAGCTCTGCAGTGAAGAGACATGCCATAAACCCAGCTGAAAATGCACATTATTGATGCCTCAAACACCCACAGCCTCAGAGGTTGAAAATCTGCAGTGGAAGCTAAATGGGGAGAGATTTTGTGGCTGGCACAGGGCAGAAGCAGCATATGCACTGGTCAAATCCTCCTGTGGTGCAGCCAAAATACATGCCAAGAAATCAGCCCAGGTGGTTAACATTTCTGAATTGAACCACTTGCCATCTTGCTGGCATGATTCCCCACTGAGGCACTGAAAGGATTTGCAGCGCTGGTGGCCACAGCTGGGGAGAATTCACCTCCTCATGTAAAAATAGGAGGTATCAATGCCAATGCAGCTTGCTAAAGGTGCAGCTCTGAGCAAACAGGAGGACATCAGTGTGCTGATGCAAATGGGGAGGTTTAGGAACAGGGCAGACTGGTTATGGTTTCTTTGGGAAGACCCAGGAAAAAAAACCCAGATCCTGATGAATACTGCTCTGCCCTCTGTTTTTTATTAGGATGGCAGAAAGGTGCTCTTGTGGGAGAGTGGGAAAAAGAAGGATAATCGCTTCCGATAGGGACTATCAACTGCCAGCTACCCCTGGGTGCTGCAGTTTACAGACTGCTGGAGGTTAGATGCAATAAAGTTTGCACCACTCGAGGGAGACCTGCCAGAGGCAGTCCTAAAGGCGCAGAATGAATAAAACACGCTTTAAAGAATGAGCGAGGATTAAGCCTGCTGCCTAACATCCTGGCAGGACAACAGGGATACACCATCGCCTTGCATTAGAGGCAGATTGGCAAAGGGGATTTGCCAGCTCTGTCACCCCCAAAGCACAGCACAAGGGAACAGCAGGATGATCACGAGATTTTGATTTCACGGTCCAACAGAGATGTATGAAAACTTCCAGAATCAGTCCAAGGGCATAATTTTTACAGATTATTTTTCAAAAAGGAGAAGACGGTAATAGCAGGTCTGCTCCTTATGCATAGTCCATAGCAACAGAAAATATGTGTGTAGCATTGAGCAAAGCAGTGGTGTACCTGCCTGAAAGAGCAGCCCAGAACTGGACAGGTAAAGAGCTCAAAAGGATCTGTGATTTGAGAGGTCTAGGATCAGCAATTGACCCTTCGAAGGAAGTCATTAATCATCATTAAGGAGGTTTATGTCCCGAGGGACCAAGAGGCAAAATGTAAGTCCTGTGTCTTATGATGTGGGTTAGCAGAGAGAGAAAACAGGGCTTGGAGAATGAAAAATAAAATCTGTGTGGGCAGCAGGGTTTACCTGCAGCAGGGAACTGCCTGAACATGGGAAGGGTTCAGGATCTGGCTGCTGAAGGAAACTGATAGGGTGAACAATAACGTCGAAGCAGCATTGTTTTCAGGAAAGGCAAGATACTTGCCTTCTCTCACTGATTTATCTGCATCTCTGTGGGTGCCCCTTCCTGTGTGGCTAATTAGCAGCAAGACGCTAGACACGGAATACACAATTTCTTTTGCTTTTATTCATTTTCTTTCTACATATAATAAGTCTTGCTTTTGTCAAGATCCCTGTTGTCTGGGTAATTTCATCTAGAGATCCTCAAGGAACAGAGATCTCCATATCCCTCAAAGTTTAATATCTTGGTTTTAGTTGGCATATTGTCAAGCAATAACTTATACAGCTGAAGAAGAAGGAAAAAAAAAGCTTATGTCTAATTGGCATTATACTAATTACCAGCAGAATATATCAGGCAAATATCACATCTACTCACTCTCTGTCATTTTACATTCCCTACTCCATCTTCTCTTTCCTCAGCAGCTATAAAACAACACAACATGCTGTTCTGACACATCCCTGAACAAAGATCATATCCTAACCCTCTCCTCCTTTCTCTCTCCGCTTCCTTGTTTTTTTCATTTCCAAGCAAGGTCGTTTTAAAACAGACACAGACATAAAACTGATTGAGAACTCCTGGTTTTATGAACTTGGCCCCATGTACTCCAGCATCCTGCTCTTCTCTGCTGGATCCCTTCCCCAGCCTCTCCCAGTGTTTCTTGTACAGAGGGTTTATGGCTGTCCATGTAAGAATGTTTTACCTTTTATATCTGAACAAGTATACGAACACAGATAGACTAAAACAGAGGCATACGTTCTTTCACACACAGGCCATCTGAGCTGATTTATTCCTGACTCTCAGCATTTTTGCCGGTTTACCCTAAATGATTTTAAAAGTGAAATAAGTTAAACCTGATAACACCAGTCTTATGCTGGAGTAAGGGTCCTGAGTGTAAACCTAAGCATCTCCAAGACCCACCATGAGCGCTGTCCTCATCATCCAGCTCATTTTGAGGTTAGTCTGCTTTCACCTGGTTCAGAGTAGCTTTCTGCCAGACAAGAGCCCTGGAACAGTTTGGGGGAGAGCACTCTGGAAGAACCCTTTCCAATGGACAGGATGGATGAAGCAACACTGACTGAAAGTGTTTAGCCCAGTAGACATGAGCTGTGCTGGGGCAGTTGTCCTCAAAACCCAGGAACAAGATCTGGCTCTTTGTTTTTAGTGATACAGCAATGGAAGGAGCACCCAGGTAGGACTCGGTATCCATTAGACCCTGGGCAGTCCCATTCTTCCATCAGTGAGGTGCAGCCCTCCTTTCCCATGAGGAGTGAGGCTGAAACCCATCGCAGAGATTATCTGGGAAGCCTTGTACCCGGTGCAAAGGTACAGCCCATTCTCCATTCCACTGTCGTCTCCAGTAATAACAAACATACAGGGACAACTTGTCACTGCATGCCTCTGAGACCTGTCTAGATGTGCCTGCCTGAGAAAATGGAGCCTGCCAGCCATGAAGTACATAAGCTTCCCCTATTTCTGCTTTTTGAAAGCTTCTTGTCTTGCTCAGACCGGATAGAGGGCTGAGGTGTTGGAAAGGGAGCCCAGGTCCAGCTGCACTGCCCAGGGAAGAAGGAGCTGACCACCATGTGGCTTCTCTACACCGCTGTTGTGTCGGCACTGGCCCTGAGCAGACTGCATGGTTGCATCAGCTCACATGAAATGAACCCTGGTTCCTGCAGGGGAACCTCAGCTCTCTGAAAGGAAAGGCAAATGCAGGGGCTGATACGGTTAGATAACCTCTGAGTCAAAGCAGCCTATCCTTGGTATCTCTCGCCAGATGCCATGACTAATGTTAGATTTATGGAGTGTCCTCTCTGCAAGTAAAGCAAAGAACTAGCGTTACAACCACTTAATGGAGGTGACTTCAAATCAGGATGGATGAGAGCTTGTGAGAAGGAGACAGGAAGAGAGATTCATTGATAGTGAGAGCACAAAGCATAAAATCCTGAGGAAGAGCGAACAACTGAGACTGACATTTGACCTGTCTCAATAGCAAAGCTCACATTGATTTCACTGGGGACAGGAATGAATCCCTTATCCTCTATCTCATGCCTACGAGAGGGATTTTGCACCTGAGGGATCTACACCTGACCAATCCTTCAAACTCAGGCACATGCTATTTTTATGAGAAAGAAAATGCAGTGTGAAGTCCTCAAGAAGCTCAAATGGGAGACTTCATAAGCTTCTCTAGCATTAAGTTTAAATCCCACACTAATGCACGTCCCTTTACACGGGAAGAGGTACTGCCAAGCAGGAAGGTTTATAGAGACATTCAGGAGCATTCAGAGGCAGATAAAGGGGAAGTAACTGAGTTGGATCACACAGGAGCTGGAAATGGCATGTCAAATTACTTCAAAAGGAGCTTTCTAAGGAAGCAGGTCTTTGAAAAAAAACAAATAGTCTGGGACTGCTGAGGGATCCTAGTTGTCTGTTGCTTTTACAGTTGGTCGCTTTTTCTGGTTTAGACATATTCTAAACCTGAACGCCGACCTCATCTGCTTGCTCACTGCCCCTCTGCAAAATCCCTGCTTTCTGCAAGTTCAGCTCTTTGTGGAGCCACAGAGTAGTCAGGTTAGGAAAATTGCTCTGACTGAAGAGTAATACAGCAAAAAAGTGAACCAGCAGAACTTCAGCCTGATCAGCTCCCCGATCCAGTTCGCCATGCAGCCAGACAAACAGCTGTGTTGGCACAACAGACCACATGGCACAGGGACAGGGATGAGCAAACCAAGACAGAGAGGAGGGGAGCTGCCTATTTTGGCACTCTTGCTAACAAAACACATGGGATGCTGGCTGTGGTTAACAGGTTCATCAACAGAAATGCTTATAACTCAGCTGCTGGCTCTCCCCCATGGACATCACATGGACCTTCTGTAATTGCTCCAGAGCACCTGTCCAAAGGCAGGACACCGGGTCTCAAGCCCTATTCAAATGCACATTTTAAAATGTTATAGAAAACACGAAAGAAGAGTCCGAAGGAGCTTCATCCAACCCCTCATTCTGAGGAAATTTCCTCTCTGGAGAGCAACATGGTACAAACGAAGAAGGGACCCACCCTCTTGCTCCTGTTGCAGATCTAATTCTGAAAGCTTCTTCCTGTAACACAGTTTAGTGAACCTGAGTTGAAAAATTTGAGGGTGACATAAACTACTCTTTGGAGAATAGACTTCAGGCCAAAGAAGGGGTGTCTAGATTTGGTCCAGATAAGAATATCTGTGCATGACCATTTGCATGGTCATTTGCAACCATTGCCAGGCAAAAGCAAAAAACCTAAAAAGTCCTGTGCAGACTTAGTGGCAGTAACCTGTATCTCACCTTGCAGCCACCTTGTGAAGGTGAAGAGTTCCCTGTTTTAATGTCACTAGGGCTGCAGGAGTGCATGTCCTGCCAGCTGAGAGCTACGACCCAGCCCCAGGGCTGCTGAGATGAAATGGTGGTAGAAAGTGTCCTGCCCTGGGCTGGAGGAGGTACATGACATTGCTTGGTCTCCCTGGTCTGGCAGACTGGGAAATCCTCCTATCCCTGGGACAGTAGAAGTCGCCTTTCCTGCATAAGTTCATTTATAGTTCTTAGATAAAAATTATATACTCCCACCTGTTTGGAGTTGGTTCCTATAAAAGTCTCAAAGTTTGCCAAGGAGCTGACCAAGCCTAGTGAACAGGGAAGAGTGGTTCCAAAAAGCAAGGTGAGTTTTGGGCTAGTGCTCAGCGTATTCTCCAAGCCTGTGGTCTCTGCAGTATTGCATAGTAAATCAGCAAATTCAGAGCAGGGTTACCTCCCTGAGATGTGTGCTCACGATAGTGCAGGGACAGAATCGTGTTGGGTAGGGCTTCCAAATGGAAGAAAGAATAAAGATTAAGAAAAATGACAGGATTTTCCCCATCCAGTAGGTTCAGAGCAGGATGAATGTGAAGGACATAAAAGAAGGGAGATGACATTTGCTAATTTCCATCATCATGCCACAGACAGCCAGAGGGAATGGAAGATGTCACAGCCCAGAGCAGGATTGTAAGGAATAGCAGAATACTCAAAAAATCCAATTGCAAATGCAGGAGGCACACATACAGCCATAGGGACCTATATATTCTACAAGAGAAGGCACCTTCTTACTGAAATATGAAGCTTTTTGTCTCTTGGGCATTGACTCAGAATGACTGTCCCGCCTAGATTTTTCATAATCACATAATGCAACCACAGTTCAGGGACAGAAAGGGTGAAAAAAGTCATCAGAATCCAACAGGGAAATGTGGTTCCTTCAAATAACTCCTCTAGAGATGTCCAGGATCTGCCAAAGATCTTTGGAGAACTTGAGGACAATCTTACATGTGCACTACCACATAATCCTGTGAGACAAGAAAGACACTGTCAAATAAATTATTAAAGCTATTTTGGACAACCTCTGAAGCAAGTAGCATCCTTCTTAGAAGGTCTTGAGAGGATTAAAGGCATTCTCTGTAGCTAGTAGCAATGTACTTGTTACTCAGTCTGGGGAATAAAAAACAGCTGTACCCTGTTTAGCCTGGGATCCTTGGTACAATTAAGGAAGGTGACCCGGCTGACGTGACATGCCACAACTACTCTGACCTGAACGGCTCTTTCGTAAGAGAGAGTTTACCCAGGCACGGGTGCTGGAAAATATGGAAAAGAAGAAGTAGGGTGAGAACAAGTTTGAAATTACAGCTCAGACAGAAATGGCATGTTGAAACCAAGATGGTGTAATCCATGACCATTTGCAATCTGTCAGATGTTGTCTCTCGTGATAAGAATCTTTTCCCACATCTCTCGTCAGTATCGATTAGGAAAATCAAAGTTGTCTTTGGGGATGAACCAACATTAAGTGAAAAAAGTAGAGAAGCTCACAATTTCTTATGAAGAAATGCAGATGCCTGTAGAGTTGAAGATCACTGAGAAACCCAGACATAATTTGTAGGACTGGAGGAGATGCAGAAGATGGTCACAGAGGGTATGCATACCCTAAAAAAGAGCAGAAACTACTAGTAATGACAGAACACCTACAATAAGTAATTCCAGCCCTGATGTCAATACTCAATGTTAAAAAGGAAAGGGCTGAAGATAAGTTTAAAAAAATCCCACAGTGTCTCAGCTAGAGAGGAGTTCAAGCACCAGTCAGACCCAAGCCAACAGTCCTCAGCTGATCAGATGTGTGACCTGCTGGTTCTCAGTCAGCAAAGGGGAGACCAGTGCACACTGCCAGCCAGATACCATCTTTCTTTATTCCACAGACAGCAGCATTTATCCTATCCTACGCCATACCCTTAGTTTTCTCCAACAAGGTGTGAGATCTTTCAGTAACAGAAGAGGTCTGTGTACCCGACATCCTATCTGGTCTCACCAGCATTTGACCGGGAACAGCACAGAGCTAGCTCGAATCCCACATCTCCAACAGGAGCCCAGTCAAAAGCATTCCTCAGCACTCTGCAACGAAGCAAAAATGCTGCAGAGTACATTTGAAAAAAATGTGCAGACTGAACATGTGCCTGGAACACTTTCTGCAAGGCAAAAGGGACGTTCAAAGATAATGCAAAAAAAGAATAGGTTTTAAGATCTGGAGACTTCACTCTTCCAGGAGAGGAGACAGAAAGTAATTTTTTTTTTGTCCCATCTGCTGGCTGGAAGGAACTGAACAACAATAGCAGTGAGAACCTTAAAAAGAAGCTCATGACCAGACTGAGGCTAAGCAGAAGACAGGAGGTAGTGGCTGCCCAGTGCTGCAAATCCATCTCCTCACCATGAGCAGTGAGAAGGGACCGTTGGCTTGGGAGTCCTCTTCTGAGCCACCCATCTTCTCAAGGTGCTGTGATATTGCAGGGTGCACGCACAGCCCAGTGCTAGCCAGAAGCAGCTCTGTTTGCATGCGATGGACACACATGCCTGTTGTGAGACTATGAAGACAAACACTAGCAGTCACATTATCTCTGTGCCTGGTGCTGCTATGGATGCCACTGAGTGCTGCTGGAGAGCTGCAGGCTATCATCTGGACACAGCCACACCGATAAAAGGTTGTTGGCAAACTGGCGATCATGCAGAGAAAAAATGATATGAAGGAATGTAAGATTTGAACTCTAATCAGAAGCATAGCAAAGGGGAGCAGGAGGAAAAAATCTCCCCAGGCTGCCTTTGCAAGGGTTGCCAAAAAGCAGCACATACATCCAAGATGTGCCAGATGTTGCTGCTGCCCAGGAATGGGGCTGCAGGTCTGTGGTGGCGTCACAAGCAGATGGCAATGGCTGGGAGGAGCCCAAGGAAGGGTGGGAGGAAAGGAAGAGAGACCCAGCTGCCAAAATGTCTTGCCTTGGCTCTGCTCACAGTAAGGGACTTGACTCAGTTTTTGAGGGTGTCCTGGTTTCAGCTGGGATAGAGTTAATTTTCTTCTTGGTAGCCGGTATGGGGCTGTGTTTTGGGTTTAGGACGAGAACAATGTCGATGCTAAGTACCGCTAAATAGTCGCTAAGTAGCGCTTACATTGGTCAAGGACTTTTCAGCTTCCCGTGCTCTGCCCGGTGCACGGGGGGGGGCTGGGAGGGAGCAGAGCCAGGGGCGCTGACCCAGACTGGCCAAAGAGTTATTCCATACCATATGAGGTCATGCTCAGTATATAAGCAGGGGGAAGAAGAAGGAAGGGGGGGGACATCTGGCGTGATGGCGTTTGGCTTCCCAAGTAACCGTTACGCGTGATGGAGCCCTGCTTTCCTGGGGATGGCCGAACACCCACCTGCCAATGGGAAGTAGCAAATTAATTCCTTGTTTTGCTTTGTTTGCATGTGCAGTTTTTGCTTTACCTATTTAACTGTTCTCTTTTATTTTACTTCAACTATTAAACTGTTCTTATCTCAACCCACGAGTCCTCTCCCTTTTACCCTTCGATTCTCTCCCCCATCCCACCGGGGGGGAGTGAGCGAGCGGCTGCGTGGTGCTTAGTTGCTGACTGGGGTTAAACCACGACAAAGGGTATCAAAGAGAACTTTAAATGTTGACTTGCTTGCATGTGATCTACAGGTATGCATGAAGTGAGGCGTCTTCTAATATCATAAGATTCAATGGAAAGCAATGCGAGCTAGAGCAGCTCAAGCAGAATTTAAGTGTAAGCTTGTGAAACTGAGGGCAGAGAGGATCTACCACTGGAAGGGCTCACCAGGGGTCTCACACGCTTGCCACCATTTGCAATCAAAATGGGATCTTTCCAAAGGAGCACTCCCGCTCAGCCATGGTGAAACGCAGACATCACAGGGTTAAATTTTATGGCCTGTGTCATGCAGGGGTTAGACAAGCTGCTCCTTCTGGTTTTACAATGCGTCAATCTACCAATCTTTCTTGAAACAAAGAAAAATCTGGACTGAAAGGTTTTTATTAAGTCCAGCAGTCAAATCCTGGAAATGGTATCTCAATTCATTTGGTCAAGCTGTGCTGAGGTGTACAGAGGAGGTAGGAGACCATGAAAAAAAGGCTGATCTTGTCAGAAAAGCCTATGGCTATGCACCAGGCGAGAGGGTTTTACATCTAACTCTGCCACAAAGTCCCAAAGCCATGCTGCTCACGCCTCGTACGTCAGCAGCTGCCCGGAGGTGGCTGATGCAGCCTCAGTTTTGCCGTCCAAGAGCAGCTGGAGACCTGCCTCATGGCTCAGGAGCACTGAGACCCTACAGCGGCTCTCACCTTCCGAAAAGAGCAGATCGAGGAGCTGCCAGCTCACCCAGGGGGGTCACCCAAAGCTAGCAGACAACTTGGAAATGCAGGCTATAATCTTCTATTTCATTCCCCACCTATGGTGGAATTTCTTCCCTGGAAGGGGAACTGTGAGGATAAACTCATTAACATCTGTGAAGTACAGATACTACTGCACTAAGTGCATTGCAAAAGCTCATGAGATGATTGTTAATTACATATTCAGTGCAGGGTTGTAATGGCATGCATTAAAAATGGCATGGAGTCCCCCCTTTAAATAATTGGGATAAAACAGAATAAACATTTTCCCCTGTTCTGTGGGCTGAAGAAAGTAATTCAGAAATACTCATCCAATATGTTGTCATCTCAGGTACCTTTGTACCACACAGGGACAGAGTGAAACAGCCATCATGTAACGTTTCCTAAATTGCACATATTTGGTCCTATAATCTTACTAAATTCTCTCCATCGTCAATGGAGAGAGACTGGCACTTTCATAATCCAAGCTCTGCATGCGTTATGGCAGGACAGATCCTCTGCAGAGCAGAATCACTCCCAGGCTCCTTCCAACTAAAGCAAATCTGTGATACAGGGGGAGCAGATGTCTTTAGCAAAAGCAACGGGTGGCCAACTGGGAGACTAAGCTCAGTTCCCAGCTCAGTGTACCCCACAGAAGTGGATAACAGCATGGCAAAATGTTGGGGAGGAAACAGTGGGCAGCTAGGTAAAATACCAGGGATGACAAATGCCTGGGATGACTGAGGAGCTGGCACATCAGTGCCAAGATACTGGAGAAGTCTTCATCAGAAACATCATAATTCCTCCTGAAAAGGACCTGGCTCAGCCCCTGCAATACAGCATTTTACTGCAGTCTGCACAGTAAAAGGTGTCCAAAAAAGGAGGACACTGATATGTGTGTTAATCAAGTGAAGAACCATCTACAAAGAAAAGGCATGGATCTGTCTTCCAGTTGAAAAGCTATAAATAGCCTTGCATACTTGCTTATCAGATTGGTTCGGCTGCAGGGATAATCTCCTGGAGAAAGCAATGGAAGCCCTGTTATGTTGGATATTTATAACTAGATGAAAGCCTAGAAAATGCACAGTTGTGTCAGTCTCGCGCTCATGCCATGAGATAGGGTGTGTGGGATCCAATTAGTCTCTTCAGTTTAATATAAGGTCAAGAATGCTTAGTCTTCCCAGCTTCACGAAAAAAACAAAATCTGATCTCTTTGAGGGGCTGGTGCTACTTGAGCAGCTACAGAAGCCAAGACAAGGGCATGGTGAGACAGTCCCCCAAAAGGTCATGATGGTCCCACATCACTGGAGACTCTGCAGGAAGCAAGACATGACCCTTCTCTGGACAAACAAGACAGAGAGGTCTTGTTTGCACCACAGAGAGGTCTGATGTGCCACGTCTCGGGCAGGCAGACCATGGGAAATGCAGCTCTGATAAACTGATCCAACACGCCCAGTAACTCATTATCTCCAAATCACTTGGCTCAGTGCCAGGGTCCCCTAATAGTCTGCTTAACAGATCATGGCCCTGACCCCAGCCCCTCAAGTTCGTTGAACTGCCTTTGCCAGATTATCTGCAGAGCACCAGGACCAACTAGAGTTAATGCTGGTGGATTCCCCAGAGCCTTGGCCTGCCATGGCCTCTGCACTGAACTGGCTTTATCCAGGTCAGGACAGCTGCTAGAGGCACCAGAGCCTGATTCCCAACCACTGCCATGTGAAGGGAGCCAAGCCAGGACAGGCTGGAGGACGGCAAGCAAACAGGGTTATGGTTATCCCCTGGGAGCCTCTGCACATGTCTGTATCACATGTGGATTTGTTCGTGGATAGGTGTGTGGTCATTTCTGTCCTCCTGGGCTGTGAACATACACAGGATCTCTTGTGCAAAGGGAAGGAGCTGCCTAATTTATAGGAGAGATTGGGTTTTGTGATGCTGTGGGCAGAGAGCCATGCCCGGGTGCTCTGTCTCTGTGAGAGCCACTGCTCTGGGCAGTGTCTCCTAGCCTTCCTCGGGTCTGCTTATCTCCATTGGGCAGACAACGAATATCCCAGGGACTACAGGCAGCCCTCTCTGCCCTCCACCTCCTACTGCAGACCCTCCAGGTCCTCCTCTCTCTCTCTCTCCTCTTTCTAGTTTTAGCCCTGCTCCTCCCTCATCATCTCTGGGTTGCCTGTCACCTTCAGGGGCTCAAATATTCCTCTGCCAGCCCCATCATCACTACTGCCACACTATATCCTTCAGCACAGCCATGTGGCATCTCCTTGCCCACATGCCCTTCAAGCCTCTCTTGCAGGCACCTGGCTGGTACTTGAGGGCACTTGAGAAGTCCAGTACTGTCATCCTGCACCAGGACTCCAGGAACCTCTCCACTCTGCTCTTCCCAGTTGACTGGCTGGTACTTTTGGGAAGAAAGTCATCTGCACGACACTCCTAGACAGGAGGGTGCTTCATATTGCAAGAGCAACAAATGGCTTTGGGAACCCTGCCAGACCTGGTACCACCATGCCTTGCCTCAATGGTCATAGCATAGCGAACTCCAGAGTTACTCCAGGAACTAACCTGGGAAGAAGGGAGAGATGCTCCACTAGACCTTCAAGACCACAAATTACCCTGGGTCCCTTGTGTTCCTTAATAGGGGGACCCAACAGGTTTGCAGCTCCCTAGACCAGCTGAACACACTCTCAGCCATTTTCACATCAGATACAGAACCATCCCAAAGTCAAGGTTGCTCCCAGAAGTAGGAGGAGACTTCGGGAGAATTCTTTGCACCTCTTTTTCCCTCCCAGAGGTTTCTTTGAACTTGCCAGCTCCACCATGACCTCCCCTCAGTACAAGAGCACAGAAGGCAGCAGGTACAGGAAAGTAGAAAGAAGCACAGCCAGAGCCAAGTCCGAGGAAGCAACTTAAGCTCGCCAGAGAAGATAGCTTGGGGAGTGGGCTGGTTGAGGGTAGTCAGGCAGGCAGCACAGAGGCAGCACAAGGAGCAGAACTGGGGTTGAAGCTGCGCCAGGGTGGGGGAAAGCCAGCTCTCCTGCGGTGAGATTGCAGGCACCTCCAGTGGGGTTCTCAGGTAAAGGTGGACCTGAGCAGGAGGTGACCTGAAGGGCCCAATGAAGGCAGGACACATTGCTCTCGGGTTTGCCACCATCACACTCTCTGATCCTCTGCTCTACATATCTCCTTACCCCAGTCTGTGCCACTAAGCCTGCTCTCCCCCTCTGCTCCCCATGAAACTCCCATGGCTGAGACACCCACCATAGCACGGAGAGCTGCATCACGCCCCGACTGCCCCTACACCCCTGCCCTGCCACAGGGGCAGGCACCCATGGGACCACCTGACTGCAGCATGCAAGCTCACCATCGGCTGGGCTACAACCCACTCCGCATGCCGCCTGTGCTGCCATCTCGGACCATCCTGTTGGGCCCCCTATCTACATCATGCCAAACCCCATCTGCCTCCTGCCAAACCCATCTGCTTCCTTGGCTTTTCCCACTCCCCCATATCGTGGCCTCCCCCAGACCTCCTCCCCCTCATCCACCTCTCCCCTTCCCACCAAGTCCTTGCTGCTCTCTTGCTCTGAGCCTCACCTCTTCTCCAGCCTCCCAGCCCCACCAGACTTGAGCGTGGCAAGCCTGTCCCAACCAAGCTCCTCACCCCATCTCACCCACACCAGGGGAGGTGCAGCATTGAGGATGAAGAGCTTCAGGCGCAGGGTCCCTGGGAAGGGGGCAGGCACGCGTGCCATGAGCACCTACCATTCTCAGGGTGCTCCATCTCCCCGATGCTGCCGTCGGGTGTGGTGCGTTCATAGTGATCCTCAGGCAGGGCTAGTGGCCCGATGCGGGGCCCTGACGATGATTTGCTGCTTGGGGTCTCTGACTCCTCCAGCCCGCTGTCATAGTAGCTGTGCTGGGAGGGATCCTGCAGGTCCTGAGCCTGGCTGGCTGCAGAGAACGTCACTCGGCGATGAGGTAACTGGGAGAAAAGAGAAAAGTTGTTGCATCACCCACCCAGCAGATGAAGGCAAAGGGGGGGTGTCATCAAACCTGATCCCTAAACAGAGGCAGAGCGTTCCTGCCCAGCGCTCCTAACACCAGCAGAGTCCATCATCAGTCCCTCACAGCCAGCCCAATAGACACAGTGCTGGGCTCCACCCCAGCCAGGAGCACCCCATCAGACACCACCCCATGCAAGGAGCACACCTTGCACGGTCACTGCACTCCCCTGACCCAGCAGCTCCCTCCACGGGTCATGCCCCAGCTTCCTCTTCCACCCAGAGACAACCCTGGGCAGATGCCCTTTCCCATAACAGGTAGGCTCCAGAAAGGTGTCCTGTTAGCACAGCACCCTGAATCATTGGCCCCCACCTCACCCTTCATCTGGGGTCTCCACTTTGCACTCAGACTCTGCATGCACCCTTGGTGCTCTCAAAGACCCACCTGGCTGAGCCCACCTCTGCCGAGAGCCTCTCTAATGGGATCACTGCCCAGCACAGGGCACCACGGTGACACCATCCCTCATCTTTCAGCCTCTGGCCTGACACCATCTCTCATCTTAAGAGGTTCTCCATCAAGGGTCACCATCACTTCTTTTGTCTGCTTGTTAAACATTTCAAAGACCCTACTTCACACTTTCTCTCCCCAGCTTTGCCTCACGCTTGGGAGGAGCTCCCTGCAAACAGCCATTAAGCTACATCATTATCCTCCTCCAAATCCTTCCATGAAATCCTTCTTTGTCATGATTACCAAGGAGTGGAAAGGGTAGCACAAGTTCATAGGGCAAGAGCAGGATGATGAGCACAGAGAATGAAACACAAACACCAAGAGAAAGAAAAAGACACAATATCACCCATAAATGTAGGAAGGAGCCCAAGAAAGGAGCTATTTGATGGGGATCTGAAGGCAATCAGGAGAGAGAGGAACCAACACACCATTTAGGAAGAATACGTTTTTTGCTGATGTCTTTACTACAACTGAGTGGCAATCAGGCGTCCCACACAGCTAGCACCAATGAGGAAGGGGAAGGAATTGAGACTAACTGAGGGGAGGAACACACAGGGAGCATTTAGATGAGCTAGCTGCTTTTAGGTTGGTTGGACCTGATTAAATTCACCCCAGGTGCTTAGAGACCTGATTTAAGTAACTTCAGAGCTGTTAGGGCTTTTTTTTTTTTTTTGCTTTCCTTTTTTTTTTTTAATACTTTTTTTAAAGAATTTGTAGAGAATCAGGGAGCTTCCAGAAGACTAGAAGTGAGCTAAAATAGCACCTGTCTTTAAAGATGAGAAAAAAGAAGAGCTGGAGAATTATAAAACAGTTAGCTTAATTTCAGTTCCTGGAAAAATACTGAAACAGATAAAAGAACTCTTTGTAAGTACCTACAAGATAACAAGGAAATGAGTAACAGCCACTGTAGGTTTGTCACAAACAAACATGTCAAGCCATTGAAATTCTTCCTTTGAAAAGACATCAGGCCTTGTGGATGGAGGAGGAGCAGTAAATGTTATATCTTGCCTTTAGGAAGTTTTTTGACACTATTTTAGACGATATTCTCATAAGTAATGCAGGAAAATAGTGTAGGTGCAACATAGTACCGCTCTGCTTAGGTAATATAGTGCAATTCACTGCAGGGTGGATACAAAGCATTTAGAAAGTTGTATTCAGAAGGTAATTACTGAAGACAGGCCTTTCAGCTGGGATGATGTATCAAATGAAATTCTTCGGGTTGTGTCCCGAGTCCATTGCTAGCCTGTATTTTCATTAACTGCTTGGGTGACAGATGTGGAATCTGTCACATTTGCACACTTGGGAAAAAGAATCACCACACAAGCAGGAGGTTGGCTGAAGGATTGGGGGTTACAACACAGATCATGGGTTGACTGTCCGTCAACGGTGTCAATCTCTCACCAAAAAATGCATCTATATTGGGATGTGTAAACAGGCGCTTTGTCTTTAAGCCACACAGGGATCTGCCTGCTCTGCTGGGCTCAAGTAGGACTTCAGAAGCAGAGCTGTGTCCAGTCTGGGCACCACTTTCAAGAACACATGCACCAGTTAAGCAGAGAGGAACAGAAACAAGCAGCTGTTAGAAATCATGGCAAAGCATAAAAAGACTGAGGAAACTGGTTTGGGGAGGAGAAGGCTAATGGTGGCAATGGCAGCACTCTTCAAGCTCACAAAAGCCTTCTGCAAAGAGAAAGCTGCTGCTTTTGACCATGGACAGACAAGAAGGAATGGCCTTCACCTGCAGCAGGGAAGGCTGAGGTTAGCCTCTATGGAAAAAAACACCATGGTATGTTTAGCCAAGTGCAATAGATTGCCAAAGCAGAAGGTGCAATCTTTGTCATGAAGGGATAGGCAAGCACCTTTCAGGAGGTCTTTGTGTACAGCTCTGGAGGAGCTGAGGTCAAGGCAGTCCTGCCCACTGCAGAATTGCTTGCAGATGACTCTCCAGAGGTCATCTCCCAGCCCACTTTGTAGGCTATGCAGTTGTGTAAAGCCTGCAAAAACCTTCACTGCACAGATGTCATTGCCCACCACACCAGGTAACACTGTCCCACAGCTTCCTCCTGCACCCTGACTGCCTGTCTGAAACTGCTTTCCTCTGCCACTGTGGCTCATCCCTAGCTCCAAGCTTCTGCTTTCACTCCGTGCTTGTAAAACCCCAGACAAACAACTAGGGCTCCTTGGGGTGCCTGCAATAATACAAACAAACAGCCTCAGAAACCCAGCCTGTGACAGCTACTATCCCTCCCCTGAGGGGTCTCCTTCCAAATAGCATCACTTTTACCTAAAAAACACCTCCTTTAAATGTCAGATCCTGCCTGGCAGCCCTTAAAAGGGCTCTTCACCTCACTGTGGGCAAAGCCAACCCACACTCAACCCCACTCTCCTCTGCCCAGCCCTGCACAGCAGCATGGCACTGACAGGGGTTAGTGCCCCCCTCATACTCTGCATAGCCCCCACCATGCTGTGACCAATGCATTTCAAAAATAATAGTAGCTTGTGTCTGGCTGAAGCTCTTCACCCAGAGAGCCTTGTTCTGGAGTCATGGAAAGACACTCAATCCATTTGTCTGGCACTGACTTACAGAAATTGGGTTTTGTTTGACCTTTCTCTGCTAGGTTAAAGAGCCTTTCAGCACACAGTGTTTTCTACACAAGAAGTTGCTTGTACAGTGCAATCAAGGCACCCCTCAATCTTCTTTTTGAGAAGTTAAAACAAACTGGGTTCCTTAAGTCTCAACCTGTAAGGCAGCAAATTAGTCTTGTGGCCCTCATTTTTACTTGCCTCTGTTTTTTCCCCATTCCTCCTCACAGGCAATCCCTGCAGGACTGCTGGTGCCATCTCACCAGGCCTTTCTGCAGAGCCTCACTTCTCCTACCTCTCAGGTTTTTTTCATGAGGACTATATTAGCCCCTTGGCAGGAGCACCACGAGCACTCATGCTGAGCTACTCATGCAGTGTGACCCTTAAATCCATTTTAATGTCACTGCTTTCCAGGATATAAACCAGCATTCCCTATTTCTCAATGTATAGTTTTGCATTTGACTGTGTTAAAATGCACTTTGTTTAAATGGGCCCAGTTTACCAAGCAATCTGGATTGCTCTGCATGACTGCTCTATCCTCATCATGATCTCCCACTCCACCAATCTCTGTGTCAGCTGCAAATTTTATCAGTGGTGATTTTATATTTACTTCCAGATCGTTGATTGCAATGTTGAATGGCAGCAGGCACTGTACTGCTGCCGAAGAGCTCCTCCAGGAGAACCTCGTTCCACGAGGGCTCCCAACCAACAACTGCTTTTCTTTGCTAAGCTGTTGATAAACCAGATCTTCATCTAGCTAACAATGCTTTACTTATAATGAGTAGTGTTAATTCAAAATAATAATAATAATAACATAACGCATTATCAACTCGGCACCTTCATCAAACTCCAAGTTGATCAGCTGCACACTGTAATCTCACGCCAACATAAAACAAGCTCTGCTGCTTCAGACCCACAGGTATGCCTAGAGCAGATCCTGTTCCTCACAGCGGCCGGGAGCAGATGCCTAAGGAAAGGTTTAAGAGCTGGACCTGTCATGTAATGACACTGCCCAGTATCCCTTCCCATCAAACTGCGTTGACTGACGTCAATGCTATTTCCATCATTGAGTTTCCTGCCTTAGCTATTAATCCAGTTGTTCCCTGGGGCTGGCGAGGACAGTGCGCAGTGCACACAGCATCCCCATCATTTTTCCAGCTGGCTCATGGCATCACTGCCCTCCCACTTCTCCTGGCCCATCCTCAGGTCCCCAGCTCCATTAACACCCCCAGATCAGAGAGCTCCTACTCCAGACCTTTGAAGACTCTTCGGCTCAAATTATTTTATTTGATTATTTCAAATATCACTATTTAAAGGAGGTGGTATTTTGCATGTTTGCTGGTTACCAATGCGTTGGCAGGTACTGCATCCTACATTGTTATGCCTCAGTCCAAATTACTAGAACTATTTATTGAATACTTTTGCATTTTTCTACATAATTAACAATTTTGCAATCTCCATTTGGAAATGACAATTACTGGATTCCACCTCTTTCTAGCACATTTTTTAAAGTACTTCTTATTGTGTTTAGCTTGTCAAAATTGATTTTCCCCCAATGTTTTTGGCTTTCCTTGTCAATTTTCTAGACTCCATAACTACTCATTTCTACTAATTGCTATACACTCCCTCCCTTTTCCTCCCCCCCCCAGTATTCATTGTTTTTCTATTTCTAACTGCTGTTTCCACTTTGCCACTGCGCTAGAATGGGATTTGGGGAAAAGCTGTCTACTTTCTTAGCTGAGGAACTGTGGCTCTGAAAAAACTCCTTTCAAGGGCTCCCCAGTGTTCGCTCTTATATTCCTGATGGGGAAACCTGTCTGTGCCAGCCTGTACATCTGAGGAGCAAACCAAGCCCCCGTCCCCGACTTTCCACGGGGAGCACAGGCACTGGCGGCTGCCTCCAGCAACAGCGGATGCTGTGATGAAGACATTCATCCCCTGGTAAATCCTGCGGGTTTCCGTTGTGCCGCAGCTCAGGTTTTTTTCCTGAGCAAGGAATCGTTTGCAGCTCATACGTTTAATGACCCCCATCCTCTGTGAAGTGCTCTCACGCCTTTTTGAGTCCATGCCAGCTTTTGGCCTCCGTGGCATCCTGCAGCAATGAACTCTCTGCCCATGTGCTACGTGGAAAAGCACTTCCCTTTGGTTTTACATCTGCTGCCTGGTAATTTTTCCTTGAACTTCTCCTACCTGCGGGGTTATGAGAAAACATGAGTAATTGCTCCTCACTCTACCCCTTTCCAATTTCACAGATCTGCACTGCATTCTGCTCCGCTGTGTCCTCTGCGAGCTGCAGCAAGCGAGTACGTGCAGCCTGTCCTCCTGCAGACGCCGGGCAGGTTGGGCCAGCTTTGCTGCCCTTCTCTGTGCCTGTTCCAGCTCTGCCACAGCCTTTCTGCAATGGAGAAGCCAGGGTCACACCCACGGTTTCAGTTTTGGGGCTTATCTGACAGTAGCAGGGACTTGTTTTGATGAGAAAATTTCTCGGACTCTCCTGAACAGCCTTCCCCAGCCTGCCTGGTCCTGGCTGCACACCCCAAAACCCCCCAACACCAGCCCCTGCCAAGGGGCTCCTCTGTCCTGATGCCCTCTACCATGAGGGTCCCCACCCACGGATGCTGGAGGGGGACTAAGGGGACCCCCTCCCTCCTCAGTGCCACTCTGCTCCCTCCTGCCTCTTCTGTTCATCACAAACATCTCCATCTCTCATCGGGACCTGCACCAAGCTGATTCTCCTTGCTAAACCTGGGGAAAACAAACAGCCAAAACGAGAGTGCTACGAAGGAACAGGGCTGCGGGGTGTCTCACCAGCTCCCCCAAACACACGGCATCACCCCCTGAGCAGACAGCATGGACCGAACGGCAGGAGATGCAGTCCTGTCTGACAGACCAGAAATTGTGCTGTTCACAAAGGAAGCCTTAAAATCCATCCCGGGCACCCTTTTCCTGCTGACAGGAACGGTGCGGTGCAACAGCTCCCATGGAGGTGAGCCGCCCTGCTCCCCCCCCCAAGTGCCAATTAACACTGGAGTGGTGAAAATATCAAAATTGTTAACTACCTCGCTGCTGATCTGAAAGCAGGATCCGCGGCTAATGGGCTCATCTGGCAACCTCCAATTGCTCCTGCGCCTCCCCACATGCCAGAAGCCTCAACGGCCTTTCAGCCAGCTGCCAAAGGAGCTTGCTTCCCCAACAGCCGCCACAATGCAGCAACTCACAGGGCTGAAAGTGAAAGGCAATGTCAGACCCAATGCCCAGAATATAAAAATAAGTGACAAGGGAGCCATTGTAGCACATGAGTTAGTCAACTTCAGATTAATTCATGAACCCCTCTCTTTCACAAACCAACCTGGAGCTATGCAACATCCCTAGTTACTGAGAAAAAAAAAAAAGATAAGCCCAGGGACCATGCCCCAAACTACACAGATTCAGCTTTTCATATATGGAGGCTTTGCTGCATGTGGAAATTATTTTATTTGCTAGTGTCATGTCTGGAGAGAAGCACAGCTCCAACGCAATGCAACACAGGCTTCGGAGCAGGAGGCTGAGGGGAATATTATGCCCATGGAAACCAGGGCAAGCCTCGAGGAAAGCTGGACCTGAATTGCCAAGAACGGTCCAGGGCAACATTCTAGCTCTAGGAAACAGGACACAAGCTCAGCTCGTGGCCATAAACAGTCGACCATTTTACAGCTCATCTGAGCAACAGCATGTGCTTCTGCTGGTGTTTTGGGGTGAGGATGGAGTCAGAGCAGATAGCTCTTCCCACCCTTTCCTGTGCTACCCCAGCAGCCCACTGTCCAGCCACTGCACTGACTTTTGGAGACGAAACCCTCCAAGAGCATCCCCCACTCCTCCTGCACCCACCCTCATGCCTGGGGCTGCCACACCTGTACGTGATTTGAAGAGCTCACAATGCTACATGGCGCCAGGCAGAGCAGCACAATGAGGGTGAGTGTTTGCATACGAGCAGCAAAGGCAAATGCTGCCCCTGCTCCTGGCACCTATGGTAACCCTCTGCTCCTCAAGGACTGTGCTTCTCCCTCCTGTGCCCCTTTGTGGTCTGGGGATCCTCTCTGCCCCAGAGGTTCCTCCCTGCCCTGCCACAGCATCTCCAGGTCCAGATTTTCAGAGGCACAAGGGCTAACTATCACTTTGTAAAGTGGACTGGACCAAACCGGAGCTGCAGCTCCCAGCATTACTGGATTGCTCCCTTTTAGCACAGCATGAAGGAATTGAGGAAAGAGATGGTGCAGAGTAAAGGAACAGGTCCCAGGGGCTCTGGCTGTTTTGGACAAGGGAGGGATCGAGCAACCAGGCAGGACAAACAAGGGAGGGAGACAGGTGGACCCAGCTCTAAGCAAAGGTGTGGTCTATGCACACCTGTAAGACCCCTCCTGCATTAAAAAAAATGTTCAGGCCTTCTGAAAATTTTGCCATTGAAGGTGGTGTCTCCAAACAAGCACTGACAATTCTGGACAGGACTACTAGCAGACTTAAAGGCCCAGTTTTCTGATCTATCAGTCTGACAATTTGCTGGGGTCACCTCCATCACAGCCACCGTGGTTGCACAAGGCACATTAGCAACGGGGCTGACAGTTCTAGTCCATCCAGAGGTCTTGTTCATGAAGTCTTGTTTGATGGCTGTGCTCTTCCCACAAATCCTTGTGTCCATCCCCATCCCAGTGTCTGAAGTGAGGGTTGTTCCCAACAACCCTTTAGCTCTCACTGTTGACAAATGAAGCTACAGAAGGAATCCACAACTGGAGGAAAGACGCAGAGGAATCCATGTGAATCACACCTCCCCAAACCAAGTATTATCTGAAAAGCAGCTCTTCTAACTGGCTGTTCACATGGCTTCCATTGCTGACAATTAGCAAGTGCTGACCTTGCAGTCAGAAGAGAGGTGCTACAAGTCCTGCTGAAATAATGATAGCAGAACAGCCATCCTAAAATGGACATCAGATCCTGAGGCACTATTTAATGAATAAATCCGGGTAAAATGTGGGCTGACTCCACATAGGTGCCCTGAAGCCTCCTGAAATTTGCATGATGCTCAAAGAAGCCGCCAAAGCCCGGTGCCAGCCTGCCTGGTCAGATCGAATTTATCTAACTCATAGCAAGATCTAACACAATTAGAAACCCATTTAGACAGCCTCAGGACAGAGATTGCCTAACCTCTCAGCCTATCAGAGCTCTGAGCCCATCAAGGATGTGCAATTTGGCTTTTCTTTGGTTGAAATGAAGACTGGAAAGGAAAATATGGAAATAAATCATCTGAAGGGTGAATCATAAAATCTAAAGGGGTCATAATCTTTATGGAATAATGTCTAAATTGGACTGACCGTGGTGTCCTGAAATGTCTATCACCTTCAAGCTGATAATAGAGCCATTTTGTAGATAGTTGGTATAGAGCGGAAATTGCTCAGGACGCAGAAGGAGGTCTCATAATCACGTTAAAACCATCTGAAGATCCCAGGGAGAAAAAGGTTCCAGGACTGGGAGTAGCACTTGAATAAAGGCCTCGAGGAATCCAACAGCTGTAGAGTGGGAAAATAATGCTGGGAAAATAATGAGCTAATCTGGCTCCCAGTTGCACCCAGTGGAGCTGACAGATAATATTGAAAGCTCTGGGGAGAGCAGGGGGTCCCAAGCCATAGACTCAGGACTCTAAAAAAAGAGAGATAACCAGGAATGCGTCAACGGAAGACTTCACAAGGAAAAAATGTCAATTTGTTGGAATCAGATCATTTTTCAAATGAGTTTCTTGTTTCAAAGTTGGGGCAGGGGGGATATCTTTGCTGACATGTAAAAATGAAAAAATGATGCTCTTGCAAAGGTAACTTTCACTTCAGAATTCAAGCCAAGTATTAATTATGAAGCTAAATTCAAAAAGGTCAGTCAGAATTGTGCCTTTAGAAATTATTAGGAAATATATATATATATACACACGTCTATATCTGTTGATTGACTTGAGCCAAATTAGAAAAAAAATTGTCAATTCTCACTGATTTGTTTTCAAATTGAAAATTTTCCTCTGATGGCAACCCTGTTTTCTAACCACCTCTGTTTCCATAGGCAAAGGGCAGAAGCTTCTCCTGCTTGGTCAAGGAATTGTGTCTGTTCCATAAGTCTGTGCACCAACATGCTCTAGACATTGGCAGAGCCCCCACTTTAGTGGTCTGCAACCAACCTGCACTTCATGATGAATGATGATACTGGGTAAGGCAAGCCTTCATTTGGAGAGATCAAACAGGTAAGACAAGTAATATTGTAAGGCTTGTTAAGGCCACTTATCTTGCCTGCACTGGTCTGGCATTACCACTCTTAATGGCACAGGACCCCTGGTATGGATGAGCTGAGGACAGCTTTCTTTTACCCTGTCCTCAAATTTGAGGTGAGCTGTGAAGTCCTTGGGACAGACTTTGCAGATAGTGGCTCAAGAAAAATTTCCTGAACATTAGAGAGGTTTCTGAGCTCTCTTCTCTGGGCAAAAGACATCCTGATAGTCCCTAATAAACTGTGATCTACTTGAAATCCTTGGAAAAAGCAGCCCAAGCTCCTCCAGGCACTCCCAGGGCCTTGAATCACAACACCCCAAAAGGTCTTGCCTAGCCTGAATAATAATGAAGGGCTCTTCAAATATCTGAAATACTGATTTTGCTTTCTACTGGGCTTGAGTGCTTTTGATGAAGAAGTAGAAAGATTAACAGATTAGTGTAAGAGGAACATCAGACATCACATTAGCAAGACATTTAGAACACAATCTCAGTCCCGAGCTCAGACAAGAAGTTCCCCCCACATCAGGGATGGATGGATATTTGTCAGAGTCTCCCTGGCAGCAGCTTTGCAGCTGCTCAAGAGCATCAGGGAGTTTGGAGCATGTGAAAACCAGGCCACGTGGGAGCTAAATAGCTCCAGGCTTTCAGGTTTTAGAGATGTCTCAGAGGAGCTGAATCAGGGCACTCTGCTCTGGCAACTTTGCTACGGAGCAGGATCAGTTCCAAGGGAGAGGTGGTGATTTGCTGCCCTCCCAAAATGATGGCTCTAAAGAGAGCTTTGATGAAACCTGCCAAGATCGAGGGCTGCCCAGCCATGCCATGTTCAGATAGTAGATCAGGAGGTCAGTATTTTGCAAGTGAAGAGGTGCTCAGAAGGATGTTTACTTCCCGGGGCAGGGACATCTTTAGGGATCTTTGGGCAGGATCCACAAGGCATGGCTGTGAATGCCAAAATGGATGTAAATGATGAGATAATGTACGAGCATTCCTCTGCCCTCCTAGCAGGTCACTGCCACAAACCTACTCTCCCACCCACTCTTTCCTGTGAGCATCTGAAGGACTAAGGCAGTAAACAGCTTACACCACGGGAAGACATTGAGGGAAAACAACTAGGAGACATTTTCAAGGGATCTTGAGGAGTTGTTTTCTTTCTGTTCCTTTGTCTGACCTCCTCTTCTTGTGTCTCAACCACAGGGTTGAGTTGGGAACCCCAGTAGAAAAAGAAACCTATACTACTGGTGGGATATGGAAAGCAGGTCCTCAAGGGTGCAGAGAGAGACCTCCAGAAAAGTCCAGAAAGTCAGAGAGAAGACAAGCTCAGCGGGGGACCTACTGAGGGGAGGCTGAATGGGTCTGAGCCACAGGTGACCCTGGCTCCCAGAGGTGAAACCAAGACCGAGCTTCATCCAGGTTGGACGGATGGACATTGCAGCTAGTGTCAGAGGTGACAAGAAGAGGGGGGACCAAGGTGCCAGAGGTGGCCTGTGCCCCTGCAGCCAGGCTCCTCCTCACCCATGTTCAATCCTTCTCTGCCTCAGCCGAGCAGACTGTATGCTTCCTGGGGCACTGAAGGAGCAGGGGACTGTGGGAAGAGTCCCTTTTGGAGTAATCTCCATTGACCATCTTGGTTTCTCCCAAAAGCAGAGCCTGGATTGTGTAACTGCAGCTTGGATGGACTGGCTTGCAGGGCAGTACATAGGAGCACAGCTCTCCCATGGCGATGGGCTGTGCCCAGGGTTTCATGGGCAGGTGCTCTCACGCGACAGGTATGCGTGGGGACGGAGGGTGGAGGGGGAGGAAGGTGCTTTGGGCTTGGCCCAGGGCTCAGCTCCAGGGGCAGCGTTCAAAAGAACATGCCGGCAAGAGAGAGATTTGGCAGGGTACCGCAGGGGCTGAATGTTCAAGACCCCACAAACCATGAAGGGGAGCTCCTGCTCTTTGTAACCCACCCTGGCACAGCCCCACATGAGTCAGCCCATGCACTGCTGCATGGCTCTTGCCCACGATGCATGCTGGGGGTCCCGGGTGGACACCAGCTCCAGGGACACAAGTGCACAGCATTCACCTCTTCGCTGCTGTCCCACGCTCTCCTGGGGCTGCCCTCCCAGGGCTGCCCTCCCCACCTTGAGCTGACGCAGTTCCCAGGGACTGAGCCACTCTGTGCCCCTTTGCTCCACACATCTTTTAGCCCTCGCGCTCCCCCGCAACACCCCACCCCATCCTGCCCTACATCACGCACCCTCTCATTACCCCAGCCTCCTCTCCATCCCAGCTCTGTCCTCAACCAGGAGCACCCCACCCTCCACCCCCTTCAGCTGCATCCCACTCTCCACCCTTCACCCCATCCACGGCCTCCTGGCTGCTTTCTGGGTGGAGGGACCACAAAGTGCCCGGGGACACACCCCGTCAGAGCATCGGGTTTTGCCCCAGGATTTGGGTGACTGATTAAGCAGGCTGCAGGGCTGGGCCCCGCTCCAGGCTGGTCTGTGCGAGCAGGGAACAGCACTGCAGCTGAGAGCCCGGCCGAGCGGGCAGAGCAGTGCTGGGAATATCAATCAGTGCAGCTTGGACTGGGCGGCTGCTCGCACAGCCAGCGCTTTCATCGCACAGAGGATCCACAGCTCGGCTGTCGGAGCCAGCCGGGGACTCAGCCCTGTGCTGCGGAGGGCTCAGCATCCCTCTGTACCAGGGCCAGCAGACAGCCGGTCAGGAGAGACTGATGGGGAGGGGAAAGCGACAGGGAAGGGGGAGGCCACTGCCTGAGCTGAGTAGGGGGAGAGATCAGGAGAGAGGGATAGAAGGAAGCAGATATAATTGTGAAAGGAAAGAGTGGAGGGTGGGGGGAAAAAAATAAGCCCCCCAGATTCAAGGTAGGGAAGCCTGTGTTCACCACAGACCAACACTGGCTCCAAGGGTATCAGGCAGGGAGAGCCTGGGGGTCTGAGAAGCGAGAGGAAGAGGAGGGCAGGGAGGAATGAGAGGCAGCTGGCTCAGCAGGGTGGGAACAGGAAACTGGCCAGAGCTGCAAGCCACCCAGGCAGCCCAGCTCGATGTGAGGAGCCCCAGGCAAGTAGCACAGGCTGGGCAAACCTTCAAGGAAGCAGAGGATGAGGTCTCAAGTGATGGTGGGGCCAGGGACTGTCAGGCGGGAGAGGCCCAATGCTCTCATCAATGGGACAGGCACAGTAAGCACTACTGCCTCATTACAGACACGCTGCTTACAGAAGAGTCGTCACCTGCCCAAGGCTGCATGCTACGTACACCCTACTGTCACCTCCTGCCACGTACAGGCTGTGTACACCCCACCTCCACCTCTCCACACCATACAGCTTGCACGTAACCCTGCGCCACCTCTCCCTGCAGTATCAGCTGTGTACCCCCGCCACGCCTCCTCCCGCTGCAGTACAGGCTGCACATACCCCACTGTCATCTCCTCCTGGGACAGGGGCTGTACCCCTCCCTGTGCCACCTCCTCCCAGAGGAGACACAGGCTGCACCCCTCCACATCACCTACCCCTGCTGCACAGCCTGTCCAAGTGCCTCCACCACCCCCTGCCACAGAGACCACCACACCTCCGTGCCACCCCTCCATGGGGTACAGGCTGTGAGCACCCTGCTGTCACCTCCCACACACAGAGCGCAGGCTGAGTACAGCCCGCTGTCACCCCCGCTGCAGCACAGCCTGCGCACACCCACACTGTCTCTGGCTGTACAGGCCAGGCTGTACCATGGGGTTGCTCATCTCCTGTGGCTGAAGCTCTTCATTTTGAGGTCCCAAATGCCCCACGGACCTGCACAGACACAGACCCAGCACAGACCTGCCAGAAGCCACTGCATATTCCTGCCTTGCTCGTGGGGCTCTTAGCATCCTCACCAACTCCCCAGCAGCCAGCATGGTGTACAACCCACTCCTCGCCGCCTCTTGTGCTCCCCCAGTTCTCACAAGCACCCCATTGGTGCTCACAAGCCGCTGTGCATTTTCTTAGTTGTTTTGCAGAGCCCAGTCACTCTTCTCAGCATAGCTAGGGCTCAGCCCCTGCACTGCAGCCCCTGGGACCTCGCTAACACACTCCCTCATTCGGTCTCTGCATGCCAGAGCCAAATCTGAACCAAGTGCAACTGATGCCGGGAGCAGGAGCTGATTTGCAGTGCCTGGGAACTGCTCCCAGCACAGTGTCTTTCTGAAACTGGGGAAAAACAGGGCAGGTCCCCCATGAACCCTCAGCTCCATCTGCAGCTCATTGCTGGATCCATTTATCAGCTCATTCCACGTGAACGACCTTGATAAAATCCACTGACCCAGGACAGTAGGAGACTTTCCCAGACATCTGCCAACACCTAAACCTGCAATTTATGGAGACTCTAAGCTAAATTCTAAAACAAGACAATTTCATTTCTGTCCATTACAGTTACAATATTCCTCTTATCCCCCCCCACAGAGAGTAATTAATCCTGCACCGTGCTCCTGAGCATGCAGGCAGGTGCAGGCACCTCTGCTGAGCTTGCAGTAGCACGCTGAAGTTAACCCCACTCCAGCCAGCTTCTCAGATGGTGGGGGGGCTGTAAGGACTCGGGGCAGTCTTGGGCTTATGCAGCCGGGAAAGGGTGGAGCATAGCCCCCCTGCCCAGTATAAAAAAGCCCCAAAGGATGGAGCCTGGGAGACGGGCAGAAGAAAGAGACGCTCCCCACGCTAGCATCTGAGAGGTTGCGTTCTCGCCCCAGGTTCATCAAAGAGTTGCCGAGGACAAGGAAGGAAGGGAAACTTCTCTCAGAAAGTTCCCAAAGGGAAGCAGATAGCAACGCTGAGCCAAGCCCCCAGACTGCCCTGCCCAGCCCTGCAGGGACTAGTTATTTAGGTGGTTGCTGGTGTCTCCTTTCCTCCTCTGCAGCCATCACATCTCCCCACAGGTCCCAGCCCTGCCTGTCTAGGAGGCCCAGACGCTTCCTGGACGGTTCAAGATAAAACCTTATGCTGTTAGCAAAACAAACTAGGAGGCTGTGAGAGCCAAGGCTGGCACAGGGCTGAAACCACCGAAGCCAGAACCACTGGTTTCCCCCGGATGATCTAATCTCTCCCAGCGCCAGAGCTCCTCTTCTCCAGCAGCCTGGTGCAGCCGGTTGGAGCCCCTGGGGAAGAGGTGAAGCTGGTGTGACGGGCGCAGGGATGTCTGTCCCAGTTTGAAAGAAAAACTGTGAGAAAGAAGGGGTGGCTGGGGAGGAGGTCCCTGAGATGTGATGCTTGGCTGGAGGGAGGGGGGCGTAGGATGGCTCCATCCAGGGCCTGGGGAAGGAGTGCTGTGCTGCTCCTGCCTACCAGGATCCATCCTCTCTCCAGCCTGCTGGAGACAAGAGCCTGAGCAAGCCCCACGACAGCAGCATCACTCCCAACCTGCCCGCCAGGAGAGGCAGAGACGTCTTTATGAGCATGGCCACCTGGCTCCATTGCCCGCCTGCAGCCCTGCCGCCGCCAGCAAGCCTGCCTGGGAGGACCTCTCCTTCGCTGCAAGGGTGCCCGTCGCATCCCCGGGTGGGGGGAGCACCTTGCTTTGGGTGCTTCCCCCAGCACTGCTGACGCACCAAGGCTCCATCTGCAACCGTGTGCGTCCTCATTCCAGCACTGCGGCGGGTGAGAGGCAGGCGTCTTCCAGCCCTCACCGGCAGGATTTGGGTCATGCTAGCCAGGCACTGCGTGGCAGGGATCTGCTCCTCTATGTGCTGGCTTTGGGACATGGGTGGGTCTTAAAAGGACATGGGGATGAACCAGGAGAAGCTATGCAGGGGGATGCTGGGGTAGAGGAAAGCTGCGCTGGCTGGTCCGTGGCTCAGACTGCCTCCACATCCACACATGTACATGTCTGTGTGTATGTACATGCATGTGTTGTGAACCACGTCCTGGAGGAAGCTGTCTCCTTAGAGAGCCAGGCAGTGACTGGAGATGGGAGATGTCAATCTGGGGAGGGGGTCAGTACCATGAGGCCCCTGGACTGGCCTCGCTGGGGCACAGTGGAGGGCTTGTGGAGATGTCTGGCCCACGTGAGCATCACTTCTGGGCACTGCAGGGCCTGGGTGCTCCGGTGGCTGAGGACATGCAAAATATGCCTGGCAAATTGCTGGGAGCAAGAGCATCTTCAGGGGCAGCAGGGAAAATAAGGCACAACCGGTCAAAAATAGAAAACTTTATTGAAGTCAAATCCAACAGGGAAGTTGAGCCCAGCCCCACGGCAGGAGCCCAGCCTGCCGCTCACTGGGATACAAAGAAGGGAGTAGGGGTCTCCATAGGGCACAGAGGGTACAGCACGGTGGGGGAGTGGGTGGTCCTCACCCATGGGGTCCCAGGAAGAAGGCAAAGCGACAGGCACTCGTTCCCCCTCTCCCTCCCTAGCTAGTTAAGGATAGACCCGACAGGCGCCAAAGCAGAAATGTGATGCAAGCTAACTGGCCAGACAGCCTGAAGAAAGAGGGTCCTGCAAGCTCTGGGCTCATCCCATGACCTCCTGGGACAGCTCCAAGCTCCAGTGCACACCAGCGGGCAGCCCTTCCCAGTCCGCAGCCAAGACCTACCTCCACCCTGCCCCGCACGCAGCAGAAACCCCCAGCTAGATCAAGAGCAGTCACCCAACCGCAGCACGCAGCAGAGACCCCAGTGCCCTGCTCCTCCAGCCCCGAGCACGAGACCCAGCCCCAGCCCCAGCACATGGCCGGACCCGTGCTGCCTGGAGGAAGTGCCCTGGCCGCCGGGATCCGCACTCCTCCTCTACAGCGGCTGCAGCACGGCTCCCACAGAGCCATAGCTCCGGGCCCGATGCTCATGCTAAGGGAAGCACGGTTTTCACCACGCCGGCTATGGCAGAGGGCCCAAGCCTGGGGGAAGCCAGAGCCTGAGCCTGGGAAAAAGGCAGAGCTTTGCTCCTCCACCCAGCCCCACCTGCCTGGGCAGCCACAGTGGGTGCAAAACTCCCTTTTGGGTAGCTTTGCATAGGGATGGTGAAAGGTTCAGCTGCACCAGCAGAGCCAGGCTGGCAACAGCAAGGCTAGCACCTTCCTCGCTTCTCCCTGGACAGGGACAGGGCTGGAAACTGGCTGCCCAGAACTGTGGCAGGAGCAGGACCAGTCTCTCCTTCCCACGTGTCAGCCCAAGCAGAGGGATGGATGGGAGGGTGGACATTGCCCTCCTCGGTGCTCTTAGATCCAGTCCCCAAAAGGGACCCGGGCGGGTGGGATTCCCTTCCCAGAGCTCCACATGCAGAGACACATGCATGCAGCGCCCTTCACATCACCGTCACCCAGGCAGCGCTGCCAGGACCCAGCCCTGGGCGCTCTGACAAGGGCTCCGACAGTTTTTGGCCTCCCCCCTGCCACCATCCCCATCCCCTCCCCGCCCCACGACCAGGCTCCGTGGCTCAGCTCCGGGGTAGTCCTTTGCCAGCCCCCCAGGCCATGCATGCAGGGCTGGGGGCCAGTCCACGCTCACTCCCACACCTCTGTCCAGATGGCTCCCCGGTGCAGGGGGGGGGGCCGCTGCCGGCCTCAGAATGAGCTCTCCTACCTGCTTGTTGGTGTATTTCTGGGGATTGGTGCGGTAGCTGTAGTCCGAGTACTGCTCGGAGCCTGTCGAGTTGTTGTCCCCGGTGCCAACAAAGGTGTTGGTGGCCGGCAGGTCCTGCACCACTTGGTGCTTCTTGGAGGCAGAGGGCGACTGAGGCTGCAGCTGGATGGAGGGCAGCGGTGAGTTGGAGCGGTAGTGGCGACCCAGGTCTGGGCTGCCTGGCGGGTAGTTGAGGGGCAGATGGATTCGGGGGCTGTCGCTGACAGAGTCATTCATGAGGTTGAACTTGAGTGATTTCTGCAGTCCTGTCTCCTCCTCATCCTCCGTGGGCTTGGGTGGCTTCGGGGACTTGCTCTTCTTCACCTTGCTCTTGCTCTTACCGCTTTTGCTGGCCTGCTTGGGTGCATACAGGTCCTTGGTCTCCTTCTTGCCTGCCTGGTAGCCGCTCTTGGCCTCCCGCTGCCGGCAGTAGCGCACCAGGATGACCAGCACAATGACCAGGGTGACAGCCACGATGCCGGCAATGACTCCGAAGAGGATGTTGCTTCGCTGCTTGCTGCGCTCATATTCAGGGTCTCCAGCGATGTCTATGTCGAGCGGTGTGTCCAGGCTGTGCCCCACCAGCGTGTCCAGCAGCGTGCGGTTGGCCAGTGTCTCATTGACGTAGAAGTGCACCAGCGCCGTGCCGTGCCGCGAGGGCTTGCCCTTGTCGTTGACGCGCACTACCAAGCGGTGCAGGCCATGGTGCTTGCGCAGGATCTCCTTCTCCAGGGTGATGTCTCCACTGTGCGGGGAGATCTGGAAGAGCTCAAAAGGGTTGCCTCCTGTGATACTGTAGGTCAGCTCCGCGTTGACACCAGAGTCAATGTCCTCTGCCTTGACCTTGCTCACCTGCTGGCCAGGGCTGGTGTGGGGCAGGATGTGTTTGTAGGTGGCATTGGAGGGTGAAGTGATGAAGGGGGCATTATCATTCTCATCCAAGACATTGATGGTCACCCCCACATAGGCAGACCTGGGAGGATCCCCACCGTCCACTGCCTTGAGTCGGAAAGTGTATGTGCTCTGCTGCTCCCGGTCAAAAGAGATGCTGGAGAGAATGGTGCCAGTGCCATTCTGGATGACAAAATCCCCATTGTCTTGCTCCACCGACAGCTGGATGCGGGCATTTTCTCCTTTGTCAGCATCGATCACCGTCACCATGCCCACAGGGCTGAGGGGCGGCATGTTCTCCATCACTGAGAAGTTGTAGCCACTCAGCATGAACTTGGGGTCGTTGTCATTCCTGTCCATGACGTTGATGGCCACAGACGCTGTGCCCTTGAGGCTGGGGCTGCCCTTGTCTGCCGCCACCACCAAGAACTCATAGCGCTCCCGCTGCTCTCGGTCCAGCACTGCCTTCACCCGGATCTCCCCAGAGTCGGGGTCAATGGTGAAGGAGCCCTTGGAGGAGGGGTCTGTCACCAGGGAGTAAACCAGCTTGGCGTTGGAGCCACTGTCAGCATCGCTGGCACTCACCTCCATCACCAGGTCGTCGGGCTCGTTGTTTTCGGGGAAGGCCACTTCGGTGAAGCTCTGGCTGAAGACGGGTGCATTGTCATTCACATCCATGACCTGCACCTTCAAAGAGTTGGTGCTGGAGAGGGGTGGATTCCCCGAGTCCACCGCCACAATCTCAATCGTGTACTCCTTCACTGACTCGTAGTCCAGCGGCGTGGTGGTCTGCAGGAAGTACTTCTTCTTGCTGTCACTCCCTGTTTCACTAGCCTGCCGCAGCTGGAATGGGACATCACCAGCCACCACGCAGGTCACCACAGCATTTTCACCCTCATCTCGGTCAGACACCTGTACCAGAGCCACTGCTGTCTCTACTGGCACATCCTCTGAGATGTTTGCCATGCCATCCTGGTGGGTCACAAGTCCAATGCCCCGTATCTCTATGGAGGGTGCGTTGTCATTCATGTCCTTGATGGTGACCACCACCTGGGTGCGGGCGCTCTTGGGGTTGGCCCCCTTGTCCTTGGCCATGACAGAGAACTTGAGGATGCTGACATCCTCACGGTCGATGGGCCCCTGCACGGTGATGAGCCCTGTGGTGCGGTCCAGGCGCAGCAGCCGGCGCACCATGTCCGAGGCTTGGTGGAAGGAGTAGTCGATTTCAGCATTGGCGCCCTGGTCCGAGTCGTTGGCTTTCACCTGCAGGATGGAGGGAGAAACAGTGAGCAGGAGGGCAAGGCAGTGTGAGCCTCTCCACAAACTGCCACACTGCCCACCGTGGCCTCCTCTGCGGATGGCTGGTGGGGAAAAACCAGGATTTCCTCTTCTGGGGCCAAGGACTATGGGGCAAAGAGCCTGGGACCGGCAGAGTGGCTGGGAGTGGCCCTCTGGCATAGAGGCTTTTCCTTGCTCTTCCAGCGAAACCGGCTGGGCCGGTCGGCTGCGCTCCCTGGCCAGCTCTGGCATGCAGGGAATCCTCTGGGAACCCTCGCCGCCACGACCCAGGCAGCAGCATGGAGGGACGGCTCTGGCTGCATCTGCTCTGCAAAACCCTCCCAGAATAGGGGCTCAAGGCAAGGATGAGGAGGGAGGCGAGGATGTGCAAAGCCGCAGCAACTCCATCCCGGCATTCAAGGATGCAGCCAAGCAGGGACCAGGGCCACCTAAGCTCTGCACAGCACCAGCCAGCCCTGCCTGCCCGTCAGGAGCTCTGCATTCACATAAACCTGCCTCTACACCTATTATTTGCTTTCTAAAGAAGATGAGGTTTGTCTAACATTTGCCTCCCTAATCGGCTCTCCGAGCAGCCTCTTCTCTGCACCATTTGCTGCTCCGCCGTTATCTTGCTCAGCAGATTTGGATGGAGAACGAAAGTTGTTAAATGTAAATTCCACCTTTTACCTCCACTCACAAAAAAGGCGGAAGTCATTTTCCCCCTGAAAGATAAAAGCTGAGCAATGGCAGCAGCGGCGTCTCAGCCCATTCTCCTCCCGGCCGTGAGGCTCCCTTATCTGCTTCCAACTTCCATTCTCTTAACAGTGAAAAATGAATTCTTAAAAAATTCACATCAGAATTAGCAAGCAGATGAGAGCTGGCCGCGCTCTGCTTATTAAGATGGCAGCTGCAGATAAACAGATGTCAGCTACTATCATCTCAATGCCCCCTCCAAGCCAAATCCACCAAGATCCACCCCCTCGGGCTCCCTGGGCCAATTTGCACAACTGCCTGAGATGGGGCAGAGCCCCTGGCCCCTGCAGAGACCAAGGCACCCCCAGAGTCATGGGCAGCCCCCCCAGACGGGCAGCAGGGATGCTGCCTGCCCCCCATCTCCTGTGCGAGCCTGAGTTTCCATGGAGTGGCCAAGGGAATGCAACTTATGAAAGGGTCTATGTCTTGTCTGCGGGCAGCATTGAGACTGGTCTGGCATGAAGCCAGACTCCCCGTGGACCTCGGGTCCCAGCCCTCCCCGTAACCCGGAGCCTTACTCCCGCATACCCGCCAGCCCTGCTGCTGCCCCTCAGTTGTGTTCTGCAGCCCCTGCTCTGGCTGCACCTTCCCATGCAGCCTTTCCAACCTCGTTTTAGCAGCTGTGACATCCCAGGGACCTGCCTGCCTGCTGGCTCCAGGTGACACTGTGGGCTCCTATGGCTTGCAACCCTTCTAGGCTGCCTCATCTCTTGAGGAACTGTGGCAGCAAGCAGCCATAGAAATGCTCCCTGGGTTGTCCCTGCTGCAGCCAGGCAGGAGAGGAGCTGGGGAGAAGAAAGCCCCTGCACTCACCTGGAGGACAGAGTGCCCCACGGGGCTGTTTTCGGAGAGCTCTGCCTCATACAGGGCCTTCTCAAACTTGGGCGCGTTGTCATTCATGTCCAGTATGGTGATGCGAAGCAGGGCGCTGCTCGCCCGTGGTGGGTTGCCTCCGTCCTGCACCTTGATGGTCAGATCATAGGAGTCCCACTGCTCCCGGTCCAGGTTCCCCATGACAATCAGCTGCGGCTGCTTCTCATCCTGATCCTCCGCCACCTGCAGCCCAAAGAGCTCCTGCGCCTCCGGACCAGCCGTCAGCTCATAGGAGGCAACGCCATTGGGTCCTGAGTCCCGGTCCATGGCCAGAGGGATGGGGAAGAGTGTCCCGATGTTGGTGTTTTCAGGGATGGAGAGGGTGAGAACGGGCGAGGCAAAGTTGGGGGTGTTGTCATTGATATCGAGTACCTCTATCTGCCCCTCAAGCAGGCGTGGGCTGCTGTTCACGATCAGGTCAGTGATGGACACTTCGAACTCCAGGAAGCAGGGCTCTCCAGGCAGGAGGTGCTGGCAGTCACGCAAGCTCTCCCGGTCGATGGAGGTCTCTGTGGTGTAGATGTCCCCAGTCTTGCCATCCACACGTAGGTATGGGGCCCCCACTTCCAGCTTGTAGAGGTGCCCCACATCCGGGAAGCCATAGTCAGAGGCCAGGCTCCCTATGAGGGTGTTGGGGGGTTGTTCCTCCTGCACTTTGTAGACCACACGTGTACCAGAGACCAGTGCAGGGAGCTGGAAGAGGAGCCACAGGCCCAGGCAGGATGCCAGCGGTTTCATCCTGCACTGCAGGGGAGCTGGAAGGAGACACAGACACCGGAGGTTAGGTAGCCCCAGGCCCCCGGGTCCACTTCGCCCCAGCCCGCTTCCGTGGCACATCCTTTTGGGTGCGCCCCCTGTGCCATGCAGGACTGCACATGGTCCCAAAGCAGTCCCCCGAAGGGAAGGGGCTTCAGGGGCTCGCCTGGCAGAGCTGGCCCCAGCTGTGGTCTCCTGGAAGCCTCTGCAAGCAAGTGCCTGGGAGGACTGGTCCTGGCTTGCAAAGTTCCTGCAACACCCTGCTCGAGTGAGCAACCCAGTCATCGAAACCTCATCCCTGGCTTCCTGTCACTTGCAGGAAGCCACTCCTGCCACTGTCCACCCTCTTCGTCACCACGCAAACTGTAATTAGACCCAACGAGGCACACTAACAGGGTGGACTGCACACAGCCTGCTGCCAGCAACCCGATGGGAGCCGGCCAGGCTCAGAGACAGCTTCTCACCACAGAAACACAGGAGCATTGTGTGCCACGCACTGCAGGGGCACTGCCTGCCACGCACGGCGGGGACACAGAGGCACTGCACGCATCTGCCAGCCCTGCAGAAAGCACCAAAAGGGGAGCAGGGGTTCTGCCTGCTCTGCAGGGATGCAGGGCTACCACCCACCCAGCACTGCAGGGACATGGGGCAATGCAGGGATGCAGGGCTGCCACCCACCCAGCGCTGCAGGGACATGGGCCACTGCAGGGATGCAGGGCTGCCACCCACCCAGCACTGCAGGGATTCAGGGCACTGCCTGCACTGCAGGAATACCACCTATCCATCAATGCAGGGACACACGGCACTGCCACGGCAGGGACAGAGCAGCACTGCCCTCCCTGCACTGCCGACACAGCAGCACTGCCAGGCTCACACTGCGAGATACGAAGGCACCACCCATCCAGCACTGCAGGGATGCAGGAGCCCCGCGCATCATCGGTCCTGCACTGCATGCGGGGCACTGCCATCCATCTGCACCCCTCGCAGAAAGAGGGGCACTGCCCACCACTGTATTAGAGGGACACAGACTCACTGCCCACCTTGCACTGCAGTGCAGACGCACCTCACAGGGCAGACCGCGTGCCTCTCCGTGGAGCAGCAGCACTGCACAGCCCCAGCACACTGCAATGGGAGGCACAGCATCTCCCCTCTGCTGCACAGTCACTAGGCAACCCCACACCCTGCGCCAGCAAATACTGTTCCCTCTGCTCACTGCAGACACACTGTTCCTTCCCATTCTCTCCCGCTCCAGACTGGGACACTGCACGCACGCACTGTGTACCCACCCTGCCCCGCAGGGACAGCCCCGCGGTGCCCACCCAGTGCCAATGTCCACCCCACCCGCTGCAGAGGCAGTGACAGAAGTACTGCCCCCCTGCATTGCAGAGACACACACTGCACACGCTGCACCGCAGGCACCCAGTCACTGGAAACCTCCTCCCAGTATGGACACACTGCAGAGGCAGTGCCAGGCGCACCACCAGCCCCAGAGAGACTGTCCCCTTTGGTGCAAGCCACACGCCCTGTCACCAAGCTTCTCTGCCTAGCGCTGTGCCTGGCCACCAGCTTTCCCGTCCCCTGCTTTCCGTTCTGGGAACACACCTTCCTCCAGGGTCTAGGTGCACCCAGGCAGCTTCTGCTGAGCCGTGAGCGTGAAGGGGTGCAGACCAGCTCACCGGCACCCAGAAAGCCCAGTGGTTGGATGCCCTAAAATCAACAGCCACAAGCATCTGCCATGGCCCACAGCAGCAACCCTCTCTCGCCACTCCCATCGCTTGCTCTCTCCATACTCTGCACCCAGCCCGTGGGATGGGTGAGCGCTCCTCCACCATCTCCCCTCTGTGGTGCCACATAGCAAGTGCCTAATTCCTGGTTACCCCAGCATTGTATAGATACTCAACAAGTGGAGCTTCCTGCACCGTCCACCCTGGTACTTCCCGCAGGCCAGCAGCTCCCAGTCCCTCCACCCCTCCGCTTCCTCACAGACAAGTGCCTCATCAGTGGCACTAAGAGAGGAGCTCTCCCTCCACAGGTGAAAATACGTCTCTGTTTCTGGAGATGAAGCTATGGTCCTGAAGCTGAGCTTGACTCTGCTCCCTTGTCCTGAAAGCATCTGTCATGCAAAGAAGAGGTATTTCCACCTTGCTGAGGGCATGCATAACTGTCCAGACCAGCGCTGTGTGCAGATACCTCTGGCATGTATGTCCCCAGGAGGAAGGGAAGAGGCAAACAAGCCTTCTTCCATCTCTTCACAGGGCTGAGGATGGAGGAGGTAAGAAGCTGAACGGAAACACAATGCATCTCTGCATCAATACAGGCAAAACCCAGCAATGCCTGTACGTGCACACGTGTCTGCACTGAGTGTGCATGTATCCCTGTGCGCTATTAGGATTTGGGTGTATGTGCACCTGCCCACAGCACGACTGTGTGTCTGTAGGAAAAAGCGCACCTGTGCTCACATGTGCACTAGCAGGGTGTGCAGGCATGCCACACGTGTGCACGCGCTGCGAGGAGCACATCCGTGCCTGCACAAGGAGAGCCTGTGCACCAGACACAACTTTGCATTCCTGCTCCGAGCGCACGTGTGCGTGCACCGAGCAACGCGTGTGCCTGCGTGGGGGGAGAATGTGCGCATGCCCCTGTCGCCACCGGGTGTGCATTTGTGTGATGTCACCCCATGTGGGGGTACTTGCAACTGTGTGCGTGTGCACACCCCGGCTGCGTCACGCGTGTGTGTGCCCACAGCACGCGTGTGCACTCGCACCAGACCCCCCCACACGTGTCCACCTGCCTTCACAGGGTGTCCGAACCTGCACTGAGCTTCATCACCCCGTTGCCCTGCGCTCCCTTTGGAAATGGCTGTGTGGTGAGGACAGGGAGAAGGGGAAGACGGGCAGCCCCAGCCACTGGGAAGGTGCTCCTGGAGGATGCCCTGGCCAGGAGAGGCACCCACGCCTGCCACTGGGCTGTTTGCACAATCCTGTTTGCACTAGGCTGGGTCGCAACTGCGGATGACGTAGCGCCGTCCTGACTAAGCCTTGATGTGAGGTGGAAGATAGCAGGTAAAGGTAAAAGTCCCAGCACGGGGCGATGCCTCACATGGCCCTGACTGAGCTGGGAGGGAGGGCCCCAGGAGCTGGAAACGCCAGGAGCCCTGTGCCAACCTGGAGGAGGAAGGGAGTCACCCAAGGGTGCCCAGCACCCATGCTTTCTGCTCCAAAAAAGGGGCCGGAGCCTGAACCCAAGCCCCGTTCCCACAGGTGAAGGAAACCTCCAAAGCAGGGAGGCTGGAGGAAGAGAGGGGCTGGGAACCTGAGTGGGCCCATCACCCTGCAAGGGACTGCCGGCGGGCGTGAGGGGCCCCGGGTTCACCAGGGTAAGGAATCCTGCTTGGCGCCTAGGGGTGCGAATGACACAGCGCAGACGTGAGAGCCCAGAGCTGGGTGTGAGGAGGAGGAGGAGGCGGAAGCCTCCACCACCGGGGAAAAGCACGTCTGTGCAGGAGACAGAGGCTTCCCAGGGGCCAGTCCAAGGCATTGGGCTATTTTCCCATGGGATCTAAGGACCATCCCACACTTTCTTCTCCAGTGCCAGGCACCTTTTTCCGACCTGCTGGCAGAGCACAGAGCACTTAAAAATAAAAACCCCTCCCAAAACAACTATTCCTCCGCACACACAATTCTCCCTACGGGGAGAGTGTGAGAGAAACTGAACCACATGAGAGAGGCGTTAGTCACGCTGCTTAATGCATGACTGGGAAGCTCTCGGAGGACAGCGGCATGCAAAATCCTACAGAATTCAGCCATCCACTCCCAAAAAAAACAAGCCCTAATGAGAGAGAGGTTATAAAGCGCCGAGAATTTAAGCAACTGCTTGAACAAGCCTGTGCTCCCTGTGATTCCCACAGCCCCTTGGCCCCATTCCACAGAAGGCAGCACCGCTCCGGGAACGGGCACCAAAGTCCATGCTCTTATTGCTCCCAACGGCTGATTGCGTGGCTCGGAGCCATGCTTACAAGTCTATCCAAACCCTGCACTGAGCACACAAGTACTAATCCCCCCCCCCCAAGCTCTGCTCTGACGCTCGGAGCAAGCAGCAAATACTAATCAGCTCCACCGGCTCCACTCCGCGCGAGGGGCTGAGATCAAGGACCATATTGTCCAAAAAACAGCCACTGATGTTCAGTCCTGCATTGAAGGCACGGATGGGCTGAATCCTGGGCATTTTGTGGCACGTCCCATGGTTTGCTTTGGCTCCGGCTGCCACTGCGGCTGCTCGGCATTTATACGGCTGGGCCCAAGCGCCCCGAGCCAGAGCAGCCCACGACAAGGAACCCCACTTGCTTGTGAACAGCTCTACACCAAAAATCATCCCTTAGAAGCTGCACAGTGATGAAAAGAGGGTGAAGCCCGTGGCCCTCCCTCCTCCTGCCTCCTTCTCTACATCCTTTCCAACTCCGGCAGCCAGCGAGGCAGAGACCTGTCAGAGCCTCCCCAGGGCGACAGCCCCCATCCTCCCACCCCGGGGGTCCCCCACAGCCCCTCCGGGATCCTGCGGGCTCCTCTTCCCCCCTGCCACCATCCCGCTCTCCATCCCGGCCTGGAGCGGAGTCCTGGGGGAAGGCAAAAACGTCGCGGGCCTGAAACACCCCAGCAGGGCCGCAGGGAGCCGGCAGCAGCGAGTGCGGCTCTTCTCCAAGACCGCAGCCCGGAGGGGCTGGGGGGCCCTTGGGCAGGGGGGATAGGGAACCCCCTACCTCGCAGGGGACCGGGGGGGAGCCGCGGCTCCCGGCCCCCACCCGCCCCCGCCGGCTGGGAGGGAGGATGGAGGCCGGGCTCCGCTCCCCCGCCGCTGCGGCCGAGGCTCCCCGGCCGCCGGCGGGGCTGCCCGGGCTGGGGCTCCCGCAGCCGGCAGCGCTGGCTCCGGGCACGGAGCGCCCCGCTCCGCCGCTCCCCGGCGAGCCCCGGGGGATGAACGGGGCGCCTGCCGCCAGCCCCGCACACACACACGTACACGCAGACACCCGCGGCAAACACACGGGAGCCACTCTCCCGGCCCCGGCTTCACACTCAGCATCGCGTACAGGCAGGGAAACGGGGATTTTCTAAGGCGCGGGCACGCACGCCCCGCTGACACGCTCACCGCACACACCCCCTCTGTAACACACACCAACACGCAGCCCGCTCCCCGCACGCACCCGCAGCCCGCTCCCCGCACGCACCCGCAGCCCGCTCCGCCACACGCACAGCGCTCCCGTAGCCCACACCCCAGCGGCACACGCACACACACGCAGGGACCCCGCCGCCGACACAGGCGTGCGCACCTGCCAGCCCCCCTCGCCCCGCTCCTCTCGCACACGCACGAACACGCACGGGCACACGCACGGCCCCGCTCCCCGCACCCAGCGCTCGCCCCGGCTCCCAGCCGGCTCCCAGCTCACCCGCAACTTCTCTCGCTCCCACGCACCAGCGCACCCCGAGCCGCGCTCGCACCCGGGGCGCACACACCCAGGGGCGGATGGGGGACACACACCCACAGCCACCCCCGACGGGAAAAAAAAAACCAAAAAAAACCAGGCTCGCCCGCCACAGCCGCACACCGCAGCCGCCCCACGCCACCCACCCTGCCCGGGCCGGCGCTGGCCCCGCTCCGCGCCGCACAACAAGTGGCAGCGCCGGGCGGGACCGGTAACCGGCAGCCGCCCGCCGCCGCCGCTGCCCGCGGAGCCCCGCTCCCCACTGCCGCCGCCCGCGCAGCCCGGCGCGGAGAGGCGCGGAGGGGAGCGGAGGGGAGCGGGATGCTCGCCAGAGCCGCTCCGCCGCCGCCCGGCCCCGCGCTCCCGCCCAGCGCCGGCTCCCGCCCGGGGCATCCCGCGCGGCCCCGCACCGCTCCGCTCCGCGCCGCCCCGCACCGCTCCGCAGCTCTCCGCGGCCGCGGGCGGGGGCTCCCGGCCCTGCCGCAGCTCTTACTTGGATGCGGCCGGCGCTGCGCTCCGTGCCGGCCCCTTGCGCGCTGATCCAGCGGCGTCTCCATCGCCTCCTCCCCGCCGGGACCGGGCTCCCCCCACCCTCCCGGCTCCTCTCGATCGTTATCCACGGATGAAAACCAAATTAAAAAAAAAAAAAAAGAAAAAAAAAGAAAAAAGGGGGGGGACAAAAAAAAAATCTCCCGTGGGAACCGCCCCCCTCCCCCGGGCCGGGGCTGCGGTTCCTCCGGCGGAGCGGCGGCGGCAGGGCTGGCGGCAGCCCCGGTGGGCAGCTCCGTCCGTGCCCGCCTCCGTCCCTCGGTGTGTGTGAGGATGTGCAAGGGAAGCGCAGCGCAGGCACGGCCCCTTCCCACCCCCCCTCCCCGCTGCCTCCGCCTCTCGCCGCCACCACGGGGAGGTGGAGCTCCGGCTCCTTATCAGATCCCGAGCCCAGCCGGGCCCGGGACGAGCCGGGTATCGGCTGCCGGGCAGAGCCGTCGCACCGAGCACCGCCCGGCTCCCGGCTGCGGGCGCCGCGCCAAGCCCCGTGGCGGTGGAGAAGCGGGGGTGCCGCAGCCCCCCCGGAACCCCCCTCACCCCGGGGACCCCTCCACTCCTCACCCACACACGTGTGGGATGGGTCTCCCCTTTCGCTCCCCTCCCGCTGTTCTTATTTATTTATTCACTCATTTATTTTTCTGCCCGGTGCTTCACACCTCTGCAGCCCCGCTGCACGGGGAAAGGGGGCCCGGCTGGCAGCGCACCCCGCCGTGCTAAGGAGAGGGCCCCTCCGTGGGAGCAAGCCCACCGGGGGCTGTGCCCACCCCTCCTTGGATCCCCCCCCAGCCAAGGAGGCCTCCTGGCTGCAAGCAATGGCTCCCACAGCCCTGCCCAGGTGAGGCAGTGGGGCCCAGAAAAGCAACTGTCCCTTCCCGTCACACCTCAGTGAATCATGCTTTTATTGCAGGGTGTCGGGACTCGGGAGCAGAGAGCACTTGCGAGCTCCCAAAAGCACCTGCAAGCTCCTGGCTGCCCTTGCGATGCTTTCGCAAGCTGTGCTACCTCAGCTGGGTCCTCGCTTGCCTGCTGGCCGCCGTAGCACCTCAGATGGGCGAGTGCAAGTCCCAGGGGCCCTGGGGACAGCGTGCTCCAGGGGTGCCCCTTCCCTCGATGCTCCCACTGGCCTCTGTGTTCCTGCGAGGAGAGCCAGTGCTCCGTGCCAGCGGGCTAGATCTGCAGCCTGGCCCTGCCAAAGGCCTCAGCTCTCTCAGAGGGAGATGCTGGGGTGGCTCTCGGCACCCTGCAAGGACCAGGCACCCCGCAGGGCCCCCCACCAAGCAGCACCCACTTTCTCGGCCGGTTGCAGTGCAGATTTCTCGCCAGGATGCTGGAAAGTCCTTTCTGCTTCGCCGCAGCGTGAGGATGGGAGCATTGCTTCCCGCTGAGCTACGCCAACCTGTTGCGCAGCTCCCTTCGCTGCACACATGCTCAGCTCGGCTGCGATGACTGCACCATCTAGAGGCTGCGCCGGCCTGCTCGGGGGAGCCCTGGCTCCGGCTCAGCCCAAATCGCCCCGCTTTTCCCCCGCAAGAAGGAAGCTCAGCCCCTGGCAGGGCTTCTTCTTGCTGGGCAGGAGAAAGGGGCTGGAGAGTCATCGCCTCTGGGTGGAAAACCCTGCTCTCCTCCGAAACTTTCCTGTAGCAGGACCATCTGCAGAGATGTCGGCTTCTCCGTGTCTGTGTGTTGTTTTTTTTTTTTCCCTGGGTGTCAATTCTCATGAAGCCAATTTAGCAGAAGATGTGAAGTGAGAACCCAGGGAAGGTCAAAGCCCACCGTGGAAGGGCAGGGAAAGGAGCTGTGGGGTTGTCAGGGTTTACCCTGCTGATACAGTGTGAGCTGGGGATCTGGACAGAAAGAGAGAATTAAACTCTCTGGAGACAACGTGAGATTTAACTTATCAGTCACTGGCAGCCCTCCTTGGAGGGCTGGAGAGCTGTAGCAAAGGGAAGAACTGAGGAAGTGACCCTGTGGATCCAAGGCTGGCTGTGGAGCCGCGAAGGCAAACAAGAGATCGCTGGCGACCAAAGGTTTCCATTTCACAAGAGGCACAGGTAGTCGATAGGCCGGCTGTGCAGGGAGCAGCCGGGGAAGCTGTGCATGCACGCAGTTTGCTAGATGCCGCCTATTTGTGGGGGACCGGTGCCTGCCGTCTGCAGCCTCTGCTCAGGCACGTTTCTGAGAGGCAGGTCCAGGTTCTAAGAGCGTGGGGGGGGAAAAGTGTCCCAGCCTCAGGAGCCACCTCTCTGCAGCCCAGAGGAGCTGCCTGGCAAAGCCCTCTGCAGTGCCAGCAGCACCTGATGGCCAGGGGAGCTGGCTGGACACCATGTCCAGGCCACCGGAGGCCTGGCATCCCAGGGGTGATTTGTCTGTCTCTACCTTCCTCCTCTGCCTGCTGCCTTTGAAAGCGGCCAGGCTCCTCCCAGAGTGCTCCTTGCCCTCTGACTGCAAGGAAAGCCTGATGCTGGCATTGCCATTCCCTGTCCTCTCTTTGCTTGGGCGTTATAGCATGAGTCACCGTTCCTTACCTTGTCTTCGCCATTTCCTAGAAAGCAGGGCTGGTCTAAGCAACGGGAAACCACCTGAAGCTTTGGCCGCAGAGTTATATCGTGAGACCCTCCAGATCCTTCCCATCCACCTGCCCCGGTGCTGGCAGTGCCACCGACCCTGGAGATGCTGCTGGAGGCGCTGGCTTGCCCCGCGCAGCGGGTACCCCGTGCCGGGATGCTCTGGCGTCACGCAGAGACAGCTGCTTCGTGGTGCCGGTGAGGCCTTGTCAGAAGAACAAAGCCTGCGAGGGAAGAGCATCCAGCTAAATCTCTGGGAAAGCGAGAAGAAAGGGAAACACGGAGAGCAAATGAACCTTACAAGAGAATAAATACCCCCTCCCCAACATACACACGCAGCAACCTGGCTGCCGTCTGCTGCAAGGAGTTCAAAGGCTCTTCTGTTCTCTCTCATCAGCTCTGGGCTCCACAGGAGAAGCAGCAGCGCGGATTTGGGCAGCAAATGCTAATAACACAGATGTTCTGACAATTCGCTTGTTTCTACAATTAAAAACAAAAAGATCCTCAAAACCCAAATGCAAGGAAATGAGCACATTAAAGAACTTCTCCTCCGCATGCCTACCATGTAATGAAGGGCTGCAGGTTTGCGGGGGAAGGGGCTGGGCTGTTTCAGCCCGATCCGGAGCACAAGCGGGATGCTGTGGGAGAGGCGCATCCCTCGGACCACGACGCGCTGGTGAGCGCAGCCAGGAGATGCGCTGGCCACGGGATGCGGGCGGCCGACCCCCGCACCGGGAGCGATGGAGGGGCTGAATGGCTCGGATGGTTGCTGCCTGTCTTGCTGTGGGACGCTTGCTGCTAAATTATTGGGAGATTGTTTTTATTACTGTTTTAACTCTTTTTTTAACCTTGTTTTTCTCTCGGCTGCACTTTCACTCACTCATTAATTTTGGTATTTTTCTCACGGTATATAACCCCTGTCACGGCTGCCATGGCAACAGGAGGGAATGTGCTCAGCGCTAAAATATCCTCTCAAAAATAACAAAAATAAGACAACAGAGGCAGCTTCTGTGGGCTGCTGCAAATGCAGATCTGGCCCGGCTTTGTGGTGACGGAGGATGAAAGATCCTGCAAGCCGGGGAAGCCCCTGAGCTCTGGTCCTCCCACGGCACTCAGCCCACCTCACATCTCAGGGCCACACAGTCCCACCGTTGCCACGCTGGAAGCTCCTCCTGGGACAGACCCTTGGGACCGAGCATCTCAGGCCTCCTCGTCCAGCCTTGAAAGCCCATCCCCTTCCTCAGGGACCACCATCCCCCACTGCAAATGAGGAGGAAACATGGATATAAGCTAGGAGAAGGGGGTGAGGGTATTGCTCAGGGGGTTTTGCTGGTCTCCAGTGGGTTTTCGGTCCACATGTGGATCCCTGGGTTGAGGAACAAATGGTGATGTGAGGTCCCCAGAATCAGGAGCTGCAGCCAGCGTGGTGGCACGGATGGCGAGGCCAGTCACACGAACCTGTTGTCTTTTTCTGACAGGATTACCAGTCTGGTTGAGAAAGGCAATTGTGTTGATATAGTACACTAGGATCTCTCCGAGGCATTTGACTTACTTCCACCTGACATTTTGATTAAAACTTGCATTATAAGGAATTAACAGGGCACATATTAGATGGATTAAAAATGCTTCCCTGGCAGATCTCAGAGGTAGTTGCTAATGGGTAGATATCAGTAAGTAGCACTATTTCTACCTACCTCCCCCTGGGGACCCATTCTTTGTCCACTGCTATTAAAAATTTTTATCAATGATGTAGATGAAGGTATGAAATCTTTGCTGGTAAAGCTTGAAAATGACACCGAGAGTGATGAGATAGAAAGGAACGAGGATGGTTTCATGCTGAATCACCTGGTTAAATGGTCAGGGTGTATTTGAATACAGATAAACACAGGAATATATCTGGAAATGAAGCTTGCATGTTAAGCCTGCAGGCTAGATCTTGGAAAGCAATGACTCTAGGCATGCCTATACAGGGTGGAGATAAGAACACTGGCTTTTAACCAGCAACCAAGGGAGCTCATTTGAAGCCCTCCCCTCCCAGTAGTATATGCCTCATCCAGCAACGTGGATTTGCCTGTCAAAGAGAAATTAGGGATCAGCATGAACAGGTACCCCAAAATGAACTTGGTGCGCCCTGCTGTGGGTGTCTGAAAGGGGAGCACTAGTAAATAGCTCACTGCTGGAGTGCTGCGTCTGGCACCCACACTCGGAGGAAGTCGGAAATACCTGAAGAGCTTGAAGGAGCACCACAGATCTGACCACAGGCTGGAAAGCCAGGCCTAATGATGTGATGCTCATTAAAACAGTATGCTGTCAGGTGATCTGAGGACCTGGCCTGTGTCCTCCCACAGGGGAAAGATAGTGGGGAACCGTTAAATCCCACAGAAAGGTGTAACAAGGGCAGGGCTGGAGCTGAAGAGAGGCAGATTCAAACTGAAAGCCAGTGTCCTAGACGTGAAAGCATCTGAAGGCTGGAAGAGCTTTTGTCAGGGAGATGATGGGCTCACAGAATTGCTCAAGCTTTTGTAAAGAGATCAGATCTCTTTTTTAAAAAGAAACCTTTTAATCCAGCTTCCAGGAGCAACTCTGAGGGTGACATGCGAATGGGCTGGGGTGAGTGACCTCCCCTGGCCTCACAGGGGCCCAGTGGTCCACCTCATCCCTTCCCTTCACAGGCTGTTGGGAACAGATTGTCTGCAGTGCCCTGCAATTATTCAAGCAATGATTAATCAATCTCTTGCTTCAGGGTCCAGGCGGACTTCTGCAGAGAACAGGAAGGTTTCTCCAATCTCCACCCATCCTCTGCGGCACCAGAGATTTCTTCAAGTAGAAACAGCAGAGCACCAAAGATGAAACCCTGCTGGCAAATTGAGCTTTGGTGCTCAAAGCCCAAGCTGATCTTGGGATTCAGACTTGAGAGGAGCTTCCCAGAGCCTATTAGACTATGGGAAACCTGTGGGGATGCTCAGCTTCCCTGGGCTGTGAGCTACACCCAAGGGGCCACTCCTGCTGTTCCCAGCAGCATGCCCATGCCAGGGACTTGGGCTGTGGTGGCCTCCCTCCCATCCCCTGCCTCTGGCACTCTCTTTATTCCCCTACAGAATCAAATTCTTGCTCATGGGTCTTAGCACGGGGGCTCCTGGGTAAGCAGTGAGCTGTGCTATGCATGGCGGGGGGGGGGGTCCTTTGGCCCCCTTCGCTGCCTCCCCACCCCTACCTACACCCCAGGACCTGGCAGGGTGCAGGTCTAGGAGCAGGTACCCTCAGCCATACCCTGGCCAGGACACAGGTGGGTTCATGTCCTGCTAGTGCAGGAGCTGCTGAGGGTCTGGCAGAGCTGGCCCAAAGGGAGGGGAGGCTGGACATGAGCAGGAAGAGGGAAGCTCTCTAGAAACACAGCTTTGCAAGGAATCAGCTGAATCTACCACGTCCCTGCTGCTTTCTAAGCTGGCTTCTCCTCCTCTTGGGGATCTGCTATTCATACCTCCTCTGCAAGGAGAATTCCACCCACTTCCTGCTTTTGTTAGGGTCCAATGGTCTCCTGCTTGTAAGCCCACCTCCAGCCAGCCTCCAGCTGCTGCTGGGAGATGGTCCAGCCCTGGAGACAGTCTCTGCGAGCAGGCACTGGTGAAAGGAGGTTTCCACATCCTCAGAACAGGAGTTGTCGGCTGTTGGGGCAGCCATGACCTCTCCCCACAAGATCCTGCCTTTTGGCTGCGGTCGAAAGGAGGCAGGAGGAAACTCAGGGAGAAGAGACCAGATCAGACCTGCCCTGCCCAGCGTGACTTACACGGGGGACGGGAGACACAACAGCAGGAAACTCTGCTCACGCTCTGACTTGCCCAAGGAGACTGGGCTGGGCAGGAGAGGAGCTGCTCTGCGTATGGAGAAAGGGAGAGGCTGGGCTCCCCTCACCCCCACTCCTGGCAGGGCAGACACATCTCGGGGAGCCCTGGCTAGCCGTGCTGTCAAGCATACTTCTGTAGGGCTCAGGGCTGCATCGGGACAGGCATCATGGCAGGGAGGGTGCTGGGTACCGACTGTGGGGCAGGGAGCATGGCAGGGGCAGACAGACCATGCGCATGGACACCAGAAGATGGAGAGGTCAGGGACAGCATGGACTTGGCAGGAGATGGCAGGGACAGAGTGAGAGGTGGGGGCCCAAGGCAAGGTTAGTGGATGGAGACAGTGAAGGAGAAGGGAGGTGGAGGACAGGGAACCCAAGGTGCCATGAGCATCAGCAGGGTAGAAACAAGATCACTGTGGGCACGGGGAACAGGAACAGGCAGCCCTGGCACTGGGACCTCACGGGTGGGGGAGACCAGGGCAGCACAGGCTGACGATGGAGAATTACTGAGGCCCTGTGGGCCGTATCTGGTGGGAGGTCAGTATGCTGCCTGCTGGGGCTGGCATGTGGCCTCCCTGCACCACCAGGCGGGAGCACAGGCAGAGGCTTGGGGCCAGCAAGGGGCTGGGGTGGGAGGTGATGGCAGTGGTGGACCTGCGTGGCCTTTGCAGTCTCTGGGATGGAGGTTGGAGAGTTGTGTTTGCTCTGACAGGATCATGCTGCACCTTTATCTCTGCTCTTTGTTTTCTCTGCAAGATTCCAGAGCCAACGCTGTTCCAGGGCAAAATCCAGAGACACTTGAGTGAGACTCCAAGGGGAATGTAATGCTAAACAAGTGACAAACAAGCTGAGCTCTGATGAAAAAGTCTAATCGAGACCCTCTCACCAGGGATGCAGTTCCCAGCAGTGGGAGCCCTGCACAGCAGCGCTGGCCACAGTGGCCCTGATCCAGCCCCATGCAGAAATGACATATCCCTAGGGAGAGAACAAGCCTGAACTAGGAGGTCTGCAGGTCTGGAGTGTGGGATCCTTGTGTTTGGGATCTTCCTGTGGGGCTGGGGCACATGGGGATGGTGGCTGTGCCAGGGTGCCTGTGCTGGTGTGGGGATCAGCTGGACCTGGGATGCAGTGGGTGGCATACTGGGGATGGGATGCATGTGGTGAGCATCGCTGTGCTCTGTACCAGGGCCCACCGTCTACGCTCCCTGCTTGTGCCCAGGTGCCAGGATGATGGGCACATCACTGACACAGAGTGCACAGCACATCCTGCTTCCCCTTGCCCCTGAGCATCACCGCCCCAGGCTGGGATCCAGTGTGGGCCTTTGCCCCTCTTGCCCCTTGACAAAGTATTTCTGTCCCCAAAGCTCAGGAGACCCCCTGGCCCATGCAGCATCTGGTTTGCTTGGTGCCACACCGGTGAGTGTCCTCTCCTCACAAGCAGCAAGGCCAAGAAGGCAGAGGAGAGGTGGCAGGGCTGTGTGGGCAGGGTGGCGAGACAGCTCTGGGGCAGGTTCATCAGGAGCTGTGAGCAAGTTGTGCCCAGGGAGACTAGACTTTGCCCATCCTGGTAAACAAATAGCATTGATTGCTCCAAAGCAATAACTGACTCAGTCATCCATTTCTCTTGCTAACAGACACAACCTGCAGGGCCCTGAACTTTTGTATATTTATTTTAGGACAAAATCATTAAAGGGAAAATATCAAACAACAAATAATCTACATGCATACTGGCTTCCTAGGCGTTCTCTGCTCCCCAGGGCATGTTGGTAGGTACAGCCTGTGCTGGTGAGTCCCAGATCACATAAGCATGTCTGCCTGTCCCCAAGCCCACAGCAAGATTGTCTCTAGTCCCTCCACATCCACCATTCATCCAGCATCTCAAAGCAGAACAACCCAGTCTGAGTAGTTTCCTCCAGGAGGTGAGGCTTTCTTCAGACTCATTTGCTGCACTGGCCCTTCCATTTATTTTCCCCCTCCAGATGGGCCCTGTGGGTCCTGGGGACCTGAGGATTTGTGCAGCACCTTATGGTGCAGGGTGCCCTTTGAACATCTATAGCATCTCCACATAATCCTCTAAAAAGTTCCTTTGTTGGTTGTCTTTCATGCCACACAATTGCCAGCATGCAACCAGTTAGAAATGAATTAGAAAAGCCCTGTGTGGTGGGCTTTGTCTGAGGGGGGAAGTTTCAGCCTGGAGGATGGCTCCTTTGGCCTCAAGCCTGCTGAGGTCACCAAAGTGCCCAGCTTGGGGCAGCCCCAGGACCACAGACCTGGTCCAATGCTCACCAGCAGCCCAGTCACTGTCCCACCAGGAGCTCCAGCTTCAGCAGCGATCGCTCACGCTTGCAAACAGCCTTATTTCATCTCCAGAGGAAACTCTTCAAAGCCACACAAGCACTTTGATTTGGGAAAGGTTTTCATTCCTGTGAAGATAAGAAAAGCTCCCTTGGCACGGTGCAAAGGCCCCCGAGAGGCACTGCAGCCCACGTGCATGTGAGCCTGGCAAGCAAGGGGCTGAGAGAGCAAGGCAGGCAAACAAGTCCATGATCACCGTCTGCAGCGTGCATCACTGGTGGCCTGGCACAGGACAGGAGCTGGCCCTGCGCTTCTGGAACTGGACCCTGCCCTCTGCCAGGGCCAGCAATGATGTGGGGTGACCCAGAGACAGGCTGTCTCAGCCCCTGGGAAATGGGGTGGCCACCTCTAGGCACTCGGGACAGGGCTTGTGATAGGCGATGGGGAGGTGTCTCCTTGTCAGGGTCTGGGAGGGAGGTGAGCAGCATGCCCGGTGTGGCCTCTGGTAGGGATGACGGTGCAGGGGCCCAGGTGCTGCGCCCAGCTCTGGGCTCCGCTGCCCAGGGGCTTGTTTTGGAAAAGGTGGAGTGTGTCTGGGTTTGAGAGCTGTGAAATGAGAAAGTGCAAGAGGGACAGATTGATGGGATGGGCTGAGAGCAGGGTGTAAAGAGCCATGTGGGGACTGGAGAGGATAGGGACCAGGCTCTTGGGGCAGTCTGTCTGTCTCTAGGGAATGATGGGGACAGTCATGACCGTGGGGGGGAACTTCTTCCTGTTATCCTCCCTGTGGCCAGAGCCTTGCCCCAGCCCTCCAGCCTCATCCTGGCCCTGAGTAATCAAGGCTTTAATCACAAGAGGCTTTGAGCTGCAGGATCTAGGGACCAAGAAGAAAAAGCAGTCTTGGTGCCTGGGTCTTCTCTGTAGCAAGAAGTAAAGCTAATGTCCTTAGACAACTTGGAGGGGAGGTTTGGATAATGAGATCCCATCCACTCAGCTGAGGTCCCTGGCAAAACCACCATGACCTGGCCAACAGGCAGCAAGGAAAACCTTTCGGAAATCAAGACATCCCGAGCCTGAGCATGGAGATGGCTCTGTCGGAGGAATATCACAGGGAGCTGCAGCCTTTAGTAAGAGCTGGAGGAAAGTGGATTCAGTGCTGCATGGCAAGAAACCATGGTCTCTCCCACCCAGCAAATTCAATGGCGCTGCGCATGAGACATGAAAGCAACGCAAGTGGAGCCAAGCGTGGGAAGTGCCACTGGGGTTAGAGAGGGGCTGTGCATGCCAGATACACATTTTCAAGCAAAAGGGTAGATGAGCAGAGAAAGGAAAAACGCTGGAGAGTGTTGGCCTGGCTTGCAGTAAGACTTCTTTAGTGAACCTCATCGCATTAGGTTTTCCTCACAAAATTAAATCTCTTGGCCTGATTACAGCAGCGTCACTTGGACCTGGAGTGGGCTGAAAAGCCACATGCAAAGGGCGTTGTGAAGTGGTTTAAGGAGCTGGTCAGCCCGTCGTGAGTGGTGAGGAAGGTAAGCGTGCCGGTGTCGTCAGGGTGCTCCATGATGGGAGGTGGCAGCATGGGGAGGGAGGATGCAAGGCACAGCCAGCACACAGGCTGCTGAAATGCAAGTGGGAAGGGGACCCTGTGCTCCCCCCCTGCTCCATGCAGGGGCTGCCCTGTGGTTTCAAAGCCCATCAAGCTGAAGCAGGGCTGGTCCCAAGTGAAAGCTCAGCTGTTGGCCCTTTTACAAAACCCACTCCACTTCAGTGTGGCCCCACAGCCAGTTGTGATGGTGCAACTAAGGAAGGCATAGGAGATACGGGGAGGACAAGGCAACTGTAACACCATTGTTCTGCCATGTCAGCCCCACATGGCCACCAGCACCAGATCCCCCGGTGATGTGCATGGTCCATCTTGGGGATGCCTGAGAGTGCAAGGAACACCAAGAGGCTCCTGAGCTGCCTGCAGTGGCAGTTTTAGCTGGGCTGAAGGGGCAATTCCCAGGCTGGGCAACATATTCCTGTTCCCTGCCCTTCTTTTGCTCTTTGCGACTCCTTGCCTGCAGTATTAGTGTCCTGTGAGACACCAGACAGGCCCAGCTCAAAGGGACCCCCAGTACAGTTAAATCGGGGACACTATTTAGTTTGAGGATTACATTGGTGGAGCAAGAGAGGGCAGGGTTAGGCAGGAGTGAACTGGAGAGATGCTAGGAGTGATGGAAGGAGCCCAGGAGAGCCTGGGAGACCTGTCCTACTTTTTCAACAGTTAAGAGCAGGGGGGGGGTCCCTCCTGATTTCTTGTCCTCAGGCCCCTTGGCATATGCTGTGGGAAGCTGCAGTGGGGATTTCCAGACCAGCGTCCCTCCAGACCAGCCTGCAGTCTCTGTGGTGCCCTGCGCAAATGCTCTAGAGAAAGGTGCGTGAACGCCCCGGGGCACAAGGCATGCAGAGGAGGCCCTTGAGGGAAATGCTTGCTCTTCTTGCTGCCAAGAAAAGCCCAGGGCAGAAACATTCATCTGTGCTGGCTGCCTGCCTGTTCCCCCACCTCGTAACAATGGGGGGCTCAGCGGGGCTGGTTTGGGGGCACAGTGAGCTCTAAAGGCCTGAAGCAGGCAAAGAGGTACTCTCTGAGCATCAGACCTCTGCTGATGCCTCCCGAGGGCCTGAGGTTCCTTGCAGGGGGGTTTGTCACAGAAGGCATTATAGAAAGGTCTTTCTCAGCTGTTTTTTTTGGGTGGGTTTTTTCAGTCTGAGTCAGGTATTTAAAACCCTGTGGACCTTTCCATGTCACTCTACCTAGTTAGGAAAGTGGGAGGGGAGGAAGTAATAAAACAGATCCCATAATACATTTTTGTTTTGCAATCCTATTGTTAGCACTGAAAAAATATAACCCAAAACCGCATCAATGGAAGGCAGCATGCCCAGTCCCTGCTGGTGGAACATCCCACTCGGAGACACCCTGGCTGGCTGCAGGGGACTGATGGCTATTTGGTCATTTGGGTGTTTGGTTTCTGTTCCTTATATTTCAGCCTTGTTTTCTAAGGAAATGAGGCAACTTTAGCTCTTGGCTGATTCCACCAACAGGGGTAAGCTCTGCAGGATTTATCTTCCTTGAGGCATTCCCAGAATCGGTGGCTGGATATGGGGAGGTGCAAAAGGTGCCCCGAAGGAGGAAGAGACACGACGTGAGCAAATGGTAACTTCCTGCATGGCTGCCAGCATCTTCCCAGCACTGCAGTACTCCTGAGCCACGGTGCTGGTGGCAGGGGCCAATTCTCTAGTCTCAATCTGGATCCTGACGTGCAGACGTGCAGAAACACCAGAGATGGAGCTGCTCAGTGCTCCCATGGCCTCTTCCTTGTCTGTGCATGAACCGTAGGTTCCCCTCCATGCTTGAATGTGCTCCTTCCTCCCAGCAAGCACTCCCTTGTTCATGCAGAGCATCAGCGCTGGGTGCAGCATCCTGGGGAAATGAAGAGGGAAGCGACTCTTTGGAGCACAGGGGCAAAGCCCCATGCCCTGGGCTATGCTGGGTCTGACCTGCTGCTGTTAGCGTGGGTGCCAGCGCCTTGGCAGATTCTAAACCCCTCTGTCTGATATGGGTCCTGCTCTCCCCAAGGCCCTGACGTCTGCTCACAGTTTCGGTGGCAGCTCTGCCTGCTGCCAGCCCCTCCATCCTGGCCCCAAACTGTGCCTCCTGTTGCATGGACACAGCCTGTGTGTCCATGAGGGGACCAGACCTATGAATAACCTGGCCTAGAAAAGAGGAGCTGCTCAGGTGACGTGCACTCATTTGAAGTGGCTGGATATGGCAGCTCAGGAACCCCTGCTCTACGAGATTTCTAATTACGCTTCTGCATAATTGTTTCAACTGTTTCCTTGCACTGAAGCAAAGCTTATTGGTTTGTAATCCCTAGCACACCCCGGGGCCTTCTTTAAAATGTAGGCCCAGCATTTACTGCCCCCGGTCCAACAGTTGGAGGATGTGAATTTGTGTGTTATTGCTAAGAGCTTAGTCACTTGGTTTTTAGCTCTTTGAGGACTCCAGATGTGTCATCTGGGCTCAGGGATTTGCTACCTTTTGTGCATTCCAGCATCGCGGCTTTGAATCCTCTGTCTCTGCCTTTTGCTTCCCCACCTGAGGAGGATGAATTTGGGAACACGGCTCCCTGCTCCTGCATGAGGATTTCATTTTGGGATGCCCCCCTGCTTGGCTGGGTGGTTCCACAACTCCACCACGTTTCCTCCATGCCCCCATCCCCAGCAGGGTCCCCTGTGCGTGCGTTGCATTGGCTGTGTGTGCTCTCAGCCATCCCTGCCTCCTAATTTCCATCCCATGTTTTACCCGCTGCATTTTCTCTTTCTTTCTGTTAGCCCTCTGGAGGTTAATATCTATTTTCTCAACAGCATTTGGCTCAAACAATCTCATGCATCTGCCAATAAGAGCAATACGAACCTTCCCTGTTTCTCTTCCCAGTTGTCCCCAAAGCACCGCCAAGCAGGCCCGAGCCCGAGTCTCATCACATTGAACACTGCCACATTCGGGTCTCTGCCTTTCCCGCAGGTCTCCAGGGCCAAGCTTTAGCCTCCTTCATCTCTATCCACCACTCCTAGGAGGTGTGTCGCAGTGAGAACTACCCTTCCTTCGATCCCAGGCATGGCAGCTTTAATTACCTGCCTCCATGTCTCCGGGATTGCTTTGTGGGAGTCACAGCATCCCTGAGAGGCAGGACTGGAGGTAAAGTCACGAGCAGGGACTGAGATTAAACCTGGTTCTGGCTTGTCACAGACCTACAGGGGAGGACAGCCTAAATGGCAACCTCCATGGGAAGGGAAAGGGCATGCCACCCTGCTCAGGGAGAGGGCTTGGGCTCGTGCTGATGTTAGGGCAAGTGTAAGCTTTGGGGATGCATAAATGACGTGCCCTGTCTGGCCTTCCAGCTGAGGTGGCACGGCGAGCCTTGGGAAGTGGGTGTGCAGGGGCGCACAGGCGGGGAAGGTGGTATTACCCAGCATGGACAGTACTGGAGCAGCAAGCTGATACCCCAGCAGGAACAGCTCCTGCAATTGCTGTTTCCTCCCACCTCCGCCTGCAGCCTCCTTTTACAGGTGCTGCCAGAGCCTGCCTGCCTCCTGCTCCACGTGCCCCTCCACAGAGACCATGCTACATGCCCAGGGGACCGCTCCCAGCAGGATTTTGTGGTCTTTCCCCATGACTTTCCCATTTCCATACGTTTTTGTGGAGGAATGGGAAGCACTGAGCTTCAGGACGGTCTGCCAGCAGGCAGAAACCTGTGCAGGGTGGAGGGCTCCCAGGAAGGGAGGCTGACTGTGTTCAGCACAGACAGATTGCTTGCAGAGCACCAATGTCTTCAGCCAGAGGAGAGGGACATTGTGGACCATCAGTGTCTTGCCATGATTTCTGCTGATGAGCATCTGAGGGCCTGGCCCCACCTGCACAGTCCAGGTCAGCGATGAGCTGTTGAACACACGAGCTTCCCGCACCCTCCCAGACTGTCAGAAGTTAGGAAAGCATCGCTGGCAGCCCCCTGTGCCCTGTGGGGTCACGCCTGGGGAGACACAAATGTGATGGAGTAACAGGAAACTGGGAATGTGTCTCCACAAAAGTCCCGATGAGGCTTGGGAATGTGGTGCCAAGAAGCCACCTGTGAAGCCCTGCACACCTGGGACCACTGGGAGGATGGACAAGTGGCTTCTTCCACAAGCCCCAAATACTGGTGCTGCTGTCCACGTTGGGATGAAGAAAAGCTATCTTAGACCTGCTGCGGCTCTTGAGAAAACAGAAGGGAGCAATTGAGGGATCCAAGCAGCGGCAGATCTGATGGAGCAGCAGCACCAAGGGGAGGTGTGTGCCGCCAGCAACAGCAACAGCAACAGCAACAGCAACAGCAACAGCAACAGCTTTCCCCTGCTCCAGAGACGCTTCACCCTGCTTGATCTGGGGATCCAAGGCCCCTCTGGCCTCCTCTCAACAGCACCCTGCTGTCCAGCTGCCTCTCCGCTGCAAACTTAGCCCTGCGCCATGCTGATCTGCCAGGCAGGAGGAGGGATCGGGCCAGGGCAGCTTCCCAGGGCTGCCAGGTTTGGCACCCTGATTGCCTCTCCCAGGTCCCTGCCATGCCTGGCCACCAGCTGCTGTGGGAACAGGCGGCTCCGTCCCCAGCCTCTGCCCCAGCCACCTCCATCTCTTTGCAGCTGTGAGCTGAATGGCACTGCTGATGGATGCTTGGATGGGCTGAGCCATCTATGCAGGCTGGAGCTCCCCGTGCTCTCCTCCACGGACAAAGCCTCTTGAGTGGCTCCGAAGTTGCTGATTTCCCCAGAGGAGCCCTGACCCCCCTGGCCAGGACACAACCTTCCTTCAGTTGTGCATGTAGCATCTGCAGACAGGGGTCTCTTCTAAGAGACAAGGCCACCCCAGGGTCTCTGCAGAGCTCCCAGGGCAGGACACACACGGCTGTGCTGTGGTGCTGCCCAGGCGGAGAAGAATAGCAGCAGCAGGCCTGCGCAGTTATGCAGTAATATCCAAATCTGCTTACTGTCTGCCGCTGTGATTGAAGGAGTTTCTGTAATAATGTATTAGCTAAAGCTTCCAGATTATCCCGAAAACATCAGCTTTAACAAAGGGGTAATGCCTCTTTAATCCCCGCATGATCCCGGTTCCCAGTCTCTGCAGGACATTAATTCACGGCTAATACACAGACTCCAGGCAGGCTGCTAATGTGGGCTGCATCCGAGGCCGGGGCCAGCCGGCCACACGCTGCTTCTGCCTCGCCAGGCCACTGCTTTGTTCCCCGTGCTCCCTGGGAGCAGCTGAGATCTCCAGCCTGGCCCCAGTTTCTGAGCAGGGCTCCTGGCTTTGGCCGGCTGCGGTAGGTCTCAGGGCGATACAGGATGCCCCCCTCTTCCCTGCACCATGAGACAGGCAGGCTCTTGATGCTGGGTGTTGGACATTTGTTCCTCACCCCCACATCCCTGGAGGAGGACAAGCTGGTGTAATTGGCTGCGGCTGGTTTTGTTGCACTTGGCAAACAGCTTCCTTGAGGCTTGCTGACTGGAAATGCCATGGCCAAGGCTGACAGGGGCTGCTGGATGAGCGTGGAAAGGTGCATCCCTTGAAAGCACCAAGACTTCAGAGGGAGCTTCACCCTGGCCCCATCCCTTGTGCCAGAGAAGCTGTTGTCTGTCTGCTCCTTGGAGCTGGTTTTTGGAAAAGGACAGTGCAGGCTGCTGGCGGACAACAGCCTCCTGAGGGCCCAGCGAAGGCAGGGCTGCAGGTCCAAAACCCAGTGTGTGTGGGGATTAGCCAGGAAACAAGACAAGACAGGAGCTGGATGGACAAACCTACAGCAGATGGGGACCACACGATGCCTGTCCCCTTCAGCAGGACCTCAAGAGCCAGTCTGCCTCACTGACAGGTTGTAAAACACCATGGAAATTGCTGTTGTCATCCTGGAGTGCTGCAGCCAGAGATGCTGAGCCCAGGCCTGCAGCTGAGCCTCCACTCCCACCCCGTTACCAGCCCAGCCACGTACAGGATGAAGCCAGTTCACGGAGAGGTCCCTTGTGAAACAGCTTCTCAGTCTTCTCCTTCTGCACCCTGTTCTTCTTCTCCTCCAGGCCCAACTCCATGAGCAGAAGAAGAGGCTATAACTGAAACTGATGATGGTGATGGTCCCAAATCTGCTTTATCAGAAAAGATATTTTGCCCTGCAAAACTATGGTTATCTGGTGACAACATCTGGCTGATTCCAGCCAACCCTTCAGAAAGCTCATTTTCTTCATGGCCCAGAAAGCAATCCTCCTCCATCCTGATCTGCTAGGGATGTCCACATGGTGTCAGCTCTCTTGAAGACGTTTGATGGTGGGAGGGCAAGAGAGGAACCACTTAATGGGTATAAGCACCCTGGGTGGCGAATGCCCCTTCCACTGCCCATCCCTCTGTGAAGCTTGGGACAAGGCTACAGCACAAAGCACAAGGCAAAAGGCCAAGGAAAACAACTCCTACCACAGCAGCTAAGGCATCAGCGATGGTGGCTGTCTGGCCGCACACGTGTGGGATCCCTGGCCATGAAAACTTTGCAGTGGTGCTTTCCGTCCCACTGGTCATTCCCTCACATAGCCAAGCACTAGGATCTGCATCCACGGGCTGCTCCAGAAGCAGCTGACAGACCTGTCTTGGAGCTACCCGAGAATGTCACAAATTGTCTTCTAGAGGTGTCCACATCCCCTACAGCCTATAAAGGGAAAACTCAGAGCAGACTCCACAGGGAGGCAGTTTGAGCTGGGAGGGACACGTCCTACCCCATCTGCTGAGGCCAGTAGCCATCTGGGTGAGGACCTGAGCACAGTTCCGCTGCAACCTTTGGGCAGGCTTTTCTCAGTTTCTTCTTTTGATGTGTAAATCGGCAGCTACCTCAAAGAGCTTCGAGATGGCTGAATTCAGCAGCAGGTGCCTTTTTCAGATTTTTCCTTTCTCACCAATTACCTTTCTGGTATCCACGGTTACTGCATCATCCTGCATCAAGAAGGTTTCCCTGCCTGCTCGTCCATCACCTGGCACCTGTGGGGGCATCTCTCCAGACCCAGTGCTGCAGACACCCAGCTGCAACAAGAGCAGGAGGCTTGAGGGTCGCCAGGGAGAGGACCTTCCTTGGTTGCCCTGATGCCTGACTGCCTTGAGATGCAGCCTGGTTTGCTGGGAACATGCAGGCACCTGCCCTGACCATGCCTCTTTCTGCCGCTCCACTGTGTGCATACAGACACTGGTGTTGCTGAGGCACCAGTGTTGGCTGAGCTCCTGAGGAAACACGCACATGGATCCATATGAAGCATAAGCTCCTACCCATGTGGGGATACTGTTTGGACATGCAGAGGACAAATGCACTACAGTTTGGCAGGGATTTTGCTTTCAATTCTTCCTAGGCAACGTGAAGGCTCTTAGGTGGAGCCACACACAAGCAGTGCAACTGTGAGACACCACCTTTGAACCTGGATTCCTGTTACAGCTGGTGATGTAGGCACAAGCCAGGAGCCATCACTGGTCATACTGGGTGCCTGGCGGAGCCAGGACCTGAAACCATCCCTCCCACGGTGTCTGGACCTGCAGTGAGTCAGTCACCTCCTGTCTGCTCTCTGCCATGCAGGCACTGAAGACACTGCTGCAACAGGTCCTTTTTAAGGTCGTTGCCCACACCTGGACATTCCCCAGAGCTGTGTCACTGCAGGGAAGATACCCGTGAGCTTGCACACACAGACATATGCACATGCATGCACACAGATGTGCACAGAGTATGTGCAAGCACATGTCTTATCATGGGGTGAGTGACAGAGGGTCCAGGGCAGCAAAACAGCCAGACCATCCTCCTATTCAGCTCCAGGAGATGTCTCCAAGGTTCATTTTGGCATCTGCTTTCCCAGCCTCTGTTTTCTTCCCAGCGCTCAGTTTCCACACAGTTCCCGCAGCCGGTACTCTTGCTAACGCCGGTTAATGCTCCCCCCGCCTCTGATCTGGGTTTCTCATGCCAGCACAAGGAGCTGCAGCAGCAAACCTGGGCCGGTGCCAGCTTCTGAAAGTCTGGCTCTGCCATACCGCACCTCAGCGCACTCACAGGGAATCAGCCCCTGCAATCAGGTTGGGGGAGAGGGGATGGAGGGGGAGCAGCATGTGTTGATCTGGTCAGTGGAGCCAGAGGTGTGACACCCGTGCAAGAAGGAGCCGAGGCTGTCAGAGAGGCTGGGCTCACCCTCCCGACCATGCTGCAGAGTGCAGGGCTTGCCTGCAGCCCAGCAGCCTGGCCCCGTACCAGGACGAGGCCGGCGCAGCCGGCAGCCTGCACGCACTCCACGTGCAGGCGCGGTGCTCCCCGCTTGGGTTCCCAGCAAGCGTGACGCTACGCCTGGCCCCGTGCCCCAGAGCTGCCTCCAGCAGGGCTCTCCCCCATGCCAGGGAACGTGTGATCCTTGCAGCGAGGACTTCGCGTGCCAGGGAGGCTCCAGCAGCCTGTGGAGGTTTAGGAAAGGCACAGGGCACCCTGCAGAGAGCTACCCCGACAGGTTGGATAACACTTTCCTGCAGGGCACCATTTCACAGCTACAGTTTTCTCCCCAGATATGTGTGCAGGAGATGCACAGGCAGGCACGGAGGAGCAGGACAGGCAGGCAGGGAGCTTGGATGCAGGCCTGGGAATACCAGGAGCTGAGCCAAGGGACTGGCATGAGGAGAAGTGGGTCCAAACTGAGCATGGACACATGGAAGCTAGAAAGAGGAGGCAGCTCTTTGCCTGAGTAGAGATGGCATCTCCCAGGGGTACAGGGAGGTACGTCACTGAAATGCTTTCACACAGAGCCTGACCATGGCCTCAGTGGTGGTGCCTGTGCTAAATGGGGATGGATTTGTGACCCTGGAAGTTCACCTCTGCTTCTGCCTACAGCTCATGGCTATTTGGCTTGGGTCTCTTGCAATTCTAACCAAGCCATGCAGCTCCCCTCTGACATGGGAAGAGTCAACTGGACCTTTGGGCACAGGAGCAGGGAGAGGCTGCAGGACCACTGCCCCAGCACCCAGGAGCTTGAGGGCTAGTGATGGTACCTTTAGCACGTTTCAGCTCCATGCCATCACTCCTGCCATGTAAGCAGCCTGCCACCCTAATTAGAAATACTTTAACGACAAATAAATGCCACATACCGCCCACAGCAAGAGGGAGTGGAAAGCTAAAAATACCCTCCCCTTACGGCTGCCAGCAAACCCCAGCAGGCCACCTGCTAGCGGAGAGCCAGAACCACCAAGAGCAGAGACAGGCACCCATCGCACACTAAGGAATATAAATGAGTCTTGCAGCATGACCTGGTGCTGCCAGCGTGGGCTCCGCGGCACAGCCCTCGCAGCGGAGATGAGTGCCCAGGCAGCTCAGCCCAGCTGGCAGCTCCCCATGCTGCCTCCAGACACAGCGGAAGGTGCAGCTCCTGGGGAGAAAGGCTTGGAAAATACCGGGGCGAGTTATATCCTTCCCTGCCTCCTCCCCAGGGTGGCAGAGGGAAACCGGCAGGCCAGGGGGAAATGCATCAGCAAGGGCATCGGGGCTGATGGCAGAGGGGCTGGGGAGCTGGCGGGGACACTGCTGTAGTGGGGGGACGTTGCTGGTGGGATCAGGGCATTGCAGTGGGGGCTAGAGCAGGGGCGTTGCTGTGGAGTTGGGGTAGGGACGTTTGCTCTGTCGGTGCAGCCTGGTTTGCACTGGAGGCAGATGAATACAGCACCAGCAGTGATGGAGGTGTAGGATGGGGACGGTGGGGAGATAACCCTGAGCCTGCAACACCCTGGACAATGTAACCCCAGTTCTAGATGGTGGAGATGGCACCGTCCCACCAGTGGCTGCAGGGAAGGGCATTGGTGACCTGCAGAGACCAACGAAGCAGGGAGGCATGGGCAGCATGAGGAGACACATAGATGCAAGGAGGTGCAGAGGGAGCAGGAGCTGCTGGTTCCAGCCCTACGTGGCACTCCCGTCACCAGAAAGATCCTGCAAACTCAACCCCTCCCCACCCTCCTCTAACCATTACTCATCAAAGTGCCCATAAAAAGCAAGGTTTGCTCCCCACTTTGAAAGCTCCTGGGCTCTAAGGGATGGCCAATACAGACTGCAATTCCTCTGATCTCTGGGCAGGCAGCACCTCAGGAGGTGTGGGAAGCACAGGGGCTGGGTATGCTGGAGCTGCTCCCTTCAGCTCACCTTGCTTAGGTAAACACCTGGGACCTTGGGGAATGGATATGAAGAAGAGCAATGGGCCACACGCTGCCTTTCATCCAACAAAATGGAAACAAGAGGTCCTGGAGGACACATCACAGTGTAAAGAGCATGAAACTAGAAAACATCTCTCAGCTCCCTGCCTGCCTAGCTCTGGAGAGATCTGCCCACTCAGCCCGAATGATGAGAGATGGAAAAGGAGCAAACCAGAAGAGCTTTGTCTCTGTTCCAACCCATCAGAGATTTGAAACTTGACAACAATGCAGGAGAGATTTTCACCCTATTGTTACAGATTATCAGTGCATGAAAATGCCTGCCACACTTCACACCAGACCCACGGAGCAAACCTGCTCTGAATGCCCATGTTGAGAAAATGCAAGCAAGCCCCAGTGAGCAGCATGCGTCCCATCAGCACCAGAAAGCCCACGGCTTCCTGCAGCAACACCAGACCACCAGATGAGCAGGACCCAGAGCCCCTCGGAAAGCTGCAGGCAGGCTCTTGCTCAGGATGGCTTTGCTTGGGCTGGATTTCACTCCCCAAAAGTGACCCCTCTTCCTCTGTACATCCTCCATGGATTCAGGCTTTTGTGTCCTGCTGCCTGCATTTGTGAGACCTGGGGGCCCACGCAAGCTCACCCCATCCTCCAGCAGGACAGGCAATTTGCCCAGGGGAAGTCAAGCCTGGAGGACCCTGCTTTTCCCACAGAAGAGGAATTTAGCTAGAAAGACAAAACCGACGTAGCGACCCTTAGCCGGTGGCAGTCCTCGAGACACAGGAAGCCACAGAGAGGCTGCATTGCAAAGAACTGAGTCATACAGTCTTTCTTGCTGTCTCATGTCAAATATAATGGACGTGAAAAAATAAAAAGCAAGGACTAGGTTTTCCCTTCTTTCACACAGTGATGATGCTGAACTGTGTGCTGGTGGCATGGTGGGGACCGGCCTGACTCCTTCTGGGGCAAGGCTCAACCCTGTAAAGCCTGTAAGAGTCTCACCTTGTTGTCTGGAGGTTTTCTTACCTGCACAGAGTTTCCTTGTCATGTGCAGAGCAGGCAAGATGCTTTCTGCTGGTATCTGCTCAGGAATCAGGGCACCTGCACATAATGGGTGCCACATTGCACGTTATGAGCTGTTATTATGGCATGTTTATTCAATCAATCAGTAGTTGAATAGCCAGGGTTAGGAAAGGCTCTGATTCACCACCCGGGTGGGCTAATTTGAGGGCAATGTTTCCTGTCCCTGCTCCTTGCTCCACCCTCTGCCTGTGCTGCCAGACTGGTTGCGTTGCTGGTGAAGCAGCTGCTGAACTTCCACAGCAGAAGACAGCCACCGCAAACAGATCTCAGGTCTCCTCCACAGGCTGGGCGGTGATTTATGGCCACGCAGCAGCTTTGCACAGGCAGCGGGAGCACCCACGGGACCAGACAGGGTGGACGTGGCGAGGGGTATCACACCCGCCAGCCAGAGGTGGTCCCCTCCACTCATGAATCTGCCCCTGCACCCTGAAATGCTCACACTTGAGACTTCCCCAGAGGATGTGGAGACCAGCAAAAGTGCTGTTCATTGCTATGCCACATTTTCATCTGTGGTCTGGAAGTAAATCTAAAATCTTGCTGCTAATATTTGCAGCTGACACATGAGCCTGGCAGAGCAGTAAATAGTGATGAAGAGACAGCAGTCTTCAGACCAGCACAGGCCGATCCAACCATCCTATTTAATACAACCAGCTGAGAGTTATAACTAGGAACAAGCAGTGCAGGCTGTTCCTGCCAAACTGAGGTTGGTGTTTTGAGAAGAAATATGCAGGAGCCATAGCAAGTGAGCATTAGCATCCCTGCAAGCACTGAGGAGAGGGCATCTGTGGTCCTGAGCAGAGGAGGGGAGAACAGCTACGGGTGGCTCATGCGTGTGCTACGAAACGCTGAGCCTCAGCCCCTGCTCTTGGTGGCACGTGAGCTTCGCAGCATTAGCTCTTGGCTCTCTCAAAGGTGCACCCAGCTCCACACCAGTGAACCCCCCTGCATGGGGAGGAGATAGTCAAACCACAGAGAAAGACAAAGATGTTTGCAGGAGCATCTGCCCTGGCAGCACAGCCCTGGCCAAGGGGTATGCACAGTTCCATGGTCTGCTGATGAGCCGGGCACGGCAGGGCAGGGGCACAGATCATGCCAAGCAGCTGATGTGAGATGGAGTGCCCTCAAATGCACCACAGATTTCCTTGTCAGCTCCCTGGCATCCCAGGCAGGATGTTCCTGCCCTCCCTGAGGCTGGAGCACTGGCCAGGCCCTGGCTACCAAGAAGGGTTTAAAAAGTTCCTATGAAAGACAGCTAAATGCATCCTGAAAAGCGAGAAAGCAATGGGAGCAGTGAGGGGGATGTTGCTGCTGGATACAGCCCTAGGGAAAAGGCTGCAGAAATACTACCATCTGCAGGGAAAGACCATCTGCCCCGAGAACAGTCTCACTCCCTCCTTGTGCTGGCACTGGCCACGGGGAGGCTGTGGAGCAGACAGCTCAGCAAGCTACCCAGCTAGGAAGTGATACAGCAAAGGGAAAAAGAGCAAAGGAGCATTTTTTTCAACAAACTGACTCATGTCTGCGTTGTCATGAGTTGGGGTGGCAGAACCATGCAGCTAGAGATGGGGTGGCAGAGCAGCTCTGCCCCTTCTGGTGCTCCGGCTGGTTTGGGCAGGCTGCAGCTTGGTGTAAATGCCTCCGGAAGGTGACCCTGTGTTCTGGTATGTGTCCTGCCTGCACTGGTACCAATACCAGGTCAGGGTATCCCACCCCACGTCCCCTTTCTCCTGCCCAAGTGTCACCCAGCACTTGGGTGCAGCCGTGCAGACTGCCAGGCGGGTCAGATCCAGATCCAGGAACTAATTCAGACTAAAAATAGCCCTTTCTTTTGCCATATATATACATGTATTTTAACTTGGCTCAGTTCTGTGAGCTGGTTCCCTGCACGACCCCCAGCCAAGCAGGCTGATATTTCCTGGGAGCGCACAACCAGGAGCAGGAGAACCCAGTGCTGTCCCACCCTGCCCCAGGCGCTCCATTCCTGCCTGCTCAGGATCAGTGCAGCGGGAAATGACACCTCTGCCACCACTGCCAGTGAGGTGAGCAAGGCTGGCAGTGGAGAGAGACCCCTCCAACACAGGGGACCCACAAAATAGTGAAGCCGCTCTAGCCAAAGTAGGAAACCCCCATGCAGTTGGTTGCTCGGTCTCCTCCAGCCAGGGCCCTGTGATGGAGGTGAGCTGCGTTCAGCCCAAGAGCACGTCCCCATGCTCACTTGCACATAGGTTTAAAGAGGATGACAAACAGCCTCTGCTTTCTCACATTTGCCTTTGGGAGAGCAGGCGTGTGCACAGAGCCATGTAGGAGAGCTAAGCAGAGCGGGTGAACAGGGCTGGAGCAATTTGCATCTGCTAGCACGCCTGAGCTCTGCACAGCCTCCCGAGGCAGACTGCAGCCCTGCGCCGAGCAGGGCTCCCACCTCACCCGCCGCTCCTCCCTGGCACTCTTCCTTGCTTTTCCACCCTGCTTTCTGTCCTCTCCCGCTCCAGCCGGCTCCCAGGGCTGCATCCCTGCAAGAGCATCCTCCTCCTCGCATGCCAGCCCCTGGCTGGCCTCCCGCCGAGCCGCGGCAGCTCCCCACCCTGCTACCAGTAAAGCGGAGAGTGCTGGGATCCCTGCCAGAGCCCCGTCTCCTGCACTTCAGCTTCCAGCTAAATGCCAGAAACGTGATCTCCAGAGCCTGCCAGGTTACGGGGAGGGACGTTTTCTCCTGCCGCCCCACACCACCGCCCACAGCTGTGGCAATGGGGCCGCTGGTGCCGTGCACGCCTTGCCGTGGGGTGCATCACCAGTGGTACCACTGCCATAAGCACCTGGGCCTCTCCTCTCCCCTTGCCTGGGAACTTTCTGGTAAACCAAAACCCACTGGAGCCTGCTGAGTTTCAGAGCTGCTTGCAAGAAAACCCCTTGATGGGCACCAGCAGGTCGGGGATGCAGAGGGAGGCAGCTCACGCTTCAGAGGCATTGGGAGGAATGGGGCAGGACCCTAAAAAGCCTGAAGAGAGCTCAGATCATGCCGAAGCCAGGAGAGTCTCCTGCTCCTTGCGTAACCCTTCTCTGGGCAAATCAATGGTGGTCATCCCCCTCCTTGGAAAATCACCAGCTGGACGAGTAACGCCCAGGACATGGGTGACTTGGCTGGGTGCACGGGCACAGGCACCATGGTGTGCTCAGACCCCATCCCCACATCCCACATCCCCACTGCTCCCCCATTGCCTCCCGGGCTGTGGGCCCAGGGAACCCAATGGGAAATCAGATGCTGTGTGGACCTGGGGACAGAGCACAGCATCACCAGTGACTCCCACCGCAGCACCCACGTGCCCTGGGGCACCACAGGGACACCTGAGGGAGCTCCTGTTGCTGGCATCCTCTTCCTCAGCCAACAGGGAAGAGGCAGCAGTGCGAAGCAGAGGACCAGTTGCCACCAGCCACACTCTGGCAGGAATCTCCATCAGGCTTTGTCATGGAAACCTTCACCCAAGGGGCATCTCTTTCTCTAACCAACCTGATATACTCTGCCATGCCAACGGTTTTTCTTTTTTTTCCCATTTTTTCCCTGTTCTCATCATTCCAAGCTAGTGCTGATCACTGCCTATCAAGGGATTGTAAGTCATGGCACAGGTTCCTGGGGTGCTTCTCCGCCCATTTCCCAGTGCACAGACCTGCACAAACCACCCCACAGGCAAACCCTTCTGTGCCTTGTGTGCTTCCACTGTCTGGGCAGTGCCATGCTCTGCAGCTCAACAGGGTTTGACCAGCCTTCAGAAACTTTTAGGTGATGTACCCTCCCAATCCTGCCAGTGCCTGGCACCGACACACCCAACAGCAAGCTCTGCAAGGGAACAGGACAACTGTCACCCACCAGTTCTGCACCCACAGACAAAGCAACAGGAGGGATGGCCGTGAATGGGCCCTGGGGTGTTAAGAGCAGTGTGTGCACTCACCAACATGGGAGTCTTTCATCATAAAGCATGCAAAAAGCAGCATAAAGCATGCAAAAACATTGCAAAATATCCCATTTTCAAAAACAACTATGCAAAAGACAAGAAATGCAAAGTTAAGTCTCTGCTTTCAAACCTCCTTCCTCCACCTGGGAATAGGAAAGCCAGGGTGAATACAAGTTGCTCTGGCCTGACCCTTGCACATTCCAGGCTAAGCCACTGCTGGCAAGGCAGGGTGGTATCAAAAGCTGGGCACACCTTGCTGACATTGCCCGAAAGGGCTGTGTTATGCCTCCAGAGGCCAGAGGAGACAAGATCCTGCCCTGTGGCCATCCCTTGGATGCAACATTGCAGCTACGCTGTGTGTATGTGCCGCTGGTTTCACAATGTGGCGTATCACCTGGCTTGGTGCTCACACAGCGGTGGGATCCAGCATCATTGCCAAAAGCTGCATCTTCCTCTGCTTGATGAAGGACACGAAGTCCACATGAGTCCTGGTCAGCTCCCTACAGCACATGGCCCTTGATCCCCTTTGTTCATGGCCAGCAGATCTGGAGCCACTTGGGGTGAGAGTGGCATTATCCAAACACCAAGGCAGCATTGGCAGCATTCACCAAGTCCCTGGAGCACCCGGTCCTTGGCTCTGCCCGCGGGAGTGGGCACGTTACCTCCGACAGGCCCAGCCATCCTGCTCTGCACGGCCACGCCACGCAGGTCCAGGGATGCAAGGGGCCCGAGTATTTTTATCCTCTGCATGTGTGTGTGAGTCACTCATTTGTCTCTCTGCAGTATTAAACCATTCCAGCATAGCGCGAGCTCTGAGGGAGTGAGCAGCGGAAAAGGATTTAAAATAAAGCTCTCCTTACAGGCTGGATGAGCAGAAAGGATGAAAACCATCTACGCTTACCCCAGCCCCCAGGCAGTAGCCCCCCGCCCCACCCAACCCTCCCTCCTCTACAGATCCTCTCCAGCTCAACCCCAGACCTACAAATCTCCTTTCTCCAGGCATGGCCAGTCCCCAGCACAGCCCAGTTGTCTCCCAAAGAAGCGGCTGGCAATGGGCTGGCCCTCGGCAGGAGCCAGGCACTGACATGTGGCCAGGGGAGGCCTGAAGTCCCTGTTGCTGGGTCTGCCCCGGGGTCTGAGTGTGGCTGTGCCCAAAGCAGCATTTACACATTTTCTTTGAAAAGAAGAAAATTTCCCTGCATGCAACTTATCCCTCTGCAAAATGCCAATGGCTAGGAGACTCACAGCAATTGCACGTGTGTGCTTCCCGGTGTGCATGCTGGGCATGCAATCATGTCTCTGCAAGTGTAAATTTACACATGCAACTTCCCTGGGGGTGCACGCCTGCATGCACACATGCACTGGGGGCGTGCTGCCTGTGTGTCGTCATGCACCGTATTATTGCCAGCACTGGGCAAGGTCAGCCCTGGCTCTGCCTGGCCAAATGTCCAAAGAGACAGATCCTCCCTCCTCTCTAACAACTTGTGCCAGGGGAAGAAGTTTTTCCTTATATCCAGCGCAAGCTACTGAGATGCAGCCTCTCGCTGCCTGGGATACCATCTGCCAGAACGGAGATGTTCACCTCCAACATCTTTGCCACTTCTCTTTAGGCAGTTGCATGCTGCTGTTAGCTACCTCCTGGCCAGCTGAACCAGCCCAAATCCCACAGCATCACCTCGTGCAACATGGGTCGTGGGCCAGTAAGAGCTTGTAACCCCTTTGCAGGGGGTTACCTGCGAGGCAGTGAGGGGAGAGAAGAGGGTGGTGGGACCTGAGCAAAGAGCTCTGTGTCCATCCGAGATGGTAAGGACGGATGTGACTTTGGGATCTTGGCTGCAGGCAAGGAGCGGAGGTCTGAGGGCTGCTCCACTCCCTGCAGCCCCCCAAGCTCTGATGGTGCTGGCCCAGGAGCATCAGCCGTCAGGAGCTGCAGAGCAGAGGTCCCACTGCACCCCACTCGCTCGCCGCAGCCTCTCCTCGGCCGTGCTGCTGGTGGGGCTTTGCCAGGAATGGAGCCAAGTCCTGTGTAGCTGGATCAATTCAGTGATCTGGGCTGCAGCATAAAGCAGCAAGCAGATACATTGGCAGAGGATGAGGGCTGAAATGTGGGAGCCCAGAAACCACCCCTGGCGCTGCCACCACTGCGTAGGGCTGCCTCTGTTGCACCCAGTTACACAGAACATCGCACGCAGCCAGAGACCCAGGGCTGAAGTCTCCAGCTGCCGTTCCTTGGCTTTTCCAGCTTCTAACTTTGGGTGGGTTTTGCAGCGTTACCATCATTCCTCCACAGATAGACTGAGGGAGAGATGCTCCTCTGGTCCTGCTTCCAGCCCCACTGAGCTCTTTGTGCTGGGCTCCAGCAATTCCTACCCCAGAATGGTGTTTCAGAGAGGGAGCTGGGGTTCTGGGGACAGCTTGGGGAGCAAGGGACTCACAGGAGCACCTCGGCTCATTGGGAAACCAGGGAGAGAGAGCACCTGATGTGCCCAGCAGCCTCAAGCGGCAGGAGGTGAGCATGGGATGCAGGCGCCAGCTCTGCCTGCTGCAGCATCCTCGCTGTGGAGAGCTGCATGGGGCCAACCAGGAACTGCTGCACTGACACAGCCTGTACCCCAGGTCTGCTGGTTTGTGGTGCCAGGGCGGCACAGAGGGTCCCAGGGCCAGAAGCTGCTGGCCAATGTGTCAGGAATGAGAGGCCCCTTCTGGGCACGGGGACTTGAGGACAGCTCATAATGTTGTTTTTTCACATTTCCCTGCTCTCCAAGGGCTTCCCACATGTGGCCTCTGCTCCCTGCCTGCTACATGGGTCTCTGGGCCAAGGTTGTGCAGGAATGGGGTAAAAGGCAGCTGAGCTGTGTGGATGGGGAAGATGGGGTCAGGCCAGGCTTGGACTTGGCTGGCACAGTACAGGATGGGTTTGCATCCCGCCAAGGGGGCTAGGCACAGTGCATCTTCTGCAGCTCAGTGCATGGCCCTGATGCCCTGGGCAGGGACCCATGAGGGACCGGCAGCCCTCGGAGATGGGAGCATGAGTTTGGGGCATCGCTGGAGCCCTCCCAGCCAGTCGAGGGACCGAGTCCTTTTGACTCAGTGCTTGTTTGCTGTGTGGCACCAGTAAGCAACCCTGCGTCCTGCAGCACCCCCCACAACACTCCTAATCGCCCTAATCCTTTGAAACAAAGTATTAATCCCGCGGAGCTCAGTAAAGCAGAGCAGGGTTACTGCGCCGTGCTATGGCTAAACAGTGCTCTAATCCCAGAACAAACTGCTCTAATCCTGGCGCAAGGCTCCCTGCCCCCCGCCTGCCAGCGGATCTGTAAGCGATCTGCACCGTGGGTCAGGGATGGACCCACTTGGGGCACTGATGGACCAGGGCCACCCTCGGCTGTCACCCCAGGGATGAGGTCTATGAGGGAGGGCTCAGGATGATGGGGTCTCCCCATGCAGCTGTGTGGATGCACTGGCCGAGGGGAATGGGGCTGGGGACATCTGAGGTGACGCTGCCTGAGGCAGCCGGCACCTGAACCCTCTCCCCTCCATGCCGGACAGCTCTTGGCAAGGGCTGCGCTGGGCTCCTGCCCACCCCATCGATTGGCTTCAGCAATATTTAAAGCTCCCGTTTAATTTCCAAATGGAGAGGAGTGGTTTCTTGTCTGGCTGGCTGTGAGCATTTCCAGGTCTGCTGGGCTCCAGCACGTGCCTGCACCAGCACCAATGGGGAGGCAGGCAGAGAGGGGGGACAGCGTGCCTGGGGGGGTGACAGGGGTGTCAAGGTGCCCAAAACAAGATCGCTGCTTTCGCAGCTGTGCCTTGCTGGGACGAGGCTGCTCAGAGCAGCGCAGGGTGTGAGCAATGCCGGGAGCTGCAGAGCCCGAGCTGGCCAAGCCACGCATGCCTGGCAGCCTGCCCGTGGGGCCATTTCAGTGCACAGGCAGACAGGGAGGGCTCTGCAAGCAGTAATTGCCTCCCTCTCCCCACCAGGAGGGAGGAAGATGATTCCCCCGGGGCTTCATGTCCTCCCCTGCTGCTGCTTAGCTCATTTCTGCAGCACCAGGGAGCACCCTGGCAGCAGCAGGTCCTGGCCCTCCCAGTGCCTCAGCCCCCCCAGCCCCATAGCAGCACCCAGGTCTCCTCCTCACTTGGCAGCAGGTCCCAACGCAGCCTGCAGAGACATCGGTCACATCAGCTTTCCCAGAGCACAGCAGCATCGGGGCTCACACCCCATGTTGCAAATCACCAGCTCAGCATCCTCCCCAGTGAGTGGTGTACAGTGGCATTTCAGGGGTGCGAGTCCCAGGTCCTATCCCTACCAGTTTTCAGGAGAAGTTAGTTTATCCAAACTGGACAGTGGCAAGAACAGCTCCCCTGGGAGCAGTCTTCATACCTCGGTCCATAATGTGCTCTGGCCAGTGTGATTCAGTGCCTGTTTGTATAAATCTGTTCCCCTAATAGCCTTTGAAGCCCGCGCATGCAGTTAAAATACCAGCTGAAATATTTATTGAGTCAATTTTCAACTAACATAAACTCTGTGCTTACTAAGTAAAAAAAATCACTCTCGTTTTCTGTGAATCCCAGAAATGCAAATACAGCAGTCAGTGCCAGGCAGGCTGGATGGCCATCTGCCCCAGGGCTGCTGCTGACTGAGGAGCCAGCCCCAAGCCCACCCCATCCCTCGGGCTGTGGGGTACAAAGGGGAGATGCTCTGCACTTTCGCACTGCCTTTGCCAGCTTCTTGCGCCTGCCGGTGCCCATGGCCCTGATAGGCTGCGTATGCTCTCCCCTATCCCTGCTTTCTGCCTGAGTACATCTGCTCCTTGCACAAGGGAGCTTTGTTCACTCCCCCAGTGCTGGTTTAGCAGCTGCTTTGGACCTTTCCTTTGCAAACACCCAGGCCATGTGCCGCCTGCTCCGCCTGGGCTCGGCCCCAGCAGCACTGATCGTCCCTGGGAGCTGGGCTTCCTCAGCCAGAGTGGCTTTGCCGGGACTCTGCAGTGAGGAGCCTTTGTCTTCCTCGCGGGGGGAGAAGAGAGGGGGGAAAAGATTTGCAATGAAAATGGAGTGGTTGCTATTTGAATATCCCCAGCGAAAGAGCCATTAACGGTAATAACAGCTTTCAGCACAGTGCAGAGGGCACTTCCCATCTGCAGCCTCAGAGCACTTTGCACTGAGCCATTTCCCCATCACATGAGATACGAGGAGCGCAGAAGCACCTTACCCGGGAGCGCTGGCTGGTGTGGGATGCCAAGGCTGCCCCTTCCACTGCCCTGCCAGTACTGCCAGGGGCTGAAATGGGAGGGCACAGGGGCTGGGACCCAGCTCCTTGTCCCACGGCCATGGCTCTGGGGCAGACAGTGCCCCGGCATAGGTGTCATTTCACTTGTCCTCTCCGCTGGGGACTTTCTGTCACCCCTTGAAAGTCTATCCGGAACTCTGGGGTTGGAGATGAGTTGCAGAGTTCATCCTGCAAGGGCTTTCCCCAGCTCCTAGAGGTGACTTGGCTTATGGACAGAGAGGGTGTGATGAGCTGAGCAGAGGGACACCTGCCAAAAGGGCCTGGCAAGGACCAGGATCTCATCCCAACCGGTGCCAAGGGATGCAAGGAGTGGGAGAGGGGCAGGCAGGGAGCTGACATGGTGTGAGCTTCCCTCGCCACAGTGCAAGCTGGGGCAGGGGCTTGTGGGGAGATTTTCCAGGCAAAAACTGCAGGTCTGAAGCTGAGATCTTCCTGTAACAGAGCTGAGCTAGAGCACCGCACTGAGAGGGGCCGGGGAGACAAGCTCCGACAGGCTCCAGCGATAAGCAGGAATTAGAAATGCATTAGAAGCCGCTTCAAAGCCCTCCAGATCAGAGCAGCACATCTGATGCCGCAAATGTTCTCCGCTGAAAGGCAGGCAAAGCAGATAGTCACATGGGCGCTCCCAGCTCTGTGTCCCCAGGGTGACATGGTCTCACTGGCCACCACGCTGCTGGCTGGCTGGTACCAAGACTGCATCCACCTTGGCCCTGGGTACTCCGGCACAAGTGCCACGTCCTGGGAAAGAGCCACACTTGCTGGCACCCACAGGCACGCTGAGGGTGCCAGAGGATCAGACCCGCCTCTGCACCCAGCTCCTCGCAGGTCCCAGCCCCTGGCATGTTTGCTTGGATGCAGGTCTGGTGTGGATGCTCCTGGTAAGTCACTCCTGGGTGCTGGGGGCAGATCAGATCTGGGGGTTGCACACAGGGTTTGTGAGCTGAGGCTGCAGCTAGGAGCAGCTCAGTTCTCCTGGGAATGCTGCTGTCAGGACAGTGGGACCCTGATGGGGAGGTGACAGATGATGCTGCCATCCTGCCCTGAGTAGCTGGTGCTGGTCCCTCACCACACACAGCTGGGTTTGCTCATGGGGTTGGCTTTCTGTCTGGCTTTCAGACATGCAGAGTGCATAGAGCCCAGCTTTGCTGGGCTGGACTTTCCAGCCCTGCTCTTCTAGTCAGATGTTGAGTGGATGTTAGGCAATACTCCTTGTTGCAATGGCCCTGGGAGAGGATGGGTTCGGCTGGGATGTGCACCCTCTCCAGAGCAGACATCCCAGCTCTGTTTAGGAACCACGCTCCCCCTCACTCCTTAGAGCAGGATGTTTATGCTGGGTCTATTTTATAAACCTTGCCAGGGAAGTAAATATGCCAGCTTTGAGTCCCACGGGGCAATGCAGAGGCCCAGGCACTGAGGTGGGATCCCAGCCAAGGATGATTCCACTGGAGAATCTCGTTGAGGGGAGATGCCAGGGCTCGGGCCCCATCCTGCACAGGGTTGAGCCCTCCTGTGTATAAGGGGACTGAGGATGCTCAGCCCTGTGAAGCACTGAGCCCTGGCCCCAAGGGCAAAGGGAGGGTGCCGTGTCGGGGTGCGGAGGTTAACGCTGGGGGTCCTGCCCCTCCCGCCAGCCCCGGGGCCCGTTTGCATGCTGTTTATTTTTATCCTGCACTTGATGGATCGGTGCACGGCTTCGATGTTGCCAGATGATTTTCCACCAGTTCCATCACATAGCAATTTAAGGTTAGTACTGACTGCCAGAATGAGTCAAAAGCTTTTAAAAAGCCTATAAAACAGGCATCTATCTTGCCCTGGTTTTATTCCACTTCTTTGTTTATTGCTGAGGTCACCGGCTCGTGTCTCAGGGAGGAATCCAGGTCGCCGGTGGCAGTGACGTGGGGTGAGGGAGGTGCTCCCTGCCTGGCTCTTGGTGGAGCTGGGACACCTCTGCCTTTGCGTATGAGTCCATGTGACGGCTGCTCGCCTCTTGATGCAAGCAGAGCAGGGCTGCATGCCTAGGAACAGACCGTGCAGGACACACGGACTGGAAGGGGCCTGTGTTTTCAGAGATCAGCAATGCTGAAAGGCTGTGAGCATCAGGAAACTGCAGGAGCCAGGCCTAAAAATACCTCCCGGAGAGGAGCTTTCTTCTTGCAGAGTTCAGCAGGCGATGGCGAGACCCAAGCGGTGGCTGAGAAGGATTCAAGGGAGCAGGAGGCTTATTCCCATCAGGGCAGGGGCTAACCTGGGGGGCACCAGCTACAGGATGCTGGAGATGCTCTGCTCTTGGATTTTGGGAGGCAGTGGGTGTCTTTTCCCCCAAACCACCCCTATCTCTGCTGTCAGGTCAGATGGTGGTGCAGCCCTCTGCTAAGCAGCAGCTGGATGCTCCTCTGGACCGCTGGCAGGAGCACCCCAGAGGGCACACGGAGGCACAGGGACACCTACTGTGCTTCACAGACGTTCAGGCAATAGCTTAGGATCAGCATGGCCAAAACGCATCCCTTAATCTTCCTCCCAGCCCTCCCTTCTCCGGCTCCAGCAGTTGCCATGGAGAAAGCCAAAGAGCACTTCTCACCCCCTACATTAGGTGAGACCCTCCTCCCAGCCCCCTCTCTCTCAATTTTCCCATTCCAGGTGTAAATCCTGCTGGTTTTCCTAATGTCCTCAGACTTTCCCAGCCTGGCTTTCATCATCCGCCTCCCTTCCTTCTGCCTGGAACAGTCCTCATCTCTCCATGCCCCCACCCAAACCTGCCACAGCCATCCTCAAACAGCCAGCACCCTCAGCCCGCCCTCCCTGCGCAGTCACCCACCTCACTGCCCCCAAATCCCACCTCCTGCCAGGCTGGCACATGTCCTTGCTGCATCCCTCCCTGCCTTTCCCCTGTGATGGGGACCGTGGTCCCTTGGGAGAGATGTCGCCCTGGCATTGATGTGGCTACGTGGCCCCAGTGCCAGCATTGTGGGGAGGAAATGGCAGCTCCAAGACTGTGGTGGTGAAGAAAGCCCAGGCTATAGATAAGTGCATAGTTATACAGGCAAGTGCACACACCCATCCGGGCAGCCAAGAGGGCATAGGGACGTCCTGGCTCCTTCTGCTCACTCCCAGCCCTGGGCTGGGCATGTGCCAAGCCAGGCTGGGCTTTTGGGAGAGTTATTTTTAGGACCGCTGTTTTCGGGATGTGGCTGGCAGTCAGAAGCCGCGGGGCCAGTGCAATTTAAGGGACAGCAGACTGCAGTTGGGAGAGGGGAAGGATCAGGCAGATGGACGCAATCCTTTTATTTGGCGTCTCTGATGTTTCCAGGGGATCCCAGCTCGCTTCGCAGTCAGGGGAGGGCAATAGGGAACGGGAGGGCACCCAGGCTACGTCAGGAGGAGAGGACACATGCCTGCACATCACCTGTCTGCTCACCTCCAGTGACCCCTGGGCTGCAGAGCAGCTCTGCATGCGCTTCGCTTGGTGGTCCCTGGGGAGGATGCAGCAAAGTGATGCCAGCAACACGCTCAGCCCTGAGGAGGAGGAGGAGGAGAAGATGCCCTCCAAGGTCTGGGCTAGAATCATGACGAATGTGGCCGGTACCCTCACAGACCGGGGTGCTGTGGGTATTTAGAGGTGTGACGTGGGTGTTTAGGGGTGTGCCATGGGGAAGTTGCTGTACTCCTTCCTGGCCTCACAGTTCATAGAGCTGAAGATCTGTGCTCTCAGGACTCAGCATGGAGTCCTGAAATCCAGCCCAGCCCCAAGATTTTTGTCCCTTTGTGGACCCCCGTATGGCCCCTCCAAGGGAACAAGGGGAAGGCACAGCTGCCCCCAGGCCATGCAACACAGAGATGCCCAACCTACATGTGAATGAGCCAGTTCTTCCTTGCAATGCTGCACAGATCCCAGCCTGCATTAGCCGTCCAGGATGTACTGGGATGAGAATGCTGGTGCCAGAGTGAGACGGGCATCCTTTCAGCTACCTGGAAGGCTGCTGGTTGCTGCCTGCTCCCCACCTCAGGAGGGTCATTTCATGGCTGGGATAGTATTGCAGGTAACTCCAGTAGCCAACAAATGACTTTTGCTAACAGCTTTGCAGGAAGAGACATTATAACCTGCTGTTGCCCATCTGCCTCCCCAGGGAGGCACCCGCCTGGGAGCAGCCGTCTGTGCAGGGAAGGGCCCTGGCGCAGCTGTGGTTGCCAATGGCAGCTGTCTGTTGCACCCTGTGTCAGTGCACCTTACCCCCCAGCCTGAGCATCACTTACTGCAGCCTCCAAAACATCCAAAAGCTGTGTGCAAAAATGCCTGCCCACCCCTCTCCTCACTCCCTCGAGCACAGAAGTGGCCCCAAGGGAAAGCAGGTGAGAAATCATCAGCCATTAGTTGCTTGCAAAAGCAAACCTGCATGAGATTGCTTTAAAAAAGTGTTGCTCTAGAGCAGGCAGACCGTGCCCGAGCAGGGGCTGGTGAGCGGGCTGATGTCCCAGAGCTCAGAGGTGAACCCGGAAGGACAATAGCTGCTTTCTAAACCAGCCCAGCATCAGAAACCAGGCCTGGAGCTCAGATAGTTTCCTTCTGTGATGGAAAGAGCGATCAACACATCTGCCCATGCCCCAGGCCAAACCACTGCCCTGGGAACGCACTTGACACCAGGATCAGAGAAGGGAGGTCTGCACGGGCTCCAGCAGCGCTGGAGCAATGCTGGGCTGTGCAGGACGGGTCCCCGTCCAGCTGCTCCCCTGGTTTCTCCCCAGCTGATGCCTGGCTGCAGAGCAGGCTGCAGGCTGTGGGTCAGCATAGGGCTGCTGTTCCCACTGCGCAAGGTGGCTCAGCACCAGCCCTGGCACCTGCCTGCACACTGCTCCCTCTGAGGATGCAGATTTTACACCCAGCTGCCCTCTCCCTCCTGCTCTTCTCTGTGCAGCCAGCCAGCAGGATATGGCTACCCATCTCACTGCAGATGGGCAGCTCCAGGCTCTGGAAATCCATGGGCACTGGATTGTCCTGTTGGAGTGTCCAGTTTGGACCAACACCTCTGATTTTGAATGAGCAGTGGCCATCTGTCTGCATGATGACCTTCAAGCCCACACAGCTGCCTCCCCCTTGGCATACTGGGAAGAACAGGGTCCGTTCTGGGATCCTTTGGTTTGAGTCCAGCAAAGGGCTGAGTATTTCCTTGTCGCCTTGTCATCATGAGCCACAGGACCCCAAGGAGAGGCAAAGGGGGTCAAGGATGGTTGTGGTCCATGGCTGTGGTCCAGGAAGCATTTATAGAGGACAGGGTGGTTTAAACACCTTGAAGCAGTGTCCATGAGGCTCCAGGGGAAGCAGAGGGGGGGTCGATCCATATCTCCACATGTGCTCACAAGGGTTTGACCCACCTTGCCCAAGACCCCAGCCTTATAAGTGGGGATGGGGCTTCTACACCCAGCTCCACACTGCAGCAAGTCGACAGTGCTGGGGCTGCATCTCTGCTGCTGGAAGGTCCCTGTTTAGCCCCCAGATGCCCACCACCCCCAGAATCCACCCCATTCCTTCTGCCCTGGGACCCCTCACAGCTCAGACAGCCCCAGCATGGCGACAGGCTCCTCTGGAGGTGAGGCAGACCTGGACTGGCAGGAAGCACCGGGAGCTGGTAATGACAACGTGTCCACCCATTTGTCTGTAATTAAAAGTTGTGTGTAGAGATTTCCTGTGACATGTCCCGTGAGTCCAGCTGCAGACACGACACTGCTGAAACCAGGAGATGCTAATGAGTGCTTCTGCATATTAAATACCTTGTTTACACTAAGACAACAGCCGGTCTAGCTGGGGGAGGGAGAGGAGGTGGCTGCAATCTTTACTCACGCTTTCTGCCCCAGCAGCTTGTTGCCTGCCAGCCTCTCAGGAAGCTGCTGTACTTGGGTTTGGCCAGGGTCTGGCTGCAGGGATGGTCCAGGGCTCTCAGCAGTGATGCTACCACCCTGTCTCAAGCCCTGTGTGTTGGCGTCATCATCCCATCTCTGCTGTGGTCTTCCTCTCTGCTGTGGGCCACTGAGGGCAGGATGCTCTGCAGCACTCAAGTCTGCCCAGGGGTCCCCTGCATGGTGTTGAGGCGAGGGGGCTCTGGGGGGCAAGAGGCTCAGTTGCCCACCCTGCCCTAAGCCTACTGGTGTCCGCTCTGCAGAAGAGCTGGTCTCGACTGCTCCCCGGATATGAGGCCCTGGAGGGAAGCAGTAAATGGGAATCTCTACCCAGGAGAAGGATGCAGGATCAGGGCCACAACAGGACTCACCAGGCCCAAGATCTGGCCACAGTGCTGTTCCCCAGTGCCCAGCACCTCCTGTTTACAAAAGATGCAGGAAAGGTACACAGCCCTTCAATGCCCCATGTCCCAGGGCCAGAGACCACTGCACCCTGGGCACAAGACAGGCGGAATCTCACCATGCCAAGAGGGAGAGCACTGGCACTGGGATCCAGCTGGGGTGGAGGATTTGCCAGCACAACTGTCCCTTCCTCCGGGCCCAGGAGGTAAAGGGCTGCAGGGTCTGTCCTGGCTGATGGTGGCCTTGGGCTGCTGTGGAGACACAGCCCCTGTCCCCTTCCCACCTGGGTGCCCCTCGTTGCACTGCTGTGACAACAGGCACTCCAAGCCCACAGGCCCCTTCACGGCCCCAGGAGAGCCCCTCATGTCCCTGCAAAACAGCTGTCAGGGCAGGCACAAGGGAAACAGCTCCAGCCCTGGTGACCCCCAGGCTTGCCAAGTGAGGGGAAAGCTCTTGTCAGGGCAGGACACAGGCAGCTCCCTCCATCAGCATGCAAAGAGCTGGACAAGCCTAGAGTGAAACAGCTTCAAGGACACCAAACAGCCTCAGGACTGCAGTCCTGTCCCCAGTCTTACCCCAAGGTTCCTGCCTAGGCTGTGGGACACCCTTCCCCAAGCGGCTGCCACATCCTCTGCCAGCAGCCACAGTCTCCATCCTGCACCTTGCAAGCTCCCCGCACCCCATGCCACCCCAGCTACCAGGACATGTTGGGCCAGAGGAGCCCTGCCTGCTCCCCCATCACTGGGGCACCCTCGAGGGACTGCTGAGTCCCCATCGCCTTGAAACCACAGCTTCAGCTCTGCTGCTCATTTCTGCTGCTTTCAGGAGAGCATCTCACTGCCCTGCCGCTGGGCCGACGCGCACGCGGGCCTCACATGTGCCGCTCAACATCCTTGCCCAGCATTATTCCAGATCCTCCTGCTAAACACGTCCCATGAGGCCAGGCTTGGCTGAATGATTGATGTGATCGCTGACAGGTTGCCTGAGCTGGGCACTGTGGAAGTGTTTCTTCCTCCAGCTTCCTCCAGGGACAGACGAGCATCAGTGCCAGGAGCTGCAGGAGCAGCCTGAGAAGGGCTCCGCTTTGCAAAGGCAGACCTGGTGTTGAGGGAAAGCTGAGCCCAGGATCCTAGGGGACACAGACCCCACATCCCAGAGGCAGCAGCTGGACCAAAGCATCATTGGCGTTGTCTTTTCCCCTTGTTCTCTGTAATGCCTGGAGCAACGTCTTGGAGTGTGGTCCCCTGCCACACATGCCTGAGCAAGCCAAGCAAGGGTAAAGCCGGTGAACAGGGCCACAGATGCCTCCAGTGGAGGAAAGACTGCAGGCAGATGGAAGAGCAGTGGGAACGTGGGGCTGTGTTAGCTCATGCCAGGCTGCTGAGGAGTCAGGGCAAGCAGGCAGCCCTCCGCTGTGCAGAGGAAAAGAAGAGGGGCCGCAGGACCCCAGCATGTGCAGGGTGACAGCAGCAGCTCTCCTCTGCAGCTGTATTTAACCCTGCTCTGCTCCCAGTGCCTCCGGAGCCCCAGACCTGTGCTGCCCACACTCCAGACACTGCAGGAGCCTGCCCAGAGCCCCTGACCCCTTACCCCACCGGCTGCAGCTGTACCCTTGGTGAGAAGGACCCTTGTGGATAAGAGATGCACCGTGGGGTGAGCTGGGTCAGAAAGGCTTGCTGGTCCAGGGAGCATTCTCATGTGTGCCCACGATGATCTGCACATAGACTGCACCAGCCAGAGCCTGCTCAACCCTGCTCTGTGCTCCAGGGCACTGTTTCTTCCCACCCCCATGAAAAAGCCCCTTTATTTACCTTCAGGCCACGACCACTTCTTCCCCAGTCTTACACCTTATGTGAGAGAGGGGCATGTTTGCATCTGCGCCTGGTCCCCTCCAAGGTCTTCCCCATCTCCTGCAGGGCTGCTTGGGCAGAGCTGTGCTGGGGCTGGGCAGGTCTGCCTGGAGGGGGAGGCACCGGGGGCAGTTGTGGGGCACACAGTTGGGCGTAGGACTGAGACAGGCTTGACCCCAATGCTCATGGTCTTCAGATGCTGTGGTGCAGTGGGAAGTCTGTATCAAAGCTTTTTTGGGGAGCGAAGGTTTTCTGGGGTTCAAGAGAGACTTGGGGAAGTGGGGTGAGCCTCTGGGACATGTCCCCTTCTCCTGGTGCCCTGTGTGCATGGTGTGGGGCACGGCAACCTGCTGTGCTTGGCACACAGGTGCCCCTGCTTGGGCGTGCATCGCTGCCTGGGTGATAGGTGTCCCCTGCTGTGGGTCTGCCTGCCCACGCAGGTCCCCAAAGGCTGCAGCTCACATGCCACTGCAAGCAGCAAAGGTGCCACAAAGTACCAGGTGCTGGTCCCTGCCCACACTCACTGAAGTGCCTGGGTGATGCATTTCCTTGCCACCCACCCCCGTGATGGGCTAGCTGGAGTGGGGTGGAACAGCTCAGGGCCACGGCGTGTCGGTATCTGGCCTTGCCCCCCGCTAGCGGGTGCCCCATCCCACCTGCACCCCTGAGCCTTGCCCGCCCCTCCCACTGCTCTCTCCAGCCCACCCAGGCCTTGCTTTATATGGAGTTGCCAATCGCAAGCGTTTTAAATGTTAATGACGACGTTTCAGATTTGTAGTGGAAACTAATTAAAATTGTTATTGTTAGCGGGTTTGAATTGCCCAGGTGTGAATCATTATCCTCATTAAAATAATCAGGGAGACGGGGATGTGACAGGAGAGCAGATGGATGAGAAGCAGCCTGAGCTAGCAACCCGGGTGGCTGGGGAGCCCCGATGCCCATGGGGAGTGGGGGCAACTCTGCCCAGGGTGGCATGGCCCCCTGGGTCCAGACAAGCCCATCATCCCCTGAATGGGGGATGCCCCACGGAAGGTGCTCCACTCACAGCCCCATGTGCCAGGGGCTTCAGGGTGCTGCAAGTGGGGCATTGGGATTTGTCAGAGCAGGAGCAATGGCAGGGAGAGGTTGCAGGACAGGATGGGGTCATCACTACATCAGCCTCCTGGCATTCCTCCTGCTTCCACCTGAGCCAGCCTGCAGCCCTTCCTCACCGTGCTGCTCCATGTCTGCCCAGCATTGGCACGTGCCAGGCAAGGGGACGGTCCCCTGGCTGCTTGGATTCAACAGAGCAGCAGGGTCCAGTCCCTGCCCAGTGCATCGGGAATGGGACTGTATGTCCCAGCGCAGCCTACCCCAGCCTCGGAAGATAAGCGGGTGCTGGAGGCTGTGGAGCCCTGCTTGCACCCCTGCCCGCAGCTGCCTGAAATGGGAAACATCTCGTAGCTCATCAGCCAGCCCTGCTGGAGCCAGCCAGGCTGTGAAGCGCCCGGGGCTGGTCCTGCCCTGGGTGGACCCGTGCCGCTGCAGCTGGTCCGGCCCCTGCAGCCTGTCTGCAGGGAACAAGGGCCCCTTTCTGGCGGATGAATGGGCTCAGTGTGTACAGCCCCCCGCAAGACCCTGCAGCCCCAGACTGACTGCTGCTGGGCGGCAGGGCCGGGGTCAGGGGTACCCCACAGGCATGGTGCGGCGGGGCAGCTATTCAGGGAAAGAGCATGGCCCTCCCAGTGCTCAAGGTCGCCTTTGTGCCATGCATCCCAGAGCAGGGGCTCCCCTGGGGACGGCGGTGACACCAAACAGAGGAATGATGGCACATGGCCAGCGCGGGGGCTCTTTACCCCCAACCTCTCCCCCCTGCAGCCAGTTGTGTCCCACCCCTTATCCCCTGTGGGGCCAGCTGTGTGGAGTGGCCTTGGAGACGCTCTTCCTGGTCCCTTGCCACTGGCCACCAAGGCTCCAGCCCAGAAAGGTGGCACTGGGAGCTGTGGGGCAGCTGTTATGCCAGGGCAGGTTGCAGCCCATCTCTCTGGCACTGGCCATGGATGACTGCGGGGATGTGCTGGCCAGGTGGCACTCAAGACTAGCTTATCTGATGATGTTTTCATCTATTGACAAATCTATTATTGATGATACACTTTCCTGGACTTGGCAGAGCTCTGTCCATGCTCCAATCATATCCATCAAATAAATCTCAGCCGGGCTTTGCCATTGCTGCTGAATTAATTATCCTCAGATTGTTTTTTCATAAATATTTGACAAGCACTAACAATGCAAGGCGTGAAGCCCCCTGGTAATTCTGTGGCTCCAAATTGCCCTTAAAAGGTACCTGTCACCTCCAGCACTGCAGAGCTCGGGCTACTTCAGGGGAGATGCAAAGGCTGTGGCAGGACCTCAACTGAGGACCGGCTGCTCCCTGCTAGGCTTTTGGGATGTCACACAATTAGGTGTAAATGGGGCACAGCACTGAGACCCATCTAATTCATGCATTAAAGGCAGCCTGAAGGAACAAGGACAGCAAACTGGTCCCAAATGGATGGATGCACGCTGTACGGGACAGGGATCCTTCTTGCAAGGGTGCAGTGCTCCTGTGGCTCTGCACAGAGGTGATGCTTGACCCCCTCTGCAACAGCACAGCCAGGCTGCTGAGCAGTGGGGCATGTGCTTGGGACATTTGGATGTTATTCAGCAGAAAGCCCTGGCATGACACTTGCTTGGTGTCTTTGAGCTGTGATTAGGTATGGGGTGGAGCCTCTGAAATGGGTAACCCAGTACAGAGGCACGTCTGCCTCTACCCCCCAAGCCTCTCTTCACACTGACTTCAAACTGCCCCTGACCTTCCTGGAGGCCCCACAAGCTCTCTTCAGGGCACAGAGACACAACCCCCATGCCAGGCCACTGAAAAAGCTGTGGGGCTCAGCCTTGTGGGTGGGCTTCAGGCATCCAGCCTGCGCAGCACCTGGATAGAGGACTTGCTGCAGGTTTTGGAGACGGGCACCTGGGAGCAGGATGCAACCCCGTGCCAGGAGGCTGGCACCCTGCCGAAGGACGTCCAGGGCTGCACGGCTCAGGGGCTGTGCACCCCTGCACATGCCCACCATGCACACCCACCCCAGCCATGCTTCAGCAGTGGTGCTGAGGCGCCGGGAGGGAGTGGGCACCTGAAAGCAGTCACACAAATCGCCAGTGGCCAGAAGTCTGGCAGAACTGAAACAAAACCAAAGCAATAACTGGAGGCATTACAAGTCTGGCTAAAATTGAATCTAGGAGAAAAACTGGAAGCTTCCCAGAAAAGCTTGCGAAGCAGCCTGCAGTCAGGAGGGAAATCTTTGCTGGAGCAGAACCCACCATGAAGCAGCCCGAGCAGCCGGTCTGCAGATCTCCCTGCTGGGCCAGACCGAGGACGCAACCAGCAGCCAGGATGCTGTTGGCTCAGCAGTGTAGGACAGCAGATATCAAAAGAGTCATCAGAGACTTCTGAATAGCTCACAGAAATGAACAAGCACGAGAACTTCAGGAGCTAAAGTGAAAAATGGTCTCATTGTCTTGCACTCTGGTCCAAGACCAGTTGTCAGTCTCAGAGCACAGGCTGGATGGCTCTTCTGGAAGGACTGTCCCAACACAACAGCATCCTTCCTCCTCTCTCTTGCTCACCTCACAGCCCAAAGGCAGGCAGCTAGCAGGTGCCATGGACCTACCCCTGCCAGAGGCTGTTCACACCTGGCAGGTGTGTGTCCTGGCGTCTGCTTTAGGACAGGCATGAGCTGAGAAGGACACAGCTTAGAGCAAACATGTATAGGATAATGCCGCCTTTGCTGTCAGGAGAAAGGCCTCCAGGTGGACGCACACACACCGCAAGGACTCCCAGGATAAACTGGCAATGGACCAAAGTACGGATGCTGAGCTAGGCTGGGACTGGCAAATTAAAATGAGAGAAAGGAGGCCAAAAGCACCCAAGAGATGCTGAGACTGGCTCTCAGGCTGGAATCTTCTTTGCAGATATGTGCTGGGAGGGGACTAAGACACGTGCTGGGGATGGGAGCATGAAGCCTGCACACAGGGAACGGGGCTGGCATAGGGAAGGGTGACTCTAAGCCGGTTCTAGGAGTTATCAAACAATTAAAGATGTGATAAATTTAGTCTGTGGAACAGGAAATTGGCAATAATGCAGAAATGAAAGGAAGCAGTTGAGCTAACTGCTGGGCACTCTACAAAATTGGCTATAAAAAAGAAGGACTGCCATAAATATACGGACAGGCAGGAGAGGACATTGCTGGTAATGAAACCCCTGCTCCCTATGCGGGAAATGGGGACACATAGAGCTGAAGCTATGAAGATATCAACTGCGGCTTTGCTCATTCAGGATGCACAGCTGAACAGCGATAATGGAAGGCCAGAAGCAAAGTGTGTGCTGGGTTCACTCACCCCTGCTCTGAATTGATGGTATTAGACCAGGATGCTTCAAAAACTAAAAAAACCCCGCCCCACCATGCTAAGGGTGCTGACCAGAGTGTTGGCCTGGGCTCCCATGGAAAGAGTCCCTGAAGAAAGGTACCCGTGAACAAGCTGGGAAAGTGCCACTCTAGTATTTGGACAGGCATCAGGATAATGGGTGAGCTAATTGCCTTGGATTGCATTGCATCAAACGAGCACATAATAAATGCCAGGACTGGGGTCAGGCAAGTGCAGCCTATGGAAATTGTCTTTGAAGCTAGAGCCCCAGCGAACAACAGTCTGTAGGGAAGCTCTCGGCAGCAAACACAGTGCTCTGCCACCACTGGAACCATTCTCCTCCTGTGCAAGCAACAGCAACAACAGTTTCACGACAAAACTGAGCTAATGAATTGTTAAGATTGACTGGAGCTATTTTCAGCTGATCCAGGACAAAACATGCAGCAAAATTCCAGCTACAGGAGAAAAAGAAAAAAAAAACAAACCAGCTGCTTTGTGTTCAAGAGGCAGAAACAGACTCTCATGAGATGCATGCACGTGAAGGGCCCCTTGGGCTCGTGCCCATGACCCCTGCTTTCCCTCTGCCTTTGTATAGAGATGGCTGGGGGGGGATTTGCTCTGCTCTGCTGCCAAGCACTGAGCCAGGGGGGTTTGGCTTTCCTGGGCCGCCAACAGACAGCTCCTCTGGGCTGGTAGCCTTCCCTGGCAGGGCACAGCTAAGCATCCTCTGCAGCTCCACATTTGCTGATGGGTGGGAGCTTGAGCCTGGCTGAGTTCTGCACCGTGGAAGACCTTCACACCAGAACATGGCATTGGTCACCGTGGATGTCCTTGTGCCAGACAAGCTGTGTTTCATTAAGGCATGACTTCTTCTGAGGACGTGGTCCAAGCAAAAAAATGGTCTGGGGAAGTGCTTTGCAATGTCCACTGCAGAGAGGTGGTCTCTCTCACCACAGCCACATGGAGCTGCTGGGCTGCCCTAGAGCCCCCCCAACTCCTAAACAGGGGTGATGGGGACCCAAAAAGGGCATGTGCATGGCAAACAAGGATTCTGGGGGAGTCTCTGGGAAACCACGGGGTCCCCAGACACATCGGCTCTGGGTAGCTGCTGTAGCACACCTTCTCAGGAACCTGCACGGTGGCCTCCACCCTGGCACTCTCTAAGCCTGCTTTCAGCCCACTCCTGGCTCATCCCCTGGAGAGCAGCATGGATGCCAGCCTGCACCCACAGCCTGGCCATCCTGCTGCCCTGCAGCCATCCTTTAGCCCTTCCCTGCCCTGCAGCACCCAGGCAGTGGGTCTGCCCACCTCCATGACCAAGAGAGATTCTAAACTTCCATGCCAGGCTTCATTTCAACAGACATGACATTGGCTTCAGGCACAGAGACCTCAGGGAGAGGCAGAACAGAGGAAATACTGTTTTATAAAGCCTCCCTCTGCCCCATCTGCTGTGGCCCTGTACCTCCATCGCAACAAATGTCACTTCCCTTGCACCAAGGCAGCCCCTGCCTCAGGTCCCTGCTGGCTCCCTGCCCCTCCGAGCAGCCTCCAGCCCCACCATGCTGCAGGTTACCGCAGGCTGAGTGATCCTGCCCCATCCTTTCCCTATACCCAGCCCACCACCACGGGCTGGGTGCTTAGCAGAGACCATGGGCTGCTGCAGGCTGGATGGTTGCAGAGGGGTTGACGTGACCCTGGCAGTGCCCAGACCTCCCACTGCATCTCTGCAGCCACCTGAACCATGCCTTGCCCTGTGCGCCTGCATGAAACACCAGGGGGAGCATGGTGGGGGTATGGACTTGGGGGCAAACCCCTCGACACCTGGGGAGCAGCAGCATGTCAGGCTCCTGCTGGTTGCAGGGCTCCTGGATCAGAGGGGGTGTTGCTCTGGGGACCTCTGTAGTCCTCAACAGCCAGAGGAGAGCCCCAGCCGTGGGAGAGTGACCTGGTGCTATACGAGACCCACAGCATAAGCTGGTGCCTTTGCAGAAAATTGGTCTGAGCCTAAAAATACTCTCATCTTTCAGTGCAGACTCAGGCAGCAAAGCAACAGGCTCATCATGTGGCAGCAGCCAGATCTGGGAAGGGAATTTGCATCAGGCACTCACCGTAGCGCGGTCCACAGGGGAGTGGTGGGCATGTGCAAGCTGCTCTGCAGAGGTTCCCCGGGTGCAGGGGGGCGGCTGAGGCTAACGGAGCTACAGCAGAAAGTCTGTCGTGAAGAAGAGGGTATGGATGAGTCACCTCATCTGCAGAGAGCTGGAGCTCACACTCACCCCATCTCCCACCACTAATTAATGCCAACACTAAATACAAACACATTCACGTTACTCACTAATGGGACGTGGACAGGCTGAAATGCACAGCTTTCACCAGCACTTGCTTTAAAAACGAAGCAAACTCCCACATGGAAACCTCCAGCTCCACTCGAAGCTGCTAATTTATTCCCATTCCTGCTGCTCAGCCTGCAGACATGCCCCAGCATGTGTGATGAGCCCCAGCAGCCGGCTCCAGAGCTGCCTGTGCCCACCCTTAACTCTACTGTGCACCATGAAAAGAGCAGCCCTGATGCCAGGAGACTGGCAAGAAGGGACAGGGAAAAAGGGGAGAGCATGGAAAGAGCTGAAGGCCTGTGAAGGGATGCAGGGCAGGATGCAGCTCTAAGACACAGGGTTATCTGATGGAGAGATACCTGGAGAAGGTCCATGGAAGAACGGCCCCTGGCTAAACCACGCAGGGCTTGAGCAGGGCGCATGGGGCCACGCTGCACCACTGTGGCCCTTTCCTGCATCATGAACCCGGCCGTGGCACCCTCAGGAGTTTTTATGGAGCGCAGCTCTCTGCTCTCACAGCAGGCAGCCGGCTGGCCACGTTTCGTTAATGCACAGTGCTTAATGCAGCTGGTCGCTGTGACCCCTACAGTCCGTAGGCGACGGAAATCAATATCTTCTCACAAGGCACTATATAATCTGTGTGGTAGCATGTGCAGTGATGACTTACTGGAAAGGCCACCCTGCTCTGCCAGGGTCAGCCTGGGACAGGGCAACACAAACCATTTGCCCCCACTGTTCTCAAGGGGCTGGGTGTCAGCATCGGCTGGTGGGATGTGGTCATTTTGGAGGAGCATCCACTACAGTTTAATTTAAATAATGAGGCTGAATCCCCACTTTGAACTCAAACAAGCTCTGTGAAGCCCCCAAACCAGCATCCTGGGATGAGTGGAGGTGGCCAGCCACTGGCCACTGAGTACCACCCTGCTGCCCTGGTGCACCCAGGTTTGCAAGCTCCCAGATGAGGCTCTTCCTGCCATCTCCAGGCCAAGCTCTGCCTTGTGCAGAAGCAAAGAAGGAAAAACTGCATGGCAGCACAGACCCAGCTGGTCCAAACGGAGCCACACTCATGCCATAGGGCAATGAAGCCCAGCAATTCCCCATACCGTGATTCCCAGCAGTGGGGAAGCCCGTCTGGCTGCCTGCTATCTCAACCACCAAGGGCTCAAGAGAGATCCTGGTACCAGCATCACTGTCACAGGCTGCTGCACCAGGTGCACGGGCAAGGACAGGGTGCCCCAGCAGCCCCTCTATCCCTGGGGTTCAGCAAAGCCCCTGCAGTACTGTGGGGCCCTGGAATGCCAGGGAGCAGTGGGTGATGTGTCTGCCTCGCTGGCGGCCCCCACGCACCCCTCTATCAGCTGGGCCCAGCTGCCTGGGTACCTATGGGTAATCCATCTGCTGAACATGCTACAGGCCATTAGCTTTAACTAGAGGGAGTTGCGGTGAGAATCATTAAAGGAAAAGTTCACAATGCAATTAATAAAGCACCTCATTAGGTCTCCTTCCTATATGGGCATGCAGTTCCCGCTACCGGCTCTTGCAGGTCTGGTGCTTTTGCTCCCCATAAGGAGACATTCATTTTCTTCTCAGTAGGCAGCTGATGGCTGGAGATGGCACCAATGGGGTGCTGCTCTGGGATGGTGACTTGTGGCGGGATGGTATTTATCCCAGCACTGTCCTACCCAAGTGCCCTACAGCCCCCAGCTCCTGCAGGACAGCTCTCCATGCCCAGGGTACACAGAGGGGGCAAGTGTGATGCAAACCCACCGCTGTGTGGTGGGGATGTAGCAGGCATCTGCCCTGATGCAGACACTGGGACCAGCGTTAGCCCCTGCCCGTCACCTGCCCTGCTTTACCCATGCGGTCCCACTTGCTGCATGGGAAACAGCAGCACATTCAGGGCTGCTGGTACTTTTATCTTGCACTCCTGGGGCTTCATTACAACTAAAATTGGACTCTTTACCCTCTCTGGCTCTCTCTGCACTCCTCCACATGCTCATGAGAGCCCTGCTGCCAGGCAGTACCAGTGCACCAAAGCAAGGGAGTTCACGACCCTCCAGGGGCCATAAGGAGTCCAAAAGGAGGCCAAAGGCTGCACTTGGGGATTTGCCACCCAGAGCTTCCTATAGTGGCACATTGAGGTCTCCTATGTTGGTTCCTGCCTCTCCAGAGAGTTTGCAGGTGTGAGTACAGGGTCCAGGCTGTTTCCTGACTGTGCTCATCAGTGACTGGAGAGGGTGACCATGTGCAGGGCTCTGTTGCCACCCTTGGCGACCATCAGCCACAGGGACCACTTGCAGAGACCGATTTTGCCTCTCCTTTCCAGGCTGCTTCTCGCAGCTACACAAGGTCCCTTTTGCTTTCCTCTCCCCGCACCCACAGGAAGCTGCTGTGCGCTCCCGGCACCTGGGACCCACTCCCAGAAGTGTCTGCACAGCAGCCTGAGGGGACACTGCTTGGATGCGCCATGGAAAGGAAAGTGCCAGGAGGTGCTGTCATTACTGACTGCTCTTTTTGCTTCCAGCGGCTGTTTCACATCACTGGCTCTTTTTAGGTTTCCTTCATCCTATCCTCACCCTTGAAAATCTCCAAGGTCTTGCCACTCATTGTCATGGAGGGCACTTGCCAGACCCGTCTCTGCTCCAAAGCCAGCAGGGTGCCATGCTGTGCCCCAGCGGCCAAATGCCAAGGTGCAGAGGTGTGTGCAGCAGCATGCAGGTCCCAGCAGAGATCCCAGGGTAGGACAAGGCTGAGGGGCTGATGGCTTCAGAAGCAACTGCTGGCCAAGCAACCAGGCAAGATGAGACCAGAGGTCCCAGCAAACAGTGTCAACCCTGGACAGCAGAGCATCTCTGGGGGACCCAGGGCTCCGAGATGGATTCAGTGCTTCCTGTCCTTACAAGCAGGCAGTACTGCAAGGCAAGAAGTGAACTGGACCCCATCGGAGCAAGGAAACATCTTGGGTAAGAGGGGAAACAGACATGGAGGTGACCTTTTCTTGGACAGGGCTGGAGACGTAAAAAAGAAAGCTGTGATGCTAATGGTGATGGATCCCTGCAGGAAAGGGAAGCAGTAAATGCCAATTATTTGCATCTCTCTCCATCTGCAGGCTTAGCAAGGGGCTTGTCCAGAGGGGAGAGAGGCAGGGCAGAGGGGAGGCAGAGCCTAACAGGCAGATGTCGAGATCGATGCTGTACCAGACAAGGGATCACTGAGGATGGCAGTAGAGCAGGGAACACTTCTAACCACTCGCAGGAGCCTTGGAGAGGGCACGGGAGAGCCTCCAGGTCCCACTCTTGCCCTTTGAGCCATGTTGCTTTGGGACAAGCTGTCACCCTCCTGCACGGCGAGATGCTGGAGTGCGTGGGCAGGGCTCAGAGGAGGTGGCAGCAGATTTCACATCTAAATCAAACTCCTTCTCTGCCTAATCTCAGTCAGTACAAGTGGCTTAACCCATCGGACCAGCTCCAAATCCTCCTCTCCTCCTCCTGATCCCACCTAAGCCCTGAGTTTTCCCCCCTTGATAATCTCTGATTCAGTGGGATCATGGGATTGCTCTGCCAACTGCACAAATTCAGACACTTTGCTTCTGCACAGGGATCCAAATGGGAATGGATGCAGATGGTGAATCTTAAAGATGTCTTCCTGCTCCCCACTACTGCCCCAGTCCTGCCGCTCCCCTCCCGTGGACCCCAGAGCCCAGCAAAGAGCCCAGGAAAGCAAAGCCAGGGCACTACACAGGCAGAGATGCCCACATTGCATGAAGCCCCCAGGTTCCCATGGCAGAGCACAGGGCACAGACATCCCTCTGGGGACCAGGATGGGAAGCAGAGCCTCCTGGCCAGAGCTGGTCCATGCTGACATATGTATAGGGGATGGGTGTACATGGACACAGGCTGTGTGTGGGCTCCAGGACATCCCCAGCCCTAGGGTGCTCTGTATGTGGGATGGAAAACAGGACCAGGCAGCTCCACCAAGCTCCAGCCCCAACACCAAGGGCAGGGGATGCTCTGCTCTGCCAGACACGTCCTTCAGGGTCTGTGCATCACCCTCTCTGCATGGCATCTTACTTCTGAGCCAGCTTCGCCCATGCAGCTGTGGGCACCAGAGGGGTAGGCAAGGAGCTGGAAGCATCTCCAGGCTGCTGGAAGCTCTACCCTACAGCCTGTGCCTTCTGCAGTGGGATGCCCTGACCCCAACCAACACACTAATCCCACTTCATCCCCTTCTCTGCTCCTGCCCCAGGGCTTACAGGACAGGACATGCCTTTGCACAAAAGCAGGTGACAGCCTGGAAAGCCCCTGCCTAGCTCATGGCACATCTGAGTCATGTCTTCCCTCTCTGGACACTTTGTCCAAGGGGAAAATCCTGACATCAGGGGTTGGGCTGCTTGCCTCAGTCTCCACGGGGCATGTGGGGAGCCAGCAGTGCCTTGCCACCCAGCACAGGTGGGCAATGCCTGGCTATGGCAGCGGCACACATCCCCACACCAGCCTTTCTCATAGGGAAACGTACTTGTCATTGCCACTCTCCCAAATTTTCCTCTATAAAATCTCCTCTAAGCTGTGAAATCCCTGACTGCCAGAAATTAGTTTTAACGTTGCTATCTTGCAGCCATTTTGAAGATATTTCCTTCACATCCTTCTATTTACTTGTTTGGGATTTTTTAGCCTGGATTCCCTATAACATTTTTCACCCCCAACAGTGGACTCTGTGTGCTTTTTATCTTTGGAAATATGGGCAAAGTGCCCCATAGCATTGCATTTAAGGAGGGATGGAGGAATAAGCGATTGCTGTTGGAGCACAGTGGGCTTGGCTCTGATTTCACATAGGGGTTTCCTTCATCTCTCCTACAATAGCCTTATGTCTAATGATATTTGTCTAATTAGAAACATGCCCAATTGTTTTACACAGTAGGAAAATGGGCTGTTTGGCAATGCTGATGTATATCACAGCGATGAGGGGTATGCAGAGCCCTGAAAGAGATGAGATTTAGATGAGAGAGAAAGATTATATTCAGGTGCTCTGTTCTGTCAGAGAGCCTTTGATTTGGTGGATTGTGTAGCATGAAAGGCCAGGCTTGTTACAGCCTTTGTGTGACTAAGAGTAAGATATTAAAGTTTGATGCACTGCTCTGGGAGAAGCTATGTGATGGATAGAGAAGACTTGCTAGGCGTTGTAGGAGCTGTGTAGGGCCTTTAGGATCTTTGGGGGCTGTTTGTTATATATTTCCTTGCCTAATGGTTTGCACGTGAGCAGAGTGCTAAGGTTAGAGTCCGGATTGCTTGTGTGACATTGGCATATGATTTTCATACTCAGGAACATTTGGTTCTGCACAGTGAGCGGCTTCTCATGAATTGCATGCAGTGACCCTGGGTGTCAGTGAGCAACCTCAGTTATTTCATTTCTTACACTTTAAAAAGAGTTATGGCTCATATTACCGGGATGTTTCCTCTGCACAGAGTCCTACAACAGTGGTTGGGAAGGCTCCTTGGAGATCCCTGGTCCTCTCTTGGGACTATATCCAACACTAACTCAGGCCATAGTTACACCTAGCTGAGCCTTGAAAGTCTCCAAGGACAGGGACACCTTCATATCTCCCAGTGAACCGTTGTATGCAGCAGGGTTTGGGCTTGGACTGGGTTTGCAGCAGCTCATCTCACCCAGGAGCCCCCTGCCCATTTGACATGTCTCCCCTTCCTTTCCCCACAGACACGACAGATGGAGCAGGACTGTCACCAGCTGCGATAGGACCCTACTGTCACGCACCCAAGCCCTTGGTCCTGCAGAGCTGTGCACAGCTGTGAGCAGAGCACTCGTCCCCATGGAGAAGACAGCGAATCCGTGATGTCAAAGCCACCTGAGGCTTCCTGAATAATGGATCCTGGGCAACTGCAAGTCAAACATAGCCAGAGAGGCCTCTTCAGGCAAACCTTGGGGGCTCTGAGCCTATTGGGCAGTGTGTCCTTCCCAGAGCTGTCTGGGTCACATCCTGGGGGTGTTGTTGCAGGTACGTGCTTGCATTTGTCTGTCAGTGCACGGGGCCAACCCTCTTCCCCAGCTCCTCATCAGTGCAGGGCAGAGGGAATAGGTGTAGCACAGCTGCTTTTGCTCGTGTGCCCTCTGTGAGCATCACACCTGCACAGGGGAGTCTTTCCAACATCAAGCACTGTGGCAGGTCCATCCCATGGATGCTCCAAGGACTATGGGCTCCAGACCTAAAGCCGTCTGGAGTGCAGGGAGGGAAGCGATCAGTCCCGAGGACAGCGCGGTTGTGACACATTTCCTACGACTAAGTCTTCCATTCTTGCTTTAACCTTTTCTGGTGACTTGTGGTGGCTGTGTTAAACAATGATATGCCTGCAACATGACAGTGATTTGTTTAAAGAGCCCACACTTGTCCTTGTTAGCGCTCACTCGGTGCTCTGACAGTCCTGTCAAAAGCTTCTGAACATTTTTCAGTTCTCTCCCTCATTTGCTCCTGTCACCATGGGGAAACATCCAGATAACAACGGCCCTGGTGGCATTTGAGCAGCTTAGGGGCCTTGGCTCGGCTGCATTGTCCCTGCCTGGCACGTCGAGCCTTCACTGGTGAGCCCGGGGGTGCACGGCTGCACCCTGAGCCTGGTGCAGATCGCCTGGCTGCCCCACTGCCCTGGCGTAGCCCCATGCAGCAGCATCACCAATGAACCTGTGGGTATCAAAGGGCTGCCCAGCACTCAAGACCGGAGTGCGATGCTGGCCCTGTGCCGTGGTGCCACTTTTTAGCCCGCACTTCACGTGGACAGATCCTGGGGACAGGCTGGGCAAGGAGCTGGTTCCTGTCCAGTGGTAGGCATTCGGTGGAGCTGGTAGTTTGGGTATTTGACAGCTGTCCCAAAGAGAGGGTTTTCCAGCTAAAAAAGAAGAGCAAGGAGCTGATGTCCCCGCTGCCCTCTCACCAGCGGATGACTGTGCAGAAAGGGGATGCTGCTGTCACCAGCTCTGGCTGCCAGGCTTCAGACTGAACATAACCAGTGTAGGCAGAGCATTAGGCATGCAGAGACTGGTCCTCTCTGGGGACGTGGCTGGGAGCGAGGTGCCTTTCAGAGCATTTAAGAGCTAATGCTTCAGTGTCCCGGGAACTCCCACATGGATGAACTTCGGGGCTGAGCAGGGCATCAGAGAGAGTAGGTAGATTTATGCTGAGGTCTGGGTAAATTGTAGTGAGCTTGAAGGTTGTTTGACAGGGCTGGGAGAACCGAGCAGCAGACTCAGTATGAAAATGGAGCAGCCTGCTCCAAAAGCTGAGCCCTGCCTGAGAGTTTCTGGCCTGGACCACGCGGTTAACGTTGGGCAATTCAAGTGGTTCCTCTGAGGTAACATCTGTGGATACCCCAGAGGAGGAAAGTTGTGGGGGGGCAGTGGAAATTAAACTGAAAGACAGGTCCCCATAACTATCTGCAACCCTGCACTGGGCTGAGCAGCCCTTCCCAACCCATGCAATCTCCTCTCCTTGGGTACGAGCAGCATATGGTCTTCTCCTTCTCAGCCTCCTCGCACACAGACATCCCCTGCACCCTTCCCAGGGGTGTCCTGGCCAGTCTGCTCTCCCTGTGCGCCAATAAGTGTGCACGGGTGTCATCTCCAACACCACTGCCTCACCCGGGACCTGACCATCCCACCCTGCCCCTTCCGTGATGCCTGCCCACCCTGGAACATCAGATACTGGCCTGGATCCACTGAGCCGCAGGGAGATGACGAGCCCAGAGAAACCCATTTCCCAGAGATAATGTTATATTTTCAGAGTGCATGTAGACAAATACGGCCAAATGTTCCCCTCCCTGAAGCCATCAAAGCACCAATGACTCCGTAATATTTAATGGCTTGTTTTGCTCCCTAAATGATACAATGAAAAGGATTATTAATGTTAATAGCGTTCTTATCATATTTTAATAGCATCATGTATAACCGAAATGTCATCTCAGCACATATTTCTCTTGCTCTCACCCAGGGCACGGAGTAATCATACTCCAGAGATGTGGTGAAAGAAGAGACATTGGGCAACAGGGTGGAAAGGGGGGCTGGGACCCGAGGCTGAGCTGGACTCAGCTGGCTGGAGAGAAGGGATGCAAGGCCACATGAAGAACCACTCCCCTGCAGGCAGGGGAAGGAGGGAAAACCAAAGGGCCTCAAGGGGCAATGGACAAGGGGAAGGGTGCATGAGATGGGTAGGGGATGAATGCCCAAGATGGGTAGGGGAAGGGTCCATGGGACGGGCAGGGGAAGGATGCACAAGGCAACTCCAGCCAGGCTCCAGGGCATGCACAGAAATCCTGGGCATTGAAGGGGCCACTCATATCAAGAGTGTGCAAATGGCACTCACCCCCTGCAGACACCAGGTCCAGCTGATCCTTGAGGCCTGGAAAGGACTGGATACCCCAGATGAGGGGGGTCAGGCCATCATTCCCCCAGGAACAGGACAGGATCCCCCAGGACCTGCCAAACCTGCTACCGCTACCACTTCTTTTCCTGACATATTGGACTCCATCAAGAGCAACTGTCAGTGATATACTCCAATTTTCAGTGTATCATTTCGTAGTCCAGTGAGCATTTGCCTTTTTTTTTCTCCTGTCCAATCCATCTTATAGATTAGTTTAACTAGGCTGAAAACCCATATTTTTCATGTGGGGTTTGGTTTCCCTTGCATTCAGCCCTCATCTCCTTGCCAGGCAGGGACTGCGATGGCCAGAGGCTGAGTGCAGAGGGGCCCCTTCAGGTAGAACCAAGGTCAAGGACAATGCAATTTCATTTTCCCAATCCTCAACACAAGTCATTGCATTTCCACAAAGGAATTGCAAAAAGAAGACCAAGAAAGATTCAAGGAGCATCCATGAGTTGCTAAAGTTTCCAAAAAAGCTCTGCACCTGTAAGAGCTTTGCACCTGTGAAAATTTGCACTATGGTATGCATGGGTATGGGTCTTCCCCATTGTCCTATGGCCAAGTGTTGTGCACAGCCTGACCTCTGCATTTGTCCATGTGCAGCATCCTGCCTTCACTGACACCTGCACACCCACATTTACTCCTCATCCTCTCCCACAGACACGAGGGCACTGCTTGTGCACGGCTGCATATGCATCTGCCCTCAGGACCTGGGAACCTCCTCCACAGATGCGTGAGCACGCTTACACGCACGTGCACAGACACCCCTCCCCAAGACAGCCTGCTTTTGTGCTGTGAGATGAAAGGGGGCAGCTCGACTCTGACCTACTCATATTTCACTAAAATGTTATTTTAACACTTAAAAGGGTAGAAAATACCATCGGCGGCTCTTCATTTATCAGATCGATGCACGGGGAGCAGGGCACGCATGCTCTCCACGTTAATGAGCTCAGGAGCTGGTTGCAGCTTCCCGGCACTGCCCTGGCACTCAGGCTGCAGGGGTACAGGGAAGCAGGGATGGGGTGCTGGGCCCCCCAGGGAAAAGGCGACCTCTTTGCCCCTCTAGAGAAGGCTCAGGTGCTCAGTGACTCCCATGGTGGCTGGGGAACCTGAGTGGGGAAGGGAAGGCAAACCCACGAGGAGGACATCAATGGTGGAGACCTGATGGAGGTCTCCAGCCTCTAGCCCACAGCAAACACACCAGGAATGTGGAACAAGCAGCACATTCTGGATTTCCCCTCCTGCTCCCAAGGTCAGAGCTGATTGCTGGACCCAAGAACTCAGGCAGAAAGCTACTGCCTGGGATGGGGAGGTGCTGGCTGTCCTTCCCAGCTGGGAAGGGTCCTACCTGCCAACCTAGCCAGGGACTGTGCCATGGGACTGCAGTTGAATTTATCTCCCAGGCTTCTGGTGCATGCCCACAGCTGCTTGACTTCTCTGAGTGCCGAGGGACCTGCTTGGTCCCTCTCTGCCCCAGAGCTGCTGTAGAGAGCTGCTTTCAGGAAGGGACCCCCTTCGCTTCTCCTCACTTGCTGCCCTGCTCCATGTGGCACCACCTCCCCATGTTCTGCATGGATGCATGTGGAGGAAGGGCAGATGTAGGGCTTGTCTTCTCAAAGGACACGGTAACGTGATGACTCCACTCAGCAGAGAGATCCAGAGAGCCCATGCCACATGGACACTGTCCTATAGACAATGACAGTGCAAGGCAGCGCTCTCCTCCAGACGGTCCCAGGGATGGAGACATTGGTACAGGGATGGTCATCCTACCCAGCAAAGCCACAGTCACCGCAGGAACTTTGCCCACATTGTAGCAATAAAATCTGCATCTCCACGGGGAAGTCTTTGCTCGTGAACTTGCCTGTACCTCTGTGCCGGCAAGGCGCTCTTACCATCCTCAAAGCTGAGGACAAAGGACAATTATAAAGATCAGGCAGTGTCGGGGGAACTACAGGGACTAGTGCTAGGTTTGCTTGTTTAACACCTTCGTTAATAATCTTGGCAGAGAGAGTAAACAGAAGAACCAACTGTGAGGGATTCGCAGGTACTTTCCAGTGTGAAAGCAGTATTTTGCTGGGGTTGAATTTTTCACAGCCCTCAGGGTACCTGCAGAAATGGCTTTGAGTCCTAAAGTTCTCACAATTTTAGGACAATAATTTTACTCATTACTTTTTCTTCTCTGACTCAGAAGACATCACCAGAAGGCTTCCTGGAGGCCATGGACACACACAAAGGTCAGGCCTCCCATGCACACAGGGGACAGCGCCCATTGCCAGCAGACTCCTTGCACAAAGAGCTGCTCTGCAGACAAGCAGATGAGCACATTTGCGCTGAGCCCAACCTGCCTTAAACTGGACCTGTGCCGGGGATGGGGTTATCTGTGTGTTTGCAGTGCCCTGGACCACCGAGCCCATGGCTGATATTTGCTGTGAAACTATAAGAGGTGCCATGTCCTGCCTGCTTTCATACAGGACATGGAGCAAGTCATATAATAAAGAAAAACCTTTTTACATGAGATGTCCTGCAATGCTTTCAGTGGCTGTTGCATGTCAGGGGCATCCCATGTTGGGTCTCAAAGCATCCCATGATGGAGCAAAGCAAAATCACCCCATGAACTGCCTGTTCACATAACATGCACTATGACTAGTGTCATATGAAATGTGTTCTCCCAATTTAGCTGAAAAAATAATCAGAAAAAAATCTGGAGTTTTGCAGAAAGCTAGCAAAAAAGATTTAAAAACAGAAACAAGAGCAATATTACTAAGCGGCATTCATTGAAATGAGTAAGACACATAGCTCTCCTAAATAACACACTCCTGAAATTTGCAGATGAAACTAAATTGGAGAAGAGATCAAAATACTAAAGAGGATAGAGGACACACCAAGCGGGTCCCGCTGAGACTGCAGGCAGTTGGAGGCAGAATGCGATCCACTTGGAAAAACACAGCCAGGCCATTTAGGAGAAAATGATCCGAATCATGGTCTGAGTCACTGGGAGGGGGAGCCCCGTGGTGCAGTGAGGCTGAGCAAGACTTATCACTGCTGTTGAGGGGGGTCTCACCACACCACTGTTTTCTTTTCTCCCCATCCATCCTATGTGTTCAGAGGATCAGAGTCTGGCTGGAAAATCCTTCTGCTGTTCTGCTGTATTTTAAGCCGTCTGGCTCCCCACAAGCCCTGGGGATGTGGCCACCCCAGGGGAGGGTGGCAACTGCTTATGGGAAGATAAGGTAGGATGAATGCCTAACCAGGAGCGTTACTAAGCACACACAGCCCAAAATACAGCCTCTGTCCCAGTGCCCTGGGCTCCCAGCATCGTGCCAGAGATCTGTGTCCCGGCTGCACATCAGCAGCCCCAGCCACCCAGTCGTTGCACACCCAGCCTGGCAGCAGCCGGGGTGCACACACCGCACACATCCTCGCCGCGCCGATCCCAGTCTCAGAACCATGTACCCTGCTGCTGGACCATCTGCCCACAGGTTGCTGCTCAGTCTTGGTCTCCCTCAAGAGTCTCTGGATGGCTCTTCTGCCCACTCGGGCAGGGATTTCCTGCAGCAAACCACCATACCTGCCAGCAATGGGGGCTGAACGTGATGGAGACCTGGACCAGCAATGGGAGCTTTTCTCAAACAGCAGCTCTGACATGATCCGTGTTATAGCTGTATCACTCAGTCAGTGGGCATATGGCAAGCCATTCACTAAATAAAAAAATTAAATTACCCGAGACTATAAAACAGTCAATTTAGAGCGATATCCTGACTGTAATAGGGCAATAGCATTTCATTTACCGCTACAACAGCAACCTTGCAAAGGAACGGAGGTTTCGGGGCGGTGGCTTGGGGCACCCCAAATGAGTGTGTGTTTAGGAGGGGGGTGAGGCTGCCACAACCGGGGGGTGTCCCTGGGCTGCCAGCTGGCAGCCCATCAGCTTCCATCCATGAGCAAGGCCTGCTGTGGCAGTCCCTTCTCTCGGCCCTGCTGCTCTCAGGTTGCAGGCTCACCACAGGCACTCCAGTCTCTGCGACGTGGAGCATTAATGTCACATTAGCCTAATGGGCAGTTTTCTCATTTCCAGGTTCCACATCCTCATTTTCTAGGCACAGATAAGATGTTTGTGCCATGGACAGCGTCGCCTATCAGCATGAAATGCTGTTGCTCTTTCCCCTCCTTGTCAGAGTGTGGAAAATGGAAGAATACTTTGTAATCTGGTTATATGTACCCTGCACATCTTACATCTCCTACTTTTTTTGTAGCTGCTGTTTCTACTCATGGAAATGGGTTGAAGCCTGGCCTGGATGTGAGGGATGGGAGGTGCAGGGTCTTTTGCAACCCCTTGTTTCTCCAGAAGCATCGTTCCTCTGGGGCCCCACCACAGGAGTCACCTTTTTGTCGATGTGCAGGCAGCAAACATCAGGCTTGAGTATTCAGCGATGAACCCCCTGGAGTGATAGGCCAAAATGCTGTTTAAAAAAGAGATATGGAGGAGGGGGCTGTGATCATCCCTTAGGCACCAAAGCAAGCTGGGCAGGACAGAGAGGGAACAGAGAGGAGCTTAGGCCACCCTTTGGTGCTGCAAAGTACTCAGCAGCCTTAACCATCTCTCTTCAGCCCTTTTTCCCTTCAAATCAGATCAATTCAACAGTTCAGCTTGCATCCCCATTGCAGGGCTGCAGGAACCGTGCACCGGTGCTGTGGGTTATCTGGGGAAGCTGTGTTAATAGCAGGCAGGAGAGCAGCATGCCTTGGGCACAGACCCGGAGCAGCCTCGCTGCCTGCATGCTGCCCTGCTGCTGTCTCTCCCTATGCTGGTTGGACCTGCTCTCCCTGCCTCACTTCACAAGCCCAGCAGAGCAGGGCTGGCTGCTCATTTCGCGTCCCTTTCTTTGCCCTTTGGGCTGCTTGTCTGCCTTCACGGCCGCCGGCTGCCCTGCTGCACGGACGTGAGCCTCGCCAGGTGCTGGCAGAGCCGTGGGGGCATCCCTGGGCTCCTCTCCTCGGCTGCTTGTATTGCAGGGTGCAGGCAGGAGCCAAGGGCAGCCTCTCTAGCAACTTGTTTATATGGCAGAGGACAAATATAGGTGTCCTGCAGCACCCATGAATGCAGGTATAACCTTGGATGGTTGCAGAAGATCCCTCCCCAGCAGTGTCCTGTGATTCCGGTTCTTTCTGTCCTACGTGAGCTGGCTTTCGAGTGCACTCTGCTGAGCAGGTGGCTTCGGGAGGGGACAGGAGCGACGTGCTGGTTCTGCAGTGCTCCTGGGAGTAAGTTACTTTGGGGCAAGTGATCTGGAAACCGGCTGGCCTGGTCACACTGAATTTCTCCAAAGGAAGAAGAATTTTAAAACATAATAACTGAAGATGCTGCTTGCCACCCCACCCCTCTGGCTGATTTCCCAGAGGGATGGCAGGCTTGGACAAAGCCAGTGAAACAATTGCCTCTGACATCCTCCTTCTCTCCATCCTGCTGCCTTGCTGCACAAAGCTGATGAGTACAAGCTCCAGAGCTTTCCAGGAGCCATGTGAAAGATGCTCCTGTTGGCTGTGGGGGTTCTGCTTGACAGGCTCAAGCAACACCATGTTCATGTCTTCATCCCACCAGGCTGATCGCATTTCACCTCCACTGTCCCTTCACTGTGATTTTTACATATTTTGAATTGTCCAGCTGATGCCAGTTTTCTGACTTGCTTTACCCATCCTGCAGTCTCTCTTTATGTGAACACAACCAATATTTCAATGCTGACACAGGAGTGCTCAAATTGCCTCTTCCCATGCACCCCCTTGCTTACATTGGCTGTGAAAATCCTCATGAAAGACATTCAGCAATTGCTGTAGCTCTCTTTCAAGCTGCCAACATCTTCCAATGGAATAGGCTATGGGGTAGACCTTGCACACAAGTATTTTCTTGTCAACTAACTGACAGCAATAGCTGCTAGACGAGATATCTTGCTGTCTCCTTCTGGAGACAAGGACTGGAAGACGGCATTAATATTCCCTCTGCAGTGTATCCTTGTGATTTTTCCATATGGAATAGCTCTCTGGATGGAGCACCTGTCCCCGCATTAGATTTCCCCAAATGCTACTTAACTGGGACATTAAAGCCAGCTAAGCCTGTAACCCATCAGCGCACCGTGCTGCGGCACTCAGCTTTGCAGGGGTGAAGACGTAGGTCAGTGGGTTGTTATTGCTGTAAACCATGAAGGATTGCATGCAGCAGAGGAAGTCACAACATTTATCGGTTACAGTCTGCTTCGGAGTGAGAAACCTCAGCTTCTCTGATGCTGGGTTTCATTCTTCTCAGCCACTGCTAGTGCTGCTGACCCATAGCCAATAACTCTTAGATTAGCTTCCTATCGTCCGTGCAAGACTCTCTTTTATCCTATAGCTCGTATCCAAGCCAAGCTCCCATTAACACCTGCACCTGGAGAGGAGCTGGTTTAACACTTCAGAGCCAAGGATATCCCTTATTTCCACCTTGTCCCAGGACACGCATCACTGCCCCAAGGTTTCTCAGCAGCCCCACTGCATGCAGGTTGTCCTGGCAGACGCTCGTCATGCACTCCCCTGGATGCTCCCTCCCCAAACCTGCTCCCTCATTTGGTCAAATGCAACCAGAGCTCATTTGTGACAGTGCTGTAGAGTGGCAAAGACCAGGAGGGTCCTGTCCGCCTTCACTCTGACTCCTACCCTTCCCCGAGAAGGGGATGGAGGGGGGCTGAGGGGCTGTGGTTGTGTCGCACACACAGCCTTCATCCTCTGGCTCCAGTCTGCGGGCTTGTGCTCTGGGGCCCCTGCCCTTGCTGGTGGGACTCAGGGACCTGCCTAGTTTCAGGAATGCACCCAGACAGCTTTTGCTGCGTGTCAGCCTTGGGATGTCTGCAGGAGCGTTTCCTTTGCAAACTCTTCCAGGTGGCAGTTTGGGGAACTTCTGACTGCGGTCAAGCCCGAAGATGAAAGCCTTTGGATCCTGACTCATTGCGCCAGTTACGTTAACTTTGGATTTCAAATTCACCCATCCTCTGGAGAAAGCTTTGGGTCGATTTGGGAGCAACTCCAGGGCTTTGCATGCTCCTCTGCATGGCAGATTAATGGCTGAAGCTCCCTGCAGGGCCAGGCAGATCCTTATCCTCCTGGGGACGAGTTGTGTCAGGACTTGACGCGCAGTCACCTGGTGCTCCTACAACGCTGATGCCACCTGTGGCAGTTTTATCTGCCAAATATCCCCTGGAATTTCAGGTTTAATCTGCTATAAACTCCTCAGCACGATTTGTCCCTTCAAAATAATGCCATGTTTTGATGGGTTAGTGACAAGGACATTTAATCCTGCAAGATGATCCTTCCGTTCGTTTGACTGGTGTCCCTTTCATGTCAAAATCTTCGAGACACTGAGTAAGACCTCAAACGCTGCTGTTAAATTGTCAGTCCGCTGCCCTCCAAAACAGGCCCAACGTGTTGCACTGGTGTTTTTCCCCAGGGGCTAATCGCATCCCTTCCCCCTTGCTTGCACATGCACGACGGGTTGGGATTGCTATTTCTGATGAACTTCAAGGAGCCTCTCACCAGAGAAATAACATTTCTGTTGGTTTATTTATTTATTGATCTGCTCTCTTCCAAAGTAAAGGGAGAAAAGAGAAAAGAAGAAAAGCCAGAAGAGAAGGAGATGAAGAAGTAGGAGGGGGTGGGAGGCCAGGGAGATGAGCAGCAGCTCAATCCCAGCCGCCACGGTTTAATCAAAGGTTTCTACAAAGGGAGACCAAATCTTTTAAAATTTGTCCTTAGCCCTTTCCTCTGAAGCTCTACCCCCTGTTTGCCAGCGGGCCAGCCAAGCCGCAGTGCCGAAGCGTCTGTCCCCGGAGGCCAAGTACCCTTCTGTCTAGTGATATAAGCTTTTTAGCTACAAGCACTGCAACAGAGAAACAAGCTTCCTGGGAGTGGAAGTGGATGCCTTATCACTCACAAGGCAAGGGGTGGGTGCTGCCCCAGGTGAACTGCAGCCGCCAGGAATGACAGCACAGCCAGGGATTGCACTCCCTGATTTGCAAAGGCTGGCCGACCTGGGAGGAAATGCAGCAACGCTGCCTTTGCTTAATTGCAAATGGATTTCAATCCACCCTCTGCAAAGGATCTGATTTCTCCTGGCAGCCTTAAGACCAAGCCATCTTCTCTTCCAGTAATGCCTCGTGCTTTCCAAAGTGCAGGTCCCTCAGAGATCCCAGAACCTGCTGTGGTGATGGGCTACCCCCTCAGAACCCCCTCCAGGCTCCTGGATTTCCTCCAACTTTTTCATTTGCTACCAAAGGCCTTGATGGTAAAGAAGGTCACCCCTTTCAATGCCGATTCAGAGCTCACAGCTTTCCGCCTGCCTCTGCTCGCCTCCCTGCATGATGCTGCTATTGACTTCAGGATGCCAAAGCTCTGCCAGTTGTGCTAGCCTGTGCCAGGGGCACCTCCAACAGATCCCGCAAGTCAAAGGGATCCTCCAACACCTGCCATGCTCATGGCCCCATCATCCCTTGCCACATGGGACATGGTGGCCACAAAACTCTGCCACATCAAGGGCTAAGTGTCTAAGGCATGTGCCCCCACTCCCCTGTCCCAGGTTCCCCCAAGACTCATGACCTCCCCATGGAGCAAAGCCCTCCCCATGGGGTGACAAGGGCAATCAGCTCCACTTTCAGCCACATGCCATGCACAGAAAGGCTGGCAGAGATCTCAGCCTGGGCTGCAGCCGCTCTGCATCCCGTTCCCTGCCAGCTGCCAGGCTGCCTGCCCTTTATCTCCAGCGAGCATCTATTGCCGCACTCCACAGATGGAGTGCCTTTGAGTGGAAGAGCGCCTATGTTTATTCATCCAGGGCAGACCCGAGATACCAATGGACTGATAACAAACACAACGGGCTGCTTGAAAAAGCAGATAGGATCTCAGAGATTGCTGCACACACAAGGCATTAGCCACTACGTAATGCACTGCCTTCATGAATATGCAGCTCCATTGTGCAGTGCTGGCTAGGACAACGGGACATATTTTAATGCTGATCTCAACCCAGCCCTTGTCCGGAAAAGCCCAGCTTGGGAGATAACTGCACAGAGATGCACATCCATACCGCAGAAGAACTAGCCCTGAGACCCACGTGCCTGTCACTGCAGAACATGGGCCATGGCCCCTGCTGCTCATCCAGGAGCGATGCTGGGGGGTTGCCACAGGCATCGGGGGTCCTGGAGTGGCAGCTGGAGGGGACAGTGGTGGTGGCCACTGTACCAGGATCCCGCAGGAAGGGAATGGGGCAAGCCCTCACAAAGCTCGTCCTTTGCAGCAAGACTTCATCAGACTTTGCTGTGCATGGGCTGAATTTCTCCATGCCTAGGCATTGACTCAGGAGGGGCTTGCAGGGCAGGGCAAAATGCCCTGGGTGAAGACTAGGATACAGCAGGTGCTGGAAAGGGGAGAGGACCAAATTAAGCCCTGCATGGGGACCAGTCTCAGAGGCAGAGGCAGGCGATGATGCACCCACGCACACCTCCGATGAGCCACCTCCTGCCACCCACACCAGCACTGGTGCCCGGGGGATCCTGCCCCACAGCCTGGCTCAGTGGCTCAGCGGCTCAGCGGCACCAGTGGTGCGGCTGGGTGGACGTCTCTGCCATGAAACCACGCTGCCCGCAAGGTCAACCTAGCCCCGAGCGCTGGCACGCCACAAGCCCCGCCAGAGGCGCCTGCCATGCCACTCTGCTGCTTGCCGGTGATTTGCACCACCGAGCCTGTTGGCTGGGAGCTGGGAATGAAGTATTTGTGAAATTAATTAAGACAACAGAGGCCCGAAGAAAGGGAAAGTTAATTAGTCACGGCAATCAGTTAGATTTGATCCAAAAGAACAAACAAAGAGTTAGAAGCGTGTCACTGGCGGGCTGCTTCTCTGGAAAAGGGATTACGCGGAGATTTCCACCAAAGGGAATGGCTTTGTGCTGCTGCTCCTTATGTAATTGGGGATTTAGAAGCGGCACAAAGAGTCATTACCACAAAATTTCTTTGTCAGAGAAAAAAGTTGACATTTATGAAGCACAGGAGGGAGCAGCAAAACAAGATGAATCAATAGGCGCACACATGGGAAGGGGGCTTCCCTGTGCGATGGGTCCGGGCGCTGGGAGGGCGCTGGGGGGCTGACGGCGGACACCCCAGCGAGGAGGAGGAAGAGAAGGAGGAAGAGCAGTGGTGGGCAGATGGAGCGAGCTGTGCCAGCACCAGAAGTAAACCACAGTGTGAAAGCCAGCGTCTGAGGTGTGAAAACGGGAGGGAGATGGCAAAGCCATGCTTAGCAGGGGGACAAGGAGGAGGCAGCAGGGATGGCACCTGGGGACACCGGCCACTGGGGGAGCAGGGCAATGGGGTGACTGTGCCCAGGAGAGCTGGTGGCAGCAAATCCCAGGTTTTCTGCTTGAGCTCCCTCCGTTATCTCTGCTTTCTCCTCCGCAGTTAACAACTTTAATTATTTACTCTGACTCCAGCAGCTCCATTTCCTTCTGAATGGGCACAAAGTTGCCTGCTTGTTGCTAAGGACACCCCAGACCTGCTACACCAGTGCTGAGAGCAGCCTCTGGGTCCCTGAGGAGGCTCCAGCAGGCTCCGAGCACAGCACCCTGCCGCTGTGGGGGCACTTCTGCACTGCAGGGGATGACAAGGCACTGCCCTGGAAAGGGGCAGAAGACCTCAGGCTCCTGTGACTCCCATCAGGATGGCCCCTGCAGCTGGAATGGGTGCCCACAGGGGTGTCACAGATGCAGGGTGTCCCCAGCTTGTGCAAGGCACAGACATGCACACATCGAGCTGCTCCCAGCCCTGTGCTGGCACCCAGCTGTGCTCCAGCATCCCCTGCCATGCCCAGGCATGTGTCCAGGGCACCTGCGACACTCCATGCTCGGGCTGCTGCGCTGCACCCACCCATGGCTGTGGGCACTCATCCACAGCTGCTGGTCCCCAAAACCACTGCATCCCCCAAAACATCCCGCTGGTCTCCAAAATCATTGCAAACCTCCCCAGTCCAGCAGAGCCCTGAAAGTCTTTCTGCATGAGGAGCACAGTGCTGCTGCACTGGGGACAGCAGGCTCAGAGGGGTTGTCCCCTGGTGATGGTGACAGCAGAGTAGCCCCAAATTTAGCAGCATCGCAGCCTTTTGGGGAGGGCTGGCTCATTGGGTATGTGTTACTGGAAAGCCTTCCCACCCACCCATGCCTCAGGGGCTGCCAGCACTGCCCCAGGGATGAAGACAAGGCATCCAACTCTGGGGGTGCTCACAGGGGCTGTGCCCTACCCCAGGGGTGCACCCTGGAGGTGCTGTCAGCTGGGGACATGCTGTCTGTCACCTCTGGGGGCCCGGATCCAGCACCGGCACTTGAACCATTCCCATTGCAACACGGAGCCATTGCCCACCTGCCAGCATTGATTTTACATCAGGAAGGCTCTGCCTGGAAATAAATAAATAAATTCAAACCCCACACTCAAGCTTAGCTGCACTCTTTCCAGTCCTCTAAATGGGTCAGGTGCTGGCAGGAGACTCAGCGAGCACACAGCAGCACCCAAGCCATGCTGGGGATATGCCTGGTCTCCTCACAGTGATACTGGTGATGCTGGGCACAGGAAAACTTGGGGTACCCCCGGACCCCCACAAGTGGGGTGGGAGAAGGTCCGGCATGCTGGCTCCCAGGTCACCCTGCCTCGCTGGTTTTATGGAGCAGGCTCTTTTCCCAGGATGTATGATGGGCACATATTGGGGCTGGCACCATGCAGATGATGGACAGGGACCCATCACTCACTGCTGGCTCTGTGGCCCTGTACCTATTTATCATTAAAATACTGATTCACATATCACTTTCAATGAAGCGGGGGAGTGAGGCAGGGTGAAGTTATCCCACACTCTCTGATGACCCCTCTGGACAGGTCGCAAAGTCAGACTAGAGCCCAGTCCCTGTTTAAAGACCACCAGCCAGGCAGCGCATCCCACCCACCCCATGCTCTATGTCCCTGGGACACCTCATCCCACCCACCCAGGAGAACATCTCCATCGTGTCCATGGAGACCTGTGCTCAAAACTCCTTTTCTGCAGGAAAAAATAACCCGCCAGGTCCCTTCCCAGGCTCCCAGCACTTCACTTCAGGCTCTGGCAAAATTTCCAGAAGTCATTAGGGAACCTGTTCATTAGTTTCTGAGTCAAAAGGCTTTTGACGCCAGCTCTGGAAGAGCAGGGGGTGTGTTGCACACTCTCTTCAGGTCCTTCTTGCAAATGCACTCAGCTTCTGTGCTTTGATACGTGCTCCTGTCTAGACAGCACCAAAATCAAAGGCCTAGAGGTTTGTGGACGTGGTGGAGGCTTGGTTACTCACAGCCACTGGCCTTGCTGCACCATGCTCGGCTGCCGCCGCATCTCCACGCTCACCGCCAGCTCCAGAGGGATGGTCCTGGATGCTCAGCACTGCTGGGAAAAGGCACTGTTGGAGACTTCTGCAAAGCTCTGCTGATCTGGAGAGACCCAGCCTGGGCTGGGGGGCAGCTCTGGGACCCGGCTGCATCCTGCACCGGAGCCAGGAGGATACCAGCAGTGTCCATCTGTGCCTTGGCCAGTGATGCCCACCCCAGAGGTGCAGACTTTAGTCCCTCCACCCATGCCCCCTGGCATGGTGAAACACAGAGAGGCATCCGCGAGCCACCTGGCAGCCCAGCTGCTCCTGGGTTTATGCTTTTTCACAATGTCTTTTGGGAGACGATCACTGTTTTTTAATTAATTGTGTTAAAAAAAAAAAAGAAAAAAAGAAAACCAGCAACAAGAAATGCAGCTTTTCCCATGGGACAGCCCAGCCTAGTGCTGGAGCTGGTCTGGGGGGCCTGGGCAGCGAGGCGAGGAGGGTGTCAAGCAGAGGGATGCGTCGCCGGCTGTTCACATGTGTGCCGGTGTCGGTGGCCCCACTGCATCCCTGGGGAGCCCGGCATGCCTGCCGCTGCTGGCTGCTGGTGTGAAAAGCTGGCTGAAGGCTGGAGAGCGAGGACGGATCCTGTCAGTGGATCACAGGAACATGATGGCCTGTCAAATCCGCTCCTCGCTCATTTGCTTAGTGACCGTGACCGGCAGCGGCAGCCGAACACAGTCCCAGCTATCCCCCCGTTTGGAAAAGACTTGTTTTGTTTGCAGTCATCTGGCTCATGAAAAATGCAGCCGCCTGTTGCCTTGTACATGGAATTGGTTTTAGCTCTGAATTCTCAGGTTTGATGCCAGGAGAGGGACAGATCCGTCCTCAGCCGGCTCCGTGTGAAGGCACGGGGCAGGGTTAGGTCTCCCCAGCCAAACCCCCTGCCCCATCTCCCGTCCTCATGCCGTCCACCCTGCCCCAGCCCTTCCAGTGCTGCCAGGGGACACACAGGGGACAAGTCTTGTGCCTCATCCCATTTCCAGCCTCCTCCCGGGCAGGGGTGCAATGCTGCCAAGAAGAACCCTCATAAATAACAGAAAAGGCAAGCACTTTCTGGAGCCGTGCCAGCCCTGTCACACAGGGACACACGTGTGCACATGGTGCCACTTTGCACTGCCTGCCAGCCTCCCCTCCTCAGCCCCTGCACACTGGTGTTTTGGGAAAGGGATGGCAGCAGCCCCCTGCAGCTCCCAGTAGGATGCCAAAGCCCCTGGGAGGGTTTTCAGGCAGTGCCCATGGCACAGGGCAGCGCTGGCTGGAGGAGGAATGGGCCAAAGCTAATAGCTGCAGCGTGTGGAGCACTTCATCCTGGGGAAGATAGGGACGGATTTGCAAAAGGAAAGAGCAAAAAAAAAAAACAAGCTGAAGAGAGTACAGTGGGGATCCAACAGTAACCACAGGCAACGGGAAGCTCATGGGGCTGGAGGAAGGGGAGGACCAGTGCAGGGCAGAGTTGGTGCTGGTAAGACAAAGCTAGTTGGCTTTCTATGCCAGGTCTGACCCAGAGCGGGCAAAGAGCAGATGGGATGCTGACCCAAATGCCATTTGGGGCCTGCTGGCAGCTAAATCTCCCTAGGCTGAGGAGCCTCAAGGAGCTGCAAAGCCCCTGGGCAAAGCTGGAGCAAGCCCCCATGCTGTTTTGGTCCAGATCTGGTGCACGTGTGGACAAATCACATCAGTGAACAGCTTTTCTGGAGCCTCTGGAGTGAGGGCTGGGGAAACAGGAGCCCCAGCATGGTCCCAAGTAGCTGTGAGTGCATGGATGGGGTGAGTGCCCTGTCCTCCTGTGATGGCACAGTGTGTCCCTGGTCCTTCTCCTGGGGATATGGTCCTGGGGCTGGTGCTGGTGCCAGACACCCCAGATTGGGTCCAAAGCCAGGTAACTCTCCTAGATCAGCACATCCCAAGGCTGGGAGCTCTATGCATTGGCAGGAGAGGCTGAGCTTCACACACGTGGCATCCTGCATCCTTCAGGCCATTTCCAGACTTGGCTGGGGGCTCAGCACTGGGGTCCACCAAGGCACGAGAGCCTTGGGATGAGATGGGATGGGAGAAAGCATTGACCTGCTCGGTGCTTGGAGGAGAGAGGACAGAGGTGCGGTGTGAGGTAGTCCCTATTCCCAGGTGCCCTGGGACTGTGCAGCCTTTGGTGGTGACCCATGGGGCAGATGAGCCAGTGTCACAATCCCCAGGGCAAGGAGAGGCCGTTCCCGCTCAGCTCACCTGGCTCAGGGACAGCAGCTCCCATCTGGATGCATAGACACATGTGCCCATTGCCAGCACCTCTGGGCATCAATAAAACATCAGTCTGAGGAGAAGCAGCCACCGCCAGCTGCAACATCACCTAGACACTTCCAAATGCCTGGCAGGGAAGGGCTGTGCAGGAACAACCTTCAGACACCAGGGTTCAGGAGGTGGCACCAGCTGCCAACTCCCTCTCCCTGGGTTTTGGGGTGATCCTACCTGCCAGACACCATCAGCGCTGCAGGACAGACCCATGCCATCCCACGGCTGAAAGCCCCCAGGCAGGGCTGGTCAAGCCTCCTGGCACCAGCCTTCACAGGACGCAAGGGTGCAGGCAGAAGCACCATTCCCTGAGGTGCGGGCCATGCCATGGGACCACAGGCAGTCCCAGATGGGTGACACACCTTTCTCTCCCCCTGCTTTTGGCTAGCTGGCCCTCACTGTGTGCAGGGAGCAGAGCACCTGGCTGCACCCGGTGGCCCAGGCTGCACCAGGCAGCGAAGCTGCGTGCACCGGGAGCTGAGCAACTGTCGTGGTTTAACCCCAGTCGGCAACTAAGCACCACGCAGCCGCTCGCTCACTCCCCCCACGGTGGGATGGGGGAGAGAATCGGAGGAGTAAAAGTGAGAAAACTCATGGGTTGAGATAAAGACAGTTTAATAGGGAAAGCAAAAGCCGCGCGCACAAGCAAAGCAAAGCAGGGAATTCATTCGCTACTTCCCATTGGCAGGCAGGTGTTCAGCCATCTCCAGGAAAGCAGGGCTCCATCACGCGTAACGGTTACTTGGGAAGCCAAACGCCATCATGCCGAATGTCCTCCACTTCCTTCTTCTTCCCCCAGCTTATATACTGAGCGTGATGTCATATGGTATGGAATAGCCCTTTGGCCAGCCTGGGTCAGCTGTCCTGGCTCTGCTCCCTCCCAGCTTCTTGTGCACCTGGCAGAGCATGGGAAGCTGAAAAGTCCTTGACCAGTGTAAACTCTACTCAGCAAGAACCAAAACATCACTGTGTTATCTATTCTCATCCTAAATCCAAAACACAGCACTCTACTAGCTGCTAAGAAGAAAATTAACTCTATCCCAGCTGAAACCAGGACAGCGACCCACTCCTTAAATGCTTTGCACAGTAGGGGAAGGACAGCATGAGAGTACTTAAAATTTAGTGTCCTGCAAGCATCTCACACTTGCTGGTATCCAAAGGGGCCATGGATTCATAAATCAATATCCTCAATAAAAAAAAGTTACATGCAGCACAGGGAAGTCTGTATCAGACCGATCTTGGCAGATAAAGAGGAATTGATCTCTGAGCTAAAAAGCAGTGGTTGCTTAGGTGCAAGCGACCACGGCGTGGCTCGAATCGAGCCTCCCCGACGTGGAACATGCCTGCAGCATTGAGCGGACCAGTTCCACAAAGCTGAAAACAATTATGAGCTGAATCAGCTAGAAGAGCACATTTAATCTGAAAAATTTGAATCATAATTCCGAGCTGTGAAGAATACTTTACCAGCTACCCGAAGAGACAATCCCTCAATCAGGAGAGCAGAGGCCTGTTAAGAAAAGCGGGCAGCGTTAGACAAAAGTGAAACCAGCTGTAGAGAATGAAAGCAGCAATACACAGCAATCGGCGGAACGGGAAGCCGATCATTTCCAACCTTGCGAAGTGACAAAACAACCGTGGGAGACAATGAGAAGCAGCGTTTGCACACCTGCGGCATCCCGCGCATCCAGCGTCAGCAGCAGGGCCGGGGGGGTTCGGTCGGGGTGGCTCAGGACCCGCCGTGCCCTCCCACAGGAGTCTGGCTGGGTGAAATGCGGAGGCGCTTTCTGCTGGTGGGGGGGTGACAGAGGTCGAGGATACGGAGCAGGGAGGTTGGAAAGAGCTGGAAAGAGCTGGATGCAAAGCTCTGCGCCCTGCCGCGCAGCTGCTCCATGAGCAGAGGAGTAGCAGGGAGGTTTCAGGTGAGTGGAGGCAGGCTGGTGTCGTGATGATGTTTGAAAAGGTTGGCCTGACATCTGTCCTGGGCAGTGCCATGGAGCAGCTTGTACGGGGCTTGATTACAGAGGAGGTAGAGGAAGGTGGCATAACCAGCACCCGTCAACTGGGCTTTGCAGGAAACGCGTGGTGTCAGCTTGACAGGATCATTTCGGGGGTGTGAGACAAGTTTGATGGCCAAAGGGAACTGTGCAGACCTCTGGGGTTACTTCTTCTTCCTTATGAGCCAGACAGCCATCACACGTACTTCCTCCACCCTCCACCCCTCCGTGTCCCCCAGCAGCTGAGGCATAAGCCCAGCTCCTCGGTCCCCAAAGGGGACACAGGGGCTTTGGGGAGAGCCCCCAGGCCATTGCAGCCACCCCAGAAGATGCTGACATCCCTGATCTGAAGGGCTGATCCTGCCAGGGTCCATAGCCGCACAGCCTGCTCTCACACAGGGGTGGCTACAGCTTGGTGGCTACAGCTTGGCACGGAGACCCATGGATCAAAACCCTGTGCTGAGGGCTGGAAGGGTGAGCACAACAACAGATTTAGGTGCAGGATGCCTGGGGAGAGAGGTCAGATGATCGAATGGAGTAGAAAGGCTGGAGTCCCAGGCTCAGCAACCATCCTGGGCTGCAGCACACTAGGCTTAGCCCTGTTCTCTGTGGGGCTGGCGGGCAGAGAGCACCCCACCACAGCCAGACTGTCCCTGAGTTCAAAGCAGTGCATAAGCTGCTCAGCTAATTCTGGTTTATCGCTGCCCGGAGCTGCAGCACATCCCGCCCGCACAGCATCACTGAGCCAGCTCCAGCTCGTCCCCATCTCCGCCACTGAGGAGGGTTGGTCCCCTGCCCACAGCGGGGACGGGCTTCCCTGCCGGTGTCCTGCCTGCCTCCTCCTCCCAAGGCAGCTGGATTTCGTCCTTGCAAACAGGATTAATAAATGCGCGGGAGGGGCCACTGGAATTGGCCGCGTCTAGATTGTGTCTCAAGGTCTGCTCTCTCCCCGCATCTCTCACAGGCGAGGGGTTGCACACAGACCTTCTGGACGGAGCCGCTCCGGCCTCATTAGCCGGACGGATGGAGCGGGGAGGGGAGGAGGAGGCGAGAGCAACACATGAATCAGAGCACCGAGACCTCAAAGAAACCTTATTTTATTCTGAGAGAGGCTGGGGCAGCAGGACCGTGGCCTTGGGTGGATATTAAGGATGCAGGCACAGAGCCGGCGAGGGGAGTGAGGTTGCAAGGCAGGTGTTGACAAGCAAATGGCAGCTCCTCCAGGAGTGCGTTTCTGGAGGACCTGCACCATGGCCCGCAGTGGGCATGCTGCTGGTCCACCTCGCACATGACAGAAAGGGCGATGACATCGGAGCGCTGCGGGCTTTTGCAGGGACTGAAAAATTGATGAGAGCCTCTAATCTGTAAACCCTTCTGGCAGAGGAGGGACAGCGGAGCATTTGGCATGGGGAACGCTTGCGTTCCCGCATGCTGACAAATGCTGGCACACCGCACCCACCCTGCCCGCCGCAGGTGCTGAGGGGGATGTGCCAGCGTCACCGTGACGAGCACGTGCATCGGGAGAGGCACCGGCGAAAGTGCACCGGGGAGCACAGCCGGGGAGGCAGGCACCATGTGCAAACCCAGCCCAGCGCTCATTGACAAACCCAGTAGCTCGCTGGCACGTTGGCATGCAGCGAGCAGCATGGCAGCGCAAGGATGGGAGTGCACATCCCAGAGCTCTGGTCCCTGGTGTGTTTTTTCTCTCTTCCTCTCATTTCTGTTCATAAAGGTCTGAGCTTAAGTAATGAGGTTTTTTTTTTCTTCTGCAGGAAGATACACAAGTGTGCCAATGTAAATTGCTCCATTTGGAGGGCTAATTGCACTAAAAGGCAGCCTGATCTGTGGTTTTTCTCTATTTTACATTAGCAGCTGAGCTGTCAGATCTGAAATGGAAACTCATTTTTAAGGCTTTGCATTTACAGTGGCTTCAACAATGAAAAATGTTCCCTGACAGTAATAGAAGGCAAACCTCATTAGAGAAACTTAAACCAAAGCGGCACAGTGCTAAAGCCCTCAGGCTGCTTCCAAGCATCTTAAGAGGGAACAAGAGCATTTTTCACATGACTCTCTCTGCCCGTGGAGTGCTCTGGCTCTTCTTGACTATTGCTGTGCCCGCAGGAGCAGTACATCTGACATGCACAGTGTTTCAGTAGAGATGGCAAATGGCTTTTTCTTAGGGGCGCAGGCTGCCGAGGCGTTTCAGGGGTGGAGAACCCAGATTGCTCAGAACAGCTGCTTTGCCCACTCCTGGGCTGGCATTTTTGGGGTGGTCAAATCGCCCTGGGGGCTGTGACAGTGGCAGCTGCAATGTGCAGCATGTGGCACCCAGAAGCACAACCTAGGGCTCTGTCATTTACCCGTCCCCGTGCTGGCAGTTTCAGACCGCCAACACCAACAGGAACCAATGCTGGGAAGGGTGGTCAGCCCTCCCCAGACCCATCTCCTTCCCTTTGCCGCATGGGAGCTTCCCCAGCCACCAGCCGTGTCCAGGGCAGTAGTGATCCGTAGGGGATCTGCAGCCCCTGACTGCTCTTGCTCACACGCCAGGGCTTTCCGAGCCTCTGCCACCCAGCCTAACAAATTACCCCCAGCAGCTGATGTTAAAAGCCTGTACCTTGCAAATTCAAGGTAAGAATGGCTGGGCAGGGCATCTTTGCCAGCTTTGCCAGGGCCTATTTGCATCCACATTAATATCCAGGCAGTGATTTGCATGGTCATGAGCTATTTTTAACTTGGGAGCTCAGCTCATTCAGCACAGATCTCAGCCTGCTCTGGGGTCAGGGATCAGACCTTACTGTGCCACGCCAGGGATGCACAGGGTTTAAAGAGGAGGAGGCTCCTCGTGGCCACAAAGCTGCTGGGACAGCATCAAGAGCAATGGGAAACGTGGCATGGGTGTAGAGGTCCCAAACCACAGCCTAGAACGGGCTCAGCAAGGCTGCAAACTCTGCCCCCAGTGCCTTTGTGCTGCCTTCTGGTCTGTCTTCGTCTCCCACAGGCTCAAGCCCGACTCTGCCAAATACTTTAACCCTGTTCAGCTGCCCCATATTTTCTGGACATCCAAGATGAGGTGCAGCTGGAATGTCATAGCCCCATGGCAGGGTAGCACGGGGTCCCCAGGGCATGGCACAGCCCTGTGGTGGGATGGTGCAGTGTCCTCAGCGCACAGCACAGCCACCCACCCTGACGGTACCAGGTTTCCCTGAGCACCAGCCCCAGCTGAAGCCCCAGTGACCACACAGGGATCCAGGAGCAGGGAATTGTCTGGCTTTTTTTTTTTAAAGGCTCTGGCTTTGCAAGAGACCTGTTTGCAGCCCCGGGGACAGCTCTGGCAGAGCTCCTTCCCGGAGAAGGTGCTGCCCCTTTTCAGGGCACAAACCCATTAGTGGGCTCTGGCAGCTAGAGAAAAGGCTCCAGCCTCTAAGCCAAAGGGGCAAGAGAGGGCGTGAACATGTTTTCCCTCCCAGCATCCTTCACTGCCAGCATCCTTCACTGCCCATCCCTCCCCTTGTACTTTCTTAGGCTTTTCTTAGAGGGCTCCCTCCAGCATCCCAGTTTCTTTAAATCCCCTTCCTAAGGCATCTCCTGAGCTTTTCTACAGCATCAGCAGTGGGTCAGCCCAAGGGTGCCCTCACCACATCCCCTCCATCTGCTCCCCTGCCAGCCCCCGTGCATGGGAGACCACTTCTGCCAGACGCAGCATGCTCAGCCTGAAATCCTCCTCCCTTCACTGTGGCCTAAAGGTGACATTTTGGGGAAAACGTGAGTAAAATCTGTGCAGCCATTTTCCAGTTAAGTGAGGGCAAAAGCAAGACCCGCTGTCCCTAGGCTGGCACCGTGCTCCCAGGGCCGAGCACCCATGGGACAGCCGGGACCTGCTCCCTGGGGTGCTCTCACGAGGCAATGCCTGCAGCACAGAGCATCCTTCCAGCAATGGTGCTAAGAAATTTATTTTCCCCATAGCTTTTTTCCCTTAGAAAAACACATTTTAATTTGCGCTGCAAATTTTCTACAACAGTTTCTCTCTGCGTTTTCTGGGGATTTTTACTGGAAACAATTTTGACCAGCCAAAATATTTCACTTATTTGGTTTCCAAAAGTCTCTGGCTCTTTCAATTGCTTGATAAAAACCCTGACAAATGTAATCAGTCACAGTCATTCCCTGCAGAAATGTTTTCATTTGACCAAAAAAAAAAGAAGAGAAAAGAACAAATATTCATAGCAAAAGACACATCTTCTGCATCATGCTGCCTCTCCATCCCAGACTGGAGGAGACAGTGCTTGGATATGGGCATCCTGCTCGGGGCATTGCAGTCCCAGGGGCCATGCGAGGACCTGAGTTGAACACACCACGTGGCAGCTCTGGGGCCCTGGTGGGGTCCCTGTCCCCACCAGCAGCAAGCACATGGTTGGAGGGCAGTGCCCCGGAGCAAGCAATGCTGATGGAGGGCTGAGGTGCCCCAACATCCTGAAGGGGAAGTATCCTGCTCCTGCTCCAGGGTCCCCATGCTGTTGGCACCTGGCACGGCTGCTGCGTGATCACAGGGGAAGCTTGGCTTTCTGTCAGGCCTTAAAATAAACTCACTTGGCACCTTGGGGAAAAAGGAGGTGATTTCAGTGACAGCGCTGCCTAAACATCTCTCCCCGTGCTGGCTGCTTGTGGCCTTTGTGAGGTTGCTTCTGCTCAAGATTTCACACTAAAGGAAGTGTTTGCTGAGGGCATCCGCAATGCTTTTTACCTCTCTTGTCCCCAGACACGGCTTAAGCTAAAGAGCAACCGCAGAGCCACAGCCTGCAAGCTGCGGGCATGGGAGGTCGCCCAGACTGAAGGACCCTGCACTGTGCCCCGTGGCCGTCACCGTGGCTTCTCCTGGGGTGCCCAGGGTGTGAGGTCTCCTTCCTGCCCTCACAGAAATGTGATGGGAGATGAAGGTTGAGGTCTGGACATCACAGCCACCTCTCCCCTGCTCATCCTGGCCACGGCAGGGTTAAGGGCATCCTGCGCATCGTGCTGTGCCACTGCATCTGCGATCCCAGGATAGTCTGTTCTCTCCTCCACGCTGCCGGAGAGAGCAGGGAGATGTCTGCCTTCCCTCCCACTCCCTTATTACTCACCGGAGCCGATCTGGACTCCAGATGGGCCGGAACCGGTTTTCCTCACAGGAGGTTTGGGGGAAGGTGGCAGGGGGCCAGGAGACTGGTCCAGCCCTCCACGGGACCGGTGCACTCCGGGAACTCCCAGACCAGCTCCCTCGGCTCCATCCTCAGCTGCCAGGAGATGGGGTGCTCCCCAGTCTCCAGGGTTTCTGGAGGGCTGTAGCAGAGGGTGGAGGAGAAGCAGTTCTGCTTATGGAGAGTGGGACGCAGGGCAGTGTACCCCACACCCACGCACCTGGGACTGGGCTAAGAGCAGGGCTCCAGGAGCAAGGTGGGGTGCAGCCACCTCTTGCCTTTCTGGCTTTATTCAAACAGAGAATTTATCCAGCCAGGCATCTCCTATGGGTTCCCAGATGTCTCTGCTCTTATAAAAAACACTCAGACTCTGCTTTTGATGGCAGGTGCTGTATCTTGCAGAGGTCTTCAATCTCTCAGCATCTCAGGTCCGTTTCCTTTCCATCTTTCTTGGTCATGTGCCTGCTGCCATGACCATCCTCTGCTTCCCTGTGTCCATCCTGTCAGCATCCCCTCCTGACCCACTGGTGGCTGTCCAGGCTGGGCAGGAGCCCTCACCCTCTGTCTGAGCAGCCTCACGCCAGGAGTGACAGCAGGAGCTAAGAGGCACAGAAGTCCTGCCCAGGTCTGCCAGTACTGTGCCCATGGCATGGGATGCTGAGCCATACCTGGATGCAGCTGTGCCAGAGCAAGACAATGGTTTCCCAAAACCTGGGAGCCTGCAAGGTCTGCTGTGCACGGTGGGCATTTGCAGTCAAAGCCCGGTTCCCCGGCTCAGCTGAGACAGGAGCCAGGGCTGTCTCCATTGCAGAGCACCGCTCCTGCCCAACACCTGACATGGCCTCTTCTTTTGGGCATTTCCACCCAGTGGGGCAGATTTAATAGACAACTAAGGAGGGGGACTGGGCCCATCCTTCTCCCTCCTGTAGTCCCCTCCATCCCTGCAGCAGACAACTCCAAGTTGCCAGAGCATCCCAGAAGGGACTTCCCGAGGAGCTCAGCCAAGATGAAGCAATATATGCCCCGGCTGCCATTGTGCCTTCGTCACGCTCTTGTGTGCACAGCCAGGTGACTGCTGGTGCATTGGAGAGGGTCTTGCTGGTGCAGGCTTGTGGCTGACACCCCGACAGAGAGCTGCTGGACTCTGGGACCCAGGCAGGAAGGAAGTGAAGCTTCAGCCGTCGCTTGGATAAAGCCAAACCCAAGCACCAGGAGCTGTAAGAGACGTGCAGCTGTGCCAGCCCCAGCATGTGCAAGTCCCAGGCTCTGCCCCAGGCTGGGAGATGATTCCCTCAGACCATGGCAGTTACTAAGACACTGGAGCACAGGACATCACTCCCAATGACCTACCTCCCCAGCCTCTGGCCTATCCCCTAGGGATGCTGCTGTCTCCCTGGACTGGTTGCCATCTGTCCATGTAGGGGACAACATGTCAGGCAGCGCTGTGTTGCTCAGTGCTTCTGGGGAGCTGAATTCCTGGGTAGGGAGAGGGATTGCTCTACCACCGCAGCCCAGGGGGCGAGGAGCTTCCCCAGCAGCTTGCGTGCCTGCACTGCAGCGTGCGTGCGTGTGTGCCTGGGGGCCGGGAGCGCCTCGGCTCCCTCCACAGCTCCCCAGATGGTCTGTGGGTGGTAATCTCGGCAGGTTGGTGGTGGCAACTTGATGAATGGGCTGTAGAATTTGGTGAGATAATTAAAGAACCTGACTCTCACAATGCACCTGATAACAAATGAGGTGTCTCTTTTCCTTTTCTGTTTTGCACGGTGAATTGTATTTCTAAAGATTAATGGATTTACCATTTCTATCTCAACAATGGTCCCATTCCCTGCTCCTCCCCATTACCGCAAGGTGCATCCCCCTGCCTCCATCCCCAGGGTGTCTCAGCCAATGGCACAGCCCTGCTTTGCAGAGACATGGGGAGGCTTCGGGGTCTGGCAGCACTTGGCCTCAGCTCTGACTGGCCCCGGCCCCAGGCTGCAGTGGGGAGCAGCCGTGCAGAAACCGGAGGTCCTGCTGTCCACCCACAGGGCATCTGTCCCTCTGGGAGCCAGGGCTGAGGGCTGCAAGGTGTTGTGTAGGAATGTTCCCAGTCCGGTGGCATCATGCCACTTGTTGAGATGCCAGGGAGTCTGCGTACAGACCGGTCTGCCTCGCAGACAATGCCTGGATGTAGCGCAGTCAAGGGGTGGGAAGGATGGATGATCTGGGGGAGAACAGGGACGCTCCGAGCCACATAGACCAGGAAGGAAGAGCCTGGCTGGCTCTGTTGTGCACACCAGTTAGTGACAACCAAAATCTGTGTCCAGCTGAGGTGTGAGCGCTGGTCCAAGTTGCAAAAGCCCCTGCCCAGCATCCTGGGGGCCAAGAGGCCAGTCTGACACCAGCCTGTGCTAGGCGGGCCACTCCAGCCTGTCTCTCCCTGGCTCAGGCACAGGACACTTTGTCCAGGAGACAGCACCCTCCTCTGTCCCGGAGGCTCTTTTCCATATGGGTCACCTTCCCCGGTGAGACGTACTGACAAGGGAGACACTTGGCGAGCACAGCTCTGGCCATGGAGCAAGCACAGGGGGATCCCTGGCGCAAACAGCCCCCCAATACTCTTCCAGCCAGCTGGAGGCATGAGATGCTCCAGCATGATGGTAGCACTGGCTCACCATGGAGTGATCCTCCCAACACCATCTGCACACATGTCCGAGCAGCTAGAGACTGAACCGAGCCATCGAAGCATCTCCAAAATGTGCTTATATATTATATAGACATTTAAATTAGGTACCTGTGCAAATCAGCAGGTCATTAATCACCCACTCGTTTAATTGGTTTTCCTGCCAAATTGGTTACAGATAAATAATTAAAGCTAAAAAGTGGGTTTGGATGCATTCCTCTGGAAAGTCGGGTCAGCAGCTGGAAAGAAAATCTTTTAACTCCTTGGCTGGCGCAGTCCATCCCCAGCAGGCAGGGACCTGGGAGGGCGGCGGGGCCAGGGGCACCCAGACGAGGGGCAGAGTGGTGGTGCTGGGGGTCCCTGCCTGTGCTGGCACCGGGCTCATCTTTGAATGCTGTCCCCCTAGAGAGGCTTTTCTGGGGAGAAGGTGCCTGCCCGGGGGTGCATCTCCAGAGCGAGGAGCTACAGGCAGGCCAGGCGAGCGTCCCGCTCCCACGTGCTGCGAGTGTGGGTTTTTCAGTGCACTTGGCTGCTAATCATGCATAATAATCGCATTTGCAGAACACAAATGTCACTTGGCTGAGTGCTTTAATTTACTGCCCCGTAAACACACCCTGGGGATGCCTGGGCCCATAAAACATTGACAAGGGCCCTCGTTTCCCGGACATTGTCCCCCACAGACCCCTTTGTCAGATGGCACATCCACGGGCCGCATGCTCCCAGCTGGTCGAGGACGGGCACTACCACGATGCAGCCCCTGCTCCTGGTGTGATGGGGCAAGAGAAGGGTCACACTTTGCCCCTGAGTGTGCCTACCCTGTGCAGCCCTGGGGAGCTTGCACCAGAGCAGCACCTCATCGAGGCAGGGGCAGGAGGGGCCGAGTGGGGCTGTGCTGAGCCCCCAGGTCTCAGAAGCATGGGCTTTGCCCCACATCTCTGCCCAGCCCTGCTGAGGGACGTGGACCCATCCCGTCCCATCTCATCCCATCCCATCCTATCCTGCAGGACCCAGTCTAGGATCCCCAGCTGGACACTAAACACCTTTCCCCATGTATGGGACATGCACAACACATATGGGGTCACGTCCCACATGTGGGACACTGTTTCCAGCCATTGCTCAGGCTGCATCAGCTCCTGCTCCTCCATTAGCGGGCACAGCCTGGGGCACTAAGCCACACTGGCTCTCGCAGAGCCCAGGGGATGCACGAGCAGGGGTCAATGCTGCTTTGATTTGATCCCGGGAGTCCAATCAGCCCTTTCCAGCCAGCAGCAGCTGAGGGGTCTTTGGGGATTTCTCAGGCTTCCCAGAGGAACAGAAAATCTCCTTCCCAGAGCTTTTCCTCTCAGTGGAGGAGAGCTGGGCACAGGAGCAACCTTGGGCTGAGCAGTCACTAGTTGATTCAGTGCAAATTATATGGGAGGATAAACAGAGGCAGGTCAGTGGCAGAGGCTCTTATTTTACAAGGACAAACTTTAATGATCTAAGAGGACTAAGGCTCAGCTAGCTGGGCCTTTTCCCCCTCCTTTTTAAATACAGGCTCTGTATTTGCTATTCCCCGGCAAGCCCCAACCCTTCCAACAGGTGCTGGATCCATGCAGCATGGGCTGCACTCCTGAGCCTGGGCAACACCTGGAGCTCTCGGGAGTCTCCCTTCCAGCTCCGCTGTGGTGACCTCCTGCTCCAAGGCACGGAGTCATGGTCCCCCCTGGACCCCTTATTTGCTCTGGGCCTTTTGCCGAGCATTGGTCTGCTCCAGACGCTGCAGCTCATCATGGAGCTCATGCCCTCTGCTCCTGCTGGGGAGGAAGCAGATGGGGTGGGCTCTGCTAGAGCTGCTCAACCGCGGGCACTTGCCATCCAGGGCTTGTAGCCCAGCAGTCCCCTTCCCCTTGCTCCATGTAGGACAATTTCAGCATCCTTCATTGCTTTCTGATTGTCTCAGCCACTTTCCCTTGTTGTTCTTGTTAAAGGCAGATCTCAATAAGTAGTTCACTAACTCAGCCATTTGAGAATCATCATTAATTTAATATCCTTCCTCATTTATTAATGGGCCTACTTTGTCTTGACTCTCCAGTATTTCCTTTTCCCCTTGATATATTTGTAAAAGCCCTTCCTATTCCCCTTAGCTGCATGGCTACCACTAATGTTTGCTTTTCCTGCTGTCTTTAACATTTCTCTTCAACCTTAAACGACTTGGGCTTCTCCGGCTTCTCTTGGCTTCTGTGCAGGGCTTTTCTCCTCCACGCCAGAGCTGTCCTGCTGCGGGGCAGCCCCCGGGAGGCAGCAGTCCCCGCCTGCAGCACACTCCTCCGGCAGTTCCTGGCTGGATCCTGAGGGAGCACCAGGACTTGTTCTTGCCCTGGCAGAGGGTCCTGATGGAGTCAGCAGGACAGGATACCTGCTCATTGCATTGTGAGAGCTTCCCAGAGAGACCATCGGAACTGGAATAGGGCAGGCGTCTCTGAGCCCCTCCCCAGACACCCATCGCCTCTCCCTGCCCTGGCCCACACCGCACCCTGTGCAGCTCAGCAGGACCGCAGGATGGGTGGCTGCCCACACCCCATTTGACCCACAGCATTGTGTGAGCCCCTCTTTGGCTTTTTCAGCATTGCAGTGGGTCTGGCTGGCCCTTGCCATGACACCTGTAGCCAGCACTCATCCTCGCGGGCTGCGTTCATCAGGTCCTGGCTATGCACCGGCCAGGGAGGACGGCAGCCAAGTCCAGTCCCCATCACACTTGTCTCAGCAGCTGCTGGAGATGGGGAGGTCCAGGATCCAACACTGGGCAAGAGGAGCCTGAAGACTTGATCATTCAAGCCCTGTGGGAGGAAAAGGTTTTGGAGCAAAGGGAGCAGGCAACAAGTTACAGGCAGGGCTGCAGAGCGGGTGGGAGCCCAGAGCATATCCTAAGAGGAGGGTCGGCTCTGCTGTGCTGTTGCCAGGGTGATGGGAAGCAGAGGGTTGGGGATGTGTCTGTTTACATAAGAACTGTTGATTAATGAACATACAGGCGAGATAATGAACCAAGGGCCTAGAGGCCCTGAGTTATCTCTCCATCGAAAGGCAGGCAGTTTAGCGATTTTGCTGCAGAGCCTTCCTGGTGCACCTCACTCTGCACCCCAGCCTGTGTGTCCTGACAAAGCCAGGTCCAAGACAGCATGCAGCGGTGCAGGGACCCAAATCCATGGGAGAAGAGAGCCCCCATGTGATGGACTTCACCTGCCCGTGCTCCTCTGGAGCCACACCAAGGTGTCCAGGCAGCAACAGCACTGGGATGCTCCTGCTGGCAGCTGCTGAGAGAACAAATGCATCCCAAGCTCCCTCCCAGCAAACTCAGGAGAGCACAGGCCTCCCCACTTGCCACCAGTGCTGATGGAGCTGCCTGGTTTTTGGGTGCATAGTGGAGCCCGGACACCTCCCAGGTGCTGTGCATGGGTGTTGAGTAGCCAGCTGGGAAGCCCAAGCAAGCTCTGCTACCCTCCACCCTTCCAGGTCATCATTTCCCCTGGGTCTGCCATGAGATAGTCTGTGTCCTACCCAGCACCCTTCCAGGTCGCTCTCTCCCTCTGGGTCTGCCCAAGTACAGTTGGATCCCATAGCCCGCCATGAGAAAGATGTGTCACCCTCTGCTCACTTGCAGTGCTGAATCAGTTGGACGCACCACTGGTGTCTCCCAGGTCACAGCCACCAGAAACAACCCATGAGGAAGCGCTTCCCACAGAGGTCTGGTGTTAGCACCCTGCAGGTGATTCTTGCACTCCCACCTTGATGACCATGCGTGGAGACACCCTGCATGGGGTTGCAGATGGCAAGGATGTGGAAGCGCCCAAGTCCCCTCCCTGGGCTGGAGGGAAGGCAGGTGAGCTGGCTACAAAGATTCTAATGTCCACAACAACCTCCTCCAAAGTTGCCAGATACCATATGGGGAAGACTACAGATCCAGCAGCTTCCAAGGCCATGAAGAAGCTGAGAAATGTCCCTAAAAGCTGTATGCTGGTAAGATAGTGCCACCCCTTTGCACAGAGCCCTGGCCCAGTGCAGCAGCACATGCTGGTTTGCTCTCCCTCCCCGGGATCCCTTCACTGGCCAAGGCAGGCAGTGGGGAGGGAGAAGGTGGCAGTCTCTGGGATTCTCTGCCTGTCCTGACCTCCCTGCCAGCACCCTCACCCCTGCCTGCAGCTCCAGGAAGGCACCCGGCTCCTGTGTCCACCGCCTCAGACTCGTGGTGTTCCTGTGGCATGGGGGGCAGAGTTGTGGCACCTACCCCGGGTACGTCATGTCTCACAGCACAGAGGTGAGTCTGCAGGAGTCAGCGATCACCCAGCATCCAGGCTGGCATCATGGGTGCCTGGTGCCCCTCAGGCTCCTCCCTGGATGCAGGTCCCGAGGCCACGTGGAAGCTCACAGGCAGAGCCTGCCACGGGGCACGCCTGCCAGCACAAAGCTTGTGGCCAAGCAGCAGCTGCCCACATCTGGGTGGAGGGTGAGAACTTGGGACAGGCTTGGGAAACAGGCAAGTGGCACAGCAAGGGCACGCGTGGCAGGAGCACGAGGAGGGCAGCACATTGGGGCATCAGGAGTGGCATGTTGTATGCATCGCTAGTCCCCAAATTTCTATGCCAAGTCTCATTCCCAGTTGATGTATGAAAGCCCCAGTGCCCCATATTTCAGTGGAAAGCCCCTGTCCTCTCAAAGGTGAAATATCTCTTGAAACCTGAAAAAATCCTGTGTGTTCCCAAGCAGGAACCAAGGGCTGGAGCAGGGGAAGAGCAGAAGAAAGAGGCGACACTGGAGAGTGGAGAGGGGCTGGGAGCAGGGATGCTGCACTGGGAAAGCGGGATGGTGCGGTGGGAAGGGATGCAGTAGGCAGCGGGCTGGGCAGGGTGAGCTGCAGAGGAGAAGGGGAAGGGCTGGTGGCAGGGCACAAGCAGTGGATCCAGGGGCAGAGCCACGCGTGGTAGGTGCAGCCCCAAACGGGTGCTGGGAGCCTGCCGCCTGGCCCTGGGTGCAGCGCTGGGGCGGTTTCCATGGCACTTTCCGGCTGCCGCTCTGCCTGCTCCGAAGGCTGTGATTAAGTGCAGACAGACCCACAATTACCGCGGGGCCGCTGCTGGCGGGCACGCCAGCTCTGCGGGAGTGCTCGGGGCCCTGCCTCTCTGCACCTGCCTGCGTGCAGCGTGCCAAGGGTGATACGAGCTGCTGCTGTGATGCCTGTGCTGCCTGCACTGCCCCCAGGCAGGGCACAGATCAGAGTCCCCATGTCCCCAGGCAGGGAAGGGATCATGTCCCACATGCCCCAGGCAGGTCAAGGATCAGTGTCCCCGTGTCCCCAAGAAGGACAGGGATCAGCGTTCTCTCTATGGCCCCAGGCAGGGAAGGGATCAGTGCTCCCATGTTCCCAGGCAGGGCAGAGATCCGTGTCCCCATGGCCCCAGGAAGGACAAGGATCAATATCCCCATTGCCACTAGGCAGGGCAGGGATCCATGTCCCCACACCCTTAGGCAGGGCAGGGATCAGTGTCCCCATGTCCCCAGGCAGGGCAGGGATCAGTGATGCTAGGGACCCCCAGGCCATGCAGAGACCTGCAGCAGGGCAGGGAGGAGACAGAGGTGTCTGTCCCCTCAGGGACCCCTCCTTGCTCGATCCCCACAGCGCCTCATGTCCCCCATCTTACTCTGCACATGCCCCATCCCTGTGGGGTGACCCCCCTCCGTGACACCCAGGCAGGGTGCAGGTCCCCAAGGGGGGAGCACAGTGGAGTGGCCGCCTGCGGAACTGGAGCAGAGTAAATGCTGTAACTTTGAACATGTCCGGACGTAATGACTTTAAAAATGTATCATTCTGCAAACTAATTAAGGCACGCTCCCTCATCCCCGGCAGCAGGGGAAGTGAATTGTGAGTAACTCTCGCAGACCTAGAAGCCCGCTTGATCTTTACAAAATGTGCGCAGCGAGTGCTCCTGAATATTTAACCCCGATGGCTTCCCGGGTGCTGGGGAGGCTGCGGCGGGCATGGAAGAGGGCCTGGAAAAGGGAATGCGAGGACCTTGGCAGAGGGGGAGACCCCTTCTCCTCGCCCTCCTCCCCAGGTGGGCACTTGAACATCAGCAGTCGTGCTGGGCTGGCAGGATTGGTGCTGAGCTCCCTGCATGAGGCAGGCTGGCTCCCAAGCTTGCGTGACACTGGTTTGGGCTGGAATATCCCTCCCAAGCCTGTTCAGGTCCTGTTTTGGCAGTGCTGGGACGGGAGCAGGCACAGGAATGCTTCTCCATCCCTGGTCATGCCTGTGCCAGGAACCAAGGCTCTGCCAGGTCCGTCCCTGGGGACAGGGAGGGAGTCACTGGATCCCTGGGGGAAAGGGAGGCACCAGTGGCACTGCCGTCTATCCAGGCAATGCTGTATTGGGTCATCTTTAATTCCCAGCTGCAGGCAAGCCAGGAGCACAGGGCTAGCGTTTGGTGCTGCCTGTGGCTGTCCTTGTCCCACGATAACCCATGATGCCACATCCCGTGGTACCCCATGGTGCTCCATCCGATGGTAACCCACAGTGCCCCATGGTCCCCATGATGCCCCACATGGTGCCCCACACCCTGGGGTGCCCCGCAGTGCTGCACCCCACTGCCGTGCCGTGCCGTGCCGTGCCATGCCCGGCGCCCGGCGTGTCCCGGTGCCTGGTTTGCCTGCAGTGCTGTGCCCAGCCGCAGCGTCTGCCTGCTGCAAGGCTCAGCCACCCACATCCACCCCGGAGGGCTCATCCTCAGCAACGCACCAGCCCATCATGAGATTAATTCTCGAGAAGGGGCTGTAATTACCTTCCATCTCCCCCTTCATAAATATGTAGAAATAAAAGCAGCGCACTCTGCTGAGCCCACCAACACTCGGCGGTGACCTTTCCGAAACAATATGTGCTGCGAGGCACATTCTCGCGCCAGGCAAGCGTTGCCATGGCAAAGCGGGAGCACAGCAAACACACCGCAATTATGGGGGGAAAAGCTCCCCAGCAGCACCGCGATGTTCGCTGTGGAGCCACGCACCCGCCTTTATTGATACGGCCTTTTGTGCAGTGTAAATGTCGCCAGGCTCTCACCTGCCTCGTGCCGCCCGCTGGGTACCATCACCTGCGGGGCCAGAGGAGGTGGGAGGTGGATGCTGAGCTGGGTGGTGGCCCCAGATGAGGGAGGACAGCATCCTCGTCCTGCCTGGCCGGGTCACGCACAGCCCCTCTCCTGCATCGCTCAGCTCCATCCCCATCGTGCCCAGCCCACGGCTCCCAGCCAGCTCCAGGAGCTGATCCCTATCCCCAGCTTCAGCTCAGGGCAGTTGTCATTCCTGGTCCCTTCTCCCTCCTCTCTGCTGGGGACACTTGCTTTCTCCATATGGTGTGGTTCAGCTGCAGATAGGGGAAGCATCCATACCCCCATTCTGGCATATAAACCCTCAACCCCTCCTTCCTACCCCCTCTGCCCTCTCCTCCATCCATCCCGGGGAGCATTCCTCTTTGCAGGGCATGCCAGCCTGCTCAGGTGCCAGTGCAGAGGTCCCATGAGCCCCCAGGTGCCTGAGGGTTTTGCAGGCACGATGGTGGGTGCTGGGTCCCTGCTCATGGAGCACGAGCAGGTGGCTGCCGGCACAACGCAGCACAAAATCAATCGACCACGCTCACTTCCAGAGACGGATTTATACAGAGAACAAAAGGTCTAAAAATGTGCCAGCACTCCCAGCCTGATGGGAAAGCTCTTCATGCACAGCCAGCGGAGATGCTTGCCGGGCCTCCGGAGCCGGCTCGGAGGTGCACGCCCCAGTGTGCCGCCCTCCTCCTGCCCCCTTCAGCACCCCGCTGATGTGCAGCTGCACCAGCCTGGCTTTCTGCCCTGCACACCCTCCTGTTCAGGCTGGAGGAGGTGACATCTCTCTAGGGCACCTTTGCTTCCTTTGGGGCTGCTCCCATGGGTGCTTCAGCTCCCGCTGACAAGCAGACACATGCTGGTGTCCCCCTGCCAGGGCTGGGAGCTGGCCGCAGCTGGCCAAGCTGATCCAGAGAAGGGGATTTCAAGGCTTGCCCCCCCCCCAGCAATGCTGCTGTGGGGCTGGGGTGCTCTGTAAACACCACCCCCCCCCGTGCAGGCAAGTTCCTTTTCTCGCAAAATCCTGCTGCTGCAGCCCCAGACGTGGAGCAGGCAGCGGTGGTGCTGCGTAACACCAGGCAGGGTTGAGCAGCCGATGATTTGCGGGGGCACATCAACCCCGGCTGCATCCTTCCCTGCACCCACCCGCTCCATCCCTACATGGACGGGACAGCACTGGAACCATCAAGAGACATGTCCGGAAACAGGGCTAACCAGAGCCACAGCCGGGAGCCGCTGCTGCCATGCACTGTGCCGTGCTGCTGCTTGGCTCCGCGCCCCCGGGACACCAGCCGGCGTCTCGCCTCAGGCAGAACAGCTCCGGCGCGGCTCCGCGTCCACGACATTATGCTCGACACACAGCTGGCAGGATCTTTTCAGACGCTTTTCAGTCATCCCGTAACATCTCCATCTTCTGCTCAGCCAGGCAGTTATGGGGGTCTCACCAAAGCATCACTGCTGATCTTTCAACAGAAGCCAAAGGCAAGCGCGCTGGGCTGGTGCTGCCTGTGCACGGGCACATGGGGTCTGGGGGACCCCTGCCACCCGTACAGGGTGCCCCTGTGACCGGGGGTGTCACAGCAGGTGCAGGCATCACCGTGGGTCTGGGTGCATCGCTGTGTGTCCCTGTGTGCGCACATCACTGGGGGGGGGAAGTGACACTGGGTGTGGCTGTGTGTGCCACTGTGTCACCGCTAGTGTGACACAAGGCGAATGCCGCCCCGTGTGCGTGTGCTGCAGGATTACTGAGCGCTCCTATTAGCTATTTATTTAACCTTGTTTTGGAGGCGGGTGAATTCCCTTTGCAGCGATGCGAAGCTTTATTGCTGCCAACCCATAAATCAGGGAGTTTCGCTCCTCTCAGATGCCAGAGGACTGCAATTAGCAGCTCTCCCGCTCCGTGCCTGACCCTGTGCAGGATGCCCTCCCTGCCCCAGGGGGGCATCAGGGCTGGCAAGGAGCCTCCTGCACCCCAGGGCAGGCTGGAAGGAGGCACTGGGAGAGCCCTCCCCAAAATCTAGAGGCTTGGGCTGGAGGGGTGAGGCTGGGAAGAGCCCCTCATTGCAGCCAGAGGGCTGGCGAAGCCACAGTCACCCATGGGGCATGGGGTGGGCACTGGGCAGCCCCGAGTGCTCCCTCTGCCCTCCACCACCACTGCCCCCAAGTACAGCCAATGCACCCCGAATGAATGGGGGGGGGTCTCCATTTGTGTTTTCTGACCTGAAGTGAGAGCAGGGGAGATTTCCCCTGCCATGGAGAGCATCACGGAGGCTTCTAGGGCAGAGGAGGCTGGTTCTCATATTTGTAGGCAGCACCAGCCCCCCAGAGAAGACGAGGGTCCCTGTGCCAGCAGAGCCCCTGGCAGGCAGGCAGGGAGGCAGGCCCCAGTTTGGCACCTGCATCTGCCAAATCCAGCTTCCCAGCAAGTTCAATTTTCCTTCTCGCTGAAGAGGGAGACGGTGTTTCAGCAGAAACATCCCTGTCAGGGAGCTGGAGCTAAAGGGGAGCTTGGGGACATGTCTGGCCAGTCCCAAAGGTGCCTGCACCAAAGCAGAGCCAAAATCACAACAAGCTGGAGCACCCTGTCCCCACTGTGTCAGTGTGTGCTTGCTGTCTCTGCAAAGACCATTGGGCTTTGCAAAGAGAGAGGTGAGACTCTCATGGAGAGCATCCAGGCTCTGCACCTCAGGGAGAAGGAAGGTGGAGGATTTCCCACTGCGAGGGCATGGCTTCCAGTCAGCCCTGCAGCAGGGAGGCTGCCCAACACATGGTGGTGTGCGCGAGGCACATCCAGGGTCTGCCCTGCACCACCGACAGCGCACTCAGCACACGTCAGACCCCGTCCCCATGCTCAGAGGTGGGTGGCAGTGCCAGGGGCACTCCTGGTAGCAAACCTCCTCTTTGTGACACCTCAGGGACAAAGATGGCTGCTACCGCACGGCACAGCCGGCAGCAAATGGGCCATGGCCAGTGCAGGGAGCGGTGCATGGCAGGCAGAGAGTGGCACCTCGCTCGCCGCCCGGGGCTGCCCCCGCACTGCCTTTGGAGGGAGCAGGAGGTGGCTCTGTTTCCAGCTCAGCAACCCGCAGCGAGCTCCCATTTTCCACTTTGTTAGCCTTGCCGCTGGAGCGGCAGCCGGGCTGACAGCATGGGGCACGGCTTCCCCAGCTAGCCAGCACGCAGCTGCACGTTTCCCAGCTTGCTGCAGAGCCCAGGGCCAATTGCCACCACCACAGCATGAGGGCAGGAGGGGACCATGGCACGGCGAGCCCTGAGACACAACAGGGATGCTTGTCTGTGGATAGGCGCACATCCAGTCAGGCATCACTCCAAGGATGGAAGAAACCTCTGGGTTGCACCGTGGCATCCTTTTCACCCTGTGCCAGGAGGCTGAGCAGCACGGGAGGCAAGGAACAAGGCCAGTGGGCTTGGTGGGAGGTTTTGTGCCTTGTCCCAGCCATGAGCCCTTCACCACCGCAGGGCTGGGTGCAACGGGGCCGAGCTCAGGGCCTGCAAAGCGCTGAGCAGAGAGGGGAGCAAGCTGCAGTGAGCCGGGGCTGGCGATCACGTCAGACTTCAAAGGGGAGCGCGGTGTAAATATTTCACCAGGCCCTGTGCAGAGCAAAGAGGCAGCGGCAATTAGAGCTGGACATGTCCGCTCGGAGCAGGAAGGGGAGGGAGATCAAAGCCGCTGGGCGGGAGCCCGACCAGGAGCTCATCTGGGCAGCGTACCTGGCTGCCCTCCCCAGGGAAGGCTGTGCTGACCTGGGCACAGCCTGTGCCCTCCTTCAGCCCATTTGTCCAGGGGCTGGCACTGTCTGTGCACAGCTGGGGACACCAAAGAGCTGCAGCCCATGTCCCCAGCCCCACAGGGAGCTGCTGCCCAGCTGAGCACCCGCGGGCTGCCTGCTTGAAGCTGTCCCCTTGCAGCACCCTGCTCTTCCCCAGGATGGCTGGGCAAAAGGCTCGCCTCCACCTCCTGTCCTGCCCTGCCCTGCTTTGCACCCATGCAGCCATCTTCACAGCCCGGAGGGGTGGCAGGCCCCACGGGCACAGAGCGAGTCCTTGCAGCATGCACTGACCCTGAGCCCTGCAAACGGGGTGCTACAGGGCACAGAGTCGCATGGGGCACCACGGAGCCGGGAGCTGCTGCGCTGGGAGAGGCAGCGCTGCTGCCTGCACTGCTGTTCATGCCCCCAAATTAAATGGAATAATTCATTTGCTTTGGCTTCAAAAAGGCGTTTGCTGGAAGTCCTGTGAAGCATGCCCAGGCCCTGCTGCCACGCTGTTTCCTGGCATAGCTGGCATGGACAGGAGAGGTGTCACCAGGAGGTGGTGTCGTGGCCTTGGGACCCTAAGGGACTGTCCCCAGGAGGGCAGAGGGGCTCAGTGGGGATGTGGGGCTGCCCCCCAGTGCCCCATCCCCAGGCCAGCCCAAGGCAGAGGGACAGGGGGGAATCAGCCTGTGTGCCAGCGGCTTGCTCTGCCCATCCCTACAGCCACGCAGGGCTGGGAGGTGGCACCAGTCACTCGGTGCTTACGTTTCAGTATTTCCACTAACAATACAAAGCTCTTGGCTCCCTCATTTTCTCGGCCAGGAGGAGAGGGGCCAGGGAGGTCCCAGCAGTGCTCCCAGTCATGCTGGGCCGCACTGGCGCCTGACACTGCTGCATGGTCCCACCAGCACTGACACAAAAGGGCTGTGGCTGGCATGTGTGGTCACATCCCTGGTGGCACGCTTGCCCAGTGGCCTGCACAAGCTCTCCCTTGCACCAGGGACCCAGTGCCAATGGGGCTGCTAAGTACCCTCAGCCCTCAGTGCCACCATGCTCACCCCATCCCGCTGCTCCTGTGGTTCTCATGTGGCCCGTGGGGTCTCACGTGATGAAGGCAGAAGGTGGGTGGTACGGGGCGGGCCAGGTGGGCAGAGTGTGCTGGGGGCAGTGGCAGGGTGACACAGGCTGTGCATGCACATCTGTGTGTTGACAGGTGTTTCCAGGGGTGCTCTGTGTGTGCGTGTGTGTGCGCGCGCATGCACGTGCGTTGGGGCTGTAGTGTGCGCAGCAGGGCTGTGCGTGTGCAGCGGGGCAGTGCACAGGCAGTGGGGTGTGTGTCAGCACTGGGCCAGGTAGCAGTGCAAGGGGACAGCAGACCCCCGCGGGCAGGGAGGGCTGTGCTGGGGACCCTGCTTGCTGGGGCCTCCCTCACTCCCGGGAGTGGGTTACAGCAGCCCCTGGTAGCCGACTGCAACCCCCGAGCTACAGCCCCCGTGGGTTTCGGCTCACTTGAAAGCTCTCCTTTAAAATATGCTCTAGCTCTAGCGATGCTGCCGAGATGGCTGGAGCAGAGCTGGGCTCCCCACTGAGGCACCCAGCTCCTCCTGGGGCACCCACACTCCCCAGCACCCATGCCACAGGGGCGTCCTGCACAACAGGGACCACAAGCAAGCTGAGGAGGGGGTAGCACTCTGCTATGTGCCATGGTCCTAGGGCAATTCCCAGGGAATTGGGACAAGTGCCCTCCCAGGGCGGTGGCTGTACAAGGGGGGGCCCCCAGCACCCTGCCCACAGGGAGGGGATGCTGCCTCTGGAGAATCAGCCGGCGAGCAGAGACCTGAAGCTGGAGGCAGGTTTCTCATCACCAGCCCAGCAGCACATACCGTGCCGAGCAATGGGGTCCCGCACCCTTCCCCCTCACCCCGAACAGGTTTCGCTCGCCGGCACAGCTGCCACGTCCAGATGTTGCCAGTATTGAGGGAGGCAGGCTGCTCAGCCCACAGCTGCTCCCTGCTTTGCTTGCAATTGCTTTGGAAATATTGTGTGTGCTCAGCTCTTTAGAGCTAATCTCCATCCTGCAGCCAGAGCTGGGGGAGCTGCCCACGCCAGCCCGGCCGGCAGGGAAGCTGGGGAAGGGGAGGGGGCCCTGCCAGCAGCCCCCGCGCAGGGCAGGACCAGGGCAGCCACAATGCTGCGGTGGGGGGTGGGCTGGGTACCACCCCAGTGATTCCTTCCCTCTTGATTGGGGCCATTAATCCTGCGCTCTCCGCCAACCTGACAGAGTCTGTAAGTGTCAGCGTGTGAGCGATCCACTCGCTCGGCACCATCCATCAGGCCCCTGGCAAACGCCATGCGACACCCCCTCCCTGATTTATCTGAGGCCAATGGAGTCATGAAAAACAGCTGGTAAATCCTTCCCCATCAGCCGGCTGATTATTAATGCAGCCAAGTGTGGAGGCAGCGAGCGATTTGGAGAGACGGGCCCAGCCAGTGCTGGTGAAGGGCAGCATATGGCCCAGTCCGGCTGCCCCCATGGCGAGGTCCCTGCCTGCAGGATTCTGCCTGCTCCCTGCCATAGTAGGAGCAGAGCTCTGCCTGCCCCTTGTGCATGCAGGCAGCGATGCAGTGGCTGCAGAAGTGCCCCATGCTCCCACCTGCATCCTCAGCTCCCAGCTCAGGTGTGCAGGACACCCTCTGCCCCGGGATGCCCAGGCTGGAGGGCTCAGCACCCCCAGGAAGAGCAAGTTGTGCTGCTTCTGCTGGGTAAAATAGCCTATGGATGGGGGCAGCCAGCACAGAGGGGCACTGGGGCTTTTCCAGGGTGAGGGCAGGCACACGATATGGCTCTGATGCAGGGGCAGGAGGTTGCCCAAAGAAAGGAGGGAGAAGCCAGCATTAGCACTACGGGCAGTCGTGGAGCAGGGCTGGGTGCTGAGCAAAGGTGCAGAGCCCCAGACCTGGTCTGGTGACGCTGGCTGCGAAGCCTGGCTGCAGCACTGGGACATGCACAGCCCCCCTGCATGGGTGCAGGATGCCCCAGTCCCTGCCAGCCTGTGCAGCCCATTGCATCCCCCGGCACTACCCCACGGAGACAGCACAGTCTGGGGGCACCTGACCCTGGCAGGCACCAGCACCATGGCCACCTTGGGACGCAGCACCCACGTGCACCACTGCCTGCACCCCTCGCAGGGCCATACCCTCATGCACATGCCACCCCACTCTCCCAGCCCTGCAAAAAAGCATCGCCCAGGGCCAGGCAAGCCACTCACCAGCTTTTACAGCCCTGGTCCCCCTGCGGCACCCCACGTGCTGGGGCCTGGCATGCTTCTTGTGCCCTGCAAGGCTGCCGTGCCCTCTGCATTGACGTAATGGCTCGGGGAAAAAAAAAAACTATAAATTGTGTGAGTGGGCTGGAAGGAAGCTAGAAGCAGCATTTTTGTGGTTGTGTGCCGAGCAGGTGCAGCTGACAATTAGCTATCTCTTCCCAGCCTCTTCATTTAGTTCCTCAAGGTTATTTTGAAAATTGAATATTCAATTAATGAAAGAATGGCTTTGCAGGGCTCTTGGTGCTCACTTCCCCAGGGCGGAGGCACCCTCGAGGACAGCTTGGGAGGGGAGCAAAGGAGGAAGAAGTGCATCCTCCTCCTCCTCACGGCCTCCTCCCCTTAGCCCCCCTCCACAGCCATGTTTCAAGCACTCCGAGCCCCAGATCTGCGCTGAGAAGATGAAGCAGCAGAAGTCATCGTGGCGGAAAGTAGGTGACGTTAAGTCACGTTTGAGCCTGTCATGGAAGATGTCATCCTCCCTTTGCCAGTGAGCCTCCCCTTCGAAACCCAGCCTGCAAAAAGCCCCACGCCCCGTCCCCCTGCCAGCACCACCCCAACCCACCCGGTCCCCGAAACCGTGGGGCTGCATGGGAGGGAAGGGGGGCAGCTCCTCCCCTACCTCCAGCACATCCTCTCTCCCACCCTCCCTTGTCTTTTATTTTATTTTCTGCCACTTAAAATATCGTGCAACAATGATCCCGGATTGCTTGGAAACGCTGGTGCTGCTCCGCTGGGTCTTGTTCCCCGGCTGCTTTCCGATGCCCAGAGCGATGCTCTCCTTTTCCAGCAAACACCCTCCTGGCCAAAATGCTCATGCGGGGTCACCCAGTGGCACCCTCAGAACCCACTGATGGAGCAGAAGGTCCCTTTTCTGCAGCTTCCCTCCCCGAGACTGCTCCTCCTGCACCCACTGCAGGATCAGGGCAGACTCCACGCCCTCAAATAAAGCCTCAAATTATACCCTCTGCCCCACTGGGGTCTGCAACTCAGAGCCAAGCACCAGCCGAACCTGGACCCTTGCTCTGTGCCGTGGACATGTCACCACCAGGACCTGCTCACCGTGCTGGGACAAAGATCCTTGGCTTTCACTTCAAGTGTGGCTGGCCACCAGGCTGGCAACAAGCGTCCCTGGCTGGGGGTAGCTCAAGGGTTGTCCTCCCACCGTGGGATCTGGGAGTGCTGGCCTGACCCCACACCATTTCCAGATACCTTTATTTTAAATGAAGAGCCCTGCACTGCTAGCAAGTCATCAGCATCATGCTTGGACAGGCAGTCCCCACTTTTGGTCCTCTTCATTGCTGGACTCAGAAAATCAGCCTCAAAGCCCAACCAGAGAGGGGAGAGGTGAGCTCTCCCCCAGTCCAGTGTGGGCCAGAGGGGAAATCGAGTCACGGAGAGGAGCTACAGCCCAGAGGCAGCAAACAGGTGGTGTTTCCCCCAGGGAAGTGGCCGCAGCAGATTGCCAAGGTAGCTGGAGCAGGTGGCAGCCACGTGGGGACACCTCTCCGTGGTGATGGACGAGCGCTGGCTCAGACCTCTGCTTCCTCAGCTCTTTGTGGAGAACGGATGATGGGAGAGGGCTGAGAGATTTATAACAAAATATCGCTTGGTGTGTGCCAGTTGGGTCCCAGAACTGCTGCGTGGAGCCTTTGCAAAGAAGAAAGGTGCTCAGCAAGGGCAGGAGCCCCAGTCCCCTCTTTGCTGACCTGCAGGTGCTCTCCTGCAAGGTGCCCTCCAGCAAAGTCCCCATAGCTGTGTGACACCTGGCCCTGGGGACAGCGGATGGCCCCATGCTGAGAGCTGTATCCCTTCTGCAAGCCAAGCAGAGCTTGCTATGGCAGCGTGGCGATGCGCAGCCCCTCCAGAACAGCGCTCTCTGAGCCTCTCCACTCATCCCAGTCAGGAGTGCTCACTGGGAAAGGAAGATTTTGTTTAGGAGACACTGTTGCCAGTCCTGTCCTCTGCCTACCCCTTTTTCCACCCCAAACCATACAGGGCCATAGATCTAGGAGGGGACATTTTAGGTTACCAAGGGGTATATTGCCTGGATTAGGGATGATGTGCGCAGCAGGGATGCTCTGGGCTGTGCCGGGTCAACATCCCAGCTCAGGGTTCATCCTGGAGCTCCTCTCCTCTCTCTCTTGTCCCCCCCCATTTCCCATTCCCAAAGCCTCACTTACATCTTCCTTATTATCCTCCTCCCTGCGCTATCTGGGTCACCCTCCCCTGCCATTACCCCAGATAATTGCGAGCTGAGTGGAGGCACGGGCAGCAATCTGGCAGGCAGCACCTGCACTGCCGCCCCAGCAACGGGGAAAGCGCTGCTTCCATGGACATCTCCCTGCCTTTCTCATCCCCCTCCTCCTCGGGTCTCTCAAGCCAACCCGGTTCCTTGGCTCTTGGGAAAGGCAGGCAAGCTGGCAGAGCTGCAGGCAGGGCAAGACTGAATCGCTGGGCAAAATCACCCTGAAGGGGGCTGGGGTCGCCACGCTCACGCTGCCCCGTGCAGCGAGGGATGTTTGCTAAGTGAGGAAAAGCCTTGGAAGATGCTTTGGTGAATGGTCCTTGCTGCAAAGCTGCTGTTTCTAGAGAAGAAATAGCTGCGCCCAAAGGCAGGAGGGCTTTCAGTCCAGCGCTACCTGCGTTGGTCTCCTGGGGTCCTGCTCATGGGCACGAACAGATTCAAGCCTCACCCAGAAAAAAAAATTAAATAGCACCATCTGGCACTCGGTGAGCTCTCTCCCCTCCCATTAATGGGGAGAGGGTAATCCAGAATGGGAACCGGGCCACGCTGCAGGAGTGGGCCACCAGCCTTGTGTACGGCAGTGGCTGGGCATCCCCCTGCCCGCAGGCTGTCTGGGCAGAGGGGAAAGACCCCCACCATGGCCAAGCCAGGGTCTGGGGTCCCCAAAGGCTGGCATGGTCCCGTCAGGTCCCGGCACGTCCCGAGCGGCAGAGCTGGACACAGCTCCTCCCCGCAGGGAGAAGGCCAAGCTTTTTTTATACATAATTATATCTCCAAAACTGGCACAGCCTCCTCCCAGAGCTGGTTTTAGCTCGGCTAAACCCACGTGGAAATTCAAGCTGTCTGGGCTGCCCAGGGACCCCATCCTGCTCCCCTCTCCTGCCCAGCTGGGATGCCCCAAATCCTGGGCAAAGCAGGAGATGGAACAACCTGCATCCCCGCCTCTCTTACCAGGGGATGGGGCAGTACACTGGGATTTTGGTCCCTCCTCTAAAGGTTTAGTAGAAATGAAGTTAAATAGAGGATGAGAGGAAAAGCATGAGCCCCAGCCCCAAGTCTTTCCCCCATCAGGGAATGGTGGGTCCTGTGGGATGGGGCTGCTGCTGCCCCTCTGCCTGGCTGTGGTGCACCCCAGCTGCCTGTTCTGCCCCGGAGCTGCCTGCGTTTCCCCTGCCTGCGTTTCCCCTGCCTGCATTTCCCCTGCCTGCATTTCCCGGGCAAAGCCATGGGGAGGAGGCGCCGATGGCATCAGGGTGGCTGCGGTTCCAGCCTCTGCAGGAATGCACAACCATCAATTAGGAAATAACTGCCTCGCCTGTCCTTGTTAATCCCCTCCTCTCCGGGCTGTTATTTATTATTTATGGTGAAGGCGCCCCAGGATGCGCTGTCGGAGGGACGCCTGACAGGCTCAATCTGTACCGTACAATTACATCCTCCTCGCCAGCTGGGGAAGCCCTTTCTCTGCTCCCACCACCCTGCTCTTTTCCGCATCCCCCGCGGGACCAGAACTGGGGATACCAGACTGCTCCTGCCCTACTGCTGAGAACCAACCCCACCATCCCCATGGGTACAGGGAAGCCCTGGGGACACCCCCTTGGCCCCACACTGAGGGTGTCCCCCCATATACAGCAGACCTGGGGGCACACCAGCCCCTCAGGTGCTGGGCATAGGCAGCTCACCCACCCTCCTCCCTTTGCCTCCCATCCTGGGCGTGGTGCTTTGCCATGGGCACAGCAGCATCCCAGAGTGAGCCACGGGATGAAGCTGCCCCACTCATCCCCCCTCGCCTGCCTGCCGGCGAGCACGGGTGGCAGCCAGCCTGGAGGGGGGGCCCAGGCGAGCCGCTGCAGAGGCATTAGCTGAGCCGGGATTAACATTCACCAGCGAAAAAATAACTCCATCCAAGCTGCGTCTGTTCTGGGGGCCTCGTGTGCGGCACGAATCGAAGTGCAGGCTCCCCTGGGAGCCCTGGGGATGTGTGTGCTGCAGCCGCGTCAGCTCTTTGCAAGGGCTGCTAATGTCTTGGCTAACAAGCTCCCAGCTGAATGTGTCCTATGCACACCTGAAGATGGAGCCGGCCGCCTTCGCCTCCTCCCTGCCCTTCTCGCAGCTGTTGTCCTCTGCCCATCTCCTGGCAGTGCCATCACCTCCTCCAGCCACCCCATGTGGGGACCAGTGCTGGGGCGTGGGGTCTGTGCAGGCATCACTTGGGGACATGTGGGCATGACGAGGATGTGCGCTGGGGCTCGGAGGCTGGGCAGGCATCCCGGGGCGTTGCCTGTTGTGTGGTTAGGAGTTTTGCAGGTTGGTATCTTATAGGGCCATGTGAGGTTTGGGGGCTGCAGGGTCCATACAGGTGCTCAGAGTATCCTGGGGAGTGGCGATGGGGCTTGGGGGCTCATTGCTGAGTCCGTCCACCCCCTCCCAGTCCCCTATGGATGTGGGCAATGTGTGCCCTCCATGCTGGGATTCCAGGGCAGCTCTGTCGCAGATGGCATGTGCAGCAGGCACTCAGGGGTACCCACCCGTACCTGCAAGTCCCTCCCCTCCTCTGCAGTGGGTGGGTGTCCCTGGTGCATGCAGGGTCCAGCCCTTCCATGTGCTGGTGTTGTGTCGTGAGGCAGTGTGTAGGATCAGCTGGATGCTCCGCGCATACCTGTGTGCATGTGTGTCTTTCCAACCCATGTGCACAGTTGCTGCCTCTCTCTTGGGAGACACCCCGGGGAGCTGCTGGCATCCCGTGGCTGGGCAAATCCTCGGGGTACCAGCCACCTGCAGTAGCCCTGGTCCCCAGAGGGGTTGTGGGGTGTCTGTTGGGGATGTGGAGGGGTGTCTGGCACGTTATTTGCCTCCTGGAGCTGCTAAGCTCCTGCTCACCAGCCTTTTTGCACTCCCAGCGTTGGCCATTGGTGGGTTGTGCCTCCAGGAAAACACAGTGCCCTGGAGCACAGGCCATCTGCGTGGGCAAAGGCTGCAGCTCCAGCTGCAGTGGGCACTGCAGGCCAGCACTTTAATAACAGGCTGAGGACAAGACCGATAAAAATAGCCACCAGTACTGCCTCCTACTCTCCTGTCTGTGGGGAAGTGGCACCCTGCCACCCCAGCCCAGGTGGTTATTTTTAGGCTGTCACCTCCTTGCTTCTCCTGTGGGTGGCTCTTATAAATAGCCAGTGCCTCTGAGCAGCTCCAGTGCCAGCCAGGAGCTCAATGTGCCTGTGCCCAGCAGAGCTGGGAAAGACCCTGCCTCACCTGCCCAGTGGCTGCCCAGCCCTGCCTGCTTACTGCCTTCAGCCTACCTCCTCTGCCTCCAGGCACAGACAGCAGGGGCAGAGCCCGATCCCACCACCCACCCCTCCCTGCCAGCCCCCGAGGCTCGGGCACAGCTTCCCCCACCACCTGTGGTCACCTGGGTGCTCCAGATGCCATCCCCCGGGACACCCCATCCTCTGGCTGCTGCCCCCGCATCCTTCTGGCTCCTGCCTCAACACCCTCCCCAGCCCTGATCCTCATTCTCTGCTCCTGATCTTCCTCCTCCTCTTGTTCTCCCATTTATTTTAGTAGCCATACCTCCACAAGCACCCCTTGCCCGGCAGTATCTCCCTCCCCGGCATGGTTTTGCCCGGTGCCGGCTCTCTGTGGCCATAAGCACTGCAGAGTGGCGGCTGCGGTGCTGTAATTAGCCAGGTACAGCAGGAACACACTTGCAGCCTGACAGCTCTTCTGGAGTCGAATGGGAGCCAATTAATCTAATTAAAGTGGCTGCTGGCTCGTTATCCCCGCACAGTTCACAAGGCTACAAAGGCGCCCCGTCCTCGCTGTGCCCCCTGCCCACGAGCTGCTCGGGTGGGTGCATATGGGTGGGCGTGCAGAGCCACGGCTCGCTCTCTCCATGGATCCGAGGTGCCCAGGGAACTGCTCTGGGGTGAATGAGGGAGCACAAAAGCTGGGTGCCCATGCTGGGGCGACTGCCCTGTGCATTGGGCACCTGGAGGTGCTGGCATCTGGCTGGGGTGCCGGTGGTACCCGTGGGAGTGCAATGCAAGGGGATGCCTCCCAAGGATGCCATGGCCACAGGGTTTGCATGCTGTGGGGCTACAGTGCCAGCCATGCCGTCAGCCCCGGCAGCGGTCGGTGGGGCCTGGCACCATGCCACATCCCGGCAAGGAAAAGCTTTGTTTCCCGGTGCCAGAGCAGGTCCTGCCGGGCGGCGCGGCAGCATCCTGCAAGCTAATTACGAGGCAGGCCGAGGAGGAGGTCTGTCTGCACAGGTGTCTGTCAGCAGGGCGCTGGCACTCACGCCGCCTAATTAGACATCCTGCCAGCCTTTAATGAGAACAAATGAGAGGCCAGCCAGTGTGGGCCAGTATCCGGACCCTGTCCCGTGTGCTGGCTCTAGCCCTGTGCCCTCGGAGATCCAGTGGCTGCCCTCATCGGGGCATGAGGCGCGGGGGTGCAGCGTCTCAGCCCCCCGCGCCAGGAAACCCTGGCATCAGAGCAGAGCTTGCCCATCCCCACCATGACCCCCTGCAGCAGCCTGTGTCCAGCAGGGCACTGGATACCACCCCACATGCACCCTCCTGGCAGCCCCTGACCCGTCCCCATCCTCTTGCCCCTTCACTAAGTCCTTTTGGGAGCTGCGTCTTGGTGCTCCATCACCGCAGGGTGCCTCTAAAGCAAGGTCCTGCCCTACCCTGCCATCTCCCCCATAGCCTGTCTAATTGCAAAGAGGGGAACTCGATGCCAGGTGGATCTGCCCGCATAGGCCGAGCCTCCAGTTATCCTCTCATCAGCTTGATAGCTGCCGGTGCCCTATGGGGCATCCCATGGCATGCAGATTGCCACCTCCATGCCCTCACCCTGGCAGCACCGATTCAGCTGCACCACGGGACTCAAAAGCACTCGCTCTGGTGCTTTAAAGTCTGTGTGTGGGCACAGAACGTGTTTGCAACACACTCTCCTCGGGATCCCCATGTGGCTCTTCCATGTCTGCCTACAATCTAAAGGCAAACAGACCAGTGTCCTGGGTTGAGCACGCAGCCGTCTGCAGCAGCACGTCCCTGCACCCTGAGCCCCTGGGCACAGGCAGGCTCCCTTGTTGGAGCAGGGAGCTGGATGGGCAGGGTGGCCAGGACAAGTTGGTAGCACCAGGTGTGCCCTGAAAACCTCAGTGAGGCTTGAGGAAGGGCTGCAGGAAAAGACCTCAGGACACATGTGCCACCGGAGAGGGAAGTTTAACCCAACAGCAGGACCTCAGGCAAGCCTGGAGGCTGCAACGGGGCCGAGCAAGCTGGAAACAAGGGGCAGAAAAGCAGGCTGATGGACAAGGATGGTGATGCCGGGAGAGAGCACCGGAGCCAGCCTGGCCCTGGTTATAAACTCCCTCTGCAAGTAGATTTGCACACCAGTGGGCACCGGGGCATCGTGGCAGGCGTGTGCTCAGCCTGGGAAGCGGGGAAGGGAGCCCAGCCAGGCTGGGGGGGCGGCGGGCCCCCACGCGGCACGCCGGCTCTGCAGCAACCCTATAAATAAACACACCCACACGCCGCGGCGCACACACCGGGATGCTGGGGGGAGGCAATTGCATGCGGCTCATGGCGGGCAGCGGGGAGTAACGGGACGAGACCAAGCATGGGGAAATGCTATGCGGGTATTAGGAAAAATCGCCTGCCAAAGGAGCGATTGGGAGGAAGGCAGCTCCCCAGGGAGCTGGGCATGCTGCCTGCTCTGCAGGGCATAGCCAGGGCTGGGGCAGCCCTGGAGCACCCAGGCAGGAGGGTGTCTGAAGTAACAACGCCTGCGCAGTCTGGAGGGAAAAATGTGCCATTAGGGGACATGCACGCCTCTGCATCCCCACTGTACACACACACACACACGCACACACACGCACATACATCCCCGCCGTGTGAGTGCACACACACATCTCCATCCCTGCGTGCAAACTCCCCTTCACCCCTGCGTTCACCCCAGTGTGCACACACCCCTTCGTCCCCATGTCCCCCCCCATGCACACACACCTTCACTTCTCCTGTGTCCCACGCACACACGCCTCCATCCCTCCTTCTGCACACGTCTTAGCCCTTGTTCACCTCTGCATGCACGCGTCTCCCTCATCCCCATGCGTATCCCCACCAAAAATCACCCTCACAGTGCCCAGGGATGGCAGCCCGCATCCCCGGGGCCCTGCCTCCCCAGGGCTGGAGAAGGACAGCCGTATCCATGCCACCACAGCTCTGCCAGCCCGGCTTCTCCCCGCAGGCTGCTGTCACGTCGCAGCTTAGAGAGGTTTAAGGGAAAGACGGGGACGTGCCAGGTCGGAGGCCGAGGCCAGCCCAGCCGCGCCAGGCAGGGGGTGGTGGGATTTGCTGGAGTGCCGGGCAATTTCCCTGCCGCTCTGCTCTGTCCTCTCATTTTCGCAGTGGGGTCTGAGTGGCTGATGGGCAGGTTGGTATCGCTGGTGCAGCCCCCCTCCGCTCCGCCAAAGATGCTCGCCTGCCTCCCAGCCCACCCAGCGTGTGCCTGCTTGTTCACAGGAGGAGGTGGACATGGAGCAAGGGGCTTTGCTGTGAATTTGCAGGCCTTTGGGGTGGGCAGGGGCCACACAGCATCACCAGCAGTCCCAGCTCCATCCAGTCACAGCCCCGCTGCTCCCGCAGCCCTGGCAGGCTGTGCTGTGGCTGTGCCGGGCACCCCGCAGCCAGCGGGAAGGGGTGGAGGCAGTTGCTGGAGGAGGACGGAGGCAGCTGGGGACCAGGATGCTGCAGCCAGGCGGGTCCCCTCCAGCCAGCCCCAGACCAGATGCCAGGGAGCCATGCGAGCTGGCACTGCCAGCGGAGCAGAGGCATGGGGCAGGCGGAGGTCCTGCAGCCTCAGCGCCCCCTCAGCCCCTTTCCAGGGAGGCAGGGCCCTGGCCTGCAGGGATGATGGAGCAGATGATGCTCTTGGTCTGAGGCGAAAGGCAGAGAAGAGTTGCCATGGAGACCAGCTATGTCATTTTAAGGAGGCACGGAGGCATTCGCACCCATCCCTCTCAGATGAACCCCAGCAGTGGGAGGCAAGGGGAGTGGGATGAGGGTGACCGGTATCCCCTTAAATCCCAGGTGGGTCGGCTGGTCCCCAGCAGTGCCACCCCATGCAGGAGCCAGCAGGGAGGCTGCAGGGAGGGCTGCCTGCCCAGGGCGTGCCCGGGGGCCAGCTTCCCTCAGGGACGGCTGAGAGCAACTGGTGGCACTGGGGCAGAGTTACTCTGCTGCCAGCTTGGCCTGAGCAGGCGATAGGGAAGAGCCTGCAAGGAGCAGAGGTCAATACATGCCCCCCCCAAATTTTCCTGAGATGGCCTCATGTGCTGGGGAAGGGCTGCGAGTGCCAACCAAGGGGCTGGGGTGAGGTTCAGGGTGAAGGCAGTAATATCCTGGCTTTCTGGATAATTTAAGCTTTAATTAAAATGAGGTTTTTACGTATTAGCAGCCCCCCCTTCCCTGCAACCGGTGGGAGCTGGAGCGCTGCTGCTTGGCCTCCCGGTGCCTGCGGGCAGCTCTGGTGCCTCTGCTGGAGTCCCCTCAGCATTGCCACGGCCCCACCGGCTGCTTACACGGAGGGAGAAATTATCCAGGTGGGGGTTAGATGCAGGAGCACCTCCAACGGGAAAAAACAGCCCCAAATACGGAGGCAAATAAAGGGATGCAAAGATGCCCCACCCCTCCCCACTCCCCCTGCCCAGGAGGGTGTTCAGGCGTGCTCGGGTCCCTTCGGGCAGCCCTAGGGCCGGGGCTCGCTGCTTGCTGAGTGTTTGCTGTAGCTCCCCTTGGCCAGCTGTCCCCTGGCCCTTTGCGGGGTCCCATGCAGCGCCGGCACCCCGAGGTTGAGCAGCGCCGTGATGCTGCCAGCTCTCCCCGGGGCTGTCACGCTGCTCAGCACTGTCGCCGTTCAGATGGGACTGGAAGAAAACCGGCGTAGCTGCACCGGTAACTCGATGCCCGGGAGGATGCCGGGTGCCCAGGCGGCTGCAAGCGCTGCTGGCCAGGGTGCCCAGGGCAGGGATCTGCAGCAACGGGAGGGACATGGCAGTGGATGCTGCCTGCGCAGGAGGTGGCCAAGCCTCCAAGCTGCAAACGTAAGTGATGCCTCGATGGGGCGTGGGGAAGAAGGAGGGCAGCAGGCTTCTGCAGGGCTCAGAGGGAGGTGCTGGCACTGTCCTGGGTGTCAGGGTCGTGCAGGCAGGGCTCAGGGACATGCTGCCCTGGTAGATGCTTGCCCAGAGCAAGGGGACATTGACCTGGGGCAAGGGGCTGTACATTGTATGTAGTGTGAGGTGCGTACACACGGCACGTGCAGTGCGAGCTGTCTGTGCAGTGCAGTGCAGGTGTGCAATGAAGGTGTATGGGCGTGCAAAGTGCGTGGGAGATGTGAGTGCACCAAGCATGAGATGTGCATGCATTCAGCACAGGTACAGGGTGAGCGGCATACGGCCATGCTGCGTGTGCAGCGTGAGATATTGGTGCAGTTTGTGTGTGCGACGGGATGTGTGCATGCCTGCAGTGTGGTATGCATGCAGTGAGCTGTGAGTCTGTGCACTGCAGCGTGCAATGTGAGGCGTGTGCGCGCAGTGCACGCTCGCTGTAGGAGGTGTGAAGCTGTGCAGTGCACGGAGGTGTGTGCATGCAGTGCACGCTCGCTGTGGGAGGTGTGAGCTGTGCAGCGCAGGGAGGTGTGGGCATGCAGTGCACGCTCGCTGTGGGAGGTGTGAGCTGTGCAGCGCAGGGAGGTGTGTGCATGCAGTGCACGGTCACTGTGGGAGGTGTGAGCTGTGCAGCGCAGGGAGGTGTGTGTGCATGCAGTGCACGCTCGCTGTGGGAGGTGTGAGCTGTGCAGCGCGGGGAGGTGTGTGCATACAGTGCACGCTCGCTGTGGGAGGTGGGAGCTGTGCAGTGCAGGGAGGTGTGTGCATGCAGTGCACGGTCACTGTGGGAGGTGTGAAGCTGTGCAGTGCAGGGAGGTGTGTGCATGCAGTGCACGCTCGCTGTGGGAGGTGTGAGCTGTGCAGCGCAGGGAGGTGTGGGCATGCAGTGCATGCTCACTGTGGGAGGTGTGAAGCTGTGCAGTGCACGGAGGTGTGTGCATGCAGTGCACGCTCGCTGTGGGAGGTGGGAGCTGTGCAGTGCAGTATGCGATGCAAGGTGCATGGATGCATGAATATGGCGAGAGAAGCGCAGCATGTGTTTGCATGCTCAAGGCAGAGGGGCAGACTGCAGTGGCCAGGGATGGCACGGAGCAGGATTCAAGCACTGGCACCCTGGGGATCCCTGGCTGTATCCAAAGGGGCTCCAGCTGCTATTCTCATCTCACAAAACCTTAGGGAGCTCTTCCCCCACTGCTGCTTGGCAGTGGCAGCACCCGGCTGCTGGAGCCTGGCGTGCACCCGCAGCTGCCTGGCCGGGCGGGAGCATCTCCTCCTGCCATGCCTGCCAAGATTCCCACTCCCGAGACTCTACGACAGGAGAAAAGGGAACAAAAATTCACGTTTTCACATTTAGCTTCCTTTGTACTCAGCTAATTAGCGCCTGAGTCTGGTGATGTCATTAAAGCAGCACTAAGTCTTTATTGGGGTAATTTAATTTTCCCTTTCATATCAGGATGATTTCCTTTGTTGGGGTAGGTGCTGGGGAGGGGGAAGGGCCCATGCAGACAATTGCTATTGTCAGGATAAATAATTCCCCAGTGGATTGACAAGGGGGGAGGTGGGCTGGGGGCTGGGAGCTGTCACTCACCCAGGGTGGCAGCAGGAGCCAGCCAGCCCCCGGGGAGCTGGGTGCTTTGGGGTGCCTCTCCCTGCGCCGGGCGGACTCCCCAGCCAGCGAGGCATCTGCCTTGGCCCCTTTCCAACCACCAAAACCACAGCAGCCTCGACATTCAGGAGGCGGGTGGGTAAAGTTGGGGGTCTCCCTTACAGCTCCCCTGCTTCTCCCACTCCACCACCATCCCCAGTACTGGTGAAAGGAGGGAAACAGATTGCACGGGGGTAAAAGGAGTGTTTCTGAGCGACCCGACACCCCATGTATAGTGACCCGCTGGAGTAACACAAGGCTCTTCGTGCAGCTGGGACGTGCTGGGTAGCAGGGAGCTGCCAGGGCTGGCAGGGACCAGGAGGAGCCCTCGCAGGGGTCTCCCACCTTGTGGCATCCTTGCACTAGGAATGGCTGGAACTGGGCTCAGAAAATGTTCCCCCTCTCCAGCCCCTCTCCGGGCTCTGCATGCAATGTTGTGATGCTTGAGCACTCACTGCCATGGCAAACTGGGCATGAGGAGGGGGCAGCTGGCATGAGGAAGCGTGCAAGACCCAGTGCCTGGGGTAACAGAGGGGCAGGAGGCTGTTCAGAGGGACCAGCATTGCACCTCCCTGGGACACCCTCCTAAACAAGCCTCCAGCCGCTTTCCCAACCCTGTATTCCCCCGTCCTGGCGCTTCCCCCCAGTCCCTTCACTCACACTGCCCCAGAACGAATTGCAAACACAGGGTGGGAGGTGAAGGAGATGCCCCATGGGGTTGGAGCCCCTGAGGACTGGCTCTCTCGGTCCCTGCAGAGCATCACTGGCAGCAGGTCCGTGTCCCATCCCTCCCCCACCATGCATGCCATCCCCCAGCCCTCCTGAGCATGGGAGAAAAAGGTGGCACGTCCCTGGGAGGCAGCTGGGAGATGAGAGCTGCTCCAGCCCGCCGGGAGCTCAACTAGAAAAGCCTTGCAAAGCCGTGCAATGCTGCTGGGGTGTGTGCCACTGCTCAAATCCCGGTGTCCCTGGGAGCTTGGGCACGACCCATGGTAAGACATTAAAGGGGCGATGTGTGGGGCAGGCTGACCCTGGCTCATGGGTGCACGTCCTGCCCTGGCAGAGCGGATGGGAGTAGCATCCTTGTCCACCAGAGCATCATCGGGGTAGGAGGGGGTGGCTGGTGTGATCCCAAAGCCCTAACTCATCAAGTTTAACTCTCCAGACACTTCCAGAGGAAGTGTCCTTCCCTGAAAATGGGAAGGGATGTACCCCAGAGGAGAGACAAACTGGAGAGAGACATTTTCCACCTACCCCTGGGTTCAGCTCCAGAAGGAACTGGGTCCTGACAACTCTTCTGGAGCCCACCCTGCAGGTCCCACCTTCCCTGAAGCCCCTCGAGTGCTGCTACCAGCTTGAGTGAGGGGGAGACGGGCTTCAGAGGGGAACGTCACACCCAAAACGCAAACACCAGCTTGTTGGTAATTAGCAAACGTTTCAAGAGGAATGATGAGAAGCCACTGACAGGCGGGCGGGTTTCTATTAAAAGCTGCCACGTGTGATCCTTCTCCAAGCCTGCCGGCCCCTCCTTACCTGGCGCAGGGGAAATCAGATGCAAACCTGACATTAATGCAATGTTCAGGGTGAGCTTTAATTGCAGCTGTGGCAGGAGTGGCGGAGCCAGGGGACGGCGGCGGACCCCAGGCGGCAGGATGATGGGTGCCCTCACCTCCCACCACCTCCACCGCTAGGAGGGGAGCTGCCCAGTGCCTTTGGGTGGTCTCCTCCCTGCCATCATCCTCCCCAACCTTCTTGCAGAGGGCGTGAGTCACGAGGCGCACTGAAGTGAGCACTTGGAACCCCGCGTGTTTCCACAAGCAGAGGCACTTGCTTAAATGTTAAGGGCTTGTTTGCATCCAGCAGAAGGGAAGCGGGAGCTAAGCCCCAGCTTGCCAATTGCTCCTCCGTGCCTTCCGGAGCCAAGGGGCCGGGGAAGTGCTCATCCACACAGGGAAGCATCCTCGAGTGATTTCTCCATGCACTCAGCCCCCAAAATGCCTCTTTTCAGCCTCACGTGGCTTTTTTTTTCTGGCTTAAAGGCTTTCCAGAGCATCCCAAGCATTACAGAAGGAGCATCCCAGGCATTAGAGAAGGTACATGCATGGCCAGGGCAGCGTTTGCAAGGTGGCCCCAAGGCTGATGCATGGTGGTGGGGTGAGTCCTTGTCTCGGACCTGCAAACCAAGCCCAGGAGGAGCCAGGGCACACAGCGCTGGAGCAGGAGGACCTTGGGCCAGCAGCATCCAGGCAGAGACTCGGTGGCCTTGGGCCAGTAAGGTGGAGATTGCCACGGAGCAGGGACTGAGGGTGGGTCTGCTCAGCAATACATCCTGCGAGTGACGGGAGCCGTGAGAGTAACCTAGTTCTGGCTTTATGAGATTGGCTCCCCCAGTCCCCACTCCGGGAGATGAAAGTGAGTAATTACTGTCTGACTCGGCAGAACGGCGAAGAAGATCAGCCAGAGGGGCCAAGCCCACCAGCAGTCGGGACCATCGCTTTGCGGGCTGGCGAGTGTCTCTTGCCCTGCTCAAGGTGTGAGCAGCAGTGCCCATGTCCCTTGCCATCATCTCAAGGTGAGGGCTCCCCTTGCTTCACGATTTCTGCTGGCCTCACCACCATCACACTTCATTTCCAGTCTTTCTGCTGTCCAACATGTCTACCCAAATAGTAACCAGCCTGGAGCTGGGTATAACCCCAAGAGGAGGAGCGGGGATGAACAGTGTGCTCATCTGTCTCTCGACAGGGTCCTCTTGCAAGTGATTTTCTGAGCAACAGCAAGGTTTTGCTTTTAATGAGGACTGGTTATGCTGAGCGGGATTTTGCTTGGTCTCCTACTGCCCTGGGCTTGCTGAAGGAGGTGGGTCTATTTCAGCTGAGCTGAAGACCTTCTGGGAGTGAAACAGGCTCTTCCTTAGAGCATCCTTGGGGAGTTTCTAGCTGTGGTTCTGCCTAGATCTAGCCCTGGGGACAGAGCTGCTCTAAAAGAGAGGTTGGACGAGAGGCCCCTTCCACAGAGTCCCCTCTGTGCTGGCTGTGCAGCCATGGTCCTCGGTTAGCTGAGACCTCCTGCGATGCAGCTCAGGCGGAGGCAGTGCAGGGTGTGAGGGCTCTTCCTGCTCTAGGTCGATTCATAGCAGCATGATCCTTGCAGGGGAGATGTTGCAGAAAGGCAGAGAGGTGCCCAAGGACATCGGTGACACCTCTCTCCTGTCACTGCTGCAGCAGGGGCCAGCCCCCAAAGGTGCATGTAGCTGTAGCAATCCCACCACCGCCAAGAAAACGCCAGAGCAAGGGTGCTTCAGGGTGGCTGGGAACGTCACAAGGGATTATTATCCAAAACAGTCAGCCGGGGTCTCTGTGGGGAGATGGTCTGCAGGGGACCCCCCATGTCCTAGCATGGAGCTGGGGACAGCAGGTCTAGGGTAAAGGACTGTCATGAGGCAGTATCAGCTCTCCTTGCTGTCAGCTTCTGCTAGCTGGATCTGCTCTGGACCTTCTCAGTGGTCTTCCAGGGTTGACAGGGTGCCCCAGTGTCCCCCATGACACCATCTTTCCTTGCATCCATCTCCTGGCCGCCAGACAACTCTTTGGATGCCCTCGCACCCTCCATCTACTGCTGTTAACCAGCTGTCCACGTTGCCTTCACCACTGACCTGAACTTCAAGAGCTCATTTGTTTCATTAGCTGGTACAGGGGGAGGGGGTCCTGTGCCACAGGTTTGGCCAGGCTATCTTGTCCACGCTTGGGGCTGACTCTTGGGGCTGTGTCCCTGCCTGTCCCCACTGCTGCTGCTACCTACCTGGGCTGCTGCACACACTTGGCAACGCCACACGGTTCCGTGCCCTCCACATCATGCCTGGTTAGGGTGATTTGTGTCTTACAAACACTCCAGTCATTGTTTAAGGGCTCTTCTTCGGACTACAAAAGTACAGGCAGCTGCCACACTTCTCTGCTCCTTAATGTATTGTCTGGCTTGTCTGTCTTCCCTCGAGGCTGAAAAAACCCTCTGCCCAGGCAGGATTTCTGAGCTCTCCTCCTGCTTGGGGTCACTGCTCCTATCAAACACGTTTGCGAGCTGCACTGGTGTTCTTGGTTTTATTTCTGCAGGAAGAAAGCCTCACGCTTGTTTCACCATCTATACCCTCCATGCTCAGCTCTGTTTTGCCACCAGTTTTTAGTCCTGCGGCATGTGCTGGTGTCCCCCTGCTCCTGGACCACGGCCACCCCATCACCGTGAACCCACCAAGCACTGTTGCTGGTGCAGAGGGGCCAGCCTAGCTCTGCCATAGCATGGGACCATGCCATGAGAGCTGGACCAGCAATCCCAGAGCATCCACAAGGGTTGCCCCAGCCCAGGAGATGCTGGGGTGGGTGACACCAGCAGCATGGAGGTGACTGGGGAGAGGCTGAGCTGACAGTGATGAGGCAGAGGGAACCAAAGGGAGGATACAGAAGAGTCCTGCCATGGATAAAGGGACAAGGAAGATGGGGAGGGGTCCCCAGCCCGGTGCTGTGCGGGAGCGATGGAGCACGTGGCGGTGACTCCTGCCCGGGCCGGTGGGGCTCCCCCCCCACCGCAGCTTGCTGTAGAGGGGCCCTTGAGTGCATGCAGGCAAGGAAAGGCGGGGAAAGGGGGGGGAAGAGATCTTTTCATCTAAAAGGTTACATTTGTCCTACTTCCTCCCATCTCCAGCAATTAACTTGAAGGGAGACATCACTGCTAATTGAGCAGTGAAGATCAGGAGCAACAATTACGCCTTTTGACAAGAGACAGCACAAGAGGGACTGCTCCGAGGCTGAGAATGGTAGGGAACGGTTTCTATGGCAATATAACTTTCCTCTCTTCCTCTCCAGCCATAGAAATGATAAAAATGTAGATTTCTCCCTGATTAATGATTTAATGAAAATAAAGAAAATTCTTTAAAAAAAAGAAAAAGGAGAAAAAGGGGGGGAGAAAAAAATCGATAGGACGCAATGTTTAGCATGAGTCTGCGGCTGCGGGGAGAATCGATGTCCTTCTCCAGGCTGGACGCAGTGAAATCTATTACAGCAACATGCCGAGGACTCAAAGCGGCCCTGCCGTTTGGTAATTAGGCAGCGGGCTCACACGGGGGAAACGTGAGGGCTATATTCAGATCTCTGATCAAAGGAGCTGCCCATCAAAGAGCTCCTCGCACTGGCTTCTCCAGCAAACCTTCGTGCTCGCTCCACGTCTCTCCTGCCTTCCTTTCTCCTGTCTGCCTTCCACACCCCTCCTCGAAATCATTATTTTTAATTTTAATTATTCAGCCTGTTCCCTTTGCAAGGCAGCCAGGAAGGGCTGCTGGGGCGACTGCCAGCCTGGCAAATGGTGATGCCATATTAGCTGCTGGCGAGGTGAAGGAACGACCTGCTGCGGAGGTGGCCCTGAGGCGGTGGCAGGGGGTGCCACAGCTGTCCTGCGCCTGGGAGGACACAACACCTGTCCGGCAGAGATGCCGGCAGCCACCTCTGGTGCTGCGACATGATGCACCTCCCATCCTGCCGCAGCCATGGGGAGAGCAGTGAGGAGGAGGAGGAGGGTCGGGACTCATCCTGCACCTGTGCACACACTTGCGCTGCTCCCATCCCATGTGAGCCACTCGCTCCTTCGTGGGAAAAGCCTGGTGGGGGGCAGGCAGGGCACACGGAAGCTCAGGGCTGCGCATAGCCCATAGCTGAAGGCGTCGCGAGGGCCACGTCCATCCGCATCCGTCAGCAGCAGCTGCTGGCTGCCGTGCTGCGCTGCCTGGGTGCGTGAGCCAGCAGCAGAGCCCGGAGGGGCGAGCAAAGCCTTTCCGAAGCCCTCTCTTCCCCCTGCCTCGCCAAGTCGGCACGAGCATCCTCTGTTTTGCAACACACTCTGCAGCCATCTACTCCACCCTTGAACAAGCAAGTTCTGTGGGTTTTTTTTCCCTTTAAGGGGATGCTGCTTTAGGATGCAGGGAGGTGGCTGGGGTGGAACTGGCCAGAGCTCCTCTGCTGACACAGGGGAAACGATGCAGCAGGTTCAGGTCAGCTGCGTGCCCATTCATCAAAACAAAATGCAACCCACTTCAGCAAGCAGAACCGGTCTCTGCAAAAGATCCCAGGCAGAGGGGAGCGAGCTGAGGGCTGCAGCCCCTCTGCTCCTGCGGCCGCTCCCCCAAGCCCAGCCCAGGGCATAGGGTGGCCCCTGCCACGGGGACCATCCCGGGTACCTCCGTCCCCCCAGCTGCCCCTGTAGCGATTCACCCTCCCCACGGCAGGCTGTTCCCCGGCAGCCCCGGAGGCAGCAGCTCTGCAGCTGCCCATCCTGCCCGTTCCTGCCGCACGCGAGCATGGGCACATGGAGGGACTTTCCCACCTCCTCGGTTCCTATTTTATTGCCAAACTGAAGCATAAAACACACATAAACAAATCTAACGGCGAGAAATGGGTTGCTATCAAATCAACAAATTAATCTAATTATAGGGCTGATTAAATCGTATCAGATAAACCAGCGACTCCTTCCCAGCGCTCGGCAGCCGCGCAGGGAGGCAGACAGCCCTGCTCCACTCTGCTTTTGGGTCTGGCTGAGCCATGGCATGGGCAGGGTCCGGCCTGGGGCTGGCTGCACACCGGCAGCCCTAGCACAGCAGGGAGCACCGAGCCCCCTCTCCCTGGCGCTGCGCAGGACGGCACAGCCTGCTGCGGTGCAAATCTGAATGACAAATGCAGATGCAAAGTACATGATTCCTCGGGATTAAAGATGCAGCTCTAGCCTGCGAAATGTATGCGGGAGCCGTCTTTGGAGCAAGATTGCTTAAACCTAAGCCTGCTTTAGGTATTTGAGGAACAATTTTATCGGTGCTGTTTGCAGAGCTTTGCTGGGGCCGTTTCCACCTCTCCGTGTGCCTGCACATGCCAGCACCCATGTGCACGTGCGAATGCACTTGTGCACCAGCACCCACATGTAATACCCTCCCTGCCAGCCAGCTGCTGGAGAAAAAATGCATCCTGTGTGAAAGGCAAAAGCTCTTTATCGACTGATGACACTGGTGGCAAGGGCTGTGGATGCAGGACTGCTGGCAGGTTTCACCCAGGAAGGTGCCGGGCAGCTGCAGACGTTCACTAGAGGACCTGGTGGCTCTGGGGCTTCGCACGATGGACTTGTTCCCTGGTTCCTGCAGGTACTTGAATTTCAGATCTTGCCTTTTGTGAGACTCCAGATGGGAAGGTGGAGAAGGCACCAGTGTGCCTGCCTGGCCAGGGATGCGCAGGCTCCCCACAGGCTCCCACGATGCTGCCGCACCTCGGTGCATCTCAGTAAAGAAGGAAAATCCTTTTAAAAGCGGGTGTTGGCTCTAGTTTCACCTGCCTCTGGAGGGTGGCAGAGGTTTCGCTGCCTCTGGCAAGTTGTTTTCTTCTTTTCAGGGCATCCTTTGCTCTCAGCCATGGGCTATATCAGCTCTTGATTCTCCTCCTCTTGTTCTTCTCTTAGCCGAGTTGCTCTGTTCCAGGAACAAAGGTGTTGAGCAATGATATTTTGTCTCCTAATGGAAGATTATACCAGAGTGCTGTCAAGCTCAGCAGAAGACAAGAGGAGCTCGAGAGCCCCAGCGTGGTGCAGAGCTCTTACCCATCTCAGGGCTCCTGGCAGGTTTAGCTTTTCCCCCCAGCTTTGCAGGAGATGCTCCACTGCTGCTCTTCTCCTTCACACCCAGGTTCAGGCCATCCTGGTCGGCATTTGTGGGCCAAGAAAGTACACAGCAGTGGGTAAAGTGGAGTATCACCAGCTTGTCAGAGCCAAGGGCAGGGTGGTACAGCCGAGACTGGGCACATCTTGCCATCAACCTGGCAAGCGACGCGCAGTGCTGCATCTGCAGAGCTGGGGGAGAGCATCCCCGCCAAGAGCCAGCCTGAGGGATAGGATTATGCAGCAGGCACTTAGGAAGAATAAAGATGTGGCTATAATGGACCCAGCTGGGTGGATTAGCCCAGCAGAGATGAGAGCAAACCCTCCTTTCGTGTTCAAAGGCACCTCTCTGTTGCCTGTCCCCAGAACGCAATGGCTTGGCAGCACCGCAAGGGCTGGGGTACCGGTGGGCAGCAGCTGGGCTGGGCAAGGGGGATTCAAAACAATGCCTTCCCAGGCAATAAGCTCGGCTCAGGACAGTCTCTCACTACTATTTTTTTTATGAATCAATACTTAATCTGTCCTTCCCCCTTGTAAAAATATGTAAATAATGCAAGCACTGGCTCAGGGATGCTCAGCTGCAAGACCACCACCCAGAGCCTTTGCAGGGTGGAGGAGCACAGACTGTGCCCAGAGCCTGGGTGATGCAGCTATGGGGGTGCGGGGGACAACCCCAGAGTGGTCCTGGAGCGGGATCTAGGCTGCTGGTGCCAGGGTGGGCAGTGATGGGGATGCTGCAGGTGGTGCTGGGCTGGGAGCGTCCCCCCAGCCTCACCAGGGGAGCACAGCTCGGGTGGGGGGTACAAACCAGCCACCTAAAAGTGCTCCCAGTGCCCCCCACTGCTCCCAGTGCCCACACCCACCCACTCTTGGGAGTGTGTTTGCGTGCATCCTTCTCTATGTGTGCATGCATATGCATGTCTATGCAGAGGTGCACGTGTGTATACATGCGTGCATACGCATACATACGTGTGCGTACACGTGTGTACGTGCGTGTGCACGTGTGTGTGTTCGTGCGTGCCCACGTGAGGGTTGGGGTACGCACGGCTGTGCCCACGGGTGGGGGGGAGCTCTGTTGAGAGGAATCATTTCCCAGCCTATGCTGATGCAGTTTAGCAATCAGAATAACTTTGCTGATGAATATTTAAGCTGAGCGCTGAATATTTAAAGCATTCAATTATTTTAATGGCTTCTAAGTGTGACAGCAGGAGGGGACAGGGGGATGGCTGCCCCCAGGTCCAGCACGGGCCCGTGGCAGGGCGGGCAGGCAGGGGTGCTGTGGGCAGCCGCCTGCTCTGGGTGGGGTGGGGGGAAGCGTGTCCTCCCCAGCAGGGTGGTGGCATCTTCAGCACGCTACTGGGGAGCTGCCGGTGCCAGGCACTGCCGGCTGCTGGTGCGAGCCCTGCCGGAGCTCAGCTGGGCGGGCAGAGACCCAGCGGGCAGGAGGAGAGCTGTGCCCTGCCATCCTGGCAGGCTGAGCTCTGTCCTAGTGCCCTAATTCCTGCATGAGCAGCCTCGGCATGTGCCAGCACCTCATGGTGCCAACCCCCTCCTCTCTGCCACCAGCGACGCTCCTGAGCTGCGCCTGTCCCCGTCCCCATGCCATCACAGCAGTGGAAGCACTCGTGTGCCCCAGCACCACTGCCACCACCACCACCGGGGCACGCCAGGCCTGCAGACACCCCCTGGGCTGCCAGGGGCACATGGGCATGCAACTAGGGCACCGCAGCCTCCATCACCCCCAGTGTTCCCTCAAAGGCAGATCAGTGGTGATGGGAGCGTGGTGTGCCCACCCCAGCTGGCCCAGCCCCGCAGCCTGGCCCCATGGCTGGGTGCTGCCCCCGGGACCTGCCCAAGACCCATGGCGGTGAGGGTGGCAGGGAGCACAGAGGAGCACTTTCCCAGTGCGTGCTCCTGCAGCCATAAATATTCATATTCTTATACTAATTTTCCATGTACTTTTCTGTCACATCCAATTTTATTTTAATTTCCCTTTATAAACCTTCACAGCTAATGCACTCTGTGCTCCCATGATTACCCCAATCAGCCAGCGCTTTAAACACAATCCCTGCAGGCAGCTCCTGTTGGAAGCTATAGGATCACCGAGCATCCACGCACGAGTTGTGCACGCTTGGCAGACCCGCTCACCGGGGCTGCAGCAGAGCTCCTTTGCCACCCTGCGGTGGGCACAGCTCCCGTCATGGTGGGCATGGTCTCTGGGCCAAGCTGGGCTTCCCACGGTGGCTGGACCAGAGGACATCTCCAGAGTCTTGTGCCTTTCCAGTCGCCTTGGTTGTGTCGGTGTCCTGCAGCATGCGTGTTGCACACACTTGTGTCTTGCACAGGGACACGGCTGTCCCGGTCACTGGTCTTTCCCTGGGCAGGCAGTTTGGCAGATCCCACCTCCAGGCACCCTCCTGCACTGCACCCAGCTGGCAGGGACACCTTGCCTGCAGGCAAATCCTGGTTCCTTGAGCTCCTCAAGAAGAGGATCACTGTGCTGGGGCTGTGCTGTGCCAGCCGGCTGCCTGGGCTCAACAGTGCCTTCCCTGCAGGGGTGTGCTGTGCCATGCCATGCCGTGCAGTGCCATGCCAAGCAGGCTCCCCAGGCTCAGCGATGCCACCCCTGCAGTGTCGTGCCGTGCTGTGCAGCCTGCTCAGGCTCAGCAGTGCCATCCCTGCAGCACTGTGCCATGCCATGCTGTGCCAGCAGGCTGGCCAGGCTCAGCGGTACCATACCTGCAGGGCTATGCCATGCCATGCCGTGCCATGCCATGCAGGCTGCTCATGTTCAGCGGCTCCATCCCTGCAGTGCTGTGCACTGCCATGCTGTGCCATGCCGTGACAAGCAGGCTGCCCAGGCTTGGCAGTGCCATACCTGCAGGGCTGTGCCGTGCCATGCCATGCCATGTCGGCTGCCCAGTCTCAAAGGTGCTGTGCTTGCCAGGGAGGTACCACATGTGCGTGTGTCAGTGCCAGGCCCCGTATTGGTGATGAAGCTGGTGTCTGAGCCGTGGCCCATCTCTTTGCCACACAACTCGGGCAGCCCTGGCCAGGTCCTGCTCACTGCATCCAACACGCTCCTGCCTGCCTGCCTGCCACCGGCATCCTGGCATGGCTCGGTGCCACCACGCTGCTGCTCCAACAGCACTGCGGGGTTCCAGCAGCCCTGGAGGCACCAGCAGTGGCCAGGCAGTGCCGGCAGTTGTGCCAAGGCTGAGCCGGCTGGCACTGCCTGCGCACATGTGTCCGTGCATGTACCCATATCTGCATGTGTGCATAGAGGTGTTTGTGTGCATGCACTGCTCGGTCCCTCGCGGGGGACCCTGAGCCAGACTGTCACCTGGGCCTACAGTGGGCATTGGGCTGGGGGACAGGACACGTCCCCAGTGGGACAGGACATGTCCCCAAGCTGAACAGGACATCTCCCCAGCAGGGCAGGCCGTGTCCCCAGCAGGGCAGGCCATCTGCTCTTGCCCAGTGGCAGCCCCAGAGTGGGGTCGCACAGCAGCAGGCGATGGGAAGGACCAGTGCTGCCCGGACGCAGAGCACTGCTGGCAGAAGGAGACCGCGCGCGGATGGTAATTTGTTTCTCCCCATCCACGGGGACATGAATTAAAGAGGCTGTGGGAGCCTGTGTTGATCTCCTGCTGGCGGTCCCACGAAAATTCCCCCGTGGGCAGGGGCAGGGTGGCTGCCGTGCTCCTGCCAGCCGTGGGAAGTCACTCAGGCTCTGCTCGCTCACTTCTGAAGACCTCTTGATAAACATTTATAAACATTTGTAGTATTTTAAATTTCCCCTCAATAATTTATGAATAGTTATTTTATATACTTTAAAGAGGGTAATAATGTAAAATTTATAAGGCGGGAGCGCTCAGAGTGGCAGCGCGGCGTCGCGGGGCTGGGAGCGGGAGGCACAGCCTTCCCCGCCTCTCCCAGCTGAGCGCTGATTGAAACTTTAAAGGCTGCGGCAGTGGGGTAAAACGAGGCATCGTGGGGACGTGGAGGGGCCAAGGGGACACGTGAGCGAGGGGAACATGGGGGACACACGCGGCCGGGCAGGGTGGTGGCACCGAGGCTGGATGGCAAGGTGCCAGGGCAAGGTGGTGGAAGGAGAGAGGGATGGAAAGGAGAGAAATTTGGGGATGGAGGGGATAAGCGATGGAGATGAAAAGGAAGAAGGGGAGTGCGTGAGAGGGGCAAAAGGATGAGCAGAAGAAGGGAGGGAGGGACGAGGGATGTGTGTGAGGGAGCGATAACCACGGCGGGAGGCTGCAGGAGTGAGGGATGGGGAGAAGGAGGGATGGAGGGAGCGGCGGGGAGGGGCGAGAAGCAGCTGGGAGCTGGAGATAAAGAGGGAGGAGAAGGGTGCCCAGCACTGAGCGCAGGAGGGTGTCAGGCAGATGGACGGACGGATGGATGAGGGGGTGGATGGATGGATGGATGGGGGATGAGGAGAGCGGGAAGGAGGGAAGGGGGAGAGGTGTCTGCAAGCTGCAGGGGGGAGTGCGCTGGCATGCCTGGCTCTGCAGCGTGCCCCCACAGCAGGGGGGCATGAGCAAGGTTTGGGGTCCAGGGTGCAAGAAGGGATGAGGAGTGCCGGGAAGGGAAGAGGTGTGTTTGGGGGCTGTTGAAGTGCGGTCGTGCCTGGGCAGCACCCCTGAGCGTGCACCAGGATGCACGTGTGCAAGGCACGAGCGGGAGCGCGAGGGAGAGCGTGTGGGCAAGGTGTGATCACACGTGCAGTGGCTGAGCACACGTGCAAGGTGTGAAAGTGCAAGGTGGGTGTGAGCACACACGCAGGCCATGAGTGCATGCCTGAGAGGTGAGTGTGTGTGCACGGCATGAGTAAGTGTACAAAGCATGCAGGGCTGGAGGGTGTGTACACGGTGTGTGTGAACAGGGTGGGAATGCTTGTGCAGGGGGTGAGTGTGAGCAGGGTGGGAGTGCCCATGCAGGGGGTGAAGGTGAACAGATTGAGAGTGCTCGTGCAGGACTGAGTGTGAGCAGGGTGGGAGTGCTCGTGCAGGACTGAGTGTGAGCAGGGTGGGAGTGCTTCTGCAGGGGTTGAGTGTGAGCAGGACAGGAGTGCTTGTGCAGGGCATAAGGGTGAGCAGGGTGGGAGTGCTCATGCAGGGGATGAGTGTGCATGTGCTGTGAGTGTGCACAGGGCGGGAGTGCACGTGCAGAGCATTAGTGCACATGCATCTGAAAGCGAGAGAGTGACTGTGTGCTAAACAAATGTGCCCCCCCCTTCCCCCAAGCTCCCAGGGGCCCTTGTGGCAGGACCCCCACACCAAGGCACCCAGCCATGCCCTCAGGGACAGCTCTTCCTTGACTCCCTGGGGGGGTGCAGGGGCAGCACCCCATGCCAGGCTCCCCGGGGCTGCCCTAACCTCCACGAAGACACATGGCTGGTGGCCCTTCCCACACAGGGCACACCAGCAGGGCCTGGCTCAAAAGGAGACCGCCCCAAATCCTGCCCAAATTCCGAAGGCACCTTAAATGCCCAAGTGAAATCCAGCAGGAGCTGGCAGCCGCAGAGAGGGACCTGCCACAAAACGATAACATCTTCATGCTATATATAGCACTGCCTTTATATACATATACAGATATATATTTATTTATGCTGCTTCAAGGAGGATGTCAGGGAGGAGGGGAAGACACAGGTAGGGCATGTGTAGGACTGCGGGGGTGAAGTGTGCGAGGCACGCAAGGTGTGAGCACGTGCATGGGGCACGAACACGTGTAAGTGTGTGTGAGGTGTGTGTGAGGTGTGTGTGAGGTGTGTGTAAGGTGTGAGTGCCTGTGCAAGGTGTGACTGCCCATGCAAGGAGTGAGCGTATGCATAAAGCAGGAGGTGTGCGCAGGGTGTGAGCACTCATGCGAAGTGTGGAAGCTACCTGCACGCAGGGCTCAAGCGTGCGCGTGCAAGGCAGGAACATGCGTGCAAGGCATGTGTTTGCAGGTGACAAGTGCGCGTGAAAAGCACAAGTGGGTGCAGAGGGGCTCAGGGGCGCTGTGTCCCCAGCTGGAATGGCGATGCCACCACAGGGGACCCATTGGGGCGCAGGGGTGGTGGCACTTGCAGCACCTGGGGTAATGTCTGGTGCAAGGGGAGGAGGGGAAGGGGCATCCCGGGCTCCTTGCAGCCGGGAGTGGGGAAGGCACCGGAGCAATGTCAGCGGAGGGAGGATTTCTTTATTTTGATGATAATTTCCTGGTGTTTGGGGCTGTCAGGTTCCTGGTTAGCAGCTCCCCCTCCGCGGAGCTGCTCCGTGTAGTTGACACCGCAATTGTTTTCTGAAGAGAACACGCGACTCTCTTCTTATGTATTCCCTTTCCCGGTGTTTGTATTTGCTTCAAAGTCTCCTCATCACCCTGTTTGGTGACAAAAACTCATGTCTGGAGATCAGGGTAATGTGTTGCTTTTCAAAGCCCGTGGAGGAGGGGGTTGGTAGACATGGGTTTGCTGCATTATTTACTTCCCCGCGGCGCCCTGCCTCCCCGGCAGCCCTGTCTCTTCCCCCCCCAGGTGCTGGGGCACCCACCCTGCCAGCTGGGACCCCCCCGGGTGCTCGGCATCCCACCCCATGCTGTGGGGTGGTTGGGGGTACCCAGGCACAGCAGCACCCAGAAGGAGTGGGGGTTTGGGGGGCACCCACACTGTGCCCAGCAGCCAGGGTGTCCTGCTCAGCCAGGCAGGAACCCCCGGGTAGGATTTGGAGCACTCATACCCCGCCAGGGAGCAGAGCGAGCACTCCCCAGTTTTACAGTGTCACAAGGCTCTGGAGCACATGGCATAGAGACAAGGTGGCCCATCCCTTGCCCATGTGGAGCTGGGCCAAGGGGGGTCAGTAGGTCTGCAGCCCAGGCTCCCCATTGCATGGCAACACTCGCTAACTGACTATGTCCCTGAGCTGGGGCAGGCGGGCTGGCCCCAGCCCCGTGAGCTGCCGGCACCCTGTGGCCACCTTGGCTGGTGGCCTGTCCCCTCCAGTGGGACCCCTGCAGATGTGTCCCTGCAGCTGGTGAGCAAATCAGGGCAGGAATTGGGGTGCGGGAGACGGGAGGGGATGCGGGAGTGGTGTGTGCCACCTCGAGCTCAGCAGCAATGCTCAGCACCCTCCAAACAGCAGTGTGCAGGCATAGAGTGTGTGTGGCTGGGTGTGCACACTGAATGCAGCTGGGTGTGCACACACCGAGCACGGCTAGCTGTGAATTGCAGCACCCGCTTGCACAGGCACGGGACGTGTGCTGGGGAATCACACTGGCAGGTGTGCTGGCACAGCCTCCCCCTACACGTGTGTGCAGTGCCACGAGCACAGGCAGTTCCCTATCTAATTGATCAATTAATTATCTCCGGCATTCAGCTGCATATTGGTTTTAGATGAAGGGATAGGCTAACAAGCAGATTAGGCGTGTGTGTCTTCAAGGGAGTGAGTGAGCGGAGACGTGGGAGGAAGGAAGGGAGATAGGAGATAGGCAAACGCGGAATAAGGGTCCCTTGCTATTGCAAAGGCTGGAGCCAGGAGTAGGAGCTGGAGCTGGCAGTGGGGGCACAACTGCAGTGATACAGAGCCACTGTGCAGAGGATGCTCCAAAAATGGCGATGCTGAGACAGAGGATGCTCCAGAAATGATGGGACAAAGCAGGAGGATGCTCCAGAAATGCTGGTGCTGAGGAGGGAGGATGCTCTAGAAATGGTAGGACTGCAGCAGGAGGATGCTCCAGAAATGGTGATACTGAGGCAGGGGATGCTCCAGAAGTGATGGGTTAAGGCAGGAGGATGCTTCAGAAATACTGGTGCTGAGGAAGGAGGATGGTCCAGAAACAGTGCTGTGGCAGGAGGATGATGCTGTGGCACGACAAGGATGCTCCAGAAGCAGTGCTGAGTGCCCAGTGCCCACCATGGTCTGCAGCTCTGACCAGGCTCATCCTTTCTCCATCCCCTTCTGCCCTGCCCACGACGGCTGGGGTCAGTCAGGGGAGGTTCCTGGGTGCCACCGGTCTTCGTGGACCATGGGTCTGGGCAGGCAGCAGGCAGCGTGACCCTGCACGCTGGGGAGCACGGGCAGTGCAGATGCATCTCCTGGAGCCCTTGTGTTTTCTAGGACAATCGGCACCCCAAAACTGCTGGGGTCGGGCAAACCCACGCAGCTTTCCACTGGCATTCAGGAGAAATGATGGCATCAGTGTCAGCCCCCGCTTGCCCTGGACCTCCTCCGGCAGTGCCTGATGGTGGTGAGCCCCCAGGGATGGCCCGAGGAGGCGGCCGCGGGTGTCAGCCATCCCGCCTGGTATCGGGGCTCATTAGCGCGACAGGCTGTCACTCAGGCTGCAGCCAGCCCTGGGGGCCCACCTGGGGCCAGAGAGACCCCTGCCAGTGTAGGGTGGGTGGCAGAGGCTTTGCATCCCTCCAGCACACTTTGCAGCCCATGGGGACAGCGGGGAGGGCTGCACACCACCGCCGAGCCTCCCCGGGCACCCGGGCGCGGTGTCACCCTGCAGGTTGTGGGGGACCAGGGGGGGCTGCCTCCAAGTAGAGCACGTGGGCAGTGGGAGGCAGCAGCGCCTGTCACCCCAAGACCGCAGACGTCTTGTTCCCTGCCAATCTGTGTCAGGCGCTGATCCCCACCTGTCAGCGCGGGATATGACAGTCCATTAATGACCGTGGCGGAGCAGGATGGCTCAGTGCGCAGGGGAGGGATAATTGTGTGACTTTCTTTACTTGCAGTCCTGCTGTCACTTGCTCTTTGGAGCCCTGTCAACCATGCAGCATCCTCCAGCCCCCTCCCGCAGCACAAACAAGCACCGCATGGTTCGGCACGCACACACGCACTGTATCCCGCAAGCGTTGCACTCTCGCACACGGGAGCTCACGTACCCATATGCACACGCAGTGTGCACACATATCCCTTAACCTGCGTGCACACAGCAGTGAGGTACATGCACGTGCACATGCAAACACAGCCTATATCACTGCACACACATGCACAACGTATACACACACATCCTTTAGTCTGGGGGCATTCAGCACTAAGAAACACCCACATGCTCGAACACACTGCCCGTTCAGCGTGCACACGCACACATGCATATTAAACCCTGGGAGATGTATGTACATGCACACACAGCCCATATTCAGCACCGAGGCACACAAACACACCCATACAGTGCTCCCACACCCGTCACCTCCGTCCTACGTGCATTTGCAGGCAGGTAGCCGACGCATGCCCTTGCCTCGGCACACGAGGTACCAGCATGTCCCAGTGTTTTTGCCAGTCAGGGACTCTGGCTTGTTCTAGCTGAGCTCCAGCCACCCTGCTCAGCCTGGCACAGGCACAGCTGTGGCTCCAAAACCTTCCCAGGGAGGGGGCGTGTGCCCCTAAATGTGCATGCTGCATGCACCGAGCGTGCATAAGTGTGCACAGGTGTGTGCCCAGCCACCTCCATGCGCCAGGGCTGGGCTTCCATCATGTCCCACAGCACAGGAGGAGCGGGAAGGAGGCAAGCAGGGTTGGGCTGGGGCTATGAGGCAGGCGATGCACCACCAAGGAGGAGGAGGAAGGGGGCAATGCCGGTGGAGGTTGCGGTCACTGCGCAGCCAGGGGATAGATTGGCTGGCCGCGACAACGCTGCACAGGGAAGGCTTGTTGCGTCTGCCGGGGCCCCGGAGGGCAGAAAGCATTTTCCTCGTTAGCCAGGACATGCTTGCTGCTCTTGGGCCGCCTGCCCGACGCCCGCAGCCGTTCCTCCTCCCTGCTGCGCCCGCCGTTTGCCTCTGCGTAATTAAAGATCCAACGACCTTTGCCGGCTGCCTGAGACGCTGGAACAAATGAACGGTAAGCGCCACATTACAGCCCAGCTCGGCAGCCCCGCAAATCCCTTTAATGAGACATTTAGGCAGGGCCAGCAGGGTGCCCGTCTGCCAGGGTGGGCTGGCACCCATGCCTGGCCACGGTGGTGATGGAAGCAGAGACAGTGTGGGGTTTCTCAGCCAGCCTGGCCATCGCTTGGGGACAACACGGATGGATCCCAGTCCTGACCCCATCCCTGTCCTGCTCCTGACCCTGGCAGGCAAGGGTCCTTGGAGCACCAGCCCCACAAGCATCCCGGTAGCAAGTCCTCGTTGCAGGGGGCACCGTGGCTCCAGCACCCTCCACCTCCCGCTTTGCACCCACATATGTCCCGTGGGAGCAATGCTGCGAGCGGCAGTGGGGAGAGGGCTAACAGCACTGGGACCAGCCTTCCGTGGGGACATGGGGTCCTCGGCCACCAGGCTCGAGGACAGGCAGGGTGAGCCCAGCCCAGGGCTGCTGGGAGGTTTATCCCTTCTGATTGTAATATCAAAAAATGAAAAAGCCCAAATGACTGATGGGGCCATAAGGACACAAATCAATAGTTGACACCACGAACGATGTCTCCGCTCATATTAGTGCCAAATTAAGCTGTTTACTCAAACTTTCCCCGCACAAGGAGAAGCTGGGGCCGGCGCGGGGAGTTGAAGATGGATGGCATGCTCAGAGGCCTGGAGGTGTGATTTTTCTTGCCGTGACAGTTTGCAACAATGACGGCTCTCCCCTCCTCACCTTCAACTTTGGAAGGTGGAGATGCGGTGAGGGGACTCAGAGAGCACCCGGGCAGCGGGACCCCACCCGGGCATGCTGACTGGCAGGGCTTGGGGCTCACCTGAGCATCCTCCTGGCCAGAGAGAGCCCAATGCCCCTGTCGCCCTCCTGGGGAAACCTGAGATGGTGTCAGGGGCCAAGGTGGCCTCGGGCTCCTCCATGACATGTTGCAGGGACCAGGTGAATCAGGAAGCAGGGACACATCCCAGCTGGACTCCCTCCCCGGCCACACCAAGCTGACTGGTGTCCCCAGCTTATCTGCACTGTCCCAGCATGTCCCTGCCCCAGGGCTTATCTCCCGTGTCCCTGGGTGCCTCTGAATGGCGACATTTATCCCTAGTGTCCCTGAATGCTCCCATCCAGGGGTATTTATCCCTGGTGTCTCTGGATGCCCCTGCCCTGAGACATTCATCCCTGGTGTCTCTGCCTCAGGGGTTACTCTCCAGCATCGCTGTGCCGGGTGTTTATCACCAGTGTCCATGGTGTGGTGTTAAGTGATTCCCTGCTCCCATCTTGCTCTGGTTCATGACTCCAGCTCACCATGCCCGAGAGCCTGCCAGTGACCATGGCACACTCCACATTCCCCGGCTGTTCAAGTCCCTCCCCATGGCCATGACATCTTCCCCACTCGACACCAGCTGGTGAGTTGTTGACTAAGTACACATTTCCAGCAAAATTTGAGGGAAGACCAAAACAATCAGTGAATTCAGGTCAAACTCGGCCAGTACAGAAATGAAAGCAGGGATGCAACGCAGGAGAGCAGCAATATTTTCCAACCTAGTGATTCCAACACAGGTTTTTCCAAATTGACCTTAATCTCTGGCTAGCAGAGCAAAACCCACCGGCCAGGGCACACAGTGCTCTGCACCCTCACCTGAGCCCCGGGATGCTGGCATTTGGGACACGGTGTGACAGCTGGGCGGCACGGAGACCTGAGGATGGCGGAGCCCAGGATACTCCCTCCTCCCGGAGCGGCACAGGCAGAGAGAGGGCAGCGGGCAGAGGCGGGGGCCGGCAGCATCCACCTCATGCCTTTTAATAAAACATGAATTAGGTGCCAAAGCGTATTAGATTCACTTCCCTGGTGACAGAAAATCAAAGGCTTCTCCCATCTTTTCTAGAGGCGCGTTCCTGATTGATCTGGAAGAAGCAGCTCAGTGCGAGGGAAGGAGTCTATACACACCGAAACAGCTCTTTAATTTCTTAATTTAATATCTGACACGTAAAGATTCTCATTAAGCCAGTCAATGAAGCCTGGAAATACAATTTTCGTGCAAACTGTCGCTATCATAACTTACACGAAACTTCAGATGGTGCCCTGTAAGCGGTATGATTAAAACCATTCATCTTCTCTGTCAGTCGCCCGCTCCCGCACCCCCCCGGCCGGCCCCCCGCCCCGCGCTGCCCGTGCCCGCCACGGCCGGCCAGGCTCGGCACCGCATGGGGCTGGTGGGTGCTGCTGCGGCGATGGGCATCTGGCTGATGCTCTACAGCTGCATCCCGGGTCGGATCCTGCAGGGGCATGGGGACAGTGCTGCCTGGGCCAGGCAGGCAGCGGGGTACGGGCAGCATGCTGGGCAGCACCCCACCAGGCACAGCCTTCGCAGTGGGTCCCCAAGCCCTGAAATCCCCCCGCTGGGGCATGCGCAGGAGGGAGAGCTTCCCAAAGACGCTAATTAGGCAAATTAATTCCTATTGAGTCGCAGCTCTTCTCTGCCTTAGAAGGAAAAAAAAAAAAAAGCTACTTACTCCAGTGCTGATTAAATCCCAAATATCAAGACAAGGATTAGAAGAGCTGAGACTATTCCTCGGGGGGTGCCCCCCACCATGTGGAGTGGGGCTGGGGATGCTCGCAGGGAGTGCCTGCCTGGCACTGTGCAGGCACACTGAGGAAGGGGCTGGCAGGACCAAAGCTTGCACAGGGACACGAGCTATTAGCATCCTTGACGGGCTATTGTTCCTCACGTCCCCTGGCACTGCCAGCACCGGGCAGAGCACGAGTTAGCTGGGCTTGTTCCTCCCATGTGGGCTGAGGAAGAGGATGGTAAAGCTGCATGGGTGCAGGGCACTGCATGGGCACAGGGCATTAGGATGCTCCGCCATGGTGAAGCCTTGCCAAGTCTTGGGGTGCCCACTGAAAGCACCCATGAGAGAGAGCCAGGCAGGGATCCCATCCTCACCAGGGCCTGAGAGTGGATTAAATGATTTCTCAGGCTTTTCTGCCTCTCAGCCTTTCATCCCCGTCTCCCCAGTCCAGTCCTGCTGAGACTTTCAGCTGCCAGAAACCTCCGGGAATTTCCCAGCAGCTGAAAACTTGGTGCTGGACACCAAGCTGGGGAAAAAAAGCCTCCCCAGGGGACTCAGCAAACGCTGGCGGATCTGTCTCACCGTGGTGAGATAAGTGTGGCACCGCACCAGGTGGGAGCAGGGAAATGTTTCCCTGGCAGTGTTTGCCACTTAAATTTCTGTCCTGGCAGCTGGTGTCTGACAGAGGAGAAGAGCTGGTGACAGGGGAGCAGAGAAAGGGACTCATGAGCATCGCCAGCTGCCCAGCCCTTGGGTTTCTGCAGCCAGCCCTGGTTCAGCCCCACGTGGGGCATGGTGCCATGGCACTGCACAGCCCCATTGCTGGTGGTGCCTGTGGATAGCGGGTATCGGACACTATCCCCCCGACCCAAAGCATACAGCTGCCCCCTGCCTGCCCTCCTGCTGGGGAGGGGGCACGTCCCTGCACTGGGGATAGGTCCCCCAGGTACCCCAGCCAAGGTCCAGCTGCCATGCCCAGTCACCGAAGGATGCTCCGGCAACGTGAAGGCTGGGAAGAGCCTCCAGCATATTCTGGCATTGCGATTGCCCCAGAGGTGTGTGCAGCTCCAGGGGGAGGAAGGCGGCCGAGTGGGCACCAGTGGGGTCACGCAGCTCTGCCCCCTCCCCTGGGCTGCCAGCCTTTTGACTCCAACCTCTCACTAGAGACAAAATGTGCCCTGATCAGCACAGGCACCCACCTCAACCCAGCTACAGAGGTACCCCCTCCTGCACCTGCCCTGGGTGCACCCTGATGGAGAGACCCTACGGCCCTGAGGGGGCACCTTGTGGGTGGCCCCTGGGGAAGGGCTCTGGAGGACACGGCGCCCGGTGCCTGTTCACTGTGCTGGCAGAGCAGCTTTCCTTGTCTTTCTTCTGCATGTTATCTCGAGACGTCGGAGCTGCCAGCTCCTGCCAGCGCTCACGCAGCCTGACGTCGGTGCAGCTTGAAAGTGCGCGTGGCGTGTTTGATGTCAGGATTACCGGCTGGGTGTATTGTAAATGCTAAAATGAAATAAGAAGATTAGAGAAGAAAAGCACCGCTCCGCAGCGTGCGCCTGCCGATTGCCTCCCGCTGGATCTTCTGCGGATGATGGGGGGCGCGGGGACCCAGCCCGGTTGCAATCATGCGGCAGAGGCAGCGGTGTCATGGAAAGGGTTAAAATGGGCTAAGCATCTTCCACCGTCGCTGGTGCTGCCTGCCACCCAGGCATGAGCCCAGCCGGGGCGAGAGGCAGACCGGACCCCTTCCCAGCTCCCCAGGGTACCGGGCACCCCGCTGCTCTGGCTCACGTAAGTATTCACCGCCATCTCCCAGCCCGGGTCCTGGGGGTCAGCGAGCAGCCCCACATCAGCCCGGTCTTTCCCAACCCTGGGGCAGAGCATGGTGGGGCAGTGGGGCGACATGGGGCTGGGTGGGTGCCTGCAGCCTCACAGGGAAGCTGAGTGAGCTCTGCAGCCCTTCCCACCGTGCTGCAGCCCTTCCCAGGGAATGGAGGCACGGCCACCTCCCAGCCTTAAGAGCTGGCTTTTAGAGGAGAAAAGGCTTGTACCTCCTTGGAGGTGGATGATGACCCTCTCCAGGTCTTGCTGGGGGAATTTGGGGGTCTCCAAAGGGCAGATCAGTGTTCTCTTCTCCCCCACTCGTGTGGCAGGAGGTCCTTGCCCATCTGAGCCCAGACCCAGCAGTGGGCAGCTCCACACCCCTCCTGCACCCTCCCGCTCCCCGCACCAGCCTTTGCCAGGCAGGGAGGGAGGCCAGCAGGCCATGGCCCCGCGGGTGAGCATGAGAGACAGAGGGGATGGAGGGAGAGCCAGGGCAGGGGTCAGGCCCTGCCGAGCCACTCTCCATCTCCCGCTGACAGCAGCACACCCCCAAGCATCTCTGCCAGCACCCCGCGACCCAGCCCCACACACACCAGCCTCTATGGGGACAGGAGGGGAGGGGGTACTGAATTTCAGCGGCAGCATGATTAGTCTTTATTTTCAGCTGTGCCCTTGGCCTCAGCCTGGCAGAGCTGTGGCTTGTCTTGCTGGGGCCTGCTGTCAGCGCTGGAGGAGGAGGAAGAAGAAGAAGAGGAGGGGGGGGGGCCACGCCATGCTCCCCACAGCACTTCTTGTGCTGGTCCTGCAGGACACCAAGCCGGGCCCGTGCAGCAGTGCATAGGGCATGGGGCTCAGCCTCACACACACAGTCCCACATCCTCCCTGGCAGGGATCCCTCCCAGGCTTGCAGCTCCTCCCGGTGTGGCAGAGCACCCTCCCCATGAATCCCTGCTGCCACTGACGCCCACCCAGCCGGGGAACAGCTCGTCCCCCCAGGAGTGATGTGGGGTTCCCTACCCACACCCCGCCACGGCAGGACCTATTTCCCCCCAGACTGCACCCAGCATCCCTCACCCAGCAGCTGGGTGCATCCTGTGTCCTGGTGCATCCTCCACCTGCTCCTGTGCCCAGCACCAGCACCGCTGCCTGCCCAGGCAGGCCCGCATGCATCCCAGCAGCCCTGGAGCAGGCAGGGCAGTGGGAAGCCGAGCACCAGCCGCCTCTGGGGACTCTTCCCTTCCCTGCAGAAAGGAACCGCGAGCAGGCTGGCAGCTGGCCCCGTGCCGTAACTGTGCGGGTACCTGCCTCCCCCCCTTATCTCTTGCATCTGTTCCCAATCAAAGCATCATTTCAATCCGTCCGGGAGAAGGTTTTTCTCCCCCTGCTACCAAATGCTGTTGTTTTTCCAAGGCACAGCAGCTCGGGAGCAGCAGCTCGGCACCTGCCCGCACCAGCTCTGCTCAGACACATGCGGGCAAGAGCCTCGAGCAAGCCCCCACTCAGCTCCCGTTCATCCCCATGGCAAAGCACTGGGCTGTAGGGGGGAAGACGGGGCTGGCACCCTCTGAGGGAGGAGGCAGATGGGGGCTTGACCCCCCTTCTGATGCTCAGAGTTTGGTGTTAGCAGCACTCAGTGCCTGGGTTAACGCCCACGTGGGGCTGCTGAGTGGGTGAGACCCATCACAATGCCCATGCACGTCCCTCATCCCCCAGGCTTTGCTGCCAGCCCCAGGATCCCTCAGCTCAGCCCTGCATCACCCCAGGTGGGTGCAGACCCCCGCTTGTCCCCCATGCTGCCCTGGATATGCCAGAGACGGCCGGGTCTGGCTCTCTCCCCTGCGGGACTCACCCCCACACATTGCCGCGGGGCCTCTGTTGCTTCTGCGCAATTAATGAGCTTTAATTGCCTGTAAACACATCCCCCGGCAGCACCAGAGCTGCCATGGGAAGTCGCTGGAGTTGAGAAAAGGGAATGGGAAAAGGGAATCGTAGCAACTGTTGCTACGGCTGGACCAGCCGTCCCTGAAACGTGGCCATGGCCGAGCGGGGCTGGCAGTATTGCCCGGCGCTGGCCACAGCCCTGGGGACAGCAGCGCAGGGGGCACGGGGATCCCAGCATGGTCCATGTCCCCCTGCCCTCGGTGCCACCAGCACCACTGTGCCACGGTGCTGAGTCGCACGGGGCTCAGGCATCCCACGGAGACCCCCTGTGCTGGGATGTGGCTGTGTTTGGGGTCCCACAGAGGGGCTGTGCTGGCAGCGGGCGGCCGGGGCTGGGGGAGGTGGGGAGGGGTCCCTGCCCTCCCCTGCCATGTGCCCCCCGGGCTGGACGTGCGTGTGTCTACGTGGCGCTAATGAAGTTTGCAAAGGTCAGGGCTCCGGGTGTCAGGAGGCGGTTTCTGTAAATGCTATTTTCTAGCTCAGTGCCCTGTAACTCTCCCTGACGGTTGTGCTTAAATAAAACAAACAGTGCATTTTAATCACCCCCACACGCCGCTCCCAGGCGCTGCTCCCTGTGCCCAGCACAGCTCGTTGCCCCCCTGCCCGCCGCAGGCCCCGTCCCGCGCCCTTCCCTGTGGCACAGGACAGGATGGCTGGGGGACCACCCAAGGGTGCCCGGCAATGCTCCTGGGGGCTGTCCCCGGGATGGCACTAATATCACACCAGTGCAGGAGCAGGACACACTGCTGTCCTGAGTAGGCATGGCATCGGTGGCGCAATGTGGGCTGGGTGCAGCATTCGTCCCCCGCTCACCACTCAGCCAGCGATGGGAGAGGTCCCGAAGCATCCATATGTGGCCACATGTGCATGTATGCACATAGGTACATGTGTTCACACCTGTAGGAATGTGCAGGTGGATGTGTGTGCAGGTGCATATGTGTGCAGGTCCATGCTTATAAGTGCAGGTGTGTGAGTGCACATGCAAGTATGTAATCGTGTCTGTGTATACAGGGATGCATGTGCACATATGCATATATACGTGCATATATATATATGCACATGACTGCATGTGTGTGCGTGCATGTGCATGAGCGTAGGCGTGCCTGTGTCTGTGTGTGTGTGCATGTGTATAACCGTACACTCACGTACAGAAATGGCTGTACCAAGCATGCACAGATGGATGTACATGTATATCAGACTGCATGTGTTTGCATACACTGCATCTACGCACGCACCACCTCCTCATACCATGCATTTATAGCAGGTTTCATCGCTGCAATCACAGGGAAGTTTTGCTTAAGCCCGGGTGAGACGTGGGGCTGGGTGCGGGAGCGGCGGCAGCAGCCAGAGCAGCACGCACCCGCGCCAGAGATAAGTTCCTGACACAAAGTTTTCTTTCCCTGCTAATTTTCTGATTAGCCCCTGTCTGATGCGTCGGCAGCAGCGCTCTACGGAGCTTATTCAAAGGCGGCGTAATCTTTCTAAGCAGCAAACAGGGGGCAGGATGCCATTCAGCTCCCAGCAGACAGAGCCGTGCATCGGGAGGTAATAACTCTTCAGGGACTCGCAGCCGAGCGCTGACAAGCCTTCGGGAGGGCTGTGGAAATCCTTTCTGCGGATGAGCCAAGAGGATTCTCCTGCTATCCCCTAAAGCCTGCGTGTCACCTAGTCCAATAAAAGGCGTTATCGGGAAGGTGGCATTTTGTTCTGGCGTATCTCAAGCCTCCAGCCCAGCCCCAGCTCTGCTGGCTTTGCATGAGAACAGGAGGCTTAGGACCTGGCAGGTGCTGAGTGCTGCTTGCTAGGGATGCTGCTGGGTCGGGGGGCTGCACCCCGCTCTCTGTGCCCACCAGCAGAGGAGGGGCTGGGGAGCACAGCGGTGCCTGGTCTCCATCCTGCACCTTTGCTGGCCCACGGCCACCTGCCCTGCAGCACCCAGCCCTGCACCCACGGGCTGGGTATCTCCTGCTCTGGGGATGGCAGCAGCCACCTGGCACCGACCATGCTGGATCTCAGCACATCCACCCGCTCTCCCGTCTGCCTTTGAGGAGGTGCGAGGTGGAGGGCTGGAGAGTTTGGGGGGCTCAGAGCAGCTGGGTGGACCCGGCATCTTTGGTGTGCAGATGTCTCAACCCCATCCTGGTCCATTCCTCAGCCAGGGGTGCGAGTGGGTCACCCCGGGGGATCCTGCCAGCTGTGGGGGTGCCAGGCATCTGGTAACCACAGCCCTAACTCTGGGGAGAGCGTCCCCAGGGCTGGGGAAAGCATCTGGAAGGGGGTGTAGCAAGGCTGTTGTGGGGGTACCATGCCACAGAGAGAAGGATGGACCTCATGGTGCAGGAGGTCACCCTGAGCTGGCCCGGGCCATCCCGCGTTCCCTGGATCCTGCCTGGTCCTGGACATCACAGGAGCTGCCAGCCTGTGGCATTACCTGCTGCAGCCAGGCCCCAGGGCTGGGACATGTACCAGGGCATGATGGCAGAGCAGTGCTGATGCCTGGAGGGGACACCAGCCCTAACCCCCGAGCTAGCAGGGGGCTTCCCTGCTGGCACCCGCCCTGGCACGGCCCCAGCGTATGGGGGACCAGCCATGCACAGCACAGGCAGTGCCGAGGGGGCACCCATGCCTCCTCCGACTGGCTAATTTACTGTGCCGCTGTGCACCGCGCTAGCCAATAACTTTGAAATGATGTGGAGATTTGCAGCCAAACTCTCTCATAAAGAGATTTAGGAGGGTGACGAAGATAATTAAACATCCTTCCCTGAGTATTGACTTGCAGCTGAAAGGGGGAAAAATAACTACATTTTTCACAGTCCTTTTAAATCACCCTGATGCCCGGTTGAGGCACTGTGCAAACAAGGCCTGGCCTGGCAGCTGTGGGGCTGCAGGCACCACAGCCCTGTCCGCTAGGCTGGGAAAAGTGCAGTGGAGCAGAGCTGGGGGTTTGGGCAGATGGGGGCTGGAGCAGGGTCCCAGGCTGGCAGTGGGCAGCACGGGGAGGGAGGGATGCTCCAGGGCAAACAAGGCAGGGGTGACACGAGGCTGGCTGCCACCCGAGCAGCTCTGAGCAGAAGGGTTAAGCTAAAATGAGCAGCATGAGGTGGTGGGAAAGCTGGGGAAGGGGGAACATGGGGCTGCAGTACAGGGACAGTGGCAGGAGGCAAGTGGGGAGCAGGATGCAACAAGAAGGCTTAGGGAGATGGGAGTGGGGGGCTTAAGGAGAGGCCTTTGGGGAGCATCAAGGTACACACTGAAGCAGCTGCAGTGTGCATGCATGTGTTTGCACACATAGAGAGCATCTTTGCACCACTCTGTGTGTGCACACACATGTATGTGCATGGTGCACTGCCGAGCTGTGGGGTGCATGTCTCTCCAGCTGCCTGTGCTGCCACGCGTGTGCTGGTGAGCTGGGCACATGTGGGACGTCCCACATGTGTGCTGGTGAGCTGGGCATGTCCAGACATGTCATTGCTGTGTGGTCTCTGTGTCGGTGACAGCTTCTGTGCCACTAGTTGGGTGGAGAAGTCGCAGGTGCCTGCTGGATGTCCATGCATGTAGCAGAATCTGTAGGCACATCGCTGCTCCATGTCTGCGTCCACATGTGCACTTGCCCCACGTGACTCTGTGTCACACGTGCAGTGTGCTGCCAGTTCTGTGCTGTGTGTCACGCAGGTGCGTGTCACTGCTCAGTGTCCTCTGTTAGACATGTTACATGGATATGTGGGCTGCATGTAGCTGGAGGAGCATCCTGGGGCAGGACCCTGCCCTGACATGACCCCAGTTGTAGAAGGACACTGAGGAGTGGCAGAGAGGTACACAGGTAGTCAGGAGATACATGGAGTCACATCACCCAAGGGACCTTCTGACCCATCTGCAATGGGGCAGACCTGCTGTGGGACCTGCCTCCCTAGTCTCTGCACCCCAGGGAGCACACCCCATGCCTTGCCCTCCACTGGGTTTCTTGAAGGCAGAGCTGAGGCCAAAACTCATGGCATGGGTGAGCAGGGAACCCCCACCCCTCCATGCCCCTGTTCACTGTGCCAGCCCCTGGGAATGTGCCTGGCAGCCCACCCATGCTTTGCCATCGGTGCCACTTGATTTTGCCAGTGTGGGTGCTCTGAACCCCCTGCCCTGCCTTTGCCTGAGGGAGATGGTGCTGCCCTCTGCCCATCTCCTGGTGAAATGGTGCCGGAGTTGAGACCATGTCCCTGCGATGGAGACTGGGAAGGGACCCAGCAGGGCTGGATTCCCCAGCTCTGCTGGGTCCCAGCCCTCAAGGGAGTGTGGGGGGAGCATGCCCTGACTCCCTGACACCAGAAGCACCCAAAGTGGTAGGAAAAGCTCTGCACCAAGCATACAGGAGCTGCTGGCCCCCAGGTGCAGGGTGCCAATGCTGTCTCTGCCCTATCCCCCTTTCTGCAAGGGCCCCGGGTGGACAAGGAGGCCACTGTGGATGGGCTCAGCTTTTCAGATCCTACCAAGAGCAGGAAGGCTGCAACAGCAGCACAGGGTAGGAGCAAGGAGGAAGAGGAGAGTTTCTGGGGCTTCATCCCATCCTCTGCTTAATGACCAAATTTATGGAGGGGTCCCCTCTCAGGGCTGCCTGGCACTGAGGTGATCGTGCCCCCAGCATGCCCACTGTCCTGGGGCCCTTTAACTGGGTCCAGTAATAGCAAATGTGCCAAGAGCCTGAAACCAAGCTGCAAATCACCCCAAATTCTCAGCTTTGAGCTAGCAAGACTGGGCTGTTCCTGGGATGCCACAAAACAGCTAAGGGCAGTGGGGGCGAAGCCACCGCCGATGCCACCCTGGGAGAGCATGTGAGGGAGCAGCCAGCACCCCCCAGGCACCGGGGTGGGGGACCCAGGTCAGAAACAGCCCCAGCCATCACCTCCATCTCCGTGGGTGAGCTGGTGGCATCGGCGTGGAGCAGGGGGACACATGGCCTCTGCGGCTGGTGGCTGCAGGGGAGTTGCGGCTGTCCCCACCGGGGGTATGGCCCTGCTCCTCTCTCTGTCCCTCGGCTTGTCCCTTTCCCTGGCCTCTCCCTGGTGCTGGCCATGTCCGTGTCGCTGTCGCTGTCGTCCGTGGAGCACTCATGACACCCAGTGGGCGAGCACCAGACTGCACACGCCGGGCGAGCAGCACAGCCAGGAGTGGGTTCCCGGGCACAGTGGCCCTGGCCCGGGGATGTCATCGTTGTGGGGGGACATTGCCCTCCTGTGGGGCATGGCGTGGCACTGCCCGAGGGAGTTGCAGCTGGGTTTTAACTTGGTTGGGTTGGATGGGCACATGACTGGGGGGGTCCCTGCAGCCCTGCTCTTCAGGCACCCAGGGGTCCCTGCAGCCCCAGGACTCTGAGGTCTCACCGGTGCCCCTGTGAGTTCCTGCAGTCCTGGGGCTCTGGGGTCTCATGGGGCTCTGGAGTCTCACCGAGACCCTGGGGGTCCCTAGAGCTCTGGGGTTTTGGGGGTCTCATCAGGGCCCCGGGGCTCACTGCGGCCCCAGGGCTCTGGTGTCACTGGCACTCTGGGGTCTCCCTAGGGCCCCAGGATTCTCTGCAGCCCCAGGGCTCTGGGATCTCACTCGCTCCCCTGTGGGTCCCTGCAGCCCCAGGACTCTGGGGTAGTCCCTGCAGTCCTGGGACTCTGGATCCACACTTGGCATCCAGGGGTCCCTGCAGGCTTAGGGCTCTGGGGTCTCCCCAGGGTGTTTCATGCCTTGTACCACTCCTGGGTCAGGATCTTGCTTTTCCCTGGTTTTCCTGCTTCTCACTGTGTCCCTCAAAGAGGAGGCAGCCTGGCCAGGGCTAGCATGACCCGATGTCCCTTGGGGTCTTAACACCTTCCTGCTCGCATCCTGGGATGATCTTCACCTCACAGCCACCATGTCTGAATGCTGTGTGGCAGCTTTAACCCTTCCTAACTGCTCCAGTTGGGTTTCTCCAGGCCAGGAAACTCTCAGCCCATCTTTAGCTTTTCCTCCTAACTCCCTTGTTCATTCCCTAGGAGATAAACCCTGGTGGAATGAGTTTCTGAGAGGAGCCAGTGCTGTGGTTCACATAAAGCCAAAGCACAACCATTTTCTGTAGGAAAAACAATTTTCATTTCAATTTGCAAAGCCTTTCAAAGCTGATTCTTGGAGAAGCAGGAGCAGTCGCTGCAGAGGGAATTGGATGCTCTTCTCCAGCTCTGGAGAGGCTGGAATCTTGTCCTGCTGAGGCATCCCAGCTCGTTAACAGAGCACCCACATGCAAAGCCCTGCAACCCCACTCCTGGTGTGTAAATCCCCTATCCTAGCTTTAGAGTTTGTAAGACACTTGGAGAGTTTAGAGATTTGACTTGGAGAATGAAAGGAGAAGGAGAAAGGGACCAGAAAGCCCCTGTTTGGACACAGCCAGGATGAGAGCTGGCTCCTCCTCGCTGTACCCTCACCAGGACCCCCTGCATGCCCTGGCCCTACCAGGCTCTGGAGAGGTCCCTGCTCGTGGAGCTAGTGGCTGTGGGGCATGCAGGGGTGTCCTGGGGGCTGCTGGCTTGACGGCCCCCCGTGTCATCCCCCACTGCATGTGCACAGTGCCAAAGCCTGGATGGAGAGTCCCACCAAGAGCAGGACCCTGCGTGCTCGCAGCAATTGGACCCATCTCAGCAGTGCCCTGGGATAGCAACCCAGAGATAGGACAACCTTGTGAAGGGCAAGCCTGTCTCCTGATGGTGTATTTCCCACTTGCGAAGACACAGACATGGAGCACAGCTATGTTGTCAGCCCAGGGAACATAACTCCATGCCAGCCATGGGGACACCGCAAGCTGCCAGAGTCCCACAGCTAATGAAAGCCAGCATCCAGCTAAACCAGGTGTGATGAGCCACGACCAGCTGCTGGAAGCTGCAGGACAGTGGGGTTACACCACTAAGCCCAGGGTGCAGGTTCAGCCAGCCCCGACAGCAGGGCCTGGGAGGTACCATGTGATGGGGACGCACCCAGAGCCTAGTCAGCTCCCTGCTAACAGATTCTCATGCAAAATGAGCCCATAAAGTCTATCTTCCTTGGGCTCAGGTCTTGCTAGAGTGGCAGCTCTGATGCCTCCAGAGAAGCATCCCTTGTTTCCTCCCTCCCTGCTGCTGAGCTCCTGCCGCTTCCTCCATGGAGGATACCTCAGGGACACGCCACAAAATGGTGTCACATTGCTCCTGAGATAGCCATTGCCTGGCTGGGAACTCAAGGTGGCTCCAGCCACAGGACATTTGATATTCAATGCTCATGAAGAGAAGTTAAACAAGATGTGACAGAGGCAAGGTCACATTAATGTGTTGCTTTACATTTGCTACAGTTGCCTTTACCTCTCTCCTTTGGGGTGTGCCAGCTCCCAGCAGCAGCATCCAGACACAGATCTTGGGTTCAAAAGAACCAAGGGCAGTGGTAAATGGGGTTGGTTTGAGCCCTGAGTGCTTGCAAGAGCAAATGAGCCATGGGAACCCATCTCAGCTCAGTTGGTGGCTGGCAGGGGATATGTGATGGTGACCAGCAAGCTTTTGGGTGGCTGCACTGTTGTCCGGCTTGAACACTGACCCCGAGGGCTGCTTCAGAAGAGAAGAAAGCACTTTCTGCTCAAGTTTCCAGCCTGACCCACCAGGCAGAGAAATGCTCCCATCCCTCAGGTGCAGAGAGAAATGTGGCTAGGTAGGGCTTGTTCCTGCTTCAATGGTGCTGGGCAAGCAGTCTGCTCCTTCCCACACAGCTGGTCCAAGCTCCTCATCCCCAGGACTGCAGTGTCATCCCTTCCTTCACCCCCTGGACACATTTTGGAGCCACAAAGCCCCCAGGCTCGGTCCACCTTCCCCCACCTGCCCACGTGTGGACTCTACAGGCTGTGTCTGGCTCTTGCAGGGGCTGGAGTGACTGCACACACTTTCACATGGACACACAGATGCGCACATGCTCACACACACGCTCCTGTGCACCCCATGGGACACTACAGCAATCGTGTTAGACAGCTCTAGACCATAAATCCTTCTTGTCTTGCTTGCTCCCTGCTCCACAGCCCCAAGACCACCCCAAGCTCTTTCTTCTGCATCATTCCCAACTCGGGTTCTGCTACTCCCTGTCTGTTTAACTGAGTGTGGTGCTTGGCAGATCTGCCTCACCAGCAGACGGCCATGGCACCCAGAGCAACCTGAGCTGTGAAACATGCAGCTCCACAACGAGCCAGTCTGCATGGAGGAGCGGTTGCTCAGCCCACCATGCTACAATGTGGGCAGCTGCAGGCAGCTGCAGGAAGCCCTCCTCCCCAGGCAAGACTTTGCGAGTGGCTGCAGCTCTCCAGCTTTCTCCCTGCTCTCCCTTCCATGAGCTTTTGTCCATGCCTTGATGCCCAGCTGGCAGCTGGTCTCAAGTGGGGTACCCCAGGGTCAGTACTGGGGCCATGTTCCCCATCCTCATCAGAGTGTTGGATGAGGAGACAAGTGCACCCTTGCCTTGCAGGTGAGGCTAAACTAGGGGGAATGGGTGTACAGTGAAAGGCAGAGCTTCAGTCTAGGTGGACCCTGAGAAACTCAAAATTTGTGTCAACAGAAACCTCATGGACATCAACAAGATAGATAACCTCAGGTTTCTCCCATGCTGAGGACCAAGGGGCTAAGCAGGGTCCCAGTGAAAAGGAAATGGGACAAGGTCCCTGGACAAGAGGCTGAACAAATGGGGCAAGCAATCTCCCTGGGGAACAGGAGGTGGATTGTGGCCAGCAGCCTGAGAGAAGGGGTTGTCCCCTCTGCGCAGCACCAGAGAGCCCACAACTGCAATGTGTCCAGGTGGCCAAGAAGGCCAATAGCATCCTGGCTTGTATCAGAAATAGTGTCGTCAGCAGGATGAGGGAAGTGATCGTTCCCCTGTACTCAGCACTGGTGAGGCCGCACCTCGAGTACTGTGTTCAGTTTTAGGCCCCTCACTACAAGGACATTGAGGTGCTGGAGCGTGGCCAGAGAATGGCAACAAAGCTGGTGAAGGGTCTAGAGAACAAGTCTTATGAGAAGCGACTGAGGGAACTGGGGTTGTTTAGCCTGGAGAAGAGGAGGCTGAGGAGAGACCTTATTGCTCTCTACAACTGCCTGAAAGGAGGTTGTAGCGAGGTGGAGGTCGGTCTCTTCTCCCAAGTAAAAAGCGATAGGACCAGAGGAAATGGCCTCAGGTTGCACCAGAAGAGGTTTAGGTTGGATATTAGGAAAAACTTCTTCACCAAAAGAGTTGTCAAGCACTGGAACAGGCTGCCCAGGGAAGATGTTGAGTCCCCGTGCCTGGAGGTATTTAGAAGCCATGTAGATGTGGTGCTTAGGGACATGGTTTAGTGGTGGACTTGGCAGTGCTAGGTTAATGGTTGGACTTGATGATCTTAAAGGTCTTTTCCAACCTAAACAATTCTATGATTCTAACTGGGTCCTGTGCCCAGACTGGCCCCCCCAGTTCAGGGAGAGGTGAAGGAGCTGGAGAGGGACCAGCAGATGCTGCTGGTAGGGCTGGGATCTGGGGCTACAAGAGGGGTGGGTTGGGATCTACCAGCATCATGCAGCTACCTGGAGGGCAGATGCAAAGGCAACGGATCCACACTCTCTTGGTAGAGCATGAGATGTAAAAAAGGAAAACAGACATTAATTGCAGCTTCAGGCTGGACAGTAGGAATTTTTTTTTTTTTTCCTGGGGAGGTGGTGCAGCTGTGGGTCATGACACCAGGGAGGTGGGGCAAGTCCATCCTTCAAGACACAGCTGGGTAAAGCTATGAATGACCTTACCCTGTGCTGGTGGTGTTTCTGCTCCAAGTGGGAGGGTGGGCTAGAGACCCCCAGGAGTCCCTTCGCACCAGTATCACCAGGATCCTGCGAGCCCAGTGAGAGGCAACCTCCCCACCTGCAAATTCTTTCCCTTCCCCACACCAGGAGTCCATCCCACAGACCCAGGACACCTTTACAGCCAAGGTCCTGTGCACTGGACCACAGCCCCATCCCAGGCATGCCAGGACCTGTGCTGGCCCACATCCCGCCAAAGCTGAAGCCCATCGCTTCCACCGCGCTGCTGGGAGGCCTGGCTGCTGCTCCTGGCAGGTGATCAGCTGATCCCGCCAGCGAGCTGGTGCTGCAAAGTCAGGCACAGAGATTGCCAGCGTGCCAGCAAGGGGAGAGCAAGGCCAGCAGGGACAGGGGGCTCGGGGAGCCAGGGGCAGCTCTGCCCTGAAAGCCAAGCCACCTGCGTGCTGCTACCTGCTGAATAATAGAGGAGCTGACAGCCAGCCGGAGAGAAACGTGATCCTGGTTAGCCAGCCGGGGAAGACATCTGAGCTCCCAGCAGCTGCGATAGCAACTGCGGGGAAAGAACCTTCCTCCCCGCTGCTCTGTGCAGCACGGCGTGGCTGGGGTGGCTGGAGGTCTCTGCCCATCCCGGTGTGCCTGGGCAGCCAGTGCTTACTCTGGAGGCACGGGCTCGGGGCTCGGAGGATGATGTGAGCTGCAGCAGGCACCCAGCAAGGCAGAGCTCAAGGGCAGAGCCAGGTTTCCCAGGAGGTGAGGCAGAAGGAGCCTGCCTGCAGCCGGTGCCTGCGCCCTGGATGCAGCAGCTCAGCCCCATGTCCAGAGGAGGGGACATGGTTTATATCCCAGATGACTCTGACTTCAGCTCCTTCAGGGATCAGTGCGAGAGCCTGGAGGGCTGGCACTGTCGGTATAACAAGGCTGGCGTGACCGTGTGGAGTCAGGGCCAGGAGGAAAGCTGCACCGTGCAGAAAATCAAGGTAAGCAGATGCCGGCGGCTGCGGGAGCGCCAGCTCTTCCTTGCCCCAGATGTGTGCCCAGCTGCTCCTGAGGGTCCCTGGGGTGCTGGCCCATCCTGAAGGTGCACAGCACCCTGGTCAAGCCTGCCTGTGGGTGTTTCTGCTCCAAATGCTGGCAGGGCTAGTCCCCCAGAGGTGCTTCCCCAGCTGGCAAGCTGCTCTGCAGGCTCTCCCTGCCTGCCCTGCAGCTTTAGCCTCTTGACCTGCCGAGATGCCTGCTACAGCGTCCTGCCATGCACGCACACACATGGGCTCACGTTGCGGCTGCCCTCGATCCAGACACAGGCGGGAAGGCCCTGGGATTGATTACATTATGGAGATGTCCTTGCTGGGAGCCCCCAGGCATGAGACAAGCTGGTGGGATGCCTCCCTGGTGCCTCTGCCTCAGCCACACCATCCTGGGGCACATCACCTCTCATCCTGCACTGGATCAGCATCCCGGAGAGTTTAAGAGCCCGCATGTGCTGTCTCAGGAGGTTTGCTGCTTGCCAGGGGCCAGATCTGGGATGCTGCAGAGGGACCAGCGAGGCTCAACCATCCTTTGGGCTGTTACACCTTGTTGCTCATCCATGTGGTACTGCCAGGTGACCCTGAGTACATCAAGAGTGGTCATGGGGTGCTGGGGGCAAGGCGCATGGAAGCCCCATCACGGGGTAAGCCCTGCATGGGACCATCTTGTGGGACAATACTTGGCTTTGTGGCTGGTGTCACAGGCAGAGCTTTGGCTTTTCTGGTCACCAAGGATCACGACTGCTGGGCAGCGATGAGATCCACCCAAGGAAGCAGAGCCAGAGCACCTTACCAACAGGCTGGCTGACCTGGTAAGAAGGGCTTTCAACTAGGAGTGTCAGGGAAGGGTTACTACAATCTGAAGAGCAGGAGAGGTGTGGGGAGGTGGTGAGGAGGTATCTGGGGTGCCGTACAGTGGAGGAGTCTCTTGCACCACTCTCCTGAACACAGAGTAACCGGGAGCCTGTCTGGGCTGCCTGCACACCAGCACGTACAGCTGAGGAGACAGCAGGAGGAGCTGGGCACACAATGATTGCAATGCTGACATGGATGGAGGCTCTTCAGGGCCGAGGGGAGGAGAAGGAGCAGCACTCTCTGCAGAGGTGTATCTGCAATACATGCCGCCTTGCCGCGGTGAGCCAGGGAAGAGCTTCTGGGCTAGGATCAGGGAGGACTTAAGCCAGCTGGGCATGCACAAATCCACAGGACCAGGCAGAATGCACACGGGGTTGCTGAGGGGGCTGGCCAATGTCTCTTTGAAAAGTCCGGGTAACTGGGAAGAGGCAAACATCACATCCATCTTCCAGAAGGACAAGAAGGATGCTCCAGGGCACTATAGGCTGCTGTGTCACCTCCATCCCTGGGAAGGTGACGGAGAACATCCTCCTGGAAACCATGTCCTGAAGGACAAGGGCAGTGGGAACAGCAGCAGGGACCTACCAAGGGCAAATCATGCTTGACTAGCCTGGTTGCCTCCTGCAATGAGAGGACTGGCTGTGTGCGTATGGGGAGAACAGTGAAAGCCATGTACCTTGACTTTAGTAAAACCTTTGAGATGGTTTCCCATAGTCTCCTCATCACCAGACTGGTGAGATCTAGACTGCAGAAGTGAATGATGAGGTGGGTGAAAAACCAGCTCACCACCAGGCTCATGGCATGGTGGTCAGCAGTGCAGAGTCCAGATGGTGGCCAGTTGCTGGGCCCCACCCTGTTACTGGGATGATGGGATTGAGTGCCCTCTCAGCAAGTCTGCAGGCAGCACTGAAGTGTGGAGAGCATTTGAAGCACTGGAGACAAGGCTGCTGCTTGGTGTGACTGGGACAGGCTGGAGGGACGGGCTGGCAGGAACCTCATGAAGTCCAGCCAAGTTCAAACAAGCACAGCACAGCAGAGGGGATGCAGTTATATCCCCCTTTGCCACCACTGAGCCCCATAGAGAGGGGACCCCAGGCAGCTTCAGGGGGGTCTGAGCACCATTGCCCACCCTGGTTCATTGCAAGTAATACCTCCTTGATGTGGTTTTTCCCTGCTCTGGAGAGGTCCTGGGCATGGTGCAGGGGTTAGCACTGCCCAGGCACCCTTCCTGAAACGTGGGATGGAGGATGCCACCCAGTCTGTGCGGGAGGGCTGAGCTGCACAGGCTGGGGCTTGGGAGTCAGAAGAGCCCCAGTCTTTCCATTAATGCAGGCGTAACCTGGAGAGTCCCTGAGCAGTTGGAGCTTTGGGGTTTTTTTACCTGAATTCACTGTGGTTGGTCTGGTTTGGGGCTCTGTGCTTTCCCCATCCCAGCTGACCGCCTGCTGCACCTGGTGAGGCTGTTGCACAACCTCTGTTCATCCATGGCTGGAAAGGGGTGGTGGACAGGCTTTAGTGGGGGATTTTGGGGGTGCAAGGCTGCGATGGTCCTGCTGTGACAACCAGAGCTTCCAGGAGCCCAGGAGAAACATGAGCTCCCCCTCCAGCTGGAGGCATCCTTCACCCTGCAGCAGCAGCACCTCCAGACCCAGCTGGGAGGGGGTGGCTGGGAAGGGGGAGCAGAATGAGGGGGCTGGGTGCTCCCACACTCTCCACGGTGCCCCAGGGAGTGCAGCACATCTCTAAGCCTGTCCTGGGCATGAGTCCAGCACACCGGGCAGAAACCATCATCCAGGCCATCAGGGAAAGCTTGCCCGAGATTGATGGGACCTGCCACGTTCAGAGGGCCATCTCCAATTACATGGCACTGCCGAACACCTCATCAAAGATGCAAGGCCTCTAACAAGAGGCAGATGACATCTCCTTCCTCCCGGCATTGAGAGGAACAGGGCGGCTGGCTTCATCAATAATGTACTCGCTGGTGCTGTCGGGCAGCTCCACGGCTCCGGTTACAGCCGGGGCCCCACCAACCTCCCCGGACTGGACTCTGCACCCGAGAGTATCATGCCAGGGCAAGAGCATCCCTTTGCTTGCCCTGGGGTGAAGGGGTGAGGGGACAGAGCTGGGCTTGGGGTACCCAGGCACCAGAGTCTGGACCACCAGGCAGCTCTGTTTGAGGGCAGGGGGTCTTTCTACCACTGCTGCCTTTGCACTGTGCTGCATGCCAGCAGCCGGGGCTAGCGGCTCTGCCTGGTCTGTCCTGAAGCAGGGACATGCCCTGCACCATGTATGCAGAGCATCCTCCACGGCACACGTGCACGTGGCTTTAAAGCAGCACGGGGGCACACCACTGCACACAGGAACAGCCCAAAGTCCTCGTCCCCAGCTGGGCACAGCTCCATGCTCTGGGGGTGGCTGCTGTCCCCCTGCCTGACTGCCTGTCTCCCCACAGACTCGCATCTCCTGCAAGGACGTCCCTGCTGAGACGCTCTATGATGTGCTGCATGACATCCGCTACCGCAAGAAATGGGACTCGAACATGATCGAGACCTACGACATTGGGCGCCTGACCGTTAATGCTGACGTGGGATACTACTCCTGTGAGCAGCCCTCAGCCCCTGGGGACCCCATGGCCCCCCTCCTCAACCCCACAGACCTGTGCGTGCGTGTGGGGCCATGGGGGCAATGGGTTGGGGTGTAACAGGGTCTGTCCACAGGGAAATGCCCGAGCCCCCTGAAGAACCGGGATTTCGTCACCCTGCGCTCCTGGCTGCCCCTGGGCAATGACTACATGATCATCAACTACAGCGTCAAGCACCCGGTGAGCCCCCAGCTGGCCCCAGCCCTGGCAGGGGTGCTGGCCCCATGGGCCAGCAGGCACAGGTGGGGCTGTGCGGTGGCTCGGGCAGGCTCTGAGGTGCACGGCATCTCTCTGCAGAAATATCCACCCCGGAAGGATTTTGTGAGGGCTGTGTCCCTGCAGACAGGTTACCTGATCAAGGCAAATGGTGCCGGTGCCTGCGTCCTCTATTATCTCACCCAAGTGGACCCTCGCGGTGAGTGCCAGCAGGAGGGGAGGATGCAACATGCCTTCTTGGAGATGGGTCCCATTGTGCCCTCAGAGCTCACCCACTATGGCTCTCCATCACCCAGAGGTCCAAAGAGCAATAGGAAGTGGGGACAACACAGGGAAAAAGGGGGTTCCCCCCCAGGGCACAGAGTGGGGCATCAGCCCTGGGGTGGGGCTCAGTCTGGCACAGGGCGCTGCAGGCTCATGGTGCCTCCTCTGGGGCTGGCTCAGATTGGCTGAGTGATGGGGCTTTGGGCTCTTGCAGGGTCGCTGCCAAAGTGGGTGGTGAACCGCGTCTCCCAGTTTGTGGCACCGAAGGTAAGCAGGGTGTGTGGCCGGTGGTGGGATGCACAGACATCAGGGATGAGCTGCCCCAAAGTAGCCCTTTAGGTAGGGGCTGGGTGACTCAAGGCTTGCAGGATGGGTGTTGGGTGACCCAGGGCTTGCAGGGCGTGAACTGGGCATGCTGCTGGGGCTGTGTGGTCCGAGCCGGGACCCCATCCTCTCCCAGCACCCCCAAAAAGCAAACAATGGGGTAGCTGGGAGCTGGACCCACAGACTGGGGTGGCTCCATTCCCACTGGGGACTTGGGGCACCATGATGGGCTGGACCCACTCTGCTCACAGGCAATGAAGAAGATCTACAAGGCTGGGCTGAAGTACCCGGAGTGGAAACGCAAGCACGACCCCGGATACAAGCCCTGGGTGTACCCAGAGCAGAACACGTTGCCCAGTGTCAGCCTTGCTGAGCTCTCGGTGCAGCACGCTGACTCACTGGAGAACATCGACGAGACGGGGCTGTCTGAGGACCACCTGAGCACCAGTGACCATGAGGCCTGAGCCCTCGCCACAGCCCTCTTGTGGGGGGACCACCTCATGACCAGGGCTTGGCAGCCCTTGGCAAGGTGGGAATTTGGCCCCCTGCACCCCAATAGTCACATCTGCTCTCCAACTCCTTCATCATAGACCCCCCTACCCAGGAAGCAAGGTACTGTCCCATGGGAAGCTGCAGCACGGGTGCTGGAAAGAGGGAGGACGGGCACCCTGGTCCCCCCTGCGCCCATGGTGGCCCATGGAGATGTCCCCACGCAGGAGGTAGAGCTGGCAGTGGGAGCAGGTGCCCCAAGGAGAGGCTGGGGAGGGCAAGAGAGGGGGAACACTTCATGGGGTGGGTGGGAGCTTTCCTGGCACCAGGATATCCCTTTGCCACTGTAAGATCTCCTAGCGGTGTCCCTCAAAGGTCCAGAAGTGGGGGATCTATGAGGGTCCTGCCCAGAATTTGCAGCAGCACAGGGCTTGGACTGAACCTCTCTGGCCTGAGGTCTGGCTCTGCCAGCCCCGCAAGCAGGCTGGACCCACTCCAGCCCACCAAGCCCCCCCCCAGGCTTAGTGTGACCCCCCATCTCAGGGAGTCCTCCCAGGTCCTCTCCTGGGCATTAGGCTTATCTCTGCAGGCTGGCTCTAGCCCAGCTGGCTCTGGGGACCCCTTCCCCAGGTGGTGTTTGGGGGGGCTTGTCCTGGCAGTGGGGTCTTGGGCAGCCTCTGTCCCCACTCTCTCAGTGTTTGCTGCTGCTGTGGTTTCTGGCACAACAATAAACGGGTTGGTGTTTGTGCAAGAGAGCTTTGGCTGGCACGGGACGGTGAGGAAGCTGGCATTGAGCCCACCCTGAGGCTGTCCAGGTGCTAGGTCCTGGGTCGGACAGGAGGGCCAGTCCAGCTGTGCAGTCCCAGCACCCAGGGGTGACCCTCAGCAGGGAGCAAGGTAGCCAGTGGTCAGGCAGGAGAGGTGGATGCTGGGCTCCGCACACCCACACGCATGTGGGTGACCATGCGTGGGCATGGGACAGCTTCCACCGGACAACGGGAAGTTAGTCTAGACAGACACCACTTGGAGAATACGCTGACAAATGCTGGATTTTCCATCCACTCATTCGCCCCCACGCTCCGAGGCTGCCTGCGGCTGCTGGACTCCTGCCCCAGATGGGTTTAAGCCTGATCTGTGTGAGGACAATGCAAACGGGGCTGTCACTGCTGACGGTGCTGGGGTGCTCAGCTCCAGACCTGTCTCAGCAAGGTAAAGACTAGGAGATGTGGCCAGGACGTGGCAGCTGGTCTCACAGCCAGAGCTCTGCCTAGGCAGTGGTGGGGAACAACCCCCTGGCAGCACCCAGGGTTTGCAGCCTGCCCAGAGCCACCTGCCACTGTGGCTTTTGGGGCCCCTCTGACCTGCCCAGCCTCATGCTCCCTGGTCACCCCAGCCCCCTGTGGTCCCACCCGGAGCTGTGAATGCTGCTGCTCTGCGCTTGCTTCCCCCACACCTTGTGCTTCTCCTCCCCAGTTCGTCTGGATGCCCACCCCAGCATCCTGGGCATGGATGCTCACTGTCCCCCTTTAGCCACCCCATTAGGTCACGTATGTCCCCTGTGCTGCTCCAAAGGGACATCACTTGTACATAGCTCGCTGCAGAGAGTGCTGGGGAGGGGAGACGAGGTCCTGGCCATCAGGACAGCCAGCTCCCACGGTTTGCAGCTGGGTTGGCTGCACAAGCAGAGCAGGGGTGAGAAGACGCCTTTGCAGGGAAAATCCAGAAAACCCAAGGGCAGGAGATGTGCAGGCTCCCTCCTCGCAGCACACGGGGCTCACAGCGAGGGGATCAGTCCCTCCCTGCCCCATGCTGCTCCCACCATGTCAGCAGATGGAGAACACCTGCAGCAGGGAGGATTTTGCCTGTGAAAAGACACATGCCAGCCCCAAATTGCCCCAAAAACACTTTGCAATAATTGTGGTAGAGCTGGGCAGGGAATCGTGGCCAGAGCAAGGAGGAGAAACACCCCTGGGTGCTGCCCTGATGGGTCAGAGCCCACCGGCACCCCGAGCCTGCAGCATGCTGGAGTGAAGACCACCCCACACAGCCTCGGTGTTGCGGGAGGCAGCCTCATCTCTTCTCGTTCCCCGGATGTTTCTCTGCAGCAGCCAGGCTGCAGCTCTGCTGCGGGGCTATTTTTAGCCAGCCCGAAGTAGGTGTAAAGAGCTGCTGCCTGAGCACCAAGAGGCCAGCAGGGAGTCCCCACTCCCCAGCCAGCCCCAGGGAAGGCTGTGCCAGGGTGGGTGACATCTCAGCCCAGGATGCTGCCCAAAATGGCCAGATGGCAGTGGCATCGAGTGCATGGGGAGGACAAGGGCCGCTGGCGTGGCAGGCACACTGGTCCACATACATCACTGGGCTGTAGCAGAGCTCCTGGTCCCCAGCATCACCCTGGCCAGGAAGGAGGGTGAAACCTGTGGGGCAGGGAAGGGGGGCTGCCCCAGACCCTGTGGGGTGCCGGGAGCCCCAGCATGGTGATTTGTTACTGAATGATGTGCCACTGCTGGGTTTCCTGTGGCACAAACAGGAAGGGGGCCATGTGCCAGCATCCCCAAGCACCTGAGCGAGGGAGGGGGCAGGCAGGGTGTGGGGGGACTGGAGCCCCCGGGTGCCCTCACTGGAATGCTGGGGGAGCGGGTGGCCCACAGCCCAGTGGGGTGAGGGCCAGACACGCGGAGGCTGCAGCCCCACGCAACAGCCCAGCTGGATGGCTTTTCCTGCCTGGCCCTGAGCAGAGAGGAGCCGCCCTGCGGTGCAGAGATTGGAAAGGAAATGGGAAGCTGCTGCTGGACAAGAGATTAGCCTGGAGGCAGTGATGTCAGCCGGCGCCCCGACGGATGGGGGACAGGGGGAGCATGGCATGGGCTCTGCCTGCACACAACTCCACAGCCCACTCCAGTGCCCCCAGTGTCAAACGTGCCCCGGCTGGGGAACCATGTAACCCCATCCCTGGGATCTCATGCTGTGCATCTCCTGAGCTCATGGATAGGTCTTGGGCAGCTCTCTCCCCCACCACCCACACCAAGACCCTGAGTCCAGCAGGGAGCCCCCCAGCAGCTGATCTTATCTCATGGACTGGCCTTCAGCAGGGCTGTTGCCTGGAGAGGTCCAGCAAGTTTCCCAGCCCAGCAGCCTCCAGTCTCCCCCTCCCCACTCCTCCACCAAGCCCTCCCAGGGGCTCAGAGCTCTGCTGTGCCCCAGCAAACCCTCCAGGCTCAGTCTCAACCCCACATTTCCAGCTGTCAAACGTGGCATTTGCCCTCTAGGTACAAGCCCTGAGTGTTCCTCACCCTGTCCTGCTCCCAAGAGATACTCCCACCATCATCACACACCTTCCCCAGCACAATCCAGCATGGGTAGGGCTGAAGACAGAGCAAAAGCTGCCCCAGCGTGCAGCAAAGGCTGATGGCTAGGGATGGATGGATGGATAGATGGAAGAAGGGAGGGAGGGAGGGAAGAGGGAAGGAGAGGGAAATATGGGTGGATAGAGGGAGGGGAAAATGAATGGAGGGATGGAGGGAAGAAGGGAGGGATGGAGGGATGGATGGATGGGCAGCTGGACACATGGACCTTGAGGGACAGCGTCATCATGGGTGCTGCCCAGAAAGGGGAAGGACCACACAGGCCAATGTGCTAGAAGGATCCAACCTTCACTTTGATCTTCTCTTCCTCCAGCCCTTGCCAGCATCTTCACAAAGCCCAATCCCCCAGCCCAAGGGGTGTTTTCTCATCCTGCCCATCTGCCTCCTCCTCCAGGGAGCAGGCAAAACCTTCCTGCCCTGTGAACCCATAGACATGACAGGGCTCTCTGCCTCGGCCCAAGGAGACTAGCATCTAAATATAGATTGCATCAGCAGGTTAGCAGACACTGAAAAGATCAAGGGGAGGCTTTGAAACCTGCACTGTATAAAGTGGGCCAATAGGAAACCCTCAGGAAACAACCCAGCCACAGTACACGTCACAGCCTGCCGGTGCCCTAGTGCTCTGCTGTGCCCTGCTCCTCTCCGACACGGCCCCACGCCAGCTGTCTGGCTCCAGGGTAGTCCTATGGCTGGGGTATGCCCTGGCTCGGGCTGTCCTCCCAGCTGGGGTCTGGGATGGGGCAGTCCCCATTGGGAACTGGGTGCTGGGGCTCAGCAGAGGTGCTTGAGCAGGGGTTTGCCCCCTGCCAGGGGAACCAACCCTCAATCCTGGCACTTAGGTGACTGTGGAGGGAGAAGGGAGCAGGGGAGAAGGTTTTCTGCACCAAACTGGCCTGTCAGCAGCCATCAGGATGTGGGTTGTGGGGCTGGGCCCTGCTCTTGGTCACACCGGGCCACCAGATGGAACTGCGACTTGATGCTCTGGGGATGTTCCAGGGTGTCCCTTCCACCCTCGGACAATGTTTCCCTCTCCAGCAGCCACCTCTGCCCTCCTGGCATGCAGGGAGGAGCACTGCTCCCAGCAGCAGGTTATGAGGGGTCTATAGAGATGCTACTGGGTGCCAAACAGCGGTGAGCCAGCATCTGGCCTCACGCAGGAGTGTGCTTCACTGCTGCTAATGCATCCAGCACAGCGGGATGGAATCGATGGCACACCGGCTGCCACCAGTGCTTTGCTCTCTCCCTCCAGCCCCTCACACTGCAGACCTCAGCAACCTTCGCATGAGCAGCAGTGCTTATATTTAGCCAAACAGCTTCCTCTAGGAGGTAGAGGCGGAAGCCCAGCAGGATGTGCAGTGCACACCCTGAGGGTCCCCATGCACCCTGGCTCCGAACCCTACCCACGGGGTGGTCCATGGTGCTATCACCAGCCCTGGAGACGCATCACCCCCAGCTGGAGCAGCTGGCAGTGTGTGCTGGTTTTGGCTGGGATAGGGTTAATTTTCTTCATAGTAGCTAGTATGGGGCTATGTTTTGAATTTGTGCTGAAAACAGTGTTGATAATACAGGGATGTTTTACTTATTGCTGAGCATGCTTACACAGAGTCAAGGCCTTTTCTGCTTCTCACCCTACCCCACCAGCAAGGAGGCTGGGGGTGCACAAGGAGCTGGGAGGGGACACAGCTGGGACAGCTGACCCCAGCTGACCAAAGGGATATTCCATACCATATGACATCATGCTCAGCATATAGAGCTGGGGGAAGAAGAAGGAAGGAGGGGATGTTCAGAGTTACAGCGTTTGTCTTCCCAAGTAACTGTTACACGTGATGGAGTCCTGCTTTCCTGGAGATGGCTGAACATCTGCCTGCCGATGGGAAGGAGTGAAAGAATTCTTTGTTTTGCTTTGCTTGTGTGTGCAGCCTTTGCTTTACCTATTAAACTGTCTTTATCTCAACCCATGAGTTTTCTCACTTTTACTCTCCCAAATCTCTCCCCCATCCCACTGGGGGGTAGTGATCAAGCGACTGTGTGGTGCTTAGTTGCTGGCTGGGGTTAAACCACAACACAGGGAAGGGGGAGGAAGGTGAAAACTGTGCTGGGCTGGTGCTGAGTTCTGCTTCTGCTTTGTAGAAGCAAGCCTGTGATAAGGAGAAGCTGCCTTTCCACACCTAGCTGCACACACAGAGACTTGTACTCCCACACCAGGGGCTCCCACCACTCCCAGCTCCCCACAATGGCTTTTGGGGGCATCACTGGGAATGGGAAGGACCAGCCTGAGCTAGAGCAAGGGGGGTCCCCAGGGAACTGGACCTTCCCAGGACAGGGAGCGGCTATCAGCCTTGGCATCAGGAGCAGAGAAGGGTTGAAGGGTGTTGTGAGATATCAGCCTCGGACATCCTCCGTGTGCAAGGTTGGGTAACAGCAGAGCCAGACTAACTGCCAGCCCCACTGGGGCTCTTGCGAAAAGTGTTGCGTTAAAGGCATCTGGGTCAGCTGGTGGTGAAAGCACAGGGTCCTTGCAGGAGAGAAAGCCTCCCGATGTCCCCCTGCCACCCCAGACCCCACTGCCATCCTGCCCCTTGGCTCACTCCACATCCCCCTCGTAATGGGGCACCGGCGGTGGGATGGGGTACTGCATCCCAGCATCCCTGCAGCACAGGGGAGGTTTTTGTGTTCCCAGTGTTTCACCCAACCAGCCCCAGTGCCAAGCCTCCCAAGTCCCCTCATCAGCATGAACATTTTAACCTGTTTCCTCCAATTTGTCAGCACCTTCCCAGCACCTGCACCCTGCCCAGTCCCGGGCCATGGTGTATATAGTGAATATCTCCTCTTGCCTGCAGCCAGAGGCAGAAACAGCAGATAGAGCTGAATGCACCTGAGAACTTCAATGATCTCCCTTGGCAGCACAGCCTCAGGTTGTGGGTCTCGGGGAAGCCTGGTCCCCCATGGCAATGCATGTCCAAGGACTCATGGTGGGGAGCAGGACCCTTGCTGGGAAGATGAGAGAAGGAGTGTGAGAGCGTGAGTAGAGAGGGTGGGGGGCAGCCCCCGAAGGAGAGCAAAGCCTGGCCAAGGGGCAGGACACAGGGCAGCCGGGCCAGGGGCCAAGTGCGGGGCAGGGTCATGCCTGGGAAGGAGCAGGATGGGAGGGTGGGACAGGGATGGAGACCGGAGGGTTGGCCTGGAGGAGGGACCGGCAGTGGGAGGTGCAGGCTGGGTGCTGCAAAGCCAGCCTGCACCCGCAGCAGTTCCTGCAGGGCTGCCTGCCTGTGCCCACAGACTGAGCCCTGTGCCCGGTGGGGACGCCTTGGCATCACCCTGGAGCCCAGAGCGGGGTGGCCGTGGAGCCCGCAGCGGCACTGCCACCGTGCTGCTCCACCGGAGCCGGCCCTGGGGGGCTGCGGACTGCGCTGCAGGGCGAGAGGTGAGGGAGAACCCTGAGGATGGCAGGGGATGGATGGGAAAGACCTGGGGATGGGGAGGAAGGGCCAGGACTGGGGCAGTCCGTGCCTGCTTCCAGCCCACTGCACTAGTTGGTCCACATGGGTTTGCAGGGACAGGGATGATGTCCACCTCCCTGTGAAGTGCCGCTGCCCGTGGGCACAGCCGGACTTCCCCAAAGTGCCACACCACAGCCCAGTGCCCAGCATGACCCTGGTGCCCACTGCCCAGGCATGGGGAGGTCTCGGGAGCCATCTCCCCACAGAAGGCTGCCTGCTGAAGCCTGAGGCAGGGCAGGCAGTGGGCAAAGCTGCTGCAGATCCCTCAGGGCGATACAGGCACAAGAAATGGGGAAATTGCCCATTTCAGCACAAGGCTGCTGGGCAGAAGTGGGTACAGCCCTTTAACCCTGTGGCAGAGGCACCCAGCCCACACCGGTATGGGACATCACCCTCCGCACCCCCCTACCCAGCCCTTTGTGTAGGTCCTACATCAACAGGCAGCCTTCCAGCTGCAATGTCCCCATGCCCTGCTCCCCATGCCCTGCTCCCCATGCCCTGCTCCCCATGCCCTGCTCCCCATGCCCTGCTCCCCCAGCTTCTTAGCCAGCTCCTGCCATGACTGTCCCTCCTCAACGCGTGCTGGTGCGCAGCCGCTTGCCCCATGGGGAGCCTGCTGCGCACACGCATACAGGGTTGGGCACACGGACCACGCACACCCCGCACCCACGCATGTGAGCAGAGCGCCCTGCTGTTCACGCGAGCTTGCTGACAGCATCCCCCCGCCACGTGCTCCCAGGGACACCGCTGCCTCCACAAGCACACCAGCCTGCCCGCACTTCCCCATGCCACTCATGCAACCCTTGCCTGTGCAGGGAATGGTGGGGAGCAGGCAGATGCCTGCGTGGGGGCTCATGCAGCAGGGAGCCTGGCCCCGCTGTCCCTCGGTGGGTCAGGACAAGGCTCCCGCAGGAGGGGGCAGGGGATGCGTGGGAGCATGCAGGCAGCAGGAAGGAAGCCTGTGCCGAACAATAGAGGGAAATGGAGGAACTGGAAAAAGACCCAGTGGCAGCACAGTCAGCACAGATGGTTTAGTGCAGAGCAGCATGATTCATGGGAAAAAGGCCCTCAGCACTCCGCAGAGAGCCCACAGCTCTGTCCCAGGGCTGTGCCACTAAATAATTTGGGAATGGGGGTCCCCAGCAGAGCAGGGCCTGGCGGGTGGGCACCGTGCCCCTCTGTCTCGAGCTGCTGGTGCTGGCAGCGGGGCACACAGGGGCTCGTCCCAGCTGGGGGTGGGTGGGAGGCTGTCCCCCCTCTGCCTGCCCGTGAGTCATGCTGACCTCTCCCATGCCCTCGCCAGCAGTGAGAGAGAGAGATTATGGTCTGGCCCTTCCGGCCGCAGAGCCCTCCCCGAGCTGGCCGGCACAGGAGCTCATCTCCTGGGAGGGGCCCAGCTGCTCCCCGCCGTTATCCGCCTCGGGCAGCCCCCTCCACCAGGACACCCCCCTAGCTGCGCCTGCTCTTGTTCTCCTCCCGCCCAGCCCTGCGCACAGTGGAGCCCGGGATGCGCCAGCACCCAACATCTGCTCGCCCACCCGCTCCCCTCTGAGCCCCCGGCCACTTGGTTCCTGTCTGGGCTTGGGTCACGGCCTCACCGACAAAACAGGGCCAGGATCCGGCAGCTCCAGGGAGGGGCGGAGAGGCTTGGGGCTGAGGAACAACAGGATGCTGCCTTCTTGAGCTGGGAGGTGAGCGGCTCCGGGGAGAGTGGCGAGGCGGGAAGACCTTCAGGAGCATCCTGCGCTCGCACCCACAGGATCCATGCTCTTCATGGCAGCTGCACCCCCCCTCCCTTCCTGCTGCCTCCTCACTCCCTTTCTCTCCTCCTTCCACAGATGATGGGCTGAGCATCTGTCGCAGAGGCACCCCAGGGCCATGAGCTCCCCGTGCAGTCCTGACTCAGATATTGCAGACTGGCTGGCCACCATCCACTTGGAGAGGTACCGGGATGTCTTCAAGCAGCATGGGTACCATGTCGCCAGAGATGCCGCCTTGCTGGATGGCAACCACCTGCAGCAGATCGGCATCACCGCCACCGGGCACCGCAAAAGGATCCTGAACTTGGCACAGCAGACACGGATGCTCAGTCAATCGTGGGGGGCACCCACAGCAGGAGATACCCATCTCCAAGCCACCGAGGTCCTGGACGCCCCCCAGGTGGGCAAGGATGCCATGAAAGCAGAGCCGGGAGGGTCTACTGACACCTATGGGACACAGCAGCGTGTCACTGCACCTGCCCAGGCATTGCCTCTAGAGAAGGACCCTGCTCTTCCCCTTGTGAAGCCGGTTCCCAAGCCAAGGACCGTGTTCCCTCGCTCAAAGCCAGAGCAGGGCTTGGCGCCTGTGCCGCTGGCACGCACCACGGTGCCAGCACACAGCCCAGGCAGTGACGGGGCACCTGCAGCCTTTGTGGTACTGGAGGGATTTGTGCCAGGGGAGAGCTCCACGGATCTGGAGAGCCCAGAGCCCAGGCCAGTGCCACCGTCTGACTCAGGAGTGGACGCGGCCATGGGCATGGGAGCATCCCGGCTGCGAGCGCGGGAGAGCGCTCGGGAGCAGACACGGTCCCCCCCCAGCTCCAGATCATGGACAAACCCTGGAGGCATCAGAGAAATCCGCCCCCTCTGTTCCGTCTGTCCCACCACGACACAGCCACAGGGTCCCGGCAGCTGAGCCCAGCCCTGGGAGCATGCCAGAGGGTCACCCTGCGTCCAACCTTCCGCTGCCCACCGCAGCTGCCCCAGCCAGGAAAGATCCCTCACCGTGCCCCAGGGCAGCCTCACAGCCAGGCTCAGGGCAGGGCAGGTTGGAGATGGTGTCCAACGTCATCTATGAAGGACTCAACTCCCTGTCAGCACCTACTGAGGACTCAGGAGGGGAGGATGGTCCGCAGGGTGAAGCTTTCGCTCAGCCTCTGGCTCTATCCCTGCAGGAGCTGACCCAGCTGGACGACAAGCCTGAGTAAGCAGATGCTTTCCCTCGCCCCAGGGAGTGGAGGAGGGGTGAAGAACACCCAGAGCTGAGGATCCAGAGAGCCCCCCACCCCGGGACCCCATCCTCAGCCTGGCCCTGCCTGCCTCTGGGTGCTGACAAAGCCCCTTTCACCACCCTCCCCATGCCTCTGCATGGAGCAGTCCCTCAGGGCAGCTGGGATCCCTCTGAGCAGGCAGGGTGGTCCTGGGCCCCCGGATGGCTCGTTCTTGTTGGGGGGAGAAGCTTCTGCCCTTCCTCTGCCCCCCCAGGCAGCAGGGCTGGGGCTCCCCAGCATGGTGAGGGGGTGGCTGAGTGAGGGCTCTGGGGTTGCCTCATACTGGGAGCAAGGCGGGAGGTGTTAGAGGGGGGCAAGCCGGGATAGGAAATGCCCAGCAGTCCCAGGAGACACAGCCCGACAGATCCCAGGGTGGGGAGGAGAAGGGAGCAAGGAGGGCACTGGAAGCAGGGAGGGGATGCTGCACATCCTGGGGGACAAAGCCGGGCCAGATGGGAAAATAAGGTGGAAAAACCCTGCAGGATCCCACCTCATCCCAGTCACAGCCACAGTAAGCCCTCTCCTGTTTTCCAGCAGTCCCAGCTGGCCCGGTGGGAGCCTGCCCGCCATCCCGCAGAGACCCACCGGCAAACCAGGTGAGAACCCCCAGGGCACCAGTGCACAGCAGGGACCTCCCAGCAGCCCCAAGGAAGGGGGGTGAGGGGGACACCGGCACAACCTACCTTTCCCTCAGGTCCTGCCCCATGCTCCTGCCTTGCTCAGGGGCCAGGTTGGCCCCAGGCCAAGGCATGGCCCAGCCGCACACATATTTGGGCTGGCATCTCTGTTGTGCCAGATGCCCTGGATGTTGGGGCACGCTATGGTGGGCTCAGTGCGGGGGTCCCCCTCCAGGGTTGGCAGTCCTGGCTGGTCGCTGCCCTGCAGCAGGCACCGCTGACTGCTTTTCCTTCCCATGTCTCTGCCCACAGAGGTCGGCGAGCAGCCTGTCAGCCCCTACAGCGAGACCATCTTTGGGCATGTAGCCCCATCCCAGGAGCAGAAGGTGAGAAGAAGCTGTGGGGATGATGGCTGTCCCCTGTCATCACTCTGCATCCCACTAGCTGCTGCAAAGTATGGAGATGCAGCTGGTGAGACCGTGGTGCCTGGCTGAGCATCACTGCTGGGGTGGGGGCGTCACAGGTTGAGCCCTCCGTGCAGTGGGCCAGGCAGGTTGAGGAGGTCTGGGATGGGAGAGGGCAGAGGGGAGAGGAGATGTGACCAGTCTCTCCTCCCAGGGTGTCACCATCTCCTCCGATCAGAGCTACGAGGCAGTGTCCGAGCTGGACCTGGAGCGAGAAGCGTGCAGGTAGGCATCACCTCCTCTGGGCTTCAGGGGCTGGGCTGGGCTCAGAGTCTGTGGTTTGCATGCCAGGGGGACAGGGGACACCCCTGGGGACAGTCTGAGAGGTGGTGGGGGCTTTTTCCCCACCATAGAGCCAATCAGGAGCATCTAGGATCAGGTATCAGTCTCAAGAAGAGACGATGGACTCAGAGATGAGAAGGAGCCGTGCTGGTGGGTGGCCCTCGGGGGGACAGTGCTTGCCAACAGATGCTCTGGGTACACAGCTGGGGCAGTGCCAGTGGCACTGGGCACCTGCACACTGGGCGGAACCTGGATTTGGCCACTGGGAGCAGGGAAACACCACAAGGGACAGGGATTGCTCAGAAATGGGATGGCTCCAAGCTCCAGATGAAGGGATGTGCGACCTCCAAAGGCTCCAACATCATCAGATCAGCATTTGCTGATCTGTCACATTGTGGTGGACAGTGAGATTGTGAGGGGCACCTTTAAAATGCTTTTGAAATGTACTTTCCATAACTCCTGATAGCATCTCAGAAAGAGGAAGGAAAGCTGCTCTTCCCATTTCAGATGGGGAGGGTTCCTTTTCCTGTGTTGCTTAGAGAGGAGGAGGCGAGCTGCAGCTCTGTGTCCTTCAGCTCTGCCCATGGCCTTGCCGGCCAGTGCGTCCCCATGCCCCTGCCTTTCTGGTCCCAGTGTTGGTTGGTCCAGCCCATCTCCTGCTCTGGGTGCAAGTCACTGCAGTGTGGCCTGATCCAGTGTCACAGTCAGCCAGACATTGCAGCCAGATGAGAGCCAACACGGGCTGTGGGTGGGGAACTGCAAATACCTGGGAACAGGAGTTTTGTAAACAGAAAAACTGAAATCTGCCATGGAGCCTCTGAGCCAGCAGTTCAGAGCGAGGCTGGGTGCTGGCCCGTGGGTCATGATCTCCATCCAGCAGCTTCCACGGAGCCGGGATCCAGAGTATTCCAAGGGCGTCGGCCAGGCACTTGCAGCCCTGGACCCACCAGGGACTTTGCAGCCTGGTCTTGCTGAGAAGAGACACGATGCGACCACCAGCAGAGTGTCAGAGGCAGCAGTTCACTGTTTTTTTTCCTCCCAGCCTGAGCACTAAGGTGTTTGGGGTGTGGGGAGTGGAACAAGAGACAGAAAAGCCTTTGAAGACCTTTTGCATTGTGCTCATAGACCCCGTTGGACAGCTGCTCCAATGCTTTCTCCCCCAGACCAGCCCCCCTGGTCTGACCGTGATCCCCCTGGAGCAGAGCTATGGGCTCCTGCTCAGCTGCTGAGCTGCTGCTGGTCAGCCCTGGCCCCTGCCCCTGCCTCTGTGGGACCTCCCGATCCCCCTCTTCAACACTGGTGTTTCTCCAGTTCTGCCAGTTCTGCTGACTGGCACCTGGTCACTGGGGCAACACAAGCACATCCTGCAGCCCACCAACCCACTCATTATAGGAAGTATTTCCCATTCCCAAACTTCAGAGAGGCCCTCCCGCCCCTCTGGCACAATATCTTCCTCGTACCTGAGATACCTCCTCTCTCCCTGTTCTGAGGGAGTTTCGTCTGGACCACGCTGCTCTCTGGCTTGGGGTCTGGGCAGTGAGTGTCAGTGTTAGAAAGAGGCAGAGCTGCCTCTGCCAGCAATGAGATATCCTCATAAAAGAGGAACAGGAATGCAAAATTCCCCTTAAAACTGGGAGCTGGGTCTCTGAGGGTCCAGCAGAGCCTGAAGTGTAGGGTGCGATTCTCCCACTGTGATGCTGAGCACCTTCATCCAAGCTGGTGATGCTCAGCCCCCTGAAATGCTGGTGCAAAGGACAGCATCTGCCTTACTTCAGACATCAGTCTCAGCAGGAGAGAGATGGTGGCACAGCAGTGCCCGTGTCACACCATGGAGTTCAGAGGACTGGCTCAGACAGCGACTCCTCAGGCATCGTGGTGAAGATGGTGGACCCTGCCCTGGTTTGCATCAAGACCCACGATGATATGATCCTCAGGCAGATACCTACCTGGACTGATTCTCCCCACACCTCAAGGCATCTTCCCTGCAGGAAAAGAAACACTGTGAATGATGTGTCCTTGACAGCTTCTTCCTTATCTTCCTACCTACCTCCAGGTGCCCACTCGCAGGTTGATTGTCTGGCCCATGACCCCTAGTTGAAGTAATCAGATCCATCAGCAGCTCCTTGGTCCCCTCACCGCCAGCAGATCCCTTTCTTCCATCACCCATCCTCCATCCTCCACCAGCTCTCCCATGTGGGAGGAGACAGGCTGAGACTGCCCCAACTTGGTGCACCTCAGGCATCACCCTCCAGGCTCAGCTGACCTGGAAATACCCTCTCCTTGCCCTGGGGACTCATTTGGCCATAAGGTTAGTTGTCTTCACTCCCTGACACCAGCTGAAAAGGGAGATGACGTGGCCTTTGCAGACTTGTTGCCAGAAGGCTTCCTCCACCAAACCTGTCCTCAAGGACAGAGCTGGGAGTTGGCCTGAGTCTTGGTGTGCTCCTGGGATGCTGAGAGACTCCACTCCATCTGGGCCATGGGCTTTGTTTGTCCCTGCCAGATGCTGCTTGTCCTCCAGCATTTGGTGGCTTCAGTGGCTGTAAATCATTGCTCAGGAAGGGGCTATCATGGATTTTTCCCCTTTTTCTCTTGCCCTGATCCATTCAGTGGGTCTGTCTCCTGTTTGGCTCTGGCACTCAAGGCTGATGTTCGGCTATGACATACAGAGTCCTCCAGCCACCCCGCTACCTGGCCAGTGCCTCCTAAAGAAGCTGAACACCAGGCTGGGACTCCAACCAGATGAATTGCCATGCCAAGCTCTGTTATGCTAATTAAATAGCAGTTTTCATTGTGCTCTGAGCCTCCAAGTTGCCCATGACTATTTCTTGTCTTTCTTGCAGACACTGGAGCCAAACAGGCCGTTTGCCTTCTCCACCCACCTCCTCAGCCCCATACACCATCCCACTTCTCTGGAGCTGACCCCTAGCCTGGGTGGCTCCAGCCCAACATCCTCCCAGGCAGACTTCAGGTCTTGCTTCTGTCACACATGATTCAGGGACATCTGATGTCTCATGGCCTCATAAGGTGCCTGTCCAGGGTCAAAGCACAGATTCATGCACTGCCTTGGGTCCTACAACGAGGCAGTGCTCAAAACAAGGTGTTTGGAGAATTTATGATGAGGGGTGGTGTTTGGGGTCATTCTCCTGATCCAAAAGCATTTCTAGCACATGGACTTGTGCTGGAGGTAGTTTCGCATATTCAGTACCCCCCGTGGGTTTCTCCTCCATAAATTTCTCCTTCTACAACATCCCATGGCAAGGAGTCCCACAGGTCAGCTGCTTCTTTCCCATGTGGTTCTACACCTTGCTCCTGCTGGCTTTATCTGATGTCACCCAGCTCCTGTGACTGAAGCTGTGGTGGCCAGGAGATGACTTTCTGCCCTCCTCATGCTGCTCACGACTTCAGAAACCTACCCCCATCACTTGCCCTTTCCCCACTGGAGATGTTCAGCTTGCTCAGGTGCTCCTCAGGCAGAAGCTGGGACAGGGCACAGACCATCCTCGTTGCATTTCTTGGAGCCTTTTCTTCATCCTGGCACTGGATGCCATGAGTGACCCAGTGGCACAAGTACTCTTCTGATGGTGCTGGGATGTCCCGGCTGCTGCGACTCTCTTCCTTCCCACCACCATTGCACCTGGGCAGCTCCCCTGTGAGCCCCTGGGACCATCAGACATTTTCCAGCACATTTCCTTTTCGGGGAAAGAAAAATGTCTGGCTGAGAGGGCTGAGGGGAAGGGGCAGGCTTAGCAGTTTATTTTTATCATTTCCTTTTATTGTTATGGCTGGATAGTCTCACCAGGCGTGGCTGGGGGTTTTAGCATGGCTCCCCCAGAAAAGAAGATGGATGCAGGAGCTCCACCAGCCCATCTGTCCATCCCAATCCTTTTGCAAAACATTTCGGCTGGACGCAAGAGCAGGCAAGAGGGTGTCGTGGCAGAAGGACCTTCCCGGTGCCATGAATGCTGGAGGAGAGAAGAGGAAGAGGGCAGGCTGAGAACCCCTGTGAGGAGGTAGCTGCGGTGGGTGTAGAGCAGGGAGCAGGATGTGGGACTGGGGAGCTGCCTGGCTTCAGTTTGCTGCCTGTGGTGTGAAGAGGGGAAGGAGGTGATGCCAGAGGTTTGGGGATGTGTGGTGGCCTGTGCGGTATTACCCAAGGTGAGAAAGCTCATTTTGCCAGCTACCTCCAGCCTTGCCATCATGTAGGACCAGCTGAGCCTTGGGCTGCTGGTGGCCACAGGGCTCATGAGCGCTAAGCCCTTGTCCCATTCTGCTCATGGAGATGCAAACACCCACGTCACTGAGTGCCCTGATGAGTTCAGGATGGGGCCAGGAGCAGTGCGAGACATTCCCAAATGGGATGGCATTGACTGGGACCCTGCAGAGTAAGCAGCCATGCTGCCACAGCCGGGCTCCCTCACAGCCCCATTTCTCACAGGAGAAGCAGCGAGTGCAGCAGCGAGGGAAAGAGCGAGGATGAGGAGACCCGGACCCGGCTCATAGACCGCATCGTCCAGAACGACACAGAAGGGTACTCCACCGTGGAGGCACCACGGGCCGAGGGCGCCCCATTCAGCCTGCCAGCCCATCTCTACCCAGATGAGGTCCTGGATGACCTCACCATCTCCCCTTACGCCAGCTTCACGTCGCTCTCCGAGCCCCGACCCACCATGCTCAGCGGCTGGCTGGACAAGCTCTCCCCACAGGGGTATGTGCCCACCCGTGGGACAGTCCCCATAGGTAAAGCCCCCTTGGGCAAGGCTGGTGAGGTTGGCACACTGGTCACCATGCTACTGGGGCAGCCAGACCTCCCCACAGGAGGAGGACCCTCTTGGGTGCCCCAGCTGTGCTGCAAGGGTCATTGCTGGGGAAAGGGAGGGGGGGGGCTGTGAGCAGATGTGGGGTCCTTGGAGGGGTCGTCCCCTTCCCAACAGCCCCATTTTTCTGCTATCCGAACAGGAACTATGTCTTCCAGAGGCGCTACGTCCGTTTCGACGGGAAGAACCTGATGTACTTCAGCAGTGAGAAGGTACGAAGGGGCAAGATGTGAGCAGGGTAGGGAGGTTGCTCCGTGCCACTTAAGCAGGGTGCCTTGACACCACACGAGCTGCCACATCCCCTTTGACTCCCTTTGTGCTTCTGCAAGGAGCCAGCACTGCTTTACCATTGCCAGGGTAGAGCAGCCACAGCCCTTGTGCCTGGGGGGGCTCTGAACACAGCCTCATGCCATAGGAAGCCCAGGGTAGCAAGGGTCCCTCTGCCAACTGGGAGCAGGCGAGGGGCGTCCTGCTGGCTCACAAGGCCTGGGGCAGACTGCGAATGGGGAATCTCTAGGTCCCAGCCACAGACACATCCCTACCTTAATCCTCAGCTCCTGCTCAGCTGCTGGTGTCCCCCGGGCTGTGCTACAAGGCAGCACCCAGCCAAGCACCTGGGGGATGTGAAGGATGTGCTGTATGGAGGAGCTCTTCTCATGGGGGGTGCTGGCACTGTGGGTTAGGTGCGTGGGATGAGTCAACAACCCTTTCCTGTCCCACATCCTCTCGTCTTTCTGTGGGGGCTCTGCATGGCCCCGTTAGGCCTGCTGCAGGGTGCTGGTAGCTGCCACGCCACCTGGGGTGACAGACATTGCTGCCCCAGTCCCACGGCACAGCCAGCCGGGCTGGCCCCACATCAGTGGCACCCATGCAGAAACAGGTACCATGCATGGCCCCGGAGCAGCCACCATTGCAGGAGCTCGCAGGCATCCCTGCCACATCCCCTTACCCCTGTGGTTATGGCGCCCACGTGCCCAGCGAGGCAGGTGCTGGGGTGGTTGGGTTATGGAAGTGCCCCGCAGGAAGGGCAAAGGGGGATAACCCTGCCTGGGGCTCGTTCCAGGAGCCGTACCCCAAGGGGGTGATCCCGCTGTCCGTGATCGAGATGGCTCGCTCCACCAAGGACAACAAGTTCCAGGTCTTCACCAGCCACCGGATCTTCGTCTTCCGCGCCGAGAATGAGGGTAAGCGACGAATCAGGCCAGGGCCCACCAGTCCCCAAGGAACCATCCCTGCCTCCCTCCTCCATCCAGAGCACCCCGGGGGCAGATCTCACCCCATCCCCAAAACATCCAGCCACGATGAGCGAGGTGACCTCTCCCCTGCCATGCCTGCCGGGTGCTCTGTTCCATGCCAGGGCTTTTGGGAAGGGCTCAGACCCACTCCCTCATGCCTGGTCCCCAGCCCAGAGGAATGAGTGGTGCTCCACGCTGCAGAAGAAGGTGACAGACCAGCGCCTGGTGGGGTCCCGGCCCCGACCTGCCAACACCGCTCACTGCCAGAAGTCAGGCATCCTGGAGCTGAAGGGCCAGAAGTCCAAGGTGTTTGCAGCCCTGAGCCTGCCTGAGATGTGGCTGTACAAGAGCGAGCAGGTTCGTAGCCAGACCAGACACCCTGCTGGCACAGAGGGCTGTGCCAATGGTGGACAGGGGTGAGAGCGATGGAGGGATGGAGGGAGCTTAGCCAGGTTCGGTGCCAAAGGGAGAGCAGAGAGGAAAAGGACAGGTGGGAGAAAGGGAATGGTGGAGCAGCAAGCTGGAGATCCTGCACAGGGCAGCTGGAGTGGGAGCCTGGGCTTGGAGATGCAGGGACTGCCAGGAGCTGAGCCCCCTTCCAGTCTCCTCGCTGTCACCAAATTATCTTCATCTCTGCCTGGCACTTAGGTCTTAGTCGCACCAAAGCATCCCAATCCATCACAGGACAGGTGGATCAATGACGACGAAATCACCAGCAAACATACCTGCTGCAACGGAGGCTTGCCCCACATGAGGCAGCAGGTCTCTGCCGACCCATCGCACCCTGCCCGCTGCCCACAGAAATCCCCACTTCCTGCCTGCTGAATTTTCTCATCACCCCTGTTTTTCTCACAGTCACCTCATTTCCAGTTTGCCTGGCATGCGCTAAGCAGCATCAAGCCTCTGTGGGTTTTGCTCAACTTGATAATTGCTTTATGAATGTGCCTGAGTCAATGCGGACTCAAATCCCCAAAACAGAGGGATTTGAATGGCCAGGTTTCGGAGGCTGCAGGCAGAACTTGCCTTTCATTTTAAGGCATAACATACTTGCTGAATGCTTTATGTCAGCCCACATGGGATGGCTGAGAGGTGTGGCAGGGTACCAGGTCTGACTGGTCCAAGCAGAGCAGTGATGGGAGTGGGGGTACCAGGCACAGCTCCCTGGCTCCAGCCTCAGCATCACGGGCACGTCCAGGGTGGTGCGTCCACTGTGGCCACGGTGCCGCAGAGCCAACAGCAGTATCACTCTGAATTGCAGTTCTTTAAAATGGGCATTGGCATCTGCTTGATTGAGATGCGCGGCTCCACCATCCGTGAAGCCAAGAACCGCAGCTTCGAGCTCATCACCCCCTTCAAAATATTCAGGTATCCCAGGCATCCAGGTGGGACAAGGTGGGGGGAGCAGACAGGTGCTGGACCTGAGTTTTGGCTGTGCTGGTGCTCATAGCTTCGTGGCGGAGTCTGAGCGGGAGAAGCGGGAGTGGATGGAGGCCCTGCAGGAGGCCATAGCCGAGATGCTCTACGACTACGAGGTGGCAGAGAAGATCTGGTCCAACAAAGCCAACAAATACTGTGCAGACTGCTGGGCTCAGAGTCCTGACTGGGCATCCATCAACCTGTGTGTGGTCATCTGCAAGCAGTGTGCAGGCCAGTACATCTTCATGGGGGGCACATGGGGGTCCAGGCAGGTGTGGGCTGGGCCTGCCTGGGCAGGCAGGGTGCTGGCTGGGGTATGGGTGTGACTTGGGCGCCGGTTCCCCTGGCAGGATCAAAGGGTGCTCACTCTCCTGCTCCCTGCAGGGCAGCACCGCAGCCTGGGCTCCAATGTTTCCAAGGTGCAAAGTCTGAAGCTTGACACCAGCGTCTGGTCCAACGAAATTGTACAGGTAGAGGCATTCAAGGCAGGGTGCTGGGGCTGGCACGGCATGCTCAGGGGCCAGACTGCTTCTCTGGGCAGGGCAGCAATCCCACAGTCTCCCCTGGGGTGCAGGGACACCAGGCATCCTGCTCGTCCCGGCTGGTCCTGGTGCTCACCATGACCATGGGACTCTCCTGCAGCTCTTCATTGTGCTGGGAAATGATCGAGCCAACCGGTTTTGGGCTGCTCGCCTCCCTGCCGCCGAGGCCCTCTACCCAGATGCCAGTGCCGAGCAGAGACGGGACTTCATCTCCCGCAAGTACCGAGAGGGTCGGTACCGCCTGCCCCATCCCCAGTACACCAGTCAGGAGGACGTGCTCCAGGTAGGGTCCACCTCAGGGTACAGGCAGGATGCTGGGGTGCTGGTAACCACCCCAGAGCTCTGTGTCTGAGATGCCAACACCTCCTGCTTGGCTGTGTGCGCCTGCACCCCTGTGCCAGGTGGCTCAGGTGAGAGGTTGTGTCCCACTTTACCTGCCTTCAAGCACCCCTGGAAGCAGGCTGCGGGTATTTGTTAGCCAGGACGTGGTCCCTAAAGGCTTCTGTCTCATCCCAGGCACTGTGTGCTGCAGTGGCAGGACCAGCCCTGCTCAAGACCATCCTGCAGTTCTTCTCATCCTCAGAGGCTGGGCTGGCAGCTGACCCCACCGCCTGTGAGGTGGCCCCTGGGGCTGGCCTTTGGTGGGGACCGGAGAGCAAAAGGCCCAGGAACCATTCAGGTAACAAGGACCCTCAAGCCCCATCTGGCTGTGATGGGGGGGGCTTCCTCCTTGCCACTGCCCCGCTCCCCACAGCACGCCCCAAGGCTGGGGACAGCCAGGGCATCAGGCACTGTGGCTCTCTGGGAGACCCGCCTGCCCCACTGCACTGCTCTTTTGGGATGGGGCAAGGCAGCAAGGGTTCCTCTGGAGCCTGTTTTCAGGGAATCCTATGCCTGGCACACCCCCTTGCCTACACCTGCAAGTGGAGTGGGGTCTCCCTGCCCTCCCGGTACCCATGCTTTGGTGGGTGCCTCGTGCCATCGCGCTCTCAGTGCTGTTCCCCACAGGGAGCCCCCGGGCACAGGAACCGGGTCCAGAGGGTGTCTACAATGAGATCACACAGCCGGTGACGCACAGTGGGTACCTATATCGGGCCATGGCCCCCCACAAGATCCCAGGCACCAAGAAGAGCAAAGAGGGTAAGCGTGAGGACTGCAGGAGGGCAGCCAGTGGGGTGCCCACCCCGGTGCCACTGACCCCCCGATTCTGCAGACTTCCAGCGCACATGGTGCTCCCTGGAGAGAGCCCTGCTATTCTTTGAGACAGAGAAATGCACCGAGCCCCTGGGCCACATCGAGAGTGGGGACCTCATCTCCCTGGGCGTGAGCAGAGCCCAGGCACTTGCCAGCCCCAGCCCCACTGAAAGGTACCCCCAGCCATGCCCCCACTGCATGCCCAGAGAGCCTGTGGGCACACAGAGGGCAAGGATAGGCATTGCTCCCTGCTTGGTGCAATGGTCTAGTCTGGCTCTGGGTGCAGGTTTGGGGTGGGGGGTTGCCCTGATGGGCTGGTTCGTCCTCTGCAGGTTTCGCTTCACCCTCGAGCTCTTCCTCACTGGGGAAAAAGTGCAGCAGCTGGGAACCGACGGGCCTGAGACGCTGCAAGCCTGGGCCAGCGCCATTGGCAAGGTGAGCCAGCCCCAGCCCCAGCACCCTGTGTCTCTGGTGGGTCCCTGGGCTCTGTCCCCACTTCCCTGTTGTGATTCGTCCCAGCTCCCCACACTCTCCTCTGTGGCAAGCACCCTCGTTCCCTTTGCAGGGGCTCCCATCCTCCCCAGTGACCTGCCCTCATCCTTGTGGGGGTCCACGCTTGGGGGCCAAGCCCTGTCTTTACCTAGCTCGTCTCTTGCTCTGTCCTGCAGTGGTTCACACCTGTGAGCTGTCATTGCCTGCTGGGCTACGAGTTCCAGCGCGTGGGCCAGCTGCGCTACAAGTGCATGCTCAACCCCGAGCGGTGGCAGCAGGCCTTCTTCATCCTGCAGAAAGCCCACCTCTTCATCTGCCCTGCCGAGGAGGATGGGGCTGAGGACAGCATCAACCTCCGGCGACTGCAGGAGCTCAGTGAGTGCTGTGCTGCAGCCTGGGACAGGCACCATGTGGTGGGTGGCCGAGCATGGCTCTGACCTCTCTACTCACCCCAATGCAGGTCTGGTTCCCCCCACGGAAACCCCAGAGAAGAAGGAGCTGCTGATCCTGGTGGAGATGGGGAGGTGAGTCCTGGCCATGGGAATGATGAGGAAGGAGCCAAACAACCTCAGCAGGCTGCCTGGTGCAAAGGCACTCATGCATGCATCGATGCTGATCCCAGATCCTTGATGGGGATGGTACTGGGACAGCAGGGCTGTGGCCAAGGGGCTTACAGAGGTCACCCCAGCCTGGGGTCTCTCGCTGGGGTAGGACGTCCCTTGGGTCAACCTGGCTGTGCCTTGCTCCCTGTCCCAGAGCCAGGCTGCGCATATGGGGAGGAGGGGATAACCCACCCCCGCCGGCAACCTTCATTCCCTCTTCTCTGCCCTTGTTGTTCTCAGGACATTTTACCTGCAGGGCTTGTCGCGGGCAGACTCAGCAGCGTGGTATACCGACATTCAGGCATCAGCAGGGGGCCGGGGTAACGCACTGCGGGACCAGCAGCTGAGCCGGGGGGACATCCCCATCATCGTGGACAGCTGCATCGCCTTCATCACACAGTACGGTGAGCTCAGCGTGGTGGTGGCACAGCCAGAGCATCCTCTGGCACACATGAGGCAGCCAAGGGATCTGGGCAAGAGGCACCACTCTCAGGGCACCAGACCTGTTGGGGACTCTCTGGGCAGGATTGGGCCCCCATGACCCTATGTCCCTGCCCCAGGGCTGCGGCACGAGGGGATTTACCGCAAGAATGGAGCCAAGTCCCGGATCAAGGTACTGATGGAGGAGTTTCGGCGGGATGCCCGCAACGTTAAGCTGCGCATCAGCGACAACTTCATTGAGGATGTCACCGATGTGCTGAAGAGGTTCTTCCGCGAGCTCGAGGACCCCATCTTCACCCTGGAGCTGCACCCACAGTGGAAGGAGGCTGCAGGTACCTCCTTCACCCAACCCCTGCTCCCACACTGGGCTGCCTGTCAGGGACCGGCAGGGCTGGTGTCCCTCAGGATGGGGTCCTGGTGCCAGCTCTGGTGCCATGTCAGCTCTGTGTCCACCAGACTTAGCAATGGTCCACAACTCATTTTCCTCCCTCCAGAAATCTCCTCAAAGCCCCAGCGCCTGGAGCGGTACAAGGAGCTCATTCATCGCCTGCCTCGCCTCAACCACAAGACCCTGGCTGCGCTGATTGGGCACCTCTACCGGTCAGTGGTCCACCTCCCTGACGGGTCCCCTGGCCCAGCTGGGGTCCGCAAGGCCAGCTAGCAGTGTGGCATCTCCCCACTGCCCAGGGAATGCTGGCTCCCATCCCTGCAAGTCAGGAAGAGCCCAGAGCCCGTGCCCTGCCCCACCAGCCCCCCAGCTGGTGCTGGGGTGTGCTGGAGCATGCTGCTCTGGGACACCTCAAACGTTCCCAAAGCCATACTGCAGCAAGGGGGAGTGACAGGAGGTTTGGGAGCAGGGGACAGCCCCCTGTAGGATGTAAACTTCACCCAGTGTCCAAAAAAAGAGGGAAAAAAACCAAATTCCCATCCCCGACTCAGAGTATGAGGTGAGGCTGTTGTCTGGTTTGATGGCAGCTGGAAGTCCTGGAAACAGGAACTGCCCAGCTTGAAGTTCCCACTGCTGGGGAGCTGGGGAGCAGGGAAAAAACAGGCTGTTTTTCAGGAGAGTTTGTATGAGGCAGAGGAGGGTGGCTGGGGCTGAAACTCCATCCAGAGTGGGACCAGCCCCTCACCTCTGTCCTCTTTGTCCCAGGGTGCAGAAATGTGCAGACCTCAACCAAATGAGCACCAAGAACCTGTCGCTGCTCTTCGCACCCAGCCTCTTCCAGACCGATGGCAAAGGGGAGCACGAGGTCAAGGTGATGGAAGACCTCATTGACAACTATGTCAGCATCTTCAACGTAAGCTCCCTGCAGGGGCTTTGCCAGCCCCCTCCATGCTGGCTCTGTCCATCTCCCCTTGTATCCCCCCATACTGCCCACCTCTGCCTTCCCCTGCATCCCTCCCTGCATCCTGGCCATGTCTACTCAGGTCATATCCCACTCCACATTGACTCCATGTGTCTCCCCTCTCACCCCATGTGCCCTTCCTCCGGCAGATTGATGAGGACCAGGTATCCCAGATGGATCTGGAGAACAGTCTGATCACCACCTGGAAGGACACCCAGGTACTAGGGATAATGCTTGTCAGCCCCCATCACGTCAGGGACCCCCAGGCTGGTGGGACTGCCTGGAGGATGGGGGCACTGCCAGCCGCGCACCCTGGGTCCCTGCTGTCCCACGCCAGATATTTGGGGAAGGACCTTCCCCCGCTTGTCTCCCCTTTGCCCATCACCTTGAGGCTCCTGCCCAGGGGAGAAGCAGCCCCAGCTCCCTGGGACACCATCGCCAGCCCCTGGGGAGAAGGGATGTGCACAGCACCCATGCCAGCATGGCACCAATGCCACCCGCTCTTCCCCCAGCTCTCACAGGCAGGGGACCTCATCATCGAGGTTTACCTGGAGCAGAAGCTGCCTGACTGCTGCGTCACCCTGAAGGTGAGTCCCAAAGGAGGGCCGTGCCAGAGGAAGGGAGGAGGGATGCAGGCTCCTGGCGCAGCCTGTCCCTGGGACCCATCCTGACACCACCCACTGCAGCTCCCCATGTGTCCGGCCCCAGGTGTCCCCCACGATGACAGCAGAGGAGCTCACCAACCAAGTGCTGGAGATGCGCAATGTGGCAGCCAGCCTGGACATCTGGCTGACCTTCGAGGCCCTGGAGAATGGGGAGCTGGGTGAGCATGGTGGGGATGGTATGGAGAGATGCTCTCGGCATGGCCGGGCTGGTGAGAAGGAGGTGTGGAGTACGGGGAGTGACTTGCTGCTGGTGGCAGGCGGCACTGGCACAGGGAAGGGGACACAATGGTGAAAGTGTCCCTGCCTCCCCAGAGCGGCCCCTGCACCCCAAGGAGAAGGTGCTGGAGCAAGCTTTGCAGTGGTGTAAGCTCCCGGAGCCCAGTGCTGCATACCTGCTGGTGAGGAAGGTCCCCATCGGCGAGGGCAGCTGCCTCTTCACAGGTAAGGCAATCACAAAGGGTCCCAGCCCCTAGGGGTGTCCCCAGAGGAGAACAGCTCTGCCTGAGCTTCCCCTTGCCCTAGCCACTGCCCTGCAGCCATCAGGGGCACAACCCTGACACCCACAGTGTGATCCCTCTGCAACACCCCAGCCACCCTCACATGCTCCCAGCCCCCTGACCCCATCTCCCCGCACTGGGCAGGCATCAAGCGTGAGACCCCCAAGTGTGGGCTGCTGAAATGCCGTGAGGAGCCCCCCAAGCTGCTGGGAAACAAGTTTCAGGAGCGCTACTTCGTCATCCAGGACCGGAGGCTGCTGCTGCTCAAGGAGAAGAGGGTACCCAGGGGATGCTGCGGGGATAGACCTGCACCCCAAGGGTGGGAGGAGATGTGGGAAGTGGGAGCCCAGAGACAGCGGTGGCACGGTAGTGGCTGTCCTCCTGGCAGGGAGGCTGGTACCAAGCTGGGCTGACCCGATGGATCTCCTTCCCCAGAGTGCCAAGCCAGAGCGCGAGTGGCCCCTGGACGCAGCCAAGGTTTACATGGGCATTAGGAAGAAGCTGAAGCCACCAGCCCAGTAAGTGGGACCTTCCCTGTCCATGGCCCTGGGGCTTGTGCATCCCTTGATCCCTGCCCCCAGCACCTGGCACATGAACTCAGCTGCTGGGAGCATGCCAAGCCCCACCAGGACCCAAAGCCATGACAAGCCTGGTCCCGTGGGGCAAGTTCAGCCCTCCTCCCTGCTGCCCACAGATCCCGGGCTGTGTCTGAGCTTGGCGGGGCTGCCCCACAGCTTGTCTCTTCCTTTCCTCAGGTGGGGTTTCACACTGACCCTGGACAAGCAGCAGCTGTGAGTATCTACCCCTGCCATCCTGGGATTTGGGGGATGTTGAGATCTGTCCCCAGTTTTAGTGGGAGTGGGACAGCCAGAGGCAGTGCTACAGGGTCCTGGGGGTCAGGGCAGAGCTGGTGCCTGGCTGGGACACTCAAGGTACAGAATGATGGGATCATATGGTCCCTGATACAAGGTAGGGGCCAGGTTCCAGAGGCAATCCATCCCTGTATCACACACCCTTCCTACCTCCCCATCCACACCAGCACCCCTGGGAGATGCATCTTCCAAGCACCCAGCACGTGCCCAGGTGTGCATGTCACATGCATGGCTGTGCTGCCTGCTAGCCTTCACCCAACACTGCTCTGTGTCCCCATGCACCCAACAGCAGGTGCTCCTGCACCCCGTGCCCCACCCTGAGCTGGGCTCCCTGCCCTGGCCTCCCCGGCACCGCTGGATGCCCAGGCATACCCATGCATCCTGCTGATCCTGTCCCCATTTCCCTGACATTGCTGATGCTGGGGCAGCAACTGAGCACGGACATGGAGCTGAGATGTTCTTTTAAGGGCAGCAAGGACAGCTGAGCCAAGGTGCCTCATGGGTGCCCAATGAGCTCTTGCCTTGCCCTGAAGCAGTGCTTTGGGCAGGCAGAGAGTTTCAGAGGTGCAGCCCCAGCAGAAGCAGTTGTGCCTGACAGCCCTGGGCTCACAGGCAAGGAGACAAGGGGACATGGGCCCCACTGGCCCTGCTCCCTGGCAGCTTCTCAGCTGACTCTTCTGCAGGTACCTGGTGTGTTCGGGGCAGGCTGAGCTGTGGGACTGGACCACCAGCATCCTCAAGGCTCAGGTGGGTGCAGGCCGTGCCACCTGGCTGGGCTGCGCTGGGATGGGAGGGGACTGGCAGGGCAGTCTGACATGACCCCCCTCCCTGCCCTGTCCTTGTGCACAGCACGATGACCTGCGCCCTGTGATCATGCGCCGGCGGTCCTCCTCTGACCTCGCCAAGCAGAAGTTCGGCACCATGCCACTGGTGCCCCTGCACGGGGACAGCACTGATGCCACCATGCTCTCCGCCAACCAGACCCTGGTAAAGCCCCCACAGCTACCCCTGCCCACAGGTGCTCCTGCACCCACCCAGGTCCATGAACCCGTCCCAAGACCATGCACCCACCCCAGGGGCCCGGAGGCGGGTGCACGCCGCCTGGCACCAATGGATGCTTTGGGTGTGTGTCCCTGTGCTTGGCGGTGTGTGCGTGCTGCGTGCTGTGCTTGTGTCCGTGGCAGTTCTCCGTGCATGCAGGGCCCTATGAGGGCACATGGGGTCCTGCACCCCACTGCCCGTCCTCTGCCTGCCGAGGCATCCGTGACCCTGCTCCGCGCTATCACGTGCTTACCTCTGCCCATCTCCTCTGTTTCTAGCGCCGCCTGCACACGCGAAGGACTTTGTCCATGTTCTTTGTAAGTACCCGCACACGTGGAGCGCATCCATTGCTGGCTTTGCACCGTGCCTTCTGGCTACGGCAGCAAGGGCTTGCCTGCAGCATCCCACCTGCACTTGGAGACATGCCCTGGCCATCCTGCCCACACTGTGTGGCAGAGGAGGAGGTGCCCATTGCTCTGTGTGTCCCATACCCAGGGATGGGGGTCCCTGCATGGTCCCGGTGTGTACAAGCAGTCCAGCCCAGCTCCCAGAGCCTCTCCCATTGGATGCGCATTGCCCTTGGGGATCAACATAAATGCAAGGAAATACGTTTGGGTCCTCCTCACCATTAGGTTATTTCCACGGGGGCCATCTTGCTGGACCTCACCTCGCCTGGCTTTGTGCGCTGTGTGTGCGTCCATCTGCCCTCCCTGCCCCAGACCACCTCTGCCAAGGGCTGCTGGGCCAGTGCCACAACCTGGTGGCATGGACCATGCCTTGGCAGGGACGAAAATGCTCACCCTCCATCAGCAATGGGGGAAGAAGGGGCAACAGTGCCTGAGCCAAGAGACCTGATGGAGGGTGGGTCCCCTGTGGGCACCAGCCCCACAGCAAGGGGACAAGGGTCCCTGGGCAGTGCCTGAGTGCAGGGAGGGTGGTGAGGGGGACGGAGAGGTACAGCTGATCAGTGCAGACAGTGCCCCTCATCCTGACCACCTGCCCTCCCCCAGCCCATGAAGATGCACCAGGATTCCCTGGAGGAACAGCAGGAGAAGGAGGCGGATGCCGATCCTGTCTATGAGGAGGTGGGCAACTTCCCCGAGCTGGCCGCGCTGGAGCTGGGGCAGGGGCTCCTGGAAGACCTGTCAGCCATACCCCCCGTGGACAGGTCCAAGAAGCCAGCCCCATTCCCTGAACAGCCCCCGGCTACGGCATTGCGCTCCTCGCTGCCCGCCAGTCCAGCCCAGAGGGTGGCAGGTCCCTCCGTCACCAAAGCCCTGTCCCTCGAAAGGGGCTTGAACCTGGAGAGTGACAGAGCTCCAGCCCAGCGGCTCAGACCCACCAAAACGGCTTCTCTGGAGAGGAATGTGGAGCCTTCCCTGGCGCTGGCTAGGGACTGGGAGCAGGAAGCCACGCCGGGGAGCAGTCGCAGTGCAGAGACCTCCCTGGAAATCACCAGGAAGAGGAGCATGCAGCCTGCCTCGCCCATCAACAGCAAACTCATCCAGGAGCTCAGCAGCGTCATCCTCAGGAAGAACGAGGGACAGCCACCGGGGCCGGGACAGCCGGTGACGTGACCCACCATGCCGAAGGGGTGGCCACCGACCTGGGGGTCAAGTCGCGCCCAGCGGCAGCGACAATGGATACCCCATGCTCCCACACCGTGGAGCCCGCACGCTCCTCCTCCTCCTGACCCCAGAGCTGGACTGGGAGCAGGAACTGGTGGGAACCAGGGGACTAGTGGGGAAGGGGATGCTGAGGGGTGGTACCCCCTCTTGGGAGGGCTGGGGATGCTGCCACATGTGCTCTCACTCATGGGTGGCACATCTGCCATCAGGCCCAGCGCCAAGGGAAGCATGTAAAAGGGAAAATAAAAGCCTGCCTGCATGTTTTGGCAGCACAGCACGGTGTCAGGCAGGGGAGCATGAGGTGCCTGCCAGCACAGCGGAACACAGCACGATGTCCCCTTCCCAGCACTGGGCCTGTGAAGCAGGGTCAGGACACCCAAGCCATCACCCACTTCCCTTCTTGCATCTACCATGGCATATTCTGGAGGGGCCAACAGGAGCAGGGCTGGCCATGTGTGCCTGGCGCATAGTCTTGGCGATGGAGGACAGCTCCTGCTCAGCTGGGGTATTTATACCTGTTCCTTCCACCAGCAGGGAGAAATAAAGGTTTATTTGTACTCTGGAGGGTTTGGTTACTGCAGGAGGAGCGGTGAGGGATGCCACTGTCCGGCATGTGGAAAGCTGGGAGTGCCAGGGCCAGGCAGCCAGTCAGGGGACCCATGGGGGTCAGGGGCAGCATCGGAGGGAGTGCAAAACTGGGGTAAAGTCCCAGCAAACCTCAGATCTAGGGCAGGATTTTCTGCCCAAGTCTGCTGCCAGACTGGGACAGCACGGCCCTTCATGCTGGGCACCAAGCTGCAGGATTCCCCCTCCCCAGGGCAGGGGGACACAGCCTGGCACCCTCAGCCCTGCCTACACCTGGCTCTGCTCACTGGACCTCAGAGGCAGGGCTGTCTTCTCCAAGGCCCTCCCCGCTGAGGTCTTGAGTCCCCCTGGGCAACAGCTGCCTGCATCCCGGACCCAGCCTCGAAAATCCTGGGAGATGTAGAAGTAGACAAAGGGATCGAAGCAGTTGTTGAAGACGCTGAACACCAGGGCCAGGGTGTACCAGATGTAGGTGATGTTGTTACACCCCGTGGCCTCCAGCATGCAGTGGATGAAGAGCAGCACGTTGCTGGGGGTGAAGCAGAGGATGAAGACCAGGAGGACCAGGGCCAGGATACGCACCACCTGCCCATAGCGTCTCCCCTTGGCCAGCAGCCGCACCAGGATGCAGCTGTAGGAGATGGTCATGAGCACGAAGGGCAAGCCAAAGCCCAGCCCCACCAGGGAGAGGAAATAGTAGATGAGGAACATTTGCGTATCCTTTCCTAGGACATCGTGGCACGTTGTGATGTTCAGGCTTGAGATATGACTTGTCTGGGGGTACAAAAGCAGGGGGATCATGCCCAGCCCCACCACCAGCCAGATGCCCACACAGATGCCTGCCTTGCCCCACATCCAACTGGAGCCCTTCCACAGGAACGGGTGCACCACAGAGATGTAGCGCTCCAGGCCAATGCAGGTGAGGAAAAGGATGGAGCTGTACATGTTCCCATAGAAGAAGGCCACCATCGTACGGCACAGGTAGTCACCAAAGAGCCAGTGATTGCCCAAGAGGTGGTAGGAGATCTTGAAGGGCAGCAGGAGGACAAAGAGCAGGTCGGCACTGGCCAGGTTGAGCAGGAAGAGGGTGCTGGAATGTCTCCTGAAGTTGGTCACCAGGACCCAGCAGGCCAGAGCGTTGGCAGGCAGCCCCACGAGCAGCACCACAGAGTAGAGGGCAGGGAGGAGGCGGGTGGTAAGGGTGCTGTTGAGAAAAGCTTCCACGGAGGCCCTGGGGCATGTGGCTTCTTCTTGGGGAGTGAGGGGGATCAAGGCTCGCCCTTTGCCATGCACTGTGGAGGACACAAGGCATCAGGCTCGGCCGAGAGCCCATTTCCACTGCCCCTTCCCACTCAGAACCACACAGAAGCTGTCACCCCTCCCTGCAGAGCCACCAGCAAATGCAGGACCTGACATCTCCCTGCCCCATGGCAGGGGCAGCTTGGAACATGGGAGCCCTTAGCATCCTGCTGCCCTCATTGCACGGAGCCATGCCACATCCTGTGCCACCCATGCTGCTCGCCCTGCCCTGCCACCACAGTGGTGCCAGCCCAGCCGAGCGCCCTGCCCGCAGCCCAGACAGGCCCTGTGCCTACGTGCCACTGTGGGGACACACAGCTCTGCCGACATCCCTTTTCCTACCGAGCCCAGCACAACGGGTCCCCTGCAACCCAATGGGATTGAAAGGGCAGATGGGAAACGCACACCAGGATGGGGTTGGGATGTGGCCACTCATGCCAGGATGGGAGATGTTGTCCCACCAGGGCTCCTGCCTCCTCTTCTTCCTGGCCAGCTCCCCTGGCTCAGCCCCCCACTGTGGCCAGGGGTGCGCACACCTCACCATCTTCCTGCACGCGAAGAACAAAAGCGAAGAACAGGAAGATCCTGGGACACCAGACAAACAACAACTGATCAAATCCCTTTTCTGGCTTGCTCAAAAAACGCAGCTGGGCTCTGTTCCCCTGCACATTACCTCCAGCTCCAAAAGCTCCATCCCAGTGGTTCCCAGGACACCCAGTTACATCCAACAGGTTTCCCACAACCTCTGCCACCTCTCTGTATCCAGGGGACAGAGGAAATTCAGGTTATGACAGCAGTAACCTGATTTTTGCTGCCCGTTGGGGAAGAGGTGGCAGGGTTTCAGGTCTTCACTTAGATTTTCGACATGGACACCCAGGGAAGACAGCAGAGCAGTGGCCTGAGCTTTCACCATGACACCCAGCTATCCCCTCCAAGTGTCACGGGCCACGATGTTGGGCTGTCCCAGCGAAGCCTCTCTGCCCCACCACATCACCCCCCAGACCCACCAAGGCACTTACTTGGAGAGAATTGGGTGGCCGAGCTGAGCCAGGTGCAGCTGAGCAGGAGGGTGGCACAGACAGCAGCAGAGCTGGGTGAAGGCACTGGCCAGGACATCTCCACAGGGTGGCCTCTATGCAAGCTGGGTCTGCACAAATGCCACAGACAGGGCTGGCCCCCCCGTGTGTCACCACAGCAGGACAGGCACCAGCACCCTTCCTGCTGACACCCTTCCTCTTTATCCTCCAAGTCGCGCCGAGGGGCTGTCCGTGTCCTGTGCGTGTTCTTGTGGTCCGAGTGGCCAGACAGGAGGTGGAGAGCACGAGATGACTGCCTGTTGCCACCACTGCTGAGCATCCGGGGGACGTCATCAAGACTAGGGTGATTTCCAGCTGCCAGCACACTGCGGGAAGGAGGAAGCAGACATAAGGCAGCCGTCAAAAGGCGGTTGTGAACTGCAGCGGGCAGGTAGAGCTGTATGTGCCCCTGATGTGGGACAGGAAGGAAAGGAGACAGCCAGTTCCCAGCCCCGTGACATGTGCCCCTGCCCCACTGCAGCACCCCAGTGACACAGGGCACCCTGTCTGCCCAGTCGTGCCAGGACCAGACACCCCCAGGGATCAATCACCTTGATCGGGCTGACAAGCCAATGTCACCATGTAGATGGAGCTGCCCTGCATTGTCCCACTCTGCCGTCCCCTTCCTGCCACCCAAGTGGGTGCTGGGTGACCCCTAGTCCATTTTCCTGGTTGCCTCCTGCAGCAGAGGGGCCGTGGAGGAGAATAACAGACCCGGTGACACAGCTCCAGCCCAGCCTTGCACATCAACACACATCAAGGGAACCAGGACATGTGTGACAGACCCCAAAAATGTCAGGGAGAGAGCAAGAAGGGGATAAAAGGGGCGGCAGGGAGAGCCATGAGCTCTGCAGGGACCACAGACAGAGAAAAAGCAGGACAGAAAGAGAAGTGAGAGCTGAAGGGGATGGGAGGGGGAAGGGAGGGAGACAGAGGGACAGAGGGACAGACGGACCAGGGGACAGATGGGGCAAGGGCTGGCTGGGGAGCCCTCGTGGTTTTAGGTGTTCCTCACTGAATGCCACTGCTCAGCATCGCACCTGTGTCCCCATGGCAGGGTCCTGCCACGCCAAGGGCTCCACGCCTTCCACGTGACATGGGACCCCCCATGTCCCCGTGCCTGGGGGCTGCAGCCCCACTGCCCCACAAGCCCCTACACCCCGGGACCAGTGTTCCAGCACCCCACATCTCCCTGTGCCCCAGAACCAGTGCCCTGGTGCCCCATGTGTCACCTTGTCCTGGGGCCAGTGCCATGTGTGTCCTCATGCACAAGGATGCGGTCCCCAGTGTTTCCAGTGTCCCCATGCCCCAGCACTCCCCATGTTCCCATGCCCTCCTGCCCAGGACATGGGCCCCAGTGCTCCCCATGTCCCCATCTCCCCACGTCCCTGTCTCCTTGTCTGCCCATCTCCCTGTCTCCCTATGTCCCCGAACCCCGTCTCCATCTCCCTGTGTCCCTGTCTCCCCATTTCCCCTGTCCTCGTCTCCCCGTCTGCCCGTGTCTCCATGTCCCCGTCTGCCCGTGTCCCTATGTCCCCATCTCCCCGTGTGTCTGTATCCCCACATCCCCGTCTCCCCGTGTGCCCACGTCCCCATGTCCCCGTGTCCCCGTATCCCTGTGTCCCTATGTCCCCATCTCCCCATGTCCCCATGTCCCTGTGTCCCCATGCCCCTGTGTCCCCATCTCCCTGTCTCCCCACGTCCCTGTGTCCCCATCTTCCCATGTCCCCACATCCCCATCTCCCTGTGTCCCCATGTCTCCATGTCCCCGTGTCCCTGTGTCCCTGTGTCCCTGTCTCCCCGTGTCCCTATCTCCCCATCTCCCCATGTCCCCGTGTCCCGGCGCTCCAGCGGGACGTGCAGCACCGACCACTAGGCGGCGCGCGGGGCACCGCGGTGGGCGTGGCTTGCCTGGCGCGGTGGGCGGTGCCTGTCCGACGCGAGGCAGGGTTTGTCTGGGGAGGGGGCGGGGCGATGCGTGCCGTGGGGGCGGGGCCTGCAGGGGCGGGTCAGCCGGTTGGGGGCGTGGCCAGGCGGGGCCGGGGCGGGGCCGGTCCCGGCAGTTCCGGGCTCCGCACACGCGGGGCGGCGGCGGCGGGGGCCGGGGCCGGGGAGCAGGAGCGGGGCCGGGGGGAGCGCAGCGATGCAGCCGCCGCCGCCGCGCAAGGTGAGCGGGAGGGCGGGGAGGAGGCACGGGGGAGGGTCCCGGGGGCGGGACGGAGCGATCGGGACCGGGGAAATGGGACTGGGTCCTCCATCGGTGCCGGCGGACCGGGGGCGGGTCCTGCAGCGGAGATCGGGGGTCGCCCCCGACGGATCTGGACCGGGGCTGGGGAAGCGGGGCCGCGGCTGGGCACCTGCAGTGGCACCCGGGGCAGCGGGGACCGGTACCGGTGCCGGCGGGGTCAGCGCACGCCCCCCGCATCCCAGCCGGGCCGGGGCCGCAGCGGTCCCCGGGCGCTGAGCGGTGCCGTCCCGCAGGTGAAGCTCACCCAGGAGGTGCGGGTCCACCTCCTCGAGCAGCTCTCGGGCCTGCAGGGCAAGCAGCAGCGGGACGCCGAGCTGCTGGAGGACATCAGGTAGGGTCCCCACGCGTGTGTGTGTCCCCCACGGGCTGGGACCGGCCAGCTCATCCCACGCGTGGCGCGGGGGCCAGCCTGCCAGGCACGGCTCACCTTGAGCCTGCCGCGTCGAGGTCATGGGCTCCATCACCCGCCGGGGGTGGCCAGATGGGGACATCCCGGTGCGGGGTGGTGGCAGGGAGGTGATGGTGAGGGTGGCCCGACCCTGTCTCTGCTGTGTGGGTCCTCGCCTGCCCCGCGTGCCCTCTCCCCACAGGTCCTACAGCAAGCAGAGGGCCGCCATCGACAGGGAGTACGGGCAGGTAAGGAGGTGCCACCGTTTTGGGGACCGATGGTCCGGGGAGGCACGAGCACTGAGCCCTGTCCTTCCCACACGGGGTGTTTCAGAGCGGGGCATGGCCCCACGCAGGTGATGGGCAGCATTGGAAATTATCCGAGCAAAGCGGGGCTTGCTGCTCTGTGTCGGCCCTGGAGGCCGGTGGTGGATGGGCTCAGCATTTTCCCGGCTGGGGAGGGACACCGACCACGTTACAGCACCCGCAGGGGTGCTGTGCTGGGCACGGCGTGGCCCAAACCTCGGGTGTTTTGGGAGTCCAGAGGGAAAACCTTACGGGGGAAGCAGACTGCCCGGCGCTGCTGTCTGCTGGGTCATCACAGAGCTCTGCTCTTAAATGCCAGAGCCTGGTTTTGCTCTGCGAGACATCCCTGCAGCATCCCTTGGGGACACCCTGCAGCAGAGATGCATCCCCCCTTCCTGCAGCCGGGCACCATGCCACCCCGTTCCCTCTTCCCTCCCCAGGCTGGGGGGGGACCGTCCCCCCAGGGTTGGGGTCATGCTGCGCTTGGCTTTGCTGGGGGCTCCTCTGCTCTGCCTCTGCAGCCGGTGTCCCTCGCTGGTGTTCCCTTGCTGGTCCTCTGTCCCAAAAGCTGCAGCGGGGGGGGTCCTCTCATGGTGGTGGCTGCTCCCCAAAAAGCTTTTCCCATGGGGAGGGGGATGGAGTCCCTGCTGACACCAAGCCACTGTGGGGTGTGTGTGTCCCCTGCTCTGGGGACACTCACGAGGTGAGAAGCCAGTGTGGGGAAAGCCAGTTTCAGCCCCGGAGTGGGATGGCAGGGTGCTGGGATACCTGGTGGGGTTGGGCAGTGACGGTGATGATGGGTCTGTCCACAGGCGCTGCAGAGGCTGGCGAGCCAGTTTGTGAAGAGAGATTGGCAGCGGGGCCGCAGCGAGGCCGGCGACTCGAGGTGGGCTGGGGACCAGGATGGGGACAGGGGGCTGGGACTGGCTGTGCCCATCCGTGGCCCTCCCAGCTGGGAGATGCCTAATGCCAACCAGGATTCAGGTGTCCTGGGGATGCAGCCCTGGGTGGGATGTCCCCAAGGATGTGGTACCCGACTCGGCAGGGACCGCAGGGTCTGGGGTGCTGGCTGTCCTGCCGGACATCCCCAAAAGCAGGGAGGCAGGAGAGTCCCCTGCCCTGTCTTAACCCCCACACCCACAGGAGCGCAGTTGCTGTCTGGAAGGGTGTCATCGAGGGGACCGCACACGCCGGGCAGGTCCGTGTTACCGCCTCAGAGAGCTACCGCGCCCTCGCTGCGGAGGCCGCCCGGACTGCCCGCCTCTCCAAGGAGCGGATGCTCAAGAAGGTACCGGGGCAAGGACATGTCCCCCGTGCCCGGGCGGTCGGGACAGCTGTCCCCCCGCAGCTGACACTCCCTGCAGGGCATCGAACGGCTGCAGAAGGCACAGGCGGAGCTGCTGGAGACGGTGAAGGAGCTGGACAAGGCGAAGAAGCAGTTCACCCACCTCCAGCGGAGCAGCGAGGTGGCCAAGGACAAGGCAGCCGATGTGGAGGCTCGGTGAGCAGAGGGGATGGCAGTGGGGGCTGCTGTGGCCGCAGGGTGGTCTCACATCTCCCCCTCCATCCTCCCCAGGCTCCGGAAGAGCGACCGGAGGATATTTCACACCAAGGCCAGTCTGCAAAAACTCAGTGCCAAGGTCAGTAGCACAGGAGGCCAGGGGGGTCCCCAAGCACAGGGATGCAGACACAGGTTGGTGGCCCCCACCCATTGCCAAGCCCCGCTCTCCCTGTCCCCACAGTTCTCAGCGCGGTTGGCCGAGCACTCGAGGCAGCTTGCAGGGGTGCAGAACGAGTACGGTTTTGCCCTGGTGTCTGCCACCGCCCACATGGAGCATTACTGGCGGGTAGAGCTGCCCGCCGCCATGCAGGTAAGAGCTGCCCGGACCCCTCCGCATCCCCTCCCCAGGGTCCCACAAGAAGCATCTCCCCTGTGCCACTGCAAGGGTCAGATGCCACTGGTGTGGGGTCAGAGCTGGCTGCCCTGGGGGGTCAGGGATGCTCCTCAGGGAGATGCAGGCAGTGCTGGGGGGGTTTCCCCCCCCGCTTTCGCCCAGGCACTGGATGGTGACCTCTACGAGCGGCTGCGGGAGCACTTGTCGGTGGCCAGCCGGACAGAGGTGGAGACCTGCCGGGCCACGCGGGACTGGTTCCAGGGCGTTGCAGAGGCGTCCGTGCAGGTAATGGCACCCATCCTGGGAGCGGGGGGAGCAGGAGGGGACAGGCGAGCCCCCCAGCCCCACACTGCTCCCCTGCTGCAGGTGTGCCGGGAGCAGGACCTCCTCCTCTTCCTGCAGGACCACCCCGCCTTCGCCCTGGCCCCCGAGCAGCGCTTCCAGCTCACTGGGGTGGAGGAGGTAGGTGAGGGGGGGACATTACAGCAGGGCGGGGGTTGGTCCGCACAGCCAGCCCCTTCTCAGCCACCCTGCCCTTGCCCAGGTGTGCTTGCTGCCGCCAGGGGACGACGGGGCCAGCCTGGAGAAGGAGGCACGGCGCTGGGCCACACGGGTGGCTCGGGAACGCAAAAACAAGGCACACAGCGAGGAGGTGGGTGCTGTCCTTCCCCACGGAGCACGGGGGGGCTCAAGGAGGGGCTTCCTCAGCTCCCACCACCCCACTGACCTGCGGGTGCCCACCCAGGTGCTGCAGCGGCTGGAGGCCAGGCGGCAGCAGGTCCCAGAGGCAGAGGCGGCCACCATGGAGCGGCGGATGGAAGAAGCGAGGGAAAACATCCGGAAGGCAGAGGTGGGTCCCCCAAGCAGGAGGCTCAGGGTGGCCTCGAGGTCTGCCACCCCCAGGGTGGGGGACACAGGATGGGGAGGTGTGGTGGCTAGGGATGCGACGCTGGGGATGCTCTGCCACTGTGGCAACCATGCTGGGGACCAGGGGCGACGGGGCTGGCTGGGCTGTCCCCACACCCCATAGGTGTCCCTTTACGTCTTGAGGATGTTCCCCCCTGGCTCTTCCAGGTCAGCCAGGTGAAGGCAGAGGCACGGCTGGCGCTGCTGCGGGCAGCAGGGCTGGACGTGGACACTTGGCTGGCGGGGGCCATGGTGGGGGCAGGCAAGGAGGCACCTGCAGGGCTGGATCCAGCCGAGTTTGACGACTATGAGGACAGTGACGAGCCAGATGAGGATGACGAGCCCAGCCCCGCTGCCCGCACCTACCCCTACACCTGCCGGGTGATCTTCGGGTACCAGGTACGGCCACGGCTGCCTGCCCCTCACCCTGCCTGCCCAGGGCCAGCACCCCCAGCTTCCCTGCCACTTTGTCCCCTGCAGGGCTGCCAGGCAGACGAGCTGTCCATCACCCAGGGAGAGGAGCTGGAGGTCATCGAGGACGGCGACGCGGAGGAGTGGGTGAAGGTGAGAGTGGGCTGAGCCCCCACCTCCAGGCTGGGGGGGGGACACATTTCAGAGATCCCCAGGGCTGTCCCCTCCCCAGGGGCTGGGACAGTCACATGGTTTCTGCCCCTTCAGGCTCGGAACAAGGCAGGCCAGGTTGGTTACGTCCCTGAAAAGTACTTGCTGTCCCTGGGCGGTGAGCCAGGGGCGGGGGCTGGCCCCCCAGGACCCTCTGCCCTGCACCGCCAGCTCTCCAACATCATAGCCGCGGAGCTGGTGCTGGAGCCCGGAGGTGAGTGCTGGGGTGTCACCTTCCCTGGGGAGGGGGACAGGGCTGGTGCCCAGGTAATGCTGAGGCCCTGCAGCAGCAGCAGCAACAGAGGGTGCTGAGCCCCCCACCGCATCCTCCCTGCAGCCTGGCTGGTGCGAGCCCTGTACGACTACGAGGGGCAGAGCCCCGAGGAGCTGAGCTTCCCTGAGGGGGCCATCATCCGAGTGCTGCCCCGCGCCCCTGGCGAGGTGGACGATGGCTTCTGGACAGGTGACTTCAATGGCCGCATCGGCGTCTTCCCCTCCCTGGTGGTGGAGGAGCTCACCGGGGGCCAGGGGACAGCCGGGCAGGTCAGTGGCGGGAGGGTCACCGCATCCCCTCGGCATGGGGCAGCCCCCCATCTTGTGCTGTGGCCGCTGGTGGGTGGATGCCCTCCCTGCTGTTCCCACCCCTCTTGGCTCTGTCTTTGCAGGAGCTGCCGTCACCATCCCCACCACCCTTCTCCCCTCCCGGCCTTGTGCCCGGGACCAGCCTGGCCCCCAGCCCCTCTCCCGAAACGCCGCTGGGAGGTGAGTGCCAGGAGGGCTGGGAAAGGGGCTGGGGGGGCAGGCGGAGAGCTGGGCTGAGCTGCCGGGCCTTTCCAGGTTGCAGGCAGGATGGCACAGGCAGCGGGCAGAGCTCTCCGGACCTGGCAGCCACCCGCCTCCGGCCGGTAAGCCCCATCACAGCGATGCTGTGCCCCCCCCAAACCTGCCCCAGCCCTCCCATAATGGGGGACAGTGCCCCCCATGTGCTTTAGGGGGGTCTGGAGCGGGGCGAGCGGCTTCAGCGTGGCAGCAGGGTATCTCCTCTCTCCGCAGCTCCGTGCACCCCCTCCACCGCCCAGCAGAGTCCCCGAGCCTGACCCCGAGCTGCACTTCAGCTGACCCTGTGGGTGCCCCCGTCCCTCCCTGCTCCCCAAAAAGCTTCGCCCAAGCGAACTGCTGCACCCCCGCAGGCTGCTGTCCTGGCGGCAGGGGCTGGCACTGCCCCATGGCCTGAGCTGGTCTCTCCAGGGGCTGCATCCTGCCCAGCACCACTTGCATCCCTATAGAGCACGGGGCAGCCTGGCAGCCCCTTTATCAGGGTGCTCAGTGCCATGGCCATGCCCCATCTCACCCAGCCTTCTGCCTGGCATTGCCCGTGCACCCCCGGTGCAGCCCTGGTTCCCTGGGGGGCCCGGCCCCAGGGCCCTGCCTGCCCCCTGGGCATCCCCCCGCAGGCAGGAGTGGGCAGGTGGGGGCTGTGCCCCAATAAAGCCACTTGACTCTGCCAAGGGGTTCAGCAGCTTTAATGGTTTTAGCTTGTCTATGTACAGTGCGGTTACACACCAAAGCTCGCCGCGGGCACCAGGGCTGCCCGCTGGCCCGGCCGGGGTGTGATCCTACCCCCAGGGCTGGGCTCCGGCCCCTCGTGTGCTGGGATGGGGCTGGAGGCTCCTCTGTCCGCCAGCATCTCCTGGGGACCTGCAGGGTCCCTCGCCAGTGCAGGATTTGTGCCTGTGACCGCTCTACGTGGCAGGGGTGCCCAGGTGGCTGTGCTCTACAGTGAACGTGCCGGGTGGGTGGTGGGGTGCTGTCCCCAGCCCTGGTGGGGCTCGAGCCGCTGCCTCCATCCCTGCCCCTTGCTGCAGCCCCCTCTGATGCATCCTTCCCCCAGCGCTGGGGGGCTGCAGGGACCGGGTGGGCAGCAGGGACTGGGTGCTGTCCTGCCCCTGCCAGGCCCGAGGGTCCCCTGGGAGGGTCTCCGGAGCAGGTGCGGTGGGTGGGAGTCGGGTACCTATTGCCAATGGGATGAGGTCTGGCGCCGAGTGCGGTTGTCTGTAACATCGGCGCGTCGCTCCGGCCATGCCAAGCGCGTAGCTGCTCGCCCGGGGCCGGTTGCCCCACGGTCCCCCCACAGCAGATCCCCCAGCCCAGCATGGGGGCCAGGGGCTGCATGCCTCCCGTCCATGCTCCAGCCAGGAGCGGAGAGGAGCTGCAGGGAGAGGGACAGGATGGGGCTTGTCCCACGGCTGTGGCATCCCCCACCAGCCACAACCAGGCTGCCCTGGCCCCGGGTCTGCCCGGAGCTGGCACAGCTACCTGCTGACATCACTGCCTGTAGCTGGGCATGCGGGCAAGAGGACCTGCCCGTGCAGGATGCAATGCATTGGGAACCGACCCTCCTGGAGAAGGGGTTCACCCTCTCTCCATCACCAGGCTGTGACCCACCAGGTCAGGGACACTGCCAGTGCCTTCCCGCCCCACTCTGGACATTGCCCCAGGGGCTGGGGATGAGCACTCACGTCACACGGTTGCTCCTCGGTCCTGCACTGCAGTACTGGGCTCCTGTGGGATGGAGAAGGGATGTGGATGTCAGCACTCCTGCGGGCTGGGTCTCTGTTGGCCACAGCAGTGACTCATGGGCCAGTGGGCAGAACCCCGCTGAGGCTTCAGGAGCTGACTACAGCCCGAGCGCCATCTCTCTGCCCTTCCCCATCACATGCAGGGCATGTTGAGCAGCAGCTAACAACCCTCGTGGTGGCCCTGGCTGGGACTTAGGGGATGAGGGAGTGTCCAAGTGGTGCCAGGGCTTGGTGACAAACATCCCAGTGAGGTCCCATCACCGTTCTCCTGGGACCCCATGTTGTGGAGCACATCAAAGCAACATGCCAAGCCTGGTGCAGGGTCCAAGGCAAGAGCCTGGTGCCACAGAGGGGACAGACAAAGAGGAGAAAAATCACCATGTCCCTGGGCTTGCCCTGTATGTAACTGCTTTCCCAGTGATCAGAGGGACCACAGCCATCACCCAAGGCATAGTGGGCCATGGGAGAAAGGAAGACCTGTCACCACCTCTCCAGGTCTCTGGAGAAAGGCTACAGCCCATCAGCTCTGTCCTGTGTGGCTGCCTTGGGCTGCCCTTCTCCACAAAACAGCTCAAACCTTCCAGCCTGGTCACCAGAAAGCAAAGAGGGAAAAAATAAACACAGTGGGTTCCTGCTTTTTCCTTAGCCTACGTTCAGGTAGGCACCTTTGCCCAGGCTCTCCCACACTGACCCAGTCCTGCCCCATCCCACCTCCCTGCCAAGGGCTGCTGGCACGTGCCATGCCCAGCCCATGGAGCTCCAGCAGAGCCAGCCCCAGGGAATGTCCCTGGCTTTGAAGCATGCCAGGATTTTTACCCAGACAGTTTGCTTCCTTTTTCTTCCAAGGGCTTTGGCACGTGTGCCCGGGTGCTGGTTTTGCAGGGTGAGCCGAGGCCAGCTCTTGGGGCTGCTCGGTGCGGGCAGCCCCAGTGAGGTGACATCGCACCAGGTGCTTTCCCCCAGCCCCCTTCCATGAAAATTGTCTTTTCCCAACTGCAGAACCATGGGTGAGTGCACAGGTGAGTGAACATGTTGGGTGCTTGCTACCACCACCGACAGCAAATGCTCAGTGGTAACAGCCCGAAGGCAGTGGCAGGGAGCAAATCCCCCAAATTGGGGGCCATTGGTGGCCAAGCAAACAGTGTCCTCGCCAGTGCTGCCCTGAAGCTCTCTAGCACTTCCAGCAAGGTGGTCGGGTGGGAAGGTTGGGAGATACCAGGGTGCTGGGAGCACCAGCCAGGGTGGGCTGTCCTCCCCGAGCACAGCCAGCACCAGCCCCTCTGGAGCAGGGAAGAACAACCAAGAAATGACCACTTGGCTTCACCATTTCCCAGACTTCAAGGCAAGAAAGACTCCTGGAGACATCTCTCCCTGCCTGTACATTGCTGGCCATGTTGAGCCCCAGCACTGCAGTGAGGCTACAGTTTTGGAGAGACCGGACTACGTGCAGTGGCAGAGCTCCCCCAGGGCAGGAAAAAGTGATCCCAATGGATGTCCCCGAAGAGTCCAGTCACAAAGGAAAATGCATCCCTTGCCCGAGGGGCAGCTGGCAGCGGGTCTGCAGCATGGCCCATGCAAGTCAACCAGTGACCTGTGTTTTCCCCCGCAGTGCAGGTACCAGCAGGGTGGGAACTGTCACAGTGACCCTGCATGCCCCAGACATTAGAAAACAGATGGGAAAATGGAATCAAAAAAGGTAAGCAGAAACAGGGTGGGCAGGACAGGGCAGGTCCCACACCGCAGTCAGCCTGGTGCAAGCCTCAGCTCGCCTGTCCCTGCTGCACAGCTCACACCACCATGCTTGGGCTGGTTGATCTTGTCAGCAGCAGGACCCAGGGTGCTTCAAACCCTCCAGCCCAGGGGACCACACGGGGACAAGAAAGAGGAGGAACCTACCTGCTGCCCCATGTCCTCTGCTCCAGGCTGTTTTCTGCTGCTGTCGTCTCTTCCCAACTCATCAGGCTGTTCGTGCAGACTCAGGCTCCCATGAATATCTGACACTTCATCTGCCGACCCCAGTCCGGTCTCATCCAGGCAGATGCTGGCTCCTTCCTGCACCAGCTCTCCTGGGATGCTGGGACTTGACCCTCCCAGCACCCGATGGCTCAGGAGCTTCCTCTGGCGGCTGGCGCTCCCGGGAGCAGTGCCAGCATCCTGCAGCGAGCCTGCCACGCCGGACCCCTTGCCCGCCCGCCTGCTGTCGCGAGTGCCGGAGCTGGCTGGTGTGTTCGGGGCTGGGGTGGTGGAGCGGCTCTGCTCCCCACCCTTGCTGCTTTGGGCACCTTTCTGGACAGCTCCGTTCTGCAGGCCACCCGTGGGGACAGTCCCATTGCGAGCCCGCTCCCGCTGGAGCCGGTTGCTGCTGTGCTCCAGCTCCTCCGTGCTTGGCTCCCGGCTGCCGTCAGGCAGGGGACCATCCTGCTGCTCGTGGAAAGTGGGTTTCTTCCCGATGTGTGTGACACGAAACCTGGAATAGGGGCAGGATGGATCAAAATCCCTTCCCTCCTCTCTCCCAGCTGTATTTCCAGCTTGCCTGCACCTCCAGCCTCGATCCTTCTCTCTTTGTCATGGACTGGTGCTGATCTCCAACCTTTCAGACCCATTCAACACCACTGACCTCCACTCTAGCTATGCCCCTACTGACTTAACCCCATTTTCCCCTTCATTTTTGGCAAAACAAACAGAAAGAGAAGGATAAAAAGGTCAATCCTGATGTTGGCTGGTGCAGCCCCTGCTGGCCTGTCCTCCATGCAGCAAGATAGGTCGCAGCTCTTAGAAATGCTCTGAGATGCAACCTGGATGAACAGGAGCTTGTACAGAAACTCAAGTGTTGATTCAGAAGGTGAAATGCAAGCAGTCTGAGCCTGGGGATGTTGCCATGCAGAGCCATGTGCATGTTGCACCTAGTGACCAACCACCATCAGGGGAACAAGAGCCAGAGTTTTTGGCAGGCAGTGCACCCTAAGTGAAGGCAGGGACAGGGTTTTGGTAGGGCAAGCTATATTTAGGTACAGGGATCAAAAGCCAGGAGGAGTTGTTTGGCTAAAATCTGCCAGAGCACCTTGTGCACCATCCCCTGGAGAGATGGATGGTACCTAGGTGGTTCACCAGTGCTCCACCATGTACCAGGTAACAGCTCAGAGCTCCAGGGTAGGCAGGAGAACAACTGAAGAAGCTGGTCTGACACCCACAAAGGCTGCATTTATAATCAGAGGTGATGCAATATTGCACCTGGGGAGAAGAGAGAAGTTAGGGATCTACCACAGCTTTGAGATTTGTGAGGGGTAACATACAGGCAAAGCCTAAAAGTCTGAATTGCAGGTGAGCTGGTTGTGACTAATGCTGTGATTCCTCTTCGTAAGCAATGCAAGCCACTGCTGGACCAGCAGATGGAAATCTCTTCCACAGTGACCTGTGTCCACCAGCCAAAGAACGCGGATCCCATCACAGAGACTTCATGCAGTCCATGACTCACCCAGCAACCGCTCTCCCTGCGCTTGAGTCACACACGAAGAAGCTGCAGATGGCCCTGGCTCTGCTGAGGTTCAGCTGTGATTTCAGCAGCATAGTTCAAGCACTGCTGGGGTTGAAAGAAGAACAAGACCCAAAGGTCAAGCAAATGGCAGTACGGCCATCCTGAAGGAAGAAGCTGAGAAGAAAGGTCCAAGAGATAAGAACAGATCCCAGATGAGAAGCCAGAGATGAAGGAGACCGTGGCCAGACTGAGGATTGGGCTACAGTCTGTGGACAATACAGACCCCTCAGCATTGCAATCAGAAGAGCTGCTCATGACTGGAAGGGTGAAGAAGAGAAGTGTTCCAGCTCTGGACAAGGTACCCACAGGACTGCTCGGGTCAGGCCAAGCAGTGGCAAATGTGACCTTTCAGGTCTACCCAGATATTTAGAGTCATGGCACCAGCACTGTGATTTGGGAAGACCAGAGAACATTCCAGTCCTGAAGAGAGGCGGGGAGGAGGTACAAGTGGCAGGATCATTTCTTGGTAATGCTATTGAGCAATCTCAGCCTGGAAGAGCTGGGAACAGATTCAAAGGAGCAGGCAGGGTTTGGACTGGAAGGGGCACAAGAGGTAATGTAACCAGCCTGTGGATCGTGAGGGGAAAGGCAGAAAAGCATTGGCTGTCTGACTAGTCAGCATGGCTAAGGCATTTGATTCAATAGGACGTGACATGCTGCAACTGATTGGGCTAAGGACACAGATGCTTTGGTGGACGAGCTCTGCTACTGACAACTGGTTTAGGGAAAACTCTAAGATAGCTGGTAAATCATTCAATAATATGAGAGTACAGATCATATTAATATCTCGATGAGGGGATTGAGTGCACCCTCAGTAAGTTTGCAGATGACACCAAGTTGGGTGGGAGTGTTGATCTGCTGGAGGGTAGGAAGGCCCTGCAGAGGGATCTGGACAGGCTGGATCACTGGGTCGAGGCCAATTGTATGAGGTTCAACAAGGCTCAGTGCCGGGTCCTGCACTTGGGTCACAACAACCCCATGCAATGCCACAGGCTTGGGGAAGAGTGGCTGGAGAGCTGCCCGGTGGAAAAGGACCTGGGGGTGTTGGTCAACAGCCGGCCGAATATGAGCCAGCAATGTGCCCAGGTGGCCAAGAAAGCTAATAGCATCCTGGCTTGTATCAGAAATAATGTGGCCAGCAGGACAAGGGAAGTGATCATTCCCCTGTACTCGGCACTGGTGAGGCCACACCTTGAGTACTGTGTTCAGTTTTGGGCCCCTCGCTACAAGAAGGACATTGAGGTGCTGGAGCATGTCCAGAGAAGGGCAATGAAGCTGTTGAAGGGTCTAGAGCACAAGTTTTACAAGGAGCGGCTGAGGGAACTGGGGTTGTTTAGCCTGGAGAAAAGGAGGCTGAGGGGAGACCTTATCTCTCTCCACAACTACCTGGAAGGAGGTTGTAGCGAGGTGGGGGGTCGGTCTCTTCTCCCAAGTAACAAGTGATAGGACAAGAGGAAATGGCCTCAAGTTGCACCAGAAGAGGTTTAGGTTGGATATTAGGAAAAATTTCTTCACTGAAAGAGTAGTCAGGCACTGGAACAGGCTGCCCAGGGAATTGGTTGAGTCTCCATCCCTGGAGGTATTTAAAAGCCATGTAGATGTGGTGCTTAGGGACATGGTTTAGTGGTGGACTTGGCAGTGCTAGGTTAACGGTTGGACTTGATGTTCTTAAAGGTCTTTTCCAACCTAAACAATTCTATGATTCTATGTAACCCTGATTACCTCAGAAGTATAGAATAATTTAGGTGGGAAAAGCCCTTGGGAGGTCTCCAGTCCAACCCTCCACTCGAAACTGGGCCACCTCCCACCCTCAATCAGGTTGCCCAGGACCCCATCCAGTCAGGTTTTGGAAATCTCCAAGGATGGAGATCCTGCCACTCCTGGGTCCTGACCCAAGGCTGCACCATTCTCAGAGTGATCGTTTTTCCTTAGGTCTTATCTGGATTTCTCTTGTTGCAACTTGTGGCCATTGCCTGTGCACCTCTGAGAAGAGTCTAGCTCCATCTTCATTTAAACTCCCCCCACCCCTTTGAGTAGTTTTAGAGAGCAATTAGATCCCTCCCTTAGACTTCTCCAGGCTAAACAAACTCCATTCCCTCAGCAGCTCCTCACATGCCACATGCTCCAGCCCCTGATGATCATGGTGGACCTCCACTAATCTCACTCCTTTCCCACCCCTTTAGCAATGAGCATCTGCCTACTAGCTGGACCAGACTCAGCCAATGAGCGGTAGGTAATAGGGAAGGGAGATGGGCTGTGTCCAAAACAAAAGCAATAGCAAAAAAAAAGAGAGGAACAAGACTTGAGGATTGCAACAGAAGGGCTGGGTTAAAGGAGCTTTTGCATGTAGGATCAGTCATGAATCGAGGTACCTTGTGCAATGACGATATTCACAGTAAATAAGACACAGCAAAGGCAGTCCCAGAAAAGTCATCCAGGATCTGAAAGTGCAAAGGGAGTAGCTTGGAAATGAGAACCAGAATTTGGAGGTAGTTTTGTACCTCATGGGCACATAGGCCCTTTAGCAGTTGGACCTCACACCAAGGAGATTCGGGAAGTGGAAACTTAAAATATAACCTTGGAGAAATGTAATGACTGTCCCATGGTGAAGGCTGATGTGACACAGGATATTAAGTATAAAGAGAGGAAACCAAGACTCGAGGGAAAGTGCCTTTAGGAAAGAAGACCACCTTCTCCAGCACTCAGAGGTGAGTGAGAGGAGACTGAGAAGAGCATGGATGAAGGACACAGAGGAGTGGATGGAGCTGGGTACCGGCCAGGGAATGAGATTAGCCATGAATATGCAATTGTGCAGAGATCTGGCTTACCAAACACCACTCCTTAAACCAAGGACAGCTGATAGCAACGGGCAAAGAGGAAGCTGTCGGTCTCCAGAAGGTGTGATCTTAGCTGGAGTTCAGCATGGGGAGGACCGCATGTTTCTCCCCTTTACCAGCTCCTCATAAAGCCCTCAGTTCACCTCCCTACTGAGACTCCCTAGCTGCAATGGCAGAAAAAATCACCCCCCCCGATGCCCTCTCTGGCTCAACATCGCGATGAAAGGACTGTCTCTCTGGACCACAACATGGAGCTTCATCAAGGCTTAGGCCCCAAATGAAGACCTGCTGCAGCATCTGAGCACAAGCAGAGCTTTGTGTCTCACCAGAGCGGCCATCCAGGGACCAGCAGTTGCTTGTCACCCTGTCCCCGTCACCATGGTGGTACAGAGCTGAGCCCTGGAAGACCTTGCTAAAAGTCTTGTGCATGCTTTCTGCTGGGGAATGGGGCAACCTGGGCAAGCCTGCAGATTGTGCTAAAGGTTACTGACTACACAGAGACCACAGGCAGCTCAGGAAGTCCCTTGAGGTGAGACCAGGTGGGGACTGGAAGAGTATTTGTGGGAAGTATTGGATACACTCCCCTATTCTTATATTTCTCCTGTGGCATCTAATTACAGTCATCGTTGGAGGCAACGACCTGGAGGAGCATAGCCACTCTTTCATTCTGAAGGTGGTGGCTGGTGACTTGCACCTAGGACGTGCTGTCACCTCCTCCCCCTCCTAACGATATCCCTAAAAGTGGGGTCACTGCCCCTGTTGGGCAGCAAGAGCCCTGCTCGCACGTAGCTGGGACAGCAGGCTTTGAAAGGACATGGATTTGGGGCTCTGCCCAGCGCTGAGTCAGCAGGACAAGCCAGGCTTGAGTCACCTTCCCGGAGAAGGAGGGAGGAAGCCACTGGTGCGTCATGGCCTGCCACATACCACAGGCATTTCCAGGTGCAGGAGGCACCTGGATCCTCAGGACTCCCAGCTGCCCTACTGCTGGGGCATCTAAACAGGGAAGAGCAAAAGGGTGCCTGGTGTGGGGCAAGTAGGGAAGGGGAAGACAATAGGGAAACTGAGAAGTCTCTCCGCAATGCTTGGTCCATCAGAGCAGATGGGCCATGTCTGGCAAAGCTCATTTAAGTACCTGCCCACTGAGAAGACAGTGGTCTCTCCAGGGTGCATCCTGCCTTTGCCATCCTTGGACCGTCCTTGCCGATGCAGTGGGTGCCTCTTCCTCTTGCTGCAGTGGATGCAGGGGGCCTGCGTGGAGCCCAGATGCACTGTGTGGTGATGTGGTGGGCCCCCGTCCTGGCTGTTACGATGAGGACAAAGACTGCAATAGGAGAAGGACATGACAGGTCATATTATCTGGAGGAGTCTTCCCAACCTTGGTGCAGCCTCACTATGGCAAGCCCTGAGAAGCAGCAGCTCTGGAGGGGACCTCTTGTGAGGACAGGAATGAGAAGGGCTATTCTCCTTGACAGTGGAGTGAAGCACTCATTGCAGCCTGTGGGGGAGCAGGACTTCTTGTTGGGAAGATGCTCTATAACAAGCTGGAAAGAGGCTGTCTGCAGAGTCGGCAGGCCAAGGTGATACCCAAAGGCTGCTTCTCCCTTACTCTGCAAGAGCCATAAGCTGGTATAGGCTTCCCTCACCTGGGCACGGGCACTGGGATGTCCCCTTCATTGTCCCCCAGCATCTCCTTGAGGGCCTCCGCATTTGCTGAAGAGAGAGGAAAAAGGCAATGTGTCAGCCAAAGCGGTCAGCAAGTCTCTGGGCCAGCCCTAGGAAATGCTCACCTTCATTTTGGATGATGCATCTCACAATCTTCTCCACAGTGTCCTCGTTCAGCTCCTCCTCTTCATCTGAAAAGAGAAAATGTGGCACTGAGGGCTGGGATTCAGACACTCAGCTCGCCAGTCCCTCCCCAGGAGCAGCCATGTCAACAGAGAGGTCAGAGAAGCCTTGTGTCCCCCATCACGCTGGGAAGACTCTGAGGAACACCAGATCCCTCACCCTGGAAGAGAAATGGCTAAAACAGCAGCCATGTGTGCAGGGAGAGGGGGATTGTGTTGCTCCTTCAGAACTGGGGAGCATCACGTGAAATGAGTGGGAAGCAGGTTTGAAACAAGTTCAAAGAGAAGGCTTCTCATGGGGACAGTCCAGCCCTGGAGCCCCTGGGTGCAGGATGCTGTGGGTGCTAAAAGTCTCCAAGGGTAAACGGGACAAGTTCACAGAAAAGAAACCCACTGGAGCCTATTAAATACAGAGAAACCATTTCTGATGGAGAAAGCCCCAGAGCTACACACTGTTAGAAACTTAAAAGAGTATGCTGGGGAAACTTGGCTCAGTGTCTGCTCCGTTGTGGTATTCATCCCCAGCATTCATTGCAGCCTGCTTCTGGCCACTGTTGGAGGCAAGAGCCTTCACTGACTTGACCTTCAGCCCAGTCTGCAGTGTTATATGTTCCTGTGAGCAGGTCAGAGTTGTAGTCTGGTAGGCAGCTGCCTCAGAGAGCATGGTCAGGGGCTGCTGCTGCGCTCCTGGAAGCCCACAGAGATGTTTCCCTGGGCTGTGGCAACTCCAGCAGGCAAAGCCAATCCTAGAAGGTTCAGACACTGTCTCTGTGTCATATGCAGCCAAGTCATTGAAGCCAGAGGAGCATATCCAAGGACGCCTGGAAGCTGCCGCTGCATCCGTGGGCAAGCTGAGGGAGCCACGTTTCCCTCCCATGCACGAGAAGTGGCAGCAGGAGGTGCTGACCCTCCTGAGCGCTGTCAATGGCATAGAAGAGCCAGAGCAGTTATGTAGCACCATTTGGCTGTTTTCAGGCAAGAAAGCAGCTGGAGGAACATGTCTTCATTTCAGCAGAGACTCATGAAAACACTAAATGACAGAGCTTGCTTGAACTGAGCTCTGGCTTGCACCCACGCTCGATGCTGCATTGACTTCCCAATCCTACTACCCAAGAGCCACTTACGATGGCCTGAAGTGATGGAAAAACCCTTAAAGGTCCCCTTCCAGCGTGGGGCAGAGATCCCAAGGAAACACCCCTATTCCTCTGGCCTGCATGAGCACAACAGGGACTAGAAGAGCACATGACTGATAGCAAACACCATGCTGGCCCCATGCCGGACCTCCTAACACCAAAGGGGCAGAGGGACAGCTCGTGCCCTGGCTGGGGATGCTTTCCTTGTAGGGCACATGGGTTATAATTCAGGCTCTGGGGATTCAGCAGGTCCTGGCTGTTGACCAGAATTATCTTTTGGTGATAACACCACTTTGGGAAAGGGCAGACACTGGCTCCCACCTCCCTGGCACCACCAGCCTTTGCCAGCCTGCAGAGCCAGCGGATCAGAGGGCTCTCCGGGCCGCATGCTCCCAATCCCTGGGGAACACTGCACTGCTCTCACCGCCCCATCCCTTTTTTCCAACCCAGCAGCATGTCATGGGTAACCCTCCCACCTCCAGCCCACATCCCAGAAGCATGTTTAAGGAGCATCAGTCGACACCAGCGAAATGCAGCGCCTGAGTCCCCACTGAGCCCCCATTGCCCCAGCACTCACTGGCCTGGAGCTCCGCCAGCACATCTTTGTTATCTGGGTCGAGCTCGTCCCGGAAAGTCCGGCACCGGTAACCCTTCTTCTTCAGGACATGGCAAATCAGGAAACCCACCAGCCCCATGATGAAGAAGACGAGGACAAGGAGGAAGACCATAGACAGGCTGTGCTGGGGGTCTGACTCCCCATCGTCGGTGCTGTTCTGGTCTGACATGCGGATCTAGGAGAAAGGGGAAGGCAGATCAGAGATCCCAGTGCTCACCCCCTGCCAGGCTCCCTGTGCCCATCCTCTCCCTCCTCTTCCTCCCATCTGCGCTAGAGCCGGCTCCCAGCTCAGGGTGGGCTGCCAAGGGCTCGTCTCTCGCCCCATCAGGTCCATCGTGGCAGGGGCCCCGCGGAGGAGAGGGCAGGCTGGAAACGGCTCAGCGCGGTCTCCCAAGGACACCGCTGCCCCGCACACACCCGGCAAGAGCCATCCCAAGGGCAGTGGTGGCGGCAGCAGCATCCCCGCAGGCCCGTCTGGCTCCGAGCTGCGGCGCTCCCCTGTCCCTTGCAGGCGGCTTCCCAAGGGCACCGGTCCCCCGGCCTCCCCCGGGCTCTGCAGCGGGCGGCATCACCCCGCTCGCCCTTGCGGGAGGATGAGCATCCTCACCGCGCCGTGCCAGCCCACTCCCCCTGCATCCCGCGCTACTCACGGCCGAGGGCCTCTGCCGGCAAAAGCAAAGGCAGGGCAGGCAGGGAGCGGCGGCAGCCGGGCTGGCGGAGGGCCGAGCCGGCCGGCAGCTCCCGCATCGTCCTCCCGCAGAACGGAGCTCACTCCCTCCGCCCCGGCTCCCCTGGGCTTTCCCGTCTCCCTTCCCGGGGGCTCAGAGCTCGGCCACCCGCTCGCCAGCTCTGCCACCCGCTCGCCAGCTCTGCTTCCCGGCACAGGCAAGGTCTCCCCCAGCCGTCCCCCGTCCCCGCTGCGGCGGTACCTGGGCCTGCGGTCCTCCGCAGCGCTCTCCTCTTCACCTTCACCTGCCTCCTAGCAACCCCGCATTCCCGTGGCTGGGGACCGCGGCGAGCATCCTCCGGCCCCCCGGCTCCCCGTTGCCTTCCTTCCTCTGGAAGGAGCCAAGCTGCTTCTGGCTGCCGCGGCAGCCTGCCGCTGTCTGCCAGCGAGAGCACCCGCCTGTCCCGACCCCGGAAAAATCTCTCCAAAGCGGTTTCAGCGGATGAAGGTGCAGAGAGAAGCTCAGGGAAACGCCGGCGGCTGCAGCGGGGAGTGAGCAGGAGTGCCGCTCAGGGAAGCCGGTGCTGGCAAGCTGCTGTCCGCCCCAGGGGCGAATAGCCTCACCCTCATGCAAGCCAGCCCCAATTTCCCCTGGCACCCTGCTTTCCAAAGCTCTCGGCGATTTTTAGAGCACTGACCCATGGTGATGGGAGAGCAGAGGGGTGAAAGTGGGTCTCAGCAACACCAGGACCATTCCCACACCAGCGTGTGTGGGGGGGAGAGGGGTGCAGACACCGGCACCGTGATCACAGCACCCAAGGAGAGAGTGGAAAAGGAGCCCGGGGAGACCCTGCAGCGCAACACCCTGCCCCAGGCCAACTGCCTCTCCCTCCTGGCTGAAAAAAGGATGGATAAGTCATTCAAAATCCCCAGCCATGGTGGTCCCATAACCTCCTTCTTCATCTCCGCCACATTATCCTCACTCTGGGAGGCTTCACCCAACCCTCCTTTGCTACTGCAAATTAGGCTTGCTCCTCTCGGTCCTTCACCCAGTGGCCAGTCCTCCACCCAGACCTTGAGAAGCACAAGCAACCCTTGAAATCCCTCCCACCCCATCTCTACTGAACTAAGTGTCTATCTATAAATATTCATTTGTGGGAATTATCCCACCACACTCCATGTTGCCATGAGGCAACCTGCAACTCCTCCAGGCTTTCAGCTATGTGATGATGAGGGCTCCTGCCCCTCTCCACAAATGACCAAGAGTCAACTCAGGAGCCCAGGACCCTCCTCCATCACCATGACTTCAGGAGGTCACCGCATCACAGGTGCCACCCGTCTGTCTGCTGTCCTGGCAGGGAGACAGGCCCTAAGATGGCCCAACTATGGCAAGAAAAGACCATGGGCAGCAAGACTTATTGCTCCTGCCACGCATTGCTAGGGCTGCAGGAGAGGAGAGGTGTCCTAATGCTGGACCAACAAGCTGCAACATCACGCAAGTCTCAGTTGATCAAGACCTTAAAGGCGGTTTACTCCTTGCCCTTGTTTCTTTGAAGAGGGGGACCTCACAGGACTGGGTTCCCGCGGAGCCCCAGGGGGATGCAGTCATGGTGAGCTTATTCCCATTTTTTCTCATGCCCACGCACGCTGTCCTGCACAATAAATCGCTCTTTCTCCTCCCAGGCGTTCCCGCCCACCCAACGCATTGCTGCACCCTACCCCCCTTCCAGCCTTCAGCCGTGCCAGGCAAAACGAGCCCGGGTTGCTCAGCCCTCCCTGCTTCGAGGGAAGATTCCCACTTTCCCACGGCCTCTGGTGTCAAAGCATTTCCACAACCCGGGAGGCGCAGGACGGGGAGAGGGAGGACGGCACAGCAGCCCGCCTAGGAACAAATCCTAGTCCTGCGTGGAGTGAACTGGGATGAGGAGGGGGCTCCGCTACCGTCAAGTAGCTCCCACCCGCCTCTGCAGCTGGGTTATCCCAGCTGATCACATTTCTCCTCCCGATGCTCTCCCCGGGCATTGCATGCTCCCAGTCTCTGTCCTGCTTCCACCACCCCGGCCTCAGCATCCCTCCAGGCTGCTCCATCCTCATTCCACTGCAGGACCCTGTTAGCACTTTTACGGCCAGACCATGAGCCTTATCCCATGCAGCACCCCACAGGTGACCCAAGAAAGAGGACACAGCTCCTCTCTGCCCTGATACCAGCCAGCATGGCAGGTGTGAATCCATGCAGCTGAGCTCTCCCTCCCAAACAGGCTGGCCGTGTCCATCCTGGCCAGTGGGCATGGTCCCCACGTGGAGCTAAGCCCCACGCCGTGCCGGGGAGGTGCGAACACGGCTGCAGGCTGGATGCTCGTGGCATGTCAAGAGGCTGGGCTCTGCATCCTCTGTCCCCTCCTGCCCCCGTCGCAGCTCCTGTCCCCATCCTGTGCGACCCCACCAGCCAAGGCAGCTCAAGCTGAGACACAACGGCAATCCAGCCACAGCTCCGGGACAGGCAGCTGCCCACTTGCTGCCTGCCTGCTCCACTCACCACTGCCGTCCCCCTGCCCTTCCTCTCCAGGTCACCCACTTAGGGCTCCCTGGTGGGCGCAGGTGTGAATCCTGGAGGGACCTTGGAGGCTTTGCTCCCTCTCATGACATTGCCTGGAAGCCCTTAAATTTTAAGCCACCGGGCCAAGAGGTGCCCAGGGAGGGAGGGGACAGAGTAACCAAGTAGAGGGTGGAGGGATAGCACTGTCCCCCTCACCCCATCCCACAGCCAGCTCCGGTTCCAGCATGTCGCCACGTTACCTCTCGTCCGCTCTCTTCCTGCACCTCCTCCGCAGCCCTTATGACAGACGTCACCCCGCGAACAATGTGAACGTGCCCGCTCGGGGGATCGTCCGTCCCGGCCCCGCTGGTTGTCCACGTGGCAGCTAAACAGGCCAGATTGCCCGGCTCCAGCAATCCCGCGGGCAGGCTCCTCCTGGGGTCTCCGCTATAATGCTCAGCCCAAAAATTGCCATCATCTTTGCAAAAATGCTGCATCCCATCATGTCAAACATCTCACTGAATCTTAAGCCCCTATTTAAGTTTTTCAAGCATCTCCAGCAAGCTAATGGCCTTTAAACCACAGCGTGTTTTTGCTCTGTGAGCACAAAGACCAGCTAAAAATATCCCTGTCCGATGCTTTCTTTGCACTGCTCCAAGACCCGTGAAGATGACCCAGCTTCCAGAGAGCAAGCTCAGCCAGCAGAGTGAATCCCACTGGAGGCAGGGATGCGTTTCTCCCCTCCTCGCCCCTTTCCCCCAGCCAGGCAGCTTGGCCGTGCCACTGGGGCAGCTTGGTGGCCCAGGCCGGACATTATCTGCTGGCAGCACCTTGTAGAGCAGCGACCGGACGCTATCTGGTGGCAGCACCTTGTGGAGCGGTGACCGGGCGATCGTCATGCCGAGTGAGCAGCCCTGCCAAGACGTCAGCGTGCTCCACGCGTTTGCTGCTACACCCTTGTTGTTCAGCACGTTTAAAGCCTATTTATTTAAGACGGTGGGTGCTGGGCTCAGTGCTTGCTGTGCCAGGGATCACAGCTCTGAGCATCCCCGACCACAGCTCTGCCCTGTGGGGTCACGTCCAGAGGGTCCAGGCATCCCCCGGAGCATCCTTGCTCTGTGCTTGGGAGCCAGCATCCTAAAGGGAAACAGAGAGAGCAGTGTCCCCGCAGTAAGTGGCAGATTCAAACAGAAACATCATTTAATAATCCCATGATTTAATCGCACCTTGACATTAGTTCTCTTGCCTGCCTGCAGCCAGCACAACACCCAAAATCCCGTGACATCCCGCCGTCACCTTGGTGCCCCACCAGCCCCATCCTGTGCACCCTGGGTCATGCATGCATGAAGCTCCCCTTGCTGCATGCTGAGGGATTTCCCTCCCGTACGTTTATTACCCAGCATCAAAATCCTGTCGCCAAGAAGCCAGGGAACATCGCAGTGCTGACCTGCCACGGTCTCCATCCTCAGCCAGCTCTTGGCATGTCCCCTGGGGGTCCTTGCCCTTTGCTTGCTTCTCTCTGAAACCCCATTTTATTGCAGGTGGTTTGGGCAGCCTGCCTCCAGCGCAGCATCCTTCACCCCCAACCTCCTGCCCGCGGGAAGCAATCGGGCAGGAGACCGGCAGGACCAGGTCCTTGCCAAGCACCGATTTCAGCTAATTTGTTTTCCGAGCCTTTGGGCAAGACTACCTGCTCCTTTCATCCTTTCTTCTTTCCAGCCCACAGAGGACAGATTTTTGCCGCCGGCGTCACCTGCGGCACGGCCCCGGCCCCAGCCCTCGCCAGCTCCAGATGAGGCTCAGGGTTTTTCCCCCGTTCTCCATGGCTGCTTTTTCGTACACGCAATTTTCCGCCCGGCTTTTGTTCTCTGCCTGCCTGGCAGTGCCTCCCTGTCCCCACTCCCTGCCAACCACGGCGGGTTAGTTTTGGAGGCTGCCAGAGGTCGGGAGGACCTGCACCCTGGCGGGCTGGGACCTGGGAGGGCTGCTTGGCCGGGTGACAGTCGGCGGTGGTGGTCCCCGTCCCTTGCAGCTCGGGGGGCTGCTCCCAGGAAGGGGACGAGCCCCAGCAAGGTGTGAGTGCCCCGCAGGGACCCCACTGCTGCATCCCCTGTGCCCTGGGGGTGGGCTGCGGCAGCTGGGGGGTGACTGGGGGGCAAGCGGGGGTAACCGGTGAGCAGCTGGGGGTGACTGGCGAGCAGCTGTAGAGTTACAGGAGAGAATCCAGTGGGCAACCGGGAGTAACTGGGGGCAGCTGGGGGTGACTGGGGGCAGCTGGGGCTGATCAGAAGACAAGCGAGGGTAACTGGTGAGTAGCTGGGGGTGACTGGGGAGCAGCTGTAGCGCTACAGAAGAGAATCCAGTGGTCAACTGGGATCCACCGGGAGTAACTGGGGACAGCTGGGGGCAGCCGGGGTGCCTGGGGGTAGGTGAGGGGCAGCGAGGGGTAACTGGGAGCGGCTGAGGGTGATTGGGGAGCAGATGTAGGGTTATAGGAGAGAATCCAGAGGGCAACTGGGAGCAGCTGGGGGTGCCTGGGGGGCAGCTGGACGTAGCTGGGGGGCAGCGAGGGGTGACTGGGGTGCGACTCGAGGTAACGGGGGACAGCTGGGGGTGCCCGGGGGCGGGGGTGCCAGGGCAGGCGCTAGGACCGCGGGGGCAGCGGCGATCGCCCTGCCCTCGGCCACGCCCCCCCCCGGCGCCGTCCGTCGCTCGCTGTCGGCGGCGCCGCGCAGGCGTGGGCTCGCGGCGCGGTCGCGGTGTGATGACGTGAGCGGGAGCGCGCGGCGGCGGGTCCCGGGCTCTCCACCATGGCGAAGACCGTGGCCTATTTCTACGACCCGGACGTGGGAAACTTCCACTACGGTGCGGGCTGGGGCGGGCGGCGGAGCCGGAGGAGAACCGGGGCGGAGGAGGAGCCGAGCGGGGCCGGTCCCGGCTCGGGGCGGAGGGGACGGCCCAGCCCGGCCTTGCCTCGCCGGGGCGGCCTGGGGGCGGTCCCCTCACCGCGTCCCGGGGCCGAGCGGGTCGGGGGTGGGGGGGCTCGGCGGGTCCCGTCACGGCCCCGCTCTAGGCCCGGCCCCGGGGGTGGGGAAAGGGGCAGGGGGGGCGGCTGGTGTGTGTGTCCGTCCGTCCGTCCCTCTGGTGACTCCCTGTGCCGTTTCCCTCCCAGGAGCGGGGCACCCCATGAAGCCGCATCGCCTGGCGCTGACCCACAGCCTGGTCCTGCACTACGGGCTCTACAAGAAGATGATCGTAAGCGGCCCTTCTCCTGGGGTCCAACGGGGTCCCCCCTACCCAGGCGGCGGGGGAAGAGGGGGCTGCGGCAGGTGGCTCTGGGCAGGCAGCTGCCAGAGTGGGCGTTTCAGGCTTTGGCACATATGAAAGGTGCCGTAGAGCTGTGCACTGTCCTGCCGACCTCAGTTGTGGCCTCTGTGTTAGCGCTTGGACTGTGTTAGTAGGTTTTTCACAGCTTTCTTGTGTCGTTGCCTCTCCTTCAGCTCCACTTTTGCACAGCGGGTAACAGAGTTGTTGCAGACAAGGCTTTAAGCAGTCTCAGGCATCCTCATCAGCCTGAGCCCCCACTGTACCACCCAGAGCTGATTTGAAAGGCACCATCGTTGGTTGTCAGTGTCTTGTTCAAACCTGTGCGTACAGTGCTGCGCCTGGAGCTGCAGCAGTGCTGCTGTTGACCGTACATGAAATTTCTGTGTAGCCCCTTCTGGGAAGGACCCAGTGACCACTGAGAGCTGCGTGATCATAGAATAGTAAAGCTGAAAAAAAAAAACATCAAGAGGCTTGCTAATTCACCTTGATGCCTTAATGGGCTTCACTAATCCTATCTCATACCTGATAAATGATTGGCCAACCTGCTCTTCAAAGTCTTTGTTGCCCAGCCAGCTCAAACAACCTAGCCCAGTGCACTCCGGTTGTTACTGTTAGAAAGATTTTTCTCTTCCTGAAATCCAGCCTGTGTAAACCTGGTAAAACATGATCAGCAGGTAGCTATAATCAAAAAGAAAACTTAAATCTTCGTCTTACAAGAAATGAACTAGTTTTGGGATGATGGAATATCACTACGAATGTGTGGCACCCCTCTTTTGAAATATTTTATTTCATTTGATGCAAGCAGGATTGAACCATGCTCCTTTCCCTAGAATCCCTGTTCACTTTTCTGCCTGTTCTTGCAGCACAGAGCAAATGAAAAGCGCTCAGGAGTACAGGGCATGTAACTTAATGTGTCATGATACAAGATCCAAGGCAGGAATGGTAGAAGTCTTCTACTATTCTGCCCCTTTTGAGATGGCTTTTGCCCATTTTGATGTGCAGAACATGCCACCTGCAGCTACTGATCATTTTGGGGCAACTTCTTTTGTCTCCTGTTGGCTTATTCTTGCTTTCGGTGCAGCGGGATTACTTGTAAGCTGTTTCGGACCATTGAGCAATTTAATTCCTGGGCTGACTGGTGCAGTTCCAGGTCGTGCTATCTGATCCAGAGGCCAGGTGTAGCTGCTGCCTATTGTCTCCGCAGCCTGTAATCTGTTTGATGTGCCCTGGGGAAAGGCCCCTACCCAGAATGTTCTTCTAAACGTTGTAGGCTACAGCTCCAGCCACTTCTGGTTTTATATACATATATGTATGTATATAGGGACATAAATGCATTTACAGTGTCTTTTCCTGGGAATTACCTCATTAAAAGAGGTGAAGAGCCCTTCTGTCACAGTCATCACCATGCATAGCTAGCAAACAGGGAGGGGAAAAATGGGTACAAAACCGTCATTGCTCCAGTCTGTGAGGGATGTTGTGACTTTCCCCCATCCTTTTCTCTGTGCTTGTGCATCCCATGTGCGTTCCTCACCCTTCTTCGTCAGGCTCTGCTCCATGTGATGCTCTGCAAACCAGCCGCTTCCCCTATTACTCATGAGCCTGAACTGGATGACCCTGCAGGTTACTTGAAGCCATGTGCTCTCAAAATGATTGTAGAACTCGATTGTACATTATTGCTTGCAGTTATGGTCGATTGCAAGTAACTGGTAATAGAGTCAGGCTTATTTTGAGGCTGTGGAGAAGAAAGCATGATCAACTTGTCTCAGTGATGTGTTTTCACATCTGCAGCATGCTTTAGGGATAAATCATGAGCTGCTGTGAAAACACAGTGATCGTGCAGAGCTGTTAGACGGAAACGTGCAAATTCCAGTCCCTCTCCAGCTAGAGCAGGCACTTCTCCAGACTATTAGCTTCCCAGGTTCCCTCATCCCCACCATTAGATGTTAAGCAAAACTATAAACAACTTTGACTGCGCCCTCAAAGACCTGACTAAATATTTAGTTGTTGTGATACCAAAAAAACCCTGTCCTTAAAGGTCACTTCTCAAGCACTTGAGAATTGGGCAATGTTAAAATCAAAGTTGTATCACTGTGAGCACAAGAGAGCAGGATTAGACCAGTGGTTTTAATTCTGGCATGTTTACAGTGTCTTCTCCACTATATGGGCAGGACAAAGTGCAAAATTCCTGCAAGCGTGATAGCAGTACAGTTTTCTTGCTTTTTATTTTTTAGGGCAAAGTCTGAACAGCCAAACCGGTACAAGTGGGACAGAGAGAAAAGCTAGATCTTGGCTGCTTTGTACCTGCCCGTCTGTGCTGCACAACTTTGTCATTGTCTCTAGCACTGTACAAGTGCCTGGCATTTAGCATGGGCTCAAGTTCAAGCTCTTCCCCTGCCAGCGTATCTGCTTCTGTGATGAGAGACTTGCGGATTAAGTGAAGGCAAATAGAAAATAGGCTGTCTTAAAACTAAAGCACAATATCAGTTTTTAAAGGAAGGTGCTAGAATGGACAAGTGGAACAGTTCCTTGATGCAACATATAAAATTAATTTGGTATGTTTAAACATTAGAAAAGCTTCCCTGTGTAATTAATATAATTCCCTAGTAAAATCGCATCCAGCCATGGTGACCTGCAGTTGTGCTTGCAGGGTGGGATGCAGTTGGAGTACACTCAGGGCACGTGGAATCTTTGCAGAATTTATCTTTCAGATTTTTACTGTAAATGTGTGAACTTCTATGAATAACTTCCCTAAGGTTGGGATTTTTCTTGCAGAACCATCAAAAAGCATATTCTGACATCACACTTCTAAATGTCAAATCCATGTCTGAATGAGGCAGTAGGCAGAGCTGTACGCTTCGCCATATTTCTAGTCTTGAAACCCTTTTTGGGGGTTATATTTTCCACAAGATGCCATCACGAAGCTGAAAACTGCAGAGGAAACTTCATCCTAAACAGTCAGTGACTGGCAAAGTTATGAGCAAATAAAAGCAGGGATTATGGTCAGTTGTGACTACAAAAGCTCCTGTTAACTTTGTCTTGCGGTTATATCATTATCTGCCCTCTCTACCTCCAAATAAAAGGCCACTGTCCTGTCGAGCTGGGTTCGCCTCTTTGCACCTTTCCCAGCTTATCTGTGGCTGCAGCGCACAAGAACGCGGTGAACCAAGGCTCAGCGTTGCTGAAAGAGGGAGGGTTGTCCTGCTGCTCACCTTCCCTGCTCCTCTGCTGTGTCTTCCCGCTGCCTTCCTTGTGCTGCGTCTGGAAGCTGTTGGATCCCCACGTGAACTGATGCAACTCAATAACTCGGCAAAGCCAGGAAAGTTTTCAGTAGAGTTAGAAAAACAAGGCAGCAGCCAGAGGGGGCTGAGTGCCAGAGCTTGCTTAGGAAGGTGGGTGGGATTGCTGGGTGAAGGGTGGAAGGAGGCAGGTTTCTTCTTCTGCCAGCAGCTGAGTCAGTCTTGAAGCTTTTGGTCTTTCCCCCCTTTCTGTTTTGAATCACGTCTCTACTTTTTGTTGTCCAGGAGAGCCTCTGGATATCCTGTGAGAGCTATTTCTTTGTGAGAGCTCTTTAGCATTGGGTTTGGTCTTGTTTGATTTAATCAGCCCTCTGGATTCCTGGGAGGTACCTGTGCAGAGCCCTTGTGGGAAATAGGTCTTGCCTTCACCCTTAGCAGCTGCACTAATGGCTCATGCTTGTGAGTCGCCTTATCCTCCTTGTTTGAGTTGTCAGAAGCAGCAGCCTTGGAGAGACATCAAACCCCATGCATCCATGTGGAAAACTTCATATCACATGCAGATCAATTCAGGAAAGGAGACGACGTGTTTGTTAGGGTGTATTGTGTCTCTCAAAATTAACATGTTTCCTGCTTAGCCCAGGAAACAGGCGTGTTGGTGCAGTTGCCCTGATGAATTTTCCCTTTGGAGACAAGCTCGTGCATCTTACTATTTTTTTCATGTTCTGCTTTTTCTATAAAGTGCATGCTTTAATTAAGAGAAATTGGGCAATACAAAAAAGATCTTTTATTGCTTTCAGTGCAACTTTAATTTCCTCTCGCCAGGTATGTGGTGTTAATTTTTAACTTCCTCCATATTGAAGTATGTGTGTTAAGTGCCAAACTGGCAAGCCTGTATTGTCACAAGATCTTTAATTTGAATCCATCCAGTTCCCTGACCATTTTTCGCCAGCTTTCCAAAGGAAGCAAAGCTTATGCAACTCTTCTGTCTGCCTGTGAGCTTTCTCCAAATAACTTTTGAACCCATCAGCCCATTACAGGCAAATCTGACAGAGGGACCAAAACCACCACTGTATCAAGGTCTTAAAATTGTATGAAAGCTGGTGACTGGTAAGGGAATAGTGCCTCCCAGTGAAGAAAAAGCTGTAGTTTGAACTCAGCTGTTTTATTCTGCTGGCTTGCCCAAGGGTGTGTGTGCAGGGGGGGAAGGAAGGCATCAGAGAGTATGTGGCAAGAGCTGCAGTTATTATGAGAGGCAGGAGATGGGTTTATGGCTGAAAGAGGAAAAATCAGTAGGAAAGCAGGCTTCATGGAGCAACTTGTTGAACTTAAATGAACGCAAAAGTCAGGAAACCAATGTATTGGAAGGTTTTTTGATAAACCTCGTGCAGGTCGTTTGTCAATTAGCTTGAGATTTCTTACAGCCAAAGCATCCGTGAGTTTGGATGGGAAATAAGTCTTGCCTTTCTCTCTTGAAGGTTTTCAAACCATACCAGGCATCCCAGCATGACATGTGCCGATTCCACTCCGAGGACTACATAGACTTCCTGCAAAGAGTGAGTCCCAACAATATGCAGGGATTCACCAAGAGCCTCAACGCCTTCAACGTGGGCGATGACTGGTGAGTGCTCTGTGCTGTCTGCAAACCCGCAACTGGGGAGGGTGATCCTGCATTGCTTATGTCCAGAGAGCTCTTTTAGAATGTCCCATTTCTTATTTGTTTTTAACCAGAATGAGGTCTGTGTCCCTCCTGTGTATATTACTGGAACCTCCTTGATCCCTTTCCCTTCTCTTTAGATCTTGCAGTCCTCCTTTTTAGATCTATATTTAGGCTATAAGCTTGTTGGGTTAGAGACTGTATCTCTACTTGTTCTTGCAGAGCCTCCAGTTCTTCTTGAATGTGCTAACTGGTTTTTTTTAAGTAATTGCCTGTCATTTTATCTACCTTAATATGTGTATGTTAAGTCCAAGACAGCTTTGAGAGCCTGACTTTCAGGTAGAGCTAAGGAGAGACTCATGCTTCTGTACAAAACCACGTGAGATCTTGTTGAGAATATTCAATTCCAGTCTTTAATGCTTGTGAGAGATGAAACTTGAAAGAAATGTGTGGAAGGGCTCTGTGGGTGACTGAGGAAATAGCAATATGCCTTGTCTGGTTGAGGATTATAAGGGCTGTGAGAGAGTAAGATTGTTCTTATGTATTCTGTGGAGGGGAAAGCAGTAAGCACTAGCACGGGAGGAGTTATGTTAGCTAGAGAACAGTCTTATCCCAAGAAGATACTAGTATGGCCTGTTTTTTAATATTTAGACTGAGAATCGGAAGACTGTTCTGTAACCTTGCTGCTCTGATGACCAGAAAACACCTTCTTATCAGAAGTGAAAGGGGAAATAAAACCCCACAGTCTTTAAGCCATTGCTTGTCCGTGAATGAAATGTGTGACATGATGCCAGCAAGCTGGTGACACAGGGGCACCACGTCCTGTGTTTCTGTACTCTCCCGGTGCCTGGGCTGGCTCTGCGTGGTGGGATGGATCAGACCTCAGCGCTGTCTTAAAAGCACCTTTATCTCCGGTTACAATATACCACGCGCTGGGCTGTGTGCTTGGAAGCAGAGGGGGCACAGGATCTTCCAGATGCAGCCAGGAGGAGGTACTGCAGGAGCAGACCAGTCCTCCCCTCTCCTGAGGCAGTGTCTCACATCATGTCCTAGCTCTGGGCACAGGTCAGGGGGCTGCAGGACAGACGCCAGCATGCATTGTGAGCAGGGGAGCCTTTTCAGGACTAGCTTGGAAGCTTTGGTAATCATTATCAAATTCACTGAGTGTCCCATTGTGTTTGCAGCCAGATTGCTCATCTGCTGGTACTCAGTGTGTTATAAGCAGGGTCAGAGTGGTCCCAAATTAACTCTTTCACAGAGAATGAGTTTTGATCTTGCTCAGGTAATGTCCCTGGACAGTTTTATTCCTGGCTTTGCTCTGGAGAAATGGGGAGGAATGAGAAGATGTTCTGTGTTCAACTCGGTTTCTTTTTTCAGCCCAGTGTTTCCAGGCCTCTTTGAATTTTGCTCTCGCTATACTGGGGCCTCCCTGCAGGGAGCAACACAGCTGAACAACAAGGTAACTGAGCTGATGTGTTTATCTTTTGAAACACAGGTGTAAGCCAACTGGTTTTCAATTTAAGGTGAACCTTATGGATTTGTTTTGTAAAACAACATAGCAAGCACTGCTGTGTTGCAGTGTAAATACCTAGTGCTGTAGGGCTGTTACACTTGAGACCGTTCCTGTACTGTCAGAGGCAACCATTTAGTAGGTGTTTAATCTGGAGGGAGTCAGAGGATACTAATGCTGCATGTACTGAAGTCACAAAGTACTCTCAGCACTGTAGAGCAAATCTCGGGTCTTCAGTGAAACCAACTGCTGGGAGACCTCGAGAGTGCTGATAGGTCTCTGCTATGGAAATGCACTAAATGAGACCATGCAGAAGGTCTGAAGAAGAGGGTCCCTCGGGAGGGTATAAAGAAAAACTACAGAGGTTTGAGTCTTTTACAGACCTGAGAAAGGTCTAATGAATGTAAAGAACAAGTGCAGGAACAAACTATGTGCCAGGTGCTCTGCCTGTTGCTGGCTGGAGGGGGAGCAGTAGTGGTCGGAGATGATCTTTTCTGGCCTAACGGGGAATGTAGAGCGCAGGACTAATCCAGTATGGACATGATGTAACCAAAACTGTTGGCTGGGCTAACAACCAAGATGGAGCTTTGGAAAGGCCTCCGTAGGAGAGGGAAAGGCCAGAAGGGTGTTTTTGGGCCACAGGGCTGGGCAGGTTGAAGTGGGTGCAAGGTTGTTGTTACCACATTGTCACCTTAAACTAACTTATCTTTCCTTTCTTAGATCTGTGATATTGCAATAAACTGGGCAGGGGGCCTGCATCATGCCAAAAAGTTTGAGGTAATGAGGCAAATCTGCGTATTCCTCTGTCTTTTTGAGGCCCAGGCTCTGTGTTGATCCCATTCTAATGCTACTTGGTTTTCTCTGTCTTGCAGGCTTCTGGGTTTTGTTATGTTAATGACATAGTTATCGGCATCCTGGAGCTGCTCAAGTAAGGACCTGGGGCAAGTGCAGTACTGTCCTGGCTGGCGTGTGGTTTCCCTCTGCTGCTTCACTGTCCTCTCTTCCCATTTCCCTGCCTCATTTGCCTTTATAGAGTCCAGGAAGGCCAACAACTTGATTTTTGGCCTGGCGTCCTCTTCAGGCACAAGAAGAGGGGCTTGAGAATTGGAATATCTGACTCCAGTTTTGTTGCATGCAGCTTAAGGGATACAGAAGAGTTCTTCAATTCCATTTGTCATCCATCTGTGAAATACTCATTTCAGGGTCTCCTGAGTCTCAGCGTTTTTGCCACAGCGAGCCTTTTGTAGGTAAATGCAAATAATGGCTCACTGGAGACAGTTAAATGACTCGAATCTTTCTTGATTTGCTTGAGCGGCTTAAGAACAGGACTTGAGCAACACATGGATGATCAAAGGACACTTGCTTTGAGTGGAAAAGAGTCAGATTTTTTTTTTCTTTTTAGAAAATGAAAAATAAATTCAGAATGGGAGGAAGAATTACAGAAATACCTTCCGTTCCTTGGATTAATCTGTGATTTTTTTTTTTTTTTTTAATTTACTCTCAAATACCCTCCTTGTCACTGAATCTGAGACAAGACGTTATGGAATTAAAAAAGGTTTGGGGTTGACCAGACAATACTTACATGACTGGTGGCAAGCTTACTTGCTCTCAAAGTCAGATTTATGGGATGTACTGGGGTTTCTTGTACCTCCTTCCTCTCTACCAGTCTTCCCTGCTCTGTGCTTAGAACCTCAGGTCTTCACTGTGTATCTGCATACCCATTTTCTAGTCTCACGAGTCCCATATGCCAGAAGCTTCAAATACAGCCCAGTTACCCATCATGGGAGATTATAATATGTCCCTATTCTTTTGTTCCCTGTTTTCAGGAACCGTTTCTGCAGCAGGTGGCTGCATACTTGAGTTTGCTTCCCCCCATGGGACTGCTGTGGTGCCTCTGCTCTTAGAAGGTCCCTTTCTCCCTTTATCAGTGTGCAAAGGGCTCTGTGTGTGAATCCCCTTTTTCTCCTTGCTGTCATTTGTCTATGGGATGAATAACCTGGGCTGTTTTAAATAGTTTATGTCTCTCTTGGGAGACTGAGGCAAGGTACTGGTGTGCTAATCAGCATGGGTCAGCACCATCAACCAGTGTGATCAGATCACTGCGGAATGCTTAAAGCCATGGTTCCAACACAGATGGCACAAACCACATTCTCCTTCTCTCTGCTTCGATGTTGTCTTGTTTTTTCCAAGTCCCTCTTCAGTCTGCTAGGATTTTGGCATGGATGTCAGATCCCCTGCTCTTTGGGGATTGACCAGATGCAGTATTTCATTATGAAAAGTTGCAGAAGTTCTCTCCAGCCAAGCAGGCAGCTCTAGAGCTTAGGACCATGTCTCCAGTGCTCAACAGCACATAAGCTTTGACCATTACCCCAATGTATTTACTTGTGGTGATCTCCCCTTCTTCACCCTCTATCTCTGTGACCCAGCAGGCTGCTTCTCCAGTAAATTTAGTCCAGCCTAGTGTTCTTGGTGCTAGCCAGCTGGGACATGGTGCTGCCAGTACTCTGGCACATGGAGGGAAGTAAGTGTTCCTACCTCCTTCTTGACTGGCTTACCTTTCATTTACACATATGGTTAAAAATCATTGGTGCTCTTAAAGATTAATTAACGGCACGCTGTTTGTAGAAGAAACAAAAACCCACAACTTTCTAACCCAAGTGGTTAAAATAGGTTCTCTTTATCCTGTGCTTTCCAAGATATTTCTGGTCCCATGTGAAAACCTTTTATTCTAATATCTCTTCCCGAGCATATCAGAAGAAAATACTTTAGTGGTGGGGCGTGTTTGACTGTATACAAATGTCAGGTATCTAAAGCCATTTGATATGCCTGGAGTGGGACAGGTGAGTTCTTTTGGCAAGTGGGCTTGCAGGTAGATGTCGGTGGTGGTTTTCAGCACTCTAGGTGATACTGAGGCATGTGGGGAATAGTGAGGGTGGGTGTGGTGCAGGCAGTAATGCTGTTTTTCCTCCTGTATTCAACAGATACCACCCACGTGTTCTGTATATTGATATTGATATCCATCATGGAGACGGTGTGCAGGAGGCTTTCTACTTGACGGACCGTGTCATGACAGTGTCCTTTCATAAATATGGGAACTATTTCTTTCCTGGTACAGGTATGTATTTTCCCTTATAGTGTGAACCTGGCCTTGCTTCGGAATCCTTTGAAAGCTCTGCTAGAGTATAAAAGTGTAAAGTCACAAATTAGAGCTGCAGGGAGAAATGACGGAAGAAAGGGCATGGAAAAGCAATTAGAGAGGAACAGAAGTATAGTTATTTGTAAGAAAGAGGGATCCTAGCTAGGTTGATCTAAATCCAGACCAGATGTGGCCTTTCCACACCTCTGAAGTCTCAGAGCTGCTGTTACGCTCCTGTCTTTCCCTGGCCAGGTGACATGTATGAAGTTGGTGCAGAGAGCGGTCGTTACTACTGTCTCAATGTGCCTCTGCGAGACGGCATTGATGACCAAAGTAGGTGTTCCCTGCTGTTTCCCCTTGTCCAGGCATTTGCTGGTCCTTCTGCTCCAGAGCCATAACAAATCTATCTTTCTCTCCAAAGGTTATAAACACCTCTTCCAGCCAGTCATTAACCAGGTGGTAGATTACTATCAGCCCACCTGCATAGTACTGCAGGTAAGAAAGCAAGCTTCTGTGCACATGTCCATCCCTTTCAGAGGCTGTAGGTTGGAGGGGGCTGCTATCTATGTGTTACCTTGTGTTCCCAGGGAATCGGGGTTGGTGTGTTCTAGCTGAGCTGCCGCCTGTACCCTCTGGTGGATGAGGGTGGCCAAGGGGTGGGGATGCTGATGTATGTCTGGAAAGCAATGCCTCCGTAGCAAAAATTCAGTTGTTCTTTTTCTGTTCCCCAGTGTGGTGCTGATTCTCTGGGTTGTGACCGTTTGGGTTGTTTTAACCTCAGTATAAGAGGACACGGGTAAGTACAGTGGGGCTGGGGCAGAGCAGTTAGTTGAAAGACCATCCTTTAGTCTGAAGGGCTCTACTGAGTCCTCTGCTGTGAGGCTTGAGCTTTGACTTCGGCCTTCCAGCAGCACCAGCAGTTCTTCAGGTTTTTTTTAACTCTTGTGTGACAGGAGGATGTCTCAGAAAGAGGCTTTGTACAAGGCACTACAGAGCAGTGGCTCACAGAGTAGCACGTGGTTCAGGCTCCCTGGGTGGAAGCCCTGAACTCCAGGTGTATCACACCAGCCATGGTGGTGTTTGAGTGTACGGTGGCATTTCTGACATGTGAATGTGTGCTGTAGTTAACAGTTCTGGCATTTTTTTGTTTGGGTTTTCTAGGGAGTGCGTGGAGTATGTAAAGAGCTTCAACATCCCCTTGCTGGTACTGGGAGGAGGTGGTTACACAGTCCGCAATGTGGCGCGATGCTGGTGAGTCTCTTCTGTGCTTGTTGAAGGTCACTGGTTAAGCAGTTGCTGTGGGCTTTGTCCCTGCATGCACCGTGTAGCTTTCTCTGGACCGAGCTCATTTTATTTCATGTTTTCAGGACTTACGAAACGTCATTGCTTGTAGATGAAGCAATTAGCGAAGAGCTCCCATACAGTGGTAAGTTGGAGTTGCGTTTTTTCCTCATTAGCTGAAGAATTAACGCTTCTATTCTGCATCGACCAGAGATAAGACCAGGGCCACAGTGACAGCACTTTCTCATCTTAGTGATGGCCTTAATCATCCCCTACCATCCACTTGGTAGGCTTTGCTGGACAGACACACCCTTACTGTGTCATGTATCATTTAATTTGGATTGTTTCCTATTCAGTGACTTGAGCGTTACTTTTGCTCACTCTGTTGTTTCATATAATTCCTTGTGATTGCAGAGCTGTGCGTCACTGTGCTTTTTAAGGTCTGATCACCCCTAGCGTGGTGGGAGAGTGAGCTCTGCTTCCCTGCAGAGCAGCTGGTGGCTGGGCCCCCTTGCCTCCCTGCTGTAACTCTCTTGTGTGTTCCGTCACAGAGTACTTTGAATACTTCGCTCCAGACTTCACTCTTCATCCTGATGTCAGTACGAGGATTGAAAATCAGAACTCCAGGCAGGTAAGTGCTTGCAGCCTTATTGCAGTATCAGCTATGTACTCCCAAAATCCTGTGGTCGATGCTCTGTCCTGTGAAACCGGGTAGAGCCCAGGCAAGGAATTCTCGTGGGTCAGAAAGCTGATGAAGAGCAAGCAGAGCCTTTCCTCTGCGATGGCAGAAAGTCTCATAGCATTAGAGAACCTTGCTGGGTTGTCTTACTGTTTTCAGTGTGCTTGAGTATCAATGATTGAATTAACTCTCCCACCTCCTCTGCTCTGATAAAGAGCTTTTTGCCCAAATGTGTTTCTCATGGCCACCACATAGATGATGCAGGCAAATAGCAGTGCTGACAGTTGTGACTGTGCAAACTGTCAGATCTCACTGTGGTGATCCCTCTCTGTTTTTCCTATGTAGTACTTGGATCAGATCAGGCAGACGATATTTGAGAATCTGAAAATGCTGAACCATGCTCCCAGCGTGCAGATCCATGATGTTCCTTCTGACTTGCTCAGCTATGATCGCACAGATGAGCCTGATCCAGAGGAAAGAGGCTCTGAGGAAAACTACAGCAGGTACCAGCTCTCTTGTTCTGGAGAAATATGCCTCCCTTTCTGTCCGTGCTAGGATGGGCAGATGGTACCTTGGAGATGGTCTGTTTCCTACAACAGATACTAAGTTACTTCTGAGTAACTTAGAAATGTGTGGTCTCCTCACATAACATTTCATGGGGTGTTTGGGTGCAAGGGCATCTTCTGACCTTGGGCGGTGTGACCTAGGTGTTCTTCTCTGGCCCCAAGGATGCCAGGGCTCTCCTCACTGATGGTGATTGTCTTTTCCCCCAGGCCTGAAGCTGCCAACGAGTTTTATGACGGTGACCACGATAACGACAAAGAGAGTGACGTTGAGATCTGAGGGCTCTAGTGTGGGGCTCTGGACTATGGGGGGTCCCGCATTGGACATGGGTGCTTGGAGCAGACAACTGGGCCATGTAGGAGCCAGTTAGCCCTCCCTTCATATTTGATTGCATGCGGTGGCAGCAGAAACACCACCACTGCAGGCTTCTGCTACCTGGAGAGGCAGAGAGCAGTGAAATGTGTTCCTTACTTTCCACCACGTGTCACGGTTCCAGCTGTCGCCGCTCTGGGAAATGGAAATCCAAGTAGCACTCGGATCTGTGCTGTGTACTGGCTGGCAGCCATGGGACTGCCTTCAGAGCCTGACCCGCGCTGGTTCAGTCACCCCCGTAACTCCTGTGCCGGCTTCTGCCAGCAAGGTGGGAGCGGTTGTGCCTATGATCTCTGCCTCTTTTCAGCAGCAACACCTGATAACATCCTGCTCTCCCCGGCCCTCCACTCAGGTACCCGGTCGATTGTCCGCTGAAGCCTGCACTGAGGGTTGCTTCCTGATGTCCCTTCTAACCATGTGATGCTCCACAGCTCAAGGAAAACCATTCAAGAAGACAAGGCCAGTTGTGGGATAGGGATTGGAGTGTCCCTGGAGCAGGGAGCAGCTTGATGGAGCAGGGTGGAAGAATGTATGCAGAGCATAGTCTTGTTCATTCCCCCCATACTCAGTTTTGCGTTCACAAATGAGTACTGCAACGCTTTGCCGAGTTGGACCTAACTCCCCTGTTTCCTTTATTCTTCAAGAGGCTAAAATCACTGTGGAACAGAGGTTTGGCTGCCAAGGTCAGTACATAGTGTGTCTTGCACCTCTAATGTAGCTTCCAGCTGTGTTTTCCAAGTTCACACATGGCCCTTCTGTGTGTTAGCAAGAGATTTGGGCTGCTTGCTCAGAGTGGAAACCATTCCCTCTTGACTGTACCCAGGAGACATCGCTCTGCTCGTGGGTGAGGGACGCTGCTTCCTCCAAGTCCTGTTGTCTTGCCCTCACACAGCAGAGATTTCTCTTGGCCATCCCTCGAATCCCGGACTTTGCTGCTCCTTCTCCCGAGTCATCACCTGGTACCCGTTGTGGTTTGGAGTGCACCGTTTGGGGAGGTGGGAGGGGTTTAGCCTCTGACTATCTGTACTGTTATGTTTGTTTACTGATGTCTTTAAACATTAAATGAAGAGGCAGTATTTTTCTTACCTGACCTGTTGTTCGTCTGTTTAATGCTCACACCTTTTTGGGTCCTGTCCTCCCAAGGCTTGAGAACATGCGTATCACCCCTGGCAGGGTAGTGTCCTCTGCCGTCTGACCTGTCTGAATGAATGGAGGGCATTCAGCTCCTCGAAGTGTATGCTGGTGAGTTTTGAGCATCACTGCGCAATGAGGAGAGCACCCTGCATTCCCCTACAAGAGGACATGTGGGCTGATGGATGTTCCTGCTTATGTCTCTGATTCCAGTAAAATCTTTGCAGAAAGCTGCAGAGCTGATTCAAGACACCTTTCCTGCAATTGTTTTAGAAATCAAGGTTTCTTTTGAGTTGCAGTTTCTGTAAGAGTCTGCTCTTTGCAGTCTCGCTTCCCTAAAGCCCGTATTAGTGACTATTTTTCTTCATTTTTTTAGACCTGCCGCTATCTCCCTCTGCACTTGTCACTTTATCAAATAAGCTCGTGCTGGCCTGTGTGGATTGACATTCCTCCTAGGTCTAGTCTCTGCCAATAAACCTGCAGAAAAACAAGAGAAAAGAAAAAGTCTTGAACAGAAGGTATTTAACGTGGTAGGTGAGGGCCAGAGGGAGACACCAACTTGACCAGATCTGTTGATGTGTTCACAGGTGGTGCCTGTTCCTGTTAGGACATTTACACAACCGCCAGCCCAAGGCTTCAGCTCTGTGGGGAGGAGGTGAAGCCTGGCCACAAGTGAGCTACCGTTCATGTAACTACAGCATGAAGCAGGCAGTAAGTCAGTGTTACTCCCACTAGGTGCCCAGAGGAATAAGTTATGGTAGAATTAGACTAGGTGTGGGGAAGGATGATCAAAGGTATAGCACAGCTCCCCTATGAGGAATGACTCGATGGATGAGGATTCTTCAGCTGGGGAGAGAGAACTGAGCTGGGAAAGGATTTGTAAGGTCTATAAAACCACAAGTGTTGGACCGGGTTTCTCCAAGTATTTAGATAGTAGAGGAGCATCAAATGAAACTCGCAAGGGGCCAGCTCAAAAGAGGTTGCTTTGCACACACCTAATTGAGCCGTGCAAGCTTTTGCCACCAAGTACTGTGAACGTGGTTTCAAAAAGGGACTGGGGGAAAAAAAAAATCAAAGTTGTTAATACAAAGACACACTGGGTGCAAATTGTTGGTGACTGGGTGAGTACCCTGTGAAGTATTGCTGCGTCCTTACCCTGTGCTTGCACCGTTCCTGCATTTGCTGTTTGGCTGCTGCGGAGTGGGCACTGGGCTAGAGGGACCTTACTCTGACCCCTGTTTGGTCAGCTGTATTTGTTTCTAGTATTCTGTAGCCGAGAAAATGCTCTTTGCAAATCAGAAGACACAAAATGCTGCTCCAGTGACTAGCCAGGCTTGTGAAACGCTTGTGTCTGAATAGAAAATAAAATTTTATTCCGGCTTGCCTCTTGTCTGGTGTCAGAGAGCCGGCTTGTTCCCTCTGCTGCTGTCATCACCCCCCGTAGCAAAACCCATTTACAGGGGCAATTCAGGCTCCTGCCTTGGGTAGCAGGCAGTGTTTGCTTTTGGGGGGGGAAAAAAAGGGGGAATTTCTCCCCTTGTAATTCTCTTACGTGTGAAGATGGGAATGAACTTACCTTGCAACCCTCCCAGCCAGTTCTTCCCCTCAGCGCTGTCCCAGCTTTCTCTTTTCAGAGCCCTGCTCTGTCCTGCATTTTGAAACAAGGCTGGAAATCTGGAGTATCTTCTTACCTGCGTTTCTAAAGATGGATTTGTTTTGGTTTTAGAAAACAAGTTCAGTCTGTAGAGATTCCCCCCCTTATAGTTGTGGTTTTGCACTGCAGCAGAGCTGTCAAAACTAAAGCGTGCACTACACTTGCTATCCGGTATTTGCAGGGTTACTGGAGCCGTGTTAGACCAGCGTTTATCCCCAGCATCGCCCAGTCACGGATGCCTGGTGCCGGGGTAAGACCGGGGCGAGCCCAGCCTCGATGCCCCAGGGGCGGTGGCAAACCTGCGCCTCCCGGCTGCTGGGTCACCATCCGTAGCTGACACCAGACAACTGGTAGGCTGCTCCCTGAAACACTGGGAGGGCTGGCAACAACTGGGATTAAATGAGGCTTGATTTTGTTAAACAGGCTTGATTTAGGATCTATCCATAGGAAATGTTTGAGAACACACGGTTGCACAACTCTGTCCAACAGCGGTACTTTCTAAGGTGTAGGGCTGCCCTGAGTTGCAGCGGTGGGTGTGCAGCGGGCATCAGGGGAGGGTGAAAGCCATTCTGGGTGCTAGAGCATGTTTTTTCCTCCCCCCGCTTTCCCCCCGCCCCAGCCCCTGCTGCCAGCGGCAGCGAAGGCCCGGCAGAGGCGCCGGGGATGCGCTCCCCGCCCTGGGGGCGGGGCGGGCGGGGCTCATGAATATTCATGTCCGGCGTGACGCGGCCTGGGCGGGCTCGTGGCGGCGGCCGGCGCGGCGTGGCCGGGGGCAGCTTTTACCGGAGCTAACAAAACCTCGGGTTTTTTTTCCTCTAAATTACCGCTGATCGATATAAAAACACTTATTGCACTGTTTGGGGGTTAGTTTAGGTTTTGTTGCTGCTCGGGTGCTTGATGCTAAGCCCCCGGGGCTTAGCAAACTGAAAAAAAAAAAAAGGGCATATTTCCATTCTATGTTTTCATTTTTACCCGTTAATTTTGCATTTTCAGGAGACTCCAGCAGTACTGAGTTTAGCCCTCGGTGTGGCTTGGTTTGGGTTAACGCCTCAGCACGGGGTCCCAAGGCTCTCTGCACAGCAGAAGCGGGAGCAGGAGGTGTTTGCGCTCCTGTTACAGCACCCGGCTGATGGATGGGGTGCAAACCTGCCCCTGGGAGCTCATAAAACCCCGAAGTGATGCTGAGAGCGTGTGTAGTACATGAAGTTGTGCTTGTGCGTTTTGATAATCAAATAATGTCATTTATTTCCAGGTTTTGGTGAATGGATTGTGTAATCCAAAGCTTTTCAGGAGCTCCTCTGTCATGGAAAGGGAGAGGCAAAGCCTGGCTCAGTGGGGACCAAGCAGGGTCCTGATTACAGGTCTGTGGTTTCTTTGTGCTTCTCACCATCCCGTAGGCGTTGGGCTTTCGGAGTTAATGAGCCTGTTTTGAAGCTGCTTATTTTCCAGGCAGTGCTGACTGTTAAACCTTTGTTCCCTCTAAGGAGGGGAAGAAATATTAATGTCTTATCTCCTTGTCTAGTCTCCTGCTTGGCCTCTTAATTAGTGAGAAAATATCTCTTGCAGGAGTTTTCTCTTTGCATTATTATTATTATTATTATTATTATCATCATCATCATCATCATCATCATCTTCCCACAAGGGTCCCGACTCCTGAACTCATATGGCATGTGCAGGATTTTGGGAGTGCTGTGGCCTTTATTGATTCCAGAGTGTGTGACTGAGATCGTAAAATCTTTTTCCCAGTCCCTGATACTGTTGGACTGGACAAAGGCTAACAATTTTAGAGTATATTTTCCTAACAGCATGCACAGATGAAGGATGCTGCCTTGTTTTTCCTCTTGCTCAGAGCCATGACTCTTACTTTGGGGAGGATTTTTCTGTTTCTCCTCTCTGCAGCCTAACATGGGCTGGAATGCAGGTTTCCTTCTTGCCTAATTTCGTTTTTCAGAGTGTGGAAAACAAACTCAAGCTCTTCCAGCCAAAATGCAGCCCTGTTAGGTGACGTCAGTGGTGAGGGAAGGCACATTTTAAGTGTGTTTGGCCAATAGGTGTTAAAAATGCACCTTTTCCTATGGCAGACCCTTTGAGTAATGTCTGTGCTGGGTGATGCGCTCCCCTTCCAGCTGCACAAGCAGAGGTGAGAGGGGCTGGGGTGCTTGGGGGGCTGTGCAAGCCTCAAGGGGTGCAGTGGTGCCAGGAGAGCGTTGGTCCCCTGGCTTCATTCAGCCCCAGCAGCCCTTCCTGGCCCTGCCGTCACCCTTTGTCATCCTTCTTGTAGTCCTTCTTGTCCCTTTCATTGAGCTTGGACTGAAGGGAGACCTTTCATTCCTCTTTAGTGCCTCAGGGGTTCACCTGGGGTATCTTGTGTTTGTTTAATTGCTTTTTATTTGCTGTGCTCTGTTTTAAAAGCTTATTGTTGCTCTTTGGACTTCTGTCAATAAATTAGGTAGAATTTTATGGATAAAAATAAAGGAAATTATCTAGAATTTCCACCCAGGGGTTAAATGCCCAGAAAAAACTGTCCTTGCACACTATTGTCAGCCTTCAGCCTGGTGAAATATTTAACATATGTTTAATGGTAATGTAACTCTAATGCCTCTTAAATATACAAGCTCGGCCCTTGTTCCTGCTCTACCTGGGGGATAATTCCCAGCAGGTCATAAACGGTGTGCTCTGCCGTGCTTTACCAGTTTAAAAGAATAAATAACCAGAAATGCCTACACAGAGCAAGAACCTGCAGCAGCAAGAGCATGGATGCTTTTGGGCAGCTCCAGAGCCATGGGTAATTGTACACAGGTCACCAAACCGATCCCCTGGGTAGTCCACAAGACTCCACACTTAATCAGCATGGCAAAACTTTTTCTGGATGGAGGTGGATGAAGTCCGTGTCCTGTATAAGTAGGTATTACAACTGGCCAGGCAGCTTATCTACAGAAATAAAAAATTGCCTTTGACTGGAGCTGTATGTCTTTGAAGCATGTTGCTTTTTCCTTTCTTGATCTCAGCATGGGCTACTGAGAGGCGTCTGGGGCAGGGAAACTCATTTGCCAGCAGTCATCAGCCTCAGGGTTTGTGGTCCTTGGTGGAGGCTGAACTGCTGAAGACAATTTTGCTTTCTGATTCTGCTCCTAGGTTTTCCCATTAAAGTTTGCTATTTGGTTAATTTGCCGTTACAGTGTTTTCTAAATATTTTCCATTCCTAGCTCTCTGTACCTTTGTGGTTTGTTTGTTTTTTTTTTTAATGGTACATGAACTGCATGTTCCTTTCTTTGAAACCTTGTAAACATCTTTGGAGGAGCAATTTGTTTAGGACAGGGTTTAGGGAAAAGAGAAAAATAAACTTGCCTCAATGGGCCGAAAGCGGGTTTTGGGTAGAGCCACATCTCGTTTCTCTCAGAGTGCATTTTAGCTTTCTAATGAGACTAAAGTCCAATGGGTATTTGATAAGCTTCATAGTAGTTGTATTTGCCACCACACTTCTCTAATAGCTTATGTTGGAAATGGTGCTTTGCTTGCTGAACTTGCTTGCTCCATGAGTGTGGATGTTTAAAAATCAGCGTGCTTTTCTTTAACAGCTGGAGATGAACCTGAGCAAGGAGAAGCAGCAGCTTCTGAAGGAGAAGGACGTGATGATCGGGGGAGATGGTGTGCTCTTACCTGCATCCAGTGCTGTGAGTATTCCTGACCCTCGCTGCTGCCTCTTCGCTGGGGTCACTGGGAGACACTCCAGGCTCTGCAGTGGCCACAACACAAAAACTCCAGCCTGGCTTCTGAATACAAATTTCAGAAGCTTCTTATGTTAAAACAGGAACTAAAACAGAGTCCTTTGAATAAGTTGAAAGAAATGTACGTACCTAGACAGTAAGTGTTAAAACTTACTGGCAGTGGTGTATCGCACCACAGTTCTTTATTTGGTTGCTTACTAAAGCCTTGCAGGAAGTTTTCAGGGAAGTGGTTGATCATGCAGTAATTAAGCCAACCTTAAATTGTAATAAAGATTCAGCTGTCCCTTGTTTCATCATTTGGCCAACTTCCATAGCTTGGTTTTACAGGAACAGGGGGATCTGTGGAGTTCTTCAGCAGATGATGGCATCTTTTCTTTTAATACAACTTTTTGAAAATTCCTGAAAATGTTCTTTGTTATTCAGACTAGAGTTTTTACTATAAAGAAAACCTTGGTGCATTCTGAATGTTTTGTATATCTCTTGGTATGTTTAAAAATGTCTCTTTGCAAGAGAGAAAATTAGTGAAACTCCAGTTTGACAAATATGTAGCTTTTATGTATTTAAAAAAAAAAAAGTAGTCCAATGACAGGCCCACTTGCACATGTTTAATTTGGAGTGAAGCCCCCTGCTATTTATATGCAAATATCTTCTGCCCTAAGCCTGAATAAGCCTTGACTGCTTTGATATCCTTTCAAAACCTTGGCCAGTGTCTTGGAACAGGATTTCCAGTGAAATTTCCCAGTAATTTCTGAGGCTGGGGACTAAGCTATGTGGCCATATTCTCTCTGAAGTTCACTTGATGCTTTTTTTGACAGTCTTTCTGAGCAGTTTGCACTGAGACATTGCATTTGTGAACTGAGTGTTTCTCTACCTACTTCCCTGACGCTCTCCACTTGACTGTTCTCAGCTCCTCTGCTCCCTCATTACCCCATCTCTCCTCATCTATAAATGCTGTCTAAACAGGTTGCAGCTCAGCCCTTTCTTCCTACCCTCGTGCCTGGCAGTGCCTGCCCTTGGTTTCCTCTTGCTGCTCCTGCCACTCCAGCATTTGGGGGGTTTGCTTTTTCATGGCAGCTGATAATATTCACACATCTCTCCTGCAGTTCTTGGGGTTGACTTGGTGTCTTGGGATCCCATTATTGTTTTTCTTCACGAGATTTCTGGAAAATGCTATGATTCACAATGTCAACGTGGTGCTCTGTTCATGGGGGGCGAGGGAGGGGAAGTACCTTCTTTTTTCTTTTTCATCCCACCGTGTCGTCTTGTGGCATCTCAGCTACTTACATCTGGGCTGAGATTTGTGTTTCGGATGGAGTTGAGGGATTCCTGTGCGTAGAGGGATGCAGTTTGTAGCAATATGAATGTTAGCATAGAACCATAGAATGGTTTGGGTTGGAAGGGACCTTTAAAGATCATCTAGTCCAACCCCCAAATATCAACACATATATATCTGATATTGGCTATATCAGAGCTCAGTCTAGTGATTTCCTGCATAAACAACCTTTTCTCCTGTCTTTTCTCTGTAAGATGCAATTAAGGTGGGATCTTGGTGTGGCTGCTAACAGCCTCGTTTGAGCCTTGTCAAGGAGCTCTGGAGGGGAGAGGGGATGTATCTTGTTCCATAAGTTTGTCACCTGGCTGATTGTCTTCCTCATAGCTCCTATGGGACACGGAGCAGATGTGAGATCATCTGATGCCTGGAGGCTTTTGTGAGCAACCAGGTAAAGGCCTCGTCTAGTGCCTGGAGACAACCACCCCCAGCCACAGCTTCTGCCTCGTGGTGCCTGCCTCGGTACGTCGGGGCAATTGCTGGAACGAGCAGGGAAAATGGTGGTGAAGTGTCTTCCTCTTTAATAAATCCTTACTATCCTCACACTGCTTTGTTTTGCTTTTTCCCCTGCTGTACATTTTCTAGTACCATCACCTCAATCATATACTTATCCTGGGTCTTACAAAATACTTTCCATCTCTTTGTCCAGCCCTGTGGGACTGCAGCTGATCCTCTCTCACGGTGGGGATGAGCAAGCTCTGGAGGCATTGACTGAAGGAGCAGGAATAGATGAGGTGGAGCGATTCCAGCCTCTGTTGGATGCCTGAAGAGTGGTGACTCGGGGGCACTGAAGGTACTTAATTCCTCAGGTTATTGTGGACATGGCACTTGGAGCCTAACGCAGGAGCTGGAGCCCTTGTAGCAGGATGGATTTGGTATGGATGAAAAATGCCTTTGGCTTTACAACTTTTTTTCTGCTGCAGCTTTGTGCGTGGTCTTCTGGCCTCCTTGTAAGTCCTGAACCACTGACTTCCAGCTCATGGTCAGAAGTTGTCTCTTGATTTTTTGTTTCATTGTTTTTTAGGTGGCCTATGTGCAGCTGATCAATTCCACGATCAGCCCTTCTCATTAGCTGGCCTTCAGAGTTGACATTGGTAGGGAGCTGATGCATCCTGGATTTCAACACCTCCTTAAGGTAAGGAGCAGCTCACTTCTTGACTTGATCTGGAAAGTGGAGGAGGCAGCTGGTGGTTCAGGCCTGGCTTTGGGATGGGGTGGGCAAGAGTAAAGAGGTGAGTCAAGACCCTACTGTTGCCCTGCTAACTCCCGAGCCCTCCTCATGGGCAAGAGACTCAACCGAAACCTTTCCATCCCTACCCCCAGAAGCGGCCCCTGCACTCTTTCCCCTCGAAGATCAGTTCTGGTAGCATTCCTTGGGGCACTAAATCGCCTTATCAGAAAGCAGAATTGGGAGTTTTAGGGTTGTTTTTTGACAGGAAAGTGAGAGGCTTTAAGGAGAAGGTGGCAGGAGTCTGCTTGCATGCAAGCCTATGCCGTTGTCTGGGACCTGCAGCCCAAGAGCTGAGGGTGGCCTCCTCCTAAGGGCTTTGGTGATGGCATGTATGTCTAGTGCTGCTTGGCTGTGGTCTGCAGCCAGTTTGCTGCTGTTCTTACTCCAAATTATTCTTAAAAGCAGATTAACAAAATTGCCATGATTTTTCTTGTGCCTTTGCCTGCAAAGAGCAGAAAAGAGAAAATTCATAAATTCTGTTTTTCACAGATGTTCTGTTTTCCTTTTTTTTTTTTAAAGTGGCTTTGTTCTTTTCATTTGTGAGGAAGACTTGTAAGACTAATATTTTTAGGGGGAAGAGAGAGAAAGGGACTATTATGCAGAGGATCCCCAGGGAAATCCTCATGCAAAAGGTGGTGCTCACCTAAAGGGTTATTGAAAGCTTAAAGTTACTTTAAATTAGTTTTAAAAAAAAAAGTTAAATAGTCTTCAACCCTTTGTTTTCCATACCTATGCACATACTCCCTCCATATGTCTGCCACTGTGCTTAAATACGCCAAGGATGTAATCCGGCACATTCATGTGTAGAGCAAGCTCCTTTTAAATTGCTCTTTGTGTGCTTCCTTGCAAATGGTTGCAGAGTTCACAACTTTGTGTAGTCAGATGATGGTTGTGGATTTTTTTACATTTGTGGTTTATGCTCTCCATTTCAAAAGAAGTTGACTTTCACAAGAGGAAAGATACTGTCCCAAACAAACAGGACAAATCAATAGATGAAAGAGAATAAAATAAAGCAACTAGAAGTCCCACATAAAGCAAAGATGAAGGAAAGAACTTGTTGGAAGGTCTAAGAATAGCTGAGGTAATTGCCTTCTAGCAACTGCTGAGCTCTGAAAGTTTTCTGAACTCATTCAGGAGTTGCTGTTCCTGGGTGAACGGCAGTAGAGGTTGCTGCCAGCAGGAGAGGGGTGAGTTCACTGCTGCCTGCGTGAGCAGAGAGGGAACCTACACTACAGGGGCAGAGGATAAAGGTTAGTTTAGAGGAGAAATAGCTGGTAGCCAGCGGTAGGGGAGATGCTAGTCAAAAAGCTGAGGGTTGACTAGTATGGAGTCTACTTGCCGTTGATCTCTTGATGCTTTATTGCTTCAATCAGAGATTCTGAGAAATAAGAGACCCATGTTATCTAAAAAGCAAGCTTTTTATTTAAAAGAACATACTCTAGGGTATCAGACCAAATGTTTGATTAGTTGGTCTGCCTGAATGTCCTGCCTGAGACAGTGGCCAGAAGCTGGTGCCTGGGGAAGCACGTGAGAAAGGAGAAGCATCCATAGCAGTTCCCTCAGTGCTCTTCTGGCCTCCAAGCACACACTGCTCCAAGACTGTTCGAGTCAGATGTAGTTTCAGTGAGTAACCCTGAGTAGATTTGTTTTCCATAAACCTGCCTGGTCCCCCTTGAAGCTGCATCATCTCTGAGCATCTATAAGATCTGGGGCAAGGGAGCCACAGCTCTGCTGCCTCTAACGTGAGCAGCTCCCTCCTCTTGTTTGTTTTGAACCCAATTCGTGATCTTGTGGGATGGCTCCAGTCTAGTTTCAATAGACAGTGAACTGCAGAATCCTCCTCATCCTTTCCATACCCCTACAGTTCATCATTTTAAACCTTGTTGTTCCTCCCCTTCACCGTCTGTCTAGTCAGACAAGTTGTAGCTTGCTTGCTTGTCCTGCATGGAGATGCCTTTCCATGTTTTCCTCGTTCACGTTCTCTGAAATCTTGAAAAGTTAAAATTGGGCATCTTTATGTAAACTCAATGACAAATACTTTGTTGTGAGACCTTTCGTTATTTGAACACAACTGCTTGCAGGAATATTAATGCTTTGTTGCTTTGTCATCTTCTGCTGCAGACCTCACTGTTATCAGCTAGCTGATGAATGACCCCCAAATCATAGTGTACAAGAACAGAGCTGACCCTGACTTCAAGTGCAAGCACCTTGACATATGAACCCTGAGCTGTGGATAGGTAAGTCCTTTCACTGAAACCAGCCCTGTCAGATCATGGTCCTAGAGCAAACCCTGTTACTTCATCCCTGTACTCACTGGAGCTGTTGGCCATCAGACCTTCTTCTTCTTCTCTCCATACTTTTTCCTTGAGCTGAGTTGTCTTCTGGTGTTTGTTTTCAGCACGTGGGATGGGTATCGAGGCTGATCTTCACTATTTCACGTGGGACACGTGTCGCATTGCTTGGGGCACAGCGATTCCACCCATATCAAATCCAGAACACTGCTGTGTTTGGGCAGGGAGTGCTGCCAGGATTCAGTGGTTTATATTGACAGCAGCTTCCAGAAGAAACTGTTATCCTGTGGTGTCCTCCCTAAGAGAAGGGCATGTCAGTCTTCAGGTAGAGGTTCTGCAGTAGGAGATAGTGGGCAGATGGGGTTTCTCCAGCAAGGGCAGAGCACAGCCCAGCAGTGAGTGGCATGGGGCATCGTGAGGCTTGTGGGATGTACTGGAGAAGGAAAATGGGAGTGTGTTTACAGCAGTGCTTTTCTTAATTGTATTTCCCTTCTTTTTCTTTTTAGATAACTTGATTGATAAAACCAAGGTGGAGAAAATTGAAGCAGAGTGGAGGAACTGGAGACAAAGTTTTTTGCTGAGGTGGTTGGGTAACAGATAGGTTACCTGATGCTGGACTACAAGTGCTGCCACTCGCTTCTGCCTAATTGATTACCGCTGTACATGTTGTACTTGATCTTTCTGACAGAGCATGTGCTTACATCTTAATGAAAAAAAGAAAAACAGGTTGCAGCTGTCACAGTGAGGCAAAACAACATTTGAGGTGTGGGCATGGGTCTCCCCTACCTTTTGAACTCGCAGGCAGTCAGATAGTCCCCTGCAGTTTCTGTCTGGTAGGAAATAATGGAAGCTGTGATGGGGTGGAATTGAAAAATGCCGTTCCCATCGCTGTGGTGCAAGCAGCCGCCTCCAGACTGTGCCAGATCTGTAGTGAATCCTTCCCAGCAAGAAAGGTGTTGCTGCCTGTGTTGCAGCGCGAATATGTGCCTTGGCAAACTTGGGGCCAACACTGCTGGACTGGAGATGGGCACAGAGGATTTTTTGCCTCTTGGGTTAGTCAGAGGCATGAATCTTTGTCTCTGATTGTGATTGGAGTACTGCATGAGGGCTGGGTGGTTGAGGTTTTGAGTTTTTTAGGAAAAGCACCCCCCCCACCCCTGTATATACACATACTCCTTGTACATTCCTGCTCAGCCCTGTTTGTTGCCTCTGCAGCTGAACTGACTGCACAGAAGAGCAGCAGATTGAAATGAAGAAGATGAACTTTGAGGAGAAACTACTTGATGCACATGGTGGGAAGGAGATGCTGGATGTGGAGAAGCAGCAGATGACTGCAGAGAAGCAGGAGCTGGCAAGCAAAGTCACCGATCCGAATGAGGAGGTCCTTCTCAGGCTGAGACGTGGGCTGATGAGTTGGGGATGGGTTACAGCAGGCCAGAGACTGTGTTCTACTCAAAGACCTCTGTCCCTCTCTGGGGAGAGATGACATTGGAAGGAGGAAAAACAATGATGAGAGGCTCCCCTGGTCAGAGATTTGGGTAGTGCCCTCAGGAGGCTCTGAGCCACTTTTGCTATAACACGTAGAGACAGGAGAAAGATGAAGAGGCTGAATGACACTGGTGCTGCTCTGGCTGCTCCCTGCTTTCTTATTCTCTTGGCAGTATCCATAGACCTGAGGCCAGCAGGATCAGTCCACAGATGACTACTTTAATTTCTCCCTAGCCCAAAAGTAGTCTCTGGGTCAGCTTTCCTTGAGCTGATTCTCGTCCTGCTCTTCCACTCTGCAGGCAGCTCTGGTGTTTTGTTGTGCTCTAAAGAGGTTTGAATCTTAGATTTAATATGAATAGAGTTGTCTGCCTTGAATCTTCCCTCCTGTACTTTGTCCAGCATTCCCCTCTCACTCTTCTTTCAGCTCAGCATCACCCAGATCTGCCCTGGAGAGACCTGGCTTATGTGGGACTGACCCTAGAGTGTCTTGGCTTTTCCCTGGACACACAGACTTCCGCCAGAAGTTGATAAGCGTATTCTCAGAGTTGCTTTTTTGTATTAACAAAAGTGTGGGGGAGGAAAAAGCAGAAATGTGATCGTGTTTTTCAGATGCCCAGTGTTAGCTGATGTCCTCAGTTCAAGCCGTCTCCTATTGCTGCACCGAGTGCCATGCTCTGCCTGGAGCCCAGGCAGTCTGTGCGTACTTGATTTTGCTCTCTGGAGAGCAAAGACCGAACAGTTAAGCAAAGTTCTGGATTTGAATGTGGACATTTCTGCTCTTAAGTCCCTTGTCTGATAGAATAGAAAATGCACACCAGTTATTGTTTTGGAAACGTATTGACTACTTTACCCTTGAGAAAAATAACAGAAAGCAAGATAAAGCTTCTTGCAATTGTTTATACAAAACAAATGGTCTTGTAATCAAAGTTCTATAGAATTCCCTTTCTTGGTGACTACATACTTTTGTAAGCAGCTCCTCTGATGGAGGAGAGGAAGAAAAACGTCTCTCTATTGAGCCTTCTCCCTCTGGCTGTTTACCTTTGACAAGTTCAGAAAGCACAGGTCAGAGGGAGGGAAATATTTGACTAATTTTACTGCAGTTCTTTGGCTCCTTGGGACTGGGCAGTTGGTTGCAGCAGCTCCTGTTCTGCCTCTGCCCCATCACAAGGCAGGAGTGAGCTGACCAGGGAACACCTCTCCTTTCTGAGATACTGGAAACTGTGGGCAAGAAGTTTCATCTCGCCAGGCTTCTAGTGCCTGATGCCAGGGTCAGGTCAAAAGCTGAGAGAGGAGAGGAGGGCATGTGGTGAAAAGGGGTCGTGCAGCACAAGAGAAGGTCTGTCAGGGTCTCCAAGGTGTCAAACAGCAAGGGCTACGGGCTGACTGTGGTGTGGACGCACCAGCATAGGAGCACAGGCTCTGGCTGTCCTGCAGATCCACAGATTTTCTTCCCTGTTTATCCTCACTGACACTAGGGTGGTGCAAACAGAGAACTGGGGTTTTCTTTCTATGCTACACAGTGCATCTCTAGCACCCTGTTTGATCTTCATGGACGTAGATTGCTGGGACGCTTTTATATATATTCACCAGCTTCCTGACAGTTGAGGCGGACCTAATAAACCACCACATGTCTCTGAGGCCTGTTTCAACCACTGACTTTTGGAGTTGGGAGCAGACTCTACTTCACTATAGTGCTTCCAGCTGTAGCTTGCTCACCAGATCTCTTCTGAGGTCACCCTGCTGCAGGAATGCATCTTTCCCTCTATCAGCACATGGGAGGAGGACTTCAAGTCCCCAGGTGATGGCACGGGTCACCTGTTATGCTGCCTTCTGCTCGTTTTTCATTAACAAGGGAAGTTGGCAGCATCTTGTGAGGAGGCGGATGGGGACTTGAGATAGACTTGATCGTTTGGGATATGCTTCAGGGTGGTACCCTGTTTGCTCTGGGCAACCGAGCATGAGCTGACCACCAGCATGTTCTTGTTTGTTTCAGATGGAGAGGCTAAAAGAAGATCTTAAAGGCACCAAAAGAAAAATGGCTTCAGACTCTTCTTCCCTGCCTGCAGCTTCGCTTCCAGGCACTGCAGGGAACATCCAGCCACTGCCACCCATCCGCTACCAGGGACTGTTTCTAGAGACTTCCCACCAGCTCCTCCGCTCCTGGGATGTTCTGGCATCCCACCACCTCCATGAAGAATGGGTATTCCCCCTCCCACCCTTGGCTTCAGATTCGGGGGAGCCTGTGCACCTCGACTGCTTCTGTGGGGATCATCTCCAAAGAAGATGCTCAGCCAGCCGTACAACAGCAAAGACCACACTGGACTAAGGTAGGATCTACATTTTCAAGGCCACCTTACACCTTGTTCTTTCACCCCAGCAAGCTTGTCCTTTCCCTTGTGTCTCATCTCACATCACCCTGGCTGAGGGGTTTCATGGCCCTGCTTTCTCTACTGTATAGAAAAGCCCATTTTCTGTAGAAGGAGGTGATTTCTTCTTTGCTTCTGAATGCAGAGAGGGCAGGGCAGAGCACACAGGGACCTGAAGTGCTTGGTCCTCCTGAAACCATGCGGGAGGCCTGGCTTGCAGCATGCTGGCACATGCTTTCCTTTGAAGGCTCCAGTGGTGTTCTGGTTTCAGCTGAGACCTGAGGTGTCTCTCCGCTGTAACCTGGCTTAATAAGGTGGCAGTTCTTAGGAAGATCTCGTGAAGGCCTGGAGGCCCTTCCAGATGATGTGGTCCTCTTTAGCTATGAGGGGAGGGAGTGATCTCCTGGCTAAGCCACGGCTGCACAATGCCTGCATCTCGGTGTGACTTACGAGCAGTCTGCGAGGCAGAGCCGGGTCGGCTGTAGGCAGAGTTTGTGGCAGTAACAGGACTTTGTGGCACGTGGTGAACTGCTGCACCGTCTGTGCCTTGCATCCTCTTGAGTATGGATATTGTGCTTTCTTTCTGCACCATCCCTCTCACTTCTGCTTGGTTACCTGTCCCAACAGTTAAGAGTAGGCTGCCTGGCAGCGATCTGTGCTTGGCACCGTGTACAGCCAGTTATAGGTTTTCTCACTGGTTTTCTCTACTCTCCTTCCTCCTGCATTACCAGGTAGATGCTGGAGCTCTCGTCCCCCATCTCTGAGTGCTCTCTGTAATATCTCTCTCACTGTTACACATTTATGGAGCTATTTCCCCACCTTTGCACTCGAGGCAGGAGAGCAGCAGGACCCGGGCGCTGTGTGTGTGCATCACCTCGGGAGAGGCAGCGTTCCTGCCCGCGCACTCTCTGCCCTTCACTCTGCCTGCAGCTCCAGGCCCTGCCCTTTGGAGGGGACTTGCCCCTGCCCTGAGGACAGGGTTTGGGACTGTGTTACGTCCTAGTGCTTAGGGCAACCCTTGCAGATGTGCAGTAGAGGGGATGCATGAATAGGAGGGCTTGAAAGGTGATGCACACAGACATCCCCAACCTTATGTTCCTTAAGAAGATGGAAGGGGAGACAAGTCTCGTGCCTTTGAGCTATTCTTCTTGGTCAGGGGAAAAGAACTGCATGTTCATCAGAGAAATCTGTTTTCACCAAAGTGTGTGACTGTTTGGTGCTTTGCCCCGGGGCCAGCCCTGACTCTTCTGGCTGCTGAAGGGCACGGCCCAGGACCTGCCTCGGTGGTGGCACCAGCTGCAGGGACAGCAGGATTTCACTTCAAGGCCATTTTACGCTGCTTTTTTATCAGCAGCCCCTTGCTCTGTTGCTGTGCAGTATCCCCTAACTTCCAGTCACAGCAGCTGCTGGTACTGGAAGCATCTGCTTTGTGTTTCCCCTCTTTCAATTTCTAAGGTGAAGGCTGATTTTCTGAATGCCCTGATTTTTTTTTTTTTTTAACTAATTTTAATGGTTTGAGATGTCACTAGGACTTGGGAGCCTGGCAAAGAGTTTCCTACTGGGCCAGAATTAACCTGCGTGAAGGAAAACATTGAGGTGTCTTCTGAAGGTCTGTGTTGCTGTACTCTGACCTGCAGGTGTTTGGGACAGGTAGGGTGGCACTCGGTGTTTCTGCAGCAGAGCCGGGTGCTGCTTGTCCCGAGGGTTGTATTATTTACATTTTAGGCAGGTTAAAATCTGAGTCTCTCAGCAATTCAGGTCACGGTGCAGACCTGCTTTTGGACACCAGGTGGCACATGGATCTCTTGGTTTTGCACGGAGGCTTTGTGTCCCTGCTGCGGCCTGTGTTGAGCCCTGCTTGAGAGCCTGTCAGAGGGAGCTGGCAGTCCTGGGTGTGGATTTTTGGGGGGAGCAGAGCCCTGGCTGCGGTGTCGGAGAGGTCTGGGGGTGCCAGTGCAAGGCAGCACCTGCAGAGCCCGTCAGAGGCAGGTTTCTGGCACGGGTGTCAGCAGGCTGCAGAGGAGCAGAGTTTGCTCACTGCTGCACGTCTGTGCCTTCCCTGCGTGGGCTTCCACAGTGGTCCAGCAAATCCTCTGCCACCCAGAGCGTGGCCAGCTCGGCGACCAGAGCTGTGGCCAGGGTGGCACTGCCTTTCTCTGCACTAACGCCAGCAGCAGAACAGCCCTGTCGCCCAGAGGTTCCCTCTGTGGGAGCGATTCATTTTCTTTCTTAATTGCTTGTAAAGAAGCCCATAAAATAATTTTCTTTCTTGCTTTAGTTGATTCTTTACATGCTCCTGCCCCGCAGACCTGAGCTGTGCGTTGGGGCAATGCTTGCCCTGCCTGTGTTGGTAACACCGTGCAGCCCAGATGCTTCAGGCTCAGGTGTGCTGCTGCACATATCTCATTCAAGAGCATGCAATCATTTTCTGTGTTGGGTGGTTGTCGTGGTTTAACCCCAGCCAGCAGCTAAGCACCACGCAGCCGCTCGCTCACCCCCCACCGGTGGGATGGGGAAGAGGATCAGAAGGGCAAAAGGGGAAAACTCGTGGGTTGAGATAAAAACAGTTTAATAACTAAAGTAAAATAAAAAAAAATAGAACAGTAGTAATACAAAGCAAGCGGTACACTGTACAATTGCTCACCACCCGCCGACCGATGCCCAGCACGTCCCCCAAGCAGCGACCGAACCCCTTCCCGGCCAACTCCCCTGCTTATATACTGAGCATGATGTCATATGGTATGGAATAGCCCCCGCCCAGTCTGAGTCAGCTGCCCCGGCTGTGCCCCCTCCCAGCCTCCCGTGCCCCTGGCAGAGCATGGGAAGCTGAAAAGTCCTTGACCAGTGTGAGCACCGCTTAGCAAGTACTTAGCACTACTTAACAAGAACCAAAACGTCAGTGTATCATCGACATTGTTCTCAACCTAAACCCAAAACACAGCCCCATACCGGCTACCAGGAAGAAAACCAACTCCATCCCAGCCAAAACCAGGACAGTGGTTTTCCATGTCAAACAGCCTGTGGATAAAGTTCCTTCTGTATTTATCTGTTTTATTTTCTGGCAGGTGTAATGTATAGAGGCAGGAGGTAGTGACATTGAGAGACCATAGAATGGTTTGGGTTGGAAGGGCCCTTCAAAGATGATCTAGTTGCAACCCCCCTTCCATGGGCAGGGCCATCTTCCACTAGATGAGGTTGCTCAAAGCCCTGTCCAACCTGACCTTGAACCCTTCCAGGGATGGGGCATCCACTGCTTGCTTGGGCAATGTTTTCCAGTGTCTCACCACCCTCATTGTAAAACCTTTCTTCCTTATGTCCAATCTAATCTACCCTCTTTCGGTCCCACTGCAGCTGGAGTGAATTGTAGCTGAGGAGGGCGTGGAAAGGTGCTGGGGTGGGCTTGTGCCCCCCACGCTGGGAGCTGTGCTAGGCCATGGGCCCCTTCCCAGCCCCAAAATGCAGCAACCCAGTGTTAATTAACCTGGCTGCAGCTTTTCCCGGCCCTCAGGCTGTTCCGTCAGAGGTGTAGGATAAGCTGGGAGGTTTGTGCATTCACGTGCATGGATGGGAAATCAGGATGGGAAAATCCTTATTGCTTTGGGGCTCTGCCCTGTCATTTGGTTCTGTAATTAATGGGACTGTCTCCCGTGGGCTCTTGCCCTGTCTTCAGCTGCGTTGGGATGGGTCCTTTGCAGCGGCATCCTGCCTCAGTTTCCCTCCTCTGAATTCCCCAGAGCAAACCCAGGGTGCAGCGCTGCTGAATGTGTCCAGCCTGAGTGAATGGTGAGGGGAGAAACCCTGCGACAGGGACCACAGATGGAGTTAGGGGATGGGAAGAGATGGCTTCTGAAGTGGGGGGAGCACTTCTGTACCAAATCCTGCTCCTGGGACCCAGCGTTGGTGTCGGGGCAGAGCAGTGGCTGCTTTTACCTTGTGTCCTGCTGCTACGAGAAGCTCGTACCTGATGTTTCAGAGGACGTTAGGGCAGCCTGGCCTAAATTCTCCATCAGACCTTCAGGAACAGACCTGGAAATGCTGTCGCTGCTTATTTTCCAGCCCAGGTACCAGGAGTGCTTTAGGTGCTCTCCCGTGCTGGTTTCCCCCACAGAGGACACCCAGCCTGTTGGTCTGAGCAGGGGAGCTGCAGCCAGCACACGCTGACACTGGCAGGAGCTGATTTTGGGGTGTGCTGCCCAGCCAGGTCTGGGTTTCCCCCCCACGAACCACATTCCCCACCTTCTCCACCCCTGGGAGGACAAGGGGACCAGGAGGGTTGCCTGCTGCATCTTCAGGCACTAGCACAGCCCGGGCTGGGTGTCCCACTCCCAGGCTAAGGTGCAGCATGGCCCCGGTGGTGTTGTCTTCTCCCCTTCTCTGAACTTTTAGGGACTGAGAGTTTGGGAAGCAGAGAAGTGGTTTAAAGTCGTCTCCCTCCCTTTGTGCTGAGCGAAGGGACAACTTGACAGGTGACGACCCACTGGGCGAATTATTGTTCCCTGCTTCAGTGGTGGGCGTTGGGGAGCTGTTTGTTCTCCAGAGCTGCCCTGGTCTCTGCCCCACTTCTACTGCAGGCAGGGCTCTCCGGAGAAGGAGCTTGGGTTTGAGCTGGCTGGGTGCTTCCTCCAGCTGTCTCACGTTCTCCAGGTTATTCTGCTTTAAAACTTCTTTTGCCCCCTTCCTTTAAACTTCTGGGGTGTAGTCTTTAGCAGACACCACGGAGCACATCCTGTTTCCTCCTTGAGGTCTGAGCAATGTAAGAGGGATGTGATGGGAGCAGAAGGTCTCCCTGGAGAATTTCTGAGGAGCGGAGTGGCTGTAGGACCAGTAAGGGCTGTGCATGCCCTGTTGGGTGTTCTGGGAAGAGATGAAGGGTAGGGAGGGAGCAGAGGCACATCCTGGTTGTCCTCCACTGTCAAACTGCCCCCAAGAAGCAAGACTGGCCTGCCAGAGCCTGAAGTTTCTGGGGATGACCTGACACCCGTGTGCTCTGGATCCGCTCTGCAGCACCTGCAGTTACAGAAACACAAAAGCAGTTGTTTGGTGCTTTGCCCCGGGGCCAGCCCTGACTCTTCTGGCTGCTGAAGGGCACGGCCCAGGACCTGCCTCGGTGGTGGCACCAGCTGCAGGGACAGCAGGATTTCACTTCAAGGCCATTTTACACTGCTTTTTTATCAGCAGCCCCTTGCTCTGTTGCTGTGCAGTATCCCCCAACTTCCAGTCACAGCAGCTGCTGGTACTGGAAGCATCTGCTTTGTGTTTCCCCTCTTCTTTCGATTTCTAAGGTGAAGGCTGATTTTCTGAATGCCCTGATTTTTTTTTTTTTTTTAACTAAGTTTAGTGGTTCGAAATGTCACTAGGACTTGGGATCCTGGCAAACAGTTTCCTACTGGGCCAGAATTAACCTGCGTGAAGGAAAACATTGAGGTGTTTTCTGAAGGTCTGTGTTGCTGTACTCTGACCTGCAGGTGTTTGGGACAGGTAGGGTGGCACTCGGTGTTTCTGCAGCAGAGCCGGGTGCTGCTTGTCCCGAGGGTTGTATTATTTACATTTTAGGCAGGTTAAAATCTGAGTCTCTCAGCAATTCAGGTCACGGTGCAGACCTGCTTTTGGACACCAGGTGGCACATGGATCTCTTGGTTTTGCACGGAGGCTTTGTGTCCCTGCTGCGGCCTGTGTTGAGCCCTGCTTGAGAGCCTGTCAGAGGGAGCTGGCAGTCCTGGGTGTGGATTTTTGGGGGGAGCAGAGCCCTGGCTGCGGTGTCGGAGAGGTCTGGGGGTGCCAGTGCAAGGCAGCACCTGCAGAGCCCGTCAGAGGCAGGTTTCTGTCAGCAGGCTGCAGAGGAGCAGAGTTTGCTCACTGCTGCACGTCTGTGCCTTCCCTGCGTGGGCTTCCACAGTGGTCCAGCAAATCCTCTGCCACTCAGAGTGTGGCCAGCTCGGCGACCAGAGCTGTGGCCAGGGTGGCACTGCCTTTCTCTGCACTAACGCCAGCAGCAGAACAGCCCTGTCGCCCAGAGGTTCCCTCTGTGGGAGCGATTCATTTTCTTTCTTAATTGCTTGTAAAGAATCCCATAAAATAATTTTCTTTCTTGCTTTAGTTGATTCTTTACATGCTCCTGCCCCGCAGACCTGAGCTGTGCGCTGGAGCAATGCTTGCCCTGCCTGTGTTGGTAACACTGTGCAGCCCAGATGCTTCAGGCTCAGGTGTGCTGCTGCACATATCTCATTCAAGAGCATGCAATCACTTTCTGTGTTGGGTGGTTTTCCATGTCAAACAGCCTGTGGATAAAATTCCTTTTGTATTATCTGTTTTATTTTCTGGCAGGTGTAATGTAGAGAGGCAGGAGATAGTAACGCTGAGAGACCATAGAATGGTTTGGGTTGGAAGGGCCCTTCAAAGATGATCTAGTTGCAACCCCCCTGCCGTGGGCAGGGCCATCTTCCACTAGATGAGGTTGCTCAAAGCCCTGTCCAACCTGACCTTGAACCCTTCCAGTGACTGGTTGCCCACTGCTTCCCTGTGTTGTGGTTTAACCCCAGCCGGCAACTAGGCACCACACAGCCGCTCACTCACTCCCCCTCAGTGGGATGGGAGAGAATTGGGAGAGTAAAAGTGAGAAAACTCATGGGTTGAGATAAAGACAGTTTAATAGGTAAAGCAAAAGCTGTGCGCACAAGCAAAGCAAGGAATTCATTCCCTACTTCCCATCGGCAGGCAGGTGTTCAGCCATCCCCAGGAAAGCAGGGCTCCATCACGCGTAACAGTTACTTGGGAAGACAAACGCCATCACTCTGAACATCCCCCCCCTTCCTTTTTCTTCCCCCAGCTTTATATACTGAGCATGGTGTCATACAGTATCGAATAGCGCTTTGGCCAGTCTGGGTCAGCTGTCCTGGCTGTGCCCCCTCCCAGCTTCTTGTGCACCTGGCAGAGCACAGGAAGCTGAAAAGTCCTTGACCGGTGTAAACTCTACTCAGCAAGAACCAAAACATCAGTGTATCTACATTATTCTCATCCTAAGTCCGTAACATAGCACTCTACCAGCTACTAGGAAGAAAATTAACTCTATCCCAGCTGAAACCAGGACACGGGGCAAGGGCAACATTTTCCAGTGTCTCACCACCCTCATTGTACAACATTTCTTCCTTATGTCCAACGTAAATCCTTATGTCCAACCATCTTTCAGTTTAAAACCCTGTCCTGTCATGACAGGCCCTGGTAAAAAGTCTCTCTCCATCTTTCTTGCAAGCCCCTTTAAGTATTAAAAGGCTACAATAAAGTCTCCCTGCAGCCTTTGCTTCTCCAGGCTGAACAACCCTAGCTCTCTCAGCCTTTCTCCATAGCCAAGGTATTCCAGTCCTCAGACTGTTTCCGTGGCCTCCTCTGGACCCGCTCTCACAGGTCCATCTTGTGCTGGGGACCCCAGAGCTGGACACAGTTCTCCAGGGAGGTCTCACAAGGGCAGAGCAGAGGGAGAGAATCACCTCCCGTGACCTGCTGGCCACGCTGCTGGTGATGCAGCCCAGGACATGATTAGCTTTCTGGGCGGCAAGCACACATTGCCGGCTCATGTCCCATTTTTCACCCACCAGTACCCCCAAGTCCTTCTCCACAGGGCTGCTCTCCATCCATTCATCCCCCCATCGGTACTGATCTCGGGGATTGGCCCGACTCATGTGCAGGACCTTGCACTTGGCCTTGTTGAACTTTGAGTTGCACACGGGCCCACTCCTCCAGCCTGTCCATGTCCCTCTGGATGGCATCCCTTCCCTCGAGCAAATCAACTGCACCACTCAGCTTGGTGTTGTCCACAAACTTGATGAGGGTACACTTGATCCCACTGTTTATGTCATTAATTATGATATTAAATATTATTGGTCCCAGAACAGACACTTATGTGACACCACTCGTTACTGGTTTCTATTTGGACATTGAGCCATTGACTATAACTCTTTGGATGCTGCCATCCAGCCAATTCCTTATCCATCTGATAAGATCCAGAGCTTTGTTGGAAATCAGTGACTCCTTATCTCCAGAAAGCCAGATCTAGAAAGTATTTAGCTCCTAACACATGGAAACGTAAGTACCATTAACAGATAGTGGGACTTTATACACCTAGCTAGGGGTCAGGGCCCTGAACACCTTGTGTAGACCCAAGCTAAAGTTTCTCTTGAGAATGAAACTTTGAGAGTTTCTGAAAATGCTGGCCAGCACTGTGGACTAGCTCGCAAAATGTCTGTTGCTGGTTCACTGGGCCCTCCAGGTGCTCACAAATGCATTTAAAACATTCCCACGTGCTCTTCACGTGTCCTCAGATTTCCAGGATGCTGAGAGGCATCGCTTCCTCTTGCTCAGGGTATGCCTTTCTGGAGGGATCCCTGGCATAAGTGTCTCCTCTGTCCAATACCTCCCTCCCTTTTTCTTTTTCCAGCCCGGTGTCCCCGGCTCCATCACCTCTCTCTGGTGAGGCAGAGGCTTTCAGGATTCTGCAGCTGTAGCGTCTCTCTTACTCGAGCATCCACGCATGTTGTGCCAACGTTGGCTGAGAAGCGGCAGTGAACAGGTACAGAAACTTCTCTCTTCCTCTGTTGCTCAGGAACGTTCTCGGACAAAATGGAAAAGTCTGTGCACAAACCTGGGAGCTGGTAAATCCTGGTTCAAAAGTGTCTGCTGAGGAGAATGAATGGGGGAACTCACAAGGCGTCCTTCCAGTATCGCAGAATGATTCAGACTGAAAGGCTCCTCTGGAGGTCTCAGGTCCAACAGGGCTAACCCAGAAGCTGGAGATTGCTCAGGGTCTTTTGTAGTTGTGTTTTTGAGTCTCTTCAAGAACAGAAATTGCCCCAGCTCTCTAGATGTAGCTGGGTTCCCTTCTCTGGCGTTTAACCACCCTTGTGATAATAATTCTCCTTATATCAAGTCAGGATTTGCCTTGTTGGAGCTTGTGGCTGTTCTCTCCTAACCGTTACCCTGCTCTCGCTTCCTCGTTTCTCCTGGAGTGGTGTTGGGGAACACACACTAACAGCATCAGTGTACTTTGACGGGGCTCTGGGAGCAGTGCTGGTGGGAAACTGAATGTTCATTTGCTTTTCCAGGGAGGCAGAGCCTGTTTGGAGGGCTTTGTCCCTAGATCTTGTTGTGTTGAAGTGTTTCATCTCTGCAGAGTATGTGGTGTATCTGTTCCCTGGATCATGCCGTAGGAGAGGGTTTTGAGCCTGTACCCTTCAGTTGCTAGAAACCGAAGCCACTCCTCATCGCACGTATGCGAGCTGTAAGTACAGGTACAGTGATGGCTGGTCTGGGCGGTGTTTGTACATTCCCACTGGTTCCCACCCATGTGCATCAGTCCGGAGAGAAGAACCACAACCAGCTCAGAACCTTTCTGTAGCATAGCCGTGTATTTTAGCAGTCGATATTTTCATCTTACAATAGGTGATGGTGTTGCCTGTATGTCTCGCAGTGACCTTTCCTTACACTTTCGGGCAAGCAGCACTTTTCCTGCCACTACGGTGCTGTCCCCAGGGCACCCAGCTGGTGCCCAGGCGCTGGTTCAGCTGCAGCAGATGTCCTCATGCAGATGTTTTGCCAGGTGGAGGTGGTGTTTCTAACAGAGGATGTGTAGAAAAGCCAATGGGAGCAAGGTCGGGCTGTGACCCAGGGCTGCCTCCTTGGGAGTGAGGAGCTGCTGCTGTCCCCGTTGGTGCTGGCACTGCCGGTGTGGCAGTCGGCTGCTGGCGCTTGCTTTTGGGGGTGCTGCAGGTGACGGGTGCACCCATCTCTGGGGTGCAGCTCCTGCCTGTCCTGGGCTTCTGCCAGGCTGCTGCTGCTGCGAGAAGTACTTGGGATGTTACTGGTGGGCTCTCTGCAGGTGTGTGGTGCTTACTGGGAGATACTGGGAGGCGGACTGTGCCTGTAGTGCCCACAGTGCACATCCCTGGTGTTCAGACTGGGGTGTCAGCACCAGGCAGTGATTTTATTCACAATTTGAGCTTCAGGAGACCCCTGGGTGAACCCCAGGTTAGGGCCAGGGGTGCCCTAGGGTTTTTTGGCTTAATATGGGTATTGGGGCTTGTCTGGCCTTGAAAACTGGGGGGTTTTCTCTGGGATCCCCTTGCTGTGTATTAATATTTCCAGGTCCCTTGCAATGCTGTTTTCATCCGCCAGATGTGCGCAGTTGAGCCATGTTGGCTCAGTTCCTGGGAATGAGGTCAGAGGATTGGGATTGGGAGAAGAGATCAGCTGCTTTTCTGACGAGGGACTGACGCAGCCCTGCATCCTCCCCTGCATCCCCCCCGTCCCCCCCCCCGTGACCTCCTTTTCCAGACAAAGAGGGGAAGTGCCGGCTGCGTGCGCATCCTGCCCTGCGCTGCTGGCAGCCCCGGCCCCCCTCCTTCTGCTGTGCCCCCCTCCCTCTGTCCCCGCTCTGATCCTGGAAAGAACAGCTCAGCTCCCATTTCAAGCAGCCTTTGTCCTGTCAGACAGCCTTCTTTGGGAGATTTGTCTTTCTTTTTTCTGCCTGTGACAAGACCATAATTAGGAAGGGGGTCTCCATCTGCTGCTGGAGGGAATGGGGGGGGTCGCAGAGAGAAATCACCTGCCCTGGCACACAAAAGCAGCACTTGCCCCCCAGCCGGCATCACCAGCCTTTTGGGTGCTTAGTTATTAGGCAGTTTGAGAGCAGGAGCAGGGATTAGCAGTGTTTTGTGCCATTAAAATGAAACAGGGATCTATGGGGTGTTATGCCAGCCCCTCTCTACATCCCTCTGTTGCGGGGCTCCCCACACCTCTCCAGTGCACCCCATTCCTGCCCTGTGCTCCGAGCCATTGCTGTTGTGCTGGTGTAGTGCTCCTCTGTTCCTGCACCCCTCAAATCCCCTTCCCTGCTGACATTAGAGGCTTGGGTGGTTGCCCAGCAGTGCCGGCGTACCCCGGTCCTGGGCTCCCCCAGAGCTCTGCCCATCTCCATTGCTCCTGCCCTGTGGCACCATCTTGCCAGACTGGGATCCACCCTGATGTCTCACTTTCCCAGCACTCCCAGACTGAATCACTCAGGGTGTGCTGGGAATACACCCGTGTTTAGTAGCCCCACAGCTATGTTTTGCAATTTTTTCAGTCCCCCATTGCTCATGGGATGAGGTGTTCTGGCACCTCATCTTTTGATACCCTTCCTATGCAGCAACACTGCAAAAATGCCCTGGCAGCCAGTTCGGACCTGCCGAGCTCCATACTGTCCCAGTGCCAGCTTTGCTTGTCTCCTGCCACGCAGGGGGACATGCCCGTAGTTTTTGCAGCTGCAGAAATGACAGTAATAACACCAAGCCTCCCTGGGTGTCCCATCCTGGGTGTCCCGCACTCTGTCTGCACCCAGGCGTGCTGCTGCGGCAGGAGCATCACCACAGAACTCCGGCTCTGGGTCAGCCTCACTCCGATCCCACAAAAAGGATTGCTCTCTCCCAGAAAAGGCCCTTAAAGGTATTTTTGTAGTTAGTTATGTAGCCAGTGGGACTTTCTGCATGTGGCCTTTGTGGTGTGTAAGTGCTGGTACCGCAGAACTGGTACTTGCCAGGCTCTGTCCTTGCAGGCTGGATGGGTTCAGCTATGGTGCCGAAATCTGTGCTGGGCACCCTGCTTCTTGCTGAGTTTAAGCCTTCAGTGTTAGGATATTACCTGCTGTCACTGATATAAGTGCTTTCTCTCTATCTGTCTTTTCATTTTTTTAAAACTCCTTGCTTTTCTTCCTCATCCTCCTCAGTGTTTAAGTTACTGCAAAGGACTTGGAATCCTGGATCTATTTGTGGTTTTTGTCTCGTAGCTGAGTGATGCTTTTTGGTCCTTTTTGAAGTGATCCTGGGAGAACTTTCTGCAAGATTCACATGGGAATTTAAGCCTCAGATTCAGCTGGATTTAGCCCTATGCTGACATACTCCTGGCTTGAAAGCTGGCTGCTCAGGGAGCAGCTTGCAAGGTATCCCTGTGCTAGTTTTGCATGTACCCTTTGGTCCCTGAACTTTTCCTAGGGACAGCATCTGGTCACCCTGACTTAGGTGGGTGCCGGTTCTCCCTCCATGTCTGTCTTCAGCCCTTTCTCCCATCCCTGGGCCTGGGCGTGTTCCCACAAGAGGTAACACCAGGCTTTGGGTGCTCACCCTGATGTGGAACTTAATACAGATGAAATTTGGTGTTTTTTCTCAAACCTGGAAAAATATGTAAATATGGAGGGCAGCGGCATTAGTTGTTAGGAGTTGTATGTGTGAAACACACTGTTTTAATACAAAATACTGTCCTTTTCCTAAGGATTGTGAATCTAACACAGTGAGGAAAAGCTGAACATAAATGGGGTGGTGAGGAGAGGCAACCAGGAGAGCTCAGGAGGCAACAAGGCTGCTGAAGTTTTTTAAGCAAATATTTTGGCTATAAGGACAATTTAAATGACCCAGTTAGGGTTGGTTGGAGCTTCTTTTTCTGCCTGAGCCTGTGGGGCTGGAGCAGGGCTGGAGACCTGCTCTCCCCCCCCCAGCAGCTCATCCAGCGGCAGAGGGTGCTCATGCACCACCGTGCAAATCCTTCTTTTCCCTCAGCCATCTTAGGCAAAGTGTTTTTCTTTCCTGCAGTCTCCATTTTATGTTTCTGACGCAGAAAACAAAAAGGTCGGCAAAGGGGGGGAGGATGGGGGGGAGCAGGACATGCCAACGCAAAGTTTGGTGGCGGCTTTCTCGGCACCGGGGCTGGGGTGGGGAGAGGCAGCGAGCCCCAACTTGTGCCCAGGGGGATGCAGAGTTGAGGGGCTTTCGGGGGAGGCGGGGGGGGGGGTGCAGAATTGGGGAGGGGGGTGGTCTGCAGAGAGAGATGGTGTTTCAGATTAAATACTGCTTGGAGCACCCCCCCTGCTCCCCTGGCAGCCCCCAGGGCTGAATGGTGCCCTCCCCCCTTGTTGTCGCAGGATGCTCTAGCTGCAATATTGCTTTTTTTAACCCACATCTCCATAGGAGGCTGAGCAGACCCCACAAACTGCCTGGAAGCGGGATGGAGCTGAGGCTTTGCTGCAGAGCTGGTCTTGTCCAGGCTCCCCAGACAAGAGGCACTTTCCTGTTTTCATTGTTCAGGATGCTGAGATCTATTCTTGCTCTCTTTTTCCTTCCTGCCTGTGCATGTTGCAGAGGGTAGGTTGTTGCCCCAGGTTCGTTACCAACAAATCCTGGCAGCAGCACCTTTCCCAGCTGTGCGGAGAGCCCCAGGAGAGCATGTGATATTGAGTAACTATTGTCAGCGTCTCTATTTGTAGTAACCATTTTTGTTATTCATCACTGCATCCTTCGTGTTGTGCAGCAGAGCGCTTAGGGTGAGCAGGCATTTCCCAATCCAGGATATGAAGCAAGCCATCAATCCAAACTGCTGGAGGCTTCTCCAGAAGTGAACTTCACTGAACCAACCAAACAAGGATGCTGCAGGCTTGGAGATGGACTCATGCATCTGTGGTCTGCTCCTGGTCCCTGCCTCTTTGCAGGCTCTTGCTCTGCAGTGAGCACAGCACAGCTCTCCCTTCCATGAGAGGCGGTTTGCAGGAGACAGTTCTGTGAACCTCTGTAGGGCTCCTGGGTTTGTTTCAGGTTTTTTTGCAGAGTAAGGAGTGCAGTTTAAGGGTTTTCTTTTGTGGCATCTATTGTTCCAGTACCTGAGAAAAAAATTGCTAGGTCCTCACCCTTACAGGTATGTGCATAGACATAGCAGCTGGCATAAATGCATCCAGCTAACTTCAAACCAGCTGACGCCGCCAGCTCCAAAACCTGCCAGAGGTGCGGATTAAATACTTCACAATTTGGTCCAAGTCTGTCCGCAAACTTGAACAAAAATTCCTGGGAAAGCTGACTTGTTTAAAGCCTGTTTAGATGAGTCTGCACAAGCAGCTTGTCCATCAGTGACAGGGAGGTGGGGGATATCCCTGCAGGACTGCTCAGTCACTCCTTGTTACAGAAATTTGTTCCTTCCACATAGGTGAGTCCTGGTCACTCTTGTGCTTATCAAGCCCTAGGCCCAGTTTATTCTCAAGTTCTTATATCCCTTTTTGGTTCTTTCCTAGAAATATGATTTTGAAGCTTAATGGAGCTTTTTGTTTTGTTTTTACCCAACTGCTCTGTGCTTTTTCTTTTTTTTCCTTCCCACAGCCATGCACAAGGGTGATTTTCAGGAAGATAATAAACGTCATAAGACTGGCTATGGTTTCTGGGGATAGTTAGATGAGTATCTTTTCCTTTAAATATCCTAAGCCAAAGCGCCCTTTGTTTGTGATCTTGTGCATGCCCACATATACGAAAATAGGTCAGTGATTCTCTGCCGGCAGCAGCCGTGCTGTCTGCTCGCTGGCCCGGGGCGTCAGTGCGTCTGCGGGAGGAGGCACGGAGGAGCAGCACAGCCATAGGTCAGCTCCAAGGGAGGGATGCTCGTCCTCCCCTGCCTTGTTACTGGGCAGCGCGCTGCCTCCAGGACTGGCGAGTGGGGTGGGGGGCAGTGCTGGGGGTGCTACAGGCTCCTGCAGCCCCCTTGCCCGAGGTGTCGAAGGGTGAGCGCCCAGCAGAGCAGATCAGGGTTGGGTTTCTGTGCTGCTTCTCCCCCTCCCCAAAGTTGGGGTACAGCAGGAAGGGGTGTCTTGGGTTTCTCTGCTGCTTCTCCCCCTCCCCAAAGTTGGGGTACAGCAGGAAGGGGTGTCTTGGCTTTCATGGTCACGCTGGGACCGATGCAGACCCCCCTGCTTGTTCCAGCCCATGGTGAAGCAGTGAGGCTTTAGGCATCTAAGCAGTGGGGTGCCGCAGTCATCCCTCTCATGGTGTGGAGCTGGCAGAGGCAGTTGGAGTCGCAGGACAGGGTGCAAAACCTTCCCACGCTCCTCTGTGCGAGCCCCAGGAGTGTTGGTGGGACAGTTCATGCTCCCGGAGAAGGGGGTGTCTGTGACAGCCTGACTCCAGTGCAACACAGAGGAGGGGGCAAGGAAGTCTAGGGATTGTGATGATGATGGGCATCTTTCAGTCACTCTTCCAGCACCAAACCTGGAAAGACGTCTCCTGAAACACTTCCCCTTGTGCTGCTCCACAAATCCTTTGGCATTCAGTGTCTCGCACTGAGCTTTGATGTGCAGGTACATATTGTGGGTATTGTCAGGCCTGAAGTCTCTGCATTAATTTAAGTCAATAGATGTCTTTAGGGAGGTTATCTTGCTCTTTGTGGGAGAGTCGCCTGTGTCTGTATCTGTGAACACCAGGGAGAGCAGCAGTCTGATCTTTCTCTACCCCTTTGTAAAGGTGTTTGTTGCATGGGGCAGCCAGAGCTTTGGTACTTATTAGGAGGGCAGTCCTGGTCAGCCATTGCATGAAGAAAAGCTCATTCAGCAGCTCATGGCTTACCCGGGTTTGCTGTACTCAGAAAAGAAAGACCAGGAGGGCAAGAGAAGAAAGAACCTCCAAAGAAAAAAGGGGAAGGAGCTGCACTGGGTGAGTTTGGATGACCCTCTGCCAGTAGGACCAAGTCAGAAACCACTTCTCTTTGGTGCTCATCAGGAGGTTGTTCCTAAAGCTTGACCCGTGCTTCTTCCTCGACCCTGGCAGATGTTTTCCTGGGGTTTCTCCGCTTGCCTTATGAAAAGATCAAGACTCTGGTCCTGGAGCTGGGCAAGATGGTGCTGAGTGCTAGCGTGGTGCAGGTGAGTTTCTGTGCCTACCCTTTCATGTAAGGATGGGAGAGGTGTATAGTCAGGGAGCGATTTGTACTCTGCATCTCTTGGACTTCGCCCTGGTGCCGGTCCAGGCACCTCTGTCCCACTGGTTTGTGCACTTCTCTTGCAGAACTTGCTCAGGCTACTGCCACAGCTGGTGAAGCTCAGAAAAATGCAGGTCTGGCAGAGTATGAGCAGTTTGGGGTTCTGGTTAAGTGACTTTTTCTCTAGTCAGACAAATAGAGATCACATCAGCATCTTCCCCAACAGAAAAACTGCATTTTTCACTGTTTGGTTCCTTGTGTGATGTCCCACTCCACCTCCTGCTTTGCGCTCCTTGCAGTGTCTCTGCATTTTCTCTGTCTAGTGTTGCATGAGAGATGACAAGACAGGCTGACGTGCACACAGATGTACTCTCAGGATCTGGTGTTAGCGGTAAACATCAACTACAGCAGTAAAAGTTTCTTGGGGGGGTTAATAAAGGGAAGAAGAGAGAAAAGGGAAAGTGAAAGCTCTCCCCAGTGGCCACCTGGGATGAGAAACAGCAGGAGTCTCCCAGAATAAGCACTTTCTCCAGTGCAGCAAGGAGTCCCCCAGATACTTTTCCTGCAGTAACTCTTTGGACTCTCCAGGTCTTGCTCGGTCTCCCCATTGTCAATCCTTAGGCTGAGAGTGTTGATTGGAGCGGGCTTTGATTAGGTGCAGATGTTGCAGTGCTAATTGCCCATTAAGCTTAGTGCTGTCCATCCTTGGGTGATGTTTAGTCGTTGCTTTAATGATGCTGTTGTTGTCTACTGAGGGCCCTGGTACAAGGTTACAGCTCACAGCACAAAGCAAGGGCAGGAAAAGGAAGATCAGCTCTCCCATCAGTGGTAATTAACTATTCTGTTCTAATTGCTTCCCACTGCAACACACAGCACAACTGGGCTGCAGAGCTGTAAGTGAAAAGACGACTTAGGGGAGATAAGGGAGAGGCTTCAGAATCATACGGGTTCTGACACTGTGTGGGCTCAGGGTTAGTCTCAGGTCTAGGTCTCGTTTTGTAAGCCCTTACACGCTCTCAAGGTAAATGACTCTGGAAAGTCTCTTCTGCCCAGCCTGTCTGCTACACACGCTGTCTTACAGTAGGCGCTTTATTTCTGTAGTCTCCTTTTCTTCCTCATCCTGCTTCCTGATAATGTTTTTTAGCATCCTTATGACCAAACAGTGATGATTTTAACTTCTGTGCTTAATTTGTCAAAAAAAGGCTATGAGTGACTTTAAGCTGCTTGGACAGCAGTAATTCTCTTTGGGCTGCTTAGTACCAGCTTTATTACCGAAGTTTCCAAATAGGCTAACTCAGTTCCTGTAGAGAAGGCAGCTTTATCATCTCACTTTGATTTGAGGAGAGTCTAGATGAGTGAAATTTGGACTTGATGAATTTTTAAGATCCAAACAATATCTATCCTTATATCTGTGTTCTAGAAAATCTATGCTCCCTGTCCTTGTTCCCTGTGTACAAGCTTTTATAAAGTGTGTGGTTACTTGGGTTCACACCCCCACACACATCCCTGCTTTTTGTTTTTTTACAGGCAAGAAAAAAAATGTAGAGTTAAGAGCTCCCTATTTGTCTTCCCCAAACACTTTGCGATGGTCTCAGTTGTCCTGTTTTTGAGACAAAGAACTCTGGGTTGTCCACATAGGAGAAATCTGATGTTTGAAATGCAAAAGCATCTGGTAAAACTCCAACAGAATAAGTCATTTTCTCCTGCCACGTTCAATTCCAAAAAAATGTAAAATTTGGCCATGCGATGCCAGTAGGAAACTCCCATCAGGAATTTTTTTTTCCCTTTCTTCAGTGCAAGAAGTCTTCAAATTGTGAGATCTAAAAAGCCTCCTTTAGCAGAACCGTTAAGCTTTCACAGTCCCGTTTAGCCTTGCTGTGGGGGAACGGGCATGAAGAGAGCGAGGTGGGGACCGGGAAGAGCAGGACCCCAGGTCTGATCAATCCTGCACCAAGGAGGATGGGTTCTCTAGGAGTTAAGACCATGACCTCAAATGAGAGTGCTGCCGCTTGTCAGAAACAGGGGAGTGGAAAATAAATCTGATCTTGTTGCTAATGCTGGAACCTTTATAAAGTTTGAGAAGCAGAGGAAGGATGAAATACCTCAGAAATGCCTGTTTCTGTAATTTTTTTACTTTTATTGTTCAGAGTACCGTTTTTAGAGGTAAGATGCACTCAGGGCTTAGAAGGACCCTCTCCGGGAAGGATCATGATTCTGCCATCGCTCGACCCTTGCCAACGCTCTTTCTGGAAGCATCTCCTCCTGTGCCCAGCTGTGTGTAACCTGTCTAGTGTCTGCAGCCTGAACTTAGTCTCCTTCCTCCTCCTCAACCTTATAAGCCCATTCCTGGCCATGATAACGTACACTTGGTCTGAGGTCTTCTAAAGAGGATTGATTTAGATTAGATATTAGGAAGAAATTCTTTACTGTGAGGGTGGTGAGACACAGGAACAGGTTGCCCAGAGAAGCTGTGGATGCCCCATCATTGGAAGTGTTCAAGGCCAGGTTGGATGGGGCTTTGAGCAACCTGGTCTAGTGGAAGGTGTCCCTGCCCATGGCAGGGGGGTTGGAACCAGATGATCTTTAAGGTCCCTTCCAACCCAAACCATTCTATGATTCTCCTTCCCAATAGCTTGCCTGAGGATGGGATCTGAATGCAAAACTGTTCTGGAGACAGAACCTGCCTGTTGAGGGAATCGTTCTGGTTGCTGTAACAAGTTGGGAAGCAGCACAAGTAACGAGCAGTTGTTTTTCAGTAACTGCCTGTATTCAGTCACGTGGGAGTCCAAAAAGCAGAATGTCCTGCCTAGCGAGCTGCTTCAGAGACGTGACTGTGCTGCTGCAGGACCCTGTGGCACAGACGTGCTCAGTGACGGTCCCTTGAGACTCAGTTGGTCAGTGCTCATCTCTGGAAGCATCTCTTCATCTGTGTTTAAACACGTCTTTCTGCGTTATCCTCCTGCTGGTTTCTGTGCTTGTCGCTATGTTGGATTCTGGCTCAGGTCAGCAGGAAACAAGTGCTTGATAGGTCTGAAGTCTGTGGGACCGTAGGCATCACTTTAATGCTTTCTGCATTTGATCTTACAAGTGGGAGCTAGCGATGGCAAAGAAAAAGATTGCTGCCTGCCAGTCCTAGTGCCTGCACGCATCCTGCACCTACTCGCCTACCTGCTGCCTCTGGCACGAAGACTTAATTTTTTTTTTTTGCTTGGTGGAGTGGGCCTGAGCATGATAGGGTGCGTGGACTCAATCTCTTCAGCTAAAAGCAGGACCTAACGTGTGGGTCTCTGAGGGGGGGGATTGCTCTGGGATAGCTTGGGGAATCTGGAGCGGCTCTGTACAGAACTGGAGAAATCAGCTCTCTGCAAGGCGAGGACTTTTCCTTGGGCAGCTCAGGGAACTGGTTGGTACCCTCTGGGTTTATTTCCCAGCCACCTGCATGTGGGTGGCTAGGAAATACACCCAGAGGATTTCCAGCACCTGCAAATATCTGCTGGCTAGGCTTTCAATGCCTTCTGTACGGTCCTGTTTTCCTGACCAGTTTTGCTCATGACCAGCTCCGAGAGACAAAGTCCTGGGATCAGAAGTGATCCCAGTGAAGGTGAGGTGTTTGCTGTGGCTTGGGGACAGGGGTTTGGATCTCAGCTGCTCTGAACAAAGACAGTTTTGGCTCATTGCTGTGGCTGCAAAGCCTGAGGCTGCATCCCAGAACCGCCTTATTTGTGGTGTTATAGTAGAAGCCTTTTTCCTGTTAGTGCTGCGGCTGTGCTGTACTGCGCAGGGTGGCGAAGGAAAGAAATATCGATGAAACAAGCGGATGCGATGCCTGGAAGGAAGGATACCTATTGTTTTGTCCTGTGATAAAAGGCTGGTGGTGCTGAGTCAGTGTCCAGGGAGGAAGGAAAGCAGGAGGCAGCAGCAGGATGCGGACTGCAGATGTATCCGTCCCTCAGACAGAGGATGAAATCTCTCTGCTGAACGCCTGACTGCTGCCCCCCACGCACCCCCAGTGCTCTGCTCTTTGTCTTACCTGGTCTAATATTTACCTTCAGCTAGTAAGCCTCCTTCTATCATACAGTAACACCTCCAGTATAACCCTGCTGTGCGGCACTAGAGTTGGGCAGGTCACTTCACGGTGTCTTTGCACCCTTCTCTGGGGCTGTCAGTCTTTCAACAGCTTTAGATGACAGGTCCAAAGTCACCTTTTTATCTCACTTTAGAGACTGGAGATTGTTGAAGCATGCAGACCTTTTCTGTCCTGTTCCACCCCTTACCAAAATACTGAAAAAAAAAAAATAGAAGGGAGAGCCTTTGTGCTACCTTGGTATAACTTGGTTTGTATTTACACTGCAGAGTTCTCCCGTTGACTTGCAAAATGCATGTGAGAGTATGTATGAGCGAGCTTTGCCCTTGGTCTGGGCGCACACGCCATCCGGGAGCAGAAAGGACCGTATTTCCTGGGAGATCTGCTGCTGGGGGAGCACTGAAGTGCTGCCTGAAGCAGTTAATTGTCAGCGCATGGGGGTGATTTGCCTGGGTCTAAATGGGGGATGACCCACACTTCTGGTGGTGAGGTCGAAGGCATTTTCAGGGGGTACGTCTGGAGTCCTGATGACCGTTGCAGGGTAGAAACTATGCTCCTGCTTAAAGCAAATATTTTAGGAATGTCCTTCTCTATTTTTATGTTGTCTTTTTTTTTTTTTTTAGTGTCTGCTGAAAACTTGCAAAAAGCTTAAACATGACAGAAGGACAGATTTTGAATGTGCAACGTGATATTCAGAACTTTCCAACCAACGCAGATGATAGTGACAAATTTGTGGAAAAAAATGACAATATCCTTTTGCTTTTGGGAAGAAAAAATGTTTCAAAGTGGATGTGAGCTATGGCAGAAGGGGTTCACGGGTCTCAGCAAAGTTTGGAGAGGGAGGGAGCAGAAGGGTCGTCATGTAGGAAAAGGCATTTCTGTCGTAGTGTGGACCACAGAGTCTTCCTCTACAGCTGTGGGGGGATCTTGCAGTGCTGCAGGGATGCTTTTTGCTGTCAGCGGGGAATCTCTGTCATTCTGACCCTCCTTGACAGCTTTGGGCAAAGGGATTGCTGCTGTCTTCAGTTGTTGTCTAAAAGTGAGTTACCTGACCGCATTCCTGGAGTTTCTGGGCTGACATGAGGTTGATGGTTTTCTGGAAGTGCTGTGTGCTTGCTAAGGGACACCTCGTGTTGTGGTGCTGTGATGGACTTTGAGCAGTTGAGGCTGTACCATGAAATCTTGCTTTTGCAGGAGATGTTTGCAGATGTGTGCCACAGGGCTGCCATCCAGCCCGTGAGGTGGAGCATGAGCAAGATGACATTTATTTGCCACCTGCATATTTCTTTGTTTTGCCTTTGAGGTGGGAGGTATAAGCCTCACCCAAACACTGAGCAGATTAGGCTGGGTTCGTCTCAGCATCACCGTCTGGTGATGGTGGTGTCTGTGTCTTTGAGTGGAGAGGAACAGCAGATGAAGTTGAACGTTGCAGTACTCTGTGGTCTGTTGCTCACTCTGATGTTTTCCACCTGATGTTGGAAAACTCCTTGACTTCTGGGTTTTGCAGCTTTGTTAAGGATGCCAAGGCACAGGATGACAAGTTGCAAGTGATGTACTCAAGCATGGAGGACCTCTGTATGGAACTGGGCCAAAGCTTTCTGCTTGACCCCCAGAAAATGACTGTTGATAGCTTCTTCATAGAACAAAGTAACTTTAGAAATATGTTTCTGGTGAGCAAGATACCCTTTCCTCCTCATATTCTTGTTTCCTTCACTGCTCAGATCTGCCATGCTTCTTACTCCCCCTCTTCCAAAGAGAGATGTTAATTGCTTTTGTGCATTTTTTCCCCCACCCTCTCCATCCTGCAGCCCCTAAGGAGCTGTTTCTCTTGTTCTGCAGCAAGCTGTCAAGGAGAATCAGAAGCAGCATGAAACAGATGACACACCGTGCAAAGCTGGCAAAGGAGAAGGCAAAGGAGAAATGCCAGGAGTGACAGCAGCAGAGAGAACAGCTGGTAGGCACGAATGCAGGTATGAGATGCAATTGGGTGTTTGGGACAGCAGAAGTTTTGGACTGGCTGCAAAACCCTACTAATAAAGTGTGCAGAGAGCTACAGGTGAAGAAAGAACTGCTCTGGAGCTGGATTCCCAGGGATGGTAGCTTGGGACAGCATGGGTGGTATTACTCTCTTCTTTACTGAGAGGACAAGTCCTGAGCGCAGCAATTTGCAGGTTTGCTTTAAACATAGATGTTGGACAATTCACAGTAAACCCATCCTCAGCAATGTGCAAAGCCCACTAAGCAGAGAACCTTGCCAAACCTGAGGGCCTTCTTGAGAGGCTTTTTGCCTATATAAAATGCAGCAATTTGCATGACACACCAAAAGCCTGTACGGCCATTCAGTCCTGTAGTCCTGGGCTCTGTCTCCTCCCTTGTTTTCTTGGGAAGCCCGGTGGGTATCGGCATCAGAGCTCTTCTTCCCCCTTCCCAAACCGTTATGCTGTGCAGGAGTCCGGCATTAGGCTCCTCTATTCCAACCACATAGGTTTCGGATTTCTTTGCAAATGTGTTTTAGAAGGGGAGAGGGAGAGAGGCCATAAAGAGTCTTACAAGCTTTCCCAGCGCTGTAGCCTGAACTTGGGAGCAGCTAAACCAGGCGCAGCTCTGTGGGATAGCCTTGCGATGATTGTGCAGACTCAGGTTCCTCATTCATCACCCCGTCTGTGCCCTTACCTCCGAGTGAGTGAATCCTACAACAGCAGGTACTCCTGCACCAAAGCTGTACTGCTTTCTGAGAGCAGAGTGGGCCTGACATCCCTCCCTTTGCCAGATGAATTGCAAAATCATGTTCTGATGTTACTGTTGTCCACTTTCCTTCCTAGCTCTATACACAGTTAGCGACATGGGTGTCACTTTGTAATAAAACAGCCATTTCCTTCACCTCTTTGCAACACTGTTACATTAACATGTTAATGAGTTGAAGGATGGAAGCTTCCTGACCTGCAGCTACTGCAGATGCAGACCTGAAAGCCCACGCAAGTGACGAGTGACCCATCTCAGCAGTTGTGGTTAATTTGAATTCAGCCTTCTGCTTGGTCCAGGAGGTTAACGTGACTCTGTGAGCACCCTGTGCTGTCCCCACAGCATGGGCTTTCTCCCTTAGTCTGCTCCCTGCTACCAGATGCATTCTTCGCTTCCAACATATGGACTCAATTACTGTCCCTCTCCCTTGATTTCCTGCCTCTTTGGGTTTCCTGAAACGCATCCCCTCCTCCTGGCAGCTTGAACTCCCGCAGTGAGATGCTTTGCAAGCTCTCACATTCCTCCCTCCCTTCCTCCCACTGCTTTGCTGCCTCTGACAAGGTGGTCCTGATCCAGAGCACGCACAGATAAGGCTGCAGACCCATGCTGTCGCTATAGCTGAGCCCAGGAACCTCAAGGGCTTGGCTTGCCACAGCAAAACTAGCCAGCCCACTAAATGCATGTTCAGTGACTGGCAGGGCTGTGTCCCAGCTCCTCTTGACAGAGGTCCCCACCCTGCCTCAGCATCATTCCTAGATCACCCTGTAGTTTTCAGCCAGCTGCTTCATTTGCAAGACTTTAGGCTTTTTTCCTATTCCCTTCTGAGGCCGGGGGCTTTCTGAGTCTCTGTGCTTTGAAAGGAGCATCAAACTGCTCTGGGTTTCTCCCGGGTGCTGTTTGGCTTCTTTCCTGGACATCTACTCCTGCAGAAAAGCCGTGTGCCCGTGGCTTCTGCCTTTAAAAGCATTTGAGGAGAAGGGGAGAGGGAGCCTTGTCTTCCCCGTTAGTGGTTCTCTCAACCCCTGCCTGCTGCTCTGGGGGAGCCCCCAGCGCTGCAGCATCAGGTTGCTGGAAATCTTAAGAAATCTGAGCTCATTCAAGGGGCAGGGAGAGATGGAAACAGTTAAATCACGCAAACGAACAAGTTAATGATTTCCATCCCCTTGCTGGCATGTTTCAGTTTTCGGAAGGGGGTCTGGCCAGCAGCTGTGCCAGCAATTGTAGCTCAAAAAGAGTATTTTCTTTCTGTGTCAGCTTTCATCCATGGCCCCTTTGGATTCCCCTGACTCCCACAGATGCCAGAGTTTCCAGGGCTCCTGCTGCTGCGAGTCCCTGTGACTGTTTTCCCTCCCATACCCAACGATAGATGATGGGGGGGATGAAGAAGGCATTGTTCGCTCCCTGCTTGCTTCCTGCCCCATCCTTCCCCAAGCAGAGGAGAGGCTTTTTCCCAGGATCCAAGTGACTCAGCAGCACTTGCAAATGGAAGGAAAAGCTGCAGCTTCTGTGCCTTTGAATCCAGGAGCACAGGGGAGCAACTTAGGGTACAGCTCAGGGGAAGATCCAACAAATAAGTATCTGTGGCTGAGCAGTCCTGCAGTCAGCTTCAGATGCAGGAGCCTTATTGTATAATAAGGCTTACATATTGTTATATAAATATAAAGCTTATATATTATTATATATTATATAATAAGCTGTATTATAATAAGCCTAAACACTGTGTGTCCAGGTTGTGGCATCTAAGCCCCAGCAACAGTCTCACAGGACTGGGTTGTCCCTGTGGCTGTTGTCTGAGCTTTCCCTCGAGGGATGGTGCCTGTTCTCTCCTGGAGCGCTTCCCCCACGAGGAGCAGTAACTCCTTAGGATCTCCTCAGTGCCAGAGCCCTGTTTGCCCGGTACCCAGAGAGCCCTTTGTGTGATACCAGACTAAACTCAGCACTGGTTTTCTTACCTGCAGCAGGAGCACATCAGTTGAGCTCTGCCATCAGGAGCATCACTTTAAATGTGTAGCACCTCCCTACCTTCCTACTCACCTTCTCCTGATGCCTTTTCCTATTGCAGGCAGTAGTGGAAGCACAGAGAGGGAAAAGCTTGAACTTCTCGCATCAGGTGAAGTATGAAAGCTGTTTAGAAGTCCTGGAGTACACTAAAGCTGGAGGGGAGTAAATAAGGCACAGAAGTAAGGCAGGGCCCCAACTACCAGTGTCCCAGCATCCTTCCTCAGCCTTCCAGTCCCGTTGTCTGGCTTGGGCAGAGTTCAGTCTGAAGTCCCCGTTGGGCCACCATGCTATCTCATCCTCAGAGACCCTTCGCAGCAGCTCAGACCCTCCACTTGGGCTTGGCACGAGTGGATGGATAAGTGTAAGAAACTAGAAAGCCCTAATAGATGCCAGTGGCTTATGGCTGTCGCTCAAACCTGCCCTCAAAACTTTGGGAGCCCCCACGGGTGAATTTGTACTGGTTTGCTCTGAGGGGAGCATCTCTGCCAGCCAAAGTGACAGTGATGGGTGTTGTGTTCCTCCTAGGAGCCCCCTAAGGCTCTGGTGACTTGTGGGGCGTATACCCACACCCTCAATCCTTGCAGGCTCCCTTCAGTAGCCCAAAAGCCAGGTCTGGTAACCAGGTTTCACGCCCCAGGCTTCTCCTGCAGCATGCTGGTGCTGTCCCTGCTCCCCTCAGTCATTTTTCTGGGGTGCTGGGTGCCGCCAGCCGTGTGCTGGCGTGGGCAATGTGGGTCAGCCTTGCAGGGGGGGTTTGCCGGCAGGTGGCAGCCTGTGCAGGGAGCACAGGCAGGATCTGCAGATGTTTAATGGGATTTTATAGCTCTGGGTTTCATCGGGAGCTGTTGTCACGGAAACGGAGATCTGCAGAGAGCCCGTGCATTCGGCGTTAACCTCCTCGGTGCCGCGCCAGTGGCCGAGGGAGGATGCGCAGGGTAGCGAGCAGCCCTGGGAGGCTCCTCTTAACGGCGTGTGGTGAGCGATTTGTGCCTGGAGCTCACAACCTCCACCTGGCCTTGCAGAGGCAGCGGGAATGTGCTGTTTTATTTAGGTCTGGCATTTTAATGGTCTTTTAAAATCTGCTCCGGTGCTGTTGGAGCACAAGGCTGTGCCCCAGGATGGGCGCAGGGGGGCTCCATCTTCTGTCTGGGTGTCCTGGCCCTCTCGTTTTCACGCTTGGGAGATTCCCACACAAACAAGAGGGGACAGCAGGCAAGGATGGGTGCAGGTCTCCCAGATTCCCAGCTTTGGGGGGAAAATGTCCTACCAATGCCTGGTCCCAGCACATCTCATCCTACGCTGCGGCTCAGGCACCTCCTCTGGGTCTGTGGCTGGGCAGGAGAGGACACCGGAGCTGCACTGACACTGGGGTGGTGGCAGCACGTGTCACCCCTGCACATGGCTCCCTGAGGGGTGACATCCCTGTTGCTAGGGAGGGCGAGCAGCTGAGACCAGGCTAATCTCCTTAGTGGCCTGAGCACCATCACGAGAGTGAAAGGGAGATTAGAGGGCAGGGTGGCATTAGCAACCCAGGACGCTCATTGGAGAGGAGCAAGGAGACAACTGAGCCAAGCAGAGAGGGAGAAGACCCTGGGGGAGATCCGTGGAGGAGGTGGAGAGGCCTCCATCGGCAGCAAATAGCCCAACAGCTGGGATCTCTGAGGAAGTGAAAGGCTTTAGACAACATGCCCAAAAATCCTGGCGGAGCTGTCCCCACCCCCTCCTCCCCGGGGAGGGAGGTGTTGCCAGGCAGTCTGGGGCCTAATCCATTCCCTCTCATCCAGAGCGGGGGAGGTGGATGCCTTCCCACGCCCCATCATACCCATGGGGCATGAAAGCGTTCCCTCAAAGCATATACTGAGTGAGGACCCACTGGATTTTACCCCATACCTGAGAGACATGGAGCAACAGGATGTGGAATATTTATTGTCCCTTTCCATGACACAAGAGGCAAAAGATGCTATTTTCTGTAGCAGAGTGGGGAGTGAGGCTGTTGCTCCCAAAGCCTCCGTGAAGGAGTCCAGATGCTGGGCTCCGTTCCCTGTTCCTGCCACGTGGGTGTCACGGGGTCCTGTGTTTTCTTTGCAGGTGGCTAACGGGGCCGGAGTGATGGATGTTTTACAGGAAGATTTGCAGTCCAGCAGCCTGTCCTGCTGGAGCAGGGGAGCGTGGCAGGGTAGGTGCTGCTTGCTGGGCTGTGCCACCTCTGCGCTTCTTCCCACAGGGAGCTCCAGGGCTGGTAAGGGAAGGAAAAGAAATGGTGCCTACTGTTACGACTTGGTGTTTGTTCCTTCCTCTCAGCTGTCAAGGAAACCATGGCATGGTTCACATACCCAGCTGGTATTGCTGCAGTTGCTGACGTGTTATGTCTTTTAATCCATATCCAAAATAGCTTCTCCACCCCTCCGTTCACGCTGGCTTGCACAGCACCTTTCACTGTGCGCTCCTGCCTGCCGTCGTCTGTTCTCCTGCCCGGTGGTGTGGACCAGGACACCAGACTTTTTCTTAGAATCATAGAATAGTTTGGGTTGGAAGGGACCTTTAAAGGTCATCTAGTCCAACCCCCCTGCAATGAGCAGGGACATCTTCAAACAGATAAGGCTGCTCAGAACCCCTTCCAACCTGACCTTGAATGTTTCCAGGGATGGGGCATCTACCACCCCTCTGGGCAACCCATTCTAGTGTTTCACCACCCTCGTCATAAAAAATGTCTTCCTTATATCTAGTCTGAATCTACCCTCTTTTAGTTTAAAGCCATTACCCCATGTCCTATCGCCACAGGCCCTACTAAAAAGTCTTCTTCCAGGCTGAGGAAGCAGAATCGTACCTTTTACATGCATGAGGGTGGTCAAGAAGGACTGTTACACTTCCCCCAGAAAGACTTGCAAGGAGATGGAAAGAGTCGAGGTGGTAGTGGGATATATGGAGATAGCCCCAGGTGCCAGCAGCTACAGGAAAAGAGAGAGAGAAGGGGCTTGTGCCATGTTAGGGGCAGAAGGAAGAGAGATCAAGAGGGTTTGGGAAAAGAGACAGCTTGGAAGCAGGTTCAGAAATTACAAGGTTTGAGGAGAACAGTGTGAAGAGATGTTAGAGCAGTTTATGCGCTGCTGAAAGTGGTCCCTGTATGGGAGATTCTGGGTAGAGGGGATGTGATATGCTCAGAGTGGAGAAGAAAGCAGAGAAAAACAGGACCCAAAGTGGGAGGGAGGACACATGGTGCTAGATCTGTGCCACAGAAGAGGCCGCAAGCTGGTGACCAGACCAGAAGAGTGGGGGAGGAAGATCTCTCAGCCAAACATTTAGAAAAAGAAAACCAGAGTGGAGATGTAGAGGAGAGGAAGCTACAACTTTTCTGTCTCACATATAGGAGGAAGAGGGTCAGGAGAAGCATGGAGAGAAATCTCCAACGCAGTTTCAGCAGCCTACAGTAGCAGTGGGATGTTTGCTCATCTTTTACATGAAGAAAAAAAGGTCAGGAATTTAAAGTAACAGGCTGTTCTGCCTTTTGGCCTCAGCGAGGTCCAAGGTTAATGCATGATGAACATAGCCTTGCTGCCCCGTCAGACCGTGATCAGCTTGGTGTCTGTGTGGCAGACCTGTCTTGGTGCTGTTGGACGTGCAGAGCGCCTGTGGTCCTCCACCGGTGACGGGACTGTGGGCGAGCAGCAGCAGCCCAAAACCTGTAGATACCTGTGACCACGGCACTGCATGTGCTGCCGTACACCGCCTCGGCTGTTGGTGACGGCATGCCCTGTGTCCCATTGACATCTCCCCAACTTGGTTTCACCCCTCTGGCCCTTTCCCAGAGGAGCACTGTGTGCTGGGATTGCAGGAAGCTCTCCTGCTGTAATCAAAACCCTGGAGGGACACTTGCTGCCTTCGCAGCTGTTTCAGACCCAGCTTCCCTTGGAGCGAGAGGATTTCCCTTTCCACACCTGCAAAAACAAGGGGGCCTGATTCACTGCCTACAGGGTGCAAGGGCCAAGAGGGCTCCCCTGACGCCATGCTCATGGGAGTAGGAGCTGGGGGGGAGTACCAGGCACCTGAGCCTGAATTCTGCCTGTCTCCATGGGATTTCCTTCCCCTGCCCTCTGGGTTTTCCCCTTTTTTGCTCTTCTCAGAAGATGATTTCAGTACAGTGCAGTATCCATGTGGTCCTGTAGTGGTTTAACCCCAACGGGCCAGGTAAACACCACCAGCTGCTAAATGGCTGAACACCTGCCTGCTGATGGGAAGTGGTGAATGAATTCCTTATTTTGCTTTGCTTGCGCACTCAGCTCTTGCTTTACCTATTAAACCACCTTTATCTCAACCCTTACCCTTCCAATTCTGGCCCCCATCTTGCTGTGGGGGAGTGAGCGAGCGGCTGCATGGGGCTGAGCTGCCCACTGGGGTTAACCCAGGCCAGCTCCCAAGCCTGTGGTGGTTTTGACATTGCCACGTCGTGCTCCGAGAGCGTGTGTTTGCAGAGGATCCTGCTGGAGCTTGTGCTTCTCTGAGTCCTCCTCCCTGTGAGCCTCCTGCCTGGTGCTTTGCAGTCGCCGGGAGCTCTCCCAGTGGGACGTATTGTGCTTCTCCATCGCTCTGCTACCAGTTGTCAGGACATTTCTCCATCCTCTGTCACGGCTGCCGAGGCAGACAGGAGCTCAGTGTGTGAGCCTTGTCAGCTCTGATCTCCAGCTCCTGTCCTGCCCAGGCAGCTGTGTCTATTCAGCCATGAGCAGCTCCATCCCTAGACTGTAAAGGAATGGGAAAAGCTGCTGGGCTTCTGCTTAATAGCTTAAAGGACTGGTTGTGGGGGAGCGAGGTCAGCGAAAGGGGAGTACTGCAGCCAGCTCATTGAGAAAGGCCTGTGGACCATGGCAGGGCATGCACACAATAGCTCAGTGTCCTACTCCGGTCTGGCTCAGCACTTGTCCTGCCCTCAGAGCTTCGCCGGATGATTCAGAATTGGTTTGTGGTTGAAGTGACTCAACCGGTGTCCTTTTCTGTCGCCTCTACGTCACGCTTATGCCATCTGTTCCCCACCACACAGCAAAGTGAAGGCAGAAAATCAATTGTGAATCCATCCCTCCCGCCCCGAGCTCGCTGCTGGCCTGGGCATCCAAAGGAAAGAGAGGAAGGGCTGAGCTGGGCTGGATGCAAGAGGACTCTTCTTCCTCAAACAAGATGAAGCTGTGGTGTACAGAGTACGTTACCCCTTGCCCCATGGCTCAGGCTGTTGCCTGGTTTGTGGGAGGGAGGAAGATGCTCATCTTTAACATAGGTGATGCTAACCACAAACCGAGCCGGGGAGCAGGACAGGTTGCAGCCTTTGCCAGAGGGTGCAATCATGCCACAGCAAAAATCCGTGTATGCTGTGAGAGGAGGAAGCGATTTCCAAGTCTTTCTGAAATGTTTTGCCAGTCCTTTGCAAAGCCACTGCAATCTCAAATCGGATCTGCTGGGGATGACCAAAAATAGCATCTTTGGGTACGGGTTTCCAGCCCAGAGATCCCTTGGTCAAGCCACAAATACTTATTGCCCAAAATACTATTAATATTCAGTAGCTCCAGTGTTTTCCTGTTGTCCTGCTGCTGATGACGATGGCATGAGAAGCCAGTTGATAAAGCCCACCTGGATTTCCAAAGAGGTCTCTTGCAGTCTCCTAAAGAAGCTAAGCTCCCATGGGATGAGAGGGGAGGTTCCTACGTGACTGCTAACCTGTGATTTAATAGGCAAAAAGGCAGGAAACAAAATACATCGGGAAGACTGTGAATAGTAGGAATATTTCTGACAATATTTCAGTAGGGAAAAAAAAAAAAGACTAACCCTGAAGCACTGCAGAAGGACCTCACCTGGCTACTCGGTGGCTTACAGCATCTCAAAGGGGTTGCCTTGCCCTGTGTGCCTTTGCCTTTTAACTCCGTGAGCAGGAGGGTGCTCCAAGCTGACCATTGCCACTTGGAGGGAAACATGAGGTTTCCGGGGTGTCTGTGGCAATGTCAGCCCAGGGCTCTGCAGTAGTTAAAACCCAAAATCCCCATCTGAGATCTAGGAATCCCTGGGGAAGGAAGGAGAGGAAGGAAAAACAATCACAGCCATGGCTTTTTTTGCTTTAAATGTGTTGTGCTGCCTGCAGTTCTGCTTCCCCTGCCTGAGGAGGGACATCAAGCTAGATAAGGGGCAGAGGGAGGCAGCAAGGATGACTGGGCAGACCTGGGGCTGCTTAATCCAGAAAAGGGGCATGAAGGAGGCATATAAAATTATAAACTGGAGATGTTTGTGTCTCTTCCGCAAGAGCTTGAATGAAGCTGGGAGGGGCAGGCTTAAATGCCAAGCTGTAGTTTCACAGCCCTCCTCTTTACAGGATGTTGCAGATGCTTATGGTTTAGACAGGTTAAAAAAAGCAACCGAATACATTTATGGAAGAAAAAGGTGGGAGGATGTGAGAAAATTCACTGGCTGAGAAAGATGAGAGAGTGTCAGTGGGGGCGTGAGGGACTATTTGGGACCTGCAAAGAGCGGAGGTGGAGGGAGGGAGCAGTCTGCTGGGTTCGTGCTGTGTTGGGCAGGGGTTTGGCCTCGGGGAGAACTGGGCAGCGGGAGGAGGACAGCTCTGCCCGGAGGAGCAAGAAGCTTCTGTGGGTTGGGGCCTGGGAGAGGGGTTGGGGGACGTGGAAGAGCCTGGGGCAAGAAGGGGCTGCTGGATCAGAGTGGGGCTGTTGGGGAGAGGAGGCTTTGCTGAGGGATGAAGAAGACAAGAGGTGCATTGAGTACAGGCTCTGCTTTCTTTCAGCTCTCTCCAGCTATGCTACAGTCCAGCTGGCAGAGGGGGGGACATCTCTTACCCCCCCCCCCCTTCTTTCTGCTGTAGCCCCGAGGGGATCAGTGCACAAAGCCTGGCAGCTCTGAATGCTCCCTGTGTTGTCTGTGCAAGCCAAATGCTTCATCTCCGCTCACTGCCAGAGCAGCTCTCGGGCAGCTCTTGCGCAAACCAGCAGCAGGAACCTGAGACCACCCGGAGGGGCTGACCCATCAGCAGCACCCACGCAGGGTCCACACACCAGGGTCCAGCACCCGAAAATGCCCACCCTGCACAGGGGACATCTTGCCAGCAGACCTGGAAGGGGAAGGGAGATGGTTAATGTCTGGGTTTGGAGGCTGTTGGTCCCTTCCCAGCCAGGCTCTGTGCGTGATCTGTGTGCATCAGACCTGCTGTGCACAGGGCAGAAGTGCTGTCCTAGCTGTCTCCCATGCACAGCCCATGTCACTCTTGCTTTTCTGGTTTTGGGGGCTGAGGCCAGACCCATGAGTGATGTCTCCTGCCCACTGTGCCACTGGTGAAAGGGGCACTGCATGGGGCTGCGCCTGGGAGGGCAGGGAGAGGCAGAGGTGGCAAGAAGAGGTGAGGGGTAGTTTCAGGGATGCTCCAGGGCATGGAGAGGGTGAGAGAGAGTTGCTGGGTTTGTTAACATTTATTTAGCAGAGTCTCCAAAAGGTTTTTAAATCTTGCACAGAAGCCTACAGCTTGTCTCCTCTACGTGGTTTCATGTGCCTTCCCTCGGTATTTCAGGAGCTAGGGTGACAGCATGAAAGGTGTTCAGTCCTGAAAGAGTTAATTTCTCATGCCTGCAGCGTCTGGGCAGTAATTCAGCTGCTGCTTTATATTCCTGAGCAGGTCCCCTCCCTTCTGCCATCCCCTCCCAATCATAAAAAATACATCTTCCGAGGCACTGAAGACAGGAGCTTGTGCAGGCAGCGTCGCGTGGCTGTGCCGGTGCCTGCCCCGCGGCTGTGCCGCTGGCGGTGCTCTGCTGGCCACATTCGCTCCGTGCCCTCTTCCACCCAGTGCCAGCCGGCACTCGTTGGCAGCTCTAATTTGGGGCTGCCGGCTTGAGCATGGCGTCATGAGCTGGATGAGCTCAGGCCTTAAGCTATCAAGGCTTCTTAAGGGTAGGTGCTGTCTGGGCCTCATTATTGGGATGCCAGCACTCGGCTGTGTCTGGAAGGCAATGCCGGGCTTATATGGATAAGACCAAAGCACAGAGCATGGGGGGATTTGGGTGGCTGTAATCCTCTGCCGACACAACCCCGCGAGAGCCTGGCGGGGCGTTACACCGCTGTTGTCCTCTTGCATGGGATGCACAGGAGGTTGTGTCCTGAGGTGTGGAGTCCCATTTGGGTCATGGTGTTGCCCGTCGGGGAGCTACGCCTGCTGTCTGGAGTTGGGGTGCAGACAGGTGGAGGCCTGAACCCTTAACGTGGTGCATTTTGCAGCCCTGGACCCCATGGTGGGAACATTTCAATTCCCCAGTGTCCTGATGTCAGGTAGCTCCTCCAGCCCAGCCAGCCGCTGCGCCTGAGGATGGTGGTCTGTACCAGAGCTGACCTGGAGGTGCTTCTCCCCCACTGTTTTTAACAACACCTTGTTTTCAGAACCAAGCAAGACCAGCAAAGCCAGTGAGATGACAAGAGCTGGAGGCATCCTTGAGGAGACCATCAGCTGCTTGAGCTAGATGTTACCCCTGGACAAAGGCAGAAAACTGCTAGACCTGCAAGAGCTTTCAGTAAGTAAAATAAAGTTTTGCTCTGGGATCTGTGCATGGCTATGCAGGGTAATTCATTTTCCTTCTTGCTCTTGGGGCCATTTGTGTCAGTTTTTGTGTCATTTTAGCTCTCCTGTCCGATCTTTTATCTGCCCTTGTAGACAACTGAAGGGTCAAAGGCTTCAGCCAAGGGGAGGAACATCATCTGCAGTTCTCGTGCTGGAGCCCACTGGGCAGAAAGGCAGGGACAGAGGGTAAAGCCACAGCCACACATTGCTCAGTGCTGGGGTGCCAAAGCAGGGACCCCAGGTCTTGTCTTTCAGGGTGCTGGCTCTTGGTGCCGTAGTTTACAGTGGGAACAGCTCTGCCCCAACTTGCAGCTTCCAGGCATTGAGTTGTTTTCTTGTTATAATTTAACATATTTGTAACTAACTTTGAAGTAATGGAGTGATCCATAACAGCCCAGCATCATCTGGGACTGGCACACAGCTTGGCTGCTGTCGCATCCCTGCAGGAGGAGGCAAGCTGATCCCAGCCCAGGTAGGAGCTGGGGTACCAGGAGGGTGGAGAAGGAAATAGGGTGGCTGGGAATGCTCTCGGAGAGAAGGCAGGCTGGCACCCTCCGGTCTGGGAGAGCCACCCAGGGAGGGGTGAGCCAGCAGAGCCAGTGAAGCAGGGTCTGGGGGCCTTTCAGCATGGCTGGGGTCACCCAGCGTGGGGCAGGTTCTTTCCTGCAGGAGCCTGTGCTCACCCAAGTGCTACTGGGAGCACTGGTCCCTCCTGGGGCCACGCTGAACCTTTGCAGCTTTTAGTTTTAATGCACTTTTATGTTCAATTATAGTACAATTCTATTTTTTCTAAGCATTTTGTGTATTCCTGGGACTTGTTATCACATCATGGGTTGGAAGCGCTAATAAAAAGCTGGGCGAGCCGAGGAGAGCGTGTGCCCCTGTGCCGGTCCCCTCGCGGCAGTGGCTGCACTTGACAGGGCTCTTTGTGCTTGTGTGGGCACGATGCCTGCGCCCTGCTTCAAATGCACTTCGTGTCTATTATCTCGTTCCCATCCCAGGTGCTCGGCTCCGGCAAACCCAGCGGTGCATGAACCGGAGAGAATAACAGCGAGCAAGCGGCTGCAGATGGGCCTTTGGGTAGAGGTAGGTGCGTGCCTGTGTACAAGAGTTTTGTGCTTGAAAGAGAAAAATGCCGATTGTAGAGGGGAGAAGAGTCACTCCGGGTCAGCCTTAAGCAGCTGGTTGGGCAGAATGGTGCTGGCTGCGGTCCAGGGACTCCCCGCACTCAAACCTGGGTGAACCAGGAGCCCACTAGAAGCAAGGCTTGACCCATTCCCATGCCCCCCCACCCACCCCGGAAGGGATGAGGGAGTCAAAAAGAGCAGGTAGGACAATTAAGGCATTGGTCCCTCTGCCGCCTTGGTGCCTGGGGCATCAGAGGGCTCCTTAGGCCAAGAGCTGTGCCACCCTCATGTCAGGGTGGTGGCGGGCTCTGCCAGGCTGGTAAGTGCAGGCAGGAGTTGCCATTGCGCAGCCAAATGCCCATGGCTGCATTTAGCAGCCCCGGAAAGCTGCAAAATGAAAGAAAAATCACGACACATGAGCTGCACCTGGGCCAGCCTGGAGCCTTGCCTGAGAGCTTTAATTTCCTTCTAACAGCTCCCTTAATATAAAGCCTTTTTTCATGGCTTTGCAGCTGTGGGCAAGTGATGCTCTGGTAGCATTGTGTTATTGTGACGGTTTGTATGTACAAAAGATGGAGAAATAAACATTATTTTTGGTACTAAAATGTGATTTTGCCTCCATATCATAACTTTGCTGGTGCAGAGATGAACCTGGAGCCTTGTGGCACTGAGCCGCAGGGACCCTGTCCAGGCTGGGGTGGGCTGCTGGGGAGCTGGAGCAGAATTGTGGCTGCCTGCGGTGGGCTGGGCACTGCCACCACGTCCCAGGAGGAGGCTGGAAGTCCTGTTCCTGCGCAGAAAATCCACTTTGGCAAACCTGGTCTGGTGCCTGAGAGCCCAGACATGGAGTGGGCTCTGGGCGATGGAAGTGTCCTCCCTGCCCAAACACTACCCAGGCTGAAAGCCAGGTGGGTGGGAAGCTGGTGAGGACAGGAGCCACCCCACGATCCAAATACTTGCTGTGATGGATATTCCCTGGGGATAAAACAGTAAGCAGAGCCCTGGTCACAATGCTCAAACCGTTCTTGTCCCCAGAGACAAGTACATACCCATATGGCAGCTCTGCGCCAGCAGTGTGTCCCTCCTGGTGACCCCGCGCAGGGGTCCTGCCCTTGCTCTCACGTGAGCAGCAGCAGCCTGGCCGCCGGCTGAGTTTAGAGGTCAACCCAGCCAGAAGTCAGCCGATCTGCAGCTCCCTGCTGCTCTGCTGGGATGAAGGATGCTTTCTCCCAGATGGCCACTTCAGAGGGACAAATGCTTTGCCATGTGCTGATGGCCCTGGCTTTGTCCAGGAAGAGTTTGTCCTTGTGACTGGTTCCATGTATGGGGCTGGAACTGATTGCTGAAGGCTGCATCCTTCATGCATGGACAACCGAGCCCGGTCTGTGTTCCTCGTCCCAGGGCCAAGTGCACATTGCAGCAGCTGTTCTGCTGCTGAATTCCTGCTGGCATCTCATGGTAGGTATCCCATGGGGTGTCCAGATCCCCGCTGTGGTCAGCCTTGGCCCCTCTGGCCCAGGGTGATGCTGCTTTTACCCCCTGCCTGCAGTGGGGAGCAGACCCTGCTCCTCTCCCTCCCACTGTGGGTTTAGAAAGGGGTAGTGGGACATCACCAAGAGAGTCCTTGGTGTCCCCTGGAGCTGCTCCAGCCCCTCCTGCTGCAGCGAGCTGCCACCAGCATCTCCTCCCCATCCCCCATCCTCCTCCATGTCTTCCCCATTCCCCTACAGGCACCGTCTTAGGGGGACATGGCCATCAGCCAGGCCTGTGTCCCAAAATGTCCCTGCCTCTTCCCCAGCCCCCTTTCTGCTTCAAGGCATCCCTGTTGCTGCAGCGGGTGTGGGATGGGGCCGGCTGGCCAGTGCTTGCTCCACAGGGCTTTTGGGAGCTGGTCCCTGCCGGCAGGGATGCTGGGGACTGCAGGGGTAATTTAAAAATGAGGACAGAGACCTGATTATTGCCCTAGTTTGTGTCAAATCTCCTTAGGTTTTTTTTTTTTTTAGCAGCCTTTTGATGAGCTCATCAATGACAAGTTGCTAATTGGGGAGCACAAGGCCCTGAATTGGGGTGGTGGGGCAGGGAGCGGGGTCTCCCGGGGCGCCCCACGGCTCTATGTGCCCGCGTTGTCCTGTGAAAACAGAGAAAAGAAGAGCCACGATAAAATAATTGTCTAAACCTGGCACTGGGCCTCACCAGAGGGACCAGGGGGATGGAGGAGAGCCAAGCTGGGGTGGCCTCAGAGGGGCATGTGACTGATGCTCGGTGAGGGGGTGGGGACATCCCAAAGCTCCTCAGGGGCCAGCAGAGACCTCGTGGGCTTCAGCAGGGAGAGGCCGCGTTACCCCGGGGTGCTGAAGTGGTGGTAGAGGGTTTCTGGTTGCTAACAACATGAGGCACCCACCAGCATCATGTAGAGCAGCGGGCTCCAAATTTTTTGATTCCACCCCCCCAATATATTTATTGATTAATAAATTACCTACATGTCCTACTGGGTTAACATGTACATTGTAAAGTGGAAATTAAAATAGAAATTAAAAAAGGATGGGGTAGAGATAAAATAAGGACTATTTTTTTAAAGTATTTTTTAATTTATTAACAGTACAAGAAATATTTTCTTCCTGCACCTCCAGTGGGCTCTTTCGTGCACCCCGCTCTGGGGACCACGGGGTAGGAGGGAGCCAGCCGGGCCCTCCCGTCTGGCACCAGCAGGCCCCTTCCCACACCCCCCTTCCCCTCGCCCCCCTCCCCAGACGCTGCCCCGCACAAAGCAGCTTTGTCTGCCTCTTCCTCTTCCTCTCCTCCCATCTGGCCGCTCTCCTTCCCTGGCACCCGTCCCATCTCCCTCTGCAGCACAAGGACCCTCCTTCTCTATTTATCTCTGGGGAGGGGGTCTAAGCCCCCCTGTTGCCCCGTTGCAGCTCACAGGGAGCCCCCCCAGCTGTGCCCTGGTCTGGAGGTGATGGGGACGATGGCAGGGTCCCCACTCTGCCAGCCCTGGCACCCATCTGCATCCTGGGGAACAGTTGTGCAGCTGCCACCAGGATAAGCAGTGGGCGCTGCTCCCCAAAGCCCTCCGGAGCTGGGGCAGCACGGGGAAGGGTCCTTTCCCTCCGGCATGGCATGGCTTCACCGGTTGCTTTCCCTTCCCCATGCCAGTAGGGCTGTGTCACTCGGGGTTCACCCAGGAGAGCTCCCCAAAAAAACCATGTGTTGTGAGCCCTGTGGGAGAGGAGGAGAGGTCCCTGGGATACGTCTCTGCTCCCCAGTCCAAAACTGGCAGCAGCTTCCAAACCTCAGCCAGTGGGATGTCCCCAGCACAGTGCCACCCACATCCCTGCCCTGAAAGGGGGACATGCCCCAGCACGGCCATCTCCAGTCCCCTTCCCGCTCCCAGCCGCCCTGGCAAAGCCCTGCGTGGTTTGACTCAGCATCACTGCTCGTTCAAGTGGAGAGGGTGCCAAAAACCCTCTTCCCCCACCAGGCACGGCCACTTTTGGCAGGGTTGGGCAGGCAGCGCTGGGCACGGGCAGCCCCTGCCCATTGCTGTGTGTGCTGCTGGAGGGACATTCTGGCCACGAGTGGCTTTTCTTGACTTTTTTTTTTTTGGCTGGGGGTTTCCCAAAGCACTGCCTCTGCCCAAACTCCCTGGGGACCAATGTGGGCTGGGTGGAGGGAATTAGCCCTGCCTGGCTGTGTGCCCCCCGGGATGGGTTTGCGGGGGGGCCAGCACTGGGCTCCGGGGAAGTGGAGGGGTATTCCTGACTGCAGGAGGCAGCGTCAGACCCAGGGCCAAGTGCATGGGCTGGCTCCTCCACCAGCAGCTCGGTGACAGTGACCCTGGCAGGTCCCACCCACAGCATCGCAGGGGGCCCAGCAAGTTCCAGCGGAGCATGCGGGCTCCCAGCAGGGACAGCAGTGTCCCTGTGGAGCTAAGCCCCTCCAGCCACACCGTGGCCCAACAGCAGTGCCCACAGCATCTCCCCACTCCGTCCAGTTTGCCTTCATCCCACCGGCATCTCTCTCCTTCCCCTGCCTACCCCTCCCTGCCCTCCCCTCTCCCCGGCTCCATGACTTCAGGTCTTGGCTGCAGCTGCTGTTGGCTCCCCGTTGCCAAGCTCCTCCAGCACCTGGCCACCAGCATGGCCAAAGCAAGGGCTATGCCGCCTCTGCCCTGCAGGGGACGATGGACAGACAGACAGAACAGGCTCCAAGCAGCTCATGCTGCTGCACGGTGGAGGCCACCGCAAGGTCACACAGGCTGTGAAAGGGCAAAATCCCACCACGACCTATTTCGCCTGGTCTCCTGCAGCCCAAAGAGTGGCTCAGGGCTGGCCCTGCTCCTCCGCATGATGGATGAGCTCTTGGCAGCCACTGAGCCCCAGCAGGGCCAGCGAAGGGCAGGCAGTGCCCTGCCTCCACCCTCTCCTTCACCGCAGTCACAAGGTTTCAGCCAGCAAAAGGCAAATTCTATTCTGTCTCCACACACAGGGCTAAAGCTGTTAAAAAAAAATAAATCAAAGCATTGGGAAGTGGATTTATGGAGCGGGAAGGGATGCAGAGGATGGTGAAACACCTCTCATTCCCACCCAGGAATGTGAGGCTGTGAGAGGAGCCAGCTGCATCAGGAGGAAATAAAATCCCAGGGGATGCTATGGTGAGGGGCTGTCAGGGAGCCGGGTGGTACGGGCCGTGGGGAGGGCTTTCCCACCACGCCACCCTGCTACGGACACCCACTCTCCTCGCCTGGCCTGTTTGCACCTCCTGCCCCAGCGAGTCCCTTTTAGACCTTTTCTATCCCAAGCACCAAGATTTCTAAATGCTTTTTGATGGCATCAGCTGCCCTCCCTGCTGATGCATTTATGGGAGAAGCCCCTCGCTGCACACCAGCTCCCCGGAGTGTCTTCTGCTCAGGACAGGCTCAAAAGGCAGCTGCAGGCTCTTGGCATGGGAACGCACAAAGCCCCTCTTAACCCTGCAGCTCCCAGTGTCTGTGTCAGACCTCCCGACTGCCTTTGGGGACTCCGAAGGAGCGGGAGAGGGGGAGCTGTGTGAAAACTCAGCTTTTTTGGTGATTTTTTCCCCCCCACTCGTTGCTGGGTGAGGTCACGGCTGGAGGAGCTGCCTGATGGGACTCAGCCCGTGACTGCAGCCTGATGCCAAGGAGCACGTCAGCGGGCTGGATGTCAGCTCCCCTCTTCGGGACCGAGCAACCACAGGTCAGCTCAGCTCAGCTCACAAATCCAGTGGAAAACTGGGCTTGCTCAATTCCATTTTTTTTTTTTTTGCTGTTGTTGGTTTGGTTTGATTTTCAAGGTCAACTGGCCAAAAAAAGTGACTGCTGCAAACAAGGGCCCCACAAGCTGGTGACATGGGGCCATCACTGCCCATGGCATCTGCAGGCTCCAGCCCTACCAGGAGCCTGCAGTGAGTTGGGAACAGTCCCTGGGGGGGTAACAACGGGAGCTGCAGCCCCAGCATGACCTGTTCCTGCACCACCAAGGGCTTCTAGCTCAACTGTCTGTGGAGAATCATAGAATCATAGAATTGTTAAGGTTCAAAAAGACCCTTAAGATCATCTCCAGCTGTTAACCTACCACTGCCAAGGCCACCACTAAACTATGTCCTCAAGCACCACATCTACCTGTCTTTTAAATACCTCCAGGCATGGGGACTCAACCACTTCCCTGGGCAGCCTGTGCCAGGGCCTGACCACTCTTTCAGTAAAGAAGTTTTTCCTAATATCCAACCTAAACTATCCTGGCACAGCTTGAGGCCATTTCCTCTCATCCTGTCACTTGTTACTTGGGAGAAGAGACCGACCCCCACCTCGCTACAACCTCCTTTCAGGTAGTTGTAGAGAGCAATAAGGTCTCCCCTCAGCCTCCTCTTCTCCAAACTAAACAACCCCAGCCACTCCTTGTAAGATTTGTTCTCTAGACCCTTCACCAACCTTGTTGCCCTGCTCTGGCCACGCTCCTCGATGTCCTTCTTGTAGTGAGGGGCCCAAAACTGGACACAGTATTCAAGGCGTGGCCTCACCAGTGCTGAATACAGGGGCACCACTGCCCTGGTCCTGCTGGCCACACCATTCCTGATACAAGCCAGGATGCCATTGGCCCTCTTGGCCACCTGGGCACACAAGCCCAGGGCTTCCCTGCTTCCATGCCATGGATGTACCTGGGAGGGTAACAAGGGACAGCAGGAAAGGGGGAAGAGGTGTTGAGCTGCTCTCAATGGCGGGGGAAAGGAGATGGAGGAGGAGGAGAAGCAGAGCTCACTCGCTCCCATCCCACATCGAGGATTGTCCCCTCCTTTCCCAGGTCAAGTCACCTTTCCCAGGAGCGATGCCTCTAATCCCCCAATGATCACTCAGCCCGAGCAGCTGCTGAAGGCTCGGCCTTGTCACCCTCTTTGCGTCCCTTTTGTCAGGGCTGTGACTCGGGCTCTGTTTCTATTGGCCTTCCTTTTGTCATCATCTCAGCTCAGGAAGTCCTCCATCGGCTAACCATGCTGCAATGAACATGTTCCCACTCCCGCGTGTCCCTGTTAATTAGTGCAGCTGACCGGGTTCCCTTCATCAGCGCTAATTGGCCAGATTTCTGTCTCTGTGCCTTTCCCTTCCTGGTTTTCGCAGTGCCCTTGGGTAATTTTAGTGCAAAGGAGAGGAAAAATAAAATGAAACTAAACAAGCATCCTCACATTGCACACATCCTTACACTGACACCAGCAGCTGGGGACACAGGGATGCAGGGGCACCGCGGGGCTCAGGGCACCAGGGAGGCTGTGGGCTCCTGAAGCCAGACACATGCCCACAGCTCTGCAAAGCCTCTTTGCCTCTTTGCTCCTCACCAGCGGTGGGCGTCACCCAGCCAGGGACCCACAGGCCTGACTCTCCCGTCTTCCTCTACCCACAGCCCCCGTCACCCGGTTCCAGGTGTCCGGTGGCTTCACTGGCAAAGGAGGAGGCAATGCCCATTGCCCTGGGACAATGTCACCCTGGCTGAGGTGGGTGCTGGGCACAGCCCACAGGTGGCAGCTGGACGTGCTCAGCCCTGCTCCCCATTAGCGGTGGGTCAATGTGATTGACCCCCATCATCATGCCCCTGGAGCTGGCCCTAATGCACATCAGGCGCTCCAGCGTGGGAGGGACAGTGGCCCTGGGGATGGGGGCAGAGTGCACGGCGTGACAGGGGTCCCCACTGCACCAGGTCCCTGCCCTGTCACCACCCTGACCCCCGTGCCCTCCCCTGTGGTCTGGGACCGCCTGTCCCAAAGGAGGATGCTCTGGTTGGAACCCCCTCCCATGCGCACATGTACATGCGTGCGTGTGTGCCCAGGGCTGTCCCCATGTGCACAGGGCGGGGAGGAGGGTTGGCTCTGTGGGGTGCAGGGGGATTTGGGGAGTGTCTGTCAGTCTGCAAGGGGGTTTCGGGGGGTGGTCTCTCTGTGTGAGGGCAGTCTCGGGGGTGCTGGGGGGGCCGGGGGGGGGAAGGCCATGGAGCTGCAGCCCAGACGGCAGCACTGGGGGGGGATGGGAATACGGGGAGGGGGGCTGTGCCCTGCGCTCCTGGAGCCTCCTGCATGCTGCTAAAGGGGTGGGGACGGACGGACTGGGGGGACGGGACATCAGCCCCAGCCTCCCTGACGAGGTGCGTCTGTCCGTCTGTCTGCCTGTCTCCTGGGGTTGCTCTGCCCCCGCCCCCTCCACTCTCCCCCTCACATCTGGGCAGCAGCAGCTTATTTTTTCCTCCGCAGTTGCGACACCTCGAGTCACAGGACCTTTCCCCGCAGGGAGAGGGTGGGGGCCTCGTCTTGGCCGGGGAGCCCCGGGCACAGCGCCTAACCACCCCCCCCACGCCCTCCTCCCCAAGCACAGAGCGGGGAGCCCCAGCACCGTGAATACCAGATCACCCCGGGGCTGGAGAAGGGAAAGTGGATCCCTGCTGGTGATGGGGAAGGGTGACCAGACCCCCACCAGGGCTGGGGAAGGGAGAACAGATCCCTGCCAGTGACAGGGAAGGGGCTGTAGCCGTGGACACCGTGGTCTCCTCGGTTTGGTGTGCTGGGGTCTGCCCAGCCCTTCCCCAAAAATGCCAGCCAGGAGCACACCGGTGCCACCCACGGCCATGTCACCCTCAGCCCAAAGGCCTGAGGGACCCGAGGATGGGGGGACCCGAGGATGGGGGTGCCCTGAGAGCATCCCCACTGCTGGAGCCAGGCTTGGGCTGAACCACCCCTCCACCGGCAGCCTTGGCACAGCGGCAGCATCAGGATGGACAGGCCCCATCTGTGCCCCCCTCTTCCCATTGGAATAAATACCATTTATTCAGAAGAAACCATTTTATTATTTTTTTTTCCCAAAGAAAAAAAAGCAATATAAATATTAGAGTATAAAACTTGCGTGTAACACATCGACATTGGTCTATATGGGTATAAGAAGGATATAAGCATATATATAATATATAAGTATAATTCAATATTAGACACATTGAAAGGGCAAACGTGTTTCATTTCACGTACACTCGGAGCACAGACCACATGGAAAGAAGATACAGAGCAAATTGAAAATACTGGTGTCCACAAATTAGTTACCAAGATTAAAAATAACACGCCACTAAATACACAACACTCACTACGCTACCTCAGATTGCAGATTAAAAAGAAATATAAAGACTACGATTCAGCTACAGCATTTCTGGAGGGGGGCAGGTGGCAGCTGCAGGGGACAGGGTGGGAATTGCTCCCGGTGCAGCCAGCGCCAGAGGGGGCCAGATCCGGATGAAACACGGCGGATGCTCTTGCTGCCCTGGGTTTGGGGAGGGGGCAGTGGTGGGGTGACCGCTGCCATGCCAGAGCCTGGCCGAGAGGACTGGATCTGCTCGGTTGAGTTATGTGTTACTGATTAAAAAGGAAAAAACCACCACAACCTCCACCCTGGAAAATCTGGCATGGCCCCTTCCTGGCCACCCCACAGCCCCTCTCCTCCCTCTGGCTACACAAAGTCCCCCTCTGCCTCCCTGGGGGGACTCAGAGCTGCTCTGATATGGAAATCTGGCCCAGTGCAAGGGTGATGGGCACATGAAGAAACTCTGTTCCTTATCCTTCGATTCCCTCCGCAGGGTGGAAAGCCCAAGGCCAGCGGGAGCATCACCTCCTCTGGGCTGGCCCGACATGGTCCCATGCGACGCCCCCTCCCTTGTCACCCCAGCTGGCTGGCTTGGCAGCACCACCCCACGCTCACCCCCAGCTCTCGGGTCCCTCCTCTGGGTCTGGTCCCCAAACGCCACCAAACCAATTATCACTTACTTGGTCACCAACTCTGCACCAAAGCCATGCGCCGGCAGCTCTGTGGATCTCACTCCTTCGGGTGAGACCCCAAATAACCCCCTTGTTTGGGGTCTACACCCCAAATAAGAAGCGATGAGTCTCCCCATCCCGCTTTACCAATCCCACCCCCCACCCCCCTCCCAAGGCAGCCCCAGCACGGAGGCTTGGGCAGCTGCCGGCGCATTCACACCACGCTGCATGGGCATGCGAGGACTTCTCTGGGTTCGTGGAGCTAACTGCGCTAGTGCAGGTGTGAGGCGAAGGACGTGCATGCAGACGCGGTGTGCAGAAACGTGAAGCACCGTCCCCTGGTTCCCTTGGCGGGGACTTGGCCAGACGGCTGCCTGAAGGAGCCTGGCCGCAGGGGAGCGAGACTCTCTTAGCTTTAATTCCAGAAGAACATTGACTGTACATATAAATATTTACTGCAAAGAAGGGATGAGATGTGTCTGCTCTTCGGAGACCCCTAGAACCACTGGGGCAGCTGCTGCACACCTCGGCATGCTCCTCATTGAATTCCCTACCTCAGACATCAGGAGGGTTTTTTTTGTCTCATATTTCAGGCCATTAGTGGTTGCACTTTTTAAAAAAAATAAATGTGTAGGATGCAGCTTTGCCATATTCCCTTTGACTCATGCAATATAAACACTTATTTTTTTTCCGGGTAACAGGTAAGCAGGAACTGAAGCACTCCCTACCAACTTCTCAGCAACAAATCCATCGCTATCATTAACTGGGGGTGAATTTTACTAATGGAAAGTTTAAGAGCAAAGATCTGGAGCATGGGCTCTAAGCTAGGAACTTCCTTTTCCTTTCCAAAAAATGATCGAAGGTCTATAAATTAAAAGGTCTGCGTTAAAATTATTTACACTGGGCAAAGCTGAGCACAAGCCTTGTGCCTTTCTTGGACTATCTGGGAGCAAATCGGATCCAAAGACGTGGCAGAAAACCTTCTGCCCTTGCATATTCTAATACCCAAGGGATTGTATAAAACATTAGCAAGTATTCACAGGGCACTTGTTTGCATTCGGTTTAGCTTCCGGATTGGTTTTCATCATGAGATCTAACAGCAGCGAGACCCTGCTCCTAGCTCTGATGATGATGAGATACATTCGCAGCATTTCCTACTTTTTGCATCATGGAAAATTCACATTCGTCCTCCGGCCTGGGCTGTGGTTTGGGGGAGTGCTGGAGCCGGCTGCCCTGTAGCTCTAAGGTCTCCTTCTTCTTCTCTACTTCTTCTCCTTCTTCCCGGATTTCTTCTTGTTGCCTCCCGAGGAGCTGGCACTCTTGGCATCACGCTTGCCAGCGGCATTGGTGAGGGTGGCGGTGCTGCCCGGGATGTAGACGTTCTGCCGGTAATCAGGGACGTGCTGCAGGGTGAACTGGGGGCCGTAGCGGGCGCTCAGCCCCATGGTGCCCGTCCCGCCGCCCAGGGTCGAGTTGCCGTCAGCAGCTTCTGTGGGGATGCCAGACGGTGGGGGAAAAGAGAAGGGCAGGTTGTTAATGCCGGCCAGAGCCCACCCCAAGCCCCAGCGGCCCCGAAAGGCTCTCACTGGGTGTCAAACCCAGACCTCGGTGCCACCAGCCTTCACCCCCACCCCTCATTATCCTTCAGCACTACCGCTCCACAGGACGGCTGCAATGTGCATGCTGGGGAGCATGGCACAGCCGGCACCGAAATCCCTCGTTTCCATCTCACATCGTTTCTAAAGGTTTGGGATTTGGGGCTGGAGGCTGGCCGGGCTAGGGCAACCTCTCCTCTGCCCTCGGCAGCAATGGGGCTGCCTGTCCCTCCCTGCCTGCCTGACGCTGTCTGCTCTGTCCCCCTCCCTGGCTGCTGCCTCCACAGAAAAACATCCCCCCCTCCGAAAGCAGCCCATTACAAACATATTGTACAGCCACAACCACTAGTAATGCATTAAGGGAAATCCAATATTTTTTTTCTGCTGCATTTAAAACCCTGCCCCCAGTATTTCTCCAGCCAGGTTTATTCAGGGAGCAGAGCATATGAGATGAGAAAGACAATCCCTCCCCTGCAGTACTGCAAAATGGCTCTAGGAAGCCGAGCACGCAGAAAATCAATGCTGAAGTGCATCCCATGGTCCAGATCTGGGAGCAGGGGGAGGGGAAGGCAAATTCATTCCTGCCACGCTGCAAAGCCCCAGCACAGAGAGAGCAAGCGCAGAGGGGGGGAGGGCTGCAGGCCCCCCCGGGATGCTGGGGCACTGCTGGAAGATAGAGACCAGATGGAGACGGGGGGATGCAAGGAGGCAGAAGGAGAAATGAGCACGGGGGGGGGCGGCGGGGCACGAGTGATGCTGTTGCCATAGCTGCTGTGTGACCCCACTCCAGCGTGACTGCCCATGCACAGCCCATAGTGGGATCTTTGTGCAGCCCTGCTCAGAAATGGTTTGCTAAAACCTTGTCTTTGCATTGGATACTGTGGATCCCATCTCAGCCTTTTAACTGCTTCGTCCATGTGGCTATGGACACGCTCTCCTGGGAGGCAGGAGAAACCCAGCAAAGGCACCTGAAGGGCCCAAGGCAGACTCTGGGGCTGCTATTCCCTCCTTTCGCAGGCAGAGAGACTGCAAGAATAAAGAAAAGCAACGAGCAGAGAATGTGGGCTGGTCCCCGTGTGTTTTTCCTCTCTCCAGACCAGATCTGTGCATGCCTCCATGTCGCCTTTGCTTTCCTCTGAGCAGATGGAGGGGGCTAAGCCAGCCAGAAAGCTAGACAAAAAGCTGGACCGTATCCCACGGACCCCCTTAAATACTGCTGTGTGCACATCCCCTCACAGAGGTTGGAAGGATGAAGCAACTGCAGTCTGAAAAGTTACAGCTGCTCTGCTAGAGCAGGTGGAGGCAAACACAACAGCGAGTCCGAAAACAGGCGGGATACTGTGCACCGAGGCCAAAGGACGTGCAGGACAGTGTACAAACACAGCAAACCAGTGTGGGGAAATCCCATTTTTCTTTCTGCTGTGGAAACCTTCACTGGCAAGAGAATTTTTCTACAGTCCCTCTTAAATGGGTCCCAGACCCGGTGGGGCTTTGAGGACCTCGGGCTGGAGGGGGGCTGGAGGAGATGTGATATTTATCGCCAGTCCTCGCTTGCCTCATCAGCAGCTTGTTTCATTAACAACCAACTCAACCCCACACCCATCGGGGTGTTACGAACGGGGACAGGACAGTTGGAGGTGTGCTGTCAGGCCAGGCTGCAGCCAGGGACCAGCTCACAGGTGGACTACGGCCTCTGGAGTGGAGGAGATTTTTCTTCTGGGATCTCAGACTGGGAGCCCCTGGGTGGGGCCCTCGTGGGCTTGGGCACCTTCTCGTCTGCCCTGGGTGCTGCTGCCCTGCCCTGCCCTCCTGGGCCATCCCAGATGCACCAGGGCTCTGAGCAGTGAGGGGGCTGGGGGCTGCCAGCACCATCCAGGACAACTGGTCCCCATGAACTAGTTTGCAGTCACAGCACAGCTTTCACAGGGGAGAAAAAGCCGCCCGTGAAGTTCCCAGCATGCCAGTTGGTCCCGGGTAAGAGCAAAGGGCTGTTTCTAGGTAACATTGACATTAAGGCTGAAAAGAAGAGAGAACAGGGACAATAGAGGTTTATAAATGGGCTGCTCTTGCCAAGCAGGGCACTTCAGTTCTTGTTGCTGGAAAGGTTACGCTCAGCCTTTATCTTTACCTTTATTATCCCAAACAGTCCTGAGGAGGAAAACAAGAATTTGGGCTTTGCAAAAAATAACCAGCTAGGGGCTCCATCGCCCTTGTGGGCAGAGGGGAGGAGAGGCCGGATGGAGGCAGCCCCGGAGCACGTGCTACTGCAGCTGCTGGTGGGGCTTTCGGGAGAACCCAATATAGTGCATCTGCCCCTGCCTGCCGGCAGCGGAGCTGGGGAGAAAAACCTCCTCAGGCTGCCTTTCTGTCTGCTCTCCCACCTCTCATGGCACCCCTATAAATTCTCACTGGAAGCCAGAGTATTTTAAGGACAGGATGTCTGCCCTTTAGTGTCTGGCGTCCTGGAGCATCTGTGCTCCTTGGTCTGTCTTAGCAGCTGCCTCTGCCCCTTCAGATGGCTCAAAACACTGGCTTTTCATGTTGTTCCCAGCTACAAGGGAGGAAGATCCAGAGGAAGGGGGCCCAGGAAGGGAGACAGAAGCCCTACAGCAGGGTCGCAGCGCTGGGGGGAAAACAGCTCTCCAGGCACTCTGTCTTGGGAGGGTGATTTAACCATTGGGCAAGCAATTTAATCCTCAGAGCGACTGGATCGCGCAGGCTTGGCATGGCAAGGCCAGCTCTGCCTCTTGCTGAAGTGAAGGATAACCCCTAGCACAGGGTAAGGATGCACACAGGGCATCACCAGCCCTTTCTGTGGGGGCATCCCTAGCTCATGGAGCAGAGCAGCATCAGAGGAGTTTCTGCCTCCCGGGTGGTCTCTGCTCGGTGCAGACTCGAGCATGGGCTTGACGTGGTGCGGTGGAAGTCAGCATCGACCGCTCTCTGTGGGAGCAGCTTACGCTCAGGAGCGGGTGAGCGAAGGGCACGCAGTGCCATCACCTGTGTCATTGTGTCCCACCTGCCACCCCCGGAGCTCAGCAAGTGACAGTAAGAGATAAGGATCATTTAAATAGCCAGGAAACATTACCCAAGGATGGGCAGCACAAAGCTTAATGGGCATTTAGCACTGCTCCTAATCAAAGCCTGCTCCAATCAACACTATTAGCTTAATGAGTGAGAGCAGAAAAGGGGCGACAAAGAGCAGGGGAGACATGAAAACCCAGTGCTGGTGGAAAAAGCTTGTGCTGTGTCCCCACCCAGCTCCATCCATCCATCCACCCACCCACCCACCCATCCATCCATCCACCCACCCACTCATCCATCCATCCACCCATCCACTCATCCATCCATCCATCCAGTGCAGCAAGGGACCGGCATGGGCAAGGAAAGGATGGCGTGCACAGAGTCATACTCTCCCTGGGGCTGCAGCAGGGGAAGCCCTTGTCTAGCGGATGGATCTGATTTAAATTAACCCCCTGGGCAGGCTGAAGCCGTGGGAGAGGTTAGGGCTATTTGAGACTTGTGGATTGGGGGAGATTTGCTGCAATAGGGCCCGGGGCTACGTGGAAGTCGGTGCTTAACCTGGAAGAGACCCGCTCAGCTCTCTGATCCTGGGGACTGCTGGAGTGGCAGTCAGAAAAACAGCTTTATCTGCAGAGCACGGAAACCGGATCTGAGGCACCGGGTGATGATAACCACATGAAACCCCGGAGGCTATTTTTCCACAGTCGTTTTTCAGGGCAGAGACACATTTTTGCATTGTTTCTTTCCCTTAAGTGTAAACAACTCCCTTGCCCAAGACCTTCGTCCCCTTCCCCGGCCACGGCAGCTGTGTCTCCAGGCTGCCTGGTGTCTGCAGAGCAGCAAAGTTCAGCTGCAGCAGCTTTCCAAGAAAGAAACACCAAAGCCATCCCTCCTCCCCCAGATTCCTTCTCTCCCAACAGCTCACAGGAAATATCCTAAGCATTTTGCACAGGGTTTTATGGCTGCGCCGTTGCTGCTATTTTTAAATCAAGGGGGAAAAGACTTGAAGGTATTTATAAATAAAGGCTGTATGAAAACCAGCCTCTTTATCCAGAGTGCTGCACAGAGTGATAATTGCACTTCTTTTACATAAAACCATGGAGACCGCGGGTGCATGGGAACACCCCTCCCTGCCCACCACTTCCACATGGCGCAGCCATAAAACAGAACAAACCAACCCCAAACGACCCCAAACCAAACCCCTGCGACTACAGCTGCAAAAAGCCAGCAGCAGCTGATGGAGCAAACCTTGGCGAGCCCGCAGCTCAGCGGAGGGACCCGGCGTGAGCAGGAAGCATGCGCCGGCGTCTCTGGACACGAGGCTTGTTGGGGATACTGAGTCAGGCATTTAGTGTATTCCTGGCCCAGCCTCTAGCCACAAGCAAATCTTCCAGGCTTCCTACCTCTTTGTCTTATGGCAAGTTGCAACACAGCAGATGTTTCATTTACTGTGATCTTCTGGAACCAAGTAGTTTATAAAACATCATCTCAAGACTGGCTCTTTCATGTAACACAACCACATCACGAGCCAGATAACCTTCTGTCCAGTACACAGACGATATACTTTGGGTGGAAGAGGTACCCCTGTCTACAGCACACCTGATGCTGATGGCTACCTGGCATCTCCTCTGCCTGAATCCTTCCTGACCCCTCTCCTCTGCAGGGTAACACAGACAGCAGTGCTTTTCCACCAGCAACTGTTGAAGAAGGACGTTTGAAGCCACCCCAGTTAACCCAGATACGTAAAGTCCCACCAGCATCTTATCTAACGGCATGCATCTGAGGTGTCTGCGTGAGAGCAAGTGCTGTGATTTTTGCACCGCGATGGAGACCAACCGTTTGCTGAAGCCAGGATCATGGCTTGGAGCATTTCTGTGTCAAACTGGTTGTTCGGCCAGGCTCCACCTTCCTCTCCATTCTGGGAGCTATGGGAAAAGAAAAAAAACAGCAAGTTACTGCAGCTCGGTCAGGAGGAGTGGGCTTGTAGGGAGAGACCATGAGAAGCCAAAGCTGCGGGCTTGTTCACTGGCAAAGAGGAGTTTGCAGGCTTTAAATCCTTCTATTAAATAACACTCAAGAGTCAAGACACTTTTAGAGGTCTCCATCCCTCTCCAGGCTTTTGAAGAATAGCTGCCAATACCAAAAGCACTTGGGGGCTCAGTGGTGCTTCCAGCAACATCTACCTAACTCCTGCTGATTTCAGAGACAGCCAGCACCTCATCACCTCAAAATCCCACCAATATAATGTAATGCCTTCCCACCAATATAATATAATATCACAGAAAATGGTGGTCCTAAAGTCCCAGAGGTGCATGCACCCTTGTACGACAAGGTCCTCTGTTCCTTTTGGAGGCCATGTAAGTGGATGCACCTTTCAAGCTATTTCAGTCTACAACTCCATTCTTCAGCTTCATTCGTAAGACAGAGGGTGAGAAAACCCCGTGGCGTGGTGGGTTTTGGGATCAGCATGGAGCCAGCTGCCTGGCACCACAAAACCTGCTCTGAAGGGAGGCCAAGAGCAGTTGCCAGCTCTGCAGAGCAGGCAGCAAACAGTCCTGGGGAGGCTGGAGCAACAGGGAGAGGAGAGAAGGGAGGTGGGCACCCACCTTGATTCCTCAGGATTGGCTGATGGAGGGGCTGAGCACCACAGATCTGCCTGGGAAACCTCTGGGGATGCTACCAGGCTTTGATGAAGGAGGGTTTGTGACTGAGGTTACTATCAGCAGTCTGTGGGCAGTCTAACAAGCCCCGCATTCATGGTTGCCAAGTGCCTGCTGTGCTCGGCCACCACTCACTAGTAGTGGTACTTCCCCTCCGGAGAGGTCAGGGCTGTGCACCCAGAGCCTCTCCAGAGCCTCCTTGCTTCCAGCAGAGAGACCTAAACATCTCACCAGCTTCCTGGGTCCTCCTCTGCTCTGACCCTAAGTGACCACATCACTCAGACCACCGGTCTCCCCTCTCCCAGCTGAGTGCTCTGACCACCTGCACCTCTTGCCGCCTGCTGGGGTGCCAGGCTCTGCTCCTTGGCTGTGTCCTGGCTTGCGTGGGGCGAGGGCTGCCCTGCTCTTGCAGCTGGGAGCTCTCCAAAAGCAAGACAGGGGATTTGGAAGCCCTTCCCCTCAGAGAGAGCCGAGGCCATTTCTCAGGCAAGTGTTCAAACCACCAGGCTGCAAGGCATGGAGGTGGCCTCCTCCTCCACCGCTGTGGTCCCAGCCGTTGCACCCAGGAGCTGCCAGACCCCAAAGCCCTGCTCAGACCCTGAAGCCCTGCTCAGACATGCTCAGGTAGCCGAGATCTCCCCCAGCTCTGGGGTCTCCTGCCAGCAGCTCCGTGCTTGAGCACACAGCACCCCGCACGCTGCAAATGCCAGCGCAGGCACTGCCGGTGCCAACTCAGTGCTGCGTGCTGGGTGGCAGATGGGCTCTTCACCACCTGCTGCCTGAGTGCCCCCGACAGTGGCACCCACTGCAGCCCTCACACACAGGACAGGCTCAATATGGCCATTTCGGAAATGACATGAACCCACAGGTATGTCCTTGAAGGTTGTATCTCCCACAGTGACCTTGTAGTGCGGGCAGCTGCCGTGTCTAGGCTACTGCCCCAGCTGCATCAAAGCTCTGCAAGGAGGGAAGCCCTGAATGCACAAGAGCTTCCTCTGTCCTCCCTGTGCAAATGTCCTGCACACAGGAAGAAAAACTGCAGATGCACGGGATGGATAAGAGTGCCTGTGAGCTCTGATCAGGCCCCACATGGCCCTGCTCAGTCACACAGCTTGGTATGGACCCAGCGAGGGGTACATATGGGCGAACTCCCTTTGAATCACAAGATCTGAGTGTAAGGATGCATGGATGGACACTCCCAGGTACTCTGCTGAAAATCTGGTGTGAAGCAACTTGCCCAAAGACACGAAGGACCTGTGCCAGGACCACACGACCATCCATCCCTTCCCCTTCTGTACCGCCTGCCTGACCCACCCCCAGCCAGGCACAGGGCACTGCTCTCACACCAGTTTATCTGTGGAGGATGCAAATAATCACTAATGTAGCAGAGGCTGCCCTGGCACAACACTGCCAACAGCACTGCTTCTGAAATACCTGCCGTCTGCTGCAACCCAGGGCATCCCAAAAACTATTTATATCACTTCTCCACGACGTGTGTGGTGGCACAGTTTCAAGAAGGCCAGAAGCGAGGCTTGCCTGCCTTGCAAATTGATTTCAGTGCAAATTGATTTCATGATGGCTGTGCTGAGACTCCTCGGAAGTGGGTACTGCTGCCCTGCACTCAGTGTTGTGCCAGCGAGCGGCGCACAGGCAGTCCAGGCAGCAAGGACAAGGCGGGGACAGCCCTGGGGCTGCAGTGACCTGTTAATGTCACAAGCAGGGCTGGGAATAGAGCCCCAGGCTAGATCCAATAAAGGACTTAGGAACCTAAACCCCCTTGCAAACCATAGCCCATTCAGCCACCAGTTAACCCCAGCAGCTCCTGCCCCACCAGCTGCCCCACCGGCTGGCAGCTGAGGTTCCCAGGTTTTTCAGGGCTGCAGGAAAGCTGCCCAGAAACACCCTGGTGCCTCCCAGCTGCTGCTCTGGCTCTGGGAGCTGCCCCGGCACGCTGATGGGATCCACAGATGGGGAAAGGGAAAGCACAAGGAAGTGCCAAATCCATTTTTTTTTTTTAAATTGTAATATTCCAGTGGTTTGAACTCTGTTTTGAAATTGGAGGCCCAGGTTCAACTCCCTCTTTGATGCGGCAGTGCTGGCATCACATTTTTCCATGTCCAGAAAGACTCTTTCCTCCCCTCCCACCTCTCCTTTGGGCAATGGACCACACTGGACAGAAGCTCCTCCTGCCTCCTGTCAAAGCCATGCCTCCATGCCCTAGGACAGTAGGAATGCATGGAAGGAAAGGCTCACCCTGTGGTCAGGGCATTCATGTGGCAGGTAGCACCAGGACTGCCAACCGCACTAAGCTCCCTAACCAGGTGGTCCTTGCTCTCCACCCCAATGACCCTTGGCCCCACAGCTGCATACAGGCACAGACAGGAGAGCTGGCCACCACTGAGCACCAGAGTTGCCCAGGGCTGGGTTGGACAGGGGGGAAGAAGGGCCGTGGTTAGTCCCTGCAGCCTGGGAAGGGGTTGAGTGACACAGCCCAACCCCTCTGGTGCACGGCACAAGAGGAGCAGCTGTACCAAGAAACATGTAGATCTTGTTCAGGTTGTTTTGACCTTGTCTTTTAGAGGTGTGTGCCCCCAGGGAAGAGTGACCCTGCATCACCAGTAAGCAGAGAGGTTCATCCTCAGAGGATCGGGAGATGGGTGGTGTTTCAGACCCTTTTCCTTTCTCCTGGTCTTAGAGAGGGAGTGGACACATCTGAACTCACGTGATGAACTTCACTGTCCCCTGTGTTATGGTTATACCCCAGTGTCAGGGGGACAGCCAAAGCCCCTACATCCTCTTAATGCCCTGTGGGGTCACAAAATCACAGACTGACTCAGATGGAGAGGGACATGAAGCACCCAGCCTAACGAAGGTGGAAAGGTCTCTCATCCAACATCCCACTCAAAACAGGACCAAGCTTTCAGCTGGATCCATCTTTATATTAGATACTCAGAGCTCTGAGCAGCCACATTTTGAGTATGAGATTTCTCCATCTCTCTGGCCTCCTGTTCCAGTGTTTGACCACCCTTGGGTGAAACACGTTTCCTAGGATCTACTTCAAATTTGTGTTGTTGCAACATGTGCCCATTGACCCTCGTCCTTTCACTGTGCACCTCTGAAGACAGCAATGAGACCCTCTCCTAGCTCTCATGCCTCCAAGCTGAAGGAGCTCTCTCACCCTCACCTCCCTTGCCACGGGCTCCAGACCTCTAATCATTTTGGTGGCTCCCACATGGACATGTCTTTGTTGCACTGGGGAGCCCAAAAACCGGGCACAGTGCTCCAGGTGTGGTCCCATAAGTGCCGAATTGAGGGCAACCATCTCTTCTCTTGACCTGCTGACTACCATCTTACCAGTAAAACCCAGTATACGGTGAGTCTCCATCACAGCAAGGGTGCACCGGTGACTCATGTTCAACCTGATGGCCCCCAGCACCTTTTCTTCAAATCTACTGCACCCAGTGTTCCCAAATTTTGGACAAACAGCCCCAACGCCATGTGCCTGCTCCTGGTTACAACACGCAGAAAAGCTATTTTAGAAATGCCTTAGGGTTGCAAAAAAATGGTATTGAGCTCACTTCTCTAAGCAGGAAATTCAAGTGCCTCAATTGCTGGCAGTGCAATCATCCAGAATTCAGAAGTACAGAAAAAAACAAGTGCTGTAATCTAACAACGCCCAAAAATAACTTCTCGCATTGGAAAAAGGCACACAGCTGATGACCAGATCTGGCCGTCTTCCACAGCTATAGGATGGTGTTGTGAATCAGAGCTGTGAAGCACTGATTCAACAGCGAGCAGCCTGCCCTGCCCTGCTCCCCCTGCCTGGGGCGGGCAGACCTCGGAGCCCCCCCTTGCAGCACTGGTTCCCACTCGGCCACAGCCTTGGGCGCTGCTGCGGGGAGGCTGCCCAGAATGGGAGGGCTGGTTCCTATGGAAATGACTCCAAGGACTTGCTGGTTTTAATACAAATGCCGTTGACTCAATAGGTTTTTTCCTAAAAACCCATCCCCCATAGGATAGATTTTTTTTTTCTCTGTTCAATTCTATTCCACACTTCAAAGCTCAGAAAAGAGCTGGCTTTCATTTTCGGGAACATTTCCAGCACAACTAGGACTGGGGGGAAGGAAGCAAACCCATGTTTCAGACAAACCCAGCGATGCAGCATCTTAGGGGGCTCAGGGCTTAGTGGACATGGAGCACAGGATGGGGACTGTGCCAGCAGAGGCAGGTACAGCCGGTGCATGACGTGCAAACACCCTCATTAAACCTGTCTTCATAGAAGTCAGGGAATATTGAAATGAAAGGCTTGCCCTGTAGCCTTGACACAGCCCTCACCCATCGTGAGGCTGCCCCATTACCAAGGGCTTCCACAAGCATCTGCCCGAGCAGCGCAGGATGAACACAGGTGCTTCGCTGACTGGCTATTTTGTGGAACCCCCGGCCACCACATCCCTTTTTAACTTCCACTTCGAGCACAGAATTATTCATTTCCTTGTGGGGTTGCTATGGAGCTCGTTGCTATGGCAGCCGAAGGCCTTGCAAACATTTATTTGCACAATTGCCCGGTGGATTCCTGAAAAATTGTTTTCCTCACTCTGCAGCTGGAAACACGATCCGTAGCAGCACCACAACAAACTGAAGAAGTTTATTCGTGCCAGAGTGGTGCTGTCAGAGCCCCAGGGGCTGGAGAGGACAGCCCAGCACCCCACGGATGAGACCCCAGCACCCCGGGGGTGCCTGGCAGGGCTGTGGGCAGCACTTGGCCTGGGGATTTTCCCGGGACACCCTCAGCATCCTCCCTGCTCTCTCATTTGGCGCTTTCTGGCTCGTACGGCAGTGGCCCCCTGGCCAGCACTGCTCCCACCGCACAGCCCCGGCTGTTCCCAGGCTGTCCCGCTCTGGGGAAGAGGATGCGGCTGGGGTTTGTTTCTCCTCCCAGCCTCTTCCCCTTTTACTCCCGTTTGCTCCCCAGCTCTGGCTGCTGCTCCCAGCCTCCCATCACCTCCCCCAGCAGCCTGTCTGGGGCAGCACTCTGCCCTCCCCTCCCCACCCAGCTCCCAGGGCCGGGGGGTATCTTCAAGCCGATTCCTCCAGCCCCATTCCCGGGCAGCCCCTGGTCCTCCCAGGCTGTCCCCCCTGCCTAAACCCCACTACGCTGCTGTTTCCTCTCTCCCAGCTTTCCCCAAGCCCTGCCCCCGCCCCCCGCCGCCTCCCACACACAGCTCCAGCCAGAGGCAGCAGCAGAAATAAAATCTCGGCCTGCGTGTTTCCAGGCTGGCAAAGTGACAAGCAAGAGGGAACGGATCCGTCCCTGCCGGTGCTGAGCCTCCGCCGCACTCAAGGCGTGCTGGGGACACAGCCCCACGGCTGGGGATGCAGCCTCGGGGCCAGCATCCCTCTGTCCCACCACACACGCCAGCCTCCTGCAGCCCCAGCCCTCAGCCCGCCACCCTCCCACGTCCCCCAGCCTCCGAAAAAACATAACCAGCTCCAAAATTGCCACCATTTCCTGCCCTTCTCCCTTCTTTAACAGAGGATGCTGCCAGCCCTTCCCCCAGCTCTGCACATTCCCTGCCGCTTCCGTAATGCAATCACAAGGGCTGGAGAGGACCTGGATGAGGCTCAGCTTCAAGATCATGACTTTGCAAAGACGGGATTGAAAAATGTTAGCAGGCAAGCAGGGCGAAGATTTGCAGCCTCCCAAAGCACCGGCTAGTCGTTACTTCCAGACAGCGGAGGCAGAACAAAAGGCCACAATGTCTCTAAAATGGGGACCAGGGGCAGTCCCCCCTCCTGGGGACTCTTCCAGCCCTCATGGATGAGCCGGAGCTGAGATCAGTATTATTTCACCCAGCCCATCCTATTGCCATGTATGCCCCAAACATGCCGGGAAGGATATTTTGAGAAATTCTTTGGAAAGGTTATTGTGCCTATTTGTCCGAGCTCTGTGTCTCTGCAGCCAGACATGGCACGTGCTCAGCTGTGCAGGAAGCAGATGGAGACAGAAAAATTAAACTAATACACATAGCACCTGCTAAATTACCTAAAATAGCGTTTCTATACATAACGCTGTGATGATGAAACTCCTGATATTCTGGGGGCTTTCCAGAATGAGAAATGCATCCCATCACTAGGATATTTTCCTTTCTCCATAAAAGACCCTTCAGCTTTTGTCCCACCTGGCAGGATCTGGGTGGCTGAGACTTCAAGGGCCATGACAAATGCAGATAAAGGGATTATTGGCCCAGGATGGTCAATAAGGGAAGAAAATATTCAGCTGAAGAGGGCTACATGATCTAGAAAGAAGCCCATGTACTGAATCTGCTGAGATCTGGGCTGTTAATAAACAAAAGGGTGAACCTTGCAAGCAGGAGTGCTCACTGGCATTGTGCAGAGCACGGGAGACCAGCTCTGTGGTATCTTGGCCATAGAAGAGGAAGTGGTGTGGGACCAGGACACATGGCTACAAAACCTTCAGCTTCCAGTCCCAGGATTGGCTAAGCTCCACAGGAAGGGGGTAAAGGAGAGCAGTTATCCGGGGACAACTCCTGCTCCCAGCATCAAAACAGCTCCTGCCTGTCCCAGCGCCCCAAATCCACTCCAAAATTGTACCATGGGGCTGCAGCCCATGCTCAGAGCAAAGCCAGGCTCTGAGCAGCTTCGTAATGCTTTAAAGCAGCATTTTCTCTGCAGCATTTGATAGGAAACCACAGTCCCACCTAAAGCCATGAGCTTCTGCGTGGTCTTCAACCTTTCCTGTTTCAAGACCCACCAGGGCAACCCCAAACCTGGCAGATGCAACCATCTGACCCTTGCTGGGCTTCCATGGTTTCCTTCAAGGTGTTTGCTGAGCAAAAGACACACAAACAGGCCAGGGGCTGGCATGGGCTGCATCATCAAGCATCAACTACCACCTCAAATACTCCCCAAAAAGGCAACTTCTCTCCCAGGCTCCCCAGGACCTGGCACAAGCTGGTGATTTGAGCTCTGCAGCCTCAGAGGCTTTGACAGGGGGAAAAACCTCCCTTCAGAGCAGAGCCCCTTTACTAGCAGAACTCCTCCTTCACTCAGGGGTCCATAGCCCACACTAAAGTGTAGCAACTCTCAATCTTAGGAGAGCACTGTGTCACTTAGATTATGGCTGTTCCTGCAAGGCAATGACCCCAAAGGGATTTCCAGAGAGTGCTGTGATTTTTCAGGCTGCTGGGCTCTGCTCACATCTTCATGAGGCCCCACAGTGGCAGCTGAGAGTCCACATGCTGCAGGAGCTGTGGAGGAATCCCCGGATGCTCAAGCATCTGAACAGGCAGACGAATGCAAACCAGCCAGAAGAAGCAGTAATCTTAGCCCAAAGACTGTTGCACCTCTTTTGATTCACCTGCAAAACATGTGGAACCTCACCTGGCAAAGCAAATACCAGTGTGGGCTTCAACCCTTGAATGCATTTGGGATGGAAACCCGAGAATTACAATCATTTCCTAAACTTCCCAGGGTGACAGTTATTTCTGCTGCTCCTCTTGCCCCTGTCAATGAGGAGCTGAGGGTGGGAAGCCTGCGCAGCCCAGAAGAGCCAGCAGTTGCTCCCAGGGCTCCCAGCCTTCCCCAAGAACTGTGGTGACACCAGCTGCAGTGCACGTCCCATTAGCTGTATGTTGTCCAGGCAGCACCTGTCCTGATGACTGTCTCCTTTTCACTTTTTCAACCTATTTCCCCCATGCTGCCCACCCACTCATTCAATTACCCCATGCTTCTGGAAGCTGCTGAGTGGTTTCAACCAGATCCGATGGCCAGGTGGCAGTTTCTGATAGGTTACTCTTCTACCATTTGCATGAAAATCAACAGAGAAAGACCCTCATTGGTGTCTCCTACTAGGGAAAGGCTCAGTTACCAGCCATGCTTGGCCCACTAGCTCGCCTGTCACTGCCCATCATCACACGGGTGGCTAGAAATTGCAAAAGCTGCTTGTTCTGCTGCTGGTTCGGAGCTGGGCACAGCCTGGGATGCTGTGTGGGATGACGGTGGTGTTGGGGAGGGGCTCAGAGAAAGCAGGAGGCTGGAGATGTGGTGGGGAATGGAGAAGACATGGATAGGGAGACCCTTGCTACATGGTGCACAGGAGGGCAGCAAGAGCAGATATTGTGGTGGGAAACACCGGGGACCTTGACAGGCTGGAGGAGTGGGCCCATGTGCAACTCATGAAGTTCAACAAGGCCAAGTGCAAGGTCCTGCACATGGGTTGGGGCAATCACCAATATCAGTACAGACTCGGGGATGAAGGGACTGAGAGCAGCCCTGCGGAGAAGGACTAAGGGTACTGGTGGGTGACAAATGGGACATGAGCAGGCACTGTGTGCTCACAGCCCAGAAAGCCAACTGTATCCTGGGCTGCATCACCAGCAGTGTGGTCAGCAGGTCGAGGGAAGTGATCCTTTCCCTCTGCTCCACTCTCCTGAGACCTCCCTGGAGCACTGCATCCAGCTCTGGGGTCCCCAGCACATGACAGACAAGGATCTGTGAGAGCAGGTCCAGAGAAGGCCACAGAAATGGTCAGAGGGCTGGAACAGCTCTGCTATGGAGAAAGGCTGAGAGAGTTGGGGTTGTTCAGCCTGGAGAAGGCTCCAGGGAGACCTTATTGCAGCCTTTCAATATTTGAAGGGGGCTTATAAGAAAGATGGAGGGAGACTTTCTACCAGGGCCTGGAGTGACAGGACAAGGGGCTAGAGTTTTAAACTGAAAGAGGGTACGGTTTGGGTTGGACATAAGAAAGAAATGTTTTACAGTGAGGGTGGTGAGACACTGGAACAGGTTTCCCAGAGAAGCTGTGGATGCCCCATCCCTGGAAGTGTTCCAGGTCAGGCTGCACAGGGCTTTGAGCAACCAGATCTGGTTGAAGATGTCTCTGCCCATGGCAGAGGGGGTTGAGTGGATGATCTTTGAAGGTCTCTTCCAACCCAAACCCCTCTGTGATTCTATGAAAAGATGCTGGAAGGGCCATGGTGGGGCATGAGAGGGACGGAGGGGTCATAGTCACAGGGACCTGGCTCTGCGGCCCAGTGGTAGCGCTGGAGGGGAGGGAGAGGACTGCTGCAGGCTGCAGCTTGGCCGGTGCCTCTGCCCAGCATGTGCCAGTTTTCACATTTTCAATCAAAGAGTGGACAGAAGCCAAATCCATCAGTGTTTACCTGGACATCCCCACTGGGGATGGTGCAAGTGTGCATGTGCTTTATAGCACTTGTTACTGTATCCACTATTACCTTAGACAAACTTGCAACATAAATTCCTACGGGGTTACAACACCCACAGACACCCCTGTGGCAAGTATTTTTTTTAGGAAGGACGTGCTAAAGCTTGCATCTGTGGCCAGCTGTCTTTCTGCTGTTTAACTGCCCCCGCGCTGCGTAAGCCCATCAACGTCCGTGTCTCCCTCTGCCTCTGTCCTCTGGCCCCAGCTGCTGCGTGCTCTGGGATGTCCCACCCTAACACACACATACGGGATCCCCTTGGCAGGACGTGTCCTGGTACGCTGGGGTGCTGCTGTCGTGCAGGACGTCTTGACTACACCAAAGAGACACTAGAAGCCCCCCGAGCTGCAGCCACCCTTTGGCAGTACCTGCATGCTCTGAATGCCAAGAATGCTCCTGAGAGCTTTAAGGACCATCCTTGGAACACCTTTTCTCCCCTCCCCGTCCCCCACCATGCACAGGCAGGCTGTTGTTAGTCCTGCAAGCCCAACTATTGGAGCTCAGGTGTGAAAATGAAACAAAGAATGAAAAAAACCCCTCCTTTCCTTCATAGCTCTCTTATGGGCACCTCCACTGTTAGCTGCAAGCCCCTTTTGCTGCACATTCCTTCCTCCCTCTGCACAGCCTGAGTGATGATGGCCAGGGTCAGACAGGGCGGCTGTGATGCTGTTTAACAGGCGAGTGAAGCGAACATCACTATTGACTGTGTTCGCCCTGAGAGAGGGAGTCTGGCTCACAACAGCATTGGAAACCAGCAGCACAGGGAGATTTAGGATTAGAGAAAATAAATGGAGGGGGTGTGTGAAATGACACTCTATATTGTCTTTGCATGCTTTGCTCCTCCCTCCCCCGGCGTGACCGGGGATTCCCACACTGCTCCCCATCTCCTTGTGAGTGCCCTGCCCCTGTCTCTGGGGTGCCTCTTGCCTGGGATCTCCTTCTAGCCTACCCACACGGCCTGAGATTGTCCCCACTCCTCCCATGAGCTGCCCACAACATACCAGCTTTTCCAAGTCTGGGATGTCTCACCCTCCCATGCCCACCTGTGAGCGGCACAGAACCCTCCCCACTCCTCCAGGAAGGAAATCCTGACTTGAGTCTGGTGTTTTCCTGAATAAACCATCACACTGAGATCAAAACAAAGAGCTACTGGGGTCAGGCAAGTACCATGAACATGCAGGGCACAAACACAGTCCCTGTTCCTTTGGTGACTAGTGAAAAAGCAACAAGATGGGTCCCTCGTACCAGTCCCAGTCCCTGTGTTCTCCCCCCATATGCCACCCCCACAGGGAAACCCCACGCTGACGATCCCACAGGGATGTCCTGCAACGCTGCTGGACTGTACGTCTACTCCACTTTGGACAATTCATCGCTGTAATCTCCACTACAGCCACTGATCTGATTTGTCTGGGAACGGCATCTGCTGCTCAGCATCATTCTATATTCGTTTACATTTGCCCAGAGACAGCATGGGTGGTTTTTTTTTTTTTTTAGAAAACAAAATACAAAGATCATTAAATGAATTAATCTTTCCTTCTGTTTCTCCCAAACAAGATTAATTGAGAACCACTCTACTCAGGTCTGACCCCATACCACATTTTTAAAGGATATTGTCTGAGCTCTTATTTCCTGAGCATGTGCACCAGAGCTCTCCTGTGTTTCAGAACAAAGAACAAATTCTCTTTGTTGTCCTGTAACAGCGCCCTGAATGCAGCGATGTACAAGATCAAGAGATGGTCCCTGCCTTATTGAGCTTACCCTGAGTTTTGCCTGGTTTCAGGTGCTCAGAGACGTGGGATTTGTTTTGGTGGGCAAGGCTAAGCTCAGAAAAGACAGGATTGTTCCCTTCCCCAAATCCCATGAAGACAGCAAAGGAGAAATCACAACATGGGTTTAAGCCTGCTTTCTGGCTTAGGGTCAGTGCCGGACTCCCTCTGGGATCCATTCAAACCACTAGCCTAAGCTGCCTTGTCTTTATTGCTATTTAATTTGGGTCAGGCAAATGCAGTTAAGAGTGCATCCCTTCTTTTTCTTTTCAGCTAAGAGGTGGCTTGTGTTCCCCAAGTGCCAAGCAAAGCCCTGCAGTTTGGAGAGCTCATGGTGCTAGAGAGGTTCGCCTGTCAGCAGGAGACACAGTTGTACGTGAGGAAACACTGGAAAGAGTAATGGCAGGCAGAGCTCAGGCAGCTGCCCTTGCACCCTTTTTAATACCTGCACTACCTATCGGTGCCTGGGGAATTCACACACCAGACGCTGAAACACTGGGAAGAGCACGGGAAGAGCACAACGGGGAGCAGACTGCTCTCCAGGATTTGCCTGTTTGATCACCAGAGAGATGTCAGGGCTGGGCACTGAACATATGATAGCACTTTCTATTTCCATCCTTTAGTATCATAACACAGGTTTAGAATAAAAACATCTCCCTTAATTTAACTTAAAACAGGATAAAAGAAACAGGAAAAAAATCAGGAAGAGCTGTTTCATTGCAAATGTGGAATCTGCACACAGGCAGGTGGGGAAAACCAGCAGGAGTTAAAATCCACTGAGTTATTTCAGTACCAGCCTGTGCTTGGGCAAAGCCCCCCTCCAAACGCAGGGGCCAGCCTGGGCAGCCCGTGCTATCGGAACCTATGCCACAACCGGCACTGACACGAGCTGCTGGTGGCTGTTTCAGGGACCACCGTGGGCACCCAGGTCACAGATCATCAGGGGTAACATCACGGGTCATGCACCAGAACTAGCATGTCATGCTCGTTCAGCTCCCCATGAACAGAGTCTGCGGCTGCCTTTCCTCCTGCTCTCTCTTACCACCCCATGTGCTGCTGCTCCAACTTAGGCACTGGGAAGGGTCTGGAGCTTGTAAAGAGCTACAGGCAGAGCCTGGGGGCTGGGGTGAGGGCCACTGGCCCATGACCTAAGAAAAGGTCCCCATCACTGAGTTAAGTAGGTCTGCACTGCATCAGCGCTATGCCTTGAAGAGCTCCAGCATGATGCTAGAAGAGGGAGCAACAGAGCTTGCTCTGCTGGGGCTCATTTACTCACTTCTCATAGCAAAACTATTACAGCTGCTCTGGCGCACTTCTGTATTAACAGGGCTTTCCAGTTAATTGTCATTTGAACTAGAGCGTAAATGGTTAGAAAGACTTTTCTTGATTAAAATGTTGTCAGTGACGGGGAATTCAACAGAGCTCTGAGAAAACCGTTGCAGTGATAGCCTTGTTTTAAAGTCCATCCTGGTTTCTAGTGGGGATGCTATACACTTTACATCAAACCCTAACTCCATTTCGCCTTTGTCAGCTAGAAGAGCCTAGTAACAAAATTTAATTGCTGCAACAAGTTAGCTATAGCAGTCTCTTAATTTTCTGTTAAGCTAAATTATCGAGCCAGACCCAGGGAAAGACTCAGCCACAACCAGCTGCTGCAGATGTTTAACTGCAAGCTCCAACGCCAAAATCCAGGACCTGATGCTCCCTTTGGCACCATTTAAACCTTCACAGGAGCTGAACAACAAAGCACAGAGGCGTGAGCTCCTCTCTGGTCTGCAGAGATATGGTGCCTGACCCAGCCAGCCAAGGAAGCACAGCACCCGAATTTACTCCTGGTTACTCCAAGGGTATAATCCTTGGGTATGCCCCAAGAGATATAATCTTTGCACATATAGATTATGCTAGAGCCAGTCTCCTCATACACAATAATCTCTGGCTGGGGTATTTACAGAGGAAGGTGGACTCCCAGTTAATTCCTTTCTTACCCTGATGGTACTCAAGGAAGTTCACCCTCTGAAGGGGATCCCTGACCTTCCCTATGAACTAGGAAGGAAGAGAAGAGGTGAAGGGTGCCTGATCAACATTTTCTTGTCAACACTTTCTCACTGTGGAGCAAGAAAAGCAAACTTTGTTGGGCCAGCAGCAAGAGAGTGCACAGTCAAGAGACAGGTACTCACTTGGCAGGCAGGTCTCTGCTCTGCTGCCAGACATCACATACAAATTGGCAAAAACTCAGCCATGATTTTGAGAGTGAGACCAGACCTTAGGAGACCTCCTTCCTGTGAGTCTCCTGACCCATTAGGTTTAATTTATTCTTCTTTAGCCTCCCTCTGTCCTGTTGCCCAGCTCCAGTGGGAAGCATGGAGGCTCCTCATCTGAATGAGCTGATGAACCACCCCGTTTTGGAGATGGCACTTCCCAAGGAATGCAAGAAAGGCTCCAAACTCCCCAACAAATGGAGCTGGATCCAGGGCTCCCAACCCTGATTCAGCCAGACTAGCCTACAGGGGAAAGTGCATACAGTGGCATTTCATGAGGGACCTGCTCCTGCTGAGTTAGATGTGGCTGGAACATGTTCCTCTAGAGGGGCCTTTAGGGACCTGGGGCTCATCCACTCAACTGTTGGCTGCCACGGAGGCTTACACAGTGGTTTGGCACCAGGTGCTCAAGCCAGAGCAGGCAATTCATACGCTTCAGCAGCACAGAGCTTGAGGCGCCATGGCTGGTAAAGGGACTCACACAGTGATTTCCAGTGGCCTCTGTGCAGGGGGAGGAATCAAGATTTTGGACTCAGAATCTAGTCTAAATGCTCCAAATCTGCATTAGAGAAGAAGCCTTTCTCTGTGAAGCATGTTTTGTAGTCCTTTAACCACCTCACAACTTCACCTCAGCTCCCTCTGGTTCCTCACTGTCCTCCTTGAGCTGTAGACACCAAAACCAGGCACACCATTGCAAACACCAGCTGTCCCATGACCACCAAACAGAGCTGACACAGAAACAGCCCTATTTCTGACTCTTTGGCTGGACTATTCTACCAATGACAGGGAACGCCTGTCCTCAGAGCTGCCAGTCGAGGACTTCCCAGCACTGAAAGTGGCACGCAAAGGAAAGAAACCTTCACCGGACACATACATGGAGAAAGAGGCACTTACCCACTCGTTCCAGGTCTCTGGGTCTGAGAGAAGCGCCAGTCTGTGTTAGGCTGAGCTTGCTGCAGAGAAAATAGAAGAGTTTTAATACCTCCATTCTTGCCTTTGAAAATGAATGTGAACTGATCCTGGATTATTTCAGTCTGGAATATCAGCGTGTTCTTTCCAAGTAAAGCAAATCAATTAGAACAAAAAGAAACACCCCCCCTTTCCTGAGTATTTCTGAGCCAGTATGAATACTAAAAAGCATGACAAAAACTATTCAGCGAATAATCTTCCAAAGCAGCTCAGGAAACCAGGCTGTGAAAGAAATGAAGCATGAAATAAACTGATAAGGGCATCAATTCAGCAGCAGCAATGGTACCAAAGTAATGAGCTTGGAAAAGCGTGGGAGTGGGGGTGGCAGAGTTAACTGATACTGAGAAAGATGCTTTTAAGGCCAGAAGGTAAAATGATAACCGAACTTCCTAATCTGTCCATCTTCTGTCCTTAAAAAGCCCTGCCTGAGATCTTGGTTTCACACATCGTATTTGAATGACTTTTCCTAGATGCTGTGGCCTCAGAGCATTACAATATTTTTCTGTCCACAGAGAAAAGAATTAACTTCCGACAGCAAAAGAAAAAAGCATTATTTGTTTAGGAGACACAATAAACTTTGGACACAGCAGCACACTTTGTAACTTCATTAGTAAGCCCTCGTATCACTTTCTGCCTGTGTTATTTTACCATCAGACAATGGACATTTTGTAAATAAGGAAGGACATGAAGCAGGCTTGCATATTCCTGTTTGAATCACGCCTTTGTGAAGAGCACTAAATAGCAGAACTGTTTTCTGTCTGGAAGACGCATACTTCCGAAAATCGTAATCTTCTTAATTAACTCCAGAATGATAACGTGCTACCTGGAAAGGACAACATTTCTCTCAGTTACCTTAGGAATGATCAGTTCATAGTCCATACAGTGGAACATCAATTTTATAGGATTATTCTGCTTGTACATGCAATTACTAAGGAAAAGTGAAGATGGGTACAGCTGACCTAGATTTTTATTTAGTAGATATGATTTCACTAATTTCTCCACAGCTTTGATGATTCTCATGAAAGAATATATTAGAATAAATTACTCCCCTAAAATAGAGGCCCCACTGGTACCCATGCTGCATGCAAATTAAGCTGTTTAAATACTTGCCCTCCAGATTTCAGATACACATTTTTCCACATGCTGACACACAATCCTGCACTAGATAAACCCTTCCCAATCTATATTTTGAATTCCTGTTGTAATTACCAGTTTCAAATTTAGGGCAGGCATTTACGACACAAAATTACTTTACTTTTTATATCCCAAAGTTATAAAAGCTACAGCTAAACACAGTCACCTACATCCATATTTAGACATCTGAATGCAAGTGGCTAAAGTTTTCAAAGCTCGCCGCTGCCTAGGTCTCTGCAAGCCCAAGGGCACGTAAGGTCACCAGAATCTTTGTGAAAAATGTCACTATGTTCAGTGCTGAATAGTGAATTCAGCCCCTTGCTCAAAATGACCAAGCTGAAAAATGATCCCTTGCCAGGCACAATCAGTAATTAATAACACCTGGGAGTTAAGAAGTGAGAAATTTCTACAATGCACCTCTAAAACAGAGCAAAAGAGACACCGACAAACTTTGCTTTCAGATAACCTCCTCCTGCATCACGGTTCGTATGCCATGCAGAATAAAGGGATTAAACAGAATCAAAAAGTTAAACACCCAAAAATCATGTTTCTGACCATGCTAAGAATCACTTTAAAGAGTACGAACGGGGCCAAGGGAAAACTCTCCACCTCTACCAACACACAGTCTTTGATTTTTATAGTGCCGCCCAGCCCCCTCCCCCACCTCCATCAAGCTGAGCCAAAGCTTTCACCTGCCACCTCCCAGGAGGTGACGGTGACACACGTTCCCTGAAGCCACCTTCTTAGGTGGAAGGACAGATAGAGAACAACCAATTGGCCTGGATATTACGGACCGTTGCGCTTAGCAGACAGGACAGTAAGAAACACCCATCTCTTACCCCGTCACAGGGACTCGCTAAGGTGCTGGTCACCTGCTCATAGGCAGCCACGGTCTCCGCAGTGCTAGAATGGCTGAAAGGTTTTACAAAGAGGAAATCGCTCTGGTCAGACATGGGAGAGAAACAAGAGGTGTAATTCTGTGCCTGGGAGGTCAAGCCCGCTCCTCCCACGTCCAGGTACTTGATGAAGCCATCTGGCTTCATCTGCCCACGGAAATGGGAGGCGGGCTTGCGGCCAGTCCCTCGGCAGCAACCCATGAAGGTCCAGCTGGCAGCGCCAGCTTTGAGACACCGGGCAGCCACCACAGCAAACATCACGCAGGACACAAGGGAAATGGACACCAAGGAGATGATGAGGTAAAGTGTTAGGTTGGTATCCTTGGGAGAAGATTTGGGGAGGTCCAAGGACTTGGCAAAGTCCTGCACACTGTTTTCCTCTGGAGAAATTACTATTACCACGGAGGCCGAGAGGGACGGTGTCCCATTGTCCCTCACTTCAACCACCAGCCTGTGGGGATCTTCTGAATCCCTGAGAGCCTGTGCAACCCTTATTTCTCCAGAGCGGCGTTCCACTTGGAAAGGCAAAGCCTCAGCGGTCTCCTGCAGCTGGTAGGACAGCCAGGCATTATGGCCACTATCAGCATCAACAGCTACAATTTTGGTGACCAGATAGCCAGGTTCCGCCAAGGCTGGGATGGTTTGATGGAAGGCAGAGCCCTTGGGGACGGATGGGTAGACAATGGTGGGGGCATTGTCATTCTCATCCAGGACAAATACATGGACCACAGCAGTACTACTCAGCGCAGGAGACCCAGCATCCTTCACCTCCACAGGCACCTGAAACACCTTATCCTGCTCATAGTCCAGAGCTCTCACGGTGTAAATGGTGCCGTTGTCCTGGTCTATTCGGAAGTAGGTTGATATGGGTACATCCTGCAACCCGTTGTACAAGATGGAATAAGACAGCTTGGCATTGCTACCCTCATCGGGATCAGATGCTGACACCGAAAAAACAGAAGTTCCAGGAAGGGAGTTTTCCTGAACATGAGCTGTATCAAAAGGGCTGGAGAAATTTGGTGCGTTGTCGTTCACGTCAGCAATTTGGAGGTAAAACGTTTTTTGCGTGGCCCTCTGCGGGGACCCTGAATCCACAGCCCTCACCGTGATGTTGTATCCACTGGCCTTCTCCCGATCAAGGGGACCATTTGTGACCAGCGAGAAATGCTCTTTAAAAGATGACACCAGCTTAAATGGGAGCTCTTTTGCTATCTGCAGACGGACCTGCCCGTTGTCACCAGAATCGCTGTCCTTCACACCAATGAGGGCAATCACAGTGCCTGGGGTTGCGTCCTCCTGCACTGGGCTGGAGAGAGAGGTCAGCACAATCTCTGGGCTGTTATCATTGATATCGATTAATTCCACTCGCAGGTGACAGTGTCCTTCCATGGCTGGGGATCCCTTGTCCCTGGCTCGAACCGCAATCTCATAAGCACTGGATTCCTCATAATCCAGCGGGCCTTTGGTTCTGATCTCCCCTGTCCGGGGATCTAAGGAGAACAGCTTGGTGAATTTGCCAGGTGCATTATTGCTAGTTTTGAAAGAATATTCCACGTCCCCGTTGGGACCTTCATCCAGGTCAGTGACATTCAGCTTGGTGACCAGAGTGCCCACTGGCACGTTCTCCTCCAGATGTACCTTGGATATGGGTGGGTCGCAGACAGGAGGGTTGTCATTTGCATCCAGGACATGGATGGTAACCTTGGCAGTGCCAGATTTCACTGGATTCCCTCCATCCAGGGCTGTCAGTGTTAGGTGATGAACAGCCACTTTCTCTCTATCCAGTGCTTTTTGCAGTACAATCTCGGGCATTTTAACACCATCTCCTCTCACGTTGATGCTCAGGGTGAAATGCTCACTGGGGCTGAGCTCGTAGGTGGAGATGGAGTTGGAGCCCATATCCGGGTCTTCTGCTACCTCCAAGGGTAGCCGAGTCCCAGGGTTGGCTACCTCCGTGATCTCCAAGACCACCTCCAGCTTGGGGAACTGGGGCGCGTTGTCATTCACGTCGAGGACATCCACCTCAACACGGTGGAGCTGGAGGGGATTCTCCATGACGAGTTGGAGGTGTAGGGAGCACGTGGGGCTCTGCCCACACAGTGTCTCCCGGTCCAGTCTGCTGTCGAGGAGCAGCACACCCGCCGCCAGGTCCACCTGGAAGTGCCGCTGCCCGCCCTCGCTCACCAGGCGCAGGTTGCGGGCGGCCAGGCTCCGCACCTCCACCCCCAGGTCCTTGGCCAGGTCGCCCACCGAGAAGCCCGGCTCTCGGTCCTCGGGCACTGAGTAGCGGAGCTGGGCGCTGCTGGGAGCCAGCAGGCAGGAGACGGCTGCGAGCAGCAGCGGGAGCTGCCATGGCAAACTCCGTCCCCCGAGCATCCCGTGCCGGGTGTGCGAGCGGAGCAGCGCGGAGCGGAGCGGCGGCGGCTCCGCGCAGCCTCCCCCGCCTCCCCGCCCCCGCTGCCGGCCCCGGGAGCCGCCGCCGCGCCGGAACCCCCGCGCCCCGAGGGGGTCCGAGCGGGTTGCGCAGGGAGGAAGCCGCCGCCGGAGCCGCCGGAGCCAGGCAGGGAGGGATGGAGAGGGCGGGGGGGGCGATCGCAGCCCGGCCGGCTGAGCCGCTCCTCGGCACGCAAAGGCACACAAAGTCGGCGAGCGGAGGGGATGGACCGAGTGACAGTTTTACGTCTCTCCACAGCCCCCTCCTCCTCCTCCTCCTCCTCCTCCTCCTCCTCCTTTTTATCTCCCTCCTCCTCCTCCTCTCCCTCCTCCACCGCCCTCCCCAAAATACGCACGCCGTAGCCCCCCCCCACTCCCCGCTCCGCCGCCGCCACTCCGCCCCCGCAGCGCCGGGAGGGCGCCGGGGACTCCCGGCAGCGGGAAGCCCCGCTCCGCCCTGCCCGGCTGCTGGGAGCGGGCACCGGCGGGCACCCCCTCCCCAAAGCCAGGTGGGGGTGCCGCATCCCGAACCGCTCCGGTGCCGAGCCCCGCAGACGCCGGGGCTGCGGTTCAGGCTGGGGAACACGCTCCCGAGCTCACCTCGCTGCACAGGGTGGGATCCGGCGGGTTGGCACCGGCTGGACCCGCGGAGGGTTTCACAAACATGAACTCGCTGATGTCCGAGACCGGCGAAAAACAGGAGCGGTAACGCGGGGCGGGGGGGGGCCGTGGCCGTCACCTGGACGCCCACCACCGTGTCCCCTTGCTTAGGCTCGTAGTGCAAGTGCCCAAAAATGTGGCTAGGAGGGGGCTGAAGCGTGTTCACGCTCTCCACACAGCAGCCCTGGTTGGCAGGTGCAGAGCCCCGCCGGAGGCACCGCACGCCCAGTGCTGCCAGTCCCACCAGTGAGACAGTGGAGATGAGCACTAGGGACACGATAAGACAAAGTGTAATCGTGGGTAAGCCCCCACCGTCGGTGGCCTGAGCCTCGGAGCCCTGCAAGGCCTCTGGGCCCTTCTCCTCCACCAGCACCACCAGCGTGATGGCTGTGGAGAGTGGGGGCTCCCCAGCGTCCCGGATCACAACCAGCAGCTCATGTGCAGAGGCATCCGTCTCCTGCAGGGCCCGCATGATCCGGATCTCTCCAGAGCGCAGGGCCACGCTGAAAAGCCCCGGGTCTGTGGCTTCCACGAGGTGGTAGGAGAGCCAGGCATTGCGCCCCGAGTCCGCATCTATTGCCACCACCTTGGTGATGAGAGCAGGAGGGGTGGTGGATGGGGAGATTCGGAACTGGGTAGCGGAGTCCTCCCCGGCCCTGGGGAAATGCACCCGTGGGGCATTATCGTTCTGGTCCACTATAAAAATGTGAACCAGCGTCCTGTTCCTCAGGGCCGGGGAGCCACCATCAGAGACCTCCACATGGAACTGGAGATAGGAGGTTTGCTCATAGTCAAAGGGGAGTTTGGCAGAGACTTGCCCACTTGTGGGATGTATGGAGAGGTAGCGAGTCGGATCCAGGCCTGGATCTGTCCCACCAGCTCGCAGGATGGAGTACGAGAGGCGGGAATTCTGCTCCGAGTCAGGGTCGGCAGCAGAGACTGTAACCAGCACGCTGCCCACCGGGTTGTTTTCTGCCACCAGCACTTCATAGGATGCTTGCTCAAACTGGGGCGCATTGTCATTGACATCTGCGAGGGCGATTGGCAAGATGGTGTGGCGGGAGAGCGGGGGACTGCCCAGGTCTGAGGCAGAGACGGTGACGTTGTAGTAGGCAACGTGCTCCCGGTCCAAATGGGTGCTGGTTAGCAGCGAGTACTGGTGCTCATAGTCCTTACGCAGCTGGAAAGGAAGATCTGGAGACACGTGACACTGGACCTTGCCCTGCTCACCAGAGTCCCTGTCTCTGACGTGTATCACGGCCACCACTGTGCCCGGGGGTGCATCCTCGCTCAGGGAGCTGGAGAAGGAGGTAAGAATAACCTCGGGGGCATTGTCGTTCACATCAGTGATTTCCACTACCACGCTGCAGTGCTCCTCCATTGTGGGCGATCCCATGTCCTTGGCCTCCACTTCGATCTCATACACCGTTGCCTCCTCGAAGTCCAGGTTGCCCTGGACACGAATCTCGCCAGTTTGCTCATCGATGGCAAAGATCTGGCGTAAGGCAGCTGAATTGTGGCTGCTGAGGGAGTAGCGGATGTCTCCGTTGGGGCCTTCGTCCACATCGGTGGCATTTAACTTCACCACGAGGGTGCCCAGCGGTGAGTTCTCCACCAAGCGGGCTCCGTACGATGGTCTGTCAAAGACCGGGTGGTTGTCGTTGGCATCCAGGACCTGAATAGTGATGCGTGTCTTGCTGGACTGGGGGGGGAGAGCCCCCATCTTCAGCGGTCAGGACCAGGTGGTGGAAAGCTCTGAGTTCCCGGTCCAGGGCCCTCTCCAGCACCAGCTCAGGGAACTTCCCACCATCTGTGCGCGCCTTCACGTTGAGGTTGAAGTTCTCATTGGCACTCAGGTGATAGGTCTGCAAGGTGTTAGTGCCCACATCGGGGTCCTGGGCAGGTTGGATGGGGAAGCGGGCACCAAGGGATGCCAGCTCGTAGATGCGCAAGGAAACCTCATCACTGGGGAACTCCGGTGGGTTGTCATTGATATCCAGGATCTCCACCTCGATGCGGTAAAACTCCACTGGGTTCTCAATGGCAAGTTTCAGGTGGAGGAAGCAGCGGGGGTTCTGCCCGCAGAGCTGCTCCCGGTCTATCCGCTCGCTGACCATTATAACGCCGGTGTTCACATTGACCGAGAAGTACTGGGAATCCGAATCGGACAGTACCTGCAGGTTAGCTGCCGCCAGTTTCGCCACATCGGTGCCCAGGTCCTTCGCGATATTGCCCACGAAGGCACCCCGGGTGAGCTCCTCGGGGATGCTGTACCGGATCTGAGCAGAGGAGCTGTGCAAGAAGAAACAGAAAGAGAAGACACGCGGCAGTCCCAGGGACCGGCCCGCCTTCCCTGCCCTCGGCATCCTTGCCGGGTGGGCGGCCGGGGAGCGATGCCCTCCGCGCTCCGGGGCCGCGCTCAGCGCTCGCCGCTCCCATTCATTGTTCGGGGCGGACGCGGTTCGACGCGGGCGGGGGACGCCGGGGCTCCGCGCAGCCGCCTCGCCATTGGTTCCGAGCGCCGCGCCGCTCCTCCAATCGCCGCTCTGCTTTCCCCGGACAGCAACACCGGCCGCCAATCGCAACCCGCCCCGCCGCTGCCGCGCGGCGCGAACCTGCGGCGCTGCCCCGAGCGGCGGCGGCCCCGCGCCCCCCGCGCCCCCCGCGCCGCGGCGGGGGAGCCAGAGCGGCCCCGGGGCCAGGCCCCGCGCCGGCACCGCCTTCCCCTGCCCCTAGGCTCTCACCTGGCCGGGGTCCCGCAGCGTACCGGCAGCGGAGAGGAAAGCCCCGGTTTCCCTCGGTAGGGTCGCGGGGGGGCGGGCAAGGCCGCAGGAAGGTGAAGTCGCTCCGCTCGGAGCCGGGGGAGAAGCAGGTGCTGTAGCACTGGGACTGGGTGTCGGTGGGTCGCAGGGTGACCTCCATGTACTTAAGGGTGCCGTCGGAGCTGAGCTGGAGCTTGGGGCTGGAGTGCTTGAAGAAGTCCCGGGAGGGTGACTCACTGAGCCAGCAGCAGCAGCAGGGCGAGTCGGCGGCACGGCCTCTGCGCCGGAGGCACCGGGCAGCCAGGAGGGTGACGGTGGCGAGCGCCACAGTGCTAACGGCTGCCAGCGCGATGATCAGGTAGAGGGTCAGGTCCGGCTTCTCCTTGACACCAGCCAGGAAATCCCGAGGCTTGTAGGTCTCCTCCAGGGCTCCCTCCTCCAGGGCCACGGTGATGGTGACAGTGGTGGAGAGTGGTGGGTCGCCGTTGTCCGCCACCTGGACAATGAGCTGCTGTGCTGCCACGTCGGTGTCCTGGAGGGCACGCGCCGTCCGCACCTCCCCAGTGTACAGTGACACATGAAACAAGGAGGGGTCGGTGGACTGCGGCAGCAGTCGGTATGAAAGCCAGGCATTGTGCCCGGCATCTGCATCCACTGCTGTCACCTTGGTGACCAGGTAGCCCGGTGGGGCAGACAGCGGGACCCGCTGGGGTGCCAGGACGTCACTGTCACTGGCAGGTTGCAGGATGGTGGGGGGGGTGGTCATTCTGGTCCAGCACAAAGATGTAGACAGTAACGTTGGCATGGAGCGGAGGGGACCCCGAGTCCCGCACAGCCACAGAGACCGGCAGAACCTGCAGCAGCTCGAAGTCAAAGGTGCGCTGAGCATAGAGGTTGCCATTGTCAGGGTTGACGTGGACGAAGGAAGAGATGGGGGCACCCTGCACTTGGCCACTCTCTATGGAGTAAACAAGACGGGAATTATCCCCATCATCGGGGTCCGAGGCAGAGACAGTGCACAGCAGGGAGCCAGGTGGGTTGTTCTCCAGGAGGAAGGCATCGTAGGAGGGTTGCAAGAAGCGCGGGGGGTTGTCATTCACATCGGATATGTTGAGGAGCAGCGTGAGCATTGTGGTGAGGGCGGGAGACCCACCATCCTGGGCAATCAGCTCTACTACATACTGTGAGGTGGCCTCTCGGTCCAGGCTCTCCTGGGTGACTAGGGAGAAGTGGTTCTGAAGGGACCTGATGGTGAAAGGCACATCAGGGGAGATCTCCAAGCTCACATCCCCATTGGTCCCTGAATCTCGGTCCCGTACATTGAAAAGCCCCACGACAGTCTCTGGTGGAGTGTCCTCTGGCACTGGATTCAGCAGGGAGGTGAGCAGCACCTCCGGGGGGTTGTCATTGGCATCTTCCACTTCCACCTGCAGTATACAGTGGCCCTCCATCTCCGGGACCCCTCCGTCATGGGCTCGCACATAGATCTCATAGAAAGATGATTCCTCAAAGTCCAAGGCCCCACTCACCCGGACCTCGCCACTGCGGGGATCCAGGGCAAAGTGCCTTCGGACTGAGTCGGAGGTGTGAACCCCAAAGGAGTACTGCGTCTCCCCATTGGGGCCCTCATCGGGGTCAGACGCATTGAGCCGGAGGAGCAGGGCCCCCACGGGTGTGTTTTCCGGGACTTGCACCTTGTACGTGGTGCGGTCAAAGGTGGGCGCGTTGTCATTGACATCCAGGACCAGGACCGTTATCTGTGCTGTGCCTGAGCGGGCTGGGCTTCCCCCGTCCATGGCCGTCAGCACCAGCTGCAGTTCTGGCTGCTCTTCCCGGTCCAGGGCATGCTCCAGCACCAGCTCCGGGAAGAGTTTGCCATCCTGCTGCTGCTTGACGTCCAGGGAGAAGTAGGAGTTGGGGCTCAGCCGGTAGGAGCCCACGGCATTGGTGCCCACATCGGGGTCCTGCGCGCTTTCCAGGGGGAAGCGCGCAGCCACTGTGGCAGACTCGGCGATGCGCAGGGTGCGGTGAGCAGTGGGGAAGCTCGGGGAGTTGTCATTCAGGTCCAGGATCTCCACTTCCAGGCGGAAGAGCTGCAGGGGGTTCTCTGTCACCACCTGCACCGACAGCACACAGCTGGCAGCCGCTCCGCACAGACGCTCCCGGTCCAGCTGCTGGCTCACTACCAGTGTGCCGCTGTCCAGGTGCACGGCAAAGTGGCGCAGGCTCTCCTCTGAGCCCAGGCGCAGCCTGCGACCCGGCAGCTCCTCCAGCTTCAAGCCCAGGTCCCGGGCCACGTTCCCCACCACGGTTCCCACCTCCGACTCCTCAACCACCGAGTAGCGGATCTGCCCGGAGACCCAGCCCCAGCCGCAGAGCAAAAACAAACTCAGTACTTGCCATTTCCAGGCGGGTCGCTGGAGGCTGACACTCTCCATGTCTGTGCGTGTCCGGCCCGGGATGCAGCAGGCGCTGGGGAGCTGCGAAAAAAATCCCTGTGTCTCTCTTCCACGGCTTGGAAAACGGCTCCGGGGCTCCAGCAGGCTGCAGCTCCGGCTGTCAGCCTCCGAGCAGAGGGGGTGGGCTGGGGGAGGGGAACTGAATCACAGCCCCAGCGCGGAGGTGGAAGGTGGGGGAGAAGCAGATTTCCCCCCCCCCCCGCTTCAGATCAGCGCCCAATTGGCCGAGAGCTCCATCCCCTCTCGGCCAGCGGTGGCTCCCCGGAGGTGCAGGAAGCGGGGCCCGAGCTGGCATCAGCGGGGCTGCCACCCCCGGCCTCCCCTCCGCCAGCCTGAGTCACTTGCTCCGACAGCTCGCTTTCCGTTCGCAGGGAAACTGCACGTCCTGGCAGCCTGGAAGCTAGGTACAAGCCCTCCCTGTGTGCTCCCCCTTCCACAATGGTGGCTTCACATCGCGCCCACAGACAAAGGGCAGCTGTCATGAACACGGGCCAAAGGACTTTTCATGCCTGATGAAAAGGTGCTTGTTAGAGCCCTGAGGTGCCAGGGGCTCTTCTCCCACCACTTTTCTCCCCCCCAGCTAATGCTTTGGCCACTGCCTGCACCCCATGATTGCCTCTGTAAGTGAGGCATCACTGCCACCAGTACCACCATCAACCAGGAGACCTCGCACTGAGACAAGGATACCTACCCCTGCCAGCCCCTCATGGGTGTCAGAGGCAGAAGGTGGGAAGGCAGACATGGGTGAGCCATTCAAAGCCAGAACACAACTGCTCCCCATGCACACCTGGCTAGATGCCCCTTCCTCACCCTGGGACAAGGAAGAGGTCAACCTTCACAGTACCCGAGTCACTGCAAACACACAGAGCCAGCCAACAAGCCCACTAGGCCACCATCAGATCGCAACATCAGGTCAGGCCTCCCACCTGGCAGGCACGCATACTGAAATTCTGCAACAGACACAGCTTTGCAGCCAAGCAATCTGCCAGAGGGCAAAAGCAGGGGTCTCAGCCTGCCCAGGGGAGATCGGAGCAGTAGTCTCCCCCTCTCCCTGTTTCCAGAGGATGGCAGCAAGCTGCAGGATGCTAGCTCAGTTCACATCCCTACAGAAGCCTTGTGCAGTCATGCCCCAGAGTCCTATCCTCGGTGCACTCAAGACCACCCTGACCTCCCTTGGGCGCACACAGATCCTGGGGAACTGGGGTCTGCAGCGGTGCAGCAGGCAGGAAAGCCAGCTCCTGGCTGGGACCCTGCCCATCCCCACCACCCGGGCACGAAGGGGACCTGGGGGAATAGGCAAGAGAGGCTGGGGGCACCCATGCCCAGCACGATGGACAGTGACAGGGACACCATCCTGCTGGGTGAAGACAGAGACGGTGCAGGTGCTGCCGTCGAGGGGCCTCCCTCCCCTCTACAGCCCCTCCCTGCCCATTCCAAGAGCCACGGGGTGGGACCACCCTGCTGCCAGTCAGGGAGAGACAGAGCAAGGAACCTCGCGATTGGTGCAGAACACCGCCCGGGTCCCACCTACTGCCTGCTCCGGGGGAGAGGAGAAGGCATTCTTAAAGGGCCAACACAGAAAAGCGCTGAACAATCGGATTCCCCAGCGTCCAGAGACCGATACTTGCTTGGACGTACTCATTCCCCGAGGGCTTCCAACGGTGCCACCAGCAGGAAGCTGTCGCGGTAACCTTGACTCTGGGATGTGCCCTGTCCTCATCCCAGGCAGGGCCCTGAACAGCACAGCTGGGTGACAGATGTTGCCGCTGGCAACATGGAGTGCTGCACCCCTGGGAATGGGTTTGGTGCTGCTGCGGTACCTCAGCAGAAGCCCCCTGTGAAGCCCACATGGTCTGGGAGAATCTGCTCAGTGTCCCGAGGTGGCTCTGTTACCAAGGGGCTGGAGCAAGGGACAGGCTTCACATGGGGGATCCTGCTGTTGCTCGGGTCTGCCAAAGCCCAGGATGGGGATGGTGGCAAGGCAGGAAGGGTATGGGGTGTCCGAGATGGAGATGATGTCCCTGTTCCAGAGGGCCAGAGCTCACTCTATGGAAAGGCGCTGACCCAGGGAGCTGAGGGATCACTGGAGATCCTGCAGGGTAGCATCCCTTGTGGCAGGACACACCACCTGCCACAGATGGGGCCAGCACCACATCCACTGCATCCGTTTTGGGGTCTGGCTGTTGACCTGCAGAGCAAAGAGGTGTGAAGCCTTTGCAGGCTTGACACAGTCTGTGGCATTGGGCTGGATCTTCTTTGACCACAAAGACTGAAAATCCAGGACCCAGAGCCAGCCCAGCTGGTTTCTCGCTGCCAGTGCCTTTCCAGTGCAGTACTGGGGAGTAGGTGGGAGCCATGGCTAGGGCTCAGGCTTACTGCCTGCCTGTTATCACCTTTTTCCATCCCCACTCTCAAATCATTTACTGCCCCCCCCCCCGAGGTATCTTGCCAGGACCCTTTGATGGAGGGGACATCCTTGTCCCCAGCTGTAGCACAGCCCACACAATGCAGAGGAACACTTGCTCCTGCAGCTGCTGCAGCCATTCCCACCTGCCACAAATCAGAAGTGCTGAGTCTGAGCAGCGACGCAAGAGGAAAAAAAAAAGGAAAAGAAAAAGGCATAAAATAATTCTGAGACGTTTCTGCCTCTCTGTGATTCGGCCACAGTGAGCAGGCGGCACACACAGTTCCACACCCATACACAGCTTCCGCTGCACCTCACTTCCTTCTGCTCTGAGGAACCGGTCGTTCCTACTCACGGCCTCCTGGGAAGGGACATATTACCAGCACCAATCACCTTGGAAACCCATCAGATCCCCCCCTGCCGCCTCTGCTGGATCCACTACCCATCCTCACCTCTGAGGATTGAAGCGTTCCTGTAATTGAAAGCTCTCAAATTAAGCTGCACAATTCCCAGCGGGAAGAAGCACAGAAGCTGCCTGCCATGCGCAAATGCCTTCCTGGCTGCAGTTTTTTCAGTCAGGACATTAGACATCACCCGGACATAGCATATTACAAATCGTGCAGGTCTTGTCATAGGGTTGTTAAAGAAACACCTGGGTGGAGGACTCACCATCCTGCTCAGAGACACAGTCCAGCTCAGCGGAGCCCTGCAAGCAACTGGGGTAATCTGCAATCCGACCCCCCCACCCTGAAGCAAACATTATCACAAAAATTCCATGGAAACAAAACTGGAACTATCATGAGTCAAACATGAAGTGAGACACGGATGGGAGGGACTGCTCTGTGGCCACCGTCTGTCAAACAGAGGAACCAGCATCGTTCTTCAGCTTTGCATGCTACACTGTGGGAAGCGACACTCCGGTCCCCCACTGGCAGCTGGAGGCTCCCAGCCCCATTTGCACCACCACCTCCTCAGCCCACACCAGGGCACAACGCAGAGAGGCTATGTTCCCCTCCCAGTGCCTGACCTGGCAAGTGCTCCCTTCGGCTCTCATTTTGCAAAGGGAAGGAAATACCATTAGCAGCAAACTTTCTGCCAAGGATTTGCAAGTGGTTGCAAGCTGACCTCAGCCTCCACCAGTTACTCATGCAAGGCGTACCCAAAACTGCATCCGAAAGACATACGTTCACTAACCTGAGCAAACTGACTCACTTGATCCTGCTCACCACAGTGCAAATGTCATCGACACACAGGACGGCTCATTTGACTCCAAAAAAGACCTGTTCAACCACAGCTAACCACTCTTTAGAGGCATGGCGTGACCGGATATTCCGCTCAGCCTCAATCCACTACCATATGTGTATGGCACAAATGAACCACGGCTCTGCCCAGCGCTGGGACATGCCAAGGAAGGAGCTACATTACCTCGGCAGGGGTGGGGAGCCGGCTGGCGGTGCCCACGATCTGGTGGTACAGCCCTGGTTCACCATTCCTCATGGTGCTCTGGCGGCTCCCCAAGGGGCTGGAAGTGAAGGGCTTTTTACACAGGATATCACTCTGGCGAGAGTCCGTGGTGAGATAGACCTGGTGGTAGAAGTTGGGTGGCGTGAGGCCACCCCGCACAGCGTCAATGTGGTGGAAGGGCCCTGGTGTCCTGTACAGGGTGCTCCGGGAGCTGTTGAACAGCTCCTTTGACTGCCTCCACTTGTAGCACTTGAAGATGCCCAGTGACAACATGGTGATGAAGAAAGCTGCTGACACCAAAATCACAGCCAGGATGAGATAGAAGGTCACATGCTTCCTGGGATCATTGGCAGGTGCCACATCAGTGAGGTCAGTGAGCACCTCCTTGACCATCTCGGCCACAGAGATGGAGACAGTGGCACTAGTGGACAGCACAGGCTCCCCATGGTCTTTCAGCAGGATGACTAGCGTGTGCTGGGGAGCATCATCCTCCTGGAGCTGGCGGGCTGTGAAGATCTCCCCGCTGTGCAGCCCAACTGAGAAGAGGCTGGGGTCAGTGGCCTGCAACAGGGTATAGGAGATCCAGGCATTGTACCCTGCATCCGCATCCACCGCCACCACCTTGGTGACCATGTGCCCGGCAGGAGTGCCTGGTGCCACCACATCAGTATAGGTGGCGGTGGTGTTGGGGTGAGGGTACAGCACAGTTGGGGCATTGTCATTGAGGTCAGTGACAAAAACACTGACTGAGACATTAGTGGCCAGAGGCGGAGAGCCGCCATCCTGAACCTGCACCATCATGCTGAACTCCACCTGGTCCTCGTGGTCCAGGGAGGTGAGCAGGTAGAGGGTGCCATTCTCCCGGTTGATGGAGAAGAGGTGGCCTACAGCGGGGTCACCCTGCAAGATGGTATAGGAGAGATGGGCATTGCGCCCAAGGTCTGGGTCTGTGGCGCTCACATTAAGAATGGGGATGCCAGGCATGTTGTTCTCCAGCACATACACATCGTAGGAGTCCTGGGAAGACTTGGGCGCATTGTCATTAACATCTGACACCTGCACCAGGATCTGTTTTACCTCAGACAAGGGTGGTGAGCCCGAGTCCCTGGCTGTGATAGTAATGTTATATTCCGATGCCTTTTCCCGGTCCAGAGCTGCTTTCGTTTTCAATGTGTAGTAATTTTTGAGGGAGGAGCTGAGCGTGAATGGGATCCCAGGGGAAATGAAGCAGTTCACCAGACCATTATCATGGGAGTCCAAGTCCGTTACACTCAGCAGAGCTACGACTGTCCCTGGGGCTGCATCTTCAGGCACGGGGCTGTACACAGAAGTCACTGTCACCTCTGGAGCATTGTCGTTCACATCCACAACTTCCACCAGCACCTTGCAATGAGCCACACCAGGAACAACGCCCTTGTCTTTAGCCTGTAAGTAAATCTCGTACAGCTTCGTTTCCTCGTAGTCCAGCTGCCCCTTGACCCTCAACTCCCCCGTGGCCGAGTCCAGAGCAAAGAGTTCTCGTACCTTGGCAGGTGTGTGGCTGCTGAAGGAATAGACGATGTCTCCATTTGGCCCATCATCCAGATCGTACGCACTGATCCTGGCGACCAGGGTACCAGTGGGTGTGTTTTCCCTCACGCTCGCCTTGTAGGTTGACTGGTTGAAGACCGGGGAGTTATCGTTGGCATCCACAACATCAATGTGGATCTGCACATGGGCCGACCGCGGCGGGCTGCCTCCATCCAGCGCAGTCAAGACCAAGTGCAGCTCCCGTTGCTCCTCCCTGTCCAGCTCCTTCTCTAGCACCAGCTCCGCGTACTTGCTGCCATCCACCCTCGTCTGCACGTCGAGTGCAAAGTGCGGGTTGGTGCTGAGCTGGTAGGTCTGCAAAGAGTTAATCCCCACATCGGGGTCTTGCGCGCTCTCTAGCGGGAAGCGTGCTCCGGCCGCCACCGACTCGCTGATTTCCAGCCTCGCCTGGCTGCTGGGAAAAACCGGGTCGTTGTCATTGATGTCCTGGATCTCCACGGCGCCGCTGTACAGCTCCAGCGGGTTTTCCACCACGATCTCAAAGCTGAGGGAGCAGGGAGAGAGCGCACCGCAGAGCTCCTCCCGGTCTATCCGCTCGCTCACCAGCAGCGCGCCGCTCGTCAGATCCACCCCGAAGTACTTCTTGTTGCCGCCGGACACCACCCGCAGCCGGCGTCCCGGCAGCCGCCCGAGGTCCAGCGCCAGGTCGGCTACCACGTTCCCCACCGCGGAGCCTCTCCGCGCCTCCTCGGGAATCGCATAGCGAATCGCGGCGGAAACCCAGTCGGAAACGCCGAACAAAAGCAAGAGGCTCAGTACCTGCCCCGTCGTCACCCCGCGGCTCCTTACAGCAACGCCGTTCATCGCACAGGACGGCCGCGCTCTCCGCTTCGCCCCCCCCCCCGGCTAGAAATCCTCAGCTCGCCCCGTCATGCCGCTGCCCAGCGCGCCCCGGGAAGCGGCGTCCGGCAGGGAGACGGGCATTGCTTTGCGGGCTCCGCCGTGACTCACTCCCAGGCTCTCTCTGAGACCGTCTGCGCCTCATCCCGGCTCCGAGCGGGGCCGGGCCGCCAGATTCCCCCCCGCTCCATCATTGGCCGACAGCGGCACACAGAGTCCCGGCCAATAACTGCACGGAGCGCAGGGCTGCCGGAGCCCCGCCGCCGGGCAGCCGCCCGCTGAGCACCGCGGGGAGGGAGCGCGGCGGCCCCGGCCCGGGGGCAGCGGGGCTCAAGCCGGCTGACCCTGAAGGGAGAGCACAGCCCTGCGAGAAACCCAGCCGATAAGGACAGACGGGCTGGGAGAGCGCGGGCAGAGGCAGCGTAGATCGGGCACGGGGACTGCGTGTGAGGGCAGGAAGGTGTAAGCGTTGGCGGAGAGGATGACGCCAAAAGGGGCGATATGGAAACAGGGAGGGGTGTCACCCAGGAAAACCTCGTTGGAAAGAGGCAGCGGGAGCAAGAAGGGGAGGTGGAGCGGGCGGGAGGAGGGGTGGGGAGCGTCGGCCGGGGCACGCAGGGCTCTGGAGGAGCCAGCCCCGGCACCACGCCCCAGCTCCGCGCGTCCCTCGGGACCGTGGGGATACCGGTCCTCCCACCCAAGTGCTTGGTCAGCCCCTTCCTGATATCCCACGGTGCCGCGACCTCGCGCCTCTGTGTGCCACCGAAGCAGCGTCGCCGGCAAAAGGACACGGATTTCGTGCTGCCGAGTTACAAGCAGCTCCTCCGGCTGCAGCACAGAGTCACCCGCGGGGCAGCTCCTGCCGCAGGGTTCACACCAGCATCGCCCCTCCTGCTCCCCACCGCCACCACTCTCCCAGCAGGCATCTTCCCCGACAAATCGTAGAAATCTCGGTTTAATACGCCCTCCTGCTCTCGCCACCTCCCAGCTTGCTCCCCGGTACCTGTTTCCAGCAGTCAGACGCAGGGAAATCACGGTTTGCGACGTGCTGGTTCAGCGGGGGCAGAAGCCGTTCCCGTTGCAGCTGCAGCCCGGCAGGTCACGGCACCGTGTAGACCACGGCACCGGCAGCGCCTGGGCGTGAAACAGCCAACTCCCGGGCTGCCTGCCTGCGTTTGGGGTTCTTGCTATCAAAAACAACTCTTGTTACGTCGGTTTTCTGACGTTTCGAGCGCCCATACGGATAAAACTACCGCAATTTTGGCGTTCGTTGTTCGTCACCCGCGCAACTGCTCAGCTCTCACGGTGCAACGGGAAGGGGCCAAGGAAGCTTGATAAGCGAGAGCCAGGACCCCTGTTAAAACCCGGCTGTGGCCGAGAAACACGGCGTCCAGGTGTCTTCCCGCAGCCGAGAATGATAAGGAAGGGACGGCGATGTCTGGGAAAAGAACCGGGCTGGAAATTCCGGATAAGCATTCATTCGCTTATCGAGAGAAACGACAAGGCTCTCCATGCCCTGCAGAACTGGCTCGGAAATGTTGCAGCTGGTTATCTGTTACCCGGTACTTCTCGTGGGTGAGCGGGTTGTGGAAGGGCTGCAAATTACCCTCACCAACGTGGGAGACACGACACCCGCCAGAGCGACAGCGACCTCGCCCTGCAGAGTCCTGTCAACTGCCGTGAGCACTCGGGATCCACCCAGAGACGCAATATTTCTGCGCTTATATGAAGAGTCAACAATATCAAACGGGTCGGCACAGTCTTTCCTCTCTACCTGCTCAGCTATTTCTTTTCCTAACGAATAATCGTTGCCGAAAGATAAACCGTATCAGTGCTACTTACCATTCTTATCACCACTCCACAGAATGGGATAAAAGTATGGGCTTCACACCAATAAGATCCAACGTTAGTCATCTGTTCGTATTTTAATAGAATTTAATTCTGGAAGAATTTAAAGACTGAGAAGGAAAATTATATGCTTTACTCACCACAGCTGCATCCTGCACGTAAGTATACGTTATGCCTCTCTGTCCGTTTTGGAGCACTTCTGTAACAAACTGAACAAACTGTGTCTGCAGACTCACAGTGCTGGGAGCAGATTTCTTTTCTCATAGGCTCTTATGCAACCAAATCCCAATTACCTTTCTTTCTTACATATAATCTAAAAAGAAGAAAATCCACAGCTCTCTTGGAGATAAATCTTGAAACAGTCTTCAGCCACTTACTTCCTCTGAAATAAGCTCTGAATCTTTTTTCCAACCACTGCCCATTTCGTATTTTTCCTAAACTCTGTTTATTGAGCAGTTTCTCTAACATGCACGTTGCAATTCTTAAGGAGTTTCTCTTCATATGAGTGCACACACGAACCGTATTCAGAGTACGTTGTCCGCTTAATGCCAGCAGTAGCAGGACGGGCAAGCAACAGAGAGCTGACTACAGCGAAGAGATCTCGGGAAAGGCATGGAAGACTGAACATTTCCATCTCCCGTATTTCAACTGATCTGGAGACACTACATCTCCTTCATTTTGATGGGAAGCCGACTATTGAAGGCGACGCCTCGGAGCTCCTGAAAACACCATTTGCAGGGAGAGGAGTGCAAACACATGACAGCTAAGGGGAAAGGCGCCTTTCCCTTGCACCAGGAATTCCTTCGGGAACCCCAGCCAGAACCTCTCACTCCAGCGCTATTCCCGGCTCCGCCGGAGCTCCAGAGGAGCCTGGGGCAGCAGCGGGTCCAATGCGTTCTGTGCTCGGCTCCGAGCTTGGAACTGAGGCACCAGCCCCAGCTCCCCAGACGAAGGGGAAATGTTAAGTCATGGGTGTACAGAGCATCTTCCTTTTGAGGGATTCAGAGTATGAAAAGAACCGAGCTGGAAGGGAAAACAGAGGACTACAGAGTTGCTACCCTCACTGAGTGAACAGGCCGGGATAGATCACACATCGTTACCACAGGAAAGCACTCAAATCTGGCAGAAACAATAAATGAAGCAGTTGGTACACCAAGAGGAAAGTGTTCGTCTCAGCTTCAGACCCCACGACACTTTTGCCCCCGGTCCACCCAATGTCCACACCACCACCCTGGCTCGGTGAAACTTGCACCTGATTAGGACAGACAGACAGCAGTACTAACAACATAGCATCGCTCCTCGGGGCACAACCGACAATTTGTGGATGACGCTGGGCAGATAAAAAGGAAGAGTCAAGAGCACACACACCCCCCCAGACAAACATCCAAGCTCTTGAGCAGTGCGCCGGGAGGTGACATTGAGCTCTGCTGGCTGCCCACCGAGGCATACTTGACGGCAGAACAGGGGAAGAAGATTCACACAAATCCGCAGAGAGGAACCTCGGGACAGAAGCTCACCTGTGCCGAGCTCTCTGGGCTCGGAGAGGCCTTCCTGGAGTGAGTGCCTGAGCCGGGTTCCACAGCCAGGAGATGGTCAGATAGCGCTACCGCCCCTGGTCTCAGAAACGTGAAGTCCTTCTGGCCCGACTCGGAGGCTAAACACACCTCGTAGGGAAAGGGCAACGTGCTGCTGCAGTAGTTGTAAGGTGCGTTTGAGCCCAGGCTGGAATACAGCTCCTTCTCAGAAGTTATGAAAACGGGACGGCTCCTCGACGATCGGCATTTAAAGAACACTATCAAAATAACTGTCAAAACGAATAACAACGACACGACAGCGAGGGCCACTACAAGAACGAGGTTTAGATCAGACGTCAGCTCGGATACAGCGTCTCTGTCGCTCAGCTCCGACAGCGCCTCCTGCAAGCTCTCGGCCAGCACCACGTGCAGCGTGGCCGTGGCCGACAGCGCCGGCTGCCCGTGGTCCTTCACCACGGCCACCAGCCGCTGCTTCGCCGCGTCCCTCTCCGACACGGCCCGCGCCGTCCGCACCTCGCCGCTGTGCAGCCCCACGCGGAACAGCGCCGGCTCCGCCGCCTGCACCAGCTCGTACGACAGCCACGCGTTGCGCCCCGCGTCCGCGTCCACCGCCACCACCTTGGCCACCAGGTACCCGGCCTCGGCCGACCGCGGCACCACCTCGAACGGCGCCGCCCCCGCGCCCGCCGCTCCCGCGCCCGCCGCCGGCCACAGCACCCGCGGCGCGTTGTCGTTGCGGTCCAGCACGAAGACGCGCACCGTCGCCGTCGAGCTCCGCGCCGGCGCCCCGCCGTCCTGCGCCCGCACCGCCACCAAGAACTCGCGGCACTGCTCGTAGTCGAAGGAGCGCTGCGCGTACACCGCGCCGCTCCGCGCCTCCACCGACACGTACGGCGCCGCGCCCGCCGCGCCCGCGCTGCCGCCCGCCAGCCAGTAGCTCACGCGCCCGTTGGCGCCCGCGTCCGCGTCCCGCGCGCGCACGCGCACCACCGGCGCGCCCGCCGCGTTGTTCTCCGCCACGTAGGCGCTGTAGGCGGCCCCCTCGAACACCGGCGCGTTGTCGTTCACGTCCGACACCTCCAGCACCAGCGCCGCGCGGCTGGACAGCGCCGGCCTGCCCCGGTCCCTGGCCACCACCGTCACCCGGTGCTCGGCCGCCTGCTCCCGGTCCAGCGCCGTCGCCGTCACCACCTTGTACGAGCCGCCCGACGACGCCACCATCGACAGCGGCGCCTCGCCCGACAGCTCGCACGACACCTGACCGTTCTCCCCGGAGTCCGGGTCGTTCACCTTCAGGACGGCCACCACCGTGCCGGCCGGCGCGTCCTCGGGCACCGGGCTCGACACCGACAACACCGTGATTTCGGGCGCGTTGTCGTTCTCGTCCGTGACGTCTATCTGCACCTTGCAGTGAGCCGTGAGCCCGCCGCCGTCCCTCGCCTCCAGGCCGAAGCTGTATTTGCTCTTCTCCTCGAAATCGAGGGGCCCCGCCGTCCTGACCTCGCCGCTCTCGCTGTCGACGCTGAAGAGCGCGCGGACGCCGTGCGGGACGTTGCCGAAGCAGTAGGAGACCCGCCCGTTGGAGCCCGCGTCCGCATCCGTGGCCCGCACCCGCAGCACCAGCGACCCCGCCGGCAGATTCTCCCGCACTCGCGCCTCGTAGACGCTCTTACTGAACGCGGGCGCGTTGTCGTTGGCGTCCGTCACGTTGACGCGAACCTGCACCGTCCCGGACCTCACGGGCTCCCCGCCGTCCGCCGCCGTCAGCACCAGCTGAAAGGAGCTCTGCTTCTCACGGTCCAACGCTCTCTCCAGCACTAATTCCGGCTGCTTGCTTCCATCCGGGCTCTCCGTCACGGCCAGAGAGAAGGACGGGTTGCTAGTGAGCTCGTAAGTCAGCAGCGAGTTGCTGCCCACGTCCGCGTCTCGGGCCATCTCCAGCGCGAAACGAGCACCGGGCACTGTCCATTCACCGATCTCGAGGTCCAGAGCAGCCTTGCTGAAGGTCGGCGCGTTGTCGTTGACGTCCTGGATGGCCACCTCGACGTGGAAAACGTTCAGCGGGTTCTGCACCAGCGCCTCGAAGCTGACGGAGCAGGACGCCGACTCGCCGCACATCTCCTCCCGGTCCAGCCTCTCGCTCACGTACAGGTTCCCGCTCTCCCCGCTCACGCCGAAGTATTGCTTCTCCGCGCTGAGCCGCAGCTTGCGTGCCGGCAGCTCCGCCGGGCTCAGCCCCAGGTCCCGCGCCAGCGGCCCCACCAGCGAGCCTCTGCCCAGCTCCTCGGGGATGGCGTAGCGGATCCGCTCCGACGCCGCCCGGCAGCACAAGCACAGCAGCAAAGCGGGCAGCAGCACTCGCCCGCCGGCTCGCCGCCGGCTCGCCCTCTGCCTCTGCCTGCCCGCCATCCTCGCCAGCGCTCGCCGCGCTCCTCCCTCCTGCCGCTGCCCTCTCTCCCTTCCAGCCGCTCTCCGCACCGAGCGCAGGGGCCGCCGGCGGGCAGCGATCTCGCCGCCGCCTCGGACGCCGCTGCTCCCCGCGCCGCGCCGCCTCTCGCCTCTGCTGCCCGTGCCGCTGCCGCTCCGGACGGCGCCGTGCGAGCGAGCAGCCTGCGGGGGCAGGACGCTGCGCCGGCTGCGGCTCCGGCGCCGGCTGCGGCTCCGGCGCCGCTCCGCGTCGGCCAACAGCGGCACCCGGAGGCGCCGCGACGCCACCGCAGCCGCCTCACGGCGTGCGCCGCTTCGGTCTCTGCGCTCCGAGCCGCACTGTCAGCAGCTGCCGGGAGTCGGCGCCATCGGCTACCAGAAGCGCGATTCAGCTTTCAGTTCGCCCACCTCCGGAAAGGCGAACCAAGCAGCTCTGTTCACCAGTAGAAATGAAAAGTCTGGCTGGGGAACGTGTTACCGAGCAGCGGAGCAGCGCGCAGAGTTCATACCGCAGAGCACAGGTGAGTGCAGGTCAGTACACGCAAGTACACTGTACGGCAAGTGTCTGATATATTGCAACAGCTTCTACTCTTCCTGCAGGTTGTCTTTCCCCAGTTCTTTTATTTCATTTCTACGAGCTCTGAGAAGTACAGCAATACTTCAGAGGAGCAGCGGTTGTAGAAGAAAGCATCAGAGCCGCCATTTTCTTTGAGGCTTTTCTTGTTTATATCCCTTTTATTTTATATACCTCTCAGAGTGACTGAGAGTGGGAGAAAATGGCAAGCCTTATTCTCTGCAGCAGCAGCATCAATATATGCTCCTAGTTTTACAAATCATGGAGATGACCACAACTTCTGGCTCTAGAACCGGGAACGCAGACCTGTTAAAGCATTTCTTCAAAATTTCTTCTTTCAGTGAACGGGGTAAGTAAGTAAACACAAGAATATAGACGGGCAGCAAAAAGGTTTCTAGATTATGGCACGTAGAGAAGACATATAATTAAGGTGTTTAGTAGGTCCTGAATACACAGTTTGCTCTCCCCAAAGCTCCCATCACAGCATTTCTCATAATCAGTACATACAGCTGTTAGTTAAGAAATGAGAACAACCGGCAATCACAGAGGAAGACCCTCCCAGGGCTCCCAACACAGCTGCAAAAACATGCCGTCTAGACAAACTTCTTTGGGAAGATTGAGCAGGGAAAGGAGCAACCCATGTCTCTTGTGTCCTGCAACAGCCCCTCACACACAGCTCCCAAGACTCTCATCCACAACCTGTCGCAACCTGCATGGTGTTCTTTGATTCTCATAAGTTGAAAGCACTTGTTATCAAAGGGCCAGTTGCCCACACCATTTCTCTTCATCATAAACAACTATCACACCACGGACTTCACAGGGATATCTCTACATCTCCATACGAAGAAGGAAGACACATTTGTCTACTCACTACTGTTATGGGAAGAGACATCAGGAGTCTAAAAGTAAAAGAGGAGTGGTCCTCCAGGAGTGACTGGGTCAGTGAACTTCTGCAGAGGGGGAATATCCCCCTCCTTTGTCTCCACCCGCACCTGAAATCTCTCCCCTCCTGCCCTCCTGCTTCCCATCACATGTGTTTTCAAGCCAAGGCACATCCAGCTCCTTTGCCAATAAGTCAACCTTAAAAGATGGGAAATCAGCAAAATACATCTCCCATTTCCTCCAGTAGCCCATCATATGCAGCCAACCAGACACTTCCTTGAATAGACACGTCTTTTACAATCCTCTTTCCTCTTCATAAGAGGCAGACAGACATTGTCAAGGGACGGGTTGTTGCCCAGCCCATTCCTCCACCCGGTGCACAAAGATGGCAGCATGGACCAATACAAAGACATTTCGTTGCTCTCCAAGTTATCATGAAGAAACATAAAGGCTGAGAAGAGTAGAAACGATGAGCAGATAAGTTAGACACGGGGCCATTAACATTCCTACTCAAGCACAATTGCTGTCGGGAAGATCTCTGCACTTGCTCATAACGCAGACTTACCTACCTACATATGAGACCAGGGAAAGAAATACAAAAACATACATCAGACAAGCAAGGCGAGGAAGCATTAGAAGAAAAAGTGTTGTCAGAGAAACTCCCCAGGAAGTCTTCTTTGTCTTCACTGCGGGTGTTGAAATTCATTCCTGTGAGCACCTGGAAGTCACTGAAATCTCAAGTGAGGCCCTAAAGTCTTACTCTGGACTGCATAGTACGGGGGTTCATTTTAAGAAATAGTCATCAGCTCTCATCAGCAAGTTTTCTCCTATGTGGCCTGCTCACCTCACAAATATGAAGCCCTAAGTGTAAATACCTTGTCATGGGTCTCTTTCTCAAGCTAAGTCTTCTGAGAAATTACAACACATTCTCTTTTAGCCCCTGCTTCATTCTCCTCACACCTAAAATTCTGTTGTACATGGCGGAAGTAAGTATTTGCTGCAAAACAAAACTCAGTTTCAAATGCAAAAGCATTGTCCAAAAATGGGGAAAAAAGGAACCACGACCTTCCAGGAAACAAAGGCCTGAAAGAAAGTCTCATTAGAACTGTGAAGAAACTCTACATCGCAACATTCCAGGGAAACACAGATCAATAAAGGAGGTTTCACGTGGGAATTATGAGCCATTCCACCCATACACCATTGTTCTAGGTACACACTTATGCTCAAATACTTTACTGCCAGAGGACTACCATTGCCTTTCAGGACAAGGAGTCCAGGGTCACAGCACCAATGGCACAGGCCTTGGCACCAGGCATGAAATCAAACCATTGCGCAGCCAAAACCACATTAATCCACCCATTTCCATGGTTGGAGGCCAGCATCTCACCCTCCTTGCTCTGCATTCTCAGCCTTTACTTGAACCATGGACAATACCCAACTTTTGGCCAGGCATCAGTCACAGGTGAAAGAGCGTTTCCTTCAGGGATGTTTTAGGGAAACAGAAGTATATCAAAGTCTTTGTCTTGGCAGCTGTACACCTTCAAGCTATGGATGCCAGCTGCTCCTTCAGCCTGATAATTTTAACAGATCTTGACTTTTAAGGACTACATGCCATACTGATGCCCAGTTTTGGAACATGAGAAGAAACAAGGAAGGACTGTGAAACCTACAGAGGTGAAGGAATCATAGCTTAACATTTCAGATTATGGCAACTGTAGTAGGTACACAAGAAGAGTATCTAGTTGGTAGAAAGTACACGGGAGGATCACACAGGAGTTCCCACCAAAGACCATAGGCACAGTTCTCACAGTAATTTCTTTGGACAAGAAGAAAAGGAAAATGCACAGGACCACAACTATGGGACCCATACAACAACTAGGAGAAACTGAACATTGACACCTACCTTTTGCACATTTCAAACTATACCACAGTGAACTCTCCCACCTGCCCTGTCTCTGTGCAGACAGAACACTTCAGCATCCTCAAAGACACGCAACAGGGAAGATAACTTTGCAGGCAGACACCATTGAAAGAAAGTTGCACACACAGCTTCTCCTGAACTGAGAACAAGGATCACAACATGGATGCAGGCAAAGAGATTGCTCTGCTCCTCACACTAATTCAAAGAAATGTAAAATGTACTCAAGTGCATAAGCAATATGGAGCTCCAATAAAGACCCAGTCATCAAAGTGTCAACTCAGAGACACCATCATCCTTCTTCAACACATGGGCAACTTGGACGATACACGACTCTGAAATCTTAACCTCAACTGTAACCTATACTCAATAACTACCATTCACAGGAAACATCATGCAACAGGAAAAGAAACTGATGTATCCACAGCTTGGCCATTTCTAAAGTGAGCAGTGTGATATCCAAAAATAAGAAAACTTCAGACTCATTTTATGTAGTCCACCGATAAAACCTGAGAATTGACAAAACACATGCCAGGTCTCCACCAGTACCTCCTCACACACGCAGCACCCCCCAACACTCTCCTCAAACCCTTCACAGATCGCATGGTTGTCAATCATCTTCATCATTTGCAGATAGACTCCAGCCAAAGAAAAGTTGCTCAGACAACTTCTCCTTTATCATCAATAATATTTGAATTCTCACCATGTGTACATGAAAAGCAAGAGCATTTCTTATTTTAAGGAAAAATGTCTATGAAAGGCTTTCTCTTCACAACTGTAAACATGAAAGACATGCATGGGACAGTCAGGCAAATGTAACAGATTTCAGCTTACACACGTTATCAGAGTCAACAGCCCACCTTCAGATCATGACAAAGAGCAAGGGAAGAAAATAACACCTACAGAAAGGAGGGGATCAAAACATCCTCTTCTAGATTATGGCACTTAGAGAAGATATACAGTTAAGGTGTTTAGTAGGTCCTGAATACACAGTTTGCTCTTCCCAAAGCTCCCATCACAGCATTTCTCATAATAAGTACATACAGCAGCTGCCGGAGTCGGCGCCATCGGCTACCAAAAGCGCGATTCAGCTTTCAGTTCGCCCACCTCCGGAAAGGCGAACCAAGCAGCTCTGTTCACCAGTGGAAATTAAAAGTCTGGCTGGAGAACGTGTTACCGAGCAGCGGAGCAGCGCGCAGAGTTCATACCGCAGAGCACAGGTGAGTGCAGGTCAGTACACGCAGGTACACTGTACGGCAAGTGTCTGATATATTGCAACAGCTTCTACTCTTCCTGCGGGTTGTCTTTCCCCAGTTCTTTTATTTCATTTCTACGAGCTCTGAGAAGTACAGCAATACTTCAGAGGAGCAGCGGTTGTAGAAGAAAGCATCAGAGCCGCCATTTTCTTTGAGGCTTTTCTTGTTTATATCCCTTTTATTTTATATACCTCTCAGAGTGACTGAGAGTGGGAGAAAATGGCAAGCCTTATTCTCTGCAGCAGCAGCATCAATATATGCTCCTAGTTTTACAAATCGTGGAGATGACCACAACTTCTGGCTCTAGAACCGGGAACGCAGACCTGTTAAAGCATTTCTTCAAAATTTCTTCTTTCAGTGAACGGGGTAAGTATGTAGACACAAGAATATAGACGGGCAGCAAAAAGGTACCCATGCTTCCAGGATACTTCAATTACCAGTGTGCTATTCTGACAGTTTTAAAGAGGAGGGGTATACTCTTCCGTGGTGATCCCCGAGGTGTATGCAGCATGTCAGCTGCCTTTCCCAGGAGGAGACTTGTAGAAAAACGATGGCAAAAGAAGTCACAAGTAGAAAAGTCAGAAGGGCAACACTACAGAAGGCAGTTTACCCTCGACACAAACACAGCGATGTGTATTTTGCACAGGCAATACTCAGAACACTCCAGGCGTGGGGTGGTCTGAAAATGGAAAGTATAAAACGCTCCTGAGTGCAAAGCCTGTGAAAAAGTACTTGATCCTCCTCAGTGCCTGTTTGTATGACAACACCACCTCTCAGCAACAATCAAAGGAAATCACGGAATGCAAGACTCTGCAAACCAACAAATCTTGGTTCATAAGCATGGAGGGAGCAGGGCACATTATGACCAGCTGAATCATTCTGAACGCTACACAGACTACGAATTTGGAAACGACAGGTACAGCAGACTTTCCTGACACTCCTATGACTCCAAACAAGAGATGACTCCATAGATGACTACTGTGCCCATTCACAGGGTCCAGGCATTTAAAACGGAGATGTGCTGTCGGGTACTTCAGGTCATCTCCTTGAGTCACTGTGAGCAGTCAGAGGGAAATCTTCATGGCAGACCAACAAGTAAAGGAAGTCAGCTGCCCTTCATAAAAATCAAGAGGGAACTATAAGAGCAAGAAGTGCTATTATAGCTAGGGAAGAGTTTAAGAGCTTTTTAGCACTCTGCCAGCTATTTTGTTTTCTCCTTTCCTTACCTGAGACAAATACCAAGGAGGAAATATTCATGACAGAGTAATCCATATGTAATCACAGACAGAAGGAAGCAAAAGTCATTTCAATCCTTTCATGCCGGATCTGCATGGGGCTTCCATCATCCCTGCAATTCTTCCTGCTCATTGAAGTCTCTGACGTTTGCCCCACTGTTCTACTACAGGGAGTACACGGAGAAATATATCATGCCAAAGGTAATGTGTATAGCTTTATGCTAAGATAACAGAATGACCTTTAGTATTGTGTTTCTGATTCACAAAAGAAGTTCCTTCTTTTACATCTTCATACTTGAAGGGCAAAGCCACATCGAGTCTTCCATACAGTCATAGAATGGTTTGAGTTGGAAGGGACCTTTAAAGATCATCTAGTCCAACCCACGTGCCATGAGCAGGGACATCCTTCACTAGACCAATATACTCAAAGCCCCGTCCAACCTGACCTTGAAACCTTTCAATGGTGGCGCATCCGCAACTTCTCTGGGAAACCTGGTCCAGTGTCTCACCACGCTCATCGTAAAACATTTCCTCCTTATATCCAATCTAAACCTACCCCTTTTCAGTTTAAAACCATTGTCCCTTGTCCTGTCATGACAGGCCCCAATAAAAACTCTTTCTCTGTCTTAGACGCTCCCTTTATGCATTGAAAACCCACAGCAAAGTCTCCCCAGTGCCTTCTCTTCTCCAGGATGAAGAACCTCAACTCTCTCAGCCCTGCTTCATAGCACAGATGTTCCACAGCCCTTTGACCGTTTTCATGGTCCTCCTCTGGACCTACTCTAGCAGGTCCATATCTTTCTCGTAGTGTGGGACCCAGAGCTGCACGCAGTACTCCAGGTGGGGTCTCACGAAAGCGGAGTAGAGCGAGAGAACCACCAGACTGCTTGTGATGCAGCCCAGGATAGGATTGGCTTTCTGGGCAGCAAGTGTACATTGCCATCTTATGTCCCATTTGTCACCCACCACTACTGCCAGCACTCAAAGTCCAGCCTTTCAAGGTCCCTCTAGGTGGCATCCCTTCCCCCAGCAAATCAACGGCACCACTCAGCTTGGTGTTGTCCGCAAGCTTGCTGAGGGTGCACTCAATCCCACTGCCTATGAAGACATTAACAGTGTTGATCCAAGTACGGACCCTTGAGGGACACCACACTGAACTGGTTTCCACCTGGATATTGAGCCATTGACTATAACTCTTTGGATGCAGGCATCCAGACAGTGCCTTATCCATCTAAGAGTCCCTTTGTCAAATCCATATCCCTCCAATTGTGTGAACATATATGTCTATGAAAGCCTTCCTTCTGCAGCTGTAAACCTCCAAGGTGTGTACGGGAACTTACTGAGCAGAAGCAACTCAAATCGCATGGTACTCCACTAGGCACACGGTTGTGTTAACTATGATAAGCAAGGAAATGACCATCTCTTCTTCTATGCCTACCCCCCACAGAGCTCCCCTCTCTTCTCTCCAACCCTACACAACTTGCAGGTTTGCTTCTGACCTTCTCGTCATTGGCAAAAACATATCATCAGAGGATGATGCACTACGATCACACCAAGAAGGGAGGCATGTTTGTCTGCTAACCAACATTCTCAGAAGAAACAGAAGGCTTCTAAATGATAAACGGCCAAAATAAAAGAGCAGTGGTCATCCAACAGAGAATGGGTCATCAAGCCATCAGCTTAGGGGGAATCTCCTCCCCTCTTTTATCACACACACTGTTCCACAGAGAAGACACTTCCACTAAGGTCATGCTTACATCTATGTAACAACAAAAACAGAACACAAAGATACCCTCACATCTCCTGCCTTTCACACCCCCTGTACCATGAGCAAGAGGCGCTAACACACGGCACATTGCTAAACCAAGCTATGCTGATAATTACAAGTAAACCTACCTACACATGAGACCAGGGAACGAAAACCAAAAACATACAACAGACAAGCAAGGCAAGGAAGTGTTAGAAGAGAAAGTGTTGTCAGAGAAACTCCCCAGGAAGTCTTCTTGGTCTTCACCTGTGGGTGTTGAAATTCATCCCTGAGACCACCTGGAAGTCACTCATGCCATGTCTCTACCAGTACCTCTTCACACACACAGCACCCCCAACACTCTCCTCACACCCTTCACAGATCGCATGGTTGTCAATGATCTTCATCATTTGCAGATGGACTCCAGCCAAAGAAAACTTGCACAGACAACTTCTCCTTTACCATATTTCACTTCTCACCGTTTGTATGTGACAAGCCAAGAGCATTTCTTTCAGTGACACCTTAAGGAAACACATTTATGAAAGTCTTTCTCTTTACAGCTGAAAAATGAAAGGCACGTACGGGACAGTCAGACAATTATATCAGATGTGATCTTCAACACATTATCAGAGTCAACAGCCCACCTTCAGATCATGACAACGAGCAAGTCAAGAAGTAGGCACCTGCAGAAAGGAAGGGATCCAAACATACTCTTCTAGATTATGGCACTTAGAGAAGATTATAACTAAGGTGTTTAGTAGGTCATGAATACAGAGTTTGCTCTTCCCAAAGCTCCCATCACAGCATTTGTCAGAAGTACATAATTAAGCTGTTAGTTAAGAAATGAGGACAACCCACAAGCACGGAGGAAGACCCTCCCAGAGCTCCCAACACAGCTGCAAAAACATGCCTTCTAGCCAATCTTCTTTGGGAAGATGAAACTCACATTGCCTGATCCTACAGCTGGACACCGAGCAAGGAAAGGAGCAAACCATGTCTCTTCTGTCCTGCAACAGCCCCTCACACACAGCTCCCACGACTCTCATCTGCAACCCGTCGCAACCAGCATGGTGTTCTTTGATTCTCATAAGTTGCAAGCACTTGTCATGAAAGGGCCAGTTACCCAGACCTGTTCTCTTCATCATGAACCACTGTCACACCACAGACTTCATACAGATATCTCTACATCTCTGTATGAAGAAGGAAGACACTCACTACTGTTCTGGGAAGAAACATCGAGTGTCTAAAAGTAAAAGAGGAGTGGTCCCCCAGGAGTGACTGGGTCAGTGAACATCTGCAGAGGGGGAATATCCCCCTCCTTCATCTCCACCCGCACCTTGAATCTCTCCCCTCCTGCCCTCCTGCTTCCCATACCATGTGTTTTCAAGCCAAGGCACATCCAGCTCCTACAAAGACATTTCGTTGCTCTCCACGTTATCATGAAGAAACATAAAGGCTGAGAAGAGTAGAAATGATGAGCAGATAAGTTAGACACGGGGCCATTAACACTCCCACTCAAGCACAATTGCTGTCGGGAAGGTCTCTGCACTTGCTTATAACGCAGACTTCCGCTTGCTAACGATGCATTAGATCCATTCAGAAGAGCTAATACTGACAGGAAAAACAGGATTACACATGTCAGGGGATAAAATGAGAAATGACCTGGCGCGTGATAGAAACACAGAGTCCCGCTCTAACGATACTCCAGCCAACAGTAGCCTCCCTTCTCCTGCCTCCCACACCAACTGTAAGGCTGAGCCACAACCCCACGTTCACCTCCTGGGAGCAAGAGGCACCAGCACACAGCTCGTTGCTCAATGAAGCATCGTGTTCCTTGTAACTAAAGCTCCCACGCCGCACACAGGACATGGTGGGGAAGGGCAGAGAAGCAGCAGAGGAAAGCGTTGCACATACTTCAAATAACAAGCCCCAAACCAAAAAATTCCTGACAAAGATACCCACCCATCCCCTACATTCCCACCAATTTTAATACCGACAAAACATCAGCAGTTCCTTCATATCAGCAAAAGCCATTAATAACATTTGAAGGTTGGTCAAGGCTGGGGAAAACTTCATACAACCACGATGAAACTCTACACCACAGTCTTACAAGGACATATAGATGGAAAAATGCCATTTCACACAGCGATTCCTAGAAATAGGAACCCTGAGCCATGTTTGCACTTCCATGGCTATTGCTTGCAGACAAACTCATCAGAGGATTGTCATCCCCTTTCAGGATGCAGGGAAAGGGGGCTTGGTGTCAGTGGCAGAGGCCTTGGCGCTACGCATGATTTTCAAGCACCGCCCAGCCAGGTGGAGCACACAACCCCCTCTTTTCCTGCTTCAAGACCAGTCTCTCGCTGATCTTGTACTGACTTCTCACCATGTGTGAGTGACAAACAAGAACATTTCTTCCAGTGACATTTTCAGACACATCCTCAGACACACAGAGGCCCACCTTTACCTCACCACAACAAGCAAGGCAAGAATTTAACTACCATTCGCAGGGAACAGCATGCCATAGGAAAGCCAACTGATGAACCCACAGCTTGGCCAGATGGAGTCCAAGCAAGCCAATATCCAAAAAGAAGACACCTTCAGACGCCTTTGAAGAAGGCCAGCAATAAACCATGGCATTCGACAAAACACATGCCATGTCTCCACCAGTACCTCTTCACACACACAGCACCCCCAACACTCTCCTCAAACCCTTTACAGGTTCCTTGGTTCTTGATGATCTTCATCATTTGCAGATAGACTCCATCCAAAGAAAACTTGCACAGACATCTTCTCTTTTACCATGAGTGATATCTGACTTCTTACCATGTGTGTCTGACAAGGCAGAGTATTTCTTCTAGTGACATTTTTAAGGAAACACCGCCATCAATGTGTGTTTCCTATGAAAACGAGCAAGGCTAGAGGTTAAAACACACAAAACAAAAATGAAAGGATCATGACCTACTCTTCTAGATGATGGCACTTAATTTATGTAGACGCATTACTAAGGTATTTAGGAGGGAATGACAACACTGCTGCCTCCTCCAAAAGCTCCCATTATGGCACTTCTCATGAGTACACAATTCAGCTGTTCATTAAAAACATCACAACAACCTGCAAACACACGGGAAGAACCTCGCAGGGCTCCCAATACAGCTGGAGTCATTCAACTCACATTGCACAAAAGGACAGCTGGGCACTGAACAGGGAAAGGTGCAAACCATCTCTCCTAGTAGGTCCTGAATACACAGTTTGCTCTTCCCAAAGCTCCCATCACAGCATTTCTCATACTAGGTACATACAGCTGTTAGTTAAGAAATGAGGACAACCGGCAACCACAGAGGAAGACCCTCCCAGAGCTCCCAACACAGCTGCAAAAACATGCCTTCTAGCCAATCTTCTTTGGGAAGATGAAACTCACATTGCCTGATCCTACAGCTGGATACCGAGCAGGGAAAGGAGTAAACTATCTCTCTTCTGTCCTGCAACAGCCCCTCACACACAGCTCCCACGACTCTCATCTGCAACCCGTCGCAACCTGCATGGTGTTCTTTGATTCTCATAAGTTGCAAGCACTTGTCATCAAAGGGCGTTACCCAGACCTGTTCTCTTCATCATGAACCACTGTCACACCACAGACTTCACACAGATATCTCTACATCTCCGTATGAAGAAGGAAGACAGATGTGTCTACTCACTACTGTTCTGGGAAGAAACATCGAGTGTCTAAAAGTAAAAGAGGAGAGCAACAACCCCGCACAAACAGCTGCCATGACTCTCATCTGCAACCGCTCACCATTTGCATGGTGTTCTTTGATCCTCATAATTTGCAAGCACTTGTCATCAAAGGGCCAGTTGCCCACACCATTTCTCTTCAACATTTGCCACTATGCCAACAGTAGGGAATTCTTGACTATTTCAAAAAAATCAACCTTAAAAGATGGGAGATCAGCAAAATACATCTCCCGTTTTCTCCAGTACACCTTCAGACGCAGGCAACCAGAAACTTCCTCGAACAGACACCACTTTTACGATTCTCTTTCCTCTTCATAACAGGCAGACAGACATCGTCAAGGGACAAGTTGTTGCCCAGCCCATTCCTCCACACGGCAGCATGGACCAAGACAAAGACATTTTGTTGCTCTCCACGTTATCATGAAGAAACATAAAGGCTGAGAAGAGTAGAAAGGATGAGGAGATAAGTTAGACACGGGGCCATTAACGCTCCCACTCAAGCACAATTGCTGTCGGGAAGATCTCTGCACTTGCTCATAACGCAGACTTCCGTTTGCTAACGATGCAACAGGTCCGTTCAGAAGAGCTAATGCTGTCCCTGCGCGGGACTCAGGACACCGGGGGGAAAGGGCAGAGAAGCAGCAGAGGGAAGCGCCGCGGAGCAAGTGTGGGCAGAGGAACTCACCGGGGCGGCGGCGGGGTCCTCCCCGAGCAGCGGCGCGGGCTCCGCGGGCGGCGGCCGGGCCGGGAGGGTGTCGCAGCAGCTGGCGCCCGACAAGCGGAGCTGGCTCTTGCGCGAGTCGGCGGTGAGCGACACCTCGTGCGAGTAGGAGTGCAGGAAGGCGCGGACGCCGTCGATGCCCACGAAGTGCGAGGCCGGCACGCCGCGCAAGGCGCCGCTGCCCGCCGCCAGCAGCTGCGAGCGGCGCCAGCGCCGCAGGCGCAGCGCCAGCAGCAGCAGCAGGAAGGCGAGGAAGAGGCAGGACACGGCCGCCACGGCCACCACCAGCCACCGCGTCAGGCTGCCGGCCGGCTCGCCCGGCGCCGCCGCCGCGCTGCCCAGCTCCGACACCAGCTCGGCCACGCTCTCGGCCAGCACCACCGTCAGCGTGGCCGTGGCCGACAGCGCCGGCCGCCCGTGGTCCTTCACCACCACCACCAGGCTCTGCCGCGCCGCGTCGCGGGCCAGCGGCAAGCGCGCCGTGCGCACCTCGCCGCTGTGCAGCCCCACGCGGAACAGCCCCGGCTCCGTCGCCTTGGCCAGCTCGTACGACAGCCACGCGTTCTGCCCCGCGTCCGCGTCCACCGCCACCACCTTGGCCACCAGCGCCCCGGGCTCCGCCGAGCGCGGCGCCAGCTCCACGCCCGACCAGCCCGCGCCCGCCGCCGCCGGCGGGTACAGCACCTGCGGCGCGTTGTCGTTCTCGTCCACGATCACGAGCCGCACCGACACGTTGCTGCTCAGCGCCGGCGCGCCGCCGTCCTCCGCCCGCACCCACAGCCCCACCTCGCGCACCTCCTCGTAGTCGAACGAGCGCAGCGCGTACAGCGCGCCCGTCTCCGCCTGCACCGACACGTAGGACGACAGCGGCGCGCCCCGCACCCGCCCCTCCCACAGCCGGTACCGCACGCGCGCGTTCTGCCCCCAGTCCGCGTCCGCCGCCCGCACCGTCAGCACCAGCGCGCCCGCCGCGTTGTTCTCGGGCAGCCGCGCGCTGTAGCGCGCCTCCGCGAACACCGGCGCGTTGTCGTTCACGTCCAGCACGCGCAGCGCCAGCACCGCGCTGCTCCGCAGCGCCGGCGACCCGCCGTCCGCCGCCCGCACCGTCACGTTGTACTCCGACACCTCCTCCCGGTCCAGCTCCCTCGCCGTCACCACGCGGTAGTAATTATCCAACGACCTCTCCAGGCGGAACGGCACACGCTCGGCGAGGCTGCACCGCACCTCCCCGTTCGCCCCCGAGTCCCGGTCCTGCACGTGCAGCAGGGCCACCACCGTCCCCGACGGCGCGTCCTCGGAGATCGCGCTCAGCGCCGACGACACTGTCAGTTCGGGCGCGTTGTCGTTGACGTCTGTCACCGTGATCGCGACTTTCGCCGTGTCGGAAAGACCCCCGCCGTCCCGTGCCTCAACCTCCAGTTCATGTGAGGAGATTTCCTCAAAGTCCAACCCGTCCTTAAGGGATATTTCTCCTGTCTCAGTGTCCAAGTGGAAAAGTTCTGATGATCGGTCTGTAATTTTATGAAAACTGTATTTCACGTGCCCGTTCATGCCCTCGTCGGCGTCGGTGGCCGTGAGGGTGACGAGGACGGAGCCCACGGGCACGTCCTCCGGCACACGCACCGCGTACTCCGCCTGGCCGAACACGGGCGCGTTGTCGTTGGCGTCCAGCACCGCCACGCGGATCCGCGCCGTGCCCGTCCGCGCCGGCTCTCCGCCGTCGCTCGCCCGCAGCACCAGCTCGTGAAACGACGCCTCCTCCCGGTCCAGCGCCTTCGCCAGCACCAGCTCGGGACGCTCCTCCCCGCCGGGGCCCGCCTGCACGGCCAGCGAGAAGTGCTCGTCGCCGCTCAGCTCGTACCTCCGCAGGGAATTCGACCCCACGTCCGGGTCTTGCGCGTACCGCAGGGGAAACCGTGATCCCGGGGCCGTCGTCTCGCTCATTCGCAGCTCCGTCTCTGCCTCTCGGAAGCTGGGGGCGTTGTCGTTAATGTCCGTGATTTCCACTTCGATTCCGTAAACCTGCATCTCCCCCTCCACTATCACCTCACAGCGCAGCACGCATTTCTCCACCAGCCGGCACAGCTGCTCTCTGTCGATCCTCTCCGCCGTCACCAAATGTCCCGTCTTCCCGTGCAGGGCGAAATACTGCGTCCTGCCTCTGTCTATGATGCGGACGCCGCGGTCGCGGAGCGCGGGCAGCTGCAGCCCCAGGTCCTTGGCCACGTCGCCCACGAACGAGCCCTTCGGCATCTCCTCGGGCACCGAGTAGCGCAGCTGCCCCCACGCCGCCTCCCACGCCGCCACCAGGACGCACCACAGCAGGGCTCGCTCCCGCCGGCCCCGCCGCCTCCCCGCCGCGCACATCGCCGCCGCGGCACCGCTCCGGCTCCCGCTCCGGCTCGCCGCTCCCGGCCGCTGCCGCCGGCCCCTCCGCCTCGCTGCAGCACGGCTCCGCACCGCGGGGACGCTCGCACAGCGCCCGGCCGCCGAGCCAGCCAGCCAGCGAGCGAGCGAGCCGGGCCGCGCCGGGCGGGGCTGCCTCCAGCGCTCCGGCCTTCCTCTCGCTCCTCCTCGGTCAACAGCGGCGCCCGCAGCCTCCTCCCGGCACTGCAGGCACCGACCGCTGCCGGCCGCTGCCCGCCCGCCCTTTCCCACGGGCAGCTCGCGGGGACGCCACCGGCGCCACGGACACATCGCTCCCCGCCCCGCGGTGATGCGAAACCCGTGGCTTCTCCCGAGACCATCTCTTCTTTGGTCCTCCAGGCCGTCACGATCAGAAAGAAATAAGACGCCTCCCGTGCTCGTCTTATTTCTACCGCACGGGGAAAAGGGTTTTATAAAGGGTGATATAATGTATATAAAGTTGTCTTAACATGACGTGTAAAACATTACGAGTCTTATTCCTTTAGTCAAATTGGACACCGGTGATTTCCCGCATTGGCTTTTCTCTAAGCAACAATGCACCATCATCCTTCCTTTTCGTCAAGGTGATCACAACCAGGAGGAGGCAGAGGCCTCCCGTGGGCGTGGTATTTCTACCGTACAGGAAAAATGACTTGCTAACGGTGATATATGTAAGGTATAATATTTTTTCTTCATAGGATGTGCAGAATATTCTGATTTCTATCCTATTAGTCCAAAAGCACAATCCCCACCACCAAGTTTTGGAGCCGTCATGCTTGAATGACTGGTACAAGGATAGGAAAAGAAAATAGGCTCTGAAATACAACACGTGATATTCAGACACACACACAGAACGACAGCTAGCAGACTTATTAACCAAAGCAGCAGGAAGTTCTCTTTAAATGCCTCAGTTCATAACCAACATGGTCTAAATTAAGTGATCTGCCATCACTGACTGAGATCAGGCATTTAAGGGCTCAAAGAAGGTGGGCGCAATCAACTGAAACACAGAAGCTAAGCCCCCTCAGCCCGGACAGCTCCTCAGGAGCTGCCCTTGCTCAGGCACCTGCCTTGTGCTCTGGCATTTCTCCCTACAAGACCTCCCTGGGAACACAGCACAGGAGGAGGCTCCCCTACTGCTCCAAAGTCATTCTCTCCCACCCACCCCGCTTTCAGGCTGTGGTCACTTGATCACTTCGCACTGATTCTACTACAACTGCCCAGGAGGCAGGAGGCACCTGCAGTGAACCTGGCCAGAATCAGCTGCTCGGCTCCATGCAAACTGCAGGGAAAATGCCTTTGTGAGTACAGCGAGAATAACAGGTACATCTGCCCCTGCTCCTGTGCCCATTCTGTGGCCCACACTAGCAAAATGGGGGTGACTGCAGCCATACGACAGTGTCGGTTTGCTCCACATTTTCCTGTGCACTTATTTTCCCATTATTTTCGAATGCGATGAGGGCAATGGCAGGCTTATCGACGTCCCTGAGCTAATGGCTACATGAGTAAAATGTTGTTACAAGTAAAGATGCAGCTAATCCTGGGAAAGGAAAGTTGAAGGGCTTTAATGTGTGATTTCCCTTTCTAAGAGAACACAGAAACTTTGTGTTTCTATAGTTTATGCACATTTACATTTAATCAAGTAGTTCTGTAGCCCCAGGAAGGGCCCCTTCTTTTCTCAGAAATCAAGGTCTAAATGACTGAAGCTTGTTAGTAACGAATTACTCTCATTCTTGAACATTCACGTTGGTAGGACACCGTTTCAACAAAATACTGTAGGAGAGCAGGGGAAGACAAGCACAGCTGCACACCCTGACCTATGCGGACCATTTGTAAATGTGCAAATGGACTTTATTCAAGTGCCTAAAGTGTCATTTTGCAAATCTCCCTCGTATCTGGATCTTAGATACCTATCCTTGTAAACAAACAGATGTAATAACTATTGCAAAAAGTGGCTGAGAAATTCCTCAGTTTAGTGTTCTGCTACCAACCAGGTCCAAGATCTTCTCTTTGAGAAAAGGGAATAGGAACAGAAAACAACCTCTAAAATACAAATTGTCATTTTGGTTTGGGTTTGGGTTTGGGTTTTTTTTTTTGAGATCCCATTCTGCATGTTGACCTGTGTCTGAAAGCCTGATCAGGAACTGTAGAAAATAGGGAACTACCACCCAGGATGGAAAAAGAACGTTAACAAAAGTTAACCTGTCCCACTAGTGCTACCATGTCTGCCTTTTCTGCAGCAGCCTTCCCCAAAAAGATGGCTGACACTCTATTCTCTCACTTGGGATGGAGAGTCTTTCACTCTTCCATTCCTGAAGACACACGCACATTTCCTTTGGGAGTCCAACACCAAAAAAGCATTAAGCAAGGGGTGTGTGTCCAGCTGTCAACCAGGTCCAAGTACATCGCTTCAGGAAAAAGCCATCAGGAAGGAAAAATCTCCAACATCGAGTGTCAACCTCATTTTCCTGACCCCGTCGTGTGAAATTAGGTGATCTCACTTTACGCAGTCACAATCTGATTTCACCGTTACTTCACTCATACCATTTCAGACAACACAAGCTTCGGAGACAAAACTTCTCAACTGAACCTGAACCTGTGACAGCCGATGAACCAAGAAGTGCCTTCTCCTACTGCCTCCTCTGAATGGAATGTGGTGACCCTGTTCCTTCTTTCATTCCTTCATGGAGACACGGATCAGCACTTCCCATCCACTCCACCCAGGGAAACACAGGAGAAAAAGGATGGAGCTTCAGAAAGGCCCAACGATCTCATCTGGCACAGAAAGGATCCGCGTTAACCATTACTAACGCATACCATCGTATACAGCAAAAGTCTTGTAGACAAAGCTTCTCAGCTGACCCTGAATGCCTGATGAACCAAGAAGTGCCATCACTGACTTCTTGCTCTGAGGGGAAAATGAAAAAAGGCAATTTTTTTGCCTTGTGGACATCCAGCATCAGCAGAGCTCATTACATCTCAGAGGTTCACCATACTTGTACCACGAGTGACAGCTCATGACGCAGGAAGTGCCGCTTCGCACTGCCCGCTGCTAAATGGGCACGGTACAGGATTATTTCATTCATTCATGGAAATATAGATGAGCACTAACCACCAAAGCAGACAAACAAAGACTCAACAGCCCACTACCCTCCGTGTGAGGTCAGGAAAGACTCAGAGAGACAAATTCTTCTTGTGCACTTGTTTTCTGGATATGCATCTGTTTTCAACAGCATTTTTGAACTGGATGAGAGCAATTGAATTGCATTAAAATCCTGGTACAGCCTCAGATACAGCTAATATTAGAAAAGCAAAGTTGAAGGACTTTCACATGGGATTTCCCTTTTTAATAGGACACATTAATTCAGAGTTTGTAGAGTTTGTACACACTTAGATGTACATTCATCCAAGCAATTCTACGGCTTGAACGACCATGAAGGGGCTTTGATTTTCTCAGATATCCCTGTGTAAAAGATTGATGCTTATTAGTAACGTAGTCATCTGACTCTTGAATCTTCATGTTGGTAGGACACCTTTTCAACAAAATATTGTAGGACAGCAGGAGAAGACAAGTACAGCTGCACACCCTGACCTATACGGACCATTCCTAAATGTGCAAATGGACTTTATTCCAGTGCCTAATTGCTGACATTTTGCAAATGTCCTTGTCATTTCAGATATGTTCTCAGCATGGCTCTAGCCTCCCCTAGGAAAACAGGCAGACACAACAACTATTGCAAAAAGTGGCTGAGAGTTCCCAGTTCCTCAGTTCAGTATTACCCTGTCAAGGCAATCAATTAGTACCAAGCACTCTAGCTGGGAAAAGGGGATAGGAAAAGAAAACAGGCTCTGAAATACAAAAGGCGATTTTTTTTCCCCTTGAGATCTCATCCTACGCCTTTGACTGTGTATGAAAGACGGATCAGGAATGGTAAAAAAGAGGGAACTACCACCCAGGATGGCTGCACAGAGAAACAATGCCTGGACAAATTAACCCGTCCCACCTGGGCTACCATTCCTGCAGAAGCCTTACCCCAAAAGATGGGCAACACTCTCCTCCTTCATCAGGGAGGAACAGCCCATAACTTCTCCTTATGTGGAGAAAACATGCACGTTTGAGGAAGGTAAAATCTCCAACACCAAGCCTCCATCCCATTTTCCCAACTCCATCATGCACAATCACCAGATCTCATTCTACACAGTAAGGATCCGCGTTTACCCTTAAAATCAGAAATAACTGTCCAAAGAACTCGGAAAAATCATGCCTGGGTAAAATTCCCCCATCCCATTAGTGCTGCCATTTCTGCAGCAGCCTTCCTCCAAAAGATGAGAGGGCACTCGGCGGAAGAGAGGTACATTCACTAGGGAGGAACAACCTGTAACTTCTCCACTCATGGAGCCATGAGCACCTTTCCTTTGGGTAACCAACGGTTTTGCATCCATCTATCAACCAGGTTCAAGAACATCGGTTTCCCGACTCTGTCATGCAGAATCGTTAACTTAACAAATTCGCCGCTACCAGCTCAAACGAGAGTTGTAGTCAGAAGCTCTCAGGAGAACCTGAACCTGTGACGGCCGATGAACCAAGAAGTGCCGCCGCTAGCTGCCTGTTCTGAGTGGAAGGGGGATACTCCGTTCCTTTCTTCACGGGGACACGGATCGGCACTTCCCGTTCACGGTACTCGGGGAAAACCCAGGGCAAGAGGCACGGGGCTTCAGCAGGGCTCAAGGAGAGGAGCGAGAGAGCGCGGGCTTACAGACCTGCGGTGCGTCGGGCTCGGCGGGCGGCTCTCCCGCGCCGGCGCTGCTGCTCGGGCTCCGCTTCCCGCAGGGCTCCCCGCCGAGAAGCTCCTCCGCGGGCAGGCTGGGCAGCGGCGGCGGCGGCGGCAGCCAAGCGGCCTCGGCCACGGCGCGGCCCGGCGCCACGCACAGGTTGTAGGAGTAGGGCAAGGTGCCCTCGCAGAAGTCGGCCGGGAAGGCGGCGCCGGCCACGGAGAAGCGCTGCGCGCCCAGGCAGCGCAGGACGGCGGGCGGCCCGGCCCGGCGCACCCGCGCCAGCACGGCCAGCGCCACGCTCAGCAGGAACAGGGCGGAGAGGAGCGCCAGCGCCAGCACCAGGTAGAACTGCAGCTCCGCCGGCGAGTCGGCGCCCGCCGCCCGCTCGCTCAGCTCCGGCAGCGCCTCCTGCAAGCTCTCGGCCAGCACCACGTGCAGCGTGGCCGTGGCCGACAGCGCCGGCTGCCCGTGGTCCTTCACCACGGCCACCAGCCGCTGCTTCGCCGCGTCCCTCTCCGACACGGCCCGCGCCGTCCGCACCTCGCCGCTGTGCAGCCCCACGCGGAACAGCGCCGGCTCCGCCGCCTGCACCAGCTCGTACGACAGCCACGCGTTGCGCCCCGCGTCCGCGTCCACCGCCACCACCTTGGCCACCAGGTACCCGGCCTCGGCCGACCGCGGCACCACCTCGAACGGCGCCGCCCCCGCGCCCGCCGCTCCCGCCCCCGCCGCTCCCGCGCCCGCCGCCGGCCACAGCACCCGCGGCGCGTTGTCGTTGCGGTCCAGCACGAAGACGCGCACCGTCGCCGTCGAGCTCCGCGCCGGCGCCCCGCCGTCCTGCGCCCGCACCGCCACCAAGAACTCGCGGCACTGCTCGTAGTCGAAGGAGCGCTGCGCGTACACCGCGCCGCTCCGCGCCTCCACCGACACGTACGGCGCCGCGCCCGCCGCGCCCGCGCTGCCGCCCGCCAGCCAGTAGCTCACGCGCCCGTTGGCGCCCGCGTCCGCGTCCCGCGCGCGCACGCGCACCACCGGCGCGCCCGCCGCGTTGTTCTCCGCCACGTAGGCGCTGTAGGCGGCCTCCTCGAACACCGGCGCGTTGTCGTTCACGTCCGACACCTCCAGCACCAGCGCCGCGCGGCTGGACAGCGCCGGCCTGCCCCGGTCCCTGGCCACCACCGTCACCCGGTGCTCGGCCGCCTGCTCCCGGTCCAGCGCCGTCGCCGTCACCACCTTGTACGAGCCGCCCGACGACGCCACCATCGACAGCGGCGCCTCGCCCGACAGCTCGCACGACACCTGACCGTTCTCCCCGGAGTCCGGGTCGTTCACCTTCAGGACGGCCACCACCGTGCCGGCCGGCGCGTCCTCGGGCACCGGGCTCGACACCGACAACATCGTGATTTCGGGCGCGTTGTCGTTCACGTCCAGCACCTCCACCTCCACCTTGCAGTGCGCCACCAGACCGCCCCCGTCCCTCGCCTCCACGGCCAGGCTGAACGCTCGCGTGTCCTCGAAGTCCAGCGCCTCCTGCAGCGCGATCGCCCCGCTCTCCGCGTCCACCACGAACTTCTGAAGCACCTTGGCCGGCATCTTCCCGAAGCCGTAGGTGATGCGGGCGTTGGTGCCGGCGTCGGCGTCGGAGGCGGAGACGTTCAGCACCGGCGAGCCCGGCGGCGCGTCCTCCCGCAGGCTCGCGCGGTACCGGTCCTGCGCGAACACGGGCGCGTTGTCGTTGGCGTCCGTCACGTTGATGCAGAGCTGGGCGGTGCCGCTGCGGGGCGGCTCGCCGCCGTCCAGCGCCGTCAGCACCAGCCGCAGGCTCTGCTCGCTCTCCCGGTCCAGCGCGCGGCGCAGCACCAGCTCCGCGAACTTGCTGCCGTCCTGGCTCTCCTTCACCTCCACCGCGAAGTACTCGTTGGCCTCCAGCTCGTAGCCCTGCAGCGAGTTGCTGCCCACGTCCGCGTCTTCCGCCATGCCCAAGTAAAATCGGGCGCCGGGAGATGTGAACTCGTTGATCTCGAGCTGGAAATTGTCTTGCGGGAAGCGCGGCGCGTTGTCGTTGACGTCCTGGATGGCCACCTCGACGTGGAAAACGTTCAGCGGGTTCTGCACCAGCGCCTCGAAGCTGACGGAGCAGGACGCCGACTCGCCGCACATCTCCTCCCGGTCCAGCCTCTCGCTCACGTACAGGTTCCCGCTCTCCCCGCTCACGCCGAAGTATTGCTTCTCCGCGCTGAGCCGCAGCTTGCGTGCCGGCAGCTCCGCCGGGCTCAGCCCCAGGTCCCGCGCCAGCGGCCCCACCAGCGAGCCTCTGCCCAGCTCCTCGGGGATGGCGTAGCGGATCCGCTCCGACGCCGCCCGGCAGCACAAGCACAGCAGCAAAGCGGGCAGCAGCACTCGCCCGCCGGCTCGCCGCCGGCTCGCCCTCTGCCTCTGCCTGCCCGCCATCCTCGCCAGCGCTCGCCGCGCTCCTCCCTCCTGCCGCTGCCCTCCCTCCCTTCCAGCCGCTCTCCGCACCGAGCGCAGGGGCCGCCGGCGGGCAGCGATCTCGCCGCCGCCTCGGACGCCGCTGCTCCCCGCGCCGCGCCGCCTCTCGCCTCTGCTGCCCGTGCCGCTGCCGCTCCGGACGGCGCCGTGCGAGCGAGCAGCCTGCGGGGGCAGGACGCTGCGCCGGCTGCGGCTCCGGCGCCGCTCCGCGTCGGCCAACAGCGGCACCCGGAGGCGCCGCGACGCCACCGCAGCCGCCTCACGGCGTGCGCCGCTTCGGTCTCTGCGCTCCGAGCCGCACTGTCAGCAGCTGCCGGGAGTCGGCGCCATCGGCTACCAGAAGCGCGATTCAGCTTTCAGTTCGCCCACCTCCGGAAAGGCGAACCAAGCAGCTCTGTTCACCAGTGGAAATTAAAAGTCTGGCTGGAGAACGTGTTACCGAGCAGCGGAGCAGCGCGCAGAGTTCATACCGCAGAGCACAGGTGAGTGCAGGTCAGTACACGCAGGTACACTGTACGGCAAGTGTCTGATATATTGCAACAGCTTCTACTCTTCCTGCGGGTTGTCTTTCCCCAGTTCTTTTATTTCATTTCTACGAGCTCTGAGAAGTACAGCAATACTTCAGAGGAGCAGCGGTTGTAGAAGAAAGCATCAGAGCCGCCATTTTCTTTGAGGCTTTTCTTGTTTATATCCCTTTTATTTTATATACCTCTCAGAGTGACTGAGAGTGGGAGAAAATGGCAAGCCTTATTCTCTGCAGCAGCAGCATCAATATATGCTCCTAGTTTTACAAATCATGGAGATGACCACAACTTCTGGCTCTAGAACCGGGAACACAGACCTGTTAAAGCATTTCTTCAAAATTTCTTCTTTCAGTGAACGGGGTAAGTAAGTAAACACAAGAATATAGACGGGCAGCAAAAAGGTTTCTAGATTATGGCACGTAGAGAAGACATATAATTAAGGTGTTTAGTAGGTCATGAATACACAGTTTGCTCTTCCCAAAGCTCCCATCACAGCATTTCTCATAATAAGTACATACAGCTGTTAGTTAAGAAATGAGAACAACCGGCAATCACAGAGGAAGACCCTCCCAGGGCTCCCAACACAGCTGCAAAAACATGCCGTCTAGACAAACTTCTTTGGGAAGATTGAGCAGGGAAAGGAGCAACCCATGTCTCTTGTGTCCTGCAACAGCCCCTCACACACAGCTCCCAAGACTCTCATCCACAACCTGTCGCAACCTGCATGGTGTTCTTTGATTCTCATAAGTTGAAAGCACTTGTTATCAAAGGGCCAGTTGCCCACACCATTTCTCTTTGTCATAAACAACTATCACACCACGGACTTCACAGGGATATCTCTACATCTCCATACGAAGAAGGAAGACAGATTTGTCTACTCACTACTGTTCTGAGAAGAGACATCAGGAGTCTAAAAGTAAAAGAGGAGCGGCCCTCCAGGAGTGACTGGGTCAGTGAACTTCTGCAGAGGGGGAATATCCCCCTCCTTTGTCTCCACCCGCACCTGAAATCTCTCCCCTCCTGCCCTCCTGCTTCCCATCGCATGTGTTTTCAAGCCAAGGCACATCCAGCTCCTATTCCAATAAGTCAACCATAAAAGATGGGAAATCAGCAAAATACATCTCCCATTTCCTCCAGTAGCCCATCATACGCAGCCAACCAGACACTTCCTTGAATAGACACGTCTTTTACAATCCTCTTTCCTCTTCATAAGAGGCAGACAGACATTGTCAAGGGACGGGTTGTTGCCCAGCCCATTCCTCCACACAGCAGCATGGACCAATACAAAGACATTTCGTTGCTCTCCAAGTTATCATGAAGAAACATAAAGGCTGAGAAGAGTAGAAACGATGAGCAGATAAGTTAGACACGGGGCCATTAACATTCCTACTCAAGCACAATTGCTGTCGGGAAGATCTCTGCACTTGCTCATAACGCAGACTTACCTACCTACATATGAGACCAGGGAAAGAAATACAAAAACATACATCAGACAAGCAAGGCGAGGAAGCATTAGAAGAAAAAGTGTTGTCAGAGAAACTCCCCAGGAAGTCTTCTTTGTCTTCACTGCGGGTGTTGAAATTCATTCCTGTGAGCACCTGGAAGTCACTGAAATCTCAAGTGAGGCCCTAAAGTCTTACTCTGGACTGCATTGTACGGGGGTTCATTTTAAGAAATAGTCATCAGCTCTCATCAGCAAGTTTTCTCCTATGTGGCCTGCTCACCTCACAAATATGAAGCCCTAAGTGTAAACACTTTGTCATGGGTCTCTCGCTCAAGCTAAGTCTTCTGAGAAATTACAACACATTCTCTTTTAGCCCCTGCTTCATTCTCCTCACACCTAAAATTCTGTTGTACATGGCGGAAGTAAGTATTTGCTGCAAAACAAAACTCAGTTTCAAATGCAAAAGCATTGTCCAAAAATGGGGAAAAAAGGAACCACGACCTTCCAGGAAACAAAGGCCTGAAAGAAAGTCTCATTAGAACTGTGAAGAAACTCTACATCGCAACATTCCAGGGAAACACAGATCAATAAAGGAGGTTTCACGTGGGAATTATGAGCCATTCCACCCATACACCATTGTTCTAGGTACACACTTATGCTCAAATACTTTACTGCCAGAGGACTACCATTGCCTTTCAGGACAAGGAGTCCAGGGTCACAGCACCAATGGCACAGGCCTTGGCACCAGGCATGAAATCAAACCATTGCGCAGCCAAAACCACATTAATCCACCCATTTCCATGGTTGGAGGCCAGCATCTCACCCTCCTTGCTCTGCATTCTCAGCCTTTACTTGAACCATGGACAATACCCAACTTTTGGCCAGGCATCAGTCACAGGTGAAAGAGCGTTTCCTTCAGGGATGTTTTAGGGAAACAGAAGTATATCAAAGTCTTTGTCTTGGCAGCTGTACACCTTCAAGCTATGGATGCCAGCTGCTCCTTCAGCCTGATAATTTTAACAGATCTTGACTTTTAAGGACTACATGCCATACTGATGCCCAGTTTTGGAACATGAGAAGAAACAAGGAAGGACTGTGAAACCTACAGAGGTGAAGGAATCATAGCTTAACATTTCAGATTATGGCAACTGTAGTAGGTACACAAGAAGAGTATCTAGTTGGTAGAAAGTACACGGGAGGATCACACAGGAGTTCCCACCAAAGACCATAGGCACAGTTCTCACAGTAATTTCTTTGGACAAGAAGAAAAGGAAAATGCACAGGACCACAACTATGGGACCCATACAACAACTAGGAGAAACTGAACATTGACACCTACCTTTTGCACATTTCAAACTATACCACAGTGAACTCTCCCACCTGCCCTGTCTCTGTGCAGACAGAACACTTCAGCATCCTCAAAGACACGCAACAGGGAAGATAACTTTGCAGGCAGACACCATTGAAAGAAAGTTGCACACACAGCTTCTCCTGAACTGAGAACAAGGATCACAACATGGATGCAGGCAAAGAGATTGCTCTGCTCCTCACACTAATTCAAAGAAATGTAAAATGTACTCAAGTGCATAAGCAATATGGAGCTCCAATAAAGACCCAGTCATCAAAGTGTCAACTCAGAGACACCATCATCCTTCTTCAACACATGGGCAACTTGGACGATACACGACTCTGAAATCTTAACCTCAACTGTAACCTATACTCAATAACTACCATTCACAGGAAACATCATGCAACAGGAAAAGAAACTGATGTATCCACAGCTTGGCCATTTCTAAAGTGAGCAGTGTGATATCCAAAAATAAGAAAACTTCAGACTCATTTTATGTAGTCCACCGATAAAACCTGAGAATTGACAAAACACATGCCAGGTCTCCACCAGTACCTCCTCACACACGCAACACCCCCAACACTCTCCTCAAACCCTTCACAGATCGCATGGTTGTCAATGATCTTCATCATTTGCAGATGGACTCCAGCCAAAGAAAACTTGCACAGACAACTTCTCCTTTACCATATTTCACTTCTCACCGTTTGATGTGACAAGCAAGAGCATTTCTTTCAGTGACACCTTAAGGAAACACATTTATGAAAGTCTTTCTCTTTAGATGGCAGCATGGACCAATACAAAGACATTTCGTTGCTCTCCATGTTATCATGAAGAAGCATAAAGGCTGAGAAGAGTAGAGACGATGAGCAGATAAGTTAGACCCGGGGCCATTAACGCTCCCACTCAAGCACAATTGCTGTCGGGAAGATCTCTGCACTTGCTCATAACGCAGACTTCCGTTTGCTAACGATGCATTAGATCCATTCAGAAGAGCTAATACTGACGGGAAAAACAGGATTACACATGTCAGGGGATAAAATGAGAAACGACCTGGCGCGTGATAGAAACACAGAGCCCCGCTCTAACGATACTCCAGCCAACAGTAGCCTCCCTTCTCCTGCCTCCCACACCAACTGTAAGGCTGAGCCACAACCCCACGTTCACCTCCTGGGAGCAAGAGGCACCAGCACACAGCTCGTCGCTGAATGAAGCATCGCCTTCCTTGTAACTAAAGCTCCCATGCCGCACACAGGACATGGTGGGGAAGGGCAGAGAAGCAGCAGAGGAAAGCGTTGCACATACTTCAAATAACAAGCCCCAAACCAAAAAATTCCTGACAAAGATACCCACCCATCCCCTACATTCCCACCAATTTTGATACTGACAAAACATCAGCAGTTCCCTCATATCAGCAAGAGCCATTAATAACATCTGCAGGTTGGTCAAGGCTGGGGAAAGCTTCATACAACCACGATGAAACTCTACACCACAGTCTTACAAGGACATATAGATGGAAAAATGCCATTTCACACAGCGATTCCTAGAAATAGGAACCCTGAGCCATGTTTGCACTTCCATGGCTATTGCTTGCAGACAAACTCATCAGAGGATTGTCATCCCCTTTCAGGATGCAGGGAAAGGGGGCTTGGTGTCAGTGGCAGAGGCCTTGGCGCTACGCATGATTTTCAAGCACCACCCAGCCAGGTGGAGCACACAACCCCCTCTTTTCCTGCTTCAAGACCAGTCTCTCGCTGATCTTGTACTGACTTCTCACCATGTGTGAGTGACAAACAAGAACATTTCTTCCAGTGACATTTTCAGACACATCCTCAGACACACAGAGGCCCACCTTTACCTCACCACAACAAGCAAGGCAAGAATTTAACTACCATTCGCAGGGAACAGCATGCCATAGGAAAGCCAACTGATGAACCCACAGCTTGGCCAGATGGAGTCCAAGCAAGCCAATATCCAAAAAGAAGACACCTTCAGACTCTTTTGAAGGAGGCCAGCAATAAACCATGGCATTTGACAAAACACATGCCATGTCTCCACCAGTACCTCTTCACACACACAGCACCCCCAACAATCTCCTCAAACCCTTTACAGGTTCCTTGATTCTTGATGATCTTCATCATTTGCAGATAGACTCCATCCAAAGAAAACTTGCACAGACCTCTTCTCCTTTACCATGAATGGTATATGTCTTCTTTACCATGTGTGTCTGGCAAGCAAGAGCACTTGGTACTGGTGACATTTTTAAGGAAACACCGCCATCAATGTGTGTTTCCTATGAAAACGAGCAAGGCTAGAGGTTAAAACACACAAAACAAAAATGAAAGGATCATGACCTACTCTTCTAGATGATGGCACTTAATTTATGTAGACGCATTACTAAGGTATTTAGGAGGGAATGACAACACTGCTGCCTCCTCCAAAAGCTCCCATTATGGCACTTCTCATGAGTACACAATTCAGCTGTTCATTAAAAACATCACAACAACCTGCAAACACACGGGAAGAACCTCGCGGGGCTCCCAATACAGCTGGAATCATTCAACTCACAGTGCACGAAAGGACAGCTGGGCACTGAACAGGGAAAGGCGCAAACCATCTCTCTTGTGTAATTCAACAGCTCCTCACACGCAGCTCCCACAGTTCTCACCTCCAGCCCTTCACAACCTGCATGGTGTTCTTTGACCCCCATAACTTGCAACAACATCTTACCAAAAGAACAGTTCCCCACACCACTTCCCTGTAACGTGTACCACGATGAGCAGATAAGTTAGACACGGGGCCATTAACACTCCCACTCAAGCACAACTGCTGTCGGGAAGATCTCTGCACTTGCTCATAACGCAGACTTCCGCTTGCTAACGATGCAACAGGTCCGTTCAGAAGAGCTAATGCTGTCCCTGCGCGGGACTCAGGACACCGGGGGGAAAGGGCAGAGAAGCAGCAGAGGGAAGCGCCGCGGAGCAAGTGTGGGCAGAGGAACTCACCGGGGCGGCGGCGGGGTCCTCCCCGAGCAGCGGCGCGGGCTCCGCGGGCGGCGGCCGGGCCGGGAGGGTGTCGCAGCAGCTGGCGCCCGACAAGCGGAGCTGGCTCTTGCGCGAGTCGGCGGTGAGCGACACCTCGTGCGAGTAGGAGTGCAGGAAGGCGCGGACGCCGTCGATGCCCACGAAGTGCGAGGCCGGCACGCCGCGCAAGGCGCCGCTGCCCGCCGCCAGCAGCTGCGAGCGGCGCCAGCGCCGCAGGCGCAGCGCCAGCAGCAGCAGCAGGAAGGCGAGGAAGAGGCAGGACACGGCCGCCACGGCCACCACCAGCCACCGCGTCAGGCTGCCGGCCGGCTCGCCCGGCGCCGCCGCCGCGCTGCCCAGCTCCGACACCAGCTCGGCCACGCTCTCGGCCAGCACCACCGTCAGCGTGGCCGTGGCCGACAGCGCCGGCCGCCCGTGGTCCTTCACCACCACCACCAGGCTCTGCCGCGCCGCGTCGCGGGCCAGCGGCAAGCGCGCCGTGCGCACCTCGCCGCTGTGCAGCCCCACGCGGAACAGCCCCGGCTCCGTCGCCTTGGCCAGCTCGTACGACAGCCACGCGTTCTGCCCCGCGTCCGCGTCCACCGCCACCACCTTGGCCACCAGCGCCCCGGGCTCCGCCGAGCGCGGCGCCAGCTCCACGCCCGACCAGCCCGCGCCCGCCGCCGCCGGCGGGTACAGCACCTGCGGCGCGTTGTCGTTCTCGTCCACGATCACGAGCCGCACCGACACGTTGCTGCTCAGCGCCGGCGCGCCGCCGTCCTCCGCCCGCACCCACAGCCCCACCTCGCGCACCTCCTCGTAGTCGAACGAGCGCAGCGCGTACAGCGCGCCCGTCTCCGCCTGCACCGACACGTAGGACGACAGCGGCGCGCCCCGCACCCGCCCCTCCCACAGCCGGTACCGCACGCGCGCGTTCTGCCCCCAGTCCGCGTCCGCCGCCCGCACCGTCAGCACCAGCGCGCCCGCCGCGTTGTTCTCGGGCAGCCGCGCGCTGTAGCGCGCCTCCGCGAACACCGGCGCGTTGTCGTTCACGTCCAGCACGCGCAGCGCCAGCACCGCGCTGCTCCGCAGCGCCGGCGACCCGCCGTCCGCCGCCCGCACCGTCACGTTGTACTCCGACACCTCCTCCCGGTCCAGCTCCCTCGCCGTCACCACGCGGTAGTAATTATCCAACGACCTCTCCAGGCGGAACGGCACACGCTCGGCGAGGCTGCACCGCACCTCCCCGTTCGCCCCCGAGTCCCGGTCCTGCACGTGCAGCAGGGCCACCACCGTCCCCGACGGCGCGTCCTCGGAGATCGCGCTCAGCGCCGACCGCACCGAAATCTCGGGCGCGTTGTCGTTGACGTCTGTCACCGTGATCGTGACTTTCGCCGTATCGGAAAGACCCCCGCCGTCCCGTGCCTGCACCTCCAGTTCGTAGAAGTCGCCTTCCTCGAAGTCCAGGCTCCGCACCAACGTGATCGCTCCCGTCTCAGAGTCCAGATCGAACATCTCCGATGTCATGTCCGACACTTTCTTCAGCGAGTATTTCACGTGCCCGTTCACGCCCTCGTCGGCGTCGGTGGCCGTGAGGGTGACGAGGACGGAGCCCACGGGCACGTCCTCCGGCACACGCACCGCGTACTCCGCCTGGCCGAACACGGGCGCGTTGTCGTTGGCGTCCAGCACCGCCACGCGGATCCGCGCCGTGCCCGTCCGCGCCGGCTCTCCGCCGTCGCTCGCCCGCAGCACCAGCTCGTGAAACGACGCCTCCTCCCGGTCCAGCGCCTTCGCCAGCACCAGCTCGGGACGCTCCTCCCCGCCGGGGCCCGCCTGCACGGCCAGCGAGAAGTGCTCGTCGCCGCTCAGCTCGTACCTCTGCAGGGAATGCGACCCCACGTCCGGGTCGTGAGCCTCGGCCAGGGGAAACCGTGACCCCGGGGCCGTCGTCTCGCTCATTCTCATTTGCGTCTCTGCCTCTCGGAAGCTGGGGGCGTTGTCGTTAATGTCCGTGATTTCCACTTCGATTCCGTAAACCTGCATCTCCCCCTCCACTATTACCTCACAGCGCAGCACGCATTTCTCCACCAGCCGGCACAGCTGCTCTCTGTCGATCCTCTCCGCCGTCACCAAATGTCCCGTCTTCCCGTGCAGGGCGAAATACTGCGTCCTGCCTTCGGACACAACGCGGACGCCGCGGTCGCGGAGCGCGGGCAGCTGCAGCCCCAGGTCCTTGGCCACGTCGCCCACGAACGAGCCCTTCGGCATCTCCTCGGGCACCGAGTAGCGCAGCTGCCCCCACGCCGCCTCCCACGCCGCCACCAGGACGCACCACAGCAGGGCTCGCTCCCGCCGGCCCCGCCGCCTCCCCGCCGCGCACATCGCCGCCGCGGCACCGCCGGCACCGCACCACCGCCGACCGACGATCCGGCTCCCGCTCCGGCTCCCGCTCCGGCTCGCCGCTCCCGGCCGCTGCCGCCGGCCCCTCCGCCTCGCTGCAGCACGGCTCCGCACCGCGGGGACGCTCGCACAGCGCCCGGCCGCCGAGCCAGCCAGCCAGCGAGCGAGCGAGCCGGGCCGCGCCGGGCGGGGCTGCCTCCAGCGCTCCGGCCTTCCTCTCGCTCCTCCTCGGTCAACAGCGGCGCCCGCAGCCTCCTCCCGGCACTGCAGGCACCGACCGCTGCCGGCCGCTGCCCGCCCGCCCTTTCCCACGGGCAGCTCGCGGGGACGCCACCGGCGCCACGGACACATCGCTCCCCGCCCCGCGGTGATGCGAAACCCGTGGCTTCTCCCGAGACCATCTCTTCTTTGGTCCTCCAGGCCGTCACGATCAGAAAGAAATAAGACGCCTCCCGTGCTCATCTTATTTCTACCGCACGGGAAAAACGGGTTTGTAATGGTGAAATAATATATATAAAATTCTCTAAAGATGACGTGTAGACTATTACGAGTCTTATTCCATTAGTCCAAAAGCACAATCTCTACCACGAATTGCACAGATCTGCTTTCTGCAGATCAAAAGTGTGTCATACTGGAACGCCACCAGCCACACTGATTGCCCACATCTCGACCAAGAGAACAAAGCAGCAACGAAGATCCCCCCCTCACATGGAGACCGGTGATTTCCTGCACTGGCTTTCCTCTAAACTGTGCTTTTCTTTAACGATGCGACTTCCTTTTCGTCAAGGTGATCACAACCAGGAGGAGGCAGAGGCCTCCCGTGGGCGTGGTATTTCTACCGCACAGGAAAAATGACTTGCTAACGGTGATATATGTAAGGTATAATATTTTTTCTTCATAGGATGTGCAGAATATTCTGATTTCTATCCTATTAGTCCAAAAGCACAATCCCCACCACCAAGTTTTGGAGCCGTCATGCTTCAATGACTGATACAATGGGAGGAAAAGAAAACACACTCTGAAATACAACACGTGATATTCAGACACACACACAGAACGACAGCTAGCAGACTTATTAACCGAAGCAGCAGGAACTTCTCTTTAAATACTTCAGTTCATACGCAACACGCTACAAATTAACTAATCCGCCATCACTGACTGAGATCAGACATTTAAGGGCTCAAGAAGGTGGGCTCAATCAGCTGAAACACAGAAGCTAAGCCCCCTCAGCCCGGACAGCTCCTCAGGAGCTGCCCTTGCTCAGGCACCTGCCTTGTGCTCTGGCATTTCTGCCTACAAGACCTCTCTGGGAACACAGTACAGGAGGAGGCTCCCCTACTGCTCCAAAGTCATTCTCTCCCACCCACCCCGCTTTCAGGCTGTGGTCACTTGATCACTTCGCACGGATTCTACTACAACTGCCCAGGAGGCAGGAGGCACCTGCAGTGAACCTGGCCAGAATCAGCTGCTCGGCTCCATGCAAACTGCAGGGAAAATGCCTTTGCGAGTACAGCGAGAAGAATAACAGGTACATCTGCCCCTGCTCCTGTGCCCATTCTGTAGCCAACATGAGCAAAAGGGAGGATGATAAACAGCACTACGACAGAACTGATTTCTTGCAAATTCTTCTTGTCTGTCTGTTTTCCAGATGTGCGTTTATTCTCAACTGTATTTTTGAACTGGATGAGAGCAATTGAATTGCATTAAAATCCTGGTACAGCCTCAGATACAGCTAATACTGCAGAAGCAAAGTTGAAGGACTTTCACATGGGATTTCCCTTTTTAATAGGCCACATTAATTCAGAGTTTGTAGAGTTTGTACACACTTAGGTGTACATTCATCCAAGCAATTCTACGGCTTGAACGACCATGAAGGGGCTTTGATTTTCTCAGATATCCCTGTGTAAAAGATTGATGCTTATTAGTAACGTAGTCATCTAATCCTTGAATCTTCATGTTGGTAGGACACCTTTTCAACAAAATATTGTAGGACAGCAGGAGAAGACAAGTACAGCTGCACACCCTGACCTATACGGACCATTCCTAAATGTGCAAATGGACTTTATTCAAGTGCCTAATTGCTGACATTTTGCAAATGTCCTTGTCATTTCAGATATGTTCTCAGCATGGCTCTAGCCTCCCCTAGGAAAACAGGCAGACACAACAACTATTGCAAAAAGTGGCTGAGAGTTCCCAGTTCCTCAGTTCAGTATTACCCTGTCAAGGCAATCAATTAGTACCAAGCACTCTAGCTGGGAAAAGGGGATAGGAAAAGAAAACAGGCTCTGAAATACAAAAGGCGATTTTTTTTTCCCCTTGCGATCTCATCCTAGGCCTTTGACTGTGTATGAAAGACGGATCAGGAATGGTAAAAAAGAGGGAACTACCACCCAGGATGGCTGCACAGAGAAACAATGCCTGGACAAATTAACCCGTCCCACCTGGGCTACCATTCCTGCAGAAGCCTTACCCCAAAAGATGGGCAACACTCTCCTCCTTCATCAGGGAGGAACAACCCATAACTTCTCCTTATGTGGAGAAAACATGCACGTTTGAGGAAGGTAAAATCTCCAACACCAAGCCTCCATCCCATTTTCCCAACTCCGTCATGCACAATCACCAGATCTCATTCTACACAGTAAGGATCCACATTCACCCTTAAAATCGGAAATAACTGTACAAAGAACTCGGAAAAATCATGCCTGGGTAAAATTCCTCCATCCCATTAGTGCTGCCATTTCTGCAGCAGCCTTCCTCCAAAAGATGAGAGGGCACTCGGCGGAAGAGAGGTACATTCACTAGGGAGGAACAACCTGTAACTTCTCCACTCATGGAGCCATGAGCACCTTTCCTTTGGGTAACCAACGGTTTTGCATCCATCTATCAACCAGGTTCAAGAACATCGGTTTCCCGACTCTGTCATGCAGAATCGTTAACTTAACAAATTCGCCGCTACCAGCTCAAACGAGAGTTGTAGTCAGAAGCTCTCAGGAGAACCTGAACCTGTGACGGCCGATGAACCAAGAAGTGCCGCCGCTAGCTGCCTGTTCTGAGTGGAAGGGGGATACTCCGTTCCTTTCTTCACGGGGACACGGATCGGCACTTCCCGTTCACGGTACTCGGGGAAAACCCAGGGCAAGAGGCACGGGGCTTCAGCAGGGCTCAAGGAGAGGAGCGAGAGAGCGCGGGCTTACAGACCTGCGGTGCGTCGGGCTCGGCGGGCGGCTCTCCCGCGCCGGCGCTGCTGCTCGGGCTCCGCTTCCCGCAGGGCTCCCCGCCGAGAAGCTCCTCCGCGGGCAGGCTGGGCAGCGGCGGCGGCGGCGGCAGCCAAGCGGCCTCGGCCACGGCGCGGCCCGGCGCCACGCACAGGTTGTAGGAGTAGGGCAAGGTGCCCTCGCAGAAGTCGGCCGGGAAGGCGGCGCCGGCCACGGAGAAGCGCTGCGCGCCCAGGCAGCGCAGGACGGCGGGCGGCCCGGCCCGGCGCACCCGCGCCAGCACGGCCAGCGCCACGCTCAGCAGGAACAGGGCGGAGAGGAGCGCCAGCGCCAGCACCAGGTAGAACTGCAGCTCCGCCGGCGAGTCGGCGCCCGCCGCCCGCTCGCTCAGCTCCGGCAGCGCCTCCTGCAAGCTCTCGGCCAGCACCACGTGCAGCGTGGCCGTGGCCGACAGCGCCGGCTGCCCGTGGTCCTTCACCACGGCCACCAGCCGCTGCTTCGCCGCGTCCCTCTCCGACACGGCCCGCGCCGTCCGCACCTCGCCGCTGTGCAGCCCCACGCGGAACAGCGCCGGCTCCGCCGCCTGCACCAGCTCGTACGACAGCCACGCGTTGCGCCCCGCGTCCGCGTCCACCGCCACCACCTTGGCCACCAGGTACCCGGCCTCGGCCGACCGCGGCACCACCTCGAACGGCGCCGCCCCCGCGCCCGCCGCTCCCGCCCCCGCCGCCGGCCACAGCACCCGCGGCGCGTTGTCGTTGCGGTCCAGCACGAAGACGCGCACCGTCGCCGTCGAGCTCCGCGCCGGCGCCCCGCCGTCCTGCGCCCGCACCGCCACCAAGAACTCGCGGCACTGCTCGTAGTCGAAGGAGCGCTGCGCGTACACCGCGCCGCTCCGCGCCTCCACCGACACGTACGGCGCCGCGCCCGCCGCGCCCGCGCTGCCGCCCGCCAGCCAGTAGCTCACGCGCCCGTTGGCGCCCGCGTCCGCGTCCCGCGCGCGCACGCGCACCACCGGCGCGCCCGCCGCGTTGTTCTCCGCCACGTAGGCGCTGTAGGCGGCCTCCTCGAACACCGGCGCGTTGTCGTTCACGTCCGACACCTCCAGCACCAGCGCCGCGCGGCTGGACAGCGCCGGCCTGCCCCGGTCCCTGGCCACCACCGTCACCCGGTGCTCGGCCGCCTGCTCCCGGTCCAGCGCCGTCGCCGTCACCACCTTGTACGAGCCGCCCGACGACGCCACCATCGACAGCGGCGCCTCGCCCGACAGCTCGCACGACACCTGACCGTTCTCCCCGGAGTCCGGGTCGTTCACCTTCAGGACGGCCACCACCGTGCCGGCCGGCGCGTCCTCGGGCACCGGGCTCGACACCGACAACACCGTGATTTCGGGCGCGTTGTCGTTCTCGTCCGTGACGTCTATCTGCACTTCGCAGTGAGCCGTGAGCCCGCCGCCGTCCCTCGCCTCCAGGCCGAAGCTGTATTTGCTCTTCTCCTCGAAATCGAGGGGCCCCGCCGTCCTGATCTCGCCGCTCTCGCTGTCGACGCTGAAGAGCGCGCGGACGCCGTGCGGGACGTTGCCGAAGCAGTAGGAGACCCGCCCGTTGGAGCCCGCGTCCGCATCCGTGGCCCGCACCCGCAGCACCAGCGACCCCGCCGGCAGATTCTCCCGCACTCGCGCCTCGTAGACGCTCTTACTGAACGCGGGCGCGTTGTCGTTGGCGTCCGTCACGTTGACGCGAACCTGCACCGTCCCGGACCTCACGGGCTCCCCGCCGTCCGCCGCCGTCAGCACCAGCTGAAAGGAGCTCTGCTTCTCACGGTCCAACGCTCTCTCCAGCACTAATTCCGGCTGCTTCTTTCCACCCGGGCTCTCCGTCACGGCCAGAGAGAAGGACGGGTTGCTAGTGAGCTCGTAAGTCAGCAGCGAGTTGCTGCCCACGTCCGCGTCTCGGGCCATCTCCAGCGCGAAACGAGCACCGGGCACTGTCCATTCACCGATCTCGAGGTCCAGAGCAGCCTTGCTGAAGGTCGGCGCGTTGTCGTTGACGTCCTGGATGGCCACCTCGACGTGGAAAACGTTCAGCGGGTTCTGCACCAGCGCCTCGAAGCTGACGGAGCAGGACGCCGACTCGCCGCACATCTCCTCCCGGTCCAGCCTCTCGCTCACGTACAGGTTCCCGCTCTCCCCGCTCACGCCGAAGTATTGCTTCTCCGCGCTGAGCCGCAGCTTGCGTGCCGGCAGCTCCGCCGGGCTCAGCCCCAGGTCCCGCGCCAGCGGCCCCACCAGCGAGCCTCTGCCCAGCTCCTCGGGGATGGCGTAGCGGATCCGCTCCGATGCCGCCCGGCAGCACAAGCACAGCAGCAAAGCGGGCAGCAGCACTCGCCCGCCGGCTCGCCGCCGGCTCGCCCTCTGCCTCTGCCTGCCCGCCATCCTCTCCAGCGCTCGCCGCGCTCCTCCCTCCTGCCGCTGCCCTCCCTCCCTTCCAGCCGCTCTCCGCACCGAGCGCAGGGGCCGCCGGCGGGCAGCGATCTCGCCGCCGCCTCGGACGCCGCTGCTCCCCGCGCCGCGCCGCCTCTCGCCTCTGCTGCCCGTGCCGCTGCCGCTCCGGACGGCGCCGTGCGAGCGAGCAGCCTGCGGGGGCAGGACGCTGCGCCGGCTGCGGCTCCGGCGCCGGCTGCGGCTCCGGCGCCGCTCCGCGTCGGCCAACAGCGGCACCCGGAGGCGCCGCGACGCCACCGCAGCCGCCTCATGGCCGCGCTCGCAGGGGCCCGGCCTTTTCCCCGGGCCTTAGGGGCTGCATCCAGCTTTGCGCTCTCTCCTTTACTAGAAACAGGAAGCGCAGAGGCACTTGATGCTGCAACTCCACAGGCGTTTAAAACGGAGACGCGCTCTCGGGTACTTTAGGTCATCTCCTTGAGTCGCTGTGAGCAGTCAGAGGGAAATCTTCATGGCAGAGCAACAAATAAAGGAAGTCAGCTGCCCTTCATAAAAACCAAGAGGGAACTATAAGAGCAAGAAATGATAGTATCGCTAGGGAAGAGTTTAAGAGCTTTTTAGCACTCTGCCAGCTATTTTGTGTTCTCCTTTCCTTACCTGGGACAAATACCGAGGAGGAAATATTCATGACAGAGTAATCCATACGTAATCACAGACAGAAGGAAGCAAAAGTAATTTCAGTCCTGTCACACCAGACCTGCATGGGGCTTCCATCTTCCCTGTCTTTCTTCCTTTTACTCACTTGTGTCCCTGATGTTTGCCCCACTGTTGGTTTTTGTGGCAGGGAGTAGAACAATGACACTGAGAAATATATCACCCCAAAGGTAATGTGTAAAGCTCTATGCTAAGAGAGCAGAATGACCTTTATTATTGTATTTCTGATTCACAAAAGAAGTTCCTTCTTTTGCATCTCCATACTTGAGGAGCAAAGCCTCCTGTATGGAGTCTTCCATACAGTCATAGAATGGTTTGAGTTGGAAGGGACCTTTAAAGATCATCTAGTCCAACCTGTGTGCCATGGGCAGGGACACCCTTCACTAGACCAAATTGCTCAAAGCCCCGTCCAACCTGACCTTGAACCCTTTCAATGGTGGTGCATCCGCAACTTCTCTGGGAAACCTGGTCCAGTGTCTCACCACGCTCGTCGTAAAACATTTCCTCCTTATATCCAATCTAAACCTACCCCCTTTTCAGTTTAAAACCCTTGCCCCTTGTCCTGTCAGGACAGGCTGTGCTCAAAACTCTTTCTCTCTCTTTCTTAGAAGCCCCCTTTATATATTGAAAAGCCACAGCAAGGTCTCCCCAGAGCCTTCTCTGCCCCAGGATGAAGAACTCCAACTCTCTCAGCCCTGCTTCATAGCACAGATGTTCCACCCTTTGACCATTTTCATGGTCCTCCTCTGCACCTACTCTAGCAGGTCCATATCTTTCTCGTAGTGTGGGACCCAGAGCTGCACGCAGTACTCCAGGTGGGGTCTCACGAAAGCGGAGTAGAGCGAGAGAACCACCAGACTGCTTGTGATGCAGCCCAGGATAGGATTGGCTTTCTGGGCACCAAGTGCACGTTGCCAGCTTATGTCCCATTTGTCACCCACCACTACTGCCAGCACTCAAAGTCCAACCTTTCAAGGTCCCTCTAGGTGGCATCCCTTCCCCCAGCAAATCAACGGCACCACTCAGCTTGGTGTTGTCCGCAAGCTTGCTGAGGGTGCACTCAATCCCACTGCCTATGAAGACATTAACAGTGTTGATCCAAGTACGGACCCTTGAGGGACACCACACAGAACTGGTTTCCACCTGGACATTGAGCCATTGACTATAACTCTCTGGATGCGGCCATCCAGAGAGTGCCTTATCCATCTAAGGGTCCATTTGTCAAATCCATATCTCTCCAATTGTGTGAATACATATGTCTATGAAAGTCTTCCTTTTTGTAGCTGTAAACCTCAAAGGTGTGTCTGGGAACTGCACCTGCACTCTGACAACTGGAACAGGTGTGACCTTCCACGTTTGATCAGACTCCCTGTGGTCAACCTACAGCTCATGACAACAAGCAAGGAAAGAGGTAGAAATGTACAGAAAATCCATGATCAGGTGCCAAAATATGTCTAAGGCCAAACTTATTGAGGAGAAGCAACTCAAATTGCATGGTACTCCACTAGGCACAAGATTGTGTTAAATATAAGCAAGGAAATGACCATCTCTTCTTCTATACCTACACACACACAGAGCTCCGTCTCTTCTCTTCAACCCTACGCAACTTGCAGGTTTGGCTCCGACCTTCTCATCATTGGCAAAAACATATCATCAGAGGATAATGCACTACGATCACACCAAGAAGGGAGGTGCATTTGTCTGCTAACCAACATTCTCAGAAGAAACAGAAGGCTTCAAAGCACACGGATGATAAACACGCAAAATAAAAGAGCAGTGGTCATCCAACAGAGAATGGGTCATCAAATTAATGGTCTACGGGGAATCTCCTTCATATCCATACAGATGGATAAAGGAGGTTTCACACAGGAATTACGAGCCATTCTACACGTGCATCATTGTTCTTCATGCACACTTATTGCACAAAGACCTTTTCATTAGAGGACTACCATTGCCATTCAGGACAGGGAATTCACGATCACAGCATGAATGGCACAGGACTTGGCACCAGGCATGAAATCAAATCATGTTCTCAAGTGCATAAGCAATATGGAGCTCCGATAAAGACCCAGTCGTCAAAGTATCAACTCGGAGACACCATCATCCTTCTTCAACACATGGGCAACTTGAACTATGGACGATGCTTAAATCTTAACCTAAAGGGTAACCTATGCTCAATAACTACCAGTCACAGGAAACATCATGCAACAGGAAAGCAAACTGATACATCCACAACTTGGCCAGCTGGAATCTGAGCAATGCGATATCCAAGAATAAGACACTTTCCAACTCATGTGCAGAAGGCCAGCAATACACCCTGGGAATTGACAAAACGCATGCCATGTCTCCACCAGTACCTCTTCACACACACAGCACCCCCAACACTCTCCTCACACCCTTCACAGATCGCATGGTTGTCAATGATCTTCATCATTTGCAGATGGACTCCAGCCAAAGAAAACTTGCACAGACAACTTCTCCTTTACCATGGATAGTATTTCACTTCTCACCGTTTGTATGTGACAAGCAAGAGCATTTCCACCAGTGGCATTTAAAGGAAACACATCTGTGAAAGTCTTTCTCTTTACAGCTGAAAAATGAAAGGCACGTACGGGACAGTCAGGTAAATATATCAGATGTGATCTTCAATGCATTATCAGAGTCAATGGCCCACCTTCAGATCATGACAACGACCAAGTCAAGAAGTTAGCACCTGCAGAAAGGAAGGGATCACAACATACTCTTCTAGATTATGGCACTTAGAGAAGATTATAACTAAGGTGTTTAGTAGGTCATGAATACAGAGTTTGCTCTTCCCAAAGCTCCCATCACAGCATTTGTCAGAAGTACATAATTAAGCTGTTACTTAAGAAATGAGGACAACCCACAAGCACGGAGGAAGACCCTCCCAGGGCTCCCAACACAGCTGCAAAAACATGCCTTCTAGCCAATCTTCTTTGGGAAGATGAAACTCACATTGCCTGATCCTACAGCTGGACACCGAGCAGGGAAAGGAGTAAACCATCTCTCTTGTGTCCTGCAACAGCCCTTCACGGACAGCTCCCATGACTCTCATCTGCAACCCTCTTTGACCCTCATAATTTGCAACCCAGACCTGTTCTCTTCAACATGCACCACCATCACACCATGGACTTCACACAGATATCTATACATCTCCGTACGAAGAAGGGAGATACATTTGTCTGCTCACCACTGTTCTGGGAAGAAACATCAGGGGTCTAAAAGTAAAACAGGAGCAGTCCCCCAGGAGAGATCGGGTCAGTGAACATCTGTAGAGGGGGAATATCCCCCTCCTTACATCTTGCCTTGCACCTTGAATCTCTCCCCTCCCACCCCTCTACGGCTCTTCCCATAGCATCTATTTTCAAGCCAAGGCACATCCAGATCCTTTGCCAATAAGTCAACCTTAAAAGATGGGAAATCAGAAAAACACATCTCCCGTTTCCTCCAGTAGCCCTTCACACGCGGCCAACCACAAATTTCCTCAAACAGACACAACTTCTACAATTCTCTTTCCTCTTCATATCAGGCAAACAGACATCATCAAGGGACAGGTTGTTGCCCAGCCCATTCCTCCACGCGGTGCACAAAGATGGCAGCACGGACCAATACAAAGGTATTTCGTTGCTCTCCACGTTATCATGAAGAAACATAAAGCCTGAGAAGAGTAGAAACAATGAGCAGATAAGTTAGACACGGGGCCATTAACATTCCTACTCAAGCACAATTGCTATTGGGCAGATCTCTGCACTTGCTAATAATGCAGACTTCCATTTACTAATGATGCAACAGATCCATTCAGAAGAGCTAATACTGACAGGAAAAACAGGATTACACGTGTCAGCGGATAAAAAATTCCTGACAAAAAATACCCACCCAGCCCTACATTCCCACCAATTTTAATACTGACAAAACATCAGCAGTTCCCTCATATCAGCAAAAGCCATTAATAACATCTGCAGGTTGGTCAAGGCTGGGGAAAGCTTCATACAACCACGATGAAACTCTACATCACAGTCTCACAAGGACATATAGATGGAAAAATGCCATTTCACACAGCGATTCCTAGAAATAGGAACCCTGAGCCTTGTTTGCACAATCCATGGCTATTGCTTGCAGACAAACTCATCAGAGGATTGTCATCCCCTTTCAGAATGCAGGGAAAGGGGGCTTGGTGTCAGTGGCAGAGGCCTTGGCACTACGCATGATTTTAAAGCACCGCCCAGCCAGGTGGAGCACACAACCCCCTCTTTTCCTGCTTCAAGACCAGTCTCTCGCTGATCTTGTACTGACTTCTCACCATGTGTGCATGACAAACAAGAGCATTTCTTCCAGTGACATTTTCAGACACATCATCAGACACACAGAGGCCCACCGTTACCTCACCACAACAAGCAAGGCAAGAATTTAACTACCATTCACAGGGAACAGCATGCCATAGGAAAGCCAACTGATGAACCCACAGCTTGGCCAGATGGAGTCCAAGCAAGCCAATATCCAAAAAGAAGACACCTTCAGACTCTTTTGAAGGAGGCCAGCAATAAACCATGGCATTTGACAAAACACATGCCATGTCTCCACCAGTACCTCTTCACACACACAGCACCCCCAACACTCTCCTCAAACCCTTTACAGGTTCCTTGATTCTTGATGATCTTCATCATTTGCAGATAGACTCCGTCCAAAGAAAACTTGCACAGACATCTTCTCCTTTACCATGAATGATATATGACCTCTTACCATGTGTGTCTGGCAAGCAAGAGCACTTCTACTGGTGACATTTTTAAGGAAACACCGCCACCAATGTGTGTTTCCTATGAAAACGAGCAAGGCTAGAGGTTAAACCACACAAAAATGAAAGGATCATGACCTACTCTTCTAGATGATGGCACTTAATTTATGTAGACACATAACTAAGGTATTTAGGGAATGACAACACTGCTGCCTCCTCCCAAAGCTCCCATTATGGCACTTCTCATGAGTACATAATTCAACTGTTAATTAAGACCATCACAACAACCTGCAAACACACGGGAAGAACCTCGCGGGGTTCCCAATACAGCTGGAATCATTTAACTCACATTGCATGAAACTACAGCTGGGCACTGAAAAGGGAAAGGCGCAAACCATCTCTCTTGTGTAATTCAACAGCTCCTCACACACAGCTCCCACAGTTCTCACCTCCAGCCCTTCACAACCTGCATGGTGTTCTTTGACCCCCATAACTTGCAACAACATCTTATCAAAAGAACAGTTCCCCACACCACTTCCCTGTAACATGTACCACGATGAGCAGATAAGTTAGACACGGGGCCATTAACACTCCTACTTCCTACAAAAGGCCAGTTCCCCAGACCGCTTCCCTGTAACATGCACCATGATCAGGCCATGGATGTACACCAGGATGGGAGGTACATTTTCTGAGAGCTTCAGAAGCACAGAAATGATACACATGTAGTTACACCTCTTCTATAAGGTTTACAGCTAGTTTACATCTACTTCCTCTACCAGGAAAACGGACAGAACACCAAGGTACCCTCACTTCTCCTACCTTCCACACCGGGTATAAGGCTGATGAAAACTCCAGCAAATGGCCTACATGAGCCAGAGGCACCAACACACAGAGCCTCTGTACACGAAGCTGCGCCTCGCCTGACCTGCACTCAGAGAGGAAAGGTAGCGGGAAGAGGAGGACAAAATGCAGACTCCCAAGACAGGAAAGGCAGGAAAGTGTGGGCAGAGGAACTCACCGGGGCGGCGGCGGGGTCCTCCCCGAGCAGCGGCGCAGGCTCCGCGGGCGGCGGCCGGGCCGGGAGGGTGTCGCAGCAGCTGGCGCCCGACAAGCGGAGCTGGCTCTTGCGCGAGTCGGCGGTGAGCGACACCTCGTGCGAGTAGGAGTGCAGGAAGGCGCGGACGCCGTCGATGCCCACGAAGTGCGAGGCCGGCACGCCGCGCAAGGCGCCGCTGCCCGCCGCCAGCAGCTGCGAGCGGCGCCAGCGCCGCAGGCGCAGCGCCAGCAGCAGCAGCAGGAAGGCGAGGAAGAGGCAGGACACGGCCGCCACGGCCACCACCAGCCACCGCGTCAGGCTGCCGGCCGGCTCGCCCGGCGCCGCCGCCGCGCTGCCCAGCTCCGACACCAGCTCGGCCACGCTCTCGGCCAGCACCACCGTCAGCGTGGCCGTGGCCGACAGCGCCGGCCGCCCGTGGTCCTTCACCACCACCACCAGGCTCTGCCGCGCCGCGTCGCGGGCCAGCGGCAAGCGCGCCGTGCGCACCTCGCCGCTGTGCAGCCCCACGCGGAACAGCCCCGGCTCCGTCGCCTTGGCCAGCTCGTACGACAGCCACGCGTTCTGCCCCGCGTCCGCGTCCACCGCCACCACCTTGGCCACCAGCGCCCCGGGCTCCGCCGAGCGCGGCGCCAGCTCCACGCCCGACCAGCCCGCGCCCGCCGCCGCCGGCGGGTACAGCACCTGCGGCGCGTTGTCGTTCTCGTCCACGATCACGAGCCGCACCGACACGTTGCTGCTCAGCGCCGGCGCGCCGCCGTCCTCCGCCCGCACCCACAGCCCCACCTCGCGCACCTCCTCGTAGTCGAACGAGCGCAGCGCGTACAGCGCGCCCGTCTCCGCCTGCACCGACACGTAGGACGACAGCGGCGCGCCCCGCACCCGCCCCTCCCACAGCCGGTACCGCACGCGCGCGTTCTGCCCCCAGTCCGCGTCCGCCGCCCGCACCGTCAGCACCAGCGCGCCCGCCGCGTTGTTCTCGGGCAGCCGCGCGCTGTAGCGCGCCTCCGCGAACACCGGCGCGTTGTCGTTCACGTCCAGCACGCGCAGCGCCAGCACCGCGCTGCTCCGCAGCGCCGGCGACCCGCCGTCCGCCGCCCGCACCGTCACGTTGTACTCCGACACCTCCTCCCGGTCCAGCTCCCTCGCCGTCACCACGCGGTAGTAATTATCCAACGACCTCTCCAGGCGGAACGGCACACGCTCGGCGAGGCTGCACCGCACCTCCCCGTTCGCCCCCGAGTCCCGGTCCTGCACGTGCAGCAGGGCCACCACCGTCCCCGACGGCGCGTCCTCGGAGATCGCGCTCAGCGCCGACCGCACCGAAATCTGCGGCGCGTTGTCGTTGACGTCTGTCACCGTGATCGTGACTTTCGCCGTGTCGAAAAGCTCTCCGCCATCCCGTGCCTGCACCTCCAGTTCGTAGAAGTCGCCTTCCTCGAAGTCCAGGCTCCGCACCAGCGTGATCGCTCCCGTCTCAGAGTCCAGCTCGAAAATCTTCGATGTCATGTCCGACACTTTCTTCAGCGAGTATTTCACGTGCCCGTTCACGCCCTCGTCGGCGTCGGTGGCCGTGAGGGTGACGAGGACGGAGCCCACGGGCACGTCCTCCGGCACACGCACCGCGTACTCCGCCTGGCCGAACACGGGCGCGTTGTCGTTGGCGTCCAGCACCGCCACGCGGATCCGCGCCGTGCCCGTCCGCGCCGGCTCTCCGCCGTCGCTCGCCCGCAGCACCAGCTCGTGAAACGACGCCTCCTCCCGGTCCAGCGCCTTCGCCAGCACCAGCTCGGGACGCTCCTCCCCGCCGGGGCCCGCCTGCACGGCCAGCGAGAAGTGCTCGTCGCCGCTCAGCTCGTACCTCCGCAGGGAATTCGACCCCACGTCCGGGTCGTGAGCCTCGGCCAGGGGAAACCGCCACCCCGGCGCTGTCGTCTCGCTCATTCTCAGCTCTGTCTCTACTTCTTGGAAGCTGGGGGTGTTGTCGTTAATGTCCGTGATTTCCACTTCGATTCCGTAAACCTGCATCTCCCCCTCCACTATTACCTCACAGCGCAGCACGCATTTCTCCACCAGCCGGCACAGCTGCTCTCTGTCTATCCTCTCCGCCGTCACCAAATGTCCCGTCTTCCCGTGCAGGGCGAAATACTGCGTCCTACCTTCGGACACAACGCGGACGCCGCGGTCGCGGAGCGCGGGCAGCTGCAGCCCCAGGTCCTTGGCCACGTCGCCCACGAACGAGCCCTTCGGCATCTCCTCGGGCACCGAGTAGCGCAGCTGCCCCCACGCCGCCTCCCACGCCGCCACCAGGACGCACCACAGCAGGGCTCGCTCCCGCCGGCCCCGCCGCCTCCCCGCCGCGCACATCGCCGCCGCGGCACCGCCGGCACCGCACCACCGCCGACCGACGATCCGGCTCCCGCTCCGGCTCTCGCTCCGGCTCCCGCTCCGGCTCGCCGCTCCCGGCCGCTGCCGCCGGCCCCTCCGCCTCGCTGCAGCACGGCTCCGCACCGCGGGGACGCTCGCACAGCGCCCGGCCGCCGAGCCAGCCAGCCAGCGAGCGAGCGAGCCGGGCCGCGCCGGGCGGGGCTGCCTCCAGCGCTCCGGCCTTCCTCTCGCTCCTCCTCGGTCAACAGCGGCGCCCGCAGCCTCCTCCCGGCACTGCAGGCACCGACCGCTGCCGGCCGCTGCCCGCCCGCCCTGTCACAGTTTCATCCTATTAGTCCAAAAGCACAATCCCCACCATCAAGTGTTGGAGCCGACACGCTTGAATGACTGATACAATGGGAGGAAAAGAAAACACGCTCTGAAACACAACACATGATATTCACACCCGTCCCCCCCAGAGAACCAGAGATACCGGACTCATTAACCGAAGCAGCAGGAACTTTTCTTTAAATACTTCAGTTCTACACAACACGCTACAAATTCAGTAATCCACCATCACTGACTGAGATCAGGTATTTAAGGGCTCAAGAAGGTGGGCGCAATCAACTGAAACACAGAAGCTAAGCCCCCTCAGCCCGGACAGCTCCTCAGGAGCTGCCCTTGCTCAGGCACCTGCCTTGTGCTCTGGCATTTCTCCCTACGAGACCTCCCTGGGAACACAGCACAGGAAGAGGCTCCCCTACTGCTCCAAAGTCATTCTCTCCCACCCACCCACCCTGCTTTCAGGCTGTGGTCACCTGATCACTTCGCACTGATTCTACTACAACTGCCCAGGAGGCAGGAGGCACCTGCAGTGAACCTGGCCAGAATCATCTGCTCGGCTCCATGCAAACTGCAGGGAAAATGCCTTTGCGAGTACAGCGAGAAGAATAACAGGTACATCTGCCCCTGCTCCTGTGCCCATTCTGTAGCCAACATGAGCAAAAGGGAGGATGATAAGCAGCACTACGACAGAACTGATTTCTTGCAAATTCTTCTTGTCTGTCTGTTTTGTCTTGTCTGTCTGTGAGTCTATTCTCAAGAGTATTTTTGAACTGGATGAGAGCAATTGAATTGCATTAAAATCCTGGTATAGCTACAGATACAGCTAATATTGGAAAAGCAAAGTTGAAGGACTTTCACATGGGATTTCCCTTTTTAATAGGCCACATTAATTCAGAGTTTGTAGAGTTTGTACACACTTAGGTGTACATTCATCCAAGCAATTCTACGGCTTGAACGACCATGAAGGGGCTTTGATTTTCTCAGATATCCCTGTGTAAAAGATTGATGCTTATTAGTAACGTAGTCATCTGACTCTTGAATCTTCATGTTGGTAGGACACCTTTTCAACAAAATATTGCAGGCCAGCAGGAGAAGACAAGTACAGCTGCACACCCTGACCTATACGGACCATTCCTAAATGTGCAAATGGACTTTATTCCAGTGCCTAATTGCTGACATTTTGCAAATGTCCTTGTCATTTCAGATATGTTCTCAGCATGGCTCTAGCCTCCCCTAGGAAAACAGGCAGACACAACAACTATTGCAAAAAGTGGCTGAGAGTTCCCAGTTCCTCAGTTCAGTATTACCCTGTCAAGGCAATCAATTAGTACCAAGCACTCTAGCTGGGAAAAGGGGATAGGAAAAGAAAACAGGCTCTGAAATACAAAAGGCGATTTTTTTTTCCCCTTGCGATCTCATCCTAGGCCTTTGACTGTGTATGAAAGACGGATCAGGAATGGTAAAAAAGAGGGAACTACCACCCAGGATGGCTGCACAGAGAAACAATGCCTGGACAAATTAACCCGTCCCACCTGGGCTACCATTCCTGCAGAAGCCTTACCCCAAAAGATGGGCAACACTCTCCTCCTTCATCAGGGAGGAACAACCCATAACTTCTCCTTATGTGGAGAAAACATGCACGTTTGAGGAAGGTAAAATCTCCAACACCAAGCCTCCATCCCATTTTCCCAACTCCGTCATGCACAATCAGCAGATCTCATTCTACACAGTAAGGATCCGCGTTCACCCTTAAAATCAGAAATAACTGTCCAAAGAACTCGGAAAAATCATGCCTGGGTAAAATTCCCCCATCCCATTAGTGCTGCCATTTCTGCAGCAGCCTTCCTCCAAAAGATGAAGGGGCAGTCGGTGGAAGAGGGGTACATTCATTTCCTTTGGTAGTTCAACAGCAAAACAGCATTCAGCTGTCAACCAGGTCCAAGTACATCGTTTTGGGAAAAAGCCATCAGGAAGGAAAAATCTCCAACATCGAGTGTCAACCCCATTTTCCTGACCCCGTCGTGTAGAATTAGGAGATCTCCTTTTACACAGTAAGGATCTGCCTTCACCATTACTAACTCATACCATTTCAGACAACACAAGCTTCGTGCACAAAACTTCTCAACTGAACCTGCGATGGCCAATGAACCAAGAAGTGCTGTTGCCTACTGCCTGCTGTGAATGGAACGCAGTGACCCTGTTCCTTCTTTCATTCCTTCATGGAGACACGGATCAGCACTTCCCATCCACTCCACCCAGGGAAAAAGGACGGAGGTTCAGAAACTCGCAACAATCTCATTTGGCACAGAAAGGATCCCTGTTAGCCATTACTAACGCATGCCATTGTATACAGCAAAAGTTTTGTAGACAAAGCTTCTCAGCTGACCCTGAATGCCTGATGAACCAAGAAGTGCCATCACTGACTTCTTGCTCTGAGTGGAAAATGGAAAAACGACAATTTTTTTCCCTTGTGGACATCCAGCATCAGCAGAGCTCATTACATCTCAGAGGTTCACCACACTTGTACCAGCACTAACCGCCAAAGCAGACAAAGGAAGACCCAACAGCCCACCGCCGCCGGGATGAGGTCAGGAAAGGCTCAGAGAGAAGGACCGCGCGGGCTTACAGACCTGCGGTGCGTCGGGCTCGGCGGGCGGCTCTCCCGCGCCGGCGCTGCTGCTCGGGCTCCGCTTCCCGCAGGGCTCCCCGCCGAGAAGCTCCTCCGCGGGCAGGCTGGGCAGCGGCGGCGGCGGCGGCAGCCAAGCGGCCTCGGCCACGGCGCGGCCCGGCGCCACGCACAGGTTGTAGGAGTAGGGCAAGGTGCCCTCGCAGAAGTCGGCCGGGAAGGCGGCGCCGGCCACGGAGAAGCGCTGCGCGCCCAGGCAGCGCAGGACGGCGGGCGGCCCGGCCCGGCGCACCCGCGCCAGCACGGCCAGCGCCACGCTCAGCAGGAACAGGGCGGAGAGGAGCGCCAGCGCCAGCACCAGGTAGAACTGCAGCTCCGCCGGCGAGTCGGCGCCCGCCGCCCGCTCGCTCAGCTCCGGCAGCGCCTCCTGCAAGCTCTCGGCCAGCACCACGTGCAGCGTGGCCGTGGCCGACAGCGCCGGCTGCCCGTGGTCCTTCACCACGGCCACCAGCCGCTGCTTCGCCGCGTCCCTCTCCGACACGGCCCGCGCCGTCCGCACCTCGCCGCTGTGCAGCCCCACGCGGAACAGCGCCGGCTCCGCCGCCTGCACCAGCTCGTACGACAGCCACGCGTTGCGCCCCGCGTCCGCGTCCACCGCCACCACCTTGGCCACCAGGTACCCGGCCTCGGCCGACCGCGGCACCACCTCGAACGGCGCCGCCCCCGCGCCCGCCGCTCCCGCCCCCGCCGCTCCCGCGCCCGCCGCCGGCCACAGCACCCGCGGCGCGTTGTCGTTGCGGTCCAGCACGAAGACGCGCACCGTCGCCGTCGAGCTCCGCGCCGGCGCCCCGCCGTCCTGCGCCCGCACCGCCACCAAGAACTCGCGGCACTGCTCGTAGTCGAAGGAGCGCTGCGCGTACACCGCGCCGCTCCGCGCCTCCACCGACACGTACGGCGCCGCGCCCGCCGCGCCCGCGCTGCCGCCCGCCAGCCAGTAGCTCACGCGCCCGTTGGCGCCCGCGTCCGCGTCCCGCGCGCGCACGCGCACCACCGGCGCGCCCGCCGCGTTGTTCTCCGCCACGTAGGCGCTGTAGGCGGCCTCCTCGAACACCGGCGCGTTGTCGTTCACGTCCGACACCTCCAGCACCAGCGCCGCGCGGCTGGACAGCGCCGGCCTGCCCCGGTCCCTGGCCACCACCGTCACCCGGTGCTCGGCCGCCTGCTCCCGGTCCAGCGCCGTCGCCGTCACCACCTTGTACGAGCCGCCCGACGACACCACCATCGACAGCGGCGCCTCGCCCGACAGCTCGCACGACACCTGACCGTTCTCCCCGGAGTCCGGGTCGTTCACCTTCAGGACGGCCACCACCGTGCCGGCCGGCGCGTCCTCGGGCACCGGGCTCGACACCGACAACATCGTGATTTCGGGCGCGTTGTCGTTCACGTCCAGCACCTCCACCTCCACCTTGCAGTGCGCCACCAGACCGCCCCCGTCCCTCGCCTCCACGGCCAGGCTGAACACTCGCGTGTCCTCGAAGTCCAGCGCCTCCTGCAGCGCGATCGCCCCGCTCTCCGCGTCCACCACGAACTTCTGAAGCACCTTGGCCGGCATCTTCCCGAAGCCGTAGGTGATGCGGGCGTTGGTGCCGGCGTCGGCGTCGGAGGCGGAGACGTTCAGCACCGGCGAGCCCGGCGGCGCGTCCTCCCGCAGGCTCGCGCGGTACCGGTCCTGCGTGAACACGGGCGCGTTGTCGTTGGCGTCGGTGACGTTGATGCAGAGCTGGGCGGTGCCGCTGCGGGGCGGCTCGCCGCCGTCCAGCGCCGTCAGCACCAGCCGCAGGCTCTGCTCGCTCTCCCGGTCCAGCGCGCGGCGCAGCACCAGCTCCGCGAACTTGCTGCCGTCCTGGCTCTCCTTCACCTCCACCGCGAAGTACTCGTTGGCCTCCAGCTCGTAGCCCTGCAGCGAGTTGCTGCCCACGTCCGCGTCTTCCGCCATGCCCAAGTAAAATCGGGCGCCGGGAGAAGTCAACTCGTTAATCTCGAGCTGGAAATTGTCTTGCGGGAAGCGCGGCGCGTTGTCGTTGACGTCCTGGATGGCCACCTCGACGTGGAAAACGTTCAGCGGGTTCTGCACCAGCGCCTCGAAGCTGACGGAGCAGGACGCCGACTCGCCGCACATCTCCTCCCGGTCCAGCCTCTCGCTCACGTACAGGTTCCCGCTCTCCCCGCTCACGCCGAAGTATTGCTTCTCCGCGCTGAGCCGCAGCTTGCGTGCCGGCAGCTCCGCCGGGCTCAGCCCCAGGTCCCGCGCCAGCGGCCCCACCAGCGAGCCTCTGCCCAGCTCCTCGGGGATGGCGTAGCGGATCCGCTCCGACGCCGCCCGGCAGCACAAGCACAGCAGCAAAGCGGGCAGCAGCACTCGCCCGCCGGCTCGCCGCCGGCTCGCCCTCTGCCTCTGCCTGCCCGCCATCCTCGCCAGCGCTCGCCGCGCTCCTCCCTCCTGCCGCTGCCCTCCCTCCCTTCCAGCCGCTCTCCGCACCGAGCGCAGGGGCCGCCGGCGGGCAGCGATCTCGCCGCCGCCTCGGACGCCGCTGCTCCCCGCGCCGCGCCGCCTCTCGCCTCTGCTGCCCGTGCCGCTGCCGCTCCGGAAGGCGCCGTGCGAGCGAGCAGCCTGCGGGGGCAGGACGCTGCGCCGGCTGCGGCTCCGGCGCCGGCTGCGGCTCCGGCGCCGCTCCGCGTCGGCCAACAGCGGCACCCGGAGGCGCCGCGACGCCACCGCAGCCGCCTCACGGCGTGCGCCGCTTCGGTCTCTGCGCTCCGAGCCGCACTGTCAGCAGCTGCCGGGAGTCGGCGCCATCGGCTACCAGAAGCGCGATTCAGCTTTCAGTTCGCCCACCTCCAGAAAGGCGAACCAAGCAGCTCTGTTCACCAGTGGAAATGAAAAGTCTGGCTGCGGAACGTGTTACCGAGCAGCGGAGCAGAGCGCAGAGTTCATACCGCAGAGCACAGGTGAGTGCAGATCAGTACACGCAGGTACACTGTACGGCAAGTGTCTGATATATTGCAACAGCTTCTACTCTTCCTGCGGGTTGTCTTTCCCCACGTCGTTTATTTCATTTCTACGAGCTCTGAGAAGTACAGCAATACTTCAGAGGAGCAGCGGTTGTAGAAGAAAGCATCAGAGCTGCCATTTTCTTTGAGGCTTTTCTTGTTTATATCCCTTTTATTTTATATACCTCTCAGAGTGACTGAGAGTGGGAGAAAATGGCAAGCCTTATTCTCTGCAACAGCAGTCTCAATATATGCTCCTAGTTTTACAAATCATGGAGACGACCACAACTTCTGGCTCTAGAACCGGGAACACAGACCTGTTAAAGCATTTCTTCAAAATTTCTTCTTTCAGTGAACGGGGTAAGTAAGTAAACACAAGAATACAGACGGGCAGCAAAAAGGTTTCTAGATTATGGCACGTAGAGAAGACATATAATTAAGGTGTTTAGTAGGTCCTGAATACACAGTTTGCTCTCCCCAAAGCTCCCATCACAGCATTTCTCATAATAAGTACATACAGCTGTTAGTTAAGAAATGAGAACAACCAGCAACCACAGAGGAAGACCCTCCCAGAGCTCCCAACACAGCTGCAAAAACATGCCGTCTAGACAAACTTCTTTGGGAAGATTGAGCAGGGAAAGGAGCAACCCATGTCTCTTCTGTCCTGCAACAGCCCCTCACACACAGCTCCCACGACTCTCATCTGCAACCTGTCGCAACCTGCATGGTGTTCTTTGATTCTTATAAGTTGAAAGCACTTGTTATCAAAGGGCCAGTTGCCCACACCATTTCTCTTCATCATAAACAACTATCACACCACGGACTTCACAGGGATATCTCTACATCTCCGTATGAAGAAGGAAGACACATTTGTCTACTCACTACTGTTCTGAGAAGAGACATCAGGAGTCTAAAAGTAAAAGAGGAGTGGTCCTCCAGGAGTGACTGGGTCAGTGAACTTCTGCAGAGGGGGAATATCCCCCTCCTTTGTCTCCACCCGCACCTGAAATCTCTCCCCTCCTGCCCTCCTGCTTCCCATCGCATGTGTTTTCAAGCCAAGGCACATCCAGCTCCTATTCCAATAAGTCAACCTTAAAAGATGGGAAATCAGCAAAATACATCTCCCATTTCCTCCAGTAGCCCATCATACACAGCCAGCCAGACACTTCCTTGAATAGACATGTCTTTTACAATCCTCTTTCCTCTTCATAAGAGGCAGACAGACATTGTCAAGGGACGGGTTGTTGCCCAGCCCATTCCTCCACACGGCAGCATGGACCAAGACAAAGACATTTCGTTGCTCTCCCCGTTATCATGAAGAAACATAAAGGCTGAGAAGAGTAGAAACGATGAGCAGATAAGTTAGACACGGGGCCATTAACATTCCTACTCAAGCACAATTGCTGTCGGGAAGATCTCTGCACTTGCTCATAACGCAGACTTACCTACCTACATATGAGACCAGCGAAAGAAATACAAAAACATACATCAGACAAGCAAGGCGAGGAAGCATTAGAAGAGAAAGTGTTGTCAGAGAAACTCCCCAGGAAGTCTTCTTTGTCTTCACTGCGGGTGTTGAAATTCATTCCTGTGAGCACCTGGAAGTCACTGAAGTCTCAAGTCTGGCCCTAAAGTCTTACTCTGGACTGCATAATACGGGGGTTCATTTTAAGAAATAGTCATCAGCTCTCATCAGCAAGTTTTCTCCTATGTGGCCTGCTCACCTCACAAATATGAAGCCCTAAGTGTAAACACCTTGTCATGGGTCTCTTTCTCAAGCTAAGTCTTCTGAGAAATTACAACACATTCTCTTTTAGCCCCTGCTTCTTTCTCCTCACACCTAAAATTCTGTTGTACATGGCTGAAGTAAGTATTTCTGAAAAGCAACACTCTCAGTTTCAAATGCAAAAGCATTGTCCAAAAATGGGGAAAAAAGGAACCACGACCTTCCAGGAAACAAAGGCCTGAAAGAAAGTCTCATTAGAACTGTGAAGAAACTCTACATCGCAACATTCCAGGGAAACACAGACCAATAAAGGAGGTTTCAAGTGGGAATTATGAGCCATTCCACCCATATACCATTGTTCTAGGTACACACTTATGCTCAAATACTTTACTGCCAGAGGACTACCATTGCCTTTCAGGACAAGGAATCCAGGGTCACAGCACAAATGGCACAGGCCTTGGCACCAGGCATGAAATCAAACCATTGCGCAGCCAAAACCACATTAATCCACCCATTTCCATGGTTGGAGGCCAGCATCTCACCCTCCTTGCTCTGCATTCTCAGCCTTTACTTGAACCATGGACAATACCCAACTTTTGGCCAGGCATCAGTCACAGGTGAAAGAGCGTTTCCTTCAGGGATGTTTTAGGGAAACAGAAGTATATCAAAGTCTTTGTCTTGGCAGCTGTACACCTTCAAGCTATGGATGCCAGCTGCTCCTTCAGCCTGATAATTTTAACAGATCTTGACTTTTAAGGACTACATGCCATACTGATGCCCAGTTTTGGAACATGAGAAGAAACAAGGAAGGACTGTGAAACCTACAGAGGTGAAGGAATCATAGCTTAACATTTCAGATTATGGCAACTGTAGTAGGTACACAAGAAGAGTATCTAGTTGGTAGAAAGTACACGGGAGGATCACACAGGAGTTCCCACCAAAGACCATAGGCACAGTTCTCACAGTAATTTCTTTGGACAAGAAGAAAAGGAAAATTCACAGGACCACAACTATGGGACCCATACAACAACTAGGAGAAACTGAACATTGACACCTACCTTTTGCACATTTCAAACTATACCACAGTGAACTCTCCCACCTGCCCTGTCTCTGTGCAGACAGAACACTTCAGCATCCTCAAAGACACGCAACAGGGAAGATAACTTTGCAGGCAGACACCATTGAAAGAAAGTTGCACACACAGCTTCTCCTGAACTGAGAACAAGGATCACAACATGGATGCAGGCAAAGAGATTGCTCTGCTCCTCACACTAATTCAAAGAAATGTAAAATGTACTCAAGTGCATAAGCAATATGGAGCTCCAATAAAGACCCAGTCATCAAAGTGTCAACTCAGAGACACCATCATCCTTCTTCAACACATGGGCAACTTGGACGATACACGACTCTGAAATCTTAACCTCAACTGTAACCTATACTCAATAACTACCATTCACAGGAAACATCATGCAACAGGAAAAGAAACTGATGTATCCACAGCTTGGCCATTTCTAAAGTGAGCAGTGTGATATCCAAAAATAAGAAAACTTCAGACTCATTTTATGTAGTCCACCGATAAAACCTGAGAATTGACAAAACACATGCCAGGTCTCCACCAGTACCTCCTCACACATGCAACACCCCCAACACTCTCCTCAAACCCTTCACAGATCGCATGGTTGTCAATCATCTTCATCATTTGCAGATAGACTCCAGCCAAAGAAAAGTTGCTCAGACAACTTCTCCTTTATCATGAATAATATTTGAATTCTCACCATGTGTACATGAAAAGCAAGAGCATTTCTTATTTTAAGGAAAAATGTCTATGAAAGGCTTTCTCTTCACAGCTGTAAACATGAAGGACATGCATGGGACAGTCAGGCAAATGTAACAGATTTCAGCTTCCACACGTTATCAGAGTCAACAGCCCACCTTCAGATCATGACAAAGAGCAAGGGAAGAAAATAACACCTACAGAAAGGAGGGGATCAAAACATCCTCTTCTAGATTATGGCACTTAGAGAAGATATACAGTTAAGGTGTTTAGTAGGTCCTGAATACACAGTTTGCTCTTCCCAAAGCTCCCATCACAGCATTTCTCATAATAAGTACATACAGTTGTTAGTTAAGAAATGAGGACAACCAGCAACCACAGAGGAAGACCCTCCCAGGGCTCCCAACACAGCTGCAAAAACATGCCGTCTAGACAAACTTCTTTGGGAAGACGAAACTCACATTGCCTGATCCTACAGCTGGACACCGAGCAGGGAAAGGAGCAAACCATGTCTCTTGTGTCCTGCAACAGCCCCTCACACACAGCTCCCACGACTCTCCTCTGAAACCCGTCGCAACCTGCATGGTGTTCTTTGATTCTCATAAGTTGCAAGCACTTGTCATCAAAGGGCCAGTTACCCAGACCTGTTCTCTTCATCGTGCACCACCATCACACCATGGACTTCACACAGATATCTCTACATCCCTGTATGAAGAAGGAAGACACATTTGTCTGCTCACTACTGTTCTGAGAAGAGACATCAGGAGTCTAAAAGTAAAAGAGGAGTGGTCCTCCAGGAGTGACTGGGTCAGTGAACATCTGCAGAGGGGGAATATCCCCCTCCTTTGTCTCCACCCGCACCTGAAATCTCTCCCCTCCTGCCCTCCTGCTTCCCATCGCATGTGTTTTCAAGCCAAGGCACATCCAGATCCTTTGCCAATAAGTCAACCTTAAAAGATGGGAAATCAGCAAAATACATCTCCCGTTTCCTCCAGTAGCCCTTCACACGCAGCCAACCAGACACTTCCTCGAATGCACACAGCTTCTATGATTCTCTTTCCTCTTCATAAGAGGCAGACAGACATCATCAAGGGACAGGTTGTTGCCCAGCCCATTCCTCCACGCGGTGCACAAAGATGGCAGCATGGACCAATACAAAGACATTTCGTTGCTCTCCCCGTTATCATGAAGAAACATAAAGGCTGAGAAGAGTAGAAACGATGAGCAGATAAGTTAGACACGGGGCCATTAACATTCCCACTCAAGCACAATTGCTGTCGGGAAGATCTCTGCACTTGCTCATAACGCAGACTTCCGTTTGCTAATGATGCATTAGATCCATTCAGAAGAGCTAATACTGACAGGAAAAACAGGATTACACATGTCAGGGGATAAAATGAGAAATGACCTGGCGCGTGATAGAAACACAGAGCCCCGCTCTAACGATACTCCAGCCAACAGCAGCCTCCCTTCTCCTGCCTCCCACACCAACTGTAAGGCTGAGCCACAACCCCACGTTCACCTCCTGGGAGCAAGAGGCACCAGCACACAGCTCGTCGCTGAATGAAGCATCGCCTTCCTTGTAACTAAAGCTCCCATGCCGCACACAGGACATGGCGGGGAAGGGCAGAGAAGCAGCAGAGGAAAGCGTTGCACATACTTCAAATAACAAGCCCCAAACTCAGAAATTCCTGACAAAAATACCCACCCATCCCTACATTCCCACCAATTTTAATACTGACAAAACATCAGCAGTTCCCTCATATCAGCAAAAGCCATTAATAACATCTGCAGGTTGGTCAAGGCTGGGGAAAACTTCATACAACCACGATGAAACTCTACATCGTAGTCTCACAAGGACATATAGATGGAAAAATGCCATTTCACACAGCGATTCCTAGAAATAGGAACCCTGAGCCATGTTTGCACTTCCATGGCTATTGCTTGCAGACAAACTCATCAGAGGATTGTCATCCCCTTTCAGGATGCAGGGAAAGGGGGCTTGGTGTCAGTGGCAGAGGCCTTGGCGCTACGCATGATTTTCAAGCACCACCCAGCCAGGTGGAGCACACAACCCCCTCTTTTCCTGCTTCAAGACCAGTCTCTTGCTGATCTTGTACTGACTTCTCACCATGTGTGAGTGACAAACAAGAGCATTTCTTCCAGTGACATTTTCAGACACATCATCAGACACACAGAGGCCCACCTTTACCTCACCACAACAAGCAAGGCAAGAATTTAACTACCATTCACAGGGAACAGCATGCCATAGGAAAGCCAACTGATGAACCCACAGCTTGGCCAGATGGAGTCCGAGCAAGCCAATATCCAAAAAGAAGACACCTTCAGACTCTTTTGAAGGAGGCCAGCAATAAACCATGGCATTTGACAAAACACATGCCATGTCTCCACCAGTACCTCTTCACACACACAGCACCCCCAACACTCTCCTCAAACCCTTTACAGGTTCCTTGATTCTTGATGATCTTCATCATTTGCAGATAGACTCCATCCAAAGAAAACTTGCACAGACCTCTTCTCCTTTACCATGAATGGTATATGTCTTCTTTACCATTTGTGTCTGGCAAGCAAGAGCACTTGGTACTGGTGACATTTTTAAGGAAACACCGCCATCAGTGTGTGTTTCCTATGAAAACGAGCAAGGCTAGAGGTTAAAACACACAAAACAAAAATGAAAGGATCATGACCTACTCTTCTAGATGATGGCACTTAATTTATGTAGACGCATTACTAAGGTATTTAGGAGGGAATGACAACACTGCTGCCCCCTCCCAAAGCTCCCATTATGGCACTTCTCATGAGTACACAATTCAGCTGTTAATTAAGACCATCACAACAACCTGCAAACACACGGGAAGAACCTCGCGGGGCTCCCAATACAGCTGGAATCATTCAACTCACAGTGCACGAAAGGACAGCTGGGCACTGAACAGGGAAAGGCGCAAACCATCTCTCTTGTGTAATTCAACAGCTCCTCACACGCAGCTCCCACAGTTCTCACCTCCAGCCCTTCACAACCTGCATGGTGTTCTTTGACCCCCATAACTTGCAACAACATCTTACCAAAAGAACAGTTCCCCACACCACTTCCCTGTAACATGTAACGATGAGCAGATAAGTTAGACACGGGGCCATTAACACTCCCACTCAAGCACAATTGCTGTCGGGAAGATCTCTGCACTTGCTCATAACGCAGACTTCCGTTTGCTAATGATGCAACAGGTCCGTTCAGAAGAGCTAATGCTGTCCCTGCGCGGGACTCAGGACACCGGGGGGAAAGGGCAGAGAAGCAGCAGAGGGAAGCGCCGCGGAGCAAGTGTGGGCAGAGGAACTCACCGGGGCGGCGGCGGGGTCCTCCCCGAGCAGCGGCGCGGGCTCCGCGGGCGGCGGCCGGGCCGGGAGGGTGTCGCAGCAGCTGGCGCCCGACAAGCGGAGCTGGCTCTTGCGCGAGTCGGCGGTGAGCGACACCTCGTGCGAGTAGGAGTGCAGGAAGGCGCGGACGCCGTCGATGCCCACGAAGTGCGAGGCCGGCACGCCGCGCAAGGCGCCGCTGCCCGCCGCCAGCAGCTGCGAGCGGCGCCAGCGCCGCAGGCGCAGCGCCAGCAGCAGCAGCAGGAAGGCGAGGAAGAGGCAGGACACGGCCGCCACGGCCACCACCAGCCACCGCGTCAGGCTGCCGGCCGGCTCGCCCGGCGCCGCCGCCGCGCTGCCCAGCTCCGACACCAGCTCGGCCACGCTCTCGGCCAGCACCACCGTCAGCGTGGCCGTGGCCGACAGCGCCGGCCGCCCGTGGTCCTTCACCACCACCACCAGGCTCTGCCGCGCCGCGTCGCGGGCCAGCGGCAAGCGCGCCGTGCGCACCTCGCCGCTGTGCAGCCCCACGCGGAACAGCCCCGGCTCCGTCGCCTTGGCCAGCTCGTACGACAGCCACGCGTTCTGCCCCGCGTCCGCGTCCACCGCCACCACCTTGGCCACCAGCGCCCCGGGCTCCGCCGAGCGCGGCGCCAGCTCCACGCCCGACCAGCCCGCGCCCGCCGCCGCCGGCGGGTACAGCACCTGCGGCGCGTTGTCGTTCTCGTCCACGATCACGAGCCGCACCGACACGTTGCTGCTCAGCGCCGGCGCGCCGCCGTCCTCCGCCCGCACCCACAGCCCCACCTCGCGCACCTCCTCGTAGTCGAACGAGCGCAGCGCGTACAGCGCGCCCGTCTCCGCCTGCACCGACACGTAGGACGACAGCGGCGCGCCCCGCACCCGCCCCTCCCACAGCCGGTACCGCACGCGCGCGTTCTGCCCCCAGTCCGCGTCCGCCGCCCGCACCGTCAGCACCAGCGCGCCCGCCGCGTTGTTCTCGGGCAGCCGCGCGCTGTAGCGCGCCTCCGCGAACACCGGCGCGTTGTCGTTCACGTCCAGCACGCGCAGCGCCAGCACCGCGCTGCCCCGCAGCGCCGGCGACCCGCCGTCCGCCGCCCGCACCGTCACGTTGTACTCCGACACCTCCTCCCGGTCCAGCTCCCTTGCCGTCACCACGCGGTAGTAATTATCCAACGACCTCTCCAGGCGGAACGGCACACGCTCGGCGAGGCTGCACCGCACCTCCCCGTTCGCCCCCGAGTCCCGGTCCTGCACGTGCAGCAGGGCCACCACCGTCCCCGACGGCGCGTCCTCGGAGATCGCGCTCAGCGCCGACCGCACCGAAATCTCGGGCGCGTTGTCGTTGACGTCTGTCACCGTGATCGCGACTTTCGCCGTGTCGGAAAGACCCCCGCCGTCCCGTGCCTGCATCTCCAGTTCGTAGAAGTCGCCTTCCTCGAAGTCCAGGCTCCGCACCAGCGTGATCGCTCCCGTCTCAGAGTCCAGATCGAACATCTGCGAGGCTTTCCCTGTGATTTTCTTCAGCGAGTATTTCACGTGCCCGTTCATGCCCTCGTCGGCGTCGGTGGCCGTGAGGGTGACGAGGACGGAGCCCACGGGCACGTCCTCCGGCACACGCACCGCGTACTCCGCCTGGCCGAACACGGGCGCGTTGTCGTTGGCGTCCAGCACCGCCACGCGGATCCGCGCCGTGCCCGTCCGCGCCGGCTCTCCGCCGTCGCTCGCCCGCAGCACCAGCTCGTGAAACGACGCCTCCTCCCGGTCCAGCGCCTTCGCCAGCACCAGCTCGGGACGCTCCTCCCCGCCGGGGCCCGCCTGCACGGCCAGCGAGAAGTGCTCGTCGCCGCTCAGCTCGTACCTCCGCAGGGAATTCGACCCCACGTCCGGGTCGTGAGCCTCGGCCAGGGGAAACCGTGACCCCGGGGCCGTCGTCTCGCTCATTCTCATTTGCGTCTCTGCCTCTCGGAAGCTGGGGGCGTTGTCGTTAATGTCCGTGATTTCCACTTCGATTCCGTAAACCTGCATCTCCCCCTCCGCTATCACCTCACAGCGCAGCACGCATCGCTGCGCACTCTCGCACAGCTGCTCTCTGTCTATCCTCTCCGCCGTCACCAAATGTCCCGTCTTCCCGTGCAGGGCGAAATACTGCGTCCTACCTTCGGACACAACGCGGACGCCGCGGTCGCGGAGCGCGGGCAGCTGCAGCCCCAGGTCCTTGGCCACGTCGCCCACGAACGAGCCCTTCGGCATCTCCTCGGGCACCGAGTAGCGCAGCTGCCCCCACGCCGCCTCCCACGCCGCCACCAGGACGCACCACAGCAGGGCTCGCTCCCGCCGGCCCCGCCGCCTCCCCGCCGCGCACATCGCCGCCGCGGCACCGCCGGCACCGCACCACCGCCGACCGACGATCCGGCTCCCGCTCCGGCTCTCGCTCCGGCTCCCGCTCCGGCTCGCCGCTCCCGGCCGCTGCCGCCGGCCCCTCCGCCTCGCTGCAGCACGGCTCCGCACCGCGGGGACGCTCGCACAGCGCCCGGCCGCCGAGCCAGCCAGCCAGCGAGCGAGCGAGCCGGGCCGCGCCGGGCGGGGCTGCCTCCAGCGCTCCGGCCTTCCTCTCGCTCCTCCTCGGTCAACAGCGGCGCCCGCAGCCTCCTCCCGGCACTGCAGGCACCGACCGCTGCCGGCCGCTGCCCGCCCGCCCTTTCCCACGGGCAGCTCGCGGGGACGCCACCGTGGCTTTTACCTAGACCATCTCTTCTTTGGTCCTCCAGGCCGTCACGATCAGAAAGAAATAAGACGCCTCCCGTGGTTCTCTTATTTCTACCGCACGGGGAAAAGGGTTTTATAAAGGGTGATATAATGTATATAAAGTTGTCTTAACATGACGTGTAAAACATTACGAGTCTTATTCCATTAGTCAAATTGGAGACCGGTGATTTCCCGCATTGGCTTTTCTCTAAGCAACAATGCACCATCATCCTTCCTTTTTGTCAAGGTGATCACAACCAGGAGGAGGCAGAGGCCTCCCGTGGGCGTGGTATTTCTACCGCACAGGAAAAATGACTTGCTAACGGTGATATATGTAAGGTATAATATTTTTTTCTTCATAGGATGTGCAGAATATTCTGATTTCTATCCTATTAGTCCAAAAGCACAATCCCCACCACCAAGTTTTGGAGCCGTCATGCTTGAATGACTGGTACAAGGATAGGAAAAGAAAATAGGCTCTGAAATACAACACGTGATATTCAGACACACACACAGAACGACAGCTAGCAGACTTATTAACCGAAGCAGCAGGAACTTCTCTTTAAATACTTCAGTTCATACGCAACACGCTACAAATTAACTAATCCACCATCACTGACTGAGATCAGACATTTAAGGGCTCAAGAAGGTGGGTGCAATCAGCTGAAACACAGAAGCTAAGCCCCCTCAGCCCGGACAGCTCCTCAGGAGCTGCCCTTGCTCAGGCACCTGCCTTGTGCTCTGGCATTTCTCCCTACAAGACCTCCCTGGGAACACAGCACAGGAGGAGGCTCCCCTACTGCTCCAAAGTCATTCTCTCCCACCCACCCCACTCTGCTTTCAGGCTGTGGTCACCTGATCACTTCGCACTGATTCTACTACAACTGCCCAGGAGGCAGGAGGCACCTGCAGTGAACCTGGCCAGAATCAGCTGCTCGGCTCCATGCAAACTGCAGGGAAAATGCCTTTGTGAATACAGCAAGAAGAATAACAGGTACATCTGCCCCTGCTCCTGTGCCCATCCTGTGGCCCACACTAGCAAAATGGGGGTGACTGCAGCCATACGACAGTGTCGGTTTGCTCCACATTTTTCCCATGCACTTATTTTCCCATTATTTTCGAATGCGATGAGAGCAATGGCAGGCTTATTGAAGTCCCTGAGCTAATGGCTACATGAGTAAAATGTTGTTACGAGTAAAGATGCAGCTAATCCTGGGAAGGGAAAGTTGAAGGGCTTTAATGTGTGATTTCCCTTTCTAAGAGAACACAGAAACTTTGTGTTTCTATAGTTTATGCACATTTACATTTAATCAAGTAGTTCTGTAGCCCCAGGAAGGGCCTTTCCTTTTCTCAGAAATCAAGGTCTAAATGACTGAACCTTCTTAGTAAAGCATTACTCTCATTCTTGAGTATTCATGTTGGTAGGACACCGTTTCAACAAAATACTGTAGGAGAGCAGGGGAAGACAAGCACAGCTGCACACCCTGACCTATGCGGACCATTTATAAATGTGCAAATGGACTTTATTCAAGTGCCTAAAGTGTCATTTTGCAAATCTCCCTCGTATCTGGATCTTAGATACCTATCGTTGTAAACAAACAGATGTAATAACTGTTGCAAAAAGTGGCTGAGAAATTCCTCAGTTTAGTGTTCTGCTACCCACCAGGTCCAAGATCTTCTCTTTGAGAAAAGGGGACAGGAACAGAAAACAACCTCTAAAATACAAATTGTCATTTTGGTTTGGGTTTGGGTTTTTTTTTTTTGAGATCCCATTCTGCATGTTGACCTGTGTCTGAAAGCCTGATCAGGAACTGTAGAAAATAGGTAACTACCACCCAGGATGGAAAAAGAACGTTAACAAAAGTTAACCTGTCCCACTAGTGCTACCATGTCTGCCATTTCTGCAGCAGCCTTCCCCAAAAAGATGGCTGACACTCTATTCTCTCACTTGGGATGGAGAGTCTTTCACTCTTCCATTCCTGAAGCCACGCGCACATTTCCTTTGGGAGTCCAACACGAAAAAAGCATTAAGCAAGGGGTGTGTGTCCAGCTGTCAACCAGGTCCAAGTACATCGCTTCAGGAAAAAGCCATCAGGAAGGAAAAATCTCCAACATCGAGTGTCAACCTCATTTTCCTGACCCCGTCATATAAAATTAGGGGATCTCACTTTACGCAGTCACAATCTGATTTCACCGTTACTTCACTCATACCAATTCAGACAACACAAGCTTCGTGCACAAAACTTCTCAACTGAACCTGAACCTGTGACAGCCGATGAACCAAGAAGTGCCGTTGCCTACTGCGTCCTCTGAATGGAACGCGGTGACCCTGTTCCTTCTTTCATTCCTTCATGGAGACACGGATCAGCACTTCCCATCCACTCCACCCAGGGAAACACAGGAGAAAAAGGATGGAGGTTCAGAAAGGCCCAACGATCTCATCTGGCACAGAAAGGATCCACGTTAACCATTACTAATGCATACCATTGTATACAGCAAAGGTCTTTTAGACAAAGCTTCTCAGCTGACCCTGAATGCACGATGAACCAAGAAGTGCCATCACTGACTTCTTGCTCTGAGGGGAAAATGGGAAAAGGACAATTTTTTTGCCTTGTGGACATCCAGCATCAGCAGAGCTCATTACATCTCAGAGGTTCACCATACTTGTACCACGAGTGACAGCTGATGACGCAGGAAGTGCCGCTTCGCACTGCCCGCTGCTAAATGGGCACGGTACAGGATTATTTCATTCATTCATGGAAATATAGATGAGCACTAACCACCAAAGCAGACAAACAAAGAACCAACAGCCCACTACCCTCCGTGTGAGGTCAGGAAAGGCTCAGAGAGACAAATTCTTCTTGTGCCCTTGTTTTCTGGATATGCATCTGTTTTCAACAGTATTTTTGAATTGGATGAGAGCAATTGAATTGCATTAAAATGCTGGTACAGCTACAGATACAGCTAATACTGGAAAAGCAAAGCTGAAGGACTTTCACATGGGATTTCCCTTTTTAATAGGCCACATTAATTCAGAGTTTGTAGAGTTTGTACACACTTAGGTGTACATTCATCCAAGCAATTCTACGGCTTGAACGACCATGAAGGGGCTTTGATTTTCTCAGATATCCCTGTGTAAAAGATTGATGCTTATTAGTAACGTAGTCATCTAATCCTTGAATCTTCATGTTGGTAGGACACCTTTTCAACAAAATATTGTAGGACAGCAGGAGAAGACAAGTACAGCTGCACACCCTGACCTATACGGACCATTCCTAAATGTGCAAATGGACTTTATTCCAGTGCCTAATTGCTGACATTTTGCAAATGTCCTTGTCATTTCAGATATGTTCTCAGCATGGCTCTAGCCTCCCCTAGGAAAACAGGCAGACACAACAACTATTGCAAAAAGTGGCTGAGAGTTCCCAGTTCCTCAGTTCAGTATTACCCTGTCAAGGCAATCAATTAGTACCAAGCACTCTAGCTGGGAAAAGGGGATAGGAAAAGAAAACAGGCTCTGAAATACAAAAGGCGATTTTTTTTCCCCTTGAGATCTCATCCTAGGCCTTTGACTGTGTATGAAAGACGGATCAGGAATGGTAAAAAAGAGGGAACTACCACCCAGGATGGCTGCACAGAGAAACAATGCCTGGACAAATTAACCCGTCCCACCTGGGCTACCATTCCTGCAGAAGCCTTACCCCAAAAGATGGGCGACACTCTCCTCCTTCGTCAGGGAGGTACAGTTGCCCGTAACTTCTCCTTATGTGGAGAAAACATGCACGTTTGAGGAAGGAAAACTCTCCAGCACCAGGCGTCAATCCCATTTTTCCCAACTCCGTCATGCACAATCAGCAGGTCTCATTCTACACAGTAAGGATCTGCGTTCACCCTTAAAATCGGAAATAACTGTACAAAGAACTCGGAAAAATCATGCCTGGGTAAAATTCCTCCATCCCATTAGTGCTGCCATTTCTGCAGCAGCCTTTCTCCAAAAGATGAGAGGACACTCGGCGGAAGAGGGGTACATTCACTAGGGAGGAACAACCCGTAACTTCTCCATTCATGGAGCCATGAGCACCTTTCCTTTGGGTAACCAACGGTTTTGCATCCATCTATCAACCAGGTTCAAGAACATCGGTTTCCCGACTCTGTCATGCAGAATCGTTAACTTAACAAATTCGCCGCTACCAGCTCAAACGAGAGTTGTAGTCAGAAGCTCTCAGGAGAACCTGAACCTGTGACGGCCGATGAACCAAGAAGTGCCGCCGCTAGCTGCCTGTTCTGAGTGGAAGGGGGATACTCCGTTCCTTTCTTCACGGGGACACGGATCGGCACTTCCCGTTCACGGTACTCGGGGAAAACCCAGGGCAAGAGGCACGGGGCTTCAGCAGGGCTCAAGGAGAGGAGCGAGAGAGCGCGGGCTTACAGACCTGCGGTGCGTCGGGCTCGGCGGGCGGCTCTCCCGCGCCGGCGCTGCTGCTCGGGCTCCGCTTCCCGCAGGGCTCCCCGCCGAGAAGCTCCTCCGCGGGCAGGCTGGGCAGCGGCGGCGGCGGCGGCAGCCAAGCGGCCTCGGCCACGGCGCGGCCCGGCGCCACGCACAGGTTGTAGGAGTAGGGCAAGGTGCCCTCGCAGAAGTCGGCCGGGAAGGCGGCGCCGGCCACGGAGAAGCGCTGCGCGCCCAGGCAGCGCAGGACGGCGGGCGGCCCGGCCCGGCGCACCCGCGCCAGCACGGCCAGCGCCACGCTCAGCAGGAACAGGGCGGAGAGGAGCGCCAGCGCCAGCACCAGGTAGAACTGCAGCTCCGCCGGCGAGTCGGCGCCCGCCGCCCGCTCGCTCAGCTCCGGCAGCGCCTCCTGCAAGCTCTCGGCCAGCACCACGTGCAGCGTGGCCGTGGCCGACAGCGCCGGCTGCCCGTGGTCCTTCACCACGGCCACCAGCCGCTGCTTCGCCGCGTCCCTCTCCGACACGGCCCGCGCCGTCCGCACCTCGCCGCTGTGCAGCCCCACGCGGAACAGCGCCGGCTCCGCCGCCTGCACCAGCTCGTACGACAGCCACGCGTTGCGCCCCGCGTCCGCGTCCACCGCCACCACCTTGGCCACCAGGTACCCGGCCTCGGCCGACCGCGGCACCACCTCGAACGGCGCCGCCCCCGCGCCCGCCGCTCCCGCCCCCGCCGCTCCCGCGCCCGCCGCCGGCCACAGCACCCGCGGCGCGTTGTCGTTGCGGTCCAGCACGAAGACGCGCACCGTCGCCGTCGAGCTCCGCGCCGGCGCCCCGCCGTCCTGCGCCCGCACCGCCACCAAGAACTCGCGGCACTGCTCGTAGTCGAAGGAGCGCTGCGCGTACACCGCGCCGCTCCGCGCCTCCACCGACACGTACGGCGCCGCGCCCGCCGCGCCCGCGCTGCCGCCCGCCAGCCAGTAGCTCACGCGCCCGTTGGCGCCCGCGTCCGCGTCCCGCGCGCGCACGCGCACCACCGGCGCGCCCGCCGCGTTGTTCTCCGCCACGTAGGCGCTGTAGGCGGCCTCCTCGAACACCGGCGCGTTGTCGTTCACGTCCGACACCTCCAGCACCAGCGCCGCGCGGCTGGACAGCGCCGGCCTGCCCCGGTCCCTGGCCACCACCGTCACCCGGTGCTCGGCCGCCTGCTCCCGGTCCAGCGCCGTCGCCGTCACCACCTTGTACGAGCCGCCCGACGACGCCACCATCGACAGCGGCGCCTCGCCCGACAGCTCGCACGACACCTGACCGTTCTCCCCGGAGTCCGGGTCGTTCACCTTCAGGACGGCCACCACCGTGCCGGCCGGCGCGTCCTCGGGCACCGGGCTCGACACCGACAACACCGTGATTTCGGGCGCGTTGTCGTTCTCGTCCGTGACGTCTATCTGCACTTCGCAGTGAGCCGTGAGCCCGCCGCCGTCCCTCGCCTCCAGGCCGAAGCTGTATTTGCTCTTCTCCTCGAAATCGAGGGGCCCCGCCGTCCTGACCTCGCCACTCTCGCTGTCGATACTGAAGAGCGCGCGGACGCCGTGCGGGACGTTGCCGAAGCAGTAGGAGACCCGCCCGTTGGAGCCCGCGTCCGCATCCGTGGCCCGCACCCGCAGCACCAGCGACCCCGCCGGCAGATTCTCCCGCACTCGCGCCTCGTAGACGCTCTTACTGAACGCGGGCGCGTTGTCGTTGGCGTCCGTCACGTTGACGCGAACCTGCACCGTCCCGGACCTCACGGGCTCCCCGCCGTCCGCCGCCGTCAGCACCAGCTGAAAGGAGCTCTGCTTCTCACGGTCCAACGCTCTCTCCAGCACTAATTCCGGCTGCTTCTTTCCACCCGGGCTCTCCGTCACGGCCAGAGAGAAGGACGGGTTGCTAGTGAGCTCGTAAGTCAGCAGCGAGTTGCTGCCCACGTCCGCGTCTCGGGCCATCTCCAGCGCGAAACGAGCACCGGGAAGCGTCAGCTCCGCGATCTCGAGGTCCAGAGCAGCCTTGCTGAAGGCCGGGGAGTTGTCGTTGACGTCCTGGATGGCCACCTCGACGTGGAAAACGTTCAGCGGGTTCTGCACCAGCGCCTCGAAGCTGACGGAGCAGGACGCCGACTCGCCGCACATCTCCTCCCGGTCCAGCCTCTCGCTCACGTACAGGTTCCCGCTCTCCCCGCTCACGCCGAAGTATTGCTTCTCCGCGCTGAGCCGCAGCTTGCGTGCCGGCAGCTCCGCCGGGCTCAGCCCCAGGTCCCGCGCCAGCGGCCCCACCAGCGAGCCTCTGCCCAGCTCCTCGGGGATGGCGTAGCGGATCCGCTCCGACGCCGCCCGGCAGCACAAGCACAGCAGCAAAGCGGGCAGCAGCACTCGCCCGCCGGCTCGCCGCCGGCTCGCCCTCTGCCTCTGCCTGCCCGCCATCCTCGCCAGCGCTCGCCGCGCTCCTCCCTCCTGCCGCTGCCCTCCCTCCCTTCCAGCCGCTCTCCGCACCGAGCGCAGGGGCCGCCGGCGGGCAGCGATCTCGCCGCCGCCTCGGACGCCGCTGCTCCCCGCGCCGCGCCGCCTCTCGCCTCTGCTGCCCGTGCCGCTGCCGCTCCGGACGGCGCCGTGCGAGCGAGCAGCCTGCGGGGGCAGGACGCTGCGCCGGCTGCGGCTCCGGCGCCGGCTGCGGCTCCGGCGCCGCTCCGCGTCGGCCAACAGCGGCACCCGGAGGCGCCGCGACGCCACCGCAGCCGCCTCATGGCCGCGCTCGCAGGGGCCCGGCCTTTTCCCCGGGCCTTAGGGGCTGCATCCAGCTTTGCGCTCTCTCCTTTACTAGAAACAGGAAGCGCAGAGGCACTTGATGCTGCAACTCCACAGGCGTTTAAAACGGAGACGCGCTCTCGGGTACTTTAGGTCATCTCCTTGAGTCGCTGTGAGCAGTCAGAGGGAATCTTCATGGCAGAGCAACAAATAAAGGAAGTCAGCTGCCCTTCATAAAAACCAAGAGGGAACTATAAGAGCAAGAAATGCTAGTATCGCTAGGGAAGAGTTTAAGAGCTTTTTAGCACTCTGCCAGCTATTTTGTGTTCTCCTTTCCTTACCTGGGACAAATACCGAGGAGGAAATATTCATGACAGAGTAATCCATATGTAATCACAGACAGAAGGAAGCAAAAGTCATTTCAATCCTGTCACACCAGACCTGTATGGGGCTTCCGTCTTCCCTGTCTTTATTCCTTCTACTCACTTGTGTCCCTGATGTTTGCCCCACTTTTGGTTTTTGTGGCAGGGAGTAGAACAATGACACTGAGAAATATATCACCCCAAAGGTAATGTGTATAGCTCTATGCTAAGAGAGCAGAATGAACTTTATTCTTGTGTTTCTGATTCAGAAAGGAAATTCCCTCTTTTGCATCTTCGTACTTGAGGAGCAAAGCTACACGGAGTCTTCCATACAGTCATAGAATGGTTTGAGTTGGAAGGGACCTTTAAAGATCATCTAATCCACCCCTCTGACAACTGCATGGACACCCTTCACTAGACCAAGTTGCTCAAAGCTCCATCCAACCTGATCTTGAGCACTTTCAATGGTGGCACATTCACAACTTCTCTGGGAAACCTGGTCCACTGTCTCACCACGCTCATCATAAAACATTTCTTCTTTATGTCCAATCTAAACCTACCCCCTTTCAGTTTAAAATCATTGCCCCTTGCCCTGTCACAACAGGACCTTGCACTTGGCCTTTTCCAACTTCATGAGATTCACACAGGCCCACTTCTCCAGCTTGTCAAGGTCACTCTGGATGGCATCCCTTCCCTCTAGCAAATCTATGGCACCACTCAGCTTCGTGTTGTCTGCAAACTTGCTGAGGGTGCACTCAGTCCCACTGCCTATGAAGATACTAAATAGTACTGGTCCAAGTACGGATCCTTGAGGGACATCACACAGAACTGGTTTCCACTTGGACATTGAGCCATTGACTATAACTCTTTGGACGAGTCCATCCAGACAGTGCCTTATCCATCTAACAGTCTACCTATCAAACGCACATCTCTCCAATTGTGAGCACATGTATATCTATGAAAGCCTTCCCCTTTACAGATGTAAACATCAATGGTGTTCACGGGAACTGCACCTGCACTCTGCAACTGGAACAGATGTGACCTTCCACGTTTGATCAGACATCCTGAGGTCAAGCTGTACCTCATAAGAACAAGCAAGGCACGAGTTAGAAACATACAGAAATGAACGGACCAGGTGCACTAACATTTCCTAGGAGAAACTTACTGAGCAGAAGTAACTCAAATTGCATGGTACTCAACTATGACAAGCAAGGAAATGACCGTCTCTTCTTCTATACCACTCCCCCCACAAAGCTCCCCTGTCTTCACTCCAACCCTACACAACTTGCAGGTTTGCTTCTGACCGTCTCATCATTGGCAAAAACATATCATCAGAGGATGATGCACTGCGATCACACCAAGAAGGGAGGTACACTTGTCTGCTCACCAGCATTCTGAGAAGAAGAAGAAGGATTCTAAGCACACGGATGATAAATGGCCAAAATCTAAGATGAGAGGTCATCCAACAGAGAATGGGTCATCAAAGTAATGGTTTAGAGGGAATCTCCTCCCCTCTTTTATCACACACACTGTTCCACAGAGACACCACTTCTACTAAGCCCATGTTTACATTCATTCCACCAGAAAACAACAGAACACAGAGATACCCTCACATCTCCTGCCTTTCCCACCCCCTATACCATGAGCAAGAGGCACTAACGCACGGCACATTGCTAAACCAAGCTATGCTGATAATTACAAGTAAACCTACCTACATATGAGACCAGGGAAAGAAAAAAAAAACCACCGTACAACAGACAAGCAAGGCAAGGAAGTGTTAGAAGAGAAAGTGTTGTCAGAGAAACTCCCCAGGAAGTCTTCTTGGTCTTCACCGTGGGTGTTGAAATTCATCCCTGAGACAACCTGGAAGTCACTGAAGTCTCAAGTCTGGCCCTAAAGTCTCGCAGACACACAGTAGGGGGTTTCCTTTTAAGAAATAGTCATCAGCTCTCATCAGCAAGTTTTCTCCTATGTGGCCTGCTCATCTCACACAAATATGAAGCCCTAAGTGTAAATACCTTGTCATGGGCCTCTTTCTCAAGATAAGTCTTCTGAGAAATTACAACACATTCTCTTTTAGCCCCTGCTTCATTCTCCTCACACCTAAAATTCTGTTGTACATGGCTGAAGTAAGTATTTCTGAAAAGCAACACTCTCAGTTTCAAATGCAAAAGCATTGTCCAAAAATGGGGAAAAAAGGAACCACGACCTTCCAGGAAACAAAGGCCTGAAAGAAAGTCTCATTAGAACTGTGAAGAAACTCTACATTGCAACATTCCAGGGAAACACAGATCAATAAAGGAGGTTTCACGTGGGAATTATGAGCCATTCCACCCATACACCATTGTTCTAGGTACACACTTATGCTCAAATACTTTACTGCCAGAGGACTACCATTGCCTTTCAGGACAAGGAGTCCAGGGTCACAGCACCAATGGCACAGGCCTTGGCACCAGGCATGAAATCAAACCATTGCGCAGCCAAAACCACATTAATCCACCCATTTCCATGGTTGGAGGCCAGCATCTCACCCTCCTTGCTCTGCATTCTCAGCCTTTACTTGAACCATGGACAATACCCAACTTTTGGCCAGGCATCAGTCACAGGTGAAAGAGCGTTTCCTTCAGGGATGTTTTAGGGAAACAGAAGTATATCAAAGTCTTTGTCTTGGCAGCTGTACACCTTCAAGCTATGGATGCCAACTGCTCCTTCAGCCTGATAATTTTAACAGATCTTGACTTTTAAGGACTACATGCCATACTGATGCCCAGTTTTGGAACATGAGAAGAAACAAGGAAGGACTGTGAAACCTACAGAGGTGAAGGAATCATAGCTTAACATTTCATGTTATGTCACCTGTAGTAGGTACACAAGAAGAGTATCTAGTTGGTAGAAAGTACACAGGAGGATCACACAGGAGTTCCCACCAAAGACCACAGCCACAGTTCTCACAGTAATTTCTTTGGACAAGAAGAAAAGGAAAATGCACAGGACCACAACTATGGGACCCATACAACAACTAGGAGAAACTGAACATTGACACCTACCTTTTACACATTTCAAACTATACCACAGTGAACTCTCTCACCTGCCCCGTCTCTGTGCAGACAGAACGCTTCAGCGTGCTCAAATATCACGCAACAGGGAAGATGACTTTGCAGACAGACATCATTGAAACAAATGTTGCGCACCCAACTTCTCCTTATGGAGAACAAGGATCACAACATGGATGCATGCACAGAGACTTCTCTGCTCATCACGCTCATGTCAAGAAACCTAAAATGTTCTAAAGGGCATAAGCAATATGCAGCTCAGTTAAAGACTCGGTCATCAGTATCAGCTCAAAGACACCATCATTCTTCTTCAGCACATTGGCAATTTGGAAGATACATGCCACCACAACCGTTAATGCAGTGTTTATGACTACATCCAAAAAGTAGCATTCACAGGAAAAGCTGTATCGGACATGACAGTGCATGAATTGATTAACTTCCTCGCATATGCTTCAAATAAAAAGCCCCAAGCCAAGAAATACCTCACAAAAAAAAACCAACCAAACAAACAAACAAAAAATCAACCTTTAACTCTAATCTTGGAATCTAAGCAGTGGGACTCATTTTCAGAAGGCCAGCAATAAAACCTGGGAATGAACAAAACACATGCCACATCTCCAGAGTACCTCCTCACACACCACCCCCCCCAAGACTCTTCTCAAACCCTTCACAGATCGCATGGTTGTCAATGATCTTCATCATTTGCAGATAGACTCCAGCCAAAGAAAAGTTGCTCAGATAACTTCTCCTTTACCATGGACAATATATGACTTCTCACCATGTGCATGTGACGAGCCAGGAGCATTTCTTCCAGTGACATGTTAAGACAACAAATCTATGAAAGGCTTTCTCTTTACAGCTGTGAACATGAAAGGCACATACAGGACAGTCAGGCAAATGTAACAGATCTCATCTTCCACACATTATCAGAGACAAAGGCCCACTTCAGATCATGACAACAAGCAAGTCAAGAAGTTAACACACGCAGAAAGGAAGTGATTGCATGTATCACCGTTCAGAGAAGATACATAACTAAGGTGTTTAGTAGGTCATGAATACAGAGTTTGCTGCTCCCATTACGGTATTTGTCATAATAAGTACATACAGAGAGAGAACCTCCCAGGGCTCCCAACACAGCTGGAAAAACGTGCCTTCTAGACAAACTTCTTTGGGAAGATGAAATTCTCATTGCCTGATCCTACAGCTGGACATCGAGCCCATCCCTCTTGTGTCCTGCAACAGCCCCTCACGAACAGCTCCCACGACTCTCATCTGCAACCCTCTTTGACCCTCATAACTTGCAAGCACATGGCATCAAAGCGCCAGTTACCCAGACCTGTTCTCTTCAACGTGCACCACCGTCACACCACAGATATCTATACATCTCTGTATGAAGAAGGAAGATTCATTTGTCTACTCGCTACTGTTCTGGGAAGAAACATCAGGAGTCTAAAAGTAAAAGAGTAGCAGTCCCCCAGGAGAGACTGGGTCAATGAACATCTGCAGAGGGGGAATATCCCCCTCCTTACATCTTTCCTTGCACCTTGAATCTCCCCTCCCACCCTCCTACGGCTCTTCCCATAGCATCTATTTTCAAGCCAAGGCACATCCAGCTCCTTTGCCAGTCAACCTTAAAATATGCGGAAGCAGAAAAACACATCTCCCGTTTCCTCCAGTAGCCCATCACACGCAGTCAACCAGACACTTCCTCGAATGCACACAGCTTCTATGATTCTCTTTCCTCTTCATATCAGGCAAACAGACATCATCAAGGGACAAGTTGTTGCCCAGCCCATTCCTCCACGCGGTGCACAAAGATGGCAGCATGGACCAACACAAAGACATTTTGTTGCTCTCCACGTTATCATGAAGAAACATAAAGGCTGAGAAGAGTAGAAACGATGAGCAGATAAGTTAGACACGGGGCCATTAACACTCCCACTCAAGCACAATTGCTGTCGGGAAGATCTCTGAACTTGCTCATAACGCAGACTTCCGTTTGCTAACGATGCATTAGATCCGTTCAGAAGAGCTAATACTGACAGGAAAAACAGGATTACACATGTCAGGGGATAAAATGAGAAACGACCTGGCGCGTGATAGAAACACAGAGCCCCGCTCTAACGATACTCCAGCCAACAGTAGCCTCCCTTCTCCTGCCTCCCACACCAACTGTAAGGCTGAGCCACAACCCCACGTTCACCTCCTGGGAGCAAGAGGCACCAGCACACAGCTCGTCGCTGAATGAAGCATCGCCTTCCTTGTAACTAAAACTCCCATGCCGCACACAGGACATGGTGGGGAAGGGCAGAGAAGCAGCAGAGGAAAGCTTTGCACATACTTCAAATAACAAGCCCCAAACCAAAAAATTCCTGACAAAAATACCCACCCATCCCCTACATTCCCACCAATTTTAATACTGACAAAACATCAGCAGCTTCTTCATATCCGCAAGAGCCATTAATAACATCTGCAGGTTGGTCAAGGCTGGGGAAAGCTTCATACAACCACGATGAAACTCTACACCACAGTCTTACAAGGACATATAGATGGAAAAATGCCATTTCACACAGCGATTCCTAGAAATAGGAACCCTGAGCCTTGTTTGCACTTCCATGGCTATTGCTTGCAGACAAACTCATCAGAGGATTGTCATCCCCTTTCAGGATGCAGGGAAAGGGGGCTTGGTGTCAGTGGCAGAGGCCTTGGCGCTACGCATGATTTTAAAGCACCGCCCAGCCAGGTGGAGCACACAACCCCCTCTTTTCCTGCTTCAAGACCAGTCTCTCACTGATCTTGTACCGACTTCTCACCATGTGTGAGTGACAAACAAGAGCATTTCTTCCAGTGACATTTTCAGACACATCCTCAGACACACAGAGGCCCACCTTTACCTCACCACAACAAGCAAGGCAAGAATTTAACTACCATTCACAGGGAACAGCATGCCATAGGAAAGCCAACTGATGAACCCACAACTTGGCCAGATGGAGTCCGAGCAAGCCAATATCCAAAAAGAAGACACCTTCAGACGCCTTTGAAGAAGGCCAGCAATAAACCATGGCATTTGACAAAACACATGCCATGTCTCCACCAGTACCTCTTCACACACACAGCACCCCCAACACTCTCCTCAAACCCTTCACAGGTTGCTTGGTTCTTGATGATCTTCATCATTTGCAGATAGACTCCATCCAAAGAAAACTTGCACAGACATCTTCTCTTTTACCATGAATGATATAGGACTTCTTACCATGTGTGTCTGACAAGGCAGAGTATTTCTTCTAGTGACATTTTTAAGGAAACACCTCCACCAATGTGTGTTTCCTATGAAAACGAGCAAGGCTAGAGGTTAAACCACACAAAAATGAAAGGATCATGACCTACTCTTCTAGATGATGGCACTTAATTTATGTAGACGCATTACTAAGGTATTTAGGAGGGAATGACAACACTGCTGTCTCCTCCCAAAGCTCCCATTATGGCACTTCTCATGAGTACACAATTCAGCTGTTCATTAAAAACATCACAACAACCTGCAAACACACGGAAAGAACCTCGCGGGGCTCCCAATACAGCTGGAATCATTCAACTCACATTGCACAAAAGGACAGCTGGGCACTGAACAGGGAAAGGTCAGCTGGGCACTAACAGGGAAAGGTGCAAACCATCTCTCGTAGTAGGTCCTGAATACACAGTTTGCTCTTCCCAAAGCTCCCATCACAGCATTTCTCATACTAGGTACATACAGCTGTTAGTTAAGAAATGAGGACAACCAGCAATCACAGAGGAAGACCCTCCCAGAGCTCCCAACACAGCTGCAAAAACATGCCTTCTAGCCAATCTTCTTTGGGAAGATGAAACTCACATTGCCTGATCCTACAGCTGGATACCGAGCAGGGAAAGGAGTAAACCATGTCTCTTGTGTCCTGCAACAGCCCCTCACACACAGCTCCCACGACTCTCATCTGCAACCCGTCGCAACCAGCATGGTGTTCTTTGATTCTCATAAGTTGCAAGCACTTGTCATGAAAGGGCCAGTTACCCAGACCTGTTCTCTTCATCATGAACCACTGTCACACCACAGACTTCACACAGATATCTCTACATCTCCGTATGAAGAAGGAAGACAGATGTGTCTACTCACTACTGTTCTGGGAAGAAACATCGAGTGTCTAAAAGTAAAAGAGGAGAGCAACAACCCCGCACAAACAGCTGCCATGACTCTCATCTGCAACCGCTCACCACTTGCATGGTGTTCTTTGATCCTCATAATTTGCAAGCACTTGTCATCAAAGGGCCAGTTGCCCACACCATTTCTCTTCAACATTTGCCACTATGCCAACAGTAGGGAATTCTTGACTATTTCAAAAAAATCAACCTTAAAAGATGGGAGATCAGCAAAATACATCTCCCGTTTCCTCCAGTAGCCCTTCACACGCAGCCAACCAGACACTTCCTCGAATGCACACAGCTTCTATGATTCTCTTTCCTCTTCATAACAGGCAGACAGACATCGTCAAGGGACAAGTTGTTGCCCAGCCCATTCCTCCACACGGCAGCATGGACCAAGACAAAGACATTTTGTTGCTCTCCACGTTATCATGAAGAAACATAAAGGCTGAGAAGAGTAGAAAGGATGAGGAGATAAATTAGACACGGGGCCATTAACGCTCCCACTCAAGCACAATTGCTGTCGGGAAGATCTCTGCACTTGCTCATAACGCAGACTTCCGTTTGCTAACGATGCAACAGGTCCGTTCAGAAGAGCTAATGCTGTCCCTGCGCGGGACTCAGGACACCGGGGGGAAAGGGCAGAGAAGCAGCAGAGGGAAGCGCCGCGGAGCAAGTGTGGGCAGAGGAACTCACCGGGGCGGCGGCGGGGTCCTCCCCGAGCAGCGGCGCGGGGCTCCGCGGGCGGCGGCCGGGCCGGGAGGGTGTCGCAGCAGCTGGCGCCCGACAAGCGGAGCTGGCTCTTGCGCGAGTCGGCGGTGAGCGACACCTCGTGCGAGTAGGAGTGCAGGAAGGCGCGGACGCCGTCGATGCCCACGAAGTGCGAGGCCGGCACGCCGCGCAAGGCGCCGCTGCCCGCCGCCAGCAGCTGCGAGCGGCGCCAGCGCCGCAGGCGCAGCGCCAGCAGCAGCAGCAGGAAGGCGAGGAAGAGGCAGGACACGGCCGCCACGGCCACCACCAGCCACCGCGTCAGGCTGCCGGCCGGCTCGCCCGGCGCCGCCGCCGCGCTGCCCAGCTCCGACACCAGCTCGGCCACGCTCTCGGCCAGCACCACCGTCAGCGTGGCCGTGGCCGACAGCGCCGGCCGCCCGTGGTCCTTCACCACCACCACCAGGCTCTGCCGCGCCGCGTCGCGGGCCAGCGGCAAGCGCGCCGTGCGCACCTCGCCGCTGTGCAGCCCCACGCGGAACAGCCCCGGCTCCGTCGCCTTGGCCAGCTCGTACGACAGCCACGCGTTCTGCCCCGCGTCCGCGTCCACCGCCACCACCTTGGCCACCAGCGCCCCGGGCTCCGCCGAGCGCGGCGCCAGCTCCACGCCCGACCAGCCCGCGCCCGCCGCCGCCGGCGGGTACAGCACCTGCGGCGCGTTGTCGTTCTCGTCCACGATCACGAGCCGCACCGACACGTTGCTGCTCAGCGCCGGCGCGCCGCCGTCCTCCGCCCCGCACCCACAGCCCCACCTCGCGCACCTCCTCGTAGTCGAACGAGCGCAGCGCGTACAGCGCGCCCGTCTCCGCCTGCACCGACACGTAGGACGACAGCGGCGCGCCCCGCACCCGCCCCTCCCACAGCCGGTACCGCACGCGCGCGTTCTGCCCCCAGTCCGCGTCCGCCGCCCGCACCGTCAGCACCAGCGCGCCCGCCGCGTTGTTCTCGGGCAGCCGCGCGCTGTAGCGCGCCTCCGCGAACACCGGCGCGTTGTCGTTCACGTCCAGCACGCGCAGCGCCAGCACCGCGCTGCTCCGCAGCGCCGGCGACCCGCCGTCCGCCGCCCGCACCGTCACGTTGTACTCCGACACCTCCTCCCGGTCCAGCTCCCTCGCCGTCACCACGCGGTAGTAATTATCCAACGACCTCTCCAGGCGGAACGGCACACGCTCGGCGAGGCTGCACCGCACCTCCCCGTTCGCCCCCGAGTCCCGGTCCTGCACGTGCAGCAGGGCCACCACCGTCCCCGACGGCGCGTCCTCGGAGATCGCGCTCAGCGCCGACGACACTGTCAGTTCGGGCGCGTTGTCGTTGACGTCTGTCACCGTGATCGCGACTTTCGCCGTGTCGGAAAGACCCCCGCCGTCCCGTGCCTCAACCTCCAGTTCATGTGAGGAGATTTCCTCAAAGTCCAACCCGTCCTTAAGGGATATTTCTCCTGTCTCAGAGTCCAAGTGGAAAAGTTCTGATGATCGGTCTGAAATTTTATGAAAACTGTATTTCACGTGCCCGTTCACGCCCTCGTCGGCGTCGGTGGCCGTGAGGGTGACGAGGACGGAGCCCACGGGCACGTCCTCCGGCACACGCACCGCGTACTCCGCCTGGCCGAACACGGGCGCGTTGTCGTTGGCGTCCAGCACCGCCACGCGGATCCGCGCCGTGCCCGTCCGCGCCGGCTCTCCGCCGTCGCTCGCCCGCAGCACCAGCTCGTGAAACGACGCCTCCTCCCGGTCCAGCGCCTTCGCCAGCACCAGCTCGGGACGCTCCTCCCCGCCGGGGCCCGCCTGCACGGCCAGCGAGAAGTGCTCGTCGCCGCTCAGCTCGTACCTCCGCAGGGAATTCGACCCCACGTCCGGGTCGTGAGCCTCGGCCAGGGGAAACCGCCACCCCGGCGCCGTCAGCTCGCTCATTCTCAGCTCCGTCTCTGCCTCTCGGAAGCTGGGGGTGTTGTCGTTAATGTCCGTGATTTCCACTTCGATTCCGTAAACCTGCATCTCCCCCTCCACTATCACCTCACAGCGCAGCACGCATTTCTCCACCAGCCGGCACAGCTGCTCTCTGTCGATCCTCTCCGCCGTCACCAAATGTCCCGTCTTCCCGTGCAGGGCGAAATACTGCGTCCTGCCTCTGTCTATGATGCGGACGCCGCGGTCGCGGAGCGCGGGCAGCTGCAGCCCCAGGTCCTTGGCCACGTCGCCCACGAACGAGCCCTTCGGCATCTCCTCGGGCACCGAGTAGCGCAGCTGCCCCCACGCCGCCTCCCACGCCGCCACCAGGACGCACCACAGCAGGGCTCGCTCCCGCCGGCCCCGCCGCCTCCCCGCCGCGCACATCGCCGCCGCGGCACCGCCGGCACCGCACCACCGCCGACCGACGATCCGGCTCCCGCTCCGGCTCTCGCTCCGGCTCGCCGCTCCCGGCCGCTGCCGCCGGCCCCTCCGCCTCGCTGCAGCACGGCTCCGCAGCGCGGGGACGCTCGCACAGCGCCCGGCCGCCGAGCCAGCCAGCCAGCGAGCGAGCGAGCCGGGCCGCGCCGGGCGGGGCTGCCTCCAGCGCTCCGGCCTTCCTCTCGCTCCTCCTCGGTCAACAGCGGCGCCCGCAGCCTCCTCCCGGCACTGCAGGCACCGACCGCTGCCGGCCGCTGCCCGCCCGCCCTTTCCCACGGGCAGCTCGCGGGGACGCCACCGGCGCCACGGACACATCGCTCCCCGCCCCGCGGTGATGCGAAACCCGTGGCTTCTCCCGAGACCATCTCTTCTTTGGTCCTCCAGGACGTCACGGTCAGAAAGAAATAAGACGCCTCCCGTGCTCGTCTTATTTCTACCGCACGGGAAAAACGGGTTTGTAATGGTGAAATAATATATATAAAATTCTCTTAAGATGACGTGTAGACTATTACAAGTCTTATTCCATTAGTCCAAAAGCACAATCTCTACCACGAATTGCACAGATCTGCTTTCTGCAGATCAAAAGTGTGTCATACTGGAACGCCACCTGCCACATTGAGTGCCCACATCTCGACCAAGAGAACAAAGCAGCAACGAAGATCCCCCCCTCACATGGAGACCGGTGATTTCCTGCACTGGCTTTCCTCTAAACTGTGCTTTTCTTTAACGATGCGACTTCCTTTTCGTCAAGGTGATCACAACCAGGAGGAAGGCAGAGGCCTCCTGTGGGCATGGTATTTCTACTGCACAGGAAAAATGACTTGCTAACAGTGATATATGTAAAGGTATAATAATTTTTCTTCATATGATGTGCAGAATATTCTGATTTTTATCCTATTAGTCCAAAAGCACAATCCCCACCACCAAGTTTTGGAGCCGTCATGCTTGAATGACTGATACAATGGGAGGAAAAGAAAACACACTCTGAAATACAACACGTGATATTCAGACACACACACAGAACGACAGCTAGCAGACTTATTAACCGAAGCAGCAGAAACTTCTCTTTAAATACTTCAGTTCATACGCAACACGCTACAAATTAACTAATCCGCCATCACTGACTGAGATCAGACATTTAAGGGCTCAAGAAGGTGGGTGCAATCAGCTGAAACACAGAAGCTAAGCCCCCTCAGCCCGGACAGCTCCTCAGGAGCTGCCCTTGCTCAGGCACCTGCCTTGTGCTCTGGCATTTCTCCCTACGAGACCTCTCTGGGAACACAGCACAGGAGGAGGCTCCCCTACTGCTCCAAAGTCATTCTCTCCCACCCACCCCGCTTTCAGGCTGTGGTCACCTGATCACTTCGCACGGATTCTACTACAACTGCCCAGGAGGCAGGAGGCACCTGCAGTGAACCTGGCCACAATCAGCTGCTTGGCTCCACGCAAACTGCAGGGAAAATGCCTTTGCGAGTACAGCGAGAAGAATAACAGGTACATCTGCCCCTGCTCCTGTGCCCATTCTGTAGCCAACATGAGCAAAAGGGAGGATGATAAGCAGCACTACGACAGAACTGATTTCTTGCAAATTCTTCTTGTCTGTCTGTTTTCCAGATGTGCATTTATTCTCAACTGTATTTTTGAACTGGATGAGAGCAATTGAATTGCATTAAAATGCTGGTACAGCTACAGATACAGCTAATATTAGAAAAGCAAAGTTGAAGGACTTTCACATGGGATTTCCCTTTTTAATAGGCCACATTAATTCAGAGTTTGTAGAGTTTGTACACACTTAGGTGTACATTCATCCAAGCAATTCTACAGCTTGAACGACCATGAAGGGGCTTTGATTTTCTCAGATATCCCTGTGTAAAAGATTGATGCTTATTAGTAACGTAGTCATCTGACTCTTGAATCTTCATGTTGGTAGGACACCTTTTCAACAAAATATTGTAGGACAGCAGGAGAAGACAAGTACAGCTGCACACCCTGACCTATACGGACCATTCCTAAATGTGCAAATGGACTTTATTCCAGTGCCTAATTGCTGACATTTTGCAAATGTCCTTGTCATTTCAGATATGTTCTCAGCATGGCTCTAGCCTCCCCTAGGAAAACAGGCAGACACAACAACTATTGCAAAAAGTGGCTGAGAGTTCCCAGTTCCTCAGTTCAGTATTACCCTGTCAAGGCAATCAATTAGTACCAAGCACTCTAGTTGGGAAAAGGGGATAGGAAAAGAAAACAGGCTCTGAAATACAAAAGGCGATTTTTTTTCCCCTTGAGATCTCATCCTAGGCCTTTGACTGTGTATGAAAGACGGATCAGGAATGGTAAAAAAGAGGGAACTACCACCCAGGATGGCTGCACAGAGAAACAATGCCTGGACAAATTAACCCCTCCCACCTGGGCTACCATTCCTGCAGAAGCCTTACCCCAAAAGATGGGCAACACTCTCCTCCTTCGTCAGGGAGGAACAGCCCATAACTTCTCCTTATGTGGAGAAAACATGCACGTTTGAGGAAGGAAAACTCTCCAGCACCAGGTGTCAATCCCATTTTTCCCAACTCTATCATGCACAATCAGCAGGTCTCATTCTACACAGTAAGGATCCACATTCACCCTTAAAATCGGAAATAACTGTACAAAGAACTCGGAAAAATCATGCCTGGGTAAAATTCCTCCATCCCATTAGTGCTGCCATTTCTGCAGCAGCCTTCCTCCAAAAGATGAGAGGACACTCGGCGGAAGAGGGGTACATTCACTAGGGAGGAACAACCTGTAACTTCTCCACTCATGAAGCCACACATTTCCTTTGGAAGTCCAACACTGAAAAAGCATTAATCAATGGGGCTTTGTCCAGCTATCAACTGAGTCCAAGTACTTTGCTTTGGGAAAAAGCCATCAGGAAGGAAAAATCTCCAACACTGAGCATCAACCCCATTTTCCCAACCCCGTCGTGTAAAATTAGCGGATCTCATTTTACACAGTAAGGATCTGCCTTCACCATTACGCATACCATTTCAGACAACACAAGCTTCGTAGACATCTTCTCAGCTAAACCTGAACCTGCAATGGCCGATGGACCAAGAAGTGCCGTTGCCTACTGCGTCCTCTGAATGGAATGTGGTGACCCTGTTCCTTCTTTCATTCCTTCATGGAGACACGGATCAGCACTTCCCATCCACTCCACCCAGGGAAACACAGGAGAAAAAGGATGGGGGTTCAGAAACGCCCAACGATCTCATCTGGCACAGAAAGGATCCACGTTAACCATTACTAACGCATACCATTGTATACTACTGAAGTCTTGTAGACAAAGCTTCTCAGCTGACCCTGAATGCCTGATGAACCAAGAAGTGTCATCACTGACTTCTTGCTCTGAGGGGAAAATGGAAAAAGGACAATTTTTTTTCCCTTGTGGACATCCAGCATCAGCAGAGCTCATTACATCTCAGAGGTTCACCACACTTGTACCATTTTCTCGCGCACAAGTTGGATGGCCAGAACCTCCCCCCTGAGCCTACACGACTGACAGCTCATGACGCACGAAGTGCCACTTCCCACTGCCCGCTGCTAAATGGGCACGGTACAGGATTATTTCATTCGTTCGGGGAAACATAGATGAGCACTAACCGCCAAAGCAGACAAAGGAAGACCCAACAGCCCACCGCCGCCCGGATGAGGTCAGGAAAGGCTCAGAGAGAAGGACCGCGCGGGCTTACAGACCTGCGGTGCGTCGGGCTCGGTGGGCGGCTCTCCCGCGCCGGCGCTGCTGCTCGGGCTCCGCTTCCCGCAGGGCTCCCCGCCGAGAAGCTCCTCCGCGGGCAGGCTGGACAGCGGCGGCGGCGGCGGCAGCCAAGCGGCCTCGGCCACGGCGCGGCCCGGCGCCACGCACAGGTTGTAGGAGTAGGGCAAGGTGCCCTCGCAGAAGTCGGCCGGGAAGGCGGCGCCGGCCACGGAGAAGCGCTGCGCGCCCAGGCAGCGCAGGACGGCGGGCGGCCCGGCCCGGCGCACCCGCGCCAGCACGGCCAGCGCCACGCTCAGCAGGAACAGGGCGGAGAGGAGCGCCAGCGCCAGCACCAGGTAGAACTGCAGCTCCGCCGGCGAGTCGGCGCCCGCCGCCCGCTCGCTCAGCTCCGGCAGCGCCTCCTGCAAGCTCTCGGCCAGCACCACGTGCAGCGTGGCCGTGGCCGACAGCGCCGGCTGCCCGTGGTCCTTCACCACGGCCACCAGCCGCTGCTTCGCCGCGTCCCTCTCCGACACGGCCCGCGCCGTCCGCACCTCGCCGCTGTGCAGCCCCACGCGGAACAGCGCCGGCTCCGCCGCCTGCACCAGCTCGTACGACAGCCACGCGTTGCGCCCCCGCGTCCGCGTCCACCGCCACCACCTTGGCCACCAGGTACCCGGCCTCGGCCGACCGCGGCACCACCTCGAACGGCGCCGCCCCCCGCGCCCGCCGCTCCCGCCCCCCGCCGCTCCCGCGCCCGCCGCCGGCCACAGCACCCGCGGCGCGTTGTCGTTGCGGTCCAGCACGAAGACGCGCACCGTCGCCGTCGAGCTCCGCGCCGGCGCCCCGCCGTCCTGCGCCCGCACCGCCACCAAGAACTCGCGGCACTGCTCGTAGTCGAAGGAGCGCTGCGCGTACACCGCGCCGCTCCGCGCCTCCACCGACACGTACGGCGCCGCGCCCGCCGCGCCCGCGCTGCCGCCCGCCAGCCAGTAGCTCACGCGCCCGTTGGCGCCCGCGTCCGCGTCCCGCGCGCGCACGCGCACCACCGGCGCGCCCGCCGCGTTGTTCTCCGCCACGTAGGCGCTGTAGGCGGCCTCCTCGAACACCGGCGCGTTGTCGTTCACGTCCGACACCTCCAGCACCAGCGCCGCGCGGCTGGACAGCGCCGGCCTGCCCCGGTCCCTGGCCACCACCGTCACCCGGTGCTCGGCCGCCTGCTCCCGGTCCAGCGCCGTCGCCGTCACCACCTTGTACGAGCCGCCCGACGACGCCACCATCGACAGCGGCGCCTCGCCCGACAGCTCGCACGACACCTGACCGTTCTCCCCGGAGTCCGGGTCGTTCACCTTCAGGACGGCCACACCGTGCCGGCCGGCGCGTCCTCGGGCACCGGGCTCGACACCGACAACACCGTGATTTCGGGCGCGTTGTCGTTCACGTCCAGCACCTCCATCTCCACCTTGCAGTGCGCCACCAGACCGCCTCCGTCCCTCGCCTCCACCAGCAGCGTGTAGCCTCGCGTGTCCTCGAAGTCCAGCGCCTCCTGCAGCGCGATCGCCCCGCTCTCCGCGTCCACCACGAACTTCTGAAGCACCTTGGCCGGCGTTTCCCCGAAGCCATAGGTGATGCGGGCGTTGGCGCCGGCGTCGGCGTCGGAGGCGGAGACGTTCAGCACCGGCGAGCCCGGCGGCGCGTCCTCCCGCAGGCTCGCGCGGTACCGGTCCTGCGCGAACACGGGCGCGTTGTCGTTGGCGTCGGTGACGTTGATGCAGAGCTGGGCGGTGCCGCTGCGGGGCGGCTCGCCGCCGTCCAGCGCCGTCAGCACCAGCCGCAGGCTCTGCTCGCTCTCCCGGTCCAGCGCGCGGCGCAGCACCAGCTCCGCGAACTTGCTGCCGTCCTGGCTCTCCTTCACCTCCACCGCGAAGTACTCGTTGGCCTCCAGCTCGTAGCCCTGCAGCGAGTTGATGCCCACGTCCGCGTCTTCCGCCATGCCCAAGTAAAATCGGGCGCCGGGAGATGTGAACTCGTTGATCTCGAGCTGGAAATTCTCTCGCAGGAAGCGCGGCGCGTTGTCGTTGACGTCCTGGATGGCCACCTCGACGTGGAAAACGTTCAGCGGGTTCTGCACCAGCGCCTCGAAGCTGACGGAGCAGGACGCCGACTCGCCGCACATCTCCTCCCGGTCCAGCCTCTCGCTCACGTACAGGTTCCCGCTCTCCCCGCTCACGCCGAAGTATTGCTTCTCCGCGCTGAGCCGCAGCTTGCGTGCCGGCAGCTCCGCCGGGCTCAGCCCCAGGTCCCGCGCCAGCGGCCCCCACCAGCGAGCCTCTGCCCAGCTCCTCGGGGATGGCGTAGCGGATCCGCTCCGACGCCACCCGGCAGCACAAGCACAGCAGCAAAGCGGGCAGCAGCACTCGCCCGCCGGCTCGCCGCCGGCTCGCCCTCTGCCTCTGCCTGCCCGCCATCCTCGCCAGCGCTCGCCGCGCTCCTCCCTCCTGCCGCTGCCCTCCCTCCCTTCCAGCCGCTCTCCGCACCGAGCGCAGGGGCCGCCGGCGGGCAGCGATCTCGCCGCCGCCTCGGACGCCGCTGCTCCCCGCGCCGCGCCGCCTCTCGCCTCTGCTGCCCGTGCCGCTGCCGCTCCGGACGGCGCCGTGCGAGCGAGCAGCCTGCGGGGGCAGGACGCTGCGGCGGCTCCGGCGCCGGCGCCGGCTGCGGCTCCGGCGCCGCTCCGCGTCGGCCAACAGCGGCACCCGGAGGCGCCGCGACGCCACCGCAGCCGCCTCACGGCGTGCGCCGCTTCGGTCTCTGCGCTCCGAGCCGCACTGTCAGCAGCTGCCGGGAGTCGGCGCCATCGGCTACCAGAAGCGCGATTCAGCTTTCAGTTCGCCCACCTCCGGAAAGGCGAACCAAGCAGCTCTGTTCACCAGTGGAAATTAAAAGTCTGGCTGCGGAACGTGTTACCGAGCAGCGGAGCAGCGCGCAGAGTTCATACCGCAGAGCACAGGTGAGTGCAGGTCAGTACACGCAGGTACACTGTACGGCAAGTGTCTGATATATTGCAACAGCTTCTACTCTTCCTGCGGGTTGTCTTTCCCCAGTTCTTTTATTTCATTTCTACGAGCTCTGAGAAGTACAGCAATACTTCAGAGGAGCAGCGGTTGTAGAAGAAAGCATCAGAGCCGCCATTTTCTTTGAGGCTTTTCTTGTTTATATCCCTTTTATTTTATATACCTCTCAGAGTGACTGAGAGTGGGAGAAAATGGCAAGCCTTATTCTCTGCAGCAGCAGCATCAATATATGCTCCTAGTTTTACAAATCATGGAGACGACCACAACTTCTGGCTCTAGAACCGGGAACACAGACCTGTTAAAGCATTTCTTCAAAATTTCTTCTTTCAGTGAACGGGGTAAGTAAGTAAACACAAGAATATAGACGGGCAGCAAAAAAGGTTTCTAGATTATGGCACGTAGAGAAGACATATAATTAAGGTGTTTAGTAGGTCCTGAATACACAGTTTGCTCTTCCCAAAGCTCCCATCACAGCATTTCTCATAATAAGTACATACAGCTGTTAGTTAAGAAATGAGAACAACCAGCAACCACAGAGGAAGACCCTCCCAGGGCTCCCAACACAGCTGCAAAAACATGCCGTCTAGACAAACTTCTTTGGGAAGATTGAGCAGGGAAAGGAGCAACCCATGTCTCTTGTGTCCTGCAACAGCCCCTCACACACAGCTCCCAAGACTCTCATCCACAACCCGTCACAACCTGCATGGTGTTCTTTGATTCTCATAAGTTGCAAGCACTTGTCATCAAAGGGCCAGTTGCCCACACCATTTCTCTTCATCATAAACAACTATCACACCACGGACTTCACAGGGATATCTCTACATCTCCATACGAAGAAGGAAGACACATTTGTCTACTCACTACTGTTATGGGAAGAGACATCAGGAGTCTAAAAGTAAAAGAGGAGCGGTCCTCCAGGAGTGACTGGGTCAGTGAACTTCTGCAGAGGGGGAATATCCCCCTCCTTCGTCTTCACCTGCACCTGAAACCTTTCCCCTCCTGCCCTCCTGCTTCCCATCGCATGTGTTTTCAAGCCAAGGCACATCCAGATCCTCTTCCAATAAGTCAACCTTAAAAGATGGGAAATCAGCAAAATACATCTCCCATTTCCTCCAGTAGCCCATCATATGCAGCCAGCCAGACACTTCCTTGAATAGACACGTCTTTTACAATCCTCTTTCCTCTTCATAAGAGGCAGACAGACATTGTCAAGGGACGGGTTGTTGCCCAGCCCATTCCTCCACCCGGTGCACAAAGATGGCAGCATGGACCAATACAAAGACATTTTGTTGCTCTTCATGTTATCATGAAGAAACATAAAGGCTGAGAAGAGTAGAGACGATGAGCAGATAAGTTAGACACGGGGCCATTAACACTCCCACTCAAGCACAATTGCTGTCGGGAAGATCTCTGCACTTGCTCATAACGCAGACTTACCTACCTACATATGAGACCAGGGAAAGAAAAACAAAAACATACATCAGACAAGCAAGGCGAGGAAGCATTAGAAGAAAAAGTGTTGTCAGAGAAACTCCCCAGGAAGTCTTCTTTGTCTTCACTGCGGGTGTTGAAATTCATTCCTGTGAGCACCTGGAAGTCACTGAAATCTCAAGTGAGGCCCTAAAGTCTTACTCTGGACTGCATAATACGGGGGTTCATTTTAAGAAATAGTCATCAGCTCTCATCAGCAAGTTTTCTCCTATGTGGCCTGCTCACCTCACAAATATGAAGCCCTAAGTGTAAATACCTTGTCATGGGTCTCTTTCTCAAGCTAAGTCTTCTGAGAAATTACAACACATTCTCTTTTAGCCCCTGCTTCTTTCTCCTCACACCTAAAATTCTGTTGTACATGGCGGAAGTAAGTATTTGCTGCAAAACAAAACTCAGTTTCAAATGCAAAAGCATTGTCCAAAAATGGGGAAAAAAGGAACCACGACCTTCCAGGAAACAAAGGCCTGAAAGAAAGTCTCATTAGAACTGTGAAGAAACTCTACATCGCAACATTCCAGGGAAACACAGATCAATAAAGGAGGTTTCACGTGGGAATTATGAGCCATTCCACCCATACACCATTGTTCTAGGTACACACTTATGCTCAAATACTTTACTGCCAGAGGACTACCATTGCCTTTCAGGACAAGGAGTCCAGGGTCACAGCACAAATGGCACAGGCCTTGGCACCAGGCATGAAATCAAACCATTGCGCAGCCAAAAACCACATTAATCCACCCATTTCCATGGTTGGAGGCCAGCATCTCACCCTCCTTGCTCTGCATTCTCAGCCTTTACTTGAACCATGGACAATACCCAACTTTTGGCCAGGCATCAGTCACAGGTGAAAGAGCGTTTCCTTCAGGGATGTTTTAGGGAAACAGAAGTATATCAAAGTCTTTGTCTTGGCAGCTGTACACCTTCAAGCTATGGATGCCAACTGCTCCTTCAGCCTGATAATTTTAACAGATCTTGACTTTTAAGGACTACATGCCATACTGATGCCCAGTTTTGGAACATGAGAAGAAACAAGGAAGGACTGTGAAACCTACAGAGGTGAAGGAATCATAGCTTAACATTTCATGTTATGTCACCTGTAGTAGGTACACAAGAAGAGTATCTAGTTGGTAGAAAGTACACGGGAGGATCACACAGGAGTTCCCACCAAAGACCATAGGCACAGTTCTCACAGTAATTTCTTTGGACAAGAAGAAAAGGAAAATGCACAGGACCACAACTATGGGACCCATACAACAACTAGGAGAAACTGAACATTGACACCTACCTTTTGCACATTTCAAACTATACCACAGTGAACTCTCCCACCTGCCCTGTCTCTGTGCAGACAGAACACTTCAGCATCCTCAAAGACACGCAACAGGGAAGATAACTTTGCAGGCAGACACCATTGAAAGAAAGTTGCACACACAGCTTCTCCTGAACTGAGAACAAGGATCACAACATGGATGCAGGCAAAGAGATTGCTCTGCTCCTCACACTAATTCAAAGAAATGTAAAATGTACTCAAGTGCATAAGCAATATGGAGCTCCAATAAAGACCCAGTCATCAAAGTGTCAACTCAGAGACACCATCATCCTTCTTCAACACATGGGCAACTTGGACGATACACGACTCTGAAATCTTAACCTCAACTGTAACCTATACTCAATAACTACCATTCACAGGAAACATCATGCAACAGGAAAAGAAACTGATGTATCCACAGCTTGGCCATTTCTAAAGTGAGCAGTGTGATATCCAAAAATAAGAAAACTTCAGACTCATTTTATGTAGTCCACCGATAAAACCTGAGAATTGACAAAACACATGCCAGGTCTCCACCAGTACCTCCTCACACACGCAGCACCCCCAACACTCTCCTCAAACCCTTCACAGATCGCATGGTTGTCAATCATCTTCATCATTTGCAGATAGACTCCAGCCAAAGAAAAGTTGCTCAGACAACTTCTCCTTTATCATGAATAATATTTGAATTCTCACCATGTGTACATGAAAAGCAAGAGCATTTCTTATTTTAAGGAAAAATGTCTATGAAAGGCTTTCTCTTCACAGCTGTAAACATGAAGGACATGCATGGGACAGTCAGGCAAATGTAACAGATTTCAGCTTCCACACGTTATCAGAGTCAACAGCCCACCTTCAGATCATGACAAAGAGCAAGGGAAGAAAATAACACCTACAGAAAGGAGGGGATCAAAACATCCTCTTCTAGATTATGGCACTTAGAGAAGATATACAGTTAAGGTGTTTAGTAGGTCCTGAATACACAGTTTGCTCTTCCCAAAGCTCCCATCACAGCATTTCTCATAATAAGTACATACAGTTGTTAGTTAAGAAATGAGGACAACCGGCAACCACAGAGGAAGACCCTCCCAGAGCTCCCAACACAGCTGCAAAAACATGCCGTCTAGACAAACTTCTTTGGGAAGATGAAACTCACATTGCCTGATCCTACAGCTGGACACCGAGCAGGGTAAGGAGCAAACCATGTCTCTTCTGTCCTGCAACAGCCCCTCACACACAGCTCCCACGACTCTCCTCTGAAACCCGTCGCAACCTGCATGGTGTTCTTTGATTCTCATAAGTTGCAAGCACTTGTCATGAAAGGGCCAGTTACCCAGGCCTGTTCTCTTCAACATGCACCACCATCACACCATGGACTTCACACAGATATCTCTACATCTCCGTATGAAGAAGGAAGACACATTTGTCTACTCACTACTGTTCTGAGAAGAGACATCGAGAGTCTAAAAGTAAAAGAGGAGCGGTCCTCCAGGAGTGACTGGGTCAGTGAACATCTGCAGAGGGGGAATATCCCCCTCCTTTGTCTCCACCCGCACCTGAAATCTCTCCCCTCCTGCCCTCCTGCTTCCCATCGCATGTGTTTTCAAGCCAAGGCACATCCAGCTCCTTTGCCAATAAGTCAACCATAAAAGATGGGAAATCAGCAAAATACATCTCCCGTTTCCTCCAGTAGCCCATCACACACAGCCAACCAGACATTTCCTCGAATAGACACCACTTTTACGATTCTCTTTCCTCTTCATAACAGGCAGACAGACATCGTCAAGGGACAAGTTGTTGCCCAGCCCATTCCTCCACACGGCAGCATGGACCAAGACAAAGAGATTTTGTTGCTCTCCACGTTATCATGAAGAAACATAAAGGCTGAGAAGAGTAGAAACGATGAGGAGATAAGTTAGACACGGGGCCATTAACGCTCCCACTCAAGCACAACTGCTGTCGGGAAGATCTCTGCACTTGCTCATAACGCAGACTTCCGCTTGCTAACGATGCAACAGGTCCGTTCAGAAGAGCTAATGCTGTCCCTGCGCGGGACTCAGGACACCGGGGGGAAAGGGCAGAGAAGCAGCAGAGGGAAGCGCCGCGGAGCAAGTGTGGGCAGAGGAACTCACCGGGGCGGCGGCGGGGTCCTCCCCGAGCAGCGGCGCGGGCTCCGCGGGCGGCGGCCGGGCCGGGAGGGTGTCGCAGCAGCTGGCGCCCGACAAGCGGAGCTGGCTCTTGCGCGAGTCGGCGGTGAGCGACACCTCGTGCGAGTAGGAGTGCAGGAAGGCGCGGACGCCGTCGATGCCCACGAAGTGCGAGGCCGGCACGCCGCGCAAGGCGCCGCTGCCCGCCGCCAGCAGCTGCGAGCGGCGCCAGCGCCGCAGGCGCAGCGCCAGCAGCAGCAGCAGGAAGGCGAGGAAGAGGCAGGACACGGCCGCCACGGCCACCACCAGCCACCGCGTCAGGCTGCCGGCCGGCTCGCCCGGCGCCGCCGCCGCGCTGCCCAGCTCCGACACCAGCTCGGCCACGCTCTCGGCCAGCACCACCGTCAGCGTGGCCGTGGCCGACAGCGCCGGCCGCCCGTGGTCCTTCACCACCACCACCAGGCTCTGCCGCGCCGCGTCGCGGGCCAGCGGCAAGCGCGCCGTGCGCACCTCGCCGCTGTGCAGCCCCACGCGGAACAGCCCCGGCTCCGTCGCCTTGGCCAGCTCGTACGACAGCCACGCGTTCTGCCCCGCGTCCGCGTCCACCGCCACCACCTTGGCCACCAGCGCCCCCGGGCTCCGCCGAGCGCGGCGCCAGCTCCACGCCCGACCAGCCCGCGCCCGCCGCCGCCGGCGGGTACAGCACCTGCGGCGCGTTGTCGTTCTCGTCCACGATCACGAGCCGCACCGACACGTTGCTGCTCAGCGCCGGCGCGCCGCCGTCCTCCGCCCGCACCCACAGCCCCACCTCGCGCACCTCCTCGTAGTCGAACGAGCGCAGCGCGTACAGCGCGCCCGTCTCCGCCTGCACCGACACGTAGGACGACAGCGGCGCGCCCCCGCACCCGCCCCTCCCCCAGCCGGTACCGCACGCGCGCGTTCTGCCCCCAGTCCGCGTCCGCCGCCCGCACCGTCAGCACCAGCGCGCCCGCCGCGTTGTTCTCGGGCAGCCGCGCGCTGTAGCGCGCCTCCGCGAACACCGGCGCGTTGTCGTTCACGTCCAGCACGCGCAGCGCCAGCACCGCGCTGCTCCGCAGCGCCGGCGACCCGCCGTCCGCCGCCCGCACCGTCACGTTGTACTCCGACACCTCCTCCCGGTCCAGCTCCCTCGCCGTCACCACGCGGTAGTAATTATCCAACGACCTCTCCAGGCGGAACGGCACACGCTCGGCGAGGCTGCACCGCACCTCCCCGTTCGCCCCCGAGTCCCGGTCCTGCACGTGCAGCAGGGCCACCACCGTCCCCGACGGCGCGTCCTCGGAGATCGCGCTCAGCGCCGACCGCACCGAAATCTCGGGCGCGTTGTCGTTGACGTCTGTCACCGTGATCGTGACTTTCGCCGTGTCGGAAAGACCCCCGCCGTCCCGTGCCTCAACCTCCAGTTCATGTGAGGAGATTTCCTCAAAGTCCAACCCGTCCTTAAGGGATATTTCTCCTGTCTCAGTGTCCAAGTGGAAAAGTTCTGATGATCGGTCTGAAATTTTATGAAAACTGTATTTCACGTGCCCGTTCACGCCCTCGTCGGCGTCGGTGGCCGTGAGGGTGACGAGGACGGAGCCCACGGGCACGTCCTCCGGCACACGCACCGCGTACTCCGCCTGGCCGAACACGGGCGCGTTGTCGTTGGCGTCCAGCACCGCCACGCGGATCCGCGCCGTGCCCGTCCGCGCCGGCTCTCCGCCGTCGCTCGCCCGCAGCACCAGCTCGTGAAACGACGCCTCCTCCCGGTCCAGCGCCTTCGCCAGCACCAGCTCGGGACGCTCCTCCCCGCCGGGGCCCGCCTGCACGGCCAGCGAGAAGTGCTCGTCGCCGCTCAGCTCGTACCTCCGCAGGGAATTCGACCCCACGTCCGGGTCTTGCGCGTACCGCAGGGGAAACCGTGATCCCGGCGCCGTCGTCTCGCTCATTTGCAGCTCCGTCTCTGCCTCTCGGAAGCTGGGGGCGTTGTCGTTAATGTCCGTGATTTCCACTTCGATTCCGTAAACCTGCATCTCCCCCTCCACTATCACCTCACAGCGCAGCACGCATTTCTCCACCAGCCGGCACAGCTGCTCTCTGTCGATCCTCTCCGCCGTCACCAAATGTCCCGTCTTCCCGTGCAGGGCGAAATACTGCGTCCTACCTTCGGACACAACGCGGACGCCGCGGTCGCGGAGCGCGGGCAGCTGCAGCCCCAGGTCCTTGGCCACGTCGCCCACGAACGAGCCCTTCGGCATCTCCTCGGGCACCGAGTAGCGCAGCTGCCCCCACGCCGCCTCCCACGCCGCCACCAGGACGCACCACAGCAGGGCTCGCTCCCGCCGGCCCCGCCGCCTCCCCGCCGCGCACATCGCCGCCGCGGCACCGCCGGCACCGCACCACCGCCGACCGACGATCCGGCTCCCGCTCCGGCTCGCCGCTCCCGGCCGCTGCCGCCGGCCCCTCCGCCTCGCTGCAGCACGGCTCCGCAGCGCGGGGACGCTCGCACAGCGCCCGGCCGCCGAGCCAGCCAGCCAGCGAGCGAGCGAGCCGGGCCGCGCCGGGCGGGGCTGCCTCCAGCGCTCCGGCCTTCCTCTCGCTCCTCCTCGGTCAACAGCGGCGCCCGCAGCCTCCTCCCGGCACTGCAGGCACCGACCGCTGCCGACCGCTGCCGGCCGCTGCCCGCCCGCCCTTTCCCACGGGCAGCTCGCGGGGACGCCACCGGCGCCACGGACACATCGCTCCCCGCCCCGCGGTGATGCGAAACCCGTGGCTTCTCCCGAGACCATCTCTCCTTTGGTCCTCCAGGCCGTCACGATCAGAAAGAAATAAGACGCCTCCCGTGGTTCTCTTATTTCTACCGCACGGGGAAAAGGGTTTTATAAAGGGTGATATAATGTATATAAAGTTGTCTTAACATGACGTGCAGAACATTACGAGTCTTATTGCATTAGTCAAATTGGACACCGGTGATTTCCCGCATTGGCTTTTCTCTAAGCAACAATGCACCATCATCCTTCCTTTTCGTCAAGGTGATCACAACCAGGAGGAGGCAGAGGCCTCCCGTGGGCGTGGTATTTCTACCGCACAGGAAAAATGACTTGCTAACGGTGATATATGTAAGGTATAATATTTTTTCTTCATATGACGTGCAGAATATTCTGATTTTTATCCTATTAGTCCAAAAGCACAATCCCCACCACCAAGTTTTGGAGCCGTCATGCTTGAATGACTGGTACAAGGATAGGAAAAGAAAATAGGCTCTGAAATACAACATGTGATATTCAGACACACACACAGAACGAGAGCTAGCAGACTTACTAACCGAAGCAGCAGGAACTTCTCTTTAAATGCCTCAGTTCATAACCAACATGGTCTAAATTAAGTGATCTGCCATCACTGACTGAGATCAGGCATTTAAGGGCTCAAAGAAGGTGGGCGCAATCAACTGAAACACAGAAGCTAAGCCCCCTCAGCCCGGACAGCTCCTCAGGAGCTGCCCTTGCTCAGGCACCTGCCTTGTGCTCTGGCATTTCTCCCTACAAGACCTCCCTGGGAACACAGTACAGGAGGAGGCTCCCCTACTGCTCCAAAGTCATTCTCTCCCACCCACCCCGCTTTCAGGCTGTGGTCACCTGATCACTTCGCACTGATTCTACTACAACTGCCCAGGAGGCAGGAGGCACCTGCAGTGAACCTGGCCACAATCATCTGCTTGGCTCCATGCAAACTGCAGGGAAAATGCCTTTGTGAGTACAGCGAGAATAACAGGTACATCTGCCCCTGCTCCTCTGCCCATTCTGTGGCCCACACTAGCAAAATGGGGGTGACTGCAGCCATACGACTGTGTCGGTTTTCTCCACATTTTCCTGTGCACTTATTTTCCCATTATTTTCGAATGCGATGAGAGCAATGGCAGGCTTATCGACGTCCCTGAGCTAATGGCTACATGAGTAAAATGTTGTTACAAGTAAAGATGCAGCTAATCCTGGGAAAGGAAAGTTGAAGGGCTTTAATGTGTGATTTCCCTTTCTAAGAGAACACAGAAACTTTGTGTTTCTATAGTTTATGCACATTTACATTTAATCAAGTAGTTCTGTAGCCCCAGGAAGGGCCCCTTCTTTTCTCAGAAATCAAGGTCTAAATGGCTGAAGCTTGTTAGTAACGAATTACTCTCATTCTTGAACATTCACGTTGGTAGGACACCGTTTCAACAAAATACTGTAGGAGAGCAGGGGAAGACAAGCACAGCTGCACACCCTGACCTATGCGGACCATTTGTAAATGTGCAAATGGACTTTATTCAAGTGCCTAATTGCTGACATTTTGCAAATCTCCCTCATATCTGGATCTTAGATACCTATCCTTGTAAACAGACAGATGTAACAACTGTTGCAAAAAGTGGCTGAGAATTCCTCAGTTTAGTGTTCTGCTACCAACCAGGTCCAAGATCTTCTCTTTGAGAAAAGGGAATAGGAACAGAAAACAACCTCTAAAATACAAATTGTCATTTTGGTTTGGGTTTGGGTTTGGGTTTTTTTTTTTGAGATCCCATTCTGCATGTTGACCTGTGTCTGAAAGCCTGATCAGGAACTGTAGAAAATAGGGAACTACCACCCAGGATGGAAAAAGAACGTTAACAAAAGTTAACCTGTCCCACTAGTGCTACCATGTCTGCCATTTCTGCAGCAGCCTTCCCCAAAAAGATGGCTGACACTCTATTCTCTCACTTGGGATGGAGAGTCTTTCACTCTTCCATTCCTGAAGACACACGCACATTTCCTTTGGGAGTCCAACACCAAAAAAGCATTAAGCAAGGGGTGTGTGTCCAGCTGTCAAGCAGGTCCAAGTACATCGCTTCAGGAAAAAGCCATCAGGAAGGAAAAATCTCCAACATCAAGTGTCAACCTCATTTTCCTGACCCCGTCGTGTAAAATTAGGTGATCTCACTTTACGCAGTCACAATCTGATTTCACCGTTACTTCACTCATACCATTTCAGACAACACAAGCTTCGGAGACAAAACTTCTCAACTGAACCTGAACCTGTGACAGCCGATGAACCAAGAAGTGCCGTTGCCTACTGCGTCCTCTGAATGGAACGCGGTGACCCTGTTCCTTCTTTCATTCCTTCATGGAGACACGGATCAGCACTTCCCATCCACTCCACCCAGGGAAACACAGGAGAAAAAGGATGGAGGTTCAGAAACGCCCAACGATCTCATCTGGCACAGAAAGGATCCGCGTTAACCATTACTAACGCATACCATTGTATACAGCAAAAGTCTTGTAGACAAAGCTTCTCAGCTGACCCTGAATGCGTGATGAACCAAGAAGTGTCATCACTGACTTCTTGCTCTGAGTGGAAAATGAAAAAAAGGCAATTTTTTTGCCTTGTGGACATCCAGCATCAGCAGAGCTCATTACATCTCAGAGGTTCACCATACTTGTACCACCAGTGACAGCTGATGACGCAGGAAGTGCTAAATGGGCACGGTACAGGATTATTTCATTCATTCATGGAAATATAGATGAGCACTAACCACCAAAGCAGACAAACAAAGACTCAACAGCCCACTACCCTCCGTGTGAGGTCAGGAAAGACTCAGAGAGACAAATTCTTCTTGTGCACTTGTTTTCTGGATATGCATCTGTTTTCAACAGCATTTTTGAACTGGATGAGAGCAATTGAATTGCATTAAAATCCTGGTACAGCCTCAGATACAGCTAATATTAGAAAAGCAAAGTTGAAGGACTTTCACATGGGATTTCCCTTTTTAATAGGCCACATTAATTCAGAGTTTGTAGAGTTTGTACACACTTAGGTGTACATTCATCCAAGCAATTCTACGGCTTGAACGACCATGAAGGGGCTTTGATTTTCTCAGATATCCCTGTGTAAAAGATTGATGCTTATTAGTAACGTAGTCATCTAATCCTTGAATCTTCATGTTGGTAGGACACCTTTTCAACAAAATATTGTAGGACAGCAGGAGAAGACAAGTACAGCTGCACACCCTGACCTATACGAACCATTCCTAAATGTGCAAATGGACTTTATTCCAGTGCCTAATTGCTGACATTTTGCAAATGTCCTTGTCATTTCAGATATGTTCTCAGCATGGCTCTAGCCTCCCCTAGGAAAACAGGCAGACACAACAACTATTGCAAAAAGTGGCTGAGAGTTCCCAGTTCCTCAGTTCAGTATTACCCTGTCAAGGCAATCAATTAGTACCAAGCACTCTAGTTGGGAAAAGGGGATAGGAAAAGAAAACAGGCTCTGAAATACAAAAGGCGATTTTTTTTCCCCTTGAGATCTCATCCTAGGCCTTTGACTGTGTATGAAAGACGGATCAGGAATGGTAAAAAAGAGGGAACTACCACCCAGGATGGCTGCACAGAGAAACAATGCCTGGACAAATTAACCCCTCCCACCTGGGCTACCATTCCTGCAGAAGCCTTACCCCAAAAGATGGGCGACACTCTCCTCCTTCGTCAGGGAGGTACAGTTGCCCGTAACTTCTCCTTATGTGGAGAAAACATGCACGTTTGAGGAAGGAAAACTCTCCAGCACCAGGTGTCAATCCCATTTTTCCCAACTCCGTCATGCACAATCAGCAGATCTCATTCTACACAGTAAGGATCTGCGTTCACCCTTAAAATCGGAAATAACTGTACAAAGAACTCGGAAAAATCATGCCTGGGTAAAATTCCTCCATCCCATTAGTGCTGCCATTTCTGCAGCAGCCTTCCTCCAAAAGATGAGAGGGCACTCGGCGGAAGAGGGGTACATTCACTAGGGAGGAACAACCTGTAACTTCTCCACTCATGGAGCCATGAGCACCTTTCCTTTGGGTAACCAACGGTTTTGCATCCATCTATCAACCAGGTTCAAGAACATCGGTTTCCCGACTCTGTCATGCAGAATCGTTAACTTAACAAATTCGCCGCTACCAGCTCAAACGAGAGTTGTAGTCAGAAGCTCTCAGGAGAACCTGAACCTGTGACGGCCGATGAACCAAGAAGTGCCGCCGCTAGCTGCCTGTTCTGAGTGGAAGGGGGATACTCCGTTCCTTTCTTCACGGGGACACGGATCGGCACTTGCCGTTCACGGTACTCGCGGAAAACCCAGGGCAAGAGGGACGGGGCTTCAGCAGGGCTCAAGGAGAGGAGCGAGAGAGCGCGGGCTTACAGACCTGCGGTGCGTCGGGCTCGGCGGGCGGCTCTCCCGCGCCGGCGCTGCTGCTCGGGCTCCGCTTCCCGCAGGGCTCCCCGCCGAGAAGCTCCTCCGCGGGCAGGCTGGGCAGCGGCGGCGGCGGCGGCAGCCAAGCGGCCTCGGCCACGGCGCGGCCCGGCGCCACGCACAGGTTGTAGGAGTAGGGCAAGGTGCCCTCGCAGAAGTCGGCCGGGAAGGCGGCGCCGGCCACGGAGAAGCGCTGCGCGCCCAGGCAGCGCAGGACGGCGGGCGGCCCGGCCCGGCGCACCCGCGCCAGCACGGCCAGCGCCACGCTCAGCAGGAACAGGGCGGAGAGGAGCGCCAGCGCCAGCACCAGGTAGAACTGCAGCTCCGCCGGCGAGTCGGCGCCCGCCGCCCGCTCGCTCAGCTCCGGCAGCGCCTCCTGCAAGCTCTCGGCCAGCACCACGTGCAGCGTGGCCGTGGCCGACAGCGCCGGCTGCCCGTGGTCCTTCACCACGGCCACCAGCCGCTGCTTCGCCGCGTCCCTCTCCGACACGGCCCGCGCCGTCCGCACCTCGCCGCTGTGCAGCCCCACGCGGAACAGCGCCGGCTCCGCCGCCTGCACCAGCTCGTACGACAGCCACGCGTTGCGCCCCGCGTCCGCGTCCACCGCCACCACCTTGGCCACCAGGTACCCGGCCTCGGCCGACCGCGGCACCACCTCGAACGGCGCCGCCCCCGCGCCCGCCGCTCCCGCCCCCGCCGCTCCCGCGCCCGCCGCCGGCCACAGCACCCGCGGCGCGTTGTCGTTGCGGTCCAGCACGAAGACGCGCACCGTCGCCGTCGAGCTCCGCGCCGGCGCCCCGCCGTCCTGCGCCCGCACCGCCACCATGAACTCGCGGCACTGCTCGTAGTCGAAGGAGCGCTGCGCGTACACCGCGCCGCTCCGCGCCTCCACCGACACGTACGGCGCCGCGCCCGCCGCGCCCGCGCTGCCGCCCGCCAGCCAGTAGCTCACGCGCCCGTTGGCGCCCGCGTCCGCGTCCCGCGCGCGCACGCGCACCACCGGCGCGCCCGCCGCGTTGTTCTCCGCCACGTAGGCGCTGTAGGCGGCCTCCTCGAACACCGGCGCGTTGTCGTTCACGTCCGACACCTCCAGCACCAGCGCCGCGCGGCTGGACAGCGCCGGCCTGCCCCGGTCCCTGGCCACCACCGTCACCCGGTGCTCGGCCGCCTGCTCCCGGTCCAGCGCCGTCGCCGTCACCACCTTGTACGAGCCGCCCGACGACGCCACCATCGACAGCGGCGCCTCGCCCGACAGCTCGCACGACACCTGACCGTTCTCCCCGGAGTCCGGGTCGTTCACCTTCAGGACGGCCACCACCGTGCCGGCCGGCGCGTCCTCGGGCACCGGGCTCGACACCGACAACACCGTGATTTCGGGCGCGTTGTCGTTCACGTCCAGCACCTCCACCTCCACCTTGCAGTGCGCCACCAGACCGCCCCCGTCCCTCGCCTCCACCAGCAGCGTGTAGCCTCGCGTGTCCTCGAAGTCCAGCGCCTCCTGCAGCGCGATCGCCCCGCTCTCCGCGTCCACCACGAACTTCTGAAGCACCTTGGCCGGCATCTTCCCGAAGCTGTAGGTGATGCGGGCGTTGGCGCCGGCGTCGGCGTCGGAGGCGGAGACGTTCAGCACCGGCGAGCCCGGCGGCGCGTCCTCCCGCAGGCTCGCGCGGTACCGGTCCTGCGCGAACACGGGCGCGTTGTCGTTGGCGTCCGTCACGTTGATGCAGAGCTGGGCGGTGCCGCTGCGGGGCGGCTCGCCGCCGTCCAGCGCCGTCAGCACCAGCCGCAGGCTCTGCTCGCTCTCCCGGTCCAGCGCGCGGCGCAGCACCAGCTCCGCGAACTTGCTGCCGTCCTGGCTCTCCTTCACCTCCACCGCGAAGTACTCGTTGGCCTCCAGCTCGTAGCCCTGCAGCGAGTTGATGCCCACGTCCGCGTCTTCCGCCATGCCCAAGGCAAAACGGGCGCCGGGAGATGTGAACTCGCTGATCTCGAGCTGGAAATTGTCTTGCGGGAAGCGCGGCGCGTTGTCGTTGACGTCCTGGATGGCCACCTCGACGTGGAAAACGTTCAGCGGGTTCTGCACCAGCGCCTCGAAGCTGACGGAGCAGGACGCCGACTCGCCGCACATCTCCTCCCGGTCCAGCCTCTCGCTCACGTACAGGTTCCCGCTCTCCCCGCTCACGCCGAAGTATTGCTTCTCCGCGCTGAGCCGCAGCTTGCGTGCCGGCAGCTCCGCCGGGCTCAGCCCCAGGTCCCGCGCCAGCGGCCCCACCAGCGAGCCTCTGCCCAGCTCCTCGGGGATGGCGTAGCGGATCCGCTCCGACGCCGCCCGGCAGCACAAGCACAGCAGCAAAGCGGGCAGCAGCACTCGCCCGCCGGCTCGCCGCCGGCTCGCCCTCTGCCTCTGCCTGCCCGCCATCCTCGCCAGCGCTCGCCGCGCTCCTCCCTCCTGCCGCTGCCCTCCCTCCCTTCCAGCCGCTCTCCGCACCGAGCGCAGGGGCCGCCGGCGGGCAGCGATCTCGCCGCCGCCTCGGACGCCGCTGCTCCCCGCGCCGCGCCGCCTCTCGCCTCTGCTGCCCGTGCCGCTGCCGCTCCGGACGGCGCCGTGCGAGCGAGCAGCCTGCGGGGGCAGGACGCTGCGCCGGCTGCGGCTCCGGCGCCGGCTGCGGCTCCGGCGCCGCTCCGCGTCGGCCAACAGCGGCACCCGGAGGCGCCGCGACGCCACCGCAGCCGCCTCATGGCCGCGCTCGCAGGGGCCCGGCCTTTTCCCCGGGCCTTAGGGGCTGCATCCAGCTTTGCGCTCTCTCCTTTACTAGAATCAGGAAGCGCAGAGGCACTTGATGCTGCAACTCCACAGGCGTTTAAAACGGAGACGCGCTCTCGGGTACTTTAGGTCATCTCCTTGAGTCGCTGTGAGCAGTCAGAGGGAAATCTTCATGGCAGAGCAACAAATAAAGGAACTCAGCTGCCCTTCATAAAAACCAAGAGGGAACTATAAGAGCAAGAAATGCTAGTATGCTAGGGAAGAGTTTAAGAGCTTTTTAGCACTCTGCCAGCTATTTTGTGTTCTCCTTTCCTTACCTGGGACAAATACCGAGGAGGAAATATTCATGACAGAGTAATCCATACGTAATCACAGACAGAAGGAAGCAAAAGTCATTTCAGTCCTGTCACACCAGACCTGCATGGGGCTTCCGTCTTCCCTGTCTTTCTTCCTTTTACTCACTTGTGTCCCTGATGTTTGCCCCACTGTTAGTTTTTGTGGCAGGGAGTAGGACAATGACACTGAGAAATATATCACCCCAAAGGTAATGTGTATAGCTCTATGCTAAGAGAGCAGAATGAACTTTATTCTTGTGTTTCTGATTCAGAAAGGAAATTCCCTCTTTTGCATCTTCGTACTTGAGGAGCAAAGCCACACGGAGTCTTCCATACAGTCATAGAATGGTTTGAGTTGGAAGGGACCTTTAAAGATCATCTAATCCACCCCTCTGACAACTGCATGGACACCCTTCACTAGACCAAGTTGCTCAAAGCTCCATCCAACCTGATCTTGAGCACTTTCAATGGTGGCGCATTCACAACTTCTCTGGGAAACCTGGTCCAGTGTCTCACCACGCTCATCATAAAACATTTCTTCTTTATGTCCAATCTAAACCTACCCCCTTTCAGTTTAAAACCATTGCCCTTTGCCCTGTCACAACAGAACCTTGCACTTGGCCTTTTCCAACTTCATGAGATTCACACAGGCCCACTTCTCCAGCTTGTCAAGGTCACTCTGGATGGCATCCCTTCCCTCTAGCAAATCTATGGCACCACTCAGCTTCGTGTTGTCTGCAAACTTGCTGAGGGTGCACTCAGTCCCACTGCCTATGAAGATACTAAATAGTACTGGTCCAAGTACGGACCCTTGAGGGACACCACACAGAACTGGTTTCCACTTGGACATTGAGCCATTGACTATAACTCTTTGGACGAGTCCATCCAGACAGTGCCTTATCCATCTAACAGTCTACCTATCAAACGCACATCTCTCCAATTGTGAGCACACGTATATCTATGAAAGCCTTCCGCTTTACAGATATAAACATCACGGGAACTGCACCTGCACTCTGCAACTGGAACAGATGTGACCTTCCACGTTTGATCAGACATCCTGAGGTCAAGCTGTACCTCATAAGAACAAGCAAGGCACGAGTTAGAAACATACAGAAATGAACGGACCAGGTGCACTAACATTTCCTAGGAGAAACTTACTGAGCAGAAGTAACTCAAATTGCATGGTACTCAACTATGACAAGCAAGGAAATGACCGTCTCTTCTTCTATACCACTCCCCCCACAAAGCTCCCCTGTCTTCACTCCAACCCTACACAACTTGCAGGTTTGCTTCTGACCGTCTCATCATTGGCAAAAACATATCATCAGAGGATGATGCACTACGATCACAGCAAGAAGGGAGGTACACTTGTCTGCTCACCAGCATTCTGAGAAGAAGAAGAAGGATTCTAAGCACACGGATGATAAATGGCCAAAATCTAAGATGAGAGGTCATCCAACAGAGAATGGGTCATCAAAGTAATGGTTTAGAGGGAATCTCCTCCCCTCTTTTATCACACACACTGTTCCACAGAGACACCACTTCTACTAAGCCCATGTTTACATTCATTCCACCAGAAAACAACAGAACACAGAGATACCCTCACATCTCCTGCCTTTCCCACCCCCTATACCATGAGCAAGAGGCACTAACGCACGGCACATTGCTAAACCAAGCTATGCTGATAATTACAAGTAAACCTACCTACATATGAGACCAGGGAAAGAAAAAAAAAACCACCGTACAACAGACAAGCAAGGCAAGGAAGTGTTAGAAGAGAAAGTGTTGTCAGAGAAACTCCCCAGGAAGTCTTCTTGGTCTTCACCGTGGGTGTTGAAATTCATCCCTGAGACAACCTGGAAGTCACTGAAGTCTCAAGTCTGGCCCTAAAGTCTCGCAGACACACAGTAGGGGGTTTCCTTTTAAGAAATAGTCATCAGCTCTCATCAGCAAGTTTTCTCCTATGTGGCCTGCTCATCTCACACAAATATGAAGCCCTAAGTGTAAATACCTTATCATGGGCCTCTTTCTCAAGATAAGTCTTCTGAGAAATTACAACACATTCTCTTTTAGCCCCTGCTTCTTTCTCCTCACACCTAAAATTCTGTTGTACATGGCTGAAGTAAGTATTTCTGAAAAGCAACACTCTCAGTTTCAAATGCAAAAGCATTGTCCAAAAATGGGGAAAAAAGGAACCACGACCTTCCAGGAAACAAAGGCCTGAAAGAAAGTCTCATTAGAACTGTGAAGAAACTCTACATTGCAACATTCCAGGGAAACACAGATCAATAAAGGAGGTTTCACGTGGGAATTATGAGCCATTCCACCCATACACCATTGTTCTAGGTACACACTTATGCTCAAATACTTTACTGCCAGAGGACTACCATTGCCTTTCAGGACAAGGAGTCCAGGGTCACAGCACAAATGGCACAGGCCTTGGCACCAGGCATGAAATCAAACCATTGCGCAGCCAAAACCACATTAATCCACCCATTTCCATGGTTGGAGGCCAGCATCTCACCCTCCTTGCTCTGCATTCTCAGCCTTTACTTGAACCATGGACAATACCCAACTTTTGGCCAGGCATCAGTCACAGGTGAAAGAGCGTTTCCTTCAGGGATGTTTTAGGGAAACAGAAGTATATCAAAGTCTTTGTCTTGGCAGCTGTACACCTTCAAGCTATGGATGCCAACTGCTCCTTCAGCCTGATAATTTTAACAGATCTTGACTTTTAAGGACTACATGCCATACTGATGCCCAGTTTTGGAACATGAGAAGAAACAAGGAAGGACTGTGAAACCTACAGAGGTGAAGGAATCATAGCTTAACATTTCATGTTATGTCACCTGTAGTAGGTACACAAGAAGAGTATCTAGTTGGTAGAAAGTACACGGGAGGATCACACAGGAGTTCCCACCAAAGACCACAGCCACAGTTCTCAAAGTAATTTCTTTGGACAAGAAGAAAAGGAAAATGCACAGGACCACAACTATGGGACCCATACAACAACTAGGAGAAACTGAACATTGACACCTACCTTTTACACATTTCAAACTATACCACAGTGAACTCTCTCACCTGCCCCGTCTCTGTGCAGACAGAACGCTTCAGCGTGCTCAAATATCACGCAACAGGGAAGATGACTTTGCAGACAGACATCATTGAAACAAATGTTGCGCACCCAACTTCTCCTTATGGAGAACAAGGATCACAACATGGATGCATGCACAGAGACTTCTCTGCTCATCACGCTCATGTCAAGAAACCTAAAATGTTCTAAAGGGCATAAACAATATGCAGCTCAGTTAAAGACTCGGTCATCAGTATCAGCTCAAAGACACCATCATTCTTCTTCAGCACATTGGCAATTTGGAAGATACATGCCACCACAACCGTTAATGCAGTGTTTATGACTACATCCAAAAAGTAGCATTCACAGGAAAAGCTGTATCGGACATGACAGTGCATGAATTGATTAACTTCCTCGCATATGCTTCAAATAAAAAGCCCCAAGCCAAGAAATACCTCACAAAAAAACCAACCAACCAAACAAACAAAAAATCAACCTTTAACTCTAATCTTGGAATCTAAGCAGTGGGACTCATTTTCAGAAGGCCAGCAATAAAACCTGGGAATGAACAAAACACATGCCACATCTCCAGAGTACCTCCTCACACACCACCCCCCCAAGACTCTTCTCAAACCCTTCACAGATCGCATGGTTGTCAATGATCTTCATCATTTGCAGATAGACTCCAGCCAAAGAAAAGTTGCTCAGATAACTTCTCCTTTACCATGGACAATATATGACTTCTCACCATGTGCATGTGACGAGCCAGGAGCATTTCTTCCAGTGACATGTTAAGACAACAAAATCTATGAAAGGCTTTCTCTTTACAGCTGTGAACATGAAAGGCACATACAGGACAGTCAGGCAAATGTAACAGATCTCATCTTCCACACATTATCAGAGACAAAGGCCCACTTCAGATCATGACAACAAGCAAGTCAAGAAGTTAACACACGCAGAAAGGAAGTGATTGCATGTATCACCGTTCAGAGAAGATACATAACTAAGGTGTTTAGTAGGTCATGAATACAGAGTTTGCTGCTCCCATTACGGTATTTGTCATAATAAGTACATACAGAGAGAGAACCTCCCAGGGCTCCCAACACAGCTGGAAAAACGTGCCTTCTAGACAAACTTCTTTGGGAAGATGAAATTCTCATTGCCTGATCCTACAGCTGGACATCGAGCCCATCCCTCTTGTGTCCTGCAACAGCCCCTCACGAACAGCTCCCACGACTCTCATCTGCAACCCTCTTTGACCCTCATAATTTGCAAGCACATGGCATCAAAGCGCCAGTTACCCAGACCTGTTCTCTTCAACATGCACCACCGTCACACCACAGATATCTATACATCTCTGTATGAAGAAGGAAGATTCATTTGTCTACTCACTACTGTTCTGGGAAGAAACATCAGGGGTCTAAAAGTGAAAGAAGAGAGGTCCCCCAGGAGAGACTGGGTCAATGAACATCTGCAGAGGGGGAATATCCCCCTCCTTACAACTTGCCTTGCACCTTGAATCTCTCCCGTCCCACCCTCCTACGGCTTTTCCCATAGCATCTATTTTCAAGCCAAGGCACATCCAGCTCCTTTGCCAGTCAACCTTAAAATATGCGGAAGCAGAAAAACACATCTCCCCTTTCCTCCAGTAGCCCATCACATGCAGCCAACCAGACACTTCCTCGAATGCACACAGCTTCTATGATTCTCTTTCCTCTTCATATCAGGCAGACAGACATCATCAAGGGACAAGTTGTTGCCCAGCCCATTCCTCCACGCGGTGCACAAAGATGGCAGCATGGACCAATACAAAGACATTTCGTTGCTCTCCACGTTATCATGAAGAAGCATAAAGGCTGAGAAGAGTAGAAACGATGAGGAGATAAGTTAGACACGGGGCCATTAACGCTCCCACTCAAGCACAATTGCTGTCGGGAAGATCTCTGCACTTGCTCATAACGCAGACTTCCGTTTGCTAATGATGCATTAGATCCATTCAGAAGAGCTAATACTGACAGGAAAAACAGGATTACACATGTCAGGGGATAAAATGAGAAATGACCTGGCGTGTGATAGAAACACAGAGCCCCGCTCTAACGATACTCCAGCCAACAGCAGCCTCCCTTCTCCTGCCTCCCACACCAACTGTAAGGCTGAGCCACAACCCCATGTTCACCTCCTGGGAGCAAGAGGCACCAGCACACAGCTCGTCGCTGAATGAAGCATCACCTTCCTTGTAACTAAAGCTCCCATGCTGCACACAGGACATGGTGGGGAAGGGCAGAGAAGCAGCAGAGGAAAGCGTTGCACATACTTCAAATAACAAGCCCCAAACTCAGAAATTCCTGACAAAAATACCCACCCATCCCTACATTCCCACCAATTTTAATACTGACAAAACATCAGCAGTTCCCTCATATCAGCAAAAGCCATTAATGACATCTGCAGGTTCGTCAAGGCTGGGGAAAGCTTCATACAACCACGATGAAACTCTACATCACAGTCTCACAAGGACATATAGATGGAAAAATGCCATTTCACACAGCGATTCCTAGAAATAGGAACCCTGAGCCTTGTTTGCACTTCCATGGCTATTGCTTGCAGACAAACTCATCAGAGGATTGTCATCCCCTTTCAGGATGCAGGGAAAGGGGGCTTGGTGTCAGTGGCAGAGGCCTTGGCACTACGCATGATTTTAAAGCACCGCCCAGCCAGGTGGAGCACACAACCCCCTCTTTTCCTGCTTCAAGACCAGTCTCTCGCTGATCTTGTACTGACTTCTCACCATGTGTGAGTGACAAACAAGAGCATTTCTTCCAGTGACATTTTCAGACACATCATCAGACACACAGAGGCCCACCTTTACCTCACCACAACAAGCAAGGCAAGAATTTAACTACCATTCACAGGGAACAGCATGCCATAGGAAAGCCAACTGATGAACCCACAGCTTGGCCAGATGGAGTCCGAGCAAGCCAATATCCAAAAAGAAGACACCTTCAGACTCATTTGAAGAAGGCCAGCAATAAACCATGGCATCTGACAAAACACATGCCATGTCTCCACCAGTACCTCTTCACACACACAGCACCCCCAACACTCTCCTCAAACCCTTTACAGGTTCCTTGGTTCTTGATGATCTTCATCATTTGCAGATAGACTCCATCCAAAGAAAACTTGCACAGACATCTTCTCCTTTACCATGAATGATATAGGACTTCTTTACCATGTGTGTCTGACAAGGCAGAGTATTTCTTCTAGTGACATTTTAAGGAAACACCTCCACCAATGTGTGTTTCCTATGAAAACGAGCAAGGCTAGAGGTTAAACCACACAAAAATGAAAGGATCATGACCTACTCTTCTAGATGATGGCACTTAATTTATGTAGACGCATTACTAAGGTATTTAGGAGGGAATGACAACACTGCTGCCTCCTCCCAAAGCTCCCATTATGGCACTTCTCATGAGTACACAATTCAGCTGTTAATTAAGACCATCACAACAACCTGCAAACACACGGGAAGAACCTCGCAGGGCTCCCAATACAGCTGGAGTCATTCAACTCACATTGCACAAAAGGACAGCTGGGCACAGAACAGGGAAAGGTGCAAACCATCTCTCGTAGTAGGTCCTGAATACACAGTTTGCTCTTCCCAAAGCTCCCATCACAGCATTTCTCATACTAGGTACATACAGCTGTTAGTTAAGAAATGAGGACAACCAGCAATCACAGAGGAAGACCCTCCCAGAGCTCCCAACACAGCTGCAAAAACATGCCTTCTAGCCAATCTTCTTTGGGAAGATGAAACTCACATTGCCTGATCCTACAGCTGGATACCGAGCAGGGAAAGGAGTAAACTATCTCTCTTCTGTCCTGCAACAGCCCCTCACACACAGCTCCCACGACTCTCATCTGCAACCCGTCGCAACCTGCATGGTGTTCTTTGATTCTCATAAGTTGCAAGCACTTGTCATGAAAGGGCCAGTTACCCAGACCTGTTCTCTTCATCATGAACCACTGTCACACCACAGACTTCACACAGATATCTCTACATCTCCGTATGAAGAAGGAAGACAGATGCGTCTACTCACTACTGTTCTGGGAAGAAACATCGAGTGTCTAAAAGTAAAAGAGGAGAGCAACAACCCCGCACAAACAGCTGCCATGACTCTCATCTGCAACCGCTCACCATTTGCATGGTGTTCTTTGATCCTCATAATTTGCAAGCACTTGTCATCAAAGGGCCAGTTGCCCACACCATTTCTCTTCAACATTTGCCACTATGCCAACAGTAGGGAATTCTTGACTATTTCAAAAAAATCAACCTTAAAAGAGGGGAAATCAGCAAAATACATCTCCCGTTTTCTCCAGTACACCTTCAGACGCAGGCAACCAGAAACTTCCTCGAATAGACACCACTTTTACGATTCTCTTTCCTCTTCATAACAGGCAGACAGACATCGTCAAGGGACAAGTTGTTGCCCAGCCCATTCCTCCACACGGCAGCATGGACCAAGACAAAGAGATTTTGTTGCTCTCCACGTTATCATGAAGAAACATAAAGGCTGAGAAGAGTAGAAACGATGAGGAGATAAGTTAGACACGGGGCCATTAACGCTCCCACTCAAGCACAACTGCTGTCGGGAAGATCTCTGCACTTGCTCATAACGCAGACTTCCGTTTGCTAACGATGCAACAGGTCCGTTCAGAAGAGCTAATGCTGTCCCTGCGCGGGACTCAGGACACCGGGGGGAAAGGGCAGAGAAGCAGCAGAGGGAAGCGCCGCGGAGCAAGTGTGGGCAGAGGAACTCACCGGGGCGGCGGCGGGGTCCTCCCCGAGCAGCGGCGCGGGCTCCGCGGGCGGCGGCCGGGCCGGGAGGGTGTCGCAGCAGCTGGCGCCCGACAAGCGGAGCTGGCTCTTGCGCGAGTCGGCGGTGAGCGACACCTCGTGCGAGTAGGAGTGCAGGAAGGCGCGGACGCCGTCGATGCCCACGAAGTGCGAGGCCGGCACGCCGCGCAAGGCGCCGCTGCCCGCCGCCAGCAGCTGCGAGCGGCGCCAGCGCCGCAGGCGCAGCGCCAGCAGCAGCAGCAGGAAGGCGAGGAAGAGGCAGGACACGGCCGCCACGGCCACCACCAGCCACCGCGTCAGGCTGCCGGCCGGCTCGCCCGGCGCCGCCGCCGCGCTGCCCAGCTCCGACACCAGCTCGGCCACGCTCTCGGCCAGCACCACCGTCAGCGTGGCCGTGGCCGACAGCGCCGGCCGCCCGTGGTCCTTCACCACCACCACCAGGCTCTGCCGCGCCGCGTCGCGGGCCAGCGGCAAGCGCGCCGTGCGCACCTCGCCGCTGTGCAGCCCCACGCGGAACAGCCCCGGCTCCGTCGCCTTGGCCAGCTCGTACGACAGCCACGCGTTCTGCCCCGCGTCCGCGTCCACCGCCACCACCTTGGCCACCAGCGCCCCGGGCTCCGCCGAGCGCGGCGCCAGCTCCACGCCCGACCAGCCCGCGCCCGCCGCCGCCGGCGGGTACAGCACCTGCGGCGCGTTGTCGTTCTCGTCCACGATCACGAGCCGCACCGACACGTTGCTGCTCAGCGCCGGCGCGCCGCCGTCCTCCGCCCGCACCCACAGCCCCACCTCGCGCACCTCCTCGTAGTCGAACGAGCGCAGCGCGTACAGCGCGCCCGTCTCCGCCTGCACCGACACGTAGGACGACAGCGGCGCGCCCCGCACCCGCCCCTCCCACAGCCGGTACCGCACGCGCGCGTTCTGCCCCCAGTCCGCGTCCGCCGCCCGCACCGTCAGCACCAGCGCGCCCGCCGCGTTGTTCTCGGGCAGCCGCGCGCTGTAGCGCGCCTCCGCGAACACCGGCGCGTTGTCGTTCACGTCCAGCACGCGCAGCGCCAGCACCGCGCTGCTCCGCAGCGCCGGCGACCCGCCGTCCGCCGCCCGCACCGTCACGTTGTACTCCGACACCTCCTCCCGGTCCAGCTCCCTCGCCGTCACCACGCGGTAGTAATTATCCAACGACCTCTCCAGGCGGAACGGCACACGCTCGGCGAGGCTGCACCGCACCTCCCCGTTCGCCCCCGAGTCCCGGTCCTGCACGTGCAGCAGGGCCACCACCGTCCCCGACGGCGCGTCCTCGGAGATCGCGCTCAGCGCCGACCGCACCGAAATCTGCGGCGCGTTGTCGTTGACGTCCGTCACTGTGATCGCGACTTTCGCTGTGTCGGAAAGACCCCCGCCGTCCCGTGCCTCAACCTCCAGTTCATGTGAGGAGATTTCCTCAAAGTCCAACGCGTCCTTAAGGGATATTTCTCCTGTCTCAGAGTCCAAATGGAAAAGTTCTAATGATCGGTCTGTAATTTTATGAAAACTGTATTTCACGTGCCCGTTCATGCCCTCGTCGGCGTCGGTGGCCGTGAGGGTGACGAGGACGGAGCCCACGGGCACGTCCTCCGGCACACGCACCGCGTACTCCGCCTGGTCGAACACGGGCGCGTTGTCGTTGGCGTCCAGCACCGCCACGCGGATCCGCGCCGTGCCCGTCCGCGCCGGCTCTCCGCCGTCGCTCGCCCGCAGCACCAGCTCGTGAAACGACGCCTCCTCCCGGTCCAGCGCCTTCGCCAGCACCAGCTCGGGACGCTCCTCCCCGCCGGGGCCCGCCTGCACGGCCAGCGAGAAGTGCTCGTCGCCGCTCAGCTCGTACCTCCGCAGGGAATTCGACCCCACGTCCGGGTCGTGAGCCTCGGCCAGGGGAAACCGCCACCCCGGGGCCGTCGTCTCGCTCAGTCTCAGGTTTTTTTCTGCCTCTCGGAAGCTGGGGGCGTTGTCGTTAATGTCCGTGATTTCCACTTCGATTCCGTAAACCTGCATCTCCCCCTCCACTATCACCTCACAGCGCAGCACGCATTTCTCCACCAGCCGGCACAGCTGCTCTCTGTCGATCCTCTCCGCCGTCACCAAATGTCCCGTCTTCCCGTGCAGGGCGAAATACTGCGTCCTACCTTCGGACACAACGCGGACGCCGCGGTCGCGGAGCGCGGGCAGCTGCAGCCCCAGGTCCTTGGCCACGTCGCCCACGAACGAGCCCTTCGGCATCTCCTCGGGCACCGAGTAGCGCAGCTGCCCCCACGCCGCCTCCCACGCCGCCACCAGGACGCACCACAGCAGGGCTCGCTCCCGCCGGCCCCGCCGCCTCCCCGCCGCGCACATCGCCGCCGCGGCACCGCCGGCACCGCACCACCGCCGACCGACGATCCGGCTCCCGCTCCGGCTCCCGCTCCGGCTCGCCGCTCCCGGCCGCTGCCGCCGGCCCCTCCGCCTCGCTGCAGCACGGCTCCGCAGCGCGGGGACGCTCGCACAGCGCCCGGCCGCCGAGCCAGCCAGCCAGCGAGCGAGCGAGCCGGGCCGCGCCGGGCGGGGCTGCCTCCAGCGCTCCGGCCTTCCTCTCGCTCCTCCTCGGTCAACAGCGGCGCCCGCAGCCTCCTCCCGGCACTGCAGGCACCGACCGCTGCCGGCCGCTGCCCGCCCGCCCTGTCACAGTTTCATCCTATTAGTCCAAAAGCACAATCCCCACCATCAAGTGTTGGAGCCGACACGCTTGAATGACTGATACAATGGGAGGAAAAGAAAACACACTCTGAAATACAACATGTGATATTCACACCCGTCCCCCCAGAGAACCAGAGATACCGGACTCATTAACCGAAGCAGCAGGAACTTTTCTTTAAATACTTCAGTTCGTACACAACACGCTACAAATTAACTAATCCACCATCACTGACTGAGATCAGGCATTTAAGGGCTCAAGAAGGTGGGCGCAATCAACTGAAACACAGAAGCTAAGCCCCCTCAGCCCGGACAGCTCCTCAGGAGCTGCCCTTGCTCAGGCACCTGCCTTGTGCTCTGGCATTTCTCCCTACAAGACCTCCCTGGGAACACAGTACAGGAGGAGGCTCCCCTACTGCTCCAAAGTCATTCTCTCCCACCCACCCCGCTTTCAGGCTGTGGTCACCTGATCACTTCGCACGGATTCTACTACAACTGCCCAGGAGGCAGGAGGCACCTGCAGTGAACCTGGCCAGAATCAGCTGCTCGGCTCCATGCAAACTGCAGGGAAAATGCCTTTGCGAGTACAGCGAGAAGAATAACAGGTACATCTGCCCCTGCTCCTCTGCCCATTCTGTGGCCCACACGAGCAAAATGGGGGTGACCGCAGCCATAGGGCAGCATAGGTTTGCTCCACTTTTCTATAGTTTATGAACATTTACATTTAATCAAGTAGTTCTGTAGCCCCAGGAAGGGCCTTTCCGTTCATCAGAAGTCAAGGTCGAAATGACTGAAGCTTCTTAGTAAAGCATTTCTCCAATTCTTGAACATTCACGTTGGTAGGACACCGTTTCAACAAAATACTGTAGGAGAGCAGGGGAAGACAAGCACAGCTGCACACCCTGACCTATGCGGACCATTTGTAAATGTGCAAATGGACTTTATTCAAGTGCCTAATTGCTGACATTTTGCAAATCTCCCTCATATCTCGATCTAAGAGACCTATCCTTGTAAAAAGACAGATGTAACAACTGTTGCAAAAAGAGGCTGCGAAACCGAATTCCTCAGTTTAGTGTTCTGCTACCCACCAGGTCCAAGATCCCCTCTTTGAGAAAAGGGGACAGGAACAGAAAACAACCTCTAAAATACAAATTGTCATTTTGGTTTGGGTTCAGGGTTTGGTTTGTTTTTGAGATCCCATTCTGCACATTGACCTAAGTATGAAAGCCTGATCAGGAACTGTAAAAAAGAAGGAACTACCACCCAGGATGGAAAAAGAACATTAACAAAAGTTAACCTGTCCCACTAGTGCTACCATGTCTGCCTTTTCTGCAGCAGCCTTCCCCAAAAAGATGGGCAACACTCTGTTCTCTCACTTGGGATGGAGAGTCTCTCACTTTTCCATTCCTAAAGCCACGCACACATTTCCTTTGGGAGTCCAACACCAAAAAAGCATTAAGCAAGGGGTGTGTGTCCAGCTGTCAAGCAGGTCCAAGTACATCGCTTCAGGAAAAAGCCATCAGGAAGGACAAATCTCCAACATTGAGTGTCAACCTCATGTTCCCGACCCCATCGTGTAGAATTAGAGGATCTCATTTTACACAGTAAAGATCTGATTTTACCGTTACTTCACTCATAGCATTTCAGACAACACAAGCTTTGTAGACAAAACTTCTCAGCTGAATCTGAACATCTTATGAACCAAAACAAGAGGTTCACCACATCCGGATCATTTTGTCCAGCACAAGATGAATGGCCAGAACCTCTCCACTGAGCCTACACGAGTGACAGCTGGTGACGCACGAAGTGCCGCTTCGCACTGCCCGCTGCCAAAGGAGCAACGGTACAGGATTATTTCATTCGTTCATGGAAACATAGATGAGCAATAACCGCCAAAACAGACAAAGGAAGACCCAACAGCCCACTGCCCTTGGTGTGAGGTTAGGAAAGGCTCAGTGAGAAACTTTTCTTGTGTGCCTGTTTTCAGGATGTGCGTCTATTCTCCACAATATTTTTGGACTATTAAATTGGGTTAAGACGCTGGAACATCTACAGATACAGCTAATACTGGAAAAGCAAAGTTGAAAGACTTTCACGTGGGATTTCCCTTTTTAATAGACCACATAATACTGTAGGAGCGCAGGAGGAGCCAAGTACAAGTATAGCTGGACACCCTGAACTATGCCAACGATTTGTAAATGTGCAAATGAACTTTATTCAAGTGCCTAATTGCTGACATTTTGCAAATGTCCTTGTCATTTCAGATATGTTCTCAGCATGGCTCTAGCCTCCCCTAGTAAAACAGGCAGATACAACAACTATTGCAAAAAGTGGCTGAGAGTCCCAACTCCTCGGTACAGTATTCTCCCGTCAATGCGATCAACTAGGTCCAAGCCGATCTAGCTGGGAAAAGGGGATAGGAAAAGAAAACAGGCTCTGAAATACAAAATGATAGGGTTTTTTTTTTCTTTAGATCTCATCCTACATTATCATCTGTGTATGAAAGACGGATCAGGAACGGTAAAAAAACAAGGGAATTACCACCCAGGATGGAAGGACAAAAAAAGAGAAATAGCTGCACAGAGAAACAATGCCTGGACAAATTAATCCATCCCACCTGGGCTACCAGAAGCCTTACCCCAAAAGATGGGTGACACTCTCCTCCTTCGTCAGGGAGGAACAACCCGTAACTTCTCCAAAACCAAGCCTCCATCCCATTTTCCCACTCCATCATGCACAATCAGCAGGTCTCATTCTACACAGTAAGGATCCACGTTCACCCTTAAAATCAGAAATAACTGTACAAAGAACTCGGAAAAATCATGCCTGGGTAAAATTCCTCCGTCCGTTAGTGCTGCCATTTCTGCAGCAGCCTTTCTCCAAAATATGAGAGGGCACTCGGCAGAACAGGGGTACACTCCCTAGGGAGGAACAACCTGTAACTTCTCCACTCATGAAGCCACACATTTCCTTTGGAAGTCCAACACTGAAAAAGCATTAATCAATGGGGTTTTGTCGAGCTATCAACTGAGTCCAAGTACTTTGTTTTGGGAAAAAGCCATCAGGAAGGAAAAATCTCCAACACTGAGCATCAACCCCATTTTCCCAACCCCGTCGTGTAAAATTAGCGGATCTCATTTTACACAGTAAGGATCTGCCTTCACCATTACTAACGCATACCATTTCAAACAACACAAGCTTCGTAGACATCTTCTCAGCTAAACCTGAACCTGCAATGGCCGATGGACCAAGAAGTGCCGTTGCCTACTGCGTCCTCTGAATGGAATGTGGTGACCCTGTTCCTTCTTTCATTCCTTCATGGAGACACGGATCAGCACTTCCCATCCACTCCACCCAGGGAAACACAGGAGAAAAAGGATGGGGGTTCAGAAACGCCCAACGATCTCATCTGGCACAGAAAGGATCCACGTTAACCATTACTAACGCATACCATTGTATACAGCAAAAGTCTTGTAGACAAAGCTTCTCAGCTGACCCTGAATGCGTGATGAACCAAGTGTCATCACTGACTTCTTGCTCTGAGGGGAAAATGAAAAAAGATAATTTTTTTGCCTTGTGGACATCCAGCATCAGCAGAGCTCATTACATCTCAGAGGTTCACCACACTTGTACCATTTTGTCCAGCACAAGTTGGATGGCCAGAACCTCCCCACTGAGCCTACACGAGTGACAGCTCATGATGCACGAAGTGCCGTTTCGCACTGCCCGCTGCTAAAATGGGCACGGTACAGGGTTATTTCATTCGTTCAGGGAAACATAGACGAGCACTAACCGCCAAAGCAGACAAAGGAAGACCCAACAGCCCACCGCCGCCGGGATGAGGTCAGGAAAGGCTCAGAGAGAAGGACCGCGCGGGCTTACAGACCTGCGGTGCGTCGGGCTCGGCGGGCGGCTCTCCCGCGCCGGCGCTGCTGCTCGGGCTCCGCTTCCCGCAGGGCTCCCCGCCGAGAAGCTCCTCCGCGGGCAGGCTGGGCAGCGGCGGCGGCAGCCAAGCGGCCTCGGCCACGGCGCGGCCCGGCGCCACGCACAGGTTGTAGGAGTAGGGCAAGGTGCCCTCGCAGAAGTCGGCCGGGAAGGCGGCGCCGGCCACGGAGAAGCGCTGCGCGCCCAGGCAGCGCAGGACGGCGGGCGGCCCGGCCCGGCGCACCCGCGCCAGCACGGCCAGCGCCACGCTCAGCAGGAACAGGGCGGAGAGGAGCGCCAGCGCCAGCACCAGGTAGAACTGCAGCTCCGCCGGCGAGTCGGCGCCCGCCGCCCGCTCGCTCAGCTCCGGCAGCGCCTCCTGCAAGCTCTCGGCCAGCACCACGTGCAGCGTGGCCGTGGCCGACAGCGCCGGCTGCCCGTGGTCCTTCACCACGGCCACCAGCCGCTGCTTCGCCGCGTCCCTCTCCGACACGGCCCGCGCCGTCCGCACCTCGCCGCTGTGCAGCCCCACGCGGAACAGCGCCGGCTCCGCCGCCTGCACCAGCTCGTACGACAGCCACGCGTTGCGCCCCGCGTCCGCGTCCACCGCCACCACCTTGGCCACCAGGTACCCGGCCTCGGCCGACCGCGGCACCACCTCGAACGGCGCCGCCCCCGCGCCCGCCGCTCCCGCCCCCGCCGCTCCCGCGCCCGCCGCCGGCCACAGCACCCGCGGCGCGTTGTCGTTGCGGTCCAGCACGAAGACGCGCACCGTCGCCGTCGAGCTCCGCGCCGGCGCCCCGCCGTCCTGCGCCCGCACCGCCACCAAGAACTCGCGGCACTGCTCGTAGTCGAAGGAGCGCTGCGCGTACACCGCGCCGCTCCGCGCCTCCACCGACACGTACGGCGCCGCGCCCGCCGCGCCCGCGCTGCCGCCCGCCAGCCAGTAGCTCACGCGCCCGTTGGCGCCCGCGTCCGCGTCCCGCGCGCGCACGCGCACCACCGGCGCGCCCGCCGCGTTGTTCTCCGCCACGTAGGCGCTGTAGGCGGCCTCCTCGAACACCGGCGCGTTGTCGTTCACGTCCGACACCTCCAGCACCAGCGCCGCGCGGCTGGACAGCGCCGGCCTGCCCCGGTCCCTGGCCACCACCGTCACCCGGTGCTCGGCCGCCTGCTCCCGGTCCAGCGCCGTCGCCGTCACCACCTTGTACGAGCCGCCCGACGACGCCACCATCGACAGCGGCGCCTCGCCCGACAGCTCGCACGACACCTGACCGTTCTCCCCGGAGTCCGGGTCGTTCACCTTCAGGACGGCCACCACCGTGCCGGCCGGCGCGTCCTCGGGCACCGGGCTCGACACCGACAACACCGTGATTTCGGGCGCGTTGTCGTTCTCGTCCGTGACGTCTATCTGCACCTTGCAGTGAGCCGTGAGCCCGCCGCCGTCCCTCGCCTCCAGGCCGAAGCTGTATTTGCTCTTCTCCTCGAAATCGAGGGGCCCCGCCGTCCTGACCTCGCCGCTCTCGCTGTCGACGCTGAAGAGCGCGCGGACGCCGTGCGGGACGTTGCCGAAGCAGTAGGAGACCCGCCCGTTGGAGCCCGCGTCCGCATCCGTGGCCCGCACCCGCAGCACCAGCGACCCCGCCGGCAGATTCTCCCGCACTCGCGCCTCGTAGACGCTCTTACTGAACGCGGGCGCGTTGTCGTTGGCGTCCGTCACGTTGACGCGAACCTGCACCGTCCCGGACCTCACGGGCTCCCCGCCGTCCGCCGCCGTCAGCACCAGCTGAAAGGAGCTCTGCTTCTCACGGTCCAACGCTCTCTCCAGCACTAATTCCGGCTGCTTGCTTCCATCCGGGCTCTCCGTCACGGCCAGAGAGAAGGACGGGTTGCTAGTGAGCTCGTAAGTCAGCAGCGAGTTGCTGCCCACGTCCGCGTCTCGGGCCATCTCCAGCGCGAAACGAGCACCGGGAAGCGTCAGCTCTGCGATCTCGAGGTCCAGAGCAGCCTTGCTGAAGGTCGGCGCGTTGTCGTTGACGTCCTGGATGGCCACCTCGACGTGGAAAACGTTCAGCGGGTTCTGCACCAGCGCCTCGAAGCTGACGGAGCAGGACGCCGACTCGCCGCACATCTCCTCCCGGTCCAGCCTCTCGCTCACGTACAGGTTCCCGCTCTCCCCGCTCACGCCGAAGTATTGCTTCTCCGCGCTGAGCCGCAGCTTGCGTGCCGGCAGCTCCGCCGGGCTCAGCCCCAGGTCCCGCGCCAGCGGCCCCACCAGCGAGCCTCTGCCCAGCTCCTCGGGGATGGCGTAGCGGATCCGCTCCGACGCCGCCCGGCAGCACAAGCACAGCAGCAAAGCGGGCAGCAGCACTCGCCCGCCGGCTCGCCGCCGGCTCGCCCTCTGCCTCTGCCTGCCCGCCATCCTCGCCAGCGCTCGCCGCGCTCCTCCCTCCTGCCGCTGCCCTCCCTCCCTTCCAGCCGCTCTCCGCACCGAGCGCAGGGGCCGCCGGCGGGCAGCGATCTCGCCGCCGCCTCGGACGCCGCTGCTCCCCGCGCCGCGCCGCCTCTCGCCTCTGCTGCCCGTGCCGCTGCCGCTCCGGACGGCGCCGTGCGAGCGAGCAGCCTGCGGGGGCAGGACGCTGCGGCGGCTCCGGCGCCGGCGCCGGCTGCGGCTCCGGCGCCGCTCCGCGTCGGCCAACAGCGGCACCCGGAGGCGCCGCGACGCCACCGCAGCCGCCTCATGGCCGCGCTCGCAGGGGCCCGGCCTTTTCCCCGGGCCTTAGGGGCTGCATCCAGCTTTGCGCTCTCTCCTTTACTAGAATCAGGAAGCGCAGAGGCACTTGATGCTGCAACTCCACAGGCGTTTAAAACGGAGACGCGCTCTCGGGTACTTTAGGTCATCTCCTTGAGTCACTGTGAGCAGTCAGAGGGAAATCTTCATGGCAGACCAACAAATAAAGGAACTCAGCTGCCTTTCATAAAAACCAAGAGGGAACTATAAGAGCAAGAAATGCTAGTATCACTAGGGAAGAGTTTAAGAGCTTTTTAGCACTCTGCCAGCTATTTTGTGTTCTCCTTTCCTTACCTGAGACAAATACCGAGGAGGAAATATTCATGACAGAGTAATCCATACGTAATCAAAGACAGAAGGAAGCAAAAGTAATTTCAATCCTGTCACACCAGACCTGCATGGGAGTAGAACAATGACACTGAGAAATATATCACCCCAAAGGTAATGTGTAAAGCTCTATGCTAAGAGAGCAGAATGACCTTTATTATTGTGTTTATGATTCACAAAAGAAGTTCCTTCTTTTGCGTCTTCATACTTGAAGGGCAAAGCCATGTTGAGTCTTTCTTACATTCATAGAATGGTTTGAGATGGAAGGGACCTTTAAAGATCATCTAGTCCAACCTGTGTGCCATGAGCAAGGACATCCTTCACTAGATCAAATTGCTCAAAGCCCCGTCCAACCTGACCTTGAACCCTTTCAATGGTGGCGCATCCACGACTTCTCTGGGAAACCTGGTCCTGTGTCCACCACGCTCATCATAAAACATTTCTTCTTTCTGTCCAATCTAAACTTACACCCTTTCAGTTTAAAGCCCTTGCCCCTTGTCCTGTCACGACAGGCCCCAATAGAAACTCTTTCTTTCTTAGAAGCTCCCTTTATATACTGAAACGGTGCAACAAGGTCTCCCCAGAGCCTTCTCTGCCCCAGGATGAAGAACTCCAACTCTCTCAGCCCTGCTTCATAGCAGGTATGTTCCACCCTTTGACCATTTTCATGGTCCTCCTCTGCACCTACTCCAGCAGGTCCATATCTTTCGTGTAGTGTGGGACCCAGAGCTGCACGCAGTACTCCAGGTGGGGTCTCATGAAAGCGGAGTAGAGGGAGAGAACCACCAGACTGCTTGTGATGCAGCCCAGGATAGGATTGGCTTTCTGGGCACCAAGTGCACATTGCCAGCTTATGTCCCATTTGTCACCCACCACTACTGCCAGCACTCAAAGTCCAGCCTTTCAAGGTCCCTCTAGGTGGCATCCCTTCCCCCAGCAAATCAACGGCACCACTCAGCTTGGTGTTGTCCGCAAGCTTGCTGAGCGTGCGCTCAACCCCACTGCCTATGAAGACATTAACAGTGTTGATCCAAGTACGGACCCTTGAGGACACCACACTGAACTGGTTTCCACCTGGACATTGAGCCATTGACTATAACTCTTTGGATGCGGCCATCCAGAGAGTGCCTTATCCATCTAAGAGTCCCTTTGTCAAATCCATCTCTCTCCAATTGTGTGAACATATATGTCTATGAAAGCCTTCCTTTTTGCAGCTGTAAACCTCCAAGGTGTGTACGGGAACTTACTGAGCAGAAGCAACAACTCAAATTGCATGGTACTCCACTAGGCACACGGTTGTGTTAACTATGATAAGCAAGGAAATGACCATCTCTTCTTCTATACCTACCCCCCACAGAGCTCCCCTCTCTTCTCTCCAACCCTACACAACTTGCAGGTTTGGCTCCGACCTTCTCGTCATTGGCAAAAACATATCATCAGAGGATGATGCACTAGGATCACACCAAGAAGGGAGCTACGTTTGTCTGCTAACCAACATTCTCAGAAGAAACAGAAGGCTTCTAAATCACACGAATGATAAACAGCCAAAATAAAAGAGCAGTCGTCATCTAACAGTCATCAAGCCATCAGCTTAGGGGGAATCTCCTCCCCTCTTTTATCACACACACTGTTCCACAGAGATGACACTTCCACTAAGGTCATGCTTACATCTATTCCCCCCAACAAAAACAGAACACAAAGATACCCTCACATCTCCTGCCTTTCACACCCCCTGTACCATGAGCAAGAGGCACTAACACACGGCACATTGCTAAACCAAGCTATGCTGATAATTACAAGTAAACCTACCTACACATGAGACCAGGGAAAGAAAAACAAAAACACACATCAGACAAGCAAGGCAAGGAAGTGTTAGAAGAAAAAGTGTTGTCAGAGAAACTCCCCAGGAAGCCTTCTTGGTCTTCACTGTGGGTGTTGAAATTCATCCCTGAGACCACCTGGAAGTCATTCATATCAAGCTGCATGCGTGGCCCAAAAGTCTCACTCTGGACTACATAGTAGGGGAGTTCATTTTAAGAAATAGTCAACAGCTCTCATCAATTTTTCTTATATGTGGCCTGCTCATCTCCCACAAATATGGAACCCTAAGTGGAAACACCTTACCATGGGTCTCTTTCTCATGCTATGTCTTCTCAGAAATGACAACAGATTCTCTTTAGCTTCTGCTCCATTCCCCTCACACATCAAATTCTGTTGTACGTGGCTGAAGTAAGTCTTTGGTGCAAAACAACACTCTCAGTTTCAAATGTAAAAAGCACTGTCCAGAAATGGGGGAAAGGAACCACAACCTTCCAGGAAACAAAGGCCTGAAAGAAAGTCTCATTAGAACTCTGAAGAAGGTCTACATTGCAATGTTACAGGGAGATACAGATGGATAAAGGAGGTTTCACACAGGAATTATGAGCCATTCTACACATGCATCATTGTTCTTCATGCACACTTATTGCACAAAGACCTTTTCATTAGAGGACTACCATTGCCATTCAGGACAGGGAATTCACGATCACAGCATGAATGGCACAGGACTTGGCACCAGGCATGAAATCAAATCATGTTCTCAAGTGCATAAGCAATATGGAGCTCCGATAAAGACCCAGTCGTCAAAGTATCAACTCAGAGACACCATCATCCTTCTTCAACACAAGGGCAACTTGAAAGATAGACGATGCTTAAACCTTAACCTAAAGGGTAACCTATGCTCAATAACTACCAGTCACAGGAAACATCGTGCAACAGGAAAGCAAACTGATGTATCCACAACTTGACCAGATGAAGTCCAAGCAATGTGATACCAAGAATAAGACACTTTCCGACTCATGTGCAGAAGGCCAGCAATACACCCTGGGAATTGACAAAACACACGCGATGTCTCCACCAGTATCCTATCACACACACAGCACCCCCAACACTCTCCTCACATCCTTCGCAGATCACATGGTTGTCAATGATCTTCATCATTTGCAGATGGACTCCAGCCAAAGAAAACTTGCACAGACAACTTCTCCTTTATCATAGATGATATTTCACTTCTCCCCATTTGTATGTGACAAGCAAGAGCATTTCCACCAGTGGCATTTAAAGGAAACACATCTATGAAAGTCTTTCTCTTTACAGCTGAAAAATGAAAGGCACGTACGGGACAGTCAGGTAAATATATCAGATGTGATCTTCAATGCATTATCAGAGTCAACAGCCCACCTTCAGATCATGACAACGAGCAAGTCAAGAAGTAGGCACCTGCAGAAAGGAAGGGATCACAACATACTCTTCTAGATTATGGCACTTAGAGAAGATACATAACTAAGGTGTTTGTAGGGCACGAATACAGAGTTTGCTCTTCCCAAAGTCCGATCACAGCATCTGTCAGAAGTACATAATTAAGCTGTTAGTTAAGAAATGAGGACAACCGGCAACCACAGAGGAAGACCCTCCCAGGGCTTCCAACACAGCTGCAAAAACATGCCTTCTAGCCAATCTTCTTTGGGAAGATGAAACTCACATTGCCTGATCCTACAGCTGGACACCGAGCAGGGAAAGGAGCAAACCATCTCTCTTGTGTCCTGCAACAGCCCTTCACACACAGCTCCCACGACTCTCATCTGCAACCCTCTTTGGCCCTCATAACTTGCAAGCACATGACATCAAAGGGCCAGTTACCCAGACCTGTTCTCTTCAACCTGCACCACCATCACACCACAGACTTCACACAGATATCTATACATCTCCGTACGAAGAAGGGAGATACATTTGTCTGCTCACCACTGTTCTGGGAAGAAACATCAGGGGTCTAAAAGTAAAAGAGGAGCGGTCCTCCAGGAGTGACTGGGTCAGTGAACATCTGCAGAGGGGGAATATCCCCCTCCTTACATCTTTCCTTGCACCTTGAATCTCTCCCCTGCCGCCCTCCTATGGCTCTTCCCATCGCATGTGTTTTCAAGCCAAGGCACATCCAGATCCTTTGCCAATAAGTCAACCTTAAAAGATGGGAAATCAGAAAAATACATCTCCCGTTTCCTCCAGTAGCCCTTCTCACGCAGCCAACTACAAATTTCCTCAAACAGACACAACTTTTATGATTCTCTTTCCTCTTCATATCAGGCAAACAGACATCATCAAGGGACAGGTTGTTGCCCAGCCCATTCCTCCACGCGGTGCACAAAGATGGCAGCATGGACCAATACAAAGACATTTCGTTGCTCTCCACGTTATCATGAAGAAACATAAAGCCTGAGAAGAGTAGAAACGATGAGCAGATAAGTTAGACACGGGGCCATTAACGCTCCCACTCAAGCACAATTGCTGTCGGGAACATCTCTGAACTTGCTTATAACGCAGACTTCCATTTGCTAATGATGCATTAGATCCATTCAGAAGAGCTAATACTGACAGGAAAAACAGGATTACACACGTCAGGGGACAAAATGAGAAATGTAACCTGGCGCATGATAGAAACACAGAGCCCCGCTCTAACGATACTCCAGCCAACAGTAACCTCCCTTCTCCTGCCTCCCACACCAACTGAGTGTGCTGTGCTGAGCCACAACCCCACGTTCACCTCCTGGGAGCAAGAGGCACCAGCACACAGCTCGTCGCTGAATGAAGCATCGCCTTCCTTGTAACTAAAGCTCCCACGCTGCACACAGGACATGGCGGGGAAGGGCAGAGAAGCAGCAGAGGAAAGCGTTGCACATACTTCAAATAACAAGCCCCAAACCAAAAAATCCCTGACAAAAATACCCACCCATCCCCTACATTCCCACCAATTTTAATACTGACAAAACATCAGCAGTTCCTTCATATCAGCAAGAGCCATTAATAACATCTGCAGGTTGGTCAAGGCTGGGGAAAACTTCATACAACCACGATGAAACTCTACATCACAGTCTCACAAGGACATATAGATGGAAAAATGCCATTTCACACAGCGATTCCTAGAAATAGGAACCCTGAGCCTTGTTTGCACTTCCATGGCTATTGCTTGCAGACAAACTCATCAGAGGATTGTCATCCCCTTTCAGGATGCAGGGAAAGGGGGCTTGGTGTCAGTGGCAGAGGCCTTGGCACTACGCATGATTTTAAAGCACTGTCCAGGCAGGTGGAGCACACAACCCCCTCTTTTCCTGCTTCAAGACCAGTCTCTTGCTGATCTTGTACTGACTTCTCACCATGTGTGAGTGACAAACAAGAGCATTTCTTCCAGTGACATTTTCAGACACATCATCAGACACACAGAGGCCCACCTTTACCTCACCACAACAAGCAAGGCAAGAATTTAACTACCATTCACAGGGAACAACATGCAATAGGAAAGCCAACTGATGAACACACAACTTGGCCAGATGGAGTCCAAGCAAGCCAATATCCAAAAAGAAGACACCTTCAGACGCCTTTGAAGAAGGTCAGCAATAAACCATGGCATTCGACAAAACACATGCCATGTCTCCACCAGTACCTCTTCACACACACAGCACCCCCAACACTCTCCTCAAACCCTTCACAGGTTGCTTGTTGTCGATGATCTTCATCATTTGCAGATGGACTCCATCCAAAGAAAACTTGCACAGACATCTTCTCTTTTACCATGAATGATATCTGACTTCTTACCATGTGTGTCTGACAAGGCAGAATATTTCTTCTAGTGACATTTTTAAGGAAACACCTCCATCAATGTGTGTTTCCTATGAAAACGAGCAAGGCTAGAGGTTAAAACACACAAAAATGAAAGGATCATGACCTACTCTTCTAGATGATGGCCCTTAATTTATGTAGACGCATTACTAAGGTATTTAGGAGGGAATGACAACACTGCTGCCTCCTCCCAAAGCTCCCATTATGGCACTTCTCATGAGTACACAATTCAGCTGTTAATTAAGACCATCACAACAACCTGCAAACACACGGGAAGAACCTCGCGGGGCTCCCAATACAGCTGGAATCATTCAACTCACAGTGCACGAAAGGACAGCTGGGCACTGAACAGGGAAAGGCGCAAACCATCTCTCTTGTGTAATTCAACAGCTCCTCACACGCAGCTCCCACAGTTCTCACCTCCAGCCCTTCACAACCTGCATGGTGTTCTTTGACCCCCATAACTTGCAACAACATCTTACCAAAAGAACAGTTCCCCACACCACTTCCCTGTAACATGTAACGATGAGCAGATAAGTTAGACACGGGGCCATTAACGCTCCCACTCAAGCACAATTGCTGTCGGGAAGATCTCTGCACTTGCTCATAACGCAGACTTCCGTTTGCTAATGATGCAACAGGTCCGTTCAGAAGAGCTAATGCTGTCCCTGCGCGGGACTCAGGACACCGGGGGGAAAGGGCAGAGAAGCAGCAGAGGGAAGCGCCGCGGAGCAAGTGTGGGCAGAGGAACTCACCGGGGCGGCGGCGGGGTCCTCCCCGAGCAGCGGCGCGGGCTCCGCGGGCGGCGGCCGGGCCGGGAGGGTGTCGCAGCAGCTGGCGCCCGACAAGCGGAGCTGGCTCTTGCGCGAGTCCCCAGGGCTCCCAATACAGCTGGAGTCATTCAACTCACATTGCACAAAAGGACAGCTGGGCACTGAACAGGGAAAGCTGCAAACCATCTCTCGTAGTAGGTCCTGAATACACAGTTTGCTCTTCCCAAAGCTCCCATCACAGCATTTCTCATACTAGGTACATACAGCTGTTAGTTAAGAAATGAGGACAACGGCAACCACAGAGGAAGACCCTCCCAGAGCTCCCAACACAGCTGCAAAAACATGCCTTCTAGCCAATCTTCTTTGGGAAGATGAAACTCACATTGCCTGATCCTACAGCTGGATACCGAGCAGGGAAAGGAGTAAACTATCTCTCTTCTGTCCTGCAACAGCCCCTCACACACAGCTCCCACGACTCTCATCTGCAACCCGTCGCAACCTGCATGGTGTTCTTTGATTCTCATAAGTTGCAAGCACTTGTCATGAAAGGGCCAGTTACCCAGACCTGTTCTCTTCATCATGAACCACTGTCACACCACAGACTTCACACAGATATCTCTACATCTCCGTATGAAGAAGGAAGACAGATGTGTCTACTCACTACTGTTCTGGGAAGAAACATCGAGTGTCTAAAAGTAAAAGAGGAGAGCAACAACCCCGCACAAACAGCTGCCATGACTCTCATCTGCAACCGCTCACCATTTGCATGGTGTTTTTTGATCCTCATAATTTGCAAGCACTTGTCATCAAAGGGCCAGTTGCCCACACCATTTCTCTTCAACATTTGCCACTATGCCAACAGTAGGGAATTCTTGACTATTTCAAAAAAATCAACCTTAAAAGATGGGAGATCAGCAAAATACATCTCCCGTTTTCTCCAGTACACCTTCAGACGCAGGCAACCAGAAACTTCCTCGAATAGACACCACTTTTACGATTCTCTTTCCTCTTCATAACAGGCAGACAGACATCGTCAAGGGACAAGTTGTTGCCCAGCCCATTCCTCCACACGGCAGCATGGACCAAGACAAAGAGATTTTGTTGCTCTCCACGTTATCATGAAGAAACATAAAGGCTGAGAAGAGTAGAAAGGATGAGGAGATAAGTTAGACACGGGGCCATTAACGCTCCCACTCAAGCACAATTGCTGTCGGGAAGATCTCTGCACTTGCTCATAACGCAGACTTCCGTTTGCTAATGATGCAACAGGTCCGTTCAGAAGAGCTAATGCTGTCCCTGCGCGGGACTCAGGACACCGGGGGGAAAGGGCAGAGAAGCAGCAGAGGGAAGCGCCGCGGAGCAAGTGTGGGCAGAGGAACTCACCGGGGCGGCGGCGGGGTCCTCCCCGAGCAGCGGCGCGGGCTCCGCGGGCGGCGGCCGGGCCGGGAGGGTGTCGCAGCAGCTGGCGCCCGACAAGCGGAGCTGGCTCTTGCGCGAGTCGGCGGTGAGCGACACCTCGTGCGAGTAGGAGTGCAGGAAGGCGCGGACGCCGTCGATGCCCACGAAGTGCGAGGCCGGCACGCCGCGCAAGGCGCCGCTGCCCGCCGCCAGCAGCTGCGAGCGGCGCCAGCGCCGCAGGCGCAGCGCCAGCAGCAGCAGCAGGAAGGCGAGGAAGAGGCAGGACACGGCCGCCACGGCCACCACCAGCCACCGCGTCAGGCTGCCGGCCGGCTCGCCCGGCGCCGCCGCCGCGCTGCCCAGCTCCGACACCAGCTCGGCCACGCTCTCGGCCAGCACCACCGTCAGCGTGGCCGTGGCCGACAGCGCCGGCCGCCCGTGGTCCTTCACCACCACCACCAGGCTCTGCCGCGCCGCGTCGCGGGCCAGCGGCAAGCGCGCCGTGCGCACCTCGCCGCTGTGCAGCCCCACGCGGAACAGCCCCGGCTCCGTCGCCTTGGCCAGCTCGTACGACAGCCACGCGTTCTGCCCCGCGTCCGCGTCCACCGCCACCACCTTGGCCACCAGCGCCCCGGGCTCCGCCGAGCGCGGCGCCAGCTCCACGCCCGACCAGCCCGCGCCCGCCGCCGCCGGCGGGTACAGCACCTGCGGCGCGTTGTCGTTCTCGTCCACGATCACGAGCCGCACCGACACGTTGCTGCTCAGCGCCGGCGCGCCGCCGTCCTCCGCCCGCACCCACAGCCCCACCTCGCGCACCTCCTCGTAGTCGAACGAGCGCAGCGCGTACAGCGCGCCCGTCTCCGCCTGCACCGACACGTAGGACGACAGCGGCGCGCCCCGCACCCGCCCCTCCCACAGCCGGTACCGCACGCGCGCGTTCTGCCCCCAGTCCGCGTCCGCCGCCCGCACCGTCAGCACCAGCGCGCCCGCCGCGTTGTTCTCGGGCAGCCGCGCGCTGTAGCGCGCCTCCGCGAACACCGGCGCGTTGTCGTTCACGTCCAGCACGCGCAGCGCCAGCACCGCGCTGCTCCGCAGCGCCGGCGACCCGCCGTCCGCCGCCCGCACCGTCACGTTGTACTCCGACACCTCCTCCCGGTCCAGCTCCCTCGCCGTCACCACGCGGTAGTAATTATCCAACGACCTCTCCAGGCGGAACGGCACACGCTCGGCGAGGCTGCACCGCACCTCCCCGTTCGCCCCCGAGTCCCGGTCCTGCACGTGCAGCAGGGCCACCACCGTCCCCGACGGCGCGTCCTCGGAGATCGCGCTCAGCGCCGACGACACTGTCAGTTCGGGCGCGTTGTCGTTGACGTCCGTCACTGTGATCGTGACTTTCGCCGTGTCGAAAAGCTCTCCGCCATCCCGTGCCTGCACCTCCAGTTCATGTGAGGGGATTTCCTCAAAGTCCAACCCGTCCTTAAGGGATATTTCTCCTGTCTCAGAGTCCAAGTGGAAAAGTTCTGATGATCGGTCTGAAATTTTATGAAAACTGTATTTCACGTGCCCGTTCACGCCCTCGTCGGCGTCGGTGGCCGTGAGGGTGACGAGGACGGAGCCCACGGGCACGTCCTCCGGCACACGCACCGCGTACTCCGCCTGGCCGAACACGGGCGCGTTGTCGTTGGCGTCCAGCACCGCCACGCGGATCCGCGCCGTGCCCGTCCGCGCCGGCTCTCCGCCGTCGCTCGCCCGCAGCACCAGCTCGTGAAACGACGCCTCCTCCCGGTCCAGCGCCTTCGCCAGCACCAGCTCGGGACGCTCCTCCCCGCCGGGGCCCGCCTGCACGGCCAGCGAGAAGTGCTCGTCGCCGCTCAGCTCGTACCTCCGCAGGGAATTCGACCCCACGTCCGGGTCGTGAGCCTCGGCCAGGGGAAACCGCCACCCCGGGGCCGTCGTCTCGCTCAGTCTCAGGTTTTTTTCTGCCTCTCGGAAGCTGGGGGCGTTGTCGTTAATGTCCGTGATTTCCACTTCGATTCCGTAAACCTGCATCTCCCCCTCCACTATCACCTCACAGCGCAGCACGCATTTCTCCACCAGCCGGCACAGCTGCTCTCTGTCGATCCTCTCCGCCGTCACCAAATGTCCCGTCTTCCCGTGCAGGGCGAAATACTGCGTCCTGCCTCTGTCTATGATGCGGACGCCGCGGTCGCGGAGCGCGGGCAGCTGCAGCCCCAGGTCCTTGGCCACGTCGCCCACGAACGAGCCCTTCGGCATCTCCTCGGGCACCGAGTAGCGCAGCTGCCCCCACGCCGCCTCCCACGCCGCCACCAGGACGCACCACAGCAGGGCTCGCTCCCGCCGGCCCCGCCGCCTCCCCGCCGCGCACATCGCCGCCGCGGCACCGCCGGCACCGCACCACCGCCGACCGACGATCCGGCTCCCGCTCCGGCTCCCGCTCCGGCTCGCCGCTCCCGGCCGCTGCCGCCGGCCCCTCCGCCTCGCTGCAGCACGGCTCCGCAGCGCGGGGACGCTCGCACAGCGCCCGGCCGCCGAGCCAGCCAGCCAGCGAGCGAGCGAGCCGGGCCGCGCCGGGCGGGGCTGCCTCCAGCGCTCCGGCCTTCCTCTCGCTCCTCCTCGGTCAACAGCGGCGCCCGCAGCCTCCTCCCGGCACTGCAGGCACCGACCGCTGCCGGCCGCTGCCCGCCCGCCCTTTCCCACGGGCAGCTCGCGGGGACGCCACCGGCGCCACGGACACATCGCTCCCCGCCCCGCGGTGATGCGAAACCCGTGGCTTCTCCCGAGACCATCTCTTCTTTGGTCCTCCAGGCCGTCACGATCAGAAAGAAATAAGACGCCTCCCGTGCTCATCTTATTTCTACCGCACGGGAAAAACGGGTTTGTAATGGTGAAATAATATATATAAAATTCTCTAAAGATGACGTGTAGACTATTACGAGTCTTATTCCATTAGTCCAAAAGCACAATCTCTACCACGAATTGCACAGATCTGCTTTCTGCAGATCAAAAGTGTGTCATACTGGAACGCCACCAGCCACACTGATTGCCCACATCTCGACCAAGAGAACAAAGCAGCAACGAAGATCCCCCCCTCACATGGAGACCGGTGATTTCCTGCACTGGCTTTCCTCTAAACTGTGCTTTTCTTTAACGATGCGACTTCCTTTTCGTCAAGGTGATCACAACCAGGAGGAGGCAGAGGCCTCCCGTGGGCGTGGTATTTCTACCGCACAGGAAAAATGACTTGCTAACGGTGATATATGTAAGGTATAATATTTTTTCTTCATAGGATGTGCAGAATATTCTGATTTCTATCCTATTAGTCCAAAAGCACAATCCCCACCACCAAGTTTTGGAGCCGTCATGCTTCAATGACTGATACAATGGGAGGAAAAGAAAACACACTCTGAAATACAACACGTGATATTCAGACACACACACAGAACGACAGCTAGCAGACTTATTAACCGAAGCAGCAAGAACTTTTCTTTAAATACTTCAGTTCATACGCAACATGGTCTAAATTAAGTAATCCGCCAACACTGACTGAGATCAGGCATTTAAGGGCTCAAAGAAGGTGGGCGCAATCAACTGAAACACAGAAGCTAAGCCCCCTCAGCCCGGACAGCTCCTCAGGAGCTGCCCTTGCTCAGGCACCTGCCTTGTGCTCTGGCATTTCTCCCTACAAGACCTCCCTGGGAACACAGCACAGGAGGAGGCTCCCCTACTGCTCCAAAGTCATTCTCTCCCACCCACCCTGCTTTCAGGCTGCGGTCACCTGATCACTTCGCACGGATTCTACTACAACTGCCCAGGAGGCAGGAGGCACCTGCAGTGAACCTGGCCAGAATCAGCTGCTCGGCTCCATGCAAACTGCAGGGAAAATGCCTTTGCGAGTACAGCGAGAAGAATAACAGGTACATCTGCCCCTGCTCCTGTGCCCATTCTGTGGCCCACACTAGCAAAATGGGGGTGACTGCAGCCATACGACAGTGTCGGTTTTCTCCACATTTTCCTGTGCACTTATTTTCCCATTATTTTCGAATGCGATGAGAGCAATGGCAGGCTTATTGAAGTCCCTGAGCTAATGGCTACATGAGTAAAATGTTGTTACAAGTAAAGATGCAGCTAATCCTGGGAAAGGAAAGTTGAAGGGCTTTAATGTGTGATTTCCCTTTCTAAGAGAACACAGAAACTTTGTGTTTCTATAGTTTATGCACATTTACATTTAATCAAGTAGTTCTGTAGCCCCAGGAAGGGCCTTTCCGTTCATCAGAAGTCAAGGTCGAAATGGCTGAAGCTTCTTTAGTAAAGAACTACTCTCATTCTTGAATATTCACGTTGGTAGGACAGCTTTCCAACAAAATACTGTAGGAGAGCAGGGGAAGACAAGCACAGCTGCACACCCTGACCTATGCAGACCATTTGTAAATGTGCAAATGGACTTTATTCAAGTGCCTAATTGCTGACATTTTGCAAATCTCCCTCATATCTGGATCTTAGATACCTATCGTTGTAAACAAACAGATGTAATAACTATTGCAAAAAGTGGCTGAGGAATTCCTCAGTTTAGTGTTCTGCTACCAACCAGGTCCAAGATCTTCTCTTTGAGAAAAGGGAATAGGAACAGAAAACAACCTCTAAAATACAAATTGTCATTTTGGTTTGGGTTTGGGGTTGTTTTTTTTTTTTGAGATCCCATTCTGCATGTTGACCTGTGTCTGAAAGCCTGATCAGGAACTGTAGAAAATAGGGAACTACCACCCAGGATGGAAAAAGAACGTTAACAAAAGTTAACCTGTCCCACTAGTGCTACCATGTCTGCCTTTTCTGCAGCAGCCTTCCCCAAAAAGATGGCTGACACTCTATTCTCTCACTTGGGATGGAGAGTCTCTCACTTTTCCATTCCTGAAGCCACGCATACTTTTCCTTTGGGAGTCCAACATCAAAAAAGCATTAAGCAAGGGGTGTGTGTCCAGCTGTCAAGCAGGTCCAAGTACATCGCTTCAGGAAAAAGCCATCAGGAAGGAAAAATCTCCAACATCGAGTGTCAACCTCATTTTCCTGACCCCATCATATAAAATTAGGGGATCTCACTTTACGCAGTCACAATCTGATTTCACCGTTACTTCACTCATACCATTTCAGACAACACAAGCTTCATACACAAAACTTCTCAACTGAACCTGAACCTGTGACAGCCGATGAACCAAGAAGTGCCTTCTCCTACTGTTTCCTCTGAATGGAAAGTGGTGACCCTGTTCCTTCTTTCATTCCTTCATGGATACACGGATCAGCACTTCCCATCCACTCCACCCAGGGAAACACAGGAGAAAAAGGATGGAGGTTCAGAAAGGCCCAACGATCTCATCTGGCACAGAAAGGATCCACGTTAACTATTACTAACGCATACCATTGTATACAGCAAAAGTCTTGTAGACAAAGCTTCTCAGCTGACCCTGAATGCCTGATGAACCAAGAAGTGCCATCACTGACTTCTTGCTCTGAGGGGAAAATGGAAAAGGACAATTTTTTTGCCTTGTGGACATCCAGCATCAGCAGAGCTCATTACATCTCAGAGGTTCACCACACTTGTACCATTTTGTCCAGCACAAGTTGAATGTCCAGAACCTTCCCACTGAGCCTACACAAGTGACAGCTCATGATGCACGAAGTGCCGCTTTGCACTGCCCGCTGCTAAATGGGCACAGTACAGGATTATTTCATTCATTCATGGAAATATAGATGAGCACTAACCACCAAAGCAGACAAACAAAGAACCAACAGCCCACTACCCTCCGTGTGAGGTCAGGAAAGACTCAGAGAGACAAATTCTTCTTGTGCACTTGTTTTCTGGATATGCATCTGTTTTCAACAGCATTTTTGAACTGGATGAGAGCAATTGAATTGCATTAAAATCCTGGTACAGCTACAGATACAGCTAATACTGGAAAAGCAAAGTTGAAGGACTTTCACATGGGATTTCCCTTTTAATAGGCCACATTAATTCAGAGTTTGTAGAGTTTGTACACACTTAGGTGTACATTCATCCAAGCAATTCTACAGCTTGAACGACCATGAAGGGGCTTTGATTTTCTCAGATATCCCTGTGTAAAAGATTGATGCTTATTAGTAACGTAGTCATCTAATCCTTGAATCTTCATGTTGGTAGGACACCTTTTCAACAAAATACTGTAGGACAGTAGGAGAAGACAAGTACAGCTGCACACCCTGACCTATATGGACCATTCCTAAATGTGCAAATGGACTTTATTCAAGTGCCTAATTGCTGACATTTTGCAAATGTCCTTGTCATTTCAGATATGTTCTCAGCATGGCTCTAGCCTCCCCTAGGAAAACAGGCAGACACAACAACTATAATGCAAAAAGTGGCTGAGAGACCCAATTCCTCAGTTCAGTATTACCTTGTCAATGCGATTAACCAGGTCCAAGCACTCTAGTTGGGAAAAGGGGATAGGAAAAGAAAACAGGCCCTGAAATACAAAAGATGATTTTTTTCCCCCCTTGAGATCTCATCCTAGGCCTTTGACTGTGTGTGAAAGACGGATCAGGAATGGTAAAAAAGAGCGAACTACCACCCAGGATGGCTGCACAGAGAAACAATGCCTGGACAAATTAACCCATCCCACCTGGGCTGCCATTCCTGCAGAAGCCTTACCCCAAAAGATGGGCGACACTCTCCTCCTTCATCAGGGAGGAACAGCCCATAACTTCTCCTTATGTGGAGAAAACATGCACGTTTGAGGAAGGAAAACTCTCCAGCACCAGGCGTCAATCCCATTTTTCCCAACTCCGTCATGCACAATCAGCAGGTCTCATTCTACACAGTAAGGTGTGGAAGAATGGTTAAGTGAGAAGGGACATGATCTTTTCAGTATGAGCAATCCTGCTTTTAGTGTATCAAGAAGCTCAGAGGATACTATAAACTGACCTTGAACAGCAAACGACTACTTGGCAAACAACATAAGAAGCGGAACTAAGTCCGGAATGTGCTAACGAACCTCTTCGCGTGGGCAACAACCCTGTACCAATCATATAGCTATCTTAAGCGCGTGAACACATATAATGAACCAATCACATAGATACTGCTACCGCGTGCTTTGCTGATTGTCTATATAAACCTGGTAATTGTCTGAAATAAACGAGAACGATCATACTCGCATCGAGGTTACATCGTTACTCCGGGTCCGTCTCCCACTCCGACAGTAAGGATCTGCGTTCACCCTTAAAATCGGAAATAACTGTACAAAGAACTCGGAAAAATCATGCCTGGGTAAAATTCCCCCGTCCCATTAGTGCTGCCATTTCTGCAGCAGCCTTTCTCCAAAAGATGAGAGGACACTCGGCGGATGAGGGGTACATTCACTAAGCAGGAACAACCCGTAAATTCTCCACTCATGGAGCCATGAGCACCTTTCCTTTGGGTAACCAACGGTTTTGCATCCATCTGTCAACCAGGTGCAAGTACATCGCTTTCCCGACTCTGTCATGCAGAATCGTTAACTTAACAAATTCACCGCTACCAGCTCAAACGAGAGTTGTAGTCAGATGCTCTCAGGTGAACCTGAACCTGTAACCGCCGATGAACCAAGAAGTGCCGCCGCTAGCTGCCTGTTCTGAGTGGAAAAGGGAGTCCGTTCCTTTCTTCACGGGGACACGGATCGGCACTTCCCGTTCACGGTACTCGGGGAAAACCCAGGGCAAGAGGGACGGGGCTTCAGCAGGGCTCAAGGAGAGGAGCGAGAGAGCGCGGGCTTACAGACCTGCGGTGCGTCGGGCTCGGCGGGCGGCTCTCCCGCGCCGGCGCTGCTGCTCGGGCTCCGCTTCCCGCAGGGCTCCCCGCCGAGAAGCTCCTCCGCGGGCAGGCTGGGCAGCGGCGGCGGCGGCGGCAGCCAAGCGGCCTCGGCCACGGCGCGGCCCGGCGCCACGCACAGGTTGTAGGAGTAGGGCAAGGTGCCCTCGCAGAAGTCGGCCGGGAAGGCGGCGCCGGCCACGGAGAAGCGCTGCGCGCCCAGGCAGCGCAGGACGGCGGGCGGCCCGGCCCGGCGCACCCGCGCCAGCACGGCCAGCGCCACGCTCAGCAGGAACAGGGCGGAGAGGAGCGCCAGCGCCAGCACCAGGTAGAACTGCAGCTCCGCCGGCGAGTCGGCGCCCGCCGCCCGCTCGCTCAGCTCCGGCAGCGCCTCCTGCAAGCTCTCGGCCAGCACCACGTGCAGCGTGGCCGTGGCCGACAGCGCCGGCTGCCCGTGGTCCTTCACCACGGCCACCAGCCGCTGCTTCGCCGCGTCCCTCTCCGACACGGCCCGCGCCGTCCGCACCTCGCCGCTGTGCAGCCCCACGCGGAACAGCGCCGGCTCCGCCGCCTGCACCAGCTCGTACGACAGCCACGCGTTGCGCCCCGCGTCCGCGTCCACCGCCACCACCTTGGCCACCAGGTACCCGGCCTCGGCCGACCGCGGCACCACCTCGAACGGCGCCGCCCCCGCGCCCGCCGCTCCCGCCCCCGCCGCTCCCGCGCCCGCCGCCGGCCACAGCACCCGCGGCGCGTTGTCGTTGCGGTCCAGCACGAAGACGCGCACCGTCGCCGTCGAGCTCCGCGCCGGCGCCCCGCCGTCCTGCGCCCGCACCGCCACCAAGAACTCGCGGCACTGCTCGTAGTCGAAGGAGCGCTGCGCGTACACCGCGCCGCTCCGCGCCTCCACCGACACGTACGGCGCCGCGCCCGCCGCGCCCGCGCTGCCGCCCGCCAGCCAGTAGCTCACGCGCCCGTTGGCGCCCGCGTCCGCGTCCCGCGCGCGCACGCGCACCACCGGCGCGCCCGCCGCGTTGTTCTCCGCCACGTAGGCGCTGTAGGCGGCCTCCTCGAACACCGGCGCGTTGTCGTTCACGTCCGACACCTCCAGCACCAGCGCCGCGCGGCTGGACAGCGCCGGCCTGCCCCGGTCCCTGGCAGTGATGGTGATATTGTAAGCGGTGACGTTTTCTCTGTCCAGGGCACTGGCTATTATGAGTTTATAGGTGTTCTCTGAAGAGCCTTCTAGTCTGAAAGGCAAATCGTCGTCGATGTTGCAACTCACTTCTCCGTTATCCCCCGAGTCTCTGTCACGTACATTGATCACAGCTACAACTGTGCTCGTCACCGAGTCTTCGGGTATCGGGTTCAAGATAGGCAGGAGGGAGAGAGTTGGCGCATTGTCGTTCACGTCTAGAATGTCTATGTGCACTTTGGCGTGCGCACTGAGCCCGCCCCCGTCCTTGCCTTCAACAGTCGCTTCATAATATTTCCCTTCTTCATAATCTAAGGGGCCTGTAACCTTCACGTCCCCTGTCCTGGGGTCCAGAGTGAAGAGCTGGCGAGCACTGTTTGCGATGTCACTGAAAGAGTAGGTAATTTCTGCATTTGTACCTTCGTCGCCGTCAGTAGCTTTCACCTGAAAAGCTAAGGAGCCCTTTGGCAAGTTTTCCAGCAGTCGAACTTTGTAGATGTCTTTGGTGAATACCGGCGGGTTGTCATTTGCGTCGGTCACGTTAATCTTAATCTGGGCAGTCCCGGATCGAACTGGATCCCCGCCATCCACCGCCGTCAGTATCAAATGGTGACTTCTCTGTTTTTCCCGATCTAAGCTTTTCTCCAGCACTAATTCCGGCTGCTTCGTCCCATCAGGACTCTCCCTCACTACAAGAGAGAAGAGCGGGTTGGGGGTAAGTTGGTAGTTTTGTAATGAGTTCGCCCCAATGTCGGGGTCTCTGCCACTGCCCAGTGGAAACCTGGCCCCAGGAGGCGTGGACTCGATCATTTTTATGGCAACAAATTCTCTGTCAAACTGCGGCGCATTGTCATTGATATCCTGGATAGTAACGCTTACATGAAATATATTGAAAGGGTTTTCCACGACTGCCTCCAAACTGAGGACACAGGGCGACACGGCCTCGCAGATGGCTTCTCGGTCTATCCTCTCGTATACCCGCAGATTTGTATTATCTTCCCCAAGAGTGAAGTATTGCTTTTCGTCACCAGAGACTATCCGCAGCTTGCGTGCCGGCAGCTCCGCCGGGCTCAGCCCCAGGTCCCGCGCCAGCGGCCCCACCAGCGAGCCTCTGCCCAGCTCCTCGGGGATGGCGTAGCGGATCCGCTCCGACGCCGCCCGGCAGCACACCGGCAGCAGCACGGCCAACAGCGCGACCCGCCCGGCGGCTGCCCGACCCAGCGCTGCCGGTCGGACCTCCATTCTCTCCTTTGCTGAAGCGTATTCTGCAGACGATTTTACATGAGGCTTTCCGAGCAGCTGAATCGGTACCTGAGAGAAATAAATATATGAAATCCCTGTTACCAGTCGGAGAACGAGCTGAGTCGGCGAATTCCTGCTTCTCTCTGCTCTGCTCCGTGCTGTGCTGCATGGGCGCCGGGGCCGGGGAGGAGCCGAAGGCGAAGCCGCTTCTCCGCCTTGGCCGACAGTGACACCCTGAGTCCGTGCGTGCGAACCGCAGCGTCCGGGAGAAAGAGAACAGCCCGAAGGTCCTGCTACGCAGGTCATTAACTCGCACTTACACGCGGGTTGGAAAATGCAGATGTTTTCATAGAATCATAGAATCATAGAATGGTTTGGGTTGGAAGGGACCTTAAAGACCACCTGGTTCCAACCCCCCCCCTGCCATGGGTAGAGACACCTTTCACTAGACCAGGTAGCTCGAAGTCCCATCCAACCTGGCCTTGAACACTTCCAGGGATGGGGCATCCACAGCTTCTCTGGGAAAACTGTTCCAGTGCCTCACCACCCTCATGGTGAAGAATTTCTTCATTTCTTCTTTCTTTCGCGCCTTATTGGTAGCGCAAAACAGAAAACTTTTATCTATGCTGAAACGGTGCATCTAGGAATTCCCATTGTCTGAATTTCTTACACTTGCAAGTATTCTGCAAGACAAATCCTCCCCCATCGCTCGAAGGATGTGGGGCAGGATCTCTGTCTCTGACCCACAGTGATCTTACTGGTCTCCAGGGTGAGGGCGCGGGCGTGTCCCCGCTGCCATCTCCTCATCACTGTGACAGAAATGGCAGGACAGGACAAACGCTGAAGCACTGCTCATACATAGTAGTTTTATTTTCGCTAGCTGGGGGATCCCGAGCTAGCACTCAGTTTTCCCACTTTGAATGGTGATTGCTAATGGACGAGCAAATCCGGGAATCCCAGTCGCTGAGAAAACCACAGCGGTCACACCAGACCTACTGGATCCTACCTCTTTCGACATTCAAAACATTTCTACATCATCGTATCAGTGCCATACAACCCAACCCCGAATTTCTTTTGTCTTTGCCTCTGACAAACCACGTCCTCATCTCCTAAGCCAGCCATTACTGCAGCGGGTCTCAAACCTTAAGAATATTTTCTGGCAAATGTCGATGGCCATTACTGTTGCTTGAACAAGCCAAGAGGAAACAGATAGATTCCCAGTCTCATGAAAAGCCGTTGTATCTCACCTGTACATTAAAACCTCGTCTCTCTTGCAGTGAAGAGAAAAAAAAAAAAGACCAGAAGGAGGGCTGAAGACAAGAAACGGTTAGAAAACCCTCCATAATACCTACCCGGTGGAGCAGCTCTCACATATACATGAACGCTGAGTCTCTGTAGATGCCAATGTGAAGACCTCCTCTTCTTCTCAGAAAGGTGTCGTTAGAAAATACGTTTTCCTGCTAACTCTGGCCATTCATCCAGAAGAGGATAACTTCTTTTCCTCCAGCTGCACCTATACACACCTCACGGTAACAAATGAACAACCTATCAGAACAAGAAGTTGGTTTGAATTTGTAGTGTTTCAGGAGTGAAGAGGTAGCAGGCATGTGGGCATCTCTATATGAGGTCAAGAGAAGGGTGTGGATATTTATATAGGGACGGGGAGACTCTGCTGAAACACATTGGGGTCGATTCACTGCCTCCTATATAGAGAGAATTGCCTACCACAACCCAGACATATTTTCATGCATCTTTACACACCGATGTACCCTCCAAATCACTGTTTCCAAGCGGAGATGGATGTCTCCTAGTTCCAGGATTTTCTCTTCCCCCTTGTACCCAAGCTGGTGGGCAACAGCACAGTTAAGTCCCAGGAGGACGCAGCTAAGAACCAGCCTGCATCAGAGAGGGAAACATTTTCTTCCTACATGCATACCATAAGTGAGTTTCTATCTGATGGGTGGCAGCAGAAAGGAGTAACAACCACAAGGTTAGTTCATGTGAAGCATAAGGTTATGTCTCAGCTTACATTCCCACCACACACAAAAGCACCTGTAGAAATTCACAATATTTTGGCAAGATCTAGGATCAGCACAAAAAAATCTGTGCAGACCTTCACCGGGAACCTTGCAGTATTATTTTCTCTCAGATTAGTAGCAGTTATTTTTATGTGCCACTAGTTTACTTTGTTTAAAATGCAACGATACAATGTATCACCAGCTTAAATAGCAGAATAACAAACAATAGAGCAATGTAATATTATTCATTAATTATATTCCTGAAGTCCTAAAAGCCTTTTCAGTCCATCATGAAAGACCAGTAATGCAGGAAATAAGGAAGGCTGCTTCCAAGACAGTCTGTTTGGTAGATGTGCTTTCAGAACAGAAGGGTGTGCCTGGCAGGAAAAAATGTTTTGATATTATAAGGAAACCAAGGAGTAAAATATTTTATATTCTCAAATTAACTCGCATTCCCAAATGAGATGCACGATAAACAGACTGTGATGAATAGTACTTTATTTTAAAATATTTTCCATCCGTATTCTAGTAAATATACTCTATTTCGATGTCTATGCCTGTACACTAACCGACAACTACACTTGTATCGAATCCAAAGATTAAGTAAGTCACGAAGCCCAGCAGGGGGAAAAAACTCGATGAGATATCAGAGGAATTTTTCATCATGTAATACGAATCTAAACGTAGAACTTTCAGAGCCCTTATGTGGGATTGATTAATTCGTTTGTTAAAGGCGGATTTAGAAGTCACCTGAGACTTGAGTGATGGTGGCTTTTGGGGTGAAAAGTTGCTCAATTCTACCAGCATTTGAAGGCTGATACAAGGGATGGCAATGAAATTCTGGGAACCGGGTACTAGGAAGTACTTAAGCAATTTCAAGAGAGTGTCAGAGGAAGAACTAGAGACCGAAATTTCCCTGTGCAGTTGCACATGCAACGGAACCTTCCAGCCTTACAGAAAGCTAGATACGATGAGCTCTGCCCAGGCGGTACAGAACATGGCATAAAAGACAGACACAGCAGACTCAGGACACGTTCAGGAGGTGACATTCAAGAGCTGGCGAACATCGTAAAATGTGATTTCCAAGACTGCAAACCGTACACTTTGAAATGTCTGTGGATACCCTAAGAATCCTAAGCAACACATAAAAAAAGGAAGGTTAAAAAAAATTAATGTACCTGAAAGGAAACTTGGCTAACAATCTCGGCAACATGATCTCCTGTAGGGACCAGATCACCTGAAGCCTCAGCCGGCGGCCGGGCCGGGAGGGTGTCGCAGCAGTGACATCTATTCCCCCCAACAAAAACAGAACACAGAGATACCCTCACATCTCCTGCCTTTCACACTCATAGCTTCAAATACAAAAAGCACTGTCCAGAAATGGGGGAAAGGAACCACGACCTTCCAGGAAACAAAGGCCTGAAAGAAAGTCTCATTAGAACTCTGAAGAAACTCTACATTGCAATGTTACAGGGAGATACAGATGGATAAAGGAGGTTTCACACAGGAATTACGAGCCATTCTACACATGCATCATTGTTCTTCATGCACACTTATTGCACAAAGACCTTTTCATTAGAGGACTACCATTGCCATTCAGGACAGGGAATTCACGATCACAGCATGAATGGCACAGGACTGGGCACCAGGCATGAAATCAAATCATGTTCTCAAGTGCATAAGCAATATGGAGCTCCGATAAAGACCCAGTCGTCAAAGTATCAACTCAGAGACACCATCATCCTTCTTCAACACAAGGGCAACTTGGAAGACAGACGATGCTTAAATCTTAACCTAAAGGGTAACCTATGCTCAATAACTACCAGTCACAGGAAACATCATGCAACAGGAAAGCAAACTGATGTATCCACAACTTGACCAGACGAAGTCCAAGCAATGTGATATCCAAGAATAAGACACCTTCAGATTCATGTGCAGGAGGCCAGCAATACAACCTGGGAAATGACAAAACACATGCCATGTCTCCACCAGTACCTCTTCACACACACAGCACCCCCAAGACTCTTCTCACACCCTTCGCAGATCACATGGTTGTCAATGATCTTCATCATTTGCAGATGGACTCCAGCCAAAGAAAACTTGCACAGACAACTTCTCCTTTACCATATTTCACTTCTCACCGTTTGTATGTGACGAGCAAGAGCATTTCTTCCAGTGACACCTTAAGGAAACACATTTATAAAAGTCTTTCTCTTTACAGCTGAAAAATGAAAGGCACGTATGGGACAGTCAGACAAATATATCAGATGTGATCTTCAACGCATTATCAGAGTCAACAGCCCACCTTCAGATCATGACAACGAGCAAGTCAAGAAGTAGGCACCTGCAGAAAGGAAGGGATCACAACATACTCTTCTAGATTATGGCACTTAGAGAAGATACATAACTAAGGTGTTTGTAGGGCATGAATACAGAGTTTGCTCTTCCCAAAGCTCCCATCACAGCATTTGTCAGAAGTACATAATTAAGCTGTTAGTTAAGAAATGAGGACAACCGGCAACCACAGAGGAAGACCCTCCCAGGGCTTCCAACACAGCTGCAAAAACATGCCTTCTAGCCAATCTTCTTTGGGAAGATGAAACTCACATTGCCTGATCCTACAGCTGGACACCGAGCAGGGAAAGGAGCAAACCATCTCTCTTGTGTCCTGCAACAGCCCTTCACACACAGCTCCCACGACTCTCATCTGCAACCCTCTTTGGCCCTCATAACTTGCAAGCACTTGTCATCAAAGGGCCAGTTACCCAGACCTGTTCTCTTCAACCTGCACCACTGTCACACCACAGACTTCACACAGATATCTATACATCTCCGTACGAAGAAGGGAGATACATTTGTCTGCTCACCACTGTTCTGGGAAGAAACATCAGGGGTCTAAAAGTAAAAGAGGAGCGGTCCTCCAGGAGAGACCGGGTCAGTGAACATCTGCAGAGGGGGAATATGCCCCTCCTTACATCTTTCCTTGCACCTTGAATCTCTCCCCTCCCACCCTCCTATGGCTCTTCCCATAGCATCTATTTTCAAGCCAAGGCACATCCAGCTCCTTTGCCAATAAGTCAACCTTAAAAGATGGGGACTCAGCAAAATACATCTCCCCTTTCCTCCAGTAGCCCATCACACACAGCCAACCAGACACTTCGCTGAATAGACACAACTTCTACAATTCTCTTTCCTCTTCATAAGAGGCAGACAGACATCATCAAGGGACAGGTTGTTGCCCAGCCCATTCCTCCACGCGGTGCACAAAGATGGCAGCATGGACCAAGACAAAGACATTTCGTTGCTCTCCATGTTATCATGAAGAAACATAAAGGCTGAGAAGAGTAGAAACGATGAGCAGATAAGTTAGACACGGGGCCATTAACACTCCCACTCAAGCACAATTGCTGTCGGGAAGATCTCTGCACTTGCTCATAACGCAGACTTCCGTTTGCTAACGATGCAACAGGTCCGTTCAGAAGAGCTAATGCTGTCCCTGCGCGGGACTCAGGACACCGGGGGGAAAGGGCAGAGAAGCAGCAGAGGGAAGCGCCGCGGAGCAAGTGTGGGCAGAGGAACTCACCGGGGCGGCGGCGGGGTCCTCCCCGAGCAGCGGCGCGGGCTCCGCGGGCGGCGGCCGGGCCGGGAGGGTGTCGCAGCAGCTGGCGCCCGACAAGCGGAGCTGGCTCTTGCGCGAGTCGGCGGTGAGCGACACCTCGTGCGAGTAGGAGTGCAGGAAGGCGCGGACGCCGTCGATGCCCACGAAGTGCGAGGCCGGCACGCCGCGCAAGGCGCCGCTGCCCGCCGCCAGCAGCTGCGAGCGGCGCCAGCGCCGCAGGCGCAGCGCCAGCAGCAGCAGCAGGAAGGCGAGGAAGAGGCAGGACACGGCCGCCACGGCCACCACCAGCCACCGCGTCAGGCTGCCGGCCGGCTCGCCCGGCGCCGCCGCCGCGCTGCCCAGCTCCGACACCAGCTCGGCCACGCTCTCGGCCAGCACCACCGTCAGCGTGGCCGTGGCCGACAGCGCCGGCCGCCCGTGGTCCTTCACCACCACCACCAGGCTCTGCCGCGCCGCGTCGCGGGCCAGCGGCAAGCGCGCCGTGCGCACCTCGCCGCTGTGCAGCCCCACGCGGAACAGCCCCGGCTCCGTCGCCTTGGCCAGCTCGTACGACAGCCACGCGTTCTGCCCCGCGTCCGCGTCCACCGCCACCACCTTGGCCACCAGCGCCCCGGGCTCCGCCGAGCGCGGCGCCAGCTCCACGCCCGACCAGCCCGCGCCCGCCGCCGCCGGCGGGTACAGCACCTGCGGCGCGTTGTCGTTCTCGTCCACGATCACGAGCCGCACCGACACGTTGCTGCTCAGCGCCGGCGCGCCGCCGTCCTCCGCCCGCACCCACAGCCCCACCTCGCGCACCTCCTCGTAGTCGAACGAGCGCAGCGCGTACAGCGCGCCCGTCTCCGCCTGCACCGACACGTAGGACGACAGCGGCGCGCCCCGCACCCGCCCCTCCCACAGCCGGTACCGCACGCGCGCGTTCTGCCCCCAGTCCGCGTCCGCCGCCCGCACCGTCAGCACCAGCGCGCCCGCCGCGTTGTTCTCGGGCAGCCGCGCGCTGTAGCGCGCCTCCGCGAACACCGGCGCGTTGTCGTTCACGTCCAGCACGCGCAGCGCCAGCACCGCGCTGCTCCGCAGCGCCGGCGACCCGCCATCCGCCGCCCGCACCGTCACGTTGTACTCCGACACCTCCTCCCGGTCCAGCTCCCTCGCCGTCACCACGCGGTAGTAATTATCCAACGACCTCTCCAGGCGGAACGGCACACGCTCGGCGAGGCTGCACCGCACCTCCCCGTTCGCCCCCGAGTCCCGGTCCTGCACGTGCAGCAGGGCCACCACCGTCCCCGACGGCGCGTCCTCGGAGATCGCGCTCAGCGCCGACGACACTGTCAGTTCGGGCGCGTTGTCGTTGACGTCCGTCACCGTGATCGCGACTTTCGCCGTATCGGAAAGACCCCCGCCGTCCCGTGCCTGCACCTCCAGTTCGTAGAAGTCGCCTTCCTCGAAGTCCAGGCTCCGCACCAACGTGATCGCTCCCGTCTCAGAGTCCAGCTCGAAAATCTGCGAGGCTTTCCCTGTGATTTTCTTCAGCGAGTATTTCACGTGCCCGTTCACGCCCTCGTCGGCGTCGGTGGCCGTGAGGGTGACGAGGACGGAGCCCACGGGCACGTCCTCCGGCACGCGCACCGCGTACTCCGCCTGGCCGAACACGGGCGCGTTGTCGTTGGCGTCCAGCACCGCCACGCGGATCCGCGCCGTGCCCGTCCGCGCCGGCTCTCCGCCGTCGCTCGCCCGCAGCACCAGCTCGTGAAACGACGCCTCCTCCCGGTCCAGCGCCTTCGCCAGCACCAGCTCGGGACGCTCCTCCCCGCCGGGGCCCGCCTGCACGGCCAGCGAGAAGTGCTCGTCGCCGCTCAACTCGTACCTCCGCAGGGAATTCGACCCCACGTCCGGGTCGTGAGCCTCGGCCAGGGGAAACCGCCACCCCGGGGCCGTCGTCTCGCTCATTCGCATCTCCGTCTCTCCTTCTTGGAAGCTGGGGGTGTTGTCGTTAATGTCCGTGATTTCCACTTCGATTCCGTAAACCTGCATCTCCCCCTCCACTATTACCTCACAGCGCAGCACGCATCGCTGCGCACTCTCGCACAGCTGCTCTCTGTCTATCCTCTCCGCCGTCACCAAATGTCCCGTCTTCCCGTGCAGGGCGAAATACTGCGTCCTGCCTCTGTCTATGATGCGGACGCCGCGGTCGCGGAGCGCGGGCAGCTGCAGCCCCAGGTCCTTGGCCACGTCGCCCACGAACGAGCCCTTCGGCATCTCCTCGGGCACCGAGTAGCGCAGCTGCCCCCACGCCGCCTCCCACGCCGCCACCAGGACGCACCACAGCAGGGCTCGCTCCCGCCGGCCCCGCCGCCTCCCCGCCGCGCACATCGCCGCCGCGGCACCGCCGGCACCGCACCACCGCCGACCGACGATCCGGCTCCCGCTCCGGCTCTCGCTCCGGCTCCCGCTCCGGCTCGCCGCTCCCGGCCGCTGCCGCCGGCCCCTCCGCCTCGCTGCAGCACGGCTCCGCACCGCGGGGACGCTCGCACAGCGCCCGGCCGCCGAACCAGCCAGCCAGCGAGCGAGCGAGCCGGGCCGCGCCGGGCGGGGCTGCCTCCAGCGCTCCGGCCTTCCTCTCGCTCCTCCTCGGTCAACAGCGGCGCCCGCAGCCTCCTCCCGGCACTGCAGGCACCGACCGCTGCACGCCCGCCCGCCCTGTCACAGTTTTATCCTATTAGTCCAAAAGCACAATCCCCACCACCAAGTTTTGGAGCCGACACGCTTGAATGACTGATACAATGGGAGGAAAAGAAAACACGCTCTGAAACACAACACATGATATTCACACCCGTCCCCCCAGAGAACCAGAGATACCGGACTCATTAACCGAAGCAGCAGAAACTTTTCTTTAAATACTTCAGTTCATACACAACACGCTACAAATTAACTAATCCGCCATCACTGACTGAGATCAGGCATTTAAGGGCTCAGAAGGTGGGCGCAATCAACTGAAACACAGAAGCTAAGCCCCCTCAGCCCGGACAGCTCCTCAGGAGCTGCCCTTGCTCAGGCACCTGCCTTGTGCTCTGGCATTTCTCCCTACAAGACCTCCCTGGGAACACAGCACAGGAGGAGGCTCCCCTACTGCTCCAAAGTCATTCTCTCCCACCCACCCTGCTTTCAGGCTGTGGTCACTTGATCACTTCACACTGATTCTACTACAACTGCCCAGGAGGCAGGAGGCACCTGCAGTGAACCTGGCCAGAATCAGCTGCTCGGCTCCACGCAAACTGCAGGGAAAATGCCAGGTACATCTGCCTCTACTCCTGTGCCCATTCTGTAGCCAACATGAGCAAAAAGGAATGATGATAAGCAGCACTACGACAGAACTGATTTCTTGCAAATTCTTCTTGTCTGTCTGTTTTCCAGATGTGCATCTATTCTCAACTGTATTTTTGAACTGGATGAGAGCAATTGAATTGCATTAAAATCCTGGTACAGCTACAGATACAGCTAATACTGGAAAAGCAAAGCTGAAGGACTTTCACATGGGATTTCCCTTTTTAATAGGCCACATTAATTCAGAGTTTGTAGAGTTTGTACACACTTAGGTGTACATTCATCCAAGCAATTCTACAGCTTGAACGACCATGAAGGGGCTTTGATTTTCTCAGATATCCCTGTGTAAAAGATTGATGCTTATTAGTAACGTAGTCATCTGACTCTTGAATCTTCATGTTGGTAGGACACCTTTTCAACAAAATACTCTAGGACAGTAGGAGAAGACAAGTACAGCTGCACACCCTGACCTATATGGACCATTCCTAAATGTGCAAATGGACTTTATTCCAGTGCCTAATTGCTGACATTTTGCAAATGTCCTTGTCATTTCAGATATGTTCTCAGCATGGCTCTAGCCTCCCCTAGGAAAACAGGCAGACACAACAACTATAATGCAAAAAGTGGCTGAGGGACCCAATTCCTCAGTTCAGTATTTCCCTGACAATGCAATCAACTAGGTCCAAGCACTCTAGTTGGGAAAAGGGGATAGGAAAAGAAAACAGGCTCTGAAATACAAAACTTTTTTTTTTCTTTAGATCTCATCCTACACTATCATCTGTGTATGAAAGATGGATCAGGAATGGTACAAAACAAGGGAATTACCACTCAGGATGGAAGGACAAGAAAAAGAGAAATACCAGCACAGAGAAACAATGCCTGGACAAGTTAACCCACCCCACCTGGGCTACCATTCCTTCAGAAGCCTTACCCCAAAAGATGGGCGACGCTCTCCTCCTTCATCAGGGAGGAACAACCCGAAACCACGCAGCTACGATCTGATTTCACCGTTACTTCAATCATACCATTTCAGACAACACAAGCTTCATACACAACACTTCTCAACTGAACCTGAACCTGTGACAGCCGATGAACCAAGAAGTGCCTTCTCCTACTGCTTCCTCTGGAACGTGGTGACCCTGTTCCTTCTTTCATTCCTTCATGGAGACACGGATCAGCACTTCCCATCCACTCCACCCAGGGAAACACAGGAGAAAAAGGATGGGGGTTCAGAAACGCCCAACGATCTCATCTGGCACAGAAAGGATCCACGTTAACCATTACTAACGCATACCATTGTATACTACTGAAGTCTTGTAGACAAAGCTTCTCAGCTGACCCTGAATGCCTGATGAACCAAGAAGTGCCATCACTGACTTCTTGCTCTGAGGGGAAAATGAAAAAGGACAATTTTTTTGCCTTGTGGACATCCAGCATCAGCAGAGCTCATTACATCTCAGAGGTTCACCACACTTGTACCATTTTGTTGTGCACAAGCTGAATGGCCAGAACCTCCCCACTGAGCCTACACAAGTGACAGCTCATGATGCACGAAGTGCCGCTTTGCACTGCCCGCTGCTAAATGGGCACGGTACAGGATTATTTCATTCATTCATGGAAATATAGATGAGCACTAACCACCAAAGCAGACAAACAAAGAACCAACAGCCCACTACCCTCCGTGTGAGGTCAGGAAAGACTCAGAGAGACAAATTCTTCTTGTGCACTTGTTTTCTGGATATGCATCTGTTTTCAACAGCATTTTTGAACTGGATGAGAGCAATTGAATTGCATTAAAATCCTGGTACAGCTACAGATACAGCTAATACTGGAAAAGCAAAGTTGAAGGACTTTCACATGGGATTTCCCTTTTTAATAGGCCACATTAATTCAGAGTTTGTAGAGTTTGTACACACTTAGGTATACATTCATCCAAGCAATTCTACAGCTTGAACGACCATGAAGAGGCTTTGATTTTCTCAGATATCCCTGTGTAAAAGATTGATGCTTATTAGTAACGTAGTCATCTGACTCTTGAATCTTCATGTTGGTAGGACACCTTTTCAACAAAATACTCTAGGACAGTAGGAGAAGACAAGTACAGCTGCACACCCTGACCTATACGGACTATTTCTGAATGTGCAAATGGACTTTATTCAAGTGCCTAATTGCTGACATTTTGCAAATGTCCTTGTCATTTCAGATATGTTCTCAGCATGGCTCTAGCCTCCCCTAGGAAAACAGGCAGACACAACAACTATAATGCAAAAAGTGGCTGAGAGACCCAATTCCTCAGTTCAGTATTACCTTGTCAATGCGATTAACCAGGTCCAAGCACTCTAGTTGGGAAAAGGGGATAGGAAAAGAAAACAGGCCCTGAAATACAAAAGATGATTTTTTTTCCCCCTTGAGATCTCATCCTAGGCCTTTGACTGTGTGTGAAAGACGGATCAGGAATGGTAAAAAAGAGCGAACTACCACCCAGGATGGCTGCACAGAGAAACAATGCCTGGACAAATTAACCCATCCCACCTGGGCTGCCATTCCTGCAGAAGCCTTACCCCAAAAGATGGGCGACACTCTCCTCCTTCATCAGGGAGGAACAGCCCATAACTTCTCCTTATGTGGAGAAAACATGCACGTTTGAGGAAGGAAAACTCTCCAGCACCAGGCGTCAATCCCATTTTTCCCAACTCCGTCATGCACAATCAGCAGATCTCATTCTACACAGTAAGGTGTGGAAGAATGGTTAAGTGAGAAGGGACATGATCTTTTCAGTATGAGCAATCCTGCTTTTAGTGTATCAAGAAGCTCAGAGGATACTATAAACTGACCTTGAACAGCAAACGACTACTTGGCAAACAACATAAGAAGCGGAACTAAGTCCGGAATGTGCTAACGAACCTCTTCGCGTGGGCAACAACCCTGTACCAATCATATAGCTATCTTAAGCGCGTGAACACATATAATGAACCAATCACATAGATACTGCTACCGCGTGCTTTGCTGATTGTCTATATAAACCTGGTAATTGTCTGAAATAAACGAGAACGATCATACTCGCATCGAGGTTACATCGTTACTCCGGGTCCGTCTCCCACTCCGACAGTAAGGATCTGAGTTCACCCTTAAAATCGGAAATAACTGTACAAAGAACTCGGAAAAATCATGCCTGGGTAAAATTCCCCCGTCCCATTAGTGCTGCCATTTCTGCAGCAGCCTTTCTCCAAAAGATGAGAGGACACTCGGCGGAAGAGGGGTACATTCACTAAGCAGGAACAACCCGTAAATTCTCCACTCATGGAGCCATGAGCACCTTTCCTTTGGGTAACCAACGGTTTTGCATCCATCTGTCAACCAGGTGCAAGTACATCGCTTTCCCGACTCTGTCATGCAGAATCGTTAACTTAACAAATTCACCGCTACCAGCTCAAACGAGAGTTGTAGTCAGATGCTCTCAGGTGAACCTGAACCTGTAACCGCCGAAGAAGCAAGAAGTGCCGCCGCTAGCTGCCTGTTCTGAGTGGAAGGGGGATACTCCGTTCCTTTCTTCACAGGGACACGGATCGGCACTTCCCATTCACGGCACTCGGGGAAAACCCAGGGCAAGAGGCACGGGGCTTCAGCAGGGCTCAAGGAGAGGAGCGAGAGAGCGCGGGCTTACAGACCTGTGGTGCGTCGGGCTCGGCGGGCGGCTCTCCCGCGCCGGCGCTGCTGCTCGGGCTCCGCTTCCCGCAGGGCTCCCCGCCGAGAAGCTCCTCCGCGGGCAGGCTGGGCAGCGGCGGCGGCGGCGGCAGCCAAGCGGCCTCGGCCACGGCGCGGCCCGGCGCCACGCACAGGTTGTAGGAGTAGGGCAAGGTGCCCTCGCAGAAGTCGGCCGGGAAGGCGGCGCCGGCCACGGAGAAGCGCTGCGCGCCCAGGCAGCGCAGGACGGCGGGCGGCCCGGCCCGGCGCACCCGCGCCAGCACGGCCAGCGCCACGCTCAGCAGGAACAGGGCGGAGAGGAGCGCCAGCGCCAGCACCAGGTAGAACTGCAGCTCCGCCGGCGAGTCGGCGCCCGCCGCCCGCTCGCTCAGCTCCGGCAGCGCCTCCTGCAAGCTCTCGGCCAGCACCACGTGCAGCGTGGCCGTGGCCGACAGCGCCGGCTGCCCGTGGTCCTTCACCACGGCCACCAGCCGCTGCTTCGCCGCGTCCCTCTCCGACACGGCCCGCGCCGTCCGCACCTCGCCGCTGTGCAGCCCCACGCGGAACAGCGCCGGCTCCGCCGCCTGCACCAGCTCGTACGACAGCCACGCGTTGCGCCCCGCGTCCGCGTCCACCGCCACCACCTTGGCCACCAGGTACCCGGCCTCGGCCGACCGCGGCACCACCTCGAACGGCGCCGCCCCCGCCCCCGCGCCCGCCGCTCCCGCGCCCGCCGCCGGCCACAGCACCCGCGGCGCGTTGTCGTTGCGGTCCAGCACGAAGACGCGCACCGTCGCCGTCGAGCTCCGCGCCGGCGCCCCGCCGTCCTGCGCCCGCACCGCCACCAAGAACTCGCGGCACTGCTCGTAGTCGAAGGAGCGCTGCGCGTACACCGCGCCGCTCCGCGCCTCCACCGACACGTACGGCGCCGCGCCCGCCGCGCCCGCGCTGCCGCCCGCCAGCCAGTAGCTCACGCGCCCGTTGGCGCCCGCGTCCGCGTCCCGCGCGCGCACGCGCACCACCGGCGCGCCCGCCGCGTTGTTCTCCGCCACGTAGGCGCTGTAGGCGGCCTCCTCGAACACCGGCGCGTTGTCGTTCACGTCCGACACCTCCAGCACCAGCGCCGCGCGGCTGGACAGCGCCGGCCTGCCCCGGTCCCTGGCCACCACCGTCACCCGGTGCTCGGCCGCCTGCTCCCGGTCCAGCGCCGTCGCCGTCACCACCTTGTACGAGCCGCCCGACGACGCCACCATCGACAGCGGCGCCTCGCCCGACAGCTCGCACGACACCTGACCGTTCTCCCCGGAGTCCGGGTCGTTCACCTTCAGGACGGCCACCACCGTGCCGGCCGGCGCGTCCTCGGGCACCGGGCTCGACACCGACAACACCGTGATTTCGGGCGCGTTGTCGTTCTCGTCCGTGACGTCTATCTGCACCTTGCAGTGAGCCGTGAGCCCGCCGCCGTCCCTCGCCTCCAGGCCGAAGCTGTATTTGCTCTTCTCCTCGAAATCGAGGGGCCCCGCCGTCCTGACCTCGCCGCTCTCGCTGTCGACGCTGAAGAGCGCGCGGACGCCGTGCGGGACGTTGCCGAAGCAGTAGGAGACCCGCCCGTTGGAGCCCGCGTCCGCATCCGTGGCCCGCACCCGCAGCACCAGCGACCCCGCCGGCAGATTCTCCCGCACTCGCGCCTCGTAGACGCTCTTACTGAACGCGGGCGCGTTGTCGTTGGCGTCCGTCACGTTGACGCGAACCTGCACCGTCCCGGACCTCACGGGCTCCCCGCCGTCCGCCGCCGTCAGCACCAGCTGAAAGGAGCTCTGCTTCTCACGGTCCAACGCTCTCTCCAGCACTAATTCCGGCTGCTTGCTTCCATCCGGGCTCTCCGTCACGGCCAGAGAGAAGGACGGGTTGCTAGTGAGCTCGTAAGTCAGCAGCGAGTTGCTGCCCACGTCCGCGTCTCGGGCCATCTCCAGCGCGAAACGAGCACCCGGAGAAGTGAACTCGTTGATCTCGAGGTCCAGAGCAGCCTTGCTGAAGGTCGGCGCGTTGTCGTTGACGTCCTGGATGGCCACCTCGACGTGGAAAACGTTCAGCGGGTTCTGCACCAGCGCCTCGAAGCTGACGGAGCAGGACGCCGACTCGCCGCACATCTCCTCCCGGTCCAGCCTCTCGCTCACGTACAGGTTCCCGCTCTCCCCGCTCACGCCGAAGTATTGCTTCTCCGCGCTGAGCCGCAGCTTGCGTGCCGGCAGCTCCGCCGGGCTCAGCCCCAGGTCCCGCGCCAGCGGCCCCACCAGCGAGCCTCTGCCCAGCTCCTCGGGGATGGCGTAGCGGATCCGCTCCGACGCCGCCCGGCAGCACAAGCACAGCAGCAAAGCGGGCAGCAGCACTCGCCCGCCGGCTCGCCGCCGGCTCGCCCTCTGCCTCTGCCTGCCCGCCATCCTCGCCAGCGCTCGCCGCGCTCCTCCCTCCTGCCGCTGCCCTCCCTCCCTTCCAGCCGCTCTCCGCACCGAGCGCAGGGGCCGCAGGCGGGCAGCGATCTCGCCGCCGCCTCGGACGCCGCTGCTCCCCGCGCCGCGCCGCCTCTCGCCTCTGCTGCCCGTGCCGCTGCCGCTCCGGACGGCGCCGTGCGAGCGAGCAGCCTGCGGGGGCAGGACGCTGCGCCGGCTGCGGCTCCGGCGCCGGCTGCGGCTCCGGCGCCGCTCCGCGTCGGCCAACAGCGGCACCCGGAGGCGCCGCGACGCCACCGCAGCCGCCTCATGGCCGCGCTCGCAGGGGCCCGGCCTTTTCCCCGGGCCTTAGGGGCTGCATCCAGCTTTGCGCTCTCTCCTTTACTAGAAACAGGAAGCGCAGAGGCACTTGATGCTGCAACTCCACAGGCGTTTAAAACGGAGACGCGCTCTCGGGTACTTTAGGTCATCTCCTTGAGTCGCTGTGAGCAGTCAGAGGGAAATCTTCATGGCAGAGCAACAAATAAAGGAAGTCAGCTGCCCTTCATAAAAACCAAGAGGGAACTATAAGAGCAAGAAATGATAGTATCGCTAGGGAAGAGTTTAAGAGCTTTTTAGCACTCTGCCAGCTATTTTGTGTTCTCCTTTCCTTACCTGGGACAAATACCGAGGAGGAAATATTCATGACAGAGTAATCCATACGTAATCACAGACAGAAGGAAGCAAAAGTAATTTCAGTCCTGTCACACCAGACCTGCATGGGGCTTCCATCTTCCCTGTCTTTCTTCCTTTTACTCACTTGTGTCCCTGATGTTTGCCCCACTGTTGGTTTTTGTGGCAGGGAGTAGAACAATGACACTGAGAAATATATCACCCCAAAGGTAATGTGTAAAGCTCTATGCTAAGAGAGCAGAATGACCTTTATTATTGTATTTCTGATTCACAAAAGAAGTTCCTTCTTTTGCATCTCCATACTTGAGGAGCAAAGCCATGTTGAGTCTTTCTTACATTCATAGAATGGTTTGAGTTGGAAGGGACCTTTAAAGATCATCTAATCCACCCCTCTGACAACGGCATGGACACCCTTCACTAGACCAAATTGCTCAAAGCTCCATCCAACCTGATCTTGAGCACTTTCAATGGTGGCTGTCCTGGTTTTGTCTGGGATGGAGTTGGTTTTCTTCCTGGTAGCCGGTATGGGGCTGTGTTTTGGGTCTAGGTTGAGAACAATTTCGATGATACACTGATGTTTTGGTTCTTGTTAAGTAGTGCTAAGTACTTGCTAAGTGGTGCTCACACTGGTCAAGGACTTTTCAGCTTCCCATGCTCTGCCAGGGGCACGGGAGGCTGGGAGGGGCACTGCTGGGGCAGCTGACTCAGACTGGGCGGGGGGGCTATTCCATACCACGTGACGTCATGCTCAGTATATAAGCAGGGGAGTTGGCCGGGGAGGGGTTCGATCGCTGCTTGGGGGACCTGCTGGGCATCGTTTGGCGGGTGGTGAGCAATTGTACAGTGTACCGCTTGCTTTGTATTACTACTGTTTTTTTTATTTTATTTTACTTTAGTTATTAAACTGTTTTTATCTCAAACCACGAGTTTTCCCCTTTTCCCACCAAGAGGTGGGATCCTCTTCCCCATCCCACCGATGGGGGGGTGAGCGAGCGGCTGCATGGTGCTTAGTTGCTGGCTGGGGTTAAACCACGACAGTGGCGCATCCACAACTTCTCTGGGAAACCTGGTCCAGTGTCTCACCACGCTCATCGTAAAAAATTTCTTCTTTATGTCCAATCTAAACCTACGCCCTTTCAGTTTAAAACCATTATCCCTTGTCCTGTCATGACAGGCCCCAATAAAAACTCTTTCTCTGTCTTTCTTAGAAGCCCCCTTTATATATTGAAAAGCCACAGCAAGGTCTCCCCAGAGCCTTCTCTTCTCCAGGATGAAGAACTCCAACTCTCTCAGCCCTGCTTCATAGCAGGTATGTTCCACAGCCCTTTGACCATTTTCATGGTCCTCCTCTGCACCTACTCTAGCAGGTCCATATCTTTCTCGTAGTGTGGGACCCAGAGCTGCACGCAGTACTCCAGGTGGGGTCTCATGAAAGCGGAGTAGAGGGAGAGAACCACCAGACTGCTTGTGATGCAGCCCAGGATAGGATTGGCTTTCTGGGCACCAAGTGCCCGTTGCCAGCTTATGTCCCATTTGTCACCCACCACTACTGCCAGCACTCAAAGTCCAGCCTTTCAAGGTCCCTCTAGGTGGCATCTCTTCCCCCAGCAAATCAACGGCACCACTCAGCTTGGTGTTTTCCGCAAGCTTGCTGAGGGTGCACTCAACCCCACTGCCTATGAAGACATTAACAGTGTTGATCCAAGTACGGACCCTTGAGGGACACCACACAGAACTGGTTTCCACCTGGACATTGAGCCATTGACTATAACTCTCTGGATGCGGCCATCCAGAGAGTGCCTTATCCATCTAAGAGTCCCTTTGTCAAATCCATCTCTCTCCAATTGTGTGAATACATATGTCTATGAAAGTCTTCCTTTTTGTAGCTGTAAACCTCAAAGGTGTGTCTGGGAACTGCACCTGCACTCTGACAACTGGAACAGGTGTGACCTTCCACATTTGATCAGACTCCCTGTGGTCAACCTACAGCTCATGACAACAAGCAAGGAAAGAGGTAGAAATGTACAGAAAATCGTTGATCAGGTGCCAAAATATGTCTAAGGCCAAACTTATTGAGGAGAAGAACTCAAATTGCATGGTACTCCACTAGGCACACGGTTGTGTTAAATATAGGCAAGGAAATGACCATCTCTTCTTCTATACCTACCCCCCACAGAGCTCCCCTCTCTTCTCTTCAACCCTACGCAACTTGCAGGTTTGGCTCCGACCTTCTCATCATTGGCAAAACCATATCATCAGAGAATGATGCACTACGATCACACCAAGAAGGGAGGTGCATTTGTCTGCTAACCAACATTCTCAGAAGAAACAGAAGGCTTCAAAGCACACGGATGATAAACAGGCAAAATAAAAGAGCAGTGGTCATCCAACAGAGAATGGGTCATCAAATTAATGGTTTACGGCGAATCTCCTCCATATCCATACAGATGGATAAAGAAGGTTTCACACAGGAATTACGAGCCATTCTACACATGCATCATTGTTCTTCATGCACACTTATTGCACAAAGACCTTTTCATTAGAGGACTACCATTGCCATTCAGGACAGGGAATTCACGATCACAGCATGAATGGCACAGGACTGGGCACCAGGCATGAAATCAAATCATGTTCTCAAGTGCATAAGCAATACGGAGCTCCGATAAAGACCCAGTCGTCAAAGTATCAACTCAGAGACACCATCATCCTTCTTCAACACAAGGGCAACTTGGAAGACAGACGATGCTTAAATCTTAACCTAAAGGGTAACCTATGCTCAATAACTACCAGTCACAGGAAACATCATGCAACAGGAAAGCAAACTGATACATCCACAACTTGGCCAGCTGGAATCTGAGCAATGTGATATCCAAGAATAAGACACTTTCCGACTCATGTGCAGAAGGCCAGCAATACACCCTGGGAATTGACAAAACGCATGCCATGTCTCCACCAGTATCCCTTCACACACACAGCACCCCCAACGCTCTCCACACACCCTTCACAGATCACATCGTTGTCAATGATCTTCATCATTTGCAGATGGACTCCAGCCAAAGAAAACTTGCACAGACAACTTCTCCTTTATCATAGATGATATTTCACTTCTCACCACTTGTATGTGACGAGCAAGAGCATTTCTTCCAGTGACACCTTAAGGAAACACATCTATGAAAGTCTTTCTCTTTACAGCTGAAAAATGAAAAGCACGTATGGGACAGTCAGACAAATATATCAGATGTGATGTTCGATGCATTATCAGAGTCAATGGCCCACCTCCAGATCATGACAACGAGCAAGTCAAGAAGTTAGCACCTGCAGAAAGGAAGGGATCACAACATACTCTTCTAGATTATGGCACTTGGAGAAGATACATAACTAAGGTGTTTAGTAGGTCATGAATACAGAGTTTGCTCTTCCCAAAGCTCCCATCACAGCATTTGTCAGAAGTACATAATTAAGCTGTTAGTTAATAAATGAGGACAACTTGATCCTCCTCAGTGCCTGTTTGTATGACAACACCACCTCTCAGCAACAATCAAAGGAAATCACGGAATGCAAGACTCTGCAAACCAACAAATCTTGGTTCATAAGCATGGAGGGAGCAGGGCACATTATGACCAGCTGAATCATTTTGAACGCTACACAGACCACGAATTTGGAAAAGACAGGTACAGCAGACTTTCCTGACACTCCCACGGCTCCAAACAAGAGATGACTCCATAGATGACTACTGTGCCCATTCACAGGGTCCTGGTGATAACTCACTTCTCGGTTATGCCACTCTTGCCACTCCCTCAAAAGTTACAAAGACACGGACTACAGGATTCAGTTTCTCCTTCACAAGCTTCTTCCACTGTAGGAAAAATTAGCAAACGATTGCTCGGCCACAACATTGCTGTGAGAACAGGCTCTTCCTCGCCAACAAGACCGTTCTCACAAAGAAGTAGCCACAGTCTACTTCACCTGGAGAGACACACACAAGAGGGTCACCTACCCATACTGAGCAGGCATTTACGCAGAATCTCACCCTTCCTCAGTGTTTGTGGTTGCATTACTAAGGTACTGCTTACATGCATTTCAAATGACATTAAATGAAAACTCTATGTTGTAAGACAATAGTGATAAATAAAGCAATGAATGATAGACTTTTAGAAAAACCTTCAACTAGTAAGCCGTTCACGATTAAAATACCTGTGTATGTCTAATAGTCCGATCCTGTGAATAACGCTGCCGAGCAAGAAATGAAAATTATATTGCCATTAGACACATTAGGACACACTGTCGCTACACCCTTGGCTACATTTCTACCTCTAACTACACTCTCTGTAAAAGACATGATGACGAACAGTAATGTAGATGAAAAGTGCCCACAGGGCAGTTACGATCCCTCAGAGTTTAACTCTCATTTGGCAGAAGAGGCCACAAGGTTGCTGAGTCAACAGGCTTCTCATGGACAGCAAGGTCATTGTCGCAAAATTATTCCAGGTGCAGTAAGACTCTGGACGTGCCCACTGGCTGGTAAGGAGCACAGAAGGAGTAAACAACCTTTCTAAACAGTAACACTATTCAGAACTCTGTTCCTCACACACCGCTTGCACCAATTTTAAACACTTAGCATCGACAGATCAAGGGCTGCTACATGAGAGATAATGATATGAAACAAGCTGTAAGGCGACATAAAAAGCACAAATTAATAATCGTTCACAGCAAGAGTATCTTGACATTTCTTGAAGTGCCACGCCGTCTGTAACGCACCCCAGCAGAAACCGCGGCAATATCCTCTACTTTCTAGCACTTCACCCCTAGTTTGAAGGCCTAAGAAGAGACTTATAGAGTCTAGGAGCACAACATTCGGTCTGGAAACATCCAGTTCTTCAACCCCACTCCATCTCTGGAGTCATTTCACTCGTCTTCCACCCTCTTCCTCAATCCAGAGCTTGGAGCTCACTTTTGACCCAACAAAGGACATTCCCGCAAGCAACAAGGCATGTGATAAAATCACAAAGCCCTGCTCAAACAAAACTCCAGCCAACAGTAGCCTCACTTCTCGGCATTCACAGCCTTAGTTACACCAGGGACAATAGTCGATATTTTGGCCATATGTCATCCACAGGCGAAAGAGCATTTCCTTCAATGACATTTTAGGGAAACAGAGGTACATCAAAGTCTTTGTCTTCACAGCTGAACACTGTCAAGGTATGGATGGAAACTGCTTCCTCAGCCTAACAATTATAAGAGACCTTCTAATGTCTAAAGGTTTACCAGCTTTAGACCTGGACACACAAAAAAAAAAAAAAAAAAAAAGGCAAACCTGCAGAAGCGAAGGAATCATAGCTTAACATTTCATGTTATGTCACCTGTAGAAGGTACACAAGAGAGGTATCTAGTTAATAAAAAGTCCACAAGAGGCTCACAAAGATGCTCACACCAAAGTCCATAGCCACAGTTCCGCAAAGAAAATTATTTGGACAATAAAAAAGAGGAAAATGCATGGAACCACAACTGTGGGCCTCATATAACAACTAGGACAAACTGAACTTTTAAACCTATCTTTCAGACATTTCAAATTATGCCACAGCAAACTTCTTCAATTCTCCTGTCTCTGGACAGACAGAACTTTTCACCCTGCCCAAACATTACACAATAGGAAAGCTACATTTGCAGGCAGACACCATTGAAAGAAAGTTGCACACACAGCTTCTCCTGAACTGAGAACAAGGATCACAACACGGACACAGGCAAAGAGATTGCTCTGCTCCTCACACTAATTCAAAGAAATGTAAAATGTTCTCAAGTGCATAAGCGATATGCAGCTCCAGTAGAGACTCAGCCATCAAAGTATCAACTCACAGACACCATCATCCTTCTTCAACACATGGGCAACTTGGACGATACACGACTCTGAAATCTTAACCTCAACTGTAACCTATACTCAATAACTACCATTCACAGGAAATATCATGCAACAGGAAAAGAAACTGATGTATCCACAGCTTGGCCATTTCTAAAGTGAGCAGTGTGATATCCAAAAATAAGAACATTTCAGACTCATTTTATGTAGTCCACCGATAAAACCTGAGAATTGACAAAACACATGCCAGGTCTCCACCAGTACCTCCTCACACACGCAGCACCCCCAACACTCTCCTCAAACCCTTCACAGATCGCATCGTTGTCAATCATCTTCATCATTTGCAGATAGACTCCATCCAAAGAAAAGTTGCTCAGACAACTTCTCCTTTATCATGAATAATATTTGAATTCTCACCATTTGTATGTGACAAGCCAAGAGCATTTCTTCCAGTGACATTTTAAGGAAAAATGTCTATGAAAGGCTTTCTCTTCACAGCTGTAAACATGAAGGATATGCATGGGACAGTCAGGCAAATGTAACGGATTTCAGCTTCCACACATTATCAGAGTCAACAGCCCACCTTCAGATCATGACAAAGAGCAAGGGAAGAAAATAACACCTACAGAAAGGAGGGGATCAAAACATCCTCTTCTAGATTATGGCACTTAGAGAAGATATACAGTTAAGGTGTTTAGTAGGTCCTGAATACAATTTGCTCTTCCCAAAGCTCCCATCACAGCATTTCTCATAATAAGTACATACAGCTGTTAGTTAAGAAATGAGGACAACCGGCAACCACAGAGGAAGACCCTCCCAGGGCTCCCAACACAGCTGCAAAAACATGCCGTCTAGACAAACTTCTTTTGGAAGATGAAACTCACATTGCCTGATCCTACAGCTGGACACCGAGCAGGGTAAGGAGCAAACCATGTCTCTTGTGTCTTGCAACAGCCCCTCACACACAGCTCCCAAGACTCTCATCCGCAACCCGTTGCAACCTGCATGGTGTTCTTTGATTCTTATAAGTTTTAAGCACTTGTCATCAAAGGGCCAGTTACCCAGACCTGTTCTCTTCATCATGAACCACTGTCACACCACAGACTTCACACAGATATCTCTACATCTCCGTATGAAGAAGGAAGACACATTTGTCTACTCACTACTGTTCTGAGAAGAGACATCAAGAGTCTAAAAGTAAAAGAGGAGTGGTCCTCCAGGAGTGACTGGGTCAGTGAACATCTGCAGAGGGGGAATATCCCCCTCCTTCATCTCCACCCGCACCTTGAATCTCTCCCCTCCTGCCCTCCTGCTTCCCATCGCATGTGTTTTCAAGCCAAGGCACATCCAGATCCTTTTCCAATAAATCAACCTTAAAAGAGGGGAAATCAGCAAAATACATCTCCCGTTTCCTCCAGTAGCCCTTCACACGCAGCCAACCAGAAACTTCCTTGAATAGACATGTCTTTTACAATCCTCTTTCCTCTTCATAAGAGGCAGACAGACATTGTCAAGGGACAAGTTGTTGCCCAGCCCATTCCTCCACACGGCAGCATGGACCAAGACAAAGACATTTCGTTTGCTCTCCCCGTTATCATGAAGAAACATAAAGGCTGAGAAGAGTAGAAACGATGAGCAGATAAGTTAGACACGGGGCCATTAACACTCCCACTCGAGCACAATTGCTGTCGGGAAGATCTCTGCACTTGCTCATAACGCAGACTTCCGTTTGCTAACGATGCAACAGGTCCGTTCAGAAGAGCTAATGCTGTCCCTGCGCGGGACTCAGGACACCGGGGGGAAAGGGCAGAGAAGCAGCAGAGGGAAGCGCCGCGGAGCAAGTGTGGGCAGAGGAACTCACCGGGGCGGCGGCGGGGTCCTCCCCGAGCAGCGGCGCGGGCTCCGCGGGCGGCGGCCGGGCCGGGAGGGTGTCGCAGCAGCTGGCGCCCGACAAGCGGAGCTGGCTCTTGCGCGAGTCGGCGGTGAGCGACACCTCGTGCGAGTAGGAGTGCAGGAAGGCGCGGACGCCGTCGATGCCCACGAAGTGCGAGGCCGGCACGCCGCGCAAGGCGCCGCTGCCCGCCGCCAGCAGCTGCGAGCGGCGCCAGCGCCGCAGGCGCAGCGCCAGCAGCAGCAGCAGGAAGGCGAGGAAGAGGCAGGACACGGCCGCCACGGCCACCACCAGCCACCGCGTCAGGCTGCCGGCCGGCTCGCCCGGCGCCGCCGCCGCGCTGCCCAGCTCCGACACCAGCTCGGCCACGCTCTCGGCCAGCACCACCGTCAGCGTGGCCGTGGCCGACAGCGCCGGCCGCCCGTGGTCCTTCACCACCACCACCAGGCTCTGCCGCGCCGCGTCGCGGGCCAGCGGCAAGCGCGCCGTGCGCACCTCGCCGCTGTGCAGCCCCACGCGGAACAGCCCCGGCTCCGTCGCCTTGGCCAGCTCGTACGACAGCCACGCGTTCTGCCCCGCGTCCGCGTCCACCGCCACCACCTTGGCCACCAGCGCCCCGGGCTCCGCCGAGCGCGGCGCCAGCTCCACGCCCGACCAGCCCGCGCCCGCCGCCGCCGGCGGGTACAGCACCTGCGGCGCGTTGTCGTTCTCGTCCACGATCACGAGCCGCACCGACACGTTGCTGCTCAGCGCCGGCGCGCCGCCGTCCTCCGCCCGCACCCACAGCCCCACCTCGCGCACCTCCTCGTAGTCGAACGAGCGCAGCGCGTACAGCGCGCCCGTCTCCGCCTGCACCGACACGTAGGACGACAGCGGCGCGCCCCGCACCCGCCCCTCCCACAGCCGGTACCGCACGCGCGCGTTCTGCCCCCAGTCCGCGTCCGCCGCCCGCACCGTCAGCACCAGCGCGCCCGCCGCGTTGTTCTCGGGCAGCCGCGCGCTGTAGCGCGCCTCCGCGAACACCGGCGCGTTGTCGTTCACGTCCAGCACGCGCAGCGCCAGCACCGCGCTGCTCCGCAGCGCCGGCGACCCGCCGTCCGCCGCCCGCACCGTCACGTTGTACTCCGACACCTCCTCCCGGTCCAGCTCCCTCGCCGTCACCACGCGGTAGTAATTATCCAACGACCTCTCCAGGCGGAACGGCACACGCTCGGCGAGGCTGCACCGCACCTCCCCGTTCGCCCCCGAGTCCCGGTCCTGCACGTGCAGCAGGGCCACCACCGTCCCCGACGGCGCGTCCTCGGAGATCGCGCTCAGCGCCGACGACACTGTCAGTTCGGGCGCGTTGTCGTTGACGTCTGTCACCGTGATCGCGACTTTCGCCGTGTCGAAAAGCTCGCCGCCGTCCCGTGCCTGCACCTCCAGTTCGTAGAAGTCGCCTTCCTCGAAGTCCAGGCTCCGCACCAGCGTGATCGCTCCCGTCTCAGAGTCCAGCTCGAAAATCTGCGAGGCTTTCAAAGAAACGGATTGAAAGGAATACGTCACGTGCCCGTTCACGCCCTCGTCGGCGTCGGTGGCCGTGAGGGTGACGAGGACGGAGCCCACGGGCACGTCCTCCGGCACACGCACCGCGTACTCCGCCTGGCCGAACACGGGCGCGTTGTCGTTGGCGTCCAGCACCGCCACGCGGATCCGCGCCGTGCCCGTCCGCGCCGGCTCTCCGCCGTCGCTCGCCCGCAGCACCAGCTCGTGAAACGACGCCTCCTCCCGGTCCAGCGCCTTCGCCAGCACCAGCTCGGGACGCTCCTCCCCGCCGGGGCCCGCCTGCACGGCCAGCGAGAAGTGCTCGTCGCCGCTCAGCTCGTACCTCCGCAGGGAATTCGACCCCACGTCCGGGTCGTGAGCCTCGGCCAGGGGAAACCGCCACCCCGGGGCCGTCGTCTCGCTCAGTCTCAGTTTTTTTTCTGCCTCTCGGAAGCTGGGGGTGTTGTCGTTAATGTCCGTGATTTCCACTTCGATTCCGTAAACCTGCATTTCCCCCTCCACTATCACCTCACAGCGCAGCACGCATCGCTGCGCACTCTCGCACAGCTGCTCTCTGTCTATCCTCTCCGCCGTCACCAAATGTCCCGTCTTCCCGTGCAGGGCGAAATACTGCGTCCTGCCTCTGTCTATGATGCGGACGCCGCGGTCGCGGAGCGCGGGCAGCTGCAGCCCCAGGTCCTTGGCCACGTCGCCCACGAACGAGCCCTTCGGCATCTCCTCGGGCACCGAGTAGCGCAGCTGCCCCCACGCCGCCTCCCACGCCGCCACCAGGACGCACCACAGCAGGGCTCGCTCCCGCCGGCCCCGCCGCCCTCCTCTCTCCGCCATTGCAAAGCCCGGCAGCAGCTGCCCGCTCGCCCCTCCGCCCACAGCAGCCGCCCTGCGGGTCACCGTTGTCGCCGCGCTCCTCCCGCCGAGCCTTCCCCCGAGCAGCCCGCCTCGGCTTGCTCCCAGCGCGCTGCTTCGGGCTCGGACCTTGCAGCCCCGCCGCTCGCTCAACGGCTCGCCGGCGCTCCGGCGGCCGCCGCCCGCCCTTCGGCCTATCGTGAGCCAACAGCGACACTCGCAGCCGCAGACAGCACCTGCAGTGCTCGGTCGCCGGGAAGCGGCCCTCCGCCTTGCCGGCTTCCCACTCCTGCTCATCCAACAGCGCCCGCTGCAGCCCCGCGCTCGCCATCATCCCTCATAACGGTGCTGACGGATCCACTGGACATGCGTGCGTTCAGGAGAGTCTCTCTGACAAGTCCTGCCCACTGCATTTCTTCCTAAACGGCACCTCCGACAAGCCCCTCGGGAAAGCTCCGCAGTGTGTTCTGGCCCTCCGATACAGGAAGCAGCCTCCCCCTCTCACAGGGGAAAACCCCTAATAAACCATCTAGTTGTGAACTGCATCAGACACCCAGACCCTCGGCTTGCAGCAACCCGAGAAGCAGCAATTTTACACCTGGAGATGCTGGTTCCTTGAGATCTCAGTAAGAGAGACACTCCCACTCTCTAAGATGTCCTTCACAACTCTCTTTGTTATAGCTCACACTACAGGAAGAGACTGGCATAGATAATCCTATGTCCCTTTAGATGAGGAGAACCCTGAGCAGAGTAGCCTCACACAGATCTCCAGCCACACACAGCGTGCCATGCAGACCCCAGTCATAGAACAGAAAGAGTGCCCTCGTTTTAGTCATTCAAGACGTTTTAGGACTTCCCTGCAAGATGGCAATTCCATTCATCATTTCTACTGTCACAGTAAAAGACATTCGCATGTGGACTTTTTGCTCACAGGCAGCTTTCTTACCACCACTGAGTGAGAGCTGAGTTTATCCTGCTGACCAGGAATTTATGCAGCACAACACAGCACAGAAGAGCATGGCACAGGCCTGTGCCTTCCCAGATTACCTGGATTGTGGATCACTCAGTCCTCGAGGTACAGCAGTCTTCCAGTCAGCATCACGACACCAGCTTGTCTTCTGGACTTACCTTTTATTGGGGCCTTTGCGGAAGGGACAAGTGTAGTCCTCTGCAGTTCCTGAGAGAGAATCATCTCCCTGGTAGTGGTTTTCACCCACCAATTGCCCACCTCCCAGGGCTCCCCCAAATACTTCCCCAATGGAACGTGTATCCTGTCTTTCTGCCATCCATCCCCCAAACCCTCTAGAATCAAAATACTTTGTGCATGAATGCCTTAGAGTTGCCATCTGCAGCTGGAGCTGTCGGGAGAGCTGGAAAGGTCACTGCCCCCACCTCACTGCTTTGCAGAGGCCTTTGCACTCCCAGGGACCCTGCAAGGGCAGCAGCCACTTTCCCCTCACCTCCATCTAACTGGGCCCTGTTCCAGCCAGAAGCTCAGTGCTCACAAGACCCATACAGGCCTGCCAGCAAACCCACGATCCCCACAATTTTACTGAATGCTCTATCAGCTGCGTCTCCAAATCGAGGACATGGACCCGTTCAACTTTACCTCAGCCAAGGGACAAAATGAGAAAAATAAGCCTCTCTGCCTTTTGAAAACTTGGACAGAGCTTTCCCAGAAAGAACATCTCCACAAAGACTCTCTCCACACAAGGCATTCAGCTCTTCTCTTTATTTCACTTTTACACACAAGGGTATCCCGGGTTACAACGGCACAGTTTATAACTGCAGCACAACACAGCGTGAAGCTTTCCAACTCTTCCCTACCACGCTGCCGCATTCAGGCAACCCGTTCTTATACACGGGGTGACAGTCCTTCTCAAGAGGAATAGGTAAGACAGTGCTCAAAGACAGTTTGCAGGGTAGGAGGAGAAAGGGCAAAAAGGAGAATGCAAATGCTCTAACACAAACCCAGAAAATCATTTCGGGACACCTTTCCACTCCCATCAAGAAGCCTCTGAATTCCAGAACAACAAGGATGAGACCAAAGTCAATGGCCCTTTTCCAAGTTCATCTCGACTCTACCTTCAGACACAGTCCTTTGAAGCACCTCGTGGAGTTTTCATGCAAGCCACCCAAAGACAAGGAACATGTTCTCATCACAGCTCTGTACAGTTACAGCCTATCCCAACACCATTACGGCTGCCATATTTCCAAGGCAATCCCAAGGAGACAGACCACCCAACCCCCACCTTATGGGCCAAAGGAAGATCATCTGGGTTTTGCTGCTCTCCGTTAGAGAAGATGAGACTTCTGTACTCAAAGGGTCAGAACAGCCTTCTTGCCTGCTGAGCTGCAATTGCGTGCATCGCAACGGCTGTGTATGAGCAACTCCTGCTTCACCGGGCAGCCTTTGTGCAGCGTATGCAGACACACAACGGCTGTCTGGACAGACATAATGACCAGAAGGCAAAACGCACAGGGCCCACACAGCTCAGACAGAGACATCCAGAACCCGGAGAAGAAAGAGCCCCACGCTTGCAACACATGGCAACACAGTACTCACAACTTCCTTGCTTTTCTGACCTGGGACGAGGGCTACGTGCATTTCAGTGAGCATGTGATTTCTCTGCCCAACCTTGCCATCGCAGTACAGCGCAGAATAAAAGGTCCACGATCTTGCCTGACAGCAAGTGAGGCAAGAACTCAGCTGGGAGACCTGGAACTAACCCCACTCTCAAAGCACTTCAGAAATGGCTGTAACAGAGCTGAAAGATATTATTGCCTGAGAGAGGGAGCCTTGAGGTTCTTTTGTTTGCTTGGTTGTTTGTTTGTAGGGGGAGACAATGTTTCTTCTGACTTAGAATTTGAGGGAAATCGGTGACACCAATTGCAAATGCAGATTTAGTGTGGAGGAACCATTGCCACATGGTGTAGCCCACATGCCTTCCTCTGAGGAGGCACGAAGCCTCTGGCTGGGCTGACTCCATGCTAGTTAAAGGAAAGACTATTGAACTGTTCTGCGGAGAGCATCCCGGGGTTGTCTGGTGCCATGTCCTCCGTGGTGATAGGGCCACGGGGGAAATCTTGTTCGCCGTCAGTGCCCCCACTCGTGCCACAGTGCTGTGGTGGCACGCTGGGGAGGATGGGCTTCAGGAACTTGAACTCGCTGTTGCCCGAGCCTGTCGTGAGGTTGATCTCGTAGCAATAGGCGTGGGGCAGGGTGCCTGCAGCAGCAGCGTCAGCCAGGCCGCGCTGCAAGTTGCCAGCGCCGTAAAGCACATGCCCACCCTTCAGCTCCTTTCTCTTGCACAACTTGCGAGCAACGAAGGCTGCCGTGGACGTGAGGAAGAGGAGAGAGACAAAGACCAATGAAATGATTAAATAGGTTGTCAGGGAGCCACCCTCATCCTCCGAGGCTGGGCTGCTGTGCGGTAGGCGCACGTCTGAGAAGTCATTGAGCAGGAGCGCGCTCAGCGCCGCGGTGGCCGACAGCGGTGGCTGCCCGTTGTCTCGCACCAGGACAACGAGCTTCTGCTTCACGGAGTCTCTCTCTGTCACGGGCCTCCTCAGCCGCACCTCTCCACTTTGGGCACCCACCACAAAGAGCCCGGGGTCGGTGGCCCTCACCAGGTGGTACGAGAGCCACGAGTTCTGCCCCGAGTCGGCATCGACGGCCACCACTTTGGTGATGAGGTACCCTGCCTCAGCCGACACGGGCACCAGCTCGCTGGATGGTGGGCTGCTGTCCTGCGAGGGGTACAGCACCAGCGGCGCATTGTCATTCTCATCCACCACGACAAGGCGGACGGTGACGTTGGCAGTAAGGCGAGGAGACCCCGCATCGGAGGCGCTCACCAAGACCTCCATCTGCCTCACCTGCTCATAGTCCAGAGGCCGCAGCACAAACACCTGCCCGTTCTCAGAGTTCACAGAGATGCAGGAGCAGGGAGGCTGCTCTGCGGGGTGGGCTGGTGCCAGGGAATAGGTCACCTTGGCATTGGGCCCCACGTCGGCATCCGCGGCACTGACGGCTCCCACGAGCACTGTGGGGGCATTGTTCTCACGCACATACATGGTGTACGACGTCTGGTTGAAGACAGGCGCGTTGTCGTTGACATCGGAGATGTCCACCGTGAAGGTCTGGGTGGTCGTGAGAGGAGGTGACCCCGCGTCTGCTGCTGTGACAGTGACGATGTACCGTGCCGTCTCCTCCCGGTCCAGCGTGCTCACGGTCACCAGCTCGTAGTAATTCTTATAGGCCGGCCGCAGGGAGAACGACAGCTGGTCTTCAAGGGCACAGGTGATCTTCCCATTGGCACCAGCATCCCGGTCCCTGACAGTGAAGAGGGCGACCACCGTCCCAGGTAACGCGTTCTCAGGGAGGGGGCTGCTGAAGGAATTGACCACCATCTCTGGTGCATTGTCATTCACATCCACCACCTCCACCAACACCTTGCAGATTGCTGAGAGGCCCCCGCCGTCTGTGGCCCGCACGCTGAGCTCGTGATTGTGTGCTGCCTCAAAGTCCAGAGGCTTTGTGAGTTTAATTTCACCGCTCGTGGGGTCAATTGTGAATGCTGAGTGGCTCTGGCCCACCACTTCGCTGAACTGATAGGTGATGTCCCCGTTGATTCCCACATCCCGATCGGTTGCTACCACACTGAGAACCACAGAGCCCTCTGGAGCATTTTCCAAAACCCGCCCAATGTAAAGTTTCTGTGTGAAGACGGGAGCATTGTCATTTACATCTAGAACGACAATGTGGATCTCGGTGGTCCCACTCCTGGGTGGAGAGCCTCCGTCCACAGCGATGAGACTGAAACCCACCTCCGCCTGCTCCTCTCTGTCTAGCGGCTTTTCCAAGACCAGTTCCACATATTTGTCGTCCTCACGTTGACTCCCAAAGGAGACACTGAAGTACTCGTTGTCGGGAGCGATGCTGTAAGCCTGGATGCTGTTGCTGCCAACATCCAGGTCCCGAGCCCCCTCCAGCGGGAATCGCGAGCCCTGGTCGCTCCTTTCCAGGATCTTAAAAGTGACTCGTTCCTCCGGGAAAACGGGCGAATGGTCGTTGACGTCCTGCACCGCCACCTCGACCCGAAAGAACTGCAGGGGGTTCGCCAGCAGGAGCTCGAAGGGCAGCGTGCAGGTAGCGGACTGCCCGCACAGCTCCTCCCGGTCCAGCCTGTCCGCCACGACGAGGCGGCCGGTGCCGCGGTCCAAGCGAAAGTGCTGCCGGCCGTCGTCCGAGGCCAGGCGGGCGCGGCGAGCCGAGAGCTGCGCCGGGGCCAGCCCCGCGTCCTCCGCCACGTTGGCTACCACGGCGCCGCTCTCCGCCTCCTCGGCTACGGAGTAGCGGAGGGGCTCGGAGCGAGCGTGCGGCAGGGAGAGGAAAGCAGAGAGACAAAGCACTTGCCTTGCGATCGCCATGTCGCGGCGGCGGACAGCCTCCGTCTCGCGGGTCGCCCGCGCAGTCCTCCGCGGGAAGCGGCGCCCGGCAGCGGCGGGGATGGCGGGGATGGCGGGGATGGCGGGCGGCGGGCGGGAGCCCTCCCTCTCGCCGTGTCCGGCTGGCGGCCCGGCAGCGGATGGCACGGGGCACCGCTCGCCGCCGCTCGCCGCCGCTGCCCGGCTCGGCTGGGCTGGGCTGGGCTCGGCCGGGCTGGGCTCGGCCGCCTCCCCGCCCGCAGCCGCTCGGCGCCGCCTTGGCCGGGAGCACCACCCTGCGGCCCGCGGCGGGACTGCGCCCGCCGCCGCCCGCTGCCCGCGCTGCCGGCTCGCACCGGCCCACGGACCCGCGCGCACACCGCGCCGGGGAGGGAAGCGCAGGGGAGGAGCGCCGAGAGCCCTGCGGGGCCGCCGCTCGAGTCCGAGCGCACGGGCGGCGCCGGCAGCTGCCCCGCGTCCTGCCCCGCTCCCCGCTGCCCACAGCCCGCGGGCAGGCGTGCGCGCCTGCTGCCGGGACGCCCCCACCTCACGGCTTTGCAGAGGCCTTTGCACTCCCAGGGACCCTGCGAGGGCAGCGGCCACTTTCCCCTCACCTCCATCTAACTGGGCCCTGTTCCAGCCAGAAGCTCAGTGCTCGCAAGACCCATACAGGCCTGCCAGCAAACCCACGATCCCCACAATTTTACTGAATGCTCTATCAGCTGCGTCTCCAAGTCGAGGACATGGACCCGTTCAACTTTACCTCAGCCAAGGTGATACCCTAGCTAGGGTATCATGTACAGAGACGTAGAGTGCTCACAGACGCTGCGTGCACCCACACAGAGCGCACACATGGTGCAGGCATACGCAGAATGTACAACACAAACCGACATGCTGTTGTAAATAGTTTCTAACGCTAAGCAGAAACGGTAATTTTCCAATCAGCAAATCTACTAACCACTTGCTGTAGAGAACTGCTAGTGTAAAACAGCAAGACGGCTCAAACAGCCTGGGTGCTAAAACCGCAATGCAGAGCGACGGTCGCTAGGACCCAGGACCGGACAGTACCTGGAGTGAGGGGGCGGGAGGGAGCCCTGTGGAGACAGGGTGGCCTTGCCTCGGCCCCAACCCCGTCCTCTGTGAAGCGTCTTATTCCCCCACACACACCTCCTGCCTGGGGGACAGTCCTGGTATCACTCCTCTTGGTCTGGCTGGTCGCCGATGTAATTCTCCAATTAGCAAAACTACTAACCACTTGTGCCTTGGGAAAGGAATTTGGGAGGGAGCTAAGAGAGAACAAACTGTGGAAAACTAAGGGCTCTAACCTTGAAGAAGAGCTAACAAGCCGATAAAAGGGAACATCTTGGCACCAAAGACGGGACGGTGGCCAGGGAAGATGAAACTGCAGAAAGCAGGTGAAAGGTGAATGCGGCGAAGGGAGATCGCGACCACCGACGCCATTCAGGACCGAAAAGACTTGCCCCCCACACCTGAAAGGAGCATGGGTGCTCATTTACATAGCAAGCGAGGCTATTTTAAAAACAGTAAACCAAGAGCGTATGAAATGTTAATCACTAACCAATAAGGGTAAATTTAGGCGGGTTTATACTAATGATGCAGCCTGATAAATGCGGCGTAGTTTATATGACGGTGCTCGTGCGTGCCTGATTTGTGGAATTATCACCGAGCACCCTGCACAGAATCAACATCTCTGTAAGAACCTGCACTTCTCCTCACTCTTCTCCTTTTTTCCTCACCGAATACCCCTGTTGGCAGGACCAACGCTGGATCCAGGACTGGTGATTCACTTCCCTTTCTCTCTCTCTCTCTCACTTTTCCTAAGGTGATTAAGTTGGTAAAGTTGTTAAACTGTAGCCAAGTACTGCACGGCGTACCTTGACTTTCCATACAACCGCGTAGCTGGGGTGGATATAACCGTGAGAGGGTTGGTGCGTATCGAATATTTGAACTCAATATTTGGCTCTATAGAAGCTTTCTACTAAAGCTGGTGTTTGTGTACGGACCTGGAGTGTTGGCCCACCTTAATCCACACCGAGAGGATTTGCGAATCTTAGTGACTCCCGCCCCCTCCTCCCCAGGTGGGACGTGACACTTGTGCCTTGGGAAAGGAATCTGGGAGGGAGCTAAAAGATAGGAACGCGTTTGTACAAGTAACGAACTGTGGAAAACTAAGGGCTCTAACCTTGAAGAACAGCTAACAAGCCGATAAAAGGGAACATCTTGGCACCAAAGACGGGACGGTGGCCAGAGAAGCATGAAGTTTGATAAAACTGCAGAAACTGGGTGAAAGGTGAATTCGGCAAGGGGAGATCGCGACCACCGACGCCATTCAGGACCGAAAAGACTTGCCCCCCACTCCCCCTGAAAGGAGCATGCGCGCTAACTTACATAGCAAGCGAGGCTAATTTAAACACAGTAAACCAAGAGTGTATGCAGTGTTAATCACTAACCAATAAGTGTAAATTTAGGCGGGTTTACACTAATCGTGTAACCTGATAAATACGCTGTACTTTTGCATGACGCTATGCACGTTAGGTGGAGATATCCCCCGTGCATCCAGCGCTGCAATAAAGAATGCCTGCTTTCTGAACGCCAGGCTGGTGTTAGAAACTTTTTTGGACCGGTTTGTGGTAACAAAGAGACAAAATGAGAAAAAAAAAAAGCCTCCCGACCTTTTGAAAACTTGGACAGAGCTTTCCCAGAAAGAACATCTCCACAAAGACTCTCTCCACACAAGGCATTCAGCTCTTCTCTTTATTTCACTTTTACACACAAGGGTATCCCGGGTTACAACGGCACAGTTTATAACTGCAGCACAACACAGCGTGAAGCTTTCCAACTCTTCCCTGCCAGGCAACCCGTTCTTATACACGGGGTGACAGTCCTTCTCAAGAGGAATAGGTAAGACAGTGCTCAAAGACAGTTTGCAGGGTAGGAGGAGAAAGGGCAAAAAGGAGAATGCAAATGCTCTAACACAAACCCAGAAAATCATTTCGGGACACCTTTCCACTCCCATCAAGAAGCCTCTGAATTCCAGAACAACAAGGATGAGACCAAAGTCAATGGCCCTTTTCCAAGTTCATCTCGACTCTACCTTCAGACACAGTCCTTTGAAGCACCTCGTGGAGTTTTCATGCAAGCCACCCAAAGACAAGGAACATGTTCTCATCACAGCTCTGTACAGTTACAGCCTATCCCAACACCGTTACGGCTGCCATATTTCCAAGGCAATCCCAAGGAGACAGACCACCCAACCCCCACCTTATGGGCCAAAGGAAGAGCTTGTGTTTTTTGCAGCTCTCCATTAGAGAAGATGAGACTTCTGTACTCAAAGGGTCAGAACAGCCTTCTTGCCTGCTGAGCTGCAATTGCGTGCATCGCAACGGCTGTGTATGAGCAACTCCTGCTTCACCGGGCAGCCTTTGTGCAGCGTATGCAGACACACAACGGCTGTCTGGACAGACATAATGACCAGAAGGCAAAACGCACAGGGCCCACACAGCTCAGACAGAGACATCCAGAACCCGGAGAAGAAAGAGCCCCACGCTTGCAACACATGGCAACACAGTACTCACAACTTCCTTGCTTTTCTGACCTGGGACGAGGGCTACGTGCATTTCAGTGAGCATGTGATTTCTCTGCCCAACCTTGCCATCGCAGTACAGCACAGAATAAAAGGTCCACGATCTTGCCTGACAGCAAGTGAGGCAAGAACTCAGCTGGGAGACCTGGAACTAACCCCACTCTCAAAGCACTTCAGAAGTGGCTGTAACAGAGCTGAAAGATATTATTGCCTGAGAGAGGGAGCCTTGAGGTTCTTTTGCTTGCTTTTTTTTATTTGTTTGTTTGTTTGTAGGGGGAGACAACGTTTCTTCTGACTTAGAATTTGAGGGAAATCACCAATTGCAAATGCAGATTTAGTGTGGAGGAACCATTGCCACATGGTGTAGCCCACATGCCTTCCTCTGAGGAGGCACGAAGCCTCTGGCTGGGCTGACTCCATGCTAGTTAAAGGAAAGACTATTGAACTGTTCTGCGGAGAGCATCCCGGGGTTGTCTGGTGCCATGTCCTCCGTGGTGATAGGGCCACGGGGGAAATCTTGTTCGCCGTCAGTGCCCCCACTCGTGCCACAGTGCTGTGGTGGCAGGCTGGGGAGGATGGGCTTCAGGAACTTGAACTCGCTGTTGCCCGAGCCTGTCGTGAGGTTGATCTCGTAGCAATAGGCGTGGGGCAGGGTCCCTGCAGCAGCAGCGTCAGCCAGGCCGCGCTGCAAGTTGCCAGCGCCGTAAAGCACATGCCCACCCTTCAGCTCCTTTCTCTTGCACAACTTGCGAGCAACGAAGGCTGCCGTGGACGTGAGGAAGAGGAGAGAGACAAAGACCAATGAAATGATTAAATAGGTTGTCAGGGAGCCACCCTCATCCTCCGAGGCTGGGCTGCTGTGCGGTAGGCGCACGTCTGAGAAGTCATTGAGCAGGAGCGCGCTCAGCGCCGCGGTGGCCGACAGCGGTGGCTGCCCGTTGTCTCGCACCAGGACAACGAGCTTCTGCTTCACGGAGTCTCTCTCTGTCACGGGCCTCCTCAGCCGCACCTCTCCACTTTGGGCACCCACCACAAAGAGCCCGGGGTCGGTGGCCCTCACCAGGTGGTACGAGAGCCACGAGTTCTGCCCCGAGTCGGCATCGACGGCCACCACTTTGGTGATGAGGTACCCTGCCTCAGCCGACACGGGCACCAGCTCGCTGGATGGTGGGCTGCTGTCCTGCGAGGGGTACAGCACCAGCGGCGCATTGTCATTCTCATCCACCACGACAAGGCGGACGGTGACGTTGGCAGTAAGGCGAGGAGACCCCGCATCGGAGGCGCTCACCAAGACCTCCATCTGCCTCACCTGCTCATAGTCCAGAGGCCGCAGCACAAACACCTGCCCGTTCTCAGAGTTCACAGAGATGCAGGAGCAGGGAGGCTGCTCTGCGGGGTGGGCTGGTGCCAGGGAATAGGTCACCTTGGCATTGGGCCCCACGTCGGCATCCGCGGCACTGACGGCTCCCACGAGCACTGTGGGGGCATTGTTCTCACGCACATACATGGTGTACGACGTCTGGTTGAAGACAGGCGCGTTGTCGTTGACATCGGAGATGTCCACCGTGAAGGTCTGGGTGGTCGTGAGAGGAGGTGACCCCGCGTCTGCTGCTGTGACAGTGACGATGTACCGTGCTGTCTCCTCCCGGTCCAGCGTGCTCACGGTCACCAGCTCGTAGTAATTCTTATAGGCCGGCCGCAGGGAGAACGACAGCTGGTCTTCAAGGGCACAGGTGATCTTCCCATTGGCACCAGCATCCCGGTCCCTGACAGTGAAGAGGGCGACCACCGTCCCAGGTAACGCGTTCTCAGGGAGGGGGCTGCTGAAGGAATTGACCACCATCTCTGGTGCATTGTCATTCACATCCACCACCTCCACCAACACCTTGCAGATTGCTGAGAGGCCCCCGCCGTCTGTGGCCCGCACGCTGAGCTCGTGATTGTGTGCTGCCTCAAAGTCCAGAGGCTTTGTGAGTTTAATTTCACCGCTCGTGGGGTCAATTGTGAATGCTGAGTGGCTCTGGCCCACCACTTCGCTGAACTGATAGGTGATGTCCCCGTTGATTCCCACATCCCGATCGGTTGCCACCACACTGAGAACCACAGAGCCCTCTGGAGCATTTTCCAAAACCTGACCAATGTACAGCTCCTCTGTGAAGACGGGAGCATTGTCATTTACATCTAGAACGACAATGTGGATTTGGGTGGTCCCACTCCTTGGTGGAGAGCCTCCGTCCACAGCGATGAGACTGAAACCCACCTCTGCCTGCTCCTCTCTGTCTAGCGGCTTTTCCAAGACCAGTTCCACATACTTCTTCCCCTTACTCCGACTCCCAAAGGAGACACTGAAGTACTCGTTGTCGGGAGCGATGCTGTAAGCCTGGATGCTGTTGCTGCCAACATCCAGGTCCCGAGCCCCCTCCAGCGGGAATCGCGAGCCCTGGTCGCTCGTTTCCGGGATCTTAAAAGTGACTCGTTCCTCCGGGAAAACGGGCGAATGGTCGTTGACGTCCTGCACCGCCACCTCGACCCGAAAGAACTGCAGGGGGTTCGCCAGCAGGAGCTCGAAGGGCAGCGTGCAGGTAGCGGACTGCCCGCACAGCTCCTCCCGGTCCAGCCTGTCCGCCACGACGAGGCGGCCGGTGCCGCGGTCCAAGCGAAAGTGCTGCCGGCCGTCGTCCGAGGCCAGGCGGGCGCGGCGAGCCGAGAGCTGCGCCGGGGCCAGCCCCGCGTCCTCCGCCACGTTGGCTACCACGGCGCCGCTCTCCGCCTCCTCGGCTACGGAGTAGCGGAGGGGCTCGGAGCGAGCGTGCGGCAGGGAGAGGAAAGCAGAGAGACAAAGCACTTGCCTTGCGATCGCCATGTCGCGGCGGCGGACAGCCTCCGTCTCGCGGGTCGCCCGCGCAGTCCTCCGCGGGAAGCGGCGCCCGGCAGCGGCGGGGATGGCGGGGATGGCGGGGATGGCGGGGATGGCGGGCGGCGGGCGGGAGCCCTCCCTCTCGCCGTGTCCGGCTGGCGGCCCGGCAGCGGATGGCACGGGGCACCGCTCGCCGCCGCTCGCCGCCGCTGCCCGGCTCGGCTGGGCTGGGCTGGGCTCGGCCGGGCTGGGCTCGGCCGCCTCCCCGCCCGCAGCCGCTCGGCGCCGCCTTGGCCGGGAGCACCACCCTGCGGCCCGCGGCGGGACTGCGCCCGCCGCCGCCCGCTGCCCGCGCTGCCGGCTCGCACCGGCCCACGGACCCGCGCGCACACCGCGCCGGGGAGGGAAGCGCAGGGGAGGAGCGCCGAGAGCCCTGCGGGGCCGCCGCTCGAGTCCGAGCGCACGGGCGGCGCCGGCAGCTGCCCCGCGTCCTGCCCCGCTCCCCGCTGCCCACAGCCCGCGGGCAGGCGTGCGCGCCTGCTGCCGGGACGCCCCCACCTCACGGCTTTGCAGAGGCCTTTGCACTCCCAGGGACCCTGCGAGGGCAGCGGCCACTTTCCCCTCACCTCCATCTAACTGGGCCCTGTTCCAGCCAGAAGCTCAGTGCTCGCAAGACCCATACAGGCCTGCCAGCAAACCCACGATCCCCACAATTTTACTGAATGCTCTATCAGCTGCGTCTCCAAGTCGAGGACATGGACCCGTTCAACTTTACCTCAGCCAAGGTGATACCCTAGCTAGGGTATCATGTACAGAGACGTAGAGTGCTCACAGACGCTGCGTGCACCCACACAGAGCGCACACATGGTGCAGGCATACGCAGAATGTACAACACAAACCGACATGCTGTTGTAAATAGTTTCTAACGCTAAGCAGAAACGGTAATTTTCCAATCAGCAAATCTACTAACCACTTGCTGTAGAGAACTGCTAGTGTAAAACAGCAAGACGGCTCAAACAGCCTGGGTGCTAAAACCGCAATGCAGAGCGACGGTCGCTAGGACCCAGGACCGGACAGTACCTGGAGTGAGGGGGCGGGAGGGAGCCCTGTGGAGACAGGGTGGCCTTGCCTCGGCCCCATCCCCGTCCTCTGTGAAGCGTCTTATTCCCCCACACACACCTCCTGCCTGGGGGACAGTCCTGGTATCACTCCTCTTGGTCTGGCTGGTCGCCGATGTAATTCTCCAATTAGCAAAACTACTAACCACTTGTGCCTTGGGAAAGGAATTTGGGAGGGAGCTAAGAGAGAACAAACTGTGGAAAACTAAGGGCTCTAACCTTGAAGAAGAGCTAACAAGCCGATAAAAGGGAACATCTTGGCACCAAAGACGGGACGGTGGCCAGAGAAGCATGAAGTTTGATAAAACTGCAGAAACTGGGTGAAAGGTGAATTCGGCAAGGGGAGATCGCGACCACCGACGCCATTCAGGACCGAAAAGACTTGCCCCCCACACCTGAAAGGAGCATGGGTGCTCATTTACATAGCAAGCGAGGCTAATTTAAACACAGTAAACCAAGAGTGTATGCAGTGTTAATCACTAACCAATAAGTGTAAATTTAGGCGGGTTTACACTAATCGTGTAACCTGATAAATACGCTGTACTTTTGCATGACGCTATGCACGTTAGGTGGAGATATCCCCCGTGCATCCAGCGCTGCAATAAAGAATGCCTGCTTTCTGAATGCCAGGCTGGTGTTAGAAACTTTTTTGGACCGGTTTGTGGTAACAAAGAGACAAAATGAGAAAAAAAAAAAGCCTCCCGACCTTTTGAAAACTTGGACAGAGCTTTCCCAGAAAGAACATCTCCACAAAGACTCTCTCCACACAAGGCATTCAGCTCTTCTCTTTATTTCACTTTTACACACAAGGGTATCCCGGGTTACAATGGCACAGTTTATAACTGCAGCACAACACAGCGTGAAGCTTTCCAACTCTTCCCTGCCACACTGCCGGCATTCAAGCAACCCGTTCTTATACACGGGGTGACAGTCCTTCTCAAGAGGAATAGGTAAGACAGTGCTCAAAGACAGTTTGCAGGGTAGGAGGAGAAAGGGCAAAAAGGAGAATGCAAATGCTCTAACACAAACCCAGAAAATCATTTCGGGACACCTTTCCACTCCCATCAAGAAGCCTCTGAATTCCAGAACAACAAGGATGAGACCAAAGTCAATGGCCCTTTTCCAAGTTCATCTCGACTCTACCTTCAGACACAGTCCTTTGAAGCACCTCGTGGAGTTTTCATGCAAGCCACCCAAAGACAAGGAACATGTTCTCATCACAGCTCTGTACAGTTACAGCCTATCCCAACACCGTTACGGCTGCCATATTTCCAAGGCAATCCCAAGGAGACAGACCACCCAACCCCCCCTTATGGGCCAAAGGAAGAGCTTGTGGTTTTTTGCTGCTCTCCATTAGAGAAGATGAGACTTCTGTACTCAAAGGGTCAGAACAGCCTTCTTGCCTGCTGAGCGTGCATCGCAACGGCTGTGTATGAGCAACTCCTGCTTCACCGGGCAGCCTTTGTGCAGCGTATGCAGACACACAACGGCTGTCTGGACAGACATAATGACCAGAAGGCAAAACGCACAGGGCCCACACAGCTCAGACAGAGACATCCAGAACCCGGAGAAGAAAGAGCCCCACGCTTGCAACACATGGCAACACAGTACTCACAACTTCCTTGCTTTTCTGACCTGGGACGAGGGCTACGTGCATTTCAGTGAGCATGTGATTTCTCTGCCCAACCTTGCCATCGCAGTACAGCACAGAATAAAAGGTCCACGATCTTGCCTGACAGCAAGTGAGGCAAGAACTCAGCCGGGGGCCCTGGAACTAACCCCACTCTCAAAGCACTTCAGAAATGGCTGTAACAGAGCTGAAAGATATTATTGCCTGAGAGAGGGAGCCTTGAGGTTCTTTTGCTTGCTTTTTTTTATTTGTTTGTTTGTTTGTAGGGGGAGACAACGTTTCTTCTGACTTAGAATTTGAGGGAAATCACCAATTGCAAATGCAGATTTAGTGTGGAGGAACCATTGCCACGTGGTGTAGCCCACATGCCTTCCTCTGAGGAGGCACGAAGCCTCTGGCTGGGCTGACTCCATGCTAGTTAAAGGAAAGACTATTGAACTGTTCTGCAGAGAGCATCCCGGGGTTGTCTGGTGCCATGTCCTCCGTGGTGATAGGGCCACGGGGGAAATCTTGTTCGCCGTCAGTGCCCCCACTCGTGCCACAGTGCTGTGGTGGCAGGCTGGGGAGGATGGGCTTCAGGAACTTGAACTCGCTGTTGCCCGAGCCTGTCGTGAGGTTGATCTCGTAGCAATAGGCGTGGGGCAGGGTGCCTGCAGCAGCAGCGTCAGCCAGGCCACGCTGCAAGTTGCCAGCGCCGTAAAGCACATGCCCACCCTTCAGCTCCTTTCTCTTGCACAACTTGCGAGCAACGAAGGCTGCCGTGGACGTGAGGAAGAGGAGAGAGACAAAGACCAATGAAATGATTAAATAGGTTGTCAGGGAGCCACCCTCATCCTCCGAGGCTGGGCTGCTGTGCGGTAGGCGCACGTCTGAGAAGTCATTGAGCAGGAGCGCGCTCAGCGCCGCGGTGGCCGACAGCGGTGGCTGCCCGTTGTCTCGCACCAGGACAACGAGCTTCTGCTTCACGGAGTCTCTCTCTGTCACGGGCCTCCTCAGCCGCACCTCTCCACTTTGGGCACCCACCACAAAGAGCCCGGGGTCGGTGGCCCTCACCAGGTGGTACGAGAGCCACGAGTTCTGCCCCGAGTCGGCATCGACGGCCACCACTTTGGTGATGAGGTACCCTGCCTCAGCCGACACGGGCACCAGCTCGCTGGATGGTGGGCTGCTGTCCTGCGAGGGGTACAGCACCAGCGGCGCATTGTCATTCTCATCCACCACGACAAGGCGGACGGTGACGTTGGCAGTAAGGCGAGGAGACCCCGCATCGGAGGCGCTCACCAAGACCTCCATCTGCCTCACCTGCTCATAGTCCAGAGGCCGCAGCACAAACACCTGCCCGTTCTCAGAGTTCACAGAGATGCAGGAGCAGGGAGGCTGCTCTGCGGGGTGGGCTGGTGCCAGGGAATAGGTCACCTTGGCATTGGGCCCCACGTCGGCATCCGCGGCACTGACGGCTCCCACGAGCACTGTGGGGGCATTGTTCTCACGCACATACATGGTGTACGACGTCTGGTTGAAGACAGGCGCGTTGTCGTTGACATCGGAGATGTCCACCGTGAAGGTCTGGGTGGTCGTGAGAGGAGGTGACCCCGCGTCTGCTGCTGTGACAGTGACGATGTACCGTGCCGTCTCCTCCCGGTCCAGCGTGCTCACGGTCACCAGCTCGTAGTAATTCTTATAGGCCGGCCGCAGGGAGAACGACAGCTGGTCTTCAAGGGCACAGGTGATCTTCCCATTGGCACCAGCATCCCGGTCCCTGACAGTGAAGAGGGCGACCACCGTCCCAGGTAACGCGTTCTCAGGGAGGGGGCTGCTGAAGGAATTGACCACCATCTCTGGTGCATTGTCATTCACATCCACCACCTCCACCAACACCTTGCAGATTGCTGAGAGGCCCCCGCCGTCTGTGGCCCGCACGCTGAGCTCGTGATTGTGTGCTGCCTCAAAGTCCAGAGGCTTTGTGAGTTTAATTTCACCGCTCGTGGGGTCAATTGTGAATGCTGAGTGGCTCTGGCCCACCACTTCGCTGAACTGATAGGTGATGTCCCCGTTGATTCCCACATCCCGATCGGTTGCTACCACACTGAGAACCACAGAGCCCTCTGGAGCATTTTCCAAAACCCGCCCAATGTAAAGTTTCTGTGTGAAGACGGGAGCATTGTCATTTACATCTAGAACGACAATGTGGATCTCGGTGGTCCCACTCCTGGGTGGAGAGCCTCCGTCCACAGCGATGAGACTGAAACCCACCTCCGCCTGCTCCTCTCTGTCTAGCGGCTTTTCCAAGACCAGTTCCACATATTTGTCGTCCTCACGTTGACTCCCAAAGGAGACACTGAAGTACTCGTTGTCGGGAGCGATGCTGTAAGCCTGGATGCTGTTGCTGCCAACATCCAGGTCCCGAGCCCCCTCCAGCGGGAATCGCGAGCCCTGGTCGCTCCTTTCCAGGATCTTAAAGGTGACTCGTTCCTCCGGGAAAACGGGCGAATGGTCGTTGACGTCCCGCACCGCCACCTCGACCCGAAAGAACTGCAGGGGGTTCGCCAGCAGGAGCTCGAAGGGCAGCGTGCAGGTAGCGGACTGCCCGCACAGCTCCTCCCGGTCCAGCCTGTCCGCCACGACGAGGCGGCCGGTGCCGCGGTCCAAGCGAAAGTGCTGCCGGCCGTCGTCCGAGGCCAGGCGGGCGCGGCGAGCCGAGAGCTGCGCCGGGGCCAGCCCCGCGTCCTCCGCCACGTTGGCTACCACGGCGCCGCTCTCCGCCTCCTCGGCTACGGAGTAGCGGAGGGGCTCGGAGCGAGCGTGCGGCAGGGAGAGGAAAGCAGAGAGACAAAGCACTTGCCTTGCGATCGCCATGTCGCGGCGGCGGACAGCCTCCGTCTCGCGGGTCGCCCGCGCAGTCCTCCGCGGGAAGCGGCGCCCGGCAGCGGCGGGGATGGCGGGGATGGCGGGGATGGCGGGCGGGCGCCCTCCCTCTCGCCGAGTCCGGCTGGCGGCCCGGCAGCGGATGGCACGGGGCACCGCTCGCCGCCGCTCGCCGCCGCTGCCCGGCTCGGCTGGGCTGGGCTGGGCTCGGCCGGGCTGGGCTCGGCCGCCTCCCCGCCCGCAGCCGCTCGGCGCCGCCTTGGCCGGGAGCACCACCCTGCGGCCCGCGGCGGGACTGCGCCCGCCGCCGCCCGCTGCCCGCGCTGCCGGCTCGCACCGGCCCACGGACCCGCGCGCACACCGCGCCGGGGAGGGAAGCGCAGGGGAGGAGCGCCGAGAGCCCTGCGGGGCCGCCGCTCGAGTCCGAGCGCACGGGCGGCGCCGGCAGCTGCCCCGCGTCCTGCCCCGCTCCCCGCTGCCCACAGCCCGCGGGCAGGCGTGCGCGCCTGCTGCCGGGACGCCCCCACCTCACGGCTTTGCAGAGGCCTTTGCACTCCCAGGGACCCTGCGAGGGCAGCGGCCACTTTCCCCTCACCTCCATCTAACTGGGCCCTGTTCCAGCCAGAAGCTCAGTGCTCGCAAGACCCATACAGGCCTGCCAGCAAACCCACGATCCCCACAATTTTACTGAATGCTCTATCAGCTGCGTCTCCAAGTCGAGGACATGGACCCGTTCAACTTTACCTCAGCCAAGGTGATACCCTAGCTAGGGTATCATGTACAGAGACGTAGAGTGCTCACAGACGCTGCGTGCACCCACACAGAGCGCACACATGGTGCAGGCATACGCAGAATGTACAACACAAACCGACATGCTGTTGTAAATAGTTTCTAACGCTAAGCAGAAACGGTAATTTTCCAATCAGCAAATCTACTAACCACTTGCTGTAGAGAACTGCTAGTGTAAAACAGCAAGACGGCTCAAACAGCCTGGGTGCTAAAACCGCAATGCAGAGCGACGGTCGCTAGGACCCAGGACCGGACAGTACCTGGAGTGAGGGGGCGGGAGGGAGCCCTGTGGAGACAGGGCGGCCTTGCCTCGCCCCATCCCCGTCCTCTGTGAAGCGTCTTATTCCCCCACACACACCTCCTGCCTGGGGGACAGTCCTGGTATCACTCCTCTTGGTCTGGCTGGTCGCCGATGTAATTCGCCAATTAGCAAAACTACTAACCACTTGTGCCTTGGGAAAGGAATTTGGGAGGGAGCTAAGAGAGAACAAACTGTGGAAAACTAAGGGCTCTAACCTTGAAGAAGAGCTAACAAGCCGATAAAAGGGAACATCTTGGCACCAAAGACGGGACGGTGGCCCGAGAAGCATGAAGTTTGATAAAACTGCAGAAAGCAGGTGAAAGGTGAATGCGGCGAAGGGAGATCGCGACCACCGACTAAATTCAGGACCGAAAAGACTTCCCCCCACACCTGAAAGGAGCATGGGTGCTCATTTACATAGCAAGCGAGGCTAATTTAAATACAGTAAACCAAGAGCGTATGCAGTGTTAATCACTAACCAATAAGTGTAAATTTAGGCGGGTTTACACTAATCGTGTAACCTGATAAATACGCTGTACTTTTGCATGACGCTATGCACGTTAGGTGGAGATATCCCCCGTGCATCCAGCGCTGCAATAAAGAATGCCTGCTTTCTGAATGCCAGGCTGGTGTTAGAAACTTTTTTGGACCGGTTTGTGGTAACAAAGGCACAAAATGAGAAAAAAAAAAAGCCTCCCGACCTTTTGAAAACTTGGACAGAGCTTTCCCAGAAAGAACATCTCCACAAAGACTCTCTCCACACAAGGCATTCAGCTCTTCTCTTTATTTCACTTTTACACACAAGGGTATCCCGGGTTACAACGGCACAGTTTATAACTGCAGCACAACACAGCGTGAAGCTTTCCAACTCTTCCCTGCCACGCTGCCGCATTCAAGCAACCCGTTCTTATACACGGGGTGACAGTCCTTCTCAAGAGGAATAGGTAAGACAGTGCTCAAAGACAGTTTGCAGGGTAGGAGGAGAAAGGGCAAAAAGGAGAATGCAAATGCTCTAACACAAACCCAGAAAATCATTTCGGGACACCTTTCCACTCCCATCAAGAAGCCTCTGAATTCCAGAACAACAAGGATGAGACCAAAGTCAATGGCCCTTTTCCAAGTTCATCTCGACTCTACCTTCAGACACAGTCCTTTGAAGCACCTCGTGGAGTTTTCATGCAAGCCACCCAAAGACAAGGAACATGTTCTCATCACAGCTCTGTACAGTTACAGCCTATCCCAACACCGTTCGGCTGCCATATTTCCAAGGCAATCCCAAGGAGACAGACCACCCAACCCCCACCTTATGGGCCAAAGGAAGATCATCTGGGTTTTGCTGCTCTCCGTTAGAGAAGATGAGACTTCTGTACTCAAAGGGTCAGAACAGCCTTCTTGCCTGCTGAGCTGCAATTGCGTGCATCGCAACGGCTGTGTATGAGCAACTCCTGCTTCACCGGGCAGCCTTTGTGCAGCGTATGCAGACACACAACGGCTGTCTGGACAGACATAATGACCAGAAGGCAAAACGCACAGGGCCCACACAGCTCAGACAGAGACATCCAGAACCCGGAGAAGAAAGAGCCCCACGCTTGCAACACATGGCAACACAGTACTCACAACTTCCTTGCTTTTCTGACCTGGGACGAGGGCTACGTGCATTTCAGTGAGCATGTGATTTCTCTGCCCAACCTTGCCATCGCAGTACAGCACAGAATAAAAGGTCCACGATCTTGCCTGACAGCAAGTGAGGCAAGAACTCAGCTGGGAGACCTGGAACTAACCCCACTCTCAAAGCACTTCAGAAATGGCTGTAACAGAGCTGAAAGATATTATTGCCTGAGAGAGGGAGCCTTGAGGTTCTTTTGCTTGCTTTTTTTTATTTGTTTGTTTGTTTGTAGGGGGAGACAACGTTTCTTCTGACTTAGAATTTGAGGGAAATCGGTGACACCAATTGCAAATGCAGATTTAGTGTGGAGGAACCATTGCCACGTGGTGTAGCCCACATGCCTTCCTCTGAGGAGGCACGAAGCCTCTGGCTGGGCTGACTCCATGCTAGTTAAAGGAAAGACTATTGAACTGTTCTGCGGAGAGCATCCCGGGGTTGTCTGGTGCCATGTCCTCCGTGGTGATAGGGCCACGGGGGAAATCTTGTTCGCCGTCAGTGCCCCCACTCGTGCCACAGTGCTGTGGTGGCACGCTGGGGAGGATGGGCTTCAGGAACTTGAACTCGCTGTTGCCCGAGCCTGTCGTGAGGTTGATCTCGTAGCAATAGGCGTGGGGCAGGGTGCCTGCAGCAGCAGCGTCAGCCAGGCCGCGCTGCAAGTTGCCAGCGCCGTAAAGCACATGCCCACCCTTCAGCTCCTTTCTCTTGCACAACTTGCGAGCAACGAAGGCTGCCGTGGACGTGAGGAAGAGGAGAGAGACAAAGACCAATGAAATGATTAAATAGGTTGTCAGGGAGCCACCCTCATCCTCCGAGGCTGGGCTGCTGTGCGGTAGGCGCACGTCTGAGAAGTCATTGAGCAGGAGCGCGCTCAGCGCCGCGGTGGCCGACAGCGGTGGCTGCCCGTTGTCTCGCACCAGGACAACGAGCTTCTGCTTCACGGAGTCTCTCTCTGTCACGGGCCTCCTCAGCCGCACCTCTCCACTTTGGGCACCCACCACAAAGAGCCCGGGGTCGGTGGCCCTCACCAGGTGGTACGAGAGCCACGAGTTCTGCCCCGAGTCGGCATCGACGGCCACCACTTTGGTGATGAGGTACCCTGCCTCAGCCGACACGGGCACCAGCTCGCTGGATGGTGGGCTGCTGTCCTGCGAGGGGTACAGCACCAGCGGCGCATTGTCATTCTCATCCACCACGACAAGGCGGACGGTGACGTTGGCAGTAAGGCGAGGAGACCCCGCATCGGAGGCGCTCACCAAGACCTCCATCTGCCTCACCTGCTCATAGTCCAGAGGCCGCAGCACAAACACCTGCCCGTTCTCAGAGTTCACAGAGATGCAGGAGCAGGGAGGCTGCTCTGCGGGGTGGGCTGGTGCCAGGGAATAGGTCACCTTGGCATTGGGCCCCACGTCGGCGTCCACGGCACTGACAGCTCCCACGAGCACTGTGGGGGCATTGTTCTCACGCACATACATGGTGTACGACGTCTGGTTGAAGACAGGCGCGTTGTCGTTGACATCGGAGATGTCCACCGTGAAGGTCTGGGTGGTCGTGAGAGGAGGTGACCCCGCGTCTGCTGCTGTGACAGTGACGATGTACCGTGCTGTCTCCTCCCGGTCCAGCGTGCTCACGGTCACCAGCTCGTAGTAATTCTTATAGGCCGGCCGCAGGGAGAACGACAGCTGGTCTTCAAGGGCACAGGTGATCTTCCCATTGGCACCAGCATCCCGGTCCCTGACAGTGAAGAGGGCGACCACCGTCCCAGGTAACGCGTTCTCAGGGAGGGGGCTGCTGAAGGAATTGACCACCATCTCTGGTGCATTGTCATTCACATCCACCACCTCCACCAACACCTTGCAGATTGCTGAGAGGCCCCCGCCGTCTGTGGCCCGCACGCTGAGCTCGTGATTGTGTGCTGCCTCAAAGTCCAGAGGCTTTGTGAGTTTAATTTCACCACTCGTGGGGTCAATTGTGAATGCTGAGTGGCTCTGGCCCACCACTTCGCTGAACTGATAGGTGATGTCCCCGTTGATTCCCACATCCCGATCGGTTGCTACCACACTGAGAACCACAGAGCCCTCTGGAGCATTTTCCAAAACCCGCCCAATGTAAAGTTTCTGTGTGAAGACGGGAGCATTGTCATTTACATCTAGAACGACAATGTGGATCTCGGTGGTCCCACTCCTGGGTGGAGAGCCTCCGTCCACAGCGATGAGACTGAAACCCACCTCCGCCTGCTCCTCTCTGTCTAGCGGCTTTTCCAAGACCAGTTCCACATATTTGTCGTCCTCACGTTGACTCCCAAAGGAGACACTGAAGTACTCGTTGTCGGGAGCGATGCTGTAAGCCTGGATGCTGTTGCTGCCAACATCCAGGTCCCGAGCCCCCTCCAGCGGGAATCGCGAGCCCTGGTCGCTCGTTTCCGGGATCTTAAAAGTGACTCGTTCCTCCGGGAAAACGGGCGAATGGTCGTTGACGTCCTGCACCGCCACCTCGACCCGAAAGAACTGCAGGGGGTTCGCCAGCAGGAGCTCGAAGGGCAGCGTGCAGGTAGCGGACTGCCCGCACAGCTCCTCCCGGTCCAGCCTGTCCGCCACGACGAGGCGGCCGGTGCCGCGGTCCAAGCGAAAGTGCTGCCGGCCGTCGTCCGAGGCCAGGCGGGCGCGGCGAGCCGAGAGCTGCGCCGGGGCCAGCCCCGCGTCCTCCGCCACGTTGGCTACCACGGCGCCGCTCTCCGCCTCCTCGGCTACGGAGTAGCGGAGGGGCTCGGAGCGAGCGTGCGGCAGGGAGAGGAAAGCAGAGAGACAAAGCACTTGCCTTGCGATCGCCATGTCGCGGCGGCGGACAGCCTCCGTCTCGCGGGTCGCCCGCGCAGTCCTCCGCGGGAAGCGGCGCCCGGCAGCGGCGGGGATGGCGGGGATGGCGGGGATGGCGGGGATGGCGGGGATGGCGGGCGGGCGCCCTCCCTCTCGCCGAGTCCGGCTGGCGGCCCGGCAGCGGATGGCACGGGGCACCGCTCGCCGCCGCTCGCCGCCGCTGCCCGGCTCGGCTGGGCTGGGCTGGGCTCGGCCGGGCTGGGCTCGGCCGCCTCCCCGCCCGCAGCCGCTCGGCGCCGCCTTGGCCGGGAGCACCACCCTGCGGCCCGCGGCGGGACTGCGCCCGCCGCCGCCCGCTGCCCGCGCTGCCGGCTCGCACCGGCCCACGGACCCGCGCGCACACCGCGCCGGGGAGGGAAGCGCAGGGGAGGAGCGCCGAGAGCCCTGCGGGGCCGCCGCTCGAGTCCGAGCGCACGGGCGGCGCCGGCAGCTGCCCCGCGTCCTGCCCCGCTCCCCGCTGCCCACAGCCCGCGGGCAGGCGTGCGCGCCTGCTGCCGGGACGCCCCCACCTCACGGCTTTGCAGAGGCCTTTGCGCTCCCAGGGACCCTGCGAGGGCAGCGGCCACTTTCCCCTCACCTCCATCTAACTGGGCCCTGTTCCAGCCAGAAGCTCAGTGCTCGCAAGACCCATACAGGCCTGCCAGCAAACCCACGATCCCCACAATTTTACTGAATGCTCTATCAGCTGCGTCTCCAAGTCGAGGACATGGACCCGTTCAACTTTACCTCAGCCAAGGTGATACCCTAGCTAGGGTATCATGTACAGAGACGTAGAGTGCTCACAGACGCTGCGTGCACCCACACAGAGCGCACACATGGTGCAGGCATACGCAGAATGTACAACACAAACCGACATGCTGTTGTAAATAGTTTCTAACGCTAAGCAGAAACGGTAATTTTCCAATCAGCAAATCTACTAACCACTTGCTGTAGAGAACTGCTAGTGTAAAACAGCAAGACGGCTCAAACAGCCTGGGTGCTAAAACCGCAATGCAGAGCGACGGTCGCTAGGACCCAGGACCGGACAGTACCTGGAGTGAGGGGGCGGGAGGGAGCCCTGTGGAGACAGGGCGGCCTTGCCTCGCCCCATCCCCGTCCTCTGTGAAGCGTCTTATTCCCCCACACACACCTCCTGCCTGGGGGACAGTCCTGGTATCACTCCTCTTGGTCTGGCTGGTCGCCGATGTAATTCTCCAATTAGCAAAACTACTAACCACTTGTGCCTTGGGAAAGGAATTTGGGAGGGAGCTAAGAGAGAACAAACTGTGGAAAACTAAGGGCTCTAACCTTGAAGAAGAGCTAACAAGCCGATAAAAGGGAACATCTTGGCACCAAAGACGGGACGGTGGCCAGGGAAGATGAAACTGCAGAAAGCAGGTGAAAGGTGAATGCGGCGAAGGGAGATCGCGACCACCGACTCAATTCAGGACCGAAAAGACTTGCCCCCCACACCTGAAAGGAGCATGGGTGCTCATTTACATAGCAAGCGAGGCTATTTTAAAAACAGTAAACCAAGAGCGTATGAAATGTTAATCACTAACCAATAAGGGTAAATTTAGGCGGGTTTATACTAATGATGCAGCCTGATAAATGAGCCGTAGTTTATATGACGGTGCTCGTGCGTGCCTGATTTGTGGAATTATCACCGAGCACCCTGCACAGAATCAACATCTCTGTAAGAACCTGCACTTCTCCTCACTCTTCTCCTTTTTTCCTCACCGAATACCCCTGTTGGCAGGACCAACGCTGGATCCAGGACTGGTGATTCACTTCCCTTTCTCTCTCTCTCTCTCACTTTTCCTAAGGTGATTAAGTTGGTAAAGTTGTTAAATTGTAGCCAAGTACTGCACGGCGTACCTTGACTTTCCATACAACCGCGTAGCTGGGGTGGATATAACCGTGAGAGGGTTGGTGCGTATCGAATATTTGTACTCAATATTTGGCTCTATAGAAGCTTTCTACTAAAGCTGGTGTTTGTGTACGGACCTGGAGTGTTGGCCCACCTTAATCCACACCGAGAGGATTTGCGAATCTTAGTGACTCCCGCCCCCTCCTCCCCAGGTGGGACGTGACACTTGTGCCTTGGGAAAGGAATCTGGGAGGGAGCTAAAAGATAGGAACGCGTTTGTACAAGTAATGAACTGTGGAAAACTAAGGGCTCTAACCTTGAAGAAGAGCTAACAAGCCGATAAAAGGCAACATCTTGGCACCAAAGACGGGACGGTGGCCAGAGAAGCATGAAGTTTGATAAAACTGCAGAAACTGGGTGAAAGGTGAATTCGGCAAGGGGAGATCGCGACCACCGACTCAATTCAGGACCAAAAACATTTGCCCCCCACTCCCCCTGAAAGGAGCATGCGCGCTAACTTACATAGCAAGCGAGGCTAATTTAAACACAGTAAACCAAGAGTGTATGCAGTGTTAATCACTAACCAATAAGGGTAAATTTAGGCGGGTTTACACTAATCGTGTAACCTGATAAATACGCTGTACTTTTGCATGACGCTATGCACGTTAGGTGGAGATATCCCCCGTGCATCCAGCGCTGCAATAAAGAATGCCTGCTTTCTGAAGGCCAGGCTGGTGTTAGAAATCTTTTGGACCGGTTTGTGGTAACAAAGAGACAAAATGAGAAAAAAAAAAGCCTCCCGACCTTTTGAAAACTTGGACAGAGCTTTCCCAGAAAGAACATCTCCACAAAGACTCTCTCCACACAAGGCATTCAGCTCTTCTCTTTATTTCACTTTTACACACAAGGGTATCCCGGGTTACAACGGCACAGTTTATAACTGCAGCACAACACAGCGTGAAGCTTTCCAACTCTTCCCTGCCACACTGCCGGCATTCAAGCAACCCGTTCTTATACACGGGGTGACAGTCCTTCTCAAGAGGAATAGGTAAGACAGTGCTCAAAGACAGTTTGCAGGGTAGGAGGAGAAAGGGCAAAAAGGAGAATGCAAATGCTCTAACACAAACCCAGAAAATCATTTCGGGACACCTTTCCACTCCCATCAAGAAGCCTCTGAATTCCAGAACAACAAGGATGAGACCAAAGTCAATGGCCCTTTTCCAAGTTCATCTCGACTCTACCTTCAGACACAGTCCTTTGAAGCACCTCGTGGAGTTTTCATGCAAGCCACCCAAAGACAAGGAACATGTTCTCATCACAGCTCTGTACAGTTACAGCCTATCCCAACACCGTTCGGCTGCCATATTTCCAAGGCAATCCCAAGGAGACAGACCACCCAACCCCCACCTTATGGGCCAAAGGAAGAGCTTGTGTTTTTTGCAGCTCTCCATTAGAGAAGATGAGACTTCTGTACTCAAAGGGTCAGAACAGCCTTCTTGCCTGCTGAGCGTGCATCGCAACGGCTGTGTATGAGCAACTCCTGCTTCACCGGGCAGCCTTTGTGCAGCGTATGCAGACACACAACGGCTGTCTGGACAGACATAATGACCAGAAGGCAAAACGCACAGGGCCCACACAGCTCAGACAGAGACATCCAGAACCCGGAGAAGAAAGAGCCCCACGCTTGCAACACATGGCAACACAGTACTCACAACTTCCTTGCTTTTCTGACCTGGGACGAGGGCTACGTGCATTTCAGTGAGCATGTGATTTCTCTGCCCAACCTTGCCATCGCAGTACAGCACAGAATAAAAGGTCCACGATCTTGCCTGACAGCAAGTGAGGCAAGAACTCAGCTGGGAGACCTGGAACTAACCCCACTCTCAAAGCACTTCAGAAATGGCTGTAACAGAGCTGAAAGATATTATTGCCTGAGAGAGGGAGCCTTGAGGTTCTTTTGTTTGCTTGGTTGTTTGTTTGTTTGTAGGGGGAGACAACGTTTCTTCTGACTTAGAATTTGAGGGAAATCGGTGACACCAATTGCAAATGCAGATTTAGTGTGGAGGAACCATTGCCACGTGGTGTAGCCCACATGCCTTCCTCTGAGGAGGCACGAAGCCTCTGGCTGGGCTGACTCCATGCTAGTTAAAGGAAAGACTATTGAACTGTTCTGCAGAGAGCATCCCGGGGTTGTCTGGTGCCATGTCCTCCGTGGTGATAGGGCCACAGGGGAAATCTTGTTCGCCGTCAGTGCCCCCACTCGTGCCACAGTGCTGTGGTGGCAGGCTGGGGAGGATGGGCTTCAGGAACTTGAACTCGCTGTTGCCCGAGCCTGTCGTGAGGTTGATCTCGTAGCAATAGGCGTGGGGCAAGGGTCCCTGCAGCAGCAGCGTCAGCCAGGCCGCGCTGCAAGTTGCCAGCGCCGTAAAGCACATGCCCACCCTTCAGCTCCTTTCTCTTGCACATCTTGCGAGCAACGAAGGCTGCCGTGGACGTGAGGAAGAGGAGAGAGACAAAGACCAATGAAATGATTAAATAGGTTGTCAGGGAGCCACCCTCATCCTCCGAGGCTGGGCTGCTGTGCGGTAGGCGCACGTCTGAGAAGTCATTGAGCAGGAGCGCGCTCAGCGCCGCGGTGGCCGACAGCGGTGGCTGCCCGTTGTCTCGCACCAGGACAACGAGCTTCTGCTTCACGGAGTCTCTCTCTGTCACGGGCCTCCTCAGCCGCACCTCTCCACTTTGGGCACCCACCACAAAGAGCCCGGGGTCGGTGGCCCTCACCAGGTGGTACGAGAGCCACGAGTTCTGCCCCGAGTCGGCATCGACGGCCACCACTTTGGTGATGAGGTACCCTGCCTCAGCCGACACGGGCACCAGCTCGCTGGATGGTGGGCTGCTGTCCTGCGAGGGGTACAGCACCAGCGGCGCATTGTCATTCTCATCCACCACGACAAGGCGGACGGTGACGTTGGCAGTAAGGCGAGGAGACCCCGCATCGGAGGCACTCACCAAGACCTCCATCTGCCTCACCTGCTCATAGTCCAGAGGCCGCAGCACAAACACCTGCCCGTTCTCAGAGTTCACAGAGATGCAGGAGCAGGGAGGCTGCTCTGCGGGGTGGGCTGGTGCCAGGGAATAGGTCACCTTGGCATTGGGCCCCACGTCGGCATCCGCGGCACTGACGGCTCCCACGAGCACTGTGGGGGCATTGTTCTCACGCACATACATGGTGTACGACGTCTGGTTGAAGACAGGCGCGTTGTCGTTGACATCGGAGATGTCCACCGTGAAGGTCTGGGTGGTCGTGAGAGGAGGTGACCCCGCGTCTGCTGCTGTGACAGTGACGATGTACCGTGCCGTCTCCTCCCGGTCCAGCGTGCTCACGGTCACCAGCTCGTAGTAATTCTTATAGGCCGGCCGCAGGGAGAACGACAGCTGGTCTTCAAGGGCACAGGTGATCTTCCCATTGGCACCAGCATCCCGGTCCCTGACAGTGAAGAGGGCGACCACCGTCCCAGGTAACGCGTTCTCAGGGAGGGGGCTGCTGAAGGAATTGACCACCATCTCTGGTGCATTGTCATTCACATCCACCACCTCCACCAACACCTTGCAGATTGCTGAGAGGCCCCCGCCATCTGTGGCCCGCACGCTGAGCTCGTGATTGTGTGCTGCCTCAAAGTCCAGAGGCTTTGTGAGTTTAATTTCACCACTCGTGGGGTCAATTGTGAATGCTGAGTGGCTCTGGCCCACCACTTCGCTGAACTGATAGGTGATGTCCCCGTTGATTCCCACATCCCGATCGGTTGCTACCACACTGAGAACCACAGAGCCCTCTGGAGCATTTTCCAAAACCCGCCCAATGTAAAGTTTCTGTGTGAAGACGGGAGCATTGTCATTTACATCTAGAACGACAATGTGGATCTCGGTGGTCCCACTCCTGGGTGGAGAGCCTCCGTCCACAGCGATGAGACTGAAACCCACCTCCGCCTGCTCCTCTCTGTCTAGCGGCTTTTCCAAGACCAGTTCCACATATTTGTCGTCCTCACGTTGACTCCCAAAGGAGACACTGAAGTACTCGTTGTCGGGAGCGATGCTGTAAGCCTGGATGCTGTTGCTGCCAACATCCAGGTCCCGAGCCCCCTCCAGCGGGAATCGCGAGCCTGGGTCGCTCGTTTCCAGGATCTTAAAAGTGACTCGTTCCTCCGGGAAAACGGGCGAATGGTCGTTGACGTCCCTGCACCGCCACCTCGACCCGAAAGAACTGCAGGGGGTTCGCCAGCAGGAGCTCGAAGGGCAGCGTGCAGGTAGCGGACTGCCCGCACAGCTCCTCCCGGTCCAGCCTGTCCGCCACGACGAGGCGGCCGGTGCCGCGGTCCAAGCGAAAGTGCTGCCGGCCGTCGTCCGAGGCCAGGCGGGCGCGGCGAGCCGAGAGCTGCGCCGGGGCCAGCCCCGCGTCCTCCGCCACGTTGGCTACCACGGCGCCGCTCTCCGCCTCCTCGGCTACGGAGTAGCGGAGGGGCTCGGAGCGAGCGTGCGGCAGGGAGAGGAAAGCAGAGAGACAAAGCACTTGCCTTGCGATCGCCATGTCGCGGCGGCGGACAGCCTCCGTCTCGCGGGTCGCCCGCGCAGTCCTCCGCGGGAAGCGGCGCCCGGCAGCGGCGGGGATGGCGGGGATGGCGGGGATGGCGGGGATGGCGGGGATGGCGGGCGGGCGCCCTCCCTCTCGCCGAGTCCGGCTGGCGGCCCGGCAGCGGATGGCACGGGGCACCGCTCGCCGCCGCTCGCCGCCGCTGCCCGGCTCGGCTGGGCTGGGCTGGGCTCGGCCGGGCTGGGCTCGGCCGCCTCCCCGCCCGCAGCCGCTCGGCGCCGCCTTGGCCGGGAGCACCACCCTGCGGCCCGCGGCGGGACTGCGCCCGCCGCCGCCCGCTGCCCGCGCTGCCGGCTCGCACCGGCCCACGGACCCGCGCGCACACCGCGCCGGGGAGGGAAGCGCAGGGGAGGAGCGCCGAGAGCCCTGCGGGGCCGCCGCTCGAGTCCGAGCGCACGGGCGGCGCCGGCAGCTGCCCCGCGTCCTGCCCCGCTCCCCGCTGCCCACAGCCCGCGGGCAGGCGTGCGCGCCTGCTGCCGGGACGCCCCCACCTCACGGCTTTGCAGAGGCCTTTGCACTCCCAGGGACCCTGCGAGGGCAGCGGCCACTTTCCCCTCACCTCCATCTAACTGGGCCCTGTTCCAGCCAGAAGCTCAGTGCTCGCAAGACCCATACAGGCCTGCCAGCAAACCCACGATCCCCACAATTTTACTGAATGCTCTATCAGCTGCGTCTCCAAGTCGAGGACATGGACCCGTTCAACTTTACCTCAGCCAAGGTGATACCCTAGCTAGGGTATCATGTACAGAGACGTAGAGTGCTCACAGACGCTGCGTGCACCCACACAGAGCGCACACATGGTGCAGGCATACGCAGAATGTACAACACAAACCGACATGCTGTTGTAAATAGTTTCTAACGCTAAGCAGAAACGGTAATTTTCCAATCAGCAAATCTACTAACCACTTGCTGTAGAGAACTGCTAGTGTAAAACAGCAAGACGGCTCAAACAGCCTGGGTGCTAAAACCGCAATGCAGAGCGACGGTCGCTAGGACCCAGGACCGGACAGTACCTGGAGTGAGGGGGCGGGAGGGAGCCCTGTGGAGACAGGGCGGCCTTGCCTCGCCCCATCCCCGTCCTCTGTGAAGCATCTTATTCCCCCCATACACACCTCCTGCCTGGGGGACAGTCCTGGTATCACTCCTCTTGGTCTGGCTGGTCGCCGATGTAATTCTCCAATTAGCAAAACTACTAACCACTTGTGCCTTGGGAAAGGAATTTGGGAGGGAGCTAAGAGAGAACAAACTGTGGAAAACTAAGGGCTCTAACCTTGAAGAAGAGCTAACAAGCCGATAAAAGGGAACATCTTGGCACCAAAGACGGGACGGTGGCCAGAGAAGCATGAAGTTTGATAAAACTGCAGAAACTGGGTGAAAGGTGAATTCGGCAAGGGGAGATCGCGACCACCGACTCAATTCAGGACCGAAAAGACTTGCCCCCCACTCCCCCTGAAAGGAGCATGGGTGCTCAATTACATAGCAAGCGAGGCTAATTTAAAAACAGTAAACCAAGAGTGTATGCAGTGTTAATCACTAACCAATAAGTGTAAATTTAGGCGGGTTTACACTAATCGTGTAACCTGATAAATACGCTGTACTTTTGCATGACGCTATGCACGTTAGGTGGAGATATCCCCCGTGCATCCAGCGCTGCAATAAAGAATGCCTGCTTTCTGAAGGCCAGGCTGGTGTTAGAAATCTTTTGGACCGGTTTGTGGTAACAAAGGCACAAAATGAGAAAAAAAAAAGCCTCCCGACCTTTTGAAAACTTGGACAGAGCTTTCCCAGAAAGAACATCTCCACAAAGACTCTCTCCACACAAGGCATTCAGCTCTTCTCTTTATTTCACTTTTACACACAAGGGTATCCCGGGTTACAACGGCACAGTTTATAACTGCAGCACAACACAGCGTGAAGCTTTCCAACTCTTCCCTGCCACACTGCCGGCATTCAAGCAACCCGTTCTTATACACGGGGTGACAGTCCTTCTCAAGAGGAATAGGTAAGACAGTGCTCAAAGACAGTTTGCAGGGTAGGAGGAGAAAGGGCAAAAAGGAGAATGCAAATGCTCTAACACAAACCCAGAAAATCATTTCGGGACACCTTTCCACTCCCATCAAGAAGCCTCTGAATTCCAGAACAACAAGGATGAGACCAAAGTCAATGGCCCTTTTCCAAGTTCATCTCGACTCTACCTTCAGACACAGTCCTTTGAAGCACCTCGTGGAGTTTTCATGCAAGCCACCCAAAGACAAGGAACATGTTCTCATCACAGCTCTGTACAGTTACAGCCTATCCCAACACCGTTCGGCTGCCATATTTCCAAGGCAATCCCAAGGAGACAGACCACCCAACCCCCACCTTATGGGCCAAAGGAAGAGCTTGTGTTTTTTGCAGCTCTCCATTAGAGAAGATGAGACTTCTGTACTCAAAGGGTCAGAACAGCCTTCTTGCCTGCTGAGCGTGCATCGCAACGGCTGTGTATGAGCAACTCCTGCTTCACCGGGCAGCCTTTGTGCAGCGTATGCAGACACACAACGGCTGTCTGGACAGACATAATGACCAGAAGGCAAAACGCACAGGGCCCACACAGCTCAGACAGAGACATCCAGAACCCGGAGAAGAAAGAGCCCCACGCTTGCAACACATGGCAACACAGTACTCACAACTTCCTTGCTTTTCTGACCTGGGACGAGGGCTACGTGCATTTCAGTGAGCATGTGATTTCTCTGCCCAACCTTGCCATCGCAGTACAGCACAGAATAAAAGGTCCACGATCTTGCCTGACAGCAAGTGAGGCAAGAACTCAGCTGGGAGACCTGGAACTAACCCCACTCTCAAAGCACTTCAGAAATGGCTGTAACAGAGCTGAAAGATATTATTGCCTGAGAGAGGGAGCCTTGAGGTTCTTTTGTTTGCTTGGTTGTTTGTTTGTTTGTAGGGGGAGACAACGTTTCTTCTGACTTAGAATTTGAGGGAAATCGGTGACACAATTGCAAATGCAGATTTAGTGTGGAGGAACCATTGCCACGTGGTGTAGCCCACATGCCTTCCTCTGAGGAGGCACGAAGCCTCTGGCTGGGCTGACTCCATGCTAGTTAAAGGAAAGACTATTGAACTGTTCTGCAGAGAGCATCCCGGGGTTGTCTGGTGCCATGTCCTCCGTGGTGATAGGGCCACAGGGGAAATCTTGTTCGCCGTCAGTGCCCCCACTCGTGCCACAGTGCTGTGGTGGCAGGCTGGGGAGGATGGGCTTCAGGAACTTGAACTCGCTGTTGCCCGAGCCTGTCGTGAGGTTGATCTCGTAGCAATAGGCGTGGGGCAAGGTCCCTGCAGCAGCAGCGTCAGCCAGGCCGCGCTGCAAGTTGCCAGCGCCGTAAAGCACATGCCCACCCTTCAGCTCCTTTCTCTTGCACATCTTGCGAGCAACGAAGGCTGCCGTGGACGTGAGGAAGAGGAGAGAGACAAAGACCAATGAAATGATTAAATAGGTTGTCAGGGAGCCACCCTCATCCTCCGAGGCTGGGCTGCTGTGCGGTAGGCGCACGTCTGAGAAGTCATTGAGCAGGAGCGCGCTCAGCGCCGCGGTGGCCGACAGCGGTGGCTGCCCGTTGTCTCGCACCAGGACAACGAGCTTCTGCTTCACGGAGTCTCTCTCTGTCACGGGCCTCCTCAGCCGCACCTCTCCACTTTGGGCACCCACCACAAAGAGCCCGGGGTCGGTGGCCCTCACCAGGTGGTACGAGAGCCACGAGTTCTGCCCCGAGTCGGCATCGACGGCCACCACTTTGGTGATGAGGTACCCTGCCTCAGCCGACACGGGCACCAGCTCGCTGGATGGTGGGCTGCTGTCCTGCGAGGGGTACAGCACCAGCGGCGCATTGTCATTCTCATCCACCACGACAAGGCGGACGGTGACGTTGGCAGTAAGGCGAGGAGACCCCGCATCGGAGGCACTCACCAAGACCTCCATCTGCCTCACCTGCTCATAGTCCAGAGGCCGCAGCACAAACACCTGCCCGTTCTCAGAGTTCACAGAGATGCAGGAGCAGGGAGGCTGCTCTGCGGGGTGGGCTGGTGCCAGGGAATAGGTCACCTTGGCATTGGGCCCCACGTCGGCATCCGCGGCACTGACGGCTCCCACGAGCACTGTGGGGGCATTGTTCTCACGCACATACATGGTGTACGACGTCTGGTTGAAGACAGGCGCGTTGTCGTTGACATCGGAGATGTCCACCGTGAAGGTCTGGGTGGTCGTGAGAGGAGGTGACCCCGCGTCTGCTGCTGTGACAGTGACGATGTACCGTGCCGTCTCCTCCCGGTCCAGCGTGCTCACGGTCACCAGCTCGTAGTAATTCTTATAGGCCGGCCGCAGGGAGAACGACAGCTGGTCTTCAAGGGCACAGGTGATCTTCCCATTGGCACCAGCATCCCGGTCCCTGACAGTGAAGAGGGCGACCACCGTCCCAGGTAACGCGTTCTCAGGGAGGGGGCTGCTGAAGGAATTGACCACCATCTCTGGTGCATTGTCATTCACATCCACCACCTCCACCAACACCTTGCAGATTGCTGAGAGGCCCCCGCCATCTGTGGCCCGCACGCTGAGCTCGTGATTGTGTGCTGCCTCAAAGTCCAGAGGCTTTGTGAGTTTAATTTCACCACTCGTGGGGTCAATTGTGAATGCTGAGTGGCTCTGGCCCACCACTTCGCTGAACTGATAGGTGATGTCCCCGTTGATTCCCACATCCCGATCGGTTGCTACCACACTGAGAACCACAGAGCCCTCTGGAGCATTTTCCAAAACCCGCCCAATGTAAAGTTTCTGTGTGAAGACGGGAGCATTGTCATTTACATCTAGAACGACAATGTGGATCTCGGTGGTCCCACTCCTGGGTGGAGAGCCTCCGTCCACAGCGATGAGACTGAAACCCACCTCCGCCTGCTCCTCTCTGTCTAGCGGCTTTTCCAAGACCAGTTCCACATATTTGTCGTCCTCACGTTGACTCCCAAAGGAGACACTGAAGTACTCGTTGTCGGGAGCGATGCTGTAAGCCTGGATGCTGTTGCTGCCAACATCCAGGTCCCGAGCCCCCTCCAGCGGGAATCGCGAGCCTGGGTCGCTCGTTTCCAGGATCTTAAAAGTGACTCGTTCCTCCGGGAAAACGGGCGAATGGTCGTTGACGTCCCGCACCGCCACCTCGACCCGAAAGAACTGCAGGGGGTTCGCCAGCAGGAGCTCGAAGGGCAGCGTGCAGGTAGCGGACTGCCCGCACAGCTCCTCCCGGTCCAGCCTGTCCGCCACGACGAGGCGGCCGGTGCCGCGGTCCAAGCGAAAGTGCTGCCGGCCGTCGTCCGAGGCCAGGCGGGCGCGGCGAGCCGAGAGCTGCGCCGGGGCCAGCCCCGCGTCCTCCGCCACGTTGGCTACCACGGCGCCGCTCTCCGCCTCCTCGGCTACGGAGTAGCGGAGGGGCTCGGAGCGAGCGTGCGGCAGGGAGAGGAAAGCAGAGAGACAAAGCACTTGCCTTGCGATCGCCATGTCGCGGCGGCGGACAGCCTCCGTCTCGCGGGTCGCCCGCGCAGTCCTCCGCGGGAAGCGGCGCCCGGCAGCGGCGGGGATGGCGGGGATGGCGGGGATGGCGGGGATGGCGGGGATGGCGGGCGGGCGCCCTCCCTCTCGCCGAGTCCGGCTGGCGGCCCGGCAGCGGATGGCACGGGGCACCGCTCGCCGCCGCTCGCCGCCGCTGCCCGGCTCGGCTGGGCTGGGCTGGGCTCGGCCGGGCTGGGCTCGGCCGCCTCCCCGCCCGCAGCCGCTCGGCGCCGCCTTGGCCGGGAGCACCACCCTGCGGCCCGCGGCGGGACTGCGCCCGCCGCCGCCCGCTGCCCGCGCTGCCGGCTCGCACCGGCCCACGGACCCGCGCGCACACCGCGCCGGGGAGGGAAGCGCAGGGGAGGAGCGCCGAGAGCCCTGCGGGGCCGCCGCTCGAGTCCGAGCGCACGGGCGGCGCCGGCAGCTGCCCCGCGTCCTGCCCCGCTCCCCGCTGCCCACAGCCCGCGGGCAGGCGTGCGCGCCTGCTGCCGGGACGCCCCCACCTCACGGCTTTGCAGAGGCCTTTGCACTCCCAGGGACCCTGCGAGGGCAGCGGCCACTTTCCCCTCACCTCCATCTAACTGGGCCCTGTTCCAGCCAGAAGCTCAGTGCTCGCAAGACCCATACAGGCCTGCCAGCAAACCCACGATCCCCACAATTTTACTGAATGCTCTATCAGCTGCGTCTCCAAGTCGAGGACATGGACCCGTTCAACTTTACCTCAGCCAAGGTGATACCCTAGCTAGGGTATCATGTACAGAGACGTAGAGTGCTCACAGACGCTGCGTGCACCCACACAGAGCGCACACATGGTGCAGGCATACGCAGAATGTACAACACAAACCGACATGCTGTTGTAAATAGTTTCTAACGCTAAGCAGAAACGGTAATTTTCCAATCAGCAAATCTACTAACCACTTGCTGTAGAGAACTGCTAGTGTAAAACAGCAAGACGGCTCAAACAGCCTGGGTGCTAAAACCGCAATGCAGAGCGACGGTCGCTAGGACCCAGGACCGGACAGTACCTGGAGTGAGGGGGCGGGAGGGAGCCCTGTGGAGACAGGGCGGCCTTGCCTCGCCCCATCCCCGTCCTCTGTGAAGCATCTTATTCCCCCCATACACACCTCCTGCCTGGGGGACAGTCCTGGTATCACTCCTCTTGGTCTGGCTGGTCGCCGATGTAATTCTCCAATTAGCAAAACTACTAACCACTTGTGCCTTGGGAAAGGAATTTGGGAGGGAGCTAAGAGAGAACAAACTGTGGAAAACTAAGGGCTCTAACCTTGAAGAAGAGCTAACAAGCCGATAAAAGGGAACATCTTGGCACCAAAGACGGGACGGTGGCCAGAGAAGCATGAAGTTTGATAAAACTGCAGAAACTGGGTGAAAGGTGAATTCGGCAAGGGGAGATCGCGACCACCGACTCAATTCAGGACCGAAAAGACTTGCCCCCCACTCCCCCTGAAAGGAGCATGGGTGCTCATTTACATAGCAAGCGAGGCTAATTTAAAAACAGTAAACCAAGAGTGTATGCAGTGTTAATCACTAACCAATAAGTGTAAATTTAGGCGGGTTTACACTAATCGTGTAACCTGATAAATACGCTGTACTTTTGCATGACGCTATGCACGTTAGGTGGAGATATCCCCCGTGCATCCAGCGCTGCAATAAAGAATGCCTGCTTTCTGAAGGCCAGGCTGGTGTTAGAAATCTTTTGGACCGGTTTGTGGTAACAAAGGCACAAAATGAGAAAAAAAAAAGCCTCCCGACCTTTTGAAAACTTGGACAGAGCTTTCCCAGAAAGAACATCTCCACAAAGACTCTCTCCACACAAGGCATTCAGCTCTTCTCTTTATTTCACTTTTACACACAAGGGTATCCCGGGTTACAACGGCACAGTTTATAACTGCAGCACAACACAGCGTGAAGCTTTCCAACTCTTCCCTGCCACACTGCCGGCATTCAAGCAACCCGTTCTTATACACGGGGTGACAGTCCTTCTCAAGAGGAATAGGTAAGACAGTGCTCAAAGACAGTTTGCAGGGTAGGAGGAGAAAGGGCAAAAAGGAGAATGCAAATGCTCTAACACAAACCCAGAAAATCATTTCGGGACACCTTTCCACTCCCATCAAGAAGCCTCTGAATTCCAGAACAACAAGGATGAGACCAAAGTCAATGGCCCTTTTCCAAGTTCATCTCGACTCTACCTTCAGACACAGTCCTTTGAAGCACCTCGTGGAGTTTTCATGCAAGCCACCCAAAGACAAGGAACATGTTCTCATCACAGCTCTGTACAGTTACAGCCTATCCCAACACCGTTCGGCTGCCATATTTCCAAGGCAATCCCAAGGAGACAGACCACCCAACCCCCACCTTATGGGCCAAAGGAAGAGCTTGTGTTTTTTGCAGCTCTCCATTAGAGAAGATGAGACTTCTGTACTCAAAGGGTCAGAACAGCCTTCTTGCCTGCTGAGCGTGCATCGCAACGGCTGTGTATGAGCAACTCCTGCTTCACCGGGCAGCCTTTGTGCAGCGTATGCAGACACACAACGGCTGTCTGGACAGACATAATGACCAGAAGGCAAAACGCACAGGGCCCACACAGCTCAGACAGAGACATCCAGAACCCGGAGAAGAAAGAGCCCCACGCTTGCAACACATGGCAACACAGTACTCACAACTTCCTTGCTTTTCTGACCTGGGACGAGGGCTACGTGCATTTCAGTGAGCATGTGATTTCTCTGCCCAACCTTGCCATCGCAGTACAGCACAGAATAAAAGGTCCACGATCTTGCCTGACAGCAAGTGAGGCAAGAACTCAGCTGGGAGACCTGGAACTAACCCCACTCTCAAAGCACTTCAGAAATGGCTGTAACAGAGCTGAAAGATATTATTGCCTGAGAGAGGGAGCCTTGAGGTTCTTTTGTTTGCTTGGTTGTTTGTTTGTTTGTAGGGGGAGACAACGTTTCTTCTGACTTAGAATTTGAGGGAAATCACCAATTGCAAATGCAGATTTAGTGTGGAGGAACCATTGCCACGTGGTGTAGCCCACATGCCTTCCTCTGAGGAGGCACGAAGCCTCTGGCTGGGCTGACTCCATGCTAGTTAAAGGAAAGACTATTGAACTGTTCTGCAGAGAGCATCCCGGGGTTGTCTGGTGCCATGTCCTCCGTGGTGATAGGGCCACAGGGGAAATCTTGTTCGCCGTCAGTGCCCCCCACTCGTGCCACAGTGCTGTGGTGGCAGGCTGGGGAGGATGGGCTTCAGGAACTTGAACTCGCTGTTGCCCGAGCCTGTCGTGAGGTTGATCTCGTAGCAATAGGCGTGGGGCAAGGTCCCTGCAGCAGCAGCGTCAGCCAGGCCGCGCTGCAAGTTGCCAGCGCCGTAAAGCACATGCCCACCCTTCAGCTCCTTTCTCTTGCACATCTTGCGAGCAACGAAGGCTGCCGTGGACGTGAGGAAGAGGAGAGAGACAAAGACCAATGAAATGATTAAATAGGTTGTCAGGGAGCCACCCTCATCCTCCGAGGCTGGGCTGCTGTGCGGTAGGCGCACGTCTGAGAAGTCATTGAGCAGGAGCGCGCTCAGCGCCGCGGTGGCCGACAGCGGTGGCTGCCCATTGTCTCGCACCAGGACAACGAGCTTCTGCTTCACGGAGTCTCTCTCTGTCACGGGCCTCCTCAGCCGCACCTCTCCACTTTGGGCACCCACCACAAAGAGCCCGGGGTCGGTGGCCCTCACCAGGTGGTACGAGAGCCACGAGTTCTGCCCCGAGTCGGCATCGACGGCCACCACTTTGGTGATGAGGTACCCTGCCTCAGCCGACACGGGCACCAGCTCGCTGGATGGTGGGCTGCTGTCCTGCGAGGGGTACAGCACCAGCGGCGCATTGTCATTCTCATCCACCACGACAAGGCGGACGGTGACGTTGGCAGTAAGGCGAGGAGACCCCGCATCGGAGGCGCTCACCAAGACCTCCATCTGCCTCACCTGCTCATAGTCCAGAGGCCGCAGCACAAACACCTGCCCGTTCTCAGAGTTCACAGAGATGCAGGAGCAGGGAGGCTGCTCTGCGGGGTGGGCTGGTGCCAGGGAATAGGTCACCTTGGCATTGGGCCCCACGTCGGCGTCCACGGCACTGACAGCTCCCACGAGCACTGTGGGGGCATTGTTCTCACGCACATACATGGTGTACGACGTCTGGTTGAAGACAGGCGCGTTGTCGTTGACATCGGAGATGTCCACCGTGAAGGTCTGGGTGGTCGTGAGAGGAGGTGACCCCGCGTCTGCTGCTGTGACAGTGACGATGTACCGTGCCGTCTCCTCCCGGTCCAGCGTGCTCACGGTCACCAGCTCATAGTAATTCTTATAGGCCGGCCGCAGGGAGAACGACAGCTGGTCTTCAAGGGCACAGGTGATCTTCCCATTGGCACCAGCATCTCGGTCCCTGACAGTGAAGAGGGCGACCACCGTCCCAGGTAACGCGTTCTCAGGGAGGGGGCTGCTGAAGGAATTGACCACCATCTCTGGTGCATTGTCATTCACATCCACCACCTCCACCAACACCTTGCAGATTGCTGAGAGGCCCCCGCCGTCTGTGGCCCGCACGCTGAGCTCGTGATTGTGTGCTGCCTCAAAGTCCAGAGGCTTTGTGAGTTTAATTTCACCACTCGTGGGGTCAATTGTGAATGCTGAGTAGCTCTGGCCCATTGTTTGGCGGAACTGATAGGTGATGTCCCCGTTGATTCCCACATCTCGATCGGTTGCCACCACACTGAGAACCACAGAGCCCTCTGGAGCATTTTCAAAAACCTGACCAAGGTACACCTCCTCCGTGAAGACGGGAGCATTGTCATTTACATCTAGAACAACAATGTGGATTTGGGTGGTCCCACTCCTTGGTGGAGATCCCCCATCCACAGCGATGAGACTGAAACCCACCTCCGCCTGCTCCTCTCTGTCTAGCGGCTTTTCCAAGACCAGTTCCACATATTTGTCTCCCTTACTCCGACTCCCAAAGGAGACACTGAAGTACTCGTTGTCGGGAGCGATGCTGTAAGCCTGGATGCTGTTGCTGCCAACATCCAGGTCCCAAGCCCCCTCCAGCGGGAATCGCGAGCCCTGGTCGCTCGTTTCCGGGATCTTAAAAGTGACTCGTTCCTCCGGGAAAACGGGCGAATGGTCGTTGACGTCCTGCACCGCCACCTCGACCCGAAAGAACTGCAGGGGGTTCGCCAGCAGGAGCTCGAAGGGCAGCGTGCAGGTAGCGGACTGCCCGCACAGCTCCTCCCGGTCCAGCCTGTCCGCCACGACGAGGCGGCCGGTGCCGCGGTCCAAGCGAAAGTGCTGCCGGCCGTCGTCCGAGGCCAGGCGGGCGCGGCGAGCCGAGAGCTGCGCCGGGGCCAGCCCCGCGTCCTCCGCCACGTTGGCTACCACGGCGCCGCTCTCCGCCTCCTCGGCTACGGAGTAGCGGAGGGGCTCGGAGCGAGCGTGCGGCAGGGAGAGGAAAGCAGAGAGACAAAGCACTTGCCTTGCGATCGCCATGTCGCGGCGGCGGACAGCCTCCGTCTCGCGGGTCGCCCGCGCAGTCCTCCGCGGGAAGCGGCGCCCGGCAGCGGCGGGGATGGCGGGGATGGCGGGGATGGCGGGCGGGCGCCCTCCCTCTCGCCGAGTCCGGCTGGCGGCCCGGCAGCGGATGGCACGGGGCACCGCTCGCCGCCGCTCGCCGCCGCTGCCCGGCTCGGCTGGGCTGGGCTGGGCTCGGCCGGGCTGGGCTCGGCCGCCTCCCCGCCCGCAGCCGCTCGGCGCCGCCTTGGCCGGGAGCACCACCCTGCGGCCCGCGGCGGGACTGCGCCCGCCGCCGCCCGCTGCCCGCGCTGCCGGCTCGCACCGGCCCACGGACCCGCGCGCACACCGCGCCGGGGAGGGAAGCGCAGGGGAGGAGCGCCGAGAGCCCTGCGGGGCCGCCGCTCGAGTCCGAGCGCACGGGCGGCGCCGGCAGCTGCCCCGCGTCCTGCCCCGCTCCCCGCTGCCCACAGCCCGCGGGCAGGCGTGCGCGCCTGCTGCCGGGACGCCAATCCGCGCCCTTCAAGAAACACTGCGGCGAGACGATCACGGCAGCGTGCGGCGGAGGCTCAGCCCGGCGGCACCGAGCCGCGCTCCCCGGTCGAGCGGCCGGGCAAGAGCCTCCGCAGGCAGCAGCACAGCACGGCACTACGGCTCCTCGGGAATCTCAGGCTAACGACGGGGAACGGAGGCGGCTGCCAGCGAGGCTCAGGCGTGGACGCGCCTGCCGTCCGGCCAGTCCGGCGGCTGCACGGCAGGAGGGGCTGTGCGGCCCGCCTTGCCTTCCCTCTCGCCAGCGGGCTCCCAGCTGCACAGCGCTTCTTCGTCCTCGCCCGTCCTCGCCTCAGCGTTGCTTTGCGGGCTGGCCAGGACGGGCCTTAGGAACTGGAATTCGCTCCTCCCCGAGCCGGTGGTCAGGCACACTTCATAGCGGTAAGCCGGTGACAGAGTGCCCGTGCCGGCCACGTCCACGCCGTCGGTGGCGAAGTCGGCGTCAGCGTAGCAGCGGGCAGGGGGAGGCGAAAGGCGTGGCCGGAGGCGAGCCTGGCAGAGCTTGGCCGCCGAAAAGGCGAGGGCGGAGAGGAGGAAGAGCGACGAGACGCAGCCCAGGGAGGCGATGAGGTAGGTGGTGAGCAGGTCCTCCTCGCCCGCCTGCGCCTGCTGCTTCTGCCTCCCCTCAAGAGCGTGGTTGAGGTGGAGGAAGGCGTCGGAGAAGCCGTCGACCAGGGCGATGCCGAGGGTGGCGGTTGCGGAGCGCGGCGGCTGCCCGCGGTCTCGCACCACCACCACCAGCCTCTGCCGGGGCGCGTCCCTCTCCGCCACGGCCCGCGCCGTGCGCACCTCGCCGCTGTGCAGCCCCACGCGGAACAGCCCCGGCTCCGTCGCCTTGGCCAGCTCGTACGACAGCCACGCGTTCTGCCCCGCGTCCGCGTCCACCGCCACCACCTTGGCCACCAGGTAACCCGCCGGCGCCCAGCGCGGCACCAGCTCGCCCGCCGCCGCGCTGCTGTCGGCGGGCGGGTGCAGCACGACGGGCGCGTTGTCGTTCTCGTCCCGCACCACCACGCGCAGCACCGCCTGGGCGCTGAGCGGCGGCGAGCCGCCGTCGGCAGCGCGCACCGCCACCTCGAAGGCGCGCACCTCCTCGTAGTCCAGCGGGCGCAGCGCCCGCACGGTTCCGCTCTCCGCGTCCACGGACACGAAGGATGCCGCGGCGGGGGCACCCGGCTGGGGGGGGGCCAGCGCGTATCTCACGCGGGCGTTTTTTCCCGCATCGGCGTCCGTGGCGCTCAGGCGGCCCAGGCTTGTCCCTGCGGGCTCGTTTTCGCTCAGCACCATGGTGTAAATGGCCTGGGCGAAGGTGGGCGCGTTGTCGTTCACGTCCAAGAGCCGCACGAGCAGCGTCTTGGACGCCGAGAGCGCGGGGGAGCCCTCGTCGCGGGCCCGCACCGTCACGTTGTACTCCGCCACGTCCTCCCGGTCCAGCGCCTCCGATGTCACCAGCGCGTACGCGTCGGCCGCCAGCGGCGTGATGCTGAAGGGCTGCTCGCCCATCAGCTCGCAGCTCGTCCTGCCGTTGTCCCCCGAGTCCCGGTCCCGTACGCTGAAGAGGGCCACCACGGTGTTCGGCGGTGCCGCTTCTGAGAGGGTGCTGGTGAGGGAAGTGATGATCACCTCGGGGGCGTTGTCATTCATGTCCTCCACCTGCACCTCCACCTTGCAGTGCGCGGACAGACCCCCTCCGTCTGTGGCCTGGACGTCTATCTCGTAGGTCTTTGTCTTTTCATAATCCACCGGCTTTTTAAGTCGAATCTGTCCTGTCTCTGGATTTATTTTAAACGTCCGGAGATTTTCCTCTGAATTTTGAACTATGGAATAGCCTATTTCCCCGTTCGTTCCTGAGTCTAAATCGCTAGCAGACACCGCCACCACTGGGGTATCCTCGGAGCTATTTTCTAACACCCGGACTTTATACAGACTATGGGTAAATACCGGGATGTTGTCATTTATATCCAGGACTACCACGCGGATTAAGGCTGTACCAGAGCGCGGCGGAGACCCACCATCCACAGCCATGACCCTGAAAACCACTTCTGCCTGCTGCTCCCGGTCCAGGGCTCGGTCCAACACCAGCTCCGCGTACCTCCTGCCATCACTCCGCCTCCGGGTGTAGATACGGAAATAGTCGTTGGAGCTGATACTGTAATGCTGAAGACTGTTGTTCCCCACATCTGGATCCTGAGCGCTTTCCAACAAAAATCGCGCCTCCGGCATTGCGGTTTCCGGGATCTTTAAAACGATCTCTTTATTTAAGAACACGGGAGCATGATCGTTTATGTCGGTGAGGCTTACCTCAGCTCGGAAGGACTGCAGAGGGCTCTCCAGCAGCACCTCGAAACGCACCAGGCAGGGCTCGCTCTGCCCGCACAGCTCCTCCCGGTCCATCTGCTCTCGCACCACCAAATCCCCGGTGTGTTGGTTCAGCTGTAAATACTGCTTTTCTCCTTCAGGAACGAGCCGAGCCTGTCGAGCCGATAATTCCTCACCAGTCAGTCCCAAATCCTGAGCGATATTCGCCACAAAGGAGCCTCTCTCCGCCTCTTCGGGCACAGAGTACCGGCCGGTTTCTGCTTTCATCCCCGACACGCAGAGGAGCAGGATCAGAGCCACCACTCGCCCTGGGAGCGGTTCCTTGCTCTTCCTCTGCTCCATTCCCTCCCAGCCTACCGATCTCCTCTCCCTGGGAGCTGGATGGAGCTGCCGATCCAGCCTGCCGACCGCCGAGCAGAGCAACCCGGGATGGTGCGGCCCCGCGAACCGCCCCGCCCGGCCGAGCCCCGGGGGCGGTGGATCTGGGAGCTGCGCGGAGCCTCCGCGGTCAGCAGCGGCACCAGGCGGCCGACCTGCAGAAGGACGCGGAGATTTTTCAGCGCAAAGCCTCCAGGACAGAGAGAAACCGGCCTCTTTCCCGGTTCCGAGGTCAGGGCATACAGATTTAACTGCCCATACAACCCTTTTCAAAGTATGGCCACCACCTGAATGAGTAATACTTCTGTTGGCCTTTTATTTGAAAACCAGATTTATTTAAAGCTGTTTTTTCTAATGTCCCTTATACAACAGTTTGAACGGTTTATGCACAGTGAAGAAATTACTTTTAGGCTGTTCAGCTAAAAAAGCTGTGTATTGTTACAGGTGTCCAGCATCCAGAGTGAGCTGGTCCATGAGCCACGGCAGCGATCTCCATGTAGTTCCCTGCAGTTATTCGCGGGCAGATATCTGGAATGGACCGAGATTGTTCCCCCAATTCACGACCTCTCAGGCTAGGAGCCCTCGCGAAGGGGCTGAGGGCAGCATCGCTCGGACCTCAGCTTGCCTCAGTAAATCCCCTCCATCTTGCTCCGGCTTCTGAAAACGGCCTACTTCCAGGTCACTCTGATTTCCCCTGCATCACATCCACTCCAAAGGCACGGATTTAGTCCTGAAATGCTGCTCTTGGGGTGGCTATGACCAGTGTCAGCGATGACTGTGACATGTAATCTTCGAGACAGCACACTCACCCGAGGGAGTTCCAAGTAGGTTTTATTGTTTTTCTGTCATCAGGCGTTTGACTCTTAAAAACGTGTGAGTGACAGGAAAACATCACATTACTTTATAGATCAACACCTATTAGTGAAAGGAAAAGAAAACAGAAAGCTTCTCGACACTTTATATTCTACAGTGCCTTAAGTTTATTGTAAATGTTTTAGCTTATTTTACTGTAAAGCCACAAACAGGACTTCTAATTCTCTACTACCTTATACTAAAAATCCTGAAATGTTCATTTCAACATTACGTTACAAAAAAAAAAAAGAATATATTGCTCAAAGTCCACTCTTTACAGTATGGAGAACCTGCAAATTTCTGGTCAAATATGCGACATGTGCCAATGTCAGCCGTTTCTAATGTAATCAGCTTCTGCTTGTTATTGAGGAATTCCTCTGCAAGCACCACTTAATTTTGTTTAATATCTGTTTGGCCGGGTACTGAACAGACTGCAGAAAATTAAGACATTACTACAGAGCGCTCTCCATAAGAAAAAACAAAACAAAACACAGAAAATTTGATGTAGGAACAAGTTATCTTGAAGATCTGCTTCCAGTTTTCCCCCTAACATGTAGAAGCAGTAGCACTCTCACAATCATACGTCAAGTCTCGGTGTAATCAACATGCAACACAGTCCTCCTCCATCCCTATCACAATTACAAAATACCTACATGAATAAAGTACTGCTCAAGAGGAGAGTGGTTTTGCTGTCTCACAGAGAAGCCTTGTACCTCCCAGGTACTTTTTTTGGTGGGTGTTTGTTCTCTTTGTTCTCTTTTCCCTGTGAGGACGTTAGCCAGTGAGAACAGACGTGCTTGTGTTTCTCCTCACTTACTGATGGGTGAGCCAAGGGTTTTGATCGGAATTGACATTTAGCTCCATCCCCCTGTTTGCAGTACAAGCTGCTTCCACAGGTCTGGGACCTGTGTCTTCGGCGAGGGGTGCTCTGCCCTGCAAAAAACAGAGAGTGGAGGTTGTTATTTAGGCGTTGAAGGTAAGCAGGCATCAGCGAGAAGCTTAGAGGGCATGTCTTACACCACTGCATGGGTGACACCAGTCTTCTCTACCCAGAGCCAAAGAGGAGGTTGGACCGGGCAGTGGGTCTCTGACCTGAGTGGGGAAAATCTAAAGCCAGAAACCATCCTCCACTGTGGACATCACAAAGGCATTACTGAAAACCTTTTATGAGTCTGAGGGAACAATTTAAGATGGTAAGAGGCCAAAATAAAACCACTTTGTCACAAACAGTAAATGTGGTTTAATGTTGACATATTAAGAGGCGTCCTTGTCTCCCCTGAGGCTACTGCGACTGCGGTTCTGAGAGCCTGCAGTAAAGTGAGTCCAAGGGGGGCATAGAGACGCGGTCAGTCAGCACTTGGGGAGCAGCTGAGCCGTGACAGATCCTCCTGGGAGGCCCCCGCCAGCGGCTCTGAGACCCTCTCTACCCTCTCCTCCTGCCCCAGTGGGTCCTCCACCACCAGCTCCGCAACATCGATAGTCCTTACTGCCAGGGGTGAGCACAGCTCCCTCCCCGCGCTGCTCCTTCCCCACTCCCCCATCACCTCGGCCCAGCCAGGTCCCTCACCTGTGCAGCCCAGGCGCCTTCTTCCCCGTGGTTGGCCGCCTCTTGCGAGCACACCGAGCTCCGCTGTTGGCCCGGGCCGGGGGGCAGCCCGGCGGGGAAGCAGGGGAAGAGGGGCCTGAGGAACCGAAACTCGCTGTTGACGGTCCCGGCAGCGAAGCAGACGTCGTACACGTAGCTGCGGGGCAGGGACCCCGCGTCGCTCTCCGTGGCAGCCTTCGGGAAGGTGGGCAAGGTCTCTGCCTCACTCCTCCTGGCCCGCCGCACCTTCACCACCACGGCGGCCACCGCGGTGGCCAGGAACAGAGCCGACACGCAGGCCAGGCAGGCGATGAGGTACAGGGTCAGCGGCCCGTCGGGCTGGGCGGCCGGCGCCTCCTCGCTCACTCGCAAATGGGCGTCGGAGAAGCCGTCGACCAGGGCGATGCCGAGGGTGGCGGTGGCGGAGCGCGGCGGCTGCCCGCGGTCTCGCACCACCACCACCAGCCTCTGCCGGGGCGCGTCCCTCTCCGCCACGGCCCGCGCCGTGCGCACCTCGCCGCTGTGCAGCCCCACGCGGAACAGCCCCGGCTCCGTCGCCTTGGCCAGCTCGTACGACAGCCACGCGTTCTGCCCCGCGTCCGCGTCCACCGCCACCACCTTGGCCACCAGGTAACCCGCCGGCGCCCAGCGCGGCACCAGCTCGCCCGCCGCCGCGCTGCTGTCGGCGGGCGGGTGCAGCACGACGGGCGCGTTGTCGTTCTCGTCCCGCACCACCACGCGCAGCACCGCCTGGGCGCTGAGCGGCGGCGAGCCGCCGTCGGCAGCGCGCACCGCCACCTCGAAGGCGCGCACCTCCTCGTAGTCCAGCGGGCGGAGGATGTAAACGTCCCCTTTTTCAGAGTTGACCGACACGTACGGCTGCTCCTTGCCCTCCTGCCGCACCAGCGCGTAGTTTACGCGGGCGTTTTTTCCTGCGTCGGCGTCCGTGGCGTTCACGCTGCCGATCCGGAGCATGGGGCTGTTGTTCTCCACGACCGACATGGTGTAAATCTCCTGGGTGAACTCTGGGGGATTGTCGTTTACGTCCGATATCTGCACGAAGATGCTTTCCCGAGAGCTCAGCCGTGTGGTGCCCCAGTCCATGGCTGTGATGGTGATGTTATACTCCGCCATCCTCTCCCTGTCCAGCGCCGCGTTTGTTCTCAGTTCATAGTAATTATCAAAAGTTGGGGTGAGACTGAAGGGCAAGTCCCCGTCGATCGCGCACTCCGTCTTGCCGTTGTCCCCGGAGTCCCGGTCCCGCACGCTGAACAGGGCCACCACGGTCCTGGGCGGGGCGTCCTCCGGAATGGAGGCAGTGAGGGAGGTGAGCGCTATCTCCGGAGCGTTGTCATTCACGTCCAGGACCTCCACCTGCACTTTGCAATGCGCAGACAGCCCCCCGCCGTCGGTGGCTTTCACCACCATCTCGTGGTTTTTCGCTTCCTCGAAGTCCAGGTTACCCGCGACCCGTATCTCCCCAGTGGCAGGGTTCAGCTCGAAGAGCTGCCGGGACCGCTCCGATGTCTGGGTGAAGGCGTACCGCACTTTCCCGTAGGACCCTTCGTCGGGATCCGCGGCCGCGACTCTGACCACCAGCTGCTCCGGGGGGCTGTTCTCGGCCAGGCGCACCTCGTAGACCTCCCGAGCGAACATCGGGATGTTGTCATTGGCATCCACCACCACGATCCGGACCTGAGCCGTGCCCGACCTGGGTGGCGAGCCGCCGTCGGTGGCGGTGAGGAGTAAATTCAGCTCTCGCTGCTCTTCGCGGTCCAGCTGCCGCTCTAGGATGAGCTCCGCGTATTTTGCTCCACCTTTCCCTGTTCCGAGAGCGAGGGAGAAATGCGAATTGGACCCGAGGCTGTAGTTCTGCAAGCCGTTGCTGCCCACGTCCTTGTCCTGGGCGCTTTCCAGAGGGAAACGGGACCCGGGAGACGCCGTTTCCAGAATCTCTAAAACCATCTCCTTCTCCGGGAACACGGGGGAGTTGTCGTTCACGTCACGAACCTCCACCTCCCCTCGGATCAGTTGCAACGGATTTTCAAAGAATATTTTAAAGAAGAGCGTGCAGGTATCGCTCTGCGGACAGATCTCCTCTCGGTCCAGCGACTCCTTTGCTGTCAAGACTCCGGTGTTTTGATTGAGGCGGAAAAGCTGCTCGTTCCCCTCGGACACAACGCGGGCCTTGCGAGCTGCCAGCTGGCTCGGAGGAACCCCCAGGTCCTTTGCAATGTTGGCGACAAAGGAGTCCCTCTCCATTTCCTCCGCCAGAGAATAGCGGAGGGTTTCGGCCCCGCTCTGACACACGCAAACGCACAGAATAAACAAGATCACTTGCCTCTTGCTTCCTCCGCTCCGTCTCCCGCACGCCATTACTCTCCAGAAAAGCCATCCACCGTCCTCCGTGGTTCCCAGCATTTTCAAGCAGCGTCCGAGGCAGAGCGGTGTTTGTCAGGAATCCCGGGGTAAGGGGGTCTGAAAGCCCCCGAACACCCCGACTCCGTGCCCCACCGCCCTTCCCGAGCAGCTCACACGGCTTTTTTGTCTCCCTGTGCCTGCAAACCCGGTGCGGGCAGAGGAACCTGCCGGTCCGTGGCCAACATCCCCACCCAGCGTCGCAAGGGGGAATATTTCTTCTGCCTTCTCATTCGGGGCAGAGCTACTGATGCGGAGTGTGCTGCTTGCATCTGCACTCTCCGTGCTAAACCGAAGCCAAAAAACGCATTGTAAATGCTCTCCTGGCTTGGAAGGAGGCTCCCTCCCCGCATACAGAGCGCTGCTCTAAGTATCACTTCCCAGCTCCCAGCTCGTAACCGCGGACTCTTCATACACAGCTCTTGGTTTTCCTCTGTGTAAGATCTGCCACTTCCACATGCCTTGCGGGATTTTCCTTCTCTTCTCCACTTGTTAATCAGCACAGGACAGTTAGCAAGTGGGGCGGGTCAGAGAAGCACCGCTGTTGAACGTGAGAGCTGGTGCCAGGGGAAGGTCCCGAAAGCAAATGCTTCATCATCACCCTAGCTCACCATCACAGTAGAATTATAACGCTGTTCTAGGACACATCATCCTAATGCTATTTTCTTCACGTTGTATATCACACCTCGCCCAAAGGTTTTTCTCCTTAATCGACAGGAGTATCCTCCCTCGCACCCATGATAAGGTGTGTTACTGTATAACACATTCGTGAAAAATGTCCCCAGCCGCACACAAACATCGAAATGTTGCAAACTGTTTTCATCTTTTGGAGGTATACAGTCCTTTAGCTGCTCTGATGTTACCACAAAGGCTTAGAAATACTTTAAAGGTCCCTGTACTCAGAGGTCAAACCTGAACGCCTGTTGCTGCGTAAGGATATACGGCCAACAGCTATTTAATACAAAAGGCAAGGAAACAAAGAGGAGAGGTCATAAATTAAACCCCCAGATACACAAACGCTAAAGAGCAGGAGCTGACGGAGACAATAGCAAAGACCAGGGATCTAACGACGCTGATTGATGGGCCATTAAAGGAACCATTCAAATGTAAACTCCAAGAGGTCCAACCACAAACTTTGTAAACGATAAGAAAAAAAATATTATCATGGATTATCAGAAAGGGTCTCATAGGAATGAGCAAATTGATTGCGAGATGTTTGAGGGGGTTCTAGGAATATGCAAAGCTTATTATGGGACGATTAGAGGCAGGATCAAACTCGGTAAAAGGGAGAGGTCAAGAGTGGACCTGGGAGGAACAACCGTGGGGAAATGGAGGTGGGAGGGGAGAGAGAGGGTTCCTGAGCACGGCCTGGTAGTGCGAGCCAGGAGCCATGCCGGAGACCCGCTAAGACTGGTGCCTTACACTCATCGCCGGCCCTGAGGATCGACTTATACCGCGACTGCTCCTGCGGAGCCAGCGGCGAGCTCCGGCAAAAGCACACGCAATGTACTGGGGATGCGCACGGCTGCCTCCAAGAGCACTCTTCCTCTTACAGAATACAAAAATGGAGGAGAAAACAAAATACAGCTTGCACTACATATTTTTGATTCAAGCAATTTTAATTCAGCTTTTACTATAAAAGGAACCACGCTAATTTTTTATATAGAAAGTATCCTAACCTCCTTGGTTTTGGCACCTTTCCTTTAATTTCCTAGATGTTTTCTCCTTATTTTTTTTTTGCTAAAACGGCTGACACTGTCAAACAATACTCACCAGGTGAAGTCCTAGAAATTCGCTGATGCCTTCATTTGTTTTAAAACAAAAACTTCGTGACTGTATCAATAGGAGAAAGTAACAACCAGGGTTGACTTTAGGATTCTCCAGAATTTTAGCTCCTAGAGGACCTTGCACGAATACAGCCATTTTTTGTGATTTCCTCTTATCGCCCTTTGACTTGGAAGCATGATAGGATCTAAAAGGCTAACTTAGCTCAAAGGCCAGGTCAGCTCTGTCTTCTTTTCTTCCCTTCCAGGGACGTGTCCGTCTCTCGAGTTGCTATCATTATCATCAACACAGACGTTTGATGTAAAACCAACCATAGGCTAAGTACAGCAGTAGATATGTTGGGAATGTGGCTTCTCTTCTCATTCGTGCCATGCAAAAATAACGGTGACACTTGGAATCCATTTTCTTTGTGCCCTTGCCAGTGCTCCTGCTCAGCTCTTGGCACCTCCAAGAGAGGAAGGTGTATTTGATTCTCTGTAACTTCATCCTTGGCACCATAAGCAGCAGGGAACAGACACAAGCTGAGAAGAACTTCCACAGACACTTTCCCCTCTGACTGCAGTAACCCTGTAATTGTTACTCCCCTCATTTCAGAAGGGAAATTGCGTCCTTCGGCTTCAGGTGTAGAAGGGTATAAGAGGAACAGTGATCCTTAACGGAGCTCTTGGCTATCACAGTATCTTTGCACATCAGAAGATGCTGCTCTTAGATTGAAGCTCATATTCTTTCAGATTTTAGAGAAATGCAAAATAAAGAAGGTCACTTACCGTGCACCATTGGATAGTTAATGCTGGTGTTTTCCGTTGGGTCAGAACAATAAAATGGAGGTGTATGAGTGGAAAAAAGAAGTATGTATACTGCCAGATGAAGACACGCTGTGTTTTAGGACAGACTAAGGAACCATAGCCATAATAAGAATGTAATTCACATAAATGTGTCAGAGAACTCACTTATTTCCTTGAGCACATAGTGATGTTGCAGGCTTCTTCATTTTTTGGTTTAATGACGATGTCTGTATCCTAAGAAGGTAGCTTAAAATGACCGAAAACTACTTTCCCCTTTACTCTGACATTTACATCAACGCTAGAAAAGAGGTCCAGCAACATATTCTGCTCAGTTCCTGGTATATCTCCGTATTTCAGAACACGGTGTTCCTAAAAGAGGATTCTTCGTCCACTTCTGCAGCCTGAGCAATTTCAGTCTTCCAGTTGGGAATTCAGATCCGCCGAGTGAAATCTCAGAGGTGCCACGCCGGGTTTTATTCCCTTCTGGATAAAGGCTTCTTCCCCGTCCCTGGAGCCAGCGCCCATCCACCCCCAGCACACCCTGCGGATAGTGTGGCTTGGGAGGAGCAGTTGCCTGCAGATGCAAAGCACAGATGCTTTCCCGAGTCACTGTGGTTTCCACGCCCGAGTGCAAAGAGTGACCAACGTTCCCGTCCTCTCATTCCCAGGCAGCTCCCAGGACGGGTTTCTTCTCTCGCCTCCAGCACTCAGACAGCGCCTGAATTCCCAGCTCTCCCGCGGACCTGTTGCCCTGAGCTATCCGCTGGATGCAAATGTGAGGAAAGCCGGGGGAATTGTTCCCAACCTTCTGGCTTTCCGTTATGCTGTAAATACGACTGGTACATATCCTATTTGTGGCTCATTTTCCGATAGTTAAACCGGCCTCCTCTCTCTGTCTGCATTCAGTCCAGTTAATGCTTTCCCCATCACTCCGTTAAATGTAAACATTTCTTTCTCGCGGTATTAAGTCGGTGCTTACCAACCAAAGGGCTCTGCCTGAGTCACCCCAGACCTGTGGCGAAATCCTCCCAAATATCCTAGGGATGAATTGTGGGATCAGCGGGCTGGGAACAGCCTGGGAGACTGTCTCCCTCCTTCAGATCCCCGATTCTGCCTTGTGCTCTCGGCGTTTCCAGACGGTTCTCGATGCGGTAATTCCTAGCACATCCCTGGAAAGGCTTTCAACTAGGGCGTATTCCAGTGGAACCGGGGCATTTCGGCTGAGCTCTCAGCTAGCGTCAGCCATGCAGCATCTGACTGGTGCTCACTGGCCTCTCCCTGCTTGGGAGCTCCCCGCCCAGCAGCAGCAATACACGCACAGCACTGGCCAACAGCGGCACTGCGCGTCCAACGCAGGAACTGCACATAGGCGTCTACCCCCGAGTCTCAGCACGCATCTCCTCCGTTAGGTTCTGGCTATTGCTAGGGCAAATTAAGAAACACATTTCCCACCTGAAGTCTTTGGCAAATAAACGCACTTTCTTAGTAATTATTGAGACATTTGGTTTGGCGCTAATAATCCAGGCCGGTATGGTACGTCTAGAAGGCATCCTGTACAAACCTTCTTTAAACGTGCTTAACAAAGATGGAAGCTATGGGCAAATGTAGCAAGCATTGCTCACATGTTGTGCACGACATCTTCCAGAAGTCAGAGAGACAATCAAGGCGTTTTCAAGCACAGGCTGGTTTCTATTTCACAAGGAGATCTCCAACTGTTGTATGTCCTCTCCTAGAGTAATCTGAAGTTAAGGACCAATTTGGTATTAGCAGCAGCACAAACCTCCGCCACCCCTTGGATCAGCTGCAAAGGATTTCCAAAGAATATCTTAAAGAAGAGTGTGCAGATATTGCTCTGCAGACAGATCTCCTCTCAGTCCAGTGACTCCTTTGCTGTCAGGACTCTGGTGTTTCGATTGAGGTGGAAATGTTGCTCATTCTCCTTGGACACAATGTGGACCACACTTCCTCCTAGGTAGCAGTACTTCCTTTCTACTAACATCAGTTTCTGAGGTTATCTGCTCTAAACTCTCCCCTGCATACCTTCCAACTTCAAAGAATAAAGGGAAATTACCCGCTTCAAAAGTCTGAGTTCACAAACCTTCCCAGAGACATTCTGCACTCTCCAGTCTCCAAAGACAATGCTGGACAGAAGAAACCTGCCAGATGTCTACCCAGACCTTTTCCATCCTGCATCTTTGAAGACAAGTATTTCTTGTTCTCTTCTCTCTAGCCATGACAATCTCAGTACTTCTCATTTGAAAATAAATCCTTCACCACTTCAACACTTTGCTACTATGAATGCCTTTGAAGCCAACTAGGTAATTATTCTCATCTCCATAAACTTTGGGCTCAGTGGTATCCAGTTTTTCCATCCTCAACCTCACTCATAGGTCAAATACGCAGGAGACAATTTTCTTCATAAATCCCTAGAACCATGTGGTTTTTTGCGTCCTGAGGTCTCAAATGGCCCATAAATAATATTTTAATTTCTAGCTCTAAGTTGATGTATTTTGTGGGGGAAAATGTCATCTACTGATTTTTTTTTTCATGTTCTTGTGTTCAGTTTCTGTATGACTCCTTCCATGGTTTCCCGCAGCGGCTGTTTCGGTTGACTAGGAGGAGATACGCACGGAAAGTCACATGATGAACAGTCAAGCAGCACAAGGTTATTAGGCAGTTCAAGTCCACTGTGTGAATAATCTTGGCTTTCCGTGTGCTTTTCATGAAGCAACAAAAGAGAATAAGATTATTTTCTCAGTGACATTTGGCTAGCCTTGAAAAAGAGACTTCAGGGACAGAAGTCCCACACAAGCATTTCATGAACAAGGGCAAGAAACTTCCAGCTTGTGAAGAAACATTTCTACAATTGGCTACCTGAAGATAGTGGCTAGAAGTAATTAAAGGAAAACAATTGAGCAATATAATAAGAAAGTGAGAAATAGCCAGACTGTATGCTGTTCTGGGCACAGAAATAGCACATTTTATCTTTAACGGACAGGCCAGGAAGGAAAGGATATGGGGAGAGTTTGGCCTTGGACAGACTAATTTTGAAATTCTATCTGGTCATCTGAGGAGAGAAACAGGGATTCAGCTGAGAGGCAGATTTGGAAGTGAAGGAGAGAATGGGAGAGCAGGAGCTGGGGATAGCAATGGTTAGAGGAGGGGCAATTGCTATGCAAAAGCGGCCAAGAGAGGACAAGCATCAACCTGTTTGGTGGACAAGGCTGATCAAGGAGGGTAAGGACAGGGAAATACATGTGGGATCCATCCTGAAGGCAATTTAGGAGGAGCTTGTCAGCATAGCACCTGTAAGAAAATAATCAGAATGGGCATTAATAAAGGGAAAGAGGGGTCCAATCAGCCAGAGTGAAAAGGGTATGGGGAATTCTGGAGAAAAGCAGGAGGGGCAGTAGATGCAGTTGAAGTCAAAGCAGGTGCATGGATAAGAAAGGAGCAAAAATGGACACAAAGAAGGAAGAAACAAAACAGTTAGGCAGGAGAGGAAGGTAGGAGGAAGAAAGGCTGAGATACAGTCCTTTAGGTTTATGTTTGTCTTTCCCCATTTTTAGTGTATGGCTTAGGACCTAGACACACCCTTTTCCATCTTTCTCCCTCAGAGTGTCTCTTTTTCCTCTTGGGGAGCAAGAAAATTATCAGAAGGTGTCGTGGTTTAACCCCAGCCAGCAACTAGGCACCACACAGCCACTCGCTCACTCTGCCCTGGTGGGATGGGGGAGAGAATTGGAAGAGTGAGAAAACTCATGAGTTGCGATAAAGACAGTTTAATAGGTAAAGCAAAAGCCATGTGCACAAGCAAAGCAAAGCAAGGAATTCATTCACTACTTCCAATTGGCAGGCAGGTGTTCAGCCATCTCCAGGAAAGCAGGGCTCCATCACGCGTAACAGTTACTTGGGAAGACAAATGCCATCACTCCGAACATCCCCTCCTTCCTTCTTCTTCCCCCAGCTTATATACTGAGCATGAGGTCATATGGTATGGAAGAGCCCTTTGGCCAATCTGGGTCAGCTGTCCTGGCTGTGCCCCCTCCCAGCTTCTTGTGCACTTGGCAGAGCATGGGAAGCTGAAAAGTCCTTGACTGGTGTAAACTCTACTCAGCAAGAACCAAAACATCAGTGTGTTATCAACATTATTCTCATCCTAAATCCAAAGCACAGCACTATATCAGCTACTAAGAAGAAAATGAACTCTATCCCAGCTGAAACCAGGACAGTATCCACCCCTTATTTCATACCATTTATGTCATGCTCGGGTCCCACATTATCCAATACTTCCTCATTAACCACCCCCCCCTTCCCATCCTTTGATACAATACACAAGTATCATTCCTTTAGTCTATGGACCACCTCTGTGAAATGTCTCTAAAATGTCCACAAACATCCACTAATGTCCACATAATGTCCATTGAGTTCATTTAGTCTATGACTTTGGGCTTCATCTGTGATGGTGGTCGCTCAGGACAGGAGAGGTGGTGTGTTGCATGGAGTTATTGGACACCAAAGCCAGCTCAGGTTGGGTCACTGCTGCACTTGCACTGCTTCTTGTAAGGCTTGTCCTCCATTGGTTCAGGTGGTTCCTGCTACGGTAATTCCTATAACATGCAACTCAGATCATGGGTTACAACAATTTAAAGGTGTTTCCATCACAATCTCCACCCCTGGTCCCTTTGGGCCAGGTTATAGAGTTTAACATTGCAATGAACTCCTCCCCTTGCTCCTAGCCTGGCTAGCAACAAGGGGTTCCTGCTATAGTAATTCCCATAACATGCAACTCAAATCCCAGGTTACAACAATTTAAAGGTATTTCCATTACAATCTCCACCCCGGCCCCTTTGGACCAGACCATTGGGTTTAACACTGCAATGGACTTCTCCCCTTGCCCCTGCTCTGGCTTGGACTTATCCACAGACTGCAGTCCCTTAGCGGTTTACCTGCTCCAAGTGGAGCCTTATCTATGAGCCACAGTCTCTCCAGGGGTATACCTGCTGCGGCATAGACTTATCCACAGCCACAGTCACTTAGAGGTGCACCTGTTCCAGCGTGGCCTTCTCCATGGGCCTCAATGCCTTCAGAGATATACCTGCTCCAGCGTGGCCTTGCCCACAGCCACAGTCTCTTCAGAAGTAAACTTGCTCCAGCATGGCCTTACCCATGGCCATATGCTTTGAGGTGCTCCAGCATGACTTCATGCCCAGCCACTGATGCTTCAAGGTGTACCTGCTGCAGCATGGACTTATCCACAGCCACAGGTGTTTCGAGGTGTACCTTCCCCAGCGCGGACTTATCCTTGGGCCACAATCCCTTCAAGAGTTATACCTGCTGCAGCACAGACATAACCATGGCCACAGATGCTTCGAGACATACCTGCTCTGGCATGGGCTTATCCACGTCCACAGATGCTTCGGGGTGTCCTGCTCCCACATGGACTCATCCACAGGTCACAGTCCGTTTGACTCAGGTTCACACTGGAGTTCCAGCCTGTCCAGTACAGTAGCAGAGAAACACCAGAGATGCCCTGGCCATCTGCCAGCCCAGGCACATGGCCATTGCTGTTATAAAAATGTTCCCAGGCACAGCAGAGTAAGATGATAAGCAGTTCAGCAGTACAGCAAGCAATGAAAGGAAAAAGCAGCCACTAACAAGCACTAGGCTCTAATATACAGTAAGGTAAGCAAGCCCCGTGGCAAGCACAGGAGCCTGCCGATTAACAACTAAACAGCAATAACAGCTATACATTTGATCTGGCACATTCCAATCAAACCTGTCGTTATCTCGAACCCTTCAAGCCCCACGTTGGGCACCAAAAAGGACTGTCGCGGTTTAACCCCAGCCAGCAACTAGGCACCACACAGCCACTCGCTCACTCTGCCCTGGTGGGATGGGGGAGAGAATCGTAAGAGTGAGAAAACTCATGAGTTGTGATAAGGACAGTTTAATAGGTAAAGCAAAAGCCATGTGCACAAGCAAAGCAAAGCAAGGAATTCATTCATTACTTCCAATTGGCAGGCAGGTGTTCAGCCATCTCCAGGAAAGCAGGGCTCCATCACGCGTAACAGTTACTTGGGAAGACAAATGCCATCACTCCGAACATCCCCTCCTTCCTTCTTCTTCCCCCAGCTTATATACTGAGCATGAGGTCATATGGTATGGAAGAGCCCTTTGGCCAATCTGGGTCAGCTGTCCTGGCTGTGCTCCCTCCCAGCTTCTTGTGCACTTGGCAGAGCATGGGAAGCTGAAAAGTCCTTGACTGGTGTAAACTCTACTCAGCAAGAACCAAAACATCAGTGTGTTATCAACATTATTCTCATCCTAAATCCAAAGCACGGCACTATATCAGCTACTAAGAAGAAAATGAACTCCATCCCAGCTGAAACCAGGACAGAAGGTATCAGCAAACCAAAGGGAACCCTAGTATCTCAGCCAATTTAACAGGATGAAGTCCCCAGAGAAAGCAAACATCATTGCCCAACTTTCTGTCTCCTGATACCAGGCTTAGCCTAGCTTCAAGCCAAGTTCCCAATCCTGTAACCCTTGGATGTCATGAACATATTGAGAAGGTGGAAACACGTGGCCCAGTGCCACCTAAAAAAGAAGTCAAAGGAGAAGTGATTCAAGCACAACTTCGTGGACAGCGTGGTCACTGCCTGGAAGGAAAACAGAGCTTCTGAACTGAGGCTTTCAAAGGAGACAGAGAAATCAAGGGAGTTGTCATGTTTACTCATGTCACAGGTGAACAGAGAGATGGATCAACATGAGGGGATCACCCCCCACTTCATGTCTAGTGCTTCTGAAGATACAGTGACCAGTCCAGTGGTTATCTAAGTGACCAGCACTGTTCATAAACCAAACCCAGCTAAATGATAAGGGCTGTATAACCCCAGCATAAGAGAAACCTGGCCTATGCTTTACAGAAGCAGCAGAGACTTCCTGTTTTGGGAGGATACCTGGGAAAACAAACGCTTTTTATGCCCCCTATTTAACACCTGCTTCTCTGCCCTCAGCTGCAGGTCCCTTCCTCTCACATTACAGGTCCAGAAGCAACTGCAGATAAAGCACGCTCCAGGATCACAGGATGACACTTGTGTCTCTGACACAGCTAAACCATTCCCAGAAATACAGTGTGACCAGTGAACTTTCTGGGACATCTTTTACACAAAGTAGTGAGATTTAGGCTCTCAGTAGCCTAACATACCCTTCTATCTTGACTATTTTGTTTTATACTTGTTGTATCTTGCCAAAGGTGAGCTGTGAAAAGCCATCTTTCTGTCGAACAACGTTTTGACATGCTCTGCCCTGCTGACCAATGACACGTAGCTACTCTGAAAGAAAGGAGACTTCCAGAGCAGAAAAAATCCACTCTGTGGGAACAAATCCAGAAAGGGTTTATTCACTGTTTAGGCAGCAGACATATACTCACACCGATATTGCATTTACTAATGAAGTGGACACACTGGCGATGAAAAACTGAACAGCAACTTCAAGATAGGTGCACACACACAATTTCTAGTGAATAATTACAAAGCATACAGCTATGAAAGCAATGCATTTAGCCGAAGGTGCATTACAGCTAATTTACTTTCCAAAGAGTTTATACCTACAGAGGTGCAGCATACCTCTGATGTCAAGTCTTCTACTGCTGGGTTCATAATTCTTATTTAAAAAAAAAAAAAAGGTAATCTATTTTTGTATTAAAATTATTGGATTCCATCAGTGATGGGGAAGGCTAATCAAAAACAACCTGTAGTCCATGAGCACTGTCACATATGAAAATATTACCTGCTCAAGCCTACCCAAAAAGGTGATGAGACTTGGGCACGCCTTGGAATCACTTACATGTAGGGGTTTTTTTGTCCAGCAGCAAGTCGGCCGCTGCCCGGAGCTCTGCCCAGGGAGGAGCAGAGGCAGAGGGGTCGGATCCGGCTGCCCCGTCCCTGGCTCGGCAGGCGGGGGATCTGCTGCTGCAATTCCCGCTCCGCGCCGCCGGAGGGCAGCCGCCACCAGGGAAAAAACCGAGTGGCGAATTTGCAAGTCACGGAAAGGAGCGGCAGAAACTGGCTTGGAAACAACGGGGCTCGGCAGCAATTCGGGTTCGGCTAGGGCAAGGGACAGAGTCCCCCTGAGAGAAGCAGGCCTCCTTCCTTCCTTCCTTCCTTCCTTCCTTCCTTCCTTCCTTCCTTCCTTCCTTCCTTTCTTTCTACCTATCTTTCTTTCTTTCTGTCTTTCTATCTATCTTTCTATCTGTCTAGCTATCTTTCTAGCTGTCTTTCTATCTTTCATTTTATCTATCTTTCTTCCTATCTTTCTGTCTTTCTATCTTTCTTTCTATCTTTCTTTCCATCTTTCTTCCTATCTATCTTTCTTCCTATCTATCTTTATTCCTATCTATCTTTCTTCCTATCTATCTTTCTTCCTTCCTATCTATCTATCTATCTATCTATCTATCTTTCTATCTTTCTATGTATCTATCTTTCTGTCTGCGTCCTTGTCCACAGGAGCTGGCTCCTGTTGTGCTGCTTGGTGCACCAGGGAAGCAAGCACACACTCAGATCCAGGGAAACAAGCTCAGATGAAGAGAGTTTTAGACTCAAAGCAGGAGGCTGGAGAGAAAGGGGAATTACGAGGTCATCAGTGATGTGATGAGATTGTGAGGGGGGACCTGGCATTATGGACTGATCTGGGTTTTGGAGGGGATACAGGTTATGGAGCAACCATGGGGATCATTTTATCCCTTGGAGTCCCTAACACTGGCTTTCTGCCCTTGACACAGATCAAAAATGAAATTGCAGTAGTATTGAGCAGTGTGCTGGTTCCCCCTGGCACTGGGACTACAGGGCAAGTGAGGACAGCAGCCAGCTTAAACCCTGGGAATCAGGGTAGGAGACATCAGGGCTGAATAATCTCTTAACTTCCTTCCCTGCCAGGCCAGAGTGTATCTAGTGTAGAAAATATTTATACCATTTTAAATATGCTTAAAGAATTGTGTTCGCATTCATTACTACGTGTTTGTCATCTGTTTTAATCTTTACAGAAGACAAAGAAAGGGGATACAGACACCTATTTATATATAGAGAGAATTGTTAGGAATTCATATGTATATTATTCCTAATCACACACCTCAATTTAAAGCGAGATTCACAGGTTTGTTCACGACTGATTTATTAATTTAAAATACCCTAAAGAAAATACACCTTTAAAAGTTTAAGCCAAAATTTTAAAATAAGATTAGTGATGTGGAGGCATTTGAGATCAAGAAGTTTCAGCCAAGGCACAGTAAGCAAATCTGATTTGCAAGCATATCATGCACTACTGTAAATCTCCCATTCAGATCCTTAAGGTACAAGCAAAATAGTTTTTGTCTCCTTTTTTCTTCTTTTAAAGATATTTTGTGCAAAACAAATAAATAGAGAAAGCCAGCAATACACAGTGCTATTTAATTTCTGCTGAAGATCAGTTTATTTTTCCATTTTACTTGGGCTGTACAGTTTTAGTCCTCTAGTCCTTGGGCTGTACAGTTTAATCCTCTAGTCCTCTAGACTTGCAAATGCAAGTCTAGTTAGGCAAAGATATTTGAAATGTAAATGGACAGTGTGCGCTGTATTGTGTTAGAGGAAAATGAATTTGTATACTTCAAATTAGGCAGGTACATAATATTTCCACTGCTGAAGAAAATTAAATGTATAGAAAATGTGTGTCTTACTCAATTTCACCAGTCATCATGTGTGCAGTTAAGACTAGCCCTGAAGGCCCAGATGATGAAAGACTACTTAAAATATGTCTTAACTGGAAATTAAGGACAGATTTCTTACAGTGTAATCCTGAAAGCCCTGTTCCATGTCTCCTGAACTTAGAGATACACTGCTGAAGAGCATTAGCTCTTTAACTGTAGAGTTCTCTAAGCCCACAAAATTCTGCTTCTGCATGTGTGGATGTGTTCTGACATTACCAAGCAACTTGTTTTTTCCTTTAAGTGCCCAGGTGGTGTCCAGAAGTTTGCGATCCCATGTCTGTCTTCCAGAAGGGATTGGGTTCACTTGGCATTTAAAGAGCAGACTTTGTGCAGAGCCTATGCAAAATGCACTGCTGCTATGTGAAGTACAGTGCTTTCTTTTAAAATTCTAAAATGTAGAAGAATATTGTATCATCCCCTTTTTCTCTAATACCATCCTATGTTTAAGGTTTCAGAGTTACACTCTGCCTAAAAGTGTTCAAACTCACCTCTGGATATCAGATGATAGGAATTCTGGCATGGAACTGGAGTGATTCTTACCCTTCCTCTCAAAACAGACATTATATTCATTAGCAGCTGGTAGTTAACAACTAAATCAGTATCTGTTTGCTTCCTCATTTTATTTCTTTCATCTACTTCATTCTGTTTCTTGATATATTAATCAAGGTAGCTAAAGAAACAAATGCTCAAAAAAACCCCACAACCCCAAAACCCTATACAAAGTCATGGTTGACTCTGAGAGAGGCTAAGAATTAATATGGGCTGCCTGTGTGAATAAGCAGCATGTCCCCTAAATTGAACTTTTTAATCCCAAACCCAAGTTTAAATGTGTGTCCTTCTGAACACATGGAAAAAACGAGCTCTGTGCCCAATTCACAATTATCTGCCATTCTGAGGGTAAAACCAAGGTATTGGATACAGCGAGAGGAACAGATAAATGTTCATGACGTTGTTGTTCAGTAGATGGAGTATAAGTTACTTTTACCTAAAAATGCTAAACGAAGAGACTCCTAGCTACCCAGTCTCTTTGTTTATTAGCGCTTCCCACTAAATGCACATAACAAAAAGACATCAGAAAAATTATTTGGCAAAACCTTTAAGCTGAACAGAATAAACCTGTGCAGTGAATCTTGCTTTGTACATAACCTTCACATGCATCACAAACATCAGAAAAATCAAGATAGATGTTGAACTGCACACACAATTGAGTTCCAGCATCACTAGGATACAGCAAAAATTTTCTTTAAGGCAGTGTTGCCTAAAGATGGACTACAGAAAAAAAAAGGGGGGGGGGGGGAATATGATAATAGCCTTTTAATTTGCATAGCATTCAGACAAGCCGATTGATATTGCCTCCGAGAATTTGAGATTTTTAATTTTTAACTTGCTCTCTCTCCTTCTTACCTCATTGATGGCTTAAATGTTCTCCAACTTCGGAACAGTGAGACACAGCTGCCTGAAAATACAGCTTCCACAAGGAAAAATCCAGTGTGTTCCAGGGTGTTGCAAAGGAGAAAACCAGTGAGGCCTACTAACAACAATAAAGGTGGATTAGAGCAGCAGCTATGTGATAAGACTGGGAAACTAATTCATTATCTTTCAAAACAACAATAAATAGGTTTGTTGGTAGTTGAGGGGGAAAGTAAGAAATTCTGAAGAACACAAAATAATCATCTATTAATATTGTCGGCCTCTTTTAGGCAACTTCTGCCATACTGTCTTTAAGAACAGATAATTATTTTAAGGAAAAGATACCAGATTCTGAAACATGCTACTGCTTTCTGCTGTTACATAGAAGCCATCCATCTGTTGTCAAGTTTGTTAATAGTTTGAAATCTAGCTGTAACTTTACCACAACGCACATACTGTGTATAGCATATGGGAGCAGTTAGCATGATATGGGACACAAATTTCAGTCAGAGATACATGAGCTATCATGACCCCATCTCAAAGGTCAATGCCAGTAAGTACAGTCTACTTAAAGAATCCCTGAATGGAAGATGCATCACATAATGCACCCTTCTGCATGTGTTGTAGGATATTTCTAAAGCTTCTAAAGCTTTAAAGAGACCTTTGTTTTGTACTAAGATGATGACTAAGAGGTATAATGAAATGTTGTCCAGCAAACAGAAGACACTTATAAACGCCAGACAGATAACAAGCAATGGATCCTCAAGAGAAATAAGAAGGAATTGTAAGAGATTGTCAGAACAGTGTTATCATAGCTGAATCAATCAAAACCTAAAGCTTCTCCTGGGAATAAACTGTTGTGAGCTGACAGCAAATGGTGAAATCAGAAAACCTTTTTCCCCCAAAAAAACCCCAAACAAAAAAAACCCAAGCTGGTTAACCACCAATTCACTCGAATATTCAAATTAAAAAGACTTGATATGAATGGTCAAATTACTTTCTTTAAAAAACCAAAGTACTATTCTAACAAAAGCTCTTCATGCATCTTTTGAAGTTTCACATCTAATTGGGGGGGGGGCGGGGGGAGGGGTGAAGAAACCCTTCCTATTGCCTGTTGAACAGACATTTGCACTTGCCTCTGAAATAAAAATGTGTGAGATTATACACAGTTAAGAATATGATCAAGCTTGGAAAGTGATTCTTCTGTCAGTTAATGAAACAGTGAAAGACACTGAGGACATTTCATAGGACCGCAGGTATTGGTTTCTTAGCCCACGGGAACAAAATCCTAAGACTATTCTGAAGCTTTCTGAATTAACATTGTAAACTTCCCTAAATGCATTGATTTACATATGCTATACCCAGAGTAGAAAATGTATTCATAAGGCTTTTCTTACTACTTTTACAAGGAAACTGGAAATGACATTTTTTTATGAGGTAGTAATTTTCTACATTCTTAGGACCCTTTAGCGTCTTAGGTCTTCGTTTATATATTTTTTGTTTGTTTGTTTGTTTCTTTCATTATCTGAATGAATGGAGAATTTAAGACAGAACACAGGAAAACCTCTGAAACAAAATTGAGGGAAAACACTATACATTTCCATGTCATTCATTACACCTTACCCATAGATATCCCCTTGCCAGAAAAAAAGTGAGATAGAAATTCACAGATTTTGTTCAAGTGAGTGATATTCTGACCAAGGCCTCTAAAAGTATTCCTCTGCAAGGACAGATGATCCCACTGTGAGTCTTCTGTTCTTCACAACAGTTGCAATGGCTGTTGAGGGGCAAGACATTTAACCAAATATTTAACCAAAACAGATAATAGACTACAATTTGGCTCTTAGCTTTGTGACTAAGTAGCTGAACATTGCCAAAGGCCCAATTTTGCAGTCATTCAATAACCATAACAATGTGATCCATTATTTAAAAAATTGTTGTAGAAGTATATGTCAGTTTAAACTTGATATTTTGGTGTTTAGGCCAAAAATGCTCATCATTCTTTGGAAGAATATGCATGAAAGTGGTAAGATAGCCATGCTGGCAAAGATTACATATTTCACAGCAAAAGCACTCCATATTGTGGGTTCCTTCCCTTGCTGCTCCATGAAATACGTACCTATAATTTTTAAATATTTAGGTGGTGGCTGTATCAATGCTGAGGACCACCCTGACCTTGCCTCTACTGCTCTTGTCCTGCCAGTCCCTTAGAGATTTCCTGGTTCTTGTCATGGATCCCCATAATCCCTACTCAGACATCCAGCTTTTACCATTGCTCTGCTCCCACCTTTCTTCCAGTGCTAGGAGGTCCTCCGTTACAAGTATTATGGGATTGCATAATCAGAATAAGATTTCTGAAGGGGATCCTGCATAGAAAGCATGTCAGGAGGCTCAGCTGGCGTGGCCCTTACCACCCTTCCTAGACGGTCCCATATCAGTGTCCATTCTATGTGGATGCTGCCAGGTCATTGGAAGGGCAGGAGGGGACCACTTGGTGGAAGCTGTGAGGTCCAGTCACCTCTGAAATGGCACCTCCAACATGCCAGGTCAGGCACACCAAGCCAGTGATCTGTATCTTGAAGATACTGCTGGGGCACAATTACAGGACAGAATGAGCACACTGAGTGACATTAAGTGCTTAAATAGAGGTATCTGGTGCTATTCAAGGTGAAATACAGTACAAGGTACCTAGTGTATATATACACAGCATATAGGATGCCTGGCCTTGTCTTCAGTGCCAGAAGGACAGGACATGTTACATCTTCCAGTCCTCTGTGGATATCCCAGTTACTGTTGCATACTGGCTACCAACCAGCAGGTAGAGGAGTCTGCCCTGTTGTTTCTAAAACAGTTATTGGACTTGGACACAAGGGTAAACATGTAGCAAAAGTCACAAGCAAGGGGAAAGAAGTGTTTTCAGCCATCAGGAAACAGAAGAAGCGAACAAGTCAACCCCCCAATTCCTACTGTATCATATTTACTACTTTCTTCTAGATACTCCTCTATTGTGTGGCAACAGCTTAAACTCTCATCACAAGTCTAATGAGGAGAGTGCAGCTTAATGGAAAGCAGATTATGTCAAAGAGATTTGATATCTTTCTCTGACAAGATTACAAATATGAATGATAACAGAGACTGTACTGCTGATATAATCAGACTTTTGTAAGACTTCTGGCTTTATGCCTTTAACATTCAGATAAAAAAGTAAAAACAAGAGCACCATGGAAAATCAGAATGGCACATACTGAATCGAATTAAATTTGTCAAGTTGATAGTCTCACTGCAATTAATGTGGATGCATGAAATAATTGCAGTTAGACTAGTAATGTCCTAAAAAGACTTTCTCTTGTGCTCCTATATAGTTATAATCTTCTTTTGCAATGATATAGAGATATAGTTATAGTGTAAACATACATTTTTCCTTGAAAAGTTTTCAGATTATATAAATATTGGGATGGTGATAAACAAGAAAGCCAACAAGCAGTTCAGAGAGCTGTGGAATGCTTGGTACGGCACACCAAGGCACTTTTTTATACAATAAAACACAATGTCATTCCTGCAGGAACAAAGATTTTTACGCAGAGACCAGTCTGGACAGTGCTCCAGAAACCACTGGCTCTGGACTGACTGAAAATTTCTATAGACAATCTCTTGAAGTCCACTGGGAAGGCTAACATGGATTATTACAGAAGAACACTGAATAGAAATACAGGATTTCTTTGATAACACAACCATTGTAACACAACCTCCACATGTGCACTTCAAAACTGTTGGTAGTTCACAGAGGAACAGCAAGAGTGATAACTGGTCTAGAGAACAGGACACAGGGACTGAAAAAGCTTCAGTCTCCAACTTACCATAGTGAAGTTATAGGTGGTTCGATCAGACTCTGATGAACAGATATCTACTAGATGGCTCTTTAACCTAGCAAGGACATCTGACATGTCCCTGTTATGATCCAGTTTAAAGAAATGAAAACAGGGAATAAAGCACAATTTATAACACCAAGAGGACATGGCCAAGGCATATGGTGTGTTACCTCTCATTTGATACTTTCAAGTCAATAAGTGGGGTCTTTCGAAAGTTCATAATTCTGTAACAAGTCTGTGGTCTTGTTGCAGGGAGCAGTGGATACGAATATGCAGTGTATGCCATGCACAGAGCAGATTAGATGATCCCAAAATTCATCTTGCATCTGTGAAATATATCCATTGGTATCTAACACGGTGCAGGTTATATATCATATCTTCTGTATTTAGCCTCTCCACATTTGATTGCCAAATACCACGTAACTACTATTTCAAAATAATCTGATCTTTTAATTAGCACTCAGATTCCCCAGGAATTACACTTTTAAACAACATAATGAACCAAATTCAGCTTTTACTCTGCTTTGTGCCCTAGATGTTTTCACAGAAGTTACCGAAATAACAAAGATAAAACAGTTCAAATATCATACCGTTGGAAACAAACACAAGTCTCTTTCCTTCTGGCCAATACATATGTCAGCATCAGATGTTGTGTCCTGTGAGTCCATTTCCCACAGGATTCTTTCAAATGACAGACTCACCTCTGTGCTATCCCTCAGGGACTGCAGACATGTGTATTAAGTAGAATAAGTTAGTGTGGTTTTTTTTTTTATTATTTTGTCATTTTGGAAATACCACTTTTCAATTCCAGTTGTCTTCTGAGGAGTAGATATCCTACTGATCCCCTAGCTATATTTGGTTCTGCTATATTTTTTTCCTTCGAGATCTGTAGAGCCAGCTCTGCTCTGTCTGTTCAGTATCACAAATATCAACTGAAGTGTTAATGAAGATGCATCTGCAGGGCCAGATGCTGGCCTTAGTAACGGCTGTACCCAGCTACTTCCCTGTCTACCATTTTATATTCTGAAGTTACAATCTTTCAGAAGATAAATATCAATGTGATGTGTTGCATATTATCTTTCCTATTGTACCTATCCACCAGACAGTGCAGTCTGACTTTAATCAGAAATGGTGTTTCCTGGCAATAGAAAACATACTTCTTCTTGCTTATATTAGGAACATGTTTGATCTCTGTTCAGTCAGACAGTCAACATGGGATTCTTAAATCCTGCATTTCCATCATTGTTTTTTAAAGTGAAATATGAGTTTAATCTGCCTTAACTGGAAGAGGAAAGCCTTTGACATGTCCTTTGTCACTACACCACTTGCCCCATTGAGCAGTGGGCCCCTATTTTTCTTAGCCTTCTTTTGCTGTCAATGTACTTCTAGGAGCCTTCTTGTTGTCATGATATCACTCACAGGTTCCCACTCCAGCTCAGCTTCAGCTACATTAGCTTGACCTCAGCACAGTCAAGTCAGGTTTCTGTATTCCTTTTGAGCAGTCTGTCCCCACTTTTCACTGTGTAACTCCTTTTTGTGTTTGAACTCAGTCAGGAGTTTGGTTTCAAGTTGGTTTATTCATGTTGGTTTCTGCCATGCCTCCTTGACTTCCCATGTGTTGGAATGGCACTTTCTTGTGTTTTGAGGAGGCTGTCCTTGAAAATCAATGGTCTCTCCTGGGTCCTTTGCCCTTCACTGCAGTAGTAAGTTGGGCAGAAGTTTCTAGGGAATGTGATCAGGATGTGGGTAAAACAGGCTGGGACACAGAGTGGTAAAGAAACAGATTAACATTTGCTTCTTTGAAGGGCTATATGATCACAAATGTATAAATACTACCAAAAGGACACAGGAAGGAAGATTAAATATATTACCTATGCAAGCCGAAATATTTAATTAGTTGGGTTTCCTCAAAGGCAGTGTTTACAATTCTAACTCCTACAAACTAGCCAGGAAAGGATTATTCTACTTATAACATCACCATCTGTACTCCTGCTTTATTCCTGTTCTGTAAGTTAAAGCATAAAGGTCCATTTAGAAGCAAATAGAACATCTGCAGTCACCAGATATTACTCATTGTGCCCTTTGCCAATGACTGCATTATTTCCCCAAAAGATCATAGCATCATTTGTTTCCAACACTGTTATTTTCCATGTCCTGATATTTGACTTTCACCTGTTCTGTCTTTCGTCTTAATGATAGCCACGTTTGAGGAAAGTTCTGGAAGATATTTTGTAGCAAAATACTAGGATGCAAATTAAACTGATGGAAAAGGATAAGTAATCTCTAGTTAAAGAAAAAAAATCTTCTCCAGACACAACTCTTCAAGCCAAAACTGTTTATATTGACTTTAATAAGTTACTAATAAAAAACTATTTTGATATTTGGTTGTTTATCAGTTGGGCACCTTGTTCATTTAAGTTGCCAGAAGAACTATGACATACCAGCTTTTGGCCTTCTCTTTTCTTCTTCCCTTGTGCAGTCTTTTATTTATCAAAAGACCAGGTACCCCAGATGTTAGCTCTGGCATTTATTTCAATGTGGCTCTGTAGGAGTGATTAACATGAACAACATACGTTTTCATTTTGCACACAGAAAGACCTGAAGGAGCAGATGAAGGAGAGCAGGTTAAAGGCAGAAAACCTCTGCACACCACCAGAGCACAAAAAAACCTTGCCCAAAAATGTAGGAAGAGTCCTATGAGCAAATGGAAAAAGGAGCTCTTGCTGGCTGATGATATGGTTACATCTCTATTAGGATAAGCTATGACAGAAGCAGAGGGAAACCTGCCCATTGTTTGGACTAATCAAAGGGAGGATACTTCAAACGCTCTGATTTTTTTTTGTGGCATTCTACAACTTGTTGTGGTGCATGAAACTTTTCCTTGTAACTTGATTGTGTGCTTTTTCATGTCTTCTATATAAAACACATGCATTTTAACCAGCAGACTCTAGCAAACTGTATGCTGCATTAAAGGAAAAGAGGTTAGCAGGGAGCTCAGCTTACATAAAGGGGGAACTTCATATATAAAATAAATACCATACGAGGTTTTTCATAGTAGCTTCTGTTCCATTGCCTTATGCATTTTTTTGTAGCCCTTCATTCTTCCAGGATTCTCTGTATTTTCTTTGTTTACATCCATTTTTTTCTCTCTGTTCTCCTTTTCTAACATTCCTTCCTAAGTAGGACACCAGCTCACCATGATATATTCAGATCACATCATCAAATTCAGAATAATGAAGTGCATTTGAAGTGCATTTGAAGTTAAGCAACATGAGCTTGCCCATTCCTTCCGAGCACAAGACAAATCTACAGCGGGTATCTGAAAGCACTGGATGTTTTCTTGTGATGCCTTATGTCTCTGCATAAAACTGAACCCTTGGCATATCTTTTTGCAATAGCAAATCTATTCCAACAGCAAAGAACTTGATACCAACTTTAAAATATACCACTTGTAGTTCTGGTTTTCCCTCTGCTCCTTAGAGTTCAAGAGTCACTCACAGAGCTACTCCTTAAAGAAGACAACTACATTTGTAAGTGAAGTAATAGCCCATCCCATCCTAATGGAAGAATGTGATCACAGAATTGTTTAGGTTGGAAAAGACCTTTGAGATCAAGTCCAACCATTAACCTAGCACTGCCAAGTCCACCACTAAACCACGTCCCTAAGCACTACATCTACACATCCTTTAAATACCTCCAGGCATGGGGACTCAACCACTTCCCTGGGCAGCCTGTGCCCCCTCCTTACTTCTCCAAGAATCAAAAACTCTGTCATTTCCTGATCACTATGCCCAAGATGGCCTCCAACCCTCACATCACCCACCAGGCCTTCTCTGTTCACAAACAAGAGGGCCAGCGGGGCGCCTTCCCTCACTCACCAGCTCACTCACCAGCTGTCTCAGGCAGTTATCTTCCACACACTCCAGGAACTTCCTAGACTGCTTCCTCTCTGCTGTATTGTATGTCCAGCAGGCATCGGGTAAGTTGAAGTCCCCCACAAGAACAAGAGCTAGCGATCGTGAGGCTTCTCCCAGCTGCTTATAGAATACTTCTTCCTACTCTTCATCCTGGTTGGGTGCTCTATAACAGACTCCCACCATGATAACCATCTTGTTGGCCTTCCCCCTGATTCTTACCCATAAACACTCAACCCTATCATCACCATCGTTAAGCTCTAGATAATCAAAATGGTCCCTAACGTACAGCACTCTGCTGTAATTACAATGTAGTCATAAAGCACAGGGATACGGATATAATGACTCATCTCCTTCCTCAGCAGTGAGACGACCAAGTTCACTTTCTAGGACAAATCAGAAATGTTTCAAAGATCTGTTTTCTGCCAGCTGGTAGTAGTTTTTAAGGGTCCTGAGTATGAGTTTGGGATTGGCAGAGCGCAGCAGTGTCCTACTTTTAGTATTCCCTACTAGCGGTAACTGGAAGCTTAAATCAGCCTTATACCTTGCAGAAGTTTCCCCATGGTAGTGGTTCCTCTTTGCTTACCACAGATCAGTAAAGCAGGCACTTTCCCATTCTCTCTTTCAAATTCTGGGCTAGATTTGCTTATAGGTAATCTCATGCTAGAATCTTTCCCCTGTCAAATGATCTTCACTTGTTGATGATCTTCTGACCACTGACAAAGAAAGAGTGCTCTTAGGGTTTTTTACATGTACCATCTGTCACTGATACCACTGACCACAAGATAATATTGAACTACTTGGACACCTGGGCAGAAGAGGCAGAGCTCCATTTTTCACTTGAGGAGAAACTGAGCAAAAACAATCCATGAATACTTGTTAATTTTGATGACTTTATCATAGGGATCTCCACAGAGGTTTTCTGCCTTTATTATAATGTCATTTTTCCCCCTTCTGACAACACTTGGTCTGTTCCCTCAGGAGGAACCTACTGTCCCCAGATACTAGCCACTCATCAAGTATGTTCATACCAAAGCAAATCACCTCTCTGCACTCCTAAGATTCCTCAGGGTCCCTTAGTCATTACGTTCTCCTCCAAGCCTGAACAGAATGTAGCTGATGTGTAGTGCTCTGGATGGCAGTAGGGGATAGAGAGAGCTATGAACTTCATATGGTTACTCTGCACTTAATCTACTTCTATGTTCTCTCTCTCCTCATGCAAGAATATGGAAGGTCCCCAAGGATGATTTCTGGACAGATCATGGAAATCACCAGCAACTGATAAAAGGAGTGGACAGGATCTGTAAGAAGACAACTCTTTTGCCCAAATCTGATTTCCTAGTGAGCTTAATTCTAATATTCAAGGACCTTTCATGCTCCAAGATATCATGCATACCAGGAGGTATCATATGCCAGTCCCAGGTGTTGTGAGTGACACTTGGCAGCCTACAAGACTACTCCTCCAAAGCAGCCGTCTTCCAAATCCTAGACTGTGCAAGTTCCTGTTTCTAAAAATTCGAGAGTTTGACACAGTGACTGTATCACCATTCCAGTGTGGCCTGCCAGAATCTAATAAGGTAAATTAATTGTATTTGAAGATTGAAAGTTCCAGAAGAAGTGAAAGAGCAGACAACAAAGGTAGCAGACCTTTGGACATGCACCTAGAGAAGAGAATGTTTCAGGCAGAAACCCTGCTTGAGAAATCCACAGAGTGATTCCCAAGGAAGAAGTGAGGCAAAACCAGCATCCCTCAGGAGACACTTCCTTGCCTAAAGTTTTTGAAGTCACATTTATTGTGCTAAAAGGCACTTCGAGATGTGATAACATGCAAAGGGGGGGAAATATATCACTAAAGACAGACAAACTGCAGATGTTGTTAGTTACTACTTGGAATTTCAGCTGCTTGGCCAAGTGGCCGTATTTTGTTTGGTTTGTACCTACCTAGGCCTATATGGCATTAGCCCTAGAATAGGCTTTCTGGGTAAATTCTTCTACCATTACCTAACTACTTCTGCTAATAATTACTGGTTTATCCAGCCCAAAGGAAATGCAAATTCATAAACTTTTTTTCATTGTAATATAAAATGCATATAATTGTTATTTCTAGTTTAGGCAACACCCTTCTTTATCATGTCAGCTCTGTAAACGTTGATTGTGCGAAGCACTTCTGAAATATCCTGAAAAGCAGCATATCATCTGGGATGCTACCTTGGTTTTAGCTGGTGTAATCTGAGGTAAAAAGCAATGTACCCTGCAAGTCAACTGTGTATTTTGGCAATTTCCTACATCACTACTCACTGTTTTGTTCATATATTTCTTTAAATCATCCACTATAAATTAAAAAGACAAAAAGTTCAAATAAACCCCTGCATCTCTGCACTCTGTTTAGTACAATGAACTTCCAGTAAGCTTCCTGTTTTCTAAACAGCAGACATGAAGCTTTTGTAATATTTTTAATTAACTACAGTTCCCAGGTCCATGTGTAATTCTGACTGATTTATATTCTCTGTTTCTATAATATCCGTTTTATAATAAACGGATGGCCACATCACACAGGATAGCTCAAATGCAACATGTTCATAAACTTAGCCAATCCAAAGAAATATGATCAACTGATAAAAGGCTTGAAGGAAATTAAATGTGAGGAAAGAGAGTTAAAAATGTATAGCTTAGGGAGAAATAGATGAGGAGGTGAGATGTAAGTCTACAAAAATCAAAACTGTGTCAACAATGAAGCAAGGAATAGCAGAGGCATAGGGGTACAAAACTAAACATGTGCACAAAATGACTTAGGGGAAGATGTAAATGGAATGCTAAGGAACTGTTAGGGTTTATTTACATATAGATCCCTGCAAGTCCAAACATAATCTCCATATAAAAGCACATTCTAAAATTGATTATAGCAGATTTTTTGTGAATATTCTGGAGTAAAACTGAGAAATAGAGACCATGAAAGAGAACAATCCATCTTCTTGACCTACTCAATCATTTGCCTTCTAATACCTTTTCTCCAACTACTAATTTTATTAGAAAAATATTAAGTTTACAGGGAAGTACCTAAAATTTAGAGGGAAGTGCTGTAGTTACTGAAACAAACTAGCATTCCTAATATCAAAATTCCAGGTTTAACCTCAGCTTTAAATTTATCCAGCTGTACAAAGATAATGAAAGGTATGAGTAAAAATTATGAAGTTTTATCTCTGCCTTATACAAGTTACACCTTGTATTGTATCTATCACTTGTTAAATGGTCATCATAACGCAAAGGAAGTTTGTGCTATCACCTTATTTTTATCACCAGCAATTATATAATATCTTTGAACAAGTTTGGTTTTGACAAGACTGCATATGTTTTTGGCAAAGACCCCATGGCCTGACTGTTTAGCAGTAACCATGATATCAGCATAACTGACAACAGTATTTTAGCCACATGAGAAACAAGAAAACCCATGGGACTTACTAAAAAACATATAATCATTAAAGCAAGCCATTTTCTCCAGGAACAGATGTTATTATTTTAGAAACCAAAACCTGCTGAAGGAAACTGGAATTTTGCCAGATCTGCTGCTTAAAAAGAAAGAAAGAAAGGAGAATAAAAGAAAAAAACAGAGCATTTGAAGATTAAGCAACTGTGCAAAATGAGAAAACCTCCTTCACGAAATCCTGAGGCAAGTACCAAAAGAACTGGGCCAATATTAGCATATGTATTTAGTACACTTCTGGAATCAAGGAGATGTTTAGAAGGATTCAAGTGTAACGTGTCTTTTATACTAAGTAAAATATAAAAATAAAAAAAAAATGCAGGAAGGGTAACAGAGGACATCGTTAAGCTGAGATTGAGCAAGCCAGCTGGACTGTTATGATTTAATTAAGGAGAGTTTGACTCAGTGGGATTCACACATAGGAGATTATTCCTATCAAATCTGACAGAATTTTTCACAGTGGTAACAAATATCACAGAGGGAAACTGTGGACATAAAAATGATTTGACACTGTACTGCACATTGTTAAATTAGAAAGTTAATGATTAGGGTACATACAACATGAAGAGCCTGCAAAAGGAAAAAGCTGTCTTTGAAATGAAATGTATGAAATCAAAAGATAAAGTGGAGACCAAATTTTAATTTGCTGAGCTTCATCAAATTGAATATATCTGCCTACTCCTAGTATCTTTTAGTTAACTAACCATAGAGGCACAATACACCACTTTCAGCAAAACATGAATTCCCATCTTCTACCTAAAAGTGCATAAACTGTACATTATTGAAATGTGACCAATTCTTTCTTTAGATTCTGGTCTTGTATTTTCTTCCTGGGAGCTCACTGTCAAGCTGCTTTGTCAGGAACCAGTTTTCCTATCACTCACAGAGCCACAGAACAGTTGAGGTTAGAATGTACGCTCCGGAGATCATCTAGTTCAACCCCCTGCCAAAGCTGGGTAAACTAAAGCAGGTTGCTCAGGATCTCAACCAGTTGGATTTTGAATACCTCCAGGAAGGGAGACTTCGCAACCTCTCTGGGCGACCTGTTCTAGTGGTCAACTACTGTTTGAGTATGAAAGTTTTTTCCTTATGTTTAGAACCGAATTTCATGTATTTCCATTCCTGCCCATTGTCCAGTCAGACAGTCTGTCTCTGTCTGTTTTACTCCTCTGATCAGGTATTTGATTGATAAAATCCCCCCTGATCCTTCTCTTCCCTAGGGTGAGCTCTACCAGCATTCTGAGCATCTCCTCATAATGCTAATTGGTCTCCAGTTGAACTTCCTACCTCTAGTCACAACCCTTTGAGCCTGGCAGTTTAGCCAGTTTTCAGCCTGCTTCAGTGTCCCCTTATCTAGGCCATACTTTATCAGTTTGTAGGAATGTTGCAGAAGACAGCATTGAAAACTTTATGACAGTCAAGGTAAACAACATCCACTGCTCTTCCCTCATCCAGTGATCTAGTCAACTCATTGTAGAAAGATATCAAGTTGATCAAACATGATTTCCCCTTCATAAATCCATGCTTAATACTCTCAGTCACCTTCTTGTCCTTCATATGTTTCAAAATAGTTTCCAGGATTCTTTGCTCACCATCTTCCCAGGGACTGAGGTGAATCTGATGGGCTGTGGTTGTGTAGATCCTCCTCCTTGCCAGTATTGAAGATACTAGTGATATTTGCCTTCTTCCAGTTTTCAGGAACCTCCCTGAAACACCACAACTTTTCAAAGATTGAGTGGCCTTACAGTGACATCAGCCAGATCACTCAGCACTCATGGATGTATTCCATCAGGTGCCATGGACTTACGTATATCCAGTTTGCTTAAATGTTCTTTAGCCTGATCCTCCTTCACTAAGGGTAAGTCTTTATTGTTCCACACTTTCCAACTTCTGTCAGAGACCTGGGATTCCTGAAAGAAGATCTTACTTGTAAAGACCAAGGTAAAGGTGTCATCGAGTGTCTCCTTGTTCTTTGTCACCCTCTCCCTCGTGTCATTCAGCAGTGGGCCCACATTTTACTAGTCTTCCTTTTGCTGCTGATATACCTGTAAAAGTCTGTTACCTTTCCCATCCCTTAACACATTCAACTCCAGACAGGCTTTGGCTTTCCTATTCCATTCTTGCATGCATCTTGGGCAGCGTCTCTATATTCCTGTGGGGTCACTTGTCCCTTCTTTCACCTCTTGTATGCTTCCACTTTATGTTGGAATTGTGCCAGGAGCTCCTTGATCATCCATGCAGGCTTTCTGCCACCTTCATTTGATTTTCTACACATTGAGGTGGACCATTCTGGAGCTTGAAGAAGGTAAAACTTTGAAATCTCCTGAACTCCTCTCCAGGATCATCTTCTATGCGATTCTTACTACCAGGTCCCTGAACAGGCCAACCTATGGTTGAGAGGCTGCTATCTGCCCAGTTCTCTCCTCCCAGAATCCTTAACTCCACCATTGCATGGCCCCTAAAACCAAGGCTACCTTTACACCCCAGATCAGTTCTTCATTGTTTGTAAGTTTCAGGTCCAGCAAAGAACTTCCTCTCCTTGATTCCTCAGTCACCTGTATCAGGCAGTTATCATTAATGTACTCCAGAAACCCCCTGGCTTTCTTGTGTCCCACTCTGTTGCCCTTTCAGCAAATACCAGTGGATAAAGACTCTGAAGAAACTGTGAGCTTTTTCTGGCCATTGTTCCTTCTGTTGTAGTCAAGTGTGGTAACTGTCCCAGCTGGGGGGGGAAATGACATACAATGGTGCATAACTACACTGAGAATACACTAGTAGATAATCAAATAGGCGCTATTTCTTCAGTAAACCTACAGCCAACAAAAAGCCTTTCTACTGCTTTATCTTTATAGTGCTGCTGTGTGGCACAGCAGAAGTTAGTCAGCAGCTTCCATTTATTTTTTAGGATGGTTAATATGCCGGGCCTTAACAAGAGGGAGCACACCCTATGTTCAGCTGAATGCAAGGACTTAATTATCACCTAAAAGACTGGTAATTTTCTCATATGACCCTCTGGTGGATTGCATCAGCTGCGACTGTTGTACTACCCAGAAAATAGTTCTAGAGGAACTCCAGGTCATTGCTTGTTGAAAAACTTCTTTAGTGAATGCTCCTCAGCTCTAAAACTCATCTCCCTACTTGGCCTAAGAGAAACAAATTTTGGTGACTTTGGCCCCAAAACTGTACTTTAGTTAACACTGAAGTTATTTGTGTAAGTCCAAAATGTTTCTAGAGAAAAGTTTGTTAAGGTTGAAGGCAGTCACTCTAGATAATATCAACCAAATAACAAAGAATGTTAAAGTCAAAGAATTACTCATTTATTTTACCAACAGCAATGTTTACAGCAATGTAATCTGTTACAAAGATAATTTTAAAATAGCCTAATATTTGGAAGGAAATTAAATGCAGGCTTTGACAGTTATCTGTTCTGAAGATCAGAGCTGGGGCCACACATTTATTCTCTGTAATAACATTCTGAGTTCAGTTTGCAGACTTTCAGAGCTCTCAGTTTGGCAGAAAGAAAGCAACACATTCATCTCTGTCAGGCTGATATTGTGGTCATTTAATAGACAAAAAGAAAGATAGTGGGTTCCTTACTAAGAAAATGTAATAACAATGTACATACGTTAAGTAATGGTTGGAAAGTTTAGTCCTGTAATTTCATATACATTGTAATACATTTTAAAACCCACATGCTAGCATGGCATTTAATTATAGACTTTGTAGGGTACATGTGTGAAAGCTGCATTGCACCACATAGCTGCATCATATAACCCTGTGCCCGTATTCTTCCTCAGGGAAGAAAATGCATTAATCTCCTTTCTGGAGTGATTCGTGAATGAAGGCAGGAAGCCAGAGGAGGAATGCTTCCATGCCACAGTGTTGTGGTACACTTCTATACCATAAATGCCTCCAGCTGATGAGTAGTCCTTGACTATTTATGTGTATGGAAGTATAACTATTGCTCAACAGACATGAAGAGAGGATTGTGTAGTACTGACTGAAGGTCAAAAAGCAAATCCCACAACTGATTGGTGTTGAAGATACCAAACTGGACATGCTTTCCTTTATGGCTACCATGGACCATATTACCCAACCCATCTGGGGAACCAGTCAGTCACGGCTTTCTAGTTGCACTGGTTCAACCAAACCTGAGTCCTGAGCTCTGAAGGGAACTGGGGATTGGGAAGGGGATATATTGGACATAGACTGTGAGTATAAGGCAACTAGATTGTTTTTTTTCCCCAGGCCTAATCCCTAAAGAAAGCTTCATCTCGTATCTGGATATTATAGTACCTCTCAGTTCTGCTGGTATATCTTCATCCCTGAGCACTGTAAAAGTCGTGTAAATCTGCCCCAGTCAGTATCTCACTGTAGCATATGCTGTTCTCAGAACTTCCTGGAGCGTGGACTCAGCCCAGTTAGTGCTGGAATACTTTTGCCAAGCCAGGCTAAGGCATCCCTGGGAACCTACCTCAGGCTTATCCTCAGGAGTGTCAAATGAGTCAGCACTGCCTCATCCCAAAGTTGTATCATTCGTTCTTTGTTCAGAAGTACACAGCTCCTCGGAACATCACCATTTCTGGGTCCTTCCCATTACTGCTCTTCATGACATCTGCATTGTGACATATGCCATGGAGTCAAAATAAGATGTGAAAAAAACACGTTTTGGTCTCTGACCACATCATGTCTTGTTGAATAGTCTCTCTTTTTCCTCAAATCTCGTCTACCTGATATCGTTCATACTGACCTCTACTGCAGCCAGTGCCCAGAATCATATCAGGAAAAACTTTCCACTTATCATCCAACATGTCTTGATGTCTCAGTTGGACACCTAGAACATTTAAAAAGCCACCTCCTTATTTTTCTTTACTTAAAGAAGCCTGCATGTCTTTGTGTATGTGACCAAAAACCACTGACCTTTCTTACAGGTAGTCACTTATCATACACGGAGACTGAGTTTGTGCTGACTGGTGCCCCAGAAAGCAGGTAAGGACAACCTGAAGGTAGGCTTCAGTGAGTTGAAATTAAGACTCAACTCTTTCGGCTCTTAAACATAAATAAACTACAGTGAAGGTTAAAAAGAACGGAAGATGTAGGCTTCTTTAAGTAAGAACAAAATGCCCTTCAGCAACAAAACGATGCAGAGTGAAGGAAGCATGAGCAGAACAGAATGATTCACACATGAAAGACATTGTGAACTGTGCAGTAAAAGGTGCTTATTGTGCACAGCAGCATCCAATTACATGGGCATCAGTGGGCTTGGCTTACTCCACTGTGCTGTCACTCTTCATTACAGGGATCTTAAGTGACAGTAAATGTAGAGGGAAATCCCAGACTGCTCTAACACAGAAAGATGGCACATAAAGGAGGGACTTACATATGAAAAGTGGTTACCCAGTAAGTTTTCTGTTCTTCGCATAGAAGTACAACTTCTAATACATCTTCTGCTGGCAATGATCCTGACTGGGCTCTTGACATTGACAGTTAGTAGACAAAACGAGAAATCTAATACAGTTTCTTCAAGGGTTAAACTCCTTAAAATCTTTCTGGTTTAGCAAGCCAACTTCGAAAATATCTATGCGAGTTTAAGCCTGCACTGCGCATAATCCATCTCAATTTCCATGTTTGCTACGGTGAGTGACATCTTTTTTGTAGAAGGGACCTATTACCTCTTACTGCTCTTTCCCTTCATCTGGTTGTTCATCTGCCATCCACACCTTCAATCCCCTATTACAATTCCTTCTGTCATAACATTGTTGTGTCTGGCCTGTTTTCTCTATTCCCCTTAGATGTTTTGCCCTTTCATCCAAAAGGGAGTTGTTTCTAAAAGCAACAGTTGGGGTCTATTTCCCAAACACACTTTTGCTGCTTTTGCTCAATGATGTTTAGCAATTCTGCAAGAAATCTTTTGGTAACATGATCTTTCTACTTTCCAAATTAATTTGGTCCTTCAAATCTGGTCCATTCCTGACTAAAGAAAGCTGCATCTCTTTTCACACTTACTTCCCAACCTACAGTATGTCTCTGCTAACTGTCTGCTAATATTCCTCTGTTCCTCTTCCTCCAGAAAACCTTTGTGAATCTTCGTGCCTGGCATCATCTTCTTTTTCTCCAGTATGCTTTCTTTTCCTGATGCCATGTAGATGAACAGTCACTTTTTAACAACCCATTACTCCAAATCTGACCTCTTCTCCCCGCCTCAACTTTCAACCTGATGCTTAACTTTTATCTGCAAACTCAAACACATAAACTTCAAAAAGCAACCTGGTTACACCCTAGAAATGGTTTAGATTAAATCACCATAACATTCATAAATAACTGACTCTGAAGAAATTCAGTGTTTAAACGATGGTTTACTGTCCATCTGTGATGACATTTCATGTATACTCCTACAGGAGTCTGTCATGCATCCAACTCTACAAAACTGTTTTACTAGCACCTTGAATGCTACTGTAATGCACACAAAATCTTAGCTGCTGCCAAACTGGGACAGGGAAAAAGGGAAACATTTTGGAATTCAGAAGAACCTTCACAATTTGGGAGGGAGAGTCTGAAATAAGACAAAATTTCATAATGACACATTCAAAAAGGTACAGTCAGGAAGGTCAGAGCAAATACAACTGAGTAAAATGGGGAAATAAATGAGTGAGCAGTACTGCAGAAAATATCTGGGGTTATAGTGGTTCACAGACTATGAAATGCCACTTTCAAAAAATGGAAAAATCTCATTCTGGGCTATATTATCAGAAGTGTTGTATGCAAGACGAGGGAGGTAATTATTCTGCTCTACTTGTTACTAGTGAGATCTTGGTTCCTGCTTTGGGCACAGCATTTAAAGGAGCATGGACATAGAGACTATCCAACAGAGAGCGAGAAAAATAAGGTTTTGCAAAAAAAAAAACCAATCTATAAAAAAGAATTGCTTAGATAATAAAAAAGGAGGTTGAAGGAAGCGGATGAGAGTCTTCCAGTTTACCAAAGGTTATTACAACAAAGACAGTGATCAATTGTTCTCAGTGTCCTCTGGTGGAGGGCAAGAAGTAATCTGCTTAATTTGCAGCAAAGAGGATTTAGGTTACGCACTAGAAAAAACTTGCTACTATAAGGATAGTTAAGCTCTGTAACAGGCTATCTGGAGAGGCAGTAGGATCCCTTCAATAAGAAGTTTTAAGAACAATTTTGGCTGATGCATCAGGGACAGGAGCTGCATGTATTTAATGTTTCAAGTGAGGTAGAAGATCATCTGCTCATCTCCTGCATCTTTGATGTAATTTTACTGCTGCATCTATACGTATTCTATATGTAATGATAATGGACCAGGCTGTGTGTCCGACCTCACACTGATGAGCATGTTGGTTGCAGAGTTAGCAAGAATTCTTGTGAGAGGCTCGCTAAAGTGTTTGGTAAACGATATCATTGAGTGTATTCCAGCCATCTTTGATATAATTAGCTATTTACACACATGCTGACAAGGATCGTTAGCAGCACTATTTGATGACAGTGTTTCATTATGACCAGAAAAGAATATGAAAGTAAATTATTACAGGGCAGATCCTGCTAGAGCAGTCTATGACTTCGTCAACAGTATTTTTCTACAGTATTTTTGACACTGGACTTCTCTAATTTCCAAAGTTCTTGTGTCAAATAATACCCACAGAGAGTACACCATATCTATATTATGAAGTGCAATGTTTTCACATTTGTGAATTTCAACCTACTGATTTTTGTCTATAAAGCTAAGTTGTTTGTGTCTTGTTTATCTTGGAAATCCTCTTTCTCCTCATGTGACACTAAGTGAATTCTTAGTTACTGACCTGCTTTGACACATAAAAACCTTTTCAAAAGGGAGGAAACTGTTAGCCTGATATTTTCTTTTGGCAACCTGCATGTTGAATTCGCCTCCTTCCTAGATATGACAAGACACAATGTTAGTCTCTCAACATGTAATGTGGTTAGTGGGTTTTATTACACTGAGTTTAAGAGCTTTAAACTTTGCAGTGGAATAAGGAATTTTGTAGATTTTTAAGGACACTAAGTTTTCTGGATTTTTAAGTTTCAAAAAATTTATAGAAGTGCCCAGTGGTTCAAGGCAAGTGCTTGGAATAAATTAAATTTAAATAAACAGATAAATAATCTGCTTATACTGAGCTGTGATAATGACTTTGTCACATTTAATTTTCATAATCTATCACTTTCCCATTTGTGGGACTTTTATTGCGTAATGCCAGTAGCAAGCAGACTTGTTAGAATTTTAAAAATACATTACATGCTTTCTTCCCCGAGGATTAATAACTCCTTCAAGAACTTTCGAAACCCCAGTTCTTACTTCTGTGCATTGCAGGTCCCTTATTTTAACAAGCAAGCAGTGATGCAATCAGAAAGGTGAGAGAACTGTACTTCCAACTAACACATGATCTTGCAACCACAAGATAAAAGTTAGGAGATATTAGGCAAGAAATAAGGTCTGCCAATTATTATTACAACAGGACAGAGATGCAAGAAAAGATTGTCCATGTAGACTTAATTAGATAGCTACTTATCATAAGACAGATCCATCAAATAAACCCCCCAAATCCCAAGAATTACAAAGCAAAGCAGTCTGAATAGAAGGTGCATAAGACATCCCAGAACAACAGGCTAGCCCAAACATAAGCCAGCTCAATTGCTGCAATAATTAATGACTGAGGAGCTCAGAAGTTAATATATTGAACTCCATTGTTTTAAGCTTGTGAAAAGAAGTCTATCCCATCAGGTGCTCTCAAAGACCTCAGATACCTAGCAGGAGCAAAGTAAATCAAAGTGCTTTTTCCCTACCACTGTAACAAAAAACCTCTGACTGATAGCACAAAGACCACCAGCAAACACAAGCTGGTTTTAAACAGTTTTAGGAATGTCTGTGCTTTGCTCTGGATCTAGATAGGAAAGGATTCCTTTTAAATGCTGGACTAGCCAGTTAACCAACTGCCAGTCCCTTTATTACATCAAGGAACAACCATTTTGTTCCAATCCAAAAGTGAAAAAACAGCAGCAGCTCAGGAATAACAATGGGACTGGTTGGGATGTGTGCTCTTTACTCTCTTCCATAATAATAGGACTGAGTTCCATTGTATTTGTAAGATAAGACCAGAAGTACACACTAAGGTCTGCACAGGCCACGTCATGAGTCTTAGGAAGGGCAGACTGGGACGCTGGAATTGTTCAGAGAATCCAAAGGCACATTACTAGCCTGGTGACAGAGAGGGAAAGAGAAAGGGGCAGAAAATGTTCTGACAATGTCTGTAGTCTTTCATTAGCTCTACCTTCATGTCATGTTTACCATAATTCAGATTTTAAGTCAAAGAAGGCATATTGCATGATGTTCCCAAGTTGTACAATAGATCAGGGAGATGGTAATGGAGTTGGAATATATGCAAAGGGAGTGTAACTTTTTTTTCATTGAGTCAGCAATACACAGCTGGTGTAAACCACCCGTGTTTACTCCATGCCTTTAATCTGTCTGCAATCTGTAGAAGAATACCTCCCTAGAGTCTTTCCTAGTCCTTGAATTCTAGAAGCTGTCACTTTAAATTTATTTCTTCTTTTGTCTGGAAGCTATTTTAGTGCAAATGCAAGCACACGTGCTCTGAGCAATGCTCCTAAGAGCAGCTGGCATGAGAGGTACACTCCTACATATGTGTATTATCTTCTTTCAACAGGCTAGAAACTGGTGGAAAATATTTTTCCTTTTAATATATTTTTTGTTAATCCATGGCCTGTTGCAGTGTTCCTTTTCCCCACTGCTTCCCAAATCATTCTCTATGGCATAAAGCATTGGCCACAGCAGCTTAGTACAGTTTAAGGTGGTACTGGGCTCACAGCAGCCAAAAGATCCTGAGGAACGAGTAACACAAGGACCTGTGCTAGGGATCAGACCTATTACAAGTCTCCTCCACTGCAGTCTTTCATGTCTGCATCTCTTGATCTCCAGCCTGTTCAGTCAGCAATCGCTTTTCAACCATGAGAAAAGGAAATCTCTTAGACCCAGGAGTCACACTGCCTCATTTCTGGCTTTCTCATTGCTCCCTGAATGCGTTGTAGTTTCCTGCCTCCCCTTATAGTACAGATCATTACCTCTACAACCACTTCTCCAGCACTCTCTCCTTCTGTGCCTATTTGTCCTATATTATGAGCTAGTGACCTCTAGAAGGGCCTGAATTTCATCCCATTAGTCATCCTCTCCCTTTACCCAGTAGAAATTGCATTGCCATCATACCTTGCTCCTCAGAATAATAACCTATTAACCTTTTCATCGACATAGAAATCTGCCTTCCTCCTATGCTCAAACAATACTCTGATGGGATCCAGACTGGGGAGGGGGGGGAAGGCTTAAGGAGGAAGGAGACTGGGAACATCAATTTAAGCAGAAAAAAAAATGAAAAAGAAAAAATTTGCATAACACATTGTCGTGGTTTAACCCCAGCCAGCAACTAAGCACCACGCAGCCGCTCAGTGGTGGCGTGACTTCGTTCAGACCCCGATAGTCTACTGTTAGTCTCCACTCTCCATTAGACTTCCGCACTGGCCATATGGGACTGTTAAAGGGTGAGTGAGTCTTGCTGATCACTCCTTGGCTCTCCAGTTGACGAATCAGCTTATGGATGGGAATTAGGGCATCTCTGTTGGTGTGATATTGCCGCCGGTGCACTGTACAATTGCTCACCACCCGCCGACCGATGCCCAGCACGTCCCCCAAGCAGCGACCGAACCCTTCCCCGGCCAACTCCCCTGCTTATATACTGAGCATGATGTCACGTGGTATGGAATAGCCCCCCACCCAGTCTGAGTCAGCTGCCCCGGCTGTGCCCCCTCCCAGCCTCCCGTGCCCCTGGCAGAGCATGGGAAGCTGAAAAGTTCTTGACCAGTGTGAGCACCGCTTAGCAAGTACTTAGCACTACTTAACAAGAACCAAAACATCAGTGTATCATCGACATTGTTCTCAACCTAGACCCAAAACACAGCCCCATACCGGCTACCAGGAAGAAAACCAACTCCATCCCAGCCAAAACCAGGACACACATTTACTCTGAACTTATTCATAACTAATCATTATCTCCTTGACCCCCAAAACTGGATTGCTTGGAGAAGGTTAAGAATACCAAACAAGAGTAATCTTGCTGGGCTTTCTTACTCTGTGTAAACCAAGATTTTAGTAGCTTTCCCTGTGAAGAGACAGAAGAGGAACTTCTGGCTAGACGGGCTTCCAGGACAGACATCTCTAATAGCCCAAGGGTGAGATTCCCCTGTCAAAATGGAGATGTTCGTGCGCAGACTGTCACCTTGGAGCTCGTTGTCTGGACTCTCTTTACAAAGAGACAGAAATAGGCCTTTCAGGGGTCACCTCATCTCACTCAAAGATAGGACAAATGACTAGAATTTCAGAAGAGTTTATTTCCCTCCACTGAATATGAAAGGAGACTCAAAGATTAGATCAGATGCAGATATCTATTCTGCAGACTTCTCAGATTAGGTGAGACAAGCCCCACTAGGTTTTCTAAATCTTGCCCTCACATTTCCCATTTGTCCTATGTAACATGAAATACAAAAATACTAGATATAGTATAAAATATTAGATATTTGATTGCTTCACTACTGAGAATAAAATTCCTTAGTAGACCCCTTACCATGTTGCTACTAAGTACAACTGTACTAACTAGGGAAACAGAGACTGCTGTGATGGGAGCGTTTAGAAGACAGATACACAAGGGCAGCTTTAAATTCTAAAATCAATCCCACTTGACTTGCCTGATATTAACAATACACATAGCTAATGTTTGTTGGTACTTATTATTAATAACCATCACCACATATTCAAATAAGTTATTTTAACAATCTTATTCTAAATTAGCTGTAAGTGTACAACACCATGGAGAGGATGCCATATAGTCAGGGCCAAGGGCTCCTGTCCTTGACAATCTCAGCCCATGAGGTGATCAGTTTTGAGAAAGGGGAAGCTGGAATCAAAGGGGGAAATTCTTTCTTTACAACACCTAAATTCAATGTTTTATCCTTTTATAAGTGTTTCAGTTTCTAGACAGTTCTTAGCCATTCATTTGTGCCCTGCAGCATGCTGGGGGTGTTACTTTCCCAGGCTGCTACATGTACCTTAGCCAGTTGCTTCTTTTTTGTTTTGTGCTGGGATTTTTTTTTGGGGGGTGTTTTTTTCTTTTTTAATCTCTTGATAAGCTGCTGCTGTTGTTGTGCCCCTGCCACCTTACAACAAAAGCAGTTTTTTCCCCAGCTTTCCAGGGTGTGCCTCTTTAATCACCAGTGGCTGATCACCAATGATCAACTCATTGCTGACTCAGAGTTCAACATGTGCCCATAGTTTCAAGGCCTTCACTGCTATCCTATGTTTAAATTGTGTATATAGCTAAGGACACTAGTGTTGTCCCAAAAACTTGGGTCTGTTACCTGGTGTGCATCACCCAATTCACACACAAAGTCGAGGTATTTTCCTTTATTACGTAAATGCACAAATACAGGTGCATGGTACAAACCAGCACACCGTTGGTATAAACTAACAGTTTATACCAACTAACACACAAGATTTTAACATACTTAATCATCTAATACATATTCATTGATACTCTGTTAAATGATTGGTTAAAATTCTTCACCTACCCTGTAAATCACTACACATGCTCACTATGATTTTTGAGACCTTTACTTCCTTAACCTTGTGGGTTGGCAGGTTTCTTGAGTGGGTGGTCTTTGAGTCAGTGACGGTGATGTCCCCCTGCCAGAATTACCTTTCCCCTAAGTTCGCTTAACTTTGGCAACACTAAGCAGTCCTTCAGGAAGCAAACTATCATTCACTTTGAGGTTCCTTGTTCTGAGACAGATATCCTGTTTCACGATGCCATAGTATTGTTAGGATAAAATGGGCAAGGTTAATCTTTACCGACATCACTAGCTCAAGCTTGAGTTCACACATAAAGTTCTTGTAACAAGCTGCTAACAAACCTAACAGGCAGGGACTGGAGTCTGGCACAGTTAGTATAAAGCCTGAGACCTGTTCCTAGCAATGGCAATACTACTTTTACTGGGACACCAGGTACAAAAATGCTTATATACTATTTGATAGTTATGCAATATGAGTGTGCTCATGTTTGAATTCAAAACAAGCTGATATTAATTATACCCTGCTTCTGGAACTCCTACTTCCAGGGGTGCAACAGACCTCTGATTTGGCTACAGCCACCTTCAAGCCCCAGAATTTTTGAAAGCTTCATCTTCTCTACAAAGAACTATCCATCTCGAGTGCCTTGTCCAAAAATACCAGTACTCATTACACTAATGAAGAAACAGCAACCTTATTTACAATTTACATTACTTCATCCTTCAAGCTGCTCTGTTTGAACTAGTGGTTTACTCTATTTTTTTTTTCAGTGAGACTTCTATGTTTGCTTTTTTTACTGGCATAAAAACTTAAGCAGTGGTTCAAAAAGCTGTTACAGAAAAGAAGAAAGGGACTAATCTGGAAAGTCAGAGAGCAGCTAACTGTGAATATAGCAATCTTCAACAGCATAGTTTCACACCCGTGATTTAGAGTAAAATTATTCAGAACAATTTGCAACACTGGGGACTAAGTAGCAAGCATAACATTTCACACATTTGAAAACAAGGGATTTTCTTTTAGAATGAGTATTCAGAAACAGCCAAGATTTCTTCCTGGTCAGAAAAAAAGAGCTCAAAAGGCAGTGTTCAGACTCTAGACCAATGTCCAGACTCTAGACCAATGTCCAGCTATGTAATGTCCCACCTTAGAAAGACCCTCCTAAAATTTTTCACAGTGAGAGAAAACAACTGATTTCTTGAATGAAATAACTTTTGACTTCACATAATTCCTCAGCACTTCTCTGATGTGGACTTTTAAAATGTATTTTCTTAAATTCAGAACTTATCATCACCATCTTGGAACTGAGTACCATTTTTTTACAACAATGAAAGTGATCTGGAAAAGCCTTGCCCTGTGTCTCTCTTGCCTTTTTGGTCTTTTCAGTAAATTTGTCAGAGCACTGGTGATCAGCACAGCCTTATTTGTAACCAACAAATCTCAGCCAGAATTTTAGTAATTTCTTGAGACATTTGTTGCATGACTTCAGCCAGTTAAGTAGTTGGTTACTTGATCTGAAGTACACACACACTCTCCCTTCTGAAAAGGGGAAGAGAAAAAGGACTTTCATCCTTTAAAAGAGAGGAATGAGTATCTGCAAGTGAAAATTCAATTCTAAAAGCACTCAGAGGAGTTGCCCTCCAGGAATGTTGCTCTTCTTTGTTGACTGTAGAGGCAGACCGGTCAAGTGGCTTTGAATACACTCGGTGTTGAATACACAAAAAAGCAGCTTTTATTTAGTGAATAACTATTCCACTTCAAGATGTCTACAATTGGAAAGAAGAAATCCGGGCTTTCACAAAGTCATACTTCTATAATTATTTTTAACTATAGGAACTACCAGATTGTTTTTAACTGCTTACCACACCCACCTAATATCTAGCCTTTTTTTGAGGCAGAAGCACTACCAGATTGTGAAGCTACAATCACTTTGAGATTACACAGAAACAAAATTCCCCCCTCTTTTTTGAAAGAACCATTACCTGTGAAAACCACAGACAGCTTGGTGGCTTTATTATTCTTAAAACCGAAGTTTCTCTCATTTCCTCTTTCACCTCATAGGGAAAGGAACAAGCAATTCTGTATCTTTTATAGGCTGAATCAAACCAGATGTTTCTGAAAACTAACTGAAAACTAGCTTGTCTAACTGAAACATTTTAACTAATTGGTATCAGTTCAAAGCACATGTTGCTCAGCTGTTTACCCCTGTGTCTTTGCAGTTATCCTCCCAGCCCCCACGTGCTCCTTGATCTGATGTGTTTTCTCTGCAATATTGCTACCAGACTTAAGGAGAATAAGCAAAATTAAATGATTCGTTTTCTTTACATCTAAGATTCTTTAAGTTTAGGTGAAAGCACTTTCTTCTTCTTTTAAATTCTGTCTTTTTTCCCCTAGACAAAGTATAGACTTCAAATGCAAAAATACTTCTTCCTTGTTGCAGTCAAGAGCCGCTACTTGCCAAAAACCAAGAGCGAAGGTGGAGATACACCTTCAGCTCACTCATTTTCTCACAAGAGGAAACTCACAGCCTGTTTAGGACTGAGATTGCAAGGTAAGGTCTGATGCTCTAGAGACTGATTCAGTCCGAACCGTTCCTGAAATTATGTCCTTCTCTGACACTGCCCATCTGGAATGATAACTAGGGAGTTGAATATCACAGGATAAATTTTATTTTCTTCCTTCTTTCTCTTCCAAACAGTGATTTCAGAACCTAAAAGATTACAAGCACTTGTGTCATATAAGAGGAGCAAACAAATTAATGTGACTCATTTATTTACCAGAAAAACAGGGGAAGAAGAAAGAAGATATTTAAGCACCTTCCTAATATTTAATACTACAGCAACCCTCCATCCCAACACTTAACAATAAATTGGGAGTTTAGCCTCATAACACAGCAAATAAGGAGGCAGACTTACATGCACACAGATTTACTCAAAGGATCCACAGCTGACAGCACACATCAACACTAACAGAAAAAGTCATCACTGGGCAAAAGTGAATTAAAGAAAAGAAGGCAGAAAGAACAGAAAAGGAAAGCTCTCCTAGCAACTGAAAGAGCATCTCCTCCAATGCAACCGGGAAACCCCAAATACTTTTCCAACAGTAACAGTCTAGTTTCATCAGGCCCCACTCGGTCACTGTTTAGGCTAATAGTGTTGATTGGAGCGGGCTTTGGTGAGGTGCAGATATTGCAGCGCTAATTGCCCATTAGACTTTGTACTGCCCATCATTGAGTAATGTTTATTAGTTGTTTAAATGACAGCTGCTTCCTGTTGTTCTCTACTTAGCAATGTGGTCCCTAGTAGTTTTAGATTAAAGCTACAAAGCAGGAGGTGGAAAAGGAAAGACAATTAACCCATCAGTGTCCCACCACAAATTCAACATATCAGACCTAACAGGTATTTACAGTGTGCTAGTGCAAGGCTCTGAGTGTTAGAGGACTTTGGGTGCAGAGGTGAAAGCCCTGTCCCAGAGCCTGGTAGAGACTGCAGGGCTGAAAGACAGACTGCAGGGCTATAAAGGAAAGGCTTCAGAATTACAAATATCAGGAAGGTCACATTACAGAGGTGAAAGCACTGTGAGCAAATCTGTGCTATCCTTGCCTATTTTGAGGATATTGATGTTTGAAGTTCAGCCTCCCACTAGTACAGCTACAATTAGGTATTTTGTGGCCCAAGACAGTCTTTCTCATTAAATGATGTCTTACCTGGTCACTCATCTTTCAGTTTTTAAGTGTTAGAAGTAGATCTTCACAAGCTTGAAAAATCATTCTCTCAGGATTCAAAAATCTAACAAAGGAACTTTGAATTCATAGCCAAAAGTATTGCTCTCCTACACAGAAATAGTAAAATTTGAGCTATTAGGTACTTAAGATGTGGAACCTCCAAACACTGTTTAGTAGGTGGTTTCTTCTTCTTCTTTTTTTTTTTTTTTTTTTTGTGAAAAGCAAATTATGCTTTTACATTTTTGTTAAAAGCATTTTTTCCACTTCCTCTATCCTCAGGGTTTTGACACGGAATAACCTTCTTTCCTAGTCTGAAATATATTAAGCTGTGCATCAAAAGAAGCTCAGCTGCCTGTTACATGCCAAAATCTTTTGTAAAATAACATATTATCTTTTAAAAAATTACATGAGTGAGAAGTGCATTAGATAAAGCATTAAAGGATCAAATTTTAAAGTCACAAAATGAAGAAACTAGGTTAACAAAATACATAAGATTTCTAACCTGATTCAAAACAATAAGCCCAGCTGAGCAATTCTTTTGAGTACCAATGGTATTTAATTTCCAGGTCAACTGTTTTGGACAAAAAAAAAAAAATCATTAAATGTGTATAAAATTGTATTTCAGTGTTCAGGATGGGATCACACAATACACCCTGGCAGTGTATGCTCAGTGGGACTACCAGATATTTTCCAACTGCGCTGGCCTTCTTAAGCAGGCAACTACCTAAAATTACCAGTTCTGGACAATTTCTCTAACAGCAGCATACCCATGCAGCCGCTCATGCACTCATTTCTTTGTGGAATCTGGTGTGGTCATTGCCTGCAGCAGAAACGTACAAAGAACAGATGCTTTCTTATTAACGTTGCTCGGGTGGAAAAGAAATACTGCCTGTTAATGCCTCGAGTCTATGTGTGCCTTTTCTTAGCCATATTCATAGTGAGTCACAATGATCTTAGCAGAAAAAAAAAAGCAGTGATATGATCACAGTGACCTTGCTGGACATATTTGAGGAAGAAGCCCATCTATGCGACTGTAGCAGAAAATGTCCTATACTGACTGAGAAAAGCAGTATATGTAATAATGCACTGTTTTCAAAACACGCCAGCAAAGGCAAACTTGCCCCCAGCTTTTATCGTGGCATGCTACATTTCATTACTGTTAAAAGGTAGAGGCTGATGAAAGACCTTATGCCATTTTCCCACTGCATGATCAAAATTCCTATTTTATTTCTGTTATTTCATGCTTGTCCTTGTCATACAGAAGACCATCTTGACAGCACATCTACCTTTTGAAGAGGTTGTCCTAAGTCACCAGCCAGCCAGAGAAATGTGAACTGCCACATCTCAAAGAGCTGAAAATGGTGAAATGAAACATTCACAGTTCAAAAATCAATATCTTTAACTCTTTCATTTCTCTTCACATTTACAGAAAAGCTCCCTTATCTACAGCTCCCTTATCTACAACTCCGTCCCACATCTTTTCATGTGTCAAAAGCTCTAATTTTTCTCTAATAATTTTTGACAATTTCTATGAGACTATTTTCTGAGAATAGGACAATCAGGGCTCTTGAGAAAAAAAAAGGATAAGTATGTCATGTATGTAATTTAATATTAAAGCAAATAGTTCAGAAGAACTGTACTGATTATGTGAGCAATTGGAAATGAAACCACTGCAAAATTTCTAGTCTTTTGCACCAGGGACTGAGAAATGAGATACCTGAAAGTAGGATTTAGGACTCAGTTTGCAGCAGCACGTACATGGCCTTGACAATTAGATTTGTGACATTTCTCCAGCTACGCTAAACTGCATTTGGCAGAGGTGTTATATTGCATATCACACTTCACTGTGGCCCAAGTAAAACATTTCATTAGAATCCTAGCTTCCTAAGGGTAACTATTTATGAGATAAGAAACAAGCCCTGAGAAGCTGTGAGAGCTTCATTCTACAGAGCCTTGAAGGGGATGAGAAATTGCTAGATAACTATCTGCCAAAAATGACTGTTAGAAATGAGAACATTTCTAGACAGGTTTCTAATGTGCAGAGATTTTCACTAGCGATTGTTATTTTATTAAAGTATTGGCCCAGAAGTTTCACCTGAAATGGTTGTTCTACTATGTTAAGTATGAAATAAACCCCTGCTGTGATAAGATGACAGTCAAAATGGATAAAACACTACAAAGTGCAACAAGTGAGCATCTGTTTACATGAGTTCACATTTTTGCATGTGTAAGTGAACCTGGAGCTGATGGCAGGTGAGAGAGAGATCTTTGTTCAAGAACAGTACAAGAATTGGCTCAGGTCCCTTCAGTGATTGATTGATTATTTTAACACCTCTTGTAACTCTGGAAAGAGATCAGTGAAAGAGGCCAAATGGCAAGAGCTAGAAAATTATAGGGCAAAGGGCCTGAAATTTTTGCCAGGAAAATGAAGACTAGTACGATATGCAAACAGTAAAGAATAAAACTATGGTTTTATGAAAAATGGGTCTTGTCAAATAAATGCAATCCAATTTTTTAATGGATCATTAGCCTGATTTATAGAGAAAACTATGCTAACAAAAAAACCCAATCAATTTGTGTGCCTTAGTTTTACACAGCAGTGATTATATATAATAAAGTTGTAAACTGACTACTAAATGTCTTGTAACAGAATGCAGCAAGTAAGCATAAATCTTTCTCTGGGATCTTTTGTGCATCTCCAGGGGATTTCTTCTTCACAAAATGCTGCTAAATTAATAATGTAGAAGAAGATATAAAATTATTTAAGGAAAAACATGCAGATGGTACACACTATTAGAACAGAAAATGACACACAGGTCAATTATACAGACTAACCTGAACTGGTGTGAAAGGTGGAGAGCAACTGAGACACGTATACTTTACCACATCCAAAGGCATTAGCTTATATGATCAAGAATGTAGGTCATGTGTCTGACTAGCGGAATCATATCCATAACAGCCATGTATTGAAAAGGGCTTTGAACTAGTCAGCGAACCAGTTCCATTGGGAGCTTACGCTCAATATGTCAGCTAGGATTGTCCCTGGATGTATGCGTTGCCCATGCATGCCAGGGAAGGATTGGGACACTGGTTGATGGAGGTTGGGGATGCTTGCCACCTTGATCTGTGTCAGCTCTTGACCACTCAACTTTACAAATGGCCAAAAATCTGTGAGCCATCAGTTGCCAGGAAGGAAGGTACACGGCTTTTCAAAATATTTTAAACAGTTTTCTGAAACAGAGCTTGTGGTGGGTAGGAGAGCAGAAGAGAAGCCAACATGATAGGCTTAGACAGGAAGCATTTGGACAGTCTCTTCAGTTTGAAGGTGTGTCTGGGCATGGACACAAATCCAGTCTTGCCAAACTTGCCCAGCTCTTCATTTTAAAACAAGTTTTTGGAGGAGGCTAGGGGAGCTGGACTAGGGCAGGAGGTAGTGCAAGGTTTTCACCACCAAATTCTTTTATTTGTTTTGACAGTGTATAGAAAATACAGAAAGATGTAGTCTCCCCCATGCATTTAAAAGAGGACATAGGCCTTGTGGCTGAGCTAACTTATCAGAGAAGAATGACAGCCTTGACCTCATTCAACTGCACAGGCATGAAGAGACCTTGGGAGCTTTCAGGATAGGCTCAAGCAAATCAGTATTTGCCATGTGGGTGACTGAGCACCAGGGTATCTGTCCCATTTGCCACCATAATCCCACCATTGACTGGCAGCATGTATGGATTTTGCAGCCAGCTCTATGCCTTTACACAGAGCAGGTACCAGCAGCCCAAAGCCCACTGGCACCTACAGTCAAGACCTACTAGGTCTGTATGGTGGAGCATACACATGACCTTGCAGAGTGAGGTCAGGGAGCATGGATAAGAGCCTCTGGAGTTAAGAGTTTTTAGTACACACCTTGTGTTGGGGAGAGACAAGACTTAGCATAACATAAAAATTTTCCAGAGTCTACCCTGTGGGTTGTGCAGCTGTCCTGTAAGTGTTCATTGCACAGCGTACCATTTGGGCTGCACGTGCTTATACCTGCAGTTTGCTTGTGACCTATTTATTATTTTATACAGCTGCACGTCTGGTAGGTACTGCAGCAGTGAGCACTTCACCATGAAACTCACTTGTTGTAGGGGTTTCACTTTGTAAGTTAATCAATGCAGAACTAACTGCACCATCAACATTGATCTGGTTGTGAAGGCTTTGGCATTATAGCACTGCAATATCCTGTTGCTTCCAGGTTGCTTTGCATTAGCCTGTGTGCATACTGATGAATGCCAGCACCTACATAACTTGGCTTGGCAGGTTCACAGGGGGAGCCCAGCAGCACACAATAAGGGCCTAAGCAAAGACACTTGACAGGAGTTTTAATTTTTTCTTACGTACAAACAACTGGAGCAATATAACTCACAGGTCAGCAGTTCCTGCCATCAGTCAAACAGTGTATTTGACAGCTTTGCAGATAATACGGGCTGTCCATTTGTGAAAGCTTGCTTGACCCAGGGGGCCATTAGCAAGATCTATAGGTGGAATAGCCTCTCCCTGTGACTGAAAGTAAATGCATTTATTGCCCTGGGTTGACCTGTCACACTTTGAATCTCTGGTATCTTCTAATGTTGTTGAAAAATTCACCCACATAACACTCCCACTACTTTCTGGCTAATAAATGTCTCCTTGCTTGTGCTGCTGGCCAGAATCTGACCCTATGTGGCCAGCTGAAACCTCCTTTTGTGTGTGCGAAGGGAGCTTGAGGATAAAATAAAACTAATTTCACCTTTTTGTGTCATTTACTCCCTGAGAACAGAGGGAGGTACTTGTGCCTGCCAGTTCTCAGTGCAGTCACCCTTCATGGTACAATGCAGCTTACCTTCAGGACTGCATTTGTATTTGCAACTGCACCAAAATAGATTAACAAGAGATTGTTACATGTGGCTTTGGAAAGATCAAGGCAGACTTGTGATGCTTGGTGGCAGCTTAAATTCAGTCCTACAAAGAACTTTCTGAGTCTACAGGTAGCTGGTCTACCACAATTTACACACCCTTGGGATTAGGCAGCTCCTCATTATCAGATAAACACCCATAAGGAGCTTTGTGGACCACTTTCTCAAATGTCAGTACCTAAATGTTGCATAATCCCCTTTTAGGCATCTAAGAAGACAGGCAGAATTTCATGGTTTTTAGGCTTGTCCCTTAACTAACATGCAGTAAAGCCTGCACCCGAGGTAATTTCCACACTGCAAGGTAGGGGGTTGAGAGCAAATTCAGCAAAGTTAAGCCCCTTCATCCTGTCACCATGCAGCCCTGGTGCCAGCCGAAGCTGCCCACAGCTGGGGTTCATAGTGTCTGGGAAGGGCCAGGTTGGCATAGCTGCTCGAGGCAGGGCCTGAGCCTGCTGTGCCAGCCCACGGGAAGGAGATCTTGGGTCCTCACTGAGCCTAAGGCTGTTTGCACCATAGGTGATGAAGAGGAAGGTAGACATCAGTCAGTAATTGTTTTGACAGTGTACATAATCTGGGCGTGGGGGAGTGGTGATGTCTGAAAAGCCATGAGTCCTAGTGTACAGAATTTATTTGATTCGTAACTGCTTAGCACACCATTTCACAGGCAGAATTCTATAAACACTGACAGAAGGAAGATCTTCAATGTAGAGTGATTCATGTCTTCGTAAAGGAGGGCTGTGATACACTGGGGCTTAGTTAGGACATAGGATTACGTCTACACACATTTTCAGTCTAGTTTTCCTCAGAATTACACACATTTTTCCCATTGAGGCTGCACTGAGTGGAATTTGAGTCCTAGAAAACGTGAAGGATTTAGCTAACAGGAATACTATTGCAGGATTAAAAGTCTAGGGTGTCTATGATTGATGTAATAACTATTATGTCTTGTCAGGCTTCTTGTGTGGCGCCATTCCTGTAATTAATGGGTAAGGACTTTCTAATTCTCCTCAGTGCTGCTCAAGGTGTGCCAAGACACTTGAACCTTCCATAAAATATCACCAAAGGAACTGGAACAGGGCTGCCAGGGCCAGCTCTAGTGTTATCCCGTCTCAGTGCTGAAGCCTGAAATCAGGTGTAATGCCCCAGCACTGATGTGATACCCACTGCTGAGTCCATAGGGCAGCCCTTTGGGGTCTCACATTTGGTTGGAGATGCAGATATTATTCCTGTTGGAATGGCGCACTGGTAACACGGGCTTTCACCCTCCACCTAACAACACAAAGCCCCATAGGTGTGCCCAGCACCCGACCGATGTGCCTTATTGCAATGGTATGCCTGTAGCATAATATTTCCTACCTGACAGCATACGTGGGGTTATCTCTTCTTGACATGCCCCACTCCTCCCCACCATAATGGAGCTCATTATGGTGAGGGACAAGCGAGTTGAGTGGTTGGAGTGACAACAGCTGCTCTACTTGGTATGAAGGCCAGCTTAATACCTCCAACTCTTTGTCAGGGTCCTGGTTTTGAAATCTGGTTTTCAAGCCTAGCATGTCTGTTTTGTAGTATGCTCCAGACACCAGTTCTTAAATGTGGATGAGTTACTTGCTGTCTTTATTGAGACAACAGTTACATAGCTCTGGGCACCACTAGCAGGCAAACATTTTTAATATTTGCCAAGCTGTGTGGCTTTTGAGAGATGTTTACTTCACTACACCTCTGTCACCTTTTGATGTTAAAACCTGTGTCAGAGTGATTGCATGGAGGCAGTCCTGGGATATGAAAGGGAATCCACAGTGCCGTGTAAGATACACTCTTCTCACCATGTGGCAGAAGCAATTCTGTGATACTTCATGCTGAAGAAATCCTTTCATTATCTCTCTAAGCCAGCCAAAGGCACCTGAACAACACATATTCCAGAAGTAGGTGTGTAATGTCACCATAATAGCATCACCTTGAAAAATCAGATAGATTTGGATAATAGGCTTTACCTTCGCAGTATTACCACTGACAGTACATGTTGCGGTATTCTGTATAACAACGTAATCAGGTCCCAGATTTTTTTATATATCTATATAAATGCTTGCATATATATATATATACACACCCCCCTCTGTCTGCAAATGCAGAGCAGTATCACTGGATCCTCTAGTGAGGGATGGAAGCCATAGAGAGAGACGAAAGAACTCAGGAGAGTAGAGACTACAGCATCCCCATACCAAGAGCTAATGGAAAATTAACTTATATGCTAGCAATATTGATTTTCTAGTATGCTGGTTTAAGCTGCGCAAGGTCATTAAAATGTGCTAAAGCATTTATTTCGTTACAGCTATTCTATACATCCTTGGTATGTCCAATTGTGTGAGTACTGTGCAAAGCCAGCCACTCAGGCATGTGTGAGCATCATACAGGGCCTAATATATACCAGCCACCATATCAAGCCCTTCATATGCACAATTTATTATTGCCTTGCTTGGAGTCCTCAGCCTGCCCTATACTTTCCAGGACATACATTTGCTTCATGCAGATTAAACTATGGGTGATGATATCAAAACATTGTTCAGCTGTTCACTCGTTTCTCCTTCAGAGACATGTGAAGGAAGAAACCAAAGGACTTCAGTGTACACTTACTCACCAAAGCCAAACTTTTGATCACAGTGATACTTCTGCATATTTACAGGAGCCTTAACAGAACATGGGACTCTTGGCACTGTCTTAAAAAAAGTGTCTGTGTCAAGGAACAGTCAGTAGTTTCCTAAAAATTAAATAACAGCAAAACTGAGGAACCTACTCATTCTTTAGGACTCAAATGAGGATAATGGCTCAGCTCCTTCCTTAATACTTGTCTTACATGAGATCCACAAAACTGCTGCTAGGGGAGAATAGGACAAGGAAGATTGTACACAGCTTATTTTACCCAGTTGTTGACACAAACTTGGCTATAACCTGGATTAAAATAAGTGAAGCCAATTGTGTAAAAGCAAGGCAGTAATTGACTTTAAAAATGCAATTACAGTTTGAGAACAGTTGATTTTAGAAACAGAGAAAGGCCTAACTGAGGTGTTTTGTGGCATGAAGCAGGAAGAATGATGGACTCATTTTGTATGTAAATATGTTACATATAGATTAGGGAGCTAATAAAATGAAGTTTCCTGGAGGAAATGCTATTTATTGGAACCTTGAGACTGTTAAGCCCCAGAATGGGCAGGTCTAAGTTTTTGACCAGCCAACATGAATTATGCATCCTATAGAAATCGTAGTCACTCTATCATGTACTACTAAGCACTGTTCTATAAAGGTAGGTTACTCACATTTCTCCTGGGGATCAAGTCAGTTAACAGTGTAACGGATTTTTCCAAAAATGGAAGTGGTTCTTGAAACACATCAAATGAGTGAAGAAGGGCAAATGAAAGAACATCCTAAAAGATATCAAAGCTGGCTGCAATTAATTCTATAATGGATTGTCATATATGAAACTTGGGAAATGCATTTTGGGTTCTATGTTCTTCCCCCTGCATAAGATCATTGGAAAACTTTAATTGGATCCCCCTCCTGTGATGTGCAATGACCCAAATACTGAGCAGAAAGAAACTGCACAAGACTAAGTTTTAGAAGCCTAATGTAAAATGAGATATTTTTTTAATGACAGGATGTAATTAATATACAACATAACTCAGGCTTAATTGTTATAAAGCCCAACGGTTTTGGCTACTGATTTTGTATGCATACAATACCAGACTTCAAAGACAATATGCTCACAGAAAATACATGGATTCTGAGAGGAATAAATTGTTCAAGTGGTAAAAAGCCCCAAAATTGTAATTTCCTTGTTAACAAATTCTGCAGTGTATTTTGTCTGGCTCACTTCACTGTCAGCAAGAGGATAAAAGAAACTTCTGATTCTTGTTGGTCTTGGCCACCACCCCTGACTCTCAGTTCCTAGTGTTGTGCGGTATTTAAATGGTAACCCCCAAAACTGTGGCAGAATGTGCAAATTCTTCCCCCTGCCCCACCCCACCCTGGTCCTCCAAAAATACTTGACGCCAAAGGTTTCTCCTCTTTCTGGACATCCAGAATCAGGGACGTCAAATGGCATCATTTGTATACTAGTTTTGAAATGGCCAAATTTCACTTAAGACACCTCAGCATTCCAGTTGTACTAGAGGGTTCAAATATGGAAAAATATTTTAAAAATCTGGTGAGGTGCCCAACTCAGTCTTCTGAAAACACAGTGAATCTATGTAATGCATATTCTACTGGTGCAATCCAGCCTCTTTTTAAACAATTCCAGCAAGAGCATCTCCTCTTCTTTGAGAGTTTTTCCTCTGTTCTATCAGACCTCCATACTGGAATGCTTATCTTCAGATACTCTGTTTTGTCTACCAAGTCATGCAAGTATACAGTCCTCCTGCAGTAGAGCACCTGCAAAAAAGCCAGCATTGGCAAACGTAATTTTGTGTTAAGACAGGCAAATCAGAGACATACTGCAGCTCTTGGTTCATTCTGATAGAAGCAAGGCTTGGAAAACCAGCTGTGTATGACCACTGATGAAAAATGAATGAATCAGATTGGCCTGTATAGAGGAAAATGAAAGCACTCAAAAGAAAAAAAAATCAATTAAAATCTAAAAATAATCAAATGTTAAAGATTCCTGTAAGAATTAAATCTTTGTTCTGAATTTTTGCCAGAGGCATTGAGGAGAACTACTTTATGATGAGTACAAAACAACAGTATCCTTCTGTGTGTTCAAGTTACCACTGTAACTCCAGTTTATGAACGTTTTGGGAGCTCTTGGATTAGTCACCAAATAAAAAAATAAGTTTAAATGTACTTGCATAGCACACTTGCATAAAAGAACAGCTCCATCCCCAAATCTTAAATTTTTTCCTCTTGACTAGTCTTTAAAACTGAATAAAGGATTCTCTTTCTCAAGTAGCATCTTTTTCTTTGCCAGTAAAACAAGACTGGTAGCAAAAGAAAACTCTAAATAGACCACATGAGGCCGTTGGTGGTTCATGCTTTGAGATATGAATTCTTTTATTAGAGCTTTACCTTCTGTGATGTTTTAAGACTTGCTGCAGGTTCTTAAAAATGAATAGGAATTGTCCTATTCTAATCTGTCAGCAGTTTGGAAACTTAAAACATCCAGGACATGTCTCAGGAAATCCAGTTGTTCTCTTTGATCCTAGATTAAAGGGCCTGTTAGAAATTTCAGAGCTCTGTAGTTTCTTACACAGTTCCAATTAATGTGACACTTGAGCTTTATTCTGTGAATGTACAATAATGTAGAAAACTCCTTGGAATTCCCTCATCAGCTGTTTTCTATTTAAAAATACATGTATTGGTTTTATATCAACATCCTCAACCACATTCAATACTCTATTTGTAACCTTAGGCTTAGTAATTCACAGAGCTTTGGCTTCCCAGATTCTTACCAATAAATCTCAAAATGCATGCATGGCTTGATTTAAGAAAGATATTTTACTTGTGTTTCATACACAAAAAACTGATAATCAACAGTGGCTTAAAAAATTAACACTACTCCACTTTTTCACAAGTGTACAAAAAAGAAATAATGAATTTACATTCAACGGTAAAGCTTAAAGTCCACTCTAATAATAGTTGCATTGACATTCACATACACAAGCACAGAATAAATATTTTAGGATTCTTATAAGAGCATATAGCATACATACAGTACTTGAATTTTACATAATGCGTGTTAGTAGGGTCAGAAATTCATAATCTCATAGAAAAGTAAAACTAAAATCAGAAAAGGTTGCGTGGGAGGTAACACCAAGGTAACTGCACAGAGCTAGCAGGTCAGTAAATCCATTTGTGTGAGGAGTTTGCTTCTGCTTCTTCATACTAGGACAGTTTGTTTGCAAAGGTGTATTCAAAGTGCAGATTAATGCAAAAAAAAAAAGATATTCTTGTATTTATTAATACATGCAAGAGGCAGCCCCCAAGTCACCCGACAGAATAAAGCTGTTATTGGCAAGTGGCCGATATAATACAGATGTTTCAGGCAATTTTTCTAAAGCACTTTAATAGCAGCAATTGTAATTTATAATGGCTCTAGATTGACTTCTGTTTGGGTTAAAGGGCATCATATTTCTTTAACATTTACAGCTATATTTCTTTATAAATAAATATCTCAAATAACAAATAGCATAGTTAACGTTTCTTTTTTCTCTCTTTTGCATAAGTGTCGTGGAAAAACTCTGACCTTTTCAGAGACATAATGTGCAAAATAATGTTAGAGTGGAAATAGGGACACAGAGCATCACAGTCAGTTACATTCCTGGGATGTCAGCCCAGCCCTTCTTACACTCTGAGGGCTAGCCTTGCCAGGGTAATGCTGGGCTTTAAGGGACAATTTTCCCAATGGCTTGCTTGGTAAGAGACAAAATTTATGGTATCTTAAAGAGCTGTAAATGTGAGGTTTTATTTGCAGGAGTGTGTACAATACATCATGTATAAGACTCAGTATTCCCACACAGTGACTTCTCAAGATTTGAAAAGTCTGGTCATCTCCTTTCAGACATTTCCTCCCCAGCCTGAACATCTTTGAACATTTGTGTTCATTAGGTGTTTCCTCTGTTGCATATTTACCAGCTCTTCTTGCATTTTATAATCTCATCTCATATCACCTAGCTGACATCTGCACACAAATATTTCCAATCAGATAGAGGGTGCACAACATTAAAACTTTTAAACCTGTCCTGTAAGTGTCATCAAGACAGGAGCACAGGAACCACAGTGCAGAGAGTCCAACCTCTCACTGGCTGTACTGTGAAGATTCTCCTTTTCGGCGTAGGAGAAAGGAAACTTGTGTCTGCTTTTTAGATTCTGAAAACAAGCCAGAGTGGAGAAAAAGAGTTAACACCAGACTTAATAAAGCTTTTAAGACAAAACCTGTTAAGCAATTTAGACAGACACTGTGAATTTCCTGCTGATTTTCTCAAATCTGTACATACAGGAAATTTGTTAACAGTAGGAAGAAGTTGGGAGTTGCTACATAGGAGAAATCTGCCATTATTACAAAAACTGGCTAAGTGGTTTCTTTCAGTATAAACCCCTCACTGGTCACTGTTCTCAGTGGTGCTGTTGCCCTTTTCTTTTTTCTCCTGAGTCTTGTTTCCCTTCTTCTTTTTCTTCTTTTTCTTGGTCTCTTCCTTCTTGCCAAAGGTTATGAAGTCACTTTTGTCAATTTGGCTGTTTGGTGGCTCCTGCCGGATGGAGATGATTGCAGGAGATCCTGGGATAATGAATTTGTCTGGCAACTCACCAGGACCACCTTGTTTGGGATTGCCCGGTCCAAATTTAAAGGTCCAGCTGTTGCTGTTCACACCAGCTCCCACTGGGGGGGACACCTCTCCAGCCTCAGGTTCTGAAAAAGTCAAAACAGCAAGAAAAGCTTAAAGCGTCATTAAATACACGCACTCTGTGAGTATCAGCTTCCTATTTAAAAGCTATGGCTTTAGCCTGGCTCTACATTGATTCTTGGTTGCCTGGCTGCTCATCTGGGTGTTATTGACTCGTTCTTGTCCAGGCTGCTCAATGCTAGTACGCACTGACTCACTCCACATACTGCTGGGCCCAACATGCTCTGGATCCCATGTTGTGCCTTGAAATACAGTTGTTCTCTATGTTTCTTTTGAATTTGGAGTGCTTGGAATAAGAGATCACTGTGATGCAGCCCACTGTAGTGTTTTATAGCATGAAACACAAGCATGTGTACTGCATGGCACAAGGGTATGTTTGAGAGTGTGAAGTCTTTTGGGATAGGGTTAGAGGAGTGTCAAGGGCAGGGGGAGTCAGCCTTGGCAGTATGCACATCCATGCTGGATATCTTAGCAAATCACCCTGTCAGCTGTGCTCAGGATTCCTCATGGAGGAACGAGTTGACGCATCCCAGAGAGGAATCTGAGAGCCAAGTAGCACATAAGTATGTATGTATGTATATATGCAATGTGGCTGATCAGCACACACGGCCCTGGAGCAAAACCAGGAGTGAACTGAATTGCCTGGGCAGAGATACCACAGGACTCCATCAATCAGGGTGCAGAATCTGGTCTCAAAAATATTCATAGTCTTCTTCAAGGCTCGAACAACCTGTTCCCTTTTGCCAGGAAATAGGGTGACTCTTTTAAGAGTTGTAAAGTTTTTCTAAGCTATTAACTTATAAGCAAAATGGGAAAATTGGAAAGGTCTGGTGCCATATTTCTGGTAAGTTGTCAAGAATGGTTCAGAAGTAAACAATACTGCAGAGAGTTCTCAAACTGGGAAAGTCCTCACTATTATGTTTCTTTTTTTGTATTGTAATATCACAACATAAAGGATGAAAAACACCAGACTGGTGAGTAACTCTTGTTTCTTTGAATTGATATGGTAGAATGCTAGATCACAATATTTTATATAGGCAAATATAAAATGAAGTTCTGTTTCTCTGCTTCAGGTTTGCAGTATGAAGCAAGTTTTAAATTTTATTTCCATGATTTTACCAAGATTGAGCTAATCAGATTGAAATGTTTATGTATGTTGTCCTGACAAGGACAATTTTCTAGCATAATGAGATGCAACACAAATCAGGTTCTTCTATGAGAGAAAGTCTTAAAAGCTGGCTGTTTTCTTTTTTCTTAAACTTGGAAAATTCTTTGTAATTTATTTAACTCCCAATTTTGAATAGGAAGAGCACGTTGATTTTAGTGTATCATTTTAAGTGTTTACGGGATTGTGACCAGGGGAAAGCTCAATGCTTATGCGTTGATGCTAAAGCCCTCAAATCTGATGAAAACATTCTTACCTACACTCTAAAAGTGCAGTACCACAAACATAGAACCTGTCACACTTGTAACACTCCTAGTCACACACAAATTCTTGCAATACCACATGAACAATGCCTATACCACTGATCTGATTAAGTCTCAACATCATTGTATTCTGCATCAGAGCTGTCCAGCTGAAGAGGTAAAGATGTTCGGGGAAAGAAGGAGGTGGGATCTGCATTGCTACAAGGAAGGGTTGGAAAACCAGCCAAGAGGGAGTCCATAACCCTTTGAAGAGGAGGTAAGGGCACAGAAAGGAAGAGAAGAAATGGAAGTCCTAGGTGTCCTGCTGGTGAAAGAGAGCAGGAAAAGGAAACAAAATAGACAATCTAGAGGGAGATCTCCAACATCTTGCCAGACTAGAAGATGCTGTTCAGTAAACCTCAGCTACTGACTGCTCTGTAGCCCTGTAGTAGTAATGAAGAATATTGCATTTGCTTTAGCAGCCATTTCCTGAAATGAACAGCATCTCCTGTACTTTTATTCTTTTATGATTCTTCATCTTCTGTAATGTTGTTCATACAATTTTCTATTTTATGAAATAAAATGTATGTCATGCATGCAGTCATAAGGCTCTCCTGGTTCAAAAGCTAAAGAACACATTTTGCTGCTTGACAATCTTTCTCTTGCCTGGCAGCTTATTTTGCTGGAAAGCATGATTTCTTTCAAGCTTTTCCATACTTATGCAGTACATGCATGTTACAGAGCCAAAGAAACGTGTATACATGACACATCAGGACTGTCTCTGAGACCATCTGTGTAATAGGTTTGGCACATGGAATCTTTGTAAAGCAGGTGATATGACTGCTTTTACAATGTGATGTTTAATCAAGAATTAGAAGAGCCTGTACGCTTCTTTTCCCCCCAAGACTGTATTTAATGATGAAGAAGATTTGACTTTGAGTTTACGTTCTTTCCAGGAACTGCTGAAGTTGTTTTAGTGACGTTAACATCCCTAGTCTCAAATATATTTTTGAAGTTATTATTAATGTGGAAGTTCCTTTATTTCATCAGTTGTAGCTTTTCTGTAAATTTCCTACAGTCTTAACTATCAGCTTCAGATTTTTTACATATTTGTTGTTGGTAACAGCAATGTCCTAGCAAGCCCTTTTATACTAAATGCATTAATATAGACCAGCTTTCATTTCTGCTTAATCAAGTATTTTGGTCAGGTACGTTTCATATCGCTTTTGTTTCTTTGAGATGATAAATTACAAAGGTGAATGTTGTGTCTCTTGGCCTTTTTCCAAATTATTAATCAATTGTCTTTCTCCAGCAATACAAAACTGTGAGCTTTCATATTGTACATAATAAATTAAGCCCTATTTGACAAATAAATCCTTTCTCCTTCCCAACAAGACCATGCAACATTCATTCCAAGCAACACTGGCCCAGACCCAATGCTCTTTTCCATTCCCGGCAGGAAAAAAACAGCTGAAGGTGACCTCAAATAATTTTTGAACCATCCTTGCTTTGGTTGGGGAGAGCCCTGTAGCAGTGAATAGTCCAAAAACTGCTTTGAAGTTTTATTTCGAAAACCTGAAGTATTACAGGCTTATAACACTCTATGGGGATCGCAGTGGCACCACAGCACACCTGAAATAACATGGTGTGTGGTTGTGACATTTTGACGTGACCATATTAGGCTGAAGATAGGACATGAGACAATGACAGTGACTTTATATTATGCATTTTACCACACAAATACAGTAACGTGCAAGAACAGAGGGTATCCTTAAGGTACAGCATCTTTTTCCTTGCATGAAAACTCTTGCCAGCCTAACAGAGTGCACATACACGTCTGCATTATTGAAATTTAATTCAGAACAGGATACTGACCCTTTAATCTGGTTCTGCCTAGACAAATCAACTCACCAAATGAAGTCAGTAACATTTATCACAAACCCATCTGACATAACGTATCCAAACACAACAAACCCATCATCATCATCAACCCTGGAATCAGGATTCTGTCAAGCTAAAGACTAAGGAGGTTTGTTTACATTTCTGTATGTTTTTTTCCCAGCCCCTGAATATGTTTGTTGTCTGTACAAACTAAGCATTTTAATACTCCTTAATACTCACTAAGCCAAAGGAAACTAATTATCCTTACAGCTGTGTGGAGAGCTCACATACAAAAAGACAGAGACAGACAGAACTTAATGAGTTAATAGCCATCATTTCCTATGAGTGGGGCTTCTACAGTCTCCTCAGGAAATTTCCCTTCTGCGTGATTTACCTGATAACATGTGTGTTTATCTGTATTGGCAGGCTGGAAGGTCACAGTTCAGCTGTATTAACAATGATGTATGTTTAGGCATTTCAGATCAAGGATAAATGTCATTTACCACCTAGTTTCCAAAGCTTCCTTAAACATCTCTTTTGTTTCTTATCAGCAGGAATTTAAAAACAAAAACTTTCCACTTAGATGCTATTTTACATTTAACAGGATTAGTTGTACTTCTCTTGCATATTTTCTAGGTCTTATTGAATGCTTTAAAGTTGTTTGTTAAACTTAGAGGAAAACCTAAATAAAGCAAATCCACCAGCTATATTTATAACACATAATTTAAAACATTACACTTCTTCCTGCACCTACACAGAGGGGTTTTGCCAGAGTTCCTACATAAAAGCACAGAGTCTGGCCTTTTCCTGGTGTAACTCAAAGGATTACTTTGGAGATTACTCCTTCTTTTTATTCTCAAGGAATACGGCAGTCTTCATGTTCAATGACCAAATGATTTATTTTTAAAATGCATGCATGCAGCAGAACCCAAAATCTAGGCTGCACCTGCAGCTCCTGATGCTTCTTCGCCTGTGTGTCTGCATGCTAAAATGGGAGATGAACTTTTCACCCCCTCCATTTTCTCGTACTCTCACCAAAATACAAGTGTCTCAGTAGACTTTAAATGGAACTTAGAGCAACAGAGACTCTGCAGTCAAGTGGGTCATATATTTAGTTGGGAGGAAAGGACTTCTAGGTTGTCTTTCAAAATACTTCTTTTTCTATCCAGTGACTGTTGAAACGCACAGGCAGGTCTACATACAAAAAACCCCCACATCCTAAAATCACCTCTCTGAAAGCTTGATGTCATCCACAGGGTAATGTATCCCTTTTCTAAATTCAGTCACCAAAAAAGTAGGCATCCAAACTAAACTGTCTAATTTAGTTCTTGCTACAGTCTATAGAGATAGACACTCTCAGAAGTCAGTTCAACCCAACTCCAAAGTACAGGTCTGTCACTGAGATTTACAGTGCTGTCTTTTCAGATGTGGCATTTGTGAATTCACTCAATTGAAGGGTTGGCTTTCATCAGCTTGTAAAACCATCCCAGCTGATATGTAAGTGGAACAAAGTTGAAATGCTGAGTGATGGGTACAAACAGTCTGAAATTGAGATGTCTTCTAAATTTGGGGCAAAACACCTGCTCACAGAACATGTTATCACTCAGCTCACAAATCGATATCCCATCAGGTCTAGGCTAAGTCTGCAGTTTCTATCTCACTGACATTTTTCTCTTTTTTTGGGGAGGCCACGTGTTTTTTTCCTGTCCCTGTATAGCCCTACAGCTCCAATCTGGTGTTTACTAGGAACAGGTGGTGCTCACTTCCCATAACGCGAATATGGCCATATATTCTGAGTGTCATGTACATCATCTCTACCTCCTATGCCTCTGCTGCTTTCTTAAAGAACCTTTGTCAGAAGAAGGCTAGCTCGTGTCAGAACAGATGTGCCCCTGCTCAAGGGGGAGAAGAGGAAAGCATTTCTGTGCAGCTCTGTCTCCTTGCAGAGACATTTTTGACTACGTGACATGCTCGGCCAAGACAGCAGCTTGCTTTCACTCTGTTCCACCCCTCCCCGCTCACCACTTTGTCTCTGTTTTTAAAAATTTGGTGGCTCATGGACTCAGGAGATCATTTAGATAAAAGCTTTCAATCAAACCATCTATTATTATTAAGTTTAAAGGAAATCTTTTTCCATGTTTTTTTTCCTACATACCAGAACATGCCGACTAAAGCCACCGTGACACTAGGAATACCCCATCATTAATCACAGACCCTTCTGTCCGCAGGTCAGAGTAGCAAAACACATTAATTAAATGAATTTATTTAAAACTGAGATCAGGCAATAAGCAGGAAGCAAATTGCAGAAAAAGCTAGTCATTAACCTGATTTCTCTCTTCCCTGCCTCCTCCACTGATGCTGTACTGACTGCAGCTTCTGCCTTTGGCAAGCTTAATGAATATTCACCATTATAAAGAGTCTGACATTCTGCACTGATTCCGAAACAGCACATCAAACGCAAACAGCATGCACTGAAAAACCCTCTCCGTGTCATTTGGAGGATCTCTGCAGACATTCTGGCTTCACTGATCATCCCTAAGCCTTTTTGGGATTAAAATGCCCATTTAATCTTTTTTTTTTTGAAAAACAAAAAAAAATCCAAACCAAAAACACAACAAAGAAAGCAAATAAAAATCTGTCATCAGCATGATAAAATGACAGATACTGAACTGAAAGACGGAGAAATGATTCAGTCAGAACAAAGTTGAACCATTTTAACTATCAGTTTGCCAAACAATCCCAACCATCTCTAAGGACTATGTCAATTTGGAGTCTTAAAGAAAAAAAAGAAAAAAAAAAACAACAAAATTCTCACTCTCTGCCCTTCCATCTGTTTGACCTGTTCTGCACTAATGATTCAGAGACAGGAGGAATGAACAAAATGAAAACTTCTCCCCACCAAGGAGCCTGTAGCTTTAATCCATTGCTTGGATTTAAAGTCAGCAACATTAAACGGGGTAATTATAGCACATATGTTGTGGGAGATCCATAACCCCCCACTGCTCCAACATCCAGATGCAAAGCAGGGGGTGGGCATGTCACTTCCAGCTCCATCTCAGGTTACTGTCCATGCTGACATTGAAATGGAATTTAAACAGAGATTATCTATCTCATTATAAGAAAACAATCTTACGTGGCTGTGTATTAAAGCAATTGTCTCAGCTACCAAATAGTTCTGCCAGCATATTCTGAGATATGCGAAAGCAAAAATTGATTTGCTTGCTGCCACAGCCCGCTGTGACCAGAGCACAACACAGGCTAAATGGCTTCTCGCAGCTGCTGAAGGAGCAAACAGAGCCCAGTGTCTGCGGCCCCAAGCTCCTCTCTCTTTTCACTAAAAGAGGCTTTTCCTCCCACAAAAACATCAACCTTCTCAGGTAACATCCTTTTAATGCTGTACTTGTGCCCAGTCCTGTTCCCACCAGTAGAATTTGCCTTGGAAAGCACCTGTTGGTACTTGCCCAGCACAAGCTTTAACCTTTTCATCACTAAACTGAGGACTAATCTGCTGCATCACCAAGACACCATGCACACACATCCAAGATGCTCTGTATCATCTTTCCAGCTCTAATGGGACGCTGGACTCTGGGGGATCCAGCATATGAACATTGGTGTCACATGCAGAGGTTGTTAGGGAGAGACTACTCCTGCAATATAAGGTAGATGGATTTTTATTTGGGCATTTCACCATGTCTGCAGGCACATAGCGACCATTTTTAAGAGTTCACAGTTGAAAACAGCCCCCTTCCCCCCCCAAAAAAAACCCAGATGATTTTAATCTTATAAACACATTGTAAATATAGTGTGGACAGCTAGAGCATCAGCCGTTCTGCCCTTGTTTTAATGCAAACAGTAAGGTTAAAGGGCAATGAATAGTGCAGGAAAACTGGACTTGGTGTTGGGGGGACTGCTGTGGGAAGGGAGAGGTGGTGTGGGCAGCAGCTGGGGACATTGTTCCCCCGAGGACCTACAGTGGGTTGGCCTCGCTGCCACCACAGAAAAGGCTTTTCTTTGCCTTCATGTCAAACCAGGTGCTATGTGGCCTCCTTAAATGCCCTAAACTGAACCATCTGGAGCAGCAAACAGCTTCCCAGGCCTCTGCTGAGGGCTGATTTTAGGATTGCTGGGTGACACATCCCAAAAATGTGAACTTTGAGGCAAATCTTTAAAAACTGGGATGTCTGATTTGTGGCTCAAATCTCCCTCTGGATGTGACCAGGAGGGAAGCGGCATTCTAATGGCTTTCAGCTGGCTGGTGCTGTGTGCGGGTGCTGCCTCTATTATATAAAGACATGAAATACTGCAAAGAGAGCAAAAGTCATTGCAGAAGACAAAGCTCCTAATGTCAGGAGGACAGGAACAGATCTGTGCGCTGCTTAGTCTGTATTATGGAAAGCCAATTCTGGTTACTGTCTTCTGTCAAATTTAAATAAAAAATAAATTAACTCTTATATACAAGCACTTCTATGTGAAAGACAACAGGCTCACAGACCATCATAAATCCTGCTGTGAAGGTGAAAAGGAGGAAGCGTTTCCTGGCTGCTGCTGCAGCCTGTAACGGTATTCTGCAGATAGCCAACCCCCGCTCCACTTGCTCTCTGCTAGATGAGCTATTGAACTGAGGCCAAGAGCACAGAGGAGCTATCTATCTGGTTGCCTCCTGCCACTGGAGGCCACTCTGCTTCTATGGGGTGATCACAGGATCAGCAGCTTGGATTCCTGTTTACAGCCACTACAGCCACCTTCTGCCTCAGCCCCCATCTCAATGGCTGGCTGTGATTGATTCCCCAAAGAAGGAAAACTTCAGGTCAGGGATTTCAGGTTACCTGAAGGGAAGACAGAAGGCAAGAATTAGATGTTCTCCTAGCACTGGATCTCCTAGACAGGACTAGTTTGTTTTTATTTGTGTCCACCCTGGAGAGTGAACATTCCTAAGAGAATTTATAGAATCGTAGAATCATAGAATTCTTAAGGTTGGAAAAGACCCTTAAGACCATCAAGTCCAACCGTTAATCTAGCACTGCCAAATCCATCACTACACCATGTCCTCAAGCACCACATCTACCTGTCTTTTAAATACCTCCCGGGATGGGGACTCAACCACTTCCCTGGGCAGCCTCTTCCAATGCCTGACTACTCTTTCAGTAAAGAAGTTTTTCCTAATATCCAACCTAAAGTTTCCCTGGGGCACCTTGAGGCCATTTCCTCTCATCCTGTCACTTGTTACTTGGGAGAAAAGACCGGCCCCCACCTCACTACAACCTCCTTTCAGGCAGTTGTAGAGAGCGATAAGGTCTCCCCTCAGCCTCCTCTTCTCCAAACTAAACAACCCCAGCTCCCTCAGCTGCTTCTCATAAGTCTTATTTTCTAGACCCTTCACCAACCTCGTTGCCCTTCTCTGGACACGCTCCAGCACCTCAATGTCCTTCTTGAATTGAGGGGCCCAAAACTGGACACAATATTCGAGGTGCGGCCTCACCAGTGCCGAGTACAGGGGCACTATCACCTCCTTGGTCCTGCTGGCCACGCTATTCCTGATACAAGCCAGGATGCCATTGGCCCTCTTGGCCACCCGAGCACACTGCTGGCTCATGTTTAGGCGGCTGTCAATCATCACCCCCAGGTCCTTTTCAGCCAGGCTGCTTTCCAGCCACTCCTCCCCAAGCCGGTAGCGTTGCCTGGGGTTGTTGTGACCCAAGTGCAGGACCCGGCACTTGGCCTTGTTGAACCTCATACAGTTGGCCCGGGCCCAACAATCCAGCCTGTCCAGGTCCCTCTGCAGGGCCTTCCTACCCTCCAGCAGATCGACACTTCCACGCAACTTGGTGTCATCTGCATTTAGTTGAATTCAGTCCCTTCTGCTTACCCTCAACAAAACTGTTTACCAAATGCCAGTCTCTACAGCTGTGAAAACCTTCTGCAGGTAAACCTACCTTAGCACAATCCATATTACTGCTGGTGCCTAAAGAGGAAAGAGCCCAGCGTGGCTGCCAAAACCCAGTGATGGTAGGCAAAAGAGAATCCCCACATTTTAACTGAGCACAATTAATAGAAAGACAGTAACTATGGAAACTTGAAGCATCAATTTCAGTCTTTCAAAGCAGAACCTAATTTTAACCAACTAATTGGATGCTTGAAGTGGTAGTGAAAGAAAAAGGGACACATTTATTTCAGTGCTTTTAGAGGCATCTATTTTAAACATGAATGAATGTGTGAGCTTCACCACTTAGAAAGGATAGCATAGTAATGGATCATGGACACTAAGAAATGGTCTTAAAAGATAACTTTTTCTTTCTTTCTTCATCATCTATGTTTAGCTTACAGGCTTCAACCGTTCCTCTTGTACATGGCTCCCACCCCAGCAGCCCAAACCATTGTAATCTCCAGGCCAGATGACTACAGTGTGAAGCTTTCTGCTTCAGTCTTCCTTTCAAAAAACACATGAAGCTTCAGAGAGGGGAAAATGCAATGCCTTCTCTCTCAGAGGTTGAAGGTGGCTCTGTGCTCTGAACCTCGGAGCTGGAACCTGTTCCCCGGCTCCCTCTGGCTCTGATCACAAATAAAGGGATAATTTTACTGGTGTTTTATGGATGAAAGCTCAAACTGGCCTTTTGTCTATCTGGACTGTAAAGGGAAAGAAAGGGTACTATTACTGTTTAGTTTAGTTTAGTTTTGTTATCCTCAGGGATTTCTTCATTTTAAAAGTAAACTACACCATACAGGTATATAAAATTAATTTAGACTTACAAAATCCTTTAGCTGACCTACTCTGACTAGTTTATCACTGAACCTCGGCAAACTTCTCCTCCTCTGAAAGCCAATTAACCAAATACTAACCAATGCCTATTTTGATTCTCACCAATATGGCTATTAGCCAGCAACCTGCCCTAAAAGAGGTGTGTTACTTTAATACCCTCCACAGGAAGGGGCTGTAAAACTGAAGACATCACAAGCCTCAAAACAGACTCTGGCAGTCACAGCTCTCTTTCCCTTCCACAATATGTATATCACATTAGCAGCTTCCTATCATCTCCTGTTAGGATCACATCCCATTATTATTCCTTTTTACTGACATGGGATGAATGGAGCTAATAATATTTCACATCAGCTAAAAAGGAATCTTAATTAAATGTGATGAGTAACTACTAATACAATATGATAAGCCCCCTGGATAAGCACGCTACACAGTTTCTCTGTTTTTCAGAATCCTTTAAACATTCTCTGAGGAGAAAATGGAGGTGACCTTGTGAAGACTCCCCACATCCATTCTCCTACTGCAGAAATAGCTTTGCTCTTTCAAGTGGTTCAGAGGTCCACGCTTGGAGGACTTTTTCTTAGGTTGTAGGTAAATTCAGATATTATGATCATTTAGAGTCATCTGGGTCTTTAACCCTTTAAAGTTGATTATTTTGGTACTGATGAGATGAACAAGACCGACTGCCCTGGAAGTCTGGACTTACTGTTTCATGACTCCAAGCCTTCTACCTGTTTGTCCTTCCCTGCAGCTAAAGGTCTCCTCCCTTAATTGAGAGGACAGTACCTGCTTGAACCATATGATGAAAAGTTTGCATTAGGTTTTCAAAAGATGTGTATCTGTGTAGTTCTGCTGAATTTAATACATCTGCGTGCAGTTCTGCTCTGGCTGGCTGTTAAAAGCCAATTTAAATGTGTTTATGATCCTCCTAACTTGTTCAGTGCTTTATTCTACTTGGTTACATAAACTGAAAGCACAAACTGCTAGGTGATGTGCTGTAAAGGCCATATAATGCCGAAACAAAATAAATTTAACAAAGAGATTACTTGAGGGGGAAAATACACAATTATGGAATATTAAGGTATGGTTGCCTAAATAAAGATGAGATCAAAGTTGACAGTTGCTTGAAATGGATGGCACCACACTGCAACAGCCATTTAAACAAAGTTGCAGATGCCTTTTGTGTCTTGTCTCTAGGACTACACTTTCTTAAATATTCATCAGATGGTAAGTATTAAGTCTTGGAAGTTTAACACATACAAAAAGTGGGTAGAGCCATCTCTGTTAATTTTTGATCACGATAACCTTTTCAGAATTACAGCCTTTATAATCCCAGTTTAAGAGTTAGTAAATGACCTACTTTATATTTCAATTATTTAAATTTTATAGCCCCAGTCATGCTTTAAGACAAGAATTGTTCCCTCAACGGAACAATTGGAGAACTGGCTCAGGCTTGTCCTTCCACGTAAAATGATGCTTTACATTATACTCAGGAACTGCTCATTTGCTAATAAACTCTCTTTCAAGAAATGAATTGCTCAAACAGTTGTAGTAACATATCAGAAAGTTATTTATACAATATGCCTGCCATTTCACTTCTCTGAAAGAAATATTAAAAATATAAGAACTGGCTTGAAATGAACAGGAAGATCAAATCTGGGAAATGAATTATTACACAGAAAGTGTAATGGATGTAAAATGGATGTCTGAGAGCAAAGTAAGGAAAATTAACTTCATTTCTCTATTATTGCTTAATGGAGGCTGACTTAGAAAAAAATCCCATCCTGATTAAATTTTAGAAAATTCACATTTCTTATAGCTGTGATTTCTTTAAATGAAAAGGCAGGGAGAAAATCAAGGACAGACTGTATCTGGATTGATAGCATAGTTATTTTCCTTCCAGGAAACTTGTCATATGCCCAGGTAACTAGGACAAGCTGTCAAAGAATAGAGACATTTAAAAGATCTTAGTGTTTATAAAGGCTAAAAGGTGATGTTATTGCTTCTTGAATCCTTCACTTCAAAAGGAATTTTAAATTACCATCTGGTGGGATCTACATGTAGAATATTTAAAAAATATTTTAACACTGAATTAAACTTTAAACTTTTGATTTTCCATTATAATTGTGTGTATATACATACATGTTAACATACAATTGGTTCATTAGTTTTGAATTTCTGTGACTGTTGAGGAGGTGACTGGCTTCTTAATTATTACATATATGCTTTACGTGTAAGTGCGCTCAGAATGATGCAGAGAGCAACTCCTGACAGCAACAGGGACCACCATGAAGTGTCAGCCTCATGTACACCAATCCATAATATGGACAATTCTCTGAACTGCAGCAGATGGGGGCACTTTTTTAGCAGAAAGGAAACCGGTGTCGGAGGTGCGTGCATTGATACATTCTTTGCATAAATTGTGGCCTGCTAATACCCACAGTAGTCCTTGCACAGAGGTGGACATACATAATGTAAAGACAATGTTTCTTTCAGAAACTGTAGACCAAATCAGATGCTTACACCTCAGGAACACTTTAAAGATTGATTTGAGTTGGAAACGGGAGGTGAGACCACATTATTTGCAATTCCATCAAAGCCATATGCAACCAGGACCTCCTGAACCAGTCTTTGTGCTTCCCAGGATGGGCCAAGCCCTCTCTCATCTCAAAGAACACCCATTTCAGATTCTACTTTCCCAGCATCTTTCCTCAGTCACACCAGTACCAGGTCAGGTCATTGAGGAAAGGGCTTGTTACATTATCAACTCTCTATCTGGAATAGTAGTTTAATGGGTACTGTGTCCCGGTCCGTTTTAATCCACGCAGACCACTCAAGTTCACAGAGTCCTGATGTGTGGTGCAGCTCACATATGTCAGATCATGTGATGATAAATGCATATTCCTGCTATACCAGGGAACACTTTCTCCCACTTGGGGATCCCCTGTGCCAGGCAAACCAACTCACCCACCAGCTCTCCAGATCTCTCAGCTGACTGCATTTGGTGTATGAGTTGGCAACAGTAGCAATTCTTCATTGCAAAGGTGTGAGACCAGCATGTGTCAGCAGGGGAGCACAAAGTCAAAAGACCTTCACCCCCCGCTTCATAAAGGGGAGATTTTTGTCAGCTATTTCAATATATTCCCTCACTGGAAAGGGAAAAACAAAAGGCAACTTCTGCAGCAAAAGGCCAGTTGCCTGGACAGCAGCAAGAGCAGCCATTCATTAATCGTGATATGCCTTGTCCCACTAAGCACTAGGTGTAAATGGCTGCAATCCTTACACTGCTTCATGGTCTCCCTATGATCCACAACTGCAGCACTGAACCTAACTTAAACATATTCCCTTTACACCAGGCTTGAAGAAGAAATGGCTTGTGGTAGCCAGCAGAAACATAGTTTGTGACAACAAGGAGGAAAAAAAGCTCTATTTTTATCTCTTCCTGCTGACACATGGAACAGCGCACACTTCATTCAAGCATACACACAGCTGCTCAGTGGCTGGAATTTCTGCAGTGGCTTAGAGACTGGAGGAAGTGCAGTCAAAGCACATATACTGTGCACCGAGGAGAAAAGACAGTGAAAGGATGCTTTAAAATGCTGTGCTTGATCTAGTTCATTCTACTCACCAGAGAGGCACACAATTCTGAGTTTTATATTCAAAAACATGTGTGCATATTTACTGAAACTAGCACTAATATTTAATACCTCTTCCTGTAAAAACAGTATAACCATGGATGCAGATCTTCAACAAGCAGCTATCGACAATTTTTGCATCAGCAATTACCCACTTTGCATCTTTAGTGAAACAACTCAGTGAACAGGCAAACAGATTTGTATCCCTGTGGATGAGCAAACCTGCCAGTTGCTTAGAGCTGATGTGTCAGTTTTCAGGAGGGCAAAATACCTGGAGAGAGGACAAATATTTCGGCTCAATAGCAAATACTGACATGAGCCATATAGCCTTGCCTATAGTATCTGAGAGAAATAAATAGCAGAAATGAATTATGATGGCTTTACTCTTTTTTTGCAGGGGCCAGAGCTTTCCCTTTGGCACGTAAATATTTTTTAGAGATACAGACACAATTAAAAAAATAAAAGGTGAGAGGGGAAGCCAACAATACATCAACAAAACAACTATTTATAAATACTGAAACTAATCTGTGAATTGCCCAGCTGCTCTCTTCAGGGCCTCATTCATCAAAGTATACCAAATGGTGCCAGGTAGGATGATTTTCCCCTCACTGAAGAAGCTGAGATAAACTCATTGATTCAAGGCCACAGTGGGACCCAAAGTCACCTATCTGGACAACTACATCTGCAACTGCACCCAAACCTGTAGAGCTTTCTTAAGGCAAAACCCACTATTTTTCTCCTGTATAAATAACTTTAGGAATCAGTTCATACTTCTCCCAAATATCCTTATCGCTCCTGCCTGCAGCTTTGATTTAGTGCTTGTCTTCAGAAGCCAAACTGAATCACCCATTTCCTGCCTCCTAATCCTCAACTATCACAAGCCTATCTGCCTGTTTTCTGCTGCTCCCCCAGGTAATTCTGCTTTGGGCTCAGTACAAAAGCTGCATTAAGAAAGAAAAATGCTGAGCAGGTGGCACTGCCATAGTCTAACACACAGAGAATGGAATCAAGCTTGTTCTCTTGTGGCTGTTGTATTTTAATCACAATTAAATAATGAAAGAGCATAAACTGCAGCCTGAATTTTCTCATGTAGCTTTTTCTACCCATGTGGGACTTTTGCATCTCTAGTCTTTGCACTGTGGGATCATGTCATGCCCACTCATCCTGCCAGTTCTCAGAATATTTGCCACTTTACTTAAACATCAGTAGTTTTGTGACTGTGTGAAAATCTCAGGTTTCACATGGAAAAAAAGAGTTACTTTTTCCTGCTACTGCACCAGAAAGCAAATAAAAGGAACTCATTCCTCATTTTAGAAAAAAAATCATGATTTTTAAAAGAATCTCTACTTGAGCATTATGTTTTGAGTGTTCGGGATTAGCAGCATAGGATTGACCCAACACAGTTTCATGGTCTGTTTATCCATCCTATTCTCTACACCACCATTCATTTAATAACAGGTGCTCTCCCTTACCCAGGCATCTGTGACAAACAGAACATGCGATGCATGTGCTACTGCTGCAGCGAAAGCAACTGCCTTCATGAATCTAATTCCAGCCAACAAAGAGCTCGTGTTTGAGAATCACAGAACTGAGTAATCAATAATCATGGTCTGCAAGACAGAAAAATACCTTCTGATGGCTTCCTTCAAAGCTGTGCACTGTTTGCTGGATTCTTTTTCGGTATTGTAGTATTATGCTGCTTCCCTAAAGGCTGTGTGGACCAACACTGTTATTCTGCATAACTGTATCTGGCACTTGACCTGAATATGTTTCTCCCGATTAGGCAGTGACATTCTCATCTGGAAACTGTGTTTGTACATTGAAACTGTTGTCTCAGCATAAAGGTGTACCCAAGTTATTCTGAAAACCCAGCTGAATGATTGCTAGGATGTACTGTCCGTATCTCAAAAACTTCAGTGATCAGTATGATTTGGAAGCTTTCACCTTCAGATTCCAGCATCTGCTGCAACTTGCACCTTCCAGCCTATGTGTTACGAAGGGATGGGTCTCTGTCAAGTGGTGGGAGGGACAAACCTCCACACTGCAAATAATAATTACAACATCTTTCTTCCTAACTGCCAACCTCAGCAGAGAAATAAAAGAATGATTAACACATAAATAAGAAATAGTCAGTGGCTACTAGCCTTGATTCTTCCAGGTCAAAGATGAAACACAAGCAGGTCTGCAAGGGAGGTAGAAATTTCTGCCCAGCACCTCTCCTCTGGAGTAAACAGGAGACGTCACTGCCAGGTGCAACAATTGCCCCCTTTCACAAATACTAAATTTATCTCAGCACCCAAATATTCCCCTTACCTTAATCCATGTTATATATTTTTCATATTTACCATTGGAATTGCACACTCTCAGACCATATGTTCTGTTTGAAAAAAACCTGCAACTGTTGCCTCTTTTCAGAGTGAATAAAGGCCATTCAAAACACAAACAATCCTCTCTTGTCTCCTCAGCTCCTCTATGAAAGTAGAAGAAATTTGTACATAGCCCACAAGGCCACAAACAACTCAGTATCTGGCAGAGCAGAAAGCAAGTTCTGCTCTACAGGAATACCTATTCATCAGTTCCAAGAATAATACTCTCAGCATCTGAGCTGACCTTAACTATTAACCCAACATATGAAGTGAGCAGTTGGGCATCCAAAAGTCAGGACCAAGGATATCTAAAAATTCACAGCTCATCAGCAGCACTATATGTTGAACGTTGGCTTGACTAGTGTGCCAAAACTGTTGTAGAAAATGGTATTTATATGTTCACAAAAATTAATACCATGGAATTAATACAGCTCCACTTTTTACCAGTAATTACTCTGAAGTGCAAAAATGGCCAGTTCTCTCATTTTGTGCGTGCTACATGATGGCTGCTAGACTTTTTGAAGGTTCAAATGCTGCTTCAGCGCTATATAATCTCAGAACTTAACAAAATAAAATCTATAATCCCTATGGCTTTAGGAAAAGCCTGGGCTCAGGGGGGAAGAAGAAAGAAAAAAGAATCATAAATCTGACAATGTAGAAAAAACAAACAAGAAGTTGAATTTTTTAAAATCAGATGATCTTTGGATGTTCAACTACTGAGCTCTGTACATGGGACTGGTAATAATTAGCTTTCAAGTAACTTCTCAAGCATAATGCTCTGCACAGCTGAAAGGAAAGGTTATTGCTATGAAGCCGAAATGGTAGAGCAAATATTTAATCACTATTTTCTCCTGTTCCCAGCTTGTACCTCAGAAGTAGATGTACGAGCAGTCCAATGTAATCCTGTCCATTTTTGCTAGAATCCACCAGCATACTACCTAAATCTCAGGCAGTAGTATCAAAGACTGCTGAAATGTTTGGAAAAAAATAGTTTGGCCTTCCAGGCACTGTGTATCATTAAGGGAAGACATCAACTAGACTGGGAAATCTACATTCCATAAATGAGCTAAAAATAAAATTTAAAAAGATACAGGTAATTAGGAGTCTCCAAACAACCCTCACCATGACCTCAGCATTTTAGTTCTTCAACAGGAGCAGGTACGGGTAAGAAGATGACTGGTCAGCCCATATAAGGACAGAACAGCCACTTGCTTGAGTAGTACAAAGCCTCATTTTCCATAGAAAGCACAGGCTAAACATGCATGTAAGATTTTCACTCATTTCCAGGATTCAGCAGAAAACCTGGGGCTTGTCCACAACAGTAACTGGGTAACCTGATCATTTCAGTAGAAACAGAAACCAATGAGATCTCACAGAAGTCCAGGTCTCACTGCTCTTGGTCTAGGACTGCTCCTAGAGCATGAGATGCAGTGATAGTCTATGCATTGCATGAATCACAATGGTTCAAAGATGCCATGAGAAAGGGCATGCAAGGCTGAGACTCCTAGCCACGAGCATAGCTATTCATCTCTCCAGGGGGAATGAAAGTCCCTGTCCTTGGAAAGGAATCCCCAAGGGCAACAAGGCAACTATGGCTTGTGGAGGACAAGGAGCACAAGCTGTGGTTCAAAGAAAACAAAATATAAATATAATGTTTTCTGCTCCCCACTCAGATCTTCTGTCCCCTCTTTCAAATAAATGGTAAGGATGCTAAAAGCAATAGCTCAGTGCATGAAAATAATGCTGACTACCTAAAAGTGAGATACAAATGCATGCAAATAGCACTGCCACTTCAACAGGATGGAGGAAAGAGAGTGAAAACTAGAGCAAGGTATTACACATACGTGGATTACAGAAAAAAAGTTATGGCCATGTAGATGGAGAATTCACTAGAAGTGAAGGATCAATGCATAAGGATCTCTGTACTGAGAAATCATCAGAAAATCTGTAGCTAAAAGGGTTAATAGTGTAGGAAGGGGACTGGATACAGACAGGAACTCTGAATGATGTTTTTTTTTACTCTTTCAAGAATCTGGTCTTGTTGCATTATTGCAAGACAGCAATCTGAAGGGCTTCCTGGATACGGATAGGAAAGTACAGAATTTGGAAAGGCAATTGGTGACACTATAAACTGCTTACTCCCTTCCTGTCTCCTTTGGTCTGTGCTTGTCCATTCAGGCTCTCAGTCTCCTGTGGACTACTGGAGTTTTTGGAAGTTAGCATTATTGAGATTTCTTCTGCCGTATTCATCTTTATCTTGACTGCCTGGCCAAATTTTCCTGTCTTGGGGCAGGTTTCATCTCACTTAGATACACTGTAAAGCTGCCTGCAATGAAAGTGAGATAGTTGGCTACATCCTTCCTACACTCAGTAGAGAGAGGCATTTCTAGGGTATGATTTGGGGATTTTTCTCCAGGCTTTCTTTCTTTTCCACTAAAATGGTAATCCCTAAATGGGTGCCACTCAGATGTCTTGGAGTTTCTCTGTTGTCTGCATATATCAATAGCAAAAAAATTTTTCAAGTCCTAATGCCCTTAAGCATTTACTACCAGAAATGCCTATCAAAAGCCGAGACAAAGACAGTCAGCGAGCCTGATGAGTTCTCTCATTCTGTCTGGCAGAACACAGCCTTTGCACCACAGTCAGGAAAGACTGCCTTGGGCAGATCAGTTTGTCCTCAGATGGTGGAAATACCTGATATTTTTTTCAATGAGTTGTCAATGCTGATTCTCAGTTTATCTGTAAGTTTTAAAATAATTATTTAGCTGTGGATTCATTTTTCTAATTTTAGTGGATATAACAATTTCTTTTCTTCACGGACTCTGTTCTTTCTACAGTGGTATTACTACATCTGATGGCCATCTGCATTTCAGTAGTTTCATGGACTTCACAGTGGATTCTGTTTTGACTTCAGCTTCCTCTTAGAAACATATCCTTAGAGGGCATGAGAAGGGCAGGAAGAACCCACGAGGAGTTCTCCTTCTCTTCTTGTGAATATGCTCATGCAACACTGCAACCATGTGTAAGGCTTACTCTGCCCGCTACGATGAATTCCAAGCAATAGTATCTCATGGATAGTGGGTTTTTTCTCAACAGCCTGCAATTGCCCACTAGCCATTAAATACTTCTGTTAATACAACACAAGCATTTGGTCACGTTCTCCCATTCAATATTGCTGCTTATCAGTATTGCTGATTATATTGCAGCTGGCAGCACAATCCATCTGAAATGGAATTGGTCATTGATCAAATAGACTGGCTGCACATAGGGCACCTGAATGCCTGGCAGCTCTTTCTGACTAGCGTTATCTACTGAGAATGTTTGGGTCTGCTAAAATCATACCATAGGTCTCATCTCCATAGTAAGTTTCTACATCACCAGGTGCATTCTTGTACCTATTTTTTCTTAGGCTGGGTGGCTACAGTATCCAGACTTAGAGTAAATCTCTTTCCATACACAGTGTCACAGCTTGTCTTTCCCAGCACAGGGCAGAGGTTATAGTCTTAACTAAGAACACGGAAGTCATGGCTCTGTGTATTTTGGCCTCCAGCTACAATAGAGATGTCAGCATTTCTGGTGGTCATGATAGGTTACTTGAATAATACTGAAAAAGGAACTTGGTGAACATAATTCAGCTGATTTGTTTTAGCTACCTGCTCTAGGAAGTGACAAACTAAATGTAATATGTCGTTTCTCTCCACCAGAATTAGCTTGAGCTCACAAGTTTGTGTGACCAACTGGGATGCTATCATTTACACCACAGGCAACTAAAGTTAAACCAAAAATCCACCCTCTGCTTTTTCCTGATTCTTAGTTTCTTACAAGTTGACCTGGTACACTTGCCTTGCGTTCAGAGCAGTCAAATGTTGATCCACCTCCTAAAGATGTGAGCATTTCTCTGACATTGTATCTGGGGGGTTTTTCCTGTTTTTTTTTTTTTTGAGCAGCCCCAAGGTCAGATTCACTGACTGTTGCAATGCTTATCCACACCTGAGGCTCTGCATAAGCAAACCAGGGAGCACAAATGGGAGAAAGGTTCAGTATTTTTGCAAGTTCACTGCAACATGGAGGAACCATGTATGCTGAGCATAGCCTAAATTGTTGTTACAGTGTAGCTGTAACTCATCCATGTCTCATCTCTAATTTTGGAAATCAGTGTCTCCAGTGCTGCAGTTCCATGTTCTTCATGCAGATATCTATTCAATATTCTACTTGATAAATATACTTTAAAAATAACATATTTCAGAATAATTAATTCTGTCAGGGAATTACTATACTTCTCAAACCCCTTATCAAATGCTTCATTATTCTTGGACATAGTATCTCTTTCATTGTTTCTGTTCTTCTTATTCAGGTAATGAAAGTCCTGATCTTCCTTTTCTCTTCATTATCTGTTAGGATCAACTCTACAACAAGATCAGTTCTTGTTTCCTGTTTCTGCCACCATGTTTTCACAAGGTGGATTCTCTACAAGCACAACAGTCCTTTGTTCTGAAGATGCAGCTCCACCATTTGGTCTGTGGTATCCGTACCCCTTTTTATGCCAGTATTATTTCTCAGCAGCAGCTAATTGAGTTGAAAATTAAGCCTACACAAGCCTTTTCAGGCAGATCAGCTCCCTGAACCAGCTAACTCTATAGCCAAAGGAGAAACAATGCTGATTTGAGAGAGGATTAGAATGTATGGCAAGAACTAAAAAAAAAGCAAAACCCAAAATCCCAGACTTAGACTGGTATAAGCTGATATGGAACTACACAACGCCCATACATTTAGTCCACATAGCCTCCCTGAAATGCAGGCAAGCTCTTCCCTGCTACAAAGCCTTGCTATCTTCCCTGCCAGCTGCCTCCATGTTTCTTGGAATACAAGCTGGGTAAGAGCAGGGAGGCATCCCATTGTCCTAAAGTTAAAAACTAACTCTTTTTTAAATTAAAATTACTTGCAGTAAGCCTAGTCCTACACAGGTAGGACTATAGACATCAGGACAGGGATCAGCTTCCTAGTGTTTCCTCCAAACTCTGGCTTGTGCAGCCTCTCTCCTCCTTCCATCCTCCACAACCTTGCTTAACCATCACAAAAAAAAAAAAAAAGATGAATAGCAGCAAAAATTTGTGATTTTTTTTGTTTTGTTTTGTTTCCTAGCAACTCTGCAGGCTAACTTGGCAGTGATTTTGTACTGAGCACCAGTTAACACAGGGTTGTTGCAGCTCTTCTCAAAGAGATACTTTAGAGTCTTTAATTACCTGTTTCTCTCCTTTAATGCACAAATGGAATGCACTCTAAGGCTGCCTGCAAGATTAGTATGACGCAGGAAGAAACACCTACATTTTACTTTTACCTGCTTTCCATCCTCGGATAATTTTTTACTCCACATGAAGGAACTGTGAAGAGTTCTTAAACTACTATTTAATTCAAATTAACCAGAGGAAATGAACAAACAGAAAGGAGAACATGCAGATTAGAGTGAAGTTATCAACAAAGATCTCCAGCCAGGGCTGACCTCACATCATATCTATGAAGGACCCAGATGCAGTTTCTACGATGTCTGTTACAAACATTTGCCATCTGGGAATGGCAAAAAGCAAAATACCAGGCAAGAATGAGGAGGTTAATTGTAAACCTTGATGTGGATTAAGCTTTTTAAATTATATTTGACATATAATTTTAAGAGTCATAAAAATGCATCAAGAAACAAACAATCATACCATTAGTATTCATGGCTGGGAATATATTTTCCACTGAGAACAGCTACAAAGCAGGTAGAAATGCTCTGAGCTTCCATCATGCTGTCTAGCCAACATGCCTCAGGAAAGAGCAGAAGCTGACCTGCACGGATTTAGTCTGCATGACCCATTGGCCTCCCTGCTAGGGCTGGCAATTAGTTTCAGTTGTAATAGTGTTTTCTCCGATGTGGCAAATTGCCAGTGGGGAACTGGATTATGATCACCAAATTATTTTGCCTATCAGCCCAGAAGTAAGTAGTTCTCTTTCCCATTAATGGGTCTTCCAGATAGGTTTAGCTGCAGTTTGAAAATCTGTACACTGAGATGGATATACTGATTTACAGTGTGGAACAACAGAAACTTGCTTTGTTCACTCTCCAAACTTCACCACTGAAAATAGTTTTATTATATAACTGCACCTGCACTCTTCAGAGGGGTAAAGACAGGGATCCAGATTGTGAAACTCTATCATTTTTCTTGCCCCACAGGAAATAAGCTCAATTAAAAGCAAACTGTGGTGTCAATCACGGTGCTTTATTTCTCCCAACTGCAGTGAAGTCTGGGAATAACTGAGGCAGATAATCTGACACTAATGTTATTCATTTATTTTAATTCTTCTGTTTCCAGCTACACATGTGGGAGACTCTGCTACCTACTTAGCATAAATTTGCAGCAAGATCATAATCTACCAAGAACAGGTAATTTTTGCCATGAAGAGATGACATTATGCATGATAACTAGAGAGAACAAATCCCTTGGAAACCTAATGAGTAGCGTGGTGCTAGCACATTCCTCCTGCTGACAGTCTACGCATGCCACAGTTGCAGGTTACTTCTTTGGGCCAGCTTATCCTCTGTATGTGTACTGAATACATTTGACTCCAGGCATTTGGAAAAGACACTGCTTACCATCACAGTCTGTCTGCTTATACTGTCTGAGATGACAACGGGAGCAGTTTGAAATGGTATGGTGAACACTGAAGACAAAGTATTCAGTTACTGTACTTACTATGACCACTTAAACACCACTATAGGCATGCAAGTTGATTTATCACTAAAATGACAGCCTCTTGCTCCTGGGATCATACAGGATCATGGAAAAATAATACTGCATGAGACAGTGAAAAACTGAGAGCAGGAAGGAGGAGAATGTAATTTGCAACTGCAGATCCTGAGATGTGCTTAATGTGTAATGTTCCTTGGTAATGAAAAATCCACTTTGGATTTTGTGTCTTAAAAGCAATGTTTTAAGGTCTGCAGGCAGTGTTTGAAGGAAACCTGGGGGAGGAATTGTTCATTCTGCATTTTTCAGATTCATAATATTTTCAATACAAGTTGTGCCGTTTTTCACTCACTGCCTTTGTTCAAAGCCCCTCTGATTTTATTCTGAGTCTTACAACATTCTGTTCTTCCTTTAAGCTCAGCTACCATATTCAAGTGATTATGTGCAACAAAAATATCAGAAAATTGAATCAAGAGAACAAAAGAAGGTTCAGGACTTTCTTGATTGTTTTTGAGCTCAGCCTATGGTTTCTTGAATTCCAAGTGCCTCCCAATGTATTAAAAATCTGAATGTGGAAAAACCTGCTGAAATTACTTGACGACCAGAGCTTGCCTCTTGGAAATAACTAAGTATTTCTTTTTCAAGGTTTGAATAACCTAGCTAGAATAAGTGATCCATAGGACCAGGCACTAGGCCAAGGAGGTTAGATTACAAGATAAGAAGGTGTAACCTAAGGCAAAATCCCTCGGCCAGCTCTAGTAACCACAGGGACAAATGCAGAGAGGGAAGGGCAGAGGACCTCTCTTGCCATTAATTGTCTAAGTGAGCCTAAGGAGATTAGCTGCACAATTAGGTATTTAATCAGTGCCACTCCCAGCCCGGGCAGCAGCCTATCTTGTGTCTGCTTCAGTATTATATGCCTGAGATCTGACCTTTACATGGAGATTGAACTCCCTTTGCAGCCCCTCAAATCCCACCCCACTCTATGCAACAGCATAGCACACCCACTCCAAGAGAGCCTGTAAATCCACCGGCACAGGATTTGCTTGCCAGTCAACAAATTTTACTTGCTTTTTCAACAGCACCTTTTCTTAACAGTCAAAAAACAAGTCATGGGAGGCAGGCACAAGACAGAACTGGGCCACTAGCAAATGCAAATGAAGCACTTGCTCTGTTCCTGGTTACAACCTTGATCAAAATATAAGCAATTTAATTTCATCATGTTCAAACCACTACCAATGAATTCTGTTCTAGCTCCAGCCTCCTTGATAGTCTTTGTTGTGGGATGAACTGCAGCTATTAACTGTTTTGCTCTGGTTGCCTTTTGGTATTTGATCCTGGCACCGCATGCTAAGCTGGGGCATGCAGGCTCTGCGCAAGGTCCCGCAGGCTGCACCAAGTCTCCCCTACCTTCTCTGAACCTGTCCTATCTACCTGTGCAAGTAGAAGCAGCATACTATTTTTCTCAGCATAAACACATAGAAACAATTTCCACAAGACCACAAAGGATTTGTGGTGTTCCCCGCCCCCCAATCAACCCATTTATTTTGTTAGCTGCATGTGCATGCTAAGAGGGGATGCTTTTAGGGATGGGTGACTGTAATTATACAAGACAAGAGCAGAGAAGCTGCACTCAAATTCATTCCCTCCACAGCTAGAGCCTTATTTTCTGACAATTAAATCCCCATAATGAGGGGGATGCCTTTGCATACTGCTATTACTGGTTTACATCTCTCATTACACCCTCTGAGTGCACACAAGTAATGACTGGATGAGTTCAGGGTTTAGCTCTTGAAGTAGATTCAGCATCTCTAGGTCAATGTTACATAAATAGTCATAATGTGTGCTGGAAAAATATGCACAGTATGGCAGTATTGCTTTCTCTGCTTTGTGCAGCCCAGTTCTGTTCTGGCAGTCCCACCAAAGCAAGGATACAGCAAAGAGATCAGGGGGGTGCAAAAGAGAGAAACATAGTGGACAAGAGGAATGTGAAGCAGCTTCTGCCTGCCTCTTTAAAAGCAGGGCTCACGAGCTGCTAAAGGTCTGACATCACAGGCAAAGGCCCTGTAAGCACAGCAGTGAAACATGAAGGCTAAAACAATAATCACAAAGTGTTCAGGAATCCCTGACCTAACGGGCTGTCTATGGCTCAGCAGGCTGGAGAGGAGCAGGGAAGGACGCCCTGGAACAGGCTCACAGCTCTGTTATTTTTTGCTTGCCCCTGCTGCAGTGAGAGCATCTGGGGCCAGGTGGATGCTGATCCAGTCCTCAGCATCGCCACAGAGCACTCTGTGATAAGAATAATTTTAATTTTTCTGCACCTTGTTTTTTTTTTCTTTTTTAAAATGGGATAATGATCATTCCCTTTCCCTTGTGTTCCCAGACTTTGTCTGCCCTGCTCATGTAAGTGGTAAGCTCCTTAAGGCAAGGCTTGTCTTTTGCTATTTGTATGGGCTTTGTGTAGCGCCATCTGACCTGAGAGGCACTGCCACACTACAATATTAATAACAGACGCTGAAGCAATGCCCAGTTACAAAAATAAACACATGAAAAATACATTCATGACCCTCGTGTACAGCAAAGTGTTGCACACAGTCAGACATCCATTAGAGGAAGATGTAATATCAGAGTGGTCTGTACTCCCTCAATCTCTTTTCTCCTTCCATAGCTTGCAATATAAATACATTCCAGATCAAACTTCCTTAGAATTGCTTAGAACCTTCCTTACTTTATCCACCTATTTTCTATCAGATAGTGAATTGTATATTGCAAGAGATAACAGGGCTGAAATTCCTCTGGGATCATGAATATGACAGCTTGTTTTAACCTTTACTTGAGTATATTTTCTTTCAAGAAAATCTAAAAAGAATAAAATTAGGCCCACAGCAGTAGAGAAAGAGAAAAAACAAACAAACAAAACACACACACAAAAGGGAGGCACAACAGGAAGAAAATAAAGTAGCTGTAAGTTCACGTGGAAACAATTTGATTACCTTCAATTCCCTGAAGTACAAAGAAGCACATGCCTAGAGCAACAGGTAAGTGAAAAAGTTGCTTAAATATGAAAATTGGACCTTATTTTATTTACAAAATAATTTCCTACCAGATGTCTAGGAATCAATCACATCATCTGGCAAATCTATTTTTTTGTACGAAGTGTCATGTCCCGTTCCCCCCTCTTTTTGCTCAGTTACATCATCATTTGGGGTATGACTAACTTCCAGATGGTAGGTTAATCGGGGTGGGAAACCTGATAATCTAGCTGGAGTTTTTGGTGTTTGATTCAAAAGAGTTAACAAACTATTGGCCATTACAGACATAAAAAAATTAAACATAATCAAAATCAGGTACTTTTCAAAAGATGTTACTTTATTCTTAAAACAAAGAGTAGAGTTAGTAACAGCTATCTTATGAGAAACATTTTTACGTGCAACTTTAACTTCCATTTTGAGGAAGCAGAGAGATTATTATAGGAAAGGATGAATTAAGTAGACAAGGATTATTGTCATTAAACTTTCTCCTAGCAAGGACCTAAATATAGAAATCATAGCCAGCTAGCCTGCTAAACTGCTTGTGTAAAATCTCTTACTTTATCACTCCTTAAAATGACAAAGTCTTGAGCTACAGCAACTTTTGTCCACAGTTTGGGAACACCTGCTTCATATTACTCAGTCCCAGAAAACCACTAGCCTTTTGCTCCTGTTACTCTTCTTTTATTCCAGGTTTTGGAAATGTTGCAAGTCTCCTGTGTTATTAGTATCTCAGCTGGAGCTATCAGTCTTACATGAACCTTCAAGAAATCTGCATTGGAACAATCACCCCATGTGGAGATCAGAAGTTGGACATGGTCATCTCCACTTTGGCAAATTCAACAACTGGCTCCAGTCAGGGACAAATGTGGCCTTAATCTAAATGGAAGAGCTGCACATGTACGGGGACTTGACTAAATGACAAGATGCACAGATGCATTCTGCATTGCCTGGGGCTAATGAGAAAGGTTAATTCCTCTTACAAATCTTTGCAGCAGGTGGAATCAAGAATTTTCCACAGTATATGAAAACAAACTCTCTGAAGACCATTCTCTTTCATAGTCAAAATGAAAACAAAGTTTTAGACAAATATATCAAGACAAACAGATCACACAACTTCGAAGTTTCCAGCATTAGCCTTTTTCAAATTCTAATGAGTCCTTTTTTTTTTGCCTTACACTGAGTCTTCAAGGACTAAGGTATCACACTATTAAATCTCTCATCCATGTCATCTAATTTACTTAGTACACTCCACTGAAAAATAATGGACCCTGTGATAAACATCACAAATGCTATTTCAGGTCAGTCATGGGTTTTTTGGAGCTAAGAGGAAAATAACAAAATAACAGAAAGTAAATTTAACAGTAGTCAAATCATGACTGCAGTTTCTGTACAATATATTCCATCTTCCCCTCCTTTCTTTGCCCACTCAGCTGAACAGAAATGAAAACTAACATATTCATTTACCTAGTCCTGGCTGCAAATACTGAAAGCCCAAACTGTTGGTTCAACTATAGTTTGCATGTGGTGAAGCAGATGAGTTCTTTATCAGTTCCTTTTAAAAAATAATAATCAGTATGTCGAGCTGCATCTGTCATAAAAATATTTACATTTTTGACATGTTCTTTTGAAAAAAATCTTTCTAATTTCAAAATACTTTTCTTCAGCCCAAGCAGCATCTGAAATTCTCAGCAGTCTCCAGCTTCCTTCAGGCTGTCAGAAATGAGAAGCATTTCTCACAGAAAATTCTTAGTTCAGCGTGAAATATTGAAAAGGTGATGTGTGGCCAAGCCAGTGATCTACATTTCAGCATTCCTGGAATAATAACACAGAGGGGAGACACAGTGGACAGATGAGCAGGAAGAGACCAGAGTTGTTAGATGAAAAGAAAAAACAATTTTGAAGAGAAATAGGGAAGAGAGAGGTGCATACTTGGCAAAACAGACAGGTAACAGGAAAGAGGTGAAAATGGAGGAAACGGAAGTGGAAACCTGAAGATCAGGAAGTATACAGGGAGTATCCGGGGAATAAAGTGTACTGGGAGTAGGGGCAAAACTGAGGACTGTGCATCACGTTGAAGGTCTCAGCAACTGGGTAGAATTAACTTGAGAATTCAATGACCAAGGTCAAAAAATGAGACAAAAGAAAGGGATTTAGCCTTATATGGTCCTAGCAGATTATTTCTATTTCAGTATGGTGTCATTGCTCTGCATCTACATGAGAAAGTTGGCATGATTTCCTTCTCCGGACTCTACTGAGATGGTAGAGATATTGCAGCTTTAAATAATGATTTTAGTATGCTTTTTGGGAATGATTTTTTTCCATGATTACAAGAGGCTGTGAACCAAATTTCTATGATACTTTATTATGTAGGTTTAGGAACTAGTTAAACTGCTTATGACCTTCATTTTGGGGATTTATTATATCACTGATTTGAAGGCTAATTTTCATGACAAATATGAATAACTTGGCTGTTCTGTATTTTCCCTATTTTCTCCTTTAAAAATATTACACATATTATCACAGTGGTTCTTAGACCATTTAGGTATGGTTCTTAGAGAAGGTATTTTGATATGTAGGTATTTCTGGTTTTGAAAGTTGGAATGATGAAATTTCATAGAAAATTGGTTATTAATTAAAATAAGTATAGAGGATACAGATGTGCCCAGCTGCATTTTCTAGCTCTTTCCATTTTAAACAGCTGCAACATTCTGCAGCAAACCAAGATCCTAGTTTTGTATTCTAGGTTGCTAATTAGTTATTATCTTTTACAGCTTTAATCAATGAACTGCTAAAGCTAAGCCAGACCAGAGTTCTGTGCCTTTATTTGTAAATTAACCTTTAACAGTCCCAAAGCAGCAGCACTTTTGGCCCCTGCACATTCTTTGCAGTGACTGCTTGACATGTCTTAATTAGCCCCTTTTTCTGTAGATAAGGAAGGTCATTTGAAGAAGGTGAATAGAAACTCACTGACATTTAAGAAGAAATTGTTCTGCATTTACAACCACAATGTAAAGCTATATCATATGAAATATGTTGTACCTGAGGTCTTACAGCACTCAGTTATTTTCTTAGGCTCTTCCTCTTTAAAGTGAATTTTTAGAAAAATACTTCAGAAGCCAAGAGCCTTATGAGAGTACTGTGGTCCACTGTGAGCTTTTACTGGAGTGTTATGCCTGCTGAATTTCAAGAACAGTGTCTATTGCAACAGTGAGAGAGTCAAACTTTAAAAAAAAAAAAAAATATCATTCATTCCCTTCTATGCTGATGGTAAATGGACTCAAAGATGCAGAGAGATCAAATGATTATTCCATGAAAAGAACAAATAACTACAGTGTGGCTTTCTGTCCCCCTCATCACAATCTATTACCCAGTCTCAGTGTGTCAATCTTCTTTCCAGTGACATATGCTCAGTAGTCACTCAAGAGTCTACACTGTGCCATTCCCAATGCTATCTGCCTCCTGTAGACTTTCTAGCATCCTTTTCCAATTGTTTCCCTCTATCAGATCCTCTGTGCTCACATTCCTCTTCCAAGATTTTTACTGGTGTCCCCCCTCATGTCCTTAGATTTCTCTGCTCAGATCTCTCCTGCTCACACTAATGCCCCATCTCTCATCTGAGCCCTTCTCATACTGTTCTGCTGGAAGAAAGTGTCTCTGACAGAATGTTCTTATTCAAGTAGGATTTACTTGCTTGATATACAAATTACTCTGTGAAACAGAACTGTGTATACCACAACTTACACAAGATAATTATAATACTTCCTTCTCCTATCAAGGCATTCTTGGACATTTTTATTAAAATCCACGCAAGCATCCCTCTCCCTTTCTTCACAGCTTTCCCACAGTCATTCCATTCACAACGCTCTACCCCAAACCAGCAGTACAAAACTTACTAGGACTGACTTCACCTTTCAGATTATTTGGCTTATTTGCCATATTTATACTTGCTTCTCATTTAATTTTCAGTATTCATCACTTATTCTACAGCCCATGCCCCACTGATGCACCTCTTCTGCATTCCAGACGACTGGAGCAGGAACCATCCTCCGAGAGCACCATAAATCTATCCCAGAGCAACTGTAGTTCCCAGCATAAAACCCAAGAGTCTCTATAATCTTTCAGAACAGTCTGAGAGTATATGGGCATGGAATAACCCTAGCTAGCATGGCATGTGTAAAAAAGGTCACAGTTAGGCAGGGGGTAAGGAACAGCAGGAAAAACTGAATAAAGAGAGGAAAGCTGTGATAGACACAAACTTCAGAAGACAAACATCGAAAGAATCAGGCTTGGGGTGATGGGAAACAAGGGGCTATATACATCTTTGTATAGAGATTTTTTTATATATACAAGCATATATATATATTAAAAAACTATATACGTACATATATAGTACATACAGTCCTCTTCAGACCTGGAGCTGATCTCTGGGTTTCTTGGTTATAATATTCCCCTGCCTTTCCAAGCAGCTATGAAACCCTCTCCTGCTTATTTCTCTTAAGGAATAGCAGCCAATATTACTACTGCTGTTTACTTGGCCAGTTCAAGGGATAAACATATGCACCATGAATGTCAAGCATGGAGGACTGCCCATGTTGAGATCAGTAGATTCTCACACAGTATAACTGCTTTTTTCATAAGAGTGCTCTAAAAAACAAGGCTACCACCGCTTCCCCAGCTATTACTTGAGAAAAGTAAAAAAAAATGACAGGTATACTTAGAAGAATGTTACCGCTGCAAAATTAGAAGCATAAAATTAGCATATTTTAGGATTGCATTTGCCTATGCAACCTTAATTCAGTCCCTTGTGCATATTCGTAAGGCTTAGGCACTGAAATCCTAGCTTCCCTGAAGTCAGTGGGCTATTTGCCACGGACTTCAGAGATGCCAGTGTTTTACCCATGGTCTTCATCTCAGACCCATGGTCTTCCAAATTTCAGATGCAGATTTTTCCATGTTTACAGAGCTGTCTGAATGGAAGTATTTTTTTCCCCTCTATATATGTGGTGTGTGGCCCAGTGCCTTATTTACTGCACACATATAAAGCCTATATTGGATAGAGGATTTAAAATTCCTCAGAGCTGTTTTCCATCACAAAACCTTATCGTTCTCCTGAGTCTTATATGTCTTTTGAATGCACCTTAAGACTCTTTTGTGAAGCACTTGCATTACCAGTTCTGTGTTGTGACTGGAACCTGGAGTACAGAGAAGTACATACAGATTTGTCTAATGCCCACTAATTCTAAGCTCTGAACTATGCATAGGTCTGATTTATTCAGAATCTTCAGTGTTGTACATTTAGAGCAAAGTTTCTGTTCATCTTAGTTTCTATTATGAGCTCCCACCATTTCTGCAAATCAAGCTCCATTTATTCCAAGTTAGGCATCCAGAAAACAAAGTTCACTCAAATTAGTGGTCACCTATAGAAAGTCCGATATAATTGTCAAATCTGTTGAAGGACATAGAGCAGAAACCAGAAATCTGTCTGCATTTCCTGGACCCACTATATAGCATGTGGGGGACAAATGAGATGCCCCAGAGAGCTAAACCCAATGCTATCCTCTACCCAGAGGGAGTTTGAGCCTTCTTGTCCCACCTTACTTGGAAGTATCCTGACTACAAACCTACAAACTATTGGACTGGTGCGTAAGAAAATGCAAAGACAACTAAAAAATGAATTGAGATTCACTGTCCCCTGCATGACTGAAATATGCAATAAAGTCATTAGGAGTGTTGTCAGTCCAATGAGGACCAGGTTTTGCTTGGGCAACACATATTTGCTGAAACATCACGTGATGTTCGAGTAAAGCTATGCATTAGGAATTAAGGATTTACTGATTTAACACTTGACTTGTTCATCCTTCTTAAAGTGTTCCTATGACATCACCTTTGAATGCTCTCATTGATTAACTCTCTGAATCTGTCTCTGTGAGGCATCTTATCTGTGGCTTTTGTGGATTGTTAAATTAAATGAAAGGCTTAGTGACAAACTGATTGGGACTAATCAATTAACTAAAACAACTGCATGGAAAATGTGTGCACAGAACAGGCTTGGAAGTGGTTTCTAGTAATCAGAAGTCGAGACCTGCAGCTGCCACAGTATGCTGAAGACAACAGAGATAACAAATAGCTTATCTAGGACTTTATCTGGACACAGGTGCACTCCATTCATATGCAAATAATATGTCAGGAGCAAATGCATTTGTTGACTCAATCGACTGCAATTGACCATAATGAGTTGAATCTTTTCTGAAAAGCATCAGTTATGTATGTTAACCTGAAGAAAAATATTACAGGTCTTGAACCTAAGCCAGAAAAAGAAAGAAGCATTGAAAGAGATATTTGTGGGAAACTGCAGATGAGAGTCTAAAACAGTGGTAGTAAATTGCTGAAAACGTGATGTATGAAGATGTTCTTAAGCTATGAGAATTAACACAATCATTAATCTTAACTGAGATATCCCTACGAAACGCCTGTTTGCTGTTAAGGACCAGGGATATCTGTAGCTTTTGCTTACAAGAGAAGAATATTACCTGACACCCACTAAAAAAAGAGCTAATCAATATTATGCCAGGGTCACTAATCCCTTGGGAGTAGACAAAGACAAAACACCTGAGTCTTCATTGTGCAGGAAAAAAAACATTCATTTACGAGGAACCTGATTCACAAAAATCAGATTTAAAGGCAGCTGTAACTAGTGCGGATATTCCATAATGCAATTTTAATTAGTCACATTTTCCTGTATGGCAGAAAAATTTCCTGTTGCTGAAGATATTTCTTGAAAGCTGTTTGAATACATTACCTAGAAATAAAAACCACAGAGAAACAATGATCTACAATGCTCATTCCAAGGGCCAAGAGCTTTGGCACTTGGACTGTCACCTCTCCAGCTGCCCAGCTCCACAGGGCCTCCTGCCAGCTTCTCCTCTCACTATGCCCTACACGTTTCTCCATCCTACATAGCCACCAACATACAGAGCAGCGTGTGTGACAGGGATGCATTCATTGCACAAGTGCCTCATTGCATGGTCATGGAGGAAAAGAGCAATAAGAGCCAAGGGTTACTGCTGCTCCATCAAAGAGATGTTCAGGTTCCCAAATGAGTCTAAAATGGTAAGACCCAAAAAGAATAGCAGGGAGGAGTCCAGATAGTGGAACAGGGCTCTGTGACCCAAATGCCAATGGACCTCGTCAGAAGACAGGACGATCCTACCTTTGCATTTACATTCAAGTACTTAGAAATCTGCATAACCAGCAAGCAAACATCTGGGTGAATATTTGCATCCATACTGAACTTGGTATAAGGTAACACACTAAGTGCTCAGTCGAGGATGATTAGTGCAGCTGAAAAGCCTGAGGGAATCCCTTGTAAAGGTTAGAGTGTACTTGTGGTGACATTTTCAAATGCAAGCTCAACAGTTACGCGCCCTTCATAACATGCATGAGCTGTGTCTTCCTGCAAAGCCTGCAACAGAAGGAAGAGTACACAAAACCCAGGTAATTATAGCCTAGGGGCCCAATATATATTATATTAATTTCCAAATCTGTTTCTGCACACAACCCTTCTGCAACACCAGTGCAGGTTTTGCTAGGCACCATTAATTCATAGATATGTTGTAACTGTGACTGCAAATCCTCAAGTTGCTCCTCAGCCCTTTACCCAGGTAAAATTCCCATTTAAGCCAAGGGAAAGGTTTGCACCAAAAAAGTATTAAATAAAGCAGCTCTCATCTTTTCTGCTGGAGACCCCACTTCTCAGCCTTTGACCTGCCTCTGTGATATGAGTGTCACTCTTCATTTGACTTTCTGGAGGACTCAGCCATGCTCGCAGAGCTGTCATACAGGGCTCACAACCCTACACAGGGCATCCACTAACTTGACAGCTTAGTTTGGACATGACTGAAACCGCAGATCACACCAGTGACTTGGTGCTCTATTACCTCTCCATATTATTCCTGCTCCGACATAAAAAGTGAGAATATTTTATTGCCTGCACGGCAAAAGATACAGGTGATTTTCCTTTCTTAACTCAATGAGGACCTTTTGCCAATTCTTATTGACTGCTGTGAAGTCATCAGTCAGCGACTAAGTAAATGAAGCTACATTCTAAAATGTATTTTTGGTCATTTATTTAGACAAGCAAATAATAGTTTAGTTTCCATCATCGCGTACTAGAGAATGAAAATAGCTAGCAAAAAAAATAGATCTGATTTCACCACAGAAAATGAGAAGAGACATTCAAAGAGACTTACTGGGTTTGTAAAAATAACAAAGGGAGAACCGATAAGCTCCTACCCCAGTTGTATTGTTCTTTTGAAATGGAGAGCAAATCAGCTCTAGACCTAAACATTTTGAATCTGAATACACACATCAGAACTGAAGCCCTTTCATTACACAAACCAATAACTTCTAAAGGCAAGGTGAAAGCTAGGATCAAGGTATCTTATCTCCAGTGCTCATCCGAGACTGAGTAAAGAAAAAGATGTGTTTTATGATTTATTATTCCACTCTATCTAGATTCCACAGAACTAATTTACAAGAACTTTAGTCAGACACACAAAACAGAAGAAAAACTTAAGACGGAAGCATTAGGAAGTCCACTTCAGTTAACATTAGTTCCTCATATACATTCTGGATTTTCACACCCTTACCTGGAGTAGTACTGGAGACTGTTGGCCACTGCTGATCAGGCCCTCCTGGTCCTCCACGTAGGACTCCTGCCTCCTCCATATGCACAGCACTGAATAAGCATATATTAGATTACATAATAATAATTAGTGAGATTATACAGTTCCTCTCTACCCTGGGCTTTATAACATTTCCCTTTCTTGCTGCTCTTCAAAGGTCATAACTGTTTGTCGCTGTGCTAACAAATTCTGCTGGAGCATTGGAGAACTAGCTATTTTGACTTGCAAAAGTTATCTTTGATTATTTACTAAAACACAGTTATGGCATAATTTATAAAACAAACATACCTGCAGGACACTTTGCTTTCATTGACTGGAAGTAGCTAACAAGGAAATTACACAACTTCTTTGCTGTTACGATGTATTAGCATTAAAGCAAATGATAAAAAGTTGGTGAAGTTAGTTCTGAGCTTCTGTCATTATGCTTCTTTGACAGATCCCACTTTCCTGGGCTACTGCATGCTTCTCGTGAGCAATTCAGAAAGATAAATATATTTTCTCAAATGCAGAAACTAACACAGCAAATTTTACAGTGTCACATTGTGAGCACTTGGCCTTGAAAGCACCAATCTTGCTATTAGCCAGCACCTCAAATGGAAGGAAAAGAAAAAATCTGCTACTTTTAATGCAAAGGCACATATTTGTGTGCAATTTCTTAGAGAAACAGGATTCTGTGACTGTGTCCCTGCTCTCTGCTCATCTGCTTCTCAGCTCCCTTCCACACTCCCAGTTGAACTTAATGGGCAGTTTCAACCAAATATGACAGACATCAAGGGTCCTATGCATACCGAACTTCTACAAGTTTTATTTAAAATTAGCATTTTGTGAAAATCATCAGCTGGGCAGGTCACACAGGCTCAGAACCTGAGATTTCAGGTAAGGACAGGGGCTGCTGATGTGAGGGAACAGAGGAACACATACAATTTCCCAGAAAGGCTTCCTTAGCTCCCCTGCTTGTGGGATGAATTGCTTTAAATGAGCTCTGACTTTTCATTAATTGTTCAAGTAACTTCAGGCAAGATCTTGAACTCTGTATAGAAAAGAATGTGGATCCACAGGATCACGTTGGGAACACACAAGAGCATGCCTGACTCTGAGGACTGGTAGATAAGATGCTCAGGTAGGCAGAATTCCTGCTTCAGGATTCTGTTCCCCAGACTGTTTACTCATTTTGAAGTAAGCAGTCAGGGATTAAAAAAAAAAAAAAATCAAAAAAACCAACAGTAGGAACATGCTCTTTCTTCCTTTCCTTCTGGTCCCTGAGGTTTAGGTTCCTTTTTACACAGCAGCCCAAATTCAGCTGGAGAAGTACACTGTGCCCTCAACCACATGAAGCACAGTCTCAGGGATGGACAGGCTGAATCTGAGTTTTGGACTTTAACCTTATGAAGACTCTTCAGCCCTGTGGATAATGGATAAAATGTGATGACTACAGTCCCATTGCACCAACAATTTTGGGAAAAGCATACCGTCCTGCACTTTGTAGTGCCACTAGGAACTACTGCAGCCTTATAATTGCATCTAAACCTGTAAGGTAGTCTTATTAATCATGACAGATTACACCTGAATATATAACCAGTTTTCTAATCTGCTCAAGAAGGGACAGCAAAGATACTATTTTATTTAGGCTCTACAAAACCAGCTTTATTATAATTCTTTTTTTCCAGGTATACTGAGTAGCAAATTATAGCAGAGACTGCTTGCAATGTTAGGCAGAGGACTCTGAAAGATGTCTAAAGAGATTTGGACACAGCCTCACTTTTCCTTCTTTGAAAATCCATCTCATATCTTCAAAATGTCCTTTAAATGGTGTTAATCATCTTGATTGCACCACGTGGTTAATAAACCAACTGCAGGAGCAGCATACTTTTATGGTAACAAGAGACAACAAGATGGAAAATGCATCAATGCTGCAGACAGTCTATTGATGACTATCAGCGTAGATGATCACAGGGAGCTTTAAAGTAAACAAGAAGTGTATAATCACAATTAAATAATTCAATAATTGGAGCAATTATGCCTTGACAGTCAATGTATAAAAAGGCAGGAGGTAAACACAAAAAAAAGCACAGATCTGTGGTAGTATAATAATAGCATAAGATGCAGTCACAGACTGAATCTGTAACACTTGGAGACTGGAAGTGACAGCAGCAGAACTCAGGTGCTTTCCATCTCAGCATACAGATATTGCCAGTCTAGGGCATCAGAGGAGCCAGACAGCTTTGTCTTTTTCACAGACAAAGACGGAATTCCCCTTCATGTGGAGAAACACCATACATACCTTTGCATTCCTGCCCTTAGGGATGCAGAGTAGCGCCAGTCAGGATTGGGGTGTTTTGGCTGTAGAAACAAAAGCCCAGGATAACGTTGTTAATGTATGTTAAATGTGCTGAAAAGTGTATGCATCTGGCTAATTTTGTCAGAAGAGTCTATACGGAGCTACTCAATTTTTGTGAGCATTCAGAACTGCTAAATCCTTCTACAAATCTAAAGAAACTTCCAAATGGACACACAGAGACTGTCTCTGTAACAAAGAAACTTGTTTGCATGCCAAGGCCTTTGGCTAGCGATGATCTCTGTGGAACGACATTTAATGCTGGAAACTGGTGGACAGTTATTTCAGTTGAAGTACATTCATCAACGTTCTGCGTATAGGAAAAAAAAAACATCATAAATCCATAACACACATTGGTTTTTTACCTGATAAGCCGAGGAAACTTGAGCTCCTGCACTGAATAGCATCTGCCTGACGACGTAGTATAAAATACAGCCCCCTGTGAAGGGGACATGCCGGGTAGTCTGTTTGCTGTGAGGTTGCTGCTGGCATTTAGTGTACTGCAGAGGACTGCACTAGATTGTACCAGATTTGCAGACTGCAGCAAGTCTTTTATCAAAGGCAGACGTGTTCTTTCATAATATCAAGAATATCATTCTCCATATTCATGAGAGGCCATAAGAGATGGAAGGGGAAAATAGCCAGCAATACCCTTTGACCAACAAACCTCAGCATATGCTGATCTGCTGCAGAATGGCTTGCTAAATAAGGAGATAATTAAGACATCCTCTGTTGATCAAAATTTGCTCCAGAAAATCTCTTTTGCATTGTCAGGGGACCATCACAATAATTTTCAACTACAGCCAATGAATGCAAGCTCAGGTCCTTTAAAATTAAGCCCTCAGCACATAACAAGGTTATTTCTCAGGATTCTCAAGACATTATTCTGTAGGTGATATCACAGCCAGTGCTTAACTTCAGGCACTAGAATTCAAAGAGAGAACTTATGTCCAGACACATAATGGACTACACTCATTCCTGGTGTGTCTTGTACAGTGCCAAACGCACAAATAATATATGACAGTAATGGTTTAATTCTCTTCAAGCTATTGGAGGCAGATCAGAAATGAGTTTTGTCCCACTACTTGAAAGAGAAAAAGAAGTGTTGAATGCTCTGAATTATTTAAAGCCAACTCTGTCTTTCCTCTTAAGGTTTGGGATATGCTTTTCCCTGGATCAATAGGTTTTATTCAAATAAAAATGGAGCAATTACAACTTAAACTATCGCTCTATCACCATATTTCCCGGGTCCAGCATCACTCAAGAGTGAGATGCTCTTGCATGATGCGCATCCTAGTATTCTTTATGGTCTGAGTTACACAAAAGGGAGGAGGCTGCTATTTGCAACCACACATTAAACATCTGTGCTAGCAATTTCCTTCCCATTTAGCCCCCAGTTCTCTGGCATGCTCAAGTTCTGCTGAGTTTAGCAGAAAGTGGCGTGACATTATGCGCGGTTCCAGTATTTTCTGATTCATTCCATTTTGGCCACAGTCCCAGGGATGTCAAAGCAACTCTAAACTCAACCATGTAGTAACAGTCAAGGAAAGAGGATAGAAAATAACATACCCTGATCAGAACCTCTCCTGAGTTTGCCTTTCTTGATGCATGAAGGGTGCTGACACCAGAAGATTTGGCTTTTCCTCTGCTGGGGATTTTTTCATAGCAGGGGAACTGCCGGACTGGGGGTGGGGGGAAAGCCCCTTTGCTCTTTTTTGCAATGGGAGAGGCGCAGGTTACTAATTTGCACAGGCTTATAGGCAGTGTGAGGAAGAGGAATCTTACCACAGTCCCAGGCAAAACACAGGTGAAGTGAGATTACATCAAAGAGCTGGAAAAGTCTGACACTAGTTGGGTAGGAGTGAGAAAAGATGAAAATGGCCACTCACTCACAGTATATAGATTTTTGTTTTTCAGGTGAGAGCTTTCCAGCTCTTGGCTAGAAGACAAAAACCTATGTTTTGCTGCAGTGGGAACTTTCAGACACCAGATCATAAATGGGTGATGATGGCAGGAGAAACTCATCAGTTAGAAATTCATCTTTCATTCACTCCACATGCATGGACCAACATTCACCATGTCAATATAACAGAAACAGCAGCAATTAGGAGATTGTGGTATTTTCAAAGGTTATCATCTGGAGGCTGGGGCATCTTGTGGTTACTCCCAAACAGTTCTCTATTTGCTATCACTTTTTAGACAGAGCTGTAGTGCTGCTCCCAGAGGAGCAGAGGAAGGAGGGAACAGGATCGGAAAAATATACTCTGGAGATGAAAAGATCTATTGCCACAGTTGACTTTCAGGGGCTGTTTTTTTCATTTTTTACTGTGACAAAAATCAACGTCTGGGTTTCTCTACTTTTTGAAGTCTTCACAGCAAGAACAGGAGGAGCAGGCAGTTGGGCAGCAGTCTGCCTTTGTCTAAACCTATTATCACCCAGTTTTACTGGGTGTGCACTGCTTGACTGGGAGCTTTCAGACCTCAGCAAGAGACGCAAGTTTGTCCCACCCTTGTGTTATCACAGGCCAATGTCCTGCAACTGGCAAAATTGGTGAAATTCCAATTTTGTCAGTGTAACTGGCTTCTCCTTTTGTTCTGCTACAGACTGTAATTCTTTAAGATCCTCTGATCATAAGAGAAAACTTGTTTCAATACACCTTTAAATGAGATTGGGCAATTAGGAGGGAGAAAAGCAGTAAAGCATGACCAATAATAGAAGTTACAGCATAGCAAGAGAAGCAAACCTGTTCAGTAATATCTTTCCCCAGTTCAGATGCAGCAGTGTTGCTTTTTATAGATCCATCAGGCATTCACAGTCTGCATGCTTGGGTTGGCTATGAACGGTCCACCTTTACCAGATCACCCATTGAAACCTGCTACATTGACAAGAGCTGTCACACAGCACACAGTCACTGTGTCGTGCCACAATATGGCCCATCTCAAAGCAGAGCAGTGTCTTCAGCACAGTACCAGGGAGCAGGAGCCTGCACAGCAGCCATGCATGGGCTCCTCTGCAAGGCCCTGTCCCAGGCTTTGCTGTGAGAATTGTAGCTGTGTCATAAATCACCACCACCAGGACAAGGTACAGCTGGCCAGGAAGCATGAGTACAGAGAGGAAGCACAAAGAGGAACAGAGACTCTGAAGCGGTCCAGGTGCTTCCCAGTTTTATATCCCCATACTCTCGCTATGTCACACAATGCTGACGAAGATGATATTGTTCCTTTTACCTTCCCAGCTCCCAACTCATTACAAGACCCTGTTTATCACATATCAGCCCATTCTACTAACTTTAAGGTAATCTTACCCTGCCATTTCCCTCAGATTTTTGGAGGCCATGTATCAAATCCAGTGGTTCTGTCCTTATCACTCATCAGAGGAGGTAAGGGAAATCACACGGTCCAGCACAAAAGTAATCAACCATTCCCTGTTTCTCCCATCACCTGCTTTTTCTGATTTAGTAACAGCACACATCATCATAGTTGTGAGATGAGTCAAAACCTGTCCAGGTGCCTATAGAAGTGGTTGTCACTGCACTAGGTGAACACCTCACGCCAACAGTTTGCTTCTGCTGGTTCTTCCAGGCACCGGGGTTACATTCTACCAACCACATAACCACAAGCATTAATGTGACTAGTCATAAACAACAAACCCTATTTGAAAATCTGATAAACAAAGTGAATGTCTAATACAAAATGGAGCCACCTTAGTAGCAAAAAAGCTCATACAAAATTTCACACAGTTGTTTTCAAATTGCACAGCATGGGTTAATTTAAGAATCATTTCATTGGTTCATGAAGAATACATTAAGTTGAAAATACGTTGTTACAAACATTTTGCTCAGTTCTCTTTTTTAGCTAATACTTTAACACAGTAAGGATTTGTCGCTGGGATGGAAGGAATTTCTAAATTTTTTTAATGTTATCCTGATCCCATATTCATGAAAATCAATGCAAAGGCTACTATTCACTTCAGTGGGTGTTAGAATAGGGCCTCTACCTCAAGCAGAAGTGTGAGTCAAACATTTACAAACAGTTACCAGATGATGAGACTGCTAAAAACATCCCACTCCATTCCTATTTCCACACAAATGCATGACAGAATGACGTAAGGTATATTTATCAAATATATCTGCTTTGAAGCAATAATAAAAGGTCTTTTAGAACCCCTGACCGCATATAACTCTGCTTATTTTCCAGTGAGACAATGCTGACAGATGTGGGGAAACAGAAGCTTCTATTCCTGATTTCCTTCTGTAAATGTTTAGAATTAATTTGATGTGGAGAACAAACTATTTATAGGCTGAACATGTGTTTATCATACAAGAAATCAGAACAGAAACTGGGAAAGGGTGTAATTCAGAAGTCCAAAGATTTTCTTCCTCGCAGTGCTCATTTGCATTCCTAACTCTGAGAAAACTAAGATGAAGGGAACAGGCAAGTGCATCTGTAAAGTGTATTTAATGAGTTCCAAGAGAAGGAAAACTCCTCTGCTTAATACTGGATGCAAATTTCTGCTGGCACAGCAGTAAGCATCAAATCAAGAGTCTGACTGCCCTGAAGCACAGAGCACTGTCCCTGCTTAGCAGAACAGGTTCAGATGCTGCCACTAAACAAAAGAACAAACATTTATAGCTAACCTTTACAATGTCAGTGGGGCTGAAGAATTTCCTAAAGGCTTAAGTTCTTGAACTGAGATTGTAAGATATTCCACCATTAATACCTTTAAAGCCTCTGTGAGAAATCTCTTGTAAAAGACTGCTCCATACAATGCTGTGGGTTTACTAGATTTAGACACTTCAAAACACGCTTTCGTTTTAAAGCAGTATCAAGATGTGTTCAACTCAAGTGTTGGTTTTTTTCATGTGTTTAGCAAGCTGGTTTTGAAGTGCAAAATACAGAGGAAGAGCCAGAAGCAGAGCAAACAGCCGTAAAACTCCAATGAACCCCTGGGTCTTACCATCACTAACATGCAGCTTTTGTTCTTTCTGAAGGGCGTGCATAGAACACCATGCAAATTTATTTACAAACACCACGTGAAACATCATATTTTGTCAGCCACATGTGTCACCACACAAAAAAGGGTACAAGGAAATGTATAATCAGAAGAGTTGATATCTATTTCTATCAAGTATCCAGGCTGCCCGCTCATCATTAGGAGTGTGCCAGGCTGCCTTCTGGGGCAGAAAACTTCAGTTAAAACATTTGTTGGTTTGATTATTATTCCCTGCATTGAAGGGAAAAGGTTGTCATGAGATACAAGACATAACGAATGAGCTTAACCACACAGAACATTAAGAACAAGATGGGAGAGATGAAAAGACAAACCAAGGATCAGATACTAACTACTCAGACATCACTCGGCATCTTCACAGGTATATGGGGAAAGGGACTCCAGACTAAAGCACTGAAACCTTTCCTGAAAATGATGGATCATCATGGCAGCAGTGCCCAGTTAAAAAAAAAAAAAAAAAAAAAAAAAATCAATCACATTTCACGCATGCCCTTCACTTCTGCATGCCCCCCTCCTCTCAAAAGGCAGGAATCCAGGCTGCCCATAACCTCACACAGTGCCAGCAATGAAGACACAGTATTTTGCTACCTCTGTATTTTGCCTACACTGCCTGCCTGGTCACCCTGCAGTACTTATTTAGCTGATGAGAGAACAATAACCATTAACCCCATGTTCTGATTCTTATCACCAGACTCCTGCCAGCAATAACTGTTTCTAAGGTTTTCAGTGCAGCTGTGTTACTACATTTCTTCTTTTACAAAATACACTTGGTTTGGGATATTCTTATAAACCTATAAAGGACCATACAGGCAAGCAGGGTGAATGCAGAAACACAGGCTGTCTTGCAGAAAGAAGTTCCCATTCCACCATCACAACACTAGCAGTACGTGTCAGAATGGTCACATGGGAATCGGCACTTCAACAGATACAAAGAATTCCGTACCTAACCGTAATACAGTGTTTTCCCTTCCACTGCATCCTTCTAATGACCCAATGAAGTCAGTCACAACGTAGTATAAAGTAATTATTAGCATCTTTGACCTTACTAGTAAATATGAAATGGACTAAGACCTTATTGCATGGAGTGTTACTGAGATTAATCCCAAATAATTCTGAAATACTTTTCCTCTCACTGTATAAACATTTGCAAAATATTAGCCTCCGTGAAACCCCACGTACGATATGCATGCACAGAAAGCCCATTCACCTCGTCCCATCCTCATCACTGAACAACTAATAGAAGATCAAGTTCCAAAAACTGTAAAAAAACCCCACCCCTGTTCACATTATCCAAAAGTAACATACACATCAGAGATTAACCTTCTAAATCAACACAAGGACAATGATGCTTGTTGCTATGCTTCACAGGTGAAGACATAGGCTTTTAAAGACTGATTAAAAGTTCACTTTAACTAAAAAGAGCAACACGGTTCTCTGAAGATCTAGTAATACAAAGATCATTATCCTTAAAAAGTAGAATTTGGTGTTGCTAAGCAATGGATGGCATTTTCAGTGCATATGCTGAGCTTGAAACAAGGGAAAGACAGGATTTTATAGTATGTAATTAGCTAGGAACTAGTAATTAGTGAATGCCATTACATTCACCCATTTCCCATGTACACCTGGCATTGATACATCTTCATAGTATGTACTGCCACAGGACAGTTTAAGAAGCAGAGACCTAAGAAAAGAACTTGTGATGAGCAGAACTCATCAGAATTTCACCTCTGTTTATATCATACAGAACTATTTGAATAATTGATTTCTCTTTTGGATCATAACTCCACACAGGCCCGCATTCATTAGTTTGTTCTATACATCTCTCTACTTTTGCACTCCAAGTTTGGGCTGGCTTTGCTGCCACTGCCTGATCTGCACTGGTGTTCAACACTTGCTAATTCATTGCATTCAATGGAGTAATCCCTAAAATGTGATAGGAATCTGACTGTTAAACTAATTTCCTACCAGTCTTGCATCCCAAGTGAAGCCATTTTCAATTATTGCTCCTCTTTTTTTCCCCAGAAAATCAGATTTAAGGTGTATATTCACTCTTTGAGTGAAATATAAGCATACATTCTTATAGAGTATGTCTCATTTTCCCTCCTATATCAAACAGATTCCAGTCATTTTATTATACTCAGAAAGATTTTAAGGTACAAGAACTGTGCAGAAAAAGAAAAAATACCTCCCCCATACCCTGCCACTGTGATTTATAGAAAAACACTGCATTAATTTTAAATGGATTAGTTTTGAATGGATGATCATTACTCTCTAAAAGTATTTTTATGGAAGACAGGCTAATTCTTAAGATTTGTGCATCTTTGTGTAACTAAACAACAGTTGCAAAAGATGTTAATATTTTCATATATGAATAAGTATAAAGAAATAAAGAAATAAGTTATATGTCCATGGCAAGAATACACAAGTCAGGCTCCTTTCTATCCCACCACAGTTACTCCCCTAGCTTTCCCACATCTGGAGGCATAGCACACATTAGTGCACAAACCGTTCTTATGTCTGCCACAATTGTAGCGTACAAACAACACACAGTAATTGCAAAATTTTCCTTTTGTGAACCAGAATCAGTCTCTCCCGGGAGTGCTTCTCGGCTTAGTTTCCATATGTGTAGAAAGGAAACTGTACAGAGCATGCAAACCACACACTAACTGCAGGCTGCCTGTGTGCTAGCATAAAGCAACCACTAATTCTTCACTGTGGGAAAATATTGAAAAGGTTAATACGCTGCTGGTCAAACCATAGGTATTAAACAATTTTCAATAGCAACCCAGCAGGTTAGAAGTTGTCACACTGTAACATAACGATGGTAACTTGCTATAATTCTCTACAAAGATGTCACTGGATTGTCACTGCAGCATTGGGTAGAACAAACATTATCAAAGGAGGGATTGCAGTTTTCAGACAACTAAAACATGCCCACATTAGTAAGCAAAGCATATTATTGCAACGATCTAAATTCAACAGCTTTGTCTAGGCATGAAATCAATGAAGTAGCAAACATCTATAACTGCCATAAAGTAATCTATTGATTTCCAGGCTAAACACTTTTTAGCAAAAATTTCCTGCAATATTAGTTTTAGCATTAAAATTTCAAGACCACATGTGTCATTCCCTAGCACTCTGTGGCAGCAGGCAATTTTAGATCTGTAAGAGAAAAGGGAAGGAGGCAATACTCTATACAGCATATGCTGCAAAAATGAAGTGAATCTCAAACAACAGACGCATATATTGAACTTACCAAACGGACCCTGAAAGTCCCAGTATTTACCTAGAAACAAAATGCATTGCACAGATTAGAATTCATTAGAACCACATTTGGCAGCTGTCAGTGAGCCCAAAAGGTAATACACTTAATCTGTGTTTTCCAGTTTGAACCTCTGCTTAAGTACAGATATGCTCAGAGCACCGTGCTGACCATTTATCAACGTAGCCTCACCTCATTAGGAGTAATGGAGTCATTTTTAAGTATGATCAGGTTTTGTGCGCTCTGCCCACTCTGTCCTGTCAGATGCCTCTCAGTCACCACTGCAGAGGGACCAGTAGTTCCTGCTGGGCCACAGGTATTGTAAAACATAAAAGTGTCACTTCCTGATCCTGCAGTTAGGCATGCCTTATAGCAGTAGGTCTTAGTGAGCGACCCATTGCCCCTCACTTCAATGAAATGGGGTTGTACTTTTAAACCGTGGGGCAACCTAGCATCGATGTTGTTGTTGGCCTGCTTGTACAAGTCAGCAGGGCACCGTTCTCTGACCCCACAGGACCCTGCACAGCAGGAGTCCCCATACAGACTGTATCTGTAGCACTTGATAACAGTAAGCCCAATGATTGTGAAAAGGAAAACGAAGGAGATGGCGCACAAAGCAATAATGAGATAAAGAGTGATCTCTGAGTAATTGCTCGGACTTTTAAAGTGCCTTCTTGTATCAGGGATGATTTTGGAAACTCTGTCCACCACGGCAACAGTGATGGCTACAGATGAGGACATCGGTGGTTCTCCATTGTCTCTGACCGACACTGTCAGGTTGAAAGTAGGTGTGCTGTCCTCCCCCAGTTTGCGAGTAGTCCTAATCTCCCCAGTATGGAGCTCTACCATGAACAAACCTGGATCTGAGGTTTGCACCAGGTGGAAGAACAACCAGGCATTTTGTCCTGAGTCCCCATCAATGGCTATAATTTTGGTTACCAAATATCCAGCATATGCCGAGCGTGGGATCATCTCCAGGGCTGCTGAAGTGTTGGTTGAGGTAGGATACAGAATCTGTGGAGCATGGTCATTCTCGTCCTCCACATAGATGTGGACAGTGACAGTGCTGCTCAGTGGTGGGTTCCCGGCATCCTGAGCCTGGACAACCACCTGGAACTCCCTTAGTGTCTCGTAGTCAAAGGACCTGACAGCATACATGTTGCCACTATCGGATTTAATGGAGACATAGGAGGCGACAGGCTGCCCTTCAATCTCCCCATCTAGTAAAGAATAGGATACATAGGCATTTTCGGCAACATCTGGGTCAGTGGCTTTGATAGTGCACAGCAAGACTCCGAGGGGCTTGTTCTCAGGGATGTAAACTGAGTACACAGGTTCCTCAAAGTGTGGAGGATTGTCATTGATGTCGGAGATCTCCACATAGATCACCTTCTGGGAGGAGAGAGGGGGGCTCCCAGAGTCAGTAGCCGTAACTGTGATGTTGTAGGCTGCTGCTTTCTCGTGGTCCAGTTTGCCCTGGGTGATCAAGGTGTAGGAGTTCTTGAAGGAGTTGAGTGTGAAGGGGAGGCCAGGGGGAATACGCAGACTCACCTGCTTGTTCAGCCCTGAGTCCTGGTCAGTGACACTCATCAGGGCCACCACAGTTCCTGCCTTTGCATCCTCTGGCACTGGGCTGTACAGGGAGGTCAGGACCACCTCAGGAACGTTATCGTTGGCATCCACAATGTTGACCAGTACCTTGCAATGCCCAGCCATAGAGACGGGGCCCTGATCAGTGGCTTGCACATAGATCTCATAAGAGGATGCTTCTTCATAGTCCAAGGTACCATTAACCCGCACCTCCCCTGAGTGTGGGTCCACGCTAAAGAGCTGCCTCACCTTCTGCGGGGTGTAGCTGCCAAAGGAGTAGATCACATCCCCATTGGAGCCCTCATCAGGGTCTGAGGCATTGAGTTTGACCACTAGCGTGCCAGGTGGGGCGTTCTCCAGAAGGCTCACGGTGTAGGTGGAACGGTCAAAGGCAGGTGGGTTGTCATTGGTATCCACAACTCGCACAGAGATCTGGGCCGTACCAGACTTGGGGGGGTCCCCACCATCCACAGCAGTGAGCACCAGCTGCTGCAGGGCACTCTGCTCCCGGTCCAGTGGCTGCTGCAGCACCAGCTCCAGGAGCTTGCTGCCACTCTGAAAGCCCTTAAGGTCCAGGGCAAAGTGGTGGTTGGGGCTGAGCTGGTAGCTCTGCACAGAGTTGGTGCCCACATCAGGGTCCTGGGCACTCTCGATATGGAAGCGGGCCCCGGGCAAGGCAGACTCACTGATCTCCAGCCGGTAATCCTGGCGGGGGAAGCGTGGTGCGTTGTCGTTGATGTCCAGCACCTCCACCTCCACGTTGTGCACCTCGATGGGCTGCTCGATGACCAGCTCCAGGCTGAGGAAGCAGGCGGGGCTCAGCTCGCAGAGCGCCTCGCGGTCCATGCGCTCCCGCACCAGCAGCACCCCGCGGCCCAGCTCCAGCTCCAGGTACTGCCGGCCGCTGTCCGAGGTGAGCCGCGCTCCCCGCGCCGCCAGTCGCCGGGGATCCAGGCCCAGGTCGCTCGCCACGCTGCCCACGAAGGCGCCGTGCGGCAGCTCCTCCCGCACGGAGTAGCGGAGCGGCCCGCCCGCCGCCCGCCCGGCGCACAGCCCCAGCAGCAGCAGGCCCAGCACCACCGCCCCGCCGCGGCTCCGCCGAGCAGCCGCCGCCATGGCCGGCGGGGGTGGGGAGCTGCCGGAGCACGGAGCCGCCTCGCCCGGCCCTGGCCCGGCCTCACTCCCCGCCGCCGCCGCCGCCCGGTCGCCTCATGCAAGCGGCGAGGAGCAGCCGCTGGCCACCTCCGGCCCCGCCGCCGCCCGGTCCATGCTCGCCGGCTGCCCGAGACGGCGGCTCCAGGGAGGAGGAGGAGGGAAGGAGGAAGGAGGAGGGACCGGGACTCGCCGGATCCGCTTTCTCCGGCTCCAGCTGCTGCGCGGGAGGAGGCGGGGGAGGACGCTAAGCCGCGGCTGGCTCCGCTTCAGCACCTGGGCAGGGAACAGCGACGCGGCTCCAGCCGCCCCCGCGCCCCGCTGCCGGCGGGACCCCGCGCCGCCGGCCCCGCCGCCCGTCCTCACCCACGTGTTGCGGCCCTGGGCGAGCTGGGCCCCTCGCTCCCGCTGGCCGAGGGCTCTCGCCGCCGAGCCGGGAGGGGTGCGGCTCCCGCGCCGCCGCCTCCCTTCGTCTCCGCCCCGGCTTCGCTGCTGGAGCTTCGGGGGCGCGGGGAGAAGTGGAGCGGGGGGAAGGGCCGCAAGCCGCCTGCTCTTCTGGACCTGCTGCTGCAGTGCTAAAGTACATCCGCTTGGGAGGGTTAAATCAGCGCAGGGCTCCGAAAAAAAATGGGCCTCCAGCCAGGCCTGGTGCCGTCTGCGTGTTGCTGCAGTATGTTTGACGACCTCTTTCTTGGAGACCTGCCCCTCTGCTCCCTCGGAGATTCATCCTTGCTGCAGCACGGTCCCTCTGCCCAATCCCCGCGGGCCCCCCTGCCCCGCTTCCACCCTCCTCCCACTCAGCTCCCTCTCGCCCTTCCTGCAGCGGCCGTGCCCCGACAGCAGCTCGGCTGGCAGAATTGTGCAAGTCACACCCACGAGTTATGAGCGTTTAAGGTGGGCTTCGGTTTCTCACCCAATGCAATAGACAGGCTCAAGGTGATCAAGTGCAGCTGGACAGAAGATGGAGAAATGCAACACAATGTTTTCCAGTTACAGTTTTTTTCCTCCTCTACCCTTGTGATGGAGGACTGACAAAAAACAGGGCCATGAAATTGAACAAACTCAGCAGGAGGGTGAGGGTGCTGCAGCTGCGATGAGTTTTACCCCAATGCCACAAATCCCAGCAAAGACAATAAACTTAAGCATTCATTCATACAACACCTAAGTCACTGACATATTTAATGAGACAAACCACAGGACATAGTCCTCCAGGGGTGCAACTATGTTGTACCTACTACCCAGTGCAGAAACTGCTTCTCTGTTAGTATTTCTCTCCCTGTTGTTTTTTTTTCCTTGCTTACTCCACAAAGCCTTTTGGAATGTCCAATGAATCCTCTCTGGATTGGGCTGCTCTATCAAGGGGAGAGGGTGACGCCAACATTCAGGCAAATCCTCTCTCGTTGCTCTTTGTGGACCTGGGCACCCCTCACCATGTGGGATGACTTTTGAGAGCACAACCTTATACTGTAAATCCCCAAAAAGTTTTTACTATGATGTATCTGATGCACAAACCCCAGAGAACAATCGCCCTAATTCTGACTCAGCACTGCTAAGAACAATTACCAGTCTATTGGCTTTTATCAGTGGCAATCACTATCAGAAGACACAACATTAAGAGCAAGATTACCCCATTTATCTTTTGGCTGATGGGTTCATTTACTTCTTAGCCCATTTTTGTGGCCCAAATAATTGCCCTCATATTTATTCTAACATGCCCGGTATCCCACTGTCTGCAAATACTGCTGTGGAACCACCTAACCCTGCTTATCTTTCTAAGTAGGATAAATGTAGGTCTGGGCAGACCAAGAAGGGCAGATAGAGATGCCAAGTGCCTAGAACATGTGGAAATGTGCCCATTTCATCCAGTTGTCTAAACAGGAGCCAAACACTTACAAAAAAAAAAATTAGCTTCAAATTTTTGGCTAGTTATCCACCTTCAAGATCATAATATTCACAAATTCAGAACAAAATGCCCTGACAACCTCACCAAAAAAAACCCAACCAAAAAACAAAAAAAAGCCACCCCCCGTTAGGAGTTATAAAAAAAGCTATAGAAGCACTAATATGCATGAATTATGCAGCCATGCATCAAAACAACTTGCAGTCATCATATAAAACAGAAGCCTGAAGGGACACACCCTCAGTTTTCCAAACAATCAAACAGTGGTTTCATCCAGCCAGTCCACAGATCACCTCTGCCCCACACCTCCCATGTGTACAGCCACAAAGTCCTCTAGCAAACATACAGCACACCAATAAAAGGCCCACAGCCACAGCAACATTGGTAACATCTAAGGCCCTGCCTTAAGGAACATGTTGGTACAGACGCTCCTGGAAACGGACAATGCCTGTGCTAAGAGGTAGTAGGAAAACAAAACTCATCTCTGTAGGCAATGCCTTTCTAGCCACAAGCTGATTTTACTTGCAGCATGTGAATGAAGCACACCAATCACACATCTACGGGTTAATACCAGCGAGGAATCTTTCACACTGTTCCTAGACCCCACTTTCGATAGACACTCAGGCTCTGTGCTAGCGCATTCCAGCCGGGTCCCCCAGCAAGAAAGGGCTGACGAATGCTCAAATCCTGGCCCACCTTACTATTTACATGCTACCTAGGTTCATCTTTCCTCACACCCTGTCTCTCTGTGGACAGCTAAGACTGCACTCATCCCAGGTTTTGCAAAACATGACAGATGTAAAACTGAACAGAGATAACACACATGCGTAACTGAGCCATTCTAGAATATGTTCTATAATATTTTCATTTGCATTAAACATGTTTCTAAACCTCAGGTTCTTAGAAAATTTGTCTCCTAATTTCAGAATCGTAAGTCCTAGGATTGTCTGCCTTATTGCTTTTTTGTAAGTCTTACAGCACCAATACCATAGGTGCTCTGATTTTCATTTTACAAATTAATATTGTAGCTTAGCTGATATACAGTAGCACTGTACAAATGTAACAGTCTTTCTCAAAATGTTAGCTTTATACAGTTTATGCTGACTACACAGTTTATAAGTGATATACTGAAACTTGTTCTGTTCTGATTAAATGTTCCCTGAGTCCCTTTAAGTCTATATAAAATTCATCAATGGCCACAATAATTTTAGTTATTTCCATCAGCTTCAGTGGTAATGCTAAGTCAGTCCTGCAGGCCTTGATTTTTAATTCAGGAAAAACTTCCATTGAGGAAACACTTCAGGATCTGGTCTGTAGTAATATTGATTTTTCTAGTGAAAGGCAAAAATTGAAACACAGAAAAACATAATTTCAGTTTCAATTGAATTGAGGCTTATGGGCTTTCTAGAGCTTTGTTTTCCAGTAATTTCTTGAAATTTCGTCTAAGTATCGAATTTTGAAACACCTTCAAAGCTTGTTAAATAAAAATGTACCCAGTGGGTTCAGATCAATCCACGTGAGCAAGAGCATCAGAATCCATCCCTGCACCAAAAACAGCTGATAAAACATACCAGGCCCAAATATCCATTTGCTGATAAATCTGATAACCCCTGAAGTGATTGGATACTGCCTGTATGCAGTATCTATACGCACAGGCCTACTGGGCTTTGCTGACATACAAAAATTGCACCACTTTAATTAGCTTGGTCAAATTAAATGGTACGAATCCTTTAATGTGAGTGCAAACATACGGGTATAGAAAAGAATACACTGATTTTACCAAGTCCTGCAGAAGAAAATTAAGTATATATCAGGATAGTAACACATTGACAAATATCTATGCTAGAGGTTGTACCAATATAACTATTTTAGTATGAAAAGTCCTCACATTCCTCTGCAAGCCTTCCCTGAAACAGTTCTACATACAGATATGCCTGAATTAGTAGCAGTATAATGCAGTGCCACAGAAATATTTCTGTGCAGATATTTCTCTTGGGAGTGATACAATTATATACAGATATAGTTCTGTAGGTATTCAGGGCCTTGAAAGTTCATCCATTTCACATCACACCCATACAAGAAATGTTTTTATATAACATTGTAACTAGAATCACCTAAATTTGCTTGAGCAGCAATAAATCTGTGTTCAATTTGCTTCATTGCAGAACACCATGCAGAGTCCTTCCTCTGGCTATTTCTGAGTCTCACACAGAAAAAGGAGAGGGAAAGACATTAGAAAACAGGAAAATGTGAAAGTACAACATGTTAACTGAAGAACTCTAAGGTATTTCAACATCTGAAAAGACATTCTGCTTCTTTGTAAATAATTTCACCTTCAGTAAATCACATCCCTGAAACATGGTATCTAATGACTCAATATAATGATGTAGCTCCTTTCTGAACTGGTGGGAATCACCAGCTCCAAGGATCGGGCTGTAGGTTTTTGCACGTAGTATTATTAGCATGTAGGTTTTTAGCAACGAGATTACTTGCATACCATATAAATGCACACACAACTTCTGCCTACTGACAAAACAGTGTGCAAAAAAATATGGAGACAAGTCGAGAGAATCCATATAGTTTAGCCATTAACAAGCAGGTAAGCTGTGTCATTCTCCAGAAAAAAAAAATATATTTTCTCTATGTGCCTGTGGTGTCTACAGTGTCTGCCTTACTTAGAATTAAATCAAGTCCAGAGGAAAGGAACACCCATCAGTCACAGGCCAGATTACATCAACCACAATGGAAAACAATACCCGTAAACTGTAAGAGAATGACTCAAATTTGTGGACTTTCCTATATACAGTTTTTTTCCAGTGAGATGGTGGGCTGTAACACCATCTTATAGCCCATGGGTACTCATGAGATCTATGGAAAAAACATCTTGATAATTTCAGGGGACACTCACACTATCTCTTCAGTCTAACCCCATCTTTCACTTCACTCTCTTGGGATTCCTGCGTTCTTCTGCACCCTATTTACTTCAGTCATGCCCCCTCACCCTCCACTCTTCTCTGAAGGAAAATATGTAAAGGATTGTTTCTGGTGACTTCCCATGTCTCAAATACCATCTGATCAGGAAGATACTACCTAGAGATGATAAGGCAATGTAAAGGCAGGAGTGAAAGGGATTCATACCCCACAGTGGCTCCCTGCCTGACAAGCCTCCATCAGTCTCAATTTAGCAATCTGAGCTCAGAGATCCCAAAATATGAGAGAGCAGGTTCTGCAGTCAGAACAGAGCCACTGAGCAACCCCTTAAACAGAGCCCTGCAGCTGAACCAGATCTCTTTCACTATATGGTCTGCATTCTCTGTATGGGATTTTTCTGGGGACATGGGATTCTCCCTCTTCCTAAAAATACTGCAAAATGCCTCCCTGAGGTAACATAAACTTATTTCTATGCTCAACTTCTTTTGCTCCTCCTCCTTTGTTCAACTCATCTTGCACACTTGAATTACTTCTTGACAAGTCATCTTTTCACATGCAACTTGCCTCTCCCTTGTTTGAAATAGATAGGTATGGTGCCAAATTGCTCAGTTGGATTGGCTCTGTTCTTTCCTATCTTTCCCTAAATCCATTTTTCACATTGGTATGAATCTAACTGGTGAGAATTTTATTTTGTATCACAAACATCTGAAGCCAGCCTATTTAAAACATTGCTGTTATGGGAACCAAGGCTGCTAAACAGCCAGAAAAAATCCTGTTTGTATTTAGGTCACAATTTTTTTGCAGTAGTGTACTTGCTGTTATTCTAAAAAATAGCATGTAAAGAAAAAGTGGTGGTGGGTCGGGGTATGGAGAGGGATCTGTGTTGTAAACCTGAATTCAGACAAACCACATATAACAAAGATACATAGAAAATACCTTTCTTTGCTTCTCCTGGTTGCCAGTGTGCATTCAATTATTTCTCACTTCTAGTCTGAAGTTTAAGGATGGATCTCTCTCTGACTCATTCTGTTTGTCTTCTGCTATATTTTTCTGATGACTTCAAAATCCTTTCAGTAATTTATTGACCATAATGTCACATACTGTGCCATTCTACATGAAAGGACACTAACAACTTGGACATTGACAGAATGACTTTCACCTGTCAAAAGTCACCACAAAGCCTGTAAGTGCTACTTCTACTGCCAAATGTTTTCTTGAAGGTTTTGGTTGGTGTGTTTTCCTTTATCACCACTGTCTCTCTGCACAGCCACAGTCTGTCACTCTTCTATGCAGGCTGTAATTCTTCAGCTCAAGCCATCACCACTAAATTTCCACTCAGTGAACTGGTTGTGGGACAAACTCTAGTCAAACAAATCTCCTCCAGATGATTATAACTTCACTTGTTTCCCTGGCTCTGGCTACTGCCTCATCCCATGCTACTCGTCACATGTATTGCATGCCCCTCTTTAGAGTCTGAGAACTGGGACAAAGTTACAAGGTAGCTGTCCCCCTCTTGAAACTGTATATGAACGTGTCAGAGTAGTTGCCCAGAAACTGGAGACTCAATTTCATTTTCTGCTTTAAGGAGTTCAAACTTCTTTCCTTCTCTCCCTAGAAAGTGCCTTCATCATAAGCTACAGGATGTCCTCTACCTCCTTATTGAAACAAGGCAAAAACTTATGCCATTCCTGGTCAGAGAGAACAGCAATACAAGAAGTATCATCCTGTATCCCAATACCTGAGGTACTCACTTGGAAAGGAGGAGATGATGGTAGAAACCTGTTTTTCCTCCAAGAAGTTTTAACTTTATACTAAACCAAGTTGGGATATAATTCACAGTAGAACTAGTTCTAATGTTTTACAGCTTTTGTGTTACTTCTTACACACACACATCTGTGTTTGTTAGGGATGATAAACTAGTTTCACAGCATGAGTCTTCCCATTTCATGCTCATAGTACCAGATCCTGGTGACACAGTGTCATAGACAATGCATAACCAGTATCATTACATCTGCAATAGCACCTTTTATTCTTTGCTATGTTTTTAATCTTTTTGTTAATACATAAACGTTGAGCTCTATGGTTTTAGTTTATTTTTACTTATGTCACCTTTTTCCTATCCTATCCACAAAATTTAATTATTAGTCAGATAGTCCTTGAGCTATCTTTTGGGGAGCCCCATTCATACCTGTACATGAAGCATTTCATCCATATTATTCTCATGCTTAGGCATATTCGTATTTTGTTAACTTTACACCTCCTATGAGAAGATCTCAAATCTGCAGGGTCTATTTTCCATCTTTTTCTCTTGAAAGCTAGTTCTGCTGGAAGATTTTCTACCTTGTCCAACATCATGCATATATCTGCCAGTAAGCCATGTTTCTGAGGAACAGATACATTCTGGCACAAAGTGACTTCAATCATTGCTTTATCCTATTAAACAAGATTTTCTACTAGGCTTGGATGGTCCCATCAGTCCAAGTCTCTGCTGATGACTCCTGAGCTCTCCTAACTGGACATCCAAGTTGGACTGACAGCTCTAAATCCGCCAGTGTTGTCTTCTTTTTCACAGTCTGGCTCTTAAACCCATCCTTTTCTTCTTTTCTTGTCCATCTATTCTCCCTCTTAAATATTTGTTCCATGTGGGTTTTTTTTCCTTTTCCTATTACTACCCACAGCTTAACTTCAACTTTCCATCTTTTATTTATACTATCCTACCCTTTTTTTAAATTTTGGTTTCTATTCATTTCTCCATCTTGTCTCTTTCTATCGAATATTCTCCATCTTGTCTCTTTCCTTTCCATCTTCTACCTCTAGTTCATTAATTTAATTTCTACTCCTCCTATCTTCCTCCTACCTCTTTCCTTTTCATGGGTCATCCACTCACTTCCTCTCTTTATGTTGATTTCCCATATTTATTTTCCCTCAATGTCCTAGGGCTTTTGTGTTTGTCCTTCTGGATACACAAGAAATTTACTGTGTTCCAAAATGATGCTGATAAGGGATGCTGATGTCTCCTTTTCCCTTCATTTTTGTCTACACAACTCAGCTAAAGTAGGAAGCTAAGCACCAAACAGTGGCATGGAACCAATGGAAACAGAGACCTAAGTATAAAAATAGATAGCGAGAATCAAAAGTACAGGCAAGGAGTAATATGAGGAACAGTCACCTTCTTCACTGCTGAGAAAGACTGACAGCATTTTCTTTAGAGCCTGTCAGTGCCTCTCTTTAGTAGGCAAAAGAGGTCAGGTTTGCTTTATAAAAGACTATACAAGTACCCAAGTACTGTGTATGCACTCTCCTGAAAACACATACTGAGTTAACTTTATTTCTGCTTCCTGTTTACTCCTAAGTGTCTCTTAGAAGTTAACCACCTAAATCTGAAACTGCCTAGTTTGGATCTGAAAAGGAGCTGGCAATCACATAGGTTTGTTATCACACTGTTTTAATGATGACCTAAGTTTGCCTTTGAGCATGTTAGAAGTATTGACTGTCAATGCCCTAACTATAACCTGTACATCTTGTGCTAGATCAGATTTTGCTTTTTGGAAGGTCAGTGCTGTCTCCTCCTTCATTTGCACTTTTCTTTCTTGCTCTGCTGCTCACATAATGACTTCTCCAGGTTTGTTGCATTTCCTAATAGCATCTCCATGAATTCTCCTAATCTGTGAAAGTACATCAAGTTAGAAAATGATACATTCAAGACATAAAAGCATATCTTAAGCTTTAATTTCAATGCTTAATTTATTGAGCCCTGTATCTGGGCAATCATATTCAATTCAGAGCCACAAAATGGCACAGAAAGACATTGTGAAGATCTCCTTTCCTCACCAGAGTTGCCCTGCTAAGGTACTAACAGGATTACCACTTGTACTGAATGGTTAACTCATGCTTCTTTTATTCAAAGATTCTTTCACTGCAACTTTCTTTTACAAGCCTGCCTTATCCATCCTTAACACATCTTCAAGTTACCTAAAATGTTGCAGACCTTCTGCTGACTAAATAAAAGTTTTAAAAAAAACAAAACAAAACCAAACCAACCCAGACTCACCTGTCTCACACCTGCTGCCACTCTGCTTCCTGGTATTTAAAAAAATATACACCACCAGCTGAAGCATGCATTAACCTATCGCACTAGACTGCTAATACCAAGTGCATTTTCTCAGCAAAGCAGACCTATGAGCAGCTTCAGTCCCATGTGACATCTTAAATGTGACTTAAGTGTTTTGTGTTTATTTCCTATACAGGAATGCATTCCAATATACATTCAACATGCTGCCTGCAGCCACTCCAGACAGTCCAAGATGCAAGCAGAAGTCCAAGACGCACAATGTGAAGATGGATGGATCATCCAATGGCTACAACTAAGTGGTCTTCAGGTTGCTCTTTCTTCCTCCGTGGCACATCTCCACTCCAAAGCTATATGGCAGGTTAGCACTGAGCTACAACTGTCTGTTCCAAACCACCATGATATTCTCACACAGCAGCAAGCTACAACTTGCTCCTGAAGCTAAATATGTAAACCAGCACAGAAATCATGAAGGACAAATTTTCTCAATATAAAATCAGACCCAAAATGCTATGGTACTGAGTTGTACAGAGCTGCCCTAAATTTCAGCGATTTCTCAAATTAACAGAACAAATTATACTTAATCAGAGTTAAAAGTGTAGAGATGACTTTCCTTTTCAAGGTTATATTTTAGGATTAACTGCTTAATTGATGTTTTCTTGATGTTGGAAAAAGTCAATGTCAAATTTGCCAGGAAATCAAATCACTAGAGCTATGCTTTTTAAAACATGCAAGTGAGGCAAATCATCACCTCTAGCTCTGGCTGTTGCACTCAGACACAATTCCCATGCTTTCTGCAGCCAGAGGCTCAGCCACCACTATGGTACTGTCTCCAAGCCAGAGTAGGCAGAACTGTCTACATATCAAGAAAGTTCCTTGCTGCAGAATGGACGAGCAACCAAAGGAACAATGAAGGTCTTGCTCTGGGCTTCCAGAGTTCACCACAACAAACACAGGTTGGGTACAGGTTGTATTCAGCATATTCAGCCATGACAGAAGAGCCAGGTACAGTGTGGAGTGAACCTCTGCATGTCTGGTTCCAGCCTTTCACAGTGCTCTCAGGATTAGTCATTGTTTAGACTTGCAATTCTTTATACGGTGGGAAGGAAGAAACTTCACCACCCCAAGAACAAATGATTGAGGAAAATCTCCACCACAGAATCTACACAGCTTTTAGCACAAATGGGAAAGACTTTGCTCAGCAACATGGCCAAATACCTAACAACCCTCTACTTTCACCACCCTTGCGGTTGTGCTTTCAGCTGCAAGTCTTTGCCTACAGTTCTGACACATGTACCATGATCTCAAGTAGACAGACAGAAAATGAAAACCCTTCAACTATTTTAAAGAGCAGCTGAGAGCCATAAAAGAGGCAGGAGTGGATTAGAGCACAAGCCCCATAAAACATACTGAGTCTGTGAGGATTTTTTTATGAGACCAGTATGCTGCTCCACAGCTTTCTGTATTACATGTGTCTGCACAGGAATGGCTGAGCAGGGAAAGTAGGGCAGGAAAATATTTTGTCTGCTAATTCTCAGCAGGCGTTTCTGAGCTTAGAAGATTTTTACCTCAAATCCTGTTTTAAAAGAGTCCATCTGCCCAAACTGTGCTGTGCTTGCACTATTTTTAACCTATAACCACATATATGATGGACAAAATGTTAATACTGCAGATTGTGCTGGTATTATCTGACCTCAGGACAAGTCCCATTGATTTTCTTACTCAGCAGAACCAGGAACAGCATTTGACCCTGACTTACACTCTCTGCCAATTATTTTGTTTTATATTTGTGTTTCTCTTCAGCGTCCTGGCACACAGTGGGATCCCACGCCCTCCTTGCCCCACAACTCTCTCCTAAATAGACATGCAAAAGCTTGTTCTTTTTCCTCTCTTGACTTGTAATCTATGTTCCAGCCATTTTATGCCCTTTAGTGTACTTCTACAATCTCAGTTGTATTTTCCCTTTAATAAGGTTATCAAACAGCACAGAGAATTAGATTCTAACTGTGCACTTACAAGTAGTACATGATAACGTGCCAACAGATTGTCTGCCAATAATTCTATGCAAAAAAACAGCAACACTTTTGCTTTCTCAATACTTGTGAATACTTTTTCAATAGTTTGAGTTCTCTACCTGTAACTAATCCGACTTTTTCCTTTCTGTAATCCATGGTATTCTACCTGTACCCATTTATTATCTTTCCTTTTCCATGTAGAGATTTGCAAAAAAAAGATACATTTAAGATTAGTGTGAAGGAAGTATGAATATAAGTGTATGCACATGTGAAAGCACACAAAGAAAATGCAAAATAAGGATTAACAGGAAAGGTATGCATTAATTGCTACAGAGCACCCTATGTAGGGATTTAATCCAAATGAATGAAGAGGAACAAAATGACCTAAAATAAGGTGTCAAGAAGATGGAGAAGAGAACTGGAACCTTAAAATGCTCAGCTGAGGAGTACAAGAGAACTGTGAAATTAAAGAATTTTAGCTAAGACTTATAAAGGGGTGAGACAAAATAATGATACAGAAGATCCCAAATGGCACCCATTCCTAAAGGGAATCAATGGCAAGTCCCAGATCAGTCTATTATCACCAATGAATGAGAACCTATGAGCCATGATAGCCAGTGTCCCTTGTCTTCTGCATTGCACACGTGATCCTGGCCACCAGTGACCATCAGGCATATGAGCTGATGCTTGTATGTGAGTGCGAGTGAGCAAAATCCATAAAGAATGAGTGAGAGTGGGAAGCTTTAAAGATTTTACAGAAGAAAATCACTTTACCCTTCCACAAGATCTTGCATTCAGTTCTGTTATACTAATTTCCTACATAACAATTCCAGATTCTTCTGTGTGAGACAGTATTTGTACACAAGGTCAGATTCTGAGAGGGAAAGGGTTCAGTCAGAAAGGACGAGACATAAAAATGGCCAGAAGATGCTGTGAGGAACCAAGAAAAAACAAAACTAGACGACACTATGTGGAAGGACCCAGAGAAGAACAAGCAACAATAACTTTTGCAACCCAGAGAGACTTTAAGAAAGGGTTGAGGGTACAGCCACATTAACTCTCTGCTCTAGGTCCACTTCCCCACCTACATACAAACATTAGCACCAGCTCCTGCATCCTTCTTCACAGTTCCTGACAGCCTCTAGCACTCACTGCTGCTATTGCTGCTGGAGATCAGGACTAGCTCCAGGTAGCTGGAGGGGTTGCAAGGAGCAGAGCAGGAGGGAGATGAGATGGGAGCAGTCAGTAGCATCTCTCAAGTCACTACCTGGATGGGAACAGCAGCAGAGAATGAGGCAGTAATGAACAGACCTTAGAAAATACAAGAACTGTAACGTCGCACACAGTATTAAAAGAGGATTTGGCAGCATGGCATGGAAAAAATTCTGTGTTGCACAGGCTGACAGGCACACCTCTGGGTGAAACAGTCAAGTTATTAAGAAGATGACAGAAAGCCACTGACCACATCTGTCCAGTTCAGGGCCTGTATGCCCAGCTTCAGCACTGGTGAGGTAGCTCTGTTCAGATTCACAGGTGCAACAAGCTCACCTCTGATTTACAGCACATAAGAGCATCTGAGAGAACTTGGAAGGGGAAGCAAAGAAAAGGGGAGATGCAATGTGCCCCACCACAGTGGGGCAGACTATGACCAGAAGTCCAGAGGAAGGAGTGAGAAACAATGGCTCTCATGCAGTAACAAGAAGGGGAGAAACATTCCCTGGAGCTAAGCTGGGGCTTTTGAAAATGGGACAAGACAAAAGCGAGATGGTGCCAGAAGCAGTTGATCATGTCATAAAAAGCAGGAAGTCAGGAGAACTGGGTTCTGTTCACTGTTACATCAAGGGCTTCATGATTTTTGGCAAGTATCTTAATTGGTTCCTAAGACGTCAGCAATATCTGGGCTCAAATGGCCACTGCAAGGTTTAAAGCACTACTGTAAAGGATACTTGGCTCTTCTCAAGGAAGAAGGTACAAATGCATATGTATAATTTATTATTTGTAATGGGTGCTGAAGGGAGAGAACTGTTTGGCTTTTTTTTAAGTATACATTAAGCAAATCTGTTTTCAAACTTCTCTTCAGAATTCTTAAAACCTCAGGGACACAAAATATTTATGTTTTGAATTTAGTAGGAGTTCAATATTTCTTTCCTTGAGCATAAGGGTTCTTACTGAATAGGTCAGAGTGGTCGACCTAATACAATATTCTTTTAAAAGCTAGACTATATCCAGTGTTTAGCACTAGTTAGTACTATAGTATTAATGCAGATTTACCTTATGCATTTTGCATGGATCATACACATGGCAAACTCATTCTTCATTACTGAGGGAAACCCATATTATATGTACCTGTTCCTGCAACAGCAGGCAATAGTTCTGTGATGCAGCGGGCAAGGTATCCTGCCTGATCCTCAGCTGCTCTTCCAGAAGGGCACAGATCTCCCATGGGTCATATCTGCCAACCTTACAGGGATACATCTGTTAGCCCTGGTATACCTCAAATGACACTAGACTTCTAACTTTTAACAACTCAGCTGAGCTCAGTGTTCCATCATTGAACAGAGAAACCACAGCAGGACACGTGAGACTCTGAGTGATAAGCAGTGACAATGATATCAAATGTACGCACTGAAAGCGATCCCCCCTCCTTGTACTAATCAAAACATTGTCCTCCACAAACAGATAGACCTGCAATGTCTCAGTGTGATCCTTCTCATTTAATATTCTTTTTAAACAGTCCTGTTTGGAGACAGATTTCAGGATTGAGCATTTGGAGTATAAACTATTACTAGCCACATAGTTAGGAAAAAAATAAAATAATAACCAGAAGCAGCACCAGTGTTCTTCCTCTGTTTCTTTATCACACTGAACAGTGGTTGAAGGCATAAAGTTTAGAGGCCTTCAAGTCTGGTCCACTGACAAGAAGGCCATATCCCCCCAACCATTAGCACAGTGGTCACGGGAAGCATTTCTGTGGAAACAGAGACAGTCTCCAGCCAACAAAGTCAAGGTTTGTGAGATCAAAAAAGGCAGCCTGGTTCTGTGTCCTGGAAAGGACACAGCAGGAACAGGAGACTGGGTCTGGTCCCTCTCTCAGGGGTTTATATATTTTAAATAAGAGTACAATCTGAAAACATTTCTGGGAGTAGGAACTAGATTTCAGGAGAAGGTGAGGAAAGAGGGACAAGCGCTGGGGAGGACAAAATGAAAGCAGAAAGAGCCAAAAAGAGGTTTGGAAAGACAGGGAGGCACAACCCAATCAGTATTCCTATCCTTTGAGTACTTAGTCCTGCAACCATGAACACCATAGTTATCTTCCTGCTGTATATATGCTGGGAGCAATCTTGACATTGTATTTTCACCAAAGACTTTCAGTTCTTTCTTAGTCCTTTGTTCAAGAATTCTGGCACATAAAACCACCCACAATGGGAACTCTGCCAAATGTTAATACTGCCGAGTTATTTTCTGGCTTTTATACTGCTGCAATACAAAAGTCTTTACACTTTTCAGTCTTGCTAGAATCTCTCTGAAACAAAGCATCTTCACTCCAGGTAAAAGTATTAAAACAAAGAAGCTATTAGATTTCTGAGCTATCAAACATTGTATTTATTATCTTCCATTGTGATACTTCTGTTTAATTACTACACTGTGGCATCATGCAATGACTTAGTTAAGCTCTGTTTATTTATTCTCATCTTTGATAATTCTGATTTGTTCACTTCTCTATTCTTAAGTTTCTTACACTCCCTTAATGTGTTTTTAGTGACACTGTGAAACCAGTCCCCCACAGGAAGCTTCATATGTTCAAAAAGTAATGTCACATTTTCTACTGATGAATCTCCACTATGTGGTAACTGACCCTCAAGACTTACAAGCCTCTAAAGTTTTGAGCCAAATTTCCTCCTAAGATAGATTAAAAAAAAAAATTGTCCTTGTCCAGCCAAAACACATATCGAATCATTGGAAGACAAATAGAGGACAAGGGTGTAGTAAATATTCAGTTAATATAGTTAAGTATTCATTACACCACTGTCCTCCATTTGTATATTCATAATGGTTGGATTTTTGGTTAGCAATTGATCTAAAATTCAAGCACTGAATGACCCAAACATGTATTTCTAATGTACTTTTATACCTTATAAAAGTAACCCATTAGAGAAACGTACGGCAAACAAATCTTTGAAAGTAACAATGCCAAGCTCTGCAAAGTTGGAGAACAGAACAATCCTGGGATCAAGGACACTTGTTCCATATGAGCTCAAGACTCTTCTGCACGCAATAGGAATGTAAGACTGGAGGGAGAGGTTGGGCCTTTCAACACTATCTCCTGAGATACCAGGTACCACTTTGTATGACACTTTTCCTATTGAATTCAGTCTTAAAAGCTGGTAGGTGCAGAACCCCAGTGGAAGGTTCTTTCTAATTATTACGATCTTTCTTCTCTTCCCAGTCTACACGTATCATGGCTATTTTATGCCCATTTGTAGTTGAGAAGCATTGCCTTTTACTAGCTACTTAGCTAAAGGAGTTTCTCCTAGAGAATAAAACAGTACTTGCTAAACATCCCAAGCCCTTCTACTGCATTCTCATTTGACAAACTCTTCTTTCCTCAGTCACATACATAACCCTTTGCAACATCTCTTATGATTTCTGGCTGTCCTTTTTGAACATAGGTGACAAAAATCAGAACTTGCCATTCCTTGTACTATGTTGTCAATACTCGCCCAGAACCACTACAAGTACCTTGACTATCCTCCAATACGTTTTCTTACTGATGGAGACATCTTCTGGGCAGCGTATGAGTTATCCTGTAATCAATGTGTTTTCCTCCTCAGCCACAGTCCATTCATGAAACCCCACTTGTATTAAAATAAACTATTTTAATTCTATCCCAAAATTTTATTGCATTTTGTTAAGGGATATCAGGACCTCTCCTGCTTGACTGCCGGAACCCAGCCCAATGCCCCGGGAAACAAGGTCTCTGCCCAGGCTGAGAGATGCAGTTGCTGCTCTTCCATTTGCAGGTTCAACCAGTAGCAAAGCTGAACATGTATCCCAGAGACACATGCAGATACACGCACACACGACACTGACATGGCCGGTCACACAGACTGCCACAGCCAAGGCGCTGCCTTCAACAGCACCCACGTACAGGACTCGCACAAGACAAGCACAGACAGCCAAATCCCCTTCTCCTCTTCGGCCAGCAGAGACAGGAGGTCCCTAGTGAAAGTGCGCGCACACTCCCCCTCCCCCCGGCTCTGGATTCACAGCTTTCTGGGATCACACATTCACAGATCCCTCAAGTACCGGCACGGCCGCTCTGCTGCTCAGCACCCCTGCCCAGTTCCTGGCCCTCTGACCCACCCCACGGGTCCTCTACTCTCTGGCTGGTCCAGTTTGACGCTCACTGCAAACATGCAGCACTTGCACGCTCGTCCAATAGGTACCCCACACTCATGGGTCCCCCTGGATACCATGGGCCCCTGCCTGCCTGGATCTAAGGCCCCCTGTACTGTCCAGCTTGAAGTTTGCTAGTGAATACACATGCACACCCCACATACACCCATTTGGGGAAGATACAGGACACTTGCCCCCCAGCAGCCAGCACCAGGCACATGGGCTGTGACCTGCTGTCCTACTCCAGCCATTGGTGCTGAGCCCCTCACTCATGCCAGTCCCCCAGTAAGCTGGTTTCTGGGATACACCTCATTCCCACCCCACTGGCTGGCACTGAGACCCCCACTCATTCCAGCTGCTGACACCACAGGCCAGGGGCACCTACAGTCCCCATCTGGCGCTAATAACTGGCACCCAGCCCACTCATGCTGGTCCCCCCAGTAGCCAACATTCCAGGTATAAAGTCTGTAGGACCCACCAAGATCCAGAGAGCTACAGCCTCTCGAACCACTGATGCTAGGACCTCAGGTTTACATCCTTATCAGCTGCAAAGTCCCAGTTTGTCTGCAGTTTCTTGATAGCCCATCAGTTAACGGGACTGACTAGATTTGTTTCTGTTATTGTCTTTGTTACGCTTATTGGTCAGGTTGTATTTCTCCATGTGTTTGCCTCCCACCCTTTCCTTACCATCCCAATCTGGCAAGGTCCTTAGTCACATAATCTTACTGGAAAAACCAAACGTTCTTACACTCCACCTATCCTTACCAATTAGAGTGGCTGACCAGGTTTATTCTTATCACTACCTCCCTTATCATTTGTCCATCAGGTTTGTCTCTGTACGTTCTTGTTTATGGTTCCTTTGACCAGATACCTTTAAAGGAGCAGACACTCCCCTTCCACATACCTTTCCACATTTCACTTGAATCCTCCAGACTGTGTACTCCTTCCTGTATGACATGCCAGCCTTCCTCTATAGCAACTGCATCTTTTATGTTTCTGTATTGAACAAACCATACTTTTATTTTTTCTGTTGTGAACTTTCATGAGGATATACTTGAGAAAAATCCCTCTGGATAGTTTCCCTCTAGTACAAGCCTCTGGAATTCAAAGTCAGTTCTTTATTTCTCTGTTCATCATCATCATCTCTAGCTTCTCAAATAGTTTCCCATGTAGCACTTGACAATATTCTTCACTGATGTCCAAATAAATGTCCAAATGGTTCTACACACCACTCACACCACTGCAGTCAGACAACAAAATCTTCATAAAGCCTCCTTCCTTCCACTTCATAAAAAGACAATATATATAACAGCTCTCCAAATACACATACTACTCTTGATTTGATAAAACTCTTTAACATAACTTGCTATTGGATTTGGATTCTCATGTGCCCTTTTTTTTTTTTTTTTTTGCCACCTGTTCCACATCTTTCTTTCAGCAGTTTCTTTGTCAGCATCTCCAAGTCACCTCCCAGCTTTCTCTCTTCCTCCTACCAGTTCTCATCTGACTTCCCTGAAATGCATAATATTCACCAACACTTAGCTCATAGTTGGTACTTCACTCTGGAACATCTCAAAGTACTTCACAAAAGAGCAGTCACAGCATGACTGACATAAATTTACAATGGGAAAATGACTCAAATGGCAGAAGGACATGTCAAGACCATGCACAAGCACGAACAGATCCTGTCTGTCTCCCACAACCCAGTTCAGTGCTCTGCTCATGGGATCACTTGGTCTTCTCCTGTGCAATGCATTTCTACACCTTCTGCACTAAAATTAGGGACCCTCCCCTTCCCTGCACCCTGGTCCTGGACTGGGCATTGGGGGTTTTTTTGCTTCCAGTCTTCCTGTTCTCAGCTCCAGCCCCAACTCTGGTCTGGGCCACAATCATACAACTGCAATTATAGGAAGGTCCTGCCAGCTCTTGGCTGAAGCAGGGCTCTATGCTGGCAGGACTCAGAGGGAACCGAGGTTTCCAGCTCTTGCAAGTATCTACCAAGTACAGTGAACAAGAATTTCTCAAAAGCTTGTAACTCAGCCAAGCTTAGCAGATCTTAATGGCTATCAAACATGACACAAAGACTGCTTCCTAACAAATATCAAGCCCTTTTTCCAAAATACGCTTCATCAAGACTTTTAAAGGAAAGATCAGACACATTTTTGTTATAGGCAAAAAGAATATTTTTTCACTACCCTCAGTCTAAGGAATGACCGAACTGTTCAGTCGAACTTGTCTAACAGGCAATCCCTGGTTTATACATATCACCACCCTGAGAGACTAGAGGGCTTTATAATGAATAGCATCAGACCAGTTATACAGTAAGCGGTCGTATGAACACAGCCTGAAACACTGGAAGGTCTTCATTCATTCAATAATGGCCAGAGCTGGAAATATAGAAGTCCATAGCTCCAAGATAACCAATTACAATTGCTTTCATTAAACAAAACAAGAGTAATTTGAAAGTTGCTCACACTTCTGAATTTCCTTCCATCTGTTACTGAGGTGACAGAGTTCTCTTCAGATGGCACATTAACCTATCCTTTGGTTTAAGCAAAAGGTCACCCATATAAACAATATAGGCTTGCTACTAGAAGCAAATTCAGTTTGAACACAAGACGCTACTATATACAGTAATTACTACTATCCAGTTTCTCTCTGTGGAAGTATTTTGAAAAACATTCCTTTTGGAAGAATTAATATTACATTAAAATGCGTGGTATTAAGTGACTTGACACTACTTATAATAGTAACTAAAAAGTGTCTTTCAGGCAGAAGACTTTTATATATAAAATTCTCTCAGCTTTACTGGAAGCAAACCAGGCTTGAGCATTAGCAGCAGCCAAACATACACTTGGAACAATGTAATTGCACGGCATCATGGCTGATGAAAAGGATAACTCTGCTACCTCTGTGGAGGTGGCTGGAAGCCCTTGGTATAGAGAGATGAAATATATTATGGGATAATGTAATAAACATTTGTTTGGTATTTTTAATGTGTTTTAAATGGCCACAAGTTATGGAGATTTTCCAGAGTGCACATAAAAAAAACGCTTATGCCAAGACTATGATTTATTTAGAGCCAATGTATTTTTTTTAACAAATGAGAAAAAATATGGCAATGTTTTCAGGAAAAAAAAAAAAACACAACAAAACCAAACACAACAAAACCATAGCTATTGTAACTCCATTCTTTTGCTGCTTCCGTTCTAACATGACTTCTGTTCTACAGAATCAGTTAGGGGGGAATAGGGATATTTAAAGGTATCTTTGGCTTTTTCAATGTTTTGGACTGCCATGAGATGGAATCCAAGACTCCTAAGTCCTCCAAGTCCAGAAGTAAGTACTGTGTCATTAAACAAATGACCATCTCCCTTCTCTAATGGCAGAATAGCATCAATGGTAGTCCTGAAAATCTGCACGCTGTCTAATCTTGAATAATAGATCCAGTGTAAAATTTAAACTTCTCCATGAGTCTTAACAATAGTGTAATCTCAGATAAGAATCCCCTGTGAGGGGGGGATAATAAGGCTGTGAAGTGAGGTGAGATATGCTTGCAGGTGCTCAAATGTTTCTTTCCCCCATGTATGCTTCACGCTTTTAACAATCTTGTGATCAGTAGTACAATGAATGAATAAATTCTGATAAAATTAATTAGAATCTTGACTGCAAGTAGGTAAGTAAGCATTCAAAAAGGCATTACAAAGGAATTTTATGGATAGCATTATCATTTCATATTTTAAAGGAGAGATTCATGAATTATTCCAAAAACCTCCTTGCTATCTGGCAGAAGGGAAAAGGAATTAAACACTCCTTACAGGACTTCAGTTTGGAAGGACTGGTGCAGTTGCCACCACCACAGATAGTTAGCTCTTAGCTGGTATCAATGATACAGTGCAGGCATAGGTCTAGGTAGGTCCAGGTTCATTTTGAAGTATTAACAATGATTTCCAGTAAACTGAATGTTACATTAAATCAGAATGATACTTAATCTAAGTGCACTAGGGGAAACAAAAAAAAGCCAAACACTTCTCTCTTGTTCTTTTATCTTACTGGTATTTCTAATCTGGCAGTTATCTCCACCCCATTAATTTGTCTGCCTCTTTAGCACTGCTTTCAACAGTTCACTAAATGTCATCCAGGAGAAGCAAAAAACATTAACACCCTGTATCCTTTCAAATCAGGCCATATGTAGAAGATTAAATTATTCAGTATGTATCATGTATAAAAACTGACATTTCCTTTAATCAACTTCCTGATGACATTCATCATTGCTTTCATCAAACAGCGAACTAGACTACAATAATGGTGCATAATCCCTTTCCACCAAGTTTATTTGGGTGCTAGAGTTACCAACATATTCAAGACAGACTAGCTGAACCCGTGAATTTCGCAGCAGAAAAAGCAGAAATTTGAAAGGTGGAGTAGGATTTGAGCTACAGATTGTTACATAGTACATCACAAACTAATAGCTGCAGTAAAGCCATTTCCACAGCTTCCCATTGAATCGGGATACTACACCACGGAGCATCTCTCCTCTTCCCTGTTTACAGTTATCCTAGAATCCCGTGTGCACATGACCAACAGCTGTTTCAGCTCTGTCACCAGGCTCATCATTTATATAGTGCTGTTTTATCAAGGAACTCTTATTTTATAAGGGGAGAAAGAGAGAGAAGAAAATTAAAATCTTCTCAATTACATCTCAGTTATATGTAGCTGAGGATAAAGGTAAAATCTAGGCTTCCTGTGGGAGCTGAATTATTAGCATAAATGCTTTCTAGAAAAGGAAAATAGCTATTCTGTTGCAGAAAAAGATTCTTTCAGAAGAGAACTCAAGATTGCAGTCAAAAGTAATTTTGACTGGTTTAGATAACAAAACTTTCCCCAAAGCTTGGTATGTGTGGTTTTGATCTCATGCTTGTGTGGCAAAGCAGAGCTTCCTAAACTTGTGTGACTTGAGTACAGTCATCATTGGAGTTGCAGCTGGAGACAGCTGGGTACAACCCAGCATTAGGACCCATGACAGGGGATGCCACCAGCTGTGCATCTGACAAGGAAGGAATTCAGATGTTTTGGCATGATTTTCCTATCTTTCACAGTGGGATTTGAGCCTCTCTTTGGAAATATACAGTAGTTTCAGAACCCCTGTAAACACCTCAGCACAGCTTTTAAAAATGGAATAAAGCATCATTTTTGGAAAGGGTAGAACAACTTTTAAATGTTTACATTTTGCCACATTTCAAAGAATCACAGAAAAAATTTAGGTTGGAAAGGACCTCAAAAGGTCTCTAATTCAACCTCCTACCCAGAGGGAGGAGGGCTAACCTGACAGGTAGATTAGTAGGTTACTCAGGACCTTTGTTGAGTCAAGCTTTGAGTACTTCCAAGGATGGAGATTTCAGCACCTCTCTGGGCCCTATCCCTGGGTTGCAACACTCTCACAAGGAAGAATTTCTTCCTCATGTCCAGCAAGAGTTTCCCTGGCTGCAATCTGTAACCATTTCCTCTCTTTCCGTCACTGCAATGCCTGTTAGGTAGTGGAAAACTGTTAATTCCCACCTCGTGTTTTTGGTGGGGTTTTTTTGCATGTGTGTGCATGGGGGGTGGGGGGTGTTTTGTTTTTTTTTTCTCCAAGCAAGTTTAACTGCGATATTGGCTGTTTTCCAAGAACCTAAATTACCTACATTAAAGAACACTGGCCCCATATCCTAGATGATAATACAAACAATACAAAAGATAACCACTTGGTGATGAACTATAAATTCATACAATGGGGACATACAGCTCCAGGGCTCAATAGTTCAATTCAGTTTTTATCCAAAAACATCTGGGTCCTCTTTGAGCAGCTTGAGTGAAAAAAAGCTTTTCCATGAGACATAACATTGCAATAGTAAAGGGTCTCACCAGATTAAGAGCTCCAAAATGATGATATTCTTCAGTGTGGATTTGTATTCTACAGCTATGTTCTGACCATGACCAAACTGGCATCTTTCCATGTTCTGCATTAGCTCAGGTTAATTTTTCTTGTAGTTTTTCAAATAAGGTGAGATGCATTAAAGAAATTGAAGGCCTTGTAGAGAAGCGTGATGTTGTAAAAGAGGAGACAGGAACTCGCTAATTCTAATCCCTAGACAAATATATAATAAAATTAAAACAAAGATGAAAGTGCAAATAGCAGTCCTAAACCAACAACCCAAAATCCTTTGAAGGTATTCCAGCTGGCAACTCAGATTAGACAAGTATAATACCCTAGTGAATACTAGGGTAATTTTACTTCACCAGCCCAAAAAAGGTGAGACAAGGTAGCAGTACATTTCCTCTGACAGAAAGGAAGAAATCACTTTCTTTTTCCACCAGATTTCCTTCCTACCAATACTATATTGAAAACAAATAGCTTTAGAGTTCGATTATCTTTAGGATATTCATGATTGCCCAACCAAAAAAACTCAAAAAACACAAAACCCACAACAACAACAAAAAAAGCCAAACAAGTGAAGGATTCACTTGAAGGAATATATATAGACAACAGAATTGATATAGGCCATGCTCCATGAAACTAGGGTTCTACAAAGAAAACTGAGTCAACAGAAGGAAATATGTTTAAAAACATCACATTTTAATGATTCCTGAAATATTACAAATTTTCACATAATGTAAACCTATTGGAGGCTGACATATAGAGCAGAATTAAGATTATTTGAATAAATTTGCCTAGACTTTCTTTTTCCTTTTTTTGGGGCTGAGGGTGTGAGGGGTATAGGAAGAATGGGTAATGTAAGCAAATGGGATTCTGGCTATAAATCTGAAAACCTTAAAAAAAAAACAAAACACAAACAAACAAACCCCACACAACACCTCAGCCTGCATTGTTGCAGTGGTCATTGGGTTTACAGTATAAAATGTTAAGTCACTCTTATTTCAGCACCTTTAGCATTCTTGTGCTCTTTGCAAGATCCATGGTCTTTCACAAGATTTGGTCACTGAACATTCAACTCATCAATTACGAGTAGCACTTTTACTGGTGTTTATCAGTATTCAAAAATTTCCCATTTTCTGCTAAACAAAACTCCCCAAATTCTGCAGTTCTTTGAGGCCTAATCAAATGCCAGATGTTTTGAGTTCTTGGTATCTTTGATATCTTAAGCCAAGTGAAAATGAACAACACAGAAAAGGTCTCCCTGAGCAAACGTGTAATTGAGGGTTTGGGGTTTTGGGGTTTTTTCCCCCTTTTCTGTCCAAAAAAGATTCTACAAAGTACATACAAACAAAAACTAACTCTCATCGAAGTCTATAGAGTGTGATGTTTCAGATAGAAATTTCTTGGCACCACAGAGCCTATGCATAGATCATCCTCTCACAGAGTAGCCGGTTGCTAAAAACTTTTGTTACATTAACCCATTCTCCTCCCCTCCCCCAATCTCCACTGTGCTAATTTTGACGGAGCAATAAATGTCCAGGAACATTGCTTTTTATAGACCAGCCCACTTGGTCCATATTGTAGGCACAAACATGAAAACCAACAGTTTTGCTAAATCCCGTAACTTTAAAATAGCCTGTCTAATCTAGTTAGTATTGTCTCAATCATGATAAACCAAAGGCTTAAACTTAAGTCTAAAAAAAAAAAATCTTTGCAATCTCTCTCTGCAATCCTCAAGCATTTACCCACACTTTAGCAACATCTATCTCACATTTGTAGCCCAGCATGACCACCTCACCCAGGAACTGCCCAAGAGTATTTTATCCAATGGAAACCTACTAGAAGATACACTTCACATCCCAGAAGTCACACCTTTTCTCCATCATCATCACACAGCTCTGTAAGGTAGGGCACACCCAGTACACTCCTCCATTAAGGACAACACAGAATCACAGACTGGTTGAGGTCGGAAGGGACCTCTGGAGATCATCTTGTCCAACCCCACTGCTCAAGCAGGGCCAACTAAAGCAGGTTGTCTGGGACCATGTCCAGGTTGCTTTTGAATATCTCCAAGGATGGAGACTCCACAATCTCCCTGGGCAATCTGTGCCAGTGCTCAGAATCCTCACAGGAAAAAAAAAAATAAAGACTATATCCTTATGTTTAGACAGAACCTCTTGTGTTAGTTTGTGCCCATTGCCTCTTCTGCTCTCACTAGGCACCACTGAAAAGAGCCTGGCTCTGTCTTCTTTACACCACCCCCCCTCAGATATTTACATACATTAATGAGATACCCCCAAGACTTCTCTGGGCTAAACAGTCCCAGCTCTCTCAACCTTTCCTCATATGAGAGGTGCATCAGTCCCTTAGTTATCTTAGAGGCCTTTCACTGGACTCTCTCCAGTAGCTCCATATCTCTCTAGTACTGGGATTCTTGGAGTATCACAAAGTTAGAAGACTGAAATCAGGCTTATATTGAAATGTCTTCATGTCTTAATACTATAGGTCTGATCACAACCCTGTGAATTTAATACCATGTGACGAAAACTGCTTTAACCATAAGGATATTGTGCCTATCTCCATATAACTAGTGGCTAGAAAGCAGAGCCTAATAGCTACCTAAAATACATTCCCAAGACATGCAGAAAATAGCTATGTAGTTCAAAAGATGAAGAGCCCATTCAGCTGTAAAATGTCCTTGCTCAGCTTCTGCACCATACAAAGGAACTCGAAAAGGATGAGAAACAGCACAGAACGTTTTGGAACCAACAGCCTCAGGTTTCATGAATGAATATCATAAACTTTGATTTTGCAGACCAGTTGTGCAAAGATGTTTGACTTTGAGAAGGCAGCTTTTGCAGAACAAGAAAGAAATTAAAAGCCACTAAATGAGGTGTCAAGGAGGAAAGCCCAGGGGGAGATGGAACAAATAACAGATCAAAATATAAAAGTCATTCCTTTGGAGAAGAAAGAATCCAAAGAACAAAAATGTGTTCATTTCCCTTAGAGAGACTGCTCAAAGACTAGAGAGTACAAACATTTTCTTTATTTCTTAATGTACCTTCTTTCTCCGATATTTAATTTCCACTTGCCATATTTGTCAAATTTGCTGTTATTCTCCAAATGCCTCTGATAGCATTAAATGTTTGAGCTGTCGCCCTGCCCTTTTCTTTGCCTTACAAATCTCAACTGAATATCTTAATTCCCATGTGCCTCCTTTTTCAGTTCTGGTGTTGGATTTTGTTGCTATTCTTTTGATTAACTGGGACTTCAAACAGGCCTCAACAAGTCACACTCTTAGCAGAATTCCTTTCATTACATTGAACCAAGCTAACTATAATCCCCAAAATACATAGCATGAGTACTGTTATATTGTGCCACACTAGGAGCCCAGCAGCCTCTCTCCAACAGGATACAGAGGATGCACAGGCCAATAGTACAAAAACATGCCATATGTGGACCAATCATCCCCGTGAGACACCATCCCATCTTATGATAATAAATCTATATTTTCCTCTATTTTCAATATCTTGAGTGGGATGTTGACTATGTGACAAATTACCCTGAGGGAATGGAAATAGCTGTTACCAAGGCAGAAGTAAAATGCAGCATCCTTCAGCATCCTCAAATCCTCGCTACCTGATTTCCATCACAGATTTCTAAAAGAACCGACAAATAAAAGTGTAGGATTGAGGAGGGTTTGTTTTGGTTTGGGGTTTTTTGGTGTTTTTTTAAGATAAACCTGTCAAGTCTGGAGTAGATCAAATCTGGATCAGACTGGAGAAAAGCAACTGCAGTGTTAGTAATTTAGAATGGTAAAATCCAGCCTATGTGACCACAAGCCCATTAGCCTGCCTGTTTGGATAAAAATTTGAAGGAAGGAAGAAATGACAAATGAAGGTACACCGAAAAGGAAGGAAAATTCTCAAAGACTTATCAAACACAACTATTTGCTAGACTGGTCTTCAATTCTCTTGAATGAAAACACAAACTGAAATTCATCTCATCAATTCTGATTTCAGTAAAACATTCAATACAGTGCTACACTGAAAAGGTTAACAATGGCACGAGAAGTTGGGCTATTCTAACAACAACTGAGGAAGACAATGATATGGTATCATTCACTGCAGGAACAACTTGACACCTGTCACAGAAATGGATGACATCTAATAACCCAAAGTGCAGACTCCCACAAGGTACTACTTATATCAACTAGTTTCAGTCATTTAAAAGTTGTGCATCCAGTCTCAGCACTATGTCTAAATTATTATGTTTAAGATGAACAGGATGAGTTGCCCTCAGCAGGTGGCTATGACTTTTTAACATCTAAGGTTCAAACATCAAGCACTTAGACAGATAAAGTTAGGCAGAAGAACCACCATCCTGGGAACGAACCTTCCCCCATCCCCCTCTGTCCCAAAGAAGTTCTGCCATAATACTTACGTGACTGATCAATCAAGATATTACCACCATGGAGAAGGTAACTGCCATCCCAAGATGTATCAGGTGATGTATTCCCTATCTCCTGGACAGGGAAGTATTCCCACCACTGTGTACGAGACCCTTTGTCTGAAATATTATATATAGTTCTGGTCACATATTTGCAATAAATATATATCCACAAAGGAAGAACAGATGCAGAGAATGGATATTAGCATGATCAGACAAGTGCAGAGGTGACCTTAGAAAAAAAACTGGAAGAGGTTGACTTGTTTAGCTTAGTCAAACAAGGCCTAAGACAAGATGTGGTTGCTCTCTAAACTATGAAGAAAGCAAGCCCTAAAGAGGGAAAAGAACTACTTATACTAAAAGGACATTGCTGGCACAAGAACAAATGCCTACAAATTCACAGCAAATAACAGTTGACAGGATGTCAAAAAAGGGTTTCAAAGCCTTAGAGGAATAACTTTCTAATAGGAATAATGGGCATGACCTAGTGAATTTTGCAATTAAAATTAGTATTTTTACAATGAAAATTTAAATCTCCAAATTTGAAGATTTAAGATCAAATGGTGGCTGATACAGAAAAGGACTGGACTTGATCTAAATTGTATTTTCTTGTTCGGTGCTTTCATACAAGAATTATTACTCACATCTACCCTCCCTCAGTCCAAGTCACCATCCAATCTCATCCTTCCCTGCCCATCATTGCCTTTGCCTTATATATCTCCAAATGCAGTCACGTTACTCTACGCATCCCCTCAAACCCTTTGTCTCAAGCTACTCCTCCTGTCAATCTCCCTTCCACTACCTCTAAAAATTACACTCCAAGGCAGACATCAGACAAGCAAAGTTTCAGCCCAGGCATTTGTAGCCTTTCCTTGACACACATTGGAACATTGGAGCTGCATCCTTCTTTGCAAAAAGTAATTGGAGTTGTCAGAAACAGGGAAATCTACAGCAGTTTCCCTTGCTGAATTTTCTTTGATCATCACTCTTTCTAAGATTTTCTTGGCTTGACCCCAAGACTAACTTCTGTAGCCAAGAAATCTGCCTACACAACTGAATTCCTACAATGTGGGCATAAGACTGCTGGTTCTAGGCAGGTTATTATCAGCACAGACAGAAAAAATCGGGAAGGTGCTTCACCTTTATATTTGGCTATGTTATGGGGCGTGCTCCCCTCAGAATGAGATGCAGGGAGGGCTTGCTCACATGGCTGGTCTTTACTTGTGCGCGTAAGCCACTGATGCTTAGCCTGCAGCAGTTCAGCCTAGGTTGCATGCCATTGCGTTAATGTAAGTGCATCCATTCTTGCCGCTGGAAATGCGTAAAATGATTCCACTCCTACTACAGTTTAGCAAGAAATAGTCTCCATTGCTAGGTTTGTGTCTATTTTTGGATGTAACCTAAATATTGAATGTAAAATCACAGAGAGGTCACTATACTCTGAATGTAGAAACATCTTACAGGCCTTTTGTGTAGCACAATGGACAACACAAGCAACAAAAGAACTGTAACAATCCATGGTCATATCACGATCCCGGAAATACTCAGTGAACTGTGCTTACTTTAGTAATCCCGCTAGCGCCTTTGTCTCTAATACAGCACAGTAGCACAGCAGCGTAGCATGCTTTCACTTAGCCGTCACTTACGCTACACTGCAGAAAGACTCAGCAAAATACTGGGAGATACAATTACAGTTTACTATACTGCTATTATGGCCATACATAGTTCTATTTTTAGCTCTAACCTAAATAGAAGATGTAAAAGCACAAAAGGATGCATCTGCATACGTAAAAATCATTCAAGCCTATCAAGCAGATCAAGACCAAGAATAAAGAAGTTAACCTAAATTTTAAAAATACATTTAACTTCTGGAATTTCAATTAACTTCTCATATACATAGACCTTTTTTCTATCTTCCACACACTAAAAACTGTATCCCCCCCTCAATTAAAAAAAATAAAATAATCAAGGATATTCAAGTTCTGCTAAAATTACAATTTTGGAGTTGTTTCCAGTGCCTTGAATTGTAAGTATGGAGTTGCTCCCAGTGCCTTTTAAATATTTGATGCTTTCTTTTTGTTACATTTATATTCTTCGGGAGCAATACAACGATCCCTCGTCAGAAGTTCAAAGGATCATATATGTTTATATTTTTCGCCTCCAAATGGGTCAGTCTGAAAGCACTTAAAGACAAAATTTAGTCAATGCCTAAACTTAAATTTTATTTTTTACTGAAATTCCTATTGGTAAACACTGAAAAATTATAATCCTCTCATTTTAATATAAGTGAAAATATTCCTCACTGATAAAGTGACTGTGATCTTTCTGCATAGAAATCATATGTAAGTCCACAGGGATTTGGACTAAGGAATAGTTTTCAAGCATGAGTGACAGTTCTCTTTCCCATCTCAGATGACTGGAAACTATTTTCCAAGCATCTCTTTAATATAATTATACTTTGTTTTAAATTTTGGTGAACCTAAAGCATGTACAGAAAGGAAAGTACAGAAACTGCAGCTTCTGCCCGCTTCTGATTATTTGAATATGAATGCCATTTGAATAACTTGCAAATTTTGCAAGAAATATGTAAATTGTGTATATAGACATATAGGCATGTATATATATGCAGTAGCTTCTCCAGTATACTGGCCACTGGAATCATCAGCACCAAATTAATAACAACTGACATCCTTTTGTTTCTAAGGTTAGATGAGTTTTCACAGTCTCTGCCTCTGCTCCCCTACTCAGCTCAGTTAATGCATAGCCTTTGGACTTTCCACGTAGGTCACATCTATGGTTACCCATTTCTGTGTATTAGGAGCTAAGAAAATAAAACTGCCAAAGGTGACGTCTCGCATTTATTTTGCCCACTATCAAAAGCTCCTGAAAAGGTGTCTCATATTTCAAACTTAAAAATTCACCCGAATGACTGAAATACAGCGAGATGTAATGAGACACATTTTGGTTGTTCTCATGACAGAGATCAGGGACACTTTTGCATTTTTACTATTATTCAGTCCATTAATATGTTGATAACCTGAGTTTCAAGATCTTGCTCAATAGGAACACAGAAATTAATTGTGCCAGGGTTTTTTTATATCACCTTTGTTATAGAAGTTTTGTAATTATGAACTACTCTCTAGCCAAGGATATGCCTCCAAGACACTATCAGGGTTCTTGCAGACACCTTCCGAGTTACGAGATTGCCAAAAAGGTTTTTAACTCCCCATTACAGAAGTTCTAACTCAGCTTTTTTTTTTTTTTCCAGATCCTCAAAATAATCAGTGATATTCCCAAAGTACACCAATGCATTAGGTATAAACTCTTCTTTACGTACTGCCACTGCAATTTTCCTGGACTCTGCAATTTCTTACTGAAAGACACTGACACTTCTGCGTTTGCAAGATTTATTCCAACTGCCCCTTTGCATAGTGAGAGACCCATGACATGTGCAACCCTCTGCCACTACACAGAACAGAACTGATTATGACTTTGATTAAATCCTAGGTAAACCATCATGAGTAAATCAAATAACAAATATTTGAGAAAAGCTCTTTCCTTGTCAGTAAGATTTATGTGGAAATTTAGGGGGGGGGGGGGACGGGGACGACCACAACCCACAAACCAATTTCTCTTATTTATCTGCTGGCAAGGTGAAGGCATGATAAACTAATTGCATAGTTAAGAGCAAATCAGGAATCTTTTCCAGAACAAGGGAAAAGTTACTAAAAATCACTACTTGGAAACTCAAGCATTATAACAGGAAGTGCCATATAGCCGAATATGTATTTGATTATCCAAAGAAGTTGCTGAAGCTACCCTTACGTCAAAGTTCAAAAAGGAGCTGGCCATTTACATGTCTTAAAAGGTACAATAATGATTTCAAAAATTAAAATAAACATAATGGTTACAGACTTAGGATAACCTCTAATAATTGTAAATTAGGACAAAAACAACTGAAGGAAGCAGATTATACCATGTCTGTCTAACATAGGTTCTTACATTTGCCTTAGAAATATCTAGAATAGCTCTTAGCACAGAGTACTGGCCTGGACAGAGCCAACAGTGGTTAGTTACTGTTAGCACACTAAGGAAATTTGACAGTCTGCAGGCAAAACATCTCAAAACTTCACAATAAGGTAAAGATGACTCACAGCACATATTAAAAATACAACCAGTGTTATTTTGCTTACAAGAAAACTGAATCTTGGACAAGTGACACAGCAACACCCAGCAGATCAGACCTGCAGACATAGTCACCTTGTAGCCCTAAACTGTGATCAAAGTAAGATATTTTCTCCTGCAAAGTCACCCATCAAGAAGAAACCAGCTGAGAAGAAACCAGCTTGGTCAGAGGCTCAGAAGAGAATTATTTTAGATTCACAAAACCTATGCATTTCTTGGAAAGAGAGGTGAGTACTACAAATTACATTTCCTAAAGAGGTGCTGGATATTGAATTCCTGCTACTCCATCACAGGGCTACCATGAGCATTGTAAACCAGCATCTTGGCTCAGCAAACTACTCACCCCTCAATGAAAAAATTTCAGGAATTGGGGGAGGGGGAAATAAAAAATAATAATTAAAAAAAATCACAGGCTCCATACAGTGTAGATTAGAACCACCCATGGATTAGAAACTTGCATGGACTCTTATCATGCCCCTACTTAGCTACCTGAAGACAATGACTTGGCTTGCAAGATATTTAGTTTTCACTTACATCTTCTTTACCTTCAGTTATGTCTGAAGGTCCTAAATGTTTGTGGGAAAAAAACCTCTTTTGTCACGCCATGACCATATTTCACCCAAAGAGATCTTGACTTTAGGGAAGATACAAAAGGAACTGAAGTTTCCTCCATATGCCATGAAATGACACCTGCTCTCCCACAAACACCCTCAGTACCTTCTTCTGCACTGACAGCAACCCAGTGTAGATGCAAGGCCATGTGCCTGAGAGAAAAAAAAAAGTGAAAGGAAGTAGTACTTACCACAAGGACAGCACTCAACCGATTACTTTGGACCTGCTGCACTTGGATGCAGGGTCCTGGCACTTGTAACCTTGAGCCACTGGGAATGTTCCCAGCATCACCGTTTGGGATGCTGCTGTTACTAGGCCCAAGACCTACAGATGCCCTGTACAAGTAGGTATGAGTCAGTTTACCCACACCAGTGACCTCCAGCATGTCTGGTGGGAGGTGCGAGCTGGGAAGCATGTGCACGCTATAGCAATATTTTTCATACTCATCAGCTGGGCAGCAGCAGCCGCTACAGCAGCAAGTCCGGCAGCGGCACAGCCGCACAATGGCAAGAAAGAGGAGGAATGCTGCAAAGATGCAGGAGACACAAGCAAGAGAAACGATCAAGTAGATGTTTGTAGCATTGAGCAGTGGTGGTGGCTCCCCACTGTCATCAAAGTCTGGCAGTGCCTGAGGCAGGGTGTCAGCCAGCAGGATTCCCACCGTCACAGTAGAGGAGAGCGGTGGATCCCCGTGGTCCCGCACCACCACAACCACCTTGTGCTTGAGGAAGTCAGTGGAACGCATGGAGCGCTTGGTGCGCAGCTCACCAGAGTGTGGTGCCAAATGGAACAAGGTGGAGTCGGAGGAATGGGCGAGGTGATAGGAGAGCCAGGCATTCTGTGCATTGTCCTCATCATCTGCCACTACTTTGGTCACCAGGTAGTCCTCATCAGCCAGGCGGGGCACAACTTCCACAGCTACTGAGCCATTCTGGCTGATGGGGTACAGGATGGCTGGGGCATTGTCATTCTGGTCTGAGATGTAAACATTCACAGTTATGGCAGCACTCAAGGCTGGTGACCCGTTGTCCTTGGCTTCCACTTGGAAATAGAAGCTCCTAAGCTGCTCAAAGTCAAAGGCACGTTTTGCATAGATGCTCCCGTTGGCCAAGCTCACAGACAAAAGGCTGGCCAGGGCACTGCCTGCAACTGTGGAATTCCTGAGCATGTAAGAGACCCGTCCGTTCTCCCCCACATCCGGGTCAGATGCTGAGACTTGGTAGAGAAAAGCACCAAGTGGATTGTTCTCTTCCACAAACACATCAAAGGTGTCAGCACTGAAGACAGGGGGGTTATCATTCACATCAGAAATCTGCACCCAAAGGGTCTTCTGAGTGGTGATGGGTGGAGAGCCCAAGTCTGTGGCAGTAATGGTGATGTTGTACCCACTGATCAGCTCTCGGTCCAGAAGCCCACTGGTGACGAGGCTGTAGTAGTTTTCAAGGGAAGGCTTTAACTGGAAGGGAAGGTTATCAGGGATCTGGCAGGTTACTTTCCCGTTCTCCCCAGGGTCCTTATCCATAATACTTAGCAGAGCTATCACTGTGCCAGGAACAGCATCCTCAGGAATGGGACTGGAAAGGGATGTAATTGTTATCTCTGGGCCATGATTGTTCACATCAGTGATTTCCACCAGCAGTTTAGCTGTGCTGGACATGCCAAACGCCCCGTTATCCCTTGCCTCAATAAGCATCTCAAGGAGAGGTCTCTGAACAGCTAAAACGCCATTGACTGTCACCTCCCCAGTGTGCGAGTGAATTAAGAACATTTGCTGTAGATCAGCCGAAGTAGTATTGCTAAATGAATACCTGACCTCTCCATTTGGACCTTCATCCAAGTCTGTGGCATGCACTTGCGCTACCAAAGTGCCACTGGGGGAGTTTTCCAAGATACTCGCCCTGTAGACTGAGCGCTCAAATTCTGGTGCATTGTCATTGGTATCCAGCACAGTCACAATGACCGGGACATCACCGGACTTTGGAGGATCCCCACCATCTTTGGCTGTAAGGACAAGTCTGTGAGTGGCTTGCTGCTCCCTGTCTAAGGCTTTCTTCAGCACCAGTTCAGGATATTTACTCCCATCCCCGCGTGTCTGCATTTCCAAACTGAAATGTTCATCAGGGCTCAGAGTATAATTCTGGACACTGTTGGTACCTTCATCAAGATCTTGGGCGTTGGGGAGTGTAAACCGTGCCCCAGGTGACAGGAACTCAGGCACGTTTATATGATATTCACTTAAGGGAAAGCTGGGGGAATTGTCATTTATGTCCGAGACTTTAAATTCCATCCTATAAAGCTCTAGAGGGTTTTCTAAGATGAGTTCATAATTCAGAAGACAGACAGACTTTAATTCACAAACCTGCTCTCTGTCTATGGGCTCATTAACAGACAAAGCCCCCGTGCTTGCATTTATATTAAAATATTGCTTACTTGAACCGGTGATCATGCGAAATTTCCGAGCTGAAAGTGTAGCTGCATCTATTCCTAAATCCTTCGCTATGTTCCCAACAGACGCTCCACGCTCTGTTTCCTCAGCGATGGAATACACTACTTGCCCGTTCGCGGTGCAGCAAATAAGGCAGAAGACCATTAAATAGACCCGCATTCTTCCTCCCCTGGCTCAGCTCCCCGCAGACCGGCTCAGCACGAACATAATCCAGAATTTCAGCAAACCCCCGAAGTTCCCAGCACGAAGCGAACGGGCAGCGGGGCGCACCGGCGGCAAGGCGAGAAGTTCGCTGCAGGCGCGGGAGCTGCCCCGGCTCCGCGGCGGCTCCCCCCGCCGCCGGCTGCCGTGCGGGGAGAGGCGGCAGCTCCGCTGCGCCGCGCCCGCCGCTCGCTGTGACCGGTGCGCCGGGACCCCGCGCGGCTCCTACACGCGGGCGGCGGCGGCGCCACCCAGAGGCCGCGGCGACACCTGCGCCGCCGGGGGAGGGGGCTGCGCTCCCCCCGCCGCTGCCCCCCCCCTTTTATTTTTTTCCCTTTAAATGCCCGACGGAGATCCGGGGGGCTCCGGGCCCCCGAGTCCGCGGCGTAGATGTGTTTCCCTGAAGGAGAGATGCAGAACAGACCCCCTCCCTCCCTCCGCTCCCTGGAGGAGAGGCAGCGAGAGGATGCGCTGCCGCACGCTGTCAGAGTACCGCGGTGGGAGAGAAACGCGTATGAGAAGTGACAGGCATCGGCTAAACGTGGGTCAGCACAGCCCAGGCAGGCTCCGGCTGAGCACAACATTTCCCAGAGGGGTTTTAAGAGCACAATTAAAGCAGGCAGTCGACTCTACCCGTGTTAAACTTTTAAAAAAAAAAAAAAAAGGAAAAAAGAAAAAAATAAAAAGAAAAGGGTGGAAGGGGGAAAAAAAAAATCCTCTTCCTTGCTTTGCCTTCTGGAGAAGGTAAATTAACACGGATTATTGGAGAGAAGGATCTCTCCTCTGACAGTCCCCAGTCGGATCACCCGCAGCCACAGACGAGCTCCCATCCAGCCCGCCAAAGCAGGATGGGGATGGCTTGGGTGGATGGGGGGAAAGTGGGAGGCTGCAGCAGTCAAATTACTTGCAGAGTAAATATCGGCGCCAGAGAGGTCTTGTATTTAGGATATAGGCGGGAACTGTGGGGAGAGACGAGCTGATACCACCCAGAGACAGCAGATGACAAGTAAAAAAAAAAAACAAAACACAAAGACAAAACCAAAGCTCCCTGCTCCCTCGACTTTCTGCACCGAGGGCACAGTTAGCAACTACCCCCTAAGCAGGTGGGAGAGGGCAGAAAGCATTTCAAAGTACCCTCCTGGAAAATCTTCCTGGAATGACCTTCGGCAGCAATTTACACTGATGGGCCTCAAGCCCTGACAACCCCCCTGGTCTCCTCCATTTCCAGCTTCCTTCTGTGAGAGCTTATTATCATGAGATCCTGACTGATCAAAAGCAAGAGGCTATAAATGTGCGACGAGGACAGATCTTAACCCTTCTTGCATTTGCTGTGTTTCTTTATGCAGCTAAGAATTCCTGAGCAAGTGAAAAAGAACATTTCAATTATACATCGTATCAGGGCCTTTCAAAATAGGAGAAAATCGGGAGAAGAGCCAAAAGTTCTACATTAAATTAAAAAAAAAAATAAAAAATCAATACATCTGTTTGCCTCCTCACAACTCAGCAAAACCTCCCAGTGAGGTTCCTATCCTGCCTGCACCAGAGCAAGCCTTGGTCAGCCCCAGCACAAGTATCTGCAGATATTATGATTTTTTAACTCCAGATGCCCCTGGCAGTACCTGAATGTTGCATTTTACTTCTACTGTGTTGATGACACAGCACACGTTAGAATGGTGTGGGGCTGAATGCAGGAGGTGTGGAGCTGGTGTGCATCCACCTTAATTCACACACTATGTAAATTTGTTCAATGGACCACTGCACACAGTATACAATGTAAGTATTTACAGTACACTGTTTACCTTGGGTTTGTTTTTTTTTTCCTTGATTGCTAACTACAGAAATTCCCCAATTCCCACCTAGTCACCATGAAATTGTCATCCAGACTCCCCCTGCCCCAAATGTGCCCTAGACTCCTCTTCTGCCAAGATATGATGTCATCTACAATATTTGAAAAAGCTGCTAGTTTTACTGCTCTGTAGTGATGCACAGTCATTATGAACACCCTGAACCAATGCAACACCTATTAAAGCCACAGGAAAGACTGATAAATTTCCCTTAGCATTGGCCTGCGGCAAAGATAAATCCATCCACCTGGGAAGGCTAGGGCAGACAGGTGTTGGTGTTCCAGGTGCACATACAGGTAAGACACGCAGACTTTACTCACCGATCTGTGACTGGGTTTGCAATGAAGAAACCCAAGAATTTTGGGCCCAAGATCCTCCTGTTGAACAGATAAACCCACTCAAAGGCAGATTTTCTTTAAATCTTAATATTGGAATAACAAGCTGTGGTTATGCATACCGGTGCCTGAAATACCAGCAGTGCTAGCAGAAACTGATCAGCGAACAATGGCCAAAATCAGTCAAAGTAATTGTGCATTTGCCTCTTTCTTTCTCCTTTTGAGAAGTATCTGGCAGCCTACACTGATTTTGTCTTTAATTCACTCATTTACTACTCATTTACCACTGAAATAACTTCAGCTTTCTGCTACATCTCTTTAATTTTGTAGCGTTGCCTAATACTCTAAGGATCTAAGGGAACATGCCTTCAATTCCGTTTTTAACAACATAAACCTTCCAACCCTGCTTTAGTATTTTGGCATTCCTTGTCCTATTGTCCTTGTCCACATGCTGCTGTGGACAGTGATGTCCCCAGCAGTCAGGCAGCTTCACTCATCGAACACGTGTGTTGCCAGCGCCATCTCAACACCCAGCTCCTACCACACCGCCTTCCCAGTCCCGCCTGGATGAGTGCCTGATCCACACAGCGCTCAGGTAGACAGCTCTGGGCCATGGCCAAACTCCAGTGCTTAGTAATATTAAATATCCAGGGCCAGTTACACCACTGGCACTCCTGCTGTGAAGGAGTAACACCGTTGTGCCGTGGGGGCAGAATCCAGTCTTGCCCTCAATGCAAAGTCACTGCTCTGCTTGGCAGATTCCCAGGCCTGTTCCTCCCTGCCTGTTCGTGCTCCACCTCCCACATCCAGCTGCTCCGGGGGTCTCAAGGGTGCCTTTTACACTCAGTTTCTCCACTCTCACTCTTGTTTGGCTGACCTTCCAGCTAACCCCTTTTTTCAGGGTCTCCAGTCTCAAAGGTCTCCTCTCCATCTCAAATTGCTTACCCTAATTACATTATTTGCACATCAGTTGTATTAAATACCTTTAATGTAGACACTTCCCTTGGTATCATAGTGGATAATGTAACCATGGTTTAAAACCCCTCATCTTTGGTCTCACGTTTGCCTTCAATTAGCCATCTCTGAACCGTTCCCTATTCCCTTCCCTCGGCTTGGCCCATTTTTAAAGCTGGTTTGATCCGAGTTGCCGAGGAATTCAACTTCTTGTGATCCCGAGGTATAGAGAACTACTAGTGTAGAACAAGATGTCTCAAACAGCCCGGGTGCTAAAACCGCAATGCAGAGCGACAGCTGCTAGGACGCAGGACCAGACAGTGCCTGGAGTGAGGGGGCGGGAGCCCTGTGGAGACAGGGCGGCCTTGCCTCGGCCCCATCCCCGTCCTCTGTGAAGCGTCTTATTCCCCCACACACACCTCCTGCCTGGGGGACAGTCCTGGTATCACTCCTCTTGGTCTGGCTGGTCGCCGATGTAATTCTCCAATTAGCAAAACTACTAACCACTTGTGCCTTGGGAAAGGAATTTGGGAGGGAGCTAAGAGAGAACAAACTGTGGAAAACTAAGGGCTCTAACCTTGAAGAAGAGCTAACAAGCCGATAAAAGGGAACATCTTGGCACCAAAGACGGGACGGTGGCCAGGGAAGATGCAACTGCAGAACGTAGGTGAAAGGTGAATGCGGCGAGGGGAGATCGCGACCACCGACTCAATTCAGGACCGAAAAGACTTGCCCCCCACACCTGAAAGGAGCATGGGTGCTCATTTACATAGCAAGCGAGGCTATTTTAAAAACAGTAAACCAAGAGCGTATGAAATGTTAATCACTAACCAATAAGGGTAAATTTAGGCGGGTTTATACTAATGATGTAGCCTGATAAATGCGCCGTAGTTTACATGACGGTGCCCATGTGTACTTGTGCGTGCCTGATTTGTGGAATTATCACCAAGCACCCTGCACAGAATTAACATCTCTGTAAGAACATGCACTTCTCCTCACTCTTCTCCTTTTTTCCTCGCCAAATACCCCTGCTGGCAGGACCAACGCTGGATCCAGGACTGGTGATTCTCTTTTCCTTCTCTTTCTCTCTCTTTCACTTTTCCTAAGGTGATTAAGTTGTTAAACTGTAGCCAAGTACTGCACGGCGTACCTTGACTTTCCATACAACCGCGTAGCTGGGGTGGATATAACCGTGAGAGGGTTGGCGGGTATCAAATATTTGTACTCAATATTTGTCGCTATAGAAGCTTTCTACTAAAGCTGGTGTTTGTGTATGGAACTTGAGTGTTGGCCCACCTTAATCCACACCGAGAGGATTTGCGAATCTTAGTAACTCCTCCCCCCTCCTCCCCAGGTGGGACGTGACACGAGGGCACGGGTCCGCGGTCTTTCTCACCGCTACACAACCCCTCTCATCACGTCCCACTCCCGACGTGCTCACAGAGCGCTTCCTCTGCCCAACAGGTGGTTGCAGTGCTGCATTTACACCGCCTCAGAGCCCCGAGCATCCCTTACGTACTCCTTCTCCCGCCTCATCTTATATTTTCAGCCAATCATCCTCTTTTCTGGTAATAAGACGTCATCAGTCCAGCCATGCACGTTGTGCTCGGAACAGTGGTAGCAACCAGAAGAAACTGTTAAGCGAGCAAAGACAAAAAAAATAAAGCTGAATAGTAAAACCGGGTTACCTCGGGGCTGTGGAGCTCACGGTGGCACCACACGAAGGGCCACTCGTGTTTGAACATCATCATCTACATCAGCAACGGTTTTAAGGCGCCGTTTCCGCGGGCAATGCATCAGAGGCAGTGCAGAGGCGGAGCGGTGCCTTCGGCGGAGGTTTGCAGAACGCGTCCTGCTCGGTATTGAGGCTTGGGAGAATCCCAGGGGCGCCCACCAGAACCGAGGGGCCCCACTGGTGCTAAATTAGGACACGGCGCTTCAGCGGGAGACAGCAGAAGGGGCTGAATCCGTTCGGGGGAGCAGACGGAGTGACAGCCCCGCGGTTTCTCCTCCGAGGGGAACCGATAAGATCTCCGCACCGGCAGCTGTCCCCGGACCGACGGGCAACCCCAGCCCCCATCTGCACCCGGAAAGGAGCACGGGAAAAGCTCGTACGCTGACGGGAGCCCGCGAGTAAACAGGGTCTGCCTGCGCCCTGAGGAAGACCGGAGCCAGAAGCAGGCGCTCCTCCTCGGATCGAGTCCAAATCGCCAGCGCGGAGCCGCCGACGGAGGTGCAGGGACCCCGCCGATGGATTTCACATGTCGGCTCCTCCGGGCAGAGATGAGCCAGGACGGTGACACCCCCAGCGACGCGAAACGCCGGGCTCCTCCCGCTCGGGACCCGGCCTGGCCGGCAGCCCGCGCTGTCCCCCGTGGGAGCCGTCCCCCGTGGGAGCCCCCCTCCCCCGCGGGCTCACTCTCAGCCCCGCGCCTCCCCCGCAGAAAGGAGCGGGCGGAGCAGCTCTGCTGCTGGCCGCAGCGCCGGGCTGATCCGCTGTTGCTCCCGCAGCTCCGACACCCCCCGCCCCGCGGAGGCAGGCGGTGCCTGCCGGCAGAGCGGGAGGCGATGCCAGGATGCCCTTCAACAAGCCACGGGACCTCGCAGCTACTACGGGGGGACAGCGGGAGCGGAGATAACTAAAAGGAGCCCAGGAGAACAATCTCGTAAGCAGGAGATTTCTAGATTTCAGCGAACCCCACGAAAATCCTCATTACCCACATCAAGCCACAGAAATACGGATTCACAACGTGCTATTTACTATATCGTCGGCGCAAGAATTCGCCTCTTGAATGCGAGGGCGGAGACTGGTCTGTTTAACCCAAGTTAGAGACCACCGGGCTTGGCGGAAGATGCCGGGGGGACACCAGCGACAGCGGGTACGGGGGACCGGCCCCGCTCGTGCGGCAGAGCAGCTCCGAGCTGAGCACCCGGCATCTCTCGCAACTCCTCCGGCAGCCATGCCGGGCATTTCTCTACCTATAAAATCCCCAAATCTGAGGCTGCAAAACAACCTCCGGCCGCCACGGCGGTGCGGGCGCTGCAGCCGCGGCTCCGCCGCCGCTCCCGCTCCCGGAGCCGCCCGCCGAAGCGCTCTGCAGCGCCCCTGGCTGCAAGCCCTGCCTCAGCTGCCACGACCGCACCGTGCCCGATAACATCGCTGCTCATCAGCATCGTTCTCCAAAGGAGAGAATGGGAATGAGAGCCTGGGCTTGCAGCGACTGACAGCCCTGCGCGAAATTGTTACCTTTTATTCAAGACACTGACTGGATATTCTAGCGCTTTCTGCTAACGACACATGCCCAGACTATGCTACGAAGTGAGAGCATCCACGAGCTGTTTCTGAAGTTAAGACTGCTTTATGTTTCTAAAAGAAATACTGAAATGTTTCCTGACAGTGTACGTCTATAATAAATCCCGTTCAGATCTTCAATTATTTACTGCAGTCAGAGAAACCAAGAGAAACCGTACGAAAGCCAAAGCCTCCCCTGCCCCAAGCGATCGGCATTAAGAGACTCCACATCGCCCTTAATCATAGCCCAAGGAAACGAGTTGCTTCCCAAACCTGTGCGCGAGTGCCGTGTTTTTCCATCCTCTTCTACAGAATTAGTTAAACCTTCTTATAAACTTAACCAGAAGATTCTCCTTGAGGAGATCACGGTTTGCTGTTTCTGCTTTCTGTCACATCCATGTGAATTAAGGAAAGAAAGCGACAGCTCTACAGCTCCGGGATAAGCCTTGCTACTCACAAGCGAAGGTAGTTCACGCACACTTAAGAAGTGATGACCCACTCCCCTGAAGCACATCAGCTACCGGACATGATCAAAGGAGACGAGAAACACAATCCCCAGCAAATACACAAAGAACTCAAACGTAAAGCCCTTACTAAGAGATCTAAAATAGGTGCAGGAGGGAAAGAGAAATTCGTGGGACACGCTCACATTTTTCTATGGATAAGCGGGAGATAACCCACTCCTACGATTTTTTTTTTTTTTTTCAAGCCCAACACAGAGTTTTCAACTTACTTTACTGGATTTCGGTACCCCTATAAGCACCGTTCTTGTCAATTTGGAAGCAACGATCTGGGATTTTATTTTTTTAATCCACATCCTTCGTGTAAAACACTTATTTTAGTACAAAACCCCCCAAAAATGTACGTTCTGAAAAGAAATATATCGCGGTACAGATATCACTTTGCTACAAAACTATGGTAGTTATCCAAATGAGTGTCTTTGACGAACTTAACACGTAACACGAAAGAGAATGATATAAACGTACTGCTTGTTCTTGCTACCCTGGCAGCCCGACAGACTTCGTTTTTACGCTATAAAAACCAGATATAAGAAAGATTCGCTTTTCCCTGTAGAAGTTGTATCCAGTTTCTAACATCGAACAAGGAACACAAAACATGATCCTAATATCTCATCTCAAAGATTGCTTTGGAGCTGGTAGCGATGAGAACAGAGTCTATTCAGTGCCATTAGTGCATGGCCAGGATCAGCTGCTTCGATAACGGTGTTGAAACAACCCGGTAATTAAGCAATCACTCTCCACAGAGGGAAATCAATGTGGAAACCGGTATCGAAAACTTTTCTCTAGATGAACTTGTGTTTCCCAGCTTCTTATGCTCCACTGCTGGGATAACCAAAAGTTTTCAACTTATCATCTCTAGACTATTCAATATTGCATATAGAAGTCCTCCCTTCTACTTTTCCCTTAACCACTCTTTCTCCCTCTCTTGACTCCCACCAACTTAACAATTTTTGACTCTACTTTCCACAGCACGTTACTGGGGTGGATGGGGTAGAACAGACGCCACAATACTACGAAAAGAACGGGATCAGGTCGTGGGAAGAGACGCAGCGAGGTCAGGGAGCACCCCCTCCCTCAAACAGTTCCCCACTTTTCATAAAGCATCCTGTGTCTCACTCCACTTTCCCCTACGTTTTCACCGGACTTCCAGAGTCAGAACAGTACTCACGACGTCCACCAACGTTTCCTCCCCTCGCTACACCCCATAACTATCACTTCATGTATTTCAGCTTCTCAAGATTGGCGAAACCCACCAACCAGCGAGCTTCTGAATCAGTACCAACCCGAACGATCCTTGGCGCACACGAACCGGCGCATTCATCAAACCAAGCATAATCACACCTGGTTTCAAAGGTAACTACTGCCCTAATTACAGTCATCCCGAGGGAGCTGCCAAACTCCTCGGGACGTCCCAGGTGTTTTCACACGTTCAAAGACGCTAAAAAAAGAAATAAAAGATCTGCTAACACCTACTACTGCCATTTAACGCCAAGTAGCGGAGGAAAAAAACAATCTTCCAACGCTAAGAATACCTTTAATCGTAATGTCCTACGCGGGGGGGGGGGGGGGGGGAGGAAAAGGAGACACGGAAATTTTGCGAGGCATTCAGATAGTCAAACAATGAAATTTCAAAAGGGGAACACGCATGTCCAAAGCCGATCACTACGGCTACATCCAACACCAATACATGACTACGACTCGCATGGTAAAATTACTACCAAAGAAAAGGTGTTTTACTACACAGATAATCCGTGAAATGCGAGACGCAAAAAGTACTACCGAAGAGAGAAAAAAACCCCATATTTGCAAACACACTTACCATGCCTGAAGCAAGTGGGGACAGAGATGGCCCCTTCCCAGCAGAACCGTTTTCTGCCGCGGCGCCGGGCGGCGGCGGGAAGTTGGGGCTGAAAACCATCAGGTCGCTCTTGCCCGCGCCGTCCGCCACGCACAGGCTCCGGCTCTGGCGCTGCGAGTACGACCAGCTCCCCACTTCGCTGGCGCACACCAGCGTCGCCGGCCCGGGCCCCGACAGCACGCCCGCCCGCGGCGACCACCGCGACGCCCCGTACAGCACCACCGCCAGCACGAACACGCTCGACACCGCGCAGATGGCCACCACCAGCCACACGTTCGTCGCCGCCGCCGCCGCCGCCGCCGCCGCCGCGCCGCCCTCCGCGCCCGCCGCCGGACGCAGCCCCGCCCCCGGCGACGGCGACGACGACGACGACGAGCCCGCGGCCGCCAGCGCCGCCTCGGCGCCCTCCACCAGCGACACGCTCAGCGTGGCCGTGGCCGAGCGCGCCGGCTCCCCGTGGTCCCGCACCACGATCACCAGCCGCTGCCGCGGGCCGTCCGCCTCCTCCAGCGCCCGCGCCGTGCTCACCTCGCCGCTGTACAGCCCCACGCGGAACGGGCCCTTCCCCCGCGGCTCCCACAGCTCGTAGCGCAGCCACGCGTTGTAGCCCGAGTCCGCGTCCACCGCGCGGATCTTCGCCACCACCTGCCCCGCCGGCGCCCCCCACGCCGCCCACGCCCACAGCGCCCCCGAGCCCGGCCCCGACGCCGCCTCGCCCGCCGCCCCGGGCCCGGCCCGCCGCCCGCCGCCGGCAGCAGCGCCGGCGCGTTGTCGTTCTCGTCCACCACGAAGAGCTGCACCGTGGCGTTGCCGCACAGCGGCGGCTCCCCCGCGTCCACCGCGCGCACCTCGAACTCCAGCACCTGCACCTCCTCGTAGTCCAGGGGCTGCAGCGCCCACAGCCGCCCGCTCTCCGCGTCCACCGACACGTAGCTCGACGCCGCCCGCCACCCCCCGCCCGCCGCCGCGCCCCCGCCCCCGCCCCCGCCACCGAGTAGCTCACGCGCCCGTTGCCCGCCTCGTCCGGGTCCCGCGCCCACAGCCGCGCCAGCTCCGCGCCCGCCGCGTTGTTCTCCCGCGCCAGCACCGTGTACACGGCCTGCGCGAACGCCGGCGCGTTGTCGTTCACGTCCGACACCGGCACCCGCACCCCGCGGCTGCCGCGCAGCGGCGGCGCCCCGCCGTCCTCCGCCCGCACCTCCACCTCGTACTCCGCCACCAGCTCCCGGTCCAGCGCCTCCCGCAGCACCAGCGAGTACGACCCCGCGAACGTCGCCACCAGACCGAACGGCGCCGCCGGCCACACCGCGCACCGCACCCGCCCGTTCGCCCCCGAGTCCCGGTCCGACACGCTCAGCACCGCCACCACCGTCCCCACCGACGCGTCCTCCGGCACCGGCACCGACAGCGACGTCACCCACACCTCCGGCGCGTTGTCGTTCACGTCCACCACCTCCACCACCACCTTGCAGTGACCCGACAGCGGAGGTGTCCCTTTGTCTCTTGCTTCTATTGTAATCTCGTAACTGTCGGTTTCTTCGTAATCTAATTTCCCTTGAAGTCTGATTTCTCCTTTGTTTTCGTCGATAGTGAACATTTCTTTTACTTGAGCAGCGACACGCCTACTAAATAAATATATAATATCACTATTGATCCCTTCGTCCAAATCCGTGGCACTGAGCTTGATTAACAGAGTCCCGGGCTCTGAACCCTCTAAGAGTTTCACTTTATACACCGACTGGTTGAACTGGGGCGCGTTGTCGTTCGCGTCCAGCACCGAGATCACCAGCTCCATCGTGCCCGACAGCGACGGCCGGCCACCGTCACTCGCCGTCAGCAACAAACGGTGCACAGGAACCCTCTCGCGGTCCAGCGGTTTCGTTAAAACAAGAGCCAAAGACGCGCTCTGGTCATTATTCCCCTGGTGATCGAGACTGAAGTGCTCGGTGGGGCTGAGTGCATAGGAGAGCTGCGCGTTGGCTCCGACATCTGCATCCGACGCGCCCTCCAGCGGGAACCGAGACCCCGGCAGCGACAGTTCCGCGATTGTAAAGGCTTCTTCGGTCACGGGGAAGAGCGGGGCGTTGTCGTTGATGTCGGTGACCTCCAGCTCCACGTGGAAGACGCGCAGCGGCCGCTCCACCAGCACCTCCAGCCGCAGGGCGCACGGCGCGCTCTTCCCGCACAGCTCCTCCCGGTCCAGCCGCGACCTCACCACCAGCGCCCCGCTCGCCCCGCTCACCTCCACGCTCGCCCGCCGGCCCTGCCACACCAGCCGCAGACGCCGCGCCTCCGCATCGCCCGCCTCCAGGCCCAGGTCCTGCGCCAGCCGGCCCACCACCGTCCCGGCCTCCGCTTCCTCCGGCACCGAGTACCGCACCTGCCCGCCGCCCAGCGCCCACGCCGCCTGCAGCACCACCACCCGCACCACGGACACCCACCACGCGCCCATCGCTGCCGCCCGACCGGGCCCCCCACGGCTCCCCGCCGCCGCCCGGACGCCCGCCTTAAGGGCTCCCCGGCAGGCGCGGGGCGCCGCTCCGCCCGGCCCAGCCCGCCGCACCCTGCCTCCCGCCGCCGCCCGACCGCTGACGGCAGCCGTGACAGCGGCTCGGGGAGGAGCTGCCGGCCTCCCGCGGGCTCACGGCGCCTTCGCGGCCAACAGCGGCACCTGGTGTCCGGCCGCGGCTCCTTCCGAGAGCTGCCGCCTCCTGCCGCCCTCCCGCGCCCTGCAGCGGCGCTCCGCTCCAGGAAGGACCGGCCGTGGCTCCGCCCGCTCGGCCGGCAAGCTCCGCGATTTCCCTTCGGAACATTTCCCTTCGTCAAAAACGATAACAGACGGTCTCGTCTCTTCTCTTCCTCTTCTCTTCCTCTTCTCTTCCTCTTCTCTTCTCTTCTCTTCCTCTTCTCTTCCTCTTCTCTTCCTCTTCTCTTCTCTTCTCTTCTCTTCTCTCTCCTCTCCTCTCCTCTCCTCTCCTCTCCTCTTCTCTTTTTTCTCTTCTTCTTTTCCTCCTCTTCCTCTTCTCTTCCTCTTCTCTTTCCTCAAGGCACTTTAATTGATATATACTTGCCAAAATGTTTCCTAAACACCTACATTAACCCAGGAATCACATCTGGGAAGGTCTTCACTGAAAAAAAACTACTCCATTTCTGATCTCCTGACTTTGTCTTCCCTACACGTTGTTGAGGAGGCATAACTCAGTTTCCTCATTTATTTCTTTCTTTGCAAAGAGAGTTCAGCTGTCTTCTCTCCAGAAGAAGACTGTATCCTTGATCTTCCAGCTATGGAAAGTACTCAGGTCTCCGGAAGAAATAGATTCACAGAAGAAATAGGTTCACATGGAATTTATTTGTGTCTAGTGCAGCAACGCTGAAAATAAGCAGAAATTGCTTACTTTTTCATGGCTTAATGACAGTGATGTAGCTGAGCAATCCCATGCACTCTCCTTGATTTTCATCCAGTAAATAACAAAGCGAGGAATATCTGTGTCTGTCCATAAAAGAATGTTTTTGCCTTTTTAAGCATAGGTCCAACCTAAGAAACCAGCAATGCATACAAATTCCAAAGACTTTCAACTCCATCAGTGATTTCCTGACTCTGTATGTCAGTCTAAACATAACTCACATAATCCTCTCGGAAGGGTGAAATAGCTCAGGGAACCTGAGCTCTCTAGTAGTCTTGATGTGTCTCAGTAAAGTATTTCGTGTTTTATTCCCCACTTGTAGCTGCACAATGAAGGACGAGTTCTTTCTTACCTTTTTAGGCAGATAGGCACTCACGGTAGGATAAAACAATGTGCCCATTGCTGACGGAGGTGAGTTGCTGCGGGATACAGTACAGTCATCCACACAACCCGTAACTGAAGACAATACAAAAGGGTTGCACCACTGCTCTGGCAAGGTACAGTTTGTCCTACAACATGGTCCCAGGCTCCCACCTCATCCACTGACATAAACACATCAGGGCCCCTTCCCTACACAACTATGGGCACTTGCTGCTACCCCACCCCACAGGCCAGGCAACATGAAACGGATAACTTTACACAATAGTGACTTGCTGGTTCTACCACAGAAGCATCAACAATGCAACAGGAGGTCAAAACAAAATGAAGATATCAAATGCTAAAAAAATCCAGGTAGGTCTGTCAATAGGTCACCTTTAATTATACCTGTTGCTATTCTAACAGTTGTCTTGATTTATTTCCAGGCCTTCATTGTCAGGGCTGAGTTCAGGGATCACAGTTCACGGTTTCAGGGAAGCAGGGCTGGAAAAGCAAACAGGTTTTATCCAGCCTCTCAAATCCCTGCTGTATTGCCAGTGTTTCTGTATCCACTTCTATGAAGGCAGAAACAGAAATTAAACCTGAAGTCTCACAGCATTCTCTTGAGGTAAACATCACCTTAAGAGACTACAAGACACTGAACCACAGTGCTGGCAAGGGGCACAAATTCTGAAATCAGTCAACACTGTTTGGCAGCACGGCTCTCGCTCACAATTACTGACACCTCTCCTGAGAAAGGCAAGCTAAGCCACGCTGTCTACAGGAGAATCAGGAGTTTGAAGTGTCATCCCAGTTCATATTCACGTGATCATCGCAAGGCACACACACAACGAGGCACAAAATAACAGTTTATTTTAAAAAGTATTCTCAGGAAGGAAAAAAAGAAAAAAAGAAACGAAATACAAAGCCTACCACTGCAGGGCACATGGAATTAGCAGAGTCAGGAACCATAGCTGAGGTGCTTCTACAAATATATTTGCCCACCAAACCCAAATTCTCTAGCAATACTTCTTGCCTCATATAACACTGTATCTGCACGTTTTTCACACCTGCCTTGGTTGGTGCTCTTCTGCCGTTAAGTACTTTGTATTAGAAAGTACATTTACATCATACTTTGAAAGGGGCAACATGAAGTGCTTCTACTATCTTTTCCATGTAATTCTGTAGTACTTTGCAAACTAATATATGCCATGCAAGGGGACCAGGGAAGAACCTGGAGTAACAACTGCAGTCACCTTGCATGACCTCTGTTTCAGAGGAGAATCAAAAAGGAGGATGGAATTCCGATCAAGGAAAGACTGGAAACGCGCACTTCGCAGCAGCCAAAAGCAAAAAGTTCATTAAAACTGTCCTACCTGCAAGACAGGAAAATGTACACAGATGAAGACATTCCATGCAAAATGAAACAAGGCTGAAAGAGGCACTTAAGAGTTGTGATTAACTATGCAGATGGCAGGTAAATCAAACCTGGTCACTAGAGTAAGATAATAAGGTCAACACCCCAGTCGGGCACAGATCTTTGCCAGGAACTGTGCCGTTTAATAGGTCATCTCAAAAAGTCATGGACAGTGATGTAACAAAGGTTATAGGAGATATGACCCTATGGAGCAGAGTTAAAATACAGGTCTGCTGAGAAGAACTGCAGAAAGAGTTGATGACCTTGAAGACCTACATGGGAATATGGCAAAATATTTTCCATGCAGGACACCACAAGGCTGAGCAGATGAGGAAAAAAATTTAGCTTCAACAGAGACTGTAAGTGACTCTGAGACAACCATTTAAGGTTCTGAAATAACATCTTTGGCACAGAGAAGACAGTGATGTGGGTGTATCAGCTCTGTTCTCAGTGCCAATCAAAAAGGTAAGACTTACAAGACCACAGAAATAAACAATTAATTTCATTCAACTTTGTGGAAATAAAAGGTTCATCAACACTTTGAATATTTTGGGGAGTTCGTCCGCTTCTTAACATGGTAACAAGAAGAGAGAAGATTGGGAAGAGTTTTAGAGAAGGCCAGTAGGATGACCAAAGATTTAAAGCAGCTTCCGTTTGAAGAACATTTCCTCGTGTTAAAACATAAAAGACTGAAAGGGAGTACGACAGAGGCCTGCAAAGCAGAAGTACCATAAATGATGATGAGCAGCAAAGACATGAAAAACTAGATAGCGCAACACCATGAAAAAAACCCATCCAACTTCAACATGTCTGCCTTTCAGGATGGGTTTGGACTAGACATTTCCACACATCCTTTAAATCCCAACCTATGCTCTCGATCTCCCTATCTCTTCTACAAAAAGATAACAGGTGCTACAGAAAACAACAGCATGCCTTCTCACACCTCAGCTAAAAATAAAGGAGTAAACTCCCACTAAAAAAGATAGTAGCATTGCGGTCGTGACGCTATGGAAAATGGCTGCAGAACGGATCCAAGCAATTCCGTGCTCCAGGAAGAGGAGAAAGTGCCATAAAAAACTGCAGCAGTGAACCAGCTTGCAGAGGAAGAAGACACAAGGAACATTGCAGAGAGCAGTCAGAGAGTAAGCACCTGCCAGGCACCGCCCGCAGGCCCCGGGGGCCGAGCCCGCCGCCCACCACCGCCTCCCCACGGGGACGCCGAGGGCGGCGAGGAGGGCAAGCACGGAGAGAAGGGGGCGGGGGCGAGAGGCGAGAGAGGGAGGGCCACTGACCGTGTCCAGGAGAGCGGGCGGCTCCGGCTGCGTCTCCTTCGCCGCGGCGCCGGGCGGCGGCGGGAAGTTGGGGCTGAAAACCATCAGGTCGCTCTTGCCCGCGCCGTCCGCCACGCACAGGCTCCGGCTCTGGCGCTGCGAGTACGACCAGCTCCCCACTTCGCTGGCGCACACCAGCGTCGCCGGCCCGGGCCCCGACAGCACGCCCGCCCGCGGCGACCACCGCGACGCCCCGTACAGCACCACCGCCAGCACGAACACGCTCGACACCGCGCAGATGGCCACCACCAGCCACACGTTCGTCGCCGCCGCCGCCGCCGCCGCCGCGCCGCCCTCCGCGCCCGCCGCCGGACGCAGCCCCGCCCCCGGCGACGGCGACGACGACGACGACGAGCCCGCGGCCGCCAGCGCCGCCTCGGCGCCCTCCACCAGCGACACGCTCAGCGTGGCCGTGGCCGAGCGCGCCGGCTCCCCGTGGTCCCGCACCACGATCACCAGCCGCTGCCGCGGGCCGTCCGCCTCCTCCAGCGCCCGCGCCGTGCTCACCTCGCCGCTGTACAGCCCCACGCGGAACGGGCCCTTCCCCCGCGGCTCCCACAGCTCGTAGCGCAGCCACGCGTTGTAGCCCGAGTCCGCGTCCACCGCGCGGATCTTCGCCACCACCTGCCCCGCCGGCGCCCCCCACGCCGCCCACGCCCACAGCGCCCCCGAGCCCGGCCCCGACGCCGCCTCGCCCGCCGCCCCGGGCCCCGGCCCGCCGCCCGCCGCCGGCAGCAGCGCCGGCGCGTTGTCGTTCTCGTCCACCACGAAGAGCTGCACCGTGGCGTTGCCGCACAGCGGCGGCTCCCCCGCGTCCACCGCGCGCACCTCGAACTCCAGCACCTGCACCTCCTCGTAGTCCAGGGGCTGCAGCGCCCACAGCCGCCCGCTCTCCGCGTCCACCGACACGTAGCTCGACGCCGCCCGCCACCCCCCCCCCCGCCGCGCCCCCGCCCCCGCCCTCCGCCACCGAGTAGCTCACGCGCCCGTTGCCCGCCTCGTCCGGGTCCCGCGCCCACAGCCGCGCCAGCTCCGCGCCCGCCGCGTTGTTCTCCCGCGCCAGCACCGTGTACACGGCCTGCGCGAACGCCGGCGCGTTGTCGTTCACGTCCGACACCGGCACCCGCACCCCGCGGCTGCCGCGCAGCGGCGGCGCCCCGCCGTCCTCCGCCCGCACCTCCACCTCGTACTCCGCCACCAGCTCCCGGTCCAGCGCCTCCCGCAGCACCAGCGAGTACGACCCCGCGAACGTCGCCACCAGACCGAACGGCGCCGCCGGCCACACCGCGCACCGCACCCGCCCGTTCGCCCCCGAGTCCCGGTCCGACACGCTCAGCACCGCCACCACCGTCCCCACCGACGCGTCCTCCGGCACCGGCACCGACAGCGACGTCACCCACACCTCCGGCGCGTTGTCGTTCACGTCCACCACCTCCACCACCACCTTGCAGTGACCCGACAGCGGGGGCGTCCCCTTATCCGTCGCCGTAATTTGTAGGTCGTAGAAAGTAACTATCTCAAAATCCAGGGCGCCCGTCAGTGTGACCTCCCCGCTTTTCGCATCGATGCTGAATACATCTGAGGCCGAGGGAGGAACAATAGTATCAATTTCGTAAATCACTTCGCCATTACTTCCCACGTCCGGATCCGTGGCGTTCACCCGCGCCACCAGCGTCCCCTTTAAGGCGTCTTCAGGCAAAAGCACGTTGTACACCGACTGGTTGAACTGGGGCGCGTTGTCGTTCGCGTCCAGCACCGAGATCACCAGCTCCATCGTGCCCGACAGCGACGGCCGGCCACCGTCACTCGCCGTCAGCAACAAACGGTGCACAGGAACCGTCTCGCGGTCCAGAGGTTTCTTGAGCACCAGAAACAGCGATTTACTGCGCGAGTTACTGTTCTCTTCCTCTAGTCCAAAATGCTCGCTGGGGCTGAGTGCGTAGGAGAGCTGCGCGTTGGCTCCGACATCTGCATCCGACGCGCCCTCCAGCGGGAACCGAGACCCGGGAGGGGAGTTCTCCGATAAACTCAGGTTTTTCCGGGCGGCGGGGAAGAGCGGGGCGTTGTCGTTGATGTCGGTGACCTCCAGCTCCACGTGGAAGACGCGCAGCGGCCGCTCCACCAGCACCTCCAGCCGCAGGGCGCACGGCGCGCTCTTCCCGCACAGCTCCTCCCGGTCCAGCCGCGACCTCACCACCAGCGCCCCGCTCGCCCCGCTCACCTCCACGCTCGCCCGCCGGCCCTGCCACACCAGCCGCAGACGCCGCGCCTCCGCATCGCCCGCCTCCAGGCCCAGGTCCTGCGCCAGCCGGCCCACCACCGTCCCGGCCTCCGCTTCCTCCGGCACCGAGTACCGCACCTGCCCGCCGCCCAGCGCCCACGCCGCCTGCAGCACCACCACCCGCAACACGGACACCCACCACGCGCCCATCGCCGCCGCCGCCGCCGCCCGACCGGGCCCCGCACGGCTCCCCGCCACCGCCCGGACGCACCGGCTCTCCTGCCCGCCCCGCGCCGCCCCCCCGCGCTCACAGCCGGGCTCTCCGCCGCACCGGGGCGGAGCCGCCTCGCCGCTCCGCCGACGTTGCTGAGCCTGCAGCGACACCGTGTGCTGCTCCGCCGCCGCACACGCTCCCACCACCGCCCGCCGCTCCGGACCCGGCATGGGCATCTCCTCTGCCGCCTCTTCCCTCCTTCCTTCCTCCTCTTTCTTTTCCTTCGTTTCCTCTTTTTCTTCTTTCTTTTCCTCTTTTTCCCAACACCGTATTTGCTTTCTTGCTTGCTGTTTGCTTCCAGAGATCCCTTTCTTTCCGTCTTCCTTCTTCCTTATTCTCTCTTCCCTTCTCTTGCCTACTTTTTTATCTTCTTTTTCTACTCTCTTGGCTTCCTTCTTCTCCCTCGCCTTTCTTCGCTTTCCTCCTTCTCTTTCTGCTTGCTTCTCTTCCTTCTCCGTTTCGTTCTCGCCCTGCCGTCCCCGAGTCTCTACTCCCCGTTCCCTTCTCTTTCCACCCTTCTCTCGTCTTTACCCCCGCTCCCAGCTCACCACTCGCCTCCAGAGCCGCGGCGGCGACCATCAGACACGGAGCCATCAGCGCTAATTACGGGCCATCAGCGCCGGAGCGCGGTGCTCTGACCCAGGCGCAGGCTCTTAGGGACCAGCTCCGTTCAGCGTCCAGAGGTAACGTCAGTGCGTGCTGGTCATCTTCTCTATCGTTCGTTCGTTCGTGCATTCGTTCGATCCTTCCTTCCTTCCTTCCTATTCTTTCTCCCTTTATTAATTTCTTTCTTCCTTTCTCTCCCTCTCCACCTTTCTGTGAACAGTCATAGCATCCATGCGTGCTAGGATACTCATTTATCGTTTCTTATTTTCTTTATCTTCTTCCTCTCTATTGCTTGCTTCGTTCTTGTTTGCCTTTCTTTCTCGCTTTAGTTGTTCCTTCCTTCCTTCCTCTTGCCTCCTTCTCCTTCTCTTCCCTCTCCCTTCCCTCCCCTTCTCTTCTTCTACCCTCTTTGCCTCTTCCTTCTCTCCTTTACCAACATCTTTTCGAGATGACTCTAACCAACACAGAGGCTGTTGGGACCAGCTCCATTCTGCGTCTAGAGGTAGCGTCATTGCGTGTTGGTCATCTTCTCTATCCTCTCTGCTTTCCTTCCTTTCTCTTCTTTCTTGCTTTCTTCCTTAATTGATTTTTACCTTCATAAGAATCCTTCCTTTCTTTTTCCTTTCCTTCTTCATTCCTCTCTCCTATTCTCTTTTTTCTCTATTTCCCTCTCTAATCCTTCTCTTTCCTTCTTCTCTTTCCTTTCGTCTTCTCTTTCCTTCTCTTCCCTGTCCCATTTTTTCCTCCCCTCCTCTTCTGTTGCCATCCTTGTCTCTTCTGTCCTTTTTTTCCTTTACCAAACTGTTTTCCAAATGCCTACACCATGCTCGCAGTGAAGCATGGACACGCCCTTTGGCAAGACCTCTCCTTCCTCCTCCTCACCGCTTTTCATCAAGACTTGCACAGCATCCCTGACTACTGAGGCTGCTGAGGTCCTCAACTCCATTCAGCCTGGTGAGATAAAGTCAGGGTGTGCTGGTAGCAACCTCAATCATCTCTTCCTGCTTCCTTGCTTCCTTGCTTCCTTGCTTCCTTGCTTCCTTGCTTGCAAAGATGCCTTCCTTTCTTTCTTTTCTTCACTCCTTCTTTCTTTCCTTTTTCCTTTCTCTTTGCTCTTCCCTCCTCTCTTCCTTTTTTCCCTTGCCCCTCTATGCCCCTTCTTTGCCTCCTCTTCACTTCTGCTTCCATCCTTGGAACTTCTGTTCATTTTCTCCTTTACCAACATGTTTTTAAAAGGTCACCACCATGCTCGTCGTGAAACACGGACGTGCCATTTGGGAAGAGCTCTCATTCCTCTTCCCTACCACCTTCCATCTCTCTGGACAGGGAACAACCTTCCTGCTTGCCTCCCATCCGTGCTCCTGCAACTACCCCTCCCTTCAGGGTGAGGGCCATGCTCTTCAGCCTCCACTCCTCTCAAGGACCCAGCAAATAACACAGCAAGGCAATCCTATGGCAGCAAACACCTCTGCTACATCGGAACAGAATCCACCACCCTCGGAAACGCAAGCCCAAGCCCCAGGTACTTGGACAACTCTACAAACAGGCTCCAAAGAGTCCAAACAACGCAGGGGAGTGGCTCATCGGGAACTCAGACCCATCACAGCCCAGCACGACAATCCTCCACGAAGGCTGAAAAACACGGCGCAACCACAGCTCCTGAGCACTCTTCATATACCTTGAGGAAGAGCTATTTTCCTGACTCATCTTCCACCTGCACGCTGAATGGCAAGCACTTGCTTCTCCTTTCAGCCAGCCATGCACGGTCAGAGCAACACAACAAGAACCTCGGTACCCAGGGGCATTAGGCCCCATGGAGTACCTCTCTCTTTACTATAAGCCATCACCCATCACACAGCCAAACAAAAGCCACCAAGGTAACACCATGGCATTTTCACTGAGAACACATTTACTCCAAGAAAGGCATTAGAAAGGCCACTGGTCCTTGCTGCCACCTGCTCACCCTGAGCCTGGAAGCAGCAGGAAAGCAACGACAGCAGGCAGTGGTGCTTTGCTGCTCCAAACCTACAGGCATTGCAATCCAGGCAACATTTGGTCAATCCAACATAAAGATGCCACAATTGAACAGGAACAAAAGTACATCAGCCTCTCAAACACATCCTCTTTAAGGTGCGACTTACCTGTGGCATCACTGGTGGTGTCTTCAGAAAAAGAAACACTTTCAGAACAGGAGAATTGGTTTTAAAGGACATTGTCACCTAACATCATGACAGATTTCTGGGGATGCTGGACAGGAAAAAATGACCCATGTTCTGTAAAAACACTGAAAACGCTGGACAGTGTGTAGTGCTCCCTTAGGCACTTCTATCAAAGGGGAAGCAGAAGGGAGATCTGAAAGCTAAGGACATTCTCTCAACATCAGCCTCAGCTCAGCAGAATGAAAAAACTTCCCACACACTCATGGAAAACCCCCAGAAATGTCTGAAACCCAACATCTCATCCACTGTTACCAACACCTTGCCAATGTCAGAGGGAAAAAAAAAAAAAAAATGGTGGGCAGTTTTGGTGAGAGGAGAGAAGAAAACCAAAGGATCCCAGTCCACTCTATTGAAATGCAAGCTTTGCCAACATCCTCAATACGGAGACCACTTCTTCCCCTCCCTACCAAGACCGAGAGCAGAATAATGAACAAGGAAGGCTCAGAGAAGGCTCGCAGCATGATCCAAATTTCAAAAAGCTTCTGCTTGACCAACAACATTCCACATCAAAAACAAGTGACTAAAGGCGCATACGGCAGTTATCTTCACACGCAGTAATACCACGGAAAACAACAGGGCACGTGGTTATGCAGAAGTTCTGGAGGTCCTGAGAGGATCCCAGGCAAGCAGCCCTGTGCACCGAGGCTCTTCTCAAGGTTTTCTACTGGCATCCTCTATCCTGCACCATGGGAAATGGCATCTCCACAGCTAAGCAGACCAGTCCAGTCCAGTCCTTCCCCAGTGACACAGACCATGTTCGATACAGCATTTCCATTTCCATCAAACAAGAATCTTCCCCACTCAAAGTCACCCTCCCCGTGACACACATGCCCAGGCCCTACTCGGTACCACTCGCAGGATCACTGCCACAATACCCAGACAGTGCTCAACCCCAACAACATGCCCCACCAATAAAACCCACTCCGAGCATGACCCGGCCTTTGTGCAGCCTCACCTTCCCTCATGATCGGCACAAAGAATATATGGAAGGTTGAAACTGCACATTACAGTTCTTAAGGATTCTGTGACTAGAGCTGTGACCCCTCGCATCCCACTCCACACACATTTCATTCTTCGAGAGAACCACACCAAGTGCCAAAGCGTAAGCGCACTCACGATATCAACTGGGTGGAAGAACTTGTACCATAGAAAAACAGTTGGGCAGCTCTGGAGCGTTTGGTGTGTACGTGCATGTAACCAACTGAGTAAAGCATGACAAGCAGACACAGCATCTGTACTGAGACCGACTGTGCAAGTGCACAAGTAGGGGAAGTCAAGAGCACAAAGATGACACCCACCTCCTCATGGCCCCTTACAAATCGTGCCTGAGGAGGATGAAGCAACCATCATGGCAAGATCAACGGCTGTAGAAAGTACTATACATGCCCACCACTACACGGGGACAGCAGATTGAAGCACTACCCTCCCACAACACCTTTCCCAAAACACGAGCAAAAAGGTTCATCAGACACTGTTCAGCAGTCTGCATCTCACCCCCTCTTACCAACACATTGTCTGCGTCAGGCAGGCAGCAGCACAAGGGACTGTCTCTGGTGGGAGATATTCATAACCTCAAAAGACATTGTGGGCATTTCAATACCACACGCTATCTAAAGATCAGGAAGGCCTACAACTCCAGACACCTTGGGAGCCTGGGAAAGTATCCTGCAAAAGAACACTCTGTGCCCATCCTGCCTCATCCTTTCCTCTAGGCATCCTCCATTCCCCACTCTAGGACATGCGTTCTCAAGACAAGCACATCATCTCCCATTCTTGTCTTATGACATGGCCCATGGTCTTCCCAAGGATTTCCACTTCCCTCAGACAAGTCTTCCCACTCCTCAAGGTCACCCTTCACATCACAACATGGCCAGGCACTATGCAGTGCCACTGCCACATTCACCTCTGCGACATGTCACAGCTTCCTTTCCCACCTCAAGGCTCAATACAACTTTTGCAGACCCTTCCCACCAATGACAGCACCATAAAAAACCCACAGAGGTATCATATACACGCTGTCCGGCAGACCCTCTGCTGCTGACCCTTCCTGTTTTACTTCAGCCATCTCAGATGGAAATGTGGCAGACCTGGGAGCAATACTCTTTCTCAAGGTGATGTCGGGACAGCTCTAAATGGCAATGGCACTGATTTCATACTCTCAGAGAAAAACCAAAATGTTGATAAGCACACCACCGTAAGGATGATATCAACTGTGTAGGAGAATTTGACTTGGGTTTTGTTGGGTAGGGGTGGTTCTTTGTTTTGGGGGATTTTTAGTATGTTTGTTTCCTTCCTTTCAGAAAAGAAGATTTCAATGGCATTTGAAATGATGTGGCTGTTGACACAAATTGTGAAAGAACATCAAAACAGGCCAGTTTTCTACTTCTCCAGCCAGGAACACAAATCCACAACCAGGAGAGCAAGAAAAGAAAAACAAAATTCCCATGTCTACCACTTACCTTGGGTCACACTCCTCTCCCTGAACACTTTACGCTACTAACTAGAGTAACAACACAAGAAAAGTCCAATGCAATGCCTTTCCTACCTTCATAATGACCCTGCTGGAACAACCCAAATGGAGAACGGTTCTCTCTACAGGGAGAGACAACCTGGAAGTCCCAATTGTCACCTTGCATCACATCGTTTGCAGAGCACACTCGCAGAGGACAGCCACACAGGAGGACGACAGAGTTTGCCACAATGCCAATACCAGCACGATCTGCAGTCAGCGAAGGTAACAAGGCAGCAAATAGTGCCTGGGGGGTACTGTCACCACCACAGCCTGCGTGTCCTCCGCTCCTTCAGCAAGCTCGGGTGGAAACGCTACACACCAGTAAGCAACAACATCTGCAGAGCTGGCGTTCTGCAACCTCTCATCTCAATCCGCAGTGATTTTATTCTACGGGAGAACAGCTCACCCCCAGAACAGCAACCTTCACCTGCAACTGCTGCTGGATGGGGCAATACCGTTACTTTTTATCGCCCCCCCCCCAAGCAAGAGCCGAGGGGCTCCGGCGAGGACGCGAAGGCAGATGCAAAGGTCCCAGGAACATCCTTAAGCACCCGCCAAGCACCCACCGCCCGCAGGCCCCGGGGGCCGAGCCCGCCGCCCACCACCGCCTCCCCACGGGGACGCCGAGGGCGGCGAGGAGGGCAAGCACGGAGAGAAGGGGGCGGGGGCGAGAGGCGAGAGAGGGAGGGCCACTGACCGTGTCCAGGAGAGCGGGCGGCTCCGGCTGCGTCTCCTTCGCCGCGGCGCCGGGCGGCGGCGGGAAGTTGGGGCTGAAAACCATCAGGTCGCTCTTGCCCGCGCCGTCCGCCACGCACAGGCTCCGGCTCTGGCGCTGCGAGTACGACCAGCTCCCCACTTCGCTGGCGCACACCAGCGTCGCCGGCCCGGGCCCCGACAGCACGCCCGCCCGCGGCGACCACCGCGACGCCCCGTACAGCACCACCGCCAGCACGAACACGCTCGACACCGCGCAGATGGCCACCACCAGCCACACGTTCGTCGCCGCCGCCGCCGCCGCCGCCGCGCCGCCCTCCGCGCCCGCCGCCGGACGCAGCCCCGCCCCCGGCGACGGCGACGACGACGACGACGAGCCCGCGGCCGCCAGCGCCGCCTCGGCGCCCTCCACCAGCGACACGCTCAGCGTGGCCGTGGCCGAGCGCGCCGGCTCCCCGTGGTCCCGCACCACGATCACCAGCCGCTGCCGCGGGCCGTCCGCCTCCTCCAGCGCCCGCGCCGTGCTCACCTCGCCGCTGTACAGCCCCACGCGGAACGGGCCCTTCCCCCGCGGCTCCCACAGCTCGTAGCGCAGCCACGCGTTGTAGCCCGAGTCCGCGTCCACCGCGCGGATCTTCGCCACCACCTGCCCCGCCGGCGCCCCCCACGCCGCCCACGCCCACAGCGCCCCCGAGCCCGGCCCCGACGCCGCCTCGCCCGCCGCCCCGGGCCCCGGCCCGCCGCCCGCCGCCGGCAGCAGCGCCGGCGCGTTGTCGTTCTCGTCCACCACGAAGAGCTGCACCGTGGCGTTGCCGCACAGCGGCGGCTCCCCCGCGTCCACCGCGCGCACCTCGAACTCCAGCACCTGCACCTCCTCGTAGTCCAGGGGCTGCAGCGCCCACAGCCGCCCGCTCTCCGCGTCCACCGACACGTAGCTCGACGCCGCCCGCCACCCCCCGCCCGCCGCCGCGCCCCCGCCCCCGCCCTCCGCCACCGAGTAGCTCACGCGCCCGTTGCCCGCCTCGTCCGGGTCCCGCGCCCACAGCCGCGCCAGCTCCGCGCCCGCCGCGTTGTTCTCCCGCGCCAGCACCGTGTACACGGCCTGCGCGAACGCCGGCGCGTTGTCGTTCACGTCCGACACCGGCACCCGCACCCCGCGGCTGCCGCGCAGCGGCGGCGCCCCGCCGTCCTCCGCCCGCACCTCCACCTCGTACTCCGCCACCAGCTCCCGGTCCAGCGCCTCCCGCAGCACCAGCGAGTACGACCCCGCGAACGTCGCCACCAGACCGAACGGCGCCGCCGGCCACACCGCGCACCGCACCCGCCCGTTCGCCCCCGAGTCCCGGTCCGACACGCTCAGCACCGCCACCACCGTCCCCACCGACGCGTCCTCCGGCACCGGCACCGACAGCGACGTCACCCACACCTCCGGCGCGTTGTCGTTCACGTCCACCACCTCCAGCTCCACGCTGCAGTGACCCGACAGCGGGGGCCAACCTTTGTCTCTCGCTTCGATCTCCAAGTCATATGACTGAACGTCCTCGAAATCCAGTTCCCCGGCAGTCCGTATCTCCCCGGAATTTCTATCAATTAAGAACAAGTCCTGAAGATTAGCAGAAATCAAGTCGCTAAACGAGTACTGTATCTCCCGATTAATTCCCTCATCTTGGTCTGTCGCGGTTAGCTGGAGAAACACAGTTCCGGGGGCAGCATTCTCCGGCAGCTGCACTTTATACACCGACTGGTTGAACTGGGGCGCGTTGTCGTTCGCATCCAACACTGAGATCACCAGCTCCATCGTGCCCGACAGCGACGGCCGGCCACCGTCACTCGCCGTCAGCAACAAACGGTGCACAGGCACCGTCTCGCGGTCCAGAGACTTCTTTAACACAAGGACCAGTGACTTTTTGTTTTCGTGTTTGGATTTTACTTCCAAACCGAAATGCTCGCTGGGGCTGAGTGCGTAGGAGAGCTGCGCGTTGGCTCCGACATCTGCATCCGACGCGCCCTCCAGCGGGAACCGAGACCCCGGCAGCGACGATTCCGCGATGCTGAGGTTTTTCCGGGCGGCGGGGAAGAGCGGGGCGTTGTCGTTGATGTCGGTGACCTCCAGCTCCACGTGGAAGACGCGCAGCGGCCGCTCCACCAGCACCTCCAGCCGCAGGGCGCACGGCGCGCTCTTCCCGCACAGCTCCTCCCGGTCCAGCCGCGACCTCACCACCAGCGCCCCGCTCGCCCCGCTCACCTCCACGCTCGCCCGCCGGCCCTGCCACACCAGCCGCAGACGCCGCGCCTCCGCATCGCCCGCCTCCAGGCCCAGGTCCTGCGCCAGCCGGCCCACCACCGTCCCGGCCTCCGCTTCCTCCGGCACCGAGTACCGCACCTGCCCGCCGCCCAGCGCCCACGCCGCCTGCAGCACCACCACCCGCACCACGGACACCCACCACGCGCCCATCGCCGCCGCCGCCGCCCGACCGGGCCCCGCACGGCTCCCCGCCGCCGCCCGGACGCACCGGCTCTCCTGCCCGCCCCGCGCCGCCCCCCCGCGCTCACAGCCGGGCTCTCCGCCGCACCGGGGCGGAGCCGCCTCGCCGCTCCGCCGACGTTGCTGAGCCTGCAGCGACACCGTGTGCTGCTCCGCCGCCGCACACGCTCCCACCACCGCCCGCCGCTCCGGACCCGGCATGGGCATCTCCTCTGCCGCCTCTTCCCTCCTTCCTTCCTTCCTCCTCTTTCTTTTCCTTCTTTTTCTTCTTTTTTTCCCTCTTTTTCCCAACACCGTATATGTTTTCTTCCTTGCTGTTTGCTTCCACAGATCCCTTTCTTTCCGTCTTCCTTCTTCCTTATTCTCTCTTCCTTTCTCTTGCCTACTTTTTTATCTTCTTTTTCTACTCTCTTGGCTTCCTTCTCCTCCCTCGCCTTTCTTCGCTTTCCTCCTTCTCTTTCTGCTTCCTTCTCTTCCTTCTCCGTTTCGTTCTCGCCCTGCCGTCCCCGAGTCTCTACTCCCCGTTCCCTTCTCTTTCCATCCTTCTCTCGTCTTTACCCCCGCTCCCAGCTCACCACTCGCCTCCAGAGCCGCGGCGGCGACCATCAAACACGGAGCCATCAGCGCTAATTACGGGCCATCAGCGCCGGAGCGCGGTGCTCTGACCCAGGCGCAGGCTGTGAGGGACCAGCTCCGTTCTGCATCTAAAGTCGGTGTGTGCTGGTCATCTTCTCTGTCGTCTCTGCTTTCCTTCCCTTCTCTTCTTTCTCACTTTCTTCCGTCCTTGCTTTTTACTTGCATAGAGTTCTTCCTTTTTTTTTCTTTCCTTCTTCATTTCGTTCTGCTATTCTCTTTTTTCTCTATTGCTCGCACTAACCCTTCTCTTTCCTTCTCTTCCCTGTGCCATTTTTTCCTCCCCTCCTCTTCTGTTGCCATCCTTGTCTCTTCTGTCCTTTTTTTCCTTTACCAAACTGTTTTCCAAATGCCTACACCATGCTCGCAGTGAAGCATGGACAGGCCCTTTGGCAAGACCTCTCCTTCCTCCTCCTCACTGCTTTTCATCAAGACTTGCACAGCATCCCTGACTACTGAGGCTGCTGAGGTCCTCAACTCCATTCAGCCTGGTGAGGTAAAGTCAGGGCGTGCTGGTAGCAACCTCAATCATCTCTTCCTGCTTCCTTGCTTCTTACTTACTTTTTTCACTCCTCCTTTCCCTTTCCTTCTTTCTCTTTGCTCTTCCTTCCTCTCTTCCTTTTTTCCCTTGCCCCTCTATGCCCCTTCTTTGCCTCCTCTTCACTTCTGCTTCCATCCTTGGAACTTCCGTTCATTTTCTCCTTTACCAACATGTTTTTAAAAGGTCACCACCATGCTCGCCATGAAACACGGACGTGCCATTTGGCAAGAGCTCTCATTCCTCTTCCCCACCACCTTCCATCTCTCTGGACAGGGAACAACCTTCCTGCTTGCCTCCCGTCCATGCTCCTGCAACTACCCCTCCCTTCAGGGTGAAGGCCATGCTCTTCAGCCTCCACTCCTCTCAAGGACCCAGCAAATAACACAGCAAGGCAATCCTATGGCAGCAAACACCTCTGCTACATCGGAAAGAATCCAACACCCTCGGAAACGCAAGCCCAAGCCCCAGGTACTTGGACATCTCTGCAAACAGGCTCCAAAGAGTCCAAACAACACAGGGGAGTGGCTCATCAGAACTCAGACCCATCACAGCCCAGCACAACAATCCTCCACGAAGGCTGAAAAAGCACGGCGCAACCACAGCTCCTGAGCACTCTTCATATACCTTGAGGAAGAGCTATTTTCCTGACTCATCTTCCACCTGCACGCTGAATGGCAAGCACTTGCTTCTCCTTTCAGCCAGCCATGCATGGTCAGAGCAACACACCAAGATCCTCGGTACCCAGGGGCATTAGGCCCCATGGAGTACCTCTCTCTTTACTATAAGCCATCACCCATCACACAGCCAAACAAAAGCCACCAAGGTAACACCATGGCATTTTCACTGAGAACACATTTACTCCAAGAAAGGCATTAGAAAGGCCACTGGTCCTTGCTGCCACCTGCTCACCCTGAGCCTGGAAGCAGCAGGAAAGCAACGACAGCAGGCAGTGGTGCTTTGCTGCTCCAAACCTACAGGCATTGCAATCCAGGCAACATTTGGTCAATCCAACATAAAGATGCCACAATTGAACAGGAACAAAAGTACATCAGCCTCTCAAACACATCCTCTTTAAGGTGCGACTTACCTGTGGCATCACTGGTGGTGTCTTCAGAAAAAGAAACACTTTCAGAACAGGAGAATTGGTTTTAAAGGACATTGTCACCTAACATCATGACAGATTTCTGGGGATGCTGGACAGGAAAAAATGACCCATGTTCTGTAAAAACACTGAAAACGCTGGACAGTGTGTAGTGCTCCCTTAGGCACTTCTATCAAAGGGGAAGCAGAAGGGAGATCTGAAAGCTAAGGACATTCTCTCAACATCAGCCTCAGCTCAGCAGAATGAAAAAACTTCCCACACACTCATGGAAAACCCCCAGAAATATCTGAAACCCAACATCTCATCCACTGTTACCAACACCTTGCCAATGTCAGAGGGGAAAAAAAAAAAATGGTGGGCAGTTTTGGTGAGAGGAGAGAAGAAAACCAAAGGATCCCAGTCCACTCTATTGAAACGCAAGCTTTGCCAACATCCTCAATACGGAGACCACTTCTTCCCCTCCCTACCAAGACCGACAGCAGAATACAGAACAAGGAAGGCTCAGAGAAGGCTCGCAGCATGATCCAAATTTCAAAAAGCTTCTGCTTGACCAACAACATTCCACATCAAAAACAAGTGACTAAAGGCGCATACGGCAGTTATCTTCACACGCAGTAATACCACGGAAAACAACAGGGCGCGTGGTTATGCAGAACTTCTGGAGGTCCTGAGAGGATCCCAGGCAAGCAGCCCTGTGCACCGAGGCTCTTCTCAAGGTTTTCTACTGGCATCCTCTATCCTGCACCATGGGAAATGGCATCTCCACAGCTAAGCAGACCAGTCCAGTCCAGTCCTTCCCCAGTGACACAGACCATGTTTGATACAGCATTTCCATTTCCAGCAGACAAGAATCTTCCCCACTCAAAGTCACCCTCCCCGTGACACACATGCCCAGGCCCTACTCGGTACCACTCGCAGGATCACTGCCACAATACCCAGACAGTGCTCAACCCCAACAACATGCCCCACCAATAAAACACACTCCAAGCATGACCCGGCCTTTGTGCAGCCTCACCTTCCCTCACGATCGGCACAAAGAATATATGGAAGGTTGAAACTGCACATTACAGTTCTTAAGGATTCTGTGACTAGAGCTGTGACCCCTCGCATCCCACTCCACACACATTTCATTCTTCGAGAGAACCACACCAAGTGCCAAAGCGTAAGCGCACTCACGATATCAACTGGGTGGAAGAACTTGTACCATAGAAAAACAGTTGGGCTGCTCTGGAGCGTTTGGTGTGTACGTGCATGTAACCAACTGAGTAAAGCATGACAAGCAGACACAGCATCTGTACTGAGACCGACTGTGCAAGTGCACAAGTAGGGGAAGTCAAGAGCACAAAGATGACACCCACCTCCTCATGGCCCCTTACAAATCCTGCCTGAGGAGGATGAAGCAACCATCATGGCAAGATCAATGGCTGTAGAAAGCACTATACATGCCCACCACTACACGGGGACAGCAGATTGAAGCACTACCCTCCCACAACACCTTTCCCAAAACACGAGCAAAAAGGTTCATCAGACACTGTTCAGCAGTCTGCATCTCACCCCCTCTTTCCAACACATTGTCTGCGTCAGGCAGGCAGCAGCACAAGGGACTGTCTCTGGTGGGAGATATTCATAACCTCAAAAGACATTGTGGGCATTTCAATACCACACGCTATCTAAAGATCAGGAAGGCCTACAACTCCAGACACCTTGGGAGCCTGGGAAAGTATCCTGCAAAAGAACACTCTGTGCCCATCCTGCCTCATCCTTTCCTCTAGGCATCCTCCATTCCCCACTCTAGGACATGTGTTCTCAAGACAAGCACATCATCTCCCATTCTTGTCTTCTTATGACATGGCCCATGGCCTTCCCAAGGATTTCCACTTCCCTCAGACAAGTCTTCCCACTCCTCAGGGTCACCCTTCACATCACAACATGGCCAGGCCTTACTCAGTGCCACTGCCACATTCACCTCTGCGACATGTCACAGCTTCCTTTCCCACCTCAAGGCTCAATACAACTTTTGCAGACCCTTCCCACCAATGACAGCACCATAGAATAACCACAGAGGTATCATATACACGCTGTCCAGCAGACCCTCTGCTGCTGACCCTTCCTGTTTTACTTCAGCCATCTCAGATGGAAATGTGGCAGACCTGGGAGCAATACTCTTTCTCAAGGTGATGTCGGGACAGCTCTAAATGGCAATGGCACTGATTTCATACTCTCAGAGAAAAACCAAAATGTTGATAAGCACACCACCGTAAGGATGATATCAACTGTGTAGGAGAATTTGACTTGGGTTTTGTTGGGTAGGGGTGGTTCTTTGTTTTGGGGGATTTTTAGTATGTTTGTTTGTTTCCTTTCAGAAAAGAAGATTTCAATGGCATTTGAAATGATGTGGCTGTTGACACAAATTGTGAAAGAACATCAAAACAGGCCAGTTTTCTACTTCTCCAGCCAGGAACACAAATCCACAACCAGGAGAGCAAGAAAAGAAAAACAAAATTCCCATGTCTACCACTTACCTTGGGTCACACTCCTCTCCCTGAACACTTTACGCTACTAACTAGAGTAACAACACAAGAAAAGTCCAACGCAATGCCTTTCCTACTTTCATAATGACCCTGCTGGAACAACCCAAATGGAGAACGGTTCTCTCTACAGGGAGAGACAACCTGGAAGTCCCAATTGTCACCTTGCATCACATCGTTTGCAGAGCACACTCGCAGAGGACAGCCACACAGGAGGACGACACAGTTTGCCACAATGCCAATACCAGCACGATCTGCAGTCAGCGAAGGTAACAAGGCAGCAAATAGTGCCTGGGGGTACTGTCACCACCACAGCCTGCGTGTCCTCCGCTCCTTCAGCAAGCTCGGGTGGAAACGCTACACACCAGCAAGCAACAGCATCTGCAAAGCTGGTGCCGTGGCACCTCTCATCTCAACCCGCAGTGATTTTATTCTACGGGAGAACAACTCACCCCCAGAACAGCAACCCTCACCTGCAACTGCTGCTGGATAGGGCAATACCGTTACTTTTTATCGCCCCCCCCCAAAGCAAGAGCCGAGGGGCTCCGGCGAGGACGCGAAGGCAGATGCAAAGGTCCCAGGAACATCCTTAAGCACCCGCCAAGCACCCACCGCCCGCAGGCCCCGGGGGCCGAGCCCGCCGCCCACCACCGCCTCCCCACGGGGACGCCGAGGGCGGCGAGGAGGGCAAGCACGGAGAGAAGGGGGCGGGGGCGAGAGGCGAGAGAGGGAGGGCCACTGACCGTGTCCAGGAGAGCGGGCGGCTCCGGCTGCGTCTCCTTCGCCGCGGCGCCGGGCGGCGGCGGGAAGTTGGGGCTGAAAACCATCAGGTCGCTCTTGCCCGCGCCGTCCGCCACGCACAGGCTCCGGCTCTGGCGCTGCGAGTACGACCAGCTCCCCACTTCGCTGGCGCACACCAGCGTCGCCGGCCCGGGCCCCGACAGCACGCCCGCCCGCGGCGACCACCGCGACGCCCCGTACAGCACCACCGCCAGCACGAACACGCTCGACACCGCGCAGATGGCCACCACCAGCCACACGTTCGTCGCCGCCGCCGCCGCGCCGCCCTCCGCGCCCGCCGCCGGACGCAGCCCCGCCCCCGGCGACGGCGACGACGACGACGAGCCCGCGGCCGCCAGCGCCGCCTCGGCGCCCTCCACCAGCGACACGCTCAGCGTGGCCGTGGCCGAGCGCGCCGGCTCCCCGTGGTCCCGCACCACGATCACCAGCCGCTGCCGCGGGCCGTCCGCCTCCTCCAGCGCCCGCGCCGTGCTCACCTCGCCGCTGTACAGCCCCACGCGGAACGGGCCCTTCCCCCGCGGCTCCCACAGCTCGTAGCGCAGCCACGCGTTGTAGCCCGAGTCCGCGTCCACCGCGCGGATCTTCGCCACCACCTGCCCCGCCGGCGCCCCCCACGCCGCCCACGCCCACAGCGCCCCCGAGCCCGGCCCCGACGCCGCCTCGCCCGCCGCCCCGGGCCCCGGCCCGCCGCCCGCCGCCGGCAGCAGCGCCGGCGCGTTGTCGTTCTCGTCCACCACGAAGAGCTGCACCGTGGCGTTGCCGCACAGCGGCGGCTCCCCCGCGTCCACCGCGCGCACCTCGAACTCCAGCACCTGCACCTCCTCGTAGTCCAGGGGCTGCAGCGCCCACAGCCGCCCGCTCTCCGCGTCCACCGACACGTAGCTCGACGCCGCCCGCCACCCCCCGCCCGCCGCCGCGCCCCCGCCCCCGCCCTCCGCCACCGAGTAGCTCACGCGCCCGTTGCCCGCCTCGTCCGGGTCCCGCGCCCACAGCCGCGCCAGCTCCGCGCCCGCCGCGTTGTTCTCCCGCGCCAGCACCGTGTACACGGCCTGCGCGAACGCCGGCGCGTTGTCGTTCACGTCCGACACCGGCACCCGCACCCCGCGGCTGCCGCGCAGCGGCGGCGCCCCGCCGTCCTCCGCCCGCACCTCCACCTCGTACTCCGCCACCAGCTCCCGGTCCAGCGCCTCCCGCAGCACCAGCGAGTACGACCCCGCGAACGTCGCCACCAGACCGAACGGCGCCGCCGGCCACACCGCGCACCGCACCCGCCCGTTCGCCCCCGAGTCCCGGTCCGACACGCTCAGCACCGCCACCACCGTCCCCACCGACGCGTCCTCCGGCACCGGCACCGACAGCGACGTCACCCACACCTCCGGCGCGTTGTCGTTCACGTCCACCACCTCCACCACCACCTTGCAGTGACCCGACAGCGGGGGCGTCCCTTTGTCTCTCGCTTCAATACGAAAATCAAATATACTGACTTCCTCGAAGTCCAGGGCGCCCGTGAGACGGATCTCCCCCGTCTTCGGATTGACGCTAATCACATCTCTTCCACTCAGGGGAAAGAAGTTGGTCGCCGTGTAGGTCACCTCACTGTTAATTCCCAAGTCCGGATCCGAGGCGTTCACCCGCGCCACCAGCGTCCCCTCTGCAGCGCTCTCCGGCAGCTGCACTTTATACACCGACTGGTTGAACTGGGGCGCGTTGTCGTTCGCGTCCAGCACCGAGATCACCAGCTCCATCGTGCCCGACAGCGACGGCCGGCCACCGTCACTCGCCGTCAGCAACAAACGGTGTACAGGCACCGTCTCGCGGTCCAGCGGTTTCGTTAAAACAAGATCGGGTACCATATTTCGCTCATCCGATTTTTCAAACTCCAAACCGAAATGCTCGCTGGGGCTGAGTGCGTAGGAGAGCTGCGCGTTGGCTCCGACATCTGCATCCGACGCGCCCTCCAGCGGGAACCGAGACCCCGGCAGCGTGGTGAATTCCGCGATGCTGAGGTTTTTCCGGGCGGCGGGGAAGAGCGGGGCGTTGTCGTTGATGTCGGTGACCTCCAGCTCCACGTGGAAGACGCGCAGCGGCCGCTCCACCAGCACCTCCAGCCGCAGGGCGCACGGCGCGCTCTTCCCGCACAGCTCCTCCCGGTCCAGCCGCGACCTCACCACCAGCGCCCCGCTCGCCCCGTTCACCTCCACGCTCGCCCGCCGGCCCTGCCACACCAGCCGCAGACGCCGCGCCTCCGCATCGCCCGCCTCCAGGCCCAGGTCCTGCGCCAGCCGGCCCACCACCGTCCCGGCCTCCGCTTCCTCCGGCACCGAGTACCGCACCTGCCCGCCGCCCAGCGCCCACGCCGCCTGCAGCACCACCACCCGCAACACGGACACCCACCACGCGCCCATCGCCGCCGCCGCCCGACCGGGCCCCGCACGGCTCCCCGCCGCCGCCCGGACGCACCGGCTCTCCTGCCCGCCCCGCGCCGCCCCCCCGCGCTCACAGCCGGGCTCTCCGCCGCACCGGGGCGGAGCCGCCTCGCCGCTCCGCCGACGTTGCTGAGCCTGCAGCGACACCGTGTGCTGCTCCGCCGCCGCACACGCTCCCACCACCGCCCGCCGCTCCGGACCCGGCATGGGCATCTCCTCTGCCGCCTCTTCCCTCCTTCCTTCCTCCTCTTTCTTTTCCTTCTTTTCCTCTTTTTCTTCTTTCTTTTCCTCTTTTTCCCAACACCGTAGTTGTTTTCTTCCTTGCTGTTCGCTTGCACAGATCCCTTTCTTTCCGTCTTACTTCTTCCTTATTCTCTCTTCCTTTCTCTTGCCTACTCTTTTATCTTCTTTCTCTACTCTCTTGGTTTCCTTCTTCTCCCTCGCCTTTCTTCGCTTTCCTCCTTCTCTTTCTGCTTGCTTCCCCTCCCTCTCCGTTTCGTTCTCGCCCTGCCGTCCCCGAGTCTCTACTCCCCGTTCCCTTCTCTTTCCATCCTTCTCTCGTCTTTACCCCCGCTCCCAGCTCACCACTCGCCTCCAGAGCCGCGGCGGCGACCATCAAACACGGAGCCATCAGCGCTAATTACGGGCCATCAGCGCCGGAGCGCGGTGCTCTGACCCAGGCGCAGGCTGTGAGGGACCAGCTCCGTTCAGCGTCCACAGGTAACGTCCGTGCGTGCTGGTCATCTTCTCTGTCCTTCGTTCGTTCGTGCATTCGTTCGATCCTTCCTTCCTTCCTTCCTTCCTGTTCTTCCTCCCTTTCTCCCTTTTTTCCTTTCTTTCTTCCTTTCTCTCCCTCTCCACCTTTCTGTGAACAGTCATAGCATCCATGCATGCTAGGATACTCATTTATCGTTTCTTATTTTCTTTATCTTCTTCCTCTCTGTTGCTTCCTTCCTTCTCTGCTTTCTCCTCTTCCTCCTTCTCCTTTCTTCCCTCTCCTTCCCTCCCCTTCTCTTCTTCTACCCTCTTTGCCTCTTCCTTCTCTCCTTTACCAACATCTTTTCGAGATGACTGTAACCAACACAGAGGCTGTTGGGACCAGCTCCGTTCTGCGTCTAGAGGTAACGTCATTGCGTGCTGGTCATCTTCTCTATCCTCTCTGCTTTCCTTCCTTTCTCTTCTTTCTTGCTTTCTTCCTTAATTGATTTTTACCTTCATAAGAATCCTTCCTTTCTTTTTCCTTTCCTTCTTCATTCCTCTCTCCTATTCTTTTTTCTCTATTTCTCTCTCTAACCCTTCTCTTTCCTTCTTCTCTTTCCTTTCGTCTTCTCTTTCCTTCTCTTCCCTGTCCCATTTTTTCCTCCCCTCCTCTTCTGTTGCCATTCTTGTCTCTTTTGTCCTTTTTTTCCTTTACCAAACTGTTTTCCAAATGCCTACACCATGCTCGCAGTGAAGCATGGACAGGCCCTTTTGTCAAGACCTCTCCTTCCTCCTCCTCACCGCTTTTCATCAAGACTTGCACAGCATCCCTGACTACTGAGGCTGCTGAGGTCCTCAACTCCATTCAGCCTGGTGAGGTAAAGTCAGGGCGTGCTGGTAGCAACCTCAATCATCTCTTCCTTCCTCCTTCCTTGTTTCTTACTTACTTTTTTCACTCCTCCTTTCCCTTTCCTTCTTTCTCTTTGCTCTTCCTTCCTCTCCTCCTTTTTTCCCTTGCCCCTCTATGCCCCTTCTTTGCCTCCTCTTCTCTTCTGCTTCCATCCTTGGAACTTCCGTTCATTTTCTCCTTTACCAACATGTTTTTAAAAGGTCACCACCATGCTCGCCATGAAACATGGACGTGCCATTTGGCAAGAGCTCTCATTCCTCTTCCCCACCACCTTCCATCTCTCTGGACAGGGAACAACCTTCCTGCTTGCCTCCCGTCCATGCTCCTGCAACTACCCCTCCCTTCAGGGTGAAGGCCATGCTCTTCAGCCTCCACTCCTCTCAAGGACCCAGCAAATAACACAGCAAGGCAATCCTATGGCAGCAAACACCTCTGCTACATCGGAACAGAATCCACCACCCTCGGAAATGCAAGCCCAAGCCCCAGGTACTTGGACATCTCTGCAAACAGGCTCCAAAGAGTCCAAACAACACAGGGGAGTGGCTCATCAGAACTCAGACCCATCACAGCCCAGCACGACAATCCTCCACAAAGGCTGAAAAAGCACGGCGCAACCACAGCTCCTGAGCACTCTTCATATACCTTGAGGAAGAGCTATTTTCCTGACTCATTTTCCACCTGCACGCTGAATGGCAAGCACTTGCTTCTCCTTTCAGCCAGCCATGCATGGTCAGAGCAACACACCAAGATCCTCGGTACCCAGGGGCATTAGGCCCCATGGAGTACCTCTCTCTTTACTATAAGCCATCAACCATCACACAGCCAAACAAAAGCCACCAAGGTAACACCATGGCATTTTCACTGAGAACACATTTACTCCAAGAAAGGCATTAGAAAGGCCACTGGTCCTTGCTGCCACCTGCTCACCCTGAGCCTGGAAGCAGCAGGAAAGCAACGACAGCAGGCAGTGGTGCTTTGCTGCTCCAAACCTACAGGCATTGCAATCCAGGCAACATTTGGTGGATCCAACATAAAGATGCCACAATTGAACAGGAACAAAAGTACATCAGCCTCTCAAACACATCCTCTTTAAGGTGCGACTTACCTGTAGCATCACTGGTGGTGTCTTCAGAAAAAGAAACACTTTCAGAACAGGAAAATTGGTTTTAACGGATGTTGTCACTTAACATCATGACAGATTTCTGGGGATGCTGGACAGGAAAAAATGACCCATGTTCTGTAAAAACACTGAAAACGCTGGACAGTGTGTAGTGCTCCCTTAGGCACTTCTATCAAAGGGGAAGCAGAAGGGAGATCTGAAAGCTAAGGACATTCTCTCAACATCAGCCTCAGCTCAGCAGAATGAAAAAACTTCCCACACACTCATGGAAAACCCCCAGAAATATCTGAAACCCAACATCTCATCCACTGTTACCAACACCTTGCCAATGTCAGAGGAAAAAAAAAAAAAAATGGTGGGCAGTTTTGGTGAGAGGAGAGAAGAAAACCAAAGGATCCCATTCATCTCCATTGAAACGCAAGCTTTGCCAACATCCTCAATACGGAGACCACTTCTTCCCCTCCCTACCAAGACCGACAGCAGAATACAGAACAAGGAAGGCTCAGAGAAGGCCAACAGCATGATCCAAATTTCAAAAAGCTGCTGCTTGACCAACAACATCCCACATCAAAAACAAGTGACTAAAGGGGCATGCGGCAGTTATCTTCACAAGCAGTAATACCATGGAAAATAAGAGGGCACGAGGTTATGCAGAACTTCTGGAGGTCCTGAGAAGATCCCAGGCAAGCAGCCCTGTGCACCGGGGCTCTTCTCAAGGTTTCTACTGGCATCCTCTATCCCACGCCATGGGAAATGGCATCTCCACAGCTAAGCAGACATTCTCCAGTCCTTCCCCAGTGACACAGACCGTGTTCTACACAGCATCTCCATTTCCATCAGACAAGACTCTTCCCCACTCAAAGTCACCCTCCCTGTGACACACATGCCCAGGCCCTACTCGGTACCACTCGCAGGATCACTGCCACAATACCCAGACAGTGCTCAACCCCAACAACATGCCCCACCAATAAAACACACTCCGAGCATGACCCAGGTCTTTGCGCAGCCTCACCTTCCCTCATGATTTGCACAAGGAGCATATGGAAGGCTGCAAAGCCACACAGCATCTGGCAGGCTCTTCCCACCTGTGTGAATTTCACCCTGAATGCTTTTGCCTTTTAGAGTTATAGAATAGAATCACAGAATCGTTTAGGTTGGAAAAGACCTTTAAGATCATCAAGTCCAACCGTTAACCCAGCACTCACAAGTCCACCACTAAACCATGTCTCTAAGCACCACATCTACACATCTTTCAAATACCTCCACGCATGGGGACTCAACCGCTTCCCTGGGCAGCCTCTTCCAGGGCCTGACTACCCTTGCAGTGAAGAAATTTAGTTCCTAATATCCAACCTAAACCTCCCCTGCCGCTACTTGAGGCCAGTTCCTCTTGTCCCATCGCTTGTTACTTAGGAGAAGAGACCAACACCCACATCTCTACAACCTCCTTTCAGGTAGTTGAAGCGAGTGATAAGGTCTCCCCTCAGCCTCCTTTTCTCCAGGCTAAACAACCCCAGCTCCCTCAGCTGCTCCTCATAAGACTTGTGCTCTGGACCCTTCACCAGCTTCATTGCCCTGCTCTGGACATGCTCCAGCACCTCAATGTCCTTCTTGCAGTGAGGGGCCCAAAACTGAACACAGGATTCAAGGTGCGGCCCCCCCAGTGCTGAGAACATGTGGACAATCACTTCCCTAGTCCTGCTGGCCACACTATTTCTGATACAACCCAGGATGCTATTGGCTGCCTTGGCCACCTGGGCACATTGCTGGCTCACATTCAGCTGCCTCTTGACCAACACCCCCAGGCCCTTTTCTGCCAGGCAGCTCTCCAGCCACTCTTCCCCAAGCCTGTAGTGTGCCATGGGGTTGTTGTGACCCAAGTGCAGGACCCGGCACTGAGCCTTATTGAATGCCATATAGTTGGCCTCGGCACACTGATCCAGCCTGTCCAGATCCCTCTGAAAAGCCTTCCTACTTTCAAGCAGATCAACATTCCCACCAAACTTGGTGTCATCTGCAAACTTACCGAAGGTGCACTCGATCCCCTCATCCAGATCACTGAGAAAGATATTAAACAGAACTGGCCCCAGTATTGAGACCTGGGAAACACCACTTGTGACTGGCCACCAACTGGATTTAACTCCATTCACCACCACTCTTTGGGCCCAGCCATCCAGCCAGTTTTTTACCTGGTGAAGAGTACACCCATCCAAGCCATCCATGAACAGCCAGTTCCTCCAGGAGAACGCTGTGGGAAACGGTGTCAAAGGCCTTACTAAAGTCCAGGTAGACAACATCCACAGCCACCGCTTCATCCACTAAGCGGGTCACCTTGTCATAGAAGGAGATCAGGTTGGTCAGGCAGGACCTGCCTTTCATAAACCCATGCTGACTGGCCCTGATCCCCTGGTTGTCTCGTACATGTGTGGTGGCACTCAGGGTGATCTGCTCCATAACCTTGCCCAGCACCGAGGTCAGGTTGACAGGCCTGTAGGTCCCTGCTTTGTCCTTCGGGCCTTTCCTGTACATGGGCGTCACATTTGCTAACCTCCAGTCAACTGGCACCTCCCTGGTTAGCCATGACTGCTTATAAATGATGGAAAGTGGCTTGGTGAGCACTTTCCCCCAGCTCCCTCAGTACTCTTGGGTGGATCCCATCCGGCCCCATACATTTGTGTGTGTCTATGTGGTGTAGCAGGTCGCTAACCATTTCCCCTTGGATTATGGCGGCTTCATTCTGCTCCCTGTCCCTGTCCTTCAGCTCAGGGGGCTGGGTACCCCAAGAACACCTGATCTGACTATTAAAGAAGACTGAGGCAAAGGCGGCATTAAGTCCCTCAGCCTTTTCCTCAACCTTTGTCACTGTTTCCCCCCTGCATCCAATAAAGGATGGAGATTCTCCTTAGCCTTCCTCTTGTTGCTAATGTATTTGTAGAAACATTTTTTCTTGTCTTTTACGGCAGTAGATAGATTAAGTTCCAGCTGGGCTTTGGCCCTTCTAACCTCATAACTTCTAACTCATAAACTCCTAACCCTGCATAACCTCATGACACCCTGGTAGTCCTCCTCAGTTGTCTGCCCCTTCTTCCAAAGGTCGTAAACTCTCCTTTTGTTCCTCAGTTCAAGCCAAACCTCTCTGGTCAGCCAGGCTGGTCTTCTCCCCCACCAGCTTGTCTTTCAGCACATGGGGACAGCCTGCTCCTGCGCTTTTAAGATTTCCTTCTTGAAGAATGGCCAGCCTCCCTGGACTCCTTTGCCCTTCAGGACTGCCTCCCAAGGGATTCTGCCAACCAGGCCCTTAAACAGGCCTAAGGCTGCCCTCCAGAACTCTAAGGTAGCAGTTCTGCTGACCCCCCTCCTTACTTCTCCAAGAATCAAAAACTCTATCATTTCCTGATCGCTATGCCCAAGATGGCCTCCAACTGTCACATCACCCACCAGGCCTTCTCTGTTCACAAACAAGAGGTCCAGCGGGGTGCCTTCCCTAGTTGGCTCACTCACCAGCTGTCTCAGGCTTCCACACACTCCAGGAACCTCCTAGGCTGCTTCCTCTCTGCTATTGTATTTCCAGCAGACATCTGGTAAGCTGAAGTCCCCCACGAGAACAAGGGCTAGTGGTCGTGAGGCTTCTCCCAGCTGCTTACAGAAGCAATCTTTTCAGCAATCTCAGATGGGAACACCACACAGCTGCACATTAGAGTTCTTAAGCATCCTGTGATTAGAGCTGTGACAGCTCGCATCCCACTCCACACAGATTTCATTCTTTGACAGAACTGCACCAAATGCTGAGGTGTAAGCACACTCCCAATATCACCTGGGTGGGAGAATTTGTACCATAGAAAAAAGAGAGCTAGGCCCATGGTCTTCCCAAGGATTTCCACTTCCCTCAGACAAGTCTTCCCACTCCTCAAGGTCACCCTTCATGTCAGGACACGGCCAGGCACTATGCAGCGCCGCTGCCACATTCACCTCTGCAACATGTCACAGTTTCCTTTCCCACCTCAAGGCTCAGTCTGACTTTTGCAGACCCTTCCCACCAATGACAGCACCATAGAATAACCACAGAGGTATCATATACACGCTGTCCGGCAGACCCTCTGCTGCTGACCCTTCCTGTTTTACTTCAGCCATCTCAGATGGAAATGTGGCAGACCTGGGAGCAATACTCTTTCTCAAGGTGATGTCAGGACAGCTCTAAATGGCAATGGCATTGATTTCATGCTCTGAGAGAAAAACCAAAACGTTGATGAGCACACCATAATAGATGATATCGACTGCGTAGGAGAATTTTATTTGATTTTTGTTGGGGAGGGGTGGTTCTTTGGTTTGGCTTTTTTTTGTTTGCTTGTTTGTTTTGTCTTTTCAGAAAAGAAGATTTCAAGGGCATTTGAAACGATGTGGCTGTTGACACAACCGGTGAAAGAACATCAAAACAGGACAGTGCATTTCACGCTACTTCTCCAGCCAGGAACACAAATCCACAACCGGGGGGACAGGGGGAGTAGGAAAAGAAAAAGAAGAAAGATTCCCATTTCTAACACTTACCTTGCATCACACTTCTCTCCCTGAACACTTTATGCTACTCAGCAGAGTAACAACATACTTGGAAAAAGAACACAGGAGAAGTCCACAAACAAAATGGAGAATTTTACTCTCCACTGGAAGAGAAACCACAGAGGTATCATATACATGGTGTCCGGCAGGTCCTCTGCTGCTGACCCTTCGTGTTTTGCAATGCTTCAGCTATCTCAGATGGAAATGTGGCAGACCTGGGAGCAATACTCTTTCTCAAGGTGATGTCGGGACAGCTCTAAATGGCAATGGCACTGATTTCATACTCTGAGAGAAAAACCCAACTGTCGATGAGCACACCACTGTAGGATGATATCGACTGCATAGGAGAATTTGACTTGGGTTTTGTTGGGAAGGGGTGGTTCTTTGTTATGGGGGGATTTTCGGTATGTTTGGTTTTTTCCCTTCAGAAAAGAAGATTTTGAGGGGGTTTGAAACAATGTGGCTATTGATACAAATTGTGAAAGAATAACAAAAAAAGGCCACTGTATTTCACGCTACTTCTCCAGCCAGGAACACAAATCCACAACCGTGGGGGACGGGGAGCAGGAAAAGAAAATTTCCATTTCCCTTTTTCAATAATGCCAATACCAGCACGGTCAGAAAAAGAAAATTCCCATGTCTACCACTTACCTTGGGTCACACTCCTCTCCCTGAACACTTTACGCTACTAACTAGAGTAACAACACAAGAAAAGTCCAACGCAATGCCTTTCCTACTTTCATAATGACCCTGCTGGGACAACCCAAATGGAGAACGGTTCTCTCTACAGGGAGAGACAACCTGGAAGTCCCAATTGTCACCTTGCATCACATCGTTTGCAGAGCACACTCGCAGAGGACAGCCACACAGGAGGACGACAGAGTTTGCCACAATGCCAATACCAGCACGATCTGCAGTCAGCAAAGGTAACAAGGCAGCAAATAGTGCCTGGGGGTACTGTCACCACCACAGCCTGCGTGTCCTCCGCTCCTTCAGCAAGCTCGGGTGGAAACGCTACACACCAGCAAGCAACAGCATCTGCAAAGCTGGTGCCGTGGCACCTCTCATCTCAATCCGCAGTGATTTTATTCTAAGGGAGAACAGCTCACCCCCAGAACAGCAACCCTCACCTGCAACTGCTGCTGGATGGGGCAATACCGTTACTTTTTATCGCCCCCCCCCCAGCAAGAGCCGAGGGGCTCCGGCGAGGACGCGAAGGCAGATGCAAAGGTCCCAGGAACATCCTTAAGCACCCGCCAAGCACCCACCGCCCGCAGGCCCCGGGGGCCGAGCCCGCCGCCCACCACCGCCTCCCCACGGGGACGCCGAGGGCGGCGAGGAGGGCAAGCACGGAGAGAAGGGGGCGGGGGCGAGAGGCGAGAGAGGGAGGGCCACTGACCGTGTCCAGGAGAGCGGGCGGCTCCGGCTGCGTCTCCTTCGCCGCGGCGCCGGGCGGCGGCGGGAAGTTGGGGCTGAAAACCATCAGGTCGCTCTTGCCCGCGCCGTCCGCCACGCACAGGCTCCGGCTCTGGCGCTGCGAGTACGACCAGCTCCCCACTTCGCTGGCGCACACCAGCGTCGCCGGCCCGGGCCCCGACAGCACGCCCGCCCGCGGCGACCACCGCGACGCCCCGTACAGCACCACCGCCAGCACGAACACGCTCGACACCGCGCAGATGGCCACCACCAGCCACACGTTCGTCGCCGCCGCCGCCGCCGCCGCCGCGCCGCCCTCCGCGCCCGCCGCCGGACGCAGCCCCGCCCCCGGCGACGGCGACGACGACGACGACGAGCCCGCGGCCGCCAGCGCCGCCTCGGCGCCCTCCACCAGCGACACGCTCAGCGTGGCCGTGGCCGAGCGCGCCGGCTCCCCGTGGTCCCGCACCACGATCACCAGCCGCTGCCGCGGGCCGTCCGCCTCCTCCAGCGCCCGCGCCGTGCTCACCTCGCCGCTGTACAGCCCCACGCGGAACGGGCCCTTCCCCCGCGGCTCCCACAGCTCGTAGCGCAGCCACGCGTTGTAGCCCGAGTCCGCGTCCACCGCGCGGATCTTCGCCACCACCTGCCCCGCCGGCGCCCCCCCACGCCGCCCACGCCCACAGCGCCCCCGAGCCCGGCCCCGACGCCGCCTCGCCCGCCGCCCCGGGCCCGGCCCGCCGCCCGCCGCCGGCAGCAGCGCCGGCGCGTTGTCGTTCTCGTCCACCACGAAGAGCTGCACCGTGGCGTTGCCGCACAGCGGCGGCTCCCCCGCGTCCACCGCGCGCACCTCGAACTCCAGCACCTGCACCTCCTCGTAGTCCAGGGGCTGCAGCGCCCACAGCCGCCCGCTCTCCGCGTCCACCGACACGTAGCTCGACGCCGCCCGCCACCCCCCGCCCGCCGCCCGCGCCCCCGCCCCCGCCCTCCGCCACCGAGTAGCTCACGCGCCCGTTGCCCGCCTCGTCCGGGTCCCGCGCCCACAGCCGCGCCAGCTCCGCGCCCGCCGCGTTGTTCTCCCGCGCCAGCACCGTGTACACGGCCTGCGCGAACGCCGGCGCGTTGTCGTTCACGTCCGACACCGGCACCCGCACCCCGCGGCTGCCGCGCAGCGGCGGCGCCCCGCCGTCCTCCGCCCGCACCTCCACCTCGTACTCCGCCACCAGCTCCCGGTCCAGCGCCTCCCGCAGCACCAGCGAGTACGACCCCGCGAACGTCGCCACCAGACCGAACGGCGCCGCCGGCCACACCGCGCACCGCACCCGCCCGTTCGCCCCCGAGTCCCGGTCCGACACGCTCAGCACCGCCACCACCGTCCCCACCGACGCGTCCTCCGGCACCGGCACCGACAGCGACGTCACCCACACCTCCGGCGCGTTGTCGTTCACGTCCACCACCTCCACCACCACCTTGCAGTGACCCGACAGCGGGGGGTTTCCCTGATCCGCTGCATCCACTTGCAGGCGATAGAGACCAACATCCTCAAAGTCTAAGTCACCCCTAAGACGGATCTCTCCGCTGCTTCTGTCGATCCCGAAAACGTCTCCTCCATCCTGAGGCAACAAGAGCTGAAGAGAGTACGAGACATTCCCGTTCGTGCCCTCATCCAAATCTCTGGCGTTTACTCTGATCACTAAAGTGCCGCGTTCCGTATTTTCCGGCAGCTGCACTTTATACACCGACTGGTTGAACTGGGGCGCGTTGTCGTTCGCGTCCAGCACCGAGATCACCAGCTCCATCGTGCCCGACAGCGACGGCCGGCCACCGTCACTCGCCGTCAGCAACAAACGGTGCACAGGCACCGTCTCGCGGTCCAGCGGTCTCCTGAGCACCAGGAATAAGGACTCGCCGTCCTCCTCGGTTTTTTGCAAATCCAGGGAGAAGTGCTCGCTGGGGCTGAGTGCGTAGGAGAGCTGCGCGTTGGCTCCGACATCTGCATCCGACGCGCCCTCCAGCGGGAACCGAGACCCCGGCAGCGTGGTGAATTCCGCGATGCTGAGGTTTTTCCGGGCGGCGGGGAAGAGCGGGGCGTTGTCGTTGATGTCGGTGACCTCCAGCTCCACGTGGAAGACGCGCAGCGGCCGCTCCACCAGCACCTCCAGCCGCAGGGCGCACGGCGCGCTCTTCCCGCACAGCTCCTCCCGGTCCAGCCGCGACCTCACCACCAGCGCCCCGCTCGCCCCGTTCACCTCCACGCTCGCCCGCCGGCCCTGCCACACCAGCCGCAGACGCCGCGCCTCCGCATCGCCCGCCTCCAGGCCCAGGTCCTGCGCCAGCCGGCCCACCACCGTCCCGGCCTCCGCTTCCTCCGGCACCGAGTACCGCACCTGCCCGCCGCCCAGCGCCCACGCCGCCTGCAGCACCACCACCCGCAACACGGACACCCACCACGCGCCCATCGCCGCCGCCGCCCGACCGGGTCCCGCACGGCTCCCCGCCGCCGCCCGGACGCACCGGCTCTCCTGCCCGCCCCGCGCCGCCCCCCCGCGCTCACAGCCGGGCTCTCCGCCGCACCGGGGCGGAGCCGCCTCGCCGCTCCGCCGACGTTGCTGAGCCTGCAGCGACACCGTGTGCTGCTCCGCCGCCGCACACGCTCCCACCACCGCCCGCCGCTCCGGACCCGGCATGGGCATCTCCTCTGCCGCCTCTTCCCTCCTTCCTTCCTCCTCTTTCTTTTCCTTCTTTTCCTCTTTTTCTTCTTTCTTTTTCTCTTTTTCCCAACACCGTAGTTGTTTTCTTCCTTGCTGTTTGCTTCCACAGATCCCTTTCTTTCAGTCTTCCTTTCCTTCCTTATTCTCTCTTATTTTCTCTTGCCTACTTTTTTATCTTCTTTTTCTACTCTCTTGGCTTCCTTCTCCTCCCTCGCCTTTCTTCGCTTTCCTCCTTCTCTTTCTGCTTGCTTCCCCTCCCTCTCCGTTTCGTTCTCGCCCTGCCGTCCCCGAGTCTCTACTCCCCGTTCCCTTCTCTTTCCATCCTTCTCTCGTCTTTACCCCCGCTCCCAGCTCACCACTCGCCTCCAGAGCCGCGGCGGAGACCATCAAACACGGAGCCATCAGCGCTAATTGCGGGCCATCAGCGCCGGAGCGCGGTTCTCTGACCCAGGCGCAGGCTCTTAGGGACCAGCTCCGTTCAGCGTCCAGAGGTAACGTCGGTGCGTTCTGGTCATCTTCTCTATCGTTCGTTCGTTCGTGCATTCCTTCCTTCCTTCCTTCCTTCCTTCCTATTCTTTCTCCCTTTTTTCCTTTCTTTCTTCCTTTCTCTCCCTCTCCACCTTTCTGTGAACAGTCATAGCATCCATGCATGCTAGGATACTCATTTATCGTTTCTTATTTTCTTGATCTTCTTCCTCTCTATTGCTTGCTTCGTTCTTGTTTGCCTTTCTTTCTCGTTTTTGTGGTTCCTTCCTTCCTTCTCTGCTTTCTCCTCTTCCTCCTTCTCCTCTCTTCTCTGTCCTTCCCTTCTCTTCTTCTACCCTCTTTGTCTCTTCCGTCTCTCCTTTACCAACATCTTTTCGAGATGACTACATTACTCTCATCATGGAGCACGGACATGCCCTCAGGCAAGAGCTCTCATTCCCCTTCCTCACTACTTTTCATCAAGCCTTGCCCTCAGTACCGAGGATGTCGAAGTCCTCAACTCCATTCAGCCTGTAGAGATAACATCAGTGCAGCCTGGTCATCTCCTCTGTCTTCTCTTCCTTCCTCCCTTCCTTTCTCGTCCTTCTTTCTTTCTTCCTTGCTTGCTTTTTCATAGAATCATAGAATCGTTTAGGTTGGAAAAGACCTTTAAGATCATCAAGTCCAACCGTTAACCTGGCACTCACAAGTCCACCACTAAACCATGTCCCAAAGCACCACATCTGCACATCTTTCAAATACCTCCACGCATGGGGACTCAACCACTTCCCTGGGCAGCCTCTTCCAGGGCCTGACTACCCTTGCAGTGAAGAAATTTCTCCTAATATCCAAACTAAACCTCCCCTGCCGCTACTTGAGGCCAGTTCCTCTTCTCCTATCGCTTGTTACTTGCAAGAAGAGACCGACACCCACATCACTACAACCTCCTTTCAGGTAGTTGAAGCGAGTGATAAGGTCTCCCCTCAGCCTCCTTTTCTCCAGGCTAAACAACCCCAGCTCCCTCAGCTGCTCCTCATAAGACTTGTGCTCTGGACCCTTCACCAGCTTCATTGCCCTTCTCTGGACATGCTCCAGCACCTCGATGTCCTTCTTGCAGTGAGGGGCCCAAAACTGAACACAGGATTCAAGGTGCGGCCTCACCAGTGCCGAGAACATGTGGACAATCACTTCCCTAGTCCTGCTGGCCACACTATTTCTGATACAACCCAGGATGCTATTGGCTGCCTTGGCCACCTGGGCACATTGCTGGCTCACATTCAGCTGCCTCTTGACCAACACCCCAAGGCCCTTTTCTGCCGGGCAGCTCTCCAGCCACTCTTCCCCAAGCCTGTAGCGTGCCATGGGGTTGTTGCGACCCAAGTGCAGGACCCGGCACTGAGCCTTCTTGAACCTCATACAGTTGGGTTCCGCCCATTGATTCAGCCTGTCCAGATCCCTCTGCAGAGCCTTCCTGCCCTCCAGCAGATCAACACTCTCGCCCAACTCGGTGTCATCTGCAAACTTACTGAGGGTGCACTCGATCCCCTCATCCAGATCACTAATAAAGATATTAAACAGAACTGGCCCCAGTACTGAGACCTGGGAAACACCACTTGTGACTGGCCACCAACTGGATTTAACTCCATTCACCACAACTCTTTGGGCCCAGCCATCCAACCAGGTTTTTACCCACAGAAGACTATGCCTATCCAAGCCATGAGCAGCCAGTTCCTCCAGCAGAATGCTGTGGGAAATGGTGTCAAAGGCCTTACTAAAGTCCAGGTAGACAACATCCACTCATGCCTTTCCCTCATCCACTAAAGCGTGTCACCTTGTCCTAGAAGGAAATCAGGTTAGTCAAGCAGGACCTGCCTTTCATAAACCCATGCTGACTGGGTTGTCCGTACACGTCACGTGATGGCACTCAGGATGATCTGCTCCATAACCTTCCCAGGCACCGAGGTCAGGCTGACAGGCCTGCAGTTCCCCAGATCATCCTTCTGGCTCTTCTTGTAGATGGGCAGCACATTTGCTAACCTCCAGTCGACTGGCACCTCCCTGGTTAGACAGGACTGCTTGTAAATGATGGAAAGCGGCTTGGTGAGCACTTCCGCCAGCTCCCTCAGTACCTTTGCGTGGATACCATCCGGCTCCATAGACCTCTGTGTGGGTCTTCCTTGCATACAGTTCTTCTTTTCCAGCTTCCTTTCTCTTTCATTCCTTCCTCTTTTTATTTCCTGCTTCCTTGCTCGTTCCTTTCCCCTCCTTTTTCTTTCATCTCTTCCTTTCTCTTCCTGTCATCTTTTTTCTCTTTCCTACTTCTTTGCCTTCGCTTCCTTTCTTTTGTGCCTTGCCCTCACCTACCCTTGCCTCCCCTTCTCTTCTGCTTATATCCTTGTCGCTTCTTTGCTTTTTCCCCTTTACCAAAAGATTCTCTACATATCTACAACATGCTCGACATGAAGCAGGGACATGCCCTCTGCAAAGAGCTCTCATTCCTCTTCCCTTCCACCTTCCATCCCTCCGGACAACTAAAAACCTTCCTGCTTTCCTCCGGCCTATGCAAGACAGACTGCCTCTGTCCACCTCCTCATCCCTCCCCTTCTGGAAGAAGACCACACTCTTCAGCCCCCACTCCTCTCAAGGACCCAGCAAATAACACAGTAAGACAATCATACGCCAAAGAACATCTCTGCTACACCACAACAGAATCCACCACCCTCGGAAACACAAGCCCAAGCCCCAGCTACTTGGACATCTGTGCAAGCAGGCTCCGAAGGGTCCAAAGGACCCAGGGGAGTCTTTCTTTAGGGAAATCAAACCCATCACAGACTACCATGACAATCCTCCACAAAGGCTGGAAAAGCATGGGGCAACCACAGCTCCCCAGCACTCTTCATGTATCTCAATCAAGAGCTATTCTTCCTGACTCATTTTCCACCTGCACATTGAATGGAAAACTCTTGCTTTCCCTTTCAGGGGGGCACGCACTGCTAGAACAACACAGGGGCATCAGTCCCCACAGAATACCTCTTACTCACTACCATGATCCACCTGTCACACAGCCAAACAAAAGCCATGAGAGTAACACCACGGCATTTCACTGAGAACATCCCCTTGACTCCCAACACACCCATTCTGTGAAACAGATTGTGGTCCCTCCTCCATCTCTCCTTGCTGCCACCCGCTCACGCTGTGCTTGGAAGCAGCAGCAAAAGAACAACAGCAGGCGGTGGTGCTTTGCTGCTCCAAACCTACAGGCGTTACAATCCAGGCAACAGTCGGTCGATCCAGCATGAAGATACCACGACTAAACAGGAACAAAAGTACATCTGTCTCTCAAAACACATCCACCTTAGGTATGAGCAACTTACCTGTAGCACCACTAGTTGCTTCTTCAGAAAAGACACGTTTTCAGGATAGGAGAATTGGTTTTAAAAGGACATTTTCCCTTAACATGATCAGAAATTTTGGGGGTTGCTGGACAGAAAATAAATGGCTCATGTTCTGCCAAAATTTTGAAACCGTTGTACAGTCCACTCCTTCAGCTCTGACAGGCTTGGTGCTGTGACCACTGCCCTGGGGAGCCCGGTCCAGCGGCTGATCACCCTCTCAGTGAACAACCTTTTCCTAATGTCCTACCTGAACTGCCCCTGACGCAGCTTCCTTCCATTTCCTCATGTCCTGTCGCTGGACCCCAGAGACAGGAGATCAGCACCTCCCCCTCTGCGGCCCCTCTTGAGGAACTTGTAGACTGCAATGAGGTCGCCCCTCAGCCTTCTCTTCTCCAAGCTGAACACACCAAGTGACCTCAGCCGCTCCTCATAACTCTTCTCCTCAAGACCTTTCACCACTTTGGTCGCCCTACTCTGGACACACTCTAATAGTTTGACGTCCTTCTTATATTGAAGCGCCAAAACTGCACACACTACTCGAAGTGGGTCTGCAACACTGCAGTGTAGAGTGCAACAATCACCTCCCTCCACCAGCTACCTACACTGTGCTTGATGCACCCCAGGACACGGTTGGCCCCTTTGGCTGCCAGGGCACACTGTTGACTCATATTCAACTTGCCATCGACCCAAACTCACAGATCCCTTTCCACAGGGCTGCTCTCCCGTCCACCAATTTCTACATATAACCACGACTACCCTGTCCCAGGTGCAGTACCCAGCACTTGCTCTTGCTAGATTTCATCGGGCTGGTGATTGCCCAGCTCTCTAGTCTATCCAGATCTCTCTGTAAGGCCTCTCTACCCTCGAGGGACTCCACAGCTCCTCCTACTTCATTATCGTCAGCAAACTTACTTAATGTACATTCGACTCCCGCATCCAGATCATTTATAAAAACATTAAAGAGCTCTGGCCCTAAAATCGAGCCCTGCAGAACCCCGCTGGTGACTGGCCTCCAGCCTGATGTAACCCCATTTACTGTAACTCTTTGACCCCAACCTGTCAGCCCATTGCTCTCCCAACGTATTATGGACTTGTCTTACGACAAGTAGTATGACAGCTCTGTGCTGGACATGTTATCCAGAAGGATACTGTCAGAGACAGTAGCAAAAGCTTTGCTAAAATTCAAAAAAACCTCACAACTACTGGCTTCCCTTGATCAACTACATGGGTGACCTTGTCATAAAGGGAAATTAAGTAAGTTAAAGAGGACTTTCCCCCCGTGAACCCATGCTGGCTATGACCAAGGACTGCAGTCTCTCTCAAGTGGTTGTCAGGAACTCCCAGAATAACCTTCCCCATCATGTCACCAGGCACTGAAGTGAGACTGACACGCCTCTAATTACAAGGCTCTTCCTTCTTACCCTTTCTGAAAATTACAACAACATTTGCCAGCTTCCAGTTGACTGGGACCTCTCCAGGCTCCCAAGACCATTGAAAAATAATGGAGAGAGGTCCCGCAATAACATCAGCCAGCTCCTTTACTACCCTGCGATGAATCCCATTGGGCTCCATAGACTCAAGTCTCTCCAGCTGGAGCAGCAAGTCTCAAACACGTTCAGGGGTGGCTGGGAGTTTAGCATTCCCCCTGTCACGCTCTTCCAACACAGGGATCCGGCGGTCCCAGGGCCCATCATCGGTGTTAAAGGCGGTGGCAAAGAAGGCACTAAACATCTCTGCTTTGTCTACATCCCTGTTTGGGAGGTGGCCGACCTCATCAGGTAACAGACTGAATTTATCTCTGACCCTCCTTTTGCTGTTATCATATCTAAAAAGCCCATTTGGCTGTCCTTCACAGTGCTGGCCCAAGTACTGGCCCTGGTGCTGGCACCAGGTACTTGGACATCTCTGCAAACAGGCTCCAAAGAGTCCAAACAACACAGGGGACTCTCTCATTCGGGAGCTCAAACCCGTCACAGACCAGCACAACAATCCTCCATGAAGGCTGAAAAAGCAGGGGGCAACCACAGCTCCTGAGTGCTCTTCATATACCTTGAGGAAGAGCTATTCTTCCTGACTCAGTTTCACCTGCACGCTGAAAAGCAAGCACAAACAATGCCGCAAGAACCCTGTTACCCAAGGGATTTAGTCCCCGTGGAATACCTCTCCTTCGTTAGCGTGATCCATGCATCACTCAGCCAAACAAAAGCCATCAAAGTAATACCATGACATTTTCATGGAGAACATCCAGTTCATCCCTCCATCCTTGCTGCCACCTGCTCACACTGCGCCTGGAAGGAAAGGAACGACAGCAGGAGATCAGCACCTCCCCCTCTGCGGCCCCTCTTGACAGCAGGCAGTGGTGCTTTGCTGCTCCAAACCTACAGCCATTTCAATCCAGGCAACAGTCGGTCTATCCAACATAAAGGTACCACAACTGAACAGGAATAAAAATGTCCATCTGTCTCTCAAACACATCCACTTCAGGTCTCAGCGACTTACCTGTAGCATCACTGGTTGCTCCTTCAGAAAAGAAATATTTTCAGAACAGAAGAATTGGGTTTAAGGGACATTGTCCCTTAACATGATCAGAGATTTGTGGGGATGCTGGACAGGAAAATATAACTCATGTTCTGCAAAACCTGCACAGTCCTTACTGCCCCTTATGCACTTCTATCACAGGGGAAGCAGGAAGCGCACCTGAAAGCTAAGGACAGTCTCTCAACATCAACCTCAGCTCGGGAGACTGGAAAAACCCTCCCATACACTCATGGGAAATGACCCAAGTGTCTGCCACCTGACAGATATGCCACAATTCAGCAGTCTGCGTCTCATCCACTGTTACCAACACATTGCCAAAGTCAGAGGAAAAAGAACAAAAACAAAAACGGTGGGCAGTTTTGGTGAGAGGAGAGAAGAAAACCAAAGGATCCCATTCTGCTCTATTGAAACGCAAGCTTTGCCAACATCCTCAATACGGAGACCACTTCTTGCCCTCCCTACCAAGACCGACAGCAGAATACAGAACAAGGAAGGCTCAGAGAAGGCTCGCAGCATGATCCAAATTTCAAAAAGCTTCTGCTTGACAAATGACACTCCACATCAAAAACAAAAGGGGTATGCGGCAGTTATATTCACAAGCAGTAATACCACAGAAAATAAGAGGGCGCGAGGATATGCAGAAGTTCTGGAGGTCCTGAGAAGATCCCGGGCAAGCAGCCCTGTGCACCGGGGCTCTTCTCAAGGTTTCTACTGGCATCCTCTATCCCGCGCCATGGGAAATGGCATCTCCACAGCCATTGGAGATGCAGACATTCTCCAGCCCTTCCCCAATGACACAGACTGTGTTCTGCACAGCATCTCCATTTCCAGCAGACAAGACTCTTCCTCACTCAAAGTCACCCTCCCTGTGACACACATGCCCAGGCCCTACTCGGTACCACTCGCAGGATCACTGCCACAATACCCAGACAGTGCTCAACCCCAACAACATGCCCCACCAATAAAACACACTCCGAGCATGACCCGGCCTTTGTGCAGCCTCACCTTCCCTCATGATTTGCACAAAGAACACATGGAATCCTGCAAAGCCACACAGCGTCTGGCAGGCTCTTCCCACCTGTGTGAACTTCACCCTCAATGCTCTTGCCTTTGCAGCAATCTCAGATGGAAACACCACACAGCTGCACATTACAGTTCTTAAGGATCCTGTGAATAGAGCTGTGACCCCTCGCATCCCACTCCACACACATTTCATTCTTCGAGAGAACCACACCAAGTGCCAAAGCGTAAGCGCACTCACGATATCAAGTGGGTGGGAGAACTTGTACCATAGAAAAAGAGTTGGGCTGCTCTGGAGGGTTTGGTGTGTACGTGCACGTAACCAAATGAGTAAAGCATGACAAGCAGACACAGCATCTGCACTGAGACCGACTGTGCAAGTGCACAAGTAGGGGAAGTCGAGCACACAGAGATAACACCCACCTCATCATGGCCCCTTACAAATCCTGCCTGAGGAGGAAGAAGGAACCATCATGGCAAGATCAACGGCTGTGGAAGGTACTACACATGCCCACCACTACACAGGGACAGCAGATTGAAGCACTACCCTCCCAAACAAGTAGGTTTGTTCCTTCCTTTCAGAAAAGAAGATTTCAATGGCATTTGAAATGATGTGGCTGTTGACACAAATTGTGAAAGAACATCAAAACAGGCCAGTGCATTTCACGCTACTTCTCCAGCCAGGAACACAAATCCACAACCAGGAGAGCAAGAAAAGAAAAACAAAATTCCCATGTCTACCACTTACCTTGGGTCACACTCCTCTCCCTGAACACTTTACGCTACTAACTAGAGTAACAACACAAGAAAAGTCCAACGCAATGCCTTTCCTACTTTCATAATGACCCTGCTGGGACAACCCAAATGGAGAACGGTTCTCTCTACAGGGAGAGACAACCTGGAAGTCCCAATTGTCACCTTGCATCACATCGTTTGCAGAGCACACTCGCAGAGGACAGCCACACAGGAGGACGACACAGTTTGCCACAATGCCAATACCAGCACGATCTGCAGTCAGCAAATAGTGCCTGGGGGTACTGTCACCACCACAGCCTGCGTGTCCTCCGCTCCTTCAGCAAGCTCGGGTGGAAACGCTACACACCAGCAAGCAACAGCATCTGCAAAGCTGGTGCCGTGGCACCTCTCATCTCAATCCGCAGTGATTTTATTCTACGGGAGAACAGCTCACCCCCAGAACAGCAACCCTCACCTGCAACTGCTGCTCGATGGGGCAATACCGTTACTTTTTATCGCCCCCCCCCCAAGCAAGAGCCGAGGGGCTCCGGCGAGGACGCGAAGGCAGATGCAAAGGTCCCAGGAACATCCTTAAGCACCCGCCAAGCACCCACCGCCCGCAGGCCCCGGGGGCCGAGCCCGCCGCCCACCACCGCCTCCCCACGGGGACGCCGAGGACGGCGAGGAGGGCAAGCACGGAGAGAAGGGGGCGGGGGCGAGAGGCGAGAGAGGGAGGGCCACTGACCGTGTCCAGGAGAGCGGGCGGCTCCGGCTGCGTCTCCTTCGCCGCGGCGCCGGGCGGCGGCGGGAAGTTGGGGCTGAAAACCATCAGGTCGCTCTTGCCCGCGCCGTCCGCCACGCACAGGCTCCGGCTCTGGCGCTGCGAGTACGACCAGCTCCCCACTTCGCTGGCGCACACCAGCGTCGCCGGCCCGGGCCCCGACAGCACGCCCGCCCGCGGCGACCACCGCGACGCCCCGTACAGCACCACCGCCAGCACGAACACGCTCGACACCGCGCAGATGGCCACCACCAGCCACACGTTCGTCGCCGCCGCCGCCGCCGCCGCCGCGCCGCCCTCCGCGCCCGCCGCCGGACGCAGCCCCGCCCCCGGCGACGACGACGACGACGACGACGACGAGCCCGCGGCCGCCAGCGCCGCCTCGGCGCCCTCCACCAGCGACACGCTCAGCGTGGCCGTGGCCGAGCGCGCCGGCTCCCCGTGGTCCCGCACCACGATCACCAGCCGCTGCCGCGGGCCGTCCGCCTCCTCCAGCGCCCGCGCCGTGCTCACCTCGCCGCTGTACAGCCCCACGCGGAACGGGCCCTTCCCCCGCGGCTCCCACAGCTCGTAGCGCAGCCACGCGTTGTAGCCCGAGTCCGCGTCCACCGCGCGGATCTTCGCCACCACCTGCCCCGCCGGCGCCCCCCACGCCGCCCACGCCCACAGCGCCCCCGAGCCCGGCCCCGACGCCGCCTCGCCCGCCGCCCCGGGCCCCGGCCCGCCGCCCGCCGCCGGCAGCAGCGCCGGCGCGTTGTCGTTCTCGTCCACCACGAAGAGCTGCACCGTGGCGTTGCCGCACAGCGGCGGCTCCCCCGCGTCCACCGCGCGCACCTCGAACTCCAGCACCTGCACCTCCTCGTAGTCCAGGGGCTGCAGCGCCCACAGCCGCCCGCTCTCCGCGTCCACCGACACGTAGCTCGACGCCGCCCGCCACCCCCCGCCCGCCGCCGCGCCCCCGCCCCCGCCCTCCGCCACCGAGTAGCTCACGCGCCCGTTGCCCGCCTCGTCCGGGTCCCGCGCCCACAGCCGCGCCAGCTCCGCGCCCGCCGCGTTGTTCTCCCGCGCCAGCACCGTGTACACGGCCTGCGCGAACGCCGGCGCGTTGTCGTTCACGTCCGACACCGGCACCCGCACCCCGCGGCTGCCGCGCAGCGGCGGCGCCCCGCCGTCCTCCGCCCGCACCTCCACCTCGTACTCCGCCACCAGCTCCCGGTCCAGCGCCTCCCGCAGCACCAGCGAGTACGACCCCGCGAACGTCGCCACCAGACCGAACGGCGCCGCCGGCCACACCGCGCACCGCACCCGCCCGTTCGCCCCCGAGTCCCGGTCCGACACGCTCAGCACCGCCACCACCGTCCCCACCGACGCGTCCTCCGGCACCGGCACCGACAGCGACGTCACCCACACCTCCGGCGCGTTGTCGTTCACGTCCACCACCTCCACCACCACCTTGCAGTGACCCGACAGCGGGGGCGTCCCTTTGTCTCTCGCTTCAATACGAAAATCAAATATACTGACTTCCTCGAAGTCCAGGGCGCCCGTGAGACGGATCTCCCCCGTCTTCGGATTGACGCTAATCACATCTCTTCCACTCAGGGGAAAGAAGTTGGTCGCCGTGTAGGTCACCTCACTGTTAATTCCCAAGTCCGGATCCGAGGCGTTCACCCGCGCCACCAGCGTCCCCTCTGCAGCGCTCTCCGGCAGCTTCACTTTATACACCGACTGGTTGAACTGGGGCGCGTTGTCGTTCGCGTCCAGCACCGAGATCACCAGCTCCATCGTGCCCGACAGCGACGGCCGGCCACCGTCACTCGCCGTCAGCAACAAACGGTGTACAGGCACCGTCTCGCGGTCCAGCGGTTTCGTTAAAACAAGATCGGGTACCATATTTCGCTCATCCGATTTTTCAAACTCCAAACCGAAATGCTCGCTGGGGCTGAGTGCGTAGGAGAGCTGCGCGTTGGCTCCGACATCTGCATCCGACGCGCCCTCCAGCGGGAACCGAGACCCCGGCAGCGACAGTTCCGCGATGCTGAGGTTTTTTCCGGGCGGCGGGGAAGAGCGGGGCGTTGTCGTTGATGTCGGTGACCTCCAGCTCCACGTGGAAGACGCGCAGCGGCCGCTCCACCAGCACCTCCAGCCGCAGGGCGCACGGCGCGCTCTTCCCGCACAGCTCCTCCCGGTCCAGCCGCGACCTCACCACCAGCGCCCCGCTCGCCCCGCTCACCTCCACGCTCGCCCGCCGGCCCTGCCACACCAGCCGCAGACGCCGCGCCTCCGCATCGCCCGCCTCCAGGCCCAGGTCCTGCGCCAGCCGGCCCACCACCGTCCCGGCCTCCGCTTCCTCCGGCACCGAGTACCGCACCTGCCCGCCGCCCAGCGCCCACGCCGCCTGCAGCACCACCACCCGCACCACGGACACCCACCACGCGCCCATCGCCGCCGCCGCCGCCGCCCGACCGGGCCCCGCACGGCTCCCCGCCGCCGCCCGGACGCACCGGCTCTCCTGCCCGCCCCGCGCCGCCCCCCCCGCGCTCACAGCCGGGCTCTCCGCCGCACCGGGGCGGAGCCGCCTCGCCGCTCCGCCGACGTTGCTGAGCCTGCAGCGACACCGTGTGCTGCTCCGCCGCCGCACACGCTCCCACCACCGCCCGCCGCTCCGAACCCGGCATGGGCATCTCCTCTGCCGCCTCTTCCCTCCTTCCTTCCTTCCTCCTCTTTCTTTTCCTTCTTTTCCTCTTTTTCTTCTTTCTTTTCCTCTTTTTCCCAACACCGTATTTGCTTTCTTGCTTGCTGTTTGCTTCCAGAGATCCCTTTCTTTCCGTCTTCCTTCTTCCTTATTCTCTCTTCCTTTCTCTTGCCTACTTTTTTATCTTCTTTCTCTACTCTCTTGGCTTCCTTCTTCTCCCTCGCCTTTCTTCGCTTTCCTCCTTCTCTTTCTGCTTGCTTCTCTTCCTTCTCCGTTTCGTTCTCGCCCTGCCGTCCCCGAGTCTCTACTCCCCGTTCCCTTCTCTTTCCATCCTTCTCTCGTCTTTACCCCCGCTCCCAGCTCACCACTCGCCTCCAGAGCCGCGGCGGAGACCATCAGACACGGAGCCATCAGCGCTAATTACGGGCCATCAGCGCCGGAGCGCGGTGCTCTGACCCAGGCGCAGGCTCTTAGGGACCAGCTCCGTTCAGCGTCCAGAGGTAACGTCAGTGCGTGCTGGTCATCTTCTCTATCGTTCGTTCGTTCGTGCAATTCGTTCGATCCTTCCTTCCTTCCTATTCTTTCTCCCTTTATTAATTTCTTTCTTCCTTTCTTTTTTCTCCACCTTTCTGTGAACAGTCATAGCATCCATGCGTGCTAGGATACTCATTTATCGTTTCTTATTTTATCTTCTTCCTCTCTATTGCTTGCTTCGTTCTTGTTTGCCTTTCTTTCTTGCTTTTGTTGTTCCTTCCTTCCTTCCTTCCTTCTCTGCTTTCTCCTCTTCCTCCTTCTCCTCTCTTCCCTCTCCTTCCCTCCCCTTCTCTTCTTCTACCCTCTTTGCCTCTTCCTTCTCTCCTTTACCAACATCTTTTCGAGATGACTCTAACCAACACAGAGGCTGTTGGGACCAGCTCTGTTCTGCGTCTAGAGGTAACGTCATTGCGTGCTGGTCATCTTCTCTATCCTCTCTGCTTTCCTTCCTTTCTCTTCTTTCTTGCTTTCTTCCTTAATTGATTTTTACCTTCATAAGAATCCTTCCTTTCTTTTTCCTTTCCTTCTTCATTCCTCTCTCCTATTCTCTTTTTTCTCTATTTCCCTCTCTAACCCTTCTCTTTCCTTCTTCTCTTTCCTTTCGTCTTCTCTTTCCTTCTCTTCCCTGTCCTTTTTTTTCCTTCCCTCCTCTTCTGTTGCCATCCTTGTCTCTCCAGTCTTTTTTTTCCTTTACCAAACTGTTTTCCAAATGCCTACACCATGCTCGCAGTGAAGCATGGACAGGCCCTTTGGCAAGACCTCTCCTTCCTCCTCCTCACCGCTTTTCATCAAGACTTGCACAGCATCCCTGACTACTGAGGCTGCTGAGGTCCTCAACTCCATTCAGCCTGGTGAGGTAAAGTCAGGGCGTGCTGGTAGCAACCTCAATCATCTCTTCCTTCCTTGCTTCCTTGCTTCCTTGCTTCCTTGCTTCTTACTTGCAAAGATTCCTTCCTTTCTTCACTCCTTCTTTCTTTCCTTTTTCCTTTCTCTTCACTCTTCCTTCCTCTCTTCCTTTTTTCCCTTGCCCCTCTATGCCCCTCCTGTGCCTCCTCTCCTGCTTCCATCCTTGGAACTTCTGTTCATTTTCTCCTTTACCAACATGTTTTTAAAAGGTCACCACCATGCTCGCCATGAAACACGGACGTGCCATTTGGCAAGAGCTCTCATTCCTCTTCCCTACCACCTTCCATCTCTCTCACATTGCCAATGTGAGAGAAAAAAAAAAAAGGAAAACAGTGGGCAGTTTTGGTGAGAGGAGAGAAGAAAACCAAAGGATCCCATTCCACTCTATTGAAACGCAAGCTTTGCCAACATCCTCAATACGGACACCACTTCTTGCCCTCCCTACCAAGACCGACAGCAGAATACAGAACAAGGAAGGCTCAGAGAAGGCTCACAGCATGATCCAAATTTCAAAAAGCTTCTGCTTGACCAACAACATCCCACATCAAAAACAAGTGACTAAAGGGGCATGCGGCAGTTATATTCACAAGCAGTAATACCACAGAAAATAAGAGGGTGCGAGGATATGCAGAAGTTCTGGAGGTCCTGAGAAGATCCCGGGCAAGCAGCCCTGTGCACCGGGGCTCTTCTCAAGGTTTCTACTGGCATCCTCTATCCCACGCCATGGGAAATGGCATCTCCACAGCTAAGCAGACATTCTCCAGTCCTTCCCCAGTGACACAGACCGTGTTCTGCACAGCATCTCCATTTCCATCAAACAAGAATCTTCCCCACTCAAAGTCACCCTCCCCGTGACACACATGCCCAGGCCCTACTCGGTACCACTCGCAGGATCACTGCCACAATACCCAGACAGTGCTCAACCCCAATAACATGCCCCACCAATAAAACCCACTCTGAGCATGACCCGGCCTTTGCGCAGCCTCACCTTCCCTCATGATTTGCACAAAGAACACATGGAATCCTGCAAAGCCACACAGGGTCTGGCAGGCTCTTCCCACCTGTGTGAACTTCACCCTCAATGCTTTTGCCTTTGCAGCAATCTCAGATGGGAACACCACACAGCTGCACATTACAGTTCTTAAGCATTCTGTGACTAGAGCTGTGTGCAAGTGCACAAGCAGGAGAAGTCAAGTGCACAATGATGACACCCACCTCCTCATGTCCCCTTACAAATCATGCCTGAGGAGGAAGAAGGAACCATCATGGTATCATCAACGGCTCTGGAAGCTGCTAGAGATGCCCACCACTACATGGGGACAGCAGATTGAAGCACTACCCTCCCACCTTTCCCAAAACAGGAGCAAAAAGGTTCATCAGACACTGTTCAGCAGTCTGCATCTCACCCTCTCTTTCCAACACATTGCCTACATCACACAGGCAGCAGCACAAGGGACCGTCTCTGGTGGGAGATGTTCATACAACATTGTGGGCATTTCAACACCACACACAGTCTCAACATCAGGAAGGCCTACAACTCCAGACACCTTGCAGCCTGGAAAGAAACCTGGTCAGGAACACTTCTTGCCCAGCCTGCCTCACGCTTTCCTCTAGGCATCCTCCATTCCCCACTCGGCTGCATGCGTTCTCAAGACATGCACACACCTCCCATTCTTGTCTTCTTATGACATGGCCCATGGCCTTCCCAAGGATTTCCACTTCCCTCAGACAAGTCTTCCCACTCCTCAAGGTCACCCTTCACATCATAACATGGCCAGGCCTTACTCAGTGCCACTGCCACATTCACCTCTGTGACATGTCACCCTTTGTTTCCCACCTCAGGGCTCACTCCAGCTTTTGCAGACCACTTCCAGCAATGAGAGCACCATAAAAAAACATACAGATGGTATCATATAGACCGTGTCCAGCAGACTCTCTACTCTTTCTGAAGGTGATGTTGGAACAGCTCTAAATGGCAATGGCATTGATTTCATGCTGTGAGAGAACAACCCAAACATTGACAGGCATCCCAATGTAATGGATGATATCCATTCTGTAGCAGAATTCTGGTTTGGCGTTTCGTTATCAGGGCTGGAAGGGGTTGTTTGGGGTTTTCTGTTTATTTGTTGGTTGGGGTTTTCTTGTTGAAAAGAAGGTTTCCAGGCTTTTGTAAGGGTTTGGTTGCTGATGCAGATAGAGAAAGAACATCATAACAGGCCAGCACACGACACACCGCTTCTCTGGCCAGGAATGCAGGTCCACAACCGTTCCCATCAATGAGAGCACCATAAAAACCATAGAGGTGGTATCGTATACACTGTGTTGAGCAGACTCTCTGTAGTTGACCCTTCACGTTTTGCAATGCTTCACACCTGGGAGCTCTGTTACACATCTGCAATGTTACACATCTATTTGTAGAGACGGTGTCAGGATAGCTCTAATAGCAATGGCATTGATTTCCTTCTGTGAGAGAACAACCTGAATACTGGTGAGCACAGCACTGGAATGGATGATATGGAAGTGCTCAAGGCGAAGATGGATGGGGCTTTGACCAACCTGATCTAGTGGACGATCTAGTGCAAGATATGCATGATCATGGCAGCGGGGTTGGAACGAGATGATTTTAAGGCCCCTTCCAACCCAAACCATTCCATGATTCTATGATCATGGCAACATCACCAGCTCTAGAAGCTGCTAGAGATGCCCACCACTCCTCATCCTTTGTCACTCTTTCCCCCCTGCATCCAATAAAGGATGGAGATTCTCCTTAGCCTTCCTCTTGTTGCTAATGTATTTGTAGAAACATTTTTTCTTGTCTTTTACGGCAGTAGATAGATTAAGTTCCAGCTGGGCTTTGGCCCTTCTAACCTCATAACTTCTAACTCATAAACTCCTAACCCTGCATAACCTCATGACACCCTGGTAGTCCTCCTCAGTTGTCTGCCCCTTCTTCCAAAGGTCGTAAACTCTCCTTTTGTTCCTCAGTTCAAGCCAAACCTCTCTGGTCAGCCAGGCTGGTCTTCTCCCCCACCAGCTTGTCTTTCAGCACATGGGGACAGCCTGCTCCTGCGCTTTTAAGATTTCCTTCTTGAAGAATGGCCAGCCTCCCTGGACTCCTTTGCCCTTCAGGACTGCCTCCCAAGGGATTCTGCCAACCAGGCCCTTAAACAGGCCTAAGGCTGCCCTCCAGAACTCTAAGGTAGCAGTTCTGCTGACCCCCCTCCTTACTTCTCCAAGAATCAAAAACTATCATTTCCTGATCGCTATGCCCAAGATGGCCTCCAACTGTCACATCACCCACCAGGCCTTCTCTGTTCACAAACAAGAGGTCCAGCGGGGTGCCTTCCCTAGTTGGCTCACTCACCAGCTGTCTCAGGCTTCCACACACTCCAGGAACCTCCTAGGCTGCTTCCTCTCTGCTATTGTATTTCCAGCAGACATCTGGTAAGCTGAAGTCCCCCACGAGAACAAGGGCTAGTGGTCGTGAGGCTTCTCCCAGCTGCTTACAGAAGCAATCTTTTCAGCAATCTCAGATGGGAACACCACACAGCTGCACATTAGAGTTCTTAAGCATCCTGTGATTAGAGCTGTGACAGCTCGCATCCCACTCCACACAGATTTCATTCTTTGACAGAACTGCACCAAATGCTGAGGTGTAAGCACACTCCCAATATCACCTGGGTGGGAGAATTTGTACCATAGAAAAAGAGAGCTAGGCCCATGGTCTTCCCAAGGATTTCCACTTCCCTCAGACAAGTCTTCCCACTCCTCAAGGTCACCCTTCATGTCAGGACACGGCCAGGCACTATGCAGTGCCGCTGCCACATTCACCTCTGCAACATGTCACAGTTTCCTTTCCCACCTCAAGGCTCAGTCTGACTTTTGCAGACCCTTCCCACCAATGACAGCACCATAGAATAACCACAGAGGTATCATATACACACTGTCCGGCAGACCCTCTGCTGCTGACCCTTCCTGTTTTACTTCAGCCATCTCAGATGGAAATGTGGCAGACCTGGGAGCAATACTCTTTCTCAAGGTGATGTCAGGACAGCTCTAAATGGCAATGGCATTGATTTCATGCTCTGAGAGAAAAACCAAAACGTTGATGAGCACACCATAATAGATGATATCGACTGCGTAGGAGAATTTTATTTGATTTTTGTTGGGGAGGGGTGGTTCTTTGGTTTGGCTTTTTTTTGTTTGCTTGTTTGTTTTGTCTTTTCAGAAAAGAAGATTTCAAGGGCATTTGAAACGATGTGGCTGTTGACACAACCGGTGAAAGAACATCAAAACAGGACAGTGCATTTCACGCTACTTCTCCAGCCAGGAACACAAATCCACAACCGGGGGGACAGGGGGAGTAGGAAAAGAAAAAGAAGAAAGATTCCCATTTCTAACACTTACCTTGCATCACACTTCTCTCCCTGAACACTTTATGCTACTCAGCAGAGTAACAACATACTTGGAAAAAGAACACAGGAGAAGTCCACAAACAAAATGGAGAATTTTACTCTCCACTGGAAGAGAAACCACAGAGGTATCATATACATGGTGTCCGGCAGGTCCTCTGCTGCTGACCCTTCGTGTTTTGCAATGCTTCAGCTATCTCAGATGGAAATGTGGCAGACCTGGGAGCAATACTCTTTCTCAAGGTGATGTCGGGACAGCTCTAAATGGCAATGGCACTGATTTCATACTCTGAGAGAAAAACCCAACTGTCGATGAGCACACCACTGTAGGATGATATCGACTGCATAGGAGAATTTGACTTGGGTTTTGTTGGGAAGGGGTGGTTCTTTGTTATGGGGGGATTTTCGGTATGTTTGGTTTTTTCCCTTCAGAAAAGAAGATTTTGAGGGGGTTTGAAACAATGTGGCTATTGATACAAATTGTGAAAGAATAACAAAAAAGGCCACTGTATTTCACGCTACTTCTCCAGCCAGGAACACAAATCCACAACCGTGGGGGACAGGGGGAGCAGGAAAAGAAAATTTCCATATCCCATTTTCGACAATGCCAATACCAGCACGGTCAGCAGTCAGCGAAGGTAACAAGGCAGCAAATAGTGCCTGGGGGTACTGTCACCACCACAGCCTGCGTGTCCTCCACTCCTTCAGCAAGCTCGGGTGGAAACGCTACACACCAGCAAGCAACAGCATCTGCAAAGCTGGTGCCGTGGCACCTCTCATCTCAATCCGCAGTGATTTTATTCTACGGGAGAACAACTCACCCCCAGAACAGCAACCCTCACCTGCAACTGCTGCTGGATGGGGCAATACCGTTACTTTTTATCGCCCCCCCCCCCAAGCAAGAGCCGAGGGGCTCCGGCGAGGACGCGAAGGCAGATGCAAAGGTCCCAGGAACATCCTTAAGCACCCGCCAAGCACCCACCGCCCGCAGGCCCCGGGGGCCGAGCCCGCCGCCCACCACCGCCTCCCCACGGGGACGCCGAGGGCGGCGAGGAGGGCAAGCACGGAGAGAAGGGGGCGGGGGCGAGAGGCGAGAGAGGGAGGGCCACTGACCGTGTCCAGGAGAGCGGGCGGCTCCGGCTGCGTCTCCTTCGCCGCGGCGCCGGGCGGCGGCGGGAAGTTGGGGCTGAAAACCATCAGGTCGCTCTTGCCCGCGCCGTCCGCCACGCACAGGCTCCGGCTCTGGCGCTGCGAGTACGACCAGCTCCCCACTTCGCTGGCGCACACCAGCGTCGCCGGCCCGGGCCCCGACAGCACGCCCGCCCGCGGCGACCACCGCGACGCCCCGTACAGCACCACCGCCAGCACGAACACGCTCGACACCGCGCAGATGGCCACCACCAGCCACACGTTCGTCGCCGCCGCCGCCGCCGCCGCGCCGCCCTCCGCGCCCGCCGCCGGACGCAGCCCCGCCCCCGGCGACGGCGACGACGACGACGAGCCCGCGGCCGCCAGCGCCGCCTCGGCGCCCTCCACCAGCGACACGCTCAGCGTGGCCGTGGCCGAGCGCGCCGGCTCCCCGTGGTCCCGCACCACGATCACCAGCCGCTGCCGCGGGCCGTCCGCCTCCTCCAGCGCCCGCGCCGTGCTCACCTCGCCGCTGTACAGCCCCACGCGGAACGGGCCCTTCCCCCGCGGCTCCCACAGCTCGTAGCGCAGCCACGCGTTGTAGCCCGAGTCCGCGTCCACCGCGCGGATCTTCGCCACCACCTGCCCCGCCGGCGCCCCCCACGCCGCCCACGCCCACAGCGCCCCCGAGCCCGGCCCCGACGCCGCCTCGCCCGCCGCCCCGGGCCCCGGCCCGCCGCCCGCCGCCGGCAGCAGCGCCGGCGCGTTGTCGTTCTCGTCCACCACGAAGAGCTGCACCGTGGCGTTGCCGCACAGCGGCGGCTCCCCCGCGTCCACCGCGCGCACCTCGAACTCCAGCACCTGCACCTCCTCGTAGTCCAGGGGCTGCAGCGCCCACAGCCGCCCGCTCTCCGCGTCCACCGACACGTAGCTCGACGCCGCCCGCCACCCCCCGCCCGCCGCCGCGCCCCCGCCCCCGCCCTCCGCCACCGAGTAGCTCACGCGCCCGTTGCCCGCCTCGTCCGGGTCCCGCGCCCACAGCCGCGCCAGCTCCGCGCCCGCCGCGTTGTTCTCCCGCGCCAGCACCGTGTACACGGCCTGCGCGAACGCCGGCGCGTTGTCGTTCACGTCCGACACCGGCACCCGCACCCCGCGGCTGCCGCGCAGCGGCGGCGCCCCGCCGTCCTCCGCCCGCACCTCCACCTCGTACTCCGCCACCAGCTCCCGGTCCAGCGCCTCCCGCAGCACCAGCGAGTACGACCCCGCGAACGTCGCCACCAGACCGAACGGCGCCGCCGGCCACACCGCGCACCGCACCCGCCCGTTCGCCCCCGAGTCCCGGTCCGACACGCTCAGCACCGCCACCACCGTCCCCACCGACGCGTCCTCCGGCACCGGCACCGACAGCGACGTCACCCACACCTCCGGCGCGTTGTCGTTCACGTCCACCACCTCCAGCTCCACGCTGCAGTGACCCGACAGCGGAGGTGTCCCTTTGTCTCTCGCTTCGATTTGCAACTCGTGTAAACGGACGTCTTCGAAGTCCAGGGCGCCCGTCAGTCGGATCTCCCCCGTCTTCGGATTAATAGTGAATAGATCTTTCCTACCTGCAGGAACCGAACTGACGATGCTATATGAAAATTCCTTATTAAGACCCTCATCCGGATCCGAGGCGTTCACCCGCGCCACCAGCGTCCCCTCTGCAGCGCTCTCCGGCAGCTGCACTTTATACACCGACTGGTTGAACTGGGGCGCGTTGTCGTTCGCGTCCAGCACCGAGATCACCAGCTCCATCGTGCCCGACAGCGACGGCCGGCCACCGTCACTCGCCGTCAGCAACAAACGGTGCACAGGCACCGTCTCGCGGTCCAGAGGTTTCGCGAGCACTAGGAACAGAGTTTTCCTGTTTTCATCAGATGATTTAACATCGAGCGTGAAGTGCTCGCTGGGGCTGAGTGCATAGGAGAGCTGCGCGTTGGCTCCGACATCTGCATCCGACGCGCCCTCCAGCGGGAACCGAGACCCCGGCAGCGACAGTTCCGCGATGCTGAGGTTTTTCCGGGCGGCGGGGAAGAGCGGGGCGTTGTCGTTGATGTCGGTGACCTCCAGCTCCACGTGGAAGACGCGCAGCGGCCGCTCCACCAGCACCTCCAGCCGCAGGGCGCACGGCGCGCTCTTCCCGCACAGCTCCTCCCGGTCCAGCCGCGACCTCACCACCAGCGCCCCGCTCGCCCCGCTCACCTCCACGCTCGCCCGCCGGCCCTGCCACACCAGCCGCAGACGCCGCGCCTCCGCATCGCCCGCCTCCAGGCCCAGGTCCTGCGCCAGCCGGCCCACCACCGTCCCGGCCTCCGCTTCCTCCGGCACCGAGTACCGCACCTGCCCGCCGCCCAGCGCCCACGCCGCCTGCAGCACCACCACCCGCACCACGGACACCCACCACGCGCCCATCGCCGCCGCCGCCGCCGCCCGACCGGGCCCCGCACGGCTCCCCGCCGCCGCCCGGACGCACTGGCTCTCCTGCCCGCCCCGCGCCGCCCCCCCGCGCTCACAGCCGGGCTCTCCGCCGCACCGGGGCGGAGCCGCCTCGCCGCTCCGCCGACGTTGCTGAGCCTGCAGCGACACCGTGTGCTGCTCCGCCGCCGCACACGCTCCCACCACCGCCCGCCGCTCCGGACCCGGCATGGGCATCTCCTCTGCCGCCTCTTCCCTCCTTCCTTCCTTCCTCCTCTTTCTTTTCCTTCGTTTCCTCTTTTTCTTCTTTCTTTTCCTCTTTTTCCCAACACCGTATTTGCTTTCTTGCTTGCTGTTTGCTTCCAGAGATCCCTTTCTTTCCGTCTTCCTTCTTCCTTATTCTCTCTTCCCTTCTCTTGCCTACTTTTTTATCTTCTTTTTCTACTCTCTTGGCTTCCTTCTTCTCCCTCGCCTTTCTTCGCTTTCCTCCTTCTCTTTCTGCTTCCTTCTCTTCCTTCTCCGTTTCGTTCTCGCCCTGCCGTCCCCGAGTCTCTACTCCCCGTTCCCTTCTCTTTCCATCCTTCTCTCGTCTTTACCCCCGCTCCCAGCTCACCACTCGCCTCCAGAGCCGCGGCGGAGACCATCAAACACGGAGCCATCAGCGCTAATTACGGGCCATCAGCGCCGGAGCGCGGTGCTCTGACCCAGGCGCAGGCTCTTAGGGAGCAGCTCCGTTCAGCGTCCAGAGGTAACATCATTGCGTGCTGGTCATCTTCTCTATCCTCTCTGCTTTCCTTCCTTTCTCTTCTTTCTTGCTTTCTTCCATAATTGTTTTTTACCGTCACAGAGTCCTTCCTTTCTTTTTTCTTTCCTTCTTCATTTCGTTCTGCTATTCTCTTTTTTCCTCTATTTTTCTCTCTAACCCTTCTCTTTCCTTCTTCTCTTTCCCTTTGTCTTCTCTTTCCTTCTCTTCATTCTCTTCCCTGTCCTTTTTTTTTCCTCCCTTCCTCTTCTGTTGCCATCCTTGTCTCTTCTGTCCTTTCTTTCCTTTACCAAACTGTTTTCCAAATGCCTACACCATGCTCGCAATGAAGCATGGACAGGCCCTTTGGCAAGACCTCTCCTTCCTCCTCCTCACCGCTTTTCATCAAGACTTGCACAGCATCCCTGACTACTGAGGCTGCTGAGGTCCTCAACTCCATTCAGCCTGGTGAGATAAAGTCAGGGTGTGCTGGTAGCAACCTCAATCATCTCTTCCTTCCTGCTTCCTTGCTTCCTTGCTTCTTACTTGCAAAGATTCCTTCCTTTCCTTTCCCTTTCCTTCTTTCTCTTTGCTCTTCCTTCCTCTCTTCCTTTTTTCCCTTGCCCCTCTATGCCCCTTCTTTGCCTCCTCTTCTCTTCTGCTTCCATCCTTGGAACTTCTGTTCATTTTCTCCTTTACCAACATGTTTTTAAAAGGTCACCACCATGCTCGCCATGAAACATGGACGTGCCATTTGGCAAGAGCTCTCATTCCTCTTCCCCACCACCTTCCATCTCTCTGGACAGGGAACAACCTTCCTGCTTGCCTCCCGTCCATGCTCCTGCAACTACCCCTCCCTTCAGGGTGAAGGCCATGCTCCTCAGCCTCTACTCCTCTCAAGGACCCAGCAAATAACACAGCAAGGCAATCATAAGCCACCAAGGTATCACCATGGCATTTTCACTGAGAACACATTTACTCCAAGAAAGGCATTAGAGTCCCTCCTCCACCTGTCCTTGCTGCCACCTGCTCACCCTGAGCCTGGAAGCAGCAGAAAAGCAACGACAGCAGGCAGCGGTGCTTTGCTGCTCCAAACATACAACCATTTCAATCCAGGCAACATTTGGTCGATCCAACATAAAGATGCCACAATTGAACAGGAACAAAAGTACATCAGCCTCTCAAACACATCCTCTTTAAGGTGCAACTTACCTTTGGCATCACTGGTGGTGTCTTCAGAAAAAGAAACACTTTCAGAACAGAATTGGTTTTAATGGATGTTGTCCCTTAACATGATCAGAGATTTCTGGGGATGCTGGACAGGAAAAAATGACCCATGTTCTGCAAAAGCCTTGAAAACGCTGGACAGTGTGTAGTGCTCCCTTAGGCACCTCTATCAAAGGGGAAGCATAAGGGAGGCTGGAAAGCTAAGGACATTCTCTCAACATCAAACTCAGCTCAGGAGACTGGAAAAACCTTCCCACGCAATCATGGAAAACTCCCAGAAACGTCTGCCACCTGACAGATGCCAAAGTTCAGCAGTCTGCATCTCATCCACTGTTACCAACACCTTGCCAATGTCAGAGGAAAAAAAAAAAAACAAACCAAAACAAAAACGGTGGGCAGTTTTGGTGAGAGGAGAGAAGAAAACCAAAGGATCCCATTCCACTCCATTGAAACGCAAGCTTTGCCAACATCCTCAATACGGAGACCACCGTCCCTACCAAGACCGACAGCAGAATACAGAACAAGGAAGGCTCAGAGAAGGCTCGCAGCATGATCCAAATTTCAAAAAGCTTCTGCTTGACCAACAACATCCCACATCAAAAACAAGTGACTAAAGGCTCATACGGCAGTTATATTCACAAACAGTAATACCACGGAAAACAACAGGGCGCAAGGTTATGCAGAAGTTCTGGAGGTCCTGAGAAGATCCCGGGCAAGCAGCCCTGTGCACCGGGGCTCTTCTCAAGGTTTCTACTGGCATCCTCTATCCCACGCCATGGGAAATGGCATCTCCACAGCTAAGCAGACATTCTCCAGCCCTTCCCCAATGACACAGACCGTGTTCTGCACAGCATCTCCATTTCCATCAAACAAGAATCTTCCCCACTCAAAGTCACCCTCCCCGTGACACACATGCCCAGGCCCTACTCGGTACCACTCGCAGGATCACTGCCACAATACCCAGACAGTGCTCAACCCCAACAACATGCCCCACCAATAAAACCCACTCTGAGCATGACCCGGCCTTTGCGCAGCCTCACGTTCCCTCATGATTTGCACAAGGAGCATATGGAAAGCTGCAAAGCCACACAGCGTCTGGCAGGCTCTTCCCACCTGTGTGAACTTCACCCTCAATGCTTTTGCCTTTTAGAGTCATAGAATAGAATCATAGAATCGTTTAGGTTGGAAAAGACCTTTAAGATCATCAAGTCCAACCGTTAACCTGGCACTCACAAGTCCACCACTAAACCATGTCCCAAAGCACCACATCTGCACATCTTTCAAATACCTCCACGCATGGGGACTCAACCGCTTCCCTGGGCAGCCTCTTCCAGGGCCTGACTACCCTTGCAGTGAAGAAATTTCTCCTAATATCCAAACTAAACCTCCCCTGCCGCTACTTGAGGCCAGTTCCTCTTCTCCTATCGCTTGTTACTTGCAAGAAGAGACCGACACCCACATCACTACAACCTCCTTTCAGGTAGTTGAAGCGAGTGATAAGGTCTCCCCTCAGCCTCCTTTTCTCCAGGCTAAACAACCCCAGCTCCCTCAGCTGCTCCTCATAAGACTTGTGCTCTGGACCCTTCACCAGCTTCATTGCCCTTCTCTGGACATGCTCCAGCACCTCAATGTCCTTCTTGCAGTGAGGGGCCCAAAACTGAACACAGGATTCAAGGTGCGGCCTCACCAGTGCCGAGAACATGTGGACAATCACTTCCCTAGTCCTGCTGGCCACACTATTTCTGATACAACCCAGGATGCTATTGGCTGCCTTGGCCACCTGGGCGCATTGCTGGCTCACATTCAGCTGCCTCTCGACCAACACTCCCAGGCCCTTTTCTGCCGGGCAGCTCTCCAGCCACTCTTCCCCAAGCCTGTAGCGTGCCATGGGGTTGTTGCAACCCAAGTGCAGGACCCGGCACTGAGCCTTCTTGAACCTCATACAGTTGGGTTCCGCCCATTGATTCAGCCTGTCCAGATCCCTCTGCAGAGCCTTCCTGCCCTCCAGCAGATCAACACTCTCGCCCAACTCGGTGTCATCTGCAAACTTACTGAAGGTGCACTCGATCCCCTCATCCAGATCACTGAGAAAGATATTAAACAGAACTGGCCCCAGTATTGAGACCTGGGGAACACCACTTGTGACTGGCCACCAACTGGATTTAACTCCATTCACCGCCACTCTTTGGGCCCAGCCATCCAGCCAGTTTTTTACCTGGTGAAGAGTACACCCATCCAAGCCATCCATGAACAGCCAGTTCCTCCAGGAGAACGCTGTGGGAAACGGTGTCAAAGGCCTTACTAAAGTCCAGGTAGACAACATCCACAGCCATTGCTTCATCCACTAAGCGGGTCACCTTGTCATAGAAGGAGATCAGGTTGGTCAGGCAGGACCTGCCTTTCATAAACCCATGCTGACTGGCCCTGATCCCCTGGTTGTCTCGTACATGTGTGGTGGCACTCAGGGTGATCTGCTCCATAACCTTGCCCAGCACCGAGGTCAGGTTGACAGGCCTGTAGGTCCCTGCTTTGTCCTTCTGGCCTTTCCTGTACATGGGCATCACATTTGCTAACCTCCAGTCAACTGGCACCTCCCTGGTTAGCCATGACTGCTTATAAATGATGGAAAGTGGCTTGGTGAGCACTTTCCCCCAGCTCCCTCAGTACTCTTGGGTGGATCCCATCCGGCCCCATACATTTGTGTGTGTCTACGTGGTGTAGCAGGTCGCTCACCATTTCCCCTTGGATTATGGCGGCTTCATTCTGCTCCCTGTCCCTGTCCTTCAGCTCAGGGGGCTGGGTACCCCAAGAACACCTGATCTGACTATTAAAGAAGACTGAGGCAAAGGCGGCATTAAGTCCCTCAGCCTTTTCCTCAACCTTTGTCACTGTTTCCCCCCTGCATCCAATAAAGGATGGAGATTCTCCTTAGCCTTCCTCTTGTTGCTAATGTATTTGTAGAAACATTTTTTCTTGTCTTTTACGGCAGTAGATAGATTAAGTTCCAGCTGGGCTTTGGCCCTTCTAACCTCATAACTTCTAACTCATAAACTCCTAACCCTGCATAACCTCATGACACCCTGGTAGTCCTCCTCAGTTGTCTGCCCCTTCTTCCAAAGGTCGTAAACTCTCCTTTTGTTCCTCAGTTCAAGCCAAACCTCTCTGGTCAGCCAGGCTGGTCTTCTCCCCCACCAGCTTGTCCTTCAGCACATGGGGACAGCCTGCTCCTGCGCTTTTAAGATTTCCTTCTTGAAGAATGGCCAGCCTCCCTGGACTCCTTTGCCCTTCAGGACTGCCTCCCAAGGGATTCTGCCAACCAGGCCCTTAAACAGGCCTAAGGCTGCCCTCCAGAACTCTAAGGTAGCAGTTCTGCTGACCCCCCTCCTTACTTCTCCAAGAATCAAAAACTCTATCATTTCCTGATCGCTATGCCCAAGATGGCCTCCAACTGTCACATCACCCACCAGGCCTTCTCTGTTCACAAACAAGAGGTCCAGCGGGGTGCCTTCCCTAGTTGGCTCACTCACCAGCTGTCTCAGGCTTCCACACACTCCAGGAACCTCCTAGGCTGCTTCCTCTCTGCTATTGTATTTCCAGCAGACATCTGGTAAGCTGAAGTCCCCCACGAGAACAAGGGCTAGTGGTCGTGAGGCTTCTCCCAGCTGCTTACAGAAGCAATCTTTTCAGCAATCTCAGATGGGAACACCACACAGCTGCACATTAGAGTTCTTAAGCATCCTGTGATTAGAGCTGTGACAGCTCGCATCCCACTCCACACAGATTTCATTCTTTGACAGAACTGCACCAAATGCTGAGGTGTAAGCACACTCCCAATATCACCTGGGTGGGAGAATTTGTACCATAGAAAAAGAGAGCTAGGCCCATGGTCTTCCCAAGGATTTCCACTTCCCTCAGACAAGTCTTCCCACTCCTCAAGGTCACCCTTCATGTCAGGACACGGCCAGGCACTATGCAGCGCCGCTGCCACATTCACCTCTGCAACATGTCACAGTTTCCTTTCCCACCTCAAGGCTCAGTCTGACTTTTGCAGACCCTTCCCACCAATGACAGCACCATAGAATAACCACAGAGGTATCATATACACGCTGTCCGGCAGACCCTCTGCTGCTGACCCTTCCTGTTTTACTTCAGCCATCTCAGATGGAAATGTGGCAGACCTGGGAGCAATACTCTTTCTCAAGGTGATGTCAGGACAGCTCTAAATGGCAATGGCATTGATTTCATGCTCTGAGAGAAAAACCAAAACGTTGATGAGCACACCATAATAGATGATATCGACTGCGTAGGAGAATTTTATTTGATTTTTGTTGGGGAGGGGTGGTTCTTTGGTTTGGCTTTTTTTTGTTTGCTTGTTTGTTTTGTCTTTTCAGAAAAGAAGATTTCAAGGGCATTTGAAACGATGTGGCTGTTGACACAACCGGTGAAAGAACATCAAAACAGGACAGTGCATTTCACGCTACTTCTCCAGCCAGGAACACAAATCCACAACCGGGGGGACAGGGGGAGTAGGAAAAGAAAAAGAAGAAAGATTCCCATTTCTAACACTTACCTTGCATCACACTTCTCTCCCTGAACACTTTATGCTACTCAGCAGAGTAACAACATACTTGGAAAAAGAACACAGGAGAAGTCCACAAACAAAATGGAGAATTTTACTCTCCACTGGAAGAGAAACCACAGAGGTATCATATACATGGTGTCCGGCAGGTCCTCTGCTGCTGACCCTTCGTGTTTTGCAATGCTTCAGCTATCTCAGATGGAAATGTGGCAGACCTGGGAGCAATACTCTTTCTCAAGGTGATGTCGGGACAGCTCTAAATGGCAATGGCACTGATTTCATACTCTGAGAGAAAAACCCAACTGTCGATGAGCACACCACTGTAGGATGATATCGACTGCATAGGAGAATTTGACTTGGGTTTTGTTGGGAAGGGGTGGTTCTTTGTTATGGGGGGATTTTCGGTATGTTTGGTTTTTTCCCTTCAGAAAAGAAGATTTTGAGGGGGTTTGAAACAATGTGGCTATTGATACAAATTGTGAAAGAATAACAAAAAAGGCCACTGTATTTCACGCTACTTCTCCAGCCAGGAACACAAATCCACAACCGTGGGGGACGGGGAGCAGGAAAAGAAAATTTCCATTTCCCTTTTTCAATAATGCCAATACCAGCACGGTCAGAAAAAGAAAATTCCCATGTCTACCACTTACCTTGGGTCACACTCCTCTCCCTGAACACTTTACGCTACTAACTAGAGTAACAACACAAGAAAAGTCCAACGCAATGCCTTTCCTACTTTCATAATGACCCTGCTGGGACAACCCAAATGGACAATTGTTCTCTCTACAGGGAGAGACAACCTGGAAGTCCCAATTGTCACCTTGCATCACATCGTTTGCAGAGCACACTCGCAGAGGACAGCCACACAGGAGGACGACACAGTTTGCCACAATGCCAATACCAGCACGATCTGCAGTCAGCAAAGGTAACAAGGCAGCAAATAGTGCCTGGGGGTACTGTCACCACCACAGCCTGCGTGTCCTCCGCTCCTTCAGCAAGCTCGGGTGGAAACGCTACACACCAGCAAGCAACAGCATCTGCAAAGCTGGTGCCGTGGCACCTCTCATCTCAATCCGCAGTGATTTTATTCTAAGGGAGAACAGCTCACCCCCAGAACAGCAACCCTCACCTGCAACTGCTGCTGGATGGGGCAATACCGTTACTTTTTATCGCCCCCCCCCCCAGCAAGAGCCGAGGGGCTCCGGCGAGGACGCGAAGGCAGATGCAAAGGTCCCAGGAACATCCTTAAGCACCCGCCAAGCACCCACCGCCCGCAGGCCCCGGGGGCCGAGCCCGCCGCCCACCACCGCCTCCCCACGGGGACGCCGAGGGCGGCGAGGAGGGCAAGCACGGAGAGAAGGGGGCGGGGGCGAGAGGCGAGAGAGGGAGGGCCACTGACCGTGTCCAGGAGAGCGGGCGGCTCCGGCTGCGTCTCCTTCGCCGCGGCGCCGGGCGGCGGCGGGAAGTTGGGGCTGAAAACCATCAGGTCGCTCTTGCCCGCGCCGTCCGCCACGCACAGGCTCCGGCTCTGGCGCTGCGAGTACGACCAGCTCCCCACTTCGCTGGCGCACACCAGCGTCGCCGGCCCGGGCCCCGACAGCACGCCCGCCCGCGGCGACCACCGCGACGCCCCGTACAGCACCACCGCCAGCACGAACACGCTCGACACCGCGCAGATGGCCACCACCAGCCACACGTTCGTCGCCGCCGCCGCCGCCGCCGCGCCGCCCTCCGCGCCCGCCGCCGGACGCAGCCCCGCCCCCGGCGACGGCGACGACGACGACGACGAGCCCGCGGCCGCCAGCGCCGCCTCGGCGCCCTCCACCAGCGACACGCTCAGCGTGGCCGTGGCCGAGCGCGCCGGCTCCCCGTGGTCCCGCACCACGATCACCAGCCGCTGCCGCGGGCCGTCCGCCTCCTCCAGCGCCCGCGCCGTGCTCACCTCGCCGCTGTACAGCCCCACGCGGAACGGGCCCTTCCCCCGCGGCTCCCACAGCTCGTAGCGCAGCCACGCGTTGTAGCCCGAGTCCGCGTCCACCGCGCGGATCTTCGCCACCACCTGCCCCGCCGGCGCCCCCCACGCCGCCCACGCCCACAGCGCCCCCGAGCCCGGCCCCGACGCCGCCTCGCCCGCCGCCCCGGGCCCCGGCCCGCCGCCCGCCGCCGGCAGCAGCGCCGGCGCGTTGTCGTTCTCGTCCACCACGAAGAGCTGCACCGTGGCGTTGCCGCACAGCGGCGGCTCCCCCGCGTCCACCGCGCGCACCTCGAACTCCAGCACCTGCACCTCCTCGTAGTCCAGGGGCTGCAGCGCCCACAGCCGCCCGCTCTCCGCGTCCACCGACACGTAGCTCGACGCCGCCCGCCACCCCCCGCCCGCCGCCGCGCCCCCGCCCCCGCCCTCCGCCACCGAGTAGCTCACGCGCCCGTTGCCCGCCTCGTCCGGGTCCCGCGCCCACAGCCGCGCCAGCTCCGCGCCCGCCGCGTTGTTCTCCCGCGCCAGCACCGTGTACACGGCCTGCGCGAACGCCGGCGCGTTGTCGTTCACGTCCGACACCGGCACCCGCACCCCGCGGCTGCCGCGCAGCGGCGGCGCCCCGCCGTCCTCCGCCCGCACCTCCACCTCGTACTCCGCCACCAGCTCCCGGTCCAGCGCCTCCCGCAGCACCAGCGAGTACGACCCCGCGAACGTCGCCACCAGACCGAACGGCGCCGCCGGCCACACCGCGCACCGCACCCGCCCGTTCGCCCCCGAGTCCCGGTCCGACACGCTCAGCACCGCCACCACCGTCCCCACCGACGCGTCCTCCGGCACCGGCACCGACAGCGACGTCACCCACACCTCCGGCGCGTTGTCGTTCACGTCCACCACCTCCAGCTCCACGCTGCAGTGACCCGACAGCGGGGGCGTCCCTTTGTCTCTCGCTTCAATACGAAAATCAAATATACTGACTTCCTCGAAGTCCAGGGCGCCCGTGAGACGGATCTCCCCCGTCTTCGGATTGACGCTAATCACATCTCTTCCACTCAGGGGAAAGAAGTTGGTCGCCGTGTAGGTCACCTCACTGTTAAATCCCAAGTCCGGATCCGAGGCGTTCACCCGAGCCACCAGCGTCCCCTCTGCAGCGCTCTCCGGCAGCTGCACTTTATACACCGACTGGTTGAACTGGGGCGCGTTGTCGTTCGCGTCCAGCACCGAGATCACCAGCTCCATCGTGCCCGACAGCGACGGCCGGCCACCGTCACTCGCCGTCAGCAACAAACGGTGCACAGGAACCCTCTCGCGGTCCAGAGGTTTCGTTAAAACAAGATCGGGTACCATATTTCGCTCATTCGATTTTTGTAAATCCAGACGGAAATACTCCGTGGGGCTGAGCGCATAGGAGAGCTGCGCGTTGGCTCCGACATCTGCATCCGACGCGCCCTCCAGCGGGAACCGAGACCCCGGCAGCGACAGTTCCGCGATGCTGAGGTTTTTCCGGGCGGCGGGGAAGAGCGGGGCGTTGTCGTTGATGTCGGTGACCTCCAGCTCCACGTGGAAGACGCGCAGCGGCCGCTCCACCAGCACCTCCAGCCGCAGGGCGCACGGCGCGCTCTTCCCGCACAGCTCCTCCCGGTCCAGCCGCGACCTCACCACCAGCGCCCCGCTCGCCCCGCTCACCTCCACGCTCGCCCGCCGGCCCTGCCACACCAGCCGCAGACGCCGCGCCTCCGCATCGCCCGCCTCCAGGCCCAGGTCCTGCGCCAGCCGGCCCACCACCGTCCCGGCCTCCGCTTCCTCCGGCACCGAGTACCGCACCTGCCCGCCGCCCAGCGCCCACGCCGCCTGCAGCACCACCACCCGCACCACGAGCACCCAGCACTGCCGCGGTGGTCCACAAATTCCCATCGCTGTCAACGGTTCCTTCTTCTCACCGTGTCGTTATGGATTTTTCTGTCGAAACGGCTTTAGCTGTGCACTGTACAGTAATCCTGTCTCAAGGGTTGCACATCCTTTTCTCTGCTGCGCTTTGTCTCATCTGCATTCTTTTTTTATGCGCACCGGAAGGTCTTTCCCCGCCCTTCCCTCGCTTTTATCATACGTTTATTAGGTCCGAGCGGCATCATGTGGCACTCTGGACGAATTGCCTCTTACGGTTCTCTGCAAATCGCGCTGGTTTGCTTCATCTTTACCATTTTCCTTTCCATGCACTTCAGTTCTTTCTCACTTTTTTGCCGAATACTCATCCCCAGCATTTTCACTGTACTGGTTTAGGAGAAGTGCATATGATTCTTCCCCAGCTTATTCGTTGAGCACCCTTCTGCCAGTTTGTCTGAAACACGGTGCTTTTCGCTAATTGCAACTAATTTTCAGCCCTGAATTTTGTTCTTCGGTTAAAACAGGCAGAAAAATCCTATCGAACTGTTAATTTTTCTCGGAGACGCTTTGTTTTCTTTTGGACTGATGTTTATTGTCACCTCTACTTATCTTGATATGTAGCCCCTGTCATCAGTTCAAGTGGCCACTTGTTTTCCTAGTGAAACGGTCTTGCCATAAATTATATTGAATATATTTTTCAATTAATGGGGGGGGGGTCCCAAGATGACCCTGATTGGGGTTCCTCCATTAGAAACATCAAGGTTTAATTGAAGTGTTTCCGAAAACATGCGCGTTCCACATGCAGTTCTATACATTTCTTGCAACAAAATACATCTAAAAGTGTTTTGTAACCAAGCCGCCAGGGTGAGGGCGTTCACACGCTGGTGCTGTAAGTCTTGTAAAGACTGAGAGTAGAAGGAAAAAGGAAAATCGGGAAGGAGATCCCCTTCTCGCGGTCGCTGGGTTCCCCCCCCGCCAGCATCCCTCTGAGGGAACAGGAGGGTCAAACGGATCGGCGATAACTCCTTCACAGGGGATACTCCCTGTTACCCACCAGCTTTGCTGACAGCGCAAGTGACCATCCTGCTATGAAACGCTGAGTGGAAAGGGGACTCCAGAAGGAGAGCAGACTCTGAGAAATGCAGGTTACTCCACATTTGCCTCTTCTCGGAGCCGAGGGGGTCACGGGAGGGCAGAGGTGAGAGGAGACGCAGTCAACACGCGTGGTGACTCCAGTCCCTTGGCAGGAAGCAGAAGAGAGCCGTGTCATGGGCGAGATCCTTCCTTTAAATGAGACAAGGTTGAGTTTTTCTGCTATCTGTGCTCTCCATTCGTGCTCGCCTTCTGCCAGAGGCTCGTCAGTATCGCAGGATACTGGAATAAAAGTTACCGTCCCCTGCTCCCCCGCCCCGGCAAAGCCGGGTGCGCGGCTGTGGGAGGATTTTCGACCACCATTTGAAGCTTCAGGGCAAAATCCGCCGCCTGCCCACACAGCTCTCGTCCGTCCTCGTTCGCATTCACCATCACCTGCCCCGCGCCCCCGCAGGCAGCCGGGCTGCGACACACCGGCCCCGCGGCCGCCGCACTTCCCGCAGCCAGACTAAGGATGAGAGCCACTTCTGCCGTTAGCTCTGCATCTCATGTACACAGACCACAGTTCAAAAGATTATTGAAATCAAAAGATTATTGAACACGATTGTGTCTGCTGACCTTTTTGGATTCCTGCCCGACTGATCTCCACAGCGCCGCCGGTTCATATGGAAATCCACCGCTGAAGGTAGTCAGGCTTTCCGTGGACAGCAATGATGCCTTGATTCCAGATCCGTCCCTAATGCCATTTTTGTATGGTATATGCCATCAAAACGCAAAGATGAACTCTTCTTCCTACCGCGTCTTTGTAACTTACCTGCATTTCCTTGTCCCGACCAGCGACAGCGTTTTCTCCCCGAGGAAGGCATTCAGACAGACCATGTTTCATATCCCAAATCCTTGTGGAAGTTCAGCCTTTGAAGATGAAGAAGGGTCTTTCCCTCCAGCGCTGCTCTCGAGTAGAGCAGCCCCCGGGAAACGGCAAAAGGGACCTCTGGTAGGCACTGCTGCTGCTGGGGACTCGGACTTATTAAGCCCATTAGCACATCCCTATCGCATTCATAACACCCACACAGGTTTTGTAATTCTCTTCCATTGTTTAGGTCTACACACGGATTTTCTGCAGTCTCACATTGTCACTACCATAGACCACAGGTGAACAGTCAGAGACAAATCTATCTTATCAAGTAGAACAGCATTTGTTAACTTTTTCCAGGTGCAGGCAACAGAATCGATTTTTTTGATAACAGAGGACCGACGACTAAGATTCTACAAGGCATGATTTTTCCCAAGTTAATCTGGAGACACGTTCCCGACCTCTGAGTTTCCTGGAGTTTTCTGGCAGTTTGTTTTAATTCGTGTAGCAAAAGGAAATAAAGGTTTGGGTAGAGATCACTGTCTTGACTCGTGGTTACGAAGAGATGCCAGGACAGATCTTCTATCAACAAATTCATCACGCTCACTCCATGTGAATCCAGGACGAGAGATGTTTAAGCAAGATAGGTTTCATTTTGTTTTCCCTACTCATCCGCTTGCTAAATTAATCCACTTACCTGGACTAAGTAGATCTTCTCTGGAGGAATATTTTATGCCATATCCATAGGGTTGAAAATACAATGCCGATGTCAGCAAAAGAGCACCATTTTATTTTTCATATTTATCTTACAGCCATGCTAGGGTCTAAGTTAAGCTTGCTGTAAAATGTAGTAGGATGTTTTAAATCAGTAAAACAGCTGTTAATGAGATGACAAGCACTGACATCAAGGATAGAGGATATAGTGTCCCTTTTCCTGTACTGTGAACACTTGTCTGCATCGTTTCTACATCCACCAAGCAGCAGCTGGAATAAATGGTCCCACAATGCCAGAAAGCTTAGCTAGGGATACAGGTGTTTATGTATGCAAAGAAACAGTTAAAGAATCCATGGTAACCTACACGTTGGAGGAGTTGTTTCTTGCTTACTCAAATCCAGTCCGTGTGAAATGCTCACATTCTGATGAAATCCAGCTACTACCTGAATAGCAGCAGGGTAGTGAGCAGCATTGGCAAATCCTTAAGCATTAGTAGCATTGCACTGCTATCACAGATGTACAACTGAATTGCCTTTTATACCATCTGTATCTATAATGAGAAGCCACGAAGGTCATCAGGAAAAGCTGAGATGATCCTGCAAAAAGCACCCAAGTTGGTGGAAGGCTTAGTTTACCGACTTTGGTGCCTCTGACTAAACAGCAAGATGTGAGGAGTGGTTATCCACATCAGGAAAGAATCTGTACAGAAAAATCAGTAAAAGCTACTCACCTTTACACCCCGACAGCCCACCAAGTGCCTGGGCATTACTCTGAGTCTCTTCCATTTGATAGGAAGGGCTGAAAGTAAAAAAATAACCACGAATTTCAACATCCCGAGTTCAGTTCATCCATCAGAGCTCACGGAGTGAACACTGGATTCTTAAAAAAGCAAGTACTATGGCAAACACCAGCCGAAAGCTTCGTCTCCTGTCGTTCCTTAGACAGCGGAGAGACAGACAGACTTTTCCGGGGATATTTGGAAAGCCCTAGTTCGACTCCCTCTAAACTCACAGCATGACTTCAGTTACACTTTGAGACAAGAAATGGAGAATCGGCAAGAGGGAGAAAAGCAGCAGCTCCGGCAGAATCGCTGCCGGACACTTCCAACTTGACCATCCCCGAGATGGAAAGTGCCGCACAGCAGCTCCAGATCAGCCGGCTCAGGGCGACTACCCCCGTCGTCGGCGACCTGGAAAGAAGACCCCATCCCCTCCTGAAGGGCAGGCGAGCCCCGAGCTCACATTGTCGGATTTGTCTTCCTGCGAAGCGGGTCCTTCGCGCCTCTTTAGCGCAGTTTAGCGGTTAGAGCACGGCACAGAAAAGCCGAGGTCTGGTTTCAAAGCCCTCCTGAGACCGAAAGCTTTTAGAACAGCCTCCTCCCCCAGCCAAGAGTGCCCTAATCACCGAGAGAGGGACCGCTCTTATGGGGTCCCACCGGTCCTTCTGCGGGGCATTCCGCCCTGGGCAATGAGCGGCCGGGGAAGGGGGTGACCTGGTCGCTCAGCGGCTGGAGCACTCACCGCCGCGGGGTTTAGTCCTCGCTTCTGCACATCACCTTCAGCAACCACCGAATATAACGGGGGCAGGCTCAGACAGCAGGGAACGGACACCAAACCCGTCCCTTTCCACCTCTGTTTTCAGGACGCTGGCAGAGCTGGAGCCTCCCTCCCCCGGCGCTCCTCGGGAAGCTGCCGGCCGTGCCCATTGCTTTGCACCCAGCCGCTGCTGGCGCTCAGCCTGTCACTCGGACGGTGACAGGACCCGTCGCAGGGTCAAGCAAAAGCCTTCCCGCAGGCGCCCTGCTGCCGGCCCCGGGCCACCCAGCTCCCCGCGACAAGCCCAGCGCCTGCCAGCCAGCCCGGCTCCTTCAGCCTGGCACCGTTCGCCCGGGGAGCGGCCCAGCTCGGCCGGGCTCCCCCGCCGCCATCCGCGGGAAGCGAATAGCGGTCCCGCTCGGACAACGCATTAAAAAAAAAAAAAATATATATATATAAATCAGCCCCTTCCAAGCCAGCACGTCCGTCCCCGGGAGGGCGCGGAGCCGCTTCCCGACCCCGGCAGGGCCCCGCGGCGCGGGCGCTGGGCGGAGCAGGCGGAGCCGGAGCCCCGCTTCCTCCCCGCCGCCGGAAGCTCCCGGCAGCCTCTGCTGCCGCCGGGCCGGGGCCGCGGCGGGGCCGGCCTCCAGCGGGCGGCAGCCATGCGGCGAGCGCCCGGCGGCCACCCCCGCCTCGGCGGCAGCGCCGGGGCCGGGTTCCCCTGCGGGGGCCTCGGCGCTGTCGCCCCGAGCGGGTCTGGGCTCTCGCTGATCCCCCCTGAAGGGGGAAGCGGCGCTTTTGCCCGCTCTCAGCCGCCGTTGGGGCAGGGCTGCACAGACTCGGCAACCCCGCCGGAGCGGCGGCTGTGCTTGTTCTGTTTCTGCCTCTCTCTCCTGTCGCTGGAGGTGTCATCCTCGACTAGCCTTTATTTAGGCTCGAGTTCTTCCGAGTGGGGTTTTTGGGAGCCCGGGTTTTCTCACGTGTTAAGTGTTTTAGGGGCACGGTGCCCGCGGGCTGCCCGGTTCTTCCTCTACAGCAGGCGTGTCTGCTGACACAGACCCCACCCGGTCACGGTCAGGCGAAGATACCCTCCAGCAATAAACATTTTGGCTCTTCATCCCGCGGTGAGAGCACATGTAATAACCTTTCCACGCCCCCAGCCTTCCCCAGTTAACATCCCTGACATTTGGACGGCCGCAGCAACCCGCACGTCCCAGAAAATTCTTAAACCATCTGAATGATAACTTCTTGGTACAAGTACTAAGAGAACCGACCAGGAAAAGTGCCTTCCTCGATTTGCTGTTTACTGACAGAGAGGGTCTCATGGGTCAAGTGGCCATTGGTGGCTGCCTTGGCCACAGCAACCACAAAGCAGTCAAGTTTAAAATCTATGGTAACAGGAGGAAAACTGCCAGCAAGACCTCAACTCTGGATATGAGGACAGCTGACTTAAGACTGCTCAGGGAATTACTCAGTAAGGTCCCCTGGGAAAAAGCTTTTGAAGGTGTTGGGGTCAATCAGTGCTGGTCACTTTTTAAGTACCACCTCCTAAGAGCACAGGAGCAGGCAATTCCAAAATGTCGGAAGTCAAGCAGGTGAGGTAGAAGGCCAGCTTGGCTGAGTAGAGATCTTGTGCTAGAACTAAGGCAAAAAAAGAAAATGCATGGGCAGTGGAAGCAAGGTCAGGTGACATGGGAAGGATACAGAGAGGCTATTCGCCACTGTAGGGAGGAAATATGCGCTGCCAACGCTCAATTAGAGCTGAAGCTGCCAGTACTGTGAAGGACAATAAAAAGGGCTTTTAAAAATATGTAAATGGCAGGCCAGAAATAACATTGGCCCGTTACTTGACAAGCATGGTCACCTCACAAACCGGGACATAGACAAAGTAGAGGCATTTAATGCTTTCTTCGCCTCGGTCTTCAACACTGATGATGGGCTAGAGAACCATGACTGTGAGAATGACAAACTCCCAAGCAACCCTGAACTTGTGCAGGATTTGCTTCTCCAGCTGGATCCCCAAAAGTCAATGGTGCCCAATGGGATTCATCTGAGGGTACTTAAAGAGCTGGCTGATGTCACTTCTCTCAAATGAATTTTCAATGCTCTTGGGAATCTGGAGAAGTCCCAGTTGACTGGAAGCTGGCAAACGTTGTCCCAATCTTCACGAAGGGCAACAGGGATGACCCCGGTAACTACAGGCCTGTCAGTCTCACCTCTGTGCCTGGCAAAATTATGGAGAAGATTATTCTGGGAGTTATTGAAAAACACCTGAAAGACAACACAGTCATTGGCCCCAGCCAGCATGGGTTCACGAGGAGAAAGTCCTGCTTAACAAACTTAATTTCTTCTTATGACAAGGTTACACACCTAGTTGACCAAGGGAAGCCAGCCGATGTCATCTTTTTGGATTTCAGTAAAGCTTTCAATATTGTCTCTCACAGTATCCTCCTGGACAAAATGTCTATCATACAGCTGATAAACACCTAATGCAATGGGTGAGCAATTGGCTGATGTGTCGGGCTCAAAGGGTTATAGTAAATGGGGTTACATTGGGCTGGCAACCAGTCACCAGCGGGGTTCTGCAGGGATCCATCTTAGGGCCAGTGCTCTTTAATATCGTCATAAATGACTTGGATGCAGGACTTGAAGGTTTGCTATCTAAGTTTGCCAGTGACACTCTCGAGGGCAGAGGGGCCCTGCAGAGAGATCTAGACAAATTAGAGAGCTGGGCAATCACCAACCATATGAAGTTTAACAAGGGCAAGTGCCGGATTTTGCACCTGGGACATGGCAACCCTGGATGTACATATGGACTGGGGAAGGAGAGGCTGGAGAGCAGCCCCTCAGAGAGGGATCTGGGGGCTCTGGTCGACAGCAAGTTGAACATGAGCCAACAGTGTGCCCTGGCGGCCAGGAGGGCCAACCGTGTCCTGGGGTGCATCAGGCACTGTATTGCCAGCCGGTTGAGGGAGGTGATTGTCCCGCTCTACTCTGCACTGGTGCATCCTCATCTTGAGTATTGTGTGCAGGTTTGGGTGCCACAGTACAAAAAGGATGCAAAGCTACTGGAGAGTGTCCAGAGGAGAGCCATGAAGATGGTGAAGGGTTTAGAGGGGAAGCCGTCTGAGGAGTGGCTGAAGTCACTTGGTGTGTTCAGCCTGGTGAAGAGGAGACCTCATCACGGTCTACAGCTTCCTCACAAGGGGAAGAGGAGGGGCAGGCGCTGATCTCTTCTCCCCGATGACCAATGATAGAACCCGAGGGAATGGCAGGAAGATATGCCAGGGGAGGTTTAGGTTGGACATTAGGAAAAGGTTCTTCACCCAGAGGTTGGTGGAGCACTGGAACAGGCTCCCCTGGGAAGTAGTCATGGTGCCAAGCCTGACAATATTTATGAAGCATTTGGACAACACCCTCAGACATATGGTGTGAATTTTGGGGTTGCCCTATGCAGGGACAGGAGTTGGACTCGATGATTCTTGTGGGTCCCTTCCAACTCAGGACATTCTATGATTCTATGATTTTCCCGGGGTATAACAGGCACTGAGACCTGGGGATGGGCTGAAGCTGCACAGGCAGCATTACAGCCAGCCCGCCCCTCCAGGCTGCCCAGCGTTGGGAGGAGCTGAGCTGGAAAACCTCACCATCTGCTCCGAGAAAACACATCAGGCAGGTTAGAGGTGGAGGATAAAATGTGGAGAATAGTATTTATGGGCGGCAATTAGCAGTGCCGAGAGGAAAGGTGGGCAAGATTGCCTTCCCCATCTAGGGGTGAATGGGGACACACAAGGCAGCCCCTAGGAGTGGGGCTCTCTCTGGCCCAGGACCTTTTGATTTCTGGAAAGAGAAGGCGAGTTCCCTGAGAGCTGGCGGAGCCTGCGAGGCTGAAGACGATGCCCACACTCGGCCTGAATCCCAGTTCTCTGTGCATCTATGTGGGATCCTGTCCCAGGGGTGGGGGAGCCCCCGTGTTGTCCCACCTGGGAAAAGCTGTGCAGAGACCAGGCACCCCGGAAGCCCGGCTGGCCGATCCCATTGCCTTTCATTTGCTAAGTTCATTCCCCAGACACCATTAGAGCTACCACTCGGGAGCAGATGGTTCCCTGCCGTCCCGAGGTTCATCCCGGACAGATTGCATACAATTTATTAATAACCCAACAGATGCTCGGGCACTTTCCAGCTCAGATTATATTTCCTGATTGCTCAAATCCCGGCATGGGGGAGCTGTTCATTTATCTTCCACTGCTCCTCTTTGTGCCTTACCAGCACTGGCCTGACAAGGATGGAAAGGGTGAAATTCATGTCCCCCCTGCCCCGATCCTGCATATAGGCATCCGGGAACTGAACGAGATCTCATGCCAGCCTTGGTTTGGCCCTCCCAGACTCCGTGTCCCGGGGAGAACCAGCAGTGTGTGCTGCCGGGGCCGCTCTGCTCCCTGCAGGCATGGCACGGACAAGCCGTCGGGGCCCTCCGGTGCTGCGCTCTGCAGTGGGGCTGGAAGCCGAGGCGCCTCGTTAGCAGCTGCCTCACCGGTGGCTGACAGGGAGCGTACATGTTGTGACACCTAGTAAAACAGGAGGATTTGGGACTTATGCCCTTTACTTCCCAGGGTTATGCTAATTGGGTCATGGAGAGCCAGGTTCCCCTCCCAGAGCTGCTTTCCGAACTGCGGGGATCCCTGTATCGAGCTGAAATTAGAACAATCCAATGAACAAAAATGATACTATCCTCGACATGAACTCCCCCAGCCTTGGGTAGTACGGACAGTGAGACAGGCAGAGCTGAGGGCCAGTGATGCCATCTCCCTCCTGGACACAGGGTCTTAAGAGAGGAGGGGGATGTATGGGAAGAAACTGCTTACGCCCTGTGAGCCCCCTCCTGGAACTAGATAAGATGCTCTGAGCTCCAGAAAAAGCCATCACAGACCTTTCAGCAATGCTATGTTCAATTTTAATGTATAAAATGGGCTTTTCTTTGCTCTGTAGGGAGAAGCACAAAAGCAGCAGGTTGTTTATACTACTGAATAAACTAAATGCAGGTCTCTGAGGGATCTTACACAAACCACTTACCTTGAAACACAGCCCCACAGGAAAGTGAGCAATGGAGAGACGCATGGTTAATGTTTTACGTCTGCAGAGCAGCATCCAAGTGGCTGCCTCAGCACCAGTTAGCCTCAGGTATCACGGAAGGTAGGGGCTGTGGTGATAATTCAGAATGTAGAAGTCACTTGTAAGGTATAAGTAGCAGGACATTTGGGGTTGAAGTTTAGTGGAGCATGATGTAGGAGTTAACCCTAAAGGCTGAGGGCTTAAATTAAGTCTTGAAGCTGAAGGTTAATTGTTAAAGTGAGAGTTTGGGGGGAAAGTGCATTTATTACCAGGATGCACGCCACAGTGTAGTTTTAAAATAAAATTAGGATGCATGGAAATCTTTTCTGCTCAGTGGCAGCTGGGCTCAGTAAAAGGCACTTCACTTTCTATGAATGCAGGTGAGAGACACTCTCAGCAATAACAGCAGAAGAATATTAAAGTCTGTTACATTTTTCATAGCTCCTGACATTTGCAATATAATTCCACTTCCTTGCCTTCACCACGCTCCCCATGCCCAACAGATTTAGTGCAGGGGTGAGTTTTCTTCATTTCAGCCTCTGTAAATAAAGTGAGAGAATTATGCAGTTGCAGGAGAAACAATTCCTTCCTCCTTACTCTACAGCAATAGGGAAGAATGGCATGAAATTATGCCAGCCAGGCTTGCTGCAGAAAGGAGAATCAGGATGTAAAAGCTGGGGATGTTGTGTTAAGATGGCCAGTGACTGGGGGGTTGTGGGCTCTCAGAGACTGAGCTCTTCACGATTTCAGGTGGAAACCATATAATACCTTACAGCCTGCTTACATAGCAATTTTCTTTCCTATCCATAGGTTCTCCTAATAGCACAGATTCCCTGAAATGTCACCAGAAAGGGAATGAAGGGAAATTCCAATGCTGGTACAGGGTTCCTGGTCAGATAGTGGTTATTTTACCCAGTTTTCAATGTTCTGCCCTTCTTTCTTCCTTCTTTCTGTAACAACAACTACAAATATTATCACATGGCAGAAATTCTCATAGGCTGTTAAATTAGACAAATCTCCCACCATAATTTTTTTCTTTCACTTTCCTTTGCTGCACACCGGCTGTGCAGGTCCTCAATGCCATCTCCTTTTTTCTTTCACAGACCTCCCAAATACATGCGTCCTCAATGAGTTTCCTAGGCCAGGTCACAGAATAAAGCACAGCATGAGCAAAACCAGCAACAGCAACAAAAATATTTTCTGGGTTGATAAATGTTCTTCAATCACTCACCACTTTGTGCCTCTGACGAATTGTCACCACAATGAGTAAATCTTTTGAAATAACATACACATTTTAAAGGAATATATAATTAACTGATATGTTGGTGTTTTGCTAATTTTTCAGTCCCAACCTCCTCATTGCTGAACTCAAAAAAGGGGAAATATGAGACATATCCAAAATAGCAAAAGGTGCAAAGTAGAACCTTGTAACAAAACAAAAAAACAAAAGTCAGAGGGATTAGTTTCCTGCATTTTTTCCCCTTTCTTTTTCCATCACAGTTGCCTCGAGAGTGAAAGGATCAGCCATACTCTTCATCACTTGGAGGATAGACATCCCAATAAAGACAAAATGGAAGTGTGCTCTGATGATCAGCCAGCACATACATGCAAAAGAGAACTCATTGGGGAACTTCAGCTCTCCCCAGAGCAAGGGCATATGGAAATGTTTGGGGAAGAGAGGAAAAGATGGGGAACCAGGGCTCATGGGGCACCTATCCGAAGGAGGAAAAAATACTTCATTACCTGCAGACTCTGCTTCTGCCTGTACAGGTTTCTGAACAGGTACCAGTAGTGATGAGGGTGCAGGGTCAGGCCCTGGGTATTGTCCTTGTACAGTTTGACAGGAAAGCACAAGGTTCCCATTGCACAAGTTTTGTCTAAGGTACAAATCTGGTACAAACCTCTACCTACATTGCAGGCAGAAAGGGTTGAATTATCATCAGTGATTCCAGGGGCTTGGGCAGTTTGGAAAACTTCTGGGACAAGCTGGTCTTCTTCTACCTCAGTGGTCACACCACAGTCTTAGCTAAAACCTCTTCTCTCCTCAATGCCTTATATTCCCCAGACTTCCAATGTTTAAGCTTAGGTGAGTGATCCTGGGCATTGTCATGGAAAGACACTTGCTTCTGCTCAAGCAGTACCAAAATTACAACATTGCCTGATGTTTGAGGTGGGAGGCCAAAAAGCCAGGGCAGTCAGCAGAGCCTGGCTGGTGTGCAACTGCTAGCAAAGCATGATTAGTACAGGGTACATCCAGGCTTTGTGAGGCTCCTGGAAAGCTTGGCTCCAAATGAGAGAAGCAGAAACTGGTCTGCTTGACAGCTATGCAGAATATTGCATTGAGCTACATGTTGTTAGCAAATGTGATGGAAATATGGAAATGTACAAATTGTCTCCTTTCTTGCTGCAGCCACAGAAACATGTCCATCTCTTTTGGATTAAGGAAAGGAAAAAGCCATGATCATAGAATAGTTGTGTTTTGAAGAGATCTCTGGACAACATCTAGTCCACTCCCCTCTGTTCAAAGCAGGCTGCCCAGGACTGAGTCCAATCAGTGATTTTCCTCCACATGTTTGTTTCATTGGGATCAGCTTTCAGCATTTGGAAGCTGAAAAAGTGGATTTGTTTGAAGAGTTTTGCTTGGTTTATTTTGTTAGAGATATGTCTGCATCATTCTTGTTTTGGAGGTCTTTCTGTGCACATGAGCTTAAAAATGTTCTCTGTCTTTGTCAAGCCTGCTGTTCTCTACTCATCTTTAAGGCAACAACCAGCTGTGTCTGTGCCAAAAGATTTTACTGAAAAAATACATAAAGCAGCAAGCAATCCAGTTAAGCCAATGAATGACAGCCCCACAACCCCAACCTAGAAAACACCGAAAGCTGCATCCAGATTGATTCTTAATTTGCCACCAAAATAAATAAATAAATCAAGCCTTAAGCACCATGATGTTCATCAGGGAAACAAAAGCTAGTGCAGATTAGCAGCCTCCTCACTTGGAACTGGGGAAAAAAAAAATAACCGAAGCCTGACTCATAGTCTCAGCCCTTGTAACAAATCCAGATAACAAGGTCTACTATATTTTGGAAACTGCAGGATACCAGGGATGGCAAATTTCCATCAGCCACCCTGGTTAGACTTGCAGCATGGACGCCTGTCCCTGGTCTCTAATTTTTTTTGCTTTCCTCAATCTCTTGGTCTCTTTTGGGCTCTTTTGGGCAGAGGTGCACCCAGGCCCATCCCACATGAAAACACACGCTTATGAGAAGATCCACTGTCTCTGGTTCCTGCCCGAGGCCTTAGTTTGGCCAAAGGGCTCACTAGAAAGCTGTAGCTTGAGGGATTCTGCAGCTGCTTTATCTCTTCCCAAGACTGGGCAATGCTGTTCTCCTGATTTTTTGCTAATAGAAACTCCTTGCAGGCTTAGTCCACTGCCTCGTTTACCACTTCTTGGCTTTTCCACTGAATCCCAGAAAGAAACCAGACACACAATCCTAATGAAAAGCTCGGCATGTAAAGGGAGAATTTATATTTCACTTCTTGCCTTTGCTATTGGTTTTACAAGTGATTGCTCATCAGAAACCAATTACCCCAAAAAGGCTTGGGTTTGGGTCCCTACTGATGTTAGCAGGATGAATAGCCTCATTTACAATCTCTCAACTGGAAAACAAAAAGTAATGATAATTAAAAAAAAAGTCTTTTCTAATTCTCTCTGCCCCTGTTGTAATTCACAAGAAAATTAAACTAATAACTCTCTCTGTGAGTGTGTTATGCAGATGCCAGGAGTCAGGGATAAATGGATGAAACTATCCGAGGCAAAGTCCCTGGGGAAGGAACCTCTGAGCAGACAACTGTTATGCCTTGCAAGATTCAAAGCTTTTCCAGCAATGCAATCTATGCAGAGGAGGCTGTTTCATTTTTCTTTCTTCCTTCCTTTTTTTTTCACCTCTTTTTCACTTGAATTCCACCTGCAGGCAGCAAAAAACTTCCATGATATTTTGCTGGGCTCATTTCTCACTCCATCTCCATTTCCTGTTTGCCTATAGAAGTCCTTTGTCAATAAAATTCTCCATGCCAACAAAATTAAGCTTTTCACAAGTGGCTCCCAGAGTGGTCTTTCTTCCTCATTCCTTCAGCAGACAGACAGTGCTTTACTAGACGGAAAGCCTTGGGGGAAGACACAAGGGTCCCCATTGTCCCCTAAGCTCTGTGCTGTGATTTGTCCCTGCAACTCAGATCCAAGTTTTTAATTTATTTTTTATCTTTTTAAAGAAGATATAACATTAGAACAAAGTCTGTAACTTGTCCCTGCTGGTCTCCAAGATAGGAGGAGCAGAAATGATCTTCTAACTCCTCGCGTGCAAGACTGGAAGTGTCTTGCTGGTCAGCCATGATACCCCACATAGATCCACCCTGGTTTTCAGACACCACAATGCTGCACAGAAGATGGCTCAGTAGACACAGGCACAGCAGATAGGATGGTTTTGGTCCCAGCTGGGTGCTGGTGGTGTTGTGCATCACGTGGGTAACATGGAGTGGGCACAATTTCACTACGGATTTGTCAGCATGGGGTCTTCATGGATTCACATGATGACTGAGACTGAAAGGGATGCCTGGAAGTGATTGGGTCAGTGTTCTGCTCAAAGCAGGGTCAGATTTGATCCAACCTCACTAGGAAACTATAGCAGATATAAAACTTGAGCCAAAAGAGAGGCAGAAAATAGGGCATGAGGGTAGACCCCACAGCAACAGGAGGAGCATTCTGAAGTCTGTTCGGATATCAAAGGAACACGACCATCACAGTGAGCACCATCTGACAGGTATTGAGGGAGTCAAATGGCTCATGTCATGTGGGACAACCAGCCAAGAGGACTCTTGGGGAACATGGGAAAAAGATTCAAACCCAGCTGTACATCCTTATATCTCCTTATAAGTTGCCTTACTGGGGCAACTACCAGACTATTTTGCAGGGGGAAACTAAGAGGAAAAAAAGATGGTTTAGGTAAGCAAACTGAATATAACATTGCATTTTCTGGCAACAGAAAATTTAAGCTTTAGTTTTAGGAACTGATTTCAGCATTACATTCCTGAAGTCTAGTCTTCTAAGGGAGACTCAAAGCAAATAGCAAATCTGTTCCTTTGGTTTCTGATAAAATGACACTGACAGACAGGTGCTGGGCATGTAGGGCTTTATCTCCACTTCTGGTGAATGATATTAAAGGAAGATCAAGGAGGAGACTGGGGACAAGAGGGATCCTACAGCTGGGATTCAGCCCCAGGTCAAACTCCTTACATTTATGTACCTGGGTGGATATGTTCCATCTGTACTCAGGGGAGTTTTGGAGATTTAGTCAATACAGACTGAACAACTGCAGAGCAAGAGCAGTGGTAAACTGGGTGCAAGAGAGCAGTGGCTCTTTGACAGAAAAATTAAGCCTAGAGCCCTCAGCACTCACCCTTGGCAGTATGGAAAAAGCTTTCTGTTAGTTAAAACACCAAGATGTACGGACATGGACTTAAGAGGAGACTCATCAAACCAGCCAGGCTTCCCTGTGATGCTAGAGTCTAAACTAACTTCTGAATTTCAGATAGACTTGGGCTGAAAAAATCCCTGTGTAGAGATCTGCGTTATTGTTTGCACCATGATGAACTCCAATGCTTTTTAGGGGAAGATTTGGATACAGAAATTCAGTGACTCATTGCAATAGAACAGAACAAATTCAGACAGATCATCTTTTCTCTGGGTTCACACAGCAATTTAACCCCAATTTTTCTATTTCACGTGCAGCCTGCTATCACGGAGTCTCTGTATCCTGGCCTATCAGAAGTCCTACTAATGCTCATAATAATTTTCTTGATTGATGGTTGCTTTTCCTGCTTCTCTTTCCTTTGTATGATTTATTTTCTGTGCAGGCAAAATGTATGATAAGACATTTCTGGAGCTATTTAATGATATTTTCTGTTGTAGACATTATTGAAATGAACGGATTTGATGCGAAGACCTTAGTGACCCTTCTGGGAATCTTCACTCTCTCTTCATTTCTTCTGATGCATTTTTTCACCTGTTGTTGAAGATATTCCCAGCAATGAATTAAAATAAATATCTTATCGCAGATGCCTGCAGATCCTCTGGATGTATTTCTGATGGTTGAATGCACAAATGTTTTATTTTTCAATCCGTTTAACATGAACTTGCTTGCCCTGCTTCCTGGCATTAGAGAAACACTTTGAATTCCAAATGCTGAAATAAAACTCGCTGCTATTGTTTAAAACATGCAAAAATGTATCATTTATTCAAATATAAGATTTGTAAATCATTGAATTTCATGGGAGACGAGTCATTAGTCAAAGTGCAGACTGCACTAGAGGTCATATTTAATTTATTTTCAAAGCCTTTATTCGTGCTTTTTAATCCAGTATGTCATAAGTTATTCAATACACAAAGGTGTCTACTTATGTCTCACAATAATTAAGCTGATTAAGTCATATTATCACTAACAAGAAGCATTAATTCCACTTGAGTGAACACTGCAAACAGAGTCAGTGACATTTCCACCACTTAGATTGAAAACACATTATAGGCAAACTGGGGAGGCAAAAGCTTCACTTAGCCCAGGCCTGTTTCTTCATCCAATCTCTGTGGAAGAGTTGGCAACCGATGTTTTCAGAGCAGTAAAAAAACAGAAAAAGTGCAAAGGAGCAGAGAAAATCAACACATGACAATCATGCAGACCATTTTTCAGTGTGGCAGAAGCTAAATTATTATGACAAAAACTAAAGGATATTTATTTCTACAAAACATCGACTGAGATCAAAAAGGAAGCAGAAGGAGGGGATCCAGCCAAGAGCAGCAGGCTGTTCTGTAGGGCGAGTCCAGGGAGATATTTAAGATACTGAGGCAATTTGAAAAGAAATCAGGATGGACCTTGGCCCAGTCCTGGCTACATTAAGGTGTGTTCATTCCAGCATTATCTTCAAGTGAGAAGAGAAGAGGAGAAAAGAAAACAAAGTCCTAGCATCTTTGGAGACTGTAATTAACCACTGAGTACCACAGACTTCGGGCTGGATCCAGAGCCCTCCAAGGTCAATGTGCAGACTCACGCTGGTCCCCATGGATTTTAGCTCTGTCCTGCTGATACCAGTCCCTCTGGGGAGCTGAGACCACTTGTATTCATGGCTCTACCCAGCCTAACCTGACCGCATGCAGAGTGCTGTGTCGCCGCTAAGCTTTCCTGGGGGCTTCACTGGCTGCTACTTGACTCCACGCGTGGCAGACCGGAGTAGAGGTAAGCACCAGCCCCTCTGGGTCCTTTCTCTCTGGCCTCTTTTCTCTCTACCTCTGGATTAATTTTGTCTCTCTGGTATATGCTTTCAAGTCATTACAGAGATATAAGTAATGTTTCCATCCAAAGAGTCTATTCAGCAGTAGCAAGAACACAAAAAACCCCTATTTGTGCTGGTGCCCCGAAGCACTATGTGTCTGCCTAGCATGGCCTGCAGCACTTTGCAGCCAACTGCACCACATGGCAGCTTTCCCACTGTTGTAGAAGCAAATCTCAAGCTGGCTGGCAGGTCCCTGAAAGCCAGATTTGCCTCTGGATCTCCGAGAGAGCTGGAATGTGAGAGGGGCATATAGCGAGCGTGCTGTTGAGTATGTCTCCAAAGCGGCTCTCATGCCCAGTGCATTACCAGACTACAGAAACCAGCTAATGCTCATGAACTGTGCAGGAGTGTAAGCACAGGAAGAGTTGTAAAAATAACTGGTTGTAGGGCAAAGACCTTGCATTTTTAATGACACCCTGTCCCCGCGGGAGATCTTCAAAGGAGATCTCATTTATTAGATGGACAATTCTGACCAGGCATGCCCTTTGAAGAAGGGATAGTATTGTGGTTGAATTAGGTTTAAGCAAGTGCTCTCTCCCTTAAAGCAAGTCCCTTTTTATTGTCCTTTTTATCGATATGTTGATTGAGAAGAGAGATTGAAATTTAGCTCTTGTCAGTGCAGGACTTCCTCCAACTGAGCAAAAGGAGATCCTCAGGGAATGTGGGGTGTTGGGGCTGGGCTGGGCACTGTGTTGACCCTCAAATCCTTTTTGGAAGAGGCCTGACCTGTATTATGGTGCAAACCTAGGGATCAGCAAGAGGCACAGATGTGTGAGCCTTAGTAGTAGGGGTTAAAAAATGCCAACAAAATGCACTGAAGAGTGACACACTCATGGGGAGGTGGCAAAAGCTGGCTGCTTCATTACTCAACTTCATGAATTTCCAAGGACAGGGGTGAAAAGTGTCCATTTAAATGCCTATGGGTTTTGGGGCTCAATTTTGAGACCTTGGTTTGGGATGCCACACCTGGGAATCTGATACAAAGTGCATGCTTTTGTTTAGATGCATTTGTTTAGATCCTGGATACCATGAAGCACAGGTACTGGGTGCTTTTACTATGTGAGCTAAAACACAGCTAATGGCTTGGCCCTGCTGCAGAGGGGCTGAGCCCCTGTGGGCTTGCTGGAGAGGGGCTGCAGTCCTCTCCTAATGCTTGACCAGCACCGCCTGAAAATGGCAGGGAAGATATTGCCAGAGCTAATCCGGGAGAGGGAGATGCTCACTGCCCCCACAGGGAGTCAGGTCCATTTGATGCTTTTATTACTTCTTGAGGCTGTTATTAATTTTATTGTATCACTTCACATAATTCACTTGTTCTTTTGAAGCAGTGAAACAGGCTAATGCTGTACAGGGGTCTCAGGCAGTGGCTGTTTGGGGTTCTTTTTTTACCCTCTGCAGAGACCATTGAAGAATGCACTCAGCAGCATAAAATCCTTCATCCTACTGTCTAATTGGGATGGGTAATATTTCATCTACTGACAGCCAGGCAGATGTGAGCTGGGATTGAAGTCACCAGAAGCAGCCAGGTCCCTTTCATGTCCAAAGCACTGTCCTCCTGGGTCCCTGACGCCCATGGGGCCCTTTTGAGTGTTCCCTGCCCCCCGCTTCCACTAAAGAGCATGTTACCCACTTGTAGACAAGGTCTTTTCTGGGTTAATCCCAAAAGCCGCATTGCAGCCTCCCCAAGCCAGTCACTGAGCAAGCAGGGGGTAAGAGAAGGACAGCCACGGCGTGACCATCTCAGGACTTCATCCAAAGGTGAACCGCTTCCCACATCAAGTCAAGAGTCATCCCACCAGCAGATACAGGCTTGCCTATTCCCAGGTAGTTGATCCCTACACCTGGCACACATCCAGGTTATCTCTGCGACTCCTGGGTGGTGAGCATCTAGGGGAAAGCTTAAATGAACCACAGAAAGCAATGCACAATAACAACAGTAAGCCATTACTGCCAGATCCAGCCCCTCTCCCCAGCAGTTCAAAGCCCTTTACGCCCACGCCTTGGTGCAAATCCCTGCAGTCTCTGCCCAAGCTGGAGCATGGAGCAAGGAGCTGTGTGACATCTCCAGCACACTGCTCCTCCTGGCCATGACCCCAAAGTGCTTCTGAGTCCAGGGAGGGAGGAAAGGGGACCTTGAGCCCGCAGCATCTGGGTGAAGTGAACAAAATGAGCTCTCCCAGGCTGCTCCAGCAACTCAGGAGGCCAGAGGGACATGCATGTCTGCTGTAGCTGAGAGCCCTGCTCCAAGAGCTGAGTAGCAATTCCTGCTGTCATGTGCAGCTCAGGGACAGCCAGGAGCCAGGGTGAGCTATTAAAATACAATTTATTGGTACAAATCAGACACTGTGAAACAAACTTGGTTTAGAAAGAGCTGTCATGTTCTGCACAGATGGATTGGAAATGAGCTGTCCCGTGACAGGTGCCATTGGCAATGCTAGCAGACAGACCGGGTGGACAGGTGTAGGGTGAGCAGGGCAGGGGAAGAGACTGGTCTGGAGCTGGAGTCCTGCCCTTGAGGGCTCCTGACTGCCAGCTAAAAATCCTCAAAGAGAAGCAGGGCGCAGTGGGAGATGTCTGTCCTATGCAGGTGAGGCCCCCAGTGTAGGGGTTACTCGAGGTGCTCAGGACTTGGGGAAAACAGATCTGGGTGAGGGCAGGGGGAGGAGGGAAGAGTTACTGTTACCTGTGCTGGGGCTCCTCTGATGGCTGGAAACTTTTGTTCAGATGATGTTGCCTTGGGCTAGAGACTTACCCAGCAGGGCCTCACCTTGTGCATCTCTCAGCTGCTTAAGCTAACAGCTCTTCTGGCCATCCAATCTGTGTGTGCTCCAGCCCATGCTGCTCCCAGTGCAAAGACTGGCTGTGTCCTGGACTTTGGGTCTCCGGCCCTGCAAGTGTCGGGTCAGGGTTTGAAGAGAAGCAGCCATAACGGCTGGGTTTTGCACTCACTTCCCAGAGACGCCAGACACCAATGGCTGCTCTGGACCTGCAACGCATCCCACTGGATTGCGGGGACAGAGCAATGGTCACTGCCCCAGTACGTGGGGTCAGGCTTGACTGAACCAGGCATACATTTTCCATGCCTACTGGGACAGACATACAGGCATGCAGCTCAGTACATTCACACAGCCAGACAAGACAAAGAAGTGACAATGTTTACAGACATGAACAGTCCCTAAGGGGACATGGGTAACTCAAGGCAGATTTGCGCAGATCTGGTCATATGGATCCCCAACAGCACTTGCTGCCAACTCAGGTCTGCAGGATGAGATGGGAGAAATTCCACCACCCCCCCCCCCCCCCGCTCCTGCCCATCCCTATGATTTCTCAGTCTCTTGCTCCTTAAATCCTTTCCCCACACTCTGGAGAGCCACTATCCCAGCAGCGGAAGTCCTGAGTGGTCCATACATGGAGCTGTGTGCTGCAGATGGACGCAGCAGCTGAAATAATGCGAGTGATTCCCAGGGCCCAGCGTTGGTCACTATTTCAGGTTGTTGTTGATAACCACACTGTCATGCATGTCACAGTAAGTTGTCATCTTCTTCCTCTTGCCAAAGGTGGAGAAGCTGTTCTTGTTCTCCTGGCCTAGGAAGAGGGTCCCGTCTTTGCTGGAAAGCAGAGTGGGAGTGCCAGGGATGTAGACATTGTGCTGATAATCCAGGGCTGGGATTCGCCCTGGGTACAAAGGGCTGTACTGGGGTGTCCAGATGCTGTTGGTGCCTGCCGAAGCCTTCTGAAACTCTGGAGGAAAGATGAATGTGAGACTGACTCAGGGGAGGTCACATCCATAGCTCAGTGGGACAGTGACATTCATGTGTCACCATCCTCCCTTCTGGGGCCTGGACACCCCTTCCATGCCACAAAACTCTACCACTGCTAGGAACAGGCATGTGTCCCCCCCACTGCATCTCCACCAAGTGACAAGAGGGTCTGGTCTTCCCAGTCCCAGCACCCCAATACTAACCAGAGACAGGGGTCACCAGTGTGCACAGCCTCTCGTGCTCCTTCTGGAGGGCTCTGCGGATTTCCCCCACGTCCTCCAGGCTCTGTGAGCTAAAGAGAGGAGATCAGTTCAAAGCTGCATTGGAGATAACCTCCCTGTCCCCACATCCCCCTTCCACCCGCTCCCTCTGATCCCACAGTGCTGGATTTGGTACCTCTTCAGAGCAGGTCGCTGCGTGCTTGGAGGCAGCCAGTCCATGTTGCGCTGTTTGATCTGGAAAACACAGGGAAGAGCAAGGCTGCTTATTGGGCCCCCCTGTTAATCAGCCCTGGGACCCTCTGTTAATCAGCCCAGCCCTGCCAGCACAAGGCTTCAGTAGCCAGGGATGCAGGACTCCATCTCCTCCTTTGTGGAGAAGCAAGCAGTACATTCCCATTTTAGGGAAACTGAGGCAGTCTTGAACCAGCCTGTTCTCTTCTGGACCTTCCTCACCCTCCTGAGACACTGGGGTTGTCTGGGGCTTGCTCTCCATCTCTGGGAGTTTAATTGCCAAGGTCTGTCCTTCTGGGGAGAGGGGCTTTTCCTATTTCTGTAATTTTAACAAGCCTTTTTTGCAGGTGCAATGGTAACTTAGCCCAGGTCTCAGGCACCAAAGGGTGAGAGGTGCAGAAATTAGCTGCATACCCAATGTCCTGGGGGAAGCTGCAAACAACTAGGGGAAAATCCCATTAACGTATTGGAGAAATGGGTCCAGCGGTGCAAGGAGATGTGCGGGGAGAGCCCCTTGGCAGTGAGTCCTGGGGTCTCCTTGGAAGGGCTGTTTTATTGAAAGTCAAATGTAAGTGGATTAGACGCCTCATCACTCTCCATCCTTGTAATCGTGTTTCAGAGAGTCTTTCATCGGGAAAATTAGACTTTCCTCATTTTAATACCTAAAGAATGTTGACATCAAAATCCCACCCCGAAGACCCCACTCCCTCCCTGCTGGCGCAGCCCAGTGCGGCACAGCGGCCGAGCCTGGGTGCCAGAACCAGAGGCACGAGCGGTGCCGGCGGGGCCAGGACCAGCCCTGGGTGCAGCAGCGGGACACTGCGGACCCCCGCCGGCACAGGGGAAGCGGGGCACGGCGATGCTCAGGCTGTCCCAGCGTGAATTGCTCACCCACAAGAAGCAGATGCCACCCCCACCATCCCACCTCCCCCAGGGCACCGGAGCATCTCCGTTGCCTGTAATGGATGTAAAAGGCAGCAGGAAGGGATTTCCTCTCGTCTCAACCGAGCCTGACACTCCCCTGGTAATTAGACCCGTCGGGAAGCTCGGTGGAGAGTTTCCTGCTGCCTGACGGCTCCTAATTCCCGCACTGATCAAAGGCACCGGTTATTCTCTGGGAAAAGCCGTGCCTGTGGTTTCTCCCACAGCAGAGGCTGAGGGAGGGGTCCGGGGGGACCCGTGGGGCACTGGTAAGCAGCACTGGGCATGGTGTTACCTGCTTGGATACATGGAGATGCTGGCCTGGCCGGGACCGCTTCTCAGGGTCCTTCTCGTTGTTCCGGGGGGGGCTGCAGGGTTTGAGAAACATGAAGTCACTCTGGGCAGACTCAGGACCGAGGCACACCTTGTAGCAGTAGCCTGGGGGGCCACCCTCGGGCACATCGAGGCAGGTGGCAGCCGTGGTCCCCGCGGGGGGCTGCGCCGTCAGGTTGGATGTCTTCAGGCTGTCAGGGGAAGATCTGGACCCAGGGCAGCAGTGGCAGCGGGGAAGCGAGCAGCCGTCACCTTGGCAGGAGCGGCGCTCTCCGTGGCACCGAATGGCTGTGAGGATGAGGATGGCAAGGAGGAAGGTGAAGGAGATGGAGCCCAGGGAGACAAGGAGGTAGAGGGTGAGTGGGGAGGATGAGGAGGCCTCCGGGGGGAGACTAAACTCGCTGAAGTCAGAGAGAGTCTGAGGCATGGTCTCCACCACTGAAAGCAGGAGAGACACAGTGGCAGAGAGGGCTGGCTGCCCACCATCCCGCACCTGCACCACCAGCCGCTGCCGGGTTGCATCCTGCTCCAGAAAGGAGCGGAGGGTGCGCAGCTCGCCTGTGTCTGGTGCCACGCTGAAGAGGGTGAAGTCAGTGGCCTGGAGGAGCTGGTAGGAGAGGCGGGAGTTCAGCCCCGCATCCGCATCCACCGCTGACACTGTGCCCACAAGGTAGCCAGGCCTGGCTGATCGTGGCACCAGCTCAGTGGCCATGGAGCCGTTGCGCAGCATGGGGGAAACGATGACCGGAGCATTGTCATTCTGGTCCAGCACAAAGATGTGGACGGTGACGTTGGCACTGAGTGGGGGGAAACCTGCGTCCTGTGCTTGCACCTGGATCTGGAAGCTGCGGATCTGCTCATAATCGAGGGAGCGCAGGGCATACATGTGCCCGCTGTCCGAGTTGATAGACACGTAGGTGCCCACAGGCATGCCATGGATGTGCCCATCAGCAATGGAGTAGGACAGGTAGGCATTTTGTTGGCAGTCAGGGTCCAATGCGCTGACGGAGCAGATGGAGGCTCCTGGCGCGTTGTTCTCCATCACGTAGACACTGTAGGAGGGCTGGAGGAAGCGTGGGGCGTTGTCGTTCACATCTGACACTGGGACGGTGAGGGTGCTGCGGGTCAGCAGGGCGGGGGAGCCCATGTCCCGTGCTGTGATGCTTATGTTGTACTCGGGCACAACCTCCCGGTCCAGCGCCTGTGTGGTGACCAGTGTGTAGTAGTTGCGGAAGGAGGAGCGGAGCTCGAAGGGTACGTCGGGGCCAACCTCGCAGCTCACACGCCCATTGTCCCCAGAGTCCCGGTCCAGAACACTGATGACAGCGATGACGGTGCCTGGTGGGGCATCCTCCAGCACGGGCGTGGACACAGAGGTGAGGGTCACCTCTGGCGCATTGTCATTCACATCGAGGAGGTGCACAAGCACCCGGCAGTGCACAGCCACGGCAGAGGGTCCACGGTCCTTGGCTTGCACATAGAGCTCGTGGAGGCTTGCCCGCTCATAGTCGAGGGGGCCCTTCAGCAGCACCTGCCCGCTCCGGGGCTCTACATGGAAGAGCTCCCGGACGCGTGGTGGTGCGTGCCCGCTGAAGGAGTACTCAATCTCCCCATTGGGGCCCTCATCCAAGTCAGTGGCATTGAGCTGGATGACCAGGGTGCCGGCAGGAGCATCCTCAGGAAGGCTCACGCCATATGAGGGCTGGTCAAAGGCAGGCACATTGTCGTTTGCATCCAGCACCGTGACGAGGATGTGAGCTGTGCCTGAGCGCTCGGGGACACCGCCATCGAGAGCAGTGAGCAGCACCCGGTGCGCGCGTTGCTGCTCGCGGTCGAGGGCACGCTCCAGCACCAGCTCTGCAAATTTGCTGGCGTCACTGCGCGTCTGCACCTCGAGCGAAAAGAAACCGTTGGGGCTGAGCCGGTAGGTGTGCACCGAGTTGGTACCCATGTCAGGATCCTGGGCGCTCTCCAGTGGGAAGCGGGCACCAAGCACGGCAGACTCGGCTACCTCCAGCACATACTCTTGCCAGGGGAAGGTGGGCGCGTGGTCATTGATGTCCAGCACCTCCACCTCGACGCGGTAGAGCTCCAGCGGGCTCTCGACGAGGAGCTGCAGGTGGAGCAGGCAGGTCCCCCTGGCCTCACACACCTCCTCCCGGTCAATCCGCTCGTTCACGAAGAGGATCCCGTTCTCCAGGTTCACCTCCAGGTGCTGCCTGGCCCCGGCCCGCGACACGATGCGGAACCGCCGCGCCGACAGGGTGGACACGTCCAGCCCCAGGTCCTCACCCAGGTTGGCCACGAAGGCTCCGTGCTCCAGCTCCTCCGGCACGGCGTAACGCAGCTGCCCGCCCGCCGGGCGCGGTGCCGGGGGCCCGGCCAGCAGGAGGAAGAGGAGGGAGCGGAGGAAGAGCTGCCGCCGCCCGGAGCCTGCCCCAGCCCCCATGGCCCCGCAGCCCTCCCGGGGACGCGGGGTCCCACCCGCGCCGCCGCTCGCCTGTGCTCGCCCCTTGCACTTCCAAAGAGTTTCGGGCTCCCGGGGGCGGCGGGGGAGGGCTCTACCCGGAGCTGGGGAGGCCGAGCCGCCGCCACCGGCGGCCCCTTAACCCTTTCCCTGCTGGCCCCGGGGAGGGGATGCAATCCGGGCCACGGTGCCACACCAGAATCGGTCTACCGGAGCCGGGCGCACCTGGGGAGGGGGCTAGCCCCGGGGAGGTCCCGTTAACGGCGGTGGGAGCTCCAGCGAGACCGATCGCTGCCCGGGGCACCGGTATTACCCCGCAGACGCTGCGCTCGTCCCCGCGGTAGATTAAGAGGAGCCCGGATCGCGGCGGCTGCCAAATCCCCCGGCCGCGTCCCCCACAGTGCCGGTCCTAACCTTTACCAGATGGTTAAGCCCCTCCAGACTTGATTACATTTCCCTGCACACCGTTTTCCTTGTAATGCGGAGTTTTTAATTACCGGAGCAGGGGGGATTACAGCCCTGGATAAAGCTGAGCCCATCAGCGCGGAGGCACAGACACCCCCCCCCTTCCCTGCCTGCTCCCACCCCCGACACCCCGCCTGCCCACAGCCCCGCGCCCCTAATCCCGGTCCCCCGCCGGGCACCCCAGTGCCAGCCCCCTCGGGCTCTCCGGGCACGATCCCGCCGGAGACCCCAGGACCTGCCCCCCCCACCGCGGGCACAAACTTTCCGCTCCCCGCGGAAGACGAGGGGGAGGCGGGCGCGGACCGAGCCCCGGGTCCCCCACCGGCCCCCGGAGGGCGACAGACGGAGCCCCCTGCGACCCCCCCCTTCCCCTCCCCGCCCCGGTACCGATCACGGTCCCTCCGCTGGCCGATCCGTTCTCCCCGCAGACCGGTCTCCAGCCGCCGCCGAGCCCGGGCAGCTCCGCCCGTCGCCTCCCACCGGCGCCGTCCCCGGGGTCGCTCGGTAACGGGACGGGACGGCCGCCCCCCGCCCCGCGGCTGCCTGGGGCGCGGATAATCCCCTAACGATCTCGTTAAGGGCTCGGCGGGGCTCGGAGCGGCTTTAGCCGTGCAGTGATATTTCACCGCCTTTGTCTCTGCCTCCCCGTCCCCGGTGGGAAGAGAACCGCCGGCCCCAACCGGCCCCCCCCGCTCCCCACGGGGACCCGCGTGGGAGGCAGGATCCAGGGGCGACCGGAGGAAGGAGGAGGCGGCGGGGCTGGAGGGCTTTGCCGCGCTGGGGAAGGCGGATTTGGTCCCCGGGAGCGCGGCGCGACCCACGCGGGACGTGCCGCGCTCGTGGGGCCGCCGGTTCGGGAGAGGCGCGGGCAAGGGCGGGGTGGCGCCGCGGGGCGAGCAGGTGGAAGGAGCGGGGCGGCCGGGTCACGCGTGGGCTCGGGCCGCTCACGGGTGGAATCGGGACGGCTCCCGGTAAGTGAAGCCCTGGCTGCATCGGAAGCGCCGGTCACGGCCGGCGCGTCCCCCGCGCCACCTCCCACGCCAGGGCCACCCCCGACGCCGTCGTTGTCGCCCCCCCCGCCCCGATCTGTTTTTTTTCTCGTCCCACAAGCCTCCCCCCGCCCCAGTCCCCGCTCTGTCCCCCCCCCCCGCCCTGCATCACCGCCCAGCCCTGCCCGGGGCTGGGACCCCGGAGGTGGGAGGGCTGGGGTAGGGCTGCCCCGGGAGCCCCCGAGGGCTGCTCAGGCCAGAGGGGGGTTTGGGGGGTGACACACACTGGACACAGAGATTTTCGGGGGTCTCGTTTCCCTCCCTCCTGTCCTTCCCCGTCTCCGACCAAGTGCGTTCCGGGAAATCCTCGGGGCGGCTCTCACCCTTTTGTTTGATTCAGATTAAAATATTCATTCTCCCCCCTCTCACAGGTGCAACCTGCTCCCGGCAGGATCCGTGTCCCCCCGGCCCCCTGCCCGGTCCTGCCTGCCCTTTTCCGGCTCTACTCGGCGGTGCCCCCCCCCCCCCAATCTCTCCATCGCTGCTTCCTTGGGGGGATCCTCCCGCCTTGCTTCCCTCCCCTAAGGGAGGTCACGGGATAGTCCCATCCTGTCCCTTTTCCTCACCTCCCCAAACCTTGGGGTCCCCTCCTGCCCCCCGGCCCCCACGATTCCAGGGGACCAAGGTCAAAAGTGGGGGGCTTGAGAGGGGATACAGGCTTGTTCCGAGGATCCCTTTCCTGAAGGAAATGGCATAGGCTGAGGGTGGCTGCGGGTGCTGCAGAGGCATGGGGGAGATCCAGAAAAGATCCTTGCTTGAGGGGGCATAGCGGAGGAGGGTGAACAGCAGGATGGGGGAGATGGCATGGGGACAGTCCAGCACTCCAGCTAACACCCCACTTCATGTCCTGTAGATTTTAAGTCCCCTCTTGTGATGCAGGGGAGTGTTCAGCTGCCAGCCCTGTTCTCTCGGGGTAAGGAATCAGAACGCAGCTAGAAGCTTGTTTTGGAAGACATTGGAAGCTAGAAGAAGCGGGGGGATGTCTCTCTGAGATGTCTTGGCACAGGCGGGCGGGTGGCCGGTTGCTGCAGGTCAGCACTGATGTGCCTTGGCAAGGCCAGCCAGAGAGATCAGGGTGGGATGTAGCAGGAGATGCCGCAGGTTGAGCCGCCTTGGAAAAGCCACGCAGAGAGCAAGGGGTTGGGGGCCCATCACCCAGCTGCCTGCAGGCACCAAACCTTGCCCAGCCACCACTGTCACTCCATTTTCCTGCCCGCTGAGCGCTGGGGCAGCAGAAGGGTCTGCAAGAAAAGCTGTCCCTGCCAGACCACGCATCCCTTCCCCCAGCTCCCCAGGGCATCCGTCTGCCCAGCCGTGCATGTGGGTTCACTGCTCCCTTCTTGCTCGAAGCGAGAGCAGTTATAGTTTGCAGTGCCCAAGAGGGGAACCACGGTGGGAGGGGGGCATCTCCTGACTGAAGATGAGAGCAGCCCTGGTCCCACGGCTGGTAAGTCACTCCCAACTTGCTTGTGCAGGGTCAGGCGCCGGGGGCTTGGTCTTTGAAGCCACAAAGCTCTGTGCAGCAGGATGCCCTGATCAGTGCTCCTTCCCCTCCGAAGCTTTGGCTCTCTGCCTTCCCTCAGGAGGAAAAACCAGTGCCCTGAAGGGGATGGTGGCCTTCTCCGTGTGTTTATCAGGGCTGGTGGGGCACTCTGCCTGCCCTTGGGTGCTGGGATGCAAAACATAAAACATGCCCAGTCTCCTTTCAGAGGCGCACAGGGACAGGATGAGAAGCTACAGGCATGAGCTGGAGAAGGGAAATTCTCATTAGGTATTAGGGAAAAAATCTTCACTGTGAGGGTGGTAAAACACTGTCACAGGGACCAAACTGGGGCAGGAATTGCCATCCTTGCAGATCCTCCTGATCAACCTGATCTACCAGTCCTGGTCTGAGCAAGGATGCGCCAGGGACCTTCAGAGGTCCTGACTGATCAAAGCTATTGCGTGGTTCAGAAAGCCCCAGTCTGTAGCAACCCACCCTAAGCAAAGGCCAAGTGGTCACCAAGGCGAGGGTGCCCAGAGGTTTCAAGGGAGTGCAGGTCCTGTGTTTGTCAAGGAGCCGTTTCTTTTCGCAGAGGCCTTGCCCAGAGGTGGGGTATGGAGCAATGAAGGATGCTGGGCCTCCATTCCCACTGGAAGTCCTAGTCCATGGGCTCTGTCCTGCAAGGTGCTTGAGTTGCTCAGCACCCTCATATTCCCTGGCAGCAGTGCAGGTAGACCTTTCGCAGCAGGCGGGTTTAGACCCAGGGTGTGTCAGTAAAGCTGTCCTGAAGTTCCAGGTGGTTTGTAGGTGAGAAGATGTAGCTGAGATGGCCAACTCAAGGGCCACTATTGGTAGAGTAAACTGGATTCTCTTGGCCAGTGACACATAGCAACACTTCCCCCAGCTCCTCCTGCTATGCTAGATGGAGGCTGAGACAGAGGCCTAGCTCTGCGTAGACCCTCCGTAGCTGTTATCTACTTCTGAGCATTTTCAGGACGTGGGGGGGCAGTCCCACTCAGCTTCTGGGCGAGCCAGTTCTGGGTGCCTGTAGGACAGACTTCACTGGCAGCACAGGAAGCCAATGTCTCTGCTCCTGCTTCAGAGTGTGGGATTTTCTTGCAAGCCCAAGCCTGCAAAGGGAGCTGCTTTCATGGCTGGTGTAATGGTTCCTCTTGAAGTAAGAGACCTCAGACCCACATCAGAAGAAGAGCTGGGTCCCCATCATCCTGAGAGCTGGGACTTGTACTGCTCTGGGTACCTTCTTAGAGGCCCCTCCTAAAATGTCCTGTGGGAATGTCTCCTCTCCCCTGGGAAGGACTGAGAAGGAAGGGGGGGCAGTGAGCAGAAAAGCAAGGGTGGGCAATGGTGTGATGCTTGCATGGGGGGAGAGCAGAAGCTTTGGGAGAGAGGAGGTAACAGCTCTCCTCTGCCAGGCACCGGTGTGACTGATCTTGGAATACTGTGCACAGCGCCTGTGTCTGAAGTTTTGAAAGAAGATTAAAAAAACTGATTTAAGGCTTGGAAAAATATCTTACAGGGAGAAGCATAAGTGAAACTGCCTGAACTCTGTGCAAAAAGAAGCCAGAGGCGGTTTGATGGCAGGACCAGGGAGGTGTCACAAGGAGGAAAAGCTGGGGACAACTTGACAGTTAAAGGCATGCAGACCCATGGCTTGAGCCAGACAGCTTCATGCACTGGACAGTGAGAGAGGATCAAGCTGTCAGAACTGTTGATGGTGTCTATGTCTCTTGGTGTCTGCAGACCCATGTGGAACAGAAGATGTGGTTCATTAAGCCCAGTTTCCCCAATGTATCTTGATGAAATGGGAAGACTGGCCCTGGGGAGAAGGGTTCCGATTGACCTCACCTCCTCCAGCAGAGAAACCACTGCAGCTCTCCTCTCCATGTGGGTGATCCTACAAGAAACTTGACCTGTTTTTTCCTATGAGAAGAAGGTCCTGTAGCCACAAGGAAGTATCTTGTCAGCTCCCAGAGGGCTCCAGGGAAGCGGCCATAACCCTAACATAGCCCAAACATAACCCTAACAGCTTCCCTTGGCAGGACTCCATGATCCTGTGCTTAAATCCTGAAATCTCTCCTCTCCTCTCCTCTCCTCTCCTCTCCTCTCCTCTCCTCTCCTCTCCTCTCCTCTCCTCTCCTCTCCTCTCCTCTCCTCTCCTCTCCTCTCCTCTCCTCTCCTCTCCTCTCCTCTCCTCTCCTCTCCTCTCCTCTCCTCTCCTCTCCTCTCCTCTCCTCTCGCAATGTGCTAAATAGCAGCTGGAAATGGAGTTGGGACCCCAATGAGGAGGCAGGCCAAGGGGTGGGAGCTGGGGTGGATGTTTCCTTGTCCTCTCCCCACACACATCTTGCATCAACGCCTAAACAACAAATGAGTGCCTGCATTTCACTTTGGAGTCCCACATCCCTTGGCTAGGTTGGTGGTTTCAGGAGGGAAAGGTAGAAAAAGGCATGTTCTCCTTTGTCCCCATTTCTGATTTTTAGCCATCTGCTTCTATGGAGCCATCCTGGATCTCTGGGGATGCATCTCTGGAGAAGAAATTCCAATTCTTCCAGTCCTGGACAGATATGGGGGTGTTCCCTGCTTCCATGTCCCCCCTTCACTTCATTTCTCTGTCCCCATTCCCAGGATAGGGACCACCTCTACCATCCCACCCTCCCTTAGCCTCTGCCGGGGGCTGTGTGGCCCCCTGAGACACCCCCCAACATCCCCATCTGCTCCTGGGAGCTTTGCAGATCCTCCGGGTCTCCCTTTTCTCCCCCACCAGCCCTACTTCTTTCCTCTCTGTCTGGGAGATCAGTCATCGAGGGTGTCGACACGCACGCACCCGACTCCCCTGGGAGGACGGGGAGCGTGAAGCTGGGGGTGGTGTTCTGCTGCGAGAAGGCAAAGCTGCCATCAGCAGGCGCTTTGATCTACAGACAATTACAGACGAGTGTAGGACCTCGCTCCGCTCAGCCAATAAATAATGGAATTTGTGCGTTGACACAGACAGATTTCCCCCAAACTGTCAGAGAAGGGGAGACAGAGAGTGAGCGAACGGGAGCCCGAGCGGCTGGAGGGAAGGGGAGAGGAGCGGGCAGGGAAAGGGACGAGGAGGGCCCGTGGGAAAACAGGGAGAGGGGGCAAGGGAGGAAAAAAAGAACAAGTTTGGGGAGGCAGCGCTGATGGGGGAAGCTGGGCAGGGAGGAGAAGGAGCCTAAGGAACACATATTTGTAGAGGGGAATGAAAATCAAGACAAGAACTGTGGGTGGAAAGAGGGGGAGAGTGCTGCATACGCAGCAGGCTGGAAGCAGAGGGGAAAAAAAAATCTGAAGGTGGAAAAGAAAGAGAAGGAGGAACAAAGGCATGGCAGTGCCCCCGGGGCTCCCCGCTGCCTGGCAGATCACTCGCTTTCCGAGCAGGGACCATATTCCCGCAGCCCCCCGCAGAGCGGCCCTGACCCCCCCCCAGGCGCCCAGCGCTGCGAAGCCGGCGACAGGGAGGCACGCGTGCGTTGGTGAAATGGTGCCACTGGTGTGCAGCCAACAGCAGAAATTTGCTCTGAGATCACAAGTCCCCGAAAAACCTCCTGTGGACGCCCTGTCCCCACGCTCCCCCCGCTCCTCCGCATCACCCTCCCCATCTCCCCCTCTCCCTGATCCTTCTCCAGCCTGGAGCTGTTTGTTCTCTGGCTGATGATGGTTTTTTTACTTTGCTCACAACAAAGAAATACCTCCCCTTTACTCAGGAGCCCCACCACCGAGACCAGCAGAAACCATCCATCCTTCCAGCAGCCCTCCAGCCCAACTTGGCTGCGGCAGCAGATCCGACAGGGACAGGGGGGAGCCACTGGGGCTGTCTCCTTCCTCGCTGTTTGGAGCACTCGAGGGCACCCTTACTCCCCTCTTGGCCCCACTTGTGGCTTGACCTGGCTCAGCCCTGAGTATTGAGTGTACGGAGAGTGGCCCAAGTTGCCGAGGTGTCGAGGCCAAGCACCGCTTTGCTGTAGGTGTCCTCTGCTCCCTGTGTGGCCCTTTTTGAAAAAACGGGTGTCCAAGTTTTTCATTTAAGCTCCAGATAGGGAGCAAACACCTCCCAGCCCAGGGACACCCCCTGCCAAGTCTTTACCTTCCCCTACCCCAGCCTTCCATCCCTTCCCACTCCCTTCTGTGGAAACACCAGCTCCAGCCAAGGGTTAGACCTTCGCCCTTGCACAGATCGGGCTCTCCCCCGGGGACACCTTGTCCCACCAGTTGAGGAAAGCAGAACAGGTTCCAGGTTGGGCCAAGGGTTGACTGATCGGGGTGACACTTAGTAAAGAGGGTGTCCATAGAGCTGGGGGGGACAGAAAAACTGGCTCCAGGGTGGTGTGGGATGGTGCTGCAGCAGAAGGTCGGCTGATGGGGCGTGGGAGACACAGGAGCCTCGCAGCCCTCGCAGCCTGTCCCCAGCAGAGCAGGGGTTTGGTGGTACAGCCTCCTGGCACCGCCGTGCTGGGTCAAAGAGAAGCAGGAGCGGGGCTTTCCGGGGATATTGCCCATGGATGTTGTTTAGCTTAATGATGGCAAACAGCAAGAACGGCAGCCTAACTGGGGCAGCAGTAGCTTATGGCCTGAGCAGTGGGAGGACTGGAGCTCCTGCCAAGCTCTTAAACCTCTCTTTCGGGAGGGCAGGATGTAAACTTGGTGTAAATTGCTAAAAAGCTGGGTCTTTTTGCTAATAAAGTCACTGAAGCAGGTAATGATTCAGCTGGCCAAGGCAGAGTAATTCATGGGGCCAGGCTGGGACCCCTTCTTCTCCAGGATCACTCCACGTCCCTGATCCCAGTCATTTTACTGGGATGGTGGGAATCCTGGGCTGGATTTGGCTGCTGCTGCTCTAGTCCCAAGCAGGACCTGAAGAGAGTGATGGGAAGGTGGGACAGCAGGGGACGGCAGGGTTGAGGGGGTGCACAACAGCCTCCCAGTTCCCTCTAAAGGAAGGAAGAGGGGAAAAGCAGCTTCACACTGTGGGTGTTGGCACTCAGCCCCTCTGCGAGGCTTCAGTCCTCCCTCCCAGGCTGAGGACAGGGAAGAAGACGGCTGGGAGAGAAGTGGTGGGAGCAAGATAGATTTGTGCTTTCTCTGGGGCCTGCTGTGATGCCCCAGTGCTTCTCCAGCAATGCCACCAATATTTAATGGGGTGCAGCCATAGTAGTCCGGCTCAGGCTGACCACGGTCCCCGGCCTGGCTGGGACGGAGGGGGTGCAGGCAGCTCTGCTGAACTGGGAGATCCTCCCCCCGGGTCCTCCGAGCTGCACACCACGAGGAACTGCTCTGTAGCCAGGGCAGAGCTTTGCACCCTCTGCCCAGGTGCTGAGAACAAGCACCGAGCTGGCTCCAGGCACCTCAAAACACTTCCATGGTGAGGCCAGGCAGGATACGCCAGCCTAGATGTGGGAAGCATGAGAAACATCCCTCCTTACTCCACCAGCTCCCCGTTTTAACCCATGGAAGAGCTGCACCAAAAGGGGCCACAGCTCCGGCAAGAGCGAAGTGGGAATCAGCAGGCACAGAGCACCCCGGCCCTGTTTGCTGGTGGGGGGAAGCAGGACAGAGAGCTGCAGAGCTGGGGCCTCCTTCTCTCCAATTAAAACCCCAAGCACCGACCCAGACGGGCACATCCAGCACCAGCAGCCTTACAATTTAACATGGAGAGTGCCAATGAAGAGTCACGGAGAACCACTGCTCCAGCACTGGGGGCAGTGAGCAAAGGGTTAACATCCCACAGCAGCACTAAGCAGTGGTGGGAGCAAAGGGTTAATGCAGCGGGTGCAGGGAATGTTATCTGTCTCTTCTCTAAATATTATTTCCTCCCATGAAACCAGCTTTTCATCCTTGGCTAGAGGCAGCTCCCGCTGCTGGGAATCCAGCAAGAGCTTGTATCTGCTGCCGCACACACCACTGCTCCCAGCAAGCCGCCGAGACAAAGAACCGCACTCCCCCGGCGAGAGCAGCCCCAGCGCTGGGACCAGGCAGCAGCGGCGCAGAGATGCTGGGGCTGGGGCTTCAGCCCAGAGGATGCAGATGGCCTCGGGATGGAGTTTGGGTATCACAGGCTTTTCACCAAAGAGGAATCTCGTTAATGAAAGCCCTCTCCCACCCCGCTGTACCGCGGAGGGGTTTCCTCCCCATCTCCCGGGACGGAGAGCAGCAGGCAGAGGCACTGGCACAGGCTGGGCCAGGCCTGGGCAGGCGCCAGCCCAGCGGCAGCAGGCTGCACAACCCCGGCTATCTCCCCGGGAAGGTTTTTCGGGGGCTCCCCATTTCACACCTCACCCCTTGGGTGCACCGGGATGGACAAGAACAGTGGGATGCTCCGTGGGGAAACAGGCAGCAGCCACTGGCTCCAAGGTCACAACCTGGGAAAGAGGGAGGGTGCAGGGCAGCCCCTGCCCCAGAAGCCCAAACCGAATTCAGGCTGCAGTGAAGGTCTGGTTGCCTGTAAAGCTGGTGGCTGGGATAAAATGGCTGCTGCTAAATCTTCTCTGAAATGTCCTAAACTTTCAATGCGTATGAAACCACGGCAGCATCCCTTTCACACCCCGGAGGGCACAAAGGCACAAGCGTCTTCTCTCTCCCATTCAGCCTGAGCCACGTGCTGCAGTCTGAACAGCGCTAGGTACGTGGCTGGAATGAAAGTCGCCTTTCCAGCCCGTGCGCTCAGAGAGCGTTTGCCGAAGTCAAAGGATTGCCAAGTTAAAAGGGTCAAACCTCCAAGGACAGTTGTATCTGAGTGGCTATATATCATTTCAATAGCATCTTCAATGGGGATTATAATCTGAATTGAAGCGGAAAGACCCAAGGCAATGAAGCTGTCAGCAGCCTAAGATTAAGGAATTAAAACAGCAGCAGAGCATTACAGGATTTGTTCTAGATATATTAGAAAGAGCAGGCTAAACACGCTGCAGCCTTCCTCGGGTCGGAAATTTCATACGAGTACAGAGAAGGGCAAGAGCAAGGATCTCATCAATATACATAAGAAGAGAGAGGAGAGCGAGACAGAGCTACAAAAACCCAGCCACGCAAAATATAAATCCTAACTGTAGACAGAAATGAGTCACACAAGGTTTGACTGAGGTAAATAAAAGCAGAAATGAAGTGGATTTAGGGGAGGGCAGAGGTGAAAAGACACCGATAGCCAGTAGACAGGAAAAAAATGGCCCTTAATATACTAAGGCTGGTAAATTCTGGAACACAGCCCAGCCTGCTCTTGGATTGCCTAATGGAAATGCAGGTCCCCAGTCCTGTCCTCCCTTTCCTTTCCTTTTCCCTCTCCCTTCCCCTTTCTTCCCTCCCCCCTCCCATGTTCTTACACCCATCTCCAGAATTACTTGAAAAAGCCAAGAACGACAGCAACTGCCTGCACAGGGCAGCTGGCAGCTGAGCCGAGAGAAGGGCTGACAAGCCTCGCCTTTGCCTCCATCGAGGTCCCCAGGCGGCCACCAGCAGCTCTGGGCAGCTTGGGAGGTATTAGCGGCTCTTCTCGGTGGGAAGCAGAAGCTCTCAAAACAAGGAAGGAATCAAACTCCCACCAAAGGACCCATTAAAACAATCCATTTATTTCGGGCAAATTGCACACACCTTCCTTTCATTTGCTCTAGCCTAGATCAGTCGTGGGGAGGAATTTCTCCCCTGCCTTAAAGATATCAAAGGTATGGGACGAAACACAAAGAAAAGCAGGGAAGGATCCCTCGCAGATAAAATACACAGGAAAGTTTTGGCGACCCAGACTCCATGCAGCCACCAGCTCTGCTCAGCACAAGCCATAAAGATGCCAGTTGTATCGCTCAACACCGCTCGCTGTGGCACGTTTCCTTCAGTTACACGATCTAAAAAGAAACAGAATCACTCCCTGCGTCTCAAACACACAGCCCAGTTGACAACTAGAACAACTGGGGCCTGGAACAATGATGCCTGGTTGACAACTAGATTAATCCTGAACCAGGCCATCTGTACAGAACTGTTGCACTTTATTGACACAAAAACGTACCCAGCAGAACACTTCCCTGCACACACAAGGCCATAGAGCAGTGATGAGCAGCCAGATCTAGGACACAGAAGGAGATGGGAAGCTAATGACAGGCGGAGCTTGTTCTGCAGCACAGGTAGAGCATGGAATCGCTTTTCGACTCCTCCAGCCAACTTCTACTGGGAGATTTACATACAAGTCCTCAATCAAGTCTTTTAAGAGATATCCAGAGTCCCCTGGGTAAAAACAATCTGTTTCAAGAAAGAGGAGAGTCCAGAGCTGCTCAGTGATTCTTTTTGGTTGAGCCAAAACCAGAGAAACCCATCACAGCTGCCATTTCATCATCCTCTTCAAATGTCAAATCTTCCTCTGCCCGCCTTTTCTTCTCTCTCTGCTTCTCCTTCTTGTAGGCTTTGGCCTTCTCCTCCTGCAGCAAGGGACAGAACAGGGCTGAGTAAGCTTTTGAGACACCAGGCACTGCACAGTTAACCCAAGTCCTACCAACAGCACCCCAGTTGTGTCTGAGGAAATAAAATAGCCAGCAGAAGTCCTGGACTGCGGTCTCCCAGGAGGAGGTTTCCCACTGTCTCCAGACCACCCCACTTACCACCCCAAGAGCAGAGTCACACAGAGGAGGTAGCCAAAAAGAAGTGTTATGAAACTCTCTGTCCGAACAAAGGTCAGAAGTTTTGTCTGGAATCAACGCTGAGGCAAGAAGGAGCTGTTTTTAAAGCAGGAGGCGTTTCCCTCATAGGATGCCCTGTTCCAGTAACTGCGATGCAGAACGCTGCTGCCTGTTGGCTTTCAGCCTGGCAGAGTGACAGCTGCTCACTGGAACAGAAGCTGAAGCTCTGAGCGGCTTTGGGGGCTTTTGGCATCAAAGAGTTTGCACTGCTCTAATCAAAGTGTTTTGCTCTGCAAGGATCACAAGCCCTGGAACAGCGCCAGGCTTGTACCGGGCGACGTAGAAGCATGGCTTCGGCTCCCAACTTAGCAACTGCTCCTGCCATTCCCATCACCGTCCGCTGTGCCGCAGCTACTGAAGACAGCTGTGCCCTGGAGAAAGCTACACCAAAAGTTGCTGCCGATTTCTTTGTTGCCATACATTGACTGGCAGTAGCTTTTTAACCCACAGCGCTCCCTGCACTGCTGGGGCACCTGTCTCCTACCTCCCCCAAACAGATCAGGCTCAGCAGCACCAAAGCCTGCTCGAGAGCAGAGCACAGGACTGCTCTGTGTGCACCCCAACAGAGCACCCCTGCGTTGAAGCAAAGCTCAGGGCTTGGGCAGGGAGACTCAAATGGGCAGCTATTTTTAACTTTTGGTTGTTATGTGACTGCTGATGGAGGAGAAGCATCCATAGAAGCTCCTCAACTGTCAGAACTTTGTCAGGTTTTCAAATAAACCTGATCTTCCTGTCAGGGAGCTGACACCTAAGCCCATGCTTGAGAGGAATCTGCTGTCTTTCACTGCCTCCACACACATCTCACACCACAGCACACTGCTCACAAAGCCCTTCCACACTCGGGGAGGCCACACAGAAGCAATGTGCCCTGTGGAGAAGGATCCCAGCAATCCTAAGAACCATGGAAGATACAAGGTAAAGACACAGATCTGCTATCAGAGCACAAAAGTTCAAACACAACTAATGGGAGACAAAAAACAGGTGCATTGTCAGGCTTGTGCTGCTCTCAGTGGAAACGTGAAGCATCAAAAGTTATCCTCACAAAGAGGGGAAAAGGGTTTTCAGGGACAGCAGCAGAAAACTTCTTAAAAAGCAAACAACAAAGAAACAAAACCCACCCATAGCAGTAGACAAGAAGCCCGTGCTACCAAGAACAAGGCTTCTGTGGAACAAGATTAGGAACCAGGGTTGATTTCCTCACAAAATATTTTTCTGGGCAGCTTTGCTTCACCAGTCATTGCCCAGACTCACCTCCTCGCGGAGTTCCTTCATCCTCTCCTCAAAGTCATAGTCCTTCTGCTTCTCCTCCATCTTCTTCTTGTTCACCTCAAAGCGTTTCTTCACCTGGTCCAGCGTGGAGCGCTCCACCCGCATGGACATTCCCAGATTTCTCTGGTCTAGAAAACAGGAGTGGAATCAACCGTGTTCAGCAATAGTCATAGCCTTTGATGGTCTGCACATAGTCCCAGTCCCCGATCCAAATTTAAGTATCTCAGCACAGCAGCTTCTTCCTGCCTGTCATCTGTCCCCTCAAAGCAGCTTCCAGGGCCAGACTAGACTCATGCACGAGGCCATATGCCCTCAAGGCTCAGTGCTCCCACCTGACCTAACCGCGCTGACTTGCAGGCCACCCACCACTCAAAAGCACAGGGAGCAGCATTGTCCCCCGTGTTCCCGAGCGGCAGAGCCCGGCATGGCACCGTACCACCGCCCAGGTAACCCAGAGCCAGCTTGGGGAGTGTGACGTAGCAGTGCTCCTCCCCCAGAGGCGCGCACTTTTTGTCCTCATCTGGTCCCATATTCCTACGCAGACTGGGATTTCTTATGTCAGAGGGGATGGGCTTTAGGGGGACACCATAACCTAAACCAGGCAATGACTACAATGATCCGTACGTTACTCGTAACAAGGAGGAGGACGCAGCCTATTCTTTTAAGGTTCCCTATTAGGATGCTGCCCATCATGTTGGTGTTCTGATGCTTCAGGAAATTTAATCTTGGACCACTGGAAAAAAAAGGGTGGAGTGTTGAAAAAGGAGCCAGAAGAAAACTGGCAAGCTGGCATCTCTCAGCTGGGGGAGAAGCTAAACAAGACATCAGTGGCTCCCAGTAAGAGTTCCTGCTTGCACAGGACATTTCTAGCTAAAGCAGAGACATGAAATATTAAGCGAGGCCTCTGATTCAGTGGCTGCTTAGAGCAGATTCCCAAGTTTCTGCTCGTGAGTAAGCCTAGGTTGAAGGGGCCACCCCCAGCTATGTCTCCAACCCACGTTGCCTGGTGGATCCAAACAGCCTGTTAACTCCACCAGCCGCGCACAGGTTTGTCCCAGGGATGCAGCAGCACTTGGAAGCTCAAACTACACACCTGGAACTAGTAAGAGGGCTGTCAAGAACAAGCAGGTTCCAGCCAGATTTATGGACTGGATCAAAAGCTCCCAAACTTACTCTGTAAACCATATTGTACCAAAGAGCTATGCATCAGCCACTTCAACCCCAGCTTAACCCTTCATCTCAGGCCCAGGCACAAAGTCATGCCAGGATTTCTGATTCCAGATTCTCTCATACGGACTTATTGCTAGTGTCCCAACATGTCAAACAAAGCACTTCAGTGTCCTCCTTCCATTCACCTAAAAGCACAGGGCTTTAACACGTTGGGTTTTCTTTTCCTAGCTAGAGAAAACTGGCCCTCAGGTCCTCTTCTGAACGCCCCATTTCTCAAAGGTTCAAGCAGCCAAGTGTGCAGGCCTGGATTGCATACATCACTGCCTCTTTGTAAAGGGGCCATTTGTTGACTTCCACAGGGAGCCAAAAATCACCTTCAGGAGCAGAACAACAAGGCAAGAGTGTGTCAGTGCATCCTGCTGCCCTTTTACCTTCTCCACTTTCCCCACTCTCTGAACATGTCAAGCAGGGCAATGCCACAGTTGTGACATGAGACTCAGTTCAACGAGGGTACAGTCCTCTTTTTCAAGTTAAACACAGTAAGGGACTGATAAACTGGGAATTCTTTTCTCTTGTATTTATCTTGGCCTAATTTAACTGCATCATTACAGCAATGGAGAGAAGAACCAGAGATAGGTACAGGACAATAACACCACCACACTGCTGGGCCCAACTCCGGGGTGATCCTGCCTCACTCCTGTCTCCGCTCATCCTCAGCAAACCACAGCCTCCATCCTTGTAAACTCTGATCCATTCTCTGGAGCTCAGGGACCAGCTAGTTTTGAGCTTCATGCTCAACTTCTACAAAGAGAAACTTCCGATCCAAAAATGGCCTAGTCCCATACCTTTTACTTATCTAAGAATTTCTTTAAAGTTTTGGTGCTGTAAAAAAGCCTCTCTCCAGATTTTCAGAGGAGACATCAGGATTTGCTGACCCTGGCCTTCTCACAGCACAGACACTCTGAGTAGGAAAAATACGTCCACCTAACCAGAGCAAACCAATCCCTGTTTCTTTTGGGCTTATCCCATGAAAATGGTCCAGCACCCCAGAAGGTGCCAGGAGATAAAGGCAGCACCTCCACAGCTCTCATGAGCAAACACTGCCTACATCCTGATCTCCAAAGCACACTTTGATCCATGTATAACTGCTCAGTCCTCAGACACTGTTGATACATGAAGGGAACAGCCCAGAGCGTTGCAGCAGCCCTCCAACTCAACCAACCCTCCAACAAGGCAGAAAAATGATCCTTACGTTTTTTGCCATTGATGTGATCCAAGAAGTTAATGGAGTCTTTCACCACGCAGTCGCATACATTACAGTAATACCTGGCAGGAGAGAGAGAAAATGTTAACACCAAAGCATGAGACAAACCTCTTCTCACAGAACAACTATTTGAGATAATCTAAAATGTGAAATCTGCATGTCACTTGGGATACGGTTCCTTTGTCCAGGGCAGGAGGGAAGCTACTTCCATTACAGAGAGCCCCAGCAAAAAGAAACGTGCAAAGGCACACCCCAGATTGACAGAGCTGCCTGAGTTAACACGGGAGGTACCAACCCTTATGCCAACACCACTCCGACAGACGACAGAAACCAAGACATGAGCTGATCCGTAACTATGTCAGTCAGGGCATCTTCCCCCTCCAGTCACAACCAACAGGGTGGGATGGACTCTGCGACACCACAGGGCTCAGCTACCCTCCTCCAAGGCAGGGCTGGCCACGCAGCCCAGGTTTCCGGACTGCGGCCTGCTGAAGGCTCTCACCTGGCTGCAGGGTAAGTCCTCCCCTCCCTATCGCCTCACAGCAGCAACTCCCTGCTTTATACAGCTGTGTTTTCTGCCCATCTTAAGAGCTGTTGCAAAAACGCAGCCAGGGCCTGTGCTTCCATCCCTGGATGCTGTTCAGGGCTGTGCATCTCCCTGGCGCTGCTGGCTATTAGGCTACAACAGCGACACACTAATAGGCTTACTCTTGAGATGGCACAAACTCAATGCATTCTTTTCAAGCACTTCACGGCTTAGGGTGAGCTAAGAATCCTTTCAGCCTTTGGCCGAACATGATCCACACAAACAGTGGCCAAACACCAGTCCTAAGGACAGGTATCTGGATATTTCTCCCATTCCCAGTGACAGATATCCAAATCAGAAACTCCAGTCAACAGCAGATAGGGTCTCACTGCAAGCAGGCCTCCTGGCTAACAAAACCCAAGTAGGCGGCAGAGATCTGTCTCAGTCGTTTCTACAAGTGGGCAAAGCAACACTGATATCAAGTAATAATGTCCGAAGGGGCTCAGCTTGCTGCGTCTCTTCCATACACTACCCCAGAAGACTCAGTTTAGGTGCAATACAGTGTGGCACCACCGCACCAGGCTCAAAACACAGGAGGAAATCATCACCCGGTACACCATAACGGCTCACCAGCACAACTCTGAGACTCCAACAAAAAGACCACAACCTACCCTCCCATCTCTGACTGAGGGGTAGTTTTGGTGATGACGATGGTTTTCCCCAGCTTCGATTCCAGGTCCACTTTGTAGTCTCGGTGCCGCAGAAGCTCCCTTTTGACAGGCTGAGCTGGTTTGCCTAAAACATAAGCAAAAAACCAAAGTGTTTCTCAGAAAAGGTCAAGCTCGACACGCTGGATTTCACATTGCCCTTGACGAAGAGAGGCTACCGGGAACCTGGGAACTACCTGATTCATGCAGAAATTGCACTTTTTTTTTTTTAAATCAGTAAACAATATAATTTCCTCCTCACTATTTCCTGGTTCCTATTAGAACCACATACATCTGTGAAGTGTCTCCAGCTCTGATGTGGGTCATACTCTGAGATCCCCTTGTTTCCAGGGGCTGATTGTTCCTCTCCCTCCCCAAAGAACAGGCAGACAGAGGCAAAGGTTCTCAGTAATCACTTTTGTCAAAAAATATATTCAGCGGCAAGCACAGGAAAAAGGATCAGAGCAAGCCAGCCTTGAACTGGTGCTATTTCCCTCCGGAATTTCACTTCTAGCTGCTCCCTCCCTCTTGAACTCAAAGGGTTTGGGTGACTCACTGCCAAATGAGCAAAGCTTGCCTGGAGTCAGTACACTACCCACCATCTTTCTTTTCTCTCTCTTCTGTGAGCCGCTTCTCTGCGAGTTTCTCGTATTCATCTTTGTCCCACTTTCGGCGGAAGTCCAAGTTCTTAGTCTGAGAAGGAAACAAAGTGTATTAACATTTATTATTCAGTTTGACTAGCTCTGAGGGGAGACTGGGGAAAGAGGTGGAATCACTTGGCCTGTGAGGCCACAGCAGTAAATGAGGGGCACTACGTTACATCCCCATGTCCTCTATTTTCATACCTAGGAATTAAGAATGTAGCTTAAGAGAATAACACTCAGCATGCCTACATCTACTTCTTCTAGGATTTCAAAGCACTGAGAAAAGTAACGAGTTTCTCTTAATAGCTCCTGAGATGATCACCCAGGCTTTCGCTTTGAAAAACAGACACAAACGGGATTTAAGCCCACTCATCTAAGACCTCAGAAGTGCCACCTGACAAACACAGCACAGTCATTAGCAGGCTACACATACCTCTTCCAAAAGTCAATTAAACCCAAGCTGCAAATATCAGATGAGGAAACCGTGAAACACAACATGAGCCATAAAGAGTTTGATTAAAATGCAGGAGTACGGGAGGCTGTGTATACCTGCTCTCAAAGAGATCAGCAGTATGTCTATGTGTTACAGGTCAAAGCGCTGAGTTTGCCATGAAATCATAGGAATCATGGCTTTTTCAAGTGAGACACACGTACAAGCAAACCAGAAAAAGCTCTGAAACCCCATCTGTCAAGGCACGGCACGGAGATATACCAGGGAAGCACCTGTACGAAACGCAGGGTAAGCTCTGCTGCTCCTGCAGCTTCACGCTGCAGACACGCAGGGAAGGGAAGAAACACCTCTGAGGCAGACTGGCCCTTCGGCAGCTCCCCGGAGCACTCTACGTTGGCAACAACAGGATACGTTGCGTGGAGAGAAGCTGAACTCAGGTGAAGTTGGCACTGAAGAATACAAAGCCTATTCTTTTCAGGGGGGATTTCTACGTAGTCACCAAGACTGATGGCAGATGTGACTGGACAAGAATCCCTTTTCCATTCACATCTGCTCTCATTAGAGCAGCACAGCCTCTTCCCAGTGTCTGCCCCGTCTGCAGTTAGGGCCCCTGCACCTGGTATCGGTCACGGCTTATAACTCAGACACTTTGCTTTCTTGAGAAGATAACTCTCGTTTGGTTAGAAAGCTGCATTTCACTCGGCACGGCAGTGAGAAGCTCTTGGTTTCATATTAAAAAAAAGGATGGATGCATTTTAAAACACCTCCGGAAAAGAAGGACCCCTCCACAACCCACCGCCTTCTCTGTTCAGCCAAATCAAGAATCCAATCACAATCCAAAGGAAATAAATCCCATTTGAAGCTATAGCAGCAGCAGAGTCATTTAACGTTTTCTCCTCTGGCAATCCTTCAAATGGAACGAACAACTACTGATAGAACTGAAAATGCCTTAGGGAGGCGTAGAAAAATTCTCATTTATTCCCAGAGCTTCTTAAGCACTTTAAGCATGTCATAACAGGTTTTATTAACCACCCTGAGCAAAAGAAAAGAAAATATCACGGAGTGTAAATTAATGTTTGGGGGTATTTTCCAGAATCTAGACTCTCCTGCATACCAGTGCGTTATCACAAATCATAGCTGGTGGGAGCCCAGGGAGGAGGCAATTTATTTGCTGCTTCACTCTCCTGTTGTAATAAAAGGGAAAGAGTCTTTCGCAGCTCTTTTACCAATCTCCCTCATCCAGGCACAGGGAAAGAAATTAAACCCAAATGCGTAACAAGATCTTGGCTAAACATTATCCGAAGGAACTTTTCTCAACTGGTCTGGTGGAGGCAAGGGTGGCTGCAAGCCCTAAAATCTTTTTCTAAGAACTGCTTTGGATGACAGTATTTCCAAGTAACAACGATTAAAAACCAGAAGTGCCGCATAGCCTCCTGTTCCCTCTGGAGGTGGACACTGCATGATCTGCCCAGGATCAGCACCAAAGGCCATAAAATAATACAGGAGTCTCAAGTCTGTCTCAGTCTAACGGGAACGCAACCGCCAGCAGCTGAGAACAAAACACAGGCCCCATCTCACTCCTGGGCAGGCATCCTGCTCCCTGACCTCTCTCAGCACTACTCACTTCTCAGCAAGTGGCTTCAAGTGAAGGAAAGATTGGCCAAGAAAGCAGAAAAGCACAGCCGCTGCGGTGCTGACAGCTGCCTGGGGTATTACTGGAGGTGTTTAAACTGCTCTGGCTCTCCAGACGCGTTACACCAATGGCATCCACCTCACTCATCCGATCTCGGCATTACCAACACCAAATCCTGCAGGATCCATAAAGGCAGAAAGACCTCACTGCCACGTTACACAAACTGAGCAAGGCCGATAAAATAACCAAGTTACACGGGAGCCATCAGAGACTCCCAGAATCACAGTCATGGAAAGCGCAGTTTCTCCACGCCGGGCAGATGGCAGCAAGTAGCAACTTCAGCAGGACAGTGTGAGAGCCAGCTGGGAAACAGGCAACCCCTCCCCAGAGGAGCCGAGAAGCAACGGGGCAGAAAAGGAGGAACGGAAGGAGGGAGCTGCCTCCACCCGCCACCGCCCAGCCCCAGGAGGCCCCTGGGATGGGCTGGTCCCCCCGGGGGGCTGAAGGCAGGTGGGCACCCCCACCCCGGGGGCTGGGGCAGGTTCGGATCTCCTCACGCCGCCTGGCTGAAACGGGGGCTCCCACGGGGGAGGCCTGACCCCAGGAAGGGAAGATCGGGGTGGGATCCACCCCTCTTCTAGCCCTGAAGGCATCGGGGCCTCTCAGGGGGCCCCAAATCTCCCACCGCCCACACACAGAGGGCACAGCGGTGTGAAAAGCAGGGACGGGGCCTCCCCACGGGCCCCTGCCCACCTGGGCAACCCCGGCCCCGCCACGCCTGCCCCCCGAGGGATCCCTCACCCCGCGGCCTGGCAGCAGGCCCCGAGAGAGGCCCAGCCGCAGTGGGGCGGCCTTTCCCTCCTCCTGCCCCTCCAGAGCGGCCCCAGCCCTGCCCCCGGCACGGCCCAGGGCCTACCGAGCAAAAGAGAAAGCGACGGGCGCGGCCCCGCCGCCGCCAGCACCTACCCCGCTGCCCGACGCCATGTTGAGGGTGCGGGCGACAAGGGAACGGAAACTGTCGCGCGGTGGCGCCCGGGCCGTAAAGCGAGGCAGTCCGCCGAGCACCAACGAGTGCCTGCCACTCTGGCCTAGAGCGCCGCGAGGCGGTGGCGCCGGGCGGTCACGTGGAGCCCGGTCGCTTCCGGTCTCCCCGGCACCGGCCATGCTGCGGCTGGGTCCGCTCGCCGCCGCCGCCGGGCGCCTGCTGCCCGCGGGTCCCCGCCTGGGGCCGCCGTGCCCCGCCGGGGGCCGGGCGAGCCTCTCCCGGTCCGGGCCGCCCCGTCCGACCGGAGACCGCGGTCTCCCGTCCCGGCAGGTGCGGGCGGCGGCGGGCTCGGCCGGCGGCGGGCGGGGCCCGGCTCTGAAGACGCCCAAGGTAACGGCAGGGAGCGGGGGTCGCGCCGGCGGTTACCGGGCGCTGTTCCCCGCGCCCCGTCCTCGCCCCTGACGGCCGCTCTCCGTCCCGGGCCAGGGCACCCGCGACCACCCCCCCGCCCACGCAGCGCTCCGTGACCGGCTCCTCGCCACCGTGGTGGCCTGCTTCAAGCGACACGGGGCGGCCGCCATCGACACCCCCGTGCTGGAGCTGCGGGTGAGGAGGCGGCGGGGGTGGGGCTCCGGGGGTGGCGGGACCCCCCCCTCCTCCTCGGTGTGGGGGTGACCCCCACGGGGGCTGTGGGGTCCCCCCTCCTCCTGCGGGACTGGGGAGCGCCCCCTTTCCCTGGGGCTGAGCGGGCAGGGCTGGGGAATCCCCCGGGTCGAAGGGGGCTGGTGGGGGTACGTGTCCCCTTCCCCCCCCCCCGTATTCTCTGCTTCACCTGTGGGGCTGCGGGACCCTCTCTGTGGGGCTTGGGGGGGGGGTCCGGCCCCGGAGCCGCCCCGGTCCTTCGCTGCCCCGCCATCCCCCCTCGCCTCTCCCCAGGAGACTCTGATGGGGAAGTACGGGGAGGAGGCGAAGCTGATCTACGAGCTGCAGGACCACGGAGGGGAGCTGCTGGCCCTGCGCTACGACCTGACTGTATCCTGCCTTCGGCTGTCGCAGAGGGGATGGCGGCACGCTGAGGCCACTGCCACCTCTGCCTCGTTGGGTCAGGGTGACCCCTGCCCTGCCGGCAGGTCCCAGCGGGGTGATGGGAACCCCCCTTCCTGCCGAGCAGAGGACACCCCAGCTGGTCTGGCTGTCGTCGGCGTGACCCCACCTCAAACCACCCCACAGCCAGTCCAGGATCCACAGCAAAGTGGCCCTTTCTTCAGCGGGCTGTGGACATGCACCAGTATGCTCCACTGTACTGGTTGTACCTCCTCCCAGTTACAGTCCCCAGCTCTGTGCGCTCCTGTCCTGCCCATCCCACCTTTCCAGTGCCTCGGTAGCTGTTCTGGGAGAGCAGCGGCGTTTGCTGCGGGTACAAAGCAGGTGTCCGTCCCGGGGCCCTCTCCACCTCCGCATCTCACCAAAAAGCTCAACGCCTGTACGTGCTATACGTTGAACTCTCTCTGATCGCACCGTAAGAGGGTGAAATGACGTAGCAAAGGTCTGTGTTTGCGAGGTGTTGACGTACCGTGGTTCAGAAGGAGATGGGGTCATCCCGGTGTCAGAGGAGCTCAGTGTGGTTCCTCGTACTCCTCATTGGCCTGTGCTGATGATCTCCCCAGAGACCAGGGAGCAGCTGGCAAAGCAAAAGGGGGATGGGGCACTTTGAGGTTCAGCTTTCTGCAGCTCAGGGGATCTCCATGTTCCTGTCCTTAACTCCTCGGCCCCCCAGGTGCCCTTCGCTCGCTATTTGGCCATGAACAAGATCACCAACATGAAGCGCTACCATGTTGCTAAGGTCTACAGGCGGGACAACCCAGCCACGACCAGGGGCCGCTACAGGGAGTTCTACCAGTGCGTGAGTGTTGTGGTGGCTGCTGCCGCGCAGGGGTCCAAGACCGCTCGGGGGACTGGCGTGGGTTTCACCCACTGGATTGCCTTCAGCTGCTGCGGGGCTGTGTGGCGTGCCTGGCAGAGCCGAAGCACCTCAGCTGTGCCAGGAGCCTCTGCCGCTTCTTCTGCCCCCAGGATTTTGACATCGCTGGCCAGTTCGACCCGATGATTCCCGATGCCGAGTGCCTGAAGATCGTGCACGAGATCCTGAGTGACCTGCAGCTCGGGGACTTTCTCATTAAGGTGAGAACAGAGCCGAGTGGTTTTCACACCTCTGCACCTTCCCTTCCCGTGGGATTGAGGCACTGGTGAAAAGGCACAAGGAAATGCCAACAGCTGCAGCTTCCCGCACCTCTGGAGCAAGAAGAAATGGGGGGGGGGATATCCCCTGAGCTCAGCGTGCCTCTCCCACCCCCAGGTCAATGACCGACGGATTTTGAATGGTGTGTTTGCCGTCTGCGGCATCCCAGAGAGCAAGTTCATAACTACGTGCTCTACTGTGGACAAGCTGGACAAGGTAAGCATTGTGCTCATGGGGAGATCGATTCCAGTCTCGGGGGGTGGATGTCTCGGGGCTGGGCAGTGTCGTGGCTGTGCTCATCATAAAGAGGTTTGCAGCAGTTAAGCCATTGGTGTTTGCAAAAGATTTGGGGAGCTCTTGGGTGTGGTTAAGAATAAATCCTGGCATTTCCAGTGGTTTCTGTTAACAATTCCCGTGAGAGACGCAGATCCTTAGTGAGATTGCTGACTGCTGTCTTCCCGCACCTGTTGTGAATACGTGGGCTGGGGGAGACAGTGGGTGACGAGAACGTCCTGCAGCAACAGATGCTCTCGTTTCCCCTCGCAGATGCCATGGGAAGAAGTGAGGAGCGAGATGGTCGGAGAGAAGGGGCTCTCTCCCGAGGCTGCAGACCACATTGGAGAATATGTCCAGCTTCACGGTGAGCACTGTGGGTCAAGCCCTTGGCCTTGTTCTTCCAGGCCAGGCAGGGAGGGCCAGCGACAGAGCAGGGCAAGGCACGTACGTGGCTGGCTGGGCCCATCGCTGCGGGTGCTGCTGCACTGGCAGCCCTGAGGCACAGCTCGTTCCCACAGGTGGCCTGGACCTGATCGAGCGGCTTCTCCAGGACCCAAAGTTGTCCCAGAACAAGCTGGCCAAGGAGGGGCTGGGGGACATGAAGCTGCTGTTTGAGTACCTGACCCTGTTTGGCATCACAGGGAAGGTGAGGAGGTGCAGAGGCAGGAGGAGGTGCTGCCCTCGTGGCTGGGCAGCCTGGGCCCCCGAGCGCGCCCAGTGATGGGGCTTCTCTTGCGTCCTACAGATCTCTTTCGACCTGAGCCTGGCGCGGGGTCTGGACTATTACACGGGGGTGATCTTTGAGGCTGTCCTGCTGCAGCAGGAGAATCACCATGTGGAGGAGCCAGCCAGTGTTGGGAGCGTGGCTGGAGGCGGTCGCTACGACGGGCTGGTGGGGATGTTTGACCCCAAAGGACGGAAGGTGCCCTGCGTGGGGGTCAGCATTGGGATCGAGCGGATCTTCTCCATCCTAGAGCAGAGAGTAAAGGTAGGCGCTGCAGGTGGTGCATGGGGGAGGGCTCTAGGCCGCCAGCTATCATTTATTACAGAGCTCTACAGCTCCACAGTGTTCGAGAGGAAAGAACTCTGGGGGAGAGGGTGGCTCCTCTCATGCCTGAATGTCCATGCACAGAAGACAGAGCCCTTTCCTGCAGCCCATCAGGATGCAGGTGTGGGCAGCTGAGGGCAGTGTTTTGTAGCAGGTGCCAAGGAAGCATTAGAGATGGGCCCTGTGCTCTTGTCCTGGCTCTGAACTTTGTGCCCTGGTCACTTTGCTCTTGTCTCTTGCCTGTGAAGTTTTCTGTCCTGGGAGTTGTGAAGTGTTGAATTTGGTAACAGCTGTGGCACTCACTCTGTAATGAGCACCCTAGGAAAGCCTGTGAGGAAATTCATCCCTCTGTGTTTAGTTCTGAGCTAGCGATTCATAGCAAGTGAGGCTGGGGCAATGTGTTTGTACCTGAAGAATCAAAGGTGATATTGGAAAGCTGTCCAGGTCGCATCCAGGAGGGGGGAAGGAAGGCCAAGGTCCCACAGGAACAGCAGCACATGATTAAGTAGTGTGCCACAATGCAGATTGTCTGGGGGACTCGTTAAATGTGTGCAGGTTGTCTTATCTGTGCACTCTTTGCTTCTGGAAGGTTAGCCTTGCTCAGTAGCATTCACTGAATGGTGATGATTAGCTTTTAAGTATACTTGTTTTGGGGAGCTAAGTTAGGGTCTGAAGGTAAGGTGAGATGAGCTTCTGTTGTGAGCTGCAGATTCCCTCAGAGACCATCGCTCCCAAGAGCGCGTCTGTCCCTGCAGGCTTCTGGGGAGAAAGTTCGAACGACTGAGACACAAGTGCTGGTGGCTACACCTCAGAAGCACTTACTCGCTGCGAGGCTGAAGCTCATCTCCAAGCTGTGGGACGCAGGCATCAAGGTAAAGTAAGGATGTGGGCTTGGCAGTGGTACAGGTGAGGGAAGGAGCGTCTGAAGGGAGCTGCAGCACAGCAAAAACAACTCCACTAGTTTTGTGTCTCTTCAAGATCTGGGCCTGTCTGAGATCTAGCAGGCAGAGAACTTGGAAGACAGCTCAGAGCACTAAAGGCAACCACTTGCTGCAGGAGTAATGAGGCAGAGTTTTCTGTGGAGTTTTGGTGCTGGCTGTTTTGCTCCAAGAGCAAATTTTGCACTAATGATTTACCTTCTCCGCTCCCTCCTAGGCAGAGATGCTGTACAAGAAGGATCCTAAACTGCTGAAGCAGCTGCAGTATTGCGAGGACATGGGGATCCCCCTTGCTGCCATTGTAGGAGAGCAAGAGCTGACAGATGGAGTCGTCAAGCTGCGAGATGTTGCAACAAGAGAGGAGGTGAGAATGCCTTTTTACACCGGGTTTCAAAAGTGCTTCCAAAATCTAGGGATTACTGAAAGGCTCTGGGTTTTCCCTCGGTGATGTTGTTCCTTCAGGGAGCTGTAGGACAGATCTGTCAGGTGACTGCTCCAGAAAACCAGTCACAAACTGCATCGGTATCCACAGATCAAACCACACTCTGCTCAGGGTTCCGGTGCTGCTACCTACTCCTCTTCGTTTGCTTTATAGGTTGATATCCCAAGAGAAAAGCTTGTTGATGAGATCAGAAGAAGGCTGGAGCCCTAGCACTTCTCGGGCCAGAGCTGCTTGACTGAACTGCTGTATAACTGGAACCCTCCAGCGCCCTTAGCCATTCACTTACCGCTGAAGTCTCGTCACCATCTACTAGCCTGAGGCTCACCTGCCTGGGTGAAAGCAGTGTCGACACGGGGTATCTGCTTGGAAAGGAGCAAGCGGGTTTTAAAAGTTATGGACAGTGCAGTCACCAGGTTAACCTTCTGGTTAACCGCTCTGAAGGACAGGTTAAGCTTGTGGGTTCCTAACATTGCACTACCTGTAACCGTACAGCCATTTCCATCCGCTGTAGGCGGTCGTGGTGGTGGCACGGGCACCCATGGACGTGGTACAGCTCAAGCGGGATCAGGCTGAGCCCCAGAGGCGGGGGGCGTTAGGTGCCTGCGGGCTCAGGATGCAAGGAGAGGGTGGCAGTGGAAGGGGCTCTGCCGCAGGGCATGGGGCCAGCCGCGCTGCGGGCAGGGGAGCGGGGCTGCGGCACCGGCCTGTGGCGAGCGCGGGCCCCCTCAGGGAGGGTCGCGACAGGCGGCGGGTGCAGCTGCGCGGGCAGGCTCCGGCTGGGCGAGCGTGGGGGAACTCTGTATTTTTATATACTAAAAAAAAAAAAAAATAAAACGCAACCCCCCACCCTGGGGCATTTACCGGAGCTTTGTCAGGCCAGGCCCCTCGCGGGGCGCCGAGCTGAGGCGCGGCGGGGCGGGGGCGCAGCGCGCAGGCGCGGCCCCTCCCGCAGCGCGCAGGCGCGGGCCGGCAATGGCGGAGGAGGCGGCGGTGCGGGCGCAGGCCGAGGCGGTGCGGCGGCTCAAGCAGGACAAGGCCGATCCGGACGAGGTGCGGCCGCTGCCCCGCTGCCGGCGGCCGCCCGCGGGGCTGGGGACGGGGGTGGTGGGGCTTCGGGTGCGGGGCTGGCAGCGGGCTCGGGGGTTGCTGGGAATGGGGTGCTGGGGACGGACCAGTATGGCTGGGAGACTGGTGTGACTGGGAGGGGGGGAGGTGGCTTGGGGCGCTGGGGGTGTTGGGATGGGGAAGAGGGGCTCGGGGGGGGAACTGGGGGTACTGGTGGTGGGCTAGAGAGAGGGCTGCTGAGGTGACCGGGGTGTGGCTGGCGTTGCTGGGCTTAGGGGGAGGGTGCTGTGGGGAACTGGGAGTACTGGTGTAGGTGTTGCTGGGCTAGGGGTGGTGGCATTGGGAAGAGGGGTGGCATTGGGAGAGGGTGCAGGGGAGACTGGGAGTGGGAACTGGTGATACTGGTGTTAGATTGGAGAGAAGGATGGTTGGGGGTGTTCGGGCTGGGAGGAGGATGCTGGAGGCTGCCGATGCTGTAGCGCATGTAGCAGGAGGTGGTGGTGCTGGGCCCGGGGGTGGTGTGGAGGCTGGTAGGATGGGAGGCAGATGTTGAGGGTAATGGCGGTCGTGGGAGTCAGAGAATGGTGAGGGTGTTGGGGGTGCTGAGATTGGGGTGCTTGTAGCAGAAGTGGGGAGTACTGGAGAGGAGCAGGGGGTGCCCCTCTGGTTGCTGTGGGAGACTGGGAGCAGTGGATGTATTGAGGGTGGGGAGGCTGGGAATGCTGAGGCTGAAGGTATTGGGGAAGGCCTGTGGGCTGGGCCTGGCAGGTAGCCTCACCCCCAGCCCCCTCCTTGTTCCCTCCCCAGATTGCGAAGGAGGTGGCGAAGCTGCTGGAGATGAAGGCGCAGCTGGGGGGAGATGAGGGGAAACACAAGTTCGTGCTCAAGACCCCAAAGGTAACTTCCTCTAGCACACACACGCGCGTGTGCTTCTCTGTATGCACGACCTATTCCTGTGCACACACACAGCACCCCCATGCACCTGTGTGTGCAAAATCTCAGCACAGACTTGCCTGTCTTTGTTCTCATTTCTGTTTCCCTTTTTGCTTTTAGCAGCAGGGCAGAGAAGGGTGAACACACCCCTGACAGCATCTGACCCAGATACCCTACTAACTTAAAGACTTTCTGGTGCTTCTGTGGCAAGCCAACCACTAGCTGGTGTGGTCAGGAAATTATATTCATTTTTGGTCAAGCTTTATCATAGCTGCCCAGCGTGAGAGGTCTCATATCTGCTTGGATTGCACTATTTGAAGTAAGGTCATGACTTGCGTTGCCCTGATGAGTTTAGGGTTCTCTTGGCTCTTCAGCTCTTGTAGCACTGACCCCGCTAGTACCTGCAGACATTGGCTTTCGTGGATCAGGGATCCTCAAGCTGGTCCTGTTCCTTGTTAACGTGGACAGAGTGAATGAAGTCGTTGGTAGGTTGAGTGAGCACAGAGTGCTGCAAAGTGCAGCTCTGCTGGTGCGAGGCTCATTGCAGGGGAGCTGCAAAGCATAAGGCAGCCAAAGAAACCCAGATGCCCGGTAGTGTTTGCCAGGAATGTTCAGCACATGTTGAAATGTGGGGTGCAAGGAAGGGCTCGTGGCTTTTGATCTTGCCTTAGTCTGTGGGGGTGGGTAATCCCATTTACTGAGCAGGTCTGGCCAGCTGCTGACATTTGTGTCCTCTTGCAGAAGGACCCTTCCTTCAGGGGTAGCTTTTCAGTCTCCAGGTCCCTGAGAATAGTGTCCATAATGTAATTTATGCTGAAATTTTTTGTAACCTGAATGTTTCATCACTAGCAGCTGACCAGAGACCAACTGCACTTCCATGCCGTGGCATGGAGACAGTTATGAATGTTGCTCACAAATAAAAGAGGTTATGTTAATGCTACTGACATAGGAAATGTCTTAAAACTGTCTCTCTTGTCCATTTCCTTTATCGTATGCTTTGGTAAATGTAATTGTGGTGTGAGACTTGGAAAGTGGAAGGGTATTTCACTGTTTAAAGATGTGGAGAGAGGATTTTGCAGCTCTTGAGTGCCAGGGAAACACAGCTTGGGTTTCCAGCCTGTCTCAGCCACGTCAGTGTAAAAGCTGCTCTTTGCTGTGCGACCTGCAGGTGGGGTGTTAGGAAGTACCTGCTCTCTCTGCTTCCTTCCACCTAACTGCCAGTCCCTAGAAAATTAAAGTGGGAGGTCTAGTTAATTAATAGTGATTTACGTGTTGCTGAGAGCCTAAAGGTGGTCATCGAAATAATTCAGAGACTCTTAACAGCAAAGAAATTAAAAGGGAGCACATCCCAGTGAACAGTAGATGGACACTTCACAGGTATCATGCTTTGAAAAGATGATTTCTCTCTATGTGTGTTTGGAAATTGTAGAGCTGCTGGTTGTTCCACAGCTTCAAAGCGTGCCTGTCCTCTGATTCCACCTCTTAGGGTGCCGTGTTGTGCAGGGGTCTGGCTGATACAGCTGAATCAGAGCTGTGGATAGATCCTAGCTGCGCTGTCATGCTCGAAAACACTGAACTCTGACTGTTGGATCTGTGTTAGCTCCTTTGTTCCCTGCATCGTGAAACTCCTTACTTAGATTTAGCTCTGCAGACCGTGGCAGATCCTGTCTGAGCTGCGTCCTGATGTTTTCCAGTGGTTTTGGTGCTGCTTTTTACCACCTCTTCCGATATCAGGTGTCTGGACCTGATCTCTCTGATTTTGTTAGCAGTATGATAGCTTCTTCATGTTGCCTCTCACGTCTGTCTCCACTGCATGCCTCTAACCCAACGTGTCCTTTGCTCTTCTTTCCCTTATCTCACCCCAGGGTACGCGGGACTACAGCCCCAAGCAAATGGCCATTCGTGAGAGAGTCTTCAATGCGATCATCACCTGCTTCAAGCGCCATGGAGCAGAAGTCATTGATACGCCAGTGTTTGAGCTGAAGGTGAGTGAGGACGCAACAAGTTGGCTGAGCTGATGGGGATCCTGCAGTTGAAAGCTTGTGATGTGTTGAGGGCTGAATTTTCTTCTTCCATCTCCTAGGTGTCCTCCCTTTCTCTCCTTGTTTTCTGTGTGCTCTAGGGCTGATCCCCTGTCACTGAAGATGCTGTTTGTTCGTGTGTCCTTTTGTTGTAGGAGACGCTGACAGGGAAATATGGTGAAGACTCGAAGCTCATCTACGATCTAAAAGATCAAGGAGGAGAGCTGCTGTCCCTGCGCTACGACCTGACAGTATCCTGCCACAGCCAGTGCTGAGGGGTCTTGTCACCTTTGCTGCCCTCCTTTTGGGGGAGTGCTGTCCAGAGGGCAAGGGAGGAGGAGGGAGGACGGTTGGCTCTGACCCCGTACCGACAGGGAGAGCGTGAGCTAGCAGTGTGGTTCAGTAGGTGCAGAACCCTTGCTCAGTTATTTACTGTGTGTTGCTTCTGTTCAGTGAAGTAACACTTGTATGTGGAAGTAAGGAAGATCTGTATTGAGTGGGGTTTCTCTTACAGCAGCGTACGCAGCCTAGGCTGCTGTGGTACACAGCCCGCATGAGACTGAGATCCAGCCTAAGGTGGTGCTGGAGGACGCCTGTAGGGACATTAATGGCAGCATGTGTAGGCTGTGTCTCGGACAGTTGCGGAGACCTTGGGGAGCTGTGGCAAGTCCAGCCGTCTCTTAGCAGCTGCTTTGCCCCATGGGTGTGCGCCACACCGTGCTGGGTGTTGGGGAGATAGCGAGGACCCAGCACTGCCCGTGACTGATAACTGGGTGGGGTGATCCCTCCCTGTTCCCATCCTTAACCCTACCGTCTCAGGTGCCCTTCGCTCGCTATTTGGCGATGAACAAGATCACCAACATTAAGCGCTACCACATCGCTAAGGTCTACAGGCGGGACAACCCGGCCATGACCAGGGGCCGCTACAGGGAGTTCTACCAGTGTGTGAGTTTGGCCACTGACAGGGACGCTGCTGAGCGAGGCTGTAGGCTGGGCAGCGCTTGTGGGGACGTAGGACCAAAGGCTGTGTTACCCTGCAGTGGCCTTCCCTGTGGCTGTGGAAAGCTCAGGAGGATCCACTAATCTCCTTAGCGTGCCCTTATGGGTGTGAAAAACAGCTTGAGAGTGGGAGAGTGAGGACGATGGCGGTGACACAGGGTGCTGGTGTATCAGGGAACTTTGTAATACAGCCTCCAGGTGCCCCAGGTATCCAACCTGCTTCTCACTGTGGAGGAGGGCAACTCCTTGCTCCATCCCACAGTGCTTGCCAGCCTGGTGGAGGGGAAGAATTTCCTTCTGATCCCAAATCTGGCAACAGTTGAACGCCTGGGTGTGTTAGCAGGACACATGAACCAGGCGAGCAACTCAGCTGTAGCATATGCTACTTCTGTCCCCTGCTTAGTCAATCTTTATTTCAAAGGAAGGGGGAAAACCCAGAGGCCAAATTACAGAATAGGTAAGAAAGCAATTTCCTTTGTGGCTTTCTCAGACAAGTGTGGTAGCCCTGAGGAATGGCTTTGTTCCACTGTACTAACACAGTCCCCAGGGCCTCATATTGCAAACAAATTCCTGTTTGAGAATATTCCTGTTTCATCATACAACCCATGTGGATACCTTCCAGCTCCAGCTTGGTGAATTCCCATTTCCAGACAACTTGGGGTCTTTGCCTGCTGTCTCATCTGAAAGACTGTTCCAAGATCTCACTCCTAGGATAGCTAGAAATAAGTCTTCTAATATCCAGGCTAAACTTACTTGTGTCTGATAGTTTACTTCTCCTTGTGCCAGTGCAGCTCTTTAAACTGTAGCTGTCATCCCTTGATAGGGATTCTTGCCCCTTCCCAGATAAAACATTTGGGAAATGTCCCCTCCGTAGGCCATGTAAATCAAGCTCTGTTACCTTCTCTCCCTGGAGATACTTTGCTTCTTTGCTCAGCCTAGTAGCTTTTTCTGCATCTTTTCTTAAATATAATTCATCAGCCCTTGGTTGGGTTTTTTCGGTGAGATTTCACCTGTGCCATGCACAGTGTTAGCAGCACTTTCCTGACTGTGCCAGACCTTGCCCAACTTCCACGGGGATTGCATCAGCCTTTCTTGCACTCAGCTGATCGAGATTAACTGATGTGATCTCATCTCTTTCCTCCTCCATTGCCCCAATTTATTTTGGAAGCTTGGTGAAGCCATGTTGAAACTCACCCACTTAATTAAAATTATTCTTGTACTCAAAATCTCATTGAAGACTTTGTATTTGGGGATTCATAAATGGCAGTCAAATAAGAGGTCTCTTGTGGCTTCTGTGTTTAATTTCTCTCTGAACATTGATGTTGTCTTTGCTATTTTCCAATCACGGGGTACCAGCCTATTAGAACATCTTGCTGTTGGGCTTTAGTTCTATGTGCTAGTTCATCTGGTAATCTCTGGTGGAGACCACTCAGGCTTTCTGATTTCTTTTTCTGTCTTGGCAGTTGAAACTTTGGTTTTGCCTCAGTTGGGATTGCTTGTCTTGTCTTCTTCCCTGATCATTAACTTGACTGGCATGTGTTTTAAAAAAAAAAAAAACATCTTAAGAATCAAGGTGAAACATTTGGCATTTAGGTCATACTAAATAATAAGTAGTTTTCTTCTCCTGGTTCCTTTGTTCTATTTATTTACTGCTGATGATCGCTCTGCTGTCTCCTTTTTGTTGTTTTTCAAGGATCTCTGTTTCAAAGTGTATCACACAGTAAACGGCTGTCAGAGGCAGGGAGCAGGTCACACACCTTGAAAAGCAGAACAGCTTCTCACAAACTGTCTGCACTGGCCATGACACCGTATACAAACTCTTTGCAATGCAGTGGACACAAGAGCACTGCTGCCTTTGGTGAAACCCATATCCTGTCCCTTCTGGATCCTATTGGCGAGGGCTAGTGCTCCCTTACATCCCATTTCTCTTGCATTTTGTAAATAAACCGCTGTTAACGGCAGAGTTGAAGCTGTATTGCTGCAGCCTCGCCAGTGGTGCTGAATTGCTCACTGCCTTTTCCTGTGCCCCAGGATTTTGACATCGCTGGCCAGTTCGACCCAATGATTCCCGATGCTGAGTGCCTGAAGATCGTGCACGAGATCCTGAGTGACCTGCAGCTTGGGGACTTTCTCATTAAGGTGAGACCAGGCGGGTTTCTCTGTGCCACGGTGGGAAGCAGTGGTCGTTGTTCCTGTGGTTTTACGCAGCAGCATCTGTTCCCACTCTAACACCCACTAAGGCCTGATCCAGAAGTTCATCCCACCTCTCTGCCTCCTCGTGGTGTATATGCTAGAAGGCTGGACCTGAGATCAGACTTGCCTTTAGCTGGGAATGAAAGGGCGTTTCCTGAGGCTGCAGTTAGCACAGTTCTCTCTAGCACTAACCACAGTCCCCTGCAAAAGGTCCAGCAGCCAGCTAACCAGGTGACTGTCATATTCACTGCCTGCAGTAAAACACAGGCTCTGGCCCAGGATCCCTGCCCTTGTCCCAGCTCCCAGTGCCCTCTTAGGGACATCTGCTCAGTGTGTGTGCTGTGTTGTCCGCAGACTCCTCCCTTCCCACCAAGTCCTTTCTGGGGTTGAAGCCTCTTCCAGAAGAAGAGTCATGCCCTACTGTAGGCTGAGCTTGCTATTTGCTTCAAAACAACCTCTGTTATCTCGGTGCGGCAGCAAATGGTGCTGGGTGTGCGGGTCAGGAGAGTGATGGGTAGGAATGCCTGATGTGCAGGAGGGTGGTGGGATCTCTGAGAGGGACTCAGAGCTGGGTCGTTGCTGGGCTCTGCAGGGGAAGTGAGCAGTGCAAGCTGGGTGTTGCACTGCTGTGTGCAGCCCCCACTGGGTAGGGGGGCAGTTACCTGCCCTTAAACCTGTCTGGGATGAGCTGAAGATCTGTGCACAGGAACTGCCTGTCCAGCTACTCTGTGTTTGGGCAGTGGTGAAAGCGGATGCCTTTGAGGATGAGAAGGCACCCCTGCAATGGGGAACAGCAGAATAACGTGCCTGCAGTTATTCTTGTCTTCTGTGAGCCACTGTCTGGTTCATGTTGATGCTGGAGGATTACAAACTCCCAAGCAGTCTTTGTTTCTGTCTAATTTCATTGTAGATGTTCTCACTACCTGTGGAAATGTTGAATCCAGCTGAGCCTTTGGCCTCAATTACCTATTATTACAGAGCATAATTAAACTATGGAATTCACTATACTATCAAAAAGAAAATTCCTTAGCAAGGCTTTAACATAAGCAGATGTCCCTTTGTTCTTACACTGAGAGAGCAGGGTAACACACTGAATTAATTTCCTTAGCGCATGATCTGTTCCTGAGCTGTTTTTATGTGTCCATGTGAGAAGACTCATAGGCCCCGTTGGGTTTTCTTTGTTAAGTGGAGGTGTCTGTGGCTCTAGAAGGGCAATGTGATAGCTCCACCCAGGCTTGGTAGGAGTCAGTTGTGCCAGTTGGCCTGCTCTGGGCAGAGAGGCAGCTTAACTCCCCAGGAACAGGAAGGAGACAGAAATTGCAAACAGCAAAAAATCTCGGCAGCCATCTGCTAGTTTCTCTTCCATGCTTGAAACTAGAGAGGAGAGAAACTGGACACAGCTGAAGCATCTGTCTGAGTTCATAGTTAATGACTTGCTCCCTCTCCCCCAGGTCAACGATCGGCGCATCCTTGATGGGATGTTTGCAGTTTGCGGTGTCCCAGACAGCAAGTTCCGAACGATCTGCTCCAGTGTTGACAAACTGGATAAGGTACGGGCTGGAGCCCTGGGCTGCAACTGCTGCTGCTGGGAGTTTCAGTGAGTCTCTGTCCCTCTGGGCTGCTCTTACCATGGTCCATGAGAACTGGCTGGAAAATGCTGATAAACATTGAGTCTTTCTTGTTCCCCCCTTTCTCTGGAGGGCAGGCATGCAGGGCACAGCAGTCACATAAGAAAACTGGATCCTATGCTTTCTTCTCCAGTATCCCACGAGGTCCTGACAAATGGAAAGGAGGGAGGGAAAAATGCTCTTCACATGGGAGGTTCAACATCCCAGACCTTAGCCTCCTTAAGGTGCTGCTGCTTATGAACCAGGATCATGAAAACCTGCCCCCAGACTGGGCCAGGGCATTGAAAAGCCTTTTCAAATGCATTAGGTTCAGTTGGGTGGTATGAGGAATCACGGTTCTGTCCTGGAATCATAGAACAGCCAGACTGGAAGGGATCTCAGAAGATCATCCAGTCCAACCTTTACTAAAATTTCAGACCTCAGTTGCAAGGCGAGTGTGGCCTAAACAGTAAATCTCTGTGGTAATGCAGGAGTAGAGAAGTGCAATCCTAAGTGATAGTCTGTAATAAGGCAGTTAGGTTGCAGGTGACAGGGCCAAGTTAAATGGAAATCCACAGGTGAGCAGGCTGCCACAGTTGTTGTGTTGTCCAGGACCCTATTAATAAATACTGTTCTGCAAGCTGGTGCTATTCTTAGAATCATAGAATAGAATCGTTTAGGTTGGAAAAGACCCTTAAGATCATCAAGTCCAACCGTTAACTTACCACCGCCAAGTCCGCCCCTAAACCATGTCCTCAAGCACCACATCTACCCGTCTTTTAAATACCTCCAGGGATGGGGACTCAACCACTTCCCTGGGCAGCCTGTTCCAATGCCTGACTACTCTTTCAGTGAAGAAGTTTTTCCTAATATCCAGCCTAAACTTTCCCTGGCGCAGCTTGAGGCCATTTCCTCTCGTTCTATCACTTGTTCTTTGGGTGAAGAGACCGACCCCCACCTCTCTACAACCTCCTTTCAGGTAGTTGTAGAGAGCAATAAGGTCTCCCCTCAGCCTGCTCTTCTCCAAACTAAACAACCCCAGCTCCCTCAGCCGCTCCTCGTAAGACTTATTCTCTAGACCCTAATCTTCTTGATTGGCGATGTGATGTCTAGCATCCCTGCAGAGGCCATGGAATCTGCAGCATGTGCATGTTGCTGGACAGGCTGTTTCAGCATGATCAGGGCACCACTGGACAACGTGTGCCTCTGGCTGTTTGTGGGACCCTCAGGAGGTGGTGAGGAGCAGCAGGGAGACAGAAAAGAGAAGCGAGGTGGACATGTATGGACGAGGTTTCTCTATTTTACCTGGAAGTAGAGAAAAGGATTTGGAGTGAGAAGGAGTAAGAGATCAGAAACACAGACCTGAAAAATAACCTCAGCAGCACATTCCTGCCTCCTGGGCAGGGAAGGCAGGTCTGTTTGGTGTTGTGCTGCACTGTGTGCCCCCACAGCATGTCTTCATACTTGTCTGTGGCTGCCATCAGTGCAAGCATGTTTTGCTAGGAACAGGACTCCTTGGGGCTGGCCTGGACTGTACAGCATTCCAGCAGGGCAGACACAGTCACAGGCACAACGTGCCGCTCAGTGCCGTAATCTCTCTTCCCAGTGCTGTGAGACGGTGGTAGCCCATCCCACGTCACCTGGTCACTTCATTCACACCTCTGTTGATTTGGGCATGTAGCACAGGTACTTTTATAAAACACACTGTGTGTAGACATCGCTGTTTGTATGGTTTACTCAGGTTTGGTGTGACACAGAACAGCCGCCTCTATGTGCAGCTGCTCCTGTAAGACACAAGGCAGGAGGCACCCACAGGTTTGTGCTCAGCAAGCTGCCTCAAGAGTACTGGCTGTTGTGAAGGTCTCTAAGGGACTCAGGCTGTTGTGAAGGTCTCTAAGGGACTCAGGCCCTTATTTGGCCCTTTGGGAAGAGGGAAAGGTGCCAGTGTAGGTACAACTTTTTATTTGCAGCTGATTGTCTTGACGGTAGGCCCTAGTCAGATATAAAGATGCTGGAGATCAGTCTATAAATGTGTATACAGTCCTCCACTAGTAGCTAAGGAAGAGCAACGTTAAAATGAAGTGCTGTCTAAAAAACTCAGTTTTCTTGGCTTGGGATCCAAAGTACAATTTGAAGGCAAATTTCTGTGTGTGTGTCTTCAGAGTCATGTGGGGGACACCGTGGGCTGACTGCCTACAGGAGTGCTCCTGACCTTCCTGTGAAACCCTGTTAAACAAAGTGGCCTTGTATCTTGTCCCGTGTGTTCACGTTGCTTTGTTCAAGGATGAACTGCATTTCCCTTTGGAGCCCTCATCTGACGGTTGAATGAAGTCAACTAGAGGAAGGCTCACTTACAGTCCTGTTAGCAGTGAGATCTATTGCAAAGGCATGACCAAAGTGTAGGTCTTGGGGTTGTGTATGTGTGGAAAAGCAATAGGAAGGGAGGATTGGGCTTTTTTAGAATGGGATAATTTCCTTGTTTTCGTACTGAAATGCTGTGATTTGTCTCAGTGCAGCTGGATGTGATCAAGACTCTGGTTTTCTTTGACCCCTTGGTCAGTAGGAAAACTGCTTACACTGGGTTTTTGTATCACCCAGCCATCTCCTCACACCTTTCCATGGGGTAGGCATGACCAGCGACACTTTCTTGACTGATGTTTATGGCTAAGTACCTAACGAGGGAAACTACAGCAGCAAGACATCTCTCAAACTCAATGCTTTTACAGTACCGATGTTTGATTCTGGCCAGAAATCAAAACCAAAGTATTTGTCTTGGGGCTTCAAGTTTTTGGGCAGCTTTGCTGACTGCAGGGTTGGGATACAAACAGACTGTGCAGAGGTACAAGAAATGGAGTTATGACCATATGACCACACTCTGAGAGCATTTGATCTGCTGCTTCTCTCCTGCACCTCTTAGCCATGCTGACACTGATGGGGTTCTGCCATGTAAATATCTGTTGAGGGCAGATATGTCTGTTCATCTGTATTGGGCAGGACCACCAGAGACCTTCCCCAGGAGAGACCACATCCCTGGAGCAGTGGTTGATGTTCTTCTCTCCCCTCGCAGATGCCATGGGAAGAAGTGAGGAGCGAGATGGTCGGAGAGAAGGGGCTCTCTCCCGAGGCTGCAGACCACATTGGAGAATATGTCCAGCTTCACGGTGAGCACTGTGGGTCGAGCCCTTGGCCTTGTTCTTCCAGGCCAGGCAGGGAGGGCCAGCGACAGAGCGGGGCAAGGCACGTACGTGGCTGGCTGGGCCCATCGCTGCGGGTGCTGCTGCACTGGCAGCCCTGAGGCACAGCTCGTTCCCACAGGTGGCCTGGACCTGATCGAGCGGCTTCTCCAGGACCCAAAGTTGTCCCAGAACAAGCTGGCCAAGGAGGGGCTGGGGGACATGAAGCTGCTGTTTGAGTACCTGACCCTGTTTGGCATCACAGGGAAGGTGAGGAGGTGCAGAGGCAGGAGGAGTTGCTGCCCTCGTGGCCGGGCAGCCTGGGCCCCCGAGCGCGCCCAGTGACGGGGCTTCTCTTGCGTCCTACAGATCTCTTTCGACCTGAGCCTGGCGCGGGGTCTGGACTATTACACGGGGGTGATCTTTGAGGCTGTCCTGCTGCAGCAGGAGAATCACCATGTGGAGGAGCCAGCCAGCGTTGGGAGCGTGGCTGGAGGCGGTCGCTACGACGGGCTGGTGGGGATGTTTGACCCCAAAGGACGGAAGGTGCCCTGCGTGGGGGTCAGCATTGGGATCGAGCGGATCTTCTCCATCCTAGAGCAGAGAGTGGAGGTAGGTGCCTTTCGTGCTCAGCTAAGCATGGAGAAAGAGATTTACATCTTCCCCACATACCCCCAGTCCAGCAGATGCTGAAGTGAGTCTTCCTTGCTGTAGTCTTTGATGGAGAAGCCAGCCAGGTCTCTCCTGTGCTCTGCAGCAGGAGTCAGAACCAGGACATAATCTCCAATTTTCTCTGGCTTGGGAGATGATCTCTGGGGCTCCCACTGGAGACAAGACCTCTTTTCCAGCAGCCCTCAGACATGGCTTGTTCAGCTGCAGCTGGAAGGGGCGCTTTAATCCTCAGCAGTACCAGGTACCCAGGCCAGGTGCCTTAGTGTTCCCCACTGCATTAGGCATCCATGTCCTCCTTGGCAAGGTGGCACTGCTCTGCAAGGCTGGCAGGGAGACAGCAGCCTCGCACGTCTACTTGTCCTGCCCAAGGCACTACAGAGACCAGACAGGGATCGGATGTCCCAGGGCAGGGAGCACAGTGCCTCTGGGGGTTTCCCTGATAGCTTTTATTCCTATTCCCCCCTCCTCAGAGTTGCTTTACCAATGTGTTGTCCTCCGTCCCAATCAATTGATGTTAAATAGGTTTTTGTAGGCTCCCAGAACACTGCCGCACATTTCCCTCCCCCAGCAGCCTGTTGTGGGAAGTTCTCTCTTGGCAGCCAGATACAACCAGGATTTCTAAGTGAAAACTGAATTCTTCCCCCACCACCTCTAGTCCTGGCCAGGTTTGTTCCTCTGCAGGTGACCTTTTAAAGGTTTCTCCCTTCAGCAAAAGCAGCGGCAGGAAAATGCCACTTTGAGTATCCAGCATCTGCCACGGGAGCAGGTGGCTCCTGACAGCACTGGAGCATCTCAGCTTGCTGCTGTTAATCTAGCCCATAGTTACCAGCTCAGCAGTAGAACAGGCAGCTGCCTCTGTCCAGGTTCTGCTGGGCTTGCTGCTCCTGAGCTGCTTGGAGCAGATCTCTGGGAGGCCCTTGGGTGTGGAGGAACAGTCTCTAGGCAGAAGCTGGCAGGGAAATTGCTTGTTCTCAGCTCATCCTCCAGTCCGCATGCATCTGCAGTGCAGGAGGGAGGCTGTGTTAAGCCCCATCATGGAAAAACTGCAGAAGATGAGATTCTGCTCCAGGATGGGGTCTGTGGGGCCTCCCTGACTCTTGTGAGTTTATGCTGTTCATCCCACTGAGCCTGATCCTCTTAACCGCTAAATTGATGGGCCTGGGGTGATGACCCATCCTGCTTATAGGGTCTCAGATATCTGTATGTCCATGGCATCTTTTGAGTCTTGTCCCCTCTCTAGGCCTCTGAGGAAAAGATCAGGACAACAGAGACACAGGTGCTGGTGGCCTCTGCCCAAAAGAAGCTCCTTGAAGAGCGGCTGAAGCTCATCTCCGAGCTGTGGGATGCTGGAATCAAGGTATGACCAGGTGATGGCAAAGTCAGGAGCTGCTTGGTCCACTCTCTTTGCCAGGAATGGACCAGATCTGGCTTTGCTTTGGGAGGAAGGAGTCAGGGAGAAGGTGGGCAGCAGACTGCCTTCCTGAATGGAGCCTGCCTCTTCTTGGTGTCCTGAATCAGGTGTTCTCCAGGAAGGGCTGGGCAGCATGACTTGGTTAGCCCTGTAACACTGCAGGGGCTGCTCTGTCTGTTATCTCAGGACAGATTCCCAAAGCAGGCAACACTCCAGCCCCTGCTGCGTGGCAGCTGGGCTACCATGCCGCTTCCAACAAAAAGCAAAAAAACTGCAGAGCCTTGCAAGGAGGGGAGAGTGGGGCCAGGGAGGAGCCTGGGCTGGTTTCCGCAGGCCAAAGGCAAGCTATGTGGTGGGGCCCTGCTCCGGGCAGACTTCCTTGATGGCTGAGTGAAGGAGAATGCCTGGGTGCTCTGCTGGGCTCCAGACCTTGCAGGGGGACACCACAGGTGTCAGCCCTGGTCTGACATGGACTAGAGCTAATGACCTGGTGCTTTCCCAGGATAAGTAGTGTCTTGTGAGTACCTTTGAGCTGTGTTGCATTACTCGTTAGCTGTAATGCCCAGCCTTCTCCATTAGGCCATCTTCTCCCCCACGCTCACCAGACAGCAATTAGCAGACTGGCCCAGCAATGCCTGGTTGAGGGGTTGCAGAGAAACAGGCCAGTGCTGATCATGGTGTTATGCTCTGGTTCTCTTCCAGGCAGAAGTGCTGTACAAGAAGAACCCCAAGCTGCTGAATCAGCTGCAGTACTGCGAGGACACGGGCATCCCTCTTGTTGCCATTGTGGGTGAGCAGGAGCTCAAGGATGGAGTCGTCAAGCTGCGGGTTGTGGCAACCAGGGAGGAGGTGAGGCCTGTGGTCGCTTGGCATGAGGGGGGTGGCTACGTAACCCTTCATCCCAGCTCGGGTCAGCCCTCCAGACCCATCCGTACCCAGTGGTGCCCTCAGGTTGTATGTGGCAAGGTGGATTTGCCAGCCCACGTTTTGAGTGTAGTGCCCAAAAGGGCGATCGGAGGAGTAAGGCATTTCTGCCTGATGTGAAAAGCCTCCAAGGCTTAGCAAAGCTGCTTACGCAGAAGGTGCAGCGAGGCACAGTAGGCAGAGGGCCATGAGCCAGGGCTGGCAGACTCGAGGTGAGGCCTATGGCCTGGTGGGTGCACTTTTGGAGACTGGATGAGGTGCGTTTCCTCAGCCCCTCTTCACTTGCTGTGGAGCACGTGCCCTGGTGTCAGTTTGCCACCGAGCCCCCTATAACAGATTCTCAGGATTTTGTACATTGGCTTCCTCATTAGATCTTGTCAAGCAGTGGTCTCTCCAGGGACTTCTGTAACACCTCATGTTCCAGTTCCTCACCACATGCAGTTTCCTGGAGCCGTGGAGCACTGTTGTCTCCAGCTCTGGAATAGCTCCAGCTATTCCTCAGTTCAGGAGCCTGGAACAAGGAGGGGTGATTCAGTGGGCTGTATGGCTGCTGGCGCTTTCTGTCCAGGGCATGGGACCATCACTGAAGGTCCTGGAAATGCCCTCTTGGAATGAGCTGCTGATCTATGCACTGGTCTTGGCTTTGGAACCAGTAGGAAAGAGTGGGAAGAGCATTGCTTTCACAGTCGTTGGGCAGGAGAGGCCTCGGCAGGGTTGCAGGCAGGTGCTTGCTCTCATAGGTTCAGCTCCGCATGTGCTGCGTCCCACTCAATCCCCGTAGAGGGGCTGGTGACAGCACCACGGTGTGATCTCCCGAGACACGGGGCCACGAATGCGGTGGGGGACGTCCCTCTGGGACCAGAGAAGGTCATGATACGTCAAGCTGCTTGTGTTGTATTGAAGCAACTTTGTGGTCCCCCTGTGTAGGTCAACGTTCGCAGGGAGAACCTGGTTGAGGAGATCAGAATGCGAACGAGCCAGCCTTAAACCCCTTCTGGACACGTCTACTCATTTGTTGGATTCTGGCTGACAGATTTCCTCCTGTAAATGCCTTCACCAGGCCCCGTAGCTGCGGGTGCAGGGTCAGGGGGGCCTTTGAAAGCTGTATTTATTCTTGTCTCGTGGCCCTCCCTTTCCCAACGGGAGCAGAGAGGCTGCACCAACTCCTACGACATGCCCTGGCCCTCGAGTATGTCGCTGGAAAGATGTTTTGCAAGTGGCTCTGGCAAACGCTGGCCTCCCGTCTGCCGTCGGTGCGGTGACACGTGGAGCCCTGTGCTGTCAGCAGACCCTGAGGTCTTGGCTGCAGCTTCTTGTTCCAGTCGCTTTGAATAAACATCCCGCCCCGTCTCTCTGCTCTGGCTGCAGGGAGGTGACCTTATCCCAAGCAAGATGTAAAGGCGCTGCTCTCCAGAAACATAATAAATCTGTCTCTCCCCCTCAGTGACTCCTGTCCCTGCTTTCCACTTGGGCCAGGGATTTGCTTACCTGCCTCGCTGAGCGGCGCTGGTTTTTAAATGTCGCTGTGGACGTTTCTTCAGCCGCGATGCTCCCTCCTTGCCTCGGGATCCGACCGCTGCTGCCAACCCCTGCGCCGGGTGCGGAGCAAAGCCCCCCCTGGGCTCCCCGTGCCCCAGTCACGGGTGAGCCGGGTCCCCCGGCCTCCTGCGGGTGCCTTGGGGTGCCCTCCATTCCCAGCTCCCCTCGCTGCTGACCCACGCGTCTCGCCCTGCTTCGTGCCCCAAACCGGGTAGTTTTTTAAATCCACGGCTTCCTCGCGTGGAGAGGCCGCGGGAGCGGAGCGCTGGGGGGTGGCCGCTCCCGGCGGCGGGGCGGGCGCTGCCGGCGGCTCCCCCCTGCCCCGCCCGGGGCGGAGCAGCCCCGGAGCCATGGGCGGAGCGGCGGCGCTGGAACCTTCCAGATCCCGGCCTGGGCGGCGAGGAGGAGCGGCGGCGGCGGCGGTGATGGAGGCGGAGGTGGGCGCGGGCAGGGGGCGGCCCGGGGGACGCGGCGCTGCCGGGGGCAGGGGGCAGCCCCGGTGCGGGCACGGGTCGCCTCCGTGGGTCCCTTCCCGGGGCGGGGGGGGGTCTCTCTGGGAGCCCCCGGGGCCGTCAGACGGGGAGCGGAGCCCCCGAGACCCGGTCTCGGTGCGTTACCCCGTCGCGGAGCGCGCCGGGCCCGGGCCCGTCCCCAGCCCGGAGCCGCCCCCACCCCTTCTCCCCCGCGGTGAGCTGGGGCTGGTGGTCCCGGTGCCCCGTGGAGACCCTGGGGGTGATGATGAGCCCCGTTAGCACCTAATTGCTGGGGACGAGCCGGGTCCTGCCTCTCCCGGGAGCCCTGGCACCTCCCTGCCCCGCACCCACCCCCCGTACCGAGGGGTAAGGAGGTGCCCTGTGCTGGGACCCAGCCCTGGGAGCTGCAGAGCCATGGCAGGAGGCTTTGTGGTGTGCGTGGCTGGTCTTTTTGCACACTCTCAGTAGATATTTCCCCTGTATGGGTCCCCACCTTCATCCAAAGGTGTTTTCTGGTCTTCAGGAAAGATGAAACCCTTGGAGATACCAGGTGGTGCTACCACCTGGTGATGCACCTGGAGATGCACACGGTGAAGGTGCAGCCAAACTGCATTTTAGCCTGAGATAGGGCTAATCCCACTCAGTGTACAGTTTCAGAGGCCCTAATGAGACTTTGCAGTACTTAGTGAGCTAAAACCCGATGATGTTGCCACATGGATAGTGTCTCCAGACCCTCCTTGATGTCCTCAGAAGCCTGAGGAGATGCTGGTAGAAGAGAGTTGGCTGTCTTGGGGTCCCAGCCTGCCTGGGATCTCATGATGGGTCACCTTGGCTCTGTGCTCCAGCCCCCTCTTGCAGCGCCAGCCAGCTGCTGCCTGTGTCTTGGCTTTCAAAGCCCTTGCAGGTATCCATAGGGGAACCGTTGGTGTCCTTGTGCTCTACCAAAGTTGCTGGACTTAGTTATGTGGAGCAGGCGTGGACAGTGGGCAGGATAGTCCTTTGGATGTGCAGTGTTGAGAGGCTCCACCACGTCCTGGCTGGTGCTAGGCCTTGCAGTTGCTTCATGGGGTTGGGTTGCACCCAGTTGGGAGGTTGGAAACTCTTTACCCAGACAAGCGCCAACGTCATCTCCCTCCTCAGACGTGGACCAACAGTATCAACCAGGCCAATAAGATGGCCCTGCTTGCCTGGGCAAAAGAAACTGGCATTGACCTTGTGCAGATCAACGGGCAGAGGCGATATGGTGGCCCCCCGCCAGGTATGTGAGAAGAGCATCTCAGTGCCACGGTGCTCTGGGAGCACAGCACCTAGGGCGCCCGGCAGGCACGGAGGCGAGGTGGGTCTCATGCACGTGCACCGTGTCGCTGTGTGCCTGCAGGCTGGGTGGGCGACCCGCCGCCGGCTGGCACGGAGGTGTTCATCGGGAAGCTGCCGCAGGACGTGTACGAGAACATGTTGATCCCGCTCTTCCAGAGCGTGGGGAAGCTCTACGAGTTTCGCCTCATGATGACCTTCAGTGGGCTGAACCGGGGCTTTGCCTACGCCAAGTACAGCAACCGACGTGGCGCCAAGGAGGCCATTGCTGCCTTCAACAACTTCGAGGTGCGGGAGGGCTGCGCCATCGTGGTGTGCAAGAGCACGGAGAAGTGCGAGCTGAGCATGGATGGCCTGGCCACCTCAGTGAGCCGGCGGGAGCTGGAGGCCGTGCTGCAGCGGGTCACGGAGGGGGTCCTCAGTGTCACCCTGTACACCAGCCCCTGCCAGAAACGGGCTCAGCTTGCTGTGCTGAAATACAGCTCGCACCAGGCTGCTGCCATGGCCAAGAAAACCCTGATGGAAGGTAAGTGGGAGGCTGGGGTACTGTGGGATGTTGCTTGGGCTGGTCTTCCTGGTGTCTCTAAGGAAGGACTGATCCTACCTCCAGACTCAGCTGCGAGGTGACTTCAGCCTTGAGACATCCCTTGTTCTCTCTCTGTGTCCCATGAGAGGCCGGCTGTCCTCAGTGGGGCTGATCCCCAGCAGTCCTGGTGCAGACCAAGTGGTGGTGGGGTAAAGGGCCTGCTGGAGGTCTTCAGGTAGCTGCCTGCTCAGAGCAGGAGCGTCACCAGTACCAGTCAAAGGCATCCAGAGAGCTTTGACCAAGTTATTAAACCATCCTGATGGAGATGCCCTACCCCTCAGTACCCCGTCCTATGATTGCACTGCCCTCCGATGGGACATGTTTCCCAGACATCCAACTGGAACCTCCAAACTCCTGATTTATACCCGTTTCTGCCCCAGCTGAGAAGCATTTGGCTTTGATGTCTTTGCAGCTGTCCCTAAAGGCATGCTGCCCCTAAAATCCCAAGTTTTGCAGCCCTGAGCACACCTTGGTAGCAAAAGGAGATGGAGAAGCAACTGCCCTGCAGCTGCAAGGGGTCATGGAGGCAGGGGAGAGGATCCTGTGCAGTTTGTACACCGTGGGTCAGTGCCAAACCACCTATGGGGGTCACTGCGCCAGATGCTGGGGGACGGGACAGGGTGATACTGGAAGGCTGGTCTGTGAGCATCTCCTGCCAACTGCTGCCGGTCTCTCCTAGGGAGTGTGAGGCTCGGTGGGGTGGAGATGAGGGTGGACTGGCTGAACCCCGATCTGAAGCAGAAACTGCAGTCGTGCGAGGAGAAGCCATCATCCAGCCAGGTGCAAGGGGCCAAGTGCCTGGGGGTCCCCAAGCAGGCACCCCTGTCTCCAGTGCTGCGCAACGCGCTAGACCGCCTGAACGCCCTGTGCCGGAGGCAGTACCTGGGGACCCCCCAGTTCCTCACCAAGTGTGTCCAGGCAAACCCCAACGGGTGGCTGCGGTTCTGGTGCCAGGTGGTCATCCCGGGGTGCCCCGTGCCCTTCAGTGGGTTCACGTGGGTCCGGCAGGGAGGGCCAGGCAGGAGCGGGCATGAGGAGGCGAAGATCGCAGTGGCGCTGCAGGTTCTCCGGATGCTAGGTGAGTCTTTGCATGGCATTGGTGCCAACCTGCTGCCTTTCCCAAAGTCTTGGAGCATCTGGGAGTGTGGAGCTGTGGTGCTTCTAGCGCGTGGGGGGAGCCAGCCTCACAGGCAGGGCTGAAACACTGTCGCCCCCCCACCAGATGTGACCCCGAGTGCGATTCCTGATTGGAAACAGAGGATGCAAGGGGAGGGGGCTCTGGGGTGCTGCTCCCCACAGCCCTGCACAGAGCCTAATGCTTTCCTTTCCGCTGCAGGATGCCAGCCGACGTAGGCAGCTGTTCTGCTCAAACCATGAGTTGAACCTGAGCCGCCAGCCTCGGTGCCGCCGGCCGCGGGAGCGGCATGTGAGCCCCGCTGGGGACCTGGTCCTGTTCCAGCTTTGCTTTGAGTTTGTTTGGTTTTGTTTTGAGAGCTGGCTCTGGAGGATAGGGCTGCTGGCATGGTCTGTGACAGCTGCCCTGTCTCTGGCTGGCCCTTGGGGATGGTTCTGTTTTTTGGGGATGTAGGTTTACCTGCCAAGTTTGGCTGCTTTTAAGTTGGTTTGTGTTGCTCTGCTGTGGTGGAGGGGCCTGATGCAGGTCCTGGGAGAAGCAGCAGCTGCTTGGAGAGACTGCCAGTGTTGGCTGGGGAGGTGGAGGGGACGTTGGGGGCTGCCTGGGATCACTGGGGGACTGTCTCTCCTCCACTGGCATGCCTGGTTCCTGAGGAACAGCCTCAGGTGAGGAGAAGGCCACACACAGGAACTGTCCTGGTGAACAGGGGACGTTCCATGGGCTGGTGGAGCTGCCTTTTAACAAGGGGAATGTCTGCGGGCTCTGGGAGGTGCAGGGCTGTTTGCGCTGCAGGGAAGCAGCCGTGGGGTTACCGGCTGTCTATGAATGATTCCTTGGGACCAGAAGGTCCAGTCGCATGCTGTTCACTTGGTATTAAAGTAGCCTGGAAAGCACCGGCTGTGTCATGTCGTCTTTTGCTCCCACATCCTCAGCTTCCTGCCTGTCCAGTGCCATCTTGGTGCTTTCCCCCAACACCAGGAAGCCTGTCTTCTCCAGTGGCAGGAGAAGCGACAGAGTGGGACTTGGTTCCATCCAGAGCCACAGGCTGCTGGGCCCCTGAAAGCAGCGTATGCTCCTGTGGGAAGCAGCAGTCCCTGGCACCCAGAGCTTTGTGTCCCCAGCTTCTCCCTGGGGTCTTTCTGACTGCCTTTTGGGATGCCCCAGGCTCCTCCGAGCACCTCTTGATGAGCCCCAGGTGGTCTTTGAGTGCCTTTGGGCGCATCTTTGGGACATCATAGTACCTTTATGCTCTTCTCCAGGGCCTCCAAGTGCCTTTCAGGGCATACCTGGGTGCCTCCGAGTACAGAACTCTGCTAGTCCTTTCTCCTGTGCAAAGGACCCAGGTGGCCTCCAAGGGCCTTTCTGTGCTCACTATGGTCCCAAGTGCCTTCTGGTACACTTAAAGGGGACTGCATATGCCTTTCTGCACTGCCCAGGTGCCTTGCAGTGCAGCACCAGGGGACTCTCAAGTGCCTTCAGGTGTCATCCAACAGCCATTCTGTGCTCAACAACACTGATGAACCAGTGCCTTTTGTAGTGCCCCAAAGGCCTTCCAGAGCTTTGGGATGTGGCCCATGGGGCTCCGAGTCCATTTGGTGCACTCAGCCCACATGCCTATCTCAGCTTCCCAGAGCTCTACCAGTACCTTCTGATGTGCATCTGGATCCACCAAGTCCCTTTGGCAGCACCCAAGTGCCATCCTTATTCCTTTTGGAGATCCCCAGGGGGATCCTCCAAGAGCCTTTTGGTGCACCCTCAAGTGCCACCACGTGCCTTTTTGTACTCCTCAGAGGTCTGTCTGTCCCTTCTGATGTACACTAGGACCCTCACCATCTCTGTCTGTGCACCTGCAAGAGCATCAAGTGAATTTTGGTGTCTTCAGAGTGTTTCTTGTTGCACTGCGGGGGCTTCAATGTGCCTTTTCTTGTGACACCCTCCTCTGGGACCTCCATGGGCCATTCTGTGCCTCCCAGAGGTCTACCAGTACCATTTGAGGCACCCCAAAGGCCTCAGGGGCTGTGCTGGCCTTGGGGATGTGTCCCATCCTTGGTGTGGCTCAGGACCACATGGGAGTCTGTGATTGCCCAGGAGCAGGGCTGGAAGAAGGGTCACCCCAGCTCGCAAAGCAGCCAAGTCTTTTTATTAGGACAGTCTGGAATGAGAGACACAAGCTCGGCCTTGGTGAGTGCCCTGGAGAGAGGGAATCCCCCTCCCTGGGAAGCCCACCCATCCGCATCCACCGTCAGCAGCACCCACTGCATATGGATACACCACATCTTCACAGCCATCTTAAGATGTATCTACAGAAACAACATTGCTTCATCTTCTTCACGGGAGGAGCCTGGATGTCCAGCTGGGCGATGGTGCTGGTGGTGAAGGGGTGGCACTGCCTGATCCTCCTGCTGATGGTCTCCACCTGGAGCACAAGCCACCAAGAGCCTAGGGGCTCAGAGTCCAGCTCCTGGAAAAACACCTGAGGGGTGCTGCTGAGGGTGGGAACCAGGGCTGAGAGCAGCCCTGGATCGCAGGGGCCAAGGGGCTCTGCTGATGGGAAATCCTGGTGGCCATCTGGGTGGAGGTAGTGACTCCACAGGGCAGATCAGAGCTGAAGGGTGAGGAAAAAGCAGCCTCACAGGGGAGGGGAATGGGCAGAGCTGACGTCTGAAAGGACTGGCCCCAAGGGCACCAAGTCCTTCCTGCTACCATGGCCAAGGCTGGAGCATCTTACCTTGAAGATGTACCAGTGCAGAAGACAATGGCATGGTGCACATGTACCAGTGCAGAAGACGATGGCATGGGTGTTGCCACAGGTTTTGTAGCAGTCTGAGGCAACGCAGACCAGGCAGACCAGAGCCAGCAAGGGCCCAGGAGGAGAGCATCCAACAGATCTTCAGCACCAACACCAAGTCCAACCTGACCTATCAATCAGTGGGAAACTGGCACAGTCACAGCAGGGTGCTGCTCCCAGGGACACAACTGCCAGGCCTGGGATGGCACCAGGGACCTGCTCCGAGCCTTGAGACTGGGGAGTACCAGTGGCTTGTGGTCCTGGCCACCCCAGGCGTGCACTGACCCTACCCTTCAGCTGAGGCGATGGAGTGGGATGTGGCCTGCATGATCTGCTCATTCTTCACCCTGAGGCCGTAAGTGTGCAGGTGGGCACCCTCATCCATCTGATACTTGCTGATGGGGATGCTGGATGACTCGGCCAAGCAGGAAAGCTGAGCTGCACTGGGGCCCAGCATATAAATCCTCCTGCTACTGCTCTGAGGTGGGGCTCCAGAAACCAGGCCACTCATCACATATGTGACTGAAGAATAACTGCAGGCAGGGCAATGATCCAGCTTGACTGTTCCTCCCCAACCCTGCCCAGCCAGTACCTTGTGTTTCCCCATATCCATGTGGAAGGTGAAGCCCATGATCTTCTTGGCCATGACAGTGTTGAAGAGGCAGGCAACGATGTGGGCAGTGAAGCGGCAGCACCAGCACTCGTTGAGCTCAAGGAGCTGGCAGGAGGTGTGGCAGCAGGTCAGGCCAGAAGCTGAGATGCCAGTGCTGAGCCACCTCCAGTGGGTTGAGAGCCTGGGAGACACGAGGTTGAGGACATCTTCTGAGATGGCTGCCCCCCAAACCTGCTCTGGCAGAGCACTGCAGCCAGACAGTGCCAGCTGGGGACACCACAAGTTCCCTTAGGTACAGTGACACTGCAAGCCTCCTCCTCTACCCCCAGCATCCAGAGGCAGGTGACAAGCTGGAACAACCCCAGGGGCCACCAGGGATGAGAGGGGACAAGCCAGTTGCCAGATAGATCTGTCCCACCAGGCTAGATGGTGTCCCAGCCTGGATGCTGGTGTGGACCCAGGGACCTTCCTCGTGCTTCCTGGGACAAAGCAGCAGGGACAGCCTGAGCACAGCATATGGGCCCCAGAGGGGACACCCACAGGGACAGAAGGTGCAGGACCCCCCCCACGCTGCCCTCGAGGAAGCGGTTGGTGATGCACTGGTCTGTGCCAATGGCATTGGGCTGCTTCCTCCACATTGGCCCCAGTCACCTCACCCAGGACACTGATGGAGTTGGTGCTACTGATCCTCTGAGCCAGGAACTTGATGATGGCAGCCTGGGGCAAGGGCAGCGAGTGGGACCCTCAATTGCATCTCCGGTGCCAGCTGGGGGACAGGAGCTCATACCAGCTTGGAGAGGCCTGAGGACCTTGTGTTGTTTTGGGCACCCAGTGCACATATGCGATGCTGAGTTTCAATGGGCTTTTGCCCCTCAGGTGTCTCATTGCCACCAAGGAGAACACAGTCAGGGGTCTTCAGGTCAGAGGTGGCCATGCCTTCGGCCAGGACCTTGACAGAATGTGGGGGGCACGAGATGGCGTGGGGACGCTGCAGCCCCGCACAGCCCTTTCTCCTGGTCTGTGCTGCCTGTCGGCCACCAGTCAGATACACGGGCCACCCTCTGCCACCCCCTAACCCGTGGTCTCCCAGGGTCCCTGCCTTGCACTGGGACATGTTGAACTCGGTGTTGGCATTGAAGAGCTGCTGGATGCTCTCACTGCTTGCCCCAGCACTGTGCTCTTCTCCACATGGCTCAACCACCTGGCCCTCGCTGGGTTGAGAAGGTTGATGCCACCCAGGGCTGGGCTGCGAGGGAAGGGGAGAGGGCAGGGTCTGGCCCCTGAGCAGGAGAGCTGGGTGCTGGCAGCGACCCCCTTGCTGCACCCAGAGCCTTGCTTACCTGGAGATGCCCAACTGCTGGGCACATCTGGCTCCCCAGCCCAGAGCACGGCTCAGAGGTGCCGTGCCATGGCCGAGGGGCTGTGGGGAAAGCGCTGCATCTGTCCAGGGCCACTCTGCAGATGCCACCCAGCCCACAGGCTCCCCCACAGCAGGGGGAGGTGGTGCCAGTCCCCTGCCCCAGTCTACGCTGCCTGCAGCTTCCCCCAGGCCACCAGTCACCCTAGCCCAGACTGGCTAGTGCCTGCTGCTCTGCCCACAGCCAAGCTGGGCATCCCTGGCCACTCGGAGCAGTGGGGAAAAAACCCTGGCTCCCTCCCAACACCAGCTACAAGTCACAACACCCAGGGACAGGGCGCTCTCCCCACCACCACCCCCCGTCCCCCCCCGCCATCCCCAGTGCCCTGCGTGCCCAGGAGTGCCAGGGAAGCTGGGGTGAGCCAAACCGTGGGCACGAGGCGCTAGGAACTGAAAGGCACTGGGTTTATTTGTAATAGAGCTGATGTCTAAATTAATTGACAAAGGCTAATTGACACACCTGCTTAGACAGGGGCGCAGGCACAGTGCGGGCTAGGCAGGCCCTCAGGAAAGGGATGGACCCGTTTGCCCAGGCCAGGCACCCCAGGACCCCATGTCACCCCCCTACCCCCCAAGCAGTGCCCTGCCTCGCCCCCCTCCCGCCCACCCCAGGACCCCCAAATACACCAGCAAACCCCAGCCTTAGCCCCCCCCCGGGCTGCATCCCCCCGAGGGACCCCCAGCCATGTCCCCCCCATATCTCAGAGCCACTGCCCCCCACCCCATCCACCAGGGATCCTCAGTCATGCCCCCCCCCCCAAACCCCTCCAACCAGGGACCCTCAGCCACGTCCCCCATCCCTGGACCCCCCCCACACGCCAGGGACCCTCAGTCATGCCCCCCCCCCGCCTCAGGGACCCCCAGCCAAGTCCTCCCCACCAAAGACCCCCCCCATCCCGGCCCCCCACATGTCAGACACCCCCTCCGTCCCCCGGGACCCTCAGCCACACCATCCCCAACCTCCCCCCCATCCCGGGGCCACCCCCGGACTCCTCCCCCCCGGGCCTCCGACGCCCCATCAGCGCTGCCCGCCCCGTACCAGGGACCCACCGCGGGGCACCCTCCGCCCCCCGGCACCCTCTGTCCCTTTAAGAACGCGCCCGCAACCCAGCCTGAGTGGCAGCCCTGGGAGCCAATCAGAACACCGACTCCCGGCCTGCCGACGGTGGCGGCAGCACCCGCCCATGCGGACGTGACCCCGCCCCTAAGGCGTGGCCGGGCAAAGCCACACCTCCCGGGCGTGACCGGGCAGAGCGCGGCTCCCGCCGCTGCCCCTCAGTCGCTGCCGTCGCTGTCGCTGCCCGCCGCCGCCTCCGGCTCGTCCCCGTCCCGCAGATCGGCGAAGAAGTCCTCCCCGCTGCCCACCGCCTTGCCGCTGAGGGCCCGCAGCGGCCCCCCCTTCTTCTTCTTCTTTCGGTAATCGTCCACCACCAGCCCCCCCAGGGCGGAGACGTCCCAGAACTTCACCTTCTGGTCGTGGGCGCAGCTGGCCAGCAGCTGCCCGCCCGGGGCCACCGCCAGCTGCTCGATGGGCTCCCCCAGGTGCTGCCCGACACAGCCCAGCACCCGGTTGGGCAGGATGTTCACCGCCCTGGGGAGGGGGCAGCCCCAGTGAGGACCTCGCACCCTGCTGCACCGCAAGCCCGCCGGCCCGCCGGCTCCCAGCCAAGGCTGATCTTGCCCCACGCCCTCCCCGCCCCCTCCCATCCCCCTGACCTGATGACTCCGTCCAGGGACCCCACGCATACGATGCTGTCCGTGATGGGGACCATGCAGTCAACGGACTCGGCCCTCAGAGCGAAGCGGTCGCTGGCGGCCCCAAAGCCGTCCCAGTTGAAGAGGTAGATGGTGCCTTCGCTGGAGCCACACGCCACTTTCTTCCCCCTCTAGGCAAGATGGAGGACAGTAAGGCAGAGGCAGAACGAGAAACCCAGAACGTGGGGAGTGATCCACAGGGTGCTGCTCCGCGGCAGGGCCCAGTGCCAACCTTCAGCAGCACGACAGATGTCAGGTCCCCGTTCTGCGGCTCCGAGAGCAGCTCAAAGCGCCGTCTCTTCACGTTGAAGACGCCCAGGGTGCCATCGCCGCTGTGGGAGATGGAAGGGGCAAATTGTGAGCACGGGACGCGGCGCAGGGTGCTTCCCCCAGCCCTAAGGGCGTGGGCATGGGAGAGCCCAACCCCAGCACCACGGAGCCCACCCCCAGTACCTGGCGGTCAGCAGGATCTTCCCGTTACCGTCCACAGCCATCGCGCTGATGTACTCCTCCTGCTGACGGCCCTCCAGGATGGCGTCCCCCTTGCGCAGGTCCCACACCTTCAGCGCCCCGCCATCGTCGCCCGTGGCAAAGACGTGGTTATCGATGGGCAGCACACAGTTGAGGGCTGAACTGCGGAGACCCCAGCCCCACACCGGCACAGTCACGGCTCATGCTGCAGGCGAACAGCTCCCAGCACATAGAGGACGACGATGCTCCAGCCTCTGCCTGCCTGGCCCTGGCAGGGGAGGGAAGGGGACGACCTACCTGTGGGCCTTGGGGAAGCGGGTCTCCAGCCGTCCCTCCTCCACTGTCAGGATGTGGATGGACTTGTCCTTGGACACGGTGAAAAGCTCTGGAGAGCCTCCTCAGCACCCCAGCCCCGGCCTCCCCCCGCCGTGCCCCGGCGCCACTCCACGTCCCCCCACACTCACTCTGCCCGTCCTGGGAGAAGGCCACATCCCGGCACGACTTGAGGTGATGCCCCGAAGACCAGAGCTGCCGGTTCTGCCCCTCGGTGCAGGAGTACGAGTACCTGCCGGCAGCGGGTGGGCTCACCGGGGCCCGCGGGGGCACGGGCAGCCCCGACGGCCGGCGCCCAGCGGCTCCCGCACCCGGGACCCCCCCCGCCCCGCGGAGCCCCCACGGCCCCACTCACAGGTAGACGTCGCCGTCCACGTCCCCCGCCGCCAGCAAGGGCCGGGCCGGGTGCAGGGCGATGGCGTTGGCGGTCGCCTCGAAGCAGATGTCCTCGGGGGTGTCCCGCAGCCGCGGCTCCCTCCCCGCCGGCTCCGAGCAGCCCTGGGGGAGAGCGGGGCGGTGGGGCCGGGGCCGGCGGGGCCGGGGCCGCGCCGCGCCCCCCACGCCTGCTCACCTCCCCCGCCGCCGCCATGCCGGCTCCGCGCCGGGCGCAGGCGCGCTGCTCGTTTGCATAGCACCGCCCCCTCATTTGCATGGGCACGCCCCCGCCGCGGGGCGCGCTCCTCCGGCATCGCCATGCCTGCGGCGGCTACGAGCCGGCGGCTGCTTCCGTGGGTCATAGGCCTCTCCTGTCTCGCCCCGCGAGGGGTCCGGTCTCTCGCTCCATTCTGCCGGGATTCTTCCCCGCTGCCTCGGTTTTTCCTGCTTTTTTAGCCGTGTGGCAGCGGGAGCCCCCATCAGCTCCCTAATTTGCCCTACGGGGAACATCCTCGCCTCCTTCCCTGTGTCCCAGGGGAGGGGGTGGCCAGCCCCACCGGTGACCAGGCATCACTTCGGCCCCTTTCAAGGGCTGGCAAGGTCCTGCCCGGGGCCCAGGCCAGGCAGGGGCCACCAGCAGCCTCCTTGCTCTCGCCCAGAGGGGAACGTTGCTCAGCTGGGATTATTTCCCCCAAATAGTCTTATTTGCTAATTTTATCCAGGGCTTGACAGTGGCTGCCTGCCCCCCACCCCAAAAGGCTCCTACAATAAACACCCTTATCCAGAACTCACCCCGTGAGCCCCACGCAGGCCCGGTGGGCGGGAGGAGCCCCAGCGCCCCTGCTGATGTGAGCTCAGCCCAGGAACCTTCTCTCTGCTCAGACAGACAGACGTTCGTGCAAATTTAAGGAAGTTTTATTACAGCTACAACATTTACACACCACAGGCTATACAGTGAACTTTGGAGGGGAGAGCCCAGCGTGGCCCCGCAGCGCAAGGCTGCGGGGGGCAGGCGCTGCCCAGCCCCAAGCAGAGAACGGGCGGCGTGGGGGAAGAGGAGAGCGCACCGGCGAGCTCTGGGAAGGCAGCACCCAGCAGGCCGGGGTTCCGGGAGCTGGAGAAGATACTGGAGGCATCAGTACTTGGGACGTTTCACCTCAACCCTGGAAGAGACAGAGGAGCAGGACAGTGGTGAGGATGCAGGTCAGACAGCTCCGTCCTCCCATCCGGAGCTCAGCACCAAGGTCCGCAGTTTCACCCCACAGAACAGCGGTGGGGCCCAATGGGGCAGAACTGTCTGGTCAAGGAAGAGCCCCAACACGGCCCTGGGGTCTGCTCAGCACCCACCCGTGGCCCTGGGGAGACGTGCCCCGCAGGCTCTGCTGAGCCGAGCAGGGCAGGAGCGCCCTGAGGGGACCAAATGTTCTCCACTCTCCTTCCAGCCCCGCTGCCAAGAGGCGGCAGGGAGGTCTCTGCCCCCCACAGCCCCTGGGTGAGGTGGCAGGAGACAGCCAGGCCCCAGCACTGCCCTGCAGCTGAGCCCAGAGCAGAGACAACTTTACTAACCCATCAGCCTCCAACTTCTTCCTCTTCTCGATGATCTGCAGAGAAAGCACAAAGTCCCGTTAGTTACCCTCAGGGTAGCTGGCTGCCCACAACCGCAGCAGAGAGGTTGTAGGTGCAAGACACACTCGGGGAGAGCTGTAGCCAGACCAGAGCAAGCTGAGGTGAGCTAAAGTTGCCCACAAGCTGCTGGAGAAGCCTGGCCTGTTCCCCCTTTGCTCCATTTTGGCCACCAAAGACCATTTGGTCTCACCTTCCCGTAGCCCATCCCATACCATTGGAATGCTCATGGCCAGCGCACCCTGCCAGGACAACCCCTGAATCTGCTGCAGAGCCTGGAGCAAAAAGCCCCCCGACTGGGACTGCTCCCAGGGCAACAAATGCAGCTCCAAATGCCTCTGCAGTCCTGAAGCTCCAAATATTTGGCTGGTGCTCTCACAAGGGGCAAATCCAGCTCCTAGAGAGCCAGCCCTGCTGCACATGCACACCGGCAGTGCCTGGCTGCCAGGACATGCACCGGACCAAAGAGCTGTGACTCGGACAGCGAGGGCAGGACTAGATGGGAGCTCTCCTGGGCTACGCTGGCAGCTCATGGCCTGAACAGATGATACCCCAGCACTGGGCACTCACCGCACTGATCTTCTTCCACTGCCGGTCCAGCTCTGCCTTGTCATTTGTCTCCTTGAAGCGGCGGGTTTTGCGTCCCTCAGACATCTTGATCCCATACTGGAAGGCTGCCCTAGGGAAGGAGCAAGACAGAGCTCAGCGCTTGCAGGGGACCCAGAGCCTGCTGGGGGAACGGACACATCTGCCCCAGCCACGAGCCCGTACTCCAGAGCTGGCTTGGGCCCCTGAAAGCAGTGGCTGGGCAGGACTCCTTAAGAGTGATACTAAGAGCAAAGACAAGCCACCAGGCCCAGGATCCACAGCTCCTCCTCGGGTCCTCACCAGGGAACCCCCTTCTTTCTTTAAGCTCCCCCAGGACCCAGGTTTGGCCAGCACGGCCACCCCCACCCAGAATCCTTGCTCAGCCCTTCACAAGGGCCGCACTCACTTGGGCAGAGCCTCTTTGTTGTTCATGTATTCGCTGTACTCCTCCTGGGTGTCGAAGTCCCAGCGGCCCAGGGGTCCTTTCTTGTTACCCTGCAGTGAAAAGTTTAGGGAAAAGTTTAGCTTGGATATTAGGAAAAACTTCTTCACTGAAAGAGTAGTCAGGCATTGGAACAGGCTGCCCAGGGAAGTGGTTGCGTCCCCATCCCTGGAGGTATTTAAAAGACGGGTAGATGTGGTGCTTGAGGACATGGTTTAGTGGCGGACTTGGTGGTGGTAGGTTAATGGTTGGACCTGATGATCTTAAGGGTCTTTTCCAACCTTAACAATTCTATGATTCTATGAAAGAACGACTCAGAGCAGTTCCTTAGTTGACTTTGCTTCTCACGCCGCAGCCCTGCAGGCCCAGGCAAGATCTCATTCTCCCATCGGCCCCAGTTCAATGGGTTTATGCACCCAGTCTGGCCTTGGCTCCGAGATCCCCTCCCCCAGAAGCTCCAGACAGGAGATTCTGTGGGAGTGGGAGTTGAGACAAACTAGCACACCTCCCCAACACCTCTTGGTCAAGTGCCAGAGTCGCATGTTTGCTCCCTGGGACAACAGATCCTGCCTAGACGCAGGCACACAGCAGATCAGCAAACCCCAAAACACATTCAACACCCAGCTCCAGGGCATTCAACCCCTCTGCACAAGCCTGCTTCTCTCCAGTAGGATCCTCTCAGCCTGCACTGATGTCTAGTTTGCTGGCTGGTCCTAAAAGCTGGTGATGGCATACCTGATCCATTTTGCTGTAGTCCACCTCTTCATCGCTGTCCACAGCCATATCATCCATTCTATAAATAAAAGAAAAGCAAGGAAGGTGTTCGGAGTGGGTCCATGGGGCATTGGACCTTGGAGCCAGGCTGGTGGGAGCCATCTCTTGTGGCCTCAGACTGAATGCACTCGGTTCCTGGACCAGTGAGGAGTTCCTCCAACTGCAAGCCCTGCGGGTGAGCTGTACCACAAGGGCATCCGAGATTGCAAATGCTCCTAAGATGACTCTGCAGGCTGAAAGCTGTTCCTCTTCTGCCGAGGGACTGCTTTGCAGCCAGAGCTCAATGAACACATGAATTACCAGGGAACCCGGCAGACTCCCAGCCGCCTCAGCCTCTCCCTGGCACTGAGGGGCAGCAGACTCCAGGTAGCCATTTATAGCAGAGACCAGCTATGAAAAGGCCAGGTCTGCCAGAACCAAGGACTTGGGCAGCATTTTAACAGTAGGTTGCAACCCCAAAGCCCAGCCCACTCCTCCAAACAAGTAATGGGGCTGATGTTCAAGTTCTTGCTGCCAGAGAACGGCAGAGCCCCTCGGCACACCCTGCTCCCAACCCACAGCTTCTTGCTGCTTCCTTACGTAGCAGGGTAGCACTCGGCGTAGCTGTTCGACATGCCGAAGAAGTCCCCCAGCTGCTTCTTGTCTTCTGGCTTCTTCAATGTGACAATGGTCAAGGAAAGCACCACCACGTAGCCTCCCAGGTAAGGGCTGAGCACAGCCAGCCAAAGAGCCATCTCCTGCCCTAAGACAACCGAACTGGAGGCTGCAGAGCTTATATCTGGCGTACGAGCAGCAAGGTTTGGGCAGCACTTCTACAGGAAGAAGAGCCCTCCCAAGTGAGGAAGAACAGCCACACAGCCATGCTTGGACAAGGCCTGCCTGCAAGGGAAGCCCGGCCCCGCAGTCGGCCAGGCTGGCACAGACAGTAAAGGATATGACTCTGTTCCTTCCCAGCCAGCGGCTCCAGCAAACTTCTCGTTGATGGACTTGATGAGCTCCTTGGCTGAGCCGGGTCCTGGGGTAGAGAGAGCAGCAGGCTGAATTTTGGCAGGGGGGAAACAGCTTGCCGCAACACACAAGGCTGGGCAGAGCCCCCTGCTGCACGACCAATACACTGGGACAAGGTAACAGGCAGAAGGACAGGCTGCATATGAGGTAGAAGAGGAGGAGCCAGGAGCACACTGAGGAGCAGCAAACCAGTTTGAGCACAGACAGGGGCAGGCTGATCCTAGGAGACCCCAAATCCTCCTCAGCTTACAGCCAGCATAAGGTTGTTTGAGCTACTCTGCTGCCAGGGAAGGATCTGCACGCACACTCAACCCAGGCTGGCATGCAGCAGCCTGTAGGCACAAGACTCTTCACCCCGAAACCCTCATGGCAGGCAATTCCCTCCGTCATAGAAGTCTCTGGGAGAACAGGGAGCTCATGCAGGCCAGCGAGTCACACAGTTCTGAAATCTGCAACCCCGTATGGCCTCGCTCAAAACGTCCAGCCTCATTCAAATGTCCACACCACTCGACTCACCTTTGTCGATGTCTGTGGGCTGCAAAGAAGAGGGAGAGATACTGTGTCACCCAGGAGGGCTAAAAGCAGGCAAGTGACAGTGCTGCATGACTTGCAGCTCCACTTTAAGACTCTGTGGCAAGCACACAGCTGAACCATAAAAGCTACTGGCTTGTGCTAGTCCTGCCTTACTGGCTGAAGGAGAGGACAAGCACCCAGCCACCCACCAGCCCCTGGCTGGAGAGACAGAGCTCAGCAAGAGCTGAACACTGGCACGTGTGGGAACACGACCAGAGCCAACCAAAGCCACAGGGGTGACCCCACCAACCCCACAGCCGTACTCCCAAAGGGCAGAGATCAGGTGGGACAGTCCAGGCTTCACAAGCAGAGGCTCACCTCATCATCAGCCTTGGGCTTCTCAAAGTAGCTGTGCCTCTTCTTTTCCTCCTCCCGCTCACGGTCACGGTCCCTGTCCCTCTCCCGCTCCCTGTCACGTTCTCGGTCCCGGTCACGCTCCCGGTCCCTGTCACGCTCTCTCTCACGGTACCTCTCCCGCTCCTTCTCCCGTGGCATCTTCGCAGTGGAGGGGACATAATCCCCAATGTCTTCAAAGATGCTAGAAGTGGAAAAGAGCCTGCAGTTATGGGTGCTGCAAGAGAAGAGGCCACAACCACCTCCCTTTGAACTGGAACCTAATAAAGGAGCACACAGCACCAACACTGAAAGCTAAGGATGCCCACTAGAACTGGCTTCTACATCTGTCACAGGTATTGCTGCATTTCTGCTCTTTTGCTGCCTGGACCTGCTTCTTGTGGTCCAGGACAACAGAGAACCCTTGCCTGCCTCAAGCCTGAAATAAAAGAGAGCTTGCCTCCAGCCTTGTCCTACAAACTGCAGGTCCAAAGAGGCAGCTCGCCCCAGAAGCACTAAACCCAGCCCTCTCCAAACGTGGTGGGCCAAAAAGACACTCCTTAAGGCAGAGAGCTGTGACCCCACAGCCTGTGGGCAGGGAGGTACTTACTTCATATCAGCTTCAGGGGGCTTCTTCTCATCCAGCTTCCCTGCAAGGACACAACAGCAGTGAGAGGCACATCATCCGCTCCACCACCTGCACTGTTTTCCTGTCCCCAGTCTGGTTTCCAAGCCCCAAGAGTGGCAGGCCTGGAGGATGTCCTGACTTCTTCTTTGGTTACCACATCATATCTAGCCCCCTCAGGAAGCGATTTTGTCCCTCCCCAACAGGGGACATTCCCCAAGGAACTGGGCCTTAACCAGGAAGAGCAGAGCAGCACGAGGCACCCTCGCAGCTATAATTTCTCAGCAGCCAGTTCCCTGTGGTTCTGCCACAGAATAGCCTGCCTTCAGGACACAGTGCTGGGGGAGCTATAGGAAATCGCTGTCCTCTAAGTCCACCGCCTCATGGTGCAGGGGAATGCAGCAAACGAAAACACATCTCATTCTCTCGCAAAATTCTTCAAGCATTAAGTCCTGCTACTTGGTTCCCTTCAGCTCCTACCTTTGTCTTTCTTCTTGAGCTTCTTGTTTCGGGTCCCTTGCCTGAGATAGGAGAGGATCTGCGTCAGTTTGCTGATGACAATGTCATTGGTGGTCAGCGTGGTCTGTGCCTGAAAGAGAAATCCCCGAGGAAGCGTCTGACTCCCTTGACACGGAACCCCTCCTCGCAAGACCTGCTCTGGCCAATTCAGACCGATGTGGTCAAGCAACCCAAATGCTAGCTGGGTACCTCCATGGTGGGGCAGTCAGCCTTGCTCCGGATCAGCGTGGTTGGGATATCAGTGTCGGCATACTCATCGTCCAGATCTACCACGTAGGCCATCCTCCCCGGCAGAAACAGCTCATTCCGCTCGTAGGCCTTGTTCTTGAATAGAATGCGGTAGATGTTGCGACCTGGAGGGGAAGGAAACATGTGGGAGAGTTGCTCTTACGAGAGCAACGGACAACCCCATAGTGAAGCATATTTAGTTTATCAGAAACATCAGAATCACCTCCTAAGAGACATGCTTCCTCCAGCTCTCAAATTCAGGATGCCTACACCTCAGACTCTCCCCTTCCCACGACTAAAGGTTTTCATTCCTCCATTCACCCTCCAGCACTTCTCCCACATTCATGGCACAACACAAGGTGGGGAACAGCCACATCCACACACTCTTACCCAGCCGGGTCTTAAATTCAATTTTGTTCTCAGGATCTTCATCTTTCCTGAACAGAAACAGAAAAGAAACACGAGTATTATGCTAAGCGTATGCCTCCCCTGCATCCTCTTCTCTGGGAGGCAGCTGCACTCAGGAGTGCAAAATCCTCAACCACTCACTTAGTTTCTTTTTGGGGCTTCTCCATCATTTCCTCCTCTTCCTTCTCCTTGCTGGCAATCTCAGCCCGTACCTGGCCACAGAGTAAATGCATGCATTACAGACCAATCCATGCCACTGCTGCCCATCAGAACCAGTAAGCCCACTTCCACCAGCTCCCCAGCCCTTCATAAATCTTTCCCAGAAAGAGAAATCCACACTGACAAGACTGAAGCACCCATAAGTGGCAACTACTACCCTCTGCCCACCCTCTCTGCCTGTGGGAGTGGACAGGGTAGAAGAAGAGCAGCGTGGTGATATCCGTGCTCACCTTCTGCAACAGCGCAAAGTCCAGACCCTTCACCAAGTGAGTGTGCTCCATGTCACCACCCAAGAACTTGGACTCCTGGATCAACTGTCTCCTCTTCTCTGCAGCAGATTTATCGCTGTGCAACAAAAATGAAGCCAGTTACAAGACAGCCCCCCTGGAGCAGACTGGCAAGACAAGGCCATGCCACACGTTCACGTACGCCTCTGCCGTCGGCCCCACAGCCCTGTAGTTGGCAGTTGTGCTGATCAGCTCTGTTTCCTCGTAGTCCTTGTTCACACCATCTCTCCTCTCCTTGGCTCGATCCCTGTACTTCTCGGCCAACTCCCTCTCGCGCTCTATCTCCTGCTGGCGCAGCTTTGCGTAATAGCTGGGGTTGGAAAAACAGCTCAGTGTTAAGAGTGACATTTTCACACTTTTGATGCACCGGTCAGGTAAGAGCCCCCAAGGCCCCACACATGCGCCTTCTGCTCCCAACCCCTTCCCCAAAAATGTACTAAAGCACCAAGGGACACAACATACCTGGAGGACACCAGACAAGATGAAACTGCTGTACTGAGGCTAACTAAAGAGGAGCTCAGTCTTCCCTTCCAAAGGGAAGAGGTAAAGTGCAGTCCTGCTGCGCAGATGTGCCCCAAGAGACACAGTCACCAGTGCAGATGTCCCACCACCGCCCTGCTCTGCCAGACACCCACAGAGCCTCTCCTGCTTCTTCCGAAGGTGAAGCTTCACCCTCATCCTGCTGCCGCCCTCCCACATCTGTTCCCAAAAGCAGTGACAGTCACTCAGTCTGAGCTCGTCTCACTCTGCTTGGCTCCAAAGTCCCAGAATAATCCAGGCCACTCAGGGTCCTCTGGTAGCCCAAGAGCTCAGAAGTTGCTTCCGTGGGAGGGACATGATGTATGAATACAAGTCCTGATGCATCGCTTTCCCATTTACCTTTTCTTCTTCCTCCTGCGAGCAGCTGGGTCTTCATCTTCGTTGTACTCCCGGGGCATCCTAGAAAAGGGCAAGAAACCACACGTACAGTCTGCAGAGCCATACAAACACAGGCAGCTAGATGGAACAGTCCCTCAGACACAGCAGGGCATCGAGATGCTTAAAGATGGGAAGAGCACAGTCCCATTTCCCCCTAATTCCACTCTGTCAGCAGGGAGAGGAGGGGAAAGCACTGATTTTCACAGAACAAAAACTAAATCTGTCTCCTGCACAAAGCGTCTTATCAGCCATGCAAGACTCGCTGTTATTTACTGCAGTCCTGACCCTAAGTTTCTCCACTTAACACACACATGTACAGCGTGCATGGACCCAAGCACAAAGCAAGGCAGAGGTCTGCTCCCCAGGCCCTGTCTGCACACTCATTAGCAAAAGGCCCTTTAGATACCCCACTGCAGAGCGCGGGGGGGAAGAGTCAGGCAGAAACAGAGCCCCAGACAGATGACATGCTTTGTCCCACAGTCCTGTGAAACAGTCCTACTCACTCATGGTGGCGAGATTTGGATGGTGGCGCAGATGTTGGCGCAGCCCGCGGGGTCATGAGAAGCTTTCTGAAGTCTTCATTGGTCAGCTTGGACCTGCAAGGAAAAGGGGAAACAGAAACCATCGTCCTCCAGTGAGCTCCAGCAGCCTGACGCCTTCCAAGGAGGCAGAGGGTTTGCCAGCATGTCCTGTGCGATGGAGTCAGACACAGGGTCTCTGTGGAGGGAGCCCAAAGGCTGCATTGCACCAGTCACTCCCAGCACCCCCAGATGAGGGAATCGGCCTCAGGCCCCATAGTCCTGGTCCAGTCATGCCCCAGTGCCCCAGTGTTGTACTCACTGGTGGAAGGAGTGTGAGTCGTCCACATCATGGCCATCAGGGGCCAGGGGGTTGGAGAATGGTTCATCTAGGGAACAGGAGGAGAGAAAGCGCTCAGAGTCTGCCTGCATGGCTTCAACCCCCACAATCCTCCCAGCCCGGCCCCTGCTCAGGACCAGGGAAGGGAGCAGCGTTCACCCACCACCCCGCTCCTCCACCAAGCCCAGGCCGCTGATGCCCTGGGGTGGCCTCTCCAGGACGCATAGGACGAAGGGGTCCTGGTGTCACCGCCCACCACGAGTCCTTGCCGCCCCCCAACCCGAGTGACTCTGTGCCTCCTCGGGGGTGTCCTGTCCCCGACACCTCCCCATCCCCTCCACCCCCAGAAAGGCCCTATTGCCCCATCCCCTGAGCGTGCCCCAGTGCAAATCCCCCGCGCAGAGGTTCACCCCCAAACACACCCCCGGTTTGTCCCCCCCGAGCATCTCCTCACCCCCTGCGCTGCCTCGGAGCCCCATCCCGGGACGTCCCCTCCCTCCGACTCCTCGGGCTGTCACCGCACCCCTTCCCCCAGCAGAGCTGTTCCTCTCCCCAGGCTGGGGGTGCGCCCGTGTCCCCTCGGGGGGTCCCCCCGCTCCCCCGCCGCATCCCAGTGCCCCCAACCCAGAGTGGGCCTACACCGACCCCGCCGCGGGCCGCTCCCCGAGTGCCGCGGCAACCCCCGCCCGAGGGTCGGATACCCCGGCCCCAGGCTGCCCCGGCGCCCCGTGTCCCCCCGCCCCGCTCACTGTCGCGCTCCGGCATCGCGCCCCACTCTGCAGCCCCACACCGCGGCCCCTCCGCACCGCCGCTCCGCTTCCCAGCACACCCCGCGGCCGGCCGGCCCGCCCGCCCCCCGCCCGCACTGGCCAGCCGCCGATCGGCGAGCGCTGCGATTGGCGGACGCTGAGATTGACGGGCGCTGCGATTGGCGGGCGCCGAAGCCACGCCCCCATGTTGTTGTCAGGATCAGAGAAGATGGCGGCGGCGGCTGTGAGGGGCATCGGGGGCGGGCTGGGCCGCAGCCTCCGGGAGCTCCGCATCCACCTCTGCCAGCGCTCCCCGGGCAGCCGCGGAGTCAGGTGAGCCGGGGCCGGGGGGCCGCTCCGCGGGCGGGCCCGGCGGAGGGGGAGCGAGGCACCGCCCTGCCCTCCGCCTGCCCGGCCCCCGCCGTGTCCGGTCCCAGCGGACTCAGCCAGGGGAATCCGCTGTTCCTCCTTCCCTCCGCAGAGACTTCATCGAGCAGCACTACGTGACCCTGAAGAAGGCAAATCCCGACTTCCCCATCCTGATCCGCGAGTGCTCCGGCGTGCAGCCCAAGCTCTGGGCTCGGTACGGTGAGTGCGGGGTGCCCGCCGGGAGGCCCCACCTGAGGGCGGCTGGAAGCGAGCGCCGGAGCCCTGCCGTCTGCAGCAAGTGGGGGTTCAGCGATGCAGTAAGGGACACTGATGGAGGGGGAGCAGCTGCCCACGAGGCGAGGTGGAGATTGCCTTCAGAGAAATGCGCGTGACCTGGTGGGAGGCAAAAAAGGGATCTGCATCTCAGAAGGTGGTTTGCCAGCTTCTGGCTGTGATCTCCCATGCCCGTAGGATTCCTATACAGAAAAATGTTTCTGTTTTTTCTTTGTTTTCACTGCACTCTCAGTGAAACGCCAAGGAGGGAGCAGAAAAGCTCCTCTGTAAAAGCTTTGTTTTCTTCCTGAAGCCATCTGGGCTGGACAAAAATAAGTTAGAAACTTTCTTTCAAAGAGGTGCAATGACTAAGCACGAGTTTCCCAGTGCAAGCACATGGGCCAGTAGAGCCTGCTGGTATAGTGCCCATCTCTTGTCTGTATGTGACTTGCAGGGAAATATACCCCCGGGTAGGGGCCGCTCTAGGAACAGCAAGGTTTTTAGCACTATTTTACTGAAGTGTTGGTGAGCATCTTGATGTGAGCAGGCTGAAAAGCAACATATTGCTTTGGGATGTGGTGGTGGCCTCTGCCCAGCTGCTGCGCAGCAGAAGTTAACAAAAAGAGGCAAGGAAGTGTGTTGGGCTGCATTGGTTTCTCTCCAAGGGAAAGGCTGAGAATAAAGAGAAGGTGGAAATGATAACTTGGGGACAGGGAGGCACACGGGGGAGCGGTGGGTGTGAAAGGGTGGTGATGGGAGCCTGGGCTGTGACACCAGTGGCGCTTGGGAAACCTAAAGCAGGGCTTTGGGTTGCCCTTGCACCAGAAAGGGACCAAGGCACCTGCCCCCTCTCTCACCCTCTGTCTTTCCTGCAGAGTTTGGCAAGGAGAAGAGCGTGCCACTGAACAACCTTACCGTGGATGAAGTGGCCAAGGCCTTGGAGAACATCGTGAAAAGCAAAGTGTGAAGACAGGCAGTAAATACGCACATGCCGAAGACTTGACTGATGATCTTTACTGTAAAACGTGTATCTTTAACTTATCAATCGCATAAATGCAACATGCTTACCCTGAGCTTCACATGTTGGGTTTAAAGCCAAAAGGAGATGCTGGAGGGAACGGCTGATCCAGCAGGGTTTATATCCACCTCCCCGGCATCAAGAGCCTGTCTGGCCAGGTTGCAGCTCAGTTCTGCCCCTGCACCAAGCTCTGGGGAGGCACAGGGCAGCCTGCTGGTAGCTATGAGGTGGCAACAAGGACGGAAACAGCTGTATCTTACCAAGGATCAGCAGCATCCCTATGCAGCCAGTGCTGGCGCTTACAGCTGGCGGTTAGACCCCTAACCAGCCCTTGGGAAAGCAGGGCACAGGGTGAACAATGGTTCACTCCTCCTTGGAGTGCAGGGGGAGGGAAAGGAGGTGGTGTAGCCTAGGAGAAGGCAGACAACGTGGTGTGGCAGGGATTGAAGGCGGAGGCTCCCAGGGGCTGCCCGACCATGTCCAGCAGCGCTCGTGCCCGCTCTTGGAGTTCTGGGGTGCTCTGGTGCTGCTCAAGGGCCCGGTGCCCACCTTGCCTGACAAAGTCAGCAGCAGCCTGTGCGAGAGGAGAGGGGTGAGAGCTGGCTGGCTGATACAGCTGATCCTGTCTGCCCGGAGCCACCACTGTACAGCCCAGGGAGTGGGGCTGAAGGAATTCCCCAGGGCCCTACCAGACATTAAAGTCCCAAGCCAGGTAAATCCAGCCATGCTGATCGCTGGCCGGGAGTGCACAGAGCTTGAAGCACAACTGAATCAAAAGAATCCCCCATAATAACCTCAAAGGGTACAAATAACCTGCCCAAAGCCCAGTCATTGTCAATGAAAAAGAACTCCCCAGAGATACAAGAAGGGCTTCCACCTGCTGCATCACAAAAGTGCCCCCCTTGAGGCATGTGTCTGGGTGCTGAGGAGTGGGGGGCTAGTGTGGCAGTGACTGAAGGCAGTATCATTTAAATAATAACAATCCCCATCCCTGGCTTTATGATCTCATGCTTCATTCTGGGGCAGGCACCCCCAACTCTTACCTCTGGCCAGTGCAGGAAGAGGAGGTGCAGCAGCTCGAGGCACTGCCCCACCACTTCGGGGTCGGGCAGCGCGAGGGTGGGCAGTAGCAGGGGCAGGGCAGGCTGCTGGTGCAGCTGCTGGCAGTAGGCTGGCCCCTTCTCCGCTATATTGCACAGAACTGTCAGGACCTGGACGGAGAAGCCGTGAGAGGGAGTGAGCAATGAACGCTTCATTAGCGGGCAGATTCCTGACAGGCTTAGGAGGGCTCCAAAGAACTCCCCATGTCCTCCCTGGTCCTGCCAGGTGCTTCCCCAAAGCCATGTGCCCACAAAACAGCTGGATTTTGAATAGTCTTTAAAAGCCTTCTCCATCCCCATGCCAAGCAGGCGCAGCCATACCACCCACCCCTTGGCAGAGCATCCCCCCAGGACCTCCTTAAGCTTTAGGATCTTCCAAAAGAAGGTGGCAGCAGCCTCCCTGGGCCCACTCTAGGTGCTGGCAGGCCTGGCCCCAAGTTAACATCTGCCTTGGGACCCCTCTGCTGCTGGGACAAGACTCTGTCAAGGGTAAATGCAGACATAGTGACTTCAGGAGAGGCGGATGGTGACTCCACCACAGCACGAGACCTTCTGCCAAGGTGTTGCTACTGCCCCAAGCCAGCCTCTAACTTGAGCACTGTGCGTGCAGGATTCATGTTCCTGGAAGTGCAGTGCTTCCCCCCAGACCTGGGGCATGAGGCAAGGTCTTACCAACACACTGGCCATCTGGGAACACGGCAGGAGCTGCAGCAGGGCTGGGAGCAAGTCCAGGGAGAGCAGAGCGGAGCAGAAGAAGGGCTCATCGGCTAGGGTCAGCAGAGAAGGAACATGTCAATGAAATCGAGGTTTCTGAGGGAGGTCTCTGTAGACAAGACGCCTTGATTGCTGGCAGACTCGTGGCAGGTTAAACCACAACACAGCAGCAGCTCTGGTTCTGCTGACAGCCTGGCAGGACACTCACCTGTGAGGTTGTTCAGCAGCCAGAGACACTCCTGTACAATGAACGGATGCTGCTGGAGGAAGCACTGCAGGATGAGGAAGAGGGCGATGAGCAGGCGCTCGTCCTGGATCTGGATTTCGCAGCCCGTCTCCTCTGCGAGCAGGTTACTGAGACACCGCAGTACTGGGCAGACGAGCTGTGACGGTGGGAAACACAAAGCCCTTTAGCTGGACTGCATCCCCACAGCAACGCCGAGAACGGCCAGCATCCTGCCCACGTCTTACCAGCTCCAGGCCCTCAGCAGCATCTTGGGGGATTTCAGAAGCCAGGTCGAGCAAGAGCGAGGTGAGGGCAGGCAAGGCCCCCAGCGAGAGCAATGCTGCGTTGGCTGTATGGCTGCAAAGGGAAGGGACAGCGTGGTGGTTCTCAGCATTCAGAGAGGGAAAACTGCAGCAGCCCTCACCAAACAATGGGGCCTGGAAATTTGGAGCGCTCTCCTGAACCACCATAGGGCTTGTTTCATGTTTGAATAGCAGCTTGTTTCTGAGCTTATGAGAAAGTTTAAAAGCCCATGGAAGACAGAGCCACTGGAATTATCTCTGCGGGTCTGGAAACAACAGCCCCAATCCTTCTTTGAGTACTCGCACATTCCTTTCTGCTGGGGCTGCTGAAAGTGATGGCACTGGAGCACCCATGCCAAGGCAAGCAGAGATTGTTGGCAGCAGCCAGCCCGGCCAGGTACACTGGGCCAACCCCACAAGCATGAGGATTCAGGGAGCTTTCCTTGGGAGTGTCGGGGACAGCTCCAGACATGGGGAGGTGACTGGGGCGAGGGGGGTTCAGAGGACTAGGAACAGCCTCCTCAGGTTTGTCACCTGTTATCACCCTGTAAAGGAACTCAGTGAGCCTGCAAACAGCATGTGTGTGCTCAGATACGAGAGCGGGAACACCTAGGATGGCAGGGAAATTGCTTTCCCAAGGGAAAGGGGCAAGGGGAGGCAATCCAGGTCCCCTCGCAGGACCTGAGCCTTCGTGCTTCTCTGTTTGGCTGCCCCCAGGGAACTCAAAATAAGGAGAAAAGCGCGTTTACCTACAAACGATGTAGTGGAGACACCATGCGAACTCCACGGCTGCTCCAATTCCAGTCTTGAGGCTGGAGCAAACCAGCTGAAGCATGTGCTGGGGGAGAACAGAGTCCAGAACCAAGCTGGGGTCAGAACAGCAGAGTTAACAGAGGCACAGGCTAGAGCACAAGCAGGACAGACAACTGACAGGGAGACACTAGCCCTGGCCACCAAGCAAGGAGCTGCTCTCCCCCATTCTGGGGGCCACATGCTCCAAAAGCACACCTGGAAGAGACTGCAGCCTCAGGCACCACTAAGGCCCAGCACAAGCTCTCCCTGTCCATGGCAGGGCCTGGGGGCACTCAGGACACTTTGGCTGGGGTCACATTTTTGGCACTGGGGGCTGTCAAGCTGCTCTTTTCCTTCACGGGAGGAATACGGCCAGAATTTCCCTGCGAGGCTACCCTGCTCCACACTGTCCTTTACTGAAATGCCAGAGCTGTCTGCTCAGATGAGGCTGAGGGAAAAGAGTCAAGCCTCGCGTCCTGATCTGCAACAAAACCTCCATAGTTCTGGTAGGATTCTGCTCTGAACTATTAATATCACTGGGATGGGAAAGGCATCGCTGTCCCTGGCATGCAAATACCACGACGGGCCCCAGGGCCCATCCTGATGCAGGGTTAAGAGGCTCGGACTCACGGTATGATCTCTGTGGGGGCTTCCTTGGCTTGGAGGAGTTGTGAGAGGACGTAGCCCAGACCTTCCAGCACAGCCTCATGTGGGGACTGCAATCAAACAGAACAAAGCTAATCCCACATGACAGAGCTGGGGGATCCCGGGGTGCCAGCTCCTGTGCTGGTGAGAGGGCGATACCTCTTTGTAACACCAAACCAAGCAGTTGAGCGGCGCAGTCTCTCCATGCCTGGAGAAGAGAGGGCACAGCAGGGGACCGGGAACAATAGAGCAACCTGTGGCTGCACCAAAGCTGAGCTGTCCCCCCTCCCCGCACTCACATGGGCTGCAGCTGTAGGGATCCAGGAGCCCAAACACAGCAGCAGTGCTGCTTTGAGCATTGAGATCTGCAAACGACAGCCCTGCTCACTGTGTTGGCCTCGTATGCCTGCTAGACCCAAGCTGTGCAGAGGGGAGAAGTCTGTAGCTCCCCATGTTAACAGACTGTTTATTGGCAAGCCACAGTTACGGATGTGAGAGATGCATCTGGAGAAGATCACAAGGTGGTGACCTGAGCCCCGAAAATGGAGTGCAGGAGAGCCCATGACAGACCCTCACCCGCAAGGGAACAGCCCTCTGCAGAGGGGTCTCTGCCCATGGCCACAGCTGGAAGGAGGGCTGGTAACTCGGTACTTTCAGCCAGCGTCTAAAGGGCATAAGAAAAGGTGTCCTTCTGGGGCAGGGCAGGGGAAGAGTATGGCTGAGCTATTTCACCCACCTGGATGCAGGATGCCAGCACGGGAATGATGCCCTGAGGCAGAAGTTGCTTCCTCACAGCTTCACTTTCTACGACCAGGTTCCCCAGCGTGTACAAACACAGCTCCTGAAACACGCCCGAGAGAGCAGGTCACCTCCTCCGCGCTCCCCAGCAGAACCCTGGCCAGCCTGGGCAGCCAGCAAGGCCTCTAGGTCCCTGCACCCCGAGAGCGGGGCAGACGCTGTCTTCAGAGGGGCAAACATAGATGGATACTGCTGGACTCTCCAGCTACCCCGTTCCCAGCTGTATCACCTTCAATTTATCCTTTTTCTATCTGGCTCAGGTTGGGATCTGATCACTTCTACTTTGGAGGTTTTTCAGGCTTCTAATTATTGCTATGACACTTCCCTGAGACTCCTCTAATTCCACAGTATTCTCCTGGAAACTGCGATGAGCTGCATTAAAATGTGATCATCACCTTGGGGTTGCTCCCCATCTTGTTCCTTAGCCCTGATCCTGTCTGCTTCTCAAAGGAGAACAGCGGGCTGCACAAGGTGCGCTGCTCGGCAGCTGGCAAAACACACGGGTGTCCCAGAGATACCCCAACTGTTCGCTCCTTTGCCTGGATCAAACGGCACAGCTTGGAGCCACAGGCGCTCTGCTCTTCCTCACGACCTGGACGAAAGCCTGCCTGCCTATTGCAGGAAAGTAAGCTGACAAAGTAGCTGTCCCTGCATCCCAGCCTGCAGCTGCTCATTTCTTTCACTTGTCCAAGATCTTTTAAAACACCTAAACTGAGCTGCATCTAGTATTTCTGCTTTGCGCACCACACAGACACCAAGGTGCCTCCTGTCCAGGCCCAGCCTGCATCAAGAAGCCAGACCACATGTCTCATGATGGAGTCCAGCTGCCACAGCCTGCAGTCCCTGCTTCCCCAAATGGTGCTTGGAGTTGAAGAGGAGGAACCCCTTGCAACTGGGGCAAACCACTGCGTCCTGGGCTGCGGCAGGAGGATTTGCCTGGCCCGGATGAGGCTTGGGAGCATTTAAGAGCAGCCTGCAGCTACCTGGAAGGGGGCGCAAACATGATAGAACCAAACTCCTCTTGGTGTTGGGATGGGGCACAGTGAAGGCGGTCTCTGTATTTCCAAGACTTGGCCAGACAAAGCCTCGCTGCCCTGGGCTAGCACCGGGGACAGTCCTGCTCCAGAGGGCCCCTTCCCACCAGCACTCCTATGTGAGCCATGTTAGGCTAAGGCTGGCCAAAAGAGGTCAACACCCAACCACTACCAAAGGATTATCAGGTGCCAGAGCCTTGACAAACGCAAGCACGGATCTTACCGTGAACTCAACACTGTGTCCTGAGAGGTAGGTGAGGAGATAGGAGGTCACTGGCAGACATGCCTCAGCCACAGCAGGGTCACTGGAGTGGGAGAGCTCGTGGAGACAGCGGGCTGCCTCCATCTGCATGTCAGCCAGGCTGCTGGTGAAGAGCCCAATGAGTGTCCGGATGCTGCCATCCAGCCTGGTGGAACCCAAAGGGTGTTGTCACCTCCTGCCTTCCCACCCTCGGCCACACACCAGCTCACCCACACGAGGACCGGGACAAAGGGCCACTCTGGACACACCCTTGATAACTGCCATGCAGTGCCAGACCTGGGCTGACCTGACAAACTTCTGCTGAGTCTCCTTGTTCTGCAGAGCCCTGCGGAGGTGGCTGAGTGATCTTTTCCTGTCCCCTGAACCCCTCTGAATGCCTCTGAGCAGCTCAAGAACCTATTTGAAAAATTAAAAGATGGGTGAATTTCAAGCAGTGCCAGGGTTAAGATTTCATCCATTAATCCTGAAGGCAAAGAAACCCAGGGCACAAAGATGGTCATAAAGAGCTTTACTGTTTCTCACCATGTCTGGCACTGACTTGGAAAACACTCCCAAACCCACCCCCACCCAGGCCTCTCCACATGCCTAGAGGCTGGGAAGACCCCGAGGACCCCCATCACCACAAACATCATGCTCTTCACCTCATCCTCCGAGAGAGGGTCTGGCACGATCTCTGCTCCATCCCGTCCACCCTCCTCTGCTGTGGTGTCCTCCCGCAGAAGCCGCTTGCTGACCAACTGCTCCTGCCGCCGGGCTTTCCTGAGAGCTGTGATCGAATTGGTCACTGTCACCACCTGCCTTGGTCAAGAGGCTTCTCCATCCCACCAAAGAGCCTCATTCCTTTTAACAGGGAGAAACTGCCAGTTCCTCCTCACGTCAGCCGGGAGGGTCACACCAGGCAGTGACCGCGTTCGGACCTTGCATGCCGCAGGGCTGCGGGGACAGGCATGCATCAACGCGTGAAGCCACGGCTGGGCAAACCAGTACGAAGGCAGGACAGAGGCGTGAGGACCAGAGCAGCCCCGCTGGGAGGGACCCAAAGATGGTTTTAGGTAGGTGAGACCTTGGAAAACCCAAACCTCGGGGAGGTGGTTGGGGAAACGGGGCATCCAGGGCAGGAAAGCCACGTGGATTAAAAAAAATAAGGCTGTAGAACGCTTCCTTGAGCGGGTGGGGAGCCCGCCGATGCCAACCGTCCCCTCCGCCCCCGGGATGCGCGGCCAGACGGGACGGGGCGCTGCCTGGGTCCCGCTGCGGGGCAGCGCCGGCGGCGGCGGCGGCGGGGGCTCCCCGCAGCTCCCCGCCACCCGGGGGGGTGCCACAAACCCGCCCGGCCCCCCCGACCCCGGGCGCAATCCAGGGCCCGGCCCCGTCCTGCCGCGCTGCCCGCTCCCCGCCCGGGCAGGCCCCGGCCCCGGCCCCGGCCCCGCCGCGGACCTGCCTCTCGCTCCCGCCGCCGGGCCCGCAGCTCCTCCGCGCCGCGGCCGCTGGCCCCGGGCCCGCGCCGCCGCCGGCCCCACATGGCGGCGGGGAGGAGGAGGGAGGCCGGGCCGGGGCGGGCAGAGGGGGAGCCGGGGAGGAGGCCGGGCAGGGCCGGGCCCGGGGCGGGGCGGCGGGAGCGAGAGGCGGGGCCGCGGCTGCTGTGGCCGGTTCTCGGTCCCCGGGCAGCGCCGGGAAGGGCGGCCGGAACGACCCCCCTCCCGGCGGCCGGGGCCCTGCTGTCCCCCCCGAGGGCTCGGCCGGCGGGTCCGCCCGCAGCCCGGGGAGCCCCGGGGCTCAGGCACCCCCCTGCCTCGCCAGCTGCCAGCGCAGAGGACCAGGGCCGGCCCTTCCCGGGGCAGGGGCTTTGCTGCGGCACCCCCCGCCATCCCGCTGCTGTGGCTTCAGGAGGGAGCTTGGCCGGCCGCCCTGCGTGGCCGGGGTCTGTCCTGGGGAGGACGCGGTCACCCTCTTCGGAGCGGCCACGGCAGGGATGGGGCGCAGGGCATCCATGCGGGGACATAGACACGAATGTGCATGGTGGGGGAAAACCCGCCAGAGGATGAACTACTCTGGTCTTGCAGGGCTGAAACCGGCCAGCCTCCAGGCTCAGGCAAGGTTTCTGCTCCCACAGGGCTGAATTGCATGTTTATTGAAGCCAAAAAAGCCCAGAGACTCACCAGAAACATAAGACAATGGGGCTCAGTGTCCTGGGATCTTCTACGGTGGTGATGAGAACAAGAAAGTTATCACCCAAAAGACGGCTCCAGAACCACATGCCTTTGAAGTGGGGTGTGGCTGGCCGCTGAGGAGACGGAAGAGCTCATTTTTCCCCAGAAAGCCATTTGCGGGAATTTGCAGCTGGTGGCCAGGAATGAGCAATTAAAAGGTACCAGGCCCAGACAGTTAGAGCTGCCAACTTCACCCAAGTAAGCAGTGAGAAGGACTCAGAAAGGCAGCTATGATTTTTCCACTGTGCTCACAGGAGCGGTTTCATGTAACCCGAGAATGGAGAAGAGGAATCATAGAACTGCTAAACTCCTCTGCACAAGGAATTGCTCAAGCAAAGGCAGAAAAAGCAGTGCAGCACTCCAGCTGAGACGCCAAGAACAAGAAAACGAGCTGCAGTAGATGTAACGACCAAAAGGAGACCTTCCCTTCATCCACCCCAGCAGCAGAGTGCCAGAGCGCGTGGGACAGGCAGCTCCTGCCCCAGATCTTCTTGCATTGATAGTGTCTTTCTGCAATGATGCATTAACAACAAACTGGGAATTGCATCTTCTAGCCATGCAGTTTTGTTGCCTTTCCGAAATCCAACATAGGCAGAGAAGTCCCTGGGTAAGAAAAAATCCCTGATGTATCTTTCCAAATGCCTGGTGCTCTCCGCTCACTGATGGGGACCATTAACATTTTGGCATAGGCACAGCTACCAGCTGCCTAAGGAGCACAGAGCAAGTGATGAGAGTTCCTTGGCCAAGCCAAGTAGCCAGGTTGCCAAGGAAGCCGATCGTGGGTGAAGAAGTGCCGTTCACAGTGTTGGGCTGTGCGCACAGTGGATGGGAATTTGTCCCGTCCCCATCCTATGTGAGACGCAGGCATCTGGCGATGGTCTGGATACCGGGTATGAGAGTCTCGTACCCTTCTGCATTGCCTCTGGCCCACCCAGTGGGCTCCGAGGCACAGCAAGCCCAGAGCATCTGGAAGAAAAGGTGTGTTTGGACTGGTCCCCAGAGTGCATTTAGGGCACCTTTACCATACTCTCTTCCCTGATCCTTCCTAGGAAAGTGAGCAGCATTGGCACTTAGACCAAACCCCTTAGCCCGCAGCTTCAAGAGCCCCTTGCTGCAGGGAAGCGAAGCAGAAGTCACTGGGGCGGTTGCTGCGAGGCGCGTTGCTTCCCGTGGCACAGCCAGCCCCGTCCTGCTCAGGAAGTCACGCAGCGGGAGCATGGGCAGCGCCCAGGAGCCTGCCTCAGGTACCTGCCAGCCCTGACCGCGTGGATCGAAACGCAGGCAGGACGGGCTGCGGAAGCACCAACGGCAGCTGGGAAACACCTGCAGGCACTGAGGTCTCATCCGGCTGGAGGCAGGGGAGATCAGGCGCAGGAGAGAGCTTAGCACTTGCAGCGCCTTTGACACCTAAGCCCTGGATTTAACAGCAGCTAGAGGAAGCAGCCGTGGGGCAAGGAAATATTTCAGTCGTGAGCTGGCTGGTGAGTCACTGGACAAACCCACCCCCGCTTTGTGTTGCCACCCCCAGCGAGGGGGGCTTTGCACCAGTGCCAGAGGAGAGCTTCTCCGCTGGGGGGGGGTGCAGCCCCGGCACAGAGAGGTAGGGAAAGCTCCGTCCTCAGAGGTTTTTGAGACATGGCCAGAAAAAGGTGTGGCTGATCAGGGCTAGTGCCGTCAACAGACCTGCTCGAAGCAGGAGGTTGGACTGGAGACCCCCAAAGACTCCTTGCCGCCGCCCCGTTCGGGTGCTCGGACAGAGCTGAGTCAGCACGTTCTTAGGAGCCTTTGATCTTTGCTTGCTGCTTTTTTGCAATCTGTTGATAAGACTTTCCCGTCAGCTGGACAGCAAAGCAATACTCGGTGCTGACAGGGATGCGTACAGACCCTCAGGAATTATTTTCTACTGTCCCCATGGGGGCTGGTAATGAATCAAATTGCTGGGTGAGAACACGGAAAATATGAAACCCTCTTTTGCAATTTCCTGCCCCAGATTACAGCGCACCATGCAGAGAAACAAACAGATCTGTGGCTCTACCATCCTGTGGTCAGACTGATGTATCTGGCTTCACTGTCCGTAACTCAGCATTTCTAGTTCCTCCTGATCTGTGGAATTTCCTGGTCGCTTAGGAATGGGAGTCTTTGCATGAAGGCAGCCCAGGCAGGAAGGCTTAGACCCTGGCGTCTGCTGCCTCAGGAGGAGCCACCCTGCCTTGCTGAAACCCTGCTTTTGGGGTTCGGTGAGACCAGGGCCACTGACTCCCTGCCGAGGAGTGGGTGGAAGAGGTGTAGCTTTTGGGTGTTTCACTGGTGAAACGGGCTGGGAGCTTTGCCCTGAGTCATGGCTGCGTAGCCAGGTGGGTGCTGATGGGCTGTGCTGGACCCGCGCAAAGGGCAGCTGGGCAGGAGTGGCGAGGGCAGCGCAGTGTCCCTGAGGGGTGGCTCTCTGGGGCTGAACCTGCCCAAGTCAGCCCTCCTGTTGGCTGGATCTGAATGGTCCCCTCAGCTGCCACTGCCACAAGAGTGCTGCCTTTCACCATTGCTGTCCTCATTTCTAGGCTGTTCACCATGAATGTGGCTGTTCTCCTCCTCCTGGGGCTGGGGCTGTTGGAGGCAGAAGGCAGGTGTTTCTTCAATCGCACTCAGGAGTACTGTGTGTGCTACAACCTGTCCCAGGAAAGCCTAGGCAGCATCATCCAGTGTCTCCCAGCCTCTGTCGTGGAGTTTCGGGGGGGAGAGCTGGAGAGATACGCAGCCTTCCCCATCAGTGGCCTGGACTCCTCCGCCATTGAAATGCTGGACTCCCTTGTCATCAGGAAAATAATTTTTGGTGATCTCTTGGTGCCTGAGATACTCCTTGCCCAAGTCCTGAGGTTCTTCTCCTACACCCAGGTGCAGGAGCTGGTGTTTGAGAGCTGCATTTTCAAGGGGAGAGGAAACTGGGCTGAAATGGCTGGCCAGAACTTGCCCATATTGTCCCTGCACTTCCACAATGTGACATCTGCCCCACTGACGGGCCGCGAGCAGGACTTCTCTAGTCTGAGCAGCTGGCTGGAGACCCTGGAGGAGCTGGCTGTCACTGCCTCCCATGTCACCAGCCTGCCCTGTGGCATTGGAAGGGTGTTCAGAGCTCTGCGCTCCCTGGACATGGCACAGAACAGCCTTGGGGATGAGAGCTTGATGCCTGCCTTTTGCAAGGGGGCTTTCCCTCAGCTCCAGGTATTGAGTCTGCAACGCAACAACCTGTCATCCTACCACAGTGTGTGCAAAAGTGTGCAGCTGCTGCGTGAGCTCCAGCATTTAGATCTCAGCCAGAACAAGCTCATGGCAGACCTGTCCTCCTCCTGCCAGTGGCCAATGGCCCTCCGAATTTTTAACTTGTCCAATACTGGCTTGGATGAAGTCCTCACACCTCTGCCTCCCAGTCTCGAAGTGTTGGACATGAGCTGCAACCACCTCCATGCTGTAGACATCTCCCTCACCTCCCTGAAGAAGCTCTTCCTGAGCCAAAACATGCTGCAGGCTGTGCCATCCATCAAGAATTACGCCATGTTGGACACCCTCCACCTGGACAACAACTTGATTACAGAGCTGCCATGGGATGAGGTGAAGCTCCTGGGGCGCCTGTGGCATGTGGATGCGGCTGGCAACCCCTACAACTGCTCATGCTCCGGGGCTGGGGGGCTCCAGGAACTGGCGGGCATGGGGCACCTTGGGCAGGGCTGGCCCCAGGGCTACACGTGTCACTCCCCGCCTCGCTACCAGGGCAGGCTGGTGAAGGACGTGCCGGTCTCGGTGCTGCAGTGTAACAGTGCTGCGGTGATTGCCCCTGTCTGCATTGCCCTCGCCCTGCTCGGCATGGGCGGGGCCATCTACCTGGTCAGATCCAGGCCCGGGCTTGTCCGGCCCTGCCGCCGAGTGTGAAGGGGACAGCCCCAAAGGCTGCAAGGCCAGGAGCTCCGTGGGAAGACTCACAGTTCCCCCAAGTGCTGGCGAGGGGCTCTTTGGGTGTCCCCAGTCCACGCTCCCCTGTGGAGCAGGACTGTCCCCAGCATTATCCCACAGTGGCTGTGGCTTTGCCTGTCCAAGTTTTGGGAAACCACCCCAAGCAAAGCCCCTTGCTCTGCTCTGCGCCAGGGCTGCGCTTTCCCAGAGGGGTTTTCCTTATGGCCAACTTTAACTCCCCAAGCCCCAACATGCACCCATTGCCCCTGTGATATAATCTGCCCTGAACAAGAGGAGCCCAGCTCCATCATATTTGCACCGCTGCAGGTGGTGCTCAGGTGCCGCAAGCTTCACTGGGGTCTGGTGGGCCCTGCCCGGGGACTCCCCGCGACCTTGTAGCCCTGTGCCTCCCAGCCCAGCCCTCCTTGCAGCCTCTGCGGCCCCCTGCTCATCCTCCACCTCTTCTCCATGGCTGGGCCATGGCTGTGAGGATGCGTGGTTTGTGAGGCTGTCTGCTTAACTGCTATTCAGTGTAAGAGAAAAACCACAAAAGACAGGAAAATTAATGAATTAAATACCCCTATACACAAATGCTAACGAGCGGGAGGTAACAGAGACAGCAACCAAGACCTGAGCTCTCAAGGCACTGGTGGACAAGCCCGCCAAATGTGACCTCGAAGAGGTTCAACCAGGAACTTTTTAACTGATAAGAAGAAAATGGGTTTATTCTGGGTTCTGGGTTATTCAGAAAACATCTCATAGGAAATACATAGAATATTGATTATGGGATGCTGAGGGAGATTGGGGGAATGTGCAAAACTTACTGGGGAACGCTTATGGGAAGGATCAAAGGGAGGATTGCGATGGGTGGGTGGGGAAGGAACAGGCATGGGAAAATGGGGATAGGGAAGAAGGGGGCTGGCCGTGGGTAGGCAGTGCTGGCCTGGCCAAGTCTTGCGCTTCGCCCCCATGGTCCGTCTTGCCTTCTCATTAAAATCTATTCCTGGGTATTTTTTGTGTCACCTCACTATTCTGTTCGTACACACGTGCATGTGACCTGTGAGCAAACACAGGCTGGACTAGCTGCTGGGTGAGAAACCAGTGTGGAAAGAGCCAAGGCTGGAGCTGGAGAGTGGCTAAACAGAGTCCAGGGTCCAGCTGTGGATCTGTGATGGGCTTGGGGTCTGCTGCATGTTCAAGGGCAGACGGGTGTGCACCTGCCTGTGGGTCAAGGGTGGGGGCGTGGGATTGTCCCACCAGCCCACGTCAGCCCTGAGCATCTGGAGGGGAGGGATGGGGCCGTGCCGCCCGTGTGCTTGTGTTTGTGGGAGTGCTGTTGGTGATTAGATGGGTGCTAGCAAAGGCGCTGCTCTGCTTGTGTTGACCCGTGTGGACGTGTGTACACCAGGTGCCTGCATTTGCATCTTGGGGACTGGTGCTCAGCCTTGCTACTGGCTGGACTTGGGAACAGGGAGCAGCAGCTGCTGTCTAATAGATGAGGAAGGAGAAATCCCTGTGTGTGTCCCAGAATCCTAGGATTCGCTTTCCCTTAGCAGCACCCATGTGAGGCACGACCCCACCCCTTGCTCTCCTCCTGATGGAGCCCCAGATGCTGCTTGCTATATTTGCAATGACAGCTCATGTCCAGCCTGGCATCACTCTCATGCCTAAAGACATTTGGGTGGGCAGGGGCTCAGGGAAGCAGGGTCAGCATTCTAATCTCATTCTGTAGGGGGACTGGTGGCAGACAGAGGGACACGTGTGCATGTCCTCCTTGTGCCTGGTCCTGTCCAAATGCAAGGGGCAGGGGCTGTCCTGGGACGTCTCCCCTGTCTCCCACAGTCTGCATTTCCACAGGCCACATAGATCCGCAGCTTCAGCATTTCCTTTTGTGCTGCTTTCTTGGTATGACTGATCTCCAAGAAATGTGATTCTGTTTGTGGTTGCTTCTGGTGTCTAGAAAAACCTTTATGATAGTCCAAGTTCCTTCATCTCCTGTCCCCAGCTTGCAAGACGTCCCTCTTGGAGGCAGGAGCATGCCAATGGTGGGAGTGGGTCCCAGCACCCACCTGCCTCCCATGGCCCCGCTGACTCCTTGGCCAGCCTGGCTCAGCCTCTAGAACGTGGTGCCCCCAGGCTGGACTCGGTCCCTGCCTGGCTCTGCCCACACGACTGTGCCTGACACCCATTAATAATGCAAGGGAACATGATATCCCCATGTAAACCCATCCCCTGCCCTGTCTGAAACAGCAGCTCAAGGGCTGCCGGTACTGAGCTAGCCATGGACGCTGGGGAGGTGAGTGCCGTTGTGGAGGACATCACAGGGTGGTTTGGAGGGATCTGTCCCCTGCTTTCGGTGCGGCATGGCCAGGCACTGCCCAGCTCCCCAGGGGTTCATCCAGCTCCTGGCAGGTGCTGGGTGCGTGGGGCAGGACCCAGCTCATTCCCCCCTCTGCCCTGTGTCCCGGCAGGCCGAGCGGGATGTGTGTGTACGAGCAGCCGTGGGACTCCACCAGGCAGCAGGTAGAGCTGGGGCTGGGGAAACCTGCCTTCAGCCCGAACCCCCATGCCAGGGAACCAGGCTGGGGTGGCAGCCACAGCCGTGGTGGCAATGGGACCACTGGCCACGCGTCCTCCCCACCCTGGTGGCTCTGAGCACTGTGGTCATAGTGGGAGGGCTCAGGGATGATGTGAAGCCCTGGGACCTGGCACCAGGCTTCAGGGAGGGACAGAGCTGGGGCAGGTGGGGCTGACCCCCCTGCACCACCCCACGCTCAGTGTTTTCAGGGCCAGGGGAAAGCTGGGCGGCCAGCAGTGAAGACCCCCTGCAGCTTCTCTTCACTGGGAAGGAGGTCCAGGTGAGAGCGGCAGGGACCTGGGCATCAAGGGGATGAGGGTCCCCAGGGAGCCGGACGGGAGCAGGGGGACCTGTCCCAGCCACGTGCCATGCTCGGGGTGCAGATGAGCACTGAGGTCTTGGGCTGATCCTGCCCTACACCCCTATGGGCCCCTCTCTTGTGGGGGGCTCCTGGGGGTTATGAGATAGCAGGGGAAGGGAGGGGTTCTCCCCTGACCCCTGCCTGTGCCAGGCCCTCCATGCTGCCCCCCACCATCTCCATCCCAGTGTACCCAGTCCCTCCTTTAGCCTGCACTGGTCATACTGGGATGGGGGAAAGCTGAACATTATCACCCTCCCTCCCTCGTGCCAGGACAGCTGCTTGACTGTCGATGGCATCTTCCGCTTGGATGCAGGACAGGTATTGTGAGCTCCAAGTCCTTCTGCATCCCTGTCCCCAGCCAGCTGAGCCAGGGACACGCTGGCCCAAGCCGTGGGCTGGGACACCCAGCTGTGGTCCCAGAGGCACTGGGCACCACTGCCAGCTCCTCAGGTGTTGCAGGCAGTGCTGGGGACCTGGGGCTTGGTCCTATGTGTGGCTCTCCTGGTGTTTCTCACCCCTTCCTTGTTTCCTCCGGGGTGCTGGGAAGTGGCTGCCATGCTGTGCTGTGCTGTCTGTGCCTTACTGCACATGCCGTGCTCTCTCTGGTGTGCTGTGCACCACTGTGCCATGCCATGCCATGCCATGCCATGCCATGCATGCTGTGCATCTACACTGTGCCATCCATACTGGGCTACCTGTGCTGTGCTACCTGTGCCATACCATCTGTGTTGGGCTGTCTGATCCATGCCAATGCCCTCTGTTCTGGGCCATCTGCACCACGCTGTCCATACTGTGCTGTGCTGGCTGTGACATGCCATCCCCGCTCTGCTGGCTACGTCTCTCCTACCAGGAGAAGGTCCTGGAGTTGGCAAGACCCCAGCTGGCCCTGGTTCCCCTTGGCTACAGTGTGTCCCTGCTGCTGTGGGACCCCCATGGCCCTGGGACCCAGCTGCCATTCCAGAGCATCATTTGGCAGGTGAGCACACAGGGCATGGCAGGGGAGAGGTGATGGGGAGAGGTGACAGTGCAACTGCACAGTGCTGGGCTCCCGGGTCGTCCAGCTGACCCCAGTCCTGCTGGTACGGGTGTGAGACCCAGCCACGGGTGCCAAGAACTGACGGCTCCCAGCTTGACCAGCTTGTCTCCAGGTGATCGACACTGTCTTCCAAGAACTGGAGGCCGTGGGGGGCGATGCACAGAGCCTGCAAACTGTCAGCCTGGTCCAGGTAGGGCAGGAGCAGGGCTGGCCAGGATGCTGTGGGGTGGAGGTCCTGTTTCCCCTCTGCCACTGGCCGGACCCTGCTGCACCAAGGGGCATGTATTGCCCCCGTACTGGCCTCCAGTCCCCTATGCTGGAGGGTGACCAGGGGCTGGAGACTTTCGGATCCCCGAATTCTCATCTCTTCACAGGACTTCCCAGGCATGGGAAGCCTGGGCTGCCCATGGGGTATCTCCCAGGCTCCAGCAGCATGGTGGGAATGGGGGAGCCCTCTAACACCTTCCTGCCCACTGCATGGCTGGACTTTTCCTGCCAGCCACTGTTCCCCATGCCTGCAGGCCCCTCCAGTGTGTGCCTGGTTGGCACAGAAGCGATGCCAGCTCTTGCCACCAGTCTGGGCACTGCCCTTGGCTCTGGGATGCTGCCGGGGACCTCCCAAGCTCCTCACAGGGGTCTGGCATTCCCAGGGCTCTGCATTTCCCTGGCCCTGGGGGTGGAAAAGCTGGAAGTGACCCTGAGATCTCTCCCTTCCCAGCCCTTACCACAAACAAGCTGGGGGCTCTGGTGAGTGTGGGATACCAGCAGCCCCCTCTTTCTGCCCCCCCACCTAACACAGCCTGTTCCAGGTCTGCGCCCCCGACAAAGCCTGGGACCTGCTCCGTCCTGATGGCCGAGTCCTGCAAGTGATGGAAATCATGCCACTGGGCCTGTAGGTACCCGATACCCTGTGGTCAGGCAGCTACTCCTGGGTACCCCAACATCGAGCATGGGGCTGGACAGAGAGCACGGTGCCCAGCCAGAGGACAGCCAGGGGTATCCCTCAGGGGGCCCGGGCATGCAGGAGGCAGGTGGATGTGACCCTCCCTGCTCTCTCTTGTCTCTGCTTCCAGGATGGTAGAGGAGGCAATGGAAATTGCTGCGCCCGATGCCCAAGCTGCCATCAGTGTCTATGCCTGGGGGCTGGGTGCCATCCCGGCACTGCAGCCCCCCGCAGATGGGCGCTTCGCCATGCAGGGGTGAGGGATTCAGCCAATATCTCGCAGGGTCGGGAAGGATTGGGTCACAGGGTGCCAGGGCTGGCTCCAGGCACTGCTGCGGCCCTGCTCACGTGCCCACCTCTCCCTAGCACCAGCAGCCTCTTCACTCTCACGGTGGAGCGGGAGCTGGAGGGTGGCAGGCTGCAGCGCTCAGCTCTCAGGATCCTGGCATCCCCTGGGGCCCCCAGGCCCTGCCCCGAGCCGTACGTACCAGAGCTCCGGCTCTGTGCTGGGGCTGAGCGAGGGCCCCTCTCCAGCACTCCCGTGGTGCCTGCTGTGGGGATGGGGGGGGATTCGGTACCAGAGGTGAAGCAGGAGAGACCCAGATACCCCAACGGGAGCCCGTGGCTGGGAGCCGCCCCTCAGGGATGTGGGCTTGCTCCCAGCATGGCTAACCCATCCTCGGGCTCTCATGGGTCAGGGCTCAGCCTGCCTGGGCGTGTGGGTCCCATCCCCACCCCTCTCCCAGGTTGTCTCTCGCCTCACATGCAGGGCACTGGCTGCCGGCCATCCCCCACCTGACACCGGCTGCCTGCCCTGGATCATCGAGCGTCTGCTGGAGGGGAACAGCCTGACGTTCCTGCTGCTGTGTGTGACACTGCCAGGTAGCCTCTGGGACTGGGACGCTGCTTTGGGGTGCCCCTTCCCTGAGGTTTCCCCCCTACCCTGCCCCACGCCTGGCACTTGGTCCCTGGCCACTGCCCTGGGACACCTGCAGTCATCGGAAGCCAGACACTGGCTCCCCTCATCCCCGTGAGCCCTGACCCTGTGCCAGGCACCGGGACGTCCCCGTGCTGGTGGACCCCTGCGGCCCCTGCCCAGGGTTTGCTGCTCCCCCAGACACCTCCAGAGAAGAGATCCTGGCGGCCCTGGGGCTGGCTGAGCGGGTGAAGGGGCTAGCCAAGACGATCTCAGCCACCCTCTGGAACCCGGTGCAAGAGGTCACAGCGCGTCGAAGGGAGATCCGAGGGCTGCGGATGGAGCTGCTGGCTGGAGCTGGCCTCCCAGACCAGAAGATGGCTGTGGCCCGGCTGCGGAGAGCCCTGCGGGAGCTGCAGGTGAGGGAACACCCCTGGCCACCAGGTGGGACCAGGATGGCACCAATCCCTGGCCCCGTCGGATGAGATCCAGGCTCCATCCTGGTGTCAAGACCCTTGTCCAGCATTGAGGGCAGGGGCTGAGGGCTGCCTGCCAGGGAGAAGGAGACAGTGGGGGTGGGATGTGTCCCTGGAGCTGTGCCCTGCCTGGAGGTCTCCAGCACCCCAGCAAGGACCCCCAGCCCCTTTTTCCAGGTGCTGAAGAGCCAAAGGTGGGAGAAGAAGCAGGCAGCGGCCGAGGTGCTCAGGACAAGTCAGATATGCCAGCCCAGCGCCAAGGTGGGGATAGGTCAGGCCAGGCCACGGCTGCCTCATCCAGGGACAGCCCAGGTGTGGGAGAAGCTCTGAATCCTGGTTGTGTCCCCATAACGTCTCCTCCTGTTCCCAAAGGACCAGGTCTCTGCAGGGAATACAGCACCAGGCCAGCAGCCTGGGACCCAAACACCCCTGACCGGTGCCAGCCTGGAGCCAGCAGGTCTGGAGTGTGCGGACAGGCACACGCCCCAAGCCTGGGTGGCCGATATGTGGGCACGGAGCATCGCTTTACATGGTGGGAAACAGCTTTGCTCAGGGGCTGGAAGAGGCCTCAGTCCATTTAAACTGGCTTCTTCAGCCCCGCCACGTCACACTTGTTCTCCTTCCTTCTCCCCACCCAGGAACGGCTGCCAGTGAGAGTGGTCAGGGAGGGGACAGCCAAGCCCTGGGGAGCACAGGTCAGAGCTTGTTGGAGGAGCCCTCGCCGAGCAAAGTGCCACAGCCGTGGCCACTGACTGGGGGTGACAGGGTGAGTGGGAGCCCACTGGGTCCCTGGCTGCTGCTCCTGGGCAGGGGCAGCACCCAGGGCCTGCAGTCCTCTGCACTGGCAGCACTGGGTCCCCAGGCTGTCCGAGCCGGCTCTGCTCTCTGCCAGGCAGGGAGCCAGTGCCAGCCATGCCCGTCCCTGGAGGTCCAGTACGCCCTGGCCAAGGCGCAGAGGCAGCGGCTGCGGGCTCAGCACTGCCTGCTCCTCCAGCGAGAGCTCAGGGATGGGGCAGTGCCAGGCCAGGAGGCGACCAGGGAGGTGGGCATGCGAAGAGAGTCCATCACTGTGGGCTCCAGGCTCTCCTTCCCTGGCTCTGCTTTCTGAGGGCAGGGCAGCCCCAGGGAGCAGAGACACCCCAGAACTGCCCTTTGTCCCCGTCCCCTGCAGTGGGACACAGCTCGCTGGCAACAGGAGGTAGCCACACTGGGCCTGAGCCTAGAGGCAGCACAGAGGGAGAAGGAGGCGGCCGAGTGGGACCTGGAGGCCTTGCTGCAGAGCCACTGGCACGAGAGGCAGGCCTGCAGGCAGCACCTGCTGCAGGTGGGCAGGGAGGGCTATGGACGCACCTCCGGGCTGCCAGGGCCATGCCAGGCAGCCCCAGGTGTCCCGGCAGGTGATTCAGGACCAGCAGCGCCTGGCAGAGGAGCAGAGGGAGGTGCTGGACCGCCAGCACCGGGTGCTGCTGCAGGAGGTGCTCCAGGATGCTATGGAGCTCGCCGCGCACAACCAGCAACTGCAGGAAGCCAGAAGGCTGGGCTCGGCCGATGCCGCCACACAGACGCCCTGAGCCAGCATCCCAGGGTGGTGGGCACTGCTGCCCTGGGAGGCAGGCAGGCAGGATGGGATGCCTGTAGGCCCCTGCCACCTCAACCCCTCCTCCCTGGAGTGAGCCACCAGCCCCGATGCCAGGGGACTGGCCAGCCCCAGCTAAAACAGTTACAGAGGGCAAGGCCTGCCTGCTCTGGCTGCTCAGAGCTGCTCCCTGCAGAAACCTGGCTCCAGGGAGAGTGCTTGCTGGCAGACAGAGGGGAGTGCTTCACCTCTCTGCCCCCACAGGGAAAACCCTGCACGGGCAGAATGGGCACGGTGGAGGGCTGGTGGCCTCCGGGCTGCTGCCACGTGGAATAAAGCGGGTGCCCATTCACTGATGTGTGTCGTCAGGCTCAGACATGGCCCTGGCCCCCAAACCTCTGCCAAGCGAAAGGGGTGCCTTCCTGCAGGGAGGACAGACACTTGTGCTGTTGAACCACAACTTTAATAATCCCGTCCAGAGCCAGTGGTGACTTCTGCCTGCCAGGAACTCACTAGCCACAGCATTGGTACAAATTAGGGTGCTGTCTCCCTTTTGGGGAGCAAGTGAAACAGTTCCCACATCCCTCTATTCCCCATCTGCTCCACATGGAGGAGCAACACCATGCCTGAGAAGGGGAAATGGGGCCTAAGGACAGCAGCCCTTCAGCCAGGGTCTGGGGCAAGGGGTGGGCTGAAAAACCACAGAAAGAGGTGGGAGAAACGCCTCTGGCTGTGGCATGAGTCTCTCCAGGCAGCAGCACCCAGCCCCATGCAGATGGCTCGTACCTCTACAGCCCCTGAGGGAGAAACCCTCTTCCTCACCTCACTAGGGGCTCAGAGGGGGCACAGGCCGGGAGGGGAGCCACCTCCCACGGCACCGAGGCTCCCCTGAAGCCAAGGGCTGGGGATCAGCTGGGCACATCGGATGGACGTGGTCTCCCTGCCACAGGGAAGCACCATCCACGGGAGTCAAAACAGCATCAGACCAACGCTGGCCTGGCAGCAATTGTGCAGCAGGGCTGCCTGTGCGCAGAGCCCGCAGCACAGCAGAGCTAACCACTGCAGAAGCATTTACAGGCACAAGAAATGAGTGCGCTCTTTGGTGCAGGGAAGACGGGGGAAGCAGCTTGAGAATGTGATACACCACATGAATGAGGCGCTCAGCACCCATCCTCAAGACTGGGCCCACCCTATTGTGCAGGAACCCCATGGCACGGAGCCCGGCAGGGCTGGAGCAGGGCCCAGCCTCCCCCCTGGAATCAGGGACAGGGCACTCTCCCCCTCAGCTCTCCTCCTCCCGGGTCCCCTTGCTTCTCTTGCATGCACCCACTAGTAACGACTCCCTGCAAACAGTAGGGTGGGGAGGCCGACAGCCAGAGCACCGCTGTGCTTCCAACACCAGCCCCAGCACAAGCACTAAACACCCCTGAGGAAAAACTAAAGACTGCCCTGGCGTACACAGGGCAGGAAGGCAGCAGCTATGTGACCCCATAGTACAAGTGAACAGCAAGGCCGATGCATGAGACGGCAATGAAGAAGAGGAGGGTGAGCTGCAGGTTGAAGAGGGTGACGGACAGGAGGGCATTGACTAGGATAGAGCAGGAGATCACGAAGAGCCTGGTGATGTTACTGCTGTGCTTCATGACCACGGACATGATCAAGCCATTCAATGCCTGGCTGATCACAATCACCAGCACCCAGGAGGAAAAGCCCTCCAAGAAACCGCCCTCTGTGCTGCTCCAGAAGTAGCCGATCAAGTTGAGCAGGACCCCAAAGAAGTAAAGGAAGAGGTTCTGAAGGCTGAGAGGCAGCGCCTGGGTTTTCAGGATGGCTTCTGTGTAGACAGCAGACAAGCCTGATATCAGGCAGTACACCGAGATCAGCAACAAGCCCACCAGTGTGATGTGCAGCTGCATCTTGGAGGGGCTGCCAGGGTCCTGCAGGCCACCACAGCTGTAGCTCACCCCAGCAGCCACCAACAGGAAGAGAGCCAGCCATTTGCGCATGCTGAGTCTTTGGCGCAGGAAGAGGCTGTAGAGGAGTGCGGTGCTGACGATCTTTAAGTTACTCAAGACCTGGTAGGTGCTGGGATCCATGAAGAGCTGCATGTGAACCACCAGGTTGTTGTTGGCAGCATAGAGCAGGGCAGAGAGGGCGAAGGGGGCAACATGGTGCCACGACACCGCGACTCCCAGCTGCTCCCGGTTCCAGGTCAGCAGGAACAGGAGGGAGAACACCAGTTTTGTCAGCTCAACAAGAACCACGACGGATGTGGAGCTGAAGGGGATCATCCCATCCACCTTGCACAGGGTCAGGAGGGGAGCATGAGAGCCGTATATGGCTACGGACAAGACCAGCATCAGTCCCCACAGCCCCCTCCGGAGCACCCGGTTTGCAGAGCCAGCGGCATTACCAAATATCACCATTTTCAGGCGGTAGCCAGCAAGGGTGAGCTGCTATCAGTGCAGACAGGCCAGACAGACTTGCACCCTAGAACATTCAAGGAGAGACCAAATACCATGAATTTAATGAGCCTGATTAAAACAGGATGTTACCTGCTACATTTCTGATGCAGTGGTAGAGAATGGTTTTGTCTTTCGTTAGGAAGAGAACTACAAGCCTCCCCAGGAAGCCAGACAAAGCATGTTCCTAGGGCAAAGCGTGCGCTTGGCAGAAGGGCGTACAGGTGGCGAGTGTGATGACATGTCACAGGCAGCCTTTCAGTCCGCAGGGGCATTGGGAGAGGTGACAGGAAAAGGCAGCTGGGAAACCGTTGGCTGCTGATGCTTCCAAGCTACTGTGGGTTAGCAGAGTGATCACCGCTGTCATGACGCTCTAATAAATACCCCATAACCAGACCCGCTGATGTCTCGCAGTGATGTGGTGTAAAGCCCTTTTCCAGTGGAAAAGAATGCTGTACGTGATGTGCCCCTGAAAGCCCCAGGAATCTCCTGCGCCTGCTAACTAAGGAGTACCGTTCCTACAGTCACTGCTGCCAAAGGGCTCCTTGCTAGTCCCGACCTTTTTTCAGTGAGCTGAAATAGTCCCGGACTGTCTTTTCAACGTTGGGGACAGCGTAGTTCTGAGCGGCGTATATCCCTGTGCAGGTCCCAACCACGAATCCCAGGACGGCCGAGAAGCGAAGTTTGGCTACCAGGTAGCCTGCCAGGAAGCCTTTGAGAAAGGGTGAGGCCAGCAGAGAGCCATCCTGCAGAGAAGAGTAAAGAGTGAGGCCGCTGGGCAAGGTGGGCTTGCGCAGGGAATACAGAGCGGGGCCCTGCCCTAGGATTATTATTTTTTTTTTTTTTTTTCAACCAAGCCCCCTCAAGACGTGTGCCGGGCCCGCCCCGAGGCACACGGGTGGCCACAGCGGCGGGGGATGCGCGTTACCTGCCCCACGCCGGCGTGCACCTCGTCCTCCACCCTGCGCTGCAGGCTCTCCAGCTGGTCCTTCAGGAAGGCGAGGTCCTTCAGCTTGGGCAGCGGGTCCTGGGGGAGACACGCAGGCTGATGCCCGGCAGCGTCCGGGGACAAGGAACCAGCCCAGCAGCTCCCTCGGCCCCGGGCCCGCCCCGCCCGGCGCGGCCCGACCCTGCCCGCCGCGCCGCCCCGCTCACCTTATCGTCCGCCATCTTAGCGCAGGCGCTGCCCGCCGCGCAGGCACCGCCCACCGCGCGCGCGCTGCCCGCCGCTGATTGGGCCGCAGGGAGGCACGTGACGCCTCGCGCGCTCAGCTCCCCTCCCCACCCGCCGCTAGCCCGCTCAGCGCCATCTTGAGGCGGGGCGGGCGCTCGCTGGGCGCCGCCATGATGGCGCGGGCGTCGCCTCCCTCCTGAGGGCCGGCCCTGCCCCGGGTGCGGGGGCGGAGGCCGAGGTCGGTACCGAGCCCCGCAGAGCAGCCTGGGCTTCTCAGAGTGCCTGCCGGGGCCCAGCCGCCTTCCTGGCCCCCGAGGTGGGGGGTTCTGGCTGCCGCTGGCGCGGCCCCGGGGCCCGGTGGCTGGTGCTGGGGAAGGAGCCCCTGAGAGGAGCTGTTTGGCCCGTGCGTGTGGGAGGGAAGGGCCTCGGCGGGGCTGGGGCCTGTGGCTGCTGCTGCCGCGCCCGTGGCCTGCTCTAGCTGCTGGGGGTGTGTGATCGCTGCCCTGGGACAGCAGGGGCACAGGGGCCTTCACCACGGGATGGGTGTGCATGTGTGTGTCTGTGTTCTAAGGGATTCCTTTGTGTGGCAGTTTCTGTTGTGAAGGTCCGAGGATCAGCCCAGCATCCACCCTGGGCAGTGTGGGAGGCATTCACCTCCCTGGCCCGGCAAGCTGGCAGGGAGAAGTCCTAGTGGCTTGCCAGGCCTTGGCAGAGCATTTGTCGGAGCTCAGTGTTCAAGAGCCCCCTTGTCTCTGTCCCAGAAGATGCTGCTGCGGTGCTGGGGTTGGCTGCAATGTTGGAGTGGCCCTGCATATTGTTGCCCTCCGCTTCCCCTGCCTGCCCTCTTGTTGCCCACACAGGCAAAGCTCTGCCTTAGGCTTGGGGTCCCAGTCACAGACTAGGGGGATGGACACATCCTGACACAGTGTTTGTTCAGGTCTGGGGAGGGAGCAGCAGAAGATGAGCAGGAGAGCCTGTGAGGGGTACAATGAAGAGGTCATGACAGGATGGTGCTGCCTTTGGTTTCTGGCCCACTGGTGGAGGACAAACCGCAGCATGGTGTAGGAACAGCCTTCCCCTGCCAGCCCCGCAGGGGTAGTCCTGGCAAGTGGAGATCACTGCAGGAATGTCACATCTGCTGCACGGTAAGTGACAGATGGACAGGAGCAGGCTGAGCCTAGCCTTTGAGTCACTGTCATTCCTCTTGCTCCCAGTGCCTGAACTGAAGAGGGAGGTAAGTGGGGTCCCTGATGATAGAAACCTCAGTCTTCCTCTGCCCTTGTGCTTCATGCCTCCAAGTGTCATACTGTGGCTTTTCAGCATAGCTCAGAAGTTAGCTGAGGTGACAGCAAGTTGTACGGAGCTGTGGCTTGTCAGTCTGCCTCTACCTGCAGTCTCCCAAAGGTGCTGTGATCCACTTGTAGGCAGGGGCTGCTGTCAGAAGAGGGGACATGTGAAGGAAAATGTCAAGGTACCAAATGGGGTGAAGGCAGCTGGGTGAGAGAGTCCAGAGCCAGGGTCTGAACGAAGCACTGTCAAGACTGGCATGGCCCAGCTGTGACCCTGGGCTGCCAGGACCTGCCCCTCTGCAGCCCCTGTTCCCTCAGGGTCTCTTCCCCAGGATGTCTGGGGACTGGGCTGAGCTGTCTGCTGGTTTGCCTGCAGCTGTGCCATGGGGGATCGGCTGGCACCTCGGTGCAGATGTATGCCGCTAGGACGCTGGTGTCTTGCCCTGCTCGTGAGCAGTGATGCAGGGCTTGGTTTGTCCTTCATAGCAGCAAGGATATTTTATGAATGGGTGACCATTTCTCCCTTGCCAACCCAAGAGGGAGAACATGTTCCTCTGTGACCTGGGCGGCAGCTGATCAGTACATGGTGCCCGTCACAGGGTACTATGCCTTTAGGCCCACATGGGCTGGCTCTTGTGTCCCAAAGGGCTCTGCTGTGTAAGTTTGTGTGACCAGATGTTGTAGGTGTGGATGGAGAAATAGCTACCACAGAACAGCAGGCCAGAGAGGAGAAGTACATGCTGAGAGGCAGCCTGTCAAAGTCCCCCAAGAGCTGATGAGAGAGTGGAGGCTGGCAGTTGTTTTGAATTGACAGGAGCTGGTGAGGCTCCCGGCACAGGCGAGCATCAGCGGGGGTCATGTAACTTGGGCCAGGTCCATTGCGCACAGCAGGATTTTATACAAGTGTCTAATGAGAGAAGAGCCCCTCTGAGGGACATCGTGAGCACCTTCCTGGTGGGCTCTGGTGTGTCAGTGCAACGCTTCAGGGAGCAGCTGGGGTTGGCTTCCAGCTGTTGCTATGCAAGCGGGTGTGAGTGACCCTTGTGAGTCAGTGACTGTACTGTGGGGCTGGTTAGTACCAGCTTGAGTCTGTTAACAGCAAATGCTTACTGGTCTTCTAATGGACCTTCTTAAAGGTTTTCTAATAAATACAACTCTGACTTGATCCCCTCTCAGGTAAAAGGGAATTTACACCACTTGAGCACCCCTTCCATGTCCCCCTCAGAGGGGGAGCACTGGGAAGCTACAGAGCTGGGGACCCCTCTCCATCTGTGTGTGCTGCAGTGCCTCCAGGCACTCCAGGCCAGCAGAGAAAAGCCAAAGGCCACCAAAGGTGACCTCCCAAAGGTAGCAGACAGTTGTTGATGTGTGTGCAGTCCTTGTACCACCAGAGCAGGTGAGGGGGGGATTCACCCCGTAGGGCTGGCCAGGAAGAGCATGTTGTCCCCACAGCCCACGCAGAGATAGGGCAGCCCTCAGGTGAGGGGGTGCTGTCCTTGGCACGTGGAGGGGAACTGAGCCCCAGGGATCGCTATCTGCAACGTGTTCATTAGTGAAAAGCTGTGTGCGGGGTGAATATGTGCTACTGCAGCTCGAGCCTAGAGGGATGTAGAGCACAGAAAGGTCGCAAGCAGCTTCCAGTGTAGGGATCTGTACCAAAATATTAAGGGCTTGAGTCTGTGCCTCATCCCATCTCTGCTCCTGCTCTCATGGCAAGCCCTCGCCTTGGGTTGCTGTTGTGGGCCTGGCAGACAGCTGCACTGGAGGCTCCGGGCCTGCGGCTGGTGTCAGGCGTAAGTGGCAGGACGTGTTTGGTCCCAAGTGTGGTGCTTTATCCTGTGGCTCGAGATCCCTCCCGCCCTCTTCTTGGTCCTAGGCCATAGTACCAAGACAGCCATCCTTTTCCCAATAGCAAGGGATGGAGGCAATCCCCCTTGGCTTTCTCCTGCTGCTGGTTTCAGGGCAGAGATAATGGTTTCTGGCTTCAGGAGGCTGCATCCAGCCCAGGGCAGTATCAGGAGGAGGAAAAAGAGACAAAACATATCCAAACCTAATTAACCCCTCTTCTTCTCCCTTTCATAAGCAGGATGTGTTTGTATAGACAATGCTGTGGGCTCTTTAGTCAGTGCTTGGAGCAGCTCAGATGTCAGTGCTGTTTTGCTGGGGATAGGCGGTGACTCAGGGCATCTTCTCTGCATCCATGTCTGCCACGGTTACCCAGGTCACTTCTTCCCTGAACAGCTTCGTGCCATACCAGCCAGGTCTGCGGGGATGCTCAGCTGTGATGGGAGCAGCAGGCTGGCTGTGCTGGCTGGCTCCTGCTCTTACTGCAGACCCCAGCACCAGAGGCCAGAACAAAATTGATGAGGAAAGAACAAAAACGACTCCCTAAAACTAACACCTTGAAGTTACTATCTAAAGGCTAGAGCTGGCAGTTCTCTCTTTGCTAATAAGAGGCTTGGCTTCATAAAGAGCTGGACACAAGAAAGGACCCTATGCAGGCCTTCTGAGCCACCTGTGACCCCAAACTGGCACCCAGAAATAACCCTTCTTCCCTACTTGGGGCTTTCAGTTGTTTCTCCATTTCTTTGTCTGTTCACCTTTCTGGGAGACCTAAGCATCACTCAGTTGTGCTGGGGACCATACTCCATCTAACATATCTGTTGAAGGTGCCAGTGAAACACAAACTGCAGCACTTTCAGCTTGGGAAACAGGCACTACAGAACTACAAGTAAGACTGAGGAATTGTGAGAAATGCATGTTTCAGATGCTTGGCTAACAATTTAATTAAAAATTGGGATGTTGGGTTTTATGTATATGTTACCCCCGTGGATGCTACACCAGGATTTAAAGGCTCAGGGATTTAAAGGTGTGAATTTGCAGGCACAGCTTGTACTAAAACAGGCAGCGTGCAAGAGCATTGAGACAGCCCTGTGAAGGCTTCTGGACTGTCAGGCTGCTGGCTCTCTATTTATGCACACCCCCCGTATATATTATACTGTTCCTGCTGAGCCACTGGGAAGAGGAAATGAAAGGGACTGTGGAGTGAGTAGCAGGTGCAGCACAAAGCAGAGGCGGTTAATTAATAGCCAGTTTAAGTTTGAGAGATGCGAGAGTCCAACCGTGGCCGACAGCCGAAGCGCTGAGCTGCTGTTTTCCTTGCTTTGCAGGATGCCAAACGTTAACCACAGACAGGCGTGAACTTGGTGAACCTGCCATTTTCCTCAGCCACTTCAAATGAGCCCACTTTTCAAGCAGTGTTTTTGCTACATGAAAGGTAAAAAAAAAATCAGTGTGATTGCAAGGGCCTTTCTTGGAGCACAACCACAAAACTTGAAAAATGCAGCTTAGTGGAGGCTGACTTTGAAAATTTGGATATTGCTAAAAAGCAACACTTGAGGGCAGCACAGCACCACTGAACAGCCATTGCTGCTTACCTCCTGTGGCTGTTTCCTCATGAAAGGTGTACCTATCCCCAGCTTCACAAGCACTTTTCTGCAGAAGACAATGTGCACGTTTTTCTCCATCGAAGCACACGACCCTCCCTGGCTGGCATGCACATCTGTCTGCCAATCATAGAATCATAGAATGGTTTGAGTTGGAAGGGACCTTAAAGATCATCTGGTTCCAACCCCACTGTCATGGGCAGAGACACCTTTCACTGGACCAGGTTGCTCACAGCCCCATCCAACCTGGCCTTGAACACTTCCAGGGAGGGGTCATCCACAGCTTCTCTGGGCAACCTGTTCCAGTGCCTCACCACCCTCATAGTAAAGAACTTCTTCCTTATAGCTAATCTAAATCTACCCTCTTTCAATTTAAAGCCGTTACCCCTTGTCCTATCACTATGCTCTCTTGTAAAAACTCTATCTCCAGCTTTCTTGTAGGCCCCCTTCAGGTACTGGAAGGCTGCTATAAGGTCTCCCTGGAGTCTTCTCTTCTGCAGGCTGAACAATCCCACCTCTCTCAGCCTGTCCTCATAGGAGAGGTGCTCTAGCCCACTGATCATCTTCATGGCCCTCTGGACTCACTCCAACAGATCCATGTTGGGGGCCCCAGAGCTGAATGCAGTACTCCAGATGGGGTCTCATGAGAACGGAGTAGAGGGGCAGAATCACCTCCCTTGACCTGCTGGTCACATTTCTTTTGATGCAGCCCAGGATACGGTTGGCTTTCTGGGCTGCAAGTGCATATCGTCGGGTCATGTTGAGCTTCTCATCAACCAATGCCCCCAAGTCCTTCTCTTCAGAGCTGCTCTCTATCCATTCTCCACCCAGCCTGTATTTGTGCTTGGGATTGCCCCGGCCCATGTGCAGGACCTTGCACTTGGCTTTGTTGAACTTCATGAGGTTCGCATGTGCCCACCTCTCCAGCCTGTCGAGGTCCCTCTGGATGGCATCCCTACCCTCCAGCGTGTCAACCGCACCATGCAGCTTGGTGTCATCGGAAAACTTGCTGAGGGTGCCCTCAATCCCCCTGTCCATGTCACCGACAAAGATGTTAAACAATGCCGGTCCCAATACTGACCCCTGAGGAACACCAGTCATCACTGATCTCCACTTGGACATCAAGCCATTGACCGCAACTCTTTGAGTGTGATCATCCAGCCAGTTCCTTATCCACCGAGTGGTCCATCCGTTGAATCCATGTCTCTCCAATTTAGAGAAAAGGATGTCGTGCAGGACAGTGTCAAATGCTTTGCACAGGTCCAGGTAGATGACATCTGTTGCTCTTCCCTTATCCACCAGTGCTGTAACCCCCTCGTAGAAAGCCACCAAATTTGTCAGGCATGATAACTTGTTTTATTTCAGCCTCATGAAGTGACCACCACTGCACAAGCTGGTTGTAAAGCATCATCATGCACAAAGTGTTCTTTGCTCTGGACCTGCACAGTTATCAACCAAACTCACCTGTTCTTTAAAAATTACATGGTTATAAGATTTAAGGGTACAAAGAAAAATAGGTGCTGGGGAATCTTTTTAGCTATTGTCAAACTTCAGAAATAGTTACCTTCGGCTTTTTCTCCCCTCCTGCCCCAGATACAGAAGCATCCTGCATTTGCAGGGCTCCATAATTTGACCTTTTCAAACAATCAGAAAGTTTCTGCCTAAAGGCTTCAGGGCCCAAGTTTCAGGATGAGTTTGTAGCTCCCAGGAGTGGAGGGGTGGGAGCACAAACGAAGCTGAGAAGACTTCCTGCCTCTCCACACCAGAGAGGGCCTTACAGTGAGTCAGGTTGGGGGGGTCTTCTAGAACATCTGTTTTGTTAATGCCAACATTTATATTCAAGCCACTGCATAAGATTTTTAAAGAGTCAAAATTGACTCTGGCTCTTCCATTAGAAAGAAACGTGTAAGCCAAGGTGTATACTTGGCATAAGACTTCAGCAGACAGTAGTTACCAGAAATGTAACCAAAAATGAGAAATCTCAGCACATTTTCCATGATCCAGTCACTAACCACCAGCATTTTAAGAATATTCTCTTTACCAGCCTTTGCAGGGTCAAGGTCCCACAAGCACAGACAGCAAGAGCAAGGGGGGGAAAACCAGCAGCCGGATCAGCTGCTCATATTCACACGTAAGTAAGTGAGGGTATAGCCAAGAGCAAGGAATGCTGCATCTTTTCTCTTTGTTCTTTTAAGCCATGTGTCTTTCCTTAAGCTGCTGATACTGATAAGTGAGTACATAAGCATTTTGTACAGCACTTGATCAACTCCAGTTCCTACCACAAACTGAATGATTTTAAATGACTCAGTAAATTTTTCTGGTTTTCAGCAAAGCAGTGACTTATGCACAGTCTTCGGGCTAGAGAAACTGTGCAAAGGCTTAAAACTAGAAACAAAAAGAGTCATTTCCCCATGGCAAATAGCAATGTACCCCCGAACTCTAAGTGATGCTGGATGCCAAGGAATTAATACCTAGACATGTCTGAGAGGACTTAAAAAAAGTCACTGCTGAAGCCAGCCAAGAAGAGTCACCAGGTTGAAGGAACCAGTTCGCAGTAAGGGCCACATTTTGTTGTTGATGAGCAACACAAGGTATCTTTTTGAAGTTTTCTTGCTGTTCAGCACTGGAGCAGACTATCATAAACCAGCAAGAAAATGGATGAGATTTTCCTGAAGAGCTGGATGATATTTCCTGTTCTTGAACCATTGTGTCTCTCACAGAGAGCATCCTAGAGCAGGGGGCCATAGAGGCACAGCAAACCGGATGCCGTCACTCCCGTGGCCACGTGTGACACTGTTCTGATACTGCTTCCCGTGAGCATCTGCCACACGAGCAACAGTTTCTTCCTCTAAACGCAGGTCCTGTGTTGAACTGCAGTTCTGCACCACCTCCTGTTTGAGGGGATTAGCAAAAGGAGGCAGACGACTCCAGTTCATTGATATGTTCAGTCATGACACATTCAAAGTGGAAACTAGACAGTTAAAACAAGCAGGTGAGTGCAATAAAGATGACAGTTCCCTATCTTTTATATGAACCAGAGCCCAGATGGGTGGCCAGGTTTGCTGAGGTCAAACAGCAGTGACAGACCAGTGCCTCTTCCTGGAGATCAGCGATTCACAGTGGTGGCAGGGAACCCCGTCCTCCTACACCAAGCAAACACTTGCCAACAGAGGAATGAAACCATTCCCAGTTCTCCAAAGTACCAGAGAAAAAACAGCAGGGAAATTTCTCTGCTGATGCTCCAGCGCTTTTTTGTGCCATTTAAAGAAGCAGGAAGCTGGATGGCACAGGGCGTCTTTTAATTACCAATAATTGTTCTTGAAATTATTTAGTACTGAGCTGAATGATGGTGCTTGCTACTACTGTCATTTACGGGGATGGGCTCTTGAAGATCATACAGACACTGACCTCTCAACTCCAAAACCCAGCAGTAAAACAGAAGCAGAGGAACTCTCCTTCCTAGCCTTAAATTCAGACTCACAAAGATGTCCGCATCAGCTGGGATTTATGTGCAAAAGAGGTAGGAGTTAAAAAAAATATCCAAAAGGACATCTGGGAAAGGCAGCTCCTTAGAGGTGCTGCCCTGCTTTCAGCAGACTGCAGCCTCCTGGGAAATGTGTCTGCCCTCCCAAAGGATGCTCATGTGCCGGATACCAGGCTGGCGATGAGTGCCCAGAGCTCCTGCTGACTTCTGCCACCCACCATGGCCATGTCAGTTGGAACTGGTTCCTGAGCCAAAAACACTTCTCATCCTGAACCTGGTGAGAACAAGGCAGCTTTCATGAAGGTCCATCCCCTTCTTTAAATATCAGTCTGTGTAGCTGGAGTCATCCTGAAAATTTCCGGGACTTCTAGTACAGTGATCTTTAATACACATCTGTCCAGAGAATAAATTATTCAGAGGGTCCAGAGAGATTTTAGGCAACCTCCATAAACCAAATCCTAAATTGACCATTCCCAAACCAAAAGGCAAGAATTTGGGAGCACTCTGCCTCCATCCTCCCCATCCCTCTGTCCCAGACAGTTGCTGTATTCGTGCAAATGGCAGGCCAGTCTGCACTGATGGCTTTTCATCTGAGGTAAAGGAGAAGACGTACAAGAGCAGGAGTAAAGACACTCTTGTAACAGGCACATGCATCTCTTGCAGAAAAACAAGATCAGTTTTTCTAAGTGCATGGTAAAAGCCTGAGCACCTGTTCTGCAATGGGTCTTTGAGACAACTTGCATATCAGCCACCCTGAAGTTAAAAAATACGTCTCCTTTTTGCTGTATGGAGCAGGACAGATCTGGATGGATCACTACAGGCAGTTAATAGTGATTTGTGGTCCCCACAAGGAGCAAAGACCAAAGTGTGCCTCAGAAAGGACTCCTGACCTGGCTAACTCCGTGGTTGCAAATGAACGGGAGCTGGGCTTATTTACATCCAAATGGCACTAGCAAAACCTGATGGGAAAACAGCTAAGATGTGAGGAAGAGCTGTGAGAAGCCTCATCCTTGCTGCATCCAAGCTCAGCCCTGGCCCCAGCCCTGACCAGAGGGTGCAGCCATCCTGTGCCTGGCTCTGCCTTGCTCACCTGGACCCTGGCTGTCAACCTACCTCCCTGCTCAAGCTTGGACCTGCCTCATTGTTACTGGATGGTGGTGGACCTTGGGCCTGCTCAGCTCACCTTGCTGAGGTATGGGGGCATTGCTGCTCCCTATGGCTCAGGTATGGGTCTGCTGCTCCCTAATGCCTCTCCTTCATCCTGAGGGCAGAGAAGAGCTTCTCAGGCTATGGAGTAGTTCCAGGTGTTGGGCAAAAATGTTCAGCAAGACCACCCTGCTGCTGGTGGGACTGGTGTGCTGAGACTAGCTTGGTCTTTAGCTCTTTGAGGCTTGGATGCCCAGGACCCAGCAGTCCCATTGCAGAGCTGGCTGGAAAGCTCAGCTCCTCATCCTAAACATCCTCACCAAGTGGAGAAGCAGTGGAGAGAGGAAAAAGTAGGGCAAGAGCAGTGCCAGCCACCTCTCACTGCTGCACCGAGCCCATCCATGAGTCACCCCCGTGGCTCTGTGCTTGCTCCAGGGATAAGAAATAGCTGGGGCTCATAGCCCTGTGTCAGGCACCTCTCCATGATGGTTAGGCTTGGGACCATGCTCCTGTCCCCCACAGCATGAGCTTGGGGGGCTCAGGTTGAAGATGCCCCCTAAATCTGCTCATCACCTGTCATGGCCCTGGCAGTCCCTGCACATTTGGCTCCCGATCAGGGTAGTGCCTGTGCCCCTCACACACCTCGGCCTCCCATGGCACTGGAGCATAGGGCATCGCTGAAGCAAGGTGGTGCGCGAGCACTGTGTGATGACCAGGGACATCCGGAGCTTTTGCCCCCTCGTGGTGGTGGGCACAGTGGTGGAAGGCATGGGGCTGCGGTGGGGAGGCCACTGCCCTGCTGGTGTATGCCAGCAGTGGGCCAGGCTATATGTCTGTGCTGCTGACGCCCTGCGGCACCTTCAGCCACCCCAGAAGCTGGGGAGTCCTGAGTCAGGTCTGATGTGGAACGCTGCAATTAGTGCAAAAACTGAGCTGATTTGTGCTGTTAGGGAGCTCACGGGGAAACTGGTTATCCTCTGTTTGCCAGCTTGGGCAGCAAGCGTCCACTTCTTCTGAGGTTTGATTTTCCTGCATCTGATTCAGCTCTGCTTGCGATTCACTCTGCTAGCGAAGACTTTCACCTTGCCGTTTGCTTGGCCCTGGCTTTGCCCTTGAGCAGTAGCAGGAGCTGAGCCTTTGGCTGGCAGCACGGTTTCTGCTGGAACAAGGTTGCGCTGTCACGTTTCCTCTGGGCTTGTGCCTGTCTTTCTACCTGTCCCTTGATAATATGGGCTGAGCTTATCAGCCTTCTTCAGCCCAACCTGACTGAAGGCAGTGATGGGCAAGATAAGAAGCGCCCATATGGGAGGGGAGCAGGGCGTCAGGAAGGAGATGGTGTCCATGCCCCGCGAGGATCCCCAGTGGATTTGAAGGGGACTGCGGTGCTGCTGGCTTTGCTGCTCATGCAGCTGCTTCTGGCTGTTCCCGTGTCGCTGAGCTCAGCCCTGATGCCATGCATTTACCTTGAATCTCTGTGCCCTTGGGAACGCTGCTCTGAAACAGGAGGTGGGTGACCAGGACCCACGTCCACCTGCTCACGCCCCAGAGCACTCTGCTCCCTGCATCCAGGGGTATGCGTCTCCTACCACAAGCAGGACGTCCGTCACCTGCAGCAGCACAGCTCTCCCCTCTCGCCCTCTGGCCAGTGCAGCACTAGGCACTCGGCACATCCTGGAGGCCTCGGCAAAGATCCCTGACACCTCTGCAAACCAGCAGGCCAAGAGGAGCTGGCTCTTTGCAGTGGCCTTTGCTGTCACAAACCCTCCCTTACAGCCCTTTCGTTTTTGTCTTTTGCACAGATACAGTTCCTAGAGATTAGGCTGCAGATTAAGGCTTTACTGAATCCTGAAATGGGTTCCAATTCCCAGTCCCAGTGGGACCAACATGCAGCCAAATCTTCCCTGTAAGCTTGCTGAGCTGGAGCTGGGGAGAGGCATCTCCCACTGTGTTCTCCCATGTGTGTGAAAGATGGAGCCCTGCTATTCACCTGGGCTGCTTTGCTTAGAGGCAGCTGCCAGGTAAGAGCAGTTTTATCCTGGGAAGGAAAGCTCAGGAAGGAACTGGAGCTGTTTCATGAGTGGCTTTAGATGAGAGGAATAAGCTGTAGCTGATCCCTCTTTACTCGGTGTCATACTGGGGGCAGAAGGTCTCAGCACAGAGCGCACTTCCAGGACAGGAAGGTGGTACCAGCCCATGAGGGTCAGCAAATGCTGTCCTACAGGGCTCACAGGGCTTGCAGGCATCTCTGGAGCCTTGCCACACCAACACTGTGTGAGGGGAAGGGTCCAGGTGCTCACTGGCCTTGCGCTGCCTATTGTCTGGGAGCCTGAGCAGGTCCCGGGGCCCTTTTGAATCCCAGAGGCTTCAAAAGGTGTTTAAGGAGCTGGATCATAAGCTCTTTGTGCCTCAGTTTTCCAGCTGGGCTTAACAGCACTGCTGGGTCTCCTCAGGTGACTGTGAAGCACTTGGCTCCGCAGGCTTTGTGTGGGCTGAGTCGCTGGTGGCCGGTGGTGGCTGACTGCAGGGTGAGGGTTTTCCAGGCTACCTTCTTCCCAACAGAAATTGCAATCATCCAAGCTTTCATCCAACTGTTCAAAATAGTACTCCCAGGTTTTTCTTCTTCCACTCTGAGGAGAATCCTGGGTGGTACATCTACGTTTCTGAGATAAGCCCAACGAGCATTTGGAGCAAACAAGGATGAAGCAGCACTGTCATGTCGGAGCCCTTTGAGCTGCCCTTGGAGGCAGCACAGGCAGGCTGCTCTTAAACCAGGCTCCTGGCAGCATCTGCTGCTGTGCCAGGTTGCCCACTAGAGCTGCCTTCTTGCCTGCTGGGAGCCCCACGCACACAGCCCCCCACCAGCACCAAAGCTGTGGTACCAGGTACGTGAAGAAGCAGTGACATAAATGTCCATCTGTTTAGTTTGTCTCGGGATCGCTCCCCAGGCACCTCTGCCTCCCAGGCTGGGGCACCCATCTTCCTGCTTTTCTTTCACTTTGGCCACCGCCTGAGACTGACAAAGAAACCCAGCGCCCTGCCATGATCCCTGCGGCTGCGATTGGCTCTGTCCTCTTGGCTGGCTTTGTTATCCTTGCAGTGCATCACGGCCCTTGCACAGGCTGTGCACGCTCAGACCAGTGGAAGCTGGGCTCCTGAAAGGAGCAGCTTGCTGAGTGCTGCTGGCAGGAGCCATGCGGCAAGGACATGGCTAGGTTGGGCAGCCACAGCTCCAGTAAGGAGCCTGAGTCTGCTGTTAGATCGCATACCTGGCACCAGACCATTGGCCAACAGGTCCAGGCAGGGCTTGAGGGACTCTCCCACATTGGAAAAATAGTGGCAGGGAAGCTGGCTTAGCTGGAGACTCACCAGTATCCACAAAGGTAGTACCATCCCCTCGGATGCTTTTGTGCGTCTGGCCCCAGGCAAGGCCACCCAGGAAGCTGTGAGTAGAGCCAGGAGGGAACCAGGCACAGCACTCATCGCCATCCTCAGCCATGCGGCCAGGCCACCTCCTCTGGGCCCCTGGACACCACAGTCCCCTCGGGGTCTCCATGGCTGGCCCAGAGGATGGTCACAGCTGTGTCTGGGCCCTGGTGCTGGAAGTTCAGGCTGAGGGCAAATGTGAGCTCTCAAGGGACCTCATCCTTTTGCCAAAGTCCTTGGAGCTGGAGGGGACCAAAGGGATCACATTCACGTAGGGGTGCTGCAACATCAGAGAGTAACAAGCCAACTGAGCTGTGTCCTGCCCCCCCTTCCCTCCCAGGGCAGAACTGGCTGGCTAGATCCTCTGTCAGCTCTTGGCAAAAGGGGAAACTGAGGCACAGAGCAGTGTGTGCACAGCTCTGGCCCCTGCTCTGTGGCCTTGCCAAGCTGCGCCAAAGCTTTGCCATGGTCTCTGGCAACCCGGTAAGCAACAAGCCCTGGAGTCACCATCCTGCCCCATGGCACACAGCTCTGACCACACTGCGTCACTCATGCTTGGTTGCCTGAGGGACTGGCTGGCTCCACTGCCCCATGGCTGGCCCAGGTCATGTGGGGCACCTTTCGGATTTTGCTGTCTTCCCAGCTGGGAAGGCTCCTGGCTGCAGCCCACCACAGGGACTGTATTTCTCACCCGCTTGCTTGGTCCTGGCAGTCCCTCGGGAGCAGGCGCCATCCCTTGCAAGCGGGGTTTTGCCAACAAGCGTGGCCTTATGTCAGGTGTCCAGGCATTGGGGCTGGCACGGGTACGGATCCTGGAGGAGCATGTAGATGGGCAGAGCCAAGAAATCGTCTGTCCCAGAGCCATGCTGAGCAGACCCAGTGCACGTCCTATGCCCTGCTTCTACCTGACCACATGGGGCCTGAGCAGGCAGGGAGAGCCTGGCTTGCGGGGCTTGTCGAGGGTACCCTTTCTGTCTGGCACGTCCTTTGGGGCTGGAGAAAGACTTCTGTGGAGTGCTTGGGAGGAATTTGGGCACGAAGGGCATCAGCAGGCACTGCAGATGGCTCTCATTATTGGAAATTACTGGATGGAGCAAAGGCAGGGAGGTTTATTGCACTGTGGGACTACTGAATGTCAGCTCAGGCCTGAGCTCTTCTTCTACCTCCACATCCTGAGTGAGTGGAAAGTGAAGATGTTCATGTGTGACTGCACAGTGGGTCCATCAGGCTGGAGGGTACCCTGGAAGTCCTGCACATACTCCCTGTGCCTTCAGAAGCCATCAGATTAGCCAGGCCACGCTGGCTGGATGTGTTGGACCCAGCACACACATACACACGCATGGCTGGGCTTTCCAAAGCCCCGTCTGACACCACAGGATGTCCAAGGGCCGACTGCACATCGTGCCCAAGATTCAGGATAATGCAACTTATTCCAGAGGAAAATGCTTTATATGATATTATTCAAAGCAGATTAAAAAAAAACCTACTCACAGATTAATATATGAGATATACATAACATAGAAAATGGGAAGTATGTCACAGGACTGTGGCTGAGTCAGCTGTTTCCAGTAAACATGATGCACAGGAGGTTTTGGTGGGCAGTTCCTGCAGGAGGCTGGGGATTGCTGCCATGGGCAGCACTTGCTGCAAGAGGAAGGGGCTTGGGGAAGGGGGACTGAGCCCCAACGTGGCGGTGTGGGGCTGGGCAGCACTGCTGCTTTAGAAGCAGTCGCTTCGCAGAGGCTGCGGCAGGTCCGACTCACTTATCTGGAGGCTGAGCTCTGTTGAGCAGAGGGTCGTGGATGGGTTGTGCGGCTGATTCCCCTCGTACACGGTGTACTCATGACACTGCTGCCGGAGATGCCAGAGGATGTCTCTGGACAAGAAGTGGGTTTCTGCTTCACCTGATTCTGCAACAGAAGAAAGGCAAAACCCACTTTCGCTGGTCTGGCCCGAGGCAGGGGTCTGGGCAGGGAGCAGAGCAGAGTCTCTGGGAGATGCCTCAAAGTATACAGAATTTCCTGAGAAGTCAAAATACAATTCTTACTTCCCCCTTTCAGCATGCCAGAAGAAAGAAAATCTAACACAAAGTGCAGGAAGGAGAGTAAAATACAGGCAGTATGTGCTGGTTTCCTAGTAGTGCTTGTTGTGATGGGAACTATCTCACTTGATAGAAATGCTTCTCCTCATCAGGGAGAGTGCTGAATTTCCTCTGAAAAACAATGAGATTCATTTCAGCAAGAAGCAGCAAGCTGTTTTCAAGCCCTACTGCTTTGGCAGGGGTGAGGAGAAGGGAAATTAAAAGGAAGAAGGGATAGCCTCCCTCCTTCTCGTCCCGTGTCAGGAGGAATGCCACTGAGCCAGAACACACACCAACACCCGTCCCAGTGCTGGGGAGGGCTTGACAGCCCCAGCCATTTCTCCCAGGAACATCAGCAGCGAAGGGAGCTGCTCCTTCCCCTGGAAGCCCGCTGTTATATTCAGTTGTTGCGGGAGCATTCTTGCTGCCCCAGTGGAAGACTGCTTGTCTCAGGTGCCTCTGGGGACTTCAACAGGGACCAGCTCTGCCAGTGTCCTCCCCACTCCGCTGAGACCCACAGCAAGAAGTCCTTCTGTGTCGGGAAGCAGCCCCTTTCTCCCACCGCAGCAGGGACCCCCCCCGCCCGTGTGAGTGGGGATATCAGCCAAGCGCTACATGGATCCTGCCTACTTCCCCTTGTTTGCCCTGATCCGAGGTCACTCAAGGGGCTGGGGGAGCACAGCCACTGTGCTGGGCACCCCACCCTCTTCCCCTCCTCACTCACCCTCGTACACGATAAGCCGGTAGGTACCCGCACACTCCTTGGAGCCTTTCAGGATCTCCTCCAATGTCCTGTAGAAAAGCTTGGCCTGCTCCAGGCGGTCCTCCCGGCTGAAGGCAGCACACTCATCCTGGGACATGGCGTAGAGGGACTGCAGCGGTGTGGCATACTCCACTGCGCAGTGCCAGAGCTGCAGGGGTGGAAGAAAAAGACACGGGGGCAGGAGGACCAAGCGCCTGGCAAAGGGCTGCCGAGGGACCCTGGTGCTGGGCAGAGCCCTCGAGACCCCTCGGCAGCTCCGTGGCCTGCCCTGCACCGGTGCTGTGTGCTGGGCCCCCAGGACAGGGCTCCTGCCCTGTGTTGAGCGGGGAAAGAGCCAACTGGCCTGGCAGAGAGGCAGGTATGGCCGTGCCCCGTGTGCTCAGGAAGCTGCCTCCCTCCCGCGGGGCCCCAAGGTGCAGCCACTGGCTTTGGCAGCACTCCCAAGCCACAGCCTGGGGAGTGATTTTCCCCATGGAGGGAAAATCCGCGGAGACGTCCCTTGCCCATGTCTGATCACACTTTCTTGGTTGCTTTTCTGCTAGAGAAGGGGAAATCTGAGCATCCTAATGGAGAGTAGGAGAAGGGAGAAGAGGATAAATGCTGGCAAGGTGAATGCACAGCTAGAAGGAGGCTGATCAAACAAATGAGGAGAGATTTGCTAAGGCCATAAAAATTCCAAGGAGGAGCAGGGTTACCAGTAAGTCTTATACTGGGCAAACTGGAAAGTTTAATAAAGTGTATTAGAAAGAAGAAGGATGGGATCTCTGGGTAAATGCAGAGTAGCAGGAAGAGCTACCAGCCTTGGAGGGCAGTTGCCACAGTGACCCAGAGCAGGTGCCAAGGATGGGAGCTAGCATTGCTGCCATGCACGCGTTCACCAGCAACTGGGCAGAAAGCTGAGGGACAGATTTTACTGATGACGTGCAGCAGGTCAGAGCAGGTCCAGGCTGCAGAGCTGCTGGAGATCACTTGGTGCCGAGTGACTCAGCAGGAGACTGGCAGATGAAACACAGCATCAGTGTGTGCCTCGTAGCAAGAAAAACCTGATGCTGACTGTACTTCCCCAGGAGCGGGGCCAGGAAAGAGGCTCTGGAGTCCCTGCAGGCAGGGCTTTAAAAGCAGCAGCTCAGTGCTCAGCCACCATCAAGTGGCAAATTAGGGAGACCCGGGTGAGAAGCATCGCTCATCCACGGCCATGCCAGCAGGACCGGTGTGTTCCCTCCTCCAAGGGTGCAGGGGCAGAGGCCCATCTGCCTGGAGATGTGGAAGGGGGTGAATGCAATGTGAGACGGAGGGATTCAGGGCTCGTCAGCCTGGAAAAGAGGTGACTGGGGGAAGGGGAGAGAGTCAAAATATATAATGACTCACACAGACATTTTCAAGCACCTCTTCACAACAAAAGGAAATATTCATTCATCCTATTGGAAGTGATGCTCTGGACCCCACATCTGCTTTTTTCTGCTTAGTTTTCTTCTGTTTTCCAGGCTTAAATCAACTCCAGAAGGGATAGGTCAGCCCAACATCCCTGACAGGGCTGAGCCTGGGAGGAGGCAGCCAGGAAGAAGGGGTGCAGATGGCCGGCACGGATGGGACCTCTCCATCTCGTGGAAGCCTGCTGAAAGCTGTGAGTATCTAACAGGAGAGGGGACACTGTCCTGCCCTTATGGCCACTTCTGGGATGGGATCTGAGGCCAGGAAGACCTTTGGGCTGATGCATGCCGAGTGCTTTCCCGATGCTGCAGTCAGTATACCTTGTTGTCTTCATCCTTGATTGCGTAGAGGCTGTGTTTGTAGACTCTTTTTTTGGTGCCAGCTCGGGTCAGGGTGGTTTCAGGGAGGTCTGTCAGGTACTGGATATTGCTGTCAGCTTTCTCCAGGTCATCATATACATCACAGCTCAGAGGGACCAAGATGTGGAGCTTCCAGGTCTCCCTGCGTGCCAGCATGTTGGGGTTGGCTCTGCTGAATTCCTCCATCAACTTTTTCACCCCTGGTGGAAAAGAGCATTGGGCAGAGGTGCCTGGTGTGAGTACAGCTGCTTTCTATCTTGCTCCCCATTTCCCTGCTAACACTGTAAAAGTGGGAGGATTGTTATTAGAGCTATTTCTGTCTGTAGGCATGATAATGCAGGGAAACAGCTACGTACGTGGCAGGACTATTTTTAGGTACCCAACGTAATAAGACCAGGCAAGCCCATGAGCGACATTCTGCTTGGACCTCTCAGACATCTCAGACATTTCCACTGCTGAGGGCTTCTGCGAAGGGAAGGAAAGACAGACCAGTGATGATGAAAGCAGCCACCTGGGCTCTTTTGCAATAGTTGGTTCTCTACAGGGATTGGAGAGCAGCCACCCTCTCCAAAGAGATCTGGAGAGTGAGCAGCCCTGCTGCCTGCTTCCACCATCGCATCGGGTAGTGGGGCCAAGAGTCCCTGATGGTTCACACAGCCCCTGCAGATGAGGAAGCTGATGCCAGAGTGAGCCAGACACGTTTCTGGCTTCATCCTCCATTGGGATTGCATGTCCCAGTGCAACTTGGGCACCAGCCCAGTGCTTCCAGCATGTGGGAGGAGACATCCCAGCGCCTGATGGTGGGATTTCCAGGGCCACTGGTGGCCCCTGCCAGCTCTGTGTGTTCATTTAGGTGGAAATGGGTGTTGAAACCCCACAGGCACCTGACGGCTGCCCTCCCCAAAGCACCTTTCTGTAGCCTGTGCCCTCCCTTTTCAGCTCTGCTGGGGTAAAGCAGAGCCCACCCAATGCTGCAGAGGTAGCTGGAGCTTGGCTCTGCCACCCACAGCACGCCTGATAATTAACACTTTAGAGACCACACAGGCTACCCTTTCCCCCCAAGCACCAGCTTGATCGACAGATTTAAAAATACCAATTTTTTGTGTCAGCAGGGCTCTGGCTGCAGCAGGGCTGCTGCCAGCACCCGGGGCGGCTGTGCTCATTAAAAGGCAGCCTGGCTTTCCTGCTGGCGCACGTGCCAGTATGGGGCTGAGGAGATCAGCTCTTCGGGGCTGAGCTAACAAGAGCGTTTCTCCTGCTGCGGGGCTGCGTGCGGGTGGGCTGTACATGCAGGGGCCACGCAGAGTTGGGCCGCGTGCCCCCACGACCGCTCGGGGCTGCCGCGCTCCCTGGGATGCCTGGGCAGGCTAGAGGTGTTAATGCCTTACGTGGAGCCCCAGAGCAAGGATGAGGAGCTGGCACAGGCTGGCCAGGCCGAGGTGGACACCGAGCGGCTGCCCATCTTCATCAAGAAGAGCCACATATGCTGAACCACAGACGAGCAGCATGAGACCATGCCAGCGCAGGGGGAAGCAGGCGCTCAGGGCCCTCCAGAAGCTGCCGTGGTGCCTGGGTGGGAGAGGGAGACAGGAGAGTGGTGGCTGCCCGCCTGCCCTCCCCATCTGCAGCCCACCAGGCACTGGCCAGGGGATGCTCCCACCTCCCTGCCAGTGCTTCTGACCTTCTAGAGCAGTACGGAGCCAGGGAGCCCTGTGGGACCCTGCACCCATGGGTCTCAGAGGGGAGCGGATGCAATGTTGCCCTAGGCAGCAAGCGGAGATTATCTCCAACAGCCCTTGCCCTCTGGCACTGGGTGGTGGGGGAAGGCTGGGGGCTGAGGTCTGCTCCCAGGTAAAGGGCACACTGGGGAGCTACCAGAGAGAGGAGAGGGAGAGGTCCATAGACATATGGGGGAGCTGGGCAGGCAGGAGAAGGGAGAGGAGGAGGAGGAGGAGGTGGAGCTGAGAAAGACACAAGGGTGATGAAGAGCAGTGTGTTCTGCAGGGGCACAGCAGACCATTGCCACAGAGGGCACGTGTGGGGGTAGAAACAAGGAGCAGATCCCTCCCGACACCCAGAGGCTGCTATAACCTCGTCCCCAGGGTGGCCCCAGGAGCCCGGGAGACAGCCTCCCCCACGCTGGCTCACCTGGATTGGAGGTGGAAGATCTCCTCGGCCAGATAGCAGGTGCCCTTGAGCAGCACCCCAATCTGCAGGGCCACAAAGTGGGAGATGAGGCTGCGGGCGCTGGGCACAAGGGGCTCCCCGGCAAGGTACAGCGCTGCAGCACACAGAGCCAGGAGCAGGTACACGGCATGCTGTGCTCGCCCTCCCCGGGCCTTAGGGATAAGCAAGGCGGTGGGGTGGCTCAGCTGCTGTGGTTCCTGAGACATCTGCAGCAGAGAGGGGGGGTCAGCAGCAATTGTTGTCCTCAGCACCCACAGCAATGCTGTGGGGAGTGGAGAAGGGACACACATGCACATCCAGCACTGAGCACCCCAAAGCACGCAACAGAGCCATCCCTTCCTTTGCACGCTGCTGAAACGCAGCCACTTCTGGGGAGGTTCCCTTGTGCGCTGCACAGGCCACCTCAGGGCTGCCCCCCCGCCCTGTGCCTAAATGGGCTCAGCAAAGTCAGAGCCTGGTTGGGCACCCCACTCCCAAATTGATGCCAACCCTACGCCAGCCCTCCCTGCTCTGCAGCCATGGGGCCATCACTCCTCTTGCCGCACTCACCGGAACAGTTACCAGCTGCGAGACTGGACGCTGCCTGGGTTTCCTGTGTTGTTGTTAATGGGCTCCGTGCTCCAGCCTGCACAGCCGTGGCTCTTTTTGGAGGCTGCTGCCGCAGACAGAGACCCAGAGCCCTTGCACCATACAGGCCACGGGTGGACCTGCACAGTTACCAGCACTGAGAAAAATGAAAATGAAAGGAGCTATCGCAACTGCAGACAGCTTGCAGAAAGCACCAGAACCCTCCCACACAGGGCACCCATGAGGTCTCACAGCCTGCATGAAATCCAGGCACTGGCAGTACTGGGTGGATGTGGCAGGTTTTGATACCCATGAGCTTACACCTCTGGAAAGCCCCAATGTATCAGTTAGGTCATAGCAGGGCTGAGCTGAGCTGGAATGAGGAAGGAAACCAGAATTTATTGAGATTTAATTTACTAAGTGCAGCAGATTTCCAAGATGTAATTTATTAAGTGCAGCAGGTTTCCAGGGGCGAAACAGAAGCAAATTCCTTCTAGCAGAGAGAGTGACTCACGGCACCCTGGATCCCTACACCCCACGCAGCTCCAGGAGATGCTGGCTCAGGAGGCAGTGCCCACGGGCACTGGCGACATAGCAGGGGCTTCCTGCAGCCGGGCTCTTGCTGGCCAGTAAGGCCCTCAGCCGTCTCGGGTCCCTGGTTCTAGTGACCACAGACCCAGAGCAGCCGAGGTACTCAAGGCCTTCTTTGACTCATTGTTATTGCTGAGGTTTGCCCTCGAGCCTCCCAGGTCCCTGGTCCTAGCAGCAGAGCCTGCAGCGGTGAGGCATTACCTGTCCTAGAGGCAGACTGACTTAGGGCACGCGAACACAAGCCCATAGGACCAGGTGGGATGCACTCAAGGATGCTGAGGCTGCTGGCTGATGCCATGGCAAGGATCCTCTCTAATCTCTTTGGAAGATCATAGCAATCAGGAGGTTCCTGATGAGTAGGAGAAGGCAAACATCACAGATAACTTTGAGCAGGGCGAGAAAGAGGGCTTGGTGAACTACAGCCTGCCCAACGTCACCTCTGTCCCTGGGAAGATGATCGAGCAAATCCTCCAGGCAATCACTGCCAAGCACCTGGAGGATGAGAAGGGAACAGCCAGCAGGGATTTACAAAGGGCACATGGTACCTGACCAACCTGAGTGCCTTATGAGATGAGATAACTGGCCGTGTGGATGAGGGGAGAACCTTCACTTCAGCAAAGCTTTCAGCATGGTCTCCCATGGCCTCTGTGTAGCCAGACTGGGTAGATAGAGGCTGGGTAAGGGGGGTGACTGTCTAGAATGTGCTCTGGGTCCAATTGCTTTCTGCCCAGGAATGCCTGTGGACACAGGGAGGCTGCCAAGGGAACCTTGCAGTCCCCACAGACCCACAGGCACCTTGCTGCGGGTCTCCACAGGCTGGAGCAGGCACACAGCACAAGGGTCTTGATACAGACATGCCCACGGGTCACATTTAATTCAAGCATTTGCAAACCCAGAGGGAGGGAGGAAGGAATAGATGCCCAGAGAGACTAGCAGTGTGCTACTTGCGCTTGTCTCAAGGTTATCAGAGTCTGTTTTGGTGGTATCTTAGAAACCCCAGCAAACCTGCTCTACAGGGCATCTGATGTGTTCCTAGCCTGGGGAGCGCTTGTGGATATAGCCGATGCGTTGTTTGCTTTTTCAGCACAAAGGTTGGCTAAAACATCAAGTGAATCACTTCCTCGTCCTGTGCCGGGTTGTTCCTGGTGGCCGGGCTTCACTGACCAGCTCTGGCTGGCTCTTGCAGTGCATAAAAAAACCCAGCAAGCGACCTCCCCAGACCAGTGCTACGGCACTTCCAACCAGGCTAGTGCTGACACCTCTGAGATTTAGTTGGGCAAAGAAATCAGCTCTCTGTAAAGCAATCTATAAAACACACCTACACTGCAGACACCACTGACATTAGTAGTTTCTCACCCTAGACATTTTTAAACCACTAGTGTGACAGGCATCGTAAACCCCTCGTGCACCACGTGCCACGGCCTTTTACCAAGCACAGAGCAGCACGTGCATCAGCTGGTGCTTACTCATGAAAACTGCCATGTGTGGCGCAGACGGATGCACGGGGCATCCTCATCTTCCCCACAGGCCCCGTGTCTTGGGCCATGGGCCATCTTGGGCAGTGTCCCACCAATGCATCCGTGGGATGCTCCTAATGCAGACAAACCACCTCATTATGTTACTGGAGATGTCCATCATCACCTGCTGGATAACTGACCCATCGGCACTGAACTAGTTAGCACTAACCTCCCATCCCAGCCTGGGCTTGCTGGTTTCCACACTGCTGCTGTGCCACTGTAAGTGGAGATGGGCCAGGGCCAGGGCAGCTCCACTGCTGGGTGTTACATGGGTGCCTGTTCTCGGCCTCTGCAGCCTGCTCTGCCTCACCCTTCTGGGCACCTGAAGGACCCTACGACATCCCTCTGAGCAGCTGCTCTATTTGTATATACCTGGGCAGAGATGTAGGAGCTTGTGGCCCAAACTGACTATCCAAACCACCCATGGTTTAATCACTGTCCAAACCCAGCAAGAACTAAGCTGTCTACTGAGCCGGCAAAGGTGTTTGCAAAGGCAGGGAATCATAGAATCATACAAATCATAGAATACCAGTCTGGTAGAATACCATCGGGTCCAACCTTTCTTGGCAAAAGCACGGTCTAGACAAGATGGCCCAGCACCCTGTCCAGCCGAATCTTAAAAGTGTCCAATGATGTTGGGGAATCCACCATTTCCCTGGGGAGATTATTCCAATGGCTGATTGTTCTCATTATGACAAATTTTCCTCTTGTGTCCAATCAGAATCTCCCCAGGAGTAACTTGTACCCATTACCCCTCGTCTTTTCCATGTGACTCCTTGTAAAAAGGGAGTCTCCATCTTCTTTGTAGCCACCCTTCAAATACTGGAACATGGTGACAACATCTCCCCTAAGCCTTCTTTTCTCAAGGCTGAACAAATGCAGTTCTCTCAGCCTTTCCTCATACGGCAGGCTTCCCAGTCCTTGGATCATTTTTGTGGCCCTTCTCTGGACCCTATCTAGCCTGTCCACATCTGCTTTGCCTAGCGGGGACCAGAACTGAACACAGTATTCCAGGTGTGGCCTGACAAGCGCTGAGTAGATTGGGATAATGACTTCTTTATCTCTGCTGGTGATGCCCTTGTTGATGCAACCCAGCATCCTATTTGCTTTCTTTGCTGCAGCAGCACACTGTTCACTTATATTGAGCTTGTTGTCCACAAGGACCCCCAGGTCCCTTTCCACAGAGCTGCTCCCCAGCCAGGTAGATCCCAGCCTGTATGGCTCTCCTGGATTGTCTTCCCAGGTGCCAGACCTTATGTTTGTCTTTGTTGAACTTTATGAAGTTCCTGTTAGCCCACTCTTCCAGCCTATCCAGGTCTTTCTGCAGGGTGGCTCTCCCTTCTGAAGTGTCCACTTCCCCACTCAGTTTGGTATCATCGGCAAACTTCATGAGGGTACACTTGATCCCATCATCCAGACCACTTATGAAGATATTAAACAGTGTTGGGCCCAATATCAATCCCTGGGGGACCCCACTTGTGACAGGTTGCCAGTTTGAAAAGGAACTATTTACCACCACCCTCTGGGTGCATCCTGCCAGCCAGTTCCCCACCCACCGCACAGACCATGTGTCTAGACTGTAACGCATCAGTTTCTCTAGGAGGAGGCTATGGGAAACCGTATCGAAAGCCTTGGAGAAATCCAGGTAGACAATGTCCACTGCTTGCCCCACATCAACTGAGCAGGTTACTTTGTCATCGAAGGCGATCAGGTTTGTCAAGCACTATTTGCCCTTGGTGAATCCGTGCTGGTTTTTCCCAATAATGTGCTTCATTTGACTTGTGATAGCCCGCAGGAGGATTTGTTCCATAATTTTTCCAGGGACTGAAGTAAGACTGATGGGCCTGTAATTTCCTGGATCCTCCTCTAAGACCTTCTTGTAGATGGGGGTGACATTAGCCTTCTTCCAGTCTTCTGGGATGTTCCCTAATCTCCATGACTTCTCAAAGACTATGGAGACCAGCCTCGCAATTACATCAGCCAGATCTCTTAACACCCTTGGGTGGATATCATCAGGCCCATCAATTTGTAGGGGTCAAGCTCCTGTAACAGTTCACATACCGACTCTTCTTTCACTGATGGTGGGTCTGTGTTTGCATCAACCTGGATTTTTGTTCCCAAGGCCTGGGGCTGAACAGTGCTGGTAAAGAGAGAGGTGAAGAAAGTGTTGAGAACCTCTACCTTTTCAGCGTTGTCGGTGACTAATTCACCTCTCCTGTTTAACAGTGGGCCAATATTTTCCTTCTGTTTCTGCCTGTTGCTTACACGCCTGAAGAACCCTTTCTTGTAGTTTTTGACATCTCTGGCCAATTTCAATTTGAGCTGAGCTTTTGTTTTTCTAACTGCATCTCTGCATGCCCTGGCAATGCCCTTGTAGTTCTCAACAGGTATTCATCCACTTTTCCATCTCTGGTATGCTTCTCTTCTGGTTTTGAGCAGATTCAGAAGCTTGCCATTAAGCCAAGGGGGTCTTTTGCTCTGCCTGCTTCCCTTACCTTCAAAGCGGGTGAACTGTTTCTGTGCTTCCAGGAGAGTGTTCTTGAAAAACTCCCAGCACTCGCTAGCTCCTTTATCCTCCATGGAAGCTTCCCACGGAATCCCTCCCAGTTGAGCTCTGAGCAAGCTGAAGTTTGCTCTTCTAAAATCTAAAACCTTTGTCTTAGTACTAACCTTCAGCGTGCTCAGCAGGATCCCATATTCCACAATATTGTGGTCACTGCAGCCAAGGCTGTCACTAACCGAGATATTACAAAGCAGGTTTTCTTGGTTTGTGAGTAGCAAGTCCAGCAGTGCCTCATTCCTGATTGGCACATCTAACATTTGTATCAGGAAGCAGTCCTCTACGCATTCCAGGAACTGTACTGTTCTTGCAACAAATGTCTGAGTAGTTGAAGTCATTCATAAGAACCAGGTTCTGTTGACCCGAAGCTTGCTTAAATGACCCAAATATTGCTTCGTTGGCCTTATTGTCTTGGTTTGGAGGTCAGTAGCAGATGCCTACTGTAACATCCCCCTTGGAGACAACCCCTCTGATCTTGACCCAGAGGCATTTGATAGGGCTTCCACAATCGCCATAGTTGACTTCTATACATTCAAGGTTCTCCTTACATAGAGCGTGACAACTTCCACCCTTGGGAGCATCCAGAAGAGCTGAGCTGGCCTGTAACGCAACATAGGCTGGTTTCTAGAAGGGCCTTGGTGTACTGGTTGGGGCTGGGGAAGCGATCAGCCTCTCCTAACATCCCAGTGGCCATAGGCAGAGTGGACAGCTGTAGCCAGGACTTGGTTTAGACAGGGAAGAGTCTCAGTGAAATGCCTGAGAATTTGTAATAACCTGGAAAAAGAATATAAAAATCCTGCAGTGATAGGAGGTGAGATCCCTGGCAGGTAGACGGATGCTGTGAATTTGCTTGAAGTCTCCCCCACCTCTGGAAACCCACGGGCTGCTCTGCATGAGGTGCCTTAGGTATAAGGTGGATTAACCCAGGAGCTGGGCCTGGCCACTGGCCCTGTGCGAGGCTGAAGGCGGTTAGGAGCAGGTGCTGGATGCATGTGGCATGTCCCCAGCCAAAAGCCAGGTCAGGAACATGGTGCTTTCCCTGGTATCTCCTGGGTAAAGGACTGCTCCCAGCGAGCAGGCAGGCAGCAGGCATAACAGAGCCTGCTCCTGCTGCAAAATGGGCACTGCAGCAGTGCTTGCTTCTTTTTTTTATCGCATCACGTGCTGTTGCCCTGCAAAAGCCGGTAGAGCTGCTGGCTTCAGCCGAAGGGCAGACTGCCCAGTGACAGCTTTACACCGGGGATGCCTGTGGGGATGGGGTTCGGGTGCCAGGCTAGTGTTAAAAGTGGCTTTGGTCCCTTGGCTAAAAAGTGCTGCAGTTGGTGTTTTTAGTGTTGCAATGGCACCACCAGCGTACCCTCAGAGGTCCTGCGCACTGACAGGGCTTGCTTTATCACCCACCCTAGCAAAAATAAAGCGCTCTGCAATATTCTGTGTTGCACTGGGCTCTGTGAACTGGATCACTCTCTCTGATGCAGTGAGGAGCCATCCGGGTAAAATCTTGCAGAAGCAGGTGAGCTGCTTCCTCCAGCTCCCAAGCACATGTCTCTTACTCGTTCAGCAAAGCAGTTTTTGTGCAGGACAAAAGAGGTGACAGTCGGGGGAGCCAGGGAGGTGTCCTGGCCAAAGGATTTGGTAATTGCCCCCTCTTTCTCCAGGTTATGCAAGGTCCTAATCTTCGCTCACAAAGGCCATGTGGAGATGGGATGCCTTTCCAGGGATGTGCCCAGCTTGGGAGAGCCTTTGCCTCGCCCTGACCCCAGGCTGTGACCCCTCAGCAATGATGAGTTTAAAATCCTGACGGCAGCATGGACCATCCCTCCACCCCCCGGATCGTGGGGCTGCTCTGAGTGCTGCATGCCCCTTATCCATTAAGGTTCTTCCTTCCTTTGTGGCACCAGAACTTCCTGCCTGAAAGAATTTTTATGCATTTAACAAGCATTAGTGGATCAATCTGTGATTTATGCAGTCTTCTTTTGATCCCCTGTAAACTGTCATCACCTGCAGTATCCTGTGGCACTGAGGCCCCAATTACACATTGGGTGGAGAAGTAACTTTTGCTTGTTTTGAAGCTGTCACAGGCTAGCGCTGTTTGGGTTGCCACTGTTCTTGTGCTGGGAGAGACATGAAACCAGCCCTTTCCTCCTCCCCAGATCACTGATGGCTTCAGACCTCAGCCATCTCTTTCCCAGGCTGAAGCATCTCAGATACTCAATTGTTCTTCAAAAAGAAGCTGTTTTCTACTTGACTGTGCTGGTCAAAATGCTTTGAGTAGCTCTTCCAGGTCTGACTCTTCCATGTCACATGTGTTAAGCTTCCCAGGTCTCAGCACAGACACCTGGGGGGCTCCTGCTGGGACCCCTCCACTCACACACACGTGTACTCTTGCTCTCTGTCTTCCAACAGTCACGTACTTTCCTGCCCTTTGTCACCAGTCACCCTGGCAGTGAGACTGCAGAAAGGGAAGTGGCTGGCTGTGTCTCCTCTGGCCTCCCACCACGTGTCCCCTGGGGACCTGACCAGGCTGAGCTGAGAAGAAGTGAAACTACAACAGAATAAATGGCTGTGTACACGTGTGCCTTTTGGTCGCTTTTGTGGGTTTTTTACAGGTATCTTCCAGCCTGCAGGACAGGCAAAGCTGGCTTTGGGGATGGAGCCACCAAAAGCTTGCTGACAATGAGTGGCTGGTCAGTGCTGCAGTCCCAGGGACCCCTGGAAAGCTGCTCTTGCCCTAATGCATCCTGACTCTCATCCCTGCAGCAAGGGAGGGGACAGTCTTTGCAGACAGGACCCCATGACTGGGAAGCCACAGGAGCCAACAGAGCATCTTCTGAACTGGGTGTGAGACTTGGAGCAAAACAGCGGTCCTCACCTGAACATGCTTTTCAGTGGCGGTGTTCCCCCTTCCTCTGCAGCAGCAGGCTTGCAGCTTTGCTGGGATTGTCCTGTGCAACAGGGTGGCACAGAAACCCCAAGTGAGGCCAGATTCCCCTGGGGCAGTGCTATAAAGGCACAGAAGACGACCTGGCAGCTGATCCTAGAAGACTGCCATTCATACAGCCAAGGAGGATGAAAGGGGAATAAAACAACTTTGGGATTAAGAGAGGAAAAGGTGAGTGTGTGGTATGGAGAGAGATTGTCTCTCTGAAAAAAGTACTTCAGGAAATTGAAAGTGGCAGGGAGCAGCACAGGAACTGTGCTTGCAGCTCCTGGGGATCTCCTCAGTGAGCTCCCAAGTGGAAGGAGGCAGCCATGGCAGGGAGATGCTGTCTGGAGGTGAGGAAGGTGCAGGGATCAGTGGGGACCTCCAGCACAGCAGTGCCTGGGCGGCACTGGGAGGGCAGCCAGCACGCAGTGGGGCTGAGCAGGGCAGCCCATGGGGTTGGAACAAGGGGCAACGGCTGGGTGGAAAATGGAGCCAGAACCTGACTGCCAGAGGAGGGTGCCAGGCTTTCTTTTTTCCATGCAAGCAGGTGTAATGACGTGTGTGAATATCCTATTTCTTTCCTTGTTCCTCCTCTCTCAACCACTTACAGGAAATGCATCGTTGCCTTCTTTGTCAGGACATGCATCCAAGGGAGATTTATTGGTGCTCTCATGGCCAGAGAGGAGAGGTTTACAGGAGCCCATCCCCGCAGCACAGACAGGTAGACCCAGGGCATAATATGGAAGTCTCTGATTTACTATGGCAAATGATGGAGATACAAGCAAGCTGACTAAGCATGGCTGGGATGCTCACTCAAATATCCATGGAAGCCCAAGCTGCCCCGGAGGTTTTTAGCAAGCTGGGAACATGGGAATGAACAATTCAGGGCCTGCCTATAGCTGTCAGCACTGCCTGGATTTCTGCCTGTAAAGCTCCTGTTGTTTCCCTTTGACTATGTTTAACCATTCCACAACTGCCCTGTCATTGTCCTCAATATCCCACGCAGAGCTCTGCAATGCTGGCTGAGCTCAGCAGCTTCCCAGCCTGGAACTGAGCTAGAAGATCTGGGTCTACCCCTCTTTTACTTTCTGCCTCTGATGCCAATCCCCCAGCCTCCTGCTGAGATTGGCATGGCCGCGAGCTTGAAGTGGGGCAAGACTCTGCGATCGTTTGCTCCAGAAACATGCACCTTGAGGAGGGGAGTTGGAGAGGATGACTCTGGTCTTGAGTGATGGGGAAGCTTTTGACCATCTCGGTCAAGCGAAGTCTTGGTATTCAAGTTTGTCTCCTGCATCCCACATGGTGGCAGTGGCAGGCTGACGTCCCTGCTGCCCCGCCATGCTCATAGCTGTTTGTGGGGCTGTGCTGTGAGCTACATCCACGTTTGCATCAAAACCAGCAAAAGCCTACAAAAGAAAAATCAGAGTTTGAGAGAAGACAGGGTGGTAAATATCAAAAAAGAAAAGACATCAGCGAAACAGCAAGATGAGCTTTTTGAATCTGTAAAACCTGGAAATACTTTTTTCAGGTTTGGATCTTTTTACACTGAAATTTCCATTAATATTGTTTTTTCTTGTAGAAAAATCTTTAAGTTTAAAATAAAAAAACAAAACCCCCAACACCTGCTTTATTTAAAAAATAAAAGTTTTCACAGTTTCTCAGACTACCTTAGTTTTAAACACATTTAACTGAGAACAAGAGCAAGTCACTTTAAACGTTACTTCTGTTAGGTTTTAAAATTGCGACAATTCTGGATTTGATTCATTCAGCACATGGCAAAGGACTCTAGGAATGGAAATAGAAAATCACTTTGGAGCAGGGGCACATGACGCCATGGGGTTTGTTAAAGACCCTCCAACTTGTTTGGCCGCTGCTGGACTTCTGCTGCCCTCTGCAAATCCAGCCCCTCTACACACCTCTGCAGCAGAGAAAAATGCTGGATCTGTGTGAGCTACTTTGGGCATCTGTTACCTAGACAGTCAAAGAGGGGTGAGAAGGTGGGGAGGAGATGCTCTGCAAGCCCCAGCAGAGCCTGCTGGACAGCTTCAGGAGGGCAGATGACAAGGTGATGAGGGGCTAAGGAGGCCCAAACAGAGACTGAGAATATGGAAAAAGGCACAATAAAAGCTAACAGGGGGCAATGAGAGAGGAAGGAAGGAAGTGTACCTCAAGGAGGAGACGTCAGACCTCAGAGAGCTGGTGAGGACAAACATGGCTCAGCTCCAGGAACAGTCCCGGGTGTATGTGTGTATGCTGCAGGCAGAGGAGGTGGGCTCAGCACCAGGGGACTCTGGGGCTCAGCTGCTGGCTTTGCTTTAACGAACCAGACTTCGCTGGTGAATGGAAGGTTTAGCGACCACTGATGGGAACCTTCTTTGGGACATCTCCAAGCAGCCTAAATGCAACTGAGGAAGTTCCTCAGTGCTCCTCTTTGCATTGCATGAATTTTCAGGCAATGCTGTCAGTGAGAGATGGTTTTGTCCTCTTTGGGTGGCTTCCTCCACCCCATTTCCTTGTCTTGGCATGGGTGATTTCAAAAAGAATCAGATCAGGTCAGAGTTCTAGATGCCAAGTAATCCTGGGTGAAGGTAGAAGTTAGGTGATCCAACTTAAGCACAACTGCATGTCAGAGAACAGCTAGCAATTTGCTTGGGCGGGGAGGGGGGCAGGACTGCTTCTTACAGCAACAATTTGTAGTTAAGATTATTTAAAGCCATTTGTGAATTTGTATCTTCTGCCTCCAATGCCAGAGATTACAATGCATAATAATACACAAGCAGAAAGGTTCTGTCCTGCTAGGAGAAGCTTGTTACAACAGGTCCAGGATATCCAGAGTCCTGCGAGAGTTAGAGATGAGCACCATGCCTCTTCCATGACATCAAAGAAAGTGCCACTGAGACTGACTGCTATGATACCTTCAGCCCACAGCAATGCATTGCCTGCCGGAAATTTCCTTGTGGGCAAAGTGGTGGTGGTAATTTGTGGATTTTGCTTTGTGGTGTCTTCAGTTTGTTCTTTGCCTTTCTCTGAAGTTTAAGATCCCAGGTTGTTCTGTGGCAGGATAGTAGACTGGAAGAGTTTATAATGACGTGTTATGAGAAATCCTATCTTCTATGTTCCTACACTCAGCAATCTTTTAGTCATGGTTTGAGAGTTGAACTGACTCCTGTATTCAAGCCTGGGACAGCTGGTGCCATAGGGCAGATTAGCAGAGACCTTGCTGCTCTGTTGCCTCAGTGGGTGATAGAGGGCACCTCTGTTTGGCTCAGGTGGCCAGTTTCACCTCCCTGCCATATACCACCATAAACTCAGGGCTCCCTGACTGTTCCCAAGTTTCTAGTTCCAGTTTTGAAAGGAGTCCAATCATTTTATAGTAAGGCTCATCTTCAGATTTCAAAACTTGTGGCTGGGAATGATTCCACATATTTTCTTCCTGGTTGTGATCTCCCGTGTTCCACTGACACAGAGTCTTGGACATATACTCTGCAGGATTGGGCCAAGACTAAAAAGAGCATTTCTAGAGCTCTTCACCTGGGCTGAAAGCCCACAGAATTAGCTCCTTGATAACTGTTACTGTGGATACTGATCGCTCTGGTCTCTTGATGGAGAGGACAATGGAAAACAATGCTATAGCTGACTTACAGGTTGCCCTGGCATCTGAGTACAGCCAAGCCTAGGATTTGCAGCAGGAGAGGGAAAAATTGTGTTTTACGTGGTGGGAGTCTCCATGTGACACATATGACAATTTACGTATATAAGTTCAGTCCAGAAGTTTGTTTTTAGAAATGCTTTGAACTGAGGTGCCGAAGAATCCCCTCTGAGACTAAAAGGCTTTTCGCTGCTAGCTTGGCCAACTCACTCCAGAATCTGCAAGCTTCTGCACTGGAATTGCCATGGTTCCTGCTTCTGTGGATAACTGTGAACCAGACTGGACCTCGGCTCACTGTCCCATCGGGAAATGACTCTGCAGGATGTAACAGAGGGAAGAATTTGTGTGAAATTGTACATTCGGGTGGTACTGCTGGGCAGACAGCCGTTGGGACAGGAGCTGTGCTGCCTGTAGCTGAGAAGAGCCTTCACTACACCAGCTCTTCTGCACACAGGTCAGCAGACAGGGCTTCAGCTGTTCCTGGAGGAAACGCAAACCAGCAAGGGGAAAAAGTGGCCTCTGCATCTGTTTTTTAAAGACACAAGGGTTTTAGCAGCTACAGAGACAGCAATTCTCCTCAGTTCATGGCTGCAGAAAGGGATGCAGGTCCTTTGCTGTTTGCCAAGGGGCAGAGGCAGAGCCATCTTCTCCCCAACCCTTCACTCCACTTTCTCCACTCCTTCAGGTCCATTTTTCTGGGAGTTTTTTCCTTTGGAGCTTGCCCACTAGTGTCTGCCCAACATTGGTAAAGTATGGGTTTTTTAATTTTCCAGTTATGTCTTATCTTCTTTAGAGTTATCTTTTTTCACCTTCTAACAAAGGCCTCACTGGTTACCAAAGCCTAGGAAAATCAGATTTAGCCAGCTAGGCTGGGAAGTTTGTACTCCTTTAAATTTTTGTGCCTTTGCCTAAGCATGTCTAGTTTTTTTCCATAATACAGCATTGCAGCCTGACCCTGTTGAGCAGAGCTGATCAGAGGAAGAGGGTGAAGGAAAGGCACATGGTGGCAGGAGTCATCTGAGGATAAGGCAGGGCTCAGCTAATTCCTCCAGTGATGCTCTGCTGCTTTGCACGGGATGACGTTGGCACGGTATGATGTTGGCAGGCACAGACAGCAGATCACTCAGTGCTTCTCTTTGGAACAGAAGCTCAGAGCACAGTGGTGCCCCCGGGACGAGAGACCACACTACCCCACAGTGTCCTGGGTCTGCAGGACCAGCTGTCTCCCTGGGAGAGAGAAGGCAGAAAGCTGCAGGTGGAACATCTCCTAAAATGCCATGGCGGGGTGCTGCGCAAGGGGCCAGCAGCAACTGGCGTTGGGAGACAGCATCTGCCTAACAAGGAATGCTTTCTCTGCAGCAGGGGCTGCTATGGACAGGGAACAGCCATGGATTTTCACAGCAGATGCAGTCCAAAGCATCTTCTCTGATGCTGGTGAGCGTAATTCATCCTTCAGGAGAAGAGGACCAGGATATGATCTCACGTGGGATACAGAAAAGTACATGTGGGTCAATCTCACTGTCTTCGTGTTTGGGCAGGAGCGGGAAGAGACTGAAACCTGCAGGAGGACACAGGCAAAAGTCGCAGGTGAAGTGGAAGAGAAGCAAGGGAGAAAGGCAGCGGGATAAGGAAGTCCTAACAAAAGGAAGTAGAAATCAAGAGACAGCAGGGAGATGGGTGGTGAGGACCATGCTGCAGACAGGACCACGGAGGGGGAATCTAAACAACAAACCTCAGCAAAGAGAGAAAGCAAAGGGGAAGAGAATGCAAAGGACATGAAAACCATAGTACAATGTGGCCAAAAGCCAGGAGGCAAAATCCTGACCTTGAGCTCAACAGGGCCAGGTATGCCCTGGCTCTGCTTCCTGTGATCTTAGGTTAATGTTTATTTGTGCCTGATCTTTCTTGCATCTCATGGCATTTTTAGACATGTCCAAGCTCCAGTGGAAAGTGTTTATTCTATTGCCACATCAGACAAAGATCTAACTGTGAATGTTGAGGAAAATACCTTCTAGATAAGACATGGCCCAGTCTTCAATTCCCTGCAACCTACAGCAAGTTAACATCTGTGTACAGCTACGGGCCAAATCACAGAAGCTGCAACTGAGATTTGCCTTTCAGCAAGCCTAAGGGGACTGACCTTGTGAACAACAACGATGGAAATGACTTTTCTACTTGCGTTTCTTATCTCTCAGAGAAGGTCACGTCCATCTGGTAAGAAGCAGCAAATCATAGTCATGTAACATAGTTATATGATTATATAACAACAATACTGTAATTTAGTACCATAGTTATCATGGTATTAAAACCACAACAAAACTATTTTACTATCTATTTTTATTTTTAAAATTGTGGATTCTCTGGATTGAGTTTTACAATGCTTTACTACTCAGAGAGGACTTTTCAAAGCTTGACAAGGAAGAAGTGGCAATCCAGACTGTTTCTGTTTCTCCTGTGAGCCAAAAATAATTTTCCAATTTGGGGACAAAATCCAACACTTTTTTTTCTGAGAATACTGAAAAAGATGACTGTAATCTTGGCTGATGTGCAGACCTCTGAGAAGTGAAGTCCTTAGGGGCTGTGACTTGAAGGTATATTGAAAACTGACCAAAAACATGAGAAGGATGTTTCCGGAGAGACGCCCGAGGAGAGGGAGCCTTTTGCGCCCCCAGCAGTCACCGGCAGGACTGCAATTCAAGACATGATGTTTGCCCTGTCAAGAGATGGGCCAAGTTTGAGCGAGGTGCAAAGCTATCATGGCTGTACTGCTCTCGGGGACCAAGGGAGCATCTCCTAGTAAAGAGGAATTTGCAATGTCACTTCTAGTAAGCCAGCTCAGACTGCCTGACCGGGATCAGACGTTGGCTGGGCAATAAAAGAGGAAAGCAGAAAACGTCGGAAGAAAAGCAGTTTTGCCTCTGACCCAGGTCAGGGGGGACCTTGTGCCCAGGAATACTTGGGATTAGTATTTGAGCATTTCCAGCTCCTTTGTGCTGGGGGTGACAGAGCAATGAGCTGGGGAAGGGTTGTTGTCTGCTATTCTGCAATCAAGGGGTGTCCGGCAACTCAAAAGGCAGCAGAAAAGAGAGAAAAGAGCAACAAGCCACAAAATGAACCAAAAAGTAATTGGGGAAAAAAAAAAAAACAAACAGAAAACCATTTTTATGAATCTGTGATTTGTTTTCTCCACACCAAATGTGGAGGAGGAAGGAGGAATTAATTCAAAACACACCCTATGCTAAAGCCACCAGAAGAGAAATCTTGAATTGTTCCAGAAAGGCTGGCAGCAAAGTCAGCAAGAGAAGAGAGCATAACTATTGCCGAGAGGCAGCAGTCCCCAGGCTCCTGAGAGGCCAGGGTGAGCACTGCTGGAGATCCGCACCTCCACCTTGACCACGGCGAGCAGCAGCTATGCAGGCAGGAGGAAGGAGCAGGCAAGCATGAGCGTGTCATCGCCAGCACGACATCAGAAGTACCGTGGGGTTTCCAAACGTTGCCTGCTCAAAAGCAGCGAGCAAATTAGTCCTGCAGGTGGCTCTGCTGGCTACAGGGCCCGGCTGGCAGAAGGGTGCTTTAGCAAAGGGACAGTCTGACCCCAGGGGAAGATTTGGAGCTGAGCTCCAAGCCCAGAGCTGCTTCTTGCTGCTTGGAGTTGAGCATTTTACTTACCTCTAAAGTTTAAGCCTTTCATTCCTCTCTGCCAAGAGATGCACAGGAGGTGTAGGATTGACAAGAACAGTGGAAAACAACCCTGCTGCAGCACTACGTGAGGAGAAGATAGGCAATAACAGAAAATCGTAGTATAATTCACTAAAAATGTTAGTTACACAAGAGAGAAATCCATAGGAAACCAGGATTTCCTAGGAGTGCCTGTAAAGGAACAAAACCTAATGCCTTCTTGGAAAGTCTTATGACTTCCAACCCTGATGAAAAATGCTCTTGGCATTTTTCTTACTTGACTCGGTAGCAGGGCTGCCAACTTGGAAGGGTGCACGGGGCACCGGCCACCACAAGCTTTAAGATGGAGGGCCAAGCGTCCAGTCCCAATTCATGATCCAAAGGCAGCAACGGGAAGAGAAGCAGGACCAACAGAAAAGACTCCAATTTGATGTAGATTTTAAAATGTCTTACTAGTACAAGACATCCCATGGCTTTGTGTACGTGTGGGCAGTTTGGTTGTTAGGCCGAACTCCGCTGCAGAGGGACCTGGTTTGAACGTGAGTACAAAGTCCTTGTCCCAAGCAGTGTCCCGTTCCCAGCCTCGTTGGCTCGGTTTCTGATGATTCAGACCTGAAAGGAAGTTGCCCTTTTGTTTCTGAGCTGGCTGTTTATGGTGATTACCCATTCACGCTTTGATTGTGCAGCTACACAAACAGGTCGCAGTGACGGGGCTCAGAGGTTCGCTGAAGCTACGCAGGACCCTTCAGCTCGTTGGTAGCCCTCAGGAAGATTATTTGATGACCTTTTTTTCTGATACAAGCTGCTCAGTCACCTGAGAACAATTATTATTTTTGTCCATATCGGTGTTCTCCATAGAAATGCTGGATGGAAATAAATTTTTCTTCCACACTTGGCACCGGGGTTATGGATGTTTTTGCTACTGGAGAACCTTCACCTCCCTCCATGATGCCGCTGGCCTGATGGGCACGTGGAGGGTCCCGAGTCCTGCACTTCGTCGCTTGCCTTGTGTTCCTCACTGAACACTGTGGCTTTGGTATGCTCAGTAAGCCTGGTATTTGAGATACTTTGCTACATAAATAGAAGCCTGTTCAGTGGTTCAAACCTTTATTATGCAGCCATGCTGTGATCTACTTGGTGTACTTTGTCCATGCGTCCTCCCAGCCCTAAAAATGAAATGCCACACGCCAGCCCTGTGCCACAACCCACATGGGAGGGATGCTGAGCCACGTGCCACCCTCGCCAGGTAGAAGGTGTCACCAGCATCGCTCTTAGTACCACTTAATGCGCTCCCAGAGGGCCTTCGCCTCTCCCGGATGCCCTCCCAGCCTCCCCAGGGAAGGTAAACCACCGGCCCGCGTCCCACGGGCCCCAGCCCTCCTCCAGGAAGGAGCCTCGGGCTCTCCAGCGGCCTCAGCCCGGGCACCTGGGGCCGGCCGCCATCTCCCAGGGCAAGGGCGACGGCGGCTCCCCAAGAGGCTGCCGGGGCGCGGGATCCGGCGCGGGATCCCGACCGGGCCAGGGCCAGGGCCTCAGGCCCTCACCGGCCCCACGGCGGCGGCGCGGCCGGGACTTCTTCCCGTCCCGTCCTCTCGCGAGAAGCTTCCGTCACGCAGCCTCCGCCGTATCCTTCCGCGCTCTCCCCCTCCCCCTTCTGGAGAGTTCTGCACGGCGGCCGCAGGACAAATAGTCCCCGCCGCCCGCCGCTCCTCCTCTCTCCCGCCCGGCCCTCCTCCTTCGCGCCCGGCCCGGTCTCGGCCCCCGTCGCGGCGGCCGCCTCCACGCCGCCAACCGCCCGCCGTCCGGCGGCGGAGCGCGGCCCAGGGCGTGAGGGGAGCCGCAGGCGGAGTGATACGCGGAAGGCCAGCGAGGAGGAGCCAGCGCATAAAGAGGCGGCGGAGGGATGCGGTAGGAGCTGCGGCAGCGGCAGCCAGCTCCAGCCTCACGGCCCCGCCGGGGGAGCAGCGCCAGGCCGGCCCGCCCGCAGCCCCCCGCCCCTGCCGCCGCCTTCTGGGGGGCCCCCTCCCCTCCCTCCTTCCCTCCCTCCCCCCTTCTCTCTCTCCTTCCCCTCCCCCTTCCCCTCCCCCCCTCTGCCGCCGCGCCGCCGCCACCTCCGCGCTCCTCCTCTCCCCCCCCCTTGGAAAATAGTCCCCGCGGGCTGCCCCCCTCCCCGCCCGCCCCTCCTCGCCGCCTCGCGCACACAATGGCGCTGAAGAGAATCCACAAGGTAAGGGCAGGGCCGGGCCCCGCCGCCCCGCGCCCGCCCGCCGCCGCGCCCGCCCGCCCGCTCGCCTTACATAAGCCGGGTAGGCCGCTGCCGCCGCCCCGGGCCTGGCGGCGAGGGAAGGCCCGGCCCTGCCCCGGCGGCGCGGGGTCCCTCCGGTGCCGGCCTCGGCTGGGGGGGGGGGGGTACCGGCGCCTGTTGGCCGCCCGCGCGGAGGGGACGGGCGGCCCCGCCGCCAGGAGAGGCGGCAGGCGGGCCCGGGGCGGTGGGAGCGGAGGAGGAGGAGGAGAAGTTCCCCGGCTCCCCTCGGCGGCGCGGGGGCTCCGGCCCGGCCTGCCGGGGCGCTTTGTTTGCTCCCCCGGGGAGGTCCCCCCTCACCGGGGTTGGGGGGGGGCCGTGCCCCGTCCCCGGCGGCTGTGGCCCCCGCGGGGAGGCCGGAGCCGGCGGTGGTCCCGGCGGCCGGGCCCCTCCGAAGCAACGTGGCCCCGGGCGGCCGGGCCCGGGGGCCGCGAGGGGGCGCCGGCGGCGGGGCAGGGCCGGGCCGCGGGCCCGGGGGTGGGCAGCAGCCGCCGCCAGCTGTTGCGGCTTGAGGGGGTGCTCCTCGGCCGCGGGAATCGCGCGGGGCGTGGAAGTGGACACGCGTGGGGGTGGCGAGGAGCCCCGCGCTGGAGCGGGGCCGCCGCTGCTGGGAGGAGGCGCCCGGCGGAGCGGAGCGCTGCCCGCGCTGGAAGTTTTGGCGTGGCTCCTGGTGGAAGGCTTCTCTCCCTCCTGGAGGAGCGGCGGTCTTGGTATCGGATACTGAAGCGCTGAGCATAGTAAACTTGTCACGTTTAACTAGTCAAAATAGCGTGATTTATTGTTTTAATGGAACCAGTGCTGTTCTACAGCCTGAGTCATCTAGCAGACTTGTAGGGAGAGGCATGCAAGGTGCCTTCTCCTGGAGCAGGAGGTCGACCGCACTTGGTGGCCTAGACTTTTAGAAAAACACCGCTGCTGAATCTCCTGTAGTCTTAAAACCATACTTTGCTTGATCATCATGGTATCTTTCACCAGGAAACCCCCCCTCCATTTAAGAGAGGAATATCCAAGTACACTTTTATTATCTTGGTGAGTCAGGCAGGGAATTTATATCCTTCTCCCTACAAAAGGTAGCTGTCAGTTTGGAGTCCACGTGCAAGGTTCAGGTGCAGAAGCCAGTTATTCCATAGGGTTTTTGGTCTCGATTACTATGTGGATCTAATTTTTTTTGTCTCGAACCAGATGTGAACCTGCTACCTAATATTAAAGATCAGTTTGCTAGCTCTGTTTTGTTACATATGTAGCGTTGGATTTGGCTTGCGTGTTAACGTCTTTGCTTTGATTGTAGGTTATCTTGAAGTTTTTGTGAAGCTTCGTGTGTCGTACTGATCAAATTAAAGCTAAGATGGAGAAGAAAATTGAAGAGAGCTTGAAGGCTTGTGTATGCTCGTGAAATAGGTAGAGCTTGAAAGGGAAAGATTTTGAGTGTAATTTTAGTGTATTGAAATTTCCAGATAAGTGTATGGTAGCACATTATATAAGGAAGTTGTGCTCCAGCTGAGCATCGCTTATCTGCAATGTTCTGCCACTTACTTTAGTGATACTCAATACAATGTGAAGGCTGTTCCACAGCACGTTTGTGGGCTTGCAGGTGTTTTGAAAGAGTGCTTTCTTCTTGGGAACGGGTTGTTCTGCCATCAGAACAGACCTAGGAGGCACAGCAGTGAATGCTGAACAGGGTAGATGTGGCTGCTGGGAGCAGGGGGGACAGAGATGGTGCAGGGCTTTTGTGGGGAGGGTATATCTTCTATCAGGTAACTCGGGAACCTGGGAAAGCTGCTTTATTGTAGTTTAGTGTGTGCTGAGGTTCAGGGTTCAACACTCTCAGAGCACTTCTGTTTCTAGTCTCTGTTTTTTAACAGGAGAGAAGCTGAATGTGTTGAGTCTTTGTTAACATTGGGTGCTCATGGGCTGATTCTTCATGCTGCTTTTCGAAGATAAAGAATCCTGAGGGATAATGGGGACTGTGTAAGGTTACGAGAGTCTTTAAAGCCCTGGGACGTAGTGCGAGAGCGTCACCAAAGCAGTGGTGTATATTGAGTGCTGCAAAGTACCAAGTGTTTCAATGGATTAAGAGTAGTGTTGAGGAGAAGGGAGATGATAGGGCTGTAGGCCACGCTTCCAACAGAAACAAAGTATGTGAGGGGAAATAAAACCACTTTTTCTAGCAGTCCAGGTGCTTTAAGTTAGATGGGAGTTAAGCTACAGACTAGAAAGGAGCACTCTTAATCTGAGTTACTGTGGTTGTCTCGCTCAACTACTTAAGTAATAATCACTGGTTGTTTACACTCCAGCTATTTTAAATGCTGTGGAGAGTGTTTGTCTCATTGTCCTGTTTCTGTTCTGGTGTCTGGAAAAGCAGTGGTATCTTACGTGTAGTGACCATCCCTGTCAGGATAACGAGGGGAACAGCAAGCTTCCAACCTTTGCTGTTGCACCTTGTGGCAAGAACAAAAGCCTGCAGAATGTGGATTAAGTACGAATAATCCCAATAGATTTGAGTACAAAGAAGCAGTGGAAAGGAAAGCTGCTACTTAGGCATTTTTAGAGGGTATTATCAGTCTTATACATCAGTGTTCAGGTCTCAATCTTGCCACTGGCTCTTGTGCTTGGCAGTTTGGCTTTTATGCTTGACCACAGACTACGAGGTTCTCTCCAAAGATTTTGTCTTTGAATAACGTAGGGATGAGAACTTAAGAAACAAGCAGAAAATCCCAAGAGTAAACCTTTGATACAGTGTCAGCAGTGTTACCTGAAACGGCCTCTTGCGTGTTGAACTCCTCTGGGCTAGAAGAGGGGAAGAACAAGAAGTTGTTTGCAGCCAGGTAAGTAGTGTTGTTGCTGGTGTGTGAGGTAGCGCAAAAACCTGCATGGTCTCTCCCAGCCTGTCTCTGGCGGCACAGTTGTTCTTGGGGTTGTCCAGAGACTCGACCCGGGGTAATGTGTCTGCACGAAGCAGCAGCAGCTGTTCTTTAAGCAGATGCTCTGAAAGAGCTTGGACTTGAGACCTGCTATCAGATTGCTGCTTGTATTATTTGCCACAGTCTTTCAGGCAGCAGTGTTCTTCATTCTTGCTTAAGTGCTTGCTGGGACACAAGTCTAAAACTTGGAACTCTTTTCCTGTGAGAAATGTTTGGGATGTAAGCGATGATGCCAGCCAGAGTCCCCATAAAGTGTGAAGACAACAATGAAGCATAACAATTTGATTGTTATTTTTATATCTATAACAGTGATATTTTTATCATGGATTTATTTTATAAGAAATGCAATGTGAAGATATCCAGAGGTAGGATGGGAGTGATACTGGAGGGCCATAATGAACAGCTTCCATTTTAAGATTTAAGCCAAAGTGCTTGGCATTCAGCTGCATCCCCATCTATGTTGTTTATCTTTAGGAGGTATGTTACCTATAACTGAATAACTAGGGCACCTTTTGGAGTTACTTTGGATGGGAGAGCAAGTAAAAGGTTACTTCGTTGTCTTTTATGGGTTTTTGCATATGAACAGCATGCTTGATGGACCCTACAGTGAGGGGAAAGGGGAAATCGGGAGCTGTACTTCAGCCCTGCTGAAGTAAACCACTTTTGTATAGTAGGGGAGTGGTGGCTTGTTACCTGTTTTCTGGGCCTCTATTTTATAAGCAGTACTGCTTTGCAGAACTAAAGTATATTCCAGTGATGTCCCTGTTCAGCTGCGGAAGGCGATGGGCTTGCCTGTAGTCCAGAGCTCATTGGCCTCCCAAGATAATTCAGTATCAATCACTTCTGCCAAAATGAACACTACCCGCAGATGGCATGCAGTAGACTTGTTGGCTAATTGAACAACGTTAGTGTTAATGTTGTTATGAGGGTAGAGTAGTACGCATGCTACCTGTGCTGAGCAAACTTTGTGTTATTTCTGCACTACCAGTTCTGCTTTGCAGCAGCCAGTGGGAACAACTTGGTCCTTCCGTTACAGCCTCTTGCGGTGTTCATGGAGCTGCCAGCGCAGCCCATCTGCATGAAATATCTTGTGTGTCGCTAGTACAGAGAATACTGGTTAAGCTTCTGTTAGCTAGCTAGCTTTTTGATATTCAGATTCCACACCAGGAGGAAGTTCTACATTGCTTTAGTGTTCTTGCTGTTCAGGCTTTTAAAAAAAAAAAAAAAAAGGCAGTTACATCAGAGCTTGTTTATAACATGTACTTTGGTTATTACTGTATTTCATACAGCTTGACTTTTCTCATGCTACTCACTTAACTGCTTGCCTTCTAACTTTTGCAGAGTCTTGTAAGAAGTCAAAGTCAATGGATCTGAGCCATTTCAAGATTGAAAAAGCAGATTCTGCCAAAAGGAAAGGATTAAAATCCTTCTGAAGATTAAAATGCTTCTGTTAATAGGGTAGTAGCCTTAGAATGGCAGATAATCTGGAATTGCAAAAGTCCTGTAGACCAGGAGAGCACCTATGGATGCTGTAGGCAATCGGTGATCTGACCTTGGTATGTATGTGTGAGCGCTACCTTGTACAGAGAGACTGCTTGGCAAGTAGAGAGCAGAGCTGTGTGAAATGCGTGGTGGATATAGGCTCTCATGCCTCACCCTACACAGTACCTTCTGTGACAGGCAAAGGTAGAACCTGCTGGCCCAAGGAACATGCAGCAGGCTCTTGCCCAACCTAATGCCTGCTTCGGACCTGTGTGGGTAGCTGGCAGCTGCTTGTCTGCGCTGTGGTCCTGCTGCTGAGGTAAGGCAGAGTGCTGTCGATTTGACTTGGGCCCTGATTCCATATTGTTTGGCACTGCTCTGTTGAAAGCTGCTAACAATTCATGGCTAAGTGGCTGAAAGTTCTTTTTTGGTTAGATAAATCACAATTTTGTAATGCAGCCCTAGACTGCCTGTCACAGAAGGGTTTGGGGTTTCAGGCAAATAACCTTGCTGAAGTCAGATTAAAAGCTTGTTTTGCTGTCAGGTTGCTGCTGTAAGTGAAAATTAGGCTTATAATCGAGCTCATGATGAGTCTCTGAGTAAATTACAGTTTGAAAACAGCTCAAACCGGAGTAGGGAGGAAAGACCATGGAGTCCAAGCTAAAAGGATTTTGGATAATCTTTGACCATTTGGAGGCCTACACCTAGTGTGTTGGAGTGTATTTGGGAAACTCTACTGTGTACCAAGGTTTATTAAAATTGCTAGAAATGACTACCAAAGTATGCTGGCTTTTTACTCGCTTGGTTGGCTTCTTGATGGGTGCCAGTTATGTTGGTTATTCTTACTAAAGGCTATATGAGCATTAACTTAATCCTTAAAACTAGTCTTGTCTTCTGGCCAGAGCAGTTTTTACCAGAAACATGTTAGACGGGGGAGGGAATTGTTGTCTACAGGAATAAATTTGAACTTCTCTAACAAATGTCTTTGGAGTTTACAGTTAAAACTAATTATAACTTGAAACATGTACAGGGTTAAATTTTAAGGTAAGACTTAACACTTGTGTTCAATAGTGTTTTAAAAACTTGTGCAGTTTGTGAACTCCTTGATCGAGATGCATTTTATATGCAAAGTACTAGCTGCTGGGAAATAAACTATAATGAGGAGGGTAGCAGCTGATGAGAGTGTGGGTCTGAGTGAGACTTGTGGCACTGGCTTTCCTGTGTGCCCTGAGGCCTCACTGGCTGCTGATGCCTTTCATGATTTGGGAAGCACAGCTAGGGGGTCTGTGGCATAAGCACACTCCATCTTCCTTAAAATGCTTTCCTGGAACCCCCGGGTAGGGGTGTGTTTTGTTGGGAACTTATGAACACAATTAAATCTACTTTTGGAGCCTAAATGTCAGTTTCTTGTGTGAGTTTTGTAGCTTTTAGGATATCTAGTTCATGAATGCAATGGTAGTAGTCTCATTCAACTTGGCCTTTGGGCAAGACCCCTTGACCTTTGCTTTGCACCATGCTTCCACTTCCTCATTTTTGCTGAGGAACTAATTAATACATTTAACTGTAAGATGGGCCAGGTTAATGGTTTGAACTGTGGCAGTGGGCCCAACCCCAGTGGTATTTTGCAGTAGAGCAGAGGGCAGAAACTCTAAGTTCTGTAAGTTGGCTTTCTGGCTGAAGGCAGTTCATGGTGAGGTAGCCTCCTGGGAGCTGAAAAACTCAAGGCTGCCTGATTCTTAGCTTTTAAGTTCCTGAAGTGAAATGTTCTGCATGTTGCTTAGGGATCAGAAACAGTCTCAAATGGTGACCAGCTACACCTTTCTTCAGGTATTGGTTTAAAATCAGAGTTATCAAGATTAGACTTGACCATTGACCAACAAGCCTTCCCACATCGTGGGGAAATAGAGCAAGCCTTGTGCTTAGGGTCTGATACATGCAGTAATGGCTGGATTGTAGACGATACCAAACTGTAATTGAATCTTCCATGTATTATGAGTTCCAGTTTTATGTGAACTCCAGAGTTTCTTGTTCTGAGTTATAAACCAGCTGGTTTATAGTCTTCCTCAGCAACATCTGGAAACAAAGACCTCACTAGGTCTGCTGTTGTGCTAGCAGTACCTTGGAAACTGCACAGGAGTTTTCAAAAGGCAAAGTGACATCTCAGATGCAGAAGCTTGGCGCTGTGCTGCAGTAGTGGATGCTCTTCTCCATTTGTACCTGGATAAATGCAGCCATAGGTAGCTACTATTTCTGTTTTTAAACTTGGCTCTGCAGGTCTGCCAAGTGAGTAGTGGAGGTCTTACTAGCATGCCGGCAGCTTGAAGAGAATGGCATGTTAAAGCAATCGCCTGTGCCTTGCCAGGAAATTCAGTAATGTGTTAGCCCCACCAGTGTGCAGAGGCAACTGGTGGTCTACTGCAGTTAGTGGCTGTGCTCCAGAGGTGTCTTGTGGAGGTTAAACTTCCTCGTTGTTATCCAAACTGTTGTTCTGCAAAAGCTGGGAGGTTTTATATCGCAGGGGCTTGAATTGAAAGTTGTTGCTAAACTTTTCCAAGTGCAAGGAGCTTATGCATTGCTTTTTACATGGGCCTTTTAATCTGTGATGTTTCAATCTGTGGGTTTATAGAGCAGAACCTGAAATGTTGCTGTAGGTGAGAGCCACATCACTGAGACAAGTGGTATGAGTGCTCATTGTAAGTCACCTCTTTCCAGTGAGATACTATACACAGCTTCAGAAAACCAAAGGATTCCTTCTAGCTGGAACTGAAGATTGAAAAGAAAGAAATAGTAGTTTGATGAGAAACAAGGCTGCTACTAGCTGAACTTCATTGTTGCCTCTGCATCTGTTGTGAGACTTACCTCATGTGATATCACTGAAGGTGTGATGTTTCATCCAATTTGGTGGAGCAGTGATTTTGAGCAGTAGGATGTAGGGTGAATGTTGGGGCAGCTTTGCAGCTGTGTATTCTACTAGCTGGTAGAATTATGTGCTCAAGCTGCAGCTTGTCTTTGTAACTATTTCCCTTTTATAGTAGGGAAGGTGCATGCTAGGTTCTTGAATATAATCCATAATAGCTTGTGGTCTTACATGGAAAACAGGGATTCTTACAATTGTATTCCTTCCAAGTCTGGTGTTGTTTCATTGTATTTATGCATAAAACAGGAGTGAAGGGGATGAGAAGTGGTAAGGAAGAGAGGTTTAGATGTGTTTGGGTTTTTTAGTAGATGTGTTTGGTGTTTTGAGTACTGTGGCATTAAATTGTCTTTTCCAGAAAATTGAGTCCAATAGCATTTGGAAGTGGACTGTATGCTATATAACTTTAGAAAGAGTACGTGTATTCCTGTTTTTAAGTTTTCATGCCTATACTTCTGAATTTGTGCATGTGGAGACTCACTGCATTCTTTGTAGCCATGGCTAGACTGACCACGAAGAACGTGTGGCCTTCAGGTGCCAGCGGAGTTGTGTGTAAGTGACTGCATGTTCCTTCGCTGCACTCGCTGCACAGGGTGTCTCTTGGCTTACTGATGCTGAAGCAGAGTGCAGTGCAGTTTGCTACTCTGTATTTTTCAGACTGTTGCTATCTGAAAACTTTTAGAGTATGTGCACTTCTCTAGGGTGGAGCAGTGTTCCTCTCTTGCTCAGGATGATACTGGACGTATTTAATGTTCTGGAGTTAAAGCAGAGAGGTGTGCAGCTGGTGGAGAGTGAGAGTGTGTTACAGACCTTCATGCCAGCTGATACTTGCCAACCAGGGGGTATGGAGGGAACACTCACTTGGCTAAAGTTGGCTACTCTGAATTGACATGTGTAACTGACAACTCTGAAGGGCTTTCCTCCTTTAGAGGATATCTGGAGATGCTCTCCACCTTCAGGAGGGAGTAGGCTCTTCAGCAGGTGCTGCATGCTCAATTTCTACTCCTATCCAAGTCCATGAAGTGTGGGATCAAGGTTTGCTTGGGTCAACACTGTAAGAAGCTCAGTAGGAGCACTGGGAAAGCTTCAGTAGTCTGTGGTGTCAAGTCAGGAGGCTTTCAGCTGGGCTGTTTGGAAGTTGGGAGCTGCTGAGAACAAAACCAAACCTGTGTATGCTTTACAGTAGTCAGAGCATGTGAAGCTTTGTATCTCCACTGCAAGACTTCTAGGGGACTTTGTACTGAGGGGAAAATCCTGAGATTTACCTGTTGGATGTAAGGCAACTTTCTTCTGCTGTAATAGAAGAGGGTTTGGTTAGTGGTGGCCTCCCAGTTGGTGGGAAGTAGAAGCTGGAACTCCCAGAGATCATCTGTTCAAGAGCTTAAATACTGCCTGTAAATAACAAAAGGCCATTAAGTGACAAGCTTTTTCCATTTCTGCAATCAGCTTGTCTTGATCATTGTCCTTAAATGTTTTGTCTGTCAAAAGCTTCAGATAAGTCTGGTGTCTGAGACTCCACTGTGGACTGTTGCTGGTAACTCTTGCAGACTGTGAGGTGAAAAGCTGAATGTGCAGCTGGCCAGGGACATCATGGGAGTGTTTCCTGATCACTAGATTTAGCTGTCCTCATAATGGTTGTCTGCTGTTTATGTTTTTAGCTTTCTAGACTGAGCTAGCACAGGAAAAAGTTAATGTGTTTGGGCCCATCATGCAAAGCAGGTCAGTGACTGAGCCAGAAATAGAGCAAAGTTTGACTTCAAAGTCTTACTCTATTTGCACTTGCCACTGAATGTCTACTTCCTGAGCAAATTGCTTATGTGAGTTACTGGTGACAATGTGTGGACTCTTTCTGATCTGGGCTGAAATTTTGCTTCAAATTGAAACCTGGTATAGTTCGGAACTATTCTGAATTACTCAACCTGTTCAGCCAGAGCAATTGAGACTCATAATAGGATTTCTTCAGAGGAAAATTTGACTGACCTGGGTACTTGAAAGTGAGGATTTCCATTCATGGGCTAGCAGTTCTCTAGATACAGAAGGCCTTGCGTTTTATTCCACTTAACCACCTATATTCACTGATGTATACATCTGGAGGTGAAACAACCCCAGGTTATTGAAGTTTTGCATGCTGCAAAAAGGCTACTGCAGCCTTGAGATGATAAACTACATCACTATAGCTGGAGCAACCTGGGAGCTGTTACAGGGGACAAAATAAGGCTAATACTGGGAGTTGTTGGATTGAGGCCATTGTATCTCTCTGTGACCTGGAGATAGTGGAGTCTATAATACCCTGATAATGTTTGGGAGTTCTTAAGTTTTATCATCAATGAAGGCAAACCTGATAGACTCTATGACTTCATGAGGATTGCTGTGACTTAATAGATTATGGAAACCTAGAGAGGAAACTGATGCATATGCCAAATGTTACCTGGAATTAAGGTGCAACTTTGCTTTCTGGGGTCCTGGCTATTAGTTTTGTGGTGTTGCCATTCTTGTGGTTTCAGGAAACTCACTGATGTGAGCATTATGTTCATGAGCAAGAATGATAGCCAAAGTGCCACTAGCAGCTTTTTTAGCAATAACATGATTGGTTTTGAAATTAAATGAAATAAACTGTTCCTGTTTTTTAGGAGTTGAATGATCTGGCACGTGATCCTCCAGCACAGTGTTCAGCAGGGCCTGTTGGTGATGACAGTAAGTATGCTACTATCAGGAAACACCTGCAGTCTCTAACTTTTTACTTTTTCTTCTAAAATGGGATGTCCAGTTCCTTAGCAAGGAGAGCCCATCTGTTTCTTTTGGTTAGAGTACTAGATACTACTCCACATACTAACCTTAAATTTGTTGCCCTTCTGTATCTGTTAGTAACTTCCTTGTGTATCACTGGATATCTGTGTTACTCCCATTTTATTGATTGGGTGACTCTGTGCACTGAGAACATCTTAAGTTACACCTTTTGAATTAACTGTTTTGGCATTCTCATAGGGCATGAAGTGCGTAAACTTCAGTAGCTCCGTGGCCAAACCAGCAAACAGTTGCATACAGCTTTCTGAACTTCTTTGATATCTAAACTGTATACGGTGCAGTCACATGGTCCTGTAGAAGTAAAACAATCTACTCATAATACTAGATGCTACTACAGCAAGGTCAGGGTTAACTATATTTTACACAGGAGTTGGTTAACGCTGCATTTTTTTAAGAGGGTGACATGTAGTCCTTGGGGATAAGAGGTTAAAATGTGAATGGAAGGAAAACGAGTTGGCAAATTAAAGCTTGAATCATGAAGTAATGTTAGATTTTTTTTTTAAAAAAAGTTTACTAGTTACTGTGGTCAAATGAGTTACAGGAACACTGGAAACGTTGCTTGTTCTTTAATCTGTTTTGTGCTATTGTATTATAGAGCACACCAGAGTATAAGAACTGAAAAACAGGTTTGGCTCTTAATTTTTAGGCAGGTTTTCACTCAATTTGGAATACTACTTTCTCAATGAGCAAAATCAGAATGTCTAAATCCTGCTGTCATGACTAACTTGTTGCTTGATTTGGACATAGCTGCTTAGGTATGAGATAGGAAGTGCAGGTGGAGCATCCTTAAATTACACGGTACTGTTAGGTTTGAAAACTGTACTCAAATCAGTTGGCCCTGCCAGATTCCATACAAGGGATAGCCTAGGATGATCTTTTTGGCCTACACAGCAGCTGGTGTCTTTCCTGTGCAAGGTTGTTCACCTGGTGTGTGATTTGGAGTTGTTACTCTGTCCTGTTGAAGCTCAAGGAGCTGTGTTAAAGCAGGAAAAAAAGCAGTTATTGTTTAAAGTCCTACCCTGAATTTTTTTGTCTAACATCATATAGTGAGAAGATCTACTGTCATCTTGTGCATGTATTTTTGCTTAGGGAGGAGGGCAAGATATATTGTGTGACTTAACTTAATGGTGTTTATATGGATGCTTCTCTTAGTTGTAGGTGATGTTCCCCAGTCTGGATGATTAGCTGTGAATAAGACAACTTAATTGTTGCCCCGTACGCTATGGTGGTTTTCTGTGAGAGGCCTTTAAACTGCAGTGGTTTTGCAAGCTGTACAGTCTTCTCCATATTAACTAGGATTTTACACTTTCTGGTGAACTACTTTTTTTTTTTATAGCAGCATTAAAGTCTTGGTCATAGCTTAGGTGAGCAAGATCAATAGGATCAATGAGACAAGAACACTTGCAAATTCACCTTTTGCTTTATAACTTTACCATGGGCTTGCATTAAATGCATTGGCATCTCCCCCTGAGATGAGGGAATGTGTTTATGCTCTTTCTTGTAGCAGCTCTGCTGTGTAGAAAAGGCCACATAAGAACACTTGGAAGCTTTGACTGGGATGCCCATTAAACAGCGTGCATTGAACTTGCTCTGCAGTGTGGTCTCTCTGACAAGTGTGCTGTTCAGCAAAGCATTCAAGCTCATGAGAGCACGGGATACTTAAGTAGGGAAACCCTCCATCTATGCGCAAGGAACTCTAAGCTTAGGTATCCTTTCTAAAAGGAAAAAATTAGCTGCCAAGAACTTTCTGAATCACTTCTGAGCTATTCAGAAGTGCTGAAGTGTATGGAAACTTACACATTCCTATAGAAATCTAGGACTAGATTAAAAAAAAAAACAACTTGAAACTTGAGAATGAGAATACTGAAATTAGTGGAGATGTTACTGTTCAGCAGTGCTTTCAAAGAAGTGAAAGCTGCATTTGGTTTTGAGGGTTTTTAGCAGTAGCGTCAAGCTGCTTCTAGTTACTCAACAGCTTATTTCTGCTTTCAAAATAGTATTTCAAAGAAGCTTGTAGTTTCATGGAAGAGAAATTACTAAGATGTAGAGCCAGTCTGAGGCTTTTCTTCCCTTAAATTAGCAAGTGTGATTTGTGCCACGATAAACTACTGCGTAGTTTCCAAAGACTATCAAAGGTGATGGAGATCATCTGGTGGAGGAGGTGGTAACAGAAGTTGGTGAATGCTTACAGTGGAAAGTTACTACTGAATACAGAAAGCTTTAAAGTAATACTCAGTTCTTCTGCCCATGCCACCTTTCTGGAAGACCTCTGATGAAAGACTTTCACTATAGAGTGCAACACTTCGGATGTATGTAAGTGGATAGCAGTGGCAGCAACAGAAAGATGCCTTCTCTGGGATCCCTGTGTTCTAGGTCTGCCTTGGTTGCCTTGTCAGAGTGACATTTCTCGGAGTTCAGGACATGCTGTGCTCGCAAAGTGGTATCTTGTGGCTAGTCCAGCCGACGTAAACTGTCCGCAGTTACAAGCTTCTTGTCCCTGTAGTTCATAAGCTTTGGAAAGTGAAGAGCTGTTTCTGCCTTGTTGACTGTATAGGGACAGGATTTTCTTTCTCCTGATAATGTAGTTTGAGCCCTCTTCCACCCACCTCTGGGCTTTGTTTTGGAAATATGCTTGGGACTGGATTAGGCCAATATACTTCCAGAGTGTTATGCAGTGGCTTAGTTCACTTCCAAACATATACCTGTGCTTAGCTACTGAAAGTCAGCAACCCTCTTACTTTGTAAATAACTTTTTGAATGGCTGATTTCCAAGTAAAGAATCATTTGAAATAAGCTCTGCATGACAAATCCATCTTTTAGTTCATCAGACTTCTCCTGGATGTTGTGAGAATTTAAAGCTTAGGTTAAATGAGCACTTTCCTTGAGTCTGGAGTGGGAGTAGAGGGGGGGAAAAAAAAAAACAAAACCAAACAACCAAACCACCCTTCTGTCTTGTAAAATGTTAAGATTTGCTGTGACAATGTGTTTTTCTTGTTTCTTCTGGGGTTTAAGACAATAGTTGGTTATATCAGCTTACATTTTCAGTGTGCAGAGGTATGCAGGTTAATGTCCAGTGCTGTTTGTGTGCTCCAGTGCAGTCACAGTGCATCTTACCTGCATCTACTGATGCCTGTGAAATTCTTGGTGGTTTTTCTGTGATTAGCCGCACTCTTCACTGCTGGGTTTCTGCCACCCCCTTTGTCCTCTTGTTCTGGGTTTCTTACTGTCCTGCTACAGGTGATACGGACTTGCTGTGAAGCTGTCTGAATCTTTTAAAATGGGTGAATGCTACATATGAACACATGAGCCACTGTCTTGATTTCCTGACTATGCTGAGTGTAGGGTTTCTCAAAAGGCTAGCTGGTGTTACCAGCTGTAATACCCTGTGTAACAAACCTGCTGCTCTAACCAAACTCTTCTCCTCCCCTGCCCTTGCCTTGGCAAGGCTGTTCCCACTCTGCTTTTTTTCCCTTCCTTGTATGAGATCATTCCCAGTTGTAATGCCTGTACCATGTGTAATTAAAAACTGCTCGTGCTAGATTAGAACAAGTAGTGCCACTCTGGGCTAAAATTACTTTTGGCACAGGTAGTCTTGAAAGCTGTAGATACCAGTTGCAAGTTAAGTACGTAGCTGCAGGTGGCTTCAACTTTTGTGTCTTGAAGACTTACCTTGCAATGACTGGAGTCTTCTGTATAGCTCCCCAGTTCTGAAGAACCTAACATCCATGCAAAGAGAAACTTCTGTTTCACAAATACTTTGTTAAGCTGGTGCTCTTTGCGCAAGCTAGTGTTAGAGCCTTTGGATAACGCAGGAACTCTGAGAACTTCCTAACATTCCTCATACAGATTAACAGCTTTGATTGTTTTCCTTATGTTCTGCAGCATAAAGACATTCTTCATGAATCTTCTGTATTACCAGATTAAGATGTTCTTTTGGACAGATGCATACGAGTGAGACTTAATTTCTGTCCATTTAACCTAAAGTGTGTACTAGCACATCCTGGTCCCAGGTATTGAGCAGATTGTTGTTCTTGCATTTTCTTAAGACTTGTATTGCTTTCTGCTGCATTAATGAAATCTTGAGGCCTCTGTGGAGACGAAGCTTAAACATTCAGTCAAGGTAACGCTGGCCTAAGTTACCTTTTTACATACGGTGTATACAAAGCTTAGGTTTACCCTCCATGTAACTAGGGATCTGTGTAGGAGAGATCCTACCCAAGAAAGGTATGAGTTCATACTGTACCTTTGCTGTAGCTTGCTCTAAGAGGGCAGTGCAGTCATTGGAAACTGGGCTTTGATTCCGGTGCTTCATTGGAACCAACGAAGTTGAACTCAGAAATTTGTTGGGTCTGAAAGAGTGACCATAACTGTCTGGATTTTTATTGTAAAGGGACTTTTTGCAGGGCACAACATGTGTGTGGTATCACAGCAATCCCAAAGTGTGGACCAAGTGAATGTGGAGTGTTGAGTACTTTGCTCTGTCTCTGTTTAGTTCTTTGGCTTGCTTCCTTGCAGCCTTTCAGAAGGCTTTGTTTTTAAAATAGACTTTTCTGTGCTGCTTTGTCTGGAAGTAAGTAGTTCATTACTTGAGCTTCTCCAAACTGAAGTAAATCTTTTCTCTTTTTCAGTGTTCCATTGGCAAGCTACAATAATGGGACCAGTAAGTATGAGAGAATTGATGTTCGTAGCTTTTTATGACCAGTCTTCTTGTAATAACTCCTCAAACTGCAATGATTCTTTTTCATTAACAGAATGACAGTCCCTATCAAGGTGGAGTATTTTTCTTGACAATTCACTTCCCAACAGATTATCCCTTCAAACCACCTAAGGTGAGTGGCTTGTACCATAAATCTATTCATTACCATATGGTGTAATGTACATTTGTGAGCCTACACTGAAATTTTCCTTCTTTTGCAGGTTGCATTTACAACAAGAATCTATCATCCAAATATTAACAGTAATGGCAGCATTTGTCTTGATATTCTACGATCACAGTGGTCCCCAGCACTAACTATTTCAAAAGGTACCTCCAATGCTCATTTAATTTTACTCTGCTGAAATGAATTACTGATTTGGATTTAGAATGTAAAAACTGCTGCGTTCCTGCTGTCAACCATTTCTGTGGTCACTACTTCAGTCTTGTGACTCTACATTTACCTTGCAGCCAATTCATGAGCACGGGATGCTCTGGACATGCAATTTCCCTGTGACCATAGGGAGACTGTTCAACTTTGCCAGTGGATCAGATAAGTCTTACTACACTAAGTACATAGTCTTGCCACCTCACTTCAGAGTCTAAACACTTTAACTAAATTAAAAAAAACCCCAAAATTAAACATAGTACATGACAATGGAAGACTTCAATGTTCAAAACGCACACCAAGTAAAATATGTAGGGGAATAGCTGTGGCCTTCAAAAAAACGCTGAACCTGCTTTGATTCTGTTATCTTTAAAAAAAAAAGTCCTTTTTTCCAGGGAACATCAGAACTGTGTGTTGGTTGGTTTTTTTTAATAAAACTTTAAATGACGTGGACTACTGAAACGTTTTAAAATCTAACAAGCTTGCACTGTCTTAATTTTTTTATCTAAAAACATCTTGGTCCCTGTGAAATGTGTTAGCTTGTAGGGCACTGGAATATGTCCTTTGCCTGGTAGAGCAGTATTCATATTATGTAATGCAAATAGGAGGTTTTAAACACCTTGAAAGAAGACCCAGGATTGAATTTTACTGATTTTTCTGGCTATTTAAAGTGTAGATCTACAGCTTGTAGATCAAGCCATGTCAAATGAGAGTATTTTTGGTCTCTTCTGTGCATGGACCATGTCCTGACCATCCTGTTTTTGTAGCTTCACGCTGTTTTTGTAATTAAATGCTGCAGATATCACATTTAAGTACAGTAATCTTCACAATGTGTCCCAGCTCCATGAGGCTATTGTGTTGCCTGGAATTCTTCCCTACAACTCCATGTGATGTTCCCGGACACCTTCTTTTTTTGTTCGGACAGATGACTCCTGGTACTCCTTCCTTGCACATCATAACTGTCTCCCTTTTACTGATCTCACAAAAGTTCCTACCTTTTCTGTCCAGCTAAAGGCTTCCACATTTGTAGAAACAGTTGGAAAGGCAAAACAATATCTTGACTTATCTCTTGACAGAAGTGAATCTGCTAGTGCATGAAACTGAAAGTCTTCACTGTGAGTTGAAAGAACTGAAGAAATGGTGTCAGTCAAGGGAAAATGATTGTCAGGTTGACACAGCTTTCCTTACAAGTGCTTTCAGTCAAGTACTGGCTACTGTTGGAAGCACTAAGTTAGTACTAAGTACTGACATCTAGTATGTTTTGATTAAATTGCTATATAACCGGTTAGAATACTGCAGTTGGAGGATGTGTAGTGTGGCATGGTATCTTACTTTCATTTGATTTAGAGTCCTAAAATGACTGTATAGCATGTTGGAAAGTACTGGAGGATAGACTGGAATTAGGACAGTTGGAAAAAGACAGGGCAAGAATTTAAGAGGCTAGTTAAGGGCATCAGTGGATTGCCTGTTAATGTCTGTCAGCTTTAATCACAAAATATATCTTAACATTAATTTGCAACCCAAATACAGTTGCAGTATGCTCTTAACATCTCCATCTCCTTCTCTTCTCTGCCTTGAACTTTTTTTTTCTTATGCTCTTCAAACTGCATCCTTGTGGCTTAGCTAGAGTAAGCCACGGGATCAGTGTGGCCATTCTGTGTTACTTAGCCCCTTCTATCACCCTATCTCCCTCTTAAAGCATGCTCCCTGAGGTTAGGTGTCTTTATATTGCTGATCACTTTTCACTCATTGCAGAAGTGTTCATATGAATGCACAAACTCTCCTTTATACAGCACAAAACACATACAGGTGTAACCAGTGAGAAATCAATCTTGTCTGAGTTCTCATGGTGTTCATTTCGTGAAGGAATTGAACACAGCAAAATAAATTCTTATGGGTGGCTTCATAAGAATTCAGAATACTTCCCTCAGAAATAACAGGGATGTCTTGTCAGAAAGCAGACCTCAACTTAATAAGAGACAAGAGATAATACTTAAAAGAAGCATTCCTGTCTTGAACTAGTATAAATAAATTCCACAAAGGCAACTTCAATCATTTAGGGTGGAAATCTTGTTTTCAGTTGTTTTACAACTGTCTTTGTAGACTTCGGGGCTATTTCAGCCCTCTAGTAACTCTTTGATTAGCCTTATCAAAGAATAAATGTGTTGCTAGTAGGAAAAGCTGTTGGATTAGGTAATTAAAAGTGAATAACAAGACTTAAGTTATTCAGCATGAAGCTTACATCCCTTCCAAAACAGCAATTTAGTATTTGTAGTGTAGATTTCTTAGACTATTTCCTAAATTGTGCCACCCTTTAAAAGGGGATGCTATTGGGAGCAAACGGTTTGAATTCAAAATCTGTAAGCAGATAAGTAGAACACAGCTATAAAAAAAAGAAAGTGTACTTTCTTTACTGATAGAGAAATCAGGGAAGACTAGAAACAGTTCTTCTGGGAAACGGCTTATGATACACAGCTTCTTCCTCCTGAGGCACCTGGTAGGCAACATTGTCAGCAGCTCACATGGGCTAGATGTTATGTTGCAATTGATGCATAGCACATGAATATGTTTTTCATCCTGACCTGCAAGGGGGAAGGTGAAGGGGTATGCACTGACTTCCTTTTGATCTATAGTGCCACTTTGGTGGAAAGACTGTGAAAAATCATGTCAGTGCTACTTAAATCGTCCCAGTTAAGTGGTAAAGGTAGGGGCCTTGGCTCCTTGCGCTCTGGAGGCTGGTAGGCTGCTCCAGATGGCACGTGGAGTATCTGACTTGGGAGCCTGCCCCTGCCCTTTTTGCTGGGTAAGATAGCGAAGGCCTGAGTGTGGGGGCTATTGGAGCAGTTTTCTTTGAGACTGGTAAATAAATAAGGAAGTTTCTTTCCCTCTGTAAGCAACATGATAAAGTGATCTTGGCTACCATAGTAGGGGTGACTGGCATCTTGGGTTCTTGGTCTGTCTTTCTAAATGTTTGTCCCTCCTAGACTTATTAAAACAAGTTCTGAAGAACTGGGAGAACAACACTGAGTGTCTCAGTAGAATAGCTAACTTGCTTGTACTAGTAATTCTGAAGTAAGTGTTCCTTAAAGAATACATATTGTAGAATAAATCATCTTAAAATACAGTCTTAAACACACCTTGGTGGTTGATTTAAACTCCAAAGCTTAAGCAGAATGTGTAGGCTTAAATGAAAAATGTTATCTCAAAGTCTGTGTAAATAAGAATCCCTGTTGCCTTAAACAGGAGAATAAAATGTTTCAACATGATTATAACTGTTCTCAGCCATTTTTCGGGAAAATCCCACTTTCTCTTGAGCACGGCAAGTGGATGTGCAAGAGTTAATACTATACTGAAGTACTTCTTCAGTAAAGGTCAGGCTAACTTGCTCTGTCCCCTCCCACTTCTCCCCACTGTGTTTTATAACTAACGAACCATGGAGCTTATATTAAGTGTGGTGGAAGACCCTGCCTGGTGAATGGCAGTGAGTAACTTCAGTCTCATTCATTCAAGAGTTTAGCTCACAATGTTCAAACTCTTCTGTGCCCAGTGCAGTGTGAATTTTCTGCGGTGCTGCTCTGACAGGTGTTCAGGAATCACTTTACTAAGACTTACTGGGTGGGAATTCCCAAGCAAATGAATGAACCCTAAATGAACTTGGTCTTCACGGTGCAGTTTTCAAAATCAGGAATTTGGTTTCTGATCATCCTCTTGGCTTTTAATTTGCCTGTTGTAGTGGTTACCCACATGACTGATGGGGGGGCATGACTTTGTCACCTAGCATGTATCAGTCTCTCAATATGTGCTGAGCTAGGGGTTGCATGGGAAACTTTCAGTCTAGCACCTCCAACTCTTGTAACTTTAATGTAGCTACTTGTATAACTTCCCAGATGTTGCCCTTGCTGCAAAGAAGGCTGCGTTAGGAGGAGTGTTGCCGGTGGGTTGAGGGACATGGTCGTTCCCCTCTGCTCAGCACTGGTGAAGCCACAGTTGGAGCAGTGTGTCCAGTGCTGGGCTCTCCAGAACAAGAGAGACATGGACATACTGGAGAGAGTCCAGTGAAGGGTCAGGAACATGACTGAAGCATCTCCCATTATGAAGACAGGCTGAGAGAGCTGGGACTGCTCAGCCTGGCAAAGAGGAGGCTGAAGGGAACCTTATCAATGTATATAAATACTTCAAGGGTGGGTGCAGGGATGACAGAGCCAGGCTCTTCTCAGTGGTGCCCAGTGACAGGACAAGAGGCAGTAGGCACAAACTGAAACACAAGAGGGTCCCTCTGAACATCAGAAAACACTGTTTGTTTGGTGTGGGTTTGGTTGTTTTTTTTTTTTTTTTTTTTTTACTGTGAGGATGCTGAGCACTGGCATAGGTTGCCTTGGGAGGTTGTAGAGTCCTCCCACATTGGAGATATTCAAAAGCCATCTGGATGTGATCTTGGGCAACCTGCTCTAGGTGCCCTGCTTGAGCAGGGGGGTTGGACAAGATGGTCTCCAGAGATCCCTGCTAACCTCAACCAGTCTGTGATACACTGGGCAATACTTAACTTTTCTTCTCTTGTCACCAGAAATTGTTGAACTGATGTAGCAGGAATTCAAGTTGTTATAAAGCAAGAAGTTTAAAGTGCTCAGATTTAAAGGTATACTTCCTGTGAGACTAGGTAAGATTGCTGGAAGAGTTTGAAATGAGACTATGATTAAGAAATAGGATTTAACTTAAGCAGAGTCCGGAGTTGCTTTAATTTACTCAGATGCATCTTGCCCATTCACAGTCAGAAGCCAGTCATTTGGTAGTTAACTCTTGAACTTGTTGGACAGTAGTGTTTTCAGTTGTGTCTTACGCTTAATGCTTGTCAGCACTAATGAAACTTTCTGGCAACTGTATGCCTCAAAAGTTTCAAAGGTCTGAGGCCTGGAACTCAAACATAGTGATTGTATAGGCAAATACTCCTTCCAGGAGTCAGCTTTCTTCCTATTTTTGAGGAATAGTGATCTAAGTAGTAGCAGACCTTGATGTGGAAGCTTTTGGCTGTCAGGCTGATGATTAGCAAAGGAGGAGCCCTAGCTGGTGTGAGAAGTGGGACAGCTGGATAAAGCCTCCAAAATTGAATTAAGAATTCCTTAGCAGTAGTATGTGTCCAAAGCTAAAATGTATGCTAGCAGAGATGTTTCATAATTCCCAGAGTACTGGGCTGAATTAAACCTGATCTGACAAACTTTGTTACTTTCGTATTCATTTTCATATTCAGAAACTTGGCTGGATGAGCTGGATCAAAAAGCACAGCACTGTCAGAACCTGTGGCCTGGTCTCCAGGAGGATGACAAATTGCTTTCCATAGAAAAAAACTTACTGACATAGTATTTGTCATTCACCTGGGGCAGAGCAGGCAGGATGGGGTGCTTCCGTTACTGTGAACTTGTGATACTGCTGTGGGGTGCAAGAATTGATACTAACCTGTTTTATCCGACTGCTCCATGTCAGTGCATAAGCTTTTTGATTATATGGTGATCTTGAGACTACTGCATGACTTCAGCTAGGACAGATAGCTGCGTGAGTATCATCCTGCTGTCCAGACAATCTGGCATACAAAGTAACTGGCTCATCACCTTCTTGGTACTTTAACAAAAATTTTCTTGGTGTGGTCTTTATGCTTGCTTAGAGATGGACCTCCCTTTGGTGGGAGAAGACTGGCTTGGGGTCTGCCGAGGCCTTTTGACCCATGCAGGAGTTGAGCCTACAGGAATAACTTCTTTTTTTTAAAAGGCAACTTATCTTTTCCCCTCATTCTGCTGATTAAGTGATGTGCTCTTTGCCTTTAAGATAAAAGTTAAGATAGCAGAGGCCTTCAGGGAGAGAGCTAAGGCTTTCACTCATGATCTATTTTTGACCTATGCTGCTTGGTGCCCAAGAAAACCCTTTACTCCTAGATGAACTCTAGATTGGCTCTCTTCAGAGAGCAGTAACTGCACCAAACAACTGTTGAATCAGAACACAACCAGTTCAGATGTTTTTTCTGGGTAACTCATTACCTTGGAAGAATTGATGCTTGCTTTTTATCTCCCTGTTGTGATTCAAGTGGAGATGCCATTGCTCCTCAGTCACTTCTCCTTATCCTGAAGTGTCCCATAGATGAGTGCTTTATTGAAGCAAGTCTTGTTTGCAAATCCAGCTAGGCTTAAATAGCAGTATCTATAGCGACTAGTACCCTGTATTAAGGGGACAGCTGGAAGTGATGGATACTAGACTCGTTCAGGCTTTGCGAATTAAGTGACTGATTTTGAATTTGGAAGATGACTTCTGCATTGAGAAAGTGGAGATAATCATTAGCACCTTTAGGCAATTCTTTGGAAGTCTGTGCCTCACAGGTCAGCAAAAGCATCTACACTTCTTGATTAACTGGGATTACTGTCTCAATACAGGGTGATAGGGCAGATCTAATACCTTTCTACTGCTGGTATCTGAAGAAACCAGAGGGTGTAGCTTTTGGGTCTTACATCATCCCCTAACGAGGCTTAAATAAGTTTTTCAGTGATGACCTGGACTGTCAAGCTTCTGTAGAAGTCAACTTAGCCCAATTGACTTGAACATCAACACAATGTATGCAAAGGTGTGTTAAACACTGTGGCTCGTACAGAGCTGCTTCTGGCTCCTAAAGACCACTTTCAGCTGCAGGTATGTGCTCTGGATATACAAGGGTGCGTCATAGCTGCATGATGTGCTTGGTTATAAAGTCATTCCTGACATCAACAGAAGCTAATTGCCGTGTATAAATTGCTAGGCACCTTTGACTTCCTTCCCCTGTTGACACTCTAGGGAAGATGTCTGTCTTCTGGCTGTGGAGCTTATTCCCTCCACCTGGAGCTAAGGGCTTTTGGCTTTTAAGAGTCTATTTACCTCCTGAGTTCCAGGAGCTTTGATGTGCCTCTTAGATTTGTATGGGCTGATAGATGTTCCAGTAGACAGATGGTGGTTTAAATTGTTTTCCCTGTTGCTCATTTGGCTAGTGCTGGAAGGATCTGTGGAGAGCTGACTTCATGAATTGTCCTGACGAATGAGCTGCTTCACAGCAGAAGAAACTCAGCCATGGAGTTTACATATTGAATTTGCATCTACCCACACATTCAGTCAGGTGTGGTAGAACCAGGAAGATGAAGTTGCTCATCAGAAATGGCAGACTACTCTTAGTGATGTAAGAGCACAGAAGCCTGAGAAGATGAGGTTGATCTTGCAGCAATAAGCTGTAGCTAAACTTGTTGACAAGCTGTAAATGGCATCATTGTCTGCACAGAGGAGCTGCCTTAAGAAAGTGTGTCCCTTCATTTTGGAGCGTTATGTGCTCTGTAAAGGGAAGTCTTGCAGTGGAAACTGGGGTCAGAGTTGTGCTGTGTTATGCTAGTAGACCTCATTTTGCCTCAAAGAGCATGTTGCTGGAGCATTCTTAATATTAAGTGTTAAGTGATCATTCTGCTTGATGAGAGTGCATTTGTATCACTGCTCTATGGGGAAGTTAAGCCCATTACTTTTTTAGAAACACTTTGTTAGCAGTCTTTCTGCTTGATTAGTTTGGTGTTCTCTGTTCCTTGGTCATTCTGAAGTACTTGGTCCATGCTAGTCCATAGGAGTAGGAAGCCCACTAAAGGACAAGTTGTTTTTGTTGTCTGCAGTAGATAGATGGGGATCACAGTTAAAGTATTGGAGTTAAATAGACTACATGGTTGGTGAAAAAAAACAAAGCTGAAGCAAACCAATTTTTGAATGAAAGGGAGCTTTAAACTGACAGTGTTTTAAGTTGCTTAATGTTTTGCTACGGACTGGGCAGCTTTGACACTTACGAGTGAAGAGATGAGATCTTTTAATTGTCTTCTACTGATCTTGTAGTCATTTGACTAGTAAATGTCAAAGCTTTGTTATGAAATTCATTGCAATAATACCTTATTGCAGAAGAAGGTGGTCTGGTGATTTCCTTCCACAGTGTTGGTCAATTAGTTACTCTGACGCATCAAAACTCCTGTATATAACTAATGTTTTTAAGGATTACTTCCTCTTTTCTCTTGTACTTGGCTCCTTAAACTTTATGAGATGGTACCTTTTTCCAAGTTTTTTTTTTGTAGTGGTCTGGAGGCTGCTTACATTAGTTGGTCTAAAACATGCAAGTACATGCAGTGTTCTGGTGGAAAACCTCGATAGAAACTTCCTGAATTTATTTTGGACAAATAGCTGGGTTCAGCAGCCTATTAAAATTAAACCAGTTTAGATAACTCTCAGTTAAAAATGTTTTTCTTGCTGAGGCTATACAGATAAAAGGGAAAGATGTGAAGTTACCAGCAAGAGCAAGCATAATGGAGAATAGTTTTGATTAATGAAGACTTACAAAAATAAAACAAAGCAGCTGAATGTGGCAGTGCAGCTTGAAGCCAAATAATTGTGTCCATTTTTATTCAAGGTTTTTGGAGTGATACTTCTTATAAAACAAGTGAACTGCTGAGGAACAAAACCTAGAAATGTGCTTTGAAGTGACTAGACTGCCAGAATTCATCACAGGAAGCATTTAGCTACTGATCAAGTTCTAACAAACCACAGCCCGTTTTAGTAAAGAGTATTAGTGGCATGGGATTTTTTTTTAATGGCCAGCAAGTAGCAATGATATGCTCATGTTGATAGCCTGCAAACCAAGAACTAAACTCCTAGGCTGGGACAGGGGTTAACTCTCTCTTTCCTTTCAGCAAAGGAGGTGCTGTTCAACGCAGACTTGCATCTTGCTAGACAAAACTGGCTTGTAGGCAGCGTCAGCCTGTCAGACTGCTGTTGCTCTGGAGGACACAAAGCAACACCCTGGTTATCCTGGCACCTGTGCTGACCAACAGCTGAACACCACTTTTGTCTGGTCTGGTGCTTAGAGCAGATGGTGGTGGTGGTTTTGCAAGGCTGATGAGGTGCGCAAGGAGGAACTCCCACACAGTACCACGGGTGTTGGGGAAAGGGGCATCATAGCGGTTGGGGAAGGTAGTCAGAGAAGAGTGGATGGACTTGCAAATTGATTCTGCTGATGAAGGGTGACCCATCTTGTTCAAAAAACGTCCTTGGTTATTAAGGGGCTGTCGTAAGATAAAACTTGAGGGAGTAGTTGTAATCGCTGACCAGAAAACTTTGATTGGATTTCCTGCAGCTCCTGTTAAAGGGAAGCTGTTTTACTCATCCTACTAGCTGAAGAAACTTCAGTGACCAGAGCAGTGGAGTCTGACAAATACAAAGAAATGAGCTACAAGAAAATAGCTGGAGAAATGACTGTGGTGAAGCTAAACTGACTGGCAGCAGCTGGGTGTAAGGTGGCAGAGAGATTCCCATTACTGAACACTAATGTGAGTTTTACTTGGGGGGGGGGGTGGTGGGAACAGTGCTAAAGCTGATGGAAAGTGTTAGAGGGTACTAAATGTGCTGTGTCCCTTGCTAAGGGACAGCAGTTCAGGACTAGTGGCTTCTACATGCTTCCAGCACAAAATTAGCCTTCACACTCTGAAGCTGTATTCAGAGAGACAGTTGAATAAATGGTCTGAATGTCAGTTGATGGTAGAGAATAATTAAGCTCTTAACTCCTTCATAAGTGTACAGTAAAAAATCAGGAAAAGGAGGAAGAGGTTGTTCTTTATTCTAGAACAAGAAATATGTTCACTTAAATCAGGAGCAGTTTATTACTAAACTTGTTCTAGAAGCTTTTAACTTTTGAAATTGATAATTCATTAATGAAGGGTCTACAGAACTATGTAGGAAAACTGAACTAACTGGGTTTTTGGGTTCTTGGTGTTGTCATCACTGAGCAAGTAGCTCAGTTAAGACCTAGCAAAGCTTTCACTTTTGTCCTGCTTTGAAAATCTTCTCCAGTTTACATGAATATTGGCCAAGGCGGCCAACAGCATCCCGGCTTGTATCAGAAATAGCGTGGCCAGCAGGACTAAGGAAGTGATCGCCCCCCTGTACTTGACACTGGTGAGGCCGCACCTCAAATACTGTGTTCAGTTTTGGGCCCCTCTCTACAAGAAAGACGCTGAGGTGCTGGAGCGTGTCCGAAGAAGGGCAATGAAGCTGGTGAAGGGTCTAGAGCACAAGTCTTACAAGGAGCAGCTGAGGGAGCTGGGGTTGTTCAGTCTGGAGAGAAGGAGGCTCAAACCTTATGGCTCTCTACAACTGCCTGAAAGCAGGTTGTAAGGAGGGGGGTGTTGGTCTGTTTTCCCAAGTAACAGGTTACAGTACAAGAGGAAGTGGCCTCAAGTTGCACCTGGGGACGTTTAGATTGGATATTAGGAAAAGTTTCTTCACCAAAAGCGTGATTGAGCACTGGAACAGGCTGCCCAGGGAAGCAGTTGAGTCACTGTCCCTGGAGGTTTTTAAGAAGACGTGTAGATGTGGCACTTAGGGACATGGTTTAATGGTGGACTTGGCAGTGCTAGGTTTGCAGTTGGACTCGATGGTCTCAAGGGTCTTTTCCAACCTAAATGATTCTATGAATATCAGACCTATTCTACCCTTTTTCTCTGGCTGTATCTAGCTGTTCTTTGTTTTGTGATGTCTGTTTTGAACTGTCTTAAAAAAACCCACACACCCCACCCCCCAAACAGAACAGTGTAATGTGTGCTGTTCTCTTTTATTTTTCAGCTTATGTCTTTCAGCACGGTAGCTCTGCCTCCTGTTCCACAGCACAGTAGCAACCGATGGAAGTTTGAACAGATTTGTGTGTAGTGCCTTCTAACTTCTAACTGCTGTCATCTCCAACTTGCTTGGAGGATGCACTGTGACAACTCTGCTGTTGCTACTATTGGTGAAGGGACATATGGAGTGGCAGTGTTTGATTAAAACAGGCTGAGAGAAAGCAATACAAAGGAATGTTTGGCATTTCTTAGGGGGGGCAAGACGTCCCTGACATGCCTCATGTAGTGTTGTCCCAATATGCTATGCTTATAACTTAGTGCCTTCTCATCTCTTCTACTTTGGTGTGAACGTAGGAATGTGCACGTGCTATTTGTAGCTTTGCAGGCAGTCTCCTGACTCCTTTTATGGATGAAGGTTGACCCTATGCTGAGTGGCATCATATGAGTGGGATGTGGCTTCTGGGATATATACGGTATTTATTTATACTGAAATTTTAAAGTTGGTATGAGTGTGGTAAGCTGTGCTTTCTTGATTCATTTTGAATACTATTCTACAGTTAATCTATCTCAACCTACCTTATGCTCAGAAAATAATTGGATAAAGCCTCTCAATTCTCTGCAAGACTAGCATTTTTTTAAACAGTTCTTAAGTATCTGTGAAGAGCTCATGCTTCCTTCATCTCAGTTGGATCTGTCTGCTGTTTGACTTTTGGTTGATGCTTTTGCAAGTCATTAACAATGAGGTTGTCTGGTTTAGGGAAAAGCTGTACTTAAAGCGCAAAAGCAGGGATCCTTTCTGAGAAGGCTTTCAGGTACGGTTTCAGATAGAACACTTCTTCCTTATGATTAAGACTATTATCAGATACCCCTGTTCCGGGAGGTTACCAGTTGTGGTGGTGATATTTAAAAACTTGTGGTCATGCAAAGTTGTGTAGTTAAATGGTAAGGATTTTTGTTCAAAATAACTTGGCTGAAGCATGTGGGATTAGTGCTTCTTGGCATTTTTTAAAAAATGATGCTAATACTAATGGCTAGAGGGGTAGAAAGTGGGTGGGCTGACTTCTACAGGTGTCTTCAGCTGCACTTAAACTCTAATTCAGTATCTCTTTTTCTCTCCCTAGTACTTTTGTCCATCTGTTCTCTGTTGTGTGATCCCAATCCAGATGATCCTTTAGTGCCTGAGATTGCACGGATCTACAAAACAGATAGAGAAAAGTGAGTATGGAAGTCAAAAACCACGTAACATTCTTGACAACAGAATCCACACTTAAATAGTAAAGGGGAACTGAAAGGACCTGCTTCTTGGAAACGAGTGTGAACATTTGATTTGCCCTTTTCACTTTAACTGTGGTCTTTTTAGAGATTTTTTTTTCCTAGGATCTGTAGTACAGCTATCTTAACAGCATTACACTGCTGTAGGAAAAAGGTATATATGCCAGTAGAAGTGAAGGATATAGAGGCCTTGTACTTCTGTGGTTTTATTACTGCATTTTCATTTCACACAATGGTCTTTTGTTAGTGTTGTAGCTGTTAATTACAGATTTGCTTGATTTAATGAAAATGTGAAGTGAACAATGCAAATCTGTTTCCTATGGAGCTCTTAAGTTGGATGTGACCACCTTTAAGAGCCTTGACTGCCTGCTTTAATTCTTCATAACCAGCAGAGGGAGAACAAGTTACTCTAGTGAGAGAATATTTCCATGCTAGCTAGTGGTGATGGAATCATACCCGCAAAGAAATAACAAAAATACCCTGTTTTGTCTTCATTTGACAACACAAGGGAAGAACAAGTGGTATAGAGGTGGGGTGGGGGTGACTCCAAGCTTCTATGAAGTAAACAGCAAGAAGGGAGAGAACTCCAGCACTAATGAGCGCTTTAAAAGCAGCAGCTTAATGACTGTTGTAAACACTTTTCTGCCTCACTGTTCCCTTCCAGATCTGATCAGTAGTCTTAATTTCTGAAGCTACATGGTCATCTGATGAGAACAAGATAGGAAGGGAAAATGATCCACAAACTTGCTTACTCTACTGCATACTTGAGAAGCAGTGTTAGAGAAGTTCATGCATCATGTTTTTAATGAGAGCTGCAAGAGTAGCAGTGCGTATTTCGAGATGCAGCTAACGGTGACTGACTGCACTTAATGTATGCAGGACTCTCTCCTATTTTTTCCAAAAATAGGGAAATAAATTTTGTGCTTAAACATAACTGGACTTGCTTCTTGGGTAGTCTCAGAACAGTGAAGTAACAAATGCTCTCGCCTTCACGAGTGGATTGCCAGATTCTTTAAGCTAAAGAACGCTGTCTACAGACTAAATTCCAGCACAAGAACCTAGCTGATGTACATAACTAGGAAACTTCTTCCTATAAGTGTCTTATGCTTTTTCTACAAATTCCATAGAACAAGAATAACTTGCCTTCTGTTGTCAGAAATAAGCTTTTATTAGTACTGTTAATCACAATGACTGCTTTGTTTTACATAAGTATCCTGAGCTTCCTCTAGCAGTGGCTCTGGCTATAAAGGGTATTTGGGTGCAAAAGCTACAGGTGGCTTGGGAAAAGGGGCATATTATGCCTTCAGAATAAAAAAATCTGGTGGACAAATTGTTGTGTCCTGGTAGTCAGCGAAGTAGCCAAATGCAATGTGTAGCATGAAACAAGCCTGTCGGGGTTTGGCAGCCTAGTAGATACCAGGTACTAGGCTTAACTTTCTAAGAGAAGAAGAAGAAGAAGAATGGAGTGGGAGGGAAACATAATCTATTTTTTCCAGAATGCCAAAATTAAAACCTTCAGTAATAGTTTTCCCAGGGATGCAGCAGTTGGGGGCTGGGGGAGGTGCAGGTAAAGACTTCCTGAAAATACTTTCCCCTCAGACCTGTGCTAGCTCTATTTTGTGGCTTGAATCACAAAGATCTCGTATTCCTGTTGTAAATATGACTAGTTATTTCTTTTTCCATGAAGTACTGTGGGCTTTCTTGTTTCCCCCATTTCCCTAATATTTCAGTTTGCTCTTAAATTTTACAAATTCATGATACTACTGGAGAAAATGTAAGTTCATGCCATGTGTAGACTAGACTGCTGGAGTCAAAATACTGTTTGGATGTTATGTTAAGTAAACCCTCTTTTTATACATACAGGTACAACAGAATAGCTCGGGAATGGACTCAGAAGTATGCGATGTAATTAAAGAAATTATTGGATAACCTCTACAAATAAAGATAGGGGAACTCTGAAAGAGAAAGTCCTTTTGATTTCCATTTGACTGCTTTCTATGAGCCCACGCCTCATCTTCCCCTGTGCACATGTTTACCTGATACAGCAGTGCTGCGTGTTGTACATACTTGGAACAACAAAATAGAAATACTGTATTTCCCCGTACCAACATTGACTCCTAGCAGAGAAGTGTGTGTGTGAAAAGCTGGTTCTTCAGTCATAACTTTGTGAGCCTAAAAGCATTCCTTGTTGATTTAAATTGGGTAATAAAATGTGAACGGGAGAGTTATCGTGGATTTCATATTTCTAGGGACAGTGCTGATCTGTGAAGGATTTTAAGTGGAATCCTTTTAAACTCATAACAGTTATGAAAAGCAAGGTGAAGAACTTGAAGCTGTTTCTGTATTCATTTTATTCTGAAGGACCTACACCTTAGGTAAATGTTATGACCAATGAGATAAACTGTACCCACATCCTGTGTTTAAGGTCTAAGTTTAACCGGTCAACATTTAAATGGATTGGAGCTATTAGTGCATCAAGTGATGTTGATTTGTTTCAACTCTCTCCCCTCCTTCATACTTTTTTGGTTTGTATGTGGTTTCTCAGTTAATACATAGCTAATAGCTCTTGTTTTTCTTAGGTTTTTTAACTGCTTAGGTCTTTCTGGATGTAAGGGTAAAAATCCATTTGACAGAAAACTTGTGTATATTTAAAGACCCAACTGCTCCCCTGGAGCTTGTACGTTCAAGAATGATTAATCTGTGTAATAAACTGATTACTACAGTCATTACATATAACTTTGTGTGAATAGGCTTTTAATTTGAAGAGCAGTTTGTTACAGGCTAAAACTAATGGTGGATTTCTCTAAAACTTTTGCATTCACGAATGGTTGCATTTGGAAGTCTTGAAGCAGTTTGGTTTGCATCACACAAGGCTATGCACCTGAACAAGACAAACATAAACTTAAGCACTTACATGAAATCAGGATGTGTAGTGTGCCAGGAACTTGACTGTTAAACCAAACAAGCAGTTTACTAAATGAGAATCTGAGTGACATTTTTACAAAGCCTAATGGTATTATTCCCACTTGCATGGGACCTAACACAATGCATATGTACTGTAGGTAAGTGAAACCTTATGTAACTAAAATAATGGATGTAAAAGGGTAAAAAAAAAAAAAAAACCTACCAAACACATCAGCACAAACTTTCATAAAATGTAGCTTTTACATAATTACTTTGCACTAAACATTTGCAAATGTTCATACAGTTTTAAATTGTACTTGTATGTGTCTTTTTTTGAACAAAGTCTTCACTTGAATCTAGTGAAAAATGTAGTTTGAAACTTTTTTTTGTATACAAGTGTATTTGCCAGCATCGTTGGTGTGAAATAGGTGAGTCTGCAAGTTTATCTCCTCTTAGTAGAATTGTAAACAAAGCCATTGACTATGAAGGAGAGGCTGTAGCCTCCAGCTCTCCAGCCACAGGGGTCTGTCCTATCCATTTTCAAATGCATCTTTACACTCTTGCACAAATGAGGAATAAATGTCCACTGCTTTTGGTCTAAATCTGTTCCACTTGTCTCATCTCTCAATGTCCTCGTGTATGCACCCCTGGATGTAAACGTTAGCAGTGTTTCTTGGAGTCCTACAGCAAGCTGTAGGTGAAACCGGCATACGTGTGCATCTCCAGCAGGCACGAAGACTCCCACTCTAGCAATCTGATGCTGCTGTGTGGGGATGAAGCAGCTCTAAAGCAGTGAAGCTCTGCTCCGCTGGAAAAGAAACGGAGCACGTGGCCATGTTTCCTGGCTGAGAGACAACGTAGGGGTGACAGCCGCTGGGGAGGGGGAGAAACACAGTGTGCAGGAATATGAACTGGCTACTGGGTCATCTTAAACTCGTGTTATGTTACACAGCGTTGGTGTCTTCACTGGTTTAGAAAGCAGTAGGTGGCCTGCCACTGAAGCGTGGCCTTGGATAAAAACTTTTTGCATTGTCAAAACTAGAGTGTAAGCTAGCGGCTGCTAGTGTATCTTGGTTTTGTGTTAACCTTTAACCATGTCTGGCCTTACCTTTTAGTAAACACTTCTCACATGCAGGCTAACGCTGCTGCTAGACCCTCTGTGACCGAGGGAGAGAAGATACATCAGCGATGGTGGAGTAGCCCTCCCCTCTTTCTGCAGTGGGGTCAGCAGGTATTTGCTTCCTCAGAAGTGCAGGGAAGGTGGGTTGGACTGGTTGCAAACCTTGCAGCAAGCTCTTGTTTGGGTTCCCCCAACTGCTTTACAAGTGAGCCACCTGAGAATGATTTTTGTGGCAGATTTGGCTGTTTTTGACACTGGCAGGTACTGGAAGACATCAGAGGCCTGTGCAGGAGAGAGAGAAAGGAGCAGTAACAAGTGTAGAAGTTAAGGAGGATGATTTTCCTTTCTGGTGGGGCAGAAGTCACATACGCTAGGTGACAGGAAAGTAACATGGCCATGCATGAATTGAAACAGTAGAGTCCTGAATGTTGTAACAACTTCAGCTTAGATACTGTATTAACACATCTGCTTGTGTTGGGATGATTGTATCACACTTGGAAAGAAGTGTTTAAACAGATCAGACTTTCTTGCTGATGGCATGACAAAAGTTGTGGTATAGTAAAAGCAAGGCTGGTGATCTTTAAGTAGGGAGTACATATGCTGTCCCTTGTGTGGGCTGACCATTTGTTGTTGAGGATTGTACTGTGAACTAGATGAAGGAGCCTTTTTTCCCTAGGATTTAACTTAAAACCTGATCCAGCTTAGCCTTTTTTGGGACTAGAAACTCTCTCTTTTGAAACAGTGTATTGTGTATGTTCTAATGTAAAACAGCACAAGAAGCCAGAGGCTCTGGTTGTTGCCTTTCTAGGAACTCTGAACTTGTCACATCAGGAACTTTTTTCTGTCCCTGTCTGGTTTTTTTTTGTTTTTGTTTTTTTTTTTTTTTTTTTTACTTGATTTAGTATTTTAAGTTGACTACTTCAGTTTGCATGGCTTTCTTTGTGCTGGGACTTCTATGGATGTAGACTGTACGTGCAATTTCCCTTTTCTGTGTCATGTGCTAAGCAAATGTGTTTTATTAAAAAAATAAATGCTGGGCTGCTTAGATTCCTCCAGTTCTGGCAATGCTGTAAAGCTGAAACACTGTGACTGGCTGCATTGCATGTGTTCATCTGTGCCCATCCACTGCAACAGAGTGAACCAGAAGACAAATGACTCCAAGTTCAGGGAGCAGTACCACATGTAAATCTTCTACGACTGCTGCCTCTATCAAGCAGCTGGCATTATTTGACAGTGCATATACCTACTGCAGCGTGTATTACCTGTAACTTGAGTTTTCAGGGGCTGTTTGTGTACATGTGCTGTGCTTGCATACGAGAGAACATGATCCAATATATTTCAGAAACTCTTCTAGCTTAATACTGAGTAACCACTTGTCAGTGTGCAGGAGTTGCCAGTTAGCTTAAATGTTACCATGGCTTAGAGTCCAACATCCGTGGACCTACAGACCGGGACGGAGCTGATTCTGGGCAGTGCTGGAGACCTGGTTACTGCGCTTGAAATATCTACCTTGTCCTTTGGTACTATGTGCTGCTGCATTTCTTCAACAGCTTTTTGGCAAAACAAGAGTGATTTTTTTTTTTTTTGGTGGTTTGTGTTATTACCTTGCTACACCAATGCTCTCAAGTAAGGTGCATACTGAAGTGTCTACAGACTTTTCTGTTCGGTCTGCACACACCGAATGATGTTGTAAAAACAGTGGGACTAAGTTGGATATGATCTTGTGTCCCTAGTGTGCTCAGTAAAGCAAAATATAACCTGTCCCTTGCTGCTAAAGGCCATGGCTTTCCTCGCTTTTGGTAGCTGCAGCTGCTGACAGAAATGCCTGGCTGCGTTGTCCAACAGTCTTAGTCATCTTCTTGCTATTCACAGCAGCAAAAATGGCTCTAGAGCGGTTCTTGTTCCCAGTTCTGATGTACGGTAGAAGATCAGAAGCCTAAAGGAAGGGTAATGGGAAGTGCTTTGCCCAGTTAAAGATGGATTTCCTTGTGCCCTGAGCAGCTCTTGCTGGGAAGAACATGGCAGAAGACCTGGGCACATGGGAGGTGCAGAAGAAAACTACTGCTCAAAGCAGTTAAAACTTACTCATATGTCACCTTGCTCTAAAGAACCAGGATAACATAACAAAACATCTCTGAACATGCTCAGCACTTTCACTCCAGATGCAGGAGCCCTTGGGCTTAGGTGCCAGGCATGCCTGCTTGCCCTGCGAGAATAAAAGCCCCATGGTATATTGGAGTAGAAGGAAGGCTGTCCTCTTTAAATAACCTTGGAGCAGTGTTGCTCTCATCCCTTCAGCGTTAGGGAAGCCTACCTCTGTCTCCTACAGATAGCTAGAAAAGTGTTTCATGCCCCCCAGTTACTGTTTCCTTCCATTTCTTGGCTCCTTTGTGTAGACTTAGAGCAAGTCTGTGATTGAAGTTGGAAATCTTAGTTGCTTTGGGGTTTGGCAGAAGCTGTTTCCTACAGGGAATGCACAGGGACAAGTACGTTGAGGGCACCTGATGGAAGGTTAAAAGCAGGGAAAAACCTGCTGTCCAGCTTTCTGGATGCATGGAAACCACCCCCTGCATGAGTCACAGCGATCAAAGGCTTTGGGAGGGATTCCTGCAGCCATTGCCCGCTGCCCCTGCCCTCACCTGGAAGTGTGTGTGACTGGATCTGTGCTAACACTACCTGTACTGTTGTAATGTGTTGCAATTTGATCACTATTAAATAATTCCCTTAAACTTACTGTGGCTTGATTGCCTTTTTTTTTTTTTTTTGCTTTAGTTGTGCCTTTTACCCACCTTTTTGGCTCTTTTATTTTCTTTCCTCCTGTGGCTACTCTATCTCTTCTCACCAGTGATCCAGTTCTGCCCTGTCCTCTGCTCAGCTGTCTCCAGTCACCTTCATCTTGTTTTTTAACTCCCTGCAAAGCCCGGCTTGCTCTCTGAACATGGGCAGTACTTTGTGGGCAATGTTGGCCTTGGTGGTCTTCTGCCTACTTGATGTAGAAATGCATATGCTCTCACCAAGCCCAACGTTGTCCTCTTCCTTGTTGGAAGCTGTGATTTAATAGCAAGCTTGTTGGTGCTTTGATTTCATAGCAAGCTGCTGCTAACGCCTGTGCCCTTGATGCAGTGGGCTCGCTGTTAGTTCTGTAAAGCTGGCATCAGCTCTGGTGCAAGAGCACAAGGTATGTGTGGCATCAGGGGAAACCAGAGCCATCTTGACTGTTCAGGGGTTCCCACAACTTGTGACTTACCCTTGTGGCTTACTCTTCCTCCAGTTTGGCATCCACAGGTTTTGTTTTATTGTTATGTTTCCGCTTCTCAGCGCTCCCCCCTTTTCCTTCCTTGTGTGAGGATATTTAGTTTTTATTGTCGTATGGCTAGGTCAAAGCATCTCAGTGTGAGTGGGGATTGGATGTATTTACAATTCTTGCCCTTTCATGAACAAATGTATTTATAACGAATGCTCTCTTTATGGATAAATCTCACCGAGTTTCTTGGTGAGAGATTTATTGGTGAGTTTATCTTGTCGAGTTGCTTGGCTGTATACACTTCTTCCTTGCCCCCACCTATGGGGAAAAGTTGTTCAGCTCCCATTGATGGAAGCTCTTGCTGGTCTGGAGCTTCTTGTGGATAGTCGCTGGGTCCACTGAGCCTGCAGAGCAGATTCAGGATGGAAGTGCAAAGGATTGGGTTGAACGACCGAGTCACAGGGTGTAGATGCAACTCGGCATTTTGAATAAGCTGGGAACTCAAGTTCGTTTGGTCACTGCAAGCACTAGTGTTAGTTCTCAGGCTCTGCACTGCCGTCCTACGTAAGAGAAATCATGTTTATTGGCACTGGAAGTCTAGCTAGACCCTGTTCTTCATCCAACAGTGACCAAAATAAAAGGCCTATGTGAGGAGACAGAAACAGGATGGGCAGCTGCGATGCTTGACCTGCACTCGCTTCCACCTGAAGAGCTTCCTGAGGGGAGGCGTGGGTTCTGTAACCTCTCTGGTTATCTTGAATAGACTTCTGTGAATGTGTCCTCCAGTCCTTACGTTTGTGTAATGTCTTATTGTTTATCCATATTTGATCTTGTCAGTGCAAAATAGTTTAGTGCTACTGGTGATGATTGCAGGGTTTGGGGGAAGGAGGGCTTCTCATCGATGGTCAGCCAGGAACAGCCAGATAGAGGGAACTTGGATGACTTGGAATGGCATCACCGGTTAGATGAACTAACAGAATTGCTGTTAAAACTTTCTACCCTAGAAAACTCTTTGGTGTATGGTGCTCATGATGGAAAAGTATTTTTTCTTAACTGAAGGTGTAAACAGAGGGAGCAGCTTCAAAAGCCTGATGGAGGGCAGTCTGTGCCGTGGTACCCCTGCCCTGATCTGAGAGCCTGCTTTGCTTCACCACCTTTTTGGTTTTGACAAGAGTGAATTTATGGTCTGCAAAGAATGAAAATTTTGTAGGGCTTTTTTCTTGCTGGTCTTTGACATATTTTTTTTCAGAAGACAACCTAGTTTTGGCATTTTGGGGTTTTTTTTTTGTTTGTTTTTTACATACTGAGTTCTGTGACATCCTTCATAAGTTGGTACTGATAAGAGGACCCAATAGACCAAGGGGAGCTGTGGACCTGTGTACTCTTAGGCTGTTGTTACAAGATCAACATGTAAAGCATCATGTCAGAGTTGTTGGGGAACAGCTACCCCTGAAAACAAAGCTTTGGAAGAGAGTGTGAAGTGGAGTAACCAGGACTGCATTACAGAGACCGAAGTCTTAAACTTGGACAAGCTCATGGAATGAGGGGAGGTGGCAGGGTGTGAAGCTGTGGTGCCAGCGGTCTGGCTGTGGGCATGGTCTTGTGTGTCGTGCTACAGGGGTTTGCCTGTTGTCTCAGCACTGGCTGCTGGGGAGTGTAAACTCTTCCTCCAAGCGTGTTTTCCAGGTTCCTCTGATATGAGGTGATAGGTGTCCTGAAGCCATGAACACCGTACCTCTAATTTCCCTATCTGCCTATGCGGTCCCTGTGTCCAGCTGAAATGGTGTGGTCCTGCCCTCACCCAGCCCCAGCTACTGGAGGTGGCTCAGGAGACAACTCCAGCTACAGCAGGCAGCGTCTTACTCCCTGGTCTCAGCGGTGGAGGAGGCATCTGGGCTGATAAGGCTGGGGGAAAGGAACAAGCCGGCCCTGGGCCACTGCAGCTGGTAGCAAGATGGGAAAAAGTGCCAACGATAGTGTGTGGGACAGGGCAGGGAGGGGAGCATTAATTTCTTGGTCTGATGGAGCGAAGGGGAACCTGGAGTTACCATTGCAGAGGTTTCTGACCCCCTTTTCCCTTAAGTAAAACTGGTGGTTTGTGTCAAAATCCTCTCCTTGTTCACCTACTGAGGCACCCCCAGTAGTTGTGGTTTTTGGGAGATTTGATTTCCCTGCCTTGTGTCTGCTCTTGAGCCAGCTTTTAGCAAGCTTTATTAAAACTCTCATACAGCTTGGGAGTGTGATTCCCCCCCCCCCTTTAATCTTGACCTAGAGCTTTGTGAATTGATGCAGTGATACTGTCAGTGGCTGTTTGTGGGGTCTGTGTATTGCCAGTTCAACCTGGGGTTCGGTAATTCTGCATTTCTGCAGGGTGTCGTGCACATCCCTCGCTCCATGCTTGGAAGCAGCCCCCAGAAATTCAGCAATCCTGTTTTGAGTCATGTTGAGCAGATGAGTAACTCAGTGTCACCAGAGCTTCAAGAAAAACATCATTGTACCTTATGGCTTAGCCTTGGCTGTTGCATGGCTTCCTTATGTTGACCTGCCTCCTGCTCAGCTGGAGGAAAGGTGCTCTGAAATGTCCAATCCACTATCCTCCTGTTAACTCTGTGCATGGCTTCCTTGATTTGTCTTCTTTTTTTTTATCCCCCTTGGCTGACACCTTGCAGGATAACAGCTCAGGTTTTCAGGAAAACAAATGGAATTGAGCAGAGCAGTTGGTGAAGATGCGTGAGCAGGGTGATACAGGACGGTGTTGTGACAGCCTGCTCCTGGACGTACTCAGACTGTTCGCTGTAACTAAGCAGGTGCAAGTGGCAACTCGGCTGCAGAGATAAAGGTTGCGTGCACAGCCCTGATGTGGCACCTCGGTCCCTGGTGAGCTGTCAGCTGCATGTTGATCTTGTCGAGTTAGTGACTGGATTGACCCTGGCGGATTTATCACTTGTATAAAACTCTGTGTAAGTTTTTTCCTGTTGTAACCCTGAATACCAACATAAAGTACTCGATGTTTCAACTTGTAATCCCTTCTTGGAAAACTCTGATGAAAAAGCTGTGGGAACTTCTCCAGATCCACACTGGACACCTCATGGGAGGACAGGCTTTTGCCAAGCAGATTTTATTGGGTTCGTTGTGGGGTAACTGTTCAAATGCTGTGGTCTGAGATGACGTACAACAGGTAAGCATAGATGTTCTGTATTCAAATGCTAAAATCTTTCCTCAAGTCAAATCTTGCCTTGGTCAAGTAACTCAACTCACAAATGATGTGTTGGACTCTGTAAGGCACCCACCAGGAAAACCGTACTCCTTGTCCAGAGGCTTATTTGTAAGACTTCCCCATGTCAGTGCCTCCTCCAGAGAAGAGGTGGTCTTGGCTGGAGTCAATGCAGCCCAGCTCAGCCCCATCGAGGAGCAGATGGGGCAGACCTGGGAGCACCTCCCGCCGGCAGCGCCTCAAGGCCTGTGCTAAGGGCACGTGCCCTGCATGGAGGTGGCACAGGACATGCCACAGGGAGGTGTTGGCAAGGCCCTGTTGCTGCAAAGCTAAAGGGGCTTCGCTGTGGGACTTGAACCTCTCCTGCTTTGATGGGTTCCTTTCACGCTGTAGTGATGTGCTCCTGCTCCGGGGTGACTTGCATTACCTTGCTACAAACTGCATGAAGTTCTTAATCTTTCAGGCTGCTCGGCCCCGTTTCTCCTTTTTATTGCTGTCTCTTTTCTCTTTTTCTCCTAGCAAACCTGACTTTCTGTTGGGCTTTGTTTGTCCCAGCCCTTGCCCAAGCCCTTGGCTGCGTTAGCAGCGTCTGAGCATAGACATTATCTTGGCCAAGCCCTTGGCTGGGTAACAGCAACACTCTGGGCTGGCCGAGTGGCAAATGCAAACGCGAGGCCATCGCTCTGGTTGTAGCTGACAGAGCCCCTCCAGGTGTGAGGCGTGTGGGGGGGAAGGTGTGGGAGCAGTGGCGGCAGGCATGGGAAGGTGCCACTTTGCTTTTGCTGTGGGCTTGAAGACCAGCTCTGAGCTGGGCACTGAGGGTGAAATTCCCACCTCTGCCTGGACGCTGCTCCCGAGTCCTTCCTAGGAAGGCAAGTGTGCCAAATACTTGCTTTGACTGTGCTGCAGGGATGCTCATGGGACCTAAAAAAGGGGCATGGCCCCTGGGAGATCCAACCTGACGATGGGGGAGCCTGGCCCTTGCCTCCCTACCATGGCTCGGCAAGGCTCAAGCTGATGCTGCGGAGGGTCCCTGGTCTTCGCTTGTGGAAGGGCAGCCAGCAAGAGGCATGGGACCATTTTCCCTGTATAGGTTGGTATAGGATCGGGGTGGTGGGGAGCTGGAAGCCTCTCAGGGCTGTTCAGCTACCGAGGGTGAATCTGCTTGTACAACCCCTGTAAAAACTGCTTGGTGTTTTCTAGTTTTGCATATTTTTTTTTTTTTGTTCTAGCTCTGCCTTTCAGCCTATGCCTATGACTCTTGTTGCAATTTTGTTTGCTGGGAGAGGATCCGGAGCTGGCAACAAGACCAGGAGTCCTCGAACCTCTTGATGTAAACGGGGGATCTGCTGAATTCATGCCCCTTTCTTGGAGCCCAAGCTAAATCTGCCTCTGAAGCAAAATGGCCCAGATGGAGCCTTCATACAAGGGAAGAAACCCAACCCAGAAACTCCTTCCAAAGAGAAACCATCCCTCCTGCCCCGAGGGTGCCCGTTTCTGGGTACTGTGGGAAGCTCGAGGGCTTCTCCAGGAAGGACTAAGAACGGGCCCATCTCCCTACAGCCTGCAAGGGCTGGGGGGCTGAGAGACAGCTGCTGCTGCCTTTGCTGAGCTGCTGGGTGGGCTGGGATTGGGATTGCAGAAGCCCCTGCCCCATGCCGACCCCGGAGCTTGCAGACCCCTCCATCTCCCTCGGCCCCTGGCCAGGCAGGAGTGTCACGCCCTCACTGCCTGTGGCTTTGCCTAGGGGCGAAATGCCAAGGGCACCTATTCCCAGGCAGCTGCCCGCAGCCGGGAGGCCAGGGGTGCTGCTCTGAGAAGGGATGTGGCGTGCTGGGCAGCTGTCACGCCTTCATCAAGGGTCTGGGGGAGGCTGCAAGCGACCCCTTGAGTGCCAGGGGGTCGTGGGGCAAAAGTTCCCCCTGCAGCCGTGCTGCTGGGGAAGCAAGGATGTGGGAAGGGGCAGGCTGGGGGGAAGCAGCTTGGCCCCCATGGGGAAGGAGCATTTATTACTTGGGTGTGATTTGTTGGGCCAGATTTGGGCTTTCCAGCTGCGAGTGAAGCTGGGCACAAGGGCACTCCCAAGGACGTGGATGCTGGGAACTGGGGGGAGGACAAGGGGAAGGGGGCTGGGGGACAGGAGCGTGCCCCCGCTGGGCACTGGCCACCCCACTGGTGAGCCCATTGCGTTGCTTCGGGTGGGTGAAAAAAATACAGCTGAAAATAGGGAATGACGCCCCAGCAGGGCCAAAGATAGGAAATATCGCCCCGGTACGGGGTGCCCCCTCCGTCCTTCGCCCGGCAGGGGGGCAGGGGTGGGCAGCGGGACCCCTCCATCCCTCCCGGCCGGCGGGGATCGGGCTGTCCCCGGGCGGGGAACGAAGCCACCGATCCGCCGGGCTGCCAGGGGATGGCAGCAAAGGCCCAGGGAAGGCAGCGCTGCCGGCAGCCGCTCCCCGGCCCCCGCTGCGGCTGCCGTCGGCCCCGCTGCCCCGCCGCATCCCCTCCCTGCAGCTCCGGGCTGTCAGCGGGGCAGGGCGCGGAAAACCCTTTTATTTAGGGAGCTGCTATTATTATCAGTTTTTTTTATTATTAGAAAAAGCAAGCTCCCCCCCACCCAGGTGGGCAGATGTGCTCTGCGATGCTGCAGTGCCCCAAATCCCCCCTGACGAGTGTCTCCTGGAGATGCAAAGGGCTTGTCCTGCTGCTGTGACTGGGAGGGAACCCGGCAGCTGCTTAGCAGCTCCTGGGAAACCTGCTGAGCAATACAGGAGGGCTGTGCGGTGTCCCCAGCACAGGGGACATGGGACATCACCTTATTGTGGTCTTCTTTTGCAGACCCAAGGCCGGGATAGGGATGCTAGACCTGCCCACTACAACCTGCCTGGCAGGGGCACCCCCAGCCCGACCACCCCCCTCCCTCCAGAAGCCATCCCGGCAGCCTGGTGCCAAGGACATGGCACGGGCGGGCCCGTGCTGGCCATCTGCTGCAGCCGCTGCTGGCAGGAGGCACCTCGGGGCTCTGCAGTGCCAGGCTGAGGCGCAGCTGGGGGTGATGCATCCTCCCGGGGCCCTCACACCTCTGCCGAGGAGCTGCCAGCTCCTGGCACATGGGGGGGCCTGGCCCCGGCTGTCCCAATGCCCCACGGCTGGGCTCCAGCTCAGGGTGTTCCCATGGCGCTGGCCCCCCCCCTCCCCGGCCTGGCTTGCTTCGTGTCCTGCCATCTTGCTCCTGTGAATAATTCACCGCCTCTGTCCCCGTTGTTTCCTTGCAGGTATTTATAGCCTGTGATCACGTCTCCTTGGAGGCAGCTTGCTTCGCGGCGGTGTAAATTTAGCTCCTGCCGTCTCTCACATGTCATGCCCTCTAGTCCTTGCGGGAGCCCTTCCGCATGGCTCCTCGCTTGCAGGTGCCGGAGCCCCCCCATTCCCCCCTCTGCTGCTGCGGCCCCATCGCTACCCCCCATGGCTGCCTGCTGCCGACCCTGGACCACAGGCAGCGGTCCTGGAGTGCGCTGGGGAGATGTGCCGGGCCGTGCCCTGCTGTGCGTCCTCCTCTTGGCGGCCCGGCCCTGGACGCCAGGGCAGCTCAGCTCGCCTCCGGCAGCTGCACAGGGCCGCTGAGCCATTCAGCTGCTGCGGCACGGGGGATGCTTTGAAATTCCTAGGCTGCCATCTGTGCTATGCAAATCCCCCAATCTGACGGCTGTGTGTGGACCCGCTTCCGGACCCAGCGAAGGGAGCTGTTATTATCTTGCTCCTCCTCCCTTCCAGCACCCAGCGGCAGATTTGGAGCAGCAGAAACATCACCCTTCCCCACAGGCAGAAACCTGACATCCTTTGCCAACAGGCCTTTGCTCTGCCCGAGCTGGGCCATGGAGTCAGGAGGGGGGACGGTTGTGCCGCTGGGTCACTGGTCACCTCGAGTCCCCAGGGTTCTGGGTCTGGCTGCCAGGACCACGGCACCCTGCAAGCATCTGTTCCCCCCACAAGCAGGAGATACGAAGCCAGGGCTGGGGATAAGGGGCAGCAGGCTCAGCGGATGGGGACCAGTGGGGACCGAGGCATGCTCAGCCGCTTGAGCAGCTGACACAGCCGGTGGGGCAGGGTCCCTGGGCTAACCAGCACAGCAGGGTCCCTGGCACCAGGAACCAGGCAGGAGGAGAGCACAGCCCTGGGAGTGACACGGATGTCCTGGGTGCGGGGTGAGCACCAAGAGGGTTGGTGGCACTCAGGACTGAGCTGTTCCCATAGGACACCCCACTCCTCCACCCCAGGGACCCTGTCCCCAGCCTGGGGTCTGTGTGAACCACGCGCAGAAACAAAAAAAGCAGAACCGAGCACTGTCCCTGCTCCTTTCCCCACCGTAGAGCTGGTGTGCAAATACCTCCGTGAGCTGCCCCGGCTTTCCCTTGAGCTCACCCCGAGGTGTGTTGGGAGGACAAGGCCGTACCCAAGGGCGCCGAAATGACAGCGAGGGGCCCCCTCCCCCAGCACGCCCCCCTGCTACGTGCTCTTTAAATGCTGAGCCGGTGGGAAGGCGGCAGTTCCTCCGCCCGGGGTCGGAGCGGCAGTGGCTCCCTGGGGTGGCAAGGGAAGCGGGGGGCAGGTTTGCCAGCGCCGAGCGCGGAAGGTAATTAATGAGCATCCTGCACTGCTCCCCACTGCGCCTCCGTCCCCCCGGGGATGCCTCGGCCGGCAGCATGGGTACCGCCTGCTCCTGCCGGCGTTGGGGGCCGGGGGACCCGGCGGCACGGGGCCTTGTTAATATTTTAGGAGCTCTTTTGTCCGCAGGGGATGGGGAGGCTCGCTCGCAATCGCCTTTCATCTCCGTGAGGCCTCAGCACGGGCTCCAGCCTCTTATCTGCCGCCTCCTCGCTACTTCACTACAGCCAGCTTGTTATGGGGCTTGGTGTTTTTTTTTTTTCTGGGCAGGGCTGGAAAAAAAGCCTGGCTGCTCCTGGCCAAAGGGCATCCGCCAGCCGCGCTGGCGGCAGCTGCCGGAGCATCCCTGCACGCCTCCTGTCTGCCTGCTGCCGCCCCTCAAGCCGCCTGCTTCTGAGCTGGAGCCCCTAGCCAGGCAGGGCTCTGCCAAGGGACTGGGGCTGGATGCGGCCCCCGTGGCCCTGGGGAGGGCTCGGGGGCGGATGCTGAGCCTGGGCACGTGCGGGTCCTCGTGGTGGCAGGGAGAGGAGGTCTGGGGGGGCTGTGCGCTGCCTGCCAGGTCCCTGGCCACAGATGAAGCTGGGGTGGGATGCGCCAGGGGCCGGCTGCATCCCCAGGGCTGTGCCAAGGAGTGCATTGAAGCCCTGTTCCCCATGGGGGGATGCCCAGTGCAGCCGTGAAACACAAGCCCTGGTGCTTCCTGGATGGCTGGGATGGGGCAGGGCCAAGGGGCAGAGCTGGGCTGGTGCAAGGAGGAAGAGGGTGATGAAGGAGCTGGTGGCTGGAGGGAGAAAGGGGAGCTGTGCTGCATTTCTGCTCCCCCTGAGCTGGAGAGCGTGAGCAAAGCTGGGAATGCGGAGGGTGCCCTGGGAACATGTACAGCGCAGCCCTGGGGCTTTTTCCAGGCATGCCCCACAAATGGTTCTCTCTTGGTCCTCTCCTTGGTCCTCTTGTGAGCTCAGCTTATGCCCAGCTGTCCCCACCTCCCATACTTGTGAGCTCAGCCCCTCTTGGCTTCCCCAGTCATCTTTGCTTGTGGTTGCAGTCCCAGATCACCGAGAGGTGTGGGCTGCTTGGGGTCCTTGCTCAGGGTCCCTGGGGACTCTCCAAGTGACCCACACACTTGGGCTCTGCTGGGGACAGTGTTGCATGTCTTTTGCTGACTCTGTCCATCACCCATCCCCTGTGTCACAGAGGAATGATGCAGCAGGACTCACCTTGCCCTGGAAGAAACCCAACCCATGTGCCCGGCCATCTCCAAGTGTAGGGAATGGCTCTGGCAAGGACAAGACACAGTTGCCCACGTGTCTGTCCCACTGGAATCGAACCCATCTGTCTGTCCCTTTGCTCAAGGAAGAACTTGGGTCCCAGAAGGAGATCTGGCTGAAGGCCTTCAGGGGACTTTGCCAGCCATGTCCTGCCAGGGGTGACAGCTTCTTCCCATGGGAAGGTCCTTCACCATCCCTCAGTGATGCACGCTGGGATTCAAAGCTCCTCCATCGCACACCTGCACCAGTTGCAGGCACACCGGCAGGGACCGCTGCCATCCCCCAGGAAGGTGGACATCCCTCCCGGTGCCGGCAGCACTGGTAAGCCAGGCTTGGGGACCACAGGGATGGCTGGCGCCTGCGCTTAGGAAAGCGGTGAGCTCACGGGTTTAATTTTCTCAAGGCTTCGTTCGGCTTTGACATGTGATCCTCGTTACAGGAAGGACGCGGCAAGCGCGTCGTCCCCCGGGGCTGGCTGGCTCGACCTTGTGGGAAGAGGTAAGAGCACATCACAGCTTTTCCGCCCCGCTGGTGTTGCTTCCAACAGCAATTTAATATCTCCCTGATAACCCAGGCCGAGTTTCAGGCACCATTAAAAAAAAATAAAGCAGCATCTGCTGACAAAAGTACACGTCCTCAGTTGAAGTCCCCAGGTGCGGGTGTGCATGGCTGGCCCCACACCGTGGCTGGCCGGTGCTGCCCATCACCAGCCCTGGGCTTGTCCTTGTCCTCTGGCAGGGAGCAGGTTACCCCAGCCAGGGATCCGATGCCCTTCCGGAGAGGCGAGTGGGACTGTGGGGGCCCCCTGTGCGGGGGCTGTCACCCCTGGGGTCTGTGTCCAGTGGAGGGGGAATGGCCACCGGCCCCATCTAGGACAAGGCGGCAGCCATCGCAGCTGCAGCCCACCCCATGGCGAAGCTGCTGTCACTTCCCCCAGCATCCAGGCATGGCTCTCCAGGTCCAGGTCTCTTGACCGTGCCTCCCCAGACTTGGCTCTCTGAGCCCAGTTCTCCAGACTTGATTTCCCAGGCTCCTTGCCTTGGGCTCAGTTCCCTGGGCTCAGCTCTGCAAGCCCTCCAGGCTTGGTTCTTTGGGCATGGCTTGCTGGACATGGCTGTCCAAGCTTGTCTCCCAGGGTATGGCTCTCCAGGCTTGGCTCTCCAGTCATGGCTTGCTGGAGGTGGCTCTCCAGGCTTGGCTCCTAGGGTACAGTTCTCCAGGGTTGGCCCTGTGGGCTCAGCTCTCCAGGCACAGCTTGCTGGAGATTGCTCTCCAGACTTGGTTCTCCAGGAACGGCTTGCTGGAGGTGGCTTTCCAGACTTAACTCTCCAGGCATGGCTTGCTGGAGGTGGCTCTTCAGGCTCGGCTCTCCAGGTACCGCTTGCGGGAGTGTCTCTCCAGGCTTGGTGTCTCCTTGGTTGTTCCCCAGCCGGCTCTTGGGGCTGGGCTCCCCAGCCAGCCCGGTGCCAGCAGAGGGCCTCCCTTACCAAACAGAGCACCGCGCCGCCACGAAATTATAAAACACATTATCTATTTGGCAAAACTTTGTGCAACAACCAGGAAATGGGCTGGAGTTCGTTCTCCTCCAGAAGACCCGAGACAACGTGTCCCCCCCGCTTCTTTTTTTAATGCCAGCACTTGAGACGCATTAAAGCCGCGGGAGTGTTCATCATTAAAATGGCAATTGCGAAGCAAGGCAATAAATTTAACATCATAAAAGGCACTGGGAGGGTCTCGCTCATCTGTTGCTCTTCAAGGAAAAGTTTTAGTTGCTTCCGAAAAAAAAAATTGGGAAGAAACAGGTGAGAGGGAAAGGGGTGGCAGCCCTCCCTGGCTGCTGGGGTGCCGCAGGGGAGCTGGCAGTGGGGCTTTGGCGGGGCAGATGTGACCTTTCGGGCTGCCCATCTGGGGCTGGGGCTGCTGGAGGAGGGAGCGTTCGGGCTGTGACTCTTTGCAGGTGATGGAGAAGCGCGGCTGTACCGCCCGGCAGCTCTCACACCGGGGTTTTCCTCTCTGGGTCTGCGTATTGCAGGGGAGGACGAGCGCAGGAGAGAGGCTGTGTTGTGAACATCTCCCCTTCTGCTGGCAGGGTGGCTCTGTTCTCTGCCCTGGCCAGCCAGCAGCAAGAGGGAATGTGAAAAACGTAGCAGCGAGGGTGAAAATCAGGCAGGGACCCCTGCTCCTCCCTTGACTGCTGCAGCGCCGGTGGGTCCCCCCGGCCGGCGGGAGCTGCCCTGGGCTGGGACCACCCGGCTCCCGCCGCCAGCGCCCGCCGCGCCGGCCCTTGCCGATAGCCATCTCCCAACGCCAGGCTCCAGCAACCAGCGTCTGCCGGCAGAATTAGCTGTCGTACTGGAACAGTTTGCTAAATAATTCAGGAGGTTTTTTTTTTTTTTGTGAGAAAGCTGTTTTCCTTTCTTTTTTTTTTTTCTTAAGGTTGTAGTATTTTCCAAGCCGGGTTTCAAGCAGCGGGGGCACGGACACGCTCAGGCAATACCGCCATGTGTTTACAGCTCAGCTCCCGGCGTTATTTAGGGATTGTAAAACCACAGCAGCTTGCTTGCTCCCTCTCTCTCGCCGCAGCCAATTTTTTCCTCCATGCGGCTCTCATTGCAGCGGCAAAGGTCAGCCCTGCTCCTTTGAAAGCAGCACACCCCCCCTCTCCGTTATCAGATTTAGGAATCCTAGGGGGAGGCTGAAGCCGAAACGTGGGCAAAGCCGGCTGGCCGTGGCTTGGCGAGCAGGGGTGCCGGGTGCTGGCCGGGGGGGACGGTCAGGCTGGAGGAAGGATGGAGGAGGCAGCAGTGGGAGGCAGAGGGAGGCGGGATGAGCCCCCACACCCGGGCAGCGCAGGGGGCAGCAGGGCTGGGCGGGCCGACAGCGGCGAGTGCGTGAATAATGGGGGCGAAGATAATATAGCTGATTAGAGGCAGCTATTGCGAGGAGACGCTGAGCCGGTCTCTGGGGGGGTGGTTATGCTGCAAGGATAAAAATCTCTGCCAGGGTGAAGTGAGTGTGGCTCTGGGGGGGGTGGGGGTAAGCCCCACGGTGGAGGGAAGGGGGTTGTGGCAGAGGGGTGACCCCTACAGAAGAGGGTTGGGGGTCACGGTGATGGGATGAGCCTCATGGAAGAGGTTTGGGGGGGTCACATCAATGGGAACCCCAGAGAAGAGGGTTGGGGGTCACGGTGACAGGATGAGCCTCATGGGAGAGTGTTGGGGTGGGTCACAATGATGGGATGAGCCCCATGGCAGAGGGATGAGGGTCACACTGGGGGGATAGGGCACGTGGCAAAGGGCTGGGGACCATGGCAGGGGGCTGGGAGGGGACCCCCAGCTCTCTGCTCCCGGAGCTGGGCATCCCAGGGGCACCTCAGCGAGACTGGGCACAGGGAGGGCTCCCCATGGGGGCATGACCACCGCTGGTGTGACCAGGGGACGGCAGAGCAGTGGCTCTGGGGTGTCCCTGGAGAGAGGGAATGAGGGAGGAGGGAGCAGAGGAAGGGGCAAGGACAGAGCCCAGGCGTGGGGCAGGACCCAAGTGTGGGGCAGGAGGTCCTGGCAGAGCTGTGGGCAGCTGGCAGCCTCGGTGCCTGTCGCTCCCCTGGAGCTGTTCCCTGCTGGCCCTGTCCTAGTCCAGGCACCACTCACGCCTTCAAACTTTGCCAGCGGATGGTTTTTAATTAAAACCAGAAGACGTTGCTCCGCGCCCCGGCCCTTCAGGGATGACCACTGCTCACATCCTCCGCCTTTGGTCTTCCTGGCTGCACAGCTTGACGCAGGGAGATGAAAGTCCCCCCTGCCAAAAAAGCACCAGAAAAAAGGCAGTCATAAAATCACGCTGCCGAGACATCCCCAGCCGAGGGTCCGGCGAGGTGCTGGCTACCGTGAGCCATGGCTGGAGCTGAGCAGCAGCTCGGGGAGCAGGGCCATCGCCTTCAGCCCTTCTAAAAATAACAGCTCAGAGCACGGCAAGCGCCGGGCGCCTAACTGGAACCAGCTTTCCAAACTCCCAGCTGGAAGCAGCTTTCGAAGCCTACACCAGCCTTTCTGGGAAAGAGCAATTAAAAATAGCGAAGGACTGAAAGAGGTGTCCCTGCCGCCCATCCTGCCCCTGCCCAGGGAGGACACAGAGAGCTGGGTTCGGAGGGCAGGCGCTTCCCCTTGCTTGTCTTGGAAAGACCAGCAGGGCCTGGACCAACAGAGACAGGGCTGGACGGGTGTCATGGGGGAATTCAGCCTCCCTGATCCCAGGAGAAGGGGGGCAGCGGGGCCAGAGCCCCCCCAGGGAGAGTCGCTGGGGCTATTCCAGCCTTTTCCCCAGCTGGTTGCCAGCATGCTTGAGCTGGTGTTGGCATGCAGCTGGGGCCGCATCCAGGCTGGAGCCCAGAAGGGCAAAGGCCAGGCTGTCCCCGGGGGGGGTTGGATAAAGCAATGTCCTGCAGCCCCCCTCCAGCTGGCCAGGGTGGGAGGATGGCTCTGGGCCCAGGCAGGGGGCTCTGAGCAACCCACATGGGCTCCAGCCCATTCACCCACATGAGCTCCAGTCCATCCTCTTTGTGGCTCAGCCCCACCACTCCTGCGGGTGCCCAGGGGTGGGATGGGTGCTGGACCCCTGCCCATGCCGAGGCTGGAGATGGCCCCATGCAGGCCTAGCCAGTGGTGCTCACCCGATGCCATGTGCTAAGCCCGTCACCTCTTTGGTCAACTCTCCGTCATGCTGGCATGGAGACCACGAGCCCGAGCGTCCCTGCTTCCACTGCACCCGCAGCTCCATGATCACCCACCTTCCCCACCACCAGCCTCATGGCTCAGCCCCTCCCCAGCTGGGGACGGCTTGGCTCGTTGGGCAGCTTGGCTGTCCCCTTGGCGGGCATCCTCCCAGGGGTGCAGGGCTGCTCCGGGCATCCGTGCTGTCACGCTTTCCCCAAGCTGTGGGTCGCCTGCCAGAGTCTGCCTGTGTTTCCTTCCACCTCCCTAACAAGAGCAAACGGGGCCAGGGCAGAGCCCCTGAAACGCCCCCAGCGGCGGCTCCCCTGGCATTCGTTTCCTCTCCGCTGCATTCGTCTCATTACGTCCTAATTCTCTAACGAAGGGCCATGAGAGAGGAAGTCTTGCAGAAGTACGTCCTGGCAACAGTCTTCCTGCTACCAACCCTCGCATCAGCTCCGACAGAACACGATTTCCTTGGGACTTGACAAGACCGAGTTCATGTATTTGGACCGGCATAAACCACGCAGCCCTCCTTCCCCTCTGGATTGAACAGGGCCCCAGGCATCCTCCAATTTTGCATTTAGCAAGGTTGCAAATGAGGGTGTCCCACACCCTCCTTTAAAATACCAGCAAAATGCTAATTTTTTCCTGCACTGTCAGCACTTAATGGATTTTAAGGCACCTCTGAGCAGCCCAAGCTCTCCCCATGTGCTGTCAGCTGCCAGCTGAGCAGCCACTGCTGGTACCCGCGGCCAGCCAAAGTCCTCCTGGTGCCTGTTGGGACATTTTGTTGTCATCCTGGGATAGCGACTGTCCTGTCCCAGCGGGGTTTCTGAATACAAATGTGAATATCCACCATCACAGGTTCTCCTTAGCAATGTGCTAATGCCCCTGATCACCTTTTCTTTATTGCTGCTAGGGAGAAGCCTTCGCCCTTTTCCTTTGATCCATGGTCCAGGGAGCTCCTGCATCCCTTGGCTTCCCTCACCAACTTCTTCTAGCTCCTGCAGACTCCTTTTTCTCTCTCATCGCCTGGTAACGTCCTTCAGATCTGTGAGAAATGGTCCATGCGTGGGGCCATGTGAGCCACTCGGGGCTGGGGCAGGGGGCCGGAGGAGGGACAGATGAATGGACACCAATGAGGTTGTGCAGTTGGTGAGGAGCAGATCTGCCACCTCTTGGCACGGTGCTCAGCCTGGCTGCCTGCTAGCCGTCCCTGCCAGCTCAAACAATGGACGTGCTGCCACTTCTCGGTAATAAAATCCTTCCTCCCCATACATTTATGCACAATCAGGGGCTTTTATTGGGTTTTTTGTTTTCTTTTAGAGCCAGCCGCATCCATGCAGCGACACTGGAGACAACAGGCAGACAGCAGTGTAGGCAGGTCTTCTCTGCCGCTGCCGCAAGAGCTCCAGCTCTGCAGGGCTGCAGTGGGAGATCTCTTCCAGACCATCAGGTACATGCTGGGATGGTATATATGTATGGTCCAGAGAGGCAGACATGTTGCTAATCTGGATCTGTTCTTCTATACATTGACATCTTCTATATATCCACCTCTCCGTCCTTCCCCTCTTGTTCAGCACCACTCGTTTCTCTGATTGAAGGTCATGGCCAATGATAGACTCCTCCATTGCTCTGTGAGTGCCAATACCCGTTCCCAAGGGGAGAAGAAGGAGCTCTGGTGAGGGAGCACAGCCAGCTTGCTATTGACCCCAAGAGCTCTGTTCAAGGAGCACCTTTCTGGCTGCCTTGGAAGCAAAGTCAGAAGCCCAGAGAAGTCCTGATGCTCCTCACTGTGGGATGGTGGTAAAAAGCTGATGCTGTCCCTGAAGTGGCCTGGGGGCTTGCATATTGTGTTGAAAAGACATCCAGCACACTTGGGACATGGAGAGAGCCCCACTACAAGATGTCCACCTGGTAATACCTTCATGTCTTCAGAGCTGCCAGCTCGGTTCCTCAAGCGTGTTACGACATCTGCCTTGCTTCAAGCCACCTGCGTGGCTTTCTGTCCATGGAGGAGCTGGTCCCCCGGGGCAGCTACCCCCAAGAGCTGCTAAAATGCTGTGAGCAGGGTCATGACATGAGCAACCACTTCTCAGGATGGCATCTCCTGGGAACAGCAGCCAGTGGAGGGTGGACTGAGACTGAACGGTGAGCCGGGCTTGACCTAAAGGGATCGTTTCAATGAGGTGCAGGAAAAAATGAGCTGGGCAGGAGCCCTCCAACCACAGGAGACAGCAGGAGAGGGCTGCGGAGGAATGAGAAGGGAGGAGGTGGCACCCTGAGAGGAGGAGCCCACATTGGTGGAAAGCTGGAGGGGTGAAGGTGCTACAAGGTGTGTTTAATTCCCTGGATGGCTTCAGCAAAGGACGCCCTAGAAGCACGGCGCAGTTTTTCCCAGCTGTGCTTGTCTGCAATACAGCCATCCCTGCTTCCCCAAAATACTTGGGAGGGCTGGAGTAGGCCAATTCCACCACCCTCATCGATGCTGCAGGGAGCCTATTTTAAGCCTTGCTAACGTAGGAGGATTAAATTTGGCTGGCTGAGACACGTCCTGCTCCCAGCTGTCCCCCAGCCTCCCCTGAGGTTGGCAGCTCTGCTGCAGGCATGGCTCATGATGCAGGAGGCTGCCCTGGACCTCCAGGGTCGGCTGCCTTGCACAAGGGGAACCCAAAACTGGGGCATCTTCTCGGCCACGGAGGCACCTGTCTCGGATTGACGGCAAAAGCTCTTCCAGGCGTTGGTGTCAACAGGTTGACTCACGGGGACTTGGTGGGAAGCACCGTGGGGTGAGCCCTGGTGAAATGGATGGGTTTGAAGCGAGCCAAGGTCTCCAGGCCCACAGTCCCCTCTGCAGGGACCAATGCCCTTACTGGGGGGTCCATACTTTCCCCCCCATCCTGGACAGCCCACTGCCAGGGCGAGAGCAGAGAGCCAGCCCTGGGGCTGCCTGCCCCTGCCCTGCCTGCCGAGGATGCAGGTGCCCGGGGAGCCCTGCCAACACCGACTTGGTGGTCCACCTCCACAGGCATCGGGCTCCCCGCGGGGCGTGCGGTCCTCACTCCTCTGGACCCCCGCATACACTATACATTCCTGGTCAAGCACGTTGTTTTATTAATTTATAGAGTGCTTGTGCTGGAGGCCTTGCAGAAGAGCCTCATGGAAAATTGCATTTTGCCTCTGCAGATTTATCTGCCCAGAGCCTGCAGTGTGTATATTTAAGCGAGCGTCACACCCAGCCATCGCTGGCTGCATTACCAAACGCCGTCTGGAGGCTGGGCAGCGAGGGACAAATGTTCGGCTGGAGGAAATGAGGCAGGCGGTGGAGGGGAGAGCACTGATTTACACCTGGGGGGGCAGACCACGGCCTCCTCCCGAGCACCGCAACGGCCTCCGTCGCTGATTCCTGCTGCCACAAGGAACATCACTCGATGGCTCTTCCTCCGTTTGCTCATTTGGAAGACGGGGGGTAATAATACCCATCACCTATTTGCGAGGCTGTTGTGAATTTTCATGAGCTACCATCTGAACGGGGCTTTGAGCAGGAAAACTGCTGTATCAGCTCTAGGCAATGATAAACAATACTCAGCATTTACATATTCAAAGCACTTTGATTAACTCTTGGGGTTTAAGGACTTGAGTCGATTCCCACCCGACCGTAATGGCAGCTGGACGGGGTTAGCGGTGGTGCTGGGTGTGAGCTGGGGGGAGAGCTGGGGCTTCACCCCGCCGGGCAGAGGCAGGGGAAACCCGTCGCCGAAGTCACGCAAAGCACCTCCTGCCTGAAATCCCTGCCTCATAAAGGAGAAATAAATAAGGCTTGTCCCCATCTGCAGGAAGGGGCGAGATCCCGCGATGCGAAGCGGGCACAGAGCGTGGAGTTATCATCGGTTCTGCTGCAAAAGCTGTAACCAGGTGTTAAATAGCTGTGAAATTCTAACTTGATTCATGCAGGAGTTGCCAAATAAAGGGATTTTTTTTTTTACTTTTTTTTTGGGGAAAAAAAAAAAAAGCGGGAAAGATGGACCTATGCCTTCGCTGATGCAAAGTGCCATAGGTATGGCGTGACCTCCTCCCCAGCCCGACTGCTAATGCCACGGGGGGCAAAAAGCGAAGGCGACCAAACCCAGGAGCATGATTTATCATTTTATTCAGCAGACTTTTTTCTTTCTTACCAAGTCTTTTCAGTCCCCTGATTTTAAATGCCCCCCTCCCTCCCCGTCCAGTGGATGATCGGTCTCCCCCGGGGTGCCTGCTGCAAGAGGATCCTTCAGCATTATTATTAAAATCACTGCCAAACAAGAGCAAAACCTGGTGAAACTTTGGTCCTGCCGTCACTCAGTGACTTCAGATCAGGCAGCGGCCAAGGGTTGCCTGCGCAGGGGAGGGGGTGTCCACGGGGAACTGCCAGCTCCCAGGCTAAAACCCTTCCTAAGCGCTGTCGAGCCGCCCCGTCAGCTCCTTCTGCCATTAATTAAAGGCACTCTTGGAAAAAGTAGCTCTGCCTGCTCCAGCATTGGGGGACAGCCGTCATCCCCACCGCATGATTTCGGCACATTCCCCCTCCCCGAGGCAGCCAGGGAGATGCTGCTGCGATATCCGACGCTGTCGTTTTACCCCGCCACTGTGTCCCTGGCCCCGAAAATCCAGTACTGGCTGGGAAACATAAAGGGCAGAGACACAGCCATCCCTCCCGGGCGGCTGCAAGCGGCGAGCTGGGCTGCGCTGGCCGCGGCGCATGTGCACTGCGAGCCAGCCTCTTTGGTTTCCTATATTAAAAAAGGTTTCCCTGCCGCCAGGAAGGAAACTTTGGGCAACGTCCCCTGTGCAGCAGCCTGAAAGCAGCAGCCGGAGCAAAGCCCTTGCCAGCTCCGGGGATGGCAGATGCTCAGAGCTGGCAGGGACGGGGCGAGCGTGGGGGTCTGCATGGGCACAACCGCTCTGGTCCTCATCCCCGCGCTGGTCGTGGAGCTCTTTGCGCTCGGTGGTGGAGACACCTGCGAGGAGCTGCAAGGCCCAGGGCTGTGGAAGGAGACGAGCGGGAGGGCCGGATCCTGCCACCGTGTCTGAAACGGCTCCGTGAATTGGGGGAGGGAGAGACCCCAAGCGAAGTGTCCCAGCTGGTGCCTTCTGCAGGAGGAAGAAGGAGGGCAGGGGAACGGCCCAGGCTGGGTTTGGGGTACGGGGCCGATCCCATCTGCGTCCTGCTGGGCACCGAGGACACGGTGACAGGGCAGCGAAACTCACTGCCGGCTCCCGGGGGCCCCTGTGCCCCCCCCAGCCCCTCAAGCGGGTCCTAGCAGGGCACCCCCGGGGCCGGGCTCTCGGCCTTCACCCCCTGCCCGGTCCCGGGGGGCCGCGCATCCCCCCCGGGCGGCGGGGCGGCTTCCCGCTGACCCCCGCACCCGTAGCGCGGCCCCTTCCGCGGGGGCGCCGGGGGAAGGACGCGGGCGGGCGCGCCCCGGGGGAGCCACCCGCGGGCTCCGGGGCGATGCCGACCGGGGACACCGCGGGGGGGACGGACCGGGAGGGGGAGGACCGGGGTGCCGGGTGCCGTGCCGTGCCGCGGTGCCGCCCGCGCCGCGATCGATCCGCATCGACCGTCCCCGCCGCGCTGCTCCACTTTCCAGCCAATGTCAGGCGGCGGCGGCGGCGGCGGCCCGGGGAGCCCCGCCGGTGGCACCGCACACCCCGCCTGGCGCGCCGCCCGCGCCGCGCTGCCCCGAAGAGCCGGCCTGGACCGCGCCGCGCCGCGGAGCCGCACCGCCGGGCCGGCAGCCGAGGGAGGGCAGCGCCGCGCCGGCAACGGACCGGGCAAACGAGCGGGCAGTCAGCTGGGCACCGGACCGGCCACCGGACAGGGCACTGAACCGGGCACCGGACCGAGCATCGGACTGCGCACCGAACCGGGCACCGGACCGGGCACCAGACTGCACACCAAACCGGACACCGAACCGGGCACCGGACCGGGCACCGGACTGTGCACCGAACCGGGCACCGGATGGGGCACCGGACCAGGCACTGAACCGGGCACCGGACTGGGCACTGAACCAGGCACTGAACCGGGCACCGGACCGGGCACTGGACTGGGCACTGAACTGGGCACCGAACTGGGCACCGTGCTGAGCACCAAACAGGGCAGCGAACTGGGCACAGAACCAGGCACCGCTGCGGCGGGCACTGAACCGAGTACCAGACCAGGCTAAGAGCTGGGCACTGGGCTGGGCACTGCTGTACCGGGCACCAAACTGGGCGTCGAACTGGGCATCAAACCAGGCAAAGAATCAGGCACCACAGTGGGCAGTGCCGGGCCAGGCACTGAACCAGGCACTGAACCTGGCGCTGCTGAAGCAGGCACTGAATCGGGCATCGGGCCAGGAACAAAACCAGGCGCTGAAGGAGGCACCATATCAGGCAGAACTGTGCCAGCACCAAACTGGGTACTGCCGCACCAGGCACCGAACTGGGCACTGCACCAGGCACAGTGCCAGGCAGCACCACACCAGCACCAAACTGGGCAGTGCTGTGCTGGGCACTGTGCTGGGCAGTGCCATGCCATGCACCATACTGGGCACCACCCTGGGCACCATGGCACCGGGCACTGCACTGGGCGTCACCACGGCAGGCACGGTGCCAGGCTGCACTGCACCAGGCGTAACCACACCAGGCATAACCACTGCACCGCGCTGGGCGCTGCACTGCGCTGGGCATCACAGCAGGCACCGCTGCGCCAGGCACCGCACTGCTGCCCTACACCTCACCACCATCCTGCAGCATCACCCTACACCAACACCCTACACCACTACTCCCACTCTGCACTGTCCCACTCCTCCCCCCAGTCCCACCCCAGCACCCCTCCCTTCCACCCAGGGTGACGCTGTGCCAAGTCTGCACCCTGCACACCGCTGCCCTTCACACTTGCTCCCTGTGCCAGCAGACCCCCAGGAAGGTGCACATGTGGCCCCCAGGACACTGACACTGCAGCTCTGTCCCCTTAGCACCCGTGAGGGACTGCTTCTGCCCAGCCCTGGCAGCCCTGGGCAGGTGCCCAGCCCTGCCACCGCGACAGCCTGTCCTAAAGGTGCAAGTGCCATCCACTGCCCACGGTTAACTGGGCGCAGCAGCAACAGGTTTGCCGTCCCTGGGCTGCCAGGATGGGCGCAGCAGTACCCCACCGCTCTTAATGCCTTTGGGATTTCGGGAAGGAGACTGACCCACGGAGCTGGGGGCTTTGCCTGGCTTTATCCCAGTGGCCCCCACAGCATGGCCAGGCCCATGGTCCCCTCCAAGTGCCCACAGTGCTGGGAGGGTGCCGTGGCCATCGTGCAGCTGCAGGAGGATTGCCGGCTTGCGTTATTTCCGTGATAGCGCCAAAATATGTCCAAACACTGCCTCCATTATCTCCTCCTCAGTTCTCGGCGTAAGCGGGAGAGCGACCCGGGCATGTTTTGAAACGCAGCCTTTGCGCTAGGTACACAAACCAGCGACTTTTGCTTACCACGGAAACGCTCGCCGCTGACTTAATAGAGCAGCTTTTGATTGTGTGGGTAACGCTTTCGAAACCCGTCCACTGCTCGCCTCAACCGCTTTACTACTGGCAACGCAAACAGTTGAAAAACAAGGCTGGCTGGAGCCTGATTTGAAATAAGCTCCTAATAAAGGTCCTGCCGGAGGAGCTCCTCTTCGACCGTATGTTAAGAGCACTGGTGATGCGTTTTTTGAGGCATCCTTTGTGAAAAAGCCAGGGAAGGGGGATTTTTAAGTATCTAATGCCATGGCACTGAGAACTTCAGAGGATGGTTTTAAGGAGCAGTGAGTAGCTGGAGGGACTGGGAGAGGGAGAAATGTTGGGAGCAGCAGGAAAGGTGGGAAGCTGGGGGCTCCCAGGCTGCATTCAGAGCTGTGGGGCACCTGTCCCCACTGATGGGTCTCAAGCCTGGGCTGGCATCACCCATCCTCTGCTGGGATGCCCCATGCTGCTCCCCAAGGCCAGGAGCGTCTCTCCGCTGAAGAGGCTGGCTCAGGCTGACTGCCCATGCGGGACCATGCCAGCACCCTGGCAGTGCGCAGGGCCCCTATAGATCATACAGTGTATTGGGTAAGTGCTGTGTGCAACCAGTCTTCCCAGCGAGAAGGCAATGGGTGCCAGCTGAAGCAGGCAGCGAGCAGGGCTGGCAGGTCCCAAGGGTGGGTTGGAGCACCCCCGATGTTGCCATCATCACATGTGGCTGGGGCCAGGGGAGGTGAAGCCAGGACCTCGGGGTAGCTTTGGGAGGTGACTCAGTTTCCCTGCACTGACGCTGGCAAGGGGCCCGGGTGCCCCCACCTGCTTGCTGGGAGGCTGGTGGTGGTGGTGGCAGTGGTGGTGGCCGTTGGGCTGGCAGGCAGGCGGTTGCAGAGGCTTCCTGTTTCTGCAGGATCCGGCTGGCATTGTGCCGCACAGCGAGGGGGGCAGAGCCTCTTCTTGCACCTGCCCAGAGCATCTGCTAGGGAGAAAATCTCCATGGCAACTCTGCCGGTTCCTCCATCCCTGTTCCACGGGGGACAGGGGGCTCTGCCTCTGCCTCCCCCCCCACTCAGCCAGGATGTCCCCATGGTGGGGACAAGCCATGGGTGCCCTGGGAGCTCTGCTTCTGGGAGAGGAAGGCTTTGCCGCAGGGCAGCCTCTTGCCATAGATCCCTCCCTGTGGGGGCTCCAGGTCCCAGACCATCAGCAATGGGAGATGAGATCTGGGCTTCACCACATTTAGGGGGCTATTCCCCACTTTGCTCCTAGCTTCAGGGAGGGCAGATGGTTTCCCATCTTCCCAGACACATCCAATCAGGACAGACTGAACCTCCCTGTGCCTCAGCCGGAGTTGAGACCTTTGCCCTTTCCGGAGGAGGGGGAAATTTTGGGGAGGCGACCTGAGGTCCAACACAAATGGGGCCAGGGGTCCTGAGCCTGGAGCTAGCAGTGAGCCTGGCTACAGGGTGCAAAGTCCACACTGCTCATTTGGGCATCCTCCCCTGGGAATCCTGATGGGGGGTGCTGGCAGCAATGAGGAGCCCAGCATCTCCCCCTTGCCTTGTACAGGTGCAGGGGAAGAGATGGGAGATGCTTTCTTGGACATGGAGGTCCTTGCCTGTCTGGTGTCCCTTGGGAAGCTGAGCAGGGTGAACACCCTCAGACCTCAGTCTTGCTCTGCCCTTGCTGCAGGGGCTCTCCGAGGGACTGCGGGTCCAGGCTCCACAAGCTGTGGGCACTGGAAAGGGCCACGGATGAGGTGGGAGGAGATGGTTTTCAGCCCAGACTGGAGAGGAAATGGAGGGAAATGAAACTGGAAGCAGCATTTGTGAGGGCTACAGACACTGTCCTCACATCATCTGGCCCTGCCGTTTGTACAAGCACAAATGCACCAGGGGAAATACTGGTTTTTATGAAGGGCTGGAGCGACTCAGTGCCTTGTAAACCCTCTCCTGGTTCCAGGAGCAACTGGGATGCTGGGGGATAACCCCACCTCTCCGAAGGCCACCAGTCCCTCTGGGGACCTGCCACCCCCGCAGCCCCAGTCTGGCTGTTGGCACCTTTTCTCCTCCTTTCTGGGAGAGCTGAGCCCTGGGGGACACCCCTCCATCCCTTGACTCCTCGCTGAGCCCCTTTCCCAAATCAGGGCATTTAGGCAACCCCTCAGGTACTGGAAACCCACAGTCCGTGCTTTTTTAAAAGGGGAAAGCAAATTATAGTGCCAAGTAATTGAATGAGGGAAGCCCAGCCCTCACTCTAGATGAGGGTAGGAGCATTTCTCATGTGCAGATTGCCCCTCTACAGCGGGATGCCCGAAGGTTTCATTTCTTCAGCCAGGATGCTGCCAGTCCTCACGACAGGAGGCAGCCTCTGTCCCAGAGGGTTTGCAAAGGGAGGATAAAGAGTGGCACAACTAAAGGAATGGCCTCTCTGTTTTATAAAGGGAGAAACTGAGGCACGGGATGATTTAAGGACTCAGTCAAGCCATGTGTGACATCAGTGGTAACTGATGTCAAATGCAGATGGCCTGAATCCCAGGCTCTTGTCTGAATTGCTGCCCAATTTTCCCAGAGGCAAAAAATAGCAATTTTGATTGCCTCTGAAGCACCCGTTGAGGATGCTGAGCCCTCAGGAAGGAGGGAGCAGTTAGAGGAAAGTCTCCCAGGACACCAACTCGAGCATGGGTAGATGGTCCAGCCTGGGGGGGGAACAGGGGACAGAGGTGATGTCCTCCTCAGGACCATGTTGGAGATGGGTATTTGGGATCATCCATATACTGGAGCGAGTGTCAGCAGTCAGATCTCCATGGAGCATCAGCTAGGACACATGGTGGTCCCCTTCCAGGAGGTCATTCATGCTTGGAGAGCTTGGGACAGCTTGTACAACCTGCCGGTGCCACATGTAGATGGGGTCCTTGCTGGGACAGTCCCTGTGCCCATCCCCAGACTGGCCCAGAATCATGCAGTGGCCAAAGCAGCACCAAAGCACTGCTCCAGGGATGAGGACCCGGCTGCTCTGGGACACATAAATCTGACCCCACAGCCGGGGCATTGCTTGAAGGAACCTGGTTTCTACCTCCAGGCAGCATTTGTCCCTTGCTGGGGACCTTGCTGGTGGGCTTGAGCTGGGTGCTGGGGATGGGGTGTCCCCTTTCCTGGCTGCTTGAGGGACATGTGCGCGCTCAGCCCGGCTTTGCCCCCGTCCTGGCTTATGTGCCAGGTGGTGCAAGAGTTTGGCCTTTGCTGCAGGCAGAGCGAAGCGCTTGTTGAGAACTGCCCATGTGTGAAGATAAAACGAAGGGAATGTCACGTCCTGGCGCTGCCGTCTCCAGGAGCAGCCGAGGGGGCTGGGACCGTGCCGGAGGTCAGCGCCGCTGGCGCCCGAGCAGCGATGGGCTGAGCTTACTGGTTTCACCCCTCTCAGACATTGCCTCTGTGATTCGTGCAGAGTACAAGGACTTCAGGACCTCCCCAGGGGTGTCTGAGCCCCAAACCCTCTCGTTTGCCCCACTGTGGAGGTTTGCGTCCCTCCCGTCCCGCTGTGCCTGGACTCCAGTGGAGGTCCCCAGCTGGCTGGGGAGGGTCACATTCTGGCCAGGTGCTGGACTTTTCAAGCAGGTCTGAAGCGGGGCAGAAGTGCCCTTGAAAGTGAGAGCTTTCATGAGCTACCCCATGGTTGGATGGCACTGGCACCCATAGGGTGGCTGGCATTACTGCTCTGAGTTGTGACAGTGCTCCTGTCCGGGAGGCTGGGGACGAGGAGCTCAGGCGCTTGGGACCTGGGCAAGGGCTGGACAAAATGTGCTCATCACCCCGATTTGGACCGGAATCTGCTATTTTAGTTGCTGTGACCTAATGCTCTGTAGGTGCCTTTGAAAATAGCCGGAGGGCGGTTGCAGGGGCTGGGTTTCAGCAGGGCTCCCGAACCTGAGCCATGACAGAGCAGCACCACAATCCAGCAAAACAGGGCAGTTTGACAGAGAAGTCCTGAGAAACTGAAATTGCTGAATGTGGAGCAAAGGAAAACATTTGATCCAGATAATGCCGGAGCACCAGGTCGTTGCTCTATGTGAGAACAGGAAAAGATGGCAAAGTCCAAGGGAATGATGCTGAAGTCATCCGCGTTAAAAATGGCACCAAAATCAGCCTTTTCCTGTGAAATAATTTGGCTGGAATGAAATTGTTTTTCCTGATGGCAGCCAGCTCCTTCAGGGGTTAACGGCAGCCCTGTCTAGAGAACTGTAAAAGGTGTTTCCGAAATATTTCCACTGCCCCGTTGTTTTTATGGCCAGGAAAGGCAGGGCAGGCCTGCCTGGGCAGGAGGGGGCTGCCGGCTGGCCGTGCAGATGGAAACCAGGTTTGGGAGAGCAAGTGGGAATTTCAGGCTGGGCATTGAGAAAGTCACCCAGCGGTGGGGGTGGATGCAGGAAGGAACCCCACCCATTGATGCACCCCAGATGCCATGGGGGTGATGAATGGTCCTCCGTGGCTTGGGGGACAGCGTGAGGCTGCTCAGACGGAGGTGTTGGGGTCAGCTCTGGCCAGCCGCTTTCAGGTAGGGTTACAGAGGGTCTGGAGAGCCTGTGGATGGGGTTGGTTTTTTGGGGCTTGTGGAGTTACATTCAGCCAGCCTGATTTTCCCACCCTTGCCCGGTGTTGATGGCTGAGACCTTCGTGAGTCTCAAACAAGTGAGAGGATGGAGAAATACCACACCCTGCTGATGGCGGATCTCAAAGTCGAAGCGGGTAGACACACAGAGATTTGCAGATCTGAAGGCCACAGGAGATGTTGTGATGCTGCCCAGGTGCTCTCCTCTGTGTGCCCTGGGCTATTTGACTTCATCGGTGTGCCCTTGGGTCGGGCTTGGACACATGCAGAAAGCAACATCCTGAGGGACACAGAGGGTGCTGGCCATTGGCGTGCTGGACACTCCAAAACTCACCCCAAAAAGCATGTTGCAGAGAGTGTGGCCAGCAGGCAAGCTTTGCTCTGGCCCACACTGAGCATCCAGGAGGTTCCCTCCTGCCTGATCCCTCCCTTCAGCCACCTCCAGCACTTGTGCTTGCTCCCTCCTGCTCTCCTGCGCGAGCCTTGGCTGCCCCTCTTCCCCATGCTTTCAGGCCAGAGAGGTTTCCAAGCGCTTTACGCTTAAGCTCAGGCCCAGAAATTTGTGTCCAGGCTGCGGCAAAGCAGCAGCCAAGTTTGATTTGAGCAAAAAGCATATTGAATTCCCTGACCTGTGCAGTGCAGGACATGAAACGGGAAGGTGGCTGAGGAGTCACCTCTCCAAAGCACCTCTGCATTTGCAGGGGGATCCCAGGGGAGCCCAGCTGGGATGGCGGCTGGGTGGGGGGGGCGTGTGGGCTCTGGGCTCCACTGTACCTGGGAAGGGGCATCTTAGGGTTAAGGATAAATGAATAAAATCCTGATGGGATGTCTGCAGACCTGTGGCTTGTAGCCGGGGCCAGCTTGCAACCGTGTGCATGGGTGGCCGGCAGGAGCAGGCACTCAGTGGCCAGGCTCACCTGGCCGAGTTGAGGGGAATTTTTATTTTCGCTCTGTGCCTTTTCTCACTCTCAGAAGTAATGAAATGCAGGAGCCAGCATTAATGCACCATTAAGACTGCAAATTTCAGCACACAGCCATCAGGAAATGCAAATACTCGGGTCTACTGTCAGCTCTACCTCTGCCATGACAGCAGAGGAAGGGGCTGGCATGTGGCTGACCTTTGCTACCGTGATAAAATCCCCGGTGATGCTCAGCTTCTGGCTCTTGCCTCCCTCCCCAAACCCTTCATCTTCCACCACCTATGTGTGGGCTCATCCCCCCGCCAGCCCTGGGGGGCACGGAGGGAAGGGGGTGGCACAAGGTAGTGTTTGGGCTCATCTGTGCCCGTCCATGGAGGGTCCTTGCTTTGGGACCCCGTGCTCATACCTGTGGCTTGGGACGCTCCTGGGGGGCTGGGGGTCCCAGGGGGGCAGGATGAGGGGAGGCAAGCTGTGCCGCGGGTGCTTTGGCTGTTGCAGGGATGTGTCCGTCCCCAGGCCACCGAGGGTGACAGCCTGAGGAAGAGAAAGAGAAGGACTGTCAGCAGAGAAGGCTGCAGGAGCGCGTTCTGCAGCCGGTGAGCACCGCCTGTTCTACCTCGCGATTGTACTGTGCTTTGCTGGCAGGGACCTGCTTTTCCATAAATTTGGGTGGAAGGGAGAGTTTGGCAGAGCCCTGGGCTGCAGGGAAGGATTTACGGCTGCTCTGGCTGCTCTGTGTTCTCCTTGCAGGGCTGGGGCTCCTGCAGAAATGCCCTGCGGGAGGAGGAGGTGGAGGAGAAGATGGAGGAGGGAGCCCATACTGGCATCCGTCCAGGGAACGGGGTCCCAGCCAGCACCAGATCAGGGGAGCATGGGGGCTGGAGGAGGCAGAACGAGGAAGGACATCCTTGGTCCACCCGCAGATGTGTGGTGACCATGGGGTTGTGAGTGCCAGGGCAGGGGTGGGACCCCCATGCTGGGCTGGAGGTGGGTGATGCAGCCCAGCATGGGCACGGCTAGACACTATGTCTCCCAGCAATGGGGAAGTGATGGGGAGACACCTTGTCCACCTCCGGGAAGCCAGTGGCATCTCCCAGCTCCAGCCCAGCCACGTGCTGTGGGCCACTGGAGCACCTGGAGCCCCTGGAGCACCTCATCTCCTGGAACACCTGGGGCAAGGCCACCAGCTGCTGCGCGTCCCAGTGGTGAGCATCATCCTCCTCAAGCAGACAACAGCATGCTTCGAGGTGCATGTTTGCTGACAAACAATGCGTTTCCACCACCAGCCCGTTGCCTCCTGCCTGGCTGGCAGCCTGGCAGGTGGTCCTGGGTGTTCCCCCAGCTCAGGTGGTGCACGTCCGTGCATCCCTTCCGGAAGACATTGAGCCCAGGAAGCATCTGGGGCTGGGTCATGAGGATGAAAACACGCTCTGATAGCTCCAGCTCTCTCTGGGCTATCAGAGGTGATGAGTTGTGCTGCCCCAGATTGCCAGGAAAGGACATTTTCCCTCTTTCCACCGAGGTTTGAGTTTTCCAGGCAGCCTGAAGGAGCACTGGAGCTTTCTCAGCAGAGCCTCGTGGCTCTTCGTTCTTCCTGTCACTCCTGCCCATTCTCTTTAACTCGAAACAAGAGTCACCCGAGGAGGGAGATGCATCTCAAATGTCCCTCCTCTCTCTTTCACGGTGAGTGCAAAATAGGTATCGGCCACGTTTCCAGATGGAAACGTGAGGCCTGAGGATGGATAAAGAGTTTTCTAAGGCTTTGGAGCAAGGTGTGGACAGCGCTGAGAATAGCATCGCAAAATCTCAACTGCCAAGCCCTTAGCCTAACCAGAAGGTTATTCTTCTTCCCTTATGCTCATACATATCCATTAGGATGAGACCATATGTGTGAGATGTAGATGAATTTCTTTCCTCTTGACAAGTCCAGTTGGTCTTCCTAGGTAAGTAGATGGTGGTCTGTTCCCATCCAACTCTAGGCTGGCTCTTTGCCGCGATTTCTTGGGTTGTGTTTGCCCTGGAAGAAATGGAACTACAAGTCAGAGCTTCAGGCCTAGCTCTTCTCCACCCTCCGGGGCTTTTGATGCCAGACGTCCCTGGGGAGCTGCAGAGGTGTTCCCTGAGTGTGAGAAGGAGGTGAGTGCAGGGAAGTCTTCAGTGGAGGAGAGCAGCAAGGTGGGGGCAGTGGGGAGGAGGTGCTGGCCGGTCCCCAGTAAGGGCCCATGTTCCCAGCGAGGTCACAGAGGGCTTCCTGGTGAAGAGGTGGCTTCTCCGACAGCAGGAGCAGCAGGTGAGTGCACCCCAATGCTCCTGCTTTTCAGGTGGCTGCACAAGGCATCTCCCAGAAGACCTTGATGGCACCCTTGCACATCTCAGCTTGCCCAAGAATTTGACACTGCCTTTGTAGTTGAACTCTGATGTTGAAGGGTCCCTTGAAGATGAAGCGAGGAGAGATATCTTGGAGGTTTCTGAGGTGGTTAAGGGTGTAATGTGGGAGACATCAGTTATTGCTCAGCCCCTAAGCCTCCTTTCTGGAGGAAGAATCATCTGGACGTAACGGGTCCTTTTGACACCTTCCAATCCATTATAGGCTGCAGATCAGCGCAGAGGTAGCATCAGCCTGGATGATGGATGGTGTTTAGGTGATCGGGGGGGGGACAGCTTCCTATACCCATAGAGTCAGATCTGTCAGCTTCTTTCAATAGCATTGATCACACGTTGCTGCTGACGTCTTTTATGGGCAGTAAATGGGAGCAGAGAGGAGTGCAGTTGGTTTGGGGCACTGCTCCAGAATGTAAGAGTCAGGGGATGATTACTTCTCAGGTCTAAGATGGTGGACCTGGGCAAAGGAGACCAACCCAAGCGGAGAAGGTGGCGCTTGAGAGTCCTTTCTGCAAGGAAGGGTGTGCATGGCTCATGTCCCTGGCTCCCTTGTCAATGGTGTCTCAGTCAAGGCTCAGCTGCAGCAGCATTGCTGGGAAGAGGGGATGCAAAATGGGGGGAAATGAGTTCTGGCAGGATCTCACAGTGGAAGGACCCACTATGTGCCTTTTCTCAGAGGCCTCGTGACCGTGGGAGGTGACAGAGCATCCTTTGTCTGTCAGACCATCTCAGCCTCACTCAGACTTTCTCGCCGCCAAATAGGGTGCCAGCCTGGGCACTCAGCGGGGTGACCCAACCTGCCTCTGCAGGGACGCAACAGACAATGGGGGTTTTCATGTGGAGCCTCATAACCCTTAGGGTTAAACTCTGCTCTGAGGTTACCGCGCTTCTGGGGCTCCCGAGAGATTCACTTCTCCAGAGCATCCCCCCCAGGTTGATGTCCTCGCTGGCAAGGGACTCTGCTCCCAGGGCTCCTGGTGGTCCAGCTCCCCCAAACTGGGCCCTGCCGTGGTGCAAAGGATTCTCTGTAAAATGGGGATGGTCCCCTGCGTAGGCAACCCAGAGATCATTGCCTTCTCCTGTGCCCATGGACATTGCTGGCTGCTGGCCCACGTACACCAACATGTCCAGAGGGATGCTGCCGTGAACCAGGTCTTACGTTACAAGCTCCAGGCCATTGCTTCTTCATGGCCTTCAATAAAACACAAACGTGCTCAGATGAGACTCACCATCATCCTCAGGACCCTAGATTCCCCCTGCCTGCTAAGGCTGCCTGCAGGAAAGGTATATGGGCAAGACCTGGGGTGCAGGCAGAATGGAGGTTGATGCGCTTGGCAGAAGGTGATGTCCTGGCTGCCATGCTGGCAAGGAGGAGGCCAGCACCGTTTTCACGGTTGTTTCTCCACAGCTCCTGACTCAAGCATGTCCAGATTAGCTCTTGCCATAAGTAACTTTTGATATTTCCCAGGGAAATCATTTAACTTGCACGTCTTCTAAAATCACGGCTGCCCTGACCCATCGATGTTTGCTTGCTTGGGTGGATGGCTGCTGCAGGAAGAAGTGGTTTGGAAAGGCCCCTCCAGCCCTGCAGTCCCCATGGTGGGGGCTTAAGAGGAGGGACCATGTCGAGCAGGTGTCCTGCCATCCTGGGTGCTGGGTCTGAAGGATCCTGTCTCACCACAGGACTGATGCTGGATTCCAGACAGTGACACAGTGCTGGCCAGGAGATGAAATGTTGGAGGACACGAGCAGAGCAGACTCTCCCTGAGTCTGGCTTGCTCTGCATTTTAGCTCCCACCTGAAGGGCAACCACCCTGGTCTGAGAACGGGTGTTTTCATGCCACTAGTGTCTTCCCAGACCCGGCTGCTAAGCAGCAGCTTGGGGTGAGACAAAAATCTGCAGGCACTAGGAAAGCTCCGGTGTTAATGTGACCCAGGACCAGTGTCCCCTGCCTGTCCGTGCATCACAGCACTTGCCTGTCCCTCTCTCGTTGGCAGGGTTTGGGCAACGCTTCCGTAAACCCCCAGCAGCAGACATAGGCAGCAGGAGCCACCAGGAAAGGATCTGAGCCGTGCCGACATGCCCCAGCCCGGCGGCTGCCTGCCCTGCCTGCGCAGGCAGATGGCTTTTGCAGGGCGCTCCGGATGTTGGAGCGAGGCTATTTTGGACCACGTGGGCGTCTGAATTCCAGGCGAATCCCCGGCTCAAAAAAAAAAAAACCCCAATGCCTGCCAGGGTCCCCGGAGGTGGAAACGCTGCAGCTCGAGTGTCCTCGTGGCTCTCCTGCCGCCTGGCACGTAGGCGGGCCTGCAGCTACGCCTGCTCGCCCAGCAGCCCACATGGCCCCCAGCCCCGTGGCGGAGAGCCATCGTGCCCGCTCGCCCTTCTTCCAGCAAAGGCTGCGTGTCCAGGGCAGCCGGATGGCCACAGTGTCCTTTGGCACCGGTGCGAGCAGCTCCTCAACCCCCAGAAAAGGATGATTTGGCTGTGTGTGCATGTGTCTTGCCTTGCCTCCCTGCCGCAGGCTGGCGGGGGATGCTCGCTGGCCCCCGCGGCTCGCCATGCCATGCTCCCCCCACTCTCGCCTGCGCCGGAGTGGGAGAGGGCAGAGGGAAAACGGCTTCCTGCCCTTCTCCCAACCGCCGGCGCGGCGTCTGTTTGCTTTGAGGCCCGGGTCCCTCCTGCCAGGACATTCCCGGGCAGCGGCTGCTGCCGTTTGCAGAGGAGCCGGGGGGACAGCCTGAACTGTGCCCCCCCCAGCTGCAAAGGCCAGCGCTGCACGCCTGCCCCCGCACCCGCGTCCCCCTCCCTGAGCCCCCTGGGGACCCAGGATGGGCTCCCACGAGGGGCACGAACCGGCCAGCAATGCCGTGGGCAGCGGGGGCTCATGGCCCCCCCCCCCCCAGCCCTTTCCAGGAAGGGATGGCCAGTCCCTGCCGAGTGGCTGCGGCACGTCCCTGGGAAGTGGGGCCAGCGTGAGCCGCTGCGGCCAGCGCCCGCCATGTGGGAGACAGCTGGGGTTAAAAATTAACACAGACAGAGCCTCAATTAATGGGCGGCAGGGGCCGGCGGAGGGCTACGTGCTGCTCGGGGCACCCCCTTCCTAGGACTCAAGGCTTTTGCAGCCTGGAAGGTGGGGATTCCCGTGGCCCCCCATCCGGGGGACGAGGGGGTGCGGAGTCCCCTGGGCTTGGCTGGGCACAGGCAGGGCCCCATGACCCCGGGGCAGCCTGTGGCAGCTGGCTGAGCATGATGGTGGGTTACTCCAACCCCAGGCGCGGTGGGCACGCTCTTGGAGTGTTGGTACCCAAAAAATGCCAGCTGCTTCAGCTCTGCTTTCCGGCACCATCAGGGCCAAGGGGAGCAAACTGGTTTCTAAAAAAAATAAGGGGTTTGTGCCAGCCTGACCCCAGCTTGCCGGGGCAGGGGGTCTCCCGGCACAGCATCTGGAGGAGCTCGTCTGGCTTCCCAGTCCTGGGTCCCAACAGGTTCCCCCATCCCATCAGCTGAAGAAACCCAGCCCCCTCCCTGAAATCAGGGATGTCACCAAGGTCTGGGGCTCCTGGAGCAGCGTCTGGCCAGATTTGGGTCCTCTCCACCAGAAGACGCCCCGCACCCGGCCGGGAGGAGGTGACAAGCGAGTGCCAGCTCTGTAACCCACTTGGATGGCAGTGGCCGGGCTGGGGGGGGTTGAGTTGGGTATTTTGGAGCGTGTTTGCGCTCCGGAGGCTGTTGGGACGCGTCTCCTGCTCATGCAGCCTTGGCAGCCCTCCAGCTGCTATCCCATAGTGCCCTGCTGCCACCCGGGGGGGCCACAGACCTGCATGACCCCTCCCTCACCGCCGTAGGGTCAGGCAGCCTAGCATCATCTCCACGTCCTGTGTCCCCTCCCAAGTTATTCCCGGCCCCATGCCTCTGCCTGGAGCTGGGCAGAGGTCCTGGATTCGCTCCCCAGCCGGGAAGGAGGCAGCGTAGACCCTGCTGCGGGAGCCTCGTGCCCGGCATGGCGGAGAAGATTTTGGCACTGGTTCTGGCAGGCAGAGACCGGAGTCTGCGCTGCTGTTTGCAGGCGGGCTTTCCACCCTGTCCCCTTGTCATCTGTTCCTGTCCCCCTCGCCTTCCATCCCTGTCCCCTGCGGCCTCCATCCCCATTCCCCTTGCCCTCCATCCCTGTCCGCCTTGCCTTCCATCCCCATCCCCATCATCCTCCATCCCTTTCTCCCTCATCCTCCATCCCTGGCCCTGTCATCCTCCATCCCTGTCCCACTTGCCCTCCATCCTCATCCCTGTCATCCTCCATCCCCGGCCCCCTCACTCTCCAGCCCTGTCCCTGTCATCTTCCACTCCTGTCCCCCTCATCCTCCATTGTTGCACCCCTCGCGCTCCATCTCTGTCCCCTTTGCCCTCCATCCCTGTCCCCCTGTCCCCCACAGCCCCCAGCACTCCAAGGCATAAAGGTCCAGTAGCAGGACGGAGGCTCACAGGCTGTGTCCCCAGGAGGACACCCTTGTCCCCATGCCATGGGGATGTGCCAGCTTGAGGGCACTGGGGGACCCTGTCCTCCCCGGGGCTGGAGCACTGGGTGCCGGGCAGTGGGTACCAACTCAGGGATGCTGGGGAGCCTGGAGGTTTGCTGGGGAGCACTGGGCTGGAGGCCTGGCTTTGCTGCCTCCACTGTAAGCAAGTCCCTGCTTTGCTCCGTGCCTCAGTTTCCCCTCTCTTAGAGGACTTCGGCCCTCAGTAAAGGCAATTTTCGTTCACGTGAGTTTTCCACATATGCTGAGCGATGAAATCCCGCTGTGGCCAGGAGAAGACCTTCAGTGGGCAGCAAACACCAGGCGCAATTGCTGTGGGCCCTGCCTTTGCAAGGGGGACATCAGCGCCCTGCATCTCATGGTGGCATCAGGGGGTCGGAGTGTGCTCAGGTCCTTAAAAATAGCAAAAAAAAGGGCAAATGAAACTCCCTGGGTGAAGCCCACCCGGGTGAGAAGGTGTCGTATGCTGGGCAGCATCACCAGTGTCACCACAGCTGGGCTGTGGTGGCTGAGGCGCCGTGCTGGGGGGATGCTGTACCCTCTCCCGCGTCACCGGTGCCACCCGCATCCTGCGTGCCTGGCATGAGGCTTTTCCGCCGCCTTTTTTGGGAGGGCGAGAGGCTGAATGGCAGAGGCAGGCAGGCAAGGAGCGCGCCGGGGAGGGTGAGCGGAGGAGCTGAGGGTGACGAGCCGGGGCTGGTGGGGATGTCAGCCGGGGACCGGGCACGAGGGGTGCCCAGGAGGACGAGGCAGTGGCCCCCATCGCTGCCACCCAGCAGGGAGATTTTTGGGAAGCCAGAGCATCATCACAGCGCCCGCGTTTAAAAATCCCAGTCACCAAATATGCAAAAGGCGCATAATTAACGAGACGTGGATCAAATACAAACAGCGCATCCGCGTTGCTCGCCCCCCCCCCCCCATCTTAGATTTTTTTTGTTTCATTTCGAGGCGGGAGTGGGGTGGGAAGCGATTTCGCATTCCTGCGAAAAAAAAAATCAACGGCAACACAAACCCAGTTTCATTTTTGTCAGGGTTTCTGCTTTTGGGAGGTTTTGGGTATTTTGCTGGCAACTGAAAAGGCTGCAGGAATTGGGGGTGGTGGTTTTTTTTTTTTTTTTTTGGGCTGTTTGTCCCTGGAAAGCTGCTCTCAGCTGAGGTGTGGGGGTTTAATGAATTTTTTAAACTTCCAATTTTTCAGTGCCCACCCCTCAAAGGGGAAAAAAAAGAAATCTCCCCCCTCCAGCAGCAAAAACAAATCCTGCCTAAAAGTTGAGCAGAAAACTTCTGGGCCAAGTGTGTGTACCCCTTTCAGGGGCCAAACCTCGGGGGGATTTGTGCCCTCCCTCTGGGTGACTTACTGGTAGCATCGATTATTTGCCGTTTATTCAGGGGGATTTCAACTGATGCTGCACCTTGGGGACTGGCGAGGTCCCTCCCGGTGGTGGTGGCAGGCTCGGGGCCCTGGGGCTCCGTGGTTGGGGTTCCTCACCCCTGGACCAAAGCAATGCTCCCTGCGGACCCCAGCGTGGCGGTGGGATGGGGGGGGCTCTGCACCCCGGGGGCCCCCCCTTCTGCACCCCAGGCACTCAGGGGTCACCCTGGCTTCTGCACCCCACTGCCAGCCGCACCCCAAGGGGGGGACAGAGGGATGGGGCACATGCTGGGGGGTGTCCCATGGGGGGGACAGAGGGATGGACACCCCACAGAGGGGACAGAGGGATGGGGGCCACCTGCTGAGGTGAAGCTTCATGGGGTGGATGGGGGCTGGAGAGGCACCCTGGGGTGACACCCCATGGGGGCAGATGGGACATGGGGGTGCACAGGGGGGTAACACCCATGAGGGTGGATGGGACACGGGGGGGACACCATGGTGACACCCATGGGTGCAGCTGGGACATGGGGTGCACAGTAGGGTGAAACCCGTGGGGGACAGGTGGGGCATGGGGTGTACAGGGGGGGTGACACCCATGGGGGTGGATGGGACACGGAGAGCATACCACACTGACACCCCGGGGGTGGATGGGACATGGGGGGCGCAGCGGGGTGACACCTGTGGGTGCAGATGGGACATGGGGGGCACGCATGGCATCTTGTGGGCGTGGGTGGGATGTAGGGTGCGCAGCAGGGTGACACCCGTGGGGGTGGATGGGACATGGGGGGGGGGGCACACCATGGTGACATCCTATGGGTGCTGATAGGGCATGGGAGGGGCACAGTGGGGTGACACCCGTGGGGGTGGATGGGACACGGGGGGGGGCACACCACAGCGACACCCGTGGGGGGCGGACGGCCCATGGGAGACACAGCGGGGTGACACCCGCGCGGGCAAGTGGGACACGAGGGGCGCACCGTGGTGACACCCGTGGGGGCGGCTGGGACACGGGGGAGGGGCGCACCACGGTGACACCCGGGGGGGCGGCTGGGACACGGGGGGGGGGGGCGCACCACGGTGACACCCGGGGGGGCGGCTGGGACACGGGGGGGGGGCGCACGACAGTGACACGCAGGGGGGCGGCTGGGACACGGGGGGGGGCGCACCACGGTGACACCCGGGGGGGGCAGATAAGACACGGGAGTCACAGCAGAGCGGGACCCATGGGGGGGCAGATGGGCGCACGCTCCGCCGACACCCGTGGGGGCGAGCGGCAGGCGGCGGGGCACGGGCGGGGGGCGCCGGGACACGGGGGGTGCCCGCGGCGGCGGGGCCGGGCGGGGGTGTGCGGCGGGCGGCGCGCGCGTGGGGCGGCGGGGGGCGCGCGCGGCGCGGCGCGGCTGGGCGCGCGGGGCGGTTCGGTCCGGTCCGGGTTTTGCCGGCAGCCGCGGGCAGCAGCGGCGGCGGCGGCGGCGGCGGCGGCAGCGCCGTGCAGCGCGATTCGGGGGCTGTGCACTCCCAGAGCGAGCGGCGATGTGGAGGTGGGTGTGCGGCGGCGGCGGCGAGGCACCGTGCCCGCCTCGGCTCCCCTCTCCCCGGCGCCGGGCAGGTGCTGAACCCCCTCCTCCCTCCCCTTTCCCTCTTTCCCCAGCTCCCGGGCAGCCCCCGCCGCTCCCGGCAGCGCTGCCCGCAGCGGCGGCTCCCGGACCGCCGGTAGGTGCCGGCCCCCGGGGCCGCTCCGGCGGGCGGCGGCGGAGTTGGGGTGTGCGTGCGCGGGGGGTGGCGGTGGAGAAAGGGGAGAGGGGGAGAAGAAAAAGTTTGGCGGGGGGGCGGCTGCGGCTCGCCCCGCTCCGCCCGGCGCCGTTACCGGGCTGCCCGCGGCGGCGGCGGCGGGGCGCGGAGCTGGCCGCCTGCCCGCCTGCCCGCGCCGGGGCCCGGCCGGTGCTGCCTGCGCGGCGCCCGAGCGGCCCCGCCGCTTCCCGGGGGGGGACGGCGGGGTAACGAGCAAAGTTTTTCTCGGTGCGGCTGAACCCCCCGTCCCCCGTCCCCTTTCCCGGTGCGATGCGCTGGGAGCCGGCGGGGGAGGGATGGGGGCGAGTCCCGTGTCCTCCCCCCCCTCTCCCGCCGCCCCGGGGCCGCCGCGGCATCGCCCGGTGGTTTCCCGGGTGACAATGGTGGCGGCGGGGCCGGGGGGCGGCGGGGGCGGCAGCGCCGCGGCGCCGGAGGGAGGCGGCGAGCCCCGGGCAGCGGGCAGCGAGCGGGGCCGGCCGCTGCCACCCGCGGCGGGTCTCGCGTGGGGGGGGGGCGGGAGGGGGTCAGCGCCCCCTCCCCTCCCCCCCGCCCCGGCGCCTGTGGCTTGCGGCGGCCCCGCCGCGCTCGGGTTCCCCGCGTGGGTTGGCTCCCGCCTCCCCCGGGGGTGCGCCCGGCTTTCAGCGGCAGTTTGGCTCCTCCACCGGTGACCGGCAGCGGGGTGGCCGTGGGAGCGGCGCCGCTCGCCATCGCCCAGCCATGTGCAACAACTAACCCAACTTTATTATCCACCACCCCCCCGCAAGTAACCCCCCCCCCCGCCTCGCCGTCAGATGGGATTCGCACCCCTCCCGCCCGGCGGGGGGGGGCACCCAGCACACCCCGAGACCCAAAGATCCAGCCGGATCGCAGCGTCCGCCGCCTAATATCCCTCGGACGCGCCCGGCGTGGGTGCTGCCAGCCCCAAAGCCATCGTGGGTTTTGTGAATTGTGCCTGAAGCCTGGGATTATGGCACCAAACTCCCCTGAATCGCGGCCCCACAGGCCCCACGGTGGTGGTTTTTTTCCCCTCTGATTTTATTTTTATTATTACTATTTTTTTTTCACCGCATCCCGCAACCAGCGACGTCCTTCTTGCGGGCCCGTGTTTGCTTTGGGTCGGTTTATTCTTTGCTGGGATGATTGACTGGGGAGAGAAGGAGGGGGGGTGGGATGGGGATGGGGGGGGGGCAAAGCTCCGCCGCCCGCCCCGCTCCGCGTCCCACGCATAAACAAAGCTGCGCACACATCCTGCGATAACGGATCACATGTGTGCGCCGCGCCGTCGCCCCTGACCCCGGCCGGGCAACCTTTACCCCCCGCCGCCCGCTCCCTGCAAGCGACCCCGGGAAGGGGGTGAGGGGAAGATGAGGGGGGCTGACGTACTGCTGGGACGGTGAGGTTTGAGGCAGGATTTGGGGAAGGGGGGGATGCACAAGCCCGGCTACCTGGGGCGCGGGGCCGAAGCCGGCGGAAGTTTTGTTTCTCTGGAAACGGGCCCTTGCTGTGTCAGCAGCCCCTTTGTGCCGCTTTGTCCGTTCCCCCCCCGGCCCCCTCGCCCAGCGGCGGGGCCACACCTGGGGCTGCGGAGGGACGGACCCCCCCCTCCGCTCCCCGTCCCCTCGCTGCTCCCCGGGGAGCTGAGTTGCATCCCCTTCCCCGGGAGGGCAGCGGGGTTGAAAAGAGGAGGGGTCAGATGGGAAGGCGGGGGGTGGGGGGGGCGAGGTGGTGACCCCCCAAAGGTACCGCTCAGCGGGAGCGCTCGTAGGCATGGAAACCCTTCTCCGTCCATCTGTCTGTCTGTCCCTCCTTAAAATTTCTATCCGGAAAAGCTTTGCAGAACCGTCTTCTCTAGCAGCACCCCGTGTTCCCAGCATCTGAACCCGACAGGGACGCCAGCTCTCGCCTCCCCGGAGGTGCCGGCGGCTCTTGCCACCGCATCGGATTCAAATCGGTCGCGGTGTCACGTGGGCCGAGCCTCGAACCCAAAAAGTGTCACCGCGCGTGGTGGCTCTGGTTCCCGGCAGATACCCAGTGAAGGCCCGGCAAACCCGGCATGCTGGTACCGGCATCGCCTCGACGATGCCGCCCGGCAAGCTGGCAGATGTCGCGCCCTGACCTCGGGGCCGGCGTCGGGGGGGTGTGTGTGGGGGGACACGATGACGGGACGATGGGGACGGGGACGCGCCGGCGTGTGACAACAAAAGCAAAGTAACAAAGGACCCGCCGGTGGCGCTCAGAAGTTCGTCCCGGCCCCCCGCCGTGGCCGTCCGGCGCCGTCCGGGGATTTGGTGGCCTCGTGGGCAGGGAGGGGGTTTTGCCTGTTTGCCGGCCGAGGGGGTGCAGGCAGGGGATTTTGGGGGGTGCTTGTGCCGGGTGCTGCGCATGCCTCCACCCCCCCGCCTCGGTGGGAAGAAGGCAGGAGGCGGCCGAGTCGTCCTTGACATGGATTTTGTGGCGGAGATGCAGGCAGCCGGCGCCGCGCTGCCAGGCGCCTGCCTGCACCTCCTGCCCGTGGCGCGAGGTGGGCGGGCAGGGGAAGAGGGGCTCTGGGCACTGTGCCCTGAAATTCAGCTTGTCCCTCCTCTTCCTCCTCCTTGGCAAACGTGGGCTGTGGGGGAGATGCTGTGGGGGCACGGGCGGAGTGTTTTGGGGATCCCCCACCCTGGGGGTCCCTCGCCCACTGACATCCCCTGGTGTCACCGAGGCTGTTCCAGGCTGGGGATGGGCAGGTGTTGGCGGGGCAGGTACTGCGTGCCTGGGACCTGGGGACGCTGCAGGACTTGGGGGTGGCGTCCCCTCTGCCAAATCTCCTGCTTGGGGGGCTGGGAGGAAGGCTGGATCCTGGGCGCTTGGCCCTCGCAGCCAGCATCCCCCCGGCACCTCCTGCCGTGGCCGTTCAAGGCTCAACCGAGGCTGGATCTGGCACCGGCTGGTCCTGGACCCTCCATCTCCATCCCCCTGCCCCAGCAGGGACATTCCCTGGGGTGGTGGGAGCGGGTGCCTCTGCTCCCCTGCCTCTCCTCGCGTCGCCAGCGCATTTGTTTTCCCAAACCCCGGCTGCAGGAACAACCTCTTGATTAAGTGTATTAATAGTTAAACTTTCAGCTCATAGCTTAAACTCACCAGACCACGAAAAGCTCCCTCCTTTACTCATGCTCTGTTGCTCAACTAAAATATTGCACTCAAAGGGTTGGGTTTTTTTTCTTTTCCCCTTCTTTTCCCCTGACTCGACTTTGACTCCTGGGAGCGTGGGGGGTCTTGCAGGGCTCCCCCGCCTGGGGGGGACCCCCAGTTGTCCTCGCAGCCACCCCTCTGCGAAGAGCCCAGGCAGGGAGATTGGGGGGGGGCTCGCCTGGCCGGGTGTCCCCCCAGCGAATGGGGCTCTTGAAGCCCAGCCAGGCCAGGGAGGAGGATGGGAACCACCACCCCAGGGAAGCGGTGGCCCCCTGCCCTGGTGGGGACACAGGGACAGGCTGCAGTGGCTGGGGATGGCATGGAGCTGCTGGTGGTAGCTGGTGTGTGGGATCGGCTGTTTTCCTGGCAGGCAGGCGATGGGGCAGGAGGAACAGTGAGAGGTTCAGCCACGCCAAGTGCCAAGGTCCTGCAACTGGGTGAGGACAACCCCCAGTCCCAGCACAGCCTGGGGACAGGTGGGTTGGGAGCAGCCCTGTGGAGAAGGACTGGGGGATACTGGTGGGTGACAGATGGGACATGAGCCGGCGTTGTGCACTGGCAGCCCAGAGAGTCAACCGTATCCTGGGCTGCATCACCAACAGCGTGGCCAGCAGGTCAAGGAGGGGATGCTCCTCTGTTCCACTCTGGTGAGACCCCCCTGAGGCACTGCGTCCAGCTCTGGGGTCCCCAGCACAAGCCAGACATGGACCTGTGAGAGCAGGTCCAGAGGAGGGCCACTGAAATGGTCTGAGGGCTGGAACAGCTCTGTTATGGAGAGAGGCTGAGGAAGTTGGGAGTGTTCAGCCTGGAGAAGAGACAGCTCCGGGGAGACCTTATTGCAGCCTTTCAATACTTAAAGGGGGCTTATAAGAAAGATGGAGAGAGACTTTTTTCCAGGGCCTGTAGTGACGGGACAAGGGGCAATGGTTTTAAACTGAAAGAGGGTAGGTTTAGATTGGATATAAGGAGGAAAGGTTTTACGATGAGTGTGGTGAGACACTGGAACAGGTTTCCCAGTGAAGTTGTGGATGCCCCATCATTGCAAGTGTTCAAGATCATGTTGGACGGGGCTTTGAAAAACCTGGTCTAGTGGAAGGTGTTCCTGCCCATGGCAGGGGGGTTGGACTGGATGGTCTTTGGAGGTCCCTTCCAACCCAAACCATTCTCTGATTCGATGAAGGGGGGCAGTGGCATAGGATGGGCAGGAGGGAAGACTGGAGGAAGAACCACCTCTGGGAAGAACCAGGCAGGAAAGCCTGGGTCCAGACCAGTGGGGAGGAAATGCGTGGGTTTGCTCCCGCTCAGGAGTGGCTCTGCCATGGGGAATGGGGCAGGATCAGGCCTGCAGCAGACTTTGCCTTCACCAGAGGGACCTGCCCTGGTTGGGAGGTGGGCTGTGACTCCTCATTCTGGGGAAGCTGCTGGGTGAGCATCAGGACATGGGAGCGAGGAGCAACCTGTATTCCCATCCATGCCCCGTGTCCCTTGGGGTGCTCAGTGTTGGAGCCCTGGGAGAGCTCCAGGGAGAGCCAGACAGCAGGACAGTGTGACCCCAATGAGTGGCTGAGGGTGACCTGCGGGTCCCATCGCCTTTGGGAGAGTCCAAAGGGCATGTTTTGCCCTTGCCAATGGCCCTTGGGCAACTGAAGACCAGGGTCAAAAGAAGCTTTTGGGTCCATCAACATCTCGGTGCTGATGGTGCGAATGTGCCATGGAGCAGGTCCTTGCCCTGCCCAATATTTTCTCCTTTCGGGGCGCTGCAGGGCTGCAGGGGTACACTGATAATGTCTTTGGAGTGGTTTCATCCTAGCTTGCAATCAGGTGGAGGGCACAGATGGTCTGAGGTGACAGCCCTTGCTGCACATGGGTGGCAGCAAGTAATTATGTGAATAAAAGGTGTGTGTATATATATATATATGTATATATATAAGGTCACAAGGTTTTCAGGAGGCTGCCTTGGTGTCTCTGGTTTCCACCCATCCGTCGTTATGACATGGAAAAGGGACCTGATTAATGGCCCTGCTGTGTCCACCTTGTGAAGGCTTGGCTCCTAGGCCATGGTCTTCTCTTGGGATTTGTGGGTCTGGCTCTATGTCCTTGTACTTGAACAGTGTCACTTGTCCCAAAGCATCTTCCATTGCCTGAACTTTGATTTTGTGCTGGGAGGATGAGGACCCATCAACTCCATAGAGTGATGCCTATGGTGTGGAGGCCCAGGCGTGTGAAGGTACGTGTTGGCCTTGATCCTGGAACTGATGGCAAAGAAAGAAAATGCCATTTTCTGATATTCCAAGCGGGATGTGCTTTTCCATCTCCACTCTCCCGGCTCAGAGAGGTGGGAGCTGGAAAAGGGCTTAGGTCACTGGCTCTGCCCCATGTCAGTGCTGCAATACACTTCTTCAGCAACAGCACAGTGTGGATGATGGATGGGACTTGCACCATGGTGTGAGACGTAGCCTGTCATTTCTGGGTCATTTCTGAGATGGGCTTCGTCCCAAGGGTCTGATTGTCACCTTCGTGGCACCAGACACTGGGTGGTGGCAGGGCTGGGGAACAGTGCTGTCCTGGTTCCACAGGCTGCGAGGTGCTTCTGGGTGACGCCAGTGGGTTCTGGGTGGCTGCTGCCACCCATGAGATCCCAACTGACCCTGGCGTACATTTGCTCAGCACTTGTTGGGCTTCCTGGGGATGGCCCAGGCTTGAGCGAGGGTTGGGTTTGTGTTCTGGTATGATGAGATGGGGCATGGTCACCTCCAGTGTCCTCTGGTGCTGCTGTCTCTGGTCATCTCTCGATTTGCTGGTGGTTGCCCACTGTTGGAAGGCAGCCCTGGTCTTGGCTGTGGCTTGATGGAGGTTTCATTTTTGGCTTTGCAAACCTGCCTTGAGTTCATGCCTCTGCTCTAGCTCTTCATAGGGATATCTGGGCAATATCCATCTCCTGTGGTTTTCCTTATGAGAGTCTTCAGCTGTGCCCAAACGAGCAACACAGCTCCATCTGCTCAGACCCCAGGTGGTCTCTTGATGTCCCCAAGGGTCCTGGGGTCATCAGTTCTCACTTATTTTTGTTGGGACTCGCCCATGTGGCTTTGGTGCCTCTTTGCCTCAGAGGCTGGCTGAGAAAAGCAGTTTGGGGTCCAGGTCTGAGTCTCGAGTCTCTCACCTGAACATCCCGAAGGCTGAGGGGTTCTCACTTGAACATCCTGACCCTGAAGGGTCCAAGCATTTGCAGATCCAGGTGCTCTCAGCTCTGCTGCCTCTGTGCCCCATAGGCTCTTCTCTGCTGCACCCGCTTGCTGCTTGGAGGCAGGTTCTGGCTCTCCAGCCTCTCCTGGAGCTGGAGTGTGGCCAGGGAGGACCATTCATGCCTAAGGAGCGTTTAAGTCTTGGGGATGGCTCAAAATGCTTTGACGCTGGTGCAAAGCCCGATGGAGGGAGGTCTACACCTGTAGGAGGTGCAGACCAGCACTCTTCCCTCTCCTTTGCAAGAGTCTGTCTTTGGATTTGGGTCCAGGTCAAGGGAGGACAAATGAACTGTGCCCGCAGATGTTGCTTGGAGGCTGTGTGGGGTCTTGCCTCATTTCATAGACTCAAAGAGTGAGTTTGGAAGGGACCTTCAAAGATCATCTAGTCCAACCACCCCCTCAGAAGATCTAGGGACACTAGATCAGGTTCCTCAAAGCCCCGTCCAACCTGACTTTGAACACTTCCAATGATGGCGTATCCACAACTCCTCTGGGCAACCTGTTCCAGTGTCTCACCACCCTCATTATAAAACATTTCTTCCTTATGTCCAACCTAACCCTGCCCTCTTTCAGTTTAAAACTGTTGCCTCTTGTCCTGTCACTACAGACCTTGGTAGAAAGTCTCTCCTATAAGCCCCCTTTATATGTTGAAAGGTCTTTCAGCAGGTCCAGGTCTTGAGTGGGCCATGGAGAGATGAGGGGTGGGAGTGGCTGGTGGCCGGGATGTGGCAGCACGCTTGCGGACAGTCAGGGTGGCTGAACCCAGGGCTGCGAGTGCCGGGCTGGGTTGTTCTTCCCCACCTTCCCATCCTGCATCTGTGTCATGTTCAGCTGGGATCACAGCAGGGAGGTAGATCCCAGGCAGCCATCGCTCCCGGGGTCCCCATGGCCTCTCTCTGTCCCTGCACCCCGCTGCCTTCCAGGGACTTTTCCCCCAGTTCCCGCAGCCCGTAGGAGTGAGTGGCCGAGGATCGCTGGCTTGGGGAGCGCTCCTCTTGCCCTCTGCTTTACCTTCTGCATCTTGCTAATCTGATGACCGGAGGTATGCGAAGCATTTCAAATATGGCCTCGTTAGCTGGCTCCGGACAGAGCACGCAAGAGGCGTTTCTTCACACTCCTATTCCAGCCGGCTGTTGCCGTTCCCTCCTCCCACGGGCATCCCGCTGCCGTTTGCCCTGTGCTGGCTGGGATCAGCATGGCCAGTCAAGCCCATCCTGCCTGGCCACGGGACGGATGTGTCCCTTTGCAGGTCGGCTCTTGGTTGTGCTGGTAGCTGTGGGCGGGCGTTGGGTCCCATGGTGATTTGAGAGCATTGTTGGGCGCATGGGTGAGGGGCGAGTGCATGCTGATGCCAGGGAGCGGGATGTCCCCTCTGCCCACAGCCTTGGTGGGTGCCCAGGCCTCCTGCAGCACGCCCGGACTGCTGGAAAGACCTGGAGGGGCAGCCCAGGGCATGCGTGACGGGTGGACATGGTGGGGGGGGGGAGTCCTAGGAAGCCCCCTGGGAGCAAGGGGCTTTCTGAAAGGCACTGGGGTGAGGGATGTGGGATAGTGGGTGCTGGCCCCAGTGGGTAGCACCCAGCATAGGGAGGGGACTTGGCAGGGAGTGTGGTGCAGCTCTGGGCACAGGAGAGGGGGCACCCTGGGATCCCCAGGGAATGGGTGCTCCCCAAGGGGACTGCAGCCCATCTCCGGATGGCTCTCCAGGATGGTCCTCGTGGTGCTGTTCCCGTGAGGGTGCTGTGGCACCCACCTCGGGGTCCTGTGCCTCTGCCTGACCCACCCCCCTGGGATGGTGAACAGAGCATCCTGTCTGTCTGTCCATCTGTATCTGTCTGTGCCTCCCCATCCCCTCTGTGCCCCGGTGCACATCACCGAATCGGCACACCGGGCTGCCCACTGAAAGGGGCCCCATTGCCAACAATGCTGCCGTGCTTCTGCCTGGCCGGGCCGCCTGCCTGCAGTGCCAGTGCTCGTGGGGACCCTCTGCTTTTGATGTCCCCAACATCCCCTGCCTTGCTGCGGTGGCAGCAGGAGCCTGGCAGCATCTCCCTGCTCCGCTGAAGGAGCTATTTAAAGCTGGGGCAGGGGGAGAAAAATAAATGTAGAAGATGAAGTTGATGAGGGTGGCTCCAGCCGCCCTTGGGGACAGCTGGCCCAGTGTCGGTGTCCCTGGGGAGGGGATGCCATGGCCCGGCACAGCCCGGCACAGCCTGGGCAGGGCTGAGAGCCGGACGCCAGGCATTTGCACTTTAATGCATCAGGACAGCTTGCAAATTCCAGCCTGGCGCGGCAAGGTGCCGTCCGCGGTCGAGCGTGCGCTGTCTCGCGGCCGAGAGGGCCACGCTGCCATAACCGGTTAGCTCGCCAGCCGCCAGCGGGGTCCAAGGGCTGGTGGGGGGCTGGGGGCTGAGGCAGGGCTGCAGGCACCCCCTGCCTCCCCCTGTGCTGGGGGAGACTCTGCACAGCCCCCCGCTGCAGCAGAGGTGGGAGGCAGCCCTGGTACAGTGGTGGCACAGGAGGAGGTTGGCCTGAGAAGGGCAGATCTGCAGAGACCCCTGTCCCCTCCATCTGCAGAGACCCCTTTCCCACCATCTGCAGAGACCCCTGTCCCCTCTGTCCCCTCCTGTCTGCAAGGACCCCTGTCCCCTCCTTCTGCAGGGACCTCTGTCCCCTCCTTCTGCAGGGAACCCTGCCTACCTCCTCCCCCCTCATCTGCCCCCCTTCTACAGAGCCCCCTGCTCCCTCATCTGTAGGGACCTCTGTCCCCCCTTCTGCAGGGACCCCTGTCCCCTTAGTCTGCAGAAATCCCTGTCCTCCCATCTTCAGAGCTCCATGCTCCCCCCTGTCTTCAGGCATCCCTGTCCCCCACTTCTGCAGGATGTCTTCAGGCATCCCCCCTGCCCCATCCCTCTGTCTTCAGAGCCCTGTGTCCCCGCCATCTACAGGGACCCCTGTCCCCCCCATCCACAGGAACCCTTGTCCCCCTGTCTGCAGTCCCCCTGTCCCCACCATTGGCAGAGGCCCGGGGTGATTCCTGAACATCCCCCCGAGCACCAATGATGACCTGGAGGTGGTTCAAGGGCAGTGTGTCCAGCAGGCTGGGGCCCGGCAGTGGGGGATGCTCCTGGGGGGTCCTCGTGCACCTCGGCTGTGGGGGCGTGCAACCGGTGGCGGATGGTTTTCCACCGAATCCTTTCTAAGAGGCGGTTTCTCATCCTTTCCCTAAATATTTCCAGGCTTTGCCTCCATCGCCTGGTGTGCCCACATTTCCCCGCCACCGCCTCACCTCCCTTCTCCCCATTCTCACATTCGAGTTTGTTAAATAAAAAAGCCTTTTAAAACACGTATTGGCCACCCCACTGGGAAAAAACGGTGTCACCTTGAGCGCTAAACCTGTGGCGCCCAGGGGCCTCGGTGCACACTCACCGGGCTCTGGGTGCTCCCTGGCCCCGCTCCGACAGGGAGCAGCCGGTGCTTGCTGCATCTTGGGCCAGCAGAGGATGGGGCTTTTTTCTTTTGCGAAGGCGTTGGGGGATTAGTGAGAGGATTAGTAAATATGACCCCAGGTAAAGATTAAGACCCCAAAAAAAAAAGGAAAAAAGGTGTGTTTTTTTTCCCTCCATGCTGATGCACCATGAAGATTAAAACGGAATGAATTCATGCCGCGGCCGTCGGTTTGTTTAGGGGTGGGTGGGTGGCAGGGAGAGATGGGGGGACAGGGCAGTGATGGGGGCTGTGTCTGCGGGTCCAGAGATGCCAGAGCTGGTGGGGAATGGGGGACCTGGGGTGCCAGCGGCAGGTCCCCAGGGGTCACCAGGGGCCAGGCTGCCTGTGGCTGGTGCTGGCTGCAGGCAGCCACAACCAGCAGCAGGTGATGGGGAGGGGATTTTTGGGGGGGATGACATATTGATAACCACTGCCAGCCTAATCCTGGAAATAACTGGCACTGGGCTGCAGGATGGCGCTTCAGCAGCTTGTCCCAAAGGCCAATAGCTCAACAAATAGGGCTGGGAAACACCTCTGGCAGTGGGGAATAATTCCCCCCCACCAGCCCGCAGCTGCCCCTGTTAGAGGTGGGATGTGCTCTTGTCGCACCCAAGCTCCCCAGGCTGCAGCCAGCAAACCATCCCGCCATGCGGCCGCCCCCGAGGGTAACTGGGGACCTGGTGCTGAATATTCAGGTGATAAAACTCCTTGCCTTTCGCCAGGCCCCCCTCCCTCGGTGGCTCTGGGGCCGTGGGGCCAGCAGGGCTCCCGGCAGAGCCCCAGCAATCTCGACTTCCCCAGTGACGATGCTCCCCTGGGAAGCACTGGGAAGGGGGCACAAGGGCGTCCCCTCCAGGACACAGAGGGTCTCCACTGCACTGGGGACATGTCCCTTCCCGCAGCCAAGAGAGGTGGCTGGGTGGGGACCAACTTCTCTGCCACAGTGCTCCTGCATCCCTTTGGTGACGGAGGGGGGAGATGCTGAGACTAGGGGCAAAGGAAATTAGGGAGACCCCCCTCTGGGCTGTCCGGCCTTTCTGAAGGACCACGCGACCAGTATGTGTACTGGGAGGAAACAAGTGGCTGTCGCTGGGGAGGATGGGCAGCGGTGACCCCGGTGCAGCCGCAGCCGTGTCCTCATCCCTTCTCCTCCCTGTCCACCCAGGGCAGGGCTGGCCCCGGGGGGATTCCTCTCCTGGGAGCCCAGACCTCTCCCTGGGTCCATGGGTGCTCTGGGGAGTGAAGTGGAGCTGGCCCTGCTTTGGGCACGTCCTGGTGGGGTTGACTTCTCCACTGGGGCTGAGACTTTCTGGGGGGCTGAGCACTGGCTCGGTAGTCAAACACTGTTTTGGGGGACTGAACACTGGCTTGGGGGTCAAGCAGTGGTTTGGACTGTTGAGCACTGGGTCGGGGGGCTGAGCACTGTTTTGATGGGCTGAGCACCGGCTTTGGGGTCAAGCACTGTTTCAGAGGGCTGAGCACCAGCATGGGGGTCGAGCACCATTTTAGGGGGCTGAGTACCAGCTTGGGGATCAAGTACTGTTTCGGGGGACTGAGCGCCGGTTTGGAGTCTGAGCACTGGGTTGGGGGTCGAGCACCATTTTGGGGGGCTGAGCAGCAGCTCAGTGGGTGAGCACTGGTTCAGAGGGCTGAGCACCGGCTCAGGGGTCAAACACCCATCCAGGAGGCTGAGCACCTGCTCAGGGGTTCAGCACCAGCTTGGTGGGGCTGAGCACTGGCTTGGGGGTTGAGCAAGAGTTTGGAGGGGCTAAGCGCTGGTTCTGGGGTCAAGGCCCAGTTTGAGGGGCTGAGCACCAGCTCGGGGGTCAAGTGCCAGCTTGAGGGGCTGAGCACCAGCCCCGCAGCTTGGTAGGCAGATACTACATTGAGGTGATGTGGGCAGGTCTGGCCACCGCTCCATTGGGCGTTTCACAGCCTGTGGGGTTGGATCCAGCAGTGGTGAAGACCAACAAGCAGCCGGGGGCTGGATCCTTCCTGAGAGTTCTGGGGGGGGGATCCCGCTGGGGATGTGCTCCTGCTTTGCACCCCGTGCTGCGAGGCTGGGGGCTGGTGGTGCCGGGGGGCGTTGTTCCTGCTCCCTCTTTGCTCCCTTTCCTCCTCCATGTGCACTTGTACCGGGGTGGCCATGGGATGGGGAGTAGCACGAAAAACCGAATCTGGGTCCCTTTGCTGGCACCAAGTGGGTGGTTGCAGTGGAGGTCTTCCAGAGGCCTCCCCGCTGCCTCCTGCCCATGGGGGTTCGGTTGTCCGGCTGCTCTCCTGCCGGGCTGCTGTGGGGCATCCTGGCCCAGACAGGCAGGGATGGCAGGTACCCTGGGCGATGACAGGGTACCAAGAGCATCCCTCTGAGTATTCCCCTGGGAGCTCGGGTGCGGTGGGGTGTACTGGCAAGCCCTCGCCTGGCCAACTCCATGCTGGAGCCCGAGCCCGCTCTGCCAGTGATCCTGGCAGCCATCACCAGCCAGGAACTGAATCCACCAGGACCTTCTCCCGGAGCAGAGGTGCCCCTTGAGCTAGTACCCGTGCCTGTGCCGTGGTGCTGGTGTGTGAGGGGGTGTGTGTGTGGGTGCGGGGAGCACCGTCCCCTTCCTGCTGAGCTGCTGCTGTTGGAGAGGGGAGAACCACGCAGTCCCCTTCCCCAGGGGTCTGCAGGTTTTGGGGCAGTGTGAAGAGGCAGTGAACAGGAGCCTGAGGTGTCTCCCAGCCCCAGGGCAAGGAAGGGCATGAGCCCACTTTTTTTACTTCGCGGGTCACGTTGAATCCTGCCAGTCCCGGCTGTCCTGGGGACCCATCTGTCACCCTGCCTGTGCCTGGGATGGCAGCAGCTGCACCTTCCCCTCTACCCTGGGGGAGGCCAGGGGATGAGGGCAGGGCTTTTTCCTGGGGCCAGGGCCGTGCCATGTCCCAGGGCTTGTCCCTCATGCTGTCCCTGCTGCAGCACCTGCTCTGGTAGTGCTGTCGGTCTCCTTGTGGCGTTTCCTTTCTTTCCATGGGATGCAGGCCTCCTCCTTCTTGGAGATGCCCGCTCGCCTCCTGAGGGGTGGGGGACAGATCCAGAGCAGGAGGAGGATGCCTGCATCTCCATGCCCAGCATCTGCATCACCAGCGCTCCCTGCTGTGGGGCCAGGCTCTCTCTAAGTCCCCCAGTGGGGATTTTGCCAGTGCTGTGTCCCCGTGGGCTTTCTGGGACGTGGTGGCACTGGGAGCCTGGCAGGGTGTGATGATGGTAGAAGGTAGAGGAGTGATGCTGCTGGGGACACTGGTCTCGCCGAGTCCCATCCTGGAGGACAAAATCCTGCTCTTCCGCCCGTCTGGCTTTGCCCTGGGGTGCTGCTGCTGGCTGCGTCCCCAGCTGCCCCCCAAAAGCTCTCCCAGGGGGTGACCATGGGGTGAGGGGCCAGGGGTGTCCCTGTGCCCATCCCAAACTTGCTCAGGGACCCCGTCCTGGAGCTGGAGTCAGTGCCTTGGAGCAGGGAGCAGCTCCTGGGTCCCTCAGGAGCGGGTGCACCCCACCTGGCCCTGCTGCCCCTGAGCACCCGGCATCATTGGGTGGAAATACAAGCAATTAAGGAGAAACTTGGAAGTATGGGGTTGGAGAAGGGCCCAGGGCTGCCTGCGGAGTTTGAAGGTGTGGGCGGGTGCCAGGGGGGCAGAGGCTGTCACCAGAGCGTGGGCAGACACCACACAACGTGGCTGGCTTTTTTGCTGGATGCGACAAAACCTCTTTTGTCCCTGTCCCCTGCCGTGTGCACTTGAGGGACAGGGACAAAAGAATAAATGATGCCGGGTAGCATAAAAACCTGAATCTGGGTCCCTTAGTGTGGGCACATCCCAGCCCTTCCCTGCCTCAGTTTCCTTCCAGCAGCGGAGTTATTCCAGGGGTCTCCCCACTGCCTCCTGCCCACGGGGGTTCGGTTGTCCGGCTGTTCTCCTGCTGGGCTGCTGTGGGGCATCCCAGCCCAGACAGGCAGGGCAGGCAGGGATGGGCAGGAATGCGGTGCCCTGTGGCAGGGTGGCTGGCACCCTGGGCGATGCCAGGATGCTGAGAGCATCCCTCTGAGCATTCCCCTGGGAGCTTGGCCGTATGTATGCGCAGGGGCTGGGCACTCCAAAAGCACCGTGTGCCCTCGGGGCTGAGACTGCTCCACACTCATCTCATGGGTGAAAATAGCTGCAAGGCAAGGATGATGCTTGGCCACATCCCTGCCCAGCTCTCCTTCAGCCGCATCCCGGCTATGGGGGCTGCCTTGCTCTGGAGGGACCCTTTGGCAGGAGCCCCCGGCCAGGCTTTGTGCTGGGGGGGCTGCAACGCATAGGAAATCACGTGGCTCGGGGACCTGGGGCTTTACGGGAAGCGAGGGTCAAGGCGAGGGGCGGAGGGACCTGCGCTGGGCAGCTCCCATCCTGCCCGGGGCCAGCTCGGCTGATATTAAGCTCAGGATTGGGCCCCCAAACCAGCTGCCCCGCGGCGGCTTCCCGGCAGGCGTGGGGCGAAGGGCGGCGAGGGGGGGATGACAAGCCGCCATCCCTCCCCAGAGCAGATGGTCCCTCGGCAGCAAGCTGCCCCTTCCGCATCGATTACCCAGGCTGGCCGTTTAACGATTGCTTTCCGGGGTTAATTAAACTCTCCTCGCCGAGGGCTGCTGTGCAGCAGGGCCCTACCTGCCTGCAGCCCCGGTAGACCCCCCCAGAAAAAGGGGGACGAGCCTGTGGCTGGAGCTGGGGTTTGCTTCCAAGCCAAGTCTCGCCCTTAATATTTGTCCCAGAGTGTGGCAGTGGTGCCGGGAGGATCGCTGCCGCCGGCTGCTCTTCTCTCTAGGGCATCTGGAGCAAGGTCAGCTGCGGAGCCGGGCTGTATCCTGCTCCCTGGGCAGCCTGGGGTGCCGGAGGAGAGGCTGGCTGGCGTCTTCCTCCCTGAACACTGTTTTTTTTAGAAACTGTCCCCACTACCTTGCTCCTTGGGTTTGGGCTGTGACTGACCGCATCTCTATTTGCAATGATTTTGGAGAAAGGCGTCAAATATTTGGCAGCCGGATGGTGACTGTGGAGCAGCGTGGTTTGCAGAGCGGGTCGCCAGCCCTGCAATTGTTGGGAGTTGCTGCTTCTTGCATATCTAAATGTGCCCTTTCAGCCTGCGCTCTCGGTCGAAACTGCCATCTTTTGCCTCATTGTCAACCTCGGCGAGGTTACGCATCGTTTGCTGACTCACAGCCTCCTGCTCTAATTACTCGGCTCGACTCCCTCCCCGGAGCCACCCGGCCAGCCCCAGCACATTGCTTCCCGTGGCCGCGCCATGCTGCTTGCTGGGGGGGCTGTAACCAGGGCACCCTGTGCAAACCCCCTGCCTGCACCCGTCCCTGCCCGCAGGCATTGCTCTGAGTCTCCGAGCGTGGCCAAAAGCTGCTCTCATGGTCGCCTGCTCTGGCATCCCACTGCTTGCACCCCCTGGGATGGTTTTGGGTGCTGGCAGGGGGAGCGCATGGAGTTGCCCAACCCATTGTCCAGGCGTGATGCCGGGGGGGCTTCAGGGCTGGCTGCCTCGCCAGGCATCCCCCCAGGCATCGCCCCGCCGAGGGATGCTTGCTCCCACGTGCACCCTCCGGGCTTCCTGCAAGCATCCTGGGTGCGCAGCCCCCCCCTGGGGTGAGCAGGAGCCTGGCCTCCCCCGTCGGTGGCAGCGCTGGCTGGGACGAGCTGCGCACTAAACCCGTTAGCTGAGCCTCTTTGATCCCCGTCTGATATGATCAGCCGGCCGGTAAGCTCTCAGCCGGGCCCAGTGTGATTTCCAGTGTCGCAGCAATTCGAACAGACGCCGCAATTACCACCGGGGTCGGGCTGGTCCTGCTCCTGGTCCTGCTCCTCCATGCTGGCTGGGGCTCCTGTCCGCCCAGAAACAAAGCTGCAAAGGAAAGCACCAGCTCTGCCCTTATTTATTTATTTATTTATTTATTTTTTAAATATTCCCCTATCTTGGGCTTGCCATCACAGTGTTGTGCTGGTGGGAAGAGCCTGCTCTCTGATCCAGCATCTTGTTTCCCAGAGGCTTGCGTCTTCTAAGGAGAGGGGATCCAAATCCACCCATCCCAGCAAGCCAGATGGGTGCAGGGGCTCAAGTTGGCTTTAATTAATTTAATTTTTATCTCCCCCCGCGTTCGGACCGTAATATTGGGGCAGAAACAACATCCCTGCAAATCCATCTTGCTAACGGAGGTGAAACCAAGCCGGGTAATCCGGTGGTAACGACAGCGCTCCAAGCCGGGTAATGCAGTCGCGCTTGCCTTGGAAGGGGAGATATTTTATTTATTTATATATCAAGAAAAAAACCCATATATGTGTTTGCACAGGCTTCTGTCTGTCACAGAATGGTACAACCACGCATCTTATCTCGTAAAGCCATATTTTGGCCCTTTTTTTTCCCCCAAGAAAGTGAATTTTAAGCACCGGGAGACAGTGATGGTTTCTTTGGAGCTGTTACGATCTGCCATGTACAATAAATCCGTCTTAGTTTGTGGATTATTGGCCCAATAGACCGTAACAGCTCTGTCAGCCCCTCCTGGCGTGCTGTGTCCGGCGAGCTCAGCCTTCTGTGGGTTTTCCTTTATTTTTTTTTATTTTTTAGCAGAAATTTCCTAAGGATTTTTCCATGCCATGTGCATGTACAGCAGCTGATATGGAAATCACAGGAGCTCAGTTGCGTGCCCAGGATTTTGGATTTTTTGCCTTTTTTTTATATATTTCCCCTCTGAAAATACCCAAAGGCACAAACCTACACGCCGGAGTCCAAGCCCCCAAAATATGATGAAGCAGGAAAGCAGAGCTGTCCCTGCCGGAGCATGGCAGGCTGGTGAGGGGCTGCCTTGGCGGCACAGGTCGGGCTTGTCTGGTATGGGGTTTTGCTGCTTTCCAGCAGGATTTTCCCTGGATGGCCCTGCTCCTGCCAGCCATTTTTCCTGGTCCCCTGTGCTTGATCCAAGCCCGGAAAAACAGGATTTCCCGGGGATGGCGTAGGATGGTGCGCTGGCCCCTCTGTCCTCACCGGCCAGGGTGCTGGGTGGCACATGCTCCTGTCACTCCCAGCCTGAATTTGAGGGGGGTCTGAGCCCCCAGGAGATGGGGGAACCTGCAGCTGGTCTTGCCCCGATCCTGCCCCAATGCCAGGCACCCCCTGGTCCTGCTGCGTGGGCTCCGCATGGCCCTGGGTGATGCAGTGGGATGAGATGTGGGGTGAAATGTGGGGTGCAGGCCTGGGGCAAGATATGGGGCACAGGCATGGGGTGAGCAGTAGAGGGCGGGTGCAGGGTGCCAGTGTGGGGTGCAGGGGTGGGGCATGGGGTGCAGGTCAGGCATGGGGTGCAGGTGCAAGGTGCAGGCACAGGTACAGGCATGGGGTGCTGGTGCAGGGTGCAGGTGCAGGTACAGGCATGGGGGTGTGGGTGCTGGCACAGGCAGGAGCGGGCAGGCTGGCTTGCCCTCTGCCACAGCCTCGCCTGCACCCTGCTCTTTACCTGAGTTGTTCTTCTCTTCCTTGGTACCCGTGGGCTCTGCTCTCCCCTAGGAGTGCCAGGGGCATGGGGTGGGGGGGATTAGATCTACTGTAGAGCTGGGGCAGCTGGGGAGGACATGCATCCGCCTTTGTCCTTGAGGCCGAGCAGGGGACACCTGCCTGGAGGAGGGTGCATGGGATTTGGGAGGGGGTGGGAGCGGGGCTGAGCACTCAGTGCTGTCAGCGATAGCCCGGCTGGGATGGGGCTGGTGGGTGGCCCCTGCCGTGCCAGGGACGGCCGGTGTTGCCGGTGCCACAGGGGGCTGCTGGCCGGTGGCACCTTTAAGTCCCCCCAGCCCCTGCGCTGGGGGAGCCACTCTGGTCCCAGCAGCTCCGTAAGCCCATTAAGAGCTCAGGGGGCCTTACACCTCGGGGGTCTGCAGGAGGGACTTGCACTAGTTCAGCTTAAACCCCTTGAGCCGAAGTGGAGCCGCCCGCTGTGGGGACACGAGGACGTCTGCAGCCATCCTCCTGAGATACCCATCCCAAATCCCCCGTGGGTGCCAGCCGCTTCCCTTGGCCGCGAGTGATGGTGAGGGCTGCAGCCCTGGGAGTGCCCTGGTGCAGGGTTTTGGCTTTGATGCATCATTAAAATGCATAGTTGGGGTAAAGAATTACCTCTTTCTCTGCAAAATCCTTAAGGAGGATGTTCCCCATCCTGGTACCGAGGTTCACCTTCACATCATGTAGGAGAAAGGTGCGGGGAGGCCACGTGGGTCCATCCAGGCTACACGAGGATGGGGAAGCCACCCTGGTCAAGGGAAACCTGGTCAGGAAGTGCTGGGGAATTTTTTTCTACTCTTAACCTGGACGTGCCCCATATCAAATGTGTCAAAAGCTATCAAAGGAGGAAAAAAAAAACCCAAGGATGGATCTTTGTGAAGCCATTGGGATGGTAATGTGCCGCCTTCTGTTTTGTTAGCGCAATGTTCTCCCCACCCTGCCATCAGTCATGCCTTGGGTTTGCTGACCACTCTCCAGAAGACCGAGGAAGGCATTGTGGACAGTCCTTAAAATACCAGCAGCTCATCCTAGCCACAGGGACGAGTTTCCTTCTGCCTGATCCACTGCCTGCTCCCTGCCAGCTTGCCCCCACAGCCCCTGCTCGTTCCTCCGGCTCCCTTTGGGCTCAGCCACCATGGAGCAAGTCACCACGGGCAAGGTGTGTGAGTTTGTGGTGTGGCGGTTGCAATGTGGGGAAGACGGAGGAAGACATGGAGCAGGCTGGAGAAAACAGCAGATGGAGGAGGATGTCCATCATGGAAGCTGAGAGCAGATGGTGGGGATGTCAACCCTGTGGGTTGGTGCCCTGTGCTCTGGAGGCCCCACTGCTCCCATCTCGGGCGCTTGCTGGTGCTGTGGCAGGAGGACCCTCCCAGAGATGGGGATGTGGGTGTTGGGTTCCAGGAGGGCCTGAGATCAAACCCTTCTGCACGGCTGAAGGAAGACTGTTCTCTTGTGGGGGGGTCACCAATAGAGGTGGTGCCAGGTCCTTGGGAAGAGGCTGGGAGCTCTGAACCCACCCTGGGCTGGCTGGGGAAGGGGTGGACCACCACGTGGCAGGTGCTGGCTGTGACAATCACACCCAGCTTGTTCCCTGGCATTCCAGCTTGCCACCTTGTTCCTCAGCTTTTCAGGACGTGAGAAAAGGCAGAAACATTGATATCTAACTCTAGTTTTAGTTGTAGACCCTCAGAGATTGGGACCAAGAAGGACCAGTGAGTCCAGAAGGATGCTTACACCCTGTAATCAAGTCTCCTCAAAGCACATCTCCAGTGCAACAAGCTCACCACATTGAGCCCTTTCCAGCTCCCACCACGCGGTGTTTCTTTCATGCTCAAGGCTCAGTCTTGCGGCTGTTCCCCATCTTCTTCCGTGTTGCGACATCTTGTGAGATGGATTATTCCACGGCTGCTCTCCTTGAAGCCACACGCAGAGCGAACCCCTCTATTTCTTACTGTGTGTCCTGCAGGTCTTTCATCTCAGGGTCCCCCTGTCCTAACTCATGTCATGGCTGGTGGTGGCGGTGGCCCCTTCCTCCTTCCCAGGGCCCCAGCTCTGCTTTCTTACTGTCTTGTGGCTGGTTCTTTGAGATCTCCAGCTTCACCTGTCTCACTTGTGCTTTTTTGATAGGGCACAGTGCTGGTAGTTAAATTACCATAGAATCAGAGAATGGTTTGGGTTGGAAGGGACCGCCAAAGACCATCCAGTCCAACCCCCCGGCTGTGGACAGGGACATCTTCCACTAGATCAGGTTTCTCAAAGCCCTGGCCAACCTGACCTTGAACACTTCCAAGGATGGGGCATCCACAACTTCTCTGGGCAACCTGTTCCAGTGTCTCACCACCCTAATTGTAAAACATTTTTTTCTTATGTCCACCCTAACCTTGCCCTCTTTCTGTTGCCCCTTGTCCTGTCATGACAGGCCCTGGTAAAAAGTCTGTCCCCATCTTTCTTAGAAGCCCCCTTCATATATGGAAAGGTCTTGTGGCTGTGTGCGAGATATCCAGTGAAAATCTTAAGTGTTTTGTAGCAGCCCAGTTGCTTTCTGCAGCCAAACTGGTATCCAATCAAAGACAGAAGCTGGGCCTTGTTGGTACAACCCCTCCCCACTGTGCCACCACATCCCTGAGGCAGGACTTTGTGTCCCAACAGTTTGCTGGGAACTGTTTTCCTAATGACTCTTTCCATCAGCTTGCCCAGGACTGCTGTTCTTCCATCCTTCCACAGGGAAGGAAGACACCCTTCCTCTTGGGCTGATTCTTGAAGAAACATCAAGACCCAAGAGAGCTGTTAAACATCTCCTTCAATGGAGAGCTTGGTGTGGGGTTGCTGCATTGCCTGTGCTCCCCTGATCTCAGACACATTTGTCCATCCAAGAGCATGGTGTGCATTCAGTGCCAGTCTCCTTCCTGGCTGTGGTCTGGTTGAAGGTAGAACTTCTTGCTTATGACATCATGGTTGGTTGCCATCAAAGCCCCGGCAGCCAGGATGGGGCTGTTCTTGCTCACTCGCCCTGGGATGCCCCAGCGCCAGGGCTCTCTGATCACCAGGACGTGGTGCAAACCCTCCCTGTGGCTCCACTCTCCCGGAGGATAAGGAGCTGGTTGCTCCCTGGGCTCCATCAGGTACGAAAGGGAGGAGCATCATCTCCTTCTTCTTTATCCTGGGGTGCTCCAGCTCGGAGTTGCATTGGGTGCTGCACCAACATGGTTTCCTTGGCTGCCCTTGCCCTTTGCGTGGATGGCTTGGGAGATCTGGGTCTAGTGCTATGACTACATGTCACAGAGAAGCCAAAGGGGAGGAGAAGGGCAGTGAGGGTCGCAAGAGACCCGAGGACCAGTGGAACCAGTGTCTGTGGCGTTCCCTAGGGTGAACTGAAATGATGGAGCATCTGCGGAGCATCACAGGTCCTGGAGGTGTCAGCAGCAAGTGTCCCCATTCTCTGGTACTCGATGGCCTTGTGGTGGCAGCCTTCTCTCTGCCCAGGTCTCCAGCACTGTCCTCTTGCTCAATGTCTTCCAGCCTGGCATGCAGAGCCCGGCAGGTCACGCTCAGCTCACCTGTGCTGCCTTGAGTTGTCCTGGTCTCTCCAGTTCCATCCCTACCACCTCTGGCAGGATCTGGCTCGGCACTGGGGTCACCCGTGACCTCCCAGTCATGCTGGGGAGCGGGAGCCTCCCGGGGCACATGGCAGCAAGCTTGGGCGAGTGCTTGCATCCGAGCTAGAGCATGCTGGCGTTTGCTCTGTATTATTCTGGATTTAAAAGGAAAAAAGTGATTGCTCTTTCCCAGTTCCTGCATTTCCTGAGAGCAGTCTAGCTCCTAGCTTATCTTCAGACAGCCTCAGGGGTATTCCCTTGGAGTTTGGGAGTTTAATCAGGCATTGCTGGGGCATGTGAACTCTGTGTCGAGTTGCCGTTCCCATGGAGGGGAGCGCCTCTTGCAGATATTTGGGTTGGCGTGCCTGGGTTGGGGGCTGGGCTGGCTGGGAACGCGCTGCTCCTTTTCCTGGGGATGCGACTGGGAATGGCCGGGGGTGATGACCCGCCTGGCTGGGGGCAGCTTGTGGGCAGGATACTGGCAGCGGCTGTGAGCAGGGTGGCTTCCCGAGGGCACCCTCTGCAGCAGGGCTGGCTGTGCTTGGATGCGTTGGTTTGGCAGCAGTGGGAGAGAGCTTTTGTCCCCTCCAGCCCTGCCTCTGCCACCTGCCTCATTTTTTTCTGAACCCATGGATTTTCCTTGTAGCATCCTGGGTGGGGTCCGCCAGTCCCCACCAGCAGTCCTGACCCAGCGCCCTCCTCCCGGCCCCAGGGTAGCTCTGGCCCCCCTGGCGCTGACCCGACTCCGCTGCTCGTTGTATTTCGGGTGATTTTGAATTCAGCAGAGAATCAGGACCTGGGTGGAAATGCTCGATGCCGGGCTCTGCTTTGCCGGTGAAATCGAGGGCTTTTGTTGCTGGCTCTTTAGCAGGCAGTATTTCTTTTTTTGGGGGCTGGATATATTCCTGGCAAGTAAAATGACGGATGCTCTGTTTCGTTTCCAGTGGCAGCGTTTCAGATTCCTTGCTCCAGGGCAGGAGCCGAGCGAACTCCGATTCCGGAGCAGCTCTGGTACCTTGGCAGCTTAAAGGCCACAGGGTTTGCTTGAATGACAAGCGGTGCCGAGCGCGGGGAAAGCTCGGGAGAGGCAGTTTTGTGTGGCGTGTCCTCCATCTCTTGCAGGAATGAAAGCCCGCTGAGCGGGGAGGCAGATTTTTATTGTCTTCACGCTTCACAAGCAGACTGGGTGGTGGTGGAAAGGTGACGCACAGAAGGATGGCAAGCCCTGCCTTGCTGGCGAGCTGGGATGCTCCCTGAGTTGCTTCCGGGTAGATGGGGAGAAGCACAAAGTCTTGGGGCATGGCTGTGCATCTTCTCCCTAGGAGCTCTTGGATGCCTCTTACCCCGGCTCTGCCCGCACCTCCTGTTGTACCCAGCTTGGAGGGATGGGTGCGGATCCTGGCGGCTGGCTGAGCCCTGGGAGCAGCATCCTGCGGTGTTGGTGAGCCCAAGCCATCAGGGAGGATGGGACCTGCTGGTGGGGCTTGCTTGCTGCCTGGGATGCTGTGCTGCTGGGGATGAAGTGTGAGGGATGGGGATCCACAGCCCGGGGGGGGCAGGGCAGGTTGGAGACCTGCTTTCATGAAGCTCCCAGCCTTTTTGGCCCGTCAGGATGGACCTGAGGCATGTGCAGGTCTGCAGGCAGGGCTTGGGATGGCGCTGGCTGCAGGCAGGGCTTGCCTGTCCTTGCCAGAGCTCCCCTGCCCATTCTTTTGCTGGTGGAGACAACCCCAACTGCTGTCTGCGCAGGAGGACGCTGGCAGCTGGGCAGTGAGACCTGCCCCCAAAACCTCTTAACTCTCTCTGGTCCACTGGGCATACTGGGGTTACTGCGAGCAGTTCCCCTGGGCATCAGGGGAGGCTGTGATGCCTGGACTGGTCAGCCGCACTGTGCCCTCGCTGCTGGCCTGGCCAGTCCCATCGCTGTGGCGAGCTTTAGCCATGCTCAGCGAGGCTGCGAAGCTGGGAGGAGACCAACCCAGGCTCCCTGAAGTCTGCGGGGTGCCTCGCTGCCCCCTCCCAAAGCCGAGCCAGTCTTCTTCCCCCCATCCCTGGCCAGGCAGCCTTCCTCCCCTTCCTCTTCTTCCTCCTATTTCCCTCCTGCCAGCGAGGCCAAGCAAAACGTGGTGCTGACCAAAAATAACAACCGCCGGCAGATCCAGACAATGGATAAACCCCCGGCGAGGGTGAGGGCGACCCGAATCCTCCCAGAGGAAGACGGGATTATTTGCCGTCCTCTTAGACATCTGTCAGTAGCCGCCGTTTGCGGACCCCAGTGGCTTTCCGATGGTGCCGCTGCTTTCCCAGCAGTAAAAGCGATTCCTCCAAAGTGGTCACCTTTGGGAGCGGGTGCTTGCGGGGGGGTTTGGGGGGGGATTGCACCTTGATCCCGCCAGTGCAGAAGCAGCGGGGATCCAGCCTTCTGGAGTGTTTCTGGTGTGAGTGGCAGAGATGCCTCTTCGATGCCAATGTCTTCTTCAGCTTGCAGAGGGGTGGCCAGCCAGGCTGCATGTTTGCTGCACCCTTGCTGGCACGGCTCCTACCTCACTTCCCTGTGCTCGCTTGGTCCATGGGGCGCAGGCACCAAGGTGCTATCCTTGCCCTGCTGCCTTTGAGGTGGGGGTCTCATCACTAGGGACCATGAGGTCCCCACCACCCATTAATGACCAAACTCAAATCCACTGAGCTGACCCTGGTGCTCTCGAGTGCGTGCTCCCACGGTGGGTGTGCTTCTTGCTGCCGGAGGTGACGGTGACACAGGCACTGGCGTGGGTGCACCAGCGCTTCCCACCACCTCTTGGGATCTTGAGCAGCCTCTTGGTTTGTTCCCTGCCACCACGGAGCTGCCTGGTGGGATGTGGAGGGATGAGGTTTTGAGAGAGCTGGGAGAACAAGGGGACCTCTCCAGGCTGGGGCTGCTCTTGTAGGTGGCACTGATGGGTTTGGGCACTATTGGAGGTTGTACTTGGAGGTGGCACTAATGGATTTGGGCACCACTGGAGGTGGCACTTGGAAGGGGCACTGATGGATATGGGGCTCTTCGCCATCAAATATTCCCATGTGGCTGTGCCTACAACTTTTTTCTTATTTTTAATTAACTTCTTGGAGCTCTGCGCCTGATGATCGGTCTCTCAATGACCTGGTTATCGGTTAGGCCCCAAGTAATTTTTGCTGTAATTGCCCCATCTGTTAACGGGAGCAATTCACATGTCTTAGCTTGGCCTTGGTGAAGCTGTGTGCAGGTCTCCCTGGGGCAAAGCCTTGCTTGGGCCCTTTGCAGTGGCTCTTGGGGCTCTTGCCCAGATGCCCGTCGATGCTGGCATCTGCCGCTGGGCAGCGCCTGCCCCCTGTTCACCTGGCCCCAATGCCCTTGGGTTATTCAACCTGGTGTCCTGAACATCGCAGCCCTGAAATCACCTTGGGGACCTCCCTCTGTGGGGAGGACACTGGGAACTAGCTGGCCCAAAGAGCTGGGGGCCCTCCAGAAGGGTCGGGGGGGGGGGGATTTGGAGAGGGCAGCGGGGTTCTGCTGGGCTGGGAGTGATGCCTCATCTCCAGGGGGACAGCGTTAGGCAGGGCGATGCCAAGCCGGGGGGAGTGGGCGAGCGGCAGAGAGCCGTGCCACGGCGCGTGAATGTCAGATGCTGCTTGGCTGCGAGCTGGGCTCGTGCGAGTGCAGATCTGTTCAATCCCATTTGGAGGGGGGGAGAAGCGGGGGGGGGGCCCTTCCCGAGGCTCAATCTGGTAGGTTTTAGTTACAGTCGTTTTAGGATTTGGGCAGCGAATTGGCACAGCTTTGGCACGGGGAGGGGGTGAATGAGTGCCGGGGAGGTGAGGCTGCCAAGCCTCCCCCGAATTGGGGAAGGGGGGGGGTCGCGCAGGTGGGTGCAGCCCCCGGGCTGAGCAGTGTGGCTGTCACCCGGCTCTCTGGGCAGCAGCTGGGTGAGCGGAGGAGGGGAGGAGGTGCCTGGCGTTGTCCGCAGGGCACCCGCAGCCCTGCAATGCTCGGGTGGACGCTTCAAATCGCGTTATCTCCATAACCGCCCGGCTCTGGCCGCTCCGAGTGGCAGCGGAGATAAGTGGATTTCCAGGGAGCGCCTGGTCGTCTGACATTTAAGACTCCTTAATCCGTAACCACCACCCCGTGGAGGCAGGACGCAGCCACGTTTCCCAGCCGGGCGGCATGGGGTGGCCTGGGGCACAGGTCGGTCCCTGCGGCGGTGGCTCCGGCTGTGCTGGCACCACAGCTCACCGAGGTGGCAGGGTGTGCACGGGGCTGGCCACAGGGTGAGGTTCAAGGATATGCATGGAGGCGGTGGTGTCCCTAGGGATATCCTTGTTCTCTCTGCGGTGCTAACCTCCTTGGAAGTCCAGGGCACGTTGGTGATAGGCTCTGCCTTGCTTGGGTGCATTTGCCCAAGTCGGGCATCCCTGCGTGGCTGTGCCATACCGGCATGGTGTGCCAGCAGGTTGGGAAGCAGCCATGGGGTTACGTGGGGAAACCCACCACCAGTGGGGAAAAATATGCCTTTGGTGGAGCCCTGGTGTAGGGAGCCGACCTGGGGAAGTGGCATCACCTCCTGCCTGCTCAGCTGGGCATCTGCAGGACGGCGGCATGGCCTCACCACATCGTCCCTGGAGGATGTGCCTGGCAGGGAACATCTCTAGCCAGGCTGTGTGTGCATCCAGAGCTGCTCTTGGGAGGCACCACCAGAGCAGAGTGGCTGCCTGCAAGGAGGAGACGGGTGAAAGACACTCTGTGCGCCATGATGATTCACCATCTGCTTCCAGGGCTAACTCCAGATGCTGGATTTAATCTTCCATAGCGTTTTTAATTCACAAGTTGGCTTCTTAACGTCCCTCAGTGCCACCTCGGCAGCAGAGATGAGCAGAATGGCTGCCACAACTGGCCCTTCAAAGGATGTTCTGGAGCACAGGAGATGAACTATCTCCATGCGAATTGCCCATCTGGCGACCCGTCATACCTCTGGCTCGTTAACCTGCAAATGCCCAGGGTGGGGCTTAGCATTTATGACACTGCCCGAACCTCCCCAGGCCTGGGCGTCCTCTCTTGATGTCTGGAGAAAATGTAATGGGTGATGGTAACTTCCATGGTGCATCTGGGAGTCGATCTTCTGGCTGGACCAGTTTTTGGGAGTATAAATGCAAAGAGCAGAGCTTGGGGGGGGCTGTTGGGTTGACAGAGGTGATGGCTTGCAAACAATGTAGGTGAAGGATGTCCCTGTCTTTGCCTCAGGGTGCCTGTGCCTGGTTATCAGGCACCATGTTCTCCCTGAATGGGTGTCCTGCAGGGATACTCAGCCTTGAGAGATCACAGCTTGATTTCTCTCTTGGTTCACCTTGTTACCCCACGGGGCTTTGGCAGAAGCAGCAGCCCAGAGGTGACAGTGCCATGAGTCTCTGCCTTGCCAGCAGTCCCCATGGCCAGCTCTTGCCTGGCTGAGTCCCTAGCAGCTCAAGACTTGATGGTGCTTCCTTGTGTGGCCGGAGAGATCCGGTAGCCTTTTGGTCTGGTGCCTGCTGCCTGACTTCTGGTTGATGAGGCTGTGATGAGACATCACCGCCAGCTTTCAGTTGACCTGTGTCACCCAGTGGAGGGAGCAGCCGGTTCGACTGTGCTGTGGAAATCAGGTACCTGGGAGCTGAGTCGGGTGTTGTGGTGCTGGGATTGGAGCTGCATTGAACCTTATCCTGGTGGTGCTTGTTCTCCTGAGCCTTTGACCTGGGTTGCAGCTGGACCCTGTGACCCATGTCAGTGCTGCAGGGCGGTGGTCCTGTTCTACCTGCTGGCTTTTCGCATCCCAGGGTGTGTTTCAGACACCAGGATGCCTCAAGGGTGTCTTGGGACTCCCCGTGCATTGCTTCCACCACCCATGGCCCTGCAATCCTGGCCATCCTAAGGTCCTGTCCATGGCTGTTGGCCAGGGTGGTTGAGGAGCATGGGGCCCACCTCTGGCCCCTCTCCGGAGCTGCGAGTGGTACCTCCAGCTGGGAAGGTACCTTCAGCTGCAGCCTTTCTCGACCTACACCCTTCCTGGGATGCCTTGGAGTGGGGCAAGTGGCGGTGATGGGTGCCCATGGCATGGCTGAGTCTGTCCATCCGTCCGTCTGTTCGTTTGTCTGTTCATCCGTCCATCAGCAGGGCTTTGCTAAGGAGGTGGGGGCTGCGCTGGGCAGGCGGCTGTGTGGCGAGGGGGAGGAAGCGGGGACAAAAACCCGGTGGAGGGGACAATTACCGCCTTTCTCGAGGCTGAAAAGACGCCGGGGTCCCTTCCGTCCTCGTCCTCCGTCTGCTCCGGGCAGACAAAGCCGCCGCCCCTGGTGCCCACCCAGCGCCCAGGGATTAGAAAAAAGCCAAACTTTTATTTTCTCCCTTTGTCTCTGGAGCCCGGGAGCAGCTCGGTTTCGGCTTTGCTGCTTTCTTCTCCCTTTACGGCTGTGTCTGTGCATGGCTGACCGACCGGCAGCTTTTCCGGGAGGAGGTTGATTTATTTAAAATCAAAGGAAAGCAGAAGTTCTTTCTCGAAGACGAGACTTTTTGCGTCGGCAGGAGCTGATGGCTTTCCAGCGATGCAGTGAAATAACACAGGGGAGCGGGCTGGAAATCGCAGCTTGTCATTTTTTTACGAGAAACGAAGCTCCTCTTCTGCTCCCCTCTGACAGTAAATGGTGCCCGCAATCAGGGAGACTCTTAGTCCATCGGCTGGCGATGGTTTCTCTGGGTGCGGAACCACCAGAGATCCTTTTGCAACCTTTATATTTTTTGGTGTTGTTAGGACTATTGTAGCATGCTCCCCGAGGTCAGCCTGTGTGCTGGGATGCAGAGAGCCCCGGGGCAGAGTGAAGGGGGGATGTGGGGTGGTGCTGGGCTGAGCTCCAGGGGAAGCCCCAGGGAGAAGAGAGCTCCCTTTCTCCCCACCTGAACTATGGGAGAGCTGCTGCCTCGCCCCAGCCGAGCATCCTGGGCTGGAGGGGGGCAGGTTTTCGGGGTGACCCATGGAAATGGGTCTTGGTGGGAGTGGGGAGGGCGAAGTGGGTGACACCCAAGTGATAGCCTCGCCTGGGTGCTGTAGCGAACCGGTCACTTGAGCCCCCGGGGCACCCGGCTTTCAGACCCTGTGGCCTCAGCCTGTACCTGGCAGGGGGGTTGCAGCGGGGAGCAGGGTCCTGCAAAGGGCTGGGAACCCCCTGGGTGTGGGTTGGGGCCTCCCGACCTTGGTGGTGTCCCCTTGAACCCTGGCGTCCCTCCAGTCTGCTAAGCTGCCCAGTGCAAAGACCCAGGCGAGGGAGCCCATCACGTGCCCCTTAATGCCACGTCCGGGACTAAGCACCTTCTGACAGGGACCCAGATGACGCTGCCCGGCACCTTCCCCAGGGCATGGGGGCCAGAAAAGGGGCAGAAATGGGACGGGGGGGCCCTCGCAGTCTTTACTCGGGTCAATCATAAAGAAGGGATTAAGATCATTAATTCCTCCCCCCGCTGCAATTAGCAATGCGGCCGGGCAGAGGCTGGTGAGGAGCAGCTGAGATGTCTGCTGCGCTGGGTGGTCCCGCAGTGTCGGGGTGGGAGAGACATTCCCTTTGTGCAAATTAGCCAGGCACCCCACAGCAACCAGGTTCTGGGGTCCCTGGAGAGGAGACAGCATGGGGACAGACCCGTCCCACCTGGCATGGCAACGGTGCCTGGTGCCTGCCACTGCGGAGGAGCGCAGCCCTGCGGGGCTGGAGGGCAGCGCTGGGCGGTTGCAGATGGTGGGAGCTGGCGGAGGCAGAGCGGCAGCCGGGACAATGGCAGGATTGTGCGGTGGCGCCGCTCGGCACGGCTTGGCACAGCTCGGTGCAGCACCCCGCGCCAGCAGCTGGGCATCGCCTTGCACCGCTGGGGCCGAGAGGGGACACGGCAGTGTGTCCCTTGTCCCCACGGGTCACAGCTGAGCTGCATCGGGTGGGGTGGCCTTGTCCTGCACTGCCACTCGCTGCAGCAGTGGGTGCTTGGGCTGGGGGGGGGGCGTGCTCCAGGCTCTGCAGCCATCAGTCCTGGTCGGAGGAGGCTGCGACTGGCAGGGGCTCGGAGCTGCTGGCACCCAATTTACATGGCAGGGTGGGACCAACGGGCAGCTGCCAGCTAGAGCCAGCTGGGGAAGGCTGGCCGGTATGGCTCGCTGCGGAGGAAGATGTGAACTGATGGAGATGGAGACCACGGTGTGCTTCCAGCTGGTGTTCTCCCCACTTCAGCAGCCGGACTCTGCCATACTGTGCCGTGGGTCTGGGGGGGACCCCTCAGTGTGGCGGCAAGCCCCATGTGGGCACGACTCGGACTCATTGCCAGAGCAATAGGAGGTGTGCTCCTAGTCGTCGCTGGAGACCCCCGGTTAACGCTGCAGCAGCACCGCGGCTTGGCAGTTACAATGCCACAAGGCGAGCGGGCAGGCTGGTAAATCCCGGGCTGATCCGGCCCGGCGCTTGGCTCCCTGCTCGGCAGCTGAGTGGGGCTGCCGCACCGCGGGGCGGAAGAGGCGCAGGGCCGCAGGAAAGGCAGCCGCGGGCGGGCGTGAGATAACACCGCCGGGCGGCTTTATCTCACATCCTCCCGTCCAGTGCTTTTCCTGCCGTGCTCCCCACTCCGGCCCCAGCACCCGTTGCTTTCGGCGTTAAGGTGTGACCCATCCTAATGCCTCCAGGGATGGGTTGCGCACGTCCCCAGCAGCCGGGGACAGGTGCCCCAGCTGCTCGGCAGCGGCTCACCCACCCTCCCAGCACCCCAGCACCCGTTTAGGGTGCACCCCAGCCTCGCCACCGCCCAACATCCCCCTGCCCGGCGTGGAGCACGATGCTCGGGGAAGGGCAGTCAGTCCTGCCGCCGCAGCCCTCTCTCCCCACGTGGCCTGGCGAGCTCCAGGCTGGAACCCGAGCCCTGCATCGATCCGTGCTGCATCTTAAATCCCGCAGCAGCTGAAGCAAGCGGTTTTTAGCGTGAGGGCGGGGGGGGTTTCTCTGCAGGCGAGCCGGCTCTGGCACCGGCGTGAGACGGGCTGTCTTCCTCTGCCAGTACCGTGGTGGTTGGCGTGGGGACCTTGCCCCCGTCAGCGTTTTAACAGCAATGCCCACAGCTCGGCTGCCAAGCCGTGTCTGTGAGGAAGGGTCGTGGGCTGTAGTGGGGTTGCTGGGGTTGCATTGCGGCTCGGCTGTGATGAAGGGGACACAAAGGGTGACGGATGAGCCGGAGCAGGGTGCCGGGGGTGCAGGGATGCCCCTTGCTCTGCTGCATCACTCCTGGGCAGAGGCAAGGGTACCAGCAGGGCTTTCCACACATGGCCACATCCCTGCCTGGACTCCGGAAAGGAGGCTGCTGGGATAGCCGGGATGGAGGGATGGGGTAGGCAAGGGGCCTCCTCCTGGTGCTGCCCTCCCCCAGCTGCTGCCAGGGTGGGGACGTGGGTTCCTGCTCCACTAAGCCCTGCAGCTTTTCTCCTCTAAAGCCTGATTACTCCGGCGGTGCCTGTGCGTGCGTGCGTGCGTGCTCGGGAGGGGAGGAGGAGGAATTTCACAACAAGTGTTTGCAGACACACTGGGCCCAGCTGCCCCAGAGCCACCGCAGGGACGGCAGCATCGCCCCCGCTCTGGGGAACGGTGCCAAAGGGGGGGCTCTCGCTGTTGCCGCTGAGCCCCTGCCTCTGCCGGAGCGGCCGGGTGCCTGTGGTGGGCGTGCAGGCAGGGCACACCAGGGCGTTGTAAGGAGGTCAGCACTGGGGCTTGGTGGTGGCTGCTGTGGCTCCCTATGGGGTTTGAAGGAGGATGCTGCAGCTCCCTATGGGGTTTGGAGGTGGACACCATGGCTGCATATGGGATTTGGAGGTGGATGCTGCAGGGGCTCAGAGGTGGATGCTGTAGCTCCCCATGGGACTTGGGGGTGGACACTGCAGCTTTTGGTGGGGTTTGGAGGTGGACGCTGTGGCTCCCTGCAGGGCTTGGAGGTGGATGTTGCAGCTCCCCATGTGGCTTCCTTCCCCTGCCCAGCGCTGGTGTGGAGTGCTGGCCCAGGGACAAGGGTCCAGGAGGAGTAGGAGGAAGAGGAGGAGGGTGAGGGGCACAGCCTAGCCTGAGCTGGGTGAGCAACATCATCTGGGGGGGGCAGGGGAGCTGGAGCGCAGCCCTGCACCCTGCTGCCTCCGTGGCACCCAGATGGGGAAACATGGGGGGCCGCAGGGTGGGGACGGGCACCCCTCTCATGAGCTCTGGCTGCCACCTCAGGGGCATCCCGTGGGCACCTGCGGTCCCATCCGGCATGGGGGCCGCATGCTGCTGGAGCGGAGCAGGAGATGAGCCCCATGACTTCCCTGGGGCTGCAGTCCCTCGGGGAGGAGAGCCAAGCACAGAGAACCTTTAAGCATCAGAGTGCCATTGCTACCAGGCCAGGACTTCCCCTGTGACCCCCCATTTCTGTCTGGATGGCGACCCTTTTAAAGAGCAGCGGAACGGATCTCCACCGAGGTCCGTTCCCTGGAGTTTCTTTGTTCGCAGCACTGAGACTTTCATGGCAGGGGGAGGAAGAGCTGCTTTGAAAAGCCCGTTGGCTCTTGCCAGCACTAACTCTCTTTTCTTTTCTACTTCCAGAGCCGCATGTTGTGTACCAGAGCTGCAGAGTATGTCTTTGCACTGAGATCGGACTGAAGTCCTCTGCGGCCGATGCTGGAGGAGCCGTCCTGTTGATGAGCGTTCCTGTCTGAGCTTTCCCCGGTGGCTGGCGGGCTGGTGCTACCAGAAGGGCTTTGGGGGTCTTTCGCTTTGGCGTTGGGGGTGGGTTTTTGGGGGTTTTTTGTTTTTTTTTTTTTATTTTGGGTTTGGTTTTGTTGTTGTGCTCCGGGCACCATGTCAAATTCAGGCTCCCATCAAGACACTGGGAACAAGCCAGAGACGGAAAAAAATAACCAAGATGACTCTCAACCCCCTGTCAACTCTGAGAGGAGGAACAAAAGTGGAATAATAAGTGAACCTTTGAACAAAAGTCTTAAGAAGTCCCGTCCACTCTCCCACTATTCCACCTTTGGTAGCAGCAGCTCGGTAAGCGAACATTCAGAGAAAGGCAACCCCTTAGCTAATGGCAACGAAGCGACTGTGGATAAAAGTCATTCTACCTCAAAGCACAAAAACATCTCTAGTATGCTGAGCAAATTAGACCGGGTGTCGGAGATCTCCTCAGAAGGACAGACTGCCCTACAACAGTTTGCTCAGTCGACAGAAATGCTCAAAAGAGTGGTACAGGAGCATCTTCCTCTAGCAAGCGACCACGGGACTGGTATCTCTGACATGGAGGCAGTCTCAGCTGCAGAGACAATGAACGGCCCCTCTGATTTTCCTTACCTGGGGGCTTTTCCCATCAACCCAGGCCTTTTCATTATGACCCCTGCCGGCGTGTTTCTGGCAGAGAGCGCGCTCCATATGGCTGGCTTGGCAGAGTATCCCATGCAGAATGAGTTGGCATCTGCCATCAATTCGGGGAAAAAGAAACGGAAAAGATGCGGCATGTGCCCGCCCTGCCGAAGACGGATAAACTGCGAGCAGTGCAGCAGTTGTAGGAATCGCAAAACTGGCCACCAGATTTGCAAATTCCGAAAATGTGAAGAACTCAAAAAGAAGCCTTCTGCAGCACTGGAGGTAACCGGCCCCTCTCAGGCACCCTAACCCCTCCTCGGGCTGCGCTCCTGGGTTCGGATCTTGCCCTAGATAATAAAACACCTGGTACTTCTTACTTCTTTATTTTTCCCTTTTCCATTAACAGTTCTCACTGTGAGATGTGTGCTCTGCCCAGTGCCCCCATTCCCTACCCTCCCTTATGTACTGGGGTTGATTGGCTTGGGGAGGAGGGCTGGGGGTCTCTCCCTGGGGTCCCTGAGTGCGCTGGGTTTCGCTCTCCTCTTTGCAGGTATGGGCAGCAGCAGGTCTCTGCTTGAGTTTCAGTGCTGGCATCCCTTGTCCTGGGCGGCCTGCAGCTCCCTGAGCCAGGGAGTGGCTTCTAACCCGGCGATTGGGTCAGAGGATGGGGAGGCAGGAGGCGGCTTTTTGGGGCAGAGCTTGGGGGTAATTGGTGACGGTAAAACCTGTGGCCATGGTGCAGCTGGAGCCCAGCCCCTTAGCTCACTCTTCGCTCTGAGCAGGAGAACGGTGGTCTGGGTGGTAAACAGCTGCAGTGTGCGCTCGGTGGCATCTCCCATGCTGTGGCCATGGCGGGTCTCCCTGGGCCAGCATCCATCTGGGGGGGTCAGGATAAGTCCATGAGGCACCAGCCAGATTTCCCGGTGGCAGCTGAGCTGCGGTCCCTGCAGGCGGTGTGCCTGCTTCAGCACCCGACTGAGCCGGGAGCACACCCGCTCCTGCTGCACCTGCTGAGCGCGGGGGTGCCCGGATCCTCCTGGTGTGAGGCTTTGGGGTGGTACTCGGGCTGTCACTGCCCACCACGGTCCACCCATGTGTGTTGCCCTTGGCCTCGAGGAGAGCTGCTGCAAGCTGCTGTTGGGTTGGGGTGCCACCTTGCCAAATCTGCCATGGAGGTGCGATATTTGCATGGGCAGCGCAGGAAAAGTCCAGTGACTCAGGTCATCACGTGGGTCTGAAATTCAGCCGGGGCCATGGGCAGCTGCTGATGGCATGGCATGGCATGGCGTGGCACGGGTGAGGCCTGGATGCCAGCAGCACTGGGATGCAGTGCAGGGGTGGCATGTGGGCACGCCACTCCGGCAGAGCCTGCCTCTTGCTGCACACCCGTGGACTGTCTGCTGGGTCCCCCACATGTTGTGCTTAAGCCGGGTTTGATTTTTCCGGGAGCTGATCTCACTGTCAGCTGTGCTGGCGTGCTTCTTCCTGCCAGTGAGTGCATCCCCAGAGCCAGCAAAGGCTAAAAAGTCACCTGAACATCAGCTGGACCGCACATCCTGGCATGAGGGCATTGCCCATCCTTTGGTCATCCCAAAGAGACAACTCACTGTTTTCTTAGCCACGTGCTACATTTTTCAATTAGCATCAGCTCTGAATGAATAGTGAAGGGGAAAAAAAAATCTATTTGGGCGGTGGGGATGAGGAGAGGAGGACTGTGTCTTTCAAAAACCGCTGTATTGCTAAATTATATTCTTGTTCTAATTTGCTGAGTCAGTGATCTGGAAAAAGGGAGAAAGGGAAAAAAAAAAAAGTTCATCTCTTCCAAAGAGTCCTAAAGCGGGTCAATAGACTCAGAGCTCGCAGCAGCCGGAGGAGTCGTTCCCTTCTCCTGGCGCTGCGCCGGGTCCGGGGATGATAAATAGCACCAGGAGCCCATGAAACCGTCACCCCCTTGATTGGTTTCCCCATCCTGCAGCTGGCTGAGAAATTGGAGCCACTGAAATAGGGCTCTTCATGTGGCAGAGTTGGGCCACACCAAAGATACCCATCTTTGGTGTGGATCGTCCCCATCCCTCCTGGGCACGATCATAGGTGTGTTAAGGCTGAAAAGAGATGTGCTGGTTGAGATGGACACCTGGGCAGATGTGGGTCGCTCCAGGGCATCACCATCCCCTTTTCAGAGCAGATCCTCCCCTGTCTCAGGATATCCACTTGTGCTGTGTGTTGACCTTGCTAGGGTTGAACAAGATTGTGGCCGTATGTGCCTGGGATGGGGATGCTGGGACCCCAGCTGATGTCCCAGGGTCACCTGGGTCAATGACTGGGTTGTTAAACCTCACCCTACATCAACCAGCCTTGGTAATGCGTTGCGTTGGGCCAGCCCTAAGGCAACCACCAGCACCTGCCTTGTGGTGGAGACTTGTCTGGAGGTGGCGGTGGCCAGGATGCAGAGCTGCTGCCAGCTTGGCAGCTCCATGGACCGCTGGTCCTGGTGGGGTGCTATCACATTGTAGGGCTTGATACCAGGACAGGAGGGGCCATTCAGTGGCCCTTTATATGGGTCGGAAAAACTCATAGGGCTTTGTGAAGCATCGTCCCCCTCTGCAGGGAGATGTGCCATTGCCCAGGAGAAGAGCAGCTGGCAGTGACTTTGGTCTGCCAGCCTGGTGCATCCAGAGGAGCGTCCTTGGAGAGCCTGGACAGGGCTCGCAGCTGTGATTAAATGTTGATCTAAAATCAAGCAGAAAAAAAAATAGAATTAAACCTTTATGGTGGCATTAAAAAATGGGTTAAATCCCTCTGCCGCCGTTAAGCTTTATCTGCACATCTACAGAGCCCGAATAACCGGTTGCTGCTGGTGTCTCAGTGTGGTGGTGGCCAGCTGAGGCTCTAAGACTGGCAAGGCAGGTTGGATGCTCGGAGCAGGCAAGAGCACGTCCCTGCACCGACCAGGCTCTTCCAGGCTCTGCCAGCCCCAGCAATGCTGGGTAATGCTGTGGGGGCTGGTGGCCAGCCCTGGACAGGTCACCCTGGGCTTGTCTCCAGAGCTGTAGGTCACACGAAGGCCATGAATAGTTGGGGTTTGACTCAACAGAGCTGTCCTCCATCTGGAGAAGCCTTGGTGAAGTGCCCTGGTGCCCCAGGTAGTGCTGGAGAGAGGGTCACTGCCACCCTCATGTGAGTCTCACAGAGAGAGGCTTTTCACAATGCCTGTCGTGACAGGACAAGGGGCTGGAACTGGAAGAGGGCGGGGTTAGGTTGGACATAAGGAAGAAGTGTGTTATGATGAGGGTGGTGAGACACCGAACAGGTCACCCAGAGTTGTGGCTGCCCCATCATTGGAAGGGTTCAAGGTCAGGTTGGACAGGGCTTTGAAAAAAACTGATCTAGTGAAAGATGTCCCTGTGCATGGCGGGGGGGTTGGACTGGATGGTCTGTGAAGGTCCCTTCCAACCCAAACGATTCTGTGATTCTGTGTTGGTGGGGATGAGGTGGGAATCTCTCCTGGGCATCCACATTAGAGCTGGTTGTCCATCTTCCTTTAATAACGAAGGGGCACAGTTGTTTAAGGTGACCTGTATCAGATATCTCCTTCCAGACCCGTTAGGAGCCCCCTCTCCCCTTGTTCCTCTCTCCTGGGGTGATATATCTGAGTAAGTGGCCCTTGCTGGTGAGTCCGCCACGTTCTGCCCTGCCAGTTCTGCATCCAGCGCCTTGGGCGGGATCCAGCGTGGGCCCCGTGCATCATTGGCCAGAGGCATTTGTGTCTTCCCCAGATGCCTGATGATTACATATTGCAGAGACCTTTGGGGAAGTGGTGATGCCTGCAGCTCTCTGGTCGTTGACTGCCCCAGCTCAGTTCGCCCCGAGGACCAGACACGGGCTGGGAGCAGGAGAAAGTGCAGTCTGTCAGCAGCCTAGCTGGGCACCACCATCTCTTGCTCATTTTTGCCCTTTGCCCCCCTCCCCTTGCCCAAGCCCCATGTTTGGCTCATGGTACCTGTGGAAGTGAGCACGTTGGGGTCTCTCCCTCAGGGGTGGGGGGGAGACACTGCCCTGGTTACTCATCGAGGCTTGGGGGGTGTCTTGATCCAAGAGAAGGACCCGATGAGAGCTGGCTGGCTCCTGCATGGGGTTAGGGACCTGAACGTGGCATGGTTTTGACTCTTGGGACAGCACGAGGTGCCCTAGCACTGCACATGGGCTTAATGCTGGGAGCTGGTGCTGGGGCTGGCTGTCCCCACCACCGTCCCATGGCAGCCCAGCCTGCTGCCCTGCGCCCGTCACCACAGCCTGTGGCTTGTCTCCCGTTGGTGTTCCTTGCTTGTTTGGAGATGCAGGAACCAAAAGGCCCTCTGAGGCACTTCCTCTTGGTAATTGCACAGCCCTAGCTGCTGGCTAGCTGGCCTTGCTTGGGGGCTGTTGGCACTGACAGATGTTGGGGTCCTTGCATACTCCACCCATGGTCTCATGAACTTCGTGTGTTCCCACCCCATCCAGCTGGGAAACGTCCCAGGTTCTCCTTCCAGAGGACCGCAGAGCCGTTGAGGCCATTGCCCCACACCACCTTTCCTGGAGGTGGCTTCAAAGAAGTCTCATCCCTTGTTAGGTGCTTTGTTGCATGTGGGATTGAGCCTGGTGGGACTCATCCCTCTTCCCCTGCGAGATGCCGAAAGGTGGTGCCTGGGGCTGCTCTGTTGGGGACAAGGTTGTTCATCGTGGCCGGGTGGCAGCGGGGTGATGTCCCCTGCGTCCTGAACAGCTCCCAGGTCTGGTGACCCCACGCCCAGCCAGCTCACTCCCTGCCTCAGTTTCCCCCGAAATGCCCTCCTAAACCCGTCTGTTGGCTGGGCTCCTGTCCATTGGGTGTCCGTCCATCCATGGCAGGGGAGGTGGGGGCTGTCAGTGAGGGGGCCGCTGTGCCGGGCCATGCTGGCTCACCGTGGCCCGGCCATTGTGCTCGCTATCGGCCGGAGGGGAAGTCAGGGGCCGCGCCGTTGTGCTGGCTGCGGCGTGAGGACGCGGGAACAATGGCCGAGCTGCTGTGCTGGGTGCCCTGCCAAGGAGGTGGGGGCTGGCAGCGGGGGGACCCCCGTCTCCCTCTGGCTGCCGTCCTGGCATTTGCCGGTGGGCTGGAAACCTTGGGATGCGCAGCCGCGTCTGGGGGATGCTGAGCCTGGGCTGGATCCGTCCTGAGGCCTGGGATGCTGGGATGGGGATGGGGGGGGTGGGGCGCGGGTGCACAACCCTGGTGCCGCGTGGCTGTGCCGGACCCGACCTAACGCCTTGTCCCTTCTTCTTCTGTCCCCCCTCCCTGTCTCTCTTCCTTTCCAGAAGGTGATGCTTCCTACAGGAGCCGCGTTCAGATGGTTCCAGTAGGAACGGGAATCCCAAAGCTCTGTCATCCAAGTGCAATGTCACTGCTTGCTTGTGTTGTCTCAGGCAAGGGATTTTTGGCTGAAATGAATGGATGCACCTGTGTCTCTTTAGAACCAAAAATATTTTCTCGCAAATCTCATTCCTGTTTTTATAATTTTTTTTTGCGTTCGTTTTAACATCTTCGAGTCCTAGTCAGACATTTAACTGCTTTTCAAATAAAAATAATTAAAAGAAAAAAACAATGGATCTGTAAAGTACCAAGACTTAATAGACAGAGTATGGACAATCAGTTTCTTTCTGTGTTTTGGTGTTGATGTTGTTTATGTGTGAAAGATGCAGTACTTGTGTAGGGAATGTAAATTTACAGTAACCTTTTAAAATCTAGTTACTAATAAGCACTACTGTAATTTAGCACAGTTGTTTAATTGCACCCTCATTTATACTTTTTATTTGATTCTTTCCCATCATACAATAGAGTGGATAGTTTCTAGAATGCCTCAACTTCATGTTTATAAATGAGAATATGTTTAAAGCGATGTAGTATCCCTTTTCCTAGCCATTCACCTATGTAAGTTTAACCCGCAAGAGGTTCAGTATAAAAGGTGGAAGAAAACAATTGCTACACAACTGGCAGTCTTCAAAAAAGGAAAAAAGAATAAAAAAAAAAAGAAAAAAGTCATTGTTAGTTTATTAATATAGAAAAGATACACTGCATACAGAAAAACCTCCTAATTGCAACGGTTTACTCCTAGAAGTAATTTTTGTAAACTTACTGAAGTTAAAATCAAAATAAAAATAATATTGCAGGACCTGTGCTGAAGCAGTTACGAAAAGTGATATTTCTCTTCTGTTCAAATCCCCGTCTCTCCAGCTCTCTCTACATCATTAAATTGAAATGCTGTTTGTAATGTTTTAGCGATCCAGGCTGTTTTTGTGAATAAAATGAATGCATGTTTTGTGTCATGATTTACAGCTTTGTTATTTCTCTCCCACCCCTCTTTCCAGCCGTCCAGGCCCTCCAGTGCTGATGGTGGCTGGTCCCCCTCTGCCTTCGCCTGCCTGTGCGCACCATCCCCACCGCTGCTGCCGGCTGCCAGACGCAGTCCTGCCGGCTGCCGGGGGGACCTCGCTGGTGACGATGCTGGAGCATGGCGGTGGCCGGCCCAGGCAGGACGGTGCGATGAGCCGAGCTGGAGTCGCCCCGGCTGCTAAATCTGCACGGTTAATCCCAGCAGTGGCTGGGCTAAGCCAGCCCTGGCTCCTCCCGGCGATGTTTCCCAGCTTGACCTGCCTGGAGTTTTACTGGGTAGCGCAGTGCCATTTGTTTTGGTAAAACAGTAGCATTAACATGCCACGGAGAACCACGGTGAGGCTCGTTTTGTTGGGACAAGTCCAAAACGAGGTCCCAAAGGTGAGTGAGCTCAGGGGACTGAGCATGTGGCACAGCCGATGGAGGGTTTTCCAGGTTGGCCTCATGCAGGCACTGGGTCAAGTGCGAGCCGTCCGGGATGGAGGGGACGTTGGATGGGCTTGGCTGTGGACAAGCCGGCGGGGTCACTGCTGGCGCCTGGGGCACTGTGCTCAGCATCACGGCTGGCAGGTGGGCTGCGTGCCCCCTTCCAGCCCCCAGGAGGGTCTCCTGGCTGTGCAGACAGGGTCATCCTAGCCTGGGGGAAGAGGCAGATCTGCCTGGATGCAGCAGCGCCAGCTCTGCCTTGCTGGGAGGAGGCAGCCAGAGCCTTTGTCCCTGGCTCCAGCCAGTGTTTGGGCCAGCATCTGTTGACCAGATGTGCGCCCGGGGGAGGGAGGGGGTGACGGCAGTGCGTGGGCTCCATCCCTGCTGGGCAGCGACCTGCCGAGACTGAGCAGAAAGTCCTTGGGGAAAACTGCCCTAAATGCCCTCTCCAGCGGGCTTCCACCCGGCTGCCCCAGCAGCTCCCAGGGTGTTTGGAGCCCGGCCCTGGGCACCCAGGTGATGCTGGTGGCTGAGCCCAGGGGTGACTGCAGGGATGACTGGAGCTCACGGTGATGGTGATGGAGCTGGGCCAGTGTGGCAAGGCACAAAGCTCAAGGCCTGCAGGGACAGATGGACCCTGCTCACACCCCAGGAGTGCTCCAGTGCATGGCATGCCCAGCTCGTGCACCGACTGCGGTGGCACTGGCAAGGGGCTGCAGGGAGCTGGTTCTCAGTTCGTGCTGCTTGGGCAACAGCCGAAATCACTTAGCAGGAATGTGGTGGCAGGGGTGTTATGGGTAAAAGGAGTCTGGCTGGTTTTTTTACGACTGTGGCTAATGGTTGGGGCTGTGTGAATGCACAGTCCTGGCACCTGGGGGGGAGTCAGCCCCTACCCGATGATGGGAGAGCATCCTGGGTAATGGCAAGCACAGCCCCTCCCCGGGGCTTTCCAGCCCTTACCCCCTGCGGGAGTTGCATGGGGGGGGTGGTGTTGCTTCATCCCACAAGCAGCCAGGGCTGGGAACTGCTGGGGCTACGCCACAGGGCTGTTTCCCCTGGTCTGGCCATGTCACCCACAACAGGACTGTGCTTGGTGCTGTGTGTGCAGCACGGGGGGGGCTGCTGTTGGCACAGGGTGGTGCTTGGTGAAGTGCCATTGGGGCCGTTGCAGATGTGGCAAACCCCGCTGTGCCACGCTGCTTCTCTGCTGCCTGCTCCCCCCAGGGACAGCAGTGTCCCCAACTCTGCTTTCCCCCGGGAAGCCACAAGGCACGGGGCATGTGTCCCCCGTCACCCCCATGGGCATCATACCGGCACAGTGCATTGTGGCAGCCCCAGTGCTCCAAGGAGCCCCTCAGTGGAGGCGTGGGGCAGCACCCAGTCCCTGTGGCCAGGGAGCATGGAGGAGGATGGTGCTGCCGCTGTGCACGGTGCTGCTGCTGTACAGGCAGGTGGTTTGGGTGTGATGCCCTGCCAGAGCCCCTGCCTTCATTGCCACACCGAGCCCAGCACTGCCAGCGCCTGCATGCTCCTCACTGGCAGGGACTGTGGGCTTTTGCAGTGACTGCGGACGTTAGCAGGGGAGGTGGGTGCTGGCAGGGGAGGTGGGCGCTGGCAGGGGAGGGGAGCGATAGCAGGGCATATGGTGCTTGCAAGTTGGATGTGGACATTAGCAGGGGATGAGGAGAGCAGGGGCTTCCCCATGAAGGATGAAGGAAAACGGGTTTGGGAGAAAGGAAGGAGCCAGAGAGAGGGTGGGATTCAAACCCTGCCTGTGAGTGGGATGGGATGATGGGGTGTGGGGTGGTGGGGAGATGGGGAGGTGGGAGGTGGGGTGCTGGGGCTGTGGAGTGGCCCCTCCACCCCACTTCTAGCTCACGTCTAGCTCACGGCATCCGCGCCTCCCAGGTGTGCGTGTAGCTGGACGGCCCTGTGCTCACCAACAAGCCTTGCCTAATGAGCTCTTGCCCAGGCAGGCAGGACCTCAGGCATCCCCTGAGGGTGAAGACCATCCTTTCCACCATGCTCAGCTGCAGTGCCACCGTCAGGCACAGCCCCTGGCACAGCCCCTGTGCCAGGCTGTTCCCACTGCCTGCCCAGCTGCTGGTGGGGAAGTGGCACCCAGGACAGCTGTCCCCAGGGCTGGGTGCCAGGGTGGCCACTGGCAGCTGTGTGGCATGGGGAGCACGGGAGGATGATAACGAGCTTGGCGTGGCACTGAGGCAGCACCTTGGGTACTACCACAAGGGCTGGCTGGGGGGCAGTCTTAATTAACATCCTCATTAAACAGAAGGGCAACAAAACCTGCCTCTGGCCCAGAGGGCACAGCCATGTCCGAATTCCCACTTGGCCTTGGTGGCTCTCCATGGGAAGGTGCCAGCAAGCAATGCCAGGAGAGAATGGACCCTGGTGTGGGGCTGCTGCGGTGGCACAGCGGCGATGCCAGTGGTGGTTTGCATGGTGGAGCTGGCCTGGCTTCGAGAGGATGGTGTCCACAGTCCTGAGTCCAGGGTGAGCTGCAGCAGAGCCAGCAGCACGAGCTGCAGCCTCTGTGCTGGTGCCAGAGACATGTCCTGTCCTGCCACAGGGGCACTCCAGCACCTTGGGGGGTGCCGGGCTCGGCTGTGGCGTGTCACCCATCCTTCTCTGCAGCGGGACCCACTGCTTCCCCTGCATTGGGTCGCAGCCTGGCACGGTGGGCTGGCAGCCGCCTCTTCCCCGGGGCTGCAATTAGCAGCCTGACCCCGGGCTGACCCACCCCCCCGGCACAGGGATGGGGCAGGATGCAGGAAGCGCCGAACAAAATGTGCTTCAGCTGAGCCGGATGGCGGGCTCGCCGTGAGCGCCGCCGGCCAGGCGTGACCTCCCGGCTGGCAGCCTGCTCCCGCTGCCGGGGCAGGCCACGCTCCCCACGGGGGCTCGGAGCTGCGGGGAGGGGGCTGGTGGGACAATGAGGGGCCAGGGTCTTGGCAAGAGGGGCTGAGAGATCCTTGGTGGTGGGACAGGAATGGCCACGAGCATCAAGTCCTGATTGCTGCTAGGTGATTCAGTGGTTCACCCTGTGGGCAAGAGGGTGGTGGCAGGTTGGGGTGGTGGGATCTGCTCAGGCTTGCTTGGTAGGGACACTCCACAGCCGGGGGGGCTGTGGGGCCAAGGCAGAGTCCGTCCAGCCCCCAAACCAGGCATTAGAGACATCTAGTATCTCCTGCAAGGCTAGGCCATTTGTGGATGCTCCCCAGCGTGTACTGGTGCTGAGCTGACACCAGCTTGTTTGGGGGTTTTGGCAGCTCCACTGCAGCTGGACACGACTGATGCAGGTCTGCTGGGGTAACTGTCCCTCACCAGGCATAGGCAGCCATGGGGGATGCTCACCACCGCACGGCTGGCTTTGCTAGGGCTGTCTGATCATCTTCAAGGCTGGAGCCTGGGGCTGCTGGGAGCATTAATCTAAATAAACCTTCCCGAGTTCAGCTCCCCGCAGCTGGCCAGGTGACCCTCCCTGTGTCACACACCTCCTGGGAGCTTTCTGGCCCAATTTTCAGCCCTGGCTGAAGGTCTTCCGAATAGTTGCACAGTTTTCAAATTCAGGCTAAGGATCCCTTGTCTCTTTGTAGCTTCTCCACTGGGAATGAGCTTCTTTCCCCAGAAACTGCCCGTGCCAAGGTGTGGGGCAGAGGGGCAGGAGGGTCCCATGAGGACTCTGGGATGCTGTGCTCATCGCTGTCTCCATACCAGAGCAAGCCTGAAAAGGGCTTTTCTCAGGGAAGAGGAATCATGGGAGATCCTCTATCACCCAAAAGCTTGACATCCACATCACTTCACCTCTGGACTTCGAGACTTCCTGACCTACCACCACGTGCTGAGATCTCCCTGTGCCTGAGCCAGGGCAGGAGGATGTTTACCTGGCAGCATCCTTGGAAAGGATCCTGCAGGTGGGAGCTGACACCCATTCCTTCACCCCGCCAGCCCACCTTGGGATGAGCTGGGTTCCCAGCAAGGCAAAGCTGAGGCTCCAGCTGGCCAAGCGCCCTGGCTGTCTGCCCTGCTGCGTCTCTGCAGGAGGCTGGGGACTTTGCTGCAGCCATCACTAGGTGTTTTCTGGGGCTGCACAGAAACTGCCCGAGGTCCTCCTCCCCTGGGGACTGGTGTGCCACCAGACCCGGTACCCTGCCTGCAGCTCAGCAGTGCTGCCTCTGTGGAGGAAGCTGCCTTGGTCTGGGGTCTCAGCTCCCATACCTGCACCCCACAGACTTCTTGGGGTGCGCTGGTTTTGCTTGCATGAAGGAGGACACCTCTTGCATCCCCAGTTCCTTCAGCCTCAGCAGAGTACCCCAACCTCTAGCACCCCATGGCTGTGGGCAAAAAGGGCTGTCTAGCCTGGCTGAGCCATGGTGTCCCTCTTTTTAATCAAGAACAATACCTGATTATTCCTGATGAGCATGTAGGTGCTCTCTGATTCGAGCTGCACTGTGGCTGCTCTGCTCTTCCAGCCAGTGTCTGTTGGCTGCAAAGCCCATGCCAAGCCACGGCGGCTCCCGCTTAATCGGGGACTCGCTGCTGTGCCAAGGCCGGTTTCAGCACTGCGTCAAGATGTTTTAAGGCCAGAGCAGTCAGGATTTGTGAGAAATAGGTCGGCCTGTGACAGCAGAAGGAGGCTACTCAGTGCAAGACGCTGTGTTATCGGGCAGGGGAGGGAGTGGCTTGCACGGCATTAGCCTTCAGCCTTTGGGTGATGATGAGTGAATGACAGCAGCTGAGCAGGGGCTTAGCAGAGGCAACAGGTACCAGTCCAAGCTGGGGGGACTTGCGACCTGGAACCTGCCTCCCCCTTGGCCAGACATTGGCACCGACAGCCCTGGTGAAGCACTGGTCTGGGGTGTTATATCTCCCCTCACCAAAATGCTGCAAGTGGATGTAGTGCTTGTGAAGGTGTCCAGCTGGTACCATGGGTAGTGGGAATACAAGACCAGGCTGCCCTGTCCTTGTCTCCACAGCCAGTCCTGCAGCCCGCCTTGTGCCTCTGAGCCAGGGCTGGAGGATGAGATGCCCATGGGGCAGGAAGGACGCCCTGCCCTCTCCTGCCTTGCCTTTGAGACACTTGGGCTGGCTTCTTCTGCAGCTGGCCTGGCTGGACACCATGTCCCAAACCTTTGAGACCCTTGGGCTGCCTTCTCCTGCAGCTGGGCTGGCTGGACACCATGTCCCAAACCTTTGAGACCCTTGGGCTGCCTTCTCCTGCAGCTGGGCTGGCTGGACACTGTGCCCCAAACCTGCCTCATCACACAGCCCACTCTCGCTGAGCCCAAGCAAGCCTGGGGCAGACCTACCTGGGGTGGAGGAGCTGCTGACCTGTGTATTGTGGGCAAACCCATGAACCAACAAGTGCATAGATAGGTCAGGTTATACTAAACCCAGGAACAGTACAAGAACAGGGCAAGCATGGATGAGACCTCCTAAATTATTAAGTTCATTTTCCTCTATGTGCCAGCTGGTGCCACCTACTTTCTGGCCTTGCCTGTTCTCCTCCTCCCGGTTGAAGAGGAACGGTGGCCAGTGTGTTTCACAAGGCCACCTGCTGCTGTGAGGGTTCCCCATGGACAAGAACAAGAGAGGACAATCATCTCCCCCTCTCTTTCCTGCATGTGCCGTAACACAGCATCATTTTGCCCTGGAAGAACCCTGGGTGATGGTGGGTTTCTGCATCTCCTCACCTGCCCTTGCCATTGGGGGGACACCCTCTCATCTTGGGGGACGTGGATGTGGGCAGGCGGGTGATGCCAGTGCCCGCTTCTCTTCTGGCCATGCAGGCTGGGACTGCAGCAATGCAAGTCAGCCAAGCCCACCCTCAGGAGCCAAGGACCAGGGCCTCAATCAGTACATCCCACTTGCCCTTTACAGTCATTAATTTCTGCATTTTATCTCACTTGCTGGCCCTGTTCTTTTTAAAGCTCCATCTGTTGTGGGTAATGATACCCCCAGCAGCGGCACAGCCATGAGCCTCCCCACCTCTGGCAGATTTAGTTTTCCAGCTTTGGGAGCAGACCAGCCAGGAGATCAATGCCCATGAAGGCCTTGCAGGTCCCGCACCTCTCTCCTGAAGAACTGGATCGTGCTGGACCCTGACAGCGAGCAGGAGCGCTCGACATAGCTCAGCACCTCTCAGCTGTGCCATGCAACCCTCCAGCATCTCCCACTCATGCGGCGGTGGCATCACCACCGCTAACATCCTTCCTCTTTGCCATCGTGGTCACAGGTGTCCCACGGCCAGCTGACCTGGACACCATCCCAGTGGGACATGCTACCCCAGCAAGGCTCTGCGCCCTGCCTGACTGCCTAAGCAAGAGATGCACTTTGCCCTGCTGCAAGGGCAAAAGGCCGGTAAAGCCAGAGGCTTTGCTCCAGTTTTTTCCCAGTGCTTTTAACCTGGAGCAGGTGGAGTGAAACCAGCCTGGGGCAGAGCCCACTTGTGTGCTCCCCACTCCCTGCAGCGAGGCATGGGGTGCAGGTGCTGGGCTTGCACTGAGCCCCAGCTCCTGCCTGATCTGCCTGGCCTGGAGGGCTTGCGGTGAGTCCTGACATTTCTCCACCGAGACAGCCTCAGGAGGAGGTATAAATTGGCTTTGCTGCAAGTACGTGCGTGTGCAATGTGGGCTCCCTGCCTCCTCCAGCTCCAGTCCACGAAGCGCCTGAGCTGACTGGTGGCCCCTGCCATCTATCCTGGAGCCTGGTTTGACTGTGGTCCCTTGCAAGAAGAAGCAGGAGCATGGCAGTGGGGACCGAGCCGCTGGGCAGATGAGGAGGCTGCACCACTCCTGGGGGCTTTGGGGAGACCGAGCTGGGGAAAGGGGCCAGGGCAGGGCAAGACATGAGGGGATGAGGACTGCACAGGGAAGGAGAAAACACTTGTCCTTCAGGCAGAGGGATGAGACAAAAGGGCAGGAGAAGAGGCAGGAGATGGGGGTGGGGAAGGAACACAACAGGGATGGGAGTCCTTGGAGAAAACACAATCTGTTGGGTGCGGGGCATGGCGGAGGTCTTGGTGCCCCTACATCCTACCCAGTCCCACCATGAGGTGGGTCATTAGGGACCCAGGATACCACAAGTAAGCCCCAGCCTGCAAGACGAGCAGCAAGACTGAGCTGGGCCCTCCAGGATGAGCAATACGGTGTCTGCCAAGGGCTGAGGGATGCCCATGGGCGTCTAAGCTGATGGGTGCTGACCTGCTCTCACCCTGGGGAGGGTCTGCAGCCTGAGTTAGCTCTCTAGCACAGTGCAGAGCTGCTGACTCTGTCCTCCCACCTCCATTTTCTTATGTCTCCAGACAAAGTGACCGTTTATCCGCTTGGATTTCAAGCTGTGTGCACAGCCCCATGCTCACCCCTTTGGCTGGACACGGGGAAGAAGAGGAATGCAACCAGGCAGGTTTGTGCAAACACAGGCGCTGCGTGGTCCCCCTCGGTCTTTAGTCTGGTAAGCAAAATCAGCATCTAATCCAGATCAAACAGGACTTTAGCTCCTGTCAAAGGACTGATCCCCTATTCTGCCCAGGCTGTGGTATTTAAAGGGACATGGCCAGGTTAAGTACAGCTGGAAACAAAGGGTTTGTGAAAATAATCATAATAAAAATAACAACAACAAAAGCTGGGAAGGATTAGTGGGAAGAGTGACTGTAATGAAATATAACTGCCAAAGAAAACTGTGGTTAATGGAGACATCTCCCTGGAGCATTTGAAACCTCAGGTAGTGAAGGAGGAAAGAGATAAGTGAAACCACTCAGAAACCAGCAGCAAAACAGACCAGGCTGTTCCTGGATCAGGGCAAGGTCTCCTCTCCTCTCCTCTCCTCTCCTCTCCTCTCCTCTCCTCTCCTCTCCTCTCCTCTCCTCTCCTCTCCTCTCCTCTCCTCTCCTCTCCTCTCCTCTCCTCTCCTCTCCTCTCCTCTCCTCTCCTCTCCTCTCCTCTCCTCTCCTCTCCTCTCCTCTCCTCTCCTCTCCTCTCCTCTCCTCTCCTCTCCTCTCCTCTCCTCTCCTCTCTTCTCCTCTCCATTTTGCAGACTAACCCCAGGAAGGAGCTGGATGCAATGCATAATTTGTTTATTTGATTCCCAGACTGCGATGGGAGCAGCTCCCAGGCTGCTCTGGTTGCCGGGGAGTGGTGCCAGGGGCACGTCCCCCGGGAGCACCGGGATGCCTCCATGGGCTGGCACAGCCCCACTGTGCTGCAGCCCCCAGATAGGATTTAGCCACCCGACTTCTCCTGACCTTAATAACTGGCGCTGACTTAACTGGGAGTCTGGTGGCTAAATCCCGCGTGAATCTGGAAGTGTAGGAGTCAGCGTCACAAGTAATTTATTCCACGCATCTCTCAGCCTCCTAAACTTGGGGAAGCGATTTCTTAACACAGATCCCAGTGCTGCCACAGCCCTGGTTGACCAGATCTACAGCAGCCTCTCTTTATACCCAGTTTTCTCCTTTTCCCCCTCTCCCTTGCAGCTGCTGACTTGCCCAGGCTGGAGAGCAAAGCCCCGCTGAGTACCCTCTCCCAGCCCAGGAACAGGCACCATCTAGACCCGGGTAAAGCCCCTGCAGCCCACAGCACCATGGAGCATCCTTCTAGCTGTGGACAAGTCCCAGGTCAGCCACCTCCAAAGAGGGGATATATGCCCCCAAAAATGTGACTGGAATAGGTACAGCCCTTACAAGCAAGGTCTGGCTCACATGTGGGTGCTGCACATAGATGCTGCATCCTGGGGACCTTGGTCTTGCTCTTGGGCCTGATGTGGCTCTTCTGCCTCATCCAAAATCGCTGTTCTGGTGTGTTGAGGTTGGAAGACCAGAGGAAACTCTTCAGCTGCGCTCTGCGGTGCCTGGGCTGGGTAAGTGCAAGGTCGTAATGCCCATGCAAAGGGAGCCAAGCATGAGGATGGCAAGGTGGTCCTTCTCTACTGGACATGGCAGCCTTTCCTGGGGCTTCTGGCCCTGTTCAGAGCCGAAGTGCTAGAGGCAGGTGGGGACGTCCTGGACACAGGCCCCTGGGCAGGGGTGTCCAGCCCTGGCACCCCCATGCAGCCCAGCTGGGGCAGTGGCCAGTGCCCGGGGATGCAGCCCCCTGTCCTCAGAGCCGATGGATTTCTCACATCTGCATCCCTGGCTCCACTTTCTGTTGTGATATGTGTGGCTGCTATGCCTTGTGTGTCTCATTATGGATGTGAGACAAACCAAACCCAATGGCCTGGATCACTCCCAGGCGCGACCACGTGCGGGCTACTCTCTCTCCTTCAGCATCTGCTTGGACAGACTCTGCCAGGAACCTCTGCTGTGCCACGGGGATGCCGAGGGCCTCGGCTTTTGCGGGAGTGTGGGCCCAGGCAGGTAGGAGAGTTCTGCGGGCAGGGGAGTGGGGTGCAGGCAGCAATCGGCAGGAGCTCGCCAATGGGCTGGTGGTGGAGAGCCGGGACTGGAGGGAGGGTTTGTCAGCCGGGGCTGGCCGTCGCCCCTGCTGCCTGCAGCACGGGACAGACCTTTGTGGCTGGAGAGTTCAAGCTGGGTTACAGCTGCTGCCGCAGTCTGAACATCATATTCATATTCCAGTCGCATTTTTTAGGCATCTTTTCCCTTCTTTGGAGCTGGGAGAGCTCCAGGAGGGCAGGGTAAAGAGGGAAATGGACCTAACTTGCCATCTCTCTGCTGCTCTGGCTGCCTCGGAGGAGTTTGCCAGTTGTCCTGAGTTGTGTCTGAGAGGAGCAGAGCTGAGCTGACACCCAGCACAACCTGAGCTGTTGCATTTGCTGCCTGGGAGCCTTTTTGTTCCTCCCACTAAAGAGGAATCGGGTCACAGTGTGTCCCGCCTCGGCTGGGTAAGTGCTGCTGGCCCAGGCAGGGATGGACATGCTTTTGCTGCCCAGCACGCGATGGTTGCAAGCCCAGCAGCAGCCGCAGGGAGCTGGAGACCTGCCCTGAGCCTTGCCCTCCTAAGCCCTCCTGAAGGGCAGGCGCAGGACTGGCATGCTGCCTGGCAGAGCCTGCAAGCCCTGCCTGTGCCTGAGTGCTCCTGGGCAGGCACCGGCCCAAGGTGCATGGGACAATTTGAGGATGTAGCTTAGAAAATGCTGTGGCCATCTCTCCCATGGCAAACATGGCCATGTTAGGACATGAGCACTTTTGAGTTTGTCAGTCTTGTTCTATTCCTCCTGCAGGGTCCTGTGGATTTGTTTGGTCCCAGTGAGCCATTGCTTGCCTGCACCAGGTAGCCCCTGCCTCCTTCTCCACCTGCTTCTTGAGCTCCACTGGGAAATGAAATCCTTCTGATGGCAGAAGATTGTGGAGAAAGCCGTCCTCTCTGCAGCATCTGAGTACGAAGGGCCATCTTCACCTCCATTTGCACCAAGGAGGGAGCCAGGAGGGCGTACCAACATGGGTGTTTCGGTGGCTAGGTGTGAAGCAGGACTTTGAACTGTCCTGCACTGACAGCTTTCAAACCTGGCACAGAGAGACTGAGGGAAAAAGCAAGAAAGAAGAGAAAACACAAACATCCCAACTCTATCTTGCAAAGTCCTTGAGCCATGCATCACCAGGGCTGGGACCATCTCATCTAGGACCTACTCGGCCTGCCTGTGTGCCTTCCCTAGGCATTGGCTGCTGGGCATGGTGGTGCTTGGACCTTCGGCAGCCCTGGCACAGCTGGCCCCTCAGCTGCCCTCTGCTCGCTGCAGCCTGCTCCACTGGAGGAGCCCAGTTTTCCAGAGGTTAAGCATATTCTGTGGCATTGGCAGTCTGCAAACTAATCTGCAAACAACCATTTCCAGAGGCTGATAATTCACCCACATGTGTGTGCAGCTTCTCGGGAAATAGAGCAGCCCCATCCGGGCCCAGCACAGCAGTCTCATTTCTGATTTCAGGCGAGGCAGTGGGAAAGATACGTGGTCCCGCTTCATGGGCAAACTGTATTCTCAGAAATGAGTTTTTGCTTAAATTTTGGAGAGAAAAATGTAGTCTGACTCAGCCACAAAGCATGGAAAATTTCAAGCAGGCCGTTGATGTGTGGCAAAAAGTATACTTGGGCTGTGAGAATAAGTGTGGTTGTATTGTTTTGGCTGTTAAATCAAAAGCCCAGGGGAAAGAAATCACTTTGGGTCAACCCCAAATGAACTGCTCTAGATATTCCTTCTGAAACAAAAAAGTGTTGCTTGGACAGGAGCAGGCAGTTGGTTTTATCCACTACTGATACTAACTACATTTCTAGATGAGTTACAAGTGAAAAGTTGCAAAGCTCCTCTAAAACCACAAAAGACGAAAAGAAACACTTTGCTTATGCCAAGATAACAGATGCTTCTGTCCTTTCAAATGGAGCACAAATTCACAAACTATAGTCTTTCTGAAACGAGATTCTGGTGGATAAACTATTAGTGTGAACAATTCCAGCCTGGCCACCTGAGTCAGGAAGCCGGGGACGGATCCACGACAGGATCTGCTCTTCCTATATCATCACCTAGAGGATGCAGAGCACTGAGCAATCTTTATTTTGTGTGCTGCTACCGCCCTGTGGAGCCATGCTTGGTGGGACGGCTGGCAGTGCAGCCACGGTCCTCTGGCCAGGATGGGGGCTTGACTTGCTTGTATTGGGTAGTTCACCCTGCCGGCTTTGCCTGCGGATCCAGTTCTGGAGCTGAGAAGTAGAGGCAGGATCAGTTATTGACCTGCAGCAGTGGCTGTGACTCTGGCTGAGGGGAGCAAGGGTACAGGGCCCTCACTGGGAATGTGTTAGGGTGTGCAGTTTACCCCTGCTTGTCTCACCTGGAACGTGGTGGGACATTCCATCATGGCACAGGTCCCAGCAGAGCTGCCCCATGCCTTTGCATGCCTGGTTCTCCTGCTCCCTGCTGAGGCAGCCTGTGAGCAGGCAGGATGGTGAGCAAGTCACCAGCCTCAGGGGGTCACAAACACTCCGTGTCCTTCTGGCATAGGCTTTTCAGCTTAATTTCTGTGCCTGTTTTGGCAGGGTGCGGTTCTGAGCTCCCGAGGGGCTCTCAACCAGGAAGGATCTGGCCTGTCAGGGGAGAAGCTCCTGCCCTCCCTCTCCCCGTCCTCCTGGCTCAGCTCTGCAGGCTGCAGGACTGCCTCCCCTCCCTGAGGTGGAGTTTGGTCATGGAGACCCATTAGTCCTTGCTTGTCTTGCCCTTCATTAGGCAGGACCAGAGCTGCTCCGGGTGTCCTCCTGGCTGGGACAGCCTCTTGCCCCATCCTCTGCCTCGGGGAGCTCTTGTAGCCACCCTGCCTTGTGCTCTGCTTCCTCAGCACTGGTTATGCAAGTGGCTTTGGAAGCCGGACAGAATTACAGCGGGAAGAAATCATCATACGGCTCTGGTGGGAAAAGATATTATCCTGCGTTGCTAGCGAGACCGGCCGTCGGCAGGTAGGGCCCGGAGGAGAGCTGCGTTGCAGGATGATCGCTGATAAGATGCCGGGTCCTGCTCTGATGGCCTCGGGAGAGGGAAGCACTGCGCTGTGAAGCTATGGAAACGGCCAGGCTGGGTGCGGAGCTGTAATTGGGCCACTCGCATCACCGCCGCGCAGGCAGGTACGCCTGGCTCTTTTGTGTGCACGCACGCTGGGAAGAGCCAGGCTGCGGGAATGGCGATGCAAAAGTTGCTCCATTGGAAGCGGTGGCTCTGCTGGCAGCTGCCCCTGGCCGTCCCCCCCTCCCCGGCCCCCCGCTCTGCCTTTGAGTCACCTCAGCGGCGTGACGGCTGCATCCGCCCCGCGCGAAGGTCACGCTTAAAAGCATTGGACATGGCTGGGCATGGAGGTGGGAGAGAGGCGCTGCAGAAGTCGCATCGCGTTTGAAGGAGTTGCGGCCAGGGCAAACCTCCCCAACGTGCCCTTCGAGGAAGGGGGCTCCAACAGCCTTTCATTATTTGCCAAGAAACGTAAGCCCAGAGGTCCGTGAAATTGTTAGGATGTGTGAAATCAGGCACCGCCGGGCAGCTCTCCCGCACGACCATTTTAAATATTTAACACGTTGATTATACAACATTTGTATTGAAACGCTGGTGTGGGCCCAGACCTGGGGCTTGAGGTAGGGGGATTTGGGATTTGGCTGCCCTGCCCTGGGCTCCTGGCAGCCGCTGTGGTGCCGGCGAGGGGGGGGCAGCGTGGGGGCAGTGGGGAGGCAGTGTGGGAGGCACTCAGGCGGCGAGTCGCTCCTGCTCGGGAGCCTCCGAGTGACAAACGCGCTCAGGAACAGGAATTCATTCCTGTAAATATGTTTGCATTATTTATTTTAAGCATTTTTATAAATCATAATAGGAGAGACATCTGCTGTTAAAACTGCAAACTGCATTCATGCCTAGGGCAAGGCGGGAAGAGGCTTTTCCTCGGGAAAGCTTGGCAAACTTTGGGGAGCACTGCAGGTTTGGGGGAAGCACAGGGGTAAATGCGTGGGGGCATTTTCCTGGCGTGAGCTAAACACCCAGCCTGCCCGCTCCTTCCCCGGGGTCTTTATTTAAACGCCTACAGTCCTCCCTGCCTCCTCCAGCCCTCTCGCTTTTGACACCTCTTTATATGAAGCTTTATCATGAGGATGGCATCTTGCTCTCGCTTTCGCTGGGACTAAAACACCCTGCTTCTCTGCTGAGATACGCCAGTGCACGTGGATATTGGTGGGTCTCATTTCCCTTAGGTGTGGCACAGGGATCTGGAGGGGGGACTGGCACTTCTCTGCAGGCAGGGCTCTCAATTGACGGCACAGAACAAAAAAATCCTCTCCCCAAGCCCAGTGGCATTTGCAGGTCCCACGAGCCAAAAGCTTCTGGAGATGGTGGTGGCTCGTTCTGGGTGAGGGGAGGAAGCTCCGGGTGACTCTGACTCACCGCTTCGCAAGATTAATTGCCGGGCGTTGCAGGAGGTTTATCACTGCCACCCGCGGCTCGCTGCATCTCACCTCTTGCCGCGGCTGCTGGCTGGCTCTGCCTGCCATCGTGCTGCCTGGGGAGCTGGGGTGAAGAAGAGCCCACTGGCACCCTTCTCCACCCAGCGTGCATTGGGTGCTGCGGTGGAGCCGGTGTGTTGCTGCCAGGGGAAGGCGATGGTGAATTATCTCCCCTCTGCACACCCTGGAGGCAGCTGCATCCATCAGCTCAGGCACCCCAGGGTGTGGGGGGTCTCGGATCTGTTGCTTGGATGGGTTACGTCATCCTCTGCCTCAGTTCCCTGTCCCCTCAAGGCAAGCATTGCTTGAGTTGGGCTCTCCCTGCCATGCTTGGCTCCTTTTTTTGAGCCATGCTACCTTGCAGTGAGGCTCACCATGGGAAGCGGGTGGCAAATCCACTCTCCAGGGCTCATCCAGACGTCTTCTCCATCCTGATGTCCTCAGCCATCCAGACACCCAGCACTGACAAGCGCAGCAACTGTGATGAACAAAATCTTTTGCATAATCAATAATTAACGTCTGAGGTTTCCAAGCAGCTAATTAATCTCTTGGTGAATCGTGAAAAAAATATTTAGAATAAATGTAGGTGTTTTCAAGCCAGGTGAGCAGAGGTTCACGCTCAGGCTCTTCTGTCAACCCGTGTCCTTTCTAACCATCCCTGGAGAGCTTCTTGCTACAAGTGATGCTATTCATTGCCAGGGAATGGACAATATTGATCATAAATATTTGCCTAATGAGATCATATCTGCTTTCCAGCATATGCAACGAGTGACCTCAAAAGGCCTGGTGTCCTTTGGGTGAGCTTGCAAAGAGCTTAATTGTCCAGCTGAGTCTTGCAGCTCTGGAGGTGAGCTGAATTGGACTTGTGTGGTGAGGTCAGGTCAGCCCCAGCCATGTTGTCCTGGGTCAGAATGGGAATACTGGAGGCAGAGAACAGATCTTCACTGGGACACATCAGAGCATCCACTCCTAGTGCTCCCACCCAAAAGCTGGGAAATGCAGCACATAAACAATTCAGGCTCCAGGTTTAGGCAAAAGTGTGAGAGGATTTCTCTGGGTCACTGGTTTCAGATTCCAGGAATCTCACAGGCTTCATCCAGTGAAACATCCCATCCCCAATAAACTCCTTGGGAAGGAGGAGAACTTGGGAAACCTCCACCAGGTTCACTACAAGCTTCAGCAGCAGTTGAGCTCGGGTACATCAGCCCTGGGATAAGGCTTTGATCCAATTTCAGGTAACTGGGGGGATTGCAAAGTCCTTGAAGCACCTGTGACTTTCAGGAAGCCTACGTGGCTCTCCCCTGTTGTAGACCTGTGAGGTCTGGTAGATAAATCCCATGTCAGATATGCAGACATGGCTCCTCGCTGGTGACCAGGGATGGGGCTTTGTAGGTCTCCGATCAGGTCTCCAACAAACACATATCTGCTCTGCCTCCGTGCTGGGTGTTGCTCAAATTCAGGCTTGCTGCAGTCCATTTATGTGCTAGCAGGCTATGAATTTGCTCTCCCCAGCGCTGGCTCCTCAGCTCATCCCAGAATAGCCAAGTCACTGACTCGTGGCTCATTTTGAACAATTGCCAAGCAGCTGCAGCTGTCCTTGACTTTATCTCTGCTCCAGTGTGGCTTTGCCCAGCTCCACAAGTTCACACTAGGAGACTCCACTCCCCCTTCCCAGAATAGAAGACATCCAGGGCCCAGCGTCAGCAAGTTTAGCAGCTGTGGGAAGTGTTATCCTTTGAGCAATCAGTAATTAGTCTGGTTGAAAGGCCAGAGTCCTTGTGGCTAATGAGTAGCTCGAGATGAGACCTACAATCTCCTGACCCTCTTTAAGTCTTGCTAGTGACTTCCAAAGACTTCCTGGCTTGCTCTCACCTTTATGCTGGCTCACAAATGGCCTTCTGTCGTGGAAGCTGGTCCTCTCCAGCAGATCCAAAGCTCATGGTCAGTTCTTGCCCAGTCAGCTCTGGTTATCTCCTGTTCCTCCTCACACCGCCTGTTCTCCACACTGCTCTTAACCACCTGTTTCCATCACACCTTCTATGTCCCTGCTCACTTATAATCTCCTACCTACCTGTCCATAGCTGTCATGTCCAGTACTGCTATCTCTGTGAACCAGGATTGGCCTCAGTCAATGCTTGTTGAGGAGACATTGTAGGGACACTGTTGTAGGCAGAGGGACTGATGGTTGATGATGGTGATACAAGGATCTGTTTCTGATTGATGTAGCTAACTCCTGGTGTCTCCAACCCCTCTTAATCCTGTCTTCAACCTGGAAAAAAATATTGCTCACTTTCTGAAGAGGCTTAACTATATGAGGACTGACTTTTGGGTTTGGCTTATGCTGAGGGACTGTGGAATCAGAGCACGGGACAGATAATTCAGCTAGGGGAAAAGGTTGATTGGGTAGCACTTGCATTTCTGTGCAGGTGCTTAGTGCATTCAGCCACTGGTTCCTGCAGGAGCAGTGTGGAAAACAAAGGTACGGTGGGATTAAGGGATTTACCTGAGACCTATCAACCCTCCTTTTCCATTGTTTTACCTATTAAATATCTCTGCTTCCCTAGAGAAAGTTGAGCTCTTACAGAAAGTGGCTTTTTTTCCTTCAGAGGTGTTCCAGGCTAGGAGTATTCATAGCCCTGTGTTATCCTGTGTGTTATCCTGTGTCGGCAGAGGGATGGGAACATCTTGGACTGAGCTAATTCAGTTGATTTATCATATTCTTAGAGCAGTCTAGAGTATGATGGGATGTGATTGGCTCATCTGCCTTCGTGTTTAGTGGGATTGGGGTGAAGAGGGTCACAAGAGCTCAGGGCAGCTGGGGAGGACTATTTTCTCCTCTCAGCTGGAAAGAATGGCGCAAACAACAGCAGTAGTGGGAGATCTATCCTTGAGAAGGGAAGGACTCAGGGGCACCTAATAGCAACCTTCCAGTACCTGTGAGGAGGTTATTGAGAAGATGGAGCCAGACTCTTCAGAGCAAGTGTATGGTGAGGGGAAGAGAGACAGTGTGTATAAGTTGAACTAAGATAAGTTCAGACTGGTGATAAACACACTTTTTTCTCCATGAAGGCAGTCAAACATCAGCAGGTAGCCCAGAGAAGCTGTACAGTCTCCATCCTCTGAGGTTTTCAAGCCCCCCCTGGACAATGTGATCTGACAGCTGACCTTGCTTTGAGCAGAAGGTTGGATTAGAGACCTCCTGAGGTCCCCTCCAACCTGAAGTATTCTGTGACACTATGATGAGGTCAACACGGACGAGCTCATAGGAAGGGCAACACTCCAGGACTGCTCCACGTCCTCACATGATTAACTCCAACAAGCAGCTATTTGAATTCCTGAAGGCTGGAAGTCGGTGGCTGAGCTGTGTCTAAGGCCATGGATCACCACGCACTGGCTTCTTCTGTTCTTGTGCTTTTTGGAGTTGCTTTTTAGTCTAGATCATTTCACCAAGCTGTTCACAGCATGGCTGTATGAAGCAGTTGGTGCGATCATGGGCACAGTAAACACACAGCAGCATGAGGAAGAGGTCAGGTAGAGGGTAGACTTGACCAACAGCTGCTGCAGAAGCTGGTGCACCAGGACACTGTGGCCTGAAGAGCAATGGGTCATACAATGGTTGTGTGTTGCTTTGGGATTCCTTTCTGGTGCTAGGTCATTGAAGTCCAGTCTAGGGTAGCAGGGGTTAAACTGAGTCACAGTGCTTACAGATAAAGCAGTGCCTGGAGAGAAAGCGTTCATAACTCCTCTGGGAAAGAGGAGATTCATAGGGTCTCTTCTACCTTCCCACAAATGTCTGAGAGTGGCCCTCTTCTGAGCTAGGACATTGGATTTGATAGATCCCATACCCCATCCATGGCATCTCCTGGGCATGTGTCCCATCCCAGGATCTTCCCAGGTATCAGAGTGAAGCAGAAGGAGACTCAAAGGTCTGGCAGCCAACCGGCTGTGCCTGAGCCAAATGGACCCCGTGGGATGCAGAAATGCAATCATGCCATCCCCTGCTGTGTTGCAGGCCAGTCTGGAGCACTCAGGGCCTCCAGGGAAAGAGAGAGATGTTGCAGTGGTTGAGTCAGTGCCTCTGAGCTCAGACTCTCATAAAAAACCTGCAGACTACCGTGGCTGGAAAGGCCATGATGTGATGCGCAATACAGCAGTGGTTTCTCCCTCTCTGTTTTCTGTGACCTCTTTGCGAGGCAGCTTTTGGCACTGAGGTTCACATCCTCTCCAGATCTGCTGGCTACGTCAAAATGAAATTGGCTCTACAAAAACTCCCCAGCTCCACATGCACTTCACCGTTGAGGAGACAGAGAGATCTAAAATCCCAGTGTGCTGGTCGTTTGCAGGGCAGATACCTGTCAGCAAGGCAAACCTCACCTTGGGGATGCTCAGGATTCCTCCAGCTCACGCAGCTCCCCCTTTCCAGCTCAGCTCCCCTTCGGGACATGTGCTGCTTTGGCTGGGGAATGCTAGTTCTTTAGCAACTCAACGTCCAGAAAAACCTGCAGTCACGCAACTATATATAGCCTGAGAGAGGCCATGAATAAGGTGACGCAGTCTGGAAGTGGTTCCTGGCTGTTGTCCAGCAGCTGGGAGCAAAGCATGTGGCTTTTGCTTTTTAGGGGCAGTGGTGTGCAGGGGAGGTGGGGGCCAGGGGATTGGCAGCATGAACTCAAGACGGGACTTCATCCCCATGTGGCTCTGAGCGCAGGTTGGTGGGGTGAGCCAGCAGATGTGATGCCACTTGCTTGGGGCTTGGAAGGACTTTCAGTGGTATAGAGACCTGGTCCAGGACTTCACTCAGCTGAAGCTTCCTGGTAGATGGGACTTGGAGAAGTCTTGATGTGGAGACTCGTGACATTTCATACTGTGTGGTTGGGGACCCCCGTTAGCCCCAAAACAGGGGTGAAGGCGCTCAGTGCTGGGACTCCTGGGAGGGTCACAGAAATGGCTCTGATCTCACCCCCTGGTTTCCTCTGGCCTGAGGACCATAGGGTCTCCTGGGCTGCAAGACCTCACAGAAGAGATGCACAAGCCATCACCACCAATTGTGCCTCCAGCAGGGCCAAACCAGCAGGACCAGAGCACAGCAACAAGCCAGCTAGCCCCAGCCCCCCCTGTCCTCCCATCCTACACATTGCTCTGAGGGCAGCTAACAAAGTGGTGGAGACCTTGGGCTGGACACTATGCTCAGCACAGGGAGGCCAAGCTGCCTGTGACCAGGTGATGGGATGGAGTCACTGGGGACTGACACTTCGCTGGGTGCCACGCTCATGCTGAAACACAGGGGTGTTCAGGCTCAGCCACCTCTGCCTCGCTGCAGAGCTGGCAGCTGCTGGGAGCATCCCCAGGCAGGAGCCATGGCACTGTATGCCCTTCCTCCTATCCCAGCAGCAAGAAGAGCTCTCCAAAGAGGAGACAGGGCACAGGAAGGGACATCTCCAATCTGGCCCCCAAACTGGCCCTCACCACCCCCCTGCTCTGGGGACTGGACCCCACGCTGGAGAGGATCTCTGTGCTGGCAGCTTCAGCATCACCCTCCTTCCTCGCTCAGCCAGCTGAGGCTGCCCTGAGTCATCCACTGCTCCCAGAGCCCAGGGAGCCCCCAGGGCTGGGCATGGCATACAGGCAGGATGGGATGGTCTGCTGGCCAGTGAGAGCTGCAGGGCTTCAGCAGGACACGCTTTGGCCCTGCTCAAGACCCAGAGCCACGCTTGGTGCCTGGCTGCTGAGTGGGAACATCTGGGGCCCTTTCCAGGCCAAATTGTAGGTTGGCTTGACAGGATTCAGCCTGCCAAATCTCTGTCTGTTACTTAAAGCCTTTTCGGAGGTATCTGGGGGTGTTCAGCCCATGTATCAGCCCAGGTGGCTCATTCTGGTCAGGCCCTCGGTGTGCACCCCAAAGGGGGAAATCTGCCCCTGACCCCTGCTGCAACCAGTCAGTACGGAGGGGCTCTTGTGGAGAGGCAGCCTGCACGGAGCGAAAGGCAGGAGATTGTCAGAGCAGCCCCCTGCCTCCGGGGTGTGCTGGGAGCTGCAGTCAGCACCCCTCCACAGCTGGATGTGCAGACCTTGTCTGCAGTCTGCTTTTCCTGGGGCAGATCCCCTTTCCCATGATAACAACTTGATTGTTAACACTGGAACCTATTGATGGGAATCTGAATCAGCTTCTGGTCTGCTCCACTATTGCTCTGAATGATTCTCATGCCCAAAGATCCTGAACGAGGCTGGGGAGGGCAGCAGTAAACCTGGCACACAGTCCTGGGCGGTTCACCATGTGGATAGCCCTGGTAGGCAAAGAGCGCCCTGGGAAGCAAGGCATGGGGCTCAGCGTACCAGCTGAGCACCTCATAGTGCTTGCCACATCTGTTGGCTGACTGCAGGAGCAGTCCCGGTCCTCCTTACTCATGTTTGGAAGTGTATGGGAAAAAGCATGGGAGAGGTGGGTGCCTAGCACCTGGCTAGAGCAACGGGACTATGCACCCTGTCCCGCACTCTGTCCCTACGTGTCCTCCCTTCTCTGCTCCAGCAGTGGTAACTCTGGATTCAGGCTTACCTCTTCCCTGCCCATACTGAGATGCAGAGCATCAAAATATTAATCTGTAGGTTTTACAGTGCTGAAGGAGCAGAGTGCCACAGCGTGAGTGCTCGGAAGCAGACGGCGCTGCTGCACGGAAATCTAAGCCCAAATGCTCCATATCATATCGTACAGCATATGTCTAGAGACAGGCCAACAAATTTAGACCTGAAAATGTGTATAATTGCCAGGCAGGACTGAGGCTGGAAGAGCTTCAAAGAAAACAGAACTTGTACGCCTTGAGAGCAGTGTGGTGGTACTCTGTGCATTAAGTTTACCTTTGCATGTTACTTAGTCCTAGCAGTGCCTGAAGGTCAAATCTGGCTCACTCAAGAGCCTGCTTCAGCTGAGAAACTTGCACCACTTAAGTATTTGTTGGTTTGGCTCAAAAATAGAGATTGCTGGGTTTAGCACGATACACAATATTCCCATATAGCTCTTTTTTTCTCTTCCTACTGTCTCTGCAGCTTACTTTTTTGAGTGCATTGCCTAGAAACTGCCCCACAAAAGTGGAAAACGCTGTCACTGACAGAGGATCTTACTTTGGTCAATGACACGTGGCTGGGAGCAGCATGCAGGACTGGTCACGGAGAGTGGTTCCCCTGGAGAGCCAGCCACTCTGCCTCTCCTGGTCCCCAGCACAGGTCCTCAGGCAGCAATGCCACCATCCTCTGTTTCAACACACCCTTGTCCCTGTGGTGTCAACCCCCTTGAGGGCAACCAAGCCTGCTGGAGAGGCAGGGCATCTGCAGGCAGGTCCCCAGCAGCACTGCCCAGCTGGGGCAAGCAGCTTAGGGGTGGTGTTAGGTGGTCTGAATGGCTTGCACTGGCTGCAGGGTGGCCCCAGAAGTGACCTGAATTGCGGTGTGACCTACCCCAGGGGGGTATCTGGCTGTGTGCTGTCCCTCCTGGTAACACAGGTGCTGTCAGAGGGCTCCTGTCAGCTCCTGAGGTTGCACCACTAGCAGAGCAATGTCTGGGCATGCCCCAGGTCTGGGAGTCATGTAAGTTTGTGGGAAAGTCAGTCTTGTCAGCCCTTGCAGTGGGAGCAGGGAACCTCATCCCAGCTTCCCTCCATGCCTCCCATCACCTTTGCTCTGTGGGATCTCCTCCCACATCCTCTGCACACCCTAAGCCCTCCCTGGAAGTATCACCAGCCGCATCCCTGAAGCCCTGTCCCTGCAGCATCATCTCCCTGGTCTCCTGGCCCTCACTGCCAGCGTAGTGGTGAGTGTTTGGGTTCTCCCTAGCCCTTATTTTCTTTCAGAAGCCAGGTGAAACCCAGTAGTTTTTAGGATCTGTGTTGGCAGAGAAGAGTGAGCAGATGGTGCCCTAAAATCCCTGTGCCCTGAAGAGTGAGCTAGTGATCATTTCTCAAGCTCTCGAGATTTTTTTTTCCAGATCCCGCTGAGTCTGGCGAAGATTATAATTGCAGCTTGGACTGGCTGGAGAGGGCAATACCCGGATGGGCTCCCTGCCTTTCAGGCTGTAATTGGGCCCTGGCGATACAAAGCACAAAGCTCTTTCCTTCCTGTTTGCTGTGCTGCCTCTGTGAAACCTTCCCCTGCCTGTGCCGTGCATGCTGGAAAATATGTAAATACCAGGGCACAGGAGAATTACTCCCTCGTGCCTGCGCCACGTCTGAACTACCCATTAAAAATATATGTTCCAAAAAGAGCACCTCTGCACTGAAGCACAAACTCTCCTGGCAATGGGGAGCTGTTTGAAGGGAGTGAGAGGGAGCGGATCAAAGGGTTTTGCCGCACACGTCGTCGGGAGAAGGGACAACGTGGCCGTCCCAGCTAAATTAACAGCAGGAACGGGGGTTTTGGAGGCTACACAAAATCAATAGGACTATCTGGAAATGCCTGCCACTCAAGCAGGAGATTGTAATTCAGCAGCAGGGCCTGCAGCGCTGTGCCGCGACTCAACCGGCCATGCCAAGCCTGGGGAGGGATGCAGCCTCCGGGGCTGCACCAAGCCGGGGAAAGGGGATGAGATGACAGAGCATGCAGGGGAAAGGGGATGCTGGGGCACGAGCTCGTGCAGCAATAAACAGGTCTACTGGAGTCTTGAGGACGTTCATCTCCCCCAGCCTGGCTATGTCAGCCCAGCACCAGTGGGATGGGGCTCTGGTGGCATCACCTCCCTGCCCCCTGTCTGTGAGGTCCTGTCCCAACTCGGGATACAGTGTGACAGGTTGGTGGGGAGAGCAGGGAGCCCAGTGCCACATCCATCCTCCTGGCCCCTTCCCTACCTCATGGCCTTGGGCACCTGGGGAGCTAATTACACATAAATTTGCTGCAAAATCTCCCCTTCAGCTTGGCATGGGACACTAAATTGTCCCAAAGACCCCAAGTGATGTAGGTGCACAACCTGGGTTTTCTGGGAAACCTGATAGGATGCTTGGAGGGTCTGGGAGATGAGGGCTGGTGATGCCTCCAGTCCTGGTCTCCTCCAGAAGCACCCTTGGGGATGTGCCTGGGGCTGGGGGAGCCACTGGGCAGCAGCTCCCCTCTCCACGCCAGGCACTGGGATCTCTTGCAGCTCCAGCCAGTGAGAAAGGGCAACCCACAGAGACGTTTTCTTCTCCTTCAAAGGAATTCAGTGTTTGGCTGGAGCTTTCAAAGGAGATTTAAAAAGAGAAGATAAAAAAGAAAGTTAAAAGCTGCCCAGTGAGGGGTGGAAACAGGAACGTGGGGAGAGATCAGGGGCAGTGCCGGCAGCAAAACAATGGCAGAACACCGACCAGCACCGGCGAGCAGTGGGGAGAAGATGAGGAGAGCCTTCATCATGCAGCTGTCCAGCCAGGGCATCTATTCCCACCCTCCAGCATCTGTGTCTGTTGTGGCCATCTGCAACCTAGGTCTCTGCATATCCAGAGCCCTGGAGAGCCCCGACCAGGCAAGAGGAGTGGGGCTGGAGGCCAGCTGTGGTGGGTGACCACGATGGGAGCTGGGGAGCCCTGCCTGGGGGATTGGGCCCAGGAGTGTGGGAAGGGTGGGATGCAGCAGGGACACAGAGCGAGACACCGGGAGGGAAAATGTTAATCAACTGCAGTGCCTCCCTGAAAGGAGCCAAATGTAAATGAGATAATTAAGCTATTATTTAAAGCCGGGAGACGGTGGGGACAGGCCCGGGGTGGCCGGACTGCATTTTAATCAGCTGCCTGGCTGGGGCTGGTGAGCCTGTGCTCGCGTCCCTGCCTCTGCATCCCTGCCTCTGCTGCCAGGCTCTCCGGGTATCACGCAGTGTCTCTGCAAGCCGTGGGGCTGCAGCCATGCCGTGCCTCCTCCGCCTACGATAGTAGGATGCCGCTGCCATCCTGCTTCCCCAGGTATCTGTCCAGGCCAGGGGGTGAAGGGTCCAGGTGTGGGTGTACCTACACCTGTGTTACCACCTTTCTGTGGGATTTCGGTTAGGCTGCAGGAGCCCCTCTGGTGCCTCAGTTTACCTGCTCTCGCTATTTCAGATGCTAAAATCTAGTAATGAGAATAAGCAGTAGTGGTGAGGATAAATCCATCCAAGGAAAGTAGACCATAAATGCTCCAGCAATGTTGGCTGGACTGACCTCCAAAGGCAATGACCAGGCTTTGGGAGCCTTTTTTTACCTTTTCACATGGAGTTACAAGGTGATTAGAAGAAATCTAAGTAATTGGCCTGTGGCTCAGTTTCCCCACCTCTGGAAGCAATGTTGAGCTTTGGAGAAGCTCTCAGCACAGTGGGGAGCTCCAAGGTCACTTGTGAACTGTTGTGAGCCAGCGAATGTTGCAGAACAAGATTTTCTTCCTGCATTTCTTTGTTTTGGTCAGGAATGGAAAAGAAAACCACATCCAAAGCCATCCATGACAAGGGGTGTGAACTCGTTTCGTTCCCTGTCATTGGGACCATCCTTCCCTGTGGTAGAAGATCCGGTTCCTGGAAGCAGAGACCTCTGAAGAGCAGGGAGAAAATGGATGGTTGTTCGCTGCCTCTTCTCATATACCAGTTGGGATCTAGGTGAAATGAAGCTAGTAGGGGCTGGGTTCAAAAGAAACCCAAGGAGATGTTTGTTCTGTGGAGCATCCTTAAGGGGAGATCCTCGTGACAGGGGGAGCGGGTGCTCCCTCTTCACATGGGATGTGTGAGAGTTGAAAGACAGAAGGAAAAAGCCCATGGAGAGCTCTTAAGCAGAAAGGCAGCACTTCTCTAGCTCAGAAAACCCCGCTCCATGAATGTCTGGAGATCAGGAGAGCAAGGAAGCATTACACACGCCAGTCACATTTGTAATCTCTTCCTCAGGCACCTGGCATCAGCCCCGATGGAAATGGAGGACCAGGTTAGAGGAACATCTACTGTGTGCCTATAATACAGCCCTCATCTTTCAAGAGGCTTTCTTACTGTATGGTTAAAGAGTAAATTAAAAGCTTGATCCAGAGTGGCTTTCAAGTACCTTACTCTTATTTAGATACCTAATTCCTGCAATTTCCATTCCTTTGCAGAGCTGGGCCCTTAAATCCTGAAGACACTTCAGAAAATGTTACCCAGTATCCCCTCTTAGCAAAAGATTATCCCAGCACCCTTCCACCACCAGTCCATGGACCCCAGAGCATCCAGCCAGTGACAGCAGCTGACCCCTGGCCATGCGTGGACTGGTCCTCTGCTGTGTCCCTTGCAGGGGGCTGCCAGTGCCAGCGGGGTGGCTGCAGAGGTGGCTGGTATTTCCAAAGAACACTGCCGGGGAGCACCACGGTGACCCACCTGAGCGTGAATGCAGCCTCCTCCTGCTTTATTTGCCCAAAGCAGCAGTTTTTTCCTTCTCTCCATCCAACCATCCAGGTTGCAGCTGCCTCCCCTCTCCCAGGCCTGAGGAGGGACTTCAGGTGCAATCGAGCTATAAATAATTGGCACCAACAACACTGCAGTTGTGCTGCATTTTTATTTGTACACTCAGTGTGTGCATGGGCAAATATTGCCTTTACACTTTCTGGATTAGGAAACGGGTTTGCATTGTTGTCCTCTCCCTTTTCCCCCTCCTCCGCTCTCAGGGCGAGGTGGGTGCCATCATTCATACTGGTGAGGTCCTTTTGGGTACAGTCATGGAGTGTATCCAGGGCTCAGATCTCAGTGGCCCGGGGCAAGATCACACAGGTTTAGCTTGGCAGCTATGCTGGAAGTACTTTATAGCTTGGAAACCATTTGAGGAATGAAGAAAGCAAATCCCATGTGATTTACATAGCCAATCCCACAGCGATGAGGAGGTGATGCTAAGTCTGGAGTCACACATGGCACAGGGTCACACAATGCCTTAGTCCAAACTGGCCATCAGATGATGTGAAACAGGGAATACAGGAGGTAAAACAAGTGGCTCTTTGTGGTTTATTTGCCATAGGAAACAATTTGCATTTCTTTTTTTTCTGCCTGATATTCACAGGCAAGACAAAATTAGCCAAACAACCTTTCTCTGAGCTGAGATTTACTGCCGTGTGACTCAGTTTCCCTAACTGTGATCGAGGGATAACAACTCTTCTTCCCAGGCAGCAGTATGGGAAGGTTTGTGCACCTCTTCCTTGAGGCAAAGCTCTGTTCAGAGCATCCAGATGGGAAGAAACTCTGCACCTGCGTGTCTTTAATCCCAATTCCAGGATCGAGTGTTTTCCAAACTGCTGGTGAGCATGTTATAGGACCATACAGTTGCATGTGCTGGAGACAAGAGCAGATGCTGACTGGGCAGCTGCTGTGGAGAACACAAACACAGCCTGGTGCCTTCATCCCCTGGGGCCAGCAAGGGCCCAAGCAGTGGACCCCAGGGTACAATCTATTTTCTGCTGAAGAAGATGCTGCAAGAGCTCAGAGGAAGCCTCACAGTGCCTTGGTCTCCTTTTGTCTGTGAAGGAGCCATCCAGGGTGGGCAACCTTCATTTGTAGAGGTCTACTTGCAGATATCTTGAGTGGCAGAGGTGACTCCTAGCCTTGTTGTGTCTGTACTGAGCAGAGGAGGGGGGGTCACCTGCCCTGAAGCCTGACACCATTATGAAGAGATTTTTCACACCATAGCCTTTGGGGTGGAAGCGTGGCTGTGAGGTGGCCAGGGCTGGGGCAGGGCTGTGGACCATGTTGAGTGGGACCTGGTGACATTGCATGGATGGACCTGTGCCTGGAGGGGGAAAGCTTGGTGCCACAGCCTGCAGTGCTGGCACAGCTTAGCAGGCTTCCAACAATGTTACTGGCACAAGTGGTTCCTTGTCTGCTGATACTGGGTTGTGCACTGGGGGGGCTGGGGCAGGGGCTTTTACAGCCTGCACAGTGATTCTAGGCAAATCCATCTCAGGATCAGACGAAACTAAATAAAAAACTGACTCAGTGCCCCAAGCACGTGTAAAGTTGTTTTCTCAAGGGTTTGTCCCAACGCCGAAGTTCCCATTGTCCCAGCAGGAAGAGGAGAGAAAAAAATCCAGGCACAAAAGCCTTAGGAGCAGGCACTGGCTGGCGAGGGTGGGAAAGGGGCCAGGGCTGGGCGCCGTGCGGTGGCAGTAATTTTCCACACGCAATGGATTAGGTGAGGCTCTCGGTCAGGAGTGAATTCTGTTTTTTTTCCTCTTCTTCCCCACCTCCAGAGACCAATGCTGGATGGGAGCCCGGGAGAGGCAAGATAAAGGTCTTCTCTATCAGACAGCTGTTGAAAGATCTCAAATAAAGAGGCAGGCATCGCTCAGAAACCGTTAGAGGCAGCAAATGTGAAGGGTAAACTGCAGGACAGGTACTGTTTTTCACCTTGAGAGGCTTTTGAAGATACCTCCTCTTCTGGCCAGGGAGCTTGCCTGACCTCTGGCTGCCTGGGGCTCTCTGGGGCTCAGTGAGCTACTGCCCTGGTAGGATGGGCAAGCTGTGCTTGCCCAAAGCACAGCAGCTGCCTTGCCAGCCAGAGGTGGGAGAGCATCATTTTGCATCCAGCGGGAAGCAGGGATGGGGTAACCATCCACTGGGGTGGGGTAACCTCAGACCCTCCCCCCATTCCTTCCGCAGTCCCCAGGGCTGATGGCTGGCCCCAGGGCGATGTGCAGCCAGCTGAGCCAAGCTCATTAGCCAGGAACGCTCGCATCCAGCCCTGACCCCGTCCTTGCTGCCCCTCATGTCTCAGCCTGGACATGTCCCAGAGCATGCCAGACTGCCCCCTCCCTAAGCTGTACCTGCCCCTCCTGCCGTGCATCAGTCCCTGAAGCCCCGGGAGGACGCGGGTCAGGGGCGGGGCATGCACCGCAGGCCTGGCCATCGTGTTGTTGCCACGCCGTGGTGTGTCACAAATCTAATCAGATCTCGCGCTCCAGGGAGCAATTCACTTCCCCATGGGAAAGCGTGAGATGCTTGCGCTGGGCCTCACACGTGACTCCCTGCCTGTGGCGCGGTGCCCAGCGGGGCACGGAGGGCAAGCCAGTGGGGCTGGCAGGGATTGCTGGGGCTACTGGGCAGGCGTGCTATGCTGGGCTCTGCCTCGAGACAGGAGGTGTTGGTTGGGCCACCCCAGTGTGGGAAGGAGCTGTGGATGGAGCTGTCCTCTCCATCCCACCCATCCAGTCACTGCTCAGTCCTCTCCTGTACATCCCATCCCACCCATCCTATCCTGTCCCATCCCATCCTGTCCCATCCCATTCCCTCTGTTCCGTCCCATGCCATCCCATGCCATCCCATGCCATGCCATCCCATCCCATCCTCTGTTTTATCCTGTCTTATCCCATCCCATCCCCTCTGTTTTATCCCATGCCATGCCATGCCACCCCATCCCATCCCCTCTGTTTTATCCCATCCCATCCCCTCTGTTTTACCCTGTCTCATCCTGTCCTGCCCCACCGGTCCTCTTCCATGCCATCCCATGCCATCCCATTCCATCATATCTGGCCATCTCATCCCACTCTGCCTGTTCTGTCCTGTCCCATCCTATCCTCCCCCCAGCAACAGCTGTGTCACTGTCTGCATCTCCCGGTGACCAATCTTGTGCAAGCCTCTGGTCCTGACCAGTCCCCCACGGCCACCTGTTTCTCTTCCATCCCAGCCCCGTTCCTGCTGGGTGCACGTCCCGTGGTGCTGGCTGTGCTGCAGGCAGGAGGTGGGGTGGTGGAGCATAGCCAGGACACTTTCTCTCGGCTGTCACAGCACACACCCGCTTTCACACCAGGACCAGAGGCTGCCAGAAGGACAGGCGGCAATAAGCTCAGGGAAAGCTGCTCCCAGGGCATCCCTCTGGTGTGAATTTCCCCCCAAGACTCTTTTTATACAGCTCCTGTCTTCTACCTCCTCCTTGGGCAATTTTGCACGTATCCAGCACTGTCATGGACAAATGTCAAGCAGGGTCTGATTTACTCCAAATTAAGTGGCTAGGGTCTGATTCTGTGACATGCAGAAAGGACAGGTTAGAGTGGGGTCCTAGCTCTGCGGAAGGCAGGGACCAGGCTTTCACCAGGTGTCGGGGTATGGCCGCCTTTGTGATTTTTGCAGCTACTGAGGGAAATGATATAGACCTGCCCTTGACTCAGCCATTTTATAGCATCTCTTGAGCTCAGTGAAGCTGGCGCTAAACCTTGGTCGCTTTGATCATGACAAATAGGAGCTGGGAAGCCAAATTCAGTGCAAAGTCACCGGCTGCCTATGAAGCTGCTGCTTTTTCAGCTTTTAGTTGTCTAACTGGTGCATGGCTGGTGATTCTGCTACCTGCACTGCTGGGGCTGGCCAGGATGGCCGGGATGATGCCATCTGAGCTCCGGCTCTGTGAATCTGGAGGAGCCTTGGGATGCTGGTGGGGCTGGTCCTGCCCACGTCTGCTCTCACCTCTGCAGGAAGAACTGGTCTGGGACATGTGGAGGGATGGTGTCTTGGACCTCAGCTGCATTGGCGTCTTTGGCTGATGGCAGAGCTTGTGCTTTTGACTCATCGATCATGTCTTCCTGGGCAGGAAGATACCCTGGGGTGGGCAGCTGGGGGGGTCACAGGTTTGCCATCCCGGTTTGCTGGGTGAGAGTGAATGCCCAAGTCTCTGTGAGGACACTGGTGGCCCAGGTCACCCAGCTTCTGGCCTCCTCAGTTATCCCTGCTCCTCCAGAAGCTCAGACAGCTTTGTGGCAGGGTGCAAAGCAGGGGACACCATGTAGGGCTGTGAGCCCCACTGAGGAACAGCCCACGTATGCGTTTTTCAGCCCCTGGGCTGAGGGAGCAGTCTCCAAGTGCATGGACCTCACCAGGCACCAGCATGAGATCCGTGGGTCTCCTGGAGAGGCAGAGAAGCTGGGATGTCTGACTGGGGGGTGCTCGCAGCGCTGGGACCATATGCATCCTGTCCCCGCTGCGCTGGCACAGCTGCATCCCCAAACGGACACCCTCAGAGGGACAGCAGGTCCCCTGAGCCCCTGTTGGGCTGCGGCATGGGGCATGCATCCGTCCCCATGTGCGCACAGGGAGGGGGGTGTTGTGAGCATGTGGTGGGATGCGGGGGGGGGAAGGCAGCCATCCGCTCCCCACTCCCACTGTGCCTCGCTCTACTTGCCGCGGTCCCCAGGCTCCCTTCCCTTCCCCTCTGCTGCCTTTTATGCAGCTCGCCCAAGGCTCCAGGGCCTGGGGATCTTTCCAGGCTTCCCCAGCTGGGGTTTGGCAGCTCTAATTTTAGGCGCTTCTCAGTTTTGCTTTCTCGCTGCTTGGTTGAGGAAAAGCGCTTGTGCAGGGAGGCGAGCCTGGCCCTTCCCCACCGCTGCTGGCTTTCTCTTTGTCTCTCTCCCCTGCACGCTCCCGCCTGGTGCCTGCTGCACTGAGACGCCGGTGGACATTAATAAGCCCCTTTTTAAAGCCGGTGCTCTTGCAGGGGTGCAGTGTGGGGATGCACGTGGAGCCAGGGCCTGCCCCATGGTGATTCTTGCCAGACTGTGGCATGACACCCCACGCTCCCCTGCAAACACTTGGAAGGGCTAAGGTCCAGGCTGAGAGGCTGCAGGCTCGGAGGAAAGCCGAGGACATCAGACTGGCCACGTTTTAACCACAGTGGCCCAACCCCTTTCAGGCTGGCTGGGTCTCTGGGAAGAAGCTGGGGAACACCTTGCTGCAGGAAACCCAGAAGCTAAATGAGGATCAAAAAAAGTGATCAGACCAATCCATGCACAGAAAACCCAGCAAGAGCTAATTCAGCTCTTAGGTCCTCCCTTACACCGTGTGGAGCTGCTGCACGACGTGATCCTGGACCAGGTCAGCCTTGGGGCTGAGCCAGTACAGCTAGTGAGTTTTAATACAAAAGTGCAAGCTAAGGACAGCCCTGGGTGAGCCACACGATATTTTGCCCGAAGTCCTTGCTATGCAATTTGGACACAAAAGTGGAGTGTAGCAACATCCCCCTCCCCACACCCTGAGGGAAAGTATCTTCTGGGGAAGAGAAGAAGAATTTTTTCCCCAAGGAGGAAAATATCAGGTGAGCAGGACAGAGGAGGTGGCGGCAGCTGGGAAAGCGGGCTGTGCTAGCCAGGCTGGATCCTGCCTGCAGGGCACTTCTGCTCGCACGCAAGAGGCACGTTGGGTTTTGTCCAGTGTATCCGACGGGCTTTCATCTTCCAATGGGGAACGGCTGGGACTGGAACTGTCTAACTGGATTGTGAGCTGCCTGCTTCTGAAAGGGCTCTGCATCCCATTATCCATAAACTTGTTCATGGCACACGGCTAATTCAGGCAATTTGCGACACGTTTATGCTGTCGATATAATAACCAACCCATCGGCCTTAGCCAGGCTGGAGCACCGTGTCATGAACAGCAATCTGCAAATCAGGATCTTAATGTGGGCCCTGCTGTCCCTGCAGCCGGGGTGCATGGACGGGGCTGCGGGACTGGCAGCAGGACCTGCGCCACGCTCTGGGGGAGGGCATGCCAGCACGGGCTCTGGGATGCATGTGCGCCCTCCCTGCTTTTGGAGCCTCTCTGCTGCCTGGAGGGAGGTGGGATGGCAGGGTCCCCAAGGACGCGCTGCCCTGCAGGTGATAGGAAGCTTAACTGCTCCCCCCACACTGGCACCCCTCTTGTCGCAGGTTTGCAGGACCCAAATCCAGTGTTATCAGAGGGCCACAGCAGCAGAGAGGGGCCCAGCTGGCTCCTCTCGCCCTCTCCGCTCCCCATCGCTCATGTGGAGCAGTGGGTGGACGCGGCTCTAGCTCTGCTTTGCTGCCAGATTATTTCTGGGCATCGCCACAGACGGACACTGCAGGGAGCGCGCAGGCTGTGGAGCAGAGGCGTGCTGGGACCCGTGCTGGGGGGCGCAGCGGGGGGCACGGTGGTGCTGGCAGCTGGGGGCCGAGACCCTTCCCGCTGTGCTCGCGGTGCCTGCCTGCCTGCCTTCCCGGCAGCCTCTCCCCATCGCCGGCCCCGCTGCTGCCCGGCGGCCGCGGCGTGGGTAGGCTGCCCGCTGACACCGCCATCCTCCCCCTCCTCCCCGCCGGCTGCGAGCGCGGTGCGTCATCCGGCGCTCGGCTAATTCGGGGGCAACTATTTTGCGCCTGCGATGGATCACGCTGCATGGTGCGCCAGGGCCCCCACACTCCCTGGCCCAGATGCCCCCCTCCCGCCTGGATCGCTTCCCCCTGCCTCCCGTAACCAAGGAGAGAAATTAGCAGTGGGGGGAAGCGGTGCTTTCTGACGCAGGGCTCGCACAGCTAATCACCCAGTGCCAGAAGCTGCTCCAGGCCCCCCTTGTCTCCGCCGTCATGGCCGCCCTGACCCTGTGTGCAGGGAGGGTCAGGGACCCAGGGCTGATTTGGGTCCGAGCGCGGCTGTCACGCTCCCTTTGCAGACACGGTGCAGCTGCTGCTCGCCAGGCACCACGGGGGGTTGCTTCAGGGTGGCCGCGTTCACCCGGAGGTGAAGCTGCTCCTCAGACACCCCCATGCAGGTGGGCTCCTTGGGGTGATGGCTGCAAAGCACAGCACGTGGATTTGTCCCAGGGGGAGGGCGATGAAGGGCCATGCTTGCTTCAGGGTCTCCTCTCTGGGTCCTGCAGAGGGGCTGGGGAGCATCTGCAGAGATGAACCACATGCGCAGCAGGATGGAGAGGGATCGCTGTGCTCAGCTGAGCTGCATGCACAGAGGGGGCGAGGTGGGCACCCACCAAGCGCTGGCTCCACGGTGGATCTGTGGGGTGCCCAGGATGGGGTCACATGCCCTTTTGAGAAGATGCCTGTGTGGGAGTTTGCCTCGGGGAGAGCTGTTCAAGCAGAGCTTTTCCTCCTCGCAGCCCCCACTCTCTGTGCTCCTGACACGGCTTGCGAGCTGTCGGTGCCGGCAGAGCTGTTGCAAGGGCAGTGGTGGCAGGAGCATCCTCCCCAGTGGCCCGTGGATGCAGCCGGTCAGCAGCCAGGCTGCTTGTCCCTGGGCTTTGCGTGCAAGGCTGTGCCAAACACTGGAGCTCACGCACACACACACAGTGCTGCATCTGAATCCCACCAGGTCGCCTTGAAGCTGGGGCTGATTTTCATAAACCTTCCCAGACTCAGCCTCAGCAGGATCTGGTGTCATCCTGCATGGACAGACAGCTTGCATGGATGGGGGTGCTTATGTATCCCCATCCTCGCCTCCAGGTGAGGGCAGGATTGCAGGGGAGAGAAGGGGAGGAGATGGCTCGGAGACATTCATAGCCTGGGTGGGACCTCAAGAAACATTCCTAAAGCGCACACAGTCCCTGAGGACGTGCGTGGGGGGATGCATAGCCCCCTGCTCCAACACGATGGGGATGCAGCACATTCTCCGCTGCGTGAAATGGAGCAGGATGCGGAGGGGAGAATGGCTTTGAACAGTCAATTTCCATCGCTGAAAGCTGACAAGTTTAAAACAGCTAATGTGCCCCGCAAGATGAGGCCTTCAGAGATTTACAGCTCTCCTCGGCTGACTGCTCCCATACGGTGTGCATGTCAGCCAGGGAGCCTTTTAAAGAACCAAGATAAAGCTGCAGCAAGGCCGCATTGCCCACCAAATGGATGGCAGAGAGAAGAAAGGAAGGAGAGAGGTTGCTGTGTGTGTTTTTTTCCCATCAGGCAGGCTGCTGAGCTCATGTCCCCTCCTGCAGCCACCACCACAGAGTTACTCCAGGTCAAGGTCGAAGCAGCCCTCCTGGAGCAAAGTTTTCCTAAGCTGCCACAAGAGGAGGTTTGTGAAATGCTGCAGGAGGCATCAGATGCCTGCTGGGGCGGGTGTCAGCGGGACGTGTGGGTGGCACCAGCTGGCGGGGTTCGTATGGGGCTGGACATCCCCATGGGGTGCTGAAACCCTAGGGATGGGCAAGAACCAGCCCAAGCCCTCCACTGCAGGCTGGCAGGCTGGCACTGGAGTGGGTGGGATGATGGGGAGCAGGCTCCTGAGTGGGGTGGAGTGAGAGCATCGGGTCTCAGCAGGATAACAAACAGGGTCAGCATCTCCAGGAGGGCTCACACAAAATTTAGGAGCTGCTGCTAAGCTCCTCAGTGCTGCTGCCTACCTGCTTTCTGTGCCATGTCAAGGCCAGGCTGGGGTGTCACGGGTATTCCCCAGGGCAGCTGGATTCTTGATTTGACCTCTCTGTTCCTCTGAGTCCTCTGCTGCAGTCAGGAGCATGGCATGCTTGAGCAGACCCATGACCAGCACTGAGACTTGTGGCGTGCATTGGGGTGTCAGCTGGCCAGGACCATGGCTGGGGGACCTTGGGCACATGGGGTGTCATGGGACCTACTTGCCTGGCCCCAGCATACTTGTGGTGTCTGCAGCATGGGAGCAGTGTCTGCCGTCACCCTCCACTCCTGCTCTGCCTGCTGGAGACATTGTTGGTGGATGCCAGGAGGCAATTCACCTTCCCCGAGGTCACCAGAAGAAATGGGCTGAACACACCATGTCCTGAGAGCACCTCTGCCTCCCCGCCATAGCCAAGGCACTGGCTGGGATGGAGGTGTTTGCAGAACATGGCAATGGTCCCCATTTCTAGGACCATGCAGGCTGCTGGTCTAGGACACCCACGTCTGCTGGACTAACAGTGTCCCTCATCAGTCCCTCTCCTCTCCCCAGCCTGGCTCAGGCTCTCCTGCGTAGACCAAAGCCACAATCATGTCAGCAGGCTGCTACTGCATTTGAAGAAGATGAAGCTGGCAACAGGCAGGGCCAGGAATCCTCACTCCTAGGCAGGCCATTAAACCCTGACCAAGCCATCCAGGAAGATCTTTTGTGCTTCCATGTGTCACTTCTTCAGCCAGAAGGTTGGTCCCACTGAGCTCCACTGTGCCAGCAGCCCAGGGGTGAGCTGCCCTGGAGGATGAGGCAGCTGGCGGGTTTGCCCTTGCATGATGCCCACAAAGAGCTGAGCTCCCTGCAGACACCCTTTGGCCATGGGTATCCAGGAGAGCTGCTGGGGTTGGAGGTTTGGGTAAGGAGGCCTTCTCAGAGCCTTGGGATATTTTTTCTGTATTCCTAACCCCTCATATCAGATGTTCTCCATTGTTTCTGCCTGTTCTGCTCCCTGCTAACTGGTGCTGTTCCTGGCAGCAGGGCTGGGATGTGAGGGTTTGTGGCAGCATCCTGCACCCTCAGTGCCGTGGTGCCACCTGACTCCAGTGTACCAGGAGCTGGAGAAGCAGCCTGCACCCCAGCACCAGTGCATGGTACATCTCCAGATCCCACAGTTCCTGGTGCAGAGAAGCAGTATGGGGTGAACCGAGCAGGAGAGGGCAGAGCCACCTGGTCCCTTCTGCTCCCCTCCATCACAGCACTGACCATCATGGCAGGTGCACGTGGGCTCTGAACAACACCCAGAGCAGTCACCAGCCCTGACTCTGGGGAGGGAGACACCTCATTACTGTCCCAAGCCAGCTATTGGATTGAGCTTGTCTCCTCTGAAACCCCGGCCCTCCTGGGAGCAAAGAGCCCCTTGCCTGCTCAGCAGAGACCTGCTCTCTGGGTCCTCACTGGTTCCTGTGCTGGGCATTGGCAGCAGGCTCTGTGCAGTGCTGGGGATGGGGCCACCTCTGATGCGCCATGGACCGCCCTGGCAGAGGGGCTTGGGGCACACATCTCATCCCCCGGCTGGTCCAGGGAGAGGTCAGATGACTCCGTTCACCCTGAGATTCACATTGGTACCCATCCTTGTCATGAGGTGCCCAGCCAAGGCTGGGCTTCGGGGGTGGTGGGGGAGAAGCATCCCCTTATCTCTTTTCTCTTTGTGCAAACACACGAGCCCTCTTGGAGCCGCCGTGTGATGCCGCCAGCCGGAAAGCCGCAAAGGCGGGGAGGTTGCCCAGCTTCTGTCTCCTTCCCAGCAGGTGTGGCTGGCCCTGCCAGGCAGATGGCTCAGCGCCTGGCAGAGATGAGCGCCGGCGCCAGGAGCAGCTGGCTTCATCCGTACCCGGGCCAAGAGCAGAGATGCTGAGCAGCGTGGGGAGCTCACGGCAGGCAAATGAGGCAGTGACCTCCCCTGCCAGGCTCAGGTTGTGCTGGGCACCTCTGGACTCTTGCACGCACGTGGGGTGTGCTGCCAGCTCCTGCCTCCTGCCCTGCGGCAGGGCCTCCAGGAGGGTGTTGGCAGGGACCACCGGTACCCCGGAGGAGACAGGCGTTTCTTGGGGACAGCCCCAAAGCCCAGCTCTGATGCAGGAACCTCCAGGGCACATTTGCTCTACTGAGACCTGAATGCCAGTCATGCAGGGGGGGGCCTCTCCCTGCACCCTGGAGCAGCTGGAGCGTAGAGGTGAAGAACCATGGGGTGGACCCTACTCTGAGCCATCAGCCCCATTCCAGGTTTGCTCCTTGCTGCCTGGACTAATGAACTGCTGGGCAATCAACAGACCAACTGGAAGCCCTGTCAGAGCCAGGCCGCGCACTACCTTGTTATTTCTAACCAGTGAAGTGGGGGAAACAGACCTTTTTCATCCACTGGCAGTCACTCTGTGCTGTTTTGCAGCTCCTAGCACAGCAGGGCAGGGCTGAACCAACCCTCAAAAATCAGAATGGAGACAAGAAGATGGGGCACACCACCCCAGGCTGTGGGGAGGGGAGGCTGTTACTCTAATGGGAAAGGGGAGCAGCAGGTGGGGTTTTTTCCCATGCAAAGCTCGTAGTGTGCAGACCATGATGACAGCACTGAGGGGACTGTGAAAGCTCTTGTGCTGTGATGGCCAGCCATGTTCACCAGGGGTAAGCACAGCAGCCTCACGCCACACAGTGCAGTCTCATTTTCTGTGCAGTTATTAATACATCTATTTGCCTGGCTCTGAGTGGAGGCAGAGAGCAAAAACAAATGAACAGCACCAGGACTGACAGCCTAGGAGCTTAGTGCAACCACCTCTTGAGTCTGACATTAAGGGCTAGGAGAAGCTGTTCCTGGGGACCTGGCTTCCCAAGGGGCAGAGAAGAGATGGACAAGGTCTGGTCCATGGGAGCAAAATCTCTGGGCAGGCTGCTCCCAATGCGCAGGCTCCTCCATCCTCATCTTGAAGCCGGCGCTGGAAGTGGAAGTTTTGAAGTCATACACGGAGCTGTTTGCTTGGTATTTCCTGCCCCGGAGAACAGGAAGCAGCAGCGAAGCCCAGCAGGGAGCTGCTCTTGGGAGATTTCCAGCCGGACACATTTTGATCTCTGCCTACAGGAAAGGGGGAAAGATCCATGCTCTTTCCCTTGTCCCCATGCCCAGTGCTGGGAACTAATGGGCCAGATTCAGGCTGACTTGGGCCTACGGAGGTGGATTGCACGGAAACGTGGCAGTCTGAATGACTTTTCACTTCACTCTCCCTTGTACCACTCTGACCCGGACCTTATTTTCTCATCACAACCCCCAGAGCTCCCTCCTGCTTTCAAGGTTTGGGTCCATGCTGGGAACCACCAGCCCTACACACAAGGTTCCTTCAGCCCACCAGCGCTTGGATGCAAAACCTGTCCTTGTCCTGTGCCCTGGTGCACATCCAGGTCTCCTCAGTGCTGCCTGGCCACAGGACTGTGTTACCCTCCCTAGTGCTGATAGTCATGGTGGGACAAGGCCAGGGGAAGGGCAGGTTGGGCTTGTGTCTGGTGCCAGGCAAAGGCTCTGTCATGGCAGCAGTTACTCCCCATCAGGACTGCCAGTCTCTGTTACTGGCAGACCATGGCAGCAGTCTCTGAGGAATGTGAACAGCACATTATTAACAATCTTTTAAAGAGCTGCCAGTGTGTCCTGGGTCCCCGTTTATTTCTGCATACAGCCTGTCCACCGTTGAATGCAGCATTCATAGGAGATGTCATCTCAGCTTAAGGTGGTCTATTACTTACCCCAATCAAACTCCTGCAGTAGGTGATTCCTCCTCTGGGCAAGGACAAAGTCCCACAGAAGGGGAGGGTTTATTCTCCTTTTAAATCATCCCTGCTTTTGTTTTCCTTCTCCTGAGAGCTATGTTTGTGCAGAGCGGATGTTGGATCAAGGGTGTCCAAGCTGGAACACGGTGGTCTCTGGATCTGCTCCCAAATTGCTACGTGCATGGATGCTGGGGCTGTTTCTGTGGCTATGCCCTGAGCACACCCTGTGATGGAGAAATCTGGGGACGCATTGGCTGCAGGTGACATGGGTGGGAAGCGGGGATATGCCTAGAGAGAGGTGCCATGTCAGGGCTAGGGTGGCCAGCAGAGAGGGGGCAGGTGAAGCTGCCATCCACGACTTTGTACCAGGTCCACTCTGGTGGCTGCAGCCCATCTGCAAGGGCACTCCAGACACTGGCCTGAAAGATGGCGAGCTCACCGTGCAAAAAGCAGTTATTCCATTTTATGGTCACAGAGGCACCAGGTGGGACCCAGACCAAGAGCTCAGGGGCTCCTGGCCCTTTTTATGCAGCAATGTCAACACCAGCCATGGGACAAAGCAGCACAGAGCTGCCCGCCCTGTTGGCCTTAGCAAGAGTGGGTTGCAGGGGGTGTGTTTTGGCCAGAGCTTCCCTGACTGGCTCCTGTGGGGACATGGTCTGTTTTGAAGGTGCTGGAGTGCCCCACCCCAGAGGTGCTCACTGAGCAGGCAGTGGACTGTACACGACAAGGTGGTTTCTTTGGGGAGACATGAGCCGGCTGCTTTTCAGGGCCATTCAGCTGCCTGGTCCTGCACTGTGTCTGGGCACAGACAGCTAGGTAACGTGTGACAGACTGGGGCTGGGATGTCGGGGGAGCCAGCACCTGGAACACCTCTTTGGAGGATGCCTGCTTGGATTTTCACAGGACCCTGGGAGATCCTGAATCCTTCCACTTCTGCTGCTCACCTAGGCTCTCTGCCCGTGACTTTTCCTGCTCTCCTGGCATCGCTGAAGCAGCCCATGGCACAACTAGCTGAGAACAGCAGACTGTCCAGGTCTGGCCCACCTGGAAAAACATGTCCTAGGTGAAGGAAAGACCAACACCAAAAGCAATAAAGAATTACTGCTGTCATTGCCGAGACGCTGACTGCACTGCACTGGTGCATTTGTACAGTGCCCGGCACAACACCCAGGCACAGCAGCAATGGAGACAGCAGCACACAATAATGCTGATCAAACCGTGGGAGGGGGGTTCGTGATTCAACCTGATTTTCTTTGGAAGCAGCAGATCTGGGTCTGGATTCTGGGCACTTGCAAAGGACAGGACCTTGGTCCGTGTAAGTGGTGGCGGGCGCTGTGGTCACCCTTGGCAGTGTGCGTGCAGGGCAGTGCCATCCCCTCCAGGAGTGAGCAGGCGGCGAGGACCCGCTGGGACGAGCAGCCAGAGCCTGTCCGGCCATGCGCGCTTTTCCATAAGCAGTCGCCTGGGCAACTGTGAGCGCGGAGCCAGACAAGCCATCAGGATGAGGAGCCATTGTGCTCGTTCAGGGAATGATTCCCAGTCCTTTTCCCAGGCAGGGGGCTCTGTAGGTCACCCCATTTTGCCAGCCCAGAGATGGGCAGCAAATGGCCCTGCCTGGGGCTCCCTGGCAGGCTGGGGTGAGTTATCTCAAATCCCTGCTTCCCCCAGGGCAAGGTGGGACGATGGGGGAGGGAGACCACAACCTCAGCCCTGCAAGGAAAAGCTGCCAAATGCATATGAATTGAGGCCGAAGGGGGTGGCCCAAACCCACACCAAGTACTGGGATGAGCCGGATTCCCAAACCTTTACATTTCACCCTACACAGAGAGAGGGCAAGGTTTCCCTCTGCGTTGTTACTTGTAGTAAGCGTGCACGTGCGTGTGCATGGCTGGAGCAGCAAACGCTGAGGGAAGGGGCTCCCCATCTAGCTGCATTTCTGCCTCTCCGCAGCCAGACCGTCTCTGTTTTGCTGTTGTTGCTGCCTGCTTGGCACCTGCTCGCCCTGGACGAGCCTGCTGCTTTGCTAATGAGCTGCAGCGTCTCGCTCAGGGTCCTGCTCACCGTCGGAGTGCAGGGACTCTCCAGGCTCATGTGCTTAGCTCAGCCCCACGGTTTAAATCCCTGCCAAGAGAAATGGAAGAATCTGGTGCAGCCAGGCCTGGAAAAAACAGCCAGGACAGTCTCCGATTAACCCTTCTCTCCCCTGCCCGTGCTTCTCCCCTCTCCTCCCTTCCCACGCACAGGCAACCAGCAGGCTTCACACCCCTCCTTCCCACACCCCAGTTCATGCACGTTTCCCTACCTCTGGGGAAAAAGCAGCTTTTCTCATGAGATTGCCCAGAATACCCAAGGACCGAGTATTCCCACGGCACTTGAATGCGTGCCCCCTTTGATTGCAGGAGGGCAAAGGGCAGAGATCTGGGAAAAGAAAGAAAATCATTTTGAAAAAAAAAAGAAGAGACAGGCAAAAAAAAAAGCAATTCAGGCAGGAGCTTCCCTCAACCTCTATAAAATACAGTTCACGTTTCCTGCAAGCCTGGGGCGCAGATCACATTCGACGTGAGGTGCTTTACCCAGCCCCGGTGTAAATTCTGGAGCCTCGCATTTGCATGGCGTGATGGGAAAAAGCTTAACAGGGGCCCGGGGAGCTGCAGAGGAGGCGGCTGTGCTATCTGGCTACCGCAGGGGCTGTCGATGCACAGACATTTCCAAGGCTATTTGTGAAGGTGAAATGGTCTGTAAAGATTCCAGGACACCATGTGGCAGGACGGTTAGCAGGGCTTCTCCTTCGGTGTTTGCACAGAGCTGCCGGGCTGGAGAGAGGCTGTGTGTGCAGAATGCCTCGCGGTGATTAGAGCATCTGCAAATTTCAGCTTAATACGCGGCATAATGAGACACGGAATATTATTAGCCTGCAGCCATCCCCCCGCCCCAGCGGCGATCTCTGCAGCTTGAGCTGGTTTCACCTTCTCAGTGCTGTGCTGCAAGAGCCCCAGTGAGAGATGCTTGCCCCGCTGGCAGGGCAGGCAGCCTGCAGGCAGCTCTGTGGCCATACAGGACCGAGCTCCCACAGCAGGCAGAGTGGCTTTGCACTCTGGCTTATATGAAATAAGGTTTCGTCGTCCTACCCGCTGGCTGTGCACACCAGCCCCTTACCCTGTTGGCCTTTCCTGCAGTGCTCCGAGCCACAGCCCGCCCATGCCAGCAGCCACAGGGGCTGCTCACGGAGAATAACTTCCAACTTCCCATCCCAAAGCTGTATTGCCTGTGGCTCACCTCTCCAGGTCATGAGGACTGATCCTGTGTGTGCTGCCTGCCGAGGCAGGAGGTGCTGGGAGGGCTCAGGCAGCACAGAGACTGCACAAGGAGCCACGGCAGCACTGGCAACCGAGAGCACAGCTTTGTTTTCCACAGAGCGTACAAGCGCAGGGTGGCTCTTCGTGAAGAAGAGTATGTTGGGATGCCGTGTCCAGCCACATGTGCACAGACCTAAGCCAACTCTGAGCTCCCCTCTCCTGCAGTCTGTGCTCCTCCATCCCACCACCCGGCAGGATCCTGCAGCCCCAGCTCACGCAGGTCCTGCTGCACTGCTTATTGCCTCTTGTTTTTGGGCAGACAGGAATGTCCCAAAGTGTTGGACTTTCTGAGATGGAAAGAGCTGCTGGGCGGTGGCAGGAAGCAGTTCTGCCTGGTGCAGTGGGGGCTGGCATCAGGGTCCTGTGCTTGGTGCAAGGCTCTGGGAAATCCCTGGTGCAGGGCTGGGTTCAGCCAGGAGCAGCCAAGCAGCTCAGTGACTGCCCAGGGTCTTGGGGCATCACCAGCCCTGGCTCAGGGTGAAGGTGAGGAGAGTGGGGCCATGGCTCCTGCAGGGCAGCTGTGGGAGGTGCGCAGGGAGCACCGGGTGGGCAGCCCGTGTGCTTGGGAGTACGTGCATCTGTTGGCATGTACAAGCATGTGTATGTTCACATGTATAAAGGTACACTTGGACGGGTATGCATGTGTGTGCATATGTGTAAATGTGCGTGCATGTGTGTGAATGTGTGTAAGTGTGAGGGACAAAGGGTGTGTGCCCATGTGTAAGGTACATGCAGATACACATGCACCCTGGGATGTACACTGTGTGTGTGAGGGTGTGCACAGTCTGTGTGCAAGGACAGCTTGTGTACATATAAGTGCAGGTTACAGGCAGGTACCTGAGCATACACAGGGGGTGTGAGTGTGTGTGTACGTGCAGAGTGTGTGTGGGTGCGAGGTGTGTGCTGAGGCTGTCTTAGCACACACAAATAGATGCCTTGGTAGCTGTTTGACCCCTGCTCCACAGACTTGCTGGCATGGTGTTTTGAGGGACACAAGCGAGGCATGGTGAGGGCTGGAGGTCATGGTCTCTTCTGCCTGGCAGAGACCGCACAGGACAGCGCTGGCTCTGCCGGCTGCAGGCCAGTCTCTCGCCCAGGCACAGCCGGGCAAGCAGCTTCCTCCATGCAGCCTCTCCTCCATCTTGTGCTGACCCATGCGTTTGCGTGACCTTGTTGCTGCTGCCGAACAGAACCTTCCGTTGCTTAGCCTGGGGTATTTTTCAGTGAGATCAGCTCCCCTGCCTGGTTCAAAGCTGGCATTTGCTGCCAAAGGTCTGACAGTGACATCTGCAGCCAGGGGCACCCCCCGAGAGATGCTTGGAGCTGCCTGAATCACTGTCCCTCACGTTCGCCATTTACTGTGCTATCGATATATTTTAAAAAAGCAAAAGCAAAGTCTGGAGAAGGTACCACCAAAGCAAAAGCTGTTATGAATGCTGTTAAACTAACACTAACTGCCATTGCTGTTAATCTGTACCAAGGTCAAATTCACAAATTGGCAGGTTAGTTTCAGTTCCAGCCTGAAATTAGATCATCAATTAGTTAAATCATCACTTTGAAACAGAAAGAAAACTGGAGTGGACCCAGTCCTCGTAAATCCTGCAGAAGGGTCTGAGAAGGTGGCTCTGCATTTTACTGGGAAGAATTTGACCAAAGCAATTCACATGCATAGCGTGGAGCCAGCTACATGTTTTAATAGGGAAAACAACTTATCACCCACTGCCCAAGCCATAACCTCCAAGCTGATTTGGATGCTGCCGTCTCAGATGTGTCCCCCTGTCCCCAGCAGATGTTACAGTGCAGTGTTAACCTCTGCTTCAATAAGCTGAGGTTTGAGGCTTCCCATATACCAGAACTGACTGATGACTATTTCAAGTTTCTCAGGACTTTGAAACCCAAAACCCACTTTAATTTTATGAGTAATTTTATGGGACAATCTTTAGGGCTGTGAAAGCTGGAAACTTTTCCTTCAGGTGCCTTGACCTTATGGCTGCTCATCTATCCATGCAGGAGCCCCGCTACACTTTCATCTGATCACCCTCGAATTCAGAGCTATAAAAAGGATGGGATGTCTCCCAGCTAATAAAAATAGGAAAAAAGGGAGAAGCAAAGCTAAAGATAAAGGTGTCGCGAGTCCTCCCCTCCCGCAGCCTTTGGAACGTCATGGAGTGGGGGCTGGCATCTGAATCAGCGACCAGATGGTGAAGTCCTTCAGGCTCGGCGCTGCTCACTGCTGGCCGCCTGCCGTGCCTGGGAGGGCGGCTGGAGCCGGGAGCGGGCTGCTCACTGAGGCCCAGGGCCACTGGCCTTGGACAGCCCACCTGGTCAATTCACCATGGGATGGGATGCAGAGCTTGCAGGATGGGTGGTGCAGGGCTCCTGGGTCGGAGGGGCAGAAGACCTGGCTCCTGGCACGAGCAGCTCCTGAACTGCCAAGCTCCAGCTCTTCTGGGGTTCCCGGGGCTCCCTCCCATGCAGTTAAGTGTGTGTGCACACGTGCATGGGCGAGTGTTTCTCCATATGCCTATGTGGAGAGGACGTTGAATTAGGAGAAAATGCAGATATGCTGCAAATGGAAGCAGGGCAGATCTTGGCTATAGCCACAGGGGAGGATTAATCTGTTCTCCATCTTACTAGACCCAGTGTCCACATATTAAGGTCACTAAATTCAGTGCCAGGAGCAGGGGATGCAGGGCAGCATTACAGGCTGAGGACTTGTCCACCTCTGGCAGGCATCAGAACCTGGCACAGACACCTCTTGGGTCTCACTTGCTCCCAGATGATCAGATCCAGCGTCGTTTCACCAGCTCTGGCATCTACAAGCAAGCACACCCCTATCTCTCAGCCTTGCATCCCTCAGTACGTCTCAGTCTTTGCTCATCCTTTTCAGTCGACTTTGGCTTTACATCTACTGACAACTAACATCTACTGACAACTTTTCCTCCAACTGCTCAAGAAGGAACCTAAAAATGCAAATGCTTCCTTCCCCCAAAACCTTCTCTCTATGGAGGGGCCCAGTAACATCTCTGACAACAAACAGCAACGTGTCATTTGTTTTTATTACTCTAGGAGGGCAAGCTGCTGTGCGTGACCAAGGAAACCGAGAGCTGGCTGCCCTTGTGAACTTGCTGAGTGCCTGATGGAGAACAGGAGGAGAAGAGAGCTGGGGGAGTGGGAGAAACATTACTTCTCTCCTGCTTATTGGCCGAGGCAAGATTGATTGACTGTACTTGCAATAGCATAGCATGCATCAAGGTAGGCACAAAATTGTGGTTAGCACTAGAAAACCACTGGCCGTGTGGAGGAACTTAATGTGAGAAAAGACATATGGGGTAGACACAGATTTTGCATTGAGCTGGGGAGTGGCACAGCTCCTTGGGGTAGGGAGGGCAGCAGAGATGAGTCTAACATAGACCACAGAGACGTGTGATGGCACTGCCTGGTCACTCGATAGAGCAGGGCTGGACTCATCCTGTCTACCTTTTGATGTCTCCAGTGTTTATAACCACTGCTAGCAAGAAATGGACAGTTCTAGGATGTAATTCTCCTCCTCAGATCAACCATAAGGTGTGCCCAGAGGTTTACTTCGCAGGTGGTGGCTTCCCTGCTTGCCAGTTGAAGCCCTGCCCAGCAGATGAGATGCTTCCGGGGCACTCTCCTTCTGGCAAAGGGCAGGCTTAAGAAAGGACTTGAAGAACTGGGGAGCATCTGGGGGGCACATTAGGGATGGCGATGGGAAATGAGAAGACACCACGGTACTGGCTTGAAGCCTAAGCAAGTGGCTGGGGGTCGTCGTCATCGTATGGTGCCGCGCACACGCCAGCTGGAGGGATGGCAGAGGAAGAATCAAGGTGAGGGCTTGTGAAGAGAAGAGCAGTTGGAGGTGTTTTATCAGGACAGGGCTTTGGTGCCGTAAAGTCAGTTTGATATGAACAGTTCAGTTTGGCATGATGGTAATGGCTGCAGTACTATTTCCCATTGCAACAGATACTCAAACCAGAATGATTTCCATAAAGGACATGGAAATTATTTTCTGGAAAATTTTTGGTTTAGAAAGCCTCAAAATTCTGCCTTGCAATTCACCTAATTTTGATGCTCTGAGACTTCAGTTTCCCAAAACAGGGGGAAAAAAAATCAGTTTTGGGGAGAACTCTGATAAAGAAACATTTCCTTGCTGCCAACGTCCGCTGTTTGGATTTTGCCATGTTGAGACTGTGCAAAGCAGCAGCAGAGGAAGAGGCTGAGATGTCAAGGAGGCCAAGGGCATCTGGGTGGTCGGAGGCTGGTCTGGGAGCTCCCTGCCGGGGCAAGGGGTGGTGTGAGCAGGGCCAGGGACCCGCACGGAACAGCCAGTCCCTTCGCCAGCCTGCACGTTGCTGGCCCCGCAGCTTCCTCTGGCAACGCCTTACACAGGCTATTTTTATGCTGTGTGAAAAAGCGTGTCTTTCTGCAAGCGGAGGAAAGGCGGCGTGGAGAGGGAAAGTGAATTAGTGAAGGTCACAGGCATAATGTCGCTCCGCGCGCTGCTGGGGCAGAGCGTGAAGAGCTAAAGGGGATGTCATGGGGGTCTGGGCGGGAGGCTCGTCTGGGGTGGGAAATGCTCATGGAGCAGCTCCGTGGTCCACCTCTGCCTCCCCGGGGAACATCCAGCCGCCGTGGCCCTGCCAGCACGGGGGAGCGAGCTGGCAGCGCGCACCTACTTCTCCACTGCTCGCTCGCTGCTGCCGCTGACTGTTTATAGAGCATCAGCCGCTATACGGACTGTAACTGGGTTTTTACATACAGCATAAAAAGTAATGATCGCTCTCTCCTGCTAAATCACATGCAGTGAAATCATAATATGAAGTCACTCCTGTCCACAGTGGCAAAACATTCGTATCTGGGAGAGCCCGAATAGCTCCTGAAGGTGAGAAACATTCTTTTTTTCCCCACTGAAATCAGTGAGGGCAGCAGTGCCCAGCACCACACCCCCAGGATCCGGCCAAAAACCGCAGTCATTTCTGCGGCATCCCTTTCCCCCCCACTTTCCCCTCTTCCTTTAAAGCAATGGCTTTCCTGAGAACAACGGGGAAGATGAAAGCAGAAGACGCCCTGCCTGCACATCACTGCTTGCAAATGAGAATTTGGGATCTGGACCACGCTTGGGCTTTCCTCATTTGGGTGAGCTGAGTGAAAAGTTGGCTGGGGTGCTCCTCCCTTTCGTGCAGGGTTTGGGAGCCGGGGATGAGAGCCCAGGCAAGGGGAAGAGCATCCCGCTGCTGTGCCGCGAGCAGCTCCGTCCCACAGCGCGTCGCCGGCAGGGTACCGCGGGGAGTCTGCGCGCTCTCGGCAGCCTCCTGCTTCTGGGGGATGCTGGAGGCAGAGTTCCCATCACTTTCCCATCTCGGAGCAGATTTACGAGCCTCCCAAAAGCTCTCCCGCAGCCCTCCAGGAAGGCTGGGGCTGGGGGCTGGCGGGGGGGCTATTTGCGGGGAATTGTGAATCTACTTTCTTACACGGCTGCGTACCACTGTGCAACGGTAATCCCCTGAGCAGGGTGAAACGGAGGCCTAGCTACCATGACCTCCTCTGTAGGTTTCCATGGATACCATGTACTATAAATAAAAAAAGGAATTTCAAACCAGTTTTCAATCCTGCTTAGTGGGAATAGGAAACCTCTTTTGAATTTAGTTTCCTATCTCACCTTACAGGGGTTATTTTGCAGCCTGTTTGAAACAAATAATTACCCCTTCAGCCAGGAAATTACCACCAATCATACCTATTTACTTCCAAACACTCGGCTAATTAGCACATTGGGGAGAGCTGCCTATTTGCACGCTGGAGATGGGAGGCTTAGCGTCTTTATTTTGGTGGTGCTGGGAGAAAGGACGCGGGGCCAAGGGTCAGTGAGGGGCGTCAGAGCCCTCCGAAAAAAATAATAAAGAGAGAAGGAGAGCTGTAAAACTCAAAACGCCAAGATGCCGTGTGAATTAGCGTGCGAGAAGCCCCGGCAAAAAAGGGAATATTACATCTGCATCCTTTTGCAATGAATCAGAGTCATGCTGCAGATTTTGTCTGGCATACTGGGTCTCTGGAGGATAGAAAATAATTTGGTCGCAGCAGTGGGAGGTGTGTGTGCGTGGAGAAGGGAGTTGCTTTCCAACAGCCTGCTGTGGTGAGAACATGCCTGACACTTCATTCCTTTCCAGTTAATGCAGCGAGGCCGGGAGGAAACTTAACCCTCTAATTGCTAAAGTGTACCGGGGACTTGGGAAAGTCCTTGGAAACCAAACCGGGCTCCCGGGCTGGTCTCGTCTCACCCAGGCACCGCTGGCAGACAGCTGAGGGGATTTGCCCAAACGGCTGGAGGTGGGGGCAGGGGAAATGCTAATTTGAAACAGGCGCTGGTGAGCAGGACAGGAGGACAGAGAGGTTGTGTTTTTCAGACCTCTGGGCTGGCAATGGGCCTGCAAAGTCCAGTCCGTCACAATGCTGGGTCTGAGCCAGCTGGACACGTGGTGGCTTGCGGAGGGGTCTCACGGTCTGGCATTCCCAAATGGCTCTGCAGCCCAAGCTCAGTGCTGTTGGTCCATGCTCCTGGATCACCATCACTGAAAATCCCAAATGCTTTCCATCGCTACAGCGGTGCTATGTCCTCCACTTCCCTGAATGGCTCCTGCTGCCATGGCCACACAGCACAGCCCCCATGGAGTGGTCCTTGCAGGGGTGGCCCGCAACTTTTACTGGACAAGGGAGGGTAGGTGAAGGCTGCGTGAGCACAGGACAGGCATGCAAATGGGGGGCCACAACCCCCCGATCCATCCACGGCTGCCTGGGGGTCTGCTTACAAGGGGAAGGGCTTGCTTCCCGCTGCTGTCCTTTGGTGGTCTTTGTGAGGCTGCTCCTAGCACACATGGCTCCATGCATGAACCAGCTATCAGGTGTGCACTGCCTCTTCGCCTTCCTCACTCTGGTAAAGGTCTCCCAGACAGTGCAGGATCAGGACTGGCAAGCATAGGCGTTCCACAGCCGGGGAGGAGGAGGAAGAGGAGGAGGAAGAGGAGGAGGCAGCTCTGTCGGTAGCAGGGATGCACAAAGCACCCGGGACTCAGCCAGAGCCTTGTGCACAATACGGTAAGTTCTGCTCAAAGCTAGTCCATAATGTTTAATAGCACAGGATGATCACGGGCATCTGACTCGGAGCCTGTTCGCTGCTGCCCTCCTAAAGCTCCTTATTAGCATTTCCAGGACATTGATGTTGTGCTCGGATATACGGGAAGGCACTCATGAGTTACAGAGCAGCAATATATCAACGTTAGAGAAGGGCCCATTTAAGCTTAATATCAGAGGCTGGGTTTTTCTGGAGTCAGGTGTCTCATTCCCATTGAAATTCAACAGGAGTTGGAGTCTGCTCCCAGGGCTTATTTGAAAGTCCCAGACTTAATTAGTATTTATCTTAATTAGGGGGACGTTACCTGCTCTGGGAACCTCATGCTATCTGCTGTATTCATCCCCACAGCACCCTGGGAAAGGGCTCCCAGGCCTTTTTGCAGTGGGGGACCGAGGCACATGGTGGCTCCTGCTGCAAGCCTGCAGCTCAGCAGGGAGCAGAAAACATCCTTCTGGGGGCTGAAAGGGCCACAGCATTGCCCCCCTCCCTGGGTTGTGTCCTCTTGGGAGGCCAGGGTAGACAATGCAGGAGACCGTGGGGACATCGTTTGACCGAGTGTGGCAGGATGATGCTGAACCCCCCCTCGCCGCCTGCCTGGGCCTGTGGGCGTTTTAGGGGGGATCTGGGCGGACACAGAGGCAGCTCAGCCCCAACTGCGCTCCGGAGCACTGCTGCTCGTTCACCATCTTCAGGCCAGGCCACAAATCGCAGGGTGGAGGATGGGAGGGTGAGGAAAGAGGAGAAAATCTGTGCTCCTTTTTTTTTAAAAAACAAAGTTACCAGCTTGGGAAGAGCTTAGAAACCCGATCTGGTCAAAGCCATAAACAGCCGAAAAGGACAAGCCACGGAGCTCGCTCGGCGAGGAGGATCTCACCCACACCCGCCTGCAGAGGCAGGGAGAAGCAGACGAGTCCAAACAGCTCCTTGGTCCTCTCCGCATGGGCTCCCCAAGGGCAGATAAACCGAAATCTAAGACCCTGTTGTGTGCCCTCAGACCCCGCTGCTCTGCTGTGCTGGGAGGGATGGGGTTCCCCACCGTGGTACCCCTGCCCTCGCCCCCCTGCGTGGCGTGAAGGGATGGAGTTAGGGTTCCCGGCCAGGCTGGCAGCTTGCAGGGAAGGGGTTTGTAACAAGAACAAGCAAGCTGTCCCCAGGCAGAGCAATCAAAACGTTGGGACCTCCCCCGCGGTGCTCTGGTGAGTGGGATGCGAGGCCTCGGGGGCTGGGGGTGGCAGTGCGGTGCGTACCTCTGGGGATGGTGCAGGGGATGCTTGGGGAATGCAGATGGGCAGGGGGTGCTGACATGAGAAAGGAGAGGACTAATACCCCTCCTTCCCCGGGGAAGCCTGCCTCCAGGGAGAGCTGCGAGTCCAGGCAGGCTGTACTGACACTTATCTCCAGAGGGTCAGCCTTACCTGCAGGGTTTTGGGCCAAGAGTTTTGTGGGAGAGACGGTGAAAGGCAGCAGGTGCTGAAGCACGCTCAAGGCTGGCCCTCAAAGCATGCTGGGGACAGCACAGGCGGTGCTGGTCCTGGTGTCCAGACAGAGGCAGGAGAAGAGGGACTCTGAGCGGGCTGGGAAGGGCAGGGGTGGGATGAGCCATCTGCAAACATCCCCCACGAGTGGGACGAGGAGCGGGAAACAGGGATGAGGAGTGAGGAGCAGGTCTGCTGGGAGTGGAGACCACGGGATGCTGGGTGCTGCCTCCTGCCAGGTCATGGGAGCCAGCCAGGTGGTTCAGCCACAGATGACCTCAGGGACATTTTTGGTGGCCTGACAGAGGACTCTGTGGGGCAGGGAGATGTCTATGAGCTGGACCTGACTGCCGTGATGCTGAACCTCAAGGAGCCCTGCCAGCGCTGGCAGGGGGCTCGCTGCATCCCTGTCCTGCTAGGCAGCAAGACCCTGCCCCAGGGTCACAAGATCCAGCTGTTGCCCGCCAGCAATGGCCAGGGCTGGGTCCAAGGGGTACAGGACAATGGCTTGCCCAGGAGATCCTGAGTGAAATCCTCGACACCGTGCTGACAGCTTGCTGGGACACTGCCTGGGAGCAGCCTGAGAGCCTTCATCACTCAGCCACTCGGCAGGAGCCCAGGGAGGGGACGGAAGGGGAGGGGGGATCTCTTGCTAGACCGGACCTGGGGCCAGGTCTTTGTCCAGCTCTCCTCCATCAACTGCACTTCCTGAAGGAGAGCAGGGATGGTTTTCCAGATTTGCTTGTGGACTGTGGGCCCAGAGCTTGAGAAAGGGGTGAGATGGAAAGTGGTTTTGAAGGGAACAAATGTGGCTTCGTAAGGAAGAGAAAGGAGGAATTAGTCACCAGGGGTGAATAGTCCCAAAATGCAAAATGTTGCAGAAATTGGTTCATGAAGATGTTGAACGCTCTTACCTCCCCTCTGATTGTTCACTAGTGCTGGGAGAAGAATAGCAAAAGTTTCGTAAGAGAAGGGATACTCCCAGAAACCAAGGGTTTCCAGTCAAATGGCCTGATGAAAATTCCTGGAAATGTTAGCATAGCAGAGCTGCAATTAGGAACCATATCCTCGCAAATAGCATCGAAAGCTGTGAGAAAAGCATTCCTTCCAGGTCCTGGTGACACAGGAATAAAAGAGGTGGCACTGAATTTAATGCTACCATTAAATAAAATTTTTATTCAGCCAAGAAAAATGTGGTAGCTGGAAAGATGGACGACTGGAAAGATGGACTCCATCATTTCATTCTGCTTCATGCAAAGCTACCATTACCTTGCTAGATATTTTATGGAAGGCTTGCCGGTCTCAGCCTGTAGGCTTCGAGATCGTAGACAATGTGCTAATGTAAAGTTGCTTGAGCTTATGGAAGATTTTGAAGGCCTGGTTTCCATGTGTTGAGACTGGCACCATATCAGAGGAACAGCTGAGTATATGGAGCAGGGAAGCTACATGTAAGTTATCCAGCGAGGAGAGAATCCGCCTGGGGCTGCAGTCCTGGGCGCTGTAATGCGGAAGGGAGTTGTTCTCCACCACGGCTCATTGTTCCCCACCACACGGGCAGGCTGGTGTCTTGCTTCACAAGAACAATGAATGAGATTATCGGGCTTTACTGGCCTGGGTTGCTTTGCCTGATTTTCTCACAGGCTCTGGCGCATCCTTTGCTATGGACTAGGCAGGCAATGTGGAGCTGGGGCTGTATGGGGGCAGGGTGGGATGGAGGAACGTGGGGCTTCCCTTCCCTGTAGGACAGCGTGTCGACTGCCATCACAAGCGTTGGGCCTCGGAAGTGCTTCTGGGGCCACAGGGTGAGGACAGGATATTTAGAAAATCTAATTTTAGCTTGGTGAGGCACTTCTACTCTGGAGGAGGTCAGCTCTTCTCTAGGGCAACTGAGAGAGGGAGAAGCTGCTTCAGCTGCTCTGAAGTGCCGCCCAGAGGAGTAGACTGCCCTGCTTGGAGGGAAGGAGACTGACCCGATGCTGTTCAGCCAGCACCTGGGAACCCCTCATGGACAGTGCTAAAGGGAAGACCCTTTCCCCACTGATTTCCAAGCTGCTCTGACAAAGATCCCAGAGGCAGCAGAGATACCCAGGTCTGCAGTGAGGTCCTACCCCACCACCAGAGATTTCATTCACCCAGGTAGAGCAGATAAACTGTCCTCCAGCTACCTGACTGCACTGCTTCTTGCCAACAGCATATTGCAATGGAGAACCACTGCCTGCCCCACTGCAGGAGGCACTAAGTAGAAACAGCCGAGGCAGAGCCCAAAATAGCTGGATGGAGCTTGGTGTGGTGTCTGGAAGAGTCAGAACAATCCACTCTCACCTCACCTGTATTCCTGGCTCACCAGGACAGGCAAGGGGCTTGCTATCTCTGGAGCCATGTATGAAGTACTGGTGGCTGGAGGGTGCCTGGGAAGGGAGGAGTGAATCGGCAGGCAGGTGGAAAAGCTTTTGTGATAACCAGCTTTGAACTCTTGCAAACACTATGAGCCCCACCTAAACTGGTTTTCCAGAAACTGCCGTACTGCAGTGTGGCATCCTGGCACAATGACCAGCATGATGCTGCTGCTGGGCACAAGCTAGTGCCTTTGTCTTTCCTGGTTCAGAGAACAAGCCAAAGGCTTTAGCTACACCCACCAGCATCCTTCCTTCTGGAGCAGGTCAGCCATGGTCACAAAGCCAAGCTGCTCCTTCCCGAGAGCAGTTTGTGGAATAAATTCTTACACTGTCCTAAAGTAATTGGGCTAAATGATCTGCCACACTAATCCTAGCTCTTTGGAGAGGCTCTTGGGGTGGGTCTTTTGCTGTCCTTAGTAAGGGGCCACCAGGATGTGTGAGTGGAAGTGAGAAACAGGATTCCCTGGGAATAATCCTCCTACATGAAACACAGCAGCATCTGGGGAAAGTCTAGTGTGCACCAAGATGATGCACATGAGAGAGCATGGAGAGCAGTCTGGAGCAAGACCATGTCCTGTTAATTTCCTCAAAACCTGTGAAGGTCAGGCTTGGCGGGGTGGTCAGGCTGAGTGGAGTGAGAGGTGCTGTGGACCTTGCTTAGGCAGCTGAGCTCAGCTCCGTACGGAGGCAGCTCAGGGCCCGTGTTGCAAATGACATGATGCCATACAAAATAGGCAGACCTCTGTAAGTTGGTGGGGAATAAGCAGGATGGTGAGGAATTAGAGATGGGCATAGTGAGATGTGAGCACAAACAGCGGTGCATGTGAAAATGGAGGCAGATCCATCCTGAGCGTCTCTCAAGCCACTCTGTATGCTTCTGAATCAGCTGTAACCTCCCAGGAACTGGGTTATTTTGTGACAACTGAATGAAGACCTCTGCTCAAGAGCCCAGCAGTGACCAAAAAGGTGAATAAAAATGAGAGGCTTCATGGAAGAGACTGTAGAGAAGGATGTAAGGAGTTTCAGAAAGGCATTAGACAGGTGGGTGGTGTCATGATGACCTTGCATTGAGCACTGCGGGCAGGTCTGCACATCCCACCTTGCAAATGACAGTCACAGGCAAGGATCTGGAGGAGGGCTGGAAAAATAGCTCCAAGACTGGCGGACCCTGGGGCTTTTATATGCACAAGCTTGGGCCCATTTGGCTTGCAAAGCTCTGGGACTCCTAACTCCTGCTGGTTGCTTCTTGGGTGACTGGAGTCGAAGGCTTGCTCCAGTGTTTGGTGAAGTCAACTGACTTTTTCTGTTTGAATCCTCTGACCCGCAGTGACATGGGCTGGCTAAAACCTGACAAGGGATGCTCCAAAGTAGAAAACTCCTGTCTAGATCAGACCAGGAAGGCATTTTCAGCTCCATGCTGTGGGTCAGCATTGTGCTGTCTATATTTCCTTAAGGCATCTGTTAACAAGCCACTGCTAAATAGCGGTAATCCTCCTGCTGCAAGCCTGGGTCTGAGGGTGGTTTGCTACAACAGGATAATGTCCCTAGCTAGAATGTGTGTTTGGAGCCCGTGCAACGGCCCACTTAAATACACGTGAGACTGGAGGGGTCTTGGCAGAGGAGCAACCTAAATCAAATTAGGAAGACAAGGGGTTGTTCCCATGGGCCACTGCCTTGGAGTGAGCCCACAGGACTTGAAACAACGAGGTCTCTTTTGCCACAGAACAGTAGAAATAGGTAATTCAGATTAGTTGCTAAGTGCCTCCAGGAGGTAGGATTAGTAAAAGGAAGAGTCTGCAATACTCAGCTGGCAGTATCTCACTGGGAAGAAAGTATAGCCGTAACACTGCCTTTGCGAGCTCCTGTCCAGTCTTGGAGGGTAAATCATGGGAATGATTATAAGAAGCTCTCCAAAGGCCACAGAAGCAATGTTTATGTGTATAGGAGATGTATATGAGTCTACTGCATCACCTTGCCTCTTGCTCCAAAAGTCATGATCAAAGTAGTGAGCTTACTGATTTTGCTGGTGTTTTGGCATAAACCATTTGCTGGGTCAGTTGATGTTTTAATTCACACAGACAACATGAGCAATAATATTGTATTTCATATGTCAGGATTGTTGTCCCTTTAGAGAACTGGTCAGAAAAGGAAATTTCTGTTTGAAGAAGTTTAACTTCCCAGTTATCTGGGTCCTACATCCATCAGAAATTTTGATGAACTTTCAGAGAGAAAGCATCATCTCTCCCCTACCCTTCATGGGAGTACAGTGGTTCTGCACAAGAACGGTGGTCAGCAACTCAGGGTACCTGTTTTGACTCCATTCTTGGTTTGGCATGCTGTCTAACCATACCTTGTTCCTCTTCCCTCCCTGGGCTTCTTCCCCATCTGCTCATCTGGCAAGCTCATTGAGGCTGGGTGATGCTAGACCAACAGAATATGAGTCTGTACAGCACTTAGCCCCTCATCTCAGGGTGATGTTATCCTAATGCAGGTAACAAACCTCCCTGACACCTGGAGCAGAAGAGTTGCGTTATTTTCTTAGAAAACGTAAAGCTCTGGGACATTGATCTGCTTGTACTGAGATCATTGTTGCTTTTGAAGCAGTTCTACTGGAGGCAACGTTTGTGCCTCCAGGGCCTCCAAAAACTAAAGGAGGCAGCAAAAAATCGATGTGGGTTTGGTGGAGGAGGTTTCCTAGTTGTCTTTCACAGTGCCAGGTGGCTCTTGGCTGTTGATATGCATGTTTGAGGTGACATGTAGCCTGGTGAGGTGTGTGGACGTTGCCTCCCTGGAAGGTGGTGCTGCCACCCCTGTGAGAAACACCATCTGCAATACAGGGCTGGGCTGGCAATAATAGAGGAGCCAAGGTGTGAGGGTCAACTTTACCCTCCAGGAAGAAGATGAAGATGAAGATGAAGATGAAGATGAGAGTCTGACTCTTGATTCCTTTAGGCTGAATAATTACAAGGAGAGGGTGTCCCTGTAAGTCAGCAGTGTTTCAATGGGAGCTGTGTATGCTTTGGGAAAACTCCTCTCCTGAGCACAGAGCAAATGGGGGAACCTCAAAATCAGGTGTCTTTTTTTGAAGATGCAGGTGTTTGAGCCACACACGTACCCAGTGCTGCATAGAGATCACATCTCTGTCCTAATATTCCTCCCTGTTGACATCAAGTGGTCAGGGCTTGCAAAGCGCTAGACTAGCCCTGCCCCAAGGGATGAGCTGCTGCATGATCCTCTCTGATATATGCCTGTCCCTTCCTTCCAGGCACAACAGAGTGGTGAAGCCCCCAGAGCCTGATGGAGAACCAGAGCCTGGTTGAGTCTGTGCAAATCTGCTCTGTGTCCTTCCCAGCCGGTGTGGTTTGGGCTGGGGAGCTAACCCCACCCGCCATCTCTGCCTGGGATAAAGGGAGTTTGTTTCTGCTTTAGCTCATTGCAATATCTCCTGCTGGCAGACTTTCCAATTAGGGAGCCAAGTGGGAGTCAGGAGAGACCCCAGGGTGGATTTCACACTCACTCTTTATTTATATGTAAACCTGGATGCAGGGCTGAGCTGCTGAGAGAGTGAGAGAAGTAGTACTGAGGGAGGGGGAGGCCAGCCCAGAGAACAGAGGTCTTTGCAGCTCTCATTTGAAGTGTGTGTGGGGGACAGGGCTGAGAGAGAGGGAAAGTCTGTCTTGTCTCTCCCACCTGCTTCAGCTGCTGGGAGAATGCCTGGCTCATGTGCTCTTCCCAGTCCCTGCTTGTGCCTCCCAGAATGGCGCTTGAGCATCTCTGAACACTGGGGATGGTGAGCTCTCTCCTGGTGACAGAGATGAGCATCCCCGTGTGCCCCAGTGTCCACCTGGACTGCACACAGTGTGGAGGTGTGTGGCCTGGCTCAGGTGGGTTATGGGATCTGGCCCCACACTCTCCCACTCCTGCCCTTGGCTGGCGTCCTGGTTCCTGCTAGTGCCCCAGAGCTGAGCACTGAGTGTCTCTGCTGTACCCCAACATTGATGGTGCTTCTGGCCCTACAGAGGGGTCAGCTGGAGGAAGCCCAGTGAGAGAAATGCGGGCAGAGGAAGATGTCACACCTGGAGGGTACACAGACCACAGCCATGCAACATGGAGCAGCGGATGCCCCAGGCAGGGACACCTGTGACACTTTCCCTCCTGGCCTTCCTCCATCCTCTGCTCTCTTCCATTTCCATTGGTTGGGTCCTTTTCAAACTGCCAAAACCAACTGGCCGCCTTCTCTTTTTAAAAAAGTATTTAATAAAGGCAAACAGATGTAAAGTTAAAACCTGGAGGGAGCAGTTCTTCCACAGACAAAAAGGAGCAAAGCGTTGTCTCTGTGGGCAGCGAGCGTGTGAGCACATGCTGTTCAGGGGAGCAAGTCCCCCAGCAAAGGCAGCTTTGCTTTGAGCAGTTCTGGTCACCAGGGCCTGTTTGCCAGGCTAGCACAAGGGCTGTTTTCCAGGTGCTTTTGCCTTACTTTATGGCGTGATAATGGCTGCACAAACAGTTCCACTGGCTCAGCTGCTCCTCTGCCTCCTTCCTATCCTTCCCTTTGTTTGTGAAATGTGACTTCTCTTCAGCTGGCTTTTTGCAGGCATCTGAGCCAGATGACAACCCCAGGTGATGCTCACAGCCACCATTCAAATTGCAGCATTGGTGGGTCAGTTGCTGTAATGACAAGACAATTTTTGGTCAGCTGGTTGGTTGGGTGAGCTTAGCAAAGCACCTCTTGGATGGGAACAAGGAGGTGTAGGCTCAGTCCCTGGTTTTCAACCACTTGTTTTGTGACAGGGGAGTGTTTGATACCTGGCCATGCTGTGCCTCATTAGAATAGGGGTAACAGGATTTCTTAGCTTGGCAGGTGTGCCGGAAAGATAAATTCAGCAATATTTGGAGAGTATTGCAAGATTACAGCTTTACTCAGGCGACTCTGCAGGCCACAGCATTTCTCACCCATACAATTGAACTGCAGCTACCTCTCATGAACAGTCAGAGCAGGAAGAGACACCTGAGGGGTAGCTGAGAGATCCAGAAAAAGATGAGCAGCACAGGGAAGGTGAACACGGATTGCTCTTTCTTGCTCCCAGTTGAGAAGCAGGGGCATGAAGCAAAGTCAGTAAGTCGAAGCAGATGGAAGGAAGAAATTTTTCAAGCAAGGTGTTGTGCTGTGGAACTCCTTGAGAAAGGGCATCACAGCATTAACGTCGACACAAGATCATGGAAGAGAAACCCACTGAAAAGTATGCACTCTGCAGACGACATCTGGCTCAAGAAGACCAGCTAGGGGCAGGGCAAGTGCTGGGGGAAGTACTATGCGTTTATCTTCTTATATCCTTCCCTAGGTATCAACTGCTGTTGGAGACAGGACCTAGGCAAGATGGGCCTTTGGGCTGGCAGTACCACCATTCTCATGCAAGGCCAATTTCAGACCCTGAGGTGCAACACAGCATAGGAAGAAGTAGAAGCCCATGTGTCACCATCAGCCTGGGTCCTGTAGGGTGACATCCACTCCAGGAAGGACTGTTAATGTTCATTGCATGGGCTGGTCTGGGAGGCAAAGCTGCAGGGTGTTTGTCATGTTTTCACCCAGGTCTCTGCCTTCATTTCATGGTGCTGCAGGTCAACAGATCAAGGGAGGCCCAGGAACAAGCTACTCACATGGGTCCCTGCCATGTTCAGGTGAGTAGGGCAGCTTTGGGGGTGGACAATGCCTCAATGGGATGTTACCTGGAGTTGTAGGATGAGATAAATAAAGCTCCATGGTCAGTATAGGATGCCTGTACATTTGGGTGTAGACCCATCCCTTAAATCCCTGTCTGTACCTAAAATGGCCTCAAAGGAGTGAGCATCTGTGAGCCCCTTGCTGACTCTCAGTGTCAAATAAATATCCCAGGAAGGCAGCAGGCATCCAGCAACCAAGCTAAGTCAGAGAACACCTTTGGAGCCAAAATCCCAGGACCTGAATGGAGACATTCCCTACCGCCTGAAGTGGCCCCCAGCTGAGCCACTCTGTCCCCTCCCGAGCACCAGGAGAGCCAGCAGGCAGCCCCTTCAGCACATGGCCACTGTATTATTTAAGGACCCCGATGCAATTAGCAAGGCACTGGAGAGCAGCCAGCACGGACTGCAGGTGTTAGTGCCTCTCCAGGGCACGGACACTGGAACAGCTGGGCTCCACCTTCCTGGCTTGCAACTCTCAAGGGCAGTCCCAAAAATAGGCTGCTGCAATCACCTTGGCCAGAGACCCTGCTGACACAAATCACCCTGGCAGAACGACAGGAGGAAGAAAACATTGTGATTTGCACAGAGATGAGCACAGAGACAACAGAAGGGTGATGATCAAGACAACTTGCCTCTTGGCAAATCCAATCCATCTGAAGGGGGTAGACCCAGACCAGCAGGATCGCGAGTGCATCACAGATGCACTCATCCAGCTTCTAACCCCACAGGTTTGCCTTCTTCCTTTGTTGTGTGACCAACTGTTTCACCACCACTCCTGGCCCTAATGAATCCTGTTCTGCAGCCCTGTCTCACCACCAGCCAAACCTGTTTTGCCACGTAGCCCCTGGCAGAAGTACCTAACTGCCAGCAGGTGCTGAATGTTGCTTTACCACTGTAATTAGCAGGTTAGGCTCCTTTCCTCATCTCTCTGATCCCTGTTTTCATTGCTCTCTGCTGCTCACGGGAAATCTGATAGGCAGTATCTAGGGTCTCATGTCAGCAGCAGTCTTTGCTAGGCTGAGCACCTTAGCAACAGGGCAACGATGGGATGGGAATACTGTAGGCAGAGGTATATGAGATACCTCTGGGTGGGCACCTCACTGAAAGGGCACCTCAGTTCTAGCTGCTGCAGGAGTTTCTAGGAGCCTTAATGACTTTGTGGAAGAAAGGGAAGGGTGTTCAGGATGCCTTTGCAGGACTCAGTGGCTCTGTTGGTGGTAGGCAGTTCCCAAGGACCAGACTAGTGAGGCTGGCTCAGGTGAGTCTTCCTCCTCCACAGCCACTAAAACTGTCCCACAAGACTCTGCATCACTGTTTTTCTGCAGCAGACACAGCCTGACTCATCTTTGGGAGGCATCCTCCAAAATGTCACTGCGAACAAACCTGCTTGTTTTATGTCACTACCTGCCGGGGACTCAGCGGAGAGAGGAGAAAGACAGGCTGCAGGGCACTCTTCCAGGCTAGCTCTCTTCTCCAATGCTCTCCCAGGGTGTCCCTAAATGCCTTCAGGAAGCTGGTTGCCTTCCCTTTCCCCATGCCCTCTTGCTTCGCTGTGCATGCCCAAAGCCTCTTCTGTGTCTTGAAGGGGTATTCTTTAGCTCTGACCAAAAATCACTTGAACTTACCATGCCTGGGGGTCTGGTGGGGATGGAGGACAACCTTCTTGGTGCTTCAAGTGGGGGATTTTGCAGCTGAGGACCTTCACCCAAGCACTGAGGCAGGAGATAAGACATATCATTGAAAAATGCTTGTCCTCACAAAAGCTCAAAATTGTCACAGGATGTGGGCAGGTGCACATAGATACCCTTTGGGTCTAGGACTTAGTGCTCTTTAGCACCCCAGAAGCATCAAGACCTCTGTCAGAATGAGGTACTCAGAAAGTGGGCAGCCAGCTGAGGCTGCCTGAGTTGAATCCTGAGAAAGGCAGGCAATGTTGAAGCACCCTCTTGAGCTGAACAGACTGTCCACATGCAGACAGTTTGGCTCAGGTGATCTGTCTCCAGGCTGCCCTTCAGATAAGGAGTGAATGGTGGCAGCCCCAGGCACCAGGAGGGGTCTCTTCCTGTCTTCCCTTAGAGACAACCCCACCAGGACACCCTTTCTCAGGTCCATCGACATGTCTCTGGTACCCACTGCTACTCAGTAAATGCCTTCAAAACTCAGGATGCATCCATGGGGGGAAAGGCTTTGGATTTTGTCCCAAAACAGGTCAGAGTCTACGGTAAATGCAATGAATGTTCAGTTCCTATCTGAATACCACACAAACCAGGAGAGAGGCAACCCCCCAACCTGTCTCAGGACCAAGAACATACCTCGAGGGTATCTGGCTGCCTAGAGCCATGCATTTGGAAGAGACGTGCCTTGCGCACTGTGCTTCCAAATGATGACAAGTCTAAGGGGCCACTGGACAGAACAGCTTGGGGCTGGAGGCAGTAGCAATGACACAGGAGAGACCCTTGCTCCCTCTCTGAGAAAAGGGAAGGAGAGACAAGCTGGGTCCAGACAAGGATGCTACAGGAGCACTGGACATGAATCCCCGAGCAGGAGTGGCTAGACACCCAGGCAGCTCAGCAGTGCCCTGTAGGAACCAATGGCCCCATCCAGCAGTCCACACCCTGGCATGCAATGTTGGCTACTGGGGGGACAGAGCCATTCTGTGGTGAGAGCCCTGCCTTCCTCAGCCTCCCCTTAAGACATCACTTCTACCCCAAGCAAGACCCCTCACCACAAAGAAGTTGTCCCCTCCAGCCCAGCTCACCCACAAGGGGATGGCCGTGCACACGTGTGACACAGGAGGAGCCCATGGGAAGGCTGGCCAGTGCATGGTAGTCTGAGGAGCAAGCATGGCATGGCTGGAGAGTTGGGTGTGCCAGCCAACCTGCTCCAAACGCTTCCCAAAGCAAAGACCTGAGCTGTGCTTAGAGACCAGACTGGTGAGCACCTGGCTGGAAGCAGGTCAGCTCTGACTAGGCCAGCACACAGGTTTGCAGGGCAGGTCCCAGGCTGGGCTGGAGAGCCGTGAGCGTAGAGGCAGGCATGGGCTGGGTATTTGGCACATGGTGACAAAAGCATGTTGCTGCGTGGCTGGGCTTTGTCGTGTCTCAGTGCAGCCTCTGTCTTCACCCACTGGGCACTTCCAGGGAGCAAAGTCCCTCAGATCCCCAGCCTAAGGGATGCTGAACAAGACCAGGGAGGCAATCCCTACATGCCTGGGTCTTCACAGCAACCCAGAAACAGTGTCTTGTGTGCGATGATCTCCCACAAGCACTCAGCCCTCCTCTGCTGAGATTCACCCGGGGGGGGACCAGGAGGAGGAATTTGCTGGGTGTGAGGAAGTGACTTGAGCTGTGGCACAAAAACTCTCTGGGTGGGTGTCATGAGCACACGCTGGGGAGTATCCCGTGGGCCTGAGCTCAGAGCTACATATGCTGCTCCTCTGCCAGCACCAAACATGGCACCTGGCATCTGCTCATCTCAGACCCCATTGGTACATAGAGGCGGTAGGTGGAAAGTCCAAGCCCACAGCACAGCCCATAAAGGTCATGTTTTATTCTGGCTGATCTCCTTCGCTTGCCTCATCTCCTGGAGGAAAATGAAGTGATAAACAGCCAGCAGCACAGTTTTGTTAAAAACAAATCAGGGCAAACAAACAGGGGATAATTCTCTCTCCGGCTGGTGCAGGGAATTCTGCTGAGCCGAGAGCAATGCTCTGGGCACAGTCATCACTCCAAGCCTCCAGGCCCTGCATGGCCAGCGGACAGTGGCTAGCTTCTCACCGGGACAGGACAGCTGGGGTCAGGGTCTTGCTTCCTGGCTGACATCCTGGGGAACCTGAACATTTTTTTTCTCCTTGTGCAGGATTCTTACTCCTGCATTTTCCAGCCTCCCAGTGAGTGGTTCCTTGCTCCCAGGCTCTGCTGAGCCTGATTACAGTCTGTGCCCACAGCAAGGGGCTCTCCCCAGATGAAAAAATCTCAGGGATGCAAAGAGGGAATCAGGCACAACCACCTTATCTGTCTAAGCCCTTGTACAGAGCAGAGCAGGCAGGGAAGCAGAGGAGGGAAGCCTGGCCAAAGCAGGGATGGCCACAGCATATCTGGGCCTTGGAGAAAGGGAAAGCAGGACAGGGAGAGCATACAGAGGGGTCCTGGGAGATGAAGACATGCAGAGTGATCACATGAACATGATAGCATCCAAAGTGGAGGGGAAGGGACAGTGCTGGTGACAGAGGGGTCTGGGAACCAGTTGTTCTTATTGTTTTAATTCTTACCTTCCTCCCCTGAGTGCCAGGATCTCCAAGTCTTTTACAGGGCATTACAATCCCAGAACCTGGCAAACCGAGGCACTGAGAAGTTAAGCGAGGCCACCAGAGAAGATGAGAAGGGATTGTGTTTCTCTTTTTTTCCCCTGAAACAAAGCAGAGCTGTCAGTTGACACTTCCCGTGCTGCCCCAGCTCCAGAGGGTTGCTGGGGCTGCTTCCAGCAGACAAGAGACGTCACGGAAGAGACAAGAGACGTGGGGCGAGGCGTGGGATTCCTGCAGTGTGGGGTCCCGTGCAAAGCGGTGCCTGGAGTCGGTGTCCTCCCACCAGAGCAGGGAAAGGCAGTTTGGCTGCCTGCTGCCTCCCGCAAGCACGGGGCTGGGAAGCTGCGAGCCCTGGCAGCCTGGAAGCATCCTGGGAACCTGGGTTTTGATGCTGTCTGCTAGGCAAAGGGTTAGGAAATCGGGCAGGCTGCCACCAAAAGTCTGCCCAGCGTTTGGCAAAAGTCTGCCCGAATGATACAGCTCTATGAAACATTTCAGCTTTGACAAATGTGTGGTTTTTGTTGTTTTTTTTTTTAAATGAAAAAAACAACTCTGTTGCATTGAAAACTTGCCCGACTGGTCTGAGGATGGTTCAGCCAGTCCGTAGGAGAGCTGGGGCAGCAGGCCCATCTCCTTGTACACAGGCTGCCTATTGTTCTCTGTGCCGAGCAGGAGGATGGCTTGCATTAAACCAGAGGACTGGACGGGACCGCCTGGGTCATCGAGGCTGGACCCCCACCCACATGGGCAGACTCCTACTCTGTGTCTCCTTCGGATGGGTCTGGGCAGCATCTATGCCTCAGGCATGCAGGGTGGCTTCCCCAACCCTGGAACAGACTGAGACAGGCAAGAAAAGGCTAAAATCCACGCGCATGACCCAGCCCAGCCATCGGCTGGCACTGCAGCACCGGCAGGATTTTGCTGTCCCATACCCATCCTTTCCACCTTCCTCTCTCTGGCTCAGCACTGGGGACCCACCCTGTGGTCCGACACCAAGGGACGCTTGAACCCTGTTTACTGGAGACTGCATATGGTTTTTAACGGCTCTAGGCACCAAACCGAGCGTGGCAGGCAAGCGGTGAGGGGAGCTGGCAAGCTGGCAACGTCTCAGTACAAATCCCATTGCTGAGTACCGTACCCAGCCTCACAGTCACCACTGCTGTCACCTTGGCTGCACCAGGCTCCTCCAGCCCCTCTGCTGCTTCTCATCTGCTTGTTATTCATGGCAGGGGGCAAGAAGCTCCCCCCTCCCGCCCCCCATTCAATGTGCGGACGATCACCACAGCCCCAGAAGGTTGAATTTAATGCTAGGGGGATTTGCAAGTCAAGAATTCCTGTGCCCACACAATGTGCAGCTGGGCTTTGAAAAGGGGTCAGGATTAAAATGCAACCGCAAACTTGACAAACCGGCGCAACGGCCGGCAGACAATGGGCTGCGGCTCCCTGTTATCATTCACGGCGTGTGAAGGACCAGCGGCCAGCTCGGCGGGTTACAAGTCATGCGCTAGAGATGCTGCTGGCCTGTACACCAGTGGGGAGGGCTCCTTTGTGCTGCTCTCGCAGTAGGGAGCAACCCGAAAGCCAGCCTGAACGGAGAGACATCTCCACTCACAGCCGGGGGTAAGGAGGGTGGGATGGCAGGGACCTGCGGCCACCATGGGCAGGTTCTGAGCTCCTGCCTGGTTGGGATTTGTCCCCCCGGGGGTCTCCAGATTCACTGGTCTTTGCTGGATAAAAATTAAGGTGCTTTTCTTTGATTCTGTCCTGAAACTGTAGCTTGGTTTATGCAGGAGTAGTAAAGCAAGGGGCATGCAGAGGCTGGGGGGATTCTGCGTGAACAGGGATGCCAGGATGGCGCAGAGGGTTTCAGATGATGACGGATTAGATACAGGTCAACTGTGTAACAGTAAGGGACAATGCCACCTGGGGCTGCAATAATTAACACTCTGGGGATAAAGCCAGCAAAACAACCGGCTGGATCTCCCTGTGGGCAGGAGCTAGACACCTTCCCCAGGCCCCCTGAGCCAACTGAGCCTGCTGATCTTGGGGCACGCTGCTTCGGGCACAGCTCCACCATGGCCCCGGGGGGATGCAGGGCAAGGGAAGGTCTGGCAAAAAAAGACCTGGATCTGGCCAGAGCCGTGGGAAGGAAGGAGTCACCGAAGAGGCGATGTGACAAGCATCTGGTCCTTGTGTGACTGTCATGGCTGGGATCAATTATTTTAATGAGCCCATGGACAAAGGTCAGGGAGGAATGTGACTCAGTCAGTGTAACATTAGTCAGGTCTCCGTACTGGGTACGGTGGAGCACACTCACCAGAGCAACCGGGCAAGCCTCGGCATTCCCGCTCAGAGGCAGCAGCCATCCAAACCTCCCTGTCCAGAGGACACGAGGCTGAGTCTTCATGTGTCCAGCACTCTGGTGTAAAATTGGATTGGGTGATCAGCCCCTTCCCAGCTGCCTTTCCACTATCTTCCTTGATGCACTTTCTGCACAGGAGCGTGCACCATTTTCTCTCTCAGTACATTGGAACTTGGGAGCATCAGAGGCTGAGCTTAGCAGCAAAAAGGGCTCTCCTTTCTTCTTGGGGGCCTCCAGGCAAAGATGGGTGTGGGGGGAACCATTCCTCCTCTCAACAGATGTGAGGACCAGTGAGCAAACTCCAGCCTGGGAGATGGGACTGTGCATGCAGCCACACGGACCTCCTGGCACCTTTCCCAGCAGCAAGGAGAAGAGCTGTCCACGTGGTGGGCCAGGTCTGGAGGGACTGAAAAAGCCCTGCCCACGTGTGCTCTGGAAGCCAGAGCAGTCCTCAATACCAAACGGCACCATGCCATTTTTGTTAGGCTGTGCAGGAGGGTTTGGGGTTTTATTTCTTTACACAAAAAAGCTTGTTCCTTCACTCAAAAAGGAGCCTTTCAAAAATGATGCAAAACTGACACTGTTGGAACTTCAGGGAGTTTTTTGGGAAGCAAGAAAGCAGTAAAAATATTACTGAATGAAGGATTGACATTTTTCCTATACTGAAGCAGAGTTTTGTAGCAATTTTGATGCTAGTTTAGACAGATGTGCTGAAGAGCAGAATACATCCGGTTTTTGAGCTAATACAGCTACTTCAGAGAGACACAGGGAGAGCGAGGGTTTTACCTGACTTTGCCCAAATCTTACACAATTCCAGAACATGAAGTTTAGCAAACTGGCCTTGACCTGACAGAGAAGTCAGAGCTGTGGCATGAGCTCTGTCTTAGCGTGGCTCTCTTTGTGTCACGCAGGCTGATCTTTCTAACTGCCAGCCCTTGGAAAAAAACAAGAAAAAGGCTCATAAGCAAATTCTTCTTGCGCCTACTCCCTGGGCCAGCACTAGCAGCTTTTCCCAGGCGGTGACTCTGTGCCCAGGTCCGACAGTGATTAGAAAAATGACATTAATGACCAAACACCCTTGCTGCCTGCAATGGTGCCCTGCAAAGGGTTTCTTTGTGAGCTTGCAATCTCGCCTGTGTGCCGTGGCGGGACGGGCCATGAGTGCTGGTGTCTGCTGGTGACGGCCACAGCAGAGCCAGCGTCAGTCCAGCATCATGGGCAGGGGCTGCCCTGGGCTCCCAGAGGCTGCTGAAGGTAGAGGGGCAGTAGCTCCTGGGGCTGAAAGACAACTTGAGGAAATGATGCTGGGATGCTGCGGAACTGGCGGAGCAGGGTGCATGGTGGACCTGGCTGGAGAGTATCCCCAGTCTGCAGCAGGCTGGGCACCCACCCAGGCTCTCTCCAGGGCTGCATTTTTAAATTAAAACAACAACAGAGCAGCAAGAACTAAAACTAAAGAAGTCCCCTGGCCCTTATAATTGTAGGCAGCGTCTGGTCCTCCAGTAACCAGGTCCCAAGGGGCCGCTTCTCTACGAGAGCTGGTGCATCTGCCTCATCCCCCCACCTGGCACGGTCAAAGTGGCACCCACACGGCCCTTCCCGAGGGACAGATGCCATGGGGCCACCTTCTTCCCACCTGGCCCTGGCGTGCCTATGCACTGCATGGTTGCCAGCTCGCCTTCGCTCGCTGCACCGAGGCGCTGCAGGGTGGGAGGTGTGCCCCATGGGGAATTTGGGTGGGTGCCCTGTGGTACCCACCCTGGAGCAGGAGCCATCCTCCTGCCCTGCTGGATCCCCTGGGGAAGGTAGGCTCCTGTGCTAGCGAGGAGGGGGTCAGCCTATATTAAGCTGAGCCCGTGAGGGAAGACGTGTTTGGGATACCTGCAGTGCTCGGCGGGCAGATGCACGGTAGGAGCTATATTTGGAAGGTGCCATTTGGTTTCCTCCCCGGACGCTGCAGCAAGCTGTCCGCAGTGCCGGCCGAGCGGCTGCGATGCCGAGCTTGCAGCTCCCCAGCGCAGGCACACCAGCATCCCCCCTCCCCGGCCCCATACCACCCTCTGCTCCTTCCCCCCCCGCCCCCCCCGCTTTTCTTTCCTGCGGGCTGTGAAAAGGTGCAGTCTGCCTGTGACCGTTTCTCCTCCCTCCCTTCCCCCTTCCTGCTGGTCAAAACCGCCATCCTGGAACAGCCCGGCGGATTAGTGAAGGGATACCTTTGAAACCGATGCCAGGAAAGCTCCGTGGATCAGTTAACAGGAGAGTATAAAAAGCCATGCCTGTCTCCCCCCACGCTCCCCCCATCTCTCTTCCTCCATGTCACTGGCCCTGGCTGCCGGCTCGCCCCTGGCTGGGGGCCTGCGATCCCAAACGTGCTCTCCAGGCTGGCTTGCCTCATTAATTAAAGAAGACAGATTTTTAGCTTCTCTTTCCCTCCCTCCCTCTCTCTCTTCCTTTTTTTTTTTCCTTGGGCTCCTGCTGAGGAAAGTGGAGCCAGTCTTGTGGGGGCAGGGGGAGGACGAGGAAGGGCACCAGGGATTATAGGCGACTGATGCGCTCTGCTCCCAGGGTGCAGGATGCCCCGAGCCTGCACGACGTCGTCCCCTGCTCCTTGCAGGCAGACTCCTGGGGATGTGGGAAGAGGGGACTCAGCTCCCTGTGCCCACAGTCCTGGGACCAACAGCAGCGTTCACAGCCCCTCTGGGGACATTCCCTCATGGCTCACCGGCATGAGCATCCTGCCTGCCAGCAGCACCTCTGCGCCGACTCCTGCCCTGCTGATCTTGCTGGATCGGGGCAGAGAGCCTGTCCCCTTCCCTGGCACAGAGGGAACTGTGGATGCAGCCGTGCGTGGTGCCGGGCGCATGGTGCAGAATGCATGGTACACTGACGTGTGGAGCAGTGCGTGTGGTGCAGCGTTCATGGCACAGCCACGTGTGACCCAGGGCGCATGGCCCAGTGTGTGTGGTGCAGTGTGTGTGGTACAGCCATGTGCGGTGCAGTGTACATGGTGCAACTGTATGTGGTGCATCGTGTGTGCATGATACAGCCGTGCATGGTGCAGTGTGCATGCTACAGCCATGCTAGTGCAGTCTGTGTGGTGCGGTGTGCATGGTACAGCCGTGCATGGTGCAGTCGGCGCGACACAGCCGTACGTGGTGCAGCTACATGGGTACAGTGTGCATGGTGCATTGTGCGTGGTACATCCATGCGTTGTGCAGTCTCCATGGTGCAGTGTGCGTGGTACAGCCATGTGTGGCACAGCTGTGTGTGGTGCAGTGTGTGCTCCTGCTCTGGGGATGGCTCACACCAGCAGAGCACTGCTGCAATTCACTCTACCTGCGGTTGTATTGCGGTAGCGCAGCTCTGAGCCCGTGCCCAGCACAGGCACAACCCTCTATGTGAGCGCAGGTTGAGGCAGCCACCCTGGCACACGGTGCAAGGGGGAGCCGGCCTGAGTGAGGACAGGAGGGCAAACTGGGGACAATGGGAGCTCCAGGAGGGACTGGAGGGTTGTGCTGTGCTGGGAGCTGGCTCCTGACTCTCCCTGGCTGTGCCTGATCCTCCCTGAAGAGAAGGCCTGGCTGGTTCTTCTGGCTGAGTCATCCCCAGGTCTATCAGCCTGGCTGCAAAATTAAATTCAAAGCTCGTCTTTTTAACACGAAGATCACTTACATCCAGCTGCACGAGCTGCAGCCCCTTTAGGATTTAATAATAAAATGAATGCCCATGACCTGACTGTTTGCTCACGCCTGGATCTTCCTTGATGGATGAACAGAAATTGCTCCCTGGCTCGGGTCATCCGCAGTAAAAATCGCCAGTCGATTGCTGGGCCCTCCCTCGTCTCCTCCGCGTTCAGGGCTCGCTGGCTTCATTTGGGACCTGGCTTGAAACGGATAATCAATAATAATCAGGCTCGACGCTGTGACGGCACCTTTGATCCGAGGATCTCGGAGCACTTTGCAACGGATAATGAACGGAGCCCCTCTGTGAGGCAGGCAGGAGCGTCTGCATTTTATGGGGGGGAGTGGAGCCCAAGGACGGGCTGACCCCGCTCTTCGCTGGCTCTGTCCTGTTCAGCATCCCGCATGCGGACAACTCAACTGCTTTAGTGTGACCCCAGAGAGTCGCATGAAAAGGGGATGGTGCCAAACATCTGTGGGGCTCATTCCCCCGTAGCTTGTGGGCCTGGTTCCTTCCCGAAACAGCCTGAGCTGCCCTGTTGACAAAGCTATTTTCAGAAAAGTTGCGCAGGTTTGGGGCTCAGCTTGGCAGGGTACAGAGTGGCCCTGGGATGCAGCGCGTTCCCCCAGGGACAAGCGGTCTCAGGGTTCCTCCTGCTCCAAACCGTGGCTTGGGGCTGGCTCCCTGCAACAGGCTGCAGCACCTCTGCAGCTGCATATAGGGTCCAGAGCTGGGGGTGAGGATGGGCAGTATTGCCCCCAAGGACTTTCAAGCTAGCGCTGTTCCCAGGACTGGGGAAAGAGGCTGGCAGCAAGCAGCAGAGCTGCTGGGTCCTGTCTCCAGCCATCCTGGAGAGCGTAGTTGCAGCCTGGGCTCGATTTGCTCTCAGGGGTGACTTGCACTGCCTGAGTCGCAGCAATGCCAGCCCCACTGCTGCATGCTGGTTCCCCCAGTCCCACAGCCAAGGCCTCCGCAGGCCCCTCATTGCCGCCAGGATGGCAGCCTGGGGGCTGGTGGCGAGGACCACCTGCATGGCGATGTGTGCAGGGCTGGTGGTGTGGACGTTGGCCGGGGTGGTGAGCTCTGTCCAAGGGAGGGCTGCGTCTCGCATGGCTAGGCACTGGGGACAGGGATCCAGCTCTGGGGATGCCACCCCCATGTACCCAGTCTTCATCCCTCAGCCAGGGTGATGTCCTGCTCTCGGAAGGGCTGCATCCCCCATGGCTGGGCAGTGGGAGGAGAGGGCACCCGACTCTGGGGATGCCACCCCTGTGTCCCCAGCTTGCACTCCTTGGCCAAGATTGCATCCTGCCCTTAGAAAAGCTGTGTCCCCCCGTGGCCAGCCAGTGGCGGGCGGGGGGAGGGGGCAGTTTTGGGGATGCCACCCCAGTGTCCCCAGCCTGCACCCCACAGGACAGGCTGCTCTGCTGGTGTCGCAGCGCCACCCCTTGCCTCCCGGGGAAAGTGCCCGTTGGCTTCGTCTGTGCTCTCCAGCAATTAAGGGACTAATATATTAATTGTTTCTAATCTGCGCATCTCCAAGGTCACCTGTAAGACTGGGCAAGGGAAGGAAACGTCCCCCCAGGCGGTCCCTGTCACCCACCCCAAGGGAGGAGGCTGCAGCCCAGGGATTGTCCTATGGACCCCGAGCCCCCCAGCCCCCAAACCCTCTCTGGGAGCATGGCTCTGGGGAGCAGCCCCCCGCCAGGAACCACGGAGGCAGGAATGCTCAATGGGGGGATGTGAGCTTCGAGCGGGAAACACCCTTTGGTGGTGATGAACAGAAAATAAGAGTAACCAGGCTGCCTGTCCAGCCAGCCCATGCCTTCAGCCTGCCTGCAGCCGCGCCGCCCTGCCTTTGTCTCTCACGCTCAGCCGCGCTTCCAGTCTTCAAAGTGTTAAAACTTTTCAGTGTGTGCTGCAGATCCCTTGCCTGCAGCCTCCTGCCCTGAGTCAAATTAATCATGTACTGGGAAACACAGCAGGCATGTACTAGCCCTGGGCATGGTGTATCACGTACTTTCTGGAATCTGTCACATGGGGAGCTTTCTGTTTTAGGCTCAATTGATCCTTTCTCGGTTTGATACTGTGTTTAATTGTGAGATGGGGCTGTGTGTTTTTGCTTCAGCCGAACTTAAAGGGCCGCTCTTCCCAGCCTTGTTTTCAGATGTCCACAAGAACAGACCGCCGCTGTCTCCTCACCCAAACAAAAAGCCTTTCTCTCCCCACACACAATATCCCCTCTGTATTGTCCACAACAAAGAGCAGGGCTAAATTAATTTTAGGTCCGGCTCTTTTAATGTAGGACTGGGGAGGGGAGGTGCTTTTATTGCTGCAGCTGATGGTTCAAACAAGATAGGCGAGAGGTGGCCCAGGCCACCGGGTGCTCCCTGGGCGGTGGGGATGGGGAGGGGGGATGCGCCTGGCCCCCAGGACCCCCTCGAGCCCCCTCAGCTGCAGCACCCGGTGTGAGGTGAGGGGAGCTGGAGCAGAGCCCAGCCCTGCTCCTTGCTGCTGCATTGCCCCAGGTGGATCTGAGCCTGCCTGAGCTTTCCGTCCACCCTGGAGGAGGGCTTTCCACCTGCCCTCCCCCAGAAAGAGTTGTGCAAGGAGGCTGGGTAGGGCAGAAGGTACCTGCGCCCCAAAAGTGACATCCCCTGGGGGCTGGCATATCCCTCAGGGTGATTTTTTATTTTCTCTCCACACAAAAGATTTCATGAGCCAAGCAATAACAAGAGCATCTCTTCAAAACTGGGTAAAAAGGGAAAACAAACATTTTTTCCTCCTGTTAAAGGCTTATCTGGAACAGTCAGAGCAGGCCGCTGTGTGCAGCAGCATGAAACGGGGCCTGCAGGGCCTGGGAGATGGTCTCCGCAGGGTCTCCTCACCGCCCCAGTGGGTACAGTCCTCTGGCGTGACATGCCACCCCCGTGCACTGGTGGTTTGGATGGCTTGCTTGGCGCTGCAGGATGCTGTGGGGACATGGCGGGAGGAGGGAAGGGGCCACACAGCCACCGGGTCCTGGTAGCATCTCCAGGATGTCGGATGTGTGGAAAGAGGGGGTAGGAGCCCTGGGAAATAGTTGAAACTGAGGCAAGGAGAGCAGGGGAGAGCAGGGTTTGGGGAAGGGAGATGTCTGGTCCAGGGGGTGGGAAGGAAAAGGGATGCTGAGGGGAGCAGAGGAGGGGGACAAGAGACCCCGTTCAGGAGAGTTGGGTATTGGGAAGGGGTACGGCAGCACAGGGATGTTGGGAGGGGAGATGGCAGAGGGGAGGGAGGTGGGCTGGTGTGAGCTTGTGTGGTTTTCCACAAATTTAGGCAGAGATGTAGGATTGAAAGGGGAGGGAGAGGTGGACAGCTCAGCTCTGGTTCCTCCTTGTCCGCATCTTCTTCCTCTTCCCAAGTGGGTGGACAGGGCAGGTCCCACTGCGCTGTGTGTGGGAAGGGTCCTGGCCAGCCCACTGTGGCGAGACAGAGGCTGGGTGTCTGCTCTCTCCCCTGCAGCCCCCAGTTTCTCAGTAGATGGGTAAGAACTTGCTCCTGGTTTATAAATATTCAGCGCCAGCAAAACCCATTAATGTTGCATTAGGGCTGTGAATCGGAAAGCCCCAAAGCCAGGCAGCTCAGTGCTGCAGCTGCAGCGTGATCCAGGTCCCACCGTACATGTGCAGCTGCCTATCCCACTCCAGCGGAGACTCCTCCGCCTGCCTGGACACCACATGGCTGCAGCAACGTGCTGTTGAAGAGCATTGCTTCAACTGCCTTACCCCAGCACCCCTGGCCCCAGGTAGCATGGACTGACAAAAGCCAAAGAAAAGGAGGGCATGGTGCCTAACTCTCAGTCCCAAAATCTTCCACTCCCATGAAACGCAATGGTTATAGGCTGCGGGCTGGATGTTTTTTTTGAGTGGGATATGCCCGGAGCCAGGCATGACCCCCTGAGGCAGAACATCTCTGGATTTGGCCAACTTTCTGGGAGAACAATGGGAAGCCCTTTGGCTGCAGAGTCAAGCTGACTCCGTCTCATGGGCTGCTCCCTCCATCCAGCAGCGTGCACTGAATTGCATCTCCAGGAATAGGCAGCAATGCACATATTAAAACAGAAGCTGGAGAAAGGAGTTACATCTGTGCAAAGCAGTGATCCAAGTGTTACTATCGGGACCAAATTTTTCTCACTTCCAGGAGAGCAGCTCTGAATGTGACAGTCTGCAGACTTGGGCATCGGTTTCAGCCAGCTTCCTCATCTCACCGTATTTTGCAGATCCACCTAGCAGACATGTCCCCTCCACTCTAGCAGTATGTCATTGAGCTTGAGGTGACAAAAGAAGCAGGAGCTGGGTGGGAAAGGGGGCACGCAGAAGGAAAAGAGGGGGTAATGCTTTGGGGAGCCAGTGGGGAGCAGGCAAGGTGGAGAAAGGGGCTGGTGAGGCTGGGACATGGTCAGGGAATCACTCTTGGGCACTGAAATGGAGGACATGATGGACCACTGGAGGTTCAGCTCTTGGGAATGAAAGGCCCCTACTATGCCCCTACTATGTTCCCTACAATGCCTAAACACATGTTCTTGTCCATCGCTTGTGTCACTGCTGGTGTGTGCAGGGTTGGCTTCCGAAACCTCCGGGATGAACTGAAGGGGGAGGTCAGGTCTGAGAGCTGACAGCTTCTGCCGGGACTGCTCTGGAGGCAGCTCGGTGGGCTCAGACGAGCCAGCTGCTAAAGTCACTACTTGATCCTGGCCAGTGTGGTAAAACCCTCCTCCCTTGCTTCATTCTGCCGCTTGTGCCTGTAGCCCCACAAACCATCTCTGCTCCTCCCTCCAGAGCTGCCAGAGTCACAGGGGAGCACACCCCTGCCTGGCATGCGGAGAGCCCGAGGCCAGGATATATATGCAAAGGGTATCAAGGTCTGGAAGAGAGGAGGGGAGGGCTGAGTCCCTCTGGGCTGAAGCAAGGTTCAGTGGCTCTTAAGGATGCCTGCAGCCTCCCTTTCCAGAGGGCTGGGCAGTGCACGAAACAGTCTTTGAGCTCCTAAAGGAGAAAAGTACAGAGACAAGAAACTGCTAAAGTTAATTTCTGCAGCTTACCTGGAATAGTAAAAAACTGGAGGAGAAAAGGGGAGGTGTATTTCATCAGAGATAAGAAATCCAGTTTATATCAACAAATGTTAGAGACAATGAAAAGAAGTTGCCTGTCCTGTGTAGTTTAGATAGGGGCTCATGACGAGATAGGGAAAGGTCTTTTAGAAAGGTAGTAAAGAATAGAGACTTTGCCTATTGAAAAATAAATGCTAGGAGGAGTATGTTTCCCCAGATTTAGGTACAGGGAAAACCTGAGGATCCTGGGAACGGAGCACCTATGGCTAGGCAGCAGGAACCACTGGCTCTTGGTGCTGTACAGTGTTACATAGCCAAACAACTTACTTTAAGTGGATGTAACTGAACTGCCAATCTTTAGGAAAAACTTTGAGAACAGAAAAATAGCAAGAAACTTTCAAGAAAGATGAAAGTCCAAAGCTCTTGTTACCCCAGCTGCGCTGGGGCAGCATGTTCAGTAAGTCACACTGGAATCTGGCTTGGTGATTGCTGCCCCAGTCAGAAAAAAAAAGGGTATCCCAAGGTCCATCCCCACTGTCTGTGAAAAATAATGTCTTGTGACTGGAAATAACGAGGTACATAACTGATGTGTTCTGTTACACGCTGGGCTTTGGTGCCACTGGTGCCAAATTCAACACAGCTTTGTCCAAAGGGTGCCTCACCTTCTTCCTGTAACTCCTGGTCAAAATCAGGGATGGAGAGATGCGCATCAGCACAGTGGGTGTCAGAGGCATTTCCTTGAGCTGAGAACCCAGAGTTAACTCTGCTCTGCCTGGTTCTGCAGTGCCTCACAGAGCTGACCCTCTAGAAGTTTTCTAGAGCTGCCCTTTTCTGGGGTGAGCCTTTTCTGGGGCGAGCCTTTTCTGGGGCAGAGAGGCTGTGAGCACCCACCTGCCAGCCCTCTCCTCTTTGATCATCTCTCCATGCAGATGTCTCCTTGGGTCTGGGTGTGGGTGTTCCCTCCTGGAGGGCTGCGCTTCTCCATCTTCATTTGGTGTCTGCTGGGCAGAAACAGGGATCCCAGCTGCAGAAGAAAAACTTTTGGGGAGGAAAGCCCTTGTCTGTGACACTGAAGAGATTCAACACCCCCGTGGATGTCTGCTGGGGTTCCCTTTGCTGGATGGGCCTAGAGAGGTTATTAATGGTGAGTAATATCAGTGATTGCATTTCCCCTCCTACAAAGCCTTCACTGACATTAACAGATGCTTTGATGCCACAGCAGTCTTGTGGGGATCTGGAACAGTGTTGAGCATCTTTCAGTTGTGACCTTCACCAACAGAAGAACACTATCAGTTGGTGACTGGGCCAGCCTGAGACCCGTCACTGTCAGGGATGCTCTCTGTTTTCCCCGTCTTTTTAAATTGGCATTTTATTTATCAGAAAATGGCTTTTTGATGAAAGGGAGGAATGGAGGGGAGAGAGGAATCACTTTTGGGAAGTGATTCCATAAAGCAAAAAACACCATGAAAATGTTTGGGGTTTTCAGAAAACCAAACCCCTCTCCACCCCCAAGTTAAACAGGTAACAAACGCATCAAGCCTTTTGAGAGACTTCCACTGGGAATGTTTCTCACCATCTTTTCACAGCCTCCTGTTGCCATCAAGCTTGAAGTGCTGCTGTGCAAGAACCTGTGGTGTAACAGCTCCTCACTCAGCAGCTCTGCTATCCTGGTCCATTAGCACAGAGGAGCTCATGTAGCAGCACATGTGCCACTGGTGATGTGGCAAGTCCTTCACTGTGGGACCCAGCAGCAGCACTACCAAATCTGGGTTTGGAGGCTCCTGCCTGATCTGTGCAGCGGGCAGCACCCAGGAATTTGGAGTCTGCATTTGTGGGCAGGGAGGATCTTCTCAGGGGTAGAGAGACATCCTGCCTCCTCCTATACATATTTGTGCATGCCAGCCTGGAGCTGCTTCTGCAGCTCATGTGGAGTGGAGACTTGAACCGCTGTTACAGTCCCCACTGCTGAACATGAATGAAGGAGACAAGGTCCCCCATTTTTCTTATTTCTTGAGGATGCCAGAGGCAGCCCAGGACCTAGGTGGAAGGCATCTTCTGCTTCTGCACTGAGAGGTCCAGGGAAGGGCCTGGGAAAAGGCATGGGCAGAGCAACATGTGGGCTCACCAGGGTCATGCAGAGCAAGGCAGGATGCTACTTGACTCTCAGACATGAGGCCAATGTTGCAGGGTTCGGATGAGGCCCCCACTCAGGAGGTCCCTGCATGCTGTACAGTTCAAGACAGGATTGGTCAGGTTGCATTCAAGACAGACATTCACCTTTTTAGCAGTAAGCATCCATGCATGAGGGACTGGGTCTTTGGAGAAGTTAGTTTAACCTGTTGAAATAGCGCATGTTTGATTTGGACTTATGGAGCCTGTATCTGTGTGGATATCGTGAGCTGCCTCCCATTGCGTGCAACCAGCCTGCAGCAGGTGAACCCAACTCTAGCACATGCATCCCCCGAACAAAGCTGTCTCCTCATTTTTCATGGGCAGCACAAAGATGTGTCTCCAGCACTCCCAGAGCCTTTCTGAGACATTTTCTGTGGCTGTCGCATGTCCCTTTACAGCTGGGAGAAGCAGTAGGGCAAAGTAGCAAAGATGGGCATGGGAATGAGTGTTACTGCTAGTCCTGCCCTGGAGACCTTCAAGTCTGAGCAGATCATCAGCTGGTGCAGGAAGAAGCAGCGCTGGGAGGCAGGAGCGGGGCAGACAGAGCTCAGAAAAGCAGAAGGGCTGCGAGACAGACACCCTGCAGAAAAGGTGGAGGGTGATCCTGGGTGTCGGTTGGCCTTGAGCCTCTGTGCAGTACAGTGTGAGAAGCAGTGAAGCTGGAAGTCAGCCCTGCCACTTTGCCAGCTGCCTGGCAAAATCAAGGGGGCTGCAGCCAGTCCAAGGGGAAGGGGAGACGGACTGGACATAGCAGGCAGAGGCCTGGCTGCTGGGAACATGTTCCTGGGGAGGAGGATGCCTCCAGCTCTCTGTTGTGATGCTTCACCCTGAGGGAAAAGCAAAAAGCCCACCCTGGCTGTAATAAGTCTATAAACTAATTAACTATGGGGCAGTGAGAGATATGCTGTGCAGGGGACAGGTGACTCTTTTACTGCATGTTGATGCAGAGTTGATGCAAATGGGCATCTTTGTGATGGGAATGCTGGGCAGCTTCTTGGAGGCTACAGAAGACTTTGAAATACTGATTATTAATGAGTATTAATTATATTATTAATATGTTCCTGAACTGTAAGAGATTTAAGAAAAGGAGGTGTAGACTTTGCTTGGAGGACCAAGAGAAGAGAGGCCAGGGGAAGATGGCATTGGTGATGCAGCTTTTCCTGGGCCTGTGACCCATGTGCAGAAGAGGACAGAGCAGGCTGGTGCCTGGCAACGCTGACCCTTTGCATGAGGACAGTGACTGCAAAGGGGCAGAGGAGAAAAGCACTGGTGCAGGAGACCTTTGTGCTGGCTGCAGAGCTGCTGGCACCAGGAACATGCTGCCTGCGGTGAGGGAGACCTGACTGCTGGCTGGGATTGACTGTGACCAGGTGCCCCATGGCACGATGTCCATCTGAGCAGCAAGCAGGGTGCCAGGAAGAGCAGATCCCAACCAAACACCACCTCTACATTCCTCTGCTGAGACCTGCCCTGGCAAATGACCGAAACTCTCATTTTGGTCATTTCTTTCAGTGCAGCCCTGGGCCATCAGCTTAGCCCTGAAACCCATCACCAAACTGTTCCCTCCGTGATTTTTTGTGTAGAGTTCGAGATGGATGCTAAGGGACCTTTACACAGTGTTCCCATCCTGGGACACGGGCTCTGCATGGGGGACAAGATGCAGGCAGCAGCACAACGCAAGGGAAAGGAAGTTTCCAGAGGCTGAAGGAAACTACCCCCAAACCCCAAGAAAACCCCTTGTGCTTCAGGGCATAAGCCGATCATCTGCGGGGGCTGGGAAGGAATTTGTCACCATCTGCCTCTTGTCTCTCTGCTGTGGGGAGTAATAAGCAAGTGAGGAGGGGAGGATTCAGCAGTGTTATTAGTTGGAGAACAGCATTATTCCCCCTGTCTGCACCGTATAAATGAGTGTGTATTTTTCATAATGGGGGAATACATGCAGAGAGAGAGAAAAAATGTTTTAAAAAAGAAAGAAGGAAAGGGGGGAGGGGGGAAATGAATCGATATAACAGAAGCATTAGGGCACTCAGGGGAGTGTTTTACTGGGGCCATTAATATACTTCTCAGGTGGTAAAAGCCACTTAGCCTTTAAAAATGATAATGAAATGTTAACTACCCAAAGCATTATTGCTGAGTCACGGAGAGCCAGGCAGCCCTTCAGCTCCCATCTGATCGAGGGGTGCTGGCGGGGCTATCGCCAGCCCCAGCCAGCACGTGGAGCGATGATCCGGCACGTCTCACCTCCTGCACATGGGAACCGAATACCTGGCAGCCCCTGCTGTGCTGCGGAGACTGCTCTGGCGTGGGCACCCCCCGCCAGCCATGCCTGCTGCCCCAGCCACTCACCGTCCGCTGCAGCACTGGCCCAGCACTGGATCTGTCATCTGACCCCAGGCGCTCCCGACGGGAGAAGCTCCTGATTGCATATGTGGAGGAGGCACATTCCCCATGCTGTGGCTCCTCTCCTGCTTCTGTGCAGGTACTCAGCCCTTGGGAGGGCAGAGAGGTGTGGGGCCAGACAGGATCGGACCCATGACCACACAAATGCTGCAGCCATGTTACTTCCAAGACCTAAGGAGCCGGTAGGGGCTAGGAAGGCAACCACTGTTTCCTGAGGTCCACTTGCAAGGATATTTTGAAGTGGAAAGCTGCAGGCAGCGTGGCCTCACCTGGCTCCAGAGGATCCCATGGTGAGGGATGCTCAGCTTCACCATGGGGAGCAGGGAAGACCTTGACTGTTCAGCTGCCGAGCTGACACAAGGATGTGATGCACAAGGGAGTAAGATCCCCTCTTGGCTCCCAGGAGATGGCACAAAGCAATGGTGGAGGCCTCATGCATTTCTAGTCTACATTTCACAAACTGTTGGTGATTGGAGGTACCTGGCTTATAGCATCCTAAAACACTTGACGAGCATGAGGTGCTGGACACCCCCATGTTGATGAATGTGCTGAGCTTTGGAGGCACTGGAACCCCCAAATTACTGACCAACTCTGAAAATCATGGGGGTCAAATTCTGGCTGTGTTCTTGTCAACGGGGGCTTTTTCACCCTGCAAGGGAGCAGGGATTCTCATTTCTCATCTTTTATGTATCTCTGACTCTTATTTTATTGTGAAGGGCCCAAACAACCCCCTGCAGTGTCACACAAGGAAATTCAACAGGCCTGCATGGTCCAGCGAGCTGAAGTGTGAGATGAAGGTCTTCTCCTAGGACGATTCAGTGCCCAAGCAGAAAATTAATTTCCTTCCATCCATCTGTATATGACCCAAAACCTTCCCTAGTCAGGGAGATTATGAAGTTTTTTCATGAATGTGGATTGAAAGTCAGAGGTAGCTGTGAAGGATGCTGGAGGAGGACTGAGTATCTGGAGGGGCAGGGAGCAGCTTGGCTCCTGGAGGCACACCATCACTCTCATCCTCAGCACCTGTTTCAGGCACTACTGAGAGACCCATTTCTGGGGAATTTTTTCACTTGAGTGAGTTTTCACCTCTGTTAGTGAGGGATCTGACAACACCTGAAGCAATCAAATGCCTTTCTTTACCTCCAAGCCCTATGCAGAGGGCACTGCATATGCAGCAGTGTGCTGCATTTGGGAACACTGGCTGTGGTGCAGATCCTGATAACTGCAGTGTATAGGGCAGAGTTAAGGATATTATAAGAGTATGTCTGGGACTGTTGCACACCACCGAGCAAGTTGTGAGTGTCCCTAACTGTTTCTGAAGGCCATCCTGGCTGGTGTGAGGCTGCATCTCCAGCATCTGTTTGGGAATGCAGCCCTGAGGTTAATCTGCCCTGAGCAAGCCTGGCTGTGGGATGCATATTGTGCCAGACATCTCAGAGCCCAGGGAAGAGCAGTGCAGCCCTAGTTGAAGCTGCATGCCCAGCTCTGCAGCTGCGATAGGGCGATGGAGGAACAGGAACTCTTCCCATCTCCCTTCTCTTTTCCCTGCCTCACCTCCATGCTTTGTCCTCTTCCCAGGAGAGGTTAGCAGGAGGCAGCTCTGATCTATGCTGGACCTGGAGGTCCTGCTGGGATGCAAACTGGCAAAGCCTAGGTACACACGATGGAGGCAGGACCATCCCCATCGAGCCTCCAGCTGCTACCTGGCGTGCAGGAGGCAGATGTGTGATCCTGTGCTCTTGCCCTGGAGCTGGGGGCTGTGCCCGTACCCCTAAACCAGAGAGGACTGGATTTCCCTTGTGCTCTGTGTAGGTGATGGTGCAGAGAATCTGCAGGTATAGCAGAGAGGGCATGCGAAGGACATTTCCTTCCAGCGTGGCACTCTTGAAATTAAAGGACGCAGAGGGCTTTTGCGTCTGCTGAGAGAAGCAGTTCTCAAACTGCAGGTCACGACATGCCTGAAGTCGTCAGGGGAACTGCTAAATGGGTCATGCCACTCTGTAGACTTCAGCGGTACATGGCCATGGGGCCCAGATAGACCAGCCCTCCTCCCTCCCCAGCTCCACTCTCCCGAAGGCAGCCCGACACGCAGCCGCTCGCCCAACTGGCACCGGCAGCCCCACTATTAAGAATAACGCAGCCGCCTTGCACTGAAGTGCTTTATCCCCAGCACCCGCTGTGAACAAAATTGCCTAGGATCAGGTGGTGCTAGCCAATTTTTCTCGCAGCAGGGGCCACAGGTAAAGCACCTCAGTGGAGAGGAGCTGCGCTGCTCTGAACTTTTCTGTTGCCCGTCTGAACTCAGGGAAGAGGAGAAGGGATATTGTGTGCACTCAAGCAGAAGCGGAGAAGATGCCAAGAGAGGAGAGAAGCAGATGGAAAAGACAGAGAAAGCTCAAGATGAGGAGAGAGCAGGAAGGAAGGAGCAGAGGAAGGATAAAGCAAGAGGGAGGTGAGAAAAGAGCTGGAGCTGGGATGCCACAAAGCAGTGGCCAAGGCAGCAAGAGAGCTGCATCTTCTCTTTCTTGTCCTACAAACCAGACACAGACGTGGCAGCAGCTAATCTTCCTGGCTTGTGAACAAAAGGATTCTTTTCATGCCAGTAATCCAAGAGCTGCCATGCCACGGCTCTCCCAGCTCATCTGCTGTGAATGCACTTATGTGGCATCCAACTGAACGGGTTAGCAAAATAAAGACAGATGGCAATGGATTAGCTCTAACACTTCTTCTGTATCACAATGCAATCACTGCAGTCTTCTCCACTGCCTCCTCTCGGGACAGTTTGCTTGCACTGCAGCTGTGCAGCCACCCCCAGTTACGCACCAGTGGCCCAGCTCCAGAGCCACAACATAGCACCATGCAAGTACGAAAGACTTAACATGGTTTTTTTTTTTTGTTTCTTGAAAAACATGTATTAGGGAGAGGCTGTGGTCACAGCGAAGGGTGAGCACAAAGCCACCTCTCTGCTGAAATGGGAATTCTTTGTTACAAAACACCCTTGGTCACACACCTTTAGCATCAGTGGATTCAGGGCAGACTCTTAGGCTCATGTTAATGAAGTAGATGCATTGCTGAGCAGCATTTTTAACATCTAGACCTATCACCCCCAAGAATGGGGCTATGTCATGCGGTCCATTAAATGTTAGGGCAGATATATCAAGAAACAAAGATGGGAGGTTGATGCCACCTCTTCACAAGTCAACAGGAAGAGTAGTCTCTTCTTCATGACTAAGTATGCTTTGCCCAAGTCAAGCCAGCTGCAGATGTAGAGCTTACAGTCAACCCAGTGCCAGCTGATGCAACATGAACATGCATTTCTGCTGGACAGAAAGTGTGCTGGTGACAGACTGGGCCTTGTTTAAACTGGGACATGTTCCTATTGTTTCCCAGCCAGAAATTATGTGGGAATTCTAGCATCAAGTTGCATAAAGAGCTGATCTTTACTACTTTATTAATAAATATCCTTTCCAATTGCACAACTTGTTTGTGCTGAACTGTCTCCTTCTGCAAGGTAAACTTCACCCTAATGTCCAGGCAGAGTCTATCTAATCTCAGTTTTACTAGGTTGTCAGCTCTGGTGCTACTGGTAAATACAGGGATATTCACGTTCCTCAGGGTGGAAGCATTTCTGCCCTGCTGAAGCAGTCTCCTGATCTCATTCAGGCAGTTAATGGGACACCTTCACCTCTGACCCTGTTACTTTTGAAACTATCCCTTCTGACTCCTCATCCAAGATCACCACACGACCAAGCAGTTTCATTTTGTCAAGAAGATGCATTTCCGCATGAAACTGGGTACCTCTTAGAAGACAAGGTACAATTCAACCAATTTTTCTGTCACTGGTCACCTAGAGCTGATAAAAAAAAAAACGACCAAGAAACTTCAGACTCTTGCTCCCTGAAAAACACCAAGACTTAGTCAATGTTTTTGACAAGAAGATACCTTGCGTCTGCATTGGCTTTGCAATTGACCAGTTTATTTATAACCTATAAGGAAGATAAGGCTCCAAGCAACCTGATTTAGCCTTTAAATTAGCCCTGCTTTGAGCCGGAGGATGGAGCAGATGACTGCTCAAGGTCCCTTTCAACTCAGTGTCTGTAAGTTGAAGATCCCGCTGGGATGCTCTAACCTTGCAGCTGAGTCCAATAGCTCTTGGAGCTGTACCTGCCTGATGGATGTTCTAAGTGTCCAGTCTTAACCTGCAAGTGCTGTTTAACCAAGCTATGTTCCTCTGCTTAGCCAGTGATATCTTTAGGGATGTCCTTTGCTATTTTTTGTGGATATTTGATCAGGAGTATTCCTGATAATCCTGCTTATGCCTAAAAATGTCAAGTTTGTTCCGATGCAGGAAGCCCAGTCTCCCTTTGATCAGTTCAAACAGACGTTTACATCAGTGCCTGTCTGGGCACTGCAAAACCTTTCACTGTTGAGACTGATGCATTCAGCCATGTGATCAGAGCTGCATCCTTGCAACATTAGGTGCCCCAAAATGAACTCGACTATGTGCACTGAAATCCTGTAAGCTTGCACAATAACAGTAGTGTTTTAAGATCAGCCTTAATAAACTTATGGTTGTCAAATATGCCCTCCAACAATGGCACTATCATCTATAAGACATATGTTTTCTAGCCTAGGTATTCACAAATCAGAATAAACTTTTATTTAGAAGGTGGAAGAATCCACCTTCTATGGAATCTTTAAATCAGCCCCAAATTTGGGTGGTTCTTCCTTTTTCTCTGGATTCACCTTTGCTGTAATGCACCATCCTAACTTTTAGAAAACAACCCTGATGCATTATTCTGTAATGGTGAATATCTTGACCCTGAACAGATAAGAATACCACAATAAGAGATGTACGGAGATCTCCAGTTGGTAGTGATGCTTGCAGAAAACTTGTGACATTTGAAAAATGTAACCTACACATAATCGACTGCAATGAAGGCTCTTTAGGAAGGACAGGTCGGGAAGACAAGGAGGAGGAGTTGCCCTTTCGGTAAGAGTGGTTGAAGGGCATGGAGCTCTGCCTGGGGATGGATGTGGAGCCAGCTGAGAGCTTCTGGGTAAGGATTAAAGAGTGGACCAGTATGGGTGACTTTGTGGTGGGTGTCTGCTATAAGCTGCCTGACCAGGAAGTGGACAAGAGGATGAGGTCCTCTACAGACAGCTAAAAGCATCCTCACATGGCCCTGGTCCTCATGGTCTTCAACCACCCCAATAACTGCTGGAGGGACAACACAGCAGGGCATAAGCAATCCAGGATGTTCCTTGAGAACGTTAATGACAACTTCCTCCTCCAAGTGATAGAGGAGTCAATGAGGAAAGGTGCTCTGCTGGACCTCATACTTAAAAACAAGGAGCAGCTTGTTAGAGACGGGAAGGTCAAAGGCAGCCTTGGCTGCAGTGACCATCAGATGGTGGAGTTCAGGATCCTGAGGGGAGGGAGGAGGGCAAAAAACAAGAGCACAGTGCTGGATTTCAGGAGAGAAGACTTTGGCCTCATCAAGGATCTGCTTGGAAGAGTCCCATGGGTTGATATTCAAGGATCACCTCCTCCAAGCTCAAGAGTGGTCCATCCCAACAAGCAGGAGTCAGGCAAAAACATCATGAGGCCTGCATGGATGAACAAGGAGCACCTGGCTAAACTCAAACACAAAAAGGAGACATACGGAGGGTGGAAAAAAGGACTGGTAACCTGGAAGGAATATACAGACACTGTCCAAGCATGGGATTAAGTTAGGCAAGCTAAAGCACAACTGGAATTGAATCTGGTAAGGGATGTCAAAGGTGATAAGAAGGGGTTCTGTAAGTATTTAGGTGACAAAAGGAAGACTAGGGAAAATACAGGCTCCCTGCTGAAGGAGATGGGGGACCTGGTTACACAGGACATGGGAAAGGCTGAATTACTGAATGCCACCTTTGCTTCGGTCTTTACTAACATGACCGACCTTCAGGAATCCCAGGTCCTAGAGACCAAGGGGAAAATCTGGAGCAAGGCAGACATACCCTTGGTGGAAGAGCATGAGGTTGGGGAATACTTGAGCAAACTGGACTTACAAAAGTCTGTGGGCCCTGATGGGATGTACCCACGAGTGCCGAGAGAGCTGGCAGATGTTATTGCAAGGTCACTCTTGATAATCTTTGATTGATTGTGGCAATTGGTAGAAATGCAGGAAGAAAATGTCACTCCTGTCTTCAAAAAGGGCAAGAAGGTGGACCCAGGGAACTACGTGCCAGTCAGCCTCACCTCCATCCCTGCAAAGGTGATGGAGAAGCTAATCCTGGAAACCACTTCCAGGCACATGAATGATGAAAAAACAATCAATCCAGAATAGTCAGCATGTAGTCACCAAGGGGAAGTCAAGCTTGACCAATTTGGTGAAGTTCTATGATGAAATGGCTGACCTGGAAGACGTGGGGAGAGCAGTGGATATTGGCTACCTAGACTTTGCCTTTGACACTATCTCCCATAAGATCCTCACAGGCAAGCTGTTGATGTGTAGGATAGATGAACAGACAGTGTGGTGGACTGAAAAATGACTGAACGGCTGGGCCCAAAGGGTGGAGATCAGTGGAACAAAGTCTAGCTGGAGGCCCGTAACTAGTGGTGTACCCCAGGGGTCAATAGTGGGTCCAGTCTTGTTTAACATCTTAATTAAATATCTGGATGATAGGGCAGAATGTACCCTCAGCAAGTTTGCAGCTGACACCAAGCTGGGAGGAGTGGCTGATATGCAGAGAGGAGTGCTGCCATCCAGAGGGACCTCACCAGGCTGGAGAAATGCTTCACCTTCAACAAGGTGAAGTGCAAAGCCCTCCACCTGGGGAGGAACAACCCCATGCACCAGTATATGCCGGGACCACCCAGCTGGAAAGCAGTTTGACAGAAAAGGACCTGGGTGTCCTGGTGGACACCAAGATGCCAAGTTGACCATGAGCCAGTAATGTGCCCTTGAGGCAGAGAAGGCCACTGGTATCCAGGTCTGCATTAGGCAAAGTATTGCCAACAGGTTGAGGGGTGCTATCCTTCCCCTCTGTTCAGCACTGGTGAAGCCACAGTTGGAGTACTGTGTGCAGTGCTGGGCTTCCCAGTACAAGAGAGAGAGACACATACTGGAGAGAGTCCAGTGAAGAGCCACAAAGATGGTGAAGGGACTGGAGCATCTCTCATGAGGAAAGGCTGGGAGAACTGGGACTGTTCAGCCTGGAGAACAGAAGGCTCAGGGGGATCTCATCAATTTATACAAATACGAGGAGGGGAGGTGAAAAGAAGATGGAGCCGGGCTCTTTTCAGTGGTTCCCAATGACAGGACAAGAGGCAATGGGCGCAAACAGAAAGACAGGAGGGTCCCTCTGAACATCAGGAAACACTTTTCTCACTATGAGGGTGACTGAGCACTGGCACAGGTTGCCCAGGGACGTTGCAAAGTCTTAATCCTTGGAGATATTCAAAAGCCACCTGGACATGGTCCTGGACAATGGGTCTAGGTGGCCCTACTTGAGACTACTGATTGGACCAGATGACCTTCAGAGGACTCTTCCAACCTCAACCAGTCTTTAGTTCTGTATTGTATGACTGCATCCTCAACAGTGGGGATTTTCACACAAGGAAAGGAGAGCGACATATTGGTGCTCATCAGCTGTAAGCAGGATAACTGGCTTTCTCTCTTGGACAGGTCAAAGATGATATGTGACTGACTAAGATAAGGCAGTGATAGATAACACAGGATTAAGGTTTGGTGCAGGGAAAGTACATGCAAAAAGAGTCAACGCATGGCTGAATGTACGGTAAGGTCCTGAGCCACCAGCAGTTCCTGGAGGTTAATATGAACAGTTGAGTTGAGCTAACAGTGATCAGCAAAGCCTGACATCAGTTCATAGCATCCGGTCATAATAGCTGGGTTGGATTAGAGCCTAAAAAAATACAAGTCAAATTTAGATCTTGAATTTCAAATCAGCTCCTCAATGTTCAATCACAAGAGTTGACTGTGATGTTGAGTAAATCCTGTATTATGCTAGATTCGTGGCAAGCTATGAACTTGCCACACAAGGCAGCCTTGGCAAAATGAGAGCTGCAAACTTTCTCCAGCTCAAGTGGGTGTCCGTTTGCTCAAGTCATCTAATAATCATGAGCACGGCTCTACCAAACAGCTCATTTTATGCCAGTTACAGTTTTCACCTGCAGTTCCATACCATTTTGCAAAAGCTTTCTCTGGATATTGTGATTGAGGATTAAGTTTTGTTACCAGTGGGAAAACCAAATTCAGATCAAACTTGAACAGGGGTCAGAATCCTGGGACTTCAGTTACCAACATCTAAGACCATTTTAGATTTTCAACGTATTAACCCAATAACTTCAAGCTAGACTAGCAGATGACCCTATCTTCTCTGATCCTTCCATGGCTGCTAACTGGGAACATTATGTCCCTGCTTGTCTCTGTGAAGTAGACTGACTTGCACTTTCTTTCTTCCCCAGGAGTGGCTGGTGCACATGGGTATTTCCTGATTAAACTGTGCTGGATTCAGAGTCATATTGCAGAAAAGTGATCCATCCAGCTGATGGGCTTGGGGACCTAGGTGAGGATATTTGCTTGCACAAACTAAAAAGAAAACTTCATCTTGTCTACCGAGAAAATTTCTCCTTGGCAACTGGAAATTTCCCTATGAAGAAGAAAAAAGTGGTGCAAAACTGTGTTCCTATGCCCCATTCCATGTTGTCACAAGGACATAAGGGTGTCCACAGCAGGTCAACAAAGGTGCCCCTAAGCCTGTGTCCTGTCTCTTAAAGGGGTCAAAACCAAATGCCTAGGGAGGAATATAAGACCAGGGCACATAAAGGGTCATATATCTCTGAGGTATTGCCCCAAGCTCATAATATTTATGTCCTGGGGACATTCTGGAGTCAAATTCTATGCATTTAGTCCCCCTCAAAGAGTATCTCTCTTGTGAACTTGTCCAGTCTTTCCTTGAGAAGCATGCAGATGTCTGTCTGCTCTGCAGCATCAAAGTTGCTCTCTCCCTCATCTCTTCCCCATGCCTCAGAGAGGCAAGGGAATGAGGTGTATGGGACTACTGCTCCAGGGAGTGTGTCTGCCACCCATCACGCCACTTCCCATAGGAAAGCCCTGAGTGAACAGCAAGCTATGAGATCATGGCTGGTATGAAGTGGATGCGAGCCACTTTGGGAAAGGTAAGTGACCCCTGAAATGAGCTCAAAAAATTCTGATGGCCTCTGGACTCAGATGTGTCCCTCCAAGATGGGAAGAATGTGAGGCTGTTGGAGCTGTGGCCTTTGATGGACTTGCACATTCCTGACAGACTGACTGGTTCTGCAGGAATGGCTGCTTGAAAGGGGGCTGCCTGCAGCCCTCCTCCACCTCTGCCCGCTGGGAAAGGCACAGGGAGAGCAGGGGCAAAGGTGTAGTCCAAGCAGAGCTGGCAGTGACCATGCTGGCTAGGAGCCCCACTGTAGCACCAGTGACCAGTCCATTTTGCCACACAGGGACAGTGCAGGCTGAGATCTTTACACACTGGACATCTTAATGATACTGGTATTTTTTCCTCAAGCAGCCAGAAGCTGGAATTAGACATCCTACAGACCAGCCTAGAAAGGGACAAACACTTCTATCAGTAGGACAGCATTTGGGAGGCTTGCCTTGAGCAGGGCCAGAACACACATTGGAGATGCTGGGGAAGCAAAACATTAAACAACCTTCCACAGACTGAACCTCTTCAACACTGAACAAGGCATGTTTCCCCTCGTAAAATGGAAGACTTGTTCCTGTTGGCATTCAGAGGACTGCCAAAGCCAGGCTGAGTGGGCAGCCTGAATTTTGACACTTCTTGTCTTCAGGGTGCTTGAGTTTTTTTGCAACCTCGTCTGCATGTTTTCTCTTTCTTGTGCAAGGTAAAATTGGACAGGCAGCCAAACAGCAGGCACCGAATGCGTACTGATGACAGCCCGACCGTGCGCTCTGGGCTCTTTCAGGATGCTAACAATAGACAAGCGATTATCACCCCTCCCATGCGTAGAAAGGGTCTTGCCAGGGGTGATTGCAATCATAGCCCCCAGCACAGCTTTCTGTGAGAAGCACACACGGCTTTTAGGGATGCAGTTTGACTACATGGGAACCCGCAACTGCTCCTTTTGCAACCTGACCAGCTCAGAGGCTATTTTCAGCTGCTCTGACCCACCTCTCTGTTTCTCACAACATTACCTCTCCCCAAAATTATGCCCTCCTTACTTTGTTGCACTTCTGCCACTATTGCCTCCTGGGGATCCAAGGCAGCAAAGCCTGGCACTGTGGACAGTTGTGTCCTCTGTGGAGACACTGTGCCAGTTTGCTGCTAGTTTGGCCCCATTCTGCAGAGACACTGCAGTTTGCTTTCCATGCATCCCGAAGCAAAAGGCAGTTGCTGCGGCTGCCAAAGCTGCAGACGGTGATTCAGCCCCAGTGCTGCCGAGGCCTCCCTGAAGACCAACACCTGGTTCCCGCAAGAGAAGGTTGGGGCCTCCAGCACACAGCTCTGCTCCCTGCAATGGCCCCAGTAATTTGGTTTGTAAACAGCTTGGGAGGAGGTGGAGAAGGAGGAAGAAAGGGGGCATCTGAGACAGAAATCTGGAAAGGTTCAGGCACAGCAAAAACATAAAACTGCAGCCAGCACAGGATCATCTTCATCATAAACCTCCTAAGCCAGTACTGCAATTTGCATCTGGATGCGTTTCATTCCCTATCAATGTTCATTAGCAGCTGCCCAGCACTAAGCTGACTGCTTGGGAATAATTAGGCCCTTTCTCTGAAGGTCATGACAGTGCTAAAATCATAACTTCCTTTTCTTTGAACATACAGACAGTTGGATGCTGCGAGCCCTGATTAAAGTGCTCCTGCGAGAGGTACTGGGAACACACAGGCAGTGGGGCAGCACAGACAACCAGTTTGGTGCTGCTATGAATTATTTTTACAGCAAATATCAAAGTTGCATGACAACTTTGCTGCTTAAGCTGGAGACAGCAAAGGGCTGGAAAAAGGGAAGGAAGACAGAATATGGAATAAACCTGGGAGACAGTGTTATATTTGAGCTTTTACTCCTATTGACAGCCCAGGGCTCTTCATTCATTCATTCACAGACAGAGCAGTGGCTGCAGGACAGTGTTTTAGGTGGGTGGGTCACCATAACTCTTCCCAGCCCTCAAGCCCATGGGCTTGAGCACTGAAAAGTAATTTTCAGTGACTCGTGCGTCACTGTTAGCCAGCCAAGGAAGCCCCAGGGGCTGCATCAGCTTTGAAGAGACTCTTCAGAGTACAGGCTGTGCAGATGGGGGCATGGAAGCTGCTGGTTCACTGCAGAGTGGCCTCCTGTTGGATTTTGTGGCCAGGCTGGGGAGGCAGTGGTTCAGCCTCCCATGGGACAGGAACACTCCAATTCCAGCTGTGGATCAACCACTTTCTAACCATGGGCACATAGCACCAGTGTTGCAGCCACTCCCAGAACTTGTCTGAGAGCTGCCTGGTGGGCTGTGGTCAGCAAAGGCAAGGCTGGGGAAACTGGGAAGGCTTGTGTCAGTTCCTTTGATGCACAAACTACTTGGCCTTTGCTGTCACACTACGTAGCTTGGGAGGACTTTCATCACATATGCTTGTGGAGGTTTTGGTCCTAGGAACAGCCGACAGCAGACACCTCTGTAGGACACGAACCTAGCCACATCTGCTAGATGACTCTAGCTGTTCTTGAGAAGCACTGTGCTGCAATGTCTCCTCACTGACTTCTGGCCATTGGTCTTGGCTCCTCCAGCCCTGTCTGCTGTGGTTATTGCCTGTCTCCCAGAGGGCATCAGATGTGGAGTTCAGGCTGAGAGTTTCTGGCTGACATGGGACAGGGCTGTAGCAATGTGATTTTGGCCAGGTGCCTACCACTTCATCAGTATGCCCTGCTTTGTTCTCCATGAATTTCAAGCAAATTATCTTCAGGACCTGGTGCATCAGTTCTCCTGCAGAGGCAGACTGGAGCACGGTTGAGGTCCCAGAGGGAGGGTGGAGCTGTCTCCTAGGAGAAGAGTTGTGTTGTACCAGCAAAGGGCAGCTTATCATCAAGCTAAAAAATGTATGGTCTCTGGTGCCTACCAAAGCCTTTGATATTATTGAGAATAAAGCAGTGTAAAAAGGAGGATGACAAACCTGCTCCAAGGTTTGCATATGGTCTTTGCTGTTACTCTGAGTTGTAGTTGAATGCACTTAGTGAGAACTCATCAGGGGTTCCCCAAAACTGACAGTCTCTGCTGTTACTGTGGTAAACAGTATTGTTTTAAAATAATCTCAGTCATCACAGGTTTCACTTATCCTAGGATGGCTGCTTTCATTGGCAAACCTAGTTACCACCTTTTAAAAGGCATCATTTTTGTCCATGCAGCTAAAAGCCAGCACAGTGTCTGATCAACCTCCCATTCTCACACCATGTTGGTAGAAACCTTGTTAAAGATGCTACTCGGTTGCAATGGCTGACTGTAGATTTTCAAGGAGAGCAAAAATACCTGTTACCTTTGTTACAATAGTCTCTAGGCATGTCTCCATATCAGATAGCTCACAGTTTGAACAGACATAGGTGAGGGGGAAATGGCTATGAATTGCCCTAAAGCAACAGACCCCAATCAAGTCCCAAGTTTGACCTGGCTTTCCAAGGTACAAGAGCCCTCCCTGTCCCCACTGACTGCAGCAGACCACGGACCTTCAGCATCTTTGCAAGGCAGCATCCAGCCTCTTGGACTCTCTTGTCTTCTTCTGCAAGCTGTCTCATCTCACACCAGCAGAGCTCACAAATGGAGTGAAGCAGGGGCTCTCCTCACAGCCAGTGTGCTTGAGAGCACGGGACAGACATTGCTGGGGCCTGCCCTTCAGGTCAGGATGCTGTTTCCATGGCCAAGCCCAGGCCTATTTTGTCAAGAAGAATTCCCAGCATCCACAAAGGCCAGAATATGGCCTTTGTGTAAATATAATACAGCAAGACTTTGTTACACCGGAGTACCTTGCTTTTTAAAAATTTAAATAAAGGAATAAAGTGTAACCTGGAGCCATTTCAAACCCCCAGGCAGACAGATAGCTGTTTTGCTCTATTGAATCCATGCATATTTAGGCAGTTCCTTATTAAATAGACAAGAGTCACTCTATCTATTAAAAACTTGCATGAAGGTGGAGCATGTTTTTGGTATCTCTGCAGAAGGCTGCATGCTCTGTTGAGACAGGGATTGGCTGTATTTTGTATTTTATGCAGCACCTAGGAAGGCTGGAGTACAAAATCCAACAGCTGCCCTCCCTGGTATACAATGCCAGTGCATGCACAGCATCGTACATCAGTGCAGCTGTGGGTCACTATGGGATGACTTAATAAGAGACTTGCATAGGAAATGAGAGAAAATGATCAGGCATTGAGTGCTGCCTGCTCCTTTCAGCCTTGCTTTGACCACTGGTCAGTGTCAGAAGTTGAAGTACTGATAGCTGTTTGGGAGCTCTCTAGTGTTGTCCAGACACTCTGGACCAGTTTCTGGCTTGCTTTATTCAGGGTGGTGTGATGGGTACCAAGATTAACCGAACACCGATGATCCAACAGGACACTTTGGGCTGAGCAGCCCGGGTCCAACAGCAGCTCACTTTTCAGTGCATTGAGTCAGGTCCTCATTTATGGCATCTTGCATTCTCCTATGGGCTATCATCATCTGTGATGTGTCTGTCAAGCACTTTTGAATTGATCGATGACTTTATCCATGTGCTAAAACTCCAGTTGTTGGCAGAGTTGCTGGCAGATTTCAAGCTCTGCATCTAGCTGCTATAGCTGGACATTTTTTGTTCTTCATGCCCAGAGATACCTGTGCAGATCTTCTTTATGTCCTCATAGGCTAGAGATAACCTACTCGTTACTCCCCAGCCCTCCAAGCTTTTCTTTCTTGCTCAGGTATTCACGTTCACAGCGCCAGGTATGCTCTGTGCTGCATGTAGCAGTTCTGATGGGTTGGACTATTGGCTACGAAATAGAGGGCTAGAAATTTCCATAGCTGGTGAGGGGAGTTTGATGCTCCACTCCTGCTTATATACCCCACGGGCAGCTGGCGTAGCTTCAGCTCCAGGGGACCCACAGTGTTTGCTTATAAATGCACCCCTGTGTGCATATGGCAAGGGGTGACTGAACTAGAACATGCACGATCTCATTACCAGGTGTGAGCACCTAAGTTGTGCTGGCAGCTCAAAAATCTCTGTGATAAAGGATCATTGACAAAGACGATTAATAATCTGTGTGTTCGCACTTGTTGCTGGCTGGCCCTGTCTGTATTTGTAGGGAAGTGCTGAGGGTGCTGTGCTGGCAGAAATTTTCATCAATCCATTAATAGCTTTTAAAGAGAAGCTATTTCATGTGGCTTCCACATAAGGACCAATGGAATAGTATAGAACAGTCCTTCTCAATCCTCTCAAATCCATATGTCACTGAACCCCACTGAGAAAAAAACCCAGAGCCTCTCATGCGGCTTTCTCCCAGTAGCTTTCATTACAGCCAGCTTTCCGTGATCACTTATTAGTTCTATTTCCCCTTCTTCTGATGACTTGCTTGTCCATGTAGGAGGATGTTTGTGTGTCCTTGTATTTGCTATAATTTCACAGACCAACTTGTGATTCTCAGGACTGACTCTCAAAAACTGAGGGAAGATGAGGCTCTCAGACCTGTGCTCTCTTCTGTATATGCTTAGCTTGACTTCCTTAACTGTTAAACGAGCCCAAAACTTTATTGCAAAGTCATACAGCTCATCTTGCTTGTTCCCCAGTCTCTACCCACTTGCTCTCAGTGTCTCTTAATTTCTTTCTCTCTCAGGTCCTTCCTTTGTTTGAAAACACACTGGAGCAACAGATTTCTTACTACATATTTAACAGCACTTGGCCATGATGAATTCATGGTAGCACTGACTTAGAAAGATTTTTTTTTTTAATTCATTGAAGGATGAAGGCAGTGCCCACCAAACTGATTGCAGGTCTTTGATTTTCATGGACATAGGATCAGTGTTTTAATAGGTTTTCAAGGCACCATGGTACAACAGCTCTCCTTCGAATGCAACAGGACTGGGGAACTGAACTCTCCTCTGTGACTTTGGATGTTCCCCCCTCAGTTTCTGTGTTATTGAGGCAGAAACTGTGTATTTCATCATTATTTGAAGATAGTTTAGTCCTCTTCATAATTTGCCAGAATGGATTAGAGTTTCTTTTATATTAAATTGGAGGTTTTCTCTAAAGCATCCTAAAAAGAGCTCATTTCATTAGCACGCTGTTGATTTATTATTTATAATGACTGTTTACAAAACAGCCTGCGAAGACGATGAGGCCCCGGTCAGGTGACTGCATATTTCCACAGGCAGCTCCAGCCCTCCTGAGCAACCTGCATGCCCCGGCTCAGCAAAAAATTAGCTGCTGATTAGAAGTGATTTGCAAGGAGAGTTTAAACAAACTAATCCATCTCTGGTTTGAGGAATGCTGTTGTAGCTGATGTAGATCATGAGGGGACTGATCTTAGCTGGAGGTTTTTGTAACTTTTTCTGTGGGCTGTCCACATTTGCTCCTTTCTCAGGATGACATTGGCAGGGCAAGAATTGGTGCAATCCCATATTGCCCCTTCCCGATCTCTTCTGAGCACCAACCAGTCAGTCTACAGGTCTTCTCAGTGGTGCTGGAAGTCATGTGTCACCAACTCCCGACCCTATCCAGAGTTCTGTGACTTTTTAGCATCTTCGGCCTAAACTGGAGGCATTGAGTCCTTTGGGTGTGAAAGGAGCCTGGAGCAGCATTGTCCCTTTCACTCCACTCCTGTGTTGGAGGGGTCTCTGCTAGGCCCACTTTATCAACAATTTGCATATGTTGAGTCTGATTAACAAAAGGCTGATGTGTGCTGGACTTGATTCTCACAGTTTGGGAGGATGCTTTACCGTCCACAGCAGCAGAAGTGGTGAGGTGAGTGCTGTGCAGTGTTGAGCATCCCTCCCTTAAACATCAGTCACAGAACGACCAGTTACAGCGGTGGTTACTGAGCCTGCAGGTATTGGAGAAATGGCTGAGAAACATTGACTGGTGCTGAGGCCAGCAACAGGAGGAGATTGATTGCTCTGCCGCTGGAGTGGGGCTGTTGGAGCTCTGCTGCAGTGCCGCAGGCTGCGTGCTCCAGGCAGTGCTGCCAACATTAAATGTTTGGCTGATGTTGTAGGTGCTTTTGTCTAAAGGAATCAGGCCAGGTTGTGCACATGAGCTGTTTTAGAAGCAACTTTCTATTCTCTTTGTTCTGCATCTCTGGTAACTTCTGTTTCAAAGAGCCACTCAAAAAGTTGCACCCAGGTAGCTTCCCTTAGCTTTCAGGAGAAAAACGTGCTTCCCAACCCTGCACACAAAGCCAGAAATCTGACAGAGAGAAGCCAGAGATCTCTCCTGGGCCTGGGCTTCCAATGCCCATCATGGAGGCAGAAGGTCTTAGCCCCTCCAGGAGGACTGTACAATCTCTATGGGGCTCAGAAAGCCGCATCAGCTGCTATGTGGGGGTAAAGAAGATGTGGCTGCTGCTAAATCATGAATCTGCCAAGCCGGAGTGAGAAAATGCTTCCTAATAAGCTTTTTTTTTTTGAAAACATCATTTTCTAATCAGGCAATGAAAAATTACCAAAAGAATTGGAACAATACTGCTTTAGCACAATATTCTCCTCTCCATCATTGCTCCCCCAGAGGTGCTAAGGGAAGTCTTCAGACTTCCTGACACCCTGCGCCCTTTCAGCCTCTCTCCAGGAGTGTTGGAGTGTCTACACAGTAGTGTGCAGTCGGTAGCAGTGAGGGATTCATATTCCTTCGTATGCCTTCTGGTGTGGGCAGAGAGAGTACTTCTTTTCTGGCAGGGATCATGTAGACCCACCCTTCATGGCCTCATAAAATCCTTTGAGGGCTTTGGCCCAGATGGCATGTGGTACCCCACATAGCTGCAGAGTCCTCAACCAGTGCTCTACTGGTTTCCACTGAATGCAACACCAAGCTTTAAACAGTTCTGTTGTTTGGGTCTCTTCCACCCTTGCACGTTTGCTGCTCTGACCAGCTGGACCACATCTAGGCAGCAGCACAAGAGCCAAAAGCTCTGCCTGGCTGTGCTGCAAATTTGCAGGATCAATGGATACGCTAGCCCTGCCCCCCCCTTGTCCTGTGCACTGCTGGTGCAACTTGTCAACTGCCTCCATGCAGCTGTGTCCTCTGGAGCTGTCAATGGAGGTGGTTCGATCTCCTTTAATCAAACTGGCTGTTGAAATCCCAGGTGGTTCCTGAAAAAGCAGCTAAAATCCAGTCCTTTTTCTTGAGACACACTGTCTCAGTTCACCTTAGTGGATGGTTCTGGTCTGTTCCATCTTGGACCTCAAGTCCTTTTCTCTGTGTTGGGCTAGAAGACAATCTTTGCTGCCTTCAAACACACCTTCAGAACTGGTTGAAATTCCAGGAACAGCACATCCCTGCTTTGCTCTCTTGTCAAATGAAGGTCTTAGCATGTTCAGTGGCATGTAACTGCGACATAAACCACTTGGATGGGAACTCAAGGGCAGCACTCTCTGCACAGGTACCTATGGCTCTGGGAGCCTGAGACAGAACAGGGACTCAGGGCTTTGTGTGTCAGATAGATTCACGTTCCCAAGCCAACGACCCCTCTCCTACACTGAGAGGCTTCATTTGATTTTCACATGCCCCTGGGGAAGACACTGGGTCCCCCCATTCCTGCCTTTCAGATGTGATAGGTCACACTTGGGTCAGTTCTCCCAGCAGCCGCGGCACCATCACTATAATGCTGCTATCTCGCTGTGACATGGCACGTGGGACACCACCTGCTATGGTAGCACTGGCACTTCCCGTGGTGGGAAGGACTCATGTTCTGCATAAGGATGGCAAGAGGCACTAGCAGCTGAGGATGTCCAGGGGTTTTGCCTCCTCTTTTTGAGTCATAAATTGTTTGTGAGCAGATCCATGCCTCTTTTCACTGATGTTTTCAAAGTTTGTCCTCCCATCCTTGTATTTTCTCCTGCACTGAGTCTCCTGTTTGCTGTCTCATGTGTGTTGTAGGGTAAAGGCAGCACCACCACTTAAATCCCCTATATCTGCATCTAAGTAAATTCTCACGAGGTCACATCTGCTGTGTCTTGGCCCTGCTGTACCATGCACAGGAACCCAGGAGACATGCACCTAAGCATCAGCCTTGTCATTTCTGAGTAGCTCAGGAATGTTAATTATAGCATCAATGCATGAGTGAGCCAGGCAGACTAGTTCTTCCTGAAGATGTTACCTCTTTAAAGAGTTGGTACATTTTTATAGTAGGGAAATCCTAAACTGCACGAACACCCAAAGTGGTTTTTTTTTTTTGGTTGTTGTTGCTGCTGTTGTTTTTCCAAACTTAAAGGATGAGTGGTCCATTAAATGGCAGGAAATGACCATGTTGCATGGTAATAACTGGATTAAGAGATTCAGTAAGAAATTCTCACCTATGCTGTTTATAATGTTGATTAACTATTAAACCCATCTGCATCTTCAGCTTCACTTCTCTATTCCTCTTGCCTCACCCTCCTTTGACATGCTCCCCCATCTCCTCCAGAGCCTTGCTGTAGCTAGATACCTCCCATGTCCTCCTCCTGGGGATGTGACTTTGCCCACATCCCACTGGTGGTTCTGCTCAGTTACTCCATCATAACTCTCTGAAGTGAGAACTATGTGCTATGTGGTGCCTAACCAATGAGGCCTACAATTGCTTGGTCTCTAGGAACCGCTGTAATGACCATAGTGGTGTGGATGATTAATCAGGAAATGGTAAAGAAAATGCTTATAATGAAGCATCTGAATTTCTGACTTTACTGGGGGGTACAAACTCACAAACAAGGTCATGGGAAAGAAATCTGTTGAGGATGACTAAATACAGAGACTTTACCTCTAGGTTGGGAAGTCTCTAAACCACAAACTATGGCAGACTGGAAGAATATCATGGGGAAGTGTTTGTCCATGATCATCCTGTCCTATATATTGGCTAGCGCTGGGGAAAGGCTGCTGAGCCTAGGTGGACCTTTGTGCCGCCTGGTGCCACTAGTCCTGTGTCACGCTACAGGCATGATCTGATTTGCAGAACTTTAATGGTGGAGACAGACAGCAAGGCGCCCTGCTCACATACCATAAGATGAGGAACGAAGCACTGTCCTTGGTGTGCACACCACCCCTCCTCTCAGCTTGTACTGGCCATGTCCTGTGGGAGCTACACTTGTGCCCTTGGAGCAGATGGCAAAAACATCTCCAAACCTGGACTCCCTCTTTCTGCTTGACCACAGTGCAAAGGCAGGGCCCATCCCAGGATTGAAACTCCTCTGTCTCCAGTGGAGAGTCTTTTCTAGTATTTAAAACTCCTCTGCCAGCTTGGTGTGGGACCAAGCAGGGCACCCTGAATGCCAGACTGCAAATGTAAAGCAGAGTGAGGTTGGCCAAGGAAGTCACAGGGGCGTGGGAGGTCCTGCTCTCTGCACATACAGAGCAGATTTCACATCTTCTTCCCATGGGAATTTCATCACCTACGTTCTCAGCAATGAAGACTGTTCCTAGTGAGGTATTTTTTTGTCTCCTTTGTTCTTGGGGCTAGAACCCACAAAGATGATACAAGTGTGAACATGTGTTTGTTAAAAAAACCCAAATACATCCCTGAGCCGCAAAGACTGTTTTCAAACTGTGGCTTTTAAAGGGGCATCTGACACAAAAGACTGAAAGTAGTTAATACAGCACATATCAGCCGCTGGCTGATAGAAATAAGCAGCATTGCTGATAAGCTCATTTGATAAAGCTGTTGCTGGGCACTGCACATGCAGGCTAAGTCCAGCCTTTAATATCTATCTCAGTCCCATAGGCAGCATTCTCAGACAGTGCTGCCAGGAATTATTGTAACCCTGTCTTCCTCTTGTACAGCTTTCAGTGAGTCCTGAAAAGCCCTCATGGTGTGGTCTTATGTGCCACAGCTGTCATCAACCTGACCATACATCACTAGCTGATATCTAAGTAAATTGCACACACTAATGTAAGTTGGTACCAAGACTTCACAGACAGCATAGACCCTTCTTGTGGCTCCATGGGTTTTTGGTGTCCTGTGTGGTTGAAGCAATGATTAAATCCGCTGTAATCGGTCCAGCTGGTCACTTGATCATAGAAGATGTTTTCTGTCAGAAGCTGCTGAGGTTGCCCCATGAGATTGCATGTTGGGGCTGGATTATAATAGCCTTCACATGTATGAGCTTCTCCCGACATGAGAAGTAGTGAACGGTGGGGCCTGTTCAAGGAAAGAAATCTGAATATGGTGGGTGTGTGGCCTCGTCTGTCTGCTAGAAAGGGCACAGGATTGCTCTGTCCTCTTGTCCTCACATTAGAGGATTGGATCCCTGGGGAATCATGCTAGGCTCAGGTACTCTTGATTGCCAGGCTATGCTAACCTAACAAAACAGCTGATCTCTTACCAGCTCTTATGGCATCCTGTCAATTGAGGAATTGGGAAAGGAGGATGTGGGCTCAGGGTGTTTTCAGGACATACAAGACATGTGCCACTTGAAATGTGCCTCATCTCACTTCTGAGCCTGAGCAGAGATGAGTTGAAGTCTGGGATTTGCACTGGGTTGGATCCAAAAGCCCATAATTTGAAACCCAGTGCTCATGGCTCCTTTTATGTGCTGCACTGCAGGGAGAATGGTTGTTAAGGTTATAAGCCTCAATGGTCATCCCTGGGTTTATGGAGACGGCCTGAAACCAAGATAAGGAGTTCCTAATGACTTCTCCATTTAACTCCATGTTGGGAGCACAGTTTTCCAGCCTACGCTGAGGCAGATCTTGAAGAGATCCTGAATGATCCTGAAGAAAGAATAATTTGCTTTTGGGTTCTGCAAGACACATCTTTAGTAGGAGTATTTGAACGTCTGGTGTTGCACGTGGACATCAGGCTGTGTTTGGAGGAGCACAGGATCTCTACCACAGCTGTGCAGTGGGGGCATTTCCCAGCCCCTCTGTCATGGTCCATGCATGATCAGCTCTTTCCTCCACTGCTGACCTGGAGGTGGCAGAACCTCAGGGCTCCTCTAAATATGGTGCTGATCCAGAAGACATTAAATGGTTATCTCTGTGTCTCACTCCATCAACATTTTTTCAGTCTGTATTAAAAATCCTACTATGGTTTTTAGCACAAAAGGGGAAAGAAGAGAACCTTCTATGTTCAGGACATTTGGGACATCACTAGAATTTCATCCATCTGTGATTGGCCCTCAGACCGTCATACTCAATTTATTTCTCAGCCAAAGTTTTTCAGCCATCTGCTCAAGTGGAACAGATTCCAGCATTTATTCCCAATAGTGCTCCTCTGAGGGAGCGCATGGATTTTCTCCAGTACGACAGCATCACTATTTTCAAAAAAACCCCTCAGCCCAACCCTGCAGTGACTGGCGGGGAGCCCTCCCTGCTCTGCACCCCGACCTTGAATTTTAAGCAATTGATCAAGAAAACACAGAACTGTTTCTCTTCCACTTAGCACTACCAAACATGACTGATGTTTTTTAAAGGGCTCCTCTGCAGAGATGTTAATGAGGTCGCCTTGGATACTCAGCTTAAAACGGTGTCGTTTCAGCTTCTTTTATGTCAGCAATCAACAACAACAACAAAAAATACACAACAACCCATCAGTGGATCTGCTTGAGGAGGGGTGGGGGACTCCTGGCAGGCGACTGGAGCAGATAGCGACTCACAGTCCACCTGCTGCCAGCAGTTCGGTGGCTGAGCCTCTCTGATTGTCTAGCAGAGCATCAACACAATGATCGCCATAATTATTATCTCCTTAAATTGCAAAAAAACCCCGAAAGACATATAAAAAAAAAAAGCCTGATTTTTCCACACATCCTATTGAAAGTGCCCCAGGAAAGGACTTCAAATTGGGAGCAGCAAGAGGCTCAGGGAGAGTCAGGGAAATAAAAGGAGTTTCCCTATGTGAACAGAGAGGAGGCTGTGGGTCCTTAGGGAATTGTTTGCAGGGCTCAGAGACCCACTTGCATTACTGCTGCTTAAGGTGTTACCAACCATCAGCTGAGCTGTGAGAGTGGACTATGTCCAGATTTAAAAAGCAGGGTGAAACATACTTGAAGCAGGAACACAAGGCAGGTGCATTCAATGCTTTGATGATCTGCCTAACACAATGCTCACCATGTCTCCAAACAAATTACTCTCTCAACCTCACTCTCCTCACTTGTGAGCAAGGGTGACACATCTCACAGGCTTCATTGGAGCTTTGAAGACATATGTGGAGCCACTGATGGAAAGGTATGAGCAAGTTCAAAGGATTAGCTTTGGCAAACACATTTACTTATAACTAGAGATCAGACTGATTCCTCTATTAGCAGTTAGATTAATCAATCTAGAAAGGAACTACCGTTATTATTATTACTTTATTATGTACTTACTATTCCACTTATCCAGATTATACGGATATGGAGGGAGTACTTCTCTATCCTTCATCAGCAGTGCCCAAACATGATGATGGAGAGTATCCTCAAATCCTGAAGTAGATTGCCATCGTGATGTGAGCATCCTTTTCCTCTGAGGACCTGCGGGTGAGTCTGGCACCGTGTCTGGGATGTCAAAGCCTAGACTTAGATCATAGAACAACTCAGGTCAGCAGAGACCTCAAGAGGTCTCCAGTTCAACCCCTACCCAGACCAGGGCCAGCCTAGATCAGGTTGCTTCAGGCTGTGCCCAGCAGAGGGTTGAGTACCTCCAGGGATGGAGACTCCATGGCCCTTCTTGGCCTTGTCTCAGTGTTTGACACGTTGACGCTGTAACTGAACTTAATTGCCCTGACGTGGGACCTCAACCCACAGTATCTCCCATGGGGTTGGAAGCACAATTTAAGCCCAGCCCTGGGCTTTCAGCCCCTGACTGACCTACTTTGTAGGTATACCTGTTTCCAGTCTGGTCTCCTGGATGGACCTTGAATCATGGAGAACTGCCTGGCAGAAAAGGACCTGGGGGTGCTGGTCGACAACTGGCTGAATATGAGCCAGCAGTGTGCCCAGATGGCCACGAAGGCCAATAGCATCCTGGTTTGTATCAGAAATAGTGTGGCCAGCAGGACTAGGGAAGTGATCATCCCCTTGTAGTTGGCACTGGTGAGGCCACACCTTGAATACTGTGTTCAGTTTGGGGCCCCTCACTGCAAGAAGGACATTGAGGTGCTGGAGTGTGTCCAAAGAAGGGCAATGAAGCTGGTGAAGGGTCTAGAGAACAAATCTTATGATGAGCAGCTGAGGAAACTGGGGTTGTTTAGCCTAGAGAAGAGGAAGCTCAGGGGAGACCTTATCACTCTCTACAACTGCCTGAAAGGAGGCTGTAGCAATGTGGGTGTTGGTCTCTTCTCCCAAGTAACAAGTGATAGGACAAGAGGAAATGGCCTCAAGTTGTGCTAGGGCAGGTTTAGGTTGGAACAGGCTGCCCAGGGAAGTGGTTGAGTCTCCATCCCTGCAGATATTTAAAAGATGGGTAGATGTAGTGGTTAGGGACATGGTTTAGCGGTGGACTTGTGAGTGCTAGGTTAACGGTTGGACTTGATGATCTTAAAGGTCTTTTCCAACTTAAATGATTAAATGATTCTATGATTCTATGATTCTTGTTTCCAGTCCTGTCTCTGGCCCTCTCTCCTACTGCTCCTGACTGGACTCTGTGAATGGATACTGGACCTGGTTCGTTGCCTGGCCTTGTCTGGGACTGTTGATGAACCCTGTTACAATCACCATGCTCTGCCCACTCTTGTCAGGTGCTGCAGGACCGTGCCCTGGTCAGTGAGACACAGTACTGTCTGTGCTCAGGTCACCCTTGGCTCCCAGCTTATCCCCTCTCATGAAACAGTCCTGCTCTTGCTTTCTGACATGAGATGAAAATGTTTTTCCTTGTAGCTACTGGGAATTTTCTGCACTCCAGCCTTGCCAATTGCTTCTCATCCTTCTGCTCTGCACCTCTAAGAGTCCTTCTGTCTTTTCTACTCCTTCCTTCAGGTAGTTGCAGAAAGCAGTTAGATCTTCTGCCTGCTCTCCTCCAGGCTGAACAAGCCCAGCTGTCTTCGCCTCTCCTTGGGGTGGCCTCTGCTGGGCCTGCTCCAATCTGTCAATGTTGTTTTTGACCTAGGAAGTCCCAGACTAGACCCAGTATTTCAGAAGCAATTTCAGAGGGGCCAAAGAAAGGGGAATTATCAATTCCCTTGATGTGCTGGCTACACTCTTGCTAACACAGCTGAGGGTGTAGTTAGTCTTTGCTGTAGACACAGTATTGACTCTTGTTCAACTTCTATTTGCCAAGAATCCCACTTCCTTTTCTGCAAAGCTGCTTTCTATCAAGCGGCTTTCCAGCCAGCTGTCCCCTAGCCTGTCCTGGTCCCTCACGAGGTTATGCCATTAGGACTGTGCACTTGCTTTCATTGTCTGCCCATTTCTCCAGTCTGTTGAATCCCTCTGAACAGCAGCTGCAGCCTCTTGGGTATCGAGTGCTTCCCTCCCCACTGCTTCCTTTGGTGTCATCTGAAAACTTCCTGAGAGTGCACTTTGCCCAATTATCCAGGCCATTAGTAAAGCTGTAAAACAGTACTGGCCTCAGTACCAGTCCCTCCAGGATCTCACCAGTAAAGAGTTGCCAAGTGGACTTTGTACTGCTGATCATCACCCTGTGAATACAATAGTCCAACCTATTTTCCAGCAGCCGCCTTTTCTATTTATCAGGTCCGTATCTCCCCATTCTGGCTATAAGGAGAGGATGCATTGAAGGCTTTACTACAGTCAAGGGAAAACACTTCCACTGTTCTCCTCTTATCTATGCCTTACCCACACAGACAGTTTTCTTGCTGTTCAGGGTAGTTAGGTTGGTCAGGTATGATGTGCCCTTTGTAAATCCTTGCTTGCTGTTCCCTTCTTGTCCTTCAGGTGCTTGGCAGTGATTGCTGGGAGGATTTGCTTTACCACTTTCCCAGGGACAGAGGTGATGTTGGGCAGGCTGTAGTTCACCAAGCCCTTTTTTTTGCCCTGCTCAAAGTTGTGTGTGACGTTTGCCTCCTCCCACTCATCAGGAACCTCCCAATTGCTATGATCTTCCAAAGAGATCAGAGAGGAGCCTTGCCATGGCATTGTCCATCTCCTTCAGCATCCTTGAGTGCATCCCACCCGCTCCTATGGACTTATGTATGTTCAGATGGCTCAAGTGTGTCCTAAGTCAATCTTCCTCTAGCATGGGTAATGCCTTACTGCTGCAGACTCTGCTGCTAGGATCAGAGACCTGGGAGGTTTGAGGGCAAACCTCAGCAATAACAACTGAGTCAAAGAAGACTTTGAGTACTTCAGCTACTCTGGGTCTGTGGTCACTAGGTCCTGCCCCAGTGAGCTGCAGGACCACCTCTCCCTCAGGCTTCCTTCTGCTGCCAGTGTACTTCTAGGAGCCTCCTCATTCCCTTTCACATCCATTGCTCGTTCCCACTGCAGCTGAGCTTTGTCTGTATACCCCATATGACTTAGGCAATGCCTTTCCAATCTTCCCAGGTTGCCTGTGCCCACTTCCACCTTCTGTGTACTTCCTTCTTGCATCTGAGCTCAGTTAGGCATTCCCTGTTAAGTGATGCTAGATTCTGCCCCACTTGCTTGACTTCCTCTGGACAGCAATGGCCCATTCTTGTGCTTGGAGGAGGTGGTTCATGAAGATGTACCAGCTCTCTTGGCCTCTTTGCCCTCTAGGGAAGTGTTACACAGGATCCTGCTAAGCAGTTCCCCAAGGAAGCTGAAACCTGCTCTGCATCTGGAGTTGGGGTTCTGCTACATGCCTTGCATCCTTATTTCAGTAGTTGAAACTCTACCATCTCATGGTTGTTACAGCCAAGGCTGCCCTCAGGCTTCCCACTTCTGATCAGCTCTTCCTGGTTTGTGAGTCATGGCTCTAGCAGAGCATTTCCCCATGTTACCTCATTGATTACCTCAAGGAAATTGTCCTCAAGACACTCCAGAAATCTCCTGGATTGCTTGCACTCAGCCCCACTGCAGTTCCAGGGGCAGGGAGGTTGGAGACCATGTGTACCAGGGCATGCATTCATCAGGCTTTGTTCAGCTGGGTTCAAATGAGCCCATCCCTGATAGACATTCCCCTACCTAGATCAACAGCTTTTCCATTGCACTGCTACTACTTATATAAAACACTCATCTACAGGTTATGTTGATCCTGCAGTAGGCATGGTCTGTGCATACAATCAGAGTTGCTCCTTCATCTAGAGACTCTAGATTTCCTTGTCCAAATAGACAGCATGGTAGGAAGACAAAGAAATGTGAGACCACCAGGGATCATTAATCTGAAGGAACAGAAAATTGGATGTAATGGTGGTTTAGTTAAACTGCACTTAAAACAGTTGTATGGGTAGTCCTACTCATAATGGAAAAAAGCTGAGTTTGATTTCTTCTCATTTATTGTGGACATGAGGTAAGCTAGGATAAGTGGAGAATACTTGAATTCTGAACAGGAATGTCCACAGTTTAATGAAGTTTAGCTAATCCAATCTGCAAAGGTTAATTCAGATTCATTTTCCTGATTGTCTCTGTGTAGATAAGGCCAAGGTCACTTCCCCAAGGTCACTGGCTGAGTCAGGCACAGGATCCAGACTTTCTCGCTCAGGGAACACAAGTCTCCATTTCTTTCCCAGGCTGATTTGTCCCTAGCTGTGTACTCCCTTCATATTCCCTTGTACAGAAGAACACCAATTCTTCCACTTTCCTCAGTGAACAGTGAGTATCACTGGTTCTTGCTGTCCCCTTTCAGGCTGCAGATCACTACAAAGCCATTTTCTGGGTGAACTGTACCCACCGTTACTGGGGCAATAGATCACACTAGTGCTTAGAGGTGAATTATAGCACCCACTTTATCAGAGAGAAATAGCGCACACACAGAGGAATTGGTTATCTGCTAAAATCTTTCCTAGGAGTCCAGAAAAGCCCATAGCATCTTGCTGGTAGAGGTGAGCACTTCCAAGCACTCCAGCTGGCTGACATTGTCAGATCTCCCAAACCCTCCTGGTGCTGCTTTTTCTGACTCTTCTGGGCACTCATATACTTAACTACAGTTATCCAGAGTCTCCCAGCATGAGCAATAGCAACAGTTTAGAAAATGAACCTCCACTTTGCAACCTAACCAGGTGCAGACTAGGATGGCACCTAGTGCTGGGGGACATTTTTCCCACAGCTCTTTCAGCAGGGGTTCTCACCTCTGCTTCTCAGCATCTGATGCTGGTCCCTGGCTGGCAACTGCAATCCTCCAATTGTTCATAAGGGATTGAGATCCAAAATGTAGCTATTTTAGAGGATTTTTATATATATATATATATATATAATCTAATCAGAACTGAAGAGCTGCCTTCACCTTAACTAAAAACTTTCCCAATAGAGTTACAACCCTAGAAGGGGCAGCTTGCATCTCCTAGTACATGATAAATGGATACAGGAGCTATTCTGAACAGCAGGCAATAGTGAATGGTTACATTTCCTTGGCCAAGATGAGGAAGCTTTAAGTAACTAGTTAAAAAAAAGGAATCAATAGAAAGTCTTTTCCCACGATCTTTTGCCATGAGTCCTTGGCAATAATTTCAGCACTCACTTCAAAGCATTGAGGTCTCTTTTCTGAGCTTCTTTCTACCATGGCAAAGGAGTTTACAAAGATAAGTTGCTTGAGCTCAGTAGCTGGCTGTAAGCTTGTTGTTCTGCTTTAGGGGGAACTTGCAGTCCTCAAGTCCTTCTGTTCAGGGGTCTCTGCATGATAAGTCTTGTAACCATGATGTGTATCCACATCTCTGGCCCTTTGCCATCATTAGATCATTTCAGCTCCTCAGGACTTCCTGGAGTGTTCTGCTGCCCCACAGCAATGCAGCGATCATTTCTTATATTTCCCCAACATAGCTGTCCACATCTTCCTCTTCTTCCTCACCATTACAGCCTCTCAAGGCTCCTGTCTTAGACCTGAACTGCCCTGAACTGTTCAGGGCTTGGTCCCTGCTGTGAGGACTTTAGTGTGGGCAGTGAAGAATAAGACAAGAAGCGTGGGGGCAGAGAGATGGGAGTGTACAGGAAGCAAGGGTAAGTTTGCCAGTAACAATGAGAAGTGCTCTCCATCTTGCATTGTCACTGTAGCCTTTCACTCCAGAGAGTCCATGGCAAAGCTGGGACACCATCCAATGAAACACAAGCTGTGCTGCCCACATCTGCAAAGCAGTTTCAAGAAGTAGAGAAGTCTGCCAAACAGTGCTGAAGATGTTGACGTCCTCTCTGTCCAGGGGAATCTGCCCATATCCTGCTAATGCGTTTAATTTGTTGAAGAATTTGCCTCATTTCAGCAAAATTTTCATTCTTATTGGGCAAGTGGAAATGTTCTCTCTTCTTGGTCTGGTTCAGCTGCTCCAAGTTAAGGCAAAGCCCAAATCTGCCCTGCAATTACTAAGAAGGGACCGGGCTGCTGCCTCTCCTCATCCATCAGTGATGCCATCTGCTGCTACATTTTGCTGCTCTCCTCTTTTTCAGGTCTTAAGCAATTCACTGGGGTCACCTGGACAGCAGACCATGTGTGCTGTTGGATCTGTGTTGCACGTATTGCTGAGGGACACCTCTTTCTAAGTGGGAAAGGCTAGCTTCCACAGTCAGCAGCCAGCATCCCCTTCTCATCTCCCCAGCCTGACAGCTTTGTAACAAATCTGAAACAGAGTCTGAGCTTATACCTCAATATCTGCAGGAATGTCTTCACCACTGTTCCTCTCACTGGCTCAAGAAACATTAGAGGCAACCTCCAACTCTTTCTTTCCCTCCCTCTTTCTAACCAGTGGTCTATTCCTTTTTGTGTGTAGGCAGAACAAAAAAAAAAAAAAAAAGATTTTATATGAATGGTCGTCCTCCTCCTCTTTTACCACTCTTCTTTCCAAAAACATCTTTTGAGGCAAAATAAGCAAATGGGAATCAGATACTCAAGGAGGTGAACTTACCTTCGCTTTGGAAAGATGGCTTTGAGCCACATCAGACCATTTCTGCTTGGTGAAGAGAGAGCTAGTCACGTTGCCCTAATTGAGTCACGTATGATTTGTAGCATCATATTCTGGTCTAAGTTTCTCATGTTACCCCAGTACAAAGCAGGACATCATTTCTTCTTGTAGTCCTAACAGGCTACTCCTCCAGCTCCCACGTGCTTGGGAACTGAAATTGGGATGCCAGAGTATCCTCCTGACACTGGTGCTATAGATTGTCCTGTAATAATTTTTCCCTGTCTTGCAGGAATTTGCATGTCTCTGGATGAATTTACATCCCAAGACGTGGATACACACTCTGATCACTGTGCACTAGGTGCTGTAGTAATTGCTCATCTGCATGTTTCTGTCCAGTACTAAGTAATTCATACATTGGTCAAAGCACTGTGAGCTACTTGCTGTCCAGTGCATGCCCAGGTAACGTGGAGCAGCTGACTTGCTGAGATTGACCCTCCTGCTTACCTGTCTGGTCCCTTCTTCATGTGGCACCTCCACGTTCCCCTAGGATCAGCCAGGCGGGTTCCATTGGAGGCATCCCTGTTCCTCTCTCACAGCAGCAGCACCGTTATACATTTGGTTTCTCTGGGTGCATTGCTGGCAAAGTTCCTCGACACAGTCCTTTCAACATGCCCTTCCACTTCAAACGCATTTATGTATTGTCTGTGTATGCTGTTAAAAGGCAGCGGGGCTCTTCTGCGGTTGTAGAACATCTGAAGAGCATGTATGGAAGAGTTCATATAGCAAATAATCAAGTGTAATTTTTTTACTTAATACGGGCTAAGAAGCAGCTCTAAACACAACCCTTCATTAGTGTCTGAACTGTTGGTCCTTTCTCTTTTGACCTGAAACATCAGATAATATTTAGGTTCCTGAAGAATTCTTTTTTTACGGGAAGGGAAAATATTAATAAGATATATTGGGTCAATCCATTTTATTATGATGAGTACAAGATCCTATTTCTTGAGACTCAAAAACCAGGATGCAGTTTAGGTGCTCACTGCTTCCCTGCGCCATGTGCTCAGTCCTTTTCCCAAGACTCTGTCCTTTAGCTCCTTCCCATGGACATAAGAGAGTGCCTTGTTTGAAGGCTTTTTCTTTATTACTTGCATTGGCAATTCCACCTGACACAACATAGTAATCCTTGTGTTTGCTGTTGAGCTACCTGGATAGGTTCTTCACAGTGCTGCCAGTACTGAATGGTGGGCTCCAATGTCTTCTCCTGTTGTTGCACAAAGGCACTTCTTGCATTGACCTGGGCCAGGTCTGTGAGCATCTATAAATTGAAGCCTACTTGATGGAAGTGAATAATATGTTCTAGTATAAAAATATCTCCTTCTAGGAGACCCCATGCAATAGGGAATATCGATTCTTTGACCCCCATTGTGAGAGCAATGACTTTCAAAGAATTGTGAGGAGTGAACATCACTTCCCAATTGCCTAAAGGATGGGGAGTTTTGTGGCTGAAATATATGATGAGAAACTAGCAGGTCTGGGGTCTATGCTAGACCAAATGTGGCCTTTATGAGGGCTGGGATTTTTCAACAGCACTCAGCACTGCTCCATAGAAGCAGTTCTTCTATGAATGAAACTGCCTCTGATCGTAACAAAGAGACAACCCTATGTGCTTCTGCTTGCCATCTTTAAAATGGATCAGACTCTTCTGACCTGCTCCACAAACATGTTGTGTCTGTACTGCTCAGCCACTGTACAAATCGTCACCTTTGAAAAGCCCAGGTAGGAGCAAGACCTGCAGCAGTGCCCAGTGCTGGGCAGCTGGCAGGAGATCTCTTGGGACCAAATTTCAGTGCTTTGGAGATGGTGGAGCCAAGGGCAGCTAGGAATGGCCAGGCACTTCCCAGCACAAGGCCCATGATACACAGTTGAGCAGTGTTAGAGGCAGGGAGTGGGAATTTCCCCCACCCAAAGGAGGCCCTCCAGCTCACAGGCTCTAGGGGTGATTCTTCCACCATAGGATTGGGAATACCTGTGGGCTGTCACCTGGGATCTCACATACCAGGGAGCTTTCTGCTTTCTGGGGCTGGACACCGTTCCAAGAAAAATCAGGGCTCCCAAAGCTGAGGTCATCCCAGTCATTGGTTATCTTGCCAGTGCAAGCTTTTCAGAGACCTGTTAGAGGTTCACACTCTCAGGCCACCTGAAACAGGTCCTGGTCCCTTGAATGATCCAGTAGCCCATGGGAGGTGAAGCTGAGCTCAGTTCTATGGGGGGATTTTGATTTTTCAAGTTGCTCACTGCTGTTTGCCCTTAGCAAATGGATTGGGCCTGCTTGCTGCAAAATGTTTTTGTGTACTGTTAAACAGCTGCACTATCCTGCCCCGGAGCTGAGCACGTTTCAGCGGGAGACCAGAGTTCCTCCCAGGGCCAGCTGTAGCCCTCAGTCCGTGCATGCACTGGTCCCTGCCAGATTGCACTGAGAGTACAAAGGGGAAGGAAGAAACTGCCTCCTCAACTGGTATTTGTTTAGTTTATGAAGGCTCTTTTGCAGAGTTTCCTTTCCCAGTTGGCCAGTGTTGCCAGGCTGTCCCAGTACTGTTCTGCTGCAGAGCCCAGGGGAGAGTGGAGCAAGAGGGAGGGTGAGCCGCGGGTCTCTTTAAGAAGGGGCTGGCACTGAATGGGGACATTGGCAGTGCAAGACCACAGTACCCAAGTCAAGAAGTTCCTGTGCTGGAAGCTCACTGCCTAGCCAGGAATGCAGCTTTGCTGGCCCATGCTGGAAAGCTCTGAGTGTTACCAGGGGCAGGGGGAATTTGCCATCCTCTGTAGCTGTCACGGATGTAAAAGCTGAGGGAGCCTCCCCTTCAGGTCTTGCAGTGGGTCCCTGTGCTTGGGACCACAGATTGTACCCCTGCACCCCACAGCAACCTCTGGCATGGCCTCAGTGACCGCTGCAGATGCCAGCATGTCCAGTAGCTTTCTAGAGGAGAAATGCAGCTGGGTCATGGAAAGTGATGGTTGCTGCTGTGCAGCCCAAGCCTGTTCAGCTAGCACACACACGTGAGGCTGCTGATGCACAAGTGTTTTTATTCCTCAATTCTCTTTTTGGTCACTGGCTTAAGCAATGCAAAAGATGATTTCCCACCATATTTCCAAGGTGCTTTTATTGAATGGTGTTTTGCTTCGGGCTTCCACAGATTGTTGCTCGTCTTCTGTCAGGCCTTTGTCTCCAGGCAGTGCTGTGAGCTCCTGGAGACGGGGACATCTCCAGTGAGGTGCAGTGCCTTCACACAGCCCTTGTTCAGGGCACTGTGCTCGTATAAATGATCAGCATCATGTAGACTCTGGTGGGCTTTGAATTTTAACCTTGTTTGCTGTGGGGAGGGGCCTGCTGGACCTCATAGAGTAATGATCTGCCTCTGACGGTCGGTCCCTAAGGGAAGAACAAAGGAAGATCTTTCTGATTTCAGGGGGAAAGGCCAGTGCTATTTATTTTACAGCTCTGAGGAAGTAAACAGGGGGGCAGAGCCCAGGACAATTAAAATATTGACTGAACATGGATGACATCTCAGAGACAGGACTTTTTTATTTTAAAGCCTGCAGACAGGGAAACAAGCTGACATCGCGTGAGATTTTAGAAATACAGCTGAGGACAGGCCTCCTGCATGGTGAATCCAGTACAAACCAAGAAAGGGCTGCCCAGTCTGGTCTCATGTCCACTCAGGACTGCTGGCTTCCCTGCCAGAGGCTTGTGCTGTGCCCCGCAGCAAGCCGCTCAAGTAGAAATGCACAGTCTGTTTCTCTGTTCTGAGGCTGCCCCGATGCACAGCCCAAGATTTCTGCACCACCTCATCACTAGGTACCAAGGGGATACAAAGGGTCTGAAGTGAGGGGGGCTAACAAGCACGGAGTGCATGCTGAATCCCATCCTGTCTTCCCTTGGGTTAAATACTGCTGCTGACCTGGTCTGCAGCCATTGAAAGTACCAAGAGATGTGCTGCGGGTTTTAGCATTAGGCTGTATCCCTAGAGGGGGGCTTCCACTGCTTGTGAGGCAAGGGATGTGGGGGTGGAGGGCTCTGAGGCATGGAGACCATCGCAGCGAGCTCAGGGACAGCACGAACATTACTGCAGGCTTTGGGGCTGCATGTCCCTCCTCCTGCCCGAGGAACGCAGGGCGCAGAGCCTGCCAGACTGCTGTCTGTGGGGATAGGAGTGGGAGGGGGTATGGGGATGATGATTCCTGCTGCTGGCAGTGCTCTCAGTCCTGGGAGAGATCCCAGTGCTGGAGCCCAAGGAACCCCCTCTCCCAGCCCCATGCCTGAGGGGAGAGATGCAGCTCCTGCTGGCTGTCTCCCGTGGGTGGGAGGGCTGCGCTGGCTGCCCAGGAGGTAGTCCACCTCGGGGAAAGATGCTGCGGAGGGAGGAGAAGCTCCAGCACAGGAGCTGACAGGGTGAAGCTGCTGGCAGGCAGCTGTCTACAGGGTGGCTGCAGCACTGCAGCATCAATTAACCTTTGGGGAACTTCTGCCAGTGCCACTCAGGCGTAGCAGCGGCTCTGCCATAGCCGAGCGATGGGGCGCAAGCCTGCTGCGGCGCCGCATGGAAGGCTGCAGTGAGACTACAAAAGCCCAACAAGGAGCCAGCCACCTGAGCCGAAGTGCCTCTGTTTCACTCACCAGCCTGCGCTAAGTGCTTTTATCTCCTCTCCTTATGTTTACGAGGGTGGCTTTCTCCTTCACGTGGTGGCAGTGCCGCTGAATGCTAATGGAGAGCGAGTGGCGGCTGCCCTCCGCAGTCCTTGGCAGGCAATTTCCTCAGCGCCAGACCCCCGACCCTGCTGGCTTTTGCTGGCTCTGCATGGAGAGTGTGACCACCGTCCTGCAGCCCTGCCTGTACCCCCTGCCAGCACTGTTCCTGCCCCGGCACCCACCCAGCTCCATGGGGCAGCTCCGAAATAGCTATTCTCCCCCAACCAGAGGGACTCTGGGAGGTCTGAGATCTTGCTCAGTCCTGTGGCCATGCAGCACAGATTCCTCCACATCGCAGCCTCGCCAGAGCCAGCAGGGAGGCCGTGCTGGTGGAGCTGGGGCTATTAGCAGTTGGCTCCCAGGTAGTGGTGAGATCATGGTTCCTGCAGCTCCCTCCCGTGAGCGCTATGCTTTGTGTGTACTTGAGGCACTTCTGGTCATCCGGGAACACCCTTCTGGTCCGGGACATTAGTGGGCAAAATGGTTTGAGAGGGGAAGAGAGAGAAAATAACCACAAGGTTTTCAGAAGAGCAGCAGTACCAGGGAGGTGTCCTTAGAGGGAGGAGTCTGGTCAGGCTTGTCCATAAATCACGTGTGCTCCTGCACACGGCCTTTCCTTGGCCACTCAGCTCTGTTATTCAGGGAGCAAGAGACTGCTTGGCCAAAGCCCTCTGAGGCAGTCAGGCATCAAACTCCTGGAAACATGGGCTAAAAACATGCCCTGCATCCTGGTGGGGTCCTTCGTCCCAGCCTGACACCGTGACGCTGCTGTCAGTGCCTGGGGAGCAAGGGGACAGCCAGGGCTAGCCCAGGCACCTCTGGCACATGCTGCTGTCTCTTCAGATACTGCGGTAAGGATGCGCTGTGCTTCCCATGGCTGCCCCCAGCCATGCAAGCAGCAGCAGGAACCTCCTTCTTTCAGCCTAAAAGAGACTGACTCCTTCAGGACCAGGGAGACCATAAGAAATCAGGGGTTTGTGGTAGGGATGCGGGATCCCCTGGATCCCGTATTAATTTTCCCAAGGGCAGCCACCGCGTGAGTTATCGGTTCAGCCTGGGCAACATTCCTGACACTCTCCCTCGGCTGCTCCCAGCCCCTGCCTCCACTGCCTGTTTCCCTGCATGCAGCTCTGCTGGGGCAGCTTTCCATACACGCTCCAAGGGAGCCATTTCCACACTGCAGGGGAGCTGCAGACAGCGGAGCCAAAAGGCTGCAATAGCACCCGGCTTGCTTCAAGTGCCCAGCCTGGAGACGCTTTCACAGCCCTTGCCTGCACCCAGGTCCTGCTAGGCGCCTGCCTGCCTGTGTTCTTTCATGGAAAGGGCTACACTGGCCACTTTTCCTATGATCTCACCCTGGCCAGCGCTGTGAGTCATTGGAAACCTGGTCCCTCTGGGGCTGAGCCAGAGCTGGCTGAACTGATGGAAAGACCACCAAGGCCTTTGGGACCAGCTTGAGCTCTGGTGTTGCAGGGGGAAGGCTGCATCCCTCACAGTGGGGGACAGCATGTCCCCCCGCTGCCCCATGAAGGAAGAAGCAGGGCTGGGGTCAGCTCTGTGGGAAGCACCAGGGGTGCTGCCACAGCAGCTCTGCCTCTCCTGCATCCCTGAGCTGCCAGCAGTGATGATGCTGCATCCTTGGCAAGAAGCTTGGATCCCATGGCACTGGGGTGGAGATCCAGCCCAGGCCCCAGCGTGTGCTGTCCTTGGTGTCCCCTCTTTTGCCAGATGGTGATTTGTCAGCTCCTGGGGAGGGGAAGCTGAGGAGCAGTGGGGCGGCTCTGTGGCTCTGAGGAGCCATGAAACTGCCACAAGGTGGTTTCCAGTAAGGACAGCTCATTTCTTCCAGAGCATCTGAAGACACAAGCTGGAAATATCTCTGCCCACCCTTTGTAACCGGCAGCCATGGCAAGGCTTCCCCAAGGTGGGGCTGGGATTTTTCTATCATGTAATTACTCATGCTATGCAGATGTTTTCTGTGTGCCTGGTAATAAGCAGCTGAAAAGACAGCTCATTTACTGACAGTTACAAGGAAAAAGCAAAGCTATCTTTCTGTACAGCTCCACTCCTGGAGATTTGCTCCCCCCTCACCTTGTGAGTTAGGTGGTGCTGGTAGTTCTAGAGACTCCCACATACCCTGTTACATCCTTGCCCTTCCCCTGCAGGGAACATCTGCTGCCCGAGAGTCCTGGTGCTTGTATTGCAGTGGGTGTCTGCCTGCAAGGAGATATCTGCCAGACTGGCAACTACCCGTGAAACCTCACTTTGCCCACCAATGAAAACACTACAGGGAGGGTCCAGCCTTGAAGGACATCAGTACTTTGATGATGTACAGTGACATTTCTGATTCCATACAAGTAACCTAGGCAAAGCTACCCACATCATTATCTGGACTGGGATAATGCAAATGAGGCAAATAGGATCTGGGACCTTTAGTGCTCAGGGCCTTACCTGAAATATGGCAGATGCTAGATGGCACGTGGTCTTTGTCACCATGGTGGGACACAGATTCAGCACTGACTGCTTGCAAAGGGTATAAACTACTGAAATGCATATTTACTTGGAGACATGATGTTTATGGGGTAAGACTGTGCTCTGCAAAGATCTTCTGTTAATGGTACCAGGATCTAAGGAAGAGCTAGATTTCTTTCCCAAAGTGTTCCTGGCAGCTTGATCTGTTCTTCATCTTAGCCCTCCCATGGAAGAACATACTTTGAAGTCTACAGAAGACATGTCACCCTTAGATGGAGTTTGTCTAGATGGCTGTGGCTCCACCAGAGAGGCTAACAGATATCCCCCAGCCCAAAGAGTCTTTTCTTACTAACTTTTAATCCATGTCCCCAGTGGTATTGTGGTTTCCTTCTCACCTTCCTCATCCATCACTTTCATTTCTAGTTCTGCCCTAGGTAAGGTGATCAGTTTTATACCCCCAGAAAAAAGAAGGGGAGAACCTTGAGCTCTGCACTCCAGAACTGGAATTTGACCTTAACTATCACAGTCATCATCTCTAGGGAAAACCAACTGGTTTCCATCAGGTTTCAGGTCCAACTGAAGGCAGGAGGGGAAAGGGCAAGAACAGGAAGAGGCAGAAATAATGTAGCCTCAAATACAAGAGAGCAGCCTGGTGTGTGTTCTTCTGCTCTCTTCCTGTAAGACATCTGCGTTTGGCTGTACTTGGCCACATCAAGTGTTTGTCTCCCAGCTCCTGTTTTCATTAAAATGCCAAGCAGTGGGTTCACCGAAGCCTAGATCTAGTTATGGTTGTTCGTCCATGTCTGTATTCTAAGAAACGGGTAAAGTTCCCTGGTCCATAACTAGTATTAACATCTACCTCATTAGTGGTGGGAACTACATCATTTTTCCTCCATAATGAAGAGTGCTGAAACACCCCAAAATCTCTCTCCACATCCTGGTCCTTCAGTCAGAGTGCTCTAACAACATATGGGTTCTGGTTGCTGATAACATGGAGTCTGGTACAGCGATGGACCAAGCCCATATGTTGACTGATTTAAGCTCCTTTAAAATGATGCAGTATGACATCATGATTATATCATACTGCTGTCACATACGTTGGTTTTGGTCTGAGCAGAAACTGAATTTCCAGACAGTAGTATATCTTTTAAAACTAGGCTTAGCTAAATGCTTGTCATAAGAAGTTTATTAATGCTGAATACCAGCAATAATTGCTTCAGCTTCTTATGAACTTCATAAAATTTTGTGTATTTGTGGCGTCACTTATCAGCTCAGGCTGCTTTTTAATCTGTATCCCACAACTACACAGCAGCTGATCCTTCAGCCACCTCTCAGGGATAACTGCATATTTGCAGTATATCCCAGAAATTCATGGTGTCACAGATACCATGGCTTTGGAAGTTTGCAGATGGTTTTTATGCTGGACACTACAGTTGCATTTTGTGACATTTTGCCACAATGGACTGACAGTTGGAAAGTTACCTTTTAAAACTGGAACAGCTTCTTAAAGCTTTGGCAAGTGATGTTTTAAGAACCTCCTTTTCTTAGTCCACAGACTGTCATAGTTTTTCCATCTCTCTTTATCCTCCCAGTTCTAGTTATCTAATACTTGTATTTCAGCGATGCTTGCTAGCAAATGGTAACAGGTAGGGCTGCTTGGTGAGCATACACTCTATTGCATGAGCAGGTGGATGTTCCTGTCCATGAGCAACAGGGCTGATCCAGCCACAGTGGCCATTGGGGTGTTACAGGAAAAATCCTAGAGGTATATTTTTAGCCTTTGAAGGATTTCCATCAATGGCTCATTAAGTTTACTGAGGCAGCCGTGATGTTGTCAAACACACTCTGCATGCCTACCCTGTTTTGCAAAGAACAAAACTATGTCACAACCAGTTAATGCATGGACCAGTGGCTTTTTCATGACCAATGAACATCGGCTTGGCCTTTTTCATGCCAAGTGTGATAGGGGGTCCTAAGTTTTCTAGTTTATAACTGCTAAAGTGTCAAGATATACTACACTGCTAGCCTGGGTCCAGACACTAACACAGCAGATGTCCTGGGCCTGTAGCTGTCGTTTCTGTACTGAAGTGTCCTGCTGTCTGGTTTGCCACATTATGGGGCACAGTCCTTGAGATGTTGTGAAGTGGTGATGCAACACATTTTGACCAGTTTTAGCTATGACTCTATTTTGCTTGGCTCTTTAAAGTTCTCTCTTATAAAACTCGCCAGATATGGAAAGAGCCCTTTTTACTCTTGTTTTGACAGTGGAATGGATGCCAGTTTGGGGGAAACACTGTAAATGCCCTTGAGTCCTTTCTGTGATCCCTTGTGTTAGTGTTTCCTGGCGGTGCTTTCAAGAGTATCTGATTGATAAGCACTCACACAATAGTGAGTCCTGACACACTTTTAAGTGTTTACAGATGTGGGAGATGATATAACCTTGTCTGATCATTTTTGAATGTCAGGTTGAGGGCTGGACATACTTTCTTGATAACCATGACTCCATCAAGGTCCACCATATCAGTGAGTCACAACTCAGCCAAGTATTCACTTCATTTCCAAGACACTTTAGAAGATTATCGTCACAGCTTCATCTATTATTTCCAGGAGGGGATGGAGGATAACATTGGGTGTGGTGGCACAAGACCCCTTATATGTCACTTTCTAGATTCTAATGGATAATTAAAGAGAATAAAGCCATTTGGTTTTATAGAAAGGTTACTCGGGTCTTTTGCAAGTGATCTTTTGGGATATCGGATGTGAAATGGCTTCTTAGAAAATTGTCCCAATTGACAGTTTACTCCATTTCACGGGTCTTTTAGTCACAAAATCACTGTTATGTTTCTGGCTAACACTTCCAATTATCATTAGAATTTTGTCTACTGTGGAGAGTGACCTGTAAATCCACTGATCTCTATGTTCTTCAATAATATTATCTGTGGTCAGCAGTAGATCCTATGCTCCAGAAAGACACACCAGAAAGTCAGTACACAGACCCTATGGGGGGCCATCTGACTAAGTATCCATCTCTGCTGTAAGCTCATTACCTTCACCTCTCTCTACAGCCAATGGATGTAGATGTCTCCTGTAGGGAGCACTGAAGGTAGAGGAGTAGGGGGGATTGAAAGATCCCTAGCTATTAATCAGTTTTTATTCTCTCCCTCACCTAAATGTCTGTTAGGTATGTCTTGCAGATATGTAGACCCTTGGTTTTTGTCTTCCAATGGACTAGCAATGCCCTAAAGCCCATCTCCTGACTCCAAGCAGCAGCCATGAACAGGAGAAGAGATCAAAATATCATCTTCCTGCCCAGCTTGCATGGCCCCAGCAGTATCTCCAGTTCTGCGGCATGCCCTGCATGCAATCTGGCTGCAGGCATGCTGCTGGTCAGTGGCTCTCCCAGGCAGATGGAGGATGCGCTGATGGATGAGGTGCTGGGACCACATTCTGTGGGGACTGCAGGCATGCTCCAGGTGGTACAGGGACCTGGTTCTGAGAGCCTGATTCTGTGCCCACTCACTTCTCCATTACCCCAGCTCCCTGGTGCTGAGTTGTTGGATTTTCTCCCGATGGTCACTGGCTTCAGAAAGAGCAGAATCTGCCCTCGGTGTCTGTATTTGAAACCTGATCAGAAGGGCTCAGTTACTAACAGTCCCCTCCCCTCCCCATACTCTTCAGTGCACTCCAGAGCATTGTAATGGCTTAAGATGATGAATACTATGCAGACAACACACCCAGCTGTCCAAGCAGACAGTCAGCGGAGAAATGAAGATATGCCTGCCTAAGTAAAAGTTTGATTAATTGCATTAATTAGGCCCTAAGGTATGGTTCATAAAATAAGAGTACAACGGGTGTATTGGATTGGGGAATTGACTATGTGACAGGGAACAAACAGTGGCATGAACAGGAACTCTTCTCTGTCTGGAATGGCATGATAAATTATCAATTAAATAATGGAGAGTGACAAAGCTGCAGTCTGTAATAGGCGACCTCCCAGCCATGGTTGCGGCCAGCCCGGATGGGTGACTCGGCAAGGTCTGGCAATCTCTCCAGCGTGGCCATGCAAGCTTGTTTTCCCATGGTCCTGCCAGCACAGCACTGGGCTCATGATCCTATCTGCACTGCAGGGCATTGCACCCTTGTGGGGTGAGTGTGGACTGCTGCAGTCCAGGGGCCACTGGGCTCCTATGGGGACTGTACTAGAGCACTGCACATTCATGTGGCTGCTGCTCTCTTCCTGCTGTGGCAGCAGGACCACCTTCCACTGGGAATAGTGGTGAAGAGGTATTAATTCATCCAAAGGCACTGGTTTTGCCTTTCCTGTGGGCCACACCCTCTCTTCTCAGTGTGTCTCCATCCTTTGGCATCACCATGGTGCTGCCCCAGTGGGAGAGCCATGGGGTAGCTCAAGCACAAGGCCTAGCAGCATTTCCCCTCCAGATCCTGGGATTTTGTGCCAGGCCTTTGCATGGTCACAACTGTAGCCTCCTCATCCTCTCTCCTGTTCTTGCTGCTCTGAATGATGGGCACCTTACTGCTCTTCCCTCCCATCTTGCTGCAATTCCATGGGGACTTGCCTGCTGCCCAGACAGGGGCTTGTCTTCACCATTATAGGTAGAGGTGAGTGGATGGTCTGTTTGTGGTGTGCTCCACAGCATCCACTTCCCATTTACCACCTGAGTGATTAAAGAGTTGCCAATACTTCAGTCTGGACTTGCTTTCACCGATCTGTCAAACGTAGCTTTCTCCCCTGTCTCAGGCGACTGCTGACGTGTGTATGCCACAGACGCAGCTGTGCAGGAGGAGGCTCTCCAGATTCCTCGTTACCGGTTGTTATTAATGATTGTGCATTTCTATAAAGCCAATAGCAGACTGGGACAGATGTATCCCCTGCCCCAGAAAGCTTATGAGAGATAGTGACTCCCCAGTTGCACTGGTTCACAGTTTCTTCTAGAAGAAGGTTCCTTCAGGATTGTTTCCATCAGCTCTCACTTTCCACAGCATTTTCTCACATTCTGCATGATTTTCTCTTCCAAGATTTGTTCCATTATTATTTTTAGTATCACATAAAGGCCTTGTCCGAGATCGAGGCTGCACTCTGACAGCACAATACCTATACATAATGAGCTAGCAGGCTTGTTGCCACTGCAGTTGGCACATATGATATGGGGAAGCCCAGGGGAACTTCAGCACTGACAGCACCAGCATAGGAGGTGGTGTGGGCTGAATGGCGAATGTACCTTGGGGCATGGTCACTGTAAACAGAGAAGGGACGAAAGGCAGGGTGAGAGTGGATACCTAGCAGGGAAATGATCACACAGTTCCACCTCGATGAATGGCTGAGTCAAGAAGAAGAATGGCTGGTCATTACTTGTGTTGCCTTCATAGTGGGTGTCCAGACAATAAAAGACATTACCTGAATGTTTCTCTTGTTGCATCCTCTCAGCAGAGTGGGATGTTGAGAAGGTGACAGCTCTCTGGTATTTGCTGTCTTGTTCATTCTCAAATCACCATCAGGAACATCTCCTCTCACCTCCTATCTATCAAACTTCTCAGTCATCCATCTTGTATGTTCAGAGAGGACCCATTCAGACAGACCAACACTGACCCAAGTTATTATTCAGAAACAAGGGTAGTCCAGAGCTTACTGAAATGGGCACAGTCTGTTTCTCCCTCTCTTCCTTCCCTCCCTCCTCCACAGTCTGGCCTTTTCTGCTTTGCCTGAGCTCCTGTGCTTCATTGCTCTAGATGGAGCATGGACATCAGCTTGGGACTGAGCAATCAATCCCATGCATTAGCATTTACTTTGTGCATGCTTAAGAAGGACAGATTATTCCCAAAACTAAAGAAAGAAACAATTCCTGGTCCAGTAGTGCTTATGGTTGCCATGCTGTAATGAGTGAAGATCAGAAACAGGAGGAAAGCTAGAGGAAGACAAGAACTACAGTGATAGGATCTCATTCGCTTGGGATCCAGGCACATCTCTCTGGCTGATGTAAACATATCTCCATCTTGATGACTGAGCAGGACCAGGAACCTCACAGTATTTATGCTTCCCTGTTCTTTCTTTAACACACTCTCCCTTTCTATATGATTTCTGGAATTACAAGTTGTGGACTATTCACCCCTTTGTCTTCAGCTTCCTCCAAGTCCTTTGTGTGCCATTCTCCCAGGCTAAGCAGGGCTGTTATTTCTGGACGACTGTCTCCTATCACTGCTGGTGACACCATCACTGCCTTGTCTCTGCCTGTCTCTGACATGATTTCAGCAGGTTGCTCTTTGTTCCCTGACAGATCGGTTACTAGCGGGGATATTTGCACAGCAGTGTCCCTATCCTTTTCAATATCAGTGAGTTTCTGGCATGTGAACTTGGGGAAGAGTGGAGGGTGGCTGCTCCATGAATTTCCCTCCTCATCTAGATGCTTTGGTTGTAATAGCTACAGCACAGGCTGTAGATGGGATACTGCTTTCACAAAGTATGGATCCATTAGAAATTAATACACTAGTAGATTATCTTTTCATTTTGCTTTGAAAAAAACCCACTCATTCTGCAATTGTAAAGCCACAGTTTCTGTTAGAGAGGCGATACACACTCTTGGGGAGATTGTTGTCCTCATCTCACCAGACTTCTTGCATAGCAGGACACAAAATCTCACCCCAACTTTCTCATGTGATGCTCAGTAAACTTGCAGTTGAGCTAAAGCATGGCTTTTTGAAAGATGCCCAGCCTAGAAGTTTTGGATGAGTCTATTTCCAATCGCAGACAATCTGGTAGAGCATCCCTCTATTCAGCAAATGAACTAAGCTTTTAGCTTGCTCTTAGAAACATGGAAATCTACTGGCAACAGGCATGCTACAGCAAGCAAATCTATAGTTGATTCATCTGTCTCTGCTCCTGCTTTGGGTCCCCCTAGTGAGACAACCGGCTGGAAATTTGATTGGTGTCATCACAAAAAGTAGTTATGTTTAACAAAAAGCTGTGAGAGCCCAGCTGCGCTTGGCTGCAGCTAGTACACGTTGCCTTTCTGTGCTCCCCTAGACCAGTGGCCTCACTCTTCTTGGGGTCCTACAAGCAGGCCTGCCCATCTGTGCCTGTTCTCCAAGTATCCAATGCATTAGGACTTCCTACAGGGTCCTGTGGCACCTACTGCTGGTATCACTGCATGTGGCTGCCCTCCAGAAACTTGTCAGCTGAAGCCCTTTGGGGTAGCGCTCCTGATAGTCACAACGAGCCAACACTTGCTGCTGCAGGACAACCAGCAGCTGTTGTGTGGCTGCAGTTCAAGTATCCTGAAAACAGCGTAGGCTTCCACAGGTCTGCACAGGTTGGTGGGAACACTTGCACTGTATTGGGCATTGTACCGCTTGTCTTGCACATCTTTTTCTTCACCTCTCCTGTTTGCACCTTTCAGACACGACTTGATAACAGCCAGGGAGCCTCTTTCACCCTCCTCAAACCTCACCCAGGACAACTCCATAGGGTTACCACCTTAACCAAGAAATCACACACATCTACCCTTGTTCTGGCCTCCCAAAGAACCGCCCTCTCCCCCCGCCCCTGCGCCTCCACAGAGCTGGTGACAAGTGACAGGCGTGGACTTTGGGGTCTGGCAGATGAGGCACATGTCCTAGACTTATCAATCCCTCACTGCTGATAGCAGCCTCAGAGGGAGTTCCTGTGCCAGGGCACTTTTTGGGTGGCAGACCAGATGAAAAGAACCATGATCAAATGCAGCAATCCTCACCTCCCTTGACTCATATACATGGCAGCTGGTGGATTTGTTGTGAAATGCCATCCACTGTCCTGTTTATTCCAGATGAAAGTCTCCTGCCCAGGGACTCTTTCCCCAGGCAGAATACTTCATTTGTGTAAGTACTTCAGAAGGAGAGCAAGCAGCACTGAAACTAAACCCTGCTCTCTCATCATTGCTGAGGAGTCCAGCTAAAGCTGCTATAGCACCCCTGCTTTACTTTCCAGGAGAAAAAGAGATCCTTCCCATGGCAGGGAGACAGCTCTGCCAATGTTTCCTTCTCATACCTAGCACTGGCAGTAATTTCAGCTGTGGCAAGATTCATCAAAGTTAATCATCTGACCCTCATCTACATGAGATAATTTTTCAGTGAGCAGAATTTGCCAGTAGCCTCAGCTGGCATCACGCAGACCAACATGAGCAAATCACATCCTGTTCCAGGTCTGGCTTTCCAAATCCCAAGCAGGGAAAGAGAGCAGCGGGTGTCAGAGCCTGAGGAAGACCTAGATTCAATTCTGCGCTTGGTGTTCGGCCATACGGCTGCCTCAGGTAGCTCTTCAGCGAAAATCTGACAGTCCCCAAAACTTCACGAACACTTCTGGCCCTGAGCGGCTGGCGTCTTGCAAAACCTTCTGATCTGACAAGTTTGCCAACATCCTGAATGGTGAACATCTCATGGGGTAGGCGGTTCTTGGGAGGCTTCCATGCATCTTCTGTCGTCTCTGAAAACCTGTCTGAAAAAAATCGGTCTCCTTCTGGCTTTGCATTCAGCCCAGCACCAAACCTATGGAGGGAGGTTCAATTGGAAAGGTCCCATCTCTGCAGGGGTTTCGAGCCAACCTTCTGATTTGATGTGAACAGTATGTACGAATGCCACTGAATGACATGTTTCCATGATAAAGAGTGTGGTGATGAAATTCTTCTGTGTGCCAAGGATGGAAACAAAAAAGTTGGTGGGCAGCTGCAACACATCACAAGAGCTGGAAAACAAAACCCTTTCCGATTCCCAGAGCAGTTCTCAAGGTACTTGGAAACCTCAAATTTCTGCCCCTTGCAAGGGACCTGCACTAGGTACACATAAAAGCAGACAGGCACTGACACTGTATTAAAGCTGAACAAATACTCCACACAGAAGATGTTCATATACGGAGATATTGTTTGAGTGACAAAGGCTGATAAATCATTCTCTGGAGTTTTTCCTCTTTGCTTGGCTTCTTCCCATTGATCCATAGGAAATCGATGAGACTTTGCATGTGAAAATCCATAACCCAAAAGTCCATGCATTGATGACTTCGAGCAAGTCATGTTCTCACGTAACACACCATTTGCTTTTGTTTCTTGTTAGCATTGTTCTTCTGCGGGGAGGAGGGTAAAGAAGACCCAGGGTGATTTTTGAAGTGGGGACAACAGAGCCGATCTGTGTCCTCACGTCAAAGCAGCTCCCAGGCCCATCCCAGAGAAATGCATACCATTCACATGTTGCCCATCCCTGATGCTATTGGGAACTGCAATAGCTCAATAGCTCTCAGGCTTTTAGGAACTGAGAGCAGTTAGATAAACACGATATTGATGCAAATGATACCTTCATGGACAGCTGGAACGTGCTGTGTACCTGGGGGTTCAAGAGTCTAGCAGAGACCTGAGGAGCTCACCCTGTCTGTTCTGCCTCTGATCATCACCCCATAGCTCCCCATCTCTAAAAGAGGGATGACAGCACTCACTGTGGTCTCAGCATGTAAGGATGCTTTTTCAGCCTGAAGGCCCACTGTGGTGGATTGACCCTGGCCAGCAGCTAAGCACCCAGACAGCTGCTTGCTTGCTCCCTCCCCCCAGCAGGATGGGGGAGAGAATAGGAAGAGCGAAAGTGAGAAAACTCATGGGTTGAGGTAAAGACAGTTTAAGAAGTGAAACGAAGCTGTGCGCTAGCGAAGGGAAATAAGGAATTCATTCACTCCTTCCCATTGGCAGGCAGATGTCCAGCTGCTTCCTGGAGAGCAGGGCCTTGGTACATGTGACGGTCGCTTGGAAAGACAAACACCATACCCACAAACATCCCTGCTTCATCCTCCTTCCCCTGAGCTTTTATTGCTGACATCATATGGTATGGAATATCCCTTTGGTCAGTTGGGGTCAGCTGTCCTGGCTCTGTCCCCTCTCAACCTCTTTCCCACCCCATGCCTGGGGGCAGAATGGGAAACAGAGAAATCCTCAACACAATGTAAACACAGCTCAGAAATAGCCATAACACCAGTGTGCTATCAACACTGTTTTAGTCACAAATCCAAAACACAGCACCATAGGGGCTGCTGTGAGGAAAATTTAACTTCATCCCAGCCAGACCCAGTACACCCACAAAGCTTTAGTTCACAAAGCAGCACTGGACCTGGGCATCACTTTCTGTCTGCCATGGACAAAATCTTTGCAGGGCTCTAAAGATTCCACATACAGAAATAGGCCCATCAAGACCATCTTCCCCTGAAAATCTTCTATTGATCCAAAGGGACAGAAAGCCTGTGGCTGGAGGGAAGAGCTAGTGGCTAGAGCATGCTACCCTTCAATTTAGGAGACCAGGAGACCTCCATTTCACTTTGATGTCCTGAAGAATGGTTGAGTCATTTACCTTCCCTGTGCCTCATTTTCCTGGTGCCCAGAGCAGAAGATAGCAGTGCTTGTGTTCCAGGGGTTGGTGGTGATGCAAGGATGTCAGGGAGGGAGATGGACTCTAAAATCATTTGGTGCTGGCTCTGTTGCATGGATATTGTGTCATCTATCCTCTGCCCTTGTTTATCTTTGAGCTGCCTCTTCCACAAGATGTAACCTCCACCTGGATATGGACCGATTTGGTTTAAGACTTGCGGAAGTTTCCCTGCAGATCTGTGCCACAAGATGTGATGTGAACCTGCACAACATATGGTTCAGATCTCCTTATTTCATATAAAATGGGACTTATCTCCATAATCCTGAACTAAACAGAAAGAGATATAAGCAGAGCCAAGAGGGAGCATCACTGCCACTCTCCTGCCAGTTTTCTGGGTCGGCATTGACTTACACACATCTCTGCACAAGCGTTCAGCAATCAGCCAGTCTCACCCACCAAAACTCATTTCTAGGCATCCAGATGGGGACTGAGTCAGGTTTTAACTGAACAACTTCCAGGTGGTGTACTGGGTAGCCCTAGGCAGACCTTGTCTTGCACTACAGCTCCTATGCTGGGTTATACTGGCATGCAGGTCTGCACCAAGCAGGGTTCTTCTCAGCTTCGGGGTCCCTGGAGTTATTTAAAAGACAGGTAGATGTGGTGCTTGAGGACATGGTTTAGTGGTGGACTTGGCAGTGATAAGTTAACGGTTGGACTCGATGATCTTAAGGGTCTTTTCCAACCTTAACAATTCTATGATTCTATGATTCTATGAATCAGGAAAAGAAACATGAATATTCCTGAAAGAACTCTGGAGTGAGTAACCAGTGGCACTATTGACCTTGTGTCAGCAGGGGTGGGCAACAAGTCCTCTCCCTGTGTCTGGCCAGCAGCCTGGGATACAGCTTTGGATCATGAACTCGCCCGTAAAGGCTTCTCAGTGTGGGCAATGTGCATGTGCCCAGGCAGGCAAGAGGGACTTTGCTGTCTTGTACTCTCTGGCTAGCTGTAACTCTTTTTGAGCCTCAGCCTTTCTGAGTCTGAACCATGCTTTCGTACTCTTTTTTTATCTGTTACTCAGCTGTAGTCATTCAGCTTTTTTTTCCTTCTTGAGTTTCAGATCAGTGAGGAGTTCAGGATTCAGCTGCTTTGGTTATTTGCTGTGTTTCCTTGCCTTACTTGTACCTGTATCCTTAAGATCATTTCTGTAAGGAACTGTCAGCAGCCCTCGTCTCTGTCCCCCTTAATCCCCTGGGAGCTCACCTTCTGGCTCTCTGAGGCCATAGGATATGTCTCTCAAGCCCATTGTCTTTCTCTTGCCACTCTCCTGCCACTCTCCTGCCACTTCAGAGCTGTGAACTCTCACAGCTGCTCTCACCCAAGGTGCCTCCCACTTTCTGTTTGCAAGGATCCCACATCAAATGCATGCAGCCTAAAGCTAACAGATGTTTTTCCAGCCCATCAGCTCAGTAGGAAACTGAGATTCAGATTTTTTCCTGTCGTTTGTACCACTGGTACTAAAGGTTCTCTGGGATAAAAGCCGCCTTCACTGAACACCTGCTCAGCCCTTCGCCCTATAGTCCTTCTATAAACGTCTAGTCATGCCATTTTCCTGCAGATGCTGTCTTAGGATGCAGAGTTGAAAATAAGTAACCTCAGCAATCCTAAATATCATGTATTTGTCTGATTACAGGACTGTCTAATCTTTCTCCAGGTCTCTTGGAGACGTTTCCAACTGAAACTGAATGCTACCTGACTATGCTTCCCCACAGTTTACTAGAGAGCTAGTATTCCTCTTTATACCTTAGCTCAAAAGGTTGGAAAAAACAGTCACACTCATGAAGAACCACCATTATTTTACCAGAGGGGAGCCGTGACTTCTGTGGTGAGACCCATCCATGGTGATTATGTCTTACTGGCCACATAAGAAAATGTAAAGCACACTAGAGAGTCTTTCATAACTGCATGGCTCTACAAAGGAAGGATCAAGCTTTGTGTGGTTCCAGGGCAGAAAGACCTTCCTCTTCCACTACAATAGTGTTGGACCTGTTGTGGAGGAAAACTTGCCTTCATGGCCTATGTGCATCAGTTAGCCAGACAGGGCCTGTCCTTTCTAGGGTGTCCCAGCCCATGTCCTCAGTGCCTTGCTTCCCACCCCTGCCACCGCTCCTCCATATTCAAGAGGGAAGCAAGAGGGAAAGGATGGGTGTAAGAGGGAAAAGTGCCAGTCACTTTTCTGTACTTATAAGAACATGGCCACTCCATGGTCTTTACCAGGGTCTGCACGTGTGTTAAGGATAGGTTGCTCTTTTTGATGATTCACCAGAAAATACATCCTCGTAGCTCCCTCCCCTGTAGCCAGCCCAGATCTGCAGAGCCGTGAGTCACACAAAGCAGCAAGATTTTATTCCTGTTGCTACCACATCAGTTCAGACTGATGCACAAGGGAGCTGGTTGGTTAGTAAGAAGGTGCCATTTTTACGTGGTTGCTTTCCAGGAGGGAGCTGGACTTTTCTCACAGTATTTTTTACAGCATCTCAGCAAATAAAACTCTGAGCACAGAGGGTCAGGCCACACTACATATCAGCGAGGAGTATGTACACTAGTGTCCTGGTTTTGGCTGGGATGGAGTTGGTTTTCTTCCTGGTAGCCGGTATGGGGCTGTGTTCTGGGTTTAGGTTGAGAACAATGTCGATGATACACTGATGTTTTGGTTCTTGCTAAGTACTTGCTAAGTGGTGCTCACACTGGTCAAGGACTTTTCAGCTTCCCATGCTCTGCCAGGGGCATGGGAGGCTGGGAGGGGCACAGCCGGGGCAGCTGACTCAGACTGGGCGGGGGCTATTCCATACCATGTGACATCATGCTCAGTATATAAGCAGGGGAGTTGGCCGGGAAGGGGTTCGGTCGCTGCTTGGGGGATGTGCTGGGCATCGGTCGGCGGGTGGTGAGCAATTGTACAGTGTACCGCTTGCTTTGTATTACTACTGTTCTATTTTTTTTTATTTTACTTTAGTTATTAAACTGTTTTTATCTCAACCCACGAGTTTTCCCCTTTTGCCCTTCTGATCCTCTTCCCCATCCCGCCGGTGGGGGGGGTGAGCGAGCGGCTGCGTGGTGCTTAGTTGCTGGCTGGGGTTAAACCACGACAACTAGAAATAAAGCAGTCACTGCATTATCTCATCTCCAGCTATCCCCTACGGAAACCTGGACCTCAATGCTGACACGTCTTGCTGCAGAGGTCTCCAGAAAGACACACAAGTCAGCAGGGAGCAGGAGGACTCCTAGAACTGTCAGTAGAGGAGACGGGACACCACAAAGAGACTGTTGGATGGAAGGTGAATTTGGAAAGCTGTGCATGACCACTGGCCTTTGACAAGACACAACCGGAGTTCCCAGGGAAGCTGGGAGAAGTAAGTATCCACCAGCTGCTCATCCAAATCTACCCATTCTCCAGCAGGCAACATCATGGTCAAAGGATCACACCTTGCTCTTTCCTAACAGCTGGGGAATCTTGCTCTTCTGCCCTGACCATGTGGATCCCTCTCCTGCCTTTAGAAAACTAAAAGTTTGTTACCTAAGTGACTCATCTGATCCCCTTGATAAGGAAGGGAGACCTCTCACCTCAGAGACCATTTTGTCCCAGACAGAAGAAAACACTAGCGGCTGTTTCTCTGTCTGTAAAGGGAGCTCAGACATCAAACTGTGATTTAGGTAAGGAGCTGTTGGGTGTGAGAAGCTAGCTGGGATAACTCATGGCTTTGTGGTGTGTGTGGCGGACTAGTCTCCCTTTGCCTCCATGAGCTGCCCTGTGCTATTTCTGTCCCTGACCTGGCTGTTTGGGCATACTTCACTCAAGAGGACAGGGGCAAAAAGTATCTGTTGAGCAAATCCAGTAGCTTAAGGCTTCTTGAAGGGTTTCTACCCTTGACATCCAGAAACACTCCAATGACCTTTCCAGATCAAGCCTGGTCTGAGTTGGGGACCAGCGCATTTTTTTGGCCCAGTGTTGAGAGATTCAGTGTTGAGAGATTCCCACATACTTTCAAGTTGACTGAGGATATGCCTAAATCATGGTATATCAATTGCTCTGTGATTTGTGTATATAATTTCTACATTTTCCGTTTTGCACAAACAAGGTTTCTACAAGAGCTGAAATCCAAGAGTGGACCAAGGCAAGGAGACAATAAAGGAAAAGGATGCATCCAAGCTTTGTTACTGAACAAAAGGGAAACCAATGGCTTCTCCACCCACATCCATCACAGACACAAAGAAATGTTGATGGGAAGGGACCTCTGAAGATTTCTAGTCCAATTTGCTCAGAGCTGGACTATGGCCAATGCTATGGCTGGTCAGCTGTGGTTTGTTCTAACTGCTTCTTGAAAGCGCCATTTCTCTGGTGACCTGTCCTGGGGAAGACACATGCATATGGAGAAGACATTTTCCAACCAGAATGTCTCAAGCACAACTTGTGGCCATTGTTCTTTGTTTTACTTATCACTGATTGACTAGCTTTTCACCTGCACAGGACTATACCATACCGTGATGGAAAGGAAGGTGTTGGCAAACATATCAGTCTGTGTGTGTCTCTGTCAGTGTGTGCACAGGAGAAAGGTTTCAATGGGGTCTTACTATGAGCATTGGGAAGCTATCAGAAAAAACCTGCACTGGCAGTCTCACCAACCAGGCAGTCAGGAATCATGCCCTGACTGCAGAAGTAAGATATGCTCAAACATTGAACAGGAGAGGATCCAACAGGCAGCATTAGGCAGATTGTTTCTGGCAGGACCTGACAGTATGGCAGGGCCACTTGAGTCCTGTCCAGTTTGCCTGTATCTGGGAAGAAATTGTGAAAATCAAGTGCAGCTGCTAAGCAAGATCTCCAAGTTACCTGCAGCTGGAAGAGTTTTGATGCTGCTGGGACCAAGGAGAGGAGGTTCTGCAAATGGCATTACCCCAAACATTTCAAGAGCCATTGATGGATACAGCTAATTGGTTTTTAAAGTTGAGAGATTAAGATACCCCACTTCCTGGGGCTAGAAAAGACAAAAGTCCTTCATTCAGAACACAGAGGAGAGAAGAGTAAGGTGCAGGATAGGAACTTATTGGGGCCGGGCATGCATGTACAGACAGAAGAAGTGGCTCCAGACATATCGCCTTTGCTTATAGCACTACACATCAAAATTCCCCCTTCTGCTGGGCCTCCTTGCCCACGGCAAAAGCTGGCAAGAAGCTTCTTTGTGCTGGATAATTGAAGCCATGTGCTCATAGTCATTATTTGGAGCTGGGGAGACTGAGGAAATGCACATGCTTTCTTACCTGTTGGCAGGCACAAGATCATCTCTGTCCACAGGTGCTGGGTTGACCTGGGGAATCTCTCAGTGATGTTCACAAGGAGTTCAGCAGCTTCTTCAAATCAGCTTCCCTGAGTGAAAAATGGTTTGAATGGTTGCCCGTGAAAACACTAAAGTTGCAAAGGTCTCCCAGAAAGTTCGGAAAAGACCTGATTTTCATTTGCTAACACATTGTCTATTTTTACTGAAACCCTCTTCAAAACTGTTCAAAATTTGTCATCGACCAAAAGCATTCTGTTTAAATATGGTTTCTGAAAAAAGTGAATACTCGTAATTCTGCAGAAAATGGCAAATGTCAAATTGAATTCATGCCAACTTCCACTTATTTATTAACAAGTGTCAATCTTTCCATTTAAATAAGTTCCTATCAAATATTTTGACCAGCTCCCCTAACTGTGGCTTTAAAGGTGATCTACTTATCCCACTGGTGTCCATCAAATGAACAGAGGTGAGGACACAGAACAGAAATTGCTTGCAAATGAAATCAAGGACAGACGAGGAATTCCCTACCCCCATGATAAAAACCCACCCACTGCCAAGGAAAGCTCATTGCTCAGACTTTAAACACTACAGCTTGTGCTTAATTTGGATACCACGGTTCTCCTGCTATGATGAAAAAGTGCCAGTCTTACTCCAGGCAAAGAAAAATTTGGGGCTTAGCGGAGCTGCCAGGCCCCGTCTTGCCACAGGAGCAATGCCACAGTCTAGAGCAGTCATGGTTGCAGCAGTGGCTCAGGCTGAGATCCCAGCCGGCTCAGATGCATAATGGCAAGTTAGATATAGGCAGGAGGAGGCATTTCTTTACATGCTGGGGAGTCAATCTAGCTTTATTTCACCTTAAGACAGAAAGTTATTTCCCTAGAGCACAGACCAGTGTGATTAACCCACAAGTTCTCAGTAGTGGTGGATGAGATAACAAGAGGCAATGGCTACAGGTTGAATCTTCAGATCGGACACTAGAAAAAATTTCTAGGTGCAGCCCTGGGTCAGGTCACAGAGATGCGGGATTTTCAAGACCTGGCCAAACAAAGCCACATCTGACTGACAACAATCCTGCTCCAAGCAGGATTCTGGACTAGAGACCTCCCAAGAGACCGGCTCTCTTGCAGGTTTTATTTCGTGTCTTAGTCTGGCAGACTGTGCCATTATCTGTTTCACTGAGCTCAGGTGTAGCATCCTCTGCTAAGGGCTCCTGTGAGCAGGCAGACCTTGGAAAAACACTGAGCCATTTATGTGCAATGATTTTTGGGGGGAAGGTGAACACATACAGGCAAAGGCAGGTTAAATGCTGGAAGCATTTCTTAGCCTATAGCCTCTGTCTTCATAAAGCTTTGGAGAAATATCTTTCTTCCCAGGTCAGCTGAGGTTACCATAGCTGGATGGGCTGTCGGACAGCAGCCCAGATCCACCCAGGCTGATGAGCCTCCTTGACCTCAGGTCAGCTCAGGGCCAAGGAGCGGAGGTGGACCCCTCTCAGACCTCAGCCCCCACCCAGGCTCCAAGACTGGCTGGTTTGATTGTGCTCGGCCTTCAAACAAGGACAAATGAGGTGGAATTCAGAGAAGAGCAACAGGAATGATTACGGGGGTGGAGGTAATGGCTGAGGAGGAAAGATTTTGAAATTTAAAGATGGATAGCCAGGTTACAAGCCTACATACAGAGACATTATCATCAGTCATTAAACAACACAATACTTCAGAGCCAGGGCAGGCTCATGATTCAAGACAGCCTGGTCTCCAGAGTGCTGTAGCCCAGAGAAGCAGTGCAAGGCCAGGTGGAAGGAGACTGCCTGTTCATGCATGTGAGCATGAACATTTTTTTTTTCCTCTTAATACAGCTGCTCATATTAAGAAGTGAAATTCTGCTTGGCACTAGGCAGTACTACAGGGGCACCAGGGAAAGACTGTCTAGAAGCTGGAGTTGACTTGGCATGGCAATGATCAGCCAGAGAAAGAATCAGAGCCCCATTGCTCAGGACACTGAAGTTAGACTGGACAAAGCATCAGCCAGTAGACAATGGTGAGTAATCCGCCACTGACTGGCAGACGGACAGAGTGATCAGAGAAAGGCTTTCCCAGTGCAGATTTGCAGGAGAGGGGCCAGATTTGCCTCCGGTGTAATCCTCAGCTCCCCAGTCTCTCTGCAAGAGGTGGTGTGCCAAGCCCTCCTCACACCTTCACCCAGAGAAGAGCCGGGCTTGGATCGCAATGTGTTCGCACAAAGTTTGCAAACCGCAAATGTCATGCGGCAAGATGGGGAGGGAGAATTGAGAGGAGAAAGGAGAGCAATTAATATGCAGCTGGTGCACGGGCTTGAGTGAAAGGAGCCGACGATGACCACCCAGAGCTGACGCTTAGAAACATACAATAAAAGCTGAACGGATGGCTGAATGCAAGACCTAGCAAATCAAAACAGATGCAATAAGCTGAGGCCAGTGGAACCAGCAGCCAACAATGACAGCAGAGTCCACGGGCTGGGGGGCACGTGGTTGGCACAGAGAAAGGAGGAGGCCAGAAAGAAGCGCAGATGATCTCTACCAAGGGAATCGAAAGCCTGCTGTTTTGAAAGCCAGAACAAACGGCAAGTGTGCTCCTGCTGCACATGGCATTGATAGCGGGAGCTGCATGGTCCTCCATGTCCCTCCAGGAGCCACTCAGAGGCAGGCTGCTTCCAGTCTTAGCGCTGGATCCTCCATCATCCCCCCTGCCTTCCTCCAGGGAGGGCTGCCCTTGACCGCACACTGCTGGAGGGACTTCAGGGGGCTGTTCTTCCAAAGTGATCCTGCAGCCAAAACTCCTCTGTCCCCCAGCATCCAAGTCCTTCCCATCATGAGGCAGGGACATCATCCATCCCTTGTCCAGCGTGTTTTGTGGGTTAGGTCACCCGGTGCAAGCGCTACACCAGCTTGTGGCTCCCAGGTTGGCTCTGCTGTGTGGTGGGACTCATGTGAAGACTTGGAAAGGGAAGAAAAGGTCCACACCGCTGAGGCCTCCTGCCCCTTGATCTGCTGGGGCATTGTGCTGTGGGTTAGCACAGCAACTGATGCCATGAGCCAGGTGCACTGTGACAATGCCTCTGCCCAGAGGAGGGCTGATTTTGCAGCCAAGGGCACCAGCCCTGGAGCTCTTGTGTTGGTGACATCCATGAATCTGTGTAGGACATGCATGCATATTAGAAATTAGAATTAGAAATTCGTGATTCATATCAAATATCTGGGGTAGCAGATTTATGTACCTGGTGAGGAATGTCTGTGCTTTTAAATAGCTGGAGCAGATCTGCAGGGGGTGTTAACCAGCATGGGGCTTCCGCAGAGCTGTGCCACTTTGCAGAAGAGAGCACCTAGCCCCTAACTTCACACTCAGGGGTGCAAAGGCCCCAAGTCTTTGGCTTCCTTGCAGCATGTAAAGGACAGCAAGGCAAAGGCTGGGCATATCTGCACTTACGCGACCTCCAGGAGTAGTAAACCTGCCTTGAACATCTCAAGCCATTTAAAGAAAAGAAAAAAAACCCACCTGGAAACTCCCTTTTGACTCCTGGCATCTCATCCGTCTGTTTGTGGCCTCCCTTGTGAAAGACCATAAAAGAAATTTTTGCAAAGGGTAGGGTGTTTTTTTTGAGATCTTTCTTGCTGTTCCCAATGCACAGCCCAATTTAGAGGAGTGTTGCTTCATCTCCCCAGCTCCTCACAGTTAACCTGTAGAGCAAGACAGAGTCTGCAGTGCTGTAACAACCCATTAGACAGCCAGTCAATCACATCGGTGATCATTATAATGGTACATACACCAGCGGATGCTTCCCCACCAGAGCTGGGCACAGCAGTACAACAGCAGGTCCCCCCAGCACCTATCAAGGCATCAAAGGATATTAAAGGGGTAAAAATAAAATACTCAACCTGATCTCTCCTCCAGCTGCCTCTTCTTCCTGATGGTAGAGACACAGCACCTTGAGGATACTGTGCCCATATCAGAAAGTGTCCCTTCCAGCTAGTGTGTGGCTGTCTGGGCAGCTACTGTCTAAAGCCTCGCTTCTCAGCAGCTCACCAGTATCCTTTCCATACAAAGCCAAAATCAGACTGCTGGATGTGCTGAAGGCAAGAGTCTCTGTCTCTGTCCCTGCCATAGGCTTTCTTAAGCCCCATCATGAATGATGTTGTGGTGGAGATCCAACGCAGAGAGACTGGCAAACTGGCCCTTGCTTTGGTACAGCACTGTCCTGCTTCTCTTTCCTTTTTCATATTTTTGTGTCCTGTCCTTAGAGTGTGATGGATACAGGGACCAACTCCAGAGTTACCTCTTGGTTCCAGAGAAGATGCACTCTGTGGCAAATCACTCAAAATCTAGATGTAGACAGCTTTAGAAAACCACATCAGGAGATGTTTTTATTTCTTCTCCAGCCTGAAGCCCTCTGAAGAGTGTCGCCCACAGGCTTAAGCTCTTCCCAGCAAGTCTCAAACCAACTAAAATATAAATATATCAAAGCAAGATTCTCACATGCTCCCAAGCCTCCCAAATATCCAAAGCCTTGCATTAAAATCAGCCAAACCAGCAACCTCTTGATGCCTCAAACAGAAGGCTTTTCTGGAATGGAAACCTTGGGTCTCTTCATGTTACTGGACATCATGCAAGGGCAACTGGATAAGAGCCTCTGGACACTGCCACTCAAAACGATCTAACTGTTTCTTCTGGCCTTAAAACTCATTTATCAAAAATACACCAACACTGTGCTGTGCCAGCAAAGCCTCTATTATAGATTTGGCAACAAGATGTTCAAATCCACAGTACCCATTGACACCAACATGATAGATCTGCTGGAGAAAGGTTAGGTAAAGGAGGTGTACGTATATAACAAGGATTATGGTACATATATAAATATGTGCAGACTTCAGTAAGCGATAAATCAGTTGAGAACCCCTTAGTGTTTAGAGACAACCAAGCTATGTTCTAGTCAATCAATCTGTTGCTGAAAATATTATTAATGCCTGGCACATAGATTTATGATGAAGGCTAGATGGATGCAAAAGAAATGTTTGTAGTGGGAATTTTTGATGACTGTGCTGAAATACCATTCATTTGTGAAAAGAAAGCTAAATATAATCATCACAGTTACTTATCAGGGAATAGAGTCTTCTTCATCTCTTTGTTGTCCACCGTAACATGCAGGATACCTGGGCTCTCCTGTCTCTCCTTTCGCCTTGAATGCATGCACGTTACAAATGGGTAACTGTACACTCAGCATTGTGTCAGGAGGTATGCCATCATCACATAATTCCCAGCACAATTAGAGATTTTGGACCTTGGTCTGTGTTCAGAACCCAATGGCACAAAGTCACTGTGTAGAATGTCACCTCAGTGAGATCACCTACATGTCTCCATGCAGGGATGGACACATAAGGAGAGAAGAGGAGCGGTCCCATCTGTAGCCTTTGTTAAGCACAGTGATTATGGAGCTGAAAAGAAAGCATCTATGGAGCATCTACAGAAGGTCAATATGAAGAGCAGCTTGTACTGGCATGAGCATTTGTGACACTGCTCCTAAGTTTGTGGACTGATGCTGTTGTACTGTTCTCTTGGCAGTGGTGCAAGTCTCAATCTCTCCTCATCCCAGCCCTGCTGGTCCTGTTTCCACTTTGCCATCACCAGCTCCTGCCTTCCCCAAGAAGATGCCTGAGTGGCAGTTAGACCCTGGTGTTGTCGTTCCTCCTCAGCAGCCAACTGGGAGGTGTTCACAGTGTGGAAGAGTCAAGCCATGACGCTGAGGGATCTTGCCAGAAATGCACAGGATACTGTCAGATCCTGTGGGATGCTGGCTTCAGCCTGCCCAGCACCTCCACGGACATGTCTAAATACGGGCATGGATGAAGCAAACATAAGATGAGTTACTGTCTCCACAGCAGGAGGAGCTCATGATGATTGCAAAAGGTGGGCATCTAAACCCTTCCTCCACCATGCTGAGCAGACCAGCTCTAGGACCACTGCTCCAACATCAGCCTCAAGCTGATCTCTGCCCCTCCAGTCCCAGGCCCCATGCTGCCTGGGCCAGCTCTCTGCCTGCTCAGCTTCCTCTCTTCCTTTTACTGCTGTTTTTGTTTTCTTTCCACAGCTCGTTTTCTCGGTCATCCATGTCTCTGTGCATCATATATCACGCCTATGTGTCCGGAGGAAAGAAAGATCCCCTCCAACCCAGCAGCCCTGTAACGGATGGACCTTCCCGATTCGCAGCTAGCTGACAGCTTGTGAGAACAACAGCTTGAATTACTGAAAGAACTTTTCCCACTGAGTTAATCTGCAATGGATGTAGGTGACCTTCTAAAGGCATCTATTAATCAAAAAACCAGTGCCCATTCACCGTGCTAGGCTGAGCCCTTTGGGGGAGGGGGGGTACTAATTTCCCTCTGAGATAAATCATAATTTGACAATAATCATCTGCCCTAATCACTCCAATTCTTCCCTTTAATTATTTGTACACACAGCTCTTCCTGCCTGAGAAACACAAAGGACAACATTAAACGTGGCGTTTGCACTGTTGACGGGGAAATGCTGAAGGCTCCAGCCACAGCCTTAAATCACTCCTTGCGATGCAGAGCACCCAATGGAGCCCAGCTGCCAGGGCTTCAGCTGGCTCTGGTGCACCCTCCGCCCAGGGTGCAGGGAGCAGCCTTTCCCCGAGAGGAGCCACTGCTTCCAGCCATGAGGAGGGCCGCGGTCCCCGAGCCCAGGGAGCAGTCCTGGGACCAGACCATCAAGAAGAGGGCTGCTGGAGAGGAGATAGCAGAGAGCAGAGGGGCTCCAGAGCTGTCTCAGCAGGCTGGGGTGTCAACGCTGCCCACGGAAAAGACTGGCCCCCACGCAACACCCATCCCCTGCACTCTTCCTGCTTGGAGGGCCGTAATAGCAGCGAGGCTGCAGAGAGCATGGGGTTAATCTCACATTAGTGCCCCTCGGATGCTGGGAGGAAGGGCTGTGAGCTGGGAAGCCAGCGGACCGTGGGAGGGAGGAAGGAGGGAGGAAGGAAGGGAGGGAGGGGTGGCTTGGGTGGCCTTGTGCTGTGCTGATGCATTGCGTTGGCCCGGGGCTGGTGAGAGGTCCCTGCCTGGGGTGAGACTCTCGCCCAACGTGAGTGCGCTGTGAGGGGCGGCTCTGGCAGGCACCAGCAGCTCCCTGCCGTGGGAAGCTCTCCGGTGGTGCCGGAGTGAGTGCGATGCCTGGCCGTACTCCCAGGACCCAGCATGGGCAAGGGCTCCGCTTCTCGGCATCTCCTTTCACGCTGGCCATCGAGCTGTGGGGGTGTGGAGCCGCGTCTCATTATTGCCTCCAGCAGCTGGTCCTTTCGCTCAGCCACCTAGGAGCCATTCCTGTCCCCAAGGCACTCAGGCTTCTCCGATGCTCCAGAGACAATGATGCTGTGTCCTTGGGCACCTGTAAAAGCAGGGGTCAGATGAGCTTTTTGTCAAAATCTGCACCTGTGGGGTAAGAGTGTAAATGGCAGTAGTGTGAGAATTTGCCCATCACCGTGGCTGAAGTGAGGGCAGGTAGCTGGGTTTCCCCCTGACAGCAAAGGTACAACGGTCTGGGTGTGACTAGCTGAAAACTGCTCAGCAAAACTCTTTTTCAGTAGATTCGTGGGATGAGGCAAACAGTGCATGCTGTCCCTGGGAAAATGGGACTCCTCCTTTTTTTGCTTGGGAAGAAATCCTCTAAAACTGGAAACAGCCAGGAAATGCTGTGCAGCACCTCATGGGAAGTGAGATTTCTCACTGCACCCGTCTTCTCTCCCACTGGCCTGTGCCCACAGCATCTCCTGCAGTTCAGGCAGCCAGGCACAGGCTAGGTGCACCGGCTCCTCACCACCAGCCCCCCATGGGATGCACAGCCTGGAGATGCACAGTTCAGTGTGGGTAGCCAGGATGGGCTCCTGAGCGCAGCAGCATTACTGCAGAAACACACTAGCCACATTTCATCCTCTGCTTAGTAGGGTTTGGGGACAAGACTTTTTACGATTTAAACATCTGCCCTCCCAAAAATCAAGCAAAATCAGAGACAGCCCCCACAAGCTTCCCCAGTGCTACTGGGTTGACTTCTAGTAATTCCTGTAGCCCAGGTCAGTATGATGTCTTGCAAGCTATACCATGGACCTACAGCACCATATGCTGGCCTAGTTTAGCATCTACACAGCAGTACAGCCTGCCTCACTTCATTGCTGGTTGCTACAAAGCAGTGCAGAGCAGGGCAGGCCATCTGGGCTGGGCCTGGGGGGAGCTGCAAATGGCTGGTGATGCTCCCCACTCCCTGCAGTGGGACAGTCGGTGCCCGGTGGGGCCACCTCCAAGAAGGGAGCATGGCAGCACTGGACCAGCATCACTTGTGCGCACAGTCCCCAGGAGAGCAGCTTCCTGGGATGCCCATCCAGCTGGTGCAAGCAGAGGGAAGATGGAGCTCAGCCTGCGCTGTGGGCCTGGGCAGTTGTGTCTTCCCTGACCTGCTCCAGCCCCATCCTCCCCTGATCTGTGCTTTGTCCACTGTGCAGTGCTGCGCCAAAGCCCAGTCTGGGGGAAAGTTCTGCTCCAGTTTCAGCAGCACCAGGGGGTAGTGGAGCCCTCCCTTGGGACCCCATGACTGCCCCAGGGACCCTGTGGGGACCAGCAGCTGCCCCACTGGGAGTCCAGTTGAGGCCAGCTTTGGATCCTGCCCCACCAGCAGTGTTCAGACCTGCCAGACTCGGCACAGCTCAACTTGTGATCCTCCCTCAGATGGGAGGGACAAAGTGACCCTGAGCAACTCTGAAAGTAACCACATTAACATTGAGCTGGGGACGAGCTGGCTGTTTCCCGAAAGTCTAATCCATGGGACTCTCTGCCATGAGAGACCGGTTGTGGTAAGAGCCAAGGATACAGAAATAAAGACTTAACTGACGAGAACTAACTACATCACTGAGAAAAACAGGCATAATGCTACTATGTGCCTGGTACCTTTGTCTCCTGTTTTTTTGTCATACAGTGGGCTGTCTAGCATTGCCCAGGGAAACACCACAAGCTTAGATTGCAGTGCTTATCAGGGCAGTGAGGTATCGCTGCACATGGGCTTCCTGTCAGAGGCACTTTGCCCTGCTGTGGCGTTTCCTGAGCCATGGAGGATGGCTCAAAGCTACGTGTTCCTCTGGAACAAGTCTGGTAGCAGACCCCAAGAGTTTGGGACACAAGGCGCTATTCTTGGCCTGTTTCTGAGCAAGTTCTGCCATGGGCATGAGGGACGGATGGTTCCTACTGGAAGGTGAGGCAACTCTAAAGTGCATGCCCCTGTACGGTAGCATGGCCCAACCCAGAAACTGCTGGGAGAAATCTATCCTCATGCTAAGCCATACATCAGCTTAGGTCCCTCCTGTCCCCAAAACCTGTAGGGGCAGAGCTGGAGTTAGAAATGATCCATGCAAACTTTGCATATGTATCATCAGTTCACCACATGATCCAGCTGCCCTTGCTTTGCAAAGAAACATGTCCTCCTGTTCTGGCTGAGCATCTCCTCTGTGTGGGATGTGCCCATGAGTGAGAATATAGTTAATGCCCAGCAAGCAGAGAGATGACCCTGCAGTCTCACAACACCTGCTGTGTCCCTGTTACCTGTGGATCGAATTGCCCACAAAGATGTGGGGCCCCAGTGGAGAGCCTGGGGAGAAGTGTGTGGGGAGGAGAGACTGAGACAATGCAATTTATGGAGTTCAGGAGAGGGAATTCTCTAGGGGCACTGATCACGCACTATAAATACCTTCAAGGTAATGACATAAATGAAGGGAGTGAATTATTCACCATCTCTGATGATGGGAGGGCAAGAGGCAGTGACCTGGATCTGAGGAAGGGAAGTCGGGGTGGGAGGAAGCCTGGGCAGCAGGAACAGCCTGGCGTGGGATGTGCTCCTTGGGGCAGCCCTGCTTTCTGTGCAGAGTCTGTCTCTAATACGTCCTTGGCTGGGCCCACAATACTGGTGCTGGAGGGGCAGAGGCCAGCTCATGGCCTGTGTGGGAGCTCCCAGCCTGCATGTCCCTCCGACAAGGTGAAGTTTCCTGCATGTGATGGCTCTGGCTCATGCATGGAGCCTGCTGCTTTCCCAGCGCTGCAGCTGAGCAGGCAAACACCTTCCCTTGCCTGCAAGAGCAAATTGTGTCTGCCTGGCCCCACACAGGCAGAAATGGATGGAGATCAGTCTAGCATTTGTGACAGCCACCAAGCTGGACAAGTCAGTAGGAGGAAGCTAGAAGAAGCTGTGGCTTTGACTTGGAAAGAAGAACCAGGGTCTGGAAATGCAGCCTCCAGAAAGATCACAGCATCACAGACTGGCTGAGGTTGGTAGGGAACTCTGGAGGTCATCTGGTCCAGCCCCCCTGCTCAAGCAGGGCCACCCAGAGCCAGTTGCCCAGGTCCATGTCCAGATGACTTTTGAATATCTCTGTCATGGTTTAACTGCAATTGGCAACTAAGCAACACACAGCCGCTTGCTCACTACCCCTGGGTGGGATGGGGGAGAGAATTGGAATAGCAAAAATGAGAAAACTCATGGGTTGAGATAAAGACAGTTTAATAGGTAAAGCAAAAGCCACGCATGCAAGCAAAGGAAAACAAGGAATTCATTCACTACTTCCCATCGTCAGGCAGGCGTTCAGCCAACGCCAGGAAAACAGGGCTCCATCACATGTAACGGTGACTTGGGAAGACAAATGCCATCACTCCGAATGCCCCCCCCGCCCCTTCCTTCTTCTTCCCCCAGCTTTATATGCTGAGCACGACGTCATATGGTATGGAAGAGCCCTTTGGTCAGTCAGAGTCAGCTGCCCCAGCTGTGTCCCCTCCCAACTTCTTGTGCGCCCCCAGCCTCCTCACTGGTGGGATGGTGTGAGAAGCAGAACAGCCCTTGACTCTGTGTAAGCACTGCTCAGCAATAATGAAAACATCCCTGTATTATCAACACTGCTTCCAGCACAAATCCAAAACATAGCCCCATACTAGCTACTATGAAGAAAATTAACTAACTCTATCCCAGCCAAAACCAGCACATTCTCCAAGGATGGTGACTCCACAACCTCCCTGGGGAACCTGTGCCAGTGCTCAGTCACCCTCACAGTGAAAAAGTGTTTCCTGCTGTTCAGAGGGAACGTCCTGTGTTTCAGTTTGTGCCCATTGCCTCTTGACCTGTCATTGGGAACCACTGAAAAGAGCTGAGCTCCATCATCTTTGCACCCTCCCTTCAGATACTTATATACAAGATTCCCCTTGAGCCTAAAAGATGGAGATTTCCTGTGCTCAGACAAGAAACCTGCTGCATACTGCTGGGGTTATTTATCTGTCTGTAGACATGCACTTCTCTGATAAAGAGAATGTGAGGAGGCCTAGGAAAGCACTGTGCCTCTGCTGATGCTCTTGGCACAGTCTGGGGTTCAGTCCTACTCCTGCTCCCCTTTGCTTCACAGCAACCCCAGCAGGGAGCTGTGAACAGATTTCCCAATGCCTGCTCTTTGTTTGATCTCTGGAGCCTTTTCTGCAGATGGGTTTGTCCTTATCTGCATCTCCCTTGTGGGGGACTCTTCAAATGCCTTATCATGGCCAATAGGCTTGGAAGATAGCTATGGTTCCTCCAGAACTGCTTATGGGGTTAGGGTGGCACTGGGGTAGCCATCATCAGCCACCCGCCAACTTCTGGCAGAGGCAGATGCTGGAAGGCAAACAACCTGGGAGACAAGTGGGTCAGCTTGGGTGGTTCTTGCAACCTCTCCAGGAAACATTTAGGAAACAGTGCTCTGATCTCCTGCCCAATGAGGAGAATTACATCACAAGCCAGGATCCTGGATGTGCTGTCTGAGGCATGCCGGCCCAGAGAGACAGACAGGGAGATGTCTCTTGCGTTGCTTGTTCACCACAGCCATGTGTAGGAGTTGGCATGGGCTGGAATGGCTTTTGGAGCAGAGTCTAGAGGAGGCTTGCTGGCTCTGCAACCCACAGAAACCACAGGGTCTCCTGTTCCCTCTTAGTATGGACAGGTAGCCATGGGCAGAGTGGTCAGCCTGACTGTTGGGGGAGAATAAGGAAAGTGAAATCCACATGGGAAGAACATTATGGCTTTGGCAGCCCTGGGCCAGCTGCCTGGTCCATGTCTCCCATAGAGAAGGACTGTTAAATTCACAGTTTCTGGACACTGCAGTGGCACGGAGCTGCATAACAACAGCAGGAAAACAATGATCCCTTAGACCCTAGTCAGTTCTGTCCTGCACTGGCAGACATGCAGTATCTGTCCCAGGCACTGATGCTGTACGCAGAGAACAAGGACATGGGTCTTGTCCAGCATGGGGCATGCAGCTTTACAAGCCAGAGCAAGAGGAAAGGCAAAGGAAACTGCCTCCTAAATGTGAAATAACTGGAGGCTGGCTCCAGACCCTCAAGACAAAGCTGTAAATCTGCTTAGCCCTGCTGCAAAAGCATGAGACACCCTGGAAAAGCCACACCAAGTCACAGTGTCCTTGATCTCTGTTTTCTCTTCCATTCCTTCCTTTCATCCCTGCCACCCCCGGAGGCACGTTCAGTCTCCTGATGACTACGGTCGGTTTCTCAGCCTGCTCAAACGCTACTCTCTCCCGTCCTGCTGTGTTTTATAGCAGGCTGGGTCAGGTTGCAGTTGCTAATAGCAGTCGCCAAGCTCGGCACAGAGGGAGGGCAGTCCCAGCCGAAGAACAAGGTTTCCAGCAGGACATGCTGCGCCTCTGTCAGCGGCGTTGGCATCTGGCCCCCACTCCGCTCTGTACTGTTTTGGGAGGCACCAGGAGGACTGACCTGTGCAGGGAATGCAAACCGGCGGGTGCTTTCCCCCGGGGCTCGTTTTAGGTCATGCGGCTGACAGCGCTCTGGCATGTCCCGTCACATGGTGGGGAGTGGGTCTGAGGCGATGCGTGACCCATGGCTGTGGTAGCCATGAAGCACTGCCCTCAGGCTGTCTGTGGGTCACAGGACCCATCGCAACAGCTCCTGACCCTCCTCTGTTTGCTTGGGCTTGAATTTTCCTGGTAAGCTGAGATGAAAAGAGGAATTCTCCAGCCGCCCCGGGAAGGGGGAGCCACGTCGACGCCTCTTCCTAACGCAGAACTGACACTGAGATGCCCCCTGGGAGACACGACCTAGCCAGCTCCCCAGATGGTTTAAAAGTGACTCTGTTTTGAAGCCACAGACCCCTTTCCCACAACAACAAGCAAGGAGACAGTCTCAAAGGCTGCCCAAACCACATCCAGGCAAGGCCATTGCCCACTTGTCCCCATTTGACCGTGTCCTGGACATTGTCTGGAAGTGAGGGAACAAAGCAGAGAGGGCAAAAAGCCATCGCCTTGCTCTCCCCCGATTTAGCTCCATGGAGTGTAAGCAGAATCAGCACGTAAGCCGCAAAAAGTCTGTGCCACATTTGTCTCCTTTGTGTCTCTGGGCTTGCTGCACAAGGAGCAGGAGGAAGAGAAATGTGTTCAGGCTGTAACTAATGCCAGAGCCTAAGAAATGGATCAATTCACCCCCAAACAATTTGCAATGCAAACGAAGCAGCTCCTCTCTTGGTTTACTCCTCCCAATGCACAGACATATGCACAGCCCCTCTTTCCCACATCCCTGCCTTGGGAGAAAAGCAGCTCATCACCCCAGCACAGACAGAATACTCCACCCGGCTGCCCCCACCGGCTCCTTGCAGCTGATTTCCTCCTTGCTGATTTAAATCCTTGGCAAGGGCATCCAGGTGCCTGTCCATCCTTTGCTACCAGAGAGTCAGGAGCAGTGAAGACTGGATGCCAGGGAGGGGGTAACCCCAGCACATTGGCAGTACTGCCCGTACACAGCTCAGCTCTCTGTGTCTCCAAAGGTTTCTCTCCCAAGCGTGCTTGACTAATTAGTAATCGGAGCCTAAACCTTTTGGTCTCCATCGATCTTATCTTTAAACCCTGCAGACAACAATTCCTCAATCAATACCTCATTTAATTGCTGCCACCAGGCTGACAGCTGGGGTTCTGGCTGTGCAAGCCTGGCTGTCACATGGCAGGTTGCCAGTGCCACCTTCTAATCCCAGACTGATTTATCCTCATGCAGCTCCTCTCCCTGTCTGCCCCCCCTCCCCGACCCTATTCCTGCCCTTCCCTCTCTATGCAGAGGGTAGAAAACGCCTTGGCTACATGTGTCCCCCCATGAGCACATCACATCTCTGTGCTCATTTGCCTCTGGAGCACAGCTGTGACCAAACTGTCGTGTTGATGAACGTCCGAGCATGAACACATAGCCTCCATGCATGTTGCTGAGAGCTGATGCAGCCCAGTCTCAGCTCAACGAGCAGAGCACTGCCATAGTGGGGACACCTGGGTATCATGTGTGGTGTTTCCCAGCTAGCCCATGCTGGGGGACAGGCAGACAGACAGCTCCTGCCCTATGCATCCCAATATGAGACCTGGTCTCCATGCATCCTTGTGGCACTGCCTTGCCTGGCTGGGACCCAGCATGTGCTGGGCTGCTGATCCTGGTGAGCCCCAGGAACTGGATTTTTAGGGATGCTCACAGCCCTTTGAAGAGCAGCAGATACAGAGGCAAGCCATGGCTGCTATTTTGGGACAAGCTGCCTTGTGGAGTCAGTCACTGACTTCCCAGTTAAGCACTGGGCTTGGGGCTGGGGGAGGTATGGCAAGCAGATCAGGCTTCTGTGATGGGGTGCTAGCCATGGTTGCTCTGTGTTTGCTCTGGCTCAGTTTTTACTCTTGTTTTGATCATGTTTTTTTGCTGTAGGTTAATGATAATCATAGGTGCAACATGCATTTCCTTCAGTGGCAGATATATGCAATAATTGCTGTAAACCTGATCTTTGATCAGTTATGTGTTTGTCATCTGCAGTTCTTAATGGCTTCTCTTTGTGGTGATGCTGATTGCTCTGTCCTTGTATCCTCAGGAAACATTAATGTGTAATTTTGGAAAGAAATAGAGCTTGTGTATGAACATATCACCCACAATACCACCAGCATGAAACCTAGGCCTGCCTCTAGATTGAGGTGGTGGCCCACAGTACCAACTATGAGTCTGGGGTCTGCCCAGCAAGGAGGTGGGTGCCTTGCTTTCAGTGATGCCTGTGTGATCAGCGCATCTGCAGCTCAGCCCAGCCACTGAGACCCAATGCAGACCTGGTCTTGGTCACACCAGCTTTCAAGCAGCATTACCTACAAATCCATGGTGTAAAACAGAATGGAGATATGTCCCACTGCAGTCTGTGGCCATCAGTTTCTACTCGCTTACTCCTCTGAAGGTCACTTGCTCCATCTCCAGCTTTAAGGGGAGGCAGCAGCTTGTCCAAGACCTGCTGAACACATCTTGGAAGACTTCTCAGCCCAGATGCATTGGGACTGGTGAGCTTGTCTGGTCTGCCAGCAGTGCTATCTTCTGTGACATTCATGGATTCAGTGCCTGGGACTGACCACTGACTTCCCTGAACTCCAGGCGAGGAGAGGTCGTAGCAGAAAGAAGCTTTCAGATCTGCCTTACAAAGGGTGACTTATCCACCATCAGTGACATTTTGAGTATCACCTGTCCTTGCAGCTTTGAATTGCTCCACTCCATGGTGAACCAGAGTCAGTCTCCTCCAAGCAAGGAGGTTCAGAGATGTAAAATAAATCACCAGCTCCACTACTGGCCTTAGCTAGTATCCTCATTTTATGGTAAGTAACAGGGATGAGGCCCTTGCTATGCTAGGTGCTGGTGTCCAACAGGGATGTGGAAATCTCAGAGGTGACCATCTTGGTACCATTTAAAGTCTTCACAGATCAGCACTGAGGAACTAGTGCACTAAGAAAGGCAGGGGAATATGCTAACAGCTTACTGGGGACAAATTCAACTCTGGTGTAAATGGATGCACTGTCTTTGGGTCCACTGGGCTAACTCAGAAGACCCTTGGCTGCTGCAAGGGGCTGGTGTCTCCTCCAGCTGATGACAGGTGGGATGCATCACATCCCACACATCTACTCTTCCAGTTTGCTCTTGGTGTAACAGCTACACCAAGGCAGAATGTGACCCTGGGCAAAAATCCACATTCTGCTCTTGGTGCAAACTGCTGAGGCTGGAGGACATAGCAGAGGTCAGCCTGAAGTTAAAGGTACCTGAATCCCAGCTCTCTGGGCCAGAAACCATTTCCAGAGCCCTTGAGTCTGGACAGAATCTAGCCTGTATATCCAAGGGGTCTTACCACTGAGCTCGAACAGTGACTGTGCCCTGTCAGGGTGCATAGGAGAAAGTCTGCCCTGTTCCCAGCTTCCCAGGCCACAGTTCCCCAGTGAGCCAGGGAGGGAAGAGAATGCTCAATAGCTCCATGAATGAAGGCCATGAAAGCTTGTTATCATGTTAGAGGGAGGGGGAGGGCTCGTGTGTTACCAGCAACCAGAAGTTGTTTCCACTGGCCTCTGCTACCCTTCAATAGCCTGCTTTATTCATGATTGCTATCTGCTGCAGCTTGCTCATGTCAGGTCCTCTGTGAGCCAGGCTGGAGCAAAGGGGATCCAGGTAGGCAGTCCTAGTGGGAGAGGTGACTGGTGTCAGAGGAGACCCCCATGGGCATGATGGTGCTTGGCTACCTATGCAGGCAGTGGCACGGGAGCACCAATTCCACAGTCGTCCTTTGCCTTGGTGCGAGAGGGTGCCTGACACATGCTACTGGGAGATCAGCAGTTGGCCCCGAGCATGCCCCAGATGGTTTGATGCCAGGGTGTTTGCACACAGCTCTGCCATTTAATGGGGAGAGAACGCATAGCTGATCCCAGCTGAAGCCATACACTAAAATGCTGACAGACTGTTTGTCGAGACACAAACATTGGCAAATGGCCCCGCTTGCCATATACTTAGAGTCACGGCAGAGAGGGAGGGAACCCAAGAACAGGGCTGTCTCTGGCAGTGACTGAGAGTCCTCAAAGTACAGTTCAGTGCATGTTTCTGGGTAGAGGGAAGTCACTTTCTTGAGAGATTTGAAGCGCCCTTTTCCAAATGGGTGCAACTGGGATGCTCAGCTTCCTAAAATGAGGCTGGGGATGATGGGGACAGCTGGGTACATTCCTCATGCAGCACAATTCAGGGGATGGAGCATGTTCAGCCAGGATGGTACCTCTTCGGTCCCTCAGGCTTGGCGTGTTCAGTGGTACTTCTCCAGAGAAAATCAAACTGTCAGCATCTTGGACGTGCCAGAGACTCCTCTCTTAGCAGGTAATTCAGCATGCAGGGCTGCGGTAGTGCTAGCTGTGCTCAGTGCCTTTCAATAGGACTGTGCCTTACTCACTGATGCATGCTGTTAGCTCTCCCTGCCTGGGGTCCCAGGCACCAGAAAGGGGGGGATGGGAGCGGTGGTGAAGGTGCCACTGAAAACGTGAGTCAGAGCTGGGCAGCGTGGGGCAGGAGCCAGGCACCAGTGACGTGCCCAGTGGGTGGGACAGGTCTGCTCACCTCAGGGTCAGGCTAGGACCTTCCCACACTTGTGCCATGAATTTACAGCGGTGCTGGGAAGGGAAGAATTGCCTCCAAACAGCACCTTCTGGCTTCTAGTGCATCCCTTGGGGTACCTGAGTTTGCACCCCTGGAAAGCCAGGTCACATTACCTGAGTTTTCAGCCCAGAAAAGCCAGCTCTCAGGCAGTCTAGGTGGCAAGAGGTTCCTGAAGGCACTGAGCTAGAGAGCTGCTGCTTACAGTTTCCGATCAAACTAGGGAAAAAAAGCGCTGCTCCTATGCTGATCTAGCAGCCTTCATTTTGCCCGCAGGAGCCTTTTGTCTCTCAGAAGATCACCCTAGTTGGAAGAAACTTTTGAACTTAATTGTTCACCTGACTGGGCCTCAGTTCAAGATGATAGACTTCTGCAAACAAGGAATCCTGTGTTTCCAGGACAAGGAAAACATGGCTCATGTGGGTGGGGGGCACAGAAGAAGAAGGGTAACAAGGCGGGGAAGGAGCTATCACCTGGGAAGAATTACAAGCAGAGTAAGGCTTTTTCATTTATCTGGACACCACTCTGGGGCAGTGTGATGTTAAAGGAATCTGTAGCTTTAAATTACCACTAATGACCACATCAGAAATAACAAAATCTGGGGTCCGGGTTCAATGAACTAAGGAAGGACTCTTGTGGTTTGATCCTCTGCTTTGAGGATAATCCAACACGTACCTGCATCAGAGCGAGGGTAGTAAAGATATTGGGGAGCGTCCCTTTCACCAAGATCCTGTGAAGAGGATGGGGTCCCTGCAGAGCGTGGGACTCAGCTTGGCTCAGTGGCAGATGGGTTGTGCATCCCTCCACTGGCTGCCACTGCAATACTGCCTGGCTCCATGCTGCATCCGACAGCGACACGAGTAGCTCAGCACTAGCAACCAAGCCAGGCTGTGGCACCCAGCGACACCCCAACCTGCAGCACCATTGAGGACTGCTCAGGGCACCCACTTGGAGCTGCAAAGGCCTGGGAGAGCCCAATTAACTGCCTGCTCAGAGTAGCCATCCCCTAATATGCACTGCCCAGGACTTTAAACTCAGTGCCTGCAACTGCACGGGAGACTCAGTGAGGCAATGTCAAAGGATGTGGGGCAGGGCCATCCATCTATCCAGTTCTGTGCTTCTTTCTGTTCTCTCTTCAGCCATCCTTGGTTCTAACTTCACAATGTATGATTTTTTAAAAATTTTAAATCACATGATAGAAATGTTTTTAGCTTGTGTGAGTTACCATGAAAAGCGTGAAAAGGACTTGCACATAGGGGGAAAATGCCTGTCGTGGTACTGAGGGGCAGCTACTCACCCTGTAAAATGTCAGAGCATATGTCAGACAGGGATGCCCCAGTGCCCCAGTCCTGTCTCTGGGACAGTTGTCCAGATAACTTGCACTGGGTAAAGTCCTGGAAGCTGGGTCCTGCATCACCTCCAGCCATCTTTCTCACCATCCCCTGCACTGGCTTTCAGATCCGCCCCCCCCCCCCCCAATTCCTTGCCTACATCAAAAGAGGGGAGACAAAAGAGGCCAAGTGACTATTTCTCAACCCAATGTGAACGCCTCAGGCTCTCAGCGCACTCATCCTTGCCCTCAGTGTCCCCCTGCCCTCCCCTCTGCCAGGCTGCCCACTCATGCACCCTGTGGCCTGTGCACGCCAGCTGCTCGCCCCTGACGAGCCAAGTGAGACCCCCCCATGGCCTCAGGAGGGGAACGGGCTGCCTAATGGAAATGTCTCGCTTCAGTGTGATCTCCCTGACCTGAAACCCTCCAGAGACCTTTCTCCAGATTAACCTCATCCTGCCGATGCTGAGCTCTTCCTCCTGGTCTTGACCCCTTTCTCCCCACTTTAGAGGTTTCCCTGTGAGGTGTGGGGGTGTCTCTCATGGTGCCTTGCTGCAGCGTTTTGTGTGATCTCCCACATTGGTCTTGCCTCATACAGAGGTTCCCCGGCGGTACATCCCCTCCTGCCGATGTGCCGGGCTCAGCGGCTGGCACCGCAGCCTCCCGGGGGATCCCGTCTCTTAGCAACGCTCCAGCCCAGAAGGTAGATGCTGAGCACACGTCTGGTCCATCGGTCCACGGGGGCTTCGTGCACAGGGCAGAGGGCAGCTGCTGCCTGGAGGGGAGGAGGCTGTGTGCCCTTGCACACGCCACCTCCTCTCTCCCCTGTCCCTGGGAAGTGGGCGAGGGGCACAGGAGGTTGAGCACCAATGTGGGGCACCGCAGCCCCGTACCCCTGCCCTGTGCTCCGGCTCATTGCAGAGCTCTCCGGAGCCCCTGCTTGCACCAGAGACCTGCAAAAATCCCACCGCCCTGCCTGTCTTCTGCCACCACTCCTCCACCACTAACAAGACCCTGAGAAGGCGCCCAGACTGCCCCAAGAGAGCCTCGGTGGGGATGAGCACGGGTTCAGGCCGGCTGGGGGACCAGTGCTGCGGCTGTGCCCCGGGGCGGAGGGCGATCCCCGTGGGCACATCCCTAGTGTGGGACCCGGCGGCGGGGTGGGCCCCACTCCCTGCCCACACCTCCGTACCTTGTCCCGCTCCCCCAGCTCTCCGCATCCCGCTGTCCCACGTCCCCCTCCGCGGAGCCGGGCGCAGCGCGGGATCGGGCCACCAGGAGGCGGCAAAGGGCGCGGCGGCGACCGCCGCCGCCGCGCCCTTTGCCGCCTCCTGGTGGCCGCATCCCGCGCTGCGCCCGGGACCGAGGCCGGTCCCGGTCTCCCGTGGGATGCACCGAGCGGAGCGGAGCGGCTTCCCCATGGCCGCACGCGTGTCCCGGGGCCCGGCGCAGCGGGGATACCGAAGCGGAGGCGAGCAAGGCGTGGAGGTACGAGGTGAGTGCGCGCACCCCCCCCACACACACCGGGGGGGAGCATCTCCGGGAGTGGGAGCGGGCACGGCCCCTCCGGTTGAGCGGTGGGCTCGGAGGCGGAGGTTCAGCCCCCAGCCCCCGTGCCGGAGGGTTGGGGGTGCTCTTGGGGCTGTGTTATCCCCCGTGCCGGAGGGATGGGGTGCCTCAGGGCTGTAGAGTGCAGGATAGGCTGCTTAGGGCGTTGCATGCACACCTCTGCAAGCCGAGCAGTGCCCCAAGCTGGTGCGACCACCCCCAGGAACACCATTCTCTTACAAGTGGTGCTGCATGAAGTAACTAGCACTGAGTTAGAAGGTGCCTGTCCTTCCCTGAGAGCCTCCGGGAAGGAGTACTGGGGGATTAAGCTTGTGCTTAAGTGGTGTCATGCTATCTCAAAGAGCTGCAATGCTTCTCAGGCTGTTCAGGGAAGGACTTGGTCTATGTGTTTTGGAGGATTTGAGGCCTGGCAGACGGTTTGCTGCAAGGATTTTTTTGCTCTCAGGTTCCTGGCCAGCTGCTTCCTTGTCCAGTGCCTCCTCAGCTTTCTTCTGTGTAACGGAGCAGGCTCAAGTGGGTGGCAGAAACATCCTTTCAACCACTGGCCAGTGATGTGTAAGACATGAGCCAGAGAAGTAGCATCCCTACCAGGCTCTAAGCAGTGCTCCTTTGCTTGGACATGGGCGAGAGGCACTGGGCTTGCTGTAATTCCCTGACATAGAGGGAAGGCTGAGAAGCAGTATTAAAAAAGTATGACGTGGACAACCCCATTCAAGCTGACTTGAAGGTCACCTTGGTCTGATGGACAAGAATTGCACTATGAAGGTTTCAGGCCCTTCTTGGCAAGCAAATTTAGTAGCCTCTTGGCAAAGTTTCAGGCGTAGGATGCTGTCTCTGTGGGACGGGAAGCTCTTGCTATGAGGAGCAGTCTTCTAGTGCTATTAAATGTCTTCAGCCTCAAGTTCATTGTCAGTCCCTCTAGGTAGTGCTCATAGGAGGAAAACAGACCTTGCCTGTTGATTAGAGTTGAGTGCATCTGCTTTCACCTCTTTGTTGACATATTTTGGGGGAGATAGAGGACAGGTTTAAGGGTATCAGAATATTTGACAAATTAGGCTGCTTTTCTGAAATATCTTTTTTTTTTAATTAAAATAAAAGAAAATGTTTATCACATCTTTGGAACTAAGTTCTTGTTTGTGGATTTGAGATGATTCCTTAGTTAGAAATGCCTTTGCACAGGATGAAAGACATGCTGGAGTAAAAAAATTATTGTCCCAAATTGAGTACTTCTGGTTCTTTCCGCCTGACAAAAATTGGCATCAGTATGGCAGGAAATGGGGAGAAATGGTTTCTGAGTTAAGTGTGAGGGAGGTGGCAGTTCTGGGGTTGTTGCCTGGGCTGGCAGAGGTGGTGTGTGATGGGGTGGCTTTGAACAGCCAGCTTGTGCACCTACAGTCAGCTTCTGTAGCTCAGAGTCAGCTTCAGCCTGCACCCTGCTGTTGGTAAACCGAGTTTCACTGTTGTGAGGTCAAATGCATCATCCCATCACCATTGCTGGCACCACAAATGGGACTCAGGCAGCCCTGGGCTGGAGATGGTGGTCTCTTCTGTCCCAGTGTTTCCTGCCACTCCTGGGTTCTCCCCGTCCAGCAGCGTCACTCACCATCCTGGACTGCAGTCCCTGGGGAAAGACCATGGCATCTGCTCTAGCACAGGGCAGGCAGGCCACCTTCCTGCTTTACTGCTGCCTGAACCTGCCCTGCCTGATCCATAAAGGTAATGACTCCTTCTGCCTCAAATGCATTGTCCTCTCCTGAAGACAAGTGCTAGCAAGCAGCCACTGTAACAGCCCTAACAAAGACTAGAGAAACCTTTCTCCACCTCTCAGCTTTGTCCTAGGTTGGTGTGCAGACTCCCCTGGCCCAGAGCAAGTGGCTGAGCAGCTGAATTCAAAGCAAGGCAGCTAAAAGGCCATTGTGGGTGACTGATAATTTTGAGATTAAAAGGAAGCTGACATGGGGATACTTGCAAAATGATCTCGATGGCTTTTCTCAGGGTGGGCTCAGCCGTCAGGTTAGACCAGAAACCCTCACCTCGGTTTAGGATCTGCTGAGGGGGCTGCCATGGTTCACACCTAAGTTCATGGCTGCCCCAGACTGCTTTCTGCAAGTCTGTGTTTAAGAAAACAAACCACACCCGGCAGGGAGACCTTTCTCTGGAGGGGCTTAAAGCTTTCCGCAAAGGGACCTGGGACCTGGATGGTTTCCTACTGCCTCCTTTGAGAGCAGCAACAACAAGGAACAAGATTTTGAATGGTGTCCTGAGACCTGGTGCTCCGGGTTTCCGTTCCAGCACAGGGTCCTAAGCCAAGAAAACTGCCTGTCCTGCCAAGGCTGGGTAGGAAACTCATCCCTGGAGCAGCCAGTCAGCAGCGTGGCATTAACTCCTCTCTACAAACAGCAGTGAGGCTCCTTTGATGAGCATGCTATCTGCGGCATTTACTTTCTTGTTTCTTTTTGAAAGACCCATCACGCCTGGCTTAGCTGCAGCCTGCTGGCTGGCTGGTGGGCTGTGGAGCTTTCAAAGATGCTAATACAAGCTCAGTGATGATCCTTAATCACTTCTTTATCATGTCCTCTCTGCACAGTGCTCTGCTAGTAGGCTGAAAACCTGGCTGAGGGAAAGGTGCTGAGGTACAAGGAGTCGAGCAGAGGTATGTGGGCTCAAGCCAGTGGAGGGGATGGCCTTGGCAGCAGGGAGCCTCGAAGCAGTTTACAAGTATTAAACTTGTTCTGGCACTTCACCTGTCAGGCACATCAGGAATCTTCTTACGTTTTCTGTTTTGGTGATCATTTCTTACAAAACCCTGGGTTTAGCAGATCAGGTAGAAGGGATCAGCTGTTAGGTTTGGGCATGCATATCCCACAGGCTCCTGGGGGCAGGATATTGCCTCTGGTAGGCGGGCAGACTGACTGTCAGCAGCAAGTCTAGCAATCATCTCAGAGAGATGGAGAGCAGGTCTGCTTTGATTGGGGACTGCTCGTCCCAGCTGCTTGCCTGAACATACTACATGGCTGCGCTTTAGCTATCTCCGGTCAGGTTAGATGTGTGCGTGGACAAGCTGCCTCCTCTGTATTTGCTCCTCCTGCTGTGGTGACCAGATGTCCTACTCTTTAGTGATGTTGTCCTACTTTCAAGTAGGTTAATCTATTTTTGCCTGGCCCAGAGTGTTGGACTGTCCTTTGTTGTGACTTTGCCTTTCTACGCGTCCTGTGCCTGGCTTTCCCATGGCAGAGGTAGAAGATCTGCAGGTCGTGGTCCCAAGCAGTACAAGCCGTTTTCCTTTGCTCTGTTTCTCGGGGGAAGCACTTGGGACCTTGCATAGCAACCAGCCTTGCAGACAGGGTGCGGGCTTGGGGGCCCAGTGCACGGTTTTGAGCCTGCCTCCTTAAAGATGATTAGATGCCGAAGGTCCTCAGAGGGAAGGCTCAGGCTTCCAGCTTGCTTTAAGGGTCTGGATGTCCTTACACTGGCTGGCAGTCATGTGAAGGTGGTTGTTCTTGTTTGCATGTCTTGTCTTCAAGCGCCAGCACTCCCAGGATCTGGAAGAGATGTCTGAGCAGAGAAGGAAAGAAGACCTTTCAGGGCCGAGAGTGAGTTGGGGACAGGACTGGAGCCTTGTCGTGTAACTGAAAACAAAAGGCAGGTTGAAGCCTAGGTACTGCAGGGAACCAACTTCCAACTCACAAGCCTTCCTCTGAAAATATCTTGTCTTTGGCTTGCCAGCTCCCAGTAATACTGATCTCTGACACTGGCTTTTCCTAACCTAAAGGGTTCATTTACCCTTTGACTTTAGTTTGAAAACAGTAGCTTCTTGTTCAAGCTCGCTGTGACATGCTGAGGTCTGCATGCCTGAAGGGTCTCTGAGCCACATGAGGTGGACTCCACGTGTCCTGGCATGGCTGCAAGGCTGCAGTTGTGGAAAAAGGCAAGGGAGCTGGACCCCCCCGCCAGGTAGGCTGTGCCATAGCAGGGCTGGGCGGGAGCATGCAGGGTGGAAGCTGGAGACCGATGAGCTTTGGACCGGTGCTGCAGTTTATTTATGGCCTGCTTAGCAATCTCAGGCAGGCAGTGTGGGTTAAGGCATCTCCTGTCCTGGACTGACAGTACAGATCCAATTAGCCATGAAAGCCTCTAATTATTTGTCCTGAATTGCTCCGGTGGTATCCAAAGCTCTGCTATCTCCTCCTTTTGTCTGTGTCCCAGCTGGAAATGCCCCAGTGTCCCTGCATCTAGAGCAGCAAGTGTGATGTGTGAGCAGAGTCAGCACAACCTAATCAAAGGAGACAGGCCCCGTGAGTTAATGAGGGGATGGACCTGCTTCGTTAACTTTGAAGAGTTCTTTAAGCCCTGTCCTGAGGTCCTGAGAGACAAAGGACTGAGATTACGTGTGGCTAAGATAAGGCTCATGTGATGAATTGCTGTAGTGGGAGAGCTGGATGGAGAGGCTGCAGACCATGGGGACGGAGTGGGGTGGCTGTCAGAAAGGATTTGAAAGCAAAGGTGCCTCGTATCTGTGCAAGGCAGGCATGTCCCTCGCTGAGTGCAATGTCTATGCCCACACCAGGTCACTTGTTCCCATGTTTCATATCCTCCCTTTGAAGCTGTGCTGCCAGGGGGATGCTCAGGGGCCAGAGACAGCAAACACTTCCCTTGCTCTGCCTGTTCTCTGCCGCCCTTGCTGCTGCCAGCTCTCCAGAAGGACACCTTATCTGTGTGAATGGTGTGTTGTCCTCTGGCCCCAGTGTTTCAGCCCCCAACCCTTCCTGCTGCTCGTCTGTGCCCAGTTCATCAATGATCTAGTGCAGAGGGAGCAGTTGGCTCTGCCTTTGGCAGACTGCAGCGTATCAAACGGATGGAGGTGACCATCCTGGGGAAATGACCCTAGCTCTCTGGGCGAGAAGCTGGGTCTCTAAAGCTTGGCCAACCCAACAGCGTTGTTGCAGGTTGGCAGCTGAGAGGAAGGTCATGGGCATGAGGTGGGGTTACACAAGCAAGGCCCAAGGACTTCTTTTTTTCCAGACATGCATGCTAAGTTACAGCTGCGGATTCTCAACTGCAAAACTGTTTTAAGGTGAAAAAAGCTTTGCAGGGCACTTACTTATCACATCCTCCCGCTCATTCTGGGTGCTCATTGTGCAAAAGAGGAATCTCAGCTGTCTGCAAGATAAAATGTGTCATTTATGTTCTTAGTAACCTTAATTCTGACCTAAAATGACAGCAAAGAGTTCTCAGATGAGACAGGGCAACCAGCCTTGGTTTTAAAGCAAAATTTTATACAAATAATATTCAGGTCCTGTATGAGAGGTCAGCTGAGTGCTTCCACGATTGTTTCCAGGTCACAGGGTCCCCAAAAATGGATTTTACATCATCGTCTTGAGATGCTGCCTGAACGCTGCCACGGCTTTGCTCACCACGTGCATGTTTTCTCTTTGTGTGGACGTATGAGGCCAGTCCTGCAACAGATTCTGCTGGTGACATGACTCTGCACCTGAGCCTGAGAGGAAGGGACACATGGAGGATTGGCAAGGGTGCCCACCCTGGGGGAAGCTGGGAGACGTTCACAGGCATCCCTGGTGGGACCCAGGTTGCTGGACCACTGAATACATCTCTCTGACCTCCAGCCGAGGGACATTCAAAGGGGACTCATCTCTGCCAGGACCAGTGCCCATCCAGCAGGGCTAGGAAGAAGCCAACACATCCTTCAAGCCTCTTGGTGTCCTTCCCCTGCAGGCCAGAGGCATGTCTGCCAAGTTCAAACCAGAGAGCTTCCTCCATACAAATGGGGATGGGGACAGGGCCGGGGGGGGGGAGGGGGGTGGCAGGCTGTTAACGTACAAAAACTGTTTCTTTCCTGCCCGCTTGGAAAGTGGAGCTATTGAATTTTAAGCAGCAAAGACAAAACTCTGCTGAAGAGGCCTCTTCTGTGCTTGCTTGGTGAAATCACTGATCACAGTGGTGGGCGGGGGTCCAGGAAGGTGCCAGGCTTGGCCTTATTAATGACTCTGTTGTTGTCTGCTCTAGTTTGTTGGTCTTCGCTCTGGGAGACGGTTTGCTGAAGCAGCAACTATTTTCCCCAGAGAAGCTTCCTTGCGAGCTGTCCCTGTGGTGGGGGCTGTTCCTCTGCATGGCTGGTCTTCACGACGCCGGCTCTCCGACCAGCCTGTGCAGTGGCACTGGCCTAACGGGCTGACCTGCAGTGCTCTGGGGACCTCCTTTATGGCCACAAAAGCCTGAACTTGTGGGTGGAGCGAGCATGGGCAAGAGGAGACAGAGGCTTTTTGTTCCACCAGGAGCTTTTTCCCTATGGCTTTTAAGGGTGCCCAGCCTCACAGCTTGGTACCCCAAGGAGGGGCACCCGCTTTTCCTGCTGAAGTCTCTGCTCTCTCCGACACCATTGATTTAGCTGGGCTGGGGACACAGTAGCAGCTTGACTCATGTTTTTCATCCAGCACTTTGACCATCCAGCAAAGCAGCTGTGCAGTTGCTCTGCCCTGCACACCTCCTGTTTCCCACCCCAAGCTCAGAGCACTGGACCCTCTTGCCTGCGTTTTTCTCCTTGAACCACTTAGTTTTAAAATAGAGCAATTATCTTCCTTCAGAAAGGAGCTTATTCGCTCCAATCTAGGGCAGTTTGACAGCGCAGCAGCCTGCACAGCTCTCTTTGGGAGCATGGCTGTGTTCCCAGCATGGGTGCCCGGCATAGCTGTGCTCAGCAGCAAGGGGGGGTTGCATCTGTGGCTTAGGAGGAGGGTTGGGTCAGTGGCTCAGGGTCTGAGAAGGGGTGTTATTGGGGCTGAGTGGTGCGAGTCCTTGGTCCCAGTCTTTTCTTTGTAACTGCACACATGTCAGAGGGGTGCAGGTTTGGCTTCTTGGCAGCAAGGCCAAGACATGAATTATCCCAAGGCTGTGTTCTGCCAGGGTTCACAGCCCTGCCTCCATGGCCAAGCCCTGAGGGTTCTCCTTGTCCCTGGGTATGTGATAAGAAAATACAGATAATCAGACTTTCACCTATGTCTATATCAACAAGTGATACATCTGTGGGACTGGCAGGAGCTTTGAGAGGTGTCCTAGTCCATGCTCATGCCTGAAGATTGGACAAGTTCTTATGTAGGTCGTTGCCAACAGAGGCTTCTCCAACCTGCTCCTAAAATCCCTGCCTGTGACCCCTATCTCTTTTACAAATTGGAGAATTGACTGTGATTTGGGGTACATAATTACTTCTGGGATTAAATACTTGAAATCTAAGAGGTCCTTTGCAGAAGCTTGTTGTAGTGATGAGTTCGGCGACGGAGCAGATTCTGCCAGCGTCAGCTGCTGCGCTGGCAGTGGTGGGAAGGGTTTACATTCCCACATTATGTAGATTGCCTAATCTCCTCTGTCTTGGCATCCTTCTGCTGTCTCACAAGTCTACACCCAGCTGTTGTTTAATTAAAAAATAAGCAGACAGGTATTCACAAGGAAAATGAAGCTGTTTTATTCTTTATGTGTCCTTGCTGCTCTCCTGACATCTTGTCTGGGGACAACAGCTCTAAGCCCTGAATTTGAATTTTTGTCTTGCAAAGCTGATTGTTTTAATTGGGATCAGTGAATGTCCCATGCCAAGCAGATTGGCCATGGTGTTAGAGAGGAACAATGCCTTCTTCCCCCGTTGCACTACCTGATGGGCTGTGAGGTTCAGGTGATGTGGCTGTAGTTCACGTTCATTTTCATCTTTTGAGTGACTGCATATAGCTTTGTGTACCTGTGCTAAGCCAACCTTGACACTAACCATAGCCCATATTGTGCTGTGAAATATGATCAGGATGGTCAGGAGAACCAAAGAAAGTTCAATATGTAATGCATGCAAGGTCACATGGAAAGGCAACATTAGCTACCGATGATTTCTAGTGTAGCGGAGAAGAAGAGCAAGCTGACTAGAAGCTGGAGGCTAGGAGTATAAGGCATGTCTTTATAACAGAGGGTATTTGACTACGGACACAAGACGAGACTACTTGTCTTTTGGCTGAGCTTTGTGTCCTTTCAGTGAAGCTGGAGCTACAACTTGCATCCTAGAAGATGGGGACCTACAGAAGAATCCCAGATGAGCTCTGAGGTACCACTCAATACGTCCATCTGGGCTTGACAAACCTTGAGATGACAAAGCATGGGAGGAGACTACAGGGGTCTCCATATTCCCTGAGTCAGCAGAACTTCTCCATCCAGTGGCTTTGGATGAGGCATGGAAGAAAAAAATTAAAAGGCAAATTTTCAAAGGTTGGAGGAGTTGAATCTCCTCCATTAAAGCATTGTAAAGCACTGTGATCATCAAGCCCACCCCAAGTGGCTGTCTTAAGCCAAGCTCGCGAGCTCTTCTGGGTGAGGACCCAAGGCTACCTGGTACACAAGGTCCAAGCTTCCATGGACACCCTCTCAGTGTATCAGCCGGGGCAGGGTTTAAGGCATGTCCCAGCTGAGGAAGAGTTTTCTCTGGGGGACAGACAAACAAGGACAAGACTTAGTTGCTTTGGACTTCCCCTGCAGGAGTGCCAAGCTTTCACCCCCAGATCATAGACCCCTCAGATGCTCTCAGGGCTCAACCCACCAGCTTTGTACACTGAATTACTCCATCGCTACGGAGCAAATGCAGTGGTACAGATCCAGCCAGGGCTTTGCTAATGCCTGGAGGTAGATTAGTTTCAGTCTTCTACTTGGCATCTGCCATCTATAGCACCTTAGACCAAGGCAGAGGAGTGTTCATGGATTAAGCAGGTAAACTCAGTGATACTGTGTATTTTTCATACTGGAAATTGAGATTTGCAGAGGTGAAGTGAATTGGTGAAGGAAGTCAGAGCTGTGGGAAGGGAGAGAAGAACCCAGGAAAGCTGTAAAGCTGCCATTTTAATTTACTGTATTGTACCCTGAGAATATCACCATTGCTGGAGCTACCACCCCAGCTGTTGATCTAGTGGGAGCTGCTGGAGATTTGCAAGTAGAAGAGCTTTAAACAAGGGACAATGCGGATTGAACCTGACATCTCATCACATTCTTCTTCTCTTGGTCCCTGATCTACCAATAGGCACCTTTTCCATTTTGCATATAACATGACCTATTATATAAATATTTAGTCACCCTGTTGGGAACATTAATTATAAATGGAGATGCAGCTTTTGAATGCTGCGTGTAGGTCTGGGCACCCAATTTCCATTAATTTTAATGAGAATCAGACATCCAAATCCCATTCGATGGCTTTGAGGATCTCAGGCAGGAAGCTTCATCTGGCACCCCCCTTCTCCTCACTCTGCAATTTAAGAGTGAGATTTGCAAATACCTTACAAATCCTGCAGATTCCTGAGTTGCCCTTGTGCCGTGCCATTGTTCTCTGCTGAGGATGGTTGGCTGGTAGCTTCAGAAGTATTTATAATAAGTTCATTTAATCCATCCCGTTCTTTCCTCTGCACCCCCTCTGCTCCCCCACCAGCACTTTGAAACAGCGATGCCTGAATGAATCCCCAGCCTGCGTGGTTTTTGACAGAGAAGCTTTGATGCTTGAAAATGACAGCTGCGCCAGGCAGGTCTGAAATGAATGATTGAATTATCTGACTGATTAAAAATGTTCTGTGGCTTGGAAGATCTGACGGCAAGTATTCACTTAGGCAACGGACATGAAAGCGAGTGTGCATGCACGTAGGGTGTGTGTTTGTGTGTGTTTGTGTGTGCATTGAAAAAAACAGCCAGTGAAATGCGACAAACATCCAGAGCCGCTTGGAGCGGCAGCTTCTTAAGCTCAGCATCCTTTCAAAAGCTCCAAATCTTCTCTGCGATACTCAGCAAAAGCTAAAACTCAGCGTGGTTGTGGAGATAATGATTATTTAGACAGACGTCAGCAGTGGTTTAGGAAATGGAAATTGAGTTAAAAGGTAGTGCAGGCTGGGGAACTACTTAACTGTGTCTCAGTCCCATACCGACCTGTGGCTGTGGAATGATAAACTTTCCCATTGAAAACACGGTTCCCATTCTCTATGCTACAGACGTGCTTATGGTATGGAGTGGCCCCAGGGATGCCAGCTCTGTGGGAACGTGCCCTGTGATTGAGATTTTTGAAAAACTTGAACCCCAGTGAGATTATCTATAAGTGGCTGGAATGATGGGATGAAGGAAGCTTGATTATAGATGTACCCTTGATGCCATCAGTGATGGCAACAGCAGATGTGTTAATGCATGAGGGACAGTAACAGCCTTTCCAGACCTGTCTCAGCTTCCTTCCCAATCCTCATCTAGTGAATTGCCCCTTCCCAATGCCTCACAGAAATTCAGCTCTGCTGGAATGTAAGCAAAATATCTGAAAGTGAAATGAATGAAAAAAATTAAATTAAAAAAATGTTTCTTTGCAAATGAAACATATTTTGTCAGCTGAGCCTTTTCACAGCTTCCTGCGGGAGTTTCACACAGGGAAAAAATTAGGTCATAAAGGTTACAATTGTAGTTCTTCATTGTGAATGGTCTTGTTCTGATAGTTTAGTGAAACTCATTTTTTCCTAAATTATTTAACTGCTCTTCATCTCCCTACTTGCAGATCACTGTCTTCCCCCGACTCCTAGCTCAAAAGAGGTGAAACATTGGGCTATAACTAATTGCTTTATAAGAAATAGCTTTGGTTTAGTCTCTCAGTCCAGCCACTGAATAGTTTGTTCTTTGCCCTCGTCCAGTGCCATTAACTGCAGTGATGTTAGGTGTCTGTAATGGCTTAAGCCATGCAGTTTCGTGCTCCCTGTCCCAGTTCCAGTGGTCATTTCAGCAAGATTAAATGCTACAGCTACAATAGTCCTAAGGGCACACATAGCTAATGGTAATTCAGTGGCATCTGTGTCATCTGCCCATCAGCATCCCAAAATGTCCCTCTTGTTGAATCCACTTCAGCAGCCCAGGAACACTTGGAGCAGAGAAGATGCAAGAGCACCTGGTGTGGCCCATAGGTTGCATCCAGACTGACAATCTCAATGTACCTTAAAGGTGAGGGCAGATGACTGGACCAACATCCACGGTTAGAGAGACAATGCTCCCCGGTATGCGGACAGTGTGGCTTACGTTGGCCCAACTTTTCTGCTGTCCTTGGTCACTATACCTGCTTCTACAGGCTGAGCAATCCCTGACCTGGAAGAGCCATGGCCAGGGTGCTCTTCCACTGCTGAAGCATCTTCTCTTTCCCTGTCTTACCCTGGGAACAGGTAACAGCAAGTTCCTCCTCCTCTATTCTCTGCCCCTTCATGTCACAGGCAGCAAAATTACTCCTCAGGCCCTCCGCCCAACTTCAGGCTGTGTCCAAGCCCCAAACAAGTATAAGCTCTGAGCAAAACCCTCTTCAATATCTGCTGCCATGCTGCGTCCAGGGCTGTCAGCCCAGCATGTGAGACATCCCAAAAGGAGCGCGAAGCCATGCAGGCTGAGGTGGATTCACTACAGTTTGGCAAGAGAAAACCTCCCAGAGATGTCAGGACCCTACACAACCTGACTGATGTGAGGAAGCATAAATTATGTCTCTCTGCAGCTGCTGTGCCCCAGCCTCCTCCCTGCATCGTGATCACAGATGCCCAGCAGTCAGCGCTGAGTCCTGGACAGCTCACAGTGAGTCCAGATGATCCAGTCAGAGTGTGTCTGTCTCTGGGTAGACTGCCTGCTCAGGGGGAGTGTTTCATCCATGAGGCAGGATGCAGATTCTGCCATGACGGACTGCAAGGGTGCTCTGAAGACAACTGCAGTATTCAGGGCTGTCAGGAGCCCCTAGCAGAGGTGGACCTAGCAAATGCCTTTGGTTATAGAAGGAAGGTGACTCCTCTGAACCATGAATCAGATTTGGCCATCACAGCAAATGATAAGCTCTGTATAATTGTATGAACAAAGTTATAGGTAGCACCTTTATATGCATCTGAGCTTGAAATGTGGAGAAGCGAGTAGAAAGGAGATTGTGCAGTCATCCCATCCATCAATGCCATGTGCCTGGGCATTAAACAGACATCAGAAATTCTCATTTCAAAAAATAAATTGGGCATCCTAGATGATACTGAGACACACTGACACAGGCCTGAATCACAGGACACCCTAGTCACCCAGGGCTGGCAGGACAGACAGATGGAGATGAAACCTTCATATGAATCCAAGAGCCAAGTGGTGTCGGGTACATGGAGAAAGCCATGCTCTGCCTGGCACATCCCACATCTGGCTGGTGAAGACCACACTGGAAATCCCGGTGAGCTGGGGAGGTGCCACTGTGCAGGGCTCACTGGAGATGCAGCAGAGCTTTGCCTCCCTGGGACAACACTCAGGTGAGGCAGCGCTTAACGGATACATGCAGACAGCAGCGGTGGATCTGTGGGCACCTCTGGAAGTTGCTTTCAATTGAGTAAAGGGAGTGGATTTGCTAACAGAGCCCGATAATCTGTAGCCTTTTCACCTTCAAATCATCAGCCTTTCCTGGAACACTGTCCACATGCTTGTCCTAATATACAGCCAAGGGCTGCTCTTCCATTCAGGTTCAAGTTGATCTGCCCCAGCACAGATGTATCCCTGCAGACTACCAGATCAAATGACAGGGCTGGACAAATAGCTTCCCTAAACAGCTTCATAACGAAGTGAAAGAAAATCCATGTTTGCAGAACAGCTTTTCAGCCTCAGGGATAGATGCTGAAGGACTCGTGCTGCTGCCAATAACACAGCCCCAGAGTTTCTAAAAATGACGGATGATAATTTTCTGTTACCAAAAGTAATGCACAGAATTTGGTGTAATTCTGTATCAGACCTCAATCCAACAGATAAAGGTGAATTGATTACCGAACTCAGAATTAATGGTTGCTTAAATGACCTAATTGCATTTGTTATGAGCAGAATGTAATCCTAAATTGATAATACATGTGCAAGCCACTTTAAAGTGGTAAATTTTCCTAAGTTGAGAACAATTACAAGCAAGAAATGATTGGAGGAAAAACTGAGACAAAATAATGTGTGTTATAAATGAGGGTTGTTTAAGAAAACTTTGATAGATGCTGTCTCCTCCACAGCATGCACACAATTTTGCAGTCATCAAAGATATTCTTAGCTAAGAATCTATCATTGTTAAGGGAGAGAAAAGCAGAAATAATAACGGTAATAAAAAACCTGAATAGAAAAAGAAGGCATTTGGTAACAAAAGCTATGAATTAACTGGTATGTAATGCAAAGACCTGGAAGGCTAATTTGAAACAGCAGTCAATGAAAATTATGTTTACTAGCATTAAGGACTATAAGAAAATGTGCATGTATGTGTATTTATATGCATATATGTCAGCAAGAAAATACATGCTGCCTGTTGTTTTTAGATGAAGGTGGTAAAAGCATCTGCTCTGATACTGCAAAAAAAAAGAAGTGTCCAGCCAAAGATTCATAGTTCTGGAGGAAAGCAATCTGACGGGTTCATATCTTACAGAGATGATGGAAAGCTTCTTGCTCCAGTAGTAACCAGGCAGCATCTTAAATGGCAACTGGTAAACTGAAATGTTTGTACATATGTAGGACTAGAAAAAATACATTGAACAGTTTCATAAGTCATGGCTGAGAAATCCTTTTAGGGTGTTGATAGTTCCTGTATATTGGTACATGGGGTGTTGGGGTGTATTTGCACCTCAAATTAGTCAGACAAAATAGGGTGATATTTGTTTAAGTGAAATGATGAATGGCAGAGGTGGAGAGACTCATTGCACTGGAATATAATAAAACATGGAAGAGATGCTGAAGACCCCTTGGAACCAGAAGAACAGCAGACTCCCTGCCGGACCTCCCAGAGTTTTCTCAGATCAGTTGCTGAGGATACAGTTTTCATACACTAAAAGTTAGTGAAATTAGGACAAGTCAGATGCTGAGCGTGGTCGGGTCTGCTTGGGGAGCTGATTTTATGTCAATGATGGGCTTTCAGGAAGACAAATGCAAATTCATACTCAGGAACCTGCATGAGCAGAGGGAAGATGGTGTTTTGAAGGACAATGACTCATCTGAAAGTAGACATGCAGGAAGATAGAGAGCTAACAGAGTGATCATCCAGCAGCATCAATCTTGTCTTCTGCCAAAACCTGAAATGCCTGAATGATGTCTCCCATATTCCAGGCTGGGATTTCCCAGGCAGAAATGCCTACACTGGGCAGGGGATCAAAAACCTCCAGAGCACATCAAGATTTCTTTTGCATGCGTGAGAGAGGTGACTAGTTCTCTCACAGGAGATTCATGCTGTGCACAGTGTTGTCTTGGGACTTCCAGAGGGCTCTGGAGATCATGGTGGCTGTGCTGGGCACTGGCCAGGCTGGTACTCAAGTCCGAGTCCTGGCCCAGAACCCAGAAAGTTATCGAGGAGCTTGAAGAACAAACTGATGTAGAAAACCAGACTCCTATGGAGCCGCTAAACAAGTTCCACTTGAATGTATATCCAGGAGGGGGTTATAAGGGGAACTGGTCACAGCCTATGGGAAAAAAAAATCCTAGGGAAAAATACTTGCAGGAGCTGGGCTTTGTCCTCTAAGAAGAGCCAATGGTTGCAGGGTGACACCAGTCTACAAGCTGGGAGTCTTTCTCCTGCGGTGAAGGTGCTTTTTTCCTGTACGTAAGTGGCAGCTTCTTTACTGGAGGATATATTTCATCTGGGCTTTCCAAATCTCTCAGGCCAAAGAGTTTTCAGTTGGCTGTTACAGCAAAGGCTTCTGAAAAATATCCCTATAATTCACAACCTGGACAAGGTTAGGGCTCAGTATTGGGGCTGGTCCTGTTTAATATCTTTATCAACGATCTGGATGAGGGGATTGAGTGCACCCTCAGTAAGTTTGCAGATGACACCAGGATGGGTGGGAGTGTTGATCTGCTGGAGGGTAGGAAGGCTCTACAGAGAGACCTGGACGGGCTGGATCATTGGGCCAGGGCCAACTGTATGAGATTCAACAAGGTGAAGTGCCGGGTCCTGCACTTGGGTCACAACAACCCCATGCAACGCTACAGGCTTGGGGACGAGTAGCTGGAGAGCTGTCTGGCAGAAAAGGACCTGGGCGTGTTGGTTGACAGCCGCCTGAACATGAGCCAGCAGTGTGCCCAGGTGGCCAAGAGGGCCAATGGCATCCTGGGTTGTATCAGGAATAGTGTGGCCAGCAGGACCAGGGAGGTGATAGTGCCCCTGTATTCTGCACTGGTGAGGCTGCACCTTGAGTACGGTGTTCAGTTTTGGGCCCCACACTACAGGCAGGACATTGAGGTGCTGGAGCGTGTCCAAAGAAGGGCAACGAGGTTGGTGAAGGGTCTAGAGAACTAGTCTTATGAGGACCGGCTGAGGGAGCTGGGGTTGTTTAGTTTGGAGAAGGGGAGACTGAGGGGAGACCTTATTGCTCTCTACAACTACCTGAAAGGAGCTTGTAGCGAGGTGGGGGTCGGTCTCTTCTTGCAAGTAACAAGTGATAGGACAAGAGGAAATGGCCTCAAGCTGCGCCAGGGTAAGTTTAGGTTGGATATTAGGAAAAACTTCTTTACTGAAAGAGTAGTCAGGCACTGGAACAGGCTGCCCAGAGAAGTGGTTGAGTCCCCATCCCTGGAGGTATTTAAAAGATGGGTAGACGTGGTGCTTAGGGACATGGTTTAGTGGTTGACTTGGCAGTGCTAGGTTAATGGTTGGACTTGATGATCTTAAGGGTCTTTTCCAACCTTGACGATTCTATGATCTCCCCGCTACACCATCTCCAGACCCATCATGGCACTGTGATGCCCCAGTGGCTCTGTGATCCCCTACCAAGCATGAGCCACCCCAGAACTAAGCTGTTGTGGAGCAGGAACCGATGCGACTGGAGAAGAGGAGCCAGCTGTGGGTCTTGTGTTCATTATCAGAGGCTTCAGCCTCACTCCAGCAAAGTGTCGCACTCTGTGGGGTCACCAGGTTCATGCGCTCATGTGCACTGATGCATGTGCACACACACGCACACACACAAAGGCATCTGCTTTCCTTGGACCCTGCTCTGACAGACTCTCCTATTCCCTCTCCCCTTTCCATCTTCCCAGACTTACAAACCCGTTAGCAGCCCTTCTGCCTCAGAGGTCTAAAGAACCTCTTTGCATGCAGCCTTTTGCTCACGATTATTTTTAAAGCATCATTTCTGCCTGTCATCCAGCCACCCAGGGTGAGACTAACAAATCTCAGCTCTCCCAGCCCCCTGAAATAGCCATGAGGAGCTGTCTCCCCACCAGTTCCCGTGCCCCTGATGTGAACCACCGCTTCCACATCTGAGCAGTCTGCTCAAACAGCTCCAGGGTAGAGTTTTCAGGACAGCCATTATCCAGAGCAAAGAGCTGATTTTAAGTGTCAAGAGAAATGCAGACAAAGGCTCACAAGGACTGACCCTTCTTCTTTAGAGGGCTGTTATTCCCCTCCACATCCCCCTACCTGCAAAGAGCATGCGGCAAGGTCCTCATGGAGCTTTCTCCTAATTCTGGCTTTCATCAAAGTGATTTGTACTGAAAATTAGTGAGTCCCAGCTGGGAAATCCAAGGGATTTCCTGAGAAAAACAGCTGTGGGAGGACATGGAAGCAAAATAATTCCTGAGCGCATATGAACACTTATATACTCACAGAAAAAAATTAAGGAGAAGGCTGAGCAGCACACAGGAGTGTCGTGTGCCACACTAAGTATCATAAGCAGGGCATGGTTGGAAAACTACTTGTAACAGGGATGCAGCATTTCAAACTTAGGTGCTAAGCTGCAGTTAAGACACTTTTTAAATTGCCAGGTGAAGTCAATACACCCTGTGGGGTTGTAGGGTAAGTCGTCCTGGCTGCTCCACTCAGAGCGAAGGGGGAGCAGAGCCAGGACTGCAGAGCAGCCAGCCTTGAAGCAGCCTTGGGACTCAGGTTTATCATGGGGGAACGTGACTGTGAATAATCTCAGGACCACAAGCTCCCGTCTTTTTCCAGATGTCTGCCTCTCCCATCAGCCTAGCTGGAGTGTTTCCATGGTCTGTAGAGTGTAGCTGGTTAACTTTCATGCCTGCCACGTGGTCTGCGCTGTTTTAGTCCTGGTGCCTGCAGTTCCCTACTGCCTGGAAAGCTCCCAGATGTGTGCTTTCATTTGTTTGGGGCTTCAGGGGTGGCTCCCCTGGTGTCGACGTGGAAGGAAGGTGGCCTGTCCCTAGGTTGCTCCTGCTTTCCCAGAGAACTCATGTCACAGGTGGCAAATGGCATCTGCATGTTCACATGCACAGCCAGGCAGTTAAACAGCATGTCCAAAATTGCTATAGTTTAGGAGTTTTCTTAATTCCAAAAAGATGTTATGACATACGCAAGGCATCTAACATGTATCTACTGACAATCCAGGAAAATATTAGTACTCTCTTACTGTTAGGAGTGTCTCATAAATGATAAGGACAAGCATACCACCCTGCTCAAGGGATGAAAGGAGGTTTCTCCCTGAATCCAGCTGTTGATCTGTTCATTCCCAGAAGCAGAGTGATTGATAACCCAGTTATTTGGAGCCCCGCTAGTGGATGTATTCTTAGAAACTAGAACCTCATTTTCTCATGCTGCAAAATGTCACTTCCTAGGACTGGCTGTGCAGGAATTGGATTTTGTTACTTGCCTTCAGACCTGAACAGTACAACAGACTGATGAATATTGATTGTGCTTTTTTTTTTTTAATTTAATTTTTTTTTTGTTAAAGCACCCTAACCTGATAATTGGTTGATTACAAATACATTAGAATTGATCAGAGAGGAGCAGAACAGACTTTTGTAATGGCATAAGGCAAATTGCATCTCTCGGACGAAGGAACCCCGAGGGAGGTTAACAGTCCCACACCTGGATTTGTCCTGCTGCTTACTGCCCTTGTCTGTGGCCACGAGATCCATTTCATGTGTCTCTCCAGCACAGTAACCTTCATTCACACTTGCATTTGTTGGATAACTCCTGAGTATAGCTGCAGGGTGGCTCATTACATGGTTCATTACCGATACTATCCCTGGCAAACAACCCCGTGTGCTGTGCTGTGGGGTATCCCTTCTGGAAGAATATACGGCGGTGTTCTGCTGAGCTGCTCCAGGACATTATTTCATCTAATGGCTGTGCTTCGGTGTTTGGATGTATACATTGTAATGACATTTTTAATTTGGGATGTTGGGGATTTGTCCACTCATTCAGCAGTGTGCATCCTCTGGAACAAGCTTTCCAAGAGGCACAGAGGTCTAGGGATAGGTTTTCTCCAGGGAATCATGAAGACATCAGCTGTCTTGGAACATGCATCTGGGGTAGACACCAAACCCTTCTTCCTTGGCCTAAAGGTCCAGCCTGGGGCTGCTCTCTCTGCATGCTTCTGTGGGAGCCCTCAGTGCCCTGAGAGCTGTTAGAAGGGAGGATGGTGCATGCATGTGGTGCTGTGGGCACCGTGAGTCACAGGGGTGAGGGCGGGCAGGCATCACACATCCCTGCGAAGCAGTCAGGCAGATGGGTGAGCATCCTGGGTTGCATGGGTCACCAAGATGTGGGTAATCCCAGTGCAAAGGTGTGTGCCACTTCCAAGTGAAGGATCCTGGTAGCTGGCCACTGCCCCAGCCAGTGCAGGCTGAGAGACCAAAGGTTTGTGCTCCAGCTGGGCAACTTGAACCAAAGAGCACCCACCACCTCTCACCTGTATGCCCATGGAAACCCCTGTTTCATTACAGCCACCAAATGGCCAAGAGACAGTGTTTTCCCTTCAGCATTGGGTCTGCGAGTAAAGTCAGGGGGCCCCTAAAGCAGGAAAACTCTTGTGTCCCTGTGCCTCTCTACCCCACACTGCATCTCCAGCCAGATGGCTGTGTTAGTGTGTAGACAAAACCATTGCCTTTGCTCACAAGGGTTGTCAGGATGGAGATGCATCAGCCTTGCCAAAGAAGGTCCCAGTGATAGTGAGCAGGCGTGTGGTCCAGCCTGCCATGGTGGGGGTGGCTCTGGAGCAAGCTTGGCAGACAGGCACACGGGTAGCACCACTGCTGAAGGCGAGCAGGGCTCTTCAGCCGTGGGGTGGGGTGAGATGGAATGCAATGGGATATGATGGGATGCAATGTGGTGGGATGTGATGTGATGGGATGGAATCAGGCTGTGGCAGGTGGGAGTGCCCAGAGGCACGGAGCAAGCTGACCTGAAGTGCTGGGGTCTGCACCAGGGTGGGTCCTTGAGGCATTTCTAGTGCTGTACCTCTGTGTATGGAAGTGCATCAGTTGTTAAAGACAGTGTGAGTATTTGGTAGGATTTCAATGCAAAACTTCAAGGCAGTCTCAGCTTGAAGGGCGGTGATTTGCTGGCAGGAAGCAGACTTGTCCCCCAGTGCTTTGCTGGTGCATGTGGGGGGACAAGCCCTAACACCCCTGGGGATATTGTTGTCAGCTCCTGCGCAGCCTGAGCAGTGAGCAGAGCCTCCCAGCCAAGCGGCAGGTCTGCTCCTGCCGTGTGCTCCTCCGGGGGCTTCGCCAGCAAGGGCTTTATTCTATCCTTTCACTTGGTCCATTCACCATCACTCCCTGCCTCCTCCCCCTCTCCCTGTCCCCTCCCACCCTGCCTGCTGGATCCCCAGCAGTGTCTTGACACCTTGGGGGAAGGCTGGGAGGTGTAACCATCGCCAGCAAGAGAGAGGGAGAGCAGGAGGGAAGGGAGAAGGAAGCCAATAACAGGGAGGTCTAGGAAGGTGGTGGAGGGGGAGGGACGGGGCCACTCCTCCATCAGTGGGACTGCAGATTATTTTGCATGGATTGTTGAAGAGAAAAGGAAGCTGCATTTGTGAAGGGACCAAAAGATAAACAGCTCGTTGCTGGGGTAAGTGCAAATGTGAGCTCCCCTGCTTTCATTGTCTGACATGCGGTACATTGATCCCCCATCCTATTTTGCTTAGTTATACCATTTTTTACTCTTACTAGGATTATTTGATGCATCAGCTGTATGCTTCAGTTGCTAGAGATTGAATCTCCCTGATACGTGTGTGTGTGTGTGTGTGCATGCGTGTGCATGTGGAAAGATGCCCATTCTCTGAATATACATTGACACATTTTTCCAGCTCTCAGTGTGGTGTCTCGTTTGAGATGTTATACTACAGCATGCCGTACACACACACACACACGCACACACAAATGATGTTTGCTGTTACTGATTTTAAAATCCACTCATCCATGCAATTATTGAAATAGCAAGACTTCGGCAGCTGAAAATTAAAGGGGGGCTCTTAAATCACAGTTCTCATTGGTAGGGGGCTACTTTCCTTTATCCTGAGCCTGACATGTTCAGTATTATGTTTTATAACAAAGCTACATTTAAAGATCAATTTGGCAGTGGTTATTGCATCCAAATTACATGGTTGTCATGGAGATGGTACAGAGAAGCTGAAGTGATATGACTGCATCTGGACTGGAGTGGGGCTTCACTGCCGAGTGAGATCCTGCCTTGCCTCCTGTGTCTTTTTGTCTGTGCTAGGTTACAATTTCTTTTAATCTTGAATGAAGCAGTACTGTATTAGAGGATTTAGAGGTCGAGCTGCTGTGAAGGGTGTGTGTTGGCCCCGTTCAGTGCTGTGTTATTATTGTAATTGTTGTATTAGCATCTGTGTCTCCCTGAATTTCTTCTACAAGTCTGGGGAGGAGGAAGGCGTGAGAAGGACAGATAGTTTTCAGAGCACAGCTAGGGCTGGGAGTACTTTCTAAAAAGATACCTGCCATGCCCACACCTCCCTGCTGGCTCCCACATCTTGGGGGACAAAAGGGAAAGGATTCTCTGATTTTAGCCATATTTATGTTCCATTTTCCTGCTTCAACTTTGAGGATACAAGGAGCCAGTCACCTGCTCATCACTGTATCAGGGGAATGGCATTTGTTTTTTGTTATTATATTTGTTTCCTTTGCAACTGGTAATACGAATGTGTTGGCAGTTGGGAAAGAAAATCCATAATTTATGAGAATGAAATTTTCCTGCCTAAGGCTAGCTAGAATACAAAGAATATATCTGTGGGAAGGGCATGTTATATGTTACAGATGTGTATTTCTCTAGCGGCTGGGAGTAAATCACACTATTGTGCTCATCTTCATTATTTTGGGTGTTAGGCTGGCTTTAGTCAATATTTAATCTGAGCTCATTGTGTGCTCACACAATAAACGTGCAATTTGGAGCCTAACTTTACATCTATAAAATGCTTTGGGAATACACGTGGCATTGTCTCCATAAATGCAATTTCACCCTTTTCTGTAAGATCAAGCCTATTGTGGGGATGAAAATATAGTAAAAGGCACTGGTGGAAACAAGCCCATCAGAATGGCAGTGTTTCTCTAATTGTATCACTAAACATAAGAGAGAATTAATTACTAGGATAAACAGAGCTTTGTAGCTGTTGGATCAGGGTAATATTTACATGGAGTTCCAGGCCTGCATTATAGTAGCTAGTATTATGGCTTAAATTCCCCCCATGCCAATAGATAACGTTTTTAGCCAGGACTGTAGCATATTATCATTAGATATTTTTGTATTAAAAATATGCTAAATCCCCAAGTCCTTGTCAAATTGTCCATTGCAACCACTTTAAAGTGTGTGATTCAGCTAGGATTTTCTTTAACGTGATTTTTCCTGTAAAAGTCCAAGCAAACAATGGATAAAGTCTGAAAGTGGGCGGCTGAGCCCAGAGGGGAAGTCAGAGACATGGCTGATTCACAAAATGGATGGTTCTCATTTTGTCTCTTCTTTCCCCCTAAAAGTTAGGCGCAAGTGACGGTGAAGTGGGTGGTTTTCCCTGGAGATCCCCTTGGATCCGTGAGGCTGGAAGCCAAGTAATTCTGAATTAATACTGAGTTTCCTCCTGTCTCAGCATGTTATCACTCTTCAGTCCACCCTAGGACATGGCTGTATTATTCTCTGGGGAAACTGAGGCTTGGTGTGGTCAAGTGAATTTGCCAAGCTGATGGTGGCAGCACTGGGCAGAGGACACAGGAGCTTTGCCAGCAAGCCTCTCTCTCTGACCACCAGGCTAGTTCCATATCCAGATGGTCCGGTCCCATTTGTATGTGCAGTGGGAGAGTGGCGGTGATGGGAATCAGTACTAATTCATGGAAACTGGGTGGATGGAGTAAGGGTGCTCCTTGCTGAGGCCATTCATTAGAGCTGCACAGTGGGTGGCAAGAGGGAGTCAAGCAGTTTTACACCAGCTTCTGGGTGTCCAAGATGAGAACATGTTTTTCTGACAGGGTAACTGGAATGAAGCCCCCTCTGGTGTCCTCATTATGTGAGCCATCACATGGCTCTTCACATGGAGTTGAATACTGAGCCCTTGGCAGGAGGTACCCGCCTTATTTCTCTTTATGGTTGCATCCAGCTCTGAGTGTGAAGCCTTTACAGGTGTCTTAGCTTTCCACTCTCCCCACTGGTGCTGCTCACAGCTCATCTCCCATGCTGTAATACCTTTTATTGCTCTTCTTGACTTCAACCTATGGCCCTATCCCTTCTCTTCCCTCCATCCCATCATCCAACACCTTTTTGTCCCCTTCCTCCATGGACTTTCCCACTGATGAAGATCCCTCCATCTGGTGCTGCCATAAGCTTCAGCCCATGCCGTGATTTGTATGTGCTATGCCTGCCACGAGGCACACAGCGCTGAGTATTTCAGGCCACCACATTAAAGGGACTGAAGTGAAAAGTCTCCTTTAACATCTGGAGTGTCTCCATCTGTGGAGTTGCCCAGTGTGGTGTCAGTGGTTCTGCCCAAAGCTGGAGTTGGTGCTTGTTGCCAGAAGGAAATGGAAAGACCTGCTCAGCTCAGACATCTGTGTGTGGCCCTGCTGACTTGCACAGGTTGATGGTGTTGCCAGAAGGATGCTCTCTGGGCTGGGAGGGAGCTGTTGCTGCTGCCACCAAAGTGCTGGCTATGGGCAGAGTGTTTCCTCCTGAGGGAAAAGCCTGCTTGGAGGTTGCATGCATGCAGTCACTCTTCTGGGTGATCTGCTTCTGTAAATGGCCACATCTCTTGAAGTTGCTGGTTGCTCTGCTGGCTGACAAAGTCTCTGCTGTGGAGACATCTCCTTGTCAGATTTGCTGAGGGTGAAAACATCCTCCTCACACTTTCAACAGGGAAATGGCTTTCCCAGGGATGTTCTGGGACAGGGTCCATATGAGGTTTAGTGCAGCCAGGCTCTCGTGGTCAGATGGGTCCACAGGAGTGGTACCTTCCATACATGAGCCTCATGATGCTTTTCTGTGGCGGTTATGGTACAGGAATCATAGGTGAGAGGGACGGGGTCAGTTCTGGCTCCCTCCCTCATTTCCTCTGTGACCCTGGGGAGGTGGCTGGCAGGCTGGGCTCAGCAGTGGAGAGGCACTTGTCTAACCTGGACAGTAACCACCTCACCCTTCATCCTCACTGCTGTCCCTTTGTCTTCCTGCAGGAGCTCCAGGAGATGAACAGCTGAGATGCTCACGGAGGTCCTTCCCTGCAGTCCATAATCTGGCTTTCCTGACCCTAGTTCTGCTCAAGTCTCAGGTAGGGATACTAGTGATTCCTTCTTCAGAGCAAACGCTGCTCCTGTCACTGGAGCAGTCCCAGTGCTCCCTCACTTGCACCAGGCAAGAATGTAACAGAACATAAGGAGCTGCAGGCAGCCTAATCAGAGATGGTGCAGCTGAGCCCGAGCCCCTTCTTGTGCTCCCTGTGCTTTTTCTGGGCTCTGGGCTTCAGCCTGGTACTGAACGCATGGTTTGTCACTTGTCTCTTCACCACCACTGCTTGTATGTCCTCCACTCCTTCCTCTTCCTCCTTCTCATTGCACCACATCCTTCCCTCATGGTTTTTCAGCTCTGTGGTGCATGATCCAGTCTTGGAGGGCCTGGCTGGTGGCTGTGGAGGAGGCAGGACGGGCAGGTGGCTCAGGCTATCTGCTGTAGGGTTGTTTGAAGGAACAGCTGATCCCCATGTCCTGGGCAGGAGTCATGTTTGCACTGGGACCCGGAAAAGGACACCACACCTGAAGGCTTCCTCCCAGTGCCACTCTGAGGGGTCCCATGCAAACTGGTCAGGGTGGTCACCTTTGTGGTACCACCAGCTCAGGAAGGCCTTGCATCATCTCCTCTTAGGTCCTATTCTTCTCTGAGGCATCCTGAATGGCTCCCAACAAAGGTAATGCTGGTGGGATGCCCTGTCACTGACAGCTGCCTCGGGACACCTCATCAGGGCTCAGGGAAGGGGCAAGGTTTCTTTTCAGGCAGGATGGGCATGGGATTCATCCCAGCATTTTCTGCCTTCCTCTACAGCATGGGACATGGTTTGGTTCCTAGGATCATCTCCCAAAGCCCCCACTATGGCAAAGCCCTAGTCCACTGGTTTTGTATCTATCTCCTGCTCTCCAGCTGAGACACCTTAGCATCGTGAGGCCCCCCATCTCTCCTGGAGCTTTAAGCATGCTGTGAGTGTGGCAGGGAGCGCGCTGGGGACAGGACCACTCTGTGATCTTCTGGATGAAGTGTTTTCTGGACTGACTGGCTCACAGCTGGATTTGGTGGCTTGTGCTGTCACTTCCCATCCTGTATCTCCCTTCCAGGCAATGCAGCTGAGCTCTTCATCTCTCTGCAGCCTTTCTGTGGCTCTGTCATGGAGAACTGAAATCCCCCTCAAAAGAAAAAACCTGCAGGTCTGCATTAGGAGACTAAGTCCCAGTGCTGCCCCCTTTTCGGGGGTTGGAGCGTGTGCCTCTGAGCTCTGAGCTCTCTTGATCATCATCGAGCAGGAAAACTTACATCAGACCCAGGTGACTGATATACTTACGGTTCACCAACTGTACTGAAAAACCCAGAGAAAATGATGTGAGCTCAGCCACCTCTCTAGCTTATCCTTCCCTGTGTGACAGTTGTCTTGCTTTTCTTTTCTCGATATAAAAAAACAAATTTGACCCAAATATTTTTTTCTTTTAAATCCTTGAAAAATTGTAAGATTGTAGGGAAATGCTGTAACCAAACTAAATTGAAGGGTTTCAATTTTTGTTTTCAATTTTTGTTTTCAATTTTTATTTTCTGTATATGCTTACATGCTCCAAAGTCAAAGCATAAAGCTCAGTTCTTGTGACCTTTTTTTTTTTAACACTTTGGGGATTTTTTTTAAATCCAGCTCTTCAGTGGTTTCAGCACAAATGCATCACAGATCTAAGTAAGATTTAGCTGACCTATAATTGCAATTTTTGGCCAATGAACAATTTTTCCAAAAAATTTCACACAGTTCTGGGAAAGAGCCTCATAGAGGTGGAGATGGAGTTCCCTGCGGTACCTTCCCACCTCCCTCCAGCACCCAATCCAGAGCTGGATGGTCTGAGGCCAGCTCGGAGAAACATCCATGCACTGCTCTATACAAAGCAGGACCTGCTGACTGTAGCCTCCTCCACAGCAAGCCGTAGTTCTGCTTGCAGAGGTCTCTGTCCATTCTGTGCATGGCCACTTGATGTTGGCTGGTGTTGGACACATACAGGAGAGGATGGCACCTTCTCCAGGTCACCTGCAGCCTCTCCCTGTTGCATGTCCTGAAGCAGCATTGTTTCCTCACACACGTCCTGGCAGATGGATCTTGCAGACTTGGATGAGAACTGCACTCAGCATGGCACAAGGCACCGCTTCCACCGCAGAGCTCACCTTAGGCTCTGCTCCTGCAAGGCTCTGCATATTTCCTTCTCAAAAGGGCACTGGGTACCCAGACAGTGGAAGTGGATGGAGGCGGACTGGGACCCTGGTATTTCGGACACTTTCTAGGCACAAAAGCAACCAGGCTATGGACACAGCCTACCCAAGCAGGACACAGGCATGGGGGGGGAACAGAGGTGGTTTCTGGCCAGAAGGGGGTACACAATGCAGGGGGATTCTGCTAAATTAAAAATATGTGTTTCTCTTTGCTGGTACAACAGAAGCTAGGGGAGCAGGCAAGAGGAAAGTGAGAAAGCTTTATTTAATTAGATTATGAGGCCCCAAAGGCTTCAGACTCATAAAAAAAATGAAATGATTTTTGTAATTGAGGGTGGGGTTTCTGCCAAGTGTTGCTTTAATGAGTATTTAGGTTTTATCTTGTAAGTTAGCAACACCAGGCAAGGGCAGTTATTTGAGCCACCCCTCACCAGAGTCTTGAGCTTGTCAAAGCAGGAGCTGGTTGCCTGCATCAGGGATTGTTAACCTGCCTTTCAAGGAAAGGGCATCCTTTGTCCTTTCAAGGCTGTTTATCCAGGTCTCTTGGTATTCTCTCACCATTAAAGCTCTCTTTCTTCCCCAGGTCCCAGGAGGCAGCTTTCTCCATTGCATAGGTGGGGAAACTGAGGCAGCAGATAATTATAGGGTTGTTTTTCCTCCCAGAAGTAGACAGAATTCATTTGCTGCAGCAGCTGGGGCATCCTTTGATGGCTCCTTCCTAGGGGCTGGTGGGATGGGTGTGTGGCACTGCTGTTCCATGGCCTCATTGTGGCCTGATGGTGGCCTTTGCCGGGCGGCCATGCAGAGGGACAGCCTGGGCTGAGTCTGTGCTGCCCAGGGCCTGGCCTAGCTCTGCTGGCTGTCTTCACTCCAGGCAGCCACTGCCAGGCAGCAAGCTGGTCACAGACATTGCAGTAGAAACAGGGTGTCCCTGGCCCACATCTGGCCTGATACCCTGGACCATGTTGGGGTGTTGGCTGCTGGGCTGAGAGACCCTCAGCCACCCCTGTGCCTGGACTTTGGCAGGCTGAGCTGGGCTGGGCTGAGCTGTGCTGTGCTGAGCTGAGCTGAACTGGGCTGGGCTATGCTGGGCTGTGCAGTGCTGTGCTGAGCTGGGCTGGGCTGGGCTGGGCTGGGCTGGGCTGGGCTGGGCTGAGCTGGGCTGGGCTGGGCTGGGCTGGGCTGTGCTGGGCTGGGCTATGCTGGGCTATGCTGTGCTGTGCTGAGCTGGGCTGGGCTGGGCTGGGCTGGGCTGGGCTGGGCTGGGCTGAGCTGGGCTGGGCTGAGCTGAGCTGGGCTGGGCTGGGCTGGGCTGAGCTGAGCTGAGCTGGGCTGGGCTGAGCTGGGCTGGGCTGGGCTGAGCTGGGCTGAGGTGGGCTGGGGTGGGGTGGGTTGAGGGTGCCAAGCCTGAAGGCTCGCTCGACTCTGCTAGTCTGTGATGCCCTTTGCTCTCCAGCCCCGCCTGCTCAGCACAGCTGTGAGCCCCTGCTGAGGTGTGTGCTGGTGGAGCTGGGGACAGTGGGGCTCATGTCACCTGCAGAAGAGCCATTGCTATTGAGAGACTCTTTCTGCAGCCCCCCCATGTCATGGTGACCTGCCACTCTGCCCCTTCCCACCCTGAGAAATGAAGCCTCCCTCTCTCCCAAACCTGCTGCCCCTACTCGTCTCCTCATTAAACCCGCAGGCTTGTCAGCCTCCCTGTGCCCCGCAGCCGAGGAGCCTGGCAGGATCTGGGGCACTCGGCCACTCTCATCTGGGACATCTTGAGCCCAGCAGGGAACCAGAGGCAGACTAACAACCCCAGGTGAAGTACAGGAGACTTGAATGTGCAGCATGACAGCAAAATCACAGCATGACAGCAACACCTAAAATGCAGCTGCGTTACTATTACTGCCTTCAGACCAAGAGAAAAGGAAAGTGGCCACAAAATTATAACACCTCCTGGTAGATGTAGGGAATGATCCTGTAGTAGAAACCTGGGCTTTAGTGACCTAGATGTTTTTTGTAAGCACAGGCAGAATGATAGGGAATCCACTGCTCTCCAGATAACAGCAAACTGTAAGGAGCGCACCTTGATGACACTGTCGCTTTAATTTTGCATGCTATAAAAATCAGAGATTCCCAGTCTCAGACGTGCAACATGCAGGTTGCACAGTTGTCTCAGGCTGCATGCTACCACAGCAAGCCTAACTGTCACTCTTCTCGTGCTACTGTGTCATTGGGTCATCCAATGAACCAGGCTGAATGGCATTCATCTCCTGAACCTTTACATCCTTACAACACACTTATTTCTGGCATGCCCCTCTGGCCTCTCTATGCATCAGTGAAGATTCAGTCCAGGATATAATTCATCAGTTCCCAAAATTGTTGTCTGATGCCTAAATGTAATGGTGTGTAAGGGGAAGGAGAAAAGTCCTGAGAACTCCGTACTTCAAAAAAGCCTGCTAAGAGGCAAAATGACCTACTGCAATCTGGTGTAGCAACTCTCCTGTAGCCTTGTCACAAGATCTAGTGCAGGGTGTCTCGCACGTTGGGAGATTAGGAGAGCCTCTGGATCCAAGAGCAGGTATAGTTAAAACAGTACACTGCCCTGATGCAATTATGTCAGTCTAATGGTGCTTTTTGCTGTTATAATTCCCTTGTGGAGAAGAAATGCCCCTGTCTCTATAAAGCACTTTTACGTTAGTGTAGGAGCATGCCTGTGAGAGCTATCCTCCTTCACCAGGAAAATCACACTCCTATTGGCATGGTTATCCAGCACATCCATTAAGGGCAGATCAAGCCTCTGCGAAATGGCTACATCAGGTTTTCAGTAGTATTTTCTGGGAAACATGCTCATTTTTCAAAGCAACTCAGCTTCAACATTTCATGCCACTCAAGGCATCCATACTTTGGGAAATCAGCTTTAGAATCATAGAATCATACAATCATTTAGGTTGTAAAAGACCTTTAAGATCATTGAGTTCAACCGTTTTGGTCATGTTGGGAAGTGATATTCCTGGGGGCTGTCGCTCCCAGGGTCCTCACAACAACAGCCATTCCAAAATGGAGAAACTTACTCAGAAAATCTCACCAATTCTTTCTGAAGCACCTGTTTTCTGAAAATGAAAGCACAGCAATGAGAACTGGATCTGCTTTGAACTGGCTGTGGGAAGAAAAAAGACGACTTGCAGTTTTCAGGAAAGCGTGTTCCTTACTCGTTATGTGTGCTGTAAAAGCGGAATCGTGTCTGCGGAGAGCTGCATACAGAGAAAGTGTTTGCAGCCTAAACGTAGTCAGCATTACTGGGTAGGAGGCTTGCTTTCTAAAAGTAGGTGTCTGCAACATAAACATCAGCACCTCGGCTTGCTGTCCCAGGCTGTGGAGGTCTGGCCAGTGAACACCAGAGTGCAATTTTCTCATTGTAAGACAGACTTCTGATACAGATCAGATGCGGCCCTTCTGCTGACTCTGAAGAGGGCCTGGGGGCTGAGCTTAGCTGGAGATGTCTACATTTGGGTGAGATGAATCCCACTCAAAGTGCTTTACCATGTGTTCAAGCAAGTTCTGGTATAGTCAAGTTCTGACTAACATCTCCTGTTGCCATGTTAAAGATAATGATAACTTACCACATCCTAACAGAGCAATGAAATCCTGCTTTTTTTTTAGTGGCTCCATCCCAGTCTGTAAGTTCTGGAAATAAATATGCAATTATCTTTTCAGTCATTTTGTTGACTCTCTGCACCCTGCAGACTGCAGTCTGGGAGACTGAGCTAGACAGGCAGCACATTACTACATAGGTGTGATGGACCAACCAAAAATGTAGGTGGGCCCTAGATCTTTCTCCCTGAGTGAAAGATCCTAGGACAAAGGAGGGAGGGTGGTCATGCCACCTGCAGAACACACACCTTTGCCAGCTAACAGTACGAGCCTGACTCCAACATGGAAGAATGATGAACTGTCAGTTCATCACCCCTCCTTGGTGCTCTACAGCCAATAGACACTTTTCAGAAGTTCAGTGATCATGTGTTTTCCTTTGGAAAAGGAGGATTTACTTAACCCACACTTCCTTTGTAGGAATCTTTCCTGCAGTTTTGAAAGGGAATTTTTGGTCTAAACCAGAGAGAAAATGGTGGGCTGCAGAACTAGTGAGCTTATAGGTAGAGTATTCACTAGGAAAAAGGCTGATGTTCACTCCTGGTCTGAGAGGAGATGATTTTCCTAGAGCACTGTCCTGTCTGTTCCCCTGTAGTGGCTTGCTGTCTCTGGTTTGCCTCCCAAATGTCTTGATTTGGTCCTGATGACGTATTAAAGTCCTTTTGTATTAGATCTTATTTTCTCAGGCTGTTCCTTGCAATTCCTCTGGGCAAACAGGTTTATGCCCAAGCAGAGCTGCTAACTTCAGTGGAAATGCCATGGTTTGTGCCCTGACATCCTGTAATGTTAGGCAGTGAAGCTCCATCCCTGTTGCCTGTTAGCAAATCTTGGCTGAGTCTGTGTTCTCCACCCAAATAAGTGCATCTCAGTCTGATTGGGGTGGGAGGAGTGAGGGAAGCTGTTCTTCCTTTCCTTCACAGGGATGAAAATAGAAAATCTCCACTGGTGTGAGAGTTGCCCAACTGTTTCCCTCACAGGGAATACCTTAGGTCCAAAGTGGACACTAGTTGATCCCATTTTAGGCTTTGCTTGCTGAAGTCCATTGGAGGGCTTAGTCCTATCTGGACAATCTCCTGGCCTCCTCCAGCAGTCTTTTCTAGACTTGATGTCTTCTGGGCCTGAACATCTTCAGCAGTCAAGATGTGTGCTACCTAGCAATGGATGGCTTGGTACCAATGCTCTTGGTTTGGAGGCGAGCTGGAAATGCAGGTCGGCCAGGTTGACATGGTGGCAATCAGTAGCATCCAAGAGTCTTGAATCAGTTGCTTGTCTAGATGGGAGCCTCAAGAACATGGGGACCAAAGTGGTGTGCTGCTGTGGCCTGGAAAGTGCAGAGCAGTGTTGGCAAGAGGAAAACATGCCCGATTGATAGAGCAGGGATAGCCCTTTAAAGGCCAGGGCTGAGTCTCTGCGGGGCAAAACAAGGACTGTTCCTCTCTGCCAAGGGAGCCTAGTTCCCCTCCTCATAAAGAAGAGGCTGAAGGTTATTCCTTTTTCTCTGGAGATGGTCCAGGATGGAAAGGCAGACCTTTTCAGATGTCTGCAAATGTATATAATGACATTCCCAATGCTTGTTGTTCTCTTCCTCGAAGGAAGATCATCTCCCTGGTCCTCCAGCTTCCAGAGTGTCTGTCCCATTCACACTAATGCCATCAGGTTGTTCCTGGTGGTTCCCTATGGATGAAGGACTTGCCAGTCTGCAAGGTCTATACCTTGCCCTTCACAGATGAGCGCTGTGTGGAGAGAAGGGAGATTTCACACTCTCACCAACAAGTGAGGAGTTATCTGGTGTTTGCAGGGTGCTGCATATCAACTTTGGGCACCAGCAACTGGGTTCAAAACAGCTGTCTCTGATGTTAGCACCCACAAAAGTCTGATTTCTCTCTTCCAGCTTTCCCAACAGGTTTGGGAGATGTTCAGGAAGACCTTGTTCCCAGCAGTGCCCTCCAGATCGCATTGAGGTCCCAAGGAGCTCAAAGCCAGTGCCCAGCCATCTCTGCGCATTTCTGTGCATCTGGACTCCTGGTGCTGCTGGACTCCATGTCCCTTGGGCCGGAGTTTGTTTGTCTTCAAACAGCTTGTCTACCAACTTCTTTGGACAGAGCATCTCTGTAAAGATCTAGTGTGTTACTATTCCTCTATCAAGGAAAGCTTTTCTCCTGTATCCCCAAATGAGAGTTTTATTGATGTGTTGGAGTGTGAAGGGAAGTTTACGTCCCTCTCAAAACTCCAGTTCATTCTCCAATACTGGTCTCCCGCTGGATGTTTCTCCTAGTGGGCAAGCAGGATGGGCTTGCGTGCTGCCCCCTGAAATCTTGCTAAGGTCTTGCACCGAGGTATTGCATAGCTTTAGTGTAGACAGCATGGCAGGAATTTCCTTTTCTGGGGTCTGAGTCAGCTGCCAGCCCTGTTTTATTATTTTGGATACTGGGAGGATGTGGGGAGGGAGGATCAAAGCAAAGGGAAGAAAAAAGGGGGGAAGAAGGCTGTTTCCATTTATCGGTTATGAGAAGCAGTTACAGCTCTTGTGGACTTTTATAGAAGGTAACCCTGGCTGTGGGGAAAGCTGTGTTTTAATTAATTCAATTACAATGATGCACAGAACTGAGTAGAAAGGCCCCATAAACAGTCCATTTTTATAATACAACCTACAGACAACCAGGACAGAAGCCCAATTTACAGCCACCTGAACTGCAAAGCTTCCCCTCAAAAGAAAGTGAGCACCGGAGTAAATAGACAGAGGTGAGGATGGAGACAGCTCTGAGCTGAGCTAAGAAACACTGCTGTTCACAGCCAAAGAGGGATAAGGTTTGTCTGGAAGTACCCTTTGAAAACTCCTGTCTTGAACAACATGGACTGATTACGAGCTGTTTGTTCTGCACTAACACAGGGTTTGAGGCACTGGGACCCATCTGCTGTCCAGGTAGGCACCCTGCTCTCTGAGCTGCGGGAGCTGCCTGAAGATGGGGTGCCAGGGCACAGAAAGCCTTTGCCCCTTTTCCCCTGCCTTTGCTCCCACACCAGGGGAGGGGAGGTATGGATCCTTGCACATGTGTGAGTCTTTTGGTGTCCCTGAGACCTGCCTTTACCGCTGCAGGCTTTACATCTGCTGCCACAGGCTCGTGGCCTTGAGATCCTGTAGCAAACAACCTCCTTGGCCAGATCCACTTAGTGGGGAGCATTGTCTTGGGGAGGTAGGAATGACAGCCCTATGGGAGCTGCCCTTCTCCTCCTTCCCCCAGGGTGCAGTAAAAATTTGCCCTCCTTTGCTGTTCCCTCACTGGAGGCTCCTGCTTCTCTCTGAGCCATAGGAGGATTCCTGTGAACCACAGCAGTTTTCTGCAGGTGGAGCCCACGGGGAGCCCTGCAAGGTCTCCAAGGGGGTCAAGGCTTGCTCCTGCAGGAGCAGGGATCTAACAGTCAGACAGATCCTGCTGCCTGCTCTATCACTGATGAGATCTTTGTCCTCCCATAGGCAAACCTGGAAGCCATGGATGGGGTTTTAAAGGAGCCTATTCCAGGAAGATTACAGACCCAACATGCTGCCTAGAATAGAGGGATGTTCAGGTCCATGTTCATCAGTCTCCTGGACCTTCCCTCTCAAGCTCATGCTTCTCTTGAGAAACACATAAGCTCACCGTCCCTATGCTTTTGCCCATTTTTTTGTAGAAGTTTAAGCAACTCCTCCCACCTCACCATGTGATGGTGCAGTCCATGCTTTCACCTCCATAAGCCTGAGACCATGACTCTGTTTCCCTTGTGAAAAGAACAGTCAGGTTTGCATGATGCATGCATAGCAGTAGAGGAAGGCTCAGTGCACAAAGTGCTGTGTAGCCAAGGTGTCAGTACAAGGAAGGGAATACATGAAGAATACTAAATATATTGTTTTATTTTCCCCCTCTGAGTAACTGCAAAAGAGTGCAAACAGGAAAGCTGTTAAGAATTTTAAGACTCATTTTTACTGTTTTCTATAAGTGAAAAACTGCCATTGTTTCCCCAAGATGAAGTTTTGCAGGAGTCGTTTGGATCTGAATGTGTACTAATTGCTCTGGGGACTCTAATAAAAATTCGAAATAAGGAGCTGTAGGATTTGGCTTCAAGAAAAGCCATGTTCCATGCACAGTGATTTCTGATTACCCAAAAGCTCTTTTTTTAGCATGTAGCTGGTTTATTTTAGTCTGTGGGATATGTTTTATCCACAGCCTCTTTTCTACATTGGAAGTGAAGGATATAGGACCTGCAGTTTAAACTGTCAGTGATGGATGGAAACTACTGGGACAATATATTGCCCATGAGCAATGACCATCAGTACCCCAGTACCCCTCTATAGTACCCCCCCATAGTACCCCTCTATAAAGCATAATGCTAGCAGCAGTGAGTGCTCGTATTTCCTTGTTGAGCCATGTTTTCTTTCAGCCCAGGTGAGTGCTGCCATGCAGTGGTGCCCAGCCAGGAGAACTGGCATGCTGGCTCTGGCACAGGCAGGTTGGCCCTGGTGACTCTCACAGGTGGCTCCCTGAAGCCTGGTTTGGGGCTCCCACAGCACTGTGCTGGCCCTTGTCCACCCCAAATCCCTCCCAGACAGCAAGGCTTGGGGATATAGGTTGGAGTGGAGAGTACACAGACCTGACCCCCATGGTGGGTGTCCAGTCCCTCCCTGTCTGGAGTGCATCTCTCACTCCTTCCAGCCCTACTCTCCCCAGGCACAGAGCAGTGCTCTTCTACCAGGTTCCCAGGAGCAAGAGAACTATAAGGTTGAATGATTTGCCTTGTCTCAGAAAGGCTGTTGCAAAGCAGGGAACTGAAGGATGGGATGGATTTCTCAAGTCACAAGCTTGAGACCCTAGTCTTCAGCAGAGATGTTGCAGGTGAGCTAGAGCTCAGTGTCATCAGGAAGGGAGTCATGTACAGAACAGAGGGCATCAGTTTGGTGCTGTATAAATCTTTGGTGTGCCCACATCTTGAGTTCACTTTGCAGTACTGCTTTCCCCATACCCAGACTGTAATAGAGTGCTAGAAGTAACAGAATTAGAGAAAATCCAGAGAAATGTAGTCAAAATGCTCAGGGGGGTGGAGAAGCTGCCTTATGAGAACAGGCTAAGAAGGCAGGGACTGCAATCTGGAGAGGAGAGACTGAGAGGTGATATGATTGAGGTCTTCAAAATCATATAAAAACAAGCCTCCTGCCCATGGGAGAAATAAATGAGGATTTTCACAATGAGAATGGTAAAAGGTTTTTATTTTCAGCCGTGTTGAAAGGGCAGAGGTCAAAACAGAGACATAAGAGGGAGGAGACGTACTTCAAAAGGAAGAACCATGGCTATGATCTCTCCATCTCTCTATGGGTTTGCCTTCTCAAAGAAACCTCATGTGCCCATGCACACGGCCTCCACCCAGGGTAATGTGTTGCACCTGCATTTTGTAAATTCATTGGTGAGTTGGGTCATAAAAGCACATCCATTCCTGTTCACCAACCACATTATGGATGGGATCAACAGCATGTAGATCAAATAGCTGTACAGTGCATTTTGTTCCTGCTCAAAGGGGGTGGGAACTCAGAGCACATGGTTTATTACAGCAGAGGCTGTTACTGTAGGTGCATTAGTCCAAGGAGCTCAAGGGCTCTCTCTAACTAGAGTGACCAAGGGAATTTTTAAACTCATAAAACCCAATCCAGATGCCCAGAAAACAGATTTGGCTCATTAGTGTTTCCCTCTCTAAGAAAAGCAGAAGGCAATCGTAGCAGGCTGGCCGTAAGGCAGACAGGGACGAGGCCCAGCTGTAGCTGCGTGTGTTGGTTGTGGCTGCGTGTCTGCATGGCACGGTTTGCATCAAGGAAAAGGGCCAAGCAGGAAACATCTGCCTGTTGTGTCTTTCTCAGTTCTGCTGAAGAACTCTTCCCGCCATGAAAGCTGACACCTAAAATTGATTTTCACTCTTTCAAAAAGAGGGTGGAAGGTGTCTTTCAGAAACCAACATCTTGAGAAATTTGCGGCTGCTTTGCAATGGCCTGGAAAAGGGTCTTGGGGCACAGAGAGCGCTGCAGAGGTCTGCATTTCATGGTGGTCAGCAAATGAGGTGTGAGGGGGGTGCCTCCTGCCCCGAGGATGAAAATAACTTAGAGCAGGATTAAGGGTTCCTGACCTGGTTGTCTGAATGTGTGGGACTGGGGGCCACTCAGAGGACGGAGATCCTGAGATGCTCCTCATTGGATATGTCTATGCTGTATTCACATTGCACTGAGCGATTCCTATCCTGTGGGGTTTTCTCAGGTTGAAGAAGCTGTCCCCCAGCCTCTGCCTGCAGCACCACGAGGCAGAACTGAGCCTGGTCTGGAGTAACACCAGGCATTGGTATGGGCTGAGGACTGACTGCCGCAATAGCTGCTCTGCTGAAATCACCATGTCAGTAGTGTACCATGCAGGTAAAGTGTGTACAGGGCTGTGTTAGCAAGGGCACAGCCAGCAGCTTATGGCAAGAGAGTCTTCCCCTCGATCCAGGGCTTATGAGACCACATCTGGACATCATGTCTGGTATTGGATCTCCAAGTACAAGAAATTTACAAACTGAAGCTGGTCATGGGATTACATGTGCCTCCAGGTGCCAACGTGGCACAAGGGTCTGGTGGCACCTGAGTGGCAGCACAAACATCTTCTGTCTTTCCCTTCATGACAGCCTTCACCTGCATGCACCAGGAGAAAATGTGGGCCAAGCTGCTGCCGTGTCCACCACCCTGCTTTGAGCACGCTCACAGGAACTGACTCATCCCTGTTAACACCAGGACCTCCCAACACCCCTTCCTGGCACTGCCACTACCTTAGGTCTTAGTGGAGCATGGTAATGTTCTGGTGAGGCCTTCTACAATTTTGCTGAAAGGCCCAGAAGGATCAGTCCTGCTCTGGTCTGCTCTGCATCTTCCAAACTTACAGGCTTCACAACAAGCAGGTGCAAGGTCCCAGCACCTCCTTCCCCTGGGGTCTGCACCTGAGCATATCTCAGAGCAGGGCAGCTTGCCTTGCTATCCCTTCCCCTTCCTGACAGCCCCTCTCTCTTTCTGATCTTGACTCTGAGGTTGTCAGGTGAGCGCAGGATCTGCTCTCACGAAGGAGCTGCTGCCCCGTCTCCGCCAAGCCCAAGGGAACAGGATGCGGAGCAGCGAGGCAAAGCAAGGCTGCAGCACAAAGCAGCCCAGCTCGGCATGAGCTTGAGGAAAAGCTCATGCTTGACTAAGCAGCAGGATTCTTCTCCAAGCCTTCCTGTGTCGCAGCAGCCAAGTGGTTACACAAAACTGAAGTGGGAGCCTTTCCAGTTCCTAACGCAGGGAAGAAAATTAAAAATAAATCATTTCCCACCAGCCATTCAGCTTCAACAAAAGCTGGGAGACTTCCAGAGCCAGTCCCTGAAAGAACTGCTGTGTGGTTTCCAACCCCTCACACAATCAGGACAAACTTTGCTGCATCTCTGCCCAGCCTCTTCAGGACTAGTGCTTTCCTGCAGTGGATGCCAGCCCAGCTTTGCTGACCCCACTGCAAATTCAGCCATCATCCCAAAGTAGATGACAGGGCATTTCTGCTCTCCTTCCCCCCCCCTAACCAGCCCTGCCCCATTTTCTTGTGGTCCAGGGGCCGTGCAGGACCCAGGGGGCAGAGTGGGCTGGAGCAGGGGAGTTGGTGGCTGTCCTGCGTCACTATCCTGTGGCAGTGGGCACATGACACATGGTGGGCTTGTGTTGCCAGGATTCTGATAAGTGAAGCTAATAACAGTTGGCTTGCTTGGATCTGGTCTGCAAGAAAGGGCAGCATCAGAGGGCCACAGGGGATGGGATCCTCAGTCCCTTCTGCCTCTCTCCCATCTTATCGTGGAAGCACCAAGCCCCAGCACTGGGGAGGAGATGGGAAGGCTATGGTTAGCACTGGATCCTGGATGCCTTGGCTTCCCTTAGCCTTTCCTACAGCAGTAATAGCCTCTTTCCAGCATGAATCCATGTTCTTCTGCTTACGTTCTTCTGCTTATGTGGGCCTTACAGAGCTGGTCTGGTCCAAATCATAGAACTGCAGCTTAACAACTGTCTACAACTCAGCAGGGCCACAGTAGCCATCAGTGTGAACACTCCTGGCCAGGACATATGCCAGGTCATTCCCTTTTCTTGCCAGACTCTTTTTATGTATGCTAACCCATGTTACATTTGCTGGAGGCTGGGAGCAGTGGATGTGCATGGGATGCCCACCCTATCCACAGGACCTAGGGAAGCAGCAGTCACTTGAGAGGACACCTGAGCCTGCAGAAAGGGCAGAACTTATGGTCGTATGAAAATCTACTGGTGGGAACCCAGGTATCGCCTTCCAGCCCTTACCTGTGCCGAAGAGCGCTTTGCAAAGCAGAAACAAAAAGAAGCAAGCAGGGACATGGGAAATATCAGCCTGCAGTCCAACTCAGCCTCCTGTCTGCCAGGCTGTACTGCTTTGGGGCAATGGAAAGGAGCCCCAGAGGGGGACCTCTGAATACGAGCCCCATTTCTTCCCCCACTTCTTCAGTGTGTCCTCTCCCAACTGCCTGATTGAAGCTGTCGCTGCTTTGGGCCATAGGCTGAGCTGCACTTTGGTGCTTTCTCAGAGCTAAAAGAAGGGTGTAAAGAGTCCATCTTTGGACTCTGTCCAGCATTGGTAATCTTCCAGCTATTTGCTGGATGTGGATGTGGACAGTTGCAACCAGCTGCTCCACCCTCGGTTGTCTTCTTTTGAGTCCAAGTTGCGGCATCACAGCCTGTCTCCTCTTCCCTTTGCCCATGTACCTACCCCACACAGCTGGGGAAGGCAACAGTTCACAGAGGAGCCCTACCATATATGGCAGTCTCATGGGGTTGTAGAGTGGGAGAGACCCTCTGCAGCTAATGTGGGACACGCTGGCCAGGCTGCGTGGTTGAGTGTGGCAGGAGTCAGTTGCATGACTTCAGTACAAGGTGTCACCATGAGCAGCTGGGAACAGAGCCATGGCCCATTACAACCCAACCTCCTAGTTCCTCTGGAGCTTCTGGGAAGCCTCAGCCACCTATAACCTGGATGTGCTTTAAGTAACTGTCACTGCAAGCATAAATCAAGCTGCTAGTGACTTGTTGGGTAACTTGTCATGGGTATACACTCAACTTACCTGCATTCAGGTGCACATGACAGCCTCCATCCATGTGTGTGCAATGGAGTATGGGATCCAACAGGAGACATACAAATCTCAGAGGGGTCAGGAGGCTGCAAGAGGCCTAGATCTCTCCTGGCTCTGCTCAGACCAGTACACGGGAAGCTGGGGACTGATGGTCTTCCTGGATCAGCAATAGTCTGTGCATGCATCCTCCCAGGGCTTCCCCACTGCCTCTTCTCCAGTGGGAACCCAGGCCAAAGAAGAGCATGCCTAAGAGTTTAACTATTGACTGCTCAGCCCATCTTCCAGACCATAAATGTCCCAGTTAGACTTCACAGAGGGTAAAGCAGAGTAGGCATAATGCAGTAGTTTATATGTAATAACAGAAATGTTAATTTTTTAATATTAATAAGTTGGTTAAAGTTAGGAGGGATGGATGGGACATCACAATTACTAAGGTTTGCCAACATTCCTTACTGAGGCCCGTCTCCTAACCGCATTTAGCTTCCTGTTTTCTGGTTGCATATAGTTGTGCCAAGCTTTAGCTATTTGACTGGAATTTAGCTTGGGTGGTGTCTGGTTCCTACTGGAGTTTTTGGATGAATGGCAGGGAGGTGGTGAATTTCAGCCCAAACCTTTTGGCTGGTTTTAAAAAATTGGACTCAAAAAAGCCACGTTATTCATCTCACATTAAGAAAAAGGCCAGCAAAGCTTTGCTGGAAAGGTTCCTCCAAAGATTTGATCATTGGCTCTGTGTTGCATGTCTGCATTATGCCTTCACTATGGGAAAGTAAAAATTTGGACTATGTTAGGTTTTCAGTATTACTCAAGATTACAGTGTGGTCATGCTCAGGAGAGTCTTGGTAGTTTTGCAGGTAAATTCCTTGAAGATGTTGCATTGGCTTGGCCCTGCTGTCAATGCATGGGAAGACCAAGTGCCTGGGGCTGATTTTCTGTCCTGGATTTGGTGGGAAAGAGATTTGCAGGTGTTTCCTCTTCATTTGGGGCTTGTCTTGACCTCCCTTGGGAGGGCTCAGCTCCTGTGGGTGGGATGCTGGGCTGCAGGAGGCTGATGTGCTGGTGTCCCAGGAAGCCTAGGCTGGCCTTTCACTTGTCAGGGAAAGGCAGGCTGGCTGAGAGAGAGGCTGAAGGCCTGCAGGGGCAAGCCCTCTTGGGGCCCTCTCTTGAGGGTGTCAGCAGATCCCTCCACAGGGACTTGACACAGGTATCTGCTGCCAATGGGCTCTTTCCAGCCATTGGAAAGCAGGTGGCATGTCTAGGGCCTGATCCACCCAGCCTGAGGTAGACCTTTAACAGCACACAGGCAATGGTGCCCTGTCTGTCTGTCTCCATCAACTCTATAGTAAACCTGGCCTGCTAGCTCAGGCAGTTGTCTGTAGATGACACACAATAATATATGGTGACAAGACATGCTACTCCAGCCTGGAGTCACCTCATGGAGATGCATCACTGTCCCCTTGCCAGTCTGCATTGTACAATACACTCTGCAAGGGAAATGTCGCTACATCAATGATTTTGATATTTTAGATTTGTTTACAGTTGCAACACAGGTGTACCCTTCTATGGATCTGGTGGATGAAATTGGACATTCAGTGGGCTCATTGCCAAGTTTCTCCTGAAACCTGCAACCACATAGTCCCTTTGCTCTGCTTTAATTGGTCAGGGGGGACTTCATAAAGAAAGAAGTCAGAAGCCCTTTCTAAGGATTACTCCTGTACTTGGCTGTTGCACTGCCATGGCTGAAAACCAGGGAGGACCAGAGTGTGCAGAGGGAAGACCACTTGCAGTGCTCTGCAAAGAACGGGCCATGGGGTGGGTGTGGGAAATAGCCCGATACGGAGCAGCGGCAGGGTGGCAGGAGATCAGTGGGGTTCTTCTCTCTGGCCTGGGTCTCACTTTCTCTGGTCCCTTGTTACAGGCAGGGATCGTGCATTTGTCAGAAGCACCTGGCTGTGCCTAGTGTGATAGGTGCAGGGATGCTGCGTGCTCTGTGACAGCGGGGGATGCACACGGATGCACGTGGAGAAGAGGTAAAACTAAAAGCGTTGCCTCGAGGAGGGACCTGCCCCATCTCACATCTCATGTGCAGCCCTTGAGGAGCATTTCTCCCCAAACCCGTCCCATGTGGGGCTATGAACTCCCCGGCCCACCATGTCTCCCAGCTGTGGGGAGCAGGACACGGACAGTGGGTCACATCCTGGGTCCAAGATTGCCTGGGCTGTGGGACTGGAGCAAAGTCAGGCCGGGATTGGGGTTCCCCTTGGGACCTATCCTGCTCAGCCAGCAGCTCAGCATGTACCCATGTGGATCTGTCCGTACCCAGATCATAGAGGGGTGTTTGGGGTCAAATCCCACCTCTCCCTTGCTCCTTGCCCAGGTGCAGAGGAATCAGCAGCAGGGGGGAAGCTGCTGACATCTACATGACCTCCACAAGGTGAGGGGTTGTAAGAGTAGAGGCAGCTGCAGCCCAGCACCTCTTTTACCAAGAACTAGTAGAGCCCTGCACTAGGCAAGCAATTAATGATTTTACTGCTAATGAGAGCTGCAGCTCAGCAAGTCAAAGGACCCAGAGCCCATTGCTGACATCTGGGCATCCTCACAGCTTTTCAGAGGTGATGTATAATCCCTGGTTTACAGAGAGGGAAGCTGAGGCATGAAGTTTAAATTATCTACTTGAGATGTGAGTAGGAACAGAATTAGGGGGAGAAACCAGGGGTCCCATCTGCCTGCTGTAATTGATTAGCCATGCTTCCTGTGCAGGTAAAGACAAATATTGTTTTAAAACAAAATCAGTTGTTATCATGCCTCAGCCTGAGCCCCATGCTTCCAGAAGAGATAATTTCTGGTGGCACCATGGTGACTTGACTGCAGCTGCAGTGGTTACAATGGAGAAAAGCTTGCACAGCACTGTGGGGCTACAGCCTATGGCTCAGGATGGTGCTTGCAAGACTGGCACACTTTGCATTGATAGGCATGTTCACCAATAAGGTGCCTTTTTATCAAAAAGCCACTTGTCTCATTTGATGCAACACAGCATCCTTCCCTTGCCCTACAGAGAGATCATCTCAGGGTATATTCAATAAGGACACTTTTGCCAGAGTCTTAGCTGGCAACTTATGACACCCTTCAGCAGTGCTTGTGTGTCAGGAAAAGAAAAGTGTTACTCTGGCAGGCAAGAAGCTCTGCAGAAATGCAAAGTCAGCAGGGAGAATCACACAGGTTGGCACATCACAACTGCTTAGAAGTGTTTAAAAAAATTCACACCTATCTCCTATTTTCCCTATTTCTTCTATTTCTGGCAGGCAGGGAGTACTTGGGAGTAGCACACTCTGGTAGTCAGCCTGGGAAAAGCAGCCATGCCATGTTCCTGTCCCCAGCCCTGGGCAGCTGCCTGCCACAGCTGAGGCACCAAGAGCCTGCATGGTATGGGTCCCCTGTGCTTCAGGTTAGGGATGTCTGTGGGTTATGAGAGGAGCAGGAGAAGGTGGGTGCCTGGGCCCCTAATGGCTTGGGACAACAACAGCAGATTTTCCTCTCCAGATCTCACTGTGCTGGGTAATGAGAGCTAGTCTTTGCAAAAGCAGCAAACCCCAGTATGGTCCTTCCTGGCTTTTATATTGAGGGGTTGAGAGGGGTGGGGGGCATTTTCCTGTGCTCCGTTTCAAACTGCTGCCCTTCTGAGTTGCTGTTGACAAGTCTACGCCTTTCTGTCAGCCCTCACGGGTGCTCATGACATGGTTTCTTTTCCATTGTAGGTAGTACTGAGCCTGAGCTGAGTGCGGGGAGGGAGCCCGTAAGTGCTGTGAAAACAAGCGGAATATGAGTGAGAACAGCCACTTTCCATGGTCTGCCGCAGACCGCCAAGAGCTGCATTCCTCGGGCTCGCAGCCGGCTGTGCTGGCCTGCAGCGATGGGGACGAGCAGCTCAGCCAGCCTCCAGAGCCTGCCAGTGGGAGAGCCAGCCCCCAGGACAATGCTCAACCCTCCCGAGGAGCAGAGGGGGAGCGCGGGGACCAGGGGGATGAACATCTGGAAGCGACGGCAGAGCTGGATGAGAGGCAGGGTGAGCAGGGACCGGGGACAGATGCTGCCAGCAAGAGTGGCTGTAAGGACGGGCCAGTGCTGGCGAACGGCGTGGACGCAGAGCTGGCCACGGGGCGGGAACAGATGCCGCTGCAGCAGCGGGACGGCAACGTGCCCAGCCAAAGCAGCATGGATTCGGGGGAGGGGGGCTCCCCCACCCAGGAGATACCTAGCAAGGCCCTCAGCAAGGAGAGGTGTCAAGGCATCCTGGGATCCTCAGAAGCTCTAAGTGCCGACAAGCCGGAGGAACAGCTTGGGTGAGTGTGAAGCCATTGTAACCTCAGCTCAGTGCTGGTTTGTGTGTGTTGTTTCTCAGGCCTCCTTGGTTCGAGTTACTCTGCCCGTGTGTAACTCATCACTTTAAAAAGCTGCAGCTGCTCTCATGGCTGACTGTGGCTTTTCACTCTTTGTCTCTCTGGGCTTCTCACACTGCTTTTCCCTGTTACAAATGCAGAAAAGCTGTGATTAGAGCCAGTGTCTGCCCACAGGGTCACTAAAGTGAAGGAGAAGCTTTAGGGATCTCAAGAGTGCTGCGTGCTGGTTATGCTCACTTTGGGGGCGTCCCACTTGCAAGTTGGAGATTCAGCTGCAGCACTTATGGCAGAGTTACTCGAGATAACTTAGGACAATCACAACAGCCAGGAGATGATGAGGAGCGGGGCTTGTCCAGGAGCTTGATATGCCCTGGAAGTCCCTGGCAGCATGGCTTGCTCTTGCAGTCCCTGGGCTAGCAGGTTACAGCTTTTCATCCAAAGGACTGCGCCATTAGTAAGAGAGGGTAAGGCACTGAGCTTTGCTCCCTGCTGCACCGGTGGCAGGTGTTACTAGTGCCTGGGTGGCACAGGCATAGCAGTGAGAGATAAGAGACACAAGTGTCATCCTGTTCTCAAGTGTGTGAGACAAACCAGCACGTGTGCAATGCCCCCCCGTCTCTGTGTCCTCTGTACTGCCAGCCTGTTTTCACAGGAGAACTCTCCAGGCTGGGGGACATTCACACCAGTGCAGTGTCCACAGCTGATTTTATGCCTCTGCAAGTGCCTGGACTCCCTGGGGCTCTGCAGGCCTGCGGCTAAAGGGAAATGACTGGTCACTGGGGTGAGGTGGGGTGCTTCCTGTGCCATCCCCATGGGAGGAGTACAGATGCTTCCCTTTGCCACCAGAAATCATCTAGGGGTCTGTATTGTAGCCAACTGGGGTTTACGGCTGCTGTGAATCTTATGGCCCTGCCTATGTATCTACCCTGGCACGGGGGAGTTGCTACAAACTGGAGAAGAGCAGCAGAAGTTGTCACAGAGGAGCAGGGCCTTCTTAAGAGGAGAAGGTGTGAAAGGGTGGCCAAGAGGGGCCTGTGAATCACCTCCTAGTTTTAGTCCAGTGCAGGCTTCAGGCTGAGCCGTTTGTTCAGAGCGCTGTCTGGAGCGTAGGCAGGAGTGTCAGCAGAGCTGGGAAGCCACACAACATGTGGGCTGATGACAGGCATCCCTAATTCATTGCATCTCTAGTGTTGAACAGGCTCCCCTATAAAAAGCTGGCGGTTTGATTTACCCAAGGCCCTCAGCAAGAAGGAGCAGAACTGTTTCAACAAGCACAATTGAAATTATTGAAGAGGAAGAGTGTGCAATGCAGGCTGCTGATGTCCAGAGAGCTAGGGGAGTCCACCCCCAGGCAGGTCCCATGAGCCCTGTAAGCTATGCAGTCAGGTCTTAGATGTCTGCAAGTCCCTCAGGTTGCAAGGCAATCGTATTTGCTTGGTATGTGGCTCCCTGGCAGAGACTGTGAGTTCAAGATGAAGTTAAGGGTGGTCAGTGAATGCTGCTACAATCACTGGAAGTGCAATTATTTTAACGTACTAGGGCATGAATTGGAGAAGTGGCAGGCTGAGGATTTGGAGATGATGCAACCTGACTGGGGTCTGCATGCACAGTCCATGATCTTACCACAGAATCATAGAATTCTGTTTTATGCTCTAAGCATATTCACTTGGATAGCAAATAAGTTTTTTGGGAAGCTGAATGCACAAGGGACAAGTAACACACTATATTCAAATGCAGAAGGACAGCTGGAAACTTTCAGGGACACATCTGAAATCTGGGAAACCACTTATTGCCTAGGGATCAGATTAGCTCACTGTGTTTTGAGCTCCTTAGTACTTTGACCACCTATCTTTAGGCTAAATGGCAGAAACACATGGCTGGGCCAAACACAGCATGGAGCTGGTCTTTCCTGACCGTAGCTGACTGTCTGGCTCTCCTAGATCAATGTGGCTCAGGAGTAACAAAGTTGACAGATGGACTGAGGCACCGAGAAGTCACTGTCATCCTGCATCATCTCTGAGTTTCCCCAGTTCTTTCTTTACTCTCCTTCAGTATGTCACTGTTTCTGTTATGACCCATTCTGCATATAGGAGAACCTGGGGTTTCTCTGTCTCTGGCCTAATGTTTTACCGATGAGCAATCAACTATTCATCCCTGGGGAAAAAAATCACTTGTCATCATCTGCATGTTGGTGCTCGTATGATGCGTTTTGTCCCTGGATCTTAAAGTACTTCACAAGAAAGGGTTGAGTCTTGCTCTTCCTGCTGAACCAATGGAGAATTAAAGGGGAAAAGTAATCCAAAGTCATTGACTCCATTGTGGACCTGGAGAAAGAAACCATGATTGCCCTGCTGAAGGTAGATCAGTGCATCTATGTGGAAATGGTTGTTAAAAAAGTCAAGGAAATAAAGCCAAAGCTTTAGTGCTTGTGCCGTGATTTGCGTTAACTGAATCCCTTTTACCCCCTTTCTATTTTATCCCATGGCATCCATTGACATGTCAATATACCATTTGTCAAAGCCCCATTTTCCAGTCATTGTGGCTATGTTGCCTAGAGGTCTTTCACCTTCTCAGAAACCCCCAACATTGGCCCTGCTGATGTCAGGGAGGTTGCAGCTCTGCAGTCAAACTGAGAGCTTCACCAATGAATGATATTCTATACTTTCAGCATGAAATCATGCAAAAAGGTCAAACTTGTTAATAGAGGAATCCCAACCTTTAGCTTGTAGATGCACTTAGTACCTGCAGGTTTGGGACTGCTGCCTTTGCCCACACATTTCCTCCCATGGCAATAGATAGCTGTTGAGCAATTCAAATTCCATTAAATAAAGTTTCAGAAAATTTTACAGAAAGCCTGCAGTGCACAGGCAAGAAGATCCTGATTTCCACCATGTCCTTCTCTGATAGGCCTCCCCACTCCAGCACCACAGGAAACTAGGTTCTACTTTATTACAACTAATTAACCAGTGAGAAGTGAAATGTAAACAACTCAGTGCATAAAAATCCAGTATGGTTCAGCTGCAATAATAACCAAGTGCATTGCTTTGCATGCCTTGCTGTAAGCAATAAAACAGCATTTCAGAGATGACTGGGGAAAGCAGCACAGGCAATTAGATACAGTGTTACTTCAGTACGCTTACAAAACCTTGTGATTACAATGAAAATAAATATACAGCTCCTTATTTAAGTAAAGCAATTGCCTTCCCTGCTGTGTAATAAGTACGCGACACTTCTCTGTGGGGAGGCTATGTCAGGTTCATTCACACAAGCAAGGTCTTTCACTGTCTCCCACCTTAGCCTGGCTTTGATTCAGTTAGATGCAGACAGTGCTCCTGAGCTGGTGTAAGCTGTAGAAAATCTCTTTGTGCTCTGTCTTCTCTGGGTCCATGCAAGGAGAGATGTGATGTGCCTGACTTGTTGGTGCCCACTGACCCATCCAGGACCACAGCTGGTCTCTGCAGTCTGTCCCATGCAGCCTTTGCTGGGGCATTTGTAGGCACACAGACTTTCTCACTTTGTTGCTTGCTGTACGAGTTTGGGTTCAAGGGATAAATAAAGGGATGGAAAATACAAGCTCTATGGTGAGAATAGCTAAAGGAAATGACTCTGTTCAGTGTGGTGAGAGAGCAGGAGCTATCTAGGTTGCAATTATGGAAATGTGGGACCTGCTAAGTAATATCCAGGAGGTGCAGGGCTTGATGGCTCTTGATGGGCTTGATACCCAGGAGCAGCCAGAAGAACATCTACAGACACAGCTGCAGTGCACAACACCCCTGGAAACACATGCCGCGCACCAAACCTCACGGGGATGGGCCAGGGCATGCCCTCCTGCATGGGTGCTCCTGCACAAAGACATGCTGGTGATGGGAGTGAAGCAATGCAGACCAAGGGGTAGTGTGATGGCTCTCTTGGAGGACCTGGGGAAACCACAAAGGCCCAGGATTTTTCCATGGTGTGGGGAGGACACAGACCCTCTTGTAAGGGAGGGGACATGGAAGAGGGGACCTGACCTCGGTGCTGGGAGCAGATCATCCTGAATGCCATCACGCGGCATGTACAGGACAACCAGGGGATCAGGCTTAGCCAGCATGGGTTCGTGAAGGGAAGATCCTGCTTGACTAACCTGATCTCCTTCTATGACAAGGTGACCCACTTGGTGGATGAGGGGAAGGCTGTGGATGTTGTCTACCTGGACTTTAGTAAGGCCTTTGACACTGTTTCCCACAGCCTTCTGCTGGAGAAACTGACTGCTCACGGCTTGGACAAGTATACTCTCCTCTGGGTAAAAAACTGGCTGGATGGCTGGGCCCAAAGAGTTGTGGTGAATGGAGTTAAATCCAGTTGGTGGCTGATCACAAGTGGTGTTCCCCAGGGCTCAGTACTGGGGCCAGTTCTGTTTAATATCTTTATCAACGATCTGGATGAGGGGATTGAGTGCACCCTCAGTAAGTTTGCAGATGACACCAGGATGGGCGGGAGTGTTGATCTGCTTGAGTGTAGGAAGGCTCTACAGAGGGAAGTGGACAGGCTGGATCGATGAGCCGAGGCCATCTGTATCAGTTTCAACAAGGCTCAGTGCTGGGTCCTGCACTTGGGTCACAACAACCCCATGCAATGCTACAGGCTTGGGGAAGAGTAGCTGGAGAGCTGTCTGGCAGAAAAGGACCTGGGTGTGTTAGTTGACAGCCAGCTGAATATGAGCTGGTAGTGTGCCCAGGTGGCCCAGAAGGCTAATAGCATCCTGGCTTGTGTCAGGAATAGTGTGGCCAGCAGGACGAGAGAAGTGATCATCCCCTTGTAGTTGGCACTGATGAGGCCGCACCTTGAATACTGTGTTCAGTTTGGGGCCCCTCACTGCAAGAAGGACATTGAGGTGCTGGAGCGTGTCCAAAGAAGGGCAACGAAGCTGGTGAAGGGTCTAGAGAACAAATCTTATGATGAGCAGCTGAGGAAACTGGGGTTGTTTAGCCTAGAGAAAAGAAAGCTGAGGGGAGACCTTATGGCTCTCTACAACTGCCTGCAAGAAGGCTGTAGTGAGGTGGGGATCAGTCTCCTCTCCCAAGTAACAAGTCGTAGGACAAGAGGAAATGGCCTCAAGTTGCACCAGGGCAGGTTTAGGTTGGATATTAGGAAAAACTTCTTTACTGAAAGAGTAGTCAGGCATTGGAACAGGCTGCCCAGGGAAGTGGTTGAGTCCCCATGCCTGGAGGTATTTAAAAGACGTGTAGTTATAGTGATTAGGGACAGGGTTTAGTGGTGGACTTGGACTTGATCTTAAAGGTCTTTTCCAACCTAAATTATTCTATGATTCTATGAAGTTCACTGGGGATGGGGGCTGTTGCAAGAAGTTTGGCAATGGGACAAGCTGCCAAGGTAGGTCCATAATTCCCATCACCGGGTGCAATTAAGGCTGTAAAGTCCTTTCTGTCACAAGGGGATGAAGTTTTTAAAGTTCCTCCTGCTTTGTGGAAGGAGGGTATCTTTTCTGTACACAAAGTCATGGCCAGGCACTGCAGTTCACCCTGCAGGGATGGATGGATTTGTAAAGGCAAGCATTCCTGAGGATGAGGGGCCTTTGGGCTGCTGCAGATAGTCTGTGGAGCTGCTGCTGTCTGCCTCGTTTCTGCTATGTGTGGTTTGCTGCATGGCCAGCTCTGATGAACTGGGTGAGAGTTTTCTTAAGCCCTGAGCTCCTGCAATCAAGGGATTATGTGGGTCTACAGATTCATATAAGCTTTTACGCATGTGGTTGCAGAGCTAGATTTGCAAACAGCATCTCTGATGGTCCAGACATCAGAGGGGACTTTCAAAGGGTGCAAAAACTTGTTTGTCAGGGCCTGTCAGGTCTCGTGAACATATTATAAGCCACACATGGTTGTCTTCCTCCTCACACAGCCCTTCAGGTGCATCTGTCCTGCTCCCTGCTGCACTGGGATCCCCCGTTCCTGACGCAGCTCACCAGCCCGCTAGCCTGGCATCCAGCATCATGAAGAAGGGAGGACAGTGTGGCATAGCCCCTTCATGGGACCGTGACCTGCTTGGGTTCCTCAGACTCTTGGGAGACTAAGAAATAAGAAACCTGAAAGCACTGATTTGTCCTGTCCTCTTCAATGGCTCTCGCCCTGGCACATTAGAAGCAAGAAAATCTACCGTTGTTCAAATCCTTCCCCAAGTGCACTTTTCTTTCAGAGATGGGGGAAAAGAAGTCTGCTAGCTGACTTGTGCCTGCTCCTCAAAGCCACAGTGGGGCTATGTGCACCTCCGTTGTTGCAGTCTTCCCTCCTTACACTGGTTTTCTCTTAGTTGTCCACTGTATCCCCTTCCACACTATGACTATCTTTGGTTGTTGTGGATTCTTGGGGTGAGGAGATCCCCGTTGGCAGAGAACCTTCTGTCCTGCAGGCTTGGGTCTTTAAACACATTGGCTGTAGCAAACAAGGGTGATAACCTTGAGGACTTCCATATGTGAAGGGACGCCAGGTCCCATTTTACTGCCTGGAATGTAAATGCTGAGTTCTTGCTGCCTATGCTGATGAGGGTGTTGGAGGACAACCGGTCCATGTGAGCATCACTGCTCAGGCATGGTGTATCCTGTGCTGCCCATGAGAACTGGCTGCTCCACAAAGATGATGATGATGGTTCCCAGATGGGTGTGTTATCATCAGTGGCAAGGTGTGCATTCCCTAGCCCTTAGGAGCTGTCCTTGAAATGGCCTGCCATCTTCCACCCTGCCTGAGGTATTTTGAAGGGCTAGGGTTTCCAAGAATGGATGACACTACATCAGTATATCTGGGCCAGTAAATTCAGGGCCTTATTAACCTGCTCCCTGCTCAAGAGGCAGCCTTTCCTCCTTCTGCTTGCTTAGACGTGCAGTAGAAATCCGAGCAAATCCCTCCTGCCTTGAGAGAAGGAAGTATGCACCCCAGACCCTGTACTGGTACAAGCAGACCTGGCTTCAGGGCTCCACTGAGCCTCTGCCCAGGCACAAGAGTGGCGTTCAGGGGTCCATATCCACTGTCTAACCAGGGAGCTTGTGTCTGTTGGACAAAATGGGCAGAATGTCTCTGGATCAGGGCACCTGTAAGCTGCAGATAGCTGGGAGCTGGAAACATGTGGCTGGCTGTGGGGGCTGTCAGGGGGTGGTCACTTTGCTTCCCCTGTCCTCTGCTGTCTGCTGGTGGAGATGGGAAACGAGGCTCTCTCTCTCTACCTCTCTTTACTTGTGCTATGAGCAATTCCATGGAGTGCAGTGTGTGCCTCAGTTTCCCCACCTAAAAAGACTGAGCTGTTTTGTAAAGCGCATGGAGAAGTGTCCAGACTCCTAGGAGACACTTTCATGGCTCTTCCATGCCTGGCTCACAAGTGCTTTGCTGCCTCTGTGCTAGAGCCACTACCTCCCAAGGTCTGTTTCCAATCCCTTCTGTTACAGGTGATGTTCTGCAAGGCTGGGAGTGGGTTGTCACTGGCACCCAGTAGGAAACATTACTAACAGTAGCTGGATTTGGGCAGGCACAGGTACAGCATCTTCTTAGCTGGCACAAGAAACTTGCTCATCCCTGATCCACCCCCAGAATTTATCTCAGGGAAACGTAGTCTGCAGCAAAGTGAGGCCATGCTCATTAGGAGAGGCAAGAGGCACAGCCATGGCGCTGACACAGGGTTTCCAAACTGAGACAACCATAGTGAGGAGGTGCAGTGGGTTGACTCCAACCAGCAACCAAGCACCTATCCTTGCACTTGCTCACCACCCTCCCCTGTGGGATGGGGGAGGGAATCAGAAGAGCAAAAGCAAGAAGACTTCTGGGTCAAGATAAAAGCAGTTTAATAAGTGAATGAAAGAGAAAAAAAAAAACACCAAGTGATGCAAAAGCAATCACTCACCACCTCCCAGCAGCAGACTGATGCCCAGCCAGTCTCTGAGCAATGGCTACGTTGAAAGACCAAACCCACTTTTTTTTTTTTTTTTTTTTTTTCCCTGAGAATGACATTATATGGCATGGAATATCCCTTTGGTCAATTCAGGTCAGCTGTCCCAGCTGTGTCCCCTCCCAGCCTCTTGCCTACCCCCAGCCTACTTGCTGGGGAGTGAAAAATAGAAAAAGCCTTGATGCTGTGCAGGCGTGTTCAGCAACAGATAAAACATTGGTGCATTATCAACACTGTTTTAGCACAAATCCAAGCCACAGCACCATATGTGCTGCTATGAAGAAAGTTAACTCCATCACAGGCAGAGGAAAAGCAGCTTACTGTTCCCCTAGCTTTCACCTGTATCACAACATGAAATGCCTGGTTCTGAAAAAACGAATGAGAGCAGCGTCTGCTGGAAGTGGGGAAGCAGGCTTCACCTGAGAAATCCAGGGTGTTTTAGGCAGGTCCTTGCAGACTGGACTATTCCAGGAGGGACTGAGCCCTCCCAGCTCTCCAGGGCTCCCAGCACAGTAGGTGTTGCTGGATTTGCCTCAGATGAACTCTCCCAGTATGGGTTCGTATTGAGATGTACACTGGAATGAATGCCCCTGCATTCAAAGCCAGAGAGAGCTGGGATTGCTGAGAGTCATCCATGCTTACCTGGAAGCTAGGCTTGTAGGTTCATGCATTTTGCAGCCTCCTGTCATGCCTGTAATGCTGTGCCTGAATCCCACAAGCTAGCTGTAAAGCAGCATGGAGCCTCCCCTGCCTGGATGTGTGTCCATCACCTTTTACATCCCCCTCAGTGGAGAGAAAACTATTTGTAGGGTGCTTTGCACTTCTAGAGTGCCTCATCTAAGAAAAAAGGTTTAAGTTACAGCATATAAATTTCTCCCTAAAAGTTTTTGCTTTTTCTCCGCTATAAAAGGGATCAAGGACATTTGCTGCTGACATCCAAAGTTAGATGAAATGGCCTCGATCTTAAGGATTTTCATGCTTTTGAAGTAGCCATAATTGGAGCACTTGAAGGGAGAGATAACCTGCAGATTAAATCCATTCTGGCAGTGGATCCAGTAGCAGGTGTCAGATGCAAACGTCTCCAGTTCAGAGGTCTGGCTTTTTACTGGGGCATGACCAAATTAAGGGTTGGCTGGGCCTCTGGGATTGCTCATCATAAAACTCTGCCTTTTTCAGCTCTAGAAGCTTGTAATAAAATTGGGAACCATGCAGGTTATACCACAGAAAGGTCCCAAGGGCCTATAATAACAGCATCCATTTCTGCCTCTTGCCTCCTAGCTCCAAGTGGAACAGTGCAAGCAATTACCTTGACAGTATTTTCTACATTTCCTGTTTTGGTCCAGGTTTGCTTCTGGAGATGCCAAGCTGAGCTGCAGTGAGGATGACAAGGAACATTTTCAATTCAAAGACATCAGGGATGGGTTCAGCTCGACCTTTGAGAAGATCGTTGAGTCTGACCTTATGAAGGGTACATACTACAGCAGTTTGGACTCTTTGGACGTCCTCTCTCTCACAGATGAGACAGACAGCTGTGTCAGTTTTGAGGCCCCACTCACCCCATTGATCCAGCAAAGGGTCAAGGAAAGCCCAGAGCTCTTGGAGCAGAAACTGGTAGCCCAGCAGAGAGAAGCCCTTCACCACATGGCTGCTGATAAGCAAGAGCAGGCAGCAGCGAAGCTAGCGGAGGGGGATTTTGGGAGCCCTCTCAGGCACTCAATTACCAGCAGCAGGTCAGAGAATGTGTTGAGCCGGTTGTCCTTGAAGAGTATCCCAAATGGGTTCCACGTGGAAGGGTCAGAGGAAGATGCCACCAAGATCATTAACTCCATCAGGTAAGGCAGGCTGGGAATTCCTTGGGCAAAGGGCTCCTTGTCTTATGGTGTCCCAGTTCAGGAGCAAGGCTCAGAGGACATGATAGAGATGGAGCTGCTTTTTTTCCCCTTGTGCTTCTTCTCATGTGCTGTCATGGCAGAGAGGCCAAACACCAAAAGGAAAAACTTTTCCTACCTGTAGGTTAGGACTACAGCTGGGGACAGGTATTAAACCAGCCAGTCCCCAGCAGGCCTCTGTCTGAGTCCTCCCTGTTCTCAAACCCAGGACCCCAAACTGCAGGTGAGCTGCAGGGTCCTGTAGGATCCCTGCGAGCCCAGGAAAAGCCAAGGCTCAGCACTTTGTGTTCACGTTTGCTCTGGTTGCTCACAAATCCCATCTGTTCTTACAGCAGGCAAAGCTGGGGTCCTCCAGGCAGACCACTGCCTTGTCTGTCTGACATCTGCAAAAGCCCTTGGCAGGTTGGAGGCAGTCAGGCACACTCCTAAGTGTGCTCTGAAGTGCAGAGAAACCTAGAGGTTTCACTTAGGACTGGGTGCCCCTGTAGAGGCCTCCCCAAATGTTCTGTGGGCAGTGAGGAGATCAGCAGAGGCTTCATCCTCTGGACCAGCTGAGACCCAAACCATCACCCCCAGGAGGCAGCAGCTCATCTACAAGTTAGTTCCTTGCATGAGGAAGACAGGTGATGAGCAGCCAGACCATGAGAGAGCTGGAGCGAGGCCACATGTCCAGCTAGCTATCAGGCCTTCAATGAGTCACACTGCCCCAAAATGTGCAAATAGGTGCTATAATGCCATAACTGGCCTTGGGCAAGAAAATAGAGATGCAGCCCCACCTACATGGTGCCAGCGGGGCTGCTCAGTGTGTTCTCTTTGGGAACAGCTGGCTGTGACGCCAGCCGGCAGCTGGGAGAGGAACAGCCCACCAGTGACAGCAGGTCTGCTGTCAGTCCCATTGGCATGATTTGCACAAGTGCAGTTTCTCATCCTCGGCAAATAATCTGAACTGAAAAGCATACCATCTATCCCTAAGATTTCCTGAATGTCCACATCTCTGAAAGAGCTTGGTATCCCTTTCCATACCAGTGGAGAGAGAGGAAGCTTAAAAAGGTGCTGGGGCTGCTTGCTTTGAACGGATATGTCCTCATTTCTCAAGGAGAAGTCACCTTCTCTTCAGTCTTTTTCTACAAATTTGAAATTAAACTGTACTATTTCATTTGACCTGAAATGAATGAGGCTTTGTCCAATGTCCAGTTCACAAATGTGTTGTTGTTTTTTCATATTTTTGGTTAGGACAAGAAGAAATCAAAATTGGCATTTTCTGTGGGTTTCATCAAGTCACAGTGCTGCTTCTTGAATTATTTCTTGTTTCTGTGCAGTGATGCCAGCTTGAAAGATGCATTGTCAGACTCCGACTCTGACATGGGCAGCACAGAGCAGCTTGACCAGGGCAGCACGGACACCTTGGCGAATGGCTGCAGGGCAGATAGTGAGGCTGCCAAGAGGCTGGCCAAGCGCCTCTACAACCTCGAAGGGTTCAAGCGCTGCGATGTGGCACGCCAGCTGGGGAAAAAGTAAGTGGGCCTTTGGGTAGCAGCCAACCCTACGAGGGGGTTGACTGAGATGGCAGCATTGAGCATGGCCAGCAGAAACACAGCTGTGGTGGGGAGGGTCTGGAGGAGCACTGCTGGAAGGACAGGACAAAGGAAGGAAGGGACAAGCCTGCTTTTACAAGGGCTTGCTGGATGGAGTCGGGGCTGTTTGAGATCCTTCCAGTTGAAGCTGGTCCAAGTTCAATGCCCTTGCAATCTGAATCCTACAAGTTGCTTGTGTGTATTGGGCATTAACTGCCACAAGTTGCTGCCTGCCAGAACCAAGAGCTTCCTGCATTTGGTAAGGGCTCAGCAAGACCTTCAGCAGTCCCCAGGCTGAAGGTTTTGGGATCCAGACCTGGATCTGCACTGGGCTCCCCAGGTTTTTAACGTCTGCACCCCAAAATCTTCTTGCTGCAGTGCCTCCTGACCCACTCTGTATAGATGGCATGAAGGGTTTGATGGAGAGCCAGGTGCACACCAGAGGTACAAGCACCTCAGCTGGTAGATTTGCCTGGGTAAGGCAGAAGGGAAATAAAAAGTGTTTATTCAAAAGTGGGAGAGTTACAGAGATTTCTAAGAGAGAGAGTAACAGTAACGAGTGTAGCAGTAACAGATTATTTTAGGATGCCAGTGGGTGTGAGGACACCAATCCCCATCATCCTTCTCCTGGAACAGATATAACCTGTGTTGCTGGGGTTTTTTTATGTCCTTGAAATGTCTCACTCCTGTCTGGATCAGCAGGACACAACTGTCCCTCAGCAAATACTCAAGCTTTCAGTACCAAGGATTGTCTGTGACTCCCAACTTAGTCCTGGGACAGAAGGAGCCCACAAATGATTTCCTAGAGAGGTTCTTTGTATCACCTGGCAGCATCCTTGTTCTTCCTTTTTGCTGTGGTTCTTGTAGCAGGTTCATTGCTGGTTGCTGTTACCTCAGGTCTAGCATCCTTCTCCTTTCTTGCAAATTTGCCATGCCAGCTCACTGAGTGGGGGAAGTTTCAAGCAATTGGTCTCTGGGGGTGCATCTGAGTGTGTCCCTTGTTAGTTCCTGCAGTCCTCACTCACACCTGCAATCCTCACACCTTGGAAAGCTGTTTGGTGAGCCACATTTGGGAACTGACACAGCTTTTAAAAGAAAACTTCTGTTTTGGTCATCCTGGTTTTTGACAACTGAATCATTTCCCAGAACAAGAAATAGATAGAGCTGCAGGCTCTTGGACAAAGCAGGTGGATTTGCAGAGCAGGAAAGGAAGAAGGATGAGGATAGGTGTGTTTTAAGTTGGTCTTGCTCACTTAAGACAATGTAAGACCAACATGCAGTGGGAGCAGGGTAAGTTTAAGTGATGCTTTCAGGCCAGCTTCATGTAGGAGGTGGACTGGCTAAGAGGGTTGTTCAAAAAGTAAAATCTCATTTTAAAGCTTTTTAACTCATTCTAACCCCTTTTTTTTTCTTTGTGAACATTGGCAATTTTCTCTAAAAGCCAAAAACCAAACCAAAACCATTCATCATTGTCAAACAAGTAGAAAAGTCTTGATGAACAAGGAAATGGAGGTTGGATATCTCTGAATAGTTTCTTTCCAGCTGACACAATTCTGTGAAGTTAACCTCAAATCCAGAAATTGCCTTCGTCTCTCTGAAGAGCATGTATTTTGGCAACTGAACTCTCCATGGAAGATTCTCATTCCTGGATTTGTTTGTGGCATTGTCTCAGCTCCGTCACTACCCACAGTCACACATCTCTTGCTGGATGGAGGTTGAACTGTCTCAGCTGCCAGACCATGAAGATGGTAGTGCCAGGCACTTCCTTCCAAGGTTTACCGAGAGAGCACTGTGCTTACAAAACCACGCAGGCAGCAACAGAGCAGGCAGCAGAGCACAGTTTCAGCATCGCAGTGCACTGAGAACTGGGAGTCTGTCAGAGTCCCATGGGCAGTATGGCATGGGCATATAGTGTATTTTCATCTCCTGGAGATTAGGTGAATTTTATTTAGCCTAACTTCTTATGGACAATCTTTTTTTGACCCAGGTGACTGTGGCACAAAACGAATCCTGGACAATACAGGCGTAGCTATGTAGGACAGTGTGATTCAGGCTGTAAAACAACACACATCCATCCAAGTCCAGCCACACAGGAATGAAACAGGGAGAAAAGGCCAGGGCTCCTGTGTTAGCCCTGGGGTGGCTTGTGACCCAGACGGGTCAGTAAGCACTCTTGGTGCCTGGACCTTCCCAAACCAGGCAGAGGGAGCAAGCGTGAAGCTGGGGTGTAAGGTGAGGTCAGTAGAGGCTGGCCGTGTTGGCAGGGCCACCAGCCAGAGGATGCCAGACATGTCCCCATGGGAAATACCTTGCTGTTCTTGTGGGGATGTCTCTGTCATGTCTGAGCTGCATAGTGGAAGTGTCACCCGTTCCTGCAGGAGGGGCTGGGACTGGCAGAGAAAGAGAGAAGGCCAGTCCTTGAATGAAGAAACCAGAGCAAGCATCTAAGCCCACCTTAGTGTAGGCCATGGTCTTGCCCTGGTCAGTGTTGGAGCTCTGTGTCCCAGGCATGCCTGGGGCATGTCAACTGGCTCTGGAGCTCAGGGAGAAGGGTCCCATCAATGTCACTGAGCCCCTGCCTAGACATAGGAGTTTGTTGCTTCCTGGGGCTGTCTGCCTTCAGGTGTCCTGCAACACTGTCTGGTTCCCTCAGCAGACCTGGCAGTCCCTGCCTGGAGCTTTTCCAAGCAGAGCAGAACCAAGTGAGGCACACAGGAAGGCGTGATGGGCACCCAGGCTGGGGACTGTTGGCACCACAGCAGCTGGCACAGACCACTTGTCCTGGGGGTCACAAATTCCCTATGGACTTCTTGGCCTTCAGCAAGACCCAGTGAGCTGAAGGACAGGCAGCAAGGCCTGCCTACCTTCCCAGGCTGCCCTGATGGGAGAGTGGGGTGAAGGGGGGAGCTCCCACCCACCTTCATCCTCCCTGAACATAGATCTAGTTAGGAATGTAAACCAGGGTGTATCTCTCAGTGTAGGCCATGGAGACATCTCAAGAGTAATTTAGCCCACCCAAGATCTGTGCTGGGCTATAGACATGCCAAGTCTTTTGGCTTTAGGGAGCCTTGGGCAAGGCCGGTCCTTCAAGCCCAGCTTGAGTTAAGTGGGGGCAGTCAGACACTGTTCTACCCTGTTGTTTGCTGCAGTGCTGCAGTACATGGCAGTTGTTGCTGTGTGTCCAGTGCCCAGATTGCTCAAGCAGGTTCCCAGGAGACCCGGTAAACAGGTGCCCAAACAGAAGGAATCAGACCTTTTCTTCTGGGAGACTACAACTGCACGTGTGAGGTGGGACCTGACCTGTGGAAGGGAGAGTGCTGGCTGGTTTCCAGCACTGGCACAACCAATGCATGAGATCTTCTGCAGACTTAGAGCCAAGAAGATCCCAGAGGAGGCCTAGGGCTTGCTTGGTTCTGCTTGTTCTTTGGCACAGGGGTGAAGATGTGGTGACATCTCCTTTCACAAACATGTGGTCATCTTCTGCATCTCTCATCACCTTGCTGTGAAGTTCCAGAACAAGTAGAGAAGTCTCCCTGGGAAGCTGGCAGGGATCTGCACACCAATAATTGCGGCACTGCTTCAGACAGACTAACCCGGGGGCCCATGGGGCCATGTTCTTTCCCAGAGTTAGCAATCCCAAGTGATAAGATTGTTTTCTGAGTGTGAGGCCTGTGGCTTCATAGGGCTTTGAAAGAGTCTCCTGCATAAACTCCAGCACCAATACTTATGTTCTGCCTCTCAAAACTCAGCCTGGACCTCTCCCCTGGAGCTGTCACACTGCTCTGCCTGATCCTGCTGCGTGTCGTGCTTTTGAACAGCATCCATGCCAGAGGCTTTACAGCATCCACCTCACAGCAGAAGATGAAACAATGCTATAGGAAAAGCAATGAGTTCTGCCTGTAACGTGCCCCGTGGTGAAACTGGATGTGCAATGCTTAACAATATGCTTTTCATTTTGTGGGGAGAAAGAAAAGGAATTGTATATAGCAAAGGCTGAGCATACTGAGATCATCTCCTATTTCTTGCCAGCATTCATTGATTATTCTTGCACTTCTGCTACCTGAGTTGTGTAGATAGAGGAACTTAACAGCACCCATTCTGGCTTTAAAGGCAACGTCTCCAAGCATCCTCCAAAAACATGGCAGGGGAATGGTTTCTGGAGAAGCATTCAGCGATGAGCAGGGCCAGAAACTCAGCTGAGCTCTCCTGCTCCAGTTTCCAGGGGCATCCATCTGACATGCAAGCAAAGTGCTGTGGTGAGAAGGTGGGATGCGAGCCAACATGGAGTGGAGAGCAGGAATATTAGAGTAGGAGGAGAGGGCAATCCAGCAATGAGAGAGGACTAGGTAAGAGAGAAGGTGCCCGATGAGCACAGGACATCCTTATGACCTCCTCCTCCTGGCTGGTTTAGGAGGAGGCTCTGCCTGGCCAGTAGCACAGCAGAGGGGGGCACTGGGGGCCCACATCTCTCATCCTCAGGTGTCTAGGGCTGGCAGCCACAGTGCTAGGCTGTGGGCACTTTAGGGCCCTTTGGAGGTCTTCCAGCAGCATTTAAAGCTAGGAGAAAATCCCCGTGGGTCTGGGATCATGTCTGCAGTGTCTTGCTGGGAGTTTGGGCTGGCCAGGAGGCAGCAGTCTGCTGTTCCTCTTGTAGACAGTGTCTTCTTCCCTGATGAAAGGGCTGACTACTCCCTCTTTAATTACAGTAACGAATTTAGCAAGTTGGTAGCAGAGGAGTATCTCAGCTTCTTTGACTTCACTGGCCTGACACTTGACAAAGCACTCAGGTGAGCTGGTCTCTGGCATTCCCGCGTAGGGCCTGGGATGGACAGAGTGGAGCAGCGCGGTGGGTTTCTCCTCCGGGCTTCCCGATGCCATGGAGGCTGTCCACGTGATAGGAGCAGGGACTGGGGGGAGCTCCAGGTTGTCATTTAATCTTTGCTTTGGTGTCACGTTTGGCACAAGCTACTGCCACCAAAAGTGGGCTTCAACAGAAGGGCCCACAACCTGCTTCCCCATGGTGGAGAGCAGCTTTCCCAGGAATCCCATCCCGTACAAAATCAGAGCAAGTGGGAGCAACTTCTTCCCTTGGGACGAACAACCCATCCTGGTGCCATCAACCCAGAGGTGGGTCAGATCTCAGCTGACAGCATGTTTCCCTACACAGCTCAGAGCTGGCTCCATAGATACCTTTCTCATTGCACCTGCAGGGTATGCAGGCTGGGGGGAGGACAAAGGCCTTCCTAGCTGCTCTGAGGACCCCCTTTCCATCTCCCTCCTTAGCATGGATGCTGCCCAGCAGATTGATCCATGACATCTTTAAGTATCACTTTCTCTTTACAGGACATTCTTAAAAGCGTTCCCACTGATGGGAGAGACGCAGGAGAGGGAGCGGGTGCTGATTCATTTCTCCCGGCGATACTGCCAGTGCAACCCAGAGGAGAGCACGTCTGAAGGTACTGCTTTCTTTCCCTGGCTATACTGTCCATTGCACACTCACAGTGCACCTGTGTCACAGAGCCTGAGTGTAAAACCAACCATCCACAGCCAGGTCTGAATAACACCCACGGGGCAGGCAAGGCTGCAGCTTCTCCCTTTCTCTGGGATCCTGCCCTGCTGATTATCCCTGCCCTGGGAGGGACTGGGAACATCAGGTGCTGTGCAGACCCCCCAAAGAGAGCCAGATGAGTCCCCTCAGGATCTGAGGATCTGAGTGTGGGTCTCCCAGGGAACCTTGTCCTCTCAAGTACATATGAGCTGTGCTGAAGACAAGCTCCTCGGCTGTAGCCTGGATCAGTGGCCATGCTTTGCCCAGCACCAGGGGAGGTGGTGAGTGGTTCTCAGGGGTTGCAAATTACTGCAATTGTGGCTTGTAAAGTGGTTTCTGGCAGCGGGCAAATGAGTGGCTGGTGCTAGCTCAGCCCAAGACCTTGTCCATTGAATGGAATAAGACATTTCCATGCATATTGAGGAATGCTGTTGGCTTGCCACACACAGGAGTTGTGTTCCTTGCATATACAACTGCAGCAGGAGAAAGCACAGCTGGGTAAATTCTGGGCTCACTGGAGTTGCAGATTTTGTTAGCTACTTTCAGCCCCTCCCCATTATTTTTTTTAAGTAGATACAGTTTCTTCTGACATTTTTAAATGGGAAAGGTCATTGCTGCTACACATGTGCACATGCACACATCCAGACATGAATATGTCCACGTTCGCACTTACATGAATGCTTCTACACACCTGCTTACAGGCATCTGGCTGAACAGAGAGCTTTGGCTGGAACTCAGGAAAAAAGAGTTTACCATCTTTGGAAGAAGGGGCAGGCAACTCAGGAAGACTACAAGGATATTGTTAGGTTATGCAGGGAGAAAATTAGAAGGCCCAGCTAGAAGTTAAACTGGCCACTGCAGTTAAGGATAACAAAAAGTGTTTTTACAAATATATTAGTGACAAAAGGAGGGCCAAGGAGAATCTCCTTCCTTTATTGGATGCAGAGGGAAACATCGCCACAATGGATGAGGAGAAGGCTAAGGTACTTAATGCCTTCTTTGCCTCAGTCTTTAATAGTCAGACTGGTTATCCTCAGGGTATTCAGGCCCCTGAGCTGGGAGATGGAGATAGGAAGCAGAATGAAGCCCCAGTAATCAAAGAGGTAAGTCACCGACCTGCTCCTCCACCTGGATGCCCACAAGTCTATGGGGCCAGATGGGATCCACCCAAGGATACTGAGGGAGCTAGCGGAGGAGCATGCCAACCCACTTTCCATCATTTACCAGCAGTCCTGGTCAACTGGGGAGGTCCCAGCTGGCTGGAAGTTAGCTAATGTGACACCCATCTACAAGAAGAGTCGGAAAGAGGATCTGGGGAACTACAGGCCTGCCAGCCTGACCTCAGTGCCGGGGAACGTCATGGAGCACATCACCTTGAGTGCCATCACGTGGCATGTACAGGACAACCAGGGGATCAGGCTTAGCCAGCATGGGTTCGTGAAGGGAAGATCCTGCTTGACTAACCTGATCTCCTTCTATGACAAGGTGACCCACTTGGTGGATGAGGGGAAGGCTGTGGATGTTGTCTACCTGGACTTTAGTAAGGCCTTTGACACTGTTTCCCACAGCCTTCTGCTGGAGAAACTGACTGCTCACGGCTTGGACAAGTATACTCTCCTCTGGGTAAAAAACTGGCTGGATGGCTGGGCCCAAAGAGTTGTGGTGAATGGAGTTAAATCCAGTTGGTGGCTGATCACAAGTGGTGTTCCCCAGGGCTCAGTACTGGGGCCAGTTCTGTTTAATATCTTTATCAACGATCTGGATGAGGGGATTGAGTGCACCCTCAGTAAGTTTGCAGATGACACCAGGATGGGCGGGAGTGTTGATCTGCTTGAGTGTAGGAAGGCTCTACAGAGGGATCTGAACAGGCTGGACTAATGGGCCATCTGTATCAGTTTCAACAAGGCTCAGTGCTGGGTCCTGCACTTGGGTCACAACAACCCCATGCAACGCTACAGGCTTGGGGACGAGTGGCTGGAGAGCTGTCTGGCAGAAAAGGACCTGGGTGTGTTGGTTGCTGAACATGAGCCAGCAGTGTGCTCAGGTGGCCAAGAGGGCCAATGGCATCCTGCCTTATATCAGGAATAGTGTGGCCAGCAGGACCAGGGAGGTGATAGTGCCCCTGTACTCAGCACTGATGAGGCCACACCTCGAATACTGTGTTCAGTTGTGGGCTCCTCACTAGAAGCAGGACATTGAGGTGCTGGAGCGTGTCCAGAGAAGAGCAATGAAGCTGGTGAAGGGTCTAGAGAACAGGTCATATGAAGAGCGGCTGAGGGAGCTGGGGTTGTTTAGTCTGGAGAAGAGGAGGCTGAGGGGAGACCTTACCACTCTCTACAGCTACCTGAAAGGAGGTTGTAGTGAGGAGGGTCTCGGTCTCTTCTCCCAAGTAACAAGTGATAGGACGAGAGGAAATGGCCTCAAGTTGTGCCAGGGCAGGTTTAGATTAGATATTAGGAAAAATTTCTTCACGGAGAGAGTGGTCGGGCACTGGAACAGACTGCCCAGGGAAGTGGTACAATCACAGTCCCTGGAAGTATTCAAAAAACATGTGGATGTGGTGCTTAGGGACATGGTTTAGTTAGGTTAACAGGTTGGGCTCAATGATCTCAGAGGTCCTTTCCAACCTTAAGCAGTCTATGATTCTATGATTCTATGATCTAGAAACACCCCCATGGGTGGAAATCAGGCTGCTGACCTGACAGCAGTGCCAGCTGTTCCGTCTCCACCCCTTCAGCATGCAATATACCACTTATGTCTGAGAGCTCCTGCTTGTCTCCATCTTGCAGGCTTCCCAAATAGCAGCAGTGCCTAGTGTCACTTGAACCCCCTAGTCCCTCCGCCAAGCTAACTGGATACCAGCTGTTCTCAAAACAGAATGACCTCTTTGTTTTTATCAGTGGTATCTCAATAACGTACAGCTTTAGATTTCATTTCCCTGTGTTTGTGTGATGTTCTGCCCCACTGATCGAAAGAGGACCTTCCCCTGCGAAGGGTCCTCCACCTGTAGGCATTAAGCTGCAGGCTGAATTTTCAGCAGCAGTCCCCAACTGAAATATCCCAAATTCCAAATCCTGACCCCTCTTTAACACCTCCCTGTGGAAGTGATCCCCAACCATATTGCATCCACCCCCACTCCTTGGTGTCTTGGGGGTCTTGGGACCCTTTCTCCCCTTCTGGTCCTCAGGTGTCTAACACCCACTGTGAGGGCATGCACACACCAACTTGAGCAGAGGCTGAGCTGGAGCACAGAGGGTCAGATCTCTGACTCCATCCCACAGCCTTCAGCATGAGGGTGTTTGGAGGGCAGTGACTAGTCAAACAAAACACAAGCTTTGCCATAGCAACATGGGTTACAAAGCTGCTGATGGAGCCACGCTGCAGCAACCGTTCAGAAAAGAAATTAGATCCCAGTTCTGAACACTCTGTGAGAAGGTGCCTGCTAACACAAACATGAATGAAGCCAGAAAGTTAAACTCTTCCATAACTGCATGGCCCTCAAGTGGAGATGTCACTGCTGCTAGTAGGACCTGTTTTAAAAATGTTACACTCCTGAACAGTACAAAACTATTAAGAGTAAGGAAAACTGGATCTGAAACATTACTGCTGCTGCTGTCATGACCTATTCATTAACATTTAGGGCCACAGCATTGCCTGTGATGGTGGCAGCACATTTCACAAGGCTGGGCAGGACCACTTACTGCAGACCAAATGTAAATTGAATGAGTCCCAAGCAGGACAGAACTACACTCAGTACTGGAATTGAATGGGGCTTGAAAAATACAATTGTAATTCAAGTACTACTTGAATCTGATGCAATGGAAGGAAGCAAAGTGGCTACTTCAGGTCACATCTTTTGCAGATACTACAAAAGCATGCACTAGATGCGTGGTAATTTGAGAAAGCTATTGCAAGCTCTTTCTTCAGGAAGCAGTTCCATCTTGTTGCATCCAGCCTAAACTTGCAAAGGATGTTCCACCAAGATGAAATTTGAACCACTGTGTATTATCTAGATTTCTAAAGAAACTCCTCTGGCTGTGATGGTCTATTGGCATACAGGCATGATAGAGTCAAAGCAGTTTTGTCTGGAGATGATCAGGTGGTTTAGAAGGTCTTAAAGCCCTCTAAGACATTTCAGGACATTGCTACATGCTGATTCAATAACTCCTCCACTGATGGAGACATAGCTGTTGCAACACCAAGGGTCACTTCAGCCTGTATTGTGGGATGCTGCAGATGAGGGTAGGAGAAGCTCTGACCTGCTGACCACTGAGTTGGGTGGCTGTTTTTTCTCCCAGAGAGTGGTGTTTTGGACACATTATTAGTGCTTTCCTGTACTGACGAAGTCCAGACATGGAAGAACTATATGGTTGTGTTGTGACACTGTGTGAGCAGAGAGAAAAAGTGAATGCAACTGAGGCAAGCAACAGCGAGAGAATAGCAAGTTTTGAGACACCAGCTCCACCTTGGGGCCATGTGGGACATGATTTACCTGACCAAAGAGATGCAGTAAAGCCAGGTGAAGATGTCAGCCCAGAACCTCCCACAGAGACTCCAAAGTACACACTGGGGAGGCATGTTGTCCTAAGCCCAAAGCTGCTTCCTGTGGCAGTGAAGGAAGCATGTTTCTTAAGAACTGATTCTTGAAGGGGGGATGTCCATCACACCATGTCCCCAGGACTGTCAGCCCTAATAGAGAAACACATGATGTTCCCATGAGAAACCCTTCCTTCCTCAGAGACCATGGTTATTCCAGGAAAGGGAGAAGCTCATGTGCTCAGTTGCCTTCATCCTGGGCTCATGTGTTTGGTTGCCTTTACCTGGCACCTTGCTTTTCAGAGCTTGGCCTTGAGCATGGGGTGCTCAGGGCTTGTCACTATTCCACACAAATGGAAACTTTGTTTAGTGGCTGACCAGGATGGGGATGGGCCACAAGTGGCTCCCTGTGGCTGCACATCTACCCCCACAAGAAGAGACCACTGTCACTTCCCCAGCCAGGCCTGAGGGTAAGTAAGTCACAGCTTGACCCTAGGGCACCAATTCACAGAGCATCATGCACAAGGGAAATAAGCCAGGAGCATCATGTCATGTCTGGCTTGGTCTGTGGAGCAGCCCATCTGTGTGAGCACACAAAGTCATGCCAAGAGCAGGGCTGAAGACCAAGGCTGTAGTATTTCTGCCCCTGCCTCTTCCCTGGTGCTCTCTAGCCCTTTTGTGAGGTCCTTGCAAGGACCAGTTCATGTGCCAGAGTGCATTTTTATCTCACTGTTGTGAGGTAGTGCGTGGGGACTAGTCCCTTGACTTTGAACAGCTTCAGGACACAGCATGGTTTTGAAAAAACAGAAAGCCACCAGGCTACCTGGTACAGAAGAGGGTGATGTGCTGTCTCAAATGGAAGGAAACTTCATGTGAGTTTTATTAAGTGAGAGAGCCAAAAGTGCTGCACTCATTTGTAGTAATAATGTTTGTTGAACAACTCAAGAGCTTACAGGCTGCCCGGGAATGCTGGCTAAGGACCTCAGGACAAACCCCTAAGGTGGCTGTGATCAACTGGAGGGAAACTAGCTCTGTTTGTCAGGGTGTTTGCCCCACTCTGCAATGGCATTTGCACAAAATGGATATGGAGGAACACTCAGCGGAAGCCTGGTCTTTAGAAAACCATTGACAAAACTGTTTTAAAACCAATTACCTGGTGATTGTTTCAGGAAAAGGTTAAGTTTGAAGGAATAGAGGATTTTTTTAAACTGTCTTGCACAGTTGAAAGAAACAGGTATTCTTTAAGGTCCCCAGACATAGCAACTAGCCTTGGTTTTGCAATGGGTGGGCTGCCAAGACAGCAAACATCAAAAACACGTGGGAAGGGGAGTAATCATAGCCATCCAACTGTTGTGTGTTTCAGATGGGATTCATACGCTCACCTGTGCCCTGATGCTGCTAAACACAGACCTTCATGGCCATGTAAGTAGTACTTGGAGGTGCATTGTTCCTTTTTTCCTTCCCAGTATAGAGGTCTGTCCCCTTATGCAGGATGTGTTGCTAGAAAATTGAGACAGGTTGGCAGAGAGTACTCTGACCACCTCCAGGGGGAATTTTGGGTGCCACGCCCAGACCTGGGGACAGTCCTCTTAGTGTCATCCCACACTCAAGCCAAAGGCGTATCTCCTGCTGACATCAGTTATCTTATACAGGCACAAGCAATGCAGCTTTCTTCCCAGGACATGTTGCATGCATCAGCCCTGTCCCAGGAGCTCTCACAGAGTGGTCTTCACCATCAGTCTCTGTGGAGCTAGCGAAGAGCAGCACCAATTGTGCTGCTATTTCTTGTGGTGCAGACACCTGAGGCTCCCCTCATCCCAGAAACTGCTGCAAGGGAGTCAGTGGTTTCATACAGGTCTAGATTTGATCTTTGCTTCCCAAAACATGAAGTAAGTCCCAGGTGTGCCTTTTCCCAAAAATGTAACAGACAGCCACTGGAGAGTTTCACATCAGAGAGGCCTCTGGACAAAGAGCAGGGTGAGCAGAGCTCAGTGCCCAAAGGTGTGGTTGGAAAACTGCAGAGGGTGTTAAGAAGGTCTCTCACCACCTTTTAGAGGCTTTTTCAGGCAGCATAGGTTGGATTTGTTCCTAAAAGGTCAACCAGAGTGTAGAGAGGAGAGCTGAGTGGGACGAAAAATAACTGCAGAGGGAAGATGGGACTGGGCATAGGGGATAGCACTGGGACATTGTGTACCCTTGGAGACCCCTGCCATAGCATACATCTGGGAATATGCATGGACTCTGCACCCTGCTCAGTGCTGTGGAAGGCTATAAGCACCATTGACCCCAATCTCCTCCCTGCTCTCCAGCCTTATGGTGCAGGCATAGTGCATGGCTGTAAGCCTCAGGGGGCTGTGCCTCCTTTACAGGGGTAGAGAGGCTCCTCAAGTCTCGGGTCACTGAAGTACCTTCTTCTCTGAGAGCTCAGACCTGGAGCCACAGACTCCCCCAAACTTGTGTGAAGGTGGAGGGGTCATGGGAGGATGGCATGCAAAAAAAAAAAACAAAACATGGGAGCATGGTTTCACAGCAGCCTGTGCATGTGAAACCTACACGCCCTTTTTCTGCCCCACAATCTCATGATTTCCAAGCTGTATCATCAGAGTCCTCTTCTGCCTCCAGCTGGTAACAATTTGTTGTGCATCTGCAGAGACTTGCCCTGATTTTCTCTTCATTAGCCTGTTAATGAGGGGACAGTAGGCCAGAAACTAGCTCTTTTTTTGCATACTGGTTTATAATCACCTGTGAGAGGAGGCTTTTTCTGTGAGGGTGGGAAGAGGAGAGACACTGTATGAGTGCTTTTCACCTATGATGGCAAAGATGCAAAGGCCACCAGCTTCACCATTGTCATCCTGACAGTCCCCCTGGGAGACCCTCCCCATCATTGCAGCACACATACTGCCTTTTTAACAGTGGCAAGGTTTGAGCACAGCAGTCAGTGAAGGAATTACTGGTCTCAGCAAGAGCATCCTTTCCAGACGTGGACTGTGGTCTTCACCAAGCTGGTTACAGCTGCTGCAGCCTCATCCTTTGGGGAACTGGCAGCCTATGACCAACATTACACTGGCCACTGGGTCCATTCCCACCCACATGGCTGCCAGTGACATGCCTAGGCAAAGTGTCTCTGCATGCGGTGGGATAGCAGTGGGGACAGCTTCTGGGAGGGACTCACATAGCCTTCATCCTTCAGCCGAAATGATTGGAGCGAATGAAATATTTTCATCAAAGTATTTCCTGCAACAGCGAAAGAAGCATTGTGGCAGAAGGCAAACTATGCAACTTCACTCCAAAATAATCTTATTTTGTCTATTTTTTTTTAATTTAAAAAAAATCCAAAATATGTTTCTGGGAAGACAGAAATTATTGAAAAGGCAAAAAAACCCCTAAACCTCCAAAACCTTACCATTTCTATTTTTCATTGACAGGCTGGCTAAGAGGCCTGGTAAGAAGAAATGATCTCATGGTATCTAGGCAAACTAAAAAATAGCTTTCTTTTGAGCAGGTGTAGAAATGCCTGAGCTTTTCTTTGAAAAATCTTCTCTTTATTTTTCCTCATGTGTAACATTAATTTCTTCTTCTCCTTCTCCTCCTTTTATTTTTTTTTTCCTTCCTTCTGCTTCTGGAACCTCTCTTTCTGCTCTTTAACCCTTTACCAGGTGGTAAGTGCAGTCATTCTAGTGTTTTTCTTTAAAGCACTGGCATTTGACTTGTTTTTTTCTGTGTTAAAAAAAAAAAAAAGGATTTTTGTTTGTCTGGATTCCTAAGTGGCTGTGCAGTGTCCTTCACTACTTAGCAACCCATTACTAGCTGTTATGCATCACATGAAATTCTCCATGTGTAAAGAAACCTCCATAAACTGCAGTGTACCTGGAATTTTGTGACTTGATTTCTCACCCCTTTTTGTTAAAGATGCTGTCATGATATTGCATATCACTTTTTATTTTATTTTATTTTTTAATATTGTGTGTGTGTGTTTCAGTGTTTTACTGTGCATTGCCATGGAGTGGGAAATTCCTTTGGTTAGGAAAGGGTGGCTGATGTGTCTCTCTAAAGGGGCAGTTCCCTGCAGCAGTGTCTCTAGAATGGGCTAGTTCACCATTCCAGCAGTGACCATCACGTATACTGAGTCCAGGCTTAAAAGTAATGAGACTGGCTTTAAAACACGAGTTTTGCACCTGGCCACACTGGAGTTTTGCCTTAGTACTGTTGATTTTCTACCACAGGTGCACTCAGACCCTGTTACCAAACTGTCCAGGAAACTTCCTGTCTTTAAAACGAGACACTCCATTTTCATAGAATCACCTGGAGCTGGTGTTTAAAAGCCAGCAGTCACCAACAAACATTACAAGCCTTGTAGTATAATCCAGGTTGTTGCAACTCTCTACCTCACTTTGCTGGTGCTGTTTGAGCTCCAAGAGATCTTATGACAAAGTAAGCACTCCTCTGCTCCATCTCTGCCCCTTGGAGACAAAGCTTTGGCATGCCTCCTTTTCAACTGTCAGTGTTATCCCTCCTTGTTCAGAACTGATGGCCATGGAAGGACAGTGACAAATCAACACCTATGCATCAACAGCACTCATGGTTGCATTTTGATACTTTAGCAAAGCCCAGCTTCTGGAGTCACGTTGTAATGTGACAAGGTTTAGCATTTGTTCAAAAAGCAGGCCAGCAGCTCTCACGGCTGCTGAACGAAGCTTGAAATGGGATCCCTGGCAGCTCCTAACTCCACATGTCCATTGCTATTAATCTTACAAACCCTGTGATATTCTCCTTACGTCAAGCTTATGGTTTGGTATTAGCAATACTGCGGTGTTAGTAGCACTGGAAGAGCTGAAGAGCTCTGAGATACGAGCAGCCACTGGCATCACCAGCAGAGTGACACCAGTCTGCCCACAGCCGCTTTGTGTGGCCCAGAGGTCATTGGTACTCAAAGTTTGCGTGTTTGTTCCCTGCAGCGGGGTAATTTTGTTTCTGCAGCCTAGAACATATCCACTACCAAATCCCTTGGTCTAGTCAGACCAATGACTCCCACTTCATGCTGAAGCATAAATGTAGTTGTTTGGGTTTTTTCCCCTGAAGATGAGTCTTTGGGAGAGGTCAAAAGAGCCTGAGTAAAAGCAGGGCCTGCTAGGGGCGTGATGCTCATGCTGGGGAGCTCACAGGAGATGTACTCCACTCACCACTTTGCAGCTGAGATGTTTGATGCCTGGGGCCTCCAGCCCAGAAACTCAAGTGGTTTAACACCTCACAGTGGGAGTGCTGGGGAGAGCACCCCAGACAGCTACCCTTCATGGGCTCTGGCCCCCAGGAACCTGCTTCTCCTCCTGGGGCTTTCACGTGCCACCTGCTTTTCCCACTGAGCACCCAGTTCCATACTCACCTGCCCAGCCTCCTAATGCTGGGACTTGGCAACAACCAAGGAATGCCAGGCTACAGCCCAGAGTCTTCTGGAGGTGGATAGAGCCACCCTGGACACTTCAGAAGATGGTCTGCGACCATCTTGGGTGAATCAGCTCAGTAGCAAGTGGCTGAGGCCCAGAGGAGGCAAGAACACAACTGTAAACAGGGGAGTTACAGTGGGTTGAAACAATGGGATGGCAGGATCAGCCCTGTCTACCCACTATCAGATCAGTCTCATCCTTTCTATTTTATTCTTATGCACTCTAACCACCCTAACCACCATCATGCACCTTGTCTCTGCACCTCTTCCTTCTCATACACTGTCTGCATCCATTCACCTCCGTCCATCCATTCCCATACTGTCTCTACCTATCATCTAACTATCATCTAACTATCTCTACCTGTCATCTAACTATCCATCCCTTCTCATCTGTTTAATCCACTGTTTGCTCACTCGCTCTCCATCCAAGCACACTATGGTGCTAGCTGATTGTCTGACAGTGATTTCTCATGCTTTGCTGCATGGCCTGGAGCAAGCAAAGATGGAATGAAGTTCTTTTCTGCCAGGGGGACATATCAGGAGTAGTAGCCACGTGTGGCTGTGAAGCAGCCTCACTGGCTTGGTCTGTTGCTGGTAAGTGACTGATGCACCACAAAAAAGCAAAATGCCACCATCTGTGTGGCTGGCCAGAAATGAAGATGCATCTCCCTACCCAGAGGTCCCAGTTCAGCAAGGGACATAGAACATCTGAACACTGAGCTTTGAAGTGTGCAGATACATTCCCCTAAAGATTATGTCCACATGTGATCAGCAAGATGGCCTGCTGCATAAGAAGGCACCCACTGCGCCCTTTCCAGAGTTGTTCCGGGGATTCCCCATACTTGCTAAATACTGTTGCAGCGTGTGAAAGCTCAGGCAGTCCGTGGTGCTGGTGCCGATGCTGATGCTGGTGCCGTTGATAATGAGGCACTTGTGATCACAGAACTGTTTTCTTTGCAAGTGTTGATCATGTGAAACTGCAAAGTCCATGTCCTGGAGTGGTTTTTTGTTTTCTCTATTCAGCTGGTGTTGATTTGGAGGCACTTGCAGGGCTTGTATTTGAGTGGCTGACTCCAGCCCATTTCTCAAAGCAGCAAGCTGAAGTGTTAAGATATTGTTGACCTGAGGTTGTATTGCATCTGAGCCACCCCAGCATCCTGTACAGCCAGCCTGAATCCTGTCCCTGACTCTGCAGTGCTTCGATAACCTTGTCCAACAAACTGATTCACAGTATTAGCATCCTTGCTGGAGCTTTCTCATCATCTCTTCTGGTTGTCAGAGAAAGGGTATGTTTTCATCCTTCTCAATTGCTCAGCTATTAGCTGCTTTTTGCACAGTGTGGCTGCTGTCTCAGTTTGAGCTCAGAGATCTCCTTGCTCAAGAGAAAGAGACAGATCACAGAATAAAAAAGAAGCCATCCCCTGGGATTAATATATGTCCTGGACTCAATATGCGAGAAACCCAAAGAAGGGCCTGCAAGGCTGGTAACTTGTGCCACTTTATCTCACTGTATCCACTCACTTCCTAAAATGTGTTAGCCTCTGCATTCATTGCTGGATCACTGCAACAAGATCTCTGCAGGCAGAAAGACCTGTGCTCTGCACTCTGCTTTCCTGCCTCAAGGCAGGGGTAGAAGTAGTCACCTTCTCTCTGTGCAAAGTGATTTGGTGCCTCAAGGTCTCAGGCAACATACCTACCTCACCTCCAAACTCCCTCCCTTGTGGAGGTTCATTACTGCATTTTTAATGAGCTCTCTCTCACCCTCCTTCCTTTCTCCATCCACATGCCATTGTGCCGCTGGCTTTTTTTTTCTTTTGGCTGTAATTCACCAGCCAGCGAGTACACAAAACTCTCTTCCCTCTGCTGAAAAAAACTAGCATGTCTGCAGGTTTCCCCACAGCTCTTCTGCAGCTAGTGTACCCACTGAGCACTAGCTGGCAGTAGCCTCTGGCTATGGGGTCCAGTTATGGGCATCAGCCGTGGGGCTCCCCTGTGAAAAAGCAAAGATGGCTGAGTCTCATGTTGTGCCACATTGTGTCCCCAGGCACTGCAGATTTATAATAGTGCTTTATTCCTCTTTTTCTTGATCTCTCAAGGGTGCCAGCTCATCTGGAGCTGGCACCGACAGGAGGCATAATTAAGAGTATCAGACAGAGCTGCTCAAAGGCAGCGCTGGCTCCCTGTGTAGCCAAAAAGTATGTCTGCACACACAGATGGCAGGTGGAGGGGTGGGGCATTGTGGGCTAATCCCAAGACCTCACTCTTTGCTGATGCTTTCACTTGGGGAGAAGCCTCCAGGTTATCTGTTGTGCATGCTTGTAGGCAGGGGTTTCTGGTGTCAGTCTCTTTCAAGAGGTTATTTTCTTGCACAGAGAACACATCTTGCCCTGAAGGGTACCTCCTATATCATCTGCTGCAGCCCTCCTTCTTCCTCACTGAGTCCCTAAGCAGGGTCCTGGCTCTGCTGTTCTTGGCCATCCTCCCAGGTCCTCCTGGATGCCCACCTTATTGATACCCTGATGCAAAGCCCACCTAGTGTCATGATGGTGTTGGGATCCTTAGGACCACTGGTGGCAGCTCATGCTGTCCTCTCATTAACTCCATTGTCCACTCCATGTGATGTCACCACAGGGTCTGTCCTTGAGGACTTCACTCCAGGGTGTGAAGGCTGCAATATGACATGGCACTGGAGACATCTATCTTTCCTTTGTCTATCAGACTCCTTTTTCTGAACTCTACAATTCCCACTGACTCCTCCACACCTCTTCTCCAGTTCTTTGGAGAGGTAGGATTGCAGGGGGAGGCTTGGAAAAAGGCTGCCTGCCTCCAGCCCCTCGACCCTTGCAGGCTGAGAAAGTGACTCACCTGGCTATGATGTGGGGTAAAGGGTTTGGGAAGACAGATGCCACAAACTGATATCAGGGATGCCAGATGACCTGGCAGCATCAGCACAAATAGTCTTGGCATTAGTTGGTGATGAGTGAGTTCCAGGTTGCGAGATTCTCGCAGTATTGCCCTCACATGCCACAGCACTCAAGTTCATGCAGTACCAGTAGCTGGATCATCTCTCTTTGTAATGGCAATCAAAAATAACAGTTTCTGTAAAGGACGAGTCATTGCCCAATGATGGCTGTCTTCAGATGCTGACACTGCATGCTCACACAATTTCACACATGGCAGGTTTGGAGACCCATCCAAGCATTGTAATTTCAAGGCAGTCTGAGTGCTTGTCTTGAGTTTTGAGACATGGACCCTGTAACAGGACCAACCTGGAGACCAGAGGTGAGATCACTTAGAAAGTTTGGAGCAAGAGCTGGAGAGGTTATTTTCAGGTGTTTTATCTCCGCCATTAAAAAAGAGGTAATTTTGAAATGTTTGGGTGCTGGCATGAGCAAATAAAGCAAAGAGCCCAATAGAAAATCAGAGCGGAAGACCTTTCAGCTTTGAGCTCTTGGGACAAACCCAGGCTTCGCCACTACATATAAAATTGTTCTCTGTAAGTGTTGTGGTTTAACCCCAGCTGGCAACTAAGCACCGTACAACTGCTTGCTCGCTCCCCTCTGGTGGGATGGGGGAGAGAATTGGAATAGCAAAAATGAGAAAACTCATGGGTTGAGATAAAGACAGTTTAATAGGTAAAGCAAAAGCCACGCATGCAAGCAAAGGAAAACAAGGAATTCATTCACTACTTCCCATCGTCAGGCAGCCATCTCCAGGAAAGCAGGGCCCCATCACACGTAACAGTGACTTGGGAAGACAAACGCCGTCACTGAACTTCCCCTGCTTCCTTCCTCTTCCCCCAGCTTTATATGCTGACCATGGTGTCATATGATATGGAATATCCCTTTGGTCAGTCAGAGTCAGCTGCCCCAGCTGTGTCCCCTCTCAACTTCTTGTGCACCCCCAGCCTCCTCGCTGGTGGGATGGTGTGAGAAGCAGAACAGCCCTTGACTCTGTGTAAGCACTGCTCAGCAATAATGAAAACATCCCTGTATTATCAACACTGCTTCCAGCACAAATCCAAAACATAGCTCCATACTAGCTACTATGAAGAAAATTAACTCTACCCCAGCCAAAACCAGCACAAAAAGACACTCTGATTAAAGCCAAAACTCTCCAGAAGTTTAATGAGCTGCTTCTTTGCCTTACAGAATATTGGCAAAAAGATGTCGTGTCAACAGTTCATAGCAAACCTGGATGGGCTGAATGATGGGAAGGACTTTGCAAAGGACTTGCTGAAGGTAATGTGATATAAATAGACAGTGGGATACCGTCATTATTATTGTAGTGCCACCTAGTCCTGCTGGGACACTCTGAGCCCTTGAATCAGCATTTTCCAGTGCACAATTGTTTCATTAGAAGAATTGTAACCCACATGGATAGCTTCTGCTAACTTGCAGTGAACCACCAGAGGTCTGTTCCCTGGTGGTGTTTTATCCAGATTTGTGGCATATCTGCCCTCAGAGCATACCGGGGGTCCCCCTCCCCCACGATAGCTCTGTGATGCACAAGACAATGCACAGAAGAAGGTACCCTCAATCCCCAAATATGACCATCTGGCACCGATACTTTTCTCTGCCTTCACTTCCATGTAATTAGATGTAGTGCTCCAACACAACTAGTTCAGTACCACGGGATACTGGTTAAACACCCCAAAGTGAGTATTTTCTCCTTCCATGTGGTTTAATACCACCACTGTTGTCTGCACCTGCTGCAGGTCCAGCAACCTGACCTGGATTTTGTTGTATGGAAGGAGGTTGAAATGACCAGTGCCACATCAGGGGTGTCACATCGTGCTTTAGACAACAACTCCACCTCCCAGCAGACCTCGCCCTACCCCACCCCTCACTGTGGTCAGGGCCACCTCCACATTCTGCTTTCCTAGCCCATTCCTGTTTCTTTCCCAGTGCCCCAGTGAAGCCACTGAAATTTTGCACAGGAGGAACTGGAAAAGCTGATCCCCAAGGTCATTCATCCCTCCCCTGCTTCTCAGGCCAGTGTTCAAGCCTCCACTGTCCCCTTCCCCTAGTTGAGACACTGGAGGTGTCTTGGCATACTCCAGAGTCTTCTACCATCTTTGCGTAGAGCAGGATTCACTCAGGACTAGGCACAGCACCCAGAATTAGTCAAAAATGTCATATACAGGCTCCTGAGCAAGGCTGGCTGCCAGACCCCTCTGCTGCTGACATGTCCAATCCAATATCTAGTGTGGTACATAGATAAAAAAGGGTCTAGCAGGACAGTAATTGTCCTGCTCACTGGTGAATGCTTCTCGAGGACAGTTCGGCAAGGAAGGTATCTCTCCAAGAACACAGACAGGATGTGGAGGAGATGGTCTCCACAACCCAGACATGTCTTCCATGACAGACACAGCTAATATCATGTTCTTGTTTCAGACACTATATAACTCCATCAAGAATGAGAAGCTGGAGTGGGCCATGTAAGTATATGTTAAGCATTTGAGAGAGAGTGTGTCTTTCAAAGTAGCTGGCAGGTCTTGAGTCATGTTTTTAGCCCCAGAAGCTCCCAGAACATTTCCTGCCAAGCCCCTAAGCACTGAAGTCTCTCCTGTAGGCAAGCTGGGTTTATTTATGGCTTAGACACAAAAGCAGACGGGGAGGTTGGTGGCAGTCTGTGGACACAGGGTCCACAGGCATGATCTAAAGGAAGGGAATGCCCTCTTTGTTTACTATTACACTTATAAAATCATAGAATCATAGAATCGTTTAGGTTGGAAAAGACCTTTAAGATCATCAAGTCCAACCGTTAACCTAGCACTGCCAAGTCCATCACTAAACCATGTCCCTAAGCAGCACATCTACCCATCTTTCAAATACCTCCAAGCATGGGGACTCAACCACTTCCCTGGGCAGCCTGTTCCAATGCCTGACTACCCTTTCAGTAAAGAAGTTTTTCCTAATATCCAACCTAAACCTGCCCTGGTGCAACTTGAGGCCATTTCCTCTTGTCCTATCACTTGTTACTTGGGAGAAGAGACCGACTCCCACCTCGCTACAAGCTCCTTTCAGGTAGTTGTAGAGAGCAATAAGGTCTCCCCTCAGCCTCCTTTTCTCCAGGCTAAACAATCCCAGTTCCCTCAGATGCTCCTCATAAGACTAGTTCTCTAGACCCTTCACCAGCTTTGTTGCCCTTCTCTGGACGCACTCCAGCACCTCAATGTCCTTCTTGCAGTGAGGGGCCCCAAACTGAACACAGTATTCAAGGTGCAGCCTCACCAGTGCATGCAAATGCTGGTCCCTCTCCAAGTGCTTCAGAGGTTTTTGCACAAGGAGCTCAAGATCTGGGGTTATTTTGGTCACTGAGACTTTCCACCTCTTCTACATAGTTTCTTCTGGAAATAATATCAGAGAATCACTGAGGCGGGAAGGGACCTTGCAAGATCTCCATTACAGCTTCCTCCTCAAAGTATGATCAACATTGAATTCAGACCAAGTTGCTCAGGGCTTTGTTCAGTTTGATCCTGAAAACCTCTGAGGATAGAGAACCCACAGCCCCTCTGGATCCATGAACCTATGCTTAATTATTCTGAGAGTGACATTTTTTTCTTAACCATTTGAAACTGCTGTTGTTTTGACTTATGCCCACTGTCTCTTGTCCTCCTGCCATGCACCATAGTGAAGAGCCTGGCTTTGTCCCCTCAATAACCTCCTCACACATACTGGAAGGCTGCCATGAGGTGCCCCAAAGCCATCTCTTCTCTAGGTTGAACAAGTCCAGTTCCCTTAGTCACTTCTTACATTGCAAGTGCTTCAGCCCCCGGCATCTTGGTGGCCTCTGCTGAACTCTCTCCACCTTGTTGATGCCCTTTCCTCTGTTGGGGGCCCAATACTGTTTGCTGTATAAAGATATGATGTAAAGAATGCAGAATAGAGGAGGATGATCACTTCTCTTAGCCTCCTCACTGTGCTGCTGTTACACAGCCCAGAATGCTCTTGGCCTCTGTTTCTGCCGGGACACACTGGCTGGCTCCTGTTCATCCTGCTGCTCACCAAGAGTCCCAGGGCCTTTTCTGCAGAACTGCTCCCCAGCCAGTCAGCTCCGGCTGACCCTTCTGCAGGACCACTCCACCCCAGTGCAGTACTTGGGTGCTGCATTTAATGAGGCTCCTGTCCCACTGAGCGGTGGCCCTGTACCTCTCATTTTTATGTCATCCACAAACTCAGTGAGATGCACTCTGTCTCCTCCTCCAAATCATCATTTGTTACCCTGAAACAAGTTCGGGAACAGTTAGCATGGTGGCCTTCATGACAGGTTCACGCAGCACCTTCCTCATCCCTTCTTCCCCTGCTCTGTTACCCACCTCCTGCCCAGAGCACAGGCCAGGACCCTCAGTGAGGGGTGCTCTGTACTCCCCAGCCCCAACACCTCCCCACTGCTGCCGTGGGGAAGCCCATGACTGACCTGGGGCCTTAAGCTAACACAGTGGACATTTCTTTCCCCCCCGCCCTCCCCTCCTCCCTTCCCTTCCCTTCCCTTCCCTTCCCTTCCCTTCCCTTCCCTTCCCTTCCCTTCCCTTCCCTTCCCTTCCCTTCCCTTCCCTTCCCTTCCCTTCCCTTCCCTTCCCTTCCCTTCCCTTCCCTTCCCTTCCCTTCCCTTCCCTTCCCTTCCCTTCCCTTCCCTTCCCTTCCCTTCCCTTCCCTTCCCTTCCCTTCCCTTCCCTTCCCTTCCCTTCCCTTCCCTTCCCCCTCTTGTCTCCAGAGGGTGGTGGGACTGAGCAGGACCTTCTGAGCCTTTAGCTCCATCACCTGCTCTTCTCCTTATATTGTCCTGGCCAGAAAAGTGTCTGGACACGGTTTGATCCTATCTCCCTCCCCAACTACCTGGGTCAAGCTTTGCAGAGCAGGAGCTTCCATTGCCAGCCATGCCCCAATGGCAGCAGTGCTCTCTGTGGGCCAGTGTCTTCTTCAGGAGGGACACAGCCAGCCGGTGGCCCTGGAAGGGCGGTGGTTTCTTAGCAGGTCAAGTAGCATTGATTTCACTTTAAAAATAAACTTGCGTGGCAGCTGTGTGAGAGGAAAGCAGCAATGCCAGCTCTGCAGCAGAGGCCGGGCCGGGGGGTGGACGCAGTCGCGAGAGGGAGCTCTGTAGCTCCGCAGAAGGTGCCGGTGGGATGGTTTATGTAAAAGGAGTTCAGCAGAAGTGCATCTGCTCGCTGGATGTGGGCAGTGGTTACACAACGCCTGCCAGCACAGGCTCCCTGACTCGGGCACATCCGAGGGATGCCAGCCCCCCGGCGTCCCGCTGCAGCGGTGCAGTTCCAGTCAGTAGCATCTGGCCCCGCTCCTGCCCTCCTCCACGCACCCTGCTTGTATCCTTGCAGCCCCTCATTCACCCCACACGGGCCCGGGACCTGCCTTGCTGCAGGGTGTCCTGCTTGGCTGCAGATGGGCAGGCTGCAACATGAGAGACCTCTCAGCTCCTCTGCTGTGGGACAGATGCTCCCTCATGTGGGGTACCTGGTTTTCTTTCAGAGACGTGGCACTGAGTCATAACCTTGCACAGGCAAGACCCTCTTCTCCCTGCTTGCCTCTGCCTTCTGTCCTTGTCCATCCCAGGGAATGAAATGCCCTTGCTCACAAAGCCCAACTGGACAGGCAGGTATACAACCATCATCCCAGCAAGCAAGCAGGAGCTCAAAGGGGTCCCTCTGGTGCAGCTCAGAGAACTGAGCCCCACTAACTCCCCACACAGGTGTAGTGTCTGCACTCTGCCTAAGCCCCAGGACTCCTGTGGGTGCTGAGGGCTGAGAAATCATCCTTCTCTTCCAAGAGGTGTCTGATGCTTTGGCCATCTACTTGCTGCAGATGTGGTATTTTACTGCTCACATCCCAGCTAGTGGATTCATCCCTGGGCCACTCCTCAGCTGAGGTTTGGTCCAATCTAATCTGCAACCTAAGGTGACCACTCATACCATTCAGACATTGACATGTATCACACAGGGCAGAAATTCCCTGTTTGCTCTCCTGCCTTAATGTCCTAGGGACATTGGGAAATATTACTTCCCATACAAGTTCTAGTGTCTATGCACCAGAGTAGGTTTTACTCCAAACAGGAAGAGGCAGGCTTGGTGGAGTCAGTGGACACTTCCCTAAGCTGCTCAGTCCTTGCTGTCCAGGGTCCAGGGTCCAGGACCAGGAGATCTGTGAGGAGAAGCAGTTTCTTGCTCTCTGCTGGCCCACCCTGAGGACACAAATGGGGAGCTGACATATAACTTAATCCAGGGTTTGTGGTTTTTTGATCAAGTGGCCCATCTCCCTAATGTCTGCAGAGATTTTGTTCCTCAGAGATTCAGAGGACATTCCTCAAGCTCCTTCAGTATCTAGGAGGCCCCAGGGGCTGCCTCTCAGAGGCTGAGAAACCCCAGTGATACCTGGTCTTCAGCAAAAGACCTCCTTAAACTCTGATTTTAGGGCACAGAATTGGAGACTCTCCCTGTGAAATGCTTGTAGTCCTCAGCAATGGTGTGTCTGCAGTTTCCTGGTGTTCAGACAAGCACCCATTCCCTTCCCTGTTTTGAGTAACCTCACAGTGGGACCACTGGGACAGTTACCTGCCACCCACACTCCTCCCAGCTATGTCCAGATCACCACCATTGGCACACTCTGCATGTTAGAGTTCCTGTGTCTCCTTTCATTTTCTTTCTCTGACTAGTCTTGTAATAAATAACTTTCTTTAAAACCAAAGCACACTGTGACCCAATCCACGTGTCCTCCACTCAATCTCTTCTCTGACTTTGTTTCCAAGTGATGAGGACGAGTTGAGGAAATCACTCTCGGAGCTGGTAGATGACAAATTCGGAGCCAGTGCGAAGAAAGTGACAAGGATTGTTGACAGCAGCAACCCCTTCCTGGACATACCCCAAGCACTGAACGCAGTCACCTACAAGCACGGTGTCCTCACGCGTAAAACCCATGCAGACATGGATGGGAAGAGAAGTATGTGTTAATGGGACAGGAGGAGATATGCCCCAGGCAGTACCAGAGCTTTGCCCTAGCCTTCTCCCTGGCTCTCCTGCTGAAGGCATTTCCTCACCATGTCCCAGGGAACACAAGAGAGATCCCCAGATCCATGAGTGCCAGGGCACAAGGAAAGGAGGGTGTCTTGAGGCATTTGTAGACATAAATGTTTTCAGAAGGCCTCAATCTTCCCTTCTCACTGCCAAGGAACCTAACAGTGCCTGTCCCACACAGATAGACCTGGTCTTCCCTCCTATTCATGGGCATAATGCTGAATCCCACACTCTGAGCAATGGGGTGAGGCTGGTTCCACAGCAGTTAACCCCAGCCCTGACCCTGGGGACAGTCTGGTCTTCAAAGTTTTGTTCCTGTCCATATTCTACCATGTGCTGGAAACAGCTGCCGTGTGCTGGCTGGGCAACAGGATGCCTCATAGCTCTGCTGTCCGCATATGGGATTACAGGAAAGGTAAAGGAAAATATATTTGGGAACTGTTAATGAGCAAAGATTAATGAAACCTTGGATAACCCCTTTTGCTAATTGATGTGATTGGCCCAGTCACTGAAGCCTATTAAAAGTCTTGAGTAGAGATTACCACCAAAGGCCTCCCTTGCTTCCAGCACTTTCTTAATAGCCCGTGCCTGGAGGATCTGCTGTCTTGTGGTGATGTAGACGGCTCCCCTCACCTCACGCCCCTCTCCAGCTTCCAGCAAGCTCTCTGTCCCCAAGTCCATCAAGACGGCTGGTGGTAATGCTCCCTCCTCAGTGGAACAGAAGCTGCCTTATCCACAGTATGTCTGCCTAACTCATCTGAAGCAGAGGAGCTCAGGGAATGTCTCTGCTCCTCAAGCATTTAGCCCAAAGAACATCAACCTGGGTTTGGAAGAGCAGAGACTTTCTGCATGTGTCCACTGGTACTCCTATATCAGCTCATCTCTGGTTTTGACCTGCTTGTGTTCCTGCTGGGAAGATGCATCTCCCAGCCCATGTCCCCGAAACATGTGTCCCTGCAGACAAGCCACTCATAAGCAATAGCTTGGAGGAGTATGAGGTCTGGGCATCAGCGCATGCCTGTGGTGGGTCAGGAGAAGGGCTGGTTTTGCCAGAAATGTGAAGGTCAAGCAGCACTGGCAGAAGCAGACATGTATAATTAAATGTTCTTCCTTTTTTAGCTCCCAGAGGAAGAAGAGGTTGGAAGAAATTTTATGCTGTGCTTAAAGGGACCGTCCTTTATTTACAAAAGGTAACTGTGGTAGACTATCCCATTTGCTGTTTCATGCTGTCTCCAAAGCAGTCATGCTGGCCTAAGCAGGAGACCTATAGATGCAAGTAGAGGTGAATCCATGTCCTAATGCATTCATGGACATCCACAGAGCTCCTCCAGAGACCAGTATGCGGAACTGGAGGATGCTGTCATCTTTGGTGGTGGTGTTCATGCTAAGGGCACTATTCACAGGGCCAGACAGGAAGAAGTATGAAAGAGGGAACACTGAGGCAAGATTTCTGCAGAAGTGTCCCAGCAAGTAGGAGCTGTTGGGGAGGATAAATAAACAGATGATATGGAATAGGTGAAGTAGGATGTTGGTGAGACATGCAATAGGAAGCTGAAGAGGTGAAGCATCAGACCAGTCTTATCCTGCCTATTGTTTTATTTGCTGGCATAGATCTGATTATGAGCAGCTTCTCTGAGTCTGATGTGGACCATACTTAAAGTTTCTCTTCTCCTTCAGGACCTTGCTGAGCTGGGTCCTTCCATGGGTTGCCAAGTGACACTTTCTGCCTCTCTTCATCTCTGTTCATTCTGCAGCCACCTCTAGTCAACAGAAGTATAAATCCCAGGTCCTCATGGGAGGCAAAGTCACCATGGAAGACCTTCCCTGCATGCTATAGCATTCAGTTCTCTGCCTTTCAAGACACTTGGATGCTAGGAGGATTTCCATGGATAGCTTTTCTGTGGAAAAATCCAAGGTGCCTGGATAGGGGCTGACTTGAATGTCAGTGTGAGCCAGCCAGGGGTGCCAAATGTCCGTTCATCATGCAACAGCGTAACCCACTGAACTAGGTCTGAACCACCTTAGTAGCACAAGCTGTGCAGTAACCCGTTGAACTCACCTTGCTGGAACAGCACTTTCTGTGGGTAGATGTTCTTATGTATTGCAGTATTGTCTCCAAAGCAATGAGAGTAAACAAACATTGGATTATATAAGAAAGGCAGAAAGATCCTCAGGGCAGCATGGAATTATGACTCAGAGCTCGTAGCACACACCAATGGTTCTCGTGTTTTGCCAGATCCTATGGCACATGTCACAGAGCCAACAGAAATCTGGCAGCTGATCGTAATTTACAGTATGGGTTGCTCTTAGCCAATTGGTATTTTTACAGCCTTGCCACTTTCTGCTGCAGCTGAGGGAAGCTGCAGCATACAGGAGAGCCCAGATCTTCTCCAGCCCTCTAAGTGTGGCATTCTTCAAGTCAGTGGCACTCTTCTTACATGTCAATCTCATGTTTTGTTACAAGTGTCCACATGGAGTCCACCAAAGAGAATCATGGGTGATGCATGAGGATTTAACTTGTACAGAGCTACAATCAACATTTAATTTTATGGCAGTTTTTCTATGGAAAAAACCTGTAATTTCATCAAAATCACAGGAACGATTTGGATCTAAATGAATTTTTCACCAAGGCACTTCTAGGGCATGTCTCTTGGGACGAGTCTGTTGAGGGCGTATATATTTGGAATGAAATACACTTTCAGGGCAGAATTTTCTTCCCATCCTGGACCAAAATCCAGTTTACTGAAGATTTTCTTGACTGCTTGGACAGCACTGGAAGGAGCCATGAAGCCAACACTGAGTGTCATTGCTGCTGATGGGGCAGAGGGGTTGGGTTTTCTTTGCTGCACAAGTCTAGCAGCAGTAACCATCCAGACTGTTATATTAACATAGTTTGTTATGTTAGTACTAGGTGTTTGGAATTTAAAAAGAGAGTGAGGGTAAGATTGACATGGTGATTAGAAGACCAATGTTCTTATCTAGATGACCTTCAGGAGCAAATGGTTAAGAGACTGAGAGCTTTCTTTATGGACAAGGACTGAAGAAGCAAAACGCCTAAGATTTGGCTAGGTTATGAAAGTGTCTGATAAATAATAGCCGTAACTGATATGTAATTAGCAGGAGGGACCAGAATTGCCAAGGGTGCCCCAAGGAACTAGCATTTGGAACAACAACAAAAATTAACCTGAGGAACATTTGGGCAAAGGATTTGGGCGAAGAGGAGTTTCTTAGTCATGAGCTGCTGCCAGACTGTATATGGTCCTCTTCAGAGGATTCTGTGGGCTGGGCTTGGCTGTAGACAGTGTCTATCAGGCTTGCAAAGACAGGACAGAAGGATGAGACCACGAAGACAAGTCCTTGCCCTGCCACTTCCTTCCAAACATCCCCAGCACCACAACAGAGAGTGGATAAACATCCACCTGCCCTGTAGATTCTTAGTGCAATTTCTTGCCTGTGGGGTGGTTTGCAGAATAAGAGAGTTGCACAATACAGGAAGGAAATGGTGTGCCAGCCTCCCAAGCTCTCAGAGGAAGATGACTGCAGATAAACTTAAGGTAGAACCTGGCTTGAGCACAAATCACTGGGAAAAGATTTTCTGATGTGAAGATAGAGGAGAAAGTACCTGCTTCTAGACCCACCTGACACCACGGAGCACAGGTTCAACCTGTTCCAATTTTTCGCTCAGACCAAACCAAGGATCTAGGCTTTAAAAGGAAATTTTCATAAGTTTAATAGGAACTCAATTTGGTTTTGGGGAGCAAGCTGAGTAGAAATAAGAGTGAGAGAGAGAGGGAAGGAGGCAGGGAAGGAGGGCCTGGGGAGATAGATGTATAGAAAGGAGGAATGGCCAGATACAGAGAGAGGTGGGTATAAGATAAGCAGAAGAGTGGGTAGGTGGAAGGTAGAAGTCAGTCTGTTAGAAGCAATTCAGGCACCAGCCATAAAGCTGCTGATGTAGAGATGTCACATGTCATTGCCTTGCCAGTGTTAATCGCTAGATTAGCGTGTTCTAGCATAGTCTGCTGAAGCAATTGCTTGATCCCCTAAAGGGATGCAGCACAGTCTTGAGGAAGAACTGCAGGCTTGGGAGCAGGGCGCACCTCTCATGCGCTCTAATCTGCACTGGGCACTGACTCAGTCCATGGCCTTTGGCAACTTACTTCACCTCTGTGAAATGGGGATAATAACCCTTAATCACCACACATAGAGGGGTGTTGAGAGGAATGATGGAGAGCTGTAAAACATGAGGTGCTTTTATATGGAAGTGCTAGAAAGGGTGCAGGTCTTCCCGCAGGGTCTGCTCTTGCAGCCCCCAACCATGAAAGAGTTCCTAGTGCAGCCCCAAGCCATGGATGCTGTCACATGCAGGCAGGCCCTTGCCATGGTAGTGCTACTTGGAATGTTCATGACAGACTGAAAAGGGTGCAGTGGTTAATTTTCCTCATTAAATGGTTTGTTTAGGCTGGTAGATGTGAGCTGAAGAAAAGGAAAAAGAGGAAAACCCACTCACAAGCCAGAGCATGAGAAATCTCTGTAGCTCTCCATGTCCATATTCACATCACTGCTCAGAGCTGGTGCTGAGCCCAGAGAAGGCAGCAGGACCAATACATTGGGCTCTTTCACCCCATCCAGGTGCCCTACAAAGGCAGGCACACAAGATAGATGCCTTTTCTTGACAAAATAAGCTTTGAGGTGGAGAGCTCATATTAGTTGTGGATCTCCCACCATCCGCTCGCAGGGGTGGGCAGTAGGGGAGAACTGGCATCGGAAGAGTGAACCAAAGACACCATGGAGCACTGCCATGGCAGAAACTAAGCCCAGGGAAGGGGGTGGTCATGCACGTTTAAGCAAAGCCTTTGTGCAGGCAGGAGAGGCACAGAACAGGGAGTCTGTCTACACCATCAATATTAAAAGCTGAAAGTGAATGAAATTAATTTAGAGGGATTCTGAAACAAAACATCCACACCTGGGCTCAATTCCTGCAGAAGATATCCCCAAAACAGACCCTGAAAATTGCTGACCCCCACCATTCTACACCTGGAGAAGCAAGGGAAAAATAAACATGTCACCGTTCAAGGGCTGGGGGCTAAGGGTAACTGGAATGGTGTGGCAGAGCATACCTTGCCCATTTCCCAGTGACAAGTACCTGTGTGAACCATGCAGGACACATAAGACAAAAATTCAACAGCCCTGTGATACCAAATTAACCCCTTTGCCAGGAAAGGTATGGCAGGATAACACCATGAAAAAGGTGAGAGTGAGGTTAGCGGTACTATAGCATGGACAAAACATTACCTGAAGTTCCTCCAAATATGATACTGCTTATGTTTTAGTATAAATCAGTTTCTTTGAGATTTAAACCAGAATCCCTTCACTGAAAGCGTCTGTGTTACTATTACGTTTTTGGACACATCTCTTCCTCAGCAGCAGTTTATGCAAACACTTAAACTAAAAACTCAGAAAGGGAGTGAGGCAAAATGTAGAGAAGCTGCTGGAGGCTTTGAAGCACATCTGACATGCTTTACTAAAGGGCAATGGGATTATTCTTCAGGGGAAGGCTATGCGGTGTAGTGTACGCTACAGTGTAAGTGCTAGGCACTGTCATAGCTCCAGCCATGTGTGCATGGCATCATACAGCCTTGGAGCTGTTTGCGGAGGGTGCTTGTTTAAGGGCACACAGAGGTCTCCCAGCATCAGCAGCCATACATATCATCATGACTGCCCCGTCACAGGCATTAAGATGAGCTTCCTGGCAGAGCTGGCCTGCAGAAGTGAGCCTCCAGCACCATGCACTCCTGCAAACGCAGCCCGTTTCCACCAACAGGGAGGCAGAAGGTAGAGAGAAGCTGATTTACTAGGCCCAGTGTTAGAAAACGAAGATTTGGCTTTTCCTTACACCTACATTGATGCTTGTGAGCCTGAAATCAGTAGAGGCAATACATGATGATACCATTCAAGGTGAAGATCTGCATTAGTCAAATGGGTTTGCAGCCATGGCAGTTTCTCCTTGTCACATGCCATTAAGCCTGGCTATTTGCATTGTATTTTCAGAAAGCTTATCTTGAAATAAGAGATCATGGGCATCACAGTCAGATTTATTCAGATCCAAAGAGCTTCAGCCTTGGAAAAACATCCAGAATTGGAAGTCTCTCTACTATGTATGAGGTCTGAGCAGCGTCTTCCTCAAGCAACTGTTTCTCTCCAAATGGGGTAACATATTAGGCCATCATAAGGCAAAGCATTTGTTTTTCTTTGTTAAAAGGCTAATAGCCCATTCCTCTGGTTACTGAAATCCCCACTCACAGCACAGCCCATCTGAATGTCACCCCAAAAGCAGGGTGCCTGCAGCACCCACCCCTTCCTCTGCTGGAAAGACAGGGTTTTTCTTTGGGGTTCACCCTTAAGAAGGCAGTTGCCTGAGCCAGGGCCCCATGCCAGGCATTTCTAGGGTCTGAGCCCCATGGCATTTCTTTGCAAAAGGCCAAGAATCATGTCCTGATGAACATAGTATGGCAACCACTTTCTCGGATGGGACGATTGCTTCAAAAAAGGAGGGAAGGAAAGGCATCAGAAGCTCATTTCCCATCAGAAGCAAGGGTCTGAGTGAGCCACATCTATGGGCAGGGGAGTGCTGGTCCCTGGTGCTCTGAAGAGCAACAGAGGGGAGACCTTTCTGACCCTACACCAGAGAACAGCCTTACTGATCAGGGTTAGCAACCAGGAGACTGTAGCATGGCTTTTCCCTGAACAGCTGTATTTGTACCACCAGGACACAGGAAAAAAACATCTTTTTGCAAATCTGCAGAACAGACTGAGCTCTAGCTTGAAACCTAAGGAAGGGCTGGGACACATAGACCACCACTACTGGACAGAGCTGCCCCTGTGCTGACAGCCAAGCATAGTCAAGGAAAGCAAAACGTAAGAGAGAATTAGTCCTCTAGGTTTGCACTGTAATCAGCAGGGCAAGGCAGGCCCTTCCAAGGACACCCTGTACTGACATGGCCTCTAACACGGCTGGGGTTGTGAGGTGGTAGCTTGTTTTAGCCAGGGCCAGGCTTTCTTACATCCACCTATCCATACGTGCGTGCATCTGTCCATCTGTCCATCCTTCCATCCCACCACCCGACTGGACCAGCTGTTGAGCTGGCAAGGGTGCAGAGTGGGAGGAAGGGTATCGCTTTAAGTGGCCGGGAGCTCAGTCACTGGAAAAGCAAAGGGCAAACACAGGATTGATTGAGCTTTTTTTTCCTTCAAATTGTCCTTCAGTGGAGAAAGTAAAGCAGGAATACAGAGAATGCTGCTGCAATTTGCAAGTGCCAGTCTAATGAATTACATGGGAGACCATGCCAAAGGGTCATACGTACTAAAGAGAGACCAAGCATGGTTCAGGTGGGCCATGCTCAGTCTGGCAACTGCCCAGCAAGCCCCACGCCTGCACGGAGGTGCACTGGAATGCTGCTGCTGTTCCAGAGCTGCCCAAGATGGTGCAAAACCCAAGCCCAGATCCTCTGCCACACAAAGCTGCAGCGCCAGGGCAGGCGCTCACTGATACCTGCCAACGACTGGGAGTTGCATCCCAGCTTGAGCTCTGCACTGTGGGTGAAGCTCTGCAGAAACCTGGCCCTGTCTTGTGCCTTCCCCCGAAGCCTCAGGCGTGTGCCGTGTTAGAGATAACTATTGATAATTACGTTTAAAACTTTCATCTCCTTCTTCACATCTTCCCAGTGAACTTAATGATGGAAGAAGTTGCCAGATGTTAATTATTATCATTATCAGCTCCTAGCATTTACTGTACAAAGCAGTGCTTTTCCTGGTCTCGGCACTCTGTGATTATAGCACAGAAAGAAAGACACGTTCATTAAAGTAGCCTGCAAATGTTAGTGTTGTCATTATCCAATTAACGTTCCTCTTCACAGGATGAATATAAACCTGACAAAGACCTCTCTGAAGTGGATCTGAAAAATGCCATCCGTGTGCACCACGCCTTAGCCACGAAAGCCTCTGACTACAGCAAGAAGTCCAACGTGCTCAAGCTGAAGACAGCTGACTGGAGAGTCTTCCTCTTCCAGGCCCCGTAAGTACCAGCTTTTCCTGTAGAGCCTGGATGGACAGCCTGACCTCCAGCCACCACCCGACTCCCTCTGACCTGGCCAGATCAACACATGCATTAGGGGACAAACCGGGGGGGAGGAAGGTGCTGAGCAGGAGGGCTGAGGGTGAGGTCTGTAGGGCTGTGCAAAGGACTTGGTCATGGGGTCACAGTTTCTACCTGGCACTCTTGGTAGCTGTGCATCAGTTGTGGAGGTCCTCTCTCATCTGTCACCAAGGTGGGCTGAGCAGGATGGGCTGGGATGTAAAGGGCTGAGTAAAGGGCTCCCCTTACTAACTTCTATTGTCAGTCTGTGGAAGGGAGAAAATCTGTATGATGCAATGAACTAAGGAGCTGATGGTTCCCCTCATCAGCTTTTGATGGGGAAACAGGCTAAAGCTCATTAAAGAAGCCTCCCCAGCCAGGCTATATCTTCTTTCTTCCTTAGTCCATTGCAGAGGAAAGTTGCTCTGGTAATAAGTGTCAACTGTGATTGAGTCATCTTCTGTCTGATGTTTTTATTGTCTTTTGCTGAGATAGGTGGCATTGTCTGTAAGTTGGGCTGAGGTACTAATGTCAAGCTAAAGCTTGACATCTGAATTTGTGCAGTGAAAACCCACTTGAAGGCTGGGTTCCCCCTCAGCAGTGCCTGAACAGATCTGATGAGGGACCCTGGGCAGTGTCCCACGAATGACACAAATGAGGGGTCCACCCTGCTCCATGGGACCTCTGTTGTGTGGCTCCCACTCTCCAAAGAGCAGGGTATCCTCGGCCCTTGCCACCATGCTACCTCTCCCCAGCTCCTCAGGGAATGCAATCAGAGCTGATGAGGCAGGCAGGACTGCCAGGGCTTCAAGAGGCAGACAACAGCCCTGAAATCATTAGGGCACTGTAAAGGAGCCAATTAGCCAGTGTTTTCCTCTGTTCACAACCCAGGGTGGCACAGAAATGGCTTCAAAGCAAGGCCACTGATGGCCCTCCTGAGAGTGGGTGGCTCCCAGGCTGTTCTGAGGTGGCTGGTCCTGGGTCCATTTACAGACTCCCCTCTCTTCTTCCCTCCTCCATAACAGAAGTAAGGAAGAAATGCTCTCCTGGATCCTGCGAATCAACCTTGTTGCTGCCATTTTCTCTGCCCCAGCCTTCCCAGCTGCAATCTGCTCCATGAAGAAGTTCTGCCGCCCACTCCTGCCTTCGTCCATGACCAAGTTGTGCCAGGTAACATGTGAGAGAAGGAGCGATGGAGGGGTGCCCAGTGCTTCAGCATGCAGCTCAGGCTGAGCCCATCTGCAGCTCCCCCAGATCCTGCCTGATAAATACATTCAGGTGCTCAGGGCAGGAACAAGGGAGTGGAGTGGGTGACTTGGACAAGACTGGCAAATCCTGGTGTCTGGCCAATGCTTCCTTTGCAATGGCTATAAAGCAACCCTATGCACACACACCTGCCTGTATGGCCATTGATTCTGGCTTGTTTATTGCTCTTTGCCCATCACATCCCAGCACCTTTCTGTTGCCGTAGTTGAAACAGCTGGTGCTACTGAGCCCAGCAGCTGGCTACAGATCCAGTTTATTTTATAGCATGGCATTCAGAGGTGGCACCCTGTTATTTCTCAAGCTGAAAAGCCACAGACAAAGTGGGAGTCTGAGTCGCACTCAGTGGGGAAGGTTTTCCGGAAGCAAAGGGGCACGGCGCACCAGACCATGTCTGCCTAAGGCTCAGTTAACCTAGAGCAATGGGCAGCTGCCATCCAAACAGTAGCTTTTGTTTGCACTGTCCAGGGAAAGCCTAACATGCCTTAGCACCTCCAAAAAGTAGGGACACACTGCCACTGGCCCCCAGCAAAGGGGAAGACACCCTGAAATGTCAGGGCAGAGATACAGCTCCTGTACACTGAACCAGATGTGGCCGGATGTCGCCCTTCTCAGAGCCCAGATAGGGAGGGTACTTTTATCTCAAAAAAGAGCAGGATGAGCAGCTCTTGGGACACTGCTGGTTCTGCCTGGCTGTTAAAGGATGCAGAGCATTTCATGCTTATGATGCTAAAGAAGCCCAGGTGCCAGAGAAATCCACTCTTGGCACTTGCAATACATGAGTTTTAATCTTACTCAAATACCTGTGTTTCAGCTGCTCGTTATCAGATGAATTTGCAAATGTACTGCACACCTTTGGCTCCAGCACAGTAGCTAAGCTTACAGCCTTGCAGAGACAGATCCCACATCAACAGGCAGGCGCACTTGGGTGTTGCACTCCTACATTTTAATACCTGACACACTTCTCTCGGCAGGAGGAACAGCTGAAGTCTCATGAAAATAAAATGAAGCAGATTGCAGACGAATTAGCAGAGCATAAATTACATCCTGTAGAGAAGAGCCTCAAGTCAAAAGAGGCTGAGGAATACAGACTCAAAGAACATTACCTAATATTTGAGGTAAAGGAACTTTCATCTTTTCTGTGATAAATGATACCTTGGCTGGTTGAGGAGAACTAAGAACTCCGGAGTGGATGCTGTGAGCCTGGGAGAGCGTGAAAGGAGAGAGAAGGGCTCACAAGCTGGATGGGTGTCTTGGGGCAGCAGCAAGCCTCACTGTTTTGCACTGAAGCTAAAAAAAGAAATAACAGACATTTCCTCCCCTCTGTGATTTCTAACCAGAGGAGGGGAAAACTGATGAGAGAAATAAAATCTTCCTTTACTGTGCTGAAACTTGACATTTCCTCAGGTCCCAAGTAGGAAAGTGGTTCAGTTCTTGGTGTGCATCAGTCTTTTTCAGCAACATTAATAAAAAGCTAAGGAAATCCCTGGGAGATCTTGTTTTGCTGCAACTGTTTCTGTAAATAAAGCCAAAACCAGAATTACGGCTGATTACAGACCCTTTGAGGATGCATATATCTAAGTTTAAACTCTCTGCAAAGTCTAAGAAGCATTTAATTTGTGGGAGAAATAGGATGTTTTGTTCCAGTGAGAGTTGAGCAGAAGGTGTGATTCCTGCCACATAGGTGTCAGTGGGAAGGGATTGCTGGAGGCCTCCAGTCCTGCTTCCAGCAGGAGCTTGGATTATTTCCAGTGTTAGCCCGGCTGTGTCATTTTGTGGCCGAGTCTCAGAAATCTCCAAGGATGGAAATGTCCCACCTCCCACATACCAGGGCTGCACCACCCTTTTGTGTAATGCCCAGCCTGACTCTCCAAAGCCACAGTTTCTTGCTGCTTGTTCCCTTGTCTTTGTACCAACCCTTCAAATAGTTGCTTGCTGCTGCCTCCTGTTTTCCAGACATCTTGTTTTGGATGCCTGCAGAGAAGTCTCCATCTGAGTGTTTTCTCTAGGCTGTCTTTTCAGTCTGCAAGGAGAAGCTGGCACTTCTAGAGCATAATTCATCTCATCTGTCTTATGAGATGTGTTCTAGAAATGCTTGTTTCTCTGTGCTGACAAAGAAGTGAGTATAGGCTGTCTCTGAGATGTTAGGGGAAAGGACAAGTATTGCACAAGTCTGTAAAAAGAGGTCCCATCTAGCCTTGGAGTAAAGGTGCCTGGCAGAGAGGAGATACCTCCCTTTATGCTGTGCTCTGTGAGGAGCAATGGGGGCACAACTCAGCAGTAACAAGTGAATCACTGGATGGAAAAAATGGCAAACAAACAGAAGTATTTGAATCAATCAAGGGGAGCTCCTAAATCAGGAAGGAGCAGATCTGTTGGTCTGGTTTTGCCTCCAGCATCTGCCTTATACAACCAGAGTGGCAGTCAAGACCCGTAAAGAGCAACTGGAGAGTCTTGCACAAACCTCCCCTTTCTGCTCGAGCCTTTCAATGATGGGTTGATCAGTTTTTGCAGGCTTTGCATAGACCAGGCATTGTGCTGTGATTAAACAGTACTTGTTGGGTGTGATTAGTGGGATCCTGATGATATAGGATGGGTTTTCCTGCAGTAGCAGATGGCATTGCCTCTGCTTTCCATGCATGTCGTGGCCTGTACCTGTTCCCAGGCTCTCTGTTCCCTCTTTCCCTGCAGAAGAGCCGCTATGAGACATACATCAACCTGCTGTGCATGAAGATAAAAGTTGGGACAGATGACCTGGAGAGAATTGAAACCAGCTTCTTCAAGGTGGAAGCTGACGACATTGCTTTGCGGAAGACACATTCAAGCCCTTCCTTGAGCCAAGGGCACATGTCCATCAGCTGTAAGGCAGAAAAGGACATTTTAGAGCAGAACACTTAACAAGGAATGCGTGCACAGGGGGTATGAACTGGCGATGCTTTGCGCTCCTGGACTAGATTGATGAGCACAATTTTACCTAGGAAATTACATGAGCAAAACCGTAGATGTGTATGACACGGTGATTGCTCTAGTGAAAGAAATCAAAAAAGCTTTAGTTGACACTCTCTGGCAATGCTGTGGCATTTCAGCATCATAGACACACCATCTCTTCTTCATCCCCAACAGCACCAGTGGCTTTTCTTTCCCTCCTACCACAGCCTGCACAACAAAGGGATATGCTGGTTCTCCAAGGGCCAGGTTGCTCTTTTCTCCACCAGCCCTCTCTCTCCTCCTCCTTCTCTCCCTGGAGTCCCCACCGGTTCATGTCCACAGTTCCCGGCAGTGCAGGAAACTCAGCCGAGATGACAGTCTGTGGCACCACCAGCACTCCCAGAGAAGGGCACAGAGTGGCAGGGAGCATGTCCTTCCCCCGGTAGGAGCACCGTTCAGCACTTCGCGATAGGATGGGTGTCATGACCAAGCAAGAGGCGTCTTCAGCACAGCATGTGGGAACATCATCTGCCCACGGCAGGAGAGGCCTGAAGTGTCCTCTGTCACCTTATCCTTTTTATATATATATATATATATACATATGAATATATATAAATAAATATATATATAAGGAAACTTTAATGTGGGTTTTTAACCTCAGTGTGCAAGTGAAGGCAAGCTGCCTGGGGAAGACACTAGCAACCGTGAAGGGTCTGACCAGCCCACCAGGATGTTTTAAAAAATACAGTAGCCTATGTATCTCTTTTTTTTTCTCTCCTTTTTTTTTACTCGAATGGAAATCCCACCTGGCTTTGCTGTGAAACATCACTCTCCTGTTCCTGCTTGTTCAGACAAACTGGCCAAGTGGCTGCTTATTTAGCATCCATGGCGTCGGCCACTTTGGGTGGCACAATTGGAGCTATGCTTCAGATCCAGCTGAACCTTTGTGTGCAGGAGCAATTCCACCTGCCCATCAATGTTGTACTTCCTTCATTTTGCAATGCACATGCTATACTCTTTTAAGTGGGGAATTGTGTTTCTGTTCCTTTCTGCTGCCTGTGGTCCAATGATTTACTGTTGTGCTAGAAGTGATTCCTCTGCATTTCAATGCCATGACTGTCCTCCCACACTTTATTTATTTATTTCACTGTTTGGTTTGGTCCTTTATCTCAGATTGCTTTTCTTTCCCCTAGGTGCATTCACAGTAATCAAGTTCCAGTTTTGAAGGATCTTGTAGCTGCTAATTACAGTCATTTATTGTTTATATTTTGCAGCATTTTTTTAAACAAACAAAGTAAGATTTGTTTGGACCTTCAGTGTTTGAGAGCCTATAGACTACTGTTTTCCATGATGGTTCATGACACTAAAAACCTCTGCCCAACTTTGTCACCTCTTCTTTTATCTCTGTTTCTTTGTACAGTTTGATAGTTTATTTGAAATGATGCACTAAGAATCATGTAAAAAAGTTTAACAATAAAGCTGAATCTGTTGGTAAAGAGAATTGGTCTGAAGTACAGTTCCACCATGTGCTTCATGGCACTAGATGGCCAGGCTGACACAGATCTCCACCAGCACCTGCCGAATGAAAGCCAGGTTCCTATGGACAGACAGCACCAGAAAATTGCAATGCCTTTCCACAAGTGGGGTACCAGCCCACCCATCCTCCTCAGTGCTGAAAGCACTGGCCTGCCCATGCTTTGGATGGATGGGTTACCTGCGGAGCAGGGACAGAGGGGTGTGGACAGAGAGGCTGCTTTGGGAACATATTCAGGTAACTAACTCTTCCCTTCCTCTGCTGCATCCCAGGTCTGCCTGTCCACATGCAGCCTAGAGCTTTATGGGAGGAGAAAGATACCAACATCTGCATTGGTGGTTGGAGATGTTCTGGGAACTGTTCCCAGAGGAGCCCATGGCTACATTGAGTGTCATGGCTGTTCCCCCAAGGCATCATGTGCTTTGCTGTGTTAGGTACTGTACAGATATCCCTTGCTCTGAAGACCTCCAAGACGCTGCTACTCACATGAAGCATCTGGTGCCCAGACTCACACAGTGGAAGCCTGGGGGAAAGCCAGGCCCGACTCTTGCTCTCCAAAATCCCAGATAATATTTTGTACCTCAGCCTGTCCTTTCTGGCCATCACCTCCAGCAGGCAGTGACATCTCCAGTGTGTTTGAGGAAGCCACCAAGAGCAGCTCAGTCCCCCAGGTTGAAGGTGCCAGTCTGCCATCCTCGGTCAGGACTAAGTTGCAGGAAAAAGCAGGGTCTTGCAAAGTCTCCTCTGGGCACCAGGAAAAGGCCTCAGAACCATGAGACTCACCACTCAATGGATGTAGAAAGGAGTGGTGGCCAGCGCTAACAGCCCTTGGCAAGACAGTTAAGAGGGTTCAACTTGCACTTATTGACAACTAGCAGTTTTCCCTGATGTGCAAGTACTGATCCGAGTGCATATGCATGTGCAGATGTGGTGAGCATCTTACCTACAAGAGGGCACTGAGAATACCCCAAAATGCCTTGTTTGACCAACCTGCAGCCTCAGCTTGTGACCAGGAGCTTGTGCTGTTTTTTTCTCCCTCTTTCCTTCCCTGGAGGTGAAGGACTCAGCCACCCACCACTAAGAGAGAAGAGCAGCATATCAGAGGAATTAAGCAGCCACATCTTTTTCTCCTCCTGGAGGTACCCAAATGCACTTTCTGGAACAGTCCCAGCCTGTGCCAGGCCCTCCAGCAGGCAGCATGGCTACTGCAGGTCTTAGACAGCATCCCCTGACGGTGCTGGTTCAGCCTGACCTTCCTGCCAAGCCCCTTCTCCTGGACACAACCTGACACCACATTCATTTTAGAGGGACTGTTTTGGGGGGGGGAGGCTTTTCAATCCCAAAGCCAGGATCCAATGCTTCTCTCCTGCTTGTGTCACCCTGTCTGTGTCAGTGGAGCAATTCCCTCCCCTCTGGGAAGTGTGATAAAGGCATTGTACATGTGGAACAGAGCTGGCAGGAGGCTTTGGTGGCTCCCCCCACCTGTGAAAATTGCTGTAAAATATTTACAGCCAAACCATAGGAATACACATGGCTGGAAATGAGTGGTCTAAAAATAAACCAGCCAGGGAAAAAGGAGAGATACAGGCTTTCTTCAGAGGCAATTGGAGAGAAAATTGAAGTAGTGTAACTGCCTTCAAATATAGAATGCAATTATGGGAATCAAGGGGCATGTTGAACAAGAAATCACCACAAGAAATCATGAGGCTGCCACGGCTCAGAGCTAGTGGTGTCTCAGCAGATGCAGAGCATCACAGATCCCTGCAAACCACGGAGCAGTAAAACATTCCCCTGCATGGGGCAGTGCTGGGCAAGCCTGCAGCTCCTTTCCGAGGGACCCAGAGAGCAGATCGTGACGTTGATGCCTGGTCTGGATCAGCTGCACTGAGCACACCCGGAGGTTTGGTGACATCATTGCTCTTCGCCCCAGCCCAGAGCATGGCAGCAGGAAGCCCAAGAGCTGCATCCTTCTTGTAATGCAGATGCTGCTGTGCCAGCCCCAGGTGGACTTCTCCAAGAACAGAGATCGCCAGCTCACAGACGCTGAGGAGAGCCAGGCAGGGACATGGGGGTTGCTTTGGGAACCAAAAGGCCCCCCATTGCTCTCTTCTATGTGGCTGGTTTCCCCAGGGATCCTCACCCTCGGTGACCTCCCATGCGTGTCCCTTCCAGAGGGTCAGGTGCTCTCTGCCCATTCCTGTCCATCTCACCATCCTCTAGGAGCTGCTGGAGGAGATAAGTTGGGGGACCAAAGACAATGGGGAGTCGCGGCCTATCCCAAGAGTAACAGGAGGGTGGAGTGGCACGGTACTGCTGCTTTCATCCAGCAAGGCTTGGGGCTGTGCAGAACTGGGACATGATGTGTCCAAAGGTTACATGGCAAATGTCACCCAAATCAGGACTTGATCCTACTGCCTTTATCCCCAGTTCTAAACATCCAAGACCTCCTCTGCACATTGCTGTTGGGTCACATGGGCCCTGTCGCAGGAGGGCAGGATCCTTTAGCCTTTAACCTTTTGGGAAATCAGTGCTGAGATGCCTTTATTCAGGGTGAAGTGCTGAGCCCTCTGGTCTGGCTGGAGTCTCCACAGCACATGCGATGGATGTTAGGGGTGGTCTGTGACCCAGTCAGGTCAGCTCCAAGGCAACGGGTATCCTGGGGGTGTTGGAGCAGAAGAAGCCCAGGCTGTGGGTGTGCTTAGCCTGGCCCTCAGCACTGCGAGGACCGGGGACTTCTCTCATGGCTCTGGGCATTCCTATGGGGTCGACTCAGACCAGTGTGTAGCAGATCCCTCTCCTACTAGGTGAGTTCAGCTGGGACTTTTGGGCACCTCTTCATCTCACTGAACAAGGGAGTGGGGTCCAAGCTGGACTGAGCCATGGGTGCAACCTCAGGAACTGTGCTTCCTGTGAATATAGCATATTCTCAGTGATTCCCCTATATGGGGGCTAGCCAGAGACACAGACTTGCCATGGAAGAGCTGAAGAAAGGCCCTGTTTTGTGGGTGGGCAGATGTTGCATGGTGGCACGGCACTTGCAGAATTGGACGCAACACATCTCCACTCTACTGCAAAAGTCACTGAAATTGGTGCCAGGATGTGAAGCATGTGGCATGCATCTTGGCCGTTCTTGGCACAACAGAAAGCTTCCACAGGTGGAGTGAAAGGGGATCTCCTGGTCTGCAGGTGGAGAAGGAATGGCATCCCGCCAGGAGATATGTGGGTAGCATCCACTCACCTCAGTGAGCCTCCACTCCTGAGCCCTGCAGTGAAGGTCAAATGTCCATGCCAGGTAGAAAAACACCCACCTCTGGGTCTCTACTGGCATAAAGATGTTTATGGAACCAGAACATCGTTCCTACGAGGAGAGGCTGAGAGAGCTGGGACTGTTCAGTCTGGAGAAGCGAAGGCTCAGGGGGACCTTATCCATGTGTATAAATACCTGATGGAAGGCAATGAAGAAGAGGGAGCCCGACTCTTCTCATTAGTGTCCAGTGACAGGACAAGAGGCAATGGGCACATATTAAAAAATAGGAAGTTCAGTCTGAACACAAGAAGACACTTTTGCTTTGAGGGTGACCAAGCACTGGCAGGGGTTGCCCAAAGAACTTGTGGTGTCACCATCCCTGGAGATATGCAAAACCTGACTGGGCACAGTCCTGGGCAACTGGCTCTGGGTGAGCTGGTTGAGCAGGGGAGTTGGACCAGATGACCTCTAGGAGTCTCTTCCGACTCAACCAGTCTGTGATTCTGTGTATGATACCTGTCACAGCTCCCCATTTGCTCCCCAAATTACCTGAGATTAATGCAGCCCACAGTTTGTTATTTCTTCTTTTATTTATAATATAAAAAATGTTCAAGTGTTAAACAGTCGAGAGTTCTGACATTCAGACAATCCAGAGCAAACTTGGACAATCATCTTATGACAAATTAGCAGAGTTTTCTATCTGACCCCATCATGGGTGAGGAATAGAGGGTTTAGTTACTTTATTGCTAAAAGTTAAATGAAATACACTGTCAATTGTTGTATTATCTTCTCAGTCACAGCTTCACCATGCATCCAATCTACAGTATCTGAAATGCAAAGGACATGCAGAAGTAAAAATATAAAAAGAAAAAAGTCAGGCTACAATGTAAACAGGTTTGCTGCAGAGAACTGAGGAGAGAGGGGCACTTCCACGGGGGATGCTCTGCCACCTGGACACGCAGGACTGTCTCTTTGCGCCACAGAGCCAATGGCCAGAGCTGCTCCGAGTTTGGAAACATGATGTCCATCATAGATGGCAAGACGTGATGGTAACAACTGTCTTTACAATATACGGCACAGCAGTACAGAAGAATCAGCTTGCTCGGCTGCCCCACGCAGGGCCTTTCCTGGCCAATGCAGGGGTGACAAGCGGGGCCAAAAGTGCTCGGGCTCCTGCCAAGCCCCGGGGCAGCACGGCTGGCAGCTGCCTGGCATGGCGTCCAGGGCGAGTCGCGGCCGTGCTGCACCACAGGGCTGCCCTCCAGGTGTCCTCCTGGCACTGCCTGAACCGTGGCTGAGCACAGCACACAGGATGCCACAGCCCCGGCAGCCCTATGGCACCACGGCACGCAGTGCCACGGCCAACACCGCACTGCAGCTACACCACTCAGTCAAGGGGACACTGTGGCCAGCATGGCACCGGTATGGCAATGCAGCCACAGGGCACCGCAGCTGAATGGAGACCACCCTGTAGGGACCACCGCGCAGTGCCATCTGCCTGCCAAGGCTGGCTTCAGTGAACTGGATTCAACCCTACGTAACGGGGTATTATTTCACCACATTCATACAGGTGTCTGCCTTGTTTGACTACAAACCTGTGCCAACTCAGCTTCAGACCCACAGGTGAAACGGCCAAAGGTTGAGAGATATATTGTAAGGGCTGCTGCTGCTGCGTGATTTAATTTTCTTTTCCTATCTGTGTGGCAAAAGAAACATTATTTCTGCGTTTCAGTATGGTGCTTTGGGTTTCTTTTTCTCCTGATTTAAGTGAAAATACAAGAATTTTACAGGGCAAGACAAATCCCCATTAGACATGATTTATGGAAATGCTCCTACTCATGTCCTTGATGTGTGTTTAAATGATACCTTAAAGAATAAGATCATTAATAGCAGGGTATGGGGCAAAGTGGCAAGGTTGTTTTCTTCTGACAGAAGAGCGCCCTTGTGACAGGTTGTCTCCCAAACAAAAATCTATGATCTTAAAAATGCTACTGAAACAGAATCCTCAGCATGAATCCCAGCACTAGCATACAGCAAAAGGCACCACGATAGTTTTGTTTTCTATTTTTAAGTAGTCAAAAATTGGCCCACTTTTTTTATAACTTTATTGTTTGTTTTCTTTTCTTCTTTTTTTTTTTTTTTTTACTTTTTTTTCTCGGAAGCTGTAAATCAAGACATTACATATAAATAGAGATTCCCTATAAAAAAGTCATTGCCATTAGCTATTATAAGACAACTTTGCTAAAATGAAAATAAAACATTTTATTTGTTATATTTTTTCCCTCTTTTATATAAAATAAAAATATTTATTTTTGTTTTGTCTCATCTCCCTCCTCGGCCTCCTCCATGCGGGTTACGTCTGCGGGCGCGCGAGTCTGGGAGACGCCTAGAGAGGATCCGGGTCCGGTTTGGGCGTCGTGTGCGCCAGGCTGCTGCGCCCGCTCTCCCCGTGAGCACTGTGTCTGCTGCAGGAGTAGTGAGTCCGGCTGTCGGCCGGCCGGTGGAGCGGCGGCGACTCTGTGTGCGCCGCCTCATTGTTCTGAGTGCTTAGGAAGGGGGTGCTCTCGGCCACCAGCTCCTCGTCAGACTCGCTGTAAGAGGCGCTGCTCAAGGAGAAGGAGTCCCGGACGGCTCTGGCTCTGTGAGGGACGTGCCCATTCAGTTTGGATTTTTTCCACCGCCTGTTGCTGCTGGCTGTTTTCTTTGGCTGCTCTAGCGCTGTGACGTACTCCTGCGTCGTCTCGTACTCATCATCCTCTGTGATGCGGAAGGGGCTGGAGGGCAGGCTCCCCATGCTGTCGTTTAGGTAGGTCTTCCTTTGGTAGTAGCTGTCGTACCTCTGCGTGTCCTGGAAGGGGAGCTGGTACCGCCGCAGGAGGGGCTGCTGTTCCTCCACACGGAAGCTGATGGGGGCCGCCGGCGGCAGGGAGACGGCATGCGCCGAGTTGGGGGAGGTGATCTCGAAGGTGGGCACCTGCGCAGCCATCGAGTAGTGGAAGTCGACAGGCGACAGGCGTGCTGGTGTGGTGAGGGCCGACACGTACCTGAAAGAAGCAACACCTCCGGTTGGACACCGAACAACCCCAAAAACCTTCAGCTGCGCCCGCGGTCTGCCGAACACCTGATGCAGGGACCCATGAGGCCTCCAGCACACCTGGTCCTGGAGCTCAGAGGGAGGTTGCACTGCTGTGCTGAGGGAGGATGAGCTGCTGGCTTCGGTGGCCACTTGGGTACCATGCACCATGTATTCCAGGACTGCTGCTCCCGAGGGACTCGATCTGCAATTCCCATCCTGCATTGCTGCAAACCTTGCAGCATCTCCCAGCAGGCTGAGTCAAGACTTCCCTGCCTCTCGTCTGCCTGCCAGCTGCTTTCTGTTCCCTCTGGAGCTGCCAGGCTTATCTCTGAGGAAGGTCCCTGAAATGCCCTCCCCCTGCTCAGGCCACAGATGGGGAAAGCCTGGGCATTGCTTCCTCTGACTTAGCAAAATGCTTGTGTTTCAAAAAGGCATCTACCGCTTTCATCTACTCTAGTGACATCAGTGTGGCAACTCAGGTCTGGTCTAGCCCCTCTCCAAACAGCCCTTCCTTTAGCATCACCTTTTTCTAAGGAGCAGATTTCATTTCCTCTCAATAGTGCCAGCTGGTGTCTCTGCTCATTTCAGGCTGCCCAAGCTCCCTGGCTCATCCTGCCTTTTTACCCATGTGTCTTGTGAAGTATGAAATGTCTGTACGAGCTGGGTCAGCCTGCCTGAATGGACTGGGGATATGAATGAGAAAGCAGGAGATGCTGCCTTTCTCCTCTGCCCCACGGACAAGTCCCACTGCCTTGAAGGGTAACTGCCTGAAAGTGACCACATGGCCACCCAGGGTTGCCCACTGCTGCCCACAAAGGGCTGGAGCAAGGGTGGAGGTGTGCTTCTGCACCATGAGGAACCACATCTGGGAAGACGATGACTGTTGCTGCCTCTCACTGCCTGATGGAGTCTCAGCTCTGCAGCTGTGTTCCCCAGAAGGCTGGGTCATACAGAGCCCTGTCCCAAGGCTGTGGCCACATACAGCACCCCTGCTCACCAGGCCATCCAGGACTACGCTGAGGACACACATCTTTTCCCCATATACCTGAGGACCTTGCTTGAGCTTCCAGCCCACTAAGCTTCCCGGGGTGTGCTCTCAGCCAATTTTTCTTCACCAGTTGCTGACTGCAGCCAGTTATTTCCTGCTCCTCTCATTCCTGTGCTCCAAACCTATGTTGCCACCAGGTTATTGGGTGCAGTGCTTGCTGCTGCCCCTACCAGAGTGGCCTCCTGGGGTAGTGGCTTCCTCTGGTAGGACCAGAGCTGGAGTTTGTCCGGTGTTACCATGGGATTGCTGCTCTAGGGCTGGGCAGAGGAAAACATTTTTGTGTCCAGCACAGAGGGTATGGCTTGCCTCTGCTGTGCCGGGGCAGCACCAAGCAGTGGGGTCTGACCTCTCGCTGTGCGGTGAGTCCCGCAGAGAATCCACTGAGTCACGATACTGCGTCATGGGCCTCCGCGAGTCCTCAATGCAGAAGGCAGCCCCACGGCGAGCCCGTGCCTCCACACACGCAGGGCTGTTGCATTTACTGGTTCCCACTGAGGAGAGCATTATCCCAGACTGGGAATCTGAAGTCAGGCTCTCTGTCCGCTCCAAGCTCCAGGTGTGGCTTTCATGTCTGTGGACCAAACCCCATATGGACAGTGAACAAGGAATCCCCACCAAGGTCTTCTCCAAAGAGCTGCATGCAGGCACAGGTCATGCTAACCTCTCACCGGCATCCCCTTTCTTTCTTTCTTTCACTAGGATACATCTGGCCAGGGCTGCCTAACTTCCCAACCCTGCCTTTGATTTGCCTTTCTTAGCTACTTCTTGGAGATATGATTAGAGGGTAAAGAAAGGCAAACCCGTGCATACTGCGTATTTATCACACCACCTCCTGATGGCCAGGGACAGGACAGGACAGCCTCTGGAGGGAGGCAAGGGCTGGCTAAGCATTCTGGGTGTGGAGCAATGCACAGGCTGTGCCAAGGGAAGTCCACAAAGGATCTTCAAATGTGCCATCTGCATTGCCAAGTGACAGCCCCTTCAGAAATGCTATCAGAAAGGAGCCAGAAAAGCATACCAAAGGTAGATCTAGATGTTCAATTTCTGCTGGTTTAGAAAAGATTTTGGCAGTAAAACACTTTCAAGGTGCTAGACAACTATGATATGTTGGCTAGACCTTGCTGAGCACTTGGAGCTCCACCTGCCCTAGTCTTGGTGCAAAGAAGACATCCTGCGAGGACTCACTGGGGACACATGGGGCCATGTGCACACCAGGGGCCCACCGATGCCATGGCCACCAGGCTGACCCCTCTCTATAGCAGAAATATGTGATCCATTAGAGCAACAGCTCTGAACTCCCAAACTGCACCAGATGAAGCTGTGCCGGCAGAGGTTTGGGGTGGGGGTTTGCAGAGGAGAGCAGGACTCATTAAGACTTCCCAAGAACTTGTTAATTATTGATGGCTCCAGGCACATGCTCAGCTGCAACCACCACACTCATTTATAACTTCAAACAGTGTCCTCATTAGAGGCGCTGATTGAGTAAAATGGAGCCTGATTATGCCAGTAGTTTGCCTCTGGCTTGACTTCAAGAAACACCTGCTTACTGCACTTGACTCAGGAAGATTAGGTGGCCGGTAGCCAGGACCAGAGGCCATGCAAGGTAGGTGCCTCCCCACAGCTGTCACGTGTTAATGCTGCCCTCCAGACACACCTTTGTGTCATCAGGAGGTGCCCAGAGACGGCCCCGGGGTCCCAGGACTTTGAAGCAAGCATGGAAGGCCAGCAAGGTGCAGCTCTGCAGGCACAGGAGCCTCTGTGCACCTGGCTCAAGCTTGCACACACCTAGCCAGGGTTGGACTGCAGCGTACGAATTAAAAAAAACCTGGAAAACACACCATCTAGCTCACCAGGGGTAGGATTTCCCCAGACAAAGACAGTCATTTCCAGCCCAGCAAGTCATTCTTGGCTCCCTCTCTCCTTGTTGGAGGTCTAGCCTGAGGAGTCTGGGGAGGAATTCACCTGAAAACCTAAGTTCAATATCTAAAGCTGATCTGCTGCATTGTGCACTGAGTGTACTTGCTCATCTCTGATGAATGCCTGAATCCTGAAGAAACCTGCCGGGAGCCATCTTTGAGCTTTAGCTGAAAGGATTAATTGCTTCCTGTACAAATGGAGACAAACACATCGGGCTAATGAAGTAAATAAGCCAGGACATCTTTTGCTTTATCAAGTCAATGCAATGTGATCTACACGTCATTGACAGGCTGTAGATATGGCCCACCTACACCTTGCAGTCACTTTTCAAAGGCAACTGCTCTCCTAGGGAAACACCGTCACTTACTGAAAGAAGGACAAGAGCTATGTAAGAGGAAGAACCTGAACATCCAAACTCAAAACAGCACGAGACTTTCTTTTTGAAAGGCTTTTCTGGACATCATAAAAATAGGGAAGCTCCATCTGCAATTTAAATGCTCTCAAAAACCGTGGGAACTTCAGCTTCTGAGCCATGCTGTTCTTCCCCTCGATGACTATTTTGAAATGTAAAAAAAATTATGCCTCATCCTGTGTAGCAAGAATTATTGGTACTTTCCTGCTAGCCCCAGTTTTCCTGACAGCTTCGGAAAGACTTCCAGTGAAAGAGGTGCCACCACCTCAGAGGCTGAGATTCTAACGCAATTTTCTGGACTGTGATAAATTGCACAGGAGTGTTTTTTCTGGTGAAAAACTGTGACTCCCAAGTCAGACCCTAACTTTGAGGAACTGGCCAAAACATTTCGTGATATCTTGTGTACTCTGCCTTCCACAAGGCAAATACATTCTAATATATCAAGCATGAAACGAATAACCTGTGTGTGCTTAATGAATTATTGCAAGTGTCCAGTGCGGATGCAAACACAACTTGCAAAACCTTCCCTAGATTCATCCTCCTGTTTCTGTCTGTGCAAAGCATGAAAGCACAACTTAATTTCCTCCTAGTTTCCAGCTATGTCAGCGCTGCAGGTTCCTGCTGGCACCTCACTGCGGGTCAAGGATCACACCTTTCTACACCTCTCACTAACTGGCTGTGCCAGCAAAGACCCACAGCGTCGACATGGCCTGTATGCCAGTGTAGTGCCAAACATCAAGTAAAAACAGAAAGGGAGGTGAAAGGAAAACCTTTTACTGGCTTTGAATCTCACAGCATCCTAAGGCAAACAGCAGGAGAAAGTTCAGGGGAAAGTGCTATACATCACCTCTGGCTGGACGTTGGAGTGGCTGTGGAGCAGTGATGAGATGGGGAGCAGGAGTGACTTCCTGAAAAGGTTGTCTCTGTTTCCCTTCGGATCACATGCTCAGTCGCAGAAACGTTCTTAGAAATATACTGTAAAATATGAAGAATCACACAGATCAGACACCAGCTTGCCAACACTGCCACAGCCAAATTCGGCTGGCTTGATTATTTCTGGTGAAATCAGATGAGGACTGAGTGAACCCAGCAGCTCCGCACCCCACGGAAAGAGACAAGGAGGCTGGAGGCTCTTCTCTGCCCTTGCACTTTGAACACTGGAAAAGGGCTGTGGCATGGGAACTGAAGAAGGGTATAAGGAGCCAAGGAGTTCCCCAGAGGACAGTGGTACCACATGTAGCTACTGAGCAGAAAAATGTCTCTGCTCACAGGAGGCTATACACCTGACAGAGTACCAGCAAAAAGACAATCATGAGATCTGCCAGAGATATGAGTCCTACAGAAACACCAGGTGTAATCCAAGTGTTTATGCTGAGATATTCCTTCATCTAACAAGAAGCACTGCTTTTCACAGGGACACTAAGCTCTCTGAGGGAGTCAGTAGTTTGGGACCAGAGGGCTGTGGTTCTTAGAAATTCCCTTTCCCTCTTCCTTCATGCCTAGGATTCAACCTAGCTAAATTTTAACATCCAAAGGGTGACACAGCAGAGCTTGTAACTGATTCATTGTACTCATCTCCATCAGTACTTCTTTTTGTTCGGCTCTGCCTCCCCCCTCCCTTTTTCTGACCCCTTTCAATGCCTTGGTCCAGCAAGGCACTTAAGCATGTTCAAGGAGTTTGATGGGAATCTCACGTGACTGAAGTCATGACAGTGGCTGAACCGCCCTTCTGGATCTGGTCCTAAATTCTTAGATCATTCTCATTGGTGTGACACTGGCACCCCACCAGGACATCCCACCTTGCCCAGGATGCAACTCTTGGTATGGGCAGGTGGGCTGACGCAGTGCTGACCAGATCACCACGACATGCTTCAGCACAACATGGTCACCACAGTGGCTCCAGCCACCACTGCACCAATCACATTTGTCACACCGCAAAGTGGGGCTTGATGGGATAGCTTAATAAACAGGAAACATTGGGAACATCTCTCTTAGAGGAAAACAGGATCACACTTGATTCATCAAAACAAGCCTGTCCCAAGTGTCCTAATCTCATCCTGTGCTTCAAAGTAAAATCACATTTCCCTTCAGATATTGGTTTTGGAAATGTTTCTATGCAGAAACTCATGTTTTTGTTCAAGTTTGTTAGTGTTTTGCTCCTCACGCACATGCACACAGGTGTGTAAGCATACACATCCACGTCAAATCCCTGGTGGAAAATATGCACTCAGTAACACGCAGGGAGATGGAGACAAAAGGTCTTACATCGGCCATTTGGATTTCCTCAGGATCCAAACGTGGATGGCTTGGCCCGTTTGCAAGGCTCCTGTTCTGATGGGCAGGGCACATGTTCTGCCGTAAATGATTATGCATTTGTTTTCTTTGTTTCCTTTAAAACAGAAAGGAAAAAAAATCTATTAGGAAGACTTATCTCATGGGGCTTTCTGCCCCCAGAGGCACCTGGGGGACACAGACAATAGAGAAGGCAAGTCTTGGACATGCTTCAGGTTTCAATGGTGTTTGTGGAAAGCTGTGAACAGGAAGAAACAAGGCATTCAACATTTGCCACTTTCTGCTGCTTTTTCAAAAAAAGGTGAACATTTCTCATTATGGGCAATTTTGGAAGCTGGGTCCAGCGTCCCCTTTTGCAAGACAGGTTCCAGCACAATGCAGTGGAGCCAGGGGCACCATGGCACTGGGAGCAGAGGAGAAAAGTGGGGAGAAGGAAAAGGGGAAGCAGGTCCTGGCTTGGCCTTGGTGGCAAGGCACTTGACCTGTCCTGCATTAAGCACAAAGTGGCAAAGCCTACCCATGCCCCTGGCAAGGCATCCGCTCCACAAGACCTGCTGTGTCCCAGGGGCACTGTGAACTAAGGTGAGGTGCAGGCTAAGTAGGGAAAAAGGTGCTGTCCGGGCAGGGAAGGCTGGCCATAAAAGAGGTCCCCAAGCCTCTTGTTCCATCAAGATTGCTCTGAAAGTCCCTGAAATGACCCCACAGCTCCTGCACAACAGCCCAGTGTGCTTCTGCTGTCAGGAGATGAGCTGCTGGCTTGTGGGACAGCTTTTTCCAGTAGCACAGCATCACCTGGCTGGGCGAAATGATGCTGATTCAGGGGATAAGCAAATGGTCCCAGGAAAAAATCCTGCTCAGGCACAGCCTGGTAGATGGCTTCACTGGCCCCCCTTCCTGAGACCTTCCTGAGAACACCACAGCACAGCATCTCCTTAAAATAGCATTGGGGTGAAAAGCATGAAAGTGTGGGGCATGAATACTACCACTCAGTAACCTCTGGCCAGTTACTGTCTGTTAATCACCCATACTCACTTGGTTTTACAGTAAGCTACCACACAGACGATGCCCACCACAAGCAAGGCAACACAGATTCCCGTGATGGTTAAAACTCTCTTCTGGTAGAGCTCTTCTGCTTCTGCAAATGGAGAGAAAGAAACCAGTTACAAATGGGCTCCAGCATTAGGGATGTGTCTGGCTGCACAGGAACCAGCACTGCGTGTGGGTAAGATGGAGAACAGGGCTTGGTCAGAGCTCCTACCAATCCACTGCCTGTCTCTAATAGCTGCCCCAAATCTGGGACCAGCTGGCCCAACCTTACTCATCCCGCAAGAGACCTTCACGCCTTTTGTCTCTCTGCACCTTTGCCCTCTCTCGCTCAGTAGCTCACCCCTTCTGCGCTCAGATACGCTTCTTGCTTTCTCTTCTTTTCCCACAGCATAACTCGATGATTAATCTCAAAAAGCCCCATGACTCTTCTCTCCCTTCCAGCAGATCCCCCCTTCTTGGTAACTTAGTAGCCTACCAAGGAAGTCCCCGAGCATCCCCCACTCACCACATACATGCATGCCCTGTGATGGTCTCATCACAGGCTCTCTGCTCTGACGGACTCAGAATGCCTTTTCCTTGCAGCGGCTGCATGCCCTGGAGCTCAGCGGTGTGCTAGAAACCACCTAGCAACAGGCCCCAAAGCATGTAGGTGCTGAAAGGGACATCCTAAAACAGTCAAAAAGCAGAATGAGGATGGAAAAGTGATAGTGTGTTAGACAAAGAAAAGGGAGTGGAGTCATTAAAATACAGTAACCAATTACAGTTATGGATTTTTAATGAAACCCTAGGAAGCAATTAATTCCATTGCACCATGTAACTCAGATGCACACACAAAATTCAAGCAGCATGCTGCTGCTTCTCTGAAATATCACCATTTGTCATGGACCACCTTTCAAACCAGAAAAGTCAGTCACTTGCATCAAAATCCAGACCATGCTGGAGGTGAGGTAATTCATTCACATTAATCAAAGCTCCAAGGAAATGCTAGGATGTCACTTGCAGTGTCACTAAACTACACCTAGGCAGCAATTGCACAGCAAGAACACCTCTTCTCTGTGGCTACACCAGAGCAGATGCTCTTCTCGGCGACATCCAGCAGTCTCCACTGAGATCAGCAGAGGCAATTTGGTTCTACAGCTGCATGACTGAGAGAAGGATTCAGTGCACAGCTGCTGTGAGCATTTTGGTCCAACATATATGAACAATGTCCTTGTGCCCCCATATTATGTGTTAATGTTAAAGTTACTGGGGTTTGTGCCTTCTTTAATATAAATTTAAATTTTTTTTCATATAGATTAGGCAATAAAACTCATGCCATGGTTGCTGTGCTCGCCATGGTTCACCATGCCATACTAAATACCTTGAATGGACTATATGATATCCTCAGTGCTACCAAACAATGAAATACAAAATCGGAAAAGAAACAGGTCTGGTCCCAGAAAACCCTAGGACTAGACTGTAGCAAAGAAGCAAGGGAGAAGCACTGAAAAATTCCAGATAACTGAATATTTAGACCAATTTCAGCTTGCCATTTTAGGAAGGAAAAAGCATTTTTGGAAGAAAAAAAAGTGCTAGGAAAAATGTTTATCTCTCTCAAACTCTCAAAATGGGAATGAAGAAAGATTTGCTAAACAAGGGCTGAGAATGACAGCCCTGGCATGAAGATGCAGAACACAGTCAGCAGAGCTTGTTTCATGCCTGTGCTGCAACGCTAAAGAAATACATTTCCATCTGTTTTGTTTGCGCACTGGCCTTTGGCTTCATGAGGTGCTCAGGGTGCCGGTGGAGTTGCCAGGAAGGCAATGTTTCGCCATTCACTAGAGAGGCAGGCAGCTGAGACTCTCCCAGACTCCATGTCCATGGTGGTGTGGACCAGAAATGACAGGCCATGGGTCTCACTTGGGCTGAAAGTTACTGTGCTACAGCAGCTTCACCAGCCAGCTGCACCTCCTCAGAGCCAGAGCCTGTATGGCCTGGGATCTGCTCATAGACGGGGGTTTGGGTTCTGGCTGACCTTATACTCCTTGTGTTTTACTACAAGGAACCAGATGGAGCTGGCATGGGGAAAGAACTCACTCTGGGGTGAAACACCTCCTTCAGCGGTGTGTTTCCCTTGCTTGGATGCCTTATTCCAGGTATCAGCAACCATGGCAGACAAGTTTTCTTGCTCTTGCACACCTCTGGGACCTGGATTCCAGCTGTACAGATCTTTCCTTCAGACAGGAGTTTCAGAGATTTTACCAGAATCAGGAAAAACAGCTAGGATCATGTCCTGGTTACAGATGGCACCGGGTAAGAATTTTGCTACTACCCAGAAAAAAATACTTTTACCAAAAATAAAAGGCTGGGCAGGAGGTCAGTTTTCACCATGGACCCATCCATCAAGCCTATTTTTTCAAAGATTCTCCACCAGCTCTATTTTTTGCTACAAAGACTTTTTTTCCAAGCATAAATTGTTCCCTTTGAATCATGGAGGTGGGAGAAAGAGCAAAGCCATCAAAACGATGGCTTTTTTTTTTTTACCTACATGACAAAATTTTTCACCCAAGGCTCAAATCACAGCCTCTGTACATGTCAGTATGGGACCCTGACTCTGGCATGTCTGACTGTCCTGAACCTTCACCTGAATTGCATGGGGAATGTTTCAGTTCATCAGAAATGCAGATTTAGCCTCTCTGTCTTGAGCTGACAGCTCTGCTATGTGAAGCAGTGAAGTGTGAGGCTGTGCATCACTGCTGCAAAACTAAAAATTAAATGACCTGCTGAGAGTAATTTAGCTTGGCTCCTAACATCTCATTAAAGTTGATACTTGATAACACAGTATCTTCATGTTGCACAAAACCATCTCAACAGTGACAAAGAAAATAAGAGAATGCACACTGCAATTTTGTATTTGAGAAGGTAAGATCCTGGAGCAGGACTTGTCCATTTGTGTCTCTATGCTCTACAAACACCACGTCTTCATCAGCAGCATCGTCACTCTACAGCAGCAAACACTATGAACAAACCATGTGGTGCCACATAATGCCGACAGAATCACAGTCCAGCCATGGGTGTCACAGCAACGCATGAAAGTGAAAGACGAATGACAGAGAAGAGACGACTGCAGACTGGGAACAGGATGTGTGCGGTTCTGTGATGACATTGAGAATGGATGAGGAAAAGGACAAAAGGTCAACAAAAAAGGGATGTCAAAAATTCTCAATTTTAAAGTTTATTTAAGTGTATTAGCATTAGCAGCACCACTTTCTCTGAAACACCTGACCACAAAATGTACACATTTTCTGCAGTAGGGAAGAACTTCTGGGGGATACACACCAATCCCAGTGGATCAGGCATGCAAAAACCAGAGGAGACAAATTTCTCCAGCTTCAGCTAGTGCGTGTCCCCCCACCTCAGGGACCTGAGAAGAGAATTTAGGATCCAGAAATGAAAGATTGGTGTCCCCATACCTCTAGCAAATGGAATTGAAATGTCTTCATGTGAAGATCTGCTCTGGCTGACATTGCTGGGTCCATGTTTTTAAGTTAAGTGATAAAGATAAATCTCTCTGCTCTCATCAGACCAAGCCCTCCCTGCAATTGGCCTGTACACTCAAGGGAAACCTAGCCTCAAGGGTCTGATTTCCCAGGTGCTTACTCAAGAGATACTTGATACATTTCTAAAAACAGACTGAGGAGAATGGAAGAAAAATAATATGATTATGAGCATCTGGGCAGGAGCAGGTAATTGCCCAAAGGGGATATTTTTAAAAGCATTTAAGTTACTACAATGTTTTTCCAAACTTCAGTTTGCCACTATGATGCTCAGCATTACACCCTCCACTCTCATGGGAGACTACTGACTTCCCTGGGCTCACTGTTTTCTAGACTAACTCGTCTCATGCCACCTTTCTTGGAGCAATTTCCTCCCGGTCAAGAACCGAAATAAGGTGCTAACCTTTGGGAGGAGGAATGGCAAAGCTTGTCCTGACCCTTCGTAGAATCCAGTGGAGGTTAGCGCATCTAGGATGGCAATTTCTGTAAAAGCCCTTGTCTTCCTAAAACTTGCCCTCTCGTTCCTGGAATGCCTGCCTGTTCCCAAGTGGTGCCTGCTGGCAACCTTTTGAACGGACACAAACTCCAGCTTTTCAGTTAAATACACAAAAGCATGTTAAATGAGGAGACGTATGGCAATTGTAACATCCCAGTCACGCCACACACACCAGGCTGCTGCTTGAAACAAAGAAAAAAGTGCTGCTAAAAATACACGTGCATTTTTATAGGTTTACATTTAGATTTTGTGTTTTGCTTTGTTTTGTTTGTTTTTTTTTCAATCCAAACATCTATCTTGATGCCAGGGAAGAGAACAGAACAGCTGATTTTTTAATCATCCCATTAAAGCCATAAATATAATGTGGGCAGCTCTTAATGGCTTCTGATTAATAAATGAATGGTTGTTCCATACCCTTTAATTCAAATCCAAGATGCTCTGCCAATGCAGAAAGAAGACAAGGAAGAGAAAGAGAAAAAGAAAAACAGGTCTGTCAGAGATCTCTAATATACAAACACACACTGTGCAGTTACAGCAGGTTAGCTTTTCTGTAGGCTCAGCAGCAGTTACACAGAAGACAGTGTATGCTTCAGAGCATTTCAGATTCCCACCAGAGCTTACATCTTATGTAAAGAAAGACCCAAACAAATTGCAGTGGAAGTTAATTATGAATTCTTTTAGTTAATTATGAATTCTTTTGAGATGAGCCATGTTTGTTAGTACCTGATATGGAATTCACAGTTTAGGCTGGGGGGGGGTGGGGAGAAAGAAAAGGTACACTTGTTCTGAAACAACTCCTGACAGGTCAAAACACATAGCGACTGCATGAACCTGGTAAAAACCATTCATTCACTTTCTACAGGCAAAATATGCCCTGCATGGTTTCACATGCCTCTCTCTGCCTGGGGGCCTGTGCACCAAAGAAGAGCACTGGGCAGACAGATGTGTGGGCACTTGTACGGGGCCCTGAGGCCTGCCAGCACGATTCTGCTGCCTGCGACCTCAAGTCTGGTCTCGGATGCACAGCATCATCTGGCAGCATTGCCTGTAAATCACCTGACAGCATGTCAATTGTGAAAGCACTGTTCTTGGCGGTACAAATCTGCAGTTGAACCACTGATGCTGCAAGTGATTAGTTGCCTGGGCAAGGCAATGAATCCTTTGCAGATCTAAAAGCACAAATTGCACTGAAAGTTTCCCTCAAGTCTGTGATCTTCCAAATTTCACTTCTGCTGTGATTCTGCATTGTTTTAAAAGCAACAAGCATGCTGAAAAAAGCACAAAATGGAGCATCTGCTTTCAGATTCATATTCATTACAAGTAAGATTGCAGTTCATCTTGCAGAGATAGTGCTAAGCAAAGTAGTTTACCTAATGAATCAACAACGCAGTTATCCAGAACAGGTATCCTGAATTTTAGTGATTTTCCTGGTACAGGCCTCACCTAAAGACAGTTTTTCTTACATAAACATTAAAGTTCTCCATACTTATCATTGTACACAAAGGTGAGCTCTGCTATTCCCAATCACCATACACAGAAGATTATTTGCAGCTTGGAGATGTCCAGATTTATTTACTAAATTTTCCACAGGAACTGCTTTTTGCTGCACAGAAATATTGGCTTTCTTTTGCAATGCTGTTCAAAATTTAGGCAGGGGAAATTAGCACTAATTGTTATGGAACATGTAAACACATTTTCTAAAGCAGGTTCTTCTCTTCAAATCAATGCTGATGTTTGGGGTTTTTTTGCGGGGCGGGAGTTGAGTGGGGTTGGGTTTTTTAAAATTTTGTATAATTTAAAGGCCACAAAACCTGGCTCCTCTCTATGTCACAACTCATATTTGTGCAAAAGGAATAGCAAACTCTACCATGCGTTTCACAGTCATTTTATACAAGTTGCAGTGATATGGACACAATGTGGTGGGCAGCAGAGAACTGGACAGAATACATTCATCCTAAATCTCTTGGTTATCACGTTTAGCCTTGACCTTTTCCTAAGGCATGCTACCATTACACACACCGTTTCACCTGACACTATGACAAATGCATGTAGAGATAAATTAAATTTCATCTATGTATCTACTCTATTGATCCATTTGATAGCGGCATACTGCCTATACTGCCACATTTCCTCCCTGTTCCAGGATTTGCTGCAACATCTACAGCTACAAATGGATGCAATTAAAAACATTTTCATGTTTTTTTGCAAACTCAGAAATGCCTGTGCAAACAGTGGTGGTGGGCAGGACCTGAGGAACTTTAGCCTTCCCACTGTCTCTCTCACATCAGAACTGCAGTTTCTTTGGGCTCCCCAAATCCATGGAGCAGATACAGCCAGCTGGCTCATTGGATCTTAGCTACAGGGTCCCTGAGTAAGAGAGAAACCATGCAACCATGCAGCAGCTGGAATGTATGTGCCTGCCTATGCCTACAAATCCACCGGTAGCTTTGCAGATAGAGGAAGCCTTACCCCAGCCTATGCTCCTGCATCTGATATCCATGGCTACTCAGCACCTCTATCATCATTTCAGGCTACAGACATTGCTTCTGTATCACCCATAACCGAACACATCCAATAGGGAGCCACTCTCCCCTTCCCCTGCTCAGGAGTTCCTCCCAGCCTGGGCAGGTATTGCCTTCTGTGCTGGGACAGTGAAGGAGGAGACACTTCAAGAGCAGGCTGGGATTTGAAGGGTTTGTCTCTTCTCTAAAGAAGAGACCGTTCAAAATTATTCAACACGGTACAATCTAGAGGCTAACGAGATGACCCCAGCTCTGGGAAAAACATCACTTCAAAATGTAATCATTCTTCATTCAGCAGAGGGGTATCATCTTCACAAACACAACTTACCACATAGTGTGTGCCTGTTTTACTATCAGCAATATACTGCTTGGTAGCAAACATGTTTGAGAAATCAAAATTTCTCCTAGAGACAACAATTTATTTTGGTCTGGAGCAAAAGATATTTCTGACTGCATACCATGTTTGAAAGAAGTCCCCTTTGCTTTTTTAAGAGGTTGATCAGGAAAAGTAATACCTATTTAAAAGCTTTGAGTTATATTTGCTGCTAGGTGAAGATGCTCAGTGTAACATGTAGCACCTGCACTGTGTCCTGCAACAGTTCGGTCAGCCTGCATTTTACTCACCCTCCCAGTTAGACTGGCAGCCTGGCAGACTTGACTGCTGGGGATGCCTAGAAACCTTTGGGCAATAGTCCCCTCTGCAGCCATTAACAATACAGAGGGACACATGAAGCCAAGGTAAGTCTTCCAGCTCCTCGAGATGGTGATTCACTCCGCGCTGATGGAGGTGTTTGCAATAGGGAGGTGTATTGTATCCCAGGCTGTGGCAGAGGTAGCCTTTGGGATAGCTAAAATTAAATGGATGAATCCCATCTGTAGAGACAAACTGATACACGCCAGGAGTGCTGACTGAGTGCAGCAGTACTCTCCAACTCCCATGGGACAAGCTCCATTGGAAGCAATATATGCAGAGGCTACCAAGCAAATAAACTACAGTAAAACAGCACCGAGATGGTAACTCTAGGCTGAGGAAGTGGGCATATTATTTTTCTCACATCATTAACCTTCTGTCTGAACTCTACACATGCTCCATGGTCATGGCAAGGAGCTAGGGCTGAGCACCCTGAACTGCTGTGAGACTCCCTAAACTATTTGAAGTGGGAACATGTTTGTTTTTTTTTTTAAATCTTGTTCCAAATGTGCCTGCTGAACCTTTCTGAAAATGTTGGACTTAAGCTAGAACCCATTCTTCCTAATGCAGCCATCAGTGTTAAGGAAATAGTATCTACTGGCCTCTTTAATGCATTACTTTGCAGTATTTACATTATTTCTTGTACCTGAAAGCTAAGCTAGGATCCTGTGTTGATCCCAAAGGAGACTGGACCAGTAGTTTGGAAATGTTCAAATACCTAACTACTGTATGTATGACAGAAGGCTGTCCAACAGAGAAAGGAAGCGAGCATGGGAGAGTTGAGGAAGGGAAAAAGGGAAAAAATATGAAAGAGATGACAAAAATGTTTGATTTTCACACTCTTCGTCTCAGCTCCAGCACGTCTACGTGGGATTCAGGTTGGATCCTATCACCCAGATTGATACCACTCAGCTGTTCAAAGCAGGGCTTGCTGAAGAGTCAAGTGATGCATGGACCTTACACTCAAGCCCCCAGAGGTTGACATTCAGCTGAAGTGGACTGAAAGAAAAAAATTGGTTGGATTTAGGTGTTACCAGTAGGGTAACAGGTGGGTACTCTGTGGACCCACTGTCATAAATTTTGTGGTGGATTTTTTTCTCATCGGACAGAAGACAAAATCCTACACTTACTTGATCCTCAGTGACTTTGTGACTATGTTTTTCTCTAGAATATATTTTACCTGTTTTAAAAGATGAACAGACAAAAACATTTAATCCAAAATATCCTTATAGGAGTAACACCTCAAGACAGGATGGCTCTCACTGAACTGTAGATTTATAGGATGACTAAGAAGGATAAAAGCCTTAGCAAATAGCTGTGAAAATTGGGCCTGTGCTCACGTTGACTTCACGCTGCCCAAGAACGTTATTAAGATGTTTAGTTACCACATGTATTATTCCCCCCCAAACACGCTTGGGTCCCCCAGAGGGCTATCTGGGTCACAGAGCATGCTCCAAGGCATGAAACAAAGTGGAGAATTACCATCTGAGGAATAGCAAGACCGACTATGGACAATAAATTGTACTGACAAGAGTAATACTTGCAGCACCCTGGTTCAGGCTTCCCCCAGGGGGTACAGGGAGCAATGCCAGACAGTGATGCTGGGGACAGAGGACACTGTGCTCATGTTAAGGGCTGGGCAATACGTGGGATCTCCAAGTAAAGAAAGTCTGCAAACTTTCCACAAACTGCACAGCCATTTAGCTTGACCAGTACTGTATCAATAAAAATAATTTGGTAGGCCTCAGGAGTCCAGATATATAACAATGGAGTATTAGCAAGCTGCTGTGGATTAGCATGCAATTAACTTTAGGAGATCCCAAAGGGTAACCTGTACTGCCGTCCAGGGGAGAGGAATAACCATGTTATGATAAAACACAAATGCCCTGTAATTACCCAGCCATACCACAGCGTAGTCATCACCCTGTAATTAAGTGGTCAGTGGTTATCGTGTCATTGAAAGGAAGCTGCAGAATGTTTGTGGAATTTAAAATGCTGCTAAATATTGTTTTAGGGTTCAGATGAGTGAGAGGTGGAGGAGGAAACAGAAAGGTAGGTAAAAAAAAGTATTCTTCTGCTTATAATTTTCATATCACAATCAACAGGTATGGAACTATTGCTGAATAAGTGAATTGAAGTGAACAGAGAAGCTGAAATTCAGATATAGACCTTCCCAGAAGAGCTTGAAGTGGTACATTTATCCCTCTGCTCACTAGGACACTTCACTTCAGTGTGAGGAGCAAGCATCCAAAACCCACCTGTGAGAAGGGTCACCTTCTGACATGTCAGAGTGATGACCAACACTCCTCCTGCTGCAGCCTGGTGACTTCAGAATGAATGGGACCATCCCTCAGAAAAATAAGAAGCCTCTCACCCAATAAACCTATACTGCTCTGCTTCCACAACGGTTTAGTTGGCAGCATTGGGGCCAGTTTGTGTGCCACTGTGGGAACATGCAATTCTGTGTCCAGCCCAGAGGGCCTGATACAGACACTGCAAGTAAAAACAGTTTATACTTTTCTGACTGGAAAGGCTCTATGAAGCAATTTCCTTGGAAAGAATGACTGATGGGAAGACCCAGACATCTGATCTACAGGAAATGTGTTATGATAAGGGAGGAATCATGCTGCTGAGATCATTACACAGATCACACCCAGTGACAGTGCAGTGGATGCTCAAGAACAGATGGTGGTTCTCATCTCAGAAATACCCATGCTCATCATCTGTTGTTGGAAGGAATCTGTAATGTCTATGCAAGGGAAATGTCCTGCCACAGAGCAAATCGATCAGGAGCCAGAACCATCACACTAAACTTTTGATGGCTACAGTTAGGGAGTCCTGGGAGACATATTAAGCTGAGAACTCAGGATACACTTTCATATCAACATCCGCTGCAAGCAGAATTGACCAATAGTCTGCAACTGCGAGACTCTCATTTCTCAGCTCAAGCTCTTCTTTTCCATGCTTCCAGATGACTACACTGAGTACCGTGCAACAAGAGTAGCTGTCTTTCTCCCCTTTGAAAAAGGGATTTGATGCCTGAATAACAGACTCTCAGGGGAGCTCAAAGTTGAAGAGAAAGTCTGCTCTCCCAATGGATAGCAGAAAATGCTACTCTGCGCTTCCAAAGCAGACCAGTAGGAAGACTCCCAACTATGAATTAAAATTCAATTTGAAAAGAAACAAAGAATGAAATATGGGGTACAAATGGAGAATATGCTAGAACCCATTGTAGATGAATGTCAGCTCTATTCCAGGATGTTTACAGGCAGGCTACAGACTTCAGCTTTTTAATTAGGTCACAAAGTAGAAAATGAAAATGTTTCACTAAACAAGAAGATGAATGGTATGACATTTGTCCTCCAGATCAGTGACAATTATTTTGGGAGATGAATAAATAGCAAAGTTAAGATGAAATTTCAGATTCCACAGACAAGAGCCAAGCATAAACATAAAACATCATCCCAAAGTTCTAAATTGTTCCATAAATCACAAGTGGAAAGAATCCAAATGTGCAGACTTAGGCAAGGTATAAATGTTCCCGCCCACAATGTTTAACTTTCGGTATCTCAGCCCCACCAGGAGTGAAATAGCTGCCAATGTGTTTTACAAAACCTTTACAACTAGCCAGCCCAAAGCCTGGCAATTTATTAGTAAACTTCCAGCAGGGTTTTACAAAGACCTGAAAAGTTTCTTGTAGAAGAGAGAAGATAGAGCTAGATCTTGATCTGATGTAGAACAGGTAGCTATGAAATATAGGTGCCAGCACAGCTTTAAAAAAAAAAAGTTTCTTAAAAGGAACAATGATTTTGGACATGCTGCTGTCTTCTGGAAAGAGCTGCAAGACACAGTTGTGCCTATGAAGCTGGACCCAGGAGACAGCTCAATTGGGTCAATTGGGTGAGTCTCCAGTACCGACTAGAAGCTTTCATAATAGAAAGACTTCCTGACTCTTTTGTGATATTGCTGAACTTTTCACCCACATGTGCCAGTAGAGATGAAGATCTGACTGCAAAGGCAAAATGGTCCCTGGGTACTAATGCTATGGATTCATTCAGTCTGTGGATCAACAGTTTGATGTGTTAAGCTTCTGTTCTCACTAGTGCAAGGACAGCCAGAGACACCTGTGTGTGAACTCAGACTATCAGTACGACTGATTACTCCTTGCCTGCACATTGCGTTCCCCGTGGCCAGGGTCAGGGAGGATTCCTGTTTTAGGTCACATTTTGGAGTTAGGATCTCCCAGCCCTCTGGTGTCATTGGAGTTACATCATAACTGCAAGATCTAACTCCTGAAACTAGCAGATGATATGACTTTACCATCATACGTACAATGCAGTATATATATTAATTATATCTGCAACTATAATTGTATGGAGACATAGAAGTATGAAGACCTTGATGTGAAAAACATTTTAGTAAGATGATTTAATGACTCATCAGCCATGGAAATAATTCCCTGTATTCTCATCTATCGGGGCATTCCTGTGTTATATAGTAATTGCAGACAATCACTGTCCCCTCTGTTCACTGCCATTAATTTCGGCCAAGAAGGCCAATAGGATGCTGGGTTGCATCAAAAAGGGCATCACCAGCAGAGATAAAGAAGTCATTATCCCACTCTACTCGGCGCCTGTCAGTCCACACCTGGAATGCTGTGTACAGTTCTGGTCCCTGTTACACAAAAAAGATGTGGACAGGCTGGAGGGGGTCCAGAGAAGGGCCACCAAGATGATCAAAGGTCTGGGAAGCCTGCCATATGGGGATAGGCTGAGAGAGCTGGGTTTGTTCAGCCTTGAGAAAAGGAGGCTTAGAGGTGATCTCATCCCCATGTACCAGTACTTAAAGGGGAGCTACAAAGAAGATGGAGACTCCCTTTTTACAAGGAGTCACATGGGGAGGACAAGGGGTAACGGGTATAAGTTATTCCCAGGGAGATTCCGATTGGACACAAGAGGTAAATTTTTCACAATGAGAACAGTCAATCATTGGAATAATCTCCCCGGGGAAGTGGTTGGCTCCGCTACGCTGAACACGTTTAAGACTCAGCTGGAGAGGGTGCTGGGCCATGTCGTCTAGATTGTGCTAGAAAGGTTGGACCAGATGATCCCTGAGGTCCCTTCCAACCTGGTATTCTATGATTCTATGAATTCTCCTTCAGTCTAAATTAAAACTGCTTTAAATGTTTTGTTAATGTCCCTCAGTTATATTGTACAGCCTCTATAAGGCTCTACAATTCCTCTTACAGGTTAGTTAAAGTCTAGACAACATGATCTTCTAACGTTGATCCATCAGGCAATTCCTTATGCATGGATGGAGGAGCATGCACAGAGACCAACTGAGACCAGTGAAATTTCTTACAGACAAAAGGGATCTAACCAGGCTTAAGTCAGCACATCTTAAGTCAGGACATCTTTTCCTTCTCAGATATGTACCTTTCAACTAGTTTAATCTCAGTGAACATGCAGTTGTTTGCTCTGACATCTTTCCTTCCTTCCTTCTTCTGACAGGTTTTCTGTTTTGATGAATGTGGGAAAGCCATCTGTCATACTGTCCTAAACTGACCTATGATAAACAGGATAAAGCTTTAAGTTTCCCTGCAAGACTTTGCCCATACTTACTGGATGTGGGATTACTATGCGTCAGTGTCTCAAAGGCCCTCATCTGTGTTGCTGCCGCTTAGCAGGTTATTGTCTGTCTGCTGAGTGATGGTAGCCAACTGTCTACATATACCTAGCCACTGCTGCGCAAAATGAACGTACTGCCTTAGATCTCCTTACAGTATGAGCCTTGCCTGAAAACAGACCATCAGGGTGGCTTAGACTAATGCAGGCTTAGCATAAAGGCAGGCCTAGAGAGCTGACACAGTCAGGTACCACAGCTCCACTCAGAAGTGGCACCTTGCCAGGCCAGAGCTATGTTGTCTGTTTGCACTATGCATCCATTTTCTCAGATAAGCAGCTGTTTTAGCATGCTTCTCTTTTTTTCTCCAGTATCTCAACACTTTTCCCATTACATTTGCATTACAATGCAAGCAAAATAAAATGTAAACTCCTTATAAGCAGATAGGAACCAACCGCTGAGATACTTGCTTGAATTCTGCTGTTGCAAATTTCTACCAAAAGCAAATGCTATTCATCCAAATAAGGGCTGAGTCGGGACAGACTTGGGAGGTCTTTGAGCTAGCCCAATAATACAATTCCTAGTGAGTTCCTCTGTACCAATCTGTTAGAAAATAGCAACAGTGTGAACACGACAGAAAAAACCTCCATCTTTAACATTTCCTCTTCATTTTCAAGCAGTAGGGTATATACCCAGAATGTCTGGCAGTAGGCACTTGATCATATGGTTGTAACAGCAACATAGCGAAACATCACCTGCAAGAAAACCTATCTAAATACATCTGATTTTCATCTTCATAATTGCAGTGGTCTAGCAGGTATTTCAGACAATCAGAGAAAAACAAACCTCCAGAGCTACCTGTCAAATAGACAAAGATAGCCTGAACTCCTAGAGAACATAGGGAGTTCTACCTGAGCAAAATCTGAATAAGAGTTTAAACCAGTGAAATAGGCAGCTGCTCCCAGAAGGAAGATACACATCTGGCATGATGTTGGGATGCGGCACCATCTCCATCTCCGGCCCAAATTCAGCAAAGTATCTGCCATATCTTTTCAGAACAGCATCTTTAATTTAATTCAATCTGCAGAGACTCTCGCTCAGCCCTGGGATATAACTACTAAAAGTCACATTGTAATATTTAATATTTATGTTAAAGAATCAGAAGGCTCCGATCTAGGCCTGAAAACCTAAAATACCCCAAATGCATTTAAAACAACACCAGCGTAGGTGTCATTATTTACTATTTAAGTATCTGTCAAGTGCCGACAATGTTCTCAAAACATGAATCAGGACAGAGCTATTTTATTTCCTGTGGAAATGCCTGAACCTAATTTAATCTATTTCAGCTTTTGACCTGTCACAACCCGTATGGGATGAAGCACCGAGTGAATTACAGAGTAACAGCAACTTCTACTGTGCCCTAATTATTGATTAAAGTAGAAAGTAAGCATTTGCACAGTCCAGACTCAAGTGAAATACCTTTCCTATTCAGAAGAACAGCAAGTTCAGCGCATGCTTTTCTGCAGTGTTGCTGCTACGTATATTACCCAACTGTGACCTGAAAGTGAAAACAGCTATAAACACATATGAGTCATCTTCTTAGATGATTTTTATCCAAGTTCAGACAGGTAACCTGGATTGTTAAGCTGTTTTTACCTTACTATGCTGTGGTTAAAGCAGAATTGAGGTAAGGAAATGTACACGTGTCTGTTTTAAAGTTGGCATTGTTCCTCTAACACATAAATAAAATTTAAACAAATCTGGATAAAAAGCTGGATTCTGCAGGCTGGGGAAAAAACACAGGCTGTTTACTCTTGCCATTAGGATTCTGAAAAGGCATTTTCCTGACATAAAACTCACTTTCACCCCTGTTTTGGTTTTGCAGCATGGCAGCAATAATGTTTAAGCCTGTTGGACACCACCTCATGAAACATGCTACAAATCAGCTTCATTGGGTGAGCATCCCACTGCTGTCCAGGGTCCCTGCAGCCAGGGTCCCTGACACCATGGGCTTGAAAGCAGAAAGGAAACCCTTTTGCATCAGGTTAAAGATCAAACCAGAACATTTTTTTTTTCGTCACTTTAAAAGGAGCTTACTTGGATGATTTAGTCTGAAAGAATAAATCAATGGAGGTTTCAACTTTGGAAGCCAATTTGGAACAAAAGGTAATGTAAAAACATCAAGCTGTCCCAAGGGCCTCACAAAACCCATTTGCATCTTGTCTGTGTACTTCATAGAAGGGAGTCTAATGCGAGCACTTGCCAGCTATTAGCACGTGCTAATGAGACTCCTGCTATTGCCAGTTCAGGATGAGGACTGCAGGATTTCTTACAGAGTGGTGGGGGAGGGGGTACTGGCAATCAAGGAGTCATCATGGAGAGGCATTTCTCCTCTGGTTCCCACTAATTAAAGCCTTTTTTATGGCTCTTTTTAAAAGGCTTCTTTTTAAAACCACCATTTGTGGTGGTCCAAACGGCCAGCATGGAGGCAGGATGGGTCACACAGAGGGTTACCATGGCCGACTTCCTGCGCTGTAACTGTGCCTCCTTTCAGGTCAGTCCTTACCCAGACCAGGATCCCACTGATGCTGGAACCCTGTCTGAATATGGACCCAGAAAAATTATCTGCCTCAAATCAAACGAGCTAATGATGTCTATAAGCAAGGCACTTCTGGAGACCTAGAGCCTGTAGGAACTGAAAACTAGAAACTGAGAAGCACTAAGTGCAAGGGCTCTAGGGTATTTACACCCACTGAATATGAGGTTAAAGGATCCATCACTGTAGTTAGACACAATCCCATATGTAAGGCTGTCCCACCCCCTAGGAGAGACATGAACGTCTCTGTGTCCAGGAGGGATACAGTTTGAGATGCCCAGTCAGCAGATTTAGCCCATATCCTGCGTGGCACTGAAGCATGGGAAGCCCTGAGACAGTGTCAGCCACCAGCGTGACCTCTGGGGCCCCAGGCATGCACGTGTGCCCTGTCCAGCCCTCTGGGTGTGCTCCAGGATCTGACTCTGAGCCAGCCTCCAACCATCTCACCTGAACAGCAACTGATGCTTGGTTTAGCTTCTGGAAACAGAAATGCAACCTCACCTCAGGGGAAATTTCATTACAGCCCTCGCTGTGATTTCCTCAGTTGGTACAGAGAGAGTCACGCAAGCCCTCGCAAGAGTCATGCGAAAATGTACATCTCTTGCACTGCACAACACAGTCCATCTTGAGACAGTAATGCTAGCAGATACAGCTTATCACACAGACTGTTCTCACACAGCACACCACATAACCTTGTGCCTTATTTGCATTTTGCCTGAAAAGAGCAAGCAACATTAAGTTCAATCAGAAACGAAAGCAGAACCCATTCTAACAAATGGGGAGATAACAAGAGCCCTGATTCTCCTCTTGGACACGATCACAGCTCCTCTTACGGCCAAGCAGAGCTGGGAGTGCACAAGACAGGAAGAGGGCTCTTGGAGAACAGAAGAACCTGCTTTAAGGACACGACACAGAGCTACAATAATCAGGGAGAGAGAGAAGTAGAAAGAGACATACTGGAGAAGCTGACCATTGCGAAATGCTGACACCGGTCTCCTGTGAATTCGATCGGACACCTAACGAAAGAAAGAAAACCAGAAAGAGAGAAACAAGATAGCAAAATGACACCCAAACAGACCAAGTTGAGGCCCCTTCTGATCCCTTCCACAACTCCTATCCGTCTGCTTTCAGCCTTCACCCTTACCTGCATCCCTAAGCCCTAGCCCAAAGCTGACACCAAGAGCCATCCCTGACTAGACCACTCTACATCCACCGCTGTGCCCGGGAGGTTTTAAGTAGTGTGGTGCATTTTTTGTCTTCAAACATACTTTGCTTAGGATCTGGCATGTACAATCGCAAAGGCAGTTTCTCCAAACATCTCTGTCCGAAGAATCCGTTTGGACATCTGGAGGGGAAAAGGGGAGAAATCACAGAACATGTCTGGCACCATTCTTGAGGCTAAGGTCAGAAATAAAAAGTGCATTGTGATGAATGGAAAAAATAAAGGCTTTACGTGCATATTTACTCTTTGCTTTGCTTTAACCAGGCACCTGCAACATCAGCGTTCCAGCTCTATTTTTGGCCTGGGTCTTCAAGCAGCCAGCCAAACCCCTCCTTTCCTCCTCTGCCTGCCTCCTTCCTTCTCACCTGCTAGAAGCACCAGCTGGCAGGAAGATCGAGATGGGCTGGATGCTACTTTCAGAGACTCTCCTTGGAGCTGATATCTAGACAAGACTGGCAAGAAGCACCACAGAGCGGTGAGCAGCTGCTCAGGTGACAGCGAGCGTTGTGTATGGCAAGTGTCTTCCCGTTATTACCCCAGAAGTACCCACAGCACATTCCAGGGAAAAGGGTTACCTTGCAGTTAGAGAGAAAGCATGTGCAGAGTCTCTGTGTTAACAGAGAGAAAGGGACAGAGAAGAAAGCTGAACTGGTCTCACATGCTGCCCAACTGTGAGGCTCTCTCAAGCTATCCCGACCAACACTACGTGATGGGCTGGGATGTGCCAGCTCATGGGGCACTAGTTATACATTAGCATGATGCTGCAGTGGCAGGGATGGTGCCCTGCAGACAAGGGCCACCACGCACGTGCACCAGCTCACGAGTAAGCTCCCCGGAGCAGCTCCCAGGCTGAGCTAGGTTTGGGGAGCACGAGGACGTGGGCAGGGGTGCAGCAGGAGCTGCTGAACCACGCACGGTGCAGCAGCATCCGCACACTCTGCGTTGTTACCTGCCACAGCTGTAGGTGAACCTGGGCAGTGATGGGAGCTCAGCTGTGGGTGGTCAAACACTTCTCCCCCACGCACTCATCTCTCTCCCTCACTTCACATCTTTTCTTCTGGCCTCTTTGGATAGTCTCTCAAAGTTATCCCTAGCTTTCTTGAAGTCCCAGCTCTTACCTGCCTGTCCCACAACTGCCTCCCTCCCTCCCTAACCGAACTTTCCCTCCTCTGAGCTTAAGAGGGTTTTATCATTATAGCTAGCATCTTAACATCTGTTTTCCAACTTCCTAGGGTAAGCGGGGCTGCAGGCTCTGCGCCTTGTACACATCAGACCTTCCTTGCTTTCAGCTGCCACCCACAGATCACACTGTCCCCCAGTGTCTGGCAGGCCTCAGCTGCCCAACAAAGAAGGGACTGAAAGACACCCCAGCAAAAAGGACGTGGACCAGAGGCCGGAGCCTGAGGTCAATGGCTTTGCTCCCTGGCGGTCCATTGCAGAGGCCAGCAAGCAGCTAGAGTAGCCTCAGCACAGTGTCAGATGACTGGTCCCAACCAGCGCATATGGTGGGCTGGAGCAGGGCAGGTCCAGGTCCAGGTCCCACGTGCTCACTGCCAGCCCTGTGTGGGCAGAGCAGATCTGACTCTTTCATGCCTCTCAAAGGTACACTAATGCCTGCTCCCAGTCTGCAGACACAGTGAAGGGGATGGGGAAGGGATGGCTTTGATGTTTAATATGACCAAAGCTTTGTAGTTCCAAAGCTTGTTGGCAGATTAGTTCTGTACTGTTGCTCAAGGCCTATGGGAGCATTTGTTCTTGACAGATTTATGTTTAGATGGCACATTACAGAAATGCAACTCCAGTGGCAATAAAAAAAAAGTCAAGAAGAGAGATGAATTCCTGCTTCTCTCTACTTGCTTAAGGGAACACAGACAGTTTTTTTTCAGCAACGATTTAGTTCCCTTGGGGGGAAGAGGTAGAAATTAGAGAAGTCTTCCCTATTCATTATGACCAGAAAATCTTGATTTTTAATAGTTCTCCCTCATCATGGACATACACTGATCTGGGCCAGCAGGTAGGAATCATGACATGTGAAGGAGTGCTAGGGGCTCTTAGCAGTTGCACCAGCTGTACAGACCAAGGGTACACCAGCCCATCTGTCAGGCCTGCAAGGATACAGACTTCTCTGAGCTGGAAGGCTCCTCTCCAAATGGGAGAGGTGAGATTCAGCTGAGGTCTGGGGAAGAACTTGAGGAGGCACCAAGTGGCTGAGCACAAGGCAGGACAGGGTGTAAAGATCTCCCAGCTGTGGCGATGGACATGGCTGGTGCCATTCCCCCAGTGCATAGACATCTAATCCCTGCCTGGAGACCTGCATTAACACTCCCAGGGGGAAGGCTGAGGCATTTGCTGACACACTAATACATCACTGCCAAAGGCTCCTAAAGGAGGCCATCTGCCTGTGGGACAACCTGCTGGTACTTCAGAGGTAGCCTGAGCCTCAATGCTGGATGCTGGATGCCTACAGTGGAACTGCAGACACACCTCTGAATCCAGCATGATCCAAAGGGAAGATATAGCCAATAAAAGGCTGCATAATCTCTCCATCCCATCTACTGTCCTCCACCTCAACACCTCTGCAGATCCAAACCTGTCCATCTTTCCCCTAAAGAATGCATTTCCCAGTTCTCCAAGGCAGGGTGCCCCATGTCCAGGGGACATTTTACCTGCTGTCCCTCTCACAGAAGAAAGCTTTGGAAGGCCCTGTATGACTGATGTGGCTTTGGCACTTGATTTCTTGCTGGTTTTCACTGCAGTTTTGGTAGGTCTTCACTGAGCAAAAAAAGCTGGTGCAGCCTCACTGCCCATGACCAAACCTGTTTTCTGTGCCACACAGCATCTGGATTTTGGGACCTGTGCTAACACCTCCATGTGGGAGTGTGTTGGGCTATATGTGCACCCTGAACTGCTCAGGGAGAACTTAAGGGCATGGCCCTGCATGAGGCTTCACTGAACTCCCTAGTCATACACTTAAGTTTCTCAGTATTCAAGTCACTTTTGACTCCCTGGTCAGGCAAATATCTTTGAAAAATTCACCCTCTTTTCTCATTCTTGGACGTTCATCTTGGAGCACAGGAAAGGGAAACATACCAGTAATGGTGTTTCAATACCAGGGAGCCCAGCCAGCTCCCAAGGAAAGCCCAGCCCAAGGGGTTACCATCAGACCTGAGGCCTGTTGACCTTCCCTGTGATGAAGCAGAGGAAGCTGGTGCTGGGAAGTGGAGTGAAGAAGATACCCTGTTGGCAAAGAGCACAAACCTGAGGCAGCTGGGTGATGCAGACTCACAAAGACAGCCCTAGGGAAGCATGACTTTGGAGAAACTTTTAAGAGGTTGCACTGGTGTTTGAACAAGATATCCAAAATAGAAGGTGTCTTCCAAATCCTTTTTGAAGTTTATTCATCACCACTGGTAGAGCCATGAACTTATTCACAGTCTTCAAGGGTATCCAGTTTAGCTTGCAACGTGCTGCCCGTTTGTCTGGGATCTGAGATTTCATATATGTTATGAGCACACTGAAGGGCCTCAAGGGTGCTGCTGAATGAAGCAAATGTCCTACCCACCCCAAAAAGGGGGGCTTTGTCTGAAAGGAGCTAAAGCTGTCTCAAGCGCACATCCGCAAGAGGTCAGCCAAGGCTGGAACTTCAGTGTGACTGAAGCTGCATGCCATTAAGGAAAGACTGAAAATTACGTGAAAACTGGTGAAAAGAGATAAAAACCCAGAGAAAGAAATTGGTGAGAAGTGAAAAAGCAAACCAGAAAAGTGTCAAAGAAGCTTTGATGCCATGACAGCTACCATCTAGCCCATCTTCAGATCTCTGCAGTCAGCCTAGCGTGGGTGGGGAGAAGAGCTTTCTAGACAGAAGGCAGTAGATAACTGTCCTCTCTGTGTCTAGGACAGCTCAGGCTTTTCATCTTTAGTTACTAGTGAATCAGCACTGGGAAAAGTGACAGAAAAGAAGCCCTTATGAACATGAGCACCTTCTGTTACCTCCCAAGCTAGCATACAAGCTGTCAAAACACATGTGCCCCTCTGGTGTCCCTGGGTCCCGATTCCTCATAAGCAAGGCTGCTGGCAGCAACAGTGACCAGGAGACCTTCGAAAGCATGCAGTGCTCATGGTTCCTTTTTTTTAGCTGTCTCATACTTCTAGGCTGGTGAAGATGATTTGTTATTTATTACTATGGCTCCAGATGTGACTTCTAGGAAATTTCCAGTGTGCATGGCACATGAGTCTCCCAGTCTGGACAGGAAGAGCAATGGAAAGCACCCCTTCTGCATGCAGAAGCTGCTGTCTGTGGTAAGGGCTTCTGGGCAACTCTTCTTCAGTGGCCAAGCATATGGCCTGAGGGACATACCTGAAAGTTAAGGCTCACTAAAGTCAAGAGCCATGAGATCGTCTTTGATCATGGCATCCTTCTTCCTCCACATTTGACCCTAGTCAAGAGGTTTTGGCTGGCTATCCCAGCAAAACAGAGTCCCTCCTCCTTTTGAAAGCTCTTACAGGAACTACACAGATGATGGACTGTTCCTGCAAATATTATCTTTGGACTTCCTCGTCCACTCACTGGTGTCAAGGAGGCCCAATATGTGTCTCCTCAAAGGCCAAGGGAAGCGGACAAAGCTGTGTCTGTAGGAATGGTCTAGGGGAAGTACAAGGCTGCACTAACCTCTTGCAGACAGCACCTTGTCCCGTCTCTAGCCTGTGTGGAGAAACCCCCAGACTGCCCTTGCTTAAATCCATCCCTCTGTGCCTAACCAGGTGCATGAAAATTAAAAAAAATTGCCACATCTGAAAATTTGCTACTTGCAAATGCCATTGATAAAACCGGTCAGGGATTTTTCTGTCCAGATTCTATTGTTGCTGGAAAATGTCCAATTCTTTCAGTTTTGACAAATTTCTTAAGACTTTTTTTACCCCATTTCGAAAACACCCACAAAGTTCTGCTCTTGGGTTCAGGATGAGTTGTAGTTAAATATTTACATGGTAAAAAAAATGCAGTAAGATGATCAGCCAAATAAAGCATCTCAAAAAGTACAAACCAAAATGGTTTGAATGACCCATTTCTATGTTGTTTGCAGAGCACTTATTTATGAAAATTGAGAAACTTTGACCTTTTGCCCTGTATCAGGGCAGAGCAATAATTATTGTTAATTATTATTTGCCACTATTAATGAATAACATCATTATCATAATGCTCCTGCTGGAAGCAAAACTTTTTCTGCCCAGCTGTTGATCTAAATCTTGCAAGGGTTGGCAAGATTTCCTTTGCTCCCCCAGATCTTAATTAAAGTATGCCAAATTTGGTAGCTCTCATAATGCAATCCATGTTACAGAAGAATGCGAACGAGCAGGTGCTTCAAAATAATGGGATAAGGAGAAGCTGTAGCAGAAGGACACAATGCACTGATATAAGCAAATGGAGAAACGTTTCAAGCATGTTGCTTGTTTGTCCAAAGGGCTGAAAAAGAAGACAGTTCTGTCATTGTCCCCTGACCAGTCCCAGATGATCAGGCTCTGGAGAGCCACAAAAGGCTGGGCTCCACAAAATCGCTGATGGGAAGAAAAGAAAGCAACCAGAATAAATGCAGAGGCCTTATCCAGAGCAGCTAATCAAGGCATGTTTGTTGTATAGTAGAGTCCAAACCGCAGGAACACCCACTTCTGGGCTCAGTGAAGACAACAGTGAAGCTCTGATTGAGCTGTGGGAGCTCAGCAGGATCTGCACTGTTGTCTTCATTGAGCCTCACTGTTGCAGGATCAGCTTCCACACTCTGATGGTTCTCAAGGGTCTGCTATAGTTATACATGCATTAAAAAGGACACATTGAACAGGATGCATAGATGGGCCACTTGAACCCCAAAAGGTACCTGATCTCACCACCCAAGATAAACAGCATGCAAAACTCAATGAATGAGTCCTGGCTGGTTCAGGAGATTTGGAACAGGATGTGGAGATTTTCACCCTTAGCTCAAGACTGTGGGCTCTTCATTTCCAAGGACGTTGCAACACCTCCCACAGAACTGCTCATATACCCATGGTAAAGTGACATATTTGTGGTTGTGCAATGTGCAACTTGTGCTGACCAAATCAGTAGAGTCATTGAGAGGGATGGCATAGCTCCTGACACCACAGGGGAGCTGAGCAAGCTGTGCTGCAAGGAGGACCATGGCCGTACGAGATCAGCCTGATGTTCACCCCTTTGAATGGTGCTCTGGAAAAGCACAGGGGAGCTGGCAATGTGGTTAACCCTTCAGAATGATCTTTCCCCTGTCCTGGGAAAATCTGCAGGAAACAATATACATGGAGGAGGTATGCAAATGGGCTTTTAGAGAGTGAACATGTAATTTTGTAAACTGGTGATTTGCCTACATCAACTAGTTTAAAAATGAATTGATTTTTCCTCTTTTGCTTTGTTTTGTTTTTTATTCTCTCCTTAACTTTCACTTTTTGTCTGAGGTCCTCCAGGCCTCTGACCTCACTCTCTCGCGTAACACAATGCTGTCAGCCCAAACCCAGACAGTCTGTTTATCTGTCAGCATTTGCAAATACTTCAGCCTGACTCTTGCAAGCACAACTGGTTCAACGTGATGGGGGGGTGTTGCTCTATAAAGCTCTTTAAGTCTTCTGATCCCATGCAATTTAGGAAGATCCTGGCCCACGGTACCAGTTACTTTGATTACATCAACCATATGAAAGAGTCACGAAGTGCGTTTAAGTGGGCAGAGAAGGACTGTGCAGCGATGAGACTTGGCTTTGTTTCTTTGTTTGGCTGGGAAGACCCCAACTGTAGATAATGTGTGCCAAGACCTAACTGCGAAAAAGAGTATTTCTGCTGTGATACACATACTAGCACAACCCTGTGGGGCATGGCACCCAGCAATAAAAGATTAGAGCAGCCTCAAACTGCTCTAAGTTGTGCCAAGAACCCAATGAGCTCCAGGAACGAGGCAGACCCAAGATCAGAGGCTGCTAGCCATCCCAAGCGCTACGTTCATCTGGACACAACAAACCAGTCACCGCTCCTCTGTGTCCCAGCCCAGCTCAAGGCCCTGAGATTTGCTTGTGTGCATCCCTTCTGCAGGCACTGGAATTTGCTCTACTCAAACGTGCCACTTCCCTACAGTTATGGTGAGAAACCAGTCCAACTCATCAGGCCTCTCTGAGCAAATCTGTCTGGAGAAGGGTTGAGAAGTTCTTCCTGTCAACAAGAGGCTGGGACTTTTTAATTTACTAGGGCTGTTGAGTCAATTCTGTATGCGTGTGGCTCAGTTGTTTCCTGGGTTTATGATGAAAATTTGCAGAATATCTGAGACAGATCACACTTCTTCCATCTCACTTCCAGGTGGTCTGTTTGCAGAGTTGGGATAACAACACAGACTGTATCATGTTCAGGTTTCCTTTGACACTAGCATGTGTAGAATTTACTTCAAATTAAGGACAAAAATATGCCAGCACACAATCCAAAAAAGACACAATTTCTGGAACAGCTCCAAGTCCGTTCTGGGCTCTTACCTGGTGAAGAAAAAGCATTGTCCAAGGTTTAGCTTAAGTGTATTGAAAAGAGATGGAGGAGGTGCATTTACAGGCAAAAAGTTTGTTCCCCAGAATTTAAAAGACCAGGAGGAACATGCTTCTGGGAAGCCTGTTAAAAAATAATAATAAAAGGCCAGCTGCCAATTTAGGTGATATCTGTAACAAATCAAGCATGAGTCACTTCAGGAGAAGACATCATTTGATTGATCTATCAACATGGGAACACCGCATGGACATGTGTTGTTCCTGGCTCAGGATGCTCACGTGGCTCTTGTTTGATCTCCAAGGCATTTTAAGAGGTTGTGTGCAGAAGGACCTATTGATCTCCTCCATGCTCACGTCTCAGAGGCATGGTGTGGCTCGAGGGCCAAGGCTGGCTCCCATGTTACAGAGTTCAGAAATGCGGGTCAAAGCCTGCATCTTCGCCACCTCTAGTTTCTTCTCCAAATCTGTATAATTTTATCTTTCACAAACCACAGCAGCAGATCTCCTGTCTTGGTGCAACGAGGAAGCCATGAACGTTTCAGCATTTTGCTAGTTTGCAGGCAGGCAAATGTGAAGTCTGTTTATCCATCATCAGCCTTCCCCAAGAATCATCCATGTTATTGTGAAAGACATTTTATGGGAAATACTCTGTTCAGTTCAAATGTTTCTGCATTCCTCAATAACTAATTCTGGAGTCCAGAAACTCTAAAATTACATCACTTCAAAAGCCAGGATTTCTTATCTTCAGTCTATGATTTAATGATAAAAACACCCAAGGAGAATGAACATCCAGATATCTCCTCAAGCAATAAAATCAGAAATGACTGCACTGTGTGGAAGGCACTTGAGTCCCCTGGGTTCCCGTTAACACAGAACTGTCTTTTCTGGCAGATGAATAGTGACAGTGCAGACCTTCAAAGCACCTCCTTTTGGTTAACACTTTGCTGCCCTTCCATACACACCCATTCAATTCCCATCTGGTTTTAGTAATTGGTATCTTGGGACCCTTCAGAAAGGGAAATCATCTTACCATCTGCAAGTAAGGAATTAAGGCTTTCAAATGATATGAAATAATTAGATCTGTTTCATATGGCACATAAAATCTTAATGGAATCCATCACTGAGCTTCCCCTCTGTTCATCAGCTATCATACCAGCCTGGTTTGAAGATAGACTGTTTCTTCACAAGGCTGGAATTACTTTGGTTAAAACAGTCTATCTGCTGAAGACACTTGATAATTACCACGTGTATCCTTCATTAGGAAAAATGGAGCCTTACCATTATAGCTGTGTATGGCAGGAGTTCAGGTAACTCTTGCTGTAATTAGAAACTGATCCGATTTGAAAACTCTTGATCTGGATTCAAGTTCTTCCCAAAAGAAGTAGCCTTGAGATCTATGCTTTTGGCACCACCACATTGCTTACAGAGAGAGAGAGAGATTGATTCATACACTCCTCCAGGCTTCAAGGGTTCAGCCCTCCCCAGCATGGAAAGACTGGAACTGCTGGGCCTTCCTGGGGCTACAGCTACACCAGAATAGTGGCTGTGACTTTGATTCATCATATGGGGCTTCCCCCATGTTTCCTATGGGGAACACTGACAAGATGAACTTATAGTGCCACCAAGAAGTCAACAGCAGAGACAACTACCCTAAAGCACAGGTCTGTGGTGTACAGGGGCTGCTCTCACTTCATGCACATGGGAAACATGGAGGACCACAGCATCTTGTTTCTGTCCTACCCGCCTCTTTTCATGTCTGAAGGGGCAAGCCTGGGAGAACTGGAAGATGCTGTTCATCCTATGTCCTTCCCACCACAGCTGATCCTGCATTGGAAAGTGAGAGCACAAGAGCTCAGCAGAATGCATTTCCACATGGTCTTTCCTACTGCTCCCTGCCAAAACAAAGGAGTATTGGGAGAAGGGAGGAGTGGTGCTAAGCATAATCCAGCTCACAACCCTCCAGGAGGGGTGATGGTTCTGTTCAGATGCATCCTTCAAGGTCTGAGGAGCTGAGGTGTCTAGTGAGCATCTGACCATGCAGTGGCAGTGGTACTAGGTTGGCATCCACAAATGTAAATACCTCTGGCTGTGCATCTCCACGGAGAGGTCTTTGGGTCATGCAGGGAGATAATAGTCAGCTCCGGGCTTCTCCAAGCTGGGCACAGTGACACCTGAATCCCCAGGTGAGCTCAGAAACTGACTGCATCTGCTCAGCAAATGCACACCCAGGGCACCACCTCATGCTCACTCTGCAGGAGCCCAGGGGCAGGTACAAGTGTGCTTTGGGTACCTACATCTCCAGCACTGGCAATCAGGCTGCACTTTTCATTCACAGTCCCCACAGGCTTGCTGGCTGTTATAGGTTTGAACCAGAGGTGAAAAGGTCTCACATCCCATTCCACATCCCTCGGACTCTGCAGCCCCACTTTAACCTCTCCAAGAAATTTCATTTTAAGAATAACTTAGTATATCTCCCCGGTCTTTTTTGCAGGTTTTAACATTTGAAGGGGAGAAATAAACAATGCACGGCCTGTCAAAAAGTGGCAGAGGGTGGTGAACAGCTTTGTGCTAAACCCGCTTCTGGGCCTATGAGGTGCAGACAGGAGAGGTAAGAGGCAGGTCTCAGCAAGGGACCCCCTCCAGTCACAGAGGAGGGAGGTGGCTGTGCACTGGGAAAAGCCCCCCTGCTGCCCCCCCCCCCCCCCGCTGTGTCAGCGGGGGATGGGGAGCTTTGACCTAGCTCCAGGAGAGTGAAAGGGACCCAACATTCCCTGAAGGGAAGAAAGGGAAAGGAAACAGCCAGGACAAACATATTCTTAGAGGAAGAGTCAGGAAAAGTGAACAGTGGCACTCACACAAAAAAGAAAATATGAACCCTCCTCCCCCACCCCCGCCCCTCTAGTCTCCCTTTCTGAATCTGCACAGCTCAAACTGCAATTGCCAGGAGAATTTCAGAGCTACCCCTCCTCCGGCAGTTGCTCCCCCAGCCAAGTAATTTCCATATTGACACAAGAACTACACTCACTTACTTGCAAGACAGCTGATTAATCCCCTCGATGTAGTAGCATACCCCACCATTGACACAATAGGACTTGGCTGTTTCGTTGCATTTTCTAGCATGCCCGGACCAGGAGGAGAGAGTTGTGGTTACTGCAGGGGAAAAAAAAAAGCACACACAAAAAGTCTATATTGTTATTTCCTTTGTTGGGTTACTCTGTTTTCTTAGATGATTGTCAACTAGTTCATTTGTCAAAGTAAAAACCCCAGAGCTACAAACCCCAGCCTGTGCCTTTAGACCCACCTTTACCTCTCCAGGTCCTGGGGCTGCGACTTGACCTTTCCTTTCCCAGCAAAAGTAGCCAAGTGAGGAGTTGAGGACACGCCTTCCTCTAAGCAGCCAGCATGTCAGGACAAGATCATCTTTTTGGCAAGCTGTAGGGAAAAGTGCCCCTTTCCCACCTCTCCTTGCCCTCCCCTCATACATGCATGCAACCCTGCACCAGCAGGCAGGCAGGAGATTAGGAAGAACATGTGCTGCAGAGCCACAGTGGCATGCTGCTGAGGCCTGATTTGCATCATGATACTGGACCAAGATCCAGAGATACTGCAGGGGACATTTCATTGCTCCACATCTCTGGGAGGAAATACATTTTCAGAGCCAGAAGCACGTGCCCTCATTGCCCCCAGAACAGGTTCAGTGCAAGCAAGAACAGCTCCATCTTTCCCTCCCCTATTTCTGAGCATTTCTTTGTCATGCCCCAATGAGGCTGCCTCAAGAGACCAAGCAGAAGTTCAGCAGCAGAAGTCAGTCAGCCCTGGTCTGTGCTAAGAGGGAGCAGCCAGCACGACTCAAGTTTCCTGGGATACAGGTGCTTTTCCAAATCCAAATTTCTTTCTGGAGAAAAGATTTCCAGCCATGAAGGGTACAAACAAAACTGACAGTACTCTGCAGAATTTCACTGCAATTCCTGTCTCTGAGTGACTCAGACAAACTTACAGCCCAAAGCAGAGTGTCCATAGGCAAGACAAAGGCTTCTAGGAAGGGAAAAACCTTTTGTTACAGCAACTGATGCAGGTCACAAAAGCAGACCACCTTTGGGGAATGCAGACCCATCTTCACATAACTGAAAGAAGGGCTGGGCACTCAAAAGCATCTGCTTTTTCCAACTGAACACTTAATCTCATTAAAGAATAGTCCTTCTTGGACTACCCACCTTGCTTATACTCTAACACAGTTACACATCCAGCAGTGTGGCTACTACCTACTTTCCAGCACCTTTTATGCTGTACTTGAGGTTTCTGAGGAGATACCCTCCTCCGTCCTGTTTTCCAAAGCATGAATGAACCTCATGGAGAGGTTAGTGACTTCAGACCAGTCGCTGAAGACTGAACACCTCATTGACACAGGATTTGAGGAAGAAGGCTGGAGCCAGAGCCCCAGGCAGGAGCTAGTCAGAGCCATAGGAGAAGCAGCGAGGCATGCTGCTCCCCACACCCTGGGCAGCCCCCGTGCCCATTCCACCTCCTCAGCAGTCTCAGAGGCTGCCATGGGTGCCTGCCCTGCTGCCTCCAGCTGCAGTCCATGCTACCAGAGCCAAAGTCTCCATTCTCTGGGCACACCCAGGCTCTCACAGGTAAAGGAGGGCTCCCAGCATCCTGTGAAGCCTCTCACATTTGAGTGATGCTTGGCACACGAGCAACCAAACAAGCTTGTTCTGGCTCTCTTGCTTTTAGGACTATCTCTGACTGCACTGGGTCCATGCCTCTCTGAATGATGAGTTTGTTCATCAGGCTGAGCACAGCAGGAGTAGCCTGCACTGTTACCTGCACACAGCTCAAGGCAGAACCGAGCTTACTGTTCATTTTGCTTGAACCAATGCATTGTCTAACCCCATTGTCTTCTGTTCCCGTAGGGAAGTCAATGCATTCCACTGTCTGACAGAGATGGGGTTGTGCACAAAGCAGAGCTATTTCTATGCTTTGCCTTGAATAACCATTGCCTTTGGGGTTGTCTTTTCACAGCTATCCAGGGCAGAGAGAGTTGTCTCAACGTGCTCTGCAAACCAGACATGGCAAATACTTCAGCAAAGACTGAAAATGCACACGGCCCAGCAAATAGCTGCTCCCTTCCTAGGGCATGTAACGCCAGCCAGCTGGGAGCCAAATGTGCAGAGCAGTGTACACATACTGGAGCGTATGCTGGGTTTTAGAACAGATGATGATTTGGCCAAGCCACCAAAGAAGTCCTTGCAAAAAACCCTCAAATATGAAAACTCCAAAACTTCTGTAGGGAAATTTAGCACTCCCTTCCAGTTAAGATTAATGGGAACTAGAAGCCAAAGCCATTGTAATGGCTTTGTAACAAGTCTGTATAATTTATACCTTTATGAGACAGTAGCACTTCTAAGGCCAGTGGAGAACTGCGGGCTCAGGACAGAGGAGCTCTAACTGTGTGTGATAGCACCCGGACTTTCTTTGCAAGGTCTCTCCTTTAGCTATTGCTTGATCCAGCCACTTAAACCAACCCTTAACACCAAATGCCATTTTAAAAATGAGCATGAAAATAAAACCTAGCCTGGCACCATGCAGCTGTGTCCCAAAACACAGTCAGAGCCAGGCTGTGCATGGGCTTCACTGTGCATGTGCATGTGAAGCTGCAGGTTGTGCAGGCTGCCGGGCTAGTAGGAGCCGCCTGCTTTGCTCTGCAGCTCTCTTGGGGCTGGCTGGGCCAGTCTTGTGGAGGCAGAAGCAGCGGCAGAGCAAGCAAGGGTCTGCCAGGGAAGTGTGAAAATTGCAGGGGAGCAGGTACACAGAAGACAGCCACTGTCCCTTCGAACAGTCCCCGAGTGCTGCCTGGCCAGCACACAGCATGGCAGCTGCTGAAAGCTGCTCACAGGGCGGCCTTTGGTTTGGAGTGCTTGCAGACTTTTACTGAAGTACTTTAAAATTGCACAACGAACAGGTCTCTTAAAGCTGCAAGTGTGCCATCAGATCAGGGAGCACTGAAACTTTGTGAACCAAAGCACTGGTGCAAATTGAAAGGCACACAGATGAAGAACAAGCACAGCCTGCAGGAAGCCATCACTCCTGCAACTATTAAATGTACCAGTTGCTAGCAAGCAAAACAATCCATCTGGCAAAGTCTCACATCATAAATCCTACAGGAAAGGATTCTGGAGTGAGCCTTCCCACAGTAAGGGAGGAGCAGAGAGGGAGAAATAAAAACAAACCCCAGAAAACTCCCCATAGAAAACATCTCAGATAAAAAGGTACCCTTTCCACCAGAAAAGGTGGACAGGAAGATGCAGTGCTGTGTGATGTTGTGATACCAGAGTGGATTACAGTGCTGACCATCTAGAGATTGCATGGGATTTTCATCCCATATAAACAATTTTGTTCCTTTTAAACAAATAAAAAAAGAGACTGACATGAATAAGGCTTGGGACATGCATGTTGTGCACTTCTAGAAAGAGAGCTGTCAACAGAGCTACGCCTGTCAGAAAAATACGTGGTTGATCAGCTCTCCTAGAAGCATCTTGTTAATGTTGTTATCTTTTAAATCCTGTTTTCCGCAAGTACTGTGCCTTTTCTCCCAAAGAAGCACAAAGTGCTTTAAAACTGAATCACAGAATCACATTACTATGGTCCATTTGTTAGCAGCAGAGATGTACCAAAGACTACAAAAAGAGGCAGTCAGCCCAGTTCCCTGTTGAGAAGAGAGTGTCATGAAATACAGGCCATTATAAGACTATAAGCTGAGCAGTACCGGTCAAACCAAAGCCCTGTCTTGTCTCTGACAGTGGCCAATAGACAATGCTTAAGGAAGAAGATCAGCACGAGCATGCAATGATGATTTTCTTCTGGCCATCTAGGATGAGCAGCTCAGAGACAACCTAAATCAGCCACAATGTCTTTACATTTAATAGCCTTTGATGGATTTCTCTTCCACGAACGTATCTAGTTGCTGTTTGAACAAATCTAATCTTGTAGCATCCACAATATTTGTGACAAGGGCTCCAGTGTTATATACACAGTGTGCAAAGACGGATCCTCGGTTACATCTTTTAAACCTGCCCCTTCCTGGCTCTTGTGTTAGAAAAAATAGTGATCATCCCCACTCATTTCCCCTGTGCCACCTGTGGCTTTACAGGCACAGCCAGCATCTCCTTCCCTAGCTGGAAAGCAATGACCTCTTTAGTAGTATACAGAGGTCGACCCAGCTGCAGTCCTTTTTTGTGCCATCTCTGGTTTTGATTTTCCCTTTGGACATGGCAAGACCATCCTGCACACACGATATTTATGTCACCCTGTTTTTTTCTCTGTTCCATTCATAGTAATTCCTAATGTTCATTTTGAGTTTTGATGTACTGAATACAGGTCTTTATTATAACCCTGAAATCTCACTCCTGCATGGTAACACAGAGTCCAGAGCCTCCCAAGGTGCCTGATTGCTCTGGGATGTTTCTGCAGCTGGGACATCACCTTCATGAGGGCAGTAGCTGCAACTAGTTTAGAAGCAAAGATGGAGAGACCTGCCAATTCAGAGAGCAGCTCTGGTGGGGGGACAGAGGGAAGCAAAATGTCTTGCTTAGAAAATGTTAATTGTGCCTGAGTTGAAATGTAGCCCCCTTTGACACCATGTGGCTGCAGATCACAGACAAACACCTTGAAGCATGAGGCCAAGGGAGATTTCAGAGGGTTCCACCACACTAGCAGGATAATTCCCAGATTCACAAGTGAGTCCATTCAGTTATTTCATGTTTAGCTGTATTTCCCCATTAGCCTGGGCGAGTGGAAATACCTTAACAAATATCTACCTGGTCCTGAGTCATCTGCACTTCAATGACCAATGTTGGTAAAGTGAGCCTCACGTAGTTTATTTGCAGTCATGCATGTTCATTCACCTCCACTCCAAACACCACTCAGGTGTGCCTGGTGATCCAGAAGTGACTTCCCACAGCTTTTTTACCTTAACTGCCACATGGCAGATTTTACTCCCTAATGGCTGGTGTGGTAGAAGGAGTCCTTCATTCAGCCTCCAACACAACTCCATCTATCCCAGATGACTTGGAAAGTTGTAAAATTACTGAGATAAATGGAGATCTGAATAAACAAGGGAGCAGTTTTGGGTGCTAGCTGCAATCTGGTTGGAAAGGGACTCATGTGAAGGCAGTGGGAGATGATAAGGGGATTTGTGCAGTAACATCAGTCATGTACCAACTGCCTCCCCAAGTACTTCAATGAATTAAGAGCAGGAAACAGGGAGTGTGCATGGGGCAAGCTACAGAAAAGAAATGGTGAAATTAGACCAGTGGGAATAAGCAAGGTGCCCCTGAGACAGGGGCCTCTGCAAACACACAGGCAAACTGATCACAAAGCTTCTGCAAGGTGGAAGAAGGCCTGGAGCAGCTCATCCATCAGCAAGTCAGATCTCCAGCTGGTCTCAGTCCAGGGCTGAGAACAAAGCAGAAGGGAATAAGGAGGTGAGGATGGGGAAAAGAGGGCTGCCTCTTGATGGATGAGATTCTGAACAATCTGAAGCCAAGTTTTATTGTTGCTGTCCCAGTCGGTGAGGACAGTGCAGCATAAACACATGAGAGATTCAGAGCACTGTAGTCATTCAGAGTGTCTATTTTCCACTGCACACCTAGGTTATTCGGGACTAACACCAATGGCAGTGCAACAGAGAGGAGAGCCCCGAGCACTGACATTGCTATGTGGACTTTCCTTCACACAATCCACCTATGCAGAAAGGCCATTAATGATAGTGCAGGGATTCTTACACAATTCCTACCATGCATGTCATTTAACCTTTGCAGGCAGCTCACCAGCCTGTTCTCAGAAATCTGGTGAAATACTCCTCCTGCAAAGAGTTAATTAATGCAGCTCAGACTATAAATTATAGTTAATTTTTCACAAACTACAGCTACTGTCGAGGAGAGCGGGGAGACAGCGGTAGTTTCACTGCTCCTTTTTTTTTTATAAATAACTTTGACTGGTGGGTTCATAGAGTACAGACACTTTATTCTCTCAATATTTAGACATTCAGTTAGACAGATGAACTCAGCTGGTTGGAGAGTGTATACAAATTGCCTGCTCTGTATATGCCTCATGTACTTACTGATAAAACACAGAATTGCTGAGGTTCCTCTCAACCAAGTTCATCCAACTGCTTGTCAGAAGAACATGGATGAGAAGGTGTCTGGCCACGCTATTTCTTAGTTATAGCACTGTAATCCTGGCGCAAGCCACACTAAACCCATGATTTACACTGATTAATACACTGAGGGGCTGTTGATCCTAACCATTCTCTCTGTGGCAGATTTCTGTACGTCTGGTACGACTCTCTCTTCTCTTAATAAACCTGAACAGAGGCTGGATGCTCACTGCTGCTATCTGTACATAAAATCAGAAGGGCCTGTGCAGACTGGGGCTTGCCTGGCAACAGACTGGGGACTCTGGAGCTCATAAAAATTCTGCTCCTGTGTGTTTATTCATTTGGAAATGACCCAATATTTACCCCTGCATTTTATTGAAATATATCCTGCTGGAATTATGTTCCCAGTTCCTGAGGGGTCATGAGGATCAATAGCTGCAGACTAGAAGTTCATCCCAAAATACAAATGCCAGACTGCAGGACACTCATCTCAGAGCATCAGATATTGCTGATCAAAACAACACAGGCAGCACTCCCCATGTCTCCCATCTGCACTGTGTTTTCACTGAGGAGCAAGGTTTCTGAGTGCCAAGGGACTGCCTGTTTCTACAGGACAGGTAGCTATTGCAGGGGCAAAGTCCTGTGTTATTAGAAAGCTTCTAGTTGCTCCTCCAGGCTGATCTCTCCAGCTTTATGAAGGAGCCCTTCTTATGCTTTTCTCTACCACAAGGGTCCCAGAATGCACGTTAGCACTGCAGCATTTTATTTTCCCAAATCCCCATATCAATTGTAATAGCAGCAATATGATACTTGAATGAGGGGATTTGTTCAACAACCTAAAAAGCCTTTTGCAGGGCCAGTGCCAGCATGAATGCTTTGCAAGAGGGACAGCTGAAGCCCAAGAAGTGAAGCAACGTGCCAGGATCACACAATGGAGTCAGACAGAGCAGATCTCCTGGTATACAGCCTCCTGCTCTGAACGCTGAGCTTACAGCCTCAGTTCTTCCAGGGGATGTCAGCTTCCATCCTACACTTCACTCCATACTGCCCATCTTTGCCTTTAGAGTCACAATGGCCTGTCTTTACATCACATCTAGAGTAGCAGATGTGATGGCTACTTAAAAAATAGTGTGCAAAACAAGCAATGACAACCTGACAGCAGACAGGCACAACACAGCTCTCTCTTCAGACTGACAGCGAGATCTCCAACACGTACACCTCAAGGTACCATGCCTGCGTGCGTGCGTGCAGGCTCCACTCAATTATCAACCACACCTTCAGTTGTGGGTTTTAAACTATCTGAGCAAAGGCCACGCCAGGACTTATTTTTAGTCTAATATTGAAAACTGGTCTGTCTGCATGGCCCTTGGTGGACTGACTTCTGTCTGTTCTACCCGTGCTCTGGGCTGGCTGGGCACCCTTCAACTCCAAACCAACAGCACCACACTCAAGTTTGTAGCATTGCTGGCTCCAAGAGAGCACAGTGCCTTCAGACTGGAGTGACCAGAGATTGACCAGCCAATTAACATGCAGGTCTGCTATGGTCACCCAGTAAAGGCCATGCCAGACTGGACTTGAGACAAAGTTTGGGGGAATTGGCTGAACCTTAATTACATGGCACATCTTACTGTGGTATATGCTGAAGCTTCAATTGAACTAGATGTAACTAGATGTGACCTACAAACCACATCACAGTAAAGACATCACTGAGCCATTGTAATCATGTAAGTCCACTAGGCCTATCTCACCTGGGAGAGAGAAAGTAAGGAAAACATTTCCAACACCCAGCCATGCTAAGCATTGGGGAAGGTATTAAATGGGAGAGGGAGAGCCTGAATGAGTCTAAACTAATGAGTCTACAAACTTAGTCCAATGACGTCACCAAGATGACAGCTATGAAATCTGTGGACTCAAACTCGTGTGTGGAGAATTAGACTTAATTGGAGAAAGAAGGGCTGTTTCAACTACCCTCCCACAGGGATCTCTAAAGGGACTTCAGGGAGAGCTTGTGATCCCCAGCAGTTGAAATAAAGGCCCCAAAAATCAATCCAGAGATGCCAGCTTTCATTCCGGTGCCTCACATTATCCCCCAATCTTCATGTTCCCAGCACAACTCAGCACTGCATCTTCTGCTGTTTCTCCCTCTTTCATCTTCTCATCTGATCCCAAACCTCTCTCTGCTGCAGAGCACCTGTAGAGTGAGATCAGACAGCCCAGACAGCACTGCCAGCCTACATAGTCTGGTAACGTAAAGGCACTCAACCAGATTAGCTAGACAGAGACCCAGACAAAGGGCATGAGCAGAGTGCAAGTGAGCAGCTGCAATGATCCACATGTTGGTTTAGAGCATCTGTCCATCACCAGCAGATCCTCTCGTATCCTGACGATCCAAACCACGCTTCCTCCACCCAGCCTGTATTCTCTTTTTACCCTCAAGACTTTACCTGGTTTTTGAAGTCATGGACATAACTAGAGGAGAACTCAACAGCAGAAAACAAGCAAAAGGGATTACCTGACCTTTTCAGAGATTTCAAACATTATCTTACCTTTTAAAAATGAAACTTCGATACGATTTTAATATCTTTGTCCTGCATAAACCTTCAGTCTCAGAATGCTCTACAGATTGCTCTGAACCTTCTTGCATTTCTGCCTCCATCAAAATGTTTCTGAACTTTGACACTGATTCCTATTCTGTTTACCAAGCAGGTCTGTAGCCACAGACTCCTGAACCTTGTTTAGCTGCTTCAAGCTGCACAGTGACAGGATCACGTTACCATTTTGAGTTCTCTGGATGTTGAAATGAGCTTAAAGGACCTTTCTCTCTGCATCAGGGCACATGATCAAGTTACCCCATCCCTGCAAGTTCCTGCCTGTGAGCTGAGCCACTGTGACCATCCACCTGCACAAGCTTAGCCTGTGACAAACACAAGACGACATGTCTTATTTAACACTTTTTCACTATGGATGAGGCTACTGCAACTATCTCATGTTTACTGGGCTCAATAGGAAGACTACTTGATAAGAGTAGTAGGCACATCTTCTCTTTTGAGTCCCAGTGCTTTCTGAAGAAAGCATTTCTAGGGCTGCTGTAGGCTGACAATGCTCAAACAAAAGCCTACACTCAGAGGAAGGTGTAAGACTGTGGTACTATGTCAAAACATGCAGTGTCACGGAAAGACTTTCCCAGACACCAGATTTCCTTTCTGAATCTGGCCCTCAGAGTCTAGCTTGACCATGTGGACCAAAGTTGGTGTTAAGATCGACACTACACCCCTATGACCAGGCTAGCACTCATCACACTCCATGATCCACCTTGTTACATCTGCTAAATGGCTCTAGCTCATCTGAAGGTGTCCACACCACTGAATGAAACTGAGTAGTACCCCATACCACGCACATACCATGTAGCGGGGGGATCAGGAAACCCAGCTCTCTGTCTGGCAGGCCCCTCTGTACTCACCCTGAGTACAGAGTTGCATCCACATGAGCTGGACAAGGATGCAAGGGAGATTTGAATCCAGACAGCTCTCAAAATGCAGCACCGTCAGATCCCAGATCTCCTAAGTGTGCTGTCTTTGGTCCCAGATCCAGACTGGTATCCAGGTTGCCTCTATACCAGAAACACCATGAGATCCTTGGGTTTCTCCATACTGTCATGAGATCTGTGAGGTCCATACCAAACAGTGCCCCTGTCAAAGGGAACCAGAGGTCCTGCTCCAGCTAGCATGTAGGCAAGGGGAACAGCAGCTGGGAGAGAGATCCCATCCACATCATCGTAACAATGCAGATGTTTCCAGGAACCTATGGTACCAGTCAGCCTCCTTGCACATCAGGTGCCAGCTAGGCACAGGAAGGTGCTAAGATGGAAAGCAGCGGGACAAAAAATATGTTTCCAGAGGAAAAAGTTACCCAAGAATGAAGACAGAACACCTTGGAGACCTGGGCTGCATTTTGAGTGCTGTCTGGTGTGTAAACCTGCCTTGTGTCAAGGATGCAACAGTGCCCAGAGGTCTGTGACCACTGGAGAAGAGGAGGAGGAAGGCAGGGGTGACTCAGAATGTGGCAGGATTTGCTAGTAGCTACACTTAGAGGTGGTAAGAAAGGCTTTAACAGCACTCCAAGGGGGAAATATGTGACGTCCCACTCCTTTTTTCCAAGGCAGGGGTAGAAAGGAAGGCCAGACCATCCAGGAAGGAACTGTGACCTTCAGGAGAAACACTAGTTAAAAATGTATACACCAGGAGCAACAGGGCTACAGGGGGTGAGGCACATGGGGCTACCTGGAGTGATGGGGTTTTATCCCCTTGCCCATAGGGACTGTCTGGGCCATGGGGAGAACATGCTGAGCTTCTTGAGGTGGAGGGTCTAACACCCTTGCCCAGCCTACCTGGTAAGATGCCTGGTCTTGTGCCACAGGCCAAACAGAATTGACTAAGTGCCGTAACCAAGCTGCCTATGCGAGGCAGTCTCTCCTTTCCCAGAGAACTGCAGCTACCACCAAGTTTGCATGGTGCTTTCTCAACATGGTGTTTAAAATCCAGTGGATCATTTACAACCTTTAAGTGAAACAATGAGAGGTGGGACAACCTAAAGGTGCCAGACAAGCTTTTGAATACAGATATTTAAATGAAATGCAATAATTTTTTTAGAAGAATGAGATACTTGTCAGCTTTCCAGATCATCACACCTCACAACATCTTCATTACCTCCCCATATGTTATACACATGTGCAATTCTATGATAGATCATCAGTAACCATAAAATCAGGGGGACTGTGTTATTTAGATAACAATTGAGAGAGATCATAAAAAAGGAATGTGAAGGAAAAAATCAATTACAACTTTAACTCTGGAGAATTTACCATCTTGTCACATCATTAAGAAAAAAACAGTCAGTCAAGGATGATGCTCCCACAGAGGAAAGAAGTTTTTCAAAAGGAGAAACTTCTGTGCAAGCCACAGCATTTTGCCAGTTCCTTTCCATTGTTGAAATTTGGCTTTTAGTGAAAATAGCATATATCTAATGCAATGCAAATATGTAGCATGGATCTATGCTGGTGTACACAAAGGAAAAATCCTGGGGAAGGATAGTATGGTCATTGTATTAATGGTGCTGTGTCTCAGCATGATGTCCCCAGTGCAGTGGAAGGCTAAGCACAACACAAGAGCAAATTTTAAGTGCAGTTTTCTAATCAGAAAAGCTTTTAAAGGATACCTGGCCAGTCCCTGCTGTGGCTGCAATCAGATGTCCTTTAAAATCATAAAAGATTGAGCTTTCCAAGAAGGAAACATCCCCATAAAATCTGCACAGCAGAATTGTCAACAGAGAGGCACAGCCAGCTGTGCTGTCACTTCTGGGCATGAGCAGCTGGAATGGAAATATAGCACAGATCTCAAAATAACTGCCTAGTCCTTGGCTCTCGGGGTGCCTGCTCATTTGGATGGGATCCTGGTGGGCTGTCCAGCGTGCTGACACTGCCTGGGTGGTGCAGTGTCCCCCAGCGGGGAAAGACCCTCCAACGCAGAAATAATGCGCTCCACCAGAAAGAGCTGAACCAACAGCCAGGCACCTGGCTTCTAGATCCACCCTTGTATACATGTTTTGATTTTTATTTTTGTGTGCCCATTTTCTACTGCATTTGTGACAACTGAATAGGAAGGAACTCTAAAAAGCAGTTCCACCACATTAAATCAAATTAAACATTTTGGGAAATCTGTTCTTGCTTTCTGGAGACTCAAGGAAAAATGTGACGGCAGGGCGCAGATGTATTTTCTGCAATTTTCTTACGACTTATGCTTAGAAGATTCGCATCTTTTTTCTTGTATTTCCTATAGCCTCTTTTGGTTTTCTCACCTATCCTCAAAAAAAAAACCCCAACCCCCCAAAAAACAACAAAAAAACCTGCTAAAAACGTAACAAGCACATTGTACAAGTATCAATAAAACCGTGTATTGAAAGAGCTGGGAATGCTTAAAATCCAGCTGCAATTTTAAGTAGCATGTTCTTCAAGTTACCATTGCAATAGTTATCAACCTCTCCCTCTCTAAGATAGATACCAGCAATATAAATCATATTTTTTGAAAGATCTAGGGAAAGATCAGTGGCTTTGGGAGAAATCAGAGAGAAGTAGCGATTTAAGAAGATTCCAGGAGGCAATAAAGCATTTATGCAAAATGTCTCATAAAAACAAAACAAATAAGGGGAAAGAAGCTATATGGGGGGAGCAGGGGGAGAGGTACTTACACTCTTCTTCCATAACAATTATTTTAGTTTCTGAGGCTGGTAAGACTTGTGGTGCTTTCGTTGTTCCTGGGGAAATTAAGGTAAGAAAGTAGTGAACAAAATATCTATTTTGAGCAGAGAAGAGTGGGCTTAGCTACTGCAGGGAGGAGGACAAGAGCAGGTGCTGCTGGGTGGTGCAGGCTGGGGTGGCTGTCAACGTGTTAGTACTGGTTAGAGTACACTCAGATGGGTAACTGGGTAACACAGGCAGATAAATGAGTGCCCCTGCAGGGGATGGCACAGGGCATGCCAGTCCCCTCACTGTAAAGGGCCTCATGCCATTAGGATCTCTGTCATGATAAAAAGGCAGAAATGGCTCAGGATTCACCTGGCAGGTGATGAGTGAAACTGTGAGAGGTTTTCTTAGCCCTTACGGCCACGAGAGTGCAAAGATGGGATCACAGAACACAACAGCAAGAAAAATGTGGAGTTTAAGAAGAGGTGAGATCATCTGAAAAGCCTCCATCCCACAAGTATGTGCAGTTCTGCAGCACAAAATAATGCTCGTACAAGAGATGGAGGAACACGAAACAGATGAAGGCCGTGGCCCAAGGCAATATAGGAGCTGAGCATATGTAGCGATTTCCTCTTTATAAACCAGGATACTGGGAAAGTCCAATGTCCACAGTCACAGGCTCTACTCAAGCCTGCTGGCAGCAACAGGCCCTTCTGGATCAAAGCCCCTCACCACCCTCTAGATGCACAAAGGAGAAAGCTCCAGGAGCCTACGCTGTGCATGCAGCACCCTGCCAGAGATAGGGGGCGAGACCACCATGAAGAGGTAAAAGCAGAAAGAATTTTTTATAAAAAAGTTTGATTTTTCCTGCAGTGTTTAGCAAAGGGGGGTGTCAGTTAAGAAGGTATTTAGAAATGTTCTGAGGGAAAAAGAATCTGAAACAGTCACATCTCAGCTGTGCCCTCATGTCCATGTGATACCAATATAAGACTACCCAATAAAGAGAACTGGGAAATCGGACATTTTTCTAAGAAAGCATCTAATTTACCTCAAAGTAATAAAAATCTGAAAATAGCACCAAAGCACAATATGTTTTGGCTAAGCCCAGAGGCATTTCCTCAGAAACTGACAGCTTCCCAAAGCTTTTCAATGCAAAAGCATTTATTTCTGAGCTGGGCATTTTGTGGAAATACCAGAATTGCAGAAGAGAGATGAAGTGATGGGTTTGGCTGATGGGCATTTTCTAAGTGACGAGGGGTCGCTGCACTGCAGCCACTCTCTTTCTAAAGAAAATCTCTCTTCAAAGTGGTGTTTTTGGTGATTTGCAACAGATCTGCATGGCTGAAAAGGTGGTCTTTTGAAACTGGTATAAACCGAAAAGTGGTAGTGGAATAGAGCAAAGAATACTTTGCAACAGCAACACTGGCTCATCAGGCTGAGAAATTTTTACCAGCAGAGACTGAATCTCAGACCTCCATGGGCCTGAGGGTTTCATGTGTGAGCTCCTTCTCTGCCGGCCAGGACTCAAGTGGGCTCAGGAGCCTCCGTCTCTGGCCTCTGCACCCCTGGAGGGGAACGGCGTGTTGGGCTGAGGACATCTCGTTCCTCCATGATGCTCATCTCAAGCCTCAATAGCTCAGGCCACCTCTTGCAATGCCACCTCTCTACAGGGGCACCCAGAGATGTCCCCAAACCTCATGTCTCTGTATCACAAGATGCAGTGTTAGCTCAGGACTGTTTCCCAGTCCTGGATTTACCCACGTGTATCACAGCAACATTACAGGACCTCCAACAATACTGCTAAGTGTCAGGTCAGAAAGTGTGCTTTCAGCAGACAGTCCCAGAGCATCAGTCCCAGACAGCCTGCCTGAGGCCAGCTGATGCACCAGGTTCCCAGGGACAGGGCAGTAGTAAAGATGCAGAATACAAAGCAGCAGAACATACAGAAACAGCAATAGTGAGCTTCTGGGAAAGAGGGGAAGGCTCCGAGGGGAGACCAGCTCGCTTGTCTGCTCTGATGAATTGTTATAAACTGCTAGAACTTCACAGAGCTCTGTGTTGAGACTTAGCCACAATAGGATCAGTGCTAAGAACCTGGAGAAGAATGCAGGGAGGGACAGAAGACAGCACACATGTGGATTCAGACAAGTGGATGCCCTGAGGACTTCTCTACTGAAAGATATCACAGAAGGGAGCTCGCAGAAGTGAGGAAAGCTGCCAAGGTCCCAAGAAGGCCCAGCAGTAAGGAAAGAGGGAGACTCCAGGACAGCAAATGCCTGGGCACAGATGAAGGCTGCTCAGCTCTGGGTAGCTCCAGGGGGAAGTGAAAAAAGAGTGCAAAGGGAGTGACAGAGCTGCAAAAGCCTACAGCGATCACCATCATCTTGTTTACCTTTGCAAGGGACTACAACAAGCATTCAACTGCTGTCCTGCCAGGTGACCGGCAAATATCAGTAGCAAGGTGTGCATGCAGCTGAGAGTGGCAAGCGGAAGGCAGATTTGCAAGGCAGCTTAGAAAATGGATCAATCAAGGCACTGCCACAGCAGGGAACAGCGGGCAATCTACTGGATCTGCAGCACTTTGCAGCCTGCAGCTCCCACTAGGAAAAGGTACAAGCCAGATCTTTGGGTCTCTTTTGTTGCTTTTCAGGTCTCAACACATTTCTGGGCAACTCAAGTGTGTCCTCATACTCCCTGTGACCTGAGTGAGAGCAACCACCTGTCCTTGCCAGACAGCATGCCTTCCTGCAGAGGAAGAGTTAAACCCTGACAAATGCTGCCATTACTTGTGCATGCGGGAAGGGGCAGTTCAAAGTTGTAGTGGCCTGATGTGCATTTTCCTAGTGCCACAAGCAGCGTGCAGGATCAGAGCCTTCCAGCAGGCACTGCTCAATCACACTGTTCCTCTTGTGAAAGGGGATTGCTAGCGACTGGGAGGGGAGGGTGGAGGAGGCAGACAGGGCTCTGACAGCAGGCACATGCTGCCCATGCATGTTGCACATGAGGAGGCGGGGATTGCACATCCAGCTCCCAGTCAAAACAGGAATAGTCACATTGCGATGGGACAGCCAGAGCATGAGTCAGGAAAAAAGGAGCGGCACTGCCTCAGTTAGCTTGCTCTGGAAACCTTTCCTACCATGATCGGAAAGAAAAGTTAGCAGTAGGGCTAACTTCATAGACATGAAGCATGAAGGCATGGAGGTCTGAGCACGGATGGCCTTTCTCCAGACTTTGCAAGCACTGGGTTTTTACAGGCAGAGTAACTAAGGGGGAGGCTGTGTGATATCGCAGCTTCACAGAATAAAAGATTCAGGACTGCAAACACTGATGAGGCAGAGGTTAATAGAGATGCCAGAAAGCAGCAGGAGAAAGCTACCTTCCTTTACATTTGACTAATGCTAATAAGAGCACGACAGAGAAACTGGATCACACCAAAAGGCCGCAGAGCACAGAGCCCAGGCTCCTGCAGTGGCCCATTGTGAATGGCAGGAGGAAGATCTTAGGAAACAGAGCTTGTACAGAGTCATCCCTCCCCTAGTCACACCCTCCTGGCTTCTGGCAACCACTGTAGGGACTTTCTGAGCTGGAGGGTGCATCCAAACCATCATGTTAAGCAATATAATTATTATGACCAAGATAATAATAAAACCACCTAACCTCAGACTCCATCCACTGAGGTCTAAGAGATGGAGCACACATTCTAGGATGAAAACCAGAAGCAACTTCACTCATCACAAAGCTATGGTTTAATTACTTGTCTTCTGGTGAATTTTGCTTCTCAGAAATGCTTTAAAAAAAGAAAACATCAAGCCCACCAGCTTTCTTTCCTCCTTAACCCTTTTAAAAAAATACAAAGACTGTAAGTTTATTTAAAATGTAAATTAACCACATTGCCAGTGACAGATAACAAAGATAAACATTTATGCTAAGCTGCATTTTTCTTATCTCCCAAGATTGTTTTACTTGATATCCTGAAAGCATGAAACAAAACACAAGACAGATCATGTGCAGAACCTCCCGCTTTCTGCTTGAATGGCAGACAGCTCAAGACATTTGCTGGCTTCTTCACTTACCACTTTTCACATTCAGGCTGCCTTTTGCGGTGTCTTTCCCTAAAACGTTCTCCGCTTCGCAGCTGTACTCCCCAGCATCTTCCAGCTTCACCTTGTTGAACTGCAGTCTGGAAATCTTTCTGTTGAAAAGTACAGCAGACATTTCTTACTTGATTGCTAACCATCCTCATGAATTGATAACCATTCCTGGCCCTGGTATGCTGCCTGGTACGTCACCCCTTCTTGAGAGGATGGGCTGCCTGACCTCACAAGCTGAATAGGCACTCAAGCCTGGTCAGGATTCAAATGAGACCCTTCCCAGGAATCGCAACCACCATGATTTCCTAAATGAACACCTCCCTCTAAACCCACTGCTCTTAGCATGTTGCCATGGTTTGGTCTGACACCTGCTCTCACTTGCACAGAAGGTCTCGCGAGGGATTGAGCCCAAGAATCCCAGCATCCCAGCACACAGACTTTCAGCACTGGAGAAAAGCCACTTTTACTGATGGACAGTAGGACATGCCTGCAAGACAGAGATGTGGAGATGAGATGCCTGTTCTGCAGCTTCCTCACCAAGGAGGCTGAGCAGTCCAGTGCTTCACCGGCTGCATTCAGCAGTGCCACACACTCAAACAAACGCAAACACCCACAGGGTCAGGGGGATCTCATCCCTTTCCAGCCTGCAAATCGAAAACCCTGTGGTTTGACCTAGACAGATAGCTTGTAGCTTTATCTGAGCCAACAAATAGGGCAAGTACTTTGTCTCCCCCATATACACACACTCCAATGTACTACAAACGTGGGGCTGAACTACACACAATCATCTTATCAGCCAGAAGTGCCTAGAAAGAGCAGAAGACGATGATTGCCCATGTCACCTAACAATGTGTGCTGCGTGCTTCATGGGAGAGGGAGCAGCTCTGCGGCAGAGCTCTACGGCGCTACGGAAAGATGAGCTTTGCCTTTCCCACCGGCTATGACTGATGTCACATTCTCTGGGATGTCTCTCTGACTAATAGGCAAAACCTTCTATTGCCTAGTTTAATAGAGATCTGTAGGAGCCTTCACCACACACTGAACACCACTCATGAGACCACAGTGTGACTCCCACGTTAGGCCCTCTGTTTTACTACATTTCCTTCCATTTTAGCCATCTTATCAAAAACCACCCTGTGTACTCTTCTCATGAGAACATGTCTCTGCTGTCTACCCCAAGCTTTTATCTCAGGTCTGTGTCATACAGTCACTTTATTTAGAGACTTGGAAACACTGCCAGCTTTAGAAAGAGGTCCCAGTGGCCTATGTCACTGAAGGCAAATAAAATTCCTTTTATGTGGAAAATAATCATTAGCTTTGGACATATTTGCAATGTTACATGTGTCATCTGAGAAGGACTTTTCTTTGGGCTGTGCAAATCATCGTCTATAGGAAGTCCTTCACAGAAGCACATTGACATCTTTTTAACACCCTGACATGTTGTTCTACTGGGAGGCACGGCGCAAGAACACAGCATGAACATCTCACTAGTTATAGTAGTAAATTAAAATCACTTGGAGACAACTTGGTACAGCTCCCAGGATACAGGCGCTGCCCTGTTTTACAGGATGTGGTCAAGTGTTCAGTTGCACGAGTTTAGGCCCCATGTGGAGTAATTTTTAAATGAATGTTGACAGTATGCAAAGATTTCTTGAATCCCTCTAATCCTAGGTCTCCCCTAATCCACTGTACAAAGCCAGTTATTTGGGCCAACGTGTTCCAACATGGGTACCTAAACAAGCAGGCTGATTCAGAGTGGTGCAAAGCTGCTGTGCATATAAGACTCCCAGTGCTGTACACTTCTCTGAATCTTCTCAAGTCTCTTAGAGCAACCTTTGACAGTCCTGGGCATCGTGGTCCTTGCTGCTGTGATGCCTTGGGAGTCAAGTAGCATCCAAGAGACAGCAAAGCATTTAAGGGCGTCCAGGGCCTGTTGCTGCCCGGTGGCAGTTGGGTTCTGCATCTTGCTGGGGAGGTACGATGGGCACCTGATGAAGGGGGTTGGCTCTGTTGGGCTGTAGTGCCCAGTCCAGGACCACGTTCCCCACTCCCTCCACTGAGGCAGGTGTAGGAACACTAGGCAAAGGGTCAAGGTGGGCCTCTGATACTACTGCATGCAAGTCCGAGAAGACTGCCCCCAGCACAGCCATTACCTTCTCTCAGTTGTCTCAACTCTTGTTGACAGAATACACCATTTGTTTGATAAACCACCTCTATGACAGGCTTGTAGCTATTGCTGCAACGCAGAGTGAAAAGGCAGGCAGCATGTGTTGAAAGCAGTTTGGAAGAGCAAGGCTCTAACTCAAAGTCCTGTAGAAAACACTACCCTTGCACACCAACATCCTGAGGTTATCTGCTAGTGCAGAGCTGAAAGCATTAACAAATACGCTGCCTTCAGCTGCCAGAGGACAGATATTCTAATGATAATTAGCTGCATTGCAATCTTATATGCACAGCACGTTTCACCGTGTGTAGTAACTGGAAAAATCCACTACAGCATTAGAATATCACCTATGTATGTGATGTTTTACAGATAAGGGTTTTAAGTCCCAGAGATACAAATTAGTAAGTTATTAGTGACACAAAAGGCTAATGAAAGGGGGCACACTTGATAGATTCACCTCCAAGAACAGGATGAGAGACATTTGGTCTTTTACCTGGGACTGGAGAGGAATGTGAGCAGAATAAAAAGCAATGTTGGCATTTATAGCCTATCAGCATCAAGGTGAAACCAAAGAGGATTATTTTGTTTTAATGCACAAGGCTGTTGTGCTGTCAAAAGAGCTTATTTTTATTTTCCATCACAGTTTGTTGAAATTCTCCTGGACTGTAAGATCCCTTTGAAAAATCAAGAGCTTTTTCTTGCTTTTCATGCCCCAGATCAATGGTGTAGCTACTCTTGGTCTCCACTCTGTTCTGTATGTCAGGTAACAGACTTGGGGGAGAAAGAGGAAGGGTACAGACGAGGATCAGTTTTAATGTGGAGCATAACCACAGTGAAGAGAATTTCCCTATTCCAGGAAGCACTGAGAGATACCTTGTTTCACAGAATTAGTCATGCACCTTTTAATTCACATGGATAATGCCTGCGCACTAGAAGAACTGAACTGAAGGATGTAAAAGAGATTAGACCTTGCTTGATCTGTGTGTGGCAAAGACAAAGATGACCAGTCTGTCTCTGTTCTATTTTATTATCTCCAAGTGCTACTGAAGTATCTCAAAACTTCCTAGGAAATTGGGTTTTCAAGTTTGTGTTCTTCCTCCTGCTGTCCCCGAGGGCAGGTACTTTGTTCACTTGAGGGCTGAGGTGTGTTTTTACAGAAATACCAAGTAGTAGCATACAAAGAATTCTGTTGTGCACAGGAGTTTTGTATCAAGTCCCCTGCTGCCCTCCTGGGCAGTGTGTCTCTTGGGGACACCAGCCCCTGGGAAAGCCCTACTGTGCACATTCACAAGGGTGCCTGGCTGCCAGATGATGCCATTCTTCTGGAGGAAGGCACTGCCCTGGGGCTGTTTGTTCAGTGAAAGGGCCAGGGTCACTGACAGATCCCATCATTTCACTGCAGTGCAACTCTGTTGACATTTCTTTACTCCAGGGTAAAATATGCCTCATTGTCTTTTCTGACCCTCAGCACATATGACTTAGCCATGCACTAATTATCTCCTGTAGTGCCAGTGGAGGAATAAGCCATGGGGAATAAGTTGTCTGCAAGCTCTGGGGGACAGGATTCACAAGGAGACCTTCAGCCTCGCCAGAAGAAGATCCCCCAAAATACCTTTCTGGCCAAAAGAAAAGAGTCCCCCAGAGGGCAGTTTGGAGCAATGAGTAAATCACCCTCTGCAGTGCCAATCTCCAGACTACAATGGGAAACAGGGAGATCAGCCCTTGGCTGGGACATACACAAAGATCCTGGCAAATTCTGGCCAGGAAGGGTGGCCTCATCTGCTGTAATTTAGACATCTCAGAGTTAGACATGTAAATGTCTTGGGCCCTGAGGCCTCCAGTATAGTCAGAGGAAAAGAAACAGGCACTTCATCTCAGCCAAGGAGGAACTTTTCATGACAGGAGTCATGTTCCCACCAGCACTTTGGTCAAGCTTGAATCATTTTTCTCCTCTTCCCTACTGCCAAGTGGAAATGGGACCATCTTCCCAGGTCATCTCCTCGCAAAGCCATTTGCCTCAGAGCATGTGAGCAGAAGAGCAGCTGCCACGAAAGACACCTATGTTTCACTGAGGACTCAGTGTTTCCTATGTGAGTTCAGCTGCTTCTGCATCATTCAGGACAAAAATAGCTCTAGGATTACTACTGTTGTAGTATCTTATTAGTCTTCTAAAAATAGGGTAGCTAACACGTAAGTAATAAAGAAGTCAAGGAATTAGCTGATGAAGAGAATTTGAAGACTACTCCATACGTGGCCCCTAAATTGTCAATGAAGAACACTGCACATAGTAAACACACCTGAGATCCTTGGAAAAGGAAATTCCCAAATATGACCCTTGCAAAGGACACACTGAATACACTGCTGTGGTTACCTATTAACTCCATTCCTCTCTGCACAGAGAGCCGGTGGCAGGAAGCACACCAATATTGCAAAGAGCAGAAAGGCCAGCAATTGCTGTAACGTGCACTGCTTACACTCCTGCCAAAGATTTAATTGGTGCCTATGTGCTGTCCTGGCACTCTGCACAGTGGAGCATTTGCCCTGAGAGAGCAGGTTAATGATTGGCAAGAAGATTCAGAATATCCAATTCTTCAGCTTACAGTCAAGAAGTGTTGTCCAGAAACTGTCAAACATCAGGCAGCCCCACTGGCCAGAGCAGGGGCTCTCAGTGCCCTGGCCTCAGGGAACACTTTCATCTTCCCCAGCACATAGTGGGATAAAATATAGGTAGAAGAGATCACTGCAATGCAAATCAGCATGGGGATAGTCATGGCAAAGCACCTCTGTCTGGCAGAGCAGAAGTGGCAGCCAGGAACATCCTCTCCCCTGCACAGCCAGATGGAAACCACCCCAATCTCTTCCCTGCCCTTCAGTTACAGAGCAGCACAACAGAGCTGGGCAAGCCAGCTGTGCCTTGAAGTGCTTGAGAAAAACAAGTGGCCCTATGCTGGCTGCTATGTACTCTAGGGCATGATCTGGCTAGCTCAGAATTAGCTACAGCAAATGGGAAAGGGGAGGAAAAAAATGCCCTCAAGCAAAGCAATCAAATAAGAGGGGTAAGGACAGGAAGGTTTGGACTTTTTAGCTCAGCCATCAACCCTTCTGCAGTGGGTGAAGTCCTCCTCCCCTCACACCATCATCTGCCCCGCTCAGTGTTTGACCTGCTGGGACTGTGGGAGAAGCAGGCATGGGAGACAGCTAATGTCCTTGTGGGTGCCCAGGACAGGACCAACCATCCCCTGACCCCCTCTGCCTGCTCTCTCCTACCCCTGTCCCCCGACATTAAAGTGCTGTTCTAACCTGAAAAGCAGATTTGCCCCTTCTCTGCTCAGCAGTGCTCTTGTCTCTCTCTGCCCAGGCTTGGGACAGGCTGATTTTAAAAGGAAGACTTGACCAGTCCTCACTCTGCAGAGCTGACACTGACACTGGTCTCTGAGTGAAAGCTGGAGTCCCTTCTGGGTCATGCAGCGTCAACAAAAGGGGAAAAGATCGATAAGTACGCTCCAAAGAGCAGGGTCACTTGTGCAACCCCCCTCCATCCTCAAATTCAGCCTGGGGCCGCATCACTGAGTTGCCACAGATGTTCCCGCAATGGGAAGAGGTGTAGGGCAACAGAGGCAGCGCAATGCAACCACACACCAGTCCCTGGAGTGGACTTTGTGGCCACTCTGTTGAGAGACAAACCCCTGTGTGCTGCTGCTCTTTGTGCCAGGCAAGTCTGCGGCAGCTGCCAGGGTGTGAAATCAATAAATACGCAAAAGCTGAGTTTTGGCTTAAGACTGATACACAGACCCGATGTCAGTGCAGGGTCCCTTGTATCACTTGTCCTGGAACTCAAGGCAATTGATCCATCCCATGAATGTTTCCTCCAACCCCAATGCCAGGATTTGAATTTCTTTGAGAAAACGTAGATCCTGGAGCAGTAGTCTGAGGCTAGCTCAGAGCAGGTTCTTTCCCTGCTTACTGTGATATCTCACAGGAGCATGCCAGCAGCCTCCCAAGAGCCAGGGACCTCCCAGCACCAAATGTGGAACAGATACCTCCCTGTCCCAAAGAACATATGACCTCTATACAGAGACGAGACACCCCTGGTAGGTGTGCAGCCAGGACAGTGTGCAGCAGTCTCACTATCTCAGCAACCAAACCACAAGCTCGTTTGGTAGTGGGGAGGGGAAGAGAGGGTCAGTGCTGTTGAGGAGAAGGCACAGAGGTCCTCGTTTGGAAGCATATTACATATTAGATGGAGGCTGATATGCTGGGCAAATCAGAGGCAGGACCAAAACTTCAGGGATTCCCAGAAGAGGGAGAGGAAGGCCTGAGAGGGCCTTTAAAGTAAAGCCAATTAGTTTTAAAGAATCAGGGGAGGAGGAGAGGGAGGTGCCATACAGGAATGGAGATGAGCAGAACCAGGCTGCAGATCAGGAAAAGGCATTTGTGGGAACAGAGGTCATGGGAAAGGGATGGCACATTCAGATGGACAGAGAACTACCCCTCCAAAATCTCTGTGAAACTTATCACCATGGTGGTACACAGGGTTGTGCAAGAGATTCAGTTACAGTTTTGGGGCTCCTTTCTGAGTTTGGAGCCTTTTGGATGCATGTCATTCTTTTCTTCCTAAGTAATTTTTCTGCAACTGGTATGTATCCTCACCAGTGCCTGATCCATGAAGTATATGGGGAACATGGCAAATTCATGCCAGTAGGTATATAATGTTCTGTCCCAGATGAACTGCCTGCAGCCTCAGCCCTCATCCCAACCCTCCTCTCCCAAGGCAAAGCATTTTAACTTAAACTGGATGAATGGGATTTCAGCCCATGTCTCAATGAGTGCTTCAACCTAATCTGTGGCATTTTGCAACCACAGTGGGCTAAGGTCTGTAGGGAGAGATTGGTTTGTTTTTTTTTTTTAAGCAGCCAACATCCTAGAAAAACCACACAAAATTTCAGGCACATAAAGCTCCTTCCACATCCAAGTTTGCATACACCATCAGTTGAAGCAGCCCCGCATCTGACCGTAACTTGTTAGCCAGTATAACTCAGTCAAGTTCGGTTAAATGCCCATTCCCTGAATCTCTTAGGAGGCCCAACTTGCAAAGTTTGTGGATTGTTCTAGCTCAAGACCCAACTGCTTCTCCTTTCAGTTCTCAAATTCCCTGGTTCAGTCCCAGGTGCATTGGCCAAGATGATGTCCATCATGTCCTTTAAAACAACAAACAGACAAACAAAGGAGATGCTCTCCTTCACACCCCCCTCCAATAAAGTGCCTTCAGCAGCTAAAACCAAATCCCAAATATCAGAGACTTATAATGACATCGTGAGAGTTAGCAAGGCAGAAGCTCCCCTGGTGATTATAACAACACCATAACAACACCGGTGCTTGAGAAGAGTCTTAGCTTCAAGGCATCTGGAATTGCTCTTGCAAGATCCATTGTCAAATGAGCTTTTTCCTTTGTTTAAAAATGTCAGCCTGAAGACCCCTGCCAGAGTGGTGGTATAGCCTGCTTGGGTTCACTCTGGCTCCCACAAGGCTTCAACAGTTCTCTTTGCCCCTCCTTGTCTCCAGGCTTAATTAGGAAATCATTTATCTTTATTGGCACTCTCTTTCCCCTGCTGCTTTGGCATTATTTTTTTTTTTTTTCCTTCATTCCAGAGCAGTGAGCTGTACAGGGAGGACCACAGCCCCATTCATTGTGGGTGGGGAATAATCTACAGCAGGGAGCTCTACAAGGAAGACCCCAGCAATGACTCTGCCCCAACTAGCATCGCCTGAGGGACTACTGTACAGAAACAGGAGAGGAGGGTATCCCTTGGCTCCACTTACAGGCTAACAATAGAGATTCCTGGTGATACTGAAAGTAGGACGCTACTCCCAAGGGACGTTGTATGGTCAGCCTGTCCCAAACTGAACTGCCAACCCTCTCCAATCTAATCATACGCCTACTTCATCACCCCAGCAATCTCCCTTGCTAAAAGAGCACACAGAAGAGGGTGTAAGGACAGCCACAGCTGGGGGACTACCAGGCTCCTGGACCCCCTCTGACTCCAGCTGAAGATCTACATGTCTCAGGGCTGAGCCTTGAGCACAGCCCGAAGTGGGGTACATTCTTTACACCTCCACAAACAGAAACTCCCTTGGCTTTCTCCACAATTGGCATTTGACCATTTGCCAGGACAGTCAGAGAGTCAAAACCCAACCTTAACTTCTTGGGAGCCAGTGGCCTCAATCAGATCTCAGATGCACTCAGCAGAAAATGGTATCGCTTTGGCAGATCAGAGGGAGAGCCACTGACTATGCTGTACTTCCACTACTGCATGCAATTCTTTCTGGGTAATTTCTCTGTGTTCCCCATCAACTGCGTTTTATTTAAATTGAGCCGGAGATAAAATTCCAGTCAATAATTTCTTCCACCTTAAAGAGAAGTTTCCTTTTTGTGCAACCCAGGCTTGCCCCAGCCTGTTACTAATTACAGATGGAACGTGCAGTTCAGAAAGGAGGAATCAGAATTGTTCCCCTCCCTCCAGCAAATACCCATTGAAAATTACCAATTCCTTTGCCTGATGGCACCAGAAGTTTTGCCGGTAAGTTTAAAAAACAAGAAGGAAGATGATTGATGGAAAAGCTGAAGAGCTCACATCCAGTTAACTGCTCCTCTCCTCCTTACAATACATACTTATTTTCAAAGAGATCTCCTACTCTAGGAAGGCCAGTAGGATCAGATGAAAACTTGATCACAAAAAAAAAGGGCTTCAGTCACACTTTCTAGTTAGAGATCTCAAGGCTCTTTAAACACACAGGGAGGAAAGCCAGGCACAGAGCGGCAGAGGAACGAGTAACAGAGGGCAACCATGTTCTTGTCTCCCATCCATGTCTCCCATCCCATGTCTCCTCTGCATGTTGTCTAAGGACCGCGGAGTTGCAAACAAAGAGTCTGATGCAGAGCTGTGCCCAGCTCTGTCAGGGACTCACAGGGCCAAGGGAAACACTATGGACAACACCTCCACATCCTGGCAGGGCTCATTTTGCCTGGCTCCAGCAGACAACTCTATTAGGTCTTTGGATCACACTTTTAAAGAAATGATCCTGTGCACCTGGCCAGGTGCTGCGTAGGCCGTGAAGCTTTTTGCCTTTTGTACTTTCTCTATGAAAGTCCCTCCCCAGTGCTCTATTTCTAGCCCTCTGGAAATCCTGCTCTACTCTGAACTGAAAGCAGAGAATTATCTGGACATCAGTGTTATCTCTAAGTGGAGCCAGATGTATAAACCCCATTATTCCTGAATTAATCATCATGGAGTAAGACTTCCTTTCTGAGCTTTACAGTTTAGGATGCTTATCCTTTCCTGGAGTCCCCTCCTAACATGCTGGAAGTAATGATGTACACCCATATTCCATGTCCAGTTTTGGGTCCCTATACTAAACTCAGCCCCACTAGCTACTTAATGGAGATATGCAAAGACACAAGGGCTCCCTCAATCCTCAGCCTGCATGCACAGAGCAATTTTTAATGTTTATTGCATGCAGTCAAGACCAGAAGGAGGCAGGTCCAATGCCAGTGAGCACTCTGCCCTCGAGGTGTTTTCAAGCACTGAGACCTAGCAAACCTAGTGGAGAGGAGAACCTGAAAGCTGAGGATGCCAGACTGAGTGTGCACAGACCCATCCAGATCTGCTTGGACAAGTGTTCCTGCACTGCTGATTGCTCAACAGGGGGCAAATGGTCAACAACAGGTTATTGTCTCAGAGCTGTCCCAGCTTGATAGCTGCTTGAGTCTAGTCTCTGTAGCCAGGCCCAAGCCCTAGACAGGCAACCACTTAATGGCATGTTTTAATGGCAGCAGGGAGCAGAAGCAGGGATGGGAAGCAATTCTGGGGACAGATCAGCGGGGGACGCTTTGGGGTCACACCTTTGCTGCTGAGGGAGCCTCAGACACTGGAGGAGGCAGGTGCTCAGCTTGCTTTAAAATGTTTATCCCTGGGCTTATTTTGCCAGCAGGAAGCACTTCTAGCACGCACATGCCTTTGGCCTGTCACTGGCAGGCTGTGAGCCAATGTGTTGCCATGGAAACTGGTAAATGCAAAATTATGACTTGACAGCAGTGTCCTGAGGAAAGAGGATCAACCTTCTTCCATATGCTTATGTCCCTGACCCAGGGAGTGCATGCCCCCCCTGCACTGCTGTGGGTGGGATGCCATCCTGTCACAGCTTCGTGCTGGACATGGGGTGCCAGGAGGCAAGGAAGGACTGTGATCTGTGGGAGCACAGCAGGGAAATGCTGCAAGAGGCGCTTCTTGCCATTGCCAGGATGCCTCCCCAGAGAGTTTTGCTGGGTGTTTGGTCTGGGGCTGATTGCTCTCTAGCTTTAAGGGAAATAGCTCCCAACATCCCTGCAAAACCCCAGTGCCAGCAAGCTCAGGGTCCCACAAGCTGCCTGACCACAGGGATGCAGTGTCCACATGGGGTGGACAGGCAGGCTTCCCATGCCTGGCTGAAGTGGGTGGTACAGACATTCCTCCAGGGCATCCCAGCTCCAGTACCTATTGGTAAACAACTGAGGCCATGAGGCTGACAGGGGCCACAGAAATACTGAGGGCAACAGAGCAAAGAGGCAGGCACAGTTCTGCCCTACCTCTGCTGCCTGGAAGACCAGACAGCCCTTCCTGAGCAGATGGCATCCACTAGACACAAGCCAGTTATCCTGGATCCGCTGGTGTTTCTAGCCTAAGCCTTCCACTGACCACCTCTCTGCATCATCCCAAAACAGCCATGAAGCCTACAGTTACTATAAAGGAGGTCAACCATCTTGGGTGTGACTTTGAAATCAAAACCAACAGGACTGAAATTAAATTAGAGCAATTGACAATGACCCAATCGAGCACGAACTGATTTTTTAGTGGCTTGTAATTTTAAAAATTAATACTCTATCAAGTCAATCATGAGAAGAGGTGAGGTATTTTTCAGACACTCAGACATAACATAAGTTAGCAAAGAATTAGTTTCAAGTTTTCTAAGGGGTCGGGCAGTTGCAAGCTGACTTTGTTGCTGGCTAGGTCAGGGTATATAAATGTAAGCATAGTCACGATTATGGAATAATTTTAAGATACATCATATGTAAATATTTGGCCTTGAAAAATATCAACATGGATCCATTTATATCAATTCCCAGTGAGAATCCCTTAGCTTAGTCACCAGGGCCTATTTCTCCCTGAATGAGGCAGTCCCTAGGATGACATTCACTGAGAGCAGCTGCCCAAGAGCTTCTCTGTGTGGGGAGTTTGGGGCAGCCATGATGGAGCTTGCCCTGGGTGGAGCGATGCAAGGCCTTGGTGGGTGACTACGGGCCATAATCAGACAGTATCATGATGTGCTCTTGCATCCTTGCAGTTGCTTTAGATACCTTCAAGTCCACCTAAATTCAGGAGAGAACAGAGCAATTCCTCCAACACTTATGCAGGCCTGCTGCTGGGGCAACTGCTGAGTTTGGGTAGGTTCTGCATTCAAACCCCTAATCACAAAGCAGGATTCACCCCAGGTAACCTGAACTGCCTACAACCAGTCTACAGCTAGCAGGCAGTTATCTTCCCAGGTCACTGGACACCCATCTCAGACATCCAAGGACAGTTACCCAAGGAGAGCCCCATCTACAAACCTGACAGCTATCTTGTGCGCACCTTGCTCCTCTCTCTCTGCTATTCTTTGAGGAAACTGGGAATCTTGCTCACTCTCCCAGGCATGGTAAATGGGCTGTGCATAGTTCTGCGAGTCCGAGGAAGCATCTCAGCATCCCTCAGCAGTGACCTGGAGAGCACAGCACCACTTCTAGCCAGACAGTCCCCGGGACCCAGCCACTCAGCATTAGTGAGCAGAGGCAGAGCAGACCCATAGCATACTTACTTCCCATTTCCATACTTGATCCGGATGTCTTTGCTCTTCTTCAGCTCTTTGCCATCTTTAAACCATTTGTAGGATGGCTGAGGGTTTCCAGCAGTTGCCTCACATTTCAGTGAAATCTTTTCACCGACATGAACGTTTGGGCTTTTCAGTTTCTTCAGTTTGGGAGGGACAGCTACAAAAAGAGAAACCAGACAATGTGAAACCTGCCTCTTTCAGAGGCTGCATACGAGCGATGTGAGCCCACCGAGCCCCCTCCCCTGGGAAAAGCGCTTGCTGCCCCCGCTGCCACGGGATGGCTGGAGAAGGGCTTCACACCAGCTTGGCTCCCCAGCTTTTACCAGGACATAGGCAGGGAAGGAGCACGGAGTCAGAAACATCTACATGGGGAACAGAGGGAGCCCCCAGGTCTGGCTCACTCTTTTCTCTGCTCCACGTGGCCAGACTCGACTGCTCCACAGCTGCCCTTACTCACACAGGCGGGTCCTGCATTTCTCCTCCTAGTGCAGGGGTTTGCTCTGCTCTCCAGGCTCTCCCATGGGGCCAGAGCCAGGGATGCAGGAACTCAGGCTCTTTGGAGACTATTTTTCCCTGCATCCTGTCATTGCTGCTGATGATTACCAACACCTACATGACCTCTGCCACTGCTGATGGGCATGCTGCCAATTCCACAGCCCCACCAACCACAGCCAGAGTGTTTTGCTGCAGAAGGAGCAGACACAGGTCACAGGGAGCAGTCCCCCATCCCCCAGCAGCGTGTGCCACAGATGCTCTGTGCCTGCTGCTAAGACGGACAGTCATTCAGCACGACAGTGTCAGCAGCAGAGCAATAGCCACTGAGAGGGGCTGCAATGAAAACCTGCATGTATTAAGGATGAGGAGGGGAGGGACAGCTATTCTTCAGGTTGCACTTAGAAATGTGAAAGAATAAAGCTATTTAAAACGGTCTTAGGACCTGCAACGTCAGGCTGGCCAGCAGCGTTTCCAGCCTGAAGCCTGGCTCTGCATGTGAGCTTTCCTGGGTGTTTCAGAGAGGTCATTTTACCATGCACCTGGAACACCAGGCAGAGAGGGAGACACTTCTTATCAGTCTCTGCCAGGCTTTATATTAAACCTGACAGGAAAGGATTAGCAGGCTTGCCATTTTTCTTTCAGCTGACAGCTCTGCAGTCTTCTAGCTCCCTTTTTCGTTCTCAGCATTAATCTTAAAAAAGAAAATAGCAAGTTGCTGGTTTTGCCTTAAGAATATTGGTAACAATGGTTTCCACTTGTCTAAGATGTGTTACAGATAAAATATCTCCTCTGTCTAATATGCACAGGCTGTCTTTTAATTGCCTAGTGCATTCTGATCTTGCGATATGGAAAAGCAATCAAAGCAGGAGGAACTGGATGGGTTTCATTAGAGCAATTGCTATTTTATAGACCTTTGTACGTGTCCACTCATTCTTCATGCCAAGCTAAGTTGTCATAGGTTGGTTTTATTTAAAGACTGTTTTCACTGAAAGTGATCTTATACAAAATAAAAAGCACAGCAATCATCAGGCATATGTTCCTGTGGTAGGAAGCTCTGAGGACTCTCATATTCCTTTGTTTTATGTGCAAGGGCATGAGAAATTGAATTGTCCTTAAATGAAAAGCTACATACATGGACAGAAATGGAACAGTTCAGGTAACATGAATTGGCCGGGCAAAGCTCACAGTGACTGGAAGGCAAACCCAGAGATGTCTGCATCCATGAGAGGAGAGGTGCCTGGCAGCGTGTGGATGGGTAACGCAGCAGGTCTGGTCCCAAGCACGCCAGACCTTCCACTGACTCTGAGCTGCACAGCTACACTGGTGCCAAGGCACAGAAGCAAACTTAAGATCAAGGAGTGCAAAGGAAGCATGTTTAGCATACCAAGGAAAAAAGAATAAACCCTACCAAATACTCTTCCCAACTTATCTTTGCACATCCAAGCCTGCTGCAGGCTCCCTAGAAACCTGTGCCACAGGCAACAGGATGAGCAGGGCTGCACATGTGCTAATGGGGCAGGGACAGCACAAAAAATGGCTTGGACAGCTGCAGGCAATTGCTTCAGGCTGCACAGGGACATCTTGCACTGCTTCCCAGGTCACTGTGCTTTGGCACAGACAGAGAGACTTCTGAACAAAAACGATCTCAGCTTTCCCCAAATTTCAGGAGTTCTGTGAAAATCCAAGGTGTCCTGGGTTTTGTGAAGCCAATATCTCTGATGCTTCCCTGGAAATGGGTCACCCAGAAGAGCAGGAAGGCAATGAATGGAGAAGAGAGCTTGTCTCTTCTCAGAACACTGCACACAGAGAGCCAGGAAGGTAAACAAGACCTTGCTTTTATAGGGGTCATTTTGTGGAATAGAGAAATAGGCTCTGTCAAATATTTATTCTGTCTGAATGTGTGTGTCGTTTGGCTCCTATTGTACACTGAGGTCACCCTGTACCATGCCAACAGTATACATATGCCTTAAATACTGGGAAGGTCTTGACCTTGGCATTGGTGCGTCTGCTTAATATTATTTCCAGGCTTGCGGTCTGCAGAATTATGAAGCAGGCAGCTTGGCCTGGGAGAAAGATGTGTCAGCCCTGCCCTTCTCCCCAGAAAATGCTGGCAAGAGCAGAGCAAAGCTCAGAAACCTGGATATTGTTGAAGGAGAGGGTAAAGGACAAGCAAGAAACCTTCCAAGATCTCTATTCCCCAGTTCCTCCCCACAGATGTCAATCACATCTCACCCAAACCTATGCACCTCTTGCACTTTGTGCTCTTGGCCACCAATGATAAATTACGTGATATTCCTAAATAGGCAAGTCCAAAGAGACATATGCCAAGTGTGGCAGAGATGGAGCTGACACTCACACAGGGCAGGGGCTCTGCCTGCATTGCACCCCTCCAGCAGAGAGTCCTGCCCAGAAAAAGGGAGCAGAACATGTTTCCTCCCTAGATTGCATATCTTCGGCTGTCTTACTACAGGAGGGAAAGGGACTGTGCATTCAGCTCACAAGCCACACTTCATAGACTGTAATTCCCCAGTTGAATCAGGCAGGCCACTGAAAGGGGAATCCAATCCAGAAATATTTTGGGCTGTGTCTGGGAAAAGCACTGTGCACAAAGAAACAGAGCTGTGCTCCCTGATGCCCAGCACATCTATGTGCCTTACTGCTACACTACAAGCGTGGCTTGTGCTTGGACAGCAGTATGGGGACAGTATGGACAGCCCCAAGCTTGGGGACACAACATCAAGAGCCATGCACAGGCTGCTCTAGTTGAAAGGGAAACCCAGCCTTGGTCTCCTGGAAGGGCTGCTCTGGGCTGGAAAGCCTCTGTTCATAATTCCTGCATCTTTTAGAAAAACACAGAAATCTTCATTTAGAGCCATTAACTGCTGATGAGTTTGCTTAATGCCAGCCAAAGACCTTCCACTGTTTTTTATTTGTATTGTTTAAACTGCAGCCCTTATTCCTAGCCTGAATTTCTCTAACTTTGGCTTCCAGCCAAGAGATCTCTCTGCCTTTCTCTGGTAAATTTGAATCCCATCTAGCAACCAGAAACCTCTTCCCTTTTTAGGTACTTGTAAACTATGAATGAATCACCTTTCAACCTTCTCCAGCAGTAGCTTGAGAGACCAAAGCAGCACACAGAGTGCTAATACTGGAGTATGTAAACAACAAAGATTTACATTTTGGTTCATTTTCAGCTTCAACATCGACCCACTTCCTATCTCTGCCCTGTCCAAATCACAGAGCTGCAGCTCAGAAAGTCGTGAACTTGGTTCAAATAGACGTGAGGATTTTAAAAGTGCCTCCTTTCTTTAGTGCTCTGAACATTTTGGGTCATTTTAATCTCCTCCCTGTTTGGTACTTTTTCAAACATGTCGGGAAAACAGTCACTAGCTTCATACATATCAAGATTACATAATATCCCTGGCAAACAGTCTCAGAGGTATACTAAGTGGGGTCCAGGTCCGATTTCCCCATGTTTCCACCAGCTCCTGGCTTCCCAGCCTCCACCGCTCAGGTCACTGTTGCTCAGATGCGGCCAGTACAGCTTTTGTCAGAGCCAAAACACCAAACCAGGGCCACCCAATTCACCCCATCATCCTGGCGCAGGCTGAGCTGAAGCTGCGGTTTCAGCTCCTCACCATCTGAATCTCATGGCTCTGGTCTGCCAGCTCATGGTCTCCTCCACAGCTAGTTCAGCAACACGCTCCGCTCAGCCACCACTGCCGCGGGGTTCACGAAAATGGGGAGGTTTTTGGCTGTGATTGTCAGACTGAGGCTACACAAAGCTTCAGGCAATCATTTAGTATCCATATCTCTGGTCACCTTGCAATCCTGTCAACCCCTCCTCTATCCGAATTCAAATCCCCCCTCTGTGGGGGTGAAGAACCGCCAGCCTCACAAAGCCTGAGGTGTTGGACAGAAGAGGCAGCTGTACTCCAGTCATTTTTTCTAACAGACAACCACGTCAAGGGTATGCTGTGCTGCAGAAAGGAAGGTTTAATCTGGGTAGAGCTGAGACCAACAATAAATACAGATTTTCTACAGGTTTTTGCTCACTCCAAGGTCAGATGAAACCCAAGCAACCGTTAGATCCCAGCCTACACTTGTGGTGTAACCCAAAAGAATTAACCCTAAAATATGCTGGGGCCAGGATCAACAAATGCACACAATTTCCTAACCTGTTTCAAGCTCTTTCACTAAGAGGCCTTTGCAGGAGAGGTTTCCCCTCTGACAGCAGTCCTGGCATCTCCTGCCAAGTTACCACCTTCTCATGAAGAGGAGAGGGTTACAAAAGTCTAAAAAATTGAGCTCTAAATTACACCATACGAGTTGCTTGAACATCCACCCTAGAAGGACTCTTATGTACACACTGCTTTAATTAATTCACTTCTGATTACATTTGATATTACATTGAAGTACCTTGATGATAACAACACCTCTTTTACTTCTTGTACCTGGAGTATGCCTGAAAGCACCTTAGAGCCTCAACTCAAAACATCGTTAATCATAAATGGGCAGAGTGCCTAAACAGAGTACAACAATGGAGCAGTAACAAAACCACATCCCACCCACAAAGCATCATACATAAACAATGCCTCGGCAGCATAAAGCAGGAGCAAGTCAGCCTGGGAAAGGTGCTCAGTGAACTCGTTAACAGCCAGCAACACTAGCCACAAACACTGCTTCAAGAGCTGTGTCTTGCTCGCTGTGGGAGATCCTCCAGAGCGGACAATCTACAGACACATCTGAGATCTCCGGGCAACAGACATCATGAGTAGATGTGACTTATCTTCCTGGCCTCCTCCAGAGGATGCAGTGCCAGCCACTGGAGGCTCCCACACACTGCCTGGCACACAGCGGGTGGCAAAATGTTTAGGTAGGTGGATGTGGAGAACTGGGAGGACAGGATCCTTCTGTGCCTCTCTGAGCAGCTGAGGAAGAAGGCAACTTAGCTTGAATTCCCATGGCCATGGAAAAGGGAGGCTGAAAAATGCTTTCTAACAGGAATGGGGGGAGATGCAAGGAGAGTTAGGACCTATAGACTCACAGGTGATGACTTGACATGCCTACATCAGAGAAATGGCTTTCAGCACACTCCCCCCACCCAACTGTAATCCCCAGGTCAGGACACCCCTCCTCTGCTAGAAGGGGAGGGAAGCTGCACAGGTGATCTTTTGGAAATGGGCTGTATTTCTCAGACTGCCCAAGCCATTGCCCCAGGACAGCCAGGTTTCCAGCCTCTGGGCTACTGCACTGGGGTAGAGAAGCTGCAGTTCCAGCAGTGTCTCCAAGGGTCTGCGCTCCCAGTTCTCAACAGGGAAATCTGGACACCCAAAGGATGCTACAGGCAGAGTCCTTGAGGCTTCCAGGCTCCTTGCCATTGAAGTTCAAGATCTGGAGGCATGACACCCACCCAAGCCACGTCTCAAAGGTTGCTATTCCCTAAGCTCCTTCTGGAGAGTCCCCACCACTTTGCTGTTCAAAGTCTCACCCGCAGGAGTACAGGCCTTCCCTTTTATGTAGGGCACCTCAGATGGGAGAGTTTCAATGTTCTCCCAGGCAGAAAATTCCAGAATTCATCTTTCCATGGGAAAAGCTTTGCAGCCTCGACTTGCTCCAAATTAAAACACAAACTTTTACAAAGTTTGTAAACAGAATTTTTTTACCAAACAGAATTTTTTCCATTTCTGTCATCTCTACTACAAGGTGAGGACACATGTCCCTGGCACAAGGCATCACCATGCAGGTCTGGAGACCTGATGTGTCTTTGTTGGGTCAGCATGCTCTGCACTGGGCTAATACATCTTACTCCTTGGCTAATGCAGCCCTACTGCTTCTGGTATGTTTGCTGCCTCTACTGTTTTTATCAGAGGCAATGCTCCTTTGGCCTGTGTTTGCTTTGGCCTTTATTTGATAAGGAGACAAAACTGAATCTCAGCAGCAGCAGCTCCTGCCCACCTTGACTCTTTGACCATTTCAATACTGGCTGCAAATGCCAACATGTCAAAGAGGAAACCTGCTCTGAAGAAAGCTCCCTCCAGCCAGAGGGAATGGAAACATTGGGTTCACTTGAAAAAAATCCTTGCTTAACACTTTACACGTTCTCAGTGCTTGTCCTCCTTTTTTTTCTGGGTTCTTATGGAGAGGGTAAAAATGCAGTCACTGCTGTGTACCTAGGCAGGCTGTGGCGTCTGCAGCTGGGACCCTGAACAGAGTTCAACTCTCTGGTGGCAGAGTCACAAGAACTCTGAGTCTGTGACCCTCCAATGCCCCTGAAGGTAAAACAGGGATGTATTTAACTAAAGCCGTATCTGAAACATAGGAGTGAGCAAAAGACCCCGGCTTTATTCAATGGATGGACACACTTCCACAAACCACACACAGTCCAGAGCCTGTGGAAGAGAACCTTGATGTCAAATTGACATATGACCCCATCCCCACTTCTGCTGCAACCCACCAGTGAGTGACTACAGGCTCCAAATTGAGAATATAAAATATAATATAGTATCTGTAATATGCTTTATGCTTTAGGCAACTTATATTTACAGTTTATGCAAAAAGGATGATCAGACTTTCTCACAGCTGCACACACTGCAGCAGCTCACTCAGATCTCTGCGTCCTGGGCAGAGGTACATGGCAGCTAAACCACAATGTCAAATTTAAATTTCCAAGGGGCAGCATTCTGTTGTAGCCACTATTAGGCATTTTAATTACCACATAGCCATGTTTCTCTTACTAGATCTGTGATGGTACGGACCCCACTGTGGGAGCTAGCACTAGACGATGTGGTTCACTTGGGGCATTTACCTCACCTCCACTATCCATGGGTCTATCTGTGCAGTAACTGCAAAAACATAGGCTTCAGCAAGGGTTAATAACCCAAAGCTCTCCAAGGACATGGCAGATGTACTAGCATGCACCATGCTGCTTTGCCCTTCCTGCAGAGGTACACCAGTGGGAGTCAGAGGCATATCTGTGTGTTCCTGGGAGAGGTCCCACTTTGACAGCTGGAGACACTAGATATGACAATGCAGGAGCCATTCCTCCAGGTCCTAGAGGGTCTGCTGAGGACATCCACCCAGCTGACTCACAGAGAACAGACAGTGATGTGGAGAGGACCCAGATGACTGAAGTGTGAAGATGCTGGAACGACAGATATCAGCAGACCTGGGGTTGGAATGAAGCTTGGAAGCTTTGCTGGAGCCAGAATGGCTGCATTATTCCTCCCTACGTGTCCCATAGCATCCATACCATACACGTTCTTTTCCCTTAACTAGGTTCCTGTAGCCCTCTATCTCAGGGAGGAGAAATTACCACAATGACAATCCACAACACTATATATATTTAAAACTGTGAGTTACAACAATCATTATTTCCATGATCATTCCCATTGGCCAAAGAAAATTGACTGGAAAGTCACAAACATGTTTGCTGATTTAGCTTTGCTCTCTATAGGATCCCTCTGGCAGCTCAAACCACAGGAAAAGGTGCCACAAAGCCAGCAAGTTCATTCTCCTCTTACAAATACTGGCTCCACTTACGTAAAAGAGCAACTGATAAAATCCTCCTCCTCTGTCATTCTCTTTCCCACATTTAATACTTAGCTATTCTTCCTTCAAGTGAAAGTTTTGAAATTGGTGTATGATTTGGTCCAGAGCCCTAGGCTGAAGTCTCAGCTCCACTGAAATCAATGAGCATTTGGCCACTGGGCAAGGATGTCTTCCCAATACCCAGGCTTTTCACCCAAATTGATAAGACAGCTAGGGCATGCTTTCATCACAGATTGGGCAGAAATGCTGGAGGTGCCCAAGCACATGGCCGCTCAAATGCTTACCTGAATAGCACAACAGCTACAAGTAATTCACATACAAATACCCAATATTAAAATCCAGGGCTGAAGTGCTTGGATTTGCCAAACCTAGTACTCTATGAACACTAGCTGGTTTGCAAACAATGTAATTGGAGTAGAATTGCTATTGTGTTTGTTTGTTTTGAATATTTTTGGCCAGGAAGTTGTCCTGGAGGTATAGTTGAGCATAAGTGGTCTGGTGGAAAAATGTCATTCATTCTGTTCCTATTAAAACCAAAAACAATAGCCACACAAAGACAGCAGTGGCAATTTCTGCTCTTCATGCCTCTAACAATGTGTTTTCAACCCTAAAGGCAACATTTTGTTTGTACCCAATTGATTCTGGGATCATATTTTATATAATCAAATATATTTTCGAACAAAGATATATTTTATGAACTGCTCAATTTCCAGATGACCTTGGAAATAGCAATTCATAAAATATAGCTTTATCTCTATCTTCACAATCAGCTAGAAAAATGGCCCACCCATACTCTGTGGATTGCCAGTCAAGATCCAGCCAACAAACGAATTACCCAGAGCATCCAAAACTCTAAAATACATTAATTCTTTGTTTCAGCCACTGAACACTAAGCACAAATTACTTGCCCTAGTACCCTGGTAAAGACCTGGGTGGCATCCATCATCTTTCAGTTACCAAAAGAAAGTGTAACCCTCACCCCAGGAGACAAAACAATCTAAGTTAGGAAAAAAACTTGTTTCATTAATTGTTTATTATGAAATCTGTACATGAAACCATATATAGACCCCTTATGGTCATGGCAAACCTAAAGGCTATGTTTCAGGTTACAGGGAAGGATTTGCTGATGTAAATGGTCATTAGTGGAATATCATCGGTTCTAGAAAGGGATGAAAAAAACCTATTTGGTGTTTTAGAGCTCTGTCAACCACAGGAGTGTTTCTTTAAAACATGGGTAAAAAAAGCTCAGTTAAAGGGAAGCTGCAATTCTTTTGACAGAGACTGCCTGCACTGCCTGGGCTCTCCTGATGACAAGAGGACAGAAGACACACCATCATGGACTGGTGGGAGCATTGCAGGTAAACTTGCAAAAACAAGAGCTGCTGCAATGCCATGGGTACAGAACAACCTCAAACACCACCCACCAAGTCCTTCAAATAAACCAGCAAGAAGGGCCACTACAAACAGATAAATGCGACCCAAGTCTCAAGTAAACCTTTCTCTCTCTGCCTAGCCCTGTCTTATGTCCATCAAAGTTAGGTGCAAAAGCAAAGGACCAGGGATGGACTTTTAACTTTAGATAGCACAGCACTTCTGGACATCTCTTTCCTCCTCTCTAAATATATTGTATTTAAATAGAATGAGGACCCCAGAGGTGTTAAATTACTGACATGTGAGGTTTGAAGTTAGGAAGACCATAAACACACAGCACTGTCTGCAGCACCTCACTGCGGAGGGACTGTTCAAACCCAGCCCACATTGGCAAAATCCCAGCGCAGAATCTGCCTCCTTCCCTGACGCAGCAGACTTACAGGTGAGAGTCAGTTTTAACAAGTGTTTTTAAACATGCTTAACATCATCAAGTAGGGAAAAATCAGCAAAACTTGGGATCAGTTACGAAGATGTTAATTCAGGTCAGGCAGAGGTCAAGTGAAGGTCAGATGTGGCAGCCCAGCTTGCAACATATTTTGGATATTTCAACTTCCCGGGAAGTCCTGGGCCAGAGGACGTTCTGGTGTTCCATATGTGACCAGGTGGAAACACTGCACAAAGCAGGCATCCAAAGAACAAAGCACTTTAATGTCTGGACAAATAAATTCGATTAGAAGTCTCTAACACTGAGGCGGGGGATTTTTAACTTTTAACCTATAAAATCGTATTCACTAGCATTCCGTGACAAAAGCCAACTACTTACAGTCTTAATTACAATATTTTTTTTTCCATGTCTCTGCTTACTTTGAAAGTTCACCATTGTCTCTGGTAGGGTTTTGACAAATCCACCAGAGGGTATTTCCAAAACAGAAAGCCGTGTTTTTATCGGGATCTCCCCAGAAGAGACCCTGGGGCTTGCATTAAAGACTTGTTTGTTCTCTGTAATGTTATATTAGAAAGATTAAAAGTTTTTCTGTTAGTTCAAGAAATGCTTTAAAGCACTGGTACCAAAAGAACCTCAGACAGTGACCGCAGGTCTGTTTTTCATCCAAACACAGGGAAAGGAAAGAAAATAAAGATCATCCCTGAGACAGCTTTTTCAAGGCAGCCAGATACATACATGCCCAAACCCCACCAACTGTGGATGGAATTACCGCCCTATACTATAATATTCTCCCAGTGCTCTGGATGCCCTGGGTCTCTGCCATTGCTGGAGTGATGGCCTGCATTAGCCCGAGTTCTGCTCTCTTCCCACGCGTTGACCTCTCCGTTGCAATCAGCAGAACCCTTTGCACAAGAAAACACAATCCACAGAGAGGAGCCGGCTGTGCTCCATGCTGGCAGCGCCCGCGCGCTGGCCAAGCCGAGGGAGCGCCCGAGCCCCGCAGAGAAGGGGCCACCCTCCTCTGTGGGCTGCAGGGAAGCAGCTAGCTGTAAATTCCGTTTGGGACTCTGGGCACTGCCCAGTGGAGACACTAACACAGCGTGTCTCCTGCCTTGTCCAGAGTGCGGCTTCCCAGCATTGTTCTGAACAGCTCCGGACCCCCACTGAAGCGCAGCGATGGGTGGCTTACACTGAAATGTCCCCCAACCAGGCTGATTTATGGCTGCCAGGAGTCTCAAGGATGTCAGCTCTTCCTGATTAATTTTTTTATCCTTATTTTCCCTCACTTTATATTTGGATATTGCTTACTGCAATATTCTTCAGAACTATTCTCTGGAAAGCCATACTGGCTAATTTTTGGCTTGTAAATTGCTCATGAGCAGTTTGTGGCTTGTGTTTAAAAAAAAAAATCAAGCAACTCTGGCTCATTTTGGTTGGATAAAGAGATTTTGTGGCCTCCATCAATTCTAGTCCCTGACAGCAGTGACAGAGCTCTTATTATCACAAGCATACAGTTGCAATTTTAAAATTTGCTTCCTGTGACTCTTCATTAAAATTTAATCAACAGTTTCTGCTTCCACAAACATTTCCGGCAGAAAATTCACTTTATAGAATATTCACAGGCAATAAGTAAGAAGGAAGGTAATGCAAATTTGAGTTTTTGATGTGAGCAAACCCTTGCTGGTTGTCCAGCTGCTCCACTGAAGGATTGAGGGAAGAGCAGCAAAGGAAGGTGTGACACAAGTCATTTTCTAGAAGATATTGCAGAATGCAAGCAACCAAAACCAAAGACCAATGATGGAGCAGCAAAATGTGCATGAAGAAAAGACAATAGACAACAAAGTGGTGGCCCAAGCAGAAAGACTATTCAGAGTTCAAAATGGATAGGGGTTTATTCGACCTGCTTTATGTCTAGCTGCAGATCACAAGGTGGGAACTTTTGCCAAACTGGCCGACAGATCCTGCACAACACAAACAACTTAAGGTGAAAACCAGAATTCTGAACAAAAGATGGTTGTTGAGCAAAAAGCTATTAATAGTGTTGGGTTTTATCCCAGAAATGTTGCGTAAAGTGGGACAATTCACATCCCTTTTCTGCTTCCATTTCCTCTCTCAAAGATCCCACTTAATATATTTGGGGCAGGGACTGTCTCTTGTTATGACTCTGTGCTGTGAATAGCACAAGGGGAACAATGCTGCAGTCGGGACCTCTGGATGCCACCACAAATGCCAATTTTAAGCAGCAGTGACAACAAGTGGAAGGAGTTTGAGATCCAAGGAAGACCTGAGAAAAGACAGGGCACAATGTGGGATTCATCTTTTATTATAAGCATGGATGGTTCTCATCTCCATACAGGAGTGACAGGGAAAAGCAAGGAAGCAGTTGAGCTAGACAAGAAAGAAGGTGGCTCTCTGCCCAGACACTCCAGCTTAAGCAAAATTCCTCCAGAGCTGCTCCTCCCCTTCACCATCTCCCCAAGCCATCCTTGAATAGTTCCATGCAGAGAAATGCTACCATCTAGAAACCCGAAAAAGGGATGTTCAGGGGTCTGAGATACAGTATGAAAAACCTGATGGAAAGAGTGGGGTCTCCTCTGCTGGGGAACATTTTTGTAGGAAACAGTCTAAATACCCTGTGCACGTGACTTTCTGATAAACATGTAGAAGGTGCAGTGGTGCTGAGGAGCTGCCCTGGAAAGGCCTGGATACACCTTTACCATCCTCAGCGTCTACAGAACCAACCTGGAAAGGCCCAAAGACAAGGTTCAGGGGGACAACAAATCACAGGATTACAAGAATTAGCTTGGAAGAATCCTTCAGAAGTTGAGCAGACCACATCCCTGCCCTGAGGTGGGATCAGCCCTGCAACATCCATCCAATTCACCAGGTTCCAGACACACAACCTAGTGCTACACATCTACACTGCATCTCACAAGAGTGCCCCAGGACCTGACTGACTTCAAGGATATACCTGATCCCAACCTCACAACCTCTCCTACAGGCAACACTAGATCCCCTCTAGGAAAAGGCCCAGGGTCCCTGCAAGAAAGGCTGTCAGTACAAGGGCACACTAGTTAGCAGGTGATGGGGAACCCAGCCACATTATCAACTATTGGAGACCTGTGAGGCTCTTTTGGTCCCCAGGTGCAAAAGAGATGTTATACCTGTTCCCAAAGATGTAGCCCATGTCTCCTTTTGTCTTCCAGTCCTTTACGCTGCCCCTTCTTTCTGTTTTATTCTCCTTGCCCATGCCAGCTGCCACCAATCACAAGCAACCAAAATCACTCATCTTTGTCCTTCCTGTCTCAAGTCACTTTGGCTGTGAGATGCATGTTATGTTTTTTTTTCCTTTTCTTTGCAAAATCAATTATCTTGAAAACCTTGAACGTCCCTCTTAAGCCACAGCCTCATTCTCCTTTCATTTCTGGAGATGCTGACTACCTCCCACATCTCACTGAAGAGCTCCAGGCATCCTTGTCTTCATGAAATCGAGAGGGCCTGAATCATCCTCTCAGACAGGCAACTGAATATTGGTGATGCTTTTCTGTTTTTCTGCCAGTCTGGGATGGTGCATCAGGAGCTCCACTATCACACACAGCTCAAATACTTCAGTGCTGCTTTGAGGCTGTGTTGCTCTCTGGTCACACTCTCCCCCTGGCTGCAGGATGTAGAAGCTGAGCTTCCACTTGTACTCACACTCCGTGAAAGGTGACTGCTCTTCACCCTCATGCCCTGTCTGCCCCTGCAGTGGCAGTTCCTCTACGTAATGGTCAAGCCTGAAACACCAAGAGAAGAAAGCCTTCCTGCTCACCCAGATGCTGCTATTCGTAGTTACAGGACCCCCATACAGATAGAGAGGACAGATCCATCCCAGATCCACTTTTATAATGGTGCTTCTGAGCAAGGACTTACACCAGTAGCTACCTGGGTCTCACCCAAAGCCAGGGGATCATGAAGACTGGACATCACAGTCAAGCGCAGCCTACCCTATTATGCTTTTCACCCCATTTTTCAACTTGCACCCCTCCCTTTGTAATTTGGTGGTAAATAAATGTCTGGTCAAAATATCAGGTAATTAACTGGGAGCATCTTTGTAAAGAACAAAAGCTAAGCAGTCACCTCAGACAGGATCACACATCAGCCATGCCATGTGAAGGATATTTGGAAAAACCTTCCCAGGTAACTAAAGACAGATCCAACTTCCCAAGTACACCCACGGAGTCCCTTTAATTGCTGTAGGAGCCCCAAGGAAATGCAGCAGAGGTTAACTATGCGCAGCCCACCATGAAGGGCAGCAATTGGCAAGACTTTAGCTCCCAACACTGCTCTCTCCTTCACTCCCCTGACAATTTGACACACTGCTGTTTATCCTAATCCATTGTTCATGGTCCTCCCCACCCAGTTTTCAGCCCATGTGATGCTCTCCTGTCCCTACCAACTGGAATTAATTTGGGGTGCTAGTCTCTCTATCAAGAGACTTCACTACAATCTAAATGCTTGCAAAGTATTACCTGCTTTCATACAGATATTTTGGCCTTTTATCAGACACCCAGAGTAAACAAGCAAGCCATCACATTTTTCTGGGGCAGTTGGCTTGTAATTCCTGGCTCCCTCAGTGATCCTCTGAATAACCAGGTAACTTTGAGAGGGAGATCCTGGTTAGCAAGGACTCTTTAACAACATAAACCTTACTCTCCCAGAATTCCCCTCTACCTCTAACTTGTTATGTAAAGCTGATGCTGCTAAAACATTTAGCTGAACTTAGGTCAAGAGAAGTTGGCTTTTGAAAGACTTCCAATGGATCATTTGCAATAAATGGCTGAGGAATAAATCATTTCAGCCCTGATGAGTCCTCAAGCAGCCAACTCTGTTAGCAGGGCAACTCCAGCAGCGAAGAACAGGGGAAGGCTTTGGTGACGCATGGGGACTCGTGACAGGCACAGAAAGCAGCCAGAAAAGACCACCATGCTGCAGAGAGACTGCCATGTTGGGTTAGACCATGCTCCTTGCTACGCGGGGACCTTCACTTCATGGCAGCGAGTATCACTTACTCCTTTTGAATAACTTCCCAGTAGGGAAGTCTTCTGCATTCTCTCAAGGACAGAGCTGTTTTTCTGCTCTGAGGCCCAGAGGCTTATAACCCCCGTGTGCATTTTTACCCTAGTTAATCCAGCTGGCAGCATGTCTATGCTTCATATAAATGTCTCTCCCTTTTGCCCTCAGTGACTCCAGTGACAACAACTTCCAGGGGATACTGATGTATCAAGTGAAAACCGGCCGGGAACAGTTAGGGATGCCTGGGCTTCCACCTTTGGCCTCAGTGGAGACATAAAGAAAGAGTGCTTCATTTACATGACTTTCTGTACCATTACGGTGTCCCTTCTCCTTTCAGGGACCTCAGGTTTCAATCCTGTGGGGTGCAAGCTGTTTCCAGGGTCCCTTCCCCCGCTCCCAAATGCAAAGGTCCTTCCCTACTCATACATCATCCTTGCAAGACCCACAATAATGCTTCACACGGAAAGCACTAGCAGCCTTGCACCAGTGTGACTGGGGGCATGGGACCTCCATCCACCATCAGGAGCCAGGCTGGGGACCACCACCACACCTCCAACCCCAGCTCGGCAGGCACAGTCCACCGGTGGACCACAGTCAGCTCCTCATAGGACCATTCCCCCAGCACCTCAGGTCTGGCATGGTAGGGCTGAGACAGTGCTGGAGGGGTGGATTTGAGGAGACGGCTTCAGGAAGCTTCATGCTCTGGTAAGTGAGGGCAACAGATGACAGCTAGGGTGGCCAGTCTGATAGCTCTCGGTGAGGATCATATTTGCTGTCTACAAAGCAAAATACCGTATCTACACACAACTTCCATAGCACACTGCCCCAGCAACTCAGCCAGCTCACATGGACTGTGAGCGCAGCGCAGAAGGGCTGCTGACTCAGGGTAATTCATCAAGTTGAGTCCCAGGCTGCTCTGACAGGTTTGGACTTGAGCAGCTAATCCAAGCCCAAACCTGAGGAAGGGGGACTGTCAACTCGGGTTGGTCTGTGCAGCCTCTCTGTTCAGGGTGGCTTTTCCAGAGGGTACCAAGAACCCCTAAGGTGGGCTCTGCTCTGAAGTGGTCTCCCTTTTCTGGGTACACAGGGAGCCTGAGGGCACCAGCCTCCTTCCTGCTACCCCCTCGTCTCCTCCACGGTGGTAACTGGAGCCAGCATCAAGAACCCAAGGTCAGCTCAGAATGGAGCTGCCACAAGAGCGTTTGGCTGCTCAGGTCAAGTCAGCCTTTGGCTGCTCAGGTCAGTTCAACCAAGTCCAGCTGGCAGTACGGTAAAAATACTACCCTTTTTTCTGCAGAATAAGAGGGTTTAGGGCAGGAATTTGGTGCAGAACAGTTCTTTCCCTTTAAATTCACACCCTAGGCCAAGCATGTTTTGCAAGAGCCTCCCTGTGCAGACAAGCCCCGAGGCTTCAATGCAGAAAAATGCCTCTGCTGGGGGAAGCACCCAAGCCATTTGGAGGCCAGGGCCCCAAGTATTACAATGAGGCGGCTGCTAAGCCTGCACGTGGCAGAAGAGATGGGGCAGGCTCAGAGATTTCAGTTCTCCATTAGCGTGAGAAGACAGCAAATACATACAAGAGGCACTCAGTGTCTCTTCTGACCTGCAAAAAAGACCACAAAGAGAAGAAGGGGAAAGGAGGAGAGGACAGACAGATGCCACACACTCAGCTCAGCTCACTTGGAAATCATTAATTGGGCCTCTTCTCCTTCTCAAAATGGTGATATTGGATTAAATATAACAAGCTATCCATCTAGAGATGTGTTTGAGGCTTGTTATTATCTTTGCTATTGTGAATGTTTAGGCCCCAGAAAGGACACACTGTCTGGCTTTGCCTTGCGCTGACAAAGGATAAGAGAAATTGGAGATTCCCAGAAAATAAAGCAAGTACAACACCTGGGGCTCTACGGGAAATACCAGATTATCACAGTTCTGGCAATAAAACCAAAACTGTTGAGAGTGCTTCAGATTACTACTGCTTCTTTTTTTCCTTTCTAACCCCCCAAAATGAACAAGACACCTACCTAACGCCGTAAGAAAACCAGAGCTGTGACTCATGCCATCTCTCTCAAACACTGACTCAAAACATTACCAAAACAAAATGTTACAACACATGAAATGAGCAATGGCCCTGCTAACATGAGGCTTGTTCTTAAAATTGCATGGCCTGCCCACATTTTCTAAATATAGGACATACAAGGAAACCTCTCCAGAAGCACTAATAATTCAAACAACCAACCAAATACATGCTATGTGGACAGAGGTGGTTTTGAAAGCTGTTATCAACGTATTTCCATTGTACAACATCTCTTTGCCATTCCTGCTTTCTCTTCTGCCTATCAGCAGAAGGTAGAATTGTTAAGCTTGACCACAGAAAGGAGCAATTGCCTGAAATGCAGCTTAGGAAAGTCCTAAGCAACAACAGCAGCATTGCAGCTGCCTCTCTGCAGATTGACGAGGGCAGTCTTACACCTGGAAGTTTGCCAGTAGAAGAGCTAGAAGTATTATTGAGAAAAATTAAAGCTTGGGAGGTCTGTGGAAGCTGAGGTCACTTGCCCTGGGAAGGGTCTGCAGCACCTACACCATCATCATCAGGACAGATCAGCATCCATGAGCCTGCCTTGACAAATTAGCTGAGAGAGAGGAGCACTGAAGAGACATAAGCATGCACTGTAACCAGTACATAAGGGCTAGCTGTTCGGGCTACACAGCCCAAAATTGTAGCGTGCCTTTACTGCTGCTTTACCAATACTGGTATCCAAGAAAGCAACAAAAAACCTTGCTCAGGACATCTTCATGTAGCAATGTTCTTCCTTGACTGCGGTGCAGACATCACACCGGTTGGGCAAGGACCATTTGCCCATGGCAACCTTTTTCACTTGACAGCTCTTCTTTGGTTGTCAACAAATCTCTTCACCCTCATCCCTGAAAGTGCACAACTGTGAATCAGGAAAGCTGAGTCAGATCCTCAGCCTTGTCGTTAAGGAACGGGCTGCTGCAGTGCAGCATGGGTGCCTACACACCACCGCAGCACAAGATGGGCGCTGTCCTTCACCTCCTGTAGGAAACTCAAGTGTTCATTTAACCATCATCTGAAACCATTCCTCCAGATTTTTACCATTTTCTCCCTCAGCTACCAGCATTATTTGCCAAGATGTCCCTCCTGAAATCCACGCACTGACATTTCTTCAGGGGGTCCCCCAAACCAAGACACCCAGGAGTTTACCAGGTCTCTCCCTTGATCTAAATGTGTTCACTTCAGATGGCAGGAAGGTTTCCTTATTCCCAAATGGTCTCACTAGCCCTGCTGGACAGAAAGGCGGTGCCCGGGGCTCATCAGGGTGGGCACTGGGAAGGACACCCAGAAAGAGGTGCCTCCCATCTTCCTGAGATAACCTTTTTAGGTGAAAAGGTTCAGATTCTGGATAAAGACTATTCATACCTGGAAGGATTGGGAGAGGTAACCCCAGACGGAGTGGGAAATGTTCTTTCAAGTAGAGGATGGACATTATTATACACACACTGCTTTTGGTACTGAGTCATCATTTCATGTAAGAACCAGGATAATTTCTGTTTTGGGCTGAATCTCTTTTTCTTGATCATATAACTGGCATCTCTGCAATGTTAGGACCTCTTCTGCAATGCAACTTTTAGCTGTGTTTGTTACCCAACAGCCAGCCAGAGAGTTTATTTTAGCATTCATTAATCGTGCCTCTCATGCAGACTCTCAGCACAAATACAGAAACCTAATCTCATTTATTGACAAATGTGAAGCAAAATACACTTCCATGCCAAAGAGAAGTTCATCACATTCCTTGTCCTTGCCCTTCAGGCAAAAGCCTGAATGAGCAGATGAAACACGCATGATCTCTGGAAGGGAAACAAACTGCTTCTTGGGTAGCAGCAATCAGGCAGATTCCTGGCCTTTGAAAGACAGCCTGCCCAGCTCCAGCACCTTGACGTATGGATCCAGGACCTGTTAACAAGACTTTCTGGATCTAAATAACTTTAACACCTCGGGCATTTTCAGGCAACCAAGATTCATAGCACAAGATCTGCAATTTGCTCTGCTCATGGCAGAAGTCACACAGCCTAGCGCTGGGATGCTGTGTGATATAAAACCTGATGCTGCTGCACAAGCTGCTGTGTCCATCAGTGATTGCATCATGGAGTAGGCATAGCAGCAGTACAGGCTGGCTCTGAAAAACTGCTGGCTGAGAAAGCCCTGTCTTGCATTGCCAGCTGTGTACCCAAAAGGGAGCAATGTACCAGCAGCAGTAGCCACTGGAGTGTCCCCCAAGCCTCTTCCCCCATCAGTTTTCCTCTTGCTTGCAAACTCTGCAATGGAAGTCAGGCAGGTGATTTCTTTTTTTTTTTCCTTTGTAGTGCAGGTGAGGCTTCTCTCCTGCAGAGAGCAGCAAGTTAGTATGGTACAGCTGAAGCTGGTTACATTGCCGTGCAGAACAACTGTGCTAGCAGCTGAAAGATCCTCCCTCCTTCTACCTGGCCCAAACTCAGCATTCCTCTCTGCCAGCCCTGCCCCACTCGCCAGAGCTGGGAAATGGGCACAGGAGACAGGCATCTGAACACCCATGCAGTGCAGGCAAGGGGGACATGCCCAGGTTCAAGGAAGCAGGCAATGCCTTTGTCTTAGCTCTCTCAACAGTTTTCTCCCAAAAGCATCAATAGCCGGTTCCCGGCTGGGACCTGAGCTCATTTGCTGATCTGACTTCTCACATCACAGATGTGGGAGCGCTATCAGTAATCTGGCCAACACCAGGTGCTCTGAGTAGACTCCACAAACCCACACCTGCACATGCACCACTCCTTGAGTAAGACCAGTTTGCCCCTAGAGCAAGGAGGCTTCTCTCTGGGAGCACTTAGGTCAAGCCAAAAGGTGGGAAACAGCTTGAACACAGAGATCTTTTGGCATGCTTTGAACCAGAGACATAGCTGCTGAGTTTTGTCAATAGTTTGACTGGAGAAAAAGATGTACAAGAGGCATACAAGGAGCAACAGGATCAGCTCAGGCTTTGCCAGAGTAGTGTGCTAGCCAAAAGTGCATACCCACCCCCCAAAGGGCTGGAGTGCATCAGGAACCAGGGGACTGTTGCAAAGTGCCATGGACTTCAAAGTGGAATAAAAAATTCATGTGAGCACAAACATATGTACACATGCACACATACACAGTTTCAGAGTTGGAATAAAGTCCCAGCTTTCAAATCAAAAAGCTGTTGAAAGCGAGAGGGTCCAATGCTCAGCTGGTACATATCACACACAGACCAACAAAGTCAGAGGAGATAGGTCAGAGAAACATCTGCTGAGAACCTGGCTGATGGATTTTAATCTGATTTTACCCTCAAATTAAGCAAATGTGCAAATTCTGACACCAAAAAGAGGTTTCTCTGAAGGGCTTCCAAACATCAGTCAATGATGTAGGAAACCTGCTTCAAATTTTTGGGGTGTTTTTTTTAAAACAAAACACTAAAGCACCTAACTTTAGTGTAGTTTTAAGGTAAATTAAAGTTTCACTGATTCCCTAAAGAACACTTTTTCCGTCCATCTCATACATTTGTAGCCGTCTTTCTGAGCTGCCAGCCACTGAGTCTCAGACTTGGAGAGCAAATGTGGTTCCCTTCCCCTCCCCATCCTCACCAGGCATGAAAATTCAGAAAAAAAACCTGGGCTCTGACTTCCATGTGTAGTCAAAAATTTAAGAGGATAGTAAGGATGAGACAAGCTGTAGAAGAGTTCCAGGACCATCGGACTCCCCAGAAGTATGATCATCACCATTACTGTGTGGAGACAGCCTTGTGTGGCTTATTGCTCTTCTCTGCAAAGAAGCTCTCCCTCATATTGAGGAGCTCTTACCTTCCAGACATGCCTGAACTAAAATCCTTTATACGGGCTGATGACTGAGTCTGCCAAGCCTAATTACCAGAGTTATTAATTACCTAAATGTTTAATTTTTACCATGATTACTTGTATTTGTTGTTACAATTTGGAACATCTCAAAAATGCAGCAACATAACACTGCCTTTGTCAGAGGGGAGACAATCCCAGGTCACATCAGTTCAAAACACAGCACAGGAGCCAGGACTATGTCCTGGCCACGAGGCCACACACGTCTTGCACTGCTCTGGACGCTCTCATAGGATGTTGAGGGAACCTGCAGTTTTGCTCCCATCAGGCCCTTGGGAGTCCAGTGAGAGCTTCCCTCTTGGGCAGAATAACGTCTCCTAATCATGTGAGTTTCATTATCCTGCCCCAGACAGAAGGTCAGTGCAACAGGTGATGCATGTCCAAGCTCCACCCGCATGGAGAGGCCTTTGCCCTCCCAAACTGCCTCTGCTTCCATCACATCCCTCCACCCCACTGGTGCTGGCAGGTCAGTGGAGGGTGACCAGCTGCCAAGACAGCATGCGCTGACAGAAACCGGGGCGAATAGCTTGACACAGCACCAAGCAAACTTCTGGGTGAACCAGGAGTAGTGGGTGGCTCCTACCCAGCTTTCCAGTCCCCTCTAGCCTCACCCTCAGTGACACAAGATGCAGGTTTCCCAAAGGAAAGCTCCAGGTTATCTTGCTGCCTGACGGCCTCTGTCCTGAATGCAGTCTCCAGCACAGAGTGGATGGCCAGCCTTTGCTGGGACTTCACAGTCTTGTGACTTCTCAGCCAAAGGCAATGGCCCAGATTTACAGTCCTAGTCATGAGCTGCAAGCTCAGCTGCTCTTGGACTTACATTCTTCAAGTTGTCTTCAAGAAACACTTTGGGTTTTATGGAGCTTTGCTCCCAGAAGAACGCAAGCACATCCAAGCAAGAGCCATGTGTGATCTACCACTCCGCTCATTGCTTACTGCAAGAGCATGGCCCCACTATAACAAAGCTCCCAGTCACTTAAAAAGGCACAGGGTCATACGATCCCCACGCTGAACTCCATTGGAGTCCAAGGGAAAATGAGGAGGGGTCAGAGGAACAAGAGGCTCGTTTCCCTTTCTTCTCGCTGCCTCTGGACTTATGCAACAGAAGTGGGATGTAGGTCCACACGCTCACCCTGCCCTAGTCTCATCCCATCTTCTCCAGTCGGTTTTGAGTTCAAGCACATGCTGCAGTCCCATTAGAGCTCAGTGCTGAGGCAAGACTGGAGATCAGAGTAGCACTCAGAGTAGGAGGTTGGCAGTCCAGATGCAGCAAGAAGGATGACAGAGCCATGCTGATCACGGCAACACAGCTTTCCTTTAGCTGCTTTGCAGCTGGAGCCCGTCACATTAATAAAGGCAGGAGAATGAGCCGAGGGCATGACCTCAAAGGTCAGCAGTCAGGCTGTGCTCAGCCCCTCTCCAGATGTTCCTCTTCTCACCAGAGACTGCCTTTCCCAGGTTACTTACCTCCAAAAAGGGATTGAAAATGGGATGCCCAGGGCTCTGACTCACCAGCTTTTGGATCCATAGTGGGATTACTTACTAATGTACCATTCTGCTCCATCCTGCCCCTCTGCCAGGAGTTCCTAGCCCCCTAGTCTGCCTGAATGGAGAGACTGGTTATTCCTCAACCCTGCTGGGTCTCTCTCCCATAACCCTTCTGTTTGTATTAACACCTGAGACTGTGAGCCAGGGGCAGTGGAGAAACAGAGCCACATGCTCATTTATCAACCCCTCCTTCTGCAGAGCTAGCGAGCTCCAGCAAAAAGACCAGAAAGCAGCTGGGACATATAACATCTTCCTTTACCCCAGCATGAATCACTGGAGCTTGTGAGTCAGACCCCCTCCGTTCCCAAAGCTGAGCAAGTTACTGCACGTTCGCTGATCCGTGGTAACTGGCCACATGCGTGTTCTCAGCCACATGGCAATGGCAACAGCAGTCTCCATTAGTTTAGCCAGTGCAAATTCTCTAGTGAAAACATGCATGTGGACAGATCCTGGAGCACAGCTGACGTCTGGTACCTTGTGTGTCTGGGTGTTTATAGAAAACAAAACTCCTACTGTAGGATATCCGCTGTGGGTTATCCTTCTTGTAAACAAACCTTTTGGCTAATGTTTCTACAAGCTCCTTAGAACTGGAGTCTTTTCTACAAACAGAAGATTAAGAACAAATCAAGCACAAATCAAGAGTATGTTCACCCTGCAACGTGGACAAGAGCTCACACAGAGGTATCTTAGCCAGCAGTGAAGTAGCTGTTTTGGTTGCTCTACTGTTGAGTATCTCTGTTAACATGAGCCTCCCCCACACAGCCTGCACCTAGCATCTGCAAGGGACTTTCATATCCCTCACCAAACTCTGTGTTAATATGACACCACTCTAAAGCATCCCAGGCTGGTAGACCTGGCTAACATACACCTGCTTCTGCTGCAATCCCACGGCTGGCTCGTGCCCAGGAGCACCCTTCCTCCTTAAGACCTCTGGAGTTTCAATTGCAATACCCTTCTGCACAATCTTTCTACCAAATCCTGACTCATCTGGGAACTGAGGTCAAGCTGGTTCCTACGGAAACACGAGACACTCTCTGCAGAGACTCTTCACCTGCTCTCTGAGTAGTTTTCCAGCATTAGCATTTGCCATGGGCAGTTCAAGAGAAAGGCACAATTCCTGTGTTGCCTGCCTTATTAGCACTGACAAACAACAAAAACCTTAAGCACATGCAATGTTTTCCTCAGTGCCAAGTAAAAATAAGAGAGAATGCCTGGAATTGCTGAGGAATTTAACCAATGAAATGCTTTACATTTCTCTGGTCTTTTCTCCCCAAGCAACCTCACGGAAGTACAGATGAAACACAGACTGTTTCCAGTCTCGTAGCCCTTCCCTTTCCATTTTGCTCCTCGCCTACACCACTATCAAGGCTTCCTCCAGCCTTTTTGCTTCTCCTCCTGCCTGCCTCCCCGTGAGGCTGGTGCACTGGCCTCGTAATCCACTGCCACAGCTCTGGTGGTTGCTCTTCCTGTTATGCTCTGAACTTCTGCGATGGCACCAGTTTTTTTGTCCCCTTTCTCCAAATCTTTCAGAGTGCAAAAGGGCAGCTTCTTTTACACCCACAGTCTTGCCTCAGTGTCAAGTCTTTGATTGCCTCAAGCCACCCAGTGTCTCATAAAGTACCATCTTCTCTTGCAGTGAGGAAGTTTTCTTCCAGACCTGAACTTTGCGAGCATTGCGAGAGCATTATACATTTATTTGTTGGTCTGTTGCTACATTCTGCAGCTCACGTAGTCCCTGCTGGGTGTGCCTTCCATGTGTGTTGGGTGGGACATAGTCTGTCTATCCTTCAATGCATGCTACAAACATCTAAGAGGGATTCTGATGGTGCTTCTTCATAGGTGGACACCATCTCCCTCTGCAGGCCTTCACAGGCTGTTCCACTGGCTAGATCTGTAGCTGAGGCGCTTGCTTTAGGACAGCTGCATCACTAGAGGCATAAAAATGTGAGTTTAGGTTAAAGATAGCCCTTATTCTCAGAATAAAGCTAGCACTTTGCATGAGATCAGCAATCCTCTTTTACACATTCACAGAAGCCAGAAAAACTGTGTTAAAATCCGCAGTGGAAGAATCCTCTCCCCCCCCCCCGAGTTTGAGAGACCTCAGGGGAAATCTAGCACCACCACATGGCACACTGATGCTCTTTCCTGAAGCTACTGTTTCAGCTCTCTCTTCCTCCAAGAGGTTTTTCTGCTGCTCTGATTCACTGGCAATGAATAGCTCTACTACACAGGGAAATTCCCCCAGACCTTCTGGCAGGGCTGGAGAGATCACCTCTGGAAGTCAGAATGAGTGTTTTCCCATGCCAGAGCAGTCCTGGGGCTCTCTGCAGAGCACACCATGAAGGGGTGTCTAGGGGTAATTTCCCATGCAGACACCTATGAGCACAAGGGTAGATCAAGACTTTGAGAGTGCCATAGGTAACAAAGTTTGGCCCTCAGCAGGCAGAGACTGGTCAGGGATGCAGTGTGAAGGAAGGCTTTCCATCCGGGTATCATCCCCTGAGTCTACCCTGCAGTGGCCATCTGAAACAAATGTTCCTGTCTGGATCTCCTGAGAGTCTGTTTAAGATTTCTGTAGGTTCCTCTTCTGCCTCCTGGTTTCAGAGGGGTCAGCACACCCCATTTGCATGGAAATACTACAGCCTGGGGAAAAACAGAGAACACAAATTGCCCTCGCACTGCCAGTTGCCTGATTTGTGCCAGGGCTGGGTTTTTGCATCAGCCTGAGCATGCTGGAGAGGCAGTCTGAGGTCTGGCCACAAGCTGAAGAAACAGAGTCCACAGGATACTCAGCTGCCTGGAGTGAGAGCCTATGTACCAGGATTGGGGCATCTGCTCAGAAGTGACTGGGGGAGGAACCTCTTCTCTTCTAAAAGTCCTTTTGGGGAAGCATTGCTCTGGTGCCCCTTAGACCACATGGCAAAGGTGACCCATGATGGGAAAAGGTGTTCACAGCTTCCACCGATCCCAAACAACCCAGCCCAAAGTGGGATTTAGTTCAGAGACACCACAGACAACCAAGTGTCTTCCTCTGATGGACCCATAGAGCAAACAATGGGCAATCTCTGCAGCATACAAGGCAGAGGAGTGATCTGGATTTAAGTAATCTCATTAGTAATGAATGCAATAAAAGGACTGTGTTCATGCTGTGCAAGCCAAACCCAGAACCTTTCTTTTCTTTGGTTGAGGTACAGACAGGATCAATGCAATCATTCCCAATTCTGCTCTGGATCCATTGCTAGAGAGAAAGGGGTTTTGCACTCTGGCTGAAGTGTCCAGTTGTGGGATTTATATGTGATAAAACACCCCTACAGTGCATCTCAGCAGAGGAGTAGGTTGTCAACACGACTAACTACAGATAAAGGGTCTTTACATTTTCCCCTTAGAGCAGTGAGCTACTGCAGGGCTTTGATGTGGCACTAGAAAACAGTGTGGTCTGACTCCTCAGGTCATGCCCGGTCCTTTCCCCCACACGCAGGCCCCTTGGCCCTGCCATGGCCCACATGGCTCAAGGCAGATGTTTGCTCCCTTGGCAGCCCCAGTGTGCCTCATTCGCCCACTGTGCCCAAGCCAATGCCTCTCAGTCCCACCAACCCCTCCAACCTGCTCCCAGTAGAGAGGATGCCCACGATGTAGGCAGTGCCCTGTCCCATCTGTGCACTTAGGAGGCAGGGTTGTCCTGGCGATGGCTGTGGGACAGCACCCAGTCCCTGCACACTCCAGAGCCCCTTGGGCAGATCTGGTCATCTTCAAGCAGCTGCTGCCTCTGCTTGGTGGTTTCAAGCTCCTTGTCCTGAAGCTATCCCAAAAGTCTCCTCCCAGATCCCACAGCAACAGCTATGTTCTGATGTCATAAGCAGGAGACCACGCGTGAGGTCAGCCTGCCATGGCATCAGCACCCACTGCCACCCTGGCAGCTCTGGGGTAGAGCTGGTGGAGGAGCCCATGCCCTGGGCACAGCAGGGTGGTGAACAGAGCTGGGTCTCTCTGATCAGAGTAAGGAATGAAAAAGGGTAGGGGCAAATCTTGCCACCAATGATGCCGGTGGGAAGCCAAAACAAATCTGTTCAGATCAAGAGCACTCACTAGCATCATGGTAGCAGGACCAAGAGCAGAACTGCATCCAGGCAAGTGAAGAGCTAAACTGTCTGACAGATTCCTCCAGGACCTGGTCCAGCTTGTAGCCTCTCTTAACACTGATAAAACACAAAGTCTGACAGAGTTGCCGCTCTGTCCAAATATATTGCCAGATAAACCACAGATAAGAAACAGCCAGGGGTAATCCCTCCCTGATACCATGACAGAGAAAGAAATACCACTGTGCTGCATTACCACCAAACGTTCTGTATCTCCCCGAGACAGTTCTCGCATTGCCCTGGCTTGTACTCCCCGTTTACTCGGGAATCGAACTTTATCAGTTAAAAGCAATCTAAACATTTTATCCCAGCAAGATCTTAGGTATTGCCTTGCTCATTCAGCAAGGAACAGTCAGATCTCCTCAGGAACAGCCCGATTTTGCTAATAAGCATATCAGCAAAGACTGAAGGTTTACAGTCCACGTGTCTTTAACTACAACTCAATGCAGTTACCTCAGAGAGCGAGGCTATAACTTAAATTTGATCTCTGAGAGTTGGTCTATCCCAAGGAACAGTCCCTGTGATCCTCAAAAATAGTGGCTTTTGATATTTACCTCAGGAAGAAGCAAGAAAACAACCAACCAAACAGCAAATTTGACATACTAGAACCCCCAGAGAATTAGCACAAACCCCCTCAATTACCATATCACCGTGACAGGAACCAAGTGCTGCTGTTTTCTGAAAGAGTACGTTGCCCTGAATTCTTGGGGCTTTGGGTATTAACAAAAGAAAAAAAAAAAGAGAGAAGATCAAGAAGAAAGCAGACCTATAACAGCACGAAATATGAATGAGATGCAGAGATTTGCATGCTTGCCTGGCAAACACTCCCTATCGTTTGCACCCTCATGCAACCCACAAGTACTTTCCTGATGACTTTCTGGCTTCTCTCTTCTTCCTATAAGTAAAATTTGTTAAAAATGGGAAGTACCTTTTCCTGGGTCAGGTTCTCTTTCCCCTTTTTTCCCTTCTTTGTTCTTTTTGCTCTTTCCTTTCCCTTTTTTCTTGTTCTCAGACATTCTGCACAAGTGTTTACAGTCTCGGGAAAAGACAGTCCACACCAGATCTATATGCCCCACGACTGCTACTCCAAATGTTACTTGCCAGCTGCAACTTCCGACTGTTCTTATATTGTTTCTGACACAGACAACACCCACCACTGGGTGGAGAACCAAAACTTTAACCGTTTGCTCACTGCTCCCAGTTGTCTGAAAAGATGCACTGGGTTACAGTGGTAGGGCAAGGGGAGCAGTGCCACAAGATGGGAGTAGCTCTCCCGAGAGCATCTTGGACACATGAAGTCTAGAGGTGGTTTTCCACTTGCTGATTCTGTCTCTCGCTGCAAATAAGGTCTGAGCAGCCTCTGGAGCATCACAAAAATAAGTGTTTTGGGGAACTGCTGAGGTTCGGACCTCAGTGATAACATGAGAGGTAGTGGAGTCTAAAGAAAACAGTAGAGGCTTGCAACACATTCTCGTTCTGCTTCAACCCTGCAGAGGGATTAAGTTGGCCTTTCTCCTCATATTGTTGTTCCCACCATAAATCAGAGTGACTTCACCTGTCCTTTCACCCAGCTCTTTGCTGTCCTAGGAGGTCTTTCCAAAAGCTAGGAATAGTTGGAGAGCCCTTACCTGCACTTCTCATATCTGTCCTCCATCACTGAGAGCTCTAGGTGGTTGATTAAGCCCATGTCTCATCTGCTTGGGGGCTCACAATGCCCTTTTCCACAGGTCCAACATGTGATGGGTGACTCAGCCCAATCCCCTTCTGTAGGGCAGGCCATGCTGACATCGCCTCAAAAGTCCATCAGGATCCCCAGCTGGAAAGCCCCAGAGTACTGCCAAATCATTACCAGGTGCAGCTAAGGGCTTTAAAGGCCCAAAGGAGCCATAAGCTGTAAGGCACTGGGTAGCACATTCGATCAGGTTATCCATGAATCAAATCCAATTCCATGGCCATGAGTAAAGGATATCCTCCAGAGAAGCACTCCTCCCTGGTGTATGGACATCAAGAAATGAACAAGCTATCAGCCCCCTTGGGATCTTCTCCCAGTGGTTAATCACCCTCATTGGTAAAAATGTCTGCCTGCTCTAAAGTGGAATATCTGGCTTCACTGTTCAGCCATTGTTTCTTACTCTTGTTTTCTCCTCTAGATTAAAAAGCCCTTCAGCAACTGGTATTTTCTCCCATGGAAGTATTTACACGCTGTAATCAAGTTATCCCTCAATCTTCTTTTTGATAAGCTAAACAGATCAAGCTTTTTTCCATTGCTTGCTGTATGGCATTTTCTCCAGCTCAGGGATCATATCTGTGGCTATCCCATTTTGCAATATCCTACTTAAGCTAAGAACACAAAAACCAGGCGCTATTCCATTGTCTCTTGTGTACAGAGGCAAATACAGAGGCAAAATCCCTACTGCCATCCCTTCCTAGCCACTTTAACCCCCAAGAGTCACATTCGGGCACCAGGCTTCACAAGGAAAATCTGTTCCATTGTGTTTCTACTGCAGCTCCTACCAAATCCCTGCTCTGTCAGACATAGTCCCCTGCTCTCTAACTAGGAGGAATTTCTTGCTGCTTCACAGCACCACTCTCTGTGGTGAAGCTTCATTTTGTTTTAAAAGAGTCAGTGTGCCAAGCCGCTCAGATTACCCTCTCCGGCTTCTTTCTTCCCACTGATGCTTGAAACTCCATCAGTCTCTGTGTCACCTTGCTAATTTTATGAGCATGTTCACCTCCAGGTTGCTGGTAACAATGACCTTACTAGAAACACTTCACAGAGCAGTGACTGCCTGCCAGCAATGAGTTTTTGGTATGCGCTCGTCGATCACTTCTTCACCTGTATATGGGGTACATTAGAGAACTTATAACACTCATTTTCCAGTTTGAGCAGAGGACATCACCACACTGAATACCTTGTATACAGCCTTAAAAAAAGCTGAGAGTTATATGCTGGAGACCACCTAAGCAAACTTGCTTTGAACTATTAGATAAAAGCTACCAAGCCTGCTGATTTGGAGTTTGAGCCTAATATACATTGTTTTAACATCCTTCGTGGTTTCTTGGTCATAGGACAGTAGTAGCCCATCATACTGTTTCTTTTGCAAATGCAGGATAATAGTGGTTACTGACAAGTTAGTGTCTTCTAAGTCATTACAAATGACGATTTCCATATGGTTATTTCACTGATTGGCTCATAATCATATTCCTGTTTGCTAATATGTTTCTAGAGTCCCTTAATTCTGTAGCTGTACTCGATAGGCAATTTCCCTCCAGGTGTCTTTGTCTTGGTATGTCTACACACCATAACTCCAGATGCACATGGATTGCTACCTATTTTTCTCTTTTCTAAATTTGTTGATCTTATTATTGCTTCCAGTTGTTGCTTTCTTTGCTACCAAGCTAGGATGGCTATGAGCTAAACCTTGTCCTCTTTCTTGACTCTGAAATCTCAACTTTCTTGGCCTTTGCTCAAGGAGCTCCTGGTTCTTACTCACATTTTCCTGTGAATGTTTTAACACCCAATCAACTTCACTCAGTTTTCCTCAGCCTTGCGAAATCAGTTCCTTTGAATCCTCAGGAGTGTCTTATATATATTTATGATTAGGACTCTCATTTGCCAGTCCACATGAATGAAAACCCATCATGGTCACTGGCCCCATGTCAACCACCAGTGATTAATTCAGCCATCAAAATCAATAGTCCAGCACTCACCAGACATAATGGGGCCCAAACAGAGTTCCCTTGCTTTAGTGTGATAACTTAGTGTTAGATCTACAGTTCTGAGAGACTTTGATGTTTTACTGCTAGCAATAGTTCCTTTGCCAGCACGTGCCTCCTGAATAGAGGTATCTCATAAAAAACACATTTCCCTCCCTCCTTTCTTTTCTTCTGCAGTTCTATTTCCACCTTGAAATATCTTTTACCACAGGTTCCTTTACATGAAGGCTGTGTTTTTTTGCTCCCCACTGTCATTTCTGAAGATAAACTATATCTCTTCCTCCACTCCAGCAAATCAGTACCTTCATTCCTGTTCAAGACAGAAAGTCTGTATTTTCTTGGGATCATCTTTCCAAAGTGCTTGTGTTTAGCAGAGGTTTGCTAAAGTTAACAAGTGCAGCTAAGATGATGCCCTACCTTTTTTCCCCCTTTTTTCAAATTAATGATGAATCAAATATTCCCTATTGCTGAACAGTTCTCAGAGGGTGAAGCTGTGCACAGCAATGCACAGCTCAACTTCAGCATCAGAAAATGAAAATTATGAAGTCTAAGAAGCAAAAGTGGCAATGTCTGGCTTGGCCCCACTGTCCTAAACAGCCTGGGACATGCGATGGGAAGAAACAGCACCCGCAACACCCAATATGGATATTTTTGTACCTTGGCAGCAATCACAGTCTCACCTGTGACAGATGAGGAATATTATATGCAGATTAATTTTTGCCTTAGCAAGTACATCTGTACATCTTGTACATCTTATTATCTTATCCAGCTGGCTGGCCCCTGTCCCAGGGCAGGGATCTGCCCCTCTGGATCCAACTGTAGCATCATGGATGTATAGAATACGCTCTCTCCTGAACAATCCCAACATGCAAACACAGGAGCTAAATCCAGCAAGCGACTTCAGTCCTCATGTGGCCACACTGATACAATAAAACCTACCAATGGGAAGAGTATTCCAGTTTGGTGTCCCAGGTGCCTCATCTGATGGTCGGCATGTATTTTAATGGCTGTGCTCTCACAAGGCACTTACTTAATACTTCATTCTAAAATAGCATTTAATGCTTATTGCTTTAAACAGTCTCGTGGAGAGTTATAACCTAAAACACTATCAACCTGCGTTTCATGGAGAGTTATAACCTGCATTTTTTTTGTAATCTTTACAATTCCTGTACAGCTTTCAGCTTAACAAACAGGAGGCATGTAATTATGTAAGAAACTGAACCATACCTTAAGTGCAGCTAATTCTTGCATGAAATCCAGCATACTGATTTTACAACACACTGCCACACTGTGAGGAGCAGTTTACCAGGCAGAGCGTCCTTACCCTCGTTAGAATTTGCCTATATTCCAACCTAACAAGTTGGGCTCCTTAATAATTGCCAGGAGGTCAGAACCAAGACCAGGTGAAAGAGAACCTCCCTACCTCTTCCCCCACACAGTATCCATTGCAGTCAGCGGCTGTAAAATTACTTCTTTAAACAAAAATCCCAGATCGGCTCAGTGGAGAACGGAGTTCGCAGCTAAGAGTCACGCTGCTGCATTGCATTCTGGCTTCTTTTCTGGGAGGATATAAGGCACCATTCCCAAGCAGAATAGCAGTGTGCTCTCCAGGGGAAAACAGCGTAGCTTGCAACAGCAAGGTCTGCGTCTGGAAAAAAATTATTAATACAACACTCCCCAGCCTGATGAAGATTAAAAAAAAAGTGCTGACCCATCAGTGCTACTTGATATTCACTGAAACCCAGACGGCAAGCCCACTCCAGCTCCTCCAGTCTCTAAATTTCAGAAGCAAAGGCAGGCATACACGCTCCACAAACTTCTGAGGCTGTATCTATGGCAGCAATCTTGGGAGCACAATGACCCATTTTGAATCGTGGTGTTTTCAAAAGCTCACAGTATTGGCTTAACTCTGCTCTCACTGGCATCACCAGGAGGTGGCCATCAACTTCTGGGGAACCTCTGTGTCACATTACATGGTCTGTCCTAGAACTGACAGCTTCTGTTTAACAGTGGAGTCGACCCAAAATTGGTGGTAGCCAGAAATACTTACACGTTATTTCTAGAGAAGTAGAATAAAAGATGACACCGTAAGACTGTACCTGTCAGCATCCCTTTGGCCTATCAAGGCAATCCACTGGACACCGTTTCTCCACGACCCTGTTTCTACAAAACACTGCAGGCTTGACAGAAAGACTACGGCATCGTGAAAGCAGCAAAGCTCAGGCTCCTGACCCACCTTGAGCTGGAGATACGCAGAACCCTACCAGCAGGTTCTCTGAAGCAAAACTATTGAAAAGCAGCACAGCCTTCCTGTCATTGCTGTTCAGACAGCATGTCCAGGACCTGGGGATTATCTCCTCACAACAAGCATCTTGTACCAAAAGAAAAGATGTTGGCACTTGCTGGATCACTGGCTCAACAAAAGCTGTGCTATAGGTTTGTCTGCTGGAACCAAAAAGCTAGGAAAGATATTTTTAAACTGAAAATACCATCCTTCTTTTTGCACCTCTGGCTGCCACATCTTTTGTTGCCATGCAGGAAAAAAGAAAAACCATGCAACAAGTACAGCTATTTATTTGTCCAATAAGGGCCCAGATAAGTTCCACCTGATCATCACCTGATGTCCCTCTGTTGCATAAGTGGCATTTTGCCATGCTCATGTTTCACATATGCACACTCCCAAGTTCAGCCTAACCCCCCATTGCACATTCAAACACAGCTCCGAAACAGCACAGGTCTTGTGGATGATTGATACAGCCAGCCTGAGTGGGATATTTCACATTGCATCTTCTTTTCCTTTTCATCCTTAAGGAATGAAATCCTCATCTTGACATGATTTATCACGTAGCAGTTATGTCTTATAACCATATACATTTTTGCTCACAGAAGTCAGCTTATGTTATCAACTCTTATTGAAACCCAGCTGAATTTGCTTCTGAAAGCAGGCAGGAAGACAAGGAAGCCAGCGCTGACTTGCCTTCTGAAGATGGCCTCTCCCTACTCCTGACACATTCAGCAAGCCCATCTCTTGGACACTGACGACAGCAGAGTCACTGCCAGCTTAGATGAATCCCAGCCCTTGTTTGCAACTGCTCCGTGCAGGTCTGAAGCAGGGCTAGACAATGTTCCACTGCTGGAGAAGATAGATAGGTGCTATTGAGTGTCTCTGTGGGGTGCCTCACACAGGTGACCTTTGATGTTTGGGTGCCCTCACACAGCAGCAGGCAAGTCAGTCACTGTGCTTTACTGTGTGGACGCTCCTCATGACCATGGGTGCTCCTGGCCCACCACAGCCGTGACAGACAGTCAGTGCTGAGCTTGGACACAAGCTTCGTCCTTACTTTGGAGGCAGCAGCACCAAGGGCCTGTGTGTGATCAGGCCTCAGCTGATGGGCTTAAATGATGGGCTTTAAATCACAGGCTGACCCTTTCCTTCCTGCAAATCGAGGCTCCGAGGCTGCTCAGAGCAACTCTGCTGTGAACTGGCCCAAACTCACTAACTGGTCTGGGACAGCTCCAGTTAAGTTATCGTGTCCGTGCCCATGAGCCAGCCCTGACACCTTAAAAGCAGAAGTCAGCTCCTTGCTGAGCCAGCCACCCCAGCCCTCAGAGTCTCTGAAATCCTCCTGAACACTTTTCATCCCATCTGCCATTTCCTTCAAAACTTCCTCTTTATTTCCATTTCCCTTTCCTGCCCCTGCAATTAACAGCAATTTTCACGTGAAACCAATGAACGGGGCGTCCTTCATTCAGCCTCAATCCTAAGCCTTTCAAGTGTGTCTGGCCAGAAAAGGCCAGGAAGTTTTGGGGAAAATTCCATGAATTCTTATGGTCTCTTTTTCTCTAGATGCAACTCTGCTGAAGTGCTGAAGGCTCCAGCAGGTTATAGCCTCCTACAAAGAAATCAGAAAGTTGCTTTTAGGAGTGTTTATATTTAACTGATAGCATGAAGCCTCTCCCCCTCGGCCCTTCGCCTGCTCACAGGGTCAGTCTTGTGCTGGAGGAGTGGAAGCAGAGGCAGAGCCCATCTGTGTGTAGACCCTGTAATGAGAGGCACTCTAACACCTCAGTTGCTTATCTGAGTGGATCTAAGACTGATCCTCTGCTAAGCACTGTGCCAGGCCCATGCACAACCTAGAGAAGTCTATAGGAGGTACTGCTTACATGCCACCACTCTAACTTGTCCATCCCCTGATCCATCATTACCCCTCCCTGTTGCAACACCCATATATCCATTAGTTCCTCAGACCTACAGCCTAAAGGCTGCTGCCCAGACCCAGGGGATGTTCTGCAAAGAGAAAATGCATCCAAAGCCACAGTCACATGGCCAAGGACAGAAAAGGCATAGTTGATGTGTTAGTTCCCCCATTCAAAAGAGAACTTGGACAAAATAAAGGTTGGACAAGAAAGACTGAGACCACCTGGAGAAAGAATAATCAGAAACTGCTCCTGTAGTTTCTAGAGACCTGATCTTGGGCAAGAGGCTGCGTGTAGGACATCTCAGATGTGTAAGAAAGAGCTCACAAGTCTCCATGAAGCAAGAGGATTCCCAGGCTCATCTCACCATGGGTCCAGCATACCTCTGGTTCTGTGCAAGCACCAGAGAGTGCAGGTGCAAGGTCCTACCAGTGACATACCCACCAGATCTCACTACTTGGAAAGAGTCTGCAAGGACATCGACTGAAACACTTGAGCTCTGCTTTACAGAACTGTTTAAAAAAGCAATTAGAGATTACATCTCTACCTAAATGAAAGGGTTCTTCCCCAGAAACCTCTTCTGGAACCTTAAAAGACCAAGAAAAGCAGATATAGCATCACTGACTGCAGTGCTGTGGGTGGAGAGCGTGATCAGGTGGTTGAGTACATTAGGCAGGGCAGGTGCTGTTCTGTGTTGTATTTGCCTGGTTAAAATGTGCCTGAAGCAACACAGTAATTGGATCTGCTACATTTGATTCAATGGAGGAAATGCTGCGGGTTAACCCCAATGGGCAGCTAAGCACTACACAGCTGCTCGCTCACTCCCTTCCACCCCCAGTGGGATGGGGGAAGAGGAAAGGAAGAATAAAAGCAAGAAAACTTGAGGGTCAAGATAAAAATAAAAAAATAATAAGTTTTGTAATTGAAGGATAAATAGAAGAAGAGAGAAGAAAACGAAACAAAAAAGTGATGCAAAAGCACTCACCACCTCCCATGGGTAGACTTATGCCCAGCCAGTTCCCAAGCAAAAGATGGCTAATCTTTTTATTGCTGAGCATGATGTTATATGGTATGGAATATCTCTTTGTTCAGGTCATCTGCCTGGTTGTGTCCCCTCACAACCTACTGCACATATCCCCACTGGAGAGGCAGAGTGAGAAACAGGGCAGCCTTGATGTGCAAACACTGTTTAGCAAAAGTTAGAACATTAGTGTGTTATCAGTATTGTTTTGGTCAAAAATCTAAAACACAGCACCTTATAACTGCTATGAAGAAAATTAACTCTATCCTAGCCAGGCCCAGTACAGGAGAGCATCAAAGAGTCCATTCAGGGAGGGTACTGATGTTCACATCACCTTCCTATGCCTGTGCTACACTAGGGAATGTGTTCCCCCTGGGCAGGATTTGCTGGCACTGACACCACAGCCATGTGTGCCGTTATGTGCTTCGGGTGGCCAGGGGACAGCAATGGAGTAGGGCCACAGCTGCCAGCTCTGCTCCTCCTGCTCCAGGGAGAGAGATGGGCAGCTGAAGCATCTGCTGTTGTCTCTGCTCATGGGAGAAAAGAGAGGGGGAGCTCAGGCAGCCGCAAGAACAGTTACATACTCTCCCAGGATAGGGACCAGAGAAGCCAGGTGATGCTCAGCACAGAAAGGAGGCTGCAGAGGGGATTTCTCCAGGACATGTGGGGAAGAAGGCAGAGAGGGGGGTCCCTGGTGATTCCCAGAAATAACTCAGCATGAAAAGGCCTGAATTGACAGCACCGGCTACTCGGCCAGGTAAGATCAGCCTGCATGGATTTTAGGCAACCCTTTGTCCCACAGGGACATGGGGGAGTTAATCTGTGCCTTGCTCTAGGCTGCCTTAGGATCAGGGCTATGCAGAGAGCATCTTCTTTGCATTACTTCTCTAATCCAGAGACAGAAGAGCCTGGGGGAATGGCTTGCAACTTCATAGCAGGGAAGAAGCAGCAGCAAATCCATGTTGTTATTTTTGTCCTTCCCAACAGGCTGCCTCTTGTGCAGGTATGGGGGCACAAAGCACAAGAGGAGCCATCTCCAGATTTTGATTCACTCTTCTCATAGCCGCTCCATATATTTGGGTCCTCCAGACCAGAGGAAGGCCTCCACCCCTTCACCAGCCAGCCCATCTTCTTTTTCGGTCACTGCCAGTTCACCTCTGCCTTGTTCACTAGTGCACAGTCAAGGCCACAGCTGGCCCAAGGAGATACCACCTATGGCCGCCTCTCCCTGCAGATGCCTGGGAGCGGAGGGCTCAGCACCGCTTCGTATTACAGCCTGCTATCGAACTTGTTATCTGCTCACGCAGCCAGGGCTCTCTCTGAATTACTGCTTTCCAAACAGCTCCTTCTCATTACATAATTCTGCCTAGAATTGTTCTTGCCCAAAGGTAATAATAGCTGTGTTTCTCGCAGATTATAACCAAGATTATCCTTTTCTGGTCACTGCCAAAACCCTCCATCTCGCCTTTTATTCTCTGCTCTCTCCTCTCATTTGCATTACGCTTTTCCAGAACCCAAAGTGGGGCTTTTCTGTACTGGTTCCCTGTGTTACTACCAGCACCTTACGTAGTGAGGGGAGTGACTATTTGCCTGGGCAGCATCTCCCCTTTCGCCCTTGCCAGACAAGTGCTCAGCATGGCCACTCCTCCCTCTATCAATCCTTTCCACATATTGCAAGCTATTCCAGCTAATTGGCGCTCCAGTCTCCAACAAGTTCTATGTCGCACTACAGCACACTGTAAAGGGTTATCCGCTGTCTTCCTCAGTCCACTAATTGTGTAATTATGCAGAAATGGCCTGTCTGGTACAATCTATTTCTCATACTCCCCTGTGGTGCTTGTTGCTTACAATGCTCATTATTCCTCTAAGTATTTGCAGACCTTCACCCTCCATCATATTTCCACAAATTGCAGTTCTATTAACAAGGGAACAATTCCTGAAGTCCTTGCAAACATTGTATTCATTTTCTCAACTACTCCCTCCTTTCTGGTCAGGAGCAGATCTAGTGCTGTCTCCTGGCTGGCTCAGACTCTCCTGCTGTCTCAGTTCAGCAAAGGTGCCTTTGCTCTTGAGTCTCTCCCATGCAATTTGCTCATCTGCCAGACTCATGAGGCTAGGCTGTGCAGGAACTCAATGTGCGGAGCAACGGGAGGTGTGTTGTCCCACACTGACTGCCTGCAGGGCACCCTCACCCTCTGCTATGGGTACGTACTGCTGGCTCTTTGCTACTCAATCGATCCTGCAAGAAGGAGACAGGCAAGCTCTTTGCTTCATGCAGGATTTCTGCCTGGTGCCAGCCTCATCTGTGCAATTAAACACCAGCTAAGGCCTGTTCTTCAGACTCAGCTTCCTGCCATAAGCATGCACTAGGTCTGAGCTTGGAGCACTCCCCCTCCATGGAGAAGGAGCCTATGCACATTAGGATGCAACCACCATCCCCTGCTTTCATCTGCCTGATATGGCTAGCAGCATGCCCAGACAAGGTCAGCACCAGACCCTGACAGCCTTGACCTTCTGAGCTAGAGGAAGGCTAATGGCCAGAAACTCAGCTGAAGATCCTGATATGCTTCAAGGTGGCACAGCAAGGGCAAGTAGCAGATGTGAGCCACTGCTTTTTGGGGACAGGGCATTGGAGGCAGGCTGGGGAGGCTCTGGACCAAACACTGAGTTCCCTGGGACTGTGGCTCCTCTAGGGTTATGCTGGAGGTAGGGGATGGCTGCAGGAGGCCAGACCAGGTAAGTCAGCGATGGGGCTGGAGGGAGCTGGGGCACAAAGGTTGGCCCATTGTCCAAGACTCAACATGTCAGTAGACCTCCAGGCCCTGAGAAGTAGTATTTCAGGGAATTTCCCTCCTTGCAGACAAGAATCAGAGGGGCACCAGGGCAGCCACCAGATGACTTCTTAAAAATTAAGAGCCTTACCTTGTGTCAGCACCACCACAGGCAGGAGTGGGAGTGGGAGCCCCAGACCCAGCAGCTATGTTCTGGATGAGAGCTAGACACAGCACTGTTGAGCAGAGGTACTGGGTGTCAGCGTATTCCTCAAAACCCTCATCCCTCAAATGAAACCAGGAGTGAAGGACAGTGGGAGACTGCACTAACACAGCAGCACTTGGCATCCCTCTGGGCAGGTACACCAACAATGAATGTTGCCAGAAGGACCTACTTCTCTCTTGCTGTAGCAAATGCAAATCCTCAGGGTCAACTGGGAGTTGAGAGAGCATTTAGGATGGGCAAAGGGATGCTTAGGCTTGGTGGTAATAGTTGGTTGGGTTGGTCTTTAGTTTTGGTCCATTTGTTCAGCTTCCCTTCCCAGACTATCCCTGCCCCTGGCTATCCTCTCTGTCCTTTCTCAGCATCAGAGTCTCAGTTTCTCCTCAACTTTCTCATTCTTCTCCCTCGCATTTTCCTTCCCAGCCCCAAGCAGCCAGCTTGGTCCTGTGACACCCATGTCCCGAGTATGCACCAAGGCTGAAGGCACAGAACAGCCCACATGACTGACTCATCCATGCAGTTAGGAACTGATGCGCCCTGTTGGAAGAGCTAGGGAGGGCTGGGGAAGGTAGGCCCAACACATGCCTGCCAGGAGCACATCCACACTGTACATTTTGACTGCCAGAAGGACTCACAGTGCAGAAGTTGCCTCAGCATGCCTAAGTTATCTCTAGGCTCTTGAGGTCCCACCACAGTTCCTTGGCAAACCACACCCAGAAGAAGACAAATGACACCCATAGAGATGAAATCTTGCTTACATGCAGAGGGTGAACGTGCAGCATCAGCCCTGCAGCTGCTCTGCTCCTTCATTTCATGTCCCCCACCCATTGTGCCCCAGCTGCCTCCATTCCTTCTGCACCACACATACCCTCCCTTCCTTGGAGGACCCTGGGATCAGTCCTGCAGGCGAGTTGTTGTACCTTGTGCATCACACCTCACAAACAGGTTAGCAGAGCACAGCAAAACAGGGATGATCATGCAATGGACAGGCTCTAACGAGCCTAGGTGGTCAGTTGGCACATAATACATCTTTGATCTCTTCTCTCTGCCAGCCACAGTGCCTATGTAACCTGGACTTCTCACTCACTCCCAGAGCTAGGCGACAGCTTATGGCAATAGTCCCAAGTTAATCATCTGCCCTTATCAGCCACAACCCAGGGAAGGGGCTCAGAAGAGACCTAAGGGACCTTTCTACAAGAATAAATTGGAGTTTACTGCAGAGCTGGATGCCCTAGGCAGTCTGGCTATTGGTGATATTCAGAGGAAATTTATGTCAGGCTTAATTTCCATTTGGAATTTCCAGTACAGCTTTTGGCTTATTTGACTTGTGCCACAGACACAGCGCAATAAGAAAAGAACTGTTACAACTGTTGATCATGATAATAGACCAAGTGTGTTACTAAGCCTCACACAGGGTTATCTCTGGCATAGTATTCCACAAGAGAATTTAAATGTCCCTATAAAATTTAATTCTAACCATCTTTCTCCTAGATATTTCTGAAAGGGGGTCTCCCATGAGAGGCCTGGTGCTCTCTGCTTTCATTAAGTCTAGACATTTCATAAAGCAGTCTCTCCTCTTACTGCTCTGGCTTCCTCATTGTAAGCCAACAGTTGATAAGACTTCACAAAAGGAGAACAGGAGAATACACCGGAAAAAAAACCAATTTGACACCATTTGGTCAGCTCAGTTGTAGATCTCAGCAGAGAGTTAATGGAGGAGAATGAACATGCTGCTCAGTCAGACAGGACTCCTCCATCTTCCTTTAATGACAGACCAACTGCTTTTGTAACTACCCCCTGCAGATATTAAAGCTGAGAAAAATCCTTCTCATAGCAAACCACAAAAAGAAAAGAGTTTTTTTCTGGAATGTCGTGTCAATTAACAGGATGAACTTCTTAGAACTACTCTGAAGGCTGCTGTATCTTAGGCTTCTCAGGCTAGGAGACCATTCACAGATACACCTAGATGAATTATACATTGCAATAAATTCACTGAAGAACTAGATATTCCTTCCTGTTTGTAAAATGTTTCTTAGCTGATCTTACCAGCTAAAGATTACAAATACATTTCTAAACATCTGCTGAATAGTTTACAGGAAGAAATGTCAGGCTCTGACGCAGGTCATTTGTTATGATCTGCATTATGTCCACACGGCAATCAAAGATACAGTTGTTGCAATCACGCACATAACCCTGTGGGCTTTTATTTGACTAGCACAGGTAAGTGCATCAGTGAAGAGAGAGCTCAGGGCAAGCCAGAAACCTAAGTACACAAAATGTATCTGCTTTTGTGCTCCAAACAGGAGACTCACACTGACTCCCCTCCAGCTATCATTTTTGTATATATAAACTTGCATTATATAATGTAGCACTTTGGCATCTCTCCCTCTCAGGATGCCCATGTGCTAGGCAAAGCAAGGTTGCAAGTCCCAGCAGTTCCCCTAACCACCAGGCACAGCCCCATTAATGATGACCTACAACTCTGGCAAATGCAATGCTCAAGAAATTGGAGGAGGCACCCAAGAGTCCAGCCAACCTTGTTTGGCCTTTGCCGACAAGCTGTCTTAGACTAAGCCTTTGATAGCACTGCAGAAAAACAAGCTGGTTGACAATTCTGCCTGATCTCCATTGGCTTCATTCAGCCCCGAGGGAAGTTTCATGATGGAGGCCCTTTGCAATATACCCTCTTGAGTGCAGCTGAAATAATTGAAGCAAGCAGAAGAGAACCCTAGGAAGTGGGCCAGGGTCTCAACTGAAAGCCTACAATGCACCACAGGCACGATTCAAGTGCTCAAGCAGTGGAAAAGTGCTGCATGAGGACTAGTGAGGACCTTAGACTGGCACACTGGAGATTAAGAGGGTACAAGGCAGTGTTTGCACAGTGCCTTTCTATGGTGTTAAATGCCCCCTATACTGATGAAAGAGTCTTTTCTCTGTCTCAGAGACTTCTGTTAAATCAGGTAAGTGTACACAGAAATTAGTATCTTCCTCTATAAAGCACATAAGCAGACATGGCAGAATTTCTGGCAAAATAACAGGTTTTGAGCCCATGCATTCCCCCCACTTCTGGGGAGAAAATTCTCTCCCTTTCCACCATTCCCAATCAAAGTCTTTGCTTTAGGACTCTGTCTGCAATTCTTTGGTCTAACATAATGAAGTGTTTTTTCTGCCTTCTGTGCCATAATGAAACGATAATGACCTTCTCTGGCAATCACTCGACCCTGAATAATTTGATCCATAAGCAAGATGCTTGTCCCATCTGCCTCTGTTTAGAGCATGGCCAAGATGTTCTGCTTCTTTTCTCAGCTAAGGCATAAAACTTAGAGTGACCCCAGCACTCAATCCTGTCCTTTGGGTTCCCCAAAGGTAAGCTGGTAATTTTAAAGGCAAATTCAGTGCAGATGACTAAGTTAGTAATACCCATAAATAACCCAAGGCCCCACCCTGCTCTGAGACATCACATGTAGCATAGATAAAAGCAGAGTCCCATGTGTTCCCTCAGTGTCCCAAACCATAAGTGAGATTCCCATGGTTCAGAGGCACAGCGTAACAGGAGACAGCTCAGAGGAGCCTCCGTCCCTCTTGGCTCTTTCAGTTGGATGCATCAGGGTAGAGAGATGGAGCCAGAAGGACCAGCCCCTGCGCCCCCCAGCCCTTTGGCATTCCCCCCCCCAGCACTCCCACATTCCAAAATGTCTGACAAGCATCTCCCACTGGCCCTGGTCTTGGAGACATCACCAGCCCATCCTGCCTGTCACGTTCTGCGTCCCAGCATCTGCCTCTGCTACTCCTGCGACAGGGTGGCTGAGCCACTGAGCCCTCTCACAACGTCTCCTACATCAAGGACTTGTGCTTCCCAATTGAATTTTTCTCACAGGAGGTCTTATGTAGGAGTGCTCTTCACTGTCACCTCTACACCTTGAATCAAAACAGCCTTTGCCATATGACACACAGCATGACAGCTGGAAAACAGTGGGGAAGTCAAAGAATGATGAGTGTTCTCAGGTCACATGAGCTTGGAGTCACCCCAGCTGGCCAAGGTGGTGCAAAGTCCACATTGGCCACTCCAAAGGGCAAGTCAACCCACTTCATATCCACATCATCCTCTGGACATACTTGTCTCTCTTGCCTGTAGGAAGAACCTGGACACAACCTTCTTAGATGATGTGGTGAAATGAAGTGCCTAACCACGGTTGCTGTGACAGAGTTAGGCTTAGAGGCAGGGTTCTCCACTCATGACATTTTGCAGGTTATGCTTGCCCACACTTCTGCCACAGCAGTCCAGTTCACAGTCCATGGAACCGAGGTGATACCAGGAGAAAATCACAAATGTGACATTCTTTAACACAAAGTTCAGCAGGTAAAGGGCCAGCAGGGCCAGAAGCACTCCTTGGCAGGCATGAGGAACACGAGTCACCTAGCACTCACATTCACTTGCTCAGGCAGAGCAACTGGAAGTCACAGAAGGAACAGCAGGGACTTCTGGGCTGGGGAAAACTCAGGTTTTGGGTGGAGGACAGTGGGGAAGAGATTAAAACCATACACATGTTAGCCTAGATGGAGAATTTATGCATGGCCCAGATATTTCTGATTATGCCCACAGTCCAGTTACAGTATTTTCAAAAGTGGAAGTCAGTTCTGGGTGCCCACACCAAGGCACCTCGTCTCCTTCCACCACTGCTGTGTTTGAACAGTCACCCAATGATGATCCCATGTGAGAGTGTTCAGGGTAATTGTGAAGGATGAAGGGGCTTGGGTTTAAAAGCCTCTCTGCCTGTTACCCTTCTCCAGCTCCCAGAAGGAAAAGCCCTCAGAAAAAAAGGGTCATGGATGTCTTTTTTCATTCTTCATTTGCATGCTCTATGCTTCTCTGGGAACTGACAGACTCTCACCCATCTAGAAACACCAGCAGCTTGCCAGCACTTCGTGTGCTGCGTATTAGTCCCTTTCTATAGAATAAGGCTGGATAGTGCAACCTACAGTGGGATTTTTTTTTTTTTTTTACTTCCTAGCTGGCTTTCTTGGCTGCCTGGACAGAGACAGTAACAGGTCAACCTCATGCTGAGAAGCCATGTTTCTCGGTGGCTCACCTCTGCTGAAGACCTGGTAATGACTTCCGCACATGCCCTGGCTCCAAAGGCTAGGCATAAATCAATGACTAAGTCCCAGGATGCATTATTCTTCTAGCTGCTTGCTGGGGAATTATCCATGTTTTATTTCTGAACTGTTGCAGATAGCCCAGAAAGCCAGACTTCATGGCTGAGCAGCTAAGCTGCTCAGGAGTCTACAGTCCTAGTAGGAAAAAATTTTTAGAGCTCCACAATTGAAAACCACTTCTCTCAGGCTCTTATTCTGCTAACAGCACTTTCTACCACATATGTCAAGTTGTCACAATTCACACTTGCCAGCAGCTGCCTGACCCTGCTTGGGTGGTGGCAGGAGTAAAGCAGAAGAAACATGGAGCCAAGTGTTTAAAGGAACAGAGATGTTCTTGGCAGAGATGGGGGAAGAACACAAGACTGGCAGCCTTCAAGCTAGAGAGCTGTGCACTACACCAAGGTCCCAGCTGTGGTCCTTGGATCTTCCCAGAAGGACTAGTAAATTCATGCCCTGGAGGAGCTCTGACAGAGACCATGATCTAGCCCTCGATCCACAAAGCTCACCAGTATGGGGTGGCTTAGCTTTATCCAGGCAACCAGTGCCATTCGGATGGACCCCAGCTGTGGTATCTGCTGACTGTAGCCTCGTTATGCCAGTTTGATATCCCCTGCTCAAGGACATCTCCACGGAGAGCACAGACCCTGAACATTCCTAACACTGGCTCTGCATGCAAAGCTACCGACAGGTCGCTAGGCACGTCTGTGTGCGCGTGTGTGTTCCTCCCTGGCCCAAGTGGTAAAGCATGAGAAGAAACCTTGGCACTGGCCCAGAGACATCTGAGCTTAGTAGCAGCATTTGACAACAGATGTGTGTCTTGCAACATCGCTACTGAAGTGTCTTTTCCTTTCAAAGTAGGAATCATTTTCCTTCACGTAATAGTCCAGGCAAATATAATCCTATTAACAGGGCTATTAAACTAAACAATACTTGGCATGCCATGACCTAAAGAAACAATCCACCAACACCGGCAGCTTGTAAACAGCCCTGTCCCTAAGGCAAAATGGGCATTTCCTATGTCCAAGTGCCCTCCTAGCCAGCACCCTCCCACCCTGCTGCTGTCTTCATAAAAATTGTCTTTCCTAAGACAAGTGGGCTCCTTTCCATCCCGCTCTCCCACCCTCTAAATTGACTTTACTCCCTAGCCCAATTAGCATTCACTCAAATTTACACGAAGACAAGGCCTGGATCTTTGTTGGCATCTCTGCAATGTCTCTGATCTCTTGGGTTTATAGCTCTTTTGCTCTTACATATACCAGAGTTCCCAATCCAGTCATGCCCGACTTGAAAGCCCAGGCCCACATCTCTTTTTGGTAGGGCTGCCAATAAAAGTTCCTCCTCCTGATCTGGTCTCTCCGCTGATGTAGTCCTAATTCTTGCTTCACTCCCCCAAGGATGCAGCTGGCCCTTCTCTGCCTTCATTTGCAGCTGTGACAGGGAATGAGCTCTTGACAGCACTGCCTTGGGAGGCAAGGAATGCTAGGATGCTCAGGTACTCCCTGGGCACTGGCTTCATCTCAGTAAGCTTGAAAATAGCTATAATTTCCATGGTGCTGAAGCAAGCAGAAGAGCAAGGAGAAGAGTTTGGTCTGGGTAGCCATTTGGGGCTGCATAAAGACTTTTAGCAGCATGAAATGATGCACTTGCCCACAGATGTCACATCCACCCCATGGGGCACTAAACTGTGATCAGTAAAGGAGGAACCCCCAGAGACTAAACACCAATGTTGATGACTGAATACTGTCTTCTCATTGCTCCTCAGAGCTACCCACACAACAGGACCTCAACAGATCTACGTGCTATGTAAACCGCTTGTCTCTGGCTCCCCAGCACTGTTGGACCCCCCAGGTTGGTCCAAGTAGAACAGACACACCTGCCTATCAAAGCACTGCTGGTTTCCTTCTCCTGCAGTGAGCAGAGGAAAAACAAGACTGGAGCAATCACCTTTCTCTGCCTCTCTGCCCACATTTGACCCCTTGCCTCCGTCTCTGCAGACGTGCCCAGAGTGCCACTGCACTGAGTGTAAGAAGGTGTCATCTCATCTGTCCTTTCCAGCACAGTTCATCCTTTGACCCCTTGCTAAGCAGCTGTTCTTTCCAGAAGTGGAAATTGATCTTGGTTGAGATCAACTGCAGATGATTCATTGCCAGAGACCATTTACCAGCTGGGTGTTTTATCATCATCCCAAGCACTTTTATCAGTTCCATGAAGAGAAGTGGAGGTGTTCATCCAAATGATATCCTTGTCTACATTATATGTTAGAGCTGGGGTTTCCAAAGAGATGCACCATCCTACCACTCTGCTTTGGAAGGAGATCTGCTCCAGCCCCACCAACTTATGGAAATCAGATTCCCCTTGAAGCTGGGGAAAGACAACCCAAAAATCACTAGTCATTTTTCAATTCTTTTGTTATTGTATATTACCTTAGAAACATTTGAAAAGTAAGTAATGCAAACAAATCCAGATCAGTTCCCAATGAACTCTGTGGATCTCCAGAGTCCAAGCCAGAAAATCTAGACTAGAGAAAATGACATATGAAGCAGTATGGTTAAAATTGCTCATTGTCACTTGACTCTTGCACAGTCCAGCTACTTCATATTTTCTCCCAGCCAATTTGGCTTTCCTTGTTGCTTCACTTTATGGGGAAGGTTTTGATTATTGCAGCTTAATATCTCCTTCTGCTTTTATGGGGAAAGTGCATTGAAAATCCCCCCTCACACAAAACTCCCACACAAAGTGAAGCAATGACAAATAGATCTCAAAGGATTTCTTGATCAGCTGCTTTCTCAAGGCTCTCATCTGGGCAGGGTCTGAGATAAGGCTAAGATGAGCAGTCCGGCACTAAAATACCTAAAGGGATCCGATAGGATGAAGATCTACAAATCTGCCCCTATCAGAAAGTACAATCAAATTACAGGAATTCACTCAGGTAAACAAACAATCCCAAAACATGTCCAGATACGTGCAGGGTGATTCAGTCCAATGACAAATAGACCAGACACAGCTCCAGCCACTTAAACTGACCACAGCAGTTTTCACTCCCCCCCTCGAATTCCCGGAATAACAGACATTCTGCGTTGTTCAAACAAACAATATTTATTTTATTCTTACGTAAAATTGTACGGATCCTGCAGATATAAACATAAGTAAACATTACCTCCTTTCCCCAGTGCTGTAATGCACAGCAGTACCTAGAGAGAGAAGGAGGACCACGGTGACTGCATTCACCTCCCAGTTCTGCCAGACCTTCGCAAACAACTTTGCAGCGGTCATGCATCTTGGGTTTTAGTCTCCATCAGACCAAGCACCTGAAGCCAATTTCACTTTAACATATATCATCACAACCCAGTTTTCAGAGATGTTGAACTGCAGTAGCTGTAACCAGCATTTTCAGCATTTGACAGGCAGGCCACTTCAATTTATGTAGCTAAATACTTCAAAATATTGACAACAATATTGTGTTTAGTCACCAAGAAAGAGAACAAGACAGTTTTCCTAACTGAAAGGCTGAGTTAGGCTCTTGGTGACAGTAAGCAGAGGACAGAAAGAAGCACAGAGCATTACAAAATGAAGAGCAGCAAGTGCATATGCTGGATTCAAGAGGCTGATTTATTTCTCTTTTAACAAAAGCATTCAGAAACTTATATCTTTGTCTCTTCACAGATGGTGCTAAGCCAGATTGTCCTGCTGGAACCATTATTGACAGCATCATTGAATCATCTCCATTAATTCCCATGAGGAGGCATGGGTAATTCTGGAAGGCTAGTGCAAGGCAAACCCCAGTGGGGCTCATTTAGTACTTTATAAACCTTTTGGAAAGCTGAGTTCTTGCTTCAAGCCTACAAAGCCAAAGATCAGCTCTGGCCAAGGTTAAGAAAAAGCTCTACCTAGGTTTCTGCCAGGAAATTTTGTGCAACTTGGCTTCACCTTTCAGCCAGCACTTTGGGAATTGCTGAGATTCACTGGGGATGAGGATCTAAAATCCATCTTTCCCCCCCAACAGGGGAAAACCATGAGAAAAAGTCACGCCACAATTCTTCGCTGCAACACCAGTTGCAGGATGCAAAAAGAACAAGATTGAAGAACCAGTCATCCCAGGGAAGGTTATGAAATAAAGACCAATAAAGAGCACATCTAATTGCTCCCCAGTGCAGACCAACCCTAAAAGAGACAAATCTCTTCCAAAGCATTTTCCTAGAGGTTATGCACTTGTGCACTTGTTCTCTGAGCATGAAGTTACTTGAGCAAAGGGTGGGAAACACATGAAAAGAACTTGAATATATTACGTAAGTCCCTACTAAAACGGGAGAGCCTTTCTGCCACCCTCTCACCACCCTGCATGAAGCCAAGGGCTGCAGAGCCCCTGGAGCACTCAGCACTGGCAGACAAAGGGCAGAAGGAATGTTTGAATGGGTGATTTTCGACTGTGCTGGGAATTTATTCGCTAAGGCCCTTCCCTAGTCTTGCAGGGTTTGCAGCTCTCTGACAGCACTGGGAATCAAGGACCTTATTGTGCTGCATAAGCCTTAAGATTTTGTCTCTTGTGAAGCACCTTGCTACGAAGGTAATTTCATTACCCAAAAGGATGAGACCTTCTAATGAATTTCAGATGCAACAAGCCATTGCAAAGCTCCCCTTCATCAAACCCTGTGTTATGACAATGGGCAAGACAATTGTCAGGGGTAATTTTAACAATATATTCTGGAAGAGGCAAACTGGAGAGGAAACTATGAAGAAGTTACAGAAAGAAGCCTGATGTCATCTTTTCTATCACATTTCTCTGTGACAAAGCAGCAATCAGTGAAAGTTGAAATATTGCCATGTGGGTTCACATTTTGAGGGCTGCATCCACTGAGAGCAAGACAGTTGAAAACACTCTTTTATCTGCCCTTGGTCTCTATTCACACAGTGGTTAAGCACCTGCTTAGATGTCAGAGCAGCATATGTGCCTAGCCATGGCAGGGAGAAGGTACCTTTCCTGGACCTCTGTTTTACTGCAGCACAAGATGACTCAGAAACCTGGACTTAAGAAAAATATTTAAAGTTGATCACTGGGATTGGAGATACACCTGCTGGAAAGAGTGTGGGGACACAGCAATAATTTCTGGGGAGACCCTATTATCAGGATACTGGTTTATCATGGGAACACCTAAGAGCTCCAAAGGAGCTCTGATTTCTGGTGGAGCTGTGTAGATCCAATGTGCTTACAGCACAACCAGACAAGACAGACAAAAGAAGGACTCAGCCTGTGCTTTGGAGGGGAGGAATGGAAGCAGGGTATGCCTAGTCCCAGGTCATCAATGATATTTCAGTGTGGGATGTGGATGCTTCAGTCCCACCAGGTTTTCTGGCCTGACAATGCAAATACTTTGTAGACCTGCTGGGACTCAAGCATCCACATGCCACACTGAGACCACAGGACTGCACTGAGTGGTGAAGGTAGAGGGTGTGCAAGGGCAGTCAAAGGAGGAGTTAGAACATCTGGCTGAGAGAGACTATGTTTAGCACACAAGGGAAGCAAAATCCATCTTCAGTCCCCATCAGCTGCAGAGCCAGTCTAGAACTAAAAAATCAAATCAAGCTTGATTTAAAGTGCTGCCAGCATATCTAGCCCAGCACCTTCTCCTTGTAGGGCAGCCTACAAACACGAAAAAGAAGTCTGGCCACCACAGAGATGGAACCACTAACGAACAGGATAGCCACTCTGACAGCAGCCAGCCAGTCAAACTCTAATTAACTAGCAACAGCAGCACTGGATGATCACACTGGCAGCATCAGGAAGTTTTCAGCCCCAGCTTTACACTGACAAAAGCACATTATCTAGTCAGCTGTGGCATGACCAAAGCCTTTCTCCAGATGGAGAAGTTCATGGTCCCTCCACTTAAGTACGGGGCTGACTCAGGTGGTCCTGCAGGCTAATTTCTCTAGAGCTTGAAAAGACTTAGGTGCCTGTTTGAAACACTCTTATTCATGTAGTAAGTTGGAGGTATAGCCATCACGTATGTTTGGGTGGAGGGTGCTATAAATTGCTTCTCTGGACCTGTGTCATTTGTGGCCTTATTTCCCCAGGCACACAGAGGGAAGTTTCTAGGTGACACAGAGCAATGAGCGGCTGGAGACCGTTTGGTGATCAGACCTCTCCCAGAATCCTCACCCCAGCTGCAGGTTATGACCTCTCTGCAGTTCAAATGACTGAGAGTAAAACCCCAGCCTGGTCAGCCAAAGCAGGCCACAGCTTTTCTGCATAAGTGGCAATGGAATTGCTGGATACCACAGCAAGAGGCCCAAGTGATTTGTACAAACAGGAGGGTGGGCAGGCTGGGTGGCCCAGGGAGATACATGAGTTGCAATCTGTGAACAGATCCTGAGGCCACCCCCTTTCACTAAATGAAATTGAGGTGCTTCCTTGTTCCAATGAGAACTTCCTAGAGCTAGCAAAGGTCCCATCTGCCCTCGCATCAGGTTTTGAAGCTCCCAGTCAGTTTAGCAGACAACCAGGGGAGCATCCCCTCTCCCTTCTGCAGGGAATTACAGCTTAGCTGTCCTCTCCTCATTTGGGTACTGCTTTGAGCTTAGGCCTGGGAGGCTGAACACTCCTGGTCCTAAGAGGCTCCCTGATGTCTCCTCCAGCTAGGTGACATTCACCTTATGCAAAGGGCAATGCCAGGCCCAAATTCACCCAAATGCACCTAGTTTCCCTTTCCACCATTTTCATGGCCAAATCCTCTGAAAAGCCAGGATTCTTAACACATACTTTCCAGAGCCAGAGCTGAGCCACCCCCAACCCCTTTGTGCATGCTAACCCTCCAGGCTTGTTAGCAAACAGCTTTCAGATCACACCAAAAAATATAGATAGGGTTCTTGTTTGGGTTTTTATGAAACTTGTTCTGCACCAAGTGAGGTGAGAGAGGGAGAGCTGGTGCAGAGCTCTTTCTTGATCTCAAGAAGAAAAGCCCAACAGCAAATCCCTTAATTAAACAGCTGCTTTAATAAGATAGAATTAAAGAGAAATATTGATAGCAAGTAAATCTTTCTTACATCCCTTCAGATCCTGGGAGCCCTGCATTCGTGCAGCATCAGACAGACCCCAGATGAATTTTCCTACAATGCTTCACAGGTCCTGTGTCTGGAGAGCATCTCCTTTTTAGTCATTTGAGCTATTATTTTCCTACAAGAAAACAATTCTATTCACCCTGTGTACTGTCAAACAGAAAGGATGTTCACATGAGCACTCCTTGCTGCATCGTTAGATAAAGGCAAGGCCATGCAGGTGGTGTAATCTCCAGGACCGGGTGGGAGCTGCCCGCAGGCTCCTCCATTACCATGATCTGGCTGAGTCTGTCCTGCAGCCACCAGATTTGTGCAGCACAGCCCAGCCTGAAGGCCATGCTGGACATCCAACACAGCCCAGCACAGCACAGTCCTGGGTGTACTCAGGGTCACTCTGATGTGGATCACTGACTTCTCCATGCACAGTGGCTCCCGATCAGGATCACTGCATTCACCCCTTTATCCACATACAGTTTTCCTTTCCAAAGGAATGATAAGTTACAGATTATGTTAATAACATACAGGCTTCCCAAGCCCTAAGCATGAGGCGCAACAGAACATACGCAGCATGTTCAAGATCACTGACTCCTCCAAGGCAATGTCTTCTGCAAGGCTCCCAATACAAAACCTTAACATAACCAGCTGTGCAACAGCAACATTCGGGGGCATTTCTGCCGAGTGCTGCTGAGCTCATTTTATGAGGATCATGCTGCGATTTACACGCTCTTGTGGAATTTTATTTGTCTTTGGTTGAATTTTCCATCTGCCTAAACATGCCCAGTGGGAGCTGAAGATGCCCACACAATTCTTGTAACATTACACCTGAGTGACAATACCCACAGCTCTGCCCAGTCCACCTCCCATCCTGCTTCTTCCTGGCTGGCAGCGGTCAATGGGCCTTTGCCTCTGCACCCGGGTTTGTGCGGGCACGTGTGCCCACTTGCCATGTTTGACGAGGACACACAGCTCACAGTGCCAGGCCCTGATCCTTTCCAGCGGTCATCGCTCCTTCAGCTCCCCTCGGCACAGCCCTGCGCTGCAGAGCTTGCCTGGTACCTTCGGCACAGCCTGCTAAACAATGAGATCTCTTTTCCACCATCCAAAGCAGACAATCCTCCTAGGTCTTTACTCAACAGAGCTAAGTTTCAGTGAGAAAGGGGGACACGTAGAGTCAGATACCCAGGTTTTGATCTTATTTGTCCAGGCTTAACAACCATGGGAGCACCTTCAGAAGTACAGAACACCCAGCAGAACTTGCAGAGCAGCTCAGCAGCCTCTCCACACTGGGAGACATCTGCCTCTCCAACCCAGAGACACAACAGTCGTGCCACTCTGGCTTAGAAGTTTTAACAAAGCCTTTTCTTCCCGGAGGAAGCCAACATCAATCTCAGACCTGTATTCATTTGAGTCCTAACAACCCTGGGGTGCTAAGAACATGAAAACTGAGAGGCTTTTCTAGCAAGAAGGACAAAAACGTAGTATGGGTGCGTGCTTGTACAGCTCACAAATGGGTGACAGCATTAAAGTCCTGCTACATTTTAACAACAGTACTCAAGAAGAAAGTAAAAACAATTTTTAACTGATCATTCAAATATACCTGAGTCATCTTCTCCTTTGCATAAAAATCACTTCTAATCCCAACATCCTGGGCAGAGCTCTCTGATTCACACACATCCCCTTTGCAGTCACTGAAGCTCCGAGCACCACGATTCCTTAGCTTCAGTCTTCCTAAAGGAGCCAAGATACGTTTTGTTCACATTTCACATCCTCCTTCCTCTCCTCACAAGAATTTCCCCAGAAGGGAAGCTGAGCTGCTGCATACACCAGGCAGAAATCACCTTGCGTAATCTGGGTTGGGATCAGCCACCAAGACACAGCTGCATTCAAATGACTGTGGATCATCAAAGCACACAAGACAGATTTCTCATCACAGCACCTAACTATCCAGCTGTGGAACATGATGCTCGAAGTGTCAAAGCCTTGATGGTCATCTCAGCTCCTGCTCCTCAACAACAGAGTGAACCATGCAAAGGGCACACATGCACGTGCACACCAGTGGCTGGCTCTCAGATCAGCCTCTCCTGAATCAATGGGACTTCCCAGAGAACATCTGCTTCCTATTGGAGCAGGTCCCTTTGCTTTCATTCACAGAAAGTTAAAAGAGCCCTCTGGGCACATCTTACCTGGAAAATGTGCCATTGGGAAAGCACTGAGAATGTTCTGCTGCCTTTTAAGGCAACTAAGCAACTGGAAGCAAGAGGAAGTCACCAGTGGTGAGCAGACAAGAATCTGAGAATCACCATTTTAATGAAATTCACAAGCAGAGGCTGTGATGTTATTCCCCATGTTCCAGACAAACTGAATCTAAATGCTTCTGAGTACAATGAACACAAAAGCACCACGGGCCCAAAACCACACCATCACAGAGACCACAGGCTTATAGCAAAGTATTAGAGGATGGGGCTTGGCAGGCAGGCACACTGCAGTTCTTTTGGAGTTGATGTAGTTGTTCTTGGTGCCACCACCAGAAAAAGCAGCATGCACAAGTCCAAAACCAGCATAGAGCACTGTGGCCGTTGGAGGTTTGCAATGGAAGTAGCAGCTTGCTACAAAAATCCCCTCCTCCCCCAAGCAGGGTTGCAAAGGAAACAGGTCTTTCCCAGACCCAAGGTTGTCAGACTTTACTGCCATAACCCTGAGGTCTCCGTAGCAATGGCCTCCTGACCAGAGAGCACCTCGAATCAAAGCCTCTCTGCGCCCCTGCATGGATGCCCTTGTTGCATCCAGGGAGATGTCATGCATACGTGCTGCTGGAACCACTTCTGCTAGCGAATGGAAATCCTCCCACATGGCTGCTGAGCCCAGTGCTGCAGCCGTCACTCACTCCATGCCAGACTGAGTCATTCTGAGTAACAACTATTGATGTCAAATCGATCTCTGGGAGCCAGTTCAGCTATGCACAAGGCAAGGATCTGCTTACTGTGAGTCACAGTGGGGCAGAGCAGTACCAGCTGACCTACAAGTAGCCCCACAAGTGGGACTGTTTACAAGCGTAAGCTGAAGGCACTTTCTGATTTACACTGACAGACATTGCTCAAGAATCAGAAAACAAGTCAGGTACAGAGGCCGAACACCATCAGAGCCCATTTCTCCTCTTCTGTTACAACCATTCAAAACAGGCATGCTTTTATGGAAATCAAGGGGTGATGCTGATGCCAAATCAGCCAGGTGAGAGAAGCATCAGGGCTGTTTGTTTGCTGATACTCAGATATTGCACATGTGAAGTCTTCATTGCACACAGCCAGGGCACCACACGGATCTAGTGCAATTTAGTCTACAGCCTAGAGCCTTTCCAGAGGTACACAATGCCATGCAGAGCTGATGTGCTGCCGCAGTCCTGCTCAGAGCTGCTATGCAAGGCCCACCCTGTAAGGCAGCAGCACCAACCCTGGGTTGCTCTCCCCAGCCCCTGCTGCCAGCCTGACCCTTGCCCTGGCGTGCATATCCTGGCCTGCGTCAGGCTGTCTCACCCTGCGTGGCAAGCGCAGCTGTGTGTAGTTTAGTTTACCCAGAGTGGCACTGGGGGTGGAACAGTGACCTTTCTCATGAAACCATATGGGAAATGAAATTCCCTCTTTCAAAACTTTGTCATGTCTCAACTAGCTGCTCTGCAAGTAATTTTTACAAAAGAAGGAGGGAGCTGTCAGCTGAGACCTGTCAGTGACCGAGAGCACAAATCACACTACCTCCCCAAGCCATGGAGACAAAAGCAAAGCACTTGGCAGGGCAACTGCTAACCCCACTGCCTTGGTGCCAAGCTACCCGGGCTGCCTCCTCCAGTGGGCTCCTTGGAGCAGCGCAGATGGGAGGAGCTGGCAGCCATCATGACAGGCGGCAGGGGAGGGCTGGGAAATCAAAGAAGGGCCATTTCCACACAGAGCAACATTCCCGTGCCTTGAAGCAAGCAGGAGCTTGTGCCTAGAAGCGCATGTCCCATCCAGCCTGCCTTGCTAATATAGCGGAGTGCGTGTGCCTTGCTGCTCCCATCCACACCAGCTTAGCAACACGAGCAGAGTCAGTGCTGCTGGGTGAACTGCAGCTCATGTTCTGGGGAGTGAAGCCACCCAAAGACTAAATGTGGGGGAGGTCTGGCTCCTTTTCCCCTCCTGCCAGAGCCACGAGGCTAAAAATCTCTTTGTCTCCATTGGTCAGGACCCCTGATCACAGAATTTGTAACCTTGTAATAACAACACTTGTGGCTTATAACTGCAAGCAGCACTGTTAGGAGACACTGGAAGACAGAAAAAACCTTTGGCACAGTAGACTTAAAAAATAAGGGAGCACAGTCTATTACCTGCATAGGAGAGGTCTGTCTAAGGAGGGGATTTCCCAAAGCATCACACTCAGCCTCTGTTTCAAAGGCATGTGTTGAACAGGGTAAAAAATTATTCTCTGCAGTCAGATAAATACATGCAGGGAAAAATCACCACCTCCGGCTTCATCTGAGCTCCAGGCTGTTGCTCATGGCATGCTGACTCTTTCATATCTTGGGGAAATGTCACTTCAAAGTCACACTGACATATGAGGAGTGAAAGGCAGGAGCAGCCTCACGTTTGCATGCTGTACCTAAATAAAGCAAGTTGCCAAGATACATTTACTGCTCTCCAAGTATGTTGCTGAACATGATCCAGGTATGCACAGCCGTTAGCCACAACCATCCATCCTTAGCACTATGATGCTTTGGTCATTCACATGCTGAGACCTCTCTTTCCTTTGCCAGGTTCTCACTGGATTTTGTCCTGCTACTTCTATCCCAGTTACCTGCTTACAGAGTTCAGAAACAAGATCACTTCCTAGCTCTCAAAGGGCTTAGGACTGGATTTTCCCAATCATCCAACAAAAATACAGGCTCTTGCTCACTTTACGTCAATGCATTTGTGTGCAGAGGATGAGCAGCTTTACTTACCCATTAAGACATGCTTGCAGAAGTTTGGGAACCTTGTACTAAACTTTTACAGGCTGATGGCATGAAATTCTGCTATATCAAGGGGAGAACATGCCCTTTAGCTTAGACCTGTCCTTTTTTTACAACTCTTCTCGTCAGCATTAACTACCTGTTTGTAGCTTTTTCCTTTTTTTTAATGGGCTCTTTGAGGAGAGGATTACGAACAAAAGGCATTCCTAAGGAGTTAGAAACCCTCTTTAACAGGTGCCTTGAAAAGCCTTGTCAGTGCTAACTGAGGGCAGACGGAGGTACCAGCAAGACTTTTTCCTTCAGGTCAATAGCCATAGTGACAAGATCCTGCAGTGAGGGTGGCAGGATTAGCCCCTTACATCTTGTGGCACTATAACATTAAGGTTCATGTGATGCCCTAGACACATACTGAGTCACTTTGCATCAGATCTCAGCTCTGCTTGGTACACCAGCATCCTATGATGTAGGCCCAAAAATCTGCCCTCAGCATCTCTGTTCAGGTCCCAGAGCCTCAAGCTGTGGGTCCAGTCTGGGGAGAACCGTGGCTACACAGTTAGACTTCTTAGAGTGCTTCAGCCACTTACTCTGATGGAGCAAGGCACCTCAGCACCACTGAACTGCATGTCATTGGGGTGGCAGTGTCAGGACCATGACAGCCAGGACCTCTGCAGCCCAGGCAGGGAACCCATGCAGCTAATGCAGCAAAGCAGATCCCTGTGTAAAACGGATCATCCTGAAGGGAAATCTCTGTTAATGACTACCACTGCAATTATTAGACCTAGCAGTAAAATCCAACTTGGTCTTTTATCAGAGAGTCACTAGGACTCAGCAGGTATGAATAGAGGTCTTCCACGCAGTGCCCAGGTCAGATTTCAGGTCACTAGGAACAGAGCATGAAGATGTTCTAGACTCAATTGGGAATCTTCAGGAAGAGATTTGGGAAGTGAAGTTTCCAGACGATAGTATAAAAGGAAGATTTGATGAAAGCAGCACAGGCATTGGTGCTTGCCAAAACTAAGGAAAGAGATTATCCAAGGCCTGGATACTTAAATATGGACAATTTAAAATTTAAATTTGAAACAAAATAGAAAATTTGGAACTATCAAATGGGAAATGAGTTAAAGATCTCCTCAAAACATTGGCTCTCTTCCACAGCACAACTCACCATGGCAAGTTTCTTCACCTCCTCCTAGAAGGCTCTTTCCCAGGCCCCTTTGCCACTCAGGACTTTGCTTTCTCTTCATACTGTGAAGTCAAGCTCTAAGCTTGCCCCCTTCAGTTCACTCCATTCACTGTCCAGAAACCAGAGGAAAGTGCAGTCACATCACTTTCTACACAGCATGAGATTCCCACTGTCCAGTTCACGTCTTCTTTTTCCCTGCAGGCCAATTTACTTCAGAATCTCTTCTGGCATCTCCCCTATCTTTTTCCACTCATGCCTTCCTCTCCTAAGGGCCCCCAGAGGTCACCCACAGGGGTCTCTAACAAGCAGTTTCACCAGTCTGATTCAGAGAACCATCCTGTGGTCCCACCATCCACTGCAGCTCTTCCACATGTTCTCCACATAGCCCATGTGCTGTGAGGTGGGGAAAGAACTTGGCAGGTGAGCTGGAGTGTCACTAGCCCACTTAGACTAGGACCACTTAAGTGCTCCCACTTGGACACTCAGGACACTTCATCACAGCAAGCCAAGGCAGGTACACAGGCTCACCTTTTGGGAGACAGTCAGCAACCTGGGCAAAATCCCTCCTGCCATCTTTTACCTTCTAAGCTAGTGTAGGAAGCCAAGGAGTGGTGTTTTCTTTTCTCTGTACCTCCTACAGGTGAGAACTCCCAAAGTGGGTCAGATAGATACCCTTTGTGAGTAGAAAGCGATTACAGGAGAGCCAGTGGTGAACATATTCCTCCCATTTCTGGAGTTTGCATAGGCTCAGTATTATGTTAGTTAATACCTTCAGGGGACTAACAAAAAAAATATAATCAGAGGAGGTTTTCCAAACCATACAATGGCATGGTATTTATTGGACGGTCTGAAGGCAAAGACTGTGTTCTGCCAAACCAGTAGGGTCTGCTGCTAATTATGAGCTTTCCCTGGAGATGACATGCCTACCTCCATTCTCATCTCTCGGTTCCTGACCCCAAAATCAGCCAGCACCCTGCACCCAAACCACAGTATTCACTACTGCAGAAGTAGCTTATAGAGATGATCCCTCATGTGCAGAACCCACAGGTCAAGATATCTCATTTTGCCAAAAGGAAATGAAGGGCCAAACTTCCCTACACACGCATACATATATGTATCCTCACTGCCTTCCTCCAGCCTGCATCAGGACCACCTGGCCTTTGCAGATCACATGACACCTCCAAATTCCACCTAGGCCAGGTTCCTCACAGCAGGGACAGCCTGGCCCCAGCAAACACTAACTGACAAACATGGAGTTTGTGCAAAAGGTTCAGCAAAGTTGCAGGGAGAGTTAACATTTGCAGCACATCCCCTGGCAGGAACTTGGCAGATTCCCCACGTTACCCACCCCATCTTGTTTTCTCAGCAAGCTGCTGGCAGGGCACACGATGTGCCATCACAGCTAGGGAACATAACAGTGAAAAGCCAGTGCCAGGTAGGTGTCATGGAGCTGTTCTGGAAGCCCAGACCTGCTCCTCCCAGATGACCATGGGAGTATCATGCTCTGCCACTCACAGGACATCATTAACAGGGATATTGAGGCCAGCCTCAGCGATCTGGAGCCAGAAAAGCAGTTCTCCTCTATGGGCAGGGAAAGCTTCTGTTTTGTGGTGGTAGAGCTGATGCCTGGAGCAGCTGCAAAGTTGATTCAGATTAGCCCATGTGGCTCTACAACAGATCCCTGCAGCAGGAAAGCAAGGGTTGATGTGACTCCAATAACCAATGGGTGAGCAAGGATCCACCCCACTTACTGGGGCCAAACACCACCCAAAGCACCTCATCAAACTTAAATCCTTACTCAGGCTTGTTGCCACAGACATTTGGGTATGAAGCAGGGAGCCCCCAGATTAAACATTTGATTAATCTAGATGCCAGGTCTTGGAAGCTGCAAGATTCAGTCAGTGTGGAAACAAGATCAATGCAAGCAATCCCATGTGGGCCAGGATCCATGAAGCACTCCCTGCAGTAGGAAGGTTGCCACTGTTAGATCATGCAGACCAATAACAGACCAGTGCTTTCACCAGGGCACTTTTGTAGGTCTTTTCAAATCCCTCCCCACCCCTTCCTTTAGTTCTGTTCAAGCCTCTCCCTCTCTGGCAGAACTGCTCTACACTGGTGAACAGCAGCTTTGGTGGTTGGACCTACATTCAGAAAAGGAAGAACTTTGCATTTCTAGAAACCAGAAAAAACATTTCAGCCTTTTTACCTAAGAAACGGGTCAAATTAAACTGCTTGATCTGTGCATGAATCTGTATTTCTCCTCCTAGAAACTTCTGACTCTCCTGTCTGATTTGAACTCCATTTAAGCAGACGGGCAGAAATGCAGAGATTGTGGCAGTCAGAAAGGTCTGCAATGTGAGCAACTGCGGAGGTAGAGAGCCAGGCCCAAAGGCTCTCATGTGCCCAGGGAGCCTCTAACCCTACTAGTCACTGGAGTAAGTGTGGCTGCCTGGAGGATGTCGCCTGAATGTTCCAGAAGAGAAAGAAATGATGCCTCCACAAAGCTCCAAAGGATGCAACATCTCTGCAGAAATGCCCACAGGCCTTGTGGGTGATGATTTTCCTCCAAAAAGCAGCTACCTAATGCCAGAGAAAAGGGTATGTTACAGAGAGAAGAACAAGCGAAGGTCAGGAAATAGCAGATGGAGGAAGAGTAAGAGAGACAGCACAGAAGCCTGGGAGTGTCCTGGAGAGGAACAAGAGAGAGCAGAGAGACAAAAGCTGCTGCAACTGTTAACTGTGACACTGCTGTCCAATAAAGCCCTAAACAACTCTTTACCTGATGGGGGAACTTTCTTGAAGACCAATTGCAATGCCTGTTACAAATCAGACTTTCCTGAAGCAATCCAGGGTCCACTGGCCCCACCATTCATGAACAGTTTCTTCTAGGACAAATTTCTAGGTAACTTTCTTCCCACACCCACCTCCTACACAACACACCAAAGTCAATAGAGCTACAGAAGGAGGGACTTGTGCCCAGCCCTACAGAGCAATTTTTCAGTATCTCAGCTGCTAGTGTAACCATTGCATCCCCGTGCAGCCAGCTGGAAGATGTACCGATAAGACAGACCTGCAGGCACAGGGAGAGGGATGGTGAGGCAAGGAAGAGAGAATGCCATTTAGATGTTGGATTGGGCTCACAGCTGGGATGACAGAGATATTAGCGTGGTCAGTGCAAACCTGTCAGCCCAGAACTGCAACAAAATGAGATGGTCCACTCCGCCACTCCTCAGGGCAGCTCACAGCTGCATTGCTTGCCTTAGTATTGACCCAGTGTATATCTGGCCTCTGCAGAGTCCACATGAGCTCCATTACCCTTTCTAGACAAGCTGATGGTCCAGGGAACAGGTGGCCAGATCTGCATCCTGACAGAGCAGAAACCTACAGAATTACAGCACCTCTCCACAAACCATGTCTGTTTCCAGAGAGCCTTCATGGGGCCTGCAGGACAGGTAACAGCATCTTCTCCATCTTAAAGGACCGAGGAATACCTGCAGTCCCCAGGGGACAAATTCTCCTCCCCCGTGGTGTCTTCTGCTTCTTTCTGGTTCTAGGCTCAATAGGAGCATCTCTTCTGACGTCTGCATTTTCTACCCAGCTGGGGTAACACTTTACAGAGCCAGTCACCTGTATGCATGCACTTGCTAGAGAGCCAGGTTTGTGCAAAGGGGTCTGGTTGGACCTAACAATTTCTGAGAAAGCAGAAAGAAATCATCGGCACTGCTGAGAAAGCAGGCTAGTAAGCAGCCTCTTACTGTCTCCTGACCAATATGCTAGGATCTGTCCAATCCACTCTGGAGCTGAATTCAGTTCAGTGCTTTTCTTACAATCTTCTGAAAACTACAACATTCACTTGCTTGCTCTCCTCAATTTGCTTGCTCAGCCTTGCCTGCAGTGCTGGTGTGAACTCCCTGGTGAAATTTCCACCTGGGACAGTGGGACTCAGAGCCTGTTCAAATCCACTTGATCTCTTCCGTTAGGCAACTTCTGATGCTAAAGTATTTTATGCTAATTGCATACAAGCCAGTTATAAAAAAAAATGCAAAAGGTTATATATGACACACTTCAGTGTCTTCTACTTTTATAATGTATTTGATGACACCCCTCAGGGAAAACACTCCTGCATGAACAAGTAACGACACAAGAGGAAAGCATAAGTAGGGCAATCTGGGTATGGATGATAATTACCGACGCATAAAAATATATCATGAGATATGCTTAAATAACTTTACATGAGGCGGCAGTTCTGGCTTAGCAATTCCTTTACCATGATATCATTTTTGTGCTCACAGGCCAAGTGAAAGTAGCTAAAGATCTCAGGACCAAATGGACCGAGGAGTCAACGTGGGTGAGTCTGTGTCCTTTCTCCTCTCACACTCTCACTGGCATTGAATTTGGCCCTAGAAAGCTAGTGCTAGTTTTCCCTGTGCTTCCTCTTCCTGGCAAACCAAGCCTCCATTCATCCTGCTGTACCGGACTCCAAATCAACGGAAGTTCCCTCTTCACAGCTGACCCATGATTTGCTTTGGAATAAGAGACTGACCAAGGTCTTTGTTTGTACAGGAAGCAATACCTTCTTTTGGTTTGAGCAAAAGATTCCCAAACTGAGATAATGCATTGTAGAAATCATTTATGCAGCTCCCAGGATTACAGATCCCCCTTACTGTAATGCCCTGGGAGTTTCTGGAACTAATTGTGCCTTTTGGGCTGGCCTGAAGGGACGCATCCTGCACTATTGCTTATCACTGTCCTCCTTCAAACAGTGTACTCATGTGCTACTTGACGAGCAGACACATCTCACTGAAAAGCAGCATCTGAGACAACAGACAGACCCCCTGAAACATCTCCCAGCTCAGCAGAACATGCACGTGGTTTCTTTCTATCTACACTCTGCCAATGCACTGAGACTCATTCTCTGCACAGGTCTCCTTGCAGACTGCCTGGAAAGCCTAATGAAAAGAGGCAACTTGAACACTGCCAGCACTGGCCCAGGGACATGCCACCATGAGCTCAGAAAGTCCTAGACAGCAAACAAGGCTAAACAGGCATTACAAGAAGATGATGACTGGGCATGTCAACATTGCAGACAGGAGGACTAGCAAGTAGGCAGGAACCCGAGCTCTCCTGGACACAGCATACCAGGCAAATAGATATGAGTTCTCCTCCAAGCTGCTGGATCCAGGATATGGGGAGAAGCCAGAAACAAAAGACAGGCCTGAAAATAGGGACTAAGGACAGTCAAAGTGTTTTCCACCATGGCAGGTGCATGTGTCTTGCATAAGGGTGAGCTGGTAGGGTTGAAGCACAGACAGCAGCCTACATACCTATGCTTTCTACCTGAGCATCAATATCATGTCCCTCAAATCAAAGCACATATAAACATGTTCCTCAGGCCCTTGACTGTGTTTCTGGTATATAATTTAATGGCTGAACTATGCTTTAGCTTGGGATAAATCTAAGCTTCCTTGCAAGAAGGATTGCTGGAGGGCTATAAAGTGCTTAATGCTGGTCCTGTGATTTTCCATTCAAGACAACCACATCCTTCTTTAGTCCACACAGTTAAGATTCTTCCCCAGAGAGAGTCACAGGACCCAAAGCCCCTCCTCACATCCTCACACACACAGTGAAGATCCCAGAACACGTTGTGGTGGAGAAGCTCACAGGAGGGAACTAAAGCAAATACTCAGAGCACAGTGACAACCAGCTTGTAGACACCTCACACTGATCTACCAGACTGGGAATAGATGTCTAGCTAAACAACCAAGAAACCGTATCTGTAATGCTTCATACAACTCAAGTTTGCCTCCTGGAATAAAAAGCATTGGTAAAGTTTGTCAGTCTTGGGAGAAAAGAAAGGCGTCCCTACCCACCTCACCAGCTGCAAAATAACCCTTTGTTGGGCTCAGACCAGTCTGGATCTCTGAGACATTCTGTCCAAATTTTCTGCTGCCCACAGTCAGTCTGAAATGTCTTTTCTACCTGAGTCCCTATGACACTATTATATTCTTTCCTTGCATAATGTATATACAGTAGAAATAGCAGTGGCTTAATCTGTACTTTCCACTCCTATTGTTCTCTAATGACCTGCTGTAATTATCCAAACTGAACTCTTCTGGCAGAGCACAGCATCATTTCTTAACTGGCTCAGTCTGTTCCCAGTGGGCTACTGACCCTATCTGGAAGCATCTTCTTCTGGTCAGGTGTCCTAGGACCCAGTGATCCTCTCAACAGGGCAAGTCCAGCAGCTCTGGGCTGAGATGGAAATGACTACTATTGCATTAGCAGAAGAGGGAGAGCTCTCCCAACCATTCCTAGAGCTTCACACCCTGAGATGGAGAGACAAAAATACCATCTTCCCTGACAGAAGGAAGAAGGAAAAACAATGAAAATACTTTCCAGGTGCCCTACTACAGACAAGCACAATCGCGTTCAGACAGGAAGCTTCATTAGCAACCTGTTAGCTTTGGTGGGGTTCTGTGATTTGTTTTGTTTTTCAAAAAGACACATTGCCTCTTGCCAGACTGGTTTGTTTTGGCTTCCTGTGCCAGTGAGCCAGGAAACAAACCCAAAACCTTATCAAAAATATTATCTTTTTCCCTGGTTTCCTTTTTTAAAGCTGCTGAAATGTGGACCAACAGCAATTACCACCCTGGTTTTGATCCCTAGTTTGGATATGGGAAGTGAAACTGAACTCTCTGGGAGCACACAGTTAAATGAATTATCTGAGCAGAGTGCGCACTCATCTTTTGAAAGCCAAGAGATCAGAAGGAGGTTGAGCCTCCATTTTCTATGCTGGCAAAACTGCTATCATAATCAACAAACACATGGTGATTCAGGGACCAAGAGAGTCCATTTGAGAGAAGGTTGTTACAACAACTGCTCATTTAATTTCAGATTGCAGTGGTTTTGTTGCACCTCCAGCACCCATTACCCAGGAATCTCCAATGATGGAGATCCCCCACGTCCCTGGTGATCCATCCCCGGGCTGCACCACCCTCCTGGTGAAAGAGCCATTGAAGGCATACGGAGCCTCCAGGCCGAAAGGACACAGCAGTCTGGGCAGCACAGGGACGAACAACCACCATGCTCGCTTCTGGACTGCTGTTCACCATATAAGCATAGCCCACTCTGCTCCCCAGAAAAGCAGCTGCAGTGTCTTCTGCCATGTAAGCCCACAGGCTCTGGCACTCTGCCAAACTTTTGCACTGATGGGGGAAAAATAAGCATGCTGCAGTGTTTACAGAGATGAAGAGAGGATTAAAGCCTTTTGTGAGCAGCTAGTAACCCAAACCAGAGGTGCAGGGCAGAGATTGTGTGTCATGGCACCTAGAGTACAGAGTGGGATATTAAAGGCAGATTATGATAATTTCATGTGCCAGACACCAGGAGAGACCTTGCAGTCCAAACATGCTTGAACTTGTTGATAAACCTGTTGCCTTCAGTGGATAACCACCAAAGCAGGCTAAAAAGCTGGGGCCGCAAAGCAAACGCCAGGCCTGATAACAGGCATTTAATATTTATTAGTGCAGGGTTGTAAGCCCCCCTCTCTATACTTCTACTTTTGCTAACAGCATCAGCCCTTCTGCAATCCCACCAGCAGAGAGGCCTTTCCCTGGTCAAATGGTTTGTGTCAGGCTGACACCAGACGCCTCTGTGTCTCACTGAAAGCAGCAGTTTTATGGCCAACTGCCAAAATTAGTTTATAACCTGTGACTGGTACCAGCAATCGCTATGTTTGACTGAAGGGAAGGTGCCCTGATCTCAGGTCTATGATTATATATGTCAGGAGAAGAGCTAACTGTATTATCATGCATACTGCTTTAGGGTAGCTCACATTATCATATTAACCCCTCAAGCTCAAGATGCGCTGCAAAGAGCATCTGCCTTGAAGTGCACAGTGAGGAGAGCTGTGGATGTGCTGAGAAGTGCCTGTTCTATTGCTATTCCAGCCTGGGCATTACAGGCCAGTGGTCTCTTTTCATCAGATATAGTCTCCTCTGCAACTACATCCTTCTGTCTGGTCCTGGGCAGTTACTTCTGTAGACTTCTATGGCTTGTGGTAGAACATCTTCTACCTACCAGTCTTAAGAGCCAAACAAATGTTCATTGCTTACACCAACACTAAAATACTAGCCCTGTTTTACACATTCATTGGCATCATTACATGATCTCATACCCAGGAAGTTAATGACTGTATGCAGCCAAAGTGGCACTGAAAGTAAGTGGATCCCTTAGAGGAAGAGCAAGTAATAAAATTCTCTTTATGCTAGAGATAGATCAAGGTCAGATTCACCAGCCCATGATCTAGAGGACCACACTTCCTAGCACTTAGCACCTTCCCAGAGAACAGGATGCCACACAGAGATGAAGCAAGTGAAGGACTGAAAACTCCAAGAAGAGTTCAGAAGCTTTCAATCAAGGAAAAGGAAAAGGCAAAGGGGAAAATGCTCAAAGGGGAATAAGAGAAAAATCTATTGGATTGAGTCATCATAGCAAGCAAAATTGGCATACTTTAAAACTCACCTGGTGTACTAGAAAGGCAAATGCTATTGAGCGATCATGAAATAAGAGGAAACACAGCAAGCCATCAAGGTCTGCAGAAGAACTTCAAGGGAAGGAAAGCCTTCTGGCAACAGGAAGATGTGGCAGGAAGATGTGGCAGGAAGATGGACATCCTTGGGACAGTCAGCTTCTGCTCCTGTGTATCTTTTGCTATGGTAATGAAGACTGAACTTCCAAAACAAGTTGCTGGCACACAAGAACTGCACGTAGTAGCATCCTGGTAGCACAAGGGTCCCCACCACTATTTCAGTCTTCACTGTATCCAAGACGCAAATTACTAGATGCTCTATAATCACCACTGCATCTAGGGCACTGGCCTGGATATCCTCTCACAGTGTATCCTCACCTGGCCCAGCTGAGCATCAGCAGGCTTTCAAAGAAAACTATACAGACAGGAAAAACAGAAGGATTTTGTCCAGCCCTTCAATAGAAGATTACCTCTACTCATTCCACATACAATAAAGCAGCCTTTCTGAACCACTAAAACACCAGTAGAGTAGCTAGTGTCTTTGCTAATCCCACAGAGCTGCACCACTATTCCATTTCAGCCTGATATCTGTTACATTGAATGAAAATGAAGAGCACTGATGCAGAAAAAAAAGGCTTCTAGTTTGCTTTAGAAGGATTTCCTGGTTAAAGGGTTTCACCACAGTTCTCCCATGCCAGCCAGGAGTAATAGTTACTTGTGCTACATGATCTAGACATCTCCGTGTCAAGTGCCCTGCAATCCCCTAGCTCAGTTAGGGGGACCCTGAGAAGCCTTCATTGCCACAAGCTAGATGTCAACATCCTTTTGGGCAATAAGAAGATACATATGAAGAGTCCAAATACCCTGCAGGTCATCTGGTCAACACAGTGGAAGGACCATAGTTTGGTTGAGTTTGACCATGCTTCTGGAAGATGTAGCAACACTACAATAATGAACACTTGCAAGGTCATCTTTGCTCTGTGATGTGCATCAACTATATAGTTAGCCACTACATACCACAGGGCAAACCAAGACGGAGAAAACTTTCATGCATCCCACATTGAAGTGATAATAACAGACAAAAAAGAGCCTTCTTTCTAAAAAACAGCCTGGTAACTTTGCAGGGGTGGTTACAGCAGAAGCACAACAGGTCCAGACAACAGTATCCAGGAACAGGCTAACAAAGGAGTCACAGTTGTCATAGGAGGAGCACAAGGAACCTTGCATCAGTTTGCCAAACGCCCTGGAGATGCTAACTTAAAATAAACGGGAAGGCTTTATAACTGACCAGAATTATGATTTACTAGGTGCAACAGATTGTCTGGGGAAACTCAAACTGAACGCAGAAAAGTATCAGCCTGTTCTGGAAGGACAAGTGACACTATTTGCGTGCTTCAAGTACATAGGCACTGACTGCAGGGTCCAGGGAGAATGGAAAACTCAGACCTACAGAAAGTCCCAGCAGTGCAGAGACGCAGCTTTGGGGACACAAGGGCAAACTGGAACATACTGAGGACAATTTGCTGGGACAGGAACAGTGCAGGTGACTGATAGGCTTACTCTCAGGAGTGACTCAGTGTGGAGGACTGGGAGAACACAGACATGGAAAGCAAAACAGGTGAGGGTGACTGACCCAAAAGGGTTGGGGAGCCTTCAGAGGGGTACCAGGAAAGTTGAAATGCTGATTTCAGAAAGGCAAACCACCGTAAGCTCTGAGCTTTGGTATGAATATCTTGGAAGGCTAAATTACAGAAACAAAGAGCAGTGACAGATCTGCTGTTTGTTGAAGAAGTGGGCCTTGAACAAGCTCTCTCACTGCCAGGCAAAAGGCAGGAAGAAAAGGAAGGGACCAGTACAGCTGAATCATGAGATCCTTGTGGATCAGAAGGAGGAACTGACACTAGGTTAGATTACAACAGGCAAGAGTTAAAAGTAATCTCACAAGCACAAAAGGACAAAGCTGATAAGCCAAGACACTTAGCTTTGGAGGAACAGTGAGGGTAAGAAACTGCTCTAAGCCCATCAGTCGTGAGAGGGAGACATGGCATGTCCACTGCTCAGAGCTGGAAAGCTATCAATCAGCTGTCTTGAATACATGTTGAAGGTCACAAAGACAAGTGTGAGAAAAAAGTAGCAGCTGATGCAGCACAGCTATCATCAACTACAAGAGGACAAGATTTAACCCTCAGATAAGGCAAGAGCAGAGTAAGGACTACTTTTCTATGTGAAGGGTTTCCAATGAGATGTGCCTGATAAGCCTTATCTCAAGGCACTGATGCAGATTGCTGGGTTTTGGGCTCCAGAGACAACTAAGTAGCCTTAGAACGCTGCAGACAGGGCAAATGAAGTGGTGCTTTACAAAATGGAAGACAAGAAAATCTGGGCAATTACAGACCCACTAGCTTAGTTTTCATTACCATAAGCACTAGAGGCAAGCAAGGAAGGGTACAGGAACTAACACAACCTCTTCAGACCAACCCAGCTTCCCTGGACAGCCAGGCAAAAGAACTTTGTAGATGAGGAAAAACAACAGTTATCACTTCTTGATGTTAGTAAGGCTTTTGATATGTGTTTGGCAATAGTCTCCTAAGCAAGCTAAGGAAGCTTCAAATGTCAATATGATGAGAGAACATCTAGAAAAAGCATATTCAAAGAGTAGTCATAAATGGCTTACTGTCTGATGGAAGATGCATCAAGTGAGGATTCACAGAGGTGGGTTTTGGGTTGATCCTAATTAGCCTTTTTACTTACAGCCAGATAACAGAAAAGGCAGCAGGTTTATTCATCATGCAGATGATGCCAGCACAGAAGAGGCTGCCAGGACAGGCTTCGTATTCAAACCAATTCTCAAGAACTTGGGAGATGCAGTCAGAAAAGAAATAAGAAACAACTAAGTCAGTGTGAATACACTGTGCCAGACCTTAGCAGGGCAGTCAGCCCCACAGGCAGAGAAGGGGCAGAGAATGATCTAGAAGGCATTGTGGGTCACAACCTGCACATGAGTCCATGCCCACTGATGGGTATGGGGAGGAGGGGGTATGTCTCCCATGGGTTTTGAGTATCTCCACAGATGAAGACTCCGCACCCTCTCTGGGCAACTTGTGACAGTATTTGATCACTCTCACAGTAGAAAAGGGTTTTTTTTTTTTCAGATGGAACCTCCTGTGTTCCCATTGCCTCTGCTCCTGTCACTGGACACTACTGAGAAGAGTCCAACTCCCTCTTCTTCATTCCTTCCCATTAGGTATTTATACACATACATAAGGTCCCCCTGAGTCTTCTCTTCTCCAGGCTCAATAGTTCCAGCTTCTCAGCCTCTCCTCATACGGGAGATGCTCCAATCTCTTAAGCACTCATAGGTCCAGTTTGCTTAAGTTCTTCTTAACCTGAGGGTAAGTCTTCCTTGTTCCAGACTTTTTGCCTGGTCTCAGGGCTTTGGGATTGCTGAAGGCTGGTCTTACTGGTAAAGACTAAAGCAAAGAAGGCACTGAGTACCTCAGCCATTTCCATGTCTTTTGTTACCAGGTCCCCAGCACATCTCAGCAGCAGGTCTACATTTTCCCCAGTCTTCCTTTTGCTGTTTACATATTTGCAGAACCCTTTCTTGTCACCCTTCACACTTCTCACCAGATTCAACTCCAGGTCACCCTATCCCTGCCAGATCAGACAGTAACTCTATACTCCTCCTTGGTCACCTGACCTTGCTTCCACCTCTTGTATGCCTCCTTTATATGCCTGAGTTCAGTTATGAGCTCCTTGTTCATCCACGCAGGCCTTTGCTTGATTAATCTCAGTTCTATCCCTTCAACTTTGGCTTATATATGAACACTTGCTTCTTCTTCAGGTCCTCACCTAGGTCTCTTGATGGGGAATAGCTTCGTTACTCCAAGCCACGTTGTCTAAAACCAACCTCCAGCCCACCAGCTAGATTCTTCTGATGTCATATGGATATTCAGTTCCCCATCAAAACAGATATTATATCAGCCAATTCTGGCATTTGCCTGTGTTTGCTGTGTAAGTGGAGCAGATGGAAAAAACACAAAGGAAGTAGTGGTAGCTAAGTCTCCCCTCTTACCCTGTTCACCCATTTAAAGCCTTGCTGCACAACAGGATACGTTTCAACACCTGCAGTGATAAATAGTAGCACAAACCAGGAACAACCACTTGGTCATGTTTATCCTCAAGTGTTCCTTGGTCGCATTGCAACCCACAATAGCATTCGTTAACAAGTGTTAGAACATAGTTACAAATTGCAGCAAACACAAATGCTCCGTCAGTGTTATTGCAGACTTCATTAATGATGATCCTTCGCATTTCAGCAACAGCCATTCAAGGATCTGAAAACATTTATATGCCTCTGTGAGCCAAGTGTCATGCTCCATGTGTGAGCCAGATGTTCACAACATCATTTTACAAATGAGGGAACGAAGTTCACAGGACTGACTCCAGACCCCTTTCCTCCCACTGAGTAATCCACTGCCCACCAACTAGTCATAAGGGAATTATCCAATTCAAGGCAAGGCAGGATACCATTATGGTCTCTTTGTTTCCTTGCATTGTCTCTATTCCCTTGCTCCTCATCTTGTATTTAGATTCTAGGCCTGGAGGGGTACCTCTGAATGCATCCACTGCAGCACAGCATGGCACAGAGATGCAACTTAATGCTAGTCAGTACGGGATTGCAAGCAGCAATGGTACCAGAATCTGGATAAAAGGGAGCTCTTGAAGAAGATCTCCAGCAGCTGCATTCATCAAACCAGGCCCCTTACAGAGGGGGCAAGCCCAGTTAATTCGCAGTAGCAGCAAAGCCAATTAAATCCAACATCTCTCCCATTCCAGCCATCTCCCTCACAGAGTATACAGTGCCTGCACTTGGCAGGACCCTGGCCGCCTTCAAAACTTTGCAATTCCAAGAGCCAAAAGGAGAGTCAAGAAAGTGACTCCCACTTAGCAAACTCACCTTTTTAAGGTGCTTAGCTCCTCCCTCTCCTCCCAGACCTTGCTGGCTGAGCAGGGCAAGAGGTTCCCTTGGAGCTAGAGAAACACCTGTGTTTATGAAGCCAAAGAGACTGCAGCATCTCTTCTAGCAAACCGCTCCACCAGCTGGGTCTCTGCATCATGTCATTTTTTCAAGATTAAGGAAAGATCACATGCTGCTCCCTCTAGTGACAATCTGAGCACATTTAAGCAGTCTGGCCCTGACTCGCAGCACCACTGCAATATTTTTTAGGCACAACAGACAACATTCGTACAGAGATCCACTCTCTGGCATCCATAGTCTTTCTCTCATGCCTTTGGCATATCTGAACCTACCTTAGTTGCTCTCTCTGAGGCTGCTGCTCTGCAAGCACAGGTCTCATCAAGCTCAAGAGGCTGCTAACAGGATCTGCAGAGCTTCACCAGTCCTCAGTTAAAATCTAGTCTGATCTGAGAGTGACCTCAAGGTAAAAGCACTGGGTGGCTGCGGTCACCTGAGCAGGGTCATCACGTGTGCTCTCTGCAATTGGCACTCATTGATCAAATAAAAGCAAGTTTGTGAATTAAAAGCAGCTACGCAACAGAGAACAGCCATAGCTCAAACCAGCATTCCAGCTGCTGCATTCATTCCAGGGACAGCAGAAGGTTGTTAAACCCAGGTCTAGTCACTGTAAGCTAGAAACAAAAATGGATATTGCAGTTTCATGGATAAAAGCAAACTGCACTGGGCAAAAAAAAACAAATGAAGGGAGGCTGAAGTTAACATAACCATTGCCTTTCTACTAATTCTAGACCATCAGGCAGCACAGATGAAGACCCAGGGCTCCAGATGAACAGAAGTAGCATGTACACAGAGAGACTGTGACCACCTCACTTCTGCACATCCTGATGAAGGCAGCATAACAGCTCTGCACAAGTCCTTCATATTTGTTTCCAATCAAGAAGAAACATAAACAGATAGCTGAAGAGGAGGGGGATAATTTATTTCTTGAAATTCCCCAGTGTACTGGTTTTGGTTGGGATAGAGTTAATTTTCTTCAGAGTAGCTTGTATGGTGCTACATTTTTGATTTGTGATGAAAACAGTTTTGATAACATGGGGATGTTTTAGTTATTGCTGAACAGTACTTACACAGCGTCAAGGCCTTTTCTGTTTCTCACACTGCCCCACCAGCGAGCAGGCTAGGGGTGCACAAGAAGTTGAGAGGGGACACAGCTGGGACAGCTGACCCCAACTGACCAAAGGGGTATTCCATACCATATGATGCCATGCTCAGCAATAAAAAACTGGGGGAAGAAGAAGGAAGGGGTGACATTCACAGTTACAGTGTTTGTTTTCCCAAGTCACCAATACGTTTGATGGAGCCCTGCTTTCCTGGCAATGGCTAAACACCTGCCCGCCCATGGGAAGGAGTGAACAAATACCTTATTTTGCCTTGCTTGTGCACGCAGCTTTTGCTTTACCTATTACACTGTCTTTAGCTCAACCCACGAGTTATTGCTCTTTTACCCTTCTCTCCCCCAGCACACTGTGGGGGAGTGATCGAGCGGCTGGTGGTGCTGAGCTGCCTACTGGGGTGAAAACACAACACCCAGTTTCCTGGTTTACCTGTCTCTCCTACTGCAAGCAAATAACCTGCTGAGGCACCAAACTCCCCTGGCCCAGGAACTCAGCCATGTGTGGACAAGCAAAGTCTGGCAGCCCCTTCCAGGGCTGGCTGGTACACACACATGTACCTAACTGCCTGCACATCTTACCAGTCCCTTTCACCAGCTCTAGGTCATGTCCTTGCAAACACTGGCCCAAAGCATGCAACTGACTTTCCCCTGCATGGGAAACCGTTCCCACTCACGCCAGAGCCCAGGCCAGCGTCAACTCACAGAGAGGAAGATGCAGGCACTGCGATGACAGTCATGCAGTGACTTGCTGGCAAGACGAGATGCAGGCAGGCAGGGTGCTGGCATTCCCTAGCCCATGATCAGCTGCATTCAAAGGCCTAATCCTGCATGACTCTGTGCTCCAGGACCGCCTCCTCAGTCCCTGCACATGCCTGTATGGCAAAGACACGTGCTTGGACTTTATCAGAGAGGCTTCCCAGGACCCCTGGCAAGAACCACTGTCCCCTCTGCCCCATCGGCCCCATCACACAGCCACACCCAACTGCAGTAAAATGACAAGCACCAGCAGGACAAAAATGAGATTTTTTTCTCTTTTTTTTTCTCTCCCTCCAGTTCCAGAAAGTCTAGGAATGGCCTCAAAGCACTGACACCTCTTCCTGAGTTTGCAGGGAGCCTAAAAAAGCTGCTCTGAAGGGGGAGAGCCATACTAACAAGGCTTGAGCTGCTATCTTACCCACACCATGGCTGCTCAGGGTGAGGGGGAAGGAGGGAAATATCACATAACTGCTGCCAGCTCTCACCAACTCGGCAATGCTGGCTGCTTCAATTCACATTACCTGCCTCATACCAAAGAGTCCCAGAACCACAGAATGGTTGAACTCTCCCTCAGTCCCCATGGCATCATCCTCCCCACAAGCATCTCTCTCTGCAGTGCCACCCACATGATGGCCACCTTATTCCCACATCCCCCAGAAAAACAGCCACCAGCCAGGGGGACAGGCAGGATAACCAGAAAGGCACCAACAGTAGCAGAGGCCTGGACACAGAAAAGAGGGAAGATTTAGAGGTGCAGAGTGAGCAGGCATGGCGGCTCCCTGGGGGACACAGGCCACAGCAATGGGGAGCTGGCAACGGGAATCAGTGGGAAGGCCCCACAGCCCTGAGGGAAGCCATGGCACCCGAGGAAGGCCATGGAGCCTGAGGGAAGGGCATGGGGCCTGAGGGAAGGGCATGGAGCATGAGGGAAGGGCATGGGGCCTGAGAGAAGCCATGAGGCCTGAGGGAAGGGCATGGAGCCTGAGGGAAGCCATGGAACCTGAGAGAAGGCTCTGCAGCCCTGAGGGAAGGCCATGGAGTCTGGGGAGCTGTAGGGGAAGGGCAGGACACCTGCATGTCTTGTAATGGAAGGGTGCACACATGGGGAGGTAGCAGCTACCACAAAACCCCACTTAGTGCTGCAAGTGACCCTGAGTGGAGGGAGTCTGTCCCACTGAGGCCATCCCTCCTTAGCCCACAGCCAGGACCCCTGCTTCGCTGCACACTCCCACTCTGAAGTGACAAGGCAGAGACCGGCAGCTTTGAGCCCAGCTGTACTGCTGACAGCCATTCCCTCACCCGCCACCACGGCCTCTGCAGGGCAGGGTGCTGGGCCCAGCCATGGAGGTGGAGAGGACCTCTGAAGGCTGGGGAAGCTCCAGCCACTGCGGGATGCGGCAGGCAGTGCTGAGACAGCAAGGCTGTCAGGGCAGGTCCCAGAGGACAGGGCACGGTAGGTGGGAGAGAGACAGACAGACAGCAACACCGGCACAGAGACAGGCATGGAGAGACATCTGTCACCTGCTACCGCTCCTGGGAACAGTGGCAGAGGATGGCAGGGATGCTGGGTGTGCTTATTTAATGCCATTTAATTCTCAGCACTACAGATATTTAAAATAAATTAATTAAAATAGTCACAGAGCTATGGCATCCCTGTGTCCACTGCAGAGAGGAAGTCTTCAGCAGAGCAAGCTGTGGCCAGATGCCCTTGATCTGTGTCATGGGAGCAAGAGATCATGTCTGCTGGACTGGGTGAGAGGAGACCAAACAGGGGGAATGGGCTGCTGTGCAACAGACTGGCACAAAGAGGAGGGGACACTGTGTGCAATGTGCTGGCTGCTATAGTGACAGGGCCAGCATGTGACACGCTGACTCCTAGCGAGGCAAAGCAGGAGAGCAAGAAACAGAGTCCTAGCACGCCCGTGGTGCACCAGCTCCCCACAGGACATGTGAGATTCACTGACTTCTCATGAGAAACAGTCAGCATACACTGCACTGGCTCCTAGCAGGGCAGGGCTGGAGGGCAACGCACACACTTCTAGAGGGACACGTGGTACCCATTAGCTCCCAGCAGGACACATGCGGCATACTGACTCCCAGGCAGACAGGGCTGACATGTGATGCACCAGCTCCCAGCTGATGCCCTGACTGCCAGCAGGATGCATGTGATGAACTGACCCCCAGCAGGACACTTGTGATGCACTGGCTCCCAGTGGGGCTGAGCCCCATAAGATGCGCCAGCTCCCAGTAGGAAACAAGGGACTGACTGATTCCCTGCAGGATACGTGCAGTGCCAAGACTCTCAGTAGGACACACCTGACACACCAACTCCCAGCAGGACACAGGCAACACAACAACTCCTAGTAGGGCAGAGCCAGTGTGCAAGGTACCAGCAACCAGCAGAATACGTGCAAAACACACTGAATCCCAGCAAGGCAGAGCCAATGTGTGACACACAGCCTCTCACCAGAACATGCGTGCTGTGCCAGCTCCCATCAGGACACACGCAATGCACCAACTCCCAGCAGGGCAAGGCCTGAGGGTGACACGCCAGCTTGCAGCAAGACACTTGTGATGCAGCGACTCCCAGTGCAACACACATGATGCACCAGCTCCCAGTGAGACGTGCAATGCACTGACTCTCAGTAGGACACATGCAATGCACTGACTCCCACCAGGACACTCACAGTGCACCAGCTCCCAGTGAGACACATGCAATGCAATGACTCCTAGTGTGGCCGGGTCAATGTGTGAGGCACAGGCTTCTGGCATAACATGTGTGAAGCACTATTTCCTAGGATGACAGGCACTGTGTGTGAGACACCAGCTCCCAAATGACACGCCAGTTCCCAGTGGAAAAGGGCTGGTGTGCAATGCACAGGCCCCTCTGTTCGCTGCTCCCTGTCCAGGAGAGCCGTGGGTACTGTCCTGGCAGAGCAGTGATGCAGGGGCAGGCCAGGCTCTGCGGCTGGGGGAACAGGGACACCATAGCAGGGCTCCCAGTGCCACCTAGTGGGGGACAGGAAATGCTCAGGGGCCACCCATCCCCAAGACCTAAGTGCTGCTGGGCGCAGCAGACCTTCCCCAGCCAGGCCAGCCTCTCCCACCACCCTGCCAGACCTGTCTGCCTCCAGCAGCCACCCCAGTCACACACACTGCCCTGCAGCAGGCCAGCGTGCCCTGCCAGCTCTCCTCCCACAGTTGCTCATCCTGGGCCCTGGAGATTGTATAAAACACCACCATGGGAGGGACAGAGGAATTTACTCCAGGTGCAGTTTGTTAATCACATCAAGTACAGTCCTGTCGAGTCACTGGGTTTCCATCCTGCACCGGGTGTGCACAGAGAGACCTGGTCAGAGATCCATAGCTTCTGCCCATGAGCTGCAGTGTCCAGAAAGCATTAGAGCTACTCTCATAAGAGAAAGCCCCCCAAAAAGGCACACACATCTTCTGAGGCACACACTGATGCTCAATGCATTTTTTATCTGCACAGCTACCTGCAAATTATCCTCCATCTGTGTACATTAACTCTGACACACACAGTCATGCATATACAAGAATGCACCGCAGACACATCAGCCAAAGAAAACACTGGCACAGCAAACAGCTTGTGTGACTGCACAAGTTTTATTTTATAGGCTTTCTCCCCCAAAAACAGACCAGAGGTTCTGGGAGATGGAAACAGCAGATGGGGCCATAAAGGTGCAGTACAGAGCTGTGTGAAAGTTTACACATGGGACAGCTAAAAATGAGTAACAAATGCAATTTAACATGGCTGGGGGGGGAGTGGATTTGCAATTCTAGTGCACGCGAATGTAATCTTTCCTTCCATCTCTCCACCCAGCAGGCGACCGTCAATCTCTTAAGCCGTATCTCCACTCATCTACAGCCATTTAATCACTTGGCATTTTCTTCCATTCCATCTGCATCCTCAGTCTCTTCCTTCCCTAGACGTCCTCAGCCTGAAAACAATCCCTAGGATATTAAAGAGAAAACCATGACACCTTGTGGAACAGATGGAGCCTTCTCCAGATAAAGGCACCCTCATGAATACTGGTGTGTCACCCAGCAGGTCTGCCCAGTGTAGTACAGCCCAGGCAGTGAAAACAGAACAAGTAAGGCCCAAAAAACTAGCAGTTCCCAGTAGATGCCCCAGGTTCACCTACTGATCAAACACAGCCCCTCTTTGCTCAGAGGATCAGCTACCAGATTTTTGTTGGCCTTAATCACGATTAAGCTGAGCATCTCTCCAGGGAGTTTTTCCAGGGAACTCAAATCCCTGCAAAAATTAAATCAGCTGCAAGATGCTCTATTATCCTCATGATCTACCCTGAGATCAAGGCAAAGGGTGAGGCTAGAAAATCAGGCCCATCATGGTGGTGATCTCAGCTAGGCTGGATCCCAAACAGATCTGCAGTAATACATGAGACAACTCTAAAAATGGGGAGAGAGGAAATACATTTGAAAAGCAATGGCCACAGAGTTCAAGGGAACAGGAGAGAAGGAGCTAACAAAAAGCCCTGTCATTAGGAAGGCTATCAGTACAATTCAGGGCCTAGGCAAGCTAACGGGTTGGGCACATCTCTCCAAACATGAACCCAGTACAAAGCCAAGACACCAGATGAGCAGCTTAGGTATGTCCAGAAAGGCAAATGACATCCCCATTGGGTCACACACTCCTGAGCCCCTGTTCCCTAGGACAGTCCCTTCTCACCTACAGCAAAAAACCTGCAGGATCCCAATGAAACACCAGCTAGTCCCCAAGCATGTAAACTGAAGGCTGTCCTCTTCCCATGAACTCACCTCCTCTGCTCTCACACGTCCCAGCTGCCAGCCAACTGCCTATTTTAAAAACAGCAGAATTTGGGATCGGAGTAGTCAAGTGAGCTGTGGTGGTCCAACAGGCTTCCTCACGACTAGTGTCCTCCAAGAGCTGCCCTCTCCTCCCAGAGCAGCACCATCTGAAAGAAAGGAAAGAGATGGGGGCAAACATCCGTCTCAAAGCTGAACTTCTCCAGCTGCTCATGATCAGATCATTATTTTAAGAGCACTTACATGAGAGAAAGAATAGCTTGGGAACTGCTAAGGAGAGACTTGGCTAGGTCCTCTCCAGGTCACCGAGCACACGCAGGGCAGCAGAAGCAGCTTCAGGCTCTTGGCTCTGGCAAACTTTGGTGGCAAAACTGTGGTAGAAGACATTTTCATTTTGCAAATTTTGCCAACCTGTCAGGACATGTTGATGGTGATGAGCTGCAGAGAGATCTGGGCAGGCAGTGAGGGGAGCTAGATTCGGCGCAGGTGAGGATGGTCAGTCCCTTGTGGGGAAGGAAGGAGGAGACTGGGAGAGACATGAACATAGCAGAGCTAACACTGTTACTAGGAGAGGGGAGAAGACTGGAGAAAGGTGTGTTTGGGGGTGGGATTATCAGATCCTAGAAGAACCCATGGATAGTCAGACGCATCAGATTCTGAATAGCCCAAAAATTCACAGCAATGAAGCCCCTGCTGGTGCATGGCCTGTCCCCAAGGCAGAGAGAATGATGTGAAATACAACATGAGGCCAGAGTGGCTTTACACTATCTGCAGGCCAGGTAGACCAGCTGGCCTTCAGTGCTGCACACTCAGGCAAGCCCCGCTTCCCTCAGCAAAAAACTCTGAGGGCTGGCCCCACCATGCTTGAATGTGACAGCTGGCATCTGCATAGGAAAGGGTCCCTCAGCATGACACAACATCTAAATCCCAAGAAAGGTATTAACATCTGCCATCTGATTCTAGAGAGGCTTTAAGGGTCTTGGGGAATGAAACAGGTAACCCCAACATGACTCGAGAGGAGAAGGAGCTTCCCCCCTGCCAGACAGTGGCTCTACATCCTAGACCCTACATGAAAATAAGTTTCGGGTCTCAAACTAGACCCTTCTGTGGAAACTGAGGTCTCCTCAGACCTACTTGCCCAAGCAGTCCAGGGCAATGCTCATCAGGGAGGCAAGAGGAATAGCTGGGATGGACAGGAAGGAGGGCTCAAACAAACATCTTTGGAGGGTACCGAGGCATTGCTAAGCTCCCTCTGGGTACACCTGCACTGCCCAACAGCTTTGCTCCCTGTCTTGCTCCCAGGTCCCAGCCTCTGACTGTCCATCCACACTGCAGGTACAGCTTTTTGCACATGGGCAGTTGCTCAGAGGAGATCAGTTCAGCCTCTCCTAGGTGACAGATCACTGCACATGATGGATCATGGTTGTGCTGCCATGCCTCTTTGAGATAACAGGCATCTGGGACTGCTGAAACCCCAGCAATTACTGATGGTGTCTCAGAACCAGAAAGCGCTACGAAGGGCCTAGAAGAGACCTGGGCCAAAGATTACACAGTGTGGTCATCCCCAAGCACCGTGGACTTAAGCCACTGTCCTGGTTTCAGCTGGGATAGAGTTAATTTTCTTCTTGGTAGCCAGTATGGGGCTGTGTTTTGGGTTTAGGATGAGAACAATGTATGTTTTGGTTCTTGCTAAGTAGTGCTAAGTATTGCTAAACAGTTGCTAACTAGCGCTCACACTGGTCAAGGACTTTTCAGCTTCCCGTGCTCTGCCCGGTGCAAGGGGGGCTGGGAGGGGGCACAGCCAGGGGCGCTGACCCAGACTGGCCAAAGAGTTAATCCGTACCATATGACGTCATGCTCAGTATATAAACTGGAAGAAGAAGGAAGGAGGGGGGACATCCGTAACCGTTACACATGATGGAGCCCTGCTTTCCTGGGGATGGCTGAACACCTGCCTGCTGATGGGAAGTAGCGAATTAATTCCTTGTTTTGCTTTGTTTGCATGCACAGCTTTTGCTTTACCTATTTAACTGTTCTCTTTTATTTTACTTCAGTTATTAAACTGTTCTTATCTCAACCCACGAGTTCTCTCCCTTTTACCCTTCCGATTCTCTCCCCCATCCCACCGGGGGGGAGTGAGCGAGCAGCTGCGTGGTGCTTAGTTGCTAGCTGGGGTTAAACCACGACAGCCACCCTTCATCATGTGGCATGGGAGTCAGGGACTGCTCATAGAACAAACTCCCTTGGTAGTAGATGCTGAAGTTCTGTTCCCACCACTGGAGGAAGCTCAGGCATCTGTACCTGGCCCATGGTACAAGTTGTACTGGGTCAGAGGAACAGTCTGCCAAGACTAGTGCTCTTCCCCAGCAGTGGCAGGCAACTTGGCCATAAGAAATGAGGTGAGTATAGAGTGATCCCACCCCTGACAGTGCCTTCCCAGCTGCCTGCAAACTGCTCATCAGCCCACCTCCCAAGCTGGAGATTGTAGTTGCCCTGCAATGTCTAACAGCGCTGCTCAAGAGGTTATGACACATTCTGACTCCTGCCTTTCAACAGGGAGTGAGTGATCCCTAGGTATCTCATCTGTAAAGGATGGCAAGGCCTCCTTGAAAGCTTTTCAAAGAGAAGTTGCATATAAATATCTCAAAGTTTAATGTTACTTCTAACTGGCATGCTGAAACAAGCCATGTGCCAGGCTGTCCCACCTTTTTCTCTACAGTACTGGGAACCTGCAGACAAAGAGCAGAACACCTCCAGATGGGCAGCAGAGTAGCAAAACCTGAGGCTGACATCCTCCAAACCAACGTGACACAAACTTGTCACATTCCAGGGGACCCCAGCAGACAACTCTTAATTTATGTCTTCTACATAGTGACCACCAGCCAAAAAAGATAAATGCTGGCCTTTACATTACCTCAACACCTCTCTGCTCCACAAATCAGAGAAGCACCAGTGTTTGCACAAACACACTGCCTCAGCCAGCTTCCAGTTGACAATATTTTATTCTTGCCTGTTGAGCCCTGAGGACCTGCTACCAAGGTAGGCCCCAGCTCACTGCTTTCTGGGTATGAAAGCAAAGAAACACAAAGAAAACTGCAGCTTAGCTTGAACTGTATTTTTTTCCGAGTGTCAGTCACTCCCTATAATTAATTAGATACCTAAAATACACAAGAAACTAAGAAAAACAACAGCCACAAGCTAAGATGACTGCACTCTATAAAAAAAGCTTTTATCTCTATGCAATGAATAAACAACTCTGACGTAACTACATACAGCAATTTTTCATCAGATGTCTGAGTATCAAACTCCCTTTCTAGTCCTACTCTGATATAGTTCTCAGAAAACGTGCTAATGGAAAACCACTGGCCACACTCAGAAATGTGTCTAAAATCTAGCACATAAATCCAGGAGAAACTGTTCCAAGGATGTACCACACCACCTCCTCTTTCTATAGCAATGCCACCCTGCAAGCCTCAGCATCTCTCCATGCACTCCATGGGTATTTTAGCCCATAGCCTCACCATGGATAGCACAAATACTGCTTTTTCAAGGACAGACAAGCGGTCAAAAGCTGAGTGGATGTTCCCCAAATTCCTCAGACATCTTGAGGTTGGAAAAAAAACCCAGAGCATTCAAATGCAGCTTTCCCAGGTGTATGGCCAACAGACTCAGTCTGTACCCAAACCAGCACTGGTAGCTGATGGACACTCTTCATCTCCAGATTCCTACTCAACTGGAGTCAGTCTGGTAATTTCGTCTGCTACTGGCCGCTGACTGCAGGGCAATGCAAACAATTAAACAGGCTATTTCTGCACTAACAATTGTCCCTTTTCAGGGAAGGCTCTTTCATGTCAGGCAGCCCATATTGCCACCGCTTAATCAGGCCAAGATTTAAGGAAGCCCGCTGTGAGATGACATAGATTGTTTCCTCCCTCGGGAGCTGGCGAACACCATGGTCAGTGTGTAACTGGCAACCCCTGAAAAAAGAGTCCCCATTATACACAACAGCTGAGTCCTCTTCTTCCTCTGCTGGCACTTGGCCTCCACAGACCTGGACTGAGCCAAGGGGCTCCATGTGCTCAGCCATCCCACATGTTGACCCCTCTGTTTACTCCTCAGAAGTCTTAACTGGCCACAGCACAGCAGTGGGAAAGCAGGCAATAAGAGAGGGAACGTGTAACTGTTCACACATCTCTTCTGCCTCTCATGTCAGCCCCGTAGACAGAGCCTTGTCTGGGCGTGGATGAAACCATCTGCTCAGTGTCTGGCAACTCCAGGCAGGCAAAGGGCAGGGAAGGCTGCTGCGTCCAGCCGCCTGCCACCCAGGCAATTCCGGCAATTCCTGACTGTGCTGAGCGGCCAGAGCAGGGGAGCTCTGGCTGAGAGGGACTGCCAGCAGGGAGGGGAAATGAGGATGGAGCCCATTCTCCAGGACAGGTCTGGAACAGGGCACCAGGATCAGATAAAACAGTTCCAGATAGCTGAGACCTTTTGATCCCCCTCCTTCAAGGCCTCTGTGAAAGACTCAGCAGATGCCCTACAAGAGGCACTGGTGAGGGATTGTGCCTTCCAAGCGTGTAAGTCTGCTAGGGCCCTGGATTTACCCTCCTGTCAGGGTGCTGGAGCTAAGCAGTGTGTCTTCCCACATAGACCTAGCAGGAGTTCAGCAGCCTTATTCCAGCTTGGGTGTTAAAGCTGCTGTTGAGATGCAGAAATTAGGCATGCAGGACCCCCAGACACATGTATCTCCAAACTCTCTTCCATCCTAGTGGGGGCATAGGGTGTCCCAGGCAACAGCCTCATTAGCACCATCACCATCCCACGCCTCAAGACACTTCCAGCCCTGGTAGCTTCTACCTTTGGGTCCCTATCCCAAAGCTCAGGTTGTGTCTGGGAAATGCTTTGCCCAGATCCGAACTTGCCATTACTCCATGCCCAAAGTCTCCCCTGATTTAACAGACCAAATCCTCAGGTGGTACAAATGACTTTGCACAAATACTACAACTGTGGCTACCAGTGTGAACGTCTTCATCAACCTCCCCAGCCCAGGACCTGCTCCAAGATCTCCTGAGTTACATTTGATGCTGCACCTTGCACCAGGCAACTATGAGTGGGAGGTTGAACTGGAGCAGTCCAGATCCCCTTCCACACCTATGTTGCAAATTATTTACCCCACTGAACATAAGTTTAGGGAGCAATCTCTCACCTGCAGGGAGATCTTGAATGCCATCCAAAATCTCCCAGCACCTCTAACAGGACTGCTTCCAGGGAGGTATGGGGCAGGCCCTTGTAAGATGTGCTGCTGTTTCAGGTCCCTCCAGCCCTTTCTCCCTGCATGTCCCTGTCCCAGGGCACAGCTCATCGCTTCTCTCAGTTGGTCATTCTGAATCCTCCACGATCTCATGAAATTCCCAGCATTGGTGTTCATGTAAGAGGATACAGCTAGCTTTTAACAAGGTTCCTCTTCTCGTAGCAGCTTAAAGCATCTGGGTGAAAGTGGGGATCAGGTAGACAACAGAACTGGTCTGGAAAATGGAAATAGCTTGTGCTACGGCAGAGCCTTTGCAAGCCTCCAGGCTTGTGTCCAGACCCACTGCTGTTACAACTTATTTGAGCACTGTCTTTTATCGAGCCACTCATTAGCATCCTTGCATGGGATATCTCTGCAGCCTGGCAATCAAGACCACTATGCATGGCAGGTGCACGAAGTTGCACCAAGCTCTTGACAACACTGCACAGCGATAGCTGCCCATCATTGGCTTCCCAACAATCCCATGGGAAATTCTTTGAAATCACATGAGGAGCAGAAAAACGTAGTTTTAGAAAGGAAAGTGTCAGCAGCTTTCCCTGAAGACATTGCTTATGATTATTAATATATATATATATATTTATGGGGTCTGCACATGAGTGTCTACACAGGCATGACCACAAAGCAGACAGCTGTGTGTCCAGCCATTTCCTGTGGCAAACCAAAAAAAGCATTGGTTTCTTGGTGTCAGCTCTGCCAAAGTAGAGTTGGGCTGAAAGTGATGGAATGAACAGTGCTGCGCACAAATACACCATCCAAATTGCAGAAGGGCTGCTCCTATTTCCCATGCATTTGTAAAACTTAATTCTTTAATAATCAAAGGAGTTAGGGATGTATATTTTTACCACAACTGAAATGTATCCTAGTTGTTTCAGCTCACAGAATAAGAACAGGACATCTAGGAGGTCCCAGACTTGTTCCCAGGCTGCTCCTGCATCCCAGACCGGTTTCCTAGATGCAACTGGGGCCTCAGGAGATCCCGCACCAGCATGCCCAGCCAGGATCTGCAGGGAGAGCCAGCTACACAGGAGCCAGGGACTAGCAGGAAACTTAACAGGGCAGCACCAAAACTGACAGCTTCTCTCACCTCCTCCGAAGTGGGGAGATGAGGAAGTACCACAGGGTGGAATAAAAAGAAGGACAAGCGTACTTGATTTCTAAATGTTCCCTCACTTCACCTCATCAGCTGTGCTATTAGAAACAAATGCAAGGGAACGCATTATTGTTTCCAGGTATGATTTTAATCTGAGAGTCCCTTTCAACACAAAGTGGTAGTTGTGTTACAGCTGAAGATCTCATCTCAGGCAGACTTCTCAGCGCTGTGGCAAGAACAAGGTTCACCCTGAGCAGGTTGGAGCTGATATGGATAATTTCAGAAGACCATCATGGCCCACCATCAGTAACAGGTGCTGCCTATTAACCTTAATTAAGACACAGGTGATGCAAATCACTTAATTGGTCTTTAATTAGGATCTGAAAAATTTTTAGGCCATTTGGCCCAGCTTGAGATACCAGTCTTCATCCTCTCTATGTTGGTTTCCTCTCCACGTTTTTCCAAGGCCATGGGGAACAGCCACACCAGGCTCAGACCAGCAACTGTACGGGAGCTGGCAGACCTCATCATTTCCTCCCCAGCCAAGCTGGCACCATATCAGAGCTGTCATCAGGTCTCTCCTGTCCCACTTTCCTGTGACTGGATATCACTACACGGAAGCAAGGGCCTTGGAGACTCTGGGACTAACACACACAGTTTTCTAGGACAGCATGTTCCAGTTGTGAGCTCCAAAGAGCATGTTGAATGCAATGGAGAGCCGGCTCCTGCCCGGGGGCAGTTCGTAGCACCATCAAAGTCAACTTTAGGCCCCTGCTCTGTCTTGGCCACAGCAAAACACTCCTTCGGCAGAGCCCGTTGGCAGAATTTGGTCCCTCCCAGGGATGCAGTCCCTCCTCCAGACCCTCTGGAAGGGAAGGACTCTGAAGGCCCTCACCATGAAGAAGCCATCTCCTGAAAACCCTTCCATGCACCTTGACCTGTCATGGCTTCCTGACCTTCTGCAGCCCTGTGCCATGAAGGGCAGAGAGCAGACCTAGTCTGAGGTTTCCACAGCCTTCCCACACCTCTCCCAGGAAGCCCAGAAGACGTATCCTGGGAGAGGCTGTTGCTTCTTCCCAGCACCCATCATCTCCTATGACAGAATTAGAAGGGCAGTTTGATGAATGCTCCTTCTGAGACAGCCATCCCTCTATGGGCTGCCCCTGCCTTCCCAAAAGAATACCTTTGGGGTTTGGGGGTTTTGCTGGGTTACAAGCACCACAGAACAGCAAAGGGTGACCACTAAAGAAATATTCATCCAAGTCCTAAGGCTCAGTATTTACATCACTGAGCACCACGGGAGTCTTGCTGCTGCTATTAGCTGTGATCTCTTGAAAACCAGACATTAAGATACAGTAATACCAGTATATTAAACTGCATGAGGATAATATAAGCATCTGCACTCTCATGCTGTTGCAGACTCCTTGACACAGTTTTATCTGGGAGGAAACAACTCCTGGTCACAGTTCAAGAGCTGGCATGACTAAGAACCCTTCTCTATAGGTAACCCTTTTTCAGTGGTTGTGTTCACTAGCATGGACACAGGCTGCATGTTGGTATCTGTGCCAGAGAATAATCTCATAGCAATGCAGCCAAGGGATTTTGAGATAAGCCATGGCAAGAGATGTCCAGCACCCAGTGGGACAGGAGAGCAAAGTTTTTCCCATCGTCCCGCAGTACTGCGAATCACACGTGCTACAGACACACAACAGAGGTAGTGTGCAAGAGAAACAAGAACTGCCTATCTGAGCAGCCCAATTCCTGCCTCAGTTTGGTTTATCTCCAGCAAATAAAGCATTAAAAAATTAAGTAGATCCAATAAAACACAGGTCAGTCCATCCCTCACCCTATCCTCCAACAGCAGGAAAACAACAGCCGGCTGGAGATGGCAGTTAAATGGGTATCTGAATGCATGTCGCAGCCTAAAATCCTTACTCAATGGAATGAGGCCTCAGCATCTGACAAGGGCACTAACAAATTGCTCTGTCACCTTGGAGTTTTGTCAGAGGCTGTCTGTGCCGGACACAAGTCTTCGGTGGAGTCTGCATGGGGAAGCAAAGGCCCCTTTGCACTGGACTCGGCCAAAGATGCCCAGAAGCACATTAGGACTGCACTGGCTTCATCCCTTCCTCCAAGGGAGCCTTTGCTTCATGACCTTGATGTGAGCCACTCCGAGACTCAGACTGCTTGGCTGATCCTTCTGTGGAATCAGGGGAAATCACTATCATAAATGAAATAATCGAAGGGTTCAGTATGTTTCCCCTACCACGTCTCCACCAGCTCTCCTACACCCCTCTCTCTGCTGCTTCCTCACATGTGTTGCCCCTGTCCTCTTCCCTCGTGTCTTGCAATCTCCTCCCAAAGGTGCTGCCTGAAAAGCAGCAGGAAGCAGAGGAGAGACATTGCCAGCACTAAGAGCAGAGCACAGTACCACCTCCAGGCAGAGATGCCTGCAGACCCTCCCTGGGGACAGCAGCAATGAGAGGTCTTCCACCTGATAGCAGGTTTCTAGCCTTCCCTACTCTATCCCTTACTGTGCATGACAGAAACTATGCCAGGGCACCACTGCTCAGCAGCTGGGACATGGGACACCCACCCCATGGCTTCTGCCTCTGCATCATACAACTGGGGTGCAAGCCCCCAGCTGCATCCCAAATCCTTGCCTGCCAAGACCAACAAGCCCTGTGATTTTTGAGTGGGTGAGTCCTGCCAGACACCCCAGGAAGCTCAGAAACATCTCGCTGACAGGCTGGGAGTTTGTTACCCTGGGAAGGTGAAAGCGGTCTCTTTGCAGCAGGCTGAGGGCAGCTGGAGAAGTTGTCAGCCTCCCACCCACCTGCCAGGTCCTTGGCTCCTTTGGAGAAGCCTGCCTGTGTTTTGCCAGACACTGCTGCGTCCTGGCATCCTTGGAGCTGTGAAGTGAAACGGCTCCAACAACTTGCCCCAGCTGCTGGTGCAGAGACACAGCTGGCGATGACAGCCAAGGACCTTCCCAGGCCAGCAGGATGCTCTCCATAACCATTAGCAACCAGAGTAGTCAGGATCAGCACCATCTCTGTCCATCAACCTTGGCGTCCTGTCCAGGCAAGTCAAGAGGAACAGACGATGTCTGTGAGACCCTAGAGGTTCCCAGCATGGTGGACTGCAGCCTGTTCATCTTGCATGCTGCCTCATCACACTCAGCCAGCACTGAGGAGCCAGCCAGGAGGGACGATGCTGCACAATGAAGCCTTGGGACAACAGACTCTGAGCTACTGATGGTGGATGCTGGTACCCAAAGCAACCATACCATGGTCTAACAACTGGAAGCAAGCTTTAACTGGGAGAAACCTTGGGCAAGACCTGCAAACAGGGAAATTTTTGGGGTTCTCCTTGTTGCTAACCCAAAATAGTGCAGAACTGAGAGCTGGACACCCTCAAGTTGGGGGGCAGATTTCAAGCACACAGAAAAGATACTAAATAAATGCTGGGACGTTTTCACTCATCTCCTAGTGGGATGAGCTTTGCTCATTTGTATTCTCAGGCTTGTCTCAGTAACCATAAAACTTCTACAAGGAAGCCAAAGTTTGCATGCAGTCCCACAACTCTGGGAACTGGGGCTTTAAGAGAAACCCTTGTGAGCAGCCCCATTGCCATCGTAGCAATTCCTCGGGTGCCTGCCCGGGCAGCAAGCCCCTCTGTACAGCCCTGTGCCCCTGACCCAGGCCAGGCCAGCCATGCTTACTGTGATTTCCTCCACCATCATAAATCCCTTCTAATTCCCTCTAAACCGTTCCTTGTCTCCATCAAAGCACAGCTCCCTCCCTGCTTTGCCCAGCGGGGATTAGCGCAGCCCCATGGAGCGGGAATCGCAGGCAGAGTGAAGGCAGAACAGAACTGGCCCTGCCTGTGGACAGGCCTCTCCCCACATCCCTGCACCCCTGCCCTGATTTCATGGCTAATCCAAACCTGTTACAAGCTGGGAGCGGGGCCACCACAGAGGCTGTCATGGTATCTGCCTCCTCTGCTCTCTCCCAACCATATCAGCTCTTTTCCCGTCCACTTGCTCATCTCCCACCCCATCCCAGTCACCATGCTCCCCTGCTTTGCGAGCCAAAATTACTTCTCTTGACATCTTCCTGACCCACACACCAGCACCCACCTGCTTTCAGTCCCCCACTGTGTCTCGCCCAGGAGGCTGAAAGCAAACCAACAGTCTTGGGGCTTTCACACGCTGGCTCCAGCCTGCAATGCAGCATCTGCAGGCAGATCTGGGGGCTCATCCCTTCCACCAGGGGAAAGGAGTAAGCAGCAGGAGAGGCTGCACCACCAAGGAGACCTGATATTTTTTATATGGGAGGCGATGACAGATGGCATAGCTCTAACCACTCAGAAGTAACCATTTCCTTATGCAGTAAACCCCAAACCCTTCATCCATCTCCAAATCGCTCCCTCCTCCAGACTGCTGCTGTAGCCTCCTCACTCACTATCTCTGGCAGGACCATGGGAGCACACTTTCTCCACTGACAGGGGGACAGCACCAAAGAACAGCCTTAAATGCATAGTGGTACTTGCGACTGCAAGTCCCCTTGCAGTCCTGTGGCTCCAGGAGTTAGAGATTCACAGACACAGCCGAAGTTTTGGTGACAGCACAATCAGTTTGATGAGAACAGATAAGATGCCAGACTAGCTCCCTTTCTCACTCACTAGCGCAGGAAGTTTTGGGACCTCAGGGGCTATGCTGGAAGCAGAGCTGAGGCTGAGGCCAGGATGAGCCCAAGCTATGTGGGGAGCCTCAGGTTTGGTGATGGGCAAGCACAGCATCACACTGGGCTGGAGGCTGGAGCACCCAGCTGCACTAATGGGGTGACCAGGGATATTTGGAGGAAGGTGCCCCACATTTCAGGAGTGCTTCAGCAGCAGGAGTGTATTGATCCTGACCAGGAGACCACTGCGCATCGAGGAGTTAGTGATGCATCCATAACCTGAGAACACCCATGCCTGTGCTATGCTGGGCTGTGCTGGACGTACAGAGTGCTCTCCAGGCTGTGCTGTGCTGCACAAATCCCATGGCTGCAGGACGGACTCAGCCAGCTCATTGAAATGGAGGAGCTGCTGGCAGCTCCCATCTAGTCCCAGCGATTACACCACCTGCGTGGCCTTGCCTTTATCTCACCGTACAGCAAGGACATCTCGTGAGAACATCCTTTAGGAATAGAATTGTTTTCTTGTAAGAAAACTATATAATGGCTTGAATGACCAAAAGGGAGAGCTTCTCTCCATGGATGGGATCTGCTCTGAGCTGTGGGAGAAATCTATCCAGGGTCTGTCTGATGCTGCACAAATGCAGGGTGCCCAGCATCTGAAGGGACGTAAGATTTACTCACTATATATACTCCTTTTTCTGTCCTATTAAAACTGCTGTTTTATCAAGACAGTCATTGTTGGGCTTTTCCTGTTGAGAACTGACTCAGTCCCACCTCACTCCCACCTGGTGCAGAACAGACAGGCAGAGAGGACCCACAGCTTTCCTGGCAAGCACAGGCAGCATGCAAAACAAGGGCTCAAGGTACACGAGGCCAGTGGACGGAGGCACTTCAAGTACAGAGAGGCCAGAAGGACAGCAGGGAAGTGAGCAGCTGGGAGAACAAGAAGCTAAGGGAGGCAGCCCCTGGCAGGGCTGAGCCAAATCTATGCAGCTCTGCCTCAGGCAGCCAGGACTCACCACTGCACGCAAAATGTTCATTCCTGTGTATTGCTCTCCCTTGCCATGGTTTGTCCACTTTGGACACAAGCACAAACCCGACTGCAAGTCCCAGCCAGGATGTCCCAGCCCATGCCTGGACCACTCTTTACTCATTGGCCAGCCCTGTGCTTAGCAACGACCAATCCCAAGAGGTTATTTGCTGGCTACTGGGTAGGAAGATGCTGGGATTTCTTCCCCCCGCCCCCCATTCTCCAGCACTGATCATTTCGTCTCCAAAGGAAGCCTCTGGCACAAACACACGGACAAACACACACTTCCCCAAGGCCCCTGCTCCAAGAGAGGAGTATCCCAGGGCCGCCCCCACATCATCTTATGCTGCAGCTTCCACTGCAGCGTGATGTGTCCCCAAGGCAGATCCCAGATGAGAACACAGATGTGGGGGTCAGAGAGGAGAGGAATAGCTGCATTCACCTACAGCTCCCCCACAAAGCCTCAAGGTTGTTACATCTTGCCCACAGGCTGTAGCTGGGACTCTATCACCTCATGTTGTGAATCAGGGATACCCATTGGTAACACTAGCCAGGGCTCTCCCTATTGCAAAAAATACAGCCCCAATGGGCTCCAAAATAAGCCCCCCCTCCCCTGCACCAAGAACATGGGAAGACAATGTGACTGCAAACCATTGCCCACAAAAACAAAAGAATTGAGCCTTTCCTTGTTACTCTTTTGGATGGAAACTGCAGAGGAAAGATGCAGGGTCCAGTGGAAATCCACAGCAAGGAACCTGGGGAAAGAAATGACCTCAGACTCTCCCCACTTCACGAGGCCAGTGCTGTACCATCGGTCCTGACTGTGACTGAGAGACCTGAACCTCCCCAGAGAGGCCTAAATGGCTTTAAAATTCTGCCTGCTGCCTGACAAGGGGTTAATATGTTGAGCACACAGGGGCTGACCTTGTGCACAAGGTGAGGCAGGCCAGCAGGAGAGAAGGGGATGAACTGGCATTCTTCTAAACCCTGGTTAACCTCCAATCCCTTTTCAACCCTGGAAAGAGTTGAAATTCATGAAAACCAAATGAGGACCCTGTCAGGAGGTGGCAAGCAGGGCCTGAGCCATCCCTTAGCCACAGGGTTTGTAGCCTGGTCACCAGGACACCTTCCCTTCTCAGTGGCAGACTCCCTGCACCCCCAGCTCCGAGGGCAGGGACAGGGCAGGGAAGGGCAGGAGTGGGACATGCTGGCAGACTACCAGTGGCTTTCATTCCCAGTGCAGCACCCGCCTGGAAAGGTCCCTAGAAAGCTGCTTCTTCACAAGTACAGGGCATTTCTCAAAAAGCATCCAACGTATTTTGGATTTCATCTGACAGCAGTCGGATAGAAGTGAGGAGGAGCTCAGAAAGCATTTGGACACAGGAGTGAGTACATCCCTCTTGGCCTGTCAGTCTGGCACGCGGGCACAAAATGGCTCCAGCACAGTCATGTGAAGTACATGTGTTGGAGTTTGTTCCACTGCTGGGCTCCAGAGCCAGAGCCATAGGCAGACTCCTGTGTACGTGTGGTGGGCATCACTGCAAAGCACTAGGGTGAGCAAGCCACAAGGTAATGGGGCTGCTGCTGAGCAGCCTGCCTGCTGGGGCATGGAAATGAGTCAGCTCCAGCCTCGACCCTCAAAGCCATTGTATGCATGGTGAATTCAGGCTTGGGGACCTTCCATCCTTCTACACTCACAGAGCCCCACAGCACAACACTGGGGAGCATGCTGCCACAAAACCCTCTGACAGGCTGCTGGGATCTGCTCTCCCAGCCAAACCCTCCTTCGGGTGACAGCACCAACCTATGGAGCAAAGCCTAAGGTCAGAGCTCCGAGGTCTCACACTCTCCGTGGCTTGGCCACCATGGCCAGGTTTCCCCAGCCAGTCTCTCACAGGCACATAGGCTGCTGGAAGGACATAGCCACTCAGATGCAGCCCTCAACACACCCAAATCTGGGGTGAAGGTTCCCTGGGATGAACCAGGATGTGGGGAAGCATCCTGGGGTGACTGGCAGTGGGTCAAGCAAGAAAGATGCAGAACAGAGGACCTCGGACCAGCCTTGCCTTTTGGCAGACTGTCAGAGAGGAGGATGTTCTGCAGCGGTCAGATCTAAACTGATGCTTCAACTCCCTTTTCTCATCATGCCAGCATGGGACTGGGGATCTCACTGGGGCATCTGCTGTAATGAGTTCAGCTCCAGCAGTTAAAGTTAGAGCTCACCTCGGCCATCTGTCTAATGCTTCTGTAATTTAGTCAGACAACTCATGGTAACTTTTAAGGACCTTGTGCCTGTGCATGTTGCTGCTCTCAGGTATCAGCAGCCACGACCGCTTCACTGACAGGCGTCCCAGGCTCCCCAAAGCGTCTGTCGTCTTATTAGCAGAGCCTCCACTTGGGATTTATTTTCCATCCAGAATTTAAGCTGAATTTATGTATTAACTAAAGACTATTAGTGCCAAAAATAAGTGGAATGCCACTTGCTCAGCAACACAGGCCTTATGAGAGACCACGTGGCACAGCCAACCCACCCAATCGCAACCCCAGAGAGGCTTTTTATAGACACCCACGTCTGATGGAGTGCAAGTGATGCTTGGCTTGCTGCAAGCTTTGCTCTGCAAGCATCTGATTGCAGGGAGAGGGAAGGGAAATATCCCTGAATCCACAGGCAGGAGGCACGGTTCCTTCCTCTCTGCTGACTGGGTAAGCATCTGGGTGGAACTAGAAATGGTTTAGGAACAGGTAATGGCAGAGCTGCCTCATTTCCCTGCCATAAACACCCGTGCATGCAGCATGCAACTTCTGACACACAGCACGCATGCTCAACATCAAGGGTCCTCTGCTTCCCTCTGAGCAAGACTGCTCGAGGGAGAAAAAAGGTCACCCAACATTGTACAGCTGTAGCTGATGGTGGCTTCTCTGTTTCCTAGGTTGTCCCCAGGCTATTTTTTCCTTTGAGTACATGCCCACCAGCACCGAGCTGGCTCAGCTACCAGGAGAGTGACACTGATGTGACTCTGAAGGCTTCTTCAAGGACTCTGGCCAATCTCCACTGCAAGGGATGCAAAGCCACAGCAGCAGCCACAGTGCTACCGCTGCCAGCAGCCCCAGGAAGCCCCACACTGCACAAGCCGAGGCACAGAAGGGTCAGTGGCAGGTGGAGGGCAGCCCTCACGTACCAGGACAACCACAGCTGCCTGCTTGGCATGGCCTCTTCCCTTCCACTGGTCCCTGTCCTACTCCCCTCTGAACCAGCCATCTTGCACCCTCTGCCAAGCCAGATTCAGCTGCTGAGAGTGGGACAGGCAGCGGCCAGTGTGGGTTTGCTGGTCTGGTAGCTCTCTGCAGCACACCTGGTACGCTGGGCTGGAAACGGGCTGCTTTGGCCACGATGCAGCATGGGGCAGCACACAGACAACCCACAGCCCATGGCTCGGGCCAAAGAAGCATCTGGGAAAACAGGTCACAGGCTCACAGCAGAGGTCAGCAGGTCTGGGGCAGGCACAGCTCACCTGCACAAACCTCTTCGTCCAGCAGCTGCTTGTAGAGGTCTGAACAGCAGCTTTAGGCCAACGGCTGGACCAGAAGCCCCAGGCAGGCTGCTGGACTCCACCCTCCTGCTTGCCCCAGGACATGGTGTGCTGGCACAAGCATCACTGGGCTCGCAGTCCCACCACAAGTGGGATGCTTGCTCCCCAAGTTGCAAAGCAGAAAGGCAAAAAGGTCCACCCAGCAGCCTTCCTGGCAGCTGTTCTCTGCCACCTCAGTCCTGTCATTTCTGCGTCACTGATCTGCACAGGAAAGCAGAGCAGGGCGAGCAGGCAATGGCATCTGAGAAGCAGGGAGCAGGCAGGTCTGCAAATAAGCGCAGCACTGGGACTCAATTTGCAAAGAGTTTGTGAGATACAATCCAGTCTGGCAAAGAGCCACTCCTCATGCTATCCCAGCTCCCACTTTGCCCAAGAGAGCTCAGCCCACTGCTGCTGCAGCCCTGACCTCCCCAGGTATGGTGCCCAGCCATGCTGCTCCTGGTGGTTCCCGACCTCCAGCTGTGCTCTCCACAGCCTGACCCCTCTGCCGCATGCTCACTTGAGAAAGACTTAAAACAAAAGCACAGTTCACCCTAGGAGTGTCTGGGATGGGCTACAAAGAGTAGGTCAGAGAAGCAAGCCAAGATCAGACAGGCCACATGCAAGAGGGGGCTGCAGGCAGAGGGGGCTGGGCAGTATGGATGGGGACTGGGGGTACAGTGGTGTCTTCCCAGGACAGGTGCTGTCAGGTTTCAGACACAGCCTGGGGAGTTTGGTCCTCAACCCTCCCAGGACAGTGGTGAGCTGAGGCTCCCCTGGGAGGGTGACGGGCATGGCAGGAGGACAGTCTTCAAGAGTGTGCACAGGGCCTTTGGGCAAGGACAGGCAGGGCCTTACAGGGCACTGGATGAGACCTACAGGGAGGGGGAGAAGGGAGAGCAAGATGTGAGCATATTCTGGACCTGATCCAGAGCAGCCTGCCTGATGGAAGCCCCAAGGAGTCAATGGCATGGTTGCACAAGAGCTCATGCATGTGTCCGGGTGCATCATTTTGACAGCAGTGGAGAGACCTCTGTCCCATGAAGCTGAACACGGGAGATGCTGCCCCTCCACAGCCCTCGCTCTGAAGGGATGGGAAACATACAGACAGCATCCAAGGCCAGAGAAGCACCCATGCTCTGGGTCCACACTCTGCAGACAGATACAATGCTGCCTGACTCCGTTGCTCCTCTTTTATGGGGAAACCTCCACTGAATATACCAGGAGGGAGGTGGGAGACACCCAACCGGAGTGCTGGCCTCAGCTGCCTCCTTACCAAGGGTCTGTGGCACCCTGTTACACAGACACTAACTCACAGCCCAACACCCCTAGACAAACCAGGGGGACCCACATATCCACCAAGTCTCCAGCTGTCTGTGGGCCTTCAGTTACCCACAAGTGAGAACCACATGGACAAGAGGTCCTGGGCCTTCCACAAACAATCACAGAGTGGTTGAAGTTGGGGGGACCTCTGGAAGTCATCTGGTCCAACCCCCTGCTCAACGAGGGACACCCAAACCAGGTTGCCCAGGACCATGTCCAGACAGCTTTTGAATACCACCAAGGATGGAGACTCCACAATGTCCTTGGGCAACCTGTGCCAGTGCTTGGTCACCCTCACAGTGAAAAAAGTGGTTCCTGGTGTTCAGAGGGACCCTCCTGTGCTTCAGTTTGTGCCCATCATCTCTTGTGGTGTCACTGGACACCACTGAAAAGAGCCTGGCTTGGTCCTCTTTGCACCCTCCCCTCAGGTATTTATATACATTGATAAGGTCCCTCTGAACCTTCTCTTCTCCAGGCTGAACAGTCCCAGCTTTCTCAGCCTTTCCTCATGAGAGATGCTCCATTCCCTTCACCATCTTTGTGGCTCTTCACTGGACTCTCTCCAGTATGTCCACGTCTCTCTTGTGCTGGGGAGCTCAGCACTGGACACAGCACTCCAGATTTGGCCTCACCAGTGCTGAGCGGAGGGGAAGGATCACCTCCCTCAACCTGCTGGCAATATTTTGCCTAATGCAGACCTGGATACCATTAGCCTTCTCTGCCTCAAGGGCACATTGCTGGCTCATGGTCAACTTGGTGTCCATGAGGACCCCCAGGGCCTTTTCTGCCAAGCTGTTTTCCACCTGGGTGGCCCCTGGCAAATACTGGTGCCTGGGGTTGTTCCTCCCCAAGTGCAGGACTTTGCACTTCTCCTTGCTGAACTTCATGAGGTTCCCATCAGCCTATTTCTCCAGCCTGACAAGATCCCTCTGGACGGCAGCACAACCCTCTGGCATATCAGCCACTCCTCCCATCTTGGTGTCAGCTGCAAACTTGCTGAGGGTACACTCTGCCCCATCATCCAGATCGTTAGTGAAGATGTTAAACAGGACTGGACCCTGTATTGATGCCTGGGGTACACTGCTAGTTACTGCCCTCCAGCTAGACTTTGTTCCACTGATCTCCACCCTCTGGACCCAGCCATTCAGCCAGTTTTCAATCCACCACACTGTCTGCTCATCCAGCCCACACATCAACAGCTTGTCTATGAGTATCTTATGGGAGACAGTGTCAAAGGCCTTACCGAAGTTCAGGTAGACAATGTCCACTGCTCTCCCCTCATCTACCAAGCCAGTCATTGCATCATAGAAGGTGATCAGGTTGGACACAACAGTCTTCCTCTAGGCAGTCTCAGACTTTTGTGACTTTTCAGCTCAAAAATCACCCAACTTCCTACAAAAATGCCTATGCCTCACCAGCAAACTCCTGCAAGAGGGACACCTAGATGGGATGCTGAGGTCTTTCCCAGCAGGCAGGTCCAACCTGCATGTCCTGCATATTTAGTGGCACCAGACAACTTCATATTCCCACTTCTCATCCAAATACTGAATTTCCAGGAAATTTCCTCAAAAAATAGGTCTAAATGCAAAAAAAGGTCATTGAAACATGTTCAAGTTTTCAAACAGAGTGCAGCCTCAGAGAACACTGCAGAAACAGGAACCAAAGCCATGGTTAAAAACATGTTAGGGTTTTCTTAGCTCAGCTGCAATTATCACTCTGAAAGCTGAGGATGTACGATAGAGAAGAGTGTGTGTGGGAGGGAGGAGAGGAGAAGGGGGAAAAGAGAAAGACAACAGCAGCATGGAAGGAAATTCAACACTGCCAAGTAAAAGCCACTGTGACAGGCAGAATTTATTTCCTTGCAGAAGGGTTTCCCATGTCGTCCGTTACACAGAGAAGGAGAAAAAAACATTATTTTGAAGAACACTGGCCATGAAAGTAAGAATTCAAGTAGGGGGGTTTCCCTCGGATGCTGCAGCCCTAGGTATGCCTTTGTCCCACCCTCCAACAAAAGATGAATTTAGCCCAGCATAAAGCTGCTCCATATAAAATCCTGTTATTAGCCTCACTGGCTGGAAAGTGTGTGTGTGTTACAGCAAAGATCTCCAAGCCTCCAAGCCGCACTGCTGGGCTGGTTTCTGTCTCTGGGACGTGGACATGTTTTCCACAGGCTCCACACTCACCCCTTCCTACTGATCTGATAACTCTCCCAGGAACATGATTTGCCTGGCAGGTTGTTGATCTTAGCTTTTAATAGGAGGAGCCCAGTGTAGGGGCCTCCCACGCAAGCACTGCCCATCATCATGACCACTCTCCACTCCTCAAACCTGGCTGCTGGTGAGCAGTGTCTGGGAACCTGTGCCATGGCACAAGGCTTCACCTCTGGCAAGAGCAGGCAGCAGAGCTGGCAGGAGCCGCTGCCTGATGGGGCATCACTGACCCCGCTCCTCACACCCTCAGCCCAAAGGAGACAGAGACAGCAGCTGTGCTACCAGCTTTGACTGCACTGCTGGGACCTCTGGACCAGCCTGCTTAATAAATACTCGAGTGAGACAACTTGGACTCTGCAGCCTCTTTGGGCCAGAATCAGAGGCTTGGCAGAGCTCGTCCATGCTGTGCTTCAGGTCAGATTTAACCTGGCACCCCACAGGCCCAGGAGGTGAAGCGCCAAGGGCTTTATTGCCTACCCAGAGGAGGAAAGGGCTAGTGCTGCTCTCCTGGCTGCGGGACACAGCCTGACCACCGGGCAAATGCGAGGGGTGGGAAATCCCCGAAGGCTGAGTGATGGGAAAGGGCACTGAATTACGAAAGAGATGATGGGAAAGGAAACTCTGCAACGCGTCCCCTCCCAGCAGGTTCACACGATGCTTTCAGTAAATCTTGTGCAACATAAGGAAACATCCCAGATGGAGATCAGCCCTATCCACAAAGCCTCAGCATCCCTCATCCCAGATACAAGCCCTGCGGGGATCTGTGTAGGGGCAGGGACTAAGTGACCTCTCTCAGAGCCAGACCTACACCAGAGCGCGCACAGCCACAGGTCTCCCCATGCATCAAGAGCAAAGGACAGAACAAGACCTGTCTCTCTCTAGCTGCACAGCTGCCCAACACCACGACTCAAGGAGCCACCTCCAGCCCCAGGAGCTCCTGCTGGCAAAGGCAGCCCAGAGCTCAGCACCAGCATGCTCGCAGCTCGTGCAGCCGGCCAACACCCAACACAGGCAACAGGCAGCTGCAGTCCTGCAGCTGCCCAGGGCTGCCTTGGCATCAGCCGCTGCAGGAAAACCATAGCCACTCTCCCAGCAGGAAGGTTTCAAAAGGTCACAGTTTCCTAATGGCACCTTCCAATGTGCCTATCTGCCCTTCTGAAGCCAGAACCCTCCTCACGTATTTATGATTTGGAAGTTACCAGCTCCTCTCCTGGATGCTGTAACATCTAAATATGAGGTTTGCTGGTCTCATCAGCCATCAGCCAGTTTCAAAGTTCACCATGGAAGGGTATTTTCACTCCTTGCTCAAAGAACCATCTGGAGCCTCCTTCCTGCAATGGCCATAGTTTTATTCACGGTTACCAGTCTGATTACAGTGACGGCATGTGTTTTCTTGGCAAATGCAGATGGTTTTTCTACAGGTGTATCAACACCGTGGGCATGATTTCCTCCACTTCTTTGCACCTGTGCTTTCTTGGTGTGACAGCTCTGGTCTCTGTGCTTTTGCTCTGATGACAGGGAGCAGAAGGCGATTCAGCCCGCAGTGCTTGGGAAGGAAGGAGAGGCCTGAAACTGCCTGCGACCTGAGGCAGGAGGGCTCCCAGATTAGCTGTCTCAGCATAGGCAGAGAGTGCAGTTGTCTTTCCTCTCACCAGGAAGAGTCTGCAGAAGTAAACATGCACACAAAACCCTGCCTGTCTGGGTTTGGATCACCTCCCAGTAAAATTTACTGACACATAGCATCCCTGGGGCTGGGGAATGGGCCCTGATGGCAACTCTCAGGGTCATTTCAAGCCACAAAACACAACCCTAATCTCTCAGCTCCATGCAGCAGCTCCAGATTTGCAGAAGTTCGCAAGCATCAGCAGACCAGCCACTCAGCCTCCCTCACCCGAGCATCCTTCCAGCACAGCGTGCATCACAAAGCTGCTCAGCCCTCTAACAGCTTGGGAAATCCTCTCTCCACACCATCATGCAGCATCAAGTGCCCTCAGGGATCCGTGCTCACCGCCAGCACTCCCAGCTACTTCTGAGCACCAGAAAAACAGCCTGGATGCCAGAAGCCTGCATGTCACCACACAATGGACTGACAGAAATTGTCTCTTCACACGTCACAGCTCCCCCACGCAGACGGAGCGTGCCGCTGCAGATCAGAGGCAGGTTTGGGGACCGCAAGTTTATGTCTCTGTGGCTCTAACACCTCTGCTGTGAGCTGAGCTTGGCTAGGAAATGTTTGGAGCTAGATGGCTACCTAAGGAGAGTCAACACGTTGCTGGCCAGTACCAGGCAGGTCCCTTGCAGACCTGTTCCAGGAACAAGCCAGGGCTCCTCTACCCCCAAACACCCACTCAGATCCTCCCAGCTGCACCGAGTACCACCGCAGGGTCTGCCTCCTTTTTAGAAGGGTCTGCCACCTCCAGGGAGGACCAGCTGGCAGCAGAGACAGCCCTGCACCCAGGGGGATGGACTGCTCTGAGGTCCAATAGTGAAAGGCACTGGAGGAGGGGCAGGGTTTCACTACCATTTCTGCTGATTACTGGCGCTGACACGCTGGTATGAACCCAGCACACTACCAGTTTTTGCCTGGTCCCTAGCAGAGCGTGCAAAGCACCATCATTCCTGCTTGCCAAGCAGGGAATCACAGTGTGGCGATGCTAAGCAGCTTTCCTACGATCAGTGGCACAGATGGGGACTGAACCAAATCTCCAAGCACAGCCCCCTTGCCTGCATTGGTTCCCTCCAGAGCACGAAGCCACGCAAACACACCTCTGCAGTGCATGCACAAGGCACAACTACACAGACACATGGCTAAGACAAACCCATACAGCTGGCTTTCTGTGCTGCACCCCCCATGCAGACTGTCTGTACACTAGAAACAGGCTTGATACTCCACAAAGCTCCTTTTCTGGAGCATGGTCCAGGCGATGGAGATCAGGCTTCATGGAGGAATTACTGATCAATAAACGAAGAAACGTGTCACCGCCTCCCTGCAGAGCACACCCCTCCTGGGGCTAAAACCACAGCACTGCTTCAGCCCCATACTGTGCCTCTCCCCACCGTAGCTCACCCCTTCTTGGCAATGAGGCATTTGGGGAAATGCAGAATCAGCAGCTGCACCCCAACCATGCTGTACACACAGGTATGGCCTCTGGGAGCCAGTGTCATCCTTCTTCCCTGTGTGCCCAGCAGCAACCTGCAGCAAGGCACTGTGTGAAAAAGGACCTTTTTTGGGTGACCTCACACCTGCTGCTTCCCATCACCCTAGTTCTTGTGGGTATAGAAGAACTCCTAATTCCATCCAAACCATCCTACATTCTACCATTATGTTCTACCCAGTGCCCAAAAACCTCGGGGCCTTTCCCAGCATCTCACCTGTATCTGATCCTCCCAGACCCACCAGAACACCTCGCCCCCCTCTAGGTTTTCCCCTCCTTGCCTGTAAGCCCATTTGGGCTCTAGGGCATCATCAGGTCTGGGGCTCCTAAAGCATTTGCCATGGCCTGCAGTTGCTGTTGTGCCTGAACATCCAAGAAACAACAACAGTCATCCTACAGACCCAGCCTCTTCTGTCCCCCACACCATGAAGACCAGCTTAAATCAGCAACCTAGGAAGAAAGTGTTCCAGAGAAGAGCAATCCCTTTCTACCACAGACCTCCACCCCAGCTGCATCCCCATTTCCTGACATCAAGGCAACTTTCTGGGAGTGTTCAAGATCAGGGTATCATTGGGGTGGTGGGACACTCATTTAATGTCTGCCCCATCTGCTTGGGGCCCAGCAGCACTGTTGCAGGCGGAGGAGCAGGGCTGGGTATGCAGATGCTGGAATGGGCACTGCCTCCTCCTGCCACATATATGGAGCGTGCCGAGCCAAGCCAGAAGCCACAGGAAGGACCTGGCAGGGAAACTCCTCCAGCTCCTTCTTGCTGCCTCAGCTCTGCAGATTTGGGGACGTGTCTGTGGGACTCAGGCTCTCCACCACTACAAGAAAGGGTCTCCAGGTCTCCTCAAAGCCAGCAGGTGGTACCCCGCCACGCCAGGTCCCCCCAGGACAGGAATCTCCACTTCATTCCAGCACAGGACATAAATGTGCAGGTGCCCAGGCAGGCAGCAAGTGTCCCACAGCCCCATGAGAAGAGGCCCTGATGTTCCCTAGGTCACACCAGCCTCACAAGGCAGCTCCCCACGGAGCTCAGGGCCAGCAGCACAAGAGGCAACCTGGCAGCCAGGATGGGAAGACAGCTTCTTCTCCCAGCAAGGATACAGGGAGAAGGTGGCTGAGACCCCACATGGACAGGGATCATCCCAGGGATGCTGATGACTTCAGCTGGACTCCCAGCAGTGACTGCCAGCCTGGATCAAGGCTGAAAGCAGCCTAGGGGAGACTCAGCCGCTCAAGTCCCCACTCCTCCTCTCCTCTGCACCAAGGCACGCAGAAGGGCAGCAGAGGAAGACTGGAGGTGAGGAGGTAGGAAGGGGGGAACACCCAGAGCAGCGGGTCCAGACAAGGGCCAGAGGCACCCGTTCCCATCATTGCTGTTACTACTGTCCCACATACATACCCATGGGAAAGATCCAACCCTCAAGCACGGCATCCTGACAGCCCACTTACACTTCCTGTCATACTCCCAGGGCTAATAAATGTGTTGCTAGTTGTCCTACACACACACAGCTCTGCATGCTGGGAAAGAGGCCAACAGTAGAGGCCAACGGTAGAGGCCAACAGTAGAGGCTGTACCTGATCCTGACCTCACCTTGCTTGCTAAAGCAGACAGTGCAGCAGCAGGGAGCCAGGGTCCAACGGGGACAGGCTCCAGCGAGTGCAGCAGCCAGGGCTGGTGCATTGCTGCCAACTTTGAGACAGCCCAGAAAGCAGAGCTAATTCCAGTCCCCACCCTCCTGCCAAGCCATCTGCCTGCCCCAAGACCACCGAGAGGATCCTGAACAGCATTTCATCATTACCAAGCCATTATGAAAAGTGGATGAGCAGTGATTGATTATAATGAATGCAAATACCTGCCTTCCGACCCCAAGTTGGCAGGACCTGACTAGCTCTCCCACTAAGCAGTACAGCATGTCCTTCCACAGGCTCTGCAAAGGCTTCCCATCCTCCTTAGTGTTTCCACAAGCCATCAGGCACAGCACTACCCATCCAGACCTGCCCTGGAGAACCATCACATCCAAGATCTGCTCTCCATCAGCCCTGGGGCCCTGCTCCCACCCGCAGATCCCACAGGCTCATTTCCAGCACCTGAACCCATTGGGAAGACTTTCCTGGAGTCCTCACCTTCATCAAGAAGGCAAAGGACAGTCCCCTCACACCGGGACAGTGTAAGAGTGGGGGTCAGCAGGGTGGGTTCTGGGCGCTCTGTCACGAGCATGACATGTCCCCACTCATCAAGCGCGTGTGTCCCATCCCAGAGAGATGCTGTGCCCAGAGACAACAGCAGCCAGCTCTCCTCTAGGAAGCCACCAACTATGAGGCATTCCTGCAAAACCAGGGCATGCGCTCCAGCCCGCAAGGATGAACTCAGTTGCCCTCCACGGACCAGCAAACAATAACTGACAGGAATACAGGAAAGGATGGCACTGTCCTGCTGCAGACAACAGGGCATGGGGCAGGTGGGGTGACCAGTGAGAACCACTGCAGCCACCAACCCCAGCCAAGAGACCTTAAAGGACTGCCCTGGCCAGGGAGAGATGCTGTGAGCAGAAGCTCCTTGTCCCTGGGCTACAACATCAGACAACAGAGTGGGAACGGACCTGAGCACCTATCTAGTCCCTAGTCTCAGATGCTCTGAGCAGTCTATCTTGCCTGCCTGCAAGGAGGCCACCTATACCAGGGTCATTCCTGATGGGTGTCTGCTCAACCTACTGTCAAAATGCTCTGCTGATAGCTCTCACCCAGCTCCAGACCAGGCTACCAGGGACAAGGGGATAACTACTTGCACAGGGGCAGATACCTCTGGTTTGCAGTTCCCACAGCCTTGTCAGGACTTCTGGCCTCTTCTCTGCACACATCTTCTGGCCTCTTTTCTGCACACAGCTTCTTCCCATCAGCCCACTCAGCTCCATCCTCGAGGTGCCACACCAGCTGGGGCCATGCTCAGCCCATGCCACCAACATGAGGCCCAGCCCAGTTCCAACCCTTGATTCATACTGGGGAGCACTTCTAGAAGGTCATCCTTTGGTCATGGTTTGGTCTGCAGAGATACCTTAAGGGAGCGATTGCTTGGGGTAAGACCCCGAGACAGGAAAGACAAGAAGACCAGAGAGGATTCCCTGACACAGGCAATCAGCCAGCAATGCCAAGACATGGCTACAAATTCAGCAAGAGCTGTTTGACCCTAACATGCTCAGCTGAACACCAGTGCCCTGGGACTCCAAGACAGCATCTCCTGTCCCCCGCTGACCCACTGAATCTTTTATGTTCTTGTTTCCTTTTTCTTCCCTAATATGAACTCTCCCCCTCCCCTGAACAGCTTCAGTGCTGTCTGCTGCAACTTCCACACAAAACTTCTCCCCAGATCCTCAGAGCACAGAGGTGATCCTCCTCTTACCCAACCACAGCCTAGCTTTCCCTGCCTGGAGTTGTACAAGCTGCTCCCCTCTGTTACCCCGTGTTCTGAGGAACCTCAAATTTTCCTTCTCCAGACTGGTCACCCTCTTATCCAGGACTGTGCTGGACTGTGGGGATTAAATGACAGCAGTTTTCACTGACCCTTCTGGCCAAGCTTTGCAGCACACAGCCCAGCACCAAGCTGCAGCAGCCAAGCACTGGGAGCACGGTCATTGGGCAGAGAAAAAGCAGCACAGTGATTCATCTTCCTTTTGATCTTTAGCCTACCCTTGCAGACTCAATACTCTGTCCCCAAAATTTCTGGCAATTGGCAGACCTCTCCACCTCCCCACAGACCAGAGAAGGCAAGTGCTGAGAGGTGCTGGCACCCTTTAGGGGTTCGACTGCTGCACACCCAATTCAGTAGGCGAGCAGATGCCTGGCTGCCAAAGTTGCCAGGGAGATGAGCTTCCTGCAGAAGCTTCCTCTCCTCATCACACACGTCCACCCGAGCTCCCGCCGAGGACAGGCGTCCTCCACCATCTGCACTGGACAGAGCACCGCACAGCGCAGAGAACACCTCCCCAGCGAGCGGGGCAGAGCCTTCTTGTTCAAATGGCACCGTTTGGACATGAAAGAGTGGTCCAGCAGTTTGGGAGGGTGCGTGCTCACATCCTGGCAGCCTCCTCTGATCAGCGGGAGAGCAGAGAGAGAAGCAGGATTTACTGACATCTTTGCTACACCCAGCCCAGCTCCCCACCAGCGCAACCAGCACTGAGCACGCTGCTGCACCTGGCACCGAGCGGGCACAGGAGGACCGACAGAAGCTGCCAGACAGCCCCAGCGCCTCCCAGCTCAGTGGAGGCACTTTATCACCTCCCAGCACTTTATCGCTCAGGCTCCTCTGCAGTGAGAATTTCTCAGATGACCAGAGTCGCCCACAGGCTCACAGCCTCGCAAACCTGCTGCCCACCACGAATTGATCTCCTGCAGCTCCTCCTGGCCAAGCACGCCACTCACCTCCGCCCTTCTTGCTGTGTCCGCACCCTTGCCTGCCAAAGGCCGGCACAGCTTGCTGGGGGAAGCCTACACACTGTTCCGGGGCAGCACGGCTCTTCTCTACACTCAGCGGTGTCACGCAATGACTCAGGAGAGGAAACGGAGCGCACTCCAGCAACAGCATCCAATGCCCTAAACCCGGCAAAGCAGCAGCCACTCCTCGTAGGAGCCATGCCATGCTGCTCATGAGAACCGGCAACCCCATCTGATCCTGCTGGGAGAGGCACCCTCACGCCAGCAGTACAGTACCAAAACTGATGCCTTGCGGGGCTTTGCAGTAGATTTTGGGGTGTGCCAAATGCTTTAAGGCTCAAGGCCCAGGTGACCATGGTGCATTTTGCTTTACACAGCCCAAATCAAGTGGGAAGCTCAGCTGCTGCAGAACATGGCTCCCTTTTTGCCTGATGATGGAGTATATTGCCTCTGTTCTCCCAAGCATGCACCAGTTTCTGATCCAGATCCAAACCCAAGTCAAGGTGTTGACTGTGATTTAGAAAGGGCGTTATGCTTCAGGGCCCATATCTAAGGGTTATTAGCTAGCAGAGCACCAAGACAGGCACCAAGCAGCAGCTGGTGTCCAGGGGCTGTGCAGGGAGAGGGCCTAGATATAGAAACCAGCATTGCTGGGATCATGCAGGAGCCTTTTTAGTCTCCTCTTGCTCACAGAGATCCTTGGGGAAAAGCTTTATTTAGTCAAACATTTCTGAAAGGGCATCTGAGAAATCAGACAGGCTTTGCTCCACGCATGGCACATGCCTGGGAGTGGACAACCTCCACTGTACCTTTCAGGTACAGCTAAAGTCACTTGGACCTGCAGCACCAGCCGAGCAAAGTTTCAGTTGCCAGTTCCCTGTCATGGCTGGCTCAGCTGGGAGACGAGGACCTGACCTGGCCACGGGGACCCAGCTACCCCAGGTCCATTCCCAGGCCAAATCCTGTGTGCCAGCTAACCAGGAGCAGAGAGCACCCAGAAACATGCTGTCCTTGTGAGGGGTAAAAGCTTTCTGCAGCAAAGTGACCGTTCCCCATCTGCAGAAACTCAAGGCAAGAAGGAAGCAAGTTTTCACTCTTCTGCGAACCTAAGGAAGCGTGATTTTCTGAAGGTGGTGAGAAATAGTTTCAGACAGCTCTAATTAGCAGGGTGGCGCGTGAGAAAATCCAGCTTTGCTGCTCCCTGCTCCACAGCTGTCCTGGGATGAAGGGAGAGCACTGGCATCGGTGGCTGGAGCCCACCCACACCCTTCCCCTGTGCCTGCCTGGCTTGGAGCAAGCCTGAGGATTTGCAAGATAGTGGAGAGGGATATTTTTGCATGAGCTGCTGGTCCAAAGTTGCCAGTGCTATTTCAGGCAGCAACACCTACACTGCAATCCAGAGGGCTGTATTTTCCCGCGGGCACTTCAAAATCAGGCCTCCCGCCTCTCCTTGCAGGCCAGCTTTAACCAGCCTCTCTCCCAGAATCAACAGATAAACAGCTCCCAGCATCATGTGACCACCAAGTCCAATGCCACAGCCACAGCATGTTCCTGATTCTCACTGAGACCAAGGCACCTTCCAACTGGAAAAAAAAAAGACCTCATCTCATAAGAAGTACCTGCTGCAACAACAGGTCCTCTGCCTGCAAATCCTCCTGGGGATCTGCCACCACCAGATTACTTGCCCAGACTAAGCCAGCTAATCCTACAGGCAAGTCGTGTACGTCGTCCTGGAACTCTGCAGTGTTTTCGGTGAGGTGCTCCAGGAGATGTACAAGCTCTAATTAAAGCTACTTTGCAACTTCCCGCATATGGAGGCAGGAAGACATTTGTTCCTCTGTGAAAGCAAAAATCAGAGCCCAGACAGGTTAAATCTCCACCAGCAAGAGCTCCTCCTGTATACAAAATATCTACAAATACATCTTTCGCACAGGAAGCATGGAGTCATATACAATGGAAAGCAGATGATGATACAAGTGATACATACTCCTTAAAGACCAGGAGGGTCAGGACCACAACCCCTTTTCTGGACTCAAATCAGGAGTGGTCCCAGCAGGGATACCACGCCACACAGCCACCCCACCAGTGAGAGCCGGCGCCGTGTCTTGCACCTATTTCTTCCTCCTTGATCTGTGCATGTATGCACAAAGGAGATAAGAGACCATCCAAAATTAAGGAGCTAAAAGATGTAAAGAAAAGAGACAGGAGGAGAAGCAATAACAGGAATCATTATATAACAGTATGAAAAAAACAATACTACGCCCAGTGCAGAAGAGGTTTTAAGATGGGCAAGTGGGTGGTGAGACCCACAGGATCCTGGGCCAAGGGACCAGCTGCTCCCTGTGTGCCAGGGGGATGCAAACCCACGGCTGGGCAGAGATGCAGAGGCTGCAGACCTCTGGGGTTTGCAGGTGGGGAAGTTCCAGCCTCCAGAGCCTGCCCAGCAGTGGGATGGCCAGAGTGAGAATCCCCCTCCCTGGATCTCAGCACGGGGGGGGCAGACACGAAGCAGTCCAGGCGAGACCCCACACACATGCCAGCTGCACAGACCAGTTTTCCTGTTCTGCCTCCCGCACCCCATGCTATCCTTCCCTCTCCTCCAGCCTTCCTGGCTCTACCCAGTGAGGGTCTGGGTCCCGTGCAGAACCTCACCACCTGCTTTCTCTCCTCCAAGCGAGCTGTGCAAACAACAGAGACTGTTCCTCGGAGAGAGACACAGATGCTCCAACCACAGGCCTAATCCTGCAACACATCCTGGACCTCGGCAAGCAGCAAGAGCAGAGGACACACAGCATCTTAGCCTGCGAGAAGGGGATGAATCACTAGAAAACAGTGAGGCACAGAGCCAGAGCAGGGAGAAGATGGTCCTGCGAGGCCTCCATCTTTGGGAGTGGGGGGGACTGGAGTGATCAGAGCCACGAGGTCCCCCTCCACCCACTCAGAAGTGGCCCCAGCGTCTGTCCCCCTGGCTCCGTAATATCCCTTACAAGGCTGCATCCTGGCTGTCCCTCAGAGCGCACGCTGTGCCTGGACACTTCACCCCCTGCCAATGCTGGAGTGGTCCACAGCCCCCATCTGCAGCAAGAACAGGACATAGCCCCTCACCCCTCCAGATCTCCCCTCCCAGCAGAAACCAAGGAGCGAGAAGGCAGACCATGGCCTGGTTTCCCAGTCCACGCACCCTTCCAGCAGCTCAGGTGCTACGAATCAGAAGATCCTGCCAGGAATGTCACCTTCAGAAGTAACCTCCTAGCCGAACTGAGAGCATGAAGTGCTTGGGGAACCACAAGTTCAGCAGGGTGAGGCTCCCGTTTAATCTTCATCACTGAACCAAACCACAGTTATGACAGTTCGCAACCACCAGCCTTTATTTTTCTTTTGCAATCTGCTGTAGAGCTCTGCTGAGACAACACTCCTGACAACCTGCAGAGTCCCTTAGCCAGGGAGCCTATTCAGACCATCAAAAATACAGAAACAAAAGCATCAGCTCCAAGAAGGTGTCACGGGCAGAATGACATCCCTTAACTTGTTGTTACATCAGCCTACACGTTAACACTTTGGGCCTGATCCAGGAAGCAACGGAGCAGCCTCCATTTCTCTTAAAGTCATACCCTGCTGCTCAAAGATGCGCAAGTTTGGAATCCTACTTGCTTTAAAAAAAAATAAAAGCCACATACCTTTCGCTGTGCTTTCGCCTGATGATGAGACCACAGTCCCAAGAAATTCCCCCATTTACCTTCCTCTTAACTCTGCAACAGCTATTTCACCAAATCCTCTATGTCCACGATGGCCCACATACAGATGCACATGAAATTAGTGTCTCCCAAATTAGTCTTCTCGTATGCAGTCCTAGCCCATTTTCCTCAACAACATATTATGATATGCAAGGTTCCACCTTTCTCCCAGGAAACGCAATCTTCTAAATTTATCTTTTGGATAACTAAAAAAAGAGACAGGTCTGGCTTTCAAAATCTGGGGTCAGCCGTCCTGAATGGCAAAGCATTTGCCCCAGAAACACCTAGTTAATAACAAAACAACAACAACGTTCATTACAGAGCTAAGTATACCTTGACAAGGCACCTTGCTTTTAATGAGGCAAAAGGCCAATTAACCTAATGAGGAAGTACAGCGCACTGTCATTGAGTGGAGAACCTGGATTCCCTGGAGATATGCCCTGCATATCCTCGTAATCCACCAAACACGAGAGATTCAAATCTATTTCTGATGGCACAGCACTTGGAGCTCCCTGGGTTAACACTGTCCTTCTCCAGATTTTGTGACACAGTATCTCAGCATTCAAGCTGGACGAAGGGCCAGCCTCGCATTTTTGTAAGCTCAGATCGTAACCCTGGGAAAATGCAGTCATTGTCTTCGCCTGGTCCCCCACCGCCCAGCCCATCACAGGTATTCGCCCTGCCGGAGGACACCAAGGAAAATCCAAGCACAAAAGGAGTAACGCTCCTGCAGGCACTTCCCCATCGAAGTCATTTCATAACCGCGTTTACAAAGGTGGTGGAGGATCAGCACACAGCATGCACGGAACACAGCGCGGGTGCATTGACAGGAGACATCTAAATGCGCTGAACAAACAAAAGAAAACCAACTTCACGAAGTGAGGCCGTTATTTTGAAGGAGGCAAAACTTCCCGGCACTTAGGGCACACCTGGAGCGCCAGCATCTGCCCCAGGCCCCGCACCCCCCCGGAAAAGCGCCCCTCTCCGCACCAGTAAACATGCCGGGAGGGAGGAACGCATCAGGCAGCACCAGTGCGCACAGAGTTAACGGAGCCACCACCGCATGCCGGTTGCAGCTCTCCCAGCCGGGGGCTGCCCGCCATCACCAAGGCGAACCGAGGGAAGCGGCACCCGAGGCGGGGGGCACTGGAAAAGCGCCGAGACCGAGGGCTCCAGCGCGCTGCTGCCGGAAAGCCAGCGGCCCCGGGCGCACCGGCAGCCGGGCTGCGGGTCCTTCCCCGCCCGCCCCGCACCGGGGCTCGGGGCTGCGCTGCTGGCACGGCGCCGGGGGGCCGGGGCGGGCCGGGACCTTGAGCCGGGCGAGCGGAGACCCCGGGGCCGGGCGGGAGGGGAGCGCGGCTGCGGCGGCCGGGCCCGGCGGAGCGCATCGCCGCCGGTGCCAGGCGCGGCTCCCGGTGCCGGCCGGGGGGGGCGATCGCCGGGCACCCCCCAGCCCCGGCGGTACGGACCTGTCGCCCCGCGGCTGCCCGGGCCGCGGGCCAGCGCTCCCCGCCGCCGCTCCACCATCGCCCCCCGCCGCCGGTCCCGGCGCCCCCCCGGCCGCCGCCCCCCGCCTCCGCGGCGCGGCCCGTACCGCAGTCGGCGCAGAGGATCCGCGCCACGTCCCGCTTGAGGTTCTTGCCGCTGGTATCGAGCGGGGCGAAGGCGGTGCGGAAGACGAGCGGCTCCTCGGTGGGCTCCAGGAAGAAGATGTAGCGGTGGTTGCGCTTCACTTTAAAGCAGGGCGCCTTGGAGCCCACGCTGATGAGCTGCTCCCGCTGCAGCCCGCCGCTGTTGAGGGGCCACAGGTCGAGTACCTTGACCAAGACCCCCCCGGCGGGACCGGCGGCTCCTCGGCTGTCATTGCCGCCGCCGGCGGGGGGGCCCACGGACTGCACCTTGCCCTCCAGCACCACCGCCGCCGTGTACGCCTGATCCTGCACCGACTTAAGGCTGGGCGAGTAGCAGGCGAGAGAAACGCCGAAGAGCAGCATGGAGAAGCCGGGCGCCGGGTCGCGCCTCATGCCGCCGGCTACCGCTCGCTCCCCGCCGGCCCTGCGGCGGCCGGGCTGCGGGGCTGCGGCGCGGCGGGCGCGGCGGGGCGGAGCGGCGCGGCGCGGCGCGACGCGGAGCGGCGCGGCGCGGCGTGGCGCGGAGCCGCGTGGATCCTCCTCCGAGCGAAGGAGGTGGGATGCTCTCACAGCTCCCCCCCCGGGGATGCCCGCTGCAGCAGAGGGGATCCCTGCATCTCCCGCTCCTGCAGGGCCTGGGGAGGGGGTGGTCCCCGGGGATGGAGCCAGATCGTGTTGCCTCCATGGAGGCAGCCCCTCGCCAAGCCCCGCAGCGTTCGCAAACCTCCCCCCCCCCAAGATGCCACCAAAGATGCACTCATTTGGGGGCGGCTGCAGGTGGCACGGGGCTTCGGTGATAGGCAGGGCCCAGGAGCCAGGGGGTTCCTCTTTGCCCGGTGTTTTCTTGGAGCTGGGAGATTTGTGCCTGAGATTCCCTGCACACCTGAAGAAAAGGCATTAACGTAGAGACAAATGGAGAAAGGTAAGAGCTGAGGAAACAAAGCCTCCTTTCATGCCCTGATCCCTGCTGTCTCTTTTTAATAAACAAGTGCTCTTCCCCTGCAGTGGTTTGCAGGAGGAGTCAGTTTAATCTCAAAAAAATGGCTTATTTGGGTTTATTTTCCAAGCTGATCCTGAAGCATCTGTACTCCCAAAGCCTCACTGCCCAGATGCTACAGTGTGGAAGGGATCTGAGATGCTAAATTAGCAGCAGAGGATTTCATATTTGTTGTTACACTAGATTCTGCATTGAAGGGGAGCAGCCATGGTCCCACCGTGATGGAGGTGACCTGGAGGCAGGAAGGCTGGGCTCAGCCTTGTCCGAGGCAGCGAGTCAGGGCACACCCTGTAGCAGGGATGCACAGCCCTGCTTGTCCTGCATTGGAGACATGGCCCCCGCCCCAGTGGCTTTACAACCTCAAGGGAATCCCTTAGCACACCCCAAACAAGAGCCAGGTCTTTGAGCACATCGGTGAGAGCAGAGGAGCACAGATGGCAGGACTGAGTTTTGCTTGCCATTTAACATGGTGCAGCCAGAATCATCAGGAAAAATGGGAAAGGAGCAGAGCTGCTGTGCCCAGCACAGACACCGAGCACTGCCTTTCCTTGTGTTGCCCTGGCTCTGCTGCCCGGGGCAGGAGCCAGCGTTGTCCCACCACTGGCACACGAGGGCCCAGCCCCAGCACACACACCCAGCGCTCTGCAGCCATGGAGAGGCCATGGCTTCGCACCACCAGCTGGGACAGCTGCTGCTTTTCCCCATCTCCGAGGAGGCTAACAGCTCTCTGAATAGCTCTGCCATTGCGGGACCGTGATGCATCGGAAGCAGCGCAGTGTGTTAACAGCAGGGCTTGGGGAGCATTTCTTGCAGGCATTTTCTCTTGCTAACTGTGATTCTCTGTGGCTTTCTGTTTTCAGATGTTTCTGAAAGCTTTCTCTTTTCCCTTGTTTGGTGACCGTGCAAAACTGCAAAGGAACACAGGCAGAGGCAGAGGGGACCAGAAGTGTTTCCCACAGCAGAGGGAAGGACAGTATTTTGGATTCAGGAAGCTGCTTGGAGGAGTAGAGAAACCACCTGATTTTTCTCTGCTTTTGACACAAATCTCTGTGGAAATTCCCCGTTCCCTAACATTTTATTCAGACAGCAACACAGATTCTGCCTGAGAAGGAAGGAGACATCCGATAGCATAACTTGACCTGGAGCTCTCCTGCTCTACCCTGCCCCTCACCAGAAAAGATGGTTTGATGCCCAGGCATTTGAGTTGCTAATCCTTGTCTTCTCCCTGTTTGCAGGTTGAAATCCTGCTGGGACCACAGTAGTTCAACTGCTGGGAGAAATTCAGCACAAGATACCTGTGAGGCCTCTGGTGCAATTTTGAAAAGGGAGGTTTTTCTCTGTCTCTGGGGCATTTTGGAGTCCAGGACACCTGGCCTCATAAAAGGGCACTGGCCATGTCTCCTTTTAGCAGTATTTTTCCTGCTGTTCAGCCTAGCTGTTGTGAAGACATCTAGTCTTCATTGCCAGAGGTGCTTGCATTTCTATTATCATTTGGGAAACGGTTTAGGACTAAATCCCTTCACCCCTTCCCTGCTGTTTCTCCCATATAAATAGAAAATCATCCTTTCTGTAGGTCCTTGGGCATTTTGACATATTAAATGAATAAGGCAAGGCCCTGGGTGCATTCACCAGCCCAATCTGAACACTGGTTTTGAGGGAATAGAGCCTAAATAACATATACTTCTAAAAATCTCTCAATTGCCTCACAAAAACTTGACCCTCGTTCACAGAATAACAGGGTAACTGAGGTTGGCAGGGACCGCAGGAGGTCTCACAGCAGGGCCAGCTAGGGTAGGTTGCTCTGGGTCATGCCTAGCTCAGGCTTGAACTTCCCTGGTGAACCTGTTCCAGTTTTGACCACCTTCATGGTGAAAAAAAGCTTTTCCTTATCTCTAATGGAAATTCCCTGTGTTCAGCTTGTGCCTGTTGCCTCTCGTCCCCACTCCATCTGAGAGGCTCTGCCCCTCTACCAGCGCTCCCAGGTGGCTGCTGGCAGCACCAAGATCTCGTCTTCTCCAGGCTGAACAAAGCCAGCTCACTGAGACTCTTCTCATACCTCCTGATCTCCAGCCCCCGACCTCTGCTGCTCTCATTACAGGCTGTCAATGTCCTTCTAGTGCTGGAAAGTCCCAATCTTAACCCAGCCTCCAGCTGGGATTTCCAAATGCCACATAGAGGGGAGGGATCCCTTCCCTCAACCCATACAGCAGGTTTTGTGGGCTCTGTCAGAGGTTCTGTTTATTAGGGTGAAGACCAGCAAGGAGCCAAAAGACTCCTTTAGTGTGCTGGTATCAGATGGCTGGTCCTCACCTGCAAGTCACACTTGAGTTCACTACAGGTCCCAAAGGGACAGCTGGAGGGAGAATGTCCTAATTCCTCCCCCAGGGCTGGAGGGCATTTGTCCCAGAGGGATGCTGGGGATGCACAGGGAGACGACCCAAAGTGTGCAGGGACACGGCTGACCATTATCCACTGAGGGCAGCAAAGCCAGGCAGGAGGTGGTGTGATTTTGCTGATAGGAAAGTGCACAGAGTGATGGCTTACTTCTAGCCTGCCCATGGACTGAGAGTCACATCCTTTTCTAACATCTCCCCCCAGGCTTTGCATTGCCTGGTGGCTTAGGCAGTGATCTGCACAGGGTCTTTCTCTGCTTCTGGGCTGTACAATGCATCACCATGCAGCCTCCTGGCCACAATGCTCTTTTCAAAGCTTCCTAGAAGGAGCTCAGAAGAGCAAGTGTGCTGGGGCTCAAGGGTTGTGCCTTGTTGTAGGTCAGGGACTTGCATTGGTTTTATCTGCACGGGGAGATGGATAAAAACTTTTGGGCTCCAAAGCCAGTTTGCCAAATAGTACTTTTTAAATCTTGCCTTTTGCTTCTAGATGCATTTTCTGCAGCTCCCATGTCTGTTCCTCAGGGTAGGGAACTCTATCTCCATTTCACTGTGTCTGCATCACCAGCTATCGCAACTTTGGGGCCTCTTCTGCTATTAAATGTCTCTTAGAAAGAGTCTTCTCCAGCTTCGTCACCATGGTTGTTAGTTGACATCATTCTTGCTTAGTCTCAAGCCTGACACATATTTTCAAATTTTCACCCTGTTTAAGGATGGTCAAAACTGTGGCAAATTTAAATACTTCCCAGCTTCTTCTCTCTTCTGCAAAATCCACTGTGCCTTTCAGTAAAGAGGCTTTGTGTTTGTCATCAGCCTTTCTGTACCAAACCATCTCAGTGCAACAGCTCTTGAAGGTTTATGTCTCTGACCCATCCATACCTCTTTCCTTCTGGGATTTTATTTCTTCATCTTCCATATTTTCCCTTTGTCAACCAGCAAAATCAGTTCATTCTGCATTCAGGCACAAGCCATGATCCCTCATGAAGAGCAATTATTTCAGAAAACAACTGTTTCATCCCCTGGCTGCTTTAATTTCTCCAAAGCCCGTCTCTCCCCTACCTCCCTGCTGTGAAAACCCATCATATTTGCCACCCTGAAAGGGAGAAGGAGCATCTGAGCTCAGCCCAGATTCCACCCTGCCTGGAGGACCCCAAGAACTCAGCAGCACTGCCAGAGGCCTTTACCCCTCAGACAGCTGCTGTGGGCGCTGGTTTTTCATTCATCTTTTAATTTTGCTCCTGCAGGTTCCCAGAGATGCCTGCAAAACAAAGCACTTCTCAGGTCTCTATTTCCCTCTGCCAAGGTAGCTCTCGGCATAAAAAGCCCTGCCTGGTGACAGATGCCACAAAGGGCAGTGTCGCAGTGCCCCTCCCTGCCTCAGGAAACCCTGCAGCTCTTCTGCGAGGAAAGGCGTTGACCCCCAACAGCACCGGCAGGCGGGTTGCACATCTTCAGCATCTTCCACAGGCTGCAGATCCTCAGCGTCCTCCACATTAGTTGAAGACACGTTCCTGCAGATCCCATGTGGGTAAGTCCTGTCAAAGAAATGGGGCTTTTGGTATAATGAGGAACAGAGCATCTGCGTTTCCACCCCAGGGTATTCTGGATGGGCTGGTGTTATTCAGCATGGGGCTGTGCTAAGCTCTTCTCTGCTTTGGGCAAACCTCAGAAGCATGTGTACATCACAAGCATGTCCCTCCACCTCCCCCAGCCCTCCCCAGCACAAGGTCTATCCTGGTCCCCTGCAGTGACCCTGGAGCCCTGCTGGTGTGAAGATGGCAGGATCAGGAAACACCCACCCTAGCCAAGGGAACATAGTTTTCCTTCCCTGTGGGACATTTCTTCCCTGCGACAGTCAGGTGTTTTACAAAGACTTAGCAACATGCCTGAACACCAACAAATCCAGTGCAGGCATTTTTTTTATCACCTCAATGTCTTCTCTGGAGGGATTCGGCTTTTTCAGCTTGGTGCTGTCCAGCAACACGGGGTACATAGCCCATGGAGAGCATCAGTACCTGCCACGCAGGGCAGGAGCCAGCGCTTCGCCAGGACACACCAGACTCCTGGCACCAGGGAGACACTGTCACAGTCTTGGGTGAAACAAGAAAGGTAGATGATAAATGATGAACTCAGAAGTTATATTGGAAAAGCAAAGCCCAGCACCCAGTTTGAGACTCCAGTCTGGAGATTGTCTACGCAAGACCATGGTCAAAATAAAACATATCTTGCAGTCCTTCCAGGTAGCTAAGGACTGGGATGGAGAGAGACCTCCAAAGTCTCCTATTCCACTGGCCTGTCAAAGGCTCCAGCAAGCAGCATGGCTGCAGTAAAGGAAACCAAGACCCACCTCAGGAGTTCTCCAACAGCTGTCATGGGCTCAGCAGTTTCCTCAGCTTACCCCTGCCCCGCTGTGTTCCCATATCTCCTGCCTATTAATGTCACCTTCCGGACCAGTGCCAGCAGGGGAAGGCAGACCTGAGGGATGTAGCTGTAGGCATCAGTGCTGCCTCTCCCAGAAAGAGACCATCATGGCATGGAGGCCTGATCCAGCTACCCCTCCTTCCCTGAGCTGTGAGAGCATTGTCCTACTGTCTTTCTGTGAGATGCTCAACAATACAAAGAAAAGTTGGGCACATTTTCTGTTGGGAGACAAACCAGTACTTTACTAGAGGGATGAAACCCATCCTGAAAAACCTTTCCTGTCTTGGTACATGGCAATCAAAGGGAAGAAAAATCAAGAGCTAAGTGGTTTCTTTCACATGGCAGAAAAACTATTAGAGTTCCCTCCAGCCCCTCTGTGGCATATTAACCTAGGCACAAGGAAGAAAAACAGCCACTCATCTTTTGAGGAAATGTGTGCCTCTTATTTGCTGCCCTCCCCAAGAAACTCATTCACTCCTTGTCCACCCACACGAGCAGGAATGATGAATGAAAACAAAATATAAACAATTCAGCTTTCCCTTTTTCCTCCCAGCCTTCCAATCAGATGTTTCAGTCCATGCCTTAGTACCCAAATTTTGCACATTGATCATTCTGATGGCGTGCCTGTACAGCCTTGGCTCACTGTGCCTCTCACACACTGTTTCTTAGATACGTACATCTGCATCCAATACATTTATCAGCAGCTCCAGCTTTGGGAGGGTTTCACACCACTCAGGGTGTAGGAGACAGAGGGGAGCCTGCCACTGAAGAGCAATTGCTCTGTCATCACTGCCCACCCTGCCCGGGGCCAGAGGACTCCTCTCATGAGACCAGCAGACACAGACACCAGCAGGAACCTGCTCATCAGCGAGGCAACACTTCTTGTCCCCCAGAAGGACGGTGTTGGCCAGGCACTGCGATGTGTCACCAGAAAGATAACACATGGGTGCAAAATGGCACTGGTGGGGGCAATGCTCCCTGCACGAGGGTATATCTTCAGCTCCTGGGCACTGCAGCCCCCAATCTCCAGGCCACCCTTCCATCCCAGAGACTCTCCCCTGGGACTGGATTTCTCTGCCAGCCACTCTGATTTTTCTCACTCTCTTCCCTTCTCTCTGCATAACCTTCTTACACCCCCCTGTGTATTAAACAACTATTACAGTTGTGCCAGTGCATCAGGTATGTCCATGCCCCTCCGAGTTCCCTTCTTAGATAAAGTCCGTACCAATTATGTGTCGCTACATGTATATCCTGAGCCAGGAGAGCCTCTATTTGAAACAACTGTAAAGAAGTATTGTGAAGAAGAAAAATGAAGAGCAACATCTCCAAATCACCATGAAAAATGCAACAGCTGAAGCAGCCAGCTATTGCCAGACAAACCCATGGAATCCTATACCATTGCAAAGGTAAAAAACGGTGCTGGTCATAAAAGCATCGGTACAGTTTTGCCTTCTCTAATGATGCTGCTTGTCAAGAGAGTGAATGATGCATCTCTAGAGGGCATGGATGCAAAACTGAGAAATGGGTGCTGTCACAGTGATAAAGTCTGTCCTAAGCTTTAGCATTTTAGGTCAGGAGGAGGCTCCAGGTCATCTGCTGCGAGATGGTTTCTCGTGGATTCAAAATCAGTTCAGCCCCTGCTTTTGGAGGTGGCATTTCAAACAACGCTTGTTTAAATTTTTGCTGTGAAAGCAGACGAAGCAGCCTGGAGGGTTGTGTGACAGCAGGGAACCCTCTCTCTGAAGCAGCACCATGTATTGACAAGAGAAACTCTCCATGTACAGCCCCACCAGTTCTGCCTGGAGAACCTCTACCTCCACCCCAATTTTTCATTGAAAAATAACAATATCGACTAGGGGGGAATACACATGGGTTTTGCTCAACCTGAAACCACCATTTTTTGACCAACAAGCAGTGTATCACAACACTGGTGAAAAATGTGTCACACTAAGCTCCTGCCAGTCACAACAACATGCACAAAGGGTCACCTGGGATGCTGGCATGAGAGCAGCCAGGCCCAGCATGGGTGGCAACTTCCTTTAATATTGCTCTTTAAGCTCATAATGACACCCCAAATTCTTCATGGCAACTGCATCTCACCACAGATCAGAAACTCTGTGCTACCATAGCATCAGCCAAGCATGATGAGTGAGGCTTCTCATGAATTCAAGGTAGCAGTTAATCCAGTTAGTGCAGAGGTTTCATGTTATAAATGTTATTCAGCACCTCTCCTCCCTGCTTCAGGACACCTCAGAGCTTTGTATGGGCAACACATTGCAGAGATTGGGGTGCTGGCTCAGGGGTGCTGGCTCAGGGGTGCGACAAATGAGGCTGATGGCCATGGGACAATGCCAGCAAGTGTGAAACTGGGGGGGGTGTGGGGGGTGTGGGTACGTGCATCCAGTGAAAAGCTGATGAAAGCATTTCCATGAAAGCAACAGCTTTCTGCACTGCAAAATATGCCTGTCATTGAGGTGAACTGGGCTGCTCAGATCCTCTGGCTGAGTGCTAAGGGCTGTCTGCAGACCCAGGAAAATGTTTCCCCCTTCCATTTCTGCCTGTTTCATGTATTTTGATGTAAAAATATGCTGAGTGTGTATATACCTTATTACATGTGTAGGAAACACAGAGAAGGAGCACTTGAGGTGCCACCACAGTAATAGAGACAGACAAGGCTCCTTGTCTTGTTTTGCCCTTGATTCCCTGTTTGAATATTGTCTGCCACCATTTAGACAAGAGACCTTCTCCAAATGACTTCTGAGATTCAGGAGACCATTTCTGCAATAACAAGTTGATGCTGGCAGGCACCCTGTGGCTGGAGAATGCCCTCGATATGACAGAAGTGGTAACTTGTTTGATGGATTCAAATAAATAGGAAAGACCAGGAGCTGAGGTGGCAGCATCTAAGCCCTGTACTGAGAGGTGCAGAGACCTTACGGTGAGATTAAATATAGGTCTCACAAACCAGAACAACAGTGCTTTTACTGAGAAGATAGATAATCAAGCCCTGGAGGAAATTACATGATATAAAGCTTAGATTTAAAATAAATATGAAATGAGTTGGTGGATTTGGGACCAGTTCCTTATGGAAAAGTTTTCACGTCAGAAAAATGACTTGATGAAACTAGCTGTTTAATTAGCAGTTTTGGCAGGAAGCCAGGAGGATCAAAGGGGTGCTGGATCCTCTTCCCTCACCTTGCCATCTTGCCCTTTGCAAGGAGGGCTGGGAGCAGGAGAGGGGTGGACTGTGCACAGGCTGCTGCATGTAAGGGGCAGGAAAACCTGGAGATGGGACCTGGATGTTCCCCTTGTGAAATCAGCCCCATCAGCATGCACTTTCCCAGGAAGATCCTATGCCCGCCAAAGACAACACCCAGGGCAGGACAACATCCACAGCCTGGGCCTGGGCACAGGCTGTGAGTGCACAGAAGGAGCAGAGCCATTGCAGGAGGAGGGCTGCCGGACATCCTGGGTCCTCCCCAGCGCGCCGTGTGCAAGCTCTGCTCTTGCAGCCTGGCGTGCAGTTTGGTTGATGCAATGTCAAGCAGATTGGTGTGGGGATGAAGGCTCTGTCCCAAGACAGCTGCTGCAAGCATGTCTGCCCTGGCTTAGTTATCTGTTGCCTCTGCTTTTTCACTAAGCATCACCCTGGCATTTTTACTCATGCCCGTGGATGAATCTAAGTGATCCCACATCCCTTGGCGCAGACAAGTCCTTGGACTCTCTTCCTGCCCTATGAATTGTTGGTCAGCTCCTCTGTTAGCTTCCCAGCTGCAGCTCCTCCCTGCAGGACAGGTTTCAGTGGTTCCCTGTACACCAGCCTCGTGTCCTGTACCTGCTGGGGGGCCAGGCTGGAACCATCTGGGACCAGCCCTCCAAGGGCATCAGGCTTTTAGGTAGTAAGGACCTGAATGCAACCTCCCTGCTGTGATGCCCAGGCAGGGAGGCTGTGTCCTCCCCACAGGGGCACACCATGACACTGCCACTGTCCTCAACCAAGGACTCCTTCAGCCAGTTAAAGGGATGCAAATGAAAAAATAGAGACCAAGTTGTTTTTCCTTCTCCTCCCTCTTTCTTTCCTTGCTTCATATCGCACTGTATTCCTGTACTTTGCAGTTTGATTGTGTCCTTATGTCTCCTTTTCTCAATGAGTTAATGCAAATTATTTTTGCTCCAAGGTGGACCGTGGAAGTCTCACTCTGTGCTGAGCTTGAGAGCAAAATGCAGGGCCCAGGAGGCACATGAGCTCCTGCTTCCCTGGCAAGTGATGGGTTGAATTGGGCTCCTAAGCCCCTCCAAGCATCTGAGCCTCAAGTTTCAATTTTCAGCTCCATTTTCAGCTCCCTCTCCTCCCTGCAAAGTCTGTTCAACAGCAGTGGGAGGCTACAAATAGAGCAAGGCAGCTCATCTGCTGCATCTCACTAGTGTGATCCGTGGGCACGCACGTGCGCGCGCTGGATCCTCCCTCCACAGGCACTTCACGACTTTCCCCAACGTATCTGTGGAGTGATGGCCGTGCATCTTTCCCGGTCTGTAGCTCCCTCCTCAGCCCTTTGCCGTGCAAGTTCTGACTGCAGCTAAGGACACAAGCAGCAGCACCACATGCATCTGCACTGAGATTAACCCTGCAAAGTCAGGGACAACAATTTGTATTTCCTCATCCAAAATTCATCATCTGGGAAGGCTGTCAGGCCAGCTCTGCCAAGACAGAGGCTTCAGTGGGAGTCTCTGCTCACTACAGGAGTAATGGGGTACCGACATCACCACCACTTACCTGGCCCAAAGGATACCGTTACTGCCTGCTCTGTCCTCTCATGAAATGGTGGTAATAAGGGATCACACATACACACTCATTGGGTCAGGGGGACAGGGACTAAGAGGAGGGATGAAGGGAGGTGGTCTCATTTAGTCTGGCCAAGAGGAGGCTAAGGGCTGAATTAACGGTGGCTAAAAACTACCCAGAGGGCAGGTACAAAGGCAACAGAGCCAAACTCTCTTTGGTGGGGCATGTCACAAGGGGCAATGGCCCTACAGTGCAGTTTGGGATGCTTAGATCATCCAGATGATTTTTCTTTCCCAGGAGGTGGTGTATTCCTAGGAGAGAGCACAGCATGGGGGCAGGGGTCCTCCATCGCTGAGGGTTAACGAGGCTAAGCCCAATGAGGCCATGGTCATCCTGACCTAGTGCTGGCGACAGTCATGGTGCAAGCAGGCACTGGCCAGGAGCATCCCAGGGCTCCCATTCCATTACCCCCTCTAGGACCCTGTGACTCTGGGATGTATGAGCTCTAACCAGTCTAGCAAGGCTATGTCTCAGCCCCTAACTGGAGGGGGAGATGCTGGCTGCCTGTGACACAACACACAGGGCTTAACCCCTGCCTGTTCCCCTTGCAGGAGTCATGACTTCTCCATGCAGGGAAGCAGTGAGGACCTGAGGCTCCCAGAGTCCCTCCAGAGCAGGGGTCCCGCACGTCCCTTCTGCCTCCCCAGGCTGGGGACAGCTGGAGAGCCGGCAGGAGCTAGCGCCCACAGGGAGCCATGGCCCCGACCTGGCAGGAGCAGTCCTTCACAAGCCCCCTGCCATGCCCCTCGCACACCCCCTTCCTCAGGGATGCTCCCTGCTTCTTCCCAAGGCAGGTCTGGGCTGGGGGAAGGTGGTGCAGACTCTCTCTGGTCTCAGTGAGACAGGCCCGACAGCAAATGGCTTAATAAAATAGCTGTTTTAATTAGGCAGAGTAGAAAGAGAAATATCAAGAGCTAGTAAATCTTACGCCCTTCAGATGCGGGGCACCCTGTGTTCGTGCAGCATTGGATGGATTTTCCTGCGGCGGTGTGCATATCCCCTCCCTGGAGAGAAGTTCCTCCTTTTTGGTCCTTCAAGCTATTATATATCCTTCTTTTTATTCTATCTTATTAAAGCAGCTATTTTATTAAGCCATTTGTTGTCAGGTATTTCTTACTGAGATGCAGAAATAACCCTGTCTCCCACCTCACCTTACCCCCCGGTGCAGGACAACGTCTCCCTCACATGTGCTGGAGCCCCTTCCCTTTCCAGCCCCCAGCACTGGTTTTGGCAGAACAAGGGCTGTGGCTGCTGTGCTGGCTGCAGACTATCCCACAACTCTCTGGCAAAGCTGGTTTGCAAATGCTCCTGTTTTGTAAACCCTTTTCCTCTCTAACACAAATCGGGCGCTCCACACACCGCAGTCTCTTACCTGCTCCATCCAAATCTTGCGGGATCAGAGCACTGCATCTTTCCACCTGTGCTACACAGTATTTGCAGAGCACCTGTAAAACAATGAATTGAATATAATTATTGACAGGATGTTCACGTTTCCTGCACACTTACACACCACTTTATCTCGATCATGGCAGGGCTGGTCTACAATTCTCTTTTTAATGAGTTCCCAAAATACTCCCATAAGCAATATCCTCAGTTGTAAACTATAAAAACAAACCAGCCCCTCTATCTAGATACACTGTGAGAGGTTGAAACCACCCTAATGATCCCTGGGGAGAGAGAAGAAGGACTTCTCACTGTGCTGGGTGCATTTCTCATTGGCTCCAGGCGATTCCTGCGCTCCCTTGCAGCAGGATTTGGGGGAGACATAGATTTGCTGTGGTTTTCTCCTCCTCCTGGCCTGATTCAGTCAACTGTTCTCCTTGCCCCATCCACTGCAGGGCTTGCACAGCCCCAGCTGGGACTTGCTGATCTAAAAGCATACAACCAGCAGACATCCTTGGAGCCCATGTCTGATCCAAACACACCCGAGGTGCTGGAGGAGCTGCCAGAGCAGACAGCTGCCATCACCCCTCTATGACTGGGGCACAAAAATGTCCCTTTCTCTTACAGCAAGAGTCAGGCCAGCAAATGCCTGACTCTCTTACTCCATCCCCCTCCAAGGAATTGCCTCATAAAAGTGAAGCTATTTCCTTGATGACACCATGCCAGAGTGGACCCTGCAGCCTCTTTTGCACTGTGGGAAACCAGAGTATCAAGAGACATGGTACTTTTATAGAGTTTTTCCCATGGCATCTTGCAGCGAAAAGTAAAGAGATGTTGCCTCTATGGTAAAGGTCTGGCTAATGGCCCAAGAGGTTTTAAATTAAACACCCCTTCAGCAAAATCCCAAGACACTGAGACAAGTTATGGGACAACATCCTCGAGCTGTTAGTCTCCAGCTACACCACGGAGAGCAGGCATCCCAGGTTTTCAAGCCCTAGCCAGGTCTCAGCTGGATGGGAAGGAATCCCACCAGCTCCCAGGGCCACAACAATGCTCCAGAAAGCATCCCCAAAGCAGGTCTGAAAGAGATGAAGGCAAACATTAAATAATTAATAAATAAAATGAGATACTTCTTTAAAACATTTCCCTGCCACAATAGAACATTTCTTAATGCTGCCCATGGGAAGTCACTTGCAGACGAGGAACAGAGGACTTGTCTCCACCTTGTATCTGACTCTTCCTTGTCACAGCACCTGTGTCGGGTGCACAGGACTTCTGCAGTTATGAGCTGGGCCTCTGTCACCTCAGGGCTGGTAGGCATCAAGCCCATCACCTTGTGAATGGCAAGCGACTCTGCTGCCCTTAGATAACCCCCTTGTCACAGACCCTTTTCTTCTTGGTGAAGCTTCAAGTGAGAAGCCAAGTTGGCTCTTCTCTTCCTCCAGGTCCAGAAACCAATGAACCTTTAAAGGGTGGTATCACATCTACCTCCCATCAGTGGTGGCCTCCTCTCATCTGTTGCAGGAGAACTGGCCCATACCTCCATCTATCAGCATGGTCAATGCACACTTCAGGTCTTCCTTCTTCTTGAAGGACAGCTGTGGCTTCTGCCCAGGGAAGACACTGGAGCATGGAACAGCTTTATCACCCTGGCAAAGACAGACAGTCGGGTCCGGTGGACACCTCCTCCCAGGTGTGGGACAGGCCACCTGGCTGGGCCACTGAAGGACTAGGCAACAGGCCAGTGTTGCAACACCTGAAGGATGGCTTCAAACTCTCATCCTGCTATCAGTCACTCCATCAAATTGTACTTAGGGACCATCTCTTCATGTGCTCCAAAAGGGCTTTGTTTGCCACCATAGCCAGTTGCTGTGAACAGCTGACAATGAGATGCCTTCGTTGTTCTCATGTAGGTGACTGCATAACAAGTGGTTAGAAGTTACAAGCTATAAATTCTTCTGGACCAAAGCTCCCACATTATCCAAGCCACCTGCCAGGCAGAGGGCATCTGTGTAAATAGGCTTGTTTACAGTCAACGAAGTGCTTGCCGTCTCAGGGAATCCAACCAAATTCCTCTCCTGATGAGTGCCAAACAGCATCAGCACTAGCTCCATTAGCACAGAGTGGAGCAGCAGGTGCTTGAATCTGTGCTCAGCCCAGAGGGTTGCAGGGTGACCAGAGGTCCATGTCCACTTGAGAGTCCAGCCTTCTGGAGAAAGGTCAAGCTCATGGGACACATCACCTATCTCAGAAAGAGCAAGACCGAGCACAGGGCTAGCATGAAAACTCAGACCCAGCTCCAGGACTTGTGAAAGTCTTCTTGGAAGGCAGCTTAATGCAAGAAACACAGAAACCATTGGGCACCGGGGCTGAAAGTTGCCAAGAGACACGCGACTGCTTCACTTCTTGCCCAGTGATTTCTCTCTTTCTCCTCTGCTGTCACAACTAAGAAGAAGGAGCTAGCAGCCCAGCCTGGCATTGCTCCGGGGGTAAAAACGGCATCCTTCCTGTGGGTTCCAGGCCAGGCACCTCTGGCACCCCTGGGATTCCCTCAGCTCCATGGCACAGCCTGGCCACAGGGCACTATGTGGGGAAAGGCACTGTGCGTGGGCAAGTGCCACCCAAGGAAGCCTCCGGCAAAGCAAGTGAGGAGAGAAACCGCAACTCTGGCATGTGCCCTGCAAGGGGGCAATTCATTGTTGGGGATCAGAGCCTGATCCACACCCCAGACTAGGACTGTCTGCCCACTCTGACAAGGCAGAAAGCAGGTACTTCTCTCTGGAAAGGGAACACCATGAAAATGAGAGAGATGGTAACTCCTCCTGGTGTTTTGGGGTGACGAGCCTGGGAGACAGGAGGACACCCCACTCCCCAAGGCAAGCACCCACCAGCACCATCCCCAAGCTTCCCGGCTCCACTCTGTACCCAGGTCCCGAGCACTGCGCTTGTCCAAAGGCACCTAGCAGTCCCCCATGACTGTCCTCCTCCAGCCAGAGCTGCCATGCAGCTCCCCGGCTCCCCTCTGCCAGCACCTGAATTGCCACACCGACGGGTCAAGCGCCTCTGGCTGCCGTCCCCTGCAGCTCTGGGAAAATAAGCGACTGCTGTTTCACCGTTTCCTTGCAGACAATTTGCTGCATGGCCAGCTCTGACCCTTCGGCAGCTCACCTGACCCTGCAGAAACCACTTGGCTTTCCACTCTGGGGTGGGACCTGAGGAAGGCAGAAGCTTGCCGCTAGCCCTTGTCTGTCCGTGCTCCCCGCCCCGGCAAGAAGGTGGGCAGACCCCTACCGAGGGGCAAAGGAAAGGACTTGAGAGGCAGGGACAGCACCAGCCTTTCAGGGGCTGCCAGCTCATCCTGGCCATCCCCACCCAAACACACAATCTCACCTGGGAAAGCTCTTTCCTGGCATACTCTGGGCTCCCAATGGATACTCCTTCCAGGACACGACATTCATCTCCCTTGCAGTTTTGGTGCTGGAAGAACAAGGACTAACCTTCAGGAGAAGCTTTGAAGAGGGCAATTCCCTCCTCCCGGAGCTGCACAGCAGCCTCCATCCTCCCTGGAGAGCGTGGACCTGCTTCCAGGGCAATTCTTCGCTCAGCCTCAGCACCAAGGCAACCCTGCAAGGAGCTGGGGATGAAGAATTTCAAAATGAGCTTGGACAACAGCCATGGTGGTAGTGCTGAGGTTGGACCACCTGCAAGCCAGAGAGTGGCCAAGAGCACTGTGAACAGAACAGGCATTTACAAACACCTCCCCAATGACCCCTGCACTGCAAGAGGAGCTGCGGAAATGTCTTTGGGTCCTTCCTGCTCATCTCTGGCTGGGCATCAACGAGAGCTTCCAGGGCATGTTTTTTTCCACTTATCTTGGAATCGGGAGGGAGGGTAGTTGGAAGTGTTTAAATCAATGATGTGTGCGCAGCTCCAGTGCCTCTGCTCTCCTCTAGATAGGCATTATTCTATTCTTGGTTTTATATAGCATCCTTTTAAATTACTGCTTTGGATCATCAGCTATGTGTCTGCAGGGCTGCATTCACTCACACACATACATACATCCCCAGGACCCAAAAGGCAGGTCCTGAGCTTCTGCAATGAGCTTACACTGCTATAACAAACCTTGAACACATCCATTAGCCAGTGCTGACTGCACCTTACCACCACAAGGATCGAAGTTTCAAAACCACAGTCAGTAACATCGCTAGATGGGTGCAGCGTGCAGGAGACAATTATCTGAATGCAGCAAGAGGTTCCACCGTAGGGACATTTAAACTCAACAGCATCAGTTACTTGCAATCCAATAACGAATCTAAGCACTTGTCTGTTCTGTATGGGTTGATCTGCACAGTTGGAGTTTGCTCTTTTTTATGTGAGTATTGGAGAAGTTTTCCTTTCAGAGCCTTGTAAACAAAACCTCACAGAGAGTGGGGAGTTGGTACCATGCCACGCTGGCAGCAGCCAGCCCACCTGAAAGCTGAGGACTCGCCGTGTCCTCTCACAGTGGGAACAGTCGGGTTAGCATCCTATCTCAAGATCCAGGCATTTGCTGCCATGTCAATACATCCTGACAATCCACATGTTTATGCTAAGCAATGATTTCATCCTCTCCATGAGGGATTAATTGTTTTTAGTCCCACTTAGCTGATTTGTGGTATCTAGCTGAAAGCATGTACTATACAGGGTTATGCTGATGCTTCCTTGCATTTTTTTTTTTGAGGGTGGGGAGGCCTTTAGGTCCTTGTGGTGTGTTGTCTTTTGTTTCACACAATGTCCCATGCTGCATCCCCAAAGCTATGCTGTCTCCTCCAAGGTAATGGGGAACTCATCCCTCTATGTTCTCTGGCACAAAGAATTGGCCTCCCAGCTCAGCATCGTAGCAGCTCCCAACTGATCACACCACAAAATTTCCAGGCTCATCTGACACTTCTGGTGCTTGCTGGTGCTTGCCGGTGCTTGCCTGGGAGGAACCACTGCCTCTGAAGCTTGCCAAAGAGCTTCTGGATATGGGAGAAGGAAAGGGATCCATTTCTGAGGCCTGAATTTGTCACCATTGCATGTACTCTGAAAGCCAGACAAACCCCAGTGGATATCCCAAAGCCACTAGCTACTCCAGAAAGAAAAAGACATATTACAAGTCAGAGTTTTAGAAGGAAAAAGCAAGCCTTTGGGGCTGGCATCCTGTCTCACAGCATCCTTTGCATGGCCTCTGCACAGAGGGTTGTGATGCTGTGGACCGCAATGCTCCTGTATAGTTGTGAAACATACTTCTAGCTGAACTTGGGAGAACTTCTCTTTTGGGAAAAAAAAAGTCAGAGCATCCTTTTCTTGACAACTGCAAAACTGTGATTTGTTCTAAATCTCATTTCAAAACTGCAGTTTGTTCTAAATCTTCTTTCTTTCCCTTGCAAATGTTTGGGGTTTCTTTGGCCCAAGATGGAAGTAGTCAGTTAAGACGACTCCACCGGTGTCCCTTCACCCCAGCTCCATGAGCGACCTCGCTCTTTGTGAACAGGGCTGGGTGCACTAAGGGACTTGAGGTCAGGGCAGACAGGGTTACTGCCCAGCTTTGCCTTCTTCAGTACCCCAATAAATCCCAGTTGCCCTAAGGGAGTATTTTGGCTGGTACTTTGAGAAGAAAGTACATTGGATGAGGGATTAATAGGCTGCTGAGAAGGTATGTCTCTAGCTGCATGATCTGGACAATGCCACCAACATTGAGGCCCCAGATGATGGTCTTTATTGACAGCATTCTTCTACATTTGCTGTGTGTACGAGCATGCCTTTGAAAAGCAAGAAGGGATGGAAGTGGGGAGGCAGCCCTCAAGGGCTCTAAACTCCACTTCTCTATGAGCTCAAGTGCAGCATCACATTGGAACCATGCCCACTAGGAGCTGGGAGAGACACTTTCTCAGCAGGGTGATGGGAAGCAGCGTGTGGAGACGCCCAGCTTCACGAGGAAGACTGATTCCTGAACTGGAAACATCCCACTGCCCAGGACAAGGTGGTACAGCCTGGGAAGTGCTAGCAAGGAAACCACAAACTCACTGCAGTGATGGTGCCTGAAGCATTCATCAGAGAGCCACAGAGGGCCAACAGGACAAATCCAACTATAGTTCAACGTTCCTGGTGGATAAGGTAGCCCCACGGGGAGCTTGGCCACAGTAAGGCATGGGGCACAAAGGTGCCCTCCTCACACCTCCCCAGCCATGATGAATCATGGCAGCTCTGAGCAGGAGCTGTGGCAGAGCTACATCAGTCCTGCAGCACCAGTTGTCTCAAAGCATCCATCAGGCTCAACAATTTGTCTCAAAGCATCCAACAGGCTCAGTGATAAAGAGCCTGAAGAAATGTTTTTACCAGCACCAGACCATGGTCCAGCCAGAGAGAGGTCTCCACCTGTCAAATTCCACTTGCACAGGCAGGAGGCTGAAAGACAAGCTCAACCACAAGCCGTTTTCACAAAATAAAGTGTTTCACCTTGGCATCCCTAGCTGCCCTGGGCCAGTAGCAGAGCAAGGACTTGGGGACATGCACTGCCTAAAGGAAACTTCCTCCACGCCCTACGCTCCCACTGAGACAACACTCCAAACAGAAAAACTGGAGGAAAGAAACCCCAAAACATCGGTAGGTTTGGGCTGGCATTTGGGTACCATCCAGAGATTAAAGCGGTGAGAAATGATGGGTGAGATGATGGGTTTGTATAGCTCTCCACAGGTTGTCTGAATACTGCAGAAGTCTATTTGGACCCATGAACGCACCAAGGACATTTCAAAGGATTTTAAAAAATAAATCTAGTCCATGATTTGGGAATTGCCGACATCCTCACATGCTTTTTAAGGAAAGGGGGTTTAAAGTAGTGGAAACAAATCACCAACGTGCAAGAAGCTGCATCAGGGAGGGGCTGGAGTCTTAACCTCAAAAACAGATGTTACAAAAGGCCAGAAAGCTCCCCCAGCCTGAAGGAGGCACAGCGGTTTGCCTAGACTGAGGCACACTCATCTCTGGAAGTCTCTAGAGCAAAGGCTCCTCTCCACATGATGTGGAGAGCACTGCCTTCTCCCACCCCATTCTTCCGTGGGAACTCGCAATGGCTGGATTGCTCGTGAACACGTTAGGGACCCCACTTGGTGTGATCCAGCAGCTTTTTGAGGCTGTAAATGAATGGCAGGATAAATCCGGTATTTTGGCACAGAAGCAGGGTGCATCTCTATCAGGCAGGGCTGGGAAACCTGGCGATGCCTGCCAGTGCTTTCTAAAGCACACTTTCCAAAAATGTGCCTTGAGGGGATGGATTCACAGCCCACAAACCCCACGATGTCCATAAGCCCAGAAAGAAGAGCAAGACCGGAGAGGCTGTCAGTTGGCTTGTTGCACAGCTGTACAAGTCAAGCACCTGGAGTCACAGCTGTAGCAGGAACAGCACCCCAGGGCCACCCGGGCAGTCAGCTGCACCTCTGGAGACACCAGCAAGGCAGTATAAGAACAACAGGAATCGTACCGCAAAAAACACAGGAATGCCCTCATCCTAATAAAAGAACGAGCTAGCTAGTGCACCAGGAGCCAGAGCCAGCAGTCCCACCAAGCCAGCTGTGCGTGTCCTCCTGGACACCTGTGGGGACAGAGCACCATCCCAGCCAATGCTGCAGGCATGGGAGGAGGGAAGGGAAGCAAGAGGTCCAGCCAGGCATCGCACTGCTTTGACTAGAGGCAAAAACAAGCAAGCGGGATACTGAGAGGCAGGCTGTTGTAAAGTGGGGTGAACATAGTCCTGGTACATCTGGAGATAGGTCTGCTGGTGTTGGACCAGGGCACAGTCACATTTTGGGCTTGCATTACCTTTGCTAACTACTGTACGTGATACTGTGCTTTAATCCTTACTCCTCCCGAGGAGACAAGGAGCAGAGATCCCTGGTTTTATAAATCATGGTCACTGAAACCCAGCAAGATTAGAATTTGGTGGCCATTTGTTGCTGGTTTTCAACAGAAGAGCAGCCAGCGCTTCCTGGATTATATGGGGAGCTGAAGAACCATGCTTCCCTCTCACTTCATTGGGAACCAAGAACTGGCAAGGATCCTCCCTCTCTGCAGGCAGAGTCCTCCATGGTCAGAAAGAGAAAGAACCGATAAAGGGGAAGCCGACTTGCTGAGAAAAGCGTAGCCAGGAGACTTGCAGGCCAGTCAAGGGAGAAGAGAAAGCACTCCGCCTAATTGGAACAAGCCATCATGAAAACAATCCCAAACTTAATTCGCTTAGATGGGACTTCACATGGTGCTTAGAAGAATTAGCACTTTATCTTTGCAGACACAAGAATCAAGAACTCGTTCTGCCACTGTGCAGCCACTGATGCCCTTTTTTTTTCCCTTTTTTTTTTTTTGAAGAGGCAGCAAAAGAGGCATCTTTACAGCTCTCTGTGGGAACTGCAGCTGTGGACAACCAACAGCTGATATGTTCTCGGGATGTCAGTCTCTAGCAGGTGGTCAGGAAGACACAAACCCTGTACCCAGGGAGAGCGTGGATCCAGCTGTGCCCCACTCCTGAACACCTGGAAGCCAGGTTCCCTGGTGGGGTGGCATTGCAGGCAGAGTGACCCCCCAGTATCCCCACAGGGGAAACCCTGCCTCGGTGCTCACCCAAAACAGATCATCAAAGGAACTGGAGTGACTTTTTTTGAGAGAAGCGGTTACAACTGGAGGGCTGTAATTAACTGTGGCCAAGCTTTTCCATTGTTATTTTACAGTTGCTTGATGTTCTGAAAGATATTTAGAAAAATGACTTTAACTGCCCTGTGCCAAACTGGGCGAGGGTGAAAAAAAAAATGAAATTTGGCAGACGTTATTCATTCAGCATGTAGTTTGGATGACGTCCAGTGACTAACACAGGAGTTTTAACTGATCTGGGAGTCTAAAAACCATTCACAAATAATTTGATTTAGGGTCACTGTGATTTCTTTTTATAAATAATTTTCATTGAGAAGTATTTTTTTAATTAGGATCGACAGACCTAATAGCAACTCTATTGTGTGCACAGTTCATCGTTCCCGTCTTCATAAATGACTTACATATGTGGTGTGCTAGTTTCTTGTTCACTGCACACGATGGGGCTTGTTCACGGGGCAACCAACACCTCACAGACAGTGCACAAGCCATGCTGAACTCCTCTCTCCAAAGGCACTCTCTGAAGAAGACCCAGATGGAAAGCAAAGGAAGCTTTCACCATCCTGTTAAATGCACTGGTCCAGGGGCTGGTCTAAGCCTTTGCGCAACTTCAGACATCCCCACGCAGCTGTAACTGCCTTCTAACTGCTCCAGCTCCAAGAGATGGTAATGGCAACTTTGCTTTGACTGTTTTATTGCTCCAAGTCCCATCACGGCTCAGGAAATACTCTGAATCAGAATATGCACCCTTTTCCATGGTGGGAGGGCTGAACAAGGACTGGACCAAGTCAAAGATCTGACACATCCTGGCAAAAAGCTGTGTCCAATGGCAAATCTAAACTCAGGTCACCCCCTAATCCAGTGGATCGCACAACTAAGCCTGAATAGATCCAGGAAGACTGCAGGATAATTCGGACGGCGGATGGGAGAGTGGCTCAGTGACTCGAATGCATCTTTCCTGGCAACATCCTCCGTGTGTGACAGCCTTTTCTTTGACTTGCACAATAACAATTGCATCTCAGCCACTTTTGTTACAAATCTTATCTGTTGTTTGAATGGCTCTTAGATTCCCTCCTGCGATTATAAATGTTCGTACAAGTTCTTGGAGTCAGCAGAGTTGTTTATAGCTGAATAACAGGCTTGGGCTCCAAACTTTGTGATGCTCGCTGTAATGACCAGATATCTTCTTAAAAGCCCTCTGAACTGGATTTTGAAACAAAAGTCCCATTGATCTTAAGCCTGAAATCCCAGCCATGACTCTGAAAACCTTCTCCCCTGTCATTCAGAGGAACTGAAACTGGTGCAATAAAGGACAACTACAACAGTCAAAGAGAGAATTTATCTTATGAGAGGCAACTACCAAAACTTGGTCTTATTTAGACTACCAGAACAGGGGCTGAAGGGGATATAATTGCTACTGAGAGACACATGGAAGGGGAGAAAACATGAAAAACCTTATGAAAACTCCAAGCCAAAAGTTGTGGAGCTGTAAAGAAGCCATTGATATATTCAAGCTGGGGATGAAAAGATTTCTGATTTTCAGAGCAAAGAAGCCCACAGAAGAAGCCAACATGAAGCCTGATCAACATATGGGACATATTGATATGACTACAACAGTAAGGGAGGGCAGCGTGTGACCCAGGAGGTCCCCGCAAGATCACTCTCCAGTACCTCATCCATACCTGGATGAGGTACGCAGGAGCCAGGGGAATCTCTTCATACCTCATCCATACCTGGATGAGGTATGAAGAGATTCCCCTGGCTCCTGTGTTTCTCTATCGCTTTTGTCCATCCTATTTTGCACCTCACTTTGTTCAAGCAGTCACCCCAGGCTTGTCTTGGCCACGTTATCTTGTTTTAGTACTGGGCAGACCGATGCAGGTCCCTGCAGCACAGCCACGGACAGCCACCTGGGAGGGGCTGCTATGGTAGAGTTCCTATTGAAAAACATTACCTATTGGGAAGAAAAAACACATTTTTTGCTTTGTTCTGTTTCCTTAAATAAGCAAATGCCCATAATAAAGCCAAATTCAGACTCAAAACCAGAGTATTAGGTAGTTGCTGTGACTAGCAACACAGAATGATGCTGGGCAAGCAAGGGTCCCACCAACACCATCCCACCAAAAGAGAAATATTGGCAGGTCTGTTCCCAGGATCACCAGTATTCACCTGGAGTGCATCAACTCTGAAAGGAGTAACACTGGTCTGTGCTGGGGAGGAAAAATAACCTCTGCTGCTGGCTGCACTTGATCAGCATCGTCACCACCAGCAATTCTCACCCCACCATGGTCAGACACAGACTGGCCATGTGCTTCCTGGGCACCAGGCTTTCACCAAATGCATTTCTTCAGCAGCTATGTATTTACCAGCTCTCCTGCATGAATAAAGCAGTGGTTTAGACTCCATAAGGATATTTGCTGGCGTTAGCAAGAGGTGTCATCGTTAGGCTTCAGTTAAAACTGTTTAATGTCATTTGTCTTCGGGATAAACAAAGCAAATAGAGAGAGGGACTGCCAGAGCATCAGCCCTCAGCCTGCCACAGGGGTGCAGTGCAGAGATGCCAGCCTGGCCGCGCAGTTCCCGTGCCGGGGATGGGGCGGGCTGAAAATCAAAGGTTGCATCCGCGTAGCACGGCGCGTCCCAGGCGTTCAGGGCATTTCTGCAAGCTGACATACAGCTGCTGACAGCTTGCAAGCTGCAGTTCACCGCACCTCCAAAACATCGCTTCTGTATTAAAAGAAAACTGTTTTCCTGTCTATTTTTTTTTGTTGTTACCCATGGAGTCACTGATAACAAAGGCTTTAAAAAAAGATGGGGTAGACTGAGGGTTCCTCCCATGATATCTAAGCAACATCTAAGACCTGCAGATGTCTTAGCAATTTAATCTTTCCCCTCGATGAACGCACACGTTATTTCCTCCAGCGCAGAGCACATCCCGCGGGCCACCACGACATCTGCCTCCTAGCACGACTGCTTTGTGCACCACACTTGCAGGTTTTTTGGGATGCTCGAGGCAGCATCGATGCTCTCCACGCAAGTCAGCACTGGCTGTCCTGGAAGCAGCAGGCAGGGAAGCAGGCAGGGAAGGGACTTTTAGCCAAAGCCAGCCTGCCAGTTTGCTTCCTGGCCTGCAGCACTGGGAGGAAGCATCCTTACTTGGGCTGGAGCTGGCTTGGGATTTGGGATTTGGGATTCAGGGTTTGGTAATGAGGACCGGAATCAAAGGGATCTTCACAAAAACCCTCCAAAAAGCAGCAGTTTAATAAAAAGCAAACCGGTCGCCTGTGATGGGGATGCTCGGAGGGCAGCTCTGCCCACCGGCAGCTGCCCCTTCCACCCCGGTCCCCATCCCCGCTCCGCTCCCGGGAGGTCCGGCGCTCCCGCTACCCCGCCGCGCCGTAGATGTATTAATTAATTTCATTAGCAGCCCCGAATAAATGCATATCCTCCCACCCGGGAAGCCCCTCTGCCCGGTCCCCCGATGCTGAGCGTTATCCCGGCACCGGGACGGCGGGGGGGGCTGGCTCCCGGAGCCCGCCGCCACGGCGAGCCCGACGGCGCACGGCGGCGGGGCGAGGGCCCGGCGCGGGGTGCGGGGCACGGCAGCCCGGCCCCCCCGCGGGCGGCGGCCGGCGGTGCGCGGTGCGGCCGCCCGGCGGCGCGGCGCTGCTGCCCGGCTCGGCGGGGCGGCCGGCGTCGGAGGCCGCTCTCTGCCGCCTTCCCGCGCCCTCTCCTCGCTCCCGCAGATCTCGCGAGAGCGGCCGGCTGGTGGCCGCGGGGGCTGTTGCAGCAGCGGCGGCGGCGGCGGGCGGAGCGGCGGCGGCGGCGGGCGGCGGCCGGGGGCGGCCGAGGAGGAGGCGGCGGCGGCGGAGGAGGAGGCGGCGCAGGCGGCGGCGCAGGGGGGGGGGGGCGCCGGGCGAGAAGCGGCGGCGGCGGCCGAGGCCGAGCGGCGGCGGCGGCGGGCGGCGGCATCATGGCGGACAGAGACAGCGGCAGCGAGCAGGGCGGCGGCGGCGGGGGCGCGGCGGGCGCCGGGGGGCCGGGCTCGGGCGGCGGCGGCGGCGGCGGCGGCGGCCCGGGCGGCGGCCTGCAGCATGAGACGCAGGAGCTGGCCTCCAAGCGGGTGGACATCCAGAACAAGCGCTTCTACCTGGACGTCAAGCAGAACGCCAAGGGCCGCTTCCTCAAGATCGCCGAGGTGGGGGCGGGCGGCAACAAGAGCCGCCTGACCCTCTCCATGTCGGTGGCCGTCGAGTTCCGCGACTACCTGGGCGACTTCATCGAGCACTACGCGCAGCTGGGGCCCAGCCAGCCCCCCGAGCTGGCGCAGGCGGCCGACGAGCCCCGGCGAGCGCTGAAGAGCGAGTTCCTGGTGCGGGAGAACCGCAAGTACTACATGGATCTGAAGGAGAACCAGCGCGGGCGCTTCCTCCGCGTCCGCCAGACCGTCAACCGCGGCCCGGGGCTGGGCTCCACGCAGGGCCAGACCATCGCCCTGCCGGCCCAGGGCCTGATCGAGTTCCGCGACGCCCTGGCCAAGCTCATCGACGACTACGGGGTGGAGGAGGAGCCGGCCGAGCTGCCCGAGGGCACCTCCTTGACTGTGGACAACAAACGCTTCTTCTTCGACGTGGGTTCCAACAAGTACGGCGTCTTCATGCGGGTGAGCGAGGTGAAGCCCACCTACCGCAACTCCATCACCGTCCCCTACAAGGTCTGGGCCAAGTTCGGCCACACCTTCTGCAAGTACTCGGACGAGATGAAGAAGATCCAGGAGAAGCAGCGGGACAAGCGCGCCGCCGCCGCCGCCGCCCCCCCCGCGGGCGCCGGGGCCGAGCCGCCCCCCGAGGCCGAGGCCGCCGCCGCCGCCGCCGCCGGGCCGCCCGGCGCCCTGCTGCAGGCCGAGGAGCCCGAGGAGGACTGACCGCCCGCCCCCCGGGACGCGGACTGGCCCCGCCGCCGGCGGGAGGGCGGGCGGGCGGCGGGGCGGGGGGGCGGCGGCGAGGAGCCCTCCCCGCTGCCCGGCGCCCCCCCCGGCAGCGCCGCCCGCCCGGCGCCCCCCGCCGCCCGGCAGCAGCGCCTCCATCCACCCATCGCTGGATGTTCCTCCACTTTACCCACCGTATCAAACAGTAAGCAGCTGCTAAAACAAAAACAAAACAAAACAAAACACACAAAAAAAAAGTCAAAAAAAAGTAATAACATTATATATGAACTGTGTTTCCTACTTGATTAAAAATATAAAGAACTGAGTGTTTATTTCCCTAATTAACCGAGAACTTTTGTACACGTTTAAGCTATTATTATTAAAAGTGTTTGCAAAAATGGTCAAGATTATAATATTGCTGAATTATATAAAAAAAAAGTCCTTTTCATGTTGAGCTAACATTTGACTTTAGCACAAAAAAAAAAAAAAGAGATATTTTAGAACACGTAAAATAATATTTTTAGTTTTTTCTTCTCATTTTGTTACCAAATTTCAAACCTTACATGGAGGTTACTATAGTATATTTGACACCCTATATACCTGTGATTAGAGATGTGTATATATATATGAGGGCTAGGCATGCTGTGTGTCTGAGCTTTGTCTAAATGTTATGCAGAAGTTTGTAGAGTTAAAAGGTACGTAGGTTTAATTCATGCAAGGTAAACAATAAGTGCTCTCTTTTATACAATATGCATTGCATCTGGACCTTAAACATATAAAAATGGTCAGTGAAACTTCTGTGAACATGAAGAAAAATTATTAAAAAAGGCATTTAAATGAAATTTGCTAACTTGTGATTTTTACGTTTGAACCAAAGTTATTCAAATAGTAAAAAAAAAAAAAAAAGAAAAGAGGAAAAGAAAAAAAAAAGAGAGAGAGAGAAAAAAAAGAAAAGTAAAGAATTTCCTCCCGTAATATTTTTCTCTGCACCTGTTTGGTTTACAACTGAGTAGGCGTATTGTCATTATTGTGTATATGAGATGTACTTGTATTGTTCATAATATATTTTTTTTATTCTGTGTACTTAAAGTACTTAACCTGACGTGCAGCGGTTTCCAGTCAACCTGTTTTTGGACAGCAGGTAGCGAGTCTTTCCATGTCGCCACTGGCACTAGCACTATCTCCTAAACTCGTGAGAGGTCCGAACCTATGCTTTGATCCCTGCCAGTGCCGTTAACTTCTGTAGGCCTGTTAGAAATCAGTGCGACGCAATTGCAGAGTAATCCTACTGAGCCATGGGGTTCGGAGTTTTGTTTAAAAGTGAAAGCCAAGCTGGTGTGTGTCTGTAATGGATTTCCATGTAGCTGTGGTGCTAGTTATTACTGGCTACATACCTGGCGAGCCTAGCCGTGCCCTTCCCTTCCCGTCCCAGCCTCCTCGCCGGCGTGCGCGCTCGCGGGCTCTGGTCGAAGCCTAGGGTAGGGAGACGCAGATTTGTCAGAACACTAATCTGTCCAGGTGTGTTCTCCAAATTTAAATTGTTTGTAATAATAAGAAGAATAATAATAGACTTTTACAGGTTGTTTTTGTTGTTTTGTTTTTTTTTTCTTTTAAAAAAGTTGGTGTGCTTTTAATTGACTAACTTCTTGCTGCTGTATAGTAAAATATTAATATATTTTTATCATTAAACTGCTGCATGACTATCATCATTACGAGTGAAGAGAAAATGTTATAAAAAAAAAAGATGCCTTAAACAGTGAAAACAAAACTTTTTTTTTTTTCTTTTCTTTTCTTTTCTTTTCTTTTCTTTTCTTTTCTTGGCCAGAATTCAGTAGACAGTGTTTCAGAGAAACTAGGATCTTGTTCCACTTGGAATTTTTTTTGGGATGCAATCATTTTCCTTAATGTTCTTGGCAAAGTTAGCTTTCTGGTAGACCTAGCTGCTGCGTGCAGAAGGCACCACCTGTATGAGCAGGAGCTGCCTGCGCTGCTTTACTGATGGTCAAGGATGGAGTTTTGGAAGGGTGGGAAAAAAAAAATAAGGTTGTTTTAAAGAATTTTATTTCCTGCTGTCTTTTGATTCCCGTTTGAAATGATAATTCCCTTTTTCTTTTTTTTTTTTTTGAGATGTACTGTAAGTGTCAAAACAAGCTGTTTCCATTGTACCATGCGTTATTTCCCTTTAAAGAAGTTTGCTGTTAGTGTTCACAGAAAGTTAAATACGAGATGCCGGTAGTGAGGTGTTTCTATTTCTTTTAAACAATCACTGGAAATGTTTAAAATTGCTTTAATGTGCACTTTCCTATTTCCCAGTAGTAAAATAAGCTTTCGGAGTGCGTAATGTGACATTTGAAATGGTTCTCAATTGCATGTAAACATTTGTCTGATAACCTGCTTTTGAATCGGAGGGTCTGGATGGGCAGTTCCATCGATTATTGTACTTCAACTGTGATGTGTGTGGGACTGCATTCTCCATGCTGCTAGATGTAGTTAGGAAATTAATTGCTTTGGTTTTGCTACTTGATTGATTGTCTCGGTCCTGCTGTTCACTGCCCTCCCAAAAGTTGTCGCGCTGCCGACGGACGCGGTCCGGCGCTCGTAGTTCCACGCCGCTGCGTTGTGTTCCCAGCAATAAGTAGCGGGAGGCGAGGAGAGCACGGCAGAGTGTCCTTCCATACCCTCCCGGCTCCTGGGAGCATCGCTAACAAGGCAGGCTGCTCCCCGTGGTCTTCCTCACCCGCGCCGCCCGGATCCTGCCCGGGATCCGGCTGACTCGAGAAGCGCACGGGCCGCGTGGTTCCAGTCAAACCAGTACAGCCTGTAACAGCCCGCTGGCAGTTTTGTGAACAGTGTCCGAGAACTTGTGGTCAGTTTTTGTCTCGTTTTGGGTTTCTTCCGCGTGTTTCGTTGTTTTTCATTATTTTTTTTTTTCTTCTTTTAACGCACGTTATGTATGTTCTAGGACTTGATGAATGATGATAATGAAAGACTAAAATGACTGTAAAGGTTCGTGGGATTTTGCTTCTGGTTTTGTTTTGATTTATTTTTTGCTTTTTTTTTAATTCTTTTTTTTTCCCGGAGGTGCTCGGTACTTTACCAGGGCTCTAATATCTCAGTATTTAAAACAAAGTACAGAAAACCCTGTTTAATGTTAGAAGAAGAAAGGTATATTTGACCATATGTGTTGTTTTAAAAAAAGACAGTATGCTCAAATGTGCCAAGTTATCTAATTCCTGAGAAGTATGCCTTATATTTTCCTTGATGATATGCTTTTAAATGTCTTGTAGAATAGGTCCAAGAGCATGATAAAAACTACTTTATAATGACTACGTGCAAGAAAACTTGAAATTCATTGCAATACTGACATTATTTTATTTTTAAGTTAAAGGGACACTGTCAAGTAATTTACCATTGAAATACAACCGCCCTTTAAGTGGTTTTATGCTAATGGAGAAATGTCCTCCAAATTCAATGTCCTTACTATTATTTTTTTTGTTAAAAAAAAAAAAAAAACAAACAGTAAAATTGCTCTGTCTCCGAGAAGTTAAATAAAAAAGAAAGAAAAAAAACCAACCAGAACGAACCGCTATTGATTCCTGCCTCTTCTCTGTGGTCCCGCTTGCGATGCTGCCGTGTGAGGCAGCCCTCCAGCTGCCCGGGAGCAGGAGGGGACTGGCCGGACCCATCCTGGCGTTAGCTCCAGGCCCGTGGTGCCAGGGTGGGTCAGGGCTTCAGCCGGGCAGGAGCCGTGGGGCAGCTGTGCCAGCGGTCAGAAACTCGGCTGTGGGGCATGGACAGGACACTGAGCTTCCAGCAAGGCATGCCCATATGCGGTGGAGAGGTTTTTTTGAAAATTCAATTTAAGAAAAGGAAAAAGAAAAAAAAAATACTTGACAGTGTCACTTTCTTGCGTATCCCTTGCAGGGGTTGAAATGTGCTCGGTGTAGCGCTCGCTGAGAAGCGGTTCGCAACCTGTAACTTGACTGTTGTAAAGTGCAGAGGGGCTGCCCGGTGCGGGCAGCGGGTGCGAGGCAGAGACGATCCTATCGAGCAAGGCAGAAAGCTGCTGGTGATTTTAACCCCTGCTCAGAGCCGACCGATAACTTCTTTTTTTTGGGGGGGAGCAATTACTTTGTTGCCTTTAAAAATAGCACTGTAACCACCTTTTTTTATGATTAGCTGTAGTATAACCTTTGTCCCTTCAAACTATGCAAGCTATGAAATGTAAATTAGGGATCAGTTAAAGATAGTTGATTATATTCAATCAGATGGCATTCATGCACTAACTGGAGTATATACAGATAAAGCTATTAGAGTGACTTGTATGCTAACAGCAAGATATAACATACCTACCTATTCTAAAAAAATGACTATTAATATTGTATAACAGGACTGTGGGGGTTGGGAGGGGATGTTATCTCTTACCTTCTTAAAAGGGGATTTAAGATTTTTATAACTGTTTTTTCCATCAAACTTTAATATTTTTGTCAAATTTTTAGGTATTTAATTTGTAAAATAGATTTTACTTTGTACTGGCGTACAGAAAATAGGGGTTGATTTAAACTTTTTTGAAGCCAAGTGATCAAGTACATTTGTAATAAAAAGTCAATGGATCTATATCAGTCGTACTCACTGTTTTCATTTCTTGTACGTTCTAATGCAGTGGTGCTGTATGTCTCCCAAGGAAAAAAAATTGGGGAGGTGGGTGGAAGGAGAAGGCAAAAATGTCAGCATTGATGCAGCAAATTGATGCGACTTTCCGTACGCAAGTGGCCCGTGGTCAGTGGAGATTTGGTAGATATGCATTTTTACTAAAAACACGGTGCACTTTTTCAAGAAGGGTTTATGAAAACCTGACGTTTTTGGCATGTCTTCACTTCATGCTTCCACCTTGGTGCCCGTAAACTAAAGCCGCCCTTTGGGAAGCGTGTTTCCCTGGCACTTAAGAAAAACAAAACCAAACAAAGCAAAACTCTGATTTCTTCTAAGGTGGTGAACTACGGCACGTTATGTTTTTGCACCCGCACACTTTGTCTCCCTTCCTCAAAGGTCTGCCACTTTCTTCTTTTCTCTAATTTCAACAGGTTAAACTTTTTTTTCTTTAAGTAAAATTACTGAGTATTTTGGATTGAAGACTTCAGCAGATCCACCGAGTTTGGATCCAACACCTTGCAGAGCACTGACATAATTATTTTTTGTTTGCTTGTTTGCTTTAAATCCAGACCTCCCATTTCCCGTTCCAGGGCATATACCAAATCTGATTGACTTGTCTGTGGCAGAAGTTGTGGGAGCTAGAAGTGGAGAATCCTGACATTAATGTACAAGAATGCTAAAACAGGTTTACATTTCGGGGGGCTCTCATGAAACACAAAAACTCAAAGTGTAACTAGAACCAACCAGTTTCCTGGGTTTTGCTAGTCCAACGGGTAGGAAACAAGTCTCTCTTAGGTGAGTTGGAAAGAAGGCAGCGAAAGCAAATTCTTCCACAACTGTGCGATTTGCTGCTTCTTACCGGCTTGGATTGCTTTTTGAGAGGTAGGGCTCTGCCCAAAGCACTGGAGAGTTTCTCTGTTAAAATGACACTGTCAAGAATTTTTTTATTTCAAATTGCAAATTTAAAATCCTGGTTTGCACCTTTTTTTTTCTTTCTTTTTTTTTTCTTCCTTTTTTTTTCTTTTTTTTTTTGGCTTTGCTTTTTGTCGGGCTTACCCAAACTTTCCTTTTATTTTCTTACTATCCTCCTCTGCTGGCTGCCTGCTCCTTGTTAACTCAGCTTGTGTAATTGAAGGGTCACTGTTCATGTTGGTGTTTGGACTATCTGGAAGAGGAGTCCAGCGTAGTTTTAAGTTTTCAGGCTGGGTTTTGTATTTTTTGCACATGCACTTCTCTCCCTAAAAGTTTTACTCTTCTTGGCTTTCTTCTGTAACGTGTGAAGATAGGTGAAAGGATCTGAATTTTTGGTAGCAGAACAGAGAAGCGGGTTGCATGCAAAGTGTTGTCAAAATGTTTTGACAAAACCAACAAGGTAAACAAGCGAGTTCCATTTTTATTCTTGATTCCTTCTGCTGTTGCCATCTCCTGTGCCACTTGCAACAATGAAAGATAATTTCAGCCCAGAGCTTTTTTTCAAGCCTGTGGTTCCTTTTACTCCGCTTACTTGCACATGATTTAGCTTGCTGGCACTGCAAAATGTTGTGCGTGGGTTGCAAACGTGGCAAGGAGATACGTATATATAGTTTAAAGCTAGTTAAGGTTAATCTAAACGGACTTTAAAAATGGTAACCTTTTTTAAAAGCCTGTTTTAACCAGAGCCTAATCGTTGGACCTGAAGTTCATGGCATTTTTTTTTTTTCTCTTAAGTGGGATCTCTTGTGTTGAAATTACTGAGGGTGATGGCCTGATGGCACAGGAAGGATGCTATTCTCGTATGGCAGCTGAAGTTCCTCTGCCAGAGTCAGGCTACCGTCTCTGTCCCATCAGCGATGCTGCCTCCCCGTGCCCATACCATTCACGCCAGATGGTCTTGGATCCACTCTGGAAGTTTCTCTTAGCCTGCCTATCCTTCTTTTTTACTTTTTATCTTTTCAGAGCATTTTCGTTCCCAATGGGACTGTGTTTTAGCAGCGCTACAGTCTAGGGGAAAGTCAGCCTGCACAGGGGTCCACGATGCATCCCACTTCTTACGAAATACAAGTGGGCTATGAGGCTTTACTGGGCTGTGCATTGCTTGTTGTTAATGCAGGTCTGAACAGCTGTAGATAGCAGAGAGAAGTAAATGCCAAATCATCCATTTTTAGGGGTTCACAGAGTTACTCCTCCAGTGGTATACTGGGTATTTTATTGCAATTTGGGTGGCATAAAAGTTGCTGATGGAGAAGTACATTGAAAGGGAAAGGGTGAGTGGGTTTGCTTTTGGACGTGCCCTCCTGCAGGCCGGTATGGTGCCATTGTCGCTAACGAAGACGTTTCCTGAGCCGGTGGGCTCAGGGGGGTACCAAGCTGGGTGAAAAGAGTTTGTCCTAGCGGAGAAGCTCCCAGCAGTCACAGCAGAGAAGGTGGTGTCCGTCTGGAGGGTGGGAAAAGGCTTTCAGAGCAAGGCAGGAGGGCTGGGCTGGCAGAGGTGGACAGCCAAGGTGTGCCTTGGCTGCCATTCGAGTGCTTCAGCATCTGAACTGGTGTTCAGGGTGGAGGGTAGGGTTCTGCACTTGCGGAGAGGCATGTAAAAGCCAGATGACAGCAGCTCTGGCAGACCCTTGGCGGTGGGCAGCCAAGGGGTGTCGGGCAGCTGAAGCCAGGGGAGCATGGGGCAGCAGGGATGTGGGGCTGAGCTCCCCGGCTCCCTGGCTGGGGTAGCTCTGCGGGTCCCGTCTCTGCAATTCGGTGTCTGTACGTGACTGAAGCCAGATGAGGAGTCGTGGGTTTTGGGAGAGTCGGAGCATGTCACGCCTGCCTCTGTAATAGTAGTAAACAGTTGCGTAGCCTGTTTGAGGCAAAATATCACAGAAGAGGGAGAGTTGAATTCATACAGCAAGGAATGAGGCATGTTTTCGTGGAAAAATGTCAGCTGGAGATTAAGTGAGAAAAGATAAAGATAGAGGACTTCTGGCCCTGCTATCTGTCTTTTGAGTGTTGACTGATTAAAACAAGACAGAGCAAATGGCTGAATATCCCGAACAATGCTTCACTGTCCCTCTGTGGATCAATACTGCTGGCGCTCCTTCGCCTGGAGAGGGAATCTGGTCCTGAGCCTTTTGCTCTGGAAGGCACCATGTCCAGCCAAGATGGAGCCCTGCTCAGGCTGGCTGTAGGTTTTGCCTGCATGTGGGTATTGTCTCGTTTTGGGTGACCAGGACCCCACACCTGACGTCCCTGGGGCTGTGACAGTGTCTGCGGTAGCTTTGCAGCTCGGGTCGGGTGCATGCTTCTGCAGCAGAGTGCTCTGCTGTCCCTGCGTAACGTACCTTGGTTTTACCATGGAGCAGTCTCAGAGCACATGACCTCATTCATTTTGGGTTTAACTAAGCCAAAAGACAAGCTCTACCAACCGGTGGGCATTAGGTCTGTCAGACCAAGCTAGAGCTCATGAGAGAGTAAAATCCCTGAAACACAGATAACATGACGGTTGGATCCTGAGCAGTGACTCCTTTGCTGTCGAACTTGGCTCTGGCTGTGCTGAATGCTCATGGAGACGTAGCCCTAGATAAAACAGGAGACTGCCTGTGTAGGTGGCTGGGTGTTTTTGCACCTTGTTGTCTTGAGGCTTAGGTTCACAACACGTGGCATACTTCTGCTCCCTTCTGGATCAGCCATCAGCTGGGAGAGCACTTGCTTTGAATGGGCATCTTCTGGATCTCCCCAGCAGGTAACTCAGTCTTAACTCAGATAATTCCTTGGCTTTGCTGGTCATCAGTTCGTTTGCTGTGCATCCTGACGTTAGCTTTGCAAAAATACACAACTTAGCCTTTTCTTAGGCTTAGGCCACGTAGGAGACTGAAGTGAAAAGAGGACTGGCTGCAATGCTGGCAGTGGGAGTTTGTGCTGAGCCTTCCTGGCTGTGGTGCAGAAGGGGTTTTTTCTTGAAACACTATCTTGAAATATGCAGGAAGCAAAGAAAAGCTTCATTCTTTCTGTCGCAGATCGGAGAGGTGAGAGGTGTGGAGTTACATCTGCAGTGTGGAAGGATGTGCCCCTCTTGGCTAGTGAGACCTTGGATGGAGGCGACTGTTGTGGGAGCTCATCCACTGCGTGTTGCCAGGAAGCCAAAATGCATGCCTTGGAAAGACTTAGACAGCTTTTAGGGAAAAACCTCTGCATGTTGAAATGTCATCCTGGTCAGCATGTTGATTTCTATGGAGAGCTGCTTGTAAAGGTGGCTTGCAAACTGCATCTGAATCCCCGTGACCATGTTGACCCCAATGGGTTTGGATTTTGTACTGGACGTGGTGCAGAGACTGTGTGGCAGCCCCTATGGGTGACCGTCTTGGTGCAAGAGATCATGTCTCACTGACACACATCAGTGGTTTCAACTGTGAGGTGGCACTGTCATGCTTGCGGGAAGGTCTGGGAGCTGTGCCTGGGCTCTCAGAGACATCTCAGAGACATCTCATCCTCCCGCTGGACCGATGCGCAGTTGCTCTAGGGTGGGCCAGCACAGGCACAGGGGACTTCGGGGCTGGCGTGCGAGGACATGTGAGCCGCAGGCTCTCTGCCGCGGAGCTGACCCCCACTGCCGTGTTTTCAGCTCCTCTGTGTCATCAGCTGTGCTGATGTGGCCAGTGCTGAGATGAAGCTGCAGGCTTCACACAGTGGCTGGAGGATGCTAAGTCTATATAAGAAATATGCCTGGGTAATTTATGTTGCTGGGAGGTGAGGGTGGAGAAAATGAGCAGTGGTGTTTTTTTCCGTTGCTGGTGAATGTCTTGGTTGTGTGACTTGAGCTCAAATCACCGGGTGCTCATCATATCTGTAGTGTCCTCTAGCTCCTATGTTAGCCCTGGTCAAAGACTGGGGTGGGGTTTGTTCTTCTAAGTCTGGGTAGAAAGGCACGCTGTCGTGTGCCAGAGTGCAGGACAGCATTTGTGCATCTTGGGCAGGACCTGTCTGGATAGGATATCTTGGAGCAGCGCTGTCATTTGAAGGTTAGCTGCCTTGGTTTGAGTGTCTTTCTGCCCCCCAGGTTGGGCTTGCTGTAGTGTCTCACTAGGGAATATGTTTTATTTCTCTGTGCTCTGTCCTGGTTGCACAATAGTTTGTAAGTGCAATGCAAGCTGTGACTTTATTGCCTGTAGTCTCCTGAGTGGAACTTGCTTTTCTTGGGCTTGCCTTTTGCTCGAGCATTTAGTACGGGCAGAGGAGCTCAAACCAGCACCTCCTTGGGAGTGTGCATCAGCACATCGGCATAAGCTGATCCAGACTCCTCAAGACTCATCTGGGGGTCAAGAGGAGGGTGCTGGGTTTTCAAGGGCCAGCTCTTCTTTTCTGCCTCAGTCCAGCAGAAGCAAGTCCAGCTGTCTCACTTCTAGGCGAACTGTGAAGGCTTGCTGATCTGTCAATACTTCAAGAAATGCTGGGGCTAGGAAGCATGGATAAAGGATTTTGTGAGATCTGGTGTTTAAACCTCCCACTCAAGTGATGCTGAGGAGAGCTGGCAACGTAGCATTGGCTTATCAGGAATTGTGTGGGCAGGTCAACTTAAGAAAAATGTGTGAGTAGCACCAGAGGTGAAGAAAAGAAGCCAGTGTCTTGTCAGGTACAGAGCTATAAATGGGGTCAAAATTTCTTTTTATTAGTAAGGTTATTTTATTTAAATAATAAATGACGGTAGGATCACCGTTACCAGGGGCTGCTGAAGGGCAACCAGGCAAGTCTCTGAGCAAAGTAGGGACTAGAGGCTTTGAATTATTTTCTAGCATTAATAATTCTGAACTAAGCACTGCAAATTCATGTAATAATTGTCATCTCTGCTTTCATGCATGCAGACAGTTTGGTTTGTGGATAGGTCTTTGGATAGTGCTGTGTTCAGAGGCTCATTCGATCTTTAAAAAAAAAAAAAAGTTGGCTTCTGAGCTGCAACTGTCAATAAAAGTCCCGGTAAATGAGTCCTTACAGGCTTCTGCAAGGCCATATGTAACTTATCTTGTCCAATGAAAGTCTCTAATTGGTGGTTTAAAGTAATTAAAAAAAGAATCCATTAACAGTCAGTGTATTTTTAGCTTAAAGGTGGACTTTATATGGTCATAAAGTAAAAATCCTAGCTTAATTATGGGAATCGAAGAACATTGGCTTAATTGCACTAGGAATTGCACACACAAGTGCAGAGAGGACACACTTTACAAGTGATTATCTTCTGATAAGATACTATACAGTGCAACAAGAGGAGGTGCTCCAAGCTCCAGAAGGCATCTTGAGGCCAAAGTTGCTGAGCTGGTGGAGAAGAGATGGCATTAAATCGTCTGCACATGGTTGTGGTCCATCCTCACCTCGGCACTGGCTGTCTTGCCTTTTATTTGTGGAAACTTGACTTGCAACTGGACAAGATTAAAGGGGCGATTTATAATTTAGTACTAAAGCCTGCGTTGAGGAGTTGTTCTCTGTTCTGGAGATGCCTCTAGAAGCTGGGGAAGTAGCTTTCGGAGGTTTGGGTGGCAGAGGATTTGGTCGTGGGAAATACAGGCTCCGCTCCTAATGGTTAGGAGATCCATCTGATGAGTTGCTTGTTGAGTAGACAAGTAGATCCTGGAAGATATCAGAGTGCTTGGGGCAAGCCTGGGGCTGTCATCCTTGAAGCTGAGATACTTGAGAAGCTAAATTTGGGTGCCTGGGAAGAAGATGGAATTTAGGACATGGCGGTACCTCTTCCTAAAGTCTTAATGTGTGCCTGGGAAAATGATAGAAAGGGTATGATAAGTAGGTGAAGTTAAGAGTCATGACTTGGCAGCATGGGCTAGTTTTCACTTCAGCCGAAGCACCCCTAGACTGGTGGCACAGAAAGTGGACAGGGTTTTGGGAGGATGGACTGAACACAGTGCTGTTGGAAGGCTGAAGCTGTCAGGGCTTGGGCAAAGGCACTGAACAGGAGTGCCGGGAACAAAAACATGTGCCCGTTTCTCTTGGAGGGCAAGGGGCAACTTTTTGGCATGGGGTATGAGGAGATTGAGAGCAGAGTTGTGTACATGGGAGGAGCAACCAGCTGTAGGGCTGCAGATTGGGATAAGAAACGGACATGTGGTCCAAACAAGAAAAATGTCAGTATACCAGTGTGGAAACATGAAACAAAAATAGTTGTAGACTGCTCGACAGTGTAAAAAGCCCTTGGCATAGCTGGTCTGATTGAAACAGGAGGGATGGTGAAAATCAGTAAGATACTGCATTACCTGCCATCAAACTATACCAAATAAGCATGCTAGGTCATAAAGGTGTGAAGGAACACTAGATCTAAAAAGTTGCCATAGGATCTGAGAGGAAATTGGAGTAGTAATGACCACACAGCCAAATTTATGTTGGATATAAATCCCATATTTTAATGACACGGAGGTATTAGGAAGTATTCTATTCCAGACAAGAAGAAGGTTATGGATTTCATGGGGGTTAGGAGAAAACCAGGCTCATGCGTCTTCATAAACCTGTAAGAAAAAGTAAATTCAATTATGTCCATGCTATCTGGCCAGATTGTTTGGGAAGGAGCTGGCTAACATTTTGGTGAACAAACATCTTGATTTACTTAAAGAATCATTTCTTGTAACAGCCTGGTATAGAGTTAGCCTTGATTTAGGACTAAAACGTAAGAACTGGTTCAAGATATAATTATCATTGAGTCATTAAATAGCAGTGACCACAATACAATTACAGGTTCAGCATCCTCAGGGGTGGAAGGCGCTGGACTAACAATGAGTCTTGTGTTATAAAATATTGCAGGGGAGAAGATCAGAAAAATAAAGTCCTTAGACTTGTCAAGGCAGACCCATAGATGCCTGGAAAGGTTATGGATATCCAAGTTAGGCAGAGCTTTGTCATGAAGGAGCTTCAGAGCTAAAGTGGAAATCAGTTACGAAGTAAAATCATTATAAAGTTATGAAGTAAAATAGTTATAAAGGAAGGGACTTCTGGAGTCCAGCAAGACTCAAAGAAGTCCAACTCTTGCAAAGTAGACTGAAAGAGCCATGCTGTACAGCAGGTAGCCTGTGATCTGGAAATTAAGCAGTTTAGGAGGGGCTTTGAAGAGCCAGGGGCCTTAGGGGGTAAATGCTATCTTAAATATATCAGAGAGAAGGCTGGGGAGAAAATCTGAGCGTGCAGGACTGAAGGCACAGTAAATTTTCTGCACTACTTCATACTATTTAAGTGACTTCTTCACATCATTCTGGAGCACAGGGCATGTTTGAGAGCCTACCTATCCGTCACCTAGTCCTTTTGGATGGTAAAGATAAGGAGCCTCCCTCTGAAACAAGTGTTTGAGGCAGAGATGCTGGAGCAAAGTAGTAAATACAAGTGGAAGAGCAACAGGTGTACCCAGGAGTTTTAAAAGATCTTGAGACTGAAATGCTAAAGTTACTAGCAAAAATAGGGCTGTTAGAAAATCGCTTAGTATTCTCCATGACTAGATAACATCCTAATGTTGGATTATTATTTTTTTAATTAAAGTATTAAACGGGGCACTGGGAATTGCAGATCAGCAACCCTGAACTCCGGTTTGAGAAGGAGAAACTGAAGTGCTGTAACTCTTCAGTATGTGATAGGTTAAAAGCAACATACTTCCTGCAAAGGCAGGGGGTTGGACTAGGTGATCTTTGAAGGTCCCTTCCACCCCAAGCCGTTCTGTGATTCTATGATCAATCTTGTTTTCTGCGTAATCTACCAGAATCTTTGAACATGTTGACAAACAGCAGGCGGTGGAGAATCAACTGATCTTTATTTGGATATTTTAAAAGTTTTTTATCAAGTCCTCCCAAGAAGGTATTAAAAAATTATGCTTGTAATGAGAAGAGAAATATCATGGAGACCTTCTTTGGTTGCAACTGATGTTGATCACTTGGGCAGCACAAGGCAGACAAAAGTCTAGTTGGAGATGGTGATCAAAGGCTTCCAGGTCTGCATCTTGAGTAGATCTTCAGCCTTTGAGCAAATGAGTTTCCTCTGGAAAACACCGATTCATTAAAACCAAAGTTGCCAGGTGGAGAAGGATTGTTTTTTCATTGAACTTTTCTGGTGAGCACATCTAGGTCCAGGCTGAAAAGTCTGGTTGACTCAAGAGGAGAAAAAAGCCCAGAATACTGGGTTGCATGGCATCTAGATTTCTCCTGTGATGTGACACCCCCAGTGCAAATTCCTACCCTGAGCTTGACTTGCAGGTCTGCCAGATCCCAGAGCATGCCTCAACAACTAATGTTGTGGATATGTTCTGTTTTCTTTTGTTTTTACCAAGAAAAACCTAAAAGGTTTTAGTTTTGACAATGGCCAGAAAGGGAAGGAGCAGGGAGAGAGGTCATTTTCCAGATCTCGGCTAGCTCTGTTCTTGAGGGAGGGTTGTCCATGTGTGCGTGCGTGCGTGCAGACCTGTGTTACCTCTCTTCCTTAGGAGGACCCATAGCTAACTGGTGTGAGCTAGAGCAACCCTTTGCTGCTCTAGCTTAGTTTTAAGTTTCTTAAAAGTCTAGAAGTCATGGCAAATACCCTTGCTTCTCCCACCTTCCCTGTCTTCAGTAGAAGTACCATCATGGTACCAAAAAGTAAGTGCTTTGATAAATCATCAGATTTTGCAATAGGAGCAGGTTAACTGCAGGCACCTCAAGACTTTCGGTTAGAGTTAGTGTTTAAATATAAGAATTGGCAATTGAAAGAGCAGAGTGGTTGGTTTATAGTAGAGAAGTGACTTCAGCCTGGCCATGACTGGAAAATTCAGAGGAGCGTGATTAGGTCTGGTACTGTGAGTATGCAGCAGTGGGGGCTGACCCTGGGAAATGCAAGGCAATAGGCAGGGGTAAAAAAAGCAATTTTTAATGCTCCAACAATATTGCTAGGCTTCATGATTGCTTATTCAGGAAGAAGAATATCTGATTCTGGGTAGCAAAAGCAAATGAAGTGAAGGTGTATATACTGCCATAGAAAATAACTGCGTATTGCAGATTTAGGTACTAAGGTCTGAGAGGCTGCTGTGCGTGAACTCTCCTGTAACACAGTTCATTAGCCCCCACGGTGTCCCTGTGCTGTTTTCCCTTGGTAATCTGGTGGTTGTCACTGGCACAACCTTTGTCCCCTCCCCCTAGAAATACTAATTTCATTAGATTACTCACTTTAGTTAAATTATACCAGCTGACTTTGAAGTACTTAATATAAAAACATCGTGGTATGCTTGCATGATAGTTATTTGATGTAAGAAAAAAAATCTCTTGTGCTCTCTCTTTAGGAGTTTGGGCTTTGAGTTTCATTGGGGAGTGTTGTACGTACCCAACTGCACGGGATCAGGCCCATCTCTTTTTAAAAATGTATTTCACATCTGAGATTAGAAATGTTCTAGAAGACAAATCAGAAGATAAAGTTGTCTGTTACAGGCTCAGATGATAATAGCAACTTGTGCTAAAGGCTGTCTGTCCACATAGAAAACTGCACGGCTGCTTCTGTTTTAACTGCTGTCAAAGGTCTGGCATTTTGGTAATAGTATTTTTTTCTAAATGTACTGAGTATACTTGCCTTTAAATCCTGTTAGGTACAGATAATTATTGTTGGTATTCTGTAAATTAGCTCTGTACTAGCATTCACATTGGACTAGGCTTAATACTGTGAGTGACAAAGATGACTTGAAAAAGGAAAATTAATTTATACCCTTTTAATGCGGTTCTACCCCATATAGGGGGTTGTTTGTAGAAGTACCAGGAGTGCTACAACTGTCTTCTCCCTTTTACTTGCTGAGATTCTCTGCAGGAGAACATACAGATTTAAATATATTTTTCCATCCTTTGGAGACACTGTTATTATCGCAGTGAGTTCATGGAAATACCTAGATAAACCAGGCCATAACGCAGAGATAATGCATCTTTTCAATTTTTTTTTCTTCTACTGTCAATCAGGCCTCTGAGCTTTTTTTTTTAAAATGTAAAAAAATTAAATTGTTTGAGTAAAAATCACTTCCCTCATCTGTCCAGTGCAACATCCTCTAATACCATAAGTCTGTTCAGGCTGGATTATTTGTGGTCTTCCAGAAAAGGTAGATGGGACTGGAATTACTAATGCCAAAAATTGCCCATGGCAAGGGAGGGAAATCCTTGTTTTCAAAACAAAACCCATCTGGACCCTTTTCAGACACCCCACAGCACACCACAAGGGTATAAATACCTACTTTTTCTTTTCCAGGTGATCTTTAAGGCCAGGTAGCAGTGGGCAGGGTCAGTCTGTCTGGGCGGACGGGACGGGGGTCTTGCCCTGCAGATTTGCCCTGCTTTGGCATCAAACCTGACGGTTTTTAGGCTGGGCTTTTGTCCTCCAAGCGGAGCTCAGGCCAGGCACAGCCAGACCCGGGGGTTGCCAGTGCCGTTTGGCATCCATGCTGTTTCGTGCTCCTTGCATCTTCATGGGTACAAGACCCCCAGCATCTGTGTGGGCGACGCTGCCTGCGCATTGCCCAGCCGTTTGGTGTGTGTTTAGGGAGCTACATGTGGTTGGTTTTCATCATGTCCTCAATTTTGATCCCCAGGGCAGAAAAATTAGGACTTTCTCAGTTAAAGAAAAAACAAAAAGTGAAGCAAAATCTCTGGCGAGTGGTGTTTCCCCGCAGTAGTGACGGCCATTCACCACCCGCTTCTGTTCAGCCATGACCCCTGATTCAGTTCTGCTGGGTTTTTAACCATCTTGACCTCATGTTTGCAAATATTATTGGTAATATAATGCTCTATGTACAAATGTCTGTGTGGCTCATGTGTATGTTTCTGTGGTTCAAGTCAGCCACAGACTTCTGGAATTTCATTGTACTTTGGTTAAATGTTGGACTTTTAACTCTTCTACTGTATGGCTTCTTGATTTCTCTTGTCCAATGTGGACCAACTCTATTTTTGGAAATAAATAAGCATGTAAATAAAATGAATGGGTTTATGCCACTTACAAGAAAATGCTTTATTTAAAATATACACTCAGTCTTGTATATTTTATGGTATCTCAGGGAGTGGACGAGGCTCAGGCACCAGCAGCCTTGGTGATGAGATACCATAGTATGTACAAATTCATTTCCAAGTGGTTTCAGAAGAAGACTTTCCATCTCCTGAGCCAAACCCCTGTAGGACCAGCCTTGTGGAGGAGGGGGGGGGCAAAATCCAGAAAGAAACGTGTAGTTTAGGGGGAGTAAAGGAAAGAAACATGACTTTCCTCTCAACACGAGGCTTCTGGTTTGAGGTGTCTGGGTACCAAAGATGCCTCCGAGTGTAGGGATGCCACGGGGCAGTTCTTGGCTCCTGCCTAGGTGCACGTGGAGATCAGGAGCACGATGACTTTTTTTTTTTTTAAACTTCTCCATATAAACCAATATTTACCAGTAATCCTGTGTTTTTGTTTTTGTTTTTTGGCAGACTTTTACCAGTAAATATCGGTTTATTCCTGAAACCAGAAGCCCTAAACATACCTTTGTTTATAAGGTCAGTTGTCATTTTGTCTCTCTCATTCCCCGCTCCCCCCCAGTACAATCCGGCAGGTGATTGAAAGGTACCGAGTTTTCTTTCTAGTTTTCCTGCTCTACATCTCTGGGAACTGGAGCCCGCAGGACCTAGAGCCTTCTGTTGGTAACGTAGACCCGAGTTTACAAATTATTCTTTTACCATTTTAAAGCCTGCTTTTAAGGACAGAGGTGTTCCCGGCTACCCGCTACGGGAACTGGTAGAAACCCCTGCAAATGCATAAACTGCTTCAACTCTCCGAAGCTCGCGGGTAGGTCTCTCACAAGCATCTTCAGGCTTGGGGCTGAGAAAATAATTTATCCAAAAATATACACTAAAAAATGCCATTTCTGTTTTACGGTGAGCAGGACTGGGGGAGGGAAGGGCGGGAGAGGAATTTGAAAATTTTTTTTCCCCCCATTTTTTTCTAATTCACTGCTAGACAGCGAATGTGTCCCCCAGTGACGTGGGGAGGAGGGAGAGAATTTGAACATTGCCCTTCTTAAACTTGTTGTAAGCTCTTCCTCCAAGGCTGGGAGAAAGGGCAAGTAAAAGGTCTGATCCTTAAAAGGACATTGCTAGGTGTCTGGGACCCCAAAAGCAGCTGGCGCTTTTTAATGACAGGAATTGCTTTAGGTCATTTTTTCAGAGTTTTGGTTCATACCAAGACAAACTGACTTGGGAGCGTTGAAGCCTCCTTTTTTTTCCACAAGTGTTTGCAACCCATACACAACAGCGTTATGCTAATACTCAAGAAACAGAGAAGCTGGTGAAGAATAGAAAATGAGTTGACTGCACAGTCCCAGCCAATTTTTTTCTCCCAAGCAGACAAAATGAAAAAAAACCCACCAACCCAGCCCCAACCCCCAAAAAAACGCAACCTCCCAAAAAAGCAAGCCAAAGACGATCTCAAATGCCTAGTCTGGTTTTATCGTACATGGTTGGCAAGAGCATTTTTGGCATAGCTACAACCTAACTATGTCCCTTTAAGGAGCACTAGCAGCTAATTTCCTCCTAATGAACCCAAAAGCTAAGGTTTTTGCAGTTTTTGAGTGCAGATCGAAGCTCCTGCAGCCTTAGTTGGAGTCCAGAATGAGGGGAGCCCTTCCAGCTGTGCACGTTGAGCTGAAAACTACCTTTCCTCCCCTTTTGCAGCCTGGGTGGTTCTGATTGCTGGCAGTTCTGTAATACAACTTTAATCTGAGCAATTGAGGCTGGTCCTACATTATCTTCAGACGTCTTGCGGAGGACTCCTGTTACCAGTTTGGTACTCAAAAGCTACACCCCACCATCAGAAGTCACTTTTTTTTCAAAGGCAGTGATAGATTACCCTCTCTAGCTCTAATGGAAAAATGATAATTGCAATGCAACTTTCTAATAAATTGTTCATATATTCATAATTCCATTGCAATCCCAAATTGGAGAAGAGATCTGTTAAAGGTATATATTAGTCTAGATTTTTTCTTATTGTAAATACTGTAATTTTATAATACTGTCAATATTTTATTAACTTAGAAATATTTAACAGAGTTTAATCTATGGTAGTTCATTTATTTATAGGTTTATGTTGCAGCCAATATTGCATTACATTCTAATGTAAGATTAACTTTCAGCATGTAAACTTTTATTTAATATATCATTGGAAAGATTAAGATAGAAAACTCTCGCTCTTAATCTGTAATATTTATCCCCCAATTCCCAGTTTGGAATTATTTAACAAAATATTAGGAGGTTTCAATAGCTCATGAATCTAACAACTGCAGTTGGATTTGAAAACTTGAATTTTGAAATGTACCTGACTCTTTCACCCTGTGAACAAGTTTGCTTCAATATCTAATCTATATAGTACGGAAGTCTTTATTTTGAGCAAAGGGACACTGTCAGATCAATTTTAGATCCTTGTTTTGGCGGGGGGGAAGCAAAACTCACGCCCAGTGCATGTGTGTTAATTCCTTTTTAATCGCAAGGGGAAAAAATCCTTTTCTTCCTGGTTTGGGTATTTGGCTGGAAGCATTCCTGCAGCAGTTTGCATCCCTGCAGCTGGGGCACGGGGTGGAAATCCGGCCGCTACGAGGAGTCTCTCCAGTCCTGGCGAGAGGTGAGATGCCTGGCCGTGCTGCTGCGGTCCTGCCATCCCTGGCACCGACTGCAGTTGGAGCTCGGTGAGATGGGTAAAAGTACACAAGGTCTAAAACTTGCCAATTTTTGACCCAAGTTTTTGCTTTTTTTTTTAAATCTCTCTCTCTCTCTTTTAGCCTGATGGTGTCCCTTTAACAGCATAAAGATGTTCACGTTCTCTGAAAAACCATTAGAAGTGATTTTCTTTTTAAGGCAGGGGAGAATTGGTCTGTAATATGTTTGCAACATAACTTGCATAAAAATACCAAAAATATATCAAGGGTTTTCACGGGAGTTGGTATTTTTTGAGTGTAAAAGTTAATCTTTATTAGAGATGTGCCAATCTATACTGCTTTATTGTAGTGTTGTTACACTTAGGCATTTCAGTTAACTTACGAATATATACTGTAACAGTATACTTTGTACAGATTTATTTAAAATTTATTTGAAAACTGAAATAAAGTAGGCAGAAAATAAAGATATTTATTTTTCATTTGACTATGTAAGAAGGTATCATTCTTTTGGTTTTAGTGCACTGGTGTACCAAGCCTCAGAACCACTGCTTTCTCCAGCTCATAGGATGCTTTTCCAAGACTGTGGATACGTGTATGTGTACTGCTGTGTTGATAAGTAAATGCCAACAATGGAGTTCGTTGCTTTTATACATCCCAAAGAGAAGTTCTCCACCATTCATTTTCTGTTTTCTGACCGAAAAGGTGTGTGTTTGTGAACAATGTTCACGCAAGTTCTGCCATCCCACTCTCACATCAGCTTATACCAATGCCAGGATGGGAGGATTTGCCTGCGTACCTTCCCCAAAACACTCCGGTCCACAGTGGCATCATCAGGGAGCAGTTCAAACGTGTGTCCTTTGGGCTTTGTGTAAAGCAAATGCAGAACAAGAAAAATCGAGATGTTAAATCCATTAGAAAACAAATTCCTTATTGTACAGTAGTATGGAGATCTCTAGTCAACCTGCCATTAATAATAGATTCTTATTTTTTGAATGATCTATTTAAAAGAACAGCAAGCATTGTATTTGCTAGTAAATCTGAAGTGTTTACATGGAATTACTAAATAAATTATTTGATCTAAGATGTCTCTCATCAGTGCTGATTTTTAATGCTGGAAATTAATTTTGGCAGCTGCTTTTTTAGTTTGTGCTGTTCTTTAAAATCTTCCAAAGCAGGTTTTTTCAATGCATCCTTGTGTTTTAAATTAGGTTCTGAGGAAGACACAAAGCATGCCTCTCCCTGCAAGGTCTGACAGGAGTGCTAGCTAATGTTTTCCACCCCCCTCCACGTCATGAGACTGCCCCTTCGTATCCCAAACAACTGATTACATTTCTGAGACAGAGCAGGATGCTCTGAACAGAAAGCCCTGTGGCAAGTGGTACTGCTTAGCTGCAGTTTTCTCTGGTCTGAGTCCTGATGCATGTATATATATAATTTTTTGTTTAGCAGAAAGCGTTGGGATAGAAGTAAAACATCATCCTTCAAGGTAACAAGTTGTCAAACTCAGTTCCAGCATGGCTTGGTCCTGCTTTCTGCTGTTACAAGGCTGCGGGAAAGCCCTGTGCTCCCAGCCCCATGACCCTGCCTCAAGGCCCTCGGGTCCGCAGACAGTCACGAGAAGCTGAAGCAGACAAGTGCTTTGGATCATCATCGAGGCTGAAGGCGAATTCAGGGGGCTTCCACCCTCTCCAAGCAGCAGAGGACTGGGGCTGCTCTCTGACGTGGGGGAGCTGGCTTGTGCAGCTCCCAAAGTACTCCAGTGCTCCTGAGGTGAAGGATGGAGTAGGTGATGCCCTGCCTTGGGGCTCCAGCCTGGTGTGGAGCGGGGTTGGCAGGGTTTCTGGCCACAGGTGGAAAGCAGCTGGAGGGCAGTTAGTGAGACGATGGGTGGAGAAATCCATGTAAAAGGACGAGGCAGGAATAGCAGGCAGTCGTTGCAAATGCAGAGTCTGGCCACACTGTGTCCCCCTCTAAGCACTGCATATGCTCGTTCTTTCTTAGGCATTCAAAACTGGGAAAAAAACGAAACTATAAATAATGTAGTCTATCCCCGCATTTCTCATTTCCCAGGCTTTCTTGTACAGCATGCTAAGTCACCTAATGTTTAATTTAATGCTCTCAGCACTAGACCCCTGGTTAGAAAACCCATCGAATGCTTACATTATGCGCTATTTGAAATTTTTTTTGGACATGGATTTCACACTTCGTATTCAGGGCAGGATTCCCGTCCTCCCTGAGCGTGCTCACACCGTGGCGGCGCTGCTGGCTGCCTCGCACTTGCAGGAGCCATGACTCAGCTGGGGAGTGGTGAGCCTGGACCCTGCTCTACGCACATGGCCAGCGTCTCCTCCAGCCATCCGCTCCCCCTTCCCACTCCTCTCACCCTTGCTGGTTCGGAAAGGTCCAAGATTTCCATCCCCTGGGTCTGTAGTGCAGTCCCAGCTCTCCCTGAGCCTTTCACCCCCTGCTGCCCGTTGATCACAACACATTTCACACCGCGCTGCTTCCATTGGAATTAGTTCTGCTCCCCACTTATTCTTCTGATAGTGTATTTATACACATCTTTTTCTCCTATGAGATCTAGTACGTGGTTATGAGTAGTATATTCCTAGTAATTTGCTTTCTGGTTTGGGGGAAATTGAGCACACTGATAAAATGGCTACATTTATCTGAGTAACATCAGGAAACTTACTTGGGACAGATGTTTCTCCAAGCTGATACCTGGCCAGTGGTTGGTGCTTTAGAAGAAGCTGGAAACAGCTGCTCTGCACCTTGCCGAGCCATGCACAGCCCTTATTTTGGAAGAAAATATTTCCTCATTAGCTTTATTTCCCACCCCCCACACTCTCTTTTTAGCATGAGGAATTACAAACATAGCTCAGGAAATGACTCAACCCACTGCTGAGCCTCGCAGCTCTAACGATGCTTTGATATGGGGTCCGGGAGAGAACTAGGTGGATTGCCTGACCCACTCCGGGGATGTGCCCACAGCCTCTGGTGGCTTCGCTTCTCATCTTGATGCTTAAAACAAAAACCAAACTGAAACATCGGACAAAAACAATGATCACAAACTTGTGTTTTTAGTAATTGCTTGCATTTGTTTGTAACTGATGGGGCGACACTCCAGTAACTTGGATACGGAGCATCTTGAACCAGCTTTGCCTCATGTGATGGCTTCCAACCAAAGTTCCTTCCACGCTGGCTTGTTTGGCATTGCAGAGAACCTGCTGTCTTTTCTGGAAATTGGCTAAAGTAGGTTATTCAAGAAAAAAGAAGTGCCGCAGGGTGGCATTTTCTGACATAGGAAACCAGAGCAGGTATTTTGCTGTCACCACCACTACTGCTTGCATGGAAAAGTGACTTGAAAGCCAACTGATAGCTCCCCAGTACTGCCATGTAGGCAGCTGGAGTAGAGACTGCTCTTGATTTCAAGAAATGCATAATTGCAATGAGGAGGCATAGACGTGAACTTGATCCCTCTCCAAACAGCTTCCCTTTCAACTCAGCAGAGCATGGTAACTGTAAAGATATAATTTGAATTATTTCACCCCAGATTTGTTTCTCTAAATCTAAAATATGGAGATGCTAAAAGTGGGCAAAGAGAGGAGCTTAAAGGGGAGAATCAATACTGATGATAACATCAAATAGTTGTTCAGATGGGAAACCAGCCTGATCATTTGTTGTAGCCACTCACAGAATAGGCTGGGAGAGGCTTGCCTCCTACTGTATTTTATAACTCACACAGTGTTTAAGTTGGCCTGGGAATCAAAAGCCATGGCAAAGACGGCTGGTGATTTCTGCTGTTGGGCAAGGAGGAAGGTAGCACGACTCCTGGCAAGCCATTGCTCTGCACCTCCCAGACAAGCTGGTGCACAAACGTCTCTGGCTGCTCTGGAGTTTGACCAGGGTGTTTGGAGACAGCTGCCTGCTCCTGGGCAGCTGTCAGGCAGACGCTGCTGTAGGAAGCTGTCTTCGTGTTGCAGTGCAGCAAAAGCCAAAGCACTTACACTGAGCACTTGATGCTGATAGATGCCCGGAGGAGCTTGACCCCTGACAAGGATGACCTGAGCGAGCAGTGAACACAGAGGGAAAGAGGAAGTGGCTGGCTTTGAACGGCAAAGCCCAGCCTAGCCCTACTGCCTGTACCACAGACGCTCGGTTTCCCTGTGCCTCGCTTTGCTCTCCCTCCCAGAAGTGTCTCTTTCCTTGAGCTAGCCTGCACCCTTCACACCCAGGCCACCCAGAGGGAGGAGCAAATGCTTTGAGGACTGACCAGAAGAACTGAATTGTACTAAAGCTGAAAGCAGGAGATCCCCCAAAGTGCCATCTCCCTACCCTGCCAGGTGAGACAAACAGTAACTATGGCTGCAACCTTCACCGCAGTTCACATCCTGCAAAGCATTTCCAGTTGAGGCTGTTCACCTTGGTTGTGAAAATGAACCTGCCTCAAGCGTCTCTTCCAGGAATGGCCATGGAAAAGCACCTTGCAACATTTTCCACTGCTGCACCGGCGGAGGGGCAGAATGGCCTCCTGACAGTAACAAGAGCAGTCGGTGGCCTGATATGGCGCTGGGCTCCCCGTATGCACAGGAGGAGCTGCTTTACCCCAAGAGTGAGCAGTCCCTGGTGTTAGAGGATCTTTGAAGCTTTTCTGAGTGAGCGAGATAAGATTTATCTCCACCAGCTAGTGATGCTCATGCTCCCTCTTGCTTTGCCAGTCAGTAAACCTATCCCAAGATAATACCATTTGGCCAGAAGATCATGTCGCTCCTCGACAAAAATCACTTCTAGCAGCAATAACGACAACTTTCCCTCCAGTTGATGGTGCCCCCACCCTGTAAGTGTTTGCTCTGGCTCATAGCAGATGCTGATGTCCCCAAAGACTTTGTGATTGACATGTTGCTTTGACCAGCGGCTGCAAGAAGGGAGTTTGAGAGTTTAATGGAGCATAAAGTGGGGATTGGTCAGGACAGATGAGCCCCCACTGCTCATTGGGACATCCTATGTTTGGGCTGAGTCATAGTGATGCCTGGCAGGAGTGGCTGAGCCCAGGGCTGCATCATGCCAGATCTGGCACCCAGGAGCATCCCTACCTGAGCAATAGGGTGCTCGGCACCCAGGTACCTTCCAGTGCAGGGCTCTCCCCATCACAGCTCCTCCTGTGTACCGAAAACCCCGCAGACAAAACTTTTGGTGGAGGTGCAATTGAAAGGAGCTGCAGACACAAGTTTAGCCAAACACTATGCCTAAGCACACTAAAAGTAACGTCATGTGTAGGATGAGCTGTGAGTCCCGTCATGGAGAGCAGCATGGGCGTAGGGAATCCCTGTGCCCAGCTTTGGTGTCCTCTGGTCCTGCTTCTCCTCCTGGCCCTCCCAGTGCCCCATGGCACTAAGTGCCCCTAATCCTTGCATTTTCTGTGGTGGACTTCCCTTAGTTCATTTGTAGCCTGCAGCTCAATGGTTTCTCAGCAAGCCTCTGCTTCTCTGTGATGGAATTAGTAACAGTGGATACAGCAATAGCAATTAATTATTCAATAATTAGTAATTAGTAAACTAAATACCAGTGTAATTTCCTTTATGTAGAATAATATTATTATACTTCGTTACCCCCTTGTGCACCTACAGGCAGCAAAAAATAAATTCATAGGTTTTCTATTATTTTAATAAAAGCTTGCAGCCCTTCCATAAATATCATTCAAGGTATGGCACATGTGACATACTGGGAAACTTAAGAAGCATAATGTCTTTAGTGCAGAGAGAAGAGCTGACCTGAGCATCTCTACAGGTACCTTCATAGAAGAGGTTTCTGGTAGCAGATGAATCTTGCATAAAACAGCATAGAAAGAGAGAGTAGCCTGAAGATGACGGCACCAAGGACACACCTAAGATATGGCTGAGCAAGTGATGTTGGACTGACAGTCACCCAAGACCTCAAAATTGAGAGCAGAGCCCTGCAACTCAGCACTGTCATGTGGACAGTGTGGGTGGGTGTTTCTACACCCTTTCTGAAGCCAGAGATGGGATAAAGCACCCCTAGAAATGACCTTTTGGTTTTAAAAATCTGCAGCTCTACCAAGGGCATATTCATAAATTCATAAACCTAAAGAAGCTTCTGAAGCACCATCATTTGGGCGATAGCAAAGTACACCTGGGAGAGGTGAGCTACAGATGGGAGCAGCACCAGGAAGTTTCTCAGTGAGCGAAGGACCCTGTTTGGAGCTAGGACACATACTCTTGAGTCCTGCTGGTGTCACAGTCAGGGGACCGCCCATGTGCCACCTTAGGCCATGGTGTCCCCATCCAAGTGCAGACAGTGCTAGGACACAAGGATCCCTGGCATGGCCTTTGCAGGCCCTGGCTGGAAGAGCAGCCCAGCCATGGCTTTTTGGGGAGTGGGAGGGATTGCCCAGTCCATCCTCCTGAAACAGCTGTGGGCACATGGCCGTTAGATGTGGGACTGCTGGTAGGAACATCTGGCAACCACCACGGCCCATCCCAGGACATTCGTCGGTCTTAAGGCCATGAAACCTTATTGCCAATGTGTTGGCACAAACCTAGCACCTCACTTGGCCACAGCAGGAGATGCCAAGAGGAACAGACAGGAAAGAGATCTTCTCAGCTCCAACTCATGGAGTGCCATTGAACTGGGAGCATGCTGGGCACGGTCTCCTGAACTCTGCTGTCCTTCACGCAGACTCATTCCCTAAAGCAACATGGTCTTCTGCCCTAATTTTGCCCATAATAGGTAGTGGGATACCAGGTTTATGGCTTGAATAGCCAACACCTTTGAGCTTCTTAGGAGAGCCCACATGCTAACCAAGCCCCTCTGGGGAGGAGGAAATGAACCTTGGACTGGAGAACCAGTGGCCTATGTGTCTCCCAGTTGTCCAGCCCCTACTGAAAGAGAGAACTCAGTCTTCCAGGAATGAGTCAAGAAGCCAGATGAAGGATAAATTTCTAGTTTTTTTTTTCATTTCACATCACAAATATGCCCAGTGAGGCATCTCATGGACGCCCAGGTGTGATGGCCCAGGTATCTTTGGCCAGCACCTCAGCTTACCTCTAAGCCTGAGTTTGGCAGCAGCCCAGTCCTGCCAGGAACACGTGCAATTCAGGTCACTTGTCAAATGAACAAACCTGTGTCAAACAGCAAATTTCAGTCTGTACTGCAGCTCACTGTGAGCAGAATGGGTGGCCCGGCCCTACGTGCTCACTTCTGACCAAAGATCTATCTCCCTTGCAGGTTGTTGGAAAAGATGCAGCCCGAGCCCTGGCAATGGGCAGATAGACAGATAGACACTGCCCATGGAGCCAGGATCGCTGGAACTGAATGAGGGCACACAAATTGCTGTTACTGGGTGAAGCTGGATCCACCAGGGCAGCTCTCAGTCTCTTAGGAGAGTGGTGCTTGAGGAACAGGAGGACGGGGAAGGCAGTGGAGTGACAGCCACACCGGGCCCCTCTGTGGCGCAGAGCTGGTTCAGGGTCCTCAGTTTGGTCAGAGCAGAACTGGCTTTTTGGCTTTTTTGCTTTTCAGTTGTGCACCCTAAAGTAATTCTGCCCAGACAGATCGTTGACACGAAATGCGAATCAGTGATTCAGAAAAATGTAAACCATCTGTTGAGCAGCGTAACAGCAGAGACCTCTTGGATCATTCACATATGTGAGCTCTCAAAAGACCTGATTATTTGGGCAAAGTATAGTTAGCTACAATTTTTTTTAATGACACTGCTATTTTGAAGGGAATAACTCATTGCTTCCTGTGCATGTCCAGCACATGGGCTTTGATCTCAAGCAGAATATTAATAGTAAATATTTACAGCAGAGAAATGCAGGCATGCTGCTGCTCCTCCGTCAGCAGCCTGCATTTGGGGTCCCCTGGGAGCTCCCGTGCTGGGAGGGGGCACCGTGCTTGGAGGGGGCTGGGAGGGTGTTGGCCAAATGCAGCAGGCTCTGCCGTGGGGCATGCTGCCCTGCCGCCTCCACGCACATGTATTTTGCCAGCCACAGCTCAGCCCAACCTTTGCTCAGCACTTTTGCTTTGCCATAGCCTAAGATGTCTATGGGGCTGTCCCTCCACCAGGCTGGAAAGACCATTTTTCCAGGGCACAGAGTGCAGCCCTCCTACCATGTCTCAGCATCTAACCAAGAAGCTTGGCTACAAAATGCTTCTCTTTCTACTCTAGGAAAGCTGATTTCCTGCTCAAATCAACGTGGTGATTTTCACCTAATATCCACACAGGAACATTTGGCTTAAATAGCCTTGAAATGAGGTAAAAAGCTGCTTTTTCCACTTTCTTTAGTAGCTAATCCTGAGCAAGCCATGTGCAAAACCAGCATTTATAACCTGGGCTACTGGGTGCTCAAGGTGAATTTGGAGAGGAAAAGAAAGGAAACCTGTAAGGTGCTCAGCCTGGGTTGGGAGGTAAGAGGAAATCGAGGCGACCTGAGGCTGTGGTGCTCCAAAACAGTGGAGATGGGAAAGAGATGCCTTGTGAGGCTTGGCGTGTCCTGCTCTTTGAGCCCTGACACCCTGCAGGCTTCCCTGCCCTCACCTCTCCCAGCCGCACTCCTGACCTTGAGCAGCTGGATTTGGCTCTCCTGAGGTGCTTGTGTCTGGTCTGACTCTGCCTCCTTTAATCCTTTGCTTTTTTTCTTCCTTTTAAATCTTTTTCTCCAATTTCAGCATCTCTAAAGGATGAGTGAAGCCAACCGCTGTGTGTTCTGCTGTTAAACAGCTATTTACTAGGCACCAAACCACACTATTGTGAGTATTGAAAAAATAAATATCAAAGCTTTTCAGGGCTCTAATCCAGCCAAAGCACAAAGGATTGGGGATTTCAGCAGTTCCTGGGCAGTCCTGAGCTCTTCTTCTTCCAACCAGACATACAAAGCCAACATATGTGTGCAAAGATCCGCCAAAGTTGTGTCTAAATCCAACAACATCCAAATGAAACTTCATTACCATGACTTTCCTGTGCCTCGCTCCCCAACATCTCCCAGCAGGAACAGGGCCTCTCTTTTGCTTCCCAACAGCTTTTGGCTGGCATGGAAGTTTTTCACCAGTGCTTGAAGACCACAAATGGTGCAATCGCTTCAACCTTCACTCCCCCACCAAAACGGCCCCATCCCAAATGTGATGCACTTTATTTCTGCCCAGATCTTCCACCTATCTCTAAGACATTTAATGGTTTTGAGATTAAATAAAATGCTCATCTATTTAAATAATTCCCAGAGAAAAGTACAAATCCATTTACAAGATTTATGTTTGATGCAATCAGGTTCCAAGCCTGGGGAGAAGGAGGTGATAATAACCTTCCTACGCAGCCTTTTAGATTAATCAACTATAAAATACTGTGGGTTTAGTAGATAATTCTTTAGTGGTAGCACTGATATTCACAAAAATCTTGGGTTCAACCCCTCTTTCCCCTGGCAGTCTGATACAGGAACTTTTGGGAAAATGTAGGAAACCTGTGATTTACCAGGAGCTATGCTGGAGGACTCCAGAGCCAAGGCTCTGTTAGACTTTGCTGTAATGGTTTAACCACTGATGTGGCTATCCCCTCCAGCCCATACCATTGCGTGGCACCACAGCCACACTCATGGCTCACCCAGGTTTGCTCACAGTGTCTGCGTGCTTGTGGGTGGCTGGGGGCTCATGGTGCCAAGGCCGTGACTTCCCACGGCAGGAGAGGCACCATCTTCCCTCTTGAAGGTAAATTCCTGCAGATGATGCAATATCTCCGTGGGGCTGGATCGACCTGTCTTGTCCTCCTCTGCTCAAGCGCCATCCAAATGGCAGATATCCAGAGCTGGGGTAGACTGTGAACATAATACATCAAGACAAGAGGGAGGGAGTGGCTGCAATGAGGGATGGAAGTTTCTAATGGCACGTTACTTTGTGAATCAGCTTTCCCTTGAGTTGCTCAAGTCATCTGGGGCATCATTTCAGGGTTTCTTCTATTCCCCTTCTCCAAAAACCTCTGCAGACCCCATGCTCAAATATTATTTGCATGTTGGTTTTTCACATCCTTCCCTGTTGGGGGTTACTCTTGATTTCTCCTGGGCTTGCTCACAGGGAAGCAGGCGGTCTCTCCTAAGACCATCCTGTACCTCTTGCTGTCACCCCAGCTTGCTCTCTTCCAGAGGGTAAGACTGCTTCAGTAAATCGTGTCCCTCTGCTGAGACCACTCTTGCACCAATTCCCAGGAGGATTTAACTTCCTGCGGACCTGTACAGGGTTTTCCCATGGAGCCAGCAGCAGGGGCAGGCAGTGCCAGCCATCCTGCTCCCACCAGCCTGCCTTTATCGCTCCAGCCCCATGACAGGGCTCAGGATGGCTCAGGGGAGTTGAGAAAGGGCAGGGATGCACAGCAGTGCCCCCCATGGTCCCATTCTGCCAGCAGAGGTCGAGGAGACCCTGTAACATTGCTCTTGGTACCCCGGTCCTGGCGAAAAGCCAAAACTACCTGGGCAGTGGGACAGCACACCCAAGCACCATGGCTGTGCAGAGCAAAAGAAATCAGGGAGCCTCCAGGAAAGCTGAGATGCAACAGGCCCCTCAAATTGAAACCCCTATGGGCAGGCCCTCCAGGACAACAGGTTGCAGCCCCAAAATAACCCTTTGGCTTTGCTGCCAAGACCAGTGGAGGTGCCTCAGGACAAAATGGGGCCCAGCACCCAGCGTGATGTGTCAAGGACAAGACACAGGGAAGTAGAGACAAGGCACTGTCAAAAGAGACACTAATTAGTGCTAATTGCAAATAATCAGCCAAACCTAAGAGCATGAAGGAACCTAGTCCTGGCAAAGCTGATTGATAGCTCCAGCTGGAGTGAGGAGGGCATTTGCTTGGCAGGTCATGGTGGGAGAACCCCACAGATGGGCACCCCACATGGCCTCCCCACACTCACCCACTCTTTCCATATCCCATCCAGTCAGAAGTGCCTACGTGCTGCAGTACACGTGTGGCTTCTCACAAGCTGCTGTCCCACGTCCCTTGGAAGCAATTCCCATAGCCAGAAGGGTACATGTTACACATCTTGGGAAATCCTGCTGCAAAGCCTAGGATGGGCTGCCGGTCCTCCCCGGACTTCTGGCTACTTCAAAGGCAGGAGAACAACCGAGGAGATGATCCCAGGCGATGCTGGGAGATGCCACATCGCAAAGCAAGCCTTGCTCCTGTCCTCCCAGCACCCTGGGCCCACCCAGGTGAGATTCTCAATGCACATGGGTGCTCCTGTGAGGCCTTGGGGCCCCTCTTCCCCCGGCGGGTTAAACCCATTTTCTCCAGAAGTCAAATAATAGCATTTCCAACACAGCATCTGCTTTCTGTCATCTGCAGTCTTTTTCTCTCTAGAGACAACACTCCCTTCAGTTCTCCATCACCTACACCTGTAGCACTTTCAGCTTTTGCTGCTTTGGCCCCAGGGTCATCATGAAGCTGTTTGTGCTCAGAACAGATCTCCAGGCTTGGCACCAAGACCTGCAGCTGCACTGTGACTCTGGCCAAATCATCACATCCCACTACTGAGCCCCAGGGTGCCTCCCTGAGACAAATGTGGGTGATGAACAGGGTGCTCTGGCTTGCTTTCAAAATGAGGATGGAAGATTTTCTCTTTCATCCTTGTAATGTGATTCTCCATCTGCAGCACATGGCTGTCCTCACATCTGCAGACTTTATTTGGCACCCAGATCCTCATGGGTATTGAGGAGCTCTCAGAATTGGGTTTGAAATCCTACCCAATTCCTTCCTTACCCATTCCCTGCAATTTCTTCTAGAAGACAATATTTCTATCCCTGCCCAGGTCTGGAATAAAAAGCAGGGCACAGATGCACCCAGGAGAGCCTCAGCAGGTGCTGAGCCAGGATCCCTGCCAGGGCTGTGACTCTTGTCTCCTCAGCATTTGTGATGAGTAGCAGACAGGACATAGTCATAGCGAGCAGGATGGAAGTGTAAAAAAAATCTCCTTTCCTCTGTGCCAAGCCCTGTGGGTACCACACAGGTCAAAGTCTAATGATGCACTGCTCACCTCGCCGGACTAGGCAGGGTGGAGTCCCACTGGCAGACCTTTCTGCAAAAGTCTGGAAGAAAAGTTCAATCCTCTGCGTCTTGCTAGTAAATTCCCATTCATGCATGATTTCTCAAATGCTTTTTGAGTGCTTTCCTTTGCTCTCTGTGCCAGCAATGAGTCAGGCTTGGACGTGCATTGTCAGGCAATCCAGAGCTGGCCTCTTGCTAGGAAACACCATTTGTTTAGCAAGAGCAATATTTAAGTGCCCTCTGGTGGTAATTCCCTATGTCATTGCTGGTGGTATTCCCTATGTCCCTATGTCCTTTCTGCTCAACATCCCCCTGGGAGCTTCACTGGGATATCTGCGCCGATGCCAGGAGAGTTCCTGCTCTACTAGCCCCCATGCACTCACAGGCGCTTCATGTCCCGCTTCATTGACAGGTTCTGCAGCAAAATCTTCAGCATGTCCCTGATTTCATTCCTGCTGCGGGCCAGGACAGCCCCGGGAGCTGAGCGCTTGGCCTAGTTTGCTGCCCACGTGTTAGCTCATCCTCCACAGCACTGTCCAACAGCAGAGAGCTGCCTCAGCTGAGGATGCTGAGAGTGGGTACTCTCACAGCCCACTTCTTTCCCCACTAACATTCGTATTTCAGCCAATTTTAGTAAAAATTAGGATGTGTGACATATCAGGGTAATTAAGTTTCCCTATGCTGCATGAAAAGTGGTGGCCAGGCAGGATAATGAAACCTAAACTTGCTCCTCCAGTATGGAAAGACTGCAGTGAAAGCTCAACTGCGGTACAAGTCCTCAGAGACACCAGGTTTTATAACACTGCTTTTCCCAAAACGCCTTTTGCAACTCACTGTTCTATTTAATTTCTATTAAATATCTTACAGAGCCATTAATTTTTATTTAGAAAAAAGCATTAGAGATGTCTGCACAATAGCTTTGACTGCTGTGGGGGAGAAGGGGGCTATAACAGAAGAGGTGTGCTATGCCCACAATGGGATCAAAATCCAGCCTGACCATTTACTTAAACATGAAACAGGCATTTTAAACCACGAGGTCATGCCGCCCAGCTCCCCCAGCAAGGCACACGCTTATGGTGGCTCTTTCTGCTCTGCTCCATGAGAGGGGCAGAAATGGGGAACTGCAAAGTAAAAGTGAATCTAAGGGGGAATATCCCCCCGGTCTGGGATCCCGTGGACCCCAGGCAGACATCAGAGGCCTGCCAGTGGGATGCAGCATCCCAGGGGCTCCATCCTGCTCTGGGGCAGAGAGGCACAGGGGGGCTGCAGCCACTGCACAGCAACCCACTAGCCTCTCCAGTCACCACCACACATGGGCTGCACCCGCGTGTTTAAACCGCATGGTCCAAACCCTGCACCTGCATGTTTAAACTGCGTGGTCCAAACCCTGCTGCACATCCCTCCCCTCTTACATCAATCCCTACAGGGAAATGGTTTCACCACCCCCCAGCGCAGCCCCCTCGGTGGCAGGGGGCCACCCAAGCCACTGCTCAGGAAGGTGCAGAGCTGTCACCTATGGACTGCACATTACTATGGGTTGGTTTGACAGCAAAAGGAGGGGTGACCCTTCACATCTGGTTAAAACTCCGCTTTGCCAAGAGCTTTCATTCTGCAGGAAGGACTTGGCTGGCTGAAAGCCTTGTAAATTAAGGGCAAGGCTGACAATGCTTCGTTTCTGTGTACACTGTTCCTGGCACGCAGATGAGATGCTCACATGAAATGTGTGTGTATTAAATACCAGCCCCAGGTCTGTGAAATAAAGTTGCCTGAAGCTGACCTATTTAATTTGTATTTCAGCCAGCTCAACAAACAATCTGTATCTCACAGGAGCATCTCAGCACACAGCAGTTTTGAAAATTCAAAGTAGCTGTGTAGCTGTTTAAATATAGACTAAAGCAGATATTTAAGTACTTATCATTTCTCCTGGCCCATACAATAAATCAGCTTATCCTGCAAACTGCTATGCACTTAACTTGCTCTTCCCTGGGTGAGCTCAGGCTAGGTGTTTGCCATCCAAGCATCAGCTGGGCAATGGAGACAGGTCACACCATACCCCTTGGTGCCCATCTGGTGAATACTCATAGTCCAGCATAAGAAACGCACATGCATGTCCTGGCTCAGCACAAAAATGGCAAAGTGAGGAGCTCTGTGACTGTCCTTCCTCCAGTGCAGTCATCACAGGTTAGCAGGGAACCTCCGCAGGTTGTCTTTCCTCAGCCTTTGGATGGACACCCGACAGCACTCCACCAGCCTACTTTGTCCCACCTGCCCCAAAACTCATCCTGACATTTCTGTGCCAAGTCACGGAATCACACAACTACAGACTGGTTGGGGTTGGCAGTGACCACTGTAGGTCACCTGGTTCAACCCCCTGCTCAACTGCTCAACTAGGGCCACGCAGAGCCCACTGCCCATGACTTTGTCCAGGTGGCTTTTGAATACCTCCAAGGATGGAGACTCCACAACCTCCCTGGGCAACCTGTGCCAGTGCTTGGTCACCCTCACAGTGAAAAAGTGTTTCCTGGTGCTCAGAGGGAACCTCCTATGCTTCAGTTTGTGCCCATCATTTCTTGTCCTGTCAGTGGTCACCCCTGAAAAGAGCCTGGCTCTCATTCTCTTTCCACTCTCCCTTCAGGTATTTATATACATTGATGAGATCCCCCTAAGCCTTCTGTTCTGCAGGCTGAACAGTCCCAGCTCTCTCAGTCTTTCCTCATGAGAAACACTTTCCTCTCCATTCCCTTCACCATCTTTGTTGCTCTCCACTGGACTCTCTCCAGAATGTCCATGTCTCTCTTTGTGCTGGGAAGCCCAGCATGAGACACAGTACGCCAGGTGTGGCCTTCCACATGGTGAAATCATGCTGACTACTCCTGATGATTTTCTTGTTCTTCATGTGCCTGGAAATGGTTTCCAGGATTAGCTGCTCCCATCCAGGGATGGAGGTGAGGCTGACCAGCCTGTAGTTCCCTGGGTCCTCCTTCTTGCCCTTCTTAAAGATAGGAGTGACATTTGCTTTCCTGCAGGCTTTGGGTACTTCTCCCAACTGCCATGATGGATCAAAAATTATCAAGAGTGGCCTTGCAATGACATTTGCCAGCTCGCTCAGCACTCATGGGTGTATCCCATCAGGGCCCATGGACTTATGTATGTCCAGTTTATTCCCTGACCTGATCAATCCTCTTCCACCAAGGGTACATTTGCCTTGCTCCAGATGTTTCCCCTGGTCTCTGGGACCTGGGAGTCCTGAATGCCTGTTGTGTTAGTAAAGGCTGAGGCAAAGAAGGCATTCAGTACCTCAGTCTTTCCCATGTCCTGTGTAACCAAGTCCCCTGTCTCCTTCAGCAGTGGGCCTCTAGTCTTCCTTTCATCACCTATGTACTTACAGAAGCCCTGCTTGACACCTTTGACATCCCTTACCAGATTCAATTCCAGCTGGGCTTTAGCTCACCTAACCTCATCCTGTGCTTGGACAGTGTCTCTGTATTCCTCCCAGGTTACTCGTCCTTGCTTCCACCCTCTGTATGTTTCCTTTTTGTGTTTGAATTTGGCCAGGTGCTCCTTGTTCATCCATGCAGGCCTCCTGGCATTTTTGCCTGATTTCCTGCTTGTCGGGATGGACGACTCTTGAGCTTGGAGGAGGTGATCCTTGAATATCAACCAGATTTCCTGTGCCCATCTCCCCTCCATGGCCTCATCCCATGGGACTCTTCCAAGCAGATCTATGAAGAGGCCAAAGTCTGCTCTCCTGAAGTCCAGGGTTGTGAGCTTGCTTTTCACCCTCCTCCCTCCCCTCAGGATCCTGAAGTCTATGGTGCCTGTCTCACCCTGTCCTGACCTTCAGGATGAGGCATCTGAGACTCCAACATCACCCTCCATCAGTCCTCTGCAGCCAGACAGGGTATTTTTAGTCCAAACCTGTCTAGCCAGCTGTGGACCCTCCATATTTTCTCCTCCTGGAGCCAAAAGGCAGCTGATTTCAGACATCTCACCCCATGCTGACCAAGACTGAGTCTTCCCTTGTGTCAATTAACCTGAAGAGACTGAGCATCTTTGCTCTGCTTCTCACTCCATCATGTCCTGCAGCCGTGCCTGCCACTCCCCAGCTTGGCTCTGGCTGTCTTTGGAAGGAGGTGTTCAAAAGTGGATGCCACTGGGCTCCTTAAAAACTGTGATGTGCTCCTAAAAGCAGCAAGTTGGTGTTGCCCTGCAGTCAAAGCTACAAAGCACTCTTGTGGAGCACATTCCTGGGATCTCAGGACAAGGATAAGGTGTAATTAGGCAGACTGAGATTGGTCTGATTAGCCAAAAGTTGCATGTTGGCGTGAAGTGCTGCACAGACATCCCATTTCACAGCTTGCTCTGCGGTTTTGCCACTCTGAGACATGGCATGTCATTGGAGATCAGGACGCATGCTGTGCTGCTGTTTTACAGGGTGTAAACCCTGCATAATGTGTGTCAGGTATGTAAATAACTGATCTTCAACTCTGCAATTCCTGGCAAGCACCAAAGCTCAGCAACCTCCTTCAACAGGACGTTTACAAGGCTCGAACATTCATGCTCAGGGAGGCTCCCAAGTTCCCACGCCACGCTCACCCACCAGCAGATGCAGCAGGGACAGCCACGAGCCAGGCTCAGTCTCCTCAGATTAATAGACGTGGTTGTTCCCATCACTGCCCAGAGCTACAGGTCCCCTGTGCTACTGGGGCTGCAGACCACCTGCAGCTGCCCATGCGGGGCACGACTGTAGTCAGACAGGGAACATGCTGGGGACAGTCTGACCAGGCAGCAGCTGGCATTAAGAGGCAGGAGACTGTCACCATCCCTGAGAATCCAAGGAGCTCTGGTCCCTGGCTTCTTTGGGGATGTGACCTTCCCAAGGGATGGAACAAAGTATGTGGGAATAACCCACTGCGTATTAACTAGTACTGAGGGACCTTCCCCACTGGGGTTAAAGCTGCTTCTGGATGCCACCACCAGAACAGTGTCTCTGGTGACAGAGGGGACTAACTATCATCTGCTTCTTCCTATGGTCTTAATGATGGACATACAAACCATGCTCCAACAAGGGCTCAGCTCTAGCACATCTGGGAGTCCTGGGACAGAAAGGACTAATGAGATCTTGGACTGAAAATAGCCTGTAGCTGGCAGACATCCCATCACATGGTGTCACCAGCACCAAGCACGACCCATGAACATGCTGCTTTGGTTGCCATCAGTGGCATGGGCATGGTGGCTGCCAGACATGCTGCTCCAGGAGAAGGGAGTCCCCAGAAAAGGAGGAGAAACTAAAGGGAAGAAATGCCAGCACCCCAGAAGCCTCCTGCCAGGATTTTCTGGGGACAGCATGAGCTGGGAAGTCTGTCCTCAGAGGCTGGACCAGATGGCTTGCCTGATGGCTGCCCAAGAGCAACAGGACACAGGAAAATGGCAATTGTGATGATGGCTCCCTCCTAGTATTGTGTCCTGTCACTTTGGGGATGGAGGCAGTGCAGAAGAGTGATAACAGCAAGCAGGCAGGGCTCTGCTTCCCAAAGACAGCAGCAGCTGTCTGGTCTCCACCTTGGAATATCTCTGTGTTTAATTAAAATAATTAAAAACATGTAAATCCAAGAAGATGAACTTGAGGATTGTTCAGAGCCCACAGGCAAGAGCTGGCTGACGCCTGCTGCCTGCCTGGGGATGGGTGCGGAGCAGCTTTCCTCTGCCTTGGTCCTAGTGTGGGTAGCACAGCTGTGTCTCTTTGCTAGTGTGGAGGTGACAGTTTGAATCCCCAGGGCCCCAGGTTTTGCAGCACTTCTTGTGCAGTTGCTGATCTCTGAGTGAAGCCAAGCCCAATGCATCCACATGCGTCCGAGCCCTGCCAAGCCCCTTGGGAACTGCTGGCCTATCCTCCCAGTGCTGGGGCAGCTTGCTAAAGAGGTGACAGCAACTGCAGGGGTCAGAATTCTCTCTGGCACCATGTGGACTGGAAGGCTGCATTCAGCCTCATTGCCAGGACTTGCTGAAACCTGATGACAGTGCAAGGCCATAAAGATTATATATGTGCCCATTCACAACAGAGCTTCTTTGCTCAGTGCTTTACATCCCTGCTCATTGCAAAGCAGTATGTGCCTTTCTTGAAAGATAAAATAAAGCTACTGGAAGACAAACCAAAAGATTGACTTTTGCTTTCCAGGACTCCCTGACACGCTGCAATCCATGGGTGATGCACCTTCCTTGGTTGCTGTGCTCTGCAGAGGTTCTCTCCAGCAAGGTGCTGAGAGTTGGATAGCTGAGGAGGAGACATGTGTGGGACTCCCATCACTCCCGGGGACTCCTTCCCTGTGTGCCCTTTCTGCCCAGGTTACCTGCATCACCTTGGACTCTATGTCAGGGCACAACTCCACTGTCTCACATCCCTGGGTTTTGCTATGGTTTCCTCTGCTCACCCCCATATGTCCCTCCCAAAGCACCTATGCTGTCACTGTAAAAATCGATGCTGTTTTTTCTTCCTCCCTTAAATCTTAAACTGTTTTACATCAGCTACAGCTTCTTCCATTTCTATGTATTTTTTCACATGGGGCAATGTCTCATAAACCAGTCTAAAACATCATTGTAATTCAGGAGAAATGCAGTGCTCCTGGAAAGAAGCTTGTAAACCCACCGTTATTTTCTTTCCTAATTGCAATTTCAGTGACTCATCCCTGGTGCCACACTGCAGTGCACATCCGTTGTGTGGATTTTTACCCAATCTTGAGCAGTCACAATTCACTGCTCAAGTTTTCAGGCCACCCAAGCCATTAGGAAAATAAATGTAAAATAAAAAACTGCTGGTACAGTTGGCTGGCTGAGCAGCACAGCCCCTTGGGATAACAACAGAAGAGAAAGGCATTCAGTGCTTTCCAAGGCTGCTTGTGTCCAATGTGGCTGAGCTAGTGTGAGCTGCCCTCTGAACGTGTGCTTCTCTGAACAAGAGCTGACTCTTTCCCATCCCCTTTCCCACTCCCTTCCTCTCTCCATCTCTATCTCAGCCCCATTCCTTCCCCTTCTATCCCACTCCTTCCCCTCCCCACCTCTATCCCACCCCCTTCCCCTTTATTCCCCATCTTTATCCCACTCCCCATCTTTATCTCATCCCCTTCCCCAAACCATCTAAACCCCACCCTAATCCCCATCCCATCCACGTCATCCCCACCCCATTCACACCCCACACCACTCCTTTCACATCCTCATCCCTGTCCCTATCCATACCCATACTCTCCATTCTGTTCCTACCTCATCCCCATTCCCATCCCATCCTATCCCTATCCTCCCATTTTGTATAGAGTCCCCAAAGACTTCCCCAACCACAACCATCCACCCTTGCAGGGAGAGGTTTATGGGAACATTTCCTGGGAGGATGATAGTGCTGGGCAGCTCCTGTTGGAGGAGTGCACTGCGACATGGACCAGAGCTCTCTCCCCTGCACTTCGCTGGCAGTGTCTCAGCCCCGGGAGGTGAAGGCATCCCGTGGAGTACTTGGCCCTGGCCCTGTTTGTACTGTTGTTTCAATGCTCAAGAGTCTTGTTGGCCTGTTTGGACAAAGATCCACAATCCTGGTTTTGCCAGGACCATTTCCCAGCTCCTCTCCCTCTCTCCCGGTGGAGAGAGGTAGAAAGATTCTGACTTTCACCATGAGACTGGCAGGACAGCACTGGGACATGTCCTGCTAGTCCAGATGCCCAAATTCAAATCCAGGGCACCAAAGCCTTTTGTCAACCTAACACAACATCCAGGGAAGAGCTGACCCTATTTGTCCATCCCATGCCAAGAAAGCTGCTGCTTGCCATTGTGGCAAGCTCTGCCATCAGGTCTTGACACCTTGCTGAACCAATTGGCATCTTGCATGGCTGAACCAATCTGGCCAAACTCTGCTACAGTGAATTTAACTCCACTGGGCTTTTAGAGCCACCCTGTAGGGGCTCAGCAGGACTGGGGCAGCTGGCAGAGGATCCCAGCCTCCCTCCAATCTGCCACACAGGACTCAGTGCCCTGCTGTGCGTCTCCAAAGCCCATGCTGGCCACACAGACCATTGGCCAAAGCACCATGTTACCAAGCAGACAAATGCTGTGGCTATTGTGCAGCTCAGTTTCTCATTAGGTTCAGCATCATTTGGGATGAAGTTGAGTGATCCCATTTCAGCCACACACTCTCTGGCTTTGTCCCAAAGCGGGCTGGGAAGGAGAGATTGGAGCCTGTGGGAACCAAGCTGGCAAACTCTGCCAGTGTCTCTGGAGCAGGATGAGTCAGAGCAAAGGGGCTTCCTGAGCTAGCCTGGGCAGCGTGGCCAAAAGCTGGGGTTACACACCCTGGCAGCAGGTTCACCAGCTCTCCCATTCCTGTGGTGCAGGGGCAACCACAGCTGGCTTTGCTCCTGGGGCTGAGATGGATGGGAACAGAGTCCTTGCTGGCACCGCACCTGGCAGAAGCAATGCACAAACACAAACCTTTCTTGCTGTCTTGCACGGTCCCTGTTTACACCCTGGGAAATTGCAGCGCAGGGAGCTGAGGCTGAGGATTTGGAGCAGAGCAGGGCAGAAGAAGGGGGAACTCAGCTCGTGGCCCTGCCCCACTGAAGCTTCCAAAATACCTACGAGCGGTGCACCAGTCAGCGCCAACATGGTAGGAAGGACTGAAGCGAGCGACAGAGGCATCCACTGAATATACATAACTGTGTCATTAGAGGGTGCCAGTGCATTGCACTGCAGAACAAGCCTGTCCCCCCCCCCCTCTCCTGTCCCGGTTGTGGCAAAGGGTTTCTCCGGCAGCCAGGGCCTGCGTGATGCTGTGAGGACTGCAGATCTAAACTCCTTCTTTGGAAGTTCAAATGCCAGAACCAGCCCGGTTGTGGAGCCACAGGACTTCAGCAGCAGATGCAAAGGCCTCGGTGTCTGGGAGGGGAACACGGTAGGACACGGGGATGCTACCAGTGGCAGCTACAAGGCTGTGCACTGAGCTGAGCTATGCCAGTGGGTCCAGCACCTCTTGCAGAGGTTGCTCAGCCTCATCCATGCTAGGACACCTGCACCACTGTAGCCATTAGCACACACAACAGGGCAGAGAGCTCACAACAGGCACAGAGCAACCAAAACACAACCTATCCAGCTCTGCAGCCCTCTCCAAGCTTCCCCATGGCAGTGCAGACCTCACAAGCCAAATAAACCCCAGCCAAAAGGCTTAATCAAAGCTGTGCTTGGGTTTGGGGCTCCAAGACATCACAAACAGGCCCCTGGATGGGACCAAAGGCTTACACATCCCACAACAGAGGAGGCATGGTTTGCTTTCTTTGTGAGGATGCTTTAATGTCAGGACCCCATTGCGAGATGCCTCCAGAGCTCCCAGCAAACACAAATCTGCATTAATCCCCCTGGAAGGACAGTCCATGGGCTCCAAAACCTACTCTGATAGCTGCAGGGCTTGGCTTGCTGAGCAAGGTAGTGAGCAGCACTCTAGCCAAGTCTGGGGACCCTGGGGCCACATCAGTCTGGCTATGCCAGTCCATGGGTGCCTGTGACCATGACCCCAATACCTGGAAAGCCTCCTGCCACCAGAGGATGAACACTCTGGCCCTGTCTCCACTAACTGAACTGCAGCAGGCACCTTGGAGGGACTTCAGTACAAACCATCACCCCCGTCCCCTTTGCTGCTGGGGACAGTCCTTCAGCATAAAGCAGAGGCCTTTGCTGCTACTGTTGGCTTCACCTGATGGACCCTCTCTCCCTGCACAGGTTAGAGAACTCAAGAATCTTCCCATTAATCCAGGTGGGACAAGGGGCTGTACAACACAGGACAGGCCCTGGGAGGGATAAAGCATCCCAGCAGAGAGAAATGCAGGTGTCAGAACAGTAAAAAAGCTGCACAAGCTGGGCTTTCTGCAGGAAACCTCCCAGTCTTGTGTCAGAAGTGGGGACTGAGTGCCTTAAAGGTCCTGGGAACCTCGGGGTCCCATCCGGGGATAGCCATAAGCAGGGAGAAGGTCTCCCACAGTAGACAGAGGAAAGAAGTCCATTACCAACCTTCTGTTTTGGAGAGGAGAGGCCAGGCACCCAGGCCATGCAACTGGACTCAATGGAGTGTTTGCTGCTCAAGGAGCAGCCGATCCTTCTGGCACAGCCTCCCAGAGCCCAGGCCAGCTCTTCCACACCTAAACAGGCTCAGCCGGCAGTGAAGGTCATTCAGATAGAGCCTTTTCTACAACTGGGATTTTCCCCAGGCTCAGCTGCTACTCACAATACTTCCTAGGGTGATTTCAGCCTTCAAGTCCCTCCCTTCATTGACTTTCTGTGCCAGTGTCTTAAGCAGCAGGAGGTTTTCCCGGGCTGAGCTGCGTGGCAACACAGCAGTGATGCTGTTCGCACCAGAAAAGTGGAGTTCAAGTGCAGAAGTTGCCATGTCAGGTCTCTCCAGCATAGACAAGGCTGAAATGACCTGGGTCCCGCTGCTGGGAGGTGGAAAGCCAGTGTCAGAAACAAACCAGAACACCCACAAAGACAGACATGGGCTTTCCCTGTGCCCTCAAGCTGCTAAATTGCTGCTGAGGCATCTGGAAGCAAGGTCCCCACAGCAACAGGGGAGGGAGCTGGCTGAAAAGGGGCTGGCATAGCCCTTTACTAATAGAGAGTGGCACCTACATGCTGTCCCATAGGATATAAATAGTGTGTGAATGAGATTTGCAAGTGCAAGGGAAGGGCCCTGCCAGCAGCCAGGGTACAGTTCTGCAAAGGTCTGATTTCAGCAGGTCCTGTGGGTCAGGGTTGGCAATGGGGCAGTGCCGGCAGAAGGGCTCAGGCAGATCACATGGGTGTCCTGTGAAGTTTGGTATTGCTTGAGTCAAAACCCCTTGGTTAGTGGCACATGGAGCTTCCAACACCGGTCACAGGGCTCAAAGCGACTCATGCACGCAACGTTTAGAGCCCTTTGACAGGGGAGGTCTGTTCTCCAGGTATGCGTCATGCCCAGTTCTTCCAGGATCAGGGCCAAAAGCCATGATCATTCCAGCTACTAATAGAGAAACACTGAACAAAATCAAGGTCTGGAGAAGACTGCTGCTGAGCCACAGCCTCCTACCCTGGTAATGGTTGAGTATCCCACCAAATATCCCTGCAGAACTGGGGGTGTCCCAGGGAAATCCCAGCTTGGTATTTACTCCGAGCCCCCCAGCATGTTGAGCTGGGGAGCCTAGGACAATTTTTCCTTTCCTGCTCTTCCCATTGGGTCACACCACTATAGGCCACCCCAGACAGATGAATTTTAGGAGGGAGGGAGATATTTCTGTCTTGCATAGTACTGTTCTGAGGCTTAATTATTTAGGATCTTGCAAAGCAATGATTCTTGGGATAAAATGCTTTGTAGGAAGCACAAGGCACTGTTATGAGAGTGCCAATGTTACTGCCTTCTCTCTAATGCTCTTCTGTCTGCCTTCCAGGAGCCAAGCGCTCCTAGATACCACAGGGTATCTGCCGCTGGTCTGCTCTGAAGGGTGGTAGCTTGCCTACTAACAGCATAAAACTGCAACCATCAAGATATAATTCCCCCTGTGAAATCTCATCTCTTCCCCCTTTCCAGCCATCACGCAGGACCCTGGTAAAACCCACGCTGAAGTCTCCTGTGCTCAGTCTCATCTTGCACCACCTCCTCTCCCCAGACTTGCCTGGGCTTGGAGAATTGCATCCAGATGGATGCATGCCATCCTCCACGCACATCACACTCTTTGCAGTGGCAGCAGCTGACCTATCCAGGCTCCTGGACATGCAGGCAGGTCTCTCTGGAGTGGGGAGTGGGTCGTGTCTAGCCCCTACTCCTCACTCCTACAGCGCAAGGAGGCAGCAGGAGTCTTCCCAATGGTCCAGACCCAGCTGGGGTTGCTCTGAGGCTGATTTATGGCTGCTTTGAAGCTCTTTTGCATCAGTTCAGCTAAGCAGATCCTGTTTATAGTAGGAGCAGTGCTGGTCTGCCCAAACATGCTCCAAACACTAGGCCTCTGCCTGGAGCCTCTTAGCTGTGCAGGGGCCAGTATCAGAGTAATGAAACAGGATCCTGATGGGAGATGAAAATCCTGGCCCTTTGGAGCCTGGACTATGGCAAGAACACGTTATCCTAGCTGTGAGGCCCCCTCTTAAAATAGCACTTCTCAGGGCCAATTCCCCTCTACAGGCATCATGGCATTTGCTGCCTGGCCTGCCAGCAGCCAGTATGTTCTGCAGAGCATCAACATCGTGGGCACCAGGTACTCCAAATATGACAGGTCTGCACATCCTGTGTCCACAGGTGAATTCCCCTATCTATCTGTTTGGGAGCTGCTCTGGCTCTACAAAGATCACTTTCAGACCATTCCCATGCCTTCTCCACTCCTTTGCATCCAAGGCTTGCAGTGCTGCTGCTCTCCATGTCTCCCTGCAGTCCCATGCAGCCAGCAGGGCTCTTTGGCATTGCTCAGGGCTCCTGGAGAAAACCACATAGCGGCCCTGTGGCGTAAACAAAGGTAAGATTTCCACTGCCCACATCTGCTCTGCCAAGCCTCCATCGATCTCTTCTGCTGAATCGCAGTCAGGCCATCCCAGGAATGATGTATTGTTGTTGGCTTATTGCTGTGCTGTCTTGGTTTCCTGTGGCTTAAATGCTTCTGGAGCAGAACTGAAATGTGCCCTGCCTCAGCTGCTGCAGAGCACTCAGTCAAGGAGGTAATGGGTATTTCCTCATCAGCTTTCTCAGCTGATGGCTGTAGAAGCAATGGGCTAAACCATCCCCTTGAGAGCAACCAGGGTTTGTCTGCCCAAACCCCTCAGTGACAGCCCTTGGGAATACACCAGCTGGAGAGCAAAGTGATCACATCTGCCTTTTGAACTCAATCCTGTAGCTCTGTTGCACGCTTTCTCCTGTACAAATGATGTTGTCCTTGCAATGGCACCCAGCCTTGAGTTTCTTCACCTCATTTACAAACAATCGTGAGTTGAAATCCACACTTTCAGGGGTGGCCTGTGCTCAGACTTTTCTTGCAGACAGCAAAACTGAGGCAGAGCAAAATGATCTACTTCTACCAGCCACACTGGAGTACAGGGAACATTCATGTATTTGAGATACAACCCAAGCCTCTCTTACCCTGGTATAGCAGAAGAGCTATGGCTCTAGCTTCCCCTGCAGTAGGCATCTTCACATGGGGGCCCTTGAGCCTAGGGCCTTGCCAGGTGATCTGCACTCTTTCCATTAGTGATCAGCCTGGCCCTTGATGATGTTTTATTTTCACATACCCGAATATAACAGCCTACCTATCTTATCTTCCAGCATAAATCTTACTTTACTGGGTGGGAGTGAGAGAGCACGAAGCAGGCAGAGATCAAAAGACACTGAGCGTGATGGAGAGCAGACACCCAAGTCTTCAGAAAGACCCAACACCAGACAGCAGCTTAGGAAGGACGCAGAGCCCTGGGACATGCGAGCAGAAGAGCAGATCAACTTCAGGACTATCTTGCAGGGGTCAGGGCACAGCAAGCAATGTAACCGCCTTCTGCACTGCTCTAACATGTGGTGCTTCCCAGCCCTTTGAAGAGGGGAAGGGAGAGAGGGAGATGCTGCCAATACTCCATTTCACCACCAGACAGGGCAACTGAGACAAGGAGCAGTTGGAGGGCTTCCTAAGTCAGCCAGAGGCACACCATAGAATCATAGAATCATAGAATACCAGGTTGGAAGGGACCTCAGGGATCATCTGGTCCAACCTTTCTAGCACAATCTAGATGAGACGGCCCAGCACCATGTCCAGCTGAGTCTTAAACGTGTTCAGCATAGCAGAGTCAACCACTTCCCTGGGGAGATTATTCCAATGATTGACTGTTCTCATTGTGAAAAATTTACCTCTCGTGTCCAATCGGAATCTCCCTGGGAGTAACTTGTACCCGTTACCCCTTGTCCTCCCCATGTGACTCCTTGTAAAAAGGGAGTCTCCATCTTCTTTGTAGCTCCCCTTTAAGTACTGGTACATGGGGATGAGATCACCTCTAAGCCTCCTTTTCTCAAGGCTGAACAAACCCAGCTCTCTCAGCCTATCCCCATATGGCAGGCTTCCCAGACCCTTGATCATCTTGGTGGCCCTTCTCTGGACCCCCTCCAGCCTGTCCACATCTTTTTTGTGTAACAGGGACCAGAACTGTACACAGCATTCCAGGTGTGCCCTGACAAGCGCCGAGTACAGTGGGAAACCAGAACCCATCCTGAGGAAGGAGCGACGAACAACCACCACTTCTCTGTTGCAGAGCCTATTTTTAGAGTGCAGGGCTTAGCTTCACCCAGATGAGGCTGGCAAGATATGAAGGGACATCGTATCTGTTGAACAGCATCATGCCAGGAGGGTGTGACTCAGGCTGGACCAGTCAGCACGGCAGCGACCCACTTCACACGTGGGTTTTGCAGCCTGGTTTGCTGCTGCTTCTTTGCTCACAGGACCATGGTTTGCTATCAGGAGTACCAGCCCCATTCACTCCCGGATCCAGCATTTCATTCATATCAGACACCCAGGCACAGCTCCTGGTAGGGCAGACAAATACCTTCTTCTAAAGCCATCTGTGTCCCTGAAAGTAACTACGGACCTGAACTTTTGAACTGCTAATTTTTATCAAGCAAGCCAGAAAAATTTCCTGATAGTACAGGCAACGTGTGTCGTGGCTTAACCCCAGCTGGCAACTAAGCACCACACAGCCGCTCGCTCACTCCCCCCCAGTGGGATGGGGGAGAGAATCAGAAGAGTAAAAGTGAGAAAACTTGTGGGTTGAGATAAAGACAGTTTAATAAGTAAAGCAAAAGCCGCGCGCACAAGCAAAGCAAAGCAAGGAATTCATTCACTACTTCCCGTCGTCAGGCAGGTGTTCAGCCATCCTCAGGAAAGCAGGGCTCCATCACGCGTAACGGCTACTTAGGAAGACAAATGCCATCACGCCGAACATCATCCCCCCCCCGCTTCCTTCTTCTTCCCCCAGCGTCATACGGTATGGAATAGCCCCTTGGCCAGTCTGAGTCAGCTGTCCTGGCTTTGCTCCCTCCCAGCTTCCTATGCACCTGGCAGAGCACGGGAAGCTGAAAAGTCCTTGACTGGTGTAAACTCTACTCAGCAAGAACCAAAACATCACTGTGTTATCAACATTATTCTCATCCTAAATCCAAAACACAGCACTATACCAGCTACTAAGAAGAAAATTAACTCTATCCCAGCTGAAACCAGGACGATGTGTAAGAAAGACCTCTGTCCCAGGCATGCCTTGGGATTTCAGCACACAGAGTGCAGATCCACTGCCTTTATCCTCCCAGGCAGCATTTTCATTTTGCAGTATTGTATCAATCCTGGATCTTCCCACAAGGTCCTAAAGGGTATTTTTGTGCGGAGGTGCTGGCATGTGGTAGGAGTGAACACACAGGCTGGTGGGAGTGTGAGGATGGACTGGGATCTCTTCAGCTGGCACTGTCACAGAGAAAAGGACGAGGACGTCTCTTCCCTGACCCCTTCTGCCCTGCAGACACCTCTGCCAAAACCAATAGCCAGCAAAACTGCCCTGCCCTGCCTGCAACCTGTAGTTTCACATAACCATCTTGCAAGACAGCGGGGTGTTTCACAAGGCTTTTGCAACAGGTTTAACCAAATGATTGTGTGGAAAGTGGTGCAAAAGGCAGCAAGAATGGGGGCAAGCAACCATAGCAAGTCCTCTGGGCAACGGTCTTGCACTCTGCTGTTCCCCTTCTTACAGTTCACCTCTTCTCCGCAGCTTGACGTGCTGTGTAGGTCCAGCTTCTGCATTCGTCCTCTGCAAGGTGAAGTCCTTCCCTCTGGTTTGTGTCTTTCAGGCAATCAGAATGAAAAAAAGTAAACATCAAAGACAAAAGCTGCGATTATAGAGCCACTCAGTTTGCCAGGCATGGGGAGGGCTAGGGGAGATAAATGTTACTAAACCAGAGTTTCCAAGCAGCATAGGTTTCCCAGTAAACAGGATTCACATCTCCCTTCCCACATCTGCTAATAATGGTAGGTCATATTATGGAACAGGAGAAAGCAAGGGATAAAATCACCAGTAAAAGAAAAGTGCAAAGGAGACTGCTGGTCTGTCTTCCAGCATCTCGGACAACACTTTCAAACGATCACATTAGCGTATCTCAGGAGTTTTCCTGCCCTCGGCTGCGACTCAGTACCGGCCACATCGTACTCACACGCAAGTGCGCAGTGAAGCCTGTGTGGGAGCTCACATGAACCCATTAGTTCTACATGTGTAACACCTCCGGAATGCTCCCACCACCTCTCGGCTAACTCCTGGGGATGTGCTAACGCACCTGATGGAAACTGGGTGAACGTACCCTCCATGTGTCCTTGCTCAGCAGGAGACCTGCCTCTTCTTGTCCCAGGGGAGAGCTAGTTTGTCTTCTCTTTGTAGGAGCTAAATCCCAATTTGTTGTGTGGCATTACAACCCAGCCAGGTACATCCCGCCAGGTACATCCCATTCCAGGGTACAGTGAAGATATCCGCACCTAGAAATTAATATATAATTTCTGCTGGAGGGGTAATAAGAGCGATAAAGCCTGGACTGCATTAGTATTTGAAGTATGTGCAAACTGGGTAATGAGGAGATTTAAGTATCAGGTGTCATTTTAAGATTTTAATGAAGCCAAGCAATGTTTTTCAAGCTGCTTTCTCAGTTAATGTTTAACAAGACAACGGTGTGTGTCCACTGGCACTGGAATAAAGGACCAAGACAAGTTTAATGTTAACCAGCGGAACAATGGGTCTGCTGCAAGGTAGTATCATTTACAAATGCATATGTAAATAATATCATAGGGCAAAGAAAGCTACACGTGAGGGAATTGGTCTGCAGCTTCCAGGGCAGCGAAGCAGCAGCCCCTCCTCACCCCCACGCGTGCGGTGCCTTCCCCTCGGCCCCTCAGCGCCAGCTCTCCCATTTCTCATGCCCTTTGCACGAATCACTTGGACTCACTGGTGTGGCACAAAATGATCCAGAGGATTTTTTTGTTTTGTTTTGTTTTGTTCTGTTAGTTTTCTCCCATTTTGCACAGTAAACTGACTCCTGGGAGGCTCTGCCAGACGTGAAAAGGGCAGCGAGGCTGGGGCAGATGAAGCTGGGGAACAGTGGGTTAGTGATTCGCTCCTGGCATCCAGGGAACCGCAGCCTCTGACGGAACAGCCAGCTGCCTGGAAAGGGCTCTCTTATGTCTCCGATACCTCCCGTCAGCCAGAAGGTGTCATTTAGGCTGCATTTAGAGTGCTGGGTTCTTCATACGGAGCAGTGGTAGCTGTGTATCTTGTTTTTCTTTTGCCCAAGAATATAGCATGTCATATAACTAATTCAAATAATTTCTTCCTGGCTGAGCCTCATTAGGGACCCAGTATTAAATTGGCCTGGTTAGATCTACTAACCGATGAAGGGGAAGAGGGAGCTGATTTTGGCATGCACGACAGCACAGAGCAGGATCGTGCCCTTCGGCTCCCCGTGGACCACCACCGCCCCCCAGCCCCACGTCACGCCCACCAGGCACAGCGTCACCCTGCGGGTGGCAACGGACATCCCCTCGCCACCGGTCACCACTGCGAGTCACCGTCACGTGCTGAGGGCAGGAACGGTCATTTAATACCTTGAACCGTGTCCCTGACCTATTTTATCTGGGCAAACCTGAGTAACGGCCTCCCAGCCTCTGCGCTCGGACCTTCCACGCACACTTCCCGCTACCAGCAGAAGGCGACACGGCGCTGTGCGACGACCGGGCCCACGGGCCTGCGCGTCCTGGTCAGCCCCGGCGCCCCCACGGGGAACGGGACCGAGACCGGAGGCGCCCGGGGGGCTGCGGGCCCCAGCCCGGGCCCCGCCGTGCCCGAGTGGCTCCCTGACGGGGGTGCGGCTCTCTGAGCCCCGCAGCTGCCGGCACTGGCCCCGACCAGCCCGTTGTGCTGCTGCCCTGCCGGCACCCGCCCCCAGCCTCGGCGGGGCTGAGGCAGAGCCCTCGTTTCACTTCAGGGGGACCGGCCCCCCCGTCTCCACCCTGACCCCATCCCTGAACGGCGGCTTTGCTTCCTCTTCCCTTCTTCCGCTCTTGCTCAGCCGCACGTTACTGTTTTAATTCCCCTTTTAAGACCTCGCTCGGGCTCATTTTCGGCGACTCCCCGCTTCCCCCGGGCAGGCACCCGCTCCCTGCCCCCGCGGCTGCCGGGGGACAAGAGCCCCGCGGCCCGCACCGGCCCTCGCGCTCCTCACACCCCTCAGAACCGCGCTCCCCCGGCCGCTCCCTCACGGGCCGCGGGACGCCGCGCGGGGCCGTCCACGCCCCCAGGGGAGGGGCGCGGGGCGGGGGGCTTGTGACGTGCCCGCCCCCCCGGCCCTGCTCAGCGAGGAGCGGGGCCTGCGCCCTCCCTGCCTGACGTCACCGCCCGCCGCGGAGTGCGCAGCAGGTGCTGGCGGCGGCGCGAGACGGGCAGCGCCTGAGGTAGCGGGAGGAGAGTGGGGGGAGCCCCGGCGGGGCCGGAGCCCCCGCGGGTGTGCGGGGGGGGCTCTGGGAGCCGGGTGCGGGGCCGGAGCCCCCGCGGGTGTCGGCGGAAGCTGCGAGCCTGCTGCGGGGCTGAGCCGCCCCAGCGGCGCAGCGAGGGCCGGTGGTCAGGGAGGGCCCCGTGCGGGTGGGAGAGAGCCTGGACGCTGGGGGAGCGCGGGGCGGGTTGTGGGGCGGGACGGGGACGCGGGGCCCTCTGTGCGGGGAACGTGCTGGTCAGTTTTGCTGCTCTGAGGAGGATGAGGAGGGGGACATTTCGGGGTGAAGAGGGGGACCCATCCCGCCTCTGTGAGGCCAGCTCTTCAGTGGTGGCAGGGGTCCCTGCGGTGTCGGGTGTTCTGGAGCCGGAGGGTGGGTCACCAGTGAAGCCCCCCAGGCAGGCCTGCGCCGCGATGCTGCTGACCTGGGGGTGTCTCTCCCTGTCTGCCAGCTCTAACGATGTGTTAGTTTTCAAAAAGTCGCTTTAAATTCTTTCAAGCTTTCGTTGCAGGGAGCGAGGTGGCTGTCGGGTTTTACATTCCTGCCCTGTGCATCGGGGAGAGCAGTGCTGCTCAGCTGCAATTGTTTATGCAACGCGGGGGGAGAAGAGGAAGGCAGGCATCTGTGCTCAAAGCAGATGGGCATGTTTAATACTAATGGGCTTATTTAGTGTAGAGCAAGAGGTATGCTAGTACTCTCTGAGTAAAAATAATAATGGTGCATTGCATGCTTAAAAGCTACTATGGCTGTCCTGGATTTATATTTCCTGTTCCTATAGCTGTTGGAGACCTCATTTGGAGAATTAAATGTCATGGTGAAATAGGAGAATAAGGAAAGGAGAGTACTCGCCTCCTGTCCTCTGCCACACGGATTTGGCAGCCCCTTCCAATAGCAGCAGGGAGACCCTCTCTGTCCAGGGCATCGCCAAGGTCTATCCCAGTCATCCCAGATTCATGTTTAGCTCTATCTGAAAGGAAAAAAAACAAAAAAGTGCTTTTTGCTTTTGGTGCTTTCACCTTTGATATGAGACCTGTGTGAGCAGAAGGTTCAACCTGATTGCCTGAATAGGGTAAGTCTCGGTAAGGTAGTAAGTGTGGGTGAGTTAAAATGACTATGTGGAGCAGATTTGTGCTATGGTAAATACAGTGACGAGATACAAGGTGTGGGAAGTGCCGCTGTGCCAGAAAATGGGTATTTTTCTTTCAACTGTATCAGTTGCTTTAATAAAAAGACTGGTTCTTCCTAGAAACACTGGGTGATAAGAATACTCTTACTGTATCAGATAGACTGAGGAGGAGGCAGAAAATGCTGAGACTTGATGCATTGTAGTGATCATATTTCAGTGCTTTTTGGGGACAGGAATTAGTGTGCATGTTGGATAACAATCTTATGCAGTGCACAGAATAGCGTTTTTACCAAGTACTGAAACTTCTTCAGTACTAAGTCTGTTACACTCTGCCTCTTATTCACATGCTATAAAGGTCATCTTTGTTAAAATACTGATTTGTCATTCCCCTAATGGTTTGAGAGCAGTAACTGATAATCTGAAGAGGAGAAGAGAATGTCCTGTACGTGAGTGGCTCCAACACGGGTGGGGGGCTCTGACGCGGGCTGAGCAGACCCTGCGAGGTGGTACCCTGGGGTCAGTTAGAGGAGAGGGCTCCAGTGTTTTGCTGCCACGTGTCCGCCCAAGTCCATATTACATTTAAAATTGGCAGTGGCTTGCTGCTAAAAAAACCAGAGGTGTTCCTGTAAGCACAAGTAGCGATGTTCTTGCTCGTAGCACTGTGGTGGGATGATGGAGGATTACCTGGAGGGCTGTGTTTATGGTAAACAGAGGAACTACCTGTGTTCAGGGTAGTCCTGTGCATGATCAGATTAATATGTTACTTAATTTTTCCTAGGAGGGCAGAACAAGCTTGTGTAACTCTGGATTTTCAACAAACAGGTCTGCATTTCTCCTGTTACCTGTTTGTGATCTCCCTGTGGCTTGGCTGTAGGCTTAGCAGGGGTCCGTGAAAACTTCTAGTGGGAGCTGAAGACTTGAATGAGCAGGGTTCAAATGCCTGCCTTTGGTATTGGTGTTTTCTACTCTCTGGGTTGTGTATTGTGTCTTTCTCAACTTCCTGTTTCTGAACTGAAACCGTATGGCTCAATGAGTAGAAAATAGCACTCTGTAATTTCTGGGAATAGGGGAAGATAGAAAGAAGCCTGAGTCATTCAAGCAGGCAGTCGGTATTGCCAGGTCTGGCATCCTGCCAGCTGCAGCTTGGCTTCCCACAAGGCAGCCTGGGAGCCTCCGAGGCTGCTTGCCCCGGGATGGGAGAGGTTGCCTTCCTCCAGACTTAGGGATGAAATGCTTGACCTCGCACTCATGCTGCAGGGCAGGCATGTGGTGTGCCGCCCTCCGCAGTCATATCCCAGGGAGTGTTTCCCAGCCGGGACCTAGTTATGTGGAAGTGCGTGGGCACATTCCTGCTGCCGCTGCCACCGCACTGCTTTCTTGGAGAGGGAGCTGTGCTGTGCTTCAGTGCCTTTCCACGCCCCTCACGGTTGCAGGGGGTTTCGGGGAACGTAGCTACTTGGAAATGTCTGGTGTATTGTATTCCTTATGCCAGGCACCACCAGTACTAAACAAAAGCTGCTGTTTCTCTCACTTGCATATTGGGAAGGTATATTTCTACATTAGCCTTATAATGCATTTTTATGGCTTTATTTGGTCTTGTGAGCTATTGAGGGCAGTGCCCTGAACTGTAATAGTTTCTCTTCAGCCTCTGACAGAGTAAGGCAAAGGCCTTGATTTCATGACAACTGGTATCAGAGGTACTTGCTTGTGCCCTATGACAAGCAGCCATTAAAAGATTCTTGCATATGCCCTACAGGCAAAGTAAAGCATCGTGTCACAACTGCATGTAGGATGTAGAAAAGCAGAAAAAGAGAGGAAATGTGAAGAAAAAAAATCTGTCTCATTCCATTTTCCAGCCTGTCACAAAAATATCTTTGAGTAATGAGATCTTAGCTGCAGAAAATGCATGTATTTCTGTCTGCGTGCACTGACTTTACTGTGTCTTAGAAGCTGTATGCTGCCCTTCAGTGTGTTTCCTGCTTGAGATGGTAGAAAATCATCACGCAGTCCGTGTAGTATCTTACACTGATGGATTTAGTGGATCAGAGCTGGGGAGGTTATCGTGAAAGACTACTGCTGTTTCATTGCTGGGATGCTGCCAGAACACCATCTGAATAACACATATGAATGTATTAACTGTGCTTATTAATTTTCTTGCCAGTCATACTGTTTGTTTCACATTCTCTTCTCAGTTGGACCAACAAAGCTTCTTTCTTTAACTATTATTTGCAGCATCTAGTTTAACTTGACAATCAGATGTTTTCATTGATTTTTGGTATTTGTTGCACCTTAAAACTGTCTTAATACATCCCTTTAAGAACAAAATATATATTTCTGGAAGTATCTAACGTAGCACATTATACAAAGACTTGAACAAGAGCAGTGCATGCAAAAGCATTCAAACCCTGAAGCCAGGGTGTTAGTGCCCATATTTGCAGTGAGCCAAATCCAGTTGGCGACCGGTCACGAGTGGTGTTCCCCAAGGCTCACTGTTGGGGCCGGTCCTGTTCAATATCTTTATCGATGATCTGGATGAGGGGATCGAGTGCACCCTCAGTAAATTTGCAGATGACACCAAGTTAGGTGGGAGTGTTGATCTGCTGGAGGGTAGGAAGGCCCTGCAGAGGGACCTGGACAGGCTGGATTGTTGGGCTGGGGCCAACTGTATGAGGTTCAACAAGGCCAAGTGCCGGGTCCTGCACTTCGGTCACAACAACCCCAGGCAACGCTACCGGCTTGGGGACGAGTAGCTGGAGAGCTGTCTGGCTGAAAAGGACCTGGGGGTGATGGTTGACAGCCGCCTAAACATGAGCCAGCAGTGTGCCCAGGTGGTCAAGAGGGCCAATGGCATCCTGGCTTATATCAGAAATAGCGTGGCCAGCAGGACCAGGGAGGTGATGGTGCCCCTGTATTCGGCACTGGTGAGGCCGCACCTCGAGTACTGTGTTCAGTTTTGGGCCCCTCACTTCAAGAAGGACATTGAGGTGCTGGAGCGTGTCCAGAGAAGGGCAACGAGGTTGGTGAAGGGTCTAGAGCACAAGTCTTATGAGGAGCGGCTGAGGGAGCTGGGGTTGTTTAGTTTGGAGAAGAGGAGGCTGAGGGGAGACCTTATTGCCCTCTACAATTATCTGAAAGGAGGTTGTAGAGAGGTGGGGGTTGGTCTCTTCACCCCAGTAACAAGCGATAGGATGAGAGGAAATGGCCTCAAGCTGCGCCAGGGTAAGTTTAGGTTGGATATTAGGAAAAACTTCTTTACTGAAAGAGTAGTCAGGCACTGGAACAGGTTGCCCAGGGAAGTGGTTGAGTCACCATCCCTGGAGGTATTTAAAAGATGGGTAGATGCAGTACTTGAGGACATGGTTTAGTGGTGGACTTGGCAGTGGTAGGTTAACGGTTGGACCTGATGATCCTAAGGGTCTTTTCCAACCTTAACAATTCTATGATTCTATGATTCTATGATTTCTCTGTAAAGGGCTCTGCTTTTTTGTACATTTTGCCACAGGCACTTCTGTAACTGGGCAGAGTCTCCGCTGGTGTGTCAGCAGCACATGCCTTGGCTTATAACACTAGAGGGGCTGTGCTGTGGTACTTCCTGGCATCATAATTGCTAGTCTCTGGTGTTAAATTGTACGTTCTTAAAACCTGTCATCAGATGTCTGAAAAATTTGAAAAATTTTCCCCATAAGGGTGCAGTTCATGTAATAACAGTAGCAGAGCATTGGATTTGATTTTTTTTTTTCACTAACATTTTTATTGTAGGAACTACACAGGCAGCTATTTTAGTTTCATACTTTTCTTCTGCCATGCAGAACATGTGTAGGTGGACAGCATATTGCAAGCAGGAAAACTAGGCAATAAGTTATGAGTAGTATTTCTGAAGAGATTTTGTATGTTCGTAACAATTGATGAGACATTGAAGCTTCTCTGCAGAAGGAAAATCCTGGCATTCAAACCTGTGTGGGCATGAGGCTGTGCTGTTAGAGAGTCCTGTGGAGACAGCAGCAAGGATAGATCCTGTGGCTGTGAAGCTCTACAAAGGACATTGCATCTGAGGCAAATACCGTCAATGTGACCACAGGCCCTTTAGAGCTGATCAAACCCCTAGTTTTTGAAACCAAAATCGCCTGGAAACATGCAGATCAATCATGGTTTTGCCAAGAAGGCAGGACAGACAATGGGACTGGAGAGGAGGGACAGTTTGTAGGGACACAAGCGTCAGCCTCACACATCAGGTGCGCTCTCCGTTTGGCAGACTTCAGGCCTCTGGAGGGCTTGGAGGGTACTGGGAGGAGGGAATACCTGGCTCAGGACCTCAGAAGGTTAAATGCCTGTTCATCCAAATCACTGCTGTTCACTCTGTGGAGCTGCCTGATCTGATGTCACTCAGAAGAACAGCTGAGTGTTTTTGTGCAGGAAATGCCTGGCAACCACTTGAATAAAGGTGAGGAAATGCACATCTTCGTAATGACCGTGAGTATCCCATAGCCCTAGGGACCTCTTAAGGAAATGGGTTTGAACAAAGTAGTGTTTTCTAGCTTTTCCTTTGATAGCACAAAGCTGGGCTTTTCACTTCTGCCTAGACCTGCATTTTGGGAAGTAAAACAATTTTGAGCAGCTTTTGTCAGAAAAGGTGGGTGCAGTTCTTGTGCAGTTCTCCTTCAGCTATTACTCTAGGCTGATGGTGCTGCCTGGTGAAGTGGGTAGGCAAACCTGGGAGGAGGCTTTTCCTGCAAGCGAACTGAGCAAGAAGAGAATCTCTTACAATTTGTCCTTAACGTACCTTCCATGCAATCAGTAAATGGAGCTTGCAAAGAAGCTGGTAAGAGGGAAACACAGAATCAGTGCCATTTAAAAGCCACTTGTGCTTTTTTTATTTGGATGTTGTTCATATGAAATGTAACTTAAATTCTGGGCTGGTTGCCAGGAGCTGGATTGTTGATGTTAAATGTACTTTCCATTAGAGCTCTGTATTGGAAAACTACTTCCTAGTGCTGCAGGCATTGGAAGGGGTGGGTTACATCAGGGTGCCCCAGTTGCTCTTCTCAGGATCTGTGTCTCTCACCATGCCCTCCATCTTCATCTGTGCAAAGGCCAGCTGAATCAATATCTGACATGCCCAAAATGTGATTCCTCCTGACTAGAGCAGCATATGAGGCATGGTGCTTGTTCTGCTGTACTAAAAACAAACAACTTCTTGCCTTTACATTCCTAAAATCTGCTAATTGTTTTTTTGGGAGGCAGGAGGTTGTCTAGGTGTTCCAGACTGCTGATCTGCTTCATTTTTTTTAACTTATTAATCCCCTGTTTGTTTTCAGAGGGCTATTTCTTGTACTGTCCCTATGCAACAGAAGGTCTTTAACCCTGTTTCAGTACCCAGATTAGATTGTCATCTCCCCCCACATACACAAATTTTTATGTAATTGACTCACTTGCATAGGAGATTGCATTTGAAGGATCTGACTTGCAGGCAGCAGTTTGTAGGGATTGGTGTTCCTTTGCAGGTGGATTAGCAGCTGTGAACACCTACTGTGTAAAAATGCAGATGGTTCTTCTATGCATGCTCTTTTCAATTTTGCCAAGATAACAAGGTGTTGTCAGCGCCAACAGGTAGAAGCAGATTCTATGAATCTGGTCTCCAGTCACTTTGAAGGCCAAAATTATGCTGACCTCAGAAGAGATGCTGGGAATGCCAGCCTTGTAAGTGGCCTTTTGGAGGAGGGAAGAGGGTGAAACTGGGTCGTCTTGGCAGCATGTGAAGGCTCTTTGTTTGGGAATGCCTCATGCTAAAAGAAGAGCTTTCCTTACATCATGCTTTCCCTTGTTCTCTTCATTCTTGGTTGTTTTCCCGCATCATGTTATCTTCTGACCAAAAGTCCTACCTGTTCAGGCCCTCATGCTGTGCTGCAGGACTGCTCTTGTGAAGTGAGATGGCAGTCAGATATCTAAATGAGGCTACAGATTTATTTTTTTCCTAGTTTAGGGAAAAAAAAATCCTTCCCAGTGATTCCTAAAAATAGATGGAATAAAGGTAGGTCTCACTTGATTGGTAATCCACCACGCACTGATCTGTAAAAAGGGGTAGGTAAGTGGCAGCTTGTGGATGATGAGACTTTCCCAGGTTGAAACTAAGGCTGTTTTCAGAGACTTGTGGAAGAGTCTGATACCTGGTCAGTGAAATGGTGGAAGAGACTCTGTGTTGTACTTTGAGCAGTGTGTGTCAGAAGGACAACAGTCCTAGCTGTACGTGTGCAGTGATAGGCTCTACATGAGCTATTCCCACTAGGAAGGATCTTGCAGTTACAGTTAGTACGGTGCAGCTTGAGCTGTGTTTGGCTTGATGTATGGCAGGAGTTGTCCTGGGAGAGGGCTAGGAAAGGGATGGAAAGCAGAAGACTGCTGCAGCACTGTGCAGCAGAGCTTCATGCAGCCTGCTCGCTTCCTCTCAGACAAACAGTAAAACTAAAGGCACAGCAATGGGTGGCAAGAATGACCAGGGAGTAGGACAGGCTTTGTAGAAGCAGAGTCCTCAGCTCAAGAGAGATCGCTGGAGAAAAAGATAATAAATTCATGAGTGTGCTGGAAGAGGAGAGTCAGGAGCAGTGACCAACTAGTTCTGCAACAGCTGCATTGATATGCTGACCTTGTATGAGGCAGTAAGTTTAAAGCAATTGGAAATAAATAGATATTTTCAAAGCTTAATGATGACATTTTTTTCTCTAAGGTGTATTGGTTGCCAAAATGGACAGGTTAAGAAAAATATATATGTAGCGTATACAAAGCATCATAGTTCTGTACTTGCACCTTTTGCTAAGCCTTAGTCAAAGACAGGTTAGAGATGTAGAGGGACTTATATTCTCATATAGGATGGTGGTTCTTATGTATCGATATCCGTGTGTCTATATGTATACATGCACATATAGTGTTGTATGTCTTCTCTATATGATATATTGTGTGCGTACTCCTACTGCAGTGATTTCTTTTTTGCAGACCTTATGCGAGATGGTACAGCCTTTTGGGGTATGGTAAGGTGCTTGTTTAAAAATAAAACCTTTTTGTTAGGGTAGGGGAAATTATGTTTGCTCAGCAGTATGGAACAAAGGAGTTTGAAGATAGCTTAAGGAAACTTAATGATATATTAACGAACTTACCTCTTAGCAAAAGTACTAATGGGGGGGAGAAGAGGAAGGAATAGGAACATGTTTTGTCATTCTTTTCAGGTGGACTAGTAACTTCTCTAGCGTTAACCAGCAACAGATAGGGCAAATGCTTAGTGACAATCAAGGAGATCTCTTTCTTTGCTAGGTTTAGTGCTAAATGAAGTTTTGCATCGGGTGAGACTGTGCAGTGCTGTATTGGCTCTTCCTGATGGACCTCCTGCAGTGCCATGAAAAACAAAGGGCTTTATTGATGCGTTGGCTTCTTTCTTTTGAGCTTTGTCTCCGAGAGGTGCTCATTGGGAAACCCACAGATGTGAGCCCTGATGCAAGCTCATAGGAGTTGGTCGTGGTTGCAGCTCACATGGAATTACTAAGTTGGGGTGAGAACCCACAGCAAAGCTTGATAATACATTTGACTAGGAGCTCAAGTATGTCTCTGGAAAGTATCTGCTTAATGATTCAAGGCTCTGCCTTGCAAACACATACCCAGGTGGGTAAATAGGGGTAGTAAGTATGTAAAATCATGTATGAGCTCGTGAGAATGCAGAAAATCTAAATATTGTCATGCAGTTCAAAAAGGGCAAGTAGGGAAGAGCGTATGCATGGCAGTAACTGATAGTGGAACTGGGGAACAAGGAAGAATTCTTCCCGATAATGTAACTGGGGACAAAGGCCATTGCGAGAAGGCAGTTGAGGCGGAGCTGGGAGGGAGTGGACAGAAGTAGTACTTAGGACCTCTGGAGGACCTGGTTTCCACAACCGCCTTCTGGGTTTGCTGAATGCCTTGATAAATTCCTCAGGAGTCTTCTCATTCATCACAGATAAATCTCCAGTAGAGTTGCTGCTGAAACTGTTCTTGCTGGATGCTCTCTTTTACTTCTTGCCTCATCTCAGTTGTGTTACTTAACCCTCAACTTTGAGGGGAAAAGTAACTTTTGCCCTGGTGGAATATGCCCTTCTTAATCTCATTCTTCATCTTTTCTGTTGTTCTGTTGATCTCTGAGGTCTCTGCCCAGGCTTTTAGTCGACTCTCTCCAGCTTTCTCCTCGGTCCCTCTCCCTCATTAGCAGGCAGAAGCTCAGTTACTAGCTCCACTCCAAACCTGCCTCCTCTTCAAAAACTATTTTGACATGGCTAACTGTCGTGGTTTAACCCCAGCCAGCAACTAAGCACCACGCAGCCGCTCGCTCACCCCCCACCGGTGGGATGGGGAAGAGGATCGGAAGGGCAAAAGGGGAAAACTCGTGGGTTGAGATAAAAACAGTTTAATAACTAAAGTAAAATAAAAAAAAAAACAGTAGTAATACAAAGCAAGCGGTACACTGTACAATTGCTCACCACCCGCCGACCGATGCCCAGCACGTCCCCCAAGCAGCGATCGAACCCCTCCCCGGCCAACTCCCCTGCTTATATACTGGGCATGATGTCATATGGTATGGAATAGCCCCCGCCCAGTCTGAGTCAGCTGCCCCGGCTGTGCCCCCTCCCAGCCTCCCGTGCCCCTGGCAGAGCATGGGAAGCTGAAAAGTCCTTGACCAGTGTGAGCGCCGCTTAGCAAGTACTTAGCACTACTTACACTGACGTTTTGGTTCTTGTTATCATCGACATTGTTCTCAACCTAAACCCAAAACACAGCCCCATACCGGCTACGAGGAAGAAAACCAACTCCATCCCAGCCAAAACCAGGACACTAACACAGAGCTGTTAAACAGACAAAGAGCACTGATGTGTGTTTCTTGTTCCCTACGCCACCGTTTCCCTGTTTGCTCAAGCCATTGTCAGATTTGGATTTTTAACTCCCTCTGTCTGGTTTCTCAGAGTTTTCTGCCGAGCTGCTGATACGCGGTTTTCCTTACTCATCCCCCACGGCTGTTGGTTTTAGCCAGGCTCTCATCTTACCACACTCTTTCAGTGGTTTCTAAGCTTTACCAAGTACAGCCTTGTACAGCTGATACCCATCTCACACCTTTCCGCAGAGATGCTTTTCTACCCTTGTGGTTCCACCAGCAGTTGTACCAGCTCTCTGAAGGGCTTTTGGTATGTTCTCATGCTGGGTGCTTGTACAGAAACCAGGCAGCCACAGGATGGTGGGTAGGCTCCCTGCTTGGGTACTGAAGGGAGCAGGGAGGGGAGCGAATGGCCAGCCCCGACAGTGGAGGATGGCCCCCGGGGGTCCCAGCACAAGTCCCTGTGGCAAGGAAGCAGTGTGATGGCTGAGTTTAAGTTATCCGCTGCCTGAATTTGAATTCACAGCCAACTGAAGAACTGCAACATCTTTTAAGCCTTGCTACAGCAGTAAAATGGCAATGATATTGAATGGAGATAAATGAATTGATGCATATGAAGGGAATCATAGAATGCTTTGGGATGGAAGGGACCTTTAAAGGTCACCTAGTCCAACCCCCCTGCAGTGAGCAGGGACATCTTCAACTAGATCAGGTTGCTCAGAGCCCCATCTAGCCTGTCCTTGAATGTTTCCAAGGATGGGGCATCTACCACCTCTCTGGGCAACCCCTTCCAGTGTTTCACCACCCTCATCGTGAAAAATTTTTTACTTGTGTTCAGAAGACTGGACTTCACTGAACTTCACTGGAAAGGGTGGGCTGAGCTGGCCATCCTCTTAGATAGGAGGGCTTTGGAAAACCAAAGTAATTAATGTGACTCTTTGCTGGAGCTTGGCAAATGGTTACCTTGCCACGTGCAATGGTATGTAGGTATACACACGGACTTGCTCTGGCCTTGTTCTTCCCTGGGAATTTGCTTTTGGCTGCTATTTTGGGATGATTTTCTGGATTAGATGAACATTAGTGACCTATTATGTCCCGATTCTCTGGTTTGTTGCATTGAAGTGAGTTGTAGGGCTTGCTGCCTGCCTTTCACTGGCTCTCTGAAGGGAGAATTTCCTTGCTGCAGACTTGGTAGAGGTGTTGCAGTGCAGTACGGTGGTTAAGGAGCCTCAAGTTAAATGTATGTTGTGCTTGTCCGTTTTAAAATGAGCAGTTAAGTGGTCTGGCTGGCCTGACAATGGGAAAAAAAAAATTCCTCTAATCCCTGGCACTGGTTAAACAGTTAACACTCTTGGCAAAGACATTAAGAAATATCATTTGAAAGGTAACAGCACTGCCTTAGCAGTTAACTGGGACTGTGCCTGGCTTGCACAGCAAGAGGAACGTTAGAATGAACTCAGGTGAATGACAACTACAGGCTGGCAAGGCCTGGGAAAATCCGGCCTGCTGAGACTGAAGGGCTTCTCGGTGTCATGGTGGGAGGGACGTCAGCCCTGTTCCCTTGGATTGTGCCTCTGGAGTCGTTTTGAGTCGGCAATGGTCTCCTGGGCATCGTGTGTGATCAGACTGGCTGTTATTGGGGGAGTGGGACAGGGCTGTGTGTGTGGGAGAGCCCCGTGGTGCCTCTACAGCAGCGAGCATTGTGCTAGTGATGTTCGGGCGGGAGTCGTGTAAATAAGCAGAGAGCCTAGGGATCCTTCCTTGGGGAGGGACAGTCTGCACTCTCTGAGGTGATGAAATAGCAAGCCATAAACAAACAAAGCTCACTTCAACACTGACAGGGACTGCAGCAGCTAAACATAGCCCCAGAGGCTTGACTCACTTGGCCTCTGCCCGGCAGATGACTGCTCTGGGCTTGATATAGAGTTACAAAGGTGAAATTCTTTAATCTGCGTCATGCCAGAGCTCAGTCTAGATGTGCTAATGGTCTCCTCTGGACTTAAAATCTGCACATCCCCAAGAGTGGGTGCACGGTACTGAGCATCTAGGTCAGTCTAGCCCAGCTGCTTGCCCTTTTCCAGCCATCCAAAGGGGATCCTGCTTGTCAGCCTCTCTTGCTCCATGCCGGCAGCAGCGAGCCTCATCAGAGGCAAGTTATGCTCCTGCTATTTCTTCCTGAAGCCTGTGGCGTGTGGGAGGAGGTGTGCAGCAAAGGCGAAATGGTGACCCTTCTGCACTCTGTAATGGTAAAAGGAAATAGCAGAGTACAGCAACTTTAGTCAGGATGGTTCCTGAACACATGGTATTAAGGACGCTTCTGTTTCTCAAACAGGGAGAAGCTTCAGAAACCTAATGTAAGAAATGGTTTGCTTAGTCATGCTGCTTAGAGGTTAATTAAAGTTGCATTATTGAGACAGTCTTGTCTTTTGATGGCTGTACCATGAGTAATACATTAGATGGGTTTTATGAACATCAACTCTCTGAGGTGTCTTTAGTGTTGCTTTTTGAATGAGACTGAGCCCAAGGTCTTGATTGCTTGTGGCTGCTTAATGATTCAGTTGCATATTACTGGAAGAATACGCAATGTACTGGGTTACAGTGTCATCAGGAAATTATTCATATACAGTCTTGCTCCAGGGTGCTGGTCTAGATGCTTCTAACAATTAGCAGAAGTGTAAGGGACATTTTTGTTCACTCTTTCTCCTGTCAAGGCTATCAAACATGTCTGGAACAGGCTGCATTTCTGCATGTTTTTCTTTTTTAATATTGACAGGAACATGAAGTAATCACTTCTAAATATCTCCTAGAAGCAATTTAGTCATGAATGGAAGCAGAGGATTTTGCTTTGCAGTTGCAAGACTGTTAAATGTCTTAGGGTGAATAGCTGATGCGTGACTGGAAAGCAGCAAGTCACTCTGCTGCTGAGCTAAACTCATGTCACTTAAAAGAAACCACTTCAACTCAGTCTCTGCCCCTATGATAGGGTTAAAAATAAACTCACTGCTTGACCAGGTATTTTGAGGTCTGTTTCTCACACTTAACGTAGGGCCCTCTGGAGAGCAGTCTGAAATGGGAACTATATGGTCATGGATGAAGCAGACAAAAGCAAACCAGTTTGTTTCTGTTTGTTTTCCTTCTTCTGCAGGACAGATTCTGCATCCCACATGAACTACGAAAATCCTCCACCTTACCCTGGCCCGGGCCCAACTGCCCCTTACCCACCCTATGCACAGCAACCGGGTGGTCCTCCTGGCCCGTACCCAGGCTATCCACCTGGACCTACTGGGCCGTACCAGCCAGGCCAGCCAGGTTATCAGGGTTATCCCCAGTATGGATGGCAAAATGCACCTCCGCCTCCAGGACCAGTGTATGGAGATGGGCCTAAAAACACAGGTATGCTTAGCAGCTGTGGTACAATGTAATCGTGACGCTTTCTGGCTTGCAAATGCATGAGTACATGTTGACCTTGAAGTAATATGGTTACCAGCGTCTGGCCCTAACAGGGCTGGGGGGAGTGGAGACTTGTTTGAAGTAGTGATTCTGTTTATAGCCTGTTTTCCTACTTTATTTTGCTGTTGTGTCTTCAACAGTTCTCTGGCTGTTGGAAGATACTGCTGAACATCCTTAATGCTGATCCCTCAGGGGAGTCCTTATGCTGAGGTTGTTATATGTGCTTTTTGCTGGCTTTAGATTTGCCACAACTCTCATTCTGCTTGTCTTTTGGTTGGTAAGTTTCAACCGAAGGCTGCACAGTTAAAGCTTGTAAGTGCAGTTCCTACTGAATTAATGTGCATCAGTTTTCTTGAGCCCATCAATATCTGTCCAAGGGATCTAATAGTGCCATTCGAATCATTTCTGGGCTTTTGGTTTTTTTCTGAAGCTATTACCGTTCTGTGGAAAAACACAGACTTCTGGGGAAGGGAAAGAGGATGGTGTAACTTATCTTGGCAGCTAGCTGGTCCATCTGTGTGCTGTGTCCCCTCAATATGGTATGCTGGTTCACTCTGGCACCCGTAGCTCTCGGGGGGGCTTGCTGCAGTGTTTGGTACAGGCTCGAATTGTAAGAGGAGGGCAGAGAAGATGATTAAGGGACTAGAGCATCTTTATATGAGAAGCTGAGAGAGGTGGGACTGTTCAGCCTAGAGAAGAGAAGGCTCAAGGGGGGCCTATTCATGTGTATAAATACCTGATGGGAGGGAATGAAGAAGAGGGAGCTGGACCCTTCACAGTAGTGTCCAGTGACAGGACTGGAGGTGATGAGCACAAACTGAAACACAGGAGGTTCCTTCTGAACACAAGAAGACACTTTGCTGCTGCGAGAGTGATCAAACACTGGCACAGGTTGCCCAGAGAGGCTGTGGAGTCTCCATCTGTGGAGAGACTCAAAACCTGACTGGACAATGGTCCCGGGCAGCCTGCTCTAGCTGACCCTGCTTGAGCAGGGGGGTTGGGCCAGGTGATCTCCAGAGGTCCCTTCCAACTTCAACAACTCTGGGATTCTGTCAAGGTTGGGTGTGGTCCCTGCCTTTTCTGCATTGGAAGGAGGAGGATTTAGCTTGGGTTTTTTTGGTAACTCTTTGTCTTGCTGGTAAGGACGCTTGCCTAGAGACCAAGTTTATTCTCATCAGTGTTTCACAGACTTTGGTTGTAAAATCTCTGCTCGTACATCATGGGGGTGTACTCACCCCCTCACCATCAGCATGGAGACTCATGCTGTCATGCCAGCTCCAGTGCCTTCTTTCAGGCTTCTTCAGTGATAAAGATGCTCATCCAGGCTGGGAAGCCAGAAACCATCATTGCCTCTCTTCCTCTGTTGCAATGAATATCCTAAACAGACCTGAGCTGTTGAGAAGAGTCATTAAGTACCTATAGCTGTTCAGGCTGCCTTTGGGTGGCAGAGGATGTGGCCAGAGCTACCAAAGTGGCTGTTCTGTGGGAGGGAGTGTGGGGGGCACTTCTGTAGAAGTGCTGTCCAGGCACTGTGCTTTAGATGGGAGCTGCTCTCAGGAAGGAGACTCAGAGTTTGTATGTGCTGGCTGTGTCTGGCATGGTCATGGACAGACTACCTGGGGTGGAAAGAAATGAGACTAACATGTACCTCAAATCAAAACCTAAGTCGGTGCTTTACAGCTATGCAAGGCACTAGCACTTTGGGTACTGCTGCTGTAAAGACCGGCTGATAAAGTGGGTATCGAAGCTGACATCACTTGGAAAATTTTCAGGACTCAGACAATTCCCCCAAGGCCTTTGCTGCTATGCGAAGCTGTCTTTGGCCATTGCACATTAAGGTCATTCTCCACATACTGTTGTTGCCATGGCTTGGGACAACCTGTGCTTGCACTTGGGCCCTGCTCAGGACTAAGGTCTATATGTATTTGCTGCATTTTGAGATAACTGCCTGCCCCTCTACCACTTCATGTTACCCTGACTCAGCAGTGTGCTGTGACAAAGGTCTTTTCGAAGCCCTTGTTTTTTGGGAAGCTGGAATTTGAGAAGTTCCCAGCAAGAGTTTTTCACTGCGGTGAATCCAAAGGAGACTTGACATAGATGGGTGGACAGGCTGAACTGTGGAGAGGACATTTTCAAGAATTCCCCCCCCCCCCCCCCCCAGTATTCTTGGCTAAAATGGTGGACTACTGGACCAGTGTATATTAAAGCATCCCTGGATTTATAGCTGAGGTAAGATGTCAGGAATATTCTGGTGTAGGTCTGACCAGAGGACCCAAATATAAGCAGCAAACAATTGGTGTGAGTGAATAAGAACCTGAATGAGTGTAAGTCATGAGTTCAGCTTCCTCTATAAAAAGGGTGAAAACCTCAAGGGTTTTCCTTTGAGAAGGAGGAGGCAGCAGCATGGTGATGCTTCCCATCACTCCCACCACATGGACTCAGTGTAATCAGGGTTTTCCCTGGGAAGTGCACATAGTTTTGGGGTGGCTAACAGGCATTTCTTGATAGTGGGGTGGGGGAAAATTCCTAGTCTTCCACGTAGAACATCTTTGCTTAGCGCAAGTGTTGCTTTGCTGCTATAACCACGAAAAGGGATATGCTAGCAGAAGCTGAAGGGAGAGTGGGTCTGCTGCTTTGGACAGTGTGGCTTTGAGCCAGATGTGCTGCCTTGGAGGCTTAAAGGATCTCATATCAGACTGGATCAGGGAACTGGTGACACTGAACATCCTCTGCTCAGATCAGGTCTCTGTTCTGCTCGCAAACCTGTGGACCAGCACAAAGGAGTAGGCTGGGAAATTGGAGAGGACACGTAGCTAAGTGTTTGAGTGCGTCTTTCACTGAGAGCCCATGCTTTTGCTGCAGGAGGCGTGGTTTTGTTGTTAAACCCAAGCTAACACAACTGTGGTTCTGCAGAAGCAGCACCCTAACACAAAACCCAAAGATCTTCTGGTAAGTCCTGTCTTTGAACTGCCTTCCTGTCGCTATGTGTGGTCTCTGAACCCACCTTGGGAGTCTCCAATTTGCATTGCTTTTGCTGAAGTGGATGTAATGTACAAAAACATTTATTAATGTGTGTAAAATGACATCAGGTTTTGCCTGCAAAAGCTTTTCCTTTTTCTTGATTCTCCTGCTGTTAAATGCCCTTTTTCCTGCCTTGCTCCTTTTTAGCCAGTCCATCAAACTGGAACCTGATCTTTGTCCTGTGACACTTCTTCTGAGAAGTCTTCTGAGAAAGCTTTCAATGAGGCTTTGTTTAATGATCACCTCCAGGAGTGTCTAATATAGAATGGATGTCCCTAAAAAAGCTAATTTTTTTAAAAAATCTGTTATACTAATGCTATATATTTGTTGGTGTGGCTGAACCTCTAATATAAAAAAATTGATGTCTAAATTTAATCAAGTCATTACAGTCTGCCTAGCTGCTCTGGCATGATTTAATGTGGCTTGTCAGTTCTTGTGGTGTTTCCAAGCAGTTATCTGGGAAGAGCTACTCTGTGGATGCTTTCCTTTCAGAGCGGATGTTTTGCTCTCCTAGATGACTTTGCTTAATCTAATGAATTAAGCTACTCCAAGTAATGCATTAGTGTTTCTGAAAAAACGTATGTCCACGCTGAAAACTAGGAAATTTGCTATACTTTAAATTTTATGCTTTAAGTTATTTTATTGTGTAGGCAAACTGCAAAGTGAGCTCTCATCTTGTGGATTGTAGCTGGTGTGCTAATGTGTGGAAGTAATTTCGCATATTTTGGTCTTGAGTGGATCACACAGATGGAAATAATTACCATTGAGCTCTCAAAACCTGATGGTAAAGTAGCATTTCATGGTGACGGTGTTTTTTAATCTAACAGTTTGTGGCCTGTCTGGAACAGCAATGGACATAGCCTGTCCAGTTGGCCCTTGGAGAAGAAAAAAAACCTCGTATGGCTCTCTCTGTATTAAAAAGAAAGCTGCATCTGAGATGTAACAGGGAAACAGCTTAAACTTAGTACTGGCTTTGTCATGCATGCTGCAGAAGAGCTCATGAACCACTGAGCCTTGTTTCAAAGGCTGCTTTTGAAGGACTCTTCAGGCTGAGCAGCACTGGCGTGAGTTACGCCGCCTGTGTGTGGTGTGCATGCTGCAGCCATGCTTCTCCCTATCTGCAGCACCCGTTCTTCTACCCCACTCGGGAGGTGGGAGCTGTAAGCCCAGACTGGAGAGTTCAGTCCCTCTTGTTGGGGTCATGCTTAGCAAGGGTAGGTAACATCTAGGCTGGAAAGAGAAAATTATTACTGTTAGTAGGTGAGAGAGGGAGGATGTTGTCATCTTTTCAATATGACATTGAATAGGGGGACATACATAAAGGCTTGTTGGAGGAAGGTGTAGTCCAGAACAGCGCTGAACAAGGAGAACAAGTATATTCCACTGTAGACTGTCTATGTAGGATTAGTTAGCCATGACGACTGTCCGAGTTGCAGAAATCAGTTTGCAGTTTACATATTAAGACTTAGTGCTGTTGGCCATATGATTCCCATGTATTACAGCACTGTCGAAGAGGGAGATGGCAGCTGATAATGGCAGCTGCTGGTCCTTCGTGCCTTCTCCCAGAGTGAATGGAGTCCAGCATGTGCAAGATGCACCCCCTCAGAGTCACCCTAGCTACCTCAACACTGTTGGGCATGAAAGGCCTTGAAGCATATGTTTCTTCTCCAGGTGGAGGGAGCAGTGAGCTGGAGAGGCTAGGTGACTTGCTGAGGTGGCACAGAAGACCTTGTGGCCATGGTTTTGTTCTTTTGTTTTGCTTTTTAGATAGCTGGTTTTTGGGCTTGCACAGGCTACCAATAGCAAAGTCTCCAAAGAAACAACAACACTTGCATCTTGCAAGGGCTAATAACTGACTTGGCTGTTGTTCATTAGATGTAAACAACTTGACCTTTACCTTTAGAGCTGATCAATTTATATGCTGAGCTTGAGGGATGTTATCCTTAAGGGTATCTGATTCAGCTTCCTAGCTCTGTGAACTGACTTCTGCTGATTTCTGTCTGCATCTTTCCTGCTGTAAAAACTGAGGGCTGTCTTCATGTCTGTCCAGGCATGAGTTCCTGGAATATTGTAGATCTGCCATTTGGTGTCACACAATGCTTTGGGTAGCTAGAGGGAACTCGCCTGCACCAGCACAAAGCTGGGAAACTCACAGCAGTAGGAGCGTGGTGCCTGTGTGGAGCATGGCGTAAGAAGCTGGGCCTTCTTGAGCAGCAGGGACTTGCTTAGGAGAAAGAAAGTACCTCATTCCAGAAAATCTCATTTCCTCACTAGTATTTTCATTATAGAATAATTCTGTATCAACTGGCATAAGGAAACTGGTCAGCAGGTACTTTCTTATCTATGTAAATTACTGGCATAAGGAAACCACAGTATCTGCTGACTGGTCAGCAGGTACTTTCTTATCTATGTAAATTAGAGGTGAAATGTAATGCTGTTGATAATGGCATTGATAATAATAAAAATGAAGTGGAATGAGCCAAAGTATGAAGCGACATGCTAATTTTGAAAGCAGTAGCTGATGTTAGCAATTTGCCTAGCTTAATTTCCATCCCCCCCCCCCTTTGATACATAACAACGTAATGGATGAGGCTGTTCCGTGTGGTGCCAAAGGGAACCAGGCTCTGTCAGCAGCCTTCCTTCCAACCGAAGGCAAACAAAGCTCAGTATTGCATTTGACCTATTGTACGCACAGGGTGGAAATCTTATTTCTGGAAGTTGATTACCTGTAGCAAAGCCAGCTGTGATAAGAGTAATAGTCACAGTGATGCTGCCTGCCTCCTAATGTTTGGCCAGCTGCAAGAATAAACAGGTCACCTAGATAGAGTCACTGCCTTCTGCTAGAGGGGTGGACTTTTTTCCTCTTTACAGGTCTCAGTGTGGAAAAGAGGGGATCCTAATCACTCTGGTTAGGCTCTCTGGTGCCTTTCAGTGGTTACCCCTTCGTTTCTCAAACTGCGTCAAGCTGAGCCTTCCCCAGCAGAAGTTTATTTGGAGGGCAGCATGTAGCAATTCCAGCAGGCTTTCTCTCTGCGTATTGACCCTTTCCAAGCAGTTTGTCGGAGCATTTAGTTTAACTGTTACTGTACCTTCAGCACCAGAGAGCTGGTGTCCTGCCAAAAAAAAAAAGAAATCGCTCTTGGCAGTTGTCCTCTTATCTGCTTTTCATACTGTAGTGTGCATTAAAACCTGGTGTTCTCTCTCCCCGCCAAGATTGCTGTATCATACCTCCCTCTGTCCCTGGCTCATGTCAGCTGACTGCGCAAACAGTGGGGGCTGTTTGCTGGCAAGCAGTGCTGTCCTGGGGCTGATGTCTGACCTCACCTTCGCTGCTTTTCACCCCCAAGGAGGGGATCATCTGAGAAAAGCCTGATGCAAAGAAAAGGATTTGCAAATTCAGGTCCTGTATCTGAAAACATGCTTCAGACAAACTGGCTAAATGAGGCTAGGGCTGGCTCCATAGTGGACCAAATTAAATGAGGCTGCTGTTCTGGACAGTCCTCGTCAGCTGGGCACCTAGCCTGGGTGAGAAGCAAATCGTGTAAAGCCTTTTTCCAGCACTGCAAGCGCTGCGCAGATTGTGATACTCGAGCCTGGGGCAGGCCTGCTCCAGGAGAGTCTTGCTACCCTGAGTGACTGCTTGCCGTGGCATGTTCCCTTTGCTTTAAAACTGGACTTTGTCCCTCCTGTCTGTCACCCAGAACTCTCTTGCAGGACCCTTGTAAGACTGAGTTTGTGCTGTGTAAATCCCTCCAAGCCAGGTCTTGTTTAAATCTAGGACTGATGCTGATTTTCAGTGAAAACACTGACTCAAGCTGAGGAATGTGCTGTTCTTAGACCTGCAGTTGACTTGGTGGAAAATGCCTCTTTGCTTTAACAGTAAATTAAGATTTCACTGATTAAAAAAAAAAAAAAAGTTAGAGGAAGTTCTCAGATTCTGTAGTGTTGGGAGATGTCTCTGTACCTGTTGCAGTCTAGAAGAAAACTGAAGGGTCTGAAGCCCTGAATTACTGAACTTTTGAGGTGGGGGAAGCTGGTTTCTTATGACGTGTGTCTCCTGTGCACTTTCTAACCTGTATGATGGGGTTTATAGTGCTTTGGAGAGCTGGCTGATGCCTGCTGACATCCTGCAGAGACTTGAGTACTTACTACATAAGGTATGCTTTTCTCCTATAAGGAGTGCCTGTAGCCCTGCTTTTTAGAGATGTTGAATCCTTCCTGGGCACATCTATGCTCCATAAATGCTGATTAGTATCACTTCCATTATCTCAAAGAGCTCTGAATCTCATCCCTGTGTGCTCAGGTGAGGAAACTCACCTCTTTCCCAGCCCTGAGCTCAGCTGCGAGAAAATCTGCTGCATGGTTTATGATCAGACATAACCCATGCTTGGAGCACGTGCAGTGTGTGAAAGGGGAACAACTTTACCCTTGTGTGAAATGCAGCCAGTGCAGTGTTGGCACTGGAAACTGCTCACTTGGCACGCCTGCAAGGTAATTTCCCTGAAATGTGTTGCCTGATCAGCTTTCTAAAAGCTGGAACAGCTCTCCAGGGTGACTGTAAGAGCTTCTCAGACTTGTGGAACTGAAAGGCAGGAATTTTCCTAACCTGCTGGATATAGTCATGCAGCCATGGAAGAGGGCGGGTCTGATACCAGTGTGGGTAGTTGTAGATCAGTCACTTCTGCTTGAGTCTGGGCTGAAATCTGGGCTCGGTCAGCAGCAGCTATCTGGTGGCAGAGGGGATTTGCAGGTGAAACTACCCACACTCACTGGCAGTTTGCTTCCTTGATACTTGATTTTTGCTCAGGTGGCTCTGGCAGTAGAGCTGTTTGTGTTTGGAGCTGGGGATTGTGAAACTTGCTCTGAGCGGTTTGCAACTTTGGAAGATTTTTGCTTGGAAGTAGGCAAGTATTTCCAGTATTTCCATCTGGCTCTGACTGGTATCTGTTTCAGAAGTGTGCTAAGGTATTTCCTGAAATCTGAATATGGTGTTAGTAGAGACTGTGCGTACAGTCTCTACTGACTCTCCTCTGGGCAGGAAGGAGTTAGGGGGGTGGGGAATGTGACATGACAGGCGTGAAGCTGTTAAGCATGAGCAAATATCCCCAGAGAGGAGAAAGAATAATTAAATACCTTTCTTGCCAAGGGAGTTAGATCTCATCTGTGCCCAGCCTCTGCCCTGGAGGTCTTGTGGGCGAGGGAGGAGGCCTGGGGCAGAGAGGACCCTTGTTGGCAGCTAGTATGAAAGTTTTAATTGAAGTTTTAGGGTCCCTGTTCCCCAGTCATGCAAGCTCTTCTTCCGCACTTGCTGCCTATGTGGGATTTACTCCAGGACACTTGGCTCTCTGGGAGGTGAGGGCTGGGTGTTCCTTCCTGCTGCAGTGCTGGGTCTGCAGACCTAGCATGGGCACCCCAAAATGTGGCTCAGAAACACTTGATTTCTAGTCACTGTCACATCTGCATCTCTTGGCTGCCACTAATGCCCTTGTGCTGACTTTCCCTTCTGTGGCCCCCATCCTGAACAGAAAGACTTTTCAAAGGGCTGGGGTAAGAATGTTTTGAAGGTAGAACCAGATGCACAGACTGACTTGACTTAGCAATGTGCTGCAGGCAGCACTTAATCCTGTAAGAAATTATTATTAAAATGGTGTTGTGCAGTTTTAAGCAAGACTTCTTGCTTGCTGGCTGGACAAGCAAAAACAAAGCTCTTGGTGCAGAAGTGGCTTGTGATCAAAACACTTTATTCACATGTGGGAAAAGTCCCTTCTCTGCTGTGTGCTTCCTCCCAGATGAGAAGACTGTGGTATTAATACTTCTGCTCTGAACAGTTGTTACTATGGCAAACAGCTGTTCAGATACCACGGGAAGAGTTTTTGGTCTGCAGTGGCAGTGGTTGGTAAACTTGCTTGTTGCTGCTTCCTCTTGTGTGCTCCAGGCCTTGCCTAATAGCTTACGGCAGCTAGGAGTGTAACTAACTTGTATGCATGCGGAGTAGGTCTGTGTGCTAGCACACAGCTGGAGCTGAAGAAGTAAACTTCAAGACTTACTGCTTTTCTCGTGCTCCTAGCCCTCTCGCCTTAGGAAGAGGAAAGAGTCCCTGCAGCTGGCTGGTGCTAGGCTGGGCTGACCCTGGGGGTGCGTGCACCTCGCTTCTCCCCGGGCAGCTGACTTCTTGGCTGAGCCTGCCCCTTGGCTTGCCTGAAGTGGGCTTTTGCTTGCTGTCTGTCTGCCTGGATGTCATACCTGAAATACCTAGACAAGGGCCAGAGCCCCTGGTGACGTGCAGCAAGACTTCTGGGAGGCCTTGCAGAGCTTGAGGGCTCTTGGGCGCTGTTGCTGCCTGCTTTCCGGAGAGGCTCACCGTGTGGGTAAGTTGGTACCTTAACAGTGATGTCTGTGCCTGGGCCCTGGGACAGGATGGGCTGGTTCTGTCATCAGAGCCGGTATCCTTGTACTACGATCCTTGTAATCAAAGTGAAGCACTGCGATAAGCAGCACTACAGTCTAAGGTCACGATTTTAGTTCATACCAAACCAGGTGAAAATTACTGCCCATGCCTTTCCCTCATGAAGCTAATGATTAACATATCAATTAGATATGAGAAGAAACAAAATATGTATGCTTAAGATAAAGTGGACTGTACATAAAATAACAAGGTATTGTAGTATTTGTTTTAAAAACAAAGTGGGAGTTATTTGCACTGGATTGTGCAGGCTGGTACTGTGCGATTACAGGGAGTGCTAGCGTTTTTGGGGTAAGCATGATTCATTATGATCTATGCCCTTTAAGGTGGATTAGAAGATGGGTGGGTCTGCTCAGCTTAGACCCTCTCCCATCCTCTTTTAGGAAAAACAATGGAAGCATCAAAACTTCAGCCTAAAACTGAGTGCTGTCTAGTGCCTCTGAGAGAAATACCCCTTTTTTCTCTTCTCTATTGGACCACCAGTCCCAAAGTGCTAATGGGCTTCTGCTCATCGTGGCAAGGACCCTAGCATGCCATAGGAGATCTTTGGAGTGCCTGACCTTGGACTAAAGAGAGGCACAAAGTAGCTAATGAAGTCCCTGTTAAGGCTTGCCACAGCAAACTGGGTGGCTTTAGCTTGGAGGCATTCAGACTTCTGACAAGAAGCATACAAAACCAGCAGTTCCCTTAATTGGCATATTTTGGGTTGGGGTTTTGTTGGCAAAGCTATTCCAGTAGAAATGTTAATGGAATACTGCTGGTTGAAGTGAGTCAGGAAGACGTTGGATGGCTTGGATCAGTAATGTGCTGTGCAGGCCTTCCTAATGAAATGGTTTTAAGAGGTTTGAGTAAGGCTTAGGGTTTTGTTATGCTATCTCTTACTGTGCTGTTTACAGGGATCCTCTGCATTTAAAGTAGCGCTGATGCAAGGGCTGGGAAGAGCGAATAAAGGTGCTACCACACACTCTTGATTTCTTTGGGTACTTCTGTCACTGTGTTTGTGTTAGTGCTTTGAAACTGATGTTCAGTTGCACAGTGTCCAAAATGAGAGGATTGGTATAGGATGTCTCCAGCTTAATAAAAGGCTTGGCTGGGAATAACTTATCTAGCCTTCCTTTGAACTGTTTTTTACCCTATGCACTTTGGTTGCTGTAAGTGAGTAGTTGACCAACCTTCACCTGTTTTGCTCTTATCTTCTCCTATATAAGTGCCACACTCAACTGGTTGATGAGAAAAGCTTTTTAGCATTAATGCTGTATGGCTGTGTTTAAAGTTTCTCTGGCAATTTGTCTGGTGACAGTGATAGAGCTACAACTTCTGAAGCATTGATGAAGCTTCAAAGAAAGTGATCATTAAACTCAAACTGTAAGGGAGAGGTGGTTGTTTTTATTTAGAGTATTGCCCAGATGTTCTCGAAGTCTGAAAGCTTTTGGTGGTGACTGTGTTTCCTCTCAAACTGCAGCAGTGGTTGACACCAGCTCCCATGAGCTGGTGGTAGCAGAGAGTTGCCCCCTTGAGACTCGCTTTCTCTGGGAGACGAACTCTGCGGTGGAAGGCAGTGACTTCTCAAAGGTGTATTTCAAATGGTTGTCTTTGGGGCTTTCCTTGAACTTGGAAGGTGAATGGGTGTGGTAAAGTACCATAACCCCCCTGCATGGGGGAAAACACAGCTTTTTCTCAGAGGGTTTCTGCAGAAAGGTACTTGTGCCACAATGTGCTGCTAGTTTAAGTGACTTCCAGATTTTAGCAGAAGAGAGTGAAAGGACGTGGTCTCTTTCCAGTGCTGTTTCACCATTTCTAACAGAAAGGCACACCCCCCAAACCCATGGTGAGTCCTGGAAAGGTCCTGACATGGCTGCTTTCCCTTGCTGTCCCTTCTGTCCCTGTCCTGCCCTGAATTGTCAGTGGGCAGTTGTGCCTGTGTGTCAGCCAGTTCAGTGCAGACCTTTCTAGCACAGCAGCAGTGCCACGCAGGCAGCTGAAGGTGCTGGCTGGCAGGGGAGGAGCGATGCCCACTGCTGCTGTGACCCACTTGTGCCGAGAGGCAGCAGCCGATGCGAGTCAGCTGAGTGGCTGTGTGGCGAAAGTGCCAGTCTCCCACTGCACAGGCCCAAATTTGGAAAAGCCATTTTGTTTAATATTTCAGCAAATGTTTCATAACAGCACTTTATACATGCTTTGTAGAGTATGTTCTCGACACTTGGCTGTAGTTTAAAACTTCTAATGGATTAATCATAAATACTTCAGGCAAACTCTTCTTGTGTGCCTGCAGACATGGACAGCTTACTATAAATTGCAGAGCAGCATCCATTTCATCTCTGCTTTGGGGTGGGGACGGTTATACAGACCCATCCTCCAGCAAAGTACGCAGTTAGACCTGATTTCACTGACTTCTTTGCAAGTTGCTGACTAAGGAGCAAAATCCTTTACTGGTTTGTGTGCTACAATGGAGGACTTGCCAATGTTAGTGCATCATTTGACAGTTCGTGTCTTCTGCATTGCTCCTTGGCAGCTTAGCGCTGAGCTACCAGAAAGCAACGTTGCTGTAACTCTAGCAGTAAAAGACAGTGGTGTTAGAGCTCTTCCCTGGATGGTGCCTTGGCTGCGGCTGTAGATATGGCTGCCTTCAACCAGGCTGAACATGGGCGTGACGGGGGTGGCCGAAACTAGTAACTGCCCTCCAGCCTGTGGTTTGCATTGCAGTGACATGGCCTCTGGTCAGCAGATGCCTGCTGCAGGCTGGCCAGAGCAGCTGGCTAGCTAGATCTGCCTGCACTCAGTGTGAGGTGCCATACCTTAGTGCTTTGAGGAGATGGTACCCACCCTCAGGCCAGGGGTTGTCAGCCTGAGAGCTCAATCTGTCTCAGCTGCTCCAGCAAGGGAGCTGAGGGTACATGAGGCACCCCCAAAGCAGTGTAACCTTATGCCGTCCACCAGATTTGGGAGTGTCACATGCTGCAGAGCTTTTTCTAGGGCAGGGAAGAGTGTCAGGTTCCCCTGGGTTTCACTCAGTCTGAAGCTGCAAGGACTTTGCTCTGGAGCAAGTTCTGTGGTATGTGTTCTTGCTGGTGTTTTCCAGAGGTCAGAGTCACCCTGCTGCCTCCAGACCACCAGGAACCAGTGCTTCCCTCAACATCCTCCCAGCCCCCTTCTGCTGTGCAGATCTGGATGTCTCAGGGCACTGTGGCCCTCAGTTTTGGGTATGGCAACGCTCTGGCAGCAGCAATCCAGCTCTCTGCGTCTCTGAAGCAGGACAGCTTGAACGGCACCTGGCAGCCAGTTAGAAACCAGAGCTGTCTCAGTGCTTCAGGACAGGGAGCTGCTTTGGAAACTTCCTGAGCAGCCATGGGAAAAGCAGCCTCAGCTGTTCGCTCTGAGGGATGGCAGGAGCCGCTGAGCATCCTCTCCCACCTGAATGTAGGCAGGAGAGCATGGCTGGTACCTCACTCTGGCGAGGAGCTCTTGGCCATCTTCTTGTTGTGTGTGCGCTCTGCCCTGCTGAACAACTGCATGTCATTGTCTTATACAGGACTCTTGGAGCATTTAGTATGTGTTTTGCCTTTGCTCATTGTAACAGGACCTTCTCAGAGGAAACAAAGGCACCAAAGAGTTAGCTGCTTGTTCAGAGCTCCTGGATCCACCAGGAAAAAAAAGCCCGAAGGTTTTTCCCAGCCTGGAACACACCAGTGCCTCCTTCAGTCGTTGCAAGCTGAACTTGTTGTGCGCAGCTCTGCCCTGCTGCTCTCCTTCCTGAACAGCTTGGTCATATGACTGGGTTTGCACAAAGGCATCCTGCGCCACCAGGGCTCGCTGCCTCACGGCTCGGTGTGTTAGGCCAGACTGAAGGGCAGCTCTACCTGCTGCAGGGGAGAACACTGCTCAGCCGAGGAGGCTAAACTGATCCAATGTAAAGGTGTCCAGCTGCTCCCAGCTGTGCCCGTTGGGAAACAGAGCAAAACAGTGTGGGCAGCTCTGCTAAGCCAGCTTCTCCCCTGGAGAGCAGGGTGCAGCTCCCTTCTTTCCCGCTGCTGAGCACGGGTAACTGCTACAGCCCATTGCTCCGGGGACCTGACCGGCCGCTTGATGACAGCTTGCAGTGCACAGAGATGTATGGGAACGAGTGGACTTGAGTCACCTCACCAGGGAGAACAGGCAGTGAATAAAGAGCTACTGATACAGCTGTGTAAGGTCAAATGCTCCCAAGTTTTCATGCTTTTCACCATGAAGCCTTCGCAAGTCTTCCATGCATGGTTTTGAGTGCAAGTTTGGGGCTGCGGGTGGGTAGGAAGGAAGGGCCTGACCAAAGTCCTTGTCTGCCTTGAGACAGATTCCCCCTTTAGATGGGATGGGTCTGTGGTCCACCCCTTTCGAAGGGATGAATTAGGCTCTTGGATTGCAGGAGGAGGCCAGGATGGTGGGCTCACAAGTCATTGACCTTGTTCTGTACTCCTTGCTGGTGTGGCAGGGCTGCTGGCCCTGGGTGGAGCCCTCCCCTGGTCACAGGCTGTGGGGAGGAGGTCATGCAGTCTCCCCCGCTGCTGCAGCACTGCCCAACAGCCTGCAGGGCCCCAGTCTGTGCACAGGAGCCAGGTTTCCATCGAGTCCTGGTCTGCTCCTGCCTGGAGGTCTCTGCTTTGGCTCTGTAGGGGCAGGCAGGGCCAGCAGCTCCTGGGGGCAGAGAGCACGTGGCACCTCTCCTGCTCCAGCACAGCCTGTCACAGCACTGCAGCATGCCACCTCCTTCTGGGCTGCCTGGAGAAGAGGTGTGCTTCCACCCTGACATTCCTGGAGCAAGGGCACCACATGCTGTGACTGATGGCAAAGCCCTGCAAGGAAGGATGGACAGGGGTGCTTTGCCAGGGCCATGCAGTGGCTCCTCTGGAGCTGGGCTGTGCCTGCAGGGCAGATGCCTTCTCTTCTGTTATTTCCTGTTGGCAAGAGGGAGGCTGCCTGAGGCTGGGGTACAGACTGTACCTGAGGGCAGATATTTGGCAGGAAGATGTTACTGGGCTATTCCTCTCTCTGCCACGCCCTGATGGGGGCAGGATTTTGGTATCATGTAAGCTGGAGCACATTATCCTCCACCCATTGCTCTTGAGAGAACTGAAGCAGTGAAGGAGGGGGAACATTTTTCTGAGCACAAAGCAAGCCCCTGGGAGGACCAGGCTGATGACGTGAGCTGTCTCCTGCCCAGGCCTCTGCCCATCAACACCATGTGTTCAGCCGCTTGACTGCACTAGCTGCCTGCCTGGGTCAGACTCCTGTGTTGAGGGCACATTTCACACAGAGACCGTAACAAACAGACCCAAGAAGGCTTGAAGGAAGGAAGGAAGGTCACATGCCTGCCTTCACACTGCTGCAGTTCTGGGTGCAATAGACACAGCTCAGTGAGGAGGAACCAAAGGTAAACTGCTCATCTGTCCCAAATGGGTTTCAGGGGCTGGCAGAAAGAGCAGGCAGCACACTGGCCTTGGGTAGGAGACCCTGCTGGGAGAGCTCCATCCAAACCTGGGGCTTCCTCTGCTTTCAGGAAGCTGCCAATGTGCAGTAAATCCCAACAGCCTGCTGGGAGCCTCTGGGCAGCCCTCGAGGGGCAGAGCTTAAATGGTTTCTGTCCATGAGGCAATACCCTGAGCGTTTGGGGGTGTGATACAGGCATCTGCCCCTTGGCAGGTGAGGTGTCTGAGGATTGCTGCCTCCTAGCCTAGTGAGAGCTGGCTGTGCCTTGGGTGCTGAGCAGGCGGAGCTGGAAGTCCCCTAGCATGCAAGATGGACACAGAGCTGGAGCAAGGACTGATCCCAGCCCCGACTTCCTAGGGGAGGAGGCAGTTATGTGCATGATAGGGGCTGGAGCAGTGTCAGGGAACAGCTGCTTATTAAAGCAAGCTGCCTTGGTGGTACCAGTCTCAACAGACAACAAGCAGACAAACTGCAAATGCGCTTGTACCTATAGAAGCATCTCCTGGAAAACTTTGCCTTGGGTCCCTATCCAGCCTTTCCTGCCTGTGGCCTGGTCAGACCTGGCAGCAGGCAGGTTCTTGTCATCTTCACTGTGCTAAAACTGTGGTTTTTGATTGTGCATGGAAGTGACCCAATGGCAAGGAACCCACCTGCTTGTTTTCCAAGTCAGCCTGCTGCTGATCGTGGAGCCCTCTGGCCTTGGGCACTGTCAGTGCTCCTTGGCCTCAGCTGTGGAGGCTGTGAGAGGGAGGCTCTGAAGGCAGTGCATCCCAGCTCTGCCACAGCCACCTCCTGCTTGCTTTCCTCACAGTGACAGGCTTTATAATTGGGTAGGTCAGTCAGCCAGAGCCGATCCCTGATGTTTCTGTGGGGCCTGCTGCCTGGGAAGAGCAAGCTCTTCCTACCACTGAGAAGTGCTGGCTGGTGCAAAAGCACCCTCTGCCCAGTGCCCAAAATGCAGAGTGAGCTTTCTCCAGCCTTGAGGGGCAGGAGGGACACTGCTCTGCCACTGACCTTGGCTCTTCCTGGGACTTGTCTGTACCCACCTCCCCATGGCCATTCATGCGCCATACCTGACTCTCACCTTGAGACCACCTCCTGCCCCTGGGACCTTACCTCTTTGCTCTGCCGTAGGTGGCAAGGCTCTGCAACAGACTTACCACAAGACATTGCTGAGCACATCAGCAAAGCTGGTAGTGCCTCTGTGAGGACATATTTAAGAAAGGGCAGAAAATGCCAGAGAGAAAGGAGGGAACAAAAGAGGGAGAAAAAGCAGAGGAGGTGCTCTGGGTATTCGCTGCAACCTGTGGAGGACTACGGAGCAGGTGGATGTTTCCAGAAGGACCTGCGGCCTGTAGAGAGGAGCCATGCTGGAGCAGGTTCTCCTGGCAGGGACCCTACATCGGTGCCCGAAGGCTGTGCCATGTTGGAGCTCAGGCCAGCTGGGAGCTCTGCGACAGTCCCCAGCAGCACCCGGTCAGGTCCAGGGCAGCTGCTCCTGCTGGTCTCAGCACTGTTTGCTGAAAGCCTTGAGCTGCCTTCTCCGTCACCAGGTGCCTAACTATCCCTCTAAAGATTAACGTACCCAGAACACAGATTGCTTCAGGAGCGGGCATGGGCTCTGCCAAGGCTGCAGGGAAACAACCCCAGCCTGCAGCTGTCACCTCCCTGTTGGCACGCACGGTCACACAGCTCACCTCTCCTGGCAGGAGCAGCAGAGAGAGGAGCTGCTGTGTACAGGCTGCAGCCCCCATTCCCCGTCCCCCTGTGGTGCTGGGGGAGGAGGTGGAGGAGGCAGGAGGAAAGGTGGTGTTTTAGTGTTTGTTTTCGTTTCTCACTACCCAAATCTATTTTAATTGGTGATAAATTAATTTAAGTTTCCCCAAGTTGAGCTTGTTTCACCCATGATGGTAATAGGTGAGCAATTTCTCTGTTTTTATATGACCTACAAGCTTTCTCATCCTCTTTTCCCATCTTGCCCTGCTGAGGAGGAGCGAGTGGGCGGCTGGGTGGGAGTTTGGCCCTTAGCCTCGTCTGACCTGCCACCCTCCTCGCACGTGCTCCATCCCCGGCACCCCAAGTGCCGTAGGAGCGCAGGGTCACCTCCAGCACTGCTGCCTGGGCTGGGTGCCTCCTGCCCTGGGAAGGGCAGCTGTGCCGGGCCAGGAGGGGCATTGGCTTCAGCTGGGGCAGCCGGGGCACCTGTGGGCACTATGCTCCAGGGACCTCCCGCTGGCTGGGGGTTGCCAGAGGGCAGGGGGAGGCAGCGGAGCAGGCAGGGATCCTGGCTTAGGCACCAGTGCTCCCGGGAGGGCAGCTTACTCAGAGCAGACGCCTTCTAGGCTGAGCCTGTTTTCTTGCTCAGTAACTGTATGTAACGTAACAGAAGTCCGGTCCTGGCTGACCTGCACAGGCTGTCTGTGTTGAGATTGTTAATGTTGTGCAGTCCCAGCAGCCTGGGCCCAGCTGCAGAAAGAAGTACTTGCCCCGGGGACCCTTCCCGTCCGAGGGGTGCTGCAGTGATGGGAGGGGGCAGCGGGTCCTCACGGGTGCTTCTGCAGTGATGAAATCATGGCCCGAGGGGGTGCGGCGCCCAGCACGGGAGCTCGGCACCTCCCCTCCTGCGAGTGCTCACCCCTGCACCAGCTTGTCTCCAGTAAGCATGAGCCACCCAAAGTGAGTGCTGGGGTGCAGAGGGGCACCGCCGGTGGCTGTGCTGGGGTGGCAGACGTGGCTGGCTGCTGCGGGTGTTGCTGTGCTGCTCTGACTGACCGAGCTCTCCTGTCCCCACAGTGTACGTCGTGGAGGAGCGGCGGAGGGATGACACAGGCGAGAGCGCCTGCCTGACAGCATGCTGGACCGCGCTCTGCTGCTGCTGCCTCTGGGATATGCTGACCTGACTCCGCTGCAGCCGCCTCCTGTACCTCTCACTGAGTGCTATGCAGGCTCCCCACTCCCATCCTGACTTCTTTCTGTTACTGTAATCAACGCTCTGCTTTGCACAGCCAAGAGTTCCTGTCTGTCAGTCCTAGCGCCTTGTTGGGGTGGGGGGTGCACTCCTTTATTTTAGTAAAGGAAAAATCCCTTTTTAACATTTCTAAGACTTTTGTTGTAACTTTGAAGAATGTGCTAATGGTGTATTTCAGCCAAAGGCATTCTGATGAAATGTGTATTTATCAGTTGAAATTTTCCTAGTCCTAGAAATGAAGACATACGCAATAATTAAAGCCAACAGATGATTTTCTTTGCTAGGTCCCGACTGTTTCAATAAATCTGTCCCGTAGAGGGTGTGCTTCCCCCGTCGGTCTGTTCTCAACCTCCCGCATGCGCTGACTCTGTAGCAGCAATGATGGACTTGGCTTCAAGCAGCTTTGTTGCAGAAGTTTGTGCCTCGACCCCTCGCTAGGGCCTGGGCTGGGGTTGTCTGGCCCTGCTGTTACAGCATCTGGGCGATTTTCTGCAGCAACCTGGTGTGTAAGCCTTGAGAGCACCGTGAAACCAGGTGGGATGGGGAGGGTGGAGCGCCTGTACCTGACACCACCAACCCCCTTGTCCCGCACAGGGCAGGTCAGTCGGGTTTTCATCCCTCTCCTTACTCAGGGCTGGACGTGCAGGTCCCCTTCCGGGACTGAGGGCCTCTGCAGCAGCTCCTGGGACGGCAAGGAGCTGGGGGAAGCATGTGCTGAGCTGCTGTGTGTGTGCATCAGCAGCTCTTGGGGGAGGACTGATCCTGCTCAGGGGTTTTGAGCAGTGATCCATCATCCCCCTACTGCAGAGTATAGGCTTGGGGGGGGTAAATTAATGAGAAAGAAGAAACAAGGCCATGGATTAATTTAGTGCTGAGGATTTATAGCTGAAGCTGTTTCATGGCACGCCTGGCCAGAAGAGGGATAAAAAGCTTTCATCTGCAGAGAAGTGGGGAAACCTGCTGCTGGTCACCATGGGGGATGGGAACCAGCTGCCCACTGCCCTGGTTCACTGCTGTTCTCCCTGCCTCGGGAGCACAACCGATCCCGGGGGACTGATGCACACTGGCTTTGCTTTGTATTGCCTAGTGGTCTTGTACCCTTCTGCAGCGGGGCTTCGAAGGGCGCTGCGCTCGACGTCCCTCAGTTCATGTTTGCTGCATCCAGCCTCCCTGAGACCTGGCAGCAGGTGCCAGGAGAGGGAAGGGTGGCCCAAGCTGAGCTAAATGAGTTATTCTCATCTGGAGCCTACGGCTCTTCCTGTGCTGCTGCTGAGGCAGCAGCTCTGCTCCCCTGCTCCAGCGTGGGCCCGGGTCCGGCATCCAGGCCTGAGGGAACCAATGTAAGGGACAGGGCTTAGCTGTGAGCTGCATGGCAGGGCTGCAGCCACCATGCCACAAGGCCTGCTCAGGGCTTACAAGGCACCTCACTGGGTTCCTCTGCACTAGGAGTTCCCCCTGCCAGGTGCCTGCTGCCTTTGGCACAGCCTGGGCACTCCATACACCACCGCGTGAGTCTTAGAAATGCAGTTTTGGGGCTCTGGTCTGGGGCAGGACAATTTGGTTTGGGTTCATGAGGGCCCCTAGCAGCAGCCTGTCCCCAGGAGCCCTCAAGCCCCTTGCTTGGGGGGCTGTCTCCCCTGCAGGCTGCAGCCCTAAGCTCAGGTCTACTGCCAGGCTCCTGGAGGCTCCCTGCCCCAGGAACGGTTGCTGTCACCTTCCTGGTCACTGTCACCTCCCTGGCAGCTCAGCAGCTGTCGTGGCTCAGAAGGGTGGTCCCTGGCTCACACCGCCTTGGCAGGGGGTAAAAGTGTTCAGCTGCCCTGCACCCATGCCCCTGCCTGCCCAGCTGCCCCCTCTCCCCCTCCCTCCAGCCCCAGCGCGGTGGTCAGCCCACCCAGCCTGGCCTTGGATGCTCCCCAGAAGTGGCCTTGCCAGGGAGCAGGTGAGCCCCCAGCCCTGTGCAGTCACCTCACAGCCACAGGCTGGTTCTTGCTGTGCCTCAGGCAGGAGCTGGTCTGGGGCCATTTGCCCCCAGCCCCCAGTGTGGGAAGGGGCGAGGACTCAGGTTTGCTGCTCTCTGCCTCCTGCTCCAGCAACCATCACAAACACCAACAAAGTGGTTGTGGTCCTGGGCTCACATGGCTACAGCAGCACCCTGGCCTCAGTAGCACAGTGCCTGTCCTTGGGGACATGGAGGGGACACCACATCTCCCACACTCCATTGCGAAGGGCTGCCCTGGGTTCCAGCCACCCTCCACCGTACAGGGCACCAGCTGCCTGGGGCTATGCGGGGGCAGATCAGGCTCAGGCTGCTGGAGAAGAGAGGGCTCTGCCAGTCCCCCAGTGAGCCTGGACACTGCCTTCCTTGTTCTGGTGCCAGGCCAAGGCAGGGGGTGAGGCTCAGCCCAGCCTACTGCAAGGCAACCCCTGCAGCAGGGGAGTCCCTGGCCACTGAGCCCAGCTACGGGCTGATGTGCCCTGCCCCAGGACCAAACCGGGTGGACACCTGGTCCAGGACCCACCTTGTTTGCCCATCCCTGCACCTTTGCTGGGTGCTGCCAAATATGGCAGCTGGCAGCAAGCACCAGAGCCAAGGCTGGGAAGCAGCAGATGTGGCAGCTTGTGGTTGGTTATGGGATAAAGAACCTCTGCACACCCACACAGGAGCTCAGAGAGACCAAGCAGGAGGGGAGCCCAAGTAATACCCAGCTGGGGCACTCCCAGACCCATCAGCCCCTCAGAGGCCCATCCACAAGCCCGGAAGAGCACAGGGGCACATTGGCAGGCAGGAACTGAATCCAAGGACACTCATGACACAGACACCTTGTCCAGAGCCTCTCCCAGGGCTGTCCCCACAGAGCTTCAGCCCCGTCTCCAGGCTACGCCCATCCCTAGGAGCGACCCAGAGCAGCTCTCCAGATTGCCTTTCAGAATAAGGGGTTGATGCCTGGACGAGGGACGCATTATCAGATGCAGGGAAAAGCTGTTTGGGAGCGCACAGAACTTGCTATGGGATGTTTAGCAGCGGACCCTAAGGTGGAAGTGTAGGTGATTTTGGGAGGAACAAGTGTGGAAAAATAGTGAGGTATGGGGATGAAAAGACCAGTTGGATGTAAATGAGCAGGCAGTCGGTACACTTGTCCAGCGCCTGATCAGTGCAGTCTGTCCAATCTTATTAAGTTCCTCTTAAGCTCTGTCCTGGGTGAGGGCTCTCTACTGAGTGTGCATGTGTGTGAAGGGTGTGCATGCACTGGGGGGATCAGCCCACAGGCCCCTGTGTCCACAGGGCAGCGACTGCAGCCAGTGCAGGTGTGCAATCATCGGCAAAGATGAAGCCAGAGCAGCCAGTGAGCAGCCTGGGAGCCTGGAGGAAAGTGGGTGGCGAAGGGCCAGCCCAGAGTGACAGCGCCTGCGTGTCTACAGGGCAAGAGCACGGGGGGTGGTTCGGCAATGGGACCTGGAGCTCAGCTCCAAGATCCCAAGGAGCTGCTGGCAGGAGAGGAGACGTCTCTGAAAGCTCCACTTCAGAAAAGCACCAAAGCCAAGAGTAGGGGAAGGAGGAGGCTGGGCTGGTGCACTGCAAGCACGAAGCACAGGGTGGCACTGGCCCTCCACGAGCTCGCTGCTGCGCTGGGGCTCTCCCAGACCCATGTGCAGAAGGAGGAAACCAGGACCTGTGACCGCTGAGACAGGACAAATGATCACCCGTTGTGGACCTGGAGGTGCCTGTGAAGGCCAGCCCTGCTCTGCCCTGCCCGGTGCTGCCAGCCTCCCTTTTCCTCCTCTGCAGTTTTGCCAGCCCTGCTCCAGCAAAACAACGCAGTGAGCCTTCCCTGGTGCCCAGCACCAAGCAACACGTGGGCTCTTTCTGGAGGGCGAGGACTATGGCTGCTTTAAAGCGAAGCAGGATTCCCTGAAGGGCCCTCACCCCAAATCCCACCACCGCCTCCTTTCTCCATCAAATCCCCACAAGGAGAGCAGCCGCTGTGAGATGCCGAGGTGGCAGGCAGAGGAAACAAGCTCAGGCTTCACAGCAGAGTTTTATTGAAACTGCCACAGAATGGAACTTGTGCAGCCAGGCAGCGGTGAGCAGCATACAGGCAGAGCTGCCCAAAACCACCCAGAGGGTGTCGCGGGAGGCCCAGAGAGAACCACACGGCTACTGCGCCCTTCGGGCCATCAGCATTTCCCGAATGTTATCTTCTGCTTCCTTCACGCTTCGCTCCAGGTACGATTTCTTCTGCTGCAAGGCAGAAAAGCCAGAGGAGAGTTAAGGTCCACCATGGCACTGACAGCACGTGCCAGTATGCTGGGGCCAAGAGCTACCCAGGGCAGAGCTGCAAGCAGCCTGCTGAGGGCACACATGACCCTGTGGGTTTCCTGAAGCAAGGACAAAGGTTATTCATTTCCAGAGGTATCCTGGAAGCATTAATATTTAGCCCGGGCAATGTTTACACAGACTTTGAATTTTGTTCTCTCTGAAACCTTCTCCTTGGAGCTGCTGGGGCTGTTGCAACAGCAGAGCTGCAATAAGTGGGATACATTAACCGTAGCAAGGAAGAAAAAGGAAATCAGATCCTGTAACACTTGGAGCCAGAGAGGAATGAACATGCTGAGGCCTCCTTATGGAGACAACAGCAAAATCCTTTCATGCTTGGGTAAGAAAGGCTCTTTTTCCCAGCTGGAACAGTTTTCTAAACCCAGACCCTCCTTTCTATCAGAAATTCCCTGGCATCATCACCAAATACATGTGTTTCCTTAATCATCTTTAATTAGGCTAGGCTTGGCAGGGAAGCAGCCCAAAGCTGTGCATCCCAAGATAGGAATTCAGCATGCAGCGTTTTTTCCTGCTAGTTTGGGTGCTCCTAGGTGACTGGAAAAATCAGTGCTTGGCTCTTTTGACTATTTTCTCTGGGTTTCCAAACAACAGACACAACAGTCTCCAGTGGACGCTAGGCCGGCAGAAAGCGTTGCTGTGTGAGTGCAGGCAGTGCTCACTGCTGGATGCAGACCTCCTTTGGGTGCAGACCTCCTTTGGTGGCAGCAGGGAGAGCACCGCTCCAAATGCATTTTGTTATGGGCTGAGGGGACCCTCGGGGAGGCTCTCCAGAGCTGGGCATGCAGAGGACCATGAGCCCTTGGGGGCACACATGGGGCTCCACAGGTGGTACCTGCTGCACGCTAGCTTGCTGTCCTCACAAGGTCCTCTCCTCCACAAAGCCTGCTGGGGCCCACTGTGGCACGATGCTCCCACTACCCCACGGTGGTTACAGCCACACACTGAGCACCTTCCTGCAGGCCTGGGAAGCTCAGTAGAGCTCAGTCTCCGGGCCAAGCTAGGTGCCAATAAGCATTGGCAGGATTATTCGTAAATTACAGGAGTCCAGGCCTCAGCCTAGAGCATCCTGCCATAGGCTCCCCTAATCGCCTCCCCAGCCACGGGCAGAGTCGTCCAGTATGGCATGAATGACCCCCAAAGCCCACCAAAACAAAGGACAGCTAAAGGAGGACAGCAGAGGTCCTCAGCACTGCTCGGCTGTGCAGGGGGGCTGGAGGAAAGGGTAAAAACACAGGCCGCTCTGGGGTGCTCCCCCAGCTGCCAGGAGCAGAGCAGCACCCAAGGGTGCATGCTGCAGCAAAAGCATGCACTAGCCTCCACCGAGCAGCACCCTCCTGCTACAGCTGTGGGCCAGAGGACACGACCACTGCCAGCTGGTGACAGGCAAGACCTGCAAAGCTGATGCTCCCCTGACAGCCTCCCCCTGGCTCCTGCAAGCCCACAGGGAGCTGGGACCCAAAACGCTGAAGAAAAATTCATTAGCACATGGGACAGGCCTGCTGCCATCACTTCCCCATCTGTTCCCTCACAGCAGACCTGCAGTGACACTTCAGTAAACTCAGCTGAAATGCCCATGCCATGAGGACATCTCTTCCAGACCCCTTTCTAAATACTGAAGGGCTTTTATTTAAACAGTAAAGGTTGTTAGCAACAGCTAGGGCCGTGGGTACAGTAAAGGGCTCCTTGTCCCTCTCACACGGTCCCCAGGCACGTGGGATCCCTTGGTTACAAGAGCTGCTTTTCAGGAAACCGCTGGAAGAGGAGGTGCAGCGCGGGGTCCTGCTGCCAACGACTTGCTGACGCACAAGCAGGACTTCTGCCACTGCCGTGCTGTTCTCACGCTGCCCGGACAGACGTCGAGGGATTTCACATCTAGGGAACTGAATCTGAAGGCTGCAAGGGGAGATAGGTCCCAGAAAACCTGCATGGGCCCATGCTCCACCTCGCTCCACTGACTGGAGGAAAGTGGCATCAGCAGAGCTGACTTCTATTTATTACTAATTTTTTTTTTCATGCAATTAAATTAGTCTATGAAATGGTTCTGGCTTTCTGTCCTCTCCCCTCCCCCTCGTGCCCACTAGGCAGCAAGAGACATTTCAAGAGAGACATTTTCCTCCGTGGGCAGGCTGGCCCCAGCAGCGACCTCGGGAGAGCCAGGCAGCCCTGCTGCCACACAAGGAAGCCTCCACGTGCAGCCAGGAGCTGGCAGGCTGCAAACAACGGCTCCATTCTCCTAATACAGTGGGATTTCAAATGTCCTCTGTTAGGAAGCCATGCTGGTGACCATTTGGGCCCCACCTCCCCAGGGACAAGGGACCTTGAGCACTAATGTGGCCTGATAAAGTGCAGGAGCATTCATGGCTGTCGTGGCCCACGCGGATCCATGCTGCCCACTCCTGCACAGTGGCATACTCTGCCCTCCCTGGGGGAGGACAGGTGCTAGATCTACACAGCTCATGGCAAAGGGACATGGTTTAATGCCATTTCTTTACTTAAGCACCACCTGCAGTCCCAGGCAGGTGAGGGATTCAGGGAACTTGTATTTCCCTCAATCACTCTCCTCAGTCATGTAGCTTCTGGGGCAGGAGGATCTGGGGTGGTCCTGACACTTTTACTCCTTCCTCCCAAAAGTAGCCTCAGCCCTGGGCTCAAGGAGCATCCCTTGAGCATCAAGGGAAACCCTGCACCCACAGCTGGGGTGCTGCAAACTTCCTGAGCTCTCCTGCAGGCTGGCAGCAAGCAGCGCCGGAGTCAGCACGGCAGCTGGCCCCCGCTCCGACTAACAGCCTGAATCCAGGGGGAGCAAGGAGCAGACAGTTGCCGTATTTTCCGAGACACGTTGCAGAAGCGAGGTGTTCCTTCCCAAGGAGCTGTGGGCAGGCCTGGTTTCTGCTTCAGTAATCACAGGAGAAAGAGCAGGAGCTTGTGTGCAAACCCCTCCTCACCGCGATTACCGGGGTCTAGACAGGAAGCCCTGTCTCTCCCTGGTGTGCCTTCCCAGGGAGCAGCGCTGTGAGCAAGCCAGCTGACACACACACTGCCTACTCACACCACCTCTCAGAGAGCCCAGAGACAGTCTGAAAGCACAGCTCTTAAGTCACCCTGGAGGCTGTTCCGGTCCAGCCGGATCTGCCAGGCTGGTGGTATCTGCTCCCCGTGGGAGGAACACCACCTCAGCCTTCCAAACCCCACCTTCAAGCTTCCCTGAACTCACATGCACTCATTTGCACTCGATGTTGACTTGCAGCCCTAGTTAACCCTATGTCCTCTGACCCCACATTTTAGGCCAGCCCATGGCTGCTAAGTTTTAGCTCATCACCCAATTAGCTGCAAATATTTTCCTGTGAAGGTGTGCTTGCTGCTCCAAGTGTTAATTCTCTGTTGCCTGTGCCAAGGCAAGGGCAGCTAGCAGCAAGTTTCCAGTGCAATGCCAGAACTGTACTGCTGGTTTTGGCGTCTCATGAAATCAAAGGCTGCTACTCTCTGCAGCCTCTGATATTACTTCTACACCAGTAACTCCAGTGCTCGCCAGTCAGAAGCCCAAGAGGACATGGCAGCGCACTGGCCCTGCACGGCAAGCCACTGACTTCAGAGGCTGCGCAACCTACAAGTTGCAGATTCAGAGCTCCTACCCACTCCCCACACCAGCAGTGCCATAAACTGCACGCACACACCCACCCACCCACTCCTGCGGACCTCCAGCCAGACAAGATGGTTACCCGAAACAGCAAGAGATACCACTGCCTGAGTCACGGAGTCTCAAGGTAGAAGAGTTGAGAAAGGAGACTTGCTTTGGGAAGGCGACAGGCTGAAGGTGACACATGCTGCTCAGCTCTCAGAAAAGCCTGAACTCACAGCTTACAAACAGGGCCACGCTCTGCAGCAAGGCCAGGAAGGGCCCCGAGGTGCTGGCGGCTCCCCAGCAGTTATGCAAAGAGCGTGGCAAGGCGGCGAAGGAGGAAATACAGACAGCACAGCCCGAAGAGGCTGGTTTGTCAGCCGATGGCTCTGGCTGAAGCGAGGGGCCAGTTCCTCCTCCTGGTTCGCGACTGCCACATCCACTTGCTAGAGATTTATTTACCACACTGCAAAATACACTTCTTGAGTGTTACTAAATCTTATTTAAGAGGCACAGCTTCTGAACACTGCTTGGCCAGGGCAGTTAGCACACACCCTCCCTCCCCCCCCCCCCCCCCCCCCCCCCCCCCGCTGGCCTCCAACGCCCTGAGGCTTTTGGAGGTTTCAGAAACACTGCTTTGTTTCCATGACCCACGTACTTCCTCCCATGCAGGGAGGAATCACCTGAGGTTGCAGGTCCCATCCAGTGAGAAGCCTCTCCACCGCGGAAGCGAGGAAGGGGAGCCAGAGGCCACCTTGAAGGTGGCTGAAGGCATGTGGGAAGGTAGCAGGATTTGCAGCTACAGATTTCCAGGCAGGCAGCACGCTTCGCGTGCACTCTGAAATCAAGCCAGCTGCCCTGCTCCAGCACAGCACAAGCTCTTGCACCCTCACTTGTTCCCACCACAGGCCACCCACCAGTTCTCATCCAACCCCTTATTTATGGTGATAGCCCCTCCATCCCCCTCCTGCCCCATTCTGTCCCTGCACAGGAAGGGCACTGCCACCTGCACTAAGACATGAGACCAACACACGGCTACTGTGACAGGCTAGCGAGGTCTGGGCCACATGCAGAACAGCTGATAGGGTGCAAAACTGCAGAAGATGCCCCAAAAAAGCCAGTGCAGTCAATGCCTCCCAGCCTGTAGTTTCGTAATTCCTTTAAGATAATCCCACTGTCAACAACAGTCACCTTCCCTAGCCAGGTATGGCTGCAGCGCCAGGGAGCAAGACAAACCACAGCCCTGATGATCTACCTGAAAACTAGCCCAAAAGGAAATGTTCTCACCTAAATCTTCTTTCTGGAAGTAGGTTTGCCATGCTAATGGCTGCCTGGCACCGAGATGGAGGGCGAGAAGAGATGGCCAAGAACTCTTCTTTTGTGCAGCAGAGCCAACCCCACCACCTGGACCTGCCGGGGTGGGGGGGGTGGGGGCTCTGAAGCTGGGCTCTGAGGCTCTCCTGCACCTGACCGCAGACGGTGCCCCCAAGCCTGGCCCTTACCCTCCCCTCCCAGCTCTTGGGAGCCTTCCCCACTTCCAAGCCTTCCTGCAGCCTTCCTAAACCAGGTGTGTGGGGTGAGGGGCTAACCAGTGTGGGGTTTCAGTACAGCTATGTAGAGTAAAAGTGCCATCTCCCATGTGATCAGAGATGCAGCCAAAAATAGGAGTGGCTGCTCATGCAGCCCCATCTGACAGGCAACGCACGTCAATCTCCCAGGAACCCTTCCCAGGAGGAAGGGTGGCTGTGCAGCCAACAGCCCTGCAGAAGGAGCTGCACAGCCCAGCAGGGAGGGCACCACCAAGCCCAGCCCTGCCCGGGACCCCATTACCCAAGCAAGGACAGCAGACTGCAATGCCTGCTGCCAACGTGCTCCGCTTGTAGGCAGCACTGGGCAGCTGCAGGCAATGGCTCTGGGTGGCTGCTGCCAGCCCCAGTTACCTCTTCGCTTCGCCTGCATAAAAAGCACAAGGTCTTGGAAGCGCCAGCTTGACTGGTCCTAGCCAGAGGCTACGTACTGCAGCACCCCACAAGCCATCCCTCACTGCGCATGCTTCTTACTGACGCATACCGGAGCAGCGAGCCTGTGCCCTGGCACTGGTGGTTACGGCAAAAGCAATGCCATAAATACTCGCCCCTGCCATTATCCCGTACCATGGCTCTCCCTTGCACTTTGCTCCCTGTCACAGGCTCCCTGACCAGCTCCGCACTATTTGCTTTTGGCAGCAGCTGCGGAAATAATAGATTTAATGCAAATACAATTACAGTTCACACCCCAAAGAAGAAAAAGAGTTGTGGTTAACAGAGGTGGCCTGCAGCCTTTTGACACGGCAGGAAGTCACCTCCTGCCCGAGCCTCCCACCTCTGTTCCCATTGCATCATGCTGCTAGCGAGGCCGGTGCTTCGCTGGAGAAGCATGATGACGCACCCAGACCTTACATTCCTGGCAGATTAAAGAGTCAGCATCCACAGATTCCACAGCAAGAAAAAACTATTAATCAGCTCCTCTCGGACAGGCTTTTGATGATCAAAGCAACATATTTCCCCCAGGACTGTGATTCAGACACCTCTGCCTTCAGAAAGAGCTGGTCAGCCACTGGCCAGACCCACGTGTCTGTGGAGCCTTGTCTAGAGCTGGTAGTTCAGCACAGTGTTTCACAGTGTGCACACTCAGCTCCAAAAGCCAAAACAGCACTTCTGCTCTCAGCAGGAAACCAATACACAGCAGCCACAGTTTATTCATGCTGCATTACGCCTCGCGCTCACAGGTGAATTTCCTGTTTCGAGTAGTGGTTTCTCATTCAACGTCTACTCCTTTTGCTCTTCAAATTCCACTTCTCTCTTCACCTCATCAAGAGAAAGAGAGCTTCAACCTCTGACCTGCAAACACAAATATGCTTAAACCCAAACAAAAATGTTTCCATGGAAATTTAAGGACCTGGTATTGGAACATGCCTTCTCATTTCAGCCTTTTTTTTTTTTTTTTTTTAAAAAAAAAAACACACCTGTTTTTCTACACACTTGGTTTGCATCCAACTTTTGAGAATGAAATGAGCTGGCAGGTTCCTTCCCAGAGAACACCTCCCTCCCCACGGCTCACAGCACGCTTGGCTACCAGCCACCAGATGCTGGCATCCCACTCTCACGCTTAGAAGGCTTTCGTCGAGGAATGCTGCAGAGTCTTCAGGCATGATGCAGTGCCTCAAATAGGAGCCCTGATACAACTCATCTTGTGACACCGTCTCAATAAACCTGCTAGCCGAGAGTTTCTGTACCTCCCAAAGTTAACTCGGGTCATTTTTGTCATTCCTCGAGGGCTCTATGCATGCACTCTTTGGGAAAGTGATCAGCAGATCCCGAGATAGAGCTGGGAGCACACGCTTGTCTGGGGAAGAAAGCTGTGCTGCCTGCATGCTGGGGGCCAGGCAGCAATAGCAGTGTGAGCTGCCCTCGCTCTTGAGGCCACCACTGCTGTTAGGGTGGCTGGAATTGCCCAAACCTCCCTTGCTGGAGAACAGCACACTGAGCCATTGTCACACACACCGCAGGCAAGGCAAACACTTTGGTCAGCCTGAGATCATGGAAGGTGACGTGCCTAGGACATGTGCTCTGTTTAATGGGATTTCACTTGGAACCCATAAACGGGAAGGAGGTGGACCTGCTGAACAGCACCTGGCTGGTTCTGCCTCGGGAGAAACTGAAATAGTAAGCACCAGTGATGGGGCAGGGTGGGGCTGCAGGCAGTCCTACACCCTCATGGGTCCACCCAACACTGGTCCTCACCCAGTGCACTGTGGCACATGTACACATTGGGAATTACCACGCTACAGCAACCACCAAATATTTAGATACACTTCAAGACTTTCCAAGTAGAGTTATTGCTCTCAGGAAGTTGCCCAGAATTTGCTCAAGAGTGAGTGAACTGCAATAGGAAGGGAGCCCAGCTGGTTTCTGATGACAGCTGCTGACAGAAGCACGATGATGCCATTTACCTAAGAGGAGAAGTGATGATTCAGATCCCTGGGTTTTCCCTTAGCCATTCTTTCCAGAAGGTAACGGGGACCCTTGGTCACTTCAAAACCATCTGGATTAGAGTGAAGAAGAGAAGACATCAAGCATATGAGTGCACTTACCAACTTAGGAGACAACCTGCACCTGCCTGAAGAACTGCTGGTGAAAATCCACCTTCATCATGTATTGATCCAACCTACAGCACAACCAGCAGGGCTTCCCCCATTGTTATCGTAGTGCCTTGAAACCATGAGGAACATACTCTGAAAAAGCTAATTTGGAAAAGCACCCGCTGCTTTCCATACTTGGTACCAAGGGAGGCCACCTTCAAGAGAAGAAGGGGCAACTTAACAGGCAGGGAAACCTGCTGGCAGAGCAGCCTTTCCTTCCCCAAGCCCCAGCCCCACTGGAAGCACACTGCACATACCTGTTGTCTCAGCCACTGGACAGCATTTTTAGTAGAGGTGGAAACAGTTGCTCTCTGTGACTGGGAAATGACGAATTATTCCAGTGAATTTCTGCACCCTAGCCTGATTTTAACTACTACAAAAGCAAGCCGACTGGGAACCTTTCAGTAGGTGGCAGCAGAAATACATTATCAACCCAAAGGATTCCTTTAGGGACATCCCTTCTTGGCAAAATTACCCATTTAGAGCAGTTTTCAGAGGCACATTGCTTTAGGTCAGATACTGCACCCTAACCAGACTTATGACGAGTCAGGTCAAACCCAGAGAACTTGTGGAGGGGAAACTCACCCAGATTCTGAAAATCCCCACATTTTGCTTTGGCGGAAGTGTTCCTCACCAAACTGCCTCTTGCAAAATGTGGTAAGTTCCCTAATTTGGTGCTTTGGTTTCTATGGTCCTGCAGAACCAGTACGGCTCACCAGAATACCTCGTAGCAATATTACTTTTGCAAAATCATACCACACCTTTCATCTCTTGCAGTCCTCGCTGAACAAGGCCATTTTAAAAGAAAAACTACTTCCATAACTTTCAAAGACCCAAAAAGTCAGCAACAAAAAGATGATGTAAACTCCCAACTAACCAGCATCCCCCCGTAATTCAGACACCCTTGAACTCAGCTGCTTTGCAGGCAGAAAGCAGCCACATCCCCGCTAGGAACACATTTACAGACAGATGAGAGGAGCGACCCGGGCAGCGGGGCCAGCAGGAAGTCGTGACGGCCTCCCTGCATACCTGGCAAGCAAGGTGTGGCTTTATAAAGCTGACTCAGGGCTGGGTCAGGTCTCCTACACGCAGGAGCATGCTTTCCAAATAATCATTTCCTGTTCTCCCCAGGCGAGATGGAGGAGATGGGGGCAGGATGGAGGTTTATCAGGCACAGATAGTCCCCCTCCCCAGAGCTGCTCGGCATAAAGGACAGCGAGGAGTGACTGCATGGGCCTGGTGACTAAGGCAAGGACAGTGGCACTGGTTTTGTGACTAACTATTACTCATGCAAGGAGGAATTTGGAGAGGGACTTGCATCCAGCTCGGCTCATTGGTTTGGATACTTCTGCAGCCATAAGCACAAAGGAGAGCTTTGACAATGAATCAGACTCTGGTTTAAAATGACAAAGACAGACCTATCTACCAACTTTGTGTTAAAATGATTTCAGTGTAATCATAAAAGCAGCTTAATGCTAATCAGAGGAAACAAGCAACATTTTCAGACCCAGATGACTAAGTGTATGCTCCTGGATGGACAAAACCATTTAGACGCAGCAGGAGAAGTGGTTTTTTATTAATGCATAACGTATTTCACTTTCCCCTGAATTACAAACGAATGCGAGCATAGTGGCAAAGTTTGCTTGAAAAGCTTTTTCCATTAGATTTTTTTTTTTTTTTTAAATCAGAGCAAACTGACCCCCCCCCCCAAACGAGTTCTGGGATACATTTATTTTGAAAGCATCTCTATAACTAGCTTCTAAAGGATTTAAAAGGAAGCAATCAACACCCATGTTAATTATTCTCCTGCTTTTAAAATCTACAATTACCCACCTAAAAATAAAGGTAGGAACAGTGAAAATAAAGAGTCATCAAGTTCCAGTTCTCCCTTCATGAAGCCTTTGCCCTCTCAGCTAGTTTGTGTGCTTACTTTGCAGTCTGCAGCACAGGGAAGACTAACAAAGAATTACTAATTAAGCAGTTGCTTGCAAAAATCTGGGAGCTTGAAAACTTGTTGCGGTGAATGATTGCTCCAAATGAAAGATCCAGCCTTGCAAATGCATACCCATACACGTGATGTTACAAATACACATCATTCCACCAAAATCAGAATCACCAACAACCACTCTTCACAAAAATGTGATGAGATGTTAAAGTTTTTATAAACCATCCCAGCTCTAAACCAGTGGAAGACCCTTTTGGAAAGCTGGGAATCCTCTCTTAAATGTGATGATTTCTTCTTTCTATGCCTCTAAGATTACAACGTCATGTTTTGCAGCCAGTGACTTGTGCACTATTTAACATAGGACAAGCTTCTTAGGCAATTTTCAAAGCAGAACATATTCTTATTTGATCTTTATCAAACAAATCTACCATAGGAATCAGAACCAGTAGTTAAAAAAATACACCTCATTTCTTGTGATTACTGAAGAGCATTTGTTCCCTTTTAAAGTTGCAAGGTGCTAGCTGCACACAATCGACTTTCATTTATCTGGGATGAGAAATGATGTGATTTGGATAAAAGAGAGACAGCATAAAATACATGTTAAGTTAGGCTGTATGAATACAATCCTTTTGCTATCCTCACTTTTGCCAAATGACAATAACACACACTGCAAGGCTTTAAACAAAGAAATAAGTTAAGTCAGTGATTCATCACAGCCTTGAAAGCAAGGAATAAGGCCTGTTATTCACGTTACCATCAGCAGAGTCAGTTTAGGGGACAGAAAGAATTAGAGCAGCATTAGCTATGCCCCAGTTCCTCCAGTATTTACCTTATATTTGTATGGACCCAGTCCAATGTCAGAGGGCTTCTCCATAAAGAACGATTTTATCCTGATAGTGTCCATCACACTCTCAACCTTCTCATCGTTTTATTATTTTAAAGCCTATTTTTCTCATTGCTCAAGAGAATTTTTCATTTACAAAACCAGGAATGAGAATACAGATTCTCCTCCCTGTAAGACTGCCAGACCTATTGGGGGGGAGGAAGAGAGCTTCAGCTACTCCCTTCTTCAAAACAAGCATCTCCATGGAGGGCAGAGCAGTGCTGACAGCTCTGCCCGTGCAGGCTGTGCTCTGGTCTCCTACAGGAGTGCCTGTGGATGCTCTCCAGCTGACAGCAAGCTTAGGCAGACAGCTGGACCACCCATGTCCTCAAAAAGCAAGCTAAGCGTCCAGCTTTGCAGCCTGAAAAGCAGGAGCAAGCCCTCAGTGAAGGCATAGACTCGGGTCTGGATGACAGAAACCAACAGAGTCAAGATGGAACACATTTCCCAGGAACGTCACCAAGTCCAAATGTCCGTGCCCAGAAGGACCTGCCCATACACCTGCAGCTGCCTCAGACACCCAAAGCCATGCAAGATGACAGCTATCGCCTGGCCTGGTCCTCACAGGGGGCCTGATGAGGCTCTGCAACTCACTTTCACACCAATCTCCACAATTTGTGGAGCTCCCACAGCTTCCTCCTAAAAGGTCCATGCAAGCCCAAATGTTAATCCTATATGTTAAGTTCACTTCCATACTCTATCTGTCCCCACATCAGGTGTCCAGCCTCCCTCTACAGCAAGCAGAGGGAGAAGATCACCTCTAGGAATGAGTGACCCTCTGGAAGCATTTATTGTCTTTCTCTGGACTGCAGAGAACATCTGGACTCATGACTCGTAGATGGCCAGGGAGAGTTAATGAAACTCCAAGGTGTGATTCAGGGGCAAGAAGAGAAGGAGATATCACCATTCTGAATTCCCAAACATCAGATACTGTAAAGCTGGGGGGGGGGGAGAAGGTGAAACAGATAGAAAAAAAAACAAACAAAAAACAAAAAACCAACCCCACAACACACCACCTTCCAGGACAAGCAAATTAAGAAAATAAAAATCAATCTACTCCCCAGCAATGCCTCAAACCTGCAAACAAGCTATGAGTTTGGTACATGGTTGCAAATCATGATTGCAGCCAAGCCCCCAGGTTGCATGGCTTGGCTCCTGTATGAACAACAGTGACAGAAGCATGCCAGCCTTCCTTAAAGCAGACCAAGCCATAAAGCCACCAGGGCTGAAACCAAGCCAGGGACTGACCTCGTCTATGCACACACTTAGAAACAAGGGGCAGCTTCTGTGACAACATGTGTTTAAAACCACGTCCTCGGTACGTGCGTGTATGCCAGCAACGGAATGAGAGAACAGCACACTCATCCAAAGTAAAATCTGCTCCAGGCTAAAGCACAGAGGGCTATTCTTGAGGCTTCCCCTCTCCAAAGCAAACAGGAGCATTCCCTGTTTTCCCCTGTTTATTTAAAAAGCCCACCGCACATTCCTGGGCACCGGCCTATCCTGAGCCAACCATGGGATGAGAGCTTCTACACTGTAAATCCCAGGAAGAAATTGGTCTAACTTGGGAACAGCCTAACAATTGCTACCTTCTGATGGTTGCTTAGTGGTCTGCAAAGTGCACCACAAATCTCAAGAGACTTGTTTTCACATCATTAAAGCCACCCTCAGAATTGGCCTCTGCGCTGACGGTTTCAGCGTAAAAACCGAAGGGCCGTCCAGAGAGCTGCCGCAGGAGCACGTCAGAGGCACACAGCCATGCTGAGCAGGTCCATCCAAGCCATACCTGCCCAGAGAATATGAACTCCCAGGCTCAGGAACTTCTCCCCAGCCACACCTCACCTGCTTAAATCTTTGTTCCCACAGGGTATGAAAACACTGTTGAGGCAACCATCAGAGACGCCCTGGTCGACTCATCAAGAAGGGGGGCACCACCATTACGCCTCAGGGCTGCAGCAAAGCCATTTTAAAGCTCCTAGAGAAAGAAGATTAGAGAAATGGAAGCCACAGCACAAGCAAGTTTGTGTCCAGGTAGGACCAGGGAAGAAGTCTGTTGTTATCTCTGACGTCTAGTCACCGTAAAGCATTGCAATGCTGTCACTCTGTAACTTTACCAGGAAGGAGCCCTGCAACACCATCTAAGCATTTAAATGTGGAGCACAGTGGTGTTTGAGAGCAGAGTGTTTGTTTCTCCACGATGAATGAGAGCAAATAAGTTTTCTGTGTGGGACAGGGCAATTGGACATGGCATTTTAGGGATCACATGAAGAATTTCTGAATTAGAAATTGAGCACTTAAGTATAGCTTTCCCAATTGTATTTTCTACTCCAGGCAGACAGAGAAGAAAACAACCAACCCTGTATCTCCACAGCAGTAAGCTTTCAGTCTCCCATACACATGTGAAAGAATTGCCTGGGAAACAAGCACACAACAATGCTGCGGTCAGAGTTTAAAACCGAAATCCACTTCAACCAGAGAGCTGCAGGTTGCTTTTGCCCTTTTCACGAAGGAGCTAAATTCAGTGGCACACAGTAGACAGAGCTGCCCAGCAGAGCCTCCCCCTTATTTGTTATTTTTAGCAATTTAGTCTGACAACGCCTGACAACTAAACATGCTGAATATAGCAGCAGAGAAGGGGACTATCAGATATTATCAGAGAAAACACACAGCGATAATCACTTTCTCCACCCCTAACGAAGAATCAATTTTCCGTGTCTTTATAACATCATAGAGTTTGTTCTTTTTAAAATGCCACATTTAAAAACAGAATCCATCTAGCCCTACAATGGAAACGGATAACATTTCCTGAAACAAAGCATTGTTCCACCCCTCACATATCATGTTTCCTTAAAAACAAGGGAAGAAAAACATTACTTGGTTTTTCTCCTAATACTGCACAAACATTGCTGAGCTAAAAAGAGTCTGTGCTCATCCCTTTAGAATGCTTTCAAAATAGATTTAACACATACCCCTCGTACTGTGAAACACAACAAGAATTTGATAGTATCAGGACTGGAAAAAATCCAATCGCTACTGCTAAGCGGGATGCTTCCCGTGCCAGTATGTGAGTGAGCCTATGCCATCAATCTCTGCAAGATTCAAGCAGGTTTTTGTAAGCCTCACTGGCACAGCCTTTAAGTAGGCATGTGTATTTTGCCAGCAAGCCTGGACAGTCTATTTCGCTTCCAAAGGATTATATACAATTTCTGAAGTTAAGAATGCTACATATGTACATATATCTATATTAATGTTCATACCTTAGCTTTAACAAGAAGGATAAAGCTACCTTGCTTTTTCTGCAGAGTAACTGACAGGCTATGCATTTGCCCCCTTGTACACATCCATACCCCTCTGGTGTTTTCAGAACACAGTTCCTCTCACTAAGTACATCCAATGTGTATTCCAGCCAAGCCTTATTTTTACAGCCCTGTACAAAGACAGGTCTGGTTCTCCTTGCTGCTTTGCCATGCAATGAGCAGCAGGGAGGACCAAACTAGCAGTATCACATCAATTTTGTGATGCTGCCTTGAAAAAGGCAATGCACCGTTGAACAGCAGAGGAACCTAAGAGAGGGGAGTGAGGGATAGGGAATAACTTCAATCATGCATTGCAATGGAGACTATCAGAGGAGGGAGAAAGGAAGCTTTCAAACCAGACACAAAATCCTTCACTGTTTCCAAAGTTCACTCTGACAGCTGTGAATGTCAGGAAACTCAGCTCACATCTCTGAAGCAGATTAAAGCCCACGTTTTCACATATAGTCAGCACTCAGGAGCTCTCCTTGCTACGCAGCTGGATGGATCTACAGAAGAGCTCAGCAGTGCACCCAGCCCTCTGTACTGTGCTCTTCTGCAAACAGCACCAAGCTAGCAGTGAGAGCATTTCTCAAATTCAGGCTTGTATCAAAAATACACATTTCACAATACCTTGGCAATAGTGTCATAATAGCAAGGCATAATTTTCTCAAGCTCACACTACATGAGTAACCAAATCAGCCACACCATATGGATACTGGAGGATTACTCTGGCCAGCTTGATTCAACTATGCAAAGTGAGAAATGTGAGTAAGTAATAAGGTCGTTAATAATGTAAAATATAAACCTAAGCTTTAAAAATCTTTCCAGTTTTAATAACGGATGGAGGGAAGTTTTAACCTATCTTGGTTTGATATTTATTTTACAATGATCCAGTGGAAGCACAAGGTCACAAAGTTTCACATTCTTTCCTGCTTCTGTCACAACTTGTTTTCAGGACAGCAAAATCCCCTACTCCTGTGATAAGTGCTCTCTGACTTGGACTTAGGTATTTCCCCTGAAATCTCCGTTTCCAGCAGTTGTCAGTGTAAGAGCTTGTCCTCTTACATGGGGAATCCCAAGCCTAAGGAAAATCCTTTTCACAAAACTGCCAGCCAGCTGAAAGCAGAGTAGTTAAAAGATGGACTTGAATGTCCATTTAAAACAAATTGTTGAAAGTTTTAGCAATCTGAGCCCTACTATCCATGGTTAAAAAGAAAAACCAACCCATGTGGCACAACCACCTTTCCACTCCCACCACCTTTTGAGACAGTCACTATTGCTGGGGACTTCAATTCAGTGGCCATAACCAGAGACTCAAGCAACAGGGAGCTACAAAGCAGAAAAACACATTTGTGAAGCAGCCAGCTCTAAGGCTTTGTGTAAGAATGGCAAAGGTTATAATTTGGGGGGAATTCCATCCATTCTGCTGAACTCAGCAATTGGAAAGTTCAGGGGGTAAGATCACTCCCCACCAGGCACAGGAAGAAACAGAGATGCACAGCTGAAGGGCACAGTAGCCAAAAAGCTGACCACAGCCCAACAGACCTGGCAGTAAGGGACCGATGGAGTTTGTAAACAGAGGCTGTCAACCACACTCCAATCACTTCCAAATCCAGACGTGCCGCTGTGAAGTTCTCCAACCCCAGATGCAAGGCTGTCTTTGTGCAAACCCACTGGCATCTGGGATGGGTCCAAAGTAGCCAGGATACAATCGCTTTTATCACATAACCATAAAAATGACCATGCCTTGTCTGCATTAACACCACCTTAAATATATAGCCTATCCATGAAGTACTTGTTTTCCCTGTGCAGAAAAAGTTCTCATGGCCAGAAACACAAAACCCCTTAGTATCTGACACAGAAAACACTCCAGGCAGCATAACATACGGTGATGTGCTTGTCCTACAGCTCCCCAGGCAAGCTGAGTTTTAAGAAGGAATTAAAAAAAAAAAAACAAACACTACTTCTGCTTTAGTGTAAGTAGGAGACAATGGAGACAGAACTGCACAGGTTTGAGTACTGAATTCCTATTCCTGCTTGTCCTCACTCAGCTGGTGTCCACACTCACTTTCTCCAAAACACTAACAGATGAGATAAGCAGCTTGACACAACTCAGTCTTTGCTTTCTCTGTCATTCCCCAAAAACCAAGGAACAGGGTTTTGTATTAATTATATTTTAGGGGCATTAAGAAAAAAAATACACTAACAGCCTTGGAAAAGTACACTTAGAACATCTCTGAAGAACTGTAAGCTGTACATGTAGCCACCAGAAGATAGTCAAGATTCACTAGATAACTTATTTGAACATTGGAACTTGCGCAGACACTACTTATTTCCTAGATATTCTTCTCTGCCTTGAATACTCCAACCAGATAAACATAAGAACACAGAAGTGCTCTGACCACATCATCAAAACAAAGTCCCATCTTCCCCTAGATCCGGTCTTCAACAGCAGCCACAAGTAGATGCCTAGGGCAGAGTGTAAGGACAGGGCAGACGTATATGGTACTTCCTCCTCATACTTTCCCAGCCTCCAGACATTTTTAGTTCAGGGACTTCCTGAGCAGGATGCCATTTCTACATATTTGGTAATTCTCAATGGATTTCTCTTCTATGAATTTGTGCAATTGTCCTGAGCCAGTGCAAACTTTTAATATCCACAGCACTGGCAAAGTTTCACATCACCTGTCTGCTGCATATAACCACACAAACATCCTTTTGCTAGCTTTAAACCTTCCTCCTACTAATCTCATTTGAATCCCTCACCCTCAGTTTTCATATCAGGACAGAGAGCGAACAATCAGTCCCTAATGGGGTTGTAGATCTAGCAAAGAAACAAAGTGACATGAATTATTTGTAGGTTACTTGTAACCGGTGCTATGTTTCACCTAGTTACAATCCTTCAGAATGAAAAGTAACAGATAAAAACAAGCGATGTAGCAAACAGCATCTTGTTGACCTTCAATGTTCTATTTTCATCATCATTACCTGCCAAAAACTTACCTCTAATTCCTTAATTTTCTCTTCGGCTATTCTCTGTTTTTCTAAGAGCTGATTATGAATCACTCCTTTAGACTGAAGGATAAACCTACAAGTGAAAAAGAAGAGACAGACAACTGTTGGATATTTTTCACATCTGTTGAACTCCTAGCTGCACGCCGGGTTAAACTACAGTGACCTCTGCAAAGTATTCATCCTCAACCTGCACGTTCTGGACAGAGGCAGAAGACATTGCTGTTGCTATGATAGCTCAAACCACCAGGCTGGCCTCAAAGGCTTGCTCACTAATCTCACCCATGGTTTGGGAGGAAGAAAACGGATGCACACAGATCTCCCTCTATCATTCACTGATTTCTAACATCTCAGAATGATTTGAAAGCAGTTCTTGCACACGGTTAGCAAAGGGAGTCCATCATCACATTCCCTTCAAAGGGATCTAAATCAGTTGATGGCATATAGTCAAGGAAGCCTCTTTCAACAGGTAAAAATCATTCATTACCATTTTAGTGCTCACAAGCTAAACAAACCTGCACAATAAAAACAAAGCTTTCTACAGAGAAAGGCTGAGAGAGTTGGGGCTGTTCAGCCTGGGGAAGGGAAGGCTGCAGGGAGACCTTACTGCGGCCTTTCAATACACAAAAGGGGCTTATAAGAAAGACAGAGAGAGACTTTTTACCAGGGCCTGTAGTGATGGGACAAGGGGCAACAGTTTTAAACGGCAAGAGGGCCGTGTTCGATTGGACATAAGGAAGAAAGGTTTTATGCTGAGGGTGGTGACACACTGGGACAGGTTGCCCAGAGGAGCTGTGGATGCCCCATCCTTGGAAGTGTTCAAGGTCAGGTTGGATGGGGCTCTGAGCAACCTCATCTAATGGAAGATGTCCCTGCCCATGGCATGGGGGTGGACTGGATGGTCTGTGAAGGTCCCTTCCAACCCAAACCCTTCTGTGATCTGATGATACACAGCCAGGTGCTTCCACCAGAAACACAGAACCATGGTACACCTGTCTTTACTTCAGCCTTCACAGCTCCCACTGCTCAGGGCTTGGCTTTAACACACACTCTCACTGACCTCCGAATTCCCATGCTTTCTACATTCAGAGGGGTTTTCTGTGGGGTGGGAAGTGGTCATTTTTAACTGAAATTGCAGCTACGGGTTTCCACTTGTTCTGTTTTTTAGTTGCCAAAGGGATTTGAAAGATGCATCCATAACACCTCAGTCACAGCAATCCTGCTCTCCAGCACGCAAAAAGCTGCCTGACTTGCTCAGAAGAGCCTCTGAAGGAGCACCAGCATCCAAAGCAGCTCTCCAGCACGTGGCACAAGCATCCCACAAAGAGGTAAAGGACAACTAAGTTCAAATGAATTTTAGGAACCCTCTATGGTTGTTTTTCATCCTTCCAGACATAAAGAATGTACAAGCTGCAGATTTGCCCCTTCCTTACTTAGAAAGTCCCCCACGGGATTTAGAAGGAGCCTCCACGGGTCATACCAATGAGGTCAAGGTCTCCCTCCAGCACCAACTAGGGTCAATGTCATCCTGCCAGGTGACAAGAGCTCATGCTTGAACAGTTAAAATGAGCAGCTTTAGACAGGGGAGAATCAGAATACATTCCCTGTCTGCTATAGAAAAATCTGAAATCAGTTTGTAGTGCCATGACAAATGACATTAATAATGTGTTTGCTCAGGGCCTGGTAAACACAAATGTGGATCTGCCGCTTGGCTTGAAACCCAGCATACTCTGCATCAGCAACACAACAGCCAAAACGAAAATTACCTGCCACATGCATTCCTGAAACGCATGGGAGCAGAACTGTGGTTAATTATAACAGGTTTCCAATTAAAACTCTCTTCGGTGCCGCTATTAACTGCACTTGGCAATCGCTTCCTCCTCCTTCTCCCACTTCTCTCCCTCGTTCCGCTTCACTTCCTCTTTTCTACAGTCACTTCCGCTGTATCTTTTACATTGCAATTTTCTCAAATCTCTCCTGGTTTCTTTCCAGCCTCAACTCATGCTTATTAGTGGCATCATCTTTGTCCTATATCTGCTCCTCTTGTTTACAACACAGCTTACTCATACTCTCTTTGTCCCCTCAATCCCCCCCCTTTCCATTAGGTGCCCCCACAATCCACTTTCACACAGTAGTAAAGTTTCCAGGTCCCAGCACACATGAGCCTGCCGAAATAAAACGCGGGTTTTGCTCAGTCTTGTGAAAATCAAGTCCATGACCACGCTTCCAGGAAAGAGAAGTTATTTACATTGCTATTAGATGTAGAGCCTGGATCCAGCCAGAGAGGAGCTACTTTTCAGGACCACCAGCAACCACGTCATTCTGACGCTGTTACCTTGAGCCTGCAATACCAGAAGAAACAAACATTAGCCTTCACACACACGCACCCTGTAGATTTTGGGGTGAAGACTAACATTTTGCCTTGCTTCTGCAGTAGCTGCCATTAGTGAAAAATCAAAGCTGCAAGATGCCCTCAGTAAACAAAGCCATCAGTCCTTTCCCACATCACAGCTTCCCCGAGCCTGTGTGCGTATATGAACATTTCCTTAATTACTTCCTTTTTTTTGTGGGGGCGGCAAAGAAGAACAGAACACCTTCTTTGCTTCCCCAAATTGGATAGCAAGATCGATCATTTTGGTTTCACTGATGCCCCTGGTCTAAGAAACAAAGTTAAACACCAACACAGCTTGATCAATTTTCCCCATGCTGTAGCTGGGAAGGTCCCTGCTGGGCTACAGGCGCTGAGCAATCCCAGCTGGCCGAGAACCGCTACGGGCACTAAAACCTTTGAACAAACAAGCAACTGACTTCACTTCTATTCTGCAAATGTCAACAGCAGTCATCGGGGAAAATATCCTCCCTCCCACTCTTCTGCAATGCTCTGGCAGACATGCGACAGCAAATTAAAATTGGATGGCCAAAGTTAGCACTGACGAGACTTATGCGGGCAGCTGGGCACAAATACAACCACCCCAATTTTATTTGCCACAGAACAGTGGGCTGGAACCTGTGCCCATTCACACACTGGCTCAGAAGCAGATCAAATGGCCCTGACTTGGCCAGCAACAACCTTCAGAAGGTCTTCACCAGTACCAGCTTCAAGCCACCCATTTCAATTCCCTGTAGCAAGACCATCAAGCCCTCAGCCTAAAGTGCACAGGTGCTGCCATGTAAGCTGTCAAAGGCCAGCTTTTTTAAAGCTGAAGCTATAAATCCACATCCGCAGTTAACTATTTACATCTTTGGCTTCACTTTCCAACATAAGGACTCAAAAAACTCAGCTTCTAGCTTGGGATCACACATTATGGAGATCTAGGCTAAAGTTTTTACCTAAGGAAATAATGTGGTTTATGGCAGCACTTGGAAAAAGCAGAAGCTTGCTCTGCTCATTAGGTAAGAGGTGCTGCAGGGCACTTGTAATAAACTGGAGTTTAAATTTAATCTGGATTTCATTCTTCCAATTACTCTAAATAAAACACCAACTTGGTGATTTTTTTTTTCTCACCAAGCTGGAGAAATAGGGCGGTGTCATTCTGCTGCCTGTTTTAGTTAAACGTGTTTTATTTATGAATTTTTAAGCTCATAAAAGAACCATGGGAGGTTCTGAGGACTTAGTTCTTCCCTGAGTGGCTTTGTGAACAAGCCTTTCAAACACATGAACCTCATTCACTGCCTGGAGGTATACCACCAGCTGCGAACTGGCCCCGCATTGGAGTCACCACATCACAGAGATGAGGAGCCACTTTCTGCTCTGTGATGCTGGGCTTGGCAAATGACACAACTAACACCAACCCCTCGGCGCAGATCAGCACCGAAGAGCTACCTCCACAGACGGCTCTGCCAGAGTCCACCATAGGAAGCTCCAAGCTCTGAGAGTTTGTATGTTGAACTGAGATGGCTTTTAAGTATTGATAGTCCGCAGAAGACAAGTAGCAAACCAAATCCTCTTCCAGATGAGTGAGTTCACTCGCGTCCGCCTTCTCTCAGTGAAACATCACAGCACACACTAATAGATCTGTCAAACATGACACCTACACTATCAAACATGAAACAATGATTCAGAAAAATGTTCAGCACCACAGTGGCAATCACAAAGCTTAGTAAGAATCACCTCTTCATATAGGAACTTTTTCACTGTTGTTAAATAACACCAGAAATACCTGGGTCAGAAAGGACAAGTTCACCACATCTCAGTTGGCCACCCATTTCAAAGGGAATGGCTAGTAAAAACAGAGCAGGATTTGCCCTATTCCAGATACTTAGCAATTTTTCCAATGTCTATAGATAAAGGTAAAAACTCAAAACAAAACAAAGAAAATTAGAAAAGAAAGCTACAGAGGAGTGGGGTCCTTGAGGACAGCAATACTTGGCCAAACCTGGGCTGTCAACAAAAGCAGCTCTATTATAGAGCTTATAGTGTTTGCAAGTCAGCTGTACCTACATGCTCCGGTCTCCTGGTGACTGCTGGTTCTCAAGTGCAATACAAGGAACAAAAATAGAGCACAAGGGAACTGAAAGAGAAACCTCACTCTAAATATTCCCACTTGTTTCTATTTTGCTTCCTCTGCTAGCTCCAGATCGGGATTTTTGTTTCCCTAAGGCAGAGAAAGTGGTTTATATACTCTCTCTGAGACTCATTGCTTGTTTCCTTCTGAAGGGATCTCTTACCCCTTCCCAACTATAAATTTCTAGATATGGTGCCCATTTGTTCAGTGTTTATACAGCACTCCCTTATGCTCTGGTCAAAATGGTCTTCAGGCTCTAGTCAGGCTGGTCAGCAATGCTGTCAACTTCATCATCTGTCTGGGCCTTTGTGTCACACGTACACACCCACAAAGTGATGTTCGTACAGTGTAAGTAATTCCATAACTCAGTCTGTTTGCACCAAAATGTACTGTTTACTTGTGTTTAAGACATAATATTAGATACTGAAAGATTTGTCTCTTAATGAATGAGGTTATGGAGATGTTTGTTCAGCACACGCCACTCTTCATTATGACATATAAGTCATTAAAGTTATTAAAGGTGGAGTACCAGTGATACTCATAGTTAAGGTTTTCCATTAAGAACCCCTATTTTTAATTACTTGCAACTGCAACCAACTTCAACCTTTACATCTGAAGCTTTCAGTGGCAGGCAACTGTCCCAGATCTGAGCACTTTCTCCTCTTCCCATTCTGGTTAGGGAACACGGTTCAGGTGTTTCTCCTGCACAGCTTGCTGGTGCAAGAGGCTGTTCATACTAAAGTATTAAAACCAGGAGGGAAGGAGCCACAAAGCAGGCCACAGGGCTCCCTCCTGCCAGTCCGCAAAGCAACTCTTCCCACTTGGGTCCATGTAGATCACTGCAAGAACCTGCACAGGGTACCAGGGAAAGCCTTAGCTTTTCCCCTGCCCCCTGCTGATATTTTTTCTGCCTAATTTCAGAGAGAGACAATTCTACAGGTAGGAATGCTGCAGTGCTATTTTGCCAGAATAATGATGAATGGCAGTACATTCAGCCTGGCACCCAGCTCACACAAAGAGGCATTATAACTTCAGCTTTATGGTTCCCATTGCATTTGGGAAACTGTCTACAAAAACTTAGTTAAGATATTGAAAAGAAAACTAACAACTTTGTACAAAGCCATAACATAATTTTAACATGTTTATTGTATTTCTAAAAAAAACTAACATGCTGTGCTGTAACACAGCACAATCATTTACATGGAATATCCTGCTCCTTGAAACAAAGCGTTCATTAGACTACTCCATGAGAAAAGTTGGGTTAAGCCCAGTCATGCCCTTATCTATTTAAAGATGCTTTTTAATTCTGAACTTGCACTGCTGTTCAAGCTTTGAGCATACTCAGTAGAGGATTACTGCATTTTAAGTACTGTTTAAAGCCAATGGAAGAGAGGCTTCCAACGAGTTGATCCCAAGCAATCTAGCTTGATTGAACAGGAACCGGCTGTGCACAACTGCAAGCACCCAATAGTCCCCTTCCACCCTCCTAGGGTCTGCTTATGCTTCTGTAAATGATTCCCCATGCAGTTCATAACAGGCACTGCTTTTACCCCAGCAAATTCCAGTTTTAGTCATCCTAGATGAATTACCCAGTTCAAAACAAGACAAGGAAGCAATACCAAAAAAAAAAAAGGAAAATCATGAGTAATTATAGTTTGTGCTGCCACCCTTCATGTCTAAGGGTTTCACATTTTTCAGTCTGATTTTGAATTTCCCATTCAACAGATCACATGCCTTAAGTAGAGCTTGTTTAGAAACAGATGGAGTTGGAACAGATGAGCTGAAGCTTTTCCTATGCTTGCTTTTATTTTAGTGGTCAGTAGTCTCATTGGGTCACTCTCAATATAGCTAAAGCTAACTATTTCCCCCTCCCCACAAAGCAGCACATACCTTAAAGCAAACAAATCCTGCAGCTTATATTGGGAGGATTATATATGAATACATTCCAGGAGCAGCAGTTTATATTTCACGTGTCATTTTACTACTGCACTCAGAGAGGTGAATATGCACCAGGAGCTGTTTGGGAAGGAGACATGGGTTGAAGCATGCTGGCAGCATCTCTGGTGGGCAGCAGAACCTGTGCAAACTCAGCCTGACAGCACTGGAGCACGCACAGACACCAGGATTAGTGGCACTGGAAGCAGTCCAAACCGAGTCTTATGTAGGCCACAACAAGGGTAACTTTTACTCAGATGAACATTTGTAAGCCATAAACCTATTTACTCTAAGGAGCTAAAGGAAGAGAACAAAAAGTGCCACACTGTTTGCTTCCTCAAACCTCTCCACAGACTGGCCCAACACGTCCATCCCGCCCTGCTGAGGGGCAATGGGGTTTGTTCTGCACTTCAGGCCATGTTTACATTGAGTTTTCACTTTTTTTTTTTTTGATCTGTCAATAGCTACAGCATATTACATTACCTCAAGCCAAGATAGTAACACAGCTTGCAAACAGCAGTTTCTGCATTGCCAGACACTTAACTAGATGGTAGATTTATACCATTGTTCATGCTTGGTTCTTTAAAAAAAGAAAGCAGGAATATACCTCTAAGTGTGTATTAAATATAGCACAACCCAAAATAATAAAAACAGTACTGTGGTCTGCTTTTAAAGAATATCATCAATTCTTTTTCAAGGCTCAATCGACATAAATGGAATTTTTTTTTTAAAAAAAGAAAGCAAATGCCTCCACTCTATCACACGGGAATTAATAACATTTGAGATTCAAACCATGTGCGGCAAACAGTGCAAACATGACTGCAGTTCATGGAGGTGAAATCTCCATGAGTAGTTTTTCCTCACTATGTCCCTGGTTTAGTGGTTTTATCTTCTAATTTTGTTTTAATGTAATTTTTGGTATGTAGCAATGATGACCTGTAGCTTGTTTAAGCAAAGGAAACTCAAATGACTACAGCATGCCAACTACCAGATGCACTTCAAATAGATTTTTTGCAGTCTAGATTGTACCATATTTGAAAGTTGCAAGGAGCAGAAAACAGAAACAATTCTTCTGATAATGTGAAGTTAAGTTCCATTTCTAAAGTATCCTGTATTTTTAAGAATTCCCCACAAATTCCTAAGGAAGGATATTACCAAAAAAAAAAAAAACCACCCAAAACCAAAAAACACCACCAAAACACCACAGAAAAAACAAACCAAAGCCAAACAAAACCCACATCATCAAATGAACATGCGTCTAGGAAAACACAAACAAGCAAATGTTCCTGTGAACACCCTGGTCAACCAATCCTAAAGCAATTTCTACTTAAAAAAGGTTTTTTTCTATTGGTAAATCTTCTGTGATCAGAAAGGTGAACTTTGCAGTAGTAAATGAAGTAACATGGAGATACTGCTATACTCTGACAGGCAAACTTATGTTTACCCTTCTCAGCAGCAGCCCTTCACTAATAACCTATACAGGAAAACTAGCAAAATCAGGATACATCTCTTTTGAAAAGCAAATCAATCCACAGTTGCAAGAAAAAAAAAAATGCTTTGTGTCTTGCCCAAGAAGAAACCTTTGAAATGCTAAGTGAGGAGGAAGATCCAACTATAGGCTTGTGGTTGTTAAATAGCACAGCCTTGGCTTCGGCACATCGCAAATCCTGCTACAACAAAGCATCAAAGCAAGCAACACAGCAAACATCCCAGAAGTGGACGTAAAGATAACCGAGTCAAAAGAATTCAAGTATAACACTAATACAGAGATATTTCTGGATGCTAGAGTTAAATTAGCTAGCACTAAAACAATTACACTGTTGTTTCCTAATCAGTAAGAACGAACTTTTTAGAATCAGCATTTGTGGACTGAAAAGGCTGGATGTTGTTTTGGAAAACCATTTCTTCTCAGAAAGCCTGATTTTTTTTTTTCAAAACTGGCTGAAACATTCTGTTAATTCAGCAAATAGTTTTGGAGAAAACAAAAATAAAAATTCAAGACAGCAGTTGTAGCATTCCTGAGTTCAGCACTTTGGTTCTTGCATCTCTCTATTAAAATTGTGTAAAATAGCAATCTCATCCCACAGGATTGGTTTCCTCATATTTTACTTCAGTGTTTTAATGTAGGGGTTGTGAATTAAACCCTCCTTCTTTCAAGCTTTGAACAGGCAGCTAGGTCAGAGGATGCTCAGACCTGGATTTCTCATTTGTATTAAGGCTGTTCCACATAAAATTTATGTATTATGTTGACACACACATATCAGACCAGAGACTGACTCTGGGCATCTCCATCCAACAGCTGTGGGCCCTCAGTGCTGGGTACCTTATCACACCCTGCTCCGCTGGCTAGATATCCACTGACACTGCACCTGGAAGGGCATCCCCAAGCAAGACAGGGATACGACAGGGACTCTCCCAGTACTTCTTTGGTCCAGTGACTTGGCCATTCTCCTCTGCCACAGGAAAGCCAAATTCAAGCGCCTGTGGCAAACCAGAGAAACAGCCCTATATTCCGAAAGAAGTGCTCTAAGCACTCAGTATTTCCCCAGGGACTCTAACCCTTGATTCCAACATCCGTTTAGGAAATGGGGAAAAAGACTCAAAATACAGTACTTTACATCCACTAAATATTAAAATAAATGGAAGTTCCTTGCTGTTTCAGAATATCAGAGTGACATTTTAAGTGCTTGGAGAACTTCAGAAATAAGACAGTCATGTTCCCTAATTTTTTTGCAAAGTCATTTGGCACAGCTAGCCACAAAAGCAGGAGCAGTTCAAGCTCCCCCAAACATTTAATACTTGTCTAACATGTATCCAAAGTGAACTCTGTACCACCGAAGCAACAGATGGGTTGCATTTGCAACAGACCCCAGATTTCCTCTTTCTGGAGGCAGGGACAAAACAAAGGTGCCTTACTATGGCCCTCACTCCCCACAACAGTCTGACCTCCAAACTGCTGCTTTGCAAGTGCAAGACTTCTTGAAGGCTCTGGCATTTACATGACAGCACATTGCCTCTGGATCACTGCAGATCAAACTGTCTCTTCTAGCAACAATGGCAGTCTGCATGAGTAGTTTGTCTCCGTTCTGACCCTTATCTTCTCAGTTTCAATTTAATCTCCTTTACATTTACTCAGGTAGTTCCTTCCTCTGTGTTATCTAGATACCAGGCAGGGAAAAAGTTATGGATAAAGAAAAGATGAATGGAACAGATTTATTTGAATGTCATACTCCTAGTCCCAACAGAAAAATGTTCCTAAAGAGTTAAATGTCTCCAGGCAAGGGAGACAAGCATCAAGTAAAAGCAGTATCGCTAATCTTCTCTCACAATGTGTGTGGATTAGGTGGGGGGGGACTGTAACCACTAGGTTTATTTCAAGTAGGGCTAAGTAAAACACCTTTTTTTTTAAAATAACTGTTATTTTTATTGTAGGACCCTTTTTTCTGCTGCTTATACATTTGACAAACACTGACTTATCAGATGCGTCCATTCCACACCAGTTCTCTGTCTAAAGCTAATTTTTTAAAGAAATGCAGCTGTTTCCTAAAACTGGTCAGATATACATCTTGCATGCAAGCCATGGAAATCTTTTCTTCTCTGAAGTTTCAGTATTGCATGGAGAAATTATGTAGAGCAGCAGGGCAAGAGAGCTATAACTGGACCAAGATATCCAGATTACAAATGAGCAGCCCAGGGCAGCAGGAATAAGATCAAGAACTAAGTGGGGGAAGGGCAGGGGGAGCATGTTTGAGAAATCAGAAGATGTCAAGTTGGAAAAGGAGCCTGTGCCCAAGAGAACAAGCTCCCTTTCCGATCTGGAACAGAATCCAGGTGTCCAGACTCCCGGTATCCCAATATTGTCAACAGTTAACCATGAGGCCCACTGACCAGCTGTGCTCCTCTCACACCCCTGATCAGCCAGGAAGAGGATGACAACCAACTGCTGCCCCTTACTTCACTGCTCAAGTCAAAGGCACCTATACAGACTACTGCTGCATTACCCCTGCGTGCATTGTTTTGATTTTTGCTTTCTGTGACAGCTCTCTAAAAAGATCTTGCAAACTTTTAGAGGCCCATTCACACATAACACTGTGAAGAACACTGTTCAGGATGCAACAAAAGTGAGCAGTTTAAAATAAAAAAAACCAACTGAAATAAAAACAAACTGGATGATGGAAAACCTTATGGCTTATGCACACGTGTCACGCCACGTAGCCTTTGATTCCTCACGCGCCATCTCCCAACACCCCTGTCTTGTTCAACATACAGCATAAACAGTGGTCAAGTAGCAAGCAGCTGGACACAAATTTTGTTTTCTTCGCAGTTCAGTGCCTGATTGTACTTACTAGCCACACCAGACTTATTGTGGAAAATAAAATCTTCCCTTTGTCAATAGCTAGACAGAGGAGCTTCAAGTTTATGAACTACATATTGCCCAGAGGCTGATAGCAACATGCTTGTCTCTGGGATTCATTTAAGTATTGCAGCACCTGTCAGCTTCTCAGCAGCTGGGCTTCAGCACTGAACTCTGCACAAAGCCTTACCCAAAGAGATGGGCGATAGAGATCCCACTTGGATTTCACAGACCAGCCTATAGTTAGTAACTGAACCATAAAGATTAAGCCTTGCGTGTCCTTTAGTTCTTTGTGAGTTTTTTGAAATGTGAGCGGGAAGCACAGAACAGCTACCAAATTCTGCAGTGATCTGTGCTAGTAGAATCGAACACCAATCTCATACACACACAAAAAGTAAAAATGCAGCTACTGCAGCTGTATCGAGCAACGTGCTGTCTTCAGGGGTTCAGGAAAGAGCTTACAATCATTTAGGATGTCTCATTTTCAAACAAAACCAAGAATCACAGTAAAAGCAGGAATGCATTTAAATCCCAGGAACAATCACAAACATTTAATCCTCTCTCAGGTTTCACTTGTGTGTGGTTCAGCCACCAAAAATCTGAACCACTCTTGAAAAAAAAAACCAGTCAAAATCATATTATTACACCTGTCCCCATAAAATATTATACTTGCACAAAATCATTTTACAGGGACAGCTGTAACAATATAATATACTTGCAGAAAACCTTGAACATAAAGTTGTGCTGCAGTATTTGCTCGATTTTTACTTTCTTGTATTTTATTTTTATAAGTGTTCTTCCATTTCTTGTAGAAGTAAACTGATGATAAAGCAATATCAAACCAAAACTGACTATCTATTTTGGCATGGCATAAAAAACTGCAGTGCTCTCCTCACTATGCCTAGCACAAGTGCCTGACATTTTTCTTCTGTAAATAAGGATCTTGTCCAGGTTATGGGTTAAAAGAATGTAAAGGGAAAGGTCTGAAATATTCAGACAGAATTCTGAAGCTTAAACTTTCAGCATAGTTCTCAAAGCAATATGATGATATCAGTTCACAAATAGCTTAAGTAGAAGTCCAGCATAGCGGTAGTTGTCTTAGGCTACGTAACAGGCCTTTCAAAAGAGTATGAAGTAACAGATTTGAAATGTATTTGGCCAGATGCCACCACTCAGATGAGATCCCCACCTCACGGATATGTACAGTACACAGTAATTCATCATCTCATACTACGTGGCACTGACTTTTCTTGTGTCAAACCAAAAATAGCTATAGCAAAAGTAAATTGAGCCCCACATGTGAAGGCCATAAGGCCTCCACATGTTACACACACTATAATATTGAAGAAGAAGAATAAAAAAAAAAAAAAGAAAAAAAAAAGAGAGAGAGACCAAGTTGAGGAACAACAAATGGACTTCCACATTCACCAGCGGTGCAGGGAAAGCCTCTTGGAAAGGAAGGAGACTCAAGATAGGGGTTCAAAGAACAAAAACCGCACAGCTGCTTTCTAAGTAGCGCAGAAACGAGTACCCAACTAGGCAGACTTCCTCCCAGGAAGCAGCACGTCACCACAGTTCCTCAAGCCTTCAAATTCCACGAAGACCTGGAGTATCTTATCCTACAGAAGTGTACGTACTAGTTCCCTGCACGCACCCCAAACCACCAAAGCTGGAATAAAAACCAGAGAAACTCTATCAGAAGCCAGATTCTAAGTAGCAGCTTAAATGGGTTAAAGAAAGGGGGGGGGGGGGGGGAAGTTGAGCACAGGAACAGAACCACAAAACTTACTTACTTCAAAGAATTTTGCTATTCAAACAAGCTGTCAGAAGAGCACCGATAATCAGAGTTAACACTGATGCAGACCTCCACCCTTCCTGGATAACTGAAGCCCACTAGAGCTCCAACATTTGCATGTTAGACTATGCAAAAGAAATTGAGACATCATAAATATCCCTTTGGTGGCTGAACTCCCACATCTGTGCAAGCCAATGAAGCCAACAAATTAAAAAATCTGCAATTCTGCTTCACAGAACATGGCTTGTATGTCCAGAAGAACAATAATGACCACCTCCTTTGGTCTCCAGTGGAACACAAGATGCCAGACTGCCCTTGGATTTTAACTCCTGCTCAAGGGCTGCTTTAGCCTGCTCTGCTAAAAGCCCAGATTTCAGCAATAAATTCTCTACTAGGGGTTGGAGTGGGCTCCAGGAAGAGTCTAATGTCCTTGGTGAGTGTTCTCCACATTAGAGAGTGATACAGATCATACCACAGCATTACTGCCAATTGGCAAGGCAGCCTTCAGCCCCATGGCCAGAAAATGGCAGAGCTCACAGAAATATCGTATCAAGTTAAGGCACGAGGAAAAAAAAAAAAAGAGTGAATGAGTAGTATTCATAAGAAGAGCACTCGCTTCATCTATATTTGCATAACGACTAGTACAACAAAGCCCATTAGAGTTCAGCTTTTAAATACTATCATAATGCAAATACTTTTCTGATGGTGCCTCTGCCATCTCTGAGAAGCAAGAGCTGCCTGCCATGCCTAAGCCACCCTGTCTAGTCATGGAAAAGTAATCAAAAGAAGACTCCCCAGAAGACTGTCACTCCTGCAGCTGCTGCACACAAAGAAAGTGTAAATGGTTTAGGACACAAAGAAGGTAAGCATTTCTTACTCCTAAGTGGGAGGCAGTAGCAGAAAGCAGGACAAGGCATTTCAGCCAGTGCCGAAACACCATCTACTACCCACATCTGATTCACAAGAAAGGTTACTTTATCATAAAGACCAATACACTCACATTTTTAAAATATCTTGAGGGAATTCTCCATATAGGAGAAGTATTCTGTACTTTTGGATTTTAAAAAAGCTTTAAAAAAATTGTTGACTCCAGAATTATCTTCTACTCTTGGCCTGTCTGCTCTGTGACAAAAAAAGAAAAAACCCTTATGAGTTGTCTCATGACTACTCCAAGCACGGGCATTTGCTACACCTACAGCCTGCCCGGGTCAAATCACCTCTTGCAAGGGACCAAAATCTATCTCCTTTTAAGGTACCAGTCATGAGCATCCCCACACAAACCCAACATTTAATTCACCTATATGGAAAAGTTTATTTACTGGAGCCAAAAAGGGGACTCTGTCATGCTGAACACCTCCATTAGCCTGAGCACAACTTCACGTGAAAACTCACAACAAAGGGCAAACTATACACCGCTCCTGGATTCCCAGTCCTGCCACCTCCCTAAAACTCGATCTGGAGATTGCATGGTCTGATGGATCAGGGCACTTGTAGTCTGACCTGGCTCACCACTCGGCCCTGTGATCATCCACTTCGACATGCAGAAGCTGGGGTAAACACAGGGTGGGGAAGAGGTCGATACAATCACCCCTTTTGGCAGCAGTCAGAGCAGATTCAGTGTTTTGCAAAACCACATCCCAAGCTGAGCAGAGTCATCACTGTTACCCAACTCACAAGAAACACAAGAGAAAAATCATAGTACTCTCACATCAGAAACACAGAAATGTAGTGTGATATTTATCAAGTAAGCACATGTTTCAGATTTGAAACCACTCTTCTATCAGAGGCTGCTGAAGTGAAACAGAAGTGCATTGTGGAAGTTAATCATAACACGTTACTTCTGGTTTAAGGTGTTTCTTTTGACAGTCATCCAACACATGGAAGCACATCTTTATGAGTGCACTGGCACTACCCATATGAGCTTTATGCTCACTTTCAAGGGTTTAAAAAATCCAGGCAACACCCATTAGATCCATTCCCTGGCATGATACTGCAAGGGGCATTTCTGTAGAACATTTGCGCAAGCAAAGCCCTGAGCATGTGACCTGTGCACAGGGGTTTTTCAAGGAGCCTGATGTAAACTACACTGGAAATGATTGAAACTGGACAGATTTGTGAGAGTGTTCTCACAAATGCTGTCTGTCATTGGAATGCTGCCCTGCTAGTCTAGTTTACAAACTTCCTAAAGGTGCCAGAAGACACCATCACGGCCAGGAGTAGAGCCAGCAAGCAAAACCACACAAAGCCAATTACATTTAAAACTGTCCTTCTTCAAGGCAGACAGTAGCTAACGCCAAGAGATAAAACCCAGTAAGTTTCGCTGCATTCCCAGGCAGATTGCTAGAATTAAAAATGAAAGACAACCAGAAAAATGAAACAAATGAACATGCTGAGAGAAAGCTAGCATGTTCTTTGTAAAGGGAAGAGCTTCCTGCCCAGGGCAGCAGCCTAGAGCCCTCTTACACAAAAAGGGTGGGGGGTCTCCCTGTGCACAGGGCCACAATCACTACCCCACTCCACTACAGAAACTAGGTATGCCCAAACAGGGAGCCAGGCAGCCGCTCTCGGCACAGCAAGGAAGCCCCCGCCATCCACCACAGGCTGGGTGGGTACTCACATTCTCCCCACACCCTCGTACATGCGGGTCTCGTCCACCAGCATCATGACCTCCGTGTCAGTGAGGTGGGCGTGCTTCTTCGTCTTGCTCAGCTGCTCGATCTGGATGTCGGCCAGCTTCACCTTCTGCTGCGTGTCTATCACCTTGGCCTGCAGCTCGGTGAAGGCCTGGGGGGGAGAGCAGCGGCCATCAGGGGCGGCCCTGACAGGCCGCGGCCCGCCGGCCCCGCGCTGCTGAGGCCGGCGGGGGCCGAAAAGGCCCCAGGCTGCAGGGGAGGAGGGGACCGGGCTGGCGCTGCCCGGAACACGAGGGGGAGACACGCTGCCCGCGGCGGAGGGACTCCTACCTTCTTCAGCTCCAGGTCCACGGGCGCCGCCATCTTGTCTCCGCACGGCGCCTGCGCGGCGGGAGAGCGCCGGCACCGCGTCCTGCTGCGCATGCGCGGGGGGTTGCGGGGTTCCCCGCGGGAGCGGGGCCGGGCGCCGGGGCCTCCTCACGGGGCGAGGACACCAGCTCAGGATGTGGGGACGAGGCCTCCCCGCTGGGTCGGTCCCGCGGGGGTGTCCCTGGCCCGGCCACCTCAGCGGGAGGTGCGGGCCGCGCTGGGGGGGCGAGGCGTGGCTGCTGTGAGCGGGACGCGCCGAGGGCGAAGCCGGGGGAGAGCCCAGCGGGCCTGGGTGCAGCTCGGTCCCCTGGGCAGCCCTGAGGTGCCCCCGGCGGCTCCCAGCCGTGGGGGGAGGCGCTCGCCCCGCTCTGCTGCCCGGCCGCCCCTACCTGAGCTGCTGGGGCTCTGCCAGGGCTTGGGATGCCGGCAGCCACCCCTGCCGCCTCCTTGCCAGCCGCCAGCGCTGACACGGGGGCCCCTGGCCGGCCCCAGGAGAGGGTCCTGCAGTCGCCGGAGGGGGAGCACCAGGGACAGACCAAAAAGCAGTAACAGGTGCTAAAAGCAGAACCAGAATGGTGCTTTGTTAATAGCACCCAGCGGGCAAACGCGGCCTCATCCTCCAGACCCGCCGAGATGCTGGGGCTGGGGGTGCTGGACATCTCAGATCCAGTGAAGCACCAAGGGAAGGTTGAAATCGCGGCATGCTTGGGGGGCAGAGGTACCGAGCTGGGCAGTGAGAGGCCCGGGGGGGCTCCCCGTGGAGGGGGTGGCAGTGCTGCGTCTCCTGCAGCCACAGCTTTTGGCTGCCTCTGCCCACAGAATGAATCGCCTTCACTGCCTCCAGCCCCAGGGCTTTCCTTGGAGCTTGCCTGGATGGGCTCGGGTAAGGGGTGAGATCATGATGAGGCCATCAGATGCCTTTTGGGCGAACGCAGCAAAAACTGAAGTGGCCAGCGTGCTGCTCTGCAGACAGAGGCAGGCGGGGGGAACCTGCTGCAATGCCCCTATTGAAAAGCAGAGTACAGGATCTGACCTTCAGGGACTTTCAGCTCTTGTTGCCACCTGCTCCCAGAGTGCGGCCGCCCCTTTCGGTGCTTTTCAGCTCTTTCCAGCCGCCACCACAGGTCCCCACCCGCAGGCCCCCCAGCATTGCTACTCACCCAGTGCAGAGCTGGAGCTGGGGGGACAGTCCCCACTGCCTGCACCCCCTGCCTGCGAGGGCAGCTGCACGCTGGTGTGAGACCTTCCACTGTGCCCCCACCTCCGCAGGCACCTGGGCGTGATTTGTGTCACCCCCTCTGCGGTGGCAATAAACCCATGGGAGATGCCTCACTGTGGCAAAGCCTGTCCCAGGCTTGGGGCTTACTGGCTGGGTGAGGAGTTGGGCAAAGCCAACAACCCCAGTCAGGAGGAAAATCAGCTGAATGGAGCCGTGTGCAGGGCTGCCGCCACCTGCTTTCGACAGGAGGCAGCAGGTGTGGTTCAGCCACTTTTGGGGTGTCTCTTTGGCTGCCTCGTCCCTGCTCCAGTGCACTGCTGCCCCCTTCATCCAAACTCTGCTGCGCTGTGATGGCCAAAGGTGCTAAAGCATGGCTGCCAAGGTGCTGGGGCAGGCAGGGGAGAATTGGTTATTGAATTGACTAATGCAATATATTGCAATTCTTTATTAAATCCACAACTGGGATTTTGGAGGTCTCCTAGCTTTGACCCCCACTCTGGAAAACAGACTGAGAAGAAGCTGCAGGGCTCTCCTCCAGGCACACAGTCTCTGCCCACAGTGGGATCGAGTGAGCTCAGGCAGGGGGCTGGGGGACACACTGGGTGATGGCGTTTAGTGGCTAGGCACACATTTTGTCACCCATAGACGAGCCAGGCACAGATGTCAAAGGGATCTGAAGGGAGATGCCAGAGGTCACAGGATGGAGTCAATGTCAGAGGCAGCAAGTGGGCTTGACTCTGTGGCAGTCAGGAAATGCTGCGGCTGGTGACGTGTTTGTGCTCCTGGGTCTGCGCCTGGAGAGGGGTGAAAGGCCAGGCTGCTGAGCTGGGGCTGCGGGAGGCCACTGCCTGCCTTCACCAGGACCCCTGTCAGTGCTCAGCTTGGCTGGCTGCCACAGCAGCCCACTCCTGTCCAGGGGGGGGATGGCAGGGTGGTGGAGACTGCTTTCCTGGCACCCCATTCCTGCAAGCAGAGTTAGGCGAGCAGCCCAGCCTCCCCCCGCAGTGTATGGGCTTCCTGGGCAGGGCAGAGCCAGGCTTTGGGGCACGTCCTGTTTTGTGGCCACAAGCACAGCTGGACCAGGGAGCTGCCCCAGGGACTTCATCCCTGTCTTAGCTGGGAAGAGAGCATCCATAGGAGTGTCAGCCTAGTGGGGCGAAGGGAGCCAGCCCATGGATGCAGTCAGCTTCCCACTCCCTGCATCTACAAAATATGTTTCCCATCTCTCAGCCTGTTAAATTATCACCTGTGGGCAGCCCAGCCTGCGCTGCTGGCCTGTGGCAGAGCAAAGTGAACCAGAACACATCCTTACAGGGAAGGAGGAGGGCAGCTGGGCTCCAGACAGAAGTTCCAGCTGTCTGCAGAAAAGCCTTCCAGCAGAGCTATTCCCAGTGCCTGCCAGGGTGGTGTGGAGCCCTGGGCATGCAGAGCTGCCCACCGTGAAAGGCATAAAGGCAGCAGGGCTGGAGTGGGGAGCAGCAGCAGCACAGCAAGGCAGGGACACAGCCAGGCAACGTGGAGTAGAAGGGCCTCCTGCACAGCATCTGGAGGCATTATTTGCTTAACAGACATAGAAAAAGGCCAAAGTTTGGAGTCTCTGATTAAACTGACACTCCCACAGCATTAAGGTTCAGGTTTGCACAAAGCAGAGTCAGTAACTTGTTTCCTTGGCTCTGGGATGCAGGCCGCTGCAGCTGCTGGGGCCTTTACTCTCCAGGTGATAACACAAGAGGGTGCCCAGTGTCACCCACCCGCTTCCTATCTGCCGTGGCCATGTACTTTAGCCCTTCTATCTCAGGAAGCACTGGAAAGCCAAAGTATTGCTGCATTCCCCCTTCCCATGCCCCAGGTTTTGCTACTGCAAAACTTACTGTTTTAAAAAAATGGTACTGAGCAAGAGGGACAAACCTACACACTCACTTCCTAAGCAACCCCGCCCCCCAGTGAGCATAAAGCTTATTTCATACTTTACCAGAGCTAAATTTTGGCTAAGTTAGGCCAAAAAGCTCTGCAGATTACTCACTACCCAGCTTTAGTGCACATTGTAGGAGCAGGAGTGGAAAGCAGTAGCTTAGCACTCCCCTTTGAAAACTGAAGTTTGATATCTGCTGAACGGGCTGGAGGAAAGCAGGTTTCCTGCAGGGGGGAAGCCCTCTCTCTCTGCTTCAAGGCACTCTGCTGGACCCAGCATCTCACCCTGATCTCACCTCCCCCTGGAGAAGATCAGGGAAGAGAAAGCAGTGGTGTGAGGGTTATTTTTACTGCAGTCAGGAATCAGTCCTGAACCACCATCTGAAATGATGCTCGCTGGAATGACCCCAGCCCCAGGAGCCTGCAGCCACCTCAGGAACTGCTAGGATCCCCTGCAAGGGAAGTGTGAGTCTGCCTCTTGATTTTTTAGCCAAATGCTGGCTTAAAATCAGGAATCAGTCCCATTTGGATCAATCAGTGGCCAGAGTGGCTTCACTCATATCAGAGGCAGCTTTGCTTGATGAGCAGACACCCAGACATCACATCCCTCCCAGGGCACCAGCTGGCAAAGATGCAAATCTCCAAAGAAACACAGATGGGGCTGGCCTGGCTGCCAGCTCCTGCAGGACAGATCCTGCCACCAGCCCTTTACACCACACTGCTCTGCTGCACCTCAAGGATGGCACAAGCGATCCAGCAACCCCTGTCGCACACTCAGGATCTCTGCCACTGTCTGCAATACCCCACTAGCAAGGGCATGTTGCTATGTGCAGTCTTCAGAGGCCTGACTCCTTTCCACCTCCGTCATTAAATTGACACCCCAAGTGTTTGTAACAAAGTGTTATTTATTAGAATATTACATTGCACTTAAAAAATAAGGGAGGTCTGACCCTATCATCTTGACCTACATGAAGGATGCAGGGCCAGACCTACAATAAATATAAATACTATGTACAGTTTATCTAAAATAAATATATAATTTAAAATGAAAAATATCTTGTTAAATAGCTGTTACCCTCCCACCCCTCCTGCACCTAAGAAAGCCCCGAGCCTGGTCTCCTCGCCTTTCACAGTTTGTTCCTCAGCATGCACCGCAGTGGATGGAGAGCTGCTGGTGAGTCCCTGGGCCACCAGCTGGCCGGTCCCTCCTGCCTCCACGCAGTTGCCCAGCCGGCGAGTGCCTCTCCCAAGCGCTCTCCAACCTGGAGATGGCCACGAAGCTCCCTGCAGTGACACCACTGCCTGACCAGCCCCGAAGCAGGTGTTGTCCTGCTGCTCCAGCGAGCTCCCGCCATGCTGCAGGCTCCCAGGGATGGTGCTGGCTCCGCAGCTCTCGCCTCTTCCAGGAGGTAGAAGTGCATTAGTGCCGACCCCTGCAAGACAGCAGCAGGAGAGCTCACAACACAGCCCTGGACCACTCTGCCTGCATGGTGGGGCCAAGGTGCCCATCCCACCCAGCCCAGCGGGAGAGCCCTCACGGCCACCAAAGCCCAAGCAGCAGCAGCCATTCACCACCTTGTGGGGCTGGACCTGGGAGGACAAGAGCCAGGATGCTGGGGCAGTAGTGGCTAAGTATCCCACCCCATGTCCACCATGCTTCCCTTCCAGGGACAACAGCACTCCTCCCCCTGGACACATCCACCCCAATAATCCCCAGGGCAGAGGAGACAATGATGAAAACCTTGTGCTGCATCCCCTTCCGCAAAATTCAACTCCTATAAACAGCTAAAAATCCCACCCCCAACACTATGACCAACATTACAGGAATTCTTTGAAGGCATTACTTCATCCTCACAAAGAACAAAGATTTGTCTTTTTTGAAAAAGAGAAGTAGCTGTAATACATATAGGCACATCTAACGTCAGGGTTTGGACCAGACCAGAGGAAGTCTGCAAGCTTTCCAGCACCCAGCCACAGCCACGTGGCCACCCCTGGGACAGAGCACACCCCAACCGCCCAGCCAGAGTAACATCGCATGGGGCTGGCAGCAAGATCCCCCCGTGCCCAGCTGCACGGCATTACATTGATGCAAGTAATAAGCAGAGTGGGAGTGAAAAGGAAGGTTTTTTTTTTTTTTTATATACATATAAATAGAGGCAATATCTAAGGAGGGGAAGTGACTCACAGGGTCAGAGAGGGAGCAGAACAAGTGGGGAAAAAAAAAATGCAGAAGCAGCTTCCCCACTGTCAAACGTCCCCAAAGCATGCAGCGACAGGGCAAAGCAGAGACTTAAGGTTAGGAAGGAGGAAGAGGTAGAGGTGGTTGGGTGTGCCAGGAGACAGGGGCTTGAGCAGGAAGGGGAGGAAAGAGGGCTGGAACCCCACGGGGCAGCCCAGGCTCTCAAGCCAAATCCAGCAAGCTGCTTCTCCAGGCTCAAACTGCCTTCAGCTCCTGAACGAATCTGGCACGGGATCCACATAGCGGTCCCAGCTAGCGTGAACAAGCAGAGCCCCCAGATGCCCACCAGCCCCACTGCTGCCCCATGCCCAGCCAGGGGCTCACCTTGCCAGCACCCGGCATCCTCAGTGATTCACAGTGATGCCCAGCTTGATTTTCTCTTCGTTTTCTACATCGTAGACACCCCTCTTGTGACACCTGTGAGGCCAAGCAAACATGCTCAGAGCATGGAGAAGTCCCTGCCACCCTCCCCTGCATGTGGTCTTCCTGAGGACACAGATCCAATGGCTCAGCCCCATCCCACTCACCTGAGCATCAGCAGGGCTGCAATGATGACGAGACACAGGGAGGACAGAATGACAGCAACGACGGCCAGTGCTGTGGTGTGGTCGTATGCACTGGGGGGGTGCTCCACAGGCAGGGAGAGGCCGTGGCATCTCTCTCCATGATATCCTGGCTGGCATCTGGGTGAGAAGAAAAGTCTTAAAGGTTGGTGGTGACCAGCCACAGAAGGTCATTGGGTCCCTCACACCCCCATGGAAAGGGAGCTGCCTCTTTGCTCAGCCTTGGCCAGCCCTCTGCCCATTCCCCTTGGTCCCTCTCCCCTGAGCTGGGAGGTCTGGTGTCACCATCACCTCCCTGGTACTGGCGAAGTTTCTCCTGCCCCAAGCACCAAGTGAAGACTCCTAGAAAGGTTGAGCTCCCCCCAGTAGAAGGCATGGGGGTCTGTGCTCTTCCCAATCATCCCCAGGCAGAGTCAGGCTCCCCAGACCACCTCTGGAAGTGGAAAGTCCCACGCAAGGGAGCAGAGAGGCAGCTGGACTGGAGCTCAGCACCTCCCTTGGAGCAGGATGTCCCTGCACACCCTGCCAGCCAGAGAGGTGCCACCTCCCTGCAGACTCCGGAGGTTACTCATGCAACAGAAATAACACTCCCCAGCAGAGCTGCAAGGCTGCCAACCCTCCCCATGAGTAAAAGAGCACTGATGCAACCAGATATATATATCTCTCTATATCCAGTGCCACTGACCCTCAAGCTTATCTCCAAGATGGGGTCTCAGCCCAGCCCTCCTGCCTGGCTCACAACACCACCATGTGCCAGTGTCACCTCCCAGCCATGGCAGCAAGGCTGGGCACAAGGCAGAGGTGCAGGACCCAGCCTGGCAGCATCCTCACCCCACCCAGTGCCCCAGGGATCAGCCCAAAGAAGCGACAATCCAGGACACCCCGCAACACGGGCAGCCAGCCACCAAGAGCAGCCACAACTGAGTGACACCAGCCAACACGAGGCCTCATTATTGGAGGGGACTGGGGAAGTTGGCCGCTGTTCCTGAAAACCATGATGGCTCTGGGGAGATGTCACCCAGGGATGGGCCACCAAGCTGGTGAGCCCCAGCTGGACCCCAGACCCCTCCTGCTTGTCTGTGTCCCAGGTCCTCCTCCAGCCCCAGGGATCTGGGAAGGGCAGGAGACGCCTGGCTGTCCCAGTCCCAGGCAGGGGGTGCTGCACCCCACATTGTGCTGGGTCATCAGCCCAAGCTGAGCTAGCAGAGACCTCCCTCTTGCTGGCAGTCCCGAGCCCCCTGTGCAAGGGCCCAACTTCATGACAGCTTCCAGGCACAGAGAAACTAAGCGGTTCAAGGAGCTATTGTGGAGCCTGATCCCTGTGGATTGCAGGGCGTGAGATCTTGTGGGCACCATAAGCCGGGGAGCTATTATCTTCCCTGGGCTCCAGGCTGAGTGGCTCAGAGGATTGATAGCAAAGAACAAAGCCTCTTATATCTGCCAGCTCAACCCCTGCCCACATCAGTGGGGATCAAATGTGCACCCCTCAGTATTTCCTGCTGTAGCAGTGCTGGATCCAGGTGCCCCGGCAGCAGGCAAACAATTTCTCCCCCACCTTGCCACGTCTAGTCCCTGCTCTCTACCTGCATCCCAGTGGGGTGGGACGGGGGTTACACAGTCCTGTCCTTCATCAGGGCCAAGGGACAGCTTGGGCATGGCTTTGGCAGACTGTCCCCAAAGGTGCTACCTCCAATCCACCTTGCTGGTGCCACAGCAGAGATGCTCCTCCTGCCTGCACCAGTACATCCCGACAGCCGTGGGAGCCCCGAGCTGTCAGCCAAGACTGGCAGTAGCGAGGGACAGGGGGAATGCATGGTTACAGAGTCAGGATGGGGTCTTGCAAACCAGACCTGCAGAAGACCTTGGCTGGGAGACCCCAGCCCCTGCTCACCATCCTCCAAACCCCACCGCCGCAGATCTCTGCACGGCAGCTCAGTCAGAGCTCACCGCGCCGGCATGGGATGACAGATTTTGGTGGGGGACAGACATTGCTTAAGAAGCACAAGGAAGAGGCCAAGTCAGAGCCGTCCCCACATGGACGGGGAACATGCACTAAAAATATCTCCTCTGCTCTTCCTCTGCCCAGGCTGGAGAATTGAAGGAACCATGACTAAGGCTCCCCCGACACAGGCACACGCCAACAACTCACATGCAGGAGGGAGCTCCCAGCTCTCGGATGTATTTGCATTCTCCGTGAATACAGAAATCCTTGTACTTCCGCAGGCACGGGTCTCTCTTCTTCCCCAGGCCTTTGCCTTTTCTTCTTTTATTCCCGTTGCCTTTTTTCTTGGGAGTAACCGGGCCTTGAGGCTTTGAGAGGAAAGCAACTGGAAAACAGTTTGGGAAGGAGAAAAGAGCGGTCAGATCACCTCTGTGCATCAGCTGAAGAGAAGGCAGAGCAGCAAACCCAGGGGTGCTGCAGCCAGCTCAGCCCTGGCACTCCCGCAGCCTTTTGTGCAGCGATCTGCCCCCGAGCAGAAGGGTTTTTTTCCATTTTTTTTTTTTCCCCCCTCAGCTTCTCACAAATATCATGGCCTTTCCAATTCATAAGAACAATTCTCAAGGAAAGAAAGGAATCGGGGCTGGGGGGGGGAGGGGAACAGAGCTTTATGCATCTCAAATGTTGCTATTATATGCACCAGTTTCCACTGAACACAGAAAATTACTAATTGCCCCTTTATCTGGCTTTTATTTCCCTCATGAGCACAGTCTTTTGTAAGACCCTATTCACAGCTCTGACGGACTCTCCTTCCTGTGGGTACAAGGATGCCTTGCACACCCAGAACATAATTAAGAGAGCAAGACTAGCTTAATTTTTGGTTTTGCAGAGCCAAAGAGATGGCAAGGGCAGCGTTCCCATGAATTACAAAGGTATGTTTTAATTGAGGTGCAGAGACCCGTGGCTTTTGGTACAAGGCCAGCTCCCTGCTGGGTTGGTGGAACTAGAGCACTGAGCTCCTTGCCTGGACATGGACCGAAAACAGCAACGTTACTGGAACAGTTTTTAAGATGTGCAGATGCCCAAAAAATCAGCCCCCAGCTTGATCTCACAGGTGCCGAGAGGCTAGAGAGCGCTCACTGCTCCAAGAGGGACTTTTCAGCTCCCCCCAAACCACAGCACTTAGTAACTCCAGTGAGCCTGGGGAAATATGAACTAAGCCCTGCGCTGCTCGGGGAGGAGAGGGTGGCCAAGTCTAACCTGGCGAGTTGTGACCTGCCTAATTCCTTCTCAGCCGCTTCCTGACGTAATCGAGCCTGTCTCCTCCTCCCTGGCGAGCGCCTCTCATGCTGCAGCACACCGGCTGCACACCTAGCAAAATTATTTTGCTATTTCGACATCTTTTACACTACACCTAGAGAAAACTGATACTCCAGGAAACTCCGTGGCTTGGAGAAACCCCCGGCTCTGGGTGAGGCCCAGGGCTCTGCCCCAGGCTGGCAGCAGAGGCCATTTCCTCCCCTGTGGGTTATCTCCTGGCCGCAGCCAGCAGACACACAGTGCTGCTGATCCCCCCAAGCCACCTCCACTGTAACCACCCCCCTCCTCCCTTAGGACAGCCAGAGAAGATTTGGAAGATCTTGCTAGTAGGAAAACTGGCCCAGCCTAGGCAGGCAGGGGGATGCTGCCGCTCTCCCCCTACTCAGACACCCTCAGGGCTGCAGCACAGAAGAAGGTGCCTTCAACACAAAAGGCAGATTTTTCTGACCATAGCTCAGCTCAAGGCATCAAGAAAGTGCTCCGAGAGGCTGCAGCCTCAGTAACCAAATACCCCCCATCCCCTCAGCCTGTCCCGCAGACAAAGGCCAGCCCACACCTGCCAGATTGCTTGCTCTAGGACCGGGTCTCCTCCTGAGGGGGATGCACAGAGGAGCAGGCTGGAGCAGCAGGAGGGGTAACTGCATCCCAGGGGCTGCATCCCCTTGGATGCGAGGGTGTCAGCCTGATTTTGCAGGTTTTTTGTCACAGTCTGATGGCGCAGACAGAAAGCAAAGAAAAACATGGAAGAAAAGGGAAGATGAACTATATGGGGCAAAGTGCGCTCCTCCTAGCACCAGGTTACTGATCTCAGCGTGTCACACGTGCAAAGCACAGGTACAGGTCACGCTCCTCAGCCTGTGATGGGCCCCCCATCCCACCCCCATGAGAGTCCCCAGGACACTCTTTGGTCCTGAGCCGGGGAAGAGGAGCCAAGCATGAATGCCCAGCGAGCCTAACAGAGCGACAGTGTCCCTCACGCCCCCGTAGCGGGGACTGCCGGCTGACGAACCCTGCCTAGGTATGAGGAGCAGCCGTGTGTAGGCGGCGGGTGAGTCACAGTGATCCCCTCGCCGGCAGCCACCACAGCCACCATCTGGAAGGCAGCATGGGCCCACCGGCCGTGGCTGCACACCTGTGGGCAGGGGCTGCCATGCCCCCCAGAAAGGCTCTGCCTTCCATCTGGCCGAGGAGTTGGGGGCCTGGGAACCCTTGGGACCCCCGTGCCAGCGACTTCAGGGACACAAAAGAGCCCCTAGCACAAGGCAAGGAGCTGCCAAAGCCCAGTTGTTCTGTGTTAGTGCCCCACGGGCTGGCCCCACTCAGGGCTGCTGCCATGGGCCCTCGGTACCCGGGGACTAGGGGCTCCCCCGCGGTTCCCCCGGAAGCAGAGCCGGGGCTGCTGCCGAGGCACCCGCGGGGCTGAGCCGAGCCCCGCCCGGTCCCTCCGCGCCCCCCGCCCGGGTCCAACCGCCCCCAGCCCGCCCCACTCGACCGCCCCGGCCCCGGGACCCGCTCCGGGACCCCCGCCGCGACTCCCCCCATCCCAAGCGCCCCAGCGGCGGCTCCGCCCGCCCGTACCTCTCGGCAGCTCGCTGAGGTCGTCCCCCGAGGCCGCTCCGCCGCCCTCCTTCTCCGGGCTGCCGCCGAGCAGCGGGGCCGTGGCCGGGACCGGCGCGCCGCCGCCGCCCTTGTGCAGCACCTCGTTGTGCAGCTCCTCCCGGCCCAGCCCGCCCGCCGCCGCCGAGCACACTGCGGGGAGAGGGCACGATCAGGCGGGGCGGGCTGACCCTGCCCGGGACCCCCCACGCGTGACCGGGACCGGAGCCGCGTTGCCTGTGACCGGGACCCCCAGGCGTTACCGGGACAGGGACTGTTTTTCCACCTGCCCCCAGCGGTGACCGGGACCGAGGCCGCGCTGCCTGTGACCGGGAACCCTACAAGTGACCGGGACAGGGACTGATTTTTCCGCCTGCCCCCACCCGGGACCGGGACTCTCCACCCAGGACCGGGGCCGTGTCCGCGTTGCCCAGGACCCCCCCCCGCGTGTCCGTACCTGCCGCCAGCAGCGCGTGGATCAGCACCGCCCGCCCGTCCATGACCCGCGGGCACAGGCGCCTCAGCCGCTCTCCGCTCCGCTCGGCCCCGCACCGGCAGCCGCTCTCCAGCGGTGCGGCCCCGCGGCGGGTAGAAGGCGGCGGGCGGCGGGGCGGGGCGGGGCGGAGCGGCCGGGCCTCCCCGCCCCCGGGAAGGGCTTCCCCCGCCGCCACGGGGGGGGTCCCGCCGGCCGGAGCCTGCCGGTGCGGTGGGGGGAGCCGAGGGGAGACCCCTCGCTGCGGGGCTGCCGGGGATGGGGTCATCAGTACCGGTACCGCTCCCCTGTCCCCAGCCCGGGGCACCCAGGGGAGCTGATGATCCCTTTAGGGCTGCGCTAAAGCTGTGGAGGGGAGGAGATGGCTTAGGGAAAGGAGACTGGAAACTTTATCCCCCTCAAGCAGGGGAAGAAGAGGGGGGATCACAGTGTGCATCGTGGCACGTGGCACGCTGCTGCAAGGAGTCCGCCGGCTGGTGGGACTAGTGCCAAAGGTGGCCTGGGAGGTTTCGAGCAAGCACAACCCACAAGAAGAACATCAGGCAAGAGGCAGGACCTCACGGTTCAGAGCTAAAACCTCCTCCTGGCCTTGGTGATGGGGTGGTACACTGACAGGGGACAGACTTCCAGCCATGTGCCACCATGTACTGGTGATGGGAGAGGGGTGGCGGTGGCAGGCTGAGGTGGTGGCAGAGACCCTTTTTGTTCACAAGGCCACCTTTGTGCCCTGATGGAGAGTCCAACAGGTTCAGTCACAGCTTCATCTCACAATCACCTCCTAGTCAGCCGCTGTCCTCGTCTCCTCTGTCCTAGCCCATGGCTGTTGTGTTTGGGGACTGCCAGTGCTTCTCTGTCCCCTTCACCGTGCTGACAACTGCTTGTTGTGTTTGATGTCATCCTCAGCCCAGGTGATGGTCCAGAAAACACTGATGGTGCCAGCACTGGGAGAGCACAGTCTTGTCCCAGCTCACGTTCAGGTCAGCCGTGGCCCCTTGCTGGTTCCTCGAGGTCCCAAGACCCCAGCTCTGCTGCCGGTTTGGGTTCAGCAAGGCATGATTAAATATTCCTGCCATTGTTGTTGGCGTCTCCAAGGAATACTGCCGGATTTGACACCCCCCCTGCTCACACCCTCCTTCTTGCTCAGACTTGACTTTTGCAATTGTTTGCTAGATGTTTTTCCTTCCGCCTCCTCTGGCCATCAGCAGCCCGAAAGACTTTGCCAGCAGAACGAGGCAGGTCAGTGGTGGCCCGGCCAACGGGCTGCGTCCCTGGAGAGCCCCAGGCGGTGTCTCCCCGCTAGGTCCCCACATGCAGATGGGATTTTTCCCCACTGCCAGTTCCCTGCCACGTCCCCGAGGACAGGCATGCGCGGGCAGTGTTTGCCAGCTGACCTGGCACCTCTGGAGAGGGAGGCACCGGCTCACGTCAGCTGCCAGGGAGGTTGTGGGCAGAGGGCTTGGCAGCGGGCAAGGCGGGGGGGGGGGGGTTGCAGGCTGCCGTTCCTGCCTGCCTCCTGCTGCCTGCCTCCCTGCCTCTGCCTTGCTGCCTTCTGCTGCCTGTTCCCCTCTGCCTGCTGTAGCCTCCCTTGCCTCTGCCTCCCACAGCCTCTGCAGCTGCCCCCTGCCCACCTTCTGCAGCCACCCACAGCCTCCCTGCCTGCACCCCGCTGCCAGCTGTGCACCATCCTGTGCTGGGGGCCATGCTGGGGCAGCCCCCACAGGAGGGGGAGGTGGACCCCTGGGAAGGTTTGGGTGCCCCAGGACCTCCTGGCTCTCCTCATCTGTGGGTCCTGCTGCCAGGGGTCTCCCTGTGGTCCCCACCCTGGCCAAGGGCACCCCCCCTGCACCGCGGCACCCGCCTTGGGCACACGCTGGTATCACAGAGCAAACAGCCTGGTGGGCACAGGGAGCGCAGCTGGCGAGACACAGGGAGCGTGGTTGGGGGGGCAAAGGATCTGGCCCCGTGGGCAGCATCGGTCCCCCGGGAGGGTGGCCTTGGGCAGCACTGAAACAGTGTTTTGGGGACAGGAGGATGGGGCACAGGGCAGGGCAGGGGTGCAGGGCAGCCCACCAAGGCCACCCTCAAGTCCCCAGGCCTCCACACAGGCAAGGGGGACTGGACTGGGGGGACCTGTGGCAGCCCCGAAGCTGGGGGAGGGCAAGCATGGCAGAGCCAGGGGATGGCTGGCCAGATAGGCCCCCCCAAGGTGTGACCCCTGCCACTGTCTGACCCCCTGCCCCACTGACTGACCCCCCCCATGCCGTGTGAACCCCCTGCCATACCATGCGATCCTCCCCACACCATGTGAGCCCCCCCACCATGTGACTCCCCCCATGCCATGTGAACCCCCCCAAGCTGTGTGACCCCTCTCTATGCCATGTGACCTCAATACCATGTGACCCCCCCCACCTGACCCCCACCACACTGTGACCCCTCCCCATGCCGTACAACCTCCCCCAAGTTGTGTGACTTCCAATGCAATGTGACTTCCCGCCATGTGACACCCCCCCCCCCCGCTGTGGACCCCCACCATGCCGTCTGAATCCCCATCAGGGGGTGTGAACCCCCATCACTCCACGTGACCCCCATCACCCCATGTGAGCCCCCAGACCCTCTACCCCCCCTATGCCATGCGGCCCCCCCCATGCCCTGTGACCCCCACACACCGTGTGCCCCCCTCCAGCGTGCAGCACCTCGACTCGGGGCAGGCTCCCTCCTTCCTGCATCCGCGGGGAAATCACACCCCAGTGAAGCAGGATCTGGGTGTTGACCCCAGCCCCAGCCCCGACCCCTCCCCGCACCCCTCCCCCCCTGCCACCACCCTGTCCCCACCCCACGCCCCTCCCGGAGTTGCTGGGGGTCTCCAATGAGCAGGGGTGGCCTAAGCTGAACCCGGTGCCTCACGGCCGGGGGATGCCTCGGCACCTGGGGTGCCCTGGGCGTGCCTTCACCCCGGCCATGGTGCCGGCTGCTGCCTTCACCCTTCCTGCCTGCACCAAAGCGATGCAGGATGAGGCCAGCCCCATTGGGCAGCTGCTGGTGCCAGAGTGAAGCTGTTTGTGGGGCTGGAAGGAGCCCTGGGAGTCAGCTATGGGGCAAGGGATGGGCACAGGGGAGGTTTGGTTGTACTTCGGGATAGTGGGGTTGATGGGGAGGGCTGCCCCTCCCCCGCCTCCCCCGGGGCCGGGTCCAGCCTCAGCTCCCAGCCCACCCGCCGCAGGGCAGGTACCAGCAGCCCAGGGACCGGCGCATGGCCACCCGCACTCCCCCAAAACGTGACTTCGGCTGCGGTGGCCCCCGGCCCCACACCGGGCTGCTCCTCAGGCTGAATCCTGCCTGGGGCCAGTGGGTTCCAGCACAACCCGCCTGGGCTGGTCGGGTGTTTGTGTTGCCCGCCGCCGTGTTTGCACTGCACACAACCTGGCTGTTTGTTTGCATGGAGCCAAGGGAGCCAAGCCCGGTGACAGCAGCGGCAAGCATGCCGCAGGCAGAGCAAGCACAGGGCACTGCTCTCTACCAGCAGCCCTGTGCTGGCCATGCCATCTCCCCGTGCCTGGCAGGGTGATGCAGCTGTGCCCGCATCCTTCCTCCCCGCACATGCTGCAACATCTGCGGATGCCCTCCACACGCCAGGATGGCCACAGCCCTGACACGCTCCTGGCTGTTGCCGTGAGCCCCGCCACTGGCAGCCCCCTCTTGCCCCACTCTGGATTTCTTCAGTGGTGACACATCCTTCCTCAGCGCACATCCCCACATCCCCACATCCCCTTTCCCAGGAAAAGCTGCCACGGGGCTGTGCCACCCCTCCAGCCGTGGGCACAGGCACCCTGGCGTAGGCACTGATGCTGCCACCAGGATTGTCCAGGGGCTGGCCTTGCTGTCCCCTCGCCAAAGCATTGCAGGGCGTGGGAAGGCTTGGGGACACGCTGCTCCCCTGGGAGCACCAGTGCAGCTTTGTCCCCACGGGTCACTAGAAGGAGGCAGGGGTGTCCCCTGGTCTCTGGCCCAGGTGAGCGGCCGGGGGTGGCAGGAGCCGGCCCCACTGGGACCCACAGGGCTGGCCCCGGTGTTTTGAGATTGTTGTTTTGGGCTCAGCTCCTGTGTATTGGTTTGTGGCCAGTTTAAACTGGTTCTCAGCTTTTATAAGGTGGGGGATGAGTGGGATCCTGCGAGTGCCAGCAACTCCAGAGGGAAGCCCACACCTGTGGCTGCCAGTGCTGGTGGCCACGTGAGCCCACATGCCCGGGGCAGCTGGTGTGGCTCTCCAAGTAGCAGATGCCTGCTCACAGCCCAGACCAGAGGGGAGCAACCCTGAAGCTCCCTACCAGGCTTTCAGCTGCCGCACCTTCCCCTCCAGCATGGCCCCAGTGGCTGAGCAAGCTGGTGCCATCCTGCAGCAGGAGGAACAGGGGGATGCCACCTGCCCGCTGCTCTTCATCCAGCTCAACGAACTCCTTAGCACCCCATCGGGGCTAGAGTGGAGAGAGACAGCCAGGTAGGCACACCCGCAATGGCCAAGCTGCCTGGCGATGCTTTGGGAAGCCCAGCCTTCGAAAGCCTAGCTCTGATGGAGCCCAAGGCATCTCCCAAGGCATCTCCCAAGGCTGGTGGTTCCTCAGCCTCAGCCCCAGCCCCAAAGCAGGGCTGCTTGCTGCCCTCTGCCCCCGCTGGTGCACTGCTTCTGCCTGGCTTAGGGTTACTCATTTCATGGGAGAGAGCAGGGTGTCAGGCAGGGCGCAGGCAGTGACCCTGCACAGGCACAGTGCCCTTGTTTCTGCTCCTGCCTTTGCTGCCTCTCCAAGGCTCCAGTGGCTGCACTGGGGCTGGGATGGTGCTTTGACGCTCCCCAGATCTGGCTGCCTGGCATGTCTCAGGAGGCGACCAGGGTGGGCAGGTCAGGGCAGGCTTGGCTGGGGCTGATGGGGCCCAATGGAGAGGAGCCAGGGCCAGCTGGGTGCTGGTGTGGGGCAGGAAGGTGGCTGGGATGTCTCCTCACCCCACACTGCTCCTCTGCAGCTTGGCAGGGGCATGGGGACATGGGCTGCAGGGGTCTGGGGGCAGCAATGGGTCTGCCCTGGGGGGCTGGAGGGTCTCGGGGGGGCAAGACCACTGGGCTGTGGCTGTGATGGCTCTCCCCAGCACCCAGCCCTCTTCTCCCTGCCATGACTGCCTGTCGGCAGGATCTTGCTCTGCCAGAGCACGCTCTCCCCGTGCAGCACACCAAGCCACCCTGCAGCAGCATGCCCACCCATGGGGACAAAGGGAAGCTCTGTCTGCACCCGGCATTAAAATATTTGGCACAGCCTAAGCATGGCAAACAGCTCAAGACTCTTCTGTTTTGACTGGAGCAAGCACTGCTAACAGCAGGGCAACCTCCAGTCCCAGCACAGTCTGGGCACAGGTAGGTTGGGAGCAGCCCTGCGGAGAAGGACTGGGGGATACTGGTGGTTGACAAATGGGACATGAGCTGGCACTGTGAGCTCACAGCCCAGAAAGTCAAACATATCCTGGGCTGCATCACCAACAGCATGGCCAGCAGAGCAAGGGAGGGGATTGACCCCATCTGCTCTGCTCTTCTGAGACACCCCTGAGGCACTGTGGACAGCTCTGGGGTCCCCAGCACAAGACAGACATGGACCTGTGAGAGTGGGTCCAGAGGAGGCCACCGAGATGGTCTGAGGGCTGGAACTGCTCTGCTATGGAGAGAGGCTGAGAGAGTTAGGGTTGTTCAGCCTGGAGAACCTGGGGAGACCGTACTGAGGCATTTCAGAATATAAAGGGGACTTATAAGAAAGACGGAGAGAGACTTTTTACCAGGGCCTGCAGTGATGGGACAAGGGGCAAGGGTTTTAAACTGAAAGAGGGCAGGGTTAGATTGGACATAAGGAAGAAAGGTTTTATGCTGAGGGTGGTGACACACTGGGACAGGTTGCCCAGAGAAGCTGTGGATGCCCCATCCTTGGAAGTGTTCAAGGTCAGGTTGGATGGGCTTTGAGCAACCTGATCTAGGGCAAGATGTCACTGCCCGTGGCAGGGGGTTGGGACTGGATGGTCTGTGAAAGTCCCTTCCAACCCAGACCCTTCTGTGATCCCATGGCTGGCAAAATCCCCCTGATCAGATCGGAACGAGGTGTGGGTCAGCAGGAATGGGGAGGTGACTGCTAAGGCTTCCCACCTGCCCTTGCTTCGCAAGCCCACTGCAGGCCCCTCTGAGCCCCTCCAACCCCTCCCGGCCTGTGCCAGCCCCATGTCAAGCTCAGAGATGGATCCAAGCTCCATCTCCCGCTGCCTGGCACAGGGCATGGGACTACCCTGCCACTGACCCCTCACATCTCCCCGGGCAGGTGGATAAAGTTCGAGGAGAAGGTGGAGGATGGTGGGGAGCGCTGGAGCGCACCCCATGTCCCAGCCCTTCCCCTGCACAGCCTCTTCCAGCTGAGGACGTGCCTGCAGAAAGGGACGATGCTCCTGGATCTGGATGCCCACAGTTTCAAGGAAATAATCGGTACATGGGGAATGCAAAGGTCACCTCCTGGGATGGGCTAGTCACCAGAGAGGGACCAGGCCACCAGGAGGTCCCTATATAAAAGCACTGATGCATGATGGCTGGGTACCTGGGGTGGCTGTCTGCTGCTCCAGCAAAGTGGGCTTTTCCCTGGGCAGCCCCCCACCGAGCAGTGAACTGGGGGGACTCAAGGCTGTCCCCACCCCTGTTGCAGACAAGGCGCTTTCTGGGCAGCCCGAGGAAGCAGAGCTGCAGCCCGAGCTGAGGGAGCGCCTGGAAGCCCTCCTGCTCCGCCAGCCACAGCACCAGCCCACCAAATCCCTGCTGTGGCTCCTCGCTGAGCTTGGCCTCTCTCCCTGCCGAGGTAGGCATGGCGCCCGGCCATGGGTGGCGACGTGACCGTCCTACCAGGCATCCCCCTGCTGCCACCAGCCTGGGGCAATACCCATGCTGGCCGTTCGCTTGCACACATATTTTGCTGCTTGTTCCCTTTCTTTGCAGGGAAGGCCAAAAGCTGGTCTGAGCCCAGAGCCCAGCTCTCTGAAACGCCTCTTAAGGAGCAGGTAAGGCAGGACAGAGCTGGGCTGAGAGCAGCTGCTGCATCCCAAGTGCCCAGCTGCTGCAGCCCTTTCCTTTCAGCTGAGAAACCGATTTAAGAAGAAGGTCCCACCAGGGGCTGAAGCAGCCCATGTTGCTGTCGGTGAAGTTGAATTCCTGGAGAAGTCCTTCACTGCCTTCATCCGCCTCAGGCAGGGGGTGGCCCTTGGCTCGCTGGCCGAAGTCACTCTCCCCAGCAGGTAAATGGAGCACAGCCGATGGCCCTGCACCCTCCTTCGTCCCTGTCTCCCCGCTCCCTCCCACACAGGACAAGGCTTTGCTTGGCGAAAGCAAAGAGTATGGCACACAATGCCACAGGCAGTCCCAGAACCCTGTCTCGCTGCTTCCCCTCCTGCTTTTCCCAGCTCCTTAGGAGCATTCTGGGATGGGCTGAGAGTGGAGCATCTGTTGGGCAGCCTGGGGGGAGCATCCCCTGGGTTATCCTTGCCTGGGCTCTGCATTCACTCTCCTCCTTAGGAGGGTCTGGGCACCCTCCACTTACTGCCTGGGAGCATGGGGGCTCGTGGCTGGGAAGGGACGCAGGTTTGCAGGAGCCTCTTTGCCCTCCCGCTGCCTGCAATGCTCTCCTGAGCGGTGGGGTGGCTCTTGCGGCACTGTTGGCGTACAGGGAAAGGAGCAGGGCAGGAGGTGTTTCTCCACGGTTGAGGAACACATCATCTGAAGCCATAAGGGGAAATGGTCCTTGAGCTGGGGACTTCTTTAGGGAGTGTGCAGAGGAGGCAGGCGGGGATCAGGAGACACATTGCCACCTCCTGGTCACTCTGCCCAGAGCACCCGTCCTGCAGAAGCTAGGTGGAGCAGGGCATCCATCCACCTCCTGCTCTCTCCTTGGTGGGACATGGGTGGCAGGTCCCCGGGGAGCCCCCACGGGTCTCGAGGGGCTCACAACAATCCCTTGCCCTGTATTTTCCTCCCCCAAACAGGAGGGGAAGGAGAGCTTGTCCCTACCTTTTGCCCTTAGTGCCATCCCCTTTGCTGGCCGCTCCGGGCTGTCCTGTGGGTGCAGCCACCGTCTCGGGGCTATCTCCCACCCAGGTCCATCTCTAGGATCTTAAGGTTTTCGCATTGCCTTGATGAAGGTGTCTGAGTGAAAGCAATCCCAGGTGGCTACCATCACCTCCTGACCCCTCGGAGCAGGCTCTGGGAGGCCTCCGGCACTGATGCCCCACATCAGGGCTGCAGCAGGTTCTGTCAAGGCACCTTCAGCCCTGCTCATGCTGTCGGAGGAGTTTCCCTACCCCCTCTCTAGAGGTTTGCTTGGGGTACGATCACTGGAACCACTCCACAGCCTCAGGGTACCAGGACAGTAACTGCTTTTGCCAGTTTTGGAAAAGAGTAGAGGGCTTGGTTAAATATTTGGATGGGTTGTCCTTTTGGAGACTTCATTATTTTGCAGCATCCTCTGAGGTGTGGGATTTTAGCCATATTTCTTCAAGGACTCTGAGCCCTCTTTCCAATTTCCTCCCATGTCTCCATAGTCCTATCAAACCTGCTGCCCATGCAGCTGGCAAGATCTCCTTCCCAATGCTAACGCTCCTGCATCCTGCCTGCAAGCAACATTCCCATTAGCATGACCCCACAGACAGCCCCATCCTAGAGCTTGACCCCACAGACAGCCCCATCCTAGAGCTTGACCTCACAGACATCCCAATCCCAAAGCCTGACCCCACAGACATCCCCATCCCAGAGCTCGACCCCACAGACACCCCCAGCTGAGAGCATGACCCCAGAGACATCCACAGCTGAGGATGTTTCCTCTGCCCCAAAGACCTGTCCCCTCACCCCCAGCCTGGGTTTCTGCAGCCCCTGTGATCCAGCTGGGGTCCTGGTGTCCCATGGTCTCCCGTGGGGTTTCCATGCAGTGGGCAGCAGACACGTCTTGTCTTCTGCCCCCGACCCCCTGCTTAGGGTGGCCACCCCTTAGGGTGGCAGCAGCCCCCCAAGCTTGACCAGCCGCCATCCCCAGTATCCCCTCAGCACCATGATCTCCCCCAGGAGAAGCATCCCCCAGCGAGGAGAGGGCTGCTCAGGAGATGTGCTGTGTCACCCACAGGTTCCTCTTCATTCTGCTGGGTCCCCGAGCCAAAGTGAAAGCCTACCACGAGGTTGGCAGGGCCATGGCCACGCTGCTGACAGATGAGGTGAGCCTGGTGCAGCATGCATGGGTGGGATGGGCCTGGGATGAGGCCTAGGCTGAAGACACCAGGGCTCCTCTCCTCTGCAGGCTGCAGCAGGGGAGGCAAAGGATGGGGTGAGCTGGTGGTCTCCATTGCCCAGGATAAGAAAACAAAGGTTTGGGGTGGGTCTGTAAGATGTAGGTGCACCCATTGCACTGAAGTGTATGGGTGCCTTTCTCGATGATGGCTGCAGGCTGGGAGGAAGGCTCTGAGTGGCTGAACGCAGGGACGTCGTGGCTAAACAACAGCATCTCCCTGCAGCTCTTCCAAAGGGTTGCCTGGCAGGCTGAGCACCGAGAGGACCTCATTGCAGGGATGGAGGCGTTCCTGGATGAGCTGACTGTGCTTCCTCCCAGAAAATGGGACCCCAGTGCCCGAATTCCTCCGCCGAGGTGTCTGCCATCTCCGCACAGGAGGTAGGCTGGAGGGAGGGCACCCGCAGCCACTGCCAGCCCCTCCGCAGGGTCCCAGGTGGAGACCTCTGCCTGTGACATTGAAACCTCAGTCTCCATGGGGATGAAGCCACCCAGGAGCCAACCTTTGCCAGTGAGGTCCTCCCAGCCAAGCCCCTCTGCAGATCTATCCGATGACCACAGCTCTGATCCCCTCTGCTGTTAGTCCTGCTGTCCCACTTGGCAGGGGATGGCAAAACCACCCCGCGTGCTCTTCAGGCAGGAGCTGCTGGGGACGCTGGGTTTTAGCACTCAGATGTGAAACTCATCCTCCAAGTAGGACACCTCCAGCTCTGCCTGGCTCCTCCACCAAAACTGGTCCTGCTAGGGCTGGCTCCAGGGCTTGCTTGGAGGACATCACGGTTGGGTTGGAAGAGACCTTTGAAGATCATCTAGTCCAACCACCCCATCTCTCCTCCTCCTCCTGATGTTTCTCCTCCTCCTCATTATCAGGGGATACACGAGGTCCCCTCAGCCCTGCTTGCTCTCCTGTCCCCTCTCCATCCTCCCTGTCCCCTCATAGCATCTCCTAGACACAGCTGGGTCCTGAGGGCTCCAACCTGAAACCTGTCATCTCAGGCTCTTGTCTGTCACAGGACTGCTGTGCACCCACTGAATCGGCAGTCCCATGGCAATGGGGACATGGCAGCAGCTGGGCACAGAGCTGGCCTGGGGCACCCGTGCTCCAGGGAGGAGCTGGAGAGGACTGGCAGGTGGGTGCCTGGAAGGACAAGAGTGGTGGGAGGTGAAGTGGGATGCCAAATTCAGGGCAGGGTGCTGGCTCTCTCCGGCACATGGGGCCACCACATCCAAACCACTCCGGGCTGGTGTCTCCCGGGGAAGGGACCGTCCCCTGCCTTGCAGCTCCTTCAGGGGGTTATGGCTGGCTGAGGGGGCTGCTCTGAGATCTCCCTTCACTGCCCCAGGCTTTTCGGGGGGCTGCTGCAAGACATCCGGAGGAAGGTGCCATGGTATGTCAGCGACTTCTCCGATGCCCTGCACCCCCAGTGCCTCTCGGCAGTGCTCTACATCTACCTGGCGACGGTCACCAATGCCATCACCTTTGGGGGCATGCTGGGGGATGCCACCGCCAACATGCAGGTCAGTGCGGCTGTGGGGTGCCCCGCACCAACCCCCCTCATCCCAGCCTGCGGGTGTCCTGGGTGCCCACCTCCCACTGGTGCCCAGGGAGCCAGCAGTACCCCCAGGGCATTCTGAGCATTGCCCAGATCCTGCATCCTTCCCCAGCCTCTGTGGTCCCTGACCGTTGACCCTGCACCCTGCAGTGCAGGGAGGTGCATGCAGATGCCTGCAGCTGTGCCGCTGTGGGGCACAGGCCTGGGACCCCCGTCCCTGCCATGTGCCTGGCACCTGGCACCCCTCCCCTGCATTTCAGGGGGTGGTGGAGAGCTTCCTGGGCACGGCCTTTGCTGGCTCCATCTTCTGCCTCTTTTCTGGCCAGCCCCTGACCATCCTGAGCAGCACCGGCCCTGTGCTGGTCTTCGAGCGCCTCCTCTTCTCCTTCAGCCAGTAAGTACCCTGCCAGGGATAGTTCCTTGGGCCACTGTCCCCTGGCTGGGGCACGGGCCACCATCACACCAGGCAGGTGTCATTGTTGAGGCTTTGGGTCATCCTTCCCACCAGGGACCACAGCCTGGACTACCTGGAGTTTCGCCTCTGGATTGGGATCTGGGTGGCCTTTTTTGGCGTGGTCTTGGTGGCCACCGAAGCCAGCCACCTGGTGCGGTACTTCACCCGCTTCACCGAGGAAGGCTTCTGCGCCCTCATCAGCTTGATATTCATCTACGATTCCCTGAAGAAGATGCTGAGCCTGGCAGATGCCTTCCCCATCAACTGGCAGTACCGTCTGGACAACATCACCTCCTACAGCTGCATCTGCAACTTGTCCAGCCCCGGTGAGCCCAAGCAGCCGCGGGGCTGGTGGGGAGCAGAGGGCTGCCCCCCTGGGACCCCACTGGGACACTGCTGCCTGGCTAGATGGGGGAGAGGAAGGCACTGGAGGAGGAGGAGGCTGCTCAATCCCATCCTCACCTGCCCAACCACATCAGCACCTTCCTCCACTCCCCTCCATGCTGTCTGTCCATCCATCCCTCCCTCCTGGCACTACCCATGCACCAGACAGGGCAGCGCCAGGAGCAAGGAGAGCCTTGATCTGGCTCCTGTGGCTCTGGGATGGGGGATGCCAGGAGCTGGAGGTGGATACCTGGGTGGGTTTGCACTGCCATTTCTAGCCCAGTCCGTAAATCAGAGGGTGATTCCTGGGGCCTGAAGATGTGTCCACACTGATCCTGCAAATGGGACCCACACTGTGTACCAAAAGCATCAGTGTTGGTCACAGCCTGGGGCCGATGGTGCCTCTGAGTGGCTCATGCTTCAGCCAAGCCCTTCACAGGGGCATCCCTCCTTGGTGGTCCCTAGGCATCAGCCAGTGCTGGGGCCTCAGGGGTCCCATGGGTCCCCATCCAGCACCCTGAGCCCTTGGGGAAAGCCTGGGGAGCTGCCCTGATGGCAGCGCAGTCCCAGTCATCCCTGATGGAGCATCCTCATGGTGCTGGCTCCCTGACCCCTTCATCCCCTTGCAGGTCACAGCTCCGCAGGGAACGACACACCACTCCCCTCACCCCTGGCCCCCCAGCAGGTACAGCCCCTGCTCCTGGGCAGGTGGGCGAGGGGCTGGAGTGGGCCCGAGGTGTCCGTGTGTGACCCCTCCTCGCCACCTGCCCTGTCCCTGCAGCCTCCCGCCGCCCCGGCTGGGCTGAGCAGGACGCAGTGCCTGGGTCAAGGTGGGCACCTCCTGGGTACCAGCTGCCAGTATGTGCCCGATGTCACCCTTGTCTCCTTCCTGCTCTTCGGGGGCACCTTCCTCTCCTGCACCATGCTCAAATGCTTCAGGAGCAGCCGCTACTTCCCTGTGGGGGTGAGCATCCTTTGGCCACCCTGGCGGCATGGCCACACGTCCTGGCGGTGTGGGGACGGTTCCAGGTGCTGTGACCCGGGGGTGGTCCTGGGGCAGCCCCCTGCCCTGGCTAGCCCAGGTCAAGCCCTCTCCATCTGCAGGTGCGGAAGCTGGTGAGTGACTTCGCCATCATCCTGGCCATCCTCGCCTCCTGCGCCATCGATGCTGCCCTGGGCCTGGAGACCCCCAAGCTCCTTGTCCCCAGCGAGCTGAAGGTGCTGGTGGGGTGGGCCTGGTGCTGTTGGGGGTGGGTCTGTGCCCCCACAGCGGCCACCCTGCCGTGCTGCTGCTGTCCTTCCCACCTCCGGGTCCAGCCCTATAGGGATGCGGGCTGTGCCCCAGCAAACAAGAAGGGGTTGAACCGCAGACCATCCCATGATCTGTAAATAACCTGGCTCGGTCCTGGACTAACCACGTCATGGTACAGCTCACGCTGGAGTGAGAGCCACAAGCTCAAGTCCAGGCTTGGGATCCCTGCCCTGGGTGTGGAGTGGGACTGGCAGCACCTCAGAGCAGCCCATGCTCACCTCCACCTCCTTGGGCTTGCCCTCATCAATGCCCAATGCCACCTCTTCCACCCACTCCTGGGGGCAGGTGCCTGACTCCTGGTTTGCGGTGCCCAGGAGCATCCCCCTGCTCCACCACAGCTGGGGTGTCCTTGTGGGGGGGCTGGTGGGTCACACTGCCCAGGAGCATCCCCCGGACGAGAGACGATGCTCTTCCTCTCCCCAGATGGAGCATCCCTGGATACTCGCAGGGCTCCAGCCTGGGCACCCGGGGCTGCTCATGTGACCTGGCTGCACTGCAGACCCCACAGGCAGGTGGCAGCTGCCATGACCCTTCTGCTCTCTGCAGCCCACGAACCCAGCACGGGGCTGGATCGTCTTCCCCTTCGGAGCCAACCCATGGTGGGTCTGCCTGGTGTCTGCAGTGCCCGCTGTCCTTGTCACCATCCTCATTTTCATGGACCAGCAGATCACAGCCATCATCCTTAACCGCAGGGAATACAAGCTGCAGGTGAGCAGGGGATGGGCAGGACCCAGTCAGCGGAGAGGACCCAGGTCCTGGCTGGACCCCGTGGGCCAGGGGGGCAGCCAGGGGACAGTGGCACCCCGAACCAGCCAACAAGGTGGGCAGACCCCATTGTCGCCCCTCTGACGCTGCCAGGGAGATGGCTCACCCCCAGCCCTGCTGCCTCTCCCGTTGCAGAAAGGAGCAGGCTTTCACCTGGACCTCCTCTGTGTCTCCCTCCTGATGGTTGTCACCTCCGCCACCGGCCTCCCCTGGTATGTCTCGGCCACTGTCATCTCCTTGGCGCACATGGAGAGCCTGAGGAAGGAGAGTGCAACCTCGGCCCCTGGCGAGCACCCTGAGTTCCTGGGCATCAGGTATGCAGCGACCCTGGACCCTGCTCCTGGGGACCCCCTGCCCATGGCTGTGGAGCCAGGGGACAGGGGCATGCCCACACTGGCTGGCAGACCCAGCTTTGGGGCTGCTTGTGTCTCCCTGGCGATGCCACTGGTCCCCATGGCCATCAAAGCTGAAAAGAGCAGAGACCCTGGGGGCTGGGAGGGCAGGCAGAGGCTGTGGGCTCCCGACGGACCCCGGGGCACCCGTGAAACCTGTGCTGCTGCCCACAGGGAGCAGAGGCTGACTGGTCTGGCTGTCTTTGTCCTGACGGGGGTCTCCATCTTCATGGCACCCATTCTCAAGGTAGGGAGCCTGGCTGCTGCATTTGGCCTCTTTCCCAAGGCAGGTGGGTGGCTGTATCCTGCAAGGCTGTGGAGTTCCTAACCCTGCTGTCCCTTGTCCCATCGATCCATCATGGGAAGCCTGGCTGGCAGGTGGGGAGCTGTGTGCTGTGTGGGAAGGGGCCGGGCAAAGGGTTTGGCTTGAGTGCCGCAGGACGGCTGGCACACCAGCGCACTACTGCCCTGTGTCAGCTGGTCAGCCTCCCTGTGGGCATCAGGGTCCCCTGCTGTACCCAAACACACCCCACCACTACCCTCCACACCGCCACATGGGGGGCCGAGCCTGACTGGTGTTGGCTCTTGCCTGCCGCCACTGCCACCTTAGGCAGAGCCCCCCCAGTGTACCCTGGCCACATCTGGATTATGTGGGGGCAGGCAGGAGGTCCCTTTTCCTCCACCTCTGACCTCACCTCGGAGGATGGCCTTGTAAAGCCTTTGATATGGCCCGCCACAACATTCTTACCTCCAAATTGGAAAGATAAGGGATTGATGGATAGACTGTTAGATGGATCAGGAATTGGCTGGATGGCCGAATCCAAAGAGTCAGTGGCTCAATATCCAAGTGGAAACCAGTAATAAGTGGTGTCCCTCAAGGGTCCCTACTGGGATCAATACTATTTAATATCTTCATCAACAACATAGACAGCGGGATTGAGTGCACCCTCAGCACAATTGCAGATGACACCAAGCTGAGTGGTGCGGTTGACACGCCTGAAGGAAAGGATGCCATCCAGAGGGATCTTGGAGGACATGGGTCCGTGTGAACCTCATGAGGTTCAACAAGGCCAGGTGCAAGGTCCTGCAGCTGGGTGTGTGCAACCCCCAGTATCAATACAGACTGGGGGATGAATGGATTGGGACCAGCCCTGCGGAGAAGGACTTGGAGGTACTAGTGGGTGACAGATGGGACATGAGCCAGCACTGTGCACTCGCAGCCCAGAAAGTCAAACATATCCTGGGCTGCATCACCAACAGCATGGCCAGCAGAGCAAGGGAGGGGATTGACCCCATCTGCTCTGCTCTTCTGAGACACCCCTGAGGCACTGTGGACAGCTCTGGGGTCCCCAGCACAAGACAGACATGGACCTGTGAGAGCAAGTCCAGAGGAGGCCACCGAGATGGTCTGAGGGCTGGAACAGCTCTGCTATGGAGAGAGGCTAAGAGTTGGGGTTGTTCAGCCTGGAGAAGAGACAGCCCCAGGGAGACCGTACTGAGGCATTTCAGTACAGAAAAGGAGCTTATAAGAAAGACAGGGAGAGACTTTTTACCAGGGCCTGTAGTGACAGGACAAGGGGCAATGGTTTTAAACTGAAAGAGGGTAGGTTTAGGTTGGACATGGGAAAGAAATATGCTATGCTGAGGGTGGTGAGACACTGGGACAGGCTGCCCAGAGAAGCTGTGGACGCCCTGTCCCTGGAAGTGTTCAAGGTCAAGTTGGATGGGCTTTGAACAACCTGATCTAGGGCAAGATGTCACTGCCCATGGCAGGGGGGTTGGACTGGATGGTCTGTGAAGGTCCCTTCTAACCCAAACCCTTCTGTGATTTTGTGCTGGAGAAACCAGAGACCAAGCCTGCCTAGTCCCTTTGAGGCACATGGTGAGATACAGGGCAGTGAGGGGTGTCTGTGGGCTTTGGGAGCCTCCCCCAGGGCAACTCTTCTTGCCTCCCCAGCCTCAGGATGTCTGACTTGGTCCTTCATATAAGAACCTATCTCTTCTTATAATCCCCCCTGCCACACCTGTGGCAGCCCCAGGACTAGCAGTTACCTCCCACCTCGGGTGTGTGGATAAATGCTTCCACTCAAACGGCCCTTGCGTGATGCCGGGGAAGCCGATGCAGCCCCGGGCAGTCCCTGTGTCCCTGGTGGAATCCATGGGGAGCAGCAAGTGACCCCAGTCTCCCTCCTTGCCTCCCCGGGCTTGGGGGAAAACCAAACCATGCTGAGCAACACAGAGGGCAGCAGCCAGTTTATAGTTGCAGAAGAGGAGGTAAAAAGGAAAGCAGTGTGCCGAGGAGGCAGGACTGCCCAGCATTTATAGATCCTGAACCATAAGCCATATCTCCAAGTGGCTTGGCATCATGTTCGCCATCTCCAGCCTGGATTGCTCCCACCACGTGCTGGAAGATAGGGCAAGGAACTCAGTGCATGTTTCCCCTCTCTGAAGACTGCAACGTCCCTGCATGAGCAGCATAGCCAGGAGCGTGTCTGGGCTTTAAAGCCCTCGAAGCCATAAAATAAGCAAAAAGCCATGAAATTAAACCGGGCTGTTGAAAACGAAGGAAGCAAATGCTGCAGCCACATGTGCAGGAGAGGACGCTCAGCAAGCACAGTCCTCTTGGGGAATTGTGCCCTGCTGACCCCTTGCCCTGCTGTTTTGCAGCACATCCCAATGCCGGTGCTGTACGGGGTCTTTCTGCACATGGGGGTGGTGGCGCTGAACAGCATCCAGGTGAGTGGGGGCTGTGCTGGGGCTGCTGGTGGGGACTGTTTTGGGGATGAGGGGATTTGCTCGATACCAGCTCTCACTGCGTAGCAGAGCCTGGATTTTAGCTCTGCCTGATGTGCAGCCTGGCATAGGTCTGTTCCCTGCCAGGCCCAGGACAAGGAGGGGCAGAGGGACCTTTCTGGGGCAGAGGAAAGGGAAAGGGAGGTGTCTGGGGTGCTGAGGAGCATGAGTGATTTCTGCACTGATGGATCGAGTGGTTTGGGAGAAGCGGAGGGGCCAGTGGATAACCCAGACTTGCTCTCAAAGCCGCAGCGATGTCCCCATCTGGGAGCTGCAGGCAGAGCTGGGACCTGCCAGCCCTTTGGTCCTGGCATTGCCACTGATGTGCCAGCTCTGTTCCTCTCCTGAGAAACCCATGGAGCGGAAAAAAAATCCCCACTCCAGAAATATCTACTGCTTTTTTTCCTCTAAACAGTACATTTTCCTTTCAATTACTCTGCTCTGGATGACAGGCCGGGAAACCTCCTTCCCTTCCTCCCTCTGCTTGAGGAATCCGGGGTTGTGGTCTGGCAAAGGCAGCAGCAGTCTCCTGCATGCAGGGAGGGGAATCAAGGGGTTGTTATCTCTCAATTAACCCTTTAAGACGAGCTCAAGCCCTTTCTATCTAGTCTGCCTGGAAAGTGCTCCCCTGGCCTGGGGCAATGGTGGTACCAGGCCTTGTTGACAAACTCACCTGCCCAGGCATCACACTGGTGGCCAGCGCAGATGGCAGGAGGGATGAACTGCAAAAACAATGGCAAAACCTCATCCTGCCAGCCCCGGTCCCAACAGGGAGGTGGGTGAGAGCTGTCTGAAAGCCGGAGGTGTGTGACCCACATGCCGTCCTCTCACTACAGCTCACAGACCGCGTGCAGCTGCTCCTGATGCCAGCCAAGCACCAGCCAGACCTCCCCTACCTCCGCCACGTGCCCCTGCGCCGGGTGCACCTCTTCACCGTCATCCAGCTGCTGTGCCTAGCCTTGCTCTGGGTCCTCAAGTCCACCATGGCTGCTATTATTTTCCCAGTGATGGTATGACATTCTTTTCAATCGGGCGGCACTGCTTTGGTGCTGGGCTGGGTGCTGCCCACATGTGCCCTGAGCATCGCTGCAGCCCGGGTGCTCACCTTGAGCAAGGCACGTGGGCGCTGCCCTGGGTAGGCGCGCATGCCCTGGCAGGTGATGTACGTGGGTGCTCAGACTCCCGAGGACTGATGGGGTCCCTGCAGGGCCACAACATGGCTTTGCCACCAGCCTTCACCTCCTGGGTTGGGGCTGGTGGGGCTGTCACTGCTTTGCAGGCGTTGTGCAAGTATCATCCCCTGGGACCAAGGCAGGAGAGGTGACATGCCACCTCCCTGGCATTTACCAGGTGGACGGAGGGGGTGTGACAGGGACCACGCTGCCTGTTCCCTGGCCCCCAGCCCCAAGCACTGTGTGATGCTGATCTGCGCTTTGCCCCGGCCCCAGCTGCTGGCGCTGGTGGGGATCCGGAAGGGGCTGGAGCGTGTCTTCTCCCTGCATGACCTGAGCTGGCTGGACAGCCTCCTGCCTGAAACGGCTGGGAAGGAGGCAGAGGGGAAACAGCCCGGGAAGCGGAAAGAGGAAGAAAGCAATGGCGAGGAGGTAGGTGATCTCCTGGGCGCTATGCTCTTTCACAGCCATCCCCAGGGATGCTTTGGTGTGGGGGCTAAGCCTGGCCTGAGCTAAGGCTAAGCTGGGCTGGGACTGAGCTGCTTGGTGGGGCTGCAAGCTGGCGGCACAGTGGGAGCAAGGGCTGGGAGCGCTGCCAGTCTTGTCCCCCTCTTACTTCTCCCTCCAGTTTGAGCTGATGCATCACCAAGGACCAGAGATCAACATTTCCGTGAATTAGGACGGCAGCTGAGATGCAGGGCAGTGCGAGGGGCAGAGGAGGCCGGGGCTGAGGCCAGCCAGTCTGCTCCTGTCCAGCTCGGCAGACGTGGATCTGATGGCAGCTGAGCACCATCCAACCTCAGCATGGTCTGGGTCAGAAGGGACCTTCCGCCACCCAGCCAGACCGGCCCCCACGGCAGACAGGGACATCTCCCACCAGGCCGGGTGGCTCAAGGCCCCGTCCAGCCTGGCCTTGAGCACTCCAGGGATGGGGCACCCTCAGGGCGGCCTGCCCCAGGGTCCCCCACCCTCACCCCACGATGCTTCTTCCCGGGCCCCACCCCACCCTGCCCTCCGGCAGGTCAAAGCCGTCGCGCCTTCTCCTGCCCGCCGGCCCGCGGCCCGCCGCTGCCTGTGGTGACAACCGGCGCCGAACCCGCGCGCCGCCGGCCCCGCCCCGCCCTCGGGTGCCCGCGGCCCGGCCGGCGGCGCTGACAGGGGCCACGTGGCCGCGCCGGTGTCGTCACGGCGGGCGGAGCGGCACGCGGAGCGGAGTGACGGCGCGCTCCGCCTATGGCGGCCCGCGCTCGGGACGGGAGGGAGGGAAGGGAGGGGGCGGGCCGTTCGCCTCGATAGGCAGCGCCCGGCTCCAATCGCCGCTCGGGACGGGCGGGCGTGTGACGATCTCTCGCGCTGACGGAGACCTTCAGAGGGGTTCGAAGGGGAGGGGGGCCCAGGGCACGGCAGGAGCCAATCGGGCGGCGCCAGACGCCGTGCGTTGTGAGCGATGTTCCTTCCAACCAATCGAAATCCGCGGCTCTCGGATTTGCTTTGACCGACAGCCCGCTCGCCCCATCGGCGCCCGCAGCTCTGGCACGGCACATGACTGATGTTCCAGAAGACCAATCACCTCCCGGGAAGTTCAGGAAGCGAGGCCGGGGGAACGGGGCGGGGCGGTGGGCTCTAACCGCCTCGGCGTGCGCTCTCAGGGCAGCATGCTGGGAGCGCGTGACGCGACTCGGAGTGGCGGGCGCCGCGCCCAATAGCGCGCCGCCGTCGGTCGAGCGCGCCCAATAGGCGCGGGCGGAGCGGCGGGTGGGCGGCGCGGCGCCCGCGGCCGGGTAGGGTGTGAGAAGTTAGTGGCGCTGCTGCGGTGCTGTGAGGGGACGGAGACGGCTGGGTTCTGTGAGCGGCGGCTCCGGATCAGCGCGATGCTCACGGACGGCACCGCCGCCCCCGTCGGCGACGAGGAGATCGACTCGGTCGCTCCCCGCGCGCCGTCCGCCGCCGAGCCGCCCGCCGCGGCCGGGCCCTCCCCGCTGGGCTTGCGGGCCGTGCGCCTCTTCGGGGAGGCCGGGCCCGGCGGGCCGGGAGGCCCCGGCGCGCCCGCGGCCGGTGAGGCCGCCCTCGACTTCAAGCTGGCGGCCGCCGTGCTGCGGAGCGGGGGCGGTGGCGGCTCTGGCAGCGACGAGGACGAGGTGTCCGAGGTGAGCGATCCCGCCGGCGGGCCCGGCCCTCCCCTCTCCTCCGCCGCTTCCTGACAGGCCCGGCCGGCGGCCGGGGCCGGCGCCCACCCTCCCGCTCGCCGCGCCGGGCCCTCCGCCGCCAGCCGGGCGCTTGGCGCCGCCCCGACCGGGCGCGGGGGATCGCGGGCCGCGCCGCACCCCCCTTCCCCCCCCGCGCCGGCCCGGGCCTCCCCGCCGCCATGGGCGTGAGCGGCCGCACCGGAGCCGCGGGGGCGGGGTCCCGGCGGCCCCGCACGGGCAGGGCGGCCCAGGGCCTTCTGCTGAGGCCGGGGAGGAGGGAGGGGGTCTCGGCACCGCCGCGCCCTCCGGCGGGCCCCGGGAAAGGGGGCTGGGCGCCCCGCCTGCACTCTCCTGGGGCGGCCGGGCCCTCTGCTCGCCGCTGCCTCTATGCCTTGCGGAGAGTGGGGGAAGGATGTCTCCCGTGCTGCTGCCTCCTGACCTCTAGGAGTGGTTTCCACTTTGAACCAGGTTTGAAGGGGGAGGTGAGATTCTCCACCCAGCGGAGAACAAAGTAAAGCCTCCGGCCCCCGGTGTTGCTGCCCTGGACTCGGGAGGAAGCATACGGGATTCCCAGGCTCTGCTAAATTCCTGAGAGAGAGAGAGATATACACACACACACACACACACACTCTCTCTTTTATGCAATAGAAATATTTCTTACCCAACAAAATGGAAGAGGATAATGGAGGTGTCTTCCTTTGATCTTCCAAACCTGCAGAGAGTTTTTAGGGAAGGGTGTGGGGGAGGGACTGGAGCCTTATCCCAACCCAAATGGAGCATTGTTGGGCCTGTAAACTTGCATGTAATACTGCTTTATGTAGCCTAGAGAGAGAAGATAAATGAAGGCTTTTATCTGTCGCTACTGCCCACTCATCCTACACCAAAGGGTGAATCTTATTCCCTTAGTTGCCTCTTTTAGAAAGGAGACTGGAGATCACAGCTGCCATCATGGCCCTTAGTGGAAAGCAGGAGAAAGTGGCTAGCACTTGCAAGCTTGTTGCAGTTCCAATGTTTGGTACTTCTGCATGCTCCTGGAGGAAGAAGAAGATGGTAGCCAAGGCAATACATATAATTTTTTCTTTGGGGGCCAGGATTGGGTACTTCGGTATGTGTCCACATTTCTCCTGGAGAAATGGAAGGCGGGGAGCCTCCGTTCATCCTCCGGGTCTAAATTTTTTGCCTTCCATTGATGATTGTCTTTAGTCCAGCCCTCCTGAAACCCAAACTGATAGGTCTTATCTGAATAAAAAAGTGATTAAACTGATGCAGACCCACATTTGCACTTTGTTTGTGACCACTTAACCTAAGTTAAAAATTTTATTAGCAGCAGGACATTTAACTAAACTAAAAATCTAATGATCAGGCAGATGAGCGCTTGTGTGTGAGCGCTCCTTGCGTGATTGGTATCCTGAACATACGATGATACGGGAGTACATGTGCATACCTGTTTTTGGGAGCTGGAAGGCCTACTGTAGATAGACTAGGATGCAAGTAATTTATGAGTTTCCACTCTCTAGGATGTCTTTTATGTCACATTTTAGTGTATCTTTGAAGATACAAAGCAGTAGCTCCAGAACCTGGAAAATGGGCTGTATCAGTGTTTGTGGCTCTTTACAAGATGAGCAGAGTTCTGCTTTGAAAGCTTATCCCTTTTGAACCCGCCCCATTATTTAAAGGATGTGAAGATTGAACAGCTAAGGTGTTTACTAAGCACTCTATTGGTCTTTTGACTAATAGAAAGTATTAAGAGAGAGAGCCTATTATAAATAATGTGTCTGGGAGGCTGGCATTGAGGTAAAAAAAAAAAAAAAAAAGGTTCCCAAACAGCTGTTAAAGTAAAATTACTTGTTTGAACAACCTGGGGAAAGCTTTCTTATTTAAAATATATAATAAAAAAAAGTTGGAATTAAAACACTTGGAGATTTCCAGAACACACGTAGAGGAGTTGTGCTAATCTCAAACCTGAAATTGCCTGGGGAGTTCTGTCTTGTGTTTCTGGTTGTGAAGAGTAACCTGGGGAAGAAGCATGGGTGGGAAGGATGTGCCTCACATCTGTGCCGCCTTGCTAAACTACAGGGTATGGCTGGAAGGACCAAGAGTGATTTTTTTTTTTTTCAATTTTTTTTCCCTCTGTATGTGTGAGAACTAAAGAAGCACCTGTTGTCAGTATTATTTTTTTATTTTTTATTTTCTTTTCAACAAAGAAAAGGCAATTAAACTCCTGGGATGGAACATTGCAATTCTTGAACAGCACTGCTTTGAAAACCCAGTGACTGTTTGGACTGTGGTCTTGTGCCATGAGTCACTGATTTGGGTGTATGCCTTCAGCTATTACCAGTGAGTGGAATTAGTGAGAACTAGAAGGGAGAATTAAAATAAATAAAGTGGGTGTTTGCCATGCTGCCTTGATCTGTACTTTTTTTCTCTACTTTTGAAGTCATAGAAATAATGGTACAATATTCTGTAGGCTCTGCTGTGTGTCTGGAGTGGTATTTAGGTTTTGTGTCCTTGTATTAGTCTGAGTTTAATATGCTAAAATAATTGGATTAGTCAAAATGGCAAATTAGCTAGAAAAGAAAATCGTCAGGGAAGCGCAGGACGAAGAGTGTAATGAAGTATTTATCTAGAGAATGAAGAGAGCAATATATTTTAGCTTAACTTTTTGAAAATATATAGCATTTCTTACATCAGGTCTTCAAGTACTTTACAGTGGGAGTATTGTCCCCATTTTACAGTTGAAGAAGGTGAAGAGAGTGTGCTGCATTTATCGTGCCTTGCAAAACTGGGAGAAAAATCAAAGCTTTCTGGTTTCCTAGCTCAGTGCCTGCTTATACTAGTCATCAGGCTGCTGGTTGAGAAACCAGGGACTGAAGTGGATCCATATAAATAAGTTGTATCAGGTTTGCAAGGTGAAATTTAAATGCAGCTGTATAGAATATTTTCTAGAATTACCAGTTAAAATTATCACATGCAAATAGAAACAATTGCAAGCTGAAGCATGCCTTTGGGCATGGAAGGACGAGGCCAGGAGGCTTTGTGCTATTTCTGTGTAAAACTGGGAAGCCATGGTTCTCTTGGGCATTTGGACACTCTTGCCACTGGTTGCAGTCTGAGAGATAAGGTGGTTTTGACCTTGGTGTAAATAGTTGCTTGGTTGGCTTCTAAGCCTGATCAGGGTTTGGACACAGCCTGTGACTTGTTTAGAGTGAGATTTTGGTGTAATTTTAAGTATGTTACTACCACTCCTTGTGAATTTTGCTGGCACTTAAAGTGGTGCCAAAGGCATGAGTATTAAACAGCCTCCTCCATACTAGTTGTGAAGCCTGTAGGTCAAGGTGAAGGTGTGCTGGCAGGGTGGTGATTAATAGTGCATGTATGTGAAGTCCATAGGGCCCTTGGTCGTTGAGGGCTTCTGGTCACAGAGAGCGCAGGTTCTTATCAAAAACAGTCATGATGAAAAACTGGGCCATAGAAATAGAGAGTTGAAGCAAGTGATGAATATGGCAGTATTAGTGCTCACAGGATTGTGTGGTTTGCTGATCTGTTGTAAATCAAGTAGGAGAAGCCAGCTGTGCTGACAAAAGTACCAGAGGATCTTGGAGCTCAGTTCAGTAAGTGGCTTTTGGCGGTGAGCATATGAATGTAGCAAGTCTCTTGTGTTCTGTAATTCAGGGGTTTGGAGGCCTTCAATGGCAACTGGAGCTCACCCACCCCTTGGCTATGGAGTCAACGCAGTTTTCAGCTTCCCTCTACAGAGCAGGCTGCCTGCCTCCACCAGCTTGCCTTACTTAAGCCTGTACCTATTGCATAAGCCTCTGGGGATATTTACATAAAGCATAATTAAAAATCAGACATAACCTACCTCCTACAATGAGTAGAATTAATAGTCAAATGGCATGCACTCCAGATCAGTTCAGTACTGGGAGATTTTGTCTGGGGCTTAATTTCAGCCCCCCCCCCCCCCCCCAATCTGAGGTCTCTTAATTTTTAAACTGGGTTTTGAATTCAGAGTAAATCCTTAGGTAGTTTGTTTTAAATTAGCAATGTAATCTATTAAAGTCATTGCTATGTCAGTGAACCTTCTTAACATGGCACTGCTTCTTAAATGGTATACACAATATATCTTTGACTTCTGACATTAATTTAATACTTACACATTTTAGTTTCCTGTCTTATCTTTGAAATAATGTACATAGAAGCTTTTTCTCAACCATAAGGAATAGAAATTCAAAAAGTTGATGCAAATTAAGGTATATAATATTAGGCAGAAAAGCCTTTTCTGTGAAAAAAAATTAAGTTTCAGTCTAGCAGTTGATGTTTTTCTTATTTTGACTAGTGCTTTCAAAGTTGAGAAAGTAAGAGGTGGAACAAAAGGGAAAATTTTCTTCAAGAATTATTCACTGATTGGAAAATATTGAGGGTTAATGGGTTCAGGTTTCCAGAACTATTGAGGTGATGCTTAAGGATGCAGAGAGCTGTTTAGTAGGGTGTTCATTCGTGCCCAGCCTGATGAGGCACCGAATTCTTGGAAAAATCCTGGTAAGTGTCTCAGTAACTTTGAAAGTCTGGCCTGTGGTAGCCCGAAACAATCTGTCTAGTTATGGTTAATACTTACTATTCAATAATACTTTAAAATGAACTGATTTCTAAAGATTATTGCAGAACTCTAGTTTCCCTTCAGTGCAGCTTGACCCAGTTGAGTACATGACCTAAAATAAATGTCAGCAACCGTTTTCTAATGATAGGTGTAGAAAGTAAAGATGTGAAATACTACTGTATAATTATATAAATATGCAGTGCAACCCCTTGGTAAGGAGAGATTTACCAAATTTAGGAGAACATCTATATTTAGTTACAAATTTGCACATAGGTTTCACTACTCAAGTAGTTACAGTCTGGAGGGAGGAAGGGTTCATTTGAGCATTAATGTAAGGCAAAACTACAGCTGGTGGTTTATGAGTTCTTGTGTTCTGATTTAAATTGGGGCTACCCAGCTGCTCCCCTGGGGGCTTGGTATTGGGATGCTCTTCTCTCTCCTTTCCTCATCTCAGAGGATCCTGAAATATAGCTGTAAGGACAGCTGTATGATGCTGTTGCAGCATTGTCCTGTGCTTAGAGCTCAAACCATCAGTGCGACATTCACTTAAAAGAAGGGTAAGTGTGGAGGGAAGGGGAATACAAAGGCACTCCTTATTCTGTGCACACATGTGACCCGGCCTTTAAAACTGAGGACAGTGACATTACTGAATTGGCATGCTTGTTGAAGGAGTTCAAAACTGGGGTTTAGATCCTGCAGGTGAGGAGGCTGCATAGCTTTGATCTTAGTAGGTCACTTTGAGTTCTTGTAACATATATGAAGATACCTTAGAAGTATTAAGCTGTTGTTGGGGGATAAAACTGACTCTCGGATTTAAAACTGAGTCAAGTCTGACTTTTATGGAAAAAAGAACCTTTCTTGGATTTGTTTCCCGCTTAAAACTTAATGAAGCAAGAAAAATAACTTGTGTATCTTGTTTGAGGACTATTTGCAGAACTTGGTGTATAAGTTAAGCTCTGAAGCCTCAGTCTTCAGTAGGGTGCTTTCATTTTCCTTCTGTGAATACTTTCTCTCCTAATAGCAGCCCATGTATACCATGTAAATACCATCTGAAGTCCTCATGTAAAGCTTATCTCTATAACGGGGATGTCCGTGTGAGGAATGGGATACTGTAAGTAAAACTTCAGAAATCAGTAATTTGTTCAAGTACTTTTGTAAATTTAGGAAGTTTTTCAACAGTGCCTGGCCTCAGGGGTTATCTTAAATAGAAACTTTCTCATTGATACCTCATATGACCTTGGTCTTCTCTGATAAACTGAAGATAAGTTTAACTTTCAAATTATATAAATACTGTTCTTTGTAGCAACCTTGTTACTGCACTTTATGTTATAAAACCATGCTGCCTCTGAATTAGAGGAAAAAAATGGGTACAGGTGAATTAATACTTGGATTTAAGGATTCATTTAGTTAGGATGATATGCTTGTCTGACCTCTAACCTTTTGGTATACAACATTAATAGATAGTTTCTGGTTTGGGTTTGTTTTCTTTTTTTTTTTTTCTCCTTCCACTGACAACTAGCTCTCCCTGTTTGTTGTGAAGGTGCAGAGGTTTCATTTTGCATGGTTTTGGAGGAATGCTGAGCAAGTGAAATTTATGGAAATGCATTGTATCAGAGGATAATGCCTTCCTTTTACTCTTGCAACTCATTACTTAAGAATATTTTCTTAGGTAACATTGATTATTTGAAAGTTTTATAAAATACTAGAAAATTTTCCCAGTTTTTGCAATATTGTGCATCTTCTGTTCAAATGCATATAGAAAATACTTACTACCATAAAACATAAAGAAAAGAGTTGGTCCTGTGCCGAATCGTGTTACTTCTTAATTGCTTTTCATGGGATGAGACTACTTACTCATTTTTGCCTTTTTCTTTTAAGAGGGAGTCATGCAGATTCTTTTTCAAACCTCTTTTCATCTTTAGCTCTTCCAAAGCATCCCAGAATCTGAAGGAAAAGTGTTCGTAGACTGAGAGGGGTTACTTATGGTTGAGTTACTATTTTGTGTTCGTCAGAACGCTGGTAGTAAGTGAGAAGGAACGTGTGTGGCTGGCTCTTCTGACCAGGGGAGGTTTTGAAAGCCACCTAACTGTATACCCATCCTGCAGGAAAAATTATTCCCTTTTGTTGAGTAAAAAAATGGATGTTTGACTGGCTGATGAACAGCCAACTGAAAAGCACCTCTCTGGTTGTTTTAACGATTCGTGGGCATTAAGTTTCAGCTAAGTCCGTAAGTTATTCTCATTTGCCTTCAGTAAAACATAAGAGATTACTAATTAACTAAGATTTTCTTCTAGGAAAATCCATAACCCTGTTGAACTCCTTCCCTTTCCAAAATCATGAATAAAACTAATGGTGTTGCGTGGTGGGTAGGCAGTAAATCAGCCGTATTTCAAACCAAGGGAAAAGAGATCAGCTTTCGGGGCTGAATGGTCTACTTCTGAGCCACGTTCCTCAATCACGGTGGCTTCAGAGCGTTGCCTGTTCAGAGCACGTGTCCATCCACAACGTGACAAGGTAGCCGGGGAAAAGGGAGTCTATGAAGTGGATGCTTAACATTTAGGATTTGTTAGGGTAAACTCAATACCTTATATAAATGTGCATCTTTTCATTGTTTTTCTAAAATAGTTACATTTTAAAGCCTTTTTACTGCCTCATCTTGAGTTTTCAGTGGATCGTATTTTAGATAGGGGTCTCTGCTGTGTTATTCATTGTGACAGTTTCTTTTAAATGGCTAACTGATAGATCAGTAGTTACATTATAGTTTTTGCTGGTTTTGCAGTAGTAGAGCACGCAGAAAGATGTTTATACAGGCCTTGAAAAAATAGCTACCATTAGCCTCAGCTCTGAGAACAGCAGAAAGCCCAGTATGATTTTCAGTTTGGTATAAGCCTCTAGATAACTTAGTCACTTTAAATGTTGAGACTCCTCTCTATCTGAAACATATAGGTTGTCTTGGGAATAGATTATTGAATTACTAGACTGGGCTATGTTCATCGGATCCACTTGTATATTTTTTTTTTTTTTTTTTTGAGCACTGTGCCCCTTTGGATTGACAAGAGATCTTAAAAGGTCATTCCCAAGAAGGTGGCCTAGAATACTTGCCATCTTGGATGGGTGTGAGCTTTTACATCAGCAAACAAATGCATTTGGTCATCTTCTGTTTTGAAGTTTCCTTCACTTTGTTTTAATGCCTGGGATTTAATGCTTGAGCAAGGATCCCACCCTGAAAGCCCTGGCTAAATTGATGCAACAATCCTGTTTTATATTCTAATAAATCAGACTGTTGACTTACACCTGCTGTTTCTTGGTTTGATGTGAGGAAAGAAGAGGGGCTATTTCTGCAGGATTATTAGATAGAAAAAACAGGGGGCAAGAGGGAATCTTAAAGCACGTGGAGAAGATGGAACACTGAAAACATGATTTAGAGTGGACTGAGAGAATACGTGAAAATAAGGAGTGCTTAGTGTAAGTGATACGTATTTTAATAAGGTTTACTGGTCTCTATTCAATGGTTTTCTTCAGTATGAAGATTGTACGTGTCAAGAACAGGTGCTTGATTTACTGGTATTCACGTGAATTTTGAATATACTTCAGTTGTCAGTTCCAGTTCTGCAAATGGCAGCTCCTTGCTGCAAAAGATTCTCATGTACATCAGGAAAACTTTGTCATAATTGTTTTTGTTTATCAGACATTGAATATGTGATGGCTGCAGGCTGGTTTTTAACAGGTGTGGTTTTTTTGGTTTTTTTTGGTTTTTTTTTTCAGTAGTGATTGAAATGAGTAATGCTTTCTTTACTGCTATACAGAGAAACTTTTTAATGTTGTCAGCCTCTTGGACCAAAAGGACTCAGTCTGTATGTTCTGTAGCTTAGTCTTTTTGAGGACTAACTGGGGGTGCAGTTATGTCTTGGGTTTATTGTTGTGGAACAGTGTTTTAATAAAAATGAATTGGAGATTTCTTGTTTGTGGAAGAACCATAAATCAGACAGCCCTGTCCAGAGGTGTGTGATAAGGTGTAGTTTGTAGTATTCAAAACTACTTAAATTGGCATAAGGATATCTAGTGTCAGTTGATTACTTAAGAGAGAAATTAGGTAAGTGGTTAAATGTACGTGAACTATTTGACAGACAGTTGCTCATGAATGCTTGTTTATACGTTTAGCGTAAGTGCAAGAAAATGGAAAACCCAGAATCAACAGTCTCTGACATGGAGAAGTAGTCTCATAAAACATTAGTTCTGGTTTATTGTTTTATCTGCATGTTTCAAATACTAGCCATAACTTTGAGAATTGACTGGTGACTTCAGGTGCCAGGCTTGAGATCCTTTGATGGGGCTGGACTGAGCAGAGAGGAGCTGCCATACAGATGTCAGGCCTCTCTCAAGCTGACTAAAACCATGGGTGAGACAAACAGCAGTATGTTAATGCTGAGATCAGTTTGAGTGTGTGCTAACACATCAAGAACATACAGTACAGTTTTATACATAGATGTCAGACTTCTGGACCACGCTCTGTGTGTGAGAGGCACTTTCCTTGACCCCAGTGACAGCATAAAGTTGTGTCCATCTTTATTTACATTGTATCTATAGCAGCATTTGCAAAATGAACCTGTGTTTTGAAATTAACTTATTACAGCTCAGATCCTATAGCTGCTTGTTTCATTATCTGATAATTGCTTAATATATATTGGAATAAAGGCTGTCCTTTAGATAATCCTGCCTCAAGTTAGTCAACTTCCTATTGTAATTGGAGCTAAACAAATTTGCACCCCTCCTCTCCCTCACCCTCCCAATCTAATTTACTGCCTTACAAAACTGTTGTAGACTGCTAAGCTAAGGCAGTCTGCAGGTACTAACAGTTCTGCTTAAATGTGGGAGGCAGGTGGTCAGTTGGATTTGTAGCCTTGTAAGGGAGCTGAGCTGATCTAATGGTTTGCTATTCCCAGAAGAATGGTGTTCCAGTTTAGCAGACCTCTTTCTAAGTCCATGAAATTCAGTAAAGTGGTAGAAAATTATTTTCTATACGCTTCTCCGCCCTGAGTTTTCTCCCCTTTTGATGTGTTAAATCAACCCATGAAAGTGTCTGATAGCTGCCTGACTGGTCACAAGATGAGCAGTGACTGGAAATGATGCTTCAGATACTTTATGCTTTTTCTGTTGAGGTGGTGATATACCCAAGCACTCTGTAACTCCCCTGCATTGTTAGAATGCTTTGTAATCACAAGATCTGTAGGGCCAGTACTGGAAGATGATCTCTTGGTCATTCACATATCTTAGTGGCTTCTGTCTTCTTGGGCTGAAACTTTTTTTTATTGAAGAAACTGTCTTCAGAAACTACAGTTCAAGCCTAACAGGGTGGGTATAGTCTTATGTCATTAATTATGCCTGAATTATTATTTACATTGATTATATGTTATTCCTACATACAGACTCTGAAGTACTTCTTTGAAATGTTTCTTTAGCTTTGAAGTGCCAAGAAAGGGCAGTGTACTGAGATCCTGCTGAAAGGGTTTGTGAAAATACCTGCATTTGTGTGTGGTTTTTTTTCTTCCTTTACCCCATCTCTTGAAACTGAAATAGTAGTGTCAGGAGCATACCTGAAGTAGGTGCAAAAACGTTTGATTGGCATGGCTGGGTTGGGGTTGGTGGCAGTGTTGAAAAGTACATCTTAAGGTAAACCAAAGCCAGGCCTTTTGCTGGTGTGAAGAGTCTATACGAGGGGTGTAGTGGTGTACTCATCACAGGAGGCTCCCAAGAGTGCCACATCAGTGACAAAGTCCTTCACTTTACTTTCTACTTACAATAATTATTTTTAATAGTTTTGAAGCTGGGATTCTTTATATGTGAAATTTAAAGGGGTTTGATGTCAAATTTGAAATACAAACTCATTTTCAGTCTTAGTGCTATGGTATCTGATGTCCTCTCAGTATTCCCCAAAACTTTTAGAGCAGGATTACAAGTAGTAATCAGATACTGGCATTCAGTGTGATAAAGGACATGATGACATAAACTGTCAGAGGTTGGGTTTATCAGACAAAACCACAATAACTTCCTAGTGTGATCCTAATACAGCATTGCACATCTTGTTAATTATGGAATGAAAATAGTTTAAATGTAGATGATCTATTTCAGCTTCATAGGCATGAACTTTCAGCCTGATCTACAGGCCTATATTAGCCTTAAGGAATCCAAGGTCCCCCTCCATATATTCAGATGTATTTAGACATAAGTCCAAATGGAATCGTCATAGAAATAGTTAGGAAGTGTTACCTAACACAAAAGAGAAAATCAGGTAGTCATATATTTGCATAATAAATAGGAGTTCAGGAGTCCCATTCAACGGTTTGGGTCCTCATTATTTGTAGAAGCTCCGCAAACAGAGCAAGGATTATTGTTACCCCAGGAAAGTGTTCACAGCTTGGGGTGTATCTGGAAAATGCAAGTTCAAGGAAATGATTTAATAGCAGTTTCTCTTTCATATCAACACTTTTTGTAAAGATAGTCTTCCCAGAAGTACTAGTTTGGCACAAATGGAAGGAGAAGGTTGAATGAGCTGTCTCTGCTGCTGCCCTTGCCTGCAGTAGGAGGAGGAGAGAATGGTGCTGGTACAACTACAACAGGAAGCTTTTTCCATCGTCTGTAGCCTGTGTCAGTAACGAGCTATTTGTGAGCAGGTCCAGGCTATTCTGGGAAAAGTACATTTTTTGCAGTAATGCAACGTAGGACAGATCAGTTTAGACTTAATATTAGAAATGTGTTTCTAACCCTGTATGTCATTGCCCATCTTGCAAGAATTGCTAGTGTTAGTTGTGATATTAGCGCTTGAAAAGTTGCCTTTACATACCCCTGACCTGAGGTTAACTCAATCATGGTATTAACATATAAATACTCATGTAGTTGAGTCCAAATAGCTGTGAATGTAGCTGCTATGGAGGCAGGAACCAGTGGTGTAACTGGATCTGCAGAGCTGTGAGGCTGCTGCAGTCTTTGGCAGAACTTCAGGAAAGGTCCATCGTTCCTGTGGATGAGCGTGAAAAACACAACGATGTAGTTAAGTACGCTGATGTTTAGCGCCCTGTCCTCAGGTCCCGTGCAGCTAGCAGGTTTTTTTTGGTTTTTTTATTGAGAATTATTCCTAGTTGCAATTGTTTTGGCAGTTAGAATAATGTCTTGAATCCATGTGTTCCTAATGAGCCTTACCAAGTAAGATGCTTATTAACTGCTCAAAGCGGCTCGCAAAATAATCCAAAAATAGCTCAGTGACTGGTTACTCTATCACTTTGCTACAGATCTGATTAGGATAGAGCAGAGTGCCTAAATTTTGCAACATGAGTAGTGTATTAAGTCTTCCAGGAATGCCAACGTGTAATCTGGTGTGTTTTGTTTTTTAACGAAGTTTATTTGTTTATTTTTTGTTTAAAAAAGTAAAATTTGTTTGATATATTTGGGGTGGTTCGATTTTTTTTTTTTTTTTTTTTTAAATTATTATTACTATGTGATCATCGCAGGTCACTCCAATTCACAAGAGGCATCTGGTTGATTAGGTAATTTCTTACTCTGCTATTAGTGGTAAGGTATCCCAACTGGTCATCTTCTCTAGCCTTGTCTTAGTGTGTGAGAAACTGCATCGATTTACAGAAATGTCAGATGTTCTGACTTGAAAATGCATTGAAACTTGCTCTGGGAGACTGGCAATGGTACAGCTATTTTAACATTTTGCATATGGATTTTCAGTATTTTCACACTCAAATTGTATTTGTATTGTGGGTATGTTATTAAGCTCTTACTAAAAATCAAAACGAAAACTAAAAATTGATGCTCAACATGTGCAGAAATAATGAAAGCAGCTGCCTTTTGCTGTGATATAAAACTGAGATGAAAATACTGTATATTAAGCAAGATTTTTATGTGAGACTTTAAATGTGCAAGGTCTCTGGAAGTACAGTTGCAAACCTAAAGAAGAGCTGAAAGGCAGTAGGAGTTGAAAAGAGTGGTGAAAAGAACAGACTGCACCAGTACTACCCAGCTTGTACTCGAAGTAAAAGCTGTATCTGTAATTCGCTTTAATAAATAGTGTTTGCATAATCAATGTTAAAAAGACAGAGTGTTTTAGAGGTTCCTATAAGCAAAATGTACTTCCCAGTGAAGGCAGAGAGAGGCGTTCCTCGCAAGTGATAGAGTATTTGTGAATGGTGAACTAACACTGATTTAGGTTCAAGAGGTGTATTGTTGTAGGTAATGTCCTGTAAATCTATACAAGTGAGCTTGGGGTGGTAGCAGTCCAGGAGAAAATGATCCATATCTTTTTCCGAAGTGTCAAAAAATGAAGTTTTAAAACTTGCAGTGGGGCAGCTTCTGGAAGGTTGATGCAAAGCTAATATGCTTACCTTTGCCTGGGTGTTGTGAGGCTTTTCCGGAGGCTGAAAGTTAAGGCTTGCCAGAAGGCACTTTGAAAAGTTTCTGCAGTATTTGTTGTTCATAAGTGCAGTTGCTTCAGTGGTGGGTAGCATTTTTACCCCTTTTGGTATGTCTTCAAAAGGGAGGACTGCTGTTAAATTTGGTGTAATTGAAAAAAAAAAGTCCATTAGCATGTAATAAAATTTGTTGTATGTAGTTCTCAACTATATAAAACGAATAGTCACTTATGCACACAGTGGGATTTTCTACTGGTCACCAGGTCACGCATTGTTGCAATAGGAATAATATTTCTAATATATTGGTGAGGCAAAGTGCCTTGTGTAATCTTGGGGGAGAAGATGAAGGGTGAATTTTTCCAGAAGTCAGTTTTGCTTTAGAACTTAAGCCAGCAGGGAGTCCTTAAACAGGCTAGATGGACATAACCTGGAATTTGAGTTCTATAGAGGTGAATCTTACTATAGGGATATGTTTTGCTGTCAGTTGTAAATAGCTCTTCTTTGTTTACAGTGAAAATGTATATCACTGGTTTAGGTCACTAATTTTCTGCTTCTTTAGTGCTCAACTCTTTCTCACAGTGACAGTTCTCGTATTTTAGGACCGTTGTGTGGACTAATCTAGAAATCTTGCTTCTTCCAGCCCTAAATCACAGCCTGCTGTCTTAGCATTAATATTTGTGCCTTGGCACACAAGATATAATACCTGTAAGCTAGCCAATATCATGCATATCCACTGAGATGTGGAACTCATGTTCTGTGTTCCTAAAAGCCACTCTTTCTCCCTGATGACCATTGTATTCCTATGTTAACACTGCATTTCACTGGGCACCCATGGAATGGCTTGGACACAGGGGATAATGTTACAGAACATTTACATATCAAAAAGGGGAAGAAATTAACACAAGTTGCTCTTGAATAGCAGTGCTCTATGGAGCTCTCCAGACTCGTGTTAACATTCTTCACACAATGGGGCACTTAATGAGTTTGCAGATGGCCTGATTTGATTTTTTTGAAATATAAACTATCCCTTTCTTTAGGTGTTGTGGGGTGGTGTGTGATAGGGGTGAATATGATGATAGTTTACTGCTGGTGTGAGAAAGATTCGAGGAAGTATTAGGGGAAAACGGAGAAAGGAAGATGAGACTGGGGCATGAAGTGGGGAAGGGCAGCAATGGTATAATAAGCATGTCTCATTTCTACGGCATATTTAAGGCACTGATAGTGTTGAACAGATAAAGTCTAATTATAAAACTTTTTATTTTAAAATATTACTGAAAATCGAGGAAATTATGTCTAAACTTGGGACAGATTCTGAAATGTTCTGCTCTCATTAGAGTATGAGTCAGGTATCCTCCTTGTTTACTCTGGCAAGCTGTCATAAAGCTACAGTGTGTTATGTTGAGTAATTCCATGAGCTTGTATTTGAAGATCATATGGGCCACTGGTGGGACAGCATTATTGCAGCTCAGTTGGAATACCTGCTTGCTTAATTGTTCTACGTATCTGTTCTTGTCTAGAAAACATTAATGACTGGGGTAATACTAAGTGCCAGCTTGGAAACAGATGTTTGGGTTTTGAATTTTAGTCAACTATCGTATTTCTACTTAAAGCAAACAAAATGCTTGTGCTATGTTAATTGAAATTACTTTTAAAATAGAACTGAAGGGCATCTCGGGAAACCATTCAATCCCTCCCTGGCTCTCAGATAGGTTCAGCTATACCAAAGTCATTGCTGATGGCTTTTTTTAATAACAAGGTAGACAGACTTCCAGTGATAAAGATGCTACAGCCTCTTGTGGTTTTGGTGGTTAACTGTCCAAACATGCATAACATTTTTTCAGTATTTAATCTGAGTTCCCTTGCTATAGTTTAAGATATTGTTGATTGTGATTTTTACAATAAACTGTTTTTCATGTAGAGTTTTTTCTTTTGTGATTTCAACGACCTTTTTGGTGAGCTGACGAGATGATTTTTACAGTTAAAACATGATTATGATACAATTAAATTATTTTGTGTTTTTTCTAATATTTTAGATTTAGTATAAAACTTCAAAAATGGTAAAATTATTTTTCTAAATTGGCCACAGGTTGAATCATTTATTTTGGACCAAGAAGATCTTGATAACCCAGTACTTAAAACCACGTCGGAGTTATTCTTATCGAGTGCTGCAGAAGGTGCGGACTTGAGAACTGTGGATCCAGAAACACAAGCAAGACTAGAAGCCTTACTGGAGGCAGCAGGTACTTTCTTTGTGTAGTTTTTTTCTGAGCCTAACTTGCACACAGATCTGGCAACCTGTAAATTTTGACCCTAGTGAAATATTCACAAGTCTAGAAATTTACCATGATGATGGGGAGAAGAACCTGGAAAACAAGCTCATAATTCTTAGAGGTGTTGAGGGTTGCTTGGTTCACTCCTTCTGTACATATAATGTTAGAAAAGTTAATTTGAATTAAATGGTATTTCATTGACCAGATGAGATTAATCCTCCCTCTAGTAACACATGTAAAGGGGAGAGAATGGAAGGAAGTAGACTTGCTAAAACGACATTTTTTTTCTGCTGCTTTGGTCAATGTATGATTAATACTTCATTACTCCAGAAATTTACAGGTGAAATACTTATTTCTCTGTTTTAACTTTCACAAAAATATTTTTCCATTCTGTAGTTCTGAGAGATGATTGTTGGAAAATACATATTTAATGTTCATGTTTTGGAACCAGACTAGATGAACGTAGTGCCACTACAGTTGTTACTTTTATAGTGAAAGCTTGACTAATTTAAGTCTTTCTAAGGTTTGTGACTCAGGTGTTTGCAATGGATTTGAAAATTATTTGTCAGTTTTAAAATTCCAAGGACAAAAAGATGTAAAAACTCTGCCTTGAAACAAATCCTGTTTGATGGTTATGGGTGTATACTCAGACTGGTACTAGTGTGCTGGAATTGGAGTTTTCTGACTTTAGCTTTGGACACACTTAAGAGCTAGATAAAATAGCATTTATTTGCAGGTGTTTAGATGTAAAGCTATGTACAGTCTTAAAGGAGACTTTCATTCTGATGAAGCAAAGGGGGCAAGGGACTTAGGCTTTGGGTTCTCTTTGCATTTTGAATTTGAAAAAAACCCAACTTACAACATAGCATAGCTTTTGTCAGCAGAAAGTTGCAGGAGCCTAATTAAAGGTGGTCCCCTAAAATTATTCTAACCTGATATAACTCTTGGGGACCAAACTTTCCTTTGCAGGGAAGATAGACTATTTCTAGGATACTCTGGACAGTAAGAATTTGAATAATCTGATCCTTTTTTAAGCACTCTTTCAAATGAAAATTAGTTGCAGTTTCTGTCATGGACCTGATGACTGGTGTGTCCTAAAACCTGTTGCTAGCTTTATAAATTGTCAGTGGAGATGTCTGATGGCTAGTGTTTCCAGGGCAGTCAGTCTCTGAGGTATGTGCTTACATCTAGGGTTGCAGTGTTCAAAATGATTTCACAGTATTTAACAAATCTAGGAAGTACCATTGCTTCTCGTAATACCTGTGAGAATGCTTTCGTTAGATTTCTAAGCAGTAGTTGGCCACTTGTTGCCAAGAGTAGATGATTTGTTTTTAATCTGAGGTTCCCATGCTTTGATTCCCTGAGAGCTTGGCGTAGGGATGTAGAAAATGGGCAGAACAGAAGGAATCTGGAAAGAAGAGCAAATCAAAAAAAGAGTGCTTTTGTTTGGTGGCTCCATCTCCCTCTCTCAAAAGACTGGACAAAATTAATGCCACTTGATGAATGCGTGAGATCAAAAGACTGAAAACACTCTTGAGAAGGTCCTCTAGTTAAGCAGTACTTGTCTTTCCCACTGTGAATTTGAACACTAAAAATATCATTAGACCAACCTAAAGGAGACACTGAGAATTTTGTAGTTTATTAATAAAAGCCATAATTTGAAAGTGCTTGAAAAAGAAGCTAGTGTTTCTGGGAGATGTTCTAATATCTTCACTGGATTCCTCTGGCTGGTTTGGCTGAAAATACCCTTTCTAACCTTAAGTGAGCTTCTAGGTTTCCATCATGGCAACAAACAAAGCAGCCTAGTGTTGGGACTTCGTATCGTTTTGCAGTTTGGCAAAAGCAAGTGATTTCTCTTGTTATTTTAGTCACATTTTAGTCCTCAGCATTAAGGTTAACTTGCAAAAGTAGATGGCAGAACTATTGCTCGAACAAGGAGTTGAGCTATGGCCTTGTCTGATGTGGTTTCCAGGGTAGCTTGGCCTTCGCTGTGATGATCTCCTCTCCTGTGGGAGGCTTGATCCTAACTTACAACCTAGAGGAAAATTGGTCTTGCATTTAGTGTTTCAGATTTCTTAGGGTTTCTCACATGCAGCGTTTGTGGCTGTGTCATTAGGATCTTAATGAGTATGACTTGCAAAACTAGTTTTGCTCATTCTTCATGAATCCTTTAATGCTCAGATCTCATATGGACATGCTGTTTATTAATTCTGGAAGGTAAGTTCTAGCAGCTGCAGCCAGGTGGGATGATGTTCTTTAAATTACTTATGCAGAAGTGGTTTTCAGCCATTGCATTCTGTAAGATTTGTGGGTGTTTTGTTTTGTTCTTAAGTAGCTGTCCTGATTTGAGAGCCGGTTAGGCCTGCATATGCAAGTATAGAGGCAGAGGTTAGTTGAACTACTTAAAAATGTTTCTATACATTATATTTACCCATCATAAAAGCACTGGATATTTTTTTGCAGTTCAGCTTGTTTATTCTGTTTCCAAGAGGACTTAAAATATTTTGTGGTTTTGGATGCTGAGGGTGACAGCTTTAAGTAGAATTTCTAGCGAGAGGCTTGTGCCTTGCCCCCCTTAACATAGCAGCGAATATACACATACATACATATACATGTGCACACAAACAGCAGTTAGATTCCTTATGTTTACTAGGTCCTCTGAAAACCTAGCTGATTAGCTTTAGTTTGGACAATGATACTTCCTTCTGTAATCTGTTCAAGCAAAGCACAGGCACTTGTGCCTTCATTAAGACTTGTTAATGAACAACTATCTTTAAACAACTGTCAGTGATTGTATTATTTCACAAAAAAACTGAAGACCAAGGTCTTGGTCTGAAGACCAAGACAGTTCACTGTTCTATGAACATCATAAATATGAGTTGTTTTCATCTTCAGAAATTGAAGATAAATTAAAACAATTGAATATTCCTCTTTGAGAAGTTATCCTAAACAAACTAGGTCTTTTATATACCTTCCTTGAGTTTGACTCCTAGTAGCAAAGATGGGATTTATAGGTAAAATAACCTATGGAAAGAGAATGATATTGTTTGGAGAGGTTTCTGGTTTTCAGACTGTAATTAAAGAGATTCTTAGTATTCTGACAGTGGATTCATGTTCTGCACTAGAAACATTCAGCTCCATTGTTAATTAGGTTACTGTTGATTTCTTAAAAATAATATTCCAGCTCTGAAGAATCATGGTTCTTTTGTGGATCTTCAGTAAGGTTGCCTATTAAATTTCCTTTTTAGGGGTAGTAGTTGACTGCTGGAGGATGAGCTCTTTGCTGCTGTGAATGAATGGCTATAGCATTCAGAGCTCTTGCTCTTCCTGGCAGGCTCCTTGGTGGGTCCCTCAACACATGTTCTTAAAAGGGCAAACTCACCTCCAAAGAGTTGGGGAAAGTTTGACAGGTTAAAGCTGTTTCATTTTCTGGTCCTGCCTTTTATAGGCATCAGGAAGGGAAAATGACTTGCTTATGTAGTGCAGGCCTCTTTCTGGAGTACAGGCTGTTTCTTAAAGAGGATAGAGAAAGGTGTTGGTTGAAGTGTGTGGTCAAATAAAAATCCTGGATGCCTGTTTGGTGTATTCTACACCCAAACCACAGAATTCCACAGAAAGCTGTAAAATGTCAAAATGTTAATCCCTGAAGTTAAAATACCCTGTTTGTAGTGTTTCAGCATGGTTTTGCTGAGTTTTCTAGGAAGTGACGTAGAATGTTACTGAACTGATTTTTAACTTGAGAAAATAGCTTGGGTGCCTGTATCCTTACCAGCAGATCTTTTGAGCGTGTTCCTTCTCAATCTGAATGTTGAAGCACTTTGTCGATGAAGCATCAAAAAATAGACACAGAAGAAAGTGGTAAAGAAACTCTTTGTCTAGCATTGGAGGACTTGATATTCCTGTTGAGTATCTAGACAGGAAGGAGTTTTGTTAGCAGTGAGTTCTTCAGAAGTCCTGTTATTGTTTATAAGAAGCTTGTGAGGAAAATCAGAGTATTTTGGAGAGGAACCATGTTCAGCCAAGGGTTTGCTTAATGAAACAGATGTGAGTAGTCCATCCTTACGTTCAAACAGGGAGCAGAGTTAAAAACATCCTTTTTTTTCTGTTGAAACAAAAGATTAAAGGTGACTAGAGGCCCTCACATGGAGGACCAAAGTCTCAAATGATTAAATGCAGTGTAAATGGTGAAAGAGAAATCTAGTTTTAATAACAAGTGTCTGTTAATACCCGGTGAATTTCAGTAGTTGATTCAGGCATGAGGGCTTGATAATGCTTTTTGGAAAGCTGGTAGGATGAAGTGGCTGGGGGGGGGAACAGATGGTATATTCTGGAACTGGGGAAGGCAAAAAGTGGAAGTAATCACCTACTTAGTGGAAATACAGAACGCAGGTCAAAATATGAATGGGCCCAGATAAAATCTGCCTGCTTCAGGATAAACTGAAAGGATAGAGTGAGATTCAGCAATTGTAAAATTGAATGCTTTCCAGTGTGTGTAGGTATGTCTCTATATTTACCCACTTGCCAAGCTGTTGACCAAACCTGCCTTTTTTTTGGTTTTTTTTGGTGATGTGGCCAAACCCATTCATTATTCACTAACAGAAAGGGATTTTTTTGATTAAAATAAAGTAAGTTATATTTGTTTCCCCCAACATTAGAGGGCTTGAATGTGACAAGATAGACCTGTGATCCGGCACTACTGGGGAGTGAGCTGTGGTCTAAAACAATGGTTCAAAAGATGCATAGCTTGCTTTCATCCTGCATTGGAGAGACCCCTTAGAAAGTGTCAGACTGGGCTAGATAAATTCTTTGATCATGTTGTTTATGATCAATAAGATACATGTGTGGACCTGGTGTTTCTTTTCTTAGGGCTGATGAGTAACTTGTGATTAGGTGGGCATCTAATCCAATAGAAACTTAACCTCTGAAGGGTTATCCAAGCTTCACTTCAAACTGTAGAAGTTGAGGGCTGCAGAAATTGGACGATTCATGTTTGTCAATTTAATAGTTCCACCTCTTTGCTTGTGGAATGTAACAAATACATTTCTAGATCTGTATGGGTGTTCTTGAATAAAAAGAAAAATAGGGTCTTCAGTAGGGGGAGTCTGAGAGAGGATTTCTGGAATTTGGGCAAAGATGGAACTTTATTGTAAAAATGTAGCAATATCAAATTTGCAGTGTGTTTAGCCACCTTCAACATGGCAGAAGTGTTACCTTAGTCCCACTATTTTGAATGATCTTTTTTTTTTTTAAACCAAGAAAGGCTTTTCACCCTAATTTGATCTGATCTGAAATACTTGGTGTTATATGGATTCAGTATATGGATCAGATAAGAGAAATGGTTTTCATTAAGAAAGTTCAAATAGACTTTGTTCTAGGTGTTTCTTTAGAGATCAAAGCTGTGCTACTACCAAAATCACCACTGTCTTGTTAACTGGAAAACTTTTGCCTTTTGAGATACTGGCACATTACAGTGACTTGCTCATTTTCTTTCTTCACCATCTAAAGATTCAGAGTGGGAAGGAGTATATGGTATGTGAAACGTACAGATGTGTTGTGCTTTTGAGTAAGTTGGATAAACTGTCTGAATTTTGTGCATGTAATTGAATTAATATTATATTTCTCTGAGGTTTTGCATGATTTAAATATTTCTAATCTAGTAGGCTTTTAGATTAGAAAAAGTCTAGTCTAATCCTGCTCTTAGTCAAATTAACTTCCATACTTTGAAAGTGTGTTAAATGTACCAGCTTCATATTTTTTTGTCTCTTTTTCAGTTGGATTTTGCTGTGAAGAACAGTTTCATTGTCGTAACACTTAAATTGATGCTTTTAGGTATCAGACAGCTAAGTTATCTTACCAGATCTGAACACTATGCTTTTGGAATTCTTTGGCAAAGATGATTCTGAGATTTTTAACTCTTCCTTAGTGGGGATGGGGAGTGGGAAGAGACAAAAAAAAAGTTACAAGTTTTAATTTGTGAAGTATTAAAATTGGCCAGGGTACTCCTCAATCAAGATCTTAAGTTCTCTGCATATTTATATATAACTCTCTGTATCTCTGTGTGTCTATATATATACATATGTCTCAGAGGTCATTGTTAATCAACCAGTGCTTTATGACCATACTGTAAGCAACTTGTGCAATTCACCTTTTAACGTGATTTTTTCAAAGTCCTGGATATATATTTTTTTTTTTAACAACTCTACTTCTCCTTTCTATTTTACTTCTGTCATTTTTTATTTTTCATGCAAGTTGGATTCTTCTGCAAGGTAACATCCCCTTTGTTCTCCTGTTCCATTATGGGGATATTCCTGGCTAAAAACTTTTTTTCCCATTCAGTGTTGTTTTCAGGACTTCTTATATTAGTGCTTGGAATAGCCTCAGCCAAAGACAGAAAGTAGGGAGGGTTTGGGCAGGAGAAAAGAAGCAGTGCTTTATTGACAGTCCTATGTAATGCCTGAAATGAGATGGAATTTAGCCTGTACCAAGAGGAGATCCTACTCTTTTTTTACACGTATGCTTCCTTCATCCATCAAAGTGAAAATAATTGCGTTCAGGCTTTGCAGTGGGGTGCAGAAGCTTACACTGGGCTTTGTGCTACTGCTGGCAGTCGGCTTAGAGCTGGGTGTGTGGTATGGCAGTCTGTACTGGGGAGCTGGTATCCCTTACAGGGTACAAGGGGTCTGTTGTGGGACAGCTAGTAAGACTCTTGTTTGTTGACAGTACATTGAGGGAAACTTTTGTTTTGGTTGTCTGGAGGTTTGTGCTAGAGTTGGTAAATAAAGATCTTGCATAGCAATATTGCAGGTAAGCTAGTTGTGTGAGTCTGTGATATTAATCAGGTACAGAAAAAAAATAGAACACTAGCTCAAACCACAGGCCACTTAAAGCTAATATCTGGTAAATATTGCTGTTGACCCAAATGTCTTTCCACAGAATATATCTTATTTGAGTGTGGTATAGTATTTTTTCTGTGTTCTTCTGTTTCATTCATGAGCATGCTTTATCTCTCTAAACAGATGGCTACTGGTATGATTCTTTCTTTGTGATGCCTGTGTAAGAGGGGAGTGCAGATGTTAACCTTGTGAAATGAAGCAGTTACTAAGCTTGCAAGTTTGAGTTCATCAAAACATAACTCTTCTCCCTAAGTGCATCAGGAGAGTGAGTAAAGAGTCAGGAGGTAGAAAAGCCCGTGTCTCTTGTTTGTATCTCCTGCAAGAATACTCTATTAATATAGTTTATTAAAAAAAAATTAATTACACAGACTTGGGTTTTAAGTTTGCATTTTTGATTGTTTTCTGCATTTGTCAAGTCCTGTAGTTTCCTTAGCACATGATGATAAAACTAGAGTTTAGATGTGTTCAGAACAGACTTCGAGTATTAAGTGAATGCTTCATAGTGTGCAGAAGATCGGATCTGAATCTCCCCACTCAGAGTTCACTTTTTTTTAAATTTTCTGTAACTTAATGGCAAAGTGTGGTGGCAGTAACTAGTGCCAGCCACTTAGCTCCATACTAGACAGACTGGTAAATCAGGCTGGTGGCCTGAATGTGTAGCCACCCCTTCTGGGGCTGATTGGAAGTATACCGTGAGATGTAACATAATTATATTGGAAGCAGGGCTGCTTGCTATCTGTTTATGTAACAGTTGCTTAAACTGTCTAGTTTGTGTGCTGTGACAAGTGTCTCAGGACACGTGAGAGGTATTAACTGAGCTCTTGCTGGTGGACCTACAATACATTGTTCTTCTATCAGTTTTATAATGGTATTAAATTTTTTTTTTAAAGTGTCAGAAGCAAGAGATTATACTGAGTCATTAATACTTTACAGTATATGGTGTAACAGGTGAATCTGTTGCTTTTTTCAATTGGTAACTCACCTTTGACAAAATGTTACTATTGTATATTTTGGAAGTAATTACAATAAATAAGTTTCTAGGAAAACAAATGATAATATAGTATATGCATAGTGTAAATGATCAAATTCTGCTTATTTCTAGAAAATCAAGCTAGTTTTCACGAGATTAATGAAAAATAAAATTATGTAAAATATACTGCCACTCATCTTTGATTCTACTTATGGGAGCAAGTGGCTTTTTTTGCAATGGGGCATGAGCACCTTCATTGCCTGTTACAATTTTTTTCTTTTTTTTTTTTTAAAGACCTTATTTTGAAAGCTAAGAAATTTGAAAGATTTAAAAGATAAGAAATTTGATTTAAAACAAGCTATAGTACATTAAGCATCTTGCACAAAAATGGAGTTTATATTCTTTGTGAATATGAAGTATTTAAATACTTGAGTATTCAACACATACTAGGAAACTTTAAAAAAAAAATTATTGCATTGCACAAATTTTATCCTTGTATCCATCAAGAAAATACTTGCTGTAGGAACAAAAGGCACAGTGTAGTTCTGTAATGACTTTTTCCCCTGTGTAACAAAGCATTATCTCTAAAATAGGAATTACTAACTTGTCATTTAGACATCACCTTTTCCTCAAATTCTGTACAGCTGCTTAAAACTTTTTGAAAAATAGAGCTGTAAGAAATCTCATTTGATCTAGTTTTATCTCCTTCTCTTCCTTCTCCCCAGGGAAATTCAGCTGTGCTTCTGCCATTCCTGATGGGTGGCTTTAAGAACTGGTTAGACAAACTATCTTCAGTGCTGGAAGCTCCACAGCATGCTGAGCCAACTGCAGTCCTTAGGATGAAAAGTTTTTTTCCGAGTATTAGTCCTCAGTGTTACATGCTGAAATATGTAATTTGCGGGCAAAGGGGGCACTAAGGTGCTTTGGAAGAGCAGGGAAGGAAGAGGCAAGGAAGAAAGTTGTTGTAGTAAAGCAGTTGATGTTGTTTTAGAGGAGTTGCTTTGGCTGCTTGTTTTATGCATTGTATCCAAGTTCAGCGTTCTCTTTTTCAATGCAGCCATCCTTAGAACTGACTTGCAGACTGTTGTCTTGCTCAGTTCTCTCTCTCTCTCTCTTTTTTTTTTTTTGGGGGGGGGGGGCCTAAATAACATCAAATCTTTTTTTGCCCTTAACTCATGTTATTTAGACTTTCATCTGCTCGTTCTCCTCTGGAGTCTCTGTACGTGATCTCTGTTCTTCATAGCTTGTTGCCCCAAATTAGTCATATTACTCAAGTTGAGCTCTATTGATGCATGGAGAGTAGGAGTGTTATTTCATCTGTCTTGCAAGCTGTGCTTTTGTTTATACATCTCAGTTTGTTGTCTGCCTTTTGCAGGAGAAATGTTGGTTTACAAGTTGAATTTGACTTTAAATCTACCAATACTTTTCTGAAGAACTGTTACCTGACCAAATTATTCCTGTGTGTGTGCAGTTGATTATTACTCTCTGTGTGTGTATATATATTTATATATATTTGCTGACACTCCTGTTTGGATACGTCCTTTAAAAAAACTTCTTAAATCTGAATTGTTATAAAGGCTAAAATTCTGTCTTTGCTTTCAAAGAATTACATGGCTTTTGAGTAATAGAGGAAGGCCACAGTGAACAAGAATATTCTAACCAACCTGGCCTGACCTCCAGTTGGCTTTGCCAAAACCAAGCAAACAACATGTTTTAGAAGCCTCTACAGGTAAAGGAGCATGTAGGAAGATTTAATAATGAAAAGAGGAGAAACTTGCAATGTGGCTGTGGTTTTGGCTATTAGGCTTCTCTTACAGTGAGCACACCCAGTGCCTGATCCTCCTAGACTGTAGAGACAAAATAAGAGTTAGAACAATTTTATTTTAGTCTTTATGCCAATAAGAGCAAAAACCTGGAGAGAAATAATAGCAGAAGCTTGCTTTAGTAAAATCTTAATTGGCCGGGCTTTTCCATACTAGCTATTTGAAGGAACTCCATCCAGAGGCTATCCATTAGATTAATACTTGTTACAATTTCTTTCTACGTTGTGCTCCAAAGAAGCTCAGTAAAACTTGTGCTCTGTGGTGCCACGCATTGGATTCTGTGACCTCTGATGGACAAAAACTCCATCTGAAGAAGCAGAGCTTCAGAAACATGGACCTAGATGAAAGTGAATCTCATGATGCACCTGTGTCCTCTTCCCTTTTCATTTTTGAACTTCAGGAGGATGCCACAAAGAATAAAAAGATGTGGTGGTATGAGTCATAGAATCACAGAATGCTTTGGGATGGAAGGGACCTTTAAAGGTCATCTAGTCCAACCCCCCTGCAATGAGCAGGGACATCTTCAACTAGATCAGGTTGCTCAGAGCCCCATCTAGCCTGTCCTTGAATGTTTCCAAGGATGGGGCATCTACCACCTCTCTGGGCAACCAGTTCTGGTGTTTCATCACCGTCATCGTGAAAAATTTTTTCCTTGTGTTCAGTCTAAATCTACCCTCCTTTAGTTTAAAACCTTACCCATTGTCCTGTCACAGCAGGCCTTGCTAAAAAGACTATCCCCATCTTTCTTGTAGGCCCCCTTTAAATATTGAAAGGCTGCAACAAGGTCTCCCCGCAGCCTTCTCTTCTCCAGGCTGAACAGCCCCAGCTCTTTCAGCCTTTCCTCATAGGAGAGGTGTTCCATCCCTCTGATCATTTTTGTGGCCCTCCTCTGGACTCACTCCAACAGATCCATGTCCTTCCTGTGCTGAGGACCCCAGAGCTGGACGCAGTACTGCAGGTGGGGTCTCACCAGAGCAGAGTAGAGGGGCAGAATCACCTCCCTTGACCTGCTGGCCACGCTTCTTTTGATGCAGTCCCCTGGACTGTTCCTGTAGAGGGGTGTTTTTTTCTAATGCATTAACAGTAGATGGGTGTGTTCTTTCTTCAGGTTGGGTCATCATAAAATAAATTCCTTATTTTCTTTCTGAAGACTGTAGCATCCTGATTTTTGGTTGTTTTGTACTCTGTAATCTACTGTGGCATTCCCAGAGATCTTATTTTCAGGATGTTTTGTTATGCAGCCTGTATGTAATGACAGTACACTGAAAGGCTGTGGATCTTAGGCAGAGGAGAGGTTTTATGAACAGTTTCTCAAATGTTCAGTTTGAAACATGAATTTATACACTAGTCTGTGCTATACACTATTAGGGTGGTGATTTTTTTTTTTGGTAAAGAAGTGGCACACTTGGTCACCGTCTGAAAATACTTGAGTATTTTGGCTTACTTTGCCATATAAAATAGGCATAAACTGGGGGCTAAAAGTTCATGGGCTTCTGGGTTAAGTTGATGATGTTACTGGCCCTCAAAGCTTACTCTTAGTTCTTTGCTTGAAAATGTAGAAGTATTTTCAAATTTTTCCCCCAGATAGTCACTGAGTACTGTACTGAGCCAGAGCCATTTTCTGATTCAGGAAAGCAATTACAGCCCATTTGGACTCAGTTTCCCACGGAATACTAGAAATTTGGAGAAAAGAGTTCAAGTGGGGTGTTTGCCTATAAATAGTATTCAAAGGTTATTTGAGTTCTCTTCTTCCTGCATCTCTATTGTGCATGGGGCTCATATCTTAGTGTTAGTCTCCATAAGGGTATGACACTTTTCCTCCATAAGCCTTAGGTTACTCAAAAAGCAGAAAGTAATTCTACTTTTTTCTCCTTCTACCACCAAACAGGTGAGAGTGTCTGTAAAGTAACTTGTTTCCAAAGGTCAGAAGCCCTAAAGTAGATGAGACAGAATATTTGGCTTAGTTAAAATGCTAGAAGTCAAGAATAGGAATTTTGTGCACCTTCAGCATGAATAAACTTTTTTTATCTGTTGATGATTCTCAGGGATATGTGGGGGTTTTCTTTGCTCCTTACCCTCCCACAGTGGATGGTACCATTTCAGTGTTCCTTCTTTCCATGTTTCAATAGCAGTCTTAGCTCTTTGAGGTGTATCTTTCAGATTCTTGGAGACAAGCAATTGTCAGACTTGAAATGAGGAAGTATTAGTTTTTCTCTCTGATAAGGCATGAAAGGAAGAGCCAGGAATTAAAAAATAATTTCCTATTGTTAGCCTTGATATTTTTCTGGAAAATAATGAAATAAATCTTGTAAGTTTTGCCATATTTGATAGCATGAAGTAAAGAATTTATTTTGAAGCTCTTCTTGCAGAGCTCATGATTTCTGCTTCTGGATCGTTTACAAAGTTGCTGTATTTATAGTTGTATGGGTAAATATTGTAAGCACTACAGTCTCAAATAAGTTCCCCAAGAGTGACTTGGGGTTTTAATACTAGTTTGTATAAGCAACCAGAAGCAATCTGATCCTTTTTTTCCTCAGTCTCTAGCCTGGGTGCTTCCTTGAAATACAGGATTGTGAGAGCTGATGTCCAGAGCTCTGAATTTGGAGCCTAGCTCCTTTGATTCTTGCTAGGGCACTTGGTAGATGATACGAATTCTTGCATGTTCGTTTAGCACTGTATACTGTCATTATGATGCAGTTGAGTGTGCTGGTATGTATGTGTGCCCTCACGCTTCATTTGACAGGGTGTGAGCAGGTGACTGCCTGTCTGTAGGGGAGATGTGCTGAGTCTGCCATTTGAGTGTGTGTCCATTTAAAAGCTAAACAAAGCTAGGCAAACAATTCAGCTTGTGGCTGAAGTTTTCCCTTACCTAATCACAGTAATACTGGCAAGCGTGATATAACCAGAAGAGCATTTGTTTTAAGTGCATAAATGTACTTGAATACTTGCTAGTGCTGTGGCCCTGGGAAAGATGTTGCAGGAGGAGGTAGCGAGGGAGGGAAGAGAAAGCTGGCAATGGAAAAGGCATCGGGCACCCAAGTAATTTGCTGTGATTTTGCTGCCATGACAAATCTTTCTGGGTGTGTATCACTGGCTTTTATCTATGTTAAGGGTGAAAAAACCCCTAAAAAAATCCCTGACTTGGTCATTCAAAAACATTCAAAAATGATGTGATAAGCTTTTATTTAACTGTAATATACAGTACCTCCCATTTAATCCTAGAGAAGCACCAAAACAAATTCATGTCCAGAGTAATGTAGATGTTTTATAAACTAGTGCTTAATCCCATCCTCATCCTTTATAATTTGCATTATATATTTATTATATTAAAGGTCTTCTACCTTTGCTCTGAACTTTTAGTGAGTAAACAGAAGCTTTGTCCTCCTCCAAGGCCAAATTGAAATGTCTGTACTTGCATTTGATATGTCTTGCAAGCCAAAACACAGATAGTTTGAATGAACCTCTTTTGTAGGAATCTATTGCCACACATTGAAAAGATCTAGTTTAGCTTTATCTCTTTTGCCCTACACTTTTTGTTTTTTTAAAAAAAGCCAGATTTCTTGAAGAAACTAAACTTTTTTCCAGTACGGAACTTGGGGCTGAGGAAGATGCTCCTTTCTCCCCTCCTTTCTATCTTACTTCTCCATCTTCTTGCCTCTTGAATGTGCTAGCTGAGCAGATGCTCCAGCCAGTAGGGATGCTGTGGGATGAAAGATGAGAGAGACTAGCAGTTACATGTCAGTTGAAGCCTAGCTGTTAGTGGTAGGTAGAGAGTAAGAGCTTCAGTCTAGGGGTTCATATGTGTAGTAGCTTTCAGTGTATACTAAGTAGTTTTATGCCATGATTTGTTGTAGTATTTCATAGGTGTGGGGAATATACCCATTAGGTGTTGGACCAAGGCTTAATTCTTCCAAAGATACTTCAGAACAAAAAAAAAAAAAAAAAAGAAAAGGAGAGAATGAATGAACACTCCAGACCAATCTAGACAAGTTCAGCATTAAAGTCTGTTCTTTTCATAATTGTGTTAGATTTTTTGCTTCTCTGCTAGAGGAAATACGAACAATTTCTTGTACTTGAATATAATTCTTCAGACTTTATGTTGAACTACAAGCCCTCTCACATTCTCGCCTGAGCTTTAGTTTGCTTTGTTTAAAGCAGTTCAGCCATTGAATTGCTGCTAAAATGATGACTGTGACAGAACTGGCAAATTTTTTTTACTGTATTATTGCTTTTGTCCTAATTGTAGCTGCTGCTTTAAAGCATGAGGTAGTCTGAGAGGCAGATATCTCTCCCAGACACTTATCTGCAGTGAGATGGGTGAAAAATCCCTTTGCTGATGATGAAGTACATCTGTAACTAATGAGGAGGAGTAATTAATGGTGCTTCCATATTAACTACATGTAATATGTATGGGATTAAAGTGCTTTTGGTTGAGTGATCAGCGTGATTTTATGCACATATGTGATGAAATGTGTCTGAAGGTCCTGGTTCCTCTAAGGAATCAGCAGTGTTGAGGATTGTACCTGGGAACCTGTCACCTTGTAGTAAGGCAAATGTTTCTTTGCTAGAGATTTAACAGAAACAAAATCTTGAAAAATGGAAAGGTTGGGTTTCTTTATAAAGATATTTGATTAGGAAACATAAAATTTGGACATTCTGAATGAGTGGCACAGGGGGAAGATGTGCGAGATGGCTGAGGTGGTTTAATGGCTATTTGCTGTCACCATCAGGCAGGAATCTTCTGTTCTGGTCTGCACAGTTTTCTCTCCTCTTGCCAGTTCTGGTGGTGGCTAGAAAGACCCTTTGGTCAAATTAATCTTGCTGTGCTGGTAGAAAGCTCCCTCTTCTTTTCCCAGCTGTCAGTGCAGTGGGGTTGGTGGGAGCGCCTGGGGAAACCCAGGGAGAGGAGGAGTACTGAATAATTTTTCTGGCAGTGGCCAAATATTAGATTGGCACAGAAGAGCTCATGTTATTTCAGCTTTAGAAAAGGTAACTCAATTTTCATACAATGGGAGAAAATGGATGCCTACTGAAAGCTTGAAAAAATTCAACTGATAGAAAAATTTAGAGTTATGCTGTAGCAAAGTCTGTCATGGTCAGGAGTTTAAATAAGATGCACAGTATGAGGAGATAGTTATGGATAACTTTTCTAGTATTATTCTTTTTGAACTCTTAGAGTTTTGTTACCACATAAAATATGTCACAAGGCTTAAACGAATCTTTTATTTTGGTATTTTAAGTTAAAATGTGTGGTATTCCGTATTTGTCAAATATCCATATTCTTTCTTGCATTCTGAAAACAAAGGAAATGGATAGATTGGGTTGGTGGAGAGGAATTAGAAGAAATAGCAAACTGTTTGAGGAGATTGCGATTTTGCCAGCAACATCTGTAAGTCTAGGTAGAGCTGGTTTTTAATTGCTGAATTTGTTTACAGGGCTTCCAAGCTTTGGTAAAAGCAGAAGTTGCTGGCTAATATTGTGAATTACCTGACTAGGTAACCTGGTATTGAAGTAACATGAGACTAAATAGAGATCTAATGGGGAAACTCTCAAAAGAAATGTAAATGTTAATGAGTATTGACTAGTTAAAGAAGAATTCATGTTTGTGCTGAAGTACAGAAAACTAGTTTTCAGATTTTGAGATATGTGAGCACACTGATGTAAAAGCAGATGATCCCAAAAAGGAACCCTTGTCATCAAAATGTTACCAAAATAACAGTAAGAACTAATTGTAGCTGGAGAAGTACTTCCTAGCTTTTGATTCTGAAAAAAGAAAATCTCGCTGCTACAGTTGCCACACTGGAAAGCAGAGAGAAATGTCATCGAGATTTCTGGCTCCTGTTCTGACGACTACATTGAAATATATGTAAATACAAATATAATATTAAGAGTTTGCAGTGTCAAGCAAGTGAAAAATTAGAAGCTGGAATAATTTTCTCCAATGGCATGTGTATGTTGTGATGGCTGTTCAGTTTATTCAGACATCTCCTTTCACTTGTGGATATTGATCAAGTGGTGAGTTCCTGTTATTTTTAGGACTGGGGATTTGTGAAGAAAGGGATATTTTGAAGTTAAGACCATGAAATACAACCCAGGAGAATAAAATTCTATTTTTGCTTTTGCCAGAAAATGCTTAGCAGATGATCTGAACATGATTTTTCAGATAGCATTGAAAATGTCATTTTTGGGTGTGATGGTTTGCTGTCAGGAATCTGATTTGTAGAAATTGAAAACTTGGCTGCTCTGGAAGTCTGTGGGGAACTGTGATGGTGACATGAAATATTGTAAAATGCTAATTACTCAAAAAACGCCACACCCCCCAACCCCCCAAGCTGTAGCTCTTAATTTCATTCTAAATGAATTTTTTTTAGCATGCCCAAATACTAATTGAGGAGAATAAAAATAAAAGTTGCAGCCAGTGAATACTGTTTGTGCCATGCACTTGGTGATACAGGAGGGGAAAAATACAGCTTTATAGTGAAAGTTTGTATCAGATGTATATAAAAGGATAAATTGTGTTCAGCATAGTTACAACAGGGATATTAAGGGTACTGTAGGTTTTCAGTGCACTGGAGCTAAGATCAGACTACAATTTTGATATTCAGTAGTGAAAATTACAAAGGCATGTGCTTGACTTTGAAAAGACTGAAAGCCGCAATGTAGGTTTTTTTAGTGTTTTAGAAAACAAAGCTAAAATAAACCCTACCATATCAAATCTCTACCACTCCCTGCCTGGGATTAATAGTGTTGGAATGACCAATTGAAAAATGGAGAAGCATTCTGGTTACTGCTTTTCTCAAAAAGAGACTGTAGGCTATACCTGCGCTAAAATATCTCTTAAATGAGAATTTCAAAGGACCAAACATGTTTTTCAGGGAGATTTAGCTAAGCAAAAAATAAGAATTTTTTTGGGGGGAAAGGTGAAACTTCTACGAAGTTTAGTTAGTTGTGGTCTAAATAGTTCACCATTACATAATAATAATGTGTATTCTCTGTGGTTGCCATCAAGAGATGTTCTTGTCTTCTCTTTCCCCTGGCAGGTTTTCTCTCCTAAAGGATTTGGAATTTGCCACCTTCCTTGTCTCCTTCCCCAGTGAAATGAAATTTTTCTATTCTTACAAGCCTTTTGCCATCTTGAGGGCATGCTTCAGATGTGCCAGGATTTTAAATACTAGCGCTGCCGTCTGATCGTTTCATCCTTTTGGATCTGAAGTTAGGCACAACATCAAGTTTCCTTTACATAGTAATGAATGCTTTCTTTCTGCTACCAGTGTCAATTCCTGATGTCACATTAAGTCAGCAGAACTATTTGCAGGAGAATTCTTACATTGTGATTTGGAAGATGGCAAAGGCTTAGTCAAAGAGTTAAGCTGAGCCTTTCTGCTGTCAGATTGGCACCAAGTGCCTGAACTACACTGAGCTTATCATCCTCGTGTTTGCTGGTACTGTTCATGGAGAAGACTATTCTTTCTTCTCTACATGTACTCTGCTTGGGAAAGTTTGAAGTTTTTCTGTAGCTGTATGGGATTTCCAGGCATATGATAGGAGTTGCTGGATTGAACAACTGTACAGTGTAGGCTGAGGAAGACCAGCTCTTCTAGAAAGAGCTGGGCCTACTGCAGAGACCTGTTGCAGTTATACGACACTATGTGGTCACAGCCCTCCTCTGAGATATCTGATGGGCCAACTGACCCGGCACAGTTGCTCAAATGCATCCCAAAAGTGCCAAGTTTAGTTAACGCACATGATCCAGCTCTGATGTACCTGAGTAATAGACATGACTTCCCTGAAGCAGAGGTCATATTGTGCGAAGATGCTTGAAGCTTTTGCCTGGATAGAGGTATGTCAGTGCTAATTACAGGGTTTGACTGCTGTGGAGCAGCCTTTTGATATGAGTTAGTTTACTAAGAAATGCTGATACTACTTTGCAAATACATCAGTGTAAGGGACTGAAGCATTAGGAAGGCTCATGGCTAGCTTTGGCTGCACACATGAGGTGATGAGGTGATACCTCTGCGTGATTTTTTTCCTGTATGTTTTGTTTGGAGGCATCCCATGAGACAGTAACAGCTTAGTCTGCTCTAAATGGTTTCTGGAGTGAGATTTTTTTTTTTTGTGTATAACAGTGGTGGTCTGCTCACCCACCACGTCACGTCAGAAAGATGCTTCATTTACCTTATTGCATGATCTGTTTCCAGCAAAAGTGCTGAACTTTTTTAATCTCAGGAAGGAGTGGGGAAAACTTTTTAAATCTAGTTCTGTGTGAAAGAATCCCTTCTAGGTGGTACATTTTGCAGTGAGGAAATAAACATGACCTCTTGCTGAAGTCTCTTATAGTTTGAGTTGCCCCGAAAATCTGCAACTTGCAAGTGGGGAGGGAATAGCCAACAGAAGACTTAGTGCTTGTCCGAAGATTTTTGTCTTAACTAGAAGCTGGAATCTTACTGATGCATAATTTTGAGCTATTATGACTTCAGGGGGGGAATGTGCGTTTAAATATTTATTCATTGGTTTTTATCTTAGAAGGGGATTTTGGGTCTGAATACAAGCTCTGTTTTTGATACATTACATTGGCTTTGTAGTACCCTGAACTTTCACTTTGATAGGTTTACCACTGAAACCAACAGAAAACAGCCAAGGAACTGAACCTCTGTGGCAGCAAGTAAACTGGGTGAACTTCAGGGTTACCATTTCAATCTGGGAATGTCATTGAGTTGAAATCTGGTAAATACAGCAGAATACAATTAGAAGGGACATTCTCCTACTCCAGGTTTTCTATTTGGTTTTATAAGGTGATAAATCATCTGCTGAGGAAGCTGTCAAGCTGCAGCCTGCTCAGGCAAGCTGACCATGCTGCATGAGAGGAGTTACTTGCATTGCGAAAAACATGGAGCAAGCCAGGACAGTAGGTGTGGTCTGAAGCACTGTGGTGGTTGCATAGATTTCGAGCCCTGCTTCCCAGGGAATGGCACTGCCTTTTGAGAAGTTGATTTTTTAATTGGCATGGTAGTAAAAAATGATATTAGCCTTCCAGAAATGTTACTGGGTGACACTAGTCGAGGTTCAAAAACCTTGGAAGGTGCTGTTGTAGAGCCTTTAGAGATCAGTATTTGTTGGAAAGGAATAATCTTTGTTATGATATCGCTAGTTGTAAGACAAATCACTCAGGTACCTTATTTTGCCCTAGTAAAAAGGGAACTATAAGGAACACAAAAAATTAGATCTGTAAATTCAGCATATATGCCATTTAGTCAACTTGAGTAATCCAGCCCTGCTGCATTTGGGAGAGCATTGTGAATTTTAGCAAGAAGTTTAGTAATGGTCAACTGATTTACAGTTTAAGCACATGGGCAATGTATAAAAGCAATGAGAGAGAGCAGGTATATAATTATAAATTTTTTCCTGCTACTGGCTGCCGAAGATGGTCTAGGGAACTAGTTTAGTCTGAATGAGGATTGATCAGACCTTTGAAAACATGACCAATATGTGTCACCATAATTTTGTCTCCTTTGATTTGTATTCACATCTATCTTTTGGGAATAACTGTTTCTATTAAATAGGGATTAGGGTTTCCTATCTTTGAGTATTATACAGTGCAGAAAGACTGATTTAGAAAGAATCCAGAGCAGGAAGGGGGACCCAACCAATTTAGTTCATGATATTTTCTTGTTTAAAATAATTATTGGTGTTTAAAGAGATTCATATTACCTATGAAATTGCATGCTTATTTAAGCACTAATGGGTAATCTCATATGTAATGGTACAGTGATGTGTGATAATCTGTTATGTAGTGATTAGAAAGGGTATTGCTAAGTGGCTTAGATATCTTTTCAAGGATGTGCCAGACCATAATCAAAGTTTGCTTGGATTGGGATGACAGGGTAAGATTATAAGCAGGTTTGTTTCAACATGGAATTATATGGCATTTTAAATGTCAGGAATGAGAATTCAAAAATTTTGAAAGAGCATTTCTGTTCAAAGTTCATCTTTCTTCTGAATGATGTGAAAGATGAGGTTAAAAAAATTATGGTAAAAGGGTATTTGCTACCAATGTATTTATTAAGGGCAGGTGTGTCAGGAGAGGACTTGTGTGATATGAAACTGATGTCAAAGTGGGGTTTTTGAAAGGCAAAGTAGAATCACAACACGACATCCTTATTTCTAAATTAGAGAAATACGGATTTGAAGGGTGGACTATTTGATGGATAAGAAATTGGCTGGATCGATGCATCCAGAGAGTTGCAGTCAATGGCTTTATGTCCAGGTGGAGACCGGTGACGAGTGGTATCCCTCAGGGCTCTGTCTTGGGACCGGTGCTTTTCAATATCTCTATCATTGACATAGACAGTGGGATAGAGTGCACCCTCAGCAAGTTTGCGGATGACACAAAGCTGAGTGGTGCAGTTGACACACCTGAAGGATGGGATGCCATCCAGGGGGACCTGGACAAGCTGGAGAAGTGGGTCCATATGAACCAGATGAGGTTCAACAAGTCTGAGTGTAAGTACAGACTGGGAGAAGAACTCATTGAGAGCAGCCAGGCAGAGGACTTGGGGGTCCTGGTGGACGAAAAGCGGGATATGAGCCAGCAGTGTGCACTAGCAGCTCGTAAAGCCAACCGTATCCTGGGCTGCATCAGAAGAGGCATGGCCAGCAAGTCGAGGGAGGTGATTCTCCCCCTCTACTCTGCCCTCGTGAGACCCCACTTAGAGTACTGCATCCAGCTCTGGAGCCCTCGGCAAAAGAAAGATGTGGACCTTTTAGAATGGATCCAGAGGAGGACCACAAAGATGGTCAGAGGGCTGGAGCACCTCTGCTATGAAGACAGGCTGAGGGAGTTGGGGTTGTTCAGCCTGGAGAAGAGAAAGTTCTGGGGAGACCTTATAGTGGCCTTCTAATACTTAAAGGGGGCTTATATAAAAGAGCAGGAGAAACTCTTTATAAGGGCAGATAGTGATAGGACAAGGGGGAACAGTTTCAAACTGAAAGAGGGGAGATTTAAGAGTAAATGTTAGGAAAAAATTCTTTACTCAAAGGGTGGTGAGGCACTGGAACAGGTTGCCCAGAGAGGTTGTGGACACCCTGTCCCTGGCAGTGTTCAAGGCCAGGTTCCACGGGGCCCTGAGCAACCTGGTCTAGTGGGAGGCATCCCTGCCCATGGCAGGGGGGCTGGAGTTAGATGATCTTTAAGGTCCCTTCCAGCCCAAGCCATTCTATGATCCTATGAATCAGCTATTCCTGAACAGGGTTTATGTCATTATACAAATAATATTAGCAATGAAATGTAGACAGGTAAGGCAAAGTATAGTGTCTGAAGTAACTAGTCAGAGGTTTTTTTTGTTTTGGTTTGTTTGGGTTTGGTGGTGTGTTGGTTTTTTTGTTGTTTGGTTGGTTTGTTTTTTTTTTTTTTTTTGAGATATGGATATTCCAGATGCAAAATGTCTGCAGATTTCAGTGCGGCTATTCTTTGTGCATTCTCAGAGTACAAGCTCCTGAAGGTCTCCCTTCACACGTGGTCCTGAGTACTGCATTAGATGTGAAAGGGGTCTGTAAATATGGTGTGAATTCTTCAAAGACTCACCAGAATCATATGGAAAATTAAGTATGGCATGCTTCACTTAATAAAGAGGGTTTTAAGCATCAACTGCTTTAATGAAGAAATTTGTTTTAAAGGCCAAATGACTTACCCCAAAATCCCAATGGCATAGGTGAGTCTATACCCTGACTTAAAACAGTTATTTTACTTACACAGCAAGTAAACCTTCCCTTGTAGCTCTAATGTTCTTTAGCTTAGTGTGAATTACCTTTTTTACACAACACTTTATCTTAAAGTTTTTAAAAGCATATGAATTTTAGAAAGATGACTACACTAGAATAAATTATTAGTATTTTTCTAATTACTATATACAAAGAGCACTACTCAATGTGTGACTTCTTCCTTGAGGACTTTAGTCTGAGCAATCATAATACAATAAACCACATTTAAATATTTAAAATATATTCAAAAAATTATAAATATATTATGTCCCCCATTCTGATGTTGTAAATTAGATATCTGGATGCAGAAACAGTGAAAATTGAAAATGGCTATTCCTTTTGATTTGCTTGGCTTTAGACTGTTCTTTACAAGAAAACATAGAGCCAGCATGACCTACTCTCACTTTAGATGGGCTGAAGTAATTTGTGTTGCGTCCTTGCTGAAATCTCTTTTGCAAGACTAAAGTCTGTCTGTCTTTCCATTGCTGTGTGGTCACGTAATCGGTGAGACCTTTTTTTTTTTTTTTTTTTGTATCTGGGGTCTATTAGAAAACTAATGAGACAAAACTGTGTTCAGTGCTTCTGTGCCCATGTCTTTCTAACCAGCAGTGGCTGTGCTAGGAGCATCACGAAGTGGTTGAAGCCTCATCTGGAATGGAGTGGGCACAGGTCTGGCAATGAGTGTGCTCTTGGTGTCTGTGCTTTGTTTGCTAATTCCAGTTGCTTCACCACCTTGGCTGATAAGTTACTTGTTCAAGGCCACTAGAATTTTGCAAACCTTGCTTAGGCATTAAACATGGGCAAGTTAGAGCTGATTTGGTGTTTTCCTGGGTTTGCCAGAAGATCAATGTGGGTCTTGGTGAGTGTGCTGACAGCACTGTAGTTTGGTTTACTGGCTCTGAAAATGATGTAATATGAACCTAGTGTTTGGCAAAATATTTTAACATCATCAGAGAGAAGTGCATGCTTTTTTGTTAGTTATATGGGGAATTAGAAAATCACTTTCTGTTAACATGTACAAAGCAGGAAGTTACGACATCAGAGAGCAGTAGACTGCTGTTTGGTAGATGACTGATAACATCTCTGCTTGCTTCCGCCACTGCGGGAATTTACAGAAAATAGTAGGTGGTAATTTTCTGCGCATGCTGCACTGCTCTAAAGTGTTACCAGAAATAAACTTATAACATGTAGATTAAAAGGTCCTGAGAAATCTCTCTTCTTTAGGAAATCTTCCCTTAGGTTCCACGCTTAACACACCAGAGGATTCAGTTCAGGCACGTTGTTAGGGGAGCCATACCTGTGTTGAGAATTTGAGTTAAGCCACCTGAGACCTTACAGAACAGGGTATGCTCAGTCCTGCTTGTTGCCTTCTTGTCTTGTGGTAGCACCTGTGTGATGTGCTAGAATTAATTAATTTTCTGGTAGAGTTGCTGCTTGTTGGTACAAGACTGCAGCAGTTGCTTTTGACAGTCTAGAACTGTTCCTCTGAAGTTCCTCTGAATGGGCATTCCAGTAAAGAAGCTAAAACAAAGTCCCCTCTCGTCTTCCCTGAACCCTCTTCACCTTGTTTGAGGTGCTGCTTGTACGCCACGCTGATTAAAGCAGGTTCTTGACATACCATTAAAAAAAAAAAAGACACATTTCTGGGCCATGATTCTCATTACGTTCTTCTTTTGGGCTTTTAAAGCTGTCCACACTTCCGTCAAAACCTGCCTTTGGGGGACATGTGCTGCAAGACCTTAAGGGAACAGAGGATCCCTTTAAGCTTCTGGGACCAGCGGATGATTCCATGTGAACTGAAGTTTAATTAGACTTTGTGATGAACGTGAGATCATAAATTGGACATGTTAGCAGGTGAATGTCCTCGCATGCATTAGAACATATGGTGTGCTGGAACTGACTGGGAAGGAACATAATCACCACTGAATCTGCAGTTTTTTGTGAGGATTATTGGATGTTACCTCTTACGCTTAGATGTGTTGATCTCTTGAGAACAATCTCCTTTGATGTTCAAAGCATATGTTGGCACCAGCTGTGTGTGGTATGAGGGACTTAACTGTGGTCTCCATACCAGAGTAATTTATTTCTAAGGTATTTTAAATGGTGATAATTATGAGCTACTAGTTAGAAACTACACTTAAATATTTCCTTTATCCTTGATATAAATTTTATCCAGTTAGGAAGGGTAGAGCAACAGATGCTCCTGTGAGAATGTTCTTTTTCTTGAAATAGAAGGGAAGGGAATGGTTGGGTGTGGGTATCTGGCTTGTTCCTTTACTGCAGTGAACTTGAAACAGCTTTGGCCTAGGTTATTCATGTTGGTTCTTTAAGATTTATTCATGGCTTTCAACATCTGTGTTCGAATTGTAAAAGTACACAGACATGGTTTTCAGAGAATGTAATCTCTGATTCCTCATGGCAAAATCACACCAGTGGTATAAGGTCCTACCCATTTGGGTTTTCCAAAGACACAAACCTGGTTGTGTTCCAGTTTTTCTGAGGTGATATATGTATCTTTGGGTTAAACTGGGGAAGATCACACTGAGAGATTACCAGGTCATTTCAGGTTACCCTAAAACTCTGACCTTGGTGGTTACATGGTAGGAGGATCCTGATGAGTCTGAAAGTCAACAAGGAAGCCCATGCTTCAAATCAGAGTGTTGGTTATAGGTGTGTATCTGATGAGCAAGCTTTTCCCTTGAAAGGTGAGCTTCTTGTTCTAATACACCTCTATCATCAACTTCATGCTAATTTAAATAGTTCAGTAGTTCAATAGTATGGCATTAACTTTTGGAATATCTGGCATTATTTGCCACTAAGACCAGTCATGCTGTGTGCCATAGTAGCTTTAGGAAAAAAAAAAAGTCATCTGCTCCAGACTCAACCTAGTTATATAGTAGTCAGTTGTACTGGACATTTCATCTCTGTTAAACTGTTGAATTTTTGACTTGTTTAAACTGTGGAAATACCCTTTTCAGATGCAGCCTGAATCTGTGTACCATAGAATTGGTGGTTTGTGGCCCAGTAGAAGGACTAATCTGCTTGCAGATCCTGGAATTCAGAACTGTTTTCTTGGCATACTTTTCTCTCTAATTTAGAGATCTACAGTCTTTGTGTTGATGTGTTGGATGGGGAGGAGCTAGGTCATCTATTTCCAGTCAGGGGAGACAACAGAATCGTAGAATGGTTTTTGGGTTGGAAGTGACCTTTAAAAAATCTTCCAGTCCAATCCTCCTGCCATGGGCAGGGACATCTTGCCCTAGATCAGGTTGCTCAAAGCCCCATCCAGCCTGACCTCGAACACTTCCTGGGATGGGGCATCCACAAGTCCTCTGGGCAACCTGTTCCCAGAGATGGTTAAGAGCTCTCTTTTCAGTTGTTGGATAATGCTGCTGGCCTTGTCCCTGACAGGGTCTGTGAACACACTGGCACATGGCTTCAGCAGAAGGTGCTCAGCTAAAGAACTGCCCCACAAAGGCAGACTGAAGGTGTGTCTAGCTCCCTGTGCCCTGCAGTGGGCTAGCTGTGGACATCTGAGGGGAAAAGCAGTGAGATCACAGTACAGGTGATAGTCTCTCCTCTCTTTATCCTTCCAGTAATCTCTTGTTCGGGAATGTCCTTGAATAGTGACTGCTAGGGCCACTGTTCTTAGTATTACTGTAAAGCTTGTGCCTTCCATTAACCTATCTAGTCTATTTTTAAATTCACTTTTTTTGGCCTTTGCATGGCAGCTCACGTTGTATGGAAGTACTTCCTTTTGGTCTGCTTATGAACATGGTCTTAATAATTTTAGCAGTAAGCTGTAACTTCGCATTGGGAACATCACCATCTCCCTGTGGTCAATGACTGTAGACCGTTCTCAATGAGAAACAGTCTGCAGTGGCTACCATATTCTCATCATCATGAAAAGATGATGGTTCACAACCTCTGTAGTGGCTTGTATTCCTGAAAATGTGCCATTGCCCCGCAGGAAGCACAGAATGGCCAGCACTGGGTTTCAGTTCAGGTAGTGTCAGATAAGTAATCAGTAACATGCTAGTGACACTGTAACAATGTGAGAAATTGTGATTACTTGTGTGCAAGAAGGATTAATTTGAGCAAATGTGGAGAATGGTCTTGAAGATGCTTTCAGTATTCATTGGATGTGAGGAGACAAGAAGAGTTTTAGTCCAGAACCTGTGTGTAGATCAGATTGTTGCTGTCCCTGTGTGTATGAGGTGTCTTAAAGACCTGGAAGAGTGTCACAAGAGCAAATGGTTATGAAGTGGACACAATAACAATTAAAATAGAGATTAAAAGATAAGTGAGCATTACAGCAAGAAGATTCTGACATAGTCATCCAAAATCACAGTGAAGTAAAAACCGAGCAATTATTTAGATGGTACTGCAAACCTGCAAAAGGAAAATAAATGAATGGGTGTCTGCAGTGGTAACTCTTGTAGTCTGTCTCCCTTTTACTCCACCCAGCCTAACAAATGTCTACTCTGATGTCTTCTGTGGCTGTTGATTAGTTTTGGCATGTGCAATATAAAAAATGTAGGAAATTAACACCTGGGGATGGCGCACCTGGGTTGAGCTGTAGCTGGTGAGGTAAATAAAAGGCATCTTCAGTTTACCCTCTGAAAGTCCTTGGTGTAGTTATAGCACCTTTTTTGGAACACAGTAGGAAACTGTAGTGAGCTCTCAGTGTGCTTTTACCAGCTGGAAGGAAGAGCCAGTGACTTGTGGTTGGTAAGTCCTCCAGGAGACCACCAGCAGTAATCCATGAAAACAGATACTTTGGAGCAGGAGCTCTGCAGTGGTTGAAGTTCATTTGTCTTTACAGGACACAGGACTTAGATTTGTGGTGTGACTTCTCTTACCTTCAGAAATCCCATGTATGAATGCTTCAAGAAGCAAACTTTAAAAATAGAGAGAATAGTCAAGTGTAGGTTCTGCTTGCTGTCTTATCTACTACCTTAGTGATCTGAAGTGATTAAGATATCCAGTTTAGTTTCAGATAGCCAGGTCATTTGGAGGGGTGGGGGATGGGGACATGGGGACACACGTTTGGTGTGGGTTTTTTTTTTTACTGGACTTTTTATTTCCCACTTCTTTTGCCAGCAATAGAGCTGTTTACCACCTAGCTCCTTCATGAAACCCTTTTAAGTGGAGGAAAACTGCTGTTGTGCTGCTCCTTGTAAGCTAAATCTACTCCTTTTAGCCTTTGCTCGGGGGTCATTTTTCTAAATCCTGTGGATTTCTCTTGGGTACTTTTCCACTTTGCTTGCCATGATGTTCAGCTTTGCTTGCAGTCGTCCTAGATGAGGCCTCAGTGCTGAATTGGGAGGACTTAATTCCCTTTATTTCCTCAAGCTAGTGTAAGCCACCACTGCCACCAGAAATAGCTAGGGTAAACATCTGTGTAGTTACTCTGTGAGCTGTCCTGGAGAAGCAGATCTATGTAAAAACTATCACTTTCTCTGTATGGTTGGTACTAAATTGATGTCCTGATGCAGTTTCACAGTGACTATCCTCTGCTATCCCACCTGCCGCAACTGCAGAGCCAAGGTCCCCTTTTAAACCAGCAACAAATTCAGTTTATGTTAATATCTGAGGTGTGAGCTGTGGTGTTTGAGGCTTGTTATTTATAGCCTCACTATATTTAATAGCAGTGGCTAGAAAGGTTATGGCATCAACGGTTTGGAGGTGGAAGGGGGCATGTGGCCGGTAGCCTTTTCAAGTACATAGAGTCAAGAGTCTGTGGCCCTATGTTTCTCTGCTCTGATTGCAGTGAACTAGACAGTCTTAGAAAACCAGATAGGTGTGGTGTGGATAGATCTAGTTGTAATGTCTCATTTTATCGTGGAGTGGGTAATTTATTATAAATTGCTTTTCATGACCTCTTGACAGTGCTGAAGTGATCCAGAGGTAGGATGTTGGAGCCAGGGAGATAGTGTGCTTGGATCTGACGAAGTATCTTAAGCAGCTCATCTCAGCCTTCATAGCCCATGCTCAGTTTCGGTTGGCCAAGTAAACTTCTGCACCCCATCGTAGGTGTCTGCCTTGGTGGCAGGATAGGGACTCTTCATCATTTCCAACAACACTGAGTTTGAATGCTCTTAGCCAACGCTTACCAGCACTGCAGCGGTGATGTAGGGTAATGTAACAGAGTGTGCCTGACATATGCTGGCCTAAATTGTTTTCAGGGTGGAGAAATTTGGTAAGTACTGATTCTTAAATTAATGAGAAACAAATTGGATGCTCTCAAACTGGGGAAATACATTGTCTGAAGATAATATTCGAAACTTTCAAAGTATGATTTCAGTATTTATTCTGTAATAGTTACAAGCTGCATTGTGGGAGACTTGGTGTAAATAAATCTTGCAGAGCTATGCACATACCAAATAGCAAATCTTCTGAGGTATAAGATGTATTATTTTCAGAGGTTTATATCTAATTTGACCCTGTTTAACAGCTAAGGAATTGAAAAGTTACTGATTCATCACTGGAAGGTAGCTAAACTATAAACCAGTAACCATTTGCTTTTTGTAGCATGTGAAATTGATTATTGGGGGGGGGGGCGATACTATTCATCAGTGCATTTCTTTACACTATTTGCACATTTGTATATGCAAATTTAAGTCCTGCCTACACTGCAGAGGCAACTGTGCAGTGATGTTTGCATATGTAAAATAGGCTGTGCTCAAAGCTGTGATGAACTATATGAGTAAAACCTGTGTGGGGTAAAACTACACAACTGTACCATAATTTTATATCAGCCATGTAAATGAGTGGGATAAATACCTGCTTATGGTTCTGTTCTGTATTGGCCTTCAGTTTTAGTCTTGCAGCAAAGAAACTTTTTTAAAAAAAGAAGCTGTTACAAAGGTTCCTTGAGTAGGCATTTCTACTGTGTAATGCTAGTGTAGAGGGGGCATTGATTTTAAGTAAACTTAAAATATTTGAAATTTTGATTCGTGATTTTTGTGCCTGTAGCTAGAGATGTGCAGTTTAGAATGTTAAATTATTGGGAATTTAAGCTAAGTTTTAAAAATTTTTTTCCTACTCTTATAAGAGAAAACATATATTAGGGCTAAGTCCACTTCATTTTGAGTGGAGTTGTGTGGGAAAGGGATAATAACTTTACATTTTAAATTGGAAAATTCTTTGCATTCAGAAAATATTAAACCAAGCCGGTGGAATAATACCTGTTTCCCAAAGTTCTGTTTTTGGGCTTGACCACTGGACTTATCCTTATTCCCCCGAGATATTTTTTTTTTTTGTGTTATCTTTATTCTTCAAAGGTATGAGTTGGGAATTTGGGACAGGTAATGAAGCTGCCAGTTGAAAAATAGTTTTCTTACTGCCATATTATAGTTAATTAAATGTTCAGGTCTTAGGCAAATGTTAACAGTTACTTTTAAGTAGCTGATTTCTGGCATGTTTGCAAATGATTTTTAACTAATAGTGCATGTGGTTGAAATCTAAAATAGTGTTTTTGCATTTCTTTTGTGTGAATTTCATACTAACCTGACTGATGAACGAATGTACACTGAAGGAATTGGTAAATTGTCCACTGCCGATGGTAAAGCCTTCGCAGATCCTGAGGTTCTCCGAAGACTGACGTCCTCTGTCAGCTGTGCACTGGATGAAGCTGCTGCTGCATTGACACGGATGAGAGCAGAGAACAATCACAATGCAGGACAAGTGGACAAGTATGTATTGATTGCTCCTCACCCCCAGTTTCCCAACTATAGAATGTAAGTTTATATTTTTAATTTCAAATTCAGTTAATTTTATAGTTGATAATGTATCTGCTCTACTACTAGAAGCAGCAAAGTGTGAAGGTGTAACTACTGTCCCATTGGGTTATTGACTCAAAGTGTAAAAGAAAAGTACAAAAAAATGTTACTTTCTAACCTGCTCTTTCTGTGTACTAGGCAGTTGATTTCTTTTTCAAAAACAGGTTAAATTCTTAGCTGTAGAAGAGTTGGTAATAGTTCTCTAATTACTGCCTCAGCATACTTTGTTGGAAACTAATGAATCTAGTTCATTGTATTAAAAGTTGGAAGAAAATACTAATACTTACAGGGCAGCAGTTTGCCCCGGGATCTTGCTCAGGAATTTAGGAGAAAATGAAACTATTATCTGATAACTTTTTGTAACTGATAATTAATGAGAACAGCATTTAACTCCCATGATGACAGAACTGAGGATTTGTCCTCTGTTGTCAAAAGCTTTCTTCTACATTGGTAATTTCCAAGCATTTTTAGGGTTTTAGGGGTCCTGAAATACTTTCTACTCTGACAAGTGATGCAAATAGTTTCTAAACTGTTGGGATGGTGTGACTGCATATACTGTTGAATTTCAGATCTAGGATCAGAACTTGAAAGTCTTAAGTTTCCTTTCATATAGATGTTGTCTTGAAATTCAGACTTGGGATTTGCAAAACAAAGTGCTTACAGTAAGGGCAGTAGTCTTGAGTTATTGCTCAAAATGTAAATACGAATATAGAACAATATAGTTTCATTTCCTAGCTGAAGCTAGAGAAATTACTTGTGGATCAAAACATGGGGAGATGAAAATATACTGGGGAAGCATGCTTGAACATAAAAAGGAAGCGTACAAGAGGTGGAAGCAGGCCAGGTGGCCCACGAGGAAAACAGAGACAATGTCCAAGCATACAGGGACGTGATTAGGAAAGCCAAAGCCCACCTGGAGTTGAATCTGGCAAAGGGCATGAAAGGCAACAAGATAGACTAGTGTGAGTATATCAGCTGCAAAAGGAAGATGAGGGAAGATGTGGGCCTGCCTCAGACTATGGCAGGGGACCTAGTCATGGGGACACAGAAGAGGAAGAGGTAGTGAATGCTGCCTTTGCTTTGGGCTTTACTGGTGAGATTTGCTTTCAGGAATCCAAGCCCCTGAGATGAGCAGGAAGCTCTGGAGCAAGGAGGGCTTGCCCTTGGTTGGTATCAGGTCAGGGAGCATTTAAACAGGTTGGGCGTAGTCCAGTGGACAAGTTCATGGGACCTGATAGGATGCACCCATGAGTACTGAAGGAGCTGGCCAATGTTACTGCGAGGCCAGTCTCAATTTATTTGAAAGGTCTTGGAGAATATGGGAGGTTCCTGAGGACTGGAAGAAAGTAAATGTCACCCCTGTCCTCCAGAACAGCAAGAAAGAGGATCCAGGGGACTTATAGGCAGGTCAGCCTCACCTCAGTCCCTGAGAAGGTGATGGAGCAAATCCTCCTGGAAGCCATTTCCTAACATAGTAAGTACAAAATGATGATGGGAAGTAGTCAGCATGGTTTTACAAAGGAGAGAGTAAGCCTTCTACAATGAGATGGCTACGTTGGTAGATGAGAGGAGAGCAGTGGATGCTGTTTATCTTGACTTCAGCAAGTCTTTTCACACTGTATCCCACAGCATCCTGTGGGACAAGCTGATGAAGTACAGACCGGGTAGGTGGACAGTGAGGTGGATTGAAGACTGTCTGAACTACTAGGCTCAGAGTTGCTAGTAACATGAAGTTGACGTGAAGAGAAGTTGCTAGTGGTGTACTCCAGGGGTTGATGGGGCTAGTACTGTTTAACGTCTTTATCAGTGACCTGCGTGATGGTACAGAGTGCATCCTCAGCAAGTTTGCAGATGATACAAAACTGAAAGGACTGTTTGATGGACCAGATGGTTGTGCTGCCATTCAGAGGGACATTGACAAGCTGGAGAAAGGGGACAGCAGGAATCTCATGAAATTCAACAAAGGAAAATGCAGAGTCTTTCACCTGGGGAGGAATATCTATGCATTGGTACAGATGGGGAGGGCTGAATGGTTGGAAATCGACTTGGAAGAAAAAGACCAGAGTTTCCTGGTGGACAACAAGTGGAACATGAGCCAGCAATGCACCCTTGGAGCAAAGGTCAACAGCATCCTGTGCTTCATTTGGAAGAGCACCCCAGTGTCATTCTTGTCGCTTTTACAAAATGTCTTGGAAATATCTCAAAGGGAACCTGAGCAGGGAGCAAACTGGGAGATGTCTTGAGGTGCCTGGGTCAATTAGAATCAACTAAGAGTCTTGTTTTTAATAGCTTTTTCCCAGAGCATATTGGGTTTCACAGCAGTTGTGTATTATATGAAGTGGCTTAAGGTCGTCTTCTCAGAATGGCAGATCTGTTTCAGGATTTGTCTTGCAGGTTATGCTGTTGGGTGGCTCCCACTTCTAAAGGCTAGACTATGTGTGTGCAAAAGTGCATGAATCCTCACCCTTTCATCCCAGCTGAACATGGGAACCTGAGCTGTAAATGCCCAGTTACATGTGGGTTGCAGCAGGGCTGTTTGACTGCTTGTAATGTGAGCACCCTTACTACCCTCCAGGAGAAGGTGGCAGGTTTGATAGTGTCCTGCAGCCTTTTAGTGGGATCCCATTGCTTCAGTATATGGACTTGACTATGTAGCCAAATAATAAACTTTATCAAAATATCAGTTATTTTGCTTAAAATACTTAGTGATTACAGTGCAAATGTGAGTGATCAGATAGTGGGTATTCTCTTCAGGTCAGATCTCAGCTTTTATCTGGCAGCTACTAGCACAGTTTATTTCATTTTGGGGTATATGGCAAATGAATTCCTTTTAAAATAGAGACTTAACATAGTTTAACCATTACAGTCTTTTGAACAATTGAAAATTGAAACTTGTATGCTTTCCTGAGGGAACTTTGTGCTCAAATGGATATTTTCTTCATTGTGAGTGAATTTCTTGAGTAAACTATCTTTTACAGAAGAAAAGTAGAAGTTTGAGGTTTTTAATGAATCCGAGTGTACTAGTTTTTGTTTTAAGAAACAAGCTTCCATATCTTGCAAATAAAATATACTGATGGGATGCATCACATACAGTCCTCTACTGTTTATAACAGAAGGCTCTTCTTTTCTTCCCCCTCCCACCAGGGCATTAGCTGTAGTTTGGTTCCTGGTGGCTGAGGGACCATGATGCCTTACATATATTTTCTAAATAAAATTGTATCATCAGTTGGAGAATTGTAACTGAGTTGGTACTGAGCATGACTTGCTCTTGTTTATGCTTGTGTTTAGCAGTGCTTTAACAGTTGTGTTTGCTGTTAGACTTTTTTTTTTTGTACAGAAAAAGATTTAAAGGACAGGTGACTTGGTTTGAAGTGAATTGAAGCTCAGCTCACCTTTTTCAAGACCTGTTTAGTGTACTTTCCTAGGTGTCAGGGGAAATAGCTATTCCCTTGCTTCAGAGGTTAATGATGGTTAAAGTAGTGATTATAGAATTCTGAGCTTTTAGATGCCAAGAACTTGGGGTTTGTCTTGTCTTTTCCTTCTAACTCTTAGCTTGTAATTACCTCTTATGGCTTTTTTGAAGGATGAGTTAGTAGTGTTCCATGCAGGATTCGTGTTGTTATTGCTGTTTAAAAACGATGCAGTTCAATTGGCTTATTTCATCCATCTGAAAACTTCCGTAATATGCTTTTAACAGTGCATGAAAGGAAACATAGTAAACTTCTGTAAGGCTCCTCTCCTGTCTTCCTTTAAGATGTCATTAGGTAAAGTAAGGATTTTTTGTTGAAATGACTGCTTAAATTAAGAAAGTACTGTTTTCAATTAAGAGGAAAAAAGCTTTGGGCTAGGGCAATGAAGGAAATAGTCCCACTGCAGGAGAGAACGGTCAGAAGTTTGTCTTGTTGCAGTATTCAGTATTAGTGGTCTCTGTGATACTAGGCTGTTCCCTTTTTTGATTTATCTCTACTAGAAATTTGCCTTGGTACCTATAGTCAGTAGTTTGTTGTGGTCATAGCCTCTGTGCTTCTGGCATTCCACTGAAGTCTGAATAGCATCAGTGAGGTTTACTTCTGTATCTTGCAAACACCACAAATTACCTAGTTGTGAGCACTCTTCTCTGCGTCTAGTCTACATGAGAGCTTATATGAGTTAGCAACTGATGAGTACAAGAGCTAATTTAGACATAAGCAAGGTCTTTATCTCCATTTCACCTGTGGAAATAATGTGCGTGTGTATATGTACCTTTTCTTAAAATCTGTAAGTTATATTTTCTAGTAAGGCTTAGTACTAATGTCATGCATCTTTAAGTAACGACTTCTTCCTTGCATAGGAAAGCTGCCCATCTATTGTAGGTTTATTTTCAGCTTATTCTGTGGTAACTGATTTTCCAGTCGCAGTTTGGCAGAAGCATGCTCAGATGGGGATGTAAATGCTGTCCGGAAGCTGTTGGATGAAGGAAGAAGCGTAAATGAACATACTGAAGAAGGGGAAAGTCTCCTTTGCTTGGCCTGTTCAGCAGGATATTATGAATTGGCACAAGTAAGTAAGAAATAGAATCACAACTAAGCCTTTGTGAAGCATTGTCTAAGGCTTCTTTGATAGGTAAACATTTTAGCTATTCTGATTATAATTCTGTATAATCTAAACAGAATATCGGTTAATACAGCCTATTGTGAGCTTCCAGTTACTGTTTCTCTTTCTAATAGAAAATGCCGTCATATATGCCTTTAGGTTTAAGGGACTTGTCTGAGGAATGTATCCTGTGTTTTATGGTGTATCTACTTTTCTGGCATTGTTCTAGATGCAGTCAAGCTGTTCTGCCAAGCAGACATTGCAAGAGGATCTAAAATAGCAGCAAAATCAAACACTACAAGTGGTTACCTTCTAAAAACTCATGTCTCAGTCACTCAATCCTTTTTTTTTTTTTTAAATCACATCTTTATCAACAGTGTATTAATTTGTGTTAATTTTTGGCTTTTATACTTGTGTATCTAAGGGTAGAATTTGTGCTGCTTTGAAGATGTTTACGTGATAGTTCTCAGAAAGTGGCCAGCTTCATGTTTTGGTGCCAGGCAAGAATACAGAGAGAAGACTGTTTACCTGTAAGCTTGACCCGATGTGTGCTGTGGTCATTAATGCAAGTGTACAGTTTCTCTGCTGTCATCCTGGTTGGTGAATTGCCCTGTGACTTTTGAAAATGTCAGTATTGCACTGTAACTTATTAATGTTGATTTTAGCAGATATGAACAAATGTAGAAAAAACAGCATTTCCTGAAGCAGAGCACAGTGCAGGTAGTAATTATAAATGGTTCTGGGGAGTGCCATTGTTCTTCACCATTGGTGGTATTACTGCAGGGGAATGTCATGGCTGGCTGGGGAATCATTCTCACATGCCCCACTGAACTAAAAGCAAAATGTTGGTGTTACAATTTATTCATTAAAGTGAACTTTTTTCTATAGGTGCTACTAGCAATGCATGCGAACGTTGAAGATCGAGGGAATAAAGGAGACATAACTCCCTTAATGGCAGCTGCCAGCGGAGGCTATGTAGATATTGTTAAACTTCTCCTTGTTCATTGTGCAGATGTCAACGCACAGTCTTCAACAGGTAACTGGGAAGCAGGAACACAAAAAATAAGACTGGCACATAAGATGTGCAGCTGTTCTGAACATCTGTTGTTTCATCTGATAGTTTCATTCACAAGAAAACATGACAGGAACTATTAAGAATAGGCCAGATACATAGTGGATGTGCTTAGAGTCTTACCTTGCCATTATTAAAGATTATTCTTAATATAAACTGTAATGGTGTGGTGGGTTGATCCTGGCTGGATGCCAGGTGCCCACCAAAGCCATTTTATCACTCCTTCTCCTCAGCTGGACAGGGGAGAGAAAAATACAATGACAGGCTTGTGGGTCGAGATAAGGGCAGGGAGAGATCATTCACCAATTACCGTCACAAGCAAAACAGACTCGACTTGGGGAAATTAGTTTAATTTATTACCAATTGAATCAGAGTAAGGTAATGAGAAAATAAAAACTAAATCTTAAAACACCTTTCCCCCACCCCTCCCTTCTTCTCGGGCTTAACTTCAATCCTAATTTCTCTACGTCCTCCCCGTCAGTGGCACAGGGAATGGGGGTTGCGGTCAGTTCCTCACGTGTTATTTCTGCTGCTCCTTCCTCCTCAGGAGGAGGATTCCTCACACTCTTCCTGTGCTCCAGTGTGGGGTCCCTCCCACGGGAGACAGTCCTCCACAAACTTTGCCATTGTGAGTCCTTCCCACAGGCTGCAGTTCTTCACAAACTGCTCCAGTGTGGGTCCCTTCCACGGAGTGCAGTCCTTCAGGAACAGACTGCTCCAGCATGGGTCCCCCGCAGGGTCATGAGTCCTGCCAGCAAACCTGCTCCAGCATGGGCTCCTCTCTCCATGGATCCACAGGTCTTGCCAGGAACCTGCTCCAGTGTGGGCTTCCCATGGGGTCACAGCCTTCTTCAGGCATCCACCTGCTCCAGTGTGGGATCCTCCACGGGCTGCAGGTGGATATCTGTTCCGGCTGCAATTCTGCAGTTGTCCATGTGTCGTCCCCCGCCGTCCCCCCTCCCCAATATGTTATCCCAGAGGTGCTACCACCGTCGCTGATGGGCTTGGCCTTGGCCAGCAGTGGTCCATCTTGGAGCTGGCTGGCATTGGCTCTGTCGGACAGAGGGGAAACTTCTGGCAGCTTCTCACAGAAGCCGCCCCTGTAGCCCCTCCTCTACCAAAACCTTGCCATGCAAACCCAATACAAATGGAAAGCACTGTTCCTGTGAAAACCACTGTGGTGTTAGATGACTAGAAAAATACGTGAAGTTTAGTTTTTTCTTATCTGTGTAATCCAAATTGACCCAGTAAGACCATGGGACACATCTGGTCAAGACCAGTTATTTCTGTCTATTGATTTTTACCAAAGAGGAGGTACAATACTTTGAGCATTAAATGTTGTCTACATTGCTGATGCTTGACCACGGCTTAACTAACCTTGCTGAGAGTATTAACCTGCAGTTGGGTTCTGCTAATATTAAGATAGAATTTAACTTTGTTCAAATTTTTAAAAAGTTGGGTGTCTGAACTATGAAATGTTCTTTTTATCTTGATGTTTAGCCATATTAAGCAGAACTTACCTTAAAATTGACTGTAGCATTTAAAACATGAGCCATATGTGATTGTCACTTACAGTACCAGAGTTTTAAATTATAAATTTATTTTCATACAGCCAGTAAAAGTTTTTCAAGGGATTACAGGATAGAGTCTTAGGCAAAAAAACCCAAACACCGCCCTCCCCCCCACCCCCCAACTCTACAGTGACCATGAAAATTACTCATTGATCTTTTTGTGTATTTGATCTCTCTTTGTGTCCTGAAGTAGGAAACATAATAATCAAAGAAAAAAAATCCTGATTTGTAATATTGGCTTGGCATTAAAACTCTTTCACATTATAGTTGTGTTGGGATTTCATACCCAGCCTGAAATTATAGGCTGGAGTAACATTGCTGTGAGGTAAAAGGCTGCTGCTAGTGATGTACTTAGTTGTGTTCAGAGCCGTTAAAACTAATTTCCTTTCCTGTATTGGGAGTGGGTGATGGAAAGGGCTTTCATGTAAACTTCTTCTCCTCTGCAGGGAACACAGCTCTCACTTACGCTTGTGCTGGGGGCTTTGTTGACATAGTGAAGGTGCTATTGAAAGCCGGTGCTAATATAGAAGACCACAATGAGAATGGGCATACCCCCTTAATGGAAGCAGCCAGTGCAGGTCATGTTGAGGTTGCAAGAGTATTGCTGGAATATGGTGCAGGAATCAACACTCACTCCAACGAGTTCAAAGAAAGTGCACTTACACTTGCGTGCTATAAAGGTATTGTCTCTTGCCTTGTTTTGTGTTTTTGTTTAAATTTATTTGCTAGGATTTATCTAGCTAAAGCTTCCAGCCACACTTTGAATATTTTCTTTAGAGTTTTGGAATACTGGATTTTGGTTTTAAACTTGATGTCAGGAAATGCTCATCCATGGTGTAGTGGTATTAAGCCTGTATACTTGTGTCCAAACGTGGTGGACATGTGTTTGACATGTTGCAGATGAAAACTTGCGACTGATTGCATCCAAACTTGTGCTTTGACACACCACCAGTCTCCTCTTCCCTCACTACCGCATTCTCTGTTTCATTCAGGTTCCCCTCACCAACTATCTGCAAGTTCTGAAAACATCTCTGTTAGTTGTTAGGAAAATGTGAAATTAGAACAAATGTTCCTGTAATACCTGATGGGGTGAAAATGCTAGCATTATTACTGGGTACTTTTCCTTCAGTATAATTTTGGGGAATGTCTATGAATTGTTATGTATTGTGAACTTTTATGGACTTTTGACTTGATTTCTTTTGCTATTTAAAGTTTCTATATAAAGTAACTTAGTGCAATGGTAATCCAATGTGCTTCCAAGTTTTTTTTCTTCCAAAAACCTCCATAAAATTTCCAACAATTGTTTTTCCCCTAATAGAAGCTTTAAGGATGCTGATTATTGTCATAGTAACCTCTATTGTCATAGAGCTTTTGCTTCTGTGGTTAGAATTGGAAGATACATCCTATGTATAACCCATCTGAAAACTTGCATCTGGATTTGTCATGGATTTCCTGCAGCATATAGTAGTTCCTTACAAAGAAATTTCAGCAATAGTACTCCTGGATATGTTGGAGGGGCATTCTTGTTTCTTGTGACCTAAAACTTAATAGAGTGATGTAATGTAAGATCTTCATTGACTAGAGATTTCCTGTATTATCTTTGGCAAGATGGTTGAGCTACCTTGCTTTCCTATCAGTTTATGTAAAACTAAGTCTTGTCTTGGAGGAGTATGCTCACTGAGAGGATAAAATGGATAACTTGTAAGGGACAAATTCTAAAATGACAGAAACCATAATAGAGTTAAAAAGAAGTATTCATAAAGTTCAGTAGAAGCTTTTAAAATAGTCTCAGGTAACATAGTATGACATAATGTGTGTATCTTAGTTCTCAGAAATATGTCTGTGAATGCTATGATTAAAAAGCTTAAATTTAATTTTATGCTATGATTAAAAAGCTTAAATTTAATTCAGGTCTACATGGACCTGTCTCTAAAAGATAATCCCCCTGAAGTGTATGCTGCCTTGGAACACTTAAATGATAGGTCACTATACAGTTGAATAAGGAATAAGCACAGTCTTTTATTGCTTGAAGTCACAAGGAAAGGTTCCTGTTGTGTAAATTTGAATTAGAGAGGTCTGTCTTCATCTCATAGTTGGGCAGTATCTTTGGGAAAGACTCTGTCCTGTGTGGCTGAAAGTCTGGTTGTCCGTTTTGCATTGGTATTTTTTAGAGTACTTTAATTTGCAAACCTGCTTTTTTTTATAACTTGTAGAAATTGTAATAGCAAACTATGAAAATCTAAATGATTCCATTGTCTGTACTACTAAAAGTTTACAATATTAAATACTTATTTATTTTGATCTGTTTTATTTTAGGCCATTTAGATATGGTTCGGTTTTTGCTTGAAGCTGGAGCTGATCAAGAACATAAAACAGATGAGATGCACACAGCGCTAATGGAGGCCTGCATGGTAAATAGCCTTTAATTTTACTGCTTCCTTTTCAATGAGAGAGGAATAAAAGAGATGATAAAATAAAGCGAGCCTTTGTTAACAAGCTGTTTTGGGTCTGCAAGTGAGTGTGTGTTAGTTTTTATTGTAAGAAAGCCTTTACTATAGTTACCACAGGTGGCCAGCTTCTCAGTCTAATTGGTCATAGGGAAAATTTATGCTAATTTTTGGGGGTGTGATGTGTTGTTTTAAATTCTCCCTATAAGAAATGTAGGAGTAACTAATCTGCAGTGCAGTAAAGTAGTAGGTTGAGCCCAAGTCACTGTTTCTTTTGCAGTGTTGGAGTTAGTTTTCCATCTTTGTCTTTATAAATAAGGTCTCTCAGATCATCGTTGTATGAGCCTTCCAGAAGTGCTGGATGACTAATTCATTACACTTGTCCTTTCACCACTGCAGGAAGTGTTTTGCATGTAGAGGTGGTTTGCTCTCTTCTAGGTTTCTGTAAATGGTGCTGTGAGGTTTTTCTTTTGAAAATAAAACGGTAGGTCAAAAGCAGTTTAGTTCTTAGTTCTTGGGCAACTCATATAATTTCAAAGCAGCCATTGCGTAAAAACTTCTCTTTCCAAGAGCTTAATCTTAATAAAGATTGTGCTATTGTGTCAAAGCATATCTGCAACCATTTTTGAGGTCACCTTAGGTGACCTTTTATCTATTCTTCAAGCTGGGAAACTTCGAGAAAGAACAGGGACCTTGTTTTCATAGGAAGCATGGTGAACAGAGGAAAACTTAATTTGCTCCCAGTAGCCTATAATCCTTAGAAGATAGGCTGCAATGTTCCTTCAGTCTTCTGAGAGCTGGAGGATCAAGTGTTCTTTTAGTGCCGTTGTGAGGTGATGATGCAAGTGACCAAAGTCAGATTATAACATCTCAAGCTGTATTGAAGTCTTCCGATAGTGATATGGTAATAGTATCCTTGAATAGTCTTCCCTGTATGAGAGTCTAGTGCCAATAAGGAATTCAGAAGGACACAGTTGCAGTGGGTGTATGTTGTCACCTAAAGGAGATTGCAGCATGACTGCAAATGAAATGTTTTAATCAGCCCACTGTTCTGTTCAGGTTTAGTGTTGTGGTTTGGTGTTTGGTTTGGGTGGTGTGTTTTCTTCTTTTTTTTTTTTTTTCTTTTTTCTTCTTGTCATGGTGATAGTCAGCACTGGGGTTGACTTGGAGGCTATGAAGTGTTTCACTTGGGGAAGATAAAGTTGTGTGGGTTGCCTGCACGTTTTTAGCTCTTGGATGTTTCAGACTAGTTTGCATTACAGAGTGTGTATTGACCTTTAAAAGCAACACAGAGGAAATCAATCCTTTGAAGTTTCAACTCCAAGTTGAATGAAGGAGTTTGTTCCTTGTTATCTTTTGGCTGCACCCTTGCAAAAGGGAACCATTCCACCAAATTATTGTGACTTTTCCCAGTCTTCACTCTTTTCCAAGTAATGAATGCTGCAAATACAGGAAGCTGAGATCTCGGTCTCTGATCACCAATTATATTTTAAGTGCCTGAGTTTTAATATGTTTTGGTCAAGACAGAGTGCCACACCTAGGATAATGCCTTTAGTTAGATGAGATGATTGTTGGCTTTTAGCCAGCTTCTCTGAGAACAACAGCCTGTCTTTAACTTACAGACTTGATTGCTGTCGACTCAGGTTACTTACTACCTGCTTTGTGATCAACTTAAGATAAGTGTTGACAGGAGTTGCGTGTTTGATATCTCAGTTGCCCCCTTTTCTATAGCTCTGTGTTAGCTGTTTGAGTTACTGGCTGACAAATCTGGTGAGATCAGAATGGGGAACTGGTAGTTCGCTTGAGGTTGCTGTTCTCAATACATAAGAAGATCTTGAATTAGTGGAATTCTTAGCTTTATAACTTTATAAATCATCTCTAGGTATCAGTACCGTAGCCTGGACAGCTCTGGTTTGAACCTTGGGCAGAGCGGACTTCTAATGTCTCTCTATTTTTTTTTTTTCTTTCTTTTTTTCTTTCCCTTTAGTATTGTCCAACTTTAGATTTCCTTCCAAGGACACAACATAAAAACATCTGCTATTTGGCACTGAAATCGGCCCTTTTTATGTCTTCCTCAGGAAGAATTATGCTTTAGTTCTCTAGCAAAATCTGTCAGCATGTGTTGAGGCTAGTTTAAAGACTTAATCAGCTTAACTGTCAAATCCCAGGAGAACCGCTGTGTCAGGACACAGGGCTCTAAATAATCAAAGCTGGCTGATAGTTTACTCCTTCTGGAAGAAACCTGTATTTTTTTGGATGGCAAATGGAGTGACCAAGGGGATGCACCTAATCATAGAATCGTTAAGGTTGGAAAAGACCCTTAGGATCATCGAGTCCAACCGTTAACCTATCACTGCCAAGTCCGCCACTAAACCATGTCCTCAAGCACCACGTCTACCCGTCTTTTAAATACCTCCAGGGATGGAGACTCAACCACTTCCCTGGGCAGCCTGTTCCAGTAGTAATACCTATGCACCTGCAGTATGCAAGGCAGCAAGTGGTTTTACCTCCACGGAGAGATACAAAGAGCATGCTTCAATTCAAGTCTGTTACTTGGAGTTCCCTTTCCATCCTTAAGTTATCCTGTTAATTGTTTATGCTCAAGAAAAGTCTAATATGAAACATCCTCTGATTAGACTCTCAGACCTTCTATATCTCGCTGAGCACTCTCTGCATGACTTGAACCTTCCCCTTTCATTAGGTATAGTTTGTAATCTGTTTCAGTTTTCCAAGATCTTTTCTCCTAATTGTTCCACAAGTTTGGGTCCCAGTTTCTTAAGTTATGTGGGAGGAAGAAACCACGTGAGTGTTTCTTCTTTCCTAATGCCAAATCTTCTTTACATTTTCCCCTTTTCAGAGGTATTGTGGCTCTCTACCAACCACACCTTAAGTGAAACATGGATTTTTGGTACTTGTTTTATTTCAAGTAACTTTGAGGAGTTCAGTAGTAGTTTCTTGAGAAGCTGACAGCTGCATTTATATGCTTTGATTGGTAAGGGCTCAAACAGACTGCTCTGGCAATCCTAATTCTCTTCCCTCAATGGCAAAGATTGCTTTACCTCAAGGCACTTTTCAGTCTCCTTTAAGACTTATTCGAGTCTTCCCTCCTCCTGTTACCTACCTCATTGTAACCCACTTCAGCTTCTCTGCAGGTATCTTTCCCAGTATCTAGAAACTGCTAGTTGGAGCTTTTTTTTGTCTGTAGAAGCCATGAATCAACTACAAAGAAAAAGAAAATCTTTTTTTCCAATGCTTGTTTTGAGGTTTAGTCATGGAGTGGGTTTATTACTTTTTATACTTGTTTGCTATCTCTGTTACTTTTGTGTCCCAGGTATTTTGCTGGATATTTAAGAAAGTCTTATCCCATAACACTTTCCCTACTCCTCCAAGAAAGGAAAAAAAAAAAAAAAAAACCCCAACATACATCTAGCTCTTTTTTCCTTATGCATTTAACCCTAATTTAGATGTAGGTGGAAACCTAAATGTCAGTTTAATCCAGGTATTACCATAACTATGCCATAAATTGAACCATTGTAATTAAGATGACCCTGTCTTTTTAAGATCATTTTCAGACCTAATATGATAGTGATTGCAACTACAGCATCAAGTGACTTCAACTGTTTCTGATTTTTGTGTTCATCTTTGTTTTGTAGGACGGACATGTGGAAGTGGCACGCTTGCTTTTAGACAGTGGTGCTCAAGTGAATATGCCTGCAGATTCATTTGAATCTCCACTCACTCTGGCTGCTTGTGGTGGACATGTGGAGTTAGCAGCTCTTCTGATCGAAAGGGGAGCTAACCTGGAGGAAGTTAATGATGAAGGTTATACTCCTCTAATGGAAGCTGCCCGGGAAGGCCATGAAGAGATGGTAGCCTTGCTACTGGCACAAGGTGAGATCACTGTTGTTTCTTGAGCGTTTGTTATGAAGAATGCGGTGTTGACCGTTTGCCATTAGGTATTCTGTGCAAATTCCTCTGATAGAGAATGTGGCTGTCACTGCTCGTTGCTGTAACTGCAGGGCAAAGCTAAAACACCCAAACTGTGGAGGTGATGAGCACTCACCTTCCTACCCTGTGTCTGGTCAGTTAAAATAACAGCTATTTTGTTTCCTAGGAGCGAATATAAATGCACAGACAGAAGAAACGCAGGAAACAGCTCTTACTCTGGCATGTTGTGGAGGGTTTTCTGAAGTAGCTGACTTCCTTATTAAGGCAGGAGCTGATATAGAACTTGGTTGCTCAACACCTTTGATGGAAGCTGCTCAAGAGGGTCATCTTGAATTGGTGAAATACTTGCTGGCAGCAGGTATGTGTACAGTGCAAATGATCTAGCCCACAGATATTATAGACTCAATGTTCTGTATGATTTAGAAGATACCTGGGCTTGATGGTGGCAGTGTTGTAACAAGAAACTATATTCTCAGATATCTTAGCAAGAAGAAAAAAGCATATGCTACACCTTAATATTGTTTGATACTGTTAACAGAGGAAAGTGCTTCATGGAGCACTGGATTCTGTTGCATATCTAAAAAACATCCATGTTCATTAGGAACATTGTTTCTAGATAACTGCATTTAGGACAAAATGTTCATATAGATAATGCTTGTTTTTATATGCTACTCCTGCTTTGACTGAGCCTGATTATCTTCAGTCAGTCTCCCTGAATAACCAGTACTTTAGGAATTGTGCCCTGGGAAATAGTCTGCAAGACAGATTTCTGGAATTTGCTGAATTTCTGTGATGAATGAGTTTTACTACTACATTTTACAGTAGTAAAAATTAAATCTTGCTGGAGTTGGGGGGAAATGACACTTCAATGTTCATCAGTCAGCTTAAAGTTGGTAGAGACTAAAGTGTCTTTACTGCTTAAAATAATAAATAAAAAGGAGCTGCATTTTGGAAATCTTCCTTGTTATGGGAGGTGACTTATTTGTATACTCTTTTCTAAGAATAAGCATGAAATTGTCTGGATTTGTAATTCTAGAAAGTAATCAGTAAAGTACTGTCCCTGCTCATCGAGGGACAGTAACAACTGTGTCTTTTTGTGCAGTGATACCAGCATATGACACCCGTCACTAGCTCACTTGGAACGCTGCTTGCACTTCACTTCTGATAATGTAGAAAGTTAATTGAGGAGCCTTGTTTTGGCATCAGGGAGTCTCTAAATATATCTCGCACCTTCAAAATAAGAAGACGGCTAATCACATTGGAATTTTTTTGAAGAATAATACATTGCATAGCAGGAATCACGCATAGTTTTCACGTAGCTGGCAGATATGAAGCTAGTCAAATTACTTAAACAAAATGGTTTTAAAGCAAATAATTTTAAAGAGCAGGGAAGAAATGAAATGTGTAGAAGTGTATGGTCTTGTAGTATTAATACTAATTCAATAACATGCATTTTTTCTGGTTTTCCTTGGCATGCAGCTCCCTGTCAAATGGATAGTCTAGACAACTGTCTAGATTCACTTTTATTTGTTGTAACAACTGAAATCTTCATTGCTGTAGAGGGAACATAGGAATAAGTGAGCATATAGGTTTAAATGCTTAGCTTGCCAGTCATGTCTTTCCCAAGCCTTGGCTTACCCCCTCTCCTCAGAGAATTTTTAAGGAGAGCAATTTTTACTATGAGAGCAATGCCCTTGGGCTGTGGGAGCTGTTGGTCAGTAAGATATAGCTGTTGTCACAGATAAAGTGCCTTGATTTTTTTGTTTATCTGATATGAAATACTTCATAAGGAGATGTCCAATAAGAAAAAAATAATGTTGTGTTTCTAGGAGCTAATGTTCACGCTACCACAGCGACAGGAGATACAGCTTTGACCTATGCCTGTGAAAATGGACATACTGATGTTGCAGATGTGTTGCTTCAAGCTGGTGCTGATTTGGTAAGACTTCTGCTGCATCTTGTGGGGAAAGTACTTTGGTTTCAAACTATGCGAAAGCTTATATGCTTATAGAGCAGGAAGGTGATTTTAGCAATTGAGATTCATATATGGGCGTGAAAAGAGGCACGAAAGAAACTTTTAAAAAAGCCTGCATGTTCTGTTTGGTCTAAAAAATAAAAATTCTTCCTGGGTAATCTTTCATCTGTTAAGTGAAAAGTTTTAGCTGTAGCTTACAGTTGTGACAGCTGATTATCTTCATTTCAGTATAAGCCATACATTTAATTGTTTAGCAGGATATATTTCTGCGTTGCTTTTATTCATTATGCTACTTTATTATTCCCAGACTCTTATGGATTAGAGTTTACCTGCTCCACTGCTCTGAATTTAAAATGTTTTAGTAATAGGAGCTACTACTTCTCTCTATTTTAGTGTTAGTTTCTGAACACTGTGAGTCTCTTACCTCTTAAGACTACAACAAAAAAAACCTCCAAACTAAGCAATGCCTTTTAAATGACCAGCAGCTCTTTTCTTTGTTCCAGAGCTCTCTTCTTTCTTGTAACTCTTGGTTTTAGCATATTTTTTTCAGTGTTTATTTTCTGTAATGCATTTAATCATAACTAAGTTGTTTACATAATTGTCTTGACTTTTTCATATTCTGTAATGGGAGACCTAAAACTGCCTCTTCATCAGCTACAGGGATATAATGTTTGGCTTTTAAGCAGTAAAAAGCAATTGATACACTAGTCTTCTAAAGGAGTTGAGGAGCCTTATGTCTAATAAGGCATAAGCAGGGAAGATTGTTCTTTTGGTTGCCTTTTTTGTTTTTCTCCCACTATTCTCCTTTCTTTTTCCACACTTTCTGCTTCTGTGTTGTGGGTTTTTTGTTTTGTTTGGGGAGGGGGTTGGGGTTTTGGTTGGATATTTTAGGGTTTTTTCGTTCTTTTTAAATAATAATAATGCCAGAAACATTTATCATTGAACCTGATAAATCAGCATCCTAATGAAGTTACTTAAATTTCAGTCATAAATGAAATATTTTATTTTTTAAGGTTATACTTACAAATATAAATAAACTAATGCTGTAATTGTGAATTACTAATACTTCCACTCTTCTTTGTGAATATACTTTTTTTCAGGCTTTATTAATTCTTCTGCAGTTCTCCTTCATATGTTCCTACTAGGGAGGAAGGTCATGTTCATGGGGGGGATGTGTGTTTGTGGGTTTTTTGGCACACCTGCTGCACTCTGCTCAATTCAGTGTTGGGTACCGAGCATCAGCCACTTTAGTAGAGGCAGGATAGGTGTTTTGGGATTTTATGGGATATTTAAAAAATATATTTAAGTACTTGGTTATAAAAAGGTATAATCCATAAAGTATCTCAGTGAGGAGCAAAGCCTGACACAAAAAAAATATAAATTGCTATGCATAAACTTTTAAAAATATGCAAGGTTTGCTGCTTAAATATCACTTCAAATTATTAGAGTTGTGTCATTTTAATTTTTTTCCTCTCATCACTAAGGTGAGCAGTGCTTGTGGTCTTTAGCGTCTAGTTCTGATCAGTATTGCTGAGAAAAATCTCATGCCTTTCTAAAGTAAAATTTTATTTTACTGCATTTTCTTGTGCTGCCAATCAAAATGGGGAGCTGTCAAGAAAAATATAGGAAGGAAGCAAAAGAAAATTGCACATGAAAGGGAGACCTGCCGTATAAATCTACCAGTTTTGAATTCTGATTGTAAATAAATGGGGAAATGCCTGCAAAACTGCAGCGATGCTTACGGCAGGTGCCTCAGGTTTGGAGCAGTTCCCTTTCAAACTTGTGTGTTGCTTTGCTTTATTAGAAGTTGTAAGCTGTTTTGAATAAATTCATTATCTTTGTAATTGTTATGAGGAAGGTTTTTGAAGTGTGTTGCCTTACTGCTGGAGTGTGAAAAAGCTTCTTTGCCAGTACTGTGGGAGATTATTCTTCTAGATTTCAATTCGTTAGTAATTTAAATCAGGTTAGATGATTTCACCAAGTTGTCCCAGGAAGTCTGTGGTGGAGTAGGGACTTGAATGCACATCTGGACTTAGACCTCTGGTCAGTCTGTCTTCATTTGTCTAGTTAATTTTGGTTTCCTTCTGGTGTTCAGACACAGCAAATGAAAGTACATCTCCAGTTGCTTTTCTCTCTTTCCTCTTTCATCCTGCAACTTCAGTCTTGCCTGGGATTGCTTTCACTGATGTTTCATTGTTTTCCAGAAGCTGTCTTTATACCTGAGGTTTATATCACAGTGTCGTGGTTTAACCCCAGCCAGCAACTAAGCACCACGCAGCCGCTCGCTCACTCCCCCCCGGTGGGATGGGGGAGAGAATCGGAAGGGTAAAAGGGAGAGAACTCGTGGGTTGAGATAAGAACAGTTTAATAATTGAAGTAAAATAAAATAGAACAGTTAAATAGGTAAAGCAAAAGCTGCGCACGCAAACAAGGCAAAACAAGGAATTAATTCACTACTTCCCATCGGCAGGCAGGTGTTCGGCCATCCCCAGGAAAGCAGGGCTCCATCACGCGTAACGGTTACTTGGGAAGACAAACGCCATCACGCCAGATGTCCCCCCCTTCCTTCTTCTTCCCCCAGCTTATATACTGAGCATGACATCACGTGGTATGGAATAACTCTTTGGCCAGTCTGGGTCAGCGCCCCTGGCTGTGCTCCCTCCCAGCCCCCCATGCACCGGGCAGAGCACGGGAAGCTGAAAAGTCCTTGACCAATGCAAGCGCTACTTAGCGACTATTTAGCGGTACTTAGCATCGACATTGTTCTCGTCCTAAACCCAAAACACAGCCCCATACCGGCTACCAAGAAGAAAATTAACTCTATCCCAGCTGAAACCAGGACACACAGTCACTGAGGAGCTGGACATACAACATCTTACCCTGTTGTGGAGCAGTCCTTTTTGAGGAGAATACTGGTTATGTCTTAAACAGTAAAATCAAACGGGCTGAGGGCTGTTCTCTGATTGCAAGGACAAATGGCACCCACTGGACCCATCCATGCTGTGCAGCACTGGTCCTGGCAGGTCGTTGAGCCTGAGGCTGTGCCCCTGTGTCTGTAAGAATGTCAGTGGCTACGTTGCAGCCCACCAGAGTGGTGTTTTCATAACGCAATACTGGGAGCATATGTTGGACACCCCTGGGTTGTGGGATGAGGTCTTGAAGGGGTTCTTGAGGGTGTGAGGCCTTTGAGATAAGTGGAGACTAACTTGATGTCACATTTTCCATGCTGCCTGTTGGGAACAGTCCCTGGTGACCTCCTCCCCTGTGGTTCTTGACAGGGCCAGCATTGTGCCAGGGGGGCTGCAAAGGAATAAGTGGTGTGAATGACCAGTGATCCCATGCCTAAGCTTGTCTCCTGGTCTGTATTTATTTACCTGTAGAGAGGTAGCCACTGCTGGATTTTGCTGTTGTTACTTTATTGTTTTGAGAGCCACCTGCATATTCAGGAAGGCAAGGAGCATAGTTTTTGACAATTTTTCTTATCTGTGATTCTAGACTGAGGAAAGTTCATCTTTCTTCCTCAAATGCTCTTGAGTTAAAGGAACAATAAACACTGGCTGTCAAGATCTGTTGTGATCAGTTCTTCCATTTCTTCCTAATTCAGAGCCTTTATTCCATGATTTGGAAACCATATAATCTACTTTAAGACCTCAAATCTTTCTTGGTCTCTCTTCACTTGCCAGGAGGTCAGGACTGAGTGGTATTTGAGGAGCAGACTTTGAGACTGCAGGTGTGAAGATGAGCCTCTTTCATGCTGAGTAGCCAAACTGGCAGAGGGCAGGAGATGTTTCTGTCAGGTGGTTTCCTGTATTGTGCTTATTGAAAACTGAAGTCTTCCAGCTTTGTTGAAGTTACCCAACTTACTGTACTGAACTGATTCCTGTGTGTTGTTCATGTCCAGTTGAGGTTTTCTCAATCTCAAAATAGAACCTTGAACTAAAGTTTGAGCATGTTTTATGATGAGGGTGGTGAGACACTGCAACACGTTGCCCAGAGGAGTTGTGGAGGCACCATCCTTGGAACCAAGTTCAAGGTCAGATTGGACAGGGCTTTGAGCAACCTGACCTAGTGGAAGATGTCCCTGCCCATGGCAGGGGGGTTGGACTAGATGGTCTTTGAAGGTCTTGTCCAACCCAAACCGTTCTATGATCATTATATGATAAGTGATGCTAGTCCCTGTAGAGTTTTGTCTGAACTGGGAGCACTTATTACCACCACATCTCCACACAAAAAGGCTGTTTTTCTTGTACAAAGCAGAAAACTTGGGGACTCTTGCTTTTCAGGGACTGATCCTCTGGCCTAGATATCAAATATGTAGTTCAGTTCAAGAACCAGTGAAGATCTTGAGAGCTCTGTTAGATTCATTAAGGAATGTGGCTTTATAAAGAACCAGGAGAACTAAAAGAAAATTATGGCTAAGATGAACTTTCTTTGGTTTGTGGTTAATTTTTTCCTTAAAACTCTGCAGTGGCAAGTTATGCTAGAAATGAACAGTCTCAGAGTACACACTCATATGTTTCTGTCTGCTGGAGAGGTGCTCAATTGTGTATGGTATTTTGATGAATTTGTATCTCCTTGTGACTAATTGTTTATGAAGTCTGGCTTGTTACCAATTATTCTGATGCTTTTCTGATGCCCGTCTTTAAGGGATCTGTCTTTTCCATGTCCTTGCAGGGACAAAGTTGGCGTGTCAAAATCTGTAGCAAAACTAGCTTGGCAGGCCTACACCTTTCCTTGTTAATGAATGCATTTTGAAATCAACTTGCTTTTGCCAAGTATATGAATGACTTAATATGAGGCACATCTGAAGACTTCAGCCTGTGATCCCATCTGTGCCTTAGTTGCATTCTAGTTCCTTTATTGCCTGCAGGACTAAACACTTTCAGGGTCTTAGTCTGAGCTCCTGCCACTGGACCAAATGTAAATTTTACTTGTTTACAAACTTCTTTATGGGGACAAAACACCTACTTTAGATTTTGTGATTAATAGGAGTAAAATTTTGGAGATTAGAACTCTGAAATACAATTTACTAAAAGCATTTTTCTAAGCAGTGGTATGGTTTAATAGCTTCAGGGAAAAATAACCAGCACTTCAGTAATAGTTATTTACCTGTGTGGCAAGGATTTGTCTAATCCCAAAGGTGAGAGGAGACTTGTTTTTCCTGTAAGGGTTCTCTCTCTTTTTTTTTTTTTTTCTTCTTTGTGTCTTTACTAGCAGTTACTTTCATCTCAAAGCTTGTATAAGGTAAGACATGCGTGGTGCATGTATGTTTCCACAGGAACTAGGTTAAGGACTGTAAAGCTCACAGAGAGTATTGGTGATATTTAATGAGAGGTAATATCCTGCTTTTAAGCTGTATACCTTTCTATAAACTAACAGTGCCTGCTTGGATGCCTGTTCCCTTTTAATGTAGAATCAGACCTGGATGGAATGCTGTGCACTGGAGATTCCAGTCTCCTTTTTGAAATTGAGACTGCTCTTGACAAGGTGGTTGCATCTTTGCCTGTTTCTGTATAGCTGAAAACAAAAGAGATTGTTCTTTTTTGGACAGCAAGAAGATCCCAGCCTTTCTCAGCTGGGAAGTACAGAAAAGAGTTTTAAATTGGGATTTTTCTAATCTGGGCTGCCTTGCAGCTGTACATGAGCCTCTGCTGCACAGGAGAGTTGATCTAGTGATGGAGTTTACCTTTCTGCTACAAGATAGATGGGTGCTTTTATGCTGAAATTGAGAGATGGAAGAGAACCCCTGAGGGCAGCTTCGTCCTTGCATTCTTCCCATTTTACACTGTCAAACTCTTCCCAAAGCTCTTTATACTTGTTAAAATTCCACGCGTGGCTTTCCTTAAAAGACTAAAACTGGCTACCTGGCATCCACATAACTCCAGCTGCAAAAAAAAAAAATACAGGCATACCAAGCTACCTCTTGATTCTTCCCCTATGACAAAAATATTTTTAGACAGATGTTTTTGTAATTGCAGGGATCATTGCTTTGCCTTCAGCTGATAACATCCCTCACACTAATGTGGCTCCTTAATTAGCAACTCACTTTCCTTTATGTGTACGACACACTGCATGTTTGATGTAGTGTGCATAAGGCAGCAGTTAAACATCTACAAAAGTAGCCAATACTTTATGGATTTGAATGAAACCATGCTGGAGATAGCTATGTTGTCGTTACAGTGAGGGATCTGAGAAGCCGTCATGTTTTTCCCTACTGTTTCCTGAACCATCAGGGGAAGGTCAGGGATTTTGGGTCTTTTTAGACTTGGCCCTCAGTCTTCTACAAATAAAGCAAAAAGTTGTAGGACATGTGAAGCTAATTTTTGTCGTTAACACCTTTTGGATGTTGCGTTTTAGTCTCTGGATGGTGCAAAGTACAATGAAATGCTCTCTTTAGCCAGCAGTGAAGAAAAAGTCATCTTGTATTTAACAAGATGCTGTGTATGACCTTTGTGCTCTCTTCGTGAATCTGAACGGCTTGTGATAGGAGTCCTAACTGGTGAGAGCTGCATTGCTTGGTCTTACCTTTGTGCTTGCTTGCCTAATTGCAGCAAAACAGAGTTTTCCGCTGGTGGATCTGATCTACTTAAGTACACATTCCAGGTCTTCATGACCAAGAACAACATTTATTTGTAGAACAAGAGCCGTGAGTTCTTCTTTTTCCTTCCGCAGGACAAGCAGGAGGACTTAAAGAAGACTATTTTGGAGGGCATAGAGCCGGGCAAGCATCAGGTGAGGTTGGCCTTTGATGCTTGTAAGCTGCAGCCTCAGGATACATGCTAACAGCAAGCATGGCTTTAAGGCATCTAAATTTCTTCAAAAATACAGAGACTCGCTGTGTAGACTAGACGTGTCATCTTTGTCCTGCATTTTCCCTTCTGTTGGGTTTTCTAAACCCCTATTTTTAAAAAACAGTATCTCAGCTTTCACAAATGCGACAAGTTATCTCATTGAGTCGATTAGTGCAAGTAGGTATGTTAAACCTATTAGTATATACCTAGCTTCCTATAAGGTCTTCCCTTTTCAGATATTTAATTTAAACTAGAGGCCTAGGTGAGTTTTTAGGTGCCTCTGAAATACTGGTTTGCTACATGTCTCAGGAAGGTTATCTAGGACAATTAGATTGGTGACTGCTAGAATACTGTATCTCTTGACAGGAGTTCAATCTTGAAAATTAGCGAAGTGGCATAGTATTAAGAACTGTATTGTTTGGCCATTGTCTTGCATCAGAAACTTTGTCTAAATCATTCTGCTTAGAGTAACATTTAGATTTCTATTGAATAGTCACTCTTGTCATGCATGAGAGAGGCTTGTTAAAGAATTGAAGGGAGCAGTTGGACCTTTACTTTGAAAATGCAGATTTTGTTCTAGAACTTCTAAATAACATATGACTTTTGAAACAAACTACAAAAAAAATATCCTAGTGAATAATACTTGCCAACCATGAATACCTGTGAACCAAGGAGAACGAGGGGGTGGCGGGAGGCCCTTATGTAGCTGATCTTGGAATTGCATAAAACAGGGAACTCGAAATCAAGAATTAAAAAAAAAATCAATGATTGTCATAAGATGCTTTTGATGACACTGCTTTTGCTCTGCTCTCTGACGTATTGATTTGTCTAGAAAGGAAATAATTATTACTGACTGGATTCTTATCTCCTTTTCGAGTCCTAGTGGAAAAGGTGCAGATAATGTAAACTCTTACCTGATTTGGGTAATACTCTTGCTTTCCCCCTTCCTTCCTATCTGGTACCCAAACCTACAGAAAATTCTTCTCAGATGTTCTTTCTATTCAAGCAGAATTAGCAGGAGAGCACATCACTCAAGTGTTTACAGAATGACTTCTCTAGTCAAAGCTGGCATAGGTGTTCTCCCTTATACTTCTTTCTGATCATACTACCTGCAATATTTCTCAGGATTGGAGCAGTGAAGAGAGACAGAATATCGTGGTGAGTCCTACAGTGCAGATAGCCAGGGAAATTGTCTTTGGAGATGAGTACTCTTTTGCTAGTTTTTGTTCTTACAAAATAAGCATTTGCATGTACTTCATATTAATAGAAGGAAGAAGCGCACTGGGAAGCTGATGGGGGATGCTTTTGGACAGCTTTCATGTTCTCTGTCCTGATTTTGATTATCTACTGCAGCTAAACAAAAAATATTTTAAATTTATGGTCATTCCAGGTAAAAGAAAGGATGTGAGTAGACAAAGGCACTGCACTGGCTCAGCTGCTTATTTTGGCTTGTTCTAGATGTTTTCCCTTAAAGCTTGAGTTGATGCTATCTGCTAGCCTTTATTGGGGCTAAATAGAGTGCTGAAGCCATAGAATTACTTTCATCTTATAATAAAATATGCATTTCTATCTTCTGATGTGAAAAATACCATCAAAATGCAATAACTTTTGAAGATCTACAGCAGGTGGGCACACAAATGCTTTGGTTTGGCTGGACTGATGATGTGTATGGTACTGCAAGTATTTGAAGGGTATAATAGTTGAGGATCAAGTTCTTCCTGCTTGATGAAGTGACAGTTGGTTAAACTGGGCAGAATAACTGCATTGCATTTAAATGAGGAAGCCTCCTGACATCCATGTTTAAGAATTCAACAGTGAAGTCTGTTAAGAAAAGAGAATGTTGCAAATAATGATATCTTACTGCTAGTTATCTGAAATGCTACATTTGAATGCAATATAGGATGGCTTTTCACTGTCTTGAATACAGCTAAGATGACCTAAAATAATTTTTGCTTCTTGCCATCTTTGCTGTTGCATCAATGGGGATTTAGAAACGTGTATTAAATTGTTTGGGCAGTAATGTTCTTGTCCTGCTCAGCAGTCCTGTTCAATAGTTCTTTGCATTCATAGCTGCTTTGTGAGTGATTTGCCAGCAGTACCAGGGGTTTACTGTGCAATAAGGCAAACAGCAGCATCTGGCTTTTTACGATCTATTGGCAGTGGCTGAGGAAGGAAAAACTATGCCAAATACCAGAGTAAGCATCAGAGCTCAAGGGCATGCTAATAATTCTTGCACATCATAGGGCCACATGCTAACATAATTAGCTTTACATGTCCTGCAAATATTTCTGACATGCAGACAATCCAAAAGCATGCATATATTTATCGACAGCTAAGCAGTCATTTGCCCTGGGAGTGGAATCTACTTATTAAAAAAAACCAACCAACCAACCAACCAAACCCCAAAACAACAAACAACAAAAAACCAAAAACAAAACCAAAAAACCCAAACAAAAACCCCAAACAAACAAAAAACCCCAAAAAACAAAAGGTGAATTCCTACCTGCCTGTGTGCACTTACGCATTGTACTACCAAGTAAGCAAAGAAATCAGAGCACTAATGTGGAGTTTAAATGTGTGTTAAAGCGGTGTACAATAATACGAAGTTCTTAGGAAGGTTGCAGGAGCAGAGCGTTTCCGCTCTTTCCAAAGCGCACAGGAGGAGGGGTAGTGTAACCCCCATTACAGCAAAGGATTGGTTTCTATTTTCTGCACAGGGTCAGTCTCCAATAGAAGATCCAGTCAAGAGATTTCTTCCTTGAGTGTATGAACAGAAAGCTAACTTAAGGTGCAGCTTGCAACCAAAGCAAGCCATACGTCAAAGGACATATGCAGAGTTTTCAGGAATACTGAAGCTATGGGAAGGAGTTGATTTGTTCTGTCGAATCTATTCTTGTCCTTTTGTATTTGTAAATAGCAGTATCATCCACTTTTATATTTGTAAATAGCAGTTTCATGTTAACTTTCACTGTCAGATACATATGCAATTCCAGAAGTAAATAGTGAATTTAGAGCTTGACTTCCCAGATATTTAATTAAAAAACCCCACGGTCCTAGTGTATTATTGATCAGACTGAATATTCAGAGTGCAAATACAAACGCTCCCAGGAAGATGATGTTCTTTCCCCTTGTTGCTGCAGGAGGGTTGATTAGTCAGCATTCTTTGTGGTATTGATCATGTCTACATAGCAGACAAATTTTCTAGTTCTGTAACTTCTCTAATACAGTTGTATTCAGCCACATCTTTCCAGTATTCAGAAATTTTTAAATTAGAAAACTGTTCTTGTTGCTCATTCCTTTTTTGTTGGTTTGTCTTCTTTCTGCTTTATTCTCCAGTCCTCTTATTCAGAGACTATTTGTGACCTGCAGCGATTTGTCTTATTTTTATTGCTGATCCTTTTCAGTGGGTTTTAAAAATGTTGTCTGCACTTCAGGCATTATTGCAATTTTAAGGTCTGGCATGCAGCATGTGACAGCTCTCAGAACTGTTGCACCTCTGTTCATAGTTATTTATATACTTCCTGTTGCTGGATGATATTTGTGTTACATAGTTGTCCCTTTTTGAGGAGGAAACAACATGTTACCGTTCTCAAGTATGTTGTGCATTTGAATGCTAAAATAAAAAGGAGTATGTAAGCAGGGACACGTCTTTGTGTGATAACAGTATGGATGTGGTCTTAATGCTTTTTGACAGTATGATTCAGTATTTAAGGTAACATGAAAATTGATTCCAGCCAGCTTATATTGATTACAGTCTACAAGATAGATATTCTACTGAGACAGGCAATTCTGGTCCCATCACAAGATGGTTCAAAAGCTGAAGCAATGGTATAATTTTTGCCCATTTATACATCTGTTATTTCTTCTTTACAATAGGAGCATGAATCTGAAGGTGGGAGAACCCCACTAATGAAGGCTGCACGAGCTGGTCATTTATGCACTGTGCAATTCCTTATTAGCAAAGGTAAAATGCCAGTTTAAATAACTATTTTAAAAACTTTAAATGCCACTTTATAATTCTGCATGTTTGTGATCCTTCTCCAAAATTAATCTGGTTATGCGTATATGAGCATTTGTCAAACCGTTAAGGGTTTTTTGAATTTCATTTAGTTCATGATACAATGAATCACAAAATATTTTGCTAGTCACTTTTTGTACTCTGTTGTATAGATAAATAAATAGATGTGAAATACAGCAAATACTTTCAGTTTCTTTAAAAAGCACTCCCTTCTTCAGGAAAAATACATCCTCAACTACTGTCTGAAACAGTGAAAATTACACCATGTGGTGGAATTGCACTGATAAGTGCCTAAAATGAAAATTTAGAAGTTATGCTTTGTACACCGTAAGTGTTCCCTCTCTCTTGCCACTTACGAGGCCCACTGTTACTGTCATTACTGTCTTGTCTTTACAAGATGAGGACGATGATGTGTAGAAGCCATCAGTTGTTCAAAATCCCTTGCTTTTACCCCAGAAGTGTGTATGAATTAGGAAGATTAGAAGAGAAAAGTTTATCTCTGTTCCAGAAAATACTGTACTTGTTGATACTTTCTTTTAAAAAGAATTTCCGTGTGTTTAATTCTGAGATCTTCTCTTTATAGGTGCCAACGTTAACAGGGCTACAGCTAATAATGACCACACGGTGGTGTCACTGGCATGTGCGGGAGGCCACCTGGCAGTTGTTGAGCTCCTTCTGGCTCACGGTGCAGATCCTACTCATCGGCTCAAGGTACTCACTTAAAACTATGTATTTATCATAGGTACTGAAAGAACCAACGTAGTTCATTTAATGGATTAGTAAATGTGCAATTTTAAATGGCCTAATTCATATCTTACATGCTACACCAAGTAGCAAAATTCATCTTCTGGCCTTTTATTTCCAAAATCTCACTTCAGGATGGCTCAACAATGCTCATTGAAGCCGCCAAAGGAGGACATACAAATGTTGTTTCTTACTTGCTGGATTACCCAAACAATGTTTTGTCGGTTCCTGCAGCAGACTTGTCTCAGCTCACACCTCCATCTCAGGATCAGTCTCAGGTAAGGCATAAGGTATTTTTTTTAAATATCACCATGAATGTTGCAAAGAAGCACTTCCTTAGTAGTTAACTTCTGAAGTTAATTTAGATGTGAACATATAAAGTGGAAAGAATTAAAAAAAGTCCACGCATTTAAAAATGGTAGAGCGAGAAAGTTGATAGGTATTGTCTGCAGTGTCCTGAAGAGTGCATGAGCTTTGTTCACTTTTCTGCTCCTTAGAAGGGGTAGTCCCAAACCTAGTATCTCAAAAGAATATTATTTTCTTGGTTTCATTTGCTCAGTGTGCTGTTTCAACAGTTCTAAACCCTTGTGACAGCACCCCTCAAATGTTGTTGCTGATTTTGGTTGTTATAGGAAAGAAAATATATTGTGTAAATTTAGAATTCTGCACGCTGGAGAGGTAGCTTACCAGTGGAGATAGTTGATTAAAAGCCTAAATATGTTAACAATTTTCCAGCCTACACAGCCTGGAATTTTGTGAAGAGTAACATAGTTAACTTTGACAGATTATCCACAATAAAATAGCATGGGACTGGTTATACCAAGAGATAGCATAGCATACACAGTTTGGGAAGAGTGGAATGGAGGTCTGCTGTAGAAATGTATCTTTGTATTAACACTTCAAGATCTGATCCATTCAAAAGTTTTTTTTTATCTGAGTGTGTGTCTGTGGCTTTGTTTTAAGGTTCCACGTGTACCAGTGCATACACTTGCTATGGTCGTACCTCCCCAGGAACCTGACAGAACCCCTCAAGAGAACTCGCCACCTCTCTTAGGAGTGGTGAAAGGTTAGTATGTAGCCACTCGGAGAATATATGCAATTTGGAAACTGATAGGCTGGGGACAATTTTATTAGAGCTTATGCATAGTATAGTCCACTCCGTCAATTCTTGAACACCTCTAATGAAGTATAACTTAAAAGTATTTTATGTAGTACATAGTTTTTGCTTATTTTCTTGTATTCTACGGTATAGTAACACTGGTTATTCTAATTTTATTATGCATATTCTAGTTTATTAGAATTATGCTTATTCTAATTTTTTTTGGAAGAAAATGACTGGTAACTGCCATAGTGCAACTGATTTAAAACATTAATAAACTCTAGGTGTGGTTTTAACTTCTGAATATTGTACATTGGTCGTCTAGAATAGTTGCAACTATTATCCTTGAACTTGATATATCAACTTTTTTCTGTTCCTACAGTAGCAATGCAAACATGTTGGCACTGTAAAATGCCAATGCAGATCTACTTACAGGAGAATTTCTCTTGTATTAGTACTCTTGTAAATAATCATAACGTCAGGGTTTTTGCTTTGAACATGGTTAAACTGACTGGTTAAAACTATTTGTAGTCATTAAATGGCGAATTTAGCAGTTTGTTTCCAGCTATGGATTCTGTAACAAATTCTTCATGTCTGCTAAGTCAGCTCGGAAAGAGAAGCAGATTCTCAAGTGGAAAGTTAAACTGCAGCTCTTAATGATTTACAGTTTTGGATGGGGATATTAAATATTATAGTATCCAAAGCTCTATTAGCTAGCTTTACTTAATTCCTTTATTCTGGAAGTGCTCAGTGCTTCTTAAAACAAACAAATAAAAAATAAACCCAGGGGCACAAATGAATAGAGAAAAAAATTGTGTACCTAATGGTGTTTCAGTGTGCAGCCGTGACTCTCCCAATGCATATATGCCCTGTGTGTGACTTCTTAAATGCAGTTATTGTATCTTTTTCCTAGGATGTGCAACACTTGATATTTTGGATAAAAATGAGTACCAAACAAATGAAAAGAATATGCAACTTCTGGTTCAAATAAAACAGCAAAAAGCTATATACCAGCATGTGTGCCCTTACATTTAGAGAACTATTAGTATTGTGAAGTGCGTTAGTATTCTGGAAATACATTTTGTGATGCATGGGAACCAGTGAGAGATTAGTTGATACTGAATCAGAAGACTAAATTTATAAGCTTAAAGTCTCATGTTATTTAATCAAATTATGAAAAGCAAGTGGTTGATTATAGTTTAAGAAATAGCTCTTCTTAAAAAAACATTATTGGAAATGTCAGCATATATTTTAGGCATGTTTTTAGCAGTACTGTGTTGTTGGAACTGGCACAGAGAGATGTAGTTGTTCTCAGTGTTTCAGGACATGCTTCACGCATGTCAGCAAAACTAATCTGTGATGCATTGCAAGAGATGTAGCAATCCGAAATGTGTCATTGGGCTGATGAAGCATTCCTGGAAACTTTGTGTGCAAAGCTCTTGTGTATCTCAGATCTTTAGGGGAGAAATGGTATTTTTGTAATAAACGCTGTGTGATCATTGTAGTGATACCACTCTGCTACTTTAACTGCGATAGAGTTAGTGTTCTTTGAGCTTCCATTCTTACTTGTTATACACATGTGGCTTTACTATACCAGACTTTCATCGTTAGACTTGTTGGGAGACAAGGGGCAAAAGAGGGTGCGAATAAAGGTGTGTTCATTATTTCCCCAGGAGGGGGGAGCAGTCTTAAGTTCTTATGTAATAAAATAAAATCCTGGGAAGACAAATTTCTTGCCTTCACAGTTAGAAGTAGCCCCCTGAGTTTTTGTATAAACTCTTAACTACTTGGAGAGGAGTACCTGACCTTCTTAACCTCAGTGCAGTCTGGCTTTTAAGGACCTGTATTAGTTTTGCAAGAAATGCAATAGTAACAACTTGTTTCCTGAAGAGTTCTTGGCAAGTCAAGTGTAAAATGAGAATACACTTGTATGTTATTGTTATGATTCAAATATGGTGTGAGGTTTTTCAAGAGGAATTTATGGTCTAATTTTGAAATACATTATTGTTCTTCAGTAAAGTAAGAAGGCGTATGGAATAGTTGCCATTTGAATAATTATTTTGGCAAAGGATTTAATACCAACGTTTAGCAACAGAAAAGAGAAACATTTCAGAGCTGACAGCGGATCTAGAGAGACTCAGATAAAGGTGATACACAGAGATGGTAACCTCCTAAAGAGCTGAAGAAAAATCAGGTGAAAGAAGCAGCAGGATTAGTTCACGGGACTGAACAGACCTCAACTCTACATGCTTAGGAAGGATTGTTTTAGTGCACTATGTTTAGTGTGTTTCTATTGTGTCCATGTAAAAGTGAAATGCCAGTGAAGTTCAGCTCTGTGCTTTTGTGGGGAGAGGCAGGAGATCCCTTCCTTGGCGTTTTGTACTTGCTGCTGCCCTCACTTGAACACAGTCAGGATTGCTCAGCAGCAATTCTGATGCAGCAGCTCAACACAGAGTGTCTTTTGGCTAGTAAAAACAAATGTCCTATTTCTGCAGGACCAGAGGGTCTTTCCTGCTTTACACTGCGAGGGGTGTAAAGTGCAGTGGCTATGATGCAGCTCCAAGTGCCCCTGCATCTGGTTCCCTGGGGCAAGGGAGTCTTGGTGCCCAGCACATGAAATGGCCAAAAGGAACGCTGTTGGATTTCTTCAGGAAATCAGCTGGTGTAATAGTGTTTTGCCATTGATAATCTGGTCTAGTTTGTAAATGCAAGCTAATATTTAATAAGAGTGGAATCTGAAGCTCCCAGCAGTGTTTGTGATTCTGCCTTGGTCTTTCGTAGAGCGTGCCTGAGAAGTGCAGTGGCTTGAACCTACAGCACATTTTTAGAACATTATTGAAAAACAACATGCTAGTGCAACAAGAGGATGCTCAGGAAGCCTGTGGAAAGCAGCAGGATTGTTTTCTTAGTCAAAATATTTGAACTATGTAAGGTGTTTTTAAACATGTCAAAATTTAAAGTAGTCTATTTTTGGAGGCCGACGTATCAGTTATTTTGTAAGTTTTTCTCCAGATTTGTTTTACTTTATAGCTAATCTGAAATTGTGCTTACAAATGAACTAATTGGCCTTAACTGAGTGCTTAAAACCTATCAACATGCTCATTAGACTTCTCCACTGTTATCTTTTAAGTGGACAGTAACTTGCAGCGTTTCTCATTTAGGGTGCATGTTTTTTTAGAATTCCACAAGACCTAATAGACTTAAGTAATTCACATGAAAGCTGCCCATGTCTGCCTTTGATCCGTGGGAAGGAGACCAGAGTTCCCTTAAAGTTGAGTAGGATTTTTGGAATCTGTACGCTTTTTAAGTTAGACCTTCAATATATGGTATCACCTGTATCCCCATACTAAATCTAATAGTCTAATGGCTTGGAGAAAGGAAGGAAAAACAAACTTCACGTAGCTTCAATAGCTACAAATTCAATAAATATTTTTTACTCCAATATCTGACTTTTATGCCTAATACTGAGTTATATACTGGCAGAGATCTCATACATTGTGTGATTTAATCGAAATAGGGGCCAGGTTAACAGTAGAACTAGAAAGATTATATTGTTCTCATTGAGGTGAAGGCATTATAAAAGCAAGCGGATATTCTTGCTTTTCCATTCTGACTCCTTTCAGACTTCTCTACTGCACAGTCCAGCTGCCTGTTCATTGTTTCATGTGCTTCAACATCTTCTGATTAACTCTTGCCATTTCCTCTGTATTTGCTGCCTGGGTCAGCAGCCAACTCAGTTATGTGGGATGAATTACCAAGTGAAATGTCCATGCCTTGTAGCTTTCTAACTTCACTAATACTTTCTTAGTAGACTTAAAAGACTTGTTATTCTTTATGTGAATCTTTATCAGTGCAGGCAGATGATGTAAAAACAAGACACCTGTGTAAGTCCCCAAGAGCACAAGTGTATAAAGATCTTTTCATGGTGCTTTGTGAAATTCCACTCCTTTTGAAGCTTCAGTCACCTGCTTGACACTGACTAATTGAATTATGTCTTAGCAATTTTCCAGTTAGATACCATCAAGCCACCAGAGGAAACTTGGGAAGAAAAGTGACTCAAATTTTTGAATGTCAGAAAATTGAGTTAAGTTTGGCTTGGTTTCAGCCATGTAACCATTACCTGTTGGATATCATTGCACCTATTCCCTGCAAGTTTTCTGTAGAAACAGCTGCAGGAGTGATAAAGATTGGCAAAAATACTGCATGGTTTGCAGGAGGAACGTAGTGAAAATACAGACTCATCTGATCATTCAGCCATCCACAAATCGTCCTGTTCTTTATAAAGAAGAATTCAGTATGTATTAAAAATAATGTAGCAGATGAATTTACCTGGGAAAAGTAGGCTATTTTTTTGTTGCCCAATTAGCCAGATCATATAATGTTGTACTTTGCATTTGTATGTATATGGATTGACTGATTGTTTCCCCAGGTTCTTAGAGCTGAATTTCTTACTGATATGAATTACAGTTAAACACAGAATTTCCATGAAAATTCAATATTGAGCTCATCTTATTCCTGTTGATGAGGCTGGTGAATTTTAATTGCAGACTGCAAATCTGTCTACTTCTGAGGGAAATCAGATTTTAAAAAAAACCTAATGTGCAAGAACAGTGGACAAGCAATTCTGTTAACAAAGCACAAAGATCTTAGTATGGATTTATGCTTCCTGACATCTGCCTTTTGCAAAGTGAGGAATGGACCAAATCTATTTTGTTGTTGGTTTTTTTTTTTTTTGGTTGGTTGTTTTGTATTGGTTTTTTTGGGGGGGGCTTATTTGGTGGTGGGGTTTGTGGGGGGTTTTTTTGTTTTGTTTTTTGTTTGTTTTTTTTTTTTTTTAAGTTCTAGGTAATATTACCTATCAGGAAGGATGACATGGTGATTCATACAAATTTATGTACTAGGTGTTGGTTCCAGCAGAGAAGATGTATTTGAATGTACAAATGTGTATCACACAGTTGACTTTTTTTTACTTGCTGTCATTTTTTTTTTTATGCTGGAAAAATCTTTTGGAATGTAACTCTTTGGATTTGGATCCACTCTTTCTTTTTTTTTTTTTAACAACTCTAGGAATTAAGGAGCTGTCAACAAGTCCCAGAATTTCATCTAATAAAAAGTAAGGTGTAATACAACTGTTTCAGGTGGTGGCCAAGATGAAAACCACTAAGTTGAAATGCAAGTTGTATTGACAGAAACTTCCTGAAGAGTATAATGGATTGTAAAAACAAACCTTTGGTCTTTTTAATTTTCTGAAAAGACCTTAAAACTAAAGTAGTGACTTTTCTAAAACTTTTGTTGCTTGCTCTAAAATACAACAAATGTCTCTCCTTGCTAATTCATCAGTTAGTGCTTTTAGGGTAAGATCTGAACTAGGCTTCATTTGTGTAAGAAAGTTACTTATCTACTTCATGTTTCTTGGACAATTCCTTGGAGTAAGTATCTCAGTCCTCAGACTTGCAGAGGACAGTGCAGGTACCTGCCTGTGCTACTGCTGTAAAGTACACGGCTGTCATTTGGGTGTTAGCAAATGTAGATGGTACATCTAATAACAATGTCATTGTGGTCAGTAAGCTAGTTTTAGGTAGGTTTATTTTGGACCAGTAGCATCTTACGTGTGCTGCTCTATTCATTGTGAAAGGGCATATAAATTAATTCTTTCTTGGGAGAAGATGACATCCTATGGATTAGAAGTCAGGGCTAGAAGAGCAAGTTCCTCGAGAATCACAGGCACTCAGGAAGAAATACGGTATCAGACTTGTTCATAGGCATCAACCCTATAAAGAGTGAAGAATGTGTTTTTAAGCAAATTTAAATTAGAAGAGTTGAATTGCTTAGGAGAGCCACCTGAGGACTGTAAATATGAAAGTTATTTTTCCAACCTCTTGCTCACAGTTTCTAGATCCTTTAAATGTTACTTGCAGCCAGAAGGCATTAAAAACTGGTAATGGTGTCCTCCCTGCATGTTATTGGGTGTTCAAGAGACCAGGGATGGTGCTTGGAGGAGGCTCATCTGGGTGAATGGACTATTGCAACTTGGGTACGTAGGTGATTATCTACAGTGTACGGGAGAAATACAGGAGATTTCCATAGGAAACATTTACCTCTCATTTCCTGGAGAGAATAAGAAATCAGAGAAATGGATGAGAAGCTGCATTTGTGCAGAGTAGGTCTCACCCTGAGTCATGTGTGTTGGTCAAAAAACTGGCTGAAGACACGTGTGGGCTCTGCAGGAATGGTGGTGAAGGCTGAGTTAGTCAGGTTAGGGACCAAAACCTGTGGGAATATGGAAATATAAATAAGAGCAATTTGTGCTACTGTTCACAAAATAAATTAGGAAACGGTTGTTTCCTTACTCTGTGGTTTTCCTGGTGTGCCCATAAGCACTCTGGGTTTTCTGTCAACCAGACAATTCTTTGTCCTGTAATCATGATTACCTGATGGCAGGTGGTATTTGTGTAGCAACATCTGGATTTCATTGATCCTCAGTCCTCATTTCATACTAAACAAGTCTTCTAAAAGTGGCCAAAACAGTTGCTTTAGAGGCTAGATTGACTACTTAATATTGCTAGGTTTAATTTTGTAGTAGTTTGGTTGTGTAGAAGATTGATGCTCCACCAAAAAGATAAATGAACAAAGTAAGGGGGGAAAAAAAAAAAGTTGTGATCTGGCCTGTGATTGGATTTTTAAGTCTTACTGCACTTAGGTATTTCGAAAGTGAAAGTATAAAGTAGTATCTTGTTCATAACTATCTACTAAAATGGGTACAGTATTTTTCAGGATATTGTAATATAGAAGAGATTTGGATAAAACAGGAAATTGCTATTTTTAAATACTTCCAATATTATAATATTACAGTGCTTACATATTCAAAGCTACCAACAGCATCTTCTCCACCTCTGGTTTGAACTGGCTGTTCAGGTGTGCATGTCAGGTTTAGAAGGTCTTTCTTCCTACCCCTCGTCCTTTTCCAGTATCCCCAACATTACAGGTGGCAACTATTTTCTGGCATGGAAAGGGTGATCTGGAACCTGGAAAGTGGCCATGCTAACTAATTAGAAGCTGATTAAAGGAAATCTCTGCACTTCTTCTGGAACTTGAGAGCCCAGCTCTTCATTTGCTCGTTTCCTAATGCCTGTCTTCAGAAACTGTCCCAACTCTCTGTGGTCATTCCTGGTCTGAGCCACTGTCTGGGGAGTGCTGCACTGTGTGAGACAAGCCTTGGCTCCTCTACCCAGCCCAGGTCTCGATTCTGCTCTTTACTTTCTCTTGTGGTTGGTAGAAAAGTTTTCCTATGACAAGCTTGTTTTCTCCCCAGGTGGGACTTAATTGAGAGGGACAATATTGGTACTTTATTATTTGGGGGCTCTTTGAACTGCAGCTTTCCTTTCCTACAGAGTGATGGAAGCTGTCTGGAGCTGCCAGGTTGTGGGAATACTTTGTGTTAGGGTGGAAATGATAGATACAGTAACCTTAGGAACAACATTAAACAAAGCATTGCAAAGGGTTCTTATCTTAGTTGTGTCTTAAAGGCAGGGTTAATTTGCAGTTAGGTTACTATAATGTTTCTGCTACTTCAGCAGTGGAACAGCTTAGTTTCAAAAGACACCAATTGACTTTTACTGGTTTCTAACAAAGATTTCGACAAGCATTTCAGAGATTTTTGGTGAGTGCAAATATATTTTTCAAGAGTGATCTGCAAAACTTACTTTATAAGTCACACTTTTTAAAATGAAAGGATAACTGCATAAACCCTAAGTATACTACAAAGCCAAATAGCCAGCCAGCAGCTTACAGCAGACTTGAGCTAAATATCCACCAGCCAGCACAAAGCAAGTTATTGCTAAACTTTAGTCAAATTCTTTATTGTCTTCCAATAAATTGTCTTGGGACATCCTTAATGGTTCAGAGACAAAATAGTGGTAGTGGTTGGAACAGGTATTCAGCTGGAGCTACTGACCTGTACAAGGCAGCCATGTAAAGTACTGAGCTGGAGAAAGAGCTTACTGAAGGGTGTCTGTTTGTGGGATGCTGGGGTGTTTCCTGAGGTTATTAAGATTTTTGTTGTTTCCCTTAAATTTAGATATGGTTTGCTTTCACTCCAGAGAGTCTGGTGAAGGTATTCAGTACAGAGTTGGTTCAATTCTATTTTAATATTTGTTCTTTCTTTTTATAAGAGAAAATTCTCTTTTAAGAGAAGATTCTCACATTTGTTTGCTTTTTCAATTAGTTCCTCAAAAAAAGATTCATTTCAGAGTGAGGTGTATGTGACTCCTGTTTTGACAGCAATGCAAAATGAAGTCACTTGTGAATTAGTATTGTGGTGAAGGAAAGCCCAGAGAGAAATAAATCAGTGTTTTAGGAAACTTCCAGAGCTAGTGACTGATCTGGGACTTAGTTCTTGCATCCAGATTTTCACTTAACTGTGTGATGTTTAGGTAACTTCATTAAGCCATGGCTCAAACTGTATATAATTTTAATTCCCCTTTTAATGATTAATTGTATGAGTCAGCTTTGTAAATACTCGAGTTATCTTTTTTCTGTTGTTTTTGTTTTTTTGGTTTTTTTTTGTTTTTTTGTTTGTTTTTTTTTTTTTAAAAAGCTACATATGTCACTGTTTGGGTATAGCAAATGGGTGGTAGTGCAGAAAATTATTTGATCAGGCTAAAACCTCCCACATTTTTGATTAAAATTTCTTACACTGAAGTCATAATTATAATTTCAGCACTTAATAGAATTGTATTACCAAGATCTGACTGGAGGTTTCACAGACGTGGCTTTCGGGAAAGCAACCTTGGGTTGCTTGAAGGCAGTGAGCACTCAGAGAAGTGCTGCCCTGACTTGGTGTTCCTTGCTAGATTCGTGTTGAAGATTATTTTTTGAGTCTTAATAGTGAGCAGAATTGTTAATTTGTTACTGGAGAGAGGGAGGGAAGCGAGCTGTTAATTTTGTCTCAGAACTTTTAAAAAGGTGCTAATGCTTCAAAATATGTTTGTATACATTAAGTCTGCACTGGCAGGATTCTGTTAGTAATGTAAAGGTGGAATGCTATAGTGTTTGGAGAAATAGTAGTTCAAAATGTTCACTGTAGAGTTAGTCTTCTCTCAAATATAGACTACTTTTGCTTGTAACCTTGCTGTTGGAAGTTAGCTTCTGGAAAATAGTCTTAGTTTAATTGCTCTGCACACCAGAACAACTTTGGGAACTCAGTAAATTATTTAAATTGCCTTGCTGCTCTTGCTGATTTCACTTCCCAGATGCATTGTCATGTATGTCAGAAACCATAAAGGTTCCTTATTCCTTAAGATTAAAATAGCTGTGTTCAAAGGGATATTAGGATCAATATTGAAAATTCCAGCTATATGCTTTGTCCTTTCTTATCTTAACATGGAGTGTAGGGTTTACCTTTCTGTGGTTTGACAGATGTGCAGTGTTAGTTGTAAAGATTTTTTTTTTTTTCTTTGGTGGGTGAGAGGGGAGGTTTGGGGTATCTTCAGCATGGCATTTTTTCAAACATTTTTCATGTGCTTAGGTGCATCCAAGCAGAAGTCAAGTTCCCTGCAGGTAGCAGATAAGGACCTACTGCCACCTTTTCACCCATACCAGCCTTTGGAATGCATAGTAGAAGAGACTGAAGGCAAGCTGAATGAACTTGGACAGAGAATTAGTGCTATTGAAAAAGCACAACTTAAATCATTGGAATTAATTCAAGGTGAACCTTTAAATAAAGATAAGATTGAAGAACTTAAAAAGAACAGAGAAGAACAAGTACAGAAGAAGAAGAAAATATTGAAGGAGCTGCAGAAGGTGGAAAGGCAGTTGCAGATGAAAACCCAACAGCAGTTTACCAAAGAATATTTGGAGACCAAAGGTCAGACAGACACACCACTTCCCCTGCAGCAGCAGTGCCCACTTACAGGGGTCTTCCCAGAAGTAGAAGCTGATAAGGGTCTGCCAGAGGATAACTTTTCAGGGTTACCTCAGGTTGACACAATCTTGTCTAAAGATGATGAGCAACAACAGTCTCCACCATCTGCTGAACAAATAGAGTTTGTCCCTATCCAGCCTTTGCCAGCACCGCAATGTAACTTTTCTGGTAATTTAGGTTATAATGAGACAGAGTCTCTTGAACTTCAGAAAGCATTAGGGAATCAGCAGAATGTAGGACAGCAGCAGCAAATTGCTGGGCAGGGGCTCTTAGTTCAAGAACCAGACGGATTAATGGTTGCCACTCCAGCACAGACGCTTACCGACACTCTTGATGACCTAATAGCAGGTGGGTTAAGAAATATACCTATTTTTGCATTAATTTGTGTGCTCAGTTTCCCTCTCTCTCCTTCCCTCCAAAAACATCTTGGGGTTTTCCAGTTTGGGAATACTTGCTTAAGAATAAGTTCCTGATTAGTGCTATTAATCCTAACAGTGACTTCCAATTCTAACATGAGACTTTTAAATATCTTTTTTTCCAAAGTGCAAAACTTCCTGTACTGGAGACCTGTTTTAGCCCCTTTGGCCTCATCTTTTTCTGTGCTTCTTTAAAACGCCTTATCATGAGTGATTAGTAGTGCCCATTAGGAAACCTGAAAGCATGACAGTTTTATATCTTCTGTAGAATTTTCTATACAGGCTTATACCTCAGTGACTTTCTTCAGTGTAGTAGCCATCTCTAGAAAAAGCCAAATTATTGCCAGTTGTGTGGACAAATGTGTCCCTCTCCTTGCTGCTTGAGGTGTTGGTACAGTTTAAACACAACCTGGAATCCACACAACCGCTCAGTTCTGTAATGGCTTGTATTTTCAGAAAACCCTCTAAACCCTAGTTGTTGTACAGGAGTATCTGCTTGTTACATATAACATGGCAAAAATGTGTCCTGTTATCTGGATGAAATGCAAAAATCCAAACATCCTTCCATTTGTTGATAATGGTGTGAAGAGGAATGGAAGTTCCCACACATTGGGTTGTGTGAGTCCCCTTGTGGAAAAAGAGGTATTGTTTTGGTTGACTTCATTTCATGGATTTGACTAGGATTGATGTTTGCTGCTGGAGGTATGTAGGCTATAGCCAGTTTTGTTTGGTCTGTAGTTTTTTTTTTTTTAAAAAAAATTCAGTGTTTTTCAATGTTTCTTTGCACCTTGTGTCTGTCCCTCAGCCCTTATTTTCCTGTCTCCCCGTCCCCCCCCCACCCCTTCGTAGTCACTGCCCTGTCCTCTTAAGTTCATTTCAAGGTTGTAGAAATGTGGGGTAAGACCTTTTGCCAGCCATTCCTGTGAACTTTTAGGATGGTAATTGCATCAAGCTCATGCAAGTCAAGACTACCTGCAACTTTGCAACCTCCCATGGAATCCATAGTTGGTGGAATAGTGTGGTGTGTTGTATCAGCTCCCTTAATCTATACAGTGTAATTCAAAGAAATCCTCTTGTATTTAGAGAATCTGTCTTCATTCCCCCTTTTTTGGTATGGCTTGCCTCCTGCCCCACTCTATAGTGCTCTTCAGAGTATTCAGCCAACAAAAAAAACCCCCAAAAATGCAATTGGATTATTCTTGATTTTTATTACTCAAGATTTAGTACTAGAGTGTGTGAGGAGGAAAATTTGAATGGTTAATGCAAAACACAATCAACAAGAGCTTAATCTTTGGAGTAGTTCCTGTTGCTGACAGTTTAACATATCTAGCACAAGACCATGTAGTATATACCCTTTCATGGTTAGCAGCTGCTAAAATAGTCAGTGCACCCAAAATGAAAAACTGCTGCAGTCAGCTGAGTGTGAGAACTGTGCTGTTTGAAAAAAGATTGCAAACAACCAGAAAAACTTTATCTTAAAAATAATTTAAAAAAACCTTGAATAGACATTGGTTCATTTTCTGAAACTGTTTACCGTTTTTGCTAAGTAATTAAAGACATCTTTTGCGAAGAAATGAGATTTACTCATTTCAAAAATTGATACAAATAGCATGCTCTTCTACAACTTTTAGAAACTGTATTTACAGAAATGCAACTCAAGGAAACTTCAGCTGTCCAATTCCAGAGGCTCCTGCAAAAATGTAATGATGTTGCTTTATTGAAATATATTTTCTTCTGAAATTCATAAGTTTATTTTGCTTCCCTCCCCCAAAAAAACTGTTGGAAGAAAATTAGATATTTTGCCCATTTTTAAAGTCCAGATTGTGTAAAAGTGACCCCTGTGTAAATTACAGTCCTACTATATCTCAAATTTATGTACATTTAAAAAAAAGCTGTAAACCTACCTACTCATACTCCAAACTCTGTGATCCATATCTAAAATGCACTTGACCTTTTTCCACAACCTTGCCCATTAGTCCTTAATTTTGTAAAGAAATTTTGAGAATAGAAACTGTTATGAGAACTGATCTTTACATGCGTGCTACAGATGCCAGATAAGATTGTTACGGGGCTTGTACCTGGTGTGCAGGAAGCCTGTCTCTTAGAGAAGTTGTGTCTCCCACTCGGGTGTGCCGATGAAGTGTCTCCCTTGATCATGGCACCACTGGTGGAGCTGCAGTAATGGTGGTGAGTGACTCTTGGTTTAGAAGAGGTATGAACTATTCCTATACTAACTATTCCTGCTGAGTATTCCAGTTTGTATTGAGTCTACTTCAGAAGAACAGAAATGTTAAACTGGCTTTTTGCCCTCTGCACTGAAATACCTTTTACTGTTGCTCTTAACAGTGGTGATGTAAGAGACAAATTTCTCAAAGCCTCGGTTGAGACTAGTTGTAAGGGAGAACTTGCATTTCTACAGAGCCTCAAATCTTTATTTTGCTGACTAACTTTATTGTGACAACATACATAAATGGAGTAATTATCTTGCCAGTCTGCTGGCATAATTTGTCAGCTGCTAGGTGTTGAGATGGTTGATGTCAAGGTGCAAAGTGATGGAAGTCTTGCTGGCAGTCAGTCACTGGTAGACGTGTACCTGAGTCCCCTCTTTCATAAAGCTTCACAGAAGTAACCGAGTAACCTTTGGAAAGTCAGGTAAAACCTAAAAATGAAGCAGCTCTTTCCACTCCAGAATGTTTTGGTTGTAATGGAGTTTATTTAGATGTGCTGAAGCAAAAATCTTGCAAGTAATCCTATCTTTGAAGGTGTGACTTACTACAGTCAAAATTTTAATTGGGTTTACAAAAGAGACAAAGATGTGCAGTTTAGAGTGGGAAAGCAATAAATTAATTTGGATCACATCTTCCAATAGAAGAGGACTTCTTGGATCTAATTTTCATTACTCAGTACACATTTGGTTTCTTGAAGTATCTTGTCTTGCATAGTTGGAGTTTCATTTCAGTTAACATTATGCATTTACTGTAGTAGATTTCTTAGCTGGCAGTATCTGAATTGAGGCTTTTTTGCTGTTTTAGGGTATTCAAGATGAGGAACTTTTTTTCGTTGCTAGGTTTTGTCTCTGGTTAGAATATTTTTATTCCTGTTTGTTCTTCTCAGCTGGTATTTTTAGTCAGGAGGTGGCATCTCTGTGCTCTGTCTGACTCTCCTCTGGCAAGCTCCTATTTGTATACTGAAATTCCAGATGTGTTTTGAGAAACTTTATTAGCTGTTATTTGGTTCTGAAATTCTGGTTGTGGTCAGTTATACACAATTATGATATTTTAAGGTAATGATTTGGAAGGTGACATCTAAGTTACTGTATTTAGGATTGCTGTTTGGAGTAAAACTGGTTACTAGGATAATCTGGAGTGAGAAATGGTGACTCACGAAACAAGATGCAGTTACCAATGTGCAAAAGCCTCTGTGCAGTAACCCGTTACTGAGAAGCTGCGTGGACAGGCTGAAAGACTGCTCAGTCATGAAAGAAGAATTGTTTTCTTTGTCCTGAAAATGCCAGTTCCTTCGAGTAAAGGGGAACTGAAATCCAAGTCCAGTATTCATGAAAGTTCGTGCTCACGGCATGACAACAGTTAGGTACATGCAGTTTCAGACTACAGCTGCAATCTCATCCAGAGCTGCTTCCTCGAGGTTCTGCCAATGCCTCCAGAGTTGTACTTAGATAAAATACCAAGTTCTTGCTTCCTTTTGTTTTACTCATGTTTCCTGTGATATTTTTTCATTACTTTGGAAAATAGTCATCCATGTCTTTAGAGACGTGTCTTCAACTTCACACTGATTCAAAGAAAGTCTCTTTGGAAAGTTACAAGCCCTTCTTAAAATGTGGAGAACCTGGATTTTGTTGTGTGTAGAACAATTTTTTTTTTTTTATGCAAGTCTTTTGAATATTGAAGTCTATGGAAACATCCAAAACCTATGTCACAAAATAGGTATTTTATAAAGATCTGAGGTACACATTGTGAAAACTGATTTTTATTTGTTCTTTTTAATCAATGCCTGGCTATCACTGTATTTATTGGTACCCTTCCTGGTGAAAAGACAAAACACCTGTTCTGTAGAAAGCAATCTGCATGTTGGAAAGTTTTCCCCTTCTCAGAGGGTGAAAGCTGCACATTTTTCTAGTCCATTAAAATCCTGTGGCATGGTGTAGAGATGCTGAAGGTGATCATCCCCCATGGTTGGTTTTATGCCCTCCAGATAGCCTTTCCCTTTGGTGTCGCGGGCAGTGCCAGTGCTGTTCTCCACTGCCGAGCTGCAGTGCCACAGTTATTCCTGCATTAATGCCAGTTATTGAGATGAAAGTCTGGAGTGGGTATGGTGGTATTGCTCCTCAGGGAGACTGCACATTAGCTTCTGGCACTGTCAATATGACCTGCTAAAAACTAGTGATTGGCAAGACGTCCTTGACTTCCCTGGGTCCGTGTCAGACTGATGAAGCCATCCCTGAGGGCGCAGCTGGGCTCATCCTGGTAGCTGGAGGCAGAAGCAGAGAGGTGGCTCTCCCGTTGTGTCCCGTCAGTAGGATGACCTCGTCTCCCTGGATGGGGTTTGCAGGAGCAGTAGCTGTCCCACCTCCTGTGTTTGAGGTTGGTAATCCAGAAACGGACTTGAGAAAATACGAGTTAACTCCAGTTTCGTACAAATGTATGCGAAGGGATGTCGGAACCATTATTGCAAGGTCATGTTTGAGTTGAAAAATCTATATGTTGTGTAACTTCAGCTGAGCTAAATCAGCCCCATAAAACTGGAGGTAGAAGTTCTCAGACGTGTTTTGCTCCACAGAGCACGAATTGTGTTGATGCTCCATTGGGCCAGCTTGCCAGCCCCACTAAGGAAATAGAAAATTATGCTTTAAAAAAATCCTTCAGTTTTGTAAACTCTGTAGTTATAGAGGGGAGGATTAATCAGTGGGCATTGTAGGACTATTTGTTGTTAGATTTTTATTTTAAACAAGAATTTGGGGGATCAGTACAGGGTTTATCTGCATTTCTACTGCCTTTGCTGTTCTCTCTCACGTTTGACATTGTTACTGTGCACGTGAAGTGGTTAGCGCACACTCACGTGTTCCAAACATATGATGAAAATCTAAAGTATGCAAGAAATACTTGGACATTTTCAGTCATAGTTGTGAAATGTAGAGAATTTGTGGAACCTGTAACAGCAACGCTGAATATATTACATTAAGGACGCTTAAACTGGCTCAAGTGGAGTCCCTCTGCGCAACCCCTGCTTTGTATGCACAGCACATACACGTGGTTTTAGATGTATCTGTAGTTGCAAGATCTGAAAGCATTGAGCCAGTGTCTTTCATGAGGAAGGACCAATTTGATTTAATATAAGTCCTTCACAGGGTGATTTGGTGTTTTGTATTTTGGAAGGAATAATCTTTAGAAATCCAATTACTGTCTTGCACTTCAGTGCATGGAGCAAGAAAACAATTGTATTCCATTAATTAATGCTCATCTGCTGCTATAAGTGATAATCCATAGTAAGCAGATGAAGTGTGGGAGGTTTCATATTTGAAATTTTTAATACAAACCTGTTTTGCTCGTGAAGGTTGTAATGTGAAGCAAGTCAACTCTGAATTCAGATACAATACTTTGTTGCTTAAATGTGGTAAACAAATGTTAATGCTGGTTTTTGCCTATGCACCAAGGAGAATGCTTTACTTAAATACAATTGAAAACCGTCACCTCCCAAAATTTCAGTGACAAACCCCCTCCATGTTTCCAGAACCCAACTGAAGTGACCCATCTAAACTTGCTCCAGTCTGTGTTTCCTTTGTTGTGCATATGCAGTCCTATAGGCTGAATAAGTGGTATTAGTGGTCATGTTTAGGATTTTTCTAAGACTTTTCTGTCTGCACCATTTTTCTATGAGTAATTGCTGGTGTGTAATTTGTCAATGGAATCGGGAAGGTTGAGCTGGGAAAGGTTTGCAAAAATTTCTCTAAGTCGTATGCAGGTTTGAATTCGTCTGTCATCTTTCTTACTGCTTGAAATGCTTGGACAAAAGCAAAATGCTGCTGCTTATTTCTTATCTGCAGTTGTTAGTGTTTTCCATCAGTTGCTTGTTCCAGGAATACTACAAAATACTGTGTGTTTTGGAATAATTAAAGCTAACCAGGTAGTCCATCTAATGAGGTTGCACAGTATAGAAATTTGGCAATCCAGCAGTGACAATACTTGTCAAATCCAGCTGCTACATTAGCATGGCTTACTGTTGTTAAGGTGTACTCATTGCTAGTACGTAGGTTTGTTAGACCTTCCTGCCGAGTAATCCCAGCTGAGCCTTAGATTTGTTTGGGCTCCCCTCAGACTCTCATTTGGTTACAAAGGCAGGCAGAGGTCTTGACCCCATGATATATATGTGCAGGGATATTTCACTGCTTGTTCTGGTAAAGCTTCATTTAAAACTAGTTAAATAAAATCTGATTCTCAATTATCAATTTTTTTTAATTTTTTTTTTTTTAAGAAGATAAAGTTTCATTCCTTGCATCCCTGAGATGTGCTAGATCTTCAGGATGACATCTTTTACAGACTGTGGATCAATCAGAATAAATTTTAGGGAGCACAGTTAGTTTTCAGCTTTCTTATTTTTGTTGACTGCCCCCTCCTCTCTGCTTCTCTTCCACCCTTCCTGGGTTGTTTTAACTCTGAGACACAATTAATGGTGTAAGTTGCTGTCAGTCATCTTGCTTTGAAAACCTTCTCTGGAGACTAGGTGTGCACTAACCCTTATGTGAAAAACTTTTGAATTCCAGAATGAGACTGTATTTCTGAACATTAGGTTTGTGTTTTAGTGATAAATCATTTGCCTGCTTAGACTGAGCATATGATTGAACTCTAACAGTGAAGGTTACAATTTGAAAAGGATAACTAATAATCTTCATAATTCATACTTGTAATACATACAGACTAATTCATAAAATTATTTTCTAACTTAACACAGTTTGGAGATGATACTTGCACTGTTTAACTGCCGGAAGGCTTCTTTGCGCAAGACACCAAGACATTTGTTTTCAGGAACACTGAATTTGTTTCCCCCCATTAGTTTTTATAGTAGACTGTTGCAGTTCTATGGGACTAAATATTTTTCATATTAAATGTGGCATTCCTAAGAGTGGATTAATAACACGGTGTTACTTTTCAGCTGTGAATAGCCGAGTGCCCAGTGGCTCCACCAGCTCCTCGCACACTACGGAATCCCCTGCGCCTGAGCCTTGTTCACAGGCATCAAGCAATGTGCCCTCGCAGTCAGTGCTCCCTATGTATCCTTCAGTTGACATCGATGCACATGTGAGTAATTGCTATTGGCTTTGAGTGGATTTGCTTTCTGATAGGTTCTGAAAGGAAAAAAATTAATCTAGTACTGTCTTAAAAATGTTAGAGTTCTCTTAAAGTATTTTTAATTTCTGAATATCTGCTTCTTTTTCTTCCCAACCATGAAGACTGAAAGTAATCATGACACTGCTCTGACCCTTGCATGTGCAGGAGGTCATGAAGAACTTGTATCTGTACTGATAGCACGTGGTGCCAATATTGAACACAGAGACAAGAAGGGTAAGCTAAAACAGTTTGACCATGAACTACAACTTGGAACAGTGAATTTCAAATTGGGATTTGGGATTCTTTGCTTCAGAAAATTACCAAAGCTTGCAAAAATGTAGAATTGCATTCTTGCACTTCATGTTGGAATATTGGCCATATAAAGCCAGTGACACTGCATGTCTTTCTATCTGTATTTTTGAAAGGAAGTGCATCTGAGTGGTATCTTAAGCAGATCTGCGAAATGTGAAGCACTTTTGTCCTTACGATTCACCCTCTACAAAAGACCTTAGCATACTAGATAGAGTGGCTAATGGGGGTAAATATAAAATCCTGGCTGAGAAAGCTAATAGGGAGTAGTTGTCAGGTTGTGTATCGTATTGTTCCCAATTACAGAGTTCAGCAAAATCTCAAATCTTTTAGAGCTGAGAGAACAAAACCTACCATGCCTCTCTCCTTGGCATGTTGACCACTGGAAACAAGCAAGATGCACAGTGTAGATGTGTTCACTTGTTGGAGCTTTATTAAATACGAATTAAGTGGAAAGTTGTGACTTCTCTAAAGAGATGAGTTGCTTGGAACTTAATCCAAACTGATCAGGGCAAGTACTGTTTAGACTTCTTTTGAGGAGCTTTTAATTAAATTTTGCTAGAATCAGAGCCTAGATGTGTCAGTCAGAAGAGGGCTAGGAAAGGGTCTGAGATTGTGGCCTATACCAGGAAACCCCCAGTCTGAGAAAGACATGTCTGATCAATAGAAGTCATTGTGAATTAACCCTTTTGTGCATTTCTGCTCCTTAATAATACTTTTGAGATTCTCAAGGTTGCTTTTAACATGATCTCTTGTTACTAGGTTTTACACCTTTGATCCTGGCTGCAACTGCTGGACATGTTGGTGTAGTGGAAATTCTTCTAGACAAAGGTGGGGATATAGAAGCACAGTCTGAGCGCACAAAGGATACTCCGCTTTCGTTGGCATGCTCTGGTGGACGCCAAGAGGTACAGACATATTTGTCCTCAATGGGTTTGAATTGCTTTTTGTACATAGTTTTTTGTACAGTGTTTTGTTGATGGTATAATAAATCATCCTTTTTCTGGAAGGTTTAACCTGTATAAGTGTAGCTAATTTAAGTCTTTTTCTTCTTCCAAGAGGAAAGGGAATTTATTCTTTTCTCCTTTGGCTATCCCAGTTTTGTGAGCTAATGGTTGTTATAACTTCTGGTCATTCTTCTGTTGATGTATCCTTGTAAGATAAGTACTTTTGTGAGGGAGGTAGAGATGTTTAATGAATAACTTTATTCACTGAACAGTTCCCTTATGCATCCTCCCCGTTCTCAAAACTAAAACAGCCAGTGCAGGCACACAAGGACAGAAACTGGAATTCTGTGTTGGCAGTACATGGTTTTAGTGGTAATGTGCAGGGCTGATAAGTGCAGATGCAGTACAGGGCACGTTATACTAGTCTGTTAAGGATGTTTCAGTTTTCTCTCAGTTTTTTTTTTTGGTTTGGGTTTGTTTTTTTTTTTGTCCAAATAAGATTTGTTAAATCCTTCCTACTTTAGTCATGGGCACACTAGCTTAGAAGATGGCATGGGGATGGCAAAGGGCTCTGTGCCAGATACAGGAATGGTAATTTTTGGAACTTGTAAGGATTGAAACAGTTGGTCAAAATTGGAAAGTTTCCACTTTGACTTTGGAATTGCAGATCTTTAACAGTAAAAGTGGCGCTCACAAATAAAAGGAGAGATCAGTGTGGCCTGTGATAGCATTACTTATTGAACTACTTAAGTCTTTTGTTCTTCCTGTATTTTTTTTTTCTTCTGTTTTTGGCTTAGCAACTTATGAGGCAGCCTTTTTTCTGGCTTATTTGAAAATCACCTAGCCTATGTTATTAGTAAAACGAGGCCCACTAAAGTGCAGTACATCACCAGAAATGTTTTAATTTTCCCCCCTTTTATTTCTCTTAAGCAGCTTCTGACAGAGAAGTCCTTCCTCATGCTTCTTCCATTAACATCCGTTGGTCTGATTTTTACCATGTGTTTTGTTGGAAAGACCATATAATACAGATGGTCAAACTTGGCTCAAGTGTCATTTGAATTAAAGTTGTGGGAGTTTCTGAAAGAGACGCCCAAACAGTGTGAGACATTATGGGAATGGGATAGATCCCTTGTTTGCAAACTTAAGATTCACAGGAAGAGCTTCACTTTAAAGCCTTGCATTTTTGATTAGGTAAAATAATCTTTCTGGAAGACAAGTGCTGCACTGCTACAACCCACACAGATTAGCTGTTGTATTCATCAGTTGCTAAGTCTGTACAGTGCATATGTAAAAGTAATGCAAAAGAGGATAGAGGTTTTCCTGCAGAATCTTATCTATTGACAATGGAACCTGGTAGCATACTGGATGGCTTGAACATATAACATCCTTTCACTTCCTGGATAATAAATAGCAAAGGCCACAATATGTCTTTTAATATGCATGCTGTCTTTTCAGGTTGTTGATTTACTGTTGGCCCGGGGAGCAAATAAAGAACATAGGAATGTGTCTGATTATACACCATTAAGCCTTGCTGCATCTGGTGGCTATGTTAATATCATCAAGATTCTTCTCAATGCTGGGGCAGAAATTAATTCAAGGTAATGTACTATGTACACCAGATGAACTACAGTATAGGACAGACACTCCATTGTTGGCTACGTACTGAGGCATAGATTGGAATCTCTAGTGCTTTCAGACCTACTCGCAGCCTTTCTACACTGATGATGTCCTTTATGTTCATGTTATCTTAGTGCTTTTAAATTGCCTTTAACTATCACAAACTTCATCTCCCTTATACCTAAATTTTAAGGGATTATTATAGTTCACAAACCTGTTCCTTCCCTTTCCCTTTTCCACCATTCTGGGATCTAGAAGTCAAACTATTTCCAATAGAACGAGGTAAAGGAACCAGCCAAAGTACTTGGGGCACCTGTATGTGTTTGAAGATGTCTTTTTCAGTAAGAGGAACAAATTTACACAGCTGTATCTCTTAAGCCTCCTCTTTCTTCATTTTAAGAAAACTTATGTATATTCTATCACTAGAGAAAGTTAAAACTGCAGCTGTGCTCGAAGCATGTTTTTTCTGAATGAATCGGATGCAGCCTTGATTTTTAGTATATGTAGTTTAAGGCTTATGTGTGCTTCAGCCATCTGAACGTCTAAAAGCTGAAATGTATTTTCCTTGTTTATAAATTGCAATTGTCTATTGCATGTAGTTACTCTGGTTTCTCCTAATCAATTAAAAAATGCTAGTATTTTAGATCAGTGTCTATATATGTTATATGTTCCTTTCTGGCTTACAACAAAACATTTTGTTCCTCTTAGATATGCTTATATTTCCCAGAGCATTCCTCTGCTTCGGGGAACTGCAGTTTGTTTCTTTCCCTTTAGGACCGGGAGTAAGCTAGGCATTTCTCCTCTGATGCTGGCTGCTATGAATGGCCACGTACCTGCCGTGAAACTGTTGCTTGATATGGGTTCTGATATTAATGCCCAAATTGAGACCAACCGGAATACAGCCCTCACCCTGGCCTGTTTCCAAGGCCGAGCAGAGGTGGTCAGTCTGCTTTTGGACAGGAAGGCCAATGTCGAGCACAGGGCAAAGGTAAGTGTGTGCATCGCCTTTCCTTATGACTTATTTCTAATAGGTGATTTCTCTGAGTTGTCAAGTTTCTTCAAATTTTCCTGTTAATTTAAGCCTCTCTGGGCTCAGAGGACTTATTAAATCAGAGGACTTATTAAATGTTCTGAAATAAGTTTGTGTTTTTTTTTTTTTTTAAAAAAAAAAAGTATCAACGATGATGAATTTTTTGCATTAGGGAAAACCTGACTGGTCCTGAGTTCATAATGAAACTTAGATTGACTCTTGTTCTGTAGTACTGAGAAACTTTTCAGGTTTAAGCTTGACATGATACTCGTTAACAGAACAGATATACATATTTTTGCATATGAGTGAAGTCTAGGCAGGAAGAGAATAGTGTTGCTTATAGTGATTCTCATACAGATTTCTTGTCTACAACAGAAGTAGTGCAGTCAAACTTTGTAAAGCTTTTACATTGCTGTAGTACCCATGGCTTCAGTACTGTGACTTTCTGTGCCTCTGAAATGCTCCACAGGTCCCATCCTTTGGTACTCTGGGACAGCTTTGTGTCTCCTGCCATAAAGCAAGCTTAAAGCTTGTGTAGACAGCCAGACTGATTTCCCCAGCACAAAGGAATTTTTGGTAACTCCTAAGGCTGCTGAAATAATTGCTGTGTCTGTCTACCCCGCCTGCTTCTGGAATGACTGTGGCTGGAGAACAGGGGATATGGATAAAAGCCAGCTCTCAAATGGTCAGTTGGGCATGTTAGCAGCTGGTATAAGTTTATTTAACAGTCTAGCCTGGCAACTAAGTTGGGCCCAGATCAGTCTCAGTGCTGAGGGAGGCTAGAGAAAAGCTATAAAGCCAGTTTCTGAGCATTCTCCTAGAAACATTTGTGTCTTCAGTTGGATCTGTTCTAACCTCTGTTTTAGAGATCCTGTTGTAAACTTTCTTTTTGCTGTTGAGACAGGTATCTGGTGGTACTTAGTCAACAGTTTGCCTGGGTTTGTATAAATCAAAACCCAAGAGTATTTGGTTTTTGGTTTTTTTTTGTTTGTTTGGTTGGTTGGTTTGGTTGTTTTTTTGTTTTTTTGGGTTTTTTTTGAGGAAGAGACTGCTTGAAGTTAGGCTCCTAAACTATATATAAACAGCTAAATAAAAAATCTGATTTCCCTGTGTAGAAATCTTTTATGTCTTATCCAAAGTATATTGTACAAATTTCACACTGCGTAAGTTATTCTCTTTGCACAGACTGGTCTCACACCTCTGATGGAAGCGGCTTCTGGAGGATATGCAGAGGTTGGAAGGGTTCTCCTTGATAAAGGAGCAGATGTTAATGCTCCACCTGTGCCTTCCTCAAGAGATACAGCTTTAACAATTGCAGCAGATAAGGGTCACTACAAGTTCTGTGAGCTTCTGATTAATAGGTAAATTATTTCTTCTCATTAGCAGCACATTTATTCTGTAGCTGTCTTGCTCTGTGGCAATGGTGCCCTTGTTTACATTGCCTCGTGCATCTGAGAGCAAAGGGAATGGGAAGCTTTGGAAGCAAGATGTTTTATCTGTTCCCTACTCTCCAGTGTTATCCTGGAGTATCCTGCTACTCCAGTGTTAATTAAGCTAAGCAGGCAGCTGGGACCAGAGGTAAGCAAACAGCGTCTGGCTTGGCAGCTCTGTTGGCTGTGTATTAATCCAGCAGTTCCCACATGAGCATTTCCCTGCTGTCACCTGGGGGAGCAAAGCCTGGAAGTAGCTCTTGAGCTCTTCAGGCATAACCCTGTGTGCTGCTAAAATCTCAAGGGGCTGCTTTGTCCTGTGCATAGTTACCACATTAATGATAATTTAAAGGACCCGTAGTTGCTAGTTGCATAGCTGTGGTGCAGTAGGCTACATTAGGTGAGTGTTTGTTTCTGTAAGGGAGGTTTAAATAATCCCTGTGTCACTACGTTGCAATTTAAACAGCAGATTTCAGGGACAGAATTTCTCTATCTAGCCAGCCACTAGATTTCAGTAATTAAAGGTATATATCCAATTGTACTCTGATCTTTTGTGATCTTACTTCCTGACTTTCACCTTTACTCATACCTTGTTTCATTCGATTACACTTGTATTTTTTTAGAGGAGCGCATATTGATGTTCGTAACAAGAAAGGAAACACACCTCTGTGGTTGGCAGCTAATGGTGGTCACTATGATGTGGTTCAGTTGCTTGTGCAAGCAGGAGCAGATGTGGATGCTGCAGATAATCGGAAAATTACACCTCTTATGTCAGCGTTTCGCAAGGTAGGAGACCAACTTAATTTTACGCTTTAGTGCTAAATGTTTTTAAAACAGTTTCTCATTTGGTCTTAAATCTGAATGCTTGGTTTTGGAAGAATCAAATATAACACAGCAGAATTACTATTTTGATAAAATGCTTGCTTTAAAGTAATCGTAATCTGTATACTTCACACAGATCTAATTTTTGAGAGGTGAAAAACTTTGTTCCATAACCCATGTTAACTTTATTATTTCCAGTTACACACTGTCCAAAAACTTCCATTGTTTGAGATTTCACTGTTTGGAGGTTACTGTAGTCCCCCCTAAATTTCTGCAGATTATGCTACTTGTTTCAGTCCTTCTTTTGAAATGAACAGAACACCAATCTGTCCTGATTCCTTTGTGCTTCTCCTGTTCTGTTCCTAATTTGTTGTTGAGTGGGACGCTTTGTGTAGTTGGCTCTTTTGTCACCTCTTTTTCTTCTTGGCAGGAAGAACATTGCTTTGTGATGGTTTCATCAGTTATGTTGTTGGATGCGATGAGTATAGCTATAGCAGAGGAATTTATTAACTGTAGCTGCTTTGCCTGTAACAAAATATCAAATTAGTGTACAGCTTTTTTGACAAACAGCAATACTGAGCATGCCACTGCTGTCCCTCCATTGCTTTCAAATAACTTCAGAGACAACAGTTGGATACTTTCTGTGTGGTTGCAGTGTACCCCATCAATGAGCAGACCCAGCAGCAGAGGAATGTGTTTGCCAGGATAATATTCAGGTGGCTCAGTTCCCTGATCAGCCGTACCTTGTAATTGAACCGTCTTAAGTTTTTGCTCTGTGGCATGAGTGGCAAGAGTGTGGGTTGGGGTGACAGGTGGGGTCTAAAGAGGGTATTCTTGGCTGTTACTAAAAACATGAACAGCTGCCTCTGTCCTTGGACTTGGTTTGGTCCTTGTATTTTAAAATAAGAAATTACTTGTGGGAGAGCTTGTCTTTGCCACCACGATGTAGAACAGCAGACATGCTGTCAACACTGAGCAAACAGTAACTACCTTTCTTCCCAAACAGCAGCTTACCAGAAATGTTCTTGCTCATGTTTAGTCTTTTGCATTGGACTAAGAGATATCAAAATTGTATTTTGATGATGAATGTTGACAATTGTATACAAAAGATTAGAATTTTCTTTGCTATTTTAGGGGCATGTGAAAGTAGTTCAGTTCCTGGTGAAAGAAGTTAACCAGTTTCCTTCGGATATTGAATGCATGCGATACATAGCAACGATAACTGACAAGGTGAGTTTAACTTCGGGGAAAAGACCCTGTCCCTTATTTTCAGCGAAAACATACATGAGAGATTCAAAACCTGAGTGTACATGTTTGCTTATGTACGTTTGATTTGGAGGTTGTGCATGTCTCCTTTTTAATACAGAACTTTAAAAAAAAAAATCAATGTTGAGTGTCCTATTCTCTTGAAATAGTTTGTATGTTTATGAATACAGGGAAGCTAATCTCATGTTTGTAGAGCAAGCCTTACTCCTCAATTTTAGTTTATTACGGAGGTAGTAAGACAAGTTTGCATTCCAGGACCTCTTGAAAAAGTGTCACCAGTGTGTGGAGACAATTGTGAAAGCTAAAGACCAGCAGGCTGCAGAAGCAAATAAGAATGCAACTATATTGCTGAAGGAGCTAGACCTGGAAAAAGTGAGTAGAGAAGTGCTGTTGTGTAGCATAACAGTTTGAACTATGTATTAATCTATAGGCTGTATTTCCTGTTTGTGCTTCTTGGGGCAGTAGTTCTTCATGCTGTGATTGTATGTGCTTTCCTTCCTATAATACACAAAGTGAAGCGTATACTGAGGGTGGCAAATTAGAATTGACTTCTGCTTCAGCCACTCCATTGTCCTTTTTAGGAAAGCTTGGACTTGGCAATAATTACCTTAGGTAGTAGCTCTCTTGCATTACTTCAGCGCAGATGACGGGTGAATAAGGGAGGTCTTCAGTCTCGGTGGTGTGATACATGCTATGTTATATATTGTGTAAGATGTAGTCCATAAGTATTTTATGGACTTCTACTCAGTGTTACAGAAGAGAGCCTACAAGCTGCCTGATGACCTATATGGAGCAGATAGTGGGGAAAATCAACTTGTCCCTCACTGAGAATACTGTGAAGTGTCTCCCAGAGTAATGCAGACGCTTGTTAAGCACTCTTTAGTGGGCTCTCTCAATGGATGCTCTTACAATTTTTGATGAACAAGTTCCATATTAATTTATTAAATTTTCCAAGTTGCTGACTTGTTAAACACCTATCAGTTGCTATGCAAAGCTACAGTATAGCATAGTTGACTGATTCCATACATTAAAAAAAAAAAGTGGTTAGAATGATAGCAGTTTTTTCTGTACAATACTCTGGGAGATCTTTTTGAGTCAAAGATGTGATCATTGCTGAAAAAATATTAATGAGGTTATTAAATGTTTTTTGAGAAAGGACTGAGATGATGAGAGATTTTGCTGGTTTTCCAGTAAAATTATATTTTTATAATACCTCTGTTTTAGTTGTTATTTTGTTGTCATTCCTTAGAAGTTTTGGGACCAACTAGTCCTGTTGTTCCATAAGGTCTGCCCAGTTTCTGCATAATGATTCAGTGTGTGACAGTTATTCTAGTTCATTGTGCTCTCTCCTTTCTCCCTCACCCCAGATTTCTAGGAAAGATCTGAATTATAAATATAATTTAGTCTGTGTGAAAATGTTTAAATATGGATCCTTTTCTCATACACAGTCAAGAGAGGAGAGCAGAAAACAAGCTCTGGCAGCTAAAAGGGAGAAAAGAAAAGAAAAGAGAAAGAAGAAGAAAGAGGAACAAAAAAGAAAACAAGAAGAAGATGAAGAAAACAAGCCTAAAGAAACTCTGGAACTGCAAGAAGATGATGATGAAGAAGAAAATGATGATGAAGGTAAAGAACAAGTGTTTCTATGAACAATGTGGTTGTGAGGGTGCCTTTTTTTTAACCATCTAGGTAAGGGAATCTGTTTGAAAGCTGGCTTCTCTGGTACGGTGACATTGTTGCATAGCTTATGCCCTGTTTCCTCCCTCTGCAGTCAGTGTTCCTGGCAAAATTCTTTTCTTTACTTTTTCCCACTCCTTTGTTCCCAAAAGTCTTTCACTCTAGCCGAGTGTGGTGCAAATAGTCTCACAAGCTCAGCAAGGAGCGTAACTTCAGCTGTAGTGTCTTCAGTCAGGGCACTGATTTCTATATTTTGTGGGTTTTGATTATATATCAACTGTTTTTCTTTCAGTGGAGCAAGAAGTTCCTATAGAGCCTCCTAGTGCAACTACTACAACCACAATTGGAATTTCTGCGACTTCAACTACTTTCACAAATGCCTTTGGGAAGAAGAGAGCTAACGTGGTGACTACCCCCAGCACAAATAGAAAAAATAAGAAAAATAAAACAAAAGAGACTCCTCAGAATATGCAGATAATTTTGCCAGATCAGCATATATCTCTAGCACAGCAAAAAGCAGATAAAAATAAAATAAATGGAGAGCCAAGAGGTGGTGGTGCAAGTGGGAACAGTGATTCAGATAACTTGGATAGCACAGATTGCAATAGCGAAAGTAGCAGTGGAGGTAAAAGCCAAGAGTTGAACTTCACAATGGATACAAATTCCTCTGAGCGGCGCTATGCCTCATTGCTTATCCCCTCTCAGGAAGAAAAAACGAGCACCTCTGCTTCAAAAACACCAACAAGGTGAGACTGCCGTCTTGCTTCCTTATTATTTCACAGGGTTTTACCTATGCCAATGTAAATTTTCTGTAGCTTAAGCTTTACACCAGCTAGTACATTCCCAAAGTCTTGAGAGTCTGAGTTTGCTTTATTTGCATAGCTATTAAATAATACTGTCAAGTTTGTTGAACGCAACTTCTTTAAAATGGTAAAGATAAGATTTTTTGGCATTACTGGATAGTTTTTAATACTACTTTAGCAAAACAGCCAGTTTTCTCTGTGCTGTTTAAGCATCCATGTTGCATTGTCAACTTTATTAAAACAGATTTTAAAGTGGATATGCTGGAAATTTAAAAAGGAAGTGCCAGCTTTACTTATAATCTGTTCACAGAAGTGGTTTCATTACCTTTTGATTGTTTTATGGTTTCTTCATTAACTCATTCGAATTGCAATCTGTTTGTTTTAAGGAGGGAAGAAGTTGATGACTCTGAGCATTTCACCTGCCAGGTTGATGGCCAGTTTGATTTAACCTTGTCGAGCCAGAGGTGAGAGTCAAAAGAACTCAGTGAATGTACAGGGGCCATATGAATGGTTTGGAAGATCATTCAGTTGCCAGGGAATGAGCTAATAACTTCTATAACACCAGTTTCTGGTGTTATAAAACATTGATCTGAATCAAAAAGCTTAGATCCCATCTGAATCTGTAGTCTTTGCTTATTTTTATATAGAAGTAGTATGAGTCTGATCCTCCATAGTTTTTTCTTTTCCTGCATTAAGGGAGGGGAGAGGGTACAGGGGTTGATCTACAGGACACCTGTCTGACTGAGAACCCAGCACTCAATAAGAATGCAAACATTACGTGATCAAAAAGAGCAGCAAGCGAGAGGGCGGGTGCCAGACTGGTTGAGGCACTTGTCCGGGAGTGGAAAGAGTCAGGATTTTGTGTTTTCTTTTCTTTTTTTCCCCAGATTAAAGTTAGGTGCAGAATTGAGTGGATTTGTCAGCCCTTGTGGTTGGAGGGGTGTGTGTGTGTGCATTTTGGATTAACCTGAGGAATGTTAGAAATTGAATTTTGTCTATGTTCTGTTTTATGATCAGAAATTGTTTCTACCTTGGACCTTTCATCCAGGGTTTCCTTCAAAAGCCTTGGAATCCTGTGCAGTTCGCTACAGCAGGACTAACTAAATGCATACTTCTAACTCCTTGTTAGAAGCGGTGCTTCTGTTAGATGAAGTACACCTAAGAAATAAGACAGTATATAAATATCAAAATGGGGTTTGTATATTTTATTAACTTCTGCAGGTGCTCTTTGGCTCTTGCACTAGGCAGACTTTGTCTGAAAATAATTTCTAAATTTGCTCTTCCCAAATTCCTCTTCTCTTTAGTTGTAGACATGCTGATGACAAGGCTACTGTAATTGAAACTTAAGCTCAGACTTCATAACAATGCTTTTCTGAAAACATACCTAGGCATTTTCAGACAAAGCAGAAAAAAGCTTTTAAAGTCTACTCTGGAATCGATATTCCTCGGTGGATTTCGTTCTTTTCTTTTCATATGCTTTTTCTTATTCTCCTTGCCTCAATCTTACAGTTATCTGAGGACAAATAAAGTTCTCCATATAACTTTCAAATGCCTTGGACAGGTGTATTATCAGAGAGCTAGAACTTACTAAGGTAAAGAGAGAAAATGCTGCCATTTTAAAAGGCATGTTGTCTAAATGTTGCTTTTCATATAATCATATGCTTGGGTTACTTAAATGTGGATACATACCTGAAGTTTGTATAAAGTGTAGTATAAACAAACAGTGTGCCTGCAAGAAGACACAATGAATGTAAGATGCTGGAAAGAATGGGGAATAAAATGGATGAATAAAAACTTGCATATAGTAAAGAGGAGGAGCGATGCTCAGCAGGATAGCTGAAGCATGAGGTCCTCTGTAAATTTCCCAGCTATGCCATAGATTTGCTGGGTCAAATCACATAAAGCTAGTTTTTTCAAGGACTTGTGAAGATTGCTGCCTGTGTTTCAGTGCTGCAGATAAACTTGTGAGCTACCAATGCTGCTTTTTTTTTACCTCTGTGTAGATCACTTAGCCTAACAAGAGGTTGCCTGTTCTCTTTCTTTCTCTTTTTCTCTCTCACCCAAACTTTGTGTTGTTCGTATCACTTAGACTATTGCTAGAGTTGTTTTAGTACCGGTAATGATAGTTGGGCACCTCCTTCCAAATTGATGTCACTGGGACTTAAATACATAAATATGCTCAAATATCTGTGCCTCAGTTACCCATTCATAAAATGGGGGGTGAGCGGTAGAAGCACTTTCCAGGGAATCTGTAACAATGAGAGCTGAAAAACAGACATTTTTCAAGTACTTAGTAAGAAAGAGACATTATTACCAAAGTACCTTTTCTTAAAAAGCTATTCAAAAAGGAGAACACAGTATAGATACATAATTAGGATGTGCCTAAGTGGCTGTGTACTACCTGTTATAAACTATTTTAATCTGATGTCCTTTGTGCTTCTGGTGTTACTTCATTCAGTTTAGCACTCCACTTTTTGGAGGAAGGGTATAGGCTGTGGACTAAAAGGTAAAAAAACTACCTATGAAGTCACCCAACAGTTGTTCCAGGTAGAAAATAAGAATTAAAACAGTTCGTGCTAGTAGTTTTAAGTTGCAGAAATGTATGCTGTAATTCTGTCATATTATTCTGTAATTTGTAATCAGCACATTTCTGTTCCCAGACTTGATGGTGAAGGTCATTCAAATTCTTTGTCAACTACTTATAAGCCTGTTTCCCTGCCTCTGACCTCTCCAAATGTAAAGCTGAATCTGACTAGTCCTAAAAGAGGCCAGAAAAGAGAAGAAGGCTGGAAAGAAGTGGTTAGAAGGTAAAGACTTTAATTCTATTTTTAAAAACTGTCTGTGAGCTTTTTATCTTGTAAATTTTTCTCAAATATAAAATGTCTAGCAAACTTATTTCATTATTTAATTTTATAATTAATTTATAAAATATCTACCCCCCCTTACTCTTGCAGTGCTGTGAAAACAAATTGCAGTCCTAATTTGTAGTAACTCCTCGCTAACTTAATGTCAATATGACAGGAACATTTTATTTGGCACAAGGGTTTTCTTTACCTGTGACTTCAGTGGAGTAAAGGATGTGGGGATAAGATAAAAAGGGGAGGGAGCAGATGGCAGTGAAAAGCCCCTACAGCAGATGATTGCTTGCACATGAACTAAAGGCAGGATGGATGTTAGTTAAGGAGAGGTAGATGATCTCTTCAAGGCTAAAATTAATTGTGCTTTGGGTGGTGACCTAGATTGCTGATTCCATGGAAAATTTTGTCATCTTAAAGTGAGTGCTAGAGGTGCAGTTAGATTTAAAGACTTTCTGTAAAGCAAACTTTCCCTTTGAAAATGTACTGGTTTTTTAATTTTTTATTTTTATTTATTTTTATTTATTTATTTTTTTATTTTTATTATATGGCCATTAACACCCCAGCATCTTTCCTGTAACCTTTATGATGTCTACTACTTGTAAGTAGAAATGATCATCTGGCTTTCCTTTTTTTTTTGTTCCCTTTATCAAAAAGGAATACAGAATGAACATACAAGTGTCAGATGCTTTGGGTGCACTTACGATGCCCTCCTGCTTTTCTGATCTGCAATGGTCATGACCAAATATGCTCGTTTTAGAGAGTTTTAGGCTATGTGCAAAGAACATAATTGTATGGAGGATTTAATGTATTCAGATTAGTGGAAGCCACAGACTGTTCTTAATAAAGGTTAAAAAGGCAGTTTAATCTGAAAATTTAAGTGTTTGAACCCTTTGAGAGTTGGTTCGGTCTCTGCCTTTTGTTGTGTTTGCAAATGGGGTTCTCCACTGTGACATAGCCTTGCCAAATGTATGGTTGCAGACTGCCCACCACTTGGTGAGTTGTGCAGGCATGAAACCATTAAACAGGCAGCTGACTTTTCCAGGGCTGCACACAGACCCCGCCATGACCCTGGAGCTGCTCCATCTCTCCTCCTGGGTCTCATAGGCTCAACTCAGCTGCTTGGTTGGGTATTGTCTGCTCTTCTGCTGGAGATGGTAGGGTTCTAGAGATAGCATCCAAAACCCGACCTTTCCTCATCCCTGAGGAATCAGGCCTTGTGTCATAAAGAACATGTCCATGAAGTGTTCTGCACTGGTGTTTTCTATGCCCTGACTGAACAAAGCATGCGTCCTGTCAAAGAGCTTTTTGATGCGTATGCAAAAGGCCCAGGAGCTGCATGCCTTCCTCTCCTAAAGTCTCCCCTGGTCTCAGCAAGAATTCGTCTCACCTCCTCTCCCTGTGAGTAACCCCCTGGCTAGAAGGGATGTCTGTCAAAGAAGCAATCAATGAAAACATCCCTTTTGCCCTTGACAGGCAAGTAGGCAGAGTTTTGAAAGACCCTCCCCCTAGCAACACTCTGCAGCCAGCACCAATTGAGCAATTTCAGCTGCAGAGAGGAGGGCGCTGCTGTTCAGGAGCAAAAAGGTACTGTTTTGGGCACATCTCAAGGTAAAAACGATGAAGCTTGGCGGGTAGGGAGGGAAGCAGCAGTGGGTGATGGGTAGGTGGTGGCCTGGGCACTGGGGTGAGCTCTCCTGGAGGAGGAATGTTTCCGTGGGTGGTGGCATGGGGTTCCTAGTGGGCTGAGGTGGAAGCAGACCAAGGTATGGTTAGGAGCCCTGTGAGTAATGTGGGCGTATCTTGAAAGTTAGGTGACGATGGAAGCTCTGGTTTGGGGAGGGAGTGACTGGGATGTCTAGTTTGAGAGAGGAGCCTTGGGGGTAGAGGTGGGAAGAAAGCCCAAAGTATGAAGCAGCCCTGGGAGGAGAGCTGGGTGCATGCTCTGAGGAGCTGCTTTCTGGGGGTGGGGGAGGGTTGTAGCATGCTCTCCTGGTAGGAGAGGGGGAAATAAAAAATCACCTTGGCAAGATGAGGTGATGCTTTAGAACATTTCCATGTATTTAGATGTGTTTAAAATAAAATGGATTTCCTTTAAGTCCTATTAAGTGAGAAACAACTTCCTGAGGATCAAGTTACTTAAAGTTTCCAAGCTAGGTGAAGCTGGCAGCCTTTTCAGGGGGTGGTGGTGACCTGTACAGTATTCAGAAGCACCTGCACTGTGATCACAGTGGTTTCTGAAACCCCTTTGAATCCCCTCTAATTGTTCAGTGTTGAACTACTGCACATCACTGGCAAGCTTGAAAATGGTGTATGGGCTTGAGAGGTGCGGCCTTTAAAGTCTGGGGACAGTGATGGCCCAGAGAGACCTTGGCTGGGGTCTGGATGCAAGTATAGCTTGTGTTCAAAGACTTCCCAGTACTGTATGCCTGCGCTGACCCACCAATACCATGTGCATTAGAAAAACCCTAAATTGACTTATTTTGCTGAACCCATGGGTTACACTGTTGTGTCCTGACAGTAAGCCTGCTTCTAAAAGTCTGTGCTGCCTTCACCATGGCTTCCAGCAGCTCCTTAAATAAGAGCTGCACAGTTTAACTGTCTCCCATCCACCTTGTCACTAATAAATCACCAATAAACTTTCAGACCTCGAGGTCTGAGAGAGGTAGATACTGAAAAGGTTGTGAATGCAAGTGGTATTACAGAGCTGATCACTGGGAAAACACTGGAAAACCACCTTCTCCTTGCTATAAACCCTTGCTATAAACGATCAAAGTAGCTAAGCCATGGTCTTTTATATTTGAAGCAGTGCTATTTATGTAAATTTAGGTTGATAAGACATACACCTGTATTACAGCAGTGGTGGAATAAATGGTTCTGAAGAATCCTTGTCAGGTACTGAGGATAATGAGTAATTTGAGTGGGGGAGTTTTAGAGAGGCTCCAAAGGGTGAAGAAAATATCAGCAGAAAACCACTTGCTGCCCTGAAACTTAAGAATATTGCTTCAGCCACCTGTCAGACAGCAAGGGATTTTTGTATGCCTTTAAAGTTTGAATACATTTCACAGATTTGTGATCTTTGTGATATAGGTCAAAGAAATTATCCGTCCCAGCTTCTGTTGTATCTAGAATAATGGGAAGAGGTGGGTGCAACATCACAGCAATTCAAGATGTCACTGGTGCCCATATTGATGTTGATAAGCAAAAAGATAAGAATGGAGAGAGAATGATCACTATAAGGTACAGTATCTAGAAATGAAAGTCTTGAGTTAGTCCACAATGTCATTTATTAAGAAGTTTGTTTGCTTTTTAAGACGGGACATATTTAGCTTCTTGGTACTAGAATAGAACATATATTACTGCTGCCAAGATGTGCTGAAGGTCTACTTCTTCAAAGATAATCCTTAAGATACACAAAAGTCAAGAAATAACTTATTGGAGTAAACATGCAGTAGACTTGCACATCAGTATAAAATTGAGGCTATGGAATGTTGCACAATGTGGGGTTTCCTTTTGCAAAAGATAAATATGTTTGTATTTAATCTAGGGGTGGTACAGAGTCAACGCGTTACGCAGTGCAACTCATCAATGCCCTTATTCAAGATCCTGCCAAGGAACTGGAAGACTTGATTCCTAAAACTCACATAAGAACACCTGCTTCGAGTACCAAATCAATCCATGCAAACTTTTCATCTGGAGTCAGCACTGCGACTGCTTCAAACAAGAACTCCTTTCCTCTCGGAGCACCGCCCCTAGTCACATCGCAGTCATCAACACTGTCTACTTTCCAGCCAACTAACAAATTAAACAAGAATGTCCCAGCGAATGTGCGCTCATCTTTTCCGGTGTCTCTTCCTCTAGCTTATTCTCACCCTCATTTTGCCTTGCTGGCTGCCCAAACTATGCAACAGATCCGGCACCCTCGCTTACCTATGGCCCAATTTGGAGGAACTTTTTCACCTTCGCCAAACACTTGGGGACCATTCCCAGTGAGACCAGTTAACCCAGGCAGCACGAACAGCTCTCCAAAGCATAATAGTTCGAGTCGTGTAGGTAGTCAGAATGGAAATATTTTACAGACGGAGTCTCCTGGATTAGCTACTTCTAGTTGTCCCATTACTGTCTCTTCTGTAGCTGCTTCCACCCAACCGCTGTGTGTAACCAGTAATCGGACTCCCTCTTCAGTCAGAAAGCAGTTGTTTGCCTGCGTTCCCAAGACGAGTGCTGCAGCAACAGCAATCTCAACTGTGACAAGCACCTGTAGCACTCTGCCTTCAGCTTCCTCTGCCCCCCCAAACAACGGGCAAGTGCCCACAGCATTTCTGCCATCCAATGCTCCACAAACGCAGCATTCTGCACTCAAAGCGGACTCTTTCTCAGCTGTCTCAGCACCCAAAGAGAAGGTGTCAACACCAGATCAGCCCACTGCAAATGTGTGCACGCCATCTTCGGTTGCAAGTAGCTGCAATATGTCAGCTAGCAGCAACTCAGGAGTCACTGAAACTCACCCATCAAGCAGCCCTGCACCGCTAAATAATGTCCAAGATGAAATACTGCCAACCAGCATGTCAGAGATCAATCCTTCCATGTCGATGCCTTTTTCATCCAGCTCAGAAACTGCTCCTTTAAGCTTAGCGTCACCCAGGTCAGTTGTTGCAGATAATCAGGACAACAGTAACTTACCTCAAGTAGCTGTACCAGCACCTCGAGTTACTCACAGGATGCAGTCCAGAGGTTCTTTTTATTCAGTGGTACCAAATGCAAACCTCCATCAAGACCCTCAGTCTATTTTTGTTACGAATCAAGTTCCTTTAACACCTTCTCAAGGTCCACCTGCTGCAGTGCAGCTTTCGTCAGCCATGAACGTTATGAACGGTTCTCAGATGCACATTAACCCAGCAAACAAATCATTGCCTCCTACCTTTGGGCCAGCAACGCTCTTCAATCACTTTAGTAGTCTTTTTGATAGCAACCAGGTGCCAGCTAACCAAGGATGGGGAGACTGCCCACTCTCTACCCGAGCAGCAGCTGACCCATCTTTCACTGTTCAGTCTACCTTTCTGAATAACTCTGTGCTAGGACATGTGGAAAATGTGCATCCTGACAACTCCAAGGCTCCTGGTTTCAGGCCACCTTCCCAACGGGTTTCAACTAGTCCTGTAGGTAAGTCATGCACTGGACAGAATTCTTTCTCCAACCATTACACTTTGATCATCTCAAAGTGATTGAGAAGTAGTTTAAAAATGATGGAGAATACTCATGTAACGAGGATGGCCTATTTTTTCCAAGTGCTCTTTAAAATGTTGATGATTATTTTTTTCCTCTTTTCTTCAGCTCTTCTAGGATGTTAGGGGTTGGGAACATTGCAGATGTTGCATTGCTTGTCCTCTGTAAGACACAGGAATGTTTCCACCTGTTTGTAAATGAGTTCAGAGTAGCATTGATTTTTAGCTTTTGGGTTGGAATGGAACATAGGGTTGGGTGATACCAGACCTGTAACAGTGGGGCCAGGGGTCTTGACAGGTTCCAGCTGCAGGAGTGACTGCATGCAGTCGTTCAATATTTTATCTGAGACTCTAGCTTGACTCAGTGAGGGTAAACTCTGTACCTTTTTTCTCTTGATATGGCTCTGGGATTTTAATAAGCTTATGTTGTGCTTTGGGAAATTGGTGTGCTAGTGTGTGGTGTGTTTTATTAGGAAGTTACTGTCCTTCTGCTGTTAAGTATAGCAGTTCAAGCTTATCTGCATTTATTTGAAATGAGTTAGGAACACTCACAGTGAGCTCCCTGCCCTTGCTGTGCTCTGCCTAAAGGATTATTATCATCTTAGTGTTCAAACTATGTTGCAGGCAACTGGCTGCACCCATTTGGCTGGAAGGGACCCTCAAGAAATCTAGTCTGTGCCACCCTGTTCTCCCCTTCATTCTTGCCATAATGGCTTTATGGTGCCTTGAAGCTGGGTAGCTGGAGAGCCTTGCTTTGAAGTTGTCTTTACCCCCGCAGTGTATGTTAGATATTTGGGCTAACGCTTCAGGACTTGAATGCTGGACTGGGACAAGTCAAGTAGTTTGACTTTCAGACTAAAGGAGAAGGGGGCGTTTGGAAGACATGGTGGTGAGGAAAGAAGATTTTCAGCATTCCCATTCCTCTCAGTTGATTTACAAACGTGCAGGACTTCTGAGAACCAGAACACTTCTCTCTGACTAGCTTTAACCACAAAACTGGGATGTTTGCTATGACTGTAGTTTTCTTAATAGTTTAATTTAGGCTGTATAGCTCTGCAAAGTGAGTGAATACCTAGTGCCACGTCCAGTTTCAGCACAGTAAGCAGAACCAGATGTAACTAAGGCTGTAGAAGGTAAAGTAACTGGACCTTGTTCGTCAGATAGGTTGCTAATAAAAGAATTGTCAGACCCTCCTCAGCAGAATCCAGAAACATTTTACATTGGCTCAGCTTTTTCTCTGCAGTGCTCTAAGCTGGGAATTGGCTGTTGCTGGAATAACCCCTGGGGAAGGAAGCTTATGGCAAATGAGATCTGCTGATTTTTTTTTGATGCATCCTGCATATACAAAGACAGCTGACTGGGACTTCCCATAGCAGCAAAAAATTTTGCTGTTCCCTTATGCTAAGGTCATCTGTTTGTCATTGGGAAAAATTTCTTGGTCCTTTATGTATCCTTAAATGACTGGTAAGTATTTAAAAGGTAGTCTAAATCTGTTTCTTCCCTGAGTTAAGAAGGTTAGGTAGATACTCACATGGTTGACTTTGGGGAGATAAGTGTGAAGTTCTTCTCAACTGAAGGACAAAGATATTTGGACAGAACACATTTTTTCTGAGCTAGAATTTGATTAGGATATTGCAAAGTGAAGAAAAACTGCAAATAGGTAGATGGGCCGCTAAAAATTCTGCGTGGCAGGAGGTGACTGGTTAGTCAGGTACTTAGTCAATTCTTTTAATGTCGTTCTACTTAATACTGCTTTTGATCACCTTTGTTTCAGAATCTAAATTCTGTCGCACGGGGTGGGGTGGGGGGTGGTTAGGAGAGCCTGGGGAGAAGGGAGTGTTTTGAAGGTGTGATAGTAAGGAAAGCAGCGGGGACAGTAGGCTGAGGGACCTCTCCGATGCCTTCCCTTGGAGCATAAGTGTGGTCCTATGGTCTGTCAACCCATCTCATTCACTGGCTCTTCCCAGGGGAACAGACCTTTCTGCTCAGCTCAGCCTCCGAGGTGGGGGCTGAACTGGGGACTACCTTGGCTGTTTCCATAGGGTTTGGTGGCAGGTTTCATGAGATTTTGAGAAGGGCCGGTCACTGGCTTTGGCCAGCAGCAGTGCGATGGACCAGGAGCAGTCTGGTCCTTGCCTGGCAATTCAGTACACTTTTGTTTGATGAGAGGGAGTAGTAATGGCTATCAAAGCAGGTGGTCACTGATCCTCTTATCTCGACTGTGACTATACACTTGACGGAGCAGAGGTTTGTCTTTTTTGCCTGTCTTGCACAGTTGGGCTGTGGCAAATTTTTCTACAAATCAACAGCTCTTGGTGATCACTTCTAAGCTGATTTGGTGGAGATTTAATATAATTTGATTGTGCATTAAACCAGCTTCTTAACAAGTTGTCACCTCAGGGTGGAGTTTGGGTACTGAGCTTTTCCTGTTCATGGATAAGCTCAGTTGCAGCTCAAGTTTCCTCTGATTCACCAGCTCCTTTGAGGCATAGATACATGTACAGATCTCCTCACCGGCTGTGGATCTGTTCTGGAAATGGCCTTTTGTTTCACTTGTGTCAGCTGTGGATCTGTTCTGGAAACAGCCTTTTGTCTCACTTGTGTCTTTAGATCTCTTGTCCTAGCAGCTTGCAGATTAAGGGCAGACTTAGCCCAACCATTTGGGGAGGCTGTGGAGAAGGCCAAAAGAAGTCTATTTGTTACTTCTTTCCTCTGCATTTTAAGAAGGGGTTTGAGACCTTGCTCATGTGGCATTAAAAGGTATCACAAACTTGAAATATGCCACCTTAGGAAGCAGCACATGAGTATGAAGTTCCATGAGATGGCTGGGCTCCCTGTTTTACATGGAGTGACCAAGTGTTGGGTGCAGTTGTTTCTCTAAAAGTGGAGGTAGCCTTTGCAGTAACCGGGGGGCTTTGATAAACTGAATTTTGAGCAGAGTTTTTGTGAGGCTGATACACACCAGTCTTGAAAGCTCAGTTACGTTTTCCGAGCATGATGAAGAGTTTGAATTCATGGCCCAAGTAACTGGAGAGTATGGTATTGCAAAAGGTTTTAGTGTTACAAAACCTGATTTTATTGGTAAGTACGTAAATAGGAAACTCGTTACTGAAATCAGGATTCTGTAAGTCATTGTTCATAGAAGCCATTTTTAAAATTGAACAAAGGTTTTCTTAATCCACTTTTATGAAAGGCAAGATAATGATAAAAAGCATTCTTTACAACCTGAAAACTGACTACTCTGTTGAACTTCTGCATTACTGGCTGTCACACTTCCTTCAGCCTGTTCAAAATATGCAGCAGTGATGAAATGGTCTTGGCTGTACAGTCATTGCACTTTGAAAGCTGTGTACCCATCCGACCAAGCCTTCAAAAGACACAGCTGGGCATCTCTCTTCTGCAGAAGAGCTATTTTTGTCATAATCTCTGCCTTGTTCTCCATTTAGGAAACGGGCAGTCCCTATGGGCAGCAGCAGCTCTGTTACCCCCTCTGTATGGGGCAGAGACTTGGGATCTTCAGTGGTTTGTCAGCCAGCTGGAAACTTGTTTTTGATGTGTGGTGGAATCAGTCACCATAGGGGCCTTTTGACTACCTCTGAGTTGACTTTTGTGGATGGAGGCTTAGCAAGAGTGTCCCATCAGTACCTCCATGGCAGGTGCACAGGGAGGGCCCTCAGCTGGAGGTGCTGCAATCTGCTTACAGCTAAGCTTCGTGCTGGAGGCCAGTCTGCAGCTCTAGACAAACACAGATCAATCAAACTGCGTTTACAGGCAGCCTGCACAGGCATTGGCATCCTCCTCATAGCCATGGAGTCTTGCACTTTGTGCTGTGACAAACCCTGAAAGGTTGTCCTCCCATGCTCAGGTTCCCTCATCTGAGCACCCCATGTTCTGTTGGTGGTGGTGATTTATTTCTTCTTGCCTGTAATGGAGACTTCTCTTTTTTAACCTTTGGGGTAGGGCTAGTGAGAAGAATACATCTTTCAAATCCAGTGAGTCATTTCTGTCAATGTCAGCAGGTTGGATCTGGCACTTCTGGAAGCAGTAAATCAGGTTGACTTGGTTGATAATATTGGGGGAAAAAAGACCTGGCTTTCAGGAATGTATCCAGGCGATGAAAGGTGCACCTCTAGACTATGACCTAAGGTATTGCCTGTCACCACTGCTGTTTGCAGGCTGCTGTGGTGTAAGTAGATACAACCTTCAACCTTGCTCTGCAGCAATGTAGGCTGGTCCTGGTTGTGGTCATTTTCAAATGTTTAAATGGTTTTGAAACTAGTTTTGTTTAATAGGCCCTTGAAACTAAACCCAGAACTCAGGTGAACATATGGCCATGCCCGTTTCTGTTTTCAGGTAATAACGTGTGATAAGAGCTTTTACAACATTTTGGAAAAGTACTTAAAAGCTTTGGCTTATTAAAAAACTGTAATTCCCCCTTGCTAATAATTTTCGTGGAACTTTGAACTTTCTCTCCGACTCTCCCTTCCTCTCATGCATCCCTGTAGAAAGCAGTCCCCTTGCCTGTTGTGCTGTGCATCGTCAGCCCTGTTTCTCTGGGCACAGCATGCTCTGACTGATCTATATGTTAATGTACCTATAGGATGGCAAAAACCATACTGCAGTGAACTACTTCCCTGGTGCCGGACTCCCCTGGGACTTTCACAGAGCCCTGTATCCCTGTTTGACTTGTGTGGCTTTTTTGTAGACAAAGACCCTTGCCACTCCCAGCTTTCCTTTTTTGCCCTCCCTCTAAGATCATTTCATTTCAGTGACCAAAGGGATGGCTGTTTTTGTTAAAACTTCAAGCCAAAACAGTGTACAGAAATGCCTTCTGTCGGTTTCTAAGGGAGAATCGTGCACCTGTAAAATGAACTTGCCATGTGCAGATACCCCTGAAGGTGATGAGATGCTTTAATTATATTTGGAGCACTAGGTCTCTCTGGTGCTTTGAAGCAGGTTCCCAAAGAGAGATATTTAATCAAATTTATGTTTATTTCAGGCTTACCCTCTCTAGATCCATCCAACAGCTCTACAACTTCTTCTTCAGGTCCTTTGACAGGCTTTTCAGCAAACATACAAGGAGCACGGGTTTACCTTCAAGGGCCAGCGCCTGTTGGGACTCCCAGCTTTAACAGACAGCATTTTTCACCACATCCTTGGACAAGCGCAACAAATTCATGTAGGAACTTCATGGGTCTGTCTTAGTTAACTATAAATTCATAGCTATTGTCTTTAGTAGATTTGTAACTTTAGAGGAAATTACCCAGTGATGCACAAAATGCTTTCCAGTTGCTTTTAGCAGCTGTGAGGATGGCATGCAAATCCCAAGCTGTACTATTTTGTGGTTTTTCCCATGTAAAATGCCACTAGTTCTGGTAACAATACTAAAGGCATATTTGGGCAAAAAATCAGTCATCATAGGCTCTGAGAGGAGAGGGTATGAAGCTGTGGGGGAGTAGAGATAATTATACCAAGCTAAAGATTCCCCTCTAAACAGTATGAGTGTAATATTAGGTGAAAATGTCATGTTTGCTATGGTTTGAAGTTATACTGGCCTTTTTTTCTTTCTTTTTTTTTTTTTTTTTTTTTTTTAAATTGGGATTCTGGAATTATTTCATGTTACTTAAAATGTTCCAAAATCTTTAAGGATCATCCAAGGTAACAGTGGGTTTTCCTCCTAATGGGAAGAACATGGAAGTAGCTTTACAGAAAATATGGGTCTTTGATTCAGAATCTTAAGTGAAGAGGCTTTTCATGTCACTTCATGAACTTCATTGCCATTCTGAGCTTAAGAACCAAAATGTTTAAATGAGTGCTCAAAGGAAGCTGGATTTCCCAAGAAGAGTCAGTGACACTTCTGAAGTTGGTGGGATTTATGCTCTTACATTACACATGTGGCTTTGGGAAGCTGTCTAATTTCTCTTCTGCTGGAAGTGGTAGATACCAAAACCAGGGTGTTTAGATATTTATGGTATTTTGGCTGATATTTTCACCTCTTTCTGAAACTCTTCCATGTTTCTTATTCTTTCTTGTAACTAATTTAGATGTACTGCTATGTCATGAGAATATCACATGATTCTGATGGCTGAAAGCATTTGTGTTATAATGTTGATTTTAGAGTTAAAATAAACTCTAAACAGAATTTCTGTGTAAGACTTGTAGAATGCTTGCCAAAAAAGCCTTTAAAACCTTTTTGTCATTTGCTTTGAGATAATATTGGGGGGATAGCATTTATGCTCGCTAGCTTGTGTGCTTTGTGTGTAATTAAACAAGAGAAATACTCTTTTCAGCAGGTGAATCTCCTATTCCATCAGTTTCCTCAGGATCATCTTCACCCCTTTCAGCTGCTTCTGCACCTTCTAACTTGGGCCAGCCAAAAACGGGTAACGCCAATCAAGATCGAAAGGTACCCCCTCCCATTGGGACAGAAAGGCTTGCTAGAATTCGACAGGGAGGATCTGTCACTCCTACGCCCTTAGGAACCAACTTCACAGCTCCTGTTGGTCATAGCGGTATTTGGTCCTTTGGAGTTAACAGTGTATCTGGTAAGTCTGTTGTACAGCCTAGGGTAGCCTAAAGAAGCTTCTGGGGCCTTTCGGAAGTACTACATTTGAAAAGAAAGTTGGGGAGGAGGAATACAGTTCCACAGTCTGTAATCAACTTTCATGTAGTGCGTCCTGAAAGGAAAACTCGTGTCGGTGGTGGGAGAGTGCATATCAATGAAAGTGCTGTGGTTTTCTCTCCTAATGTAGGTGGTTCTCACCCAGCCTAGATTATCTGTCAGTGTACACTTGTAAACCCTGAGAACAGTTCAGAAATTTCATATCAAGTCTATTGAATGATAGAGAATTTAAAAACTAAACAACTTTTATCTGTTAAAGGGGGTCCATTTCCAAGTCTGACCCTTGGCCTAAAAGGGCAACTGCCTCCGTCCAAGTTTCTAGCTTGTTTTCCATTAACATTTTGAAATGTTAGTTGCGGTACAGCTAATGCATCCAGAAACACACAGTTGTGGATGCCGATTTTTGCATTGATCTCCTCATGACTCTTGAATAGGATGGGGTAACTCCTGTTCCAGGCAGCCCCAGTTTCAAAAGAATGACTTTGAAACAGCTGAAGTTTTATGTTCAGTTTCCTGATAGTTTGAGGTTCTTGTGGAAAGGAAGAGCTGCAGCATTTGAGGTGTAAAGTGTTTCCATTGGTAACTTTAAAGACAAATGTTTAATAGTCCTGTATTTGTTAAATTTTCAGTGAAGCCCTCCATACTTTGGTTAACTTAGTGTCTCAGCATTGCTGTGGTTTTTTTCAAGAAAAGCTTGTATGTGCTCACAGACAATGCTTGGAGGTTTATTGGATCCTAGCTGTTCTGCTGTGGACACCTGATACTTGCCATTACTAGTAGTCCCCATTATCTCCACACTTGTCTGGAGGATCAAGATGAACGTACATGCAGATGGCATGTGCCTGGCCAAACTTCCCTGGCCTCACCAGTCTCTCTTCTTTCCCTATTTTTGTCCCTGTCGTACGCATAACTTTTTCTGTGTTCCTATGGTACATGAGAGGATGTGGGAGCTGGAGGGAAAGAAAGCATGTGTGTGTGTAGCCAGCCTTATGCCTGCTGCAGCTTCCCTGTGAGAGGCCTTGATGCTACAGATAAGACTTGTGTGTTTGCATTGTCTGTAATGGGTTAGCCTAAAAACTGCAAGTATCTTCCTGCTTTGTGTAGGCTGTGGCAGGTCTGCCTTTGCTCAGAGCAGAGCCCTGAGATACCTCTGTGGCTGTGTGTTTTCAGCAAGCTTTTGGATGTCTGTAGCTGTGTGCAGCTGCTGAATTCTACTCCAGAGTGTCTTCAATGAATTGTAATCAGCCATTTTCAATCTTCTCCTTTCCAGAAGGCTTGTCAGGTTGGTCTCAGCCTGTCATGGGAAATCATCCAATGCATCAGCAGCTGTCAGACCCGGGCACATTTTCTCAGCATCAGCCAATGGAGAGAGATGATTCTGGAATAGTGGCTCCCTCGAATATTTTCCACCAACCTATGCCAAATAGTTTTGTGGATTTTTCTAAAGTAAGTTACAGAGGGTTGGATTTAGTCTATAAAATGACCAAGGACTGACTGCTATATCTCCCATTCTGCCTGTTTACACTGTATGTGTGTGCCTCTTCTACCGTTGCTTGCTGCACCTAGTCCTGAACCTCCTTTCATCCTAGTACTGACTAGAAAAGGTGCCCAAGCCTGGTGGGGCATTTAAACAAAACCAGAATTTGTAGATTGCAGATGTTCTCTTGTCAAGTAGCTGAATGCCTCCATCACTCTCCAGTGTTTCCTTTCTCAGACGCTCAGTCACTTGGAAATCAGCTCTTGAGGCTGATTAAAGGTTTGCTTAATGCTTTCAGTACAAATCATGCCTGTGAATACTACATGCCTTTCTTAAGGAGGTGGCAGGATGAGAGGACAGCTTGTAAGTCTGTGCCTGTATGTTAACACTGGAAAGTAGCTTGAGGCAGATGGATGTAGCCAAGCCGTAGTCAGCCACCACTGGAGGAGTGTCCAGGATAATGTGCTCAACAGCAGACCCGCTCACAGCATGTTTCAGAAGTAGCTGTAGTGTGTGCTCTTGGGATCTAAATTGCAGAGCAGCAATCATTCAAACACAGGAAAGAAAGCTCGTAATTGCAAAAAGCTGCTCCGTAACTTGCTCTTTCTGAACTGAAAGAATATTTTAGATGGCCATTAGTAATTTATAGAAAATCTTCAACTCAGAGTCTTGTAGGCTCAAGCTGTATTTACAGGCTTTGCTGAAGTGCAGCCCCTGGCTGCAGCCCTGCGTGCACCAAGGTTATCGTGTGCTGCAGAGGTGAGAGGAGGGAGCACTGAGATCACTTTGTAGAGCCGCTGTGTCTGGCTTTGTGGGGTGATCTGAAAGCGCTGTGCAGAGGCTGCTGCATACTGGTGAGGTGTAATTTCAGAAAAATGGGTTAACTGACTTGAATCTCAAGCTCTGAAGAGTCACTGTATTCCATACTCTGCCTAGGTGTGCAGCGACGCCCCGTTTCCTCACAGTGCTGAGATATTTGCCAGTAGGTGAACGTTATGTGTGGATGTGAACTGCCTCTGTCATCTTGGCAGATGTGGTACTATGGTCATCCTTCACAACCAGTGCCTTCTTCACTGACTGTGCTTTCTCTTTTTCCCTCAGGGCCTACCGATTTCCATGTATGGTGGCACTCTAATACCCTCACACCCTCAGCTAGCAGATGGCCCGGGAGGCCCCCTCTTTAATGGGCTCCATACTCCAGATCCTGCCTGGAATCCCATGATCAAAGTTGTCCAGAACTCAACAGAATGTACTGATGCTCAGCAGGTAGTGTAGCTGCCTTTTTTCACCTTTGCTTACCTGGGGCTTTTTAAGGTGTTGTGCTTTGTTTTGTTTTTCTTCATTTTTGGATAGGTGACATTTTTCTCAGTTCTTTGATACTAGTATTGAGATCGTTTGCATGACTTTTCCCCTACAGTGTGTGTGTGTTTATAAAAAATACATGGCACTATCTGTACCAAACCTTTCAGGTAAAATAAGCAGCATTTCAAGACTGCTCAGCCAGGTAATCGACTTTGTTATAAGTGAGAGGGTTTATATCCATACTTGGCATCTTGCAGGTTGTCAGTCAAACCTTGGCCAGAGCTGAAGAGGGCTCCCAGCCTTTGGACAGTCCGTTTGTATGTTAGGGGGAAGCCTTAAGCTTGCCCTCTAGTGGTTAAACGCTCTGTTAAAGGAACCTGTATTTGTTTTCATAATAGACTTGTCTTTTTATTTCTTGCTGTAGATTTGGCCTGGCACCTGGGCACCTCACATTGGAAACATGCATCTCAAGTACGTCAACTGATTTAAGGGGGTCTATCCTTTTTTAGCCTTGTTTGGGAATCTTTATGATCTTGAAGAACCCTGGGGATTTTTTTAATGTGCCTAACTAAGCAATTTTCTGTGGGCTGTAACAATGGAAACTTGATCGCCCATTGTATAAGAACAAATTGATTTACCTATACAAACTGATTCTGTTCTCCAGTTAGTTTAGCCATTTTGAACTTAAAAATCAGATTAAACTAGTGCTTTTGGCTAAACACTACTGAATGCTCCTTGTATGCAGCAGAGAACTAGCTGATTACATGATTTCAACCTTTTAGGGTGGTAAATACATGTATAATTGTTTACATACTTAAAAGGAAAAGCTGAGTAAATTTCATGTCGTATAGTGGCTCTACTTTATGTAGCCTGTATTAATGTGAAATATTTACCTGAATATTCAATAAAAGGCGAACAGTATTTATAGGTTGTGTGTGAGAATTTTGGAAGAGGCTGTATGTTGTTGTCATTGGAAGCTGCTGCTGTGCCCAGTGATGCATCTTTTCAGGGTCACCTAATTAGCACGTGGATACAGTCAGGGTTTGGGGGAAAGGGTATTGATCTGCAGTTGTCTGTGATATGAGGTCTGCTCAGTCCTTCCCCCTGCCAGTTGTTAGCCTTTTTTTTTTTTTTTTTCATGTGAACACGGTTGTGCATTATTTTTTTCCTACTGGTTTAGTTCTGCTGCTTCTAGCACTCTTTTTCTAGGTGGGTTCCCTGAGAGATCAGGTTTTGTTCAGGGGCTGGAAATAAGGGCTCAGTTGACAATGTGGCAGCTGATGGCATCTTAATTTGCAGAAGGTAAATAGGTAGCTCATAGGTAAATGCAGGGTTTCTTCACCTGACTCGCTGTGACCAGCTGCTAGAAGCAGATCTTAGGAAAGCAGAGACTACTTCCCACTAGAGAAAAACATAATGTATACGACTCTAAGCTTCTTGTAACCCTTTAAATCTGGTAAGAGCTCCTCAAGCCCTTTCCATGAGGAAGAGGGGGATTTTTGCAGACTGCTTAAGATGAATATCCATTCTCTACCCAGGTGCAGAAGTTCTCCACTTTCTGCACTTGGACTATGTTTATTTCTGCTTTTGTTCAGTAGCAATGCAGTAACTACACTGAATATTTGGTCCATTCCTCAAGCAGGTGATGACAGTGCACGTAGTGTCCAATCTAATGGACCACTTGCAGTGGTCTCTCAGACCAGATGGAGACTTCTCCACCTTCCTCCACCTTCTCCGGACAAATCCTTACATGCAGCAGAAAAGTTTCCCCAGGAAAAGCATGAAAACCCAAAGTGCACAAGCAATATCAGAGTACTGCAGGCAAATAAACCTCAGAAATGCTACTGGATGATCTATTCAGATATTCTTCCTAGTATTTGAGGAAGAAATGCAAAAAACATTGAACTGCTGCTGCTCCCCCATAGTGCCAACTCCAAAGGACAAACACTTGTGTTAAGAGTAATTGTATTGAAAACAAATGGTATTGTAGTGCAATAGGTGTTTGCTCTTGGGGTGAGTTGCAGGGGAGGGGTGGGGCCTTAGGCCCCTCCCCTGCCCCTCCCCCACCCCACCCATGTGGGCTCCATGGCTGCAACGGGCACAGCCACCTCCTCCTGCCCCATCCCAGGGAGCCACCATCTCCCTATCCCGGAGGGCTACAGCTCTACACCAGGTGGCACAGTCTACTCCACCACGCCAGGGGGTAAGACCCAGCATGGGGATGGGGTTGTCCTTTGAATGGAATGGTGGCCTCAGCTGCCCCATCCCTGCCTAATTTAGGCAGCTCCTTCCTGAGCGGGACCCTTCCTGGGCTCTTCACCTTGCAGCTTGGTCCTCAGGGGCATGGGCACCTGCTCTGGGCACCAGATCCTGGCAGGCCCATGGGGTGGTGGCTTCCCTGGCAGCCCAGAGCTGGAGTGGAAAAGGGAACCCCAAAACTTTGTAGGAAGATACTGCTAGAAGTTAGGGCCATCATTGCCCTGTGGTACTGGGGGGAGCAGGCAGAGGCAGTGCCTGAGGCTTGCACCGCTGGGGAATGGGCTGCCAGCAGTGCCGCTGGGGTGGTGGATTCAGTGCTGGTCCCTCGGGGGTAGGTCATGCGTGGGCACGGCTAGCTGGAGCTGGGGGAGATGCAGGGGGCTAGGGCAAGAAGCCTGCTCCCACCTGAGTTCACCAGCCCTTGGGGAAGGTACTGGGTGGCAGGTGGCATGGCTCCCTCCAGGGGTACCCTAGGCCTGCCCTCTTGCCCGCCTTCCAACCCTGTGCCAAAACCCCTGGTTCAGCTGTCAAGCAGGTCCTTTTCTTTGCTCTCTGTCCTCAGGGTAGTGTGTGCCCCGTCCCTGAGCTGGACACCTTTCGGTTGAGCCACAGGCACCCACCCTGTGGGCGCTGGCTCCATTGTGTGCCTCTGATAAGCTTATCTGGGGCTGGGGAGCCAGGCCTGGTGCTGGCAGGGCTGGGGCAGGCGTGGGTTGCGTAATGCGTTTGTGGTGCCGGGAAAGGCCCGGCTGGCACAGGAGCACTGGGCTTGCTGCCGCCCTGGGCTGTGCTTGCTGCTGGAGCCTGGCAGGGAACTGGTGCTCAGCTGCAGGGACAGCTGGGCAGGGGAAGGCAAGCCTGGACCTGGTGCGGAGCACAGGCATGGCATGCAGGCTGGTGCGACCTTGGGGATCGCTGGCAGGCGCTTGGGGCACGGGGGGAGGCAGTGCGTGCCCCCACCCAGCAGGCTGGCACACTGGAGGAGGTGTCTCATCAAACCCATGCATTGTCCTTGTGCAGGGCACAGCAGGGTGGCTTGCTGGCTGGGCTGATGGGAACAGGTCCCTTGGGTACGGCTCCCCATGGTGCCAATGGCAGGGCACCCAGCCTTTGCTGTTTGATAGCTGCAGGGAGCCACCCCTGAGCCAGCCACCTCTGGTCAGAGTGCCTGAGGACCTGCCTGCTGCCTGGCTGTTGGGCTTGGGCTGTGCCAAGTGCCCTAAGGCTGGTCCTGCCCTCCGGGCAGCACAGGGGTGGCTGCGGCGTCAGCTGCCAAGAGGGCACCTGCATCGAGGCTGGACCCCCCTGTGCTGTGCCCTGGCAGAACTCCAGGAGCCTCAAGGGCAGGAACAATGTGGGGAAGAGCTGCTGGGCAGGATGGGTGTTGCAGTCTGCCATGTGGGAAGCCCTACAGTGGCTCCAGAGCCAGCTGTGTCCCACCTCCTGCTCTGGGCTCAGGCCATGGCGCTTAGAGACAGGGGCGGCCAGGGGCCGGCAGTGCCTGACAGCCCCCTGCTTTTGGCAGGTACCCGCATCATCTACGACCGCAAGTTCCTGCTGGAGTGCAAGAATTCACCCGTGGCCAGGACCCCTCCCTGCTGCCTGCCCCAGATCCCCGGTGTCACATCCCCGGCCCAGTCCAGCCTCGTCAAGCTGGAGGAGCTCAAGGAGCGGAATGAGAGCGAAGAAGCCATGCCAGGTGAGCAGTCCAGGCACGCAGCCCCTGCCTAAGCACTGCCGGGGCATGGGGCTCCTGCCTGGCCCCAAGGGCAAGGGGAAATCCCAGCTCAGCCCTGGTTCCAGCTCTTGCCCCCTTTGCCTGCATGTTTCTCCCAAGGCAGCCCCATCCTAACCCTGGCCCTGTGTCCCTCCATACCCTTGCAGATCAAGACCAGTTTGAGATGGACATCTGAGTTTCCAGCTCCCCGTCTCCAGGCCATGGCTGGGCCTGTTCCTGGGCCTCGTGGAGGTGCTGGCACTGTGACCAGCTGGCTGCAGCCCTCTCTGATGCTGGGGATGGATGTGTGACACCTCAGGCTCTAGCACAACTGGCTGGTGCAATTGCCTAGGAGCTCATGCTTGATCAATAAACACCATGAAACCCCTGTGCCGACCTGGTGCATCTCTATATTGGGGCTCAGCTGGGTCCTCAGAGCCGTGGGGAGGAGAGCCAAGAGGAGCTGAGCAGCACCAGGAGCCCTTTGAGGGTGCAGAGACTCTCCCTCCTGCACCGGCAGGCTGGGGGTGGTGAACACAGGGCCTTAGCATCTGCTTCCAGGCTTGGAGTGCCACATGCAGCCTGCCCCAGCTGTGCTGGGGGCAGCTGGTGAGGCCTTCCTGCAAGCATGGAAGGGAGCAGCACAGTGCAGTCTGCTTGCTGTCCAGGGTAAACATTAACACCCTGGGCTTACCTGACCTGGTGGGCATCACTAGCACTGTGATGTTTCTCCCTGGATCTCCCTGTCCCTGAGGCCACCCAGGTCTCTCATGTCCTAAGCTTGGGTCCGAGCTGTGCTAGGACGGGCAGGACCCCAGATGGGAGCACAGGCTGTAGCTGCAGCACAAACCCTGGCTGTGCCAGGCTGCTCTGGGCTGGCGGCAGGTCAGCCTCCCCAGCCAGCCTAGAACTCCTTAGGGGCAGTCTCCTCCTGCAGAAGACCTGGGCCACATGCCTGCTGCTGTAGGCCCCCTGCCACTGCCAAAGGCAAGGCTGGAGGGGGCCAAGCTTTGCCAACTGGCACAGCAGGGAAATGCCTCGCTGCCTACTTGACCTGGGTGATGCTGGGAGTGCTGCCGCGGGGATTCCTTCTCTTCATGTCTTGTGGGCTGGGAACGCCCCGTGAAGGCAAGAGCTCCTCGGCCCAGCCTGCTGCTCCTGGGAGAGAACCAGGACCCGTCTGGTGCCAGAACCCCTGCAGCCAGGGGCAGGTTAGTGCTGTTTATTAAACATCATGTAGTGAATCACCACTAAAATGTTGCAATGATTAAAATCCCCTTTTCCTGGGTGAGGACTGGAATGCAGAGGAGGCCCTTCTCCTGCTGGTGGCCCCTGGGCACAGGCTGCCCTGCTCACAGTCTGCAGCCCCATCCCTGGCATCAGGGATGCTCCTGGCCAGGCCCAGCCTCGGTGCTGCCATCCGTCGCTGCAACCAGCTCCGCAGCAGGCAGGCTCCTTGTCTCGGCAATCAGGCGCTTGACACCCACCAGCCACTGGCTCACCTCGTTCACGTGGTCCACCATAAGCGAGCGGTGGATCTCATCAGCTGCGTCCCAGCGTTGTTGTTGGAGCTCTGCCAGGAAAGGGGAACCCATCAGTGGCATAGGGCCAGCCTTCCCATGGGTGGCCCCTGCCCAGCAGCCTGGCACTGGCCCAGATGCAGCCCCCGCCTGCCCCTCACCTTGCACCAGGAGGTTCATCCTCTTCCTCACTGGGGCCGACAGCTTCCCCTGAGCCCATGCATCCCCCAGCACCGTCAGCCGCCGCCCAATGTCGTCGCACACTTGTTTCTGAAAGCAGAGTTGAGCTGGAGAGGGGGACCTGACCCCCACCAGCTCTGGGGAGCCCCTGGGGCAGGGGTGGCTCTCCTCACCCCACAGGCATCCAGGGAACAGGCAGCCCCTGCCTGCTGTCCCTCCTGCGCCCCTGCAGAGCAGGGGGCAGAGGTGGGGGAAGGGGCCGGGGCCTCACCTGCACCGTGGGGCGGCAGGCAGCGAGGGCCTCCATCAGCGGGGCGAGGACGGCGTCGGCAGGCGCCCCGCACTCCTCCTCCGGGCCTGCCGCAGGGCTTGGCCTGCCGCTCTCCGCCCGCGGGGCAGGGCTGGCGGGCCCGAGCGGGGGCGGCCCCGGCGCTCGGGGGCGCAGCGCCGCGGAGGCAGCAGGGGCACCGGCCGGGTCTGGAGGAGCACCTGCGGGGAACAGGCACCGGCACGGAGCCGCATCAGCCGCGGGGACGCCAGCCGGGCACCGGGAGCTGCACCCACTCACCCCCATCGAGCAGGCGCCGCAGGAAGAGGGGGCTCAGGCCCCAGGGCCCCCCGCCCGTGCTGCCCCTCTGCCTGCACAGGGCTGGCGCTGCTGTGCCGGCATTGCCCGGCCCCTGCATCCCCAGGGCCGGCAGCGAGGGCAGGAGACGGGGCAGGGGGAGCCAGACCCAGCGCCCAGGCCGGGCTGCGATCCCCACCGGGTCCAAGCGGGAAGAGGGACCCGGACCCGCAGGGGAGAGGAGAGGCCCCTGCGACGCCGCCAGCCCGGGGGCTGCGCTGGGTCCCGGCTCCTCCCGGAGCAGCCCCCGGCTGGGCAGGGGGGGAGCAGGGTGGGCCGGGGGTTTTGTGGGTGCTGACCTGGGAGGGCCCGGCGGGTGAGCGGGGTTCGCCTGGGCCCCCCAGCCTGCGCCTGCAGCCCGTAGGAGAACTGGGGGGGGTCGTTCCAGCCACGCTCCTGGTTCCCTGCGGTAGCAAAAGGGCACGGTGAGACCCCGGGGGGGGCACCAAGGGGACCTCCCCCCACACACACCTCGGACACCGCCTTCCTGGGGCTCCCCACACCCCAACCCGCCCCCCCCCGACCCCTACACCGGCCCCGGCCCCCCCCGCCATCCCCGCCGGACCGGAAGTTCACCCGCTCCCCCTCACCCGGTTTCACGTAGAGCTCCGCCATCCCGCCACGTCACGCCCGACCCTGCCCCTTCCGTACGCTGGGGCGGGGCGGGGCGGGGCTGGAAGGGGCGGGGCTTTCCCTCGCCCCGCCCCGCCAGGGAGACCGGGGCCGGGGCCGGGGTTGGGGCCGGGGGCCGGGGACGAGGCCTCCGGCCCCGGCCCCGGCCCCCGGCCCCGGCCCCCTATGGGGTATGGAGGAGGGCTCGCCTGAGGCGGAAGGCCTCCAGGAAGGAGAAGAGGCCCCGCTTGCGGGCACTGGCCCCTGCCGCCCCTCCGCTGCCCCCGCTCGCCTTGGCCGCCCCGCTGGCAGCGTCCCCCGAGGCTGCCGGCCCGGCCCGGCCCCGACTTGTCGTACCCTTCACCTTAGCCCCCGGTGCAGCGGCCACCAGGCACTTCTGGTACTGCACCTGCAGGGAGGCGAGGGAGAGAGCGCGGCGTCACTGTGGGGGTCACACGCAATGTGGCATGGCCGTGGGGTCAGACACGTCATGATGTGGCTGTGGGGTGGGACGCAACACGGCGCCACGATGGGGTGGGATGCAACACGGCATCACCGTGGGGTCGGACACAAAATGACATCACTGTGGGGCTGGACGCAACATGCTGTGGCCGTGGGGTGTGACGCTACGCGGTTGGATACAACATGGCATGCCATGGGTTGGGACACAACACAGCGTGGCCATGGGGTCACGTGCAATGTGTGGCCATGGGGTGGGATGCAACACAGCATCACCATGGGGTTGGACACAACATGGCATCAGAAACAACATGGCGTGCCCGTGGGGTCACATGCAACATGGCGTGGTCATAGGGTGGGACAAAACATGGCATCACCGTGGGGTCAGACATAACATGGTGTGGCACAACCCAGCATCACTGTGGGGTTAGAATGACCCAACATGGCATGGCTGGAGGTTGGACATGACACCATGGGGTCAACTCCCTCCTGCCCCTGCCACCCTCCTCAGGGCTGGGCATCCCACTCAGCCCCCCAGCTTTCCGCTCCCCCATCCCCAGCCCTTGCCTCCTCCTCCGGGTGTCCCCGGAGGGCTGGGAAGCTGGGGTGACTGGGGGAGATGCCCCACATGCTTACCATGCAGGCTGCCTGCACCGCCTCCGAGATAGTGCCAGCGTCGGGCTCGCACCAGAAGGCCGTGCACTGGAAGCGTTGCCCCGTGTCCACGATGAGTGCGAAGGTGTGGGCGTCCCGGCCCACCCCCAGGAAGGTCACATACCGCACCTGGCACTCCCAGATGTGCGCCGCCTCCTCGTCCTCCTGCGGGGACCCCATGGGCCTATCGACACCTGGCCGCACCCCAGGCAGCCCTGCCACCCCCACCAGGTCCCCTCTGCCAGGAGGCTGGGCCCCCCCATGGGGGTTCCGTGTCCCACCCTGGTGGCCGCAGGGTGCCCACTTTGGCTGGAGCCCCCCGTCCCCCTCCCCACCTGTGTAGGGTGCACCCTCATGGCTGTGTCGGACACATGGATGAGAGAGGGCATCCAGCGCTCCCGCCCAGGGCCCCTTGTCAGCTTCTCAATGGCCTCGTTCAGCACATCCATCCCTGGGGACAGGAGACCCCATACCATTGGCCCTTGCCCCAGCTGCCAGCACGGTGCAGGCAGGGTGCTGCCAGCTGGCCCCACAGGCAAGGACCGCCCAGCGCCAGGGCACAGCTGCTCGGCTGCCCCACCGCAAGGGGTTCTTGGTTGTCCCCCAGCTGCGGCAGGGCCAGCGGTGCTTACCCATGGCCCTGGGCACGGGCAGGCTGCCGATGTATAATGCCTCATAGGTCTGCATTGATTGCCTCACCGCTTCCAGGATGTCCACTGCCAGAACAGGAGAGGTGGGGGGTACCTCCCCCCGTGTCCCCCCCATGTCCCCCCCCGAGTCCCCAAGGACCCCAGGAACACAGCCGAGCAGGCCAAAGGGCTCTGACCGCTGGGCATCCCACTGCTCGAGGGCAGACTGTGGGCAGGGGGAGCAGCCAGCAGTGCCAGGGGGATGGTACCTTGCAGCGGCAGGTCCTCGGTGGAGACAGGCGTGGTGGCGTGTCGCAGCCTGCTGCTTGCTACAGCTCGCTCAGCCACGATCTGCAAGAGACAGGGGTCCCGGTGCCTCCCCTCACCCCCAAGCCCCCTGGGCCATGCCCACACCCGCCAGGGGCCCCGCATCCCACCTTGGAGCACATCTCATGCAGGGCCTTGGCGATGCCCTTGGCAGGCACATTGCAGTGGAAAACATGACACTTGAGGATGCAGGTGTCCTTGTCACTGGCCACGAAAGCAAAGTCTCTACAAGGCCATGAGCAAGCCAGTGAGACCCCAGCAGACGCAGCCCCCCTGCCTCCCATGCTGCCCCGTGGCTCCGCGCCCCCTTACCTGTCCCTGCAGCCGTGGTGGCAGTCAGGGAGGGAGGAGAGGGGACAGGTTACTGCTGGGGTGCCTTCCCCCTGCAGTGGGCAGAGCTGCCCTGCAGCTCCCAGCTCTGCCCTGGCCCCCAGCACCTGCCGTTGTTGCAGCCAACACCCCAGACACGGATGTTGAGGATGGGCTGGCGGTGGATGAGGCTGCGGTCGAGGGGGTCCACCAGACTCATGGTGTCTTTCTTCAGGATCATCACCAGGTCCTGGCCCTGCAGAGGGTCAGCGGCTCCCTCAGCCTGGCAGATGGCCTGGGCGTCCCCAGCACCCAGCCACGTGTAGGGACAACCCCGTCCCCCCAGCCTATTCAGTCCCAAGCATGGGGATAGCCCTGTCCCGTCCCCCCCAGCCCTCTCCAGGTAGCATCCGTGTGTGTGGGGACAGCCCACCCAGGCCCCCCTGGCACTGTCCCTAAGGGACAGCCCTTCAAACCCACCTGGCCCACTGCGTGGATGCCCTGTGTGGAGAGAGTTGACTCTGCCACTGGCACTGGTCCCTTACCCCCCCAGGCACGGTCCTTGTCGGTGGGGACAGCCAACCTCAGCAGCAGTGCCCTGGGGTGGGACCTTGCTTGGCAGCACCACCCCAGGCTCTCACCTCGCCCCGGTTCTCCGCAGAGCCCTGGCCCTTGCTGTGGGAGAGCTGCTGGATGCAGTTGTTGACGGCAATGCTGCTCTTGCCGGGTGCCAGGTCCTCCTCGGGGATCTCTACCCAGCCCAGCGAGCGCACAGCGAAGCACTGAGCAGAGACACATGGAGCTTCAGTGCCCAGCCAGCACAGCCACCCCCATCCCACGCCCCTCACCGTGCCGGTGTGGTCACCCCTGCTCTTGCTCCCATCCCTGTCCCTGCTGGCTGCTGTCTGCCCGTCCTCTGCCAGCCCTAGCCCACGATGCTGCAGTGAAGCTCCTGGGTGCAGTACCTTGGAGCCAGGCTCAGCGTTGTGCTGGAAGTCATCTTCATGCCAAGGCAGCGAGGTCCTGTGGAGGGACAGGGTGGTGGGGGGACAGCTCCCACTCAGCAGCACGGACCTGGGGCACCCAGGGAAGCGCCAGGATGCCCTGGCACTGGCAGTCCCCCATGCCACCAGCTGGGAAGCATCCCATGGAGGTGACCAGCATGGTCCGGTTGGCTCCAACGTGTGGGGCTGCTCTGGTGGGGGGCACTGGGGCCCAGCACCCAGCAGTGGTCAAGGGTCAGTGGTGCCCCACAAACCAGCAGAGTGGGTGGGCAGCCCTACCTCCGAGACAGCGAAGCCATGGGGCTGGGAATGGGCCTGTCCTTTGCCGAGTGCTTCACCGCGGTGGCCTGGCAGTCCTGGGAGAGAAGAGGAAAGGGGTGAGGGCAGCAAGGGAGGCTGTCAGGAGGCACCAGGTAGGAGACCTCCCTTCCAGGACAGCAGAGCCTGAGCTTGCGGGCATCCCATGTAGCCAGGATGAGGCCAACACAGGGTCTGCTGGAGCCTTTCAAGGGGCTTAACCCTGGCCAGGAACGGGCTGCTCCAAGGGGAGGCTGGAGCAGTGATGCCCAGAGGGCCCTTCAGCAGGATCTTGTCAGGGGTGGGATCCAACACAAGCCCTCACCCCCTGCCCACATCCCGTACCATTCCCTGGAGTGTCTCCTCTCCATCAGCCTCCGGGCGCCCTCCTGGGCTGGTGGTGCATGCTGGGTGCTGCCACTGCGTCGTGCCGGTCGGCACATGCCAGTAGTAGGTGCCCAGAGAGTCACGGATTTTCCTCCAGCCTGGGGGGAGGTCAGGGTCTGTCTCCAGGCTCTGGTCGCTCCAGAGGTTGTCTGTGCAGAGGGAGAATGAGAGGCAGGGGAGGGGAAGGTCCCTCAGCTGCAGGGCGCCCTGAGAAGAGAGTAGCTTCACCCAGCAGCGAAAGGGTCCTGCGGTGGCCTCTGGGTGCACGGCTGGGCACATGGCCCAGGAGAGAAGCATGGCAAGGGAAGGCTTGGTGCAGTGCCAGAGAGGCTGCGGTAGTGGCGGACCCCAGGCAAGTGATCAGTGCAGGCAGCTGCCTCATTGGTGCCCAGAGGGATGGGGTGACCTCAGCAGGGGCATAGAGAGTACTGGCAGCCTGAGCCTGCCAGGGGAGGCACCCTGCAGGGGTGACCAGGCAGGGCCCGGGGCTGCTAGCCCGGAGCATGTGGGGGTGCCCACCACTGCCAGCATGTGGTCCCCAGCCCTCTGCCAACAACCCAGGATGCCTGAGACCGGCTCCTTCCCAGCTTGGCTGGGGGAAAGGGGTTGGGGACAGACTCCCCCCTGGGGTCTGGGAGGAGGAAAGCACCCACGAAGGGTTCCAGCTAGGAACCGTAGATTAACCCCCTCTTCCCTGCACCCCGAGCCCTGGAGAGGTCACGGAAATGAGCCTGTGGTGCAGCACAGCAGCGAGCTCTGCTCCTGGGAACGCAGCCCAAAATCCGCAGGGCTCGGCGCACCCCTCGTGGGTGCCCGTCCCCCAGGGCCGCGCTGCCGTGTGGCCGGGCGCTCTGCGGTGGGCCGCCGCTCCGCCTGCCGCGCCCCGCGGGACCCCCGGCCGGCGGGAGGGCGGGGGGGGGCTGGGGGTGCCCGCCGCGACCTTGGGAGGGGCGGGGAGGCGGCGGGGCCGGGCCGGGCGCCCAGCGCAGGCCGCCGCGGGCCCCGGTCAGCACCGCGGACAGCGCCGGGGCGCGGCCGCCGCTCCGGCCCGCGGGCACGGCATGGGCAGCGGCCGGGCCCGGCCCCCGGGCCCGGCCCCCGACCCCGACCCCGACCCGCACCGGCTCCGGCTCCGGCCCCGACCTCCGGCCCCGGCCCCGGCCCCCAGAGCGCGGTCCCGCCCGCCGGCGCGGCTGACCGTCGCAGTTGACGAGGACGATGGCCAGCATGTAGTCCTTGCCCAGCATGGCCCCGGCGCCCGCCCCGGCGCGGGCCCCCCGGCCCGCCGCCTCCCCAGGCCCGGACCCAGCGGCGGCTGCGGCGGGAAGGGCGGGGCGGGAGGGGCGGCGCCGGGGCGGGGCGGGCGGCCGAGCAGACGGGCGGGAGGCGGGGGGGGTGTGTGCCCGGGGACGGGAGGGGGTGCTCGGCGACGGGAAGGACCGAGGCAGGGTGTGGGTGTGAGCCGGAGCCGTAGGGCACGGCAGAGGACGTCTCGGCGGTGTTGGGGAAGGAGAGGGTGTGTTTAGGTGCCTGGCGGGGTTGCCGGAGGCCAGTGGGGCGGTGAGGTCCTTCGGCTGTTGCGGTGCAGAAAATGGGACACTGGAGTGGGGAAGGGGTGCTTGGGGGCAGGAAAGGAGGTTTCTGAGTGCAGTAGCAGGTCCAGGTCAGCCCTTGTGCCCTTAGGTTCATTCCCTTCCCCTCCACACTCCCTTAGGTTTCCTCCATTCCCCTCTTTTTCCCCACAGATCACCCTTATTCTTCTCCATCCATGCTTATTCCATGTTCATTCTCTCCCATGCATGCTCAGGTCCTCCCATTTCCCTCCGCCTCTGGTCCAGCCTCCTTCAGTCAGTATGGAAGACACCTAAATGTGTGTGCTGGTCACCTTCCCCTTCTCACCAGAGGCTGAGAGCTTTGCATCTCCAGTTTGAGACTTCTGTTTTCCATGCTACCCTGAGTTGACAATCCTGGTTGATGCTCAGTACCTGGGGACAGAAGCTCTGGAGACATTTGTTGTACACCTCAATTCCTCCATGGAGCCCCCCATGTGCTGCTAGGGACAAAGTCCTTCCAAGCTACAGGTGCCTGATGACATATTCCAAGGTGGTTTGCTATCTGTGGCATGTCTGGACAGTCCATCATGGCCTCTTAACCTTTCCTTCTTCAGAGCCAGAAGCTAGTAGTCCTGGATGTAGCCTGTGTCCTTTAGAGCCTTGCATGCCACCTCAGCTGCCCTGCTTCTTTCCACACATAGTTGTCCACAGAGCTTGCAGTTTTTGGAAGTGCAAAATGAATTTTCCATGCCTGTTCCCTCACTTTCGGTGAGACATTGACTCTTTGCTCGGGCTCATTCATGCGCTCCATGGGCTAACATGCCCCTAATTTTGTGAGACACCCTTCCCTCCTACACGCATTTTAACCTTGCTCACATCTTGGCCTAAGAAAGGCACCAACTGCATAATCCAACTTTGTAGTCATCCACAATCATTTCTGTAGATACAAAAATGTATCTGTTGGCATCTGCTTTTTTGGCTACAAGCTATTTCTTCTGTATCTGTCTGGAGCTAGCGGGATTTCTGAGACCCCATTCAAACACTGTGTCCTTGGGACATGTTTTGCCTAACTCTAACCTTTACCCAACCCAACCTATCCTAACACACCAGGAACAAGGGAGGCTCATGGCTCACTGCGTTCAGACATGTCTGAGGCGATGGGAGTCAAAGGGGGCTGCAGTCCTCACCTTGACCCCTGCTTTGCCCAGTGATGCTTCCTCTTTTTCCAGTGCCCAGGAGTGAGCTCACCCCTAACAGGAACAAGCTTACCGTGACTTGTAACACTGTGGTATCCTCTGTTGCACGTGTCTCCTTTTCCTTAGTTCAACATGCATTTCACTTCCAAAAACCAAGCTTGGCTTATCAGATGCAAGGCAGCAACCCTGACATGAACTGTTCCCTCTCCTCTTCCACCTCAGCAAAGCCCACCAAGGTGACTTACTGAAGGCAACTCTCTCTCCTGGCAATGTCATGAAGCTTAAGGGCAATGATGGCCTACAGTAACATAAGACTTATGGTGGGATACAGAAGAGGGAGAATTTGGGGATGGTGCAGAGCAGAACCTGGGGACTGTATGAAACTTCATATGGGATGTTTAGGGGAATAGACATAGGAAGGGATCAGGGAAGGAACAAGCATGGGAAAACAGCAAGAAAAGGGAGAAAAGGGTTTGGTAGCATGTAAGCAGTGGTAGGTATGCTTGCCTGCCTGAGCACCTTGTTTCATCACTGCAGTTTGTCCTATACTCTTATTAAATCACATTTCTTTTGTGTGACTGTGCTCCCCATTCTGAGCCTGTGTTTTTGACCAGCTAGTGAACCTCAGACTGGACCAGCTGCTCAGTACGACAGGAGATCTTGATGCCCAGTACGACAAAGCCACGTAGGGTCTGAGGGACCTGAGGGTCTGAGTGCTGGCCAACAGAGATCCATGCTCAGAGTCTGTAAGTGTGCATGCACACATGCATGGGTGGTTGGCCATCTTCTGGGTGGACCAGCCAGTGCACAGGACAGGCAAGAAGACCCTGAGCAAGGTTTCCCCAGGTGTCTCTCAGCAGAACCAGGGATGGGCCGTGCCCTGGTTCCTACAGTTCACCAGATTCAGCTACCTCTAAGGTAATACCCCTTCAGGCATGGCTTAAATTGATGGTCTGCTGCCTGAGTTGTTTGCCATGTGATGTGTCCTGATTTTTTTAATGCCTGTGGGCAAACCTACAACCGGGGTCTCCGTTTTAGATGTCTGTGGCTTGTTACTTTAATGTCTGGGCTTGGGGTGGGCTGGAGAGCTTGAGGGCAAGGGTATGATCCTCTGTCTAATAAGAAATCCATTGCCAACACCAAACAAATTGACTCAAGTCCTTAGCATTGGAAAAATATATTTTTGGATGTCAGTGTAGTGGAAAAGAGGGCTACTGTCTCTGAGGAACCCCAGCAAGTCTGTGAAGTGGGGCATCGCGCAGCTTATGTACCTCCTTGGGAATATGACAAATGAGGCCAAATGAGCAGGATAGCCTTTCCATCAGCTTGGAGGTAAATAATACCCTAAGAAGCTTTATCTTTCATTGCTAAAGATTTTAATGTCTTGCTGAACTTTTTTTCAGCTCCTTGAGTGCTTCCTTGTATATTCAGTCACAGGGCTGAGATTTGGCTAGGAGCCATTTCCAGCTGCATGAAGACCCCCATGTACAGGGTAGGGATGTGGTGGTGATGGAAGGGTGTGCCCATGGTTCCATGCCCACATTGCACAGTGAAACCCAATATCAGCTTCACAACCAGCTTCTCTCTGCCCCCGCTTCTTACAGGCCACCAAGCCAAATCAGCCTGGCTTGGCGATGGGACTCGTACTGGCTGCAATCGTGCATCAACCTCAGCAGTGATGCTCTCTGGGAGCTGAGCCAGGGGGTGGCATGGAGAGGGGATTGCTCTGCCCCTGCTTCTTCTGGGCATCATTTGATAATGCCTCTGGGTCTTGCAAGTGGGAATCTGAAGCAGGACTCACTCTACTGAAGTTTAGCCTGATCTCAGCTCTGCAAAGCCCAGACAGATCCCTTTATTTCCATTTTCTCTCTGGAGTGTTGGTTTACCTCTTCAAGCAGGCATTGATTACCTCCACTAACATTGTTTTGTCTGTCTTCAGGCAGCAGGCAATGCTGTGTGGCTGTGGGACTGACAAACATTGAGTGCCAGTTGCCTGGGAGAGCTGGGGAAGATTTTCCTTGGTTCATAGCAGGTAGTACAAGGAAAGCCCTTACACTCCTCAGGAAAAGGTATGAGACATCTAGTAATTCTACAGCTCTCATAGTCTTTTGGTGTTGGCCCTGAAGACAGAGAGATCTGTGTTTGGTTTGGTTTAATTTGTGCTTGAAGAAGAAATAGGGTGACAGGTGTCATTTTTGGTGCTGGGCTAGAGACCAGAACTCTTTTTTTTCTGGCCTGAATAATGAAATCCTGGAGAAGGGGCATAAGATTTCTCCTTGACTTGACTCACAATTTTATCTTCCTAGGGCAATTATCAGCTAGATCTCTTCACAATATAAGGGGGATCTCACAGCTCTTCTCTAAATGAGAGGTAGCAACAAGTGTGGTCTTCCCTTGCTCAGTTGTTTCTTGCTGGGAGGGAAAAACCATTTGCGCATATAGCACTTATTCCTCAAATGCATATAGCAGGCCCTAGCTAAGGCTGATAGGAGCCCTCTCTAGCTTGTGCGTCTGTCCTAGGGTGTCTGCACAGCAGCTCTGCAGTGCACGCTCCTCTTCAAGAGGCAAGAGTTGGTTTTCCTTTTTAACTGTAGTCCCTTTTGATCCAGAGCCTGAGGTTATTACTGTCCCTTCACAGCACTACAGGGCAGATTGTCTGTTTCTCCCAAGGGTGCAGGCAGTGTGACAAACCTTCGGAGGCTGGCTAGCAGGAGGGGTTTCTGTGTAAGCCCAGTAAAGCCAGCCTTCTGCTGTAGTAAAGCAGGAGTGAGTGTGCTCCCTGCTAGACCCTTGGGTGGGAGCAAGCAATAGCAAAAACGGTCCATGCAAACAGGCTGATAATCAGAGGTAAAAAGGAAAATCAAGAACTTGACATTTTTCTTGTGGGTAGTTGGCCATTGACATGATTTTTGCAGCCTGTTTTCACTAACAAAGTTACACTCAGTGAGACTTACTTAGGCTGCTGCTCTCTGCAAGGGATGAGTGTTTTTTCTTTTCCTGCTTGGGCTGTGGTCATCACTCCTCAGTGAAGTGGTGGGCCCTTTCTGCTCTCCCTGCCACATGTAGCCAACCTGAGACACCTTTGGCTGGTCTCTCTTAGACAGTGGGGAGCACAGGGTCTTGGCATCTCTGAGGGATGAGGTTCTCAGCAGAAGCCTTATGGTCTTGGTGGGAATAAATTCAGCAGATACCATGTTGCCTGTTGTTAGGGGGGTAATGACCCTTGAGTTATGACAATGCAATTTTGTCAGACCTCAGAAATTACACTGCCACAGTTGCTTTTGGAGTAGATACTGTGTGAAAGTCCCTGTCACTTGACTTCTTCCTTTAGTAAATGAAACACAGCTTTTGCAGCGGCTGGGTTGAGTCAGCCCTGCTGGCAGCTGCCTGATGAGCAAGGTTGTCTATGTGTGGCCCTCATATTCCTGGTAGAAGGAAACAAAAGCATTTTTAGTTCCTTACCAGATCCCATTGAAGACAAGAAGGAAAAATGTTTTTCTGCTCCTCCCCTTCCCAGTCCCGTCCAGGGCATAAGGAACAAGGTGATGTTCTCCCAGCAGCATCTGACTGAAGGAAACTTGTGTCCTTCTTGTGGTGGGGGAAGCGTAGCTGGAGCAGAGCAGATCTGTTCTCAGTACAGCCAAAATAAACAATGGGCCAATTATTAGGGGAAATGCATGCTGTAATTGACTGTACAACTCATTAATGTTTGCCACCAGGAGAATCAATACAGCTTGTTGTATGGGGTCTGGCTGGCATGGAGTTAATTTTCTTCATACCAGCTGGTATGGTGCTGTGGTTTAGATTTGTGCCCAAAGCAGTGCTGATAACACAGGGATGTTTTAGCTATGGCTGAGCAGTGCTTACACAGTGTCATGGCCTTTTCTGTTCCTCACACCACCCCACCAGTGAGCAGGCTGGGGCTGCACAAGAAGTTGGGAAGGGACACTGCAAGACCTTACTACAAGAAAGACACTGAGGTTCTGGATCATGTCCAAAGAGGAGCAATGAAGCTGGTGAAGGGTTTTATAAGGAGCGGCTGAGGGAACTGGGGTTGTTCAGTGCAGAGAAGAGGAGGGTCTCTACAGCTACCTGAAAGGACATTGTAGTGAGGTGGGTGTTGGTCTCTTTTCCCAACTAGCAAGTGATAGGATGAGAGGAAACAGCCTCAAGTTGCGCCAGGGAAGCTTTAGATTGGGTACTGGGAAAACTTTCTTTGCTGAAAGGGTTGTCAAAGCATTGGAACAGACTGCCCAGGGAAGTGGTTGAGTCATCATCCCTGGAAGTATTTAAAAGATGTGTAGATGTGATGCTCAGGGACATGGTTCAGTGGTGGACTTGGCAGTGTTAGGTTAATGGTTGGACTCGATGGTCTCAAGGATCTTTTCCAACCTCAATGATTCTAAGATTCTATGACACAGCCAGGACAGCTGACACCAACTGACCAAACGGATATTCCATACCATATGACATCATGGTCAGCAATAAAAGCTGGGGGAAGAAGGAGGAAGAGGGGGTGTTCGCAGTTATGGTGTTTGTTTTCCCAAGTCACTATTACACATGATGAAGTCCTACTTTGCTGGCAATGGCTGAACACCTGCCTGCTGATGGGGAGGAGTGAATGAATTCCTTATTTTGCTTTGCTTGTGTGCACAGCTTTTGCTTTGCCTATTACACTGTCTTCATTTCAACCCATGAGTTATTGCTCTTTTACCCTTCTGATTCTCTTCCCCGTCCCACTGCGGGGGAGTGACTGAGTGGCTGGTGGTGCTGAACTGCCCACTAGGGTGAAACCACAACACTTGTCCATTGGGCTTTGTAAATGGTTTTCAAAGGTGAAGCAGGACAGCTTACTTCATGTGTTTCCCAATACCTTATTGAACGGGTTTGGCATTCAGGAACAGAGTGTTTGAGTGCTCTTTTTGTAGACTTTCAATCTGCCTCAGTGATACACTTAAGATCTTCATTGTGGTAACCTTGTGAATCCCATCATGCTGATGGTGACCATTGCATTTTTTTCCATCAGTTGATGAGACAGACTGACAATAGTTTAATAAGTTGACTCATTTACAGACTTTGATTCTCTTTTTTTCACTTCTTGTTTCCTAATTTTGGAGTTGCTCATTTTCCAACACACAGATGTGGTTTGATCGAGCCCATAGGGCTGATGGAAGTGGTTCAGTCCCTGAGAAATCTCCTACAATTCATCCGAACCAAGAGAATTCACTATTAAATGGACATATTGCAAAAAATGCACATGCACTGAGTAATGCTCATCCAGAGAAGGATGCTCCCCTTTGGGGGAGGAAAGAACAAACTCAGACAAAAGAAGGAGCTCACTGCCTTACTGAGAAACAGAGGGAGTAGGTGGACCTGACATGAGAGTTTTTTGGGCTGTGATAAGCTTGGTTGGTGGTGATGGAGCCATTTCTATGACACCAGACTCAATAGGAAGATTACACAGAAGATGACAAAAAAAATAGAAGAAAATGGATTACAGAAGAAAATAGGGAGACAAGACCTGTATGGACAGCCAAAATGAGGACGTTTGTTGTTTGGGGTGGTGGTTTTTGTTTGTTTGTTTGTTTTTTTCTTTTTTTTCCCCCCGGCTTAAAAGTGGCTTTTGCTAGAGTGAAAATGTATCTTAAAATTGTACTTGAGAGCCACTAGTGTGCCAGGGCCATTCCTTGATGTGGACATAACTGCATTTCTATAGGGGAACTTGGTAGTGGGTGGCTGGAGGCACGAATGGAGGATGAGGAGGGTTCATTGTGCACCCTTAGGGGCCCGTTATTTACCTGAAAGCTGGTCTTACACATGACTCCTAAAAATCTTCTCTGGCTGAACACCATTTAACTGTTTATATCCAGTTAGTTAGTGTCTGTCGTGGTTTAACCCCAGCCAGCAGCTAAGCACCACGCAGCCGCTCGCTCACCCCCCCACCGGCGGGATGGGGAAGAGGATCGGAAGGGCAAAAGGGGAAAAACTCGTGGGTTGAGATAAAAACAGTTTAATAACTAAAGTAAAATAAAAAATAGAACAGTAGTAATACAAAGCAAGCGGTACACTGTACAATTGCTCACCACCCGCCGACCGATGCCCAGCACGTCCCCCAAGCAGCGATCGAACCCCTCCCCGGCCAACTCCCCTGCTTATATACTGAGCATGATGTCACATGGTATGGAATAGCCCCCGCCCAGTCTGAGTCAGCTGCCCCGGCTGTGCCCCTCCCAGCCTCCCATGCCCCTGGCAGAGCATGGGAAGCTGAAAAGTCCTTGACCAGTGTGAGCACCACTTAGCAAGTACTTAGCACTACTTAACAAGAACCAAAACATCAGTGTATCATCGACATTGTTCTCAACCTAGACTCAAAACACAGCCCCATACCGGCTACGAGGAAGAAAACCAACTCCATCCCAGCCAAAACCAGGACAGTGTCTTTCATCGATGGCCTGACTCTTGGGTACGTGAGCATCTACATGATGTACTTTTACAACCAGGTTCTCTACCCCGGCAGCAATATCTTGCCACAATGTGGCAGCCCAGATGGGTTTGCCTCTGTGCTGCCAGTTACTCTGCTTCCATTGCTGCAGCCACCCCCATAAGGCATTTGCCACCATCCATCAGTCAGTATAGAGACTTTTCTCATTGGCCACTTTTCTCATTCAGGAAGATCTAAAGCCAGCTGGATGGCGTTCACCTCTGCAAACTCACTTGATTCACCTTCTCCTTTAGCAGTTTCTGCAACTTGTCATATAGGACTCCACACAGCAGCTTTCCACCTTTGATGCATTCCCACAAGATGACAGGACCCATCAGTGAACAGGGCATATTGCTTCTCATTTTCTGGCAGTTTATCATACAATGGGGCCTCCTCAGCACATAGAATCATAGAATCTTTAAGGTTGGAAAAGACCCTTAAGATCATCAAGTCCAACCGTTAACCTACCACCACCAAGTCTGCCACTAAACCATGTCCTCAAGCACCACATCTACCTGTCTTTTAAATACCTCCAGGGATGGAGACTCAACCACTTCCCTGGGCAGCCTGTTCCAATGCCTGACCACTCTTTCAGTAAAGAAGCTTTTCCTAATATCCAGCCTAAACTTTCCCTGGCGCAGCTTGAGGCCATTTCCTCTCGTCCTATCACTTGTTACTGGGGAGAAGAGACCGACCCCCACTTCACTACAACCTCCTTTCAGGTAGTTGTAGAGAGCAATAAGGTCTCCCCTCAGCCTTCTCTTCTCCAAAATAAACAACCCCAGCTCCCTCAGCCACTCCTCATAAAACTTGTTCTCTAGACCCTTCACATGTCACCTTCTGCTGTGTTGCCCTACACAATGATGTCATAAATGTATCGCAGGTGTTCTGAAGCTTCACCCTGTTCCAGTGCAGTCTGTATCAGTCCATGGCAAATGGTGGGGCTGTGTTTCCACTCCTGGGGCAAGTATTTGGATTTTTATGCTTTTGGAAAAATCCTACATAGCATCCGCATTTAGCAGCTATGCAGGCTCCCTGGGCTAGGTTGCTTCCCTGCAGTGACTCATGGCTTTCAGTGTCCATGCTGGCAGCAGCTTCTGCTATTGCTATGCCAAGGCCACATCACTGCCAAGCTCCAGCATACCCTCATTGCCCTACTTGCACCTGCCATTCAAATAATGCAGCTACAGGTGACAGGGTTGGACCCCAACACGGGGTACGCTAGAGGAAGCGTAGATGGTAGGTACCAAGCAAATACAGTGTCATGGAGCTAGAAATAGATTACTGTAGAAATAAATAATAGTAATAAAGTGTTTCTTCTTCTCAATAATAAATAATCTCCAGTTTTCTTGTCCTGTCTCTACATTCTCACAGTTACTGTCTCTACACTCTGGGGAGTTGCCTTCAGGGAGATGAACTGGTTTGTTTCAGCCCAGGGAAGGGAAAGGCCTCAGGAACTAGTGGTGCACTCAGCAAAACCCAGCAAAAGGACAACAGTGTGTGGCTAAACGAGTACCTGGACCAGCAGGAAATGGTACACAGCAGCGCTATACGGTGCAGTCTGAACACAGAAAGATTTCATAAATTATCACCTAAGATAAAAGAGCTGAATATTTTATTCCACCTCCCAATTTAAACATCCATATGCCAGATGAAGAGGACAACAGCCTATTAAACTGCAACTGGGATTAAGCAGACAAATGTATGCCTTGTCCCGATTCCTTAAAAATAGCTATTGCTGAATTGTGGCTTCGATTACAAAAATCTGAGATCTTTAATAGAATTTGACAGCTTTTCAGGTTTGTCATCTAGAAGCAGATCAAAGAGGCATCACTAGTTCTAGTCAGGTTCACAGATTGAAACAAATTTCCTACAAAAATGTACCCAACGGAGTCATTAATGTTACAGAGGTTATCTTCCCTGCACATGTCCCAAAGCAAGGATCCCTCCTTGCAGTGTTGTGCTCACAGTACTCCTCTTGGGCTCTCCTCCCCTGCTTTTCACAGATCTCATCCCCCAAGATGAAGTCTTTTAGCCCCAGGCCATTAGCACTCCTGTTTGGCAGCAGGGCTATGACACAACCCAGCTGGCATAACTCACAGTTGGCCTGTTCCACTGTATTCATCGCAGCTTGTCCTCTGAGACCAGGCTGGGACCAATGGAGGTGACATGAGCAGGGAACGTGACATCCTAAAAAAGCAGTCCTTGGCTTAGACACAAGACACAAGACGCAGGTGGCCAAAGTCCTCATTATTAGCTTTCTTCAGGTTCTAGAGGATTCCTGTGCCCTCATTACAACCAGAGCCCGGCTTGGAAATTCCAAACATACAGCTATTTCTGCCACACCAAAGGTGCCAGGACTGAAAGCTGTTGCTGGTTCTCAATGATCCCTGGAACTCTATTCACAAGCCAAACATGACGGCTCTGCCATTGCCTAGCATAATAAAGGTCTGAACACTCTTTCTCCTCTACACTCATTACAGCCAGAGACATCTTCGAAATTGAAAATTCTAGTGATTTCTCCAAAATTAAAGGTGCAAGGACTTAAAAGTTGGTGGTGGTCCTCAGTGATCCTTGGAATGCCATTCACAGGCACAAACACAGGGACTGTGCACTTGCCTAGCATATTAAACGCATGAACACTGTCTTTCTCCCCTGCGCTAATAACAGCCAGAGACCAGCTAAGAAATTCCGAATGTACATCCATATCTCCCACAGCAAATGTTTCAGGACTGAAAGCTGTTGCTGGTTATAAATGATCCTTGGAACCTCATTAACAAATACAGAAACATGACAAGACAGCACTTGCCCAGCATAGTAACGGTAAAAACACTCCATTTCTCCCCGAAACTTATTACAGCGAGAGCCCAGCACCACAACAGTAAACGTCCAGTGTTTTCTTGCACGCCAAAGGTGCCAGGCGCAAAAGCTCTTGCTGATCCACAACTATCCTGTGAACACCATTCACATCCCCAAAAACAGCGGTGCACTCTCTGTCTGTACCTTCGTAAAGTTCAACACAGACCTTCTCCCTAGCCCACTGAGTAGAGGCGGATTGAAGGTCAGAAATACAAAATGTCCAGGGATTCCTCCCACACCAAAGGTGCCAGGACCAAAAGCTCTTGCTGCCCTTCAAGCATCCAGGGAACCCCATTCACAGACCCACACACACTGCCACTCCCTCTGCAGCTTCCCAAACTCCATTACTGCCTCTGTCCCTCGACCGCTCCTTCCAGAGAGATGCCAGGTGAGAAACTGCGAATGTCAAGGGATTCCTCCCACACCAAAGGTGCCAGGACCAAAAGCTCTTGCTGCCCTTCAAGCATCCAGGGAACCGCTTTCACAGACGCACAAACACTGGCCCTCTCTCGGTCTGGAGCCGCCCAAACACCAATAACGTCTCAGTCCTTAGAGTGCTGAGTAGAGCTGGAGCCCAGCTCAGAAACTGCGACGTTTGCAGTTTCTGAGTGGGCTCTGCTGTAAGGCGCAGTCGAGGGACAGAGACAGTAATGGAGTTTGGGAGGCTTCAGAAAGAGAGAGCGCCAGTTTTTTTGGGTCTGTGAATGGGGTTCCGTGGATGCTTGAAGGGCAGCAAGAGCTTTTGGTCCTGGCACCTTTGGTGTGGGAGGAATCCCTGGACGTTTGCAGTTTCTGAGCTGTGCTCCGGCTCTCCTCAGAAGTCTCGGCATTGAGATTATATTGGACTTTGTTAGGCTGCAGAAAGAGAGAGCGGCAGCGTTTGTGGGTCTGTGAATGGGGTTCCCTGGATGCTTGAAGGGCAGCAAGAGCTTTTGGTCCTGGCACCTTTGGTGTGGGAGGAATCCCTGGACGTTTGCAGTTTGTGAGTGGGCTCTGCTGTAAGGCGCAGTCGAGGGACAGAGACAGTAATGGAGTTTGGGAGGCTGCAGAAAGAGAGAGCGGCAGCGTTTGTGGGTCTGTGAATGGGGTTCCCTGGATGCTTGAAGGGCAGCAAGAGCTTTTGGTCGTGGCACCTTTGGTGTGGGAGGAATCCCTGGACGTTCGCAGTTTCTGAGTGGGCTCTGCTGTAAGGCGCGGTCGAGGGACAGAGACAGGAATGGACTTGGGGAAGCTGCAGAAAGAGAGAGCGGCAGCGTTTGTGGGTCTGTGAATGGGGTTCCCTGGATGCTTGAAGGGCAGCAAGAGCTTTTGGTCCTGGCACCTTTGGTGTGGGAGGAATCCCTGGACGTTTGCAGTTTCTGAGTGGGCTCTGCTGTAAGGCGCAGTCGAGGGACAGAGACAGTAATGGAGTTTGGGAGGCTGCAGAAAGGGAGAGCGGCAGCGTTTGTGGGTCTGTGAATGGGGTTCCCTGGATGCTTGAAGGGCAGCAAGAGCTTTTGGTCCTGGCACCTTTGGTGTGGGAGGAATCCCTGGACGTTCGCAGTGTCTGACCTGGGCTCCGGCTCTCCTTAGCAGGCTAGGCAGTGAGATTGTATTGGACTTGGGGAGGCTGCAGAAAGGGAGAGCGCCAGCGTTTGTGGGTCTGTGAATGGGGTTCCCTGGATGCTTGAAGGGCAGCAAGAGCTTTTGGTGCTGGCACCTTTGGTGTGGGAGGAATCCCTGGACGTTTGCAGTTTGTGAGCTGGGCTCCGGCTCTCCTCAGCAGGCTAGGCGGTGAGATTGTATTGGACTTGGGGAGGCTGCAGAAAGGGAGAGCGCCAGCGTTTGTGGCTTTGTGAATGGAGTTCCCTGGACGCTTGAAGGGCAGCAAGAGCTTTTGGTCCTGGCACCTTTGGTGTGGGAGGAATCCCTGGACGTTTGCAGTTTCTGAGTGGGCTCTGCTGTAAGGCGCGGTCGAGGGACAGAGACAGTAATGGAGTTTGGGAGGCTGCAGAAAGAGAGAGAGGCAGCGTTTGTGGGTCTGTGAATGGGGTTCCCTGGATGCTTGAAGGGCAGCAAGAGCTTTTGGTGCTGGCACCTTTGGTGTGGGAGGAATCCCTGGACGTTTGCAGTTTCTGAGTGGGCTCTGCTGTAAGGCGCGGTCGAGGGACAGAGACAGTAATGGAGTTTGGGAGGCTTCAGAAAGAGAGAGCGCCAGCGTTTTTTGGATCTGTGAAAGGGGTTCCCTGGATGCTTGAAGGGCAGCAAGAGCTTTTGGTCCTGGCACCTTTGGTGTGGGAGGAATCCCTGGACGTTCGCAGTGTCTGACCTGGGCTCCGGCTCTCCTTAGCAGGCTAGGCAGTGAGAATTTACTGGACTTTGGGAGGCTGCAGAAAGAGAGAGCGGCAGCGTTTGTGGGTCTGTGAATGGGGTTCCCTGGATGCTTGAAGGGCAGCAAGAGCTTTTGGTGCTGGCACCTTTGGTGTGGGAGGAATCCCTGGACGTTTGCAGTTTCTGAGTGGGCTCTGCTGTAAGGCGCAGTCGAGGGACAGAGACAGTAATGGAGTTTGGGAGGCTGCAGAAAGGGAGAGCGGCAGCGTTTGTGGGTCTGTGAATGGGGTTCCCTGGATGCTTGAAGGGCAGCAAGAGCTTTTGGTCGTGGCACCTTTGGTGTGGGAGGAATCCCTGGACGTTTGCAGTTTCTGAGTGGGCTCTGCTGTAAGGCGCGGTCGAGGGACAGAGACAGTAATGGAGTTTGGGAGGCTGCAGAAAGAGAGAGCGGCAGCGTTTGTGGGTCTGTGAATGGGGTTCCCTGGATGCTTGAAGGGCAGCAAGAGCTTTTGGTCCTGGCACCTTTGGTGTGGGAGGAATCCCTGGACGTTTGCAGTTTCTGAGCTGGGCTCCGGCTCTCCTCAGCAGGCTAGGCAGTGAGATTGTATTGGAGTTTGGGAGGCTGCAGAAAGAGAGAGCGGCAGCGTTTGTGGGTCTGTGAATGGGGTTCCCTGGATGCTTGAAGGGCAGCAAGAGCTTTTGGTCGTGGCACCTTTGGTGTGGGAGGAATCCCTGGACGTTCGCAGTTTCTGAGCTGGGCTCCGGCTCTCCTCAGCAGGCTAGGCAGTGAGACAGTATTGGAGTTGGGGAGGCTGCAGAAAGAGAGAGCGTCAGCGTTTGTGGGTCTGTGAATGGGGTTCCCTGGATGCTTGAAGGGCAGCAAGAGCTTTTGGTCGTGGCACCTTTGGTGTGGGAGGAATCCCTGGACGTTTGCAGTTTCTGAGCTGGGCTCCTGCTGTAAGGCGCGGTCGAGGGACAGAGACAGTAATGGACTTGGGGAGGCTGCAGAAAGAGAGAGCGGCAGCGTTTGTGGGTCTGTGAATGGGGTTCCCTGGATGCTTGAAGGGCAGCAAGAGCTTTTGGTCCTGGCACCTTTGGTGTGGGAGGAATCCCTGGACGTTTGCAGTTTCTGAGTGGGCTCTGCTGTAAGGCGCGGTCGAGGGACAGAGAGAGTAATGGAGTTTGGGAGGCTGCAGAAAGAGAGAGCGGCAGCGTTTGTGGGTCTGTGAATGGGGTTCCCTGGATGCTTGAAGGGCAGCAAGAGCTTTTGGTCCTGGCACCTTTGGTGTGGGAGGAATCCCTGGATCGTTGGAGTTTGTGAGCTGGGCTCCGGCTGTCCTCAGCAGGCTAGGCAGTGAGATTGTATTGGACTTTGGGAGGCTGCAGAAAGAGAGAGCGGCAGCGTTTGTGGTTCTGTGAATGGGGTTCCCTGGATGCTTGAAGGGCAGCAAGAGCTTTTGGTCCTGGCACCTTTGGTGTGGGAGGAATCCCTGGACGTTTGCAGTTTCTGAGTGGGCTCTGCTGTAAGGCGCAGTCGAGGGACAGAGACAGTAATGGACTTGGGGAGGCTGCAGAAAGAGAGAGCGGCAGCGTTTGTGGGTCTGTGAATGGGGTTCCCTGGATGCTTGAAGGGCAGCAAGAGCTTTTGGTCGTGGCACCTTTGGTGTGGGAGGAATCCCTGGACGTTTGCAGTTTCTGAGTGGGCTCTGCTGTAAGGCGCGGTCGAGGGACAGAGACAGTAATGGAGTTGGGGAGGCTGCAGAAAGAGAGAGCGGCAGCGTTTGTGGGTCTGTGAATGGGGTTCCCTGGATGCTTGAAGGGCAGCAAGAGCTTTTGGTCCTGGCACCTTTGGTGTGGGAGGAATCCCTGGACGTTTGCAGTTTCTGAGTGGGCTCTGCTGTAAGGCGCAGTCGAGGGACAGAGACAGTAATGGAGTTGGGGAGGCTGCAGAAAGAGAGAGCGGCAGCGTTTGTGGGTCTGTGAATGGGGTTCCCTGGATGCTTGAAGGGCAGCAAGAGCTTTTGGTGCTGGCACCTTTGGTGTGGGAGGAATCCCTGGACGTTTGCAGTTTCTGAGCTTGGCTCCAGCTCTCCTCAGCAGGCTAGGCAGTGAGATTGTATTGGACTTGGGGAGGCTGCAGAAAGGGAGAGCGCCAGCGTTTGTGGGTCTGTGAATGGGGTTCCCTGGATGCTTGAAGGGCAGCAAGAGCTTTTGGTCCTGGCACCTTTGGTGTGGGAGGAATCCCTGGACGTTTGCAGTTTCTGAGTGGGCTCTGCTGTAAGGCGCGGTCGAGGGACAGAGACAGTAATGGAGTTTGGGAGGCTGCAGAAAGAGAGAGCGGCAGCGTTTGTGGGTCTGTGAATGGGGTTCCCTGGATGCTTGAAGGGCAGCAAGAGCTTTTGGTCCTGGCACCTTTGGTGTGGGAGGAATCCCTGGACGTTCGCAGTTTCTGAGCTGGGCTCCGGCTCTCCTCAGCAGGCTAGGCAGTGAGATTGTATTGGAGTTGTGGAGGCTGCAGAAAGAGAGAGCGGCAGCGTTTGTGGGTCTGTGAATGGGGTTCCCTGGATGCTTGAAGGGCAGCAAGAGCTTTTGGTCCTGGCACCTTTGGTGTGGGAGGAATCCCTGGACGTTTGCAGTTTCTGAGTGGGCTCTGCTGTAAGGCGCAGTCGAGGGACAGAGACAGTAATGGAGTTTGGGAGGCTGCAGAAAGGGAGAGCGGCAGCGTTTGTGGGTCTGTGAATGGGGTTCCCTGGATGCTTGAAGGGCAGCAAGAGCTTTTGGTCCTGGCACCTTTGGTGTGGGAGGAATCCCTGGACGTTCGCAGTTTCTGAGTGGGCTCTGCTGTAAGGCGCGGTCGAGGGACAGAGACAGTCATGGACTTGGGGAGGCTGCAGAAAGAGAGAGCGGCAGCGTTTGTGGGTCTGTGAATGGGGTTCCCTGGATGCTTGAAGGGCAGCAAGAGCTTTTGGTCCTGGCACCTTTGGTGTGGGAGGAATCCCTGGACGTTCGCAGTTTCTGAGCTGGGCTCTGGCTCTCCTCAGCAGGCTAGGCAGTGAGATTGTATTGGACTTGGGGAGGCTGCAGAAAGAGAGAGCGGCAGCGTTTGTGGGTCTGTGAATGGGGTTCCCTGGATGCTTGAAGGGCAGCAAGAGCTTTTGGTCGTGGCACCTTTGGTGTGGGAGGAATCCCTGGATGTTTGCAGTTTCTGAGTGGGCTCTGCTGTAAGGCGCGGTCGAGGGACAGAGACAGTAATGGACTTGGGGAGGCTGCAGAAAGAGAGAGCGCCAGCGTTTGTGGGTCTGTGAATGGGGTTCCCTGGATGCTTGAAGGGCAGCAAGAGCTTTTGGTCGTGGCACCTTTGGTGTGGGAGGAATCCCTGGACGTTCGCAGTTTCTGAGCTGGGCCCCGGCTCTCCTCAGCAGGCTAGGCAGTGAGACAGTAATGGACTTGGGGAGGCTGCAGAAAGAGAGAGCGGCAGCGTTTGTGGGTCTGTGAATGGGGTTCCCTGGATGCTTGAAGGGCAGCAAGAGCTTTTGGTCGTGGCACCTTTGGTGTGGGAGGAATCCCTGGACGTTCGCAGTTTCTGAGTGGGCTCTGCTGTAAGGCGCGGTCGAGGGACAGAGACAGTAATGGAGTTTGGGAGGCTGCAGAAAGAGAGAGCGCCAGCGTTTGTGGGTCTGTGAATGGGGTTCCCTGGATGCTTGAAGGGCAGCAAGAGCTTTTGGTCCTGGCACCTTTGGTGTGGGAGGAATCCCTGGACGTTCGCAGTTTCTGAGTGGGCTCTGCTGTAAGGCGCGGTCGAGGGACAGAGACAGTAATGGAGTTTGGGAGGCTGCAGAAAGAGAGAGCGCCAGCGTTTGTGGGTCTGTGAATGGGGTTCCCTGGATGCTTGAAGGGCAGCAAGAGCTTTTGGTCGTGGCACCTTTGGTGTGGGAGGAATCCCTGGACGTTTGCAGTTTCTGAGTGGGCTCTGCTGTAAGGCGCGGTCGAGGGACAGAGACAGTAATGGACTTGGGGAGGCTGCAGAAAGAGAGAGCGGCAGCGTTTGTGGGTCTGTGAATGGGGTTCCCTGGATGCTTGAAGGGCAGCAAGAGCTTTTGGTCCTGGCACCTTTGGTGTGGGAGGAATCCCTGGACGTTTGCAGTTTCTGAGCTGGGCTCGGCTCTCCTCAGCAGGCTAGGCGGTGAGATTGTATTGGACTTTGGGAGGCTGCAGAAAGAGAGAGCGTCAGCGTTTGTGGGTCTGTGAATGGGGTTCCCTGGATGCTTGAAGGGCAGCAAGAGCTTTTGGTCCTGGCACCTTTGGTGTGGGAGGAATCCCTGGACGTTTGCAGTTTGTGAGTGGGCTCTGCTGTAAGGCGCGGTCGAGGGACAGAGACAGTAATGGAGTTTGGGAGGCTGCAGAAAGAGAGAGCGGCAGCGTTTGTGGGTCTGTGAATGGGGTTCCCTGGATGCTTGAAGGGCAGCAAGAGCTTTTGGTCCTGGCACCTTTGGTGTGGGAGGAATCCCTGGACGTTTGCAGTTTCTGAGTGGGCTCTGCTGTAAGGCGCGGTCGAGGGACAGAGACAGTAATGGAGTTTGGGAGGCTGCAGAAAGAGAGCGGCAGCGTTTGTGGGTCTGTGAAAGGGGTTCCCTGGATGCTTGAAGGGCAGCAAGAGCTTTTGGTCCTGGCACCTTTGGTGTGGGAGGAATCCCTGGACGTTTGCAGTTTCTGAGCTGGGCTCCGGCTCTCCTCAGCAGGCTAGGCAGTGAGACAGTAATGGACTTGGGGAGGCTGCAGAAAGAGAGAGCGGCAGCGTTTGTGGGTCTGTGAATGGGGTTCCCTGGATGCTTGAAGGGCAGCAAGAGCTTTTGGTCCTGGCACCTTTGGTGTGGGAGGAATCCCTGGACGTTTGCAGTTTGTGAGTGGGCTCTGCTGTAAGGCGCGGTCGAGGGACAGAGACAGTAATGGAGTTTGGGAGGCTGCAGAAAGGGAGAGCGGCAGCGTTTGTGGGTCTGTGAAAGGGGTTCCCTGGATGCTTGAAGGGCAGCAAGAGCTTTTGGTCCTGGCACCTTTGGTGTGGGAGGAATCCCTGGACGTTTGCAGTTTCTGAGTGGGCTCTGCTGTAAGGCGCGGTCGAGGGACAGAGACAGTAATGGAGTTTGGGAGGCTGCAGAAAGAGAGAGCGCCAGCGTTTGTGGGTCTGTGAATGGGGTTCCCTGGATGCTTGAAGGGCAGCAAGAGCTTTTGGTCCTGGCACCTTTGGTGTGGGAGGAATCCCTGGACGTTTGCAGTTTCTGAGCTGGGCTCCAGCTCTCCTCAGCAGGCTAGGCAGTGAGATTGTATTGGACTTGGGGAGGCTGCAGAAAGAGAGAGCGGCAGCGTTTGTGGGTCTGTGAATGGGGTTCCCTGGATGCTTGAAGGGCAGCAAGAGCTTTTGGTCCTGGCACCTTTGGTGTGGGAGGAATCCCTGGACGTTCGCAGTTTCTGAGTGGGCTCTGCTGTAAGGCGCGGTCGAGGGACAGAGACAGTAATGGACTTGGGGAGGCTGCAGAAAGAGAGAGCGGCAGCGTTTGTGGGTCTGTGAATGGGGTTCCCTGGATGCTTGAAGGGCAGCAAGAGCTTTTGGTCGTGGCACCTTTGGTGTGGGAGGAATCCCTGGACGTTCGCAGTTTCTGAGCTGGGCTCTGCTGTAAGGCGCGGTCGAGGGACAGAGACAGTAATGGACTTGGGGAGGCTGCAGAAAGAGAGAGCGGCAGCGTTTGTGGGTCTGTGAATGGGGTTCCCTGGATGCTTGAAGGGCAGCAAGAGCTTTTGGTCCTGGCACCTTTGGTGTGGGAGGAATCCCTGGACGTTTGCAGTTTCTGAGTGGGCTCTGCTGTAAGGCGCGGTCGAGGGACAGAGACAGTAATGGAGTTTGGGAGGCTGCAGAAAGGGAGAGCGGCAGCGTTTGTGGGTCTGTGAATGGGGTTCCCTGGATGCTTGAAGGGCAGCAAGAGCTTTTGGTGCTGGCACCTTTGGTGTGGGAGGAATCCCTGGACGTTTGCAGTTTCTGAGTGGGCTCTGCTGTAAGGCGCGGTCGAGGGACAGAGACAGTAATGGAGTTTGGGAGGCTGCAGAAAGAGAGAGCGGCAGCGTTTGTGGGTCTGTGAATGGGGTTCCCTGGATGCTTGAAGGGCAGCAAGAGCTTTTGGTCGTGGCACCTTTGGTGTGGGAGGAATCCCTGGACGTTCGCAGTTTCTGAGTGGGCTCTGCTGTAAGGCGCGGTCGAGGGACAGAGACAGTCATGGACTTGGGGAGGCTGCAGAAAGAGAGAGCGGCAGCGTTTGTGGGTCTGTGAATGGGGTTCCCTGGATGCTTGAAGGGCAGCAAGAGCTTTTGGTCGTGGCACCTTTGGTGTGGGAGGAATCCCTGGACGTTTGCAGTTTCTGAGTGGGCTCTGCTGTAAGGCGCGGTCGAGGGACAGAGACAGTAATGGAGTTGGGGAGGCTGCAGAAAGAGAGAGCGGCAGCGTTTGTGGGTCTGTGAATGGGGTTCCCTGGATGCTTGAAGGGCAGCAAGAGCTTTTGGTCGTGGCACCTTTGGTGTGGGAGGAATCCCTGGACGTTTGCAGTTTCTGAGTGGGCTCTGCTGTAAGGCGCGGTCGAGGGACAGAGACAGTAATGGACTTGGGGAGGCTGCAGAAAGAGAGAGCGCCAGCGTTTGTGGGTCTGTGAATGGGGTTCCCTGGATGCTTGAAGGGCAGCAAGAGCTTTTGGTCGTGGCACCTTTGGTGTGGGAGGAATCCCTGGACGTTTGCAGTTTCTGAGCTGGGCTCCGGCTCTCCTCAGCAGGCTAGGCAGTGAGATTGTACTGGACTTTGGGAGGCTGCAGAAAGAGAGAGCGGCAGCGTTTGTGGGTCTGTGAATGGGGTTCCCTGGATGCTTGAAGGGCAGCAAGAGCTTTTGGTGCTGGCACCTTTGGTGTGGGAGGAATCCCTGGATGTTTGCAGTTTCTGAGTGGGCTCTGCTGTAAGGCGCGGTCGAGGGACAGAGACAGTAATGGAGTTTGGGAGGCTGCAGAAAGAGAGAGCGGCAGCGTTTGTGGGTCTGTGAATGGGGTTCCCTGGATGCTTGAAGGGCAGCAAGAGCTTTTGGTGGTGGCACCTTTGGTGTGGGAGGAATCCCTGGACGTTTGCAGTTTGTGAGCTGGGCTCCGGCTCTCCTCAGCAGGCTAGGCGGTGAGATTGTATTGGACTTTGGGAGGCTGCAGAAAGAGAGAGCGCCAGCGTTTGTGGGTCTGTGAATGGGGTTCCCTGGATGCTTGAAGGGCAGCAAGAGCTTTTGGTCGTGGCACCTTTGGTGTGGGAGGAATCCCTGGACGTTCGCAGTTTCTGAGTGGGCTCTGCTGTAAGGCGCGGTCGAGGGACAGAGACAGTAATGGAGTTTGGGAGGCTGCAGAAAGAGAGAGCGGCAGCGTTTGTGGGTCTGTGAATGGGGTTCCCTGGATGCTTGAAGGGCAGCAAGAGCTTTTGGTCGTGGCACCTTTGGTGTGGGAGGAATCCCTGGACGTTTGCAGTTTGTGAGCTGTGCTCCGGCTCTCCTCAGCAGGCTAGGCAGTGAGATTGTATTGGAGTTTGGGAGGCTGCAGAAAGAGAGAGCGGCAGCGTTTGTGGGTCTGTGAATGGGGTTCCCTGGATGCTTGAAGGGCAGCAAGAGCTTTTGGTCGTGGCACCTTTGGTGTGGGAGGAATCCCTGGACGTTCGCAGTTTCTGAGTGGGCTCTGCTGTAAGGCGCGGTCGAGGGACAGAGACAGTAATGGACTTGGGGAGGCTGCAGAAAGAGAGAGCGGCAGCGTTTGTGGGTCTGTGAATGGGGTTCCCTGGATGCTTGAAGGGCAGCAAGAGCTTTTGGTCGTGGCACCTTTGGTGTGGGAGGAATCCCTGGACGTTTGCAGTTTCTGAGCTTGGCTCCGGCTCTCCTCAGCAGGCTAGGCGGTGAGATTGTATTGGACTTTGGAAGGCTGGAGAAAGAGAGAGCGTCAGCGTTTGTGGGTCTGTGAATGGGGTTCCCTGGATGCTTGAAGGGCAGCAAGAGCTTTTGGTCGTGGCACCTTTGGTGTGGGAGGAATCCCTGGACGTTCGCAGTTTCTGAGTGGGCTCTGCTGTAAGGCGCGGTCGAGGGACAGAGACAGTAATGGAGTTGGGGAGGCTGCAGAAAGAGAGAGCGGCAGCGTTTGTGGGTCTGTGAATGGGGTTCCCTGGATGCTTGAAGGGCAGCAAGAGCTTTTGGTCGTGGCACCTTTGGTGTGGGAGGAATCCCTGGACGTTTGCAGTTTCTGAGTGGGCTCTGCTGTAAGGCGCGGTCGAGGGACAGAGACAGTAATGGACTTGGGGAGGCTGCAGAAAGAGAGAGCGGCAGCGTTTGTGGGTCTGTGAATGGGGTTCCCTGGATGCTTGAAGGGCAGCAAGAGCTTTTGGTCCTGGCACCTTTGGTGTGGGAGGAATCCCTGGACGTTTGCAGTTTCTGCGCTGGGCTCCGGCTCTCCTCAGCAGGCTAGGGACAGAGACAGTAATGGACTTGGGGAGGCTGCAGAAAGAGAGAGCGGCAGCGTTTGTGGGTCTGTGAATGGGGTTCCCTGGATGCTTGAAGGGCAGCAAGAGCTTTTGGTCGTGGCACCTTTGGTGTGGGAGGAATCCCTGGACGTTTGCAGTTTGTGAGTGGGCTCTGCTGTAAGGCGCGGTCGAGGGACAGAGACAGTAATGGAGTTTGGGAGGCTGCAGAAAGAGAGAGCGGCAGCGTTTGTGGGTCTGTGAATGGGGTTCCCTGGATGCTTGAAGGGCAGCAAGAGCTTTTGGTGCTGGCACCTTTGGTGTGGGAGGAATCCCTGGACGTTTGCAGTTTCTGAGTGGGCTCTGCTGTAAGGCGCGGTCGAGGGACAGAGACAGTAAGGAGTTTGGGAGGCTGCAGAAAGGGAGAGCGGCAGCGTTTGTGGGTCTGTGAATGGGGTTCCCTGGATGCTTGAAGGGCAGCAAGAGCTTTTGGTCCTGGCACCTTTGGTGTGGGAGGAATCCCTGGACGTTTGCAGTTTCTGAGCTGGGCTCCGGCTCTCCTCAGCAGGCTAGGCAGTGAGATTGTATTGGAGTTTGGGAGGCTGCAGAAAGAGAGAGCGGCAGCGTTTGTGGGTCTGTGAATGGGGTTCCCTGGATGCTTGAAGGGCAGCAAGAGCTTTTGGTCCTGGCACCTTTGGTGTGGGAGGAATCCCTGGACGTTCGCAGTTTCTGAGTGGGCTCTGCTGTAAGGCGCGGTCGAGGGACAGAGACAGTAATGGACTTGGGGAGGCTGCAGAAAGAGAGAGCGGCAGCGTTTGTGGGTCTGTGAATGGGGTTCCCTGGATGCTTGAAGGGCAGCAAGAGCTTTTGGTCGTGGCACCTTTGGTGTGGGAGGAATCCCTGGACGTTCGCAGTTTCTGAGTGGGCTCTGCTGTAAGGCGCGGTCGAGGGACAGAGACAGTAATGGACTTGGGGAGGCTGCAGAAAGAGAGAGCGGCAGCGTTTGTGGGTCTGTGAATGGGGTTCCCTGGATGCTTGAAGGGCAGCAAGAGCTTTTGGTCGTGGCACCTTTGGTGTGGGAGGAATCCCTGGACGTTTGCAGTTTCTGAGTGGGCTCTGCTGTAAGGCGCGGTCGAGGGACAGAGACAGTAATGGAGTTGGGGAGGCTGCAGAAAGAGAGAGCGGCAGCGTTTGTGGGTCTGTGAATGGGGTTCCCTGGATGCTTGAAGGGCAGCAAGAGCTTTTGGTCGTGGCACCTTTGGTGTGGGAGGAATCCCTGGACGTTTGCAGTTTCTGAGTGGGCTCTGCTGTAAGGCGCGGTCGAGGGACAGAGACAGTAATGGAGTTTGGGAGGCTGCAGAAAGAGAGCGGCAGCGTTTGTGGGTCTGTGAATGGGGTTCCCTGGATGCTTGAAGGGCAGCAAGAGCTTTTGGTCCTGGCACCTTTGGTGTGGGAGGAATCCCTGGACGTTCGCAGTTTCTGAGTGGGCTCTGCTGTAAGGCGCGGTCGAGGGACAGAGACAGTAATGGACTTTGGGAGGCTGCAGAAAGAGAGCGGCAGCGTTTGTGGGTCTGTGAATGGGGTTCCCTGGATGCTTGAAGGGCAGCAAGAGCTTTTGGTCCTGGCACCTTTGGTGTGGGAGGAATCCCTGGACGTTTGCAGTTTCTGAGTGGGCTCTGCTGTAAGGCGCAGTCGAGGGACAGAGACAGTAATGGAGTTTGGGAGGCTTCAGAAAGGGAGAGCGGCAGTGTTTGTGGGTCTGTGAATGGGGTTCCCTGGATGCTTGAAGGGCAGCAAGAGCTTTTGGTCCTGGCACCTTTGGTGTGGGAGGAATCCCTGGACGTTCGCAGTGTCTGACCTGGGCTCCGGCTCTCCTTAGCAGGCTAGGCAGTGAGAATTTACTGGACTTTGGGAGGCTGCAGAAAGAGAGAGCGCTAGCGTTTGTGGGTCTGTGAAAGGGGTTCCCTGGATGCTTGAAGGGCAGCAAGAGCTTTTGGTCCTGGCACCTTTGGTGTGGGAGGAATCCCTGGACGTTTGCAGTTTCTGAGCTGGGCTCCGGCTCTCCTCAGCAGGCTAGGCAGTGAGACAGTAATGGAGTTGGGGAGGCTGCAGAAAGAGAGAGCGGCAGCGTTTGTGGGTCTGTGAATGGGGTTCCCTGGATGCTTGAAGGGCAGCAAGAGCTTTTGGTCCTGGCACCTTTGGTGTGGGAGGAATCCCTGGACGTTTGCAGTTTCTGAGTGGGCTCTGCTGTAAGGCGCGGTCGAGGGACAGAGACAGTAATGGAGTTTGGGAGGCTGCAGAAAGAGAGAGCGGCAGCGTTTGTGGGTCTGTGAATGGGGTTCCCTGGATGCTTGAAGGGCAGCAAGAGCTTTTGGTCCTGGCACCTTTGGTGTGGGAGGAATCCCTGGACGTTTGCAGTTTCTGAGTGGGCTCTGCTGTAAGGCGCAGTCGAGGGACAGAGACAGTAATGGAGTTTGGGAGGCTGCAGAAAGGGAGAGCGGCAGCGTTTGTGGGTCTGTGAATGGGGTTCCCTGGATGCTTGAAGGGCAGCAAGAGCTTTTGGTCCTGGCACCTTTGGTGTGGGAGGAATCCCTGGACGTTTGCAGTTTCTGAGCTGGGCTCCAGCTCTCCTCAGCAGGATAGACAGTGAGACTGTATTGGACTTGGGGTGGCTGCAGAAAGAGAGAGCGGCAGCGTTTGTGGGTCTGTGAATGGGGTTCCCTGGATGCTTGAAGGGCAGCAAGAGCTTTTGGTCGTGGCACCTTTGGTGTGGGAGGAATCCCTGGACGTTCGCAGTTTCTGAGTGGGCTCTGCTGTAAGGCGCGGTCGAGGGACAGAGACAGTCATGGACTTGGGGAGGCTGCAGAAAGAGAGAGCGGCAGCGTTTGTGGGTCTGTGAATGGGGTTCCCTGGATGCTTGAAGGGCAGCAAGAGCTTTTGGTCGTGGCACCTTTGGTGTGGGAGGAATCCCTGGACGTTTGCAGTTTGTGAGTGGGCTCTGCTGTCCTCAGCAGGCTAGGCAGTGAGATTGTATTGGACTTTGGGAGGCTGCAGAAAGAGAGAGCGGCAGCGTTTGTGGGTCTGTGAATGGGGTTCCCTGGATGCTTGAAGGGCAGCAAGAGCTTTTGGTCGTGGCACCTTTGGTGTGGGAGGAATCCCTGGACGTTTGCAGTTTCTGAGTGGGCTCTGCTGTAAGGCGCGGTCGAGGGACAGAGACAGTAATGGAGTTTGGGAGGCTGCAGAAAGAGAGAGCAGCAGCGTTTGTGGGTCTGTGAATGGGGTTCCCTGGATGCTTGAAGGGCAGCAAGAGCTTTTGGTCCTGGCACCTTTGGTGTGGGAGGAATCCCTGGACGTTTGCAGTTTCTGAGTGGGCTCTGCTGTAAGGCGCGGTCGAGGGACAGAGACAGTAATGGAGTTGGGGAGGCTGCAGAAAGAGAGAGCGCCAGCGTTTGTGGGTCTGTGAATGGGGTTCCCTGGATGCTTGAAGGGCAGCAAGAGCTTTTGGTGCTGGCACCTTTGGTGTGGGAGGAATCCCTGGACGTTTGCAGTTTCTGAGTGGGCTCTGCTGTAAGGCGCGGTCGAGGGACAGAGACAGTAATGGAGTTTGGGAGGCTGCAGAAAGGGAGAGCGCCAGCGTTTGTGGGTCTGTGAATGGGGTTCCCTGGATGCTTGAAGGGCAGCAAGAGCTTTTGGTCGTGGCACCTTTGGTGTGGGAGGAATCCCTGGACGTTCGCAGTTTCTGAGTGGGCTCTGCTGTAAGGCGCGGTCGAGGGACAGAGACAGTAATGGACTTGGGGAGGCTGCAGAAAGAGAGAGCGGCAGCGTTTGTGGGTCTGTGAATGGGGTTCCCTGGATGCTTGAAGGGCAGCAAGAGCTTTTGGTCGTGGCACCTTTGGTGTGGGAGGAATCCCTGGACGTTCGCAGTTTCTGAGTGGGCTCTGCTGTAAGGCGCGGTCGAGGGACAGAGACAGTCATGGACTTGGGGGAGGCTGCAGAAAGAGAGAGCGGCAGCGTTTGTGGGTCTGTGAATGGGGTTCCCTGGATGCTTGAAGGGCAGCAAGAGCTTTTGGTCGTGGCACCTTTGGTGTGGGAGGAATCCCTGGACGTTCGCAGTTTCTGAGCTGGGCTCTGCTGTAAGGCGCGGTCGAGGGACAGAGACAGTAATGGACTTGGGGAGGCTGCAGAAAGAGAGAGCGGCAGCGCTTGTGGGTCTGTGAATGGGGTTCCCTGGATGCTTGAAGGGCAGCAAGAGCTTTTGGTGCTGGCACCTTTGGTGTGGGAGGAATCCCTGGACGTTCGCAGTTTCTGAGTGGGCTCTGCTGTAAGGCGCGGTCGAGGGACAGAGACAGTAATGGAGTTTGGGAGGCTGCAGAAAGGGAGAGCGGCAGCGTTTGTGGGTCTGTGAAAGGGGTTCCCTGGATGCTTGAAGGGCAGCAAGAGCTTTTGGTCCTGGCACCTTTGGTGTGGGAGGAATCCCTGGACGTTTGCAGTTTGTGAGTGGGCTCTGCTGTAAGGCGCGGTCGAGGGACAGAGACAGTAATGGAGTTTGGGAGGCTGCAGAAAGAGAGAGCGCCAGCGTTTGTGGGTCTGTGAATGGGGTTCCCTGGATGCTTGAAGGGCAGCAAGAGCTTTTTGTCCTGGCACCTTTGGTGTGGGAGGAATCCCTGGACGTTTGCAGTTTCTGAGTGGGCTCTGCTGTAAGGCGCAGTCGAGGGACAGAGACAGTAATGGAGTTTGGGAGGCTGCAGAAAGAGAGAGCGGCAGCGTTTGTGGGTCTGTGAATGGGGTTCCCTGGATGCTTGAAGGGCAGCAAGAGCTTTTGGTCCTGGCACCTTTGGTGTGGGAGGAATCCCTGGACGTTTGCAGTTTCTGAGTGGGCTCTGCTGTAAGGCGCGGTCGAGGGACAGAGACAGTAATGGACTTGGGGAGGCTGCAGAAAGAGAGAGCGGCAGCGTTTGTGGGTCTGTGAATGGGGTTCCCTGGATGCTTGAAGGGCAGCAAGAGCTTTTGGTCCTGGCACCTTTGGTGTGGGAGGAATCCCTGGACGTTTGCAGTTTCTGAGTGGGCTCTGCTGTAAGGCGCGGTCGAGGGACAGAGACAGTAATGGACTTGGGAGGCTGCAGAAAGAGAGAGCGGCAGTGTTTGTGGGTCTGTGAATGGGGTTCCCTGGATGCTTGAAGGGCAGCAAGAGCTTTTGGTCCTGGCACCTTTGGTGTGGGAGGAATCCCTGGACGTTTGCAGTTTCTGAGTGGGCTCTGCTGTAAGGCGCGGTCGAGGGACAGAGACAGTAATGGAGTTTGGGAGGCTGCAGAAAGAGAGAGCGGCAGCGTTTGTGGGTCTGTGAATGGGGTTCCCTGGATGCTTGAAGGGCAGCAAGAGCTTTTGGTCGTGGCACCTTTGGTGTGGGAGGAATCCCTGGACGTTTGCAGTTTGTGAGCTGGGCTCCGGCTCTCCTCAGCAGGCTAGGCGGTGAGATTGTATTGGACTTTGGGAGGCTGCAGAAAGAGAGAGCGGCAGCGTTTGTGGGTCTGTGAATGGAGTTCCCTGGATGCTTGAAGGGCAGCAAGAGCTTTTGGTCGTGGCACCTTTGGTGTGGGAGGAATCCCTGGACGTTTGCAGTTTGTGAGTGGGCTCTGCTGTAAGGCGCGGTCGAGGGACAGAGACAGTAATGGAGTTTGGGAGGCTGCAGAAAGAGAGAGCGGCAGCGTTTGTGGGTCTGTGAATGGGGTTCCCTGGATGCTTGAAGGGCAGCAAGAGCTTTTGGTCCTGGCACCTTTGGTGTGGGAGGAATCCCTGGACGTTTGCAGTTTCTGAGTGGGCTCTGCTGTAAGGCGCGGTCGAGGGACAGAGACAGTAATGGACTTGGGGAGGCTGCAGAAAGAGAGAGCGGCAGCGTTTGTGGGTCTGTGAATGGGGTTCCCTGGATGCTTGAAGGGCAGCAAGAGCTTTTGGTCCTGGCACCTTTGGTGTGGGAGGAATCCCTGGACGTTTGCAGTTTCTGAGCTGGGCTCTGCTGTAAGGCGCGGTCGAGGGACAGAGACAGTAATGGACTTGGGGAGGCTGCAGAAAGAGAGAGCGGCAGCGTTTGTGGGTCTGTGAATGGGGTTCCCTGGATGCTTGAAGGGCAGCAAGAGCTTTTGGTCGTGGCACCTTTGGTGTGGGAGGAATCCCTGGACGTTTGCAGTTTGTGAGTGGGCTCTGCTGTAAGGCGCGGTCGAGGGACAGAGACAGTAATGGAGTTGGGGAGGCTGCAGAAAGAGAGAGCGGCAGCGTTTGTGGGTCTGTGAATGGGGTTCCCTGGATGCTTGAAGGGCAGCAAGAGCTTTTGGTCGTGGCACCTTTGGTGTGGGAGGAATCCCTGGACGTTTGCAGTTTCTGAGTGGGCTCTGCTGTAAGGCGCGGTCGAGGGACAGAGACAGTAATGGACTTGGGGAGGCTGCAGAAAGAGAGAGCGCCAGCGTTTGTGGGTCTGTGAATGGGGTTCCCTGGATGCTTGAAGGGCAGCAAGAGCTTTTGGTCGTGGCACCTTTGGGAGGAATCCCTGGACGTTTGCAGTTTCTGAGCTGGGCTCCTGCTGTAAGGCGCGGTCGAGGGACAGAGACAGTAATGGACTTGGGGAGGCTGCAGAAAGAGAGAGCGGCAGCGTTTGTGGGTCTGTGAATGGGGTTCCCTGGATGCTTGAAGGGCAGCAAGAGCTTTTGGTCCTGGCACCTTTGGTGTGGGAGGAATCCCTGGACGTTTGCAGTTTCTGACCTGGGCTCCTGCTGTAAGGCGCGGTCGAGGGACAGAGACAGTACTGGACTTTGGGAGGCTGCAGAAAGAGAGAGCGGCAGCGTTTGTGGGTCTGTGAATGGGGTTCCCTGGATGCTTGAAGGGCAGCAAGAGCTTTTGGTCGTGGCACCTTTGGTGTGGGAGGAATCCCTGGACGTTTGCAGTTTCTGAGTGGGCTCTGCTGTAAGGCGCGGTCGAGGGACAGAGACAGTAATGGAGTTGGGGAGGCTGCAGAAAGAGAGAGCGGCAGCGTTTGTGGGTCTGTGAATGGGGTTCCCTGGATGCTTGAAGGGCAGCAAGAGCTTTTGGTCGTGGCACCTTTGGTGTGGGAGGAATCCCTGGACGTTTGCAGTTTCTGAGTGGGCTCTGCTGTAAGGCGCGGTCGAGGGACAGAGACAGTAATGGACTTGGGGAGGCTGGAGAAAGAGAGCGGCAGCGTTTGTGGGTCTGTGAATGGGGTTCCCTGGATGCTTGAAGGGCAGCAAGAGCTTTTGGTCCTGGCACCTTTGGTGTGGGAGGAATCCCTGGACGTTCGCAGTTTCTGAGCTGGGCTCCGTCTCTAAGCAGGGTAGGCAGTGAGACAGTACTGGACTTTGGGAGGCTGCAGAAAGAGAGAGCGGCAGCGTTTGTGGGTCTGTGAATGGGGTTCCCTGGATGCTTGAAGGGCAGCAAGAGCTTTTGGTCGTGGCACCTTTGGTGTGGGAGGAATCCCTGGACGTTTGCAGTTTCTGAGTGGGCTCTGCTGTAAGGCGCGGTCGAGGGACAGAGACAGTAATGGACTTGGGGAGGCTGCAGAAAGAGAGAGCGGCAGCGTTTGTGGGTCTGTGAATGGGGTTCCCTGGATGCTTGAAGGGCAGCAAGAGCTTTTGGTCCTGGCACCTTTGGTGTGGGAGGAATCCCTGGACGTTCGCAGTTTCTGAGTGGGCTCTGCTGTAAGGCGCGGTCGAGGGACAGAGACAGTAATGGACTTTGGGAGGCTGCAGAAAGAGAGAGCGGCAGCGTTTGTGGGTCTGTGAATGGGGTTCCCTGGATGCTTGAAGGGCAGCAAGAGCTTTTGGTCCTGGCACCTTTGGTGTGGGAGGAATCCCTGGACGTTCGCAGTTTCTGAGTGGGCTCTGCTGTAAGGCGCAGTCGAGGGACAGAGACAGTAATGGACTTGGGGAGGCTGCAGAAAGAGAGAGCGGCAGCGTTTGTGGGTCTGTGAATGGGGTTCCCTGGATGCTTGAAGGGCAGCAAGAGCTTTTGGTCCTGGCACCTTTGGTGTGGGAGGAATCCCTGGACGTTTGCAGTTTCTGAGTGGGCTCTGCTGTAAGGCGCGGTCGAGGGACAGAGACAGTAATGGAGTTTGGGAGGCTGCAGAAAGAGAGAGCGGCAGTGTTTGTGGGTCTGTGAATGGGGTTCCCTGGATGCTTGAAGGGCAGCAAGAGCTTTTGGTCCTGGCACCTTTGGTGTGGGAGGAATCCCTGGACGTTTGCAGTTTCTGAGTGGGCTCTGCTGTAAGGCGCGGTCGAGGGACAGAGACAGTAATGAAGTTTGGGAGGCTGCAGAAAGAGAGAGCGGCAGCGTTTGTGGGTCTGTGAATGGGGTTCCCTGGATGCTTGAAGGGCAGCAAGAGCTTTTGGTCCTGGCACCTTTGGTGTGGGAGGAATCCCTGGACGTTTGCAGTTTGTGAGCTGTGCTCCGGCTCTCCTCAGCAGGCTAGGCAGTGAGATTGTATTGGACTTTGGGAGGCTGCAGAAAGAGAGAGCGTCAGCGTTTGTGGGTCTGTGAATGGGGTTCCCTGGATGCTTGAAGGGCAGCAAGAGCTTTTGGTCGTGGCACCTTTGGTGTGGGAGGAATCCCTGGACGTTTGCAGTTTGTGAGTGGGCTCTGCTGTAAGGCGCAGTCGAGGGACAGAGACAGTAATGGAGTTTGGGAGGCTGCAGAAAGAGAGCGGCAGCGTTTGTGGGTCTGTGAATGGGGTTCCCTGGATGCTTGAAGGGCAGCAAGAGCTTTTGGTCCTGGCACCTTTGGTGTGGGAGGAATCCCTGGACGTTTGCAGTTTCTGAGTGGGCTCTGCTGTAAGGCGCGGTCGAGGGACAGAGACAGTAATGGAGTTTGGGAGGCTGCAGAAAGAGAGAGCGGCAGCGTTTGTGGGTCTGTGAATGGGGTTCCCTGGATGCTTGAAGGGCAGCAAGAGCTTTTGGTCCTGGCACCTTTGGTGTGGGAGGAATCCCTGGACGTTTGCAGTTTCTGAGCTGGGCTCCGGCTCTCCTCAGCAGGTTAGGCAGTGAGATTGTATTACACTTGGGGAGGCTGCAGAAAGAGAGAGCGGCAGCGTTTGTGGGTCTGTGAATGGAGTTCCCTGGATGCTTGAAGGGCAGCAAGAGCTTTTGGTCGTGGCACCTTTGGTGTGGGAGGAATCCCTGGACGTTTGCAGTTTCTGAGTGGGCTCTGCTGTAAGGCGCGGTCGAGGGACAGAGACAGTAATGGACTTGGGGAGGCTGCAGAAAGAGAGAGCGGCAGCGTTTGTGGGTCTGTGAATGGGGTTCCCTGGATGCTTGAAGGGCAGCAAGAGCTTTTGGTCGTGGCACCTTTGGTGTGGGAGGAATCCCTGGACGTTCGCAGTTTCTGAGTGGGCTCTGCTCTCCTCAGCAGGCTAGGCAGTGAGACAGTAATGGACTTGGGGAGGCTGCAGAAAGAGAGAGCGGCAGCGTTTGTGGGTCTGTGAATGGGGTTCCCTGGATGCTTGAAGGGCAGCAAGAGCTTTTGGTCGTGGCACCTTTGGTGTGGGAGGAATCCCTGGACGTTCGCAGTTTCTGAGTGGGCTCTGCTGTAAGGCGCGGTCGAGGGACAGAGACAGTAATGGACTTGGGGAGGCTGCAGAAAGAGAGAGCGGCAGCGTTTGTGGGTCTGTGAATGGGGTTCCCTGGATGCTTGAAGGGCAGCAAGAGCTTTTGGTCCTGGCACCTTTGGTGTGGGAGGAATCCCTGGACGTTCGCAGTTTCTGAGTGGGCTCTGCTGTAAGGCGCGGTCGAGGGACAGAGACAGTAATGGACTTGGGGAGGCTGCAGAAAGAGAGCGGCAGCGTTTGTGGGTCTGTGAATGGGGTTCCCTGGATGCTTGAAGGGCAGCAAGAGCTTTTGGTCCTGGCACCTTTGGTGTGGGAGGAATCCCTGGACGTTTGCAGTTTCTGACCTGGGCTCCTGCTGTAAGGCGCGGTCGAGGGACAGAGACAGTACTGGACTTTGGGAGGCTGCAGAAAGAGAGAGCGGCAGCGTTTGTGGGTCTGTGAATGGGGTTCCCTGGATGCTTGAAGGGCAGCAAGAGCTTTTGGTGCTGGCACCTTTGGTGTGGGAGGAATCCCTGGACGTTCGCAGTTTCTGAGCTGGGCTCTGCTGTAAGGCGCGGTCGAGGGACAGAGACAGTAATGGACTTGGGGAGGCTGCAGAAAGAGAGAGCGGCAGCGTTTGTGGGTCTGTGAATGGGGTTCCCTGGATGCTTGAAGGGCAGCAAGAGCTTTTGGTCGTGGCACCTTTGGTGTGGGAGGAATCCCTGGACGTTCGCAGTTTCTGAGCTGGGCTCCGGCTCTCCTTAGCAGGCTAGGCAGTGAGAATTTACTGGACTTTGGGAGGCTGCAGAAAGTAGAGCGGCAGCGTTTGTGGGTCTGTGAATGGGGTTCCCTGGATGCTTGAAGGGCAGCAAGAGCTTTTGGTCGTGGCACCTTTGGTGTGGGAGGAATCCCTGGACGTTTGCAGTTTCTGAGCTGGGCTCTGCTGTAAGGCGCGGTCGAGGGACAGAGACAGTAATGGACTTGGGGAGGCTGCAGAAAGAGAGAGCGGCAGCGTTTGTGGGTCTGTGAATGGGGTTCCCTGGATGCTTGAAGGGCAGCAAGAGCTTTTGGTCGTGGCACCTTTGGTGTGGGAGGAATCCCTGGACGTTTGCAGTTTCTGAGTGGGCTCTGCTGTAAGGCGCGGTCGAGGGACAGAGACAGTAATGGACTTGGGGAGGCTGCAGAAAGAGAGAGCGGCAGCGTTTGTGGGTCTGTGAATGGGGTTCCCTGGATGCTTGAAGGGCAGCAAGAGCTTTTGGTCGTGGCACCTTTGGTGTGGGAGGAATCCCTGGACGTTTGCAGTTTCTGAGTGGGCTCTGCTGTAAGGCGCGGTCGAGGGACAGAGACAGTAATGGACTTGGGGAGGCTGCAGAAAGAGAGAGCGGCAGCGTTTGTGGGTCTGTGAATGGGGTTCCCTGGATGCTTGAAGGGCAGCAAGAGCTTTTGGTCCTGGCACCTTTGGTGTGGGAGGAATCCCTGGATGTTTGCAGTTTCTGAGTGGGCTCTGCTGTAAGGCGCGGTCGAGGGACAGAGACAGTAATGGAGTTTGGGAGGCTGCAGAAAGGGAGAGCGGCAGCGTTTGTGGGTCTGTGAATGGGGTTCCCTGGATGCTTGAAGGGCAGCAAGAGCTTTTGGTCCTGGCACCTTTGGTGTGGGAGGAATCCCTGGACGTTTGCAGTTTCTGAGCTGGGCTCCAGCTCTCCTCAGTCGAGGGACAGAGACAGTAATGGACTTGGGGAGGCTGCAGAAAGAGAGAGCGGCAGCGCTTGTGGGTCTGTGAATGGGGTTCCCTGGATGCTTGAAGGGCAGCAAGAGCTTTTGGTCCTGGCACCTTTGGTGTGGGAGGAATCCCTGGACGTTTGCAGTTTCTGAGTGGGCTCTGCTGTAAGGCGCGGTCGAGGGACAGAGACAGTAATGGAGTTTGGGAGGCTGCAGAAAGGGAGAGCGGCAGCGTTTGTGGGTCTGTGAATGGGGTTCCCTGGATGCTTGAAGGGCAGCAAGAGCTTTTGGTCCTGGCACCTTTGGTGTGGGAGGAATCCCTGGACGTTTGCAGTTTGTGAGCTGGGCTCCGGCTCTCCTCAGCAGGCTAGGCGGTGAGATTGTATTGGACTTTGGGAGGCTGCAGAAAGAGAGAGCGGCAGCGTTTGTGGGTCTGTGAATGGGGTTCCCTGGATGCTTGAAGGGCAGCAAGAGCTTTTGGTCGTGGCACCTTTGGTGTGGGAGGAATCCCTGGACGTTTGCAGTTTCTGAGTGGGCTCTGCTGTAAGGCGCGGTCGAGGGACAGAGACAGTAATGGACTTGGGGAGGCTGCAGAAAGAGAGAGCAGCAGTGTTTGTGGGTCTGTGAATGGGGTTCCCTGGATGCTTGAAGGGCAGCAAGAGCTTTTGGTCCTGGCACCTTTGGTGTGGGAGGAATCCCTGGACGTTTGCAGTTTCTGAGTGGGCTCTGCTGTAAGGCGCGGTCGAGGGACAGAGACAGTAATGGAGTTTGGGAGGCTGCAGAAAGAGAGAGCGGCAGCGTTTGTGGGTCTGTGAATGGGGTTCCCTGGATGCTTGAAGGGCAGCAAGAGCTTTTGGTCGTGGCACCTTTGGTGTGGGAGGAATCCCTGGACGTTTGCAGTTTCTGAGTGGGCTCTGCTGTAAGGCGCGGTCGAGGGACAGAGACAGTAATGGAGTTTGGGAGGCTGCAGAAAGAGAGAGCGGCAGCGTTTGTGGGTCTGTGAATGGAGTTCCCTGGATGCTTGAAGGGCAGCAAGAGCTTTTGGTGCTGGCACCTTTGGTGTGGGAGGAATCCCTGGACGTTTGCAGTTTCTGAGCTGGGCTCCGGCTCTCCTCAGCAGGCTAGGCAGTGAGATTGTATTGGACTTTGGGAGGCTGCAGAAAGAGAGAGCGCTAGCGTTTGTGGGTCTGTGAATGGGGATCCCTGGATGCTTGAAGGGCAGCAAGAGCTTTGTCCTGGCACCTTTGGTGTGGGAGGAATCCCTGGACGTTTGCAGTTTGTGAGCTGGTCTCCGGCTCTCCTCAGCAGGCTAGGCGGTGAGATTGTATTGGACTTTGGGAGGCTGCAGAAAGGGAGAGCGCCAGCGTTTGTGGGTCTGTGAATGGAGTTCCCTGGATGCTTGAAGGGCAGCAAGAGCTTTTGGTCCTGGCACCTTTGGTGTGGGAGGAATCCCTGGACGTTTGCAGTTTCTGAGTGGGCTCTGCTGTAAGGCGCGGTCGAGGGACAGAGACAGTAATGGAGTTTGGGAGGCTGCAGAAAGGGAGAGCGGCAGCGTTTGTGGGTCTGTGAAAGGGGTTCCCTGGATGCTTGAAGGGCAGCAAGAGCTTTTGGTCCTGGCACCTTTGGTGTGGGAAGAATCCCTGGACGTTTGCAGTTTCTGAGTGGGCTCTGCTGTAAGGCGCGGTCGAGGGACAGAGACAGTAATGGAGTTGGGGAGGCTGCAGAAAGAGAGAGCGCCAGCGTTTGTGGGTCTGTGAATGGGGTTCCCTGGATGCTTGAAGGGCAGCAAGAGCTTTTGGTCCTGGCACCTTTGGTGTGGGAGGAATCCCTGGACGTTTGCAGTTTCTGAGTGGGCTCTGCTGTAAGGCGCGGTCGAGGGACAGAGACAGTAATGGAGTTTGGGAGGCTGCAGAAAGGGAGAGCAGCAGCGTTTGTGGGTCTGTGAATGGGGTTCCCTGGATGCTTGAAGGGCAGCAAGAGCTTTTGGTCCTGGCACCTTTGGTGTGGGAGGAATCCCTGGACGTTCGCAGTGTCTGACCTGGGCTCCGGCTCTCCTTAGCAGGCTACGCAGTGAGAATTTACTGGACTTTGGGAGGCTGCAGAAAGAGAGAGCGGCAGCGTTTGTGGGTCTGTGAATGGGGTTCCCTGGATGCTTGAAGGGCAGCAAGAGCTTTTGGTCGTGGCACCTTTGGTGTGGGAGGAATCCCTGGACGTTTGCAGTTTCTGAGCTGGGCTCTGCTGTAAGGCACAGTCGAGGGACAGAGACAGTAATGGACTTGGGGAGGCTGCAGAAAGAGAGAGCGGCAGCATTTGTGGGTCTGTGAATGGGGTTCCCTGGATGCTTGAAGGGCAGCAAGAGCTTTTGGTCCTGGCACCTTTGGTGTGGGAGGAATCCCTGGACGTTTGCAGTTTCTGAGTGGGCTCTGCTGTAAGGCGCGGTCGAGGGACAGAGACAGTAATGGAGTTGGGGAGGCTGCAGAAAGAGAGAGCGGCAGCGTTTGTGGGTCTGTGAATGGAGTTCCCTGGATGCTTGAAGGGCAGCAAGAGCTTTTGGTCGTGGCACCTTTGGTGTGGGAGGAATCCCTGGACGTTTGCAGTTTGTGAGTGGGCTCTGCTGTAAGGCGCGGTCGAGGGACAGAGACAGTAATGGACTTGGGGAGGCTGCAGAAAGAGAGAGCGGCAGCGTTTGTGGGTCTGTGAATGGGGTTCCCTGGATGCTTGAAGGGCAGCAAGAGCTTTTGGTCGTGGCACCTTTGGTGTGGGAGGAATCCCTGGACGTTTGCAGTTTCTGAGTGGGCTCTGCTGTAAGGCGCGGTCGAGGGACAGAGACAGTAATGGAGTTTGGGAGGCTGCAGAAAGAGAGAGCGGCAGCGTTTGTGGGTCTGTGAATGGGGTTCCCTGGATGCTTGAAGGGCAGCAAGAGCTTTTGGTCCTGGCACCTTTGGTGTGGGAGGAATCCCTGGACGTTTGCAGTTTCTCAGCTGTGCTCCGGCTCTCCTCAGCAGGCTAGGCGGTGAGATTGTATTGGACTTTGGGAGGCTGCAGAAAGAGAGAGCGGCAGCGTTTGTGGGTCTGTGAATGGGGTTCCCTGGATGCTTGAAGGGCAGCAAGAGCTTTTGGTCGTGGCACCTTTGGTGTGGGAGGAATCCCTGGACGTTTGCAGTTTCTGAGTGGGCTCTGCTGTAAGGCGCAGTCGAGGGACAGAGACAGTAATGGAGTTTGGGAGGCTGCAGAAAGAGAGAGCGGCAGCGTTTGTGGGTCTGTGAATGGGGTTCCCTGGATGCTTGAAGGGCAGCAAGAGCTTTTGGTCCTGGCACCTTTGGTGTGGGAGGAATCCCTGGACGTTTGCAGTTTGTGAGTGGGCTCTGCTGTAAGGCGCGGTCGAGGGACAGAGACAGTAATGGACTTGGGGAGGCTGCAGAAAGAGAGAGCGGCAGCGTTTGTGGGTCTGTGAATGGGGTTCCCTGGATGCTTGAAGGGCAGCAAGAGCTTTTGGTCCTGGCACCTTTGGTGTGGGAGGAATCCCTGGACGTTTGCAGTTTCTGAGTGGGCTCTGCTGTAAGGCGCGGTCGAGGGACAGAGACAGTAATGGAGTTTGGGAGGCTGCAGAAAGAGAGAGCGGCAGCGTTTGTGGGTCTGTGAATGGGGTTCCCTGGATGCTTGAAGGGCAGCAAGAGCTTTTGGTCGTGGCACCTTTGGTGTGGGAGGAATCCCTGGACGTTTGCAGTTTCTGAGCTGGGCTCCGGCTCTCCTCAGCAGGCTAGGCAGTGAGATTGTATTGGACTTTGGGGAGGCTGCAGAAAGAGAGAGCGGCAGCGTTTGTGGGTCTGTGAATGGGGTTCCCTGGATGCTTGAAGGGCAGCAAGAGCTTTTGGTCGTGGCACCTTTGGTGTGGGAGGAATCCCTGGACGTTCGCAGTTTCTGAGTGGGCTCTGCTGTAAGGCGCGGTCGAGGGACAGAGACAGTACTGGACTTGGGGAGGCTGCAGAAAGAGAGAGCGGCAGCGTTTGTGGGTCTGTGAATGGGGTTCCCTGGATGCTTGAAGGGCAGCAAGAGCTTTTGGTCCTGGCACCTTTGGTGTGGGAGGAATCCCTGGACGTTTGCAGTTTCTCAGCTGTTCTCCTGCTCTCCTCAGCAGGCTAGGCGGTGAGATTGTATTGGACTTTGGGAGGCTGCAGAAAGAGAGAGCGGCAGCGTTTGTGGGTCTGTGAATGGGGTTCCCTGGATGCTTGAAGGGCAGCAAGAGCTTTTGGTGCTGGCACCTTTGGTGTGGGAGGAATCCCTGGACGTTTGCAGTTTGTGAGTGGGCTCTGCTGTAAGGCGCAGTCGAGGGACAGAGACAGTAATGGAGTTTGGGAGGCTGCAGAAAGGGAGAGCGGCAGCGTTTGTGGGTCTGTGAATGGGGTTCCCTGGATGCTTGAAGGGCAGCAAGAGCTTTTGGTCCTGGCACCTTTGGTGTGGGAGGAATCCCTGGACGTTTGCAGTTTGTGAGTGGGCTCTGCTGTAAGGCGCGGTCGAGGGACAGAGACAGTAATGGAGTTTGGGAGGCTGCAGAAAGGGAGAGCAGCAGCGTTTGTGGGTCTGTGAATGGGGTTCCCTGGATGCTTGAAGGGCAGCAAGAGCTTTTGGTCGTGGCACCTTTGGTGTGGGAGGAATCCCTGGACGTTTGCAGTTTCTGAGTGGGCTCTGCTGTAAGGCGCGGTCGAGGGACAGAGACAGTAATGGACTTGGGGAGGCTGCAGAAAGAGAGAGCGGCAGTGTTTGTGGGTCTGTGAATGGGGTTCCCTGGATGCTTGAAGGGCAGCAAGAGCTTTTGGTGCTGGCACCTTTGGTGTGGGAGGAATCCCTGGACGTTTGCAGTTTCTCAGCTGGGCTCCGGCTCTCCTCAGCAGGCTAGGCAGTGAGATTGTATTGGACTTTGGGGAGGCTGCAGAAAGATAGAGCGGCAGCGTTTGTGGGTCTGTGAATGGAGTTCCCTGGATGCTTGAAGGGCAGCAAGAGCTTTTGGTCCTGGCACCTTTGGTGTGGGAGGAATCCCTGGACGTTTGCAGTTTCTGAGTGGGCTCTGCTGTAAGGCGCGGTCGAGGGACAGAGACAGTAATGGAGTTTGGGAGGCTGCAGAAAGAGAGAGCTCTAGCGTTTGTGG